>CM067841.1:139291782-144816782 GCA_034509565.1 Triticum monococcum | reverse complement strand
TAAATTTTTGATATCCTCAGCTTTAATACCTTTTTCCTTCATTGATTTCGTTTCCTCTTGCATATCTTCAGGACTGCGATATAAAATACCCCTCTTCTTCGGAGTGGGTTTAAGCGGTGGTTCAGGAGAAGTCCAATCATCATAGTTTTTTCAATATGTTATTCAATAATTCTTCAGCTTGCCCAATAGTTCGTTCCATGAAAACACAACCAGCACAACTATCTAGGAAATCCATAGAAGTATTGGTTATTCCATTATAGAAGAAATCAAGTATTTCATTTTTCTTACGAGGATGATTAGAAAAATCATTAAGCAATTAGACAAGCCTCCCCCAAGCTTGTGGGAGACTCTCTTCTTTAATTTGCACAAAGTTAAATATTTCCTGCAAGGCAGCTTATTTCTTATGAGCAGGGAAATATTTTTCAGAGAAGTAATAAATCATATCCCGTGGACTACACACACAACCAGGAGCAAGAGTATTGTACCAAGCTTTAGCATCACCCTTTAATGAGAACAGAAATAATATGAGAATATAGTAATAGTGAGTTTTCCCATCATGAGCAAAAAGGGTTGCTATGTCATTCAACTTAGGAAGATGTGCCACAACAGTTTCAGTTTCATAACCATGAAAAGGATCAGATTCAACCAAAGCAATTAACTCTAGGTCGATAGAGAATTCATAATCCACATCATTGATAACCCACAAGTTTAGGGGATCACAACAGTTTTCGAGGGTAAAGTATTCAATCCAAATTTATAGATTCGACACAAGGGGAGCCAAAGAATATTTGAAGGTATTAGCAGCTGAGTTGTCAATTCAACCACACCTAGAGATTAATTATCTGCAGCAAAGTGATCAGTAGAAAAGTAGTTTGATAGTTTTGATAGTAGTAGCAGCGGCAATAGTAACACTAACAGTGATAGCAGTAATTTTGTAGCAACTGTAACAGTGATGATAACAATAGTAACTTAGTAGTAACAATAATGCAAAGTTCGTAGGCATTGGATCGGTGACTTGTTGGATGATATTCATCATGTGACAGTTATAACCTAGGGCGATACGGCACTAGCTCTAGTTCATCGATATAATGTAGGCATGTATTCCATAAATAGTCATACGTGCTTTATTAAAAGAACTTGCATGACATCTTTTGTCCTACCCTCCCATGGCAGCGGGGTCCATATTGGAAACCAAGGGATATTATGGCCTCCTTTTAATAGAGAACCGGAACAAAGCATTAACACATAGTGAATACATGAACTCCTCAAATTATGGTCATCATCGGGAGTGGGCCCGGTTGTTGTCACTCCGGGGTTGCCGGATCATAACACTTAGTAGGTGACTATAACTTGCAAGATCGTATCTAGAACATGAATATAATGATGATAACATAAACGGTTCAGATCTGAAATCATGGCACCTAGGCCCAAAGTGACAAGCATTAAGCATAGCAAAGTCATAGCAACATCAATCTAAGAACATAGTGGATACTAGGGATCAAGCCCTAACAAAACTAACTCGATTACATGATGAATCTCATCCAACTCCTCACCGACCAACGAGCCTACGAAGGAATTACTCACTCCTAGTGGGGAGCATCATGGAATTGCCGATGGAGAAGTGTTGGTGATGATGAAGAACGAAGATCCCCCTCTCCGGAGCCCCAAACGGACTCCAGATCTGCCCTCCTGAGGAAGAACAGGGCTTGGCGGCGGCTCCATCTCATGGATCATGATAATTCTTTCTCCCTTATTTTTTTCTCCGAAAATAGGAATTTATAGTGTCAAGTTTTAGGTCTGCGGGGCCACCAGGTGGGTACAACCAATCTGGGCGCGCTAGGAGAGGGGGGCGCGCCATGGTGGGTTGTGCCCACCTAGGGGCCCCTCTCCGGTAGGTCTTGACTCCAGAAATACTTATATATTATATAAAAATTCCTTCAAAAGTTTCGTTCCATTCCGAGAACTGTTATTTCTGCACAAAAACAACACCATGGTAGTTCTGCTAAAGGCAGCGTCAGTCCAGGATTTGTTTCATTCAAATCATATAAATTAGAGTCCAAAACAAGAGGAAAAGCCTGAGAAAAGTTAGATACGTTGGAGACGTATCAACTCCCCCAAGCTTAAACCTTTGCTTGTCCTTGCGCAATTCAATTGATAAATGGAAAGTGAGAAAGAAAAACTTTTACGAACTCTTTTGCTCTTGTTTGCATAAATAAGCTTAAACAGCACCCAGGTTTTCAGCCAACATTATAACTAACCATGTCAACAATAACTCTTAAAGATTATAATGACTCATATCAATGACATAATCAGCTAGCGAGCAATAATAAGATATCTTCAACGGCAACCCGCTGTCAAAACAACCATGATATAATATGACAATAATGGTATCTCGCTATCCCTTTCTGAGACCGCAAAACATAAATGCAGAGCACCTCCAAAGTTCAAGCAGCGACTAAACATTGTAATTCATGGTAGAAAAGATCCAGTCATGATGCACCCAACATTAGCTACACACAATGCATAAATCATGACCGTTGTGCTCTACTCAGTTTCTGGCTCTTGTTTTAGAGGGTGATGACACAACATAAAAGTAAATAGATAGTCCCTTCTCAGAGGGAAGCAGTGATTTGCAGAGGTGCGAGACCTCAGTTTTTTAAAATAGAGATAAATGAAATTTTGAGACATGCACCCTTCTCATTTACTTCACGACCATCGGTTATCAACATCTTCCATATTAAGCATGCTAGTGGCAGTTCCCAATTGATAAAAGTAAAGGTTTACTCCCCCTCCGTCATCAATCACACTCCACGGCTTGTCAACAACGGGTGTCGTCCATACCAACATCAGTCCCGGAGGAGTTTTGTTTAATTATTTGCATTTTTGAGTTCGGGACTAGGAATCCCTATTACCGCCCATTTTTTCGTGCAATGGCGAGTGAATAAACACTTGACCTCACAATAACCTGCTTAGCATGGAAGATATTGACCACCTCCTGTCGTTCCATGAACGATCCAGGCACACAAAACGGATAATTTTTAGAAGTTTTTAGAGGTGGGACATGCAAATTAACTTAGGATGGTAGGGTAATACCGTATATAGGTAGGTATGGTGGACTCATCTGGAATAACTTTGGGTTCAAGGTTCTTGATGTACATGCAGAATCCCCACTTAGTACAGGCGAAGGCTAGCAATTTTGATTGAGAAGCGGCCAGCTAGAGAGCAACAACGATCATAACCATGCATTATGCGTAAGTAACATTGGACACTAGCATGAGTAGGATATGAACACCATGAACATAAACATTATAGAGGCTATGTTGGTTTTGATTCAACTACATGCATGAACATGTACCAAGTCAAGCCACTTGAACATTCAGAGGAGGATACCATATCATCATACTACATCACAATCGTCTTAATGCTATGTTGATATCCAAGATAAATCATTATCAACTCCCAGCTACTTATGCATGGCATGAGAAACTATAATCTCTAATTGTCATTGCAAACATGTTTAATTATAATGGGCTGAATCCTGGATGCTAGGTTAAACATATTTACACAAACAGAACAAGTCGAGTTCATACAAGTTTCTCTTTGCCACGGCCAGTTCATCGAATGTCATCATTATTGCCTTTCACTTGCACGATCGAATGATATGAAAATAATAGTAGTGCAAGAGTGACATGGACTAAGCTGGAATCTGCAAACATTTTATTCAACGGGAGAAGACAAATTAAAATGGGTTCTTTATTAGTTCAACAATTATTCATATGAGAGCCACTCAACATTTTCATCGTGGTCTTCTCCTCGGTACAACTCGAATAAAAAGGAAAAGAAATTCGTAGAAACACACTGAAATATTTTTGGAGTTTTCGGTTTTCTTTAGCAAGCAAATAAAAGGGAAAAACAAAAGACGAGAAAAACTATTTACACGGGAAAGCTCCCAACAAGCAAAAGAAGAACAAGGAAATCTTTTTGGATTTTATTTTTAGTACTACTACTAAGCATGCATAGAAAGTAAATTAACTACAACTAATTTTTTTGGTTTTTATAAAGTTTTTCAAACATACAAGAAGAAAGCAAGAAAATAAATCTAACCATGGATGATACAATGAAAAAGTGTGAACACCGACAAATGAAGTAAGTGGACATGAATGTAATGTCGGTGAGAGACATGTACTCTCCCAAGATTAGGCTTTTGGCCTAACTTGGTAGTCAATCAGTAGCCTGGATGGTAGTAGGGATCCTGAGGAGCAGGCATCCACTCATCCCACTGCTGAGGCTCCTCTACAGCCTCTATAGCAGCGTGAGCGTTGCAGTAGGTGATGATGTCTGCAGGCATAATCCGGTATCCGCCCCTGGCAGCAGAATCAAACAAAGCAGGCGCGGGTAATGGAATAAAATCATGAGTTTCAACGCTATAGACCAGGTTGTAAGGAATGGCAATGTCAGGACGATCATGTGCAAGAAAGTGATGGTGATCCATGGCTGCACTGTCTAGGTAAACCTTAGTCAGAGGGTAATCGTGAGGACATATCACAACCTCAAAATGAGCTTCCAAACGAGTGGCAAAAATCCCACCATGTATTCTACCTTGGGATTTATTAAGATGCAGGCGACGAGCCACGATAGCTCCCAAGCTATGCGTGTTGTTGCCTTCTAGTGCACGACGTAAAACAGCAAGGTCTGGTGAACTAAGTGCACCTACCTTCTCCCTAGCAAGCAAGCATTTGGTAATAAAAAGTGCAAAGTAACAAATGGCGGGAAAATGTAAGCCAACGGCAGTGATGGCTGACACTCCTCTCTCATCACCCACTGCCAGAGTGCGATAAAAGGCCTCAAACTCGGCCGGCCTAGGCTCGGCCAAGCTCCCATCAGGCGGGATCATGCATATGTCACAAAACTCAGTAAGTGGTATCTGATGGTTTTCAGCATATAAATCAAAGCTCACTTTGGGAGGATTATTTCTAGGCAACAAAGTAAAGCTCTGAACAAAGATGTTTGTGAGGATTTGGTGCTGGTCACACTCATCTGCGATAAAGTCGGTGAGGCCGACGTTTGCAACATATTGCATGAACTCCTCAATAATTCCAGCCTCTTGCAGGCACGGGGTATGCGGCCATTCACATGGTCATACCTCCACCATCCTTCGGGCGTGCAGATCACTATTAGAAGACTCCCCAATAACACCCTTGGAGTTCTTCTTAGAGCCAAACTTCCTGAAGATATTCATGTCCGCGTACAATTTTCTAAAAATAAAAATTTTGGAGTGACAAAAATTTGTGAACAAAACTTTGTAAGATTGATAGCAACTACTCATAGGGATACATAGAAGCCATAGCATGCATTCAAACTACTTAGAACACTAAGAATTCAACATGCAAGCACATCTACAATAGCACCAAGAGTAGCTAATTATTCAAAGTATAAACCACTAAAACAAAAACTAATTGGACAAATGGTGGAGTCACATACCAAGCAACAATCCCCCGAAACAGTTTCAGAAACGGAGCTTCGAGCAAAGAGATCGAAATCTGCGGGTTTGAGCTCAAGAACATGGGAGAGAGAGCAATGGGGATTTTTTTCTAGAGGTAAGTGATGGTGTGGGCTAAAGAGATAAGTGAGGGGGGCCATGCGGGGATAACAACCCACCAGGGCGCGCCCAGGTGGGTTGTGCCCACCTGGTGCACCTCCCTCTGATATTTATTGCACCAAAAATTCTCAAATATTCAGAATAAAAAATCGTATTAAATTTTCGGGGCATTCTGAGAACTTTTATTTTGGGTCATTTTTTATTACACGGGAAATTCAGAAAACAGACAAAACATGGCATTTTATTTTATTTAACTAATAAAAATAGAAAACAAAAGGTAGGGACAAAAGGTAGTGCTTACTAAATTCATCAACTTCATACCGTTCAAAAATGATCCATTAATAAGGTTGATCAAGTCTTATTAACAACCACTTTCGATTAGCATGAAACCGAAGAACTTTCATAAATCACTAAGTTGCCTCAGTGGGGATATGCATTTCCCCAACAATAAGTATATTTATTTTTGACATTAGGTATAGGTATTTGAAAACTTTCAATAGTGATTGTCAGAGATTTTTCAATAACATTAATACCGTTCACTTGCAATCATTTCTTCGGAAAGTGCATTGTATGCTCATTGCCATTAATATGAAAAGTAACCTTGCTTTTATTGCAATCAATAACAGCCCCTGGAGTATTTAAGAATGGTCTACCAAGGATAATCGACATGTTGTCGTCCTTGGGAATCTCAAGTATAACAAAGTCAGTCAAAATAGTAACATTAGCAACAACAACGGGCACATCCTCACAGATACCGATAGGTATGGCAGTTGATTTGTCAGCCATTTGCAAAGATATTTCAGTAGGTGTGAGTTTATTCAAGTCAAGTCTTTTATATAAAGAGAAATGTATAACACTAACACCAGCTCCTAAATCACACAAAGCAGTTTTCACATAATTCTTTTTGATAGAGCAAGGTATAGTTGGTATTCCCGGATCTCCAAGTTCTTTAGGTATACCATCTTTAAAAGTGTAATTAGCAAGCATAGTGGAGATTTCATCTTCCGTTATTTTTCTATTATTTGTGATGATGTCTTTGATATATTTTGCATAAGGAAGCATTTTCAAGATATCAGTCAATTGAGTACGCAAAAAGACCGGCCTCAGCATTTCAGCAAAGCATTCAAATTCTTCAGCATCATTCTTTTTAGTTGACTTGGGTGGAAAAGGAATAGGTTTTTGAACCCACGGTTCTCTTTCTTTACCATGTTTTCTAGCAACAAAGTCTCTTTTACCATATCTTTTATTCTTAGCTTGTGGGTTATCAAGATTAACAGGTGGTTCTATCTCAACATCATTATCTGGTTCTTTATCATTGGTTGGTTGAGAGTCTTCATGAACCTCATCATTATCTTTTCCATTATTACTAGGTGGGTGTTCATTACCTGATTGCATTTCAGCATCTGAGATAGAAACTTCATTATCATTATCAGGAGGTTTGTCTATTTCAGGTTCACTAGGAGCATGCAAAGTCCTATCATTTTTCTTTTTCTTTTTCTTTCTAGAAGGACTAGGTGCACTAGTATTATTTCTTTGTGAAGCTTGTTCAATCCTCTTTGGGTGTCCCTCGGGATAAAGTGGTTCCTGAGTCATTTTACCTCCTCTAGTTGCAACTCTAACAGCAAAGTCATGCATATTATGATTCATTTCATCAAGCAATTCTCTTTGTGATTTAGCAACTTGTTCTAGTTGAGTTTGAACCATAGGAGCATGTTTTCCAACACCTCTAACATCATTTGATATTCTAAATAACAAGTCACTCAAGCGAGCAATCATATCAGAATTATATTTCAACTGTTTCATAACATTTGCATTGAAGTGATCTTGTTTTCTAATGTAGTTTTCAAACTCATAAAGGCATTGACTAGGATGCATATTGTGACGATTATCATTATCATTGAACTTCATAAGAGAATTTACCTCTACCACCTTAGGCATTGGTGGTGTATTAAGCCCATGTATTTCTTCAATAGGAGGTAAATTTTTAACATCCTCAGCTTTAATACATTTTTCCTTCATAGATTTCTTGCCTCTTGCATATCTTCAGGACTGGGATATAATATACCCCTCTTCTTCGGAGTAGGTTTAGGCGGTGGTTCAGGAATAGTCCAATCATCATAGTTTTCAATATGTTATTCAATAATTCTTCAGCTTGTCCAATAGTTCGTTACCTGAAAACACAACCAGCACAACTATCTAGGAAGTCCCTAGAAGCATCGATTAGTCCATTATAGAAGATATCAAGTATTTCATTTTTCTTAAGAGGATGATCAGGCAAAGCATTAAATATTTGTTGGCAAAGCCTCCCCCAAGCTTGTGGGAGACTCTCTTCTTTAGTTTGAGCAAAATTAAATATTTCTTGTCAAGCAACTTGTTTCTTATGAGCAAGAAAATATTTTTCAGAGAAGTAATAAATCATATCCTGGGGACTACGCACACAACCAGGAGCAAGAGTATTGTACCAAGCTTTAGCATCACCCTTTAATGAGAAAGAAAATAATTTGAGAATAAAGTAATAGCGAGTTTTCTCATCATGAGTAAAAAAGGGTGGCTATGTCATTCAACTTAGTAAGATGTGCCACAACAGTTTCAGTTTCATAACCATGGAAAGGATCAGATTCAACCAAAGTAATCAACTCTGGGTCGACAGAGAATTCATAATCCTTATCATCAATAAAGATAGGTGAAGTTGCAAACTTAGGATCACACTTCATTCTAGCATTCAGAGATTTTACTCTATACTTGTGTAGTAATTTCTCAAGATCATCTCTATCATTGCAAGCAAGAGTATCTCTAGTTGTTTCTTCACTCATAACATAACATTCTGGTACCTTAGGCAATTCATATCTAGGAAGTCTAGTTCTAGCAGGTGTTTCGGGAGATTTGGTTTCAAGCCCATCATCAGATTCAACAACATCATGTTGTATAACTCTAGCAATTTGTTTATCAAGAAATTCACCAAGTGGCACATCATCATTATCAAGCAAGGTACTAGCATCATCATAAGCATCATAAATAACTTGCGACATATCAGAATTGATAGCATGTGGTGGTGTTGCAAGTTTATTCATAACAGAAGGTGAATCTAAAGCATAACTGGATGGCAGTTCCTTACCTCCCCTCATCCTAGAGGGAAATATCTTAGTCTTAGGATCCTTTAGATTCTTCATAGTGATAATATGATAATCATCCCAAGTGACTCAACAAATATAGCTATGCTCCCCGGCAATGGCGCCAGAAAAAGGTCTTGATAACCCACAAGTTTTGGGGATCGCAACAGTTTTCGAGGGTAAAGTATTCAACCCAAATTTATAGATTCGACACAAAGGGAGCCAAAGAATATTTGAAGGTATTAGCAGCTGAGTTGTTAATTCAAACACACATGGAGATTAATTATCTGCAACAAAGTGGTTAATAGCAAAGTAGTTTGATAGTTTTGATAGTAGTAGCAGCAGCAATAGTAACAGTAACAGTGATAGCAGTAATTTTGTAGCAAGTGTAACAGTGATGATAACAGCAGTAACTTAGCAGTAACAATAATGAAAAGTTCATCGGCATTGGATCAGTGAGTTGTTGGATGGTATTCATCATGTGACAGTTATAACCTAGGGCGATACGGCACTAGCTCCAGTTCATCGATATAATGTAGGCATGTATTCCATAAATAGTCATATGTGCTGTATTAAAAGAACTTGCATGACATCTTTTGTCCTACCCTCCCGTGGCAGCGGGGTCCATATTGGAAACTAAGGGATATTAAGGCCTCCTTTTAATAGAGAACCGGAACAAAGCATTAACACATAGTGAATACATGAACTCCTCAAACTACGGTCATCACTAATTGTGGGCCTGGTTGTTGTCACTCTGGGGTTCCCGGATCATAACACTCCTCAAACTACGGTGACTATAACTTGCAAGATCGGATCTAGAACATGAATATAATGATGATAACATAAACGGTTCAGATATGAAATCGTGGAACCCGGGCCCAAAGTGACAAGCATTAAGCATAGCAAAGTCATAGCAACATTAATCTAAGAACATAGTGGATACTAGGGATCAAGTCCTCACAAAACTAACTCGATTACATGATGAATCTCATCCAACTCCTCACCGACCAGCGAGCCTACGAAGGAATTACTCACTCCCGGTGGGGAGCATCATGGAATTGACGATGGATAAGGGTTGGTGATGATGAAGACCGAAGACCCCCCTCTCCGGAGCCCCAAACGGACTCCAAATCTGCCCTACCGAGGAAGAACAGGGCTTGGCGGCAGCTCCGTCTCGTGCATCGCGATAATTCTTTCTCCCTTATTTATTTCTCCAAAAAATAAGAATTTATAGTGTTAGGGTTGAGATCTGTGCGGCCACCAGGTGGGTACAACCCACCTGGGCGCGCCAGGAGAGGGGGCGCGCCCTGGTGGGTTCTGCCCACCCAGGGGCCCCTCTTCGATAGGTCTTGGCTCCAGAAATTCTTAAATATTATATAAAAATTCCTCGAAAAGTTCCGTTCCATTCTGAGAACTTTTATTTCTGCATAAAAACAACACCATGGTAGTTCTGCTGAAAACAGCGTCAGTCCGGGGTTAGTTTCATTCAAATCATGCAAATTAGAGTCCAAAATAAGAGGAAAAGCGTGAGAAAAAGTAGATACGTTGGAGACGTATCAATCATCAATAAAGATAGGTGAAATAGAAAACTTAGGATCACATTTCATTCTAGCATTCAAAGATTTTTCTTTATACCTGCACAATAATTTCTCTAGATCATCTATATCCTTACAAGCAAGAATATCTCTAGTTGCCTCCTCATTCATAGCATAACCTTCATGTACCTTAGGCAATTCATATCTAGGAGGACTAGTTCTAGTAGGTGTTTCAATATTTTCAGTTTCAAGCTCATCATCAGTTTCAACAATATCATGCTCACTTACTCTAGCAATTTGTTCATCAAGAAATTCACCTAGTGGCACATCATCATCAAGCAAGGTACTAGCATCATCATAAGTATCATTCATAGCAGAGGTAGCATCATCAACCACTTGCGACATATCAGGATTAATAGCATGTGGTAGTGTTGCAAGTTTACTTATAACAGAAGGTGAATCTAAAGCAGAGCTAGATGGCAGTTCCTTACCTCCCCTCATCTTAGAGGGAAAAATCTTGGTCTTAGCATCCTTCGGATTCTTCATAGTGATGAATTGATAATAGTCTCAAGTGACTCAACAAATATAGCTATAATCCTCGGCAATGGCGCCAGAAAAAGGTCTTGATAACCCACAACTATAGGGGATCACAAAAGTTCTCGAGGGTAGAGTATTCAACCCAAATTTATAGATTCGACACAAAAGGGAGCCAAAGAATATTTGCAAGTATTAGCAACTAAGTTGTCAATTCAGTCACACCTGGAGATTAATTATCTATAGCAAAGTGATCAGTAGCATAGTAATATGATAGTTTTGATAGTAATAGCAATAGCAATAGCAATGGTAACAGTGATAGCAGTAGTTTTGTAGCAAGTGCTGAAGGAAATATGCCCTAGAGGCAATAATAAAGTTATTATTTATTTCCTTATATCATGATAAATGTTTATTATTCATGCTAGAATTGTATTAACCGGAAACATAATACATGTGTGAATACATAGACCAACAGAGTGTCACTAGTATGCCTCTACTAGACTAGCTCGTTAATCAAAGATGGTTATGTTTCCTAACCATGAACAAAGAGTTGTTATTTGATTAACGAGGTCACATCATTAGTTGAATGATCTGATTGACATGACCCATTTCATTAGCTTAGCACCCGATCGTTTAGTATGTTGCTATTGCTTTTTTCATGACTTATACATGTTCCTGTAACTATGAGATTATGCAACTCCCGTTTACCGGAGGAACACTTTGGGTGCTACCAAACGTCACAACGTAACTGGGTGATTATAAAGGAGTACTACAGGTGTCTCCAATGGTAGATGTTGGGTTGGCGTATTTCGAGATTAGGATTTGTCACTCTGATTGTCGGAGAGGTATCTCTGGGCCCTCTCGGTAATACACATCACATAAGCCTTGCAAGCATAATAACTAAGATGTTAGTTATGAGAGGATGTATTACGGAACGAGTAAAGAGACTTGCCAGTAATGAGATTGAACTAGGTATTGGATACCGACGATCGAATCTCGGGCAAGTAACATACCGATGACAAAGGGAACAACGTATGTTGTTATGCGGTCTGACCGATAAAGATCTTCGTAGAATATGTAGGAGCCAATATGGGCATCCAGGTCCCGCTATTGGTTATTGACCGGAGACGTGTCTCGGTCATGTCTACATTGTTCTCGAACCGTAGGGTCCGCACGCTTAACGTTACGATGACAGTTATTATGAGTTTATGCATTTTGATGTACCGAAGGTTGTTCGGAGTCCCGGATGAGATCACGGACATGACGAGGAGTCTCGAAAAGGTCGAGAAGTAAAGATTGATATATTGGAAGCCTATGTTTGGGCACCGGAAGCGTTCCGGGTGAAATCGGGATTTTTCCGGATTACCGGGAGGGTTACCGGAACCCCCCCGGGAGGTAAATGGGCCTATTGGGCCTTAGTGGAAAAGAGAGAAGAGGCAGCCCACACCTGGCCGGCACCCCCCCCCCTTTCCCAAGTCCTAATAGGACTAGGAAAGGTGGGCCGGCCCCCTCTTTCTCCTTCCCCCCCAAGAATCCTAGTTGGAATAGGATTGGAGGGGAGGAGTCCTACTCCCGGTGGGAGTAGGACTCCCCCCTGCGCCTCCCTCCTAGCCGGACGAACCCCCTGCCCCTGGCCTTTATATACGGGGGCAGGGGGCACCCCAAGACACACAAGTTAATCGTTCCTTAGCCGTGTGCGGTGCCCCCTGCCACCAAATTCCACCTCGATCATACCGTTACAGTGATTAGGCGAAGCCCTGCGCCGGTAGTACATCAAGATCGTCACCACGCCGTCGTGCTGACGGAACTCTTCCTCGACGCTTTGCTGGATCGGAGCCCGAGGAACGTCATCGAGCTGAACGTGTGCTAAGAACTCGGAGGTGCCGGAGTAACGGTGCTTGGATCAGTCGGATCGGGAAGAAGACGTACGACTACTTCGTCTATGTTGTGTGATCGCTTCCGCAGTCGGTCTGCGTTGGTACGTAGACAACACTCTCCCCTCTCGTTGTTGTGCATCACCATGATCTTGCGTGTGCGTAGGAAAATTTTTGAAATTACTGCGTTCCCCAACAGTGGCATCCGAGCCTAGGTTTTTATGGTTTGATGTTATTTGCACGAGTAGAACACAAGTGAGTTGTGGGCGATACAAGTCATACTGCCTACCAGCATGTCATACTTTGGTTCGGCGGTATTGTTGGACGAGACGACCCGGACCAACCTTACGCGTACTCTTACGCGAGACCGGTTCCCTCGACGTGCTATGCACACAGATGGCTTGCGGAAGACTGTCTCTCCAACTTTAGTTGAACCAAGTGTGACTACGCCCGGTCCTTGAGAAGGTTAAAACGGAGTCTATTTGACGAACTATCGTTGTGGTTTTGATGCGTAGGTGAGATGAGTTCTTACTTAAGCCCGTAGCAGCCACGTAAAACTTGCAACAACAAAGTAGAGGACGTCTAACTTGTTTTTGCAGGGCATGTTGTGATGTGATATGGTCAAGGCATGAGGCTGATTTTATTGTATGAGATGATCATGTTTTGTAACCGAGTTATCGGCAACTGGCAGGAGCCATATGGTTGTCGCTTTATTGTATGCAATGCAATCGCGATGTAATGCTTTACTTTATTACTAAGCGGTAGTGATAGTCGTGGAAGCATAAGATTGGCGAGACGACAACGATGCTACGATGGAGATCAAGGTGTCGCGCCGGTGACGATGATGATCATGACGATGCTTCGGAGATGGAGATCACAAAGCACAAGATGATGATGGCCATATCATATCACTTATATTGATTGCATGTGATGTTTATCCTTTTATGCATCTTATCTTGCTTTGATTGACGGTAGCATTATAAGATGATCTCTCACTAAATTATCAAGAAGTGTTCTCCCTGAGTATGCACCATTGCAAAAGTTCTTCGTGCTGAGACACCACGTGATGATCGGGTGTGATAGGCTCTACGTTCAAATACAACGGGTGCAAAACAGTTGCACACGCGGAATACTCAGGTTATACTTGACGAGCCAAGCATATACAGATATGGCCTCGGAACACGGAGACCGAAAGGTCGAGCGTGAATCATATAGTAGATATGATCAACATATTGATGTTCACCATTGAAAACTACTCCATCTCACGTGATGATCGGTTATGGTTTAGTTGATTTGGATCACGTAATCACTTAGAGGATTAGAGGGATGTCTATCTAAGTGGGAGTTCTTAAGTAAATTAACTGAACTTAAAAATTATCATGAACTTAGTACCTGATAGTATCTTGCTTGTTTATGTTGATTGTAGATAGATGGCTCGTGCTGTTGTTCCGTTGAATTTTAATGCGTTCCTTGAGAAAGCTAAGTTGAAAGATGATGGTAGCAATTACACGGACTGGGTCCGTAACCTGAGGATTATCCTCATTGCTGCACAGAAGAATTACGTCCTGGAAGCACCGCTGAGTGCCAGACCTGCTGCAAGAGCAACACCAGAAGTTATGAACGTCTGGCAGAGCAAAGCTGATGACTACTCAATAGTTCAGTGTGCCATGCTTTACGGCTTAGAACCGGGACTTCAACGACGTTTTGAACATCATGGAGCATATGAGATGTTCCAAGAGTTGAAGTTAATATTTCAAGCAAATGCCCGGATTGAGAGATATGAAGTCTCCAATAAGTTCTATAGCTGCAAAATGGAGGAGAACAGTTCTGTCAGTGAGCATATACTCAAAATGTCTGGGTATAATAATCACTTGATTCAATTGGGAGTTACACTTCCGGATGATTGCGTCATTGACAGAATTCTCCAATCACTGCCACCAAGCTACAAGAGCTTTGTGATGAACTATAATATGCAAGGGATGAACAAGACTATTCCCGAGCTCTTCGCTATGCTGAAAGCTGCGGAGGTAGAAATCAAGAAGGAGCATCAAGTGTTGATGGTTAACAAAACCACTAGTTTCAAGAAAAAGGGCAAAGGGAAGAAGAAAGGGAACTTCAAGAAGAACGGCAAGCAAGTTGCTGCTCAAGAGAAGAAACCCAAGTCTGGACCTAAGCCTGAAACTGAGTGCTTCTACTGCAAGCAGACTGGTCACTGGAAGCGGAACTGCCCCAAGTATTTGGCGGATAAGAAGGATGGCAAGGTGAACAAAGGTATATGTGATATACATGTTATTGATGTGTACCTTACTAATGCTCGCAGTAGCACCTGGGTATTTGATACTGGTTCTGTTGCTAATATTTGCAACTCGAAACAGGGACTACAGAATAAGCGGACACTAGCAAAGGACGAGGTGACGATGCGCGTGGGAAACGGTTCCAAAGTCGATGTGATCGCGGTCGGCACGCTACCTCTACATCTACCTTCGGGATTAATATTAGACCTAAATAATTGTTATTTGGTGCCAGCGTTGAGCATGAACATTATATCTGGATCTTGTTTGATGCGAGACGGTTATTCATTTAAATCAGAGAATAATGGTTGTTCTATTTATATGAGTAATATCTTTTATGGTCATGCACCCTTGAAAAGTGGTCTATTCTTATTGAATCTCGATAGTAGTAATACACATATTCATAATGTTGAAGCCAAAAGATGCAGAGTTGATAATGATAGTGCAACTTATTTGTGGCACTGCCGTTTAGGTCATATCGGTGTAAAGCGCATGAAGAAACTCCATGCTGATGGGCTTTTGGAACCACTTGATTATGAATCACTTGGTACTTGCGAACCGTGCCTCATGGGCAAGATGACTAAAACACCATTCTCCGGTACTATGGAGAGAGCAACAGATTTATTGGAAATCATACATACCGATGTATGTGGTCCGATGAATATTGAGGCTCGTGGCGGATATCGTTATTTTCTCACCTTCACAGATGATTTAAGCAGATATGGGTATATCTACTTAATGAAACATAAGTCTGAAACATTTGAAAAGTTCAAGGAATTTCAGAGTGAAGTTGAAAATCATCGTAACAAGAAAATAAAGTTTCTACGATCTGATCGTGGAGGAGAATATTTGAGTTACGAGTTTGGTGTACATTTGAAAAATTGTGGAATAGTTTCGCAACTCACGCCACCCGGAACACCACAACGTAATGGTGTGTCCGAACGTCGTAATCGTACTTTACTAGATATGGTGCGATCTATGATGTCTCTTACTGATTTACCGCTATCATTTTGGGGTTATGCTTTAGAGACGGCCGCATTCACGTTAAATAGGGCACCATCTAAATCCGTTGAGACGACGCCTTATGAACTATGGTTTGGCAAGAAACCAAAGTTGTCGTTTCTTAAAATTTGGGGCTGCGATGCTTATGTGAAAAAGCTTCAACCTGATAAGCTCGAACCCAAATCGGAGAAGTGTGTCTTCATAGGATATCCAAAGGAAACTATTGGATACACCTTCTATCACAGATCCGAAGGCAAGACTTTTGTTGCTAAATTCGGAAACTTTCTTGAGAAGGAGTTTCTCTCGAAAGAAGTGAGTGGGAGGAAAGTAGAACTTGACGAGGTAACTGTACCTACTCCGTTATTGGGAAATAGTACATCACAGAAAACTGTTTCTGTGAGACCTACACCAATAAGAGAGGAAGTTAATGATGATGATCATGAAACTTTAGATCAAGATACTACTGTACCTCGTAGATCAACCAGAGTAAGATCCGCACCAGAGTGGTACGGTAATCCTGTTCTGGAAGTCATGCTACTAGATCATGATGAACCTACGAACTATGAAGAAGCGATGGTGAGCCCAGATTCCGCAAAGTGGCTTGAAGCCATGAAATCTGAGATGGGATCCATGTATGAGAACAAAGTTTGGACTTTGGTTGACTTGCCCGATGATCGGCAAGCAATAGAGAATAAATGGATCTTTAAGAAAAAGACTGACGCTGATGGTAATGTTACTGTCTACAAAGCTCGACTTGTCGCAAAAGGTTTTCGACAAGTTCAAGGAGTTGACTACGATGAGACTTTCTCACCCGTAGCGATGCTTAAGTCTGTCAGAATCATGTTAGCAATTGCCGCATTTTATGATTATGAAATTTGGCAAATGGATGTAAAAACTGCATTCCTGAATGGATTTCTGGAAGAAGAGTTGTATATGATGCAACCAGAAGGTTTTGTCGATCCAAAAGGAGCTAACAAAGTGTGCAAACTCCAGCGATCCATTTATGGACTGGTGCAAGCATCTCGGAGTTGGAATAAACGCTTTGATAGTGTGATCAAAGCATTTGGGTTTATACAGACTTTTGGAGAAGCCTGTATTTACAAGAAAGTGAGTGGGAGCTCTGTAGCATTTCTGATATTATATGTGGATGACATATTACTCATTGGAAATGATATAGAATTTCTGGATAGCATAAAGGGATACTTGAATAAAAGTTTTTCGATGAAAGACCTCGGGGAAGCTGCTTACATATTAGGCATAAAGATCTATAGAGATAGATCAAAACGCTTAATTGGACTTTCACAAAGCACATACCTTGACAAGATTTTGAAGAAGTTCAAAATGGATCAAGCAAAGAAAGGGTTCTTGCCTGTATTGCAAGGTGTGAAGTTGAGTCAGACTCAATGCCCGACCACTGCAGAAGATAGAGAGAAAATGAAAGATGTTCCCTATGCTTCAGCCATAGGCTCTATCATGTATGCAATGCTGTGTACCAGACCTGATGTGTGCCTTGCTATAAGTTTAGCAGGGAGGTACCAAAGTAATCCAGGGGTGGATCACTGGACAGCGGTCAAGAACATCCTGAAGTACCTGAAAAGGACTAAGGATATGTTTCTCGTATATGGAGGTGACAAAGAGCTCACCGTAAGAGGTTACGTTGATGCAAGCTTTGACACTAATCCGGACGATTCTAAATCGCAAACCGGATACGTGTTTACTTTAAACGGTGGAGCTGTCAGTTGGTGCAGTTCTAAACAAAGCGTCGTAGCGGGATCTACATGTGAAGCGGAGTACATAGCTGCTTCGGAAGCAGCGAACGAAGGAGTCTGGATGAAGGAGTTCATATCCGATCTAGGTGTCATACCTAGTGCATCGGGTCCAATGAAAATCTTCTGTGACAATACTGGTGCAATTGCCTTGGCAAAGGAATCCAGATTTCACAAAAGAACCAAACACATCAAGAGACGCTTCAACTCCATCCGGGATTTAGTCTAGGTGGGAGACATAGAGATTTGCAAGATACATACGGATCTGAATGTTGCAGACCCGTTGACTAAGCCTCTTCCACGAGCAAAACATGATCAGCACCAAGGCTCCATGGGTGTTAGAATCATTACTGTGTAATCTAGATTATTGACTCTAGTGCAAGTGGGAGACTGAAGGAAATATACCCTAGAGGCAATAATAAAGTTATTATTTATTTCCTTATATCATGATAAATGTTTATTATTCATGCTAGAATTGTATTAACCGGAAACATAATACATGTGTGAATACATAGACCAACAGAGTGTCACTAGTATGCCTCTACTAGACTAGCTCGTTAATCAAAGATGGTTATGTTTCCTAACCATGAACAAAGAGTTGTTATTTGATTAACGAGGTCACATCATTAGTTGAATGATCTGATTGACATGACCCATTTCATTAGCTTAGCACCCGATCGTTTAGTATGTTGCTATTGCTTTTTTCATGACTTATACATGTTCCTGTAACTATGAGATTATGCAACTCCCGTTTACCGGAGGAACACTTTGGGTGCTACCAAACGTCACAACGTAACTGGGTGATTATAAAGGAGTACTACAGGTGTCTCCAATGGTAGATGTTGGGTTGGCGTATTTCGAGATTAGGATTTGTCACTCTGATTGTCGGAGAGGTATCTCTGGGCCCTCTCGGTAATACACATCACATAAGCCTTGCAAGCATAATAACTAAGATGTTAGTTATGAGAGGATGTATTACAGAACGAGTAAAGAGACTTGCCAGTAACGAGATTGAACTAGGTATTGGATACCGACGATCGAATCTCGGGCAAGTAACATACCGATGACAAAGGGAACAACGTATGTTGTTATGCGGTCTGACCGATAAAGATCTTCGTAGAATATGTAGGAGCCAATATGGGCATCCAGGTCCCGCTATTGGTTATTGACCGGAGACGTGTCTCGGTCATGTCTACATTGTTCTCGAACCGTAGGGTCCGCACGCTTAACGTTACGATGACAGTTATTATGAGTTTATGCATTTTGATGTACCGAAGGTTGTTCGGAGTCCCGGATGAGATCACGGACATGACGAGGAGACTCGAAAAGGTCGAGACATAAAGATTGATATATTGGAAGCCTATGTTTGGGCACCGGAAGCGTTCCGGGTGAAATCGGGATTTTTCCGGATTACCGGGAGGGTTACCGGAACCCCCCCGGGAGGTAAATGGGCCTATTGGGCCTTAGTGGAAAAGAGAGAAGAGGCAGCCCACACCTGGCCGGCGCCCCCCCCCCCCTTTCCCAAGTCCTAATAGGACTAGGAAAGGTGGGCCGGCCCCCTCTTTCTCCTTCCCCCCCAAGAATCCTAGTTGGAATAGGATTGGAGGGGAGGAGTCCTACTCCCGGTGGGAGTAGGACTCCCCCCTGCGCCTCCCTCCTAGCCGGCCGAACCCCCTGCCCCTGGCCTTTATATACGGGGGCAGGGGGCACCCCAAGACACACAAGTTAATCGTTCCTTAGCCGTGTGCGGTGCCCCCTGCCACCAAATTCCACCTCGATCATACCGTTACAGTGCTTAGGCGAAGCCCTGCATCGGTAGTACATCAAGATCGTCACCACGCCGTCGTGCTGACGGAACTCTTCCTCGACGCTTTGCTGGATCGGAGCCCGAGGAACGTCATCGAGCTGAACGTGTGCTAAGAACTCGGAGGTGCCGGAGTAACGGTGCTTGGATCGGTCGGATCGGGAAGAAGACGTACGACTACTTCCTCTACGTTGTGTGATCGCTTCCGCAGTCGGTCTGCGTTGGTACGTAGACAACACTCTCCCCTCTCGTTGCTGTGCATCACCATGATCTTGCGTGTGCGTAGGAAATTTTTTGAAATTACTGCGTTCCCCAACAAGTGCAACAGTAACGATAGCAGTGGTAACTTAGCAAGAACAATATAAGAGAAATTCGTAGGCATCGGATTGATGATTTGTTGGATGATATTCATCATGTGACAGTTATAACCTAGGGCGATACGACACTAGCTCCAGTTCATAAATATAATGCAGGCATGTATTCCGTAAATAGTCATACGTGCTTATGGAAAGAACTTGCATGACATCTTTTGTCCAACCCTCCCGTGACAGCGGGGTCCAATTGGAAACTAAGGGATATTAAGGCCTCCTTTTAATAGAGAACCGAAACAAAGCATTAACACACGGTGAATACCTGAACTCCTCAAACTACGGTCATCACCGGGAGTGGTCCCGACTATTGTCACTCTGGGGTTTCCGGATCATAACACGTAGTAGGTGACTATAATTTGAAAGATCAGATTTAGAACATAGATATAATGGTGATAACATAAATGGTTCAGATCTGAAATCATGGCACCCGGGCCCAAAGTGACAAGCATTAAGCATAGCAAAGTCATAGCAACATCAATCTCAGAACATAATGGATACTAGGGATCAAGCCCTAACAAAACTAACTAGATTACATAATGAATCTCATCCAACTCCTCACCGACCAGCGAGCCTATGAAGGAATTACTCACTCCTGGTGGAGAGCATCATGTAATTGGCGATGGAGAAGGGTTGGTGATGATGAAGATCGAAGATCCCCCTCTTCGGAGCCCCAAACGGACTCCAGATCTGGCCTCCCGATGAAAAACTGGAGGTGACGACGGCTCGGTCTCGTGGAACACGATAATTCTTTCTTCCTCATTTTTTCTGGGAAAATAGGATTTTATAGCGTCAGTTTCAGGGTCTGCAGGGCAACCAGGTGGGGACAACCCACCTGGGCATGCCTGGAGGGGGGCGCCCTGGTGGGTTGTGCCCACTCAGGTGCCCCCTCCGGTGGTTCTTGGCTCCAGATATTCTCTTTATTGGTATAAAAAATCCTCGCAAAGTTTCGTTCCATTCTGAAAACTTTTATTCTTCCCAAAAACAACACCATGATAGTTCTGCTGAAAACAACGTCAGTCCGGGGTTAGTTTCATTCAAATCATACAAAATAGAGTCCAAAACGAGAGGAAAAGCGTTAGAAAAAATAGATACGTTGAAGACGTATCACCGCCCTCTCGATCCCAATCTAGATCGGGAAGGGGAGCGAACGCTCGTCGCCACCCCGTCCTCTACGCCGCCCCGAATAGCCTGGAGGAACACCCCACCTTGCCGGAGCTGCCCTGCTGTCTCCGTTTCTGTCTTCCCCGTCCTCCTCCCCGAGCCCCGCTGCCTTGTCCCTACGCCCGGCGGTGAGGTCCTCGGCGGTGACGCCCCAAGACCGGAGCTTCAGATGCCTTCCAGGGTTTCCGGGTTTCGTCGTGTGATTTGTTTGGTTTGTTGCATCATGCGCATTGCATCATCATGTTCTCAAAACTTGCATTAGTCCGGGTCTCCCAGTTCCGTCTGTTGTCCGTTCTGAGCCCAAACACACTTGCACGCGCCCGCGGCATGTCCGAAATAGTTTTTTATAAGTGGCGGAAAATGTTCTCGGAATGAGATGAAAGTTGGCGTGTGGTCTTATTATAGTGTAGATAGACCGCCTGTCACGTTTCATCGCATTCGGAGTTCGTTTGACGCCCCAACGATTAACTATAGCAACAATATAGTCGGTCTATCGTCGGACGTTTTCGGTCTCCGAAAACAGTCGCCGGGCCTTTCTCTCTTCTTATTTCTCAGCCTGAGGCCTTCCGCACAGTCCACTACCTACTGCCAGGCCTAGTCTAAGCTCCCTCGTCAGCCCGCAGCCCTCCTCGCGCGCGTCCGAAAGTTGTCCCGGACCCGACCCGGACAGTCGTTGTCGTTGTGTCCGGATCATCCCCAAACGTCTACAAAACATCTCCATTTTTCTTTTTCGTCTCCCTAGCCTATTTATCTCGAGCGTCTGATCTAAATCGAAGGGACCGGTTTAGCCCCTAACCTAACCCACCTACTATATGAATCAGCAACCCTAAAATCTAGGGACTTGTCCTTTCAGTCACCGTCGCATCTTCCTCAGGATCCCCGATCCAATCCATCCACACCAACCGGCCAACCACCTTCTTCCTCAGATCCAATCCAGCAACCTCCCTGGATTTGCGCCGCCGACCAACCACAGCTCCCGATCCCCTGGCGCCCAAGGCCCCAGCCAGCTGCGCCCCGCTGTCTCTCTGTACCTCATCTCAACCAGCCTGACCACCCGATCCGCGCCGCACTGCCGACTCGTCTCCGGCCCCTGCTTGCCGGACCACCCCCGCCTCTGGCGCCGGTGATCGCCAGACCACCATGACCGGCCTTCTCCCTGTCCTTCTTCCCTTCCTTCTCCTACCTTTCTCTGTCTCTCTCTCTCTCTCTCTCTCTCTCTCTCTCTCAAATCCCTCCCTCGTGTCTGTCTCTTCTCGCAGGGAAGCCCCGAGGAGTTGCGCTCGTCCCCGCCGGCAAGCTCGCAGCCACCATGGATCTTCACCTCCGCGACCTCCCTGCTTCATCTTTTCACCGGAGTCGTGCCAAGTCCGTCGCCAGCCACCATGTCACCCTCGTACTCCTCGTCGCCCCGAGTCCGCGCACGCCGTCGCCCTGCCGCCAAGTCCCAACGCGCACACCCGAAGGAACTCCGCCTCCTCGCCAAATCCAGCGCATACCCCCTTGTCCGTGACCGCGACCGTCGCCGGCAACCAGCAGCTCGCCGGAGCCAGCAGGACTCCTCCCCGCCACCCAAGTACCTGGCCGGAGGTCGCCTGCGTCGCCCGCCGACTCCCCTGCTTCGCCCCTTCTCTGAACTTGCCGCGCTCTGTTTCTCTATCGAACAAGATGGGCAGCGCTGTACCGCTCCCTGGCGTGTGCTAGATGGGCCTCACACCGGCCCAGTGCGCCTAAGCCGGCCTTCCCGCTAGGCCCCCGCCAACCTCCCTCACTGACCGGGCCGAGCCCATGGTGAGGCCACCCCGCCGGCGCCCCTCTTTTTTTCCCTGTTGTTGGGCTGCCCAGATTCGGCCCGTTTCTATTTTTTTTTGTCCAGCGAATTTAGCTATTTTCCCAGAGAGTGACAATTTGCAGAATGGCCCCTGAACTTCATGCATTTAATATCTTCTCAACCGTGCATCAGATCTAAATAATTTATATATGTAACTTGACTAGAATTTCATCTAGTTTCACAATATCCAACTTTCATGCATGTTTAAAATGTTTAAACTGATGTTTGCTTTAATTTGCTCCTATGCCATGCTAAAATTGTTTATTTCATAACTAAATAATCGTAGCTCGGTTTCTAATAAACTTTATATGTAAATGGGGTAGAAAAATGCCTAGATTAACATGGTGGCATCACTTTGCATGTTTAACAACTATAAAATATGGTTTAGGGCAGAACAGTACCAAACCTAATATATGCATATGAGGATTTTTCGGACTTGTTGCTTGTTGTTCCGGCCTCATTTAATATTGCCTAGATAGGTAGTTTTCTTATGCTTCATCTCTTGCCATTTTTAACAACATTAAACATTGTTGGGTACATAACGAGAGAGAACTAAATAATTCATGTGGTGTTTTCTTCAATATGCAACTCCATTGCATGTTGAGCTCCACTTAATTTGTAGGATTGTTTGTGCACTTTGCCATGCCATGCTTCATTAAACCGGACATGCATCATACTTGTTTGCGCATCGTGCCATGCTTATGTGATGATTGTTTACTATGTTGTTTGCTCCTTTCCGGTGTTGCTTCTTCGGGTTAGTTCCGATAACGTCGCGTTTGTGAGGATCCGTTCATCTACGTCTGTTTGTCTTCTTCATGGACTCGTTCTTCTTCCTTGCGGGATCTCAGGCAAGATGACCATACCCTCGAAATCACTTCTATCTTTGCTTGCTAGATGCTCGCTCTTTTGCTATGCCTATGCTACGATACCTACCACTTGCTTATCATGCCTCCCATATTGTTAAGCCAAGCCTCTAACCCACCTTGTCCTAGCAAACCGTTGTTTGGCTATGTTACCGCTTTGCTCAGCCCCTCTTATAGCGTTGCTAGTTGCATGTGAAGATTGGAGCTTGTTCCTTGTTGGAACATGGATATTTGTTGGGATACCACAATATCTCTTATTTAATTAATGCATCTATATACTTGGTAAAGGGTGGAAGGCTCGGCCTTATGCCTGGTGTTTTGTTCCACTCTTGCCGTCCTAGTTTCCGTCATATCGGTGTTATGTTCCCGGATTTTGCGTTCCTTACACGGTTGGGTTATAATGGGAACCCCTTGACAGTTCGCCTTGAATAAAACTCCTCCAGCAAGGCCCAACATTGGTTTTACCATTCGCCACCTAGCCTCTTTTTCCCTTGGGTTAGGCCAGCCCAAGGGTCATCTTTATTTTAACCCCCCCCCCCCGGGCCAGTGCTTGTCTAAGTGTTGGTCTGAAACAGAGCCACTTGCAGCGCCACCTCGGGGAAACTTGAGGGCTGGTTTTAGCTGTACGTAGTGTTCATCCGGTGTTGCCCTGAGAATGAGATATGTGCAGCTCCCATCAGGATGTCAGCGCATCTGGCGGTCTTGCTGGACTTGTTTTACCATTGTCGAGGATGTCTTGTAATCGGGATGCCGAGTCTGATCGGATTGTCTTGGGAGAAGGAATATCCTTCGTTGACCGTGAGAGCTTGTGATGGGCTAAGTTGGGACACCCCTGCAGGGTTATGAACTTTTGAAAGCCATGCCCGTGGTTATGGGTAGATGGGAATTTGTTAATGTTCGGTTGTAGAAAACTTGAAATCTTAACTTAATTAAAATGCATCAACCGCGTGTGTAACAGTGATGGTCTCTTCTCGGCGGAGTCCGGGAAGTGAACACGGTGCTGGAGTAATGCTTGTCGTAGGTTGTTCTAGGATCACTTCTTGATCATAGTTTCTCGAACGTGCTTTGCCTTCTCTTCTCACTCTCATTTGCATATGTTAGCCACCATATATGCTAGTCGCTTGCTGCAGCT
Source organism: Triticum monococcum (assembly GCA_034509565.1). Lineage (NCBI taxonomy): Eukaryota > Viridiplantae > Streptophyta > Magnoliopsida > Poales > Poaceae > Triticum > Triticum monococcum. The sequence continues at coordinate 144,791,912 of CM067841.1, read as the reverse complement.
CCACCTCATACTTTTACCCTTCCTATAAGCTTAAATAGTCTTGATCGCGAGGGTGTGAGATTGTTGAGTCCCCGTGACTCACAGATACTTCCAAAACCAGTTTGCAAGTGCCGATGTTACTAAGCAGGTGACGCGACCAAGCTCAAGGAGGAGCTCGATGAAGATCTTGTCCTTTGTGTTGTTCCGTTTCCAGTTGATCAGTAGTGGAGCCCAGTTGGGACGATTGGGGATCTGTGTAGCATTTGGGGTAGTCTTCTTTTATTTTGGTTCCATAGTCGGACCTTGAGTGTATTTGAATGGATGTAATGCTTTATTCATGTATTGTGTGAAGTGGCGATTGTGAGCCAACTATGTATCTCTTTCCCTTTATGTATTACATGGGTTGTTTGCGAAGATTACCTCACTTGCAACATTGCTTTCAATGTGGTTATGCCTCTAAGTGGTGCTTTGACACGTGGGAGATATAGCCGCATCGAGGGCGTCACAAGTTGGTAATCAGAGCCTTCCCCGACTTTAGGAGCCCCCCTGCTTGATCGAATCGCTGGCGTTGTTGAGTCTAGAAAAATGTTTTGAGTCATTTAGGAATTATATACCGGAGAGTAGGATTCTTTTTACTCCTCAGTCCCTTCGTCACTCTGGTGAGGCATCCTGATGTAGAGTTTTGACTCTTCTCTTCTCAAATTTCACTAAAGAAAATTTAGGATCACGCGGGTATCTTGGAATCGTTCCGATGGTTTTGTGACGAGAACATTGTTCTTGGTGCCTCCTGACATTTAGGGGTTGTGGCAGTGTCCCGGGGAGTTGAGCTCCGAGGTGTTGTCGTCACAATTTTATCGTTGCAGTTCTGGAATACCTGAGTTTCGCCGACATCGAAAATCTATTTTATGCAGTTGTTGGTGAGATAACCTCGACGCCACCCAGTACTGGGGCGGGAGTTCGGGAGTATTGCCATAACTCATATAACGGATGCTTTTCGAAGGTTGAGGTAAATGATTTCCGAAGGTTTCTTGGTTATGTGTTGAAGGATGGATACAGCTGGATGTAGGATTTGCTAGTTTTGGGTGAGATATTATGCTTCCCCTGTATCCCCAACACCTGATTGCATAACCGGAAAGTTTCGGGAGTTTATAAGTGGGAATTCAAGTAGCTCTTAGGATATCTTTCCGATAGATGTATGATATGAAATTGGGGTTCGACGTCTAGTGGCCCGCCTATTCACGGTTGGTTTTACAGTGGTCTCGTTGTGTCTTAAAGAGTCCTTGGCTATGCCGACTCAGGGACACTTCGTATGTCATGTGCACTGCCTTGTACATGATGGTGTTGTACGATCGAGCTCGTGTAGGCCCCACCACGAAAACTTCGGACGAAATCTCTATCATATGTTTGTTCCGGCTTATTCTGCAAGCCAATCCTTTGTTCTGTTTTTCAGTTGTGGTATTCGAGTTGCTTCAATGAGAAGTGTTGATTCCATACCTTTCCTAATCGGTGTTCTCATACTCCTTTGTGGATGCAAATCCGTCCTAATAATCAAGATTGTCATGTCAATCCTTTTTCAACCGGCGTGTTTCTCTTCAAGTGGATCCAATCATTTCAACATTTGCAAGATCCAATCTCAGTTCTTCTCAACGGTGTTCATTTCATTCATCCCAAATTGTCTTTGTTTTCCCACCCTCCCACCCTTATTTCTTCAAGGACTCGGATTTCTTTATCAAGTATCTATCTTATGATTATGAAGTCTCTACATTCTTTTCCATCAATATTCTTATCTGGTGATTCTGATGAAGATCCTAACGGAAGCTCAAGTTCATCATTATTTATTCTCTTTCTTCTCCAGTGGATTCAATTCAAGCCTTGGTATTGAGCTTAGTCCTTTCATTTCGCCCAATGTTTTTCTTATGCCGGTGCACCTCTTAATCATTCCCCGTTTGCTATTTATTGTTCCGGAGTGCTAAAGATATCTCACAAGGCCCGTATTCTCATTCAAGATCCGTCCAACCTATTTTCGAGGGTGTTATCTCATTCAAACCATTTAATTCAACCGGTGCATTCTCGTTTCAAGTAATCATTTCAACGGTGTATCTTTTGAGTGGGCCCTAACCCACATGTCTTTTTCCAGGATCTTACCTGACTCTTCTAATTTTCTTGGAGCTATCCTAAATTCTTTTCAAAGTTTGACGTAAGAATGAATTATCATCAGTCATATGTCTTTCTCCAAGATCTTTCAAATTCTTTTCATCGTTGGTTCAACTTTTCCATTCTTCTTTATTCCGGAGTATCTCAGCAATTTGGTGGTGTTTCTCGTTGTCATTATCAACATGTGAAGACCGAAGAAGAGTTTTACCTCCATATCTTATCCGTTCTCTCAGAGATTCATGGTTCTAGTTCGAGGCCATCCTCTCATAATTGTTCTGATTGTGAGAATTCTTTTCACCTATCCGGAGCAATTCAAGAGTCTTCTCAGTTTGATTATCCGAAGTCCATCAATTCAGGTTTATTCATTCCAGCTTTCAGCTCTCATACTCTAAATCATACCGGTGCTTAAAGCAAGGATTCTCTAATCATCTCGTAATCTCTTCGTTCTCATGTATCTAGATTGTCTCAAGTATCTTCGTTCATTTCACAATTCTTACCCGGTGATTCATCCTTTTACTTCGTTCATTTTCAATGCTTACCGGTGGTTCATTCAAGATTTCTCTTTCTTTGCTATTGCTTCAACTTTTTTCGTTGTTTCATTCTACCGGTGGTTCATTGAAGACCTTCCCAAGATGGCGCGAAATCTCTCTTAATCCTTTCTATGAGAATAAGTAGTATGCCAAATCCGTTGCTTGTCACCAATCTAAATTGGTGAAGGATACGTGTCACGTAATTCTTTTTCTTGTTTTCATCGAGTAAATTCAATTCCTTATTCCGGAGGCTCATCAAATTCTTGATTTCATTTGTTCATCTTTCTTTTCTCGGAGTGTAACACCCTCGATGCGACTATATCTCCCATGTGTCGAGGCACGACTTAGAGGCATAATCGCATTGAAGGCATATGTCGCAAGTGAGGTAATCTTCACACAACCCATGTAATATAATAGGGGAAAAAGTTACATAGTTGGCTTACAATCGCCACTTCACACAATTACATGAATAAAGCATTACATCAACCAAATACAATCATGGCCCGACTACGGAGCCAAAATAAAAGAAGAACCCCAAATGCGACAAAGGTCCCCGATCGACCCCAACTGGGCTCCACTACTGATCAACTAGAACGAAACAACATAAAGGACAAGATCTTCATCGAGCTCCTCCTGAGCTTGGTTGCGTCCTCTGCACGGACTCATCGGCACTTGCAAACTGGTTTTGGAAGTATCTGTGAGCCACAGGGACTCAGCAATCTCGCACCCTCGCGATCAAGACTATTTAAGCTTATGGGTCAGGTAAAAGGTATGAGGTGGAGCTGCAGCAAGCGACTAGCATATATGGTGGCTAACATACGCAAATGAGAGCGAGAAGAGAAGGCAAAGCACGGTCGATAAAAGTATGATCAAGAAGTGATCCTGGACTACCTACGTCAAGCATAACTCCAACAACCGTGTTCACTTCCCGGACTCCGCCGGAAAGAGACCATCACGGTTACACACGCTGTTGATTCATTTTAATTAAGGTCAAGTTCAGGTTTTCTACAACCGGACGTTAACAAATTCCCATCTGCCCATAACCGCGGGCACGGCTTTCGAAAGTTCAAATCCCTACAGGGTGTCCCAACTTAGCCCATGACAAGCTCTCACGGTCAACGAAGGAATAGACCTCCACCCGAGACGTTCCGATCAGACTCGGTATCCTGGTACAACAAGACATTTTGACAGGGTAAAACTAAACCAGCAACACCGCCCGATGCGCCGACATCCTGATGGGAGCTGCACATATCTCGTTCTCAGGGCAACACCGGATAAGCAATCCGTACAACTAAAACCAGCCCTTGAGTTTCCCTGAGGTGGCGCTGCACAGGGCTCTAGTTTGGACCAACGCTTAGACAAGCACTGGCCCGGGGGGGTTAAAATAAAGATGACCCTCGGGATGCGCGACTCCCAAGGGAAAAAGGCTAGGTGGCAAATGGTAAAACCAACATTGGGCATTGCTGGAAAAGCTTTACTTAAGGCGAACTGTCAAGGGGTTCCCATTATAGCCCAACCGCGTAAGGGACGCAAAATCCGGGAACATAACACCGATATGACGGAAACTAGGGCGGCAAGAGTGGAACAAAACACCAGGCATAAGGCCGAGCCTTCCACCCTTTACCAAGTATATAGATGCATTAATTAAATAAGATATATTGTGATATCCCAACAAGTAAATAAATGTTCCAACAAGGAACGGCCTCCAATCTTCACCTGCAACTAGCAACGCTATAAGAAGGGGTCTGAGCAAAGCGGTGACATAGCCAATCAACGGTTTGCTAGGACAAAGGTGGGTTAGAGGCTCAATCATGGCAATTGGGAGGCTGACAAGCAAGTGGTAGGCATCGTAGCAATGGCATAGCAAAAGAGCGAGCAAACTAGCATAGCAAAGATAGTAGTGATTTCAAGAGTATGATCATCTTGCCTGAAATCCCGCAAGGAAGAAGAACGAGTCCATGAAGAAGACAAACGGACGTAGTCGAACGGATCCTCACAAACTCGACGTTACCGGAACCAACCCGAAGAAGCAATCACCGGAAAAGAAGCACACAACATAGTAAACAACCAACACATCAACATGGCATGATGCACAAACAAGTATGATGCATGTCCGGTTTGAAGAGGCATGGCATGGCAAAATGCACAAACAATCCTACAAATTAAGTGGAGCTCAATATGCAACGAGTTGCATATTGACGAAACACCACAACAAGTTATTTAGTTCGATCTTGTTTACGTACCCAACAATATTAAATGTTGATTAACATGGCAAGAGGTGAAGCACAACAAAACTACCTAACTAGGCAAGTTTAAATGAGGCCGGAAGCAACGAACAACAATTCTGGAAAATCCTCATACGCATAAATTAAGGTTTGGTCCTGTTCTGCCCTAAACCATATTTTATAGTTATTAGACATGCAAGACAATGTCACCATGATAAACTAGGCAAAATTCTACCCCATTTACATATAAAGATTATTTAAATCGGAGCTACGGTTATTTAGTTATGAATTAAATCATTTTAACATGGCATAGGAGCAAATATAAACAAACAACATCTTAAATATTTTAAACATAGATGAAAGTTGGATATTATTAATCTACACAAAATTCTGAGCAATTTTCATATATAAAATATTTTAATCTGATGCACGGTTCATGAGTTATTAAATGCATGAACATGGGGGACTATTCTGCAAAACTGCAATCTCCGGAAAAAAATAGCTAAATCGTCCAGACGCTGAAAAAACACCACGGGCCGAATCTGGCTTAGCCCAGCAGCAGGGAAGGGAAAAAATAGCAAGAGGAGGGGGCGCTAGGGCGGCTCACCCTGGGCCTGGCCCGGTTCGGTGAGGAGGAGGAGGAGGCCGGCAGGCTGCGTTGGACGGGGCCCGAGCGGCGCGATGGGCCGAGGACGGCGAGGAGGCCCATGCGCGGGAGGAGGCGGAGCGGCGCCGATCCGATGCTCGGACTGGTCGAAGTCGACTTCTGAAGGGCGGCGTCCATGCGTCAGGCGACGTGCTCCTCGTTCCCGGTGACAAGGCTCGCGGTGGAGGCAGTTAGAGGAGACCAGCAAGGGGCGGCACTCGGAGGAGGTCGAGGGCGGCTTGAGGCCTCGGCGGCAGCGGCTTGCGGAGGCACTGGGGCTCTGGCAGGCTCGTCATGGCGTCCTGTGGAGGCAATAGAGATAGGTGAGGTAGAGAGGAGAGAAGCCAGGGAAGGAAACGGAGAGTGGGAGAGCAGGGAGAGGGGCTGTAACACCCTCAATGCGACTATATCTCCCACGTGTCGAGACACGACTTAGAGGCATAATCGCATTGAAGGCATATGTCGCAAGTGAGGTAATCTTCACACAACCCATGTAATATAATAAGGAATAAGAGGTACATAGTTGGCTTACAATCGCCACTTCACACAAATACATGAATAAAGCATTACATCATACAATTACACTCAAGGTCCGACTACGGAACCAAAATAAAAGAAGAACCCCAAATGCGACAAAGGTCCCCGATCGACCCCAACTGGGCTCCACTACTGATCAACTAGCATGAAACAACACAAAGGACAAGATCTTCAACGAGCTCCTCCTGAGCTGGGTTGCGTCATCTGCACGGACTCATCGGCACCTGCAAGCTGGTTTTGGAAGTATCTGTGAGCCACAGGGACTCAGCAATCTCGCACCCTCGCGATCAAGACTATTTAAGCTTATGGGTAAGGTAAAGGTATGAGGTGGAGCTGCAGCAAGCGACTAGCATATATGGTGGCTAACATACGCAAATGAGAGCGAGAAGAGAAGGCAAAGCGCGGTCGATAGAAGTATGATCAAGAAGTGATCCTAGACTACCTACGTCAAGCATAACTCCAACAACCGTGTTCACTTCCCGGACTCCGCTGGAAAGAGACCATCACGGTTACACACGCGGTTGATTCATTTTAATTAAGGTCAACTTTAGGTTTTCTACAACCGGACGTTAACAAATTCCCATCTGCCCATAACCGCGGGCACGGCTTTCGAAAGATCAAATCCCTGCAGGGGTGTCCCAACTTAGCCCATCACAAGCTCTCACGGTCAACGAAGGAATAGACCTCCACCCGAGACATTCCGATCAGACTCGGTATCCCAGTACAACAAGACATTTCGACAGGGTAAAACTAAACCAGCAACACCGCCCGAATGTGCCGACAAATCCCGATAGGAGCTACACATATCTCTTTCTCAGGGCACACTCAGATTGTCTTAGGTGCGGGCAAGCCAGCCCAGAGTTGCCCCTGGTGGCCGCCGGCAGCTGACAGGTGGACCAACACTCAGAGGAGCACTGGCCCGGGGGGTAAAATAACGATGACCCTCAGGAGCGCGACTCCCAAGGGAAAAGAAAAGGCTAGGTGGCAAATGGTAAAACCAATGTTGGGCATTGCTGGAGAAGCTTTACTTAAGGCGAACTGTCAAGGGGTTCCCATTATAGCCCAACCGCGTAAGGGACGCAAAATCCGGGAACATAACACCGATATGACGGAAACTAGGGCGGGAAGAGTGGAACAAAACACCAGGCATAAGGCCGAGCCTTCCACCCTTTACCAAGTATATAGATGCATTAATTAAATAAGATATATTGTGATATCCCGACAAGTCAAAAAATGTTCCAACACGGAACGATCTCCATGTTCCAACAAGGAACAAACTTCAATCTTCACCTGCAACTAACAACGCTATAAGAGGGGCTGAGCAAAGCGGTAACATAGCCAATCAACGGTTTGCTAGGACATTGGTGGGTTAGAGGATGAACATGGCAATTTGGGAGGCTGACAAGCAAGTGGTAGGCATCGTAGCAATGGCATAGCGAAAGAGCGAGCAATCCAGCATAGCAAAGATAGTAGTGATTTCGAGGGTATGATCATCTTGCCTGAAATCCCGCAAGGAAGAAGAACGAGACCATGAAGAAGACAAACGGACATAGTTGAACGGATCCTCACAACACGATGTTATCGGAACCAACCCGAAGAAGCAATCACCGGAAAAGAGCAAACAACATAGTAAACAACCACGACATCAACATGGCATGATGCACAAACGAGTATGATGCATGTCCGGTTTAATGAAGCATGGCATGGCAAAATGCACAAGCAATCCTACAATTTAAGTGGAGCTCATTATGCATCGGGATGCATATTGACAAAACACCACGTTAATTATTTAGTTCGATCTCGTTTATGTAACCAACAATATTAAATGTTGTTAAACATGGCAAGAGGAGAAGCAAATGAAAACTACCTATCTAGTCAAGGTTAAATGAGGCCGGAAGCAACGAACAACAATTCCGGAAAATCCCCATAGCATAATTAAGGTTTGGTCCTGATCTGTTCTAAACACAATTTTAGAGTTATTTAACATGCAAATAAAGGTCACTACGATAAACTAGGCATTATTCTACCCCATTTACATATAAAGTTTATTGAAATCGGAGTTACGGTTATTTAGTTATGAATTAAATCATTTTAGCATGGCAAAGGGGCAAATTAATGCAAACAACATTTTAATCAATTTTTAATTGTTGTTATCATGATGCGGATGACATGAACAAGTTATGCAATATTTATGCAAAAAAATGTTGATAAGAGCATTATGAAGCATTGTCACCGTGGTGGAAGAAAAGGGTGCCACGGAAACGAATCCAAAAGTGATGCCATGGCAACATATCGGTTCCAGTAACTCGATTGAGATCCCGGTGCAAAAGGAAAAATGACGGGAGCGTGTCACACGATAGAAGGTGGGGTGATCCCGGATACCGGGTTCCCACAAGACGGTGACAAGGAAAAGAGGGGCGACGTGCACCGAACAACTCCGTCACGGAGCAAACACGAGCATTTCATACATCACACATGCATTCGTTCACGGGCATCGTTCCGGCGGTTATACCTTCGAAGCGAGCATCATCGAAACGGATCGAGTTCGGCGGTAGGGGTTCACGTGCCGACGAGGAAGTAGTTGTACACGGGGTCGTCGTGGGAAGTAGGGGAAGTAGTCGTTCTCGCGGTGGTAGTGGAAGTAGGGGGGTACATGACGATGTAGAGGTACTCGCGACGGTAGTCGTTCACGTTCACGTTACACGGGTCTTCGGCGACGGTCGTCGTACATGGTCCACAAGACGTCGATCGTTCAGGGTCCGATTTGCGGATCTTGCCGACATGAAGGGGTACTTGGCGTTCTCCGGACTTGCCGATCTCGTCATCTCGAAGGGGTACTTGACGTCTAAAGCGTTCATCGGTAGTAGAACTTGACGGTCTCGACGGATTTGGAGGTCCAGGGTACTTGGCGTCCATGTAGTCGATCTTGCCGGTGTGGTACTTGTGTACCGGAGGAGGTCTTGACGATCTTGACGAATCCGAGTGGCTCTAGGCACACGTCCAAAGTGGCCTTCCATCTTGTTCTTTCCTGTACACGGCTTGACCGAACCAGGGGTCGACGGTGGCCATGATCTAGCAACAGCAACAATCGAGTGGCGTCGTGCACAGGGGCCTGGAGGACTTGTCATGGCGACGGCTACCCTGGAACGAGGCGTCCTACCACGCGACGCAGAGGATGCAGCGGCGGCGAGCGGTCGCTGCAGAGGATGCAGCGGCGGCCCGACTGGGTCGAAGGGGAGGCAGGGGCTCGGCGACTCGCGCGACGCAGAGGCGACGAGGCTTGCAGCGGAGGAGCTTGAGCGTGGGGCGGTGATGAAGCACCAGAAGCGCGGGCGCCAGGCCATGTCGACGGAGAGACGAGAGGCGGCGTCGGGCACGCAGGAAGATGGCGACTCCAACCGGTGCGGGCACCCACGGCAAAACAGAGGAGGGCCGCGCGCGGGCAGGAGCTGCATCGGACGGCGAAGCCCACGGGAGAAGAGCTCCCGAAGAAGCGGAGCGGGGCTGCTCGGGTTCGAGCCTTTGCTCTGCCGAGCAAGGAGGCGGTGATGGCGTCTCGAGCTCCTGATCCGGACGGTGGGGTCGAGGAAGAAGGAGGCCGATGCGGGAGGAAGGAGGCGCGCTGGGGAGGAGCCGCGGCGCCTGGGCAACGCCGGTGGCCTCCGGCGGCACCGAATCGATGGCGGAGGAGGACGAGCGAGGGGGAGTTGGGGAGAGGGCCGCGCCTGCGCGCGCGTACTCTGGCGGCGCGGGAGGAGAACGAAGGAAGATGGGATCGGGGAGAGATGGGATCGATCCCTGGCGGCGCGAGGGAAAGAGCGAGGGAGGAGGGGATCGGGCCAGGGGTGCACCTTAGGGTTTGGAGGAGTGGGCCTTGGGAGGCCGGCCCAGCGTGGGGAGAAGAGGCCAGAGGCCTGCTGGGCTGCTCTCTCCTTCCCTCTTCTCTTATCTCTCTTATATTCCAGAAAATGAATAAAGAGAAAGAAAAGAAAGAGGGGGTTAGGGGAAGAAGGTGGGCACGCGAATAATTTTCCCGGACTCGCAAAATTGCACTTGTTCCGAGAAAAATGAAGTGGGCAAGATTGCAAGAATTAAATTCAAAGTCATTTGAATTTAATTAAAAAGCTTTGCACAAGGACTAGGATTTAGAAGAGTCCAAAAATGTTGAGAATTTAGGAGGAGCCTCGATAAATGGGAAAAGAAATGTTGGCCAAGTTTGGGGACCAAACTTGAAGTAGAAAGGGAGTGGGGATTTTTGCAAGTGTGTTATGGTGATTCCAAAGAATGGATTTTTATTATAATAGCTCCACTAATATCGGGAGGATATATTATAAAGAGAACTCACCATGTGAATTCCCTCAATTTACATGGACCGAAGAACCATACGATTTATTTAGTTGAGTTGCAACAATTAATGATATGATGGCATGATGACATGATGCAATGCACATGATGCAATGATGAATGCAACACGCAAGCAAAAGACAACGCAACGCCGCCGAATAACTGGAAGACAGCTGGCACATCGGTCTCGGGGCGTTACAGGGGCGACCTGGTCCTGGACGTGGTCGCCGGCAGCCGAGTCGACGGAGGGCGCGGCCTGCAGCGGCCTGCGAGGTCGAGGCCTCAATCCAACCTGGATCGAGCGCTGTCTGGTGGTAGGAAGGATGGATGGATCGGGAAGGCAGGGGAGGCCCTGATTGGAGCGACGGGGAAAACAAGGTGGACGAGGGGATCAGGGAGGATCCCGATGTGGGAGTTGGCAAGCGGCGGCGCGAGGAGGGAGGATGGGACAGCTTTCCTTGATTTTAGGGTTGGACTGATACATATATAGCAGGTGGATATTAGGTTAGGGGCTATCTCGACCCTACGATCGCAAACGGACGATCGCGGATAAAATAGCTAGGGAGTCCAAATAAGAAAACGGAGACGTTTTGTAGATGTTTGGGGATGTTCCGGACACAGCGGTAACGACTGTTCGGGTCGGGTCCGGGACAGCTTTCGGGCGCACGCGAGGAGGGTCGCGGGCTGACGAGAGAGGTTAGGTAGGGCCTGGCAGTGAGTAGTGGGCTGTGTAGACGGTCTCGATCTGAGAGAAGAGAAGAGAGAGACCCGGCGACTGTTTCCGGAGACCGAAAACGTCCGACGTTAGACCGGCTATACTGCCGCTATAGTTAAATGTTGGGGCGTCAAACGAACTCCGAACGCGATGAAACTTGGCAGGCGGTCTACTAACAACAAACAACACCGCACGCCAACTTTCAACCCATTCCGAGAACATTTTTCGGCCACTTATAAAATAATATCTCGGACATGGCGCGGGCGCGTGCAAGTGTGTCTGGGCTCAGAACGGACAACAGACGGAACAAGGAGACCGGGACAGATGCAAGTTTTGAAAACATGATGATGCAATGCACATGATGACAAGATAAGATGCAACACGCAAGCAAAAGACATGGCAACGACGGCGAATAACTGAACGACACCTGGCACATCGGTCTCGGGGCGTTACAACACTCCACCACTACGAGAGGATCTCGTCCCGTGATCTAGAATGGCACCGGAGGGAAAAGGAAGAGAAAGAGAAGAGGTAAACTAAGTTGCTTCTTTTGACAAACGAGTGAAACCATGAACCTTGAAGAGGTTGAACAAATTCGAGAAAAGAATAGAACGAAGGAGAACAAAGTCGAAAACACTCCGTTAGAAAAGAGGGACAAAGAACATTGCGAAACCTTGAGGTTGAAGGGAAGATATATATAGAAAAACACTCCGGTCAGGGAAGGGGATCAAGGAAAAAACAAAATTCAGCAACACTCTGGTTGAAAAGAAAAGAATTGAATAAGAACTTGATAAGATGAGAAGATATTTGATGAAATCACAACACACTGCCTCCATAACTATTGAATGGATGGAACAAAGGGTAAGAAATATCTCGGACAGCACTCCGGTTGAGAAGGGAGGCAAAATTTGATAAGATGAGAGAGCTGAAATGAAAACACGACACTCCGGTTGAGAAAGGGATGCAAGACTTGATAAGGCGAAAAGAACTTGAGCAGAATGGCACCACACTCTGGTTAAATGGATAGGCCTGAAAAGAACATGATCTTTGACAAAACGAGATGATGGGTTGAAAAGAGCAACATGACAAAGCCTCCGGAACAAAATAATAAAAGATAGATAACTGAAATAGGAGAATAGAGAAGAAAATGCCAACTTCTGCCACAAAAGAGCTTGAAAAGGCATCTTTAGGACAAGGGTCGAACGGAGTTATTGGAAACCCAACAACGAAAAGAATAAGCTAGATATGGTCTTATGGAATACATCTCAAAATTACGAGGTGAAATTCTGCCACTAACGGAAACGATGTATTGGATTGATATGAACAAGAAGACGAGAACTTATTTCACCGGGAGGATAGATGAAAAACTTGGATCATATATAAGCACCATAATAACAACCATCCTTATGGAAGGCTTAAGGTGAAATATAACCCAAGATAACTCCAATGACGAGATTGATGGATTTAAAATACCGCATTCTTAATAACATGTGAAACATGAACTCAAATTATCAAGAATGATGTAAAACCACCTCCAAAGATACGATAGACAGAAATGCACTCCGGAAAGGAAGATGATGAAAGCTTGAGTTCCCCTGAACAGAATATTGATGAACACTTCGAGAGGGAATTAAATCCCTTATGAACCATCATGTAGAGCCTCCATGAAGAACTCCGGTAATAAAAGAATGATCCAAAATAATTGAATGATGAAAAGAATAAGATTGAAGCCTCGCAATGATTTAGATAGAGATCTCCGTGATAATATAATTGAAAGAGGTTGGAACTCCGGGAAAAAAAGACAAGGCATCTCGAACTGAAAATATGATATGATGAACCACTCTGGAAAAAGAAATTAATCACTTGGATGGAACAAGAATAAGAATTATGTTATGCGTATCCTTCAACTATTTAATTGCTGACAAGCAACAGATTTGGCATACTACTTATCCTCGCAGAAAGATTAAGAGAAATATAGCGCAAACTTGAGAAGGTCTTCAACGAACCACCGGAAGGATTGAAAACAACGAATAATTGATATGAAAACGAATGACGAGAGCTCTTGAACGAACCACCGTAAGAATTGCAAATGAACGAAGAAAAGATAAAGAAACACTGGGAGAATTAAGCAAATGAACGAAGACGCTTGAGAGAATATGGATACATGAGAGCGAAGAGATCACGAGCTGATTAGAGATCACTTGATGCACCGGTAAAATTGGAGAATGATAACTGAAAGCTGAGAATGAGAATCCCGAAATAATGGCCTTCGGAGAGTCAAACTGAAAAGACTCCTGAATTGCTCCGTGTAGGGTGAAAAGAATTCTCACGATGAAAACAATTACGAGAGGATGGCAACAAGCTAGAATCCCGAATCTTGAAGAGAATGGAGCAAGATTAAAGAGAAACTCTTCTTCGGTCTTCAAATGATGAGAATGACGACGAGAAACACCACCAATAATTATTTAGGCACTCTGGAAGAATCAAAAGCGAAGAGGTTGAGCCAACGATGAAAAGAATTTGAAAGATCTTGGAGAAATACATTTGACAGATGATAATCATTCTTATGTCAAACTTCAAAAAGAATTTGATTATAACTCTGGAAATAAGAAGAGTCAGGTAAGATCCTGGGAAAAGACCTGTGGGTTAGGGCCCACTCAAAAGAAAACACCGTTGAAATGATTTAAAAGAGAGGTTGCACCGGTTGAGTTAAATGGCTTGAATGAGGGAACATCCTCGAAAGAACTTGAACGAAAGTAGAGTGGAAACACGAATCTTCGAGATATCTTGAGCACTCCGGAATAATAAATAGCGAGAAGTAGAATGATAAAGAATTGCACCGGCATGAGAAAGCATTGAAATGAGGAAAAGACATGATCAACAAAGCTTGACTTGAAACCACCGGAGAAGAAAAGAACGAAAGATGATGAACTTGAGGCTCCGTTAGAATCTTCATGAGAATCACTGGATAAGAATATTGACGGAAAAGAATGGAGAGACTTCTCAAGAATAAAAGGATACTTGATTAAGAAATCTGAGTCCTTGAAGAAAACAAGGGTGGGAGGGTGGGAAAAACAAAGGCAACTTGGAGATGGAAGAAATGAACACCGTTGAGAAGAACTGATACTCGATCTTGCGAATGTTGAAAATGGACGGATCCACTTGAAGAGAAAACACGCCGGTGAAAAGGATTGACAACACAATCTCGATGATCAAGAGGGATTAGTATTCACATCGGAGTATGAGAACACCATTTGGGGAAGGTATGAAATCAACATTTGACATTGAAGCAACTCGAATACCACAACTCAAAACAAAAACAAAAGGATTGGCTTGCGAAATAAGCTGGAACAAACATATGATAGAGATTTCATCCGAAGTTTTCGTGGTGGGACCTACACGGGCTCGATCATACAGCACCATCATGTACAAGGCAGTGCACATGACATACGAAGCGTCCCCGAGTCAGCATAGCCAAGGACTCTTTAAGACACAATGAGACCACTGTAAAACCGACCGTGAATAGGCGAACCACTAGACATCGAACCCCAATTTCATATCATACATCTGTCGGAAAGATATCCTAAGAGCTACTTGAATTCCCACCTATGAAACTCCCGAAATTTTCTGGTTATGCAATCAGGTGTTGGGGATACAGGGGAAGCATAATATCTCACCCAAACTAGCAAATCCTACATCCAGCTGTATCCATCCTTCAACACATAACCAAGAAACCTTCGGAAATCATCTACCTCAACCTTCGAAAAGCATCCGTTATACAAGTTATGGCGATACTCCTGAACTCCCGCCCAGTACTAGGTGGCGTCGAGGTTATCTCACCAACGAACTGCATAAAAGAGATTTTCTATGTCGGCGTACTAAACTCAGGTATTCCAGAACTGCAACGATAAAATTATGACGACAACACCTCAGAGCTCAACTCCCCGGGACACTTCCACTAAACCCCTGACAGGAGGCACCAAGACAATGTTCTCATCATAAAACCATCGAAACGATTCCAAGATACCCGCGTGATCCTAAAAAAATTTTAGTGAATTTTGAGAAGAGAAGAGTCAAAACTCTACGTCAGGATGCCTTACCAGAGCGATGAAGGGACTGGGAAGTAAAAAGAATTCCTAAACTCTCCGATATATATAATTCCTAGAAGACTCAAAACATTTTTCTAGACACAACTCGGCCGCTAAAAACGATCAATCAGTGGGGGCTCCTAAGGTCGGGGAAGGCTCTGATTACCAACTTGTAACACCCTCGATGCGACTATATCTCCCACGTGTCGAGGCACGACTTAGAGGCATAATCGCATTGAAGGCATATGTCGCAAGTGAGGTAATCTTCACACAACCCATGTAATATAATAGGGGAAAAAGTTACATAGTTGGCTTACAATCGCCACTTCACACAATTACATGAATAAAGCATTACATCAACCAAATACAATCATGGCCCGACTATGGAGCCAAAATAAAAGAAGAACCCCAAATGCGACAAAGGTCCCCGATCGACCCCAACTGGGCTCCACTACTGATCAACTAGAACGAAACAACATAAAGGACAAGATCTTCATCGAGCTCCTCCTGAGCTTGGTTGCGTCCTCTGCACGGACTCATCGGCACCTGCAAACTGGTTTTGGAAGTATCTGTGAGCCACAGGGACTCAGCAATCTCGCACCCTCGCGATCAAGACTATTTAAGCTTATGGGTAAGGTAAAAGGTATGAGGTGGAGCTGCAGCAAGCGACTAGCATATATGGTGGCTAACATACGCAAATGAGAGCGAGAAGAGAAGGCAAAGCACGGTCGATAAAAGTATGATCAAGAAGTGATCCTGGACTACCTACGTCAAGCATAACTCCAACAACCGTGTTCACTTCCCGGACTCCGCCGGAAAGAGACCATCACGGTTACACACGCTGTTGATTCATTTTAATTAAGGTCAAGTTCAGGTTTTCTACAACCGGACGTTAACAAATTCCCATCTGCCCATAACCGCGGGCACGGCTTTCGAAAGTTCAAATCCCTACAGGGTGTCCCAACTTAGCCCATGACAAGCTCTCACGGTCAACGAAGGAATAGACCTCCACCCGAGACGTTCCGATCAGAGTCGGTATCCCGGTACAACAAGACATTTTGACAGGGTAAAACTAAACCAGCAACACCGCCCGATGCGCCGACATCCTGATGGGAGCTGCACATATCTCGTTCTCAGGGCAACACCGGATAAGCAATCCGTACAACTAAAACCAGCCCTCGAGTTTCCCTGAGGTGGCGCTGCACAGGGCTCTAATTTGGACCAACGCTTAGACAAGCACTGGCCCGGGGGGGTTAAAATAAAGATGACCCTCGGGATGCGCGACTCCCAAGGGAAAAAGGCTAGGTGGCAAATGGTAAAACCAACGTTGGGCATTGCTGGAAAAGCTTTACTTAAGGCGAATTGTCAAGGGGTTCCCATTATAGCCCAACCGCGTAAGGGACGCAAAATCCAGGAACATAACACCGATATGACGGAAACTAGGGCGGCAAGAGTGGAACAAAACACCAGGCATAAGGCCGAGCCTTCCACCCTTTACCAAGTATATAGATGCATTAATTAAATAAGATATATTGTGATATCCCAACAAGTAAATAAATGTTCCAACAAGGAACGGCCTCCAATCTTCACCTGCAACTAGCAACGCTATAAGAAGGGGGCTGAGCAAAGCGGTGACATAGCCAATCAACGGTTTGCTAGGACAAAGGTGGGTTAGAGGCTCAATCATGGCAATTGGGAGGCTGACAAGCAAGTGGTAGGCATCATAGCAATGGCATAGCAAAAGAGCGAGCAAACTAGCATAGCAAAGATAGTAGTGATTTCAAGGGTATGATCATCTTGCCTGAAATCCCGCAAGGAAGAAGAACGAGTCCATGAAGAAGACAAACGGACGTAGTCGAACAGATCCTCACAAACTCGACGTTACCGGAACCAACCCAAAGAAGCAATCACCGGAAAAGAAGCACACAACATAGTAAACAACCAACACATCAACATGGCATGATGCACAAACAAGTATGATGCATGTCCGGTTTGAAGAGGCATGGCATGGCAAAATGCACAAACTATCCTACAAATTAAGTGGAGCTCAATATGCAACGAGTTGCATATTGACGAAACACCACAACAAGTTATTTAGTTCGATCTCGTTTACGTACCCAACAATATTAAATGTTGATTAACATGGCAGGAGGTGAAGCACAACAAAACTACCTAACTAGGCAAGTTTAAATGAGGCCGGAAGCAACGAACAACAATTCCGGAAAATCCTCATATGCATAAATTAAGGTTTGGTCCTGTTCTGCCCTAAACCATATTTTATAGTTATTAGACATGCAAGACAATGTCACCATGATAAACTAGGCAAAATTCTACCCCATTTACATATAAAGATTATTTAAATCGAAGCTACGGTTATTTAGTTATGAATTAAATCATTTTAACATGGCATAGGAGCAAATATAAACAAACAGCATCTTAAATATTTTAAACATAGATGAAAGTTGGATATTATTAATCTACACAAAATTCTGAGCAATTTTCATATATAAAATATTTTAATCCGATGCACGGTTCATGAGTTATTAAATGCATGAACATGGGGGACTATTCTGCAAAACTGCAATCTCCGGAAAAAATAGCTAAATCGTCCAGACGCTGAAAAAAACAACACGGGCGGAATCTGGCTTAGCCCAGCAGCAGGGAAGGGAAAAAATAGCAAGAGGAGGGGGCGCTGGGGTGGCTCACCCTGGGCCTGGCCCGGTTCGGTGAGGAGGAGGAGGCCGGCAGGCTGCGTTGGACGGGGCCCGAGCGGCGCGATGGGCCGAGGACGGCGAGGAGGCCCACGCGCGGGAGGAGGCGGAGCGGCGCCGATCCGATGCTCGGACTGGTCGAAGTCGACTTCTGAAGGGCGGCGTCCATGCGTCAGGCGACGTGCTCCTCGTTCCCGGTAACAAGGCTCGCGGTGGAGGCAGTTAGAGGAGACTGGCAAGGGGCAGCACTCGGAGGAGGTCGAGGGCGGCTTGAGGCCTCGACGGCAGCGGCTTGCGGAGGCGCTGGGGCTCTGGCAGGTTCGTCATGGCGTCCTGTGGAGGCAACAGAGAGAGGTGAGGTAGAGAGGAGAGAAGCCAGGGAAGCAAACAGAGACTGGGAGAGCAGGGAGAGGGGCGACCTGGTCCTGGAGGTGGTCGCCGGCAGCCGAGTCGGCGGAGGACGCGGCCTGCAGCGGCCTGCGAGGTCGAGGCCTCGATCCAACCTGGATCGAGCGCTGTCTGGTGGTAGGAAGGATGGATGGATCGGGAAGGCAGGGGAGGCCCTGATTGGAGCGACGGGGAAAACGAGGTGGACGAGGGGATCAGGGAGGATCCCGATGTGGGAGTTGGCAAGTGGCGGCGCGAGGAGGGAGGATGGGACAGCTTTCCTTGATTTTAGGGTTGGACTGATACATATATAGCAGGTGGACATTAGGTTAGGGGCTATCTCGACCCTACGATCGCAAACGGACAATCGCGGATAAAATAGCTAGGGAGTCCAAATAAGAAAACGGAGACGTTTTGTAGATGTTTGGGGATGTTCCGGACATAGCGGTAACGACTGTTCGGGTCGGGTCCGGGACAGCTTTCAGGCGCGCGCGATGAGGGTCGCGGGCTGACGAGAGAGGTTAGGTATGGCCTGGCAGTGAGTAGTGGGCTGTGTAGACGGTCTCGAGCTGAGAGAAGAGAAGAGAGAGACCCGGCGACTGTTTCCGGAGACCGAAAACGTCCGACGTTAGACCGGCTATACTGCCGCTATAGTTAAACGTTGGGGCGTCAAACGAACTCCGAACGCGATGAAACTTGGCAGGCGGTCTACTAACAACAAAACAACACCGCACGCCAACTTTCAACCCATTCCAAGAACATTTTTCGGCCACTTATAAAATAATATCTCGGACATGGCGCGGGCGCGTGCAAGTGTGTCTGGGCTCAGAACGGACAACAGACGGAACGAGGAGACCGGGACGGATGCATGTTTTGAAAACATGATGATGCAATGCACATGATGACAAGATAAGATGCAACACGCAAGCAAAAGACATGGCAACAACGGCGAATAACTGAACGACACCTGGCACATCGGTCTCGGGGCGTTACACGGAGTTCCAAGCTCCCTCGATTATATCATCTCGGAGATTCATTTAAATCATTACAAGGTTTCACCTTGTGTTTTCAACTTCTCTTTCTTTTCGTTATTCTTTTGTACCGGAGTTCTTCATGGAGATTCTACATGTTGGTTCATCAAGGATTTAAATTCCTTCTCGAAGTGTTCATCAACATTCTTTTCTTAGGAGCTCAAGTTTTCTTCATCTTACAATCCGTAGTGCAATTCTTTCTTCCATATCATTGGAGGTGGTATTATGTCATTCTTGGTAATTTGAGTTCATGTTTCATGATTCACAGGTTGTTAAGAATGGGGTTTTTAAATCCATCAACCTCTTTGTTCGAGTTATCTTGGGTTATATTTCACCTAAAGATTTTCCTAAGGATTGTTGCTATTATGGTGCTTATAATTGACCCAAGTTCTTTTATCCTCCCGGTGGTATAAGTTTCTCGTCTCCTTGTTGATATCAATCCAATCTATCGTTTCCGTTAGTGGCAGAATTTCACCTCATAGTTTGGAGATGTTTTCCATAAGACCACAACAAGTTTACTCTTTTCGTTGTTGATTTTCCAACAACTCCGTTCGAACATTCTCCTAAGGATGCTTTTGCAAGCTCATTTTAGGTAGAAGATGTTGTTTTCTCCTCCGTTCATTCCATTCCTTTTCTGTCTTTTCTTCGGGAGGCATTATGTTGTTGCTCTCATCAACCCTTCTTCTTGTTCTTGTCAGGACCTTGTTCTTTTCATGCTTATCCATTTAACCGGAGTGTTGTGCCTTTTGCTCAAGTTTTTTTCACCTTATCAAGCCTTGCATCTCTTTTCAACCGGAGTGCTGTACGAATTTGTTCTTCCTTGTTCCTCTTCCCTATCGGAGTGCTTTCAACTTTGTGCATCTTCGTTGTTTTCTTTGCTCAAAATGGCTTAACCTTTTCAAGGTTCTCTGGTTTCACTCGTTTGTCAAAGAGCAACTTAGTTTTACCTCTTCTCTTTCTCTTCCGTTTTCCCTCCGGTGCCATTCTAGATCTCGGGACGAGATCCTCTCGTAGTGGTGGAGTGCTGTGACGCCCCAAGACCGGAGCTTCAGATGCCTTCTAGGGTTTTCGGGTTTTGTCGTGTGATTTGTTTGGTTTGTTGCATCATGTGCATTGCATCATCATGTTCTCAAAACTTGCATTAGTTCGGGTCTCCCAGTTCCGTCCGTTGTCCGTTCTGAGCCCAGACACACTTGCACGCGCCCGCGGCATGTCTGAAATAGTTTTTTATAAGTGGCCGGAAATTGTTATCAGAATGAGATGAAAGTTGGCGTGTGGTCTTATTATAGTGTAGATAGACCACCTGTCAAGTTTCATTGCATTCGGAGTTCGTTTGACGCCCCAGCGATTAACTATAGCAACAATATAGTCGGTCTACCGTCGGACGTTTCCGGTCTCCGGAAACAGTCGCCGGGCCTTTCTCTCTTCTCTTTTCTCAGCCTGAGGCCTTACGCACAGTCCACTACCTACCGCCAGGCCTAGTCTAAGCTCTCTCGTCAGCCCGTGCCCTCCTCGCGCGCGTCCAAAAGTTGTCCCGGACCCGACCCGGACAGTCGTTATCGTTGTGTCCGGATCATCCCCAAACGTCTACAAAACATCTCCATTTTTCTTTTTGGTCTCCCTAGCCTATTTATGTTGAGCGTCCGATCTAAATTGGAGGGACCGGTTTAGCCCCTAACCTAACCCACCTACTATATAAATCAGCAACCCTAAAATCTAGGGACTTGTCCTTTCAGCCGCCGCCGCATCTTCCTCGGGATCCCCGATCCAATCCATCCACTCCAATCGGCCAACCACCTTCTTCCTCAGATCCAATCCAGCAACCTCCCTGGATTTGCACCGCCGACCAACCACAGCTCCCGATCCCCTCGCGCCCGAGGCCCCAGCCAGGTGTGCCCCGCTATCTCTCTGCACCTCGTCTCAACCAGCCTGACCACCCGATCTGCGCCGCTCTGCTGACTCGTCTCCGGCCCCTGCTTGCCGGACCACCCCCGCCTCTGGCGCCGGTGATCGCCAGACCACCAGGACCGGCCTTCTCCCTGTCCTTCTTCCCTTCCTTCTCCTACCTTTCTCTCTCTCTATCTCTCTCTCTCTCTCAAATCCCTCTCTCATGTCTGTCTCTTCTCGTAGGGAAGCCCCGAGGAGTTGCGCTCGTCCCCGCCGGGAAGCTCGCAACCACCATGGATCTTCACCTCCGCGACCTCCCTGCTTCATCTTTTCACCGGAGTCGTGCCGAGTCCGTCGCCAGCCACCATGTCACCCCCGTACTCCTCGTCGCCCCGAGTCCGTGCAAGCTGTCGCCCTGCCGCCAAGTCCCAGCGCGCACCGCCGAAGGAACTCCGCCTCCTCTCCAAATCCAGCGCCTACCCCCTCGTCCGTGACCGCGACCGTCACCGGCAACCAGCATCTCGCCGGAGCCAGCAGGACTCCTCCCCGCCACCCAAGTACCTCGCCGGAGGTCGCCTGCATCGCCCGCCGACTCCCCTGCTTCGCCCTTCTCTGAACTTGCCGCGCTCTGTTTTCCGTCGAACGAGATGGGCAGCGCTGTACCGCTCCCTAGCGTGCGCTAGATGGGCCTCACGCCGGCCCAGCGCGCCTAAGCCGGCCTGCCTGCTAGGACGCCGCCAACCTCCATCACTGACCGGGCCGAGCCCATGGTGAGGCAACCCCGCCGACGCCCCTCTTTTTTTCCCTGCTGTTGGGCTGCCCAGATTCGGCCCGTTTCTATTTTTTCATGTCCAGCGAATTTAGCTATTTTCCCAGAGAGTGCCAGTTTTGCAGAATGGCCCATAAACTTCATGCATTTAATATCTTCACAACCGTGTATCGGATCTAAATAATTTATATATGTAACTTGACTAGAATTTCATCTAGTTTCACAATATCCAACTCTCATGCATGTTTAAAATGTTTAAACTGATGTTTGCTTTAATTTGCTCCTATGCCATGCTAAAATGGTTTATTTCATAACTAAATAACCGTAGCTCGGTTTCTAATAAACCTTATATGTAAATGGGGTAGAAAAATGCCTAGTTTAACATGGTGGCATCACTTTGCATGTTTAACAACTATAAAATATGGTTTAGGGCAGAACAATACCAAACCTAATATATGCATATGAGGATTTTCCGGACTTGTTGCTTGTTGTTCCGGCCTCATTTAATATTGCCTAGATAGGTAGTTTTCTTATGCTTCATCTCTTGCCATGTTTAACAATATTTAACATTGTTGGGTACATAACGAGAGAGAACTAAATAAGTCATGTGGTGTTTTATTCAACCTTTCCCCTCCGTTGCATGTTGAGCTCCACTTAATTTGTAGGATTGTTTGTGCACTTTGCCATGCCATGCTTCATTAAACCGGACGTGCATCATACTTGTTTGCGCATCGTGCCATGCTTATGTGATGATTGTTTACTATGTTGTTTGCTCCTTTCTGGTGTTGCTTCTTCGAGTTAGTTCCAATAACATCGCGTTTGTGAGGATCCGTTCATCTACGTCCATTTGTCTTCTTCATGGACTCGTTCTTCTTCCTTGTGGGATCTCAGGCAAGATGACCATACCCTCGAAATCACTTCTATCTTTGCTTGTTAGATGCTCGCTCTTTTGTTATGCCTATGCTACGATACCTACCACTTGCTTATCATGGCTCCCATATTGTTAAGCCAAGCCTCTAACCCACCTTGTCCTAGCAAACCGTTGTTTGGCTATGTTACCGCTTTGCTCGGCCCCTCTTATAGCGTTGCTAGTTGCAGGTGAAGATTGGAGCTTGTTCCTTGTTGGAACATGGATATTTGTTGGGATATCACAATATCTCTTATTTAATTAATGCATCTATATACTTGGTAAAGGGTGGAAGGCTCGGCCTTATGCCTGGTGTTTTGTTCCACTCTTGCCGTCCTAGTTTCCGTCATATCAGTGTTATGTTCCCGGATTTTGCGTTCTTTACACGGTTGGGTTATAATGGGAACCCCTTGACAGTTTGCCTTGAATAAAACTCCTCCAGCAAGGCCCAACATTGGTTTTACCATTCGCCACCTAGCCTCTTTTTCCCTTGGGTTAGGCCAGCCCAAGGGTCATCTTTATTTTAACCCCCCCCCCCCCCCCCCGGCCAGTGCTTGTCTAAGTGTTGGTCCGAAACAGAGCCACTTGCGGATCCACCTCGGGGAAACTTGAGGGCTGGTTTTAGTTGTACGTAGTGTTCATACGGTGTTTCCCTAAGAATGAGATATGTGCAGCTCCCATCAGGATGTCGGCGCATCGTGCGGTCTTGTTGGACTTGTTTTACCATTGTCGAGGATGTCTTGTAACCGGGATGCCGAGTCTGATTGGATTGTCTTGGGAGAAGGAATATCCTTCGTTGACCGTGAGAGCTTGTGATGGGCTAAGTTGGGACACCCCTGCAGGGTTATGAACTTTCGAAAGCCATGCCCGCGGTTATGGGCAGATGGGAATTTGTTAGTGTCCGGTTGTAGAAAACCTGAAATCTTAACTTAATTAAAATGCATCAACCGCGTGTGTAACCGTGATAGTCTCTTCTCGGCGGAGTCCGGGAAGTGAACACGGTGTTGGAGTAATGCTTGTCGTAGGTTGTTCTAGGATCACTTCTTGATCATAGTTTCTCGAACGTGCTTTGCCTTCTCTTCTCGCTCTCATTTGCGTATGTTAGCCACCATATATGCTAGTGGCTTGCTGCAGCTCCACCTCATACTTTTACCCTTTCTATAAGCTTAAATAGTCTTGATCGCGAGGGTGTGAGATTGCTGAGTCCCCATGACTCACAGATAATTCCAAAACCAGTTTGCAGGTGCCGATGTTACCGAGCAGGTGACGCTACCAAGCTCAAGGAGGAGCTCGATGAAGATCTTGTCCTTTGTGTTGTTCCATTTCCAATTGATCAGTAGTGGAGCCCAGTTGGGACGATTGGGGATCTGTGTAGCATTTGGGGTAGTCTTCTTTTATTTTGGTTCCGTAGTCGGACCTTGAGTGTATTTGGATGGATGTAATGCTTTATTCATGTATTGTGTGAAGTGGCGATTGTCAGCCAACTATGTATCTCTTTCCCTTTATGTATTACATGAGTTGTTTGCGAAGATTACCTCACTTGCGACAATGCTTTCAATGCGGTTATGTCTCTAAGTCGTGCTTCGACACGTGGGAGATATAGCCGCATCGAGAGCGTCACATCGGCCTCCTCTTCCCCTCTCCGCTGCCTCGCCCCCATGACGACCGTGCCGCGCGCCCGCCTTCCCTGGCGACGCCACGCCGCGCGCCAACGGCGCTCGCCTCGCTCCCGCACCGGCTGCTGCTGCTCCGCATCGTCGCGGCCGGCCACCACCCCCTCATCCCGCCTCGCGCGCACGCGTACGCCTGCCCCGCGCCAGCGCTCACCGCGTCCCCTGCACCGCCCCTCGCCCCGCTGCGCCTCGCGTCGGCCTCCACCCGACCGTGCCCGCGTCGCTCGCTGCTCCCGCCGCCGGCCGTCGCCCGCCTCCACCGGCCTCTGCCGCGCACGAGCGCTCGCCCCCCTGCTTGTCCGCCTGACCTCGCCGCAGATCCGCCGCCCCAACCCCGCGGCTGTTTCACACCACCAGCCCGCGTCGCGCCCCCCGCCATCCGCGCGACCACCGCCTTGTTGCTCGCTGCCGCGCCCGCCGCAGCCACACGCCTGTCGCCGCCCACCTGCGAGCGCCCACCCCGTCGCGCCCCAGCTCGCCGTCGTTGTGCCCGCAGCCGCCGCCTAGATCGCCAGTGTGCCCTAGCCAAGGGTGCCCTCACCCGGCACCCACAGCCCCGCTCGGGTGCCCAGCCGGGTCTTGGCACCCGAGGACCGCGCCCGAAGCCCGCTAAGGCCCCCTGGCCCAATGACAGGGGGGCCACCATCAAACGTTGAAAAAAATTAAATATATATATATATATTAGTTAATTAATTAATTAATTAATTAACGTAATTAACTTTGTTTAATTAACCTAATCATTTAACTAAACTAATTAAACTTGTTTAGATAGTCTTAGTCAATGACAGTGGGACCCACACGTCAGTTTGACTAAATCAAGTGACTGGTTGACTGCTGACATCACCCTGTTAATTCTGTTAATTCTAATGAAATTAATTATGTTAATTCTAAAAATAAATTAAAACTTTGAAAATTAATATAAAATAATATGTAACTCGGATGAAAATATTTTGTACATGAAAGTTGCTCAGAACGACAAGACGGATCCGAATACACATTCCGTTCGTCCGCCACGCATCCCTAGAATAGAGAACATGCAACTTTTCCCCTCAAGTCCGTCTGTCTGAAAACGCGAAACACCGGGAATACGTTCCCGAAAGTTTCCGCCCTTCGCCGGTCTCACCTACCACCGCGTTAGGACGCTCCTAGCACCGTTATATGTCATGTCATGCATCTGTTTGCATTATATTTATTGTTTATTTCCTCTCTTCTCTCGTTAGACACCGAGACCTACACCGCTGCTACCTAGTACGACTACGGTGTTGACGACCCCTCCTTCTCGACTGAGCTTCCAGGCAAGCCCCCCCTTTGATCAACCCGATATCGCCTATTCCTTCTCTCTATTGTTTGCATTAGAGTAGTGTAGCATGTTACTGCTTTTGATTAATTCTATCCTGCTGCATAGCATGTCTTTGCTACTACTGTTGTTACCTTTACCTGCAATCCTAAATGCTTAGTATAGGATGCTAGTTTATCATCAGTGGCCCTATATTCTTGTCCATCTACCATGCTATACTACCGGTCGATGATCACTCGGGAGGTGATCACGGGTATATACTTACATACATATTATATGCGATACATGTGGTGACTAAAGTAGGGTCGGCTCGTAGAGTACCCGCGAGTGATTCACGGATTGAGGGCTTAAAGGACATTTGTCCCGACGGCCCTCTGGGTGGATCTTTGTGGCGGAGCAACAAGGCAAGTTGAGACCACCTGGGAGAGAGTTGGGCCTGGCCCCTGGTCAGCGTCCACGGTTACATCAATTAACACGCTTAATGAGATCTTGGTATTTGATCTGAGTCTGGCTATGAGCCTATACGCACTAACAAACTACGCAGGAACAGTTATGGGCACTCGACGTCGTGGTATCGGCCGAAGCCTTCTTGACGTCAGCGACTGAGCGGCACGCGCCGGGTTGGACCGCGTAACGCAACTTCCTTTGTAATGGAGGTTTCTAGGTCTGCTCATCGGCCGCATATGCAACGTGTGGGTGTGCAACGGGCGATGGGCCCAGACCCCCCCCCCCCCCCCCGCGTGCTTAGGATTTAGACCGGCGTGATGACATCTCTGTTGTGCCTAGGTAGGGTTGCGACGTGTTGATCTTCCGAGGTCGGGCATGACCCAGGAAAGTGTGTCCGGCCAGAGGGATCGAGCGTGTTGGGTAATGTGGTGCACCCCTGCAGGGAAGTTTATCTATTCGAATAGTCGTGTCCCTCGGTAAAAGGATGACCCAGAGTTGTACTTCGACCTTATGACAACTAGAACCGGATACTTAATAAAACACACCCTTTCAAGTGCCAGATACAACCCGGTGATTGCTCTCTCACGGGGTGAGGAGGAGAGGATCGCCAGGTAGGATTATGTTATACGATGATACTTGGTTAACTTACCAGCTAACCTCTTCTATATGCTTCAAGATGGAGGCTGCCAGAAGTGAAGTCTTCGATATGACTAGCTATCCCCCTCTTAATTCTGGCATTCTAAAGTTCAGTCCACAGATACTACCCATTTCATTGATACCAATGCATATGTAGTGTAGATCCTTGCTTGCGAGTACTTTGGATGAGTACTCATGGTTGCTTTGCTCCCCCTTTTCCCCTTTATATACCCAGTTGTTGCAACTAGATGTTGGAGCCCAGGAGCCAGACGCCACCGACGACGACTCCTACTACACCGAAGGTGCCTACTACTACGTGCAGGCCGCCGCCGATGACCAGGAGTAGTTTAGGAGGATCCTAGGCAAGAGGCCTGCTCCTCTTTCGATGTGTATCCCAGTTTGTGTTAGCCATCTTATGGCAATTTGTTTAACTTATGTCTATACTCAGATATTGTTGCTTCCACTGACTCATCTATGATCGAGCACTTGTATTCGAGCCCTCGAGGCCCCTGGCTTGTATTATGATGCTTGTATGACTTATTTAATTTTAGAGTTGTGTTGTGATATCTTCCAGTGAGTCCCTGATCTTGATCATACACGTTTGCGTGTATGATTAGTGTACGATTGAATCGGGGGCGTCACATCCTTCGTCTGCTCTTGTAGCAGTTGAGGTCGCCGGTCCCTTCTAGCATCAGGGGTCACCGGTGGTAGCGGCGTTGTCTGCGGGTGATGGTTGGTACTAGCATCCCTTCCCCGATCTGGATGCAGAGGAGGGGAAACAACCTCGCAATAAATCAATGACTCTAGCGGCGTCGGACGGCTACAAGCGCCCCGCCCCCATCTCGAGGAGAGGGAAGAGAAAGGCGAGAGAGGAGAGAAGCTCGCATTTTGAGATGGCGAATGAGGAGAGAGAGAAAAGACAAGATACGGAGACACCTCTCGAGTGCAGCCCACGTGCGCACATGTCGTGCTGGGTGAGCTGGCGTGGTGACATGCGCGTGCGGAAGGAGCCTGCGCAAGGAAGCGGACGCGTGGATAGGCCGGTTAGCTGGTTCAGAATATTTACCTATTTTACATCATACTAGATAATTGCCCGTGCATCGTAACGGGTGTAAATATTCTATTGTATGTTAGCCCATGATTACCTTTCATATTAATGTGATTGTTTAAATAATAGTTAAGCAAATCATGCTCATGTTTATAAAAAAAGCAAATCAAGCCCATGATTTACCTACCTAAACTAATTTTATTATTTTAGTTGGTAAGAACATATTGTCTTGCCAAAAAAACATAATTTTATTTGGCAAGTTAATAAAAGACGAGAGAGGGAGGGAGAACGCTCAACGAAACATGACTTGGCCTCTTTTGGTTCATAGGATAGGATTATCATAGGAATAGGAATCTTGTAGGAAATGAGATGACATGTATCTCAAATCCTATGAGTAGGAATAGGAAACAAGATGTCATTTGGTTGACATCAAAGGAATTTTTCCATTGAGTCTAGGCTCTTTTTTATTTTCCTATGAAATGTGGAGGATAGGAACCAATCCTATGTAGGAATAGGAATCCATTCCTATGAACCAAAGGCTCTAAAGGAAAAAATCCTATAAGAATCCTATCCTCTAGAATTCCTATGAAATTCCTCTAAACCAAAGGAGGCCGAAGTGAACGATAGAACCTTCCATTCGTTTTAGGTAGGAGAGAAAAGAAGAGATACCACGACGTCAGTTGTATGGTCCGTTAACATCCAGACTAACAATGTATGTATGAGTGAATCAATTTGTGGTTGGGCGGTTAGGAGGATAGTGATATCCTGTGCCCACCAGAGTTCAAGTTCCAGACTTGACAATCGTGCTTGCATTTTTCTGAATTTATTTCAAGTCTTTCGGCGATGTGCGTTCAATGGGAAGATATGTCCCCATCAACTATGAAGACGTCTGTAACAATTTCATCAATCTCAAAATTATGTGCCGTCTTAGCCCCTCTGTGATGCTCCTATGAATAAGGTGTGTGTACGTGCATTTATAGAAATGAGTATATGTGTGTGCAGGAGCGAGTGAGCATGTACTATGTTAAAAATAGCATATGTAGGACAAGCCAAAGAGATAGGCGTTGAATCACCCTTAGGGCATGGCCATGGCATCGCCTCGTACCTGTAGCCCCAAGAGCCAACTAGGCTCGTACGCCATGGTAGCAGGCGTACCGCTGCTTGCAGGTGACATGCGTTGCTTGCAGAGGAGGCCGGTTCTCCATGGGAAAAAGGAAGATAAAGGAAAAAAGCAAAGTTGGGACAGGTTCGTCATTCCCCGTGATGTCATGCTGTCATGGCTTCAGAACAGAGGGTTGGGTGTAAGAAATTGTTACCTATGGTTTCATTTGTTTTCATCTAACTGGATACATGAGGCAACACCCTCATTGTACATGCACTTAAAGTATCTTCAGCCGCGTCTCTAGAAAAGACTTCCCAGATGTTTTTTTCGCGTCAGCGCTAAAAAATCGGCCCAGTCGCGTCTCAGGAGCCCGATTTTCGTCGGCCCGGACCGAATTTAGAGCCGGTGGACCCAGGCCGAACCCGGCGCGCTGGGGGCGCTTGGGGGCGCCGGGGCGAGCGGTTTTGGCGCAAAAGAGCCGTGGGCCCGCCGCGTCAGCGACACCGCGCGTCTTCTTCCCCGAACGCTTCGGTTTCCCACGGGGAATCAATGGCAAGGCTTCCACCGGTCAGCCTTACCAGTGATTCCTCATGGGTGGCGCGTTCACGGGGCGGCACGCCGACGCCTCCCCTCCCTCGCACGCGTACACACGGGGCGGCACCGCTATATAAGCCGGTGGCCTCCCTCGCCTCTGGCTACACCAGCCACACCAGCCCTAGCCCGCCCTCTACCTCTCCTGAGCGCCGCCGCCTAGCCCTCCCTCTCCCTCCCTCCTTCTCCTGATGGCCGAGCGATTCCCCGGTGATGAGGCCGCGGCCAACGGCTTCGGCCGCCGATCGCTCCGCGAATAGGAGTCTTGGCTCCTATTCTAGGTGAACATCCCGGCGCCGCCGGACATGCGCGCCGGGCCAACGGGGTGGAGACTCAGCAATGGGGGAGTGCCCATTCCCCCATTGCCCGACATCATGGCGAAACCAGGCTACTTCGCCGACGAGGTCGACGTCATGCGTGCTTCCCTCACCGCCGCCCATCTCGCCCTCCCCGAGTACACCGTCGACAACACAGCGGCGTGGACGGCGTACTTCCAGCGCCGGCAGCAGCAGAGGCTGGCGTCCACCAACGGCGTGCCGGCGGTGGCCGAACCGAAGAACAGCGACGGACGCCGCCTGTGGTGGGGTGTCCCCGGCCGGACCCTCTAGGGCGTCCTGACGTACCTGAAAGTGCAACTATCCCTAGGTAGTTTTGGTAATTCATAACAACATATAGCTCATTGAGCTAATGCTATTCCAAGATGATTATTTCAGGAAAGCTCAATGATTGGCATGGCATGGATGTGAAAGTGGAACCCTCAAAATGCTAAGGACAAAGAATTGGCTCAAGCTCAAAAGTTCAAGACTCTTCATTTTATATTTTAGTGATCCAAGATCACATTGAGTCTTTAGGAAAAGCCAATACTATCAAGGAGGGATGAGGTGTTGCTTAATGAGCCTCTTGCTTTATATGCTTAGTGATATGCTCCAAAATCCTCAACCACCTTTCCATATCCACAAATGACCTAAACCCTAAGCCAAACTCGGTCATACCGATTCTGTTAATCCGGCGCCACCGAGTTTCACTTGTCATTTGCCACTGCCAAAGCCTAGCAATTTGGTCCTACCGATAAGGTTCTCGGTCTCACCGAGATGGGCTTGCAAACTCTCTGTTTCCCTTTCGTAACTTTTCGGTCTCACCGAAAGAGCGAATCGGTCCCACCGAGAATGCAAGGTAAACTCCATGTTTCCTTCTTGTAACGTTTCGGTCTCACCGAAAGAGCAAGTCGGTACCACCGAGTTTGCCTGACCAACTCTCTGGTTAGCTAATTGCCGAACTCGGTCTCACCGAGTTTGTGCGATCGGTCTCACCGAGATTACGTTATACCCAAACCCTAACCGAATCGGTCCTACCGAGTTTGTTCCTCAACAAGAGAAGTATGACACTTCTTTCAAGGGGACACAAGCTCAAGATGATCTTCCACCACAAGACTACAAGCAAAAAGGCAAGGACAAGCTTCAAGAGGAGATTGATGCATTTGAAGAAGCTCCCAAGACCTTAGTCAAGTGGATTCCCAAGACTACTTCAAGTTCCACTACATCAAGTACGACTACAACTCCAAGGATTCCCATCAAGATGGTGTGGATCCAAAAGAAGAAGAACTAGAGAGTTCTTGAGGGTGACTCCGCTAACATACTTCACTCTTATCATTTTGGCAAGAACAAGTGCAATCAACTTCCACATCTTGCACTAGTTCAAGGAGTCACAAATCCTCGTGTTGGTAAGACAAGGGACAAGGTAACCTAAAGTTTTCATGGACATCATCTTGTGTGTGCATCACTCTATGTCTATGGATATCCTTGTTTGTTCCTTGTGGGACTAACCCATGTAGGTATTGAAAGTGCAATTCACTCAAATGGATAGCTCCAAGTGATCTACATCAACATTGAGCATCCACATCTTCAACATCTACATGAAGTCATCATCGACAAAACCCAAGGTTAGTTCATCCCTCTTAGGGGGGATATCACATCTAGGGGGAGCTTTACTCTAAGACTTGAGCTAAAGCAACTCTAAAGATGTGAATACAACAATGCTTTATGTAAAAGTGGTAACCCCACTTGAGCTTAAACGATGAGTATGACCTATGATCAAGTGTTCTCACTTGACTCCTAAGTCAATATACTCATATATAGATGACCTAGTCATCGTAAATTGCTTGATAGATGCAAGAATTGGTTGTGCATGCTTTGCCACATATTTCATTTGCCATCTTATTGTGTGAGCATGTTGGTTGCATATTTTACTCATTCGAGGACATCCACTTGTTGTTTTGATTGTTTGGCTTTCTTCTTTTGCCAAGTGGATGGACAAGAATGCCTAAGAACCTCCTCTAGCTATCTATGATTTTCTCGTCTCAAACTCTATTCATGCTGCATCACAAAACTTGATCAAGTCAGATTCGAACCACTCTGTGTGAGGAGCGCTCGGAGTCCCCGATTCGTCATAGACTTAAACTTCCAAAACCTCTTTATGAATCTCGGTCTGACCGATACTCCATTTTCGGTCCTACCGAGTTCATTTAGTTGATCTAGGTTTTTGATCTCGGTGCAACCGATTTGAACTTTTCGGTCACACCGAGTTGCAATAACTGCACACAGTTTTACATCTCGGTGCCACCGAGTTGTTCCACTCGGTCAAACCGACAGGGTCGGGCTATATATAGTGACGGGCAAAATTTTGGAAATTTCTCCGAAACCTCTTCGCCCGCGCGATAGCCTGCTCTGCCTTCGTGGTCTCCGGATCGTCTTCTCGTCGCCAGCAGCCTCCAGTCGCTGGTCTCCGCCGCCGTCAACGGATTTCTGCCCCGCCGTTGCAGCCGTAGCGAGTCTCCGCCGAACTAGGGTATGGGCTCGATCTTTGTGCTATTCTCCACTCCGATTCCTAGCACATTGTGATCATTATGATTCTTGCCATGATTGAAACACTCCTATCCAGTCAATGATCCCGTAGAATAGGTTTAATTCGAAAATTTTAGGGTTAGGTTTCCGCCGAAACCATCTCGGACCCACCGAGTTGAAAAACTCGGTCCCACCGATCTGGCTTTTGCCATTGCACAAGTGAAACTTGGTCTGACCGAGAATAACTTATCGGTGCGACCGATTTTGGAATTCTGTGAAACCCTAGCAGTCTCGGTACCACCGAACTGTGACTCGGTCTGACCGAGTTCACCAGTTCTGGTGCCAAAACTGCTTCGGTGTCACCGAGTTTGAAAATCAGTAGATCCGAGATGCTTTCTGTGGAAAACTAAAACTAAGTTTTTGAATTAATCTTTTGCAAAAATCTCTGCTTTTTGTGATGCTCATCCACTCTATCTTATCCATAATCTATTCACAGGGTCAGCAGTCAGTGTGCAACATGTCTGATCAAAGTGACAGCCAGAATATGTCTGAGCAGCAAATTGTGATGAGTGAGGGCACTAGCCCCTCAAGCTCTTCTGAAGATGGCAGCAGGAGCACCCCCAGCAATCTGCCCAAGGCTGCCACACGTCAAAGGAAGAAGAGAACGTCTGATTCTGAGGATGAAGACTATGTGGCAGAGGAAGAGGCCACATCAAAGAGAGCTGAACCAGCTCAAGGAACCAAGCCAGGGCTGAAGATCAAAAGGCCAGCAGGCAGGCAGCCCATGTCAAAGGCTAGGGCTTCAACTGTGAAGCCTGCTCCCATTGAGCCCATTGCTGCTGAGGGAAAGAAAAGGAAAGAGAGGGTGAAAAAGACTATAGCAAGAGTGCTTGGAAAGGCCTCCATCATGGTCGATGAGGAGGAAGAAGAAGAAGAGGTTGCTGCACCAGCACCCAAGGCAGCCAAACTCATGGGAGATGCTATAAGGTCAGGAACAGCTGCATCCAAGCCCAAGGAAGCACCTAAGGCTGCATCTAAGCCTAAGAGTGCACCCAAGAGAAATACACAAAGCATCCCAGCTGCAGAAAAGAACAAGGCCCCAATGCCTGAAGCAATCGAAGAAGAGGAAGAGAGTGTCCTTAGGAAGCTCAAGCCCAAGATCCCAGAGCACAACGATGCTCATCCTGTGGCTGAGGATATGAAGCTCAGGAGAGATTCGGGGCTGAGGAAATGGAGAGAAGCAGATCCGTATGCTTCTAGGAGAAGGACTGCCGTGGATTACAGATTTCATACCAAGGAACAACAAGATTTCTATGAGACTGTTTTGCTTGACAAGAAGCCAATCGTTTGTGACATGAGATGGGTCGACTGGACCTACATCAAGGACAATGAAGAGCACTACCCCGATGTATTTGACAGCTTTAGTGCATGTGGAGTTGCAGACTTTGTTGGGCAGAAGCTCACAAAGTGGAACGAGGAGCTGATCATGCAATTCTACTCCACAGCACACTTTTATCCGGATGGCAGGATCACATGGATGTCAGAGGGTACAAGGTACCAATCCACTGTGGAAGAATGGGCGAAGTTGATCAATGCCCCAGAGGAGCAAGCTGATGACTTGGACATCTCTGCCAAGAAAAAGATGGATCACAACTCCATGTCCAACATGTACAAGGAGATCCCGAATGAAGTGCTTGACACGTTCAAGTTTGGCTCCATGCACTATCTGCTCTCAGGACTGCCTACGATCAACTGGATCCTTAGGCACACCCTTCTGCCCAAATCTGGAGATCACAAGATGATCAGAGGTCACGCGATCAACTTGCTTCATGTATTTGACGTGCCTCAGAAATTCAAGGTCATGAGTCTCATTGTGGAAACAATCAATAGGACAGCTGCAGACCAGAAGAGGAGTTGTGCGTATGCCCCACAGATTCAGGAGCTCATCAACTCCAAAATGGGCACGGGCGTGTATTTATTGGATAAGGAACACCTGCCCATCCGTCCAGATTTTGAGGATAACCAAGTGGTTATGACTGAAAATGAGCCCTCATCTGCACATGCACAAGCTCAGAAGGAGAAGGCGAGGAAGGAAAAAGCTGCTAGGATGCCTACTCAAGCAGAGGCATCTGATTACTTCTTGAAGACCAAACCAGAGCAGCTTGGTTACCTAATAGCGTCCACCCTGCGTATTGAGCAAGGACTTGCCACCCTGACTTAGAACCAGGCGAGCCTAGAGAGGATCATGGAACAGAGATTCTATGACATGGACATTAAGGTGACAGAAATACAGACCGCCGTGGAGCAGCTTCAGGAGGACATGAATGAGAGGAGAGGCAGGAACACAACTGATGCTTTTGCCAGGGTGCCACGAGGTCCGAGGTCGTCTACACTGCCAGTTGCTGACACCAGAGCCACAACGTCTGCACCAGCTACAGCCTCCGTTCCACCAGCTCCAGCATCCACTTCAGCCTCGACTCCGACCACTTCTACTGAAGGCTTCGTCCTTGGCGTGCTCCGGACTCCACCACCACCTGAAGATCAAGCCTGAGCGTCGACTTAGCACTATGCATTTTCTAGGAACTTTTTGGTAACTTGTTGCCAAAGGGGGAGAAGATGTATAGATCATAGGCTTCGAGAGAGAGAGAGAGTGTTGCTTTTCTCTCTTGCTTTATTTGGTGGTTTTTCGAACTTTGTTTGCTTGTGTGTGAGATACTATGTCATTATTCGTGAGACATCGATGATCAAGTGTTTGATCATAAGCTACACTTAATGTTTGCTTAATGCTTGCTTAAATATTATCATTCTATCTATCGTTTGTGACCATTCACTATTCTTGGTGATGCGTGCATGTATTTCAATCTTATCATTTTTTAGCGCTCCACCAAGATGTATGTGACATGGAAGAGTAACCCATGATTCTAACTCCATGTGCATTTGCAGTCCAAAGCAAATTTTAAATATGCACAAATTTAGGGGGAGCTCTTATTTGTCACATACTTCTCAAAGCGACGATATATTTCATGCTTATTATCATTTGTCGAAGCTTTGATCTATATGTTGTCATCAATTACCAAAAAGGGGGAGATTGAAAGTGCAACTATCCCTAGGTGGTTTTGGTAATTCATAACAACATATAGCTCATTGAGCTAATGCTATTCCAAGATGATTATTTCAGGAAAGCTCAATGATTGGCATGGCATGGATGTGAAAGTGGAACCATCAAAATGCTAAGGACAAACAATTGGCTCAAGCTCAAAAGTTCAAGACTCTTCATTTTATATTTTAGTGATCCAAGATCACATTGAGTCTTTAGGAAAAGCCAATACTATCAAGGAGGGATGAGGTGTTGCTTAATAAGCCTCTTGCTTTATGTGCTTAGTGATATGCTCCAAAATCCTCAACCACCTTTCCATATCCACAAATGACCTAAACCCTAAGCCAAACTCGGTCATACCGATTCTGTCAATCCGGCGCCACCGAGTTTCACTTGTCATTTGCCACTGTCAAACCCTAGCAATTCGGTCCTGCCGATAAGGTTCTCGGTCTCACCGAGATGGGCTTGCAAACTCTCTGTTTCCCTTTCGTAACTTTTCGGTCTCACCGAAAGAGCGAATCGGTCCCACCGAGAATGCAAGGTAAACTCCATGTTTCCTTCTTGTAACGTTTCGGTCTCACCAAAAGAGCAAGTCGGTCCCACCGAGTTTGCCTGACCAACTCTCTGTTTGCTAATTGCCGAACTCTGTCTCATCGAGTTTGTGCGATCGGTCTCACCGAGATTACGTTATGCCCAAACCCTAACCGAATCGGTCCTACCGAGTTGCATCTCAGTCCCACCGAAATTTCTAACGGTCACTAGGTTTACTATTTCGGTCAGACCGAGTTTTCTGATTTGGTCCCACCGAGATTGGTAGATTGTGTGTAACGGTTGGATTTTGTGTGGAGGCTATATATACCCCTCCACCACCTCTTCATTCGAAGAGAGAGCTATCAGAACACATACATCAATCCTACTCATATGTTCTGAGAAAGAACCACCTACTCATGTGTTGAGACCAAGATATTCCATTTCTACCATATGAATCTTGATCTCTAGCCTACCCCAAGTTGCTTTCCACTCAAATCTTCTTTTCACCAGATCCAAATCCTATGAGAGAGAGTTGAGTGTTGGGGAGACTATCATTTGAAGCACAAGAGCAAGGAGTTCATCATCAACACACCATTTGTTACTTCTTGGAGAGTGGTGCCTCCTAGATTGGCTAGGTGTCACTTGGGAGCCTCCGACAAGATTGTGGAGTTGAACCAAGGAGTTTGTAAGGGCAAGGAGATCGCCTACTTCGTGAAGATCTACCGCTAGTGAGGCAAGTCCTTCGTGGGCAATGGCCATGGTGGAATAGACAAGGTTGCTTCTTCGTGGACCCTTCGTGGGTGGAGCCCTCCGTGGACTCGCGCAACCGTTACCCTCCATGGGTTGAAGTCTCCATCAAGATGGATGTAGGATAGCACCACCTATCCGAACCACGGGAAAACATCTGTGTCTCCAATTGCGTTTGAATCCTCCAAACCCTTCCCTTTACATTCTTGCAAGTTGCATGCTTTACTTTTCGCTGCCAATAAACTCTTTGCATGCTTGCTTGAATTGTGTGATGATTGCTTGACTTGCTCTAAGATAGCTAAAATCTGCCAAGAACTAAAATTGGGAAAAGGCTAAGTTTTTAATTGGTCAAGTAGTCTAATCACCCCCCCTCTAGACATACTTTCGATCCTACAGTACCTCGAGGGCGGCAATGACCCGCCGTTGGCATACCCCCCGGCGAGGGCGGCTGCCACGGCCATGGCTCACCGCCGACGCGACGGGCAATGGTTGCCCAGGAGGTTCGGCGCCTCCTCTTCTTCCTCCTCCTCCCGTTCTTCCTCACACCCGTCTGGCGCTCCGGCGCTGCTTGGCGTCAAGGCCGAGCCCGCGGCGGAGACGCCGCTCGGCCGGCGCACTCGCAGCACCGACATCGTCATCAATGAGGGCGGCCGGCGCGCCCCCTCGTCGGCTCCTCCGCGCTTCGTCAAGCCCAAGACGGAGTCGGGCCTGGCGCCGGTGAAGACAGAGCCGGGCCTCCCCGCGGTGAAGACGGAGCATGGTGCCGACGTCGAGCTCGACGACGACGCGGCCCTAGAATGGGCGCGCGCGGACTCCCTGAAGATGGCGAGGGAGCGCCTGTGCGCCGCCCTGCGGCAATTCGCGCAGTGCTGCCGGGGCCGCGACGAGAGAGAAATCGTCGTCATCGAGGATAGCGACGACGACGCCGCGCCGCCACCACCAGCCCGCATAGGCGACGCCGGTCAGGGGTCCATCAGGGACGGCCGCGTCAAGGAGGAGAAGCCGGACGACAACGACGGCGGCGACGACGGCGACTACTCGGCTTTTAGCTAGTTCTTTTTTTAATTATGTATGTAATAAAAACCCGCTTTTTAAATGTAATATATGCCGAACTTCGCCGAACTTTAATCTTTGCAACATATTTAAATTTTTTTGACCGCGCCTGGGACGTGGGACCGGCGGCTGGGGACCAACTCGGCCCCATGCCGAGTTTTTGCGCCGGCTCACCCCAGGGGGCGATTTTAGGTGCCCCGGGGGGGCCAATGGCTGGAGATGCTCTTAGAAGCGCCAAAACACGCTCAAAGGTGCCAAGATTGATTCAGCAACAATGGTGCACATACTGGTTTTTATAGGAATTTACAGGATTGACTTTATGTGGCAGTTTTTGCTGATTCAGGGGTCAGATTTCGAAGGGATCGGTGCGTGGAGTAAGTTTCACGAAGTCATGTAAAAAGATACCAATCCCCACAGGTCTGCTGTCTGCAGCAAATAAAACAGAAGTGACACACTAAAACGTGGCAGCCAATGGAGGGAACTGCAATCAAGCGGACACACAAAAAAGATAGGAACAACTGGGGTCTACAAAAATGGTCTGGGTACGGTGCAAAGTACTTGTGACAATCCCACAACTCTTCTCATCTTGTGGGCGTTCCCGGAAGTGGCAAATACCATCACCACAGGATTGACGTAACGCACGTGACAAGAAACATTATCACGACCAGCAGTAGCAGCACACGAAGACTGCTAAGAACGGCACTAGCTCCTGGACGGTTTGGCACCGTGCGTGCCTGCGTACGATCCAGCCAAACCACGAAGGGAAAACGTGGGCGTAACGTAGGAACGCACGCGGGGTCTCAGATTTAATTAAGGCAGGGAGCGAGATGAAGAGAAGATTGGATAAGCAAAGACTGCCCACACGGCCGTACCGCGGGAGAGAACGTGGTGTGCCGGGCGAAAGAAGGGCCGCAGAGCCCCGATCCTCATCGCCCCACACGGCTACACCGGTGTCCTCCTGGCACGTACGATGCTATCCGATGTCGACCCATCGTGTGGGCGCGGCAGGCACGATAGGGGCTTTGGGAGTGGTTGTCGCAGATGCATGCATCAGCGGTTGTGTCACATGTGGATGGATGTCGACGGCGATCCATCGTGCCGGCCGGTGGTGCGCCCACGCTTGACCGGTCGCTCTCTCGGTCGTACCCAGCTGAATTTACCTTCGTGTCCCAACTAGTTTGTGTGTACCTGCAATTGAGGAACTTCTGTGTACGTGCAATTGAGGAACTTTTAACCGTGCGGCGTTGCCGCACCATTCTATTTTAACAACAGAATGATAAATAATGGTATGAATTTTCGTAAATATGTGGCCAATTGATCATGACTGTATCTTGTAAAAGCTGGTAACGCTCGTAACTTAAACATCATCTTTGAAGAATGGCTTTAACCAATCTAAAGTTCAGAACCAAGCTACATCAGGACATGGAAATGGACAATGCATAGGCCTAGCGTGCTGCCGCAGGCCACGTACGATCGAATGTCAAGAATGGGTATTTGGGAAGAGAAAGTGTTATCCGGTGCGAAAAGTTGAAAAAAAATGGACCAATACTTTTGGGCAGCTTAAAAAAATAAGCTGTCTCTTCCCAGTTTAAAAAATAAACCGCTCCTTAAATTTGTTAAGACTTCTAAATTAGTTATCCTTAAAGACATGTCCAATGCATAGCCCCAGCGTGATGCCCGCACGCTATGTAGGATCAGATGTTAGAAAAGGTAGGTTTGGATGAAGAAGCGGGATCATCTGCAGAAGGCGGGTAGTTTAGAAGAAAAAGTGTGGTCCAATGCATAAAGCTGAAAAAGTTGAAGTGGAGAGTAAAAATGCATATGCAGTGGAAGTCTACTTTTTTTTATGAGGTTCACTGGTAGTAGCTTGCGTTGAGGAGAAAAAAATTAATATAAATGCCTCAAGCTATCTTTTTGTCATGGGGCATCTGTATACATATGTCACCAATGTATATGCCCTAAATAGTTTAGAGACTCAATGAATAGAAGAAGCTGCTTATGGGATAAGCTGGGAAAGAGGCAGCTTATTTTTAAAGCTGTCAAAAGAATTGGCTCTTCAGGGCATGTACAATGCATAGCCTCAAGGTGATGCCTCGCATGTCATTTAGGATCGGATATAACGTAAAGTAGGTTCGGATAGGGAAGCGGGATCCTCTTCAGAAGGCGGGTGCTTGAAGAGAAAAAGTGTGGTCCGGTGACAAAAACTGAAAAAGTTGGAGTGAAAAGTAGAGATGCATGTGTATTAGAGTTTTTATTTTCTATTTCTTAATGAGGCCCACTAGTGATAGCTTGCATTGGAGAGAGAAAATTAATATAGATGCCTCAAATTACTTTTTGTCATGGGGCAGATGTATCCATATGCCACCATTGTACATGCCCTCAAGTGGTAAGTAGAGATGCATGTCTTGCATGTTTACTGAAGTTTTTATTTCTTATTTTTTGATGAGGCCTACTAGTGACGCTTGCATTGGGGAGGAAAAAATCAATATAATTGTTTGAAGCTACTTTTTCTCGTGGGGCAGTTGTATCTATATGCCACCGTAGTTCATGCCCTAACAAAAAAAAGTTGATTTACAACTAGCCAAGAGCCGCACACTGCATAGAAAAATTCTAAATATTTACCACGATATACCCTTATTAATTTTGCATATAAAGTGTTAAATCCATTCCATGGGTTAAAAAAGTCAAAAAACAACACCAGCAAAATACATGTGGGTGTGGTGCTATACTACATCCTTTATGGTGTGCTGCTACCGGGTTGGTGCTTTCTGGCTGCCGTCTTGATGCCATAAATTGGAATTTGTTCAATACATTGTTAGATAATGAAAAATATTTAACGAATGCTTGCATAAACATTTACTGGTTTATCCAAACGCCTTCATGATGTGGATTTCTGGTCATCCGTTCGGGATCACACCGAGGGCTACTTCGGCTTGTGGGCCTTGAAATCATGTTCCATTCTCTAAGCCTTACATTGCTTGCCAAAGGGCTACTTCAGCTCATGGGTCTTGAAGTCATGTTCCATTCTTGTAGTCTTACATGGCTCGTCTTCTAAACTAGTATTGAAGCATGTCAAATGCATAATTGACATAAAAATTACATCGAAAAGTGTGTGTTGAAAATCTATTCCATGTAATACTTGACTGCCATGATAAAATAATGAAAGAAATCAACAGGATGTGATACCATGTCAAATGAAAAAAATCTTCCAGATAATGAAAGAAATCATCAAGGTGTGGTGCGTTGTGAAAATAAAAGCATGCCAATAGATGAATTTAGCATAACATTTATCTTCACATGCATGTGGAAACATGACTAATAGGTGGCAGCTAAAACTTCAATTGATAAGTAGAACTATAAAATAGAAATAGAATAGGAGTTCTTTAACAGTGAGGACTCGATGTCATTTACATAAAAAAGGAACCATGTAAGCATGTCAATTAGATGAAGGGACCAGTGTTAAAGAAATAAATTTGAAAACCTAATTGCTATAGAAGACATGAGAAAATACATATGTATGAGAATTGAAGGAAATTAATTTTTTGTACATTTAGCCATCAAGCACGAGTGCTATACTTTTGTAGGAATTTATAAATCATATATATGTAGGATAACATATGCTTATATCATCTCTAATCATAAGTCCTTTTCAATCTCATCGTAACCAATTATAGTTAATAAACAAGCACTGCTTAACTGAGGTCACAAACAAGTTTGTTATCATGATGTGTAACGAATTGTAATAGACATTTTTTTTATTTGGTGGCATGCTAAGGTTGTAGGTATATAGCCCACATGCTTTATATGCGTGAAAGAATGCTTGACATGCATGAAACCGACAATGTAATAGTCTATTAGCCTCGACCATTTTTATACATAAGGACAAGATGCACTATCTAGTAATCACATGTTTGAGAAGCAATTTGGTAACAATTCAAACATGTCTAATACAATGAGAAAAAGTAAAGGTGCACAAGAAAATCTTATAAACTGAGATTTCTATCACCACGACCTTATGTATTGCGAAGAGCTGAGGAATCGTCTTCTTCATCCCTTGCATGTTATTGTTCATCACAAAGCCTTTTTAGCTTGGTGGCGGTGACGGGAGAACTCTATTAATCGCTACTTCACCCGAAACATTAACTCCCAACTGATTCAAACAGTTGTAGTACCCACACATCTTGAGTACGTGCTCGCTAATGGAGGTGTTCTCCTCCATCTTGCAGCTAAAGAACTTGTTAGAGGTGTCATACCTATCAACCCGGGCATGAGCCTGAAATACCAATTTCAACTCCTGGAACATCCATATGCATTGTGGTGCTCAGAACGTCTTTGGAGCCCCAGTTCTAAGCTGTAAAGCATGGCGCACTGAACTATCGTGTAGTCATCACTTCTAGTCTGCCAGACGTTCATAGCGTCCAGATTTTTTGGACCGGGTAGTTCACATAGCGGTGCATCAAGGACGTAAATTTTCTGTGCAACAGTGAGGATAATACTCAAATTATGGACCCAGTTCGTATAGTTGCTTCCATCATCTTCCAACTTTTCTTTCTCTAGGAACGCATTAAAATTCAGGGAAGCTACAATGCGAGCCATTAATCTACAACTTAAATTTGCAAAGACTTTAGACTATGTTCATGATAATGGGTTCGATTAATCAAATTAGCAGTGAACTCCCACTTAAATCAACATCCCTCAAGTTGTCTAAGTGTTACATGATCCAAATCAACTACCCATGTCCGATCATCACATGAGATGGGGTTGTCATCAACGGTGAACATCTCCATGTTGATCATATCTACTATACGACTCATGTTCGGCCTTTCGGTCCTTCGTGTTCCGAGGCCATGTCCGTACATGCTAGGCTCGTCAAGTTTAACCCAAGTATTCCGCATGTGTAAAACTGGCTTACACCCATTGTATGCGAACGTAGAGTCTATCACACCAGATCATCACGAGGTGCTTCAAAACGATGAACTTTCGCAACGGTGCATACTTAGAGAGAACATTTTTATCTTGAAATTAAGTGAACGAATCATCTTATAATGCTACCATCGTCCTAAGCAAAATAATATGCATAGAAAGATAAACATCACATGCAATCAAATTATATGACATGATATGGCCATTATCATCTTGTGCTTTTGATCTCCATCTCCAAAGCACCTGGCATGATCTCCATCATCGTGCCCTCATGTGGTTGTCTCCATCAACTATTGCTTCTACGACTATTGTTAACTCATAACAATAAAGTAAAGCAATTACATGGCTTTTAATGATTGAGACACAGGTCATACAATAAATTAAAGATGACCCTATGGCTCTTGCTGGTTGACATACTCACCAACATGCAAGTCGTGAACCTATTATAAAACATGATCATCTCATACACAAAAATATATCACATCACGTTTTGGCCATACCATATCACAACTTGCCCTGGAAAAACAAGTTAGATGTCC
The DNA here is from genome assembly GCA_034509565.1 of Triticum monococcum. Classification (NCBI taxonomy): domain Eukaryota; kingdom Viridiplantae; phylum Streptophyta; class Magnoliopsida; order Poales; family Poaceae; genus Triticum; species Triticum monococcum. The sequence goes on along the minus strand of CM067841.1, from coordinate 144,748,478 downwards.
TCTACTTTTTTGTTGGAATTTTACGTGGTTGTTAGGGCAAACTATAAGAACCGTTCTTATCTAACCAAAACCACAACGGTGATATACAAGTTGTCTTTTAACCTTCTACAAGGACCTCCTTTTTGTCAAATCAGATTTAACTAAGGTGGAAGAGACAGACACCCGCAAAGCCACTTTTATGCAATACAAGTTGCATGTTAGTCAGTGGAACCAGTGTCTTGTGCGTGGATAAGGGGTCCGAGCCGCTTCATCCCACAATACTGTTGTAACACCCACGATGCGGCTATATCTCCCACATGTCGGAGCACGACTTAGAGGCATAACCGCATAGTAGGCATGTCACAAGAGGGGTAATCTTTATACATCCCGTGTACTGAATATGAAAGGGATAAAGAGTTGGCTTACAATTGCCACTTCACACAAAACATAAATATAGCATTACATCATCCAGAATACAATCAAGGTCCGACTACGGAACCAACATAAACAAAGACAACCCCAAATGCTAGATCCCTGATCGCCCCGACTGGGCTCCACTATTGATCAACTGGAAACGAAACAACACAACGAACACGATCTTCATCGAGCTCCCACTTGAGCTCAGTTGCGTCACCTGCACTGGTATCATCGGCACCTGCAACTATTTGGAAGTATCTGTGAGCCATGAGGACTCAGCAATCTCACACCCACGAGATCAAGACTATTTAAGCTTATGGGTAGGAAAGGGGTAATGAGGTGGAGTTGCAGCAAGCAGTAAGCATATATGGTGGCTAACATACACAAATAAGAGCGAGAAGAGAAGCAAAGCACAATCGTGAACTAGAAGTGATCAAGAAGTGATCCTGAAACTACTTGCGTTCAAGCATAACACAAAAACCGTGTTCACTTCCCGGACTCCGTCGAGAAGAGACCATCACGGCTACACACGCGGTTGATTCATTTTAATTAAGTTAAGTGTCAACTTTTCTAAAATTGGACATTAACAAATTCCCAGCTGCCCATAACCGCGGGCACGACTTTCGAAAGTTCAAACCCTGCAGGGGTGTCCCAACTTAGCCCATCACAAGCTCTCAAGGTCAACGAAGGATATTCCTTCTCCCAGGAAGACCCGATCAGACTCGGAATCCCGGTTACAAGACATTTCGACAATGGTAAAATAAGACCAGCAAAGCCACTCAGATGTGCCGACAAATCCCGATAGGAGCTGCACATATCTCGTTCTCAGGGCACACCGGATGAGCCAGACATCGGGTTAGTATAGACCATGGTTGCCCAGGGGGAGCCGGACATCACTCAGGTTGGACCAACACTTAGAGAAGCACTAGCCCGGGGGTTAAAATAAAGATGACCCTCGGGCTCCGGAAACCCAAGGGAAAAGGCTAGGTGAGGCAAATGTAAAACCAAGGTTGGGCCTTGCTGGAGGAGTTTTATTCAAAGCGAGCTATCAAGGGGTTCCCATAACACCCAACCGTGTAAGGAACGCAAAATCAAGGAACATAACACCGGTATGACGGAAACTAGGCGGCGAGAGTGGAACAAAACACCAGGCATAAGGCCGAGCCTTCCACCCTTTACCAAGTGTATAGATGCATTAATTAAATAAAAGATATTGTGATATCCCAACATAACCATGTTCCAACATGGAACAAACTTCAGCTTCACCTGCAACTAGCAACGCTATAAGAGGGGCTGAGCAAAGCGGTAACATAGCCAAACAACGGTTTGCGAGGAAAGGTGGGTTAGAGGCTTGACATGGCAATATGGGAGGCAGGATATAGCAAGTGGTAGGTAGCATGGCATAGCAATAGAGTGAGCAACTAGCAAACCAGAGATAGAAGTGATTTCAAGGGTATGGTCATCTTGCCTGAGATCCCGCAAGGAAGAAGAACGAGTCCATGAAGAAGACAAACGGACGTAGTGGAACGGATCCTCACAAACGCGACGTTATCGGAACTAACTCGAAGAAGCAACACCGGAAATAAGCAAACAACATAGTAAACAACCATCACATCAACATGGCATGATGCACAACCAAGTATGATGCATGTCTGGTTTAATGAAGCATGGCATGGCAAAGTGCACATGCAATCCTACAAATTAAGTGGAGCTCAATATGCAACTCCATTGCATATTGATGAAACACCACATGACTTATTTAGTTCTCTCCCGTTTAAACTACTCAACAAAATTAAATGTTTTTTAAACATGGCAAGAGGTGGAGCATAAGTAAACTAAACATTTAGGCAAGTTTAAATGAGACCAGAAATAACAAACAACAAGTCCAGAAACTCCTTATGTGCATATTTTAGGTTTGGTACTGATCTGCCCTAAAGCAAATTTTAGAGTTGTTAAACATGCAAGATTATTACACCATGTTAAACTAGGCATTTTTCTACCCCATTTACATATAAAGATTATTTAAAACTGAGCTACGATTAATTAGTTATGGAATAAAGCATTTTAGCATGGCATTTATGCAAATTAAACAAACAGCACATTTAAACATTTTAAACATGGATGGAAATGACATATTATGAAACTACACAAAATTCTAAGCAACTTTCATTTTAAATTTGTTTAATTCTGATGCACAGTTTGTGAGATATGATATGCATGAAGAAAGAGGGTTTTTCTGCAAGACGGTGTTCTCTGGAATAATAGATAAATTCGCTGGCAGGAAAAAATACACTGGGCCAGTTCTGGCTGGCCCAACAGTGCACGGTCCAGGGGCTGGGCGGATGCTCACTTTGGGCTTGGCCCGGTCAGTGGAGCAGGCTGCAGAGGTGGTGTTGGGCCGTCGAATCTCGTTGCGTGCCTCGCGCGCTGGGCCTTGGCGGGGGACGCAGCCCAGGCGCGGGTCCACGCGCGGCGGCGGCGATCGTCGTCTCGGTCCTGAAGCAGGGGATCGAGCAGTGGGGTCGAAGGTAGGCAGCGACGCAGCTGCACAGACAAGGCAAGGACGCGGGAGGAGCTCGGGACGGTAGCTCCACGGCGGATTCGAGGCACCGGTGCTCCGGCGAATAGCAACGATGGCGGAGCACTTCCTGTGCACATGAAGAAAGAGAGGAAGAGGGATTTTTCAGAGAGGATGGAGCAGAACGGAAAAGAAGGAAGAAGAGGGCGATGGCCACGCGACCTGGGGCCTGATGATGCTCGCCGGTAGCGCGGGGACCAAAGGGCGGTTTCGTCGAGGAACAAGGCAGAGGCGAGCTGGGCGTCGAGGCGCTGCTGTCGGCGAAACTCCGTGCCTCGGGCGGCCATGGTGGTCTCCTGTTGCTGCGGGTTACACAGAGAGATGGAGATCTTAGGAGACAGGGAGAAGAAGGAAAAGAGAGATGGACAGAGTAGGGAGCATGGACGCAGCAGAGGCGGTGGTCCGGCGATCTGGCAGTGCTCCGACGTGGATGAGGCGGCGGAGGGGACTCGATCGGGAGCTTGGGGTCGAGCTCCTCTCGAACTGGATCGAGGAGGGAGCGAGCCTCTCGGTTGCGGGTCACCTAGTGGCCGTCAGATCTCCATCCGGCGGTCCCAGATGGATGGATCGGTGGTTGTGGATCTGGATCGAGGAGTTTTGCGAGGAGGCAGCGGGATCGAGGGAGGGGATCCCGAGATGGATGCGGGAGAGTGGCGGCGGCGGGGATGGGACAAGGGGAGAATTTTTAGGGTTATCCAAAATAGACTAGGAGTGGATGAATATATACATCACAGATTAGGTTAGGGGCTACCTTGTCCCTCCGATCGTAATCGGACGGTCGACAAAAAAATAGGTAGGGAGTGCAAATAAGAAAACGGAGATGTTTTATAGACGTTTGGGGATGATCCGGACACAACGGTGACGCCTGCTCGGGTCGGGTCCGGGGAAGTTTCGGACGCGCACATGAGGGGTCGGTTGGAACTTGTGGGTTGTGCAGAAGGCCTCGGGCTGAAAGGAAAGAAGAGAGAGAGAGAGAGAGAGAGAGAGAGAGAGAGAGAGAGAGACCCGGCAGCAGTTTTCGGAGACCGAAATCATCCGACGAAAAGACCGGCTATAATGCCGCTATAGTTAACCGTTGGGGCGTCAAACGGACTCCGAATGCGTTGAAATTTGGTAGGTGGCCTACTAACAACATAACGACACCGCATGCCAACTTTCAACCCATTCCGAGAACATTTTTCGGCCACTTATAAAATACTATCTCAGAGGTGCCGCGGGCACGTGCGAGTGTGTCTGGCCTCAGAACGGACAACGAAAAGAACGGGGAGACCGAGACGGATGCAAGTTTTGAAAACATGATGATGCAATGCACATGATGACATGATGAAATGCAACACGCAAGCAAAAGACATGGCAACATCGGCGAATAACTGGAAGACACCTGACGCATCGGTCTCGGGGCGTCACAACTGTCGAATCCAAATGAGACAAAGGAAGCAAGCAATTTGAACATCAATGCCCACAGCTTCTTTGTGTTCTACTCGTGCATATATATCTACGCATAGACCAATCCCATGATGCCACTTTTGGAAACGTTGCATGAAAATCAAAAAATTCCTACGGAACACCCAAGATCTATCTATGGAGATGCATAGGAACGAGAGGGTGAGGTGTCTACATACCCTTGTAGACTGAAAGCGTTAACGATCTAGAGACCGTTGTTGGCATAGTCGTATTCGCATCACGATCCAATCTGATCCAAGCACCGCATGTGTGGCACCTCCGAGTTTAGCACACGTCCGACTCAATGATGTATCCTCGTTCTTGATCCATCAAGAGATGGCGAATAGGTAGATGAGATCTGAACCAAGACGACGGTGTGGTGGTGGTGGCAGCAGAAATCCGGCAGGGCTTCGCCAAACGCGTACCGAAGAATATGAAGGAGTAACGGGAAAGAGGTGGGGCAAGGGCTGAAGGGTTGGCTGTCCCGTACGCCCCCTATATATAGGGGTGAGGGAGGGCGTGCCCTCGAAGCCAAGTGGAGGGCCCTCCCCCATAGGGTTTCCCTTCCCCTAGGCGCATGGGCCAACTAGGGGCTCGTGTGCCTAGCCCAATAAGTCCAGGGCGCCCCCTACAATCCATACTACTGTTTGGGACATGGTGGAATCCTCCTAGGACTTCCGAACCCCTCCAGAACCTTCCGGTGTCTTCCCGGTACAATACCGAAAAACTCGGACCCCGAAAACAACTTTCCATATATAAGTCTTTACCTTCGGACCATTTAGGAGCTCCTCATGATGTCCCAGATCCCATCCGGGACTCCGAACAACCTTCGAACTTTCCACTATTAATATATCAATACTACCCTAGTGCTACTGAATGTTAAGCATGCAACCCTATGGGTTTGAGAATCATGTAGACATGACCGAGACTCCTCTCTGGCCAGTAACCAATAGCGGTACCTGGACACCCATATTGGTTCCTACATATTCCACGAAGATCTTTATCGGTTGAACCACAGTGTCAATGATTTTGTTAATCCCGTATACAATTCCATTTGTCTGGCGATATGTTACTTACCCAAGATTTGATCGTTGGTATCTCCATACCTAGTTCAATCTCATTACCGGCAAGTATCTGTACTCGTTCTGTAATACAAAATCCCCGCGACTAAACTCATTAGTCACTTGCTTGCAAGGTTGTTGTGATGTTGTATTACCGAGAGGGCCCAGAGATACCTCTCCGTCACACGGAGCGACAAATCCCAGTATCGATCCATGCAACCCAACAAATATCTTCAGAGATCCCTATAGAGCACCTTTATGATCACCCAGTTACAAAGTGACGTTTGATAGCACACAAGGAATTCCTCCAATATCCGGGAGTGGCATGATCTCATGGTCTAAGGAAATGATACTTGACATGAAGAAAGTTGTAGCAAATAACTAAACGGTCTGATGCTAAGCTTACGGTTGGGTTTGCCCATCACATCATTCTCCTAGCGATGTGATCCTGTTATCAAATGACAAATCATGTCTATGGTTAGGAAACCTTAACCATCTTTGATCAACGAGCTAGTCTAGTCGAGGCATACTAGGGACACTGTGTTGTTTATCTATCCACACATGTATTTAAGTTTCTAGTCAATACAATTCTAGCATGAATAATAAACATTTATCATGAACGGGAAATATGATAATAACCATTTTACTATTGCCTCTAGGGCATATTTCAAAAAAAACCACAATTCATCAGATCCCAACAAACACACCGCAAAATAAGATTACGTCGAATAGAACTCCAAGAACATCGAGGAGAACATTGTATTGAAGATCAGGGAGAGAGAAGAAGTCATCTAGATACTAGATATGGACTCGTAGGTTTGTGGTGAACTAGTCACGCATCATTGGAAGGCAGCAAGGATAATGTAGAAGCCCTCCATGATCGATTCCCCCTCCGGCAGAGTACCAGAAAAGGCCTCCAGATGGGATTGCGGAAGAACAAGAACTTGCGGTGTCAGAAAAAGTGTTTCGGGTGGCTCTTTGTTGGTTTCCTAATATGTGTTCTCGGCTCCATCATGTTATTATCTATGATCTCCTTGATTTCCGTATATGACCTCGATTTCATACGCCCGACCGCTTTCTTCACTCTGGATCAGTGCTACCCTACTTGATGCATGATATGACCGGTACTTCTCCTTTCACGTGTTTCCCAAACTAATGATAGATAAGAACACGACCTTTGCCAATTTAATCAATAAATTCCCCAATTCAAACCCTCCCCAGTAAGCTCTCACAAGTAATCAAATTCTCAACACAAAAAATAGGTGCCATAGAAAATAAGTTCATCGACCACAACAAACAGAGATCGTCCTAATGCACAAAAAAATTACACATAATAGGGATGCTTACCTCACTGGAAAATGGTCTAGGGATACATGTGAGGTACCACATTGACGCAGGAAGACCTTAGTTTATTGGCTTAAATCCACTCGCGCGCCTCGCCTCGGCTGGATCCCCTTACGCGCCTCACCTCTCCTTCATCCCATATCACGCCATGGGTAAACCTGCATCCCACGCCCGCTCTTGGTCCTCTCGCGTGCCTGGCCTCGATTGAATCCCTCACACGCTTTACATCGACTCTATCCCCTCGGAAGCATTGGCTCGGTCCACTGAGACTGCATGCATCCTCTTTATATCCCCACATCGCACACATCCTCGTTTGTATAGATCTTTGGGCTCGATGACTCGAGCGAACAATTTTTGACAATCACAATGATGCGTTGGACTTAGTTATGTAAATGGGACGAGAAAATAGGCGCACTTTACCAAAGGTCTCTGTTTAATCTTCTGGAGCAGCAACCCATTAGGACAGCTGGGCCATTAACTAAACGTGTGTTGAAGGTCGCCATAAACACCAGATCTGATAGCCAAAAATGCTTGGATCACCAAAATGAATGGTCAGAAATGATAGGGTGTGAGAGCGCAGGGATTAGGTGCAGTTTTACTATCCTAAATGGATCACTTCCGACTACTCCTATTCTAGCTTCCAACCAACGAAAAGCCAACTTTCAACTTAGGAAACCCTAAATGGGAAAACATTTATTTTTACCTATGAATCCTAAGAAAAGCCAAAATAAAAGAGAAATTATACATGGATCTCATACTTCCCTTTTTCGACAATGCCATCATGTAAGGGCATAGTGCCGCAACATATGAGGCTGAGCAGCGAAGGGTTGACGCATGTGAAGGAAATATGCCCTAGAGGCAATAATAAAGTTGTTATTTATATTTCCTTATATCATGATAAATGTTTATTATTCATGCTAGAACTGTATTAACCAGAAACTTGATACATGTGTGAATACATAGACAAAACACAGTGTCCCTAGTATGCCTCTACTAGACTAGCTCGTTAATCAAAGATGGTTAAGTTTCCTAACCATGGACATGTGTTGTCATTTGATGAATGGGGTCACATAATTAGGAGAATGGTGTGATGGACAAGACCCATCCGTTAGCTTAGCATAATGATCATTTAAGTTTTATTGCTATTGCTTTCTTCATGACTTATACATATTCCTCTGACTATGAGATTATGCAACTCCCCGATACCGGAGGAATACCTTGTGTGCTATCAAACATCACAACTAACAGGGTGATTGTAAAGGTGCTCTATAGGTATCTCCAAAGGTGTTTGTTGGGTTGGCATAGATCGAGATTAGGGTTTGTCACTCCGAGTATCGGAGAGGTATCTCTAGGCCCTCTCGGTAATGCACATCATGATAAGCCTTGCAATCAATGTGACTAATGAGTTAGTTACGGGATGATGCATTATGGAGCGAGTAAAGAGACTTGGCAGTAACAGATTAAACTAGGTATGAAGATACTGATGATCGAACCTCGGGCAAGTAACATACCGATGACAAAGGGAATAACGTATGTTGTCATTACGGTACGACCGATAAAGATCTTCGTAGAATATGTGGGAACCAATATGAGCATCCAGGTTCCACTATTGGTTATTGACTGGAGAGGTGTCTCGATCATGTCTACATAGTTCTCGAACCCGTAGGGTCCGCACGCTTAACGTTCGGTGACGATTTTATATTATATGAGTTATGTGATTTCGTGACCGAATGTTGTTCGGAGTCCCAGATGAGATCACGAAAATGATGAGGAGTCTTGAAATGATCAAGAGGTAAATATTCATATATTGGATGATGGTATTCGGACACCGGAAGTGTTCGGGGGGTACCGGGTGCATATCGGATCACCGGAAGGGGTTCCGGGCATCGCCTCGGCAACTACATGGGCCTTAATGGTCCAAGAGGGGGATAGACCAGCCCCTAAGGGGCTGGTGCGCCCCTCCCATATGGGATGGCCAATTGGAGTAGAAAAGGGGAAGGAGGAAAGGAAAAAGGGAATAGGATTCCCCCTTCCCTCTCTCCCCTTCCTACTCCGAATAGGAATAGGAAAAGGGGGAGGCCGAATTGGGAGGACCCCAAGTAGGATTCCTCCTATTGGGGGCGCCCCCTTGGCTGCCTCTCCTCCCCTCCAACACACAACAAACATTATTAGCCGTGTGCGGCGCCCCCCTCGTTTACGCCTCCGGTCATATTCACGTAGTGCTTAGGCGAAGCCCTGCGCGGATCACTGCACCATCACCGTCACCACACTATCGTGCTGACAAAACTCTCCCTCGACACTTTGCTGGATCAAGAGTACGAAGGGCGTCATCGAGGTGAACATGTGCAGAACTCAGAGGTGCCGTACATTCGGTGCTTGATCGATCGAAATGAGAAGAAGTTCAACTACATCAACCGTGTTGTCAAACACTTCTGCTTTCAGTCTACGAGGGTACGTGGACACACTCTCCCCTTCTCATTGCTATGCATCTCCTAGATAGATCTTGCATGAGCGTAGGATTTTTGAAATTGGATGCTACGTTCCCCAATAGTGGCATCCGAGCCAGGTCTATACGTAGATGATATGCGCGAGTAGAACACAAAGAGTTGTGGGTGGTGATCGTCATACTGCTTACCTACAATGTCTTATTTTGATTCGGCGGTATTGTTGGATGAAGCGGCCTAGACCAACCTTACATGACCACGTTAATGAGACCGATTCCACCGACGGACATGCAACCAGTTTTGCATAAAGGTGGCTGGCGGGTGTCTGTTTCTCCAACTTTAGTTGAATTGAATTTTACTGCAGCCGGTCCGTGTTTAAGGTTAAAACAGCAAACTTGATAAATCATCGTTGTGGTTTTGATGCGTAGGTAAGAACGGTTCTTGCTAGAAGCCCATAGCAGCCACGTAAAACTTGCAACAACAAAGTAGAGGACGTCTAACTTGTTTTTGCAGGGCATGTTGTGATGAGATATGGTCAAGACATGATGTGATATACTTTATTGTATGAGATGATCATGTTTTGTAAAAGTTATCGGCAACTCGCAGGAGCCTTATAGTCATCGCTTTATTGTATGAAATGCAAACGCCATGTAATTGCTTTACTTTATCACTATGTGTTAGCGATAGTTGTAGAAGCAATAGTTGGCGAGACGACCACGGCGCTATGATGGAGATCAAGGTGTCAAGCCGGTGACGATGGAGATCATGATGGTGCTTTGGAGATGGAAATCAAAGGCACAAGATGATGATAGCCATATCATGTCACATATTTTGATTGCATGTGATGTTTATGTTTTATGCATCTTGTCTTGCTTAGTTCGGCGGTAGCATTATAAGATGACCCCTCACTAAAATTTCAAGGTATAAGTGTTCTCCCTGAGTATTCACCGTTGCGATAGTTCGTCATGCCAAGATGATACGTCTCCAACATATCTATAATTTTTTATTGTTCCATGCTATTATATTATCCATCTAGGATGTTTTATATGCATTATATGGTATTTCATATGATTTTTGGGACTAACCTATTAACCTAGAGCCCAGTGCCAGTGCCAGTTTCTGTTTTTCCTTGTTTTTGAGTTTTACAGAAAAGGAATACCAAACGGAGTCCAATTGACGTGCCAATTTTTAATGATTTTTTATGGACCAAAAGAAGCCCCCGGAGTAAAAGAGTTGGACCAGAAGAGTCTCGGACCGTCCACGAGGGTGGGGGGCGTGCCCTACCCCCCGGGCGCGCCGCCCTATCTCATGGACGACTCGGGCACCTCCCCGACTTGTTCCCGATGCCAAAAAATCCTCTAAATACTGAAACCTCCAGAAAATAACCTAGCTCAGGAGTTCCGCCGCCGCAAGCCTCTGTAGCCACCGAAAACCAATCTAGACCCGTTCCGGCACCCTGCCAGAGGGGGGATCCCTCACCGGTAGCCATCTTCATCATCCCGGTACTCTCCATGACGAGGAGGGAGTAGTTTACCCTTGGGGCTAAGGGTATGTACCAGTAGCTATGTGTTTGATCTCTCTCTCTCTCTCTCTCTCTCTCTCTCTCTATCTCTCGTGTTCTTGATTCGGCATGATCTTGATGTTCGCGAGCTTTGCTATTATAGTTGGATCTTATGATGTTTCTCCCCCTCTACTCTCTTGTGATGAACTGAGTTTTCCCTTTGAAGTTATCTTATCGGATTGAGTCTTTAAGTATTTGAGAACACTTGATGTATGTCTTGCATGTGCTTATCTGTGGTGACAATGGGATATTCACATGATCCACTTGATATATGTTTTGGTGATCAACTTGCGAGTTCCATGACCTCATGAACTTATGCATAGGGTTGGCATACGTTTTCGTCTTGACTCTCCGGTAGAAACTTTGGGGCACTCTTTGAAGTTCTTTGTGTTGGTTGAATAGATGAATCTGAGATTGTGTGATGCATATCGTATAATCATACCCACAGATACTTGTGGTGACATTGGAGTATCTAGGTGACATTAGGGTTTTGGTTGATTTGTGTCTTAAGATGTTATTCTAGTACGACCTCTAGGATAGATTGAACGAAAAGAATAGCTTCGTGTTATTTTACTACGGACTCTTGAATAGATCGATCAGAAAGGATAACTTTGAGGTGGTTTCGTACCCTACAATAATCTCTTCGTTTGTTCTCCGCTATTAGTGACTTTGGAGTGACTCTTTGTTGCATGTTGAGGGATAGTTATATGATCCAATTATGTTATTATTGTTGAGAGAACTTGCACTTGTGACAGTATGAACCCTAGCCCTTGTTTCCTAGCATTGCAATACCGTTTATGCTCACTTTTATCATTAGTTACCTTGCTGTTTTCATATTTTCAGATTACAAAAACCTATATCTACCATCCATATTGCACTTGTATCATCATCTCTTCGCCAAACTAGTGCACCTATACAATTTACCATTATATTGGGTGTGTTGGGGACACAAGAGACTCTTTGTTATTTGGTTGCAGGGTTGTTTGAGAGAGACCATCTTCATCCTACGCCTCCCACGGTTTGATAAACCTTAGGTCATCCACTTGAGGGAAATTTGCTACTGTCCTACAAACCTCTGCACTTGGAGGCCCAACAATGTCTACAAGAAGAAGGTTGTGTAGTAGACATCACGAAACACCACGTGATGATCGGGTGTGATAAGCTCTACGTTCACATACAACTGGTGCAAGACAGTTTTGCACATGCTGAATACTCGGGTTAAACTTGACGAGCCTAGCATGTACAGACATGGCCTCGAAACACCGGAGACCGAAAGTTTGAACGTGAATCATATAGTAGATATGATCAACATAGAGATGTTAACCATTGAAAACTACTCAATCTCACGTGATGATCGGACATGGTTTAGTTGATATGGATCACATGGTCATTTAGATGACTCAAAGATTTCTATCTAAGTGGGAGTTCTTAAGTAATATGATTAATTGAAATTAATTTATCATGAACTTAGTCCTAATAGTATTTACATATCTATGTTGTAGATCAATAGCTCGCGTTGTAGCTCCCCTATGTTTTTGATATATTCCTAGACAAAACTAAGTTAAAAGATGATAGTAGCAATGATGTAGATTGGGTACATGATCTGAAGATTATCCTCGTTGCTACATAGAAGAATTATGTCCTTGATGCACGGCTAGGTGACAGACCTATTGCAGGAGCAGATGCAGACGTTATGAACGTTTGACAAGCTAGGTATGATGACTACTTGATAGTTTAGTGCACCATGCTTTATGACTTAGAACCGGGACTTCAAAAATGTTTTGAATGCCTCAGAGCATATAAGATGTTCCAAGAGTTGAAATTGGTATTTCAGACGCATGCCCATGTCGAGAGGTATGAGACCTCTGACAAGTACTTTGCCTACAAGATGGAGGAGAATGGCTCAGCCAGTGAGCTTGTACTCAGAATGTCTGGGTAGTACAATCGCTTGAATCAAGTGGGAGTTAATCTTCCAGATAAGATAGTGATTGACAGAGTTCTCTAGTCACTATCACCAAGCTACTAGAACTTCATGATGAACTATAATATGCAAGGGATGACGAAAACGATTCCCGAGCTCTTCGCGATGCTGAAATTGGCGAAGGTAGAAATCAAGAAAAAGCATCAAGTGTTGATGGTTTACAAGACCACTAGTTTCAGGAAAAAAGGCAAAGGAAAAGAATGGGAACTTCAAGAAGGATGACAAGCAAGTTTCCACTCCTGTGAAGAATCCCAAAGCTAGACCTAAGCCTGAAACTGAGTGCTTTTACTGCAAAGGGAATGGTCACTGGAAGCGGAACTACCCCAAATACTTGGCGGATAAGAAGGATGGAGAAGTGAATAAAAGTATATTTGATATACATGTTATTGATGTGTACTTTACTGGTGTTCATAGTAACCCTAGGGTATTTGATACCGGTTGAGTTGCTAAGATTAGTAATTCAAAACAAGAGTGGAAAAATGAACATAGACTAGTTAAGGGAGAGGTGACAATGTGTGTTGGAAGTAATTCCAAGGTTGATAAAATCACCATCGCACACTTCCTCTACCTTCGGGATTAGTGTTGGACCTAAATAAATGTTATTTGGTGTTTGCGTTGAGCATGAATATGATTAGATCATGTTTATTGCAATACAATTATTCATTTAAGTCAGAGAATAATTGTTGTTCTGTTTACATGAATAAAACCTTTGATATTGTAACATCCCAAATTTTCAATTTGGAATGTTATACATAGATCATCATGCATATCATATTTTCTTGCATTTTGTCGATCCTAGAAATTTCACGCAACTCAAGGACCCTCGGAGAGAGTTGGAGATTTCGTTATTTTCATATTTGAGTCTTCTCAAATTTTGAAGAAAGAGGATCCTTGGTTTTGTCGGAGTTTATTTGCCTTTTATTTGGATTAGGGGAAAATGCGAGTTTTCAAAATTTGCATTTTAGATCCCGAGAAAAGTTCATTTTATTCGACTCAATTTTAGGAGTCGGGGAAAATTTACTTTAGAAGTTTTGGAGTTCGTTTAGTTCTCTTCTCTTTTGTTTTTCTGCGCGCGTAACCGTTTTAAAAAAAAATTCGCAGCGCCCTGGGCCAAGGCCCAGCCAGCAGGCCGGCCGGCCAGGCCAGGCCATCGCCGCGCCGCGCCTAGTGCAGGAGGCCGCCGCCGCCCCTAAGTGGAGTCCCACTAGGACTCCAATCTCCTCTCACTCTCCTTCTCTTTTTCTTGCCCCCTACCCCAAGCAAACCCTCCCCTCACCTATATAAATACTCACCCCCCTCTAAACATCACATCAAGCCCCAAGCCCGCGCCGCGCCCTCACCCCGCGCCGCCGCCCCTAGCACCGTGCCACCCTAGCGCCGCCGCCGCCCTAGTGCCCCGCCGCCGCCCTTGCGCATCGCCGCCGCCACCCAACGCCGCCGTTCGCCGGAGCCCCTCGCCGGAACCTCGACGGAGGTAGCCCCGCGCCGCATCTCTTCTATCCCCTCGGTTCGGTTTTTCTTATAAACTGTTCTGATTCTTTTCTTCTCTTCCGATTCATTTTCTTTCCGGTTCTTCTCTAAACCGTTCCGGTTTTCTAGATCGGTTTTTCGTTCGGTTTTCTTTTCTCGAAACCCTAGATCGGATTCGTTCTCTTTCCGGTTTAGTTGCCTAGAGACCGTTCGCCGGACCGTTCGTCTTAACGAACATGATCACCGGATTATTCTCGGCTAACGAACGTCCGTTCGTTTAACCATTCTTCTTTTTCTTTTTGTCGGATTTATTCCGCGATCGGGATCTCAGATCCGATCTTCATTCTAGTTTATCTTCTCGCTCGTTTATCGAAATCAGGTGATTCAAGCGCCTGGAGTTTCGTTTCGAAACCGCCATTCCGACTAATCAACTTAAACAAGTTTTTGCTACGGTAAAATTTGACCTAGTTCCAACTTACTAGAACCGAGTTGTTTTCTTCCGCCGTTTGTTTTCGGTTTCTTTGTTCGGTTCTTTCTTTCTTTGCAACCGGAGTTCTTAAGTTGAACTTTCTGGTTCGATCTCTTGTTTGAGTTTTACCTGTGCATTAGATGAGTACTTATTGTATGCTTGTTGTTTGTCTGTGATAGATTACCCGGATTGCGTCGCCTGTTACTTCGAATCTCTAGGACTCGCGGATCATCAGAAAGGCAAGTAACACTTTGATCATACCTTTTCTACAACCCAGTTTTATTGCATTAGATCCATCCTCACACATTGCATGATTAGGATCTAATTAAATTGTGGGATGGGAAGTAGATGAGGTAGTACCTATTACCTGTTTATTATGAAACCTTTGGGAGTTACTTCTACGTTTGCTTATTATGCCATGCTATGCTAGTAGACGTGGATTGGGTGAGTGATATCCATGACAGATGTGAGATTGATAATTTTAAAGGTTTATCTAAGGTGGCAACTTAAACACACATCTGGGTGGACTGAGGCACCTGATGTCTATCAGGACTTGCCTGTTTTATTTTGGGCCGCCACCCAGGCTCAAAGGGATCATAAGATCTTTCATGCTAAATATTTACGTGTGTAGCCACAAGCCATTATGGGCTCTGGCATAGTTGATTAAGTCGTGCGAACTCTTAAAGGGTAGACTAGCAGATGTTGGGAAAGTAGGTGTACCAGTCTATCCATCGTAAGGTGCTAGCACTTCTGAAAGATTGTGTCTCGGTCATCCGTTTCTCAAACACTAGTAGTGCGAGAAATCCAACGGAGGCGATCGAGTCTTGTGGGGAAAAGTGCGCAAACCTCTGCAGAGTGTAATAAACTAATCATGATTAGTCGTGTCCCCGGTTATGGACGTCTTGAGTATCTAGTACTTGAATATCATGTGAATCTCAACATGTTACTTCTAAATTAATATTCTTGGGTTATTGATGACTACTTTTAATTGGGATTGAGAATGCTGCCAACCATTCTCAATGTTTAACAACCACCATGATAGTTAAATAAATTTATTCCTTTGCAGTAGGGAAAAATTGGCTTTATGCAAAACAGTAACCATAGAGCTTTCCACCAGCCAAATATGCATATAGTATAGCTGTTTCATTCCATTACTCTCTATGTGTTACATTGCCAGCATATTCCATGTGCTGACCCGTTTTCGGGCTGCAACGTTAATGTTGAAGACTTTTCAGACAATGATTAAGGTGCTTTTAGGTCGTGGTTCTATACTCAGTGATGCCGTTGGAGTTGATGGACCCATTTATCTTCCAAGTCTTCCGCTGTTATCGATATTAGATGGCCTTAAGCCATATTATTGTAATAAGTTCTCTTTTGAGACATCGATGTAATAAGTGTGTGATTGCCACTCTGCTATAAATCCTTCGAAGTACTGTGTGGTGTCAGCATTACTGATCCAGGGATGACACCGGAGCACAGTAGACTTGATCCATTCGGGTCGGGTCGCTACAGAGATGGTATCAGAGCACACGCTGACTGTAGGACACGACCACTAAGTTAAAACCATAGATCACTATTCTCTCCTCATTTTCTAACTCCTCATCTTTTCTACTCTTTTAGGATGAAGGACGCGAAGATGAAGTATGCTTAATCGGATGAAGGCACACCTTTTGGATTTCACTTGAAGGAAGTCACCAAGTACCTAAACATTGGATTACCAAGTTTCACGGGAACTTTCAACGCCACTTTGCCTGAAGAGGAGCGCTGGAAGATTCAAGCTCACGTTCCGGGAAGGACATTCGCGCCAATCACGAAGCCCATAGATAGTGTTTTCAATGCACCAACTTGGAGTCTAGGAAGGAGCATGGCAGCCCATATCACCATAGGACGCATTGGAGAAGTCTATCAAGAAGACCTCAAGGACACTATCTACCAGATTTGCGGACGCCGAGATGAACAATGGGAGTTAGTCACCACCAAGAAGGATAGATCCATTGCAGCTTTTATCCAGGAGTTAAACTAGCACATTCGACGCCACGAGAACCAGATGTGCAACGATATGATAGAGTTGAAGAATTCGAAGGCAAGGATCATCGAGTTAGAAGGAGAACTGAAGGCTACACGCAAGGACTACATGGACGAAATCGTAGCTCTAGCAAGACACAACTGCGATCTTAAACAAGAGATTGAAGAACTCAAGAGGGAGTTAGCATCCAGGAAGGAAGACATGTACGTCGCATGTCCGGACAACTACATCATCATCGACGACACCGATTCGGATCCAAGTGAACCCGACTTTGAAGACGAAGCTGGAGCGGACATCATGGAGTCTTCCACCGGTTCAAATTTTTAGATGACCACCAAATATTAGTAGTATTTCCCCCATGTAAACACTATAGTTCGAGCACTTTTGCGATAGCTAGATCGATTGTATGCCCTTGTTTGATTGAATGAAGTGATTTTGTGTGCATTTGCTCATGTGCATTGGGGTAGTGTTTTCTCTTTAGACCTCATTCTATTCTTATATCTCTTCTTTTCTAAACCCTCAGATGCCTCCGAGACGTGACAATGGATTTCCACCGGAGCTCACTTAGTTGATCCAGCAGCAAAATCAATTGATGCAGATGTTAGTTCAGAATCAGCAGAACAACAACAACAACAACCCACCACCACCACCACCCCCTGTCGACCACTTAGCCCGTTTCCCTAGGCTAAATCCGCCGGTGTTTTCTAGTAGCACCGAGCCGATAGTAGCAGACGATTGGCTCCGCAAGATAGGAAGGGAGTTGACCACTGCAGGATGCACGGATGGTGAGAAAGTGAAGTTTGCCGCACATCAGCTAGAAGGACCCACGGCAGCATGGTGGGAGAATTTCACAGCCAGCTTCCCAGTTGACACAGTCACATGGGATCAGTTTCAGCAAGCTTTCCGCACTGCACATGTTTCAGCAGGAGCTATGGCCATGAAGCAGCGTGAGTTTCGCAACTTACGCCAAGGAGGAAGGACAGTTGGCCAGTACGTTGACGACTTCAGCAAGCTAGCACATTATGCCCCAGATGACGTTGCTAGGATGCAACTAAGCAGGAGAAGTTTCTGGAAGGATTGGATGATGAGTTAAGCATGCAGTTGATGGTAGGAAGTTTCAACAACTACCAGGAGTTGGTAGATCATGCCATCATGATTGAAGGGAAGCAGCAGCAGATTGAGAACCGCAAGAGGAAGTATGGACAGGGGAAGTATAACTCTGGAGCCCAGCAGAAGCCCCGTTTTACCCCTAAATCGGGATTTCAGTTTCAGCATACCCATGGAGGAGGTAGTTCGCACAACCACAATGGCCACAAGAATGGTAATGGGAATGGAGGAAGCAACGGCCAGAATCGGACCATCCCATCAACCCCATCCAAGAGAGATTTGAGTCAAGTCACCTGTTTCAAGTGTTCCAAGACCGGACATTATGCCAATGAATGTCCTGAAGGCCAGAATGGAAATGGAAATGGAAGCTCAAGGAAGAAGCTGAACCCTTTCAATAGGGGACACGTGAACCACGTTAACGTGGAGGAGGTTGAAGATCAGCCTGATGCAGTAATCGGTAAGTTTTTGGTTAAGTCATTTACCGCACTCGTTCTTTTCGATACTCGTGCATCACATTCATAGATATCAAGGAGATTTGTGGAAAAATATAGCCTGCCCACTAGGATTCTTAAAATACCTATGCTAGTAAGTTCGCCAGGAGCAGAATACATGGCCAGTCAAGGATGCTTTCAAGTGCCATTAAGCATAGGAAGGCATGTTTTCCCAACAGATTTGATTATTCTGGAATCCCAAGGTTTGGATGTAATTCTTGGTATGGATTGGCCGTCGATGTATGGAGGAAACATTGATTGTGCCAGTAAGACAATTTTGCTTACAACGCCAGAAGGAAGAAGGATCAAGTATGTATCCCGGCATGTGCCAAATAGGACCCAAGTAAATTGCCTGACAGGAGTCGTGCAGGAGGAAGTACTAGTGGTAAAGGATTTTCCTGATGTATTTCCTGAAGAATTGCCAGGCATGCCACCGGATAGAGACATTGAGTTTTTGATTGAGTTATTGCCAGGTACAGGCCCAATATCAAAGAGACCGTATCAGATGCCAGCAAAGGATTTGGTAGAATTAAGAATCAGATTAAGGAGTTATTGGAGAAAGGTTACATTCGCCCAAGTTCTTCGCCTTGGGGATCACCCGTACTTCTAGTGGAGAAGAAGGATGGATCATTAAGGATGGTTGTTGATTATTGTGGATTGAATGAAGTAACCATCAAGAACAAGTACCCACTGCCAATGATAAATGATCTGTTTGATCGTTTGCAAGGAGCTAAAGTGTTTTCCAAGATCGATTTGCGATCAGGGTACCACCAGTTGAAGATTCGAGAGCAGGACATACCTAAGACAACATTCACCACAAGATATGGACTGTATGAGTATACCATTATGTAATTTGTATTGACTAACGCGCCTGCCTATTTTATGAACTTGATGAACAAAGTGTTTATGGAGTTTTTGGATAAGTTCGTCGTAGTGTTCATTGATGATATTCTGGTATTCTCAAAGAATGAAGAGGAGCATAAGGAACATTTGCGTTTGGTTTTGGAGAAACTAAGGGAACATCAGTTATATGCCAAATTTAGCAAATGTGAGTTTTGGTTGAAGGAAGTAGGATTCCTCGGACACGTTATATCCGGAGAAGGGATAGCAGTTGACCCCGCAAAGGTTGAGACCGTAACCGAATGGGAAGCACCAATGACAGTTGGAGAGATCCGTAGTTTTCTTGGATTCGCAGGATACTACCGGAGATTCATTGAGAACTTTTCAAAGATTGCGAAGCCTATGACGGAGTTGTTGAAGAAGGATACCAAGTTCAATTGGACTGAGGAGTGTGAGGCTAGTTTCCAGGAGTTGAAGAAACGATTGGTTACCTCACCAGTGTTGATTTTGCCAGATCAGACCAAGGACTAGGAGGTGTATTGTGACGCTTCACGTCGAGGACTTGGAGCAGTGCTTATGCAGGAAGGAAGAGTTGTTTCGTATGCTTCCCGACAACTGAAGCCTCATGAGTTGAACTACGCCATGCATGATTTGGAGTTAGCAGCCGTAGTGCATGCATTGAGGACATGGAGACATTTCCTCATTGGAAATCATTGTGAGGTGTACACGGATCACAAGAGTTTGAAGTACATTTTCACGCAGAAGGAGTTGAATCTCAGACAAAGGAGATGGTTGGAACTCATCAAGGATTATGATATGAGATTGCATTACCATCCCGGTAAAGCTAATGTAGTAGCTGACGCATTGAGTCGTAAGAGCCATGTCAATACGTTAACGACGGGAGGAATACCCAAGGAGTTAGCAGAAAACCTTCGTGAACTATGTTTGGAGATAGTTCCGAAAGGCTATGTAGCAGCATTGGAGATTCAGCCCACATTGATGGATAGATTAGAGAAGCTCAGAAATCTGACAAGGAGATTGCTTCTATAAAGGAGAAACTAAGCAAAGGAAAGGCAAAGGGATTTCGTGAGGATGAGCACGATACCCTATGGTTTGAGGACCGTGTTTATGTGCCCAATGACCCGGAGATCAGGAAGTTGATTCTACAAGAGGCACATGATTCACCATATTCGATTCACCCGAGAAATACCAAGATGTATTTGGATTTGAAGGAAACATTCTGGTGGACCGGAATGAAGAAGGATATTGCAGCATATGTAGCAGTTTGTGACGTATGTCATAGAGTAAAGGCAGAGCATCAGAAGCCAGCCAGATTGTTGCAACCATTGCCGACACTCGTATGGAAGTGGGATAAGATAGGCATGGATTTTATCACAGGGCTACCCAGGACGAAAGCAGGATATGACTCGATATGGGTAGTAGTTGATCGTTTGACGAAGGTAGCACATTTCATTCCAGTCAAGACCACTTACACCAGTGCTAAGTTGGCAAAGATATACATGACTAGGATCATTTGTTTGCATGGAGTTCCGAGGAGTATTGTATCAGACAGAGGAACCCAATTTACCTCAAAGTTTTGGAATCGGTTGCATGAAACTTTGGGAACCCGGCTAGAGTTCAGCACCGCTTTCCATCCGCAGACAGATGGACAGACCGAGAGAGTCAATCAGATTTTGGAGGATATGCTGAGAGCTTGTGCACTAGATTATGGATCTAGTTGGGACGATAATTTGCCATATGCAGAGTTTTCTTATAACAACAGTTACCAAACCAGTTTGAAGATGGTACCTTTCGAAGCTTTATACGGAAGGAGGTGCAGGACACCGTTGTCATGGGACGAAGTTGGAGACCGTCAGTTGTTTGGACCCGATTTGATTAAAGAGCCTGAACAGAAGGTGAAGTTGATTCGTGATAGGCTCAAGGTAGCCCAGTCCAGGCAGAAGAGCTACGCAGATTCTAAATGCAAGGAGACCGTTTACGAAACCGGAGACAGGGTGTATCTCCGAGTATCCCCACTACGAGGAGTTAAGCGCTTTGGAGTTAAGGGAAAATTAGCACCGCATTTCGTTGGACCATATAAGATCTTGCAACGTATGGGAGAAGTCGCGTATAAGTTGGAATTACCAGAGGGACTGTCAGGAGTTCATGACGTATTCCATGTTTCTCAGCTGAAGAAATGTCACGCCGAGATGGCGG
Organism: Triticum monococcum; assembly: GCA_034509565.1. NCBI lineage: Eukaryota > Viridiplantae > Streptophyta > Magnoliopsida > Poales > Poaceae > Triticum > Triticum monococcum. The sequence continues at coordinate 144,727,050 of CM067841.1, read as the reverse complement.
AGGTACCACTAAGAGATACAGTGCCGCTTGAAGCGATTCAGTTGAAGGACGACTTAACGTATGAAGAGAAACCAGTCAAGATTCTTGAGTTTGTCAGCAGAGTTACCCGCAACAAGGTTATCAAGTTTTGCAAAGTTCAGTGGAACCACCACTCAGAGGATGAAGCCACCTGCGAAAGAGAAGAAGATTTGCTCAAGGACCACCCTCACCTATTTTCTAGCCAACCCGAATCTTGAGGGCGAGATTCATCTTAAGGGGGGGTAGGTTTGTAACATCCCAAATTTTCAATTTGGAATGTTATACATAGATCATCATGCATATCATATTTTCTTGCATTTTGTCGATCCTAGAAATTTCACGCAACTCAAGGACCCTCGGAGAGAGTTGGAGATTTCGTTATTTTCATATTTGAGTCTTCTCAAATTTTGAAGAAAGAGGATCCTTGGTTTTGTCGGAGTTTATTTGCCTTTTATTTGGATTAGGGAAAAATGTGAGTTTTCAAAATTTGCATTTTAGGTCTCAAGAAAAGTTCATTTTGTTCGACTCAATTTTAGGAGTCAGGGAAAATTTACTTTAGAAGTTTTGGAGTTCGTTTAGTTCTCTTCTCTTTTGTTTTTCTGCACATGTAACTGTTTTCAAAAAAAATTCGCAGCGCCCTGGGCCAAGGCCCAGCCAGCAGGCCGGCCGGCCAGGCCAGGCCATCGCCGCGCCGCGCCTAGCGCAGGAGGCCGCCGCCGCCCCTAAGTGGAGTCCCACTAGGACTCCAATCTCCTCTCCCTCTCCTTCTCTTTTTCTTGCCCCCTACCCCAAGCAAACCCTCCCTCACCTATATAAATACTCACCCCCCCTCTAAACATCACATCAAGCCCCAAGCCCGCGCCGCGCCCTCACCCCGCGCCGCCGCCCCTAGCGCCGCCGCCGCCCTGCATCACCGCCGCCGCCGCCCTAGTGCCCCGCCGCCGCCCTTGCGCATCGCCGCCGCCACCCAACGCCGCCGTTCGCCGGAGCCCCTCGCTGGAACCTCGCCGGAGGTAGCCCCGCGCCGCATCTCTTCTTATAAACCGATTCTTTTCTTCTCTTCCGATTCGTTTTCTTTCCGGTTCTTCTCTAAACCGTTCCGGTTTTCTAGATCGGTTTTTCGTTCGGTTTTCTTTTCTCGAAACCCTAGATCGGATTCTTTCTCTTTCCGTTTTAGTTGCCTAGAGACCGTTCGCCGGACCGTTCGTCTTAACGAACGTGATCACCGGATTATTATCGGCTAACGAACATCCGTTCGTTTAACCGTTCTTCTTTTTCTTTTTGTCGGATTTATTCCGCGATCGCGATCTCAGATCCGATCTTCGTTCTAGTTTATCTTCTCGCTCGTTTATCGGAATCAGGTGATTCAAGCGCCTGGAGTTTCGTTTCGAAACCGCCATTCCGACTAATCAACTTAAACAAGTTTTTGCTATGGTAAAATTTGACCTAGTTCCAACTTGCTAGAACCGAGTTGTTTTCTTCCGCCGTTTGTTTTCGGTTTCTTTGTTCGGTTCTTTCTTTCTTTGCAACCGGAGTTCTTAAGTTGAACTTTCTGGTTCGATCTCTTGTTCGAGTTTTACCTGTGCATTAGATGAGTACTTATTGTATGCTTGTTGTTTGTCTGTGATAGATTACCCGGATTGCGCCGCCTGTTACTTCGAATCTCTAGGACTCGCGGATCATCAGAAAGGCAAGTAACACTTTGATCATACCTTTTCTACAACCCAGTTTTATTGCATTAGATCCATCCTCACACATTGCATGATTAGGATCTAATTAAATTGTGGGATGGGAAGTAGATGAGGTAGTACCTATTACCTGTTTATTATGAAACCTTTGGGAGTTACTTCTACGTTTGCTTATTATGCCATGTTATGCTAGTAGACGTGGATTGGGTGAGTGATATCCATGACAGATGTGAGATTGATAATTTTAATGGTTTATCTAAGGTGGCAACTTAAACACACATCTGGGTGGATTGAGGCACCTGATGTCTATCAGGACTTGCCTGTTTTATTTTGGGCCGCCACCCAGGCTTAAAGGGATCATAAGATCTTTCATGCTAAATATTTACGTGTGTAGCCACAAGCCATTATGGGCTCTGGCATAGTTGATTAAGTCGTGCGAACTCTTACAGGGTAGACTAGCAGATGTAGGGGAAAGTAGGTGTACCGGTCTATCCATCGTAAGGTGCTAGCACTTCTGAAAGACTGTGTCTCGGTCATCCGTTTCTCAAACACCAGTAGTGCGAGTAATCCAACGGAGTCGATCGAGTCTTGTGGGGAAAAGTGCGCAAACCTGTGCAGAGTGTAATAAACTAATCATGATTAGCCGTGTCCCCGGTTATGGACGTCTTGAGTATCTAGTACTTGAATATCATGTGAATCTCAACAAGTTACTTCTAAATTAATATTCTTGGGTTATTGATGACTACTTTTAATTGGGATTGAGAATGCTGCCAACCATTCTCAATGTTTAACAACCACCATGATAGTTAAATAAATTTATTCCTTTGCAGTAGGGAAAAATTGGCTTTATGCAAAACAGTAACCATAGAGCTTTCCACCAGCCAAATATGCATATAGTATAGCTGTTTCATTCCATTACTCTCTATGTGTTACATTACCAGCATATTCCATGTGCTGACCCATTTTCGGGCTGCAACGTTAATGTTGCAGACTTTTCAGACGACGATTAAGGTGCTTTTAGGTCGTGGTTCTATACTCAGTGATGCCGTTGGAGTTGATGGACCCATTTATCTTCCAAGTCTTCCGCTGTTATAGATATTAGATGGCCTTAAGCCATATTATTGTAATAAGTTCTCTTTTGAGACATCGATGTAATAAGTGTGTGATTGCCACTCTGCTATAAATCCTTCGAAGTACTGTGTGGTGTCAGCATTACTGATCCAGGGATGACACCGGAGCACAGTAGACTTGATCCATTCAGGTCGGGTCGCTACAGAGATGGTATCAGAGCACACGCTGACTCTAGGACACGACCACTAAGTTAAAACCATAGATCACTATTCTCTCCTCATTTTCTAACTCCTCATCTTTTCTACTCTTTTAGGATGAAGGACGCGAAGATTAAGTATGCTTAACCGGATGAAGGCACACCTTTTGGATTTCACTTGAAGGAAGTCACCAAGTACCTAAACATTGGATTACCAAGTTTCACGGGAACTTTCAACGCCACTTTGCCTGAAGAGGAGCGCTGGAAGATTCAAGCTCACGTTCCGGGAAGGACATTCGCGCCAATCACGAAGCCCATAGATAGTGTTTTCAATGCACCAACTTGGAGTCTAGGAAGGAGCATGGCAGCCCATATCACCATAGGACGCATTGGAGAAGTCTATCAAGAAGACCTCAAGGACACTATCTACCAGATTTGCGGACGCCGAGATGAACAATGGGAGTTAGTCACCACCAAGAAGGATAGATCCATTGCAGCTTTTATCCAGGAGTTAAACCAGCACATTCGACGCCACGAGAACCAGATGTGCAACGATATGATAGAGTTGAAGAATTCGAAGGCAAGGATCATCGAGTTAGAAGGAGAACTGAAGGCTACACGCAAGGACTACATGGACGAAATCATAGCTCTAGCAAGACACAACTGCGATCTTAAACAAGAGATTGAAGAACTCAAGAGGGAGTTAGCATCCAGGAAGGAAGACATGTACGTCGCATGTCCGGACAACTACATCATCATCGACGACACCGATTCGGATCCAAGTGAACCCGACTTTGAAGACGAAGCTGGAGCGGACATCATGGAGTCTTCCACCGGTTCAAATTTTTAGATGACCACCAAATATTAGTAGTATTTCCCCCATGTAAACACTATAGTTCGAGCACTTTTGCGATAGCTAGATCGATTGTATGCCCTTGTTTGATTGAATGAAGTGATTTTGTGTGCATTTGCTCATGTGCATTGGGGTAGTGTTTTCTCTTTAGACCTCATTCTATTCTTATATCTCTTCTTTTCTAAACCCTCAGATGCCTCCGAGACGTGACAATGGATTTCCACCGGAGCTCACTCAGTTGATCCAGCAGCAAAATCAATTGATGCAGATGTTAGTTCAGAATCAGCAGAACAACAACAACAACCCACCACCACCACCACCACCCCCTGTCGACCACTTAGCCCGTTTCCTTAGGCTAAATCCGCCGGTGTTTTCTAGTAGCACCGAGCCGATAGTAGCAGACGATTGGCTCCGCAAGATAGGAAGGGAGTTGACCACTGCAGGATGCACGGATGGTGAGAAAGTGAAGTTTGCCGCACATCAGCTAGAATGACCCGCGGCAGCATGGTGGGAGAATTTCACAGCCACCTTCCCAGCTGACACAGTCACATTGGATCCGTTTCAGCAACCTTTCCGCACTGCACATGTTTCAGCAGGAGCTATGGCCATGAAGAAGCGTGAGTTTCGCAACTTACGCCAAGGAGGAAGGACAGTTGGCCAGTATGTTGACGACTTCAGCAAGCTAGCACGTTATGCCCCAGATGACGTTGCTACGGATGCAACTAAGCAGGAGAAGTTTCTGGAAGGATTGAATGATGAGTTAAGCATGCAGTTGATGGTAGGAAGTTTCAACAACTACCAGGAGTTGGTAGATCGTGCCATCATGATTGAAGGGAAGCAGCGGCAGATTGAGAACCGCAAGTGGAAGTATGGACAGGGGAAGTATAACTCTGGAGCCCAGCAGAAGCCCCGTTTTACCCCTAAATCGGGATTTCAGTTTCAGCATACCCATGGAGGAGGTAGTTCGCACAACCACAATGGCCACAAGAATGGTAATGGGAATGGAGGAAGCAACGGCCAGAATCGGACCATCCCATCAACCCCATCCAAGAGAGATTTGAGTCAAGTCACCTGTTTCAAGTGTTCCAAGGCCGGACATTATGCCAATGAATGTCCTGAAGGCCAGAATGGAAATGGCAATGGAAGCTCAGGGAAGAAGCTGAATCCTTTCAATAGGGGACAGGTGAACCACGTTAACGTGGAGGAGGTTGAAGATCAGCCTGATGCAGTAATCGGTAAGTTTTTGGTTAAGTCATTTACCGCACTCATTCTTTTCAATACTCGTGCATCACATTCATACATATCAAGGGGATTTGTGGAAAAATATAGCCTGCCACTAGGATTCTTAAAACACCTATGCTAGTAAGTTCGCCAGGAGCAGAATACATGGCCAGTCAAGGATGCTTTCAAGTGCCATTAAGCATAGGAAGACATGTTTTCCCAACAGATTTGATTATTCTGGAATCCCAAGGTTTGGATGTAATTCTTGGTATGGATTGGCTGTCGATGTATGGAGGAAACATCGATTGTGCCAGTAAGACAATTTTGCTTACAACGCCAGAAGGAAGAAGGATCAAGTATGTATCCCGGCATGTGCCAAATAGGACCCAAGTAAATTGCCTGACAGGAGTCGTGCAGGAGGAAGTACTAGTGGTAAAGGATTTTCCTGATGTATTTTCTGAAGAATTGCCAGGCATGCCACCGGATAGAGACATTGAGTTTTTGATTGAGTTATTGCCAGGTACAGGCCCAATATCAAAGAGACCATATCGGATGCCAGCAAAGGATTTGGTAGAAATTAAGAATCAGATTAAGGAGTTATTGGAGAAAGGTTACATTCGCCCAAGTTCTTCGCCTTGGGGATCACCCGTACTTCTAGTGGAGAAGAAGGATGGATCATTAAGGATGGTTGTTGATTATCGTGGATTGAATGAAGTAACCATCAAGAACAAGTACCCACTGCCAATGATAAATGATCTGTTTGATCGTTTGCAAGGAGCTAAAGTGTTTTCGAAGATCGATTTGCGATCAGGGTACCACCAGTTGAAGACTCGAGAGCAGGACATACCTAAGACAACATTCACCACAAGATATGGACTGTATGAGTATACCATTATGCCATTTGGATTGACTAACGCGCCTACCTATTTTATGAACCTGATGAACAAAGTGTTTATGGAGTTTTTGGATAAGTTCATCGTAGTGTTCATTGATGATATTCTGGTATTCTCAAAGAATGAAGAGGAGCATAAGGAACATTTGCGTTTGGTTTTGGAGAAACTAAGGGAACATCAGTTATATGCCAAACTTAGCAAATGTGAGTTTTGGTTGAAGGAAGTAGGATTCCTCGGACACGTTTTATCCGGAGAAGGGATAGCAGTTGACCCGGCAAAGGTTGACATCGTAACCTAATGGGAAGCACCAACGACAGTTGGAGAGATCCGGAGTTTTCTTGGACTCGCAGGATACTACCGGAGATTCATTGAGAACTTTTCAAAGATTATGAAGCCTATGACGGAGTTGTTGAAGAAGGATACCAAGTTCAATTGGACTGAGGAGTGTGAGTCTAGTTTCCAGGAGTTGAAGAAACGATTGGTTACCTCACCAGTGTTGATTTTGAGAGATCAGACCAAGGACTATGATGTGTATTCTGACGCTTGACATCGAGGACTTGGAGCAGTGCTTATGCAGGAAGGAAGAGTTGTTTCGTATGCTTCCCAACAACTGAAGCCTCATGAGTTGAACTACGCCACGCATGATTTGGAGTTAGCAGCCGTAGTGCATGCATTGAGGACATGGAGACATTTCCTCATTGGAAATCATTGTGAGGTGTACACGGATCACAAGAGTTTGAAGTACATTTTCACGCAGAAGGAGTTGAATCTCAGACAAAGGAGATGGTTGGAACTCATCAAGGATTATGATATGAGATTGCATTACCATCCCGGTAAAGCTAATGTAGTAGCTGACGCATTGAGCCGTAAGAGCCATGTCAATACATTAACGACGGGAGGAATACCCAAGGAGTTAGCAGAAAACCTTCGTGAACTATGTTGGGAGATAGTTCCGAAAGGCTATGTAGCAGCATTGGAGATTCAACCCACATTGATGGATAGATCAGAGAAGCTCAGAAATCTGACAAGGAGATTGCTTCTATAAAGGAGAAACTAAGCAAAGGAAAGGCAAAGGGATTTCGTGAGGATGAGCACGATACCCTATGGTTTGAGGACCGTGTTTATGTGCCCAATGACCCGGAGATCAGGAAGTTGATTCTACAAGAGGCACATGATTCACCATATTCGATTCACCTAGGAAATACCAAGATGTATTTGGATTTGAAGGAAACATTCTGGTGGACCGGAATGAAGAAGGATATTGCAGCATATGTAGCAGTTTGTGACGTATGTCATAGAGTAAAGGCAGAGCATCAGAAGCCAGCCGGATTGTTGCAACCATTGCTGATACCCGAATGGAAGTGGGATAAGATAGGCATGGATTTTATCATAGGGCTACCCAGGACGAAAGCAGGATATGACTCGATATGGGTAGTAGTTGATCGTTTGACGAAGGTAGCACATTTCATTCCAGTCAAGACCACTTACTCCAGTGCTAAGTTGGCAAAGATATACATGACTAGGATCATTTGTTTGCATGGAGTTCCGAGGAGTATTGTATCAGACAGAAGAACCCAATTTACCTCAAAGTTTTGGAATCAGTTGCATGAAACTTTGGGAACACGGCTAGAGTTTAACACCGCTTTCCATCCGCAGACAGATGGACAGACCGAGAGAGTCAATCAGATTTTGGAGGATATGCTGAGAGCTTGTGCACTAGATTATGGATCTAGTTGGGACGATAATTTGCCGTATGCGGAGTTTTCTTATAACAACAGTTACCAAACCAGTTTGAAGATGGAACCTTTCGAAGCTTTATACGGAAGGAGGTGCAGGACACCGTTGTCATGGGACGAAGTTGGAGACCGTCAGTTGTTTGGACCCGATTTGATTAAAGAGTCTGAACAGAAGGTGAAGTTGATTCGTGATAGGCTCAAGGTAGCCCAGTCCAGGCAGAAGAGCTACGCAGATTCTAAACGCAAGGAGACAGTTTACGAAACCGGAGACAGGGTGTATCTCCGAGTATCCCCACTACGAGGAGTTAAGCGCTTTGGAGTTAAGGGAAAATTAGCACCGCATTTCGTTGGACCATATAAGATCTTGCAATGTATGGGAGAAGTCGCGTATAAGTTGGAATTACCAGAGGGACTGTCAGGAGTTCATGACGTATTCCATGTTTCTCAGCTGAAGAAATGTCACGCCGAGATGGCGGAGGTACCACTAAGAGATACAGTGCCGCTTGAAGCGATTCAGTTGAAGGACGACTTAACATATGAAGAGAAACCAGTCAAGATTCTCGAGTTTGCCAGCAGAGTTACCCGCAGCAAGGTTATCAGGTTTTGCAAAGTTCAGTGGAACCACCACTCAGAGGATGAAGCCACCTGAGAAAGAGAAGAAGATTTGCTCAAGGACCACCCTCACCTATTTTCTAGCCAACCCGAATCTCGAGGGCGAGATTCATCTTAAGGGGGGTAGGTTTGTAACATCCCAAATTTTCAATTTGGAATGTTATACATAGATCATCATGCATATCATATTTTCTTGCATTTTGTCGATCCTAGAAATTTCACGCAACTCAAGGACCCTCGGAGAGAGTTGGAGATTTCGTTATTTTCATATTTGAGTCTTCTCAAATTTTGAAGAAAGATGATCCTTGGTTTTGTCGGAGTTTATTTGCCTTTTATTTGGATTAGGGAAAAATGCGAGTTTTCAAAATTTGCATTTTAGGTCCCGAGAAAAGTTCATTTTGTTCGACTCAATTTTAGGAGTCGGGGAAAATTTACTTTAGAAGTTTTGGAGTTCGTTTAGTTCTCTTCTCTTTTGTTTTTCTGCGCGCGTAACCGTTTAAAAAAAAATCGCAGCGCCTTGGGCCAAGGCCCAGCCAGCAGGCCGGCCGGCCAGGCCAGGCCATCGCCGCGCCGCGCCTAGCACAGAAGGCCGCCGCCGCCCCCAAGTGGAGTCCCACTAGGACTCCAATCTCCTCTCCCTCTCCTTCTCTTTTTCTTGCCCCCTCCCCCAAGCAAACCCTCCCCTCACCTATATAAATACTCACCCCCTCTAAACATCACATCAAGCCCCAAGCCCGTGCCGCGCCCTCACGCCGCCGCCCCTAGCGCCGCGCCACCCTAGCGCCGCCGCCGCCCTGCGTCACCACCGCCGCCGCCCTAGTGCCCCGTCGCTGCCCTTGTGCATCGCCGCCGCCACCCAACGCAGCCGTTCGCCGGAGCCCCTCGCCGGAACCTCGCCGGATGTAGCCCCGCGCCGCATCTCTTCTATCCCCTCGGTTCGGTTTTTCTTATAAACCGTTCCGATTCTTTTCTTCTCTTCCGATTCGTTTTCTTTCCGGTTCTTCTCTAAACCGTTCCGGTTTTCTAGATCGGTTTTTCGTTCGGTTTTCTTTTCTCGAAACCCTAGATCGGATTCGTTCTCTTTCCGGTTTAGTTGCCTAGAGACCGTTCGCCGGACCGTTCATCTTAACGAACGTGATCACCGGATTATTCTCGGCTAACGAACGTCTGTTCGTTTAACCGTTCTTCTTTTTCTTTTTGTCGGATTTATTCCACGATCGCTATCTCAGATCCGATCTTCGTTCTAGTTTATCTTCTCGCTCGTTTATCGGAATCAGGTGATTCAAGCGCCTGGAGTTTCGTTTCGAAACCGCCGTTCCGACTAATCAACTTAAACAAGTTTTTGCTACGGTAAAATTTGACCTAGTTCCAACTTGCTAGAACCGAGTTGTTTTCTTCCGCCGTTTGTTTTCGGTTTCTTTGTTCGGTTCTTTCTTTCTTTGCAACCGGAGTTCTTAAGTTGAACTTTCTGGTTCGATCTCTTGTTCGAGTTTTACCTGTGCATTAGATGAGTACTTATTGTATGTTTGTTGTTTGTCTGCGATAGATTACCCAGATTGCGCCGCCTGTTACTTCGAATCTCTAGGACTTGCGGATCATCAGCAAGGCAAGTAACACTTTGATCATACCTTTTCTACAACCCAGTTTTATTGCATTAGATCCATCCTCACACATTGCATGATTAGGATCTAATTAAATTGTGGGATGGGAAGTAGATGAGGTAGTACCTATTACCTGTTTATTATGAAACCTTTGGGAGTTACTTCTACGTTTGCTTATTATGCCATGCTATGCTAGTAGACGTGGATTGGGTGAGTGATATCCATGACAGATGTGAGATTGATAATTTTAATGGTTTATCTAAGGTGGCAACTTAAACACACATCTGGGTGGATTGAGGCACTTGATGTCTATCAGGACTTGCCTGTTCTATTTTGGACCGCCACCCAGGCTCAAAGGGATCATAAGATCTTTCATGCTAAATACTTACGTGTGCAGCCACAAGCCATTATGGGCTCTGACATAGTTGATTAAGTCGTGCGAACTCTTACAGGGTAGACTAGCAGATGTAGGGGAAAGTAGGTGTAGCGCTTCTAAAAGACTGTGTCTCGGTCATCCGTTTCTCGAACACCAGTAGTGCGAGAAATCCAACGGAGGCGATCGAGTCTTGTGGGGAAAAGTGCGCAAACCTCTGCAGAGTGTAATAAACTAATCATGATTAGCCATGTCCTCGGTTATGGACGTCTTGAGTATCTAGTACTTGAATATCATGTGAATCTCAACATGTTACTTCTAAATTAATATTGTTGGGTTATTGATGACTACTTTTAATTGGGATTGAGAATGTTGTCAACCATTCTCAATGTTTAACAACCACCATGATAGTTAAATAAATTTATCCCTTTGCAGTAGGGAAAAATTGGCTTTATGCAAAACAGTAACCATAGAGCTTTCCACCAGCCAAATATGCATATAGTATAGCTGTTTCATTCCATTACTCTCTAGGTGTTACATTGCCAGCATATTCCATGTGCTGACCCATTTTCGGGCTGCAATGTTAATGTTGCAGACTTTTCAGACAACGACTAAGGTGCTTTTAGGTCGTGGTTCTATACTCAGTGATGCCGTTGGAGTTGATGGGCCCATTTATCTTCCAAGTCTTCCGCTGTTATCGATATTAGATGGCCTTAAGCCATATTATTGTAATAAGTTCTCTTTTAAGACATCGATGTAATAAGTGTGTGATTGCCACTCTGCTATAAATCCTTCGAAGTACTGTGTGGTGTCAGTATTACTGATCTAGGGATGACACCGGAGCACAATAGACTTGATCCATTCGGGCCGGGTCGCTATAGATATAAAAATGAAAAATGATCTACACAGGTTGTCTTCGTCTCGTCGAAACGATCGATTTTGATATAAAAATCGTTCAAATCCGAGTTTGTATGCAAAAGTTAGAGCAATCAGAGTGCAACCCTGTCACGAGGCGAGATGTGGCGCGCCCCACCAGACACATGTCTGATGGGTAGCGCGAGGAGATAGCCTGTGTTGCGAGACCGATCTGACCCTCAAGATGATCTCTGATCAAAAAACCTTCAACATGAAAGTTGTTCGTCTCGTCGAAACGGTCAAGATTGCTTTTGGGCTTGTTTTCATCCGAGATCGTTTACCACCGCAAAAAGGACCCGCAAGGTGCAGCCAGTTTAAACCGAACAGTTTTGGAAAGTTCGGATAAAACCAGTCCGAATTTGACTAGGGTTTTGGACGTGAATTGATGTAATTTTCTTGTAAGGAAAGCCTAGATAAATCCTTTGCTTGTATGGGAAGTCCAGCCGCCTCTTATATATGTTGGGGGTGACGGCCGATTGAAACAACACACAATCGAACAAATCAATCTATTACACTTTTGTGTTCATCTATCTTTATCCCCTACCCTTGTATCTTTCTTTCTCGTTATTCGTTCGTCTTCGCGTTGGAGGGCAGCGATCCACGAGGCTCTAGGGGCGAGCAAATCGACCTAGGGCAGCCCATAGCCACCGCACTCCCTGACGGGGTCCCTCCCGGGTGCGCGGGGTTTCGGGTCTACAAAAGTGCCCGCCGACTGTCTTGCGTATCGCGCTGTCGGTCGGGTCTCCTTCGACGTGAGCTGCGGTGCATCACCCCCGGCGTCGAGGGTACACGTGACGTGTTCGTGTGTCAACACACTTTTTGGCGACTTCGCTGGGGAACGAAGCTTTGAACAGTCTCCAGCCTGTTCTTGCTACGAGGAGAGCGTCATCAAGCGGCTGCAATCTACAACGGTAACATGTATCATCAATCTCCTTGCGTAGATGCAAATAGCCATTATGTTGATGTTGCTAGATCTTTCAATGGATATGTGATGTCGGCCAGCCCTAATGAGCAAAGGCCGACTAGTTATTCCGTTGGAGAAACTTGGAATTTACATAATCGCGGCATGCAACTTATGAATCTGAACTTCCGTGCATCGGCAACATCTTTCAATATGCCGGTGAACAACACGATTTGTTCGAATGATCAATATATGACACCTCATGTGCAGGAGGGCATCTCACAGTTTTATCCATCGGCAGCCGACTCGCAATATGCGGGTTCATCCTCAAACATGCCGATGGATGGGGGAATCGGCCATGCTTCCATTAGCTATTTGGCCGGTTATCCTCGAACATCATATACTACACCTTGTGATATTAATTGTTTAGTGGCATATGAAACTAAAAATACTCATGACTCGGATCACCTTGGCCGAGTGAATGGAGATTCTGCAGGAGCATATGTGCCTAATATTGTAGGAGATGAGGTGGCTCTGGCTGCATTAAAAAGTTTAGCCCAAAATAAGAAGATTAGTGCTATTTGCCTTGAGCAGCACGAAAAGGGATTGGTTCATGATTATGAGGCAATAAGAGCTAGGGTTTTGAAAGAAGACAAAGTGTTGCCGATTGATCAAATTGGCGTGAGAAAATATTCAACGACAGTGCACATGTCTTCACCTATCATTGCAGCATGTTATACACCCCCTATACAATCGCAAAATTTCGGCAACATCAATTCATTGCCGAAAGATCGTAAAAGTATTGGGGGGCAAGCGAATCCAAGTAGGGATGAGTCTAAAGAAAAATATCTGGCCCAAGTGGACAAGATCAAGCCAAATCTCACAGGGAATAGAGTCAACGAATTTACTACACCTACCCTTGAGTAATTACCAGCAGCATATCGACAGGCCTACGAAGCACTCAAGAAGAAGCGTGGAGATGGATATTTGCAAGAATATGTCAAGTGCCTTCCTCCATGTAGCAACCATTTTGGCCCTTCTACACTTTTGAGGCAAGATAAAAAAGAAGCTTTGCAAGCAGACCAGCAAAAAGGGATTCACTCGGCTAATACGGTGGATTCGGTTGAAACCGAATTGAGCACCGGGATGTTTAAAGCCCAGTGCGTTGCATCATGCCAGCCGAGCGCATCGTTCCAAACGAGTGCATCATCGGGTAAAGCCGAGTGCATCAAGCCAACTATTTCCGCGTGTACCAAAATAGAAGATGCAAGCTTGGCTGAGCAAAGGAATGACAAACGCAACAAATTGGCCGTGCTTGATTTTTCTGGATGTAAGGAAGCTTACATGCTACCCTATGAGTTTCGTGCTAAAGATATTGATGAGCATCAAGAACACAGTAATATGGCTGAACACAGTTTAGTTAACGATGAACATCAAGACCAAGAAAATGCGGCCGAGCAAAGTTCAACTGACAAAGAGCGTCCGAGTGAAATCCACTCGGGCAATCCGACTGAAATATACTCGAGAAATTCGAGTGATGAGGCACCAGATCCAGAAAAGAGGAAGAGGCATTGGAGAATTATTCAGAAGTGGAGCAATGTATTGTTCCAGTGGTGCAACCATCTTCTCCTTCCAACGTCTTCACAAAGGTACACCTAGCAGATAGTTTACTCAATTTTCGATTCGGTCAAAATCATATTGTTGATGCACCCGTTAGTAAGATTCTAATTAATTTTGAAAGACTAATTGAAATGAGTAATCTATTTGTTAGGAATGATCTTGTCACTAATCATGATAGTCGACACATGGTATCATTCATAGAGGCTAATAGTGACAACTTATCAAAACCAAAGTTGTTCTTGTCATGCCAACTGAACTTTGTATTCATATGGACAACTTTGTTTGTTTCATGCCTGGCTAACATTTGGTCTCGGACGAGACGTATATTCTGTAATTATTTTGGTTGCAGAAACGTAAAGCCAGGTCCAAAGTCCTTCGAAGCCGATTCAAAAGCATCAGGAAAAGAGGATGAAAATCAATGCATAGCCGAGTCAGATGACGCTAAGCCAGCACTGCTCGGTTGTTTTGTTTCAGAGTTAGTATCACAATATCAGTTAATGGACGAGCAGTGTACCTTCAGTCCGGTCATAGTTGATCACATCGTTGGTGCATGGTCGACTAATCCTATTATAATTGATCATGATGTCGAGCCATCAGGACAAGAACAAATTCAATGTTTGTTTGAAGAGAATATCAAAGACAACAACGTGATTCATCAAGCCGCACAATCGAGACAATTGAAGTTTGTTGAGGCACGATCATATGAACAATCGGATCAGATTGGTTTTGATGGCGATCAAATGTTGACTCGGCTATCTCAAGCCGATTCACCTAAAGGTCAACAGGTACACACCAATGATGATGGGGTCAAGACTTCGAGCAAGGATATGGTTAAAAAGTGCATCAACAGCAATCTTGAAGATGGGAATTCCATCAAAGCTACAATGGTGACATCTAGCACTGGGGGGCAACAAGAAAATTCAAGACCGATGCACGCACAGTTAAAGAAAGCAAAGGCAGTGGTAAGCACAAAGGTAAAAGGCCGAAAGTCACTTTCGCGCAGTTATTAGAAAAATATCAAAAGATAAGTGAGGCAAAGAGTGCTTATCAGCCGAGTGAAGCAAAAGCATCAAAGTCACCCCCGAGGCATAAATCTGAAGACTTGGATTGGCAAAGGAAGATGTTGAGCAAGCAGACTTCATATCTTGCTTTTGGGCCGCCAATGCCAATGTCGTGGATGCCTCCCTACGCTCATGTAAATCCATATCCATCATGGGACACGTGTGATACAAGGGCAAATTATCCATCTTATTTTAGACCATCTCACCAATATTATGCAGCTCCGAAAAGATCAATATTTGAACAATCACATGTTAAAGACCGTTTCAATCATAAGGAATCGGTCCAGAGCTCAAGGATGAAGAAAGAGGTGGTCAAGCAAGTTTACCGTGTTAAAAGAGATGGTCGTAAGAGTGCAACTTCAAATTTGATCTCAAATAAAAAAAGAGTCAATTAAAGTGTTAACATTGGCTACTAAAGGCAATGAGACAAAGCAACCAATTATTGAGAGTCAAAGTGCCAAATCTGAAGAAAAGAAGTTGAGAGTGCATAAGGCCAAAAAGGAACTGCCATTGGTCAAAACAGAATTACAGCCGAGATGCCCACTCGGCTTAACGTATTGGCAAAAGAAGGAATTACAAAATCTTAGTGCACAAGAGCTGAGACAGAAGAACATGGCATGGGTTCCCAGGAGGATCATTCATAACAAAAATGATGTGCATGCTTCTATTGCAACAAGTACAATAAAAGTGAAGAAAGAGAAGAATGGAAGCAACAAATAATTAAGCCGAAGAGGTGGTTCACAACATCAAAATCTTCGGTTAGCACATCATCCATTTTCTTCAACAATGCCATTGATGCCTTTGCCATGGAATTCATCCACAGGTATGATCAGTTACCCTCCATGGACTTATTTTGATCCATGGATGCAACATAATTTTATATATCATGACAGAGTATTACCAAATCACTATACATTTGGTTAGTTACATTTTTGTTGCTAATACAAAGGGGCCGAAATATCTTATTGCTATTTCATTTGTTTATTTCGGCTATACATACCTTGGTGGGTGAATACTACATGGACCTCATTGTAATGGCCGATATTTATCTATCGCCCTAAGAATATATTTAAGAATGGCCGGTGTGGTATTCTAACATCGTCCTTAGTTTGAGATAAGTGCTTGCAAAGGAATTTGTCAAATTGATGCCATTGAAGATATTATGCATAGACCAATTCACCAAAATTGCAAAGTGAACTTATGTTTTGATTGGGTGTGCTTTGGCTTATTAGTATTCAGAATTTATATAAGGCCAAATCATGGTTGATTTTATTATTGAGCATCATATTGACATCATGCATAATATTGATTTCAGCTTGATCTCTCTAGAACCATGGAGATTATATATTGATGGTTAAATTTGTAGCAATGGCCAAGGTGTTGGTGTTGTTTATATATATCCTTATGGTGCTATTTTGTGAAGCCTCATGCTGCTTAAAATATTTTTGCACAATGATCAAAACCGAATATGCATTGTCATTCAGATTGGAGCTTTGCCTTGCTATAGGTGCTATACATATTGAGGCTTCCGGTGATTCGTTACTAGTAGTGCAACAAATATCCAATGGTTATCAATGTTTTGACGAATCATTTTTAGTTTATCTTGAGGTATGTCTAGATGTAAAATTTACCATGGGTTGTTTTAAGATTCTTCATATATCTGGACATGATAATTGGAGAGAGTTGGCATAGCAAGCATTTGTCTACCATGTTGGTCATGGTGTATTGCACATCTATCAATGGCCGATGCTTATTCTTGCCAACATAGGTAAGGCCGAATTGGAGTCCACAGCTTCGGCCACTAATGAAATTTTTATGCAGGCGAAAGTAAGGATTGGAGAAAGTTTATTGTTGATTGTCTACAAAATCCTAGCAAAAGGGTGAACAATATGGTTCGGAGGATGACATTGAGATACATACCTATGGAACTTTATCACCGGATTGTTAATGAAGCTGAGAAGGTTTCACCCAAGTTTGCATCAGAAAGTTCACACAAGACATGGCCGATATATGATTATCGCCCTTAGCACAAACATGGCCGATACCTGATTATCGTCTTGAGGAAAATAAATGGCCGATGGAGTGTTGACATCGTCCTTAGAAAAAACACAATACAAGTTATTTTTCGGCACACAAGCTTTGCCGAAAAACATGGGGGCATGTGTTGACGCCAGATTTTGGCATGGTCACGAATCAGGGTTCGTATGCAAAAGTTAGAGGCAACACTTCGCGAGCCGGCCCTGAGTGAGTAAGTATTCGGCCTTTGCCGGCTGAATGAAACCTTGCCGAGGTAAAACCTTGCCGATGTGGAAAGCTTGCCGGCGGAGAAGCTTGCCGGCGTGGAAAGCTTGCCGGCGAAGAAGCTTGCCGGTGTGAAATCTTGCCGAGGGAGAAACCTTGCCGAAGAGGAACTCTTGCCGGGGTAGAAACCTTGCCGAGGAGGAACTCTTGCCGGGGTAGAAACCTTGCCGAGGAGGAACTCTTGCCAGGGTAGAAACCTTGCCGAGCTAGGGAGAACCCTTGCCGGTGTTAAAAACCTTGCCGGGGTGAAACATTATCGGTGCGGAAAGCTTACCCGGGTGGAAGGCCTGCCGGGGTGGAGGTTGTGATAGTCAATCCGACCAGAAGTTGAAGATGGGCTCAAATGATTATCTAGATGGACTCAAATGGAGAAGTGATCTACATGAAAGAGTTCCGTATTATTGATATGAACATCTTTGAAATTTGGGTCATCGCCGTCCGATTTCATCTCGAAGGCCGAAACTATGCTCGAAGTACCAAGATCTTATATTCAAAGTACAGTTTAGCCGATTAAGCCCCCAAGACGACCTCAAATGAAAAAAATGATCTACACGGGTTGTCTTCATCTCGTTGAAGCGATTGATTTTGATATAAAAATCGTTCAAATACGACTTCGTATGCAAAAATTAGAGCAATCGGAGTGCAGCCCTGTCACGAGGCGAGATGTGGCGCGCCCCACCAGACACATGTCTGACGGGTAGCGCGAGGAGATAGCCTGTGTTGCGAGACCGATCTGACCCTCAAGATGATCTCTGATAAAAAACCTTCAACATGAAAGTTGTTCGTCTCGTCGAAACGGTCAAGATTGCTTTTGGGCCTGTTTTCATCCGAGATCGTTTACCACCGCAAAAAGGACCCGCAAGGTGCAACCAGTTGAAACCGAACAGTTTTGGAAAGTTCGGACAAAACCAGTCCGAATTTGACTAGGGTTTTGGACGTGAATTGACGTAATTTTCTTGTAAGGAAAGCCTAGATAAATCCTTTGCTTGTACGGGAAGTCCAGCCGCCTCTTATATATGTTGGTGGTGACGGCCGATTGAAACAACACACACTCGAACAAATCAATCTATTACACTTTTGTGTTCATCTATCTTTATCCCCTACCCTTGTATCTTTCTTTCTCGTTATTCATTCGTCTTCGTGTTGGAGGGCAGCGATCCACGAGGCTCTAGGGGCGAGCGAATCGACCTAGGGCAGCCCATAGCCGCCGCACTCCCTGACGGGGTCCCTCCCGGGTGCGCGGGGTTTCGGGTCTGCAAAAGCGCCCGCCGACTGTCTTGCGTATCGCGCTGTCGGTCGGGTCTCCTTCGATGTGAGCTGCGGTGCATCACCCCCGGCGTCGAGGGTACACGTGACGTGTTCGTGTGTCAACACATACCAATGTATGCGGTCCAATGAGTGTTGAGGCACGCGGCGGGTATCGTTATTTTCTGACCTTCAGAGATGATTTGAGCAGATATGGCATATCTACCTGGTGAGACTGTAGGATCGAAAGTATGTCTAGAGGGGGGTGATTAGACTACTTGACCAAATAAAAACTTAACCTTTTCCCAACTTTGGTTCTTGGCAGATTTTAGCTACTTTAGGACAAGTCAGGCAATCATCACACAATTCAAGCAAGCATGCAAAGAGTATATTGGCAGCGGAACGTAAAGCATGCAACTTGCAAGAATGTAAAGGGAAGGATTTGGAGAATTCAAACACAATTGGAGACACGGATGTTTTCCCGTGGTTCGGATAGGTGGTGCTATCCTACATCCACATTGATGGAGACTTCAACCCACGAAGGGTAACGGTTGCGCGAGTCCATGGAGGGCTCCACCCACGAAGGGTCCACGAAGAAGCAACCTTGTCTATCCCACCATGGCCATCGGCCACGAAGGACTTGCCTCACTAGCGGTAGATCTTCATGAAGCATGCGATCTCCTTGCCCTTATAAACTCCTTGGTTCAACTCCACAATCTTGTCGGAGGCTCCCAAGTGACACCTAGCCAATCTGGGAGACACCACTCTCCAAGAAGTAACAAATGGTGTGTTGATGATGAACTCCTTGCTCTTGTGCTTCAAATGATAGTCTCCCCAACACTCAACTCTCTCTCACAGGATTTGGATTTGGTGGAAAGGAGATTTGAGTGGAAAGCAACTTGGGGAAGGCTAGAGATCAAGATTCATATGGTAGGATTGGAATATCTTGGCCTCAACACATGAGTAGGTGGTTCTCTCTCAGAACATATGGGTTGGAAGTGTAGATGTGTTCTGATGGCTCTCTCCACGAATGAAGAGGAGGTGGAGGGGTATATATAGCCTCCACACAAAATCTAACCGTTACACACAATTTACCAATGTCGGTGGGACCGAATCAACAAACTCGGTCAGATCGAAAAAGTAAACCTAGTGACCATTAGAGTTTTCGGTGGGACCGACTGGATCAACTCGGTAGGACCGATTTTGTTAGGGTTAGGGCATAACATAATCTCGGTGAGACCGATTACACAAACTCGGTGAGACCGATTTTGGTAATAAGCCAACCAGAGAGTTGGTCAGGTAAACTCGGTGGGACCGATTTGCTCTTTCGGTGAGACCGAAATGTTACAAAAAGGAAACAGAGAGTTTACATTGCAATCTCGGTGGGACCGATCCGCTCTTTCGGTGAGACCGAAAAGTTACGAAAGGGAAACAGAGAGTTTGCAATCCCATCTCGGTGAGACCGAGATCCCTATCGGTAGAACCGAATTGCTAGGGTTTGGCAATGGTATGACAAGTGAAACTCGGTAGCGCCGGGTTGAACGAATCGGTAGGACCGAGTTTGGCTTTGGGTTTAGGTCAAATGTGGATATGGAAAAGTGGTTGAGGGTTTTGGAGCATATCACTAAGCACATGAAGCAAGAGGCTCATTAAGCAACACCTCATCCCTCCTTGATAGTATTGGCTTTTCCTAAAGACTCAATGTGATCTTGGATCACTAAAATATAAAATGAAGAGTCTTGAGCCTTTGAGCTTGAGCCAATCCTTTGTCATTAGCATTTTGAGGGTTCGACTTTCAACATCCATGCCATGCCAATCATTGAGCTTTCCTGAAATAATCATCTTGGAATAGCATTAACTCAATGAGCTATATGTTGTTATGAATTACCAAAACCACCCAGGGATAGTTGCACCTTCAATCTCCCCTTTTTTGGTAATTGATGACAACATATAGATCAAAGCTTCGACAAATGATAATAAGCATGAAATATATCGTTGCTTTGAGAAGTATGTGATAAGTAAGAGCTCCCCCTAAATTTGTGCATATTTAAAATTTGCTTTGGACTGCAAATGCACAAAGAGTTAGAGTCATGGGTTACTCTTCCATGTCACATACATCTTGGTGGAGCGCTTAAAATGATAAGAATGAAATACATGCACACATCAAGAAAAGTGAATGATCACATAAGATAGATAAGATAATAGCATTCACCAAGCATTAAGTGTAGCTTATGATCAAACACATGATCATCAATGTCTCACAGATAACGGCATAGTATCTCAAGCACTCAAAAGCAATCAAAGTTTGAAAAACCACCAAATAAAGCAAGAGAGAATAAAAGCAACACACTCTCTCTCTTGAAGCCTATGATCTATACATTTTTCTCCCCCTTTGGCAACAAGTTACCAAAAAGTTCCTAGAAAATGCATAGTGCTAGATCGACTCTCAGGCTTGATCTTCTGGTGGTGGAGTCCGGAGCACTCCAAGGACGAAGCCTTCTATAGACGTGGTTGGAGTTGAAGCTGAAGTGGATGCTGGAGCTGGTTGGGCTGGTGCTGTAGCTGGAGCTGAGGTGGTGGCTCTGGTGTTAGGAACTAGCACTGCAATCGACCTCTGAGCTCGTGGCACTCTGGCAAATGCATTAGTTGTGGTCTTGCCCTTTCTCTCCTGCATATCATCCTGTAATTGTTCCACTGCAGACTGAATCTCTATTACTTTGACATCCAAGTCATAGAACTTTTGTTCCATGATCCTCTCTAAGCTCTGCTGATTCTGAGTGAGCGTGGCTAGTCCTTGCTCAATCCTCAGTGTGGATGCAATCAAGTAACCAAGCTGCTCTTGTTTGGTCTTCAAGAAATACTCAGATGCCTCCGCTTGAGTTGGCATCTTGGCAGCTTTCTCCTTCCTTGCCTTCTCCTTCTTTGCTTGTGCTTGTGCAGATGATGGTTCATTCTCATTCATGACAACTTGATTATCTTCAAAATCTGGATGGATGGGCAGGTGTTCCTTGTCCAATAAGTATATGCATGTGCCCATCTTTGAATTGATCAACTCCTGAATCTGAGGGGCATAACCACAGCTCCTCTTCTGATCTGCTGCAGTCCTCTTGATAGTCTCTACTATGAGGCTCATGACCTTGAATTTCTGAGGTACATCAAATACATGAAGCAAATTGATTGCATGGCCTCTGATCATCTTGTGATCACCTGACTTGGGCAAGAGAGTGTGCCTCAAAATCCAATTAATAGTTGGCAGCCCTGACAGAAGATAATGCACAGACCCAAACTTGAAAGTATCAACTGCCTCGTTTGGAATTTCCTTGTACATATTTGTCGGGGTAAATAGCCATGGGTAGCCCAGCCGGCTTCCCCTGGCCCCTCAGAAAAAATTATGAGCCCATCCGACTCATAAGGAGACTCAAGACCTGGGCCGCCTCCCCCTAGCCGGCTTCGGGGGCGGCCCGCCCTTTTCACCCCCATTAAGAAAACTGTGGAGGGCCGGCTACGGCAGGGCCGGCTACGGCCAGGCCGGCTATGGCAAGGCCGGCTACTGCCGGGCCGGCTCCGATAAAGCAGTCAACACCGTACCCGCGATGTATGCGTCCACTCTGCGATGATGAAGCGGGGCGTGGCTACAGTGGAGCCTGCCACCCCCAAAACCCGGAGCACGCCTGGTACAGCGCGTCGTGCGGGCAGCTGCGGCCCGCCCGGCGCGGCACTGTAGCCACGGCGGCTCTGACGCCGTCCACGACGGGCCGCCAGCGTGGCCCCCGAGGCGGTGGGCCCCTTCGGGTAGAGAGATGCCGAAGGCGGCCACACCCCCTCTCAAGCCGGCAAGACAGAGGGCCGACTTCACGTAGCCGGCCTGCCGCCCTCCTCGAAGGAGACGCCGATTAAAGAGACAAGGTGCGGCGGGGCTACAGTAATCGCCCGCCAGGGCGGCGTTACTATAGCCACGCTTACCCCGACCAAGCCTGCGCCAACAAACACGGGGCAATAGTAACCAACCGCCGACCAGGCCCTGGCCGGCGGGGCCAGCCTGTCGACCCAGGAGCCGGCAGCCGGCGGGACCCACCAGCCGGCGGGCCCCGGAAGCCGGCGGAGAAGCCGGCGAGCATAGTCACAGACAGCTGGGCCCCGCGCCCAGTCGGATTACCATTGTACCCCCGGGGGGTAGGCCTATATAAACCCCCCGGTGCACCCATGCAAAGGGTTGGACTCTCATTCTAGACCTAGACACATACAAGGAGAGGAAGCAAGCTGAGCTAAGCCCTTCTTCCTCCTTCCACCCCAAACAGCTCAAGGAGCATTGTAGCCACCTGTGAACTAAGTAACCATGCGGAGACCCCGCAGAGCAGCAGTAGGGGTGTTATCTCCCCGGAGAGCCCTGAAGCTGGGTAAAATTCGCCGGCGTGCATGTCTACGCCTCATCCCATTTCCAGGCACCGGCGACGTTCTATTGGCCCCCGCAATGATAAGCCACCCGTTGGCATATGCCGATCCTACCACCTGACAATATTGGACATAGAGTTGTGGTCCATCTTCTTCTTGGCATAGATATCCAAGTCATCTTCATGCTCCTCTAGGGCATTGATGAGCTTTGCCCACTCAGCAACAGTAGATTGGTACCTCGTACCTTCAGACATCCATGTGATCCTTCCATCTGGGTAGAAGTGTGCTGTGGAGTAGAATTGCATAATGAGTTCCTCGTTCCACTTTGTGAGCTTCTGCCCAACAAAGTCTGCAACTCCACAAGCACCAAAACTGTCAATCACACCAGGATAGTGTTCCTCATTGTCCTTGATGTACTCCCAATCAACCCATCTCATGTCACAAACTATGGGCTTCTTATCAAGCAGCACTGTCTCATAGAAATCTTGCTGTTCCTTGGTGTGAAACCTGTAATCTACAGCAGTTCTTCTCCTTGAAGCATACGGGTCTGCTTCTCTCCACTTCCTCAGCCCCGAGTCTCTTCTGAGCTTCATGTCCTCAGCCACAGGATGAGCATCATTGTGGTCTGGGATCTTGGGCTTGAGCTTTCTCAGAACATGCTCTTCATCATCTTCTTCAGCAGCTTCAGGCACTGGGGCCTTGTTCTTTTCAGTTGCAGGTATGCTCCTTGTATTCCTCTTGGGTGTTGACTTGGGCTTGGAGGCAGCTTTGGATGCTTCTTTGGGCTTAGACGTGGCAGCCCCTGATCTTATAGCATCACCCATAAGCTTAGGTGCCTTAGGTGCTGGTGCAGCAACCTCTTCTTCTTCCTCTTCTTCCATGATGGAAGCCTTTCCAAGCACTCTGGCTACGGTCTTCTTGACCCTTTCCTTCCTTTTCTTTCCTTCAGCAACAACTGGCTCTATGGGTGCAGGCTTTTCAGGAATCTGAGTTGAGGCTCTGGCCTTTGGCATAGGCTGCCTACCTGCTGGCCTTTTGATTTTCAATCCTGGCTTTGTGCCTTGAGCTGAGCCATACTCCTTCTTGAGCACTACTTTCTTGGAAGTAGCTTCCTCTTCTGCCACATAGTCCTCATCCTCTGAGTCTGAGGTTCTCTTCTTCCTTTGTCTGGTGGCAGCTTTTGGCAGATTGCTAGGGGTGCTCCTGCTGCCTTCATCTGAAGAACTGGAGGGACTAGTGCCCTCACTCATGTGCACCTGCTCTTCTGACCTGTTCTGGCTGTCACTCTGATCAGACATGATGTAAAAGCTGTCTGCTGGCCCTGTGAATAGTTTATAGATGAGGTAGAATAGATGAGCATCACAAAATGCAGAGATTTTGCAAAAGAATGACTCAAAATCTTAGTTTTAGTTTCCCACAGAAATCATCTTGGATCTACCGATTTTTAAACTCGGTGATACCGAAGCAGTTTTGGAACCTAAACTAGTGAACTCGGTCAGACTGAGTCACAGTTCGGTGGCACCGAGACTGCTAGGGTTTCACAAAGTTCCAAAATCGGTCACACCGATTAGTAATTCTCGGTCAGACTGAGTCTTACTTGTGCAATGGCATGAGCCAAATCGGTGGGACCGAGTTTTTCAACTCGGTGGGTCCGAGATGGTTTCGGCGGAAACCTAACCCTAAAATTTTCGAATCAAAACTAATCTACGAACGCATTGACTGGATAGGAGTGTTTCAATCGTGGCAAGAATCATTAAGAACACAGTGTGCTAGGAATCGGACGGGGAATAGCACTGTGATCGAGTCCATACCCTAGTTCGGTGGAGACTCTCTATGGCGGCAACGGCGGGGTAGAATTCTGTTGATGGCGATGGAGACCAGCGACTGGAGGCGGCTGGCGGCGAGGAGACGATCCGGAGACCACGTTGGCAGAGCAAGCTATCGCGCAGGCGAAGGGGTTCGAAGAAATTTCCAAATTTTTGCCCGTGACTATATATAGCCCGACCCTGTCGGTGTGACCGAGTGGAACAACTCGGTGGCACCGAGATGCAAAACTGTATACAGTTGTTGCAACTTGGTGTGACCGAATGGTTCAAATCGGTTGCACCGAGATCGAAAATTCAGATCAACTTAATGTTCTTGGTAGGACCGAAAGTAGGATATCGGTCAGACCGAGAACCATAAAGAGGTTTTGGAGGTTTATGTCTATGACGAATCGGGGACTCCGAGTGCTCCTCACACAGAGTGGTTCGAATCTGACTTGATCAAATTTTGTGATGTAGCATGAATAGAGTTTGAGACGAGAACAGCATAGATAGCTAGAGGAGGTTCTTAGGCATTCTTGTCCATCCACTTGGCAAAAGGAAATAAAACCAAACAATCAAAACAACAAGTGGATGTCCTCCAATGAGTAAAATATGAAACCAACATGCTCACACAATAAAATGGCAATTGAAATATGAGCATGCACAACCAATTCTAGCATCTATCCAGCAATTGGCGATGACTAGGTCATCTATATGAGTATATTGACTTAGGAGTCAAGTGAAAACACTTGATCATAGGTCATACTCATCGTTTAAGCTCAAGTGGGGTTACCACTTTTACATAAAGCATTGTTGTGTTCACATCTTCAGAGTTGCTTTAGCTCAAGTCTTAGAGTAAAGCTCCCCCTAGATGTGATATCCCCCCTAAGAGGGATGAACTAACCTTGGGTTTTGTCGATGATGACTTCATGTAGATGTTGAAGATGTGGATGCTCAATGTTAATGTAGATCACTTGGAGCTGTCCATTTGAGTGAATTGCACTTTCAATACCTACATGGGTTAGTCCCACAAGGAACAAACAAGGATATCCATAGACATAGAGTGATGCACACACAAGATGATGTCCATGAAAACTTTTAGGTTACCTTGTCCCTTGTCTTACCAACAAGAGAGTTTGTGACTCCTTGAACTAGTGCAAGATGTGGAAGTTGATTGCACTTGTTCTTGCCAAAATGATAAGAGTGAAGTATGTTGGCGGAGTCACCCTCAAGAACTCTCTAGTTCTTCTTCTTTTGGATCCACACCATATTGATGGGAATGCTTGGAGTTGTAGTCGTACTTGATGAAGTGGAACTTGGAGTGGTCTTGGGAATCCACTTGACTAAGGTCTTAGGAGCTTCTTCAAATGCATCAATTTCCTCTTGAAGCTTGTCCTTGCCTTTTTGCTTGTAGTCTTGTGGTGGAAGATCATCTTGAGCTTGTGTCCCCTTGAAGGAAGTATCATACTTCTCTTGTTGAGGAACAAACTTTGTCTTGGGGTATTGATCTTCTTCCCACTCAACTCCATTGGCATTGAACTTTCGTTCAAAACCAACACCTTGATTCTTCCGGTGCATTCCTTGCTTGCGCACAATTTCCTCGAATTGCTTACTCCCGGCAAGGCTTTTGTATACTCCTTTCTCTATAATTCCCTTCAATAAGCTATTTTCTTGCTCAAGTGTAACTTGGCTAAGAGAATGATTAGTGGAATCAAGAGAACTACTAGAACCAACAATATTGGATTTATCATGATCATTGTTACTACTAGAGGAAGAATCTTTCTCGTTCTTGTTACTAGACATGACTTGAGGCATGTAAGTGGATAAGAGTAAACGCTTGGCAATGTAAGAAGAACTTTTCTTGCGGAGATCATCATTGATTGCCTTTAAAAACTCATGCTCTTGCTAAAGATTGAGCTTTTCAAAGCGTAACTTCTCATGAGCTCTTAAAAGTTCTCGATGATCTTCGAAGATAGTTTCATGAGCTAACTTAAGAGTGTTTAGTTCTTTAGTTAGAGCCTCAATCTTCTCCTTATCATTGTCATTCGTTTTATCTTGATTATCATGATTAATTGATGTTTCATCATAGTATTCATCACTAGAGTTGTCAACAAGTAAATCATCATTACCTAACAAGTCATCTTCATCACTATTAAAATCAACATACTCGGGGTGTGTTACCTTAGGACCTTTGGTCATGAAGCATATTCCAATTCCTTCATTTGGTG
The DNA here is from genome assembly GCA_034509565.1 of Triticum monococcum. Taxonomy (NCBI): domain Eukaryota; kingdom Viridiplantae; phylum Streptophyta; class Magnoliopsida; order Poales; family Poaceae; genus Triticum; species Triticum monococcum. The sequence goes on along the minus strand of CM067841.1, from coordinate 144,700,320 downwards.
AGTCAAATATATCGTAGGAGTTGGTTGTCACAAGTGCTAGACCGGCAACACCTTCATCTTGAGTATATTCGGAGTCGGAGTGATAACTTCTCTCGGAGTGGTCGTCGGAGTCGGTGCCGGATACCCATTCGCCAACATGAGCTTGATGTCTTTGTTTTATGTAGCTCCTTGATGATTTTTCCTTCCTTTCCGAATCCTTGCTTCTCCGTGAGTATCTTCGTTCATAACGATCATCTCTACTCCTTCTCTCTCTTGGTGGTGATTCTTCTCTTTTGCTTCTTCTTTTTGGTGAGTCTTCTCTTCTCTTGTAGGGAGCCGTACACTCATTGGAATAGTGTCCGGGTCTTCCACAATTGTAGCAGTTTCGCTCTCGACTAGAAGATCTTTTGTCATTGTAGGACCTTGACTTGGAGCTTCTATCTTTGCTTCTACTCTTGTAGAACTTGTTGAAGTTCTTCACCATTAAGCTCAATTCTTCATTGAAGTTTTGTTTCTCACTTGATGATGTAGGGGCCTCACATGAGGCTTTGTAGGCACCACTTGATTTGTTGTGAAGTTCCTCTTTATCCTTAAGTGACATCTCATGAGCAACAATTCTTCCAATTACCTCCGTTGGCTTGAGATCTTTGTAATTTGGCATCATTTGGATCAATGTGCACACGGTATCATATTTTCCATCCAAGGCTCTTAGAATCTTCTTGATGATGAATCTGTCGGTCATCTCTTCACTCCCTAAGCCGGCAATCTCATTTGTGATGAGAGGAAGCCTAGACTACATTTCAGCGACACCTTCACCATCCTTCATTTTGAACTTGTCAAGTTGACTTTGAAGCACATCCAATTTGGATTCCTTGACGGAGTCAGTACCTTCGTGCATATCAATCAAAGTGTCCCAAATTTCCTTTGCATTCTCAAGACGGCTGATTTTGTTAAATTCTTCGGGGCACAATCCGTTGAAGAGAATATCACAAGCTTGAGCATTGTATTGCAACATCTTCAGCTCATTCGCGGTAGCTTCACGGTTTGGTTCTCTCCCATCAAAGAAGTCACCTTGCAAACAAACATAGACAATAGCCCAAACGGCGGGGTTATGTCCAAGAATATGCATTTTTCATTTTATGCTTCCAACTAGCAAAATTTGTACCATCAAAGTAAGGACCTCTACGGTGATAATTTCCCTCGCTAGACGCCATACTCTCCTAGGTTGTGAAACCAAGGCTATGACCACCAAAAGCTATGGAAATCAAAGCAAATGGAGACAAAAGCTCAGATACCACTTGTAGGATCGAAAGTGTGTCTAGAGGGGGGGGGTGATTTGACTACTTGACCAAATAAAAACTTAACCTTTTCCCAACTTTGGTTCTTGGCAGATTTTAGCTACTTTAGGACAAGTCAGGCAATCATCACACAATTCAAGCAAGCATGCAAAGAGTATATTGGCAGCGGAAAGTAAAGCATGCAACTTGCAAGAATGTAAAGGGAAGGATTTGGAGAATTCAAACGCAATTGGAGACACGGATGTTTTCCCGTGGTTCGGATAGGTGGTGCTATCCTACATCCACGTTGATGGAGACTTCAACCGACGAAGGGTAACGGTTGCGCGAGTCCACGGAGGGCTCCACCCACGAAGGGTCCAGGAAGAAGCAACCTTGTCTATCCCACCATGGCCATTGCCCACGAAGGACTTGCCTCACTAGGGGTAGATCTTCACGAAGTAGGCGATCTCCTTGCCCTTACAAACTCCTTGGTTCAACTCCACAATCTTGTCGGAGGCTCCCAAGTGACACCTAGCCAATCTAGGAGACACCACTCTCCAAGAAGTAACAAATGGTGTGTTGATGATGAACTCCTTGCTCTTGTGCTTCAAATGATAGTCTCCCCAACACTCAATTCTCTCTCTCACAGGATTTGGATTTGGTGGAAAGGAGATTTGAGTGGAAAGCAACTTGGGGAAGGCTAGAGATCAAGATTCATATGGTAGGAATGGAATATCTTGGCCTCAACACATGAGTAGGTGGTTCTCTCTCAGAACATATGGGTTGGAAGTGTAGATGTGTTCTGATGGCTCTCTCCACGAATGAAGAGGAGGTGGAGGGGTATATATAGCCTCCACACAAAATCTAACCGTTACACACAATTTACCAATGTCGGTGGGACCGAATCAACAAACTCGGCCAGACCGAAAAAGTAAACCTAGTGACCGTTAGAGTTTTCGGTGGGACCGACTGGATCAACTCGGTAGGACCAATTTTGTTAGGGTTAGGGCATAACGTAATCTCGGTGAGACCGATTACACAAACTCGGTGAGACCGATTTTGGTAATAAGCCAACCAGAGAGTTGGTCAGGTAAACTCGGTGGGACCGATTTGCTCTTTCGGTGAGACCGAAATGTTACAAAAAGGAAACAGAGAGTTTACATTGCAATCTCGGTGGGACCAATCCGCTCTTTCGGTGAGACCGAAAAGTTACGAAAGGGAAACAGAGAGTTTGCAATCCCATCTCGGTGAGACCGAGATCCCTATCGGTAGAACCGAATTGCTAGGGTTTGGCAATGGCTATGACAAGTGAAACTCGGTAGCGCCGGGTTGAACGAATCGGTAGGACTGAGTTTGGCTTTGGGTTTAGGTCAAATGTGGATATAGAAAAGTGGTTGAGTGTTTTGGAGCATATCAGTAAGCACATGAAGCAAGAGGCTCATTAAGCAACACCTCATCCCTCCTTGATAGTATTGGCTTTTCCTAAAGACTCAATGTGATCTTGGATCACTAAAATATAAAATGAAGAGTCTTGAGCCTTTGAGCTTGAGCCAATCCTTTGTCCTTAGCATTTTGAGGGTTCGACTTTCAACATCCATGCCATGCCAATCACTGAGCTTTCCTGAAATAATCATCTTGGAATAGCATTAGCTCAGTGAGCTATATGTTGTTATGAATTGCCATTGTTGAGGAAATCGTTAACTGGTAACTGCTCGGTTGGCTGGCGAGTAGGGGATTAATAGGCTAATCGGCAAGTTAATCAGCCATTTAATCAATTAATCGGATGATTTATTAGTTTATCGGCTACTCGGTGACCCTATGAGTAGGGATTAATAGGCAAGTTAACTGGTTAATCGGATGAATTCTTGAACAGGGTGAATTACCAAAACCACCTAGGGATAGTTGCACTTTCAGAGACACAAGTCTGAAACATTTGAAAAGTTCAAACAATTTCAGAGTGAAGTGGAGAATCTTCGTAACAAGAAAATAAAGTTTCTACGATCTGATCGCGGATGCGAATATTTTTGTTACGAGTTTGGCCTTCATTTAAAACAATGTGGAATAGTTTCACAACTCACACCACCTGGAACACCACAGCGTAATGGTGTGTCTGAAAGTTGTAACCGTACTTTGTTAGATATGGTGCGATCTACACTGTCTCTTACCGATTTACCACTATCGTTTTGGGGTTATGCATTGGAGACAGCTGCATTCACGTTAAATAGGGCACCGTCTAAATCCATTGAGACGACAACATATGAACTATGGTTTGGCAAGAAACCAAAGTTGACGTTTCTCAAAGTTTGGGGTTGCGATGCTTATGTGAAGAAGTTTCAAACTGATAAGATCGAAACCAAATCGGAGAAGTGTGTCTTCATAGGATACCCAAAAGAAACTGTTGGGTACACCTTCTACCACAGATCTGACGGCAAGATCTTTGTTGCTAAGAATGGATCCTTTCTAGAGAAGGAGTTTCTCTCGAAAGAAGTGAGTGAGAGGAAAGTAGAACTTGATGAGGTAATTGAACCTTCTCTCGAATTGTAAAGTAACTCATCAGATAAATCTGTTCTCGTGATGCCTACACCAACTAGAGAGCAAGCTAATGATGATGATCATGAAACTTCAGATCAAGTTACTACTGGACCTCGTAGGTCGAACAGAGCACGTTCCACATGAGAGTGGTATGGTAATCATGTTCTGAAAGTCATGTTACTAGACCATGACAAACCTATGAACTATGAAGAAGCAATGATGAGCCCAGATTCCGTTAAATGGCTTGAGGCTATGAAATCTGAGATAGGATTGTCGGTGTCAAAACCGGCGGATCTCGGGTAGGGGGTCCCAAACTGTGCGTCTAAGGCGGATGGTAACAGGAGGCAGGGGACACGATGTTTACCTAGGTTCGGGCCCTCTTGAGGGAGGTAATACCCTACGTCCTGCTTGATTGTTCTTGACGATATTAGTATTACATGAGTTGATCTACCACGAGATCGTAGAGGCTAAACCCTAGAAACTAGCCTATGGTATGATTGTATGTTGTCCTATGAACTAAACCCTCCGGTTTATATAGACACCAGAGGGGGCTAGGGTTACACAGAGTCGGTTACAAGGGAGGAGATCTACATATCCGTATTGCCTAGCTTGCCTTCCACGCCAAGGAGAGTCCCATCCGGACATGGGACGAAGTCTTCAATCTTTTATCTTCATAGTCCAACAGTTCGGCCAAAGGATATAGTCCGGCTATCCAGAGACCCCCTAATCCAGGACTCCCTCAGTAGCCCCTAAACCAGGCTTCAATGACGATGAGTCCGGCGCGCAGTTTTGTCTTCGGCATTGCAAGGCGGGTTCCTCCTCTAAATACTCCATAGAAGATTTTGAACCCAAGGATAGTGTCCTGCCCTGCAAAATAATTTCCACATACCACCGTAGAGAGAATAATATTTCCACAAATCTAATCTGCTGACGCGTCTTGATAGCACGATGTTACGTCATGGCCCGGTCATTATTTGAACCGTTTTTCTCAACCAGCACCGCACATATCGCGAGGCGGTTTTCTTGACACAACTTGTCAAAGCAGAGATCGTGTTCCCCTTATTATGGGATTCTCATCAATACGGACGTGGGTAACCCACTTGTGCCCGTTAGTATGACTCCTTAATTTTAGGCAAGTCCAAAACGACCGTGAGGAGGACGCTTGCTATTCACCCTCTTTATAAAGAGGCCAAGACCTGCCCTTTTTTCCTCTCGTGCTCAATCGAATCCTTCCCCAGCCTCGAGTTCCAACACCCCAGGCTTAGGTCAGGCGCTTCGGACCTTCAACCATGTCCGGATCCAACCTCCAAGGTCGGTGGATGCCTTCCTCTGTCACAGAGGAGGACATCAAGAAGCTGAGAGAGGCCAGATATCTGACCGCCGAAATTTCGCACAGGCTGCCCGCCCGAGGGCAGGTCATCTCCACTCCTGAACCCAACGAGAGTGTTGTGTTCATCTCTCACTTCCTCCGGGGATTAGGCCTCGCTCTGGATCCCTTTGTTAGGGGACTCATGTTCTATTATTGGCTGGATTTCCACGATCTGGCCCCGCATTCCCTCCTTCACATCTCGTCGTTCATCATCGTGTGTGAGGCCTTCCTCCGCATTACCCCTCACTTCGTCCTGTGGCTCAAGACCTTCAATGTGAGACCGAAGATGATCGAGCGGCGGCACATAGAGTGCGGAGGTGCCGTAATAAGCAAAAGTGCGAGGGCTCCTTCCCAGAGGTGTCCAGTTTGTGGCAGCGGGAGTGGTTTTATATCACAGCTCCCCACCACAACTGATGTCATGGATCAGTGAGGCGCTAAACTGGGGTCCGGTAAAGGATGTGCCGATATTGTAGAGCCGCATCCAAGATCTCATTGAGAGAGACGTCAACCTGGTCACGGTGATGCAGGTCATGCTAGTTCGCCGGGTCCCACCTTGCAAACGTAGACCTCTCCGTTTGTGGGAGTTCAACCCGGAGGACCGCGAATCATTCAGCACTTCCTCGGCATGACGCTCGAGGAGATGTACAAGTTGTTCTTTGGATCACAAATAAAGTGTCCGGACACCACCGAGGATGTGGGTCTAAGCTGTAATCGCCCGGATACCCAAGTAAGTAATCCCATGGCCGAACACACTGTTTCTCTTATTCATCATAACATCATTCTGAAAAGTCGCTCTTTGACCAGGACTAGATAACAAAGGCGAAGATGATCAGGTGTCCGGCCCCCCTTCCTTAGGGCTTGGCCAATCCAGTACTAGACAGAATGCTGGAGCCGGGAACTTATCAAGTGCCTTCGAAGGAAGATAAAGGGGGGAATAAAGAGGCCGAAAGCGAGCCTCGCTCACTACTCGTCCCAACCGGGGGAATGAGCGCCTCCGCGAAGGAGGATAACCAGGGAGAAGAATCTGACATTCCCCCTCCCCGAGGAAAGAAGAGGACCACCTCTGAAGATCCGGAAACAAAGGTTCCCAAACAGGGGAAGAAATCTTCGCAAGAGGGTCCTGCCTCGGGGGGTACCCTTGCCGCACAGTGTCCGCAAGGGAATCAGCCCTCTACCGAGCTGTAAGTAATCGAAAAGTACTTAGTAGTGAAAATATCCTACCTTACTTCTGAAGACAATAACCAAAGCATGTATCTTGTAGTTCGGATCGTAGCCCTTCTTGACAGAGTTCGTCTTCAGGGGATCTTCTTCCGGAGATGATGGAGAGCGAAACACCTCCCCCTGCCACCCCGCCTCTGAGGCAGGCGACCCTGAAGTGTCGTCGCGGAGGGTTTCTCCTGATCCACCAAGGCCAGGGGGCAATCCCTTGGCCACCCGGAGTCCTCAGTATTCGGCTCCTAAAGAGAGCAACAGAAAGAATCTGGGACCGTACAGTGTGCGGTCGGACGCACTGAAGGATCTTCTGGAGCAAGCGGCCATCTCAGAAGCGCATCGTACGCTAATGGGTACGGTAATTGAAAGGATTTCGTCCGCTGAAAGCGGATTGCATGAAGCTTTTATGAGTATGCTTAAAGGCTTTGAGGTACATGAAATAGTGTATGTTTTTGATGGTACCGCACACGTTAGGTGTGCCCTATGCAGATAGTAGCTAGATACGTCTCCAACATATCTATAATTTTTTATTGTTCCATGCTATTATATTATCTGTTTTGGATGTTTATGGGCTTTATTATGCACTTTTATATTATTTTTTGGACTAACCTATTAACCTAGAGCCCAGTGCCAGTTTCTGTTTTTTTCCTTGTTTTAGAGTATTGTAGAAAAGGAAAATCAAACGGAGTCCGGTTGACCTAAAACTTCACGGAACTTATTCTTAGAAGGAAAGCAACCCGGGAGACTTGGACTCCACGTAAGGGAAGCAACAAGGAAGCCACGAGGCAGGGGGCGCCCACCCCCCTGGGCGCACCCTCCACCCTCGTGGGTCCCTCATGGCTCCCCTGACGTACTTCTTCCTCCTATATATCTCCATATACCCTAAAATGATCGAGGAGCACAATAGATCGGGAGTTCCGCCGCCAGAAGCCTCCGTAGCCACCGAAAACCAATCTAGACCCGTTCCGGCACCCTGCCGGAGGGGGAATCCTTCTCCGGTGGCCATCTTCATCATCCCGGTGCTCTCCATGACGAGGAGGGAGTAGTTCTCCCTCGGGGCTGAGGGTATGTACCAGTAGCTATGTGTTTGATCTGTCTCTCTCTCGTGTTCTTGAGGTGGTACGATCTTGATGTATCGCGAGCTTTGCTATTATATTTGGATCTTATGATGTTTCTTCCCCCCCCTCTACTCTGTTGTAATGGATTGATTTTTTCTCTTTGAAGTTATCTATCGGATTGAGTCTTTAAAGATTTGACAACACTTGATGTATGTCTTGCTGTGCGTATCTGTGGTGACAATGGGATATCACATGATTGACTTGATGTATGTTTTGGTGATCAACTTGCGGGTTCCGCCCATGAACCTATGCATAGGGGTTGGCACACGTTTTTGTCGTGATTCTCCGGTAGAAACTTCGGGGCACTCTTTGAGGTTCTATGTGTTGGTTGAATAGATGAATCTGAGATTGTGTGATGCATATCGTATAATCATACCCACGGATACTTGAGATGACATTGGAGTATCTAGGTCACATTAGGGTTTTGGTTGATTTGTGTCTTAAGGTGTTATTCTAGTACGAACTCTAGGGCTGTTTGTGACACTTATAGGAATAGCCCAACGGATTGATTGGAAAGAATAACTTTGAGGTGGTTTCGTACCCTACCATAATCTGTTCGTTTGTTCTCCGCTAGTTGTGACTTTGGAGTGACTCTTTGTTGCATGTTGAGGGATAGTTATGTGATCCAATTATGTTATTATTGTTGAGAGGACTTGCACTAGTGAAAGTATGAACCCTAGCCCTTGTTTCCTAGCATTGCAATCCGTTTGTGCTCACTTTTATCATTAGTTACCTTGCTCTTTTTATATTCTCAGATTACAAAAACCATTATCTACTATCCATATACCACTTGTATCACCATCTCTTTGCTGAACTAGTGCACCAATACAATTTACCATTGTATTGGGTGTGTTGGGGATACAAGGGACTCTTTGTTATTTTGTTGCAGGGTTGCTTGAGAGAGACCATCTTCATCCTACACCTCCTACGGATTGATAAACCTTAGGTCATCCACTTGAGGGAAATTTGCTACTGTCCTACAAACCTCTGTACTTGGAGGCCCAACAACGTCTACAAGAAGAAGGTTGTGTAGTAGACATCATAGCCCCTAAGATTCTGGTTGTCGTTGAAAATGGCGGCAAACAGAGGATCATAGTCCTAGGTAATAACCAGACTGCCTTTATGTGCAGGTGGCCGAAGCTCAGGTGGCTAGCCGGACTGATGTGTTTGCCGAGCTAAAGCGGCAACTTGATGCGGCAGATGCCGACATCGTGCTTGTCAACAAGCGGCTTGACAAGGCACAGGGTAAGTGATTTCTCTGATGGTCAACGCATAGTAAGAGGAGCATGATGCCAGTATCTTTAATATGTTGTGACTGCAGATGGAGCTGGCACCATGGAGACCGTTCGAGCATAGCTTGCCCGATCCAAGGAACAAGCAAGGAATAGCGATGCGGCCGCTCTAAGGGCGGTCGAAGAGCTGTGGGCCGAACAGTCCGCGCATCGCCAGAGCAAGGAAAGGATAGCCAAGATGGCCATTGAGTTGAAAGATGCCGCTGACCGTTACCAGCTTCTTGAAAAAGAAAGCCGAGCGAGGGCGACGGACCTAGAGACGGCCATGGTAGCAGCCAAGGAAGCCCGCTCTAAAATCAGAGCGACGAAGGAGGAGCTGCATCAAGCTGCGGATATCGTGGCTGCACTACTAGGAAAAGGGCTATAGATGATATGGACATTAATGGCGCACCGTGTATGTGGTGCGCCACTGCTATATAGCAGTGGCGCACCGATACAGACATAGTAATGGCGCACCACACCCACCGTGCGCCATTACTAACAATTTTTTTTTTCAAAACTACTAATGGCGCACCACACTAATGGCGCACCTGACGTGTGGTGCGCCATTAGTAACCCTGGTGCTAAATGCACCCCCCAATGACCGCCTTTTCAGTTTTAAAAAAATAAAAGAAAATGATGGAAATGTCAAAAAAAATAAGTTATGTGGTCTAGTTGTTGGGAAAATTTACAAATATGAATTTCGACTTTATTTGCAAAATTTCTCTGGAATTTAGTAAAATGGGCATAACTTTTGCATACGAACTCGGATTAAAAAGTTTTTTATATGAAAAATCATCTACTTGAAAAGTTACATCTGAATTGAACCGGGGGAACCCCGTTCAACATCTTCAAAATCCCCCAAAACCTAACAGAACGAAAGATATGGGGCTTTTGAGATCTAGAGGGGGGGGAATGAAAAAAATTCAAACTTACTAGTGGCGCACCATTTGCTAGGTGCGCCACTAGTAACAGAAAAAAATTGGTTTCAAAAAATTTTTGGAATTTTTTCAAAATATGATACGTAATATGACCAGGAAGTTTGAAATATTTTTTAAAAATTTCATCATACTCATGAACATGAACAAAGTCCTAGACATCAACAAGGTTTAATAGGATTGATATGATAGATATATCAACAAGTGCGTGTGAAGTGAGCTGGTGCTGGGGTTGGATAGAACTGCGAAGTTAAGTGTCCTCCCACAGAGTGCGATTTGACTTGAGATTAAGCCATAGTGACCCGAGGTTAAGAAAAAGAATGAAAAAATTGATTTATTGTTAAAAAAATTGTTACTAATGGCGCACCTGTGGTGCGCCATTAGTATACCAGATACTAACGGCGCACTGGCGTACCGCAGGTGCGCCATTAGTAAAAAATACTAATGGCGTGATGCTAATGGCGCACCTGTAGTGCGCCATTAGTAGGCAAAACAGGTGTGCCACTAGTAGGCCTTTTCCTAGTAGTGCTGGGAAGCCCTTCTTGTTGCGGACTAAGTTCGGAGATCCGAAGTATGCTCCTCTTGATCAACTATGGAGTTCTGCGGACGCCTACGTGGATTTGGCAGCAAGTGCTGCTGACGCGGCCAAGTATTTCAAGGATCAAAGAGATCGTGAAGTGGAAAAGTTGTTATGGTCACAGTTCCATGCTCCAGTGCGTCCGCTGCTATTGAATGAGCAAATGGCCAAGTGGGCCGAGCTCCATAGGTTGTCTGAACTCGCCATGAGGTCCGCTGTGGATCATCTGTGGTCGGGAGGGCCAAGGCCGCATAGTTACTTTAGTTTAGTGCAACAATTCCTTGGTGCTGTGCCGCACATCGATGCTATGAAGAGGTCGGAGTGCATAGAGGGTGCGCGAATGGCCTTTGCCCGTGTCAAGACATACTGGGCAGAGATGGAGGCCATCACTGTTGCAACACAGGGTTCGGCCGTGGGCCGAGTGGCTGCCGAGCACTACTTTGAAGAAGTCCTTGAAGGCGCTCGTTCGATAAAGGCTCAGTGCTCGAAGAATATCATGTTCTAGTGACATGTACTCCCATTGTAAGAACACTATTTTATTCAGTTATCGAGGCTGTGTTTATACTTTTGCCTGAAAGTATTATGATACCACGTGTGCGGCTGTTTATGTATATATGTATATAACCTAAAAGTTTGCAGTTGTCGGCTTCCACCCCCACGCATATAATGAGGAGGTGTTCACCAAAAAAACTCGTATTCACACTTGATCCGACGTCTTGGTCCATTAAGGAGGTGGTAGCACAGCGAACGAGGCAATCAGACTATATTGCTTTAACACTTTCACTTAGCCATAAGAGTTTGATGGTGGGGCTACTATATAGCCCCTGGTACTTCTGCGCTCGTCCGAATACGGGGCGCATACGTACATGACCGGGAAACGACCCTTTGTTAATCCGGAGGAATCCCGAAGATTCCGCTGAGTCATCGAGTGGTTGACCAGTCTCGCGCTATATCATGATAGTTAGTTTTCGGCTTTCTCTATTGAGGTGCTCATCCGGATGAACCAGGACACAATCGCAGTAGTTCTCCCAGTGCTACCTTAGCCGATATAGCGGAACTTAAGGTACCAAAACATGGATCCGAGCAAACCCAACATTTGACCAAAGACATGATTCGGAGCTGATGCATATAAGGCCAAACTCGTGACGCCGAACACTCCCTAAGGTATTCGGTCTTTATAACATATGCCGGGCTGAACAATGCCCTTAATAATAAACCCCAGGTGTCGAGGTACATGCAATATCCTGACGTGGCCACATGCCAATACGTCGGCATCCTTCTCAGTTGTATTGAGTATCCGGAGGATGTGAACAACAAGAGACAGTAAAAAGGGTTTACGCAGGGTCTTAATCTAAAAAGAAACCTTTGAGCGGGTCCCTGTTGTACGTCTGCGCTTGTATCTCTGTTGTGCCGTGTCCTGGACGGGTGTAGCACGATTGTCATCTGTAAAAGAGAAGAACTTAGGTGAAAGTTGCCATGCCAGAAAATTGGTTATTATCAATAAACCATTAAAATTCAAGATAAGTCAAGTTGAGCCGGACTAGCCCTGATTACACGCGGGAAGCCCCTGGTACCGTCTAGGAGGGCTTGATCATCAAACCAATCTCATTTATATGTAGTGGTGCACCGGACTCGTCTAACCGTGTCTGTGGTCTTGATGACCTGTCATTTTTATGGTTGGTGAAGCCGTCTAGTGCTCGGCGGCTAAAGCCACTGCACAATCTTCCGCGCGTAGAGCACGCTCAGTATTTCCGCTAACTTTGATGGTGCCACGTGGACCGGGCATCTTAAGCTTGAGAGAAGCGTAATGCGGGATTGCATTAAAACAAGCGAAAGCCGCTCTTCCGAGTAGTTCCTGATAGCCACTTCGGAATGGAGCGATGTAGAAAGTTAACCTTTCACTTCGGAAGTTGTCGGAAGAACCGAATACAACCTCTAGTAATAGAGAGCCCGTGCAGCGGGCCTCTAGGCCTGGTATTACTCCCTTGAAGGTAGTAGTACAGTGGCTTATTTTTGTTGGGTCTATCCCCATTTTGCGGACTGTGTCCTGATATATCAGATTTAGACCACTGCCGCCGTCCATGAGGACTCGCGTGAGATGGTATCCGTTTATTATTGGGTCTAACACCAAGGCAGCCAATCCTTTGTGTCGGATGCTTGTCGCATGATCCCCGCGATCAAAAGTGATCGGGCAGGCCAACCAGGGGTTGAACCTAGGGGTGACGGGCTCCATGGCGCGTGTGTCTTGGAGTGCATGTTTGCTTCTCCTCTTCGTCACATGGATCATGTTGACTGTTTTAACCTCTGGTGGGATTTTTTTGTCCTCCAGTGCTTTGCTGGCGAGGCTCGCCCTCGTCTTTGCTTGGTGTCTCCCCCCTTGTGTTCGGCGTTTGGCTTACCTGCCTGCTTGAAGACCCAGCATTCTTTGTGGGTATGATTTGCAGGTTTATCGGGGGTGCCATGAATCAGACATAGTTTGTCAAGAATCTTGTTTAGGCCAGACGGTCCGTCTCTACTGCCTTTGAAAGGCTTTTCCCCTGGCCTGGCCGAGAGCCCCTGAATCCAGCATTTACCGCCGTATTATCTGGGCTATATTCTTTACTTCGATGCTTGTTTTTATTGCGTCGTGGTTTTCCATTGCCATCCCTGACTTCGGATGTGCTTGGGTCGCTGGTGCTACTGCGGGCTAACCAGCTGTCTTCGCCCGCGCAAAAGCGGGTCATGAGGCTTATTAGGGCTGCCATTGTTCTTTGTTTTTCTTGGCCGAGGTGTCTGGCGAGCCATTCGTCTCGGACACTGTGTTTGAAAGCTGCTAAGGCTTCGGTGTCCGGACAGTCGATGATTTGGTTCTCCTTGGTGAGAAACCTGTTCCAAAGCTTTCGGGCGGACTCTCCGGACTGTTGAATTATATGACTTAAATCGTCTACATCCAGAGGTCGGACGTAGGTCCCTTGAAAATTAGCCCGAAAAGCGTCCTCGAGCTCCTCCCAACTTCCAATTGAGTTTTCGGGGAGGCTTTTCAGCCAGTGCCGAGCTGGTCCTTTAAGCTTGAGGGGCAAGTATTTAATGGCATGTAGATCGTCTCCGCGAGCCATATGGATATGGAGGATAAAGTCCTCAATCCAGACCCCAGGGTCCGAGGTCCCGTCGTATGCCTCTATGTTCACTGGTTTGAATCCTTCTGGGAATTCGTGGTCCAGCACCTCATCGGCGAAACTTAGGGGGTGTGCGGCACCCCTGTACTTGGATGTACCGTGGCGTTCAGACGGTTGTGGTATTTGGTTTTGATTTTGTGCCGGAGCACGCTTTCTAGATCCATAGATGGATCTGGTCGTACCAGATTTTTGGCGCAAGTCCTCACGTACATCATGTGTTGACTTATGTGCGTATTTGTTATCCGCTCTATCGCGGTCACAAGGTGGTGGATCCGGCCGGTTGGTGATACGTCTCCACCGTATCTATAATTTTTGATTGACCAATGCTATGTTATCTACTGTTTTGGACATTATTGGGCTTTATTATCCACTTTTATATTATTTTTGGGACTAACCTATTAACCGGAGGCCCATCCCAGAATTGTTGTTTTTTGCCTGTTTTAGGGTTTTGAAGAAAAGGAATATCAAACGGGGTCCAAACGGAATGAAACCTGTGGGAACGTGATTTCCTCAACGAACAAGACCCGGGAGACTTGGACCCTACGTCAAGAAAGAAAAGAGGAGGCCACGAGGTAGGGGGCGCGCCTGCCTACCCCAGGCGCGCCCTCCACCCTCGTGGGCCCCCTGTTGCTCCACCGACGTACTCCTTCCTCCTATATATATATCCACGTACCCCCAAATGATCAGATACGGAGCCAAAACCCTAATTCCACCACCGTAACTTTCTGTATCCACGAGATCCCATCTTGGGGCCTGTTCCGGAGATCCGCCGGAGGGGGCATTGATCATGTAGGGCTTCTACATCAACACCATAGCCCCTACGATGAAGTGTTAGTAGTTTACCTTAGACCTACGGGTCCATAGTTAATAGCTAGATGTCTTCTTCTCTCTTTTTGGATCTCAATACAATGTTCTCCCCCTCTCTTGTGGAGAACTATTCGATGTAATCTTCTTTTTGCGATGTGTTTGTTGAGACCGATGAATTGTGGGTTTATGATCAAGTCTATCTATGAACAATATTTGAATCTTCTCTGAATTCTTTTATGTATGATTGGTTATCTTTGCAAGCCTCTTCGAATTATCAGTTTTGTTTGGCCTACTAGATTGATCTTTCTTGCAATGGGAGAAGTGCTTAGCTTTGGGTTCAATCTTGCGGTGTCCTTTCCCAGTGACAGTAGGGGCAGCAAGGCACGTATTGTATTGTTGCCATCGAGGATAACAAGATGGGATTTTCTTCATATTGCATGAGTCTATCCCTCTACATCATGTCATCTTGCTTAAGGTGTTACACTGTTTTTAACTTAATACTCTAGATGCATGCTGGATAGCGGTTGATGAGTGGAGTAATAGTAGTAGATGCAGGTAGGAGTCGGTCTACTTGTCTCGGGCGTGATGCCTATATACATGATCATACCTAGATATTCTCATAACTATGCTCAATTCTGTCAATTGCTCAACAGTAATTTGTTCACCCACTGTAGAATACTTATGCTCTCGAGAGAAGACACTAGTGAAACCTATGGCCCCCGGGTCTATCTTTATCATATTGATCTCCTACTACTTAGTTATTTCCTTTGCTATTTACTTTGCCTTTATTTTACTTTGCATCTTTTATCATAAAAATACCAAAAATATTATCTTATCATATCTATCAGATCTCACTCTCGTAAGTGGCCTTATAGGGATTGACAACCCCTATTTGTGTTGGTTGCGAGGATTTATTTGTTTTGTGCAGGTACGAGGGACTCACGCGTAGCCTCCTACTGGATTGATACCTTGGTTCTCAAAAACTGAGGGAAATACTTACGCTACTTTGCTGCATCATCCCTCCCTCTTCGGGGAAAACCAACGCAGTGCTCAAGAGGTAGCAAGAAGGATTTTTGGCACCGTTGTCGGGGAGGTCTACGCAAAAGTCAACATAGCAAGTACCAATCACATACCCTTATCTCCCGCATTACATTATTTGCCATTTGCCTCTCATTTTCCTCTCCCCCACTTCACCCTTGCTGTTTTATTCGCCCTTTCTCTCTCTCTATCCTCCCTCTCTTTCTCTATTTGCCTCTTTTTGCCCGCTTGCTTTTTGTTTGCTTGTGTGTTAGTTTGCTTGCTTGTCATGATGGCTCAAGATAATACTAAATTGTGTGACTTCACCAATACCAACAACAATGATTTTATTAGCACTCCGATTGCTCCTCTTACCGATGCTGAATCTTGTGAAATTAATACTGTTTTGTTGAATCTTGTCATGAAAGATCCGTTTTCCGGCCTTCCTAGTGATGATGCCGCTACCCATCTAAATAGCTTCATTGATTTGTGTGTCATGCAAAATAAGAAAGATGTGAATAATGATATTGTTAAATTGAAGCTATTTCCTTTTTCGCTTAGAGATCGTGCTAAAGCTTGGTTTTCGTCTTTGCCTAAAAATAGTATTGATTCATGGAACAAGTGCAAAGATGCTTTTATCTCTAAGTATTTTCCTCCCGCTAAGATCATCTCTCTTAGAAACGACATTATGAATTTTAAGCAACTTGATCATGAACATGTTGCACAAGCTTGGGAGAGAATGAAACTAATGATACGTAATTGCCCTACTCATGGTTTAAATTTGTGGATGATTATACAGAATTTTTATGCCGGATTGAATTTTTCTTCTAGAAATCTTTTAGATTCGGCCGCAGGAGGCACTTTTATGGAAATCACTTTAGGAGAAGCTACTAAACTCCTAGATAATATTATGGTTAATTATTCTCAATGGCACACTGAAAGATCTACTAATAAAAAGGTGCATGCAATAGAAGAAATTAATGTTTTAAGTGGAAAGATGGATGAACTTATGAAATTATTTGCTAATAACAGTGTTTCTTCTGATCCTAATGATATGCCCTTGTCTACTTTGATTGAGAATAATAATGAATCTATGGATGTGAATTTTGTTGGTAGGAACAATTTTGGTAACAACGCGTATCGAGGAAATTTTAATCCTAGGCCTTATCCTAGTAATCCCTCTAATAATTATGGTAATTCCTACAACAATTCTTATGGAAATTATAATAAGATGCCCTCTGATTTTGAATCTAATATTAAAGAATTTCTTACTTCGCACAAGAATTTTAATGCTATGATTGAAAAAAAATTGCTTAAGATTGATGATTTGGCTAGGAACATTGATAGAATTGCTCTTGATGTTGATTCTTTGAAACTTAGATCTATTCCACCTAAGCATGATATCAATGAGTCTCTCAAAGCCATGAGAATTTACATTGATGAGTGCAAAGAAAGAATCGCTAGGATGCGTGCTAAGAAAGATGCCTTTATAAGAGCATGTTCTTCTAGTTCCTATGAAAATAAAGATGAATATCTAAAAGTTATTGATGTGTCCCCTATTAAATCTTTGTTTTGGAATATGAATCTTGATAATTTTGGGACTGAATATGATCCACCTTTACCTAGAAGGCGTTCCAAGAATTTGGAATTTGTTGATCTTGATGCTAAATTTGATAAAAGTGGGATTGAAGAAATTAAAACCCTACATGTTGCTAAACCCACTATTATGGATTTCAAGGAATTTAAATATGAAAATTTCTCTTTGGTTGATTGTATTTCCTTGTTGCAATCCGTGCTAAATTCTCCTCACGCTTATAATCAAAATAAAGCGTTTACTAAACATATCTTTGATGCCTTGATGCAATCTTATGAAGAAAAATTTGAATTGGAAGTTTCTATCCCTAGAAAACTTTATGATGAGTGGGAACCAACTATTAAAATTAAAATTAAATATCATGAATGCTATGCTTTATGTGATTTGGGTGCTAGTGTTTCCACGATTCCAAAGACTTTGTGTGATTTGTTAGGTTTCCGTGATTTTGATGATTGCTCTCTAAACTTGCACCTTGCAGATTCCACTATTAAGAAACCTATGGGAAGAATTAATGATGTTCTTATTGTTGCAAATAGTAATTATGTGCCATAGATTTTATTGTTCTTGACATAGATTGCAATCCTTCATGTCCTATTATTCTTGGTAGACCTTTCCTTAGAACGATTGGTGCAATTATTGATATGAAGGAAGGAAATATTAGATTCCAATTTCCATTAAGGAAAAGCATGGAACAATTTCCTAGAAATAAAATTAAATTACCTGATGAATCTATTATGATAGCCACTTATGGATTGCCTACCAAAGATGGCAATACCTAGATCTATTCTTGCTTGTTATGCCAAGCTAGGGGCGTTAAACGATAGTGCTTGTTGGGAGGCAACCCAATTTTATTTCTATTCCTTGATTTTTGCTCCTGTTTAGTAATAAATAATTTATCTAGACTCTATTTTGTTTGTGTTTTTTGTGTTTAATTAGTGTTTGTTCCAAGTAGAACCGTTGGGAAGACTTGGGGAAAGTCTTGTTGAACTTGCTGTAAAAAAACAGAAACTTTAGCGCTCACAAGAACTGCTGTCATTTTGTTTTGGAAAGTTATATTTAGTTAATTCTTTTTGAAGATGATTAATATATAAATTCCTCACGTCCAGAATTTTATTTTAGAATTTTTGGGGTTCCAGATCTTGCGCTAGCTACAGATTACTACGGACTGTTCTGTTTTTGACAGATTCTGTTTTTCGTGTGTTGTTTGCTTATTTTGATGAATCTATGGCTAGTAAAATAGTTTATAAACCATAGAGAAGTTGTAATACAGTAGGTATAACACCAATATAAATAAATAATGATTTCATTAAAGTACCTTGAAGTGGTCTTTTATTTTCTTTCGCTAACGGAGCTCACGAGATTTTCTACTTTAAGTTTTGTGTTGTGAAGTTTTCAAGTTTTGGGTAAAGATTTGATGGATTATGGAACAAGGAGTGGCAAGAGCCTAAGCTTGGGGATGCCCATGGCACCCCCAAGATAATCTAAGGACACCTAAAAGCCAAAGCTTGGGGATGCCCCGGAAGGCATCCCCTCTTTTCATCTACTTCTATCGGTAACTTTACTTGGAGCTATATTTTTATTCGCCACATGATATGTGTTTTGCTTGGAGCGTCTTGTATTAATTGAGTCTTTGCTTTTTACTTTACCACAATCATCCTTGCTATACACACCTTTTGAGAGATCCATACATAATTTAGAATTTGTTAGAATACTCTATGTGCTTCGCTTATATCTTTTGAGTTATATAATTTTGCTCTAGTACTTCACTTATATCTTTTAGAGCACGGTGGTGGATTTGTTTTATAGAAACTATTGATATCTCATGCTTCACTTAGATTATTTTGAGAGTCTTAATAGCATGGTAATTTGCTTAAAATCCTAATATGCTAGGTATTCAAAGTTAGTAAATTTTCTTAAGAGTGTTTTGAATACTAAGAGAAGTTTGATGCTTGATGATTGTTTTGAGATATAGAGGTAATAATATCAAAGTCGTGCTAGTTGAGCAGTTGTGAAATTGAGAAATACTTGTGTTGAAGTTTGCAAGTCCCATAGCATGCACGTATGGTAAACTTTATGCAACAAATTTGAAACATGAGGTGTTATTTGATTGTCTTCCTTATGAGTGGCGGTCGGGGATGAGCGGTGGTCTTTTCCTACCAATCTATCCCACTAGGAGCATGCGCCTAGTACCGAGGTTTTTGATGACTTCTAGATTTTTGCAATAAGTATGTGAGTTCTTTATGACTAATGTTGAGTCCATGGATTATACGCACTCTCACCCTTCCATCCTTGCTAGCCTCTTCGGTACCATGCATTGCCCTTTCTCACATTGAGAGTTGGCGCAAACTTCGCCGGTGCATCCAAACCCCGTGATATGATACGCTCTTTCACACATAAACCTCCTTATATCTTCCTCAAAACAGCCACCATACCTACCTATTATGGCATTTCCATAGCCATTCCAAGATATATTGCCATGCAACTTTCCATCATTCCGTTCATCATGACACATTCATTATTGTCATATTGCTTAGCATGATTATGTAGTTGACATAGTATTTGTGGCAAAGCCACCGTTCATAATTCTTTCATACATGTCACTCTTGGTCCATTGCATATCCCGGTACACCGCCGGAGGCATTCGTATAGAGTCATCTTTGTTCTAGTATCGAGTTGTAATCATTGAGTTGTAAATAAATAGAAGTGTGATGATGATCATAATTTTCTAGAGCATTGTCCCAAGTGAGGAATATAAAAAAGGCCATAAAAAGAGAAGGCCCCCAAAAAAGAGAAAGGCCATAAAAAGAGAAAGGCCATAAAAAATGAGAGAGAAAGAGAGACGGGACAATGTTACTATCCTTTACCATACTTGTGCTTCAAAGTAGCACTGTAATCTTCATGATAGAGAGTCTCTTGTTTTGTCACTTCATATACTAGTGGGAATTTTTCATTATAGAACTTGGCTTGTATATTCCAACAATGGGCCTCCTCAAGTGCCCTAGGTCTTCATGAGCAAGCAAGTTGGATGCACACCCAGTAGTTTCTTTTGTTGAGCTTTCATACATTTATAGCTCTAGTGCATCCGTTGCATGGCAATCCCTACTCCTTGCATTAACATCAATCGGTGGGCATCTCCATAGCCCATTGATTAGACTCATTGATGTGAGACTTTCTCCTTTTTTGTCTTCTCCACATAACCCCCTCATTATATTCTATTCCACCCATAGTGCTATGTCCATGGCTCGCGCTCATATATTGCGTGAAAGTTTATAGGTTTGAGATTACTAAATTATGAAACAATTGCTTGGCTTGTCATCGGGGTTGTGCATGATGAGAGCATTCTTGTGTGACGAAAATGAAACATGACTAAACTATATGATTTTGTAGCGATGAACTTTCTTTGGCCATGTTATTTTGAGAAGACATAATTGCTTAGTTAGTATGCCTGAAGTATTATTATTATTATGTAAATATGAACTTTTGTCTTGAATCTTTCGGATCTGAATATTCATACCACAATTAAGAAGAATTGCATTAAAATTTTGCCAAGTAGCACTCCGCATCAAAAATTCTGTTTTTATCATTTACCTACTCGAGGACGAGTAGGAATTAAGCTTGGGGATGCTTGATACGTCTGCAACGTATCTATAATTTTTGATGGCTCCATGCTATATTATCTACTATTTTGGAAATTATTGGGCTTTATTATCCACTTTTATATTATTTTTGGGACTAACCTATTAACCGGAGGCCCAGCCCAGAATTGCTGTTTTTTGCCTGTTTTAGGGTTTCGAAGAAAAGGAATATCAAACGGAGTCCAAACGGAATGAAACCTTCGGGGACGTGATTTCCTCAATGAACAAGACCCAGGAGACTTGGACCCTACGTCAAGAAAGAAAAGAGGAGGCCACGAGGTAGCGGGTAGGCCGGCGCGCCCTCCACCCTCGTGGGCCCCCTGTTGCTCCACTGACGTACTCCTTCCTCCTATATATATCCATGTACCCCCAAATGATCAGATACGGAGCCAAAACCCTAATTCCACCGCCGTAACTTTCTGTATCCATGAGATCCCATCTTGGGGCCTGTTCCGGAGCTCCGTCGAAGGGGGCATCAATCACGGAGGGCTTCTACATCAACACCATAGCCCCTCCAATGAAGTGTGAGTAGTTTACCTCAGACCTACGGGTCCATAGTTAGTAGCTAGATGGCTTCTTCTCTCTTTTTGGATCTCAATACAACGTTCTCCCCCTCTCTTGTGGAGAACTATTCGATGTAATCTTCTTTTTGCGGTGTGTTTGTTGAGACCAATGAATTGTGGGTTTATGATCAAGTCTATCTATGAAAAATATTTGAATCTTCTCTGAATACTTTTATGTATGATTGGTTATCTTTGCAAGTCTCTTCGAATTATTAGTTTGGTTTGGCCTACTAGATTGATCTTTCTTGCAATGGGAGAAGTGCTTAGCTTTGGGTTCAATCTTGCGGTGTCCTTTACCAGTGACAGTAGGGGCAGCAAGGCATATATTGTATTGTTGCCATCGAGGATAACAAGATGGGGTTTTCTTCATATTGCATGAGTCTATCCCTCTACATCATGTCATCTTGCTTAAGGCGTTACTCTGTTTTTAACTTAATACTCTAGATGCATGCTGGATAGCGGTCGATGAGTGGAGTAATAGTAGTAGATGCAGGCAGGAGTCGGTCTACTTGTCTCGGACGTGATGCCTATATACATGATCATACCTAGATATTCTCATAACTATGCTCAATTCTGTCAATTGCTCAATAGTAATTTGTTCACCCACCATAGAATACTTATGCTCTCGGGAGAAGCCACTAGTGAAACCTATGGCCCCCGAGTCTATCTTTATCATATTGATCTCCTACTACTTAGTTATTTCCTTTGCTATTTACTTTGCCTTTATTTTACTTTGCATCTTTTATCATAAAAATACCAAAAATATTATCTTATCATATCTATCAGATCTCACTCTCGTAAGTGGCCTTATAGGGATTGACAACCCCTATTTCCGTTGGTTGCGAGGATTTATTTGTTTTGTGTAGGTACGAGGGACTCGCGCGTAGCCTCCTATTGGATTGATACCTTGGTTCTAAAAAACTAAGGGAAATACTTACGCTACTTTGCTGCATCATCCCTTCCTCTTCGGGGAAAACCAACGTAGTGCTCAAGAGGTAGCATTGGACATTTCATTTTTTGGCTGTGTGGGCTCTAAGGCCTCGTCGTCGAATTCAGGTAACAGGTTGCACATTGGATAGCTCTTTGTGTGGTAACTTCCACCATACTTTGCTTCATTGTCGAGAAGTTTGTTCCACCTGCTGTTGAGTGTATTTTGTGCGGCCTTAAGCCTTTGCTTCTGCTTCTTCAGACTCCTTGCTGTGGCAATAAGCCTTCTGCGGAGGTTCTCTTGCTCCAGGTGCGTTTCCGGGATGATGTGTGCATCTTCGTCCGGACCGTTTTCCTCCCCAGAGGGGGTTTGATGAGGTTTATACTCGGCGTCGCCGTGTTCGGACATCGGGTCCGTACTATGTTTGCCACTTGCAGCTTCATCGTGCTCTGCCGCCGGGGTAATGTGGTCGTCGTTTCCTTTGGAGTCGACTGGAGTGTTATTTTCTCTTGCGCTGTTATCGCTGTTTTTTCTATGGAGGGACTTAGAGCGGCGCCGCTGACGTTGGCGCTTGGGTTGCTTCTTGGAGGGGCCATACTCTGTTGTCTCTTCGCCATTGCCTTCTTTGGGTCTATCTCCCATGTAAATGCCATATGATGAAGTGGCTGTCCGGCGCCCTGTGGGCGCTGGTTGCTGTTCATCTCCTGCATCTTCATCCATGCCATCGATGTCTTCGGAGTCAGAGTTGAGCATGTCGGTTAAGTCATCGATAGTGGCTACTAAGTGGGTGGTGGGCGGGCAGCGAATTTCTTCGTCGTCCGTATCCCATTCTAGCCGGACATAGTTCGGCCAAGGTTCTCCTGACAAGGAGAGAGACTTTAATGAATTTAGCACATCGCCGAAAGGTGAGTGCTAAAAGATATCCGCGGAGGTGAACTCCATGATCGGCGCCCAGTCGGATTCGATGGGCACGGATGCAGGCGGTTCGGAGTCCGTGGCCGGAGACGAATCCAGTGGTTTGGCAACACGGCTCTCGTAAGGGGTGAAGTCAATATCCGGCTCCATCGCCACTGAGAGTGTGGCCTCCATGGCGGGGTCTATCCCTCCGTCCTTGTATGGTGCAATTTTCTCCGGATTGAAGGCCAGAGTAGTTGCAGATGCAATCTCCCAAACGCTGTCCGACGGCAGAGTTATGTCGTGCTCATCGTGACTGTGCGGCGCAGCTAACACGGGCTCGAATCCGTCGAAGATCAAGTCTCCACGGATGTCGGTAGTGCAGTTTAAGTTTCCGAATCTGACCTGATGGCCAGGGGCGTAGCTCTCGGTCTGCTCCAGATGGCCAAGTGAATTGGCCCGCAGTGCGAAGCCGCTGAATACAAAGATCTGTCCGGGGAGGAAAACCTCACCCTGGACCGCATCGCTACCGATGATCGAAGGAGCCATCAAGCCATATGGTGACGACACAGTGGAACTCTCAATGAAAGCACCAATGTCGGTGTCAAAACCGGCGGATCTCAGGTAGGGGGTCCCGAACTATGCGTCTAAGGCGGATGGTAATAGGAGGCAGGGGACACGATGTTTACCCAGGTTCGGGCCCTCTTGATGGAGGTAATACCCTACATCCTGCTTGATTGTTCTTGATGATATGAGTATTACAAGAGTTGATCTACCACGAGATCATAGAGGCTAAACCCTAGAAGCTAGCCTACGATATGATTGTATGTTGTCCTACGGACTAAACCCTCTGGTTTATATAGACACCGGAGGGGGCTAGGGTTACACAGAGTCGGTTACAAGGGAGGAGATCTACATATCGGTATTGCCTAGCTTGCCTTCCACGCCAAGGAGAGTCCCATCCAGACACGGGACGAAGTCTTCAATCTTGTATCTTCATAGTCCAACAGTCCGGCTATCCGGAGACCTCCTAATCCAGGACTCCCTCAAGGATCCATGTATGAGACCAAAGTGTTGACTTTGGTGGACTTGCCCAATGATCGGCAAGCCATTGAGAATAAATGGATCTTCAAGAGGAATACAGACGCTTATGGTAGTTTTACTAACTACAAAGCTCGACTTATCACAAAAGGTGTTCGACAAGTTCAAGGTGTTGACTACGATGAGATTTTCTTACTCGTAGCGGTGCTTAAGTCTGTCCAAATCATGTTAGCAATTGCCACATTTTATGAAATTTGGCAAACGGATGTCAAAACTGCATTCCTTAATGGATTTCTTAAAAAGGAATTGTATATGATGCAATCAGAAAGTTTTGTCGATCCTAAAGGAGCTAACAAAGTGTGCAAGCTCCAGCGATCCATTTATGGACTGGTGCAAGCATCTCGGAGTTGGAATATACGCTTTGATAGTGTGCTCAAAGCATATAGTTTTATACAGACTTTCAGAGAAGCATGTATTTACAAGAAAGTGAGTGTGAGCTCTGTAGCATTTCAAATATTATATGTGGATGACATATTATTGATTGGAAATGATATAGAATTTCTGGATAGCATAAAAGGATACTTGAATAAGAGTTTTTCAATGAAAGACCTCGGTGGAGCTACTTATATATTGGGCATCAAGATCTATAGGGATAGATCGAGATGCTTAATAGGACTTTCACAAAGCACATACCTTGCAAAGATTTAGAATAAGTTCAAAATGGATCAGTCAAAGGAGTTCTTGCCTGTATTGTAAGGTGTGAAGTTGAGTAAGACTCAAAACCTGACCACGGCAGAAAAATGAGAGAGAATGAAAGTCATTCTCTATGCCTTAGGCATAGGTTCTATAAAGTATGATATGTTGTGTACCAGACCTATTGTGTACCTTTCCATGAGTTTCGCAAGGGGATACGATAGTGATCCAGGAGTGGATCACTAGACAACGGTCAAAGTTATCCTTAGTTACCTAAAAAGGACTAAGGAAATATTTCTCGGTTATGGAGGTGATAAAGAGTTCGTCGTAAAGAGTTACGTCGATGCAAGCTTTTATACCGATTCGGA
Source organism: Triticum monococcum (assembly GCA_034509565.1). NCBI lineage: Eukaryota > Viridiplantae > Streptophyta > Magnoliopsida > Poales > Poaceae > Triticum > Triticum monococcum. Next base: position 144,675,352 of record CM067841.1, on the reverse strand, counting down.
TGACTCTGATTCTCAATCTAGATACATATTGAAAGTGGGAGCAATTAGCTATAGTAGCTCCGTGCAGACCATTGTAGACATAGAAAAATTGCAAAATACATACGGCTCTAAATGTGGCAGACCCATTGTGTAAACTTCTCTCACAATCAAAACATGATCACACCTTAGTACTCTTTGGGTGTTAATCACATAGTGATGTGAACTAGATTATTGACTCTAGTAAACCCTTTGGGTGTTAGTCACATGGCGATGTGAACTAATCACATAAAGATGTGAACTATTGGTGTTAAATCACATGATGATGTGAACTAGATTATTGACTCTAGTGCAAGTGTGAGACTGAAGGAAATATGCCCTAGAGGCAATAATAAAGTTGTTATTTATATTTCCTTATATCAAGATAAATGTTTATTATTCATGCTAGAAATGTATTAACCGGAAACTTGATACATGTGTGAATACATAGACAAAACACAGTGTCCCTAGTATGCCTCTACTAGGCTAGCTCGTTAATCAAAGATGGTTAAGTTTCCTAACCATGGACATGTGTTGTCATTTGATGAACGGGATCACATCATTAGGAGAATGATGTGATGGACAAGACCCATCTGTTAGCTTAGCATAACGATCGTTTAAGTTTTATTTCTATTGCTTTCTTCATGACTTATACATATTCCTCTGACTATGAGATTATGCAACTCCTGGATACCAGAGGAATACCTTGTGTGCTATCAAACGTCACAACGTAATAGGGTGATTATAAAGATGCTCTACATGTATCTTCGAAGGTGTTTGTTGGGTTGGCATAGATCATGATTAAGATTTTTCACTCCAAGTATCAGAGAGGTATCTCTAGGCCCTCTCAGTAATGCACATCATGATAGGCCTTGCAAGAAATGTGACTAATGAGTTAGTTACGGGATGATGCATTACGAAACGAGTAAAGAGACTTGTCGATAACGAGATTGAACTAGGTATGAAGATACGGACGATCGAATCTCGGGCAAGTAACATACTGATGACAAAGGGAATAACGTATGTTGTCATTACTATGCGACCGATAAAGATCTTCGTAGAATATGTGGGAACTAATATGAGCATCCAGGTTCTGCTATTGGTTATGGACCGGAGAGGTGTCTCAGTCATGTCTACATAGTTCTCAAACCCGTAGGGTCTGCACGCTTAATGTTCGATGACGATTTTATATTATATGAGTTATGTGATTTGGTGACATAATGTTGTTTGGAGTCCCGGATAAGATCATGGACATGATGAGGAGTCTCGAAATGGTTGAGTGATAACCCACAAGCATAGGGGATCGCAACAGCTTCCGAGGGTAGAGTATTCAACCCAAATTTATTGATTCGACACAAGGGGAGCCAAAGAATATTCTCAAGTATTAGCAGCTGAGTTGTCAATTCAACCACACATGGAAACTTAGTATCTGCAGCAAAGTGTTTAGTAGCAAAGTAATATGATAGTGGTGGTTGCGGCAACAAAAGTAAAGACAGCAAAAGTAATATTTTTAGTATTTTGTAGTGATTGTAACAGTAGCAGCGGGAAAGTAAATAAGCGTAAACCAGTATATGGAAAACTTGTAGGCATCGGATCAGTGATGGATAATTATGCCGGATGCGGTTCATCATGTAACAGTCATAACATAGGGTGACACAGAACTAGCTCCAATTCGTCAATGTAATGTAGGCATGTATTCCGTATATAGTCATACGTGCTTATGGAAAAGAACTTGCATGACATCTTTTGTCCTACCCTCCCGTGGCAGCGGGGTCCTATTGGAAACTTAGGGATATTAAGGCCTCCTTTTAATAGAGAACCGGAACAAAGCATTAGCACATAGTGAATACATGAACTCCTAAAACTATGGTCATCACCGGGAGTGGTCCCGATTATTTTCACTTTGGGGTTGTCGGATCATAACACATAGTAGGTGACTATAGACTTGCAAGATAGGATCAAGAACTCACATATATTCATGAAAACATAATAGTATCAGATCTGAAATCATGGCACTCGGGCCCTAGTGACAAGCATTAAGCATAGTAAAGTCATAGCAACAACAATCTCGGAACATAATGTATACTAGGGATCAAACCCTAACAAAACTAACTCGATTACATGATAAATCTCATCCAACCCATCACCGTCCAGCAAGCCTATGATGGAATTACTCACGCACGGCGGTGAGCATCATGAAATTGGTGATGGAGGATGGTTGATGATGACGATGACGACGAATCCCCCTCTCCGTAGCCCCGAACAGACTCCAGATCAGCCCTCCCGAGAGGTTTTAGGGCTTGGCGGCGGCTCCGTATCGTAAAACGCGATGATTTCTTCTCTCTGATTTTTTTCTCTCCGGAAGCAAATATATAGAGGTGGAGTTGGAGTCGGAGACGCAACAGGGGGCCCAGGAGGTAGGGGGCGCGCCCTAGGGGGGCGCGCCCCCACCCTCATGAGAAGGGTGTGGGACCCCTGGTCTTCATCTTTGGCGAGGATTTTTTATTGTTTTTTATAAGATGTTCCGTGGAGTTTCAGGTCATTCCGAGAATATTTGTTTTCTGCACATAAAACAACACCATGGTAATTCTGATGAAAACAACGTCAGTCCGGGTTAGTTCCATTCAAATCATACAAGTTAGAGTCCAAAAGAAGGGCAAAAGTGTTTGGAAAAGTAGATACGACGGAGACGTATCAACTCCCCCAAGCTTAAACCCTTGCTTATCCTCAAGCAATTCAGTTGACAAACTGAAAGAAAGAAAGAAAAACTTTTACAAACTCTGTTTGCTCTTGTTGTTGCAATTATGTAAAGCCAGCATTCAAGTTTTTAGCATAAATCATAACTAACCACATTTGCAATAATTCTCTGGTCTCAGAATTACTCATTTTAATGGCATAATCAAGTAGCAAGTCATAATAATAAATCTCGGATGACAACACTTTCTCAAAACAATTATAATATGATATAACAAGATGGTATCTCGCTAGCCCTTTCTGAGACCGCAAAACATAAATGCAGAGCACCTTTAAAGATCAAGGACTGACTAGACATTGTAATTCATGGTAAAAGAGATCCAATCATAGTCATACCCAATATAAATTAACAGTGATGAATGCAAATGATGGTTGTGCTCTCCAGCTAGTGCTTTTTAATAAGAGGGTGATGACTCAACATAAAAGTAAATGGATAGGCCCTTCACAGAGGGAAGCAGGGATTTGTAGAGGTGTCAGAGCTCGGTTTTGAAATAGAGATAAATTGTATTTTGAGCTATATACTTTCATTGTCAACGTAACAACTAAGAGATGGCGATATCTTCCATGCTAAACACATTATAGGCGGTTCCCAAACAGAATGGTAAAGTTTATACTCCCCCTCCACCAACAAGCATCAATCCATGGCTTGTTCGAAACAACGAGTGCCTCCAACATACATCAGGTCCCTGGGGGAGTTTTGTTTGCAATTAATTTTGATTTAGTTTGCATAAAGCATGGAACTGGGCATCCCGGTGACCAGCCATATTCTTGTGAGTGAGGAGCGGAGTCCACTCCTCTTGAGAATAACCCGCCTAACACAGAAGATAAGGACAACCTTGGTTGATACATGAGCTATTCGAGCATACAAAACAGAATGTTTATTTGAAGTTTTAGAGTTTGACACATACAAATTTACTTGGAACGGCAGGTAGATACCGCATATAGGAAGGTATAGTGGACTCATCTGGAATAACTTTGGGGTTTGAGGATTTGGATGCACAAGGAGTATTCCCACTTAGTACAAGTGAAGGCTAGCAAAAGACTGGGAAGCGACCAACTAGAGAGCGACAACAGCCATGTACATGCATTAAAATTAATAAACATTGGATGCAAGCATGAGTAGGATATAATCCACCATGACCATAAATATCATGAAGGCTATGTTGATTTGTTTCAACTACATGCGTGAACATGTGCCAAGTCAAGTCACTTAAATCATTCAAAGCAGGATACCACCCCATCGTACCACATCATAATCATCTCAATAGCATGTTGGCACACAAGGTAAACCATTATAACTCATAGCTAATCAAGCATGGCACACGCAACTATGATCTCTAATTGTCATTGCAAACATGTTTATTCCTAATAAGCTGAATCAAGAACGAGGGACTCATCATATTTACAAAAACAAAAGAGGTTGAGTTCATACCAGCTTTTCTCATCTCAGTCAGTCCATCATATATCATCATAATTGCCTTTCACTTGCACGACCGAACAGTGTGAATAATAATAAGAGTGTACGTGCATTGGACTAAGCTGGAATCTCCATGCATTCAATAAACAAGAGGAGACACAGCAATATGGGCTCTTGGTTAAATCAACAATAATGCATATGAGAGCCACTTCAACAATTTAATTATGGTCTTCTCCTACTGACCCCCAAGGAAAAGAAAAGAAATAAAACTATTTACACGGGAAAGCTCCCGACAAGGAAAAGAAGAACGGGAAATATTTTTGGGTTTTCTTTTTAATTATTACTACTACAGCAGAAAATAAACTACTACTATTTTTTTGGTTTTTCTTAAGGTTTATTAAACACACAAGAAGAAAGCAAGAAAAATAAAATAACCTAGCATGGATATTACAGTGAAAAAGTATGAGCACCGACATCTAGCAATGAGTGTGTGTGAACATAAATGTAATGTCGGTGAGAAATACGTACTCCCCCAAGCTTAGGCTTTTGGCCTAAGTTGGTCTATGGCCACGGCTGGCCTGGCGGATATCCATAATAATAGTTGTTAGGGTCGTACTGTGACGAGGAAGAATAGTTGGGATCATACTGATGTGCAGCGGTTATCGCTTGCTGAGCTGCAGCGTGGATTCGAGCTGCCTGCGCTCTCCTCTCATACTCTTCTACCTCCTCTCTGGTAATAACATATCTTCCTTTTGTCTGTGAATCAAAGAAGGCAGGAGCAGGGAGAGTAATACGGAAAACACGTCATTTATCAAAAATTAAACGATATAAGAGAGGTGATTCAGGCCTCTCGACAAACTGGTGTGAAGCCATAGAGTCATAATGTAAATATGCAGGAGGCAACTCCATATCACCCTCACGAATGTCTATCTCAAGAAAATGAGCTAAGTGAGTTGCATAAATTCCTCCATTGAAATCTCCATTATGTCTATTATGATGCAACCTACGAGCTACAATGGCTCCCATATGATAAGATTGGTCTCCTAACACAGCACTCCTAATAATGCTAAGATCAGGGACACACATGTGACATGCTTCATCCTTAGCATTTATGCATCTACCGATGAAAAGAGCAAAATAATGTATAGCAGGAAAGTGAATGCTCCCTATGGTAGCCTGCGTTATATCTCTAGATTCCCCCACGGTTATACTAGCAAGGAAGTTTCTAAATTCAGATTTAGGGGGATCCCTAACACTACCCCATGATGGAAGTTCGCAAGCAGAAGTGAAATCCTCTAAGTCCATAGTATAAGATTTGTCATTGAGATCAAACATGACTGAAGGAGAATTACGCGAAGATGAATACTCAAACCTTCTCACAAATGAACTTGTGAGATCATGATACTGGGGGCATTTGTTAGCCTCAAAATCCTCAATACCGGCATTGCGCAAATATGCTTTGAATTCTTCTTTAATTCCCGCACGGTCCATAAAATTTTCCGACGGCCATTCGCAAGGCCGTATCGGAGCGTCTCTTGGTGGATCCTCATCAGCATCGCGTATAGCAAGCCTGGGTCCTTGCTTCTTAGAGGAACCACCTTGGAACATCTTCCTAAACATATTGTCTTTCTCTGAAAAATTCTGAAATTTTTAGTAACTTCAAAATAAAAGTAACCAAACTCAATAAAACTGATAGTAACTACTCCTACAAGTGCCTAGAGCCCATATCAAGCATTAGAACTACTTAGAACCATATAAATTTTGACATGCAAGCTCAAGAACATGGTCACCTATGCAGCACAAATTTGCAAAGAATAAAGCACTAGAACAAAAACTAATTGGACCAATGGAGGAGTCACATACCAAGGAACAATCTCCCCAAGCAGTTTTGCGAGAGGTGCTTTGAGCAAGGAGATCGAAAATCACAGCAAAAGTGGCTGGAACTCGTGCTTGAGTTGGTTTTTCGGGTTTGTGTGAGACAGGGGAAGAAGATGGGTGCTGGGATAAGTGGAGGAGGGCCACCGTGGGCCCATGAGGCAGGGGGCGCGCCCTATAGGGGGGGGGGGGGCGCGCGCACCACCCTCGTGACCAGGTGGCAGCTCCTCCCGTGGTAATTTTTGCACAGTAAATCCTCAAATATTCCCAAAAAAATCATATTAAATTGGCATGGCATTCTGAGGACTTTTATTTTCGGGGTATTTTTATATTGCACGGATAAGTCAGGAAACAGACAGCAAAATACTATTTTTACTTTATTTAATATAAATAACAGAAAGTAAAAGTGGGGTACAGAAGTTTGTGCTTCTAGTTTCATCCATCTCATGCTCATCAAAAAGAATCCACTAACAAGGTTGATCAAGTCTTGTTAACAAACTCATTCCGATAATCATGAAACCGGAGAAATTTTGAACAACACTAAATTACCTCAACGGGGATATGCACATCCCCTATAATAAGTATATCATATTTCTTCTTGACAGTAGGAAGAGGAAATTCAAAACCTCCAAATATAATCGATGGAATTTTTCCAATAGAGTTGATACTATGAACTTGAGGTTGTTTCCTCGAAAAATGTACCGTATGCTCATTACCATTAACATGAAAAGTGACATTGACTTTGTTGCAATCAATAACTGCCCCTGCAGTATTAAGAAAAGGTCTTCCAAGAATAATAGACATCCTATCATCCTCGGGAATATCAAGTATAACAAAGTCCGTTAAAATAGTAACGTTTGCAACCACAACCGGCACATCCTCACAAATACCGACAGGTATAGCAGTTGATTTATCAGCCATTTGCAAAGATATTTCAGTGGGTGCCAACTCATTCAAGTCAAGTCTACGATATAAAGAGAGAGGCATAACACTAACACCGGCTCCAAGATCACATAAAGCAGTTTTAATATAATTTCTTTTAATGGAGCAAGGTATAGTAGGTACTCCGAGGTCTCCAATTTTCTTTGGTATTCCACCCTTAAAAGTATAATTAGCAAGCATGGTGGAAATCTCAGCTTCCGATATCTTTCTTTTATTAGTAATGATATCTTTCATATATTTAGCATAAGGATTTGTTTTAAGCACATCAGTTAATCGCATACGCAAAAAGATAGGCCTAATCATTTCAGCAAAGCGCTCAAAATCCTCATCATCCTTTTTCTTGGATGGTTTCGGAGGAAAAGGCATGGGTTTTTGAACCCAAGGTTCCCTTTATTTACCATGTTTCCTAGCAACAAAGTCTCTTTTACCATAACATTGATTCTTTGATTGTGGGTTATCAAGATCAACAACAGGTTCAATTTCTACATCATTGTCATTACTAGGTTGAGCATCATCATGAACATCATTATTAATATTTTCATTAGGTTCATGTTCATTACCAGATTGTATTTCAGCATCAGACATAGATATATCATTTGGATTATCAGGTGGTTCAGCAATAGGTTCACTAGAAGTTTGCACAGTTCTATCATTTTTCTTCTTCTTCTTTTTAGAAGAACTAGGTGCATCAATATTATTTCTCTGAGAATCTTGCTCGATTCTCTTAGGGTGGCCTTCAGGATACAAAGGTTCCTGAGTCATTCTACCAGTTCTAGTAGCCACTCTAACAGCATAATCATTTTTCTTACTATTCATTTCATCAAGCACTTCTTTTTGAGCTTTAAGCACTTGTTCTACTTGAGTGGTAACCATAGAAGCATGTTTGCTAACAAGTTTAAGTTCACCTTTAATATCAGCCATATAATCACCCAAGCGTCTAATCATATAAGCATTTTCTTTTAATTGTCTACCAAAATAAGCATTGAAGTCATCTTGCTTAAACATAAAATTATCAAACTCATCCAAGCACTGACTAGCAATTTTAGTAGGAGGGACTTCAGCTTTATCATATCTATAGAGAGAATTTACCTTTACTACCTGTGTCAGGATATCGGGATCAGGAGGTTCTTCAGCAAATAAAGAATTGAGATCATATGTTTCTTCAACAGGCGGTATATTAAGACCATGTATTTCTTCAATAGGAGGTAAATTCTTAACATCTTCAGCTTTAATACCTTTTTCTTTCATAGATTTCTTTGCCTCTTGCATATCTTCGGGACTAAGGAATAGAATACCTCTCTTCTTCGGAGTTGGTTTAGGAATAGGCTTAGTAATTGGAGTAGAAGTTGGCTCAGGAGGTGCCCAATTATTTTCATTTGTCAACATATTATTCAATAAAATTTCAGCTTCATCCGGTGTTCTTTCCCTGAAAAGAGAACCGGCACAACTATCCAGGTAATCTCTGGAAGCATCGGTTAGTCCATTATAAAAGATATCAAGTATTTCAGGTTTCTTAAGAGGATGATCAGGCAAAACATTAAGTAACTTGAGAAGCCTCCCCAAGCTTGTGGGAGACTCTCTTCTTTAATTTGCACAAAGTTGTATATTTCCCTCAAAGCAGCTTGTTTCTTATGAGCAGGGAAATATTTAGCAGAGAAGTAATAAATCATATCCTGGGGACTACGCACACAACCAGGATCAAGAGAATTAAACCATATCTTAGCATCACCCTTTAATGAGAACGGAAATATTTTGAGTATATAAAAGTAACGCGATCTCTCATCATTAGTGAGCAGGCAGCTATATCATTTAACTTAGTAAGATGTGCCACAACAGTTTTAGATTCATAGCCATAAAATGGATCAGATTCAACCAAAGTAATTATATCAGGATCAACAGAGAATTCATAATCCTTATCAGGAACACAAATAGGTGAAGTAGCAAAAGCAGGATCGGGTTTCATTTTATCTCTAAGTGATTCTTTGTTCCATTTAATTAATAACCTCTTATATCTATCTTTGCAAGCTAAAATAGCGGCAGAAGATTCCATATCAAAAAGATAGCCCTCAGGAATAACAGGCATATTTTCATCATCACTATCATCATCGTATTCAGATTCAATAATTCCTTTTTCTCTAGCCCTAGCAATTTGTTCATCAAGAAATTCACCAAGGGGCACAGTAGTATCAGGCATAGAAGCAGTTTCATCATAAGTATCATGTATAGCAGAAGTGGCATCATCAATAACATGCGACATATCAGAACAAATAGCATAAGCAGGTGTAGGTGTCGCAAACTTACTCATAACAGAAGGTGAATCAAGTGCAGAGCTAGATGGCAGTTCCTTACCTCCCCTCGTAGTTGAGGGATGGATCTTGGTTTTTGGATCTCTCAAGTTCTTCATAGTGTCCAGCAGATATAAATCCCAAGTGACTCAAAGAATAGAGCTATGCTCCCCGGCAACAGCGCCAGAAATTAGTCTTGATAACCCACAAGTATAGGGGATCGCAACAGCTTTCGAGGGTAGAGTATTCAACCCAAATTTATTGATTCGACACAAGGGGAGTCAAAGAATATTCTCAAGTATTAGCAGCTGAGTTGTCAGTTCAACCACACCTGGAAACTTAGTATCTACAGCAAAGTGTTTAGTAGCAAAGTAATAAGATAGTGGTGGTAGCGGCAACAAAAGTAAAGACATCAAAAGTAATATTTTTGGTATTTTGTAGTGATTGTAACAGCAGCAGCGGGAAAGTAAATAAGCGTAAACTAGTATATGGAAAACTCGTAGGCATCGGATCAGTGATGGATAATTATGCCGGATGCGGTTCATCATGTAAGAGTCATAACATAGGGTGACACAGAACTAGCTCCAATTCGTCAATGTAATGTAGGCATGTATTCCGTATATAGTCATACGTGCTTATGGAAAAGAACTTGCATGACATCTTTTGTCCTACCCTCCCGTGGCAGCGGGGTCCTATTGGAAACTTAGGGATATTAAGGCCTCCTTTTAATAGAGAACCGGAACAAAGCATTAGCACATAGTGAATGCATGAACTCCTCAAACTATGGTCATCATCGGGAGTGGTCCCGGTTATTGTCACTTTGGGGTTGCCGGATCATAACACATAGTAGGTGACTATAGACTTGCAAGATAGGATCAAGAACTCACATATATTCATGAAAACATAACAGGTTCAGATCTGAAATCATGGCACTCGGGCCCTAGTGACAAGCATTAAGCATAGCAAAGTCATAGCAACATCAATCTCAGAACATAATGTATACTAGGGATCAAACCTTGACGAAACTAACTCGATTACATGATAAATCTCATCCAACCCATCACCGTCCAGCAAGCCTACAATGGAATTACTCACGCACGGTGGTGAGCATCATGAAATTGGTGATGGAGGATGGTTGATGATGACGATGGCGACGAATCCCCCTCCCCGGAGCCCCGAACAGACTCCAGATCAGCCCTCCCGAGAGGTTTTAGGGCTTGGCGACGGCTCCGCATCGTAAAACGCGATGATTTCTTCTCTCTGATTTTTTCTCTCCGAAAGCAAATATATAGAGGTGGAGTTGGAGTCGGAGACGCAACAGGGGGCCCACGAGGTAGGGCGCGCGCCCTAGGGGGGGCCGCCCCCACCCTCGTGAGAAGGGTGTGAGCCCCCTGGTCTTCATCTTTGGCGAGGATTTTTTAATTGTTTTTTCTAAGATGTTCCATGGAGTTTTAGGTCATTCCGAGAATATTTGTTTTCTGCACATAAAACAACACCATGGTAATTCTGCTGAAAACAGCGTCAGTCCGGGTTAGTTCCATTCAAATCATACAAGTTAGAGTCCAAAACAAGGGCAAAAGTGTTTGGAAAAGTAGATACGACGAAGACGTATCATTGAGAGGTAAATATTCATATATTGGTCGATGGTATTCGGACACCGGAACTGTTCCGAGGGTACCAGGTGCATATCGGGTCACCAGAAGGGGTTCTGGGCATAACCCCGGCAACTACATGGGTCTTAATGGGCTAGAGGGGGACAGACCAGCCCCTAAGGGGCTGGTGCGCCCCTCCTATATGGGTTGGCCAAATTGGAATAGAAAAGGGGAAGGAGGAAAGGAAAACGGGAATAGGATCCCCCTCCCCTCTCTTCCCTTCCTACTCCGAATAGGAATAGGAAAGGGGGGAGGCCGAATTGGGAGGACCCCAAGTAGGATTCCTCCTACTTGGGGCGCCCCCTTTGCTGCCTCTCCTCCCCTGCATATATATATATACATACACACACACACACACACATACATAAACACTCTTCTGATCACGGGATCAGAATAATATTCTGATCACGACCTGAACTTCCCGAGTTACGCGCCTGAACTTCCCTGTGTATGAACCCAAACTTCGGGCTATCTTCGCAACCGTGCCTTCTACCGCGAGTTTTTCTGATCATTCGTGTTGTTTGTGATGTAAGTGTAATGTGGACACGTTTTCTAGAATCTAAATGCTTGTTTTTATTCAGAATCTAGCACGTTGGCAGATTTGCTCTCGGGGTCGTGATGAACTTGTGTCTGTTACAACTTTAATGCATGTTGTGGATGTTGTCGAAGCTCTCGCACGATGGGGATTAGGTTTTGGTACGAGATTGGAGCATAAATTCTTGTTATTTCAAACAAATTTGAAATCGCCCGTATTCTTCATCCGCCCGAGATGCAGCCTGCGCTTCTGTTGATTTCTCATTTTTCCTTAAAGTTTGCTGGCTGATTTGCGTACTTTAGTGAAATTCAAGGCTTACTAAGCCAAAAATTTTAATCGGGAGGGTCCTTATGGTTTGATTTCTAGCGATTTGATGTTGGCACTCCCGTGGGTTTTTGGACAGGTTATTTTTGCGGTTTTGAAATTTGCCCTCTGGTCATTTTAGTTGTCAAAAGGGAGTTGCCAGATCATTTCCAAAGGGGGTGCGTACGTGTTGTAATCTTGTGCAGATGATTTTATGCTTCGGACGAATTCGTTTGTTCATTATTTTTAGATCATCCAATGGTCGTTGTACAAGCTGGACTTCTGCTTTGTCATACCTGAACTTCTTCTTTTCCTTCATTCGATCCTGTCGGGGCTGGGGCGGCACGGGATCGGGATCGAGGGAGGATCAGGTGGATCCTGTGGGTCTGTCTGGGTTTTTGTGCTGGACTTCTGCGTTGTCATACCTGAACTTCTTATTTTCTTCCGTTGCAAGATAATGCAACAAGTCCTTTGTATCAAAAACCCTTACTAGATTTCTTCTGCAATTTGTTGTAGCTAGTGTGTAAGTGTGGAGCTGGACCACGGGCACATGCATCCTCTTTTCCCTTAGTCTATGTTTTGGTATAGTTTTTTGATCATCCACTATCTTCAGTAGGATCTGAACTTCTCTTTTTTATTAATGGTTGAACTTCTGGTTTTCCAGATTGCATTCCACATTTGCAAGGCGAAGGTGCATGGTGCTCTGTATTTTCTTTGTTTGGTTTTCTTTGTCATTTTAATTCTTCAGATGTTCTTTTTATACTTTTGTCTCGTGAGCAATCATGGGATTAGCCCAAGTATGCATGCACCTTTTCCAGATCATCTAAGGGTCTTTGTAGAAGCTGGACTTCTATGTTGTTCATACGTGAACTTATGCTTTTCCTTCTTTTGCAAAGTAATAAAGCAAGTCCTCTGTATTTCTTTCTTTTTTATGTTACTTTTCATTCTTTGCATTGGTTTGGATTTTTTTGACTTAGTCCCATGAACAGCCATGGAATTGAGCGACGGATATGCATATTTTTTTTATTTTTTCTAGTATGTTTTTGTACTTATAATAGTTGTTGTTCTTCACTGAATAACTATCCTGAACTTCTGTGTGATAATCGTTTTAACATGTTAATTTGAGGTTTTAGAAAACCCCAAACTTCTATATCTTCACTACTTGAACTTCTTAATTATAATTTTGTTTGTTATTTTTGGATTTAAATATTTGTAGACATTGAAATCGGCATTGCGCATATTGACAAATGCGGTAGCGCGAGGCCGAGCAGGGGGAGGGACCCCCCTCCCCTCCCCCTCCGAGGCCGAGACAGGAACGAGCCGGAGCAGGCGCCGCGTCGTCACATGCGGAGGCGAGTCCGTCACATCCGTGACCCACTATCTATCTTAGGGTTTTTAGGGTTTAGGGTGCGTGCGGTGGGGGTGGAAACAGAATAACCGCATTGCGTCCGATCAAATCCTAGCGTGCAAAAATGCGGTAGCGCGAGGCCGAGCAGGAGGGGGAGGGGGGTCGGGACCCCCCTCCCCCTGCGAGGCCAAGACAGGAACGGGCCGGAGCAGGCGACGACGCGGCATTCCGCGTCGTCGCATGCGGAGGTTAGTCCGTCACATCCGTTACCCCACTATCTATCTTAGGGTTTTTAGAGTTTAGGGTGCGTGCGATGGGGGTGGAAACAGAATAACCGCATTGCGTCCTATCAAATCCTAGCGCGCAGCAATGCGGTAGCGCGAGGCCGAGCAGGGGGGAGGGGGGTCAGGACCCCCCTCTCCTCCCCCTGCGAGGCCAAGACAGGAACGAGCCGGAGCAGGCGACGACACGGCATGCCGCGTCGTCGCATGTGGAGGCGAGTCCATCACATCTGTTACCCCACTATCTATCTTAGGGTTTTTAGGGTTTAGGGTGCGTGTTTTAGTTAGATATAAACTTCATCCTTTTTTTGTACTTGAACTTCTTCTTTTTGTTTCTTAGGGTTTATTTATTCTTATGCCTTTACTTATTTTATTAGAGTACTTGAACTTCTGTTCTTTATTTTTTGAACTTCTTTCTCTTGTTTTTTTAGGTGCATGTTTATGTATGTTTTTTTCTTCCTTTGGTAGTGTATTTGCCATCTATTTTTGGTTTTAAGGATATCAGCAGTGCTGTTGTGTGATCTTATCTCATTATAATAGATGCATTCATTTATCTATAGATGTGTTTACTTTTTTAGCTATTGGGGGGGGGGGGGGTAAAACTGTAATTTCACCTGCGTTGCAAGTCCCACGACAGAGAGGCATTAAGTGACCATCTCCCTCGCCACCACCTATCAGAAAACCCCTCTCCCCTTGTCGCTCACTCTCTCCCCCCTCTCCGTCGCTCCACTGCCTTCGTCGCCTGCAACTCCCCCCGATTTCTCTGCCCCTGTCCCCTGCCCTCATGAGTGGAGTAACTGGAGCATGCCCCCACTCCTATTTATCCCCCACGCCCGCTCTCCCTCGCCCAGCCCGCTCTCTCCTGCTCCGAAGCGAGGGCAGCAACTGCCTGCGCGGTTGCACGGTTCGCGTGGTGTCGTGGGGAGTTGAAGAACCACCGCGGATTCGTGCATGCGGGTGTTGTTTCAACAGGTACAAATGCTGCCCCCCTAATGCTTGCTTTTAGTTTCGCCAGATCTGTCAAGGCCTGCCTGTTTCTTCTGTGTGCTCTCGCATCCGCCTCCGTCCCCCTTCTTCTGATGGTTTGATGGTAGATTAGGTAGGGTTCTTGTGCGTGTGGTGGTTGGATTTCATTCCCCCGTCGTCAGATTTGTTTGTGAGATGCTAGTGTGTGCTATTTGTCCCTTCAGACTTGTGTGGATTTCATTTCCCCTTTGTTGATTTTAGCAGTCAAATGCATGTAAGAGAGGGTGTGGTGTGATGGATGGTTGATGCTGGATCTGATGTATCTAATTGCATTAGTGTTGTGGATTTTGAAGTCTAGATTATGTCTGTGGCATTCTAGTTAGTTTATGGATACATTTTTTATCGTTCTTGCCTAGATGTGCTACTGTTCATCCTTTTATACTTGTTGGTATGTTCTGGTTGTTTCATCCTAGGGTTTGATTTAGTTTCTTTTTGTATTTTGTTGTATGATTTTGTACTTGCTAACTATATGCAATCAATCCCCTGTTTTTAGCAGGTTGTTCTAGTGTTTAGAGTTGCATTCATCAAGGCGGTTGTGTTGTCATGGCTTCAAAACCTTCTCCAGGTATCTTAATGTAGTTGTATCTTGTATTTTAAATAGCACTATTCTTATATATGTCTTCCCATATCTTCACTTAGTATTCATGGTGGACTGCCATTCTTGATAGTGTGAACTTGTAGGAAAGGTTATGTGTATGATTTTTACCATTACTTTGAGTTAGTAGAGTGTTGCTTACTTTTTAGTTGATGATTTGCAGGTGAAACTATGTCACCAAGTGTTGTTGGACTTTCCAAAATTTTCATATTTTTAGTGTATATCTTTGTTTTTTTGTTATCATGTTCATGGTATTGATATTTAGTTTGCCTGTGAAATACTATTTGTGGTCATGCTACATCTTTTTTATGTGCTACTTGCTTGCGTCACATAGTTGAACTTTTGGTTTTAATTATTGTTTGTTTATAATGAAATTTGGTTGAACTTCTGTTATGCACATTTTGTTTTACTGCTTTGTTATATATCGTTGAACTTCTGGATATTCATGACATATGTAGTATCCCCTCTGGTGTAGATTGTTTTTATATTTAGTATGTAGATTTTAGTTTGTTCATTGTGTTTACTGCTTTGTTAGGTATTGTTAAACTTCTGGGTATTTGACATTGTTGTCAAAGTAGAAGTCCCTTTGGTTTAGGATTGCACATTAGAACGCAGTTGCCTTTTTACTTGCATTTTTTGTAGTTGGTGATGAGTTTAATAGTTCTGAAAAAAATGCCTGCGATCAAGATGGAGCTTCAGAAGTTAATACAGATGCTCCAATATCTGATGCGGCTAAATCACCCATGATCCCTTTGACTGTGATTACCGAGGTTGCTTCGAGCCTTGAGAATTTTTTAAGCCTCGATGATCTTGCTTTTGCAGCTCTTGCTTCACCTAGTATGTGAAACCCCTTTTTCTTTTCATTTTAAAGTCTTGAGCCATGTTTTTTTAGCTTGTTCATGTCGGTTGTTTTTGTTTTTGTTCCTAACTTTTTTTAATTTTTTTCTTTGATTTTTTGTGTTCTTTGCAGATGTGTCCACAGAGGAGGAAGCTGTGAACACCATCAACGATGTTTTATCTGAGTTGGGTTTATGAGAAACCCCTGCTGCTACTGAGGAGGGGGCTCCATCAGTCAAAGGTTGTGATTCCATTCCGGATCCTTTGTGCTCTCTTCAGATGTCAGAGACACAGTCGCAGTCTGTTGATGGCACTGAACCTGTCACGCAACCTGAGGATGTGCCTCTTCAGCTTCTTGTGGAGGACCAACATAAGAGGAAGAAGCAAGAAGATTTTGACAAGAAGAGGGCGGCCCGCCTTGAGAAAGGTTCTGATGTTCCTGGATCTGTTCATGCGGCTGAGCTCATGGTTGGGGAAGACGTGTTGTGTGGCAGTGATGGCACGGTTGTCCCTGTTAAGAAGAAAATCAAGAAGACCACTGCGAGGAAGCATGTAGTTGGTGGAGTTACACCTCGGAGGAGCCCACGTGTTTCAAGGCCTGCAGAACTTGCTGAAGATGAAGGGCTAGGCCTCGGTGGTACGCCACGCCGTAGTCCTCGTGTGCTTGCCACTGCCGCGCCTACACCTTCTCCGCTTGGTGCTAGTGCATCTAGTAATGGGAAGAAATGTGGCGTCAAGCGCAAGGTTGCAGTTGCAAAGGTCAACAAGGGTCAGAAGAAGCATTCTCGTGTTAATCCAGAGGACAAGGATGATGCTGATTTCGATGTTGATGATGAGGACGACGATGATGATGCTGTTGCGGCTAATCAGGTATGAATGTCTCATGTTTACCATTTTTAGAGCATTTGTCACTATTGTTGTAGTTTTTGTGTTTTAGCACTGCCTTGGCGTACATAGCTGACCTTCTGCTCCATATAGACGAATAAATTAGCTGATCTGCTTTGCTTTTATGGTATTACTGCCTTTGTGTACATAGTTGGACTTCTAGATATATACATGCAGAGATTAGCTTAACTTGTTGGTATACATGTTTGATTAGTACCTTGGTGTACATGGTTGAACTTCTGCTTTTTAAATTTCCAACATTTTTTGAAAGCATGTTAACTTGTGGTCATACATGGTTGTACTACCCATGTAGACATAGTTGGACTTCTGAAATACATGTTTGATTACTGCCTTGGTGTACATGGTAGAACTTCTACTTTTGTAATTTTCCAACAGTTTGAAAGCATCTTTACTTTCTGGTCATACATGGTTGTACTGCCTATGTAGACATAGTTGGACTTCTGAAATGTATTGCATATGTAGGCATTAGTGGAATTTTGGTGAAGCTTGTGTGTCTCATTGTTCTGCCTTTCTTCCCTGTCATTGCATTTTTTCAGTATCAGCTTGTGGAGCGGCCTGAGAGGAGGAAGAGAGGAGGCCAAGCGCCTGAAGAAGGTGGCCAAGGAGGAGGTGAGGCAAAACATTCTAATAAGACGGTTCGCTTCTCACTAGGAGAGGTCAAGGCGTGTGCGAAAATGCTACAGGCTAGGCACAAGACGAGGGTTATCAAGGCTGGTTTTGGTTGTGTGTTTGACTTGAAGGTTGATTCCAACATTTCTCGTCCTTTGATGGGAAACATCTACACGAGGATCGACCCTAAAACCATGATTCTGGACATGGGTGAGGCGAACAAGGTTCTGCGTATTACACGTGATGCTATTCACCATCTCTTTGGGTTCCCTCAAGGTAATCGTACCCCCCCCCTAGGCCCTCGAATGACGGTTTCAATGATGCTGTTATGAGGTTGAAGGGCAAGCTTGGGTATGCTAGGAGTGACGACATCAAGACAAATGATTTGCGGAATATCCTCGCTGAACTTGTGAAGGATGAGATGAAGGATGATCTTGCTTTGCAGGTGTTTTACCTTATTGTTTTCATGAAGGTGGTTATCCCTGGAACGTCTACACGAGTGTCCAAGGAGGCAGCAATGGCTGAGAACCTTGTGTTTGAGGATATGGCAGACATGGACTACTGCCAGTTGGTTGTTGACGATATTCAGAGTGCTGTTGTTAGGTATCAGCAAGGTACTAGAAGAGGAAAAGCTGTCACAGGCTATGCCATCGCGCTGCTTCTTATGTATCTGGACTGCCTTATCATTGGCAAGACGCCTAATATTGACTTGAGGACCCCTCGCATCAATTTCATGGATCAGGTCAAGCTTCTTGAGCTTGCTGCAGCTGACTTGGTCAAGAAGGGTGATGATGACCCAGCCAACTGGGTGTTTGGGAGACTGCCTATGAGTGTGTATATGCATTATTCTTTCCTGTGTAGTTTAACTTGAACTTCTGGTATTGTCTTGTATATTTTTGTTTCCATGTTCCTTCATTTGTTTTCTGACGCATTGACTTTTGTTTTTGTATGCAGTGGAAGACATAGGCTGAGGTTGTGTTCTTTAGGGTTATTGAATGTCCCGTTCTAACCATGCCTCGTTCTGCCGGCCTAGGGAGTGGAACTTCCCCAAGATTTGAATTCTCCCGGGATGTTAATACTGGTGCCCCCTGTAGATCCAGGAGGTTCTTTTGCCCGTGTGAGTGCTGCAGGTAGCGTCTCTTCCAAGAATTTGTTTGAAGCTGCCAATGTTTCGCTGGTTAGGATTGACAGTCTTCTTGAAACTGTTTGTGGGGAGTTGGCTCATGTTCCTTCAACTGTTGAGCGTCTTAGTCGCGTTGATGGGATTCTTCCTCCCGGACATGGATTTGATGCTGAGTCTTCGAAGGCGGTCTTATCTATTGAAGCTAGATTTCTTGAAGAGCTTCGTCAGAGCACTTCCCACCTCCGGATTAGTGTTGGGCTGTTCAAAGAAATGCAGGATGCTCGTTGCAAGCCTTTTGAAGATGAGGCAAGTGTTGTTCTGAGACAGATTCAAGGCAGGATTCTGTTCGTTTGGGTCGTGAAGGAGGCCACGTGGAGCATACCAAAGAGGTTTGTTTATGTTGGCTTTTCATATTTCTTTGCACTAATGTTCAATGTTAGCTTTCAGTTATTACTGTTTGTAGTCATAGGCGATCGTTATTGATCTCATGTGTCGTAAACTGTTTCTTTTTAGCACTAGTGTTCCTAGGTGACCTTCTCTGTTTATAGAACCTGAACTTCAAGTGCTACAACACCTGAACTTCCATGGCTGGCCCTTTTTGTTCCCTTTTGTGTCTTAGAGTAGTTTGATATCTAACCTGCTATGTTTACTGTATTTGGACTTCCATTATGTGTCAGTTGTGATAGCTGACCTTCTCTGGTTATGCAATGTGGACTTCTGCTGATTAGGTATTTTTTCTACATGATTTTTTATAGGCTGTTGATGATGGTGCCAGGGTTGAGGAGGATGTTTTACCTGCGCATGAAGATGCTCCTGTGCATGAGGCTGCCCCTGTGCATGAACCTGCTCCCGGTAGTGGTGTATTAGTTGATGAGGTTCATGGCAGTGAAAATAAGGTACCATTTTTCTTGTCCATTTGTCGTGTTGCCGCTGAGACGGACTTGCTGCCCCTGTGCATGAGGTTCAGTCAGCCCTTTGTAATGACTTTCTGTTTCTTTTGCAGCAAAATGATGATGTTAGTGTTCCTCCAGAGAAGGTTGCAGACAAGTCCGTCTCAGGCACCGGCTGCTCCGACGGGGTGGACCTGACTGAACCTCAGTCGTCCATTGGCGATGAGGTTTCTGATGCTGAGCAGGGCAAGACAACTGGAGACATCATTTTGGAGAAAGATCCTGTTGAGCCTACTATTGAGACTGGTGGTAGTGTTGCTGCAAGCCCAGAGAAGTCTCATGCAGCAGAGCCATCAGTTGTTGTTGATGATGTTCAAACACAACCAAATGTTTTTGTTGTTTCAGATTCTCCAGCTGCCCCAGCTGCTGCTGCTGTCCTTCCCGACGACGCTGCAACGTCTGCTGGAGATGACGACGAAGAGACTGAAAGAGATAGCTATGGAGAGGAGGTTGATCATTCCAGTGCTGCCACTGGTCTAGGGAAGGATCCATGAAGAGAGGAGCATGCTTCTCTCTTCTTTCCCCATCCCCCTCCCTTTTGTTGTTTGGTTTAGTCCATGATATCTCCTGTGAACTTCCTGTGTGGTCTAAGTTGAACTTCTGGTTTTGTTGTTTGTCGTGTGGTTGTAAAGAATGTTAAGTGAACCTGTATTCTATGTGGGTGAAGGTTTGTAATGCATGGGTTGTGATGTCTACGATCATGTGGTTTTATCTTTTCTGATGTAGCAGCTGAGATGTGCTTGTGTTTTGAATGTTGTGCTTGAATGTTGCTCTTAATTGAAACTGTCGTGAATCTATGAGCTTGAGTGTTGCTCTTAATTTCTATTTCTTTTGGTGAGCAGATAGCGACCTTGCTGTCGTCCGAAAGAAGGTTGATGACTTTTATTACAGTGTAACTAGGCTTAAGAATAATCGTTCCAAGAGGTGAGTGCAGCTGATTAATATTTACATCATCCATGTACCCTGTGAACTACCTGTGGTTTCATACCTGAACTTCTTTACTATATGTACCTGAACTTCTTATTTTTACTTCTCTGGTGCTGAACTTCTGGACTCTTTTGTACTGTACTGCCTGTTGTGATATAACTGAACTTCTGTGCTAACATGTGTTATGAAATTCCTGAGTTCCTGAGGCTGAACTTGTTTTACTTTCTATTGCTTTTGTTTTAGATCAATGATTATGTTCCAAAACAATGAGTGTGAAGCTTCTATTGAGGATGTCGCAATATCTTTTGCTCCTCGCGGAATGCTTCAATCTAATGTGGCTAAGGTTGCACTCTACTGTATACGTGCAAAGTACCAGGGATCATATAAACTCATCCTGGCATATTGGGTTTGTGTAAGTCAACCATATAGTGATTTCTTTTCTGTTTTGTTCCTTACCATTTTCGTTAAAACTTGTTTGTCTCATTTGTGTATTTTTCATATGTTGGTGTTGTCTGCATTGTTTTAGGACAAGATTTTCAGAGGTCAATTTGATTCCCGTGTGAGTAAGTACTTCTTGGCGAGTGGTCCAGATAGCATGGATGCACATGATTCGGTATGCAATATCTTGTTCTTTGCCTCTGTATTAGTTTTGCACTTGCGATTCACTGTGTTAATATTTGTTTTATTTTTCTTTGTACCGTTTGATGTTAATTCTCAGTTTTTAATGATTCATGTGTTTATGTTGCTTCAGGTTGTTTTCCCCACTTTTGACCCGCCTGAGATTCCTGCTTCCATGGGTGGTGTTTGTCATTGAGTTTCGATATTTCTTGACCTAAAGAATTCAAGGTTCCAGCTTCTCGACTCCTATTATGGACCAGATGATGAATGTGCGGTACGCCTGTTTCGGGGGATGACCAATAACATCAAGAAGCTTTGGAGTGATGCCAGCAACGACAGGGAGACACCCTTCAGTCCTCTTACCATTGACCATTTCCCTCTGGATTGGATTGATGTGCCCCAGCAGCAAAACAAGTATGAGTTCCACTTTTCTCTTTACCACTTCTGTTTATCCGTAGTTGTACTTAAGCTGCGACGTGTTTTATTCGTTGGATTTCTTTTTCTGTTCTAACACTATTCTTTTACTGTGTTTGATGGCAGTATCGACTGCAGATTCTTCATGCTTACGAATGTTAATTCGTATCATGATGGGGTTCTTGCAAATTATTCCCATGAAAATATCGCGGATATCAGGAAGACGTGGTTGTACTCAATCGCTTCTTCTAACCTATTTGAGACAGACTTCCAACCTTTGTTTGGCTACTACATATGTGGATTATCTCATAAATTTGTGGAAGGATAAGCCGGAGACCTCTGAGATATTCACTAGTGCTGACAGGGTTGTACTTAGTCCCTACTTCATACATGTTTTAGTTCTTTGCAGCCCTATCTCCCATTTTTGCGTTAGTTTTATTGTAGTGGCATTTGGGAGGTGTTTTAATTGTGTTTTTGTGAATGCACAGTACTGACTGGAGTATGATTTCTTCGCTGCAATGGTTCCAATGTTTGATGCAAAAAGATCTGCTGGTCTCCTCCCAATGTTTGTTCGCAAGGAAGAATACCTTCTTAATGCAAAGCTGGTTAGGTTTTTCATAAATCTTGGTTTTTTTAATTTCATGTGCATCCATTTTCTGAGTTTTTCAAGAAGTTTTTGTTCATGCCGGATCTTCAGTACATATGCTTTTATAGTTTGTGTTCACTGTTCCTTTCATTTTTGGCAGGTTTTCTTGATTCTATTCAAGCCAATTGGCACAATGGCGCACTACAGTGTGTACGTGGTGATTAGATATCATGGGAGCATTGACATCCTTGATTCACTTCCTTAAGCTAATATGGAAACGTCGCGAACGAGTTTCCATGGGGACTGTCAAAATATCGTGAGTGTTTCTTAGCCTGAACCCCTTTCACATTCTCTTGTTTGACACGAAGTTTATTATGCCTTGTGTTGACAAAATATGTTGTTGTCTCTGTTTTGGTAATACTGCTTGAACTGACTCTCATTTGGAAGTTGAACTTTTGCTATGTGGTTAGCTGGATCTTATGCAAGTGACGCTTTTTATGTACCTGAACTTAACTATTTTGGTTAACATGTTTTTGACTTCATCTTATTTTGTTATTTCTGGCAGATCAAGAGATTTGTTGGGTTGCTCGAGGAGGTGTACGGCAAGGCTGCGTACAAAGCGAGCAAGCAGCCTAACTGGGTGACTATTGCAAAGAGGCCGACTTTTATCGATGTTCCAAAGCAGAAGAATAATGATTATGGTTTCTTTGCCGTGAAGTTCTGCTCTTCATATGATGGCGATGAGATTGTTGAAGATTTTGGTGATCTAGAAGTATGTTTTTTCCTTGTTCTTGTCTCATCACCCTTTCACTTTTCTTGTGTGTTTTTGCTGAGACGCTCCTACTGTGGTTTTAGTTATCCATTACTAAACCATCGTTTCATTTTCTTTGTTTGCAGGCTGCTGCAGATGACTGGAAGCCCGAGTTCATGCACACTCTGATGTTTAGCAAGAAGAATGAAGTCATTCGTTCAGAGCTCCCTAAAGAGATCCAGTCCTTTGGCCCGTGAATTCGAAGCATTAGTTTCATTGTAGATTTGATTTCGTGCAGATTTTTAGGTTTGATAATGATTGGAACAATTCCGTAAAGATTTGGTTGTAGGAATGTTTTAGTGGTTTGTGTATCTATAGGTGCAGCATTATTTACTTATGATATTCAGGACAAATGTATTTGGTGTGAAGAATGATTTGGCTTTGTGAATTTCAATATACTGCATCATTTTCAGTATCCATGTGTTGCATGTTTTTGCCCCAACAGATGTACCTGAACTTCTCCCTCGGTTATGGTTGAACTTCTTGTTTTTTGTGTGTTGTTTATTTTTGGGCCCCAACATATGATCGTTGACTTGAACTTCTGCTTTGAGATGTGGCTGGGCTGCTGGTTTCAGATGGATGGGATATTCTATGTTGTGTAATGTATTGGTAATTTTGAACCCAACCAATATGTATGCTTTTGCATAGAATCTATATTTGCTTTTTGTGTTTTTTCAAGTGCGAATGTATTTCAGCTGTAACTTTGTGCAAAAATATTCTTGATGTTTCTTTATCTTTTGTCGGCATTGTACATGAACTTCTGCACGTATCCAAGCAGAACTTCACATTTGAACGCGTTGTCTTAGGCTTGCTAACCTTAGTTTATGCGGCGAAACTTTATTTTTTAAGTATATTTTTTCCTACATCGATTTTATATACCATAACTTCTTCTGTAAGCTGACCTGAACTTCAAAACTATATGATTATTTGCTGGTTGCTCTTTTATGGAATACAACACCAGCACCTCCTGCCATAACATACCAGGACTTCTGCAGTAATCTTACTTGAACTTCATAGTGTATGTTTTTCATTTTTTTCTTGCTTGCACTCTGCATGCAATACATCACCAGCACAACACTTCCTCTCATAATATAGCAGGACTTCTGCAGTAATATTACTTAAACTTCACAGTATATGTTACCAGGACTTCTACTGTATAATTTCTTTGAAAGTTCAACAATAAAAGGGGATGACATAATATTCTACACATTGACATGACATAAGTTTGCATTGTGTTAATTGACCTATTCTAACTGTTCATCAGCCTTGCGCTCCTCCTAGGCTTTGGTTGTATAGGTTTTTGCTTGACATGTACCTCTTCCTCTTCATCTTCATCATCCTCTTCCTCTTCCTCTTCATCATTCTCTTCCTCTTCGTCTTCCTCTTCTTCAACGGTGTCTTCATCTTCATCTTCCACCACTTTCTTGTTGCTGGCTCTAGGTTTTGCTTTCTGTTTCTTCTCTGAATTTTTGCTTGTCTTTTCAGCATTTGCGCGCTTCGGGCATGTTCTTGCATTATGTGGTTCATACTCCTTGCATATGCTACAAAGTCTGGTGCTTGCTTTCTGTGGGTGTGGTCCCTTCTTTTGTTCTATAACTTTGGGCTGCTATTTTTGAGATTTGGGTTGCTTGACCTCCTCAGCATTGTTTCTTTCCAAGAGTGTTGGACAGGTCAGCTTGTTGTGTCCCGCAACCTGGTTGCACACACTACATTTCCTGTGTCCAAGTGGCACTCCATTCTCATCAAGCACGATGACTCTTCCTGCAGGTGGTGCCTTTATTTGAGCTCTCTTGTCACTTTTCTTTGCTACAGTGATTTTCTTCCTACCCTTTGTTTCAGAATACAACGGTAGTTTCATCGTCTCTTGTTGTCATTGCTCCATTGATTGGCCATCACCTTGCTTGCATTGGTTGGCTTCAGCGGCGGCGTTGAGCATTTCAGCTGCATAATAATGAAGGTCATCTTCAATTTCAGCGTCCTCTTCAGCCATCCTTTTGTCAGCATCCGCTTGATTTGTTGAATGTATTGCATCAAGCTCTTCCACAAGCCTCTTGAGAACATAGTAGGCTCTGTCATATTGCTGGTCACATCTCATCGCTTTCTTCTTAACCATCAAATTTAGCTACAGCAAGATGTCTTGCTTCGATAGTCTTGAGTTGCCATCCGATGCGGTTGTGTTGTAGTCCCTCGTATCAAAGGTTGGTTGTGATTTTGCAGTCTTTGTGTACCGTTTGAGGATATACTTGTTTGCAGATTTGTCAGGCTTCAGGTAGTCCAGTATGTTCATGATGTGAATGCAGAAT
The DNA here is from genome assembly GCA_034509565.1 of Triticum monococcum. Classification (NCBI taxonomy): domain Eukaryota; kingdom Viridiplantae; phylum Streptophyta; class Magnoliopsida; order Poales; family Poaceae; genus Triticum; species Triticum monococcum. Next base: position 144,650,240 of record CM067841.1, on the reverse strand, counting down.
ACATAGTTTGTGAGCCAGGAATGAGTTTCATAAATTTTGATATGATACTAGTAGTTTAGCTGTTTGATGAGTTTGTTTTTCCACTCACCTGTGTGTGCCCAGAGCTTGCATTCACACTCGTATATTTCATTCTCTAGGTCAGCTACAACCTGGAATTCATGCTTTGACCAGGAAAATCTTTCTTGATCATCATGGCCAGGCTTGTTGTGGTAGTACACAAGGTACTTAGTGTGCTCTGATGTACGCTTTGCGCGAAATAGCGTGGATTTTCTCATCCTATTCCCCATCTCGGTGTACACGGCTCTCGTGTACTTGATAGACATGTCTTCCTCGTAGCCGTAAGTTGTTTTTGTCACAGGATTGGTCTGCACATGTCAAAAAGTAAGATATTAGTCAAAGCAGAGTCATGGGTTTCATTTTTTTAAATTCAAAGTGCACATGTTGAAGGTAAACAGAACATGATCGGGGTGTTTTTTGTCACCGTACCATGCTGGTCATTGTTTGCTCGTTCTCCTTCTCCATCCGAGTTTGTATGCAAGCATTGACCCGCCTAGCAAACTTGTGTAGGTTCTGGGTCCCCTTGACAAACCCTTTCTTGAGGACGTGGTTCATGCTCTAGCTTCGTTGTGTGGAAGTCATTCTAGCATAGAAAATGTTCTTGTAATATGCTGAAATCCACATCCTTCTATCACTCCAGAGCTGCATCATCATCTGTTCGTTCTCCAGGTTGTACTTGTGCACGAGTTCAGCCCAAGCATCTTCAAACTCCGTTGGCATCAGCGGCCAGTTTAATATAGTTGTGAACTCCTCTTTGAATGTTTTATACTTTTTGTACAACAACGCGAGGTATTCCCTGTACTTCTTCATGATGTGCCAACGGCATAGCTTGTGGACGGTGTTTGGAAATGATTGTAGTATAGCTTTCGCCATCGATGGTCACTGGTCTGCATGAATTAAAAGAAATGAAACTTGATTTTTTTTTGCACTGATGGTGAACTTATGTTGTACAAGTACTTGAACTTCACATCTAGCAGTATGGCTATCTAAGAATGTCACATGTATTTTTCCTTACAGCAGTGTTGCTGAACTCCTATGGTACCAGTGCTTGAACTTCACAGTTAGTAGTAGGACTAACTAGTAGTGTCACATTCAAAAAAATTCTTAAAGCAATGTTGTTGAACTTCTGTGGTAGCAGTGTTTGAACTTCACATAAATAACTATATTTTTCTGAACATGTTACATATATTTTTCTTACAGCTTTTGTCCTTGAACTTCTGTGATTCCTGTATTTGAACTTCACATTCATAACTATTTTTTTCTAAACATGTGACAGATAATTTTGCTTTCTTGTACTGTTAGTTGGACTTCTGTGCTAACAGTGGTTGAACTGCTTGCTTTACATTATTTTTCAGATAAAACCAATGTACTCAATGCAGACCCATAGACTGAAAAAGTTGATGAAACTTGAAGCGGTTTTTTTAACTCACCTATTAGAATGCAAGTTGGGTGCTTGTTGTTCATGCACCGTACAAATGTATCGAACAACCACTTGAATGAGTTTGCATCTTCGTCTCTGATAAGGTCAATAGCAAATATCGTTGACTGCAAGTGACGGTTCGTTTCAACAAACACTCCCAGAGGCATATGAAATCTGTTGGTCTTGTATGTTGTGTCAAAATGGTACGCAATCGCCAAAGTCTTGATAGGCTCCTCGACATCTTGCATTGGACCAGAAAATGTTTTTAATTAACTTGTCCTTGTCTACTTGTATTTCATAGAAAAACTCATCATTGATTGCCTTCATGTCTTTGAAGAATGAAACATGTTTCAGCACATCACCCAAATCATCTTTCCTTGCATTCATGGATTTCCTGCAAATTACATGCAAACATGCATTTGTTATTTTTGCTTTCAAAGGGTTGTGACCTAGGATGCTATTTACATTTGCAGTATGTGGATGTTTAAATACTTACTGGTTTAGTAGGTCTCGTCCGGTCATGCTTAGGAAGTAGCTTCCATCTTCATTTTCAGATAGCATGGACATGATTGTTGTGTGCTTGACATCATGGTACTGCAGGATCTTTACGTACTCCAAAATAGTGGGGTCATAATTCTTGTGTGAGTGCAAGAATACCAGCATGTCATCAGTTTGCATGAGTTGGTGATTATGATTGTACTCAATGTCCACTGCCACGCATGTTTTATCCTCCTGCACCTTCACCCTCATTCTTGCATTGCAGCCTATCCTCTGTGATGTTTTGTTTCGCTTCCTGTTAGCCTCTGAAACAGAAGATGTGTGTATCCCTTGGAATGCGCAAACAAAATACTTGTGGTTGTCACCCCCCCCCCCATCTTCCTGATTCCAAAACCAGCGTGTTTGGCGTATCTGTTATAAAATTCCCTTGCTTTCTCTACATCTTGGAATCGCATCTTTAGTCTTGGTATTAGATAATCTGGGAGATCCGGCGTCTGCAGAAAAAGAAAAAATAATCCAAACGTCACATTAAAATGCTGTTTATGAACTTGTTATCCTAGAGGGAGCAGAAAATTTGTAGATAATATTAGATGCGTATATAAATATTTTTGTTTTCACTTACGTGCATGTATGATCGAAACTCCACCGGAGTCTGCTGGTGTCCCTCTGGGATGGGGCACGGCGGAGTAATCATAGCAGGATGCAGGAGTGGATCACAAGGAGGAAGGAGGGTTGAAGATGGCCTCTCTCTTGTTTGCGTCCTTTTTGCTTCAGGTGGTTGCAGAGGCATTGCGATCCCGGTCTTGGTTTGCTCTCTTGGTTTGTGAATCAATTCATGTACCTTATGTCCCGTACAATTCCTACTTGTAGCAGCAGCAGGATCCAACGGTGGTAGTGTGCATAGCACTCTCCTCCGTGTGTGTGTGTTCCTGTTGGATTTTTCTTGGGATCCGGTTTAGTTGCTTCGCTTTGGCATTGATGAGGCACACCAGGATAACCTCCAGAGTTACACGCAGGACTTGAGCTAACCCCCTCCTCCATTGGCGTGCTTGGGAGTCTGCTGGCGGATACAAAGAATCCGCGGGGGATTTCCGGCGTCACCCAATTAGGTGGAGGCGCAAACTTGTGCCGATAGGGCTGTGACCCATCATCTTGGGAGTCTCCATGTGTTTCGGGTGTCATCCATTTTTGGTCTGGAGCAGGTTGGTAATGCTATTGGTGCGTTTGAGGTGTGACCCATTGAGGGGGTGGTTCAACACGTACAGGCTTTGGATTGTGTACTTGCTGCTGGGAACTTCTAAGCTTCTTCACGCGTCTCTCGTCTTGCTGACATAGAAGAAAAAATGTCTATTAGCACACAAGTTAGATCTGCCTATACCTTTGTAACTGAACTTAGCATTATTCACATCCTGAACTTCTCATATAAAAGCGGTGTTCATGTACATATTTTCCCCCTAGGAGAGCCATCACACTATGCACTGAGCTAAGCATCTGCCAATACTTTTTGTACCTGAACTGAGCACCCTTCACAGAATGAACCTCACATCTTGTTAATTCTACACTATTTGATTACTTATATGTACCTGAACTGAGCACTCTCCACAACCTGAACTTCTTGTTTTGCAAAGGGGAAATACTGTCTACAGTTAAAAAACCTAAACCTTCATGCATTTGAATGGTTGAACTACCAGTGCATACCAACCTGACCTTCATGTGAGATCACATGCATGTTCTATTTTCCTTTTATTTATTTTTGCACAGAACCAGATACATACCAACCTGAACTCTAGCACACTTACTAGTTGAACTTCACATGGCTTTTCCACATGTGAATGCAGGCAGATTTTATAGTGTTTGTAGCTTGGACTGAGGCTGACATACTACCTGAACTTCACATGCCTGTAAGCAGGCAGATTTTACAATGTTGTTTTGTAGCCTGAACTAAGGCTCACACACTACCAGAACTTCACATGGCTGTAAGGAGGCAGATTTTAAAAAAGCTTTTGTAGCATGCAGTGATGCTCACACAACACCTGAACTTCATGTGGCTGTAAGAAAATAACAAATAGAAGGAAGAAGTTCAACCATACCCTAGCTAGAAGTTCGGCCAACCTTTTTCCAGCAGCTGATAGGCCACCTTGAGAGCAATTTGTCGGATAGCTAGGAGAGGAACCGCACGGCAATCCATGTCTTTCATAGGGCGCGAAGTTCACCTGCATAAAGCAAGAAGGTCAGGTAAGGGAAGATTGAAGGAGTTCGCAAGATTAGGGAGGAAATTCATATAGTGTTCTTAGATTTGAAGGCGCCACCGATGCAGCCTCCGCCGCTGAGATGCTTCCTTCAGTGCGCTGTTCGCCTTAGGTTGCGCCTTGGCCGTCATGACCACTGCTAAGCCGTCGGGCGGTGACGATGGACTGAGGAGGAGGCTTCCGGAAGTCCATGGCTGTTAGTGGCAGAAAGTGAGGCGGCTTCGCCGCCTCCAGGCGACGCGGGCTCCCTCGCGCCGGCGTCCGACGTCGCTCGCTCGCCCGCACCGGCGGTCGGGCAGGAGGTGGAGTCGGAGGGGGCGGAGCTTGATCTGGTTGGCCAGGATCTGGATAAGGAGGGGAGGCGCTGGATCCGGCAGAATTTCGGCTCACGTATCATGGCGGAGGCCGGGGATCGAGGGGAGGGGCGGCTCGATCGGGATCGGGGTCCAGGTGGGATTCTACTGGACCAGGCTGGCAGTTCCGGGAAGTTCGGGAACCTATCTTCGGTCCCTATATAGGGCTGTTGTGATCCAAATAACTTTTCTAATCCTGAGATTAGAATAGTGCTGTCCTATATATACTATATCATTGAAAGCGCGCATTGCTGCGCCCGTCTATTTTGGCACTACAATGTTAGTGATAGAATGAATTATATTAGAGGTTTTACTCTAGCAAAATTAATACATGAATTATGATATAACATGTGACTTAATTAGTAATTTTTTGTAGGAATATTTTAGTGGAGTCCAACCAGGCAATGACTCGGCAATTTTGCGTGTGATACAAAATTTAAACATTATTAGGCCCCATACCATATATGTAGAAAGATATTATTATCATCATCATCAATCAATCATTAAGGTAGTATAACTGATTCTCACACAAGAAAATAGGTGATATTTTCCCCATAAATCACATCTTGCCCAAAAAAATTGTGCTCTATTGGTACGTCGACACCCGAGCACCCGTACGCACGTCTAGTTTTCTGGTAGCATACAACGAATTTATTTAAATATATACAATGAAACGTATAGCAAATGTCTCCTGTAAGATAAATCACCAAAGCCTAACCATAGGTGTGTTCTTATATGCTAGAAGTTTTAGCGAAAACACATAGAACTCTGAAGGTGACACACGATCAGCCTCGAACGACCTCTCTAAGCACTAAAATCATAAGCACATAGGTCACCTTGTGCAATCTTGGTGTCTCTTGTTGATTGTACTTGGTTGGTTGTTTGACCTTCTGATCATAGGGCACACATTTTTCTTTATTTTACCGCAGTTTATTGATTGGTGGTTGTGTAAACTGATAAATTCATCAATTAGTAGTTTCGGTCCTCCTACATCAGACAAATATATTGAGCGACAAAACAGTACATATACCAATTGAAAAACCATTGCTTCCAAAGGTTTAAGAAGAGTATTTCTTCAGATATCAAGCTTGAATTCATTCGCAAAAAAAGAGCTTGAATTATAATCCTCCATGATTATTGAGGCTAAAGTTCAATACTATGATAGGTTCTTTGTGCAAATATCTATTACATGTGTATAAAGGTAAGCTTTGCATTACCCAAATGGTCCAAGTATGCCAGAGAAATTGCTCAATGCAGCACACTAAGAAATATTTTAGTTGACCATTTAATTTGACCACACTATCACAAGTATGCCATAGAGTTAATGTATATTTCAGAAAATAGTTACACACAGGCATGCTTACTAAGAAATAACTTATCATATCATGCACTGACATATATCAGCAGCTCTGAAAAACTTGCAGAAGCAAAAATAGAATGCAATAGACTAAAACTTGTTGTTGAAGTACAAGGAGACCAGTTCATATCTAAAGTCATCACCTGCATGTAGCCGTATTAGCATCACAACGTTGGTGAGGGTAATCTTCTAAAATAATGTGGGTAATAACCTAAAAGGTATTTGTATTGTTTAAGGATTGGGCGATGTCAAGAATATACCATGATGTGAAATTAGCACAAGCTTTTGAAATTTGGTAAATCAAGTCAAAGATAAGTAATTTGCATCTACCTCCAGATCAACTCCCGTGAAAGGTTGCCTCAGAGTACTTCAGCTCCCCCGCTGCAATCACATCATATTTCTCATGAAGACCAACTTATAAACTCATACTTCAAATACATAAAAATTGGACTGGCATGCACAAACTACTTTTAAATTAAGCCTAATGCCATTAATAATTGTAACCTCTATATTAGTATACAAGACGAGTAGTAAGATACATAGCAATAGCATAACTTGGCATGGAAAAAGCATACGAGGACACACACACACACAATTATGATAATGAATGAAAGTATACAAACTGCATGTATTTTTCGCAAAATATACAACTACTAAGTATATTCAAAACTGTAAATCTTGACACTTCCACTTGTCAACACTATGTGTCCATGTTGATTGCTTAAATGCAAAGCATAGGGACAGTTGGCATAGTCATACGTTCTACATGGGATATCAAATTTTAGATTCTTTCTGTATGAGTAAACAGTACAGAAAATAACGTCTTTTCCTAAAAAAATCGTAAGATTTGGTAGGCACAAATTAGCAAAGTCAACATATTCTGTACAATAATAAAAGAACCTTGGAATATATAGCTACAGTGCAGAAAATAGCTTCCTTTCATAAAAGAAAAATGGATAAAATCTTAACACCTGACAGGCACAAATCATCAAAGTTGATGTATGCTATACATTAATAAAAAAAGTCTTCACATGTTATTTTCTTCAGAGAAACGAACATATCTTGTACATACATTAATAAAATAATATATTCACATTTATTTTCTTTAGCCATGTGATCAACTGAAGGAACAAAGTTTCTCTCAGAGCATTATTTGTGTGAACCCAAAAGTAAGCATAATTAGCAATCTCACAGCCATCCATGAGAAATTTGTGGCACATAAAAAAATTGTGGGAGGGGGCAGGGGGTGCTCATCGTGGCCCTCCCAGCCGCAGGACACCACCACTTTGTCGATCTTTCTCCCACCTGCCTCACGAATCCACACCAACCAGCGGCAAGGTGTGCGTGCATGCTTATAATCCACACCAACCATCTTGAGTTTCTGCAATATTTTTCAAAATTATGAAACATAAAACTAAAGTTGCATAAGCTGGCGAATATATTAGACATACAAAATGTTGTAACAAATTGAATATAGTTTTGAGCCTCTTGTTTGGTTTCATATATACGGCGCATTCAACATGGATCAGTATATGAAATACCAATTAGCTTGGACTAATGAGTGGCTAGAGCATGTGTGAAATCTAAAATGAATCAAGAACTATCTAAAAATTTAACAGGTAAGCTTAATCAAAATATACTTACATGAATCAAGTGATATCTTCCAGAAGGCCAAATAAGCATCTACATGCAAGCAGGATTCAGAAAGCCATAGAGGAGACAGGGGGCAGGGAGAAAACAAGCACATGAGTACAGTACAGACTAATGCAGACGGGCAGAAAATCTACGCCTTCTGGTTGACTGGACCGTGTTCCTCTGCTGCTTACAAATTGGGTATATGTAGGGATGGCAATACAAGCAGGAACTCAATTACTTGAACTGAAGATCAAATATCCACATTAGAATCCCAAACTGAATCTGCACGCTATATACAAATAGTTACATGACTGACGTGTAAATTAGTACTGTGAAGTAGGAGTTCAACCACGGTACCTTGTACAAAAAAATCATACACATGAAATGAAAGGGGAAGGGAAACGTGGATGCTTACATAGTGGTCACCGGCCAATGAACACAACGCGAAGACAACGACTGTAAAAATTGATAGAATCGGAGGGATAATCCTACTGCCTGGTTGTTGTTAAATTCAGAATGGGCATTAGCGGCATCGTCACGAAGTGAAACGAAATCAGGTGTGTAGGGAAGCGTTTCGAGAAATTGGATCTTTTGCCCCACTTTACTTCTTCATAAGATCATTTGCCCCCCCCCCCCCCAAGAGGCTACCGGGTGGGGCCCGGGGCCACTGTCATTGAGACAATCACAGGGCAAATCATCCAACCCCTTGTAAAGTGGGGCAAATCATCCAATCCCCCCTTGACCTTCTCCCTGCGGCCAGCTGTCAAATGCATCGATAGCCGGGACATCGAACTGGAATCAGGACGGGAGAGGTCTTCACCGCGCCGTTGTCGTCGCCTGCCCGTTACCTTCAAGGACGTCTTCATCAAGGGGCGTCCGCTGCCGCCGCCGCCTCAATAGGGTTGCGAGTGTAGTGCTGCCCCTTCGCATCTTCCTTGCGCATCGGCAGCATCTCGCCCAAGCTGGCAGCACATCAATGATTCACCCTCGATCATAAGAGGAAAGGGATCAGGAGGGACGGGGCTTGGGGATGAGTGGAAACAACGACTGCAAGAGTAGCAGCGGCCCAGAGGAAGAGGGGATCGGGGGAGGCGGTGGCGGCGTACCTAGGGGAAGAGGTGACCTGCATCGTCATGCCTCCTCTCGTACTCCCTTTTTTTAGGCGTCCTTCTCTCGTAGTACTCTTTTTCTCCGCATCGTGTCGATTGGCTCAGTGCAGGTGTTTGTAAGGAGGTTGCTAGAGGCCCATTAGGCCCAATTTATCCGGAGCGCCCAAAAAAGTGACCGGAGCAGCGGCCCAGGATGGTTAGCGATCGTTGTTAGCGAACATAACCAGATTAGGAGCGACTCACAACTCATCCAATGGCCAAAATGCTTCAAACTGGTGATCAGACGACCGGGAGCGCTGATGCCTTGAGAAGGCTGGAAAAGTGTTCAGTTTTAATGTATATGTGTGTGTGTGTATGTGTGTGTGAAGGGGACACCTCTAGAACACACAACAAACATTGTTAGCCATGTGCGGCGCCCCCCTCCATAGTTTACGCCTTCGGTCATATTCACGTAGTGCTTAGGTGAAGCCCTGCACGATCACTTCACCATCACCATCATCACGCTGTCGTGTTGACGAAACTCTCCCTCAACACTTTGCTGGATCAAGAGTTCAAGGGACGTCATCGAGCTGAACTTGTACAGAACTCGAAGGTGCCGTACGTTCGGTGCTTGATCGGTCGAACGAGAAGAAGTTCGACTACATCAACCGTGTTGTCAAACGCTTCCGCTTTCGGTCTACAAGGGTACGTGGACACACTCTTCCCTTCTCGTTGCTATGCATCTCCTAGATAGATCTTGCGTGAGTGTAGAAATTTTTTGAAATTGCATGCTACGTTCCCCAACAACATGTTGCCTACCTCTATCGCTTCCTCTCTTCCCGTCATCCCCCTACTCACCCACTGACACCGCTCCTTATCATCATGCTCTTTTGTCTCTCGACATCTCCCACCTAGAGCAAGTCTACCATAGTTGCCATATGTGTGGTCGCCATATGGCATATATCGCACACTCCATATTCATTTGAAGGTTGTCGTGGTCGTGTACAAACACAAAGTCACCATATTGTGTCGTTCATATATTTTCTATTTATTTGTTCCTTTCTTTTCTTAAATTGCTTCAAATTATCTATGTTCAATTTAAGTACATTTAATCATACCAAACCAGTTCAAATCATCAACAAAACCGATAAACTTATATTAGTGGCCTAAAGTCATCGCATTACATATTTTTTGTAACTTCAAATGTCATTAAACAACATTTCCAAATGTGCAATGTCGCTATTTAACATTACTATGCACTACTACCTATGGTACCACCACCTCCGATGTCGTCTAGTCGTCATCCTTGTCCTCTCTAAGAGACTGTCCAAGAAGGCATTGGAGTCGTACCCATGAGTTGCAGCCACGAGCCGCAACTGCTCCTCGTCGGTGGTTGTGGGAAAAAAATCCCAATGGATGCGCTCCACATCATGGTGGCTTGCGTGCGCTTAGAGGGCGGAGAGCCGCAACATGGCGACGACCGGGTCCTCGGGCTTCCTCTCGGGCTTGGGGACAAGGAGATGGTGGGAGTGACAGGGCCAGTTGGTGGGTACAAGGTCATTAACAGTTATGATGGCGCCCGAGGCGCTAGACCGATGTCGCCCACTATCATGTGGAATGGCAGATCCCCCGCGACCATCATCACTAAAGACGCTATGGGGGGAAGAAGTGATGGCAACCGCTTCTCGTGCACCATGTGGGGAATTCGCATACCATCAATGCGCCACGATTGGGATGGGTGGTTCCAGGGGCGGACCTACATTGAGGTGAGTGGGAGCCCAGGCCCCCACTCAAAATTTGAAACTCCAGTATTATTGGCTTGTGTCTTTTGAAAAATATGCTAAAATTCTTTGAATTTTGAAAGAATATGCCCCTAGTCAAAATACTATCTAGGTCCGCCACTGGGTGGTTCAGCCAATAGGTTGTGTCCCTCCATCGCGGTGGCGTTGTGACAGAGAGGGGAGAAGATAGCTAAGGGAGGAGACGTTAAGGATGGGTGAGGCGGTGGCTAGGCTTGGGACGCTTCACTATCAGGCTTTTAAAGCAGAGGATGATGTCGCGTGGCGGCCATCTAAATAGCCACCTCATGAATCCAAGGGAGCGGTTGTGTGTCGGCGTTCTGGGAACGGGGGTCCCCAGATTTGCCTGCCTGCAGCCTTCGGCGTGGCTCGAATGGGGGCCCAACATGGCCCATCTTCATCAGGCACAAGACTCAAGACCCTCGCGAGGGTCCAAGCCTCACGAGGCGGACGACACGGCGCATCCTCAGGCGCAGCCTCCTCAGGCTGGCTCACTAGGAGACGGAGATATCAAGGCGGGGTGCCTCGCGAGGCGCCCGTGACGCAAGCCATGATGATCGAGGGCGCCAGGCAGGCGCCAGCGCGCGCAACGTCCTTCTTTCCTCTTTGGTGCAAAGGGGGCAAGCGCAGCCGCGGAGTACCGAGGCATCAGGCAAAGGTTGCCGTTTCGGTGCAACAAGACCAGGACCAAGCGGACTACGAGACGAAGGTCACCATGGAGCCCAGCGCGGCGTCATCGCTGAGCCTTTCGCAGGCGAAGACCACCTTTTGTCAGGATAGATGTACTTGCTATCCCCCTTCAAATTAGCCCGCCATTGTTGGCTCCCTTCCCGCTCGATATTTGGGAAGAGGACCAGGGCCCCTATAAATAGGACCAGCCACCCACATAGCAAGGGGGTTGGTTGGTTCGGTAGGGTTCGGTTCGAGCAGTTAGCAGATCGAAGATCGGAAATCAGAGAGAAGAGAGAGAGAGAGAGAGAGAGAGAGAGAGAGAGAGAGAGAGAGAGAGAGAGAGAGAGAGAGAGAGAGAGAAGGGCGACTGAACTCTTCCTAGCAGTTCATCGCCCCAGCCAAGAACAGACCCTCGTGAGGCTGTTCTTCCTTGTATTGTTCATCATCACCAGCCCCTAGAAGCAATCCATCCACCACACACTAGAGTAGGGTATTACACCACAATGGTGGCCCGAACCAGTATAAATCTTGTGTCTCTTGGGTGATCCTTTTAGTAGTTTAGATCTTTGTGAGGCGGGGAGGTTGAGGACGTGATCTCCGCGCGCACCCCAGTGTTCGAACCTTAAGGGTCTGCCGGAACCCAAAATCCGACATTTGGCGCGCCAGGTAGGGGTGCGCCGGAATTCGTCTTCCACCACTCCGTTCTCCTCCGACCGTCGCATCCATGTCTGACGCTCGTCGAGCCCGCGCCGAGCGCCGGGCCGCCATTGCTTCTCGCGCCGCCCAGACGGCCCCCGTCGGTGGGCGTCCTCGTTGTTCCCCGTCGCCCACCGTCAACGCCGCCACCGGCCCGGCGGGGGGCGAGAAGCAGGCATCGTCTCAGCACCCGTCCGTGCGGCAAGACGGCCGCACCCCTACTCCATCACTCACTCCAGCCGGTTCTTCGTCCCGCGCGCTCCGCGCACCCTTGGAGGCTCGGGCTGCGCTCCTCGCGGCAAACGAGCTCCTGCGCTACCGTCCCGTCGACGACGTCTACGAAGAATGGCTCAACCGCGTCGCCGAGCTTGTCCGTGCCGCAGGGGGCTCTTCCGCGCCGTCCGTCCCTCTGCGCCGCACTCTGCCCCGCGCGGGCAACGAAGCTCCAGAGGCGCACCTGCCGCCTCCCCTCCAAGAAGATGCCATGGCTCCAAGGCGCTTCGCCCCTGGGCGGAACCCGCTCCGTTAGGCGTCAGCGCAGCAAGAGCGGAGCTGCCAAGAAGTTCCTCGCCCGCAAGGGGCTGCCAGGGCGCTCCCTGCTCCGGCGCGCCGCGACCCTGCCCCACCTCCGGCGCGCCAAGACCCTGCCCTGCTCCTAGCTGCAGCACGTGGGGACCCACAATACCAAGCTCTCCACCAACCAAGGCCTTTTGTGGCCAGTGCGGGCAGCCACGCCTACACCACTGAGCTGCGCAGCGTCGCGTGGCCCGGCAAGTTTAAGCCCGAACTGCCTCCTCGCTACGACGGCACAACCGATCCCGCAGAGTTCCTCCAGCTCTACGAGCTGGGCATCGAGGCTGCCGGCGGGGATGAAAAGGTCATGGCGAACTGGTTCCCCATGGCGCTCAAGGAAGGAGCTCGAACCTGGCTCCTGAATCTGGCTCCAGGCACGATCTCCTCCTGGGACCAGATGCGCGCCCGCTTCATCGCCAACTTCCAAGGTACTCGCGACCGGCCACCCATCGTGAGCGACATGCGCCGCATCAAGCAACAACCTGGAGAGACCCTGCAAAAGTACATCCAGCGCTTCAACAGCGCGCGCCTCAAGATCCCCAAGGTGTCCGAGGAGGCCATCATCTCTGCCTTCTCCGATGGCGTGCGCGACGTCAAGATGAAGGAGGAGCTGGCGATGCACGAAGACCTCTGCACCTCCCTGGAGCTGTTCAACTTGGCGAACAAGTGCGCCAGGGCTGAGGAGGGACGTCTCTCCCTCCTCGAGCTGCCTGCCACGGACCCAGAAGAGAAGAATCCCAAAGCCAAGGACGCAAAGCGCAAGGGGGCTGCCGTACTCGCGGCAGAACCAGACACAAAGCGGGGCAAGAATCTGCCCGAACCCTCCAGAGGCAGCTGGTACTGCGTGTACCATGACCTCCACACCCACAACACCAACGAATGTCAAGACCTCCGCGCCGTGTGAGAAGGAAGGATCGGCCGTCGCCCTGACCGTGCTGACCGGGGCTACGGCCGAGGAGGAGGAAGAAACCCAGGACGCTGGGAAGACCGTGGCCCGCACCAGGGGTGGCGCGACCAGCCTCGCGAGGACCGCTGGCAAGACCCACCTCGCGAGAGAGGATGGAGGGATTAGCCTCGCGAGGGAGACTGGAGGGATCAGCCTCGTGAGGACCGCCCTCACGGCAACGCAGGCCTACCTCCTCTGCCGCCTCCACCAAGAAGGAACGAAGACCGCCATCAAGACGAGGGGGCTGGGGGCTTCCAGGAGCCGCGCGCAATCGCCTGCATCCTGGGCGGAGCTCAAGCCCCAGCCTCTCAACGTATCTTCAAGCAGTTTGCCCGTGAGGTGAATGCAGTTCTCCCCAAGCTCGAAGCAACGCGCCCCCTTAGGTGGTCGGCGTGCCCCATCACGTTAAGCTCGGCGGACCAGCTCAAGTGCGCGGCCACGGCGGGAGTCCTCCGGATGCTCTGCTCCCCAGTCATCAGCAACGTGATGGTCACCAAGACCCTCATCGATGGTGGGGCGGGGCTCAACGTCCTGTCCGTGGAAATATTCAACAACCTCCAAGTGCCCTATGACCAGCTTCACCCAACCAAGCCTTTCTTCGGGATCACCGACGGTTCCACAGTCCTGATCGGGCAGGTCCGCCTCCTTGTCACCTTCGGGGCTCGCAGCAACTACCGCATCGAGCTCACCGACTTCGACGTCGCCCACATCCGCCTGCCGTACAACGCCATCCTCGGGTGCCCAGCGCTGGCCAAGTTCATGGCTGCGACCCACCACGGCTACAACGTCCTCAAGATGCCAGGAAGTGGCGGCGTCATCACGGTGCCCTGTGAAGAAAAGGATGCAGTGTGTTCCTTGGAGCGGGCCTATCAGGCCGCGTCGCTAGAAGACCCAGATCACGGAAGCAGGAGGCTTCCTGAGACCACCCCCAAGAAGAAGAAGACATCGTCAGGCTCGGCCCCTTAGGAGGCAGGCCCCTCAGGGCCCACATCTGCCCAGGGGGACCCTCCTTCCATTGCATAGGAAAGCGCGCCCGACGCCCTCCTCAAGCAGGGCTCGGGGGCTCTCATCTGGAGGGCCACCAACCTAGCCAGGGTCACGAGGGAGGCGCTTGGGCACCATGTGGAGGCGTGCTTCACGGCACGTTTCCCCTGGGAAGGAGCCGAGCAAGGAAGGCCAGACCAGCAGGAGTTCGTTGACAAGGCCATTCAAGAACAACAGGAGACAAGGATCATGAGAGGTTGCCGCCGCCTGCCAACCGTGGCCCCGCATCCAGGCGAGGATGGTGGGCTGCGCGTCTGCATCGACATACCAGGGCTCAATCAGATCGCCACGACGGAGAGTCTCTGGCCCTCACAAGTGGGGCGCTGCGGGGGTCCACCCCATAGCTATGTTCGCATGCCTTACGGCCTGCCGAGCATGGCTGCGGCGTACCAGCGCCTCATGAGGGGCATCATGGAGGCTCAGGAAGACAGGCGTTCCGTGGCCTTGGCGGAGATGGAGGCAGCTCGCGAGGAGTCACCAGCGCCTCCGGAGCCTCCCGAGGCCCCAGGGCCTGGGGGGGCTCGTGAGGATCGGCTTCCGCAGCCCGTCAAGTCTGCCGCACCAACGCCACTACGCCGACGACATCCTCGGGTGACATCTTTCAAGTTCCGTTCTCTGCTGGGAGCACCCTCCCAGGGTTGCATCACTCCCAGGCCGCATGGGTCCGTCCCCGCGGCATGTATCTGCATTTACCTTTCCGTCGTTAGTTTGCCTTGTTGGGGGCGCCCCTCGGGCTGCATCATCCCCAAGCCGCTCGGGCCAGACCCACCGGCGTGTATCTCCCTAGCGTTTATTTCCAACTATGCAGTTGCCCATCAGGCTTGATTGCATGATGCCCGTCCGCGGCATCCCTTCTTCTCCATGTCGACTACTTGCACGTTAAAGGGGGGGTGCCTGAGCATCATGACTCAGGGCTCTTACTGGCTCTCCAGCCCTCACCCTCTGGCCTTGTCCATGGCATCACGACCTGGCATACCAGCGACGGCTGAGACAAGCTCGAGGGCCGGGACCCGAGGACGTAGAGTACCGGCATCTAACCAAATTTTGCAGGGACACATCTCAAGATACGGCCCAGTGCCGGGCGCAACCCGCCTAGAGGTAGGGCCTCGTGAGTCCCGCTGGCTCACGGGTGCCCAGATACACCTCACCTAGCTCTATCGTGCCGGTCACGTGTCAGGGCGGGGCTGTATACACCCCGGGGGCTCCTCTTGGAGGGGAGCCCCCTCCCACGTACCAGTGGAAGCACCATGCTCCACGCTGGCTGACGACACTGCCGAGGCGCGGCTATGCCCGTACACATACGGAAGCGCTATGCTCCGCGCTAGTGATAAACAACTGAGGGTGGCCTCCGGGCCGCATTAACCTCAGGGAGCCCAGAGCTCAGTGGCTGGCCTCATTGCAACGCCTCCCCTCGGGAGTGCCGCGCGAGGGGGCTGGGCACGGGGGCTACGGCTGGGTCATGCCCAGACGTATGTCGCCCAGCCAGGCCCCTCGGGACTGGTTCGTCGCGCGTCTCTCCCCGAGCGGAGCCAAGGTATGAAGGCCGTTTGCGTGTCAAGGGGGACTCCTAAGCATCGCGACTCAGGGGCCTAACTGGCTCCGTAGCCCCTCACTCCTTAGTTCCGAAAGGCTATGCTGGGTGAGGTACGCGCGGAGTCGGGCTCTGCAGACGTAGAACGGTAGCCACGCTTACATCTCGCCTCATCACCCGCTGTTCGCGTGTCAAGGGGGACTCCTGAGCATCGCGACTCAGGGGCCTAACTGGCTCTGTAGCCCCTCACTCCTTAGTTCCGAAAGGCTATGCTGGGTGAGGTACGCGCGGAGTCGGGCTCTGCAGACGTAGAACGGAAGACACGCCTACATCACGCTTCCCTACTTGTTGTTCGCACGCCAAGGGGGACTCCTGAGCATCGCGACTCAGGAGCCTAACTTGTCACATAGCCCCTCACTCCTTTGGTCCCGTCCTGGTTTCCGGTCGGGGCTAATGCTGGGTGAGGTACGCGTGGGGCAGGGCTCTGCCGGCGCAAAACACAAGCAAGTAGGGAAGAAAAGCATAAAATCCAAGGAACTTAAAAGCAAATATTACAGTCCATACTGTCGTCTCAATGCCAAACGCAAGTTTAAATGCCTCCCCGAAGCATGGTACATGTGCAGGAATCGAAAGGAGAATAGGAATGGAACGGAGTCACTTGTCGGCGGTGAAGCTGTGCGGAGCGGCTTCGCCTCATGGAGTGGCGGGGCCGGCGGCGCCTTGCCTTGGCCTGGTGCTGAAGGCCCGGAACTTCTCCAGCAGCGCTTCCGCGCGCCCCTTCACGGCTTCGACAGCGGCGGCAGCACCCTCGCTGCTCACCGGTTCCAGCAGGCCGTCGAGGTCGGCGTTGGGATCACGAAGGTAGACGTGGGCGAAGACCCGCGTCAGCGCAGGAGAAGACAAGACATGCACCTCGGCCTCGGCCGCAGGGCCGATGCCAAGGGAGACATCCCCAAGAGCCTTAACTAGGAAGGGAAGCAGTTTGGCGGGGCCGTCCTCGTCACCAGCTAGCGGGCTGTCCAGGCCGCTCTCGTAAAGCATCTTTAGAGAAGCGCGGGCGTCCTTCTCCATGTCTGCGAAGGCCTCGCGATCCTCGGCGAGGACCTGAGCCTTGGCGTCCAGCTCGGCCTTCGTCACCTCCAGCTCCTTCTTCAATGCGCCTAAGTGGTCGTGGCGCTTCTTGAGCTTGGCCTCCTGGTCCAGTAGTGCCGCCTCGCGTGCCTTCGCCCCCTTCTCCAGCTCTTGGCGCAGGCGGACCTCCTCCGCAAGCTGGCCCCGCAGGCCTTGCAGCTCGTCCTCCAGCGCCTTGCAACGGCCGCGGACTTCGACCACTTCCCCCAGGGCTGCGTCACGAGCGGCCTTCGCTTCAAGGGTGGCTTCCCTCTCTCCGTCACAGGTCGTTGAGGCCTGAACCAGTGCCGCCCGAATCGAAGCATCAGAGCGAATCCACCCCGAAGCCAGTTCCAGGCGCCCGGCCACCAGGCGAGGGTCGGCGCTGAGAAGGTCCTGCCACAGCTGGTCCAGTTCAGCGGCGGCACGCTCCAAGATGGAAGAAGAAGACGGAGTAGCATTGGCACACTCCAGAACAACAGGAGGAGCCGAGGAAGCAACGGTCACCAAAATGGGAGGAGGAAGTAGCGGCGGCGAGGCCGCACTGTCCCGAAGCAGAGTCCGCTGCGCCTCCGCAGCCGTAGCAGCGGCGCCATACGAGGGCACCTCCGGAGTCACTTGGGCCGTGGGGGCTGAGCTCGCCCCGGCCAGCTCAGCCAAACCTCGCAAGGATGCGCAGGCAGGAGAGGCCCGCGCGTCATGATCTCCCTCCCCTGCAGGCGAAGGCGTCGCCGCAGGTGGGACCTCAGGAGCTCCCTTCGGCTTCTTCGCCGCGGGCGCCTGCCTATTCAAGAGAAGCAATCATCAAGCCTCGTCGGCAGGACGAGAAACAAAAGATCAAGGATCAAGCACTTACGGGTCTTCACCGGTGAGCTCGGGCAGCCTCCGGCCTAACTTGAAGCCTGACAGCTGGCTGGAAGGGTCGACCCCAGAAGCAGGAGACGCGTCCACGGTTCGCCCCGGAGTCAGGACGGACCCGCGGGAGGTCAGCGTGGTCCTGTCCTTCTTCGGAATCGGAGGCGAGCTCCAGCTGCCCAGCACATCATCATCGTCGTCACCATCATCATCATCGTCACTCGGCGAAAGGCGGAGAGTACGGGGCGAGCGCCGAGGGAGGGGAGCCCTGGACTCTCCGTCGGTCACCCCAGAGTCGGGCCCCTCTCCCCGCTCCTCTTCGCCCTCCTCCTCATCGCTGGAGTCGCTAGAGGGCACGTCCACCGGTCCTTCAGAAGCCACCACGGGCACAGGCCCGTCCCCGTTAAAAACAGGCATGGACTTCACCACCCGCTTCTAGTCGTCGCAAAGGAACAAGGGCTCGGGAGCGCCCTTCGGCCTTGCCACCTCGCCCCCGACCAGAGATTGGAGAACCGCGGTCACATCCTCTTCGTCCACAGCCTCGGGGCACGGATGAGGCCTCCACATCGGAGGAGAGTACTCTTGGAGCGGGGCCAGCTGGTGCTCTAGGAACTCCTTCAGCAGGGACGCACCGGTCAACTTCGCCGTCGTCATGTTGGCCGGCCTCAGGTCCGCGTCCATCTTCTCCAACACCGGCTTTGTGCGGGGGTCCGTGAGCTCCGCTCGGCACCAGTCGCTAGAGCTCATGGGTTGCTCCATGGGCAAGATCAGCCGAGGGTGGATGCACCCGACATCTGCCAAGATCCACTTGCTCCTGAAACCCTCGATCCTCTTCCCGGGGTTCGAGATGGTAATGGTGCCGCTATACGCGATGAAGCCCGCACACGCAGAAATAGAGCCGCCGGTGATCCGGAGGTAGAAGTAGTGGCGCAGCAGGGCCACCGAAGGCTGCACCCCCACGTGGGCCTCGCAGTAGTAAGCGAAGATCGCTAGAAGGAGGACAGAGTTGGGATGGAGATGCAGAGCCTGCAAGTTGTAATGGCGGAGGACGGAGAAGAAGAACTCGGAGAAGGGAGGCAACAAGCCTGCAGCAATGGAGCTCGCAAAGAGAGGATAAAAGGTGCTCCCTCGGTCCTCGGGGGTGGCGGAGCCGGCCTTGAACATCTCCGTCCCATTGACGCCCTGCGCCGTCGTCATCCGGCACAGCCGGACGAAGCTTGCCTTGGACACACTCGGCGGATCCAGAGCAGGGGAGTACC
Organism: Triticum monococcum; assembly: GCA_034509565.1. NCBI lineage: Eukaryota > Viridiplantae > Streptophyta > Magnoliopsida > Poales > Poaceae > Triticum > Triticum monococcum. The sequence goes on along the minus strand of CM067841.1, from coordinate 144,631,098 downwards.
AAGCTTTGGCCGGAGGCTGGCGAGGCGCCATGGCTTCCTAGGTCCCGCAACCGGAGCAGATCTGGAAGTTTGGAGGAAGAAAGGGGAGGCGCAAGAAAGGGGATCTGAGCGACGACCGGAGAGAGCAAAAGGCGAAGTCTGGGCAGATGCCGCTCCTTTACCAACCTGCGTGGTTGCTGAAGCACCCACGTCCCGTCAACCGCCACGCGGCGCCCAAGGCTACAGGCTGTTAGGGCCCGCGGCGCTTCGCCCTTGCCCTTTCGCCTCTCAGCACGGCCAAGCCCATGCGCGCCACGGGCCCGGGGGCTACTGTCGGCGTTTTGGGAACAGGGGTCCCCAGACTTGCCTGCCTGCAGCCTGCGGCGTGGCTCGAATGGGGGCCCAACATGGCCCATCTTCATTAGGCACAAGACTCAAGACCCTCGCGAGGGGCCAAGCCTCGCGAGGCGGACGACACGGCGCATCCTCAGGCGCAGCCTCCTCAGGCTGGCTCACGAGGAGACGGAGATATCAAGGCGGGGTGCCTCGCGAGGCGCCCGTGACGCAAGCCAGGACGATCGAGGGCGCCAGGCAGGCGCCAACGCGCGCCGCGTCCTTCTTTCCTCTTTGGTGCAAAGGGGGCAAGCGCAGCCGCGGAGTACCGAGGCATCAGGCAAAGGTTGCCGTTTCGGTGCAACAAGACCAGGACCAAGCGGATTACGAGACGGAGGTCACCATGGAGCCCAGCGCGGCGTCATCGCTGAGCCTTTCGCAGGCGAAGACCACCTTTTGTCAGGATAGATGTACTTGTTGTCCCCCTTCAAATTAGCCCGCCATTGTTGGCTCCCTTCCCGCTCGATATTTGGGAAGAGGACCAGGGCCCCTATAAATAGGACCAGCCACCCACATAGCAAGGGGTTTGGTTGGTTCGGTAGGGTTCGATTCGAGCAGTTAGCGGATCGAAGATCGAAAATCAGAGAGAAAGAGAGAGAGAGAAGGGCAACTGAACTCCTCCTAGCAGTTCATCGCCCCAGCCAAGAACAGACCCTCGCGAGGCTGTTCTTCCTTGTATTGTTCATCATCACCAGCCCCAAGAGGCAATCCATCCACCACACACTGGAGTAGGGTATTACACCACAATGGTGGCCCGAACCAGTATAAATCTTGTGTCTCTTGTGTGATCCTTTTAGTAGTTTAGATCTTTGTGAGGCAGGGAGGTTGAGGACGTGATCTCCGCGTGCACTGCAGTGTTCGAACCTTAAGGGTCTGCCGGAACCCGAAATCCGACAGTGTCATTAATGGGAGGATGGTTTGCGGTCATGTTACTCCAATTGCCGGTGAGTATTACCTGTGGGTGTATGGTCGACGTGTTACTTAAAATCCCAGCACCGGTGCGAGAAGGAAGAAGCTGAAACTTCCCTCCATTGTGGCAGTTGGATTTGGAGCGAGCTCCTAACGGGACCTCTAGAGTAGAATAGAGTTAGAGTTGACCATACCGACAAGCTGAGAAATAGCATTGCCAGTGGCTACTGGAGATACAGATCCTGGTGCATGCCCGAGACAAATGTTCACTTGTCGATAGGGAGTGGAAAACTACAAGCACATGACTCTGGAGGAATTTACAATGAAGTGCATGCTACCGGTGAATGTTGCAACAATCATGGGAAGTACGATAGAGGAAGAATACTAAGACGCATGGCTAGTGTCGAATTGTAGTGTGCCTAAACGCACAAAATGCTCGGCCCTAGGCCCGCCACCGATGACCGGAGATGATCCCGCCTGGACCATCACTCCAACACATGCTTGTCCACTATGGGTGCCAACTATCGCGGAGATTTCGCGATAATGTTCAGGATTCAAGGATTTTACTGAGCCAAGACACACTTAGAAGATCTAGGTATGGGATTTCACATAGTTGAAGTTTTACTTAGGTTTGGGCCCCTGTTCTAGGGGTAATACCCTACTCCTGCCTGGATGTTTTCCCTCTTGTGTGAGTCGAGTGATCAAAAAGGATTTTTCCAATCTGTAGACTTGAGTGAACTTGTCTAGGTCTCGCGACCTTCTCACCATACATACGGTGAGAAGGTGGAGTTGCATGGGCTATTATGAGTCGTGATGTAATAACGATCATAATGATGGGAGTAATAACGATCATAATGATGGTAGTTACTGGTGTCATTATTAGGGCATCACAAGAATCGTCTTAATGGTGTCGCGGGTAACGTCCGTCTTGATTGACCACGTCTTGGTCCACTCAGATGGACGTTATTTAGTCAGATGGGTTTTATGGTGTTCAGCGAATGGACTTTATCAAGGCAGACCCAACCGAGTGATTCTCCTCATGAAGACTAGGATTGTGGGCCTAGTGTCAGATTTCGGGTTCCGGCAGACCCTTAAGGTTCGAACACTAGGGTGCGCGCAGAGATTACGCCTTCTACCTCTCCGTCTCGCAAAGATCTAAACTACTGAAAGAACTGCACAAGAGACACAAGATTTATACTGGTTCGGGCCACCATTGTGGTGTAATACCTTACTCCGGTGCGTGGTGGGTGGATTGCCTCTTGGGGCTGATGATAATGAACAATACAAGGAAGAACAGCCTCGCGAGGGTCTGTTCTTGGCTGGGGTGGTGAACTGCTAGGAGGAGTTCAGCACCTTTCTCTCTCTCTCTCTCTCTCTCTCCCTCTCTCTCTCTCTCTCTCTCTGCTTCTAACCGATCGAACGAATCCCCTTGCTATGTGGGTGGCTGGTCCTATTTATAGAGGCCCTGGTCCTCTTCCCAAATATTGAGCGGGAAGGGAGCCAACAATGGTGGGCTAATTTGAAGGGGGACAGCAAGTATCAACTATCTTGACAAAAGCAGTCTTCGCCTGCGCAAAGCTCTGGTGATGACGCCGTCCTCGGCTCCATGGTGACCTCCGTCTCGCAGTCCTCCGGGTCTTGGTCTCGTTGCACCGAAATGGCAACGTTTGCCTGATGTCTCGGTACTCCGCGGCTGCGCTTGCCCCCTTTGCACCAAAGAGGAAAGAAGGACGCTGCGCGCGCTGGCACCCGCCTGGCGCCCTGAGTTGTCATGGCTTGCGTCACGGGCACCTCGCGAGGTACCCCGCCTTGATCTCTCTGCCTCCTCGCGAGCCAGCCTGACGAGGCCGTGCCTGAGGAAGCTCCGTGTCGTCCGCCTCGCGAGGCTTGGCCCCTCGCGAGGGTCTTGAGTCTTGTGTTGATGAAGATGGGCCGTGCTGGGCCCCCTTTGAGCCATGCCGCAGGCCGCAGGCAGGCAAGTCTGGGGACCCCCGTTCCTAGAACGCCGACACCTAGCTGGGCTAAATCCTTGTCATGGGCCTACTTGGGGATCCTGTCGTGAGCTTGTGTGTACCTTTTAAAAACTTGGTTATGTACTATCATTTGAATGTTGTTTAACGTTGCCAACATGAGTTTATCTATAAAGTCGAACATATGCCTATTCTTTAAAATAAATTATATAAAAATGATACTCATATTTTATTTTTCCTACTTTGTGAGGAAGAATGAACATCCGTTCTAGAAAAGAAATACTCGCATGGACTCAAACAATGATGTTGTTCTCATAGTGTAGAAAATAAGGGTTTCTAATAAAGGATATTTACACCAAGAAGATCATTCAGCTGCTTAAACGATATTAATATTGCTCTGCATCATACATTTCCAGTATGATCTTTGTACAATACTACAATCCTGTGTGCATCCCCTCCCCTCACGTCGCCTCCCTTGGGCGACGCCAGGGGCCCCCCAACCCTAGCGCCGCAGGCCCCCTCCCCCCCACGCCTCCTCCTGCCGCCGCCGGCATGGGCCGCGGTGGCGGCGGGCCCGGCGACGAAGGCACCTGGGCGGGCGGAGGCTGCGGGATACCATCTGAGGCGGCATGGGCGGCACCTCTCATGGGAGTCTGAGGGCGGCGACCCTACGCGGCGGTCACCGTAGTTCCATGACCGGCGGAGCGGCAGCCCTGAGATGGACGGCGGCGGTGGCAGCGCCCCATTCGGCGGGGTTGGCTGATCTGTGCGGAGATGATGACGGCGGTGGCTGCGGATCCAATGTCCCGATCGGATCCGCCGTGGAGTGGCCTTGCGCCGACCGGCGGCACGTGGAGGGACCGATGAGGAGATGACGGATCTCCGCCGGAGTACCGACGGCGGTGTACGTCTTCGTGGCGAGGCTTCGCTCTGTTCCAGCCAGCCGAGAGAGATCGGGACTACGTGGCTTCCGGTGAAAATCGCGCCTGACTGCAGTCTTGGCGGCCGATGGTGGCGTCTCGGATGTCGTTCCCTTCTCGAGGCATCGTCGTTGCAGGTCACATCAACCTGATCCGGATGTTCCTAGGGAAACCCTAGATCTGGGTCTACCGGATCGGACGATGACGGCGCTTTCGGTGTCGTTCACCCTCCTGAGGGCATTGTTTTGGAGCAAGTGTTGGCTGGAGGGGACAAGAGGAAGAACGGTGTTTCATCTTGCCCATTTATGGTGGCGGATCTCGGCGGCTTGGTGTAGTGGAGACTCGGCGTCCGATGAGCGGAGATGGACTCACGCAGGATGGTGGTGTTGTCTGGCATCGTGGTGGCATCGACGACAGGTAGGCCGAGTAAGGTAGATACAACAGTACATCACTCATGATGGATTGGTGGCAGGTAGCTGCGGCAGCCTCATACCCCGCAGGCGTCCTGGTTGAGGAGTGCGCCAGACTGGTAGGTGCCTCATACCCGACAGGCGTCCTGGTTGGGATCTCAGGTCTTAGATGTTAGGTTTGGCTGCGAAGTCTGTTTGGTACTAGACCCAGACTATCAGCATCCCTTCATCACTTGGATAGGAGTAGCGACACTTTTGTTGCCTAGACGGTGGCTTTAGTCTTAATATTGTATGACTTTGTAAAATCTTGTGTGAATAATTAATAAAGTGGTTGCATGCATCGTCTAGATGCAGAGGCTAGGGGTCTTTCATTTATAAAAAAATAAAATAATAATCCTGCATCAATCATGATCTGGCCATTCAATCAAGGTGATGAGTAGTGTCGTACGACTGTCTGTACAAAAACTCATTGTACATATAGCAATGCTCAAATTATATACTACCTTCGCCCGAAAAAGTTTATCTTAAATTTATCATAATAGATGTATCTGACACTAAAACGTGTCTAAATACATATATATCTCTAAGAAAAGTTTTTGGGGGTGGAGGAGTAGTAGCAAACACAAATCAGGAGCGAGATACTCCTACAAGAGACTAAATTCCTACTACCTCCTGCGACACATGCAAGAGTTACATTTTCCGATAAAGGGCATTTCATTGAATTGAGTTATCAAGGTGATACAGTCGCATCAAAAGAACATCCGGCCTCTGCATAATCAGATGCACACAGCCAACAAATCCAAGGTCCGATAAAACAACAAAATGAAACAGAGCTAAAAAGAATCATAAATCCAGCCTATTATTAACAAAAAAAAACATGTAATAGTACCATTGCTTACTTTTGATTAAGACCACCTTCACAGCACCCATAATTGAGGGACAGAGCGCCTATGTGTTCCAAATCTTTTTCTATTTTAATCACCTCCAGGCTGTACATCATACGCCGCAACAGCATCATGTTTTCAACCTAAGTGGTGATTGGTGATGTGACCATATTTTTCTTTCAATATGCATGACCCTGCATCAGATCCGAGTCAGGCACCCTGTTTTTCTACTCTATCCACGTACTTGAGCTAGCCGAACGTCACCATTAGCTAGCGCACTAATCAATAATCATCTGTACTACAGACATATTAGTGCCGAGTGCAGACAAACGTCTCCAAATCATTGCAGTAATGTAATAGAATCATAAATTCCAACTGACAGAAGCATCCATAAATTAGTGATGAGAAGAAACAAAAGATGTACTATGTCACAAGTAATATAATCATACTTTTTTGAGTTTATAAATCATACTTAAACAACACCAAGAAGAACAAACAAGCCCGTTTAGTGTTCTCAATCCGTTGGTTAGGGGGCTGGACGGATTAGAGAAACTAAACCGAGGGTGGGGTAGAATCGTCATTACACCTATCAATGTCGGCTTACAATAACGAGCCGTCGTAATCGTGTGGGTTCGGCTCGGGCCATATAAAACACAGGCCCCTCTCCAGGTTCGCCACACCACGCTATATCCTCTGCTCTACTACTACAGTTGTTCTCCCGTGACAAGTTTGTTTTCTCCTTCGAAATCGCATCCATGGAACTGGCCGCTTCAGCTTCGGTGTCCGTCTGCTCGGCGTACCACCACCTCTCAACGCCGGCTGAGGCCAACGACGACAGCACGCGGTCCCAACCGCAGCTGCAGCGCCGGAGGAAACAGGCCGCCGGCAGTGGCATCGGTGGGCTCCGGTCCCGGTGCCATGCTGTTCTGAAGCAGCAGAGGACGAGGCTGTACATCCTCCGGCGGTGTGTTTCGATGCTGCTGTGCTGGAACGAGCACGACATGTCCGACTGAGCTCACACGAAGGCTCGGTGGTTTTTGTACGGGCTGGGTCAGGGCAGGGCCTGTAGACCGGCTCGGTCTGTAGGAAGGAATGGTAGAGTGTTTGGTGTATCATATTCCATACTTGTTTATTAACAATTGTCATGACATGAGGTTTTTTTTTTATAATCTGATGATGTGTAAGTGAATGGGAAATGTGATGACATGTGATGGAATTGGTTGCTTATACCAGTACAACTTCTGGTCTTGGATCACTGGTTATCTTTACCGTCAACCGTTAGGCCTTCTTCTTTTGTTCGCATAAATTTTGCAGGGATTCAGAAGGATATGAATCTTGTAGAAAAATTCCTTTGAACCCTTTGATTCATGGGAATGGGTTTCCTAGGATAGGAAGCAATCATTCGCATATCAAAGGAAAAATATATTAGCCTAGACCCAATAAAAAAATTGATATCACATGACTCAATGATATTTTTTTATTTTATAGGAAGTGAGATGCATGTTATCACACTATTTTTCTACTCCCATGGTATTCCTATCATATGAACCAAATGAGGCATTTTTTCTGTTTCATCTCCCCCGTTACTGCCCCCCCTCCCCCGCACGTGAATTGCACGCTAAAAACTAAAGAAAACCCTCGGTAAAAATTCTGGAAAAAATGCATGCTCCCGTGAGCCTTAGTCATCCTCTCTCTTTCCTGCGCTACTGCTCGAAGTGCCACCGCCGCCACCCCGTGGCAGGAGACGGTTCTGAAGGTGGAGAATCGGAATCAGACTCTGCATTCCTGACCGTCTTCCCTAACTCCTCTCCTAAATAAGGCGCCGAGGACTTGAACTTAAAACTCGGGTTTATAGCAATTTGGCTCGAGAGAGAGAGGAAGGAGGGGGTGGACCCTGTGGAGGCAAAGGAGCGATAGACGGAGTCGCCGGAAGAGGAAGCGTCCGTCGAGGCCAATCCAGCATCATCCGATTATGTGTGCTCTAGCTTTTTCCTCTTTGAATTTTCTTTCCTGGTGGCAACAGCCGAACGAGAGCACTGTATAGGCGGTGGTCGCGACCGTAAGCACTCTTTCCTCTCACTTCCGTCTCACATTGGGTCCTTCCCGTATATCATTTCTCATATACCTGTCTTTGAAGTAGAGTGTATCATGATGGGTAAGGACGCACGCGGCTGCAAATTTATTAGAGGCACTGTGAATAGGTAAGGGTGAGTGCAGCAATGGTCGTTCATGGCTAACATGCTGCATACATGGGTGACGAGGTTAGGCTTGGCATAGGCATCGACAAGCACAGTGTTGATGCAAATGTTACATGACAAGGAGCAGTTCGATGTGTATGCAGGCATGATGAGCAATGGCACCAGTTGGAGGAGAAGATGGAGGAGGTGGTTGTGTGGATGCATCGGGCATGTATGATGCATGGTTGTGTGCATATTCGGATGTGCTAGCTCAAGGCGGTTTTCTATTGTCCTTTTGGGCAGGTTGAAGATAGGATAAGAAATTATGTAGTCGGGGTAGTTAGATTGATAGTTAAGCATGTTGGTGCTAAGCTTTACCTCTCTCTATGGTCAAGAGCAGACAATGCTTAGTTGCATGCTAGATTGCAAATCAAACTCAATCAGAACCAATTTGAATTACATTTTTTGTCTAGCTTTGACCAAATCCTAGTCTGGTACGTCTTTGATTAATAGATATTAGAGTTGCCTTCATGTTTCAACTTGTTCCATTGTCCCTTGCCTTAACTTTTTCATTCTCACTTGTAAACTAATTCATATATCTAATGATAATACAGATAAGAGAAGGGATACATGTCAAGTTATACTTCTTCATCTTGTAGCACATTAAAAAAGAAGGGAAACTTGGGAGTTTCCTGTGTGACTTTTCAGTTATAATTATAGTGTGTCGCTCCTTCACATGTTATTCAACTTTTTGTTATCCTTGTGTTTCAACTTTTGCTTACTAGTTTATGTGTTTTTGTGAAGGAAGCACTAGCTTCATTTGAGCATATGTATTTATTTGCTTGATGGAAATCATTTTTTATTTTTATGTTATGTTTTGTCCTCCGTTTGTGCATCTTTTCTAGTTTTACTTTGTTCTTTTGAAGAAGACAAACATGAAGGAATAGCTAATATAGCAAATTTCATCTATGTTTGTCTGATATATAGTAGGCTGTACAAACTGAGATGTATCTCGGACCCATCTTTTCTAGACTGCATGTGTTGGGTTGCATGATAGTTGAAGCTTTGCTAGGTTAACAAAGATTTTTCTAGGGCTCAAAGTAATGATGAAAAGGCTTGCTATAGAAGAGTAATTGCAACAAAGAACATAATGGAATGGATGTTCATGAAAATCTTCCCCGGGATTCAAGGAATCAGCAGGCTCAAAGGCAAGTGCTTGATCAGAATCAAGGTCTGAAATAACATTTTGTTAACATGCGTCTAAACGTCTATCGGTGCATATCTTTACTATTTTATAAACAGAAAATATGGAGCATAAAATTCCAGACAGACGGAATATTTATAACCACAAGAGAAGAAGGGAGTAAGTCTGTCGGCCACTCAATAGAGGAGAAGGAAAGTGCAAGGGCTATCGAATGTTGAAGTGATAAGGTTGGTGTTGATGATGACACAATTACCAAAGTCAAGAATAGTGACTAGCAAATGCAAGTAACATTGTCACCCGCTTGTAGAGATTTCAGGTAGTGATATATATATACTTGTCCTACTACTATATAGTAGCTTTACTCAAATCAGTATTTACCTTGTATAAATATATATACATAGTGATTTCGTGCATGGTACTTATTAATGAATTCAGCCAAAACTTTCTTATTGTAAGTACACTTGTACTTTCAGTTTGTTACTTGAAATATGTTTCCCTATAAGTTGTTTTTCCATGATGGTCATAACTTGCTGAATTATAAGATATTCCATTGCTACCTTTTGACAAATATTATGAATTGGTTTATGAAGCACAAAAAACACGAGCAGTTCGAAAGGCTACTTCACATTACCACTGACAGTATGAAATGTTCTTCTCAAAGTGATAATGTGAAGCAGTTGTGCAATATGCACATTCTGCTCTTGAGCTTGCAATTACAAATACACTTGATGGCAATGCATCTGTGTGTAAAATTGAACAATGATGTGGTTAGTATAAACTAAGTTGATCCGTGGCACGGGTATGTTGCTAGTACTTTCAATAAGTTTGGACACTACGAACCAACCTATGGCTAGATGGTTAAGAGAACAGTGATATCCCTAACTCACCAGGATTCAAGTCCTAAACTTGACATTGGTGCTCGTATTATTCCTGGTTTTATTCCAGGCTTTCGGCGATATTTGTTCAATGGGAGAAGATGTTCCCACCGGCAGCGAGGCGCCTATGGTGACTTCATAGAAGATCAAGATGTTATGCTGGCTCAGCCTCTTGAAGATGCTCATAGGGATAGGGTGTGCGTACGCGTGTTCATAGGGATATGGGTGAGTATATGCTCGTGTATGTGAGCAACTTTGATTAGCCCATTAAACCCTTTGAGAGTCGCGCAAAGGGCGAGTAACCGCGATGCCTACGTGTCCTTTTACTATGCTATCGATAGAAAAAATGAGACGGTAGTACATATAGGAGACAAAAGCACTTGGGCAAGACCTAGCCCAGGGTCTCCACATGACGGGTCGAGACCCTCTTCCCTCGCCGCCGCCTCCTCTCCTCTCCCTCGATTCTCCTTGCGCCGCCACCCTCGTTCTGCATCCGCGCCTGCTCCGAGCCCCTTCTCTTCCCCATGCCGCCGGCCTCCTCCTCTGTACCCCTCCTCTTACCATGCCGCCAGCCTCCTCCTCTGTGCCTCTCCTCGTCGGTCGTCGCTCCAATTCACGGACCTCCTTGCCGCGGTTGTAGTGGTTGAACAAGACGAAGAGGAGCTGCAGCATCGGGTTGGTGCAGCGGCCGGCTGCAGGGGCCTCGATGGAAGAGACCATCGGTGGCCGTCGATGGCACGGATGACGACCAGCTGGTCTCAATATACACAGAGGACGTTGTCCGGGCCTCCCGCCTCGTGAACAACAAGATCCGCATCCTCGAGGCAAGCGGCACCCTCCCAAACCTAGATCCCCTTGCTTCCGCGGAGCCAAGCTGGAAATCTCATGAGACTTGTTCCCTTGTTTCGTTTGTTAGAGTTTGGGTTTAGGTCTGATTGATTGGCATTTCTATATCACCCCTCGCTGACAACGGCGCATAGGACGAGCTGCAGCGAAGGAACCTAGAGAGTGGAGACCCTCAAGGACTTGCATCATGAAGATAGCAGTTAAAAGGTGGCTTCAGTTCTGGGCATGAACCTATATGGTGGTGTTTGGGAAACTGTTGGTAAAGTCAGTTAGGTAATATCCAAACCATTAGTGTCTTGGTAGTGCGGTAACGATCAATGATCCACGATATGTGGTCCCGTCGCCCCGTCTCACGGACTTGCGGAAAGGGCTAAGAATGCCCGGCCGCGCCGCGTGAAAAACTTGTGGGTATCCTCCAGATCAACCTGACTTCACATCACTCGCGGGTACCCCTGGGGATCGACCCGATGTCATCATGGTTTTGTTAGTAATTCAAAGTAATCGTGTGTCTGAAACAGCAAGGGGGAAACCTGAGGAATCACCCTCGACGGATTCCCACTCGATGTAAACATCAAGGTGGACTTGGAGGAATCACCCTTGTTGGTCCACACTTGAGGGGTTGCACGACAGAGTCGTTATCGGGAGTGGTGAAGGAGGAATCACCCTCGACTACCATGACCGAATAGCTACACTATAGGGTTAACATCAGAAGTGCTGACGAGGTATCACCCTCGGCACTTGATAATAACTCTGCAGAGTCGTACAACAAAGGGGGGGGGTGATGTGCGGTGTCGGGGCCTGGACGTCGATCACGTTGATTGAGTCATCAAACATAAAGCGGGGCAACTGGGACAAGGTGGGGGTCACTGATGGATCTCTAACAAGCCTATACTAAGCAGTTTAGAGTAAGCAGGTAAGGTATGAAATCAGGTAGTAAAAATAAGCTATGCATCAGAATAGGAGCAAACAATAACAGTAGCAAAATCTAATGCAAGCATGAGAGAGAATGGAATGGGCGATATCGGAGTGATCAAGGGGGGGGGGGCTTGCCTGGAAGCTCTGTTGAAAAGAAAGAAGTGTCGTTGTCGACGTACTCGATCACCGGGGCATCATTGGCCTCGGGGTCTACCGGAGAGAAGAGGGGGAAGAAACAGTAAATATAAAAAAACAGATGCAGCACTAAGCATGACATGACAATAAGCAGAGCTAGGGGTGTTCTAATGCACTACTACACGTTGCAGACAGAGAGGGAAAACATCTGAAGAGGTTTTCCGATGTTTGGCGTTTTCTGAACAGAGGAAAAGAGAGGAAAAGTTCCATGTTCAGCATGCTAGGGGCATGTGACAGATGAACGGACCACGTATTCGGATTCATTGGATTTTTCTGAGCAACTTCCATATAGAAAACATTTTCATCTGACTTACGGTTTATTTTATATGATTTTTGCAAGTTTAAAACATATTTTGAAATTATTTATATTAACAGAAATGGAATATGATGTAAGCATGATGTGTTGATGACGTCAGCAGTCAACAGAGCAGCTGACCAGGTCAAACCTAACCAGTGGGACCACAAGTCAGTGGCAAGGGTGAACAGTGCCCACGTTGACCGTAGTCAATGCTGGCAATCGAGGCGTTGGGGCCCACGGTCAGCCTCACAGGGGGTGGGCCCCATGCTTGCCAGGCCAGCTTGTGCACGATGGGAGATCGTCGGAGATGCTCGGAAATGCGCCACAGGACACCAAATCACATGCGGTTTGTTGCATTCAAACGAGGGCTTGATGTCGCATTGCGTGGTGTGGTCAGTTGGACTCGGGGGTGACCGCAACTGCGCCGGCGTCGAGTGGAGGCGGCGGTGGTTTTCGGGCGATCGACGCAATAGCAGGAGCAGCACACAAAAGCGCGAACTAAAGGGCGTGGGAGGTACTACGCAATGCAGCGAGCGCGTTGGGCACTAGCCCGTGACCAAATGGTCGACGAAGACACGCCGGTGATGTGCCCAGGCGGCGGCGCGTTCGTGCATTAAAGAGGAAGTAGCTAGCGAGCGTGCGAGAGCGACTAGAGAGATGGGGAAGGAAGAGGGGCTCACCGAGCGGCACACATGGTGTCCCTTGGAGGATTAGTAGCAGCAGAGGGCGTTGCCGGAGTCGGTGAAGAAAGGCGACAGTCGGAGATGGGGACGAAGGGGACCCGGTGCTTCGGTGCGTCCTAGCTCCAGCTGAGGCCACTAGTCAAAGGAGTCGACCCCGGCGGAGCTCACCGACAGGGTCAGCGGGCGCGGGGCCGCCGGTGGCCGCAACAACGACGGAGGACGGCGGCGACCGCGCTCGGGCGTCGATGGGGAACGAGGGGGAGAGGCGAGGAGCGGGCGAAGAGGGCGAGGGGAATCTGGGAGTGGGTGGAGGTAGATGCGGGAAGACTGAAGGAGCTGGAGGGGGCGCTCTTATCCCCTCCCTCCTCGTCGACGGCGAGGCGGTCCGGGGCGACCGTGCCCCTGTAGCGACAGGGTCGGTCAAACAGGGAAGACAGCCCGGGGGGTAAGTTGAGCCGACCAGTGCAATGGGCTAAGGCCCAGGGAGGCAGGGGGCTTCTCTCTTCTCCTTTTTCCTTTCTTTTGCCCTTTTCTTTTTACAGAAAATTGCTTTGCAATATTTGAGCTGCCAAAAGGATTCTGTAAAACGTGGGACTTGGCCACATAATTACATTGCAATTGTTGGCACTGGCACCAAAGAGGTTGTGAGGCTTTTGAAAAAGTTTGCAATTTTTATAAATTAAAAAGGCATTTAATCTATTGTTTTAGCCACTGTTTTAAATGGTTTAGTGCACTTAAATGCTTTGCAAAAATGTTGGTTCGCTACCAATATTAGTTATGGATTATTTGCCACATGATGAACATTTTAGTTTTCATGTTTGAGCAATTTTGAATTTTACTCAGAATTTGAAATTGAATTCAACTAGAATTTGAAATTGAATTCACCTATAATTTGAAAGAGATAGGAAACAATGATGACCAAACACGTGTTTAGCAAAAGATTAACTTAACCCCATGGGTTACTGTAGCATCATTATATAGGGGTGTTACAAGTGTCCTCCTCTAAAAGAAATTCTCGTTGACGGTGTCCTGGACTAGGGGGTACTCACCACGTCGTCTCCTGATCTGTTAGATTGGGCCGAGGACCCCCATGGCTGTATACTCATGGGCCAGTTCGGACAGCTGCCACATACATGGAAGATTCCACAAGACTTGGTGATCAAGACAAGGACTCCTCCCCACCGGCGTATTCGACTAGGACTCTTGTTATCCTAGGCCTCTAGTGCATTATATAAACCGAGGCCATGCTAGTCGATAGATCATATACAACAATCATACCATATGCTAGCTTCTAGGGTTTTAGCCTCTACGATCTCATGGTAGATCAACTCTTGTAATACTCATATCATCAATATCAATTAAGCAGGACATAGGGTATTACCTCCATCAAGAGGGCCCGAACCTGGGTAAATATCGTGTCCCGTGCCTCCTGTTACCATCGATCCTAGACGCATAGTTCGGGACCCCCTACCTGAGATCCGCCGGTTTTGACACCGACATTGGTGCTTTCATTGAGAGTTTCGTTGTGTGATCGGCAAAAGGATCAATGGCTCGCCCGCAGGTCAACTGCGACGCCGGCATCTTCGTCGCCGGCTCCACTGGTCACGTTGGTTCGACCGAGGACCGTGCTCCATCTTCGATCGTCATGTTCGGACGGGGGCCTTCTTCAACATCAACTCCGATCTCTATCATGATCATAGAGGAGTCATCCATGGAGCTCGAGGGCTCAACATCAACATTGCCCTCGGGCGGCCGTGCTGTTTTTATGGACAGCCAACTTGTATTCGCCGTCACCACCTCCTCAAGCGTTGGTTTGATGATTGCTTCGATGGAATAGTGCGGAATTACGTCTAAGACATCCATGCAAAATTTCATCGAGTTCCGATATAGGAATCTCCGACAATCTACGATATACCGGAGCCCTGTCAAATCTGGACGGGAATCTGGACGAGTTTAGGGCGTGGTCTCCAGAGCCCCGCTCGAAGGTCCTTTGGAAGATCCAACCGTCCATCTACTGCGGAATTCCCATATCTACCACCCCTCCAAATTTCAGCTCGATCCGACGGTTCACACTCCGGGAACCTTCTGATGAGTGGGCCAATTTTCGGATCCGTTTTCTGCGCGAATACGAATCCGACCCGAATTCATGTTTCTTTATGAACGTGATATTGGACAACCTTTTTAGAGGAATTCTTTTCTAGGGTATTGTGCGTTGTTTTTAAACATGTGTTCGTAAATTTTTAAGCCTCCCCTGAGGTCATCTTCATCATCATGCTGGTGTAAAACCAGTCCGGCAATATTGCTCCAAGGCTGCCGACCTGCACTAGACACATCGTCACTTTGTTGAGCCGAGCTCAACTTCTTCGGATCATTATCATGGCAAGCCGAACAAGAGTCCGGCAACGCGAATGATAAATCATCACCAACATCGCCGCACAACGGATTACACGGAGCGAGCATATCGGCATCACCACACGGTCACTTCATCAAGCCGGCATTGACCATGTCACGACCTGCATCGGCAGGGCCACACTGTTGCCTCTTCAAGCTGGTGTCCATCACGCCGACCTACTTCGACTCATCGGCTGACATCGAGACTTCGACATCTCGGCCGGACCGGGGGCTTCATCATCTCTTCATCAACCTACTCCGGTGACTTTGGCGTCACCAGCCGACCAACTTCGTCACAATTAGCTGGACCGAGGGCTTTGCCTCAGCAAGCCAACCTTTGCCAGCATTGTCATACCGTCGTTTTATCTCTCATCAGGCAATGAGTGTGCGGATCGAGTCCCAATTTTGGGAATCACCTTCCTTCAGATTGCTACAATAAATAAACCAGATGCTATTAATCCTAGTATTTTTTGCTTGTTTGGATTCATTTTTCCCAAGGAATTATTACTCTGGTTTGTCCATCATATGTGCACAGGTCTATCAAATGGTGGCCGCATTAACGACGGTCGCATGGTGGTTTGGTCAGTCTCCGTACATAGTCCGTCAAACGCCGCATCCGGAACTCGGACCGACTTGTGAATTCAGGCTTTGCCACGCCTTTACCGCATCACGCCGATGCCCTGCATCGACATTGACTTTGGCGCCAGGCCTTATTTCTTTTATTACTCACTTTGCATAAATTATTAATTATGCAATGATTTTTTTATTATCATTACGGTTTGCATTATTTTTTGTGCACATGAAAATGATCCTGATTGGGCAGTATCGTCAACTCGGCGTATTGACATACCACGTCACCTCGGCTGGACGGGGGGCTTCGTCAACACTTCATTACCCCATGCCAGGGACTTCGGCATCATTCTGCCGGCCCACATTGACCGTGCTATGTCACCACTTCGGAGTGCCGAGCTCTTTGCTCCGCCACCTTTGGACCGGCTTGGGGGATGGAACCTTTTCCCGCATCAAGCTCGGGCCGCGTCATCAATACCGAACACATTAACCAGCTAAGTTGCCTTCATGCTCAAAGTTTTAAATTTTTAACTTGTGTTCGGTTCGACCAAGCATTATACTTTTTTGGAAAAAGTTGCTTGTAAAAAATTTCCTTGTCCAAACTTTGTTTGTGACGGACAAATTCAAATACCCCGTTTACTTGGGGGCTCCCTTGATGGAGCTTTTCCTCTTGCATATAATTATACTTGTACGGCTTCGTTCCTTGTTCGTGTATTACGCCACAATATGCACCAGATTGACCTAAGCGATTTGCAAGCTGGGTTGCCTGGCTCCTGTGCTTACCCCTGCGTTCCCGATTGTTCGGCTAAGGAGTAAAGGGAGCACCTCTGCGATTGTCACGACCGGGTCATCCGAGCTCTGACCTCAGACTGGGTGAAGACGAATGCTAGCGCTCTTATTATTTTCAATCATGGTCGGCACACAACAGAACTCATGAGTACAAAAAATCTATTGCACAAGTCTCATAGTAATAATGAGCACCGAAGAAAGGTATCGGTGGGGATACTATTTTCTTCGAAGATGCTTCTTACACTTCGTTAGTAATATAGCATACATTCCCTGAGTGCGCTTTGTCTGTTACAGCCTTATGGCTTGATTGCCTGGTCATCGGAAACACCGTCGATACTCTTGACAGATGGAGTACATGACACTTTTCGGCCCTTGGCCGGAGAGGGAGAAGCCGACGGTCGGTTAAGACGCGTTTAAAGTTCGGGTGAACACAAATATGATATAAGTACTTCGGTACATACAATCATTATACATAAAATTCTTACCCAAGTCACTTGGGGGCTCTTAAAATTTATATATGAGCTGTAAATGTGTTTTCTTCTTGGTTGTTGTCAAAACACGACAGAAGCACAATTTTTTTCTTTCTCTTCCAATTTTCGGATTGGCACCGAATACTTGATCTTGTTCGGATGTCATGTTTTTACTGACATTTTTTGGTTCTCCAAGCTTTTTGGCACTTTTAAACTATTTGTGTGTTTCCAACACAAGTCTCACAGTGCAATGCCGGGCAGCTTTATAGATTCGGCAAAAACATTCTCGGATCTCACTATATATGCATTGGTTTCGAATTGTGTCTTCGGTCAATAGTTGGGTTGCCCGGCTCCTGCGCTTGCCTCCTACGTTCTGCTTTGTTCGGCTAGGTGTGCATAGGGAGAACCACTGCGATTGTGCTTCCAGCTCACATGGTTAAGCACCTCAGTGGAGAAAGCCGAAAACTGACTGTCACAATAAGCGTAAACTGGTCAGCGAGCCGATGACGGTGTTAAATGACGGGCCATTCATAACAACGTCCGAAGTGTTTACATCTTGACCTTGACTGTCACCGAACACTACCGGGGGCTATTAACTGGCCTCCCAAACTAAATCCTTGATATTTTGCTCTTACATTAGAGCTGAGGTTTCATGATCATGCTTAGCATGACAACCCAAAGAAAGGAACCGATAGCGGGACTATTTTCTTTGGAAGACATTTCTTATGTTAAATAGTAATATAACATATCTCTCTGCGTACCTTTGTTTATAAAACCGTATGGCCAGATTGCCTTGTTTGTCATAAATCTTTGCCTTCATAAAGGCTTTATAAGGTAGGACAAACACTCCTCGGCTACTAGCCGAGGAGGTGGAAGCCGATGGTCGATCAACAAAGTTTTGTACAATGCGGATCCGAGCATTAAGGATGTAAAGTACTTGGATACATAGAGTCATTACACATAATTTGTGATTTTACTATGGATATCGATCCTTAATTCGGCCACCCATGCCCGCATTAAGGCTCGGGGGCTACTAGGCTTCAGGCTTATTATTTACAAATATTAAAGGGGCACATCGATCCCCTGATCTGGTGTTGCCACCCGACCAGTGTCTCGGGGGCTACTGCATTGCCTGTCCAATGCAGAAAATTTTAAGTGCAATACAGTTTCCAAGGAGATTATGATACTCAGGTTGGTTGGCCGCACCCAACATGAGTCTCGAGGACTAAGCACGCCGCTTTTTGTATCCCGAAGTATTCTGCCGAGCTAGGACTTGATCCTCAAGCCGATTTTGCAAATCAACCTGAGTCTCAGCGGCTACTGGGATCAGTGGTCTTACATCATTCTTCAAGTGCATCTCGGGTTTTAAACCGATACACACGTTGATGGTTACTGGCTATATATCTCGGCAGAGAATAAATTGCACCAATCAAAAATATTGACAAAAAATTGGCCCACAGTTGGGGTGGTGCACCACCTCGGAAGCAGTCCGGCATGAAGCTCAGGCGCTAGTGGCTGGCTCCATAGAGGGCATTTCCAGCATTAAGCTCGACTAAACTCCTTCAACTTTTTTGGACCAAGATGATCTATGACATCTTGGATATAGTCCGGCGTTGGAGCTTGGACACAGTCCGGCGTTGGAGCTCGGATACATTTCGGCATTGGAGCTCGGAAGCAGTCCGACATTCGTGCTCGGCTGTAAAAGATACCTCGAATGCAGTCCAGCGTTAGAGCTCGGACGCAAGAGGACACTGCCTCCCGAGAACAACTTCAAACCCGAGGTGTGGCATAAAAATAACAAGGCATTGATAAAGGCTGGAAACTTAAAGGGGCTCCTCGAATACCCGACGTGTAAACTCTTCGAATGCATTTCGGCGATCCTCAAGATCGAAGATGAGAAGATTTGTTGAACCAGTTTTCAAGACCGACAACCGAAGATGAAGAACAGTTTGGAAGAATCGAGGAGCGTCCCTAACTTGAAGACCGGTTCAGGGGGCTACTGACGGTGTCCTGGACTAGGGGGTACTCACCACATCGTCTCCCGATCTATTAGATTGGGCCGAGGACCCCCATGGCCGTATACTCATGGGCTAGTTCGGACAGCTGCCGCATACATGGAAGATTCCACAAGACTTGGTGATCAAGACAAGGACTCCTCCCCACCGTCTTATTCGGCTAGGACTCTTGTTATCCTAGGCCTCTGGTGCATTATATAAACCGAGGCCAAGCTAGTTGATAGATCATATACAACAATCATACCATAGGCTAGCTTCTAGGGTTTTAGCCTCTACGATCTCGTGGTAGATCAACTCTTGTAATACTCATATCATCAATATCAATCAAGCAGGACGTAGGGTATTACCTCCATCAAGAGGGCCCGAACCTGGGTAAACATCGTGTCCCCTGCCTCCTGTTACCATTGATCCTAGACGCATAGTTCGGGACCCCCTACCTGAGATCCGCCGGTTTTGACACCGACACTCGTCCCGAGAATTAAGAGGTAGAAGGGAAAAGATCGAGCTATTCAGCCCGAAGGTTATCTTCGCGTTACCAAGTGGATTCATCTTTAGTATGATTCGACCATTGCACCTTGACGAATTTGGTAACGTTCTGGCTGGTTCGATGTTCAGCTTCTTCAAGGATGCAAATCAGATGCTCTTTATAAGTGATATCATCTTGAACTTCAATCAATTCCGGATCCACTTCACGTTCACGGTCCTTGAAGCAACGATGAAGTAGTGACATGTGGAAGACGTCATGGACGTGAGAGAACTGAGGTGGCAACTCCAGTTGATAAGCCACCAGTCCATGATGGGCGAGAATATAGAATGGACCAATGTAGCGAGGAGCTAGCTTGCCCTTGACTCTGAACCAATGAGTGCCTCTCAAAGGAGTGACATGCAAATAAGCTTGTTCACCAGGTTGATAAGTTGAACCCCAGTGTTTACTATCATAATTGCTCTTCTGGCGGGACTGGGCCGCCTTGAGATTATCCCGGACAATGCGAACCTGCTCTTCAGCTTGTTGAATAATGTCCAGACCAATGAGCGCCCATTCCCCAGTTTCTGACGAACTCAAAGGGGTCGGCACTTAGGTCCATATAGTACTTCGAAGGGTGCCATCTTCAAGTTGGCTTGATAGCTTTTGTTATAAGAGAACTCCGCATAAGGGTGAGATTCTTCCCACTTCTTGCCGAAAGAAATAACACAAGCCCGAAGCATGTCTTCAAGAATTTGATTGACTCATTCGACTTGTCCTTGGGACTGGGAATGATAAGCAGTGCTCCAGGTTATATGAGTTCCCATTGCCTCTTGGAAACTATCCCAGAACTTTGAAGTGAATATACTGCCACGGTCTGAACTGTTATCCTTCAGAATGCCGTGGAGTGATACTATTCTGGAGATATACAAGTTTGCTAATTGACTAGTAGTGATAGTCTCCTTGAGTGGCAGAAAATGCGCAACTTTGAAGAATTGGTCGATGACGACAAAAATAGCACCATTGCCCTTTCATGACTTGGGAAGGCCAGTGACGAAGTCCATCTGAATCTTATCCCACTTCCATTCAGGAATTGGAAGCGGTTGTAGAAGTCCAGCCAGTTTATGATGTTTTGCTTTGACGTGATGACAAACGTCACATTCTTCGATATATCGAGCGATGTCTTGCTTCATCTTAGACCACCGGTACTTCTGACGGATGTCTAGATACATCTTGGTACTTCCCGGATGAATAGAGAGAGGGGTGTCATGTGCTTCTCTCATCACCTTCTTTTTCATAAGCTCGAATCGGGGTACTACAATGCTATCTTTGAAGTACAAGGTTCCATCTTCACCAAGTGAGAAATCTCTGGATTTCTCTAAGGCAAGATCCTTTTTCATTAGATCAACGTGCACATCTTTGGCTTGAGCAGACTTAATAGCTTTCAGAAGAGTTGGTTCCAGGACAAGGTTATTCAGAGAACCCTGTGGAACTAGTTGAAGGTTCAACTTGCATAGCTCTTCATAAAGGTGAGGTTGAGCTTTGAAGACCATGTGATTGTTGCAATAAGACTTGCGGCTCAGAGCATCGTCCATTACATTAGCCTTGCCAGGGGTATAGGATATACCGCAGTTGTAATCAGCAATAGCTTCCATCCACCACTGCTGACGGAGGTTCAAATATGGCTGAGTAAACATGTACTTTTGACTCTGTTGATCAGTGAAGATCTCACAACGATTACCGAGAAGGTGCTGTCGCCATAGCTTCAGTGCATAGATAACCGCAGCAAGCTTGAGGTCATGAACTGGGTAGTTCTCTTCGTGAGGACGCACTTGACGGGAGGGATAAGCAATCACCCCGTGCTCTTGCATTAGGACACAGCCTAATCCTTGACATGAAGCGTTGCAATAGATGACGAAGTCCTGGCAAGGATCAGGGGGAGCAAGCACCGGGATGTCAGCTTGTCCTTGAGTGCCTGGATGTTGGAAATATGCTCTAGAGGCAATAATAAAATGGTTATTATTATATTTCCTTGTTCATGATAATTGTCTATTGTTCATGCTATAATTATGTTATCCGGAAATCGTAATACATGTGTGAATACATAGACCACAACATGTCCCTAGTGAGCCTCTAGTTGACTAGCTCGTTGATCAATAGATGGTTATGGTTTCCTGATCATGGACATTGGATGTTGTTGATAATGGGATCACATCATTAGGAGAATGATGTGATGGACAAGACCCAATCCTAAGCATAGCACAAGATCATGTAGTTTGTCTGCTAATGCTTATCTAATGCCAAGTATCTTTTCCTTAGACCATGAGATTGTGCAACTCTCGGATACCGTAGGAATGCTTTGGGTGTGCCAAACGTCACAACGTAACTGGGTGGCTATAAAGGTGCACTACGGGTATCTCCGAAAGTATCTGTTGGGTTGGCATGAATCGAGACTGGGATTTGTCACTCCGTATGACGGAGAGGTATCTCTGGGCCCACTCGGTAAGACATCATCGTAATGAGCTCAATGTGACTAAGGGGTTGGTCATAGGATGATGTGTTACGGAACGAGTAAAGAGACTTGCCGTAACGAGATTTGACAAGGTATCGGTATACCGACGATCGAATCTCGGGCAAGTACTATACCGGTAGACAAAGGGAATCGTATACGGGATTGATTGAATCCTTGACATCGTGGTTCATCCGATGAGATCATCGTGGAACATGTGGGAGCCAACATGGGTATCCAGATCCCGCTGTTGGTTATTGGCTGGAGAGATGCCTCGGTCATTTCTACATGATTCTCGAACCCGTAGGGTCTACACACTTAAGGTTCGATGACGCTAGGGTTATAGGGAAAGTTTGTACGTGGTTACCGAATGTTGTTCGGAGTCTCAGATGAGATCCCGAACGTAACGTGGAGTTCTGGAATGATCCGGAGACAAAGATTTATATATGGGAAGTCCTTATTCGCTCGCCAGAAGTGTCTGGGGGTTTATCGGTATTGTACCGGGACCACTGAAAGGGTTCCGGGGTCCACCGGGAGGGTCCACCAGCCCCGAAGGGACCTATAGGCTGAATATGGAGAGGAACCAACCCCTAGGTGGGCTGGGCGCCAAAACCCCTAGGGCCCATGCGCCTAGTGTTTGGGGGAACCCTAAAGGGGGCGCCCCCCTTGGCTTGGGGAGCAAGCCTCCCCCCTTGGCCGCCGCCCCCCTCTAGATCCATCTGGAGGGGGCCGGCTGTCACGCCCCAGATATACCTTTCCCAATTTGTACTCCAACTCTTGCCTTTTCCGGCATTAAGTTATATTTATTTCTCGGGTTTGGGTCTTTGTTATATCAAAATCTTCGTCTCGACGAGTAAATCATTTCATTCTATTGCATCGTTTGCATTTGAGTTCATCTTGATGCCCAAAATGCAGTTAGAAGGAGGCATCGTGAGTTAAATTGCAGATCCGTTAGCTCATCATTGACTTTTGTCATTTTTGCCATGATTATTGTGTGCATGATATGCCTGTGCCCCTTTGGGATGAATTGTTAAGCATTTTGTCTTCTTTCTAGAGGTGCCACCCATGCATTTTTAGGATGTGTGTGGTGTCTTGTGCAAGCTTTCCAAGAGGGGTACCTGAGTTTGCTGATTTCAGGGACTTAGTGATTTTCACTAAGTCTGGGATGTTTTAGTTCATGATGCTATATGTCCAGCTTTTTTCCTAGTGATCCGTGCCTCTTTTGAGGATGATCAGTAAGAGTGATTTGTTATTCTTGTTATGCTCTATCCATCCATGTCTTTACTTGTTATGTTGGAGCACCCTAGGTTGAGTCAATCGAGCTCAACTTTTGCAT
Organism: Triticum monococcum; assembly: GCA_034509565.1. Classification (NCBI taxonomy): domain Eukaryota; kingdom Viridiplantae; phylum Streptophyta; class Magnoliopsida; order Poales; family Poaceae; genus Triticum; species Triticum monococcum. Next base: position 144,607,897 of record CM067841.1, on the reverse strand, counting down.
CGTTGTTAATTTGGGCAGATCGTGAACTCTTTTGCGATTTTGCCGGTGCTATTGCTAGTGATCCATGCATGCTATGCCATTGTTCTTGCCATGTCTAGCTAGCATTTTGTGCCTTCTTTATAGATATATGCTTTCCTTGCCATGACTTGCACCGTATTGAGTGCATCGAGCTCGTTTACATGCCTCCGTGAGTTATAATTCCAGCATGTCTCAGTTTTCACTAAGTCTGAAAACTGATTGTGTTTCATCTATGTTCGTGTGCTCGGTAGAGTATTTTGTGAACCCTTTTGGCCCTAGGTCATTTTGGGTGTTTTGTTAAGCTTGTTGATTAGCTCCATGCCATGCTCTTACTTGTCATGTTCAGGTTATGCTTCATGCTGTTTTGCTGCTCCGAAGAGAGCATCGTGGTCTGAAATTTCAGACTGGTGTTAATTTCACTAAGTCTGGAATCTGTTTTGCTTATTCAGTTTTGCCATGCTTGTTTGAACCCCTTAATGGATGAATTTGCCTATGGCTCAGTCCTAGTGATTTGTTAAGCATCTTGTGTACATCCCTTCCATGCATTTTGTTTTCATGTTTGGTGGCTGTAGCATGTTCATTTCGTTGCATTTAGGAGCCTACTTGCTGTAATTCGCAGATCGGTTCGTTTCGTAAAACGCTTGCCATTTCCAAACCGTAGCTCCGATTCCTATAATCTTTATATCGTTTTCAGGGGATTTCTTCCCCTCTATCCAGTGGCGCACTTGGTTTTCCAAGTTGAGGCCAGGTTCATGCATTTCCTGTCACGTCTTGCATTTTGCATCCCGCATCGCATCCCGCATAGCATACCATCTTTGCATCTTATTGGTTGCCCTTGCACGTGGTTGATTGTATCCTTGTTGCTTGTTTGTGTTGTTGGGTAGAGCCGGGAGACGAGTTCGCTAACGAGGAGCCCGTTGAGTTTGCTTTTGAGAATCCAGTCAACTCTGACAACTGTGCAGGCAAGATGATCATACTCTCAAAATCACTACTATCTTTGCTATGCTAGTTTGCTCGCTCTTTTGCTATGCCAATGCTACGGTGCATACCACTTGCTTGTCAGCCTCCCAATTGCCATGATTAAGCCTCTAACCCACCTTTGTCCTAGCAAACCGTTGATTGGCTATGTTACCGCTTTGCTCAGCCCTTCTTATAGCGTTGTTAGTTGCAGGTGAAGATTGGAGTCGTTCCTTGTTGGAACATTTATTTACTTGTTGGGATATCATTATATTGCCATGTTATTTTGAATGCATCTATATACTTGGTAAAGGGTGGAAGGCTCGGCCTCTCGCCTAGTGTTTTGTTCCACTCTTGCCGCCCTAGTTTCCGTCATATCGGTGTTATGTTCCCGGATTGTTGCGTCCCTTACGCGGTTGGGCTATAATGGGAACCCCTTGATAGTTCGCCTTGATTAAAGCTTTTCCAGCAATTACCAACATTGGTTTTACCATTTTCCACCTAGCCTCTTTTTCCCTTGGGTTTCCGGAGCCCGAGGGTCATCTTATTTTAACCCCCCGGGCCAGTGCTCCTCTGAGTGTTGGTCCCACCGAGCGATGTCCGGGGCTACCAGGGGCAACTCTGGGCTGGCCTACCCGACGTCTGGCTCATCTGAGTGTGCCCTGAGAACGAGATATGTGCAGCTCCTATCGGGATTTGTCGGCACATTCGGGCGGTGTTGCTGGACTTGTTTTAACCTGTCGAATCATCTTGTTGTACCGAGATACCGAGTCTGGTCAGTGCGTCTTGGGTGGAGGTCTATTCCTTCGTTGACCGTGAGAGCTTGTTATGGGCTAAGTTGGGACCCCTGCAGGGATTGATCTTTCGAAAGCCGTGCCCGCGGTTATGGGCAGATGGGAATTTGTTAATGTCCGGTTGTAGATAACTTGAACCTTAATTAATTAAAAATAAATCAACTAAGTGTGTTGCCGTGATGGCCTCTTCTCGGCGGAGTCTGGGGAGTGGACACGGTGTTGGAGTTATGTTTGCGCAGGTTGCTCTCTAGTTTCTCGCTCGTGCTTTGCCTCCTCTTCTCGCTCTCTTTTGCGAATAGGTTAGCCACCATATATGCTAGTCGCTTGCTGCAGCTCCACTTACATTACCCCTTTCCTACCTATTAAGCTTAAATAGTCTTGATCGTGAGGGTGCGAGATTGCTGAGTCCCTGTGGCTCACAGATTACTATTACACCAGATGCAGGGACAGATGATACAGCTCCAGATGGCGCGCTTGAGCTCAAGTGGGAGTACGACGAGGACTCTCAGCGTTACTATGTGTCTTTTCCTGATGATCAGTAGTGGTGCCTATTCGGGGTTAGATTCAGGGCCTTGTTGCATGTTGGGGGTCTTTTCTATTTTGGCGCCGTAGTCGGGCCATGAGTGGATTGTATGATGGATGTTATTTATGTACCTTGATGTGACGTGGCGAGTGTAAGCCAACTATGTTATTCCCCTTTATATTATTTATGTACATGGGATGTGTGATGATTTCCTGACTTGCGACATTGGTTTCAATGCGGCTATGCCTCTAAGTCGTGCCTCGACATGTGGGAGATATAGCCGCATCGAGGGCGTTACAAGTTGGTAATCAGAGCCTTCCCCGACCTTAGGAGCCCCATTGCTTGATCGTTTTTAGCAGCCGAGTTATGTCTAGAAAAATGTTTGGGTGCCTCCTGTTTTAGAGCCTTCCCCGACCTTAGGAATTATATATCGGAGATCTTAGGAATTCTTTTTACTTCCCAGTCTCCTCATCGCTCTGGTAAGGCATCCTGACATAGAGTTTTGACTCTTCTCTTCTCAAATTTCACTAAAAAAAATTTAGGATCACGCGAGTATCTTGGTTTTGTTCCGATGGCTTATGATGAGAATACTGTCTTGGTGCCTCCTGTCAGGGGTTTAGTGGAAGTGTCCCGGGGAGTTGAGCTCTGAGGTGTTGTCATCATAATTTTATCGTTGCAATTCTGGTATACTTGAGATATGTGCGCGACATCGAAAATCTCCTTTATGCAGTCCGTTGGTGAGATAACCTCGACGCCACCCAGTACTGGGGCGGGAGTTCGGGAGTATCGCCATAACTTGTATAACGGATGCTTTTCGAAGGTTGAGGTAGATGGTTTCTGAAGGTTTCTTGGTTATGTGTTGAAGGATGGATACAGCTGGATGTAGGATTTGCTAGCTTGGGTGAGATATTATGCTTCCCCTGTATCCCCAACACCTGATTGCATAACCGGAAAGTTTCGGGAGTTTCATAGGTGGGAATTCAAGTAGCTCTTAGGATATCCTTCCCACAGATGTATGATATGAAATTGGGGTTCGACGTCTAGTGGTTCGCCTATTCACGGTTGATTTTACAGTGGTCTCGTTGTTTCTTAAAGAGTCCTTGGCTATGCTGACTCGGGGACGCTTCGTATGTCATGTGCACTGCCTTGTACATGATGGTGATGTACGATCGAGCCCGTGTAGGTCCCACCACTAAAACTTCGGACGAAATTTTTATCATATGTTTGTTCCGGCTTATTTCGCAAGCCAACCCTTGTTTTTTTTCAGTTGTGGTATTCGAGTTCCTTCGACGTCACATGTTGATTCCATCCCTCGTTGATGTACCCCTTCTACCTGATTCTTCGTGGCTTCGCAATTTAGGAATATGTGACCACTTCAAGAGAAGTGCATTCGTTCATTTTGTTCGGATGTGAAGACTTTATGTTGCAATTTTCATTCTGTTGGATTCAGCTTCAATATTTGTCTATTTGTGTGCTAATGGTGGTCAACCTCTTCAGGATGGCTCCTCCAACGCGCACGACTCCGAACCCTGATCCGCCACCACCTCCACCGCCTCCGGAGGCTTGGCAAGCTGTGATGGCCGCAACTAATGCAAATACACAGTTGATCATGCAAATCCTCCAAGAGCGCAATCAAGGCAGTCAAGGGAATCAAGGCAACAATCAGAACCATTATGCTACTCTGAACCAGTCCTCGCAAATGGTCTAAAGACGTTCAGCAACTGTGTCGAGGCTACCGATGCCGACGATTGGCTAGTCGATCTGGGCAAGCATTTTGAATGCAGCAACGTCAGACCTAAAGATTTCGTCAAGTTTGCTTCTTTCTAGCTCAAAGATCAGGCCGCAGAGAGGTTCCAGCAGTACCAGGATTCCAGAGGTGGACGTTTGATCACTTGGGATGATTTCCGTCGTGATTTCTGAGCTCATCACATTCCTCAGAGTGTGACTGAAAGCAAATGTGAGGAATTCCGCAATCTGAAGCAAGGCTCTTTGTCTGTCTATGACTACAACAAGTTGTTCCAGAAGCTCGCCCGTTTTGCCAAGCAGGATGTTCCTGATGAGAAGAGCATGATCTATCAGTTCAGGGGTGGTCTCCGTGAAGAAATTCAGCTCGCTCTTGTCCTCTTCGAGCCGTTGAGATATGATGAGTTCTACAACATGGCACTGAAGCAAGAGGCTGCTCAGTTGAGGTGTGATGCTTCCAGGAAGCGAGTCAGAGACACTACGCCTTCTTCCTCTACTCAAGTGGCCAAGCAGCAGAAGTATTGGCTTCCTCCTCCTCCGTTCCGTCAGCCATATCAGCAGAAGAGCAAAGGTGGCAGTGGTTCTTCCCACCCACCCAACCCAGGCTTTCAGAACAAGACTTCGTCTCAAGCTCCAAGACCGAGTGCTCCGTACCACCGTCCACTCTCAGAGGTGACGTGCAACAAGTGCCAATAGAAGGGTCACTACGCCAACAAGTGTTTCAACCAGAGGCGTCTTCCTCCTCCTCCTCCTGTCAGATCGGCAAGTACAGCTGTGGTCAAGCATAACCCCAAGTCCGCCAAGGTCAACTTGATGAACGCAGCTCAGGCAGAGGATTCGTCAGATGTGATCATGGGTAACCTTCCTGTTAATGATATTCCTGCAAAAGTTCTTTTTGATACGGGTGCATCGCATTGTTTCATCTCGAGGCCATTTGTTTCTAAGCATGAGTTGCCTTTGCAAGATTTGCCTAGACAGTTGTCTGTTGTTTCTCCGGGCAAATTCATGAATGCAAGCGCTATTGTTCCGGATATTTCTATCACATTGCGCGATTACAAGTTTCTCCCTTCTCCGGTGGTTCTTGGTAATTCTGATATCGATCTTATTCTTGGGATGGACTGGCTCTCTAAACACAAGGCTCACCTCGATTGTGCAGCCAGGCAGATTCAACTGACTCATTCCTCTGAGGATGTAATTGTCTTTGCTGCTTGGGATAATACTATCCGGTTGTTTTCTCTCAATGAGAAGGGTGAATTGGATGCTATTTCGCAGATTCCGATTGTTTGTGAGTATCAAGACGTCTTCCCAGAAGAACTCCCAGGCATGCCTCCGCACCGGCCGGTTGAATTTGTTATTGAACTTGAGCCCGTTACGGAACCTGTGTGCAAACTTCCCTACAAGCTCGACCCCGAAGAGTTGAAGGAGTTGAAGAAACAACTCGATGTTCAAGAAAGAATGGGTCTCATTCGGCCTAGTACTTCTCCGTGGGGTTGTGGTGTTCTTTTTGTGAAGAAGAAGGATGGAACGGACCGACTTTGTGTTGATTATCGTCCATTGAACAAGAAGACCATCAAGAATAAATACCCACTTCCCAACATCAATGAGCTGTTTGAACAACTCAAGGGTGCCCAAGTATTCTCCAAGCTCGATCTCCGTATGGGTTATCATCAAATTCGCATTCGTGAGCAAGATATTCCCAAGACGGTGTTCAGAACAAGCTATGGGTCATATGAATACACTGTCATGTCTTTTGGCCTCGCCAACGCTCCTCCGACATTCTCTCGCATGATGAACTTCATCTTCAACCCCTACACCAATGACTTCGTTTTGGTCTATCTCGACGACATTCTGGTTTTCTCGAAGAACAAGGAAGATCATGCCAAGCACTTGCGTTTGGTTCTTGACAAGCTCAGGGAACATCAGTTCTACGCCAAGTTCTCCAAGTGTGAATTTTGGCTCGATGAGGTGCTTTATCTTGGTCATATCATCTCTGCCAAGGGCATTTCCGTGGATCCTGAGAAGGTGTCTGCAATTGTTAATTGGGAACCTCCTCAGAACGTGAAGCAACTCCGTAGCTTCCTCAGTCTCGCAAGCTACTGCCGAAGATTCGTTGAAAACTTTTCCAAGATCGCGAAGCATCTCTCAAATCTTCTTCAGAAGCACGTCAAGTACGTTTGGTCTCCGGAGTGTGATATTGCTTTAAACGCTTTGAAAGAGAAATTGATCACTGCTCCAGTTCTAACTCCGCCTGATGAAACCAAGCCGTATGAGGTCTTTTGTGATGCCTCTCTCCAAGGTCTCGGTGCTGTACTGATGCAAGAGAAGAAAGTTGTTGCTTATACCTCTCGCCAGTTGAAGCCTAATGAGAAGAACTACCCCACTCATGATCTCGAGTTGGCGGCAGTTGTGCACGCTTTGTTGACTTGGAGACATCTTCTATTGGGAAGAAAAGTGGACATTTTCACTGATCACAAGAGTCTCAAGTACATCTTCACCCAGCCTAATCTCAACCTCGGGCAGACTCGATGGGTCGAAATGATTCAAGAGTACAATCCGAGTATCGAGTATACTCCAGGCAAGGCCAATGTGATTGCTGACGCTTTGAGCAGAAAAGCATATTGCAACAGTCTGATTCTGAAGCCTTATCAACCCGAGCTTTGTGAAGCTTTCCGCAAACTTAATCTGCAAATTGTTCCTTAAGGTTTCCTCGCCAACCTTCAAATCTCTCCTACCTTGGAAGACCAGATTCGCCAAGCCCAGCTTCTTGATGCTATGGTGAAAAAGGTGAAGATTGGTATTGCAAAGAGTCAGTCCAAGTACAAGTGCTACCGACTTGATGACAAGGACACTCTCTTCTTCGAGGATCGAATTTTTGTGCCCAAAGGTGAACTTCGTAAAGTGATCATGAACGAGGCTCACAACTCTCTCCTCTCCATCCACCCTGGTAGCACGAAGATGTATCAAGATCTCAAGCAAACTTATTGGTGGACTCGAATGAAGCGCGAGATCGCTCAATTCGTGAATGAATGTGATGTCTGCAGAAGAGTGAAGGCAGAACACCAAAGGCCAGCAGGTCTCCTCCAACCTCTTGCCATTCCAGAATGGAAGTTTGACCACATTGAAATGGACTTCGTGACTGGGTTTCCAAAGTCCAAGCGTGGCAATGATGCTATATTCGTTGTCATCGACAAGCTCACCAAAGTGGCTCACTTTCTGCCTATCAAAGAGTCAATCACTGCAGCTCAATTGGCGGAACTCTATACCTCTCGAATTGTCTCTCTGCACGGTATTCCTTAAGTGATATCTTCAGACCGTGGAAGCATCTTTACCTCCAAGTTTTGGGATTCTTTTCAAAAGGCCATGGGCACCAACATCCGCTTCAGCACTGCTTTCCATCCTCAAACAAGCGGTCAAGTCGAGCATGTCAACCAGATTCTTGAAGATATGCTCAGGGCTTGTGTTATCTCCTTCGGCATGAAGTGGGAGGATTGTCTTCCTTATGACGAATTCTCATACAACAACAGTTTTCAAGCAAGTTCGGGCAAGGCCCCATTCGAAATTCTGTATGGTAGGAAGTGCCGTACACCTATCAACTGGTCCGAAACCAGTGAACGTCAGCTGCTGGGTAATGACCTAATCACAGAGGCAGAAGAAATGTGCAAGGTCATTCGTGATAACCTCAAAGCAGCTCAATCCCGCCAGAAGAGCTACTATGATAGTAAGCACTGTGATTTGGCTTTCGAGATCGGAGATCATGTTTACCTCCGCGTCTCTCCTATGAAAGGGACTCGTCGCTTCGGTATCAAAGGGAATCTTGCCCCCAGATACGTCGGACCTTTCAAGATTGTCAGCAAGAGAGGCGACCTCGCCTATCAACTCGAGCTTCCTTCAAACTTTGCCAATGTTCATGATGTGTTCCATGTCTCCCAACTCCGAAAGTGCTTCAAGGTGCCTGAACGCACCGTCAACTTCGAGGACATTGAGCTCCAAGAAGATCTCTCTTATCGTGAGCACCCAGTTGCAATCCTTCAAGAGACTGAATGCAGGACTCGCAACAAGTCAATCAAATTTCTCAAAGTTAAGTGGTCACACCATTCCAATCGTGAAGCTACCTGGGAACGCGAGGATCACCTCCGTTCTGAGTACCCGGAGTTCTTTCAGTCCTAGATCTCGGGACGAGATCTTTTCGTAGTGGTGGAGTGTTGTAACACCCCAGATATACCTTTCCCAATTTGTACTCCAACCCTTGCCATTTCTGGCATTAAGTTATATTTATTTCTCGCGTTCGGGTCTTTGTCTCCGTGTGTTGTTTTCATTTTCGTGCATCTCATATCATGTCATCACGTGCATTGCATTTGCATATATGTTCATCTCATGCATTCGAGCATTTTCCCCGTTGTCCGTTTTGCATTCCGGCGCTTCGTTCTCCTCCGGTGGCCATTTCTAGCTTTCTTTCGTGTGTGGGGATTAAACATTTCCGGATTGGACCGAGACTTGCCATGCGGCCTTGGTTTACTATCGGTAGACCGCCTGTCAAGTTTCGGGTCATTTGGACTTCGTTTGATACTCCAACGGTTAACCGAGGGACCGAAAAGGCCTCGTGTGTGTTGCAGCCCAACACCCCTCCAATTTGGCCCGAAACCCACCAAACTCTGCTCCATCGTCTTGGTCGTTCGATCATGATCGCGTGGCCGAAAACCGGACCTCATTTGGACACTCCTAGCTCCCTCTACCTCTATAAATTCACCCCTCCGTTTTCGGGTCTTCTTCCTCCTCAAAACCCTAAAAACTGCAGCTCCGCGCGCCGGACATTGTCCGTCCGGGCCGGACGCACCGCCGCCGCCACTCCCACGCCGCCACGTGGCCCCTGCGCCGCCTCCCACCGCACGGGCCCGGGAGCCCAGTTTCGGCCCCCGCGGCCCGTTTCCTCGTCGCCGCCGCCCGCGGGAGACGCCCGACCCCGCCGCCGTCTTCCTCAGCCCCGGCCGCCGCCGCCCGGCGCGCCATCGCCGGCCGGACCTCGCCCCGCCGCCACAAGCCCTCGCCGGAGCCGCACGATGCTGCAACCTCGGTTGCCCCGCGCCCCGACGCCGGCCACCGTGCCCCGACGCCGGCCACCGCTCCCCGCGCCCCGACGCCGGCCACCGCGCCCCGACGCTGGCCACCGCTCCCCGACGCCGGCCACTGCCTCCTCCGACGCCGGCGGCCTCGGATCCGGTCGGCTGCAGCGCCCGGTCGCGCCTCGGTTCGCGTGCCGCCGAAGAACCCTAGATCTAGGTTGACCCTTCTTCCTTCTCCCCCTGTTTTTTGTGCCTACTTTGACTGCTCATATCTCCTCATCCGTAGCTCTGTTTTGGACATATGATATATCAAAATCTTCGTCTCGACGAGTACATCATTGCATTCCATTGCATCATTTGCATTTGAGTTCATATTGATGCCCAAAATGCTGTTAGAAAGAGGCATCGTGAGTTAAATTGCAGATCCGTTAGCTCATCATTGACTTTTGTCATTTTTGCCATGATTATTGTGTGCATGATATGCCTGTGCCCCTTTGGGATGAATTGTTAAGCATTTTGTCTTCTTTCCAGAGGTGCCACCCATGCAGTTTTAGGATGTGTGTCGTGTCTTGTGCAAGCTTGCCAAGAGGGGTACCCGAGTTTGCTGATTTCAGGGACTTAGTGATTTTCACTAAGTCTGGGATGTTTTAGTTCATGATGCTATATGTCCAGCTTGTTTCCTAGTGATCCGTGCCTCTTTTGAGGATGACCAGTAAGAGTGATTTGTTATTCTTGTTATGCTCTATCCATCCATGTCTTTACTTGTTATGTTGGAGCACCCTAGGTTGAGTCAATCGAGCTCAACTTTTGCATCGTTGTTAATTTGGGCAGATCGTGAACTCTTTTGCGATTTTGCCGGTGCTATTGCTAGTGATCCATGCATGCTATGCCATTGTTCTTGCCATGTCTAGCTAGCATTTTGTGCCTTATTTATAGATATATGCTTTCCTTGACATGACTTGCACCGTAGTGAGTGCATCGAGCTCGTTTACATGCCTCCGTGAGTTATAATTTCAGCATGTCTCAGTTTTCGCTAAGTCTGAAAACTGATTGTGTTTCATCTATGTTTGTGTGCTTGTTAGAGTATTTTGTGAACCCTTTTGGCCCCAGGTCACTTTGGGTGTTTTGTTAAGCTTGTTGAGTAGTTGCATGCCATGTTCTTACTTGCCTTGTTCAGGTTATGTATCATGTTGTTTTGCTGCTCTGAAGAGAGCATCGTGGTCTGAAATTTCAGACTAGTGTTAATTTCACTAAGTCTGAAATCTGTTTTGCTTATTCAGTTTTGCCATGCTTGTTTGAACCCCTTAATGGATAAATTTGCCTATGGCTCAGTCCTAGTGATTTGTTAAGCATCTTGTGTACATCCCTGCCATGCATTTTGTTTTCATGTTTGGTGGCTGTAGCATGTTCATTTCGTTGCATTTAGGAGCCTACTTGCTGTAATTCGCAGATCGGTTCGTTTCGTAAAACGCTTGCCATTTCCAAACCGTAGCTCCGATTCCTATAATCTTTATATCGTTTTCAGGGGATTTCTTCCCCTCTATCCAGTGGCGCACTTGGTTTTCCAAGTTGAGGCCAGGTTCATGCATTTCCTGTCACGTCTTGCATTTTGCATCCCGCATCGCATCCCGCATAGCATACCATCTTTGCATCTTATTGGTTGCCCTTGCACGTGGTTGATTGTATCCTTGTTGCTTGTTTGTGTTGTTGGGTAGAGCCGGGAGACGAGTTCGCTAACAAGGAGCCCGTTGAGTTTGCTTTTGAGAATCCAGTCAACTCTGACAACTGTGCAGGCAAGATGATCATACTCTCAAAATCACTACTATCTTTGCTATGCTAGTTTGCTCGCTCTTTTGCTATGCCAATGCTACGGTGCATACCACTTGCTTGTCAGCCTCCCAATTGCCATGATTAAGCCTCTAACCCACCTTTGTCCTAGCAAACCGTTGATTGGCTATGTTACCGCTTTGCTCAGCCCTTCTTATAGCGTTGTTAGTTGCAGGTGAAGATTGGAGTCGTTCCTTGTTGGAACATTTATTTACTTGTTGGGATATCATTATATTGCCATGTTATTTTTAATGCATCTATATACTTGGTAAAGGGTGGAAGGCTCGGCCTCTCGCCTAGTGTTTTGTTCCACTCTTGCCGCCCTAGTTTCCGTCATATCGGTGTTATGTTCCCGGATTGTTGCGTCCCTTACGCGGTTGGGCTATAATGGGAACCCCTTGATAGTTCGCCTTGATTAAAGATTTTCCAGCAATTACCAACATTGGTTTTACCATTTGCCACCTAGCCTCTTTTTCCCTTGGGTTTCCGGAGCCCGAGGGTCATCTTATTTTAACCCCCCGGGCCAGTGCTCCTCTGAGTGTTGGTCCCACCGAGCGATGTCCGGGGCTACCAGGGGCAACTCTGGGCTGGCCTACCCGACGTCTGGCTCATCTGAGTGTGCCCTGAGAACGAGATATGTGCAGCTCCTATCGGGATTTGTCGGCACATTCGGGCGGTGTTGCTGGACTTGTTTTAACCTGTCGAATCATCTTGTTGTACCGAGATACCGAGTCTGGTCAGTGCGTCTTGGGTGGAGGTCTATTCCTTCGTTGACCGTGAGAGCTTGTTATGGGCTAAGTTGGGACCCCTGCAGGGATTGATCTTTCGAAAGCCGTGCCCGCGGTTATGGGCAGATGGGAATTTGTTAATGTCCGGTTGTAGATAACTTGAACCTTAATTAATTAAAAATGAATCAACTGAGTGTGTTGCCGTGATGGCCTCTTCTCGGCGAAGTCCGGGGAGTGGACACGGTGTTGGAGTTATGTTTGCGCAGGTTGCTCTCTAGTTTCTCGCTCGTGCTTTGCCTCCTCTTCTCGCTCTCTTTTGCGAATAGGTTAGCCACCATATATGCTAGTCGCTTGCTGCAGCTCCACTTACATTACCCCTTTCCTACCTATTAAGCTTAAATAGTCTTGATCGCGAGGGTGCGAGATTGCTGAGTCCTTGTGGCTCACAGATTACTATTACACCAGATGCAGGGACAGATGATACAGCTCCAGATGGCGCGCTTGAGCTCAAGTGGGAGTACGACGAGGACTCTCAGCGTTACTATGTGTCTTTTCCTGATGATCAGTAGTGGTGCCTATTCGGGGTTAGATTCAGGGCCTTGTCGCATGTTGGGGGTCTTTTCTATTTTGGCACCGTAGTCGGGCCATGAGTGAATTGTATGATGGATGTTATTTATGTACCTTGATGTGACGTGGCGAGTGTAAGCCAACTATGTTATTCCCCTTTATATTATTTATGTACATGGGATGTGTGATGATTTCCCAACTTGCGACATTGCTTTCAATGCGGCTATGCCTCTAAGTCGTGCCTCGACACGTGGGAGATATAGCCGCATCGAGGGCGTTACACTGGCCCCCCTCTCCCTTTCCCCTATAAATAGAGGCGAGGTGGGAGGGCAGCCACACCACATCCAAGGCGCAGCCCTCCCCCTCCCCAACACCTCTTCCTCCTCCTGCGACGCTTGGTGAAACCCTGCCAGAGTACCACGCTGCTCCAACACCACCACACCGTCGTGCTGCTGCTGGACGAAGTCTTCCCCAACCTATCCCTCTCTCCATGCTGGATCAAGGCATGGGAGACATCATCGGGCTGCACGTGTGTTGAACACGGAGGCGCCGTTGTTCGGTGCTTGGATCGGAATCAACCGCGATCTGAATCGCCACGAGTACGACTCCCTCATCCGCGTTCTTGTAACGCTTCCGTGTCGTGATCTTCAACGGTATGAAGATGCACTCCCCTCTCACTCTTGTTTCTAGTTTCTCCATAAATTGATCTTGGTGATGCATAGAAAATTTTAAATTTCTACAACGATCCCCAACAGTGGCATCATGAGCTAGGTCTATGTGTAGTTTCTATGCATGAGTAGAACACAAGTTGTTGCGGGCGTCGATTTTTTCAATTTAGTTGCCGTTACTAGTCTTATCTTGATTCGGCGGCATCGTGGGATGAAGCGGCCCGGACCGACTTTACACTTACTCTTACGTGAGACTGGTTCCACCGACTGACATGCACTAGTTGCATAAGGTGGCTAGCGGGTGTCTGTCTCTCCCACTTTAGTCGGATCGGATTCAATGAAAAGGGTCCTTATGAAGGGTAAATAGAAATTGGCATATCACGTTGTGGTTTTGGCATAGGTAATAAATGTTCTTGCTAGAAACCTATAGAAGCCACGTAAAAACTTGCAACAACAATTAGAGGACGTCTAACTTGTTCTTGCAGCATATGTCGTGTGATGTGATATGGCCAAAAGGATGTGATGAATGATATATGTGATGTATGAGATTGATCATGTTCTTGTAATAGGAATCACGACTTGCATGTCGATGAGTATGACAACCGGCAGGAGCCATAGGAGTTGTCTTAATTTATTTATGACCTGCGTGTCAACATAAACGTCATGTAATTAATTTACTTTATCGCTAACCGTTAGCCATAGTAGTAGGAGTAATAGTTGGCGAGACAACTTCATGAAGACACGATGATGGAGATCATGATGATGGAGGTCATGGTGTCATGCCGGTGACGATGATGATCGTGGCACCCCGAAGATGGAGATCAAAAGGAGCAAAATGATATTGGCCATATCATGTCACTATTTGATTGCATGCGATGTTTATCATATTTTTACATCTTATTTGCTTAGAAAGACGGTAGCTTAAATAAGATGATCCCTCACAATAATTTCAAGAAAGTGTTCCCCCTAACTGTGCACCGTTGCTAAGGTCCGTTGTTCTGAAGCATCATGTGATGATCGGGTGTGATAGGTTCTAACGCTCGCATACAACGAGTGTAAGCCAGATTTACACACTCAATACACTTAGGTTGACTTGACGAGCCTAGCATGTACAGACATGGCCTCGGAACATGGAAGACCGAAAGGTTGAACACGATTCATATAGAAGATACGATCAACATGAAGATGTTCACCGATGATGACTAGTCCGTCTCACATGATGATGGACACGTCCTAGTTGGCTCGGATCATGTATCACTTAGATGACCAGAGGGATGTCAATCTGAGTGGGAGTTCATTAAATAATTTGATTAGATGAACTTAATTATCATGAACATAGTCTAAAAACTTTGCAATATGTCTTGTAGATCAAATGGCCCACGCTAATGTTTCCCTCAACTTCAATGCGTTCCTAGAGAAAACCAAGCTGAAAGACGATGGCAGCAACTAAACAGACTGGGTTCGTAACCTGATGATTATCCCGATAGCTGCCAAGAAAGCATATGTCCTTGAAGCACCGCTAGGTGACGCACCTGTTTTCCCAGCAACTCAGGACATTATGAACGCCTAGCAGTCGCGTAGTGATGATTACTCCCTAGTTCAGTGCGTCATGCTTTACAGCTTAGAACCGGGGCTCCAAAAGCGTTTTGAGCAACACGGAGCATATGAGATGTTCCAAGAGCTGAAAATGGTTTTCCAAGCTCATGCCTGAGTCGAGAGATATGAAGTCTTTGACAAGTTCTACAGTTGTAAGATGGAGGAGAACAGTTCTGTCAGCGAGCACATACTCAAAATGTCTGGGTTGCACAACCGCTTGTCTCAGCTGGGAGTCAATCTCCCGGATGACGCGGTCGTTGACAGAATCCTTCAGTCGCTTCCACCTAGCTACAAGAGCTTTGTGATGAACTTCAATATGCAGGGCATGGAAAAGACCATTCCTGAGGTATATTCAATGCTGAAATCAGCGGAGGTGGAGATCAAAAAGGAACATCAAGTGTTGATGGTGAATAAAACCACTAAGTTGAACGCGGAGGTGCTGTTGTTCGGCGCTTGGATTGGAATCAACCGCGATCTGAATCGCCACGAGCACGACTCCCTCATCTGCGTTCTTGTAACACTTTCGTGTCACGATCTTCAAGGGTATGAAGATGCACTCCCCTCTCACTCTCGTTGCTAGTTTCTCCATAGATTGATCTTGGTGATGCATAGAAAATTTTAAATTTCTGCAACGATCCCCAACACTGGAAACTTTCCTGACACTTGTTTGTCCAATCAAACTTAACGCCCTTGTGAAGCAGATTAGTTAGCGGCTTGGCGATCTTGGAGAAGTTCTCGATGAAACGACAGCAATAGCTGGCTAGTCCAAGAAAGCTTCTGACTTGCTTGACAGTCTTCGAAGGGGTCCAGTCAAGTATAGCCTGAACGCACTCTGGATTGACGGCAATACCATCCATGGAGATGACATGACCAAGGTAGGTGACTTCGGGTAACCAGAATTCGCACTTGGAATACTTGGCATAAAGTTGATGCTCTCGAAGCTTTTCTAGAACAAGACGAAGATGTTCAGCATGTTCTTCTTTATTCTTGGGATAAAAGAGGATATCATCCAGATAAACCACGACGAACTTGTCGAGGTATTCCATGAATATATAGTTCATCAGACGACAGAATGTAGTTGGAGCATTGGTTAAACCAAATGACATGACGGTGTACTCATATGAACCATATCAAGTAATGAAGGCGGTCTTGGGAATATCCTCTTCACGAACACGGATCTGGTGGTAACCCAACCTCAAGTCGAGTTTAGAGAGTATTGATGAACCAACCAGTTGATCATACAGATCATTGATCCGAGGAAGGGGATATTTGTTCTGAATTGTAGCTTGGTTGATAGGACGCTAGTCTTGGACCAAACGGTTCGTTCCGTCCTTCTTCTTGACAAAGAGGGAAGGTGCTCCCCAAGCAGAGAAGCTTGGACGAATGAAACCCTTGCGAAGAGATTTGTCGATTTCCTCCTTAAGCTCAAGGAGTTCATGAGGTGGCATCTTGTAGGGTCGTTTGGTGATAGGAATGGTGCCGGGTTTCAAGTCGATGATGAACTCGACAGCCCGGGTAGGGGTATTCCTGGAAGTTCTTTTGGAAAGACGTCTTGGAAGTCGCGAACGGCCGAAACCTTTTGAATTCCCTCAAGAGGTGCTGCGTTCAACGTATTCAAGACATAAAGTCGTGCTCCAGCATTTTGAACAATCTGAGCATGGTAGCTTACTATCTGATCGAAAGGATGTAGGAGATGAACGACTTTGGTGGCGCAAACGATAGAGGCAATATTTGTTTTCAACCATTCCATTCCCAGAATGAGGTCAATATTGGAAGACTCCAGAATAATGGGAGAAACAAGGAATTCCAACCCTTCAATCTCAACGGGAATGTCATGACCAATCATGGTAGTTTGGCATCGGCCTACAGGGGTGTGTACCACTATCGGAGTGTTCATGGGCTCGCATCGAATGCCGTGTGCGTATGCAAAACTTTCTGACATGAATGAATGAGATGGTCCTGAATCGAATAAAACAAAAGCCGGTACTGAATTAACGAGAAGAGTACCAATCACGGTGGCAGACTGGTCTCGAGCTTCATTCAGATCAACATGATTAGCCTGACCACGACCATAAGGTCTAGCATTGCTGTTATGGGGCTGACTATTACAGCCAGTTGAAGGTAGAGCCAGCTGATTCTTTTTCTGATTGCACTCTTTGGCAAGGTGACCTGGACGGCCACATCTAAAGCACAAACCATCATTGGGATTGGGAGCAGGAGCTTGGGGTGGTACAGCTCGAAGAGACTGCCTCTACGGTGGAGGAGGCAGATGAGGTGTAGCATAGGACTGTCTTGGTGCAGGTGCAGTTGGATGATACATGCTGTGGGGAATCCATATCGGACGCTTCTGCCCTAACGGGCCCAAAGATGAGCCAGCGTCACGGCTGCGCGTGAGGGATCCCTGGTGTTCCTGAAGACCAGTCTCAACCTGAATAGCCTTGTTCACCAAGGTGGCGAAGTCGGCAAAGCCATGAATGAGCAGTGCTGGCTTGATATCAGGGTGAAGTCCGTCATGAAACTTTTCCTGTCTGCGAGCATTTGTAGCAATGTCTTCTTTAGCATAGCGGGACAAGTCCAAGAATTCCTGCTGATAAGCATCTACAGACTTGTTGCCTTGGGTGAGGTTGCGGAACTCGCGCTTCTTCCTGTCCATGATTCCCTGAGGACTAAAATGAGCACGGAAGGCAGCTTGGAAATCCGACTAAGTGATGACCATTCTAGCAGGTAGGGTACGCCTGTGGCTGTCGCACCATTGAGCAGCAGGACCCTAGAGGAAGAAGGATGCGAAGGTGACATTGTTGGGGAACATAGTAATTTCAAAAAAAAATCCTACACACACACAGGATCATGGTGATGCATAGCAACGAGAGGGGAGAGTATCGTCCATGTACCCTCATAGACCGAAAGTGGAAGCGTTAGCACAACGCGGTTGATGTAGTCGTACGTCTTCACGATCCGACCGATCCAAGTATCGAACGTACGACACCTCCGAGTTCAGCACACGTTCAGCTCGATGACGTCCCGCGAACTCCGATCCAGCAGAGCTTCATGGGAGAGTTCTGTCAGCACGACGGTGTGGTGACGGTGATGATGTTGCTAACGACACAGGGCTTCGCCTGAGCACCGCTACGATATGATCGAGGTGTAATATGGTGGAGGGGGGCACCGCACATGGCTGGAATAGATCAATAGATCAACTTGTGTGTCTAGAGGTGCCCCTGCCCCCGTATATAAAGGAGCAAGGGGGGAGACACGGTCGTCCAGGGAGGGCGCGCCAAGGGGGGAGTCCTACTCCCACCGGGAGTAGGACTCCTCCTTTCCTAGTAGGAATAGGAGAAGGGGGGAAGGAGGAGGTGGAGAGAAGGAAGGAGAGGGGGGCCGCCCCCCTTCCCTTGTCCAATTCGGACTGGGGTAAGGGGGGCCGTGCGCCACCTCTTGGCTGCCCCCTCTCTTCTCCATTAAGGCCCAATAGGCCCATTACTTCCCGGGGGGTTCCGGTAACCCCCGGCACTCCGGTAAAATCCCGATTTCACCCGAAACACTTCCGATATCCAAATATAGGCTTCCAATATATCAATCTTTATGTCTCGACCATTTAGAGACTCCTCTTCATGTCCGTGATCATATCCGGGACTCCGAACTACCTTCGGTACATCAAAACACAAAACTCATAATACCGATCGTCATCTAACTTTAAGCGTGCGGACCCTACGGGTTCGAGAACTATGTAGACATGACCAAGACATGTCTCCGGTCAATAACCAATAGAGGAACCTGGATGCTCATATTGGCTCATACATATTCTACGAAGATCTTTATCGGTCAACCGCATAACAACATATGTTGTTCCCTTTGTCATCGGTATGTTACTTGCCCGAGATTCGATCGTCGGTATCCACATACCTAGTTCAATCTCGTTACCGGCAAGTCTCTTTACTCGTTTTGTAATACATCATCCCGCAACTAACTCATTAGTCACAATGCTTGCAAGGCTTATAGTGATGTGCATTACCGAGAGGGCCCAGAGATACCTCTCCGACAATCGGAGTGACAAATCCTAATCTCGATCTATGCAAACTCAACAAATACCTTCGGAGACACCTGTAGAGCACCTTTATAATCACCCAGTTACGCTGTGAAGTTTGGTAGCACACAAAGTGTTCCTCCGGTAAACGGGAGTTGCATAATCTCATAGTCATAGGAACATGTATAAGTCATGAAGAAAGCAATAGCAACATACTAAACGATCGAGTGCTAAGCTAACGGAATGCGTCAAGTCAATCACATCATTCTCCTAATGATGTGATCCCGTTAATCAAATGACAACTCGTGTCAATGGCTAGGAAACATAACTATCTTTGATCAACGAGCTAGTCAAGTAAAGGCATACTAGTGACACTCTGTTTGTCTATGTATTCACACAAGTAGCATGAATAATAAGCATTTATCATGATATGAGGAAATAAACAATAACTTTATTATTGCCTCTAGGGCATATTTCCTTCAGTCTCCCACTTGCACTAGAGTCAATAATCTAGATTACACAGTAATGATTCTCACACACATGGTGCCTTGGTGCTGATCATGTTTTGCTCGCGGAAGAGGCTTAGTCAACGGGTCTGCAACATTCAGATCCGTATGTATCTTGCAAATCTCTATGTCTCCCATCTGGACTTGATCCCGAATGGAGTTGAAGCGTCTCTTGATGTGCTTGGTTCTCTTGTGAAATCTGGATTCCTTTGCTAAGGCAATTGCACCAGTATTGTCACAAAAGATTTTCATTGGACCCGACGCACTAGGTATGACACCTAGATCGGCTATGAACTCCTTCATCCAGACTCCTTCATTTTCTACTTCTGAAGCAACTATGTACTCCGCTGCACATGTAGATCCCGCCACAACACTTTGTGTAGAACTACTCCAACTGACAGCACCACCTTTTAATATAAACACGTATCCGGTTAGCGATTTAGAATCGTCCGGGTCAGTGTCAAAGCTTGCATCAATGTAACCATTTACGATGAGCTCTTTGTCACCTCCATAAACGAGAAACATATCCTTAGTCCTTTTCAGGTATTTCAGGATGTTCTTGACCGCTGTCCAGTGATCCACTCCTGGATTACTTTGGTACCTCCCTGCTAGACTGATAGCAAGGAACACATCATTGCATACATGATAGAGCCTATGGCTGAAGCATAGGGAACATCTTTCATTTTCTCTCTATCTTATGCAGTGGTCGGGCACTGAGTCTTACTCAATTTCACACCTTATAACACAGGCAAGAACCCTTTCTTTGCCTGATCCATTTTGAACTTCTTCAAAACTTTGTCAAGGTATGTGTTTTGTGAAAGTCCAATTAAGCGTCTTGATCTATCTCTATAGATCTTGATGCCCAATATGTAAGAAGCTTCACCGAGGTCTTCAATTGAAAAACTCTTATTCAAGTATCCTTTTATGCTATCCAGAAATTCTATATCATTTCCAATCAACAATATGTCATCCACATATAATATTAGAAATGCTATAGAGCTCCCACTCACTTTCTTGTAAATACAGGCTTCTCCAAAAGTCTGTATAATACCATATGCTTTGATCACACTATCAAAACGTTATTCCAACTCCGAGAGGCTTGCACCAGTCCATAAATGGATCCTTGGAGCTTGCACACTTTGTTAGCTCCCTTTGGATCGACAAAACCTTCAGGTTGCATCATATACAACTCTTCTTCCAGAAATCCATTCAGGAATGCAGTCTTTACATCCATTTGCCAAATTTCATAATCATAAAATGCGGCAATTGCTAACATGATTCGGACGGACTTAAGCATCGCTACGAGTGAGAAGGTCTCATCGTACTCAACTCCTTGAACTTGTCGAAAACCTTTTGCAACAGGTCGAGCTTTGTAGACAGTAACATTACCGTCAGCGTCTATCTTCTTCTTGAAAATCCATTTATTCTCGATGGCTTGCCAACCATTGGGCAAGTCAACCAAAGTCCACACTTTGTTCTCATACATGGATCCCATCTCAGATTTCATGGCCTCAAGCCATTTTGCGGAATCTGGGATCATCATCGCTTCCTCATAGTTTGTAGGTTTGTCATGGTCTAGTAACATGACCTCCAGAACAGGATTACCGTACCACTCTGGTGCGGATCTTACTCTGGTTGACCTACGAGGTTCGGTAGTAACTTGATCTGAAACTTCATGATCATCATCATTAGTTTCCTCACTAATTGGTGTAGGTGTCACAGGAACCGGTTTCTTTGATGAACTACTTTCCAATAAGGGAGCAGCTATAGTTACCTCATCAAGTTCTACTTTCCTCCCACTCACTTCTTTCGAGGGAAACTCCTTCTCTAGAAAGGATCCAAATTTAGCAACAAAAGTCTTGCCTTCAGATCTGTGATAGAAGGTGTATCCAACAGTTTCCTTTGGGTATCCTATGAAGACACATTTCTCCGATTTGGGTTCGAGCTTATCAGGTTCAAGGTATTTCACATAAGCATCGCAGCCCCAAACTTTAAGAAACGACAACTTTGGTTTCTTGCCAAAATACAATTCATAAGGCGTCGTCTCAATGGATTTCAATAGTGCCCTATTTAACCTGAATGCAGCAGTCTCTAAAGCATATCCCCAAAATGGTAGCGGTAAATCGGTAAGAGACATCTTAGATCGCACCATATCTAGTAAAGTATGATTACGATGTTCGGACACACCATTACGCTGTGGTGTTCCGGGTGGCGTGAGTTGTGAAACTATTCCGCATTGTTTCAAATGTAGACCAAACTCGTAACTCAAATATTCTCCTCCATGATCAGATCGTAGAAACTTTATTTTCTTGTTACGATGATTTTCCACTTCACTCTGAAATTCTTTGAACTTTTCAAATGTTTCAGACTTATGTTTCATTAAGTAGATATACCCATATTGTTGGGGAACGTAGTAATTTCAAAAATTTCCTACACACACGCAAGATCATGATGATGCATAGCAACGAGAGGGAAGATTGTTGTCTACGTACCCTCGTTGACCGGAAGCGGAAGCGTTATAACAATGCGGTTGATGTAGTCGTACGTCTTCACGGCCCGACCGATCAAGCACCGAAACTACGGCACCTCCGAGCTCTAGCACACGTTCAGCTCGATGACGATCCCCGGACTCTGATCCAGCAGAATGTCGGGGAAGAGTTCCGTCAGCACGACAGCGTGGTGACGATCTTGATGTTCTATCGTCGCAGGGCTTCGGCTAAGCACCGCTACAATATTATCGAGGATTATGGTGGAGGGGGCACCGCACACGGCTAAGAGATCAATGATCAATTGTTGTGTCTATGGGGTGCCCCTCTGCCCCCGTATATAAAGGGGCAAGGGAGGGAGGCGGCCGGCCTAGGAGGAGGGCGCGCCAAGGGGGGAGTCCTACTCCCACCGGGAGTAGGACTCCTCCTTCCCTTGTTGGAGTAGGAGAGAAGGAAAGAGGGGAGAGGAACAAGGAAAAGTGGGCTGCACCCCTTGTCCAATTCGGACCAGAGGGGGGCGCGCGCCTCCTTCCTTTTGGCCTCTCTCCTCTATTCCCGTATGGCCCAATAAGGCCCATATACTCCCCGGCGAATTCCCGTAACTCTCCGGTACTCCGAAAAATGCCCGAATCACTCGGAACCTTTCCGATGTCCGAATATAGTCGTCCAATATATCGATCTTTACATCTCGACCATTTCGAGACTCCTCGTCATGTCCCCGATATCATCCGGGACTCCAAACTCCTTCGGTACATCAAAACTCATAAACTCATAATATAACTGTTAGACAGCCCTTAAGCGTGCGGACCCTACGGGTTCGAGAACAATGTAGACATGAGCGAGACACGTCTCCGGTCAATAACCAATAGTGGAACCTGGATGCTCATATTGGCTGCCACATATTCTACGAAGATCTTTATCGGTCAGACCGCATAACAACATACGTTGTTCCCTTTGTCATCGGTATGTTACTTGCCCGAGATTCGATCGTTGGTATCTCAATACCTAGTTCAATCTCGTTACCGGCAAGTCTCTTTACTCGTTCCGTAATACATCATCCTGCAACTAACTCATTAGTTGCAATGCTTGTAAGGCTTAAGTGATGTGCATTACCAAGAGGGCCCAGAGATAACTCTCCGACAATCGGAGTGACAAATCCTAATCTCGAAATACGCCAACCCAACATGTACCTTTGGAGACACCTGTAGAGCACCTTTATAACCACCCAGTTACGTTGTGACGTTTGGTAGCACACAAAGTGTTCCTCCGGTAAATGGGAGTTGCATAATCTCATAGTCATAGGAACATGTATAAGTCATGAAGAAAGCAATAGCAACAAACTAAATGATTAAGTGCTATGCTAACGGAACGGGTCAAGTCAATCACATCATTATCCTAATGATGTGATCCCGTTAATCAAATGACAACTCATGTCTATGGTTAGGAAACATAACCATCTTTGATCAACGAGCTAGTCAAGTAGAGGCATACTAGTGACACTCTGTTTGTCTATGTATTCACACATGTATTATGTTTCCGGTTAATACAATTCTAGCATGAATAATAAACATTTATCATCATATAAGGAAATAAACAATAACTTTATTATTTCCTCTAGGGCATATTTCCTTCAGTCTCCCACTTGCACTAGAGTCAATAATCTAGTTCACATCGCCATGTGATTTAACATCAATAGTTCACATCTTTATATGGTCAACACCCATAGTTCACATCGAAATGTGACCGAAACCCAAAGGGTTACTAGAGTCAGTAATCTAGTTCACATCGCTATGTGATTAACACCCAAAGAGTACTAAGGTGTGATCATGTTTTGCTTGTGAGATAATTTTAGCCAACGGGTCTGTCACATTCAGATCCGTAAGTATTTTGCAATGTTCTATGTCTACAAAGCTCTACACGGAGCTACTCTAGCTAATAGCTCCCACTTTCAATATGTATCTAGATCGAGACTTAAATTCATCCAGATCGGTGTCAAAGCTTGCATCGACGTAACTCTTTACGACGAACTCTTTTATCACCTCCATAATCGAGAAATATTTCCTTAGTCCACTAAGGATAATTTTGACTACTATCCAGTGATCTACTCCTAGATCACTATTGTACTTCCTTGCCAAAAAAACAGTGTAGGGTTTACAATAGATCCGGTACACAACATGGCATACTTTATAGAACCTATGGCCAAGGCATAGGGAATGACTTTCATTCTCTTTCTATCTTCTGCCGTGGTCGGGCTTTGAGTCTTACTCAGTTTCACACCTTGTAACACAGGCAAGAACTCTTTCTTTGACTGTTCCATTTTGAATTACTTCAAAATCTTGTCAAGGTATGTACTCATTGAAAAACTTATCAAGCGTCTTGATCTATCTCTTTAGATCTTGATGCTCAATATGTAAGTAGCTTCACCGAGGTCTTTCTTTGAAAAACTCCTTTCAAACACTCCTTTATGCTTTTCAGAATAATTCTACATTATCTCCGATCAACAATATGTCATTCACATATACTTATCAGAAATGATGCAGTGCTCCCACTCACTTTCTTGTAAATACAGGCTTCACCGCAAGTCTGTATAAAACTATATGCTTTGATCAACTTATCAAAGTGTATATTCCAACTCTGAGATGCTTGCACCAGTCCATAGATGGATCACTGGAGCTTGCATATTTTGTTAGCACCTTTAGGATTGACAAAACCTTCTGGTTGCATCATATACAACTCTTCTTTAATAAATCCATTAAGGAATGCAGTTTTGTTTATCCATTTGCCAGATTTCATAAAATGTGGCAATTGCTAACATGATTCGGACAGACTTAAGCATAGATACGAGTGAGAAATTCTCATCGTGGTCAACACCTTGAACTTGTCGAAAACCTTTTGCGATGATTCTAGCTTTGCACATAGTAACACTACAATCAACGCCCGTCTTCCTCCTGAAGATCCATTTAATCTCAATGGCTCGCCGATCAATGGGCAAGTCAATCAAAGTCCATACTTTGTTCTCATACATGGATCTCATCTCAGATTTCATGGCCTCAAGCCATTTCGCGAAATCTAGGCTCATCATCGCTTCCTCATAGTTTGTAGGCTCATCATGGTCAAGTAACATGACCTCCAGAACAGGATTACCGTACCACTCTGGTGCGGATCTCACTCTGGTTTACCTACGAGGTTCGGTAGCAACTTGATCTGCAGTTACATGATCATCATCATTCGCTTCCTCACTAATTGGTGTAGTAGTCACAGGAACATATTTCTGTGATGAACTACTTTCCAATAAGGGAGCAGGTACAGTTACCTCATCAAGTTCTACTTTCCTCCCACTCACTTCTTTCGAGAGAAACTCCTTCTCTAGAAAGGATCCATTCTCACCAACGAATATCTTGCCTTCGGATTTGTGATAGAAGGTGTACCCAACATTTTCTTTTGGGTATCCTATGAAGACGCACTTCTCCGATTTGGGTTTGAGCTTATCAGGTTGAAACTTTTTCACATAAGCATTGCAACCTCAAACTTTAAGAAACGACAGCTTAGGTTTCTTGCCAAACCATAGTTCATACGGTGTCGTCTCAATGGATTTAGTTGGTGCCCTATTTAACGTGAATGTAGTTTTCTCTAATGCATAACCCCAAAACGTTAGTGGTAGATCGGTAAGAGACATCATAGATCACACCATATCTAATAAAGTACGGTTATGACGGTCGGACACACCATTACACTGTGGTATTCCAGGTGGCGTGAGTAGTGAAACTATTTCACATTGTTTTAACTGAAGGCCAAACTCTTAACTCAAATATTTTACCTCTGCGATCATATCGTAGAAACTTTTATTTTCTTGTTACGATGATTCTCCACTTTACTCTGAAATTCTTTGAACTTTTCAAATGTTTCAGACTTGTGTTTCATTAAGTAGATATACCCATATCTGCTCAAATCATCTGTGAAGGTCAAAAAATAACGATACTTGCCGTGAGCCTTAACACTCATCGGACCGCATACATCAGTATGTATTATTTCCAATAAGTCAGTTGCTCGCTGCATTGTTCCGGAGAACGGAGTCTTAGTCATCTTGCCCATGAGGCATGGTTCGCAAGCATTAAGTGATTCATAATCAAGTGATTCCAAAAGTCCATCAGCACGGAGTTTCTTCATGCGCTTTACACCAATATGACCTAAACAGCATTGCCACAAATAAGTTGCACTATCATTATTAACTTTGCATCTTTTGGCTTCAGTATTATGAGAATGTGTATCACCACAATCGAGATCCAACAAACCATTTTCATTGGGTGTATGACCATAGAAGGTTTTATTCATGTAAACAGAACAACAATTTATTCTCTTACTTAAATGAATAGCCGTATTGCAATAAACATGCTCAAATCATATTCATGCTCAATGCAAACACCAAATAACACTTATTTAGGTTCAACACTAATCCCGAAAGTATAGGGAATGTGCGATGATGATCATATCAATCTTGGAACCACTTCCAACACACATCGTCACTTCACCCTTAACTAGTCTCTGTTCATTCTGCAACTCCCGTTTTGAGTTACTACTCTTAGCAACTGAACCAGTATCAAATACCGAGGGGTTGCTACGAACACTAGTAAAATACACATCAAAAATCTGTATATCAAATATACCTTTGTTCACTTTGCCATCCTTCTTATCCGCCAAATACTTGGGGCAGTTACGCTTCCAGTGACCAGACCCTTTGAAGTAGAAGCACTTAGTCTCAGGCTTAGGACCATACTTGGGCTTCTTCACTTGAGCAGCAACTTGCTTGCCGTTCTTCTTGAAGTTCCCTTTCTTTCCCTTTGCCCTTTTCTTGAAACTCGTGGTCTTGTTAATCATCAACACTTGATGCTCTTTCTTGATTTCTACCTTCATCGATTTCATCATCATGAAAAGCTTGGGAATCGTTTTCATCATCCCTTGCATACTATAGTTCATCACAAAGTTCTACTAACTTGGTGATGGTGACTAGAGAATTCTGTCAATCACTATTTTATCTGGAAGATTAACTCCCACTTGATTCAAGCGATTGTAGTACCCAGACAATCTGAACACATGCTCACTGCTTGAGCTATTCTCCTCCATCTTTTAGCTATAGAACTTGTTGGAGACTTCATATCTCTCAACTCGGGTATTTGCTTGAAATATTAACTTCAACTCCTGGAACATCCATATGATCCATGATGTTCAAAACGTCTTTGAAGTCCCGATTCTAAGCTGTTAAGCATGGTGCACTAAACTATCAAGTAGTCATCATATTGAGCTAGCCAAACGTTCATGACGTCTGCATCTGCTCCTGCAATAGGTCTGTCACCTAGCGGTGCATTAAGGACATAATTCTTCTGTGCAACAATGAGGATAAACATCAGATCACGGATCCAATCCGCATCATTGCTACTAACATCTTTCAACTTAGTTTTCTCTAGGAACATATCAAAAATAAAACAGGGGAGCTAAACGCGAGGTATTGATCTACAACATAGATATGCTAATAATACCAGGACTAAGTTCATGATAAATTTAAGTTCAATTAATCATATTACTTAAGAACTCCCACTTAGAAAGACATCCCTCTAATCTTCTAAGTGATCACGTGATCCAAATCAACTAAACCATAACCGATCATCACGTGAAATGGAGTAGTTTTCAATGGTGAACATCACTATGTTGATCATATCTACTATATGATTCATGCTCGACCTTTCAGTCTCAGTGTTCCGAGGCCATATCTGCATATGCTAGGCTCGTCAAGTTTAACCTGAGTATTCTGCGTGTGCAAAACTGGCTTGCACCCGTTGTAGATGGACGTAGAGCTTATCACACCCGATCATCATGTGGTGTCTGGGCACGACGAACTTTGGCAACGGTGCATACTCAGGGAGAACACTTTTATCTTGAAATTTAGTGAGAGATCATCTTATAATGCTACCATCAATTAAAGCAAGATAAGATGCATAAAAGATAAACATCACATGTAATCAAAATATGTGACATGATATGGCCATCATCATCTTGTGCCTTTGATCTCCATCTCCAAAACATCGTCATGATTTCCATCGTCACCGGCATGACACCATGATCTCCATCATCTTGATCTATATCAATGTGTCGTCACATGGTCGTCTTGCCAACTATTGCTATCGCATAGCGATAATTGTAAAGCAATTATTTGGTGCTTGCCTCTTATGCAATAAAGAGACAACCATAAGGCTTCTGCCAGTTGCCGATAACTTCAACAAAAGATGATCATCTTATACAACAACTTATATCTCATCACATCTTGACCATATCACATCACAACATGCCCTGGAAAAACAAGTTCGGCGTCCTCTACTTTCTTGTTGCAAGTTTTACGTGGCTGCTACGGGCTGAGCAAGAACCGTTCTTACCTACGCATCGAAAACCACAACGATAGTTTGTCAAGTTATTGCTGTTTTAACCTTCTCAAGGACCGGGCGTAGCCACACTCGGTTCAACTAAAGTTGGAGAAACAGACACCCGCTAGTCACCTGTGTGCAACGCACGGCGGTAAAACCAGTCTCGCGTAAGCGTACACGTAATGTCGGTCCGGGCCGCTTCATCCAACAATACCGCCGAACCAAAGTGTGAGATGCTGGTAAGCAGTATAGCTTATATCGCCCACAACTCACTTGTGTTCTACTCGTGCATATGACATCAACGCATAAAACCTAGTCTCAGATGCCACTGTTGGGGAACGTAGTAATTTCAAAAATTTCCTACGCACACGCAAGATCATGGTGATGCATAGCAACAAGAGGGGAGAGTGTTGTCTACGTACCCTCATAGACCGGAAGCAGAAGCGTTATAACAACACGGTTGATGTAGTCGTACGTCTTCACAGCCCGACCGATCAAGCACCGAAACTACGGCACCTCCGAGTTCTAGCACACGTTCAGCTCGATGACGATCCCCGGACTTCGATCTAGCAGAATGTCGGGGAAGAGTTCCATCAGCACAATAGCATGGTGACGATCTTGATGTTCTACCGTCGTAGGGCTTCGCCTAAGCACCGCTACAATATTATCGAGGATTATGGTGGAGGGGGGCACCGCACACGGCTAAGAGATCAATGATCAATTGTTGTGTCTATGGGGTGCCCCTCTGCCCCCGTATATAAAGGGGCAAGGGAGGGAGGCGGCCGGCCTAGGAGGAAGGCACGCCAAAGGGGGAGTCCTACTCCCACCGGGAGTAGGACTCCTCCTTCCCTTGTTGGAGTAGGAGAGAAGGAAAGAGGCGGAGAGGAACAAGGAAAAGTGGGCTGCACCCCTTGTCCAATTCGGACGAGAGGGGGGCGCGCGCCTCCTTCCTTTTGGCCTCTCTCCTCTATTCCCGTATGGCCCAATAAGGCCCATATACTCCCCGGCGAATTCCCATAACTCTCTGGTTCTCCGAAAAATACCCGAATCACTCGGAACCTTTCTGATGTCCGAATATAGTCGTCCAATATATCGATCTTTATGTCTCGACCATTTCGAGACTCCTCGTCATGTCCCCGATCTCTTCCGGGACTCCGAACTCCTTCGGTACATCAAAACTCATAAACTCATAATAGAACTGTCATCGAAACCTTAAGCGTGCGGACCCTACGGGTTCGAGAACAATGTAGACATGACCGAGACACGTCTCCGGTCAATAACCAATAGCGGAACCTGGATGCTCATATTGGCTCCCACATATTCTACGAAGATCTTTATCAGTCGGACCGCATAACAACATACGTTGTTCCCTTTGTCATCGGTATGTTACTTGCCCGAGATTCGATCGTCGGTATCTCAATACCTAGTTCAATATCGTTACCGGCAAGTCTCTTTACTCATTCCGTAATACATCATCCTGCAACTAACTCATTAGTTGCAATGCTTGCAAGGCTTAAGTGATGTGCATTACCGAGAGGGCCCAGAGATACCTCTCCGACAATCGGAGTGACAAATCCTAATCTCGAAATACGCCAACCCAACAAGTACCTTCGGAGACACCTGTAGAGCACCTTTATAGTCACCCAGTTACGTTGTGATGTTTGGTAGCACACAAAGTGTTCCTCCGATAAATGGGGGTTGCATAATCTCATAGTCATAGGAACATGTATAAGTCATGAAGAAAGCAATAGCAACAAACTAAATGATCAAGTGCTATGTTAATGGAATGGGTCAAGTCAATCACATCATTCTCCTAATGATGTGATCCTGTTAATCAAATGACAACTCATGTCTATGGTTAGGAAACATAACCATCTTTGATCAACGAGCTAGTCAAGTAGAGGCATACTAGTGACACTCTGTTTGTCTATGTATTCACACATGTATTATGTTTCCGGTTAATACAATTCTAGCATGAATAATAAACATTTATCATGATATAAGGAAATAAATAATAACTTTATTATTGCCTCTAGGGCATATTTCCTTCACATATCTACTCAAATCATCTATGAAGGTGAGAAAATAACAATACCCGCCACGAGCCTCAACATTCATCGGACCACATACATCAGTATGTATGATCTCCAACAAATCTGTTGCTCTCGCCATTGTACCAGAGAACGGCATTTTAGTCATCTTGCCCATGAGGCATGGCTCGCAAGTACCAAGTGATTCATTATCAAGTGATTCTATAAGTCCATCAGTATGGAGTTTCTTCATGCGCTTTATACCAATATGACCTAAACGGCAATGCCACAAATAAGTTGCACTATCATTATCAACTTTGCATCTTTTGGCTTCAATATTATGAATATGTGTATCACTAGTATCGAGATTCAACAAAAATAGACCACTCTTCAAGGGTGCATGACCATAAAAGATATTAGTCATATAAATAGAACAACCATTATTCTTTGATTTAAATGAATAACCATCTCACATCAAACAAGATCCAGATATAATGTTCATGCTCAACGCTGGCACCAAATAACAATTTATTTAGGTCTAAAACCAATCCCGAAGGTAGATGTAGAGGTAGCGTGCCGACTGCGATCACTTCAACTTTGGAACCATTTCCCACGCGCATCGTCACCTCGTCCTTAGCCAATCTTCGCTTAATCCGTAGGCCCTGTTTCGAGTTGCAAATATTAGCAACAGAACCAGTACCAAATACCCAGGTACTACTGCGAGCATTACTAAGGTACACATCAATAACATGTATATCACATATACCTTTGTTTACCTTGCCATCCTTCTTGTCCGCCAAATACTTGGGGCAGTTCCGCTTCCAGTGACCAGTTTGCTTGCAGTAGAAGCACTCAGTCTCAGGTTTAGGTCCAGACTTGGGTTTCTTATCTTGAGAAGTGATACGTCTCCAACATATCTATAATTATTGATTGCTCCATGCTATATTATCTACTGTTTTGAACATTATTGGGCTGTATTATCCACTTTTATATTATTTTTGGGACTAACCTATTAACTGGAGGCCCAGCCCAGAATTGCTGTTTTTTGCCTGTTTTAGGGTTTCAAAGAAAAGGAATATCAAACGGAGTCCAAACGGAATGAAACTTCGGGAACGTAATTTTCTCAACGAACAAGACCCAAGAGACTTGGACCCTACATTAAGACACAAAAGAGGAGGCCACGAGGTAGGGGGCGCGCCTACCCCCCCCCCCCCCCAGGCACGCCCTCCACCCTCGTGGGCCCCCTGTTGCTCCACCGACGTACTCCTTCCTCCTATATATACCTACGTACCCCAAACGATCAGATACGGAGCCAAAACCCTAATTCCACCGCCATAACTTCCTGTATCCACGAGATCCCATCTTGGGGCCAGTTCCGGAGCTCCGCCGGAGGGGCCATCGATCACGGAGGGCTTCTACATCAACACCATAGCCCCTCCGATGAAGTGTGAGTAGTTCACCTCAGACCTACGGTTCCATAGTTAGTAGCTAGATGGCTTCTTCTCTCTTTTTAGATCTCAATACAATGTTCTCCCCCTCTCTTGTGGAGAACAATTCGATGTAATCTTGTTTTTGAGGTGTGTTTGGTGAAACCAATGAATTGTGGGTTTATGATCAAGTCTATCTATGAACAATATTTGAATCTTCTCTGAATTCTTTTATGTATGTTTGGTTATCTTTGCAAGTCTCTTCAAATTATCAGTTTGGTTTGGCCTACTAGATTGATCTTTCTTGCAATGGGAGAAGTGCTTAGCTTTGGGTTCAATCTTGCGGTGTCCTTTCCCAATGACAGTAGGGGCAGCAAGGCATGTATTGTATTGTATTGTATTGTTGCCATCGAGGATAACAAGATGGGGTTTTCATCATATTGCATGAGTTTATCCCTCTACATCATGTCATCTTGCTTAAGGCGTTACTCTGTTTTCATTTACTTAATACTCTAGATGCATGCTGGATAGCGGTTGATGAGTGGAGTAATAGTAGTAGATGCAGGCAGGAGTCGGTCTACTTGTCTCGGACGTGATGCCTATATACATGATCATACCTAGATATTCTCATAACTATGCTCAATTCTGTCAATTGCTCAACAGTAATTTGTTCACCCACCATAGAATACGTATGCTCTCGAGAGAAGCCACTAGTGAAACCTATGCCCCTCGGGTCTATCTTCATCATATTAATCTCCCAATACTTAGTTATTTCCTTTGCTTTTATTTTACTTTGCATCTTTATCACAAAAATACCAAAAATATTATCTTATCATATCTATCAGATCTCGCTCTCGTAAGTGGCCGTGTAGGGATTGACAACCCCTTATCGTGTTGGTTGCGAGGATTTATTTGTTTTGTGTAGGTACGAGAGACTGGCGCGTGGCCTTCTACTGGATTGATACCTTGGTTCTCAAAAACTGAGGGAAATACTTACGCTACTTTGCTGCATCATCCCTTCCTCTTCGGGGAAAACCAACGCAGTGCTCAAGAGGTAGCAAGAAGAATTTCTAGCACCGTTGCCGGGGCGATCTACACAAAAGTCAATATACCAAGTACCCATCACATACCCTTATCTCCCGCATTTCATTATTTTCCATTTGCCTCTCGTTTTCCTCTCCCCCACTCCACCCTTGCCGTTTTATTCGCCCTCTCTCTCTCTATCCTCCCTCCCTTTCTCTATTTGCCTCTTTTTGCCCGCTTGATTTTTGTTTGCTTGTGTGTTAGTTTGCTTGCCTGCCACTATGGCTCTACCTAAATTTGGTGATATTCACCTTAAAAGGTTAGAAGAGATCGAAAGCAATGTCAGGAGTTTTATGGTTTTGCAATTTGAACATAATAGTTTCTTCAGAAACGAGCTTAAGGAACAAAAAAGTTTTATGAGTTTTATGAATAAAGAGCTTGATGATATGTCTAAAGAATTCGATGGTTTAAGATCCCAGATTGCTCGTCTTGAGAAATTGACTGCTGAAATTTCGGATATGCGGGCTACCTTAGTTAATAGGATGGCCACTCAACCGGATTGCTATGAAAATAAAGATGAAGATGTAGAAGTTATGAAAATAAAGATGACCCTTGAGTCCGCGAAACCCAAGGGAAAAAGGCTTGGTGACAAATGGTAAAACCAATGTTGGGCATTGCTTGAAGAGTTTTATTAAGGGCGAACTATCAAGGGGTTCCTATTATAACCCAACCGCGTAAGGAACGCAAAAATCCGGGAACATAACACCAATATGACGGAAACTAGGGCGGCAAGAGTGGAACAAAACACTAGGCAAAAGGCCGAGCCTTCCACCCATTACCAAGTATATAGATGCATTAAGATAACAGGATAATATGGTGATATCCCAAACAATAAACAATGTTCCGACAAGGAACGATCTCCAATCTTCACCTGCAGCTAGCAACGCTATAAGAGGGGCCGAGCAAAGCGGTAACATAGCCAATCAACGGTTTGCTAGGACATGGTGGGTTAGATGTTTGACATGCCAATTTGGGAGGCATGATAAGCAAGTGGTAGGCAACATAGCATAGGCATAGCAAAAGAGTGAGCATCTAGCAAGCAAATATAGAAGTGATTTCGAGGGTATGATCATCTTGCCTGCAAAGTTGTCAGAGTTGACTTGATCCTCGTAAGCAAACTCAACGGGCTCCTCGTTAGAGAACTCGTCTCCCGGCTCTACCCAAACAAGACAAACAAGCAAAAGGAACACAATTAACCATGTGCAATGCTCGAACAACATGATGCAAACATGGTATGCTATGCGGGATGCGGTATGTGATGCATATGCAAGATTTGATAAGGAATGATTGAACCTGCCTTCAACTTGGAAATCCAAGAGTGCCACTGGAAAGGTGAGGTGATTTCGGTTGAAATCGATATAAATATCACCGGAATCGGATGCACGGTTTGGAAATGGCAAGAAAAACAAATATGGCACCGATCTGCGATAATCAGCAAGTAGCCATCTAAATGCATCAAGATAAATATGCTACCGCACTCACACATGACAACAAAATACATGGCAGGGATACACTCATGATGACTGACAAAAGATGAACATTGAGCTACGGCCAATTCATCCATTAACAGGTTCAAATAAGCATGGCAAAAGTGCAAATGATAACAGGTTTCAGACTCACTGAAATTAACACAAGTCTGGAATTTAACATCAGGTAGCACACTTTGGAGCATGAAAACTATATGCTACAGGAACTTAACATGGCAAAGCAAGGCATGACATGAAGCTACTCAAAGCACTTAACAAAATTCCCTTAGTGACCTTGAGCCAAAAGGGATCAGAAAATACAATTGCAAGCATGCGAACATGGCGAAAACATAAACAGATCTCAGACTTAGTGAAAAACTGGAGCATGCAAATCTGCTAACGAGTAGGCATGTTTACGAGCTCGATGCACTCACTACAGAGCATGGCATGGCAAACTAAGCATACACCCATCAATAATACATATCATAGAAGCTAGACAAGGCAAGAACAACAATATAGCATGCACAGATCAATAGCAACATCCTCGGCAAAATCGCTAACAAGTCAACAATCTGCCAGGATTCACGAAATAGCAAAAGTAGAGCTTGATTGACTCAAGCTAGGGTGCTCCATAATTGCAAACAAAGAAATGGATGGATAGAGCACCACAATGTTAACAAATCGTCCTTACTGATCATCCTCAAAAGAGGCACGGATCACTAGGAAACAACATGAACATATGGCATAATGACAAAATTCAGGACAAGGACTTAGAGAAATTCGAAGTCCCTGAAATCAGCATTAACGAATGCACTACTTTGCAAGCTTGTGCTAGTCACCACACATATCACAAAAATACATGGTAAGCACCTCTGTAAAGATGGCATGACATATTAGAAAACTCATGTAGAGCTCAGGAGCATATCATGCACACATTAATCATGGCAAAAATGACAAATAGCTATTTGATGAAACAGATCTGACAAATTAACCACATAGCCCTTTTCAACAGCATTTCGGGCATCAAGATGAGCTCAAATGAAAATGATGCAATGAGATGAAATGATGTACTCTCTGAGACGAACATTTTGATATGCTACACGCTCAAATCGGAGCTACGGATGCGAAGATACAACATGATGAAAAACGCAAAACAAAACTAGGGTTTCGGGAGGAAAGTCAACTGAAACTTCTCAGATCCAGATCTGGCGCAGTTTACGAGGTTCGACGGAGCTCTCGCCGGAGCTGGGCGTGGAGGAGGCCGGAGTTGATGGCGAGGAGATCCGGCGACGAGGAACTCGCCGGTGGGGCCGGAGCCGGTGAGGGGCGGCGGAGGAGGAGAGGACGAGGCGGCGAGGTGGCCGGCGTCGGGCGGTGGCGGCGACCGGTGAACTGTGGCGGCGGGGCGGCGAAGTTCCGGCGGGGAGCGGTCGACGGCGCTCGGGCGGCGAAGGAGGAAGATGGCGGCGACGCGAAGGAAGCGACGCGGGCGAGGACGCGTGCCGGGAGGGTCGGCTCCGGGCTGAGCAGGCCCGCGGTGAGACGAAGTGGGCACGGGGCAGCGACCAACGGGGGCGTGGCACATGGCGGGGCGGCTAGCCGGACATGTCCGTCGGCGAGGATTGTGTCCGGCGCGCGAGGAGAGGTAGGGATCTAGGGTTTGCCCAAAAATTTCGGGGAGTGACCTTTATATAGGGGTAGAGGGAGCTAGGGGGCTCCAAATGGAGTGCGGTTTTCGGCCACGCGATCGTGATCGAACGCTCTAGATGATGGAGAGGGTTTAGGTGGGTTTTGGGCCAAATTGGAAGGGTGTTGGGCTGCAACACACACGAGGCCTTCTCGGTCCCTCGGTTAACCGTTGGAGTATCAGACGAAGTCCAAATGGTACAAAACTTGACAGGCGATCTACCGGTAGTAAACCAAGGCTGCTTGGCAAGTCTCGGTCCAATCCGGAAATGTTTAACCCCCACACACGAAAAGAGGTAGAAAGGACCATCGGAGGAGATAGGAGCGCCGGAATGCAAAATGGACAACGGGGAAAATGCTCGGATGCATGAGACGAACACGTATGCAAATGCAATGCACATGATGACATGATATGAGATGCATGAGAAAGGCAACAACACACGGAGACAAAACCCGAACCCGAGGAAAATAAAATAACTTAGCACCGGAAACGGCAAGAGTTGGGATACATATAAGGTAAATTACATCCGGGGTGTTACAACACTCCACCACTACGAAAGGATCTCGTCCCGAGATCTAGGACTGGAAAAACGCCGGGTACTCAGAACGTAGGTGGTCCTCGCGTTCCCAGGTGGCTTCACGGACGGAATGGTGTGACCACTTGACTTTGAGGAATTTGATTGACTTATTGCGAGTCTTGCGTTCAGTTTCTTCAAGAATAGCCACGGGGTGCTCACGATAAGAAAGGTCTTCTTGGAGATCAATGTCTTCGAAGTTGACGGTGCGGTCAGGAGTCTTGAAGCACTTGCGGAGCTGAGAGACATGGAACACGTCATGCACATTTGCAAAGTTGGGAGGAAGCTCGAGTTGATAGGCGAGATCACCTCTCTTGCTGACGATCTTGAAAGGGCCCATGTATCTAGGGGCAAGCTTCCCTTTGATACCGAAGCGACGAGTACCTTTCATTGGAGAGACGTGGAGGTAAACATGGTCTTCGATATCGAAAGCCAAATCACGATGCTTACTATCATAGTAGCTCTTCTGGCGCGATTGCGCTGCTTTGAGGTTATCACGAATGACTTTGCACATCTCCTCTGCCTCTGTGATCAAGTCATTTCCAAGAAGTTGACGTTCACCGGTCTCTGACCAGTTAAGAGGAGTACGACACTTCCTGCCATAGAGAATTTCGAATGGGGCCTTGCCCGAACTTGCTTGAAAGCTGTTGTTGTAGGAGAATTCGGCATATGGAAGACAATCTTCCCACTTCATACCGAAAGAGATAACGCAAGCCCTGAGCATATCTTCAAGAATCTGAATGACATGCTCGACTTGACCACTAGTTTGAGGATGAAAAGCTATGCTGAAACGCATGTTGGTGCCCATGGCCTTCTGAAAAGAATCCCAAAACTTGGAGGTAAAGATGTTGCCACGGTCTGAAGAAATCAACTGTGGAATGCCGTGCAGAGAGACAATTCGAGAGGTATAAAGCTCCACCAATTGAGCTGCAGTGATAGACTCTTTGATAGGCAGAAAGTGAGCCACTTTAGTGAGTTTGTCGATGACAACGAATATAGCATCATTGCCACGCTTGGACTTTGGAAACCCAAGCACGAAGTCCATCTCAATGTGGTCAAACTTCCATTCTGGAATGGCAAGAGGTTGGAGGAGACCAGCTGGTCGTTGGTGTTCTGCCTTCACTCTTCTGCAGACATCACATTCATTCACGAACTAAGCAATCTCGCGCTTCATTCGAGTCCACCAATAAGCCTGCTTGAGGTCCTGATACATCTTCGTACTCCCAGGGTGGATGGAGAGGAGTGAATTGTGAGCCTCGTTCATAATGACTTTACGAAGGTCACCTTTAGGCACAACAATGTGATCCTCGAAGAAGAGAGTATCCTTGTCATCAAGGCGATAGCACTTGTACTTGGGTTGACTCTTGGCAATCCCAATCTTCACCTTCTTCACCATAGCATCAAGAAGTTCAGCCTCGCGAATCTGATCCTCCAAAGTAGGAGAGACTTGAAGGTTGGCGAGGAAACCTTGAGGAACAACTTGCAGATTGAGTTTGCGGAAAGCTTCACAAAGCTCGGGTTGGTAAGGCTTGAGAATCAGACTGTTGCAGTAAGCCTTCCTGCTCAAAGCGTCAGCAATCACATTGGCCTTGCCTGGAGTATATTCGATACTCGAGTTATACTCTTGAATCATTTCGACCCAACGAGTTTGCCTGAGGTTGAGATTAGGCTGAGTGAAGTTGTACTTGAGACTCTTGTGGTCAGTGAAGATGTCCACTTTTCTTCCCAATAAAAGATGTCTCCAAGTCAAAAGAGCATGCACAACTGCCGCCAACTCGAGGTCATGAGTGGGGTAGTTCTTCTCGTTGGGCTTCAACTGGCGAGAGGTATAAGCCACCACTTTCTTCTCTTGCATCAACACTGCACCAAGACCTTGAAGAGAGGCATCGCAGAAGACCTCGAACGGTTTGGATTCATCAGGAGGAGTCAGAACTGGAGCAGTGACCAATTTCTCTTTCAAAGTGTTGAAAGCGATGTCACATTCCGGAGACCAAACGTACTTGACGTGCTTCTAGAGAAGGTTGGAAAGAGGCTTCGTGATCTTTGAAAAGTTCTCAATGAACCTTCGACAATAGCTTGCGAGACCAAGGAAGCTGCGGAGTTGCTTCACGTTCTGAGGTGGTTCCCAATTCACAATTGCAGACACCTTCTCAGGATTCACCACTATGCCCTTGGCAGAGATGATATGCCCAAGATAGAGAACCTCATTGAGCCAAAACTCGCACTTTGAGAACTTGGCGTAGAACTGATGTTCCCTGAGCTTATCGAGCACCAAACGCAAGTGCTTGGCATGATCTTCCTTGTTCTTCAAAAAGACCAGAATGTCATCAAGGTAGACCAAGACAAAGTCATTTGTGTAGGCATTGAAGATGAAGTTCATCATGCGAGAGAAAGTCGGCGGAGCATTGACGAGGCCAAAAGACATGACAGTGTATTCATATGAACCA
This sequence comes from Triticum monococcum, assembly GCA_034509565.1. Classification (NCBI taxonomy): domain Eukaryota; kingdom Viridiplantae; phylum Streptophyta; class Magnoliopsida; order Poales; family Poaceae; genus Triticum; species Triticum monococcum. Next base: position 144,569,273 of record CM067841.1, on the reverse strand, counting down.
TAGCTTGTTCTGAAAGCTGTCTTGGGAATATCTTGCTCACGGATTCGAATCTGGTGATAGCCCATACGGAGATCAAGCTTGGAGAATACTTGAGCACCTTTGAGTTGTTCGAACAGCTCATTGATGTTGGGAAGTGGGTACTTGTTCTTTATAGTCTTCTTGTTCAATGGACGGTAGTCAACACAAAGTCGGTCCGTTCCATCCTTCTTCACAAAAAGAACTCCACAACCCCACGGAGAAGAACTAGGTCGGATGAGGCCCATTCGCTCTTGAATATCGAGTTGCTTCTTCAGCTCCTTCAACTCTTCAGGTCCAAGCTTGTAAGGACGTTTGCAAACAGGTTCCGTGCCAGGCTCAAGATCGATGACGAATTCAACTGGCCCGTGCGGAGGCATTCCTGGAAGCTCTTCTGGAAAGACGTCTTGATATTCGCAGACGACTGGAATTTGAGAGATGGCATCCAGTTCACCCTTCTCATTGAGAGAAAACAGACGGATTGTATCATCACGAGCGGCAAAGACAATTACATCCTCAGACAAATGAGTCAATTGAATCTGCCTGGCAGCATAATCAAGATGCGCCTTGTGCTTAGAAAGCCAATCCATTCCAAGAATAAGATCAATATCCGAGTTACCAAGGACCATTGGAGAAGAAAGAAACTTGTAATCGCCCAACATGATAGTAACATCCGGAGCCATCATTTTGGTGTTCATGAACAAACCCGGAGAAGAAATCGCTATTGGCTTAGGCAAATCAACAGTATGCACATCATGCATGGATGCAAAAGGCTTCGATAAAAATGACAAAGATGCACCAGTATTAAAAAGAACTCTTGCGGGAATGTCATTAACAGAAAGGTTACCCATAATCACATCTGGCGAGTCCTCTGCCTGAGCTGCGTTCAATAAGTTGACCTTAGCAGACTTGGGGTTATGCTTGACCATAGCTGTACTTGCCGATCTCACAGGAGGAGGAGGAGGGAGACGCCTCTGATTGAAGCATTTGTTGGCATAGTGACCCTTCTGTTGGCACTTGTTGCACGTGACCTCTGAAAGTGGACGGTGATACGGAGCACTCGATCTTGGAGCTTGAGACGAAGTCTTGTTCTGAAAGCTAGGGTTGGGTTGGTGGGAAGATCCACTGCCACCTTTGCTCTTCTGCTGATAAGGCTGACGGGACGGAGGAGGAGGAAGCCAATACTTCTGCTGCTTAGCCACTTGAGTTGAGGAAGAAGGAGTAGCATCTCTGACTCGCTTCTTGGAAGCATCGCACTTCATTTGAGTAGTCTCTTGCTTCATTGTCATGTTGTAAAACTCATCGTACCTCTTGGGCTCAAAGAGGACAAGAGCTAGCTGGCTTTCTTCTCTGAGACCACCCCTGAACTGGTATATCATGCTCTTCTCGTCAGGGACGTCCTGCTTAGCAAAACAGGCGAGCTTCTGAAACATCTTGTTGTACTCGTAGACAGACATAGAGCCTTGCTTCAGGTTGCAGAATTCCTCACGCTTGCTTTCAACCCTGCTCTGAGGAATATGATGAGCTTTGAAGTCTTGACGGAATTCATCCCAAGTAATCACACAGCCTCCTCTGGAATCTTTGTACTGCTGAAACCATTCTGCAGCTTGGTCTTTGAGTTGGAAGGAAGTGAACTTGACAAAGTCCTCAGGCCTGACGTTACTGCACTCGAAATGCTTGGATATGTCCATGAGCCAATCATCAGCGTCTGTTGCCTCAACACAATTGCTGAAGGTCTTTGGCTGGTTAGCAAGGAACTCGTTGAGTGTAGCAAAGTGATTCTGATTGTTGCCTTGGCCCTAGTTCCCTTGGTTGCGCTCTTGAAGAAGTTGCATGATCAGCTGCGTGTTTGCATTGGTAGCGGCCATCACAGCTTGCCATGCCTCCGGAGGTGGAGGTGGTGGTGGCGGATCAGGATTCGGAGTCGTGCGCGTTGGAGGAGCCATCCTGAAGAGGTTGACATCCATTAGCACATTGACAGACAAATATTGAAGGTGAATCAAACGGGTTGAAATTGCAACATATAGTCTTCACAACCGAACAAAATGAACGAATACATTCCAATTGAAATGGTCACCTATCCATAAATTGAGAAGCCACTTTGAATTGAGGTAGAAGAAAAACAACAACAAGGTACGGAACAAGAACGAATACTCGGTAAGGATCACCCAATCTCAAACCAAATATCCATGGAAGAAGAACTAGAGCTACAAGAATTCCCACCTATGAAACTCCCGAACCTTTCCGGTTATGCAATCAAGTGTTGGGGATACAGGGGAAGCATAATATCTCACCCAAATCTAGCAAATCCTACATCTAGCTGTATCCATCCTTCAACACATAACCGAGAAAAACTTCGGAAATCGTCTACCTCAACCTTCGAAAAGCATCCGTTATACAAGTTATGGCAATACTCCCGAACTCCCGCCCCAGTACTGGGTGGCGTCGAGGTTATCTCACCAACAACTGCATAAAAGAGATTTTCGATGTCGGGAACCTAAACTCGGGTATTCCAGAACTGCAACGATAAAATTGTGACGACAACACCTCGGAGCTCAACTCCCCGGGACACTACCACAACCCCTAAATGACAAGAGGCACCAAGAACAATGTTCTCGTCACAAATCGATCAGAACGATTCCAAGATACCCGCGTGATCCTAAATTTTTCTTTGTGAAATTTGAGAAGAGAAGAGTCAAAACTCTACGTCAGGATGCCTTACCAGAGCGATGAAGGGACTGGGGAGTAAAAATAATTCCTAACTCTCCCATATATAATTCCTAAATGACTCAAAACATTTTTCTAGACTCAACAACGCCAGCTATTCGATCAAGCAGGGGGGCTCCTAAGGTCGGGGAAGGCTCTGATTACCAACTTGTAATGCCCTCGATGCGGCTATATCTCCTACGTGTCGAAGCACGACTTAGAGGCATAACCGCATTGAAAGAAATGTCGCAAGTAAGGTGATCATCACAACAACCCATGTAAATATATATATATAAGGGGAAATGATACATAGTTGGCTTACACTCGCCACGTCACACAAATACATGAATAACATTACAATCATCCAATACACTCATGGTCCGACTACGGTACCAAAATAAAAGATCAACCCCAACATGCGACATAGTCCCCGATCGCCCCAACTGGACACCTCTACTGATCATCTGGGAAAGACACATAGTAACGACGAGAGGCTTCATCGAACTCCCACTTGAGCTCAAGCGCATCATCTGGAATGGTATCATCGGTCCCTGCATCTGGTTTGGAAGTAATCTATGAGTCACGAGGACTCAGCAATCTCGCACCCTCGCGATCAAGACTATTTAAGCTTATAGGTAAGGCAAGGTAATATGTGGAGTTGCAGCAAGCGACTAGCATATATGGTGGCTAACCTGTTCGCAAAAGAGAGCGAGAAGAGGAGGCAAAGCACGAACGAAGAACTATGGTCAAGAAGTGATCCTATAACAACCTACGTAAAGCATTATTCCAACACCGTGTTCACTTCCCGGACTCCGCCAAGAAGAGACCATCACGGTAACACACGTGGTTGATTCATTTTAATTAAGTTAAGTTTCATGTTATCTACAACCGGACATTAACAAATTCTCATCTGCCCATAACCGCGGGCACGGCTTTTGAAAGTTCAAATCCCTGCAGGGGAGTCCCAACTTAGCCCATCACAAGCTCTCACGGTCAACGAAGGATATTCCTTCTCCCGAGACATTCTGATCAGACTCGGCATCCCGATCTTATAAGACATCCTCGACAATGGTAAAACTAAACCAACAACACCACCCAGATGTGCCGACAAATCCCGATAGGAGCTGCACATATCTCGTTCTCAGGGCACACCAGATGAGCAAGACGTCGGGTAGGCCAGCCCAGAGTTGCACCTGGTAGCCCCAGACATCGCTCAGTTGGACCAACACTTAGAGAAGCACTAGCCCGGGGGGGTTAAAATAAAGATGACCATTGAGTCCACGAAACCCAAGGGAAAAAGGCTAGGTGACAAATGGTAAAACCAATGTTGGGCATTGCTGGAAGAGTTTTATTCAAGGCGAACTGTGAAGGGGTTCCCATTATAACCCAACCGCGTAAGGAACGCAAAAATCCAGGAACATAACACCGATATGACGGAAACTAGGGCGGCAAGAGTGGAACAAAACACTAGGCAAAAGGCCGAGCCTTCCACCCTTTACCAAGTATATAGATGCATTAAGATAACAAGATAATATGGTGATATCCCAAACAATAAACAATGTTCCGACAAGGAACGATCTCCAATCTTCACCTGCAACTAGCAATGCTATAAGAGGGGTCGAGCAAAGCGGTAACATAGCCAATCAACGGTTTGTTAGGACATGGTGGGTTAGAGGTTTGACATGGCAATTTGGGAGGCATGATAAGCAAGTGGTAGGCAACATAGCATAGGCATAGCAAAAGAGCGAGCATCTAGCAAGCAAAGATAGAAGTGATTTCGAGGGTATGATCATCTTGCCTGCAAAGTTGTCAGAGTTGACTTGATCCTCGTAAGCAAACTCAACAGGCTCCTCATTAGTGAACTCGTCTCCCGGCTCTACCCAAATAAGACAAACAAGCAAAAGGAACACAATCAACCATGTGCAATGCTCGAACAACATGATGCAAACATGGTATGCTATGCGGGATGCAGTATGTGATGCATATGCAAGATTTGACAAGGAATGATTGAACCTGGCTTCAACTTGGAAATCCAAGAGGTCCACTGGAAAGGTGAGGTGATTTCGTTTGAAATCGATATAAAGATCACCGGAATCGGATGCACGGTTTGGAAATGGCAAGCAAAACAAATATGGCACCGGTCTGCGATAATCAGCAAGTAGCCATCTAAATGCATCAAGATAAATATGATACAGCACTCAAACATGACAACAAAATACATGGCAGGGGTCCACTCATGATGCTTGACAAAAGATGAACACTGAGCTACGGCCAATTCATCCATTAATAGGTTCAAACAAGCATGGCAAAAGTGCAAATGATAACAGGTTTCATACTTAGTGAAATTAACACAAGTCTGGAATTTAACATCAGGTAGCACACTTTAGAGCATGAAAACTATATGCTATAGGAACTTAACATGGCAAAGCAAGGCATGACATGAATCTACTCAAAGCACTTAATAAAAGCCCCTTAGTGACCTTGAGCCAAAAGGGATCATAATATACAATTGCAAGCATTCGAACATGGCAAAAACATAAACAGATCTCAGACTAGTGAAAAACTGGAGCATGCAAATCTGTTAACGAGTAGGCATGTTTACGAGCTCGATGCACTCACTACAGAGCATGGCATGACAAACTAAGCATACACCCATCAAGAATACATATCATAGAAGCTAGACAAGGCAAGAACAACAACATAGCATGCACGGATCGAGAGCAACATCCTTGGCAAAATCGCTAACAAGTCAACAATCTGCCAGGATTCACGAAATAGCAAAAGTAGAGCTCGATTGACTCAAGCTAGGTTGCTCCATAATTGAAAACAAAGACATAGATGGATAGAGCACCACAATGTTAACAAATTATACTTACTAATCATCCTCAAAAGAGGCACGGATAACTAGGAAACAACATGAACATATGGCATAATGACAAAATTCAGGACAATGACTTAGAGAAATACGAAGTCCCTGAAATCAGCATTAACGAATGCACTACTTTGCAAGCTTGTGCTAGTCACCACACATATCACAGAAATACATGGTAAGCACCTCTGTAAAGATGGCATGGCATATAACGAAACTCGTGTAGAGCTCACGAGCATATCATCCACACATTAATCATGGCAAAAATGACAAATAGCTATTTGATGAAACAGATCTGACAAATTAACCACATAGCCCTCTTCCAATAGCATTTCGGGCGTCAAGATGAGATCAAATGAAAATGATGCAATGATATGAAATTATGTACTCTCTGAGACGAACATTTTGATATGCTACACGCTCAAATCGGAGCTACGGATGCGGAGATACGACATGATGAAAAACGCAAAAAAAACTAGGGTTTCGGGAGGAAAGTCAACCGAAACTTCTCAGATCCAGATCTGGGACGGTTTACGAGGTTCGACGGAGCTCTCGCCAGAGCTAGGCGTGGAGGAGGCCGGAGTTGATGGCGAGGAGATCCGGTGATGAGGAACTCGCCGGTGGGGCCAGAGCCGGTGAGGGGCGGCGGAGGAGGAGAGGACGAGGCGGCGAGGTGGCCGGCGTCGGGCGGTGGTGGCGACCGGCGAACTGCGGCAGCGGGGCGGCGAAGTTCCGGCGGGGAGCGGTCGGCGGCGCTCGGGCGGCGAAGGAGGAAGATGGCGGCGGCGCGAAGGAAGCGGCGCGGGCGAGGACGCGGGCCAGGAGGGACGGCTCCGGGCTGAGCGGGCCCGCGGTGCGGTGAAGTGGGCACGGGGCGGCGACCAATGGGGGCATGACATGTGGCGGCGGCGGCTAGACGGACATGTCCGTCGGCGAGGATTGTGTCCGGCGCGCGAGGAGAGGTAGGGATCTAGGGTTTGCCCGAAAATTTCGGGGAGTGACCTTTATATAAGGGTAGAGGGAGCTAGGGGGCTAGGGGGCTCCAAATGGAGTGTGGTTTTCGGCCACGCGATCGTGATCAAATGCTCTAGATGATGGAGAGGGTTCAGGTGGGTTTTGGGCCAAATTGGAAGGGTGTTGGGCTGCAACACACACGAGGCCTTCTCGGTCCCTCGGTTAACCGTGGGAGTATCAGAAGAAGTCCAAATGGTACAAAACTTGATAGGAGGTCTACCGGTAGTAAACCAAGGCCGCTTGGCAAGTCTCGGTCCAATCCGGAAATGTTTAACCCCCACACACGAAAAGAGGTAGAAAGGACCACCGGAGGAGATAGGAGCGCCGGAATGCAAAACGGACAACGGGGAAAATGCTCGGATGCATGAGACGAACACGTATGCAAATGCAATGCACATGATGACATGATATGAGATGATTGAGAAAGGCAACAACACATGGAGACAAAACCTGAACCCGAGGAAAATAAAATAACTTAGCACCGGAAACGGCAAGAGTTGGGATACATATAAGGTAAATTACATCCGGGGTGTTACATAAACCCACTATTATGGATTTCAAGGAATTTAACTATGAAAATTTCTCTTTGATTGATTGTATTTCCTTGTTGCAATCCGTGCTAAATTCTCCCCACGCTTATAGTCAAAATAAAGCGTTTACTAAACATATCGTTGATGCCTTGATGCAATCTTATGATGAAAAACTTGAATTGGAAGTTTCTATCCCTAGAAAACTCTATGATGAGTGGGAACCAACTATTAAAATTAAAATTAAAGATCATGAATGCTATGCTTTATGTGATTTGGGTGCTAGCGTTTCCACGATTCCAAAGACTTTGTGTGATTTGTTAGGTTTCCGTAATTTTGATGATTGCTCTCTAAACTTGCACCTTGCGGATTCCACTATTAAGAAATCTATGGGAAGAATTAATGATGTTCTTATTGTTGCAAATAAGAATTATGTGCCCGTAGATTTTATTGTTCTTGACATAGATTGCAATCCTTCATGTCCTATTATTCTTGGTAGACTTTTCCTTAGAACGATTGATGCAATTATTGATATGAAGGAAGGAAATATTAGATTCCAATTTCCATTAAGGAAAGGCATGTAACACTTTCCTAGAAAGAAAATTAAATTACCTTATGAATCTATTATGAGAGCCACTTATGGATTGCCTACCAAAGATGGCAACACCTAGATCTATCCTTGCTTGTTATGCCTAGCTAGGGGCGTTAAACAATAGCGCTTGTTGGGAGGCAACCCAATTTTATTTTTATTCCTTGATTTTTGCTCCTGTTTAGTAATAAATAAATTATATAGCCTCTGTTTTTCTTGTGTTTTTTGTGTTTAATTAGTGTTTGCGCCAAGTAGAACCGTTGGGAAGACTTGGGGAAAGTCTTGTTACACTTGCTGTAAAAACAGAAACTTTAGCGCTCACGAGAACTGTTGCCATTTTTATTTGGAAAGTGATATTTAGTTAATTATTTTTGAAGATGATTAATAGATACATTCCTCACGTCCAGAAATTTATTTTAGAATTTTTGGGGTTCCAGATCTTGAGCTAGCTACAGATTACTACAGACTGTTCTGTTTTTGACAGATTCTGTTTTTCGTGTGTTGTTTGCTTATTTTGATGAATCTATGGATAGTAAAATAGTTTATAAACCATAGAGAAGTTGGAATATAGTAGGTTTAACACCAATATAAATAAAGAATGATTTCATTACAGTACCTTGAAGTGGTCTTTTGTTTTATTTCGCTAACGGATCTCACGAGATTTTCTACTTTGAGTTTTGTGTTGTGAAGTTTTCAAGTTTTGGGTGAAGATTTGATGGAATATGGAACAAAGAGTGGCAAGAGCCTAAGCTTGGGGATGCCCATGTCACCCCCAAGATAATCTAAGGACACCTAAAAGCCAAAGCTTGGGGATGCCCCGGAAGGCATCCCCTCTTTCGTCTACTTTTATCGGTAACTTTACTTGGAGCTATATTTTTATTCGCCACATGATATGTGTTTTGCTTGGAGCGTCTTGTATGATTTGAGTCTTTAATTTTTAGTTTACCACAATCATCCTTGCTGTACACACGTTTTGAGAGAGCCATACATGATTTGGAATTTGTTAGAATACTCTATGTGCTTCGCTAATATCTTTTGAGTTATATAGTTTTGCTCTAGTACTTTACTTATATCTTTTAGAGCACGGTGGTGGATTTGTTTTATAGAAACTAGTGATCTCTCATGCTTCACTTAGATTATTTTGAGAGTCTTAAATAGCATGGTAATTTGCTTAAAATCCTAATATGCTAGGTATTCAAGATTAGTAAAATTTTCTTATGAGTGTGTTGAATACCAAGAGAAGTTTGATGCTTGATGATTGTTTTGAGATATGGAGGTAATAATATCAAAGTCGTGCTAGTTGAGTAGTTGTGAACTTGAGAAATGCTTATGTTGAAGTTTGCAAGTCCCATAGCATGCACGTATGGTAAACGTTATGTAACAAATTTGAAACATGAGGTGTTATTTAATTGTCCTCCTTATGAGTGGCGGTTGGGGACGAGCGATGGTATTTTCCTACCAATCTATCCCCCTAGGAGCATGCGCATAGTGCCGAGGTTTTTGATGACTTGTAGATTTTTGCAATAAGTATGTGAGTTCTTTATGAGTAATGTTGAGTCCATGGATTATACACACTCTCACCCTTCCATCCTTGCTAGCCTCTTCGATACCGTGCATTGCTCTTTCTCACATTGAGAGTTGGCGCAATCTTCGCCGGTGCATCCAAACCCCGTGATATGATACGCTATTTCACACATAAACCTCCTTATATCTTCCTCAAAACAGCCACCATACCTACCTATTATGGCATTTCCATAGCCATTCCGAGATATATTGCCATGCAACTTTCCACCATTCCCTTTATCATGACACATTCATTATTGTCATATTGCTTAGCATGATCATGTAGTTGACATAGTATTTGTGGCAAAGCCACCGTTCATAATTCTTTCATACATGTCACTCTTGGTCCATTGCCTATCATGGTACACCGCCAGAGTCATTCATATAGAGTCATCTTTTGTTCTAGTATCGAGTTGTAAATAAATAGAAGTGTGATGATCATCATTTTCTAGAGCATTGTCCCAAGTGAGAAATTATAAAAAAAAGAAAGGCCATAAAAAAAGAGAAGGACCAAAAAAATTGAGAGAAAAAGAGAGAAGGGACAATGTTACTATCCTTTGCCACACTTGTGCTTCAAAGTTGCACCGTAATCTTCATGATAGAGAGTCTCTTGTTTTGTCGCTTTCATATACTAGTGGGAATTTTCATTATAGAACTTGGCTTGTATATTCCAACAATGGGCCTCCTCAAGTGCCCTAGGTCTTCGTGAGCAAGCAAGTTGGATGCACACCCACTTAGTTTCTTTTATTGAGCTTTCATACATTTATAGCTCTAGTGCATCCGTTGCATGGCAATCCCCACTCCTTGCATTAACATCAATCAGTGGGCATCACCATAGCCCATTGATTAGCCTCGTTGATGTGAGAATTTCTCCTTTTTGTCTTCTCCACATAACCCCCTCATTATATTCTATTCCACCCATAGTGCTATGTCCATGGCTCGTGCTCATATATTGCGTGAAAGTTTATAGGTTTGAGATTACTAAAGTATGAAACAATTGCTTGGCTTGTCATCGGCCTTGTGCATGATGAGAGCATTCTTGTGTGACGAAAATGGAGCATGACTAAACTATATGATTTTGTAGGGATGAACTTTCTTTGGCCATGTTATTTTGAGATGACATAATTGCTTAGTTAGTATGCTTGAAGTATTATTATTTTTATGGCAATATGAACTTTTGTCTTGAATCTTTTGGATCTGAATATTCATACCACAATTAAGAAGAATTACATTAAAATTATGCCAAGTAGCACTCCGCATCAAAAATTATGTTTTTATCATTTACCTACTCGAGGACGAGCAGGAATTAAGCTTGGGGATGCTTGATACGTCTCCAACGTATCTATAATTTTTGATTGCTCCATACTATATTATCTACTGTTTTGGACATTATTGGGCTTTATTATCCAATTTTATATTATTTTTGGGACTAACGTATTAACCGAAGGCCCAGCCCAGAATTGCTGTTTTTTGCCTGTTTTAGGGTTTCGAAGAAAAGGAATATCAAACGGAGTCCAAACGGAATGAAACCTTCGGGAACGTGATTTTCTCATCGAACACGACCCAGGAGACTTGGACCCTACGTTAAGACACAAAAGAGGAGGCCACGAGGTAGGGGGCGCACCTATCCCCCAGGCGCGCCCTCCACCCTCGTGGGCCCGCTGTTGCTCCACCGACGTACTCCTTCCTCCTATATATACCTACGTACCCCAAACGATCAGATACGGAGCCAAAACCCTAATTCTACTTCCGTAACTTCCTGTATCCACGAGTTCCCATCTTGGGGCCAGTTCCGGAGCTCCGCCGGAGGGGGCATCGATCACGGAGGGCTTCTACATCAACACCATAGCCCCTCCGATGAAGTGTGAGTAGTTCACCTCAGACCTACGGGTCCATAGTTAGTAGCTAGATGGCTTCTTCTCTCTTTTTGGATCTCAATACAATGTTCTCCCCCTCTCTTGTGGAGAACTATTCGATGTAATCTTGTTTTTGCGGTGTGTTTGTTGAGACCGATGAATTGTGGGTTTATGATCAAGTCTATCTATGAACAATATTTGAATCTTCTCTGAATTCTTTTATGTATGATTGGTTATCTTTGCAAGTCTCTTCAAATTATCAGTTTGGTTTGCCTACTAGATTGATATTTCTTGCAATGGGAGAAGTGCTTAGCTTTGGGTTCAATCTTGCGGTGTCCTTTCCTAGTGACAGTAGGGGCAGCAAGGCACGTATTGTATTGTTGCCATCGAGGATAACAAGATGGGGTTTTCATCATATTACATGAGTTTATCCCTCTACATCATGTCATCTTGCTTAAGGCGTTACTCTGTTTTCATTAACTTAATACTCTAGATGCATGCTGGATAGCAGTCGATGAGTGGAGTAATAGTAGTAGATGCAGGAGTCGGTCTGCTTGTCTCGGACGTGATGCCTATATACATGATCATACCTAGATATTCTCATAACTATGCTCAATTCTGTCAATTGCTCAACAGTAATTTGTTCACCCACCGTAGGATACTTATGCTCTCGAGAGAAGCCACTAGTGAAACCTATGGCCCCCGGGTCTATCTTCATTATATTAATCTCCCAATACTTAGTTATTTCCTTTGCTTTTACTTTGCTTTTATTTTACTTTGCATCTTTATCACAAAAATACCAAAAATATTATCTTATCATATCTATCAGATCTCACTCTCGTAAGTGGCCGTGTAGGGATTGACAACCCCTTATCTTGTTGGTTGCGAGGATTTATTTGTTTTGTGCAGGTACGAGGGACTAGCGTGTAGCCTCCTACTGGATTGATACCTTGGTTCTCAAAAACTGAGGGAAATACTTACACTACTTTGCTGCATCATCCCTTCCTCTTCGGGGAAAACCAACACAGTGCTCAAGAGGTAGCAAGCAGCAACTTGTTTGTTGTTCTTTTTGAAGTTCCCCTTCTTCTTCCCTTTGCCCTTTTTCTTGAAATTGGTGGTCTTGTTGACCATATCAACACTTGATGCTCCTTCTTGATATCTACCTTCGCAGCCTTTAGCATTGCAAAGAGCTCGGGAATTGTCTTATTCATCCCTTGCATATTATAGTTCATCATGAAGCTTTTGTAGCTTGGTGGCAGTGATTGAAGAATTTTGTCAATGACACTATCGTCCGGAAGATTAACTCCCAGTTGAATTAAGTGATTGTTATACCCAGACATTTTGAGTATATGTTCACTGACAGAACTATTCTCCTCCATCTTGCAACTGTAGAACTTATTGGAGACTTCATATCTCTCAATCCGGGCATTTGCTTTAAATATTAACTTCAACTGCTGGAACATCTCATATGCTACATGACGTTCAAAATTTCGTTGAAGTCCCGGTTCTAAGCCGTAAAGCATGGCACACTAAACTATTGAGTAGTCATCAGCTTTGCTCTGCCAAACATTCATAACATCTGGTGTTGCTCCTGCAGCAGGTCTGGCACCTAGCAGTGCTTCCAGGACGTAATTCTTCTGTGCAGCAATGAGGATAATCCTCAAGTTACGGACCCAGTCCGTGTAATTGCTACCATCATCTTTCAACTTTGCTTTCTCAAGGAACGAATTAAAATTCAACGGCTCAAGGAAGTTCTCTACTAGGAACTTTGTACCGCGCACATTACTTAGCACAACTAGGAAAATAAGATTTTTCTTTCTTAAAGCGTCGGACTTCTAAATTCTATAAGTGTGACGCCCTCGATTCAATCATACACTAATCATACACGCAAATGTGTACGATCAAGATCAAGGACTCACGGGAAGATATCACACACAACTCTAGACACAAATTAAAATAATACAAGCTTTATATTGCAAGCCAGGGGCATCGAGGGCTCGAATACATAAGCTCGGAAACACAAGAGTCAGCGGAAGCAACAATATCTGAGTACAGACATAAATTAGACAAGTTTTGCCTTAAGAAGGCTAGCACAAAAGCAACATTGATCGAAAAGGCAAGGCCTCCTGCCTGGGAGCCTCCTAACTACTCCAAGTCGTCAGCGGCCGTCACGTAGTAGTAGGCACCCTCGGGGTAGCAGTAGTCATCTGTGGTGTCGTCTGGCTCCTGGGATCCGTCATCTGGTCGCAACAAATGGGTATGTGGGAAAAGAGGTAGCAAAGCAGCCATGAGTACTCATCCAAAGTACTCGCAAGACTTACATCAGATCTAAACTAAGTATGCATCTATATCAAAGGAAATGGGATGTATCTGTGGACTAAACTGCAGAATGCCAAAAGGGAAGGGGAAAGCCTAGCCTATCGAAGACTAGCATCTTCTGGAAACCACCATCTTGCAGCAACAAGAGGGAGTAAAGTAGCATATCGTAAAGTAGCAGTAATGTTATCAACCTCAACCAGAGATCCTTTCTTGACTCCCTGCGAGAAAGCGATCCTAGAGCCATACTATCCATTTCTCATATCCATTTCTTATATCCATTTCTCATCTCAAGTATCCAACTCTAGTTGTATCAATCGGGATACAACTCTAAGTGTCCGGTACCATAGGACAGGCTATCGATAGATGTTTTCTTCCCTACAAGGGTGCACCAACTTACCCACCACGCTCGATTAACTCCGGCCGAACACACTTTCCTGGGTCATGCCCGGCCTCGGCCAAACAATACGCCGCAACCCGACCTAGGCTTAATAGAGAGGTCAGCACGCCGGACTAAACCTATGCCCCCAGGGGTCATGGGCCATCTCCCGGGAACTCCTGCACGTTGCGTGGGCGGCCGGTGAGCAGACCTAGCTACCTCCTTCAACAAGGCAGGAGCTTACACAGTCCAACCCGGCATGCGCCGCTTAGTCGTTGACGTCTATTAAGCTTCGGCTAATGTATACGACGCAGAACGCCCATACAATGCCCACGTGATGGTTAGTGCTATCAGGCCAGAGGCCCCTCGAATCAAATATCCAAACCGTAGTGGATTAGGAGCACGCGGTAACGAGAAGAGACTCACGATCGATGTGACCCCGTCGCCCCGTCTCGAGTACTTGCGGCAAGGGCTAAGAATGCCCGGCCACGCCTCGTAAGTATCTCGCGGGCACCTTCCAGGTCAACCCGACTCCACATCACTCGCTATTAAGCTCGCGCGGGTACCCCTCAGGGCCGACCCGTCTTTAGTAACATGGTTCAGTGTAAAGTCATAGTAACCATAGTAACCGTGTGTCTAACACCAAGGGGAAAACCCGAGGAATCACCCCCGGTGAATTCCACTCGATGTAATCATCAAGGTGAACGTAAGAGGATCCACCCTCGAGGTTCACACTTGAGGGGTTGCACGACAGAGCCGTATCGGAAGTAGTTAAGGAGGAAATCACCCTCGATGACCACGACCGGATAGCTACACTACAAAGATCTCATCAGGAGTGATGTATGAGGTTCCACCCTCGGCACTCGATGGTAACTCTGCAGAGTCGTACAACTAGGGGGTGTGATGTGCGGTGTCGGGGCCTGGACGTCGACCCCGTTGATCGAGTCATCGAACATAAAGCGGGGCAACTGGGACAAGGTGGGGGTCACTGATGGATCACTAACCAACCTATACTAAGAAGTTTAGGATAAGCAGGTAAGGTATGAAAGCAGGTAACAAAAATAGGCTATGCATCAGAGTAGGATCATACAGAAAGCAGTAGCAGTTCTAATGCAAGCATGAGAGGGAAAGAAATGGGCGATATCGGAATGCTCATGGGGGGTTTGCTTGCCTGTAAGCTCTGCTGAAAAAGAAGAAGTGTCGTCGACGTAGTCGATCACAGGGGTGGCATCGGTATCGGGGTCTACCGGAGAGAAGAGGGGGAAGAAACAGTAAATACAGAGCAAACAGATGCATGTCAAGACATCAAGCGGTACTAGGGGTGTTCTAACGTGGCACTATACGCTACCGGCGAAGGGGGATAAGATCCGGGAAAGTTTTTCCGAAGTTTGCATTTTCGGACCGACGAACCGGAGGGGAAAGGTTCAATGTTCGCTATGCTAGGGGCATGCGACAGATGAACGGAGAGCATATTCCGATTCGTCTCGTCGTTCTGAGCAACTTTCATGTATAAAACTTTTTCATCCAAGCTACGGTTTATTTCATATGAATTTCTAAAGTTTTAACCAATATTCTAGAAATCCCTGAAATTTTGCTAAGTCTGAGAATTTGCCAATTTTAAACATTACTTAGCTATTTTCCGGAGGCTATAACTATTGTTCTATACGTCCTATGATTTTGTGCCTTATATCAATTGTGAGCATTTCTTTGCGATCTACATGCTACTATCACTTTCATCCACATTAAAGTTCATTTGCTTGATCAAAACTGCACTTGAAAAGTGCCACTTGAAGTTAACTCCAGAAACTGTTAAAATCTACAAACATAGGATTTTGTGATTTTCATAGTATTTAATCCTTACATATTTTGAATTTGGTCCAGTGGGATGTTTTGAACCTTATCAAGTGTACTACATGCCCACATGAATTTTAGACATATTAATTATTGTTTAGCTGCTGTTTAGGGGCTGTACAGAGGGCCAGTCAGCGTAGCAGCAACCAAGCTAGCTACTGCTACAGTAACTGAATGTTACTGTAGTAGAGTAGCAGCAGAATGCAGCAGTGCCGTGCGGGCGGTAGGCAGCGACGGCGAGGCCACGGGCGTGTGCGCGCGCTATAGGGCGTTGCAGGGAGGCTCGCGAGTCGCGGCGGCTGCGGGGAGCACGCGAGCGAGCGCGGGGGCGAGGCCAACGGCGGGCGTAGACGCAACAGCGAGTCGGGCGAGCGGGCGGCTATGGCACGGGGCGGCTATGGCGCGGGCGGCAAAAGCAGCAGTATGGGCAGCCGAGCGAGCGGGTGACGGGCGCGTGCGGCCGCTGCAGCACGCCCAGGCGGACGCGGCCAGGGGATGTCTTGGGCGCGTGCGCACGGCAGGGAGGAGCCCAGGTCGCGGGCTAGGCGCGGTGAGCGCGGTCACAGGCCAACGGGCACGCGAAGCTTCGGGCGAACTTAAGGGCACGAGAAGGGGAATTGGACGAGGGCCTCACTGCGGGGAGGTCGTGGACGAGCTCGAGGGGGTTGGGGATGGCCAGAGCTAGCGGGACGATGGCGAGATGGCGGCGGGCGAGGTTGGTGGAGCCGGTTGATGCTGTCGTTGTGGTGCTGCTCCCGACGAATGGGGACTCGAAGAAGACGCGGTGGTCGACGGGGATCCGCCTGGACAACTCCTCCAACGCCGGGGAGTACTCAGGCCACGGCAACGGCGATGACACACACAGCCACAGAGCGCTCTCGCAAGCTCGTTTTCGAGCGGAAGGACAGGGGGCGCGATGGGGAAAGAGAGGGGATCGGACGAGCTCGATCTAGGGTTCCCAGGGGACGTTCTTAAAGGGCTGGGGGGGGGGGGGGGGGGGGGGTACTGTGGTGTGCGTGGCGGCCATCAAGCCGTGGTGGCCATGTGCGCCACGCACATGTCCCTGCCTCCTCCCCTGTTGAGAGATAGGAGAAGGCCTTAGGTGGGCTGGACTTTAGACTGTAGCATTGGGCCATAAGTGAACATTGCTCTTTTCTATCCTCTTTTCTTTTCTGCTTTACACTTCTCCGGTGTTTTGCATTTAGAATTCATACCAAATAAATTTAGTCGACTAAGAAACTTGTTACATAAATATTAGTCATGATTTTGGAGAGGCCCACAATATTTCAAGCCAAAAGGAAAATACATAAATATTTGTTTATTTGAAAAGGGGTCATTTTGTTGTTTTTGAACCACTTTATATTTTTACTAAGGATTAATTGGTGAGTCAAATGATGTTGGTTCAACATTTTAAAAGATCAAGGGAAATTATACTAAAATTCGAACATTTTAGTTTTATACTTTGGAGAAATAAATATTTGACTTGCAAATTTAAATTTGAAATTGACTTTGATTTTTGGACATGTGGCAAGTTGCATAGTAATCACGATGACATGGCCACCATTAGGAGATCACTGTAGCAAGATTCTCGGGGTGTTACAAATCTCCTCCACTACAAGAAATCTCGTCCCGAGATTTAAGAGGTGCAACAAGACGAAAAGTTCTGGTTACGAAATTATAACAGATCTCACGGTCTTGGTTGCTCTTCTCGAAGAGGTCGATCCATTACATTGGTGTCTTCATTTCTCTGTATTAATGCATCATGATGAAGTTGTCATTCTTCCTTCCGGATCTTCACCGTACTCACGAAGGGACAAGGGTTAACTTTGGAAAAAGGACATAATAAGGTTGATTATCTGGTAGATAGTTTAGTGAATTTGACAGGAAGTAGATCTCGAATAGAACTTAAGAAAAACATCGAGAGCAACATACGATTGCACAATAAGAAGTTTCAAGCAGGATAGACAATCGTTTGATTCCTGAAACGGAGTGCTAGATGGGTTCAGAGCAACAGAATAGGTATTGCGGCTAAAACTAGAATAGGTCATCTCAAGGAAGGTGGCTCGTGAATTACCCACAAAGCCAAGCGTGAGGAATGACTTTGGAAACAGGGATGTACAGGAGAGTCGGGTTTTGATCCTATGGAACTGTGGGTTATGGGCCACCATGTGGGTTAAAGTAGAAAGGGGGCTGGTAGCAAGGCATGTCAGAGGATAGTTTGTCATTTATGTTGGCAACAATGTTGGTACCAAGGGCGAGGGACGAAGAGAACCATTTTCCTACTCGTTAATTCGAGGCGGATCAATCGGCAAAGTTTTCATCCATCGGTGATACCTAAATGTTAGCACATTAGTAACAGGGTCTCGCTAACAAGGTTGTACATCAGGGTGTTTTATAAGCAGGGATTTATTTCTGCTTATATCATGTAGATCACAAGAAAGGTTAAACAAACCAATGGAAAGGAAAAATGATTATCAAATCAAACATTCCAATGGAAAGGAAGATGTGTTTACACATAAGAGTTGGGAGTATATCCTTCCCAAGGAAAAGCGGAGAAGGATATACATGATAGGAGAACAAGTTCAAAAGCATTTAGATAATTGGGCGAGGGAAGAATCATGATATTACCCATACAATGTTGTGAGGTTAATTGAATGAGAAACATTTTGTACTATGCTTCCGATGTTCTTGTTGATATTCGGAATACCATAGTCATGCTTCGATGCAACAACGATATGGTGTCAAGTAAAGATTGGGTTCGAAGATATCAAGAGATACCGAGAAACAATTCCAAGATTATCTCAGAACGTAAGGAATAACCAAGCACAACCAGGTCTGTGTTGGCAGAAAGTCAAGATGTCATCGATGATATCACAAATCATCGAGGGGTAGGGATGGTAATTCTAGCCATGAATTCAGTTGGCATCTCCGAGGAAGCCAAAGTGTTGACGGTGATCACGACAATTTTTGCTGAGAGACTCTATGAGATGCCATCGAGCAGAAAAGGAAGGATGAAGTGAAAGGCTATGAGAACCACGGATTCGGCACAAGCTCGAAGTCAAGCTTGTTGTTCGAGGTGAAATGATAAGATGAGGAAGATCGACGTAAGCTTAGCTCGTCATCGGAAGTTGCTCCGGGCATAAGGACCAGGTAGCATAGTTAAAAGTTGACACGATAATGATATAGCCAAGCAGGCTAGGAGTGACATGATGGAGTATCATTCCAAGAAAAAGAATTCACAAGAGGTAGTGCAATGACGCAATATCCTTGATATAACATAGGGCAATTCTTGAAGGTAGATTGGAATAGAGGTTGGACAGGTGAAATGATCTGCAAAAGACAAGTACTTTTAACTTTTCCGTGAAAAGGAATCAAGGAGAAAATATGGTCGGAACCACGCCTGCAAAAAAAAAATCCCAGATATAAGAACTTATACCAAGGGGACAATTAATTTTAAGAGAAGCTTCCATGATAAGATCTACATCGTTTCCATGGGCATGAACACAAAGTTCAAGGTCGACTCCCACTTCTACAATGCATAACCTTTCATTTTACTTCTCACTCTTGATGAAGCTGTAGTATTGAAATTTTATCTGACGAAAAGCCAATAGAGTATAACCCGCATAACTTTTGAGTTCACACAGATTAGGGAAGGCATAGGTTCAACCCATCGGGGCATCTTAGGAACATATATCATAAATTTCGAGAATAAATAACACAAGCTCGGTAGTAGAGCATGCTTGAGAAAGTGGAGGATACAATTTACCAAAAGCATTATGTATCCGAGGAAAGGCTCACAAGCTTATTGAATAAGAAGGACGTTGTCGGATAAAATCCGAAAAAGGGGGTCTGGTGGTCCACAAGGGATCTGAGGTGAGCATCGGTACTCAACCAGAGGAACAAAGAATGCAAGGAGATGAGATTATAGAAACAACTGACTAACTCAAAGCTCAATTGCAAAGGAATTATGAATTCCAAGACAAGGGATCAGAAGCAATGCTCTGATTAGGGATGGATAGGTAGAATAGCCTTAGGGGTACAATCGATGGCGATTTGATTGGTCGAGATCCAGCTCATGTTAAAATGACGTCTGGGCCGGAAGCATGAATTCTAGGATCTGATTGAGGATTGCGAGCATTCGCAACATATTGTATCAACATACTCAAAATGATAATGATAAAGGATGACAATAAGATTATTACACTTATGGTATTAACCATGATGCAAGCAAGCAAGAAATTCAAGAACAATAGGCTGTTGAGGATTTTCACAAGAACGAATGGTATTACGAAGACTTTTGTGAAGTACATGAATCAAATGAGGATGAGCGGATACTCGGTAGGTGCACAAAGTTATCCGTAGGGGTATTCAGGTGACAAGGAACTACAAGGCAGTAAGCTCAAAGGATTCTCGGAACAAAGGAGAGCAGTTCAGGGCATCTTGTAATAACAAGAGCAACAAGTAATGATTGTATGAATGACAAGTGTATGTAGTTATCCATAAGGATATATCGGTGGTAGGGAACTGCAAAGAAGTGGGCACAGGGTCTCGGGACTCATCGAGGAGTAGCTTCAGAATCTTTTGTTGAAGCAAGCGACCATCTGGGCCGAGGGGCTCTTCGGGAGGAAGTGGGTACGAGAACCTAATGTCAGAGTTAGTAAAATGTTTAACCTGAATAGAAGAGAGATCAGAGTCCCAGAGCATAGACGAGGAATAAAAGATCCTAATACCACCCAATGGCAACGTGGGCCCGTAAGCCACACAACCATGTTAGTAAAAAGTTTTGTAGTGACTAGACTCGACTTCGGCCAAGGAGTTGGAAAGGGGGCTACCTACAGGCAGTTGTCTCTGATACCAACTTGTGACGTCCTCGATTCAATCGTACACTAATCATACACGCAAATGTGTACGATCAAGATCAAGGACTCACGGGAAGATATCACACACAACTCTAGACACAAATTAAAATAATACAAGCTTCATATTACAAGCCAGGGGCCTCGAGGGCTCGAATACATAAGCTCAAAAACACAAGAGTCAGCGGAAGCAACAATATGTGAGTACAGACATAAATTAGACAAGTTTTGCCTTAAGAAGGCTAGCACAAAAGCAACATTGATCGAAAAGGGAAGGCCTCCTGCCTGGGAGCCTCCTAACTACTCCAAGTCGTCAGCGGCCGTCACGTAGTAGTAGGCACCCTCGGGGTAGCAGTAGTCATCAGTGGTGTCGTCTGCCTCCTGGGATCCGTCATCTGGTCGCAACAAATGGGTATGGGGGAAAATAGGTAGCAAAGCAGCTGTGAGTACTCATCCAAAGTACTCGCAAGACTTACATCAGATCTAAACTAAGTATGCATCCGTATCAAAGGAAATGGGCGGTATCTGTGGACTAAACTGCAGAATGCCAGAAGGGAAGGGGAAAGCCTAGCCTATCGAAGACTAGCATCTTCTGGAAACCACCATCTTGCAGCAACAAGAGGGAGTAAAGTAGCATAACGTAAAGTAGCAGTAATGTTATCAACCTCGGTCAAAGATCCTTTCTCGACTCCCTGCGAGAAAGCAATCCTAGAGCCATACTATCCATTTCTCATATCCATTTCTTATATCCATTTCTCATCTCAAGTATCCAGTTCTAGTTGTATCGATCGGGATACAACTCCAAGTGTCCGTTACCGTAGGACAGGCTATCGATAGATGTTTTCTTCCCTGCAGGGGTGCACCAACTTATCCACCTCGCTCGATTAACTCCGGCCGGACACACTTTCCTGGGTCATGCCCGGCCTCGGCCAAACAATACGCCGCAACCCGACCTAGGCTTAATAGAGAGGTCAACACGCCAGACTAAACCTATGCCCCCCAGGGGTCATGGGCCATCTCCCGGGAACTCCTGCACGTTGCGTGGGCGGCCGATGAGCAGACCTAGCTACCTCCTTCAACAAGGCAGGAGCTTACGCAGTCCAACCCGGCGCACGTCGCTTAGTCGCTGACGTCTAGTAAGCTTCGGCTGATGTATACGACGCAGAACGCCCATACAATGCCCACGTGATGGTTAGTTCTATCAGGCCAGAGGCCCCTCGGATCAAATATCCAAACCATAGTGGATTAGGAGCACGCGGTAACGAGCAGAGACTCACAATCGATGTGACCCCGTCGCCCCATCTCGAGTACTTGCGGCAAGGGCTAAGAATGCCTGGCCACGCCTCGTAAGTATCTCGCGGGCACCTTCCAGGTCAACCCGACTCCACATCACTCGCTATTAAGCTCGCGCGGCTACCCCTCAGGGCCGACCCGTCTTTAGTAACATGGTTCAGTGTAAAGTCATAGTAACCAGAGTAACCGTGTGTCTAACACCAAGGGGAAAACCCGAGGAATCACCCCCGGTGAATTCCACTCGATGTAATCATCAAGGTGAACGTAAGAGGATCCACCCTCGAGGTTCACACTTGAGGGGTTGCACGACAAAGCCGTGTCGGAAGTAGTTAAGGAGGAAATCACCCTCGATTACCACGACTGGATAGCTACACTACAGAGATCTCATCAGGAGTGATGTATGAGGTTCCACCCTCGGCACTCGCTGGTAACTCTACAGAGTCGTACAACTAGGGGGTGTGATGTGCGGTGTCGGGGCCTGGACGTCGATCCCGTTGATCGAGTCATCGAACATAAAGCAGGGCAACTGGGACAAGGTGGGGGTCACTGATGGATCACTAACCAACCTATACTAAGCAGTTTAGGATAAGCAGGTAAGGTATGAAAGCAGGTAACAAAAACAGGCTATGCATCAGAGTATGATCATACAGAAAGCAGTAGCAGTTCTAATGCAAGCATGAGAGGGAAAGAAATGGGCGATATCGGAATGCTCATGGGGGGTTTGCTTGCCTGGAAACTCTGCTGAAAAAGAAGAAGTGTCATCGACGTAGTCGATCACAGGGGCGGCATCGGTCTCGGGGTCTACCGAAGAGAAGAGGAGGAAGAAACAGTAAATACAGAGCAAACAGATGCATGTCAAGACAACAAGCGGTACTAGGGGTGTTCTAACGAGGCACTACACGCTACCGGCGAAGGGGGATAAGATCCGGGAAAGTTTTCCCGAAGTTTGCATTTTCGGACTGACGAACCGGAGGAGAAAGGTTCGATGTTCGCTATGCTAGGGGCATGTGACAGATGAACGGAGAGCGTATTCCAATTCGTCTCGTCGTTCTGAGCAACTTTCATGTATAAAACTTTTTCATCCGAGTTACGGTTTATTACATATGAATTTCTAAAGTTTTAACCAATATTCTAGAAATCCCTGAAATTTTGCTAAGTCCGAGAATTCGCCAGTTTTAAACATTACTTAGCTATTTTCCAGAGGCTATAACTATTGTTCTATACGTCCTATGATTTTGTGCCTTATATCAATTGTGAGCATTTCTCTGTGATCTACATGTTAGTATCACTTTCATCCATATTGGATTTCATTTGCTTGATCAAAACTGCACTTGAAAAGTGCCACTTGAAGTTAACTCCAGAAACTGTTAAAATCTACAAACATAGGATTTTGTGATTTTCATGGAATTTAATCCTTACATCTTTTGAATTTGGTCCAATGGGATGTTTTGAACCTTATCAAGTGTACTACATGCCCACATGAATTTTACACATATTAATTATTGTTTAGCTACTGTTTAGGGGCTGTACACAGGGCCAGTCAGCGTAGCAGCAACCAAGCTAGCTACTGCTACAGTAACTGAATGTTACTGTAGCAGAGTAGCAGCAGAGTGCAGCGGTGCTGTGCGGGCGGTAGGCAGCGACGGCGAGGCCACGGGCGTGTGCGCGCGCTATAGGGCGTTGCAGGGAGGCTCGCGAGTCGCGGCGGCTGCGGGGAGCACGCGAGCGAGCGCGGGGGCGAGGCCAACGGCGGGCGTAGCCGCAACAGCGAGTCGGGCGAGCGGGCGGCTATGGCACGGGGCGGCTATGGCGCGGGCGGCAAAAGCAGCAGTATGGGCAGCCGAGCGAGCGGGTGACGGGCGCGCGCGGCCGCTGCAGCACGCCCAGGCGGACGCGGCCAGGGGATGTCTTGGGCGCGTGCGCACGGCAGGGAGGAGCCCAGGTCGCGGGCTAGGCGCGGTGAGCGCGATCACAGGCCAACGGGCACGCGAAGCTTCGGGCGAACTTAAGGGCGGCGGCTACGGCACAAATTCTAAGGGGGAGAAGGGGAATTGGACGAGGGCCTCACTGCGGGGAGGTCATGGACGAGCTCGAGGGGGTTGGGGATGGCCGGAGCTCGCGGGACGATGGCGAGATGGCGGCGGTCGAGGTTGGTGGAGCCGGTTGATGCTGTCGTTGTGGTGCTGCTCTCGACGAACGGGGACTCGAAGAAGACGCGGTGGTCGACGGGGGTCCGCCTGGACAACTCCTCCAACGCCGGGGAGTACTCAGGCCACGGCAACGGCGATGACACACACAGCCACAGAGCGCTCTCGCGAGCTCGTTTTCGAGCGGAAGGAGAGGGGGCACGATGGGGAAAGAGAGGGGATCGGACGAGTTCGATCGTGCCATGGATGTGCGCCACGCACATGTCCCTGCCTCCTCCCCTGTTGAGAGATAGGAGAAGGCCTTAGGTGGGCTGGACTTCAGACTGTAGCATTGGGTCATAAGTGAACATTGCTCTTTTCTTTTCTGCTTTACACTTCTCCGGTGTTCTGCATTTAGAATTCATACCAAATAAATTTAGTCGACTAAGAAACTTGTTACATAAATATTAGTCATGATTTTGGAGAGGCCCACAATATTTCAAGCCAAAAGGAAAATACATAAATATTTGTTTATTTGAAAAGGGGTCATTTTGTTGTTTTTGAACCACTTTATATTTTTACTAAGGATTAATTGGTGAGTCAAATGATGTTGGTTCAACATTTTAAAAGATCAGGGGAATTTATACTAAAATTCAAACATTTTAGTTTTATACTTTGGAGAAATAAATATTTGACTTGCAAATTTAAATTTGAAATTGACTTTGATTTTTGGACATGTGGCAAGTTGCATAGTAATCACGATGACATGGCCACCATTAGGAGATCACTGTAGCAAGATTCTCGGGGTGTTTCAATAAGGTCCTCCAGGAATTTGGTTCACTTGAGGAGAATATCTTCTATGATCATACCGCAACCATGTCATCCATGAACAGGCTTCGTAAGATCCCAGATCGAGTATGGAATTCTGTTTACTCGCTTTAAATTGAGTATCCATTTCCCTCCTTTTCCCGCTAGGATTGAACAACAACATGGGCCATCTATCTACAACAACATAGACAAGCAATATACCATCACGTACTAAGTTCATGATAAATTTAAATTCAATTAGTCATATTACTTAAGAACTCCTACTTAGATAGACATCCCTCGAATCATCTAAGTGATCACGTGATCCAAATCAACTAAACCATGTCCGATCATCACGTGAGATGGAGTAGTTTCAATGGTGAACATTATTATGTTGATCATATCTACTATATGATTCACGCTCGACCTTTCGGTCTCAGTGTTCCGAGGCCATAATTGCATATGCTAGGCTCGTCAAGTTTAACCTGAGTATTCCGCATGTGCAACTATTTTGCACCGGTTGTATGTGAACGTAGAGCTTATCACACCTGATCATCACGTGGTGTCTCAACACGACGAACTTTCGCAACGGTGCATACTCAGGGAGAACACTTATACCTTGAAATTTAGTGAGAGATCATCTTATAATGCTACCGTCGATCTAAGCAAAATAAGATGCATAAAAGATAAATATCACATGCAATCAATATAAGTGATATGATATGGCCATCATCATCTTGTGCTTGTGATCTCCATCTCCGAAGCATCGTCATGATCACCACCGTCACCGGCGCGACACCTTGATCTCCATCGTAGCATCGTTGTCGTCTCGCCAACTATTGCTTCTACGACTATCACTATCGCTTAGTGATAAAGTAAAGCAATTACAGGGCGATTGCATTGCATACAATAAAGCGACAACCATATGGCTCCTGCCAGTTGCCGATAACTCGGTTACAAAACATGATCATCTCATACAATAAAATATAGCATCATGCCTTGACCATATGACATCACAACATGCCCTGCAAAAACAAGTTAGACGTCCTCTACTTTGTTGTTGCAAGTTTTACGTGGCTGCTACGGGCTGAGTAAGAACCGTTCTTACCTACGCATCAAAAACCACAATGATAGTTCGTCAAGTTAGTGTTGTTTAAACCTTCTCAAGGACCGGGTGTAGCCACACTCGGTTCAAAGTTGGAGAAACTGACACCCGCCAACCACCTATGTGCAAAGCACGTTGGTAGAACCAGTCTCGCGTAAGCGTACACGTAATGTCGGTCTGGGCCACTTCATCCAACAATACCGCCGAACCAAAGTATGACATGCTGGTAAGCAGTATGACTTGTATCTTCCACAACTCACTTGTGTTCTACTCGTGCATATAACATCTACGCATAAAACCAGGCTCGGATGCCACTGTTGGGGAACATAGTAATTTCAAAAAAATTCCTATGCACACACAGTATCATGGTGATGCATAGCAACGAGAGGGTAGAGTATCGTCCACGTACCCTCGTAGACCGAAAGCGGAAGTGTTAGGACAACACGGTTGATGTAGTCGTACGTCTTCACCATTCGACCGATCCAAGTACCGAACGTACAGCACCTCCGAGTTCCGCACACGTTCAGCTCGATGACATACTACGATCCAGCAGAGCTTCACGGGAGATTTCTGTCAGCACGACGGCGTGGTGATGGTGATGATGTTGCTACCGACACAGGGCTTCGCCTAAGCACCGCTACGATATGACCGAGGTGGAATATGGTGGAGGGGGGCACCGCACACGGCTGGAATAGATCAATAGATCAACTTGTGTGTCTAGAGGTGCCCCCTGCCCCCGTATATAAAGGAGCAAGGGGGGAGAGGCGGCCAGCCAACGAGGGCGCGCCAAGGGGGGAGTCCTACTCCCACCAGGAGTAGGACTCCTCCTTTCCTAGTAGGAACAGGAGAAAGGGGGAAGGAGGAGGTGGAGAGAAGGAAGGAGAGGGGGGTCGCCGCCCCCTTCCCTTGTCCAATTCGGACTGGGGTAAGGGGGCCGCGCACCACCTCTTGGTTGCCCTCTCTCTTCTCCACTAAGGCCCAATAGGCCCATTACTTCCACGGGGGGGGGGGGGGGGGGGTTCCGGTAACCCCCGGTACTCCGGTAAAATCCCGATTTCACCCGGAACACTTCTGATATCTAAATATAGGCTTCCAATATATCAATCTTTATGTCTCGACCATTTCAAGACTCCTCGTCATGTCCGTGATCATATCCGGGACTCCGAACTACCTTCGGTACATCAAAACACAAAACTCATAATACCGATCGTCATCTAACTTTAAGCGTGCGGACCCTACAGGTTCGAGAACTATGTAGACATAACCGAGACATGTCTCCCGTCAGTAACCAATAGCGACACCTGGATGCTCATATTGGCTCCTACATATTCTACGAAGATCTTTATCGATCAAACCGCATAACAACATACGTTGTTCCCTTTGTCATCGGTATGTTACTTGCCCGAGATTCGATCGTCGGTATCTCAATACCTAGTTCAATATCGTTACCGGCAGGTCTCTTTACTCGTTCCGTAATACATCATCCCACAACTAACTCATTAGTTACAATGCTTGCAAGTCTTATAGTGATGTGCATTACTGAGTGGGCCCAGAGATACCTCTCCGACAATCGGAGTGACAAATCCTAATCTCAAAATACGCCAACCCAACAAGTACCTTTGGAGACACCTGTAGAGCACATTTATAATCACCCAGTTATGTTGTGACATTTGGTAGCACACAAAGTGTTCCTCCGGTAAACGGGAGTTGCATAATCTCATAGTCTGAGGAACATGTATAAGTCATGAAGAAAGCAATAGCAGAATACTAAACGATCAAGTGCTAAGCTAACGGAATGGGTCAAGTCAATCACATCATTCTCCTAATGATGTGATCCCGTTAATCAAATGACAACTCATGTCTATGGCTAGGAAACATAACCATCTTTGATCAACACGCTAGTCAAGTAGAGGCATACTAGTGACACTCTATTTGTCTATGTGTTCACAGAAGTAGCATGAATAATAAACATTTATCATGATATGAGGAAATAAATAATAACTTTATTATTTCCTCTAGGGCATATTTCCTTCAGACATAGCTTGTAGGGGCTACATCAACAGACTCCATCTCATAGGCGATAGCACGGAGCCAGTCATCAGCATCCAGTGGTTGTGTTGAGCTGCCTGTAGATAGTTGGGTTGAGGCGCATGAAATCCTGCAGAGTTATTGGGGCTGGCTATTGATTCATGTTGGTGCGAAGAAACTTAGCCATCATTCCTTCCATGAATTGACGATTCAGCTCAAACTGTTGCATCATTGTGGCCATGGATTCAGGCGGTGGTGGACCATTGCCACCACGGCCATGACCAGCGGGTCTAACCATCCTTCTAACATGTAATAGGGGTAGTTTAGCATCGAGCATTTGTAAAGACCAAGGATCATTCATGATGAAACATGCATAATGGAAGAGGTACGATGGATACCACATAGTAGTCAACACAATAGTGTGTGTACTATTGAAAATATTATTCTAAGGAATAACTATGGCTTATCCAACTTTGGGGTGAATGTGGTCATGGGATCCTAATGTTAGAGTTAGTAAATTCGTTTAACCCGAATGGAAGAGAGATCAGAGTCCTAGAGTACAGATGAGGAATAAAAGATCCTAATACCACCCAATGGCGATGTGGGCTCGTAAGACACACAACCATGTTAGTAAAAGTTTTCCAGGACTAGAATCAACTTTGGCCAAAGAGTGTGGAAAGGGGAGTCCTATAGGCAGTAGGCTCTAATACCAACTTGTGACACCCTCGATTGAATCATACACTAATCATACACGCAAATGTGTATGATCAAGATCAAGGACTCACGGGAAGATAACACAACACAACTCTAGACAAAAATTAAAATAATACAAGCTTTATATCACAAGTCAGGGGCCTCGAGGGCTCGAATACATAAGCTCCAATACACAAGAGTCAGTGGAAACAATAATATCTGAGTACAGACATAAGTTGAACAAGTTTGCCTTAAGAAGGCTAGCACAAAGCAGCAACGATCGAAAAGGCAAGGCCTCCTGCTTGGGAGCCTCCTAACTACTCCTAGTCGTCGACGGCCTCCACATAGTAGTAAGCATCCTCGTGGTGGTAGTAGTCGTCATCGACGGTGGCGTCTGGTTCCTGGGCTCCACCATCTGGTTGCGACATCCGGAAAGAAATGAAAAAGGGGAAAAGAGGGAGCAAAGCAACCGTGAGTACTCATCCAAAGTACTCGCAAGCAAGGATCTACACTACATATGCATCAATGTCAATGAAATGGGTACTATCTGTGGACTGAACTGCAGAATGCTAGAAGAGAAGGGGAAAGCCTAGCCTATCGAAGACTAGCATCTTCAAGCAGCTCCAAGCATCTTGCAGCATCAGAAGAGATAAGAGTGGCATATGATAATAATAGTAAGTATGTTGTAACATGCCTAGAGATCACTTCCTTGACTCCCTGCGAGGAAACAATCCCGAAGCCATCATTTCCATTACATGCCTCAGCATCCAGTTCTAGTTGTATCGATCAGGATACAACTCCGAGCTTCCGTTACCATGGAGACGACTATTCGAATAGATAGAATACTTCCCTGCAGGGGTGCACCAACTTACCCAACACGCTCGATCAACTCCGGCCGGACACACCATCAGGTCATGATTGGTCTCGGCCGATGAACACACCATAGTCCTACCTAGGCTCAATAGAGAGGCCAGCACGCCGGTCTACATCCTAAATGCGAAGGGGTCATGGGCCATCGCCCTTTGCAATCCCGCATGTTGCGTACGCGGCCAGTGAGCAGACCTAGCCCCCTTATACAAGCGAGGCGTTCCATTCCAACCCGGCGCGCGCCGCTCCATCATTGACGTCCGTTGAGCTTTCGGCTGATACATACGACGCAGAGTGCCCATACTTATTCCCATATGGTGGTTAGTGCGAAAAAGGCCGAAGGCCTACTCGGATCAAATATCCAAACTGTTAGTGTCTTGGTAGTGCGGTAACGATCAATGATCCATGATATGTGGTCCCGTCGCCCCGTCTCACGGACTTGCGGCAAGGGCTAAGAATGCCCGGCCGCGCCACGTGAAAAACTGGTGGGTATCCTCCAGATCATCTCGACTTCACATCACTCGCGGGTGTTGGGTGTCGGTGTGAAAACTGGCAGATCTCAGGTAGGGGGTCCCGAAGTGTGCGTCTAAGGATCGAAGGTAACAGTAGGCAGGGGACACGATGTTTACCTAGCTTCGGGCCCTCTTGATGGAGGTAAAACCCTACGTCCTGCTTGATTGACTTTGATGAGTGTAGGGGTTAAAAAGTTGATCTACCATGAGATCATAATGGCTAAACCCTAGATGTCTAGCCTGTATGATTATGACTTCCCCTATGGACTAAAACCCTCTGGTTTATATAGACATCGGAGGGGGCTAGGGTTTGTACAGAGTCGGTTTACAGAGAAAGGAATCTTCATATCCAAATGCCAAGCTTGCCTTCCACGTCAAGGAGAGTCCCATCTGGACTCGGGGGGAAGCCTTCTATTCTGTATCACGGACCACTAGTCTGGCCCACGTCACATAGCCCGGACGCCCGAGGACCCCATAATCCAGGACTCCCTCTGTAGCCCCTGAACCAGGCTTCAATGACGATGTGTCTGGCACGCAGATTGTCTTCGGCATTGCAAGGCGGGTTCCTCCTCCGAATACTCCAAAGTAGTTGATCAAAAGAACTATATCTGGCTCTGTACAATAGTTACAACCCTGAACCACGAGGGCAACATACTTAAACAAAAATAGGTTATGTCCTCTGACAACTTTTTCGGCGAGGTATAGTGTTCTGGCCTTATTATTATTTCGAACCATTTTCCAGCCTCCCGCTTCGCGTTTCGAGATGCAGTATTCATTGACACATCTTGTCAAAGCAGAGATCATGTCCCCTTATTGCGGGATTCTCATTAATATGGATTTGGGTAATCCAATCGTGCTGCTCGCACGACTCCTGGGGAATAGGCGAGTTTTAAGGCTCGTGGGGGGACGTTTGATATTCACTGCCTTTATAAGGAGATAAGGATCCACCTTTTTACCCCACGCCTTCTTCCTCCTCAGCCCACCCACCCTCGAGATCCAGCGCCCATACTTCAATCCCTTCCGTCTCCAGCAAACACTCCGACCATGTCTGGATCTGGAGCGCAAGGCAAGTGGATGGCCTCCTCCGTCATAGAGGAGAACATCAAGAACTTCGGGGTACTTAGCCAAGGAAATTGCCCATCGGCTCCTTGCCAAGAAGCAGATTATTCCCACACCAGAGCCCAATGAGAGGGTAGTATTCATCTCCGACTTCCTTTGCGGGATAGGGTTTCCTCTCCACCCTTTCGTCCGTGGACTCATGTACTATTACGGGCTAGATTTCCATGATCTAGCCCCAAATTCATTCCTCAACATCTCGGTGTTCATCGTCGTGTGCAGGGCGTTCCTCCGTATACCCCCACTTTGGCCTATGGCTCAAGGTCTTCAATGTGAAGCCGAAGGTGGTCGAGGGTCAAGACGCGGAGTGTGGGGGCGCCATGGTGAGCAAGCTCCTAACGTCACCTGGCCCAAGGGGACCTTCGTAGAGACCATGAAGAGGTGGCAACAGGAGTGGTTCTATGTTACGGAACCTCACAATGCCACATGGGCCGCCACTCCTGAGTTCAAAACCGGTTCACCAATGCGTCTCACATCATGGCCCAAGAAGGGCCTAGATTGGGCGTCAGCTGACGAGGTGATGACGCTGCAAAAGTGCACCAAGAGCATGGTGGACAAGAACACCAGCCTTGCCAGCATGATCCAGGTGATGTTGTTTCACCGGATTCTCCCCTGTTAACGCCGGACTCTCCATATGTGGGAGTTTGATCCAGCAAGTCCCCGGACGTTGCAGCGGTTCTTCGGCACGAAGCACGAAGATATATGGAAGCTGCTTTTTAAGACCCAAAAGACATGGCCGCCGACGACCGAAGACCTCGGCCACGACTGTGCTCATCCAACCACTCCAGTGAGTTTTTCAGATTTCTAATCATATCTTCAATTTGTAGATCCAAGGAATAAGTTTAAACCTTCCCCTTGTACCCTAGGGTTGGACGAAGAAGGCAGAGCGGATCAAGCGTCCGGATCCCCTACCCGAAGACCCAGCTATTCCTCTTTTGATGAAGATGCTGGTTTCGGGGCCGTACCAGGCGCCGGAAAAGAAGGCCAAGAAGAAGAGCAAGGAGGTCCAAAGTGGCCTTCACCGCAAAGGTCCTTCGGACATATCATCCGAAGATACTGAAGCTCTCTCCTCCCACGATGAAGATGAGGAGGAAGTAGAGGAGCACAATTCTACCCCTAAGGGGGGAAAGAAGAAAAGGGGGGCTTCCACGGATCTAGAGGCGGAAGCGTCCAAGAAGGGGAAACTTTCCCTTTCAGATGATTCGGAATCGGACGTCGAAGCCGTCCCCGAATGGAACCCCAGGCCGAAGCCTTCGGCTGAATCGTAAGTTTTAGAATATATATATATATCCGGCTTTATGCCTTGCAATTCGAACACACAGAATCACGTATTGTAGTCTGGACCGCAATCTCCCCCAATGATCATCATCTTCTGGGAATTCGTTGGGCTCGAACATGATGGAGAGCGAGTCGCCTCCGCCGGTGTCCCCACCCACTATTACGGGCAACACCGAAGTGTTGTCCTGAGGGACCTTTCCAGGCCATGTAGAGGTGCAGGAAGCCATCAAGGTGGCGCTAGAGGGTAATACATCTGCTGCCGAAAACATGGGGGAGCTGACCCTCATGGAGACCGGTGACGGGGGCCATGCCCAATTCGGCCCCCAACCGAACATCATTCCGGAGAGCGATACAGCTTCGGAATAAGGCGAGCAGCCTCCTTCGAAAGAAGGGGGTGCGTCGACTCCATCGGCGACCTTAGTCGATCTGGAGGCACCGAACACTCTGGTGGAAGCGCTTCAGAACGCCTCCATTGTCGAGGAACATCGTACCCTTATGGGTATGGTGGTTGAAAAGGTTCGGTCCGCTAAAAGCAGATTGAACGAGGCCTATACTAGCCTTCTGACAGGCTTTGAGGTACGTGATGTGATATTTTTTAACTATAAAAAGAATGCCTGTGTATAGTCAGTATCCCCTGAGACTCTGTTCGGTGTTCCTTTAAGAAAAGGCCAAACAGAGGATCGAATAGTTTTCGCAGGAGATGAACATACACGGGTATTTGAACGAACAAGCATTGAAGTTAGCGGCAACCACCCATGCCGATGAAGTGTCCGAACTAAAGCGACGCCTGGAGCGGGCCGATGAAGAGCTCATCCGCACCAACAAACTATTGGAGGAGAAGCAAGGTATGCGATACCTATTCACATCTGACATGATATGGCTTGTTTTGTGTTATCTTGCTGAGTTTTGTAATTATGCTCACAGTTGACGGGTCTGAGGTTGAGACCCTCAAGAACGCCATGGCCGAGGCCAAGAAGTAGGCGGAGGGGGAACGAGCCGCCCGCAGAAAGCATGAATCATGGGTGGAGGAAGTCTAGCAAGAGCTCCGGGATGCCATAAGTAAATGTGAGTTCTTAGAGCGCAAGATTACGGATCAAGATGCCAAACTTGCTAAGGCCCTCCAAACCGCGCAGGAGGCCCGGGTTGAAGCCCAAGGCGCCTGCTGGGAGATTCAAGAGGCCAATAAGATCGCGACGGGTAAGGCCTTTAATATGCAGAGCAAATTTGTGAGGAGAAGGTACCTCTTACTGACCCGGGTTTGTAGTTCTCCAGGAGCGTTTGCGGATCTGCCCCGAAGTATTGTTGATGCTTCGGAGTTCTTCCGAGCCGAAGAGGGGAGCTCGACGGAGAAGCTCTTCTGGTTGTTGTACCTTGCGCCAGAACATCCAGTGCCCCTCAGCGATCAGCGAAAACAGTTGACCGAACTGCATAAGGTGGCCGGATTAGCTATGAGGGATATTATAATCCGTCTCTAGCCCACCAAGCCTATACCCGGCAGCTACTTCGGGCTCCTGAAGCGGCTAGTCAGTGCCTGCCCCCGGCTGGATGCCATAAAGCGGTCGGTCTGCATTGAAGGTGCCCAGATGGCCTTTGCCCATGTCAAGGTACAATGGGCGAATATGAATGCCATCAAGCTGGCAACCGAGGGACCGCCCGCAGGCAAGGAGCACCGCACGCCGGAGCGGTATTTTGGTGAAGTCTTCGCATTGTAGAGGGCCAGTGCTTGAAGGACATTATCTTCGAATGAATGTATCCGTGCTGCCCGAACTTAAAATTATGAAACAAGGCTTATGTATAATATGTTGCTTGTTTTACCTCTAACTCTTTTCCTCATATGTGGCCATTTACGGTATTTGATAGTTGGCCAGTCGTCGGCTTCAGCCCCCACGTAGGTAGTACGGGGGTGTTCGGAATGGCACCTGGACATGCTTGACCCAACGGCTTGGTCCTTGAAGGAGGTGTTAGTGCGGCGAACCAGGCAATCAGACTATGTAGCTTTATCGCTCTCACTTAGCCATAGGAGTTTGACAATGAGATTGCAGGCACAACCTCTGGTATTATTCGATTATCCGAACTTGGGTGTTGTAGACGCCTACCCGGGTGGAGACCGGTCCTTCGCGTAATGCGGAAAAAATCACGAGAGATTTATACTTAGTCACCGAATAGCTGACCAGCTCTCGCCGCGTCATGACAGTCAATTTTCGGCTTTCTCTACTGAGGTGTTTATCCGGATGAACCGGGAACACAATTGCAGTAGTTCTCCCTTTACTACCATAGCCGAACGAGCGAAACATAAGGTAGTAACCACAGGAGCCGGGCAACCCAACTATTGACCAAATACATGATTCAGAGCAGATGCATACAATGCTATATTCAAGAGGCCGAATTGTACTATAAAAGTGTTCGGACTTATTTTATTTTTAGGAAATGTACGTGGCCGAATGGAGCCCCTGGTGATTTAAGTCGTACCGAGGTGTACATGGCAATCAGAGAAAAAGAGGGAATGCAGATTAGGAAATAAGCCAGTACCTAATATGTTAGGCCGAAAACTGTTTCCGTTATAGTCTGATTGATACGTCAAAATGTATTTTTACAAATGATGCAATAAGCATCAAGGCTATTTTACACGCCGAGCACCAGGGAAAGCTGTGTGCGGGTCCTGAAGAAGGAAGAGTGATCTTTAAAGATCCTTTAGATACTCTGTCGCACGTCTGCACTGCTTGACTCCTTGGTGTGTAATCCTTCAAGAGGATCAATGATCGGGTTTTCATAAAGGGCATGGAAAAGGTGCCCTTGGTACCATCACAAGTTGACATGGGTTGTAAGGAACCTGAAAAAATAAAAATAAGGAAAAAGGGATACGAGGGTCCATGTAGGGTCGAACCGTATTATGGATTTTATCTTTAATATGCCACCATCTTTGCCCATGGTATCTTTAGTGCGTAATTATGTACGCGTCGCACATGTGCTACAATTTGGTTCCGGCTGAGATGGACGCCGAACTGTTAATCGAGCTCCAGATGAGCTGGACTGCCGCTCTGCAGGGTAGTCCGGACACGTTTAACAGTGTGGGGGCTTGACTGCCAGTATAGTTTTTGGCTTGGTAAGGCCGCCCTGTACTTCCGCTGCAAGGGCCGCGGTGTGCTCCTCAGTACGGAGGGAGCGCTCCGTGTTTCCATTGACTGTTATAACACCGCGTGGTCTGGGCATCTTGAGTTTGATATAGGCATAGTGTGGGATCGCATTGAAGCGAGCGAACGCGGTTCGCCCGAGCAGTGCATGATAGCCTCTACGGAAGGGGACGACTTCGAAGATCAAGTCCTCGCTTCGGAAGTTGTCCGGCGAACCGAAGACGACTTCCAATGTGATTGAGCCCATGTAACGGGCCTCTACACCAGGTATTACTCCTTTAAAGGTAGTTTTGGTGGGTTCAATTCTTGACAAATCAATGCCCATTTTGTGGATCGTGTCCTGATAGAGCAAGTTAAGGCTTCTGCCGCCGTCCATGAGGACCCCCGTAAGGTGGAATCCATCGATGATTTGGTCGAGTACTACCACGGCCGAGCCTCCATGACGGA
Organism: Triticum monococcum; assembly: GCA_034509565.1. NCBI lineage: Eukaryota > Viridiplantae > Streptophyta > Magnoliopsida > Poales > Poaceae > Triticum > Triticum monococcum. The sequence continues at coordinate 144,533,329 of CM067841.1, read as the reverse complement.
TACTACTCGGATGGTGTCTGCGATCAAAAGTTATCGGACAGGCTGACCATGGATTGAAGTTTGGGGCGACTGGCTCTATTGCATAGACGCCCCTTAGAGCGCGCTTGCGCTCCCGCTTGGGGATGTGAGTAGCATATATCATATTCACCGTTTTGACCTCGGGGGGAAATTTCTTCTGTCCCCCGGTGTTCGCTGGGTGAGGCTCGTCATCATCGTCCTCACTGGGCGACCCCTTCTCCTTATGTCAGGTGTTTAGCTTACCGGCCTGTTTAAAGACCCAACGCTTCTGTCAGTATGGTTGGCAGGCTTGTCGGGGATGCTGTGAATCTAGCAAGGTCAGTCGAGTATTCGGTCCAGGCTAGATGAACCGTCTTTATTTCTTTCAAATGGCTTCTTCCGTTGACTGGATTTCGAGCCATTGAATCTGGCGTTGACCGCTGCGTCTTTGGTATTAACATTGTTATTTCGACGCTTGTGTTTGTTGCGTCGGGGCCTGCCGCTATCATTCCTAGTTTCATAAGTACCAGGGTCGCTGGTACCGTTTTTGTTATGGGCTAACCAGCTATCCTCTCCCGCGCAAAAGCGGGTCATGAGTGCTGTAAGTGCTGCCACGGACTTTAGCTTCTCTTGGCCGAGGTGTCGGGCGAGCCATTCATCACGGATGTTGTGTTTAAAGTCCGCTAGGGATTCGGCATCCGAACAATCGACGATTTGGTTCTTTTTAATTAAGAACCTTGTCCAGAGTTTTCGGGATGACTCTACGGGTTGCTGGACTATATGACTAAGGTCATCGACGTCCGGGGCCGTACATAGGTATCTTGGAAGTTGTCTCTATAGGCATCTTCCAAATCTTCCCAGGTGCCAATAGAATTTTCTTGGAGGCTATTTAACCAGTGCCGAGCTGGTCCCTTAAGCTTTAGGGGGAGGTATTTGATGGCATGCAGATCGTCACCGCGAGCCATGTGAATGTGGAGAAGAAAATCTTCAATCCATACTGCGGGATCTGTTGTACCGTCGTATGATTCAATGTTCATGGGTTTAAACCCTTCTAGGAACTGGTGCTTCATTACCTCATCGGTGAAGCATAGGGGGTGTGCAGAGCCTCTGTACCAGGCGACATCGCGGCGTAATTCGGACGAAGGCCGTATGCGGTATTCGGCCCATGCGATGTTGTGTCTGTCCCACCAAGTCTGATGGCCGCCCTCACGCGTTGGAGCACGCCCCCTCGATCCATAGATTGATCTTGTCAGACTGGCTCTATTGTCCAGGTCCTTGCGTAAGTCATAGGTATAGCCCGGGGCCGTTACCTCCTTGCCTCGAGGGCGGGGTGGAGTGGGCTGGTGTTCGGCATGAGTAGCCGGTCTACCCCGTACATGTGGCGGTCGGTCGGGCTCGTCAGTAGTTATATGCTTTAGCGTGTGGGCTCAAGGGCCTCGTCATCAAATTGAGGCAGTAGCTTGCGCTTCGGGTAACTCTTAGTTGGGCATTCGAGGCCGTATTCCTGTGCAGCCAGGACGTTAGTTCATCTGTCATTGAGTAGATCTTGATCAGCTCGAAGCTGTTGTTGCTTCTTTTTCAGGCTTCTTGCAGTGGCAATTAACCGGCGTTTAAAGCGCTCTTGTTCGAGGGGTACCTCCGGCACGATGAAATCTTTGTCGCTGAGGCTCACATCCTCTTCGGACATCGGTAGGTAATTGCTGTCCTTTGAGCCCTCATTCCCGATGGGATCGTTGGGATTAACTTGCCCATCCTCCCAGTCATCATGTTCGGATGTTGGCTCGACAGGGGCTTCGGGGTCTTTGGCATTCTTCAGAGTGTTATTGTCTTTGATGCCGGTATTGCCGTCTTTGTCGCGACGCGATTTTGAGCGGCGCCGCTGACGTCGATGCTTTGGAGGGGCTTCGGCAGGCTTGTCCTCAACCAGATCCTTCTTGCCGTCGTTTCCATCCTCTTTGGGTGTGTCCACCATGCACACATCGTATTTGGAGGTGGCCGTCCATCGTCCAGTAAATGGAGGGTTTTGGCCTTGTTCGTCTCCAGCGTCGTCGTCCGTACCGTCGATGTCTTCGGAGGCGGAGTCCAGCATGTCAGTTAGATCTTCGATAGTGGCTATGAAGTGGGTGGTGGTGGGACGTAAAATTCCCCGCTCTCAGCCCCTAGTCTGGGCTGGGCATAATTTGGGGGTGATCCTTCCGTATTGGCAAGTGATTGCATTAAGTCGAGAGCCCCTCTTAAAGGCGAGGGTTGGACAGGGAAATGACAGTCCTAGGGCTATCCAGAGTTGGAGCCTCCTGGCGGCTCCTACTTGACACAGACCTCGAGAGTTTGGACTTAGAGTCCGACAGAGTGTTTGGCGCTTCTCTGGTAGCAAGCTCCATAATTGCAGAGAGTCCGGCGGGCTCTAAACTCCTGTCTTCAGACATGACGGCCTGCTCTGGATCTAAGGCTGGAGCGGTAATCTGGGCTGCGAACCCTTCAAAGATCAAATCTCCTCAGATATCAGCGACATAGTTTAGGTTCCGAAACTAATCTGATGACCAGGACGTAGTTGTCGATCTGATCGAGGTGGCCAATCGAGTTGGCATGCAGCGCGAAGCAGTTGACTACGAAAATCTGGCCGGGGGGGATCTCTCCCGAAACATCATCATTGTGGATGATCGAACGAGCCATCCAATCCTTTGTTGACATCACAAAGGAACTCTCAATGAAAGCACCAATGTCGGTGTCAAAATCGGAAGATCTCGGGTAGGGGGTCCCGAACTGTGCGTCTAAGGATCGAAGGTAACAGGAGGCAGGGGACACGATGTTTACCCAGCTTCGGGCCCTCGTGATGGAGGTAAAACCCTACGTCCTCCTTGATTGACTTTGATGAGTGTAGGGGTTACAAGAGTTGATCTACCACGAGATCATAATGGCTAAACCCTAGATGTCTAGCCTGTATGATTATGATTGCCCCTATGGACTAAAACCCTCCGGTTTATATAGACACTAGAGGGGGCTAGGGTTTGTACAGAGTCGGTTTACAGAGAAAGGAATCTTCATATCCGAACGCCAAGCTTGCCTTCCATGTCAAGGAGAGTCCCATCTAGACTCGGGGGGAAGCCTTCTATTCTGTATCTTCACGACCCACCAGTCCGGCCCATGTCACATAGCCCGGACGCCCGAGGACCCCATAATCTAGGACTCCCTCATTGGGGAATGCAGTATTTCAAAAATGTTACCTACGATCACGCAAGATCTAGCTAGGAGATGCATAGAAACGAGATGGGAGAGTGTGTCTACGTACCCTCGTAGACCGAAAGCGGAAGCGTTTAGTAACGCGGTTGATGTAGTCGAACGTCTTCATGATCCAACCGATCCAAGTACCGAACGCATGACACCTCCGCGATCAGCACACGTTCAGCTTGATGACGTCCCTCGAACTCTTGATCCAGTTGAGGCCGAGGGAGAGCTCTGTAAGCACAATGGCGTGGTGACGGTGATGATGAAGTTACCGATGCAGGGCTTCGCCTAAGCCCTACAACGATATGACCGAGGTGTGTAACTGTGGAGGGGGGCACCGTACACAGCTAAAAGATCAACTTGTGTGTCTATGGGGTGCCCCTGGCCACGTATATAAAGGAGGGGAGGGAAGTGGTGGCAGGCCCAAGGGGGATGCGCCAGGTGTGGGGAATCCTACTAGGACTCCTAGTCCAAGTAGGATTCCCCTCCTCTTTCCTATTCCTAATAGGAGAAGGAGGGAAGGAGAAGGAGGAGAGAAGGAAAGGGGGGCCGCCCCCCAACCCTAGTCCATTTGGTTTGGGCTAGGGGGGGGCGTGCGCCACTCCTTGGCCGTCCTCCTCTCTTCCACCACTAGGCCCATGAGGCCCAATAACTTCCCCGAGGGGGGGGGGGGGGGTTCCGGTAACCCCCGGTACTCCGAAACTCATCCGAAACGACCCAAACCATTCTGGTGTCCGAATGTAACCTTCCAATATATGAATCTTTATGTCTCGACCATTTAGAGACTCCTCGTCATGTCCGTGATCTTATTCAGGACTCCGAACAACCTTCGGTCATCAAATCACATAACTCATAATACGAATCGTCATCGAACGTTAAGCGTGCGGACCCTACGGGTTCGAGAACTACGTAGACATGACCGAGACACATCTCCGGTCAATAACCAATAGCGAAACCTGGATTCTCATATTGGTTCCTCCATATTCTACGAAGATCTTTATCGGTCAAACCGCATAACAACATACGTTGTTCCCTTTGTCATCGGTATGTTACTTGCCCGAGATTCGATCATCGGTATCATCATACCTAGTTCAATCTCGTTACCGGCAAGTCTCTTTACTCATTCCATAATGCATCATCCCGTGGCTAACTCATTAGACACATTGCTTGCAAGGCTCATAGTGATGTGCGTTACCGAGAGGGCCCAAAGATACCTCTCCGATACACAGAGTGACAGATCCTAATCTTGATCTATGCCAACTCAACAAACACCATCGGAGACACCTGTGGAGCATCTTTATAATCACCTAGTTACGTTGTGACGTTTGATAGCATACAAGGTGTTCGTCCAGTATTCGGGAGTTGCATAATCTCATAGTCCGAGGAAGATCTATAAGTCATGAAGAAAGCAATAGCAGAAAAACTAAATGATCATTATGCTAAGCTAACGGATGGGTCTTGTCCATCACATCACTCTCTAATGATGTGATCCCTTTCATCTAATGACAACACATGTCTATGGCTAGGAAACTTAACCATCTTTAATTAACAAGCTAGTCAAGTAGAGGCATACTAGGGACACTCTGTTTGTCTATGTATTCACACATGTACTAAATTTTATGGTTAACGCAATTCTAGCATGAATAATAAACATTTATCATGATATAAGGAAATATAAATAACAACTTTATTATTGCCTCCAGGGCATATTTCCTTCAGTCTCCCACTTGCAGTAAAGTCAATAATCTAGATTACATACTAACGATTCTAACACCCATGGAGTCTTGGTGTTGATCATGTTTTGCTCGTGAGAGAGGCTTAGTCAATAGGTCTGCAACATTCAGATCCGTATGTATCTTGCAAATTCCTATGTCTCCCTCCTTTATACTTGATCGCAGAAGGAATTGAAGCGTCTCTTGATGTGCTTGGTTCCCTTGTGAAATCTGGATTCCTTTGCTAAGGGAATTGCACCAGTATTGTCACAAAGGATTTTCATTGGACCCGATGCACTAGGTATTACACCTAGATCAGATATGAACTCCTTCATCCAGACTCCTTCATTTGCTGCTTCCGAAGTAGCTATGTATTCCGTTTCACACATAGATCCCGCCATGATGCTCTACTTAGAACTGCACCAACTGATAGCTACACCATTCAATAAAAATATGTATCCGATTTGTAACTTAGAGTCATCTGGATTAGTGTCAAAGCTTACATCAACATAACTATTTATGACGAGCTCTTTGTCACCTCCATAAATGAGAAACATATCCTTAGTGCTTTTCAGGTATTTCAGGATGTTCTTGACCGTTGTCCAGTGATCCACTCCTGGATTACTTTGGTACCGCCCTGCTAAACTAATAGCAAGGCACACATCAGGTCTAGTACACAGCATTGCATACATGATAGAACCTATGGATGAGGCATAGGGAATGTCTTTCATTTTCTCTCTATCTTTTGCAGTGGTCGGGTATTGAGTCTGACTCAACTTCACACCTTGTAACACAGGCAAGAACCCTTTCTTTGACTGATTCATTTTGAACTTCTTCAAAACTTTATCAAGGTACGTGCTTTGTGAAAGTCCAATTGAGCATCTTGATCTATCTCTATAGATCTTGATGCCCAATATAAGCAGCTTCACCGAAGTCTTTCATTGAAAAATTCTTATTCAAGTATCCTTTTATGCTATTCAGAAATTCAGTATCATTTCCGATCAATAATATGTCATCCACATATAATATCAGAAATGCTACGGAGCACCCACTCACTTTCTTATAAATACAGGCTTCTCCAAAAGTCTGTATAAAACTATATGCTTTGATCACACTATCAAAGCGTATATTCCAACTCCGAGAGGCTTGCACCAGTCCATAAATGGATCGCTAGAGCTTGCACACTTTGTTAGCACCTTTAGGATCGACAAAACCTTCTAGTTGCATCATATACAACTCTTCTTTGAGATATCCATTAAGGAATGCCGTTTTGACATCCATTTGCCAAATTTCATAATCATAAAATGCGGCAATTGCTAACATGATTCGGACAGACTTAAGCATCACTACGGGTGAGAAGGTCTCATCATAGTCAACTCCTTGAACTTGTCGAAAACCTTTCACAACAAGTCGAGCTTTGTAGAGAGTAACATTACCGTCAGCGTCAGTCTTCTTCCTAAAGATCCATTTATTCTCAATGGCTTGCCGATCATCGGGCAAGTCAACCAAAGTCCACACTTTGTTCTCATACATGGATCCCATCTCAGATTTCATGGCCTCAAGCCATTTTGCGGAATCTGGGCTCATCATCGCTTCCTCATAATTCATAGGTTCGTCATGGTCAAGTAACATGATCTCCAGAATAGGATTACCGTACCACTCTGGTGCGGATCTTACTCTGGTTGACCTATGAGGTTCAGTAGTAACTTGATCAGAAGTTTCATGATCATCATCATTAGCTTCCTCACTAATTGGTGTAGGAATCATTGGAACTGATTTCTGTGATGAACTATTTTCCAATAAGGGAGAAGGTACAGTTACCTCATCAAGTTCTACTTTCCTCCCACTCACTTCTTTCGAGAGAAACTCCTTCTCTAGAAAGGATCCTTTCTTAGCAACGAATATCTTGCCTTCGGATCTGTGATAGAAGGTGTACCCAATAGTCTCCTTTGGGTATCCTATGAAGACGCATTTCTCCAATTTGGGTTCGAGCTTATCAGGTTGAAGCTTTTTCACATAAGCATCGCAGCCCCAAACTTCAAGAAATGACAACTTGGGTTTCTTGCCAAACCACAGTTCATATGGTGTCATCTCAATGGATTTTGATGGTGCCCTATTTAACGTGAATGCAGCCGTCTCTAAAGCATAACCCAAAAATGATAGCGGTAAATCAGTAAGAGACATCATAGATCGCACCATATCTAATAAAGTGCGGTTACGACGTTCGGACACACCATTACGCTGTGGTGTTCCAGGTGGCGTGAGTTGCGAAACTATTCCGCATTGTTTCAAATGAAGACCAAACTCATAACTCAAATATTCACCTCCACGATCAGATCGTAGAAACTTAATTTTCTTGTTACGATGATTTTCCACTTCACCCTGAAATTCTTTGAACTTTTCAAATGTTTCACACTTATGTTTCATCAAATAGATATACCCATATCTACTCAAATCATCTGTGAAGGTCAGAAAATAACGATACCCGCCGTGAGCATCAATACTCATCGGACTGCATACATCACTATGTATTATTTCCAATAAGTCTGTTGCTCGCTCCATTGTTCCGGAGGACGGAGTCTAAGTCATCTTGCCCATGAGGCATGGTTCGCAAGCATCAAGTGATTCATAATCAAGTGATTCCAAAAGCCCATTAGCACGGAGTTTCTTCATGCGCGTTACACCAATATGACCTAAATGGAAGTGCCACAAATAAGTTGCACTATCATTATTAAACTTATATCTTTTGGCTTCAATACTATGAATATGTGTATCACTACTATCGAGATTCAATAAAAATAGACCACTCATCAAGGGTGCATGACCATAAAAGATATTACTCATATAAATAGAACAACCATTATTCTTTGATTCAAATGAATAACCATCTCGCATCAAACAAGATCCAGATATAATGTTCATGCTTAACGCTGGCACCAAATAACAATTATTCAGGTCTAAAACTAATCCCGAAGGTAGATGTAGAGGTAGCGTGCCGACTGCGATCACATCGACTTTGGAACCATTTCCCACGCGCATCGTCACCTCGTCCTTAGCCAATCTTCGCTTAATCCGTAGCCCCTGTTTCAAGTTGCAAATATGAGCAATAGAACCAGTATCAAATACCCAGGAGCTACTGCGAGCATTAGTAAGGTACACATTAATAACATGTATATCAAATATACCTTTCACATTGCCATCCTTCTTATCCGCCAAATACTTGGGGCGGTTCCGCTTCCAGTGACCAGTCCCTTTGCAGTAGAAGCACTTAGTCTCAGGCTTAGGTCCAGACTTGGGCTTCTTCACCTGAGCATCAACTTGTTTGCCGTTCTTCTTGAAGTTCCCTTTCTTCCCTTTGCCCTTCTTCTTGAAACTAGTGGTCTTGTTAACCATCAACACTTGATGCTCCTTGTTGATTTCTACCTCCGCAGCCTTTAGCATCGCGGAGAGCTCGGGAATTGTCTTATCCATCCCTTGCATATTATAGTTCGTCACGAAGCTTTTGTAGCTTGGTGGCAGTGATTGAAGAACTCTGTCAATGACACTATCATCAGGAAGATTAACTCCTAGTTGAGTCAAGTGGTTGTGGTACCCAGACATTCTGAGTATATGTTCACTGACAAAACTATTCTCCTCCATCTTGCAGCTATATAACTTATGGGAGACTTCATATCTCTCAATTTGGGCATTTGCTTGAAATATTAACTTCAACTCCTGGAACATCTCAAATGCTGCATGACGTTCAAAACGTCGTGGAAGTCCCGATTCTAAGCCGTAAAGCATGGCACACTGAACTATCGAGTAGTCATCAGCTTTGCTCTGCTAGACGTTCATAACATTTGGAGTTGCTCCTGTAGCGGGCTTTGCACCTAGCGGTGCTTCCAGGACGTAATTCTTCTATGCAGCAATGAGGATAATCCTCAAGTTACGGACCCAGTCCGTGTAGTTTCTACCATAATCTTTCAACTTAGCTTTCTCTAGGAACGCATTAAAATTCAAAGGAACGGTAGCACGGGCCATATATCTACAACAACATAGACATGCAAAATACTATCAGGTACTAAGTTCATGATAAATTAAATTTCAATTAATCATATTACTTAAGAACTCCCACTTAGATACACATCCCTCTAGTCATCTAAATGATCACGTGATCCATATCAACTAAACCATGTCCGATCATCACATGAGATGGAGAAGTTTTCAATGGTGAACATCACTATGTTGATCATATCTACTATATGATTCACGCTCGCCCTTTCGGTCTCAGTGTTCCGAGTCCATATCTGCATATGCTAGGCTCGTCAAGTTTAACCTGAGTATTCTTCTTGTGCAAAACTGGCTTGCACCCATTGTATGTGAACGTAGAGCTTATCACACCCGATCATCACGTGGTGTCTCGGCACGACGAACTGTAGCAACGGTGCATACTCAGGGAGGACACTTGTACCTTGAAATTTAGTGAGAGATCATCTTATAATGCTACCTCCGTACTAAGAAAAATAAGATGCATAAAAGATAAACATCACATGCAATCAAAATAAGTGATATGATATGGCCCTCATCATCTTGTGCCTTTGATCTCCATCTCCAAAGCATCGTCATGATCACCATCGTCACCGCCTTGACACCTTGATCTCCATCGTAGCATCGTTGTCGTCTTGCCAACTATTGCTTCTGCGACTATCGCTACCGCTTAGTGATAAAGTAAATAAATTACATGGTGATTGCATTTCATACAATAAAGCGACAACCATATGGCTCCTGCTAGTTGCCGATAACTGTTACAAAACATGATCATCTCATACAACAATTTATATCATCACGTCTTGACCATATCACATCACAATATGACCTGCAAAAACAAGTTAGACGTCCTCTACTTTGTTGTTGCAAGTTTTACGTGGCTGCTACGGGCTTCTAGCAAGAACCATTCTTACCTAGGCATCAAAACCACAACGATTTTTCATCAAGTGTGTTGTTTTAACCTTCAACAAGGACCGGGCATAGTGAAACTCGATTCAACTAAAGTTGGAGAAACAGACACCCACTAGCCACCTGTCCGAGACTCATCCGAAACGACCCGAACCATTCCGGTGTCTGAATATAACCTTCCAATATATGAATATTTATGCCTCGACCATTTAGAGACTCCTCGTCATGTCCGTTATCTCATCCGGGACTCTGAACAACCTTCGGTCATCAAATCACATAAGTCATAATACAAATCGTCATTGAGCGTTAAGCGTGCGGACCCTACGGGTTCGAGAACTATGTAGACATGACCGAGACACATCTCCGGTCAATAACCAATAGCGGAACTTGGATGGTCATATTGGTTCCTACATATTCTACGAAGATCTTTATCGGTCAAACCGCATAGCAACATACGTTGTTCCCTTTGTCATCGGTATGTTACTTGCCCGAGATTCGATCGTTGATATCATCATACCTAGTTCAATCTCGTCATCGGCAAGTCTCTTTACTCGTTCCATAATGCATCATCCCGTGGCTAACTCATTAGACACATTGATTGCACGGCTCATAGTGATGTGCATTACCGAGAGGGCCCAGAGATACCTCTCCGATACACGGAGTGACAAATCCTAATCTTGATCTATGCCAACTCAACAAACACCATCGGAGACACCTGTAGAGCATATTTATAATCACCTAGTTACGTTGTGACGTTTGATAGCACACAAGGTGTTCCTCCGGTATTTGGGAGTTGCATAATCTCATAGTCTGAGGAACATGTATAAGTCATGAAGAAAGCAATAGCGAGAAAACTAAACGATCATTATGCTAAGCTAACGGATGGGTCTTGTCCATCACATCATTCTCTAATGATGTGATCTCGTTCATCAAATGACAACACATGTCTATGGCTAGGAAACTTAACCATCTTTGATTAACGAGCTAGTCAAGTAGAGGCATACTAGGGACACTCTGTTTGTCTATGTATTACACATGTACTAAGTTTCCTATTAATGCAATTCTAGCATGAATAATAAACATTTATCATGATATAAGGAAATATAAATAACAACTTTATTATTGCCTCTAGGGCATATTTCCTTTAGCGGGTGCCCCTCGGGGCCGACCCGATGTCATCATGGTTCTGTGGTAAGTCAAAGTAACTGTGTGTCTGAAACAACAAGGGGGAAACCTGAGGAATCACCCTCGATGGATTTCCACTCGATGTAACCATCAAGGTGGACTTGGAGGAATCACCCTCGTTGGTCCACACTTGAGGGGTTGCACGACAGAGTCATTATCGAGAGTGGTGAAGGAGGAATCACCCTCGATTACCACGACCGAATAGCTACACTACAGGGTTAACATCAAAAGTGCTGACAAGGTATCACCCTCGGCACTTGATAATAACTCTGCAGAGTCGTACAACAAAGGGGGGGGGTGATGTGCGGTGTCGGGGCCTGGACGTCGATCACGTTAATTGAGCCATCGAACATAAAGCGGGGCAACCGGGACAACATGGGGATCACTGATGGATCTCTAACCAGCCTATACTAAGCGGTTTAGAGTAAGCAGGTAAGGTATGAAAGCAGGTAGCAAAAATAGGCTATGTATCAGAATAGGAGCAAACTATAACATTAGCAAAATATAATGCAAGCATGAGAGAGAATGAAATGGGCGATATCAGAGTGATCAAGGGGGGGGGGCTTGCCTGGAAGCTCTGCTGAAAAGGAAGAAGTGTCGTTGTCGATGTAGTCAATCACCGAGGCATCATCGGCCTCGGGGTCTACCGGAGAGAAGAGGGGGAAGAAACAGTAAATATAAGCAAACAGACGCAACACTAAGCATGACATGACAATAAGCAGAGCTAGGGGTGTTCTAACGCAGTACTACACGTTGCAGTCAGAGAGGGAAAACATCTAAAGAGGTTTTCCGATGTTTGGCATTTTCCGAACAGAGGAAAAGTGAGTAAAAGTTCCATGTTCAGCATGCTAGGGGCATGTGACAGATGAACGGACCACGTATTCAGATTCATTGGTTTTTTCTGAGCAACTTCCATATAGAAAATATTTTTATTTGACTTACGGTTTATTTTATATGATTTTTGCAAGTTTAAAACATATTTCTGACATGCTCGGGCGGCGGTGCGTTCGGGCGCTGCGGAGGAAGTAGCTAGCGAGCGTGCGAGAGCGACTAGAGAGATGGTTAAGGAAGAGGGGCTCACCGAGCGGCACACACAGTGGCTCTTGGAGGATTACTAGCACCAGAGGGCATCGCCAGAGTTGGTGAAGAACGGAGGCAGCAGAGATGGGGACGAAGGGGACCATGTGCTTCGGTGCCTCCCAGCTCTAGCTGAGGCTACCAATCGAAGGAGTCGACCCCGGTGGAGCTCACCGACAGGGTCAGCGGGCGCGGGGCCACCGGTGGCCGCGACAACGATGGAGGACGTCGGCGACCACGCTCGGGCGTCGATGGGGAACGAGGGGGAGAGGAGAGGAGCGGGCGGAGAGAGCGAGGGGAATCTGGGAGTGGGTGGAGGTAGGTGGGGGAGGACTCGAGGAGCCAGAGGGGGCGCTCTTATCCCCTCCCTTGTTGTCGGCGGCGAGGCAGTCCGGGGCCACCGCGCCCCTATAGCGATGGGCTCGGTCAAACAGGGAAGATGACCCGGGAGGGGGGGGGGTAAGGTGTGCCGGCCAGTGCAATGGGCTATGGCCCAGGGAGGCAGGGGCTTCTCTCTTCTCCTTTTTCCTTTCTTTTGCCCTTTTCTTTTTTTATAAAAAATTGCTTTGCCATATTTGAGCAGCCAAAAGGATTATGCAAAATGTGGGACTTGGCCACATAATTACATTGCAATAGTTGGCACTGCTACCAAAAAGATTGTGAGGCTTTCGAAAAAGTTTGCAATTTTTATAAATTAAAAAGGCATTTAATCTACTGTTTTAACCATTGTTTTAAATAGTTTAGTGCACTTAAACACTTTGCAAAAATGTTGGTTCACTACCAATATTAGTTATGGATTATTTGGCACATGTTGAACATTTTAGTTTTCATGTTTGAGCAATGTTGAATTTTACTTAGATTTGAAATTGAATTCAACCGGAATTTGAAAGAGATAGGAAAAAAATGATGATCAAACACTTGTTTAGTAAAGGTTAACTTAACCCCAGGGGTTACTGTAGAATCATTACATAGGGGTGTTACATAATGCATCACTGGAAACCGTGACCACAGTGTGCCGGGATCGATCGGGTAATTACATTGAATATTCAACGACTAATCTCATGGGAATTTCAGATCCCACAACACTTGAAGCCTTTGCACACCGCGGTCAGGGCCCTTGTGAATGAGCTCTAGAGCGAAGAATTTATGTTGCTTCAGATTGCAAGATAGTCATTGATGATATCAAGCAGAAGAGTGCGGCAGTGTACGGGCAATTATCCGAGAAATTTTAGATCATTCTAGCTTTTTTCATAGTTGCTCTTTTAGTCATGAATTTAGGAGCTTGAATACCGAGGCTCACAATTTAGCGAAGAATACTCTTTCACTGAGGTTGATCTTACTTTCGTCCATGTAAACATTGTGACGAGTTAAATAAAGACGCCGCGATATTGTCTTAAAAAACTTGCGTGTTAGATTGTTTTAGACAAATTTGTGGGTTAGTTGTTCCCACGTAGATAGGACATTCTCCTACGAGCTCCAATTCCACTCTCCAACCTTGGAATTGACCTAGAATGCCCAACCCACGCGCACAAGTGTCATCCCCAATAGCGCTTAAATATGGTGAGAGCTCCTAGATAGCGCTTAAGCGTTAGGGCTATATGTCGTCCATACCAATTTTCTGATACAAATTGTCTATAGGTGATGTCTAGCAGGCCAGCTGAGTACTACATTTTGTTCATTGCGGGCTGTAGTCTCGTTTAGATTTGGTTTTCTATTTTTTGTTTTGCTTAAATTTTTCTTTAGTTTTATTTGTTTTCCATTGGTTTTCTCTAGTTTTCCTTTTTTTCATGTGCCTTTGGGTTTCTTTGTTTTCTCATCCTTTCCTTTTTCTTTCTTTATTTGTTATACTTTGGTTTTCATTTGTTTCTTTCTTGTTTTTTTTGTTTTTTTTTGTTTCTTTGTCGGTTAGCGGTTTTCTAACTTTCAACACATTTATACTTTTTTACGCAATGCACACTTTTAGAGCACACGTGAAGCGTTTTCATGATACACGTTGGACATTTAAGTACATAATCTTACAATGCATCTGTTTGACATTTTTTGAATACATGCTAACATTTTATCAAAATACATGTTGTACATTTTCTTAATGTCAACATTTTTTCTATACTATGCAAACATTGTTTTTGCATTGTATAAGCATTTTCAGAAAAAAAATCACAGACATTTTTTGGAAACTTGTGACTTTTAGTCAAAATGTCATGTACACTTTTAATGGAAATAAACATTTTCTAACTTGAACATTATTTTACATTGTATATAACATTTTCAAGAATGTCTCATCATTTTTATGCGGGTATATTTCCATAAAAATGGCATGTATTTTTTTGTTGGAATGATACATTACGCAAAAAGAATTATATTGTATACTCCTTTTAAAAAAATTCTCAGGCATTTTTGTGAAAGATAGGAATATTTTTTAGTGGCACGACCATTTCTTTGAAAGTCATGTACACTTATTAAAACTTTGTTAATAATGTTTTTATACTAGGTTAATATTTTTTTCAAATTCCTGATTTCATATTTCTTTAGTAAATTTAAGTTTTCTAAGCATATGCATTTAACATATAAAGAAAAAGAAAAAATATATAATTCGACCGACATATGGGTGATGTTAGCCCCATGATGCATGCTCTACTGGCCAGCCCACCGCCATGCCATAAAGGGAGGCAACGGTGTGCCTCACAGTAACCGGCACATAGCCGCGCCCGCGGTTAAGGCGCTCTGAAACTCCCTGGCGCCCTTGCACGTTATGGTGGGCGGTGGCCAATTAACACTTTGCATCACTCAAGCCGCTCGGTCGCACTCGCTTGAGCCTCCTTGACGCTCGCTTGATTGCCATGTTGGACCAGTCGATCGGTTGACTAGTGGACAAGCAGGAGTGTGCGTCCACGGTAACAAAAGAATCAATGATGGTCCGGGTGGCTCGCTCCCTCCAACGGTCAACTCGCCACCTAGCTCCGGCCGCCTCCAGCGGCCCAACCCACGGCGGCCGCGTCCCATGCACCCAACCCAACCACCAGCCCCACCCGCCGGTTTCTCGCTCCGAGCGCCATCGGCCAGATAACGCCTCAGGACGGCACAGTTTCGCTGCCGCTTCTTCGTCCCGATCTGTAGTGGACGCACCCCTTCCGGGTCGCTCGAGGCCAGCCTCGGTCGATTTGGAGCCGGACGGTGACGGATGGATTCAGGTCCGCAACCGTCGACGGCAGCCCCGTTATTCGGCTGGCGCCGGCGTCAATCAGCTTGCTACCTCCAAGCTTAGGATTCCCCGTGGCTTTGGGGCCGATGCTTTAAATGCCTGGATGTGGGGCACCAAAAAGCTTCTTGCTCCGGTGAGATTCACTGCCATAAGTGCTGGATCTCGGGGCATCTCGCCCGTGAATGCTCCTTCTTCCCTAGCTCGACGCAGCTCTCCTCCCACACACATCCTAGATCCAATCGGGACTCCGCCAATGGAGAGGCCAACGCTTCGTCCGACGCCACCCGTCCTCCCCATCCACCTGCGGCGACCCGCCGCCCCCGCTCCCACCTGCCACCTCCTACTTCGCCCCATCGCCTTCGTTCTCGCCATCCACCCCCACTCACCATGGAGCACTATCCGCCTCTGGCTCACCAGCGCTTTCCTGGCGAACTACTCACCCATGGAGACCCGGATCTGCGGCCTGAGAGGGGTGGCGGAATCATCGCGCGGACGCCGAGGATGGAGGCACTCAAGGCGGATTTCCGCAGCAGGGCTCTGCTCGCTACGGTGGGAGGCCGGAGGCCAGTGGTCTCTCCGGAGGCCTTGGTCCAGTCTCTCGCCAGAATCTGCGGCATTGAAAGGAGGCATGTTCGGGTCGAGGTCACACACCCGGCGGACTTCTTCATCACCTTCGCCTCCAATGCGGACTGTGACAACGTCTTCTCGTTCTCCGGCAAGCTACGCTGCGCAGGTGCTCCTATCTCGTTCCAGAGGTGGCATAGGTGTGCCCAGGCCTCCAGTGGTAAGCTGGATTTCTTCTCCAAGCTGGGGATTGAGGGGATGCCGGCTAGCGCCTGGGAGTGTGGGGCGATTGGCCAGCTGATCAAAAATCTGAATGGCCAACTGGTGGAGATCCTGCCGCCGGACGACCGTTGGCAACTCGAGGTCACCGCTTGGATGAGGAACCCCTCCGGCATCCCCAAGATCTACGACATGGAGATCCTGGAACCGGTTGGCTAGCCAGACTCGTTCGACGAGGAGTTACAAATATCACCGCCGCATCCAGCGCCGCCAACGGAGAGGCCAACGCTAGTTCATCCCCTCACCATCCATGTCTTGGATGTGGTGGACCGTACTGTCCCCTACCTCCAGTACAGGCCTGATTTCGTGCCAGAGGACGACGAAGATCTCACAAGGAGGCATGATTACTCCAGGAGTTGCTTCAGGGGCAGAATTGATGGCACTGGCCGTGGAGGGCCCAACTCTGGGGCCCATCCCTTTGCTGGTCCAGGTGGGTACGGCATGGCGAGTGACTGGGGCGGTGGTCGCCGCGTCAATGGTGTGATCCCGCCGGCGGGCGGCCGGGCGCTGTCCTGCAATCCTCAGAGCTCTGGTTCCCAACACTCACCCGGGGAAGTCTCAGGCGTTAAGACCGAAGGCAGGGCCAGTGGTGAGACTCTTCGCTCAGCTGCGACGGTGGTTGGCTCGAGGACGGCCGTCTCCACACCAATCCTGCAGCACTTGACTGCACCCACGGTGGCGGGCTCGGGAGCTCTGGTCTCCACTCCAACTTTAGACAGAGCTGCCCTCCGAGTCACGGCAGCACCGCGAAGGCTGTCGTTCAGCCCTTCGTTCGTTGGTGTTGGCACGCCGGGGAAGGGAGGGGTAGTCCCTGAAGTAAGTGGAGGGCATGTGCGGAGTTTGTCGGAGCTCCCTTTGCTCTCTGCTACGGTCATCAATCCTGCACCAGAGAAGGATCAGCTGGAGGATCAGAGAGAACCTGCTCCGGAGGAGCTAGTCGTGTCAGAAGATGAGGAGGGTCGCATTGAGTAAGAGGACATGGATCCAATTACGGCGAGAACCAATGTTCTTTCTATTCAAATTCAGCATCCGCGTGAGGCTAGTCAGAGTCCCACACACACTCCGATCACCGTGCCACTGGAGGAACACCAGCTACTGCCTCGTGTGATGGTCGGCCCTCTGTCCGCCGGGGAGACGATTAGGCAAAGTCTCGCGCTCATTCCTGCCCCATCCATTCTGGGACCAAGACCGGTGTCTTCTGCCCCAATGCGTAGAAAGAAGACAATTCCTCCAAACTTCACCCCACAGAGAAGTGCTCGGTTGTGCAAGGCTGCAGGTGGGGCTAATCTGGGGCCAGTGAGACGCGCTCAGACTGTTCTGCTCCAACAGATGGGGGTGATTCAGGCCGAAGAATAGGTTTCTGATGAAGCTCTGGAAGAGTATATTAAGCTTTTTGACAAGCCTTTGGCGCCGCACCATGTCAAGGCGGTGATAGCTCTTCTGTCCCCGGATGAAGTTGACTTTGATGAACCAATGCAGCCTGACTACAGCGCCTTCTCTCTTCCTGAAGCTGTGGAGCCTTGTGGCACCTAGATGTGTGTGTGAGGTTTCTGTGGTCATCTATGTATGATATGGAGTCGTCTCTAGGTGTGTTAGTTTGGAATGTTAGGGGGTTTAATAACCCTGCGAGGAGGTGTTCTATCAGACTTTTCGTACAATCCTACAACGTATCTTTAGTTTGTTTTCAAGAATCTAAATTGGCACTGGTGGATGCCGCGGTGGTATGTGAAACATTGGGCCCGACCTTTGATGCATTTGATTTTTTGCCAGCTTCCAGCAGAAGAGGAGGAATTATATTAGCCTGGAAGTCGGACAGGTTGCGTATCTCCAACATTCAGAAGGAGGAGTTTATGATCGCAGCTCATGTGTTATCTCTAGAAGATGGAAAGGAATGGATGGTGTCATCGGTTTACGGACCTCAAGAACATGATGACAAATTGAAATTTCTGGAGCAAATGGTGCAGTTTGGTGAACAAGTACACATGCCTTGGATTTTAAATGGGGATTTTAACTTGACTTGCTTGGAGTTGGAGCGTAGCTCTGGGGGAGGTAACAGGAGACTCATGTCGAAATTTCGACATGCTATTAATAGGCTGGGTTTACACAATATGCCAACAATGGGAAGGAAGTTTACTTGGTGCAATCAGCAAGAGCAATCAGTGATGGCTAGGTTGGACCGAGTGCTCTTCAACAATGCCTGGGAGGATATATACCCCATCAGTGATCTTCATCCGCTCAGCTCTAATATTTCGGACCACACACCCCTGCTTCTCACTTGTCTGTCAGCTAGGCCGCGCTCTGGCCGTTTTTGGTTTGAGAATTTCTGGTGCAAACTTCCGGGGTTTCTGGAGGTAGTTAAGGAAGCATGGGGACAAGAGGTCTTTAGCCGCGACCCAATGAAGATCTTGAGGACCAAACTTCAGCGTGCGGCTAAAGGTTTGAGGAGTTAGGGTCAAAGGAGTGTGAGCAGGCTGAATCTCCAGTTTCAGATTGCTAGTGAAGTCATTTTGAGACTTGATGGGGCACAAGAAAACAGATCACTGTCTGCCGAGGAGCGTAACTTGCAGGCATTCTTAAAAGGAAAATGTTTGGCTTTTGCTTCTCTTGAGAGGGTGCGGTTAAGGCAACGTGCGAGGGTGCGGGACCTCAAGGAAGGGGACGCTAATTCCAAGTACTTTCACATGAAAGCTAATGGGAGGCGCAGAAAGCACCTGATACCATGCCTCAAGACTGGTACACAGACGGTTACAACTAATGAGGAGAAGCTAGACATGGCTAGCCAATTCTTCAGTAAACTTATGGGCACCCCAGATCACCAAGGCCACACGATACGTCTTGATGATCTCAACTTGGGACAGCTTTCACCTGCTATGGCCAGGAGTCTGGAAGCGCCTTTTACCGAGGAAGAGGTTAAGAGGGTGATCATGGACATGCCCTCGGATAGGGCACCGGGGCCTGATGGGTTCTCGGGGCTGTTCTTCAAGGTGTGCTGGGAGATTATAGCACAAGACTTCATGGCAGTTTTCAAGGCCCTGTTTGATGGCCGCTTTTACTCCTTTGGTGAGCTTAACTCCTCCATTATCACGCTGCTGCCTAAGAAATCGGAGTCTCTAGAGGTCAGTGATTTCAGACCTATCAATCTAATTCATGGGGTGGCGAAGATCTTTGCCAAAGTGCTGGCCGCTCGGGTTGCACCGGTTCTGCCATCTCTTATATCAAAAGCACAGTCCGCTTTTGTGTGTAAGCGCAATATGCATGAGAACTTTAAATTTGTGCGCAACACAGCTAGATGGCTCCATCAGAAGCGCAAACCGGCGGTATTAATGAAGATCGACATTTCCAAAGCTTTCGACACCTTGTCATGGGAATTCCTCCTCAGGTGCTGGTGAAGCGAGGATTTGGCAGACGATGGTGCTCCTGGATTTGCGGTCTGCTGTCAACTGCATCTTCCTCGGTCCTCATAAGTGGAGAAGTAGGCCAACCTTTTGCCCTGGGTCAAGGAGTGAGACAAGGGGATTCTCTATCTCCTACTCTGTTTATCCTTGCTATGGATACTCTGCACAGCATGTTGCAGTGGGCGGCAAAAAATAATTTACTCTCTGATATCGGCTGCAACTCTAAGATGCCTAGAGCCTCCATCTTTGCGGATGATGCCATTTTATTCTTCAAGCCGGTGCATTCGGATCTCCAGACCATTTCCAGTATTTTGCATCTCCTTGGGGAAGCCTCGGGTTTGAGGATTAACATGCACAAGAGTACTGTCACCACCATTCGTTGTGACGAGGTGGCTGCGGCAGTAGTGGAGGAGCACTTTCAGTGTAGGAGGCTGAACTTCCCTATTCAATACTTGGGCTTGCCTCTTTCCATCTACCGTCTTCGTCGCTAGGATCTTCTTCCTCTCATTGATAAATTCTCGGGAAAGTTGAAAGGTTGGAAGCCGAAGATGCTAGCTGCTGCGGGTCGTCTAACTCTCACTCGCTCGGTTCTTATGGCTTTGCCCATTCATCTGATGGCGGTTCTTCCCATGCCGGCTTGGGCTATAAAGATCATTAATAGATGCCGTCGAGGGTTTATATGGAAGGGGGAAGAGGAGATCAGTGGAGGGCATTGTTTGCTACCTTGGTCTAGAGTCTGTTTACCCTTGGAGATGGGAGGACTCGGCATAATTAACCTCAAGTGGTTCGGCATGGCCCTTTGCTGCAAATGTCCATGGTTAAGATGGGATACTGAGGAGAGACCTTGGCAGCTGTTGCCCGACGCTAATGAGAAGGACGTGTTGGCCATGTTCAACGCGGCGTGTCGCATCAGTCTGGGCGATGGAGAGCGAGCAAGGTTTTGGACTGACAACTGGCTCCCGGATGGTCAGTCTATTGCTAAATTGGCGCCGGAGCTGTTTTCCTTTGTTAGGAAAAGGGATAGATCGGTGAAAGATGGCCTGATAGGTCGGGCATGGGTCCGTGACATCTCAGGTGGATTAACACTTATAGCTTTGGCCCAATATCTGAAGATCTGGGACATTGTTCAGGCCACGTCTCTGGTTTCAGGTACCAGGGACCGGCCGATCTGGAAGCTCACTCATGATCACCAGTTCTCGGTCAAGAGTGCCTATCAATTGTTCTTCCTCGGGAACTTAAGGTTCGCTTGTCATAAGATGATCTGGAGATCTAAAGCACCGCCGCGGTGCAAATTTTTCATGTGGCTTGCTGTACACAGAAGATGTTTGACGGCAGATAATTTGGAACGAAGGAACTGGCCATCCAATGGCATCTGTCCTTTGTGCTCTTCTGCACCCGAAACATGTACGCATCTTTTTGTGCAATGTGAATTTACCAGAATGGTTTGGCTGCAGTTTAGGGCACGGACAGGTACTGATTTCATAATACCGGAGGACATCTTCAGTAATACAGAAGAGTGGTGGCTGAAGGCGAGAAAGGGAATTCTGAAGCCAATGAGGAAGAACTTTGACACTATTGTCATTCTATTACACTGGAGGATCTGGAAGGAAAGGAACGCGAGGATCTTTGATAATGTAAACAGCTCTGCGGATAGGGTTCGGGATATGGTCCTAGAAGATATCGGCATGTGGAGGGCAGCGGGCTGCATCAGCGACCTAAATGCCTGATCTTGTAGGCATGTCTTGGTTTTCTTGTATTTCTGTAGTTTCCTGTTTTTGCCGCTGGGCTGTACCGTCCTGGTTGCAGGTCTAGTTCTCCTAGACTGTAACCCTTGTGTGCCCCTGCTTCCCTTCTAATAAAATTCGGCCAACGGCCCTTCGAGGTTGACTAGTGGACCCGTTGACCGATTGACTGTCAAGTTGTTAAAAATAATCTAAAAAATAAAATTCTGAAAAAGGAAAAAAAATGAAAAATTTGAAAATTTTAAAAAGTTAAACTAACTTTGGTAATTAATTCAGAAAATTTGAAAAAGTTTTTAATTTTGAAAACGTATTTACCGGATGTAGGGAAAAAGTTCACAAAAACTGAAAATAAAATAAAATAAGTTCACGAAGTCAAATTTCCTGAATTTTAAAATGGTCTTGAATTTGAAACAAGTTCATGAATTTGAGAAATAAAATAAAAAATGAGAAAAAAGTAGACAAAAACCAAGCCAAAATATTCATAAAAGCTACGCCATTATTCAAAAACATTCTCTGGTCCGATTTTACCCTGATTTTGCTTGGTTTTCATTTTTCTCTTTTTATTTCTCAAAATTACGAACTTAGAACATTAGGAATTCACTATATTTGTTGGACATCTTGACCTTCGATCGCTCAATCTTGAATGGTCAAAGGGGCGGCGAGAGAGCAAATACACTACCTATGAACGCTGTCCACCAACGACTCGTGCGAGTGCCAAGAGGCTTTCAAGCGCCTTTAGTGGCAGCGTTATGTCTCACTTATAGCGAGACCTAGCTGGCTCTTGCGTCAGGCGCCTGCCTCCATGGGTCGGCTCAGGTGTGCGGGAGGCCACGACCTCTTTTTTCTAGTTTAGCTTTTTCCTTTCTTTTTTACTTTAGTTGAAACTTTCAAATATTCTAAATAAATGCATTACAGTAACACTTTACACAAAAATTATAAAAAAGTTAACCAAACAGATGAAAAATGTTAAATGTGTACAATGTTTCTCGTGTACACAAAAAATGTATAATGTGTGAAAATTTTCATTATGTACTTCAAAAATGATAATCGAGCATTTGAAAAAAATTACTCAAGTTTTTGAAAACGGTTAATCAAGCATTTGAAATATGTTGACCATGTACTCAGAAATTTTAAAATTTAATTTGAAATTTTTAATCAAGCATTTAAAATGCTAAAATGTGTATAAAAATGTTGACCATGTATTAAAAATTTAATCTTGTGTTTGAAAAATTTTAATCAAGCATTTGAAAATTGTTAAAAAATGGATAGAAAAAATGTTGACCATGCATTCAAAAAAATGTTATACTTGTATTTGAAAAATGTTGAATTTGCATACAAATAAAATGTTTCTCATGCATACACGAGATTTACAATTTGCTTGAAAATGTTGAACATCTATTTAGAAAATGTTAGTCAAGCATTTGAACAAATGTTAAACAAGTATTTGAAAAATGTTAATCAAGCATATGAAAAATGTTAAATGTGTATAGAAATGATGTTGAACATCCTGTAAAAACTATTAAGCTTGTATTTGAAAAATGTTAATATAGCATTTGGAAATGTTAAAATGTGTATAATTTATTTTTTACCAGAAATTGCCTTTGGTGACCGAGCTCACTGGAGGCCTCCAGATTCAAAATTCAAATTTCATCGAAATTCATGTTTTTACATTTCAAAAAATTCTAAAAAAATACAGATATACATGAAGGCATAACACAGATGTGTGTAAATTTTCAGGGCAAAACACGTTGAAATGAGGGTTGTGCAAAAAAGACAAATCTAGAGCTCTTTAACACATGATACTATTCATCCTCCTAGGCCATGAATTTGTCTTTTTTGTAAAGGTCGCATTTCAACGTTTTTCATCATGAAAATTTACACACATGTGGGTTACATCCTTCCATACACACATATTTTTTCAGAATTTTTTGAAACATAAAAGTTTCATTTTTAATTTTTCAAAACTAAAGGCCTCCATGGAGCTCGGCCTCCAAAACGCCATTCTCATTTTCTACCACATATTAAAAAATAGGTAACATGTATTGAAAAATACATATTCTTGAGGTTTACGAAAATGTAGAATGAAACCAAAAGAAAAAATGGGAATAAAATTAAAGCCAAAAAGGAAACAAAGGAAACCAAAAACAAAGAAAACAAACAAGAAAACCGAAGAACCAAGTGCAAAAGAATGAAAAACAGTGAAATCCGTGAAAAACAATAAGAAAAAATGTTGAAAACCAAGAAAAAACAAAAAAGAAGAAAATTGAGAACCAATAAAAACCAAATAAGCAAGTGAACCAAAAATGGAAATGAAAACCAAAGAAAACTAATGCAAAGGAATAAAAATAATGAAACCCAAGAACAAAACAAGGGAAACCAAGGAAAGAATCAAAGAAACATAAAAAGAAAAAAATGAGTGAAATAGAGAAAGAAACAAAGGAAAAGGTACAATGAAAGAAATCAAGAAAACTTGTGAAAGAACAAAAACCTCGAAGAAAAACATGTAAAGAAAAAAAATCAAAATGCAAAAAAAAAACAAGACCAAAACCACTACATGGAACAACGAGTGATCAAAAATGGCTCCCACCTCCCTCTCCTCTCCTCTCCCACCTGCTTCACCAGAATTCATGGCGATCTCTAATCTGATTCAAGATGGAAGGCCTTTTGCATTGGGATTTTGCCCCTGGCTTAGCCCTTGAGATCAGGTGAGAAGAAAATTTGGTTCCACGGTTCATTTTTCTCCCTCCCGAGGCGACAAGGAATTCTTCCTGGTAGGTCTCCTTCTCTTCGGCCTCCTTTCCTCTCTAGGAAGAATTTGTGGGTATTGCTCTTCAATGTTGTATTGGGGGCATTAGTTCTGGTTTCAAAGTGCACAAGATCAATCCTCGTGTGTTTCATTTCTCGGTTGCCAATAATAAAGTGGGACATTTTATCTACGGTCTTAAAGATCGTATTTGGCCGGACTTTATTTGCCATTTTCATCTATTCAAGGGAGGTTTTGCCCGGGTCCCCACGTCTAATCGTACTTGGCATGCTGATGAAGAACTATCAGAAATTTCAGCTAGACGTCCAATGGCTATCAGATCAGACTTGGGGTTTCTGAGTAATCGTTCTATTGGGACAACTTCCTCTCATGAGTTATGCAAATTCTCTTTGGTACCTCTTGATCATATGGTTTTCTCCAACAAAAATGCTCGGGAGGCTTCTTCATCCTCTTCTATTCCGAAAAACAGTCATGGTATTCAAATTCAATTTGGATCATTTTTGGCAACAAACGATGATGAGCCCATAATTCAGGATCCGCCGAGGATTTTATTAATGAAGAAATATCTCTGTTTAGAGGAAATGGAGGAAGAGCACAATCCGGCATGTCTCCGTTTGGGTGTATTTAATTGCTCCATTAATGTTCCTTATCCTGTCCCGCCTCAGTGTTTCCTTAATTCGGCGTGCAAATATGCCCCGGCCCATTCTGTTTGCCCCCCTAGACTCTCGGCCCAACATAAGGCTGATTTGGCCTAGGCCTCCTATTCTGAGGAGGAGATTACTACTCCCGCTCAAAATTGGGCGGTCTTGTGCGCTCGCTGCTTACAATGGGGCCATCTGAAGATTCACTGCCCGACTAGGCTGATTTGCATTAAGTGCTCTCCACGTGACCACAAGTTAAGTAATTGCCCGGCTCGGATTAATCATCAACAAATTGGACTAGTTGATGCGGTTAGGCCTCATAATATCAATCCTCCCAGCTTTCTTGTTGCCCCGGATTCTAATATGCATAAACGCAACCGAAAATCGACCGTCCGATGCGAGGCCTGCAGCCACTATGGACACGTGGCACAATCTTGTCGTTGGAAGCGGTGGCGTGCGCGTTGGCAGTGGATTCCCAAAAATCCTCAACCTACCAAAAATGCCCCTCACATTTCCGCTTCTACTCGGTTTCCTCAATTGACACCGGCCTGCCCCAGCCATTCGTCACCTTTGCCACCCCGTCACCTCAGCCGCCCTCAATCCGCACCACCACCATGGCAAACTACACTCTCAACCCGGTGCCTTTCCTACCGCCAGGATTCGCCGTCGAACAAGGACTGGCGGATCGTGTCGTCCGCAGCGGCATGGTCGTCGGGCCTCTCCTGCCGCTCAACCACGACTATCTGGCCATTGCGGAGTCCAGTCACTACGTACCTCTGTATCACCGTGCCATCATCCGTCATGCCGTCAGAGGTTTGCTTCACGAGGCCCAGCTTTTCACTACTGAAGTTAGCGATCACCCATTCGGAATCGGGATTTTTGGCTTTGTGGATTCATTCCTTAGAGATACTACGGTAGCTAGCCATTACAACTCGAAGAAGAAGATCTGCTCATCACCTTTGTTCGTCATAATGAAGCGCTTAACCGTCGTACCACCTCTTTTGGTCCTGAGATCTGGTTGATGTATTTCGTATTTTCGTATGATTACCAGAAAAATTATTACATTAACAAGTCTCTTGGTGGTTTTGGTTCCCTTGTGTCTTGGTATAATCCCTGCCAAGATCGTCGTTTCATGCTGATCAAGGCTAGAGTCCTGAGACTGAACCTTGTGCCCAAGAGCTTTGTGGTATGGCAGCTAGGTGGAGCACGCGATTGCTGGAAAGTGCAGATCACAATACTCCACAGCAATGACTAGAATGGTCTCTTGCCTGAAGTACCACCCGCAGAAGAGGAACCCCCCCACCTGATGGAATCACGCACCCTCAATTTGGTCCCGACCTGACAGTGGAAGAGCTGTATCAGCAACAGGTGCACAATTGGTGTCACAACCCTAGAATACCTGAGTGAAATAGTTGCATCTGCACTCATGCATCATGTCTAAAATTTCTGAAAGTTGAATTGAGGTTTGTTGAAACCCTCAGAAATCAGTTCAAAAATAACCAACTTTAAAATCTTCTCTAATGAGTCCAAGAAAATGACCCTGGTATTCTATAAAAATATTGGCAAGAGGAAAAATTCAAACCAATATTTTTAGGAGCTCAGAAACATTTATTTTGGCCATTTGAATTAATCCAATAAATATTTGAATTGGATCTATATTTATTATATAATAAATATATGTTCAATAATTTTGAAAAATTGTTGCGTGGCTTTGGATAAGTCCACTTAGTTCACACAATTATTTTCATGAAGTTTAAAATTGATTTGGTGTTAAAACTAAATCAAAAACAAACTGCAAAAATTAGAAAAGAGGAAACAAATAGGAAAATAGAGAGAGAGAGAGTGCTCACCTGAGCAGCCCACCTGGCCTGTCCACTTGGCGGCCCAGCCCACCAGGGGCACCGCTGTCTTCAACCTCTGCCTACTGGCAGAGGCGTGTCGACGCGTGCGCGATCGCCGTGGCCACCTCCCTGTCTGCTTCCTCCTTTCCCGGCCCTTCTCGTGACACCCAGGAGACGTGGATGAAGCCCCGAACCGACCCCCTTCTCCTCTGGTCACTCTCCCCCTTCTCCCCGCTCGATCTCGAGCTCGGCCGAACGAGCTCGTTGCCGCCGTCCACTGCCACTGGCCCTCCCTCGCCCTACCGACCCGTCCAGAAGAACCGCAGCATCGTATTCACCATATACGAGGAGCCACGCGACGCTGAAAGTGCAACTATCCCTAGGTGGTTTTGGTAATTCATAACAACATATAGCTCATTGAGCTAATGCTATTCCAAGATGATTATTTCAGGAAAGCTCAATGATTGGCATGGCATGGATGTGAAAGTGGAACCCTCAAAATGCTAAGGACAAAGGATTGGCTCAAGCACAAAAGCTCAAGACTCTTCATTTTATATTTTAGTGATCCAAGATCACATTGAGTCTTTAGGAAAAGCCAATACTATCAAGGAGGGATGATGTGTTTCTTAATGAGCCTCTTTCTTAATGTGCTTAATGATATGCTCCAAAATCCTCAGCTACTTTCCCATATCCACAAATGACCTAAACCCTAAGCCAAACTCGGTCATACCGATTCTATCTATCCGGCGCCACCGAGTTTCACTTGTCATAAGCCACTGCCAAACCCTAGCAATTTGGTCCTACCGATAGGGATCTCGGTCTCACCGAGATGGGGTTGCAAACTCTTTGTTTCCCTTTCATAACTTTTCGGTCTCACCGAAAGAGCGAATCGGTCCCACCGAGATTGCAATGTAAACTCTGTGTTTCCCTTTTGTAACTTTTCGGTCTCACCGAAAGAGCAAATCGGTCCCACCGAGTTTGCCTGACCAACTCTCTGGTTAGCTTATTACCAAACTCGGTCTCACCGAGTTTGTGTAATCGGTCTCACCGAGATTACGTTATGCCCAAACCCTAACAGAATCGGTCCTACCGAGTTGCATGTCATTCCCACCGAAAATCTCTAACGGTCACTAGGTTTACCTTTTCGGTCTGACTGAGTTTATTGATTCGGTCCCATCGAGATTGGTAGATTGTGTGTAACGGTTGGATTTTGTGTGGAGGCTATATATACCCCTCCACCTCCTCTTCATTCGAAAGAGAGAGCCATCAGAACACATACACCATTCCAACTCATATGTTCTAAGAGAGAACCACCTACTCATGTGTTGAGACCAAGACATTCCATTCCTACCATATGAATCTTGATCTCTAGCCTTCCCAAGTTGCTTTCCACTCAAATCTTCTTTCCACTAGATCCAAATCCTATGAGAGAGAGTTGAGTGTTGGGGAGACTATCATTTGAAGCACAAGAGCAAGGAGTTCATCATCAACACACCGTTTGTTACTTTTTGGAGAGTGGTGTCTCCTAGATTGGCTAGGTGCCACTTGGGAGCCTCTGACAAGATTGTGGAGTTGAACCAAGGAGTTTGTAAGGGCAAGGAGATCGCCTACTTCGTGAAGATCTACCGCTAGTGAGGCAAGTCCTTCGTGGGCGATGGCCATGGTGGGATAGACAAGGTTGCTACTTCGTGGACCCTTCGTGGGTGGAGCCCTCCGTGGACTCGCGCAACCGTTACCCTTCGTGGGTTGAAGTCTCCATCAACGTGGATGTAGGATAGCACCACCTATCCGAACCACGGGAAAAACATCCGTGTCTCCAATTGCGTTTGAATCCTCCAAACCCTTCCCTTTACATTCTTGCAAGTTGCATGCTTTACTTTCCGCTGCCAATATACTCTTTGCATGCTTGCTTGAATTGTGTGATGATTTCTTGACTTGTCCTAAAATAGCTAAAATCTGCCAAGAACTAAAATTGGGAAAAGGTCAAGTTTTTTATTTGGTCAAGTAGTCTAATCACCCCCTCTAGACATACTTTCGATCCTACAAGTGGTATCAGAGCTTTGGTCTCCATTTGCTTTGATCTCCATAGCTTTTGGTGGTCATAGCCTTGGTTTCACAACCTAGGAGAGTATGGCGTCTAGCGAGGGAAATTATCACCGTAGAGGTCCTTACTTTGATGGTACTAATTTTGCTAGTTGGAAGCATAAAATGAAAATGCATATTCTTGGACATAACCCCCCCCCCGTTTGGGCTATTGTGTGTGTTGGTTTGCAAGGTGACTTCTTTGATGGGAGAGAACCAAACCGTGAAGCTACCGCGGATGAGTTGAAGATGTTGCAATGCAATGCTCAAGCTTGTGATATTCTCTTCAACGGATTATGCCCCGAAGAATTCAACAAAATCAGCCGTCTTGAGAATGCAAAGGAAATTTGGGACACTTTGATTGATATGCACGAAGGTACCGACTCCGTCAAGGAATCCAAGTTGGATATGCTTCAAAGTCAACTTGACAAGTTCAAAATGAAGGATGGTGAAGGTGTCACTGAAATGTACTCTAGGCTTGCTCTCATCACAAATGAGATTGCCGGCTTAGGAAGTGAAGAGATGACCGATAGATTCATCATCAAGAAGATTCTAAGAGCCTTGGATGGAAAATATGATACCGTGTGCACATTGATCCAAATGATGCGCAATTACAAAGATCTCAAGCCAACGGAAGTGACTGGAAGAATTGTTGCTCATGAGATGTCACTTAAGGATAAAGAGGAACTTCACAACAAATCAAGTGGTGCCTACAAAGCCTCATGTGAAGCCCCTACATCATCAAGTGAGAAACAAAGCTTCAACGAAGAATTGAGCTTAATGGTGAGGAACTTCAACAAGTTCTACAAGAGTAGAAGCAAAGATAGAAGCTTCAAGTCAAGGTCCTATAATGGCAAAAGATCTTCTAGTCGAGAGCGAAACTGCTACAATTGTGGAAGACCCGGACACTATTCCAATGAGTGTACGGCTCCCTACAAGAGAAGAGAAGATTCTCCAAAAAGAAGAAGCAAAGATTCACCACCTAGAGAGAGAAGGAGTAGAGATGATCGTTATGAACGAAGATACTCACGGAGAAGCAAGGATTCGGAAAGGAAGGAAAAATCATCAAGGAGCTACACAAAACGAAGACATCAAGCTCACGTTGGTGAATGGGTATCCGGCTCCGACTCCGACAGCCACTCCGAGAGAAGTTATCACTCCGACTCCGAAGATACTCAAGATGAAGGTGTTGCCGGTCTAGCACTTGTGTCATCCAACTCCTACGACATATTTGATTCACCAAATGAAGGAATTGGAAGATGCTTCATGGCCAAAGGTCCTAAGGTAACACACCCCGATTATGTTGATTTTAATAGTGATGAAGATGACTTGTTAGGTGATGATGATTTGCTTGTTGACAACTCTAGTGATGAATACTATGATGAAACGTCAATTAATCATGCTAATCAAGAAAAAACAAATGACAATAATAAGGAGAAGATTGAGGCTCTAACTAAAGAACTAAACACTCTTAAGTTAGCTCATGAAACTATCTTCGAAGATCATCGAGAACTTTTAAGAGCTCATGAGAAATTACGCTTTGAAAAGCTCAATCTTGAGCAAGAGCATGAGTTTTTAAAAGCAATCAATGATGATCTCCGCAAGAAAAGTTCTTCTTACATTGCCAAGCGTTTGCTCTTATCCACTTACATGCCTCAAGTCAAGTCTAGTAACAAGAACAAGAAAGATTCTTCCTCTAGTAGTAACAATGATCATGCTAAATCCAATATTGTTGCTTCTAGTAGTTCTCTTGATTACACTAATGATTCTCTTAGCCAAGTTACACTTGAGCAAGAAAATAGCTTATTGAAGGGAATTATAGAGAAAGGAGTGTACAAAAGCCTTGCCGCGAGTAAGCAATTCGAGGAAATTGTGCGCAAGCAAGGAATGCACCGGAAGAATCAAGGTGTTGGTTTTGAATGAAAGTTCAATGCCAATGGATTTGAGTGGGAAGAAGATCAATACCCCAAGACAAAGTTTGTTCCTCAACAAGAGAAGTATGATACTTCCTTCAAGGGGATACAAGCTCAAGATGATCTTTCACCACAAGACTACAAGAAAAAAGGCAAGGACAAGCTTCAAGAGGAAATTGATGCATTTGAAGAAGCTCCTAAGACCTTAGTCAAGTGGATTCCCAAGACTACTTCAAGTTCCACTTCATCAAGTACGACTACAACTCCAAGGATTCCCATCAAGATGATGTGGATCCAAAAGAAGAAGAACTAGAGAGTTCTTGAGGGTGACTCCGCCAACATACTTCACTCTTATCATTTTGGCAAGAACAAGTGCAATCAACTTCCACATCTTGCACTAGTTCAAGGAGTCACAAAACCCTCTTGTTGGTAAGACAAGGGACAAGGCAACCTAAAAGTTTTCATGGACATCATCTTGTGTGTGCATCACTCTATGTCTATGGATATCCTTGTTTGTTCCTTGTGGGACTAACCCATGTAGGTATTGAAAGTGAAATTCACTCAAATGGATAGCTCCAAGTGATCTACATCAACATTGATCATCCACATCTTCAACATCTACATGAAGTCAGCATCGACAAAACCCAAGGTTAGTTCATCCCTCTAAGGGGGGATATCACATCTAGGGGGAGCTTTACTCTAAGACTTGAGCTAAAGCAACTCTAAAGATGTGAACACAACAATGCTTTATGTAAAAGTGGTAACCCCACTTGAGCTTAAACGATGAGTATGACCTATGATCAAGTGTTCTCACTTGACTCCTAAGTCAATATACTCATATATAGATGACCTAGTCATCGCAAATTGCTTGATAGATGCTAGAATTGGTTGTGCATGCTTTGTCACATATTTTATTTGCCATCTTATTGTGTGAGCATGTTGGTTGCATATTTCACTCATTTGAGGACATCCACTTGTTGTTTTGATTGTTTGGCTTTATTTTCTTTTGCCAAGTGGATGGACAAGAATGCCCAAGAACCTCCTCTAGCTATCTATGCTTTTCTCGTCTCAAACTCTATTCATGCTACATCACAAAATTTGATCAAGTCAGATTCGAACCACTCTGTGTGAGGAGCGCTCGGAGTCCCCGATTCGTCATAGACTTAAACTTCCAAAACCTCTTTGTGATTCTTGGTCTGACCGATTCCCCACTTTCGGTCCTACCGAGAACATTAAGTTGATCTAGGTTTTCGATCTCGGTGCAACCGATTTGAACCTTTCGGTCACACCGAGTTGCAGTAACTGCTCGCAGTTATGCATCTCAGTGCCACCGAGTTATTCCACTCGGTCACATCGACAGGGTCGGGCTATATATAGTCACGGGCAAAAATTTGGAAATTTCTCCGAACCCCTTCGCCCGTGCGATAGCCTGCTCTGCCAACTTGGTCTCCGGATCGTCTCCTCGCTGCCAGCAACCTCCAGTCGCTGGTCTCCGTCGCCGTCAACGGGAATTCTACCCCGTCGTTGCCGCCGTAGCGAGTCTCCGCCGCACTAGGGTATGGACTCGATCTTTGTGCTATTCTCCGATCTGATTCCTAGCACATTGTGATCATCATGATTCTTGCCACGTTTGATAAACTCCTATCCAGTCAATGGACTCGTAGATTAGGTTTAATTCGAAAATTTTAGGGTTAGGTTTCCGCCGAAACCATCTCGAACCCACCGAGTTGAAAAACTCGGTCCCACCGATTTGGCTTATGCCATTGCACAAGTGAGACTCGGTCTGACCGAGAATTACTTATCGGTGTGACCGATTTTGGAATTCTGTGAAACCCTAGCAGTCTCGGTGCCACTGAACTGTGACTCGGTTTGACCGAGTTCACTAGTTTAGGTTCCAAAACTGCTTCGGTATCACCGAGTTTAGAAATCGGTAGATCCGTGATGCTTTCAGTGGGAAACTAAAACTAAGTTTTTGGATTATTCTTTTGCAAAAATCTCTGCATTTTGTGATGCTCATCTACTCTATCTCATCTATAACCTATTCACAGGGTCAGCAGTCAGAGCTTGCATCATGTCAGACCAAAGTGATAGCCAGAACCTGTTAGAACAGCAAGTGCAGCTGAGTGAGGGCACTAGTCCCTCAAGTTCCTCAGATGATGGCAGCAGGAGCACCCCTAGCAATCTGCCTAAAGCTGCCACAAGACAGAGAAAGGAGAGAACCTCAGACTCAGAAGATGAGGATTATGTGGCAGAAGAGGAAGCAACCTCCAAGAGAGTTGAGCCAGCACAGGGTACAAAGCCAGGGTTGAAGTTCAAAAGGCCAGCAGGCAGGCAGCCTATGTCAAAGGCAAGAGCTTCAACTGAGAAGCCCACTCCCATTGAGACAGTTGCTGCTGAGGGCAAGAAGAGGAAAGAAAGGGTGAAGAAAACTGTAGCCAGAGTGCTTGGCAAAGCTTCCATCATGGAAGATGAGGAGGAAGAAGAAGAGGTGGCTGCACCAGCACCAAAGGCACCCAAGCTGATGGGTGATGCCATAAGAACAGGGGGAGCTGCTTCCAAGGCCAAGCCAGCTCCAAAGCCCAAGCCAAAGAGGAATACAAGAAGCATCCCAGCTGCTGAGAAGAACAAGGCCCCAGTGCCTGAAGCTGCAGAAGAAGAGGAAGAGAATGTCCTCAGGAAGCTCAAGCCCAAGATCCCAGACCACAACGATGCTCATCCTGTGGCTGAGGATATGAAACTCAGGAGAGATTGAGGGCTCCGGAAGTGGAGAGAAGCAGACCCGTATGCTTCAAGGAGAAGGACTGCAATTGACTACAGGTTTCACACCAAGGAGCAGCAAGATTTCTATGAGACAGTGCTGCTAGACAAGAAGCCCATTGTCTGTGACATGAGATGGGTCGATTGGCAATATATCAAGGATAACGAGGAGTACTACCCTGGAGTGCAGGACAACTTCAAGGCGTGTGGAGTAGATGACTTTGTTGGGCAGAAGCTCACAAAGTGGAAGAAGGAACTCATCATGCAGTTCTACTCCACACCCCATTTTTATCCAGATGGTAGGATAATTTGGATGTCAGAGGGTACGAGGTACCAGTCTACAGTTGCTGAATGGGCTCAGCTGATAAATGCCCCAGAGGAGCAAGCAGATGACTTGGACGTTTATGCCAAGAAGAAGATGGACCACAACTCTATGTCCAACATGTACAAGGAGATTCCAAATGAAGCACTTGACACTTTCAAGTTTGGCTCAGTACATTATCTTCTATCAGGGCTGCCCACTATCAATTGGATACTGAGGCACACCTTATTGCCCAAGTCTGGAGATCACAAGATGATCAGAGGCCACGCGATCAACTTGCTTCATATCTTTGACGTGCCTCAGAAATTCAAGGTGATGAGCCTAATGGTAGAGACCATTAAGAGGACAGCAGCAGACCAGAAGAGGAGCTGTGGATATGCCCCACAGATTCAGGAGCTCATCAACTCCAAGATGGGCACGGGCATATACCTCTTGGACAAGGAACACCTGCCTATTCGTCCGGACTTTGAAGATAACCAAGTAGTCATGACTGAGAATGAGCCATCATCTGCCCAAGCACAAGCCAAGAAGGAGAAGGCTAGGAAGGAGAAAGCTGCCAAGATGCCTACTCAAGCGGAGGCATCTGAATATTTCCTGAAAACCAAACAAGAGCAGCTTGGTTACTTGATTGCATCCACCCTGCGGATTGAGCAAGGACTAGCCACCCTAACTCAAAACCAGGCAAGCTTAGAGAGGATCATGGAACAAAAGTTCTATGACTTGGATGTCAAAGTGATAGAGATTCAGTCTGCAGTGGAGCAGCTCCAGGATGACATGCAGGAGAGGAGAGGCAAGACTACAACTGATGCCTTTGCCAGAGTGCCCCGAGCTCTGAGGTCGTCTGAAGTGCCAGTTCCTGACACAAGGGCAACCGCCTCAGCTCCAGCCGTAGCATCAGCTCCAACTCCAGCATCTACTTCAGCTCCAGCGTCTACTTCAGCATCTACGGAAGCCTTCGTACTTGAAGTGATCCGGACTCCACCACCACCTGAAGATCAAGCCTGAGTGTCGACTTAGCACTATGCATTTTCTAGGAACTTTTTGGTAACTTGTTGCCAAAGGGGGAGAAAATGTATAGATCATAGGCTTCGAGAGAGAGTGTTGCTTTTATTCTCTCTTGTTTTATTTGGTGGTTTTTCGAACTTCGTTTGCTTTTGTGTGAGATACTACGTCATTATCTGCGAGACATCGATGATCATGTGTTTGATCATAAGCTACACTTAATGTTTGCTTAATATTTTTATCCTATCTATCTTATGTGATTGGTGATGAGTGCATGTATTTCATTCTTATCATTTTAAGCGCTCCACCAAGATGTATGTGACATGGAAGAGTAACCCATGACTCTAACTCTTTGTGCATTTGCAGTCCAAAGCAAATTTTAAATATGCACAAATTTAGGGGAAGCTCTTACTTGTCACATACTTCTCAAAGCGACGATATATTTCATGCTTATTATCATTTGTCGAAGCTTTGATCTATATGTTGTCATCAGTTACCAAAAAGGGGGAGATTGAAAGTGCAACTATCCCTAGGTGGTTTTGGTAATTCATAACAACATATAGCTCATTGAGCTAATGCTATTCCAAGATGATTATTTCAGGAAAGCTCAATGATTGGCATGGCATGGATGTGAAAGTGGAACCATCAAAATGCTAAGGACAAAGGATTGGCTCAAGCTCAAAAGCTCAAGACTCTTCATTTTATATTTTAGTGATCCAAGATCACATTGAGTCTTTAGGAAAAGCCAATACTATCAAGGAGGGATGATGTGTTGCTTAATGAGCCTCTTGCTTCATGTGCTTAATGATATGCTCCAAAATCCTCAGCTACTTTCCCATATCCACAAATGACCTAAACCCTAAGCCAAACTCGGTCATACCGATTCTATCTATCCGGCGCCACCGAGTTTCACTTGTCATAAGCCACTGCCAAACCCTAGCAATTCGGTCCTACCGATAGGGATCTCGGTCTCACCGAGATGGGGTTGCAAACTCTCTGTTTCCCTTTCATAACTTTTCGGTCTCACCGAAAGAGCGAATCGGTCCCACCGAGATTGCAATGTAAACTCTGTGTTTCCCTTTTGTAACTTTTCGGTCTCACCGAAAGAGCAAATCGGTCCCACCGAGTTTGCCTGACCAACTCTCTGGTTAGCTTATTACCAAACTCGGTCTCACCGAGTTTGTGTAATCGGTCTCACCGAGATTACGTTATGCCCAAACCCTAACAGAATCGGTCCTACCGAGTTGCATGTCAGTCCCACCGAAAATCTCTAACGGTCACTAGGTTTACCTTTTCGGTCTGACCGAGTTTATTGATTCGGTCCCACCGAGATTGGTAGATTGTGTGTAACGGTTGGATTTTGTGTGGAGGCTATATATACCCCTCCACCTCCTCTTCATTCGAAAGAGAGAGCCATCAGAACACATACACCATTCCAACTCATATGTTCTAAGAGAGAACCACCTACTCATGTGTTGAGACCAAGACATTCCATTCCTACCATATGAATCTTGATCTCTAGCCTTCCCAAGTTGCTTTCCACTCAAATCTTCTTTCCACTAGATCCAAATCCTATGAGAGAGAGTTGAGTGTTGGGGAGACTATCATTTGAAGCACAAGAGCAAGGAGTTCATCATCAACACACCGTTTGTTACTTCTTGGAGAGTGGTGTCTCCTAGATTGTCTAGGTGTCACTTGGGAGCCTCCGGCAAGATTGTGGAGTTGAACCAAGGAGTTTGCAAGGGCAAGGAGATCGCCTACTTCGTGAAGATCTACCGCTAGTGAGGCAAGTCCTTCGTGGGCGATGGCCATGGTGGGATAGACAAGGTTGCTACTTCGTGGACCCTTCATGGTTGGAGCCCACCGTGGACTCGCGCAACCGTTACCCTTCGTGGGTTGAAGTGTCCATCAACGTGGATGTAGGATAGCACCACCTATCCAAACCACGGGATAAACATCCATGTCTCCAATTGCGTTTGAATCCTCCAAACCCTTCCCTTTACATTCTTGCAAGTTGCATGCTTTACTTTCCGCTGCCAATATACTCTTTGCATGCTTTCTTGAATTGTGTGATGATTGCTTGAATTGTCCTAAAATAGCTAAAATCTGCCAAGAACTAAAATTGGGAAAAGGTCAAGTTTTTTATTTGGTCAAGTAGTCTAATCACCCCCCCTCTAGACATACTTTCGATCCTACAGACGCCAGGCGCCCCGCATCGCCGGTTACCTCGTCTTCTTCCTCCTCTGCCGCCGGAGATCGCCACCGACCTCCCGTCATCACCAACCCCTCCCCGAGCACGCCAAGGCCTTCGTTCTACTCGCTGTGAGCTGCTGCGTCTTTCCCCTCCTCCGCGAGCTCATACATGTCCTGTAGCCGCCGATTCCACCGGAGCCGCGAGCTCGGCTCCGCCGGCTAGGTTGCCGCCGCGGCCACCGTCACCTAGAGCTACAACCGAGCACACAGCTGTGCTCAGCGCAATACTAGAAGCCCAAAACCCCCTCCAGTTGCTCCTGCCGTGCGCTGCAACGCCTTTTTCGCCGAGGTCCGAACTCCGGCCACCGCGGTTGTCATCGTTGCCGCCGTTCCTGGTCTCCCCACACCCAACCGCCTGCACCACTGGATGCAGCGCACCTCCAGCTCGCCGTAGA
Source organism: Triticum monococcum (assembly GCA_034509565.1). Classification (NCBI taxonomy): domain Eukaryota; kingdom Viridiplantae; phylum Streptophyta; class Magnoliopsida; order Poales; family Poaceae; genus Triticum; species Triticum monococcum. The sequence continues at coordinate 144,496,046 of CM067841.1, read as the reverse complement.
ACCCAACCGTGGCCTAAACGATGCCCTGTAGCGCGAACCCGACGCGTCTCCGCCGTGGTTTGTGACAGCGACGACTAAACGCCGGCGAGCTGACGTGGCGTCATTAGCCTGAGGTTAATTACCGCTTAACCTCGCCCTGTGTCACTGACAGGCAGGCCCCACCACTCAAATTAACCTTGGGTTTATTCCCTGTTTATTTTAGATTAATCCAGTGGCCCCACGCGTCATCATTGACCCGGCTGACGTGGCCGTTGACCAGGTCCACATGTCAGCCACACTAGCCAGCTTTGTGAGACTGACTAGTGGGTCCCAGCCGTCAGGTTTGACTCTGGGCGACCCTATTGACCCGCTGACGTCATGCTTATGCATTGCTGACGCAGTTAATCGCTTTCTGGATTAAAAATAATTCAGAAAATTCCAGAAATTAGTATAAACTTCTAAAATTCATAGAAATTCAACCGTAACTCCAAATGAAATAAATTATATATGAAAAATAATCAGAAAAATCCAAGGAATCTGAATATGGCATTTTCATGCATGTTTGAACAACTTAACCTCACTGTCTAGTCCAAAACATGATAATGCACTATTTGAATTCATAGTTTGAATTTGAATTTGAACCTAGTGTTCAAACCAACTCCATTTAACTTGTTGGTAGTTGCATTAGCTCAATCAACAGCATATCGCCATGTCATGATCATGCATCATATTGTTGCATCGCATTGATTGTGTTCTTCCTTGTTTGCCGGTAAATGTCCCCTCTCGGTAGACGCTGCTCCGACGATGTGATCGTTGACACTGATGAAGACTCAATGTATCTTCAGAAGTGCCAGGCAAGCAAAAACCCCTTGTTCATTCCGATACAATCCCACTCTCTCACTCCTGCTCTCTTTTACTGCATTAGGACAACAATGATTCAACTGTTACATGTTGCGGTAGTTGAGCCCCTTTCCTCTGCATGACCTGTCATTTCCATAGTAAATAGATGAAACCCACTAGCATGAGTAGGAGTTGTTTGAGCCCTGATGTGCCTACTCATTCATGCTTGTTTGTCATGCCTGCTATTGCATAGAGTTGTGTCAGGTCTGATTCATCGGGAATGAATCGGAGGTATGTGAACATGTCCTACTGTGTGTGAGCTAAGTGTGTGAACACGTTTTGGTAAAGGTAGCGATGAGAGGCCATGTAGGAGTACATGGTGGGTTGTCTCATTGAAACTGTCCTCAGGAACTGAGTTCTGTGTTTGTGATCCATGAACAGCTACTACCACTCATTGGGATCCTTAATTGACCCTCTCGGCTTCTTAATCACCCTAGTACTCTGTCCAGGAGTTGCAACTAGTTTCTGGTGTTTGTAGGTTATGTGTTGGCGGCCGTGTGTAGCGTTGACCCTAGGGGTGGGCTATGTTGTGGTAGATACACCATGGCACGGTGTACCAGGCGCCCGTTTGGTGTCTTGGGAACCTTGTTCACATTGTTCGGGGCCGTGTGTGGAAACCTTGGCCGGACTCCCTGCGGATGGAACCTGGATAGGCGATAAACCTGGACTAGAGACTTAAGTGTTTAGGTAGGCCGTGGCCGACACCCTCGCCAGGCTTCCGCTTGAAGGTTGCCGAGATACATGACGTGTATATGGTGGTAAGTGGTGGGAGCGTGTGTGAAGAAGTACACCCCTGCAGGGTTATCATTATCTATTCGAATAGCCGGATTCCTCGGATATGGAAACTTGGACCCCTTGCATAGTTCATAGACAAGTGAAAGTGGATACCCTAAAACTCGCAAGATAAGCGTGAGTGCTATGGATGGCCTTCTCGTAGGGAGACGGGAGCGGATCCATAGTGGTGCATTGAATGGTGGATATGTGGACTCGTGTGCGCCACCCCAAAAGAGTTGCTTGTAGTCATAGTTCAGGTTAGCGACAGAGTCAAAGCTGGCTTGCTGCAGTTAAACTCCACCACCCCCTTTTATTGATACCGATGCATATGTAGTTAGTTCTGATGTAAGTCTTGCTGAGTACAATTGTACTCACGTTTGCTTAATTTATGTTTTTGCAGAGAGGCTTCAGTCTCGCTAGTAGTTCCGCGTGGACTTTGACGTTTAGCTTGATACCTCAGCTATGATCCTGTGTCCTCGGCAGGATCTGGTAGATAGTCAGGCTTCTCAGCCTTTTTCATTTGTAGATGTCTATACTCAGACATGTTAAGCTTCCGCATGTGTTTGACTTGTATGCCCTGAATGTTGGGTCATGAGACCCATGTTTGTATTTGTTGGGGAACGTAGTAATTTCAAAAATTTTCCTGCGCACACGCAAGATCATGGTGATGCATAGCAACGAGAGGGGAGAGTATGATCTACGTACCCTTGTAGATCGACAATGGAAGCATTTGGTTGATGTAGTCGTACGTCTCCACGGCCCGACCGATCAAGCACCGAAACTATGGCACCTCCGAGTTCTAGCACACGTTCAGCTCGATGACGATCCCCGGACTCCGATCCAGCAAAGTGTCGGGGAAGAGGTCCGTCAGCACGACGGCGTGGTGACGATCTTGATGTACTACTGTCGCAGGGCTTTGCCTAAGCACCACTACAATATTATCGAGGACTATGGTGGCAGGGGGCACCGCACACGGCTAAGAATATGATCACGTGGATCCTTGTGTCTATGGGCTGCCCCTGCCTCCGTATATAAAGTTTCAAGAGGGGGAGGCCGGCCGGCCATCATAGGGCGTGCCAGTAGGAGTCCTACTCCCTCTGGGAGTAGGACTTCTCCCCCAATCCTAGTTGGAATAGGATTCGTGAGGTGGGAAAAGAGGGAGAGAGAAGGAGGGGGGCGCCGCCCCCCTCTCTCCTTGTCCTATTCGGACTAGGGGGGAGGGGCACGCGGCCCAGCCCTGGCCGCCTCTCCTCTTCTTCCACTAAGGCCCACTAAGGCCCATATAGCTCCCGGGGGGTTCTGGTAACCTCCCGGTACTCCGGTAAAATCTCGATTTCACCCGAAACACTTCCGATATCCAAACATAGGCTTCCAATATATCAATCTTTATTTCTCGACCATTTCGAGACTCCTCGTCATGTACGTGATCACATCCAGGACTCCGAACAACCTTCGGTACATCAAAACATATAAACTCATAATATAACTGTCATCAAAACCTTAAGCGTGCGGACCCTACGGGTTCGAGAACAATGTAGACATGAGCGAGACATGTCTCCGATCAATAACCAATAGCGGGGCCTGGATGCCCATATTGGCTCCTACATAATCTACGAAGATCTTTATCGGTCAGACCGCATAACAACATACGTTGTTCCCTTTGTCATCAGTATGTTACTTGCCCGAGATTCGATCGTCGGTATCCAATACCTAGTTCAATCTCATTACTGGCAAGTCTCTTTACTCGTTCCGTAATACATCATCTCGCAACTAACTCATTAGTTGCATTGCTTGCAAGGCTTAAGTGATGTGCATTGCCGAGAGGGCCCAGAGATACCTCTTCGACGATCGGAGTGACAAATCCTAATCTCGAAATACGTCAACCCAACATGTACCTTTGGAGACACCTGTAGAGCACCTTTATAATCACCCAGTTACGTTGTGACGTTTGGTAGAACACAAAGTGTTCCTCCGGCACACGGGAGTTACATAATCTCATAGTCATAGGAACATGTATAAGTCATGAAGAAAGCAATAGCAACATACTAAACGATCGGGTGCTAAGCTAATGGAATGGGTCATGTCAATCAGATTATTCAACTAATGATGTGATCCCGTTTAATCAAATGACAACTCTTTGTCCATGGTTAGGAAACATAACAATCTTTGATTAACGAGCTAGTCAAGTAGAGGCATACTAGTGACACTTTGTTTGTCTATGTATTCACACATGTATTATGTTTCCGGTTAATACAATTCTAGCATGAATAATAAACTTTTATCATGATATAAGGAAATAAATAATAACTTTATTATTGCCTCTAGGGCATATTTCCTTCAGTATTACCTTGCTCCTCGGAGCCTAATGAATAAATACTCTGAGTCGTAGAGTCTTGTTGTGATGCCATGTTGTATTGCACATATTGAGCATATTGTGTGTATGATTGAAATGCTTGGTATGTGTGGGATCCGACAAGCTAGTGGTTTATCCTTGGTAGCCTCTCTTATGGGGAAATGTAGTCTTGTGCTTCCATGAGCCATAGTAGTCCGCTACAGTCCGGTTCACCGGAGTCCTGCTAGCCCAGCACTACTGCTCCAGAACACTTGACTGGCCGGCATGTGATTCACTTCGTTCCTGTGTCTGTCCCTTTGGGGAAATGTCACGCGGTGACCTCGGGAGTCCTGTTAGCCCAGTGCTACAGCCCGGATTCGCACGCTGCTGACCGACATGCTTGATGTTGATTCATGTATGCCTGTCCCCGTAAGATAGTGCCACTTTGGGTTCACGACTAGTCATGTCAGCCCGGGTTCTCTGTCATATGGATGCTAACGACACTATCATATACATAAGCCGAAAGGCGCAAACAGTCCCGGGCCATGGTAAGACGACACCCGTGGGAATACCGTGCATGAGGCCGCAAAGTGATATGAGGTGTTACTGGCTAGATCGATGTGACTTGGAATCGGGGTCCTGACAACTGGCTTGTGCAGAATGCGGCACCACCCAATGGCGCAGCGGAAGGGCCTGATGTGCAGCATGTTCAGGATAATGCAGGCTGGGGTGCCTGGCCTGCGCCGACTGCTCCTCCTCTACCCCCTCTACCTCCGTATCTCATGAATTTTGAAGGTTGGCTCGCTGCACAGGGTCTGAAAGTGCAAGATGGTATTGTGCCTGAAAATAATGTCTCTGACAATGCTATGCAGGCATGGCATGATTCCATCACTTCATCTGATGAGACTGACTCTGCTAGCTCTGCTTTTGATCTGCCGGTGATTCCTAGTCAGGAGATTTCTGCGGCTCCAATGGTTGAAGACTCGCTCACGGTCTCGGGTGAACTTCATAACCACGGGCTTCATTTTGGTATCTTGGCTCAAGGGGATGTTCTCATGGCTCTGTTGTTGGAAAACACCATACCCCAACAACAGCTTAACTCTGCAATTTTCTCTGATCTCCGCCCGATGGTGGCTTCCTTTGGACCTTGGCGCTCTGGTTTTGGACTGCAACATAACTCTTTCCAGGTGGAGATTCAGGTATCATTGACTGGTGGGAATATTCAGTTTTCTTAGGCGGTCTGTCAACAGGTATCTGCACTCGCTCTGCTGGCGCCTGATTCCTCTGCTCTGCCTGCGTCGCATTCAGCTTTGGACACCATGGTTGACACTCCTGTGCCATCAGTTACGCCGCCACTGTTGCTCACTTGGGAACCATCTGTGCCTCTGATATCGCCGCCAAGCTTTGAAGCTGAACAGCAGGTAGCCCCTTCTGCTCACTCAGCCACTGCTGCTGTCACCTCTGTTCCAGTGCTACCGGACGCTTCGCACACCTCGCTGCCTTTGTCAGTTGAAGGCTCGAGCTCTCTGACCAATGCTTCTCAGACTCAGAAGCAACACAAGGGAAACATGCAGGCTCCAATTGATACATCCACCCTGCGTCGCAGCAACAGGAACAATAAATATGATGGCTTCCGGGTTCTTCAGCCCACTGATGCCCGCCCTGCCAAGTCCAAGGTCAAGCCCCGCATGGTCCCCTCTAATACTATGGATGATTCTTCTTCTGGGATAGCTACTTCTGGAGCTGATGATGCTATAGCTCCTCTACCCACACCAATCCCTACCCTGCAGGCAATTGGTATGAATCTCTGCGCGATACCTGCTGAAGAACTCTCCACTTCGGCCCTCTCAGAAGAGTAGTTGGCTTTGCTTATCTTTACTTTCTTCGCCACTGAAACTTGGTTTACTTTATCAATGGTTTTACGTAACTGGGATGTACTATGCTGGAATGTACGTGGTCTTAATGCACCCGAAAAACACTTAGCGCTTGGTAATGCGATCAATGCTAGTGGTTGCACGATCATCTGTTTGGAGGAATCTAAGATTCCTTCCTTTGATTATGCTATTTTGAAATCTATATTCCCTCGACGTTTTGATCAGTTTGCTTTCATACCCTCACAAGGCGCATTAGGTGGGATAATCACGGTCTGGAATAGTAGTTTCTTTACGGGCCGGGTCTTTTTATCTGAGCAGTTTGTGTTAGGCGTCGAATTCACCTCCACACAATCCAATCATTGTTGGAAGCTTGTTAACGTTTATGGCCCGTGTCAGGGTGAACATCGTCTCACGTTTACAAATTGGCTCTTTGATTTCAATATCCCCTCTTCAGAAGACTGGTTGTTACTTGGCGATTTCAATTACATTCGCTCACCTGATAATCATAACCGACTAGGGGCTAATGTTCAAGACATGTTCACTTTCAATGACTTTATTCGGGAACAAAATCTCACGGAATTACCCATCAAGGGGCGTGCTTACACTTGGTCGAATATGCAGCTCTAGCCACTCCTTGAGCAACTTGATTGGTTCTTCGCCACACTAAATTGGACTACTTCTTTCCCTAACACCATGGTGAATCCACTAGGTAAACCTGTCTCGGACCATACGCCATGTTTTGTGGTCATCCAAACCACAATACCGAAAAGCAAACTCTTCAGGTTTGAATCATATTGGATTGCTCATCCTAGGTTTATAGAGGTGGTCGATCAAGCTTGGAACAAACCCATCAGATTTAATAAAAACCATAACTGTGTGGCAAGGATTGGACAAAAGCTCAAGGCAGTTCGTCACGCTCTCAAGCAATGGAGTAAGAAAATTTCTCGCCTTAAAATAGCCATTGAAAACACCAATAAAGCACTCTTGGAGCTTGATAATATTGAGGACTGTCGGTGTCAAAACCGGCAGATCTTGGGTAGGGGGTCCCGAACTGTGCGTCTAGGCCGGATGGTAACAGGAGGCAGGGGACATGAAGTTTTACCCAGGTTCGGGCCCTCTCGATGGAGGTAAAACCCTACGTCTTGCTTGATTAATATTGATGATATGGGTAGTACAGTTTTGGAGTCGGTTTACTTACCGTACCACGTACCTATTCCTTTTCGGAGTCTGAAACATTCCAGAAAGTGTCCCTTATGTATTCCTCCGGGGTTACGGTTTCAATAACATTAGTTTCAACATTTATGGGATTACCTGAGATATAATGTTTGATTCTTTGACCGTTTACCACCCTCGGATTCGTGGCTTCGAAGTTGTTGATTTTTATGGCACTAGAACGATAGACCTCCTCGATAACGTAAGGACCTTCCCATTTAGAGAGAATTTTGGCTGCGAAAAATCTTAAATGAGAGTTGTATAGCAATACATAATCACCTACATTGAACTCATGTTTTTGTATCCTTTTGTCATGCCATCTTTTAACTTTTTCTTTAAACAGTTTGGCATTCTCATAGGCCTGGGTTCTCCATTCATCAAGTGAGCCAATGTCAAATAGCCTCTTTTCACCGGCAAGTTTGAAATCATAATTGAGCTCTTTAATGGCCCAATATGCCTTGTGTTCTAGTTCGAGAGGTAAGTGACAAGATTTTCCATAAACCATTTTATACGGAGACATACCCATAGGATTTTAATATGCAATTCTATAAGCTCATAATGCATCATCAAGTTTCTTGGACCAATTCTTTCTAGATCTATTAACAGTCTTTTGCAAAATTAATTTAAGCTCTCTATTGCTCAATTCTACTTGACCACTAGACTGTGGGTGATAAGGAGATACAATTCTATGATTAACATCATACTTAGCAAGCATTTTACGGAAGGCACCAAGAATAAAACGTGAACCACCATCAGTCATTAAATATCTAGGGACTGTAAACCTCGGAAAAATAACTTCTTTAAGCATCTTAATAGAGGTGTTATGATCAGCACTACTAGTTGGAATAACTTCTACCCACTTAGTAACGTAATAAACATCAACTAAAATATGTGTATACCCATTTAAGGAAGGAAAAGGTCCCATATAATCAAAGCCCCAAACATCAAATGGTTCAATAACAAGTGAATAATTCATAGGCATTTCTTGACGTCTACTAATATTACCAATTCTTTGACATTCATCACAAGACAAGACAAACTTACGGGCATCCTTGAAGAGAGTATGACAATAAAAACTGGATTGCAATACCTTGTGTGCAGTTCTATCTCCAGCATGGTGTCCTCCATAGGCTTCAGAGTGACACTTGCGTAGGATCTGTTCCTGTTCATGCTCAGGTACACAACGTCTAATAACACCATCTACTCCTTCTTTATAAAGATGTGGGTCATCCCAGAAGTAATGCCTCAAACCATACAAAAACTTTTTATTTTGCTGGTATGTGAAACTAGGTGGTATAAATTTAGCAACAATATAATTGGCATAATCAGCATACCATGGAGCAGTACGAGAAGCATTTATGACATTTAATTGTTCATCAGGAAAGCTATCATCAATAGGTAGTGGGTCATCAAGAACATTCTCTAACCTAGACAAGTTGTCTGCAACGGGGTTCTCAGCTCCCTTCCTATCAATAATATGCAAATCAAATTCTTGTAGCAAGAGAACACATCTAATAAGTCTAGGTTTAGCATCTTTCTTTTCCATAAGATATTTAATAGCAGCATGATCAATGTGAATAGTTACTTTAGAATCAACAATATAAGGTCTGAACTTATCACAAGCAAATACAACTTCTAAGAATTCCTTTTCAGTAGTAGCATAATTTCTCTGGGAATTGTCTAGAGTTTTACTAGCATACTGTATAACATTCAATTTCTTATCAACTCTTTGTCCTAGAACAGCCCTTACGTCATAATCACTAGCATCACACATAATTTCAAAGGGTAAATTCCAATCAGGTGGCTGAACAATAGGTGCAGAAATTAATGCTTTCTTAAGTATTTCAAATGCTTCTACACAATCATCATCAAAGACAAAAGGAATATCTTTTTGTAATAGATTAGTCAGAGGCCGAGAAATTTTTGAGAAGTCCTTAATGAACCTCCTATAAAAACCGGCATGACCCAGAAAACTTCTTATACCTTTGATGTCTTGAGGACACGGCATCTTTTCAATAGCATCAACTTTAGCTTTGTCAACTTCAATACCTCTTTCAGAAATTTTATGCCCCAAGACAATACCTTCATTAACCATAAAGTGGCACTTCTCCCAATTCAAGACAAGATTAGTTTCTTCACATCTCTGCAAAACTCGATCAAGGTTGCTCAAGCAATCATCAAAAGAGGATCCATAAACGGAGAAATCGTCCATGAAAACCTCACAAATCTTTTCACAAAAGTCAGAGGATATAGCCATCATGCATCTTTGAAAGGTAGCAGGTGCATTACATAAACCAAAAGGCATACGTCTATAAGCAAAGGTACCGAAAGGGCAAGTAAAAGTGGTCTTTGCTTGATCATCAGCTGACACATGTATTTGAGAGAAACCAGAGTAACCATCTAGAAAGCAAAAGTGTGTATGTTTAGATAATCTTTCTAGCATCTGATCAATAAAAGGCAAAGGGTAATGATCTTTTTAGTAGACTTATTTAATTTGCAGAAATCAATTACCATCCTATAACCTGTAATAATTGTTTGTGGGATCAATTCATCTTTATCATTAGGAACAACGGTAATACCTCCCTTCTTGGGGACACAATGGACATGACTTACCCACTGACTATCAGCAACAGGATAAATTATACCTGCCTCAAGGAGTTTTAATATTCCCTTTCTTACCACTTCTTTCATCTTAGGATTTAGTCGTCGTTGGTGATCAATAACTGGTTTGGCATCTTTCTCCAAATTTATTTTGTGTTGACATAGAGTGGGACTAATGCCCTTAAGGTCATCAAGAGTATATCCAATAGCAGCACGGTGCTTCTTCAGAGTTTTCAATAATTTATTTTCTTCATGCTCTGAAAGGTTAGCACTAATAATAACAGGATATATCTTCTTTTCATCAAGATATGCATATTTAAGAGTATCAGGTAATGGTTTGAGCTCAAACACGGGATCACACTTGGGTGGAGGAGGATCCCCTATGATTTCAACAGGCAAGTTGTGTTTCAGAATAGGTCCCTGTTTAAAGAATACTTCATCTATTTCCCTTCTTTCATTTATAAACATATCATTTTCATGGTCGAGCAAATATTGTTCTAAAGGATCATTAGGAGGCACAACAATAGAAGCTAGACCAATAATTTCATCCTTACTAGGTAATTCCTCATCACGGGGTTGTCTACAAAATTTAGAGAAGTTAAACTCGTGAGACATATCACCCAAACCTATAGTAACAACATCCTTTTCGTAGTCTATCCTAGCATTAACAGTACTTAAGAAGGGTCTACCAAATATAATGGGACAAAAGCTATCTTGTGGGGAACCAAGAACAAGAAAATCAGCAGGATATTTAACCTTCCCACACAAGACTTCAACATCTCTAACAATCCCAATTGGTGAAATAGTATCTCTATTGGCAAGCTTAATTGTAACATCGATATCTTCTATCTCAGCAGGTGCAATATCATGCATAATTTCTTTGTATAAGGTATGAGGTATTGCACTAGCACTAGCACCCATATCACATAAGCCATGATAACAATGATCTCCTATTTTAACAAAAATTACAGGCATGCCTATAACAGGTCTATGTTTATCCTTAGCACCAGGCTTAGCAATTCTAGCAGTTTCTTCACAGAAATAAATAACATGCCCATCAATATTATCGATCAAGAGATCTTTAACCATAGCAATATTAGGTTTAGCTTTAATTTGCTCAGGGGGTTTGTGTGTCCTAATATTACTCTTGTTGACTACAGTTGAAGCTTTAGCATGATCCTTAATTCTAACAGGGAAAGGTGGTTTCTCAACATAAGCAGTGGGAACAACAGGATCATCATAAGTGATAGTTTTTTATTCAACTTTAATAGGTGCAACTACTTTTGTTTCAATGGGAGGATTATATTTAAACCACTTCTCCTTAGGGAGATCAACATGAGTAGCAAAAGATTCATAGAAAGAAGCTACTATCTCAGAGTCATGTCCATATTTAGTGCTAAACTTACGGAAAACATCAGTATCCATAAAAGATTTAACACAATCAAACTTAGGTGTCATACCTTGTTGGTGTACTAGAGTAGGGGTACCCTAGTATCCCGAACTTGTGCACGGGCAGTCGCAGCGTCCCGCGGCAAGGCTTGCCGGGTGACCGCCAAGATCCTCCGTGGTTCCTTTGGAGCCATTCAAGAACAAGGTATCCAAGCCGAAGAGACAAGACCCCGGCAAGAGGAGCTTGCCGGGAAGGCCAACCAAGGCATCTCAAGGAACTTGCCGCGACGCGCCACGCGTCCCGGCAAGGCCCGGTGAGCGGCAAGCTCCCGGACGCGACAAGACAACAACCGCGGCAAGGCGCTTACCGCGGCAAGCTCCCACTCTGTACCTGCGCTCCAGCACATCCACCAACGTGTCGCTCTGAGACCCTTCCAGAGCGTACGTGGCGGGAAGCTGTGCAGCCAGCGGTACACGGTGGCAAGCGGCGCTGACAAGTTTGCCATCGTGGCGAGCGGTGGCGTCCCTGGCGGTCCCTTTTGCACTATTTGGGCGATGCAGATGGGCATTTAATGCCCTTGTCCCCTGCCGTCAAGGTTAGGTACGATACACTGTAGTAAGCGGCGGTGCCAACCGCCCCGCCTTTTCCATTTTTGCCCTTGTCTACGTTGCCACCTGTCGGTGACCCCTTGAGCATATAAAAGGAGGCCCATGCGCAACGTAGAGGGGGGACGATCATTCTCATGCTCGGTCTTGCTAGCTGCTGGTGGGTACTGTAGCAATCAGCGCTCCCGAGCAAGAACACAATACAAACCACAAAGCAGGAGTAGGGTTTTACGCATCCGTGCGGCCCGAACCTGGGTAAACTGATCGCGTGCTCGTGTGTTTCGCCTCGATCTGCTCTTCGTGCGATCTCCGCCCCCCTTCCGAACCAAAAGGGGCTCGGTCCGCCGGTCCCGTAGGTGTTCGTGGATTAGCAACCCCGACATCTTTGGCGCGCCAGGTAGGGGAGCGTCGACGTTGTGTGAACCTGATCCGGCGTTTGCACGAGCTAGATCTTCGTCGTCTTCATCGACATGCCGCCGAAGAAGAAGGCTTCGGAGGCGGCTGCTCCGTCCGCGCTGAACCCACCATCGCCGGAGCAAACGGCTGGTGGGGTAGACGCCGGCGGAAGAACGGGCGTCAACGAGGGAGCTCACGGTGCCGCCAGGTCGAAGGACAAGGCTGCGCTGCTCATCGGCGGCGCAGTCGGCTCCCACAACGATCGGGCGCACTCCAAGACCTCGGCGTCCGTACATGCACCACGCCCATCCTAGGAGGCGCGGGACCGGCAGCGTCATGATACTCACGGTACCATACGCTTGCTGGACCAAGATCGAGCTGGTGGATCTCGAAGTGCTCAAGACCAGCGTGCACGCCAACACGCTGGCGCGAGCGGGGCACGGTCACCTGGACGAGATACCGCTCCTTCTAACGTAGTTAGAAGTCCAAGCATATCACGTTCCTCGCACCGTTCACCGCCGCCGCCCGCCACTTCAGCAGAAGCTTTGGCGCGAGCTCAACTGCTCCTAGACTACCCTCCAGCGGCAGACAAGATCGACGACTGGAGGGCCACCATTCAGAGTCTCATTGGCTTTGCCAACGGCGACATTCCACGACAGCCGAGTACTTCGCAGCCGTGGCAAGTCAGCCAGGCATGAGCCGGTGGCGACATGACCGGTGAAGGTGCAACCACTGTGCACTCTCCGCCCCGAAGGCCAAGGTCGCCGACTCACCGGATCCACCTCGACAGCGACTCCACCGCGTCATCAGATCCGTGAGCTCGCCGCGATCAGCGCCAAGTTCTTTACGAACGACAACAAGAAGACGCTCGTACTCGCATCGAGCGCCGAAGAGAACCGCGGCGTCAATCAGACCAGCGCGCTGGGCCCTCTGTTGACATGCATGCGCCAGGGGAACCAGGCGACTTGCCGTATGCGGTAGGTTGCCCTGCGTTTACCCGTGAGCTGCGGCAAGTCCAGTGGCCCAGCAAGAAGAATTTCAAGCCAGACGTACCGGAGAAGTACGACGGCAAGTCGCATCCATCGGAGTTCCTCAGCATCTACACCATCGTGGTGCAAGCTGCCGGGGGGCGATACGACAAGATCCTTGCCAACTACTTCCCGCTGGTGCTCAAGCCCAACGTCAGGTCCTGGCTCATGCACTTGCCGGACAACTCCATATCCTCCTGGGCAGACCTGTGCCATCAGTTTGTCGGCGCCTTTACAGGCGGCCACAAACCTCATGGCCAAGAGAGTGATCTTCACTGCTCGCCCAGAAGGAAGGAGAGCCCCTGCGCAAGTATATTCAGAGATTCAGCCGTGTACATCACAACATCCTAGATGTCCACCCTACCGCGGTCATCAGCGCGTTCCATCAGAACGTGCGTAACCGCAGGATGCGGGAGGAGATGGCGATGTGCAAGATCAGAGACGTCAGTGAGCTATATGCCCTGGCCGACAAGTGTGCACGTGTTGAAGAAGGGAGAAAACTCCCCGGAGAAACTACAGGAGCAGGAGGATCTGACAGCAAGGATGCCGCCTCGGCAAAGAAGAACCGGCGGCGGAACAACAGGAAGAAGAAAAGAAAAGATGTGCTAGTTGTTGAGCAGTCCGGCAACGACGGTGGCGCCAAGAAAGCCAAGGCTGGTAGCTCCGGCAAGGAGATTGCCGCATGCACCAACTGCCAGGCTGTGGCGGTCGCCGACAAGCAAGACGGCACCGACAAGCAGTACTGCAAGATCCACCGCACCAAGGGCCATGACCTCCAGAGTTGCAAGAAGGTCGAGCAGCTTGTCCAGCAGCAAAAAGCTGAGTACGAGCGGCGGGACAAGGAGAGGGCCCAAGGAGGCGCTGGAGAATCCGGCAAGAAGTGCGCCGGCCGGGGAGGACGCCGCGGCAAGGACAAGCAGCGGCAAGGAGATAGACCTCCCCGTGGCCGCGACAAGGATGACGACGACGACGACGAAGACATGGATGATGTCGAGACCAGTGAGCAGGAGTTCCAGAAAGCCACAGAAGTCTTGTGCGTTGACGGCGGTGCTTCTCTGCATACTTCGCACCACCAACTCAAACAGTGGGTGCGGGAAGTCAATGCGGCGGAACCACCTGTCGAATCGCGCAAGCTTCTGAAATGGTCCAGCACGCCTATCATCTTTAATATTGAGGACCACCCTGATCGCACAACCGCGGTCGGGTGCTTGCCGATGTTGGTTTCACCAACTATCCGCAACCTCAAGGTCACTAAGATGCTAGTTGACGGCGGGGCTGGCTTGAACCTGATCTCCTCCGCTGTACTCCAGAAACTCCAGATCCCTGACAGCGAGCTCGAAGAAACCGGCACATTCCAAGGAATTAACCCGGGAAGGAGCAAGCCGAAAGGGAAGGTCACGTTGCCGGTAACATTTGGCACCAACTTGAACTTTAGGATTGAGAGGGTCACTTTTGACGTTGCCGATTTTCCATTGCCTTACAATGGGATAGTCGGCCGTCCTGCACTCGCCAAGTTCATGGCAGCCTCTCATTACGCATACAACATGCTCAAGATGCCAGGCCCGATAAGCGTCATCTCTGTCCTTGGCGACAAGAAGGATGCTCTTATCTGCGCCGACAAGATCTACCTGGAAGCAGCAGCCGCAACAGATCGCAAGAAACTTGCCGCTGAAGCTCCCGGGGGGAAGAAGAAGACCAAGTCCGGCAAGAGTTCTGATGCCCACTCCGGCAAGCGCACCTCTTCGGAGTGCTGCGCTACCGTCGAGGACGCACCATCGAGCTCCACCGGCAAGTGTAAGAAGATAATGGCAGCTCCGCCAGAGACCAAAAAGGTGTCCGCCAAGGAGGACGGCACTGGTGGTACCTTCACCATTAGTGCCACTCTTAACCCTAAATAGGAAAGCGCGCTCATTGCTTTCCTGCGGGCGAACGTCGACTTGTTTGCGTGGCAACCGTCTGACATCCCCGGTGTTCCCAGGAAAGTAATTGAGCACCATCTTGCCGTTTGTCCTCACGCGCGGCCCGTCAAGCAGAAGGTCAGGAAGCAAGCAGTGGAGCGCCAAGAATTCATCGCAGAAGAAATCAAGAAATTGGAAGCAGCAGGCCTTGTCAGAGGAGTGCTCCATCCCACGTGGTTGGCCAATCCTGTAGTCGTGCGCAAGGCAAACGGGAAATGGAGGCTTTGTATCGACTTTACCGATGTTAATAAAGCTTGTCCCAAAGACCCATTTCCCTTGCCGCGCATTGACCAGATTGTTGACTCCACGACCGGATGTGATTTGCTTTCATTTCTTGACGCATACTTGGGATACCATCAAATCTTCATGGCAGAAGAGGATGAAGAGAAAACCGCATTCATTACTCCATGTGGCACGTACTGTTTCATACGGACGCCTTTTGGTTTAAAGAATGCTGGTTCAACATTTGCAAGGGTAGTTCATGTCGCTCTTGAGCCACAAATGCACAGAAATGTGGAAGCCTACATGGATGACATAGTGGTCAAGAGCAAGGACAGGGCAACTCTGGTTCAAGATTTAGACGAGACCTTTGCAAATCTGCGCAAGATCAACCTCAAGCTCAACCCCGAGAAGTGTGTGTTCGGAGTCCCCTCCGGCAAGCTTCTCGGGTTCTTCGTGTCTCAGCGGGGAATTGAAGCCAATCCCGACAAGATCAGGGCCATTGAGCAGATCGAAGCACCAAAGCGCGTCAAGGATGTACGAAGACTTGCCGGTTGCGTGGCTGCTCTCAGCAGGTTTATTTCTCGGTCTGCTGAGCGCGCCCTGCCATTTTTCAAAATTTTGAAAAAGGCAGGTCCAATGAAATGGACTCCGGAAGTGGAGGCTGCGCTACAAGACTTGAAGAGATACCTGTCCTCCACTCCAATACTTGTCGCACCTAAGCCACAAGAGAAGTTGCTGCTGTATATAGCGGCAACCAATCAAGTGGTTAGTGCTGCGTTAGTAGCAGAGAGGGAGGCAGATGACGAGCCAGCAACTGCGGCAAGCACATCCAGCGACAAGCAGGGGGCTTCCCCGACAAGCTCTGGTCCCGACAAAGATGGATCTGCGCAGGTGCGCGAGGAGATACAGAAGAGAATGGTGCAATGCCCAGTTTACTTTGTCAGTTCCCTTCTGCAGGGGGCTAGGTCAAGGTACTCTGGTGTGCAGAAATTGCTTTTCGGCCTTCTCATGGCCTCGAGAAAGCTGCGCCATTACTTCCAAGCACATGAGATCACAGTTGTCACTCGCTTTCCGCTGAAGAGGATACTGCAGAATCCAGAAGCAACAGGCAGGATTGTTGAGTGGGCACTGGAACTGTCAAGCTTTGGCCTCAAGTTTGAGAGTACTTTGACTATCCAAAGCAGAGCATTGGCAGAATTCATAGCAGAGTGGACGCCAACACCAGATAAAGAAATCCCAGAAATGAGCATCCCCATCAAGGAAGCAAGCAAAGAGTGGCTGATGTACTTTGATGGTGCTTTCTCACTGCAAGGCGCCGGTGCTGGCGTGCTGCTTGTCGCACCCACCGGAGAGCACCTCAAGTACGTAGTCCAGATGCACTTTCCCAAGGAGCAAGCAACAAACAATACTGCAGAGTATGAAGGATTGCTTGCCGGTCTCAGGATCGCGGCAGACCTTGGGATCAAGAAGCTCATTGTCAGGGGTGACTCGTAGCTTGTCGTCCGCCAAGTGAATAAGAGTTATCAGAGTCCGTTGATGGAAGCCTACGTTGACGAAGTGAGAAAGCTAGAAGAGCACTTTGACGGCCTACAGATGGAGCATGTCCCAAGAGCTCAGAACGACATTGCCGATGGCCTGTCAAAGTGCGCCGCACTTAAGTTAACTGTGGAACCAGGGATCTTTGTGCTCAAGCTGACTCGACCGTCCGTAACCCCATCGACTGGACAGAGCAAGAAGAGGAAGTTGATTTCTGGTGACTATTTTCTGGCAGAGCTTCCCGAAGCCGCCGCCAAGAAGGTCCCCAAGATCAACACCAAGAGTGCTGAGGAACAGTCTGCTCCGGCAAGCCCTAAGGTTTGTTCCGTTGAAGCAGACGCTCCCGACAAGTTTTGCTTCGGCAAGCTTGCCGGGGAACATCAAGCTCCGGCAGAATCACAGGTTCTCGCCGTAGAAGCGGATGTTCCCGCAGCAGCAGATATGCCTTTAGTCCTTGTTGTCGAGCCGCAAGCTCCAGCATGGGCACAACAGATTGTCCGTTTCCTTCAGACAGGAGAACTTCCCGAAGAGCAAGAAGAAGCGGAAAGAGTAGCCCGGCAGTCAAGTATGTACCAGTTTGTCGACAGCACACTGTACAGAAGAAGACTCAACGGTGTGAAATTGAAGTGTATTCACCGGGAAGATGGACAAAAGCTATTGGCAGAGATACATGGAGGCATATGTGGTCACCACATTGGCGCAAGAGCACTTGTCGGCAAAGCATTCCGGCAAGGTTTCTTTTGGCCGACAGCCCTCCAGGATGCAACTGCACAAGTAACTAAGTGTGAAGCGTGCCAGTTCCATTCCAAGTAGATACACCAGTCAGCTCAAGCTCTCCAGACGATCCCTTTATCCTGGCCATTTTCGGTCTGGGGGCTCGATATCCTCGGCCCCTTTCCCCGAGCAGTCGGGGGCTTTGAGTACTTGTACGTTGCAATCGACAAGTTCACAAAGTGGCCAGAAGTGGAACCAGCGAGGAAGGTGACAGCACAGTCAGCAGTCAAGTTCTTCAGGTCGATTGTTTGCCGCTTCGGGATCCCTAACAGGATAATCACTGACAACGGTACACAATTCACGAGCCGCACCTTCATGCAGTACGTCCAAGATCTTGGCGCCAAGGTCTGCGTCACTTCTGTTGCTCACCCGATAAGCAACGGTCAAGCGGAGAGGGAAAATGCTAAAGTGCTGCGTTGGCTCAAGACTAGAACTTTCGACAGGCCGCACAAGTGCGGAAGAAACTGGATCGAGGAGCTGCCGGTGGTTCTTTGGTCGATCAGGACGACGCCAAATCGAGCCACTGGCCAGACACCTTTCGCTCTAGTCTATGGAGCAGAGGCAGTTCTCCCCACGGAACTCGTATACAGGTCACCTCGAGTGCTCGCTTATGATGAGATCGAGAAAGAGCGGCTGCGACAAGATGACGCGCTGCTCCTTGAGGAAGACCATCTTCAGGCTGCTGTGCGAGCTGCTCGCTACCAGCAAGCTTTGCGCCGCTACCATAGCCGCAAAGTTAACGCCAGAAGTCTCGAGGAAGGCGACCTTTTTCTTCGGTGTGTTCAGTCGGCCAAGAATTCCAACAAGTTGACGCTGAAGTGGGAAGGCCCTTACCGGGTGAAACGAGTCACTAGGCCTGGCGCTGTCCACCTTGAGACCGAAGATGGCATTCCAGTGAGCAACTCCTGGAACATAGAGCATCTTCGTAAGTTTTACCCGTAGGGCGCGGTTGCCATAACCCGTTCCGGCAACCACCTTTTGTACAAGTCTTGCCGCTGTTGCATGTAATCCTTTGTACAAAGCCGGGCGCAGACCCCGTGCACAAAGCTTATGTGCTCCGCACATCTTGTCAATTTCATGCTTTTTATTTTTGCATGTGTTATCTGACACTTTGTGCAGCACTTACCCCAGGTAAGCAACAACGAGCCATAAGGCTCCATATTTTTATTTTATCCTCTTTCTTTTTCGCAAGGAAAGGAAGGTTCCCTCGCGCACAAGTTTGCCTGGGGGGAAAGGAGAAGATAATGATATGGACCAGACGTTGTTCAAGAAAGTTTCGTCTTGCCGGGAAGCAAACAACAGAAAAGATAAGTTGCCAAAGTTCGAGCAATCAGATTTTTTTAATTTTGAAGTTATCTTCCTTGAACGACCGTCCTTTGTATGGAAAACCTGTGCGCGGAGGAACTAACTCGTAGCTAGTTGCGCCCTTACTTTGTTTCGAGTCCGCTCAACAATTTAAGTGAGCTGCGACTAGCTGCGACAAGGTTTCTTGTCGGCAGCGGCACCGCCAGCAGGCTGCTGACGTCCCGCACTCAGCACTCGCGGCTAAGGTGCCTGCGCCGGCAAGTTCCCTAAAAGCGTAGGGCAAAAACATACAAAGGAAGGAATCAAGTAAAGGAAATAACGTTGCAATTAGTACCCGAAATAAAGTTATATTACAAGATAGCTTGTCGCAGCTCTAACAGATTGTTCTCGTAACATGACCAGCAGTGACAAGAAAAGAAGAAAATGGGCGGCCTAGTCCACGCGATCGCCCTCAACTCTCTTGATCCCGCTCACCTTGTCCACAATGGGTGCGACAAGGGTCTTGAGCGCCTCCAGATCGGCATCTGGCGGCAAGGTCCTGAGGACGTTGGTGAGGTTGAGGCCCGAGATGCGGAAAGCCACCTTCACCAGCACCTTCTGAAGAGCTCCCGGGCAGATCTTGCACGACTCATCGGCCAGCTGCTTTGGGATCCTCTCCCGGAGTCGCCGGAGGGCCGTCGCCACGTCCTTGAAGAACGAGGTGAGCTTGGCGCTGGGTTGGAGGTTCTCGTTGGAGGGATACCCGAGATCCTCCATTCCCAGCTGCGCCAGCTCCTTGTCAATGTCGGCGGCAACATCCACGAGACCCTCCGTCCAGTGCTCCACATTCTCCCGGAATGTGCTCTGGGCGGCGGCAGCACTCGCCAGTAGTGCCTTGCCGGACTTGACCTCCTCCTTCAAGGCCGTCTCCTGCTCCTTGGCGTCGTCCAGTGTCTTGGTCAAAGTGGTTAGCTTCAACTCAAGATCGGTGTTGGAGTCCTTGGTGACGCTAAGCTCCTGGCCCTTCTCGGCGAGACGAGCCTGCAACTCTGACTGGCTGTGGGCGTCCTTCTCCCGCTCAAGCTTGAGCGCGGCAAGCTCTTCGCCGCTCGCCTTGAGATTGGCCTCCAGCTGCGCCGCCTTCATCTCCAGCTCCTTCTTGGCGGCCTCAGCAGCTGCGGCAGCGTCTTCTGCTTGCTTGACGGCTCCGCCAAAGTTTCGCTCGCGCGCGGCAAGCTCCTCCTCGTGGTTGTCAAGATTGACTTTCCGCTGCACCAGCTCGCCTTCTTGCACAGACAGCTTCTCAGCGGCAAGCCTTTGTTGCTCTTCAACTTCAGCCCGCTCGAGGAGGAAGGCCTCCCGCTCCTCGACAAGTTGCGCCCGCTCCACTGCCAAGGACCGGAGAGCTTCCTGGTTGTGACCCCGGAGCTCCTCCGCGCGCTTCTCGATGTCCTCTCCCGCCTTCGCGACAAGCGCCTCGCGGGATTCCAGCTTGGCTTGCCGGGCGCGGTAGAGCGACACCAGCTTCTGCAGCAGCCACTCCTCCTCAGGCTTGCCACTGCTGCTGCTTGGCGCGTCAACCAGCGCCAGCCCGGCGGAGGCGGGCACTTCTCCGTCGAAGATCTCTCCTTCGACCGGCGCCCTGGAGCTTGACGCCCAGGGGAGGTTGATGAAGATGTAGTCGCCGACCTTCAAGTAGACGCCAGGCTGGGGCTCTTCGGAGCCTGGCGCTGCGGCGGCGGTGGAGGGATTGGCGGTCGACATAGTGCCTGGTGCTCCTGCGGCCTCGGGGCCGTCAGTATGATCGCCAGATCCCCCGCCTGCTTCTGTGGCGGCAGCTTTGGCGGTCTCTTCGCCGGCGGGCTCATCAGCGCCGGCTGCTTCCTCGGCGGCAGCAGCGTCTTCGGTGGCAACTTCGGTCTCCATCGGCTCCGAAGCAGATGGATCTGACAGCCGGAAGAGGGAGAAGAGTCAAGCAAATATCCAAAAAAGAAGATCCAAAGAAGAAGAACCCAAGGGAAGTTCTGAAGCGAGAAGATTACCTTTGCAAGGCTCTGCAGTCGTGGTCTCCGCCGCCGGGGGACCGCTGGCGCTGTCCCTTGCCGGAGAACCCTCCCTTGCTGGAGACTTCTCCCTTGCCGAAGAGCTCTCCCTTGCCGGGGACCTCTCCCTTGCCGGAGGACTCTCCCTTGGCGTTTCGGGGGCAGCCTCCGGGCGCTCCTGGTGGGGCTGCTCTGTTCCTGCACAAGTCAACAATCGGATATCAGCAAAGCAAGGATCTGCATGCGCGCCCAAACAGCGAAAAGCAAGCCATATACTTATGCTGGGGGCTGCTCTGGAGAACAGTTGTCGGGTCCGGCAAGGTTGTCTCGGGCGCATCCCCTGCTGTCGCGGTGGGTTCATCCTCGATGATAATCACCGGGGCTTTGGCTCTCTTCGCTGCCCTCTGGGCCAGAGTCCTAAAAAGGAAAAGGTTCAGAGTGAAGCAGATGAGATACAAGACAAAACAGCAAGGGTTGAAGAGCTACAAGTACAACAGGAGAATCTTACTCTTCTTCTTCTTCTTCCTCGTCAGAGCTGAACGCGGAGAAGTCGAAGTCCGGCTCACGCCCGGCGCGGGAAGGCGGAGGAGTAGGTTCCCTTGGCCGCTTGGCGGAAGCAGAAGCGGTGGTCTGGGAGGACCCCGCTCCAGTTGCCGCAGCAGCGTGGGGCGCTCCCGTGGCAACAGTGCTTGCCGCGGTGGAGCGTGTCGCGCGGCGCGGCGACTGTCGACTCGCCTGCCGCCTCGCTACTTCCCCGGCCTTGCGGAGACGCCTTCTTGGTGGAGATGGAGGCTCCGCTTGCGGCGAGCTATCTGATGATGATGATGAGGAGGAGTTGATATCCAACGAGCCGCTCGTATCCTCGGCGGGCTCGTTCGGCTCGGCGTCACGCCCGGCAAGCTCTTTCTTGCCGTCAAGTTCTTTCTTGCCGGCAAGTTCCTCTCGCTCGGCACGGCTTGCTGCCTCTGCCTCCTCCATGGTGAATCCGAACTCGCCCGCAGCTGCGGCTGCCGCTGCCTCTTCCAACCTGGTGGCGATGCGTTTCAGCTCCGCATCGGTGGTGTCGTGGGTGAGGCCATTCTTCTCGTCGGGGCGCATCGGCACTTCTACCAAGCTGTCAAAGAATTCCTGCACGACCTCGTCTGCAGGCTCTTGCCAAGTTGGCACAAGTCCATGCGAGTCGCACAGCGACATCATTGCCCGGATGCGGTCAAGTACGGAATTGTTGCACAACGGGACGACGCCCTGCGGCAACCTAAAAACTTCGGGATGTTCAGGGTCATACTTAAAGAGCTCCTGGAGCATCGCGTTGAGCTCTAGGACAGTGAAGTTGTAGTTGAGGCCCGGACGCAGCCTCATGATATCCGCTGCATTCTTGAACTCCCAGGCGGGCCTCCTCCGTTCCTGCAGGGGGGCGATGCGGCGGCAAAGAAAATCAGCGCCAACAGCGCCTACAGTGAGTCCGGCAAGCCTGAGGCGTTGGATCCTGGTGACGGCAATCCTCAGCCTATCGTCTTCCGGGGCCACGTCACTCCAATCGTTGACGCGTACTGTTGGGGCTTGCCGTCGGGCGGTAAATGGCTGCGGGTTCTCCTCGACAATCCAGCACCAGTCTGCTCTCCACTCCTCCCACTTGCCGCGGAACTCGCCCTCCAGATAAGAATCCTTCTTGCCGGCCCTTGAGATCCAGGCGATTCCGCCGGATAGAGGCTCTCCTCTCTCTACTCAGGGCATAAAGAAGTGGCGGAAAAGGGCTACGTTGGGATGGACTCCGACAAAGTTTTCGCAGAGATGCGCGAAAACTGCCATGGTCAGAACGGCGTTGGGGGTGAAATCAAGGAGGCAGAGCCCGTAGGTGTTCATGATGTCGTAGAAAAACTCAGAGAGGGCGGGCAGAGCCCGCAGTAGAAGAACACGGCGAAGAAGGGATATCCATTTGGAGCCATTTTATGAGCGGCGGCTGGAAGTACCTTCGTGCTCGGATGCGCTAGCGTCTCTGTCGACCAGAAGAGGTAGTAGTACTCCCTCAGCTCCTTCGCGGCGAGCTTGGGGGCGAAGATGGCCCGCTCCTTTCGTAGCGCCGCAAGCCGCCGCGCCTCGGTTGACTTCACAGCCTTCCCCTTGTCGGCTTTCGGAGCCATGGCGGAAGTGGTGGAGGAGGTCGACGGCGTTGGTGGTGCTGGTGGCGACAGGGGGCAGGGCGCTGTTCTCTCTCTCTGCTTTGGGAAGACGGGGGAGCGGCGGAGGTTTCCGAGATTGGAGTAGCAAGGGGCGAGTGGGTGCACTACCCCTGCTTCCTCTGCTTATAAAGGGGGACGGGGCGGACGTTCCGTCTTTCCTAATAAAGAAACCACCCACGATCTCTCCCACGACACCGCATTCGACGCGTGCCGTTCGGGGAGGGCACGGTGGATACGGAGAAAGATGCGGCGTGACCCAGGCCGCGCGTGCCCGTGCCCTGTTTTGGGCCTGGCCCAACAGCGCTCGGCACCATGTATGGCCCAGGCCCGGGGGTTCCTATCGGTGTACTAGAGTAGGGGTACCCTAGTATCCCGAACTTGTGCACGGGCAGTCACAGCGTCCCGCGGCAAGGCTTGCCGGGTGACTGCCAAGATCCTCCGTGGTTCCTTTGGAGCCATTCAAGAACAAGGTATCCAAGCCGAAGAGACAAGACCCCGGCAAGAGGAGCTTGCCGGGAAGGCCAACCAAGGCATCTCAAGGAACTTGCCGCGACGCGCCACGCATCCCGGCAAGGCCCAGTGAGCGGCAAGCTCCCGGACGCGACAAGACAACAACCGCGGCAAGGCGCTTACCACGGCAAGCTCCCACTCTGTACCTGCGCTCCAGCACATCCACCAATGTGTCACTCTGGGACCCTTCCAGAGCGTACGTGGCGGGAAGCTGTGCAGCCAGCGGTACACGGTGGCAAGCGGCGCTGACAAGTTTGCCATTGTGGCGAGCGGTGGCGTCCCTGGCGGTCCCTTTTGCACTATTTGGGCGACGCAGACGGGCATTTAATGCCCTTGTCCCCTGCCGTCAGGGTTAGGTACGATACACTGTAGTAAGCGGCGGTGCCAACCGCCCCGCCTTTTCCATTTTTGCCCTTGTCTATGTTGCCACCTGTCGGTGACCCCTTGAGCATATAAAAGGAGGCCCATGCTCAACGTAGAGGGGGGATGATCATTCTCACGCTCGGTCTCGCTAGCTGCTGGTGGGTACTGTAGCAATCAGCGCTCCCGAGCAAGAACACAATACAAACCACAAAGCAGGAGTAGGGTTTTACGCATCCGTGCGGCCCGAACCTGGGTAAACTGATCGCGTGCTCGTGCGTTTCGCCTCGATCCGCTCTTCGTGTGATCTCCGCCCCCCTGCCGAACCAAAAGGGGCTCGGTCCGCCGGTCCCATAGGTGTTCATGGATTAGCAACCCCGACATACCTAACTCCTTACCTTCGTCGAGATCCCAATCTTCGGAGTTGCATTTAATCCTCTCTAATAAATCCCATCTGAATTCAATAGTCTTCATCATAAAAGAACCAGTACAAGAAGTATCAAGCATGGAGCGATTGTTGTCAGAAAGTCGAGCATAAATTTTTTGAATAATCATTTCTCTTGAGAGCTCATGATTGGCGCATGAATATAACATTGGCTTAAGCCTCCCGCAAGCTTGAGCGATATTTTCTCCTTCGCGAGGCCATATATATATATACATATATATATATATATATAATTACGATCACGATGAACAAGATGCATAGGATAAAACTTCTGGTGAAATTCCAATTTCAATCGCTTATAGTCCCATGATCCCATATCATCACATAGCCTATACCATGTCAATGCATCTCCCTTCAAAGATAAAGGGAAGACCTTCTTGATAGCATCATGGGGCATCCCTGCAAGCTTAAATAATCCACAAAGTTCATCCACATAGATTAAGTGCAAATCGGGATGCAATGTTCCATCTCCTGCAAAAGGATTTGCTAGCAGTTTCTCTATGATACCCGAAGGAATTTCAAAGTAAACATTTTAAGTAGGTTCAGTAGGTTGAGGGGTAACTAATTGTGGTTCCTAACGAGGTGAAGATACCCCTAAAAGGATTATGTTCCATAGTAACAAGTGACAGTAAATTTCAGCACACTATATAAATTTTTCGTTACCAAATTCCACCTACCAAAGGCGCTTCACTCCCTGACAATGGCACCAGAAAAGAGTCTTGATGACCCACAAGTATAGGGGATCTATGGTAGTCCTTTTGATAAGTAAGAGTGTCGAACCCAACGAGGAGCAGAAGGAAATGATAAGCAGTTTTCAGTAAGGTATTCTCTGCAAGCACTGAAATTATCGGTAACAGATAGTTTTGTGATAAGGTAATTTGTAATGAGTAGCAAGTAATAAAAGTAAATAAGGTGCAGAAAGATGGCCCAATCCTTTTTTAGCAAAGGACAAGCCTGAACAAACTCTTATATGAAGAAAATCGCTCCCGAGGACACATGGGAATTATCGTCAAGCTAGTTTTCATCACGTTCATATGATTCGCGTTCGGTACTTTGATAATTTGATATGTGGGTGGACCGGTGCTTGGTTACTGTCCTTACTTGGACAAGCATCCCACTTATGATTAACCCCTATTGCAAGCATCTGCAACTACAACAGAAGTATTAAGGTAAACCTAACCATAGCATGAAACATATGGATCTAAATCAGCCCCTTACGAAGCAACGCATAAACTAGGGTTTAAGCTTCTGTCACTCTAGCAACCCATCATCTATTTATTGCTTCCCAATGCCTCCCTCTAGGCCCAAACAATGGTGAAATGTCATGTAGTCAACGTTCACATGACACCACTAGAGGGACGACAATATACATCTCATCAAAATATCAAACGAATACCAAATTCACATGACTACTAATAGCAAGACTTCTCCCATGTCCTCAGGAACAAATGTAACTACTCACAAAGCATATTCATGTTCATAATCAGAGGGGTATTAATATGCATAATGGATCTGAACATATGGTCTTCCACCAAGTAAACCAGCTAGCATCAACTACAAGGAGTAATCAACACTACTAGCAACCCACAGGTACCAATCTGAGGTTTGGATACAAAGATTTGGATACAAGAGATGAACAAGGGTTTGAGATGAGATGGTGCTGGTGAAGATGTTTATGGAGATTGACCCCCTCCCGATGAGAGGATCGTTGGTGATGACGATGGTGATGATTTTCCCCTCCCGGAGGGAAGTTTCCCCGGCAGAACAGCTTCGCCGGGGCCCTAGATTGGTTCCGCCAAGGTTCCGCCTCGTGGCGGCGGAGTTTCGTCCCGTAAGCTTGCTTCTGATTTTTTCTCGGATGAAAGACTCCATATAGCCAAAGATGGGCATCGGAGGGCCACCAGGGGGGCCACGAGGCAGGGGGTGCACCCAGGGGTAGGGCGCGCCCCCCACCCTCGTGGCTGGTGGGTGGCCCCCCTCTGGTGCTTTCTTCGCTCAGTATTTTTTATATATTCTGAAAATAACTTTTGTGAAGTTTCAGGACTTTTGGAGCAGTGCAGAATAGGTCTCTAATATTTGCTCCTTTTCCAGCCCAGAATTCCAGCTGCCGGCATTCCCCCTCTTCATGTAAACCTTGTAAAATAAGAGAGAAAAGACATAAGTATTGTGACATAATGTGTAAAAAATCCCATAATGCAATAAATATGGATATAAAAGCATGATGCAAAATGGACGTATCATGTGCCTACACTTCAACAATTCATTTTCTAGGAGAGAACCACCTACTCATGTGTTGAGATCAAGAGTTTCCATTCCTACCATTTGAACCTTGATTTTGAGCCTTCCCCAAGTTGGTTTTCACTCAAATCCTTCTTCCACCATAGCCAAATCTATGAGAGAGAGTTGACTCTTGGGGAGACTATCAAGCACAAGAGCAAGGAGTTCATCATCAACACACTGTCTATTACCTTTTAGAGAGTGGTGTCTCCTAAATTGGTTAGGTGTTGCTTGGGAGCCTCTGACATGATGTGGAGTTGAACCAAGAAGTTTGTAAGGGCAAGGAGATCGCTTACTCTATGAAGATCTACCTACGTGGGGCAAGTCCTTCATGGTAGATGGCCATGGTGGGAAAGACAAGGTTGCTTCTTCGTGGACCCTTCGTGGGTGGAGCCCTCCGTGGACTCGCGCAACCTTTACCTTTCGTGGGTTGAAGTCTCCATCAATGCGAACGTACAACAGCACCACCTATTGGAACCAGGCCAAAAATTCTCTGCATCTCAATTGCGTTCCACACTCCAATCCCATCCCTTTACATTCTTGCAGTTGCATTCTTTACTCTTTCCGCTGCTCATACTCTTGCTATGCTTGTATAAAATGTATTGTGTGCCCATTAACATGTGCTATACTCAACACTAAAAACTAACACTTTTACTTGTTAAGGGTCTAATCACCCCCCCTCTAGGCCCCTCTTCTCGATCCATCCATCTAGCATACCCCAACTTGTTTGGGACTAAAGGATTTGTTGTTGTATTAGAAAAATGTTGTTGACATATACAAAAAATGTAGAATAATAACCAAAAGAACAAAGAAAACCAAAAATAGAAACAAAGTGAACATAAGGAACATGAAAATGAAAACGAAAACGAATAAACAAAATGCAAAAATGAATGAAAAAAGAATGAAACAAAAGCGAAGAAGAAAAAAAAGGAAAGAAACACAAAAGGACAAAAAATCCCGAAGACAACGGCTCAAGTAGCCTCAAGTAGGATGCGCCCCTGGTTCTTACCACGGAAGGAACTTGGGCAGAGTGACTAGCACAACGCTCGATCTCCGTGAAGGCCATGGATCAATCCCTCCTTGCATTTCCTCTGCTCTTTTTACGACTATGCGTGCATTAATGGGCCGGCCCAATATGACGCGAGGGGGAAGCTTCAGCGAGATCTGCTACTTTTCTCTCTTCATGCAATAAATAGTCGTTGCAGAGTGCTAGAGACCTCCTAGGCATCATTTAAGGCGTGCGAGAGCTATATATCGCTTAAACTGAGTATAACTTTCATCTCACCTAAAGCGCACGCATATAGGGCTGGCACATTAGCTCACCTTGTTTGCGCGCTGCTCAGGTTCGCTCCCATCACTCCCTATCATGCTAAGGGCATGTACAATGGTTGGTAAGATAGTCTTATCTTAAGCCTTGCATTTAATTTAGAGATGACAATAAAAGCAAGTCTACAATGGATTATCTCTTAGCCTTATCTAAGATAACTAGCTATTCCTAAAAATAAGATAAGACATATTGTGCTAAGAGATCATCTCTTATATAAGAGAAGACAAGCCTTTTTTGTATGAATTCTCTCTCCCCACCTCAGCATTTATCCTATGCGACACACTTAATATAGCACCATTGTACATGCCCTGAGATTGCTCACTCGTTTTTTTAGGGTTAAGACAGTAGGAAAGGCTCCTACTGCATATATATATTACAACAAAGTAACAGTTACATGGTGATATGTACAAAGGTGGGGGGAGGGGGTCAGATCCTAAGCACAAACCCTAGGATTGTTGTGGTAGAATTTGCGAGAAAGAAGAGACCACATGTCTCTTATTATCAGGTAATCTATATCTAATATTCTCAAAGTCTTCTTTGAACCTATTGAACCATGAAGTAATGGAGGGTGACACGTGTCTAAAATAGTTATTATTGCGCTCCTTCTAAAGGCTCCAGGCAGCAATCAAAAAGATCTCCATGGTCATTTTGCGTGGGTGCCATGTCTTTAAATTCTCCACCAGAGTCAACCTATCTCCTTGCATAGCCCATGATATTTTTAGTAATTGCCAACATTCTTTGCTAAAAGTGCAATGAAAGAAGAGGTGTTCCACAGTTTCTTCGACATGAAGTCCGCAAAGCAAGCAGTCTAGATTGGTGCCAATATTGTAGTGTCGTCGTTTGAGCATGCTCCTTGTGTTGAGCCGATCCGAGAGTAAGAACCAACCAAAGACTTTGATTTTGGGTGTGCATTTAGTCTTCCAGAGCCATTTGAACACCACGTGAGCAACCACATCCCGAAAAACAAATTGATAGTAGGTTGTAGTTTTGAACACGTTTGAACCCCAATAGTATGACCATACATCATCCTGATCTTCCAATACCACCGCAGCCATATGCAATTGGAGAAGCTTGAGCTCATCATGGGCTTGCAACGAGAGTGGTAGTCGAAAGGTTGCATGGAGGGTGGGGGCAGTCAAAAAGCCTTGCACTGACAAGTCCTCATCAAGGGCATAAGCGAAAGCTCGCGGATATTGTTCTGCCATGATGGATTGGTTCCAGTTGTCTTTCCAGAATAGAACAGAAGTGCCACGTTTGACTTGTACCTGAGTGATGCCACGATAGATCGGCATAAGGTTTACGAGGTCGCGTCACCAGAAAGAGCCACAATTATCTGTTGCATGCGGGATCGATTCATTATAGTATGTATCCTAGATGAGCCGAACCCAAGGGATATCCATTTTGTTGTAGAATTTATGTAGGAATTTGAGCCATAGTGCGTCATTTTGGATTTTGAGGTCAAGTATACCCAAACCACCGCACTTTTTGGGTCGGCATACCATGTTCCAAGCTGCCAGAGAGTTTTGTTTGTCTCCATCTGCCATTCATTTGTTCCAAAGACAATGTCTGCGAATTTTATCCAATTGAGCAAGTATTTTGGGCGGCAGTCTGAGAGTTCCCATGGGGTAGATGGCCAGCGAGGTGATGAGCGAATTTAATAGAGATAGCTTGCCAGCATAGGACATGAGGGACATCGCCGCCGTAATTTTCCTTTCAGCTTTGCACACGAACGGCGTGAGATCAAGGACCGAGGGTCGGGTGGTGCCAAGGGGTAGGCCAAGGTAAGTGAAAGGCATACTGGCCTGTGTACATACAAAAAGGTTGGCCAGGTCATTGCATTTGTTCGCTGGCGTGTTGATGGACACAAGTGTAGATTTGTGGAAGTTGATTTTCAGGCCAATGGAAGTGGCATAGTCTTCTAGGATTTGTTTGATCATTGCTGCTTGGTCCAGACAGGCAGGTAGAACAATTATCGTTTCATCTGCATACTGGATCACGGCGTATTTAGCGTCACCAGTTGGAGGGATGGGGTGTTTCATCAAATCATGCTCAAGTGCTGCATTGATAGCACTCTGAAGTAGATCTACTGCAAGGACGAAGATTATAGGAGACATCGGATCCCCCTGGCGAACCCCACATTTACAATGGAACTGTCGTACAGGCACGCCATTTAGTAACACAGAAGATTTACCCGACAAGAAGATAGTCTCCATCCAAGCCGGCCATTTGGGTGGGAAACCCATTTTCTTCAAGATTAGGAGCATGACAGAGTGTTCGACCGTGTCAAACGCCTTAGCAAAATCTAGTTTGAGAAGGACAATTTCTCTTTTGGAGTCCTGACATTGGTGAATGTATTCGAAAGCCCAGGCAAGGCAGTCATGAATTGATCTGCCACGGAGGAAGCCATATTGGTTTCTATGCACAATTTGGAGGATGATTTTCTGAAGTCGATTAGCCAGAATTTTAGTGATCAACTTCAGGCAGCAGTTATGGAGTGTGGCAGGCCGAAAGTCATTGACATATTCAGGCGAGTTAACCTTTGGGATCAGTGTGATAAAACCTACATTAATGCTTTCTAAGTTAAGGCCGCCTTGATGAAAATCATCACAAATAAGATAGAAATCATGTTTGATGATTGGCCAGCATGCTTTTAAGAAGGCTCCATTAAAGCCATCAGGGCCAGGGGCTTGATCAGGTGGCATTTCAGAAACCACATCATCTATTTCTTTTCATGTGAATGGTGCAATGAGGTCCGAGAAGTTCACATCAGCCCTTAGCAAGTTCTCTAAGTTAAACCTCATAGGTTGAGGGTTTGCTTGCCCCATTCTGGCCTTAAAAGCTTCAAAAAGAATGGACTCCTTCCCAACATGATCATTAATCTCCACTCCATTTGTGGTTTTTAGCGAGCTAATGCAATTTTTCCTATAGCGCTCCGTGGCAACGGATTGAAAAAACTTGGAGTTTTCGTCTCCAAACAGAATCCATCTGATCGTGCATCTCTTTTTTCAATAATCTTTTTGGTATCGCAGGAGGCGAAGCAAGTGCTTTTTGAGGATGCGATGAAAGTTTTTTCTGGTGTAGTAAGAATCCGACGGTCCTTGAGGGAGTCCTAGATTAGGGGGTGTCCGGATGGCCGGACTATACCTTCAGCCGGACTCCAGGACTATGAAGATACAAGATTGAAGACTTCGTCCCGTGTCCAGAAGGGACTTTCCTTGGCGTGGAAGGCAAGCTTGGCGATACGGATATTCAGATCTCCTACCATTGTAACCGACTCTATGTAACCCTAACCCTATCCGGTGTCTATATAAACCGGAGGGTTTTAGTCCGTAGGACAACATACACATCAACAATCATACCATAGGCTAGCTTCTAGGGTTTAGCCTCTCTGATCTCGTGGTAGATCTACTCTTGTACTACCCATATCATCAATATTAATCAAGCAGGACGTAGGGTTTTACCTCCATCGAGAGGGCCCGAACCTGGGCAAAACTTCGTGTACCCTGCCTCCTGTTACCATCCGGCCTAGACGCACAGTTCGGGACCCCCTACCCGAGATCCGCCGGTTTTGACACCGACATTGGTGCTTTCATTGAGAGTTCCTCTATGTCGTCACCGTCAAGCTCGATGGCTCCAACGATCATCAATGGCGATGCAGTCTAGGGTGAGACCTTCCTCCTCGGACATATCTTCGTCTTCAGCGGTTTCGCACTGCGGGCCGATTCACTTGGCCATCTAGAGCAGATCGAAAGCTACGCCCCTGGCCATCAGGTCAGATTCGGAAGTTTAAACTACACGGCTGACACCGCGGGGACTTGAACTTCGACGGATTCGAACCACTACTGAGCGCGCCGCACTGTCTCGACGAGCATGATCTAGCTCTGCCGCCGAACAGTGCCCTGGAGGCCGCACCCGCATCGGCTCCGATCCTTAATTCGGAGCCAACTGCGCCGATCAAGGATGGGCGGCTGGACGCTACCTCAGGCGCTGCGATCCCCATGGCGATTGAGCCGAACACCAGCCCTGCACTCCGCGAGACTCGTGACTCCAAGGAGCCGGATTCCTCTCCGGACTCCGAACCCTCCGCGTCCCTACCAATCGAATCCGATTGGGTGCCGATCATGGAGTTTAGTGCCACGGACATCTTTCAGCACTCGCCTTTTGGCGATATTCTGAAGACACTGAAGTCTCTCTTTATCAAGAGAGCCCTGGCCGGACTACAGTCAGGAAGATTGGGATGCGGACGATGAAGAAATTCAAAGCCCACCCACCACCCACTTTGTTGCCACTGTCGACGATTTAACCGACATGCTCGACTTCGACTCCGAAGGCATCGACGGTATGGACGCCGATGAAGGAGACGAGGAAGAACCAGCGCCTGTTGGGCCCTGGAACGCCACCTCGTCATATGATGTATACATGGTGGATGCGCCAAAAGATGACGACAAGGAGCGAAAGGACACACCGATGGCTTGTTCCCTCGAAAAGCAGTCAAAGCGGCAACACAAGCGCCGCCCCAAATCCTGCCTCGACAGAAATACCGATCATACAGACCCAGCGCTGGAGCAAGGCGAACTGCTGCTGGACAACGGTAATCCGGATAATCAAACCGAACAAACAAATCCTATCAAGGATAATGGTCCGGACGACATAACGCCGGACAGACACCCGGAGCAGCAGACTGCCCGTAAAAGGCTTGTTGCCACCACGAGGAGTCTGAAAAAGCAGAAGCAAAGGCTCAAGGCTGCGCAAGACACACTCCACATTAGATGGAGCAAAATACTAAACACAGCAGCGAGGTATGGCGACAATCGCCCCTCCAAGAGCTACCCAAAGCGGAAGCTGCTACCCGAATTCGATGAGGAGGCCTCAGACCCCCCACAACCAAATATCAAAGCAGCCACCTGGTCGGATAGACAACCCCTCTACCAACACAGAGCGGCATACAACGCCGCTCACAATACAATACGCGACCCATGCGAGGGCTCACACCCAAAGGACGGCGCAACAAGATCCATCTATGGACCACGCAAGCGCGCCCTAGCTACAGGGGTGCTGCACACCCCCTATGTTTCACTGATGAGGTGCTGGACCATGAATTTCCAAAGGGATTCAAGCCCGTAAACATAGAGGCATACGACGGAACAACAGACCCTGGGGTCTGGATTGAGGATTACATCCTTCATATCCATATGGCTCGAGGAGACTTAT
This sequence comes from Triticum monococcum, assembly GCA_034509565.1. Classification (NCBI taxonomy): domain Eukaryota; kingdom Viridiplantae; phylum Streptophyta; class Magnoliopsida; order Poales; family Poaceae; genus Triticum; species Triticum monococcum. Next base: position 144,462,829 of record CM067841.1, on the reverse strand, counting down.
GTCCGACCTCTGGATGCGGACGATTTGAGTCATATAACTCAACAGCCCGGAGAGTCAGTCCGAAAGCTTTGGAACAGGTTTCTTACTAAAAAGAACCAGATTGTCGACTGTCCGGACGCTGATGCCTTGGCAGCTTTCAAGCATAGCGTCCGTGACGAATGGCTCGCCAGACACCTCGGCCAAAATTAGCCGAAAACGATGGCCGCATTAACAAACCTCATGACCTGCTTTTGCGCGGCTGAGGACAGCTGGCTAGCAAGATGCAGCACCAGCGACCCTAGTACATCTGAAGTTAGAGATGGAAACGAGAAATCACGGCGCAACAGCAATAACAAATGCCGGATTAAAGAAGATAGCACGAAGGGCACGGCAGTAAATGCCGGATTCAAAGGCTCTCGGCCCAGTCAAAAGCCGCCCCTTAAAGGCACCAGGGATGAACTGTCTAGCCTCAACAAAATTCTGGACCAAGTATGTCAGATCCATAGTACACCTGGTAAACCCGCTAATCATACCCACAGAGAATGTTGGGTCTTCAAGCAGTCCGGCAAGCTCAACGCCGTACACAAGGGGGAGGATGCACCAAGTGAAGACGAGGACGAGCCTCCCAAACAAGACGCAGCGGAGCAAAAGAAATTTCACCCAGAAGTCAAAACAGTAAACGTGTTACACGTGATCAAGGGAAAAAACAACGCGACACTCTCAGGAACCTATACACAAGTGCCTGTCACCGCGAAGTCCTACCACTGGTCATCTCAAACGATCACTTTCAACCATCGCGATTACTCAGCAAGTATCTGGCACGCAGGATGGGCTGCCCTGGTATTAGACCCAGTAATTGGCGGATATCACTTCACACGAGTCTTGATGGACGGCGGCAGTAGCCTAAACCTAATATATCAGGATACAATCCACGGGATGGGGTTAGACCCAACACAAATTCGCCATAGCAATACTACCTTTAAAGGAGTAACGCCAGGCCCAGGGGCTCGTTGTACGGGCTCCCTCTCATTACAAGTTACATTCGGCTCCCTCGATAACTTCCGTCGCGAGCATTTACTTTCCACATCGCTTCGTTTCAAAGTGGCTATCAAGCACTGCTCGGACGCGAAGCTTTTGCTCGCTTTAATGCAATACCACACTACGCCTCCCTCACACTCAAGATGCCCGGTCCACGTGGCATCATTACAGTGCACGGAGATATCAAGCGCTCTCTGTGCACCGAAGAGAGTGAGGCTGCCTTGGCAGCCGAACATTAAAGGCGTCCGGACCAGCGATCGAGTCCGGCGCCGCTATTTACACCGAATAAGTGACCACACCCCTATTTGTCAATACAAGGGGCTCAATGCGCGCAGACAAGTGGCAATTTCTGATCATCTTCAATTATACATGGTTTCTTTAAAAACCACCTTTTTGCACGAACTTTCTCACTTAACTTCCTCTCTTTTACAGACGATCATCGTGCTACACCCGTCCAGGATACGGCACAACGGAGACACAGGCGCAGACGTGTAGCAGGGACCCGCTCAAAGGATTCTTTTTAGATTAAGACCCTGTGTAAACCTTTTTTACTGTCTCGTGTTGATACATATCCACCGTTGTGAAGGATGATGATGTCTTGGCATGTGGCCACGCCAGAACAATGCACATACCTGGACACAAGGGGCTTCTTACAAAGGCCATTATTTAGGCCCGGTTTATACCACAAAGACCGAATACCCTAGGGAGTGTTCGGCGTCGCGAGTTTGTCCCTATATGCATCAGCTCCGAATCATTGTCTTTGGTCAAATGTTGGGTTTGCCCGGCTCCTGTGTTTTGGTGCCTTACGTTCCGCTTTACCGGCTAAGGTAGCACCAGGAGAACTACTGCGATTGTGCCCTGGTTCATCCGGACGAGCACCTCAGTAGAGAAAGCCGAAAACTGACTGTCATGATATAGCGTGAGACTGGTCAACCACTCGATGACCTATGGGAATGTTAGAATTCCTTCGCCTAAACGAAGGGCCGTTTTCCGGCCAGGCATGTACGCACCCCGAGATCAGGAGAGTGCGGAGCTACCAGGGGCTATCTAGTAGCCCCACTATCAAACTCCTATGGCTAAATGAAAGTGTTAAAGCATTATAGTCCGGTTGCCTCGCTTGCTCCGCTATCACCTCCTTAATAGGACCAAGACGTTGGGTTAAGTGTGAACGCGTGTTTTTGCTAGCACCTCCGCCGCATTATATGCGTGGGGGTTGAAGCCGACTACTGCAATCTTTCAGGTTATACACACGTATACAAAAACGGCCGCCCAGAAGGCATCATATTACTTTCAGGCAAAAGTATAAAAATAGCCTTATCAAACTCTATAAAAGCATTTCGCTTACAATGAGATTATATATCACTCAAACATAATATTTTTTGAGCACTGGGTCTCTACCAAACAGGCACCCTCAAGAACTTCTTCAAAGTAGTGCTCAGCAGCCTTTCGACCTATGGCCGAATCCCACGCTGCAACATTGGTAGCATCCATCTCCGCCCAGTATGCCTTGACACGGGCAAAGGCCATCCGTGCGCCCTCTATGCACGCCGACCTCTTCATCGCATCAATGCACGGCACCACATCGAGTAACCGCTGCACCAAGCTAAAATAGTTGTTTGGTTTTGACCCTTCCGGCCATAACTGATCCACCACAGACCTCATGGAGAGTCCGGACAACCTATTTAGTTCGGCCCATTCGGCTAATTGGTCAGTCAATGAAAGTGGACGCTCGGGAGTATGGAATTGTCTCCAAAACAGCTGGTCTACTCCATGGTCCGTCTGACCCTGGAAGTACTTGGCCGCATCAGCAGCGCTCGCCGCCAAATCCATATACACATCCTCCGAGCTCCACAGCCGATCCAGGGGGGCACACCGTGGATCTCCGAACTTCCTCCGCAACATAAAGGATTTCCCAGCTACAATATCCTCGGCCTCCCGCAGCTCCTCCTTCTTTGCCCTCATAGCAGAGCGGAGGTCCTTTCTCGTCGCAGTAGCCTTCTCAAGGTCTGATGCCTTCGCCTGGTTTTCCTCTTCAAGAACCCGGTAACGGTCGGCGGCGGCTTTTAATTCTATGGCCATCTTGGCCATCTTGTCTCGGCTCTCGCCATGTGCGGCCTTCTCGGCTTGCAACTCTTCGGCCTCCTTTAAAGCAGCCGCATTACCCAACCTCGCGTGTTCCTTGGCTCGGGCAAGTTCTGCCCGCAAGGCTTCAAAAGTGGCAGCTCCATCTGCAGTCACAACATATTAAAGATGCTGGCATCATACTGCTCTTCCTATTGTGGTATTTATCAGATAATGACACTTACCCTGTGCCTCGTAAACCCTTTTGTTAACAAGCTCGATGTCGGCGTCTGCCGCATCCAACTACCGTTCTAAATGGGCAAACTCGCTAGTCCGGCTAGCCACCGGAGCTTCCATCACCTGCACATAGAGGCAGTATGGTTATTACCTGGGAATATGATCCTCTGTTCGTCGTCGTTTCCGACAACAACCAGAGTCTCAGGGGCTACTATCTACATAGGGCACACCTAGTATGTGCAGGACTATCATACATTCTTTTACGTACCTCAAAGCCTGTCGGTAGACTCATAAAAGCTTCATGCAATCCGCTTTCGGCGGACGATATTCTCTCCATCACCGTATTCATCAGCACACGGTGTTCATCTGAGATGGCTGCTCGCCCCACCAACTCCCTCAGAACATCCGATTGCACACTAGATGGTGCCGGACTCTTTTGTCTGCTCTCTTCAGGAGCTGGACACTGGGAGCTTCGGGGGTCAATGGGATTATCTTCTGGCCTCACCGGACTCGGAGAGACCCTCCGCGACGACACTTCAGGGTCGCCCACTTCCGGAGCGGAGGAGTCCGGAAGAGGCGTTTCGCTCTCCATCATCTCTGGAAGAAGATCCCCCAAAGACGAGCTCATTTGAGAGGGGCTAAGGCCCGAACTACAAAAATATATGCGGTGGTTATCTTCTCAGAAGAAAAAGATGGCATATCTGTACTATTAAAGTATTTCGAGTCACTTACGACTCGCGGGAGAATTGATCCCCCCGCGGACTTTATGCGGCAACATCGCCCCCCAAGGCAGGACCCTCTATGGGAGACTTTTTCTCTCATTTGGAAGCTTCGGCTTCTGAATCCCCAGGCGCAGTCCTTTTCCTCTTCAGGTCGTCTTCCTTCATGGAGATGCTCGCTCTCTCGGTTAGAATGGGCAGCGTTGGGGGCCCGCGTCCGCCCGCATTATCATCCACAGTATCTTCCTTCAAGGGCTCCGGGCAAGGTGCGGTCTCGAGCATCTTTTCCAATACCGGGTTTTCCAAACCCTCAGGGAGGGGGGCCGAACACCGAATCAACTTCGCCTTTGTTAGCCAGTCCTGGTCAAAAAGCGAACTCTCAAATAACTTCGTAACAAAAGAGAGATAGTATGTTCGGCTGGAGGATACCTTACCTGTTCGGCGGCGCGGTTACTACTCAGGCCCACATCCTCGGTGATTTCCAGACACTCTAGCTGAGGTCCGAAGAATGACTTGTACATCTCCTCGTGCGTCAGGCCGAGAAAATCTTGAATGACACGTGGTCCCTCAGGATTGAACTCCCATAGGCGAAGAGGCCGGCGTTTGCAAGGCTGGACTTGACGAACCAGCATAACTTGTATTACCGCAACCAAACTGAAATCTCCATTGAAGAGATCTCGAATGTGGCTTTGCAGTATGGGCACGTCCTTGGCCGGCCCCCAGCTCAGACCTCTACTGATCCATGACATCAGTTGTGGTGGGGGGCCCGAGCAGAAAACAGGGGCGGCTGCCCACTTGGCACTTCTAGGAGCCGTGATATAGAACCACCCCCGTTGCCACAATTCAGACACCTCTGGGATGGAACCTTTGGGCCACGGGGCTCCCGTCATCCTGCGTATTGAGGCACCTCCACACGCTGCATGTTGCCCCTTGATCATCTTTGGCTTCACTTCAAAGGTCTTGAGCTAGAGGCCAAAGTGAGGGGTAACCCGGAGGAAGGCCTCGCACATGACAATAAATGTCGTGATATGAAGAAAGGAGTCCGGAGCTAGATCGTGGAAGTATAGCCCGTAATAAAACATCAAACCCCTGACAAAAGGATCCAGAGCAAGGCCTAGACCTCAGAGGAAGTGGGGGACGAACATGACGTTCTCGTTGGGTTCGGGGGGTGGGAACGGCCTGCCCTCGAGGAGGCAGCCGATGCAAAATCTCGGCGGTTAGATATCTGGCCTCCCTCAACTTTTTGATGTCCTCTTCCGTGACGGAGGAAGGCACCCATTGGCCTTGAAAGCTAGATCCAGACATGACTGAAGGTTCGGAGCACCTGACCTGAACTTTGGGCGTTTGAGCTCGAGGTGGGGGAAGGATTTGATTGAGCACGGGAGGGAAAAATAAAAGCCTTGTCCCCTTTATAAAGAGGGTGAATATCAAGCGTCCTCTACATGTCCGTTTGGACTTGCCTATAATCTAGGAGTCCTAGAAGCGGTTGGGTTACCCACGCCCGTATTGATGAGAATCCCGGAATAAGGGGACACGATCTTTGCTTTAACAAGACGTGCCAAGGAAACCGCCTCGCATAACGCGCTAAGATGGGACAGTAAAACGGTTTGAATAAAAGCTTGGCCGTGGTGTGATGTCACACTACGGAGTGCGTCAGTAGATTAGATTTGTGTAATATTATTCTCTCTATGGAATATGTGGAAATTTATTTTGCAGAGCCGCACACTACTTTTGTGTTCAAAATCTTCTATGAAGTACTTGGAGGAGGAACCCGCCTTGCAATGCCGAAGACAATTTGCGCGCCGGACTCGTCGTCATTGAAGCCTGGTTCAGGGGCTACTGAGGGAGTCCTGGATTAGGGGGTGTCCGGATGGCCGGACTATACCTTCAGCCAGACTCCAGGACTATGAAGATACAATATTGAAGACTGCGTCCCGTGTCCAGAAGGGACTTTCCTTGGAGTGGAAGGCAAGCTTGGCGATAAGGATATTCAGATCTCCTACCATTGTAACCGACTCTATGTAACCCTAACCCTATTTGGTGTCTTTATAAACCAGAGGGTTTTAGTCCGTAGGACAACATACACATCAACAATCATACCATAGGCTAGCTTCTAGGGTTCTAATGAAAATATTTCCTCGTTTTGGAATATTTAAGAAAATAGGAAAATAAGAAGCAGACCGGAAAGGACACGAGGCTTCCACGAGGGTGGAGGGCGTGCCCTACCCCCTAGGCGCGCCCCTGCCTCGTGGGCACCTCGTGCACTCTTCGGACTCTGTTTTCTTGCATGATACTTCTTTTGGTCGGTAAAAATTCATTATATAATCTCCCGAAGGTTTTGACCTCTGTATCACGCGATTATCCCCTGTTATTGTTTCGAGCTGTTTCTGCCATAGATTAGCGCAAGATGTCTTCTCAAGAGTCAGTCGGGGAGAGTCCTGTGTCTCATCCGACACCAGGTCCAGGGGCAAACAATGATGCCTACCACTTTGGGCCCTCAAGAGATGGAAGCTGACTTGAAAAGGATAGATGCCATGGAGGAGGACCAAGAAGTTACTTCTCGTTTCTGGGCAGGATTCACGATGGGGGAACTATAGAGCTTAGCTATTCCAAACTCGGTCATCCCTTCCAATGTTAGATTTTTTCTTATGAAAATATGAAAAAGAGTGTTACTTGTTCTCCCGCAGCTATGCAACATCCTTGGGTGAAAGGAGCTTTATCCGTCACTGGCAAGCTTGTAACACCCCGAACACACCCGCCGGTGGTCGTTACTCCTAGAGGGATCTAGACAGGCCTCACCGATCAATACTAGTCTTTTCTGCGCACTTTGTCCTCACTCATGCGCACCCAGGAGCAACTTCCTGGTCGGTCACCCATCATGACACTACTCCAAGCTGAGCACGCTTAACTTTGGAGTTCTATCCGAATGGGCTCTCGGAAAAGAAGGAATTCCTTATTGACATGAGTAGTCTATCATCCCTAATAAGCCAGGCCACACATACACCCCCACTCAGAGGAACTGACGTCCTCGTCGGGCCACAGGAACGTTCCCTCTTGGCAGATACGTCTGTGCTTCCAGTCCAGTACATGTGCCATGCCGTGTGCCATGATGGGTCACAAACGTCATGAACAACATGACCACGCACCTATCCGCAACCATCCATGTAACCGCGAGGGTCGGCTCTGATACCAACTTGTAACACCCACGATGCGGCTATATCTCCCACATGTCGGAGCACAACTTAGAGGCATAACCTCATAGTAGGCATGTCGCAAGAGGGGTAATCTTTACACATCCCATGTACTGAGTAAGGAAGGGATAAAGAGTTGGCTTACAATCGCCACTTCACACAATACATAAATATAACGTTACATCATCCAGAATACAATCAAAGTCCGACTACGGAACCAAAATAAAGAAAGAGCACCCCTATTGCTAGGTCTCCGATCGCCCCAATTGGGCTCCACTACTGATCGAAAGGAAACAAAACAACCCAACGAACACGATCTTCATCGAGCTCCCACTTGAGCTCAGCCGCGTCATCTGCGTTGGTATCAACGGCACCTGCAACTGGTTTTGGAAGTAATGTGTGAGTCACGGGGACTCAGCAATCTCACACCCTCGTGATCAAGACTATTTAAGCTTAATGGGTAGGAAAAGGTAGTGAGGTGGAGCTGCAGCAAGCACTAGCATATATGGTGGCTAACATACGCAAATAAGAGTGAGAAGAGAAGCAAAGCACGGTCGTGAACTAGAAGTGATCAAGAAGTGATCCTGAAACTACTTACGTTCAAGCATAACACAGGAACCGTGTTCACTTCCCAGACTACGCCGAAAAGAGACCATCATGGCTACACACGCGGTTGATGCATTTTAACTAAGTTAAGTGTCAAGTTCTCTGCAACCGGATATTAACAAATTCCCATCTGCCCATAACCATGGGCACGGCTTTCGAAAGTTCAAACCGTGCAGGGGTGTCCCAATGTAGCGACCCGACCTCAAACGGTCAAGTCTCTGTGCTTCAGTGTCATCCCTGGATCGGTAATGCTGACACACATAGTATTCGAGGATTTATAATAGAGTAGCAATCACACACTTATTACATCGAATGTCTCCAAAGAGAACTTATTACAATAAATATGGCTTAAGGCCATTAAATACGATAACAACGGAAGGCTTGGAAGATAAAGTGAGTCCATCAAATCCAACGATATTGCTGAGCTGCACCGCAACGACCTAATGAACCTTACTATTCGTTTGAAAAGTCTGCAACATAATACGTTGCAGCTCAAAAACGGGTCAGCACATGGAATATGCTGGCAAAGTAACACAATAGAGCAAAAATAGAATAATGCTATCACTACATGCATATTTGGCTGGTGGAAAGCTCTATGGTTATAGTTTTGCAGAAAGCCAATTTTTTCCTACAACAAAGGAATAGATTTTAATTTAACTATCATGGTAGTTGAAACATCATTAAGAATGTTCCTCCAACTCAATCCCAATTAAAGAAATTATCAACCCGACAATATTAGTTTAGAGTGATGAGATACTTAAGATACTCCAAGTACTAGATACTCAAGATGTCCATAACCGGGGACACAACTAAGCATGATTAGATTGTACACCTGTAGAGGTTTGCGCACTTTTCCCCACAAGACTCGATCTCCTCCGTTGGATTTCTCGCAGTACAAGATGTTTGAGAAACGGATGACCGAGACACAGCCTTTCAGAAACATTAACTCTCAACTCCGCGCATACCATACCAAACCTACAACCCACTACCTGCTGATCTACCTCTTCGAGAGCTTCACGTAACTTACTCAACTATGCTAGAGCCCATAATAGCTTGTGGCTACACACGGAAGTTTCTAGCATGAATCATCTCAGTTCCCTTTGAGCCTGGGTGGTTGTCCATAGGAAGATCACACGGGTACTCCAGGATTTCCAAAAAATACAGGCAACACTGGGTACTCCAGGTGCCTCAATCCACCCAGATGTGTATTTAAGTTGCCACCTTAAGTTGAACCATTAATTATCAATCTCACATCTGTCATGGATTTCACTCACCCAAACCACGTCTACAAGCATAGCACAGCATAGCATATAAGCAACACGTAGAAGTAACTCCCAAGGGTTTGAATGTAATAGAGCAATAGGTTCTACCTCATCAACTACTTCCCAACCCACATATTAATAACATCCTAATCATGCAATGTTTGAGGATTGGAACTAATGCATAAAACTGGGTGATAAAGGGATATGATCAAAGTGTTACTTGCCTTGCTGACGATCCGCGTAACCTAGAGACTCCAAATAACATGCTTCGCACTCCGAGAATTCTATCGCAAACAAACAATGGCATACATAAGCAATCAAGCAAATAAGCACGGGTAAAACTCAAATAAGAAGGTCTAATCAAAAAGTTCAACTTAAGAACTCCGGTTTGCAAAAGGAATCAAATCGAACGGAGCAACGAAACTCAAACGGCGAAAGAAACAAGATTCATTTACTAATCTGGACCTAGGTCAAATTTTATAGTAGCAAAATCTTGTTCAAGTTGGTTAAACAAAAAGAGGGTCTCGAGACGAAGATCTAGGTGCTTGAATCGCCTGATTCCAACAAATGAGCGAAAAGATAAACTAGAACGAAATCGGATCCGAAATCGCAATCAGAAATAACCGCGGGAAAAATCCGATAACAAAAACTGACGAACAGGCTAACGAATGAGTGTTCGTTGTTTGTAACTAACGAGTGAAAAACCGTTCGTTAAAACGAACGTACGGACGGGCGTCCGCTAAATAGAAGAACTGGGAAAACCGGCGAACCGATCTAAAAAAGGAACTAGGTTTTTTTTCTAAAAAACTCGTATTGGTTTTCTTTAAAAAAACGGCGGCGATGAAACGGCGTGGTACCTTCGGCGTGGCTCCGGCGAGGCGGGGCTCGAGCGGCGGGGCGGCGGGCTAGCAGGGCAGCGGGGCGGCGGCGGCGCGGCGCGGTGAAGCGGCGACGGCGCGCGGCTCGGCTCGGGAGCGGGCGGCGGCGGCGGTGTTTGTGTTGGTGGCGGGGGGGCTCGGGCGGCGTATATAAAGGGCGGGGGCACGGTGGCTTGGAGGAGGGGCAAGGCGGCTGCGGTGGAGGAGTCCAGCTCGGACTTTGTCTGAGTCGGCGGCGGCGGCGCGCGCGGCGGCGCGTGGGAGACAGCGGCGTCGGGAGATGGGCCTACCCGGCTGGGTTTCGGCCCAGTCGGCACCCGAAGCTTTTTTTAAACAATTCCGCCGAACAGAAAAATAATTCCTAGAAAATAAAATAAAAATCTAAATGCCAAAACAAATTTTCTCCGTCTAAATAGAATATTTAGAACGAGGTGAACATTCTCTTGGCCCTAAATTGCAATTTTGAAACGTGCAATTTTTCTAATGCAAACAAAATTGCAAATAAAATCCTAATAAAACAAACATTTGATTTTAATATTTTTCCTCCAATATTTCAATTATTTTGGAGAAGTCATATTATATCCTCTCATATATTTTTAATATGAAATATTTTCGGAGAGAAAAATAATTAAAACCAAAAATCCTTGTTTCAATATTTGATAAAAATCAAATTTGAAAACTGGGGAAATCCCCAACTCTCTCGGAGGGTCCTTGAGTTTCTTAGGATTTCGAGGATCGCGAGACGAAAAGCAATAAAATATGATATGCAAGAATGATCTATGTATAACATTCCAAATTGAAAATTTGGGATGTTACAAACCTACCCCGCCTTAAGATGAATCTCACCCTCAAGATTCGGGTTGGCTAGAAAATAGGTGTGCGTGGTCTTTGCGAAGATCATCCTCTCGTTCCCATGTGGCTTCGTCCTCGGTATGGTGGCTCCCCTAAACTTTGCAAAACTTAATAACCTTGCTGCGGGTGACTCGACTGGCAAACTCCAAAATCTTGACTGGCTTCTCCTCATAAGTCAAGTCATTGTCCAACTGAATCGCCTCCAAGGGTACGGTATCTCTTAGCGGTATGTCGGCCATCTCAGCATGGCACTTCTTCAACTGGGAAACGTGAAACACATCATGAACTCCTGACAGTCCTTCAGGTAACTCCAACTTGTAGGCAACTTCTCCCATGCGTTCCAAAACACGATACGGTCCTAAAAATCTCAGGGCTAACTTTCCCTTAACTCCAACGTTTAACTCCTCGCAAAGGTGATACTCGCAGATATGCTCTGTCTCCAATTTCATAGGTTACCTCCTTGCATTTCGAATCTGCATAACTCTTCTGTCTGGACTGAGCTATCTTCATTCTATCTCGAATCAGTTTAACCTTCTCCTCAGACTCTTTGATCAAGTCTGGTCCAAACAACTGTCGGTCTCCAACTTCATCCCACATCAACGGTGTTCTGCACCTTCGGCCGTACAGTGCTTCAAATGGTGCCATTTTCAAACTGGCTTGGTAACTATTGTTGTATGAGAACTCTGCGTAAGGTAGATTGTCGTCCCAACTAGATCCATAATCTAGCGCACAAGCTCTCAACATGTCCTCCAGAATCTGGTTGACTCTCTCGGTCTGTCCATCCGTCTGCGGGTGAAATGTTGTACTGAACTCCAATCTCATTCCCAAGGTCTGGTGTAACTGATGCCAAAACTTTGAAGTAAACTGTGTTCCTCTATCTGATACGATGGTCCTCGGAACCCCATGTAGACATATGATCCTGGTCATATATATCTTGGCCAACTTTGCACTGGTATAAGTTGTTTTCACTGGGATAAAGTGTGCCACTTTGGTCAAGCAGTCAACTACTACCCATATAGAATCATAACCTTATTTGGTCCTTGGTAATCCAGTGATAAAATCCATGCCAAGTTTATCCCACTTCCATTCGGGTATCGACATAGGCTATAACAATCCTGCTGGCTTTCGATGCTCTGCCTTCACTCTCTGGCATACATCACATACGGCCACATACTCGGCGATATCCTTCTTCATCCCTATCCACCAGAAACGTTCCTTCAAATCCAAATACATCTTGGTGTTTCCAGGGTGTATCGAGTATGCTGAGTCATGAGCCTCCTGAAGTATTAACTTCCTGATCTCTGTGTTATTGGGCACATAAACACGGTCCTCAAAGGCTCAAACCATAAGGTGTCGTGCTCATCCTCACGAAAACCTTTGGCCTTTCCTTCGCTCATTTTCTCTTTTATCTCTGCAATATCTTTGTCCTCCTTCTGAGCTTCTCAAATCTTTCCTAACAATGTAGAATGAACCTCCATTGTTGCAACAAAACCTCTAGGAACAATCTCCAAACGTAGTTCTCGGAGATTCTCTGCTAACTCCTTCGGCAATCCCGTGCTCTCTAGGGTATTAGCATAACTCTCCTGGCTCAAAGCATCTTCTACGACATTGGCCTTTCCTGGATGATAGTGCAGCTTCATGTCATAATCCTTTATGAGCTCCAACCATCTTCTCTGCCTAAGGTTCAATTCCTTCTGGGTGAAGATGTACTTCAAACTCTTATGATCCGTGTACACATCACAATGGTTTCCAATAAGGTAGTGCCTCCAAGTGTTCAACGCATGCACTGCGGCTGCTAGCTCCAAATCATGTGTGGCATAATTCAATTTGTGCGGTTTTAGTTGTCGTGAGGCATACGAAACAACTCTTCCGTCCTGCATAAGCACACTTCCAAGTCCTAAGCGAGAGGCGTCGCAATACACTTGGAAATCCTTATGTATATCTAGCAATGTCAGCACTGGGGCTGTAGTCAAACGTTTCTTCAACTCCTGGAAACTTGCCTCGCAATCTTCCGTCCATTTAAACTTGGTATCCTTCTTCAATAATTCTGTCATTGGCTTCGCAATCTTGGAAAAATTCTCAATGAATCTCCGATAGTATCCTGCGAGTCCAAGAAAACTGCGGATCTCACTAACTGAAGTGGGTGCCATACATTTAGTGACTGACTGAACCTTGGTGGGGTCTACTGCTATACCTTCTCCTGATATAACATGTCCAAGGAATCCGACTTCCTTCAACCAAAACCCGCATTTGCTGAACTTGGCATACAACTGATGTTCCCTGAGTTTCTCGAGAACTAAACACAAATGCTCCTTGTGTTCCTCCTCATTCTTCGAATATACCATTATATCATCAATGAACACCACTACAAACTTATCCAAATATTCCATGAACACCTTGTTCATCATGCTCATGAAATAGGAAGGGGCGTTAGTCAGTCCAAACAACATGACCGTATATTCGTATAACCTGTACCGTGTGGTGAATGCTGTCTTTGGTATATCCTTCTCTCGTATCTTCAACTGATGGTATCCTGACAGCAGATCGATCTTCGAAAACACCTTAGCTCCTTGCAGCTGGTCCAACAGATCATTGATCATCGGCAATGGGTACTTGTTCTTAATCGTCACTTCATTCAAGGCCCGATAATCAACAACCATTCTTAGGGACTTATCCTTCTTCTCAACCAAAAGCACTGGGGCTCCCCATGGTGATGAACTCCGTCGAATGTAACCTTTCTCCAATAACTCCTTTATCTATTTCTTAATCTCCTCCAGATCATTCACGGGCATCTGATAGGGCCTCTTGGATATTGGCCCTATGCCTGGCAATAGCTCAATCAAAAACTCAATGTCTCGATCCGGTGGCATGCCTGGTAACTCCTCTGGGAAAACATTCGGGTAATCCTTTACTACAGGCACTTCTTCCTGAACAACTCCTGTGAGGGTATTTACTTGGCTCCTTCTAGGCACATGCCTAGATACATACTTGATCCTTTTTTCCTCTGGGGTGGTGAGACAAATTGACTTACTAACACAGTCAATGCTTCCTCCATACTTTGATATCCAGTCCATGCCTAATATCACATCCAATCCTTGTGACTCCAAGATAATTAGGTCAGATGAAAAACATGGTTGCCAATGGTTAAGGGTATCTGGTCGCACCATCGACTAGCCATATATTCTGCTCCAGGTGAGCTTACTAGCAAAGGGGTCCTAAGGGTTTGGGTCGGTAGTTTAAACATATCCACGAATTCCCTTGATATGTATGAATGCGATGCACCAGTATCAAAAAGAACAAGAGCGGTAAATGACTTAACGAAAAACTTACCTATAACCGCGTCTGGCTGCTCTTCAACCTCCTCCACGTTAATGTGGTTCACTTGTCCTTTGTTGAATGGATTGGACTTCTTCCCAGTGCTCCCATTTCCATTTCCATTCTTCCCTTCAGGCACTCCGTGGCATAGTGTCCAGTCTTCCCGCACTTGAAACAAGTAACATGGCTTAGGTCTCTCTTGGTGGGTGTGGCTGGATTCGGGCGGTTCTGATTGTTGCTTGCTCCATTCTCATTCCCATTCCCATTCCTAGGGCCACTATGATTATGGTTACTTCCTCCATTATGGGTGTGACCTCCATGGTTATGAACAAGTCCTCCCGAGTTTGGGGTTAGACGAGGCTTCTGCTGAGCTCCTGAGTTATACCTCCCTTGTCCATACTTCCTCTTACGGCTGTCAATCTGCTGCTGCTTCCCTTCAATCATAAGAGCCTTATCTACCAACTCATGGTAGTTGGTGAATGTCACCACCATGAACTGCATGCTCATCTCATCATTCAGCCCTTCCATAAACTTCTCCTGCTTTGCGGAATCTGTGGCCACATCATCAGGGGCATAGAGATATAACTTGCTAAACTCATCCGCGTACTGAGCCACAGTACGGTTCCCCTGGCGTAAGTTGCGAAACGCATGCTTCTTCAAATTCATGGCTCCAGTTGATACACGGGCCGTACGGAAGGCTTGCTGAAATTGGTCCCATGTCACCGTGGCTATAGGGTAGGTGACAGTGTAATTCTCCCACCATAATACTGCTGGTCCATCCAACTGATGTGCGGCAAAACGCACCTTGTCAGCATCAGTACATTCTGCAGTGGTTAACTCCCTTCCAATCCTGCGGAGCCAATCATCTACTACTATGGGCTCGGTGCTACTGGAAAACACCTGCGGCTGTAATCTCAGAAAACAGGCTAAGTTGTCAACTGGTGGTGGAGGTGGTGGATTGTTGTTGTTGTTGTTGTTGCCTTGGTTCTGAACTAACATCTGCATCAGGGTATTCTGTTGCTGGATCAACTGAGTGAGCTCCGGTGGAAAAGCAAATCTGGGGTCACGTCTCGGAGGCATCTGATGGGTTTAGAGGGGAGAGATTAGAATAGAATGAGGTCTATTGAGAAAGCACTACCCATATGCACATGAGACAAACACAATCATTTCACTCAATCAATCAAGCAAGGGCATACAATCGATATAGAGCTATCGCAAAAGTGCTCGGACTACTCTATTTACATGGTGGAATACTACTACTGATGTGGTGGTCTACTAAAAATATTCCTCGATTGCAGACTCCATGATATCTGCTCCAGCTTCATCTTCAAAGTCATCATCGCTAAGATCGGAGTCGGTGTCGTCGATGATGATGTAGTCCTCTGGGCGAATCTCCTTGGGTTCTTTGTCTTCTTCTACTAGTGTGGGGTCTCCCTTGAATATTTCGATCTTCTTAATCAGGTAGTCATTCTTCTCCACTAGAATGACGATTTCCTCCTCATAATCTTCACGTGTAGCCTTGAGTTCTTCCTCCAGCTCGATGATCCTAGTCTTCACCTTCTTCAAGTCCATCATGTCTGCGCACATTTGGTTCTCCTGGCGTCGAATGTGCTGGTTTAACTCCTAGATGAAAGCTGCAATGGATCTATCCTTCCTGGTGTTGATCATCTCCCATTGCTCATCTTGGCGCCCACAGATCTGGTAGATAGTATCCTTAAGCTCCTTGTGATAAACTTCTCCAATGCGTCCCATGGTGATGTGAGCTGTCATACTCTTTCCTAAACTCCAGGTTGGTGCATCAAAGGAAAATTCTATGGGTTTAGTGACTGGTGTGAAGGTTCTTCCTGGAACTTGTACTTGAATCATCTAGCGCTCCTCTTTTGGTAAGGTGGCATTGCATGTCCTGGTGAAGCTTGGTATTCCTATGTTCAGGTACCTAGTGACTTCCTCAAGTGTCGTCCAAAAGGTGCTTCTTCATCCGGTTGTGCAAACTTGTTCCTTGCATCCGCCATCCTAAAGAGTAGAAAATGGAGAGGAGTCAGAAATGAGAAGAGAATAGTGATCTATGGTTTTTAGCTTAGTGGTCGTGTCCTATACTAAGCGCGTGCTTTGATACCATCTTGTAGCGACCCGACCTCAAACGGTCAAGTCTCTGTGCTTCAGTGTCATCCGTGGATCGGTAATGCTGAAACACACAGTACTTGAGGATTTATAACAGAGTAGCAATCACACATTTATTACATCGAATGTCTCCAAAGAGAACTTATTACAATAAATATGGCTTAAGGCCATCTAATATGATAACAGCGGAAGGCTTGGAAGATAAAGTGAGTCCATCAACTCCAACGGCATTGCTGAGCTGCACGGCAATGACCTAACGAACCTTACTCTTCATCTGAAAAGTCTGCAACATAACACGTTGCAGCCCGAAAATGGGTTAGCACATGGAATATGCTGGCAAAGTAACACAGTAGAGCAGGAACAGAATAATGCTATCACTACATGCATATTTGGCTGGTGGAAAGCTCTATGGTTACATTTTTGCGAAAAGCCAATTTTTTCCTACAACAAAGGAATAGATTTTAATTTAACTATCATGGTAGTTGAAACATCATTGAGAAGGTTCCTCCAACTCAATCCCAATTAAAGTAATTATCAACCCGACAATATTAATTTAGAGTGATGAGATACTTAAGATACTCCAAGTACTAGACACTCAAGATGTCCATAACCGGGGACACGGCTAACCATGATTAGATTGTACACTCTGCAGAGGTTTGCGCACTTTTCCCCACAAGACTCGATTTCCTCCGTTGGATTTCTCGCACTACAAGATGTTTGAGAAACGGATGACCGAGACGCAGCCTTTCAGAGACATTAACTCTCTACTCCGGGTAGACCATACCAAACCTACAACCCACTACCTGCTGATCTACTTCTTCGAGAGCTTCACGTAACTTACTCAACTATGCTAGAGCCCATAATAGCTTGTGGCTGCACACAAAATTTCTAGTATGAATCATCTCAGTTCCCTTTGAGCCTGGGTGGTGGTCCATAGGAAGATCACACGGGTACTTCGGGATTTTTGAAAAATATAGGCAACACTGGGTACTCCAGGTGCCTCAATCCACCCAGATGTGTATTTAAGTTGCCACCTTAAGTTGAACCATTAATTATCAATCTCACATCTGTCATGGGAATCACTCACCCAAACCACGTCTACGAGCATAGCATAGCATATAAGCAACACGTAGGAGTAACTCCCAAGGGTTTGAATGTAACATGGCAATATGTTCTACCTCATCAACTACTTCCCAACCCACATATTAATAACATCCTAATCATGCAATGTTTGAGGATTGGAACTAATGCATAAAACTGGATGATAAAGGGATGTGATCAAAGTGTTACTTGCCTTGCTGACGATCCGCGTAACCTAGAGACTCCAAATAACATGCTTCGCACTCCGGGAATTCTATCACAAACAAACAATAGCATACACAAGCAATCAAGCAAAGAAGCATGGGTAAAACTAAAATAAGAAGGTCTAACTAGAAAGTTCAACTTAAGAACTCCGGTTTGCAAAAGGAATCAAATCGAACGGAGCAACGAAACTCAAACGGCGAAAGAAACAAGATCCGTTTACTAATCTGGACCTAGGTCAAGTTTTATAGTAGAAAAAGCTTGTTCAAGTTGGTTAAACGAAAAGAGGGTCTTGAGGCGAAGATCTAGGCGCTTGAATCGCCTGATTCCGACAAACGAGCGAAAAGATAAACTAGAATGAAAATCGGATCAGAAATCGCAATCAGAAATAACCGTGGGAAAAATCCGATAAAAGAAAACCGACGAACAGGCTAACGAACGAGCGTTCGTTGTCTGTAACTAACGAGAGAAAAACCGTTCGTTAAAACAAACGTACGGACGGGCGTTCGCTAAATAGAAGAACCAGGAAAAACCGGCGAACCGATCTAAAAAACGAACTAGGGTTTTTTTTTCTAAAAAAACCGGATTGGTTTTCTTTTAAAAAAACCGGCGGTGATGAAATGGTGTGGTACCTCCGGTGAGGAGGGGCTCGGGCGGCGGGGCAGCGGGCTAGCGGGGCTGGGGGGCGGCGGCGGCACGGCGCGTCGAAGCGGCGACGACGGCGTGGCGTGGGAGGCGGCGGCGCGCGGCTCGGCTCGGGAGCGGGCGGCTGCGGCGGCAGGGTTTGTGGTGGTGGCGGGGGAGGGGGGCTCGGGCGGCGTATATAAAGGGCGGGGGCGGGGTGGCTTGGAGGAGGGGCAAGGCGGCGACGGTGGAGGAGTCCGGCTCGGACTTTGTCCGAGTCGGTGGCGGCGGCGCGCGTGGCTCCGCACGGGAGACGGCGCCGGCGAGAGATGGGCCGGTCCGGCTGGGTTTCGGCCCAGTCGGTGCCTGAAGCTTTCTTTATTTTTTTTAAACAATTCCACCAAACAGAAAAATAATTCCTAGAAAATAAAATAAAAATCTAAAAATGCCAACACAAATTTTCTCCGTCTAAATAGAATATTTAGAACGAGGTGAACATTTTCTTGGCCCTAAATGCAATTTTGAAAACGTGCAATTTTTCTAAGCAAACAAAATTGTAAATAAAATCCAAATAAAACAAACATTTGATTTTAATATTTTTCCTCCAATATTTCAATTATTTTGGAGAAGTCATATTATCTCCTCTCATATATTTTTAATATGAAATATTTTCGGAGAGAAAAATAATTAAAACCAAAAATCCTCGTTTCAATATTTGATAAAAATCAAATTTGAAAACTGGGGAAATCCCCAACTCTCTCCGAGGGTCCTTGAGTTGCTTAGGATTTCGATGATCGCGAGCCGAAAAGCAATAAAATATGATATGCAGGAATGATCTATGTATAACATTCCAAATTGAAAATTTGGGATGTTACAGCCAACTTAGCCTATCACAAGCTCTCACGGTCAACGAAGGATATTCCTTCTCCTAGGAAGACCCGATCAGACTCGGAATCCCGGTTACAAGACATTTCGACAATGGTAAAACAAGACCAGCAAGACCGCCCGATGCGCCGACATCCCGATAGGAGCTGCACATATCTCGTTCTCAGGGCAACACTGGATGAACACTACGTACAACTAAAACAAACCCTCAAGTTTCCCTGAGGTGGCGCTGCAAGTGCTCTGTTTCGGACCAACACTTAGAGAAGCACTGGCCCCGGGTGGGGGGGGGGTTAAATAAAGATGACCCTCGGGAGCACGACTCCAAGGGAAAAGTAGGTGGTGGTGAGGCAAATGGTAAAACCAAGGTTGGGCCTTACTGGAGGAGTTTTATTCAAAGCGAACTATCAAGGGGTCCCCATAACACCCAACCATGTAAGGAATGCAAAATCAAGGAACATAACACCGGTATGACAGAAACTAGGGCGGCAAGAGTGGAACAAAACACCAGGCATAAGGCCGAGCCTTCCACCCTTTACCAAATATATAGATTCATTAATTAAATAAGAGATATTGTGATATCCCAACATATCCATGTTCCAACAAGGAACAATCTTCATCTTCACCTGCAACTAGCAATGCTATAAGAGCGGCTGGGCAAAAGCGGTAACATAGCCAAACAACAGTTTGCTAGGAAAGGTGGGTTAGAGGCTTGACATGGCAATATGGGTGGCATGATAAAGCAAGTGGTAGGTATCACGGCATAGAAATAGAGCAAGAAACTGGCAAGCAAATATAGAAGTTATTTCGAGGGTATGGTCATCTTGCTTGAGATCCCGCAAGGAAGAAGAACGAGTTCATGAAGAAGACAAACGGACGTAGTCGAACGGATCCTCACAAACGCGACTTTATCGGAACTAACCCAAAGAGGCAACACCGGAAAGAAGCAAAAAACATAGTAAACAAACATCACATAAACATGGCATGATGCACAACCAAGTATGATGCATGTCCGGTTTAATGATACATGGCATGGCAAAGTGCACAAGCAAAACTACAAGTTAAGTGGAGCTCAATATGCAATGGGTTGCATATTGACGATACACCACATTCAAGTTATTTAGTTCGATCTTGTTTATGTACTCAACAATATTAAATGTTCGTTAGCATGGCAAGAGGTGAAGCATACATAAACTAACTACCTAGTCAAGTTTAAATGAGGCCGGAAACAACAAACAACAATTCCGGAAGATCCCCATGAGCATATATTAGATTTGGTACTGTTCTGCCCTATGCACAATTTTAGAGTTGTTAAACCTGCAAAGCAATGCCGCCATGTTAAACTAGGCATTTTTCTACCCCATTTACATATAAAGTTTATTAAATTTGGAGCTACGGTTATTTAGTTATGAAATAAATCATTTTAGCATGTTATTAGAGCAAATTTAATCAAACAGCAAAATAAACATGTCAAACGTGATTGAAAGTTGGATATTATTAAACTAGATGAAATTCTAGTCAAGTTTCATATATAACTTATTTACATCCAATGCACGGTTGATGAGTTATGATATGCATGATGTTGAGGGACTTTTCTGCAAAACAGGTCTTCTCTGGAATATAGATAAATACGCAGGCAGGAAAAAAAATCAACGGGCCGAAAGTTGAACTGGCCCAACAGGCACAAAGGCCTAGAGGGGGTGCTTCTCGCCCATGGGCCTCTTGGGCCGGCGGATCTGGGCTGGGGCGTGGGAGGTGGCCCGTTAGAGGGGCTCGCTCGACCTCCTCCTCTGCTCCATGTGAGCAGGAGGCCATGGCGGCAATGGGATGGCGAGGGGAGGCAGGGGTCCGGTGCGATGGAGCAGATCCGGGTGGAGAGGCACAGATCCAGGCGCGAGGTGTCCGTTTTCGGTGGTGGCGGCGTCCGGCAGTGCACGCCGGCGCAAGGCGGCGAGCTCCATGAAGACCCTGTCCAAGTTGGCTGAGAGAGTACATGTTAGAGAGAGAGAGAGAGAGAGAGAGAGAGAGAGACATGAGGAAGGAGAAGAAAGGTAGAGGCGAGCACGACGTGACCTGCTGGTCACCGACAGGAGGCTCGTCGGCGTCGGCTCGCCGATGGGAGGGGCGATGGCGGCGCTCCTCCGATCCAACTCGGGGTCGAGCGGGAGGAGGCGCAGGCTTGCGGAGGGCCGAACGGTGGTGTTCGGGCAAAGATGGGCTCGTCCAGGCCCAGATCTGACCCAGCGCAGGCCAGCGGCAGGCTCCGCGGGCTACGGTGAAGTGGGGCGCAGGGGGGGGGGACGCGTGGCGCGCTGGGGTTGGCTGGAAGGCAGCTGAGAGGTGAGGTGGCGCGACGTGGTTGGTTGCGGGGGCGCTGGCGGCGGTGCCAAGTGGCGGAGATGGGTTCGGCCGGCGCGGAAATGGAGGTGGGTGGCAGCTAGAGGTAGGTGGAGACTAGAGGATGCCAATTTTGGAAGGAGGGTGTCCATATATAGCAAAATTGCTAGGGTTTTGGGTCTAGGGGAGGTTTTCGGAGCCTCCGATCGCGATCCGACGGACCCGATCGAGAGGGGGGGTTAGGTAGACCTAGGTGGGCTGTGGAGAGCGGGTTGGGCTGAGAGAAGAGAGATGGAAATGCAGCCCGGCAAGGTTTTCGGAGACCGAAAACGTCCGACGAAAAGATCGGCTATAATGCCGCTATAGTTTAACGGTTGGGCTATCAAACGAGCTCGGAATGCGATGAAACTTGGCAGGCATCCTACTGACAACAAAACAATACTGCATGCCAACTTTCAACCTATTCCGAGAACATTTTTCGGCCACTTATAACATAATATTTCGGACATGCCGCAGGCGCGTGCGAGTGTGGACGGGCTCAGAATGGAGATAGCTGGGGAACTCGGACGAATGCAAGTTTCAAAAACATGATGATGCAATGCACATGATGACATGATGAAAGCAACACGCAATAAAAAGACATGGCAAAGACAGCGAATAACTGGAAGACATCTGGCACAACGGTCTCGGGTCGTTACAAAGCTCCATAAGGAAATAGTGAACCTCAAGCAGCAAGTCAATAAGCTCGAGGAAGAGAATCCTATCCCGAGGGGCATCATCGCCAAGAATATCACATCACCACCCCCGAAGAAGGAGACATAATCACACGGGTGTGGGCACTCCCCTTGGCAACTGCCAAGCTTGGGGGAGTACCCCAGTATCGTATCACCATCACTTTTATCGTTACCATTTTTCTTAGTTCGATCCTTTTGATAATATCTTTATCTAGTAGAATAAAGTTTTAGTATGATCTAGTTGTGAGTTTTGCTTTATGATCCTTCTATGTAATCAAGTCCATGAGCTTTATATAATAAAGATTAGTGTTGAGTCAAGGGCTTTATTATTTTGCTATGATCTTGAGGGAATAAAATAAAAGAGAAGAAATAAAAAGAAACAAAGAGATCATATGGATCTTATGGAGAGTAATGAGCTCACATATAAAGAGTATGATGAATAAAAGTTGTTGAGAGTTGACAAACATAGTTTTGGTCATTGTTGCAATTAATAGGAAGTAATAAAGAAAGAGAGGTTCACATATAAATATACTATCTTGGACGTCTTTTATGATTGTGAGCACTCATTAAAGTATGACATGCTAAGAGTTGATGTTGGACAAGGAAGACAACATAATGGGTTATGATTTCTTACATCTGAGATAAATTATATTGTCATGGATCATACAACATGTTGAGCATGCCTTTCCCTCTCTTGCTAGCCAATTTCTTTGCACCAATCCTTAAACCCATTTTTGCCATGAGAGTCCACCATATCTACTTATGGATTGAGTAAGATCCTTCAAGTAAGTTGTCATCGATGCAAGGAATAAAAATTTCCTTCTAAATATGTATGATCTATTAATAAGCTTTATACGATCTTGTGATGTGGAAGAAATAAAAGCGCATGACAACCTCTGCTTCCCTCTGCGAAGGGCCTATCTTTTACTTTTATCTTCTACCTTATATAAGAGTCATGGTGATCTTCACCTTTCCTTTTACATTTTATCCCTTGGCAAGCACAATTTGTTGGAAAGATCCAGATATATATTGCTAATTGGATGTGAGTTTTCATGAACTATTGTGGTTGACATTACCCTTGAGGTAAAAGGTTGGGAGGCAAAACCATAAGCCCCCATCTTTCTTTGTGTCCGGCTAAAACTTCATAACCATAAATATCGCGTGAGTGTTAGCAATTGTGGAAGACTAAAAGATGGTTGAGTATGTGGACTTGCTAAAAAGCTCTTATATTCAATCTTTCCTATGGTATGATAAATTGCAACTGCCTCAATGACTGAGATTAGAGTTTGTTAGTTTTCAATGAAGTTTATGATTCATACTTGAAATTGTGATTGAATTGTTACTTCAGCATAAAAGATCATATGAGAATATATATATATGTTGTTGTTCTAAGAATGATCATAATGCCCTCATGTCCGTATTTTATTTTTATCGACACCTCTATCTCTAAACATGTGGACATATTTTTCGATTTCGGCTTTCGCTTGAGGACAAGCGAGGTCTAAGCTTGGGGGAGTTGATACGTCCATTTTGCATCATGCTTTTATATCGTTATTTATTGCATATGGGATGTTATTACACATTATGTCACAATACTTATGCCTTTTCTCTCTTATTTGACAAGGTTTACATGAAGAGGGGGAATGCCGGCAGCTGGAATTCTGGGCTGGAAAAGGAGCAAATATTAGAGACCTATTCTCCACTGCTCCAAAAGTCCTGAAACTTCACGGAAGTTATTTTCAGAATATATAAAAAATATTGAGCGAAGAAAGCACCAGAGGGGGCCACCCACCAGCCATGAGGGTGGGGGCGCGCCCTACCCCCTGGGCGCGCCCCCTGCCTCGTGGGCCCCCTAGTGGCCCTCCGATGCCCATCTTTGGCTATATGGAGTCTTTCGTCTGAGAAAAAAATCAGAAGCAAGCTTATGGGACGAAACTCGGCTGCCACGAGGCGGAACCTTGGCCGAACCAATCTAGGGCTCCGGCGCAGCTGTTCTGCCGAGGAAAATACCCTCCGGGAGGGGGAAATCATCACCATCGTCATCACCAACGACCCTCTCATCGGCAGGGGTCAATCTCCATCAACATCTCCACCAGCACCATCTCATATCAAACCCTAGTTCATCTCCTGTACCCAAATCTTTGTATCCAAACTCAGATTGGTACCTATGGGTTGCTAGTAGTGTTGATTACTCCTTGTAGTTGATGCTAGCTGGTTTACTTGGTGGAAGATCATATGTTCAGATCCATTATGCATATTAATACCCCTCTGATTATGAACATGAATATGCTTTGTGAGTAGTTACGTTTGTTCCTGAGGACATGGGAGAAGTCTTGCTATTAGTAGTCATGTGAATTTGGTATTCGTTCGATAGTTTGATGAGATGTATGTTGTCATCCCTCTAGTGGTGTCATGTGAACGTCGACTACGTGACACTTCACCATTGTTTGGGCCTAGAGGGAGGCATTGGGAAGCAATAAGTAGATGATGGGTTGCTAGAGTGACAGAAGCTTAAACCCTAGTTTATGCGTTGCTTCGTAAGGGGCTGGTTTGGATCCATGTGTTTCATGCTATGGTTAGGTTTACCTTAATACTTCTGTTGTAGTTGTGGATGCTTGCAATAGGGGTTAATCATAAGTGGGATGCTTGTCCAAGTAAGGACAGTACCCAAGCACCAGCCCACCCACATATTAAATTATCAAAGTACCGAATGCGAATCATATGAACGTGATGAAAACTAGCTTGACGATAATTCCCATGTGTCCTCGGGAGCGATTTCCTTCATATAAGAGTTTGTGCAGGCTTGTCCTTTGCTACAAAAAGGATTGGGCCATCTTGCTGCATGATACGCCTCCAATGTATCTATAATTTATGAAGTATTCATGCTATTATATTATCAACCTTGGATGTTTTATATGCATTTATATGCTATTTTATATGATTTTTGGGACTAAGCTATTAACCTAGTTCCCAGTGCCAGTTTCTGTTTTTTCCTTGTTTTTGAGTTTTACAGAAAGGAATATCGAACGGAGTCCAATTGACGTGACAATTTTTTATGGACCCAAAGAAGACCCCGGAGTAAAAGTGTTGGGTCACGGGCACCTCCTGGACGTGAGTCTGACGCCAAAAATTCCTATAAATACAGAAACCTCGGAAAATTAACCTAGATCGGGAGTTCCGCCACCAGAAGCCTCCGTAGCCACTGAAAACCAATCTAGGCCCTCTCTGGCATCCTGCCAGAGGGGGCCAACATCACCGGAGGGCATGGAGGAGGATCCTAGAGGGGCCATCATCACCATGAAGGCCAAGGACCAGAGGGGGAACCTCTCCCCATCCAGGGGAGTGGCCATGGAGGAGGAAGCACAAGGGGGAGAACCTCTCCTCCTCTCTCTTGGTGGCACTAGAGTGCCATCGAGAGGGGAATCATCGCCGCGGTGATCGTCTTCATCAACATGACCATACTCATCTCTTTTACGCGGTCCACTCTCCCGCACCCCACTGTAATCCCTACTTGAACATGGCGCTTTATGCCAGATATTATGATCCAATGATGTGTTTCCATCCTATGATGTTTTGAGTAGATATCCTTTGTATTTGGGTTGATTGATGATCTAGATTGTTATGAGTTGTATGTTTTACTTTGGTGCTGTCCTATGGTGCCCTCCGTGTCGTGCAAGCGTGAGGGATTCCCGCTGTAGGGTGTTGCAATACATTTATGATTCGCTTATAGTGGGTTGCGTGAGTGACTGAAACACAAACCCGAGTAAGGGGGTTGTTGCGTATGGGATAAAGAGGACTTGATGCTTTAATGAAATGGTTGGGTTTTACCTTAATGACCTTTAGTAGTTGCGGATGCTTCCAATCTTAAGTGCATATGATCCAAGTAGAGAAAGTATGTTAGCTTATGCCTCTCCCTCATATGAAACTGCACTAGTGATTACCGGTCTTGTTAACGATTGCCTAGGACAATTCCTCACACCGATCCACCATTATTCGACACTCACTATTTATAATATTTAGTGATATATTCTAACTTCACGATAACAGCACCTACTTTTATATTTTAGCTCTCCGATATCATACAGAGTTATCCTCTTCATACCCACAACATAGTTTTATTTCTCGTTGCTAGTTGGAAGCAAACGTTCGGTGTACGTAGAGTCGTATCAGTGGCAGATAGGGCTTGAGAGAATATTGATCTTACCTTTAGCTCCTTGTGTGTTCGACACTCCATACTTATCACTTCCACCTTTAGAAATTTCTACGATGATTCCTTGCACTTGGGGATTCAAGCTCTTTTCTGGCGCCGTTGCCCGGGAGCAATAGCGTGGGGTTGATATTCTCGTGTGTGCTTGTTTGCTTTCTTCACTAAGTAGCTTTTGTTTTTCCTTTTTTGTTTCTATTTAGTTGTAAGCTAAACATACAATTTTTTATAATAATGAAAATACAAAAAAATTTACTTGCCTCTCATACCTAAAAAGTTTTTCAAAAAGAGAAGTAACTGGAAAGTTATGCATTGAAGAAGTGAGGGTCGACCTTGAGCACTCGTGTTCATGCTCACGGAAACAATGTATAATTTTTAATGGAAGTTTCTCTGTAAATAGTTACCCCCTTATATATCCATTGTATTATAAAAATAATGTGCCAAGATTTGGTTTTAGGATGATTAGATTGCTTGTTTACTATGTGCAGAACAAAAACAGAAACTTTGGCTGTGGCGCGTGATTTTACATTTTTTTCTGGAAAGTCAAATGGGTCTGAAACTTTTTTAACATTACTTCTATATAAATTTTTCAAAATTTCAAATTTATTTCATAATTTTTGGAGTTACATAAGTTTACTGAACCTCCAGATTACTACAGACTGTCCTGTTTTAGACAGATTCTGTTTTCTATGTGTTGATCACTTATTTTGTTGAATCTATGGGTAGTATCGGGGGGTATGAACCATGGTGAAGTTGGAATACAGTAGATATAGTTCTAATATGAAATTGTAATGAGTTTACAACAGTACCTAAAGGTAGTAATTTGATTTATTATACTAACGGATCTCACAAAGTTTTTGTTAAAGTTTTGTGTGGATGAAGTGTTCGAAGAACGAGGAGTTACCGATGTGAGAAGAATGAAGAGAGGCAAGAGCTCAAGCTTGGGGATGCCCAAGGCACACCAAGTAAATATTCTAAGGATACTCAAGCATCTAAGCTTGGGGATGCCCCGGTTGGCATCCCATCTTTCTTCTTCAACAATTATCGGTATACCTCGATTTTTGTTTTGTTCACATGATTTGTGTCCTTTGTGTTTTTATTTTTCTTTAAGAACCATGCTAGTATGAGATATCCCTTCATCAATTTATAGAATACTTCATGTGCTTCACTTATATCTATTAAGTATGATCTTATAGAATTGCTCTTTGAGCTTCACTTAAATCTTTTGAGTATGGTTTTATAGAATGCTTCATGTGCTTCACTTATACATTTTGAGCTTGGATATTGGTTAGTTTATATTAATTGTAGTATGCTCCATTAACTTCACTTATATATTTTGGAGTATGAATAATACTATCATCTAAAGCGGGTTTGGAAGAGTGTCAACTTTAGGAACTAGTGATCCCGCTATTCCGAATGAGAAGAATTTTGCTTATGTGGAGAGTAGAAAAAATTCTATGCTTGTAGATCATGAAAAGAATGATTTATGTGATGGTTATGTTGTTGAATTAATTCATGATGCTACTGAAAATTATTATTAGGGAGTAATACATGCTTGTAGGAGTTGCAATAATATCAAATGTCCTCTCTATGTGCTTAATGTTTTGAAGTTATACTAGTTTTGCCTTCCTATGCTAGTTGATTCTTGTTCCTATAAATTGTGTGCTCACAAAATCCCTAGGCATAGGAAGTGGGTTAGGTTTAAATGTGCTAGTCATATTCTTCATGATTCTCTCTTTATGTTTCAATTCTTATCTTTTATGTGAGCATCATTGAAATCATCATGCCTAGCTAAAAGGCATTAATGAAAAGAGCTTGTTGGGAGACAACCCAATATTTACCCTTACTTTTTTTGTGTGTTTACACGATTAAGCTACTGTAGTAATCATGTTTTATAGCTTTTGTTTCAATAAAGTGCCAAGTAAGACCTTTGGGAAGACTTGGGTGAAAGTTAATGTGATCTTGCTGTAAAAAAACAGAAACTTTGCACTCATGAGATTATCTGCCATTTTTTACAGAAGAGTGATTTGGTGCTGATTCTTTTTCCAGAAGATTAATAGAAAAATTGCTCAGGTCCACCAATTTATTTCATAATTTTTTGACTAGCAGAAGTATGGTTAGTGTTCAGATCATTACAGATTGTTCTGTTTCTGACAGATTCTGTTTTCATTGCATAGTTTGCTTGTTTTCTAGTTTCTATGACTTATATTTCTCAATAACAATTATGAGCCTTGTCTTTGACAGTACCAAAGTGAATGGTTTACTCTTTATCATACTAACCTATCTCACGAAGTTCCATTAAGTTTTGTGTGGTTGAAGTTTTCAACCTTTGGGTGAGATATCGATATGATGAGAATAAGGAGTGGAAAGACCCTAAGCTTGGGGATGCCCAAGGCACCCCAAGGTAATATTCAAGGAAGACTCAAGTGCCCAAGCTTGGGGATGCCCCGGAAGGCATTCCCTCTTTCGTCACATGATATGTGTTTTGCTTGGAGCGTATTTTGAATTGTACTTGCTGTTTGAATAAAATCATTGGATCTAAAATCTTAAATGAAAAAGAATCCTCCCATGGCTAGTTAATTATTTGACTACTCAATGTCCTTCACTTATATCTTTTGGAGTAGTTTATCATTTACTCATGTGCTTCACGTATATCCTATGAGTAAGTGGTTGAATAATTGAATATCATAAATCTGAATTTATATATGTTTCATATGCTTATACCATGGGGAGTAATGACTTCACACTGAATAAGTATAGGTAGTAAACTTATTGAACGTTAGCAAACATAGAATTGGTCACTTGAACAATTCATGAAAGAATATTGAAGGAAGAGATATTTCACATATAAATATACTATCTTGGACATCTTTTGTAATTGTGAGCACTCATTAAAATATGTAATGCTAAAAGGTTGATGTCGGACAAGGAAGACAACGTAATGGGTTATGTTTTCTTATATCCGAAATAAAGTATATTTTCTTGGATCATCCAACATGTTGAGCTTGCCTTTCCCTCTCATCCTAGCCAAATTCTTTGCACCAAGTAGAAATACTACTTGTGCTTCCAAACACCCCTTAAAATGAGTTTTGCCATGAGAGTCCACCATACCTACCTATGGATTGAGTAAGATCCTTCAAGTAAGTTGTCATCGATGCATGCAATAAAAATTGCCCTCTAAATATGTATGATCTATTAATGTGGAGAAAATAAGCTTTATATGATCTTGTGATGTGGAAGAAGTAAAAGCGACGGACTGCATAATAAAGGTCCATCTCACAATTGGCAATATAAAGTGACATTCTTTTGCATTCAGATTTTGTGCATCCAACCATAAAAGCGCATGACAACCTCTGCTTCCCTCTGCGATGGGCCTATCTTTTACTTTTATCTTCTACCTTATGCAAGAGTCATGGTGATCTTCACCTTTCCTTTTTACATTTTATCCTTTGGCAAGCACATTGTGTTAGAAAGATCCTGGTATATATATCCAATTGGATGTAAGTTATCATGAACTATTATTTTTGACATTACCCTTGAGGTAAAAGGTTGGGAGGCAAATCTATAAGCCCCTATCTTTCTCTGTGTCCGATTAAAATTTTGAACCCATAAATATCACGTGAGTGTTAGCAATTGTGAAAGATTAAATGATAGTTGAGTATGTGGAGTTTGGTAAATCAAAGCTCTGACATAGACCCTTCCTGAAAATAAGATGAATTGCAATTGTTTGATGATTGAGAATATAGTTTGTTAGTTTCAAGAAAGTTTATGATCTATACTTTAACATGTGAAAAGCTTGTTACTTGATCATGAAAAGTTTTATGAAGATGAGCTACCGTTATGATACATAATGATGCTAGAAAAAGTGATTGGAACTATCATTGATGAAACTTATGCACTTGCTAGCATTCACACTTCATAAATTATTTCTTTTATCATTTACCTACTTGAGGACGAGTAGGAATTAAGCTTGGGGATGCTGATATGTCTCCAATGTATCTATAATTTATGAAGTATTCATGCTATTATATTATCAATCTTGGATGTTTTATATGCATTTATATGCTATTTCATATGATTTTTGGGACTAACCTATTAACCTAGTGCCCAATGCAAGTTCCTGTTTTTTTCCTTGTTTTTGAATTTTACAGAAAAGGAATATCAAATGGAGTCCAATTGATGTGCCAATTTTTGATGATTTTTATGGACCAAAAGAAGACCCCGGAGTAAAAGAGTTGGGCCAAGAGAGTACCGTGGCGCCCACGAGGGTGGGGCGCACGCCCACCCCGCTAGGCGCGTGGGCCTGCCTCGTGGATGCCTCGGGCACCTCCTTGACATGAGACCGATGCCAAAAATTCCTACAAATACAGAAACCTCGGAAAGTTAACCTATATCGGGAGTTCCACCGCCAGAAGCTTCCATATCCACCGAAAACCAATCTAGGCCCTCTCTGGCATCCTGCCAGAGGGGGCCATCATCACCGGAGGGCATGGAGGAGGATCCCGGAGGGGCCATCATCACCATGAAGGCCAAGGACCAGAGGGGGAACCTCTCCCCATCCAAGGGGGAGGCCATGGAGGAGGAAGCACAAGGGGGAGAACCTCTCCTCCTCTCTCTTGGTGGCACCGGAGTGCCATCGAGAGGGGAATCATCGCCGCGGTGATCGTCTTCATCAACATCACCATCATCATCACCATTGAGGGAGTCCTGGATTAGGGGGTCTCCGGACAGCCGGACTGTTAGACTATGAAGATACAAGATTGAAGACTTTGTCTTGTGTCCGGATGGGACTCTACTTGGCGTGGAAGGCAAGCTAGGCAGCACGAATATGGATATCTCCTGCTTTGTAACCGACCTTGTGTAACCCTAACCCTCTCCGGTGTCTATATAAACTGAAGGGTTTTAGTCCGTAGGACAACAACCATAACATACAATCATACCATAAGCTAGCTTCTAGGGTTTAGCCTCTCTGATCTCGTGGTAGATCTACTCTTGTACTACCCATATCATCAATATTAATCAAGCAGGACGTAGGGTTTTACCTCCATGAAGAGGGCCCAAACCTGGGTAAAACATTGTGTCCCCTGCCTCCTGTTACCATCCGGCCTAGACGCACAGTTCTGGACCCCCTACCCGAGATCCGCCGGTTTTGACAACGATATTAATGCTTTCATTGAGAGTTCCTCTGTGTCGTCGCTGTTATGCTTGATGGCTCCTACTATCATCGATAGCGATGCGGTCCAGGGTGAGACTTTTCTCCCCGGACAGATCTTCGTATTCGGCGGCTTTGCACTGCGGGCTAATTCGCTTGGCCATCTGGCGCAGATTGAAAGCTACGCCCCTGGCCGTTAGGTCAGATTTGGAAGTTTGAACTACACGGCCGACATCCGTGGAGACTTGATCTTCGAGGGATTCGAGCCATAGCCGGGTGCGCCGCACTGTCGCGATGGGTATGACCTAGCTCTGCCGCAGAACAGTACCCCAGAGGCCGCGCCCGCATCAGCTCCGACCCTTAGCTCGGAGCCAAGTGCGCCAATCGAGGACGGGTGGTTAGACACCGCCTCAGGGGCTATAGTCTCAACGGCGATCGAGCCAAACACCAGCATAATCCTCTGCGCAGCCTGTGACTCCAAGGTGCCGGACTCTTTCTGACTCCGAACCGCCCGCGCCCCTGCCAATCGAATCCGATTGGGTGCCGATCATGGAATTCACCACCGCAGATATCTTTCAGCACTCGCCCTTCGGTGACATTCTGAATTCACTAAGGTCTCTCTCTTTGTCAGGAGAGCCCTGGCCGGATTATGGCCAACAGGATTGGGATGCAAACGACGAAGAAATTCGACGCCCACCCACCACCCACTTAATAGCCACTGTCGATGACTCAACCGACATGCTCGACTTCGACTCTGAAAACATAGACGGTGTGGACGACGATGTGGGAGGCGAAGAGGAACCACCACCCACAGGGCGCTAGACGTCCACTTCATCATATGACGTATACATGGTGGACACAGCAAAAGAAGACGACGACGAGGAACGGAAGAATGCACCGAAGGCTTGTTCCCTTGAGAAGCAGTCAAAGCGGCGGCACAAGCGCCGCCCCAAATCCCGCCTCAGCAGAAATAACGATCATACAGACCCAGCGTTGGAGCTGGGCGAACCACTGCCAGATCACGGCAATACGGAGAATCAAACCAAACAAACCAATTCTGTCAAAGATAATAGTCCGGACGACATAACGCCGAACAGGCACCCAGAGCAGCAGAATGCCCGTCAAAGGCTTCTTGCCACCGCAAGGATTCTGAAAAAGCAGAAGCAAAGGCTCAAGGATGCGCAGGACACACTCCAAATAAGATGGAGTAAAGTACTCAACACAGCAGCGAAGTACGGCGACAATCACCCCATCAAGAGCTACCCAAAGCGGAAGTCGCTACCTGAATTCGATGAGGAGGCCTCAGATCCCCCACAACCAAAAATCAAAACAGCCACCTGGCTGGATAGACGACCTTATGGCCAACATAGAGCGGCAAACAATGCCACTCACAAGACAATACGCGATCCACGAGAGGGCTCGCACCAAAAGGACGACGCAACCAGAACCATCTATGGACCACGCAAGCGCGCCCCAGCATATGATGTAACACAACAAACATCCGAACAATGTGGTACACCCAGATACAGGGGTGCCGCACACCCCCTATGTTTCACCGATGAGGTGCTTGACCATGAATTTCCAGAGGGATTCAAACCCGTAAACATAGAGGCATACGATGGAACAACAGACCCTGGGGTCTGGATCGAGGACTATATCCTCCACATCCATATGGTGCGAGGAGATGATCTCCACGCCATCAAGTACTTACCCCTCAAGCTCAAAGGACCAGCTCGTCACTGGCTTAAAGGCCTCCCCGAAAACTCCATTGGAAGCTGGGAAGAGCTCGAAGACGCTTTTCGGGCAAATTTTCAAGGGACTTATGTTCGACCTCTGGACGCGGACGATTTGAGTCATATAACTCAATAGCCTGGAGACTCAGCCCGAAAACTTTGGAACATGTTTCTTACTAAAAAGAACCAAATTGTCGACTGTCCAGACGCCGAAACCTTGGAAGATTTTAAGCATAGCATCCGTGACGAATGGCTTGCCAGACACCTCGGCCAAGAAAAGCCGAGAACAATGGCAGCATTAACAAGCCGCATGACCCGCTTTTGCGTGGGTGAGGACAGCTGGCTAGCCAGATGCAGCACCAGCACCCCCAGAACATCTGAAGTTAGAGATGGAAATGGGAAATCACGGCGCAACAGCAATAACAAACACCGGAATAAAGAAGACAGCACGAAGAGCACGACAGTAAACGCTGGATTCAAAAGCTCTCGGCCAGGTC
Organism: Triticum monococcum; assembly: GCA_034509565.1. Classification (NCBI taxonomy): domain Eukaryota; kingdom Viridiplantae; phylum Streptophyta; class Magnoliopsida; order Poales; family Poaceae; genus Triticum; species Triticum monococcum. The sequence goes on along the minus strand of CM067841.1, from coordinate 144,429,105 downwards.
AGCAAAAGCCGCCCTCTAAAGGCGCCAGAGATGAACTGTCCAGCCTAAACAAAATTCTGGACCAAATATGTCAGATCCATAGCACCCCTGGTAAACCCGCTAATCATACCCACAGAGAATGTTGGGTCTTCAAGCAGCCCGGCAAGCTCAACGCCGTACACAAGGGGGAGGATACACCAAGCGAAGACGAGGATGAGCCTCTCAAGCAAGACAATGGGGAACAAAAGAAATTTCCACCATAAGTCAAAACAGTAAACGTGTTACACGTGATCAAGGGAAGAAACAAAACGGCACTCCCAGAAAAATATGCCCAAGGGCCTATCACCGCGGAGTCCTGCCACTGCTCGTCTCAACCGATCACTTTTGACCATCGTGATTACTCAGCAAGTATCCGGCATGCAGGATGGGCTGCCCTGGTATTAGACCCAATAATTGACGGATACCACTTCACACAAGTCCTGATGGACGGTGGCAGCAGTCTAAACCTGATATACCAGGACACAATCCGTGAAATGGGGATAGACCTAACACAAATTTGCCATAGCAATACTACCTTTAAAGGAGTAACGCCAGGCCCAGGCGCTCATTGCACGGGCTCCCTGCTACTAAAGGTTATGTTCGGCTTCCCCGATAACTTCCGTAGCGAACATTTAACCTTCAACATCGCTCCGTTCCAAAGTGGAAATTTTTACTCATCTTTAATTATACATTGTTTCTTTGAAAACTATCTTCTTGCACAACAACTTTTTCACCTAAGTTCCTCTCTTTTACAGATGATCATCGTGCTACACCCGTCCAAGATACGGCACAACAGAGACACAGGCGCAGACGTGCAGTAGGGACCCGCTCCAAGGATTATTTTTATATTAAGACCCTGCGTAAACCTTTTTTACTGTCTCTTGTTGATACATATCCACCGAATTCTTAGCACAGTTGAGAAGGATGCTGACGTCTTGGCATGTGGCCACGTCAGAATAATGCACGTACCTGGACACAAGGGGCTTCTTACAAAGGGCACTATTTAGGCCCGGTTTATACCATAAAGACCGAATACCTTAGGGAGTGTTCATCGTCGCAAGTTTGGCCTTATATGCATCATCTCCGAATCATTGTCTTTGGTCAAATGTTGGGTTTGCCCGGCTCCTGTGTTTTGGTGCCTTACGGTCCGCTTTATCGGCTAAGGTTGCACCAGGAGAACTACTGTGATTGTGCCCTGGTTCATCCGGACGAGCACCTCAGTAGAGAAAGCCGAAAACTGACTGTCATGATATAGCGTGAGACTGGTCAACCACTCGATGACCTATCAGAATTTTAGAATTCCTCTACATTAACGAAGGGCCGTTTTCCGGCCAGGCATGTATGCACCCTGCGATTGGGAGAGTGTGGAGCCACCAGGGGCTATCTAGTAGCCCCACTGTCAAACTCCTATGGCTAAGTGAAAGTGTTAAAGCATTATAGTCCGGTTGCCTCACTCGCTACGCTATCACCTCCTTAATAGGACCAAGACGTTGGGTTAAGTGTGAACACGCGTTTTTGCAAGCACCTCCGCATTATATGCGTGGGGGTTGAAGCCGACGGCTGCAATCTTTCAGGTTATACATATGTATACATAAACGGCCGCACAGGAGGCATCATACTACTTTCAGGCAAAAGTATAAACATAGCCTTATAAAAAGTTCATAAAAGCATTGTGTTTACAATGAGAATACATATCACTCAAACATAATATTCTTCGAGCACTGGGCCTCTATCAAACGAGCACCCTCGAGAACCTCCTCGAAATAGTGCTCGGCAGCCACTCGGCCTATGGTCGAACCCTGCGCCACAACAGTGGTAGCGTCCATCTCCGCCTAGTATGCTTTAACACGGGCAAGGGCCATCCGCGAGCCTTCTATGCACGCCGACCTCTTCATCGCATTAATGCGCGGCACCGCACCAAGGAACTGCTGCACTAAGCTGAAATAGCTGTTCGGCTTTGGCTTTTCCGGCCATAGCTGATCCACAACAGACCTCATGGCGAGTCCGGACAACCTATTTAGTTTGGCCCATTCGGCTAGCTGGTCAGTCAATGAAAGCGGACGCTCTGGAATGTGGAATTGCGACCAGAACAGCTTGTCCACTTCATGATCTGTCTGACCTTGGAAGTACTTGGCCGCATCGGCAGCGCTCGCCGCCAAATCCATATACGCATCTGCCGAACTCCATAGCCGATCCAGAAGGGCATACCGTGGATCTCCGAACTTCCTCCGTAACATGAAGGGTTTCCCAGCCACAATATCCCCGGCTTCCTGCAACTCCTCCTTCTTCGCTCTCATAGCAGAACGGGTGTCTTTGTCCGCCGCCGTGGCCTTCTCAAGGTCCGTTGCCTTCGCTCGGTTTTCTTTTTCAAGGACCCGGCAACGGTCGGCAGTGTCTTTTAATTCTACGGCCATCTTGGCCATCTTCTCTTGGCTCTCGCAATGTGCGGCCTTCTCGGCTTTCAACTCTTCGGCCGCCTTCAAAGCAGCGGCATTACTAATCCCCGCTTGTTCCTTGGCTCAGGCAAGTTCTGCCCGCAAGGTTTCCACGGTGGCAGCTCCATCTGCAGTCACAACATATTAAAGATACTGGCATCATGCTGCTCTTACTATGTGGCGTTCACCAGATAATAACACTTACCCTGTGCCTCATCAAGCCTCTTGTTAACAAGCTCGATGTCGGTGTCTGCCGCATCCAGTTGCCGTTTTAATTTGGCAAACTCACTAGTCCGGCTAGCTACCAAAGCTTCCACCACCTGCACATAGGGGCAGTCTGGCTATTGCCTGGGAATATGATCCTCTGTTCGCCGCCGTTCTCGACGACAACCAGAGTCTCAGGGGCTACTATCTACACAGGGCACACCTAACATGTGCAGTACTATCACATATTATCTCACGTACCTCAAAGCATGTCAGTAGACTCATAAAGGCTTCATGTAATCCGCTTTCGGCAGACGAGATTCTCTCCATCATCGTACCCATCAGCATTCGGTGTTCTTCTGAGATGGCCGCTCGCCCCACCAACTCCCTCAGAACATCCGACCACACACCAGACGGTGCCGGACTCTTTTGTCTGCTCTCTTCGGGAGCCGGACGTTGGGGACTTCGGGGGTCTATGGGATTATCTTCTGGCCTCAACGGATCCGGAGAGGCCCTCCATGACGACACTTCGGGGTCGCCCGCTTCTTGAGCGGAGGAGTCCGGGGGAGGCATTTCACTCTCCATCATCTCTGGAAGAAGATCCCCCAAAGACGAGCTCATCTGAGAGGGGCTAAGGCCCGAACTGCAAGATATATGCAGTGGTTATTTTCTCAGAAAAAAGATAGCATACCTTTACTATTAAAGTATTTTGGATCACTTACCACTCGTTGGAGGGCTGATCCCCCCGTGGACTTTGTGCGGCAAAAGCACCTCCCAGGGCAGGACCTTCCGTGGGAGACTTCTTCTCCCGTTTGGAGGCTTCGGCTTTCGGATCCTCGGAAGCAGTCCTTTTCCTCCCCTGGTTGTACTCATTCGTGGAGACACTCATTCCCTCGGTTGGAACGGGCAGTGTTGGGGGCCCGCGTCCGCCCGTATTATCCCCCCCCCCGGTATCTTCCTTCGAGGGCTTCAGGCAAGGTGCGACCTCGAGCATCTTTTCCAATATCGGATTTTCCAAACCCTCAGGGAGGGGGGCCAAACACTGAATCATCTTCGCCTTTGTTAGCAAGTCCTGGTCAAAAAGCAAACTCTCAGAAATAACTTCGTGACGAATAAAAGACAGTGTGTTCGGCCAGAGGATTTCTTACCTCTTCGGCGGCGCAGTTACTGCTCAGGTCCACGTCCTCGATAGTATCCGGACACTCTACTTGAGGTCCGAAGAATGACTTGTACATCTCCTCGTGCGTCAGGCCGAGGAAACTTTGAATGGCACGCGGTCCCTCTGGGTTGAACTCCCACAAGTGAAGGGGCCGGCGTCTGCAAGGCTGGACTTGACGAACCAGCATAACTTGTATTGCCACAGCCAAATTAAAATCTCCCTCGAAGAGATCTCGGATGCGGCTCTGCAGTATAGGCACGTCCTTGGTTGGACCCCAGCTCAGACCTCTGCTAATCCATGACATCAGTTCAGGTGGGGGGCCTGAGCTGAAAGCGGGGGCAGCCGCCCACTTGGCACTTCTGGGAGCCGTGACGTAAAACCACTCCCGTTGCCATAATTCGGACACCTCTGGAAGGAACCTTTCGGCCATGGAGCTCCTGCAATCTTGCCTATTGATGCACCTCCGCACGCTGCATGTTGCCCCTCGATCATCTTCGGCTTTACTTCAAAGGTCTTGAGCCACAGACCGAAGTGAGGGGTAACGCGGAGGAAGGCCTCACACACGACAATAAATGTCGAGATGTGGAGAAAGGAGTCCAGAGCTAGATTGTGGAAATCTAGCCCGTAATAGAACATCAAACCCCTGCCGAAAGGATCCAGAGTGAGGCCTAGACCTCGGAGGAAGTGGGAGACAAACACAACGTTCTCGTTGGGTTCGGGAGTAGGGACGATCTGCCCTCGAGCAGGCAGCCGATGCGAAACCTCGGCGGTCAGGTATCTGGCCTCCCTCAACTTCTTAATGTCCTCTTCCGTAACGGAGGAGGGCATCCATCGGCCTTGAAGGCTGGATCCGGACATGACTGAAGATCCGGAGCACCTAACCTGGGCTTTGGGTTTTAGAGCTCGAGGCGGGGGAAGGGTTCGATTGAGCACGAGAGGGAAAAAGCGAAAACCTTGTCCCTTTATAAAGAGGGTGAATATCAAGCGTCCTCTCCGTGGCCGTTTAGGACTTGCCTATAATCTAGGAGTCCTAGACACGGTTGGGTAACCCCCAACCACATTAATGAGAATCCCGTAATTGGGGGAACACGATCTCTGCTTTGACAAGACGTGTCAAGAAACCGCCACGCGTTATGTGTGGAGCTGGTTGAAGAAAAACGGTTCGAATAATCACCGGGCCATGACATAACGTCATGCTGCCAAAACAAACCAGCAAATTAGATTTGCGAAAATATTATTCTCTCTACGGTGGGATGTGGAACTTATTTTGCAGGGTCGGACACTATCTTCGTATTCAAATTCTTCTGTGATGTATTCGGAGAAGGAACCCGCCTTGCAATGCCGAAGACAATACTGCGCGCCGGACTCATCGTCATTGAAGCCTGGTTCAGGGTCTACTGAAGGAGTCCTGGATTAGGGGGTCTCCGGACAGCCGGACTATCTCCATTGGCCGTACTGTTAGACTATGAAGATACAAGATTGAAGACTTCGTCTCGTGTCCGGATGGGACTCTACTTGGCGTGGAAGGCAAGCTAGGCAGTACGGATATGGATATCTCCTCCTTTGTAACCGACCTTGTGAAACCCTAAACCTCTCCGGTGTCTATATAAACTGAAGGGTTTTAGTCCGTAGGACAACAACCATAACATACAATCATACCATAGGCTAGCTTCTAGGGTTTAGCCTCTCTGATCTCGTGGTAGATCTACTCTTGTACTACCCATATCATCAATATTAATCAAGCAGGACGTAGGATTTTACCTCCATCAAGAGGGCCCGAACCTGGGTAAAACATCGTGTTCCCTGCCTCCTGTTACCATCCGGCCTAGACGCATAGTTCGGGACCCCCTACCCGAGATCCGCCGATTTTGACACCGACAACCATCCTCATCTCCTTTACGCGGTCCACTCTTCCGCACCCCGCTGTAATCCCTACTTGAACATGGTGCTTTATGCCACATATTATGATCCAATGGTGTGTTGCCATCCTATGATGTTTTGAGTAGATATCCTTTGTCTTTGGGTTGATTGATGATCTAGATTGGCATGAGTTGTATGTTTTACTTTGGTGCTCTCCTATGGTGTCCTCCGTGTCGCGCAAGCGTGAGGGATTCCCGCTGTAGGGTGTGATACGTCTCCAACGTATCTATAATTTTTGATTGCTCCATTCTATATTATCTACTGTTTTGGACATTATTGGGCTTTATTATCCACTTTTATATTATTTTTGGGACTAACCTATTAACCGGAGGCCCAGCCCAGAATTCCTGTTTTTTGCCTGTTTTAGGGTTTTGAAGAAAAGGAATATCAAACGGAGTCCAAACGGAATGAAACCTTTGGGAACGTGATTTTCTCAACGAACAAGACCCGGGAGACTTGGACCCTACGTCAAGAAAGGAAACAGGAGGCCATGAGGTAGGGGGCTGCGTCCACCCCCACCAGGCGCGCCCTCCACCCTCGTGGGCCCCCTGTTGCTCCACCGACGTACTTCTTCCTCCTATATATATCCATGTACCCCCAAACAATCAGATACGGAGCCAAAAGCCTAATTCCACCGCCGCAACTTTCTCTATCCACGAGATCCCATCTTGGGGCCTATTCCGGAGCTCCGCCGGAAGGGGCATCGATCACGGAGGGCTTCTACATCAACACCATAGCCTCTCCGATGAAGTGTGAGTAGTTTACCTCAGACCTACGGGTCCATAGTTAGTAGCTATGGCTTCTTCTCTCTTTTTGGATCTCAATACAATGTTCTCCCCCTCTCTTGTGGAGAACTATTCGATGTAATCTTCTTTTTGCGGTGTGTTTGTTGAGACCGATGAATTGTGGGTTTATGATCAAGTCTATCTATAAATAATATTTGAATCTTCTCTGAATTCTTTTATGTACGATTGGTTATCTTTGCAAGTCTCTTCGAATTATCAGTTTGGTTTGGCCTACTAGATTGATCTTTCTTGCAATGGGAGAAGTGCTTAGCTTTGGGTTCAATCTTGCGGTGTCCTTTCCCAGTGATAGTAAGGGAAGCAAGGCACGTATTATATTGTTGCCATCGAGGATAACAAGATGGGGTTTTCTTCATATTGCATGAGTCTATCCCTCTACATCATGTCATCTTGCTTAAGGCGTTACTCTGTTTTTAACTTAATACTCTAGATGCATGCTAGATAGCGGTCGACGAGTGGAGTAATAGTAGTAGATGCAAGCAGGAGTCGGTCTACTTGTCTCGGACGTGATGCATATATACATGATCATACCTAGATATTCTCATAACTATGCTCAATTCTGTCAATTGCTCAACAGTAATTTGTTCACCCACCGTAGAATACTTATGCTCTCGAGAGAAGCCACTAGTGAAACCTACGGTCCTCGGGTCTATCTTTACCATATTGATCTCCTACTACTTAGTTATTTCCTTTTCTATTTACTTTGCCTTTATTTTACTTTGCATATTTTATCATAAAAATACCAAAAATATTATCTTATCATATCTATCAGATCGCACTCTCGTAAGTGGCCGTGTAGGGATTGACAACGCCTTATCGCGTTGGTTGCGAGGATTTATTTGTTTTGTGCAGGTATAAGGGACTCGCGCGTAGCCTCCTACTGGATTGATACCTTGGTTCTCAAAAATTGAGGGAAATACTTACGCTACTTTGCTGCATCATCCCTTCCTCTTCGGGGAAAACCAACGCAGTGCTCAAGAGGTAGCAAGAAGGATTTCTGGCGCCGTTGCCGGGGAGGTCTACGCAAAAGTCAACATACCAAGTACCCATCACATACCCTTATCTCCTGCATTACATTATTTGCTATTTGCCTCTCGTTTTCCTCTCCCCCACTTCACCCTTGCCATTTTATTCGGCCTCTCTCTCTATCCTCCCTCTCTATTTGCCTCTTTTTGCCCGCTTGCTTTCTGTTTGCTTGTGTGTTAGTTTTCTTGCTTGTCGTTATGGCTAGTCCCTTATCTTCTCTGTTATCTCCTGAGAATGAAATTCTAAATTTTAAGCAAAGGGAGGGAGAAAATCTAAAAGATGCTTGGTATAGAATTTGCAATGCTCAAAATAGATCTACTAGGAAGCAATCTACTTCCGTTCTCCTTCGCAATTTTTATGTAGGCATTACTCCTTGGCACCGTTATGTTCTTGATACTATTACCGGAGGGAACTTTTTGGGTAGCCATACTTCTGATTCTTATAATGCTATGTTAGATTTATTTGGCTCACCCCCTCTCTTGGTTAATGGAACTATATTAACTTTGGAGCATGTAATGCAAAGGCTTGAAATTATTGAAAATAAGGTTGCTACCATAGAGTTAATTGAAAATTTGGATAAAAAGATCCACACCCGAATCTCTCAATATGGATCTAAAGTAGGAGTTACTTTGAAAGATATTAAAGAAAAGGAGCCCATAGTTAATGAGAAAATAAATCACGATTCCGTTAGGATCAATAAACTTGAGAATATTATTACCAACTTGGGAACCACTTTTTCTTCCATAAAGAATACTCCAAGTCCTTCCACTAAAGTTGCCAAGCTTATGTACGTTCCTAAAAATAAGGGTGAATCCTCTAGTAAGGATGCGGATCTCAAATCTATAAGTATCCATCCCAATCTTTTTGCTATCATTAAGGAACCATTTGTTATGAATGAATTTTTCAATCTTGTACCTAAAAGTTTGATAATTAATAAAAATAAAGAAATTCCTAAAGATGGTAGATGCCTAATTGAAGAATTGCCTACCAAAGATGGCAATACCTACATCTATTCTTGCTTGTTATGCCAAGCTAGGGGCGTTAAACGATAGCGCTTGTTGGGAGGCTGTCGGATTTTGGGTTCCGGCAGACCCATGAGGTTCGAACACTGGGGTGTGCGCGGAGATTTCGCCTTCTACCTGCCTGTACCCCTCCGCCTCGCTAAGATCTAAGCTATGGAAAGAACAGCACAAGGGACACCGGGTTTATACTGGTTCGGGCCACCGTTGTGGTGTAATACCCTACTCTAGTGTGTAGTGTGGTGGATTGCCTCTTGGGCTGATGATGATGAGCAATACAAGGAAGAACAGCCTCGCGAGGGTCTGTTCTTGGCTAAGGGGATGAACTGCTAGGAGGAGTTTGGTCACCCTTCTCTCTCTCTCTCTGATTTCCTCCCTGAATTCGACCCCCCTTTACCCTGTGGGTGGCTAGTCCTATTTATAGGCAAAGGCCCTAGGCCTCTTCCCAAATATTGAGCAGGATGGGCGCCAACAATTGGCCATTTTGAAGGGAACATCCGGTACACTTATCCTGAATAAAGTTGGTCCTCGCCTTCCAAAGGCTCTGGTGGTGACGCTGGCTTGGGCTCCACAATGACTTCCTCCCTGCTGTTGGACTGGTCTTGGTCTCGTTGCACCGAAACGGGTGCCTTTGCTTGATGCTCTCGCCTGTGCTTGCTCCCTTTGCACCAAAGGGGAAAGGAGGACACTGCGCGGGGTGGAGCCCGCCTGGCACCCTTAGTCGTCATGGCTTGCGTCACGGGTACCTCGTGAGGTACCCCGCCTTGATCTCTCCGCCTCCTCGCGAGCCAGCCTGATGAGGCCGTGCCTTAGGAAGCTCCGTGTCGTCCGCCCCGCGAGGCTTGGCCCCTCACGAGGGTCTTGGGTCTATGTTGATGAAGATGGGCTGTGTTGGGACCCCCTTTGAGCATCGCCACAGGTCGCAGACAGGCAAGTCTGGGGACCCCCATTCCCCAAACGCCGACAGTAGCCCCCAGGCCCAAGGCGTGCCCGGACTTGGCCGTGCAGGGAGGCGAAAAGGCAAGGGCGAAGCGTCGCGGGCCCTAACAGCCTGCGGCCTTGGGAGCCGCATGGCGGTTGATGTGGGCGGCACTGTTCCCCCATGCCCCCCTTATTTTGCACCATGCTAGGCGGACTCGCAGTCGTACACAGCCGCTCCCCTTTCTGTCGCCGAACGCCCTCTATCCTTCCTCCGCTCGAACTCCAGCTTCTGTTTTCAACCCAATCTCGAACCTTCCCCCCTTCCCATCGCCATGCCTCCGACGAAGAAGGGAAGAGGGAAGAAGCCCATGCCTCCGCCTTGCTCGCTGTCGTTGGCGGCCCCCGCTGAATGCTTGGGCAAGGTGAGCTCGGCTCTGGCCACGATCTTCAACGAATGCGGGAGGACGACGGTCTGGCCCGCGTCTCACTTCTCCATCGACATGATAGCCACCGAGGTCCAGTATTTCGCCGACGCCCTATGGGCGGGTCTGGTTCCCCCTTTTTTGATTTCTTCAATGCCGTGCTTTCCCACTATCAGATCCACATGATGCATCCGGGTCCTGAATCCATCACCCTCCTTTCGGTCTTCGCCTTCGTTTGCGAGGCAATGATGGGCATCCTTCCTTCGGTTGCCTTGCTGCGCCACTTCTTCTCTCTGCGCCTTGTCGACCCTACCCAATGTTGGGCGTGCGTGAGCTTCATTGCCGCGTCTGAGACAGCGGCCTCAGGGATTGACTTCAGGCTCCCTCGGCCCGCGGCTGGGTTCCGTGAGCGGTGGCTGTATGTGGATGCAGGGGTGCCTAGCCCCCTTCTATCGGAGCCAACTTCGCCTGTTGTCCCCAATTCTGGCTGGGGCCAGGAGACGCTTGAGAGCCCCGGCTCGTCTTCGTCTGGCACCGCTTCGCGTTCTTGAGGTTGCTTGGCGTGACAGCGCCCAAGGTGGTGAAGGAGTTCCTGCTTCGCCGCATTGCTCCTCTCCAACGCTACTCCCACCGGATGTGGGGCTTCAGCGGGCGTGATGATCGTATGAGGCTCCAGGAAGAGGACCTGACGCCTGAAGTGCTGAGGACAGTGCTCTTGATCCTGACTGGGGACCCCAACCCTGGTAGCATCCAGCAGGGAGGGGCCTTGCTATACCTCTGCCAGAACAGGGGCGATTTTGTGAATTAGATGCCTATCTTTGATGAGTGGGGGCCGCGCCCCGCCGGCCTCCGGGGGCCTCACGAGAACCCAGTGATGGTGACTGCCCTTCCAGTCGGCCAAGGCGACTCTTCCTCAAGTGGCGGAGCAGGGAGGCATGAGGCGCCAGAGGCCGAGGGGGCTCCCGGCGGGGTGACAGCGTCGGGCGATGCTCATGAGGGAGCAGCTCTTGGGGCCTGTGCCGCTGAGGCTGAGGGTGGCAAGCAGCTTCCTTCAGCGCCTGCGGCTGAGGCCCCTAAGGCTCCAGCCGCTTCTCTTGGCGAGGCGATCGGCAGCGCGCATTAGGCAGGCGCCCCTGACGCGGATTGCCTTAACGCTCCGTCTTCGTCGCAGGTTGATCCCTGCGCTCAACTCTTGGGCCGCTTCCGCGTGGACTTTGAGGCCCTCCGGAAGAGAAGGGAGGCCCTGGGCGACGATTACCCTTGCCGCCTGCTGAAGCGTAGGAAGTACTTCTCCACTGATGAGTAAGCCTTCTCCTTTCCCAGCTCCCGATCCTTCTGTTGCTTTTACTGATGCTCGCTCCACAGGCCCCTTCCAGCCGAGCTCGCGGAGATGGCTGAGGTGCCGCCCCCCTTGGCTTCGGCCCCTCCACCGTCCTCAAGCGCTCCGAGCAGCAGAGCCCTTGTGGTGAGTGCGATCGGAGAGGCGAACCGTCCCGAGGCGCATCGTGGCCCTGCGCACCTCGCGATCCTCCTTCGCGGGCCTTCTCGTGGCATAGCCAGCCTGCCGTGGGCTTCTCGCCTGGTTGTGGACTGCGATTGGCTGAGGCGCTCACTGCGCTCTTCATCTGGGGATGGGCTGGCTCCAGGCCGGGCTTCTGGCATGGCGTGCCCAGCCGTCGCAAGGGTGCCTACCCCCAGCCCCCTGCCCGGAGGGGGAGTGCTGATACGTGGCCCCCGGCGCTTGCTTGGGGCAGATGATGGTGTGAAAGACGTGCTCAAGCACGCCCGGGAGCGTCGCGCTCTTCGCCAAGGATTCCTTTGAAGGGCGGCTGACGTGGTGAGCCTGCTTGGTGAAGAGCTCGATGATGAAGACGCGCGCCTTGAGGCCGAGGGCCTGCGCCTGGCTGTGGAGAGGCATGAGCTGGAGGGCGCCATCGCCCTTGCGCGCCGTCAGCGCGATCTTGATGACGCAGAGGCCAAGGCGTCGCTGGTGGTCTCTCGGGAGGCCCGATCTTGGGCCGCTGAGGAAGCCCGAGGAGCCGACCGGCGGTGAGAGGCCGCGGAGGAGCGGGCTCGGGAGCACCTGTCCTGGTGCCACTCACTGGAGGAGCAAGTGGAGCTGCGCGAGGCAGCCCTCGCGTCGATGGAGGTGACCTCTGGCGACCCAATAGAGCTCCAGAAGCGTGAGGAGGTGCTGACGTTGGAAGCCGCCGAACGTACCCATGAGTAGGAGCGTCTGGAGACGAGGGAGCGCTTGGTGACGCAGGCGGAGGATGATGTCGCTGCACGGGAAGCCCGTGTCCTGGAGGAGGTCATACGTCGGGTGGCGATGGCGCGTTTGGACCTCGAGCGCGAGTCCGAGGAGAGGCTGGGGTTGATCCGGGCCGAGGCTGAACGTAGGACTGCTGCCTTGAGGGCCAAGCTGGAGGAAGTGACGCGGCGGGCCGATGCTCTTCGGGACGCCCTTGAGGTAGCGCAAGGGGAGTCAACCACCTCCCAAGTCGAGGTGCTCCTTCTTCGCCAGCAGGTGGAGGAGGCTGAGGTCGTCGCGCGCCAGAATGCGGACGAGATACGTCAGTGGCGGATCCTGGAGCATGAGCACGGCCCCATGCTCACCACGCTCCGGGAGAGAGCCAACGCAGCCTTGGGCAACATCTGCGAGGCGGCTGTTGGCGAGCCGCACGCAGTCAACTATGCCGGCAACCTTCAGTACTTCACTGACGTGGTGACGCAGCTCGAGGCGCGGTCGGTCAGGGCTGACAGGTTGGTGGAGGAGAGGAGCCGTGCCCTGCTTAGGCGCGCCTTTTCTCACGTCTTCAGCCATCTCCAGAACATGGATCCCCACTTCGATTTCGACGCCGCCATCGCCCCAGTCCCTCAGGCCGTCCGAGACGACTTGGCGCACTGGGTGGAAGACAATGTGGATGATCTTGTCAGGGCCTTTGCTTCAGACAACGACGGCGTGATTGTGGCTGCCGACGAGGGCGGTGTGGCGAACGGCCCTGCCACCGCTGGCAGTGACCCGGACAGCGATGGCGAGTCCAGCGACGCCAGCAATGGTTCGCGTGGTGCTCCTAAGGACGCATTGGGGGATTTATCCGACTGATTTTGAATCGTTCCTGCTTCCTTACCCTGCATGAATAGAACTTAGGTTTTGGCCTGATGGCTGTGAGAGCATTTTGGAGGGGGGAGCCCCTCATGTAAAACTTGTGTTCATCGTATTAGTAGACGTTACATTGCCCGTGCGCCCGCGCCAAGTGGTTGGCTTAAGCGACGCGTTGGTCGGCTAGTTTACCTTTGTCCCGTGCGGGTCCTGAGGTAGCCTGTGGGAGGCTGTGGTGTCCCGAGTGTTCCCTGACCGAATCCGTAGGATCTGCAGTAAAAAACCCTCCGGAGAGGACGTGGCGGCGGCAGTCTGGGCTGCGCGCAAGCTGGGCCTGACCCGGCTCGCGAGGGGCTCACGAGGGGAGGCAGCTGAGGCGAAGTGGCAATCAAAACGCGAGAAATTGCTCGAACGAGACTAAGCACCCCTTCCCCGAACACATGCAAATCTCAAATTCGAATCCAACTTAAATACAGCGGGGGAAAGCGATGACCGAAGGGAAAAGCAATGAAAGCAAACAAAAGGCCGCGTCCGGCACCTAATCTAGTCTTGGACGTCTTCTCACCAGCGCGGAGCTAAGTGCTGACACTGGGCGTGGGAGGGAGCCCCAGGGCCTGAGGCCGGCACCCCTGAGACTCCGGGGCGTGTACAACCCCACTCATTATTACGTGAGAGTGTCACGGGGCGGCGAGCTTCACAGGCACTGGGCCTTCTTCACAGGTACCGGCCTTGCTTCATATCGCCAGACGAGGGCCCCGCCTTGCACCACACTCTAGTGCCATCAACGACGACCGGAAACCAGGACGCCGCCGATGGGGTAGAGCAGTCGCCAGCGGTTCCCCCGACGACCACGGGTCCTCCGCCAGGGGCAGGCCCTGAGGCACCTCCCCAGCAGAGGGCCTACCTCCTGAGAACACCTTGCTCCGAACGCCACGGTGGCAATGTCGAATCTCGGCCCCTCTCCTACAGTCCCCTGCGCCCTCCTCCCGAAGGGGTAGGAGACTGTTGGAGCGGGGCAGCTGCTCGCTATGGCGACCTGCACCTCCTGCGATCCATGATTAGCGTATGCCTGTTCTTGAGGAATTAGCGGTACCCGATAATCGCTGCCTCCAGCATGGCCAGTGGGACCGTCCCGGGGCTCCTGGAAGAGCTCAGCTTCTGGTGCCTCGTCCCCCAAGCTTGGGCTGAGGAGCGAGCCTTGTTCACCCTCGTGAGGGTGCCCTTGGTCCATCATGTGGGGCACGTATTCTTCTGGCGCCGTCATCCCGAAGGCCACGCCGTAGTGCTCTGCGTGCCATGCAGCTCTGCTCGACGCGCCCACCGTGGGGTGGTAGCGCGGCTGTCCACTGGAGCCGCGGGTCGCGTCGAGTCCTTCTTCTTCGCGGACTGGGAGCGGGGGCAGCGCCGCTGCCGGTCCGGTGCCGACAGCTTCGCTGGCGTTGCAGTAGCCTTGGAGCCCGCGGGCGCGCGCGGAGCCCCCCCCCCCCCCCCCCCCCCGCGGGCTGCCCTGGGCTTGAGATGGGAGCTGGGTGCAGAAGGGGTGAGCCCCCGAGGCGGCGAAGACCAGGAGCTCTGCCACCCACTCCAGCAGCACGTCGCGGCCGCCCTCCAGCAGCTTGCACTGCAGCAGCTCTCGGGCCACCGTGAGCGCGACCTTCGAGTTCGCCTGCTCCCGGCGGGTGTACGGTGTCGAGGTCATGGCGTGATTGGAGGCCCTGGCTGCCGACCGCACCTGCCATGTTGTGGGAGCTGTCGAAGCCTGTCCACGTCGCCCGCGGCACGCAGCGCCCTGTGGACCGCGAGCTACCTGGGGCACGGGGTCGTCCGAGGCGAGCGGTTCTCCGGGGGCGGGCCACGCCGCCCATGGATCTGGGTTGCCCGCCTGGTCGCCGGATATGGTGATGACGACACGACGGGACACGAAGCGGTAGAAGGTGGATTACGGCGCACCCCTACCTGGCGCGCCAAATGTCGGATTTCAGGTTCCGGCAGACCCTTGAGATTCGAACACTAGGGTGCGCGCGGAGATTTCGCCTTCTACCTGCCTGTACCCCTCCGCCTCGCTAAGATCTAAGTTATGGAAAGAACAGCGCAAGGGACACCGGGTTTATACTGGTTAGGGCCACCGTTGTGGTGTAATACCCTACTCCAGTGTGTGGTGTGGTGGATTGCCTCTTGGGCTGATGATGATGAGAAATACAAGGAAGAACAGCCTCGCGAGGGTTTGTTCTTGGCTAAGGGGATGAACTGCTAGGAGGAGTTCGGTCACCCTTTTCTCTCTCTCTGATTTCCTCTCTGAATCCGACCCCCCTTTACCCTGTGGGTGGCTAGTCCTATTTATAGGCAAAGGCCCTGGGACTCTTCCCAAATATTGAGCGGGAAGGACGCCAACAATTGGCCATTTTGAAGGGGAACATATGGTACACTTATCCTGACTAAAGTTGGTCCTCGCCTACCAAAGGCTCTAGTGGTGACGCTGGCTTGGGCTCCACAATGACTTCCTCCCTGCCGCTGGACTGGTCTTGGTCTTGTTGCACCGAAACGGGTGCCTTTGCTTGATGCTCTCGCCTGTGCTTGTGGCAATGTCGAATCTCGGCCCCTCTCCTACAGTCCCCTGCGCCCTCCTCCCGAGGGGTAGGAGACTGTGGGAGCGGGGCAGCTGCTCGCTGTGGCGACCTGCACCTCCTGCGATCCATGATTAGCGTATGCCTGTTCTTGAGGAATTAGCGGTACCCGATAATCGCTGCCTCCAGCGTGGCCGGTGGGACCGTCCCAGGGCTCCTGGAAGAGCTCAGCTTCTGGTGCCTCGTCCCCCCAGCTTGGGCTGAGGAGCGAGCCTTGTTCACCCTCGTGAGGGTGCCCTTGGTCCATCATGTGGGGCACGTATTCTTCTGGCGCCGTCATCCCGAAGGCCACGCCGTAGTGCTCTGCGTGCCATGCAGCTCTGCTCGACGCGCCCACCGTGGGGTGGTAGCGCGGCTGTCCACTGGAGCCGCGGGTCGCGTCGAGTCCTTCTTCTTCGCGGACAAGGAGCGGGGGCAGCGCCGCCGCCGGTCCGGTGCCGACAGCTTCGCTGGCGTTGGAGTAGCCTTGGAGCCCGTGGGCGCGCGCGGAGCCCCCGCGCGGGTTGCCCTGGGCTTGAGATGGGAGCTGGGTGCAGAAGGGGTGAGCCCCCGAGGCGGCGAAGCCTAGGGGCTCTGCCACCCGCTCCAGCAGCACGTCGCGGCCGCCCTCCAGCAGCCTGCACTGCAGCACCTCTCGGGCCACCGTGAGCGTGGCCTTCGAATTTGCCTGCTCCCGGCGGGTGTACGGTGTCGAGGTCGTGGCGTGATTGGAGGCCCTGGCTGCCGACCGCGCCTGCCGTGGTGTGAGAGCTGTCGAAGCCTGTCCGCGTCGCCCGTGGACCGCGAGCTGCCTGGGGCACGGGGTCGCCCGAGGCGAGCGGTTCTGTGGGGGCGGGCCACGCCGCCCATGGATCTGGGTTGCCCGCCTGGTCGCCGGATATGGTGATGACGACACAACGAGACACGAAGCGGTAGAAGGTGGATTACGGCGCAGCCCTACCTGGCACGCCAAATGTCGGATTTCGGGTTCCGGCAGACCATTGAGATTCGAACACTGGGGCGCGCGGAGATTTCGCCTTCTACCTGCCTGTACCCCTCCGCCTCGCTAAGATCTAAGCTATGGAAAGAACATCGCAAGGGACACCGGGTTTATACTGGTTAGGGCCACCGTTGTGGTGTAATACCCTACTCCAATGTGTGGTGTGGTGGATTGCCTCTTGGGCTGATGATGATGAGAAATACAAGGAAGAACAGCCTCGCGAGGGTTTGTTCTTGGCTAAGGGGATGAACTGCTAGGAGGAGTTCGGTCACCCTTCTCTCTCTCTGATTTCCTCTCTGGATCCGACCCCCCTTTACCCTGTCGGTGGCTAGTCCTATTTGTAGGCAAAGGCCCTGGGCCTCTTCCCAAATATTGAGCGGGAAGGGCGCCAACAATTGGCCATTTTGAAGGGGAACATCTGGTACACTTGTCCTGACTAAAGTTGGTCCTCGCCTACCAAAGGCTCTAGTGGTGACGCTGGCTTGGGCTCCACGATGACTTCCTCCCTGCCGCTGGACTGGTCTTGGTCTTGTTGCACCGAAACGGGTGCCTTTGCTTGATGCTCTCGCCTGTGCTTGCTCCCTTTGCACCAAAGGGGAAAGGAGGATACTGCGCGGGCTGGCGCCCGCCTGGCACCCTTGGTCGTCATGGCTTGCGTCACGGGCACCTCATGAGGTATCCCGCCTTGATCTCTCCGCCTCCTCGCGAGCCAGCCTGATGAGGCTGTGCCTGAGGAAGCTCCGTGTCGTCCGCCCCGCAAGGCTTGGCCCCTCGCGAGGGTCTTGGGTCTATGTTGATGAAGATGGGCTGTGCTGGGCCCCCCTTTGAGCCACGCCGCAGGCCGCAGGCAGGAAAGTCTGGGGACCCCCGTTCCCAGAACGCCGATAGAGGCAACCCAATTTTATTTTTATTTCTTGCTTTTTGCTCCTGTTTAGTAATAAATAATTTATCTAGCCTCTGTTTTGGTTGTGTTTTTTGTGTTTAATTAGTGTTTGTGCCAAGTAGAACCGTTGGGAAGACTTGGGGAAAGTCTTGTTGAACTTGCCGTAAAAAACAGAAACTTTAGCGCTCACGAGAACTACTTCCATTTTTATTTGGAAAGTGATATTTAGTTAATTATTTTTGAAGATGATTAATAGATAAATTCCTCACGTCCGTCAATTTATTTGAGATTTTTTGGGGTTCCCTATATTGCACTAGCTACAGATTACTACAGACTATTCTGTTTTTGACAGATTCTGTTTTTCGTGTGTTGTTTGCTTATTTTGATGAATCTATGGCTAGTAAAATAGTTTATAAACCATAGAGAAGTTGGAATACAGTAGGTATAACACCAATAAAAATAAATAATGAGTTCATTACAGTATCTTGAAGTGGTCTTTTCTTTCGCTAACGGAGCTCACGAGATTTTCTACTTTAAGTTTTGTGTTGTGAAGTTTTCAAGTTTTGGGTAAAGGTTTGATGGATTATGGAACAAGGAGTGGCAAGATCCTAACTTGGGGATGCCCATGGCACCCCCAAGATAATCTAAGGACACCTAAAGGCCAAAGCTTGGGGATGCCCCGGAAGGCATCCCCTCTTTCGTCTACTTCTATCGGTAACTTTACTTGGAGCTATATTTTTATTCGCCACATGATATGTGTTTTGCTTGGAGCGTCTTGTATTATTTGAGTCTTTGCTTGTTTGTTTACCACAATCATCCTTGCTGTACACACCTTTTGAGAGAGCCATACATGATTTAGAGTTTGTTAGAATACTCTATGTGCTTCGCTTATATCTTTTGAGCTATATAATTTTGCTAGAGTACTTCACTTATATCTTTTAGAGCACGGTGGTGGATTTGTTTTATAGAAACTATTGATCTCTCATGCTTCACATAGATTATTTTGAGAGTCTTAATAGCATGGTAATTTTCTTAAAATCCTAATATGCTAGGTATTCAAGAAGAAACAAATCTCTTATGAGTGTGTTGAATACTATGATAAGTTTGATACTTAATAATACTTGTGATATGAAAGTCATGCTAGTTGAGTAGTTGTGAATTTGAGAAATACTTGTGTTGAAGCTTGTGATTCCCGTAGCATGCATGTATGGTGAACCGTTATGTGATGAAGTCGGAGCATGATTTATTTTTTGATTGCCTTCCTTATGAGTGGCGGTCGGGGACGAGCGATGGTCTTTTCCTACCAATCTATCCCCCTAGGAGCATGCGCGTAATACTTGGCTTTGATAACTTGTATATTTTTTCTATAAGTATATGAGTTCTTTATGACTAATGTTGAGTCCATGGATTATACGCACTCTCACCCTTCCACCTTTGCTAGCCTCCCTAATACCGCGCACCTTTCACCCGTATCATACACCCATCATATACCTTCCTCAAAACAGCCACCATACCTACCTATTATGGCATTTCCATAGCCATTCCGAGATATATTGCCATGCAACTTTCCACCGTTATGTTTACTATGACACACTACATCATTGTCATATTGCGTAGCATGATCATGTAGTTGACATCGTATTTGTGGCAAAGCCACCATTCATAATTCATTCATACATGTCACTCATGAGTCATTGCATATCCCGGTACACCGCCGGAGGCATTCATATAGAGTCATATTTTGTTCTAAGTATCAAGTTGTAATTGTTGAGTTGTAAGAAAAATAAAAGTGTGATGATCATCATTATTAGAGCATTGTCCTAGTGAGGAAATGATGATGGAGACTATGATTCCCCCACAAGTCGGGATGAGACTCCGGACGAAAAAAAAGAAAGAAAAGAGGCCATAAAAAAAGAGAAAATGCCCAAATAAAAAAAGAAGAAAAGAAAAAAAATGAGAGAAAAAGAGATAAGGGACAATGTTACTATCCTTTTACCACACTTGTGCTTCGAAGTAGCACCATGATCTTCATAGTAGAGAGTCTCTCATGTTATCACTTTCATATACTAGTGGGATTTTTCATTATAGAACTTGGCTTGTATATTCCAATGATGGGCTTCCTCAAAATGCCCTAGGTCTTCGTGAGCAAGCAAGTTGGATGCAAACCCATTTAGTTCCTTTTTGAGCTTTCATATACTTATAGCTCTAGTGCATCCGTTGCATGGCAATCCCTACTCACTCACATTGATATCTATTGATGGGCATCTCCATAGCCCGTTGATACGCCTAGTTGATGTGAGACTATCTTCTCCCTTTTTTGTCTCCTCCACAACCACCATTCTATTCCACCTATAGTGCTATATCCATGGCTCACGCTCATGTATTGCGTGAAGATTGAAAAAGTTTTGAGAATGTCAAAAGTATGAAACAATTGCTTGGCTTGTCATCGGGGTTGTGCATGATTTAAATATTTTGTGTGGTGAAGATAGAGCATAGCCAGACTATATGATTTTTTAGGGATAACTTTCTTTAGCCGTGTTATTTTGAGAAGACATAATTGCTTTGTTAGTATGCTTGAAGTATTATTATTTTTATTTCAATATGAACTTTTGTCTTGAATCTTTTGGATGTGAATATTCATACCACAATTAAGAAGAATTACATTAAAATTATGCCAAGTAGCACTCCACATCAAAAATTCTGTTTTTATCATTTACCTACTCGAGAACAAGCAGGAATTAAGCTTGGGGATGCTTGATACGTCTCCAACGTATCTATAATTTTTGATTCCTCCATGCTATATTATCTACTGTTTTGGACATTATTGGGCTTTATTATCCACTTTTATATTATTTTTGGGACTAACCTATTAACCGGAGGCCCAGTCCAGAATTGTTATTTTTTGCCTATTTTAGGGTTTCGAAGAAAAGGAATATCAAACGGAGTTCCAACGGAATGAAACCTTCGGGAACGTGATTTTCTCAACGAACAAGACCCGAGAGACTTGGACCCTACGTCAAGAAAGGAAACATGAGGCCATGAGGTAGGGGGGCGCGCCCACCCCCACTAGGCACGCCCTCCACCCTCGTGGGTCTCCTGTTGCTCCACCGACGTACTCCTTCCTCCTATATATATCCACGTACCCCAAACGATCAGGTACGGAGCCAAAAACCTAATTCCACCGATGCAACTTTCTGTATCCACGAAATCCCATCTTGGGGCCTGTTCCGGAGCTCCGCCGGAGGGCGCATCGATCACGGAGGGCTTCTACATCAACACCATAGCCTCTCCGATGAAGTGTGAGTAGTTTACCTCAGACCTACGGGTCCATAGTTAGTAGCTAGATGGCTTCTTCTCTCTTTTTGGATCTCAATACAACGTTCTCCCCCTCTCTTGTGGAGAACTATTCGATGTAATCTTCTTTTTGCGGTGTGTTTGTTTAGACCGATGAATTGTGGGTTTATGATCAAGTCTATCAATGAATAATATTTGAATCTTCTCTGAATTCTTTTATGTATGATTGGTTATCTTTGCAAGTCTCTTCGAATTATCTGTTTGGTTTGGCCTACTAGATTGATCTTTCTTGCAATGGGAGAAGTGCTTAGCTTTGGGTTCAATCTTGCGGTGTCCTTTCCTAGTGACAGTAGGGGCAGCAAGGCATGTATTGTATTGTTGCCATCGAGGATAACAAGCTGGGGTTTTCTACATATTGCATGAGTGTATCCCTCTACATCATGTCATCTTGCTTAAGGCGTTACTCTGTTTTTAATTAATACTCTAGATGCATGCTGGATAGCGGTCGATGAGTGGAGTAATAGTAGTAGATGCAGGCAGGAGTCGGTCTACTTGTCTCGGATGTGATGCCTATATACCTGATCATACCTAGATATTCTCACAAATATGCTCCATTCTGTCAATTTCTCAACAGTAATTTGTTTGCCCACCGTAGAATACTTATGCTCTCGAGAGAAGCCACTAGTGAAACCTATGGCCCCGGGGTCTATCTTTATCATATTGATCTCCTACTACTTAGTTATTTCCTTTCCTATTTACTTTGCCTTTATTTTACTTTGCATCTTTTATCATAAAAATACCAAAAATATTATCTTATCATATCTATCAGATCTCACTCTCGTAAGTGGCCTTATAGGGATTGACAACCCCTATTTGCGTTGGTTGCGAGGATTTATTTGTTTTGTGCAGGTACAAAGGACTCACGCGTAGCCTCCTACTAGATTGATACCTTGGTTCTCTAAAACTGAGGGAAATACTTACGCTACTTTGCTGCATCATCCCTTCCTCTTCGGGGAAAACCAACACAGTGCTCAAGAGGTAGCAGGGTGTTGCAATACGTTTATGATTCGCTTATAGTGGGTTGCGTGAGTGACTGAAACACAAACCCGAGTAAGGGGGTTGTTGCGTATGGGATAAAGAGGACTTGATGCTTTAATGCTATGGTTGGGTGTTACCTTAATGACCTTTAGTAATTCCGGATGCTTCCAATCATAAGTGCATATGATCCAAGTAGAGAAAGTATGTTAGCTTATGCCTCTCCCTGATATGAAACTGCACTAGTGATTACCGGTCTTGTTAACGATTGCCTAGGACAATTCCGCACACCGATCCACCATTATTCCACACTCTCTATTTATAATATTTAGTAATATATTATAACTTCATGATAACAACACCTAGTTTTATATTTTAGCTCTCCGATATCATACAAAGTTATCCGCTTCATACCCACAACATAATTTTATTTCTCGTTGCTAGTTGGAAGCAAACATTCGGTGTACGTAGAGTCATATCAGTGGCAGATAGGGCTTGCGAGAATATTGATCTTACCTTTAGCTCCTTGTAGGTTCGACACTCCATACTTATCACTTCCACCTTTGGAAATTGCTACGATGATTCCTTGCACTTGGGGATTATCACTGCACCTTATTTACTTTTATTACTTGCTACTCGTTACAAATTACCTTATCACAAAACTATAATTTCAGTGCTTGCAGAGAATACCTTACTAAAAACTGCTTATCATTTCCTTCTGCTCCTCGTTGGGATCGACACTCTTACTTATTGAAAGGACTACGATAGATCCCCTATACTTGTGGGTCATCAGCACATTCTAATGGCTCTCCTCAATGGGGAAGAAGGGGTGGAGGGTATATATAGCCTCCACACAAAATCCCACCGTTACACACTTTTGACCCATCTCGGTGGCACCGATCTATGTAAAAATATGAACGTTAGGAATCTAAGTGGGACTGACGGGAACAACTCGAAGGGACCGATGTGCAAGGGCTTATGGCAAAGATCATCTCAGTGGTGCCAATTGCATCATCCCGGTGGAAACGAAGTGAAGCAATAAGGCAACAGAGAATAGATCAAGACATCTTGTTGAGACCGATTGCAATTCTTGGTGGAACCGAAATAATTGCAACAAACAACAGAGAGCTGGCAAGGCCATCTCGGTGGCACCAAGATCCATATTGGTGGATTTGAATTGTTAGGGTTTTGGCAGTGGCTAAGTCCATATGAACTCGGTGGCTCTGGGTAGAAAATATTGGCATGGTCGAGTTGGAATTTAGGGTTTGGACATATTTGGGAAGAGAAAGTGGTTGACGATTTTGGAGCAATATCATTAAGCACTTGAGCAACCAGGCCATCAAGCAACATCTCATCCCCTTTTACTAGTATTGGCTTTCCTATGGACTTAATGTGATCTTGGATCACTTAACCAAAAATGTAGAGTCTTGAGGTTTTGCCAATCCATTTCCTTAGCATTTTGAAGGGGTTCTACATCCCCTTGTCCTTACCATGCCATTGTTGAACTTGTTTCAAACATACTAGATAAAACCATTAGTCCATCAGAAGATATGTTGACATTAATTACCAAAACCACCAAGGGAGGACTTGTGCTTTCAATCTCCCCCTTTTTGTCAATTGATGACAATATACATCAAATGTTCAAGTAGATAATGTGAAGAGTAGTAATTAAAGCTTTGGAGGAACATGTAACTTCCATGAGCTCCCTCTACATGTGTGCACTCATGTAATGATAGAATTTGAATGACATGTGAATGCACAACATGACAGTAAGTAATGCGTTACATGTATCTTGGCCTTATGCATCAGAGCAGAAAGCGATGTGAGATGTACCTTCATGTTTATGATTCCCTCTGGCAAACAATATGCACAGTGTGGCCAGGGCCCTTGCGAATGACCTCTACGAGCAAAGAATTATGTTGCTTCAGATTGCAAGATAGTCATCGATGATATAAAGCAGAAGAGTGTGGAAGTGTATGGGCAATTATCCGAGAAATTTTAGATCATTCTAGCTTTTTTCAGAGTTGCTCTTTTAGTCATGAATTTAGGAGCTTGAATACCGAGGCTCACAATTTAGTGAAGAATACTCTCTCACTTGGGTTGATCTTAATTTTGTCCCAGTAAACATTGTGATGAGTTAAATAAAGTGTCGGTGTCAAAACCGGCAGATCTCGGGTAGGGGGTCCCGAACTGTGCGTCTAAGGCGGATGGTAACAGGAGGCAGGGGAAACGATGTTTACCCAGGTTCGGGCCCTCTTGATGGAGGTAATACCCTACGTCCTGCTTGATTGTTCTTGATAATATGAGTAGTACAAGAGTTGATCTACCATGAGATCGAAGAGGCTAAACCCTAGAAGCTAGCCTATGGTATGATTGTTGTTGTTCCTACGGACTAAAACCCTCCGGTTTATATACACACCGGAGGGGGCTAGGGTTACACAGAGTCGGTTACAAGGAAGGAGATCTACATATCCGTATTGCCAACCTTTCCTTCCACGCCAAGGAGAGTTCCATCCGGACACGGGACGAAGTCTTCAATCTTGTATCTTCATAGTCCAACAGTCCGGCCAAAGGATATAATCCGGCTGTCCGGATACCCTGTAGCGACCAGACCTCAAACAATCTCATCTCTGTGCTCAGGTGTCATCCCTGGATCAGTAATGCTGACACCACACAGTACTCGGAGGATTTATAACAGAGTAGCAATCACACACTTATTACATCGAGTGTCTCAATAGAGAACTTATTACAATCAATATGGCTTAAGGCCATCTAATAACTATAACAGCGGAAGGCTTGGAAGATAAGTGAGTCCATGAACTCCAACGGCATCACTGAGTATAGAACCACGACCTAAAACTCCTTAATCGTCATCTGAAAAGTCTGCAACATTAACGTTGCAGCCCGAAACGGGTCAGCACATGGAATATGCTAGCAAAGTAACACATAGAGAGTAATGGAATGAAACAGCTATACTATATGCATATTTGGCTGGTGGAAAGCTCTATGGTTACAGTTTTGCGTAAAGCCAAAATTTCCCTACTTCAAAGGAATAAATTTTATTTAACTATCATGGTAGTTGTTAAACATTGAGAATGGTTGACAGCATCCTCAATCCCAATTAAGCATCATCATTAAACAAAACCCAACAAAATTAATTTTTTTAGAGTGACATGTTGAGATTGACATGATAATCCAAGTACTAGATACTCAAGCTGTCCATAACCGGGGACACGGCTAACCATGATTAGTTTATACACTCTGCAGAGGTTTCCACACTTTTCCCCACAAGACTCGATCGCCTCCGTTTGGTTTCTCACACTATATGGTGTTTGAGAAGACGGATGACCGAGACATAGTCTTTCAGAAACGCTAGCACCTTACGATGGATAGACCTGTCACACCCTAGTTAGTTCAAGCATTAGAGTGTGCATCATGTTTAAATTCCTCTTAAATTTGAAATGGGGAAGAGAGAACCCCCAGCACCCCCTTGGAAACAACTAGGGTTTACTAAAATTATTTTCAATGAACCTGAAATGCCCTTCTAAAAAGTCCACCCTCTTCGTCTTGGGTTAGAACCTCTGGCAAAATTGGTGCACAATTTTCTAGGTCAACAGAAGGTCATTGAATTAAATCATAAGTATTTGAGTTTGCG
The DNA here is from genome assembly GCA_034509565.1 of Triticum monococcum. Taxonomy (NCBI): domain Eukaryota; kingdom Viridiplantae; phylum Streptophyta; class Magnoliopsida; order Poales; family Poaceae; genus Triticum; species Triticum monococcum. Next base: position 144,403,605 of record CM067841.1, on the reverse strand, counting down.
CATTTAAATGCTATAAAATAATTTAAATGCTCAAATAATTCTGGAAATAAATGTTTCCTGTTGGAAATATTCTAAACAGAGCCCACAATTATTTTCAGGATTTTGGGAAACGTTTTAGTATTTTTAATAAAGCTCAACAGTTGCAGTTAAATAGAAAAAGTAAAACAAATCAAAAAAAGAGAGAGAGGGAAGCCCACCTGGGCCTTACCTGTGCTGGCCCAGCCAGCTGGCCCGGCCCAGCCGACTGGCTTGCCAATCGTCGTCCACCTCCCGCCAGGAGGACGAGGAGCGCGTGGCCGGCACCCGCGGCCACACGCCGGCCACCTCGTGCTTCTACCGACGCCTGGAGACATCCAAGCATGCCACGCCGACCCCCACGTCCCCCTCTCATCCTCCCTCACACTCCCCCTCGTCTCCCTCACCCTCTCCCGCACCATGGCTGACGCACCTGTCGCCGTCTCGCCGCCGTAATCGTGCTCTTCGTCACCCCCTCGCCTCTCTGACATGTCCAGAAGCTCCGCCGCGACGCCCTCGCCCTCCCCACCGAGCCATGCTTCGCCGGAGGCCCTGCATCGCCGCCATCGGGCCATCTTCAACCTCGGTACCCGCCAGACGCCGTTCATCGATTCGCCTCGCTCCGGTCGCCCCCGAGCCCACGGATCTGCTCATCGACCTCCCTGTGAGCTCCGCCGCATTTCCCCTCTTCTTTCCCACGCGTTTGCACCCTCTAGGCCATAGTTCCACCATGGCCGAAGCTCGTCTCCGCTCGAGCTTGTCGCCAGCGTCGCTCCGGCGACCATTTGGTCATCCCGTGCTACGCAACATGCTTGCCGCATCGCGTAGTGCCTCGCTAGCGCCTCAGTTTCCGCGTTTGCACGCCGCGGCCCAAACCCCGCACATGGCCGAACTCCGGCCGCCGCCTTGGAGCTCGCCGTCGTTGTCTCTGGCCACCGTAGGCCCGGCCTCCACCACCACTAGATGCACACCTGCAAGAGCTCTCCAATGAGCCCAAGAACGGCCTCGCTCGTGCCCTATGGGCGTTTTCCGAGCCGCGCCACCGTCTCGGGCCTCGCTGGCGTCGAGTCGCCGGCGAGTTTGACCCAGTTTGACCCCTGGGTGGGCCCAGGTAGACCCCCCTAATTCTATGACAGGTGGGGCCTGTCTGCTAATTAATCTAGGATTAGTTTTAACTAATTTTAGTTAATTCAGTCACTGACATGTGGGCCCAGGCCCCACTGACAGCTAATTAGTGTTAATCTAATATTGTTAACTAGCTGAGAGACTGACAGAAGGGGCCCACCAGTCAGGTTTGACCTGGGCTGGCGCCTTTGACCTGCTGAGGTCAGCATGACGCAATGCTGATGCAGTAATGCATTTTCTGGATTTATTTTTATTCAGGAAATTCTAGAAAATGTTTAAAATTTCTAAAAATCATAGAAATTCAACCGTAACTCCAAATGAAATAATTTATATATGAAAAATAATCAGAAAAATTCAATCTATCCATCTGTAATGGTTTCATGTATGGCAAAATAAGTTTACCTCGCTGTTTAAGCAGAATAAGGTAATGCACTAATAAGGCCATGTTTAATGAGCTAGTATTTGAATCTTTGATTCAAATGAGTTAATTCCCTTCTGTTTTAGCTTGCATTAGGCCAAGACACTTTCATCTTGCCATGCCATAGCATGCATCATATTGTTGCATATTGCCATGTGTTGATTATGCTTCCGTGTGTTTTTCGTGGTAGGTTCTGCCTCCGAGGATAACCCCAAGTATCCATCTGAAGGGCAGTACCCTACTACCTCTACAACAGGCAAGCAACCCATTGATCATTCCGATAAAACCCATGTTCTCGCTTTTGCTCTTGTTTACTGCATTAAGACATCGCGATTCAAACTGTTGTGTGCTATAGTAGTTGAACCCTTATCCTCTGCATGACCTGTCATTGCCACAGTAACTAGATGAAACCCACTAGCATGCGTAGGAGTTGATTGAGCCATGTATGTGATTCCTACCTTGCTATGCCTGCTATGCTTAGAGTTGTGTCAGGTCTGGTTCATCTGGGTGATGGGCTAGAGTGGTATGATTATGTCGGTAATATGAGGAATGTGTTGAACATGTTTTGGTAAAGGTATCGATGAGAGGCCATGTAGGAGTACATGGTGGGTTGTTTCATTGAGGCCGTCCATGAGAACTAAGATATGTATGCGTGATTTAAGATTCAGATACTACCACACATTGGGCCCTGAAATATGACCCCGCTCGACTTACTGACCCATCTTGTCCTCTGTCCAGGAGTTGCAACTAGTTTCTGGTGTTTGTAGGTTATGTGTTGGCGGCCGTGCGTAGCGCTGACCCTAGGGGTGGGCTATGATGCGGTAGATACACCATGGCACGGTGTATCGAGTCGCCCGTTTGTTGTCTCGGTAACCCTGTACACATCGTTTGGGGCCGTTGAGGACACCCCAGCCGTATTTCCTTGCGGATGGAACCTGAATAGGCGATAAACCTGGACTAGAGACTTGTGAGGTTAGTTAGGTCGTGGTCTACACCCACGTCGGTTTTCGCTTGAAGTCTGTCGAGCACATGTCGTGTGCAGATGCTAAGTGGTGGAAACATGTGTGACGAAGTACACCCCTGCAGGGTATAAAACTATTCAAATAGCCGCGTCCGCGGTAAAGGACTACTTGGTTGCCTATACAGTTCATAGACAAGTTAATGAATACTACTAAAAGACTCAAGATAAGTGTGAGTACCAAGGATGGCCCTCTCGTAGGACGACGAGGGAGGATCCACGGTGGAGTATTGTGTGGTGAGTAGTGGACTCGTGTGCGAAAACAATTTTACTAGTGAAGTTCTGTAGGATAGCTTAGCCAGGAGTCAAAGCTGGCTTGCTGCAATAACCCCACCACCTTCTTGAGAATGAGCCTGTATAGTAGGTTCTGATGTAAGACTTGCTGAGTACCTTGTACTCATGTTTGCTTATTTACTGTTTTCAGACGACAACACCGCCCCCTCCAATGGGTTTTATGTAGACCTTGATGTCGACGAGTGACTAGCCACCCAGGTGGTGATCCTGGCCATGGAGGCCCCTATGTAGATAGACAGGCTTCGAGAAGCCTTCTTTCTTTCTAGTGTCTGTACTCAGACCGGTTTCTTCCGCATGTGCTTGTATGATTGTATGACTTGAGTGTCGGGTCATGTGACCCCTATCTGTTTGAACATGTTATGTATGGCTCTCTGCAGCCTTTAAATAAAGTACTTGAGTTGTAGAGTTCTGTTGTGATGCCATGTTGTATGTACTCATATCGGGCATATTGTGTGTATGATTGAAATGCTTGGTATGAGTGGGATCCGACAATCTAGTTGTTTATCCTTGGCAGCCTTTCTTATGGGGAAATGTAGTCTAGTGTTCCTCGAGCCATAGTAGTCCGCTACAGCCGGGTTCACCGGAGTCCTGCTAGCCCAGCACTACTGTTCAGGACACTTGACTGGCCGGCATGTGTTTCACTTCGTTCCTATGTCTGTCCCTTCGGGGAAATGTCACGTGGTGACTTCCGGAGTCCTGCCTAGCCTGCTACAGCCCAGGTTCCTCGGAGTCCTGTTAGCCCAGTGCTACAGCCCGGAATCACTCATTGATGACCGACATGCTGATGTGGTTCATGTATGCCTGTCTCCATAGGTCTGTGCTGCTTTGGGTTCACGACTAGCCATGTCAGCCCGGGTTCTCTGTCATATGGATGCTAGCGACACTATCATATACGTGAGCCAAAAGGCGCAAACGGTCCCGGGCCATGGTAAGGCGACACCCGTGGGATACCGTGCGTGAGGCCGCAAAGTGATATCAGGTGTTACCGGCTAGATCGATGTAGCTTGGAATCGGGGTCCTGACAGCGTTGGTATCAGAGCCGGACTGCCTGTAGGTTCGTTGAGCCAAACTGGTCGATGTCGAGTCTAGAAATGCTTTAGTTATATGTAGGGGAATTTATTGTGGAAGGGAACGTAAGGCTCTTTTACTCCTTTACCCTATGCCTTTGATCTGAGTCATTCTCTTCTCATTCAACATGGGTTAAGGACTAGGCTCTCTTCTTCTATCAGGTTCATGTGTTACTAATCCGTAGTAGCTTATAGGATTGTTGTTACAAGTCCCAGTTCAGTTTCTACTATTCTTAGTATGTTGCTAATTGAATCAGAACCTTGATATGATGTTGTTGAGTGGTATTGTGAACTGTTGTGGATGTCTCAAATCTTTTTCTGAGCATTTACAGCCGTTATGCTGTCCAATTTTCCCTAGAAATTCTAATGTCTTTGCATTGTGGTTGTGCTTTCAGATGGCCAACCATGCTCAAAACCAAGTGGTTTGCCTGACCCGGTGCCTCGATGTGCCCGGTCATACTGCTATGTTAGTCCGGGTAATGATCGAGACAGGTTACCGTTGGTATCCCGAATACACCATCGAAGAGCAATTCCGAGACTTTAATCAAAGCCAATATTTCTGCACCGTCAGGATATTTCCTTCTTATCCTGGATCTACCGAGCCCCTTCACTGTTCCTATGGACTCGGGGTTACTATTGAGATGGCTGTGCAGGATGCTGCCTATTCCATCATGACCATCATGCGAGTCCAGACTGGCCTGCTTCGGAACACCGACTTCCGTTACATGCCAGCTTCACTTCCGGGAGCGCAAGGGTATCTTCAGGCTGTCTATGCTGACTCCACTCAGGAGGACTCATTAACTCATACCACTGCGGAGATGCTCGAAGATAAGGACCGAGAGAATTGGGCCTTGAGGCTGGAGCTTTTCAATACTCGTGCTGATCATTGGGCTACATTGACTCGGTTTGCACCTGCGGTGCAAGCTGGATGTATGGATACAAGGGATATGTATCCTGTGAGATCTGCTTTGCCAGACATTGTGGATTGGCATGATGTGGGAGGCATCACCCCACCCCGTGGTCCCCGCAGGCCACCGTTTGTTGGTTCAAGACCTCATCCTAGCCCCTATGGTCCACAGGCTCCTCAGGGCCGTCTGTTCCCGGATGGTCACGTTGAACTTCCAGGCTATGGAGGTGACTTCTATGAGGACTACTACGGAGCTGTCTGAGTTAGTAGTAGTACCACTAGTATTGTTGTAGTTGTATCTCCACTATCCTGCGTGACTTTTGGAATATGACTTTGCGTGTAATCAATTCTGGAGGTGTAGACAAATAATGTATAGGAGCTTGGAATGCCTCCGATGAGATGTAACATCTTTCATCATAGTTGTACTGTAGCCTGGGCTTGTACTAAACTATGTATGATGTGTATGACCATTGGTATATATATGGCAGTTTTATATTACCATGACATATGGATGAACATCTCTGCATTCCGTGTTATCCATTACATTTTGCACTTCCTTGCTAAGTTTGAGCCATCCTTGTCTAAACCGTTGTCTTGTTTTCTCCTAGGATGGTCAACACCCGCAGCAACCCTGCTGCCCCGGAGCAGGGGGAAGCTAGTGTAGCTAGGGGTGAAAATCTGCCTCACCCGCCTTCTCTGGCCGAAGTAATGCTGGAGGCGGAAAGAAACAAGCGTGAGACTAACCGCCTGCTAGAGCGGATTGAGCAGAACACTGCACGCCATCCGCAAAATGACTTGGTGTCAATCAATGACTTTATCAAGTTGTACCCACCAAAGTTTAACCATTCCGTCGAGCCCCTCGACGCGGATGACTGGCTTTGCAGCATCACCCACAAGCTACGTTCTGCCAACGTAGCCGAAGCCGACAAGGTTACTTATGCTGCCTATCACCTCGAAGTCCCTGCTAGCCTTTGGTGGGAAAACTTCGGAGCTATGCGCCAGGTCGGCCAAATCACTACTTGGGCTGAATTCAGTGAGGCTTTCCGTGAGCATCACATTCTGGAAGGTCTTATGGATCGCAAGAGGGAGGAGTTCTACAATTTCACCCAAGGAAGACTGACTGTGGATGCATATAGTCGTGAATTTGGGAATCTGGCACGTTATGCCCCTGAAGAGGTATCTACTGATGCTAAGAAGCAGGCAAGGTTCCGCAAGGGACTTAGCCCTGAGCTTCGCCGCGATCTTCATCTGCACGAGTGCACCTCCTTTCAGAAGTTGGTCAATAAAGCCATCAGTGCTGAGACAGGCCAGACTGATTATGACGCTTCATGCAAGCACTCCCGTGATTTTGGCTCTTCATCCGGCTCTGGAGCTCAGAAGCGCCGGGTGTGGATCCCAAGCACGGCATTGCCACCCAGGTTCATTCCGAGGCCATCCTTTGAGGCGCCTCGTCCCAACCAGCAATTTGCATTGCCCAAGCCCTATGGTGGCCCCGCTGCTAATGCTGCTCCACGGCCCAATGTGGTGACATGCTTTAAGTGTGGAGAGCCGGGTCACTATAGCCGAGAGTGTCCCCAGAACAACAACCCCAATCAAACTGGAAAGTCCGTTGGCCATGGTAAGCCCGCGGGAAAAACATTCTACGCCAAGCCGGCCACCACTGCACGTGGCCATGTCAACTATGTTTCAGCCGAAGAGGCTCATGAGGATCCCAACGTCGTTCTTGGTACGCTCCTTGTTAACTGCCATCCGGCATCTATTCTTTTCGATACTGGAGCATCTCATTCATTCATATCCGAGAACTATGCTCGAATGCATAACACGACATTCTGTGACATGCCCACTTCCATGCTAATTCAAACTCCGGGTTCCAAATGGCAAACTTCTACAGTAAGCCATGGGAACAAAATTCTTTCGATAGACTTGTCTTCCTTGCATCCTTAATAGCTCTCAAGTCCTCGGACATAAACATCATCTTGGGTATGGACTGGATGTCAGCTCATTATGCTAAGATTGATTGTGCCACTAGAACCGTTCAACTTACTCACCCATCGGGCAAGACAGTCAATGTCTTAACTCAAGTGGCCAAGCGCCAGCTTTACTCCCTAAACGCCAATCCCCTTCCAGACCTTGAGGATGTTCCGGTAGTCCGAGACTTTCCGGATGTCTTTCCAGAAGAACGGCCAGGTGTTCCACCTAACAGGGATGTCGACTTTGTGATAGACCTTGTTCCAGGAACCGTTCCAATTTCTAGAAGACCCTACAAGATGGCACCCTTAGAACTAGCCGAGCTTAAGAACCAACTCGATGAGTCCTTGAAAAAGGGTTTCATCCGTCCTAGTTCCTCTCCTTGGGCTTGCCCCGTCCTCTTTGTTAAGAAGAAGGATGGAACAGATCGAATGGTTGTGGATTACCGACCTGTCAACTTGGTCACCATCAAGAACAAATACCCGCTTCCCAGGATCAACAATCTGTATGATCAGCTCGCTGGATCCTCAGTCTTTTCCAAGATGGATTTGAGGTTGGGCTACCATCAAATCAAAATCAGAAACGGGGACATTCCCAAAACGGCCTTTGTTACTCATTATGGCCAATACGAGTACACCGTCATGTCCTTCGGTTTAACCAATGCCCCAGCTACCTTCTCTCGGTTAATGAACTCGGTCTTCATGGAGTACTTGGATAAATTCATCGTAGTATACCTCAATGACATACTCATCTACTCCAAGAATGAAGAGGAACATGCCGAACATCTAAGGCTAGTATTGATGAAACTTCGAGAGCATCGCCTTTATGCCAAATTCTCCAAGTGTGAGTTTTGGTTGCCAGAAGTGACCTATCTAGACCATGAAATCTCTGGCAAGGGTATTGCTGTCAATCCCGAGCGAGTTCAAGCCGTCCTTGATTGGACTCCACCTGAGACGGTCAAGCAAGTTTGGAGTTTCCTTGGCTTAGAGAGCTATTTTCGCCGCTTCGTCGAAAATTTCTCCAAGGTGGCTAAACCTCTAACTGAACTCCTCAAGAAAGATAAAAAGTTTGAGTGGACTCCACAGTGCGAGTTCAGCTTTCAGGAACTGAAAAGACGCCTGACATCTACTCCCATACTGGTACCACCAGATTTCTCCAAGGACTTTATTATCTATTGCGACGCCTCGTGACAAGGACTAGGTTGTATACTCATGCAAGATCGTGAGGTAATTGCCTATGCTTCACGGCAATTACACCCACATGAGGAAAATTATCCCACACATGATCTAGAGCTGGCAGCTGTAGTCCATGCACTTAAAACTTGGCGACATTACCTCCTCGGTAATCGTTGCGAGATCTTCACTGATCACCAAAGTTTGAAATATATCTTCACCCAACCAGATTTGAATATCAGGCAAAGACGTTGGGTTGAGTTGATCTGGGATTACGACTGAGGAATAACTTACACCCCGGGCAAAGCCAATGTCATGGCTGATGCACTAAGTCGTAAATCCTATTGTAACAACCTGATGTTACAACAAAGTCAACCACTTCTCCATGAGGAATTCCGTAAGCTTAATCTTCACATTGTTCCTCGAGGATTGCTATCCACCCTAGTGCCGAAACCTACCCTTATGGATCAAATCATAGCTGCCCAGAAGCGTGATAAGGGCATATCCCGGATTAAGGAAAACATTGCTAGCGGAGTTGCTAAATATTTTTCCATGGATAAGCGGGGTGCTGTCTTCTTTGAGAACCATTTGGTGGTTCCCAAGAAACAACATCTACGCCAGTTGATCCTTAAGGAAGCTCATGAATCCCCTCTCACCATTCATCCCGGTAGTACTAAATGTCTCAAGACCTACGCCAGAGGTTTTGGTGGACTAGGATGAAGAGAGAAATCGCTCAATACATCGCTAATTGCGACGTTTGTCGTCATGTTAAAGCAGAGCATCAACGGCCTGCTGGCACCCTTCAACCTTTGGCTATTCCTGAATGGAAATGGGATAAAATCAGTATGGATTTCATCACTGGGTTTCCCAGGACCACGAGAGGGAATAATGCCATCTTCATCGTGATCGACCAACTTTCCAAAGTAGCCCATTTGCTACCTGTTCGTGAGAGTATCACCGCTAGCCAGCTAGCCGAATTATACATCTCCCGAATAGTGTCTCTTCATTGTGTCCCATTGGAAATTAACTCAGACCGTGGGAGTCTCTTCACCTCTCGATTTTGGGAAAGTTTTCAAAATGCTATGGGGACTCATCTCTCTTTTAGCACCTCCTTCCATCCTCCATCAAGTGGTCAAGTAGAGCGAGTCAATCAAATTCTGGAAGATATGCTCTGAGCTTCTGTTATCTCGTTCGAAATGAGTTGGGAGAAATGCCTCCCATTCGCGGAGTTTGCTTATAACAGTAGTTATGAAGCTAGCTTGGGCAAAGATCCTTTCGAAGTTCTCTATGGACGAAAATGTCGAACGCCTCTTAACTGGTCAGAAACTGGGGAAAGACAACTCTTTGGCCCGGATATGATTCAGGGAGCAGAAGAGAAGGTTCGCGTTATTCGTGAGAAATTGAAAATAGCCCAATCTCGTCAAAAGAGTCAATATGATCGTAAACATAAGCCTATGACTTATGAAGTCGATGACAAGGCTTACCTTCGGGTTACTCCATTAAGGGGAACCCATCGTTTCGGTATCAAAGGCAAATTGGCTCCTCGTTACATTGGAACCTTTCGCATTCTTGCGAAACAAGGAGAAGTTGCCTACCAATTGGAACTACCTCCGCATCTTTCAGAAGTTCACGATGTCTTCCATGTTTCACAACTCAGGCGTTGCTTCGCGGATCCTATCCGTGGAGTGGACCAGGAAACGCTTGATCTACAAGATAACCTCTCCTATCGGGAATATCCCGTTCATATCCTTGATCAAGCCGAGCGTACCACTCGACATCATAATATCAAGTTTCTCAAGGTTCGATGGTCACACCACTCCGAGCAAGAAGCCACTTGGGAAAGGGAGGATCGTCTTCGACTCGAGTACCCCACCTTCTTCCCGGAGGATCCTAAATCTCCGGACGAGATTCTTTTGAGTGGGGGTGAGTTGTCACACCCTAGTTAGTTCAAGCATTAGAGTGTGCATCATGTTTAAATTCCTCTTAAATTTGAAATGGGGAAGACAGAACCCCCAGCACCCCCCTAGAAACAACTAGGGTTTACTACAATTATTTTCAACGAACCTGAAATGCCCTTCTAAAAAGTTCACCCTCTTTGTCTTGGGTTAGAACCTCTGGCAAAATTGGTGCACAATTTTCTAGGTCAACAGAAGGTCATTGAATTAAATCATAAGTATTTGAGTTTGGGCATTTAAATGCTATAAAATAATTTAAATGCTCAAATAATTCTGGAAATAAATGTTTCCTGTTGGAAATATTCTAAACAGAGCCCACAATTATTTTCAGGATTTTTGGAAACATTTTAGTATTTTTAATAAAGCTCAACAGTTGCAGTTAAATAGAAAAGGTAAAACAAATCAAAAAAGAGAGAGAGAGGGAAGCCCACCTGGGCATTACCTGTGCTGGCCCAGCCACCTGGCTCGGCCCAGCCGACTGGCTTGCCAGTCGTCGTCCACCTCCCGCCAGGAGGACGAGGAGCGCGTGGCCGGCGCCCGCAGCCACACGCCGGCTACCTCCTGCTTCTGCTGACGCCTGGAGACGTCCAGGGATGCCACGCCGACCCCCACGTCCCCCTCTCATCCTTCCTCACTCTCCCCCTCGTCTCCCTCACCCTCTCCCGCACCATGGCCGACGCACCTGTCACCGTCTCATTGTCGTAATCGCGCTCTCGGTCACCCCCTCGCCTCTCTGACATGTCCAGAAGCTCCGCCGCGACGCCCTCGCCCTCCCCACCGAGCCATGCTTTGCCGGAGGCCCTGCATCACCGCCATCGGGCCGTCTTCAACCTCGTACCCACTGGCCGCCATTCATCGATTCGCCTCGCTCCGGTCGCCCCCGAGCCCACTGATCTGCTCATCGACCTCCCTGTGAGCTCTGCCGCCTTTCCCCTCTTCTTGCCCACGCGTTTGCACCCTCTAGGCCATAGTTCCACCATGGCCGAAGCTCGTCTCCGCTCGAGCTTGTCACTGGCGTCGCTCCGGCGACCATTTGGTCATCCCATGCTAGGCAACATGCTTGCCGCATTGCGTAGTGCCTCGCTAGCGCCTCAGTTTCCGCGTTTGCACACCGCAGCCCAAACCCCGCACGTGGCCGAACTCCGGACCCGCCTTGGAGCTCGCCGTCATTGTCTCCGACCACCGTAGGCCCGGCCTCCACCACCACTAGATGCGCACCTGCAAGAGCTCTCCAACGAGCCCAAGAACGGCCTCGCCCGTGCCCTGTGGGCGTTTTCCAAGCCGCGCCACCGTCTCGGGCCTTGCCGGCGTCGAGTCGCTGGCGAGTTTGACCCAGTTTCACCCCTGGGTGGGCCCAGGTAGACCCCACCTGAGTCTATGACAGGTGGGGCCGGTCTGCTAATTAATCTAGGATTAGTTTTAACTAATTTTATTTAATTCAGTCACTGACATGTGGGCACAGGCCCCATTGACAACTAATTACTGTTAATCTAATCATGTTAACTAGCTAAGAGACTGATAGAGGGGGCCCACCAGTTAGGTTTGACCTGGGCTGGCGCCTTTGACCTGCTGAGGTCAGCATGACGCAATGCTGACGCAGTAATGCATTTTCTGGATTTATTTTTATTCAGGAAATTCCAGAAAATGCTTAAAACTTCTAAAAATCATAGAAATTCAACCGTAACTCCAAATGAAAAATTATCAAAAAAAATTCAATCTATCCATTTGTAATGGTTTCATGCATGACAAAACAAGTTTACCTTGCTGTTTAAGAAGAATAAGGTAATGCACTAATAAGCCCATGTTTAATGAGCTAGTATTTGAATCTTTGATTCAAATGAGTTCATTCCCTTCTGTTTTAGCTTGCATTAGGCCAAGACACTTTCATCTTGCCATGCCATAGCATGCATCATATTGTTGCATATTGCCATGTGTTGATTATGCTTCTGTGTGTTTTTCGTGGTAGGTTCTGCCTCGAGGATAACCCCGAGTATCCGTCTGAAGGACAGTACCCTACTACCTCTACAACAGGCAAGCAACCCATTGATCATTCTGATACAACCCATGTTCTCGCTTCTGCTCTTGTTTACTGCATTAAGACATTGCGATTCAAACTGCTGTGTGCTACGGTAGTTGAACCCTTATCCTCTGCATGACCTGTCATTGCCACAGTAACTAGATGAAACCCACTAGCATGCGTAGGAGTTGATTGAGCCATGTATGTGATTCCTACCTTGCTATGCCTGCTATGCTTAGAGTTGTGTCAGGTCTGGTTCATCTGGGTGATGGGCTAGAGTGGTATGATTATGTCGTTAATATGAGGAATGTGTTGAACATGTTTTGGTAAAGGTATCGATGAGAGGCCATGTAGGAGTACATCGTGGGTTGTTTCATTGAGGCCGTCCGTAAGAACTGAGATCTGTATGCGTGATTTAAGATTCAGATACTACCACACATTGGGCCCTGAAATATGACCCCGCTCGACTTACTGACCCATCTCGTCCTCTGTCCAGGAGTTGCAACTAGTTCCTGGTGTTTGTAGGTTATGTGTTGGCGGCCGTGCGTAGCGCTGACCCTAGGGGTGGGCTATGATGCGGTAGATACACCATGGTACGGTGTACCGAGTCGCCCGTTTGGTGTCTCGGGAACCCTGTACACATCGTTTGGGGCCGTTGAGGACACCCCGGCCGGATTTCCTTGCGGATGGAACCTGAATAGGTGATAAACCTGGACTAGAGACTTGTGAGGTTAGTCAGGTCGTGGTCTACACCCATGTCGGTTTTCGCTTGAAATCTGCCGAGCACATGTCGTGTGCAGACGCTAAGTGGTGGAAACATGTGAGACGAAGTACACCCCTGCAGGGTATAAAACTATTTGAATAGCCGCGTCCGCGGTAAAGGACTACTTGGTTGCCTATACAGTTCATATACAAGTTAATGAATACTACTAAAAGACTCAAGATAAGTGTGAGTACCGAGGATGGCCCTCTCATAGGATGACGAGGGAGCATCCCTGGTGGAGTATTGTGTGGTGAGTAGTGGACTCGTGTGCAAAAACTATTTTACTAGTGAAGTTCCGTAGGATGGCTTAGCCAAGAGTCAAAGCTGGCTTGCTGCAATAACCCCACCACCTTCTTGAGAATGAGCATGTATAGTAGGTTCTGATGTAAGACTTGCTGAGTACCTTGTACTCATGTTTGCTTATTTACTGTTTTCAGACGACAACACCGCCCCCTCTGATGGGTTTTATGTAGACCTTGATGTTGACGAGTGACTAGCCACCCAGGTGGTGATCCTGGCCATGGAGGGCCCTATGTAGATAGACAGGCTTCGAGAAGCCTTCTTTCTTTCTAGTGTCTGTACTCAGACCGGTTGCTTCCGCATGTGCTTGTATGATTGTATGACTTGAGTGTCGGGTCATGTGACCCCTATCTGTATGAACATGTTATGTATGGCTCTCTGGAGCCTTTAAATAAAGTATTGAGTTGTAGAGTTTTGTTGTGATGCCATGTTGTATGTACTCATATCGGGCATATTGTGTGTATGATTGAAATGCTTGGTATGAGTGGGATCCGACAATCTAGTTGTTTATCCTTGGCAGCCTTTCTTATGGGGAAATGTAGTCTAGTGTTCCTTGAGCCATAGTAGTCCGCTACAGCCCGGTTCACTGGAGTGCTGCTAGCCCAGCACTACTGTTCAGGACACTTGACTGGCCGGCATGTGTTTCACTTCGTTCCTATGTCTGTCCCTTCGGGGAAATGTTACGTGATGACTTCTGGAGTCCTGCCTAGCCTGCTACAGCCCGGGTTCCCTAGAGTCCTATTAGCCTAGTGCTACAGCCCGGAATCACTCGTTGATGACCTACATGCTCGATGTGGTTCATGTATGCCTGTCTCCATAGGTCTGTGCCGCTTTGGGTTCACGACTAGCCATGTCGGCCCGAGTTCTCTGTCATATGGATGCTAGCGACACTATCATATACGTGAGCCAAAAGGCGCAATCGGTCCTGGGCCATGGTAAGGCGACACCCGTGGGATACCGTGCGTGAGGCCGCAAAGTGATATGAGGTGTTACCGGCTAGATCGATGTGGCTTGGAATCGGGGTCCTAACAAGACCGTTAAACCTACTTTCCCATACATCTGCTAGTCTACCCTGTAAGAGTTCGCACGACTTAATCAACTATGCTAGAGCCCATAATAGCTTGTTGCTGCACACGGAAGTTTCTAGTATGAAAAATCTCATGATCCCTTTGGGCCTGGGTGGCGGTCCATAGAAAAAACAGGCAATCCTGGAATACCCAGGTACCTCAATCCACCTAGATGTGTGTTTAAGTTGCCACCTTAGATAAACCATTAATTAACAAACTCACATCTGTGATGGATATCACTCACCCAATCCACGTCTACTAGCATAGCATGGCATAATAGGCAAACGTAGAAGTAACTCCCAAAGGTTTGATAATATAACAGGTAATAGGTACTACCTCAACTACTTCCCATCCCACAATTTAATTAGATCCTAATCATGCAATGTTTGAGGATTGATCTAATGCAATAAAACTGGGTAGTAGGAGGTATGATCAAAGTGTTACTTGCCTTGCTGATGATCCGCGAAACCTAGAGATTCGAAGTAACAGGCGGCACACTCGGGTATTCTATAGCAGACAAACAAACAAGCATACAATAAGTATTCATCTAATGCACAGGTAAAACTCAAATAAGAGATCTAAGCAAAAAGTTCAACTTAAGAACTCCGGTTTGCAAAAAGAATCAAATCAAACGAAGCAATGAAAGTCAAACGACAAAAGAAACAAGCTTCGTTTATGTCGGATTTCGGGTTCCGGCAGACCCTTAAGGTTCGAACACTGGGGTGCGCGCGGAGATTACGCCATCAACCTCCCCGGCTCACAAAGATCTGAAACTACTAAAAGAACTACACAAGAGACACAAGATTTATACTGGTTCGGGCCACAGTTGTGGTGTAATACCCTACTCCAGTGTGTGGTTGGTGGATTGTCTCTTGGGCTGATGATGATGGATAATACAAGGAAGAATAGCCACGCGAGGGTCTGTTCTTGGCTGGGGTGATGAACTGCTAGGAGGAGTTCAGCCAACCTTCTCTTTCTCTCTCTCTCTCTTACTCTTACTAGCCAACCGAACCAAAGGCTCGAACCCCTGGAAGCGACCGAACCGACCGAACCCCCTTGCTACGTGGGCGGCTGGCCCTATTTATAGAGGCCCTGGTCCTCTTCCCAAATATTGAGTGGGAAGGGAGCCAACAATGGCGGGCTAATTTGAAGGGGGAGAGCAAGTATCAACTACCCTGACAAAAGCAGTCTTCGCCTGCGCAAAGCTCTGGTGATGACGCCGTCTTGGGCTCCACGGTGACCTCCGTCTCGTAGTCCTCCTGGTCTTGGTCTCGTTGCACCGAAACGGCAACCTTTGCCTGATGCCTCGGTACTCCGCGGCTGCGCTTGCCCCCGTTGCACCAAAGAGGAAGGAAGGACGCTGTGCGTGCTGGCACCCGCCTGGCGCCCTGAGTCGTCATGGCTTGCGTCACAGGCACCTCACGAGGTACCCTGCCTTGATCTCTCCGCCTCCTCGTGAGCCAGCCTGACGAGGCCGTGCCTGAGGAAGTTCCGTGTCGTCCGCCTCGCGAGGCTTGGCCCCTCGCGAGGGTCTTGAGTCTTGTGTTGATGAAGATGGGCCATGCTGGGCCTCCTTTGAGCCACGCCGCAGGCCACAGGCAGGCAAGTCTGGGGACCCCCGTTCCCAGAACGCCGACAGTAGCCCCCGGGCCCAAGGCACGCCACTTGGCCGTTCTGAGAGCCGAAAGGGCAAGGGCGAAGCGCCGCGGGCCCTTACAGCCTGCGGCCTTGGGCGCCGCGTGACGGTTGATTAGACACCAGTACCTCAGCAACCGTGCAGGTTGATAAAGGAGCGGCATCTGCCCAGACTTTGCCTTTTGCTTTCTCCGGTTGCTGCTCAGATCCCCTTTCTTGTGCCTCCCCTTTCTTCCTCCAAACCTCCAGATCTACTCCGGCTACATGACCTAGGAAGCCATGGCGCCTTGCCAGCCTCCGGCCGAAGCTTGGTACTCTCCCGCTCTGGACTCGCCGAATGTGTCCAAGGCTAGCCTTGCCCGGCTGCGCTAGATGGCGGAGGCACAGGGCATCAACGGGACGAAGGTATTCAAGGCCGGCTCCGCCACCCCTAAGGGCCGAGGGAGCACCTTTTATCCTCTCTTTGTAAGCTCCATTGCTGCGGGCCTGGTGCCTCCCTTCTCCGAGTTCTTCTTCTCTGTCCTCCGCCATTACAACTTGCAGGCTCTGCATCTCCACCCCAACTCCGTTCTTCTTCTGGCGATCTTCGCTTACTACTGCGAGGCCCACGTAGGGGTGCAGCCTTCAGTAGCCTTGCTGCGCCACTATTTCTCCCTTCGGGTCACCCGCGGTTCTCCTTCCGCGTGCGCGGGCTTTGTCGCGTACGGCGGCACCATTGCCATCTTGAATCCCGGGAAGAGGATTGAGGGCTTCTAGAGCAAGTGGGTCTTGGTAGACGCCGGGCGCGTCCATCCTAGGCTGATCTTGCCGGCGGAGCCGCCCGCGAGCTCCGGCGACCTGGGCCGAGCGGAGCTCACGGACCCCCATGCAAAACTGGTGTTGGAGAAGATGGACGCAGACCAGAGGCCGGCCAGCACGGCGGCGGCGAAGTTGACCGGTGCGTCGCTGCTGAGGGAGTTCCTGGAGCACCAGCTGGCTCCACTTCGGCGGTACTCACCTCCGATGTGGAGGCCTCATCCGAGCCCCGCAGCCTTGAGCGATGAAGAATTGACCGCGGTCATCCAATCTCTGGTCGGGGGCGAGGTGGCAAGGCTGGAGGGCGCTCCCAAGCCCTTGTTCCTTCGCGACGATTGGGAGCGGGTGGTGAAGTCCATGCCCGTTTTTAATGCGGACGGGCTCGTGCCCGTGGAGGCTTCCGAGGGACCGGTGGACGTGCCCTCCGGCGACTCCAGCAAGGAGGAGGACGAAGAGGAGCGGGGAAAGGGGCCCGACTCCGAGGCGACCGATGGAGAGTCGAGGGCCCCCTCCCCCGGTGCAGGCCCCACAGTCTCCGCCTTTCTTCGAGCGATGATGACGAGGATGGAGACGAGCAGGCCGGTGGGAGCTTGCCCCTGATCCCAAAGAAGGACAGGACCGGGCTGATCTCCCGTGGGTCTGCCCCCGCCCCGGGGCAGTCTGCAGACGCGCCTTCTGCTTCCGAGGTTGACCCTTCTAGCCGGCTGTCAGGCTTCAAGTTTGGCCGGAGGCTGCCCGAGCTCACCGGCGATGACCCATAAGTGCTTGACCCTTGTCTTTATTTCTTGTTCCGCTGCTGGGGCTTGACGTTCGCATCTCTTGTATAGGCTGGCGCCCGCGGCGAAGAAGCTGAAGGGGGCTCCTGAGGCTCCATCCGCGGCAGCGCCTCCACCTGCGGAGGAGGGTGATCGTGGCGCGCGGGCTTCTCCCGCCCGGTCGTCTTCGCGAAGCCAGGCCGAGCTGGCTGGGGCGAGCGCAGCCCTCGTGGCCCAAGCGACTCCTGTGGTGCCTTTGCCCACTGCCGCCACTACAGCCGCTGGGGTGCAGCAGGCTCCACCCTAGGACGCGGTGGTCCTGCCGTCGCCGCCTTCTTCCTCCGTTCCGGCGACTGTTGCTTCTCCAACTCCTCCTGCCGTCCTGGAGCGTGCTGCTGCTGGACTGGACCGGCTGCGGTAGGATCTTCTTGGTGCCGACCCTCCTGGTGGCCGGGCGCTTGGAGCTGGCTTCGGGATGGATTCGCTCTAATGCCTCAATCCGGGCGGCGCTGGTTCAAGCCTTGACGGCCTACGACAAGGATAGGCAGGCCCTCCTTGAGATGAAGGCTGCTCGTGACGCAGCCCTGGGGGAGGTGGTTGAAGCCCGCG
The DNA here is from genome assembly GCA_034509565.1 of Triticum monococcum. Classification (NCBI taxonomy): domain Eukaryota; kingdom Viridiplantae; phylum Streptophyta; class Magnoliopsida; order Poales; family Poaceae; genus Triticum; species Triticum monococcum. The sequence goes on along the minus strand of CM067841.1, from coordinate 144,385,725 downwards.
GTCGTTGCAAGGCGCTGGAGGACGAGCTGCTAGGCCTGCGGGACCAGCTCGTGAAGGAGGTTCGTCTTCGCCAGGAGCAAGAAGAAGGCATGAAGGCTCGTGAGGCGTCCATCGAGGGCCGGGAGGCCAAGCTCAAGAAGCGCCGCGACCGCCTAAGTGCGCTGGGGGAGGAGCTAGAGGCGACGAAGGTTGAGCTGGACCGCAAGGCCAAGGTGCTTCACTGAAGATGCTCTACGCCAGTGGCCTGGAGAGCCCGCTGGCCGGCGCCGAGGATGGCCCCGCCAAGCTGCTTCCCTTCTTGGTTCGTGCCCTTGAGGATGTCACCCTTGGCCTTGGCCCCACGGCCGAGGCCTGGGCGCGTGTCGTGTCTTCTGCTGCGCTGACGCGGGTCTTCACCCACGTCTACCTTCGCGACCCCAGTGCCGACCTCAACATCCTGCTGGAGCCAGTAAGCGGCGAAGGTGCTGCTGTCGCTGCCGAGGCCGTGAAGGGTCGCGCGGATGCTCTGCTGGGGAAGTTCCGGGCCTTCAGTACCAAGCCGAAGCAGGGTGCTTCCGGTTATGCTGCTCCGTGAGGCGGGGCCACCCGCGCTGCTCCACCACCGCCAAGTCACTCCGCTGCTGCTCCTGTCCTGCTTTTAATTCCTGCATCATGTATCATGCCTCGGGGAGGCGTTTAAACTTGCGTTTGGTATTGAGACAACGGTATGGACTGTAATATTTGCTTTTAAGTTCCTTGAATTTTATGCTTTCCCTCCCTACTTTCTTGTGTTCTACGCCGGCAGAGCCCGGCCCCGCGCGTACCTCACCCAGCATTAGCCCTGACCGGAAACCAGGACAGGGCCAAAGGAGTGAGGGGCTACGGAGCCAGTTAGGCTCCTGAGTCGCGATGCTCAGGAGTCCCCCTTAGCGCACGAACAACAAGTAGGGAGGTGTGATGTAGGTGAATCTTCCGTTTTATGTCTGTAGAGCCCGACTCCGCGCGTACCTCACCCAGCATTAGCCCCGACCGGAAACCAGGACGGGACCAAAGGAAAGAGGGGCTACGGAGCTAGTTAGGCTCTTGAGTCGCGATGCTCAGGAGTCCCCCTTGACGCGCAAATAGCATGTGATTAGGTGAGATGCGAGTGGGACCATCGTTCTACGTCTGTAGAGCCCGGCCCCGCGCGTGCCTCACCCAGCATAGCCTTTCGGAACTAAGGAGTGAGGGGCTACGGGACCAGTTAGGCCCCTGAGTCGCGATGCTCAGGGATCCCCCTTGACGCTCAAACGGCCTTCATACCTTGGCTCCGCTCGGGGAGAGGCGCGCGACGAACCAGGCCCGAGGGGCCTGGCTGGGTGGCGTACGTCCGGGCGTGACCCAGGCGCAGCCCCCGTGCCCAGCCCCCTCGCGCGGCGCTCCCGAGGGGAGGCGTTGCGATGAGGCTAGACACTAAGCTCTGGGCTCCCTGAGGTTGATGTGGCCCGGGGGCCACCCTCAGTTGTTTATCACCAGCGCGGAGCATAGCGCTTCCGCACGTGTACGGGCATAGCCGCTCCTCGGCAGTGTCGTCAGCCAGCGCGGAGCATGGTGCTTCCACTGGTACGTGGGAGGGGGCTCCCCTCCGGGAAGAGGCCCCGGGGCGTGTACAGCCCCGCCCTAACACGTGGCCGGCACGGTAGGGCTAGGTGAGGTGTATCTAGGCACCCGTGAGCCAGCGCGGGACTCACGGGGCCCTACCTCTAGGCGGGTTGCGCCTGGCACTGGGCCTTATCTTGTGATGTATTCCTGCAATTCTGGTTAGATGCTGGCACTCTACGTCCTCGGGTCCCGGCCCTCGAGCTTGTCTTAGCCATCGCTGGTATGCCAGGTCGTGATGCCGTGGACATAACCAGAGGGTGAGGGCTGGAGAGCCAGTAAGAGCCCTGAGTCGCGATGCTCAAGTACCCCCCCCCCTTTAAGGTGCAAGTGGTCGACATGGAGAAGAAAAGGTGCCGTGGGCAGGCATCAAGTAATCATGCATGATGGACGAATGCATAACCGGAAATAAACGCTAGGGAGATACATGTTGCTGGGCCTGGCCCGAGCGACTTGGGGATGATGCAGCCCAAGGGGCGCCCCCAACAAAGCAAGCTAACGACATGAAGTAAAGGGATACATACCGCAGGGACGGACCCACGCGGCCTGGGAATGATGCGGCCTTGGGAGGGCGCTCCCAGCTGGAAACGAAACTTGTAAGATGTCACCTGAGGGTGTCGAGGGAGAAGGGGTGTCGGTGCAGCAGACTCGGTAGGCTGCGGAAGCCGATCCTCACGAGCCCCCAGGCCAAGGGGCCTCGGGAGGCTCCGGAGGTACAGTAGCTCTTCACGAATCATCTCCATCTCCACCAGGGCTGCGGAACGCCTGTCTTCTTGAGCCTCCATGATGCCCCTCATGAGGCGCTGGCGCTCAGCAACCACACTCGGCAGGCCGTAAGGCATGCGAACGTAGCTGTGGGGCGGACCCCGGCAGCGCCCGACTCACGAGGGCCAGAGGCGCTCCATCGTAGCGTCTTGGTTCAGCCCTAGTACATCGACGTAGAGACGCAACCCACCATCCTCGCATGGATGGGGAGCCGCAGCCGACAGACGGCGGCAACCTCTCCTGATCCTTGATTCCTGTAGTTCTTGAATGGCTTTGTCGACGAGCTCCTGCGGGTCCAACCTTCCTTGCCTTGCTCCTTCTTGAGGGAAACGTGCTCCAAAGCACGCCTCCACGTGGTGCCCAAGCGCCTCCCTCGTGAGCCTGGCCTAGTCGGTGGCCCTCCAGGGGAGAGCCCTCGAGCCCTGCCTGAGGAGGGCGTCGGGCGCGCTTTCCTATGCGATGGAAGGAGGCTCCCCCTGGGCAGACGCGGGCCTTGAGGGGCCTGCCTCCCGAGGGGCTGGTCCTGACGATGTCTTCTTCTTCTTGGGGGTGGCCTCGGGAAGCCTCCTACTTCCACGATCCGGGTCTTCCAGCGATGCGGCCTGAAAGGCTCGCTCCAGGGAACACACCGCATCCCTCTCTTCACAGGGCACCGTGATGACTCCGCCACTCCCTGGCATCTTGAGGATGTTGTAGCCATGGTGAGTCACGGCCATGAACTTGGCCAGCGCTGGGTACCCGGGGATGGCGTTGTACGGCAGACGGATGTGGGCGACATAAAAGTCGATGAGCTCAGTGCGGTAGTTGTCGCGTGCCCCGAAGGTGACAGGGAGGCGGACCTGCCCAATCGGGACCGTGGAGCCGCCGGTGATTCCGGAGAAGGGCTTGGTTGGCTGAAGCTGGTCATAGGGCACTTGGAGATTGTTGAGCGTTTCCACAGACAGGATGTTGAGTCCTGCCCCACCATCGATGAGGGTCTTGGTGACCAGTACATTGCTGATGACTAGGGAGCAGAGCATCGGGAGGACGCCAGCTGTGGCGGCGCACTTGAGTTGATCCGCTGAGCTGAAAGTGATGGCGCACGCCGACCACCTGAGAGGGCGCGTTGCTTCGAGCCTGGGGAGGGCTGCGTTCACCTCGCAAGCAAACTGCTTGAAGATGCGTTGGGAGGCTGGGGCTTGAGCTCCGCCTAGGATGCAAGTGATTGCACGCGGCTCCTAGAAGCCCCCAGCCCCCTCGTCTTGATGGCGGTCCTCGTTCCTCCTTGGTTGAGGCGACAGTGGAGGGAGGCCTGCATCGCCCTGCGGGCGATCCTCACGAGGCTGATCCCTCCAGTCCCCCTCGCGAGGCAGGTCTCGCTAGCGGTCCTCATGAGGCTGATCGCGCGACCCTTGGCGTGGGCCACGGTCTTCCCAGCGCCCTGCGTTTCTTCCTCCTCCTCGGCCGTAGCCCCGATCGGCGCGGTCGGGACGACGGCCGATCCTTCCTTCTTGCACAGCGCGGACTTCTTGGCATTTGTTGGTGTTGTGGGTGTGGAGGTCGTGGTACACACAGTACCGGCTGCCCCTGGTGGACTCAGGCAGATCTTTGCCCCGCTTGGTGTCTGGTTCTGCTGCGAGCACGGCAGCCCCCTTGCACTTCACGTCCTTGGTCTTGGGCTTCTTCTCCTCTGGTTCTGCGGCTGGCAGCTCGAGGAGGGAGAGGCGTCCCTCCTCAGCCCTGGCGCACTTGGTCGCCAAGTTGAAGAGCTCCAGAGAGGTGCACAGGTCTTCATGCATCGCCAGCTCCTCCTTCATCTTGACGTCGCGCACGCCATCGGAGAAGGCCGAGATGATGGACTCCTCGGACACCTTGGGGATCTTGAGGCGCGCGCTGTTGAAGCGCTGGATGTACTTTTGTAGGGTCTCTCCGGGCTGTTGCTTGATGCGGCGCATGTCGCTCACGGCGGGTGGCCGGTCGCGAGTACCTTAGAAGTTGGCGATGAAGTGGGTGCGCATCTGGTCCCAGGAAGAGATCGTGCCTGGAGCCAGATTTAGGAGCCAGGTGCGAGCTCCTTCCTTGAGCGCCATGGGGAACCGGTTCGCCATGACCCTTTCGTCCCCGCTGGCAGCTTCGATGCCCAGCTCATAGAGCTGGAGGAACTCTGCAGGGTCAGTCATGCCATCATAACAAGGAGGCAGGTCTGGCTTGAATTTGCCGGGCCACGCGACGCTACGCAGCTCGGTGGTGTAGGCACGGTATCCTGCGGTGGCCACGACAGGCCTTGGCTGGTGGAGAGCTTGGTCTTGAGGGTCCCCATGCGCTGCAGCTAGGAGCAGTGCGGGGTCTTGGCGTGCCGGAGCTGGAGCAGGGTCGCGGCGTGCTGGAGCAGGGAACGCCCGGGCAGCCCCTTGCAGGCGTGGGATCTCCTGGCAGCTCCGTTCTTGCTGCGCCGGCACCTGACGGAGCGGATTCCGCCCAGGGGCCACACGCCTTGGAGCCATGGCGTCTTCTTGGAGAGGAGGTGGCTGGTACGCCTCCGGGGCTTCGTTTCCCACGCGGGGCGAGGTGTGGCGCAGAGGAACGGACGACGCGGGAGAGCCTCCTGCGGCGCGGACAAGCTCGGTGACCCGGTCGTGCCACTCCTCATAGACATCGTCGATGGGACGGTAGTGCAGGAGCTCGTTTGCCGCGAGGAGCGCAGCTCGAGCCTCCAAGGGCACGCGGAGCGCGCGGGACGAAGAACCAGCTGGTGCATGCGATGGAGTAGCAGTGTGGCCGTCTTGCCACACGGATGGCTGCTGGGACGATGCTTGCTGCTCGCCCCCCGCCGGGCCGGTGGCGGCGTTGACGGCGGGCGACGGGGAACGACGAGGGCGTCCACCGACGGGCACCGTCTGGGCGACACGAGAAGCGATGGCGGCCTGGCGCTCGGCGCGGGCCCGACGAGCGTCTGACATGGATGCGACGGTCAGAGGAGAACAGGGCGGTGAACGAAGAGTTCCGGCGCACCCCTACCTGGCGCGCCAAATGTCCGATTTCAGGTTCCGACAGACCCTTAAGGTTCGAACACTGGGGTGCACGCGGAGATTACGCCTTCTACCTCCCCACCTCGCAAAGATCTGAAACTACTAAAAGAACTACACAAGAGACACAAGATTTATACTGGTTCGGGCCACCGTTGTGGTGTAATACCCTACTCCAGTGTGTGGTTGGTGGATTGTCTCTTGGGGCTGAAGATGATGGATAATACAAGGAAGAACAGCCTCGCGAGGGTCTGTTCTTGGCTGGGGTGATGAACTGCTAGGAGGATTTCAGCCACCCTTCTCTTTCTCTCTCTCTCTTACTCTTACTAGCCAACCGAACCAAAGGCTCGAACCCCTAGAAGCGACCGAACCGACCGAACCCCCTTGCTACGTGGGCGACTGGCCCTATTTATAGAGGCCCTGGTCCTCTTCCCAAATATTGAGCGGGAAGGGAGCCAACAATGGCGGGCTAATTTGAAGGGGGACAGCAAGTATCAACTACCCTGACAAAAGCAATCTTCGCCTGCGCAAAGCTCTAGTGATGACGCCGTCTTGGGCTCCACGGTGACCTCCGTCTTGTAGTCCTCCTGGTCTTGGTCTCGTTGCACCGAAACGGCAACCTTTGCCTGATGCCTCGGTACTCCGCGGCTACGCTTGCCCCCTTTGCACCAGAGAGGAAGGAAGGACGTTGCGCACGCTGGCACCCGCCTGGCGCCCTGAGTCATCATGGCTTGCGTCACGGGCACCTCGCGAGGTACCCTGCCTTGATCTCTCCACCTCCTCGTGAGCCAGCCTGACGAGGCCGTGCCTGAGGAAGCTCCGTGTCGTCTGCCTCGCGAGGCTTGGCCCCTCGCGAGGGTCTTGAGTCTTGTGTTGATGAAGATGGGCCATGCCGGGCCTCCTTTGAGCCACGCCGCAGGCCGCAGGCAGGCAAGTCTGGGGACCCCCGTTCCCAGAACGCCGAAAGTTTACTATTCTGGATCTAGGGCAATTTTTACAATGGCAAAAACTTGTTTAAGTTGGTTAAACGGTTAGAGGGTTTCGAGACGAAACTCCAGACGCTTGAATCGCCTGATTCCGATAAACGAGCGAAAAGTTATACTAAAACGAAAATTGGATCAGGAATCGCTATCAGAAAAATCGCGGATTTAATCTGAGAAAAAGAAAAACGACAAACGTTTGCCAGAACGAACGAATGGACGAACGTTCGCTAAATAAATAAACCGGAAAAACCGATCTATTTTAAAAAACCAAAACTAAAAAAACCGACGAAAACCGAACGTTTTTTTCGAGAAAACCGGTGGCGCGGAAAACTAGGCAACCTCGGGCGGCGGATCGCTGAGGCGGCGGGCGGCGGCTCCGGCGATGGCGGCGCTCGCGGCGGGCGGTGGCGTGGCGCTCGCGGCGGGAGGCGGCGTGGTGCTCGAGGCGGCGGCGAGCGCTAGGGTTTCGGGGGCGCACGGGCTTGGGTTTCGGCTGGGCCTTCCCCCGGCTTATAAAGCCGGCCGGGCCAGGAATCCGGGTCAGACACGGCCCGTTAGGTCGGTTCGTTTTCTTTAAATTATTCCGCGCAGAAAAAAAAATAAAAGAAATACTAAACGGACTCCAAAAATCCCGAAATAAATTTTCCCGGGCTTCTAAAATCAAGCCGCACAAGGTGAACATCTATTTGGGGCCTAAATGCAATTTTGAAGAACGCACATTTTCCTAAATTCAAATAAAATACTATTTGATTTTATTATTAAATCCTCAATATTTCTTTATTTTTGGAAAGTCATTTTATTCCCTCTCTCATATTTTTGTAATAGAAATAGTTGATGATAAAATAATTAAAATCAAATGATCCTATTCGCAAAATTTGAGAAAACTCAAATATGAAAATAACAAAATCCCCAACTCTCTCCGTGGGTCCTTGAGTTGCGTAGAATTTCTAGGATCAAAACCAAAAGCAAATAAAATATGATATGCAATGATGGTCTAATGTATAACATTCCAAATTGAAAATTTGGGATGTTACAAACCTACCCCCCTTGAGATGAATCTCGCCCTCGAGATTCGGGTTGGCTAGAAAATAGGTGAGGGTGGTCCTTCAGCAAATCTTCCTCTCGCTCCCAGGTGGCTTCATCCTCCATGTGGTGGCTCCATTGAACCTTGCAAAACTTGATAACCTTGCTGCGGGTGACTCGACTGGCATACTCTAGAATCTTAACTGGTTTCTCCTCATAGGTCAAATCATTATCCAACTTAATTGCTTCCAATGGCACGGTGTCTCTCAAAGGTATGTCAATCATTTCCGTCTGGCACTTCTTCAACTGAGAAACGTGGAACACATCATGAACTCCTGACAATCCTTCAGGCAATTCCAACTTGTAGGCCACTTCTCCCATACGTTCCAATACTCGATATGGTCCTACAAATCGTGGCGCTAACTTTCCTTTAACACCAAAGTGCTTTGTTCCCCGAGGTGGCGATACTCAAAGATAAACTCGGTCTCCAACTTCGTAAACTGTCTCCTTGCATTTAGAATCTGCGTAGCTCTTTTACCTGGATTGAGCTACCTTGAGCCTATCGCGAATTAATTTCACCTTCTGATCAGACTCCTTAATCAAGTCTAGTCCAAACAACTGGCGTTCTCCAACTTCATCGCAAGTCAAGGGTGTCCTGCACCTCCTTCCGTACAAGGCCTCGAAAGGGGCCATCTTTAAACTGGATTGATAGCTGTTGTTGTAAGAGAACTCTGCATATGGCAAATTCTCGTCCCAACTAGATCCATAATCTATCGCACAATCTCTCAGCATGTCCTCCAAAATCTGATTGACTCTCTCGGTCTGTCCATCTGTCTGCAGAGAAAAAGCTGTGCTGAACTCTAGCCTGGTACCCAAAGTTTCGTGCAACTGATTCCAGAACTTTGAGGTAAATTGGGTTCCTCTATCTGATACTATACTCCTCGAAACTCCATGCAAGCATACAATCCTGGTCATGTATATCTTTGCCAACTTAGCACTGGTGTAAGTGGTCTTTACCGGGATGAAATGAGCTACTTTCGTCAACCGATCAACTACAACCCAAATCGAGTCATAGCCTGAACGAGTCCTGGGTAATCCCGTGATAAAATCCATGCCTAACTTATCCCACTTCCATTCGGGTATCGGCAATGGTTGTAGCAATCATGCTGGCTTCTGATGCTCTGCCTTTACTCTCTGACATACATCACAAACTGCTACATACTCTGCAATATCTTTCTTCATTCCGGTCCACCAGAAAATATCCTTCAAATCCAAATACATCTTGGTATTTCCTGGGTGAATCGAATATGGTGAATCGTGTGCCTCTTGCAGAATCAACATCCTGATCTCTGGGTCATTGGGCACATAAACACGGTCTTCAAACCATAGGGTGTCGTGCTCATCCTCACGAAATCCTTTAGCCTTTCCTTTGCTCATTTTCTCCTTTATAGAGGCAATCTCCTTGTCAGTCTTCTGAGCTTCTCTGATTTTATCCATCAAAGTTGACTGAATCTCCAATGCTGCTACATAGCATCTCGGAACTATTTCCAAACATAGTTCACGAACATTTTCGGCTAACTCCTTTGGTATTTCTCCCGTCATTAGTGTATTGACATGGCTTTTGCGACTTAATGCGTCAGCTACTACATTAGCCTTTCCGGGATGGTAATGCAATCTCATATCATAATCCTTGATGAACTCGAACCTTCTCCTTTGTATGAGGTTCAACTCCTTCTGCGTGAAAATGTACTTCAAACTCTTGTGATCCGTGTACACCTCGCAATGATTTCCAATGAGGAAATGTCTCCATGTTTTCAGTGCATGCACTACGGCTGCTAACTCCAAATCATGCGTAGCATAATTCAATTCGTGGGGTTTCAGTTGTCGTGAGGCATATGAAACAACTCTCCCTTCCTGCATAAGCACTGCTCCAAGTCCTCGACGTGAAGCGTCGCAGTACACCTCATAGTCCTTGGTCTGGTCTGGCAAAATCAACACTAGTGAAGTAACCAAGCGTTTCTTCAACTCCTGGAAACTAGCCTCACACTCCTCAGTCCATATGAACTTGGTATCCTTTTTCAACAACTCCGTCATAGGTTTCGCAATCTTTGAGAAATTCTCAATGAACATCCGGTAGTATCATGCGAGTCCAAGGAAACTTTAGTGGGATCTACTGATATACCTTCTCCGAATATAACGTGTCCGAGGAATCCTACTTCCTTCAACCAAAACTCACATTTGCTGAACTTGGCATACAACTGATGTTCTCTGAGCTTCTCAAGTACCAATCGCAAATGCTCCTTATGCTCCTCTTCACTTTTCGAGTAAACCAGAATATCATCAATGAACACCACGACGAACTTATCCAAGAACTGCATAAACACTTTGTTCATCGTGTTCATAAAATAGGCAGGTGCGTTAGTCAGACCAAATGACATAACGGTATACTCGTACAACCCATACCTGGTGGTAAAAGCTGTCTTAGGTATATCCTGTTCTCGGATCTTCAACTGGTGGTATCCTGATCGTAGATCGATCTTGGAAAATACCTTAGCTCCTTGCAATCGATCAAACAGATCATTGATCATTGGTAGTGGGTACTTGTTCTTGATGGTTACTTCATTCAATCCTCGATAATCGACAACCATCCTTAACGATCCATCCTTCTTCTCCACTAGAAGTACTGGCGATCCCCAAGGCGACGAACTTGGGCGAATGTAACCTTTATCCAGTAACTCCTTAATCTACTTCTTAATCTCCACCAAATCCTTTGCAGGCATCTAGTATGGTCTCTTTGATATTGGCCCTGTGCCTGGCAATAGCTCAATCAAAACTCAATATCTCTATCCGGTGGCATGCCTGGCAACTCTTCTGGAAATACTTCAGGGAAATCCCTTATCACTGGTACTTCCTCCTGCACAACTCCTGTTAAACAATTTACTTGAGTCCCTTTTGGCACATGTCGGGATACATACTTGATCCTTCTCCCTTCTGGGGTAGTAAGCAAAATTGTCTTACTGGCGCAATCAATGTTTCCTCCGTACATCGACAGCCAATCCATACCCAGAATTACATCCAATCCTTGTGATTCCAAAATGATTAAATCTGAGGGAAACACATGCCTACCTATACTCAATGGCACTTGAAAACATCCTTGACTGGCCATATACTCCGCTCCTGGTGAGCTTACTAGCATAGGTGTTCTAAGAACCTTAGTGGGCAAGTTATACTTATCCACAAATCCCCTTGATATGTATGAATGCGATGCACCAGTATAAAAAAGAACGAGTGCAGTAAATGACTTAACCAAAAACTTACCAATTACTGCATCCGGTTGCTCTTCAACCTCCTCCACGTTAATGTGGTTCACCTGCCCCCTGTTGAAAGGGTTTGGCTTCTTCCCAGAGCTTCCATTGCCATTCTGGCATTCAGGACATTCATTGGCATAATGTCCGGTCTTCTGGCACTTAAAGCAAGTGACTTGGTGTAACACCCTCGATGCGACTATATCTCCCACGTGTCGAGGCACGACTTAGAGGCATAATCGCATTGAAGGCATATGTCGCAAGTGAGGTAATCTTCACACAACCCATGTAATACATAAGGGAAAGAGTTACATAGTTGGCTTACAATCGCCACTTCACACAATTACATGAATAACCCTTACAACAATCAAATACACTCATGGCCCGACTACGGAACCAAAATAAAATAAGAACCCCAAATGCGACAAAGGTCCCCGATTGACCCCAACTGGGCTCCACTACTGATCAACTAGAACGGAAACAACACAAAGGACAAGATCTTCATCGAGCTCCTCCTGAGGTTGGTTGCGTCATCTTCTCGGACTCATCGGCACCTGCAAGCTGGTTTTGGAAGAAATCTGTGAGCCACAGGGACTCAGCAATCTCGCACCCTCGCGATCAAGACTATTTAAGCTTATGGGTAAGGTTAAGGTATGAGGTGGAGCTGTAGCAAGCGACTAGCATATATGGTGGCTAACATACGCAAATGGGAGCGAGAAGAGAAGGCAAAGCACGGTCGAAAAATATGATCAAGAAGTGATCCTGTACTACCTACGTCAAGCATAACTCCAACAACCGTGTTCACTTCCCGGACTCCGCCGGAAAGAGACCATCACGGTTACACACGTGGTTGATTCATTTTAATTAAGGTCAACTTTAGGTTTTCTACAACCGGACGTTAACAAATTCCCATCTGCCCATAACCGCGGGCACGGCTTTCGAAAGTTCAAATCCCTGTAGGGGTGTCCCAACTTAGCCCATCACAAGCTCTCACGGTCAACGAAGGAATAGACCTCCTCCCAAGACATTTCGATCAGACTCGGTATCCCGGTACTCCAAGACATCCTCGACAATGGTAAAACAAGTCCAGCAAGACCACCCGATGCGCCGACATCCCGATAGGAGCTGCACATATCTCGTTCTCAGGGCACATCGGATAAGCTAAGCATACAGGAGCCGACGTAACCCAAGTTGCCAAGGGATGGCCCTGCACGGTGCTCTGGGTTGGACCAACACTTAGACAAGCACTGGCCCGGGGGGTTAAAATAAGATGACCCTCGGGATGCGCGACTCCCAAGGGAAAAAGGCTAGGTGGCGAATCGTAAAACCAAGGTTGGGCCTTGCCGGAGGAGTTTTATTCAAGGCGAACTGTCAAGGGGTTCCCATTATAACCCAACCGCATAAGGGACGCAAAATCCGGGAACATAACACCGATATGACGGAAACTAGGGGGGCAAGAGTGGAACAAAACACTAGGCATAAGGCCGAGCCTTCCACCCTTTACCAAGTATATAGATGCATTAATTAAATAAGATATATAGTGATATCGCAACAAGTAAATAAATGTTCCAACAAGGAACGATCTCCAATCTTCACCTGCAACTAGCAACGCTATAAGAGGGGCTGAGCAAAGCGGTAACATAGCCAAACAACGGTTTACTAGGACATGGTGGGTTAGAGGTTTGACATGGCAATTTTGGAGGCTGACAAGCAAGTGGTAGGCATCGTAGCAATGGCAAGCAAAAGAGCGAGCAAACTAGCATAGCTAAGATAGTAGTGATTTCGAGGGTATGATCATCTTGCCTAAGATCCCGCAAGGAAGAAGAACGAGTCCATGAAGAAGACAAACGGACGAAGTTGAATGGATCCTCACAAACGCGACATTATTGGAACCAACCCGAAGAAGCAACACCGGAAAAGAAGTACACAACATAGTGAACAACCATCACATAAACATGGCATGATGCACAACCAAGTATGATGCATGTCCGGTTTAAAGAGGCATGGCATGGCAATATGCACAAACAATCCTACAAATTAAGTGGAGCTCATTATGCAACGGAGTTGCATATTGAAGAAAAACACCACATGACTTATTTAGTTCCCTCTCGTTTATGTACCCAACAATATTAAATGTTGATTAACATGGCAAGAGGTGAAGCACAACAAAACTACCCATCTAGGAAAATTTAAATGAGGCCGGAAGCAACGAACAACAATTCCGGAAAATCCTCATATGCATAAATTAAGGTTTGGTACTGTTCTGCCCTAAACATTATTTTAGAGTTGTTAAACATGCAAGATGAGTGCACCATGTTAAACTAGGCAAAATTCTACCCCATTTACATATAAAGTTTATTTAATTCGGAGCTACGGTTGAATAGTTATGAATTAAATCATATTAGCATGGCATAGGAGCAAATTAATGCAAACAACATTTTAATTATTTCAAACATAGATGAAAGTTGGTTATTATTAACCTACACAAAATTCTAAGCAAGTTTCATATATAACTCATTTTAATCCGATGCACGGTTTGTGAGTTTTTAAATGCATGAACATGAGGGTCTTATCTGCCAAACTGCAATTTCTTGGAAATTAGCTAAAAACACAAAGACTAAAAAAAACATCCACGGGCTGAAACTGGTTGGCCCATCAGTGCACAGGAGGGGCTGGGGGTTCTCACATTGGCTAAAACGGCCCGGACGGTGGAGGAGGCCGGGCAGGCCGGTAGCTGGGCCTTGACGTGGCGCTGGGCGGGGGAGCCAAGGCGGCCCACGCGAGCGAGGGAGGCAGCCCAGGCGAGCGAGGGCGTCGTCCTCCTCGCGCCTGGCGCACGAGCAGGAACAGAGGCGGCGGCGCCCTAGGTCAACGGCGGCGCAAACATCGACTCCGGCAGGCGGGCACGGTGGGGATCTGCGGGAATGGACGAATCCGGGCACGGGGACCCCGGATCTGGCCGCGGTGGTGAAGATCCGGCGACGGCGAGCTCGGCCCGCGTTCAACCTTGACGGCGATGGCTCCTGTAGAATGGGAGCGATGGGAACGTGAGAGGAGGGACGAGAAGGAGGGACGAGGAGGAGCGATGGCTCGTCGGCAGGAGCTAGTCCGGCGAGCTCCGCGGGAAGACGGGTCAGAGCGGCGGAGGAGCTCGGATCAGGGTCTCCCTCTCCCGATCTGGGGCTCGGGGAGCAGGGGTTGCGGCGTACGAGCGACAGGGTCGGGCCCAGATCCGACCCGTGGCGGGCCTGCCATGGGCTCTGAGGCCACGGCGAAGTGGCACAGGGGAGGCGACGTGGCGCTACGGGAGAGGTTGAGAGCTCCAGGCCCGCGGCGGCTGGCCAGTTGGGCGGCGCCAAGTGGTGCTAGAGGGGTTGGCCGGCGCCGGAATTCTAGGAGAGGAGGTGGGAGGCGGCTGGGAGATGATTGGGGGCGCTGAAATTTAGGAGGAGGGGTAGGTAGCTGCCCAAAATGGAAGGGGGGAAGGTTTATATAGGGCAGGTTTTAGGGTTAGGGGGGTTTTAATCCGTTCCGGAGCCGTTCGATCCTGATCGGACGACCTGGAGTGGAGGGGGTTAGATAGGTGGGCTAGTGGGCTGTGAAGAGAGGTTGGGCTGAGATGAGAGGAGAGGAGTGCAGCCCAGCAACTGTTTCCGGAGACCGAAAACGTCCGACGTTAGACCGGCTATAATGCCGCTATAGTTTAACGGTTAGGCTATCAAACGACCTCCGAATGCGACGAAAATTGACACGCGGTCTACCTACACTATAATAAGACCGCACGCCAACTTTCAACCCATTCCGAGAACATTTTCCGGCCACTTATAAAATCATATTTCGGACATGCCGCGGGCGCGTGCAAGTGTGTCTGGGCTCAGAACGGACAACGGACGGAACTGGGAGAACCCAGGCTAATGCAAGTTTTGAAAACATGATGATGCAATGCACATGATGACATGATTAAATGCAACACACAAGCAAATGACATGGCAACGACGGCGAATAACTAGCGGACACCTGGCACATCGGTCTCGGGGTGTTACACTTGGCTCAGGTCCTTCTTGGCTAGGGTTGATGGGTTGGTACGGTTCTGGCCGTTGCTTCCTCCATTGCCATTACCATTCTTGGTGTCGTTGTGATTGTGCGAGCTACCTCCTCCATGGGTATGTTGAAAATGTCCTCCCGATCTAGGGGTAAAACGTGGCTTCTGCTGGGCTCCAGAATTGTACTTCCCTTGTCCATACTTCCTCTTGCGGTTCTCAATTTGCTGCTGCTTGCCTTCAATCATAAGAGCACGGTCTACCAACTCCTGGTAGTTGTTGAAGGTTGCTGCCATCAACTGCATGCTCAACTCATCATTCAGTCCTTCCAGAAACTTCTCCTGCTTAGCTGCATCCGTAGCAACGTCATCTGGGGCATAACATGCTAATTTACTAAAGTCCTCCACATACTGGCCAACTGTCCGTCCTCCTTGGCGCAAGTTGCGAAACTCACGCTTCTTCATGGCCATAGCTCCTGCTGAAACATGGGCAGTTCGAAAAGCCTTCTGAAACTGGTCCCAAGTGACAGTGTCGATAGGGAAAGTGGCTGCGAAATTCTCCCACCATGATGCTGCGGGTCCTTCAAGCTGATGTGCGGCAAACTTCACCTTCTCTGCATCTGTGCATCCTGCTGTGGTCAACTCTCTAGCTGTCTTGTGGAGCCAATCATCTGCTACTATCGGCTCGGTGCTACTTGAAAACACCGGCAGATTCAGCCTAAGAAAACGGGCTAAGTGGTCAACAGGTGGTGGTGGGTTGTTGTTGTTGTTCCCCTGATTCTAATTCTGGACTAGCAACTGCATCAATGTGTTCTGCTGCTGGATCAACTGGGTGAGCTCCGGTGGAAAGGTAAATCCGGGGTTACGTCTCGGAGGCATCTAAGGGTTTAGAAAAGATGAGAGTTTAGAATAGAGGGGGTCTAAAGAGAAAACACTACCCATATGCACATGAGGCAAAAGCAAACAATTCACTTCATTCAATCAAACAAGGGCATACAATTGATCTAACTATCACAAAAGTGCTCGGACTACTATATTTACATGGTGGACTACTACTACTGATGAGGTGGTCTACTAGAAATATTCTTTGGTTGTAGACTCCATGATATCTGTTCCAGCTTCATCAACATAGTCATCATCGCTATCATCTGGGTCCGAGTCGGTGTCATCGATGATGATGTAGTCTTCTGGGCGAATCTCCTTGGGTTCTTCGTCTTCATCTACTGGTGTAGGGCCTCCCATAAATATCCCAATCTTCTTGATCAGATCGTCATTCTTCTCCACCAATACTTCAATTTCCTCTTCGTAATCTTCACGTGTAGCCTTGAGTTCTTCCTCCAGTTCTTTGATTCTTGTCCTAGCCTTCTTGAGGTCTATCATGTCGGCGCACATATGGTTCTCCTGTCGTCGAATGTGCTGGTTTAACTCCTGGATAAAAGCTGCAATTGATCTATCCTTTCTGGTGTTGATCATCTCCCAGTGTTCATCTCGGCGCCCACAAATCTGGTAGATAGTATCCTTGAGATCATTGCGGTAGACTTCTCCAATGCGTCCCATGGTGATGTGAGCTGCCATGCTCTTTCCTAGACTCCAAGTTGGTGCATCAAAAGAAAACTCTATGGGCTCAGTGACTGGCATGAACATCCTTCCTGGAACTTGAACTTGAATCATCCAGCGCTCTTCTTCAGGTAAAGTGGCGTTGTAGGTTCCGGTGAAGCTTGGTACTCCTATGTTTAGGTATCTAGTGACTTCCTTCAAGTGACGTCCAAGGGGTGTATCATCATCCGGTTGTGTGAACTTGTTCCTTGCATCCGCCATCCTAAAGAGTTGAAAAGATGAGAGGTGACAAGAGAAGAGAGTGAATACTGATCTAGGTCTTTAGCTTAGTGGTCGTGTCCTACAGTTAGCATGTGCTCTGATACCATCTCTGTAGCGACCAGACCTCAAACAGTCTGATCTCTGTGCTCAGGTGTCATCCCTAGATCAGTAATGCTGACACCACACAGTACTTGGAGGATTTATAACAGAGTAGCAATCACACACTTATTACATCGAGTGTCTCAATAGAGAACTTATTACAATAAATATGGCTTAAGGCCATCTAATAACTATAATAGCGGAAGGCTTGGAAGATAAGTGAGTCCATCAACTCCAACGGCATCACTGAGTATAGAACCATGACCTAAAACTCCTTAATCATCGTCTAAAAAGTCTGCAACATTAACATTGCAGCCCGAAATGGGTCAGCACATGGAATATGCTGGCAAAGTAACACATAGAGAGTAATGGAATGAAACAGCTATACTATATGCATATTTGGCTGGTGGAAAGCTCTATGGTTACAGTTTTGCGTAAAGCCAATTTCCCCCTACTTCAAAGGAATACATTTTATTTAACTATCATGGTAGTTGTTAAACATTGAGAATGGTTGACAGCATCCTCAATCCCAATTAAGCATCATCATTAAACAAAACCCAACAAAATTAATATTTTAGAGTAACATGTTGAGATTCGCATGATAATCCAAGTACTAGATACTCAAGCTGTCCATAACCGGGGACACGGCTAACCACGATTAGTTTATACACTCTGCAGAGGTTTGCGCACTTTTCCCCACAAGACTCGATCGCCTCCGTTTGGTTTCTCGCACTACATGGTGTTTGAGAAGACGGATGACCGAGACATAGTCTTTCAGAAGCGCTAGCACCTTACAATAGATAGACTGTTACACCTACTTTCCCCTACATCTGCTAGTCTACCCTGTAAGAGTTCGCACGACTTAATCAACTAAGCTAGAGCCCATAATAGCTTGTGGCTGCACACGGAAGTTTCTAGTATGAAAAATCTCATGATCCCTTTGGGCCTGGGTGGCGGTCCATAAAGAAAAACAGGCAATCCTGGAATACCCAGGTACCTCAATCCACCCAGATGTGTGTTTAACTTGACATCTTAGATAAACCATTAATTAACAAACTCACATCTGTCATGGATATCACTCACCCAATCCACGTCTACTAGCATAGCATGGCATAATAGGCAAACGTAGAAGTAACTCCCAAAGGTTTGATAATATAACAGGTAATAGGTACTACCTCAACTACTTCCCATCCCACAATTTAATTAGATCCTAATCATGCACTATTTGAGGATTGATCTAATGCAATAAAACTGGGTAGTAGGAGGTATGATCAAAGTGCAACTTGCCTTGCTGATGATCCGCGAAACCTAGAGATTCGAAGTAACAGGCGGCGCACTCCGGGTATTCTATCGCAGACAAACAAACAAGCATACAATAAGTATTCATCTAATGCACGGGTAAAATTCAAATAAGAGATCTAACCAGAAAGTTCAACTTAAGAACTTCGGTTTGCAAAAAGAATCAAATCAAATAAAGCACCGAAAGTCAAACGGCAAAAGAAACAAGCTTCGTTTACTATTTTGGATCTAGGGCAATTTTTACAGTGGTAAAAACTTGTTTAAGTTGATTAACGGTTAGAGGGTTTCGAGACGAAACTCCAGGCGCTTGAATCGCCAGATTCCGATAAACGAGCGAAAATTTATACTAAAACGAAAATCGGATCAGGAATCGCGATCAGAAAAATCGTGGATTTAATCCGAGAAAAAGAAAAACGACGAGCGTTCGCTAGAACGAACGAACGGACGAACGCTCGCTAAATAAATAAACCAGAAAAACCGATCTATTTAAAAAACGAAAGTAAAAAAACGATGAAAACCGAACGTTTTTTTCGAGAAAACCGGCGGCACGGCAAACGAGGCAACCTCGGGCGGCGGATCGGCAAGGCGGCGGGCGACGGCTCTGGCGACGGCGGCGCGGACGGCGGCGCAGTGCTCGAGGCGGCGGTGGACGCTACGGTTTCGGGGGCGCGCGGGCTGGGGTTTCGGCTGGGCCTTCCCCCTGCTTATAAAGCCGGCCGGGCCAGGAGTCCGGGTCAGACACGGCCCGTTAGGTCGGTTCGTTTTTTTTAAATTATTCCGCGCCGAAAAAACAAATAAAAGAAATACTAAACGGACTCCAAAAATCTCGAAATAAATTTTCCCGGGCTTCTAAAATCAAGCCGCACAAGGTGAACATTTATTTGGGGCCTAAATGCAATTTTGAAAAACGCACATTTTCCTAAATTAAAATAAAATTCCGAGAAATTCTGAAATAAAATCTTATTTGATTTTATTATTAAATCCTCAGTATTTCTTTATTTTGGGAAAGTCATTTTATTCCCTCTCTCATATTTTTTTAATAGAAATAGTTGATGATAAAATAATTAAAATCAAATGATCCTATTCGCAAAATTTGAGAAAACTCAAATATGAAAATAACGAAATCCCCAACTCTCTCCGTGGGTCCTTGAGTTGCGTAGAATTTCTAGGATCAATACCAAAAGCAAATAAAATATGATATGCAATGATGGTCTAATGTATAACATTCCAAATTGAAAATTTGGGATGTTACATACCCCCTAATCCAGGACTCCCTCAGTAGCCCCTGAACCAGGCTTCAATGACGATGAGTCCGGCGCGCAGATTGTCTTCGGCATTGCAAGGCGGGTTCCTCCTCCGAATACTTCATAGAAGATTTCGAACACAAGGATCGTGTCCGGCTCTGCAAAACAAGTTCCACATACCACCGTAGAGAGAATAATATTTCCATAAATTTAATCTGCTGACGTACCCCGTAGTGTGACATCACACCACAGCCAGGTTTTTATTCGAATCGTTTTTCATAACCAATCTCAGTGTGTTTCGCGAGGCGGTTTCCTTGGCACGTCTTGTCGAAGCAGAGATCGTATCCCCTTTATTACGGGATTCTCATCAATACGGACGTGGGTAACCCAACCGTGCCTATTGGTAGGACTCCTAGATCTTAGGCAAGTCCCAAATGGCCACGAGGAGGACGCTTGATATTCAACCTCTTTATAAAGGGGACAAGGCCTTTTCCTCTTGATCTTAATCGAATCCGCCTCCCACCTCGAGTTCCAACACCCAAAGCTCAGGTTTAGGCACTTCGGACCTTCAACTATGTCCGGATCCAACCTTCAAGGTCGGTGGATGCCTTCCTCCGTCATGGAGAAGGACATCAAGAAGTTGAGAGAGGCCAGATACCTGACCGCCGAAATTTCACATCGGCTGCCTGCCCGAGGGCAAGTCGTCCCTACTCCCAAACCCAACGAGAGCGTCGTGTTCATCTCCCACTTCCTCCGAGGACTAGGCCTCGCTCTGGATCCCGTTGTTAGGGGTCTTATGTTCTATTACGGGCTAGATTTTCACGATTTGGCCCCGGATTCCCTTCTTCACATCTCGACATTTATTGTCGTATGTGAGGCCTTCCTCCGCATTACCCCTCACTTCGGCCAGTGGCTCAAGACCTTCAATGTGAAGCCGAAGGTGATCGAGGGGCAGCATGCAGCGTGCGGAGGCGCTTCAATAAGCAAAATTGTTGACGCTCCATGGCCTGAGGGTTACTTCCCAGAGGTGTCCGGATTGTGGCAGCGGGAGTGGTTCTACATCACAGCTCCCCGAAGTGCCAAGTGGGTAGCTGCCCCCACCTTTCGCTTAGGCCCCCCACCACAACTGATGTCATGGATCAGCAGGGGGCTGAGCTGGGGTCCAGCCAAGGACATGCCAATACTGCAAAGCCGTATCCAAGATCTCTTTGAGAGAGATTTCAGTCTGGTTATGGTAGTGCAAGTCATGCTAGTTCGTCAAGTCCAGCCTTGCAAACGTCGGCCCCTTCGCATGTGGGAATTCAACCCAGAAGGACCGCGAGCTATTCAACATTTCCTCGGCATGACACACGAAGAGATGTACAAATTGTTCTTCGGACCACAAATAATGTGTCCGGAAATCACTGAGGATGTAGGTCTGAGCTGCAATCGCCCAGATACCCAAGTAAGTAGCCCCACATCCGAACACACTGCCCATTTATTTAGCGCAACATTGCCCTAAAAAATGCCGCTCTTTGACCCAGGATTGGATAGGGAAGGCAAAGTTGATCAGGTGTTCGGCCCCCCTCCCTGAGACCTCACCAAATCCCGTGCTAACCAGGATATTGGAGATCGCGCCTTATCAAGCGCCCTTAGGAGAAGATAAAGGGGGGAACAAGGAGGCTAGCCCCTCCGTGAAGGAGGTTAGCCGGGGGGAGGAACTGAAACTTCCTCTCCCCAGGGACGGAAGAGAACCGCCTCTGAGGACCCGGAGACAACGGTCTCCAAACAGGGGAAGAAATCTCCGCCGGAGGGTCCTGCCCTGGGGGATACCCTGGCCGTACTATGCCCTCAAGGGGATCAGCCCCCCACCGAGCTGTAAGTAAAAGGGTGAATGAAAATATCTTGTTTTACCTCTGAGGAAAATAACCGAGGCATTTATCTTGCAGTTCGGATCTTAGCCCTTCTCAGCAGAGCTCGTCTTCAGGGGATCTTCTTCCAGAGATGATGGAGAGCGAAACGCCTCCCCCTGCCATACCACCTCATAAGGCGGGCGACCCTAAGGTGTCGTCGCGGAGGGTTTCTCTTGATTCGGCAAGGCCAGAAGGTAATCCTATGGCCACCCGAAGTCCTCAGTGTCCGACTCTTGAAGAGAGCAACCAAAAGAGTCCGGCACCGTCGGGTGTGGGGTCAGACGTACTGAGGGATCTGCTAGAGCAAGCGGCTATCTCAGAAAGAGCACCGCACATTGATGGGTACGGTGATTGAAAGGATTTCGTCCACCGAAAGCGGGTTGCATGAAGCCTTTATGAGTCTACTGGCGGGTTTTGAGGTACACGAAATGATGTACATTTTTGACAGTACCGCACATTTTTAGATGTGCCCTGTGTAGATAGTAGCACCTGAGAGTCTGGTTGTCGTCGAAAACGGCGGCAGACAGAGGATCATAGTCCCAGGTAATAACCAGACCGCCTTTATGTGCAGGTGGTTGAAGCTCCAGTGGCTAGCCGGACTGATGAGTTTGCCAAACTAAGGCGGCAACTGGATGCGGCAGATGCCGACATCATGCTTGTTAACAAGCGGCTTGACGTGGCACATGGTAAGTGATTTTTCTGGTGATTGTCACATAATAAGAGCAGCATGATGCCAATATCTTTAATATGTTGTGACTGCAGATGGAGCTGCCATCGTGGAGACCCTTCGGGCAGAGCTTGCCCGAGCCGAGGAGCAAGCAAGGAGTAGCAATGCGGCCGCTTTAAAGGCGGCCAAAGAGTTAAGGGCCGAACAGGCCGCACATTGCGAGAGCAAAGAAAAAATTTCCAAGATGGCCATGGAGTTAAAAGATGCTGCTGACCGTTACCGGCTTCTTGAAAAAGAAAACCGGGTGAAGGCGACGGACCTGGAGAAGGCCCGGGTGGCTGCCAAGGAAGCCCGCTCCAAAATTAGAGCGACGAAGGTGGAGCTGAATCAAGCTGCGGATATCGTTTCTGGGAAGCCCTTCTTGTTGCGGACTAAGTTCGGAGATCCGAAATATGCTCCTCTGGACCGGCTATGGAGTTCTGCGGATGAGTACATGGGTTTGGCTGCAAGTGCTGCTGATGCTGCCGAGTACTTCAAGGATCAGAAAGGTCCTGAAGTGGAGA
Source organism: Triticum monococcum (assembly GCA_034509565.1). Classification (NCBI taxonomy): domain Eukaryota; kingdom Viridiplantae; phylum Streptophyta; class Magnoliopsida; order Poales; family Poaceae; genus Triticum; species Triticum monococcum. Next base: position 144,363,406 of record CM067841.1, on the reverse strand, counting down.
AGTTGTTCTGGTCACAGTTTCACGCTCCAGTCCGTCCATTGTTGCTGAATGAGTGATTGACCGGTTGGGCCGAGCTCCATAGATTATCCGGACTTGCCATGAGGTCCCTTGTGGATCATCTGTGGCCAGGAGGGCCAAGGCCGAATAGCTACTTTAGCTTAGTGCAACAATTCCTTGGTGCTGTGCCACGCATCGATGCTGTAAAGAGGTCGGCGTGCATAGAAAGTTCGCGGATGGCCCTTGCCCGTGTCAAAACATACTAGGCGGAGATGGATGCCACCACTGTTGTGGCACAGGGTTCGGCCATAGGCCGAGTGGCTGCCAAGCACTACTTTGAAGAAGTTCTTAAAGGCGCTCGTTTGGTAGAGGCTCAGTGCTTGAAGAATATTATGTTTAAGTGACATGTATTCCCATTGTAAAAACAATGTTTATTGAGTTTATCAAGGCTGTATTTATACTTTTGCCCGAAAGTACTATGATGCCTCCTGTGTGGCCGTTTATGTATATATGTATATAACCTGAAAGATGGCAGTCGTCGGCTTCAGCCGCCACGCATATAATGCGGGGGTGTTCGCAGAAGACGCATGTTCACACTTGATCCAACGTCTTAGTCCATTAAGGAGGTGATAGCGCAGCGAACTAGGCAATCGGACTACAATGCTTTAACACTTTCACTTAGCTAGAGGAGTTTGACAGTGGGGCTACTATATAGCCCCTGGTGGCTCCGCGCTCGTCCGAATTCGGGGCGCGCACATGCCTGGCCGGGAAACGGCCCTTCGTTAAGGCGGAGGAATCCCAAAGATTCCGCTAGGTCATTGAGTGGTTGACCAGTCTCACGCTATATCATGACAGTCAGTTTTCGGCTTTCTCTACTGAGGTGCTCGTCCGGATGAACCAGGGCACAATCGCAGTAGTTCTCCTGGTGCCACCTTAGCCGATAGAGCGGAACGTAAGGCAGCAAAACACAGGAGCCGGGCAAACCCAACATTTGACCAAAGACATGATTCGGAGCTGATGCATATAAGGCCAAACTCGCGATGCCGAACACTCCCTAAGGTATTCGGTCTTTATGATGTAAACCGGGCTAAACGGTGCCCTTTGTAATAAGCCCCTAGTGTCTAGGTACGTGCAATATTCTGACGTGGCCACATGCCAATATATCAGCATCCTTCTCAATTGTACTGAGAATCCGGGGGATGTGTATCAAGAAGAGACAGTAAAAAAGGTTTACGCAGGGTCTTAATCTAAAAAGAATCCTTGGAACGGGTCCTTTCTGCACGTGTGCGCCTGTATCTCCGTTGTGCCGTATCCTGGATGGGTGTAGCACGATGGTCATCTGTAAAAGAGAGGAACTTAGTTGAAAAGTTGTCGTGCAAAAAGGTAGGTTATACTAAATAAACCATGTACAGTTCAAGATAAGTAAGGCTGAGCCTAATTGTCACTTGTTTACACGCGTTGAGCCCCTTGTATTGTTATAGGGGTATAGCCATCAAACCTGTATCAATTATATATAGCCGCATCGGACTCGTCTAACCGTGTCCGTGGTCTTAACGACCTGTCAGATGCTCTAGTTGGTGAGGCCGTCTAGTGTGTCGCTGCTAAGGCGGCCGCACGGTCTTCCGCGCGCAAGGAGCGCTCAATATTTCCATTTACTGCAATGATGCCATGTGGACCGAGCATCTTAAGCATGAGAGAAGCGTAATGCGGTATTGCGTTAAAGCGAGCGAAAGCTTCGCGTCCGAGTAGTGCTTGATAGCCACTTTGGAACAGAGCGATGTGGAAGGTTAACTTTTCACTGCGGAAGTTATCGGGAAAGCCGAATATAACCTCTAGTAGAAGGGAGCCCATGCAATGGGCTTCTGGGCCTGGCATTACTCCTTTAAAGGTAGTATTGCTATGGCTGATTTTTGTTGGGTCTATCCCCATTTTGCGGACTGTGTCCTGATATATCAGGTTTAAACTACTGCCGCCGTCCATCAGGACTCGTGTGAAGTGGTATCCGTCAATTATCGGGTCTAACATCAAGGCAGCCCATCCTGCATGCCAGATACTTGCCGAGTAATCCCGATGGTCAAAGGCGATCGGTTGCGACGCCAGTGGCAGAACTCCGCGGTGATAGGCCCTGGGGCATGTGTCTCTAGGAGTGCCGCTTTGTTTCTCCCCTTTATCAAGTGTAACATGTTTACTGTTTTGACTTCTGATGGGAATTTCTTCTGTTCCCCAATGCTTTGCTTGCGAGGCTAGTCCTCGTCTTCGCTTGGTGTATCCTGCCCCTTGTGTTCGGCGTTGAGCTTGCCGGACTGCTTGAAGACCCAACATTCTCTATGGGTATGATTTGTAGGTTTATCGGGGGTGCTGTGGATCTGACATATTTTGTCCAGAATCTTGTTTAGGCTGGACAGTTCGTCTCCGTTGCCTTTGGAGGGAAGCTTTTGCTGACCTGGCCGGGAGCTTCTGAATCTGGCGTTTACCGCCTTGCTCTTCGGGTTGTCTTCTTTATTCTGGTGCTTGTTTTTGCTGCGTCGTGACTTCCCGTTTCCGTCCCTGACTTCGGATGTAATTGGGTCGCTGGAGCTGCATCGGGCTAACTGTTGGGGAACGTAGTAATTTCAAAAAAAAATCATACGCACACGCAAGATCATGGTGATGCATAGCAACGAGAGGGGAGAGTGTTGTCTACGTACCCTCGTAGACCAAAAGCGGAAGCGTTAGCACAACGCGGTTGATGTAGTCGTACGTCTTCACAATCCGACCGATCAAGTACCGAACGCACGGCACCTCCGAGTTCTGCACACGTTCAACTCGATGACGTCTCTCGAACTCCGATCCAGCCAAACTTTGAGGGAGAGTTCCATCATCATGATGGCGTGGTGACGATGATGATGTTCTACCGACACAGGGCTTCGCCTAAGCACCGCTACGATATGACCGAGGTGGATTATGGTGGATGGGGGCACCGCACATGGCTAAGAGATCAAGAGATCAAGTGTTGTCTCTTTGGGGTGCCCCCTGCCCCCGTATATAAAGGAGTGGAGGAGGGGGAGGGTCGGCCCTCCCTATGGCGCGCCCTAGGGGAGTCCTACGCCCACCGGGAGTAGGATTCCCTTTTTCCTAGTAGAACTAGGAGCCCTTCCAAATACTAGGAGTAGGAGGGAAGGAAAGGGAAGGGAAAAGGAGAAGGAAGGAAAGGCCCCCCCCCTCCCTAGTCCAATTCGGACCAGCCCATGGGGAGGGGTGCGGCCACCCTTTGAGGCCTTTCTCTCCTTTCCCGTATGGCCCATTAAGGCCCAATACGAATTCCCGTAACTCCCCTGTACTCCCGAAAATACCCGAATCACTCGGAACCTTTCCGATGTCCGAATATAGTCGTCCAATATATCGATCTTTATGTCTCGACTATTTCGAGACTCCTCGTCATGTCCCCGATCTCATCCGGGACTCCGAACTCCTTTGTTACATCAAAACACATAAACTCATAATATAACCGTCATTGAACTTTAAGCGTGCAGACCCTACGGGTTCAATAACTATGTAGATATGACCAAGACACGTCTCCGGTCAATAACCAATTGCGGAACCTCGATGCTCATATTGGCTCCTACATATTCTACGAAGATCTTTATCGGTCAAACCGCATAACAACATACGTTGTTCCCTTTGTCATCGGTATGTTACTTGCCCGAGATTCGATCGTCGGTATCTCAATACCTAGTTCAATCTCGTTACCGGCAAGTCTCTTTACTCATTCTGTAACACATCATCCCGCAACTAACTCATTAGTTGCAATGCTTGCAAGGCTTATAGTGATGTGCATTACCAAGTGGGCCCAGAGATACCTCTCCGACAATCGGAGTGACAAATCCTAATCTCGAAATAGGCCAACCCAACAAGTACCTTCGGAGACACCTGTAGAGCACCTTTATAATCACCCAGTTACGTTGTGACGTTTGGTAGCACACAAAGTGTTCCTCCGGTAAACGGGAGTTGCATAATCTCATAGTCATAGGAACATGTATAAGTCATGAAGAAAGCAATAGCAACAAACTAAACTATCAAGTGCTATGCTAACGGAATGGGTCAAGTCAATCACATCATTCTCTAAGATGTGATCCCGTTAATCAAATGACAGCTCATGTCTATGGCTAGGAAACTTAACCATCTTTGATTCAATGAGCTAGTCAAGTAGAGGCATACTAGTGACTTACTGTTTGTCTATGTACTCACACATGTATTATGTTTCCGGTTAATACAATTCTAGCATGAATAATAAACATTTATCATGATATAAGGAAATAAATAATAACTTTATTATTGCCTCTAGGGCATATTTCCTTCAGTCTCCCACTTGCAGTAGAGTCAATAATCTAGTTCACCTCGCCATGTGATTTAACATCAATAGTTCACATCACCATGTGATTAGCACCCATAGTTCACATCGTCATGTGACCAACACCCAAAGGGTTTACTAGATTCAATAATCTAGTTCACATCGCTATGTGATTAATACCCAAGGAGTACTAAGGTGTGATCATGTTTTGCTTGTGAGGGAAGTTTAGTCAACGGGTCTGCTACATTCAGATCCTTATGTATTTTGCAAATTTCTATGTCAACAATGCTCTGCAAGGAGCTACTCTAGCTAATTGCTCCCACTTTCAATATGTATCCAGATTGAGACTTTGAGTCATCTGGATACTTGCATCGAGGTAACCCTTTATGACGAACCTTTTGTCACCTCCATAATCGAGAAACATATCCTTATTCCACTAAGGATAATTTTGACCAATGTCCAGTGATCTACTCCTAGATCACTATTGTACTCCCTTGCCAAAAATAGTGTAGGGTATACAATAGATCTAGTACACAGCATGTCATATTTTATAGAACCTATGGCCAAGGCATAGGGAATGGCTTTCATTCTCTTTCTATCTTCTGCCGTGGTCGGGCTTTGAGTCTTACTCAGTTTCACACTTTGTAACACAGGGAAGAACTCTTTCTTTGACTATTCCATTTTGAACTACTTCAAAATCTTGTCAAGGTATGTACTCATTGAAAAACTTATCAAGCGTCTTGATCTATCTCTATAGATGTCGATGCTCAATATGTAAGCAGCTTCACCGAGGTCTTTCTTTGAAAAACTCCTTTCAAACACTCATTTATGCTTTGCAGAATAATTCTACATTATATCCGATCAACAATATGTCATTCACATATACTTATCAGAAATGATGTAGTGCTCCCACTCACTTTCTTGTAAATACAGGCTTCACCGCAAGTCTGTATAAAACTATATGCTTTGATCAACTTATCAAAGCGTATATTCCAACTCCGAGATGCTTGTACTAGTCCATAGATGGATCACTGGAGCTTGCATATTTTGTTAGCACCTTTAGGATTGACAAAACTTTATTGTTGCATCATATACAACTCTTCTTTAATAAATCCATTAAGGAATGTAGTTTTGTTTATCCATTTGCCATATTTCATAAAATGTGGCAATTGCTAACATGATTCGGACAGACTTAAGCATAGATACGAGTGAGAAACTCTCATCGTAGTCAACACCTTGAACTTGTCAAAAACCTTTTGCGACAATTCTAGTTTTGTAGATAGTAACACTACTATCAGTGTCCGTATTCCTCTTGAAGATCCATTTAATCTCAATGGCTCGCCGATCTTTGGGTAAGTCAATCAAAGTCCATACTTTGTTCTTATACATGGATCTCATCTCAGATTTCATGGCCTTAAACCATTTTGCGGAATCTGGGCTCATCATCGCTTCCTCATAGTTCGTAGGTTCGTCATGGTCAAGTAACATGACCTCCAGAATAGGATTACCATACCACTCTGGTGCGGATCTCACTCTGGTTGATCTACGAAGTTTTGTAGTAACTTGATCTGAAGTTTCATGATCATCATCATTAACTTCCTCTCTTGTTGGTGTGGACATCACTGGAACTGATTTCTGTGATGAACTATTTTCCAATTCGGGAGAAGGTACAATTACCTTATCAAGTTCCACTTTCCTCCCACTCACTTCTTTCGAGAGAAACTCCTTCTCTAGAAAGGATCCATTCTCAGCAACGAATACTTTGCCTTCGGATCTGTGATAGAAGGTGTACCCAACAGTTTCTTTTTGGTATCCTATGAAGATTTACTTCTCCGATTTGGGTTCGAGCTTATCATGTTGAAACTTTTTCACATAAGCATCGCAGTCCCAAACTTTATGAAACGACAGCTTAGGTTTCTCGCCAAACCACAGTTCATACGGTGTCATCTCCACGGATTTAGATGGTGCCCTATTTAACGTGAATGTAGCTGTCTCTAATGCATAACCCCAAAACGAGAGTGGTAGATCGGTAAGAGACATCATAGATCGCACTATATCTAATAAAGTACGGTTATGACGTTCGGACACACCATTACACAGTGGTGTTCCAGGTGGCGTGAGTAGTGAAACTATTTCACATTGCTTTAACTGAAGGCCAAACTCGTAACTCAAATATTTTACTTTTGTGATCATATCGTAGAAAATTTTATTTTTGTTACGATGATTCTCCACTTCACTCTGAAATTCTTTGAACTTTTCAAAAGTTTTAGACTTGTGTTTCATGAAGTAGATATACTCATATCTGCTCAAATCATCTGTGAAGATCAGAAAATAATGATACCCGCCACGAGCCTCAATATTCATCGGACCACATACATCAGTATGTATGATTTCCAACAAATCTGTTGCTCGCTCCATTGTTCCGGAGAACGGAGTCTTAGTCATCTTGCCCATGAGGCATGGTTCGCAAGCATCAACTGATTCATAATCAAGTGATTCCAAAAGCCCATCAGCATGGATTTTCTTCATGCGCTTTACACCAATATAACCTAAACAGCAGTGCCACAAATAAGATGCACTATCATTATTAACTTTGCATCTTTTGGCTTCAATATTATGAAAATGTGTATCACCATGATCGAGATCCAACAAACCATTTTCATTGGGTGTATGACCATAGAAGGTTTTATTCATGTAAACAGAACAACAATTATTCTCTAACTTATATGAATAACCGTATTGCAATAAACATGATCCAATCATATTCATGCCTAACGCAAACACTAAATAACATTTATTTTAGGTTTAACACTAATCCCGAAAGTATAGGGAGTGTGCGATGATGATCATATCAATCCTGGAACCATTTCAAATACACATCGTCACTTCACCCTTAACTAGTCTCTGTTCATTCTGCAACTCCCGTTTTGAGTTACTATTCGTAGCAACTGAACTAGTATCAAATACTGAGGGGTTGCTATAAACACTAGTAAAGTACACATCAATAACATGTATATCAAATATACCTATGTTCACTTTGCCATCCTTCTTATCCGCCAATTACTTGGGGTAGTTCCGCTTCTAGTGAACAGTCCCTTTGCAGTAGAAGCACTCAGTTTCAGACTTAGGTCCAGACTTGGGTTTTTGTCACTTGAGCAGCAACTTGCTTGCCGTTCTTCTTGAAGTTCCCCCTTTGTCCCTTTACTTGAAACTAGTGGTTTTGTTTACCATCAACACTTGATGCTTTTCTTGATTTCCACCTTCGCCGATTTCAGCATCACGAAGAGCTTGGGAATCGTTTCCGTTATCCCTTGCATATTATAGTTCATCACGAAGTTCTACTAAATTGGTGATGGTGACAACAGAATTATGTTAATCACTATTTTATCTGGAAGATTAGCTCCCACTTGATTCAAGCGATTGTAGTACCCAGACAATCTGAGCACATGCTCACTACTTGAGCTATTCTCCTCCATCCTTTAGCTATAGAACTTGTTGGAGACTTCATATCTCTCAACTCGGGTATTTGCTTGAAATATTAAGTTCAACTGCTGGAACATCTCATATGGTCCATGACGTTCAAAACATCTTTGAAGTCCTGATTCTAAGCCGTTTAAGCATGGTGCACTAAACTATCAAGTAGTCATCATATTGAGCTAGCCAAATGTTCATAACATCTGCATTTGCTCCTGCAATAGGTTTGTCACCTAGCGGTGTATCAAGGACATAATTCTTCTGTGCAGCAATGAGGATAAACCTCAGATCATGGATCCAATCCGCATCATTGCTACTAAAATCTTTCAACTTAGTTTTCTCTAGGAACATATCAAAAATAAAACAGGGGAGCTAAACGCGAGCTATTGATCTACAACATAGATATGCTAATACTACCAGGACTAAGTTCATGATAAATTTAAGTTCAATTAATCATATTACTTAAGAACTCCCAGTTAGATAGACATCCCTCTAATCCTCTAAGTGATCATGTGATCCATATGAACTAAACCATGTCCGATCATCACGTGAGATGGAGTAGTTTCAATGGTGAACATCACTATGTTGATCATATCTACTATATGATTCATGCTCGACCTTTCGATCTTAATGTTTCGAGGCCATATCTGTTATATGCTAGGCTCGTCAAGTTTAACCTGAGTATTCCGTGTGTGCAACTGTTTTGCACCCGTTGAATTTGAACGTAGAGCCTATCACACCCGATCATCACATGGTGTCCCAGCACGAAGAACATTCGCAACGGTGCATACTCAGGGAGAACACTTGTACCTTGATAATTAGTGAGAGATCATCTTATAAAGCTACCGTCGAACTAAGCAAAATAAGATGTATAAAAGATAAACATCACATGCAATCATAATATGTGACATGATATGGCCATCATCATCTTCTGCCTTTGATCTTCATCTCCAAAGCATCGTCATGACTTCCATCATCACCGGCATGACACCATGATCTCCATCATCTTGATCTATATCAATGTGTCGTCACATGGTCGTCTCGCCAACTATTGCTATCACATAGCGATAAAGTAAAGCAATTATTTGGCGCTTGCATCTTATGCAATAAAGAGACAACCATAAGGCTTCTGCCAGTCGCCGATAACTTCAACAAAACATGATCATCTTATACAACAACTTATATCACATCACGTCTTGACCATATCACATCACAACATGCCCTGGAAAAACAAGTTCGGCGTCCTCTACTTTCTTGTTGCAAGTTTTACGTGGCTGCTACGGGCTTAGCAAGAACCGTTCTTACCTACGCATCAAAACCACAATGATAGTTTGTCAAGTTGGTGCTGTTTTAACCTTCGCAAGGACCGGGCGTAGCCACACTCGGTTCAACTAAAGTTGGAGAAACTGACACCCGCTACTCACCTGTGTGCATAGCACGGCGGTAAAACTAGCCTCGCGTAAGCGTACGCGTAATGTCGGTCCGGGACGCCTCATCCAACAATACCGCCAAACCAAAGTGTGACATGCTGGTAAGCAGTATGACTTATATCGCCCACAACTCACTTGTGTTCTACTCGTGCATATTACATCAAAGCATAAAACCAGGCTCGGATGCCACTGTTGGGGAACGTAGTAATTTCAAAAAAATCCTACGCACACGCAAGATCATGGTGATGCATAGCAACGAGAGGGGAGAGTGTTGTCTACGTACCCTCGTAGACCAAAAGCGGAAGCGTTAGCACAACGCGGTTGATGTAGTCATACGTCTTCACGATCCGACCGATCAAGTACCGAACGCACGGCACCTCCGAGTTCTGCACACGTTCAACTCGATGACGTCCCTCGAACTCCGATCCAGCCGAGCTTTGAGGGAGAGTTCCGTCATCACGACGGCGTGGTGATGATGATGATGTTCTACCGACGCAGGGCTTCGCCTAAGCACCGCTACGATATGACCGAGGTGGATTATGGTGGAGGGGGGCACCGCACACGGCTAAGAGATCAAGAGATCAATTGTTGTCTCTTTGGGGTGCCTCTGCCCCCGTATATAAAGGAGTGGAGGAGGGGGAGGGCCGGCCCTCTCTATGGCGCACCCTAGGGGAGTCCTACTCCCACCGGGAGTAGGATTCCCTTTTTCCTAGTAGAACTAGGAGCCCTTCCAAATACTAGGAGTAGGAGGGAAGGAAAGGGAAGGGAAAAGGAGAAGGGGGGAAGGGGGCGCCCCCCTCCCTAGTCCAATTCGGACCAGCCCATGGGGAGGGGTGCGGCCACCTTTGAGGCCTTCCTCTCCTTTCCCGTATGGCCCATTAAGGCCCAATACGAATTCCCGTAACTCCCTGGTACTCCCGAAAATACCCGAATCACTCGGAACCTTTCTGATGTCCGAATAGTCGTCCAATATATCGATCTTTATGTCTCGACCATTTCGAGACTCCTCGTCATGTCCCCGATCGCATCCGGGACTCCGAACTCCTTCGGTACATCAAAACACATAAACTCATAATATATCCGTCATCGAACTTTAAGCGTGCGGACCCTATGGGTTCAAGAACTATGTAGACATGACCGAGACATGTCTCCGGTCAATAACCAATAGCGGAACCTGGATGCTCATATTGGCTCCTACATATTCTATGAAGATCTTTATCTGTCAAACCGCATAACAACATACGTTGTTCCCTTTGTCATCGGTATGTTACTTGCCCGAGATTCGATCGTCGGTATCTCAAAACCTAGTTCAATCTCGTTACCGGCAAGTCTCTTTACTCGTTCCGTAACACATCATCCCGCAACTAACTCATTAGTTGCAATGCTTGCAAGGCTTATAGTGATGTGCATTACCGAGTGGGCCCAGAGATACCTCTCCGACAATCGGAGTGACAAATCCTAATCTCGAAATACGCCAACCCAACAAGTACCTTCGGAGACACCTGTAGAGCACCTTTATAATCACCCAGTTATGTTGTGACGTTTGGTAGCACACAAAGTGTTCCTCCGGTAAACGGGAGTTGCATAATCTCACAGTCATAGGAACATGTATAAGTCATGAAGAAAGCAATAGCAACAAACTAAACGATCAAGTGCTATGCTAACGGAATGGGTAAGTCAATCACATCATTCTCTAATGATGTGATCCCGTTAATCAAATGACAACTGATGTCTATGGCTAGGAAACTTAACCATCTTTGATTCAACGAGCTAGTCAAGTAGAGGCATACTAGTGACTTACTGTTTGTCTATGTATTCACACATGTATTATGTTTCCAGTTAATACAATTCTAGCATGAATAATAAACATTTATCATGATATAAAGAAATAAATAATAACTTTATTATTGCCTCTAGGGCATATTTCCTTCACTAACGAGATGTCCTCGCCCGCGCAAAAGCGGGTCATGAGGCTTGTTAATGCTGCCATTGTTCTCGGCTTTTCTTGGCCGAGGTGTCTGGCAAGCCATTCGTCTCGAACGCTATGCTTGAAAGCTGCTAAGGCTTCGGCGTCCTGACAGTCGACTATTTGGTTCTTTTTAGTGTGAAAATTGTTCCAAAGCTTTCGGGCTGACTCTTTGGGCTGTTGAGTTATATGACTTAAATCATCTGCATCCGGTGGTCGGACATAGGTCCCTTCAAAATTTGCCCGAAAAGCGTCTTCGAGCTCTTCCCAGCTTCCAATGGAGTTTTCGGGGAGGCTTTTAAGCCAGTGCCGAGCTGGCCCTTTGAGCTTGAGGGGTAAGTACTTGATGGCGTGGAGATCGTCTCCTCGAGCCATGTGGATATGGAGGATGTAGTCCTCAATCCAGATCCCAGGGTCCGTCGTTCCGTCGTACGCCTCTATGTTTACGGGTTTGAATCCCTATGGAAATTCATGGTTCAGCACCTCATCGGTGAAACATAGGGGGTGTGCGGCACCCCTGTATTTGGGTGTACCGTGGTGTTCGGACTTTTGTTGTGTTGAATTGCGTGCTGGAGCGCGCTTGCTTGGCCCATAGATGGATCTGGTTGCGCCGTCCTTTTGATGCGAGCCCTCACGTGGATCGCGTACTGGCTTGTGTGCGGCGTCGTTTGCCGCTCTATGTTGGCCACGAGGTCATCTATCCGACCGGATGGCTGTTTTGTTTTTTGATTGCGGGGGATCTAAGGCCTCCTCATCGAATTCAGGTAGAAGCTTCGCTTCGGGTAGCTCTTTATGTGGCGACTACCGCCGTATTTTGCTACAATGTTGAGTACTTCACTCCATCTAATTCTGAGTGTGTCTTGTGCAGCCCTAAGCCTTTGCTTATGCTTTTTCAGACTCCTCGCAGTGGCAACAAGCCTTTGATGGGTATTCTGTTGCTCCGGGTGCCTGTCCAGTGTGATGTCATCCGGACTATTATCTTCGCCGGAGTCGGGTTGTCCAGTTTGATTCTCCGTGTTGCCGTGGTCGGACGGTGGTTCAATGCCGTGTTTGTCGTCCGCTGGCTCACCCTGCTCTATCGCTGGGTCTATATGATCACTGTTTCTGCTGAGGCGGGATTTGGAGCGGCGCTTACGCCGCCGCTTTGACTGCTTCTCGAGGGAACGATCCTTCGCTGCGTCCTTCCGTTCCTCGTCGTCGTTTTCTTTGGGTGTGTCCACCATGTATACATCATATGATGAAGTGGGCGTCCAGTACCCTATGGGCAGTGGCTCCTGTTCGTCTCCTGCATCGTCGTCCATACCGTCGATGTCTTCGGAGTCGAAGTCGAGCATGTCGGTCAAATCGTCGAAAGTGGCTACTAAGTGGGTGGTGGGTGGGCGGGGAATTTCTTTTTCATCCGCATCCCAATCCTGCCGGACATAGTTCGGCTAGGACTCTCCTGACAAGGAGAGAGACTTTAATGAATTCAGTATGTCGCTGAAGGGCGAGTGCTGAAAGATATCCGCGGAGGTGAACTCCATGATCGGCGCCCAGTCGGATTCGATAGGCACGGGCGCGGGCGGTTCGGAGTCCGTAGCCGGGGAAGAGTCCGGTAGTTCGGCGTCACGGCTCCCATGAAGGGTAAGGTCGATACTCGGCTCGATCGCCGCTAAGAACACGGCCTCCGTGGCGGGGTCTATCCACCCGTCCATGGATGGTGCAATTGGCTTCGAATTAAGGGTCGAAGCGGTTGCCGGTGCGGTCTCCTGAACATTGTATGATGGTAGAGCTAAATCATGCTCATCGTGACCGTGCGACGCACTCGGCAGGGGCTCGAATCCGTCGAAGATCAAGTGTCCACAGATGTCGGCCGTGTATTTTAAGCTTCCAAATCTGACCTAATGGCCAGGGGTGTAACTCTCGACCTGCTCCAGATGGCCAAGCGAGTTGGCCCGCAGTGCGAAGCCGCCGAATACAAAGATCTGTCCGGGGAGAAAAGTCTCACCCTGGACTGCATCGCTATCGATGATCGAAGGAGCCATCAAGCCTAACGATAACGACACAGAGAAACTCTCAATGAATGCACCAATGTCGGTGTCAAAACTGGCAGATCTCGGGTAGGGGGTCCCGAACTATGCGTCTAAGGCGGATGGTAACAGGAGGCAGGGGACACGATGTTTACCCAGGTTCGGGCCCTATGTCCTGCTTGATTGTTCTTGATAATATGAGTAGTACAAGAGTTGATCTACCACGAGATCGAAGAGGCTAAACCCTAGAAGCCAGCCTTGTTCCTACGGACTAAAACCCTCCGGTTTATATAGACACCGGAGGGGGCTAGGGTTACACAGAGTCGGTTATATGGAAGGAGATCTACATATCCGTATTGCCAAGCTTGCCTTCCATGCCAAGGAGAGTTCCATCCGGACACGGGACGAAGTCTTCAATCTTGTATCTTCATAGTCCAACAGTCCGACCAAAGGATATAATTCGACTGTCCGGATACCCCCTAATCCAGGACTCCCTCATAAAGACTTCGCGATATTTTCTAGAAATAATTTGTGGGTTACCTTTTTTAGACAAACTTGTGGGTTAGATGTTCCCACGCAGATAGGACATTTTCCTATGAGCTCCAATTCCACTCTCCAACCTTGGAATTGACCCAGAATGCCCCACCCCCAAGCACAAGTGTCATCCCCAAATAGCGATTAAATATGGTGAGAGCTCCTAGATAGCGCTTAAGCGTTAGTGCTATATGTCGTCCATACCAATTTTTGGTACAAATTGTCTATAGGTGATGTCTAGCACGCCAGCTGAGTACTACAATTTGTTTGTTGCGGGCTGTAGTTTCGTTCCGATTTGGTTTTCTATTTTTTGTCTATTTTTTCTTTAGTTTTATTTGTTTTCCATCGGTTTTCTCTAGATTTCCTTTTTCTTATGTGCCTCTGGGTTTCTTTGTTTTCTCATCTTTTTGTTTTTCTTTCTTTATGTTATACTTTGGTTTTCTTTTGTTTCTTTCTTGGCTTTTTTTCTTTTCTTTTTTGTTTCTTCGTCGGTTAGCGGTTTTCTAACTTACAACACATTTCTACTTTTTTACACAATGTACACTTTTAGAGCACATGTGAAGCGTTTTCATGATACACATTGGACATTTAAGTACATTTTCTTACAATGCATCTTTTTGACATTTTTTGAATACATGGTAACATTTTATCAAAATACATGTTGTACATTTTTTTAATGTCAACATTTTTTCTATACTATGCAAACATTGTTTTTGCATTGTATAAGCATTTTCAGAAAAAATCACAGACATTTTTTGGAAACTTGTGTTTTTTAGTTAAAATTTCATGTACATTTTAATGGAAATAAACATGTTTCTAACTTACGTGAACATTATTTTACATTGTATATAATATTTTCAAGAAGGTCTCATCATTTTTATGCGGGTATATTTCCATAAAAATTTCACATATTTTTTTGTTGGAATGATACATTACCCAAAAAATTACATTGTATACTCCTTTTTTTAAAACTTCCTCATGCATTTTTGTGAAACACAGGAATATGTTTAGTGGCATGGCCATTTCTTTGAAAGTCATGTACACTTACTAAAACTTTGTTAATAATATTTTTGTACTAGGTTAATACTTTTTTAAATTCCTGATTTCATATTTCTTTAGTAAATTTAAGTTTTCTAACCATATACATTTAAAATATAAATAAAAAGTAAAAAATAATAATTTGACTAACATATGGGTGACGTGAGCGCCATGATGCACTCCCTACTGGCCAGCCCATCGCCATGCCATGAAAGGAGGCAGCGGTGTGCCACACAGTAAGCGGCACATAGCCGCGCCCGCGGTTAAGGTGCTCTGAAACTCCCTGACGCCCTTACACGTTATGGTGAGCGGTGGCCAATTAACACTTTGCATCACTCAAGCCGCTCGGTCGCACTCGCTCGAGCCGCCTTGTCGCTCGCTTGATTGCCACGTTGGACCAGTCGATCGGTTGACTGGTGGACCAGTTGACCGTCAAGTTGCTAAAAATAATCTTAAAAAATAAAATTCTGAAAAAGGAAAAAAATGGCAAATCTGAAAATGATACACAAATTTCAAAAAAGTTCGTTAAACTCTGGTAATCAATTCAGAAAATTCGAAAAAGTTCTTGATTTCGAAAACGTATTCACCGGATGTAGGGGAAAGGTTCATAAAAATTGAAAAATAAAATAAGTTCACAAAGTCAAATTTCCTAAATTTTAAAATGTTCTTGAATTTGAAACAAGTTCATGAATTTGAGAAATAAAATAGAAAAACGAGAAGAAAAAAGTAGACAAAAACCGAGCCAAAATATTCAAAAGAGCTACGCCATTATTCAAAAACATTCTCTGGTCTGGTTTTACCCTGATTTTGCTTGGTTTTTGTTTTCATTTTTCTCTTTTTATTTCTCAAAATTACGAACTTAGAACACTTCGGAATTCACTATGTTTGTTGGACATCTTGACCTTCAATCGCTCAATGTTGTATGGTCAAAGGGGCGGTAAGAGAGCAAATACACTACCTATGGCCGCTGTCCACCTACGACTCGTGCGAGTGCCAGGGGGATTTTGGGCACCTTAAGTGGCAGCGCTATGTCCCACTTATAGCGATGCCTCCATGGGCCGGCTCATGCGCGCGGGTGGCCAGGGCCTCTTCTTTTAGTTTAGTTTTTCTTTCTTTTTTACTTTACTTTAAACTTTCAAATATTCTAAATAAATGAATTACAATAACACTTTACACAAAAAATTATAAAAATGTTAACCAAACAAATGAAAAATGTTAAATGTGTATAAGGTTAATGTTTCTCATGTATACCGAAAATGTATAATGTGTGTGAAACAAATTCATTATGTACTTTAGAATGTTAATCAAGCATTTGAAAAAAAAATACTCAAGTTTTTGGAAAAATTAATCTTGTGTTTGAAAAATATTAATCAAGCATTTGAAAAATGTTAAAAAATAGACAAAAAATGTTGACCATGCATTCAAAAAATGTTAGACTTGTATTTTAAAAATGTCGAATGTGCATATAAATAAAATGTTTGTCATGAATACACAAAATTTACAATATGCTTGAAAAAGTTGAACATCTATTTAGAAAATGTTAGTCAAGCATTTGAACAAATGTTAAACAACTATTCGAAAATGCTAATCAAGCATATGAAAAATGTTAAATGTGTATAGAAATGGTGTTGACCATGTAGTAAAAATCTAGTAATCTTGTAATTGAAAAATGTTAAGATAACATTTGTAAATGTTAAAATGTGTATAATTTATGTTCTACCACATATTGAAAAATATATAACATCTATTGAAATAATATTCTTGAGGTCCACGAAAATGTAGAATGAAACCAAAAGATAAAAAAAATTGGGGAAAAATTAAAGCCAAAAAAGAAACAAAGGAAACCAAAAACAAAGAAAACAAACAAGAAAATCGAAGGAACAAGTACAAAATAATGAAAACAGCGAAATTCATGAAAAAAATAAGAAAAAATGTTGAAAACCAAGAAAAAAGAAAAAGAAAAAGAAAAATGAGAACCAATAAAAACCAAATAAGCAAGTAATACAAAAACGGAAATGAAAACCAAAGAAAACCAATGCGAAGAATTAAAAATAGTGAAACCCAAGAACAAAACAAGGGAAACCAAGGAAGTCAAAGAAAACATAAAAAGAAAAAAAAATAGAAAAATGAATGAAATAGAGAAATAAACAAAGAAAAATACAACGAAAGAAATGAAGAGAACTTGTGAAAGAACAAAAAACCCAAAGAAAAGCATGTAAAGAAAAAAAACATGAAAATGAAAAAGGAAAAAGAAAATAAAAAGGGACAAAAACCACTACGTGGAACGACGAGCGAGCGTTCTTAGGGATGTACAATGGTGTTATCTTAAGTGTGTCGCATAAGATAAATGCTGAGGTGGGGAGAGAGAATTCATACAAAAAAGGCTTGTCTTCTCTTATATAAGAGATGCTATCTTAGCACAATATGTCTTATTTTATTTTTAGGAATAACTAGTTATCTTAGATAAGGCTAAGAAATAATCCATTGCACACATGTTTTTATTGTCATCTCTAAATTACATGCAAGACTTAAAATAAGACTATCTTATCAACCATTGTACATGCCTTTAACACAATAGGGAGCGATGCGAGCGAACCTGAGCACCGCGCGAACAAGGTGAGCTAATGTGTCAGCCCTATATGCAGGCGCTTCAGGTGAGACGAATGCTATACTCGCTTTAAGCAATATATAGCTCTCGCACGCCTTAAGCGCTGCCTAGGAGGTCTCTAGCGCACTACGGCGACTATTTAGCGCATTAAGTGAGAAAAGTAGCAGCTCTCACTGAAGCTTCCTGATACGTTTCCAACGTCTCCAATGTATCTATAATTTTTGATTGTTCCATGCTATTATATTATCTGTTTTGGATGTTTTATATGCATTAATATGCTATTTTATATGATTTTTGAGACTATCCTATTAACCTAGAGTCCAGTGCCAGTTCCTGTTTTTTCCGTGTTTTAGAGTTTCGTAGAAAAGAAATATCAAACGGAGTCCAAACGGAATGAAACTTTCGCGATGATTTTTCTTGAACTAGAAGACATCCAGAGGACTTGGAGTGCACGTCAGGAAAGCCACAAGGCGGCCACAAGGACGGGAGGGGGGGGGGCGCCCAGGGGGTAGGGCATGCCCCCCACCCTTGTGTTGCCATAGAAACACTTTTCCACCGCCGCAACCTTTTGTACCCGTGAGATCCCATCTAGGGGCCTTTCCGACGTCCTGCCGGAGGGGGATTCGATCACGGAGGGCTTCTGCATCAACACCGTTGCCTGTCCGATGAAGCGTGAGTAGTTTACCTCAGACCTATGGGTCCATAGCTATTATCTAGATGGCTTCTTCTCTCTCTTTGATTCTCAATACCATGTTCTCCTCGATGTACTTGGAGATCTATTCGATGCAATACTCTTTTTGCGGTGTTTTTGCCGAGATCCGATGAATTATGTATTTATGATCAACTTATCTATGAATATTATTTGAATCTCCTCTGAATTCTTATATGCATGATTTGATATCTTTGCAAGTCCCTTCGAACTATCGTTTTGGTTTGGCCAACTAGATTGGTTTTTTCATGCAATGGGAGAAGTGCTTAGCTTTGGGTTCAATCTTGCGGTGCTCGATCCTAGTGACAGAAGGGGAACCGACACGTATTGTATTGTTGCCACCAAGGATAACAAGATGGGGTTTTCATCAAATTGCTTGAGTTTATCCCGCTACATCATGTCATCATACTTAATGCGTTTCTCTGTTCTTATGAACTTAATACTCTAGATGCAGGTAGGAGTCGGCCTACTTGATACAGACGTGATGCCTATGTTCATGATCATTGCCTTAGATATCGTCATAACTTTCCGCTTTTCTATCAATTGCTCAGCAGTAATTTGTTCACCCACCGTGATAATTTCTATCTTGAGAGAAGCCTCTAGTGAAACCTATGGCCCCCGGGTCTACTTTCCATCATATAAGTTTCGAATCTACAATTTTAGTTTCCTATTTACTTTCTTTGCAATCTTTTACTTTCCGTTTGTCAGGACCTCGATTCCAAGTCACATTCATCTAGCCGGTAACACCTCATATCACATTGCGGCCTCATGCACGGTATCCCACGGGTGTCGCCTCACCATCACTCGGGACCGTTTGCGCCTTTTGGCACACGTATATGATAGTTTCACTAGCATCCATATGACAGAGAACCCGGGCCGACATGGCTAGTCGTGAACCCAAAGCGGCATAGACCTATGGAGACAGGCATACATGAATCACATCGAGCATGTCGGTCATCAGCGAGTGAATCCGGGGTGTAGCACTGGGCTAACAGGACTCCGGGGAACCCGGGCTGTAGCAGGCTAGGCAGGACTCCGGATGTCACCGCGTGACATTTCCCCGAAGGGAAAGACATAGGAACGAAGTGAAACACATGCCGGCCAGTCAAGTGTCCTGAATAGTAGTGCTGGGCTAGCAGGACTCCGGTGAACCGGGCTGTAGCGGACTACTATGGCTCGCGGAACACCAGACTACATTTCCCCATAAGAAAGGTTGCCAAGGATAAACAACTAGATTGTCAGATCCCACTCATACCAAGCATTTCAAGCATACACACAATATGCCCGATATGAGTACATACAACATGGCATCACAACAAAACTCTACAACTCAAGTACTTTATTTAAAGGCTCCAAAGAGCCATACATAACATGTTCATACAGGTAGGGGTCACATGACCAGACACTCAAGTCATACAAGCATACAAGCACAAGCAGAAGTAAATAGTCTGAGTACAGACACTAGAAAGCAAGAAGGCTTCCGAAGCTTGTCTATCTACATAGGGCCCTCCATGGCCAGGATCACCACCTGGGTGGCTAGTCACTCGTCGACATCAAGGTCTATGTAGAACCCATCGGAGGGGGCGGTGTTGTCGTCTGAAAACAGTAATTAAGGAAACATGAGTACAAAGGTACTCAGCAAGTCTTACAACAGAACCTACTATACATGCTCATTCTCAAGAAGGTGGTGGGGTTATTGCAGCAAGCCAGCTTTGACTCTTGGCTAAGCTATCCTACGGAACTCAATTAGTAAAATAGTTTTCGCACACGACTCCACTACTCACCAACACAATACTCCACCGGGGATCCTCCCTCGTCATCCTACGAGAGGGCCATCCTTGGTACTCACACTTATCTTGAGTCTTTTAGTAGTAACCATTAACTTGTCTATGAACTGTATAGGCAATCAAGTAGTCCTTTACCGCGGACGCGACTATTCGAATAGTTTTATACCCTGCAGGGGTGTACTTCGTCACACATGTTTCCACCACTTAGCGTTTGCACACGACATGTGCTCGGCAGACTTCAAGCGAAAACCGACGTGGGTGTAGACCACGACTTGACTAACCTCACAAGTCTCTAGTCCAGGTTTATCGCCTATTCAGGATCCATCTGCAAGGAAATCTGGCCGGGGTGTCCTCAACGGCCCCAAACAATGTGTACAGGGTCCCGAGACGCCAAACGGGCGCCCGACATACCCGGCCACAATGTATCTACCGCATCATAGCCCACCCCTAGGGTCAGCGCTATGCACGGCCGCCAACACATAACCTACAAACACCAGAAACTAGTTGCAACTCTGGGACAGAGGGCGAGAGTGGTCAATAAGTCGAGCGGAGTCATATTTCAGGGCCCAATGTGTGGTAGTAGCTGAATCTTAAATCACACATACAGATCTCAGTTCTTATGGACGGCCTCAATGAAACAACCCACCATGTACTCCTACTGGGCCTCTCATTGATACCTTTACCAAAACATGTTCAACACATCCCTCACATTACCGACATAATCATTTCAGTCTAGCCCATCACCCGGATGAACCAGACCTGACACAACTCTAAGCATAGCAGGCATAGCAAGGTAGGAATCACATACATGGCTCAATCAACTCCTACACATGCTAGTGGGTTTTATCTAGTTACTGTGGCAATGACAGGTCATGCAGATGATAAGGGTTCAACTACCGTAGCACACAACAGTTTGAATCGCGTTGTCTTAATGCAGTAAACAAGAGCAGAGGCGAGAACATGGGTTTGTATCGGAATGATCAATGGGTTGCTTGCCTGTTGTAGTGGTAGTAGGGTACTGCCCTTCAGACGGATACTCGGGGTTATCCTCGGAGGCAGAACCTACCACGAAAGACACACCGAACATAATCAACACATGGCAATATGCAACAATATGATGCATGCTACGACATGGCAAAATGAATGTGTCTTGGCCTAATGCAAGCTAAAACAGGATGGAATGAACTCATTTGAATCAAAGATTCAAATGTTAGCTCATTTAACATGGCCTTATTAGTGCATTATCTTATTCTGCTTAAACAACAAGGTTAACTTGTTTTGTCATGCATGAAACCATTACAGATGGATAGATTGAAAATTTCTGATCATTTTTCATATATAAATCTTTGCATTTGGAGCTATGGTTGATTTTCTATGATTTTTAGAAGTTTTGGCTATTTTCTGGAATTTCCTATTTAAGAATAAATCTAGTAATTGAATTAATGCGTCAACATGACATAGGTGTGATGTCAGCGGGTCAACTGGGTCGGCCAGGTCAAACCTGACTGGTGGGCCCTGTCTGTCAGTGACTCAGCTAATTAACAGAATTAAATTAACACTAATTAACTGTCAGTGGGGCCTGGGCCCACATGTCAGTGACTAAACTAATTAAATTTAGTTAAAACTAATCCTAAACTAATTAGCAGACCGGCCCCACCTGTCATAGACTCAGGGGGAATCAACCTGGGCCCACACGGGGTCAACAGGGTCAACTCGCCGGCGTCTAGCCGCCAGCGAGGCCAGACGCGGCGGAGCAGCGCGGTATTTGCACTCCGGCGACCAAAAGGGCGGCGGAGACTATCTACGTGATGCGGGGAGGCAGCCGCGTCGAGTGGTGGGAGTGGGTGGAGCTGGGGTGGCCGGAAACGTCGCCGGCGACGAGTTTGGCGGCGATGGAGCTCGGGTGAGGTTGAACTAGTCTCTAGGGGGCACGGGGAGGCGCGTGGTTTGGTTCGTTGAGCTCCTGGAGGTGCGGTAGGACTAGTGGAAAGGGTGGCGCGGCCATTCGGTGGCCGGAGCCTCGTCGACGACGAGCTCCGCGGCGGTGCGTGCGGGTGAGCTACGTGCGGTCGCTACAGGGCTCGAGAGGGAGAACGGAGAGGGTGGGGAGGTGGCTGAGCTCACGGGGTTCTCGTCAAGGCAGTCGACGAGGTCGGGGATGAGCTGATGCGGCGGGGATGGCGAAGGGGATCTCCGGTGGCCGGAGTTGAGGACGAGCTCGGTGCAGCATCTCCGGGGCGAGCGAGCGCTCGGGGCTCGGCCTACTCGATGTAGTCGATGATGGCGGAGCTCATGGACACGATGGCGCGGCGCGAGGATGATGGAGGGCGCGGCTACGACGACGGTGCGGCGACAGGAGTGTCGGCCATGGTGGGGAACGGCGAGGGAGAGAGACAGGGGGAATGGCATGTCCAGGGGCTTCGGGGTGCGACGTGGAGGCATCCAGGCGTCCAGGGGCGTGGGCGGCAAGCAGGTGATGCCGTGGTGAGCTCGGGCAGTCCGACGTCACCTCCGTGCCTGCCTGGCGGGGATGAAGCAGCTGGCTGGCGCGGGCCAGCACAGTGCTAGGCCGCCAGGTGGGCCGGCTGGTGGGTTAGGTGGGCTGCGCCAGGTGAGTTCCTGTTCTTTCTCTCCTTTTCTGTTTTATTTATTTATTTATTATTTCTGTAACTTCAGGGCTTTATTAAAAATGCCAGGGCATTACCATAAATCATAAAATTAATCATGGCCATTGTTTAGAATATATCCAACAGCAAACATTTTAGTTTATGATTATTTGAGCATTTAAAATATTTTATAGCATTTAAATGCCCAAATGCAAATACTATAAGGATTAATCCAACGACCTTAGATGTCCTAGAAAAATGTGCACCATTTTTGTTAGGAGTTTTAACCCAAAGCAAAAATGGTGGGCTTTTTAGACGGGCATTTCAGGTTCATTGAAAAAGTTTTTAGTAAACCCTAGTTGTTCCAGGGGGGTGCTGGGGGTTCTGTCATCCCCATTTCAAATTTAAGAGAAAATTAAACATGATGCACACTCTAATGCTTGAACTAGCTAGGGTGTGACAACTCACCCCCACTCAAAAGAATCTCGTCCCGAGATTTAGGATCCTCCGGGAAGAAGTGGGATACTCGAGTCGAAGACGATCCTCCCTTTCCC
The DNA here is from genome assembly GCA_034509565.1 of Triticum monococcum. Taxonomy (NCBI): domain Eukaryota; kingdom Viridiplantae; phylum Streptophyta; class Magnoliopsida; order Poales; family Poaceae; genus Triticum; species Triticum monococcum. The sequence goes on along the minus strand of CM067841.1, from coordinate 144,340,364 downwards.
AAGTGGCTTCTTTCTCGGAATGGTGTGACCATTGAACCTTGAGAAAGTTGATATTATGACGTCGAGTGGTACGCTCGGCTTGATCAAGGATACAAACGGGATATTCCCGATATGAGAGGTTATCTTGTAGATTAAGCGTTTCGTGGTCCACTCCACGGATAGGATCCGCGAAGCAACGCCTGAGTTGAGAAACGTGGAAGACATTGTGAACTCTGGAAAGATGTGAAGGTAGTTCCAATTGGTAGGCAACTTATCCTCGTTTGGCAAGAATGCGAAATGGTCCGATGTAATGAGGAGCCAATTTGCCTTTGATACCGAAACGATGGGTTCCCTTTAACAGAGTAACCCGAAGGTAAGCCTTCTCGCCGACTTCATAAGTCATGAGCTTATGTCTACAATCATATTGGCTCTTTTGACGAGATTGGGCTGTTTTCAATTTCTCACGAATAACGCAAACCTGCTCTTCTGCTTCCTGAATCATATCCGGGCCAAAGAGTTGTCTTTCCCGGTTTCTAACCAGTTAAGAGGCGTTCGACATTTTCGTCCATAGAGAACTTTGAAAGGAGCCTTGCCCAAGCTAGCTTGATAACTATTGTTGTAAGCAAACTCCTCGAATGGAAGGCATTTCTCCCAACCCATTCCGAATGAGAGGACAGAAGCTCGGAGCATATCTTCTAGAATTTGATTGACTCGCTCTACTTGACCACTTGATTGAGGATGGAAAGCGGTGCTAAAAGAGAGACAAGTTCCCATAGCATTTTGGAAACTTTCCCAAAATCGGGAGGTGAAGAGACTCCCATGGTCTGAGTTAATTTCCAATGGAACACCATGAAGGGACACTATTCGGGAGATGTATAACTCAGCTAGCTGGCTAGCGGTGATACTCTCACGAACAGGTAGAAAGTGGGCTACTTTGGAAAGACGGTCGATCATGACGAAGATGGCATTATTCCCTCTCTTGGTCCTGGGAAACCTAGTGATGAAATCCATACTGATTTTATCCCATTTCCATTCAGGAATAGCCAAAGGTTGAAGAGTGCCAGCAGGCCGCTGATGCTCTGCTTTGACATGATGACAAACGTTGCAATTAGCAATGTATTGAGCGATTTCTCTCTTCATCCGAGTCCACCAAAACCTCTGGCGTAGGTCTTGATACATCTTGGTACTACCAGGATGAATGGTGAGAGGGGATTCATGAGCTTCCTTGAGAATCAACTGGCGTAGATGTTGTTTCTTGGGAACAACCAAACGGTTCTCGAAGAAGATAGCACCCCGCTCATCCATGGAAAAACATTTAGCAACTCCGCTAGCAATGTTTTCCTTAATCCGGAATATGCCCTTATCACGCTTCTGGGTAGCTATGATTTGACCCATAAGGGTAGGTTTCGCCACCAGGGTGGATAGAAAATCTCGAGGAACAATGTGAAGATTAAGCTTATGAAATTCCTCATGGAGAAGTGGTTGACTTTGTTGTAACATCAGGTTGTTACAATAGGACTTACGACTTAGTGCATCAGCCATGCCATTGGCTTTGCCCGGGGTGTAAGTTATTCCTAAGTCGTAATCCGAGATCCACTTGACCCAACGTCTTTGCCTGAGATTCAAATCCGGTTGGGTGAAGATATATTTCAAACTTTGGTGATCAGTGAAGATCTTGCAACGATTACCGAGGAGGTAATGTCGCCAAGTTTTGAGTGCATGGACTACGGCTGCAAGCTCTAGATCATGTGTGGGATAGTTCTCCTCATGTGGGTGTAATTGCCGTGAAGCATAGGCAATTACCTGACGATCTTGCATGAGTATGCAACCTAGTCCTTGTCGGGAGGCGTTGCAATAGATAATAAAGTCCTTGGAGAAATCTGGTGGTACCAGTACGGGAGCAGATGCCAGGCGTCTTTTCAGTTCCTGAAAGCTGAACTCGCACTCTGGAGTCCACTCGAACTTTTTATCTTTCTTGAGGAGTTCAGTTAGAGGTTTAGCAACCTTGGAGAAATTCTCGACGAAGCGACGACAATAGCTCGCTAAGCCAAGGAAGCTCCGAACTTGCTTGACCATCTCAGGTGGAGTCCAATTAAGGATAGCTTGAACTCGCTCGGGATTGAAAACAATACCCTTACCAGAGATTACATGGCCTAGATAGGTCACTTCTGGCAACCAAAATTCACACTTGGAGAATTTGGCATAAAGGCGATGCGCTTGAAGTTTCGTCAATACCAGCCTTAGATGTTCGGCATGTTCCTCTTCATTCTTGGAGTAGATGAGTATGTCATCGAGGTGTACTACGACGAATTTATCCAAATACTCCATGAAGACCGAGTTCATTAACTGAGAGAAGGTCACTGGGGCATTGGTTAGACCGAAGGACATAACGGTGTACTCGTATTGGCCATAACGAGTAACAAAGGACGTTTTGGGAATGTCCCCGTTTCTGATTTTGATTTGATGGTAGCCCAACCTCAAATCCATCTTGGAAAAGACTTAGGATCCAGCGAGCTAATCATACAGATCGTTGATCCTTGGAAGCGGATACTTGTTCTTGATGGTGACCAAGTTGACAGGTCGGTAATCTACAACCATTGGATCCGTTCCATCCTTCTTCTTGATGAAGAGGACAGGGCAAGCCCAAGGAGAGGAACTAGGACGGATGAAACTGTCGGCGTTCTGGGAACGGGGGTCCCCAGACCTGCCTGCCTGCGGCCTGCGGCGTGGCTCAAGTGGGGCCCCAGCCCGGCCCATCTTCATCAACAAAAGACTTAAGACCCTCACGAGGGGCCAAGCCACGCGAGGCGGACGACACAGCGCATCCTTAGGCATAGGCTCGTCAGGCTGGCTCGCAAGGAGGCGGAGAGTTCAAGGCGGGGTACCTTGCGAGGTGCCCAGGACGCAAGCCATGACAACTCAGGGCACCAGGCGGGTGCCAGCGCGCGCAGCGTCCTTCTTTCCTCTTTGGTGCAAAGGGGGCAAGCGCAGCCGCAGAGTACCGAGGCATCAGGCAAAGGTTGCCATTTCGGTGCAATGAGACCAGGACCAAGCGGACTACGAGACGGAGGTCACCATGGAGCCCAGCACGGCGTCACTGCAGAGTCTTCGCAGGCGAAGCCACCTTTAGTCAGGATAAGAGTACTTGCTGTCCCCCTTCAAATTAGCCCGCCATTGTTGGCTCCCTTCCCGCTCGATATTTGGGAAGCGGACCAGGGCCTCTATAAATAGGGACCGGCCACCCACGTAGCAAGGGGTTTGGTTCGGTTCGGCTTGGTTCGGTTCGGGTGGTTCGGTTTGGTTTTCATAAGAAGGCACACAGAGTAGAGGGTTCGGTTCGGCGCGTGGATCCGGCCAGCAGGTAGAGAGAGAGAGGTGACTGTACTCCTGCCTGTAGTTCGTCGCCCCAGCCAAGAACAGACCCTCGCGAGGCTGTTCTTCCTTGTATTGTTCATCATCACCAGCCCCGGGAGGCAATCCATCCACCACACACTGGAGTAGGGTATTACACCATCTCGGTGGCCCGAACCAGTATAAATCTTGTGTCTCTTGCGCAGTTCTTTTAGTAGTTTAGATCCCAGTGAGACGGGGAGGTAGAAGGCGTGATTTCTGCGCGCACCCAAGTGTTCGAACCTTAAGGGTCTGTCGGAACCTGGAATCTGACATTTGGCGCACCAGGTAGGGGTGCGCCGGGATTCGTCTTCCACCAGTCCGCTCTCCTCCGACCGTCGCATCCATGTCTGACGCTCGTCGGGCCCATGCCGAGCGCCGGGCCGCCATTGCTTCTCGCGTCGCCCAGACGGCCCCCGTCGGTGGGCGTCCTCGTCGTTCCCCGTCGCCCGCCGTCAATGCCGCCACTGGCCCGGCGGGGGGCGAGCAGCAAGCATAGTCTCAGCACCCGTCCGTGCAGACGGCCGCACCGCCACTCCCTCGCTCGCACCGGCCGGTTCTTCGTCCCGCACGCTCCGCGCACCCTTGGAGGCTCGAGCTGCACTCCTCGCGGCAAACGAGCTCCTGCGCTACCGCCCCGTCGACGACGTCTATGAAGAGTGGCTCGACCGCGTCGCCGAGCTTGTCCACGCCGCAGGGGGCTCGTCTGCGCCGTCCGTTCCTCTGCGCCACACTCCGCCCCGCGCGGGCAACGAAGCTCTAGAGGCGTGATAGCCGCCTCCCCTCCAAGAAGATGCCATGGCTCCAAGGCGCTTGGCCCCTGGGCGGAACCCGCTCCGTCAGGCGCCAGTGCAGCAAGAGCGGAGCTGCCAAGAAGTTCCTCGCCCGCAAGGGGCAGCCAGGGCGCTCCCTGCTCCAGCACGCCGCGACCCTGCTCCAGCTCCGGCGCGCCAAGACCCCGCCCTGCTCCTAGCTGCAGTGCGTGGGGACCCTCAAGACCAAGCTCTCCACCAACTGAAGCCTTACGTGGCCACCGCGGGCTACCACGCCTACACCACTGAGCTGCGCAGCGTCGCGTGGCCCGGCAAGTTCAAGTCTGACCTGCCTCCTCGCTATGACGGCACAACTGATCTCGCAGAGTTCCTCCAACTCTATGAGCTGGGCATCGAGGCTGCCGGCGGGGATGAGAAGGTCATGGCGAACTGGTTCCCCATGGCGCTCAAGGAAGGATCTCGAACCTGGCTCCTGAATCTGGCTCCAGGCACGATCTCCTCCTGGGACCAGATGCGCACCCGCTTCATCGCCAACTTCCAAGGTACTGGCGACCGGCCACCCGTCGTGAGCGACATGCGCTGCATCAAGCAACAACCTGGAGAGACCTTGCAAAAATACATCCAGCGCTTCAACAGCACGCGCCTCAAGATCCCCAAGGTGTCCGAGGAGGCCATCATCTCGGCCTTCTCCGACGGCGTGCGTGACATCAAGATGACGGAGGAGCTGGCAATGCACGAAGACCTCTGCACCTCCCTAGAGCTGTTCAACTTGGCGAACAGGTGCGCCAGGGCTGAGGAGGGACGCCTCTCCCTCCTCGAGCTGCCTGCCGCAGATCCAGAAGAGAAGAAGCCCAAGGCCAAGGACGTGAAGCGCAAGGGGGCTGCCGTACTTGCGGCAGACCAGACACCAAGCGGGGCAAGGATCTGCCCGAACCCTCCAAAGGCAGCCGGTACTGTGTGTAGCACGACCTCCACACCCACAACACCAACGAATGTCAAGAACTCTGTGCCGTGCAAGAAGGAATGATCGGCCGTCGCCCCGACCATGCTGACCGGGGCTACGATCGAGGAGGAGGAAGAAACCCAGGGCGCTGGGAAGATCGCGGCCCACGCCAGGGGTGGCGCGACCAGCCTCGCGAGGACCGCTGGCGGGACCTGCCTCGCGAGGGAGACTGGAGGGATCAGCCTCGTGAGGATCGCCCTAATGGCAACGCAGGCCTACCTCCTCTGCCGCCTCCACCAAGAAGGAATGAAGACCGCCATCAAGACGAGGGGGCTGGGGGCTTCCAAGAGCCGTGCGCAATCGCCTGCATCCTAGGTGGAGCTCAAGCCCCAGCCTCCCAATGCATCTTCAAGCAGTTCGCCCGCGAAGTGAATGCAGTTCTCCCCAAGCTCGAAGCAACGCGCCCCCTCAGGTGGTCGGCGTGCCCCATCACGTTCAGTTCGGCAGACCAGCTCAAGTGCGCAGCCACGGCCGGAGTCCTCCCGATGCTCTGCTCCCCAGTCATCAGCAACGTGCTGGTCACCAAGACCCTCATCGACGGAGGGGCAGGACTCAACGTCCTGTCCGTGGAGACCTTCAACAACCTCCAAGTGCCCTATGACCAGCTTCAGCCAACCAAGCCTTTCTCCGGGATCACCGACGGTCCCACAGTCCCGATCGGGCAGGTCCGCCTCCCTGTCACCTTCGGGGCTCGCAACAACTACCGCACCGAGCTCATCGACTTCGACGTCGCCCACATCCGCCTGCTGTACAACGCCATCCTCGGGTACCCAGCGCTGGCCAAGTTCATGGTTGCGACTCACCACGGCTACAATGTCCTCAAGATGCCAGGAAGTGGCGGAGTCATCACGGTGCCCTGTGAAGAGAAGGATGCAGTGTGTTCCCAGGAGAGAGCCTATCAGGCCGCGTCGCTAGAAGACCCAGATCGCAGAAGCAGGAGGCTTCCTGAGACCACCCCCAAGAAAAAGAAGACATTGTCAGGCTCGGCCCCTCAGGAGGCAGGCCCTTCAGGGCCCGTGTCTGCCCAGGGGGACCCTCCTTCCATCACATAGGGAAGCGCGCCCGGCGCCCTCCTCGGGCAGGGCTTGGGGGCTCTCACCTGGAGGGCCACCGACCTAGCCAGGGTCACGAGGGAGGCGCTTGGGCACCATGTGGAAGCGTGCTTCGCGGCACGTTTCCCCCGGGAAGGAGCCAAGCAAGGAAGCCCGGACCAGCACGAGTTCGTCAGCAAGGCCATTCAAGAACTTCAGGAGTCAACGATCATGAGGGGTTCCGTCGTTCACCAGCGGTGGCCCCACATCCAGGCGAGGATGGCGGGCTGCGCGTCTGCGTCGACGTACCAGGGCTCAATCAGATCGCCACAACGGAGCTCCTCTAGCCCTCGCAAGTGGGGCGATGCGGAGGTCCACCCCACAGCTATGTTCGCATGCCCTACGGCCTGCCGAGCATGGCTGCGGCACACCAGCAGCTCATGAGGGGCATCATGGAGGCTTAGGAAGACAGGCGCTCCGCGGCCATGGCGGAGATGAAGATAGCTCGCGAGGAGTCACCAGTGCCTCCGGAGCCTCCCGAGGCCCCGGGGCCTGGAGGCTCGTCAGGATCGGCTTCCGCAGGCCACCGAGCCTACTGCACCAACACCACTTCGCCAACGACATTCTCAGGTGACATCTTCCAAGCCTCATTCCTAGCTGGGAACGCCCTCCCAGGGTTGCATCACTCCCAGGCTGCGTGGGTCCGTCCCCGCGGCATGTATCTGCATTTACTTTTTGGTCGTTAGTTTTCCTTGATTGGGGGCGCCCCTCGGGCTGCATCATCCCCAAGCCGCTAGGGCCATGCCCAGCGGCGTGTATCTCCATCGTGTTAATTTCCAACTATGCATTTGCCTATCACGCTTGATTGCATGATGCCCGTCCGCGGCATCCGTTCTTCTCCATGTCGACTACTTGCACGTTAAAGGGGGGGTGCCTGAGCATCGCGGCTCAGGGCTTTTACTGGCTCTCCAGCCCTCACCCTCTGGCCTTGTCCACGACATCGCGACCTGGCATACCAGCGACGGCTGAGACAAGCTCGAGGGCCGGGACCCGAGGACGTAGAGTACCGTCATCTAACCAAATTTTGCAGGGACACATCTCAAGATACGGCCTAGTGCCGGGCGCAACCCGCCCAGAGGTAGGGCCTCGTGAGTCCCGCGCTGGCTCACGGGTGCCCAGATACACCTCACCTAGCCCTACCGTGCCGGTCACGTGTCAGGGCGGGGCTGTATACGCCCCGGGGGCTCCTCCCGGAGGGGAGCCCCCTCCCACGTACTAGTGGAAGCACCATGCTCCGCGCTGGCTGACGACACTGCCGAGGAGCGGCTATGCCCGTGCACATATAGAAGCGCTATGCTCCGCGCTGGTGATAAACAACTGAGGGTGGCCTCCGGGCCGCATTAACCTCAGGGAGCCCAGAGCTCAGTGGCTAGCCCAATCGCAACGCCTCCCCTCGGGAGTGCTGCGTGAGGGGGCTGGGCACGGGGGCTACGGCTGGGTCACGCCCAGACGTACGCCGCCCGGCTAGGCCCCTCGGGCCTGGTTCATCGCGTGTCTCTCCCCGAGTGGAGCCAAGGTATGAAGGCCGTTTGCGCGTCAAGGGGGACTCCTGAGCATCACGACTCAGGAGCCTAACTGGTCCCGTAGCCCCTCACTCCTTAGTTCCGAAAGGCTATGTTGGGTGAGGTACGCGCGGGGCCGGGCTCTGCAGACGTAGAACTGTAGCCACGCTTACATCTCGCCTCATCACCCGCTGTTCGTGCGTCAAGGGGGACTCCTGAGCATCGCGACTCAGGGGTATCGGCGTTCTGGGAAAGGGGGTCCCCAGACTTGCCTGCCTGCGGCCTGCGGCGTGGCTCGAATGGGAGCCCAACATGGCCCATCTTCATCAAGCACAAGGCTCAAGACCCTCGCGAGGGGCCAAGCCTCGCGAGGCAGACGACACGACGCATCCTCAGGCGCAGCCTCCTCAGGCTGGCTCGCGAGGAGACGGAGATATCAAGGCGGGGTACCTCGCGAGGTGCCAGTGACGCAAGCCATGACGATCGAGGGCACCAGGCGGGTGCCAGCGCGCGCAGCGTCCTTCTTTCCTCTTTGGTGTAAAGGGGGCAAGCGCAGCCACGGAGTACCGAGGCATCAGGCAAATGTTGCCGTTTCGGTGCAACAAGACCAGGGCCAAGCGGACTACGAGACAGAGGTCACCATGGAGCCCATCACGGCGTCACCGCAGAGTCTTTCGGAGGCGAAGACCACCTTTTGTCAAGATAGATGTGCTTGCTGTCCCCCTTCAAATTAGCCTGCCATTGTTGGCTCCCTTCCCGCTCGATATTTGGGAAGAGGACCAGGGCCTCTATAAATAGGGACCAGCCGCCCACATAGCAAGGGGTTCGGTTCGAGCAGTTAGCGGATCGAAGATCATAAATCAGAGAGAAAGAGAGAGAGAGAGAGAGAGAGAGAGAGAGAAGGGCGACTGAACTCCTCCTAGCAGTTCATTGCCCCAGCCAAGAACAGACCCTCGCGAGGCTATTCTTCCTTGTATTGTTCATGATCTCCAGCCCCAAGAGGCAATCCATCCACCACACACTGGAGTAGGGTATTACACCACAATGGTGGCCCGAACCAGTATAAATATTGTGTCTCTTGTGTGATCCTTTTAGTAGTTAAGATCTTTGTGAGGCGGGGAGGTTGAGGACGTGATCTCCGTGCACCCCAGTGATCGAACCTTAAGGGTCTGCTGGAACCCGAAATCCAACATTTGGCGCGCCAGGTAGGGGTGCGCCGGGATCCGTCTTCCATCGCTCCGCCCTCCTCCGGCCGCCGCAAACATGCGCGGCGCCAGCCAGGCTCGCGCCGCCCCGGCGGCCCTCGCCGGTGGGCGCTCTCGTCGTCCCCCGCCGCCCGCCGTCAACACCGCCACCGGCTCGGCGGGAAACGAGCTGCAAGCACCACCCCAGCGTCCGCCTACGCGACAGAGCAACTGCGCCGCAGCACCGACGCCTCCGGTCGTTGCGGCCGTCCTGGGCGGCTCGCAGGCGCCCCCACAAGTCGCCACGTCAAGCCTTTTGCCCACCGGGTTAGCACCGCTGCCGCGCGGAAGGGGGCTCCCCCGGACCGGGCGGCGAGTGAGGTAGACCTGACCTTCAGCTCGGAGGACCACCCCACCAACCCGGTCAGCTCAGGCGCGCTCCCCTTGTTGTCCACCCCCACCATCTGCCAGGTGGCCGTCACCCGGACCCTCGTCAATGGCGGCGCGGGCCTCAGCTTGCTTTCGGTCGAGACTTTCGACCTCTTCCGCATACCCCGGGAGTGGCTGCGACCCAGCCGATCCTTCTCGGGCGTCGGGGGTGGATCATCCGACTCCCTGGGGCAGATCCGGCTCCCGGTGACCTTCGGCACCTATGACAACTTCCGCACGGAGATGGTCGACTTCGACATCGCCCCCATTGGCCTTCCCTACAATGCCATCCTCGGCTACTCGGCACTGGCCCAGTTCATGGCCGCCATGCACCCAGCGTACAACCTCATGAAGATGCCCGGGAGCAATGGTACCCTCACCGTGCGCGGGGACACCGGGGATGCCGTGCGAGTACTCGAGCTCGCCTTCAAGACAGCGGCATTAGCATGGCCCGCCAACGCGGAGGCCCCTGAGCCCAAGGGGGCTGCGCCTGCCAAGAAGAAGAAGTTGTTCACCCAGGACAAGGCAGAGACCAAGCAGATACCCGTCGACGAGGACGGGTCCTCCAGTGCCACTTTCACCATAGGCGCCAACCTTGAGCCTCAGCAGGAGGAGGCCTTGGTCAAGTTCTTGCGCGCGAATAAGAAGGTATTTGCTTGGGAGCCCGATCAGCTGGCGGGGATCCCCAAGAGCGTCATCGAGCATCACCTCAACGTGTGCCCAAATGTGCGCCCCGTGAAGCAGAAGGCCAGGCGGCAGTCCACGGAGAAGCAGACTTTCATCACCCAAGAGACCCGCAAACTAGAGGCTGCCAGGGTTATTCGCGAGGTCCGATACCCGGATTGGTTGGCCAACCCTGTCATTGTGCCCAAGAAGGGGGGGGGGAGAACGCATGTGTGTCGACTTCACCAACCTCAACAAGGCATGCCCGCAAGATCCGTTCCCGCTCCCCCGCATCGACCAGATTGTCGATTCCACTACGGAGTGCGACCTGCTGTGCTTCATGGACGCCTTCTCCGGGTATCACCAGATCAAGATGGCAGTGGAAGACGTTGAGAAGACCACCTTCTTGACCCCATGCGGGGTATACTGCTATACATGCATGCCGTTCGGGCTGCGTAACGCAGGGGCAACCTTTCAACGACTGATGCACATCACCTTGGGCCAGCAGCTCGGAAAGAATGTCGAAGCCTACGTTGATGAAATTGTAGTAAAATCTTGGGAGGCCAAGACCCTGATACAAGACCTGGAGGAGACCTTCGCGAGCCTCGACGCAGTAAACCTGTGGCTCAACCTGGAGAAATGTGTGTTTGGCGTCCCCTCGGGCAAGCTCTTGGGATTCCTTGTGTCCCATCGTGGCATCGAGGCCAACCCCGAGAAGGTCAAGGCGGTCGAAGACATGAGTCCACCAAAGACCCTCAGAGAAATGCAGAAGCTCACTGGGCGCGTGACCGCGCTAGGGCGCTTCATCTCCAAACTGGGGGAGCGAGCGCTGCCTTTCTTCCAGCTGATGAAGAGAAAGGGGCCCTTTGAATGGACTGAAGAGGCAGATAAGGCGTTTCAAGATCTCAAGAGGTACCTGACCAGTCCCCCAGTCATGGTGGCTCCACGCCCTCAGGAGCCCCTGCTGCTGTACCTCGCTGCCACACCCTACTCCGCCAGCGCAGCCCTGGTGGCGGTTAGGAAGGAGCGCCAAGTCAAGGCCGCAGCGGCAGCCCGAGGCAGGACAAAACGGGAACAAGGAAAGCCTGCAGAAGCCGCAACCGCAGCTGAGGAGGGCCAGCTGCCGAGGAATGCACCGGGGGCAGGAGGGCCCCCCGACCAGATGGTCCACCTCCCGAGGCCACGACACCCCGTGAGGCGCCCTTACCTCCCGAGGGCGCAGCAACCCCAGATGCTCCCAGCCTTGTCGAGCACCCAGTTTACTTTGTTAGCACGGTGCTATGGGACGCGAGGGCACGGTACCCAATGCCTCAGATGCTCCTCCTTGCACTACTGGTAGCCTCGCGGAAGCTGCGTCACTACTTCCAGGCTCATCCCATCAATGTCGTATCGTCATACCCCCTGTAGAGAGTGCTCAGGAGCCCTAACTCAGCCGGAAGGGTCGCTGAGTGGAACATAGAGCTGCAGGCATTTCAGCTCGAGTTCAGCACAACCAGGGTAATCAAAGGAGCAGCGTTGGCGGATTTTGTGGCAGAATGGACAGAGGCACCAGGCCTCAAGGCCAACGAGGATCAGTCCCTCTCCCCGGGGAGCGAGGCGCCAGAAGGCTGGGTCATGCACTTCGACGGGGCGTTCTCCAGACATGGTGCTGGGGCTGGGGCGGTGCTTATATCGCCCACTCAGGACAAGCTCTACTACACCGTACAGCTCTGTTTCCAGCAAGGTGAAAAGGTCTCCAACAACATAGCGGAGTATGAAGGTTTGATAGCGGGCTTGAAGGCCGCGGCAGCCCTGGGGGTGAAACGCCTCACCATTAAGGGCGATTCGCAGCTCCTTGTTAATTTCTCCAACAAGGTATACGAGCCGAAAGATGAGCACATGGAAGCCTACCTTGCGGAGGTCCGCCGGATGGAGAAGCAGTTCTGGGGGTTGGAGTTGCAGCACGTGCCCCGTGGCACCAATCAGGAGGCCGACGACATCGCCAAACGGGCGTCCAGGCGGTTGCCTCAGGAGCCTGGTGTCTTCGAGGAGTGGCTCTTCAAGCCCTCAGCCTTGCCGTCGTTGTCCAACATGGCTCAGCCTCCGGAGGAGCTCCCCCAGCCACCTGCCTCAGGAGCCCCGATCTGTGTCCCGGCCTCAGGAGCACGCCTGCTCCTGACGATGGAACCTCAGGAGGGGTGCTGGATCACGGAGCTCCGGAGCTACCTAACACAAGGGACCTTGCCAGAGAAGGAGGAGGAAGCGGAGCGTGTGGCACGGCAGGCCACGGCGTACTGCATCAAGGATGGAGAGCTCTACCGGAAGCGACCAAACGATGTATCCCTGCACTGCATCTCCAGGGAGCAAGGAAAGGAACTGCTGGAAGACATACATGGTGGAGACTGTGGACATCATTCATCATCACGGACCCTCGTCGGCAAGGCGTTCCGCAGTGGGTTTTATTGGCCCACCGCACTCAATGACGCCGTCGAACTGGTGAAAGCTTGTGAGGCCTGCCAGTTCCATGCCAAGCAAATTCATCGGCCGGTGGGAGGCCTATAGACTATACCCCTTTCGTGGCCATTCGCAGTCTGGGGGCTGGACATCCTGGGCCCGTTTCCTCGGGCGCCAGGGGGCTACCGCTACCTCTACGTCGCCATGGACAAGTTCACCAAGTGGGCTGAAGTGGAGGCCGTTCGCACCATCCCCGCGGGCTCCGCGTTCAAGTTCATCAGGGGCATCGTGAGCCGGTTCGGGGTGCCGAACCGCATCATCACATACAACGGTTCGCAGTTCACCAGTAACCTCTTCAAAACATACTGTGCTAACCTTGGAACGCAGATATGCTACGCTTCAGTGGCGCACCCCCGAAGCAATGGCCAGGCCGAGCGAGCCAACGCAGAGGTCCTGAGGGGCCTCAAGACCAGGACGTTCAAGAAGAAGCTGGAGGCCTGCGGCAGAGGATGGTACGACGAGCTGCAGTCCGTGCTGTGGTCCATGCGCACCACCGCGACCAAACCGACTGGGGAGACCCCATTCTTCCTGGTCTACGGAGCGGAAGCAGTCCTCCCTCACGAGGTCAGACGTCACTTCGCGCGGGTCCTGGCGTTCGATGAGGCGTAGCAGGACGCCATGCGGGGGATGGACCTCGTGCTAGGGGAGGAACATCGCCGGGAGGCCGCACTGCGAGCAGCGAGGTACCAGCAGGCGCTGCGGCGATATCACTGCCGCAACATCCGCCCCAGGACTCTCGAGGTAGGAGACCTCGTGCTTAGGCGGGTTCTCTCCAGGGAGGGGTTGCACAAGCTCTCTCCCATGTGGGAGGGCCCGTTCAAGGTTGTTCATGTTTCCAGGCCCGGCTCCGCGCGCTTGGAGACTCAGGAGGGAGTGCCAATCCAGAATGCGTGGAACATCCAGCACCTCCGGAGATTCTACCCCTGAAAAGGCCCGGAGCCTGTGAAGCAAGGCGAGTGCCTGTGAAGATCATCACTTTGGAAAAAGGCCCAGAGCCTGTGAAGCAAGGCGAGTGCCTGTGAAGATCATCTCTTTTTGGAAAGGCCCGGAGCCTGTGAAGCAAGGCGAGTGCCTGTGAAGATCATCTCTTTTTGGAAAGGCCCGGAGCCTGTGAAGCAAGGCGAGTGCCTATGAAGATCATCGCTTTGGAAAAAGGCCCAGAGCCTGTGAAGATCATCTCTTTTTGGAAAGGCCCGGATCCTGTGAAGCAAGGCGAATGCCTGTGAAGATCATCGCTTTGGAAAAAGGCCCAGAGCCTGTGAAGCAAGGCGAGTGCCTGTGAAGATCATCTCTTTTTGGAAAGGCCCGGAGCCTATGAAGCAAGGCGAGTGCCTGTGAAGATCATCTCTTTTTGGAAAGGCCCGGAGCCTGTGAAGCAAGGCGAGTGCCTGTGAATATCATCGCTTTGGAAAAAGGCCCAGAGCATGTGAAGCAAGGCCAATGCCTGTGAATCTCGCGGCCCCATGACACTCTCACGTAATAATGAGTGGGGCTGTACACGCCCCGGAGTCTCAGGAGCGCCGGCCTCAGGCCCTGGGGCTCCCTCCCACGCCCAGTGGCAGCACTTAGCTCCGCGCTGGTGAGAAGACGTCGAAGACTAGACAAGGTGCCGGACGCGGATTTTTCATTTGCTTTCCGTAGTTGACGTGTTTGTTTGCATTTGGAGTCTTATTGAAGTTGTCGCTGTTGCTGATTTTTGGTTCGTCGATTTTCGCCCCTCGCTTTAGTTTCTCTCGTAAACAACCTCGCGAGGGATGGTGCTCAGACGTCCTCGCGAGGGTTTCTGCCCTAGCCGCAGGAAGGTTCTCACGACCCTGGCACATTACAGGAGCACCCCTCCTATTCCGTGCCCCTCGAGCACTGCGACATGCACACAGGGCCTGGGTCGGTCGCCCCACCCCCCGGCAGGGGTCAAAAACTATCTACGCACAGGCGAGAAATCCAGAGGTGCAAAAAATGAGATCAAGGTAATAGCCAAAACGGCAATGTTTCCCAACACACCCCAAGGGGGCTCCATGCAGCTGTTCTGTCTTACACAGGTAACAAAAGAGAAAGGAAAAAGACGAGCCCGGCGCGGCCCCCCCTCACATCGGCCCACGGAGGCGACACGGGCTGCCTCAAGGCCTCAGGCGGACTCCCTCTCGCGCTTCACCGGGGCACGACGGCGGGCGGACGAATCGCCACCTCCCAAGCAAGCTCGACGGCGTGGGGGAGGACTGCTGCCACCGCTGGAGGAGTTGCTTGAGGAGGAGCTGACGAAGCTTGGGGAGTCGCGGATGCCGCCATCCGCGTGGGCGCTATCTCCTCCATCGCCATCGAAGTGGGGCCCGTGGACGCGGTCGTCGTCCTCAGGGCAGCACCCCGCGCGGCGACCATCTTCCCCAAACACCCTCACATAGAGGGTGGCGTCGCCGTCGAACCTGAAGTGCAGAGTGCACCGACGCTCCAGGCCGCGAGCACGGGCGAACGCCTGCCAACCACGAGTGAAGGCCAAGCCCCCGCTGGCAGAGACCTCCAGCGCGACCCACGAGGATCTGCTGCAGCAACCCTTTTCCTGGAGCCAGAGGCCGCCAGGAGCACCGGCCGAGAGTTCACCAAGGAGGAAGCGAGGGAGCAGGAGCCGGGCGCGAGTCGGCTCCGCCGACCAGACGACGAACTCCGGCAGCGCCTGCACAGCGTGGAAGCGCGGCCTGGGAGAACGCGCGACCCAGGCGCGTCCTTCGGCTACGACGGCTCGCCCGCCGCCACGCTGGGATCCGCCCCCATGGCCACCGAGCGTGGCCGGGGCAGCCACCGGATGCTTCCGAGGGCGCCCACGACCGCGCTTGGGTGGGGGAGAGGCAGGACCAACCTGGAGGGCCTTCCCCTTCTCTGCAGCCGAGTACCTCCTCGATGGAGCCATCACGCCAAGACGGAGCAAGAACTGAGACGAATGGGGGAGCAAGAAGAGATGGATTGGAAGGGCACGCACGGCGCCCTACTTATAGCCGGCGAAGGCCAACCGCCGGTCTCCACGATCATAGGTAATCATGTGTCAGGACCCCGATTCTAAGCCACATCGATCTAGCCGGTAACACCTCATATCACTTTGCGGCCTCACGCACGGTATCCCACGGGTGTCGCCTTACCATGGCCCGGGACCGTTTGCGCCTTTTGGCTCACGTATATGACAATGTCGCTAGCATCCATATGACCGAGAACCCGGGCCGACATGGCTAGTCGTGAACCCAAAGCGGCACAGACCTATGGAGACAGGCATACATGAATCACAACGAACATGTCGGTCATCAACGAGTGAATCCGGGCTGTAGCACTGGGCTAGCAGGACTCCGGGGAATCCCGGGCTGTAGCAGGCTAGACAGGACTCCGGAGATCACCGCGTGACATTTCCCCGAAGGGACAGACATAGGGACGAAATGAAACACATGCCGGCCAGTCAAGTGTCCTGAACAGTAGTGCTGGGCTAGCAGGACTCCGGTGAACCGGGCTGTAGCGGACTACTATGGCTCGAGGAGCACTAGACTACATTTCCCCATAAGAAAGGCTGCGAAGGGCAAACAACTAGATTGTCGGATCCCACTCATACCAAGCATTTCAAACATACATACAATATGCTCGATATGGGTACATACAACATGGCATCACAACAAAACTCTACAGCTCAAGTACTTTATTTAAAGGCTCCAGGGAGCCATACATAACATATCCATACAGGTAGGGGTCACATGACCCGACACTCAAGTCATACAGTCATACAAGCACATGCGGAAGCAACTAGTCTGAGTACAGACTCTAGAAAGAAAGAAGGCTTCTCGAAGCCTGTCTATCTACATAGGGCCCTCCATGGCCTGGATCACCACCTGGGTGTCTAGTCACTCGTCGACGTCAAGATCTACGTAAAACCCATCGGAGGGGGCAGTGTTGTCGTCTGAAAACAATAAATAAGCAAACATGAGTACAAAAGTACTCAGCAAGTCTTACATCAGAACCTACTGTACATGCTCGTTCTCAAGAAGGTGGTGGGGTTTATGCAGCAAGCCAGCTTTGACTCTTGGCTAAGCTATCCTACGGAATCTTTTAGCAAAATAGTTTTCGCACACGAGTCCTCTACTCACCATCACAATACTCCACCGAGGATCCTCCCTCGTATCCTGTGAGGGGGCCATCCTCGGTACTCACACTTATCTTGAGTCTTTTAGTAGTATCCATTAACTTGTCTATGAACTGTATATGAAATCAAGTAGTCCTTTACCGCGGACGCGGCTATTCGAATAGTTTTATACCCTGCAGGGGTGTACTTCGTCACACATGTTTCCACCACTTAGCGTCTGCACACGAAATGTGCTCGGCAGACTTCAAGCGAAAACCGACGTGGGTGTAGACCACGACCTGACTAACCTCACAAGTCTCTAGTCCAGGGTCATCGCCTATTCAGGTTCCATCCGCAAGGAAATCCGGCCGGGGTGTCCTCAACGGCCCCGAACGATGTGAACAGGGTTCCCGAGACACCAAACGGGTGACTCGGTACACCGTGCCACGGTGTATCTACCGCAACATAGCCCACCCCTAGGGTCAGCGCTACGCACGGCCGCCAACACATGTCCTACAAACACCAGAAACTAGTTGCAACTCCTGGACTGAGGCGAGAGGGGTCAGTAAGTCGAGCGGGGTCATATTTCAGGGCCCAATGTGTGGTAGTAGCTGAATCTTAATTCATGCATACAGAACTCAGTTCTTAGGGACGGCTTCAATGAAACAACCCACCATGTACTCCTACATGGCCTCTCATCGATACCTTTACCAAAACATGTTCAACACATCCCACATAATACTGGCACAAGCATTTCACTCTAGCCCATCACCCAGATGAACCAGACCTGACACAACTCTAAGCATAGCAGGCATAGCAAGGTAGGAATCACAAAACATGGCTCAATCAACTCCTACACATGCTAGTGGGTTTCATCTAGTTACTGTGGCAATGACAGGTCATGCAGAGGATAAGGGTTCAACTACCGTAGCACGCAGCAGTTTGAATCATGTTGTCTTAATGCATTAAACAAGAGAGCAGGAGCGAGAACATGGGTTGTATCGGAATGATCAATGGTTGCTTGCCTGATGGAGTGGTGACGGGATACTGCCCTTCAGTTGGATACTCGTGAATATCCTCGGAGGCAGAACCTACCACGAAGAACACAACCGAGCACAATCAACACATGACGATATGCAACAATATGATGCATGCTATGACATGGCAATATGGATGTGTCTTGAGCTAATGCAACTAGCTATAATTTAAATGGAGTTGGTTTGAGTACAAGATTCAAATTCCAACCCCATATATGATTATTTAAATGCCCTTTATTTGTTTTGTCCAAAACAGGGGACAAACATTGTTCAAACATGCATGAAAATGGTACAGATGGATTCCTTGAATTTTTCCGATAATTTTACATATATAATTTGTCTCATTTGGAGTTATGGTTGAATTTCTATGAATTTTTGAAGTTTTGGGTATTTTCTGGAATTTCCTGAGTTATTTAATTCCAGAGAGGATATATTGCGTCAGCATGACGACAGCATTGCGTCAGCAGGTCAAAGGCGGCTGACCCAGTCAAACCTGACGTGTGGGGTCCACACGTCAGTGTAATAGGGCAGGGAGAGAGGCTGACTAGTGGGTCCCGCCTGTCAGGGTCATTAGTTTAACTAATTTAAGTTAATCCTAATCCTGGTTCATTAGTGGCCTGGGGCCCACGCGTCAGTGACCCAGGGGGTCAACTGGGCCCACCCAGTCAGCAGTCAGCGGGGTCAAACCCACCGGACTTGGTCCACGGCTCGTCGCCGGCGACGACAGAGACGACGGAGGGGCTCGGGATCGCCGCTCCGGCGACCATTCGGGCGGTGGAGCTCATCTACACGATGCCCAGACTCGCGCGAATCCAGTGGGACACACGGGAGGCTGCGGGGCGGCCGGAGCTCGCCGGAATCAGGCTCGAGGCGGCGGCCGGAGCTCGGGCGAGCTCGGGTTCGAGGCTATAAGGCACGGGGAGGCATGCGGATAGGTCCGACGGGTTCGTGGCGTCACCAGGAACACGACGACGGGCTCGGTTGCGGCTGGCCTGGCCCCTGGCCACGGCGGCGCCATGAACGGCGGAGCCGAGTTCTCGGCCAAGGTGGCCGGCAGGGCTAGGGGGGCGCTCGAGCTACGGGGCTAGGGGGAGGAGGAAGGGGAGCTCACGGCGGAGTTGCTGAGCAGGCCAGTGGGCTCGGGGAGGCGTTGACGATGGCGAATCGAAGTCGGCGGTCGGCGGCGCCCGAGGAGGAGGATGATGGCAACGGCGGTTCCACAGGGCGTCCGGCGTCTTGTGGCTCGGCGAAGAGCTTCAGAGGGAGGAGGCGGAGCTTTTGGACACCACAACGAGGCGAGGGGGGGCACGGTGGCTGCGGCTACAGCGTGCGGTGGCGACGGCGGCGCTCGGGTGTGCTGCGAGGAGAGGACAGAGGAGGAGGGAGAGTGATATGAGGGGGCCAGGGGGTGCGTGGCGTCCACAGCGGAGTCCAGGCGTCGAGGGGAGGCGCGGCAAGCAGGAGGTGGCCGTCGGTGGCCGCGCGCGTGCCGGCGCACAGCGGGCACACGCCCGGCGTCCTCCTGGCAGCAGCTAGGGGACGACTGGCGTCGCCTGGTGGGCTGGGCCGTCCAGCTACAGTGCTGGGCCGGCTGGTGGCGCCAGGTAAGTGGCCCACTGGCCTACTCTCTCTCTCTATTTTATTTTATTTTCTATTTCTGTTATTCTGTTTTGATTTAGTTTAAATACTAAATCATTTTATAAAATCCTGAAAATATTTATGGACACTTTCTGAAATATTTCAGTGGCCCAAGAATAATTCCAACATTATTTGAGCATTTAAATTATTTAATAGTATTTAAATGCCCAAATTCAAATATTATGAATTAAATCAATGCCCCTTTTGATGACCTAAAATTATATTCACCATTTTTCCCAAGGGTTCTAACCCAAGGCAAAGAGGGTGAACATTTCTGAAGGGCATTTCAGGTTCATTGAATTTATTTTTAGTAAACCCTAGTTGATTTCAGGGGGGGGGGTGCTGGGGGTTCTGCTTTCCCCATTTCCATTTCTGATAAAAGTAAACATGATGCACACTCTAATGCATAACCTAGTTAGGATGTGACATCATGACACGTTTTGCATGCAGGGACTTGTCCACCTCGCGCGGTCACCAAGGCGTCGTGGGGAAGTGGAGTCGCCCACGTCCAATCAACTGCCACGCGGCGCCCAAGGCTGCAGGCTGTTAGGGCCCGCGGCGCTTTGCCCTTGCCCTTTCGCCTCTCGGCACGGCCAAGTCCGTGCGCACCTTGGGCCCGGGGGCTACTGTCGGCGTTCTGGGAACGGGGGTCCCCATACTTGCCTGCCCGCGGCCTGCGGCGTGGCTCGAATGGGGGCCCAACATGGCCCATCTTCATCAAGCACAAGGCTCAAGACCCTCGCGAGGGGCCAAGCCTCGCGAGGCGGATGACATGGCGCATCCTCAGGCGCAGCCTCCTCAGGCTGGCTCGCTAGGAGACGGAGATATCAAGGCGGGGTACCTCGCGAGGTGCCAGTGACGCAAGCCATGACGATCGAGGGCACCAGGCGGGTGCCAGCGCGTGTAGCGTCCTTCTTTCCTCTTTAGTGCAAAGGGGGAAGCGCAGCCGCGGAGTACCGAGGCATCAGGCAAAGGTTGCCGTTTCAGTGCAACAAGACCAGGGCCAAGCGGACTACGAGACAGAGGTCACCATGGAGCCCAGCACGGCGTCACCACAGAGTCTTTCGCAGGCGAAGACCACCTTTTGTCAGGATAGATGTGCTTGCTGTCCCCCTTCAAATTAGCCCGCCATTGTTGGCTCCCTTCCCGCTCGATATTTGGGAAGAGGACCAGGGCCTCTATAAATAGGAACCAGCCGCCCACATAGCAAGGGGTTCGGTTGGAGCAGTTAGCGGATCGAAGATCGGAAATCAGAGAGAAAGAGAGAGAGAGAGAGAAGGGCGACTGAACTCCTCCTAGCAGTTCATCGCCCCAGCCAAGAATAGACCCTCGCGAGGTTGTTCTTCCTTGTATTGTTCATCATCACTAGCCCCAAGAGGCAATCCATCCACCACACACTGGAGTAGGGTATTACACCACAATGGTGGCCCAAACCAGTATAAATCTTGTGTCTCTTGTGTGATCCTTTTAGTAGTTTAGATCTTTGTGAGGCGGGGAGGTTGAGGACGTGATCTCCACGCGCACCCCAGTGTTCGAACCTTAAGGGTCTGCCGGAACCCGAAATCCGACAAGGGGCCTAACTGGCTCCGTAGCCCCTCACTCCTTAGTTCCGAAAGGCTATGCTGGGTGAGGTACGCGCCGAGTCGGGCTCTGCAGACGTAGAACGGAAGACACGCCTACATCACGCTTCCCTACTTGTTGTTCGCGCGCCAAGGGGGACTCCTAAGCATCGCGACTCAGGAGCCTAACTTGTCACGTGGCCCCTCACTCCTTTGGTCCTGTCCTGGTTTCCGGTCGGGGCTAATGCTGGGTGAGGCATGCGCGGGGCCGGGCTCTGCCGGCGTAGAACACAAGCAAGCAGGGAAGAAAAGCATAAAATCCAAGGAATTTAAAAGCAAATATTACAGTCCATACTGTCATCTCAATGCCAAACGCAAGTTTAAATGCCTCCCCGAGGCGTGATGCATGTGCAGGAACTGAAAGAAGAGCAGGGATGGAACGGTGTCACTTGTCGGCGGTGGCTTCGCCTCGTGGAATGGCAGGGTCGGCAGCGTCTTGCTTCGGCCTGGTGCTGAAGGCCCGGAACTTCTCCAGCAACGCCTCCGCGCGCCCCTTCACGGCTTCAACAGTGGCGGCAGCACCCTCGCCGCTCACCGGTTCCAGCAGGCCGCCGAGGTCGGCGTTGGGATCGCGGAGGTAGATGTGGGCGAAGACCCGCGTCAGCGCAGCCGAAGACAAGACGTGCGCCTCGGCCTAGGCCGCAGGGCCGATGCCAAGGGCGACATCTCCAAGAGCCTTAACCAGGAAGGGAAGAAGCTTGGCGGGGCCATCCTCGTCACCAGTTAGCGGGCTGTCCAGGACACTCTCGTAAAGCATCTTCAGCGAAGCGCGGGCGTCCTTCTCCATGTCTGCGAAGGCCACGCGATCCTCGGCGAGGACCTGAGCCTTGGCGTCCAGCTCGGCCTTCGTCACCTCCAGCTCCTTCTTCAACGCGCCTAGGTGGTCGCGGCGTTTCTTGAGCTTGGCCTCCAAGTCCTCGAGCGCCGCCTCACGCGCCTTCGCCCCCTCTCCTGCTCTTGGCGTAGGGGGACCTCCTCCGCAAGCTGGCCCCGCAGGCCTTGCAGCTCGTCCTCTAGCGCCTTGCAACGGCCGCGGACCTCAACCACCTCTCCCAGGGCCGCGTCTTGAGCAGCCTTTGCCTCGAGGACGGCCTCCCTCTCTCCGTCACAGGCCGTTGAGGCCTGAACCAGCGCCGCCCGAATCGAAGCATCAGAGCGAATCCACCCCGAAGCCAGTTCCAGGCGCCCGGCCACCAGGCGAGGGTCGGCGCCGAGAAGGTCCTACCGCAGCCGGTCCAGTTCAGCAGCGGCACGCTCCAAGATGGAAGAAGAAGACGGAGTAGCATCGACACGCTCCAGGACAACAGGAGGAGCTGAGGAAGCAACGGCAGGTAGAACGGGAGGAGAAGGTAGCGGCGGTGAGACCATAGTGTCCCTAGGCGGAGCCCG
The DNA here is from genome assembly GCA_034509565.1 of Triticum monococcum. Classification (NCBI taxonomy): domain Eukaryota; kingdom Viridiplantae; phylum Streptophyta; class Magnoliopsida; order Poales; family Poaceae; genus Triticum; species Triticum monococcum. The sequence continues at coordinate 144,318,084 of CM067841.1, read as the reverse complement.
CTGCGCCTCCACAGCCGTAGCAGCGGCGCCAGACGAGGGCACCTCAGGAGTCACTTGGGCCATGGGGGCTGAGCTCACCCCAGCCAGCTCAGCCAAGCCTTGCAGGGATGCGCGGGCAGGGGAGGCCCGCGCGTCACGATCTCCCTCCCCTGCAGGCGAAGGCGTCGCCGCAGGTGGGACCTCAGGAGCCCCCTTCGGCTTCTTTGCCATGGGTGCCCGCCTACTCAAGAGAAGCAATCATCAAGCCTCGTCGGCGGGACAAGAAACAAAAGAACAAGGATCAAGCGCTTACGGGTCATCACAGGCGAGCTCGGGCAGCTTTCGGCCCAACTTCAAACCAAACAGCCGGCTGGAAGGGTCGACCTTGGAAGAAGAAGGCCCGACTGCGGACTGCCTTGGGGTAGGGGCAGACCCGCAGGGGATCAGCCCAGTCCTGTCTTTCTTCGGGATCGGGGGCGAGCTCCCGCTGCCCAGCACATCATCATCATCATCATCATCATCGCTCGGCGTAAGGCGGAGAGTACGGGGCGAGCACCGAGGGAGGGGAGCCCTCGACTCTCCGTCGGTCACCCCAGAGTCGGTCCCCTCTCCCCGCTCCTCTTCGCCCTCCTCCTCGCTGGAGTCGCCGGAGGGAACGTCCACCGGAACTCCAGAAGACGCCACGGGCACGAGCCCGTCCCCGTTGAAAACAGGCATGGACTTCACCTCCAGTCGTCACGAAGGAACAAGGGCTTGGGAGCGCCCTTCGGCCCTGACACCTCGCCCCCGACCAGAGATTGGAGAACCGCGGTCACATCCTCTTCGTCCACAGCCTCGGGGAACGGATGAGGCTGTTGGGGAACGCAGTAATTTCAAAAATTTTCCTACGCACACGCAAGATCATGGTGATGCACAGCAACGAGAGGGGAGAGTGTTGTCTACGTACCAACGCAGACCGACTGCGGAAGCGATCACACAACGTAGAGGAAGTAGTCGTACGTCTTCTTCCCGATCCGATCGATCCAAGCACCGTTACTCCGGCACCTCCGAGTTCTTAGCACACGTTCAGCTCGATGACGTTCCTCGGGCTCCGATCCAGCAAAGCGTCGAGGAAGAGTTCCGTCAGCACGACGGCGTGGTGACGATCTTGATGTACTACCGACGCAGGGCTTCGCCTAAGCACTGTAACGGTATGATCGAGGTGGAATTTGGTGGCAGGGGGCACCGCACACGGCTAAGGAACGATCTCAAGGATCAAGTTGTGTGTCTTGCGGTGCCCCCTGCCCCCGTATATAAAGGTTGGAGGGAGGGGGGCTGGCCGGCCAAACATGAGGAGGCGCAGGAGGAGTCCTACTCCTACCGGGAGTAGGACTCCCCCCTCCAATCCTAGTCCAACTAGGAAACCTTCAAAGGGGAGAGAGAGAGAGGTGGCCGGCCCCTCTCCTAGTCCTAATAGGACTAGGGAGAGGGGGGGGGAAGGCGCAGCCCTATGTGGGCTGCCCTCTCACCTTTCCACTAAGGCCCATGTTGGCCCATTTGGCTCCCGGGGGGGTTCCGGTAACCCTCCCGGTAATCCGGTAAAATCCCGATTTCACCCGGAACACTTCCGATGTCCAAACATAGGCTTCCAATATATCAATCTTTACGTCTCGACCATTTCGAGACTCCTCGTCATGTCCATGATCTCATCCGGGACTCCGAACAACCTTCGGTACATCAAAATGCATAAACTCATAATAACTGTCATCGTAACGTTAAGCGTGCGGACCCTACGGTTCGAGAACAATGTAGACATGACCGAGACACGTCTCCGGTCAATAACCAATAGCGGGACCTGGATGCCCATATTGGCTCCTACATATTCTACGAAGATCTTTATCGGTCAGACCGCATAACAACATACGTTGTTCCCTTTGTCATCGGTATGTTACTTGCCCGAGATTCGATCGTCGGTATCCAATACCTAGTTCAATCTCGTTACTGGCAAGTCTCTTTACTCGTTCCGTAATACATCATCTCATAACTAACATCTTAGTTATTATGCTTGCAAGGCTTATGTGATGTATATTACCGAGAGGGCCCAGAGATACCTCTCCGACAATCGGAGTGACAAACCCTAATCTCGAAATACGCCAACCCAACATCTACCATTGGAGACACCTGTAGTACTCCTTTATAATCACCCAGTTACGTTGTGACGTTTGGTAGTACCCAAAGTGTTCCTCCGGTAAACGGGAGTTGCATAATCTCATAGTTATAGGAACATGTATAAGTCATGAAGAAAGCAATAGCAACATACTAAACGATCGGGTGCTAAGCTAATGGAATGGGTCATGTCAATCAGATCATTCAACTAATGATGTGACCTTGTTAATCAAATAACAACTCTTTGTTCATGGTTAGGAAACATAACCATTTTTGATTAACGAGCTAGTCAAGTAGAGGCATACTAGTGACACTCTGTTGGTCTATGTATTCACACATGTATTATGTTTCCGGTTAATACAATTCTAGCATGAATAATAAACATTTATCATGATATAAGGAAATAAATAATAACTTTATTATTGCCTCTAGGGCATATTTCCTTCAGTCTCCCACTTGCACTAGAGTCAATAATCTAGTTCACATCGCCATGTGATTTAACAGCAATAGTTCACATCACCATGTGACTAACACCCATAGTTCACATCGTCATGTGACCAACACTCAAAGGGTTTACTAGAGTCAGTAATCTAGTTCACATATCTATGTGATTAACACCCAAAGAGTACTAAGGTGTGATCATGTTTTGCTTGTGAGATAATTTTAGTCAACGGGTCTGTCACATTCAGATCCGTAAGTATTTTGCAATTTTCTATGTATACAATGCTCTGCACGGAGCTACTCTAGCTAATTGCTCCCACTTTCAATATGTATCTAGATCGAGACTTAGAGTCATCCAGATCAGTGTCAAAACTTGCATCGACGTAACCTTTTACGACGAACCTTTTTGTCACGTCCATAATCGAGAAACATATCCTTATTTCACTAAGGATAATTCTGACCGCTGTCCAGTGATCTACTCCTAGATCACTATCGTACTCCCTTGCTAAATCAGTGCAGGGTATACAATAGATCTGGTACACAGCATGACATACTTTATAGAACCTATGGCCAAGGCATAGGGAATGACTTTCATTCTCTTTCTATCTTCTGTCGTGGTCGGGCTTTGAGTCTTATTCAACTTCACACCTTATAGTACAGGCAAGAACTCTTTCTTTGACTGCTCCATTTTGAACTACTTCAAAATCTTTGTCAAGGCATGTACTCATTGAAAGAACTTATCAAGCGTCTTTGATCTATCTCTATAGATCTTGAAGCTCAATATGTAAGCAGCTTCATCGAAGTCTTTCTTTGAAAAACTCCTTTCAAACACTCCTTTATGCTTTACAGAATAATTCTACATTATTTCCGATCAACAATATGTCATTCACATATACTTATCAGAAATGCTGTAGTGCTCCCACTCACTTTCTTGTAAATACAGGCTTCACCGCAAGTCTTTATAAAACTATATGCTTTGATCAACTCATCAAAGTGTATATTCCAACTCCGAGATGTTTGCACCAGTCCACAGATAGATCGCTGGAGCTTGCATATTTAGTTAACACCTTTAGGATCGACAAAACCTTCTAGTTGCATCGTATACAACTCTTCTTTAGCAAATCCATTAAGGAATGCAGTTTTGTTTATCCATTTGCCAGATTTCATAAAATGCGGCAATTGCTAACATGATTCTGACAGACTTAAGCATAGATATGAGTGAGAAAATCTCATCGTAGTCAACACCTTGAACTTGTCAAAAAAAACTTTTGCGACAATTCTAGCTTTGTAGATAGTAACACTACTATCAGTGTCCGTCTTCCTCTTGAAGATCCATTTATTTTCTATGGCTTGCCGATCATCGGGCAAGTCAACCAAAGTCCATACTTTGTTCTCATACATGGATCCTATCTCAGATTTCATGGCCTCAAGCCACTTTGCGGAATCCGGGCTCACCATCGCTTCTTTATAGTTCGTAGGTTCATCATGATCTAGTAGCATGACTTCCAGAACTGGATTACCGTACCACTCTGGTGCGGATCTCACTCTGGTTGATCTACGTGGTTCAGTAGTATCTTGCCCTGAAGTTTCATGATCATCATCATTAGCTTCCTCACTAATTGGTATAGGTGTCGCAGAAACAGTTTTCTGTGATGTACTATTTTCCAATAAGGGAGCAGGTACAGTTACCTCGTCAAGTTCTACTTTCCTCCCACTCACTTCTTTCGAGAGAAACTCCTTCTCCAGAAAGTTTCCGAATTTTAGCAACAAAAGTCTTGCCTTCGGATCTGTGATAGAAGGTGTATCCAATAGTTTCCTTTGGATATCCTATGAAGACGTATTTCTCCGATTTGAGTTTGAGCTTATCAGGATGAAACTTTTTCATATAAGCATCGCAACCCCAAATTTTAAGAAACGACAGCTTAGGTTTCTTGCCAAACCATAGTTCACAGGGTGTCGTCTCAACGGATTTAGATGGTGCCCTATTTAACGTGAATGCAGCTGTCTCTAATGCATAACCCCAAAACGATAGTGGTAAATCGGCAAGAGACATCATAGATTGCACCATATTTAATAAAGTACGGTTATGACGTCCGGACACACCATTACATTGTGGTGTTCCAGATGGCGTGAGTAGTGAAGCTATTTCACATTGTTTTTAACTGAAGACCAAACTCGTAACTCAAATATTTGTCTCCGTGATCAGATCGTAGAAACTTTATTTTCTTGTCACGATGATTTTTCACTTCACTCTGAAATTCTTTGAACTTTTCAAATGTTTGAGACTTATGTTTCATCAAGTAGATATACTCATATCTGCTCAAATCATCTGTGAAGATCAGAAAATAATGATACCTGTTGTGAGCCTCAATATTCATCGGACCACATACATGAGTATGTATGATTTCCAACAAATCTGTTGCTCGCTCCATTGTTCCGGAGAACGGCGTTTTAGTCATCTTGCCCAAAAGGCATGGTTCGCAAGCATCAAGTGATTCATAATCAAGTGATTCCGAAAGCCCATCAGCATGGAGTTTCTTCATGCGCTTTATACCAATATGACCTAAACGGCAGTGCCACAAATAAGTTGCACTATCATTATTAACTTTGCGTTTTTTTTGGTTTCAATATTATGGATATGTGTATCACTACGATCGAGATCCAACGAACTTGTTTCATTGGGTGTATGACCATCGAAGGTTTTATTCATGTAAACAGAACAACAATTCTGACTTTAATGAATAACCGTATTGCAATAAACATGATCAAATCATATTCATGCTCAACGCAAAAACCAAATAACACTTATTTAGGTTCAACACTAATCCCGAAAGTATAGGGAGTGTGCGATGATGATCATATCAATCTTGGAACCACTTCCAACACACATCGTCACTTCACCTTTAACTAGTCTCTGTTCATTTTGCAACTCCCGTTTCGAGTTACTACTCTTAGCAACTGAACTAGCATCAAATACTAAGGGTTTGCTATAAACACTAGTAAAGTACACATCAATAACATGTACATCAAATATACTTATGTTCACTTTGCCATCCTTCTTATCCGCCAATCACTTGGGGTAGTTCCGCTTCCAGTGACCAGTCCCTTTGCAGTAGAAGCACTTAGTCTCAGGCTTAGGATCAGACTTGGGCTTCTTCACTTGAGCAGCAACTTGCTTGCCGTTCTTCTTGAAGTTCCCCTTCTTTCCTTTGCCCTTTTTCTTGAAACTAGTGGTCTTGTCAACCATCAACACTTGATGTTTTTCTTTGATTTCTACCTTCGTTGATTTCAGCATCACGAAGAGCTTGGGAGTTGTCTCCGTTATCCCTTGCATATTATAGTTCATCACGAAGTTCTACTAACTTAGTGATGGTGACTAGAGAATTCTGTCAATCACTATCTTATCTGGAAGATTAACTCCCACTTGATTCAAGCGATTGTAGTACCCAGACAATCTGAGTACATGCTCACTAGTTGAGCGATTCTCCTCCATCTTTTAGCTATAGAACTTGTTGGAGACTTCATATCTCTCAACTCGGGTATTTGCTTGAAATATTAACTTCAACTCCTGGAACATCTCATATGGTCCATGACGTTCAAAACGTCTTTGAAGTCCCGATTCTAAGCTGTTAAGTATGGTGCACTAAACTATCAAATAGTCATCATATTGAGCTAGCCAAACGTTCATAACGTCTGCATCTGCTCCTGCAATAGGTCTGTCACCTAGCGGTGCATCAAGGACATAATTCTTCTGTGCAGCAATGAGGATAAACCTCAGATCACGGATCCAATCCGCATCATTGCTACTAACATATTTCAACACAATTTTCTCTAGGAACATATCAAAATAAACACAGGGAAGCAACAACGCGAGCTATTGATCTACAACATAATTTGCAAAATACTACCAGGACTAAGTTCATGATAAATTTAAGTTCAATTTAATCATATTACTTAAGAACTCCCACTTAGATAGACATCCCTCTAATCCTCTAAGTGATCACGTGATCCAAATCAACTAAACCATAACCGATCATCACGTGAGATGGAGTAGTTTTCAATGGTGAACATCGTTATGTTGATCATATCTACTATATGATTCACGCTCGACCTTTCGGTCTCTGTGTTCCGAGGCCATATCTGTATATGCTTGGCTCGTCAAGTATAACCTGAGTATTCCGCGTGTGCAACTGTTTTGCACCCGTTGTATTTGAACGTAGAGCCTATCACACCCGATCATCACGTGGTGTCTCAGCACGAAGAACTTTTGCAACGGTGCATACTCAGGGAGAACACTTCTTGATAATTTAGTGAGAGATCATCTTATAATGCTACCGTCAATCAAAGCAAGATAAGATGCATAAAAGGATAAACATCACATGCAATCAATATAAGTGATATGATATGGCCATCATCATCTTGTGCTTTGTGATCTCCATCTCCGAAGCACCGTCATGATCACCATCGTCACCGGCGCGACACCTTGATCTCCATTGTAGCATCGTTGTCGTCTCGCCAATCTTATGCTTCCACGACTATCACTACTGCTTAGTAATAAAGTAAAGCATTACATCGCGATTGCATTGCATACAATAAAGCGACAACCATATGGCTCCTACCAGTTGCCGATAACTCGGTTACAAAACATGATCATCTCATACAATAAAATTAGCATCATGCCTTGACCATATCACATCACAACATGCCCTGCAAAAACAAGTTAGACGTCCTCTACTTTGTTGTTGCAAGTTTTACGTGGCTGCTACGGGCTTAAGTAAGAACTCATCTCACCTACGCATCAAAACCACAACGATAGTTCGTCAAATAGACTCCGTTTTAACCTTCTCAAGGACCGGGCGTAGTCACACTTGGTTCAACTAAAGTTGGAGAGACAGTCTTCCGCAAGCCATCTATGTGCAAAGCACGTCGAGGGAACCGGTCTCGCGTAAGAGTACGCGTAAGGTTGGTCCGGATCGTCTCGTCCAACAATACCGCCAAACCAAAGTATCACATGCTGGTAGGCAGTATGACATGTATCGCCCACAACTCACTTGTGTTCTACTCGTGCAAATAACATCAAACCATAAAACCTGGCTCTAATACCACTGTTGGGGAACGCAGTAATTTCAAAAATTTTCCTACGCACACGCAAGATCATGGTGATGCACAGCAACGAGAGGGGAGAGTGTTGTCTATGTACCAACGCAGACCGACTGCGGAAGCGATCACACAACGTAGAGGAAGTAGTCGTACGTCTTCTTCCCGATCCGACCGATCCAAGCACCGTTACTCCGGCACCTCCGAGTTCTTAGCACACGTTCAGCTCGATGACGTTCCTCGGGCTCCGATCCAGCAAAGCGTCGAGGAAGAGTTCCGTTAGCACGACGGCGTGGTGACGATCTTGATGTACTACCGACGCAGGGCTTCGCCTAAGCACTGTAACGGTATGATCGAGGTGGAATTTGGTGGCAGGGGGCACCGCACACGACTAAGGAACGATCTCAAGGATCAAGTTGTGTGTCTTGGGGTGCCCCCTGCCCCCGTATATAAAGGTTGGAGGGAGGGGGGCTGGCCGGCCAAAGATGAGGAGGCGCAGGAGGAGTCCTACTCCTACCGGGAGTAGGACTCCCCCCTCCAATCCTAGTCCAACTAGGAAACCTTCAAAGGGGAGAGAGAGAGAGGTGGCCGGCCCCTCTCCTAGTCCTAATAGGACTAGGGAGAGGGGGGGGAGGCGCAGCCCTATGTGGGCTGCCCTCTCACCTTTCCACTAAGGCCCATGTTGGCCCATTTGGCTCCCGGGGGGGTTCCGGTAACCCTCCCGGTAATCCGGTAAAATCCCGATTTCACCCGGAACACTTCCGATGTCCAAACATAGGCTTCCAATATATCAATCTTTACGTCTCGACCATTTCGAGACTCCTCGTCATGTCCGTGATCTCATCCGGGACTCCGAACAACCTTCGGTACATCAAAATGCATAAACTCATAATAACTGTCATCGTAACGTTAAGCGTGCGGACCCTACGGTTCGAGAACAATGTAGACATGACCGAGACACGTCTCCGGTCAATAACCAATAGCGGGACCTGGATGCCCATATTGGCTCCTACATATTCTACGAAGATCTTTATCGGTCAGACCGCATAACAACATACGTTGTTCCCTTTGTCATCGGTATGTTACTTGCCCGAGATTCGATCGTCGGTATCCAATACCTAGTTCAATCTCGTTACTGGCAAGTCTCTTTACTCGTTCCGTAATACATCATCTCATAACTAACATCTTAGTTATTATGCTTGCAAGGCTTATGTGATGTATATTACCGAGAGGGCCCAGAGATACCTCTCCGACAATCGGAGTGACAAACCCTAATCTCGAAATACGCCAACCCAACATCTACCATTGGAGACACCTGTAGTACTCCTTTATAATCACCCAGTTACGTTGTGACGTTTGGTAGTACCCAAAGTGTTCCTCCGGTAAACGGGAGTTGCATAATCTCATAGTTATAGGAACATGTATAAGTCATGAAGAAAGCAATAGCAACATACTAAACGATCGGGTGCTAAGCTAATGGAATGGGTCATGTCAATCAGATCATTCAACTAATGATGTGACCTCGTTAATCAAATAACAACTCTTTGTTCATGGTTAGGAAACATAACCATTTTTGATTAACGAGCTAGTCAAGTAGAGGCATACTAGTGACACTCTGTTGGTCTATGTATTCACACATGTATTATGTTTCCGGTTAATACAATTCTAGCATGAATAATAAACATTTATCATGATATAAGGAAATAAATAATAACTTTATTATTGCCTCTAGGGCATATTTCCTTCAGAGGCCTCCACATTGGAGGAGAGTACTCCCGGAGCGGGGCCAGCTGGTGCTCCAGGAATTCCTTCAGCAGCGATGCACCGGTTAACTTTGCCGCCGCCATGTTGGCCGACCTCAGGTCCACATCCATTTTCTCCAACACCAGTTTCGCGCGGGGGTCGGTGAGCTCCGCTCGGCACCAGTCGCTGGTGCTCACGGGTTGCTCCGTGGGCAAGATCAGCCGAGGGTGAATGCGGCCGGCATCCACCAGGACCCACTTGCTCCTGAAGCCGTCAATCCTCTTCCTGGGATTCGAGATGGCAATGGTGCTGCCATACGCAACGAAGCCCGCGCACCCAGAAAGAGAGCTGCCGGAGACTTGGAGGGAGAAGTAGTGGCGCAGCAAGGCCACCGAAGGCTGCACCCCTACGTGGGCCTCGCAGTAGTAAGCGAAGATCGCCAGGAGAACGACGGAGTTGGGATGGAGATGCAGAGCCTGCAAGTTGTAGTGGCGGAGGGCAGAGAAGAAGAATTCGGAGAAGGGAGGCACCAGGCCCGCAGCAATGGAGCTTACAAAGAGAGGATAAAAGGTGCTCCCTCGGTCCTCAGGGGTGGCGGAGCCGGTCTTGAAAACCTCCGTCTCGTTGATGCCCTGCGCCGCCGCCATCCGGCGCAACCGAGCAAGGCCCGCCTTGGGCACATTCGACGGGTCTAGAGCAGGAGAATACCAAGCTTCGGCCGGAGGCTGGCGAGGCGCCATGGCATCCTAGGTTGCGCAACCGGAGCAGATCTGGAAGTTTGGAGGAATAAAGGGGAGGCGCAAGAAAGGGGATCTGAGCAGCAACCGGAGAGAGCAGGGGCAATGTCTGGGAAGATGCCTCTCCCTTGTCAACCCACGTAGTTGCTAAGGCACCCACGTCCAGTCAACCGCCACGCAGCGTCCAAGGCCGCAGGCTGTTAGGGCCCGCGGCGCTTCGCCCTTGCCCTTTCGCCTCTCGGCACGGCCAAGTCCGTGCGTGCCTTGGGCCCGGGGGCTACTGTCGGTGTTCTCGGAACGGGGGTCCCTAGACTTGCCTGCCTGCGGCCTGCGGCGTGGCTCAAGTGGGGGCCCAGCCCGGCCCATCTTCATCAACACAAGACTCAAGACCCTCGCGAGGGGCCAAGCCTCGCGAGGCAGACGACATGGCGCATCCTCAGGCATAGCCTCGTCAGGCCGGCTCGCGAGGAGGCGGAGAGTTCAAGGCGGGGTACCTCGCGAGGTGCCCATGACGCAAGCCATGACGACTCAGGGCACCAGGCGGGTGCCAGCGCGCAACGTCCTTCTTTCCTCTTTGGTGCAAAGGGGGCAAGCGCAGTCGCGGAGTACCGAGGCATCAGGCGAAGGTTGCCATTTTGGTGCAACGAGACCAGGACCAAGCGGACTATGAGACGGAGGTCACCATGGAGCCCAGCACGGCATCACCGCAGAGTCTTTCGCAGGCGAAGACCACCTTTAGTCAGGATAAGAGTACTTGCCGTCCCCCTTCAAATTAGCCCTCCATTGTTGGCTCCCTTCCCGCTCGATATTTGGGAGAGGACCAGGGCCTCTATAAATAGGGACCGGCCACCCACGTAGCAAGGGGTTCGGTTCGGTTCGGCTCGGTTCGGTTCGGGGGGTTCGGTTCGGTTTTCATAAGAAGGCACACAAAGTAGAGGGTTCGGTTCGGCGCGTGGATCCGGCCAGCAGGTAGAGAGAGAGAGAGAGAGGTGACTGAACTCCTCCCTGTAGTTCTTCGCCCCAGCCAAGAACAGACCCTCGCAAGGCTGTTCTTCCTTGTATTGTTCATCATCACCAGCCCCGGGAGGCAATCCATCCACCACACACTGGAGTAGGGTATTACACCATCTCGGTGGCCCGAACCAGTATAAATCTTGTGTCTCTTGCGCAGTTCTTTTAGTAGTTTAGATCCCAGTGAGACGGGGAGGTAGAAGGCGTTTTCCGCGCGCACCCCAGTGTTCGAACCTTAAGGGTCTGCCGGAACCCGAAATCCGATAGAAACCCTTTTTCAAGGACTCATCGAGTTGGTTCTTAAGCTCGGCTAGTTCTAAGGGTGCTATCTTATAGGGTCTCCTAGAAATTGGAATGGTTCCTGGAACAAGGTCTATCACAAACTCGACATCCCTGTCAGGTGGAACACCCGGCAGTTCTTCTGGAAAGACATCCGGAAAGTCTCGGACTACCGGAACATCCTCAAGGTCTGGAAGGGGGTTGGCGTTTAGGGAGTAAAGCTGGCGCTTGGCCACTCGAGTTAAGACATTGACTGTCTTGCCCGATGGGTGGGTAAGTTGAACGGTTCTAGTGGCACAATCAATCTTAGCATAATGAGCTGACATCCAGTCCATACCCAAGATGATGTTTATGTCTGAGGACTTGAGAGCTATTAAGGATGCAAGGAAGACAAGTCTATCGACAAGAATTTCGTTCCCATGGCTTACTCTAGAAGTTTGCCATCTAGAGCTAGGGGTTTGAATTTCCATGGTAGAGGGCATGTCACAGAATGTCGTGTTATGCAATCGAGCATAGTTCTCGGATATCAATGAATAAGATGCTCCAGTATCGAAAAGAACAGATGTCGGATGGCAATTAACAAGGAGCGTACCAAGGACGACATTAGGATCCTCATGAGCCTCCTTGGCTGAAACATAGTTGACATGGCCACGTGCAGTGGTGACTGGCTTGGCGTAGAATGTCTTTCCCGCTGGCTTACCACGGCCAACGGACTTTCCAGACTGATTGGGGTTGTTCTGGGGACACTCTCAACTATAGTGACCCGGCTCTCCACACTTGAATCATGTCACCACATTGGGGCATGGAGGAGCATTAGCAGCGGGGCCACCATAGGGCTTGGGCGGTGCAAACTGCTGGTTGGGACGAGGCGTCTCAAAGGATGGCCTCGGAATGAACCTGGGTGGCAGTGCCGTGCTTGGGATCCACACCCGGCGCTTCTAAGCCCCAGAGCCGGATGAAGAGCCAAAATCATAGGAGTGCTTGCGTGAAGCGTCATAGTCAGACTGGCCTGACTCAGCACTGATGGACTTATTAACCAACTTCTGAAAAGAGGTGCACTCGTGCAGACGAAGATCGCGGCGAAGCTCAGGGCTGAGTCCCTTGCGGAACCTTGCCTACTTCTTAGCGTCGGTAGATACCTCTTCAGGAGCATAACGTGCCAGATTCCCAAATTCACGACTATAAGCATCCACAGTCAGTCTTCCTTGGGTGAAATTGCAAAACTCCTCCCTCTTGCGATCTATGAGACCTTCCAGAATGTGATTCTCATGGAAAGCCTCACTGAATTCAACCCAAGTAGTGATTTGGCCAACCGGGCAAATAGCTTCAAAATTTTCCCACCAGAGGCTAGTAGGGCCTTCGAGATGGTAGGCAACATAAGTAACCTTATCAGCTTCGGCTACGTTGGCAGAACGTAGCTTGTGGGTGATGCGGCGAAGCCAGTCATCCGCGTTGAGGGGCTCGACGGAATGGTTAAAATTTGGTGTGTACAGCTTGATAAAGTCATTGATTGACACCAAGTCATTTCGCTGATGGCGTGCAATGTTCTGCTCAATCCGCTCTGGCAGGCGGTTAGTCTCACGCTTGTTTCTTTCCGCCTCCAACATCACTTCGGCCAGAGAAGGCGGGTGAGGCAGATTTTCACCCCTAGCTGCACTGGCTTCCCCCTGCTCTAGGGCAGCAGGGTTGCTGCGGGTGTTGACCATCCTAGGAGAAAACAAGACAACGGTTTAGATAAGGATGGCTCAAACTTAGCAAGGAAGTGCAGAATGTAATGGATAACATGGAATGCAGAGATGTTCATCTGTATGTCATGGTAATATAGAACTGCCATATATATACCAACGGTCATACACACCATACATAGTTTAGTACAAGCCCAGGCTACAGTACAACTTTGATGAAAGACGTTACATCTCATCGGTGGCATTCCAAGCTCCTATACATTATTTTTCTACACCTCCGGAATTGATTACACACAAAGTCATATTCCACAAGTCACGCAGGATAGTGGAGATACAACTATTACAATACTAGTGATACTACTACTAACTCAGACAGCTCTGTAGTAGTCCTCATAGAAGTCACCTCCATAGCCTAGAAGTTCAATGTGATCATCCGGGAACAGACGGTCCTGAGGAGCTTGTGGACCAAAGGGACTAGGATGAGGTCTTGGACCAACAAACGGTGGCCTACAGGGACCACGGGGAGGGGTGATGCCTCCCACATCACGCCAATCCACCATGTCTGGCTGAGCAGATCTCACAGGATACAGATCCCTTGAATCCATACATCCAGCTTGCACCGTAGGTGCAAACCGAGTCAATGTGGCCCAATGATCAGCACGGGTGTTGAAAAGCTCCTGCCTCAAGGCCCGATTCTGTCGGTCCTTATCTTCGAGCATCTCGGCAGTGGTATGAGTTAATGAGTCCTCCTGAGTGGAGTCAGCATAGATAGCCTAAAGATACCCTTGCGCTCCCAGAAGTGAAGCTGGCATGTAACGGAAGTCAGTGTTCCGAAGCAGGCCAGCCCGGACTCGCATGATGGTCATCATGGAATAGCCAGCATACTGCACAGCCATCTCAACAGTAACCCTGAGTCCATAGGAACAATGGAGGGGCTCGGTAGATCCAGGATAAGAAGGAAATATCCTGACGGTGCAGAAATATTGGCTTTGATTAAAGTCTCAGAACTGCTCTTCGACAGTGTATTCGGGATACCAACGGTAACCCGTCTCGATCATTACCCGGACTAACATAGCAGTATGACCGGGCACATCAAGGCACCGGGTCAGGTGAACCACTTGGTTTTGAGCACGAGTGGCCATCTGAAAGCACAGCTACAATGCAAAGACATTAGAATTTCTAGGGAAAATTGGACATCATAACAGCTATAAATGCTCAGAAAGAGATTTGAGACATCCACAACAGTTTGCAATACCACTCAACAACATCATATCAAGGTTCTGATTCAACTGGCAACATACTAAAAGTAGTAGAAACTGTACTGAGGCTTGTAACAACAATCCTATAAGCTACTACGGATTAGTAACACGTGAACCTGATAGAAGGAGAGAGCCTAGTCCTTAACCAATGTTGAATAAGAAGAGAATGACTCAAATCAGAGGGCATAAGGTAAAGGAGTAAAAGAGCCTTACGTTCCCTCCCACAATCAATTCCCCTACATATAACTAAAGAATTTCTAGAATCGACATCAACCAGTTTGGCTCAACGAACCTACAGGTAGTCCGGCTCGGATGCCAACGCTGTCAGGACCCCGATTCCAAGTCACATCAATCTAACCGGTAACACCTCATATCACATTGCGGCCTCACGCACGGTATCCCACGGGTGTTGCCGCACCATGGCCCGGGACCATTTGCGCCTTTTGGCACACGTATATGATAGTGTCGCTAGCATCCATATGACAGAGAACCCGGGCCGACATGGCTAGTCGTGAACCCAAAGCGGCACAGACCTATGGAGAAAGGCATACATGAATCACATCGAGCATGTCGGTCATCAGCGAGTGAATCCGGGCTGTAGCACTGGGCTAACAGGACTCCGGGGAACCCGGGCTGTAGCAGGCTAGGCAGGACTCCGGATGTCACCACGTGACATTTCCCTGAAGGGACAGACATAGGAACGAAGTGAAACACATGCCAGCCAGTCAAGTGTCCTGAACAGTAGTGCTGGGCTAGCAGGACTCCGGTGAACCGGGCTGTAGCGGACTACTATGGCTCGAGGAACACTAGACTACATTTCCCCATAAGAAAGGCTGCCAAGGATAAACAACTAGATTGTCGGATCCCACTCATACCAAGCATTTCAAGCATACACACAATATGCCCGATATGAGTACATACAACATGGCATCACAACAAAACTCTACAACTCAAGTACTTTATTTAAAGGCTTCAGAGAGCCATACATAACATGTTCATACAGGTAGGGGTCACATGACCCGACACTCAAGTCATACAAGCATACAAGCACAAGCGGAAGTAAATAGTCGGAGTACAGACACTAGAAAGCAAGAAGGCTTCCGAAGCCTGTCTATCTACATAGGGCCCTCCATGGCCAGGATCACCACCTGGGTGGGTAATCACTCGTCGACATCAAGGTCTGCGTAGAACCCATCGAAGGGGGCCGTGTTGTTGTCTAAAAACAGTAATTAAGCAAACATGAGTACAAAGGTACTCAGCAAGTCTTACAACAGAACCTACTATACATGCTCATTCTCAAGAAGGTGGTGGGGTTATTGCAGCAAGCCAACTTTGACTCTTGGCTAAGCTATCCTACGGAACTCCACTAGTAAAATAGTTTTCGCACACGAGTCCACTACTCACCAACACAATACTCCACCGGGGATCCTCCCTCGTCATCCTACGAGAGGGCCATGCTCGGTACTCACACTTATCTTGAGTCTTTTAGTAGTAACCATTAACTTGTCTATGAACTGTATAGGCAATCAAGTAGTCCTTTACCACGGACACGGCTATTCGAATAGTTTTATACCCTGCAGGGGTGTACTTCGTCACACATGTTTCCACCACTTAGCGTCTGCACACGACATGTGCTCGGCAGACTTCAAGCGAAAACCAACGTGGGTGTAGACCACGACCTGACTAACCTCACAAGTCCCTAGTCCAGGTTTGTCGCCTATTCAGGATCCATCCGCAAGGAAATCTGGCCGGGGTGTCCTCAACGGCCCCAAACGATGTGTACAGGGTCTCGAGACGCCAAACGGGCGCCCGGCATACCCGGCCACAATGTATCTACCGCATCATAGCCCACCCCTAGGGTCAGCGCTGTGCACGGCCGCCAACACATAACCTACAAACACCAGAAACTAGTTGCAACTCCTGGACAGAGGGCGAGAGGGGTCAGTAAGTCGAGCGGGGTCATATTTCAGGGCCCAATGTGTGGTAGTAGCTGAATCTTAAATCACGCATACAGATCTCAGTTCTTATGGATGGCCTCAATGAAACAACCCACCATGTACTCCTACATGGCCTCTCATCGTAGCTTTACCAAAACATGTTCAGCACATCCCTCACATTACCGACATAATCATTTCACTCTAGCCCATCACCCGGATGAACCAGACCTGACACAACTGTGACACCCAAAATTTTTGACCTTGTTTTATTAATTAAAATTTTGCCAGGAAATTAAAACTTTTATTTTCTGGGCTCCCTTTTGATTTTTTTTAAAACCATTTTCTTCCTTGTTGTGATGAAGTTTTTCCCAAAGTGAAAACCTTTCAAATATGTTATTAGACTTGTTTAACCTCTCAAGAAAAACTTTTCTTTTATCAGTATAACTAATTACACAATTAATTTGCTTGATCTTTATTTTCTTGAAAAAATGGTTTTTAAGGGTTATATGGCCATATTTGAACTACAACCATTTGATAAATTCACTTAAAATTCCAACCATAATTTGGAGATGTCATGTGATGTTTTTAAATCACTTTTATACAAAAATATATTTTATTCTTGAAATAATTTAAGCTCTACACGCAATTTTCTTCTCTGGTCCAGAGTGCAATTTTGCACTACAACTCATTTAAATATTTCTTTCTAGCCTCCACCAAAATTACGGGATGTTAGTAGTAGCATATGATTCAACTTTATGCAAAAACCCAGTGTTGTTATTTGAAAGTTTTGAGTGAATCAACCTATCTTTCATTTTGGTCCAACTTGAGGATTTGTATTGCAACCACAGTTTTAGTTGCTCCTTTTTCCATGATTCCTTTTTCTACTCTTAGTCCTCCCTACTAAACCCGAAAGTCCAGGAGCATGCACCCATTGGAATGTTTTTGGTTCATGAAATGATGCCATTTAACTTCTGTACAGAATTGAAGTTCTGCAATTCTTGCACTAACAAGTTTCTGTTTTTATCCAACTAACCTCACCAACCTCTCTTTCACCTAATGAGACCACCATCTGGAGTTTTTGACCACTCCAAGAACTGCCTAGATGCCTATGGCATTTTGTCAAACACCCTGTGGGCATGAACAGATTTGGCATGATTGTAAGTTTGTATTATGAACTTGATCCTCTGACCCAATAAGCATGTCCACTAGCATCCCAGATACCCCTAGACTAGACCTGATGATCCCCAGCTCCAACCAAGCCACCTAGCAGGCCATGGCATTTCGCTGAGCAGCTGGTGGGCGTGCACTGGGCGCGCCCAGAGCGCGCGAACTGCAGCTGCGCACCCGAGCCGCCGCGTCACGCCCCTGGGTTGGCCCACACTGCAGAAGCACGCCACGCGCTCCCCTTCTCGCCACAACACGCCAGCCCGCCCTGGCGCCCTACAGCGCCACCGCCAGAGCCCTCTTGGCGGCACGCCGGCGTCCGCAGTGCGCCCTGCCACGGTCAGCGCCGCCTGAGCCACCCCAGCTCGCCACCTGCCCCCTGGAGCTTCGCAAGCTTATCCCCCGCTCGTCTGCTAGCGCTCGTCGCCGCCACGTCGCCCTAGCTACAGGAAGGCGGTTCGCCGGTGAACTTATCCACGGCCGCCGCGGAACCGCCTTGCCTCACCTATAAAAGGAAGCCTGAGCTCGTCCCCGCACTCATGAAACCTCAGTACACTCCTCCAGTTTCCCCCCATGGCAGCCAATCGACCCGAGGAGGTCGTCTTCTTCCTCTCCGGCAACTCCAGCCGACGCCATTGCCCCTGCCATTCCGGCACCACCAAGGCCTCCCCCTCTCCATTCTCTTCACCAGGAGCCCCCTCTCCCTCTCGTGAGTCCATCCCCCTACACGATTTTGGTCAGGAACCACCATAGCCCCAAACTCACTTCGCCCGACGGCCACCGTCCGCTGTGGAGCTCGCCGCCAGCAGCTCCGTCCACCCCAGAGACCAAAGCGACCACCGGAGTGACCGCCTCGGCCCCCTGAACCCGTGGGTGATCTCTGTTTCCCGAACGGTGCCGCTGTTCGCCAGCGAGCGTCGCCGGAGTTCCGCCCCGCTCGGGCAGAGAGAAAGGAGGGGAGGGAAGACCAGCCAAACCTGACCTAGGGCCAGGCGGGCCCACTGTCAGTGACTCCCCGCGCGATCCACGCTGGATAAGTGGAGGCGTACAACCCGTAGTACATTTTCTCTGCCTGAAAGCGTAATCTCTTTTGAACCGTTTTCTTTTTCTAATTTTATTTAAAAACGGATTTTGACCAGATCTTTGACTGGCTATAATTTTTTAAATATAACTCCAAATGAATTGATTCTTTTTCCTACATCTCTCAAATTCTGTCTAGTTTATTTTAAAATTTATTTGAAAATTTTCGAAACAACTTTTTTGTACTGTTTTTGAAATATGTGTTATTTGCATATTTTTGAAAATAGGATTTTTGAAGAGAAGAAAGCTTTCAAAAGATTTGGAGTGCACCCTGCCTTTCCACACCATGAAGGCAAGCATCTTGAACCCTGGCAAGAATATTTTTGATGTGTTGGTTGACACGTTTATAACACCACCTCATTTCGGAGAACTCGTTATTTTATGTGGTGATACGATCATTTGCATGAATGCATATTAGTGATTTTCCTTGCTGTTGGGAATGGATATACTTGTGATGGTAATCATCCTCATGTGCCTTGCATGCATGCCAGAAAGGAATCCGGGAAAGCCTCTGCCTTGGGTAGGAGTGAGCTTGTCGCCGGTCCCCGTCGGGACGGTTATGTCCGGTATGGCATAGTAAGGTATAATGGGTGGTGATTCCGTCGGTTGAAATATATTTGATATACATGTCATGCAGGGAACTTATAAGCCTCTAGAGTCGGTCGTAGATCGAATCTTGTTCCGGTAACCCCCATACTTGTTTTCGTGCTGCCACGGGTCCCTGCCGTAGGTGGGGTATGGTCCAGTAAGTTGTTAACCCTTGTCTTGGCACACACCGTATAGAGAGGCCATGGTGGAAGATGCCGGCTACATCCGGTAGGCATACCACCTGGTCCGGGAGCATGGGTGTATCCGGTTGGGACCGAGAGGGGGGCACCCCTTAGAGCGCGCGATGGAAATTTGATCCCATGCTACGCGAGGTTGTAGCCTCCCCACTTAGGCCTCCTTTGGTTCATAGGATTGGAAAATCATAGGAATAGGAAAGTCATAGGAAATGAGATGACATGCATCTCAAATCCTATGCATAGGAATAGAAAAGGAGATGGCCTTTGATTCACACCATAGGATTTTTTCCATTGAGTCTAGGCTAATGTTTATTTTCCTATGAAATGTGGAGGATAGGAAGAAATCCTCCATAGGAATAGGATTTCATTCCTACAAACCAAAGAGCTCTGAAGGAATTTTTCCTATAGAAATCCTATCCTATGAAAATCCTAAAAAATTCCTCCAAACCAAAGGAGGCCTTAGAGTTTTGCTTAACAGGTGTCATGGGTGATTCCAGACACGAGTAAAAGCTGGTGTGTGCAAGTCAGGTGTGTTTCAATTAAAAGACCGTATACGGAATTAGTCCGATGGACTAAAGGAATCCGTTACTCGTGGGTAAAGAGTACACTCTCTGCAGAGATATTAAACCTATTCAAATAGCCGTGTCCACGGTTAAGGATTACAGTCTGGGTTGGGTCAAGTGTCGGTCTTAGTGTTGGTCTTCGGAGGAGAAACCACTAAACTCAAATATTGATGATGACATGTGATATATGATGGGTATGATTGTTATCATTATGGACTAACCGTTTGCATTGTTTGAAATAATGAATATCCCTGGGACAGTACCACCTCCTGAATATTCACTATGATTATAAGCCATTTATGCGGCGTCGCTCAGACGCCCGACTGTGGCATGTTCGTTATTTCATTTTCATATAAGCCCTTTATGTGGCGTCGCTCAGACGCCCGACTGTGGCATGTTCGTTATTTCATTTTCATATAAGCCCTTTATGTGGCGTCGCTCAGACGCCCGACTGTGGCATGTTTGTTATTCCATTTTCTCTTAAGCCCTTTATGTGGCGTCGCGCAGACACCCGACTGAGGCATGTTTGTTATTTCATTTTCTCATAAGCCCTTTATGAGGCGTCGCTCATACGCCCGACTGTGGTATGCTTGTTATTTTATTTGCTTAATAAGCCCTTTATGTGGTGTCGCTTAGACGCCCGACTAAGGCATGCTCACTTTTACTATCCTTTCGAGACGTTGCTTCAGACATCCGATCGGTGCATTTTATTACTATTCTATCATTACATATTCCGGTTGCATATAAATAACCTGCTTGCACGCAACAAGATTTTATTTATGACTGTTGATGTGATCATAGAATACTTCAGTGCATGTTGATCAATTATATTATTCCTGTGTTCTTAATGTTTGCGAGTACATTCAAAGTACTCACTGGCTTGTCCCTGGCTATTGTCTTGGCCAGATTGCTTGCTTGGAGAGGAGCGTTGCGATGACAGCCTCGGAACCTAAGCAACGGTGATAGCAGCCTCGCGAAGATAGGAGTTAACCTGGGCAGCTGTTCCTGTGGGACATGGAGTCCCATAGACCATGGTGAACCACAGACCGCTTCCGCCATCAACCACTATAAACCAGTTGTTGTACTCATAGGCCAGAATGGTCTTGTACCACATATTTTGTGAATTTTGCTTGGAATTTGTGTATCAAGTTGGTGCCTCATCAGCTAACAGTAATCCTGGGGCTGATGAGCACAACGGCCATTTTTCGGAATTTAATGCCCGGAAAACCGGTCGCGACAACAACTCTAAGCATAGCAGGCATAGGAAGGTAGGAATCACATACATGGCTCAATCAACTCCTACACATGCTAGTGGGTTTCATCTAGTTACTGTGGCAATGACAGGTCATGCAGAGGATAAGGGTTCAACTACCATAGAACACAACAGTTTGAATCGCGTTGTCTTAATGCAGTAAACAAGAGCAGAGGCGAGAACATGGGTTTGTATCGGAATGATCAATGGGTTGCTTGCCTGTTGTAGTGGTAGTAGGGTACTGCCCTCTAGACGGATACTCGGGGTTATCCTCGGAGGCAGAACGTACCACGAAAGACACACCGAACATAATCAACACATGACAACATGCAACAATATGATGCATGCTATGACATGGAAAAATGAATGTGTCTTGGCCTAATGCAAGCTAAAACAGGATGGAATGAACTCATTTGAATCAAAGATTCAAATGTTAGCTCATTTAACATGGCCTTATTAGTGCATTATCTTATTCTGCTTAAACAGCAAGGTTAACTTGTTTTTTCATGCATGAAACCATTACAGATGGATAGATTGAATTTTTCTGATCATTTTTCATATATAAATCTTTACATTTGGAGCTATGGTTGATTTTATATGATTTTTAGAAGTTTTGGCTATTTTTTGGAATTTCCTATTTAAGAATAAATCCAGTAATTGAATTAATGCATCAGCATGACATAGGTGTGACATCAGCGGGTCAACTGGGTCGGCCAGGTCAAACCTGACTGGTGGGCCCTGTCTATCAATGTCTCAGCTAATTAACATAATTAATGTCAGTGGGGCCTGGGCCCACATGTCAGTGACTAAACTAATTAAATTTAGTTAAAACTAATTAGCAGACCGGCCCCACCAGTCATAGACTCAGGGGGGGTCAACCTGGGCCCACACGGGGTCAACAGGGTCAACTCGCCGGTGTCTAGCCGCCGGCGAGGCCAGACACGGCAGAGCAGCGCGGGATTTGCACTCCGGCGACCAAAAGGGCGACGGAGACTATCTACGTGATGCGGGGAGTAAGCCGCGTCGAGTGGTGGTAGTGGGTGGAGCTAGGGTGGCCGGAAAAGTTGCCAGCGACGAGTTTGGCGGCGGCCGGAGCTCGGGTGAGGTTGAACTAGTCGCTAGGGGGCACGGGGAGGCGCGTGGTTTGGTGCGTTGAGCTCCTGGAGGTGCGGTAGGACTAGTGGACAGGGTGGCGCGGCCATTGGGTAGCCGGAGCCTCGTCGGTGATGAGCTCTGCGGCGGTGCATGAGGGTGAGCTACGTGCGGTCGCTACGGGGCTCGAGAGGTAAAACGGAGAGGACGGGGAGGTGGCTGACTTCACGGGGGTCTCGTCGAGGTAGTCGGAGAGGTCGGGGATGAGCTGATGCGGCGGGGACGGCGAAGGGGATCTCCAGTGGCCGGAGTTGAGGACGAGCTCGGTGCAGCGTCTCCGGGGCGAGCGAGCGCTCGGGGCTCGACCTACATGATGTAGTCGATGACGGCGGATCTGATGGACACGATGGCGTGGCGCGAGGACGACGGAGGGCGCGGCTATGACGACGGTGCGGCGACAGGAGCGTCGGCCATGGTGGGGAACGGCGAGGGAGAGAGACAGGGGGAATGGCGTGTCCAGGGGCTTCGGGGTGCGACGTGGAGGCGTCCAGGCGTCCAGGGGCGTGGGCGGCAAGCAGGTGACGCCGTGGCGAGCTCGGCCACGCCGGCGTCACCTCCCTGCCTGCCTGGCGGGGAAGAAGCAGCTGGCTGGCGCAGGCCAGCATAGTGCTAGGCCGCCAGGTGGGCCGACTGGTGGGTTAGGTGGGCTGTGCCAGGTGAGTTCCTGTTCTTTCTCTCCTTTTCTGTTTTTTTATTATTTATTATTTGTGTAACTTCAGGGCTTTATTAAAAATGCCAGGGCATTACCATAAATCATAAAATTAATCATGGCCACTGTTTAGAATATATCCAATAGCAAACATTTTAGTTTATGATTATTTGAGCATTTAAAATATTTTATAGCATTTAAATGCCCAAATGCAAATACTATAAGGATTAATCAAATGACCTTAGATGTCCTAGAAAAATGTGCACCATTTTTGTGAGGGGTTTTAACCCAAAACAAAAATGGTGGGATTTTTAGAAGGGCATTTCAGGTTCATTGAAAAAGTTTTTAGTAAACCCTAGTTGTTCCAGGGGGGTGCTGGGGGTTCTGTCATCCCCATTTCAAATTTAAGAGAAAATTAAACATGATGCACACTCTAATGCTTGAACTAGCTTGAGTTTAGCACATGTTAATGGGTACACAATACATTTTACATAAGCATAGCAAGAGTATGAGCAGCGGAAAGAGTAAAGCATGCGGGTGCAACAATGTAAAGCTTGGGATTGGAGTGTGCAAACGCAATGGAACACGGAGAATTTTTGGCGTGTTTGCGATAGGTGATGCTATCGTACATCTACGTTGATGGAGACTTCAACCCATGAAGGGTAACGATTGCACGAGTCCACGGATGGCTCCACCCATGCAGGGTCCACGAAGAAGCAACCTTGTCTATCCCACCATGGGCATCGACCATGAAGGACTTGCCCCACTCGGGTAGATCTTCACAAAGTAGGCGATCTCCTTGCCCTTACAAACTTCTTGGTTCAACTCCACATCATGTCGGAGGCTCCCAAGCGACACCTAACCAATCTAGGAGACACCACTCTTTAAAAGGTAATAGATGATGTGTTGATGATGAACCCCTTGCGCTTGTGCTTCAAGTGATAGTCTCCATAAGACTCAACTCTCTCTTATAGATTTGGCTATGGTGGAAGAAGGATTTGAGTGGAAGGAAACTTGGGGAAGGCTCGAAATCAAGGTTCAAATGGTAGGAATGGAAACACTTGATCTCAACACATGAGTAGGTGGTTCTCTCTTAGCAAATTAATGGTGGAAGTGTAGGCACGTTCTGATGGCTCTCCTCAATGGGGAAGAAGGGGTGGAGGGGTATATATAGCCTCCATGCAAAATCCAACCATTACATCAACTTTGACCCATCTTGGTGGCGCCAATCTATGTAAAAATATGAACTTTAAGAATATCGGTGGGACCAACGAGAACAACTCGAAGGGACCAATGTGCAAGGGCTTAGGGCAAACCTCATCTTAGTGGTGCCGATTGTCATCTTGGTGGGAACAAAGTGAAGCAATAAGGCAATAGAGAATCGGCCAAGCCATCTCGTTGAGACCGATTGCAATTATCGGTGGAACAGAAATAATTGCAACAAGCAACAGAGAGCTGGCAAGGCCATCTTGGTGCTACCGAGATCCATATCGGTGGATCCGAATTGTTAGGGCTTTGGAAGTGGCTAATTCCAGATGAACTTGGTGGCTCCGGGTAGAAAATATCGTTGTGGCCGAGTTGGAATTTAGGGTTTGTACATATTTGGGTAGAGAAAGTGGTTGAGGATTTTGGAGCAATGTCACTAAGCACTTGAGCAACCAGGTCATCAAGCAACACCTCATCCCCTTTTAATAGTATTGGCTTTCCTATGGACTCAATGTGATCTTGGACCAATTAACCAAAAATGTAGAGTCTTGAGCTTTTGCTAATCCATTTCCTTAGCATTTTGAAGGGGTTCTACATCCTCTTGTCCTTACCATGCCATTGTTGAACTTGTCTGAAATATGCTAGATAAAACCATTAGTCCAACAAAACATATGTTGACATTAATTACCAAAACCACCAAGGGAGAACTTGTACTTTCAATCTCCCCCTTTTTGGTAATTGATGACAACATACATCAAAGCTTCAAGTAGATAATGTGAAGAGTAGTAAGTAAAGCTTTGGAGGAACATGTAACTTGCATGAGCTCCCTCTACATGTGTGCACTCATGTAATGATAGAACTTGAACGACATCTGAATGCACAACATGACATAGTAAATAATGAGTTACATGTATCTTGGTCATATGCATTAGAGTAGAAAGCGATGTGAGATGTACCTTCATGTTTATGATTCCCTCTCGCAAAAAATATGTGCAAAAGCAAGAGATCATCATGCACATGATTGAGATGAATATGCTTACCTTGTGGTCCTTGAACTGACTCTTGAAGAAGCAAACTTGAGAAAACAAGGTTAAATAACACAAGAGAACTTCAGACAAGAAAGAGATTTCAAGATCCAGAAGGATACCAAGACTGGGATGCCATGTAATAGGTGAGTATCACAGGGTGAGTACTTCATTTAAATATAGACATGTCCACAAAGAACTAAATATTTACAAGAAATTCCAAGGATTGTTCTCCCCTAAGCATGGACTTCCTCTCCCCCTGAAGCTAACACTGGATAATGGGAGTGGTGAGAAGCAATTAGAGCAAGTTGTAGTCAAGCTAAGGCTTATCAAAATCTCATCGGAGCAAAATGAGATTATAGCAATGTAAGATCAGAGCAAAATAATAACTAAATAATAGCTAACATGTCTCTCCCCTCTTAAAGACATGACAAATTTTCTCCTCATATGAAGGTGCATCTCTCTTCCTTTCTTAGAAGAGCTTTGTAAGGATAAGCTTTGATTTTCTCTCTCTCCCCCCTTTGACATCAATTTCCAAGAAGGTTTTTTTTCATGGATACAAGTCAAGTGAGTGCGGTCCTTGAGAGACACAATTAAGAAGCATGCAGCTTAAGATGCAAGTAGAGGGAAAGAATCATTGAGCTGAAAAGAATAATCATTTGAAGATGGCAAAAATGTTTTCTTAGCAGTGAAATCGGTGGCGCCGATTTGTTCTGATCAGTGACTCTGAGATGAGGCAGTCACAGACACAGCATATCGGAGAGATCGAGTTTGTCCGTTTTGGTAGAACTAATGAGTTGTGTACAAGTAGAACTTGTGCTTCGGTCTTGCTGGTGGGCTTGGATGGGTGGAACCGAGTTCAATGCAAAGGAAACATTTTGTCAACCCATCCCACTTGTAATTGAAATTTCACAAAGATTCTCATGGAGTTTTGATAGAGTTTGGAATGACTTTACTTTGAGAAAATAGAAAATTTCACAAAAAGAAAGGATCTAGATGAATTTTTGTTTTGTTTTAAAATAGAAATACAATAGCAAGAAGAAATGCAACTAACAAAGGGAAACAATAGAGAACTTCATCTAGAGGTGATCGGCGACATAGTCACTTATGTTAGAGTACATTAACTTAGGAGTCAAGTGAGATCACTTGATCATAGGTCATAATCACCATTAAGCTCAAAATGGGGTTTCCATTTTTCATTTAAGCGTCTTAATGTATTCACATCTTGTTGAGTTCCTTCAACTCATGGCTTGGAGCAAAGCTTCTCTAAGATGGAAAATACATACCTTGGGTTGGTTGTTGAACTTATGGTGGATGCTCAATGTCGATGTGGTCCATCAAGAGTTGAGAGTATCCCTATGATCTTGAAGCTCATCTTCCTACATGGTTTAGTTTTCCAAGGAATAACTCTTGCGTGTCCAAATTGAAAAGAGTGAAATTCATCATACAAGTATTGTCAAAGGATATGTTGAGTGTAGACTTGTTCCTTGATCTCAACAACCCAAACATAGATACTTGGTGATGTAGACATTGCTTAAGATGAGTGATTTGCAATCTCATAGAATCAGGCTCATTCAAGTACAAGGGTTAGATAACATACAAGGGTGCAAATATATCCAAGATAAATGGTCATCGGCATACGATAAATATCAAGGATTAGTCATATAGGCTCATGCCTTGCATGTATCCAAATGGAATCTCTATTCCAAGTTTGAGGCATCAATGGTGTTCAATTCACTCCTTAGACGACAAAATGTCTTTTCATCAAGTGGTTTAGTGAAGACGTCCGCCAATTGCTTGTCGGTACGAACATGCTTAAGATTGATATCTCCTTTAGCAACATGATCATGACTGAAATGGCGACGAACTTCAATATGCTTAGTTCAAGAATGTTGCACGGGATTGTGTGCAATCTTAATAGCGTTCTCATTGTCACAAAGCAATGGAACTATTGGAATCGGGGCTCCGGGGACCCAAGAAAGAATCGAACACTGAGGTGTGCTCAAAAAACTTCCCTAAGCTCCAGCTCGCTGCCCACTACCTCATCGTGAAGCCCTGACGTGCTCGAGCTAAAGGAAAGAAGAATGCATACACGACAGTTTCTACCTATTGAGCATGCGTTGGTTTTCCCTTGAAGAGGAAAGGGTGATGCAGCAAAGTAGCATAAGTATTTCCCTCAGTTTTTGAGAACCAAGGTATCAATCTAGTAGGAGACTACACGCAAATCCCCTAGTACCTGCACAAACAAACAAGAACCTCGCAACCAACGCGATAAAGGGGTTGTCAATCCCTTCACGGTCACTTACGAGAGTGAGTTCTGATAGAGATAATAAGATAAGTATTTCTGGTATTTTTATGCTATAGATGGGAAAGTAACGATTGCAAAATAAATAGTAAACTAGAACTGTAGATTGGAAACTTATATGATGTAAAGTAGACCCGGGTGAGGGAGTCCTGGACTAATGGGTCCTTGGGCGTCCGGCCTGTTAGCCATGGGACGGAATGATGGCCTGTGAAGATAAGAAGACTGAAGACTGCACCTGAGTCCGGATGGGACTCTCCTTGGCGTGGAAGGCAAGCTTGACGACCGGATATGTAGATTTCCTTCTTAGTAACCGACCTTGTGTAACCCTAGATCCTCCCGCTATCTATATAAACCGAAGGACTTAGTCCGGATAGGAGACTCATTATCATAGCCATACAAGCTAGACCTCTAGGGTTTAGCCATTACGATCTCGAGGTAGATCAACTCTGTTAATACTCATATTCATCAATATCAATCAAGCAGGACGTAGGGTATTACATCCACAGAGAGGGCCCTAACCTGGCTAAACATCATGTCCCTAGTCTCCTGTTACCATCGACCTTAGACGCACAGTTCGGGACCCCCTACCCGAGATCCACCGGTTTTGACATTGACATTGGTGCTTTGATTGAGAGTTCCACTGTGTTGTCGCTAAAAAGTTTGATGGCCCCTTCAATCGTCCATAATGACGCTGTCCAAGTAGAAAATTTCTTTCCCGGACAGATCTTCGTGTTCGGCGGCTTCGCACCGTGGGCCAATTCGCTTGGCCACCTGGAGCAGATCGAAAGCTACGCCCTGGGCCATCAGGTCAGATTTGGGAGCTTGAACTACGTGGTGGACACCCGTGGAGACTTGATCTTTGCCGGATTCAAGACCGCGGTAGACGCTCCCGGTCGCCTCAATGATCATGACCTAAATCTGTCATCAGGCTGCATCCGGGAGATTGGTCCTATAACCGCTCTGACCCTGGATCTGGAGCAAGCTGCGCCACACAAGGACGGGAGGATCAACCCCACCATAGAGGCCACAGATTCCACGGCGTTGGAGCCGCATATAGACTTAACCTCTCATGACGTCTTTGTCAGCGGAACTCCAGACTCGTCTCCGGCCGTAAGTTCCAAACCACGTGAGGCCGCGGACGCCGAGCTTGATCTTTTATCGATCTTCGAATTCAGCGTCGCAGACATCTTCCAGCGCTCGCCTTTGGGCGATGTGCTAAACTTGTTTAAAAACCTGTCCTTGACAGAGGACTCACAGCCGAACTATATCCGGCTCGAACTAGGGGCTGACGGTGGAGAATTTCGCTTCCCACCCGCCACCCACTTCATAGCCATGATCGAGGATTTAACCGACGAACTTGACTACGACTCCGAGGACATCAACGGTATGGACGACGATGCCAGAGAAGAAGAGGTCCAGAACCCGCCGTTCACCGGATGCTGGACGGCCACTTCCTTGTATGATGTATACATGGTGGATGCACCAAAGGATAATAGCGGCGAGGACAAGGAAGATCTAGCTGAGGATAAACCTTCTGAAATACAGTCCAAGCGCCGGTGTCAGTGGCGCCACTCTAAGTCATGCCGCAGTAAAGACAGCAGTACCAGCACAGGAGAAGACAACGCTCCAGAAGGTGTCAAAGACAATGAAGACCCCGTCAATACAGTTAATGAACAAGATGAACGGGAGGGTGGGCAGGTTAGCCCCGGTAAAGAGGCCACACATGAAGATTCCGAGGACGATAACTACCTTCTGCTCTCCAAGGACGAGGTGAGCCTCGGCACCGAGGATCTCATCGTGCCTGAGGAACCTCTTGAGCAGGAGCGCTTCAAGCGCTAGCTAATTGCCACTGCAAGGAGCCTAAAAAAGAAGCAGCAGCAGCTTCAAGCTGACCAAGATCTGCTCAATGATAAATGGACCGATGTCCTAGCAGCCGAAGAGTGCGGCCTCAAGCGCCCAACCAAAAGCTACCCAAAGTGCAAATTGCTACCTCAGTTTGACGAGGAGGCGCCGAACTACATACCTACACCGTACAATGCGGCTAACCGACCACCACGTGGTCGAGAAAAAGGCAACTCACACCAAACATCAGCCAGCCCCGCCTCAGCGCACAGGTAGAGGTAAACCAGCCGAGGGGCATACATATGACCTCTAGCAAACCCTGAACAATAAACCAGGACACACTAGGTCAATCTACGGATCGCGAGGGTGTGCCTCAACACGCAACGAAGGCCACCTATTCCGACGTGATAAACTTAGTCACGCACGGGCCGAAAATCGCAGACGGACTCCATTCGAGCTACGTCGCGATATGACCCGATATAGAGGCGCCGCACACCCTCATTGCTTCACTGATGAGGTCCTGGATCATGAATTCCCAGAAGGGTTCAAACCTGTGAATATAGAATCATACGATGGAACCACGGACCCTGCGGTGTGGATCGAACACTTCATTCTCCACATTCATATGTCCCGCCGCGACGACCTCCACGCCATCAAATACCTCCCTTT
This sequence comes from Triticum monococcum, assembly GCA_034509565.1. Classification (NCBI taxonomy): domain Eukaryota; kingdom Viridiplantae; phylum Streptophyta; class Magnoliopsida; order Poales; family Poaceae; genus Triticum; species Triticum monococcum. The sequence continues at coordinate 144,288,079 of CM067841.1, read as the reverse complement.
AAAACTCAAAGGGCCAGCTCGGCACTGGCTCAATAGTCTGCTTGCAAATTCTATTGGCAGCTGGGAGGACTTGGAAGAGGCTTTCCTTGATAACTTCCAAGGTACATATGTTCGACCTCCACACGCCGATGACTTAAGCCATATAGTTCAACAGCCCGGAGAGTCCGCCAGGAAAGTCTAGACTAGGTTCTTAACTAGAAGGAACCAAATCATCGATTGTCCGGATGCCGAAGCCCTAGCAGACTTCAAACACAGCATCTGCGATGAATGGCTCGCTCGCCACCTCTGCCAAGAAAAGCCAAAATCCATGGCAGCCCTCACGACACTCATGACCCGCTTTTGTGCTGGCGAGGACAGTTGGTTGGCCCATAGCAAAAACAATGCAAGCGACACCGGCACCCCTGAAGCTAAAACTAGCAAAGACAAGTCTCGAGGCAATAGACACAAGCATCAAAACAACAGTGATAACACCGAGGACATGATAGTCAATACCGAATTCAGGGGCCCTAAGTCCAGCCAGCGGAAGAAGCCGTTCCAAATGAACAATTCTAGCCCATCCAGCTTGGGCCGCATATTCGATTGTCCGTACCAGATTCATGGTACCCCAGGCAAGCCACCCAATCATACAAACAGAGATTGCTGGGTTTTTAAATAGGCCGGTAAATTAAACGCCAAGAATAGGGAAAAGGGATCGCAAAGCGATGACGCTGACGAAGAGCCCCAGCAACCAAACACAGGGGGACAGAAGAAGTTTCCCCCTCAGGTAAAAATGGTGAACATGATATACGCTACCCACATCCCCAAGAGGGAGCGCAAGCGTGCGCTCAGGGACGTCTACGCGATAGAGCCAGTCGCCCCAAAATTTAATCCATGGTCATCATGCCCGATCACCTTTGATCGCCAGGATCATCCGACCAGTATCCGTCACGGTGGCTCAGCTGCACTGGTATTAGACCCGATAATTTACGGGTTCCACCTAACTCGCGTCCTTATGGACGAAAGTAACAACCTTAACCTGCTCTATCAGGATACATCGCGAAAAATGGGCATTAACCCATCACGGATCAAGCCCACCAGGACTACCTTCAAAGGAGTCATACCAGGTGTAGAGGCCCATTGTACTAGCTCAATCACACTCGAGGTTGTCATCGGATCTCTGGACAACTTCGAAGCGAGGAGTTAATCCTCGATATCGTCCCATTTCGTAGCGGCTATCACGCACTGCTCGGACGAACTGCATTCGCTCGATTCAACGTAGTACCACACTATGCTTATCTCAAGCTCAAGATGCCCGGTCCACGCGGTGTCATAACGGTTAATGGAAATACAGAACGCTCCCTCCGTACAAAAGAGCACACAGTTGCCTTAGCAGCAGAAGTACAAAGCGGCCTTCTCAAGCAGAACCTTAATTCGGCTGCTGAGCCCACAGATACCGTTAAGAGGGTCCGAACTACTCTACAGCAGGAGAGCTCGGTTCGTTAGGAGCTCAACTAGCAATCCGGCCTCCGTCGCAGTTCCGATCAAGTGGTGGCATTCGTGCCGCGCGTACATAATTACGCACTCAAAATCCCTTGGGCATCGACGGAGGCATAGCTAGCTTGTGGTCCGTAGTACGGCTCAACCAACATCGGATACACATATACTTTCATTTTTACTTGTTTCCTTTCTCAGGTCTCAATCCCACAGGTACCATATGATGGCCTGGTCATCGGTCCTCTTAAAGGATAAACACACCAAGACGGCGAGAAACGCAGACATATGGGGGACTTTTTAGGTGATTTCGTTAACGATAACTTTACCTATTTTTTAGGACCCTCATGCAGCTCTCCCTTGGTTTCAACATGTCAAATAGCCTGTTGCTTATCGCACTACCTATATCAATGTAACTTGACGTACTAATTAAATTACAATGAGAACAGTCTACGGCTAGAGCTGTAGGACTCCAGCTTTTTTGTACCTTGTCTGTTTTTTCTAGCTCCCCTGTTGATAATCCTATCAGGTAGCACCTATACACTTTGGTACGCTCGATGCTTTCCAGGGGCTTCATAGCACCCCACATTACGGCAACAAAAGTCCGAACACTTTTTATAAGTATAGTTCGGCACCCCGAATTTAGCATTATATGCATTGGCTCCGAATCATGTTTTTGGTCAATAGTTGGGTTGCCCGGCTCCTGTGCTTGCTACCCTACGTTCCGCTATATCGGCTAAGGTAGTGAAGGGAGAACTACTGTGATTGTGCCTTGGTTTATCCAAAGGGGCACCTCAGCAGAGAAAGCCAAAACTGACTATCATGATGCGGCGAGAGCTGGTTAGCTGTTCAGAGGATGCAAATCATTGGAGATTTCTTTCGCATCACGCGGAGGATTGGTACTTCCCGATCAAACGCTTATAGAAATCTAGTTCGGATACTAGGGGCTGCGCCCATGTTTTTATTGTCGCACTCCTATGGCTAAATGAGGGCGTTACAGCCGCATAGTCTGGTTGCCTGGTTCGTTGCGCTAAACAACTCCTTGAAGGACCACCTAATTGGATCAAGATTTTTAGATTCCATCCCGAACACCCCCATACTACCTACGTGGGGGCAGAAGCCGACGACTGGTTAACCCTCAGATTTCATACAACACGGCCACACAGGAAGTAAAAATTTAAAAACATAACAAAGCATTATATTGCATAAACACTTTTTTTATCATACAAGGCAGAGGGAACTCACATACATTCATTCAAAGATAGTGTCGTTCGCACAGTGATCAGCAACAATGCGGGATCCCTCCAGGACACCATCAAAATATAACTTGGGTCGGCGGTGCTCTTTGCCCTCAGGTGGCCCCTCGGTCATTTGCTTCTTGGCATCCATCTTCGCCCAATGCGTCTTGACGCGGGCAAAGGCCATCTGTGCACCTTCGATACAGACCGACCACTTTATCACCTCAAGACGTGGGCAGGCATCAACAAGCCGCTTCACAAGTCCAAAGTAGCTGCTGGGCATCGGCGCGGCAGGCCATAGTCGGGCTATAAGCTCCTTCATGGCCAGCTCGGCCACCTTGTGTAGGTCGACCAGCTGTTTCAACTGGTCGCTGAAGGACAACGGATGTTCTGGTCCAACATATTGAGACTAGAATAGCTTCTCCGTAGAACTCCCTTCTTCGGCCTGATAGAACTCGGCAACATCTGATATGCTATGCAGCAAATCCGTAAACGCCCCTGGAGAACTCCAAATTCGGGTAAGTAATAGGAACGTTTCCTTCACAGACTTGCTTGGCATAACAAAAGCCTTACCCGCCGCGATCTTCTAGGCCGCCTGGATTTCCTAAAGGGCACTCTAGGCTTCAGCTCGAGCCTCCTGCACACTCTGGAGGGCCTTCACAAGTTCGGACGCTAGCGTCTTGGAATCATGCTCCAAGGACTCACACTTCTTGACGGCGTCCTAGAGCTCTTGCTGAACCTCGCCAACCCGGGCCTTGTGCTTCTCGCGCATGGTGCGCTCCTTGGCCGCTTTGTCCTCGGCTTTCTTTAATGCCTTCTTGAGGGCTGCCACCTCAGTCGTGGCGCCTAATAAAGTTCATGGCACTTTAGTCAACACGAACAATTCATCCTTCCTAAACATACACACAGGTTACTGCATACCTTTGATGTCCTCCAGCTGCTTCTTCATGAGGCCGAGTTCTTTCTCGGTCCGCTCCAGGTCCTGCTTCAGTCCGAAGACCTCCGCAGTGTGAGTGGTAGCAGCCAGCAGCGACACCTGCTCATTCACATAGACATATTATGTTAGACTCCTACGAAGATTATGTTGATCCCCTGTTCGGCTTTTCCTTTCCGGACACCGAACAGAGCATCAGGGGCTACTATCCACATTGTGATATTTTTTCTATAATTGTTACCTCAAGGCCTATTAAAAGGCTAGTGTAGGCCTCGGTCAGTCCGCTTTTGGCGGACAAAACATTTTCGATCACCGTACCCATAAGGACACGGTGCTCATCCACAATGGCGGCGCCTCGCAGCGCCTCCAGCAGGTTGTCCGATGCCTCTGGTTGGACAGAGGTCATCGGTGGAACAGACACGCCCCCTCCTTTTAGGGAAGGCCGTTCGCTGGACTCCGGAGCCGTATAGGTCTCCGGAATGGTATTCGGCTGAGGGCCGAAGGGAACTTGGCCCCCACTGCCAGTCCCCATGGGGGTTTTTCCCCCATGTGTCCGGCAGTCGAGGAGTCATCCTGCGGTGCCTTAACGATTTCTGGAATCTCCCCTGGTCTGGGAAGATCCTTTGGGACGCCACCTCGTCATCACCCTTGGGTGAGGCAGAATGAGCGGGCGGCGGAGACATGCTAGCCATCTCCTTTGAGTCTAGCGAATCCCGTGTCGAGGATCGCAGGGAGCCGTCACGGGCCGGACTGTAATGTCATAGTTTAAACATATTAATATTATAAAGTGGAAAGGCCAGGTATTGGGAGGTGCATATGGTTTTGGTACTTATGAGGTAGCCCAAGGCTTGGTCTGGGGCATTCGCTCCGGACTGCTTTCGACATCCCATGCGGAGTTATCCGCAAGGGAGCCCTTCCCCCTCTTGGGCGCTTTCTCCTCTAGATTCATGGAGGCCTCTCTTTTCTTCTTTCCCCCATCTGGGGGGAAGCCGCTCTTCTTCCTCCTCGCCTTCGTCTTCTACAACCGAAGAGTCAGTCTCGTCTTCGGACGACATGTCCGAAGCACCCTTTCGGCAAAGGCCGCTCCTGCTCCCTTTGGCCGTCTTCTTGGCCTTCTTCTCCGGCTCATCATAAGGCGCCATGAATAGCATCTTCATCAGGAGTGGGGTTTCCTCGTCTTCGGGAAGTGGAGCGGGACAATTAATCCGCTCCCTATGTCGATCCAGGCCTGAAAATTGATAGGAAGGCTTGGAATCCTTCCCGAAATATGCCAGTAAAGGCTATACCTCGAATACATGAAAGAACTTACCGAATTTGCCTGGCGCTTTAAGATGAGCCCGCGATCTTCGTTCGTGGGCGGTGGTGTCTCGCCGGCCTTGAAGAGCACCTTCCAGATATCTTCGTGCATTGTGCCGAAAAGCTCTCGTAGCGTCTGATGCTTGGCCGGATTGAACTCCCACAAAAAGCAAGTCCTGTGTTGGCATGGAAGGATCCGGTGCATGAGCATAACCTGGATCACATTGACGAGTTTGATCCTCTTGGTTAGCATGTTCTGAGCGCACGTCTGGAGCCCAGTCAGCTCGCTCGAAGAGCCCCAGGCGAGGCCCTTCTCTTGCCAGGAGGTAAGCCGCAGCGGAGTTCCGGATCGAAATTCTGGGGCCGCCGCCCAGTTGGTCTCGTGCGGCTCGGTGATGTAGAACCACCCCGACTGCCACCCTTCACCGTCTCCACGAAGGAACCTTCGGGCCATATCACGTTGGGCATCTTGCCCACCATGGAGCCTCCGCACTCTGCTTGTTGGCCTCTCACAACCTTCGGCTTTACATTGAACGCCTTCATCCATAGGCCGAAGTGAGGTGGGATACGGAGGAAGGCATCACAAACAATTATGAATGCTGAGATGTTGAGGACAAAATTGGCGGCTAGATCATGGAAATCTAGCCCGTAGTAAAACATCAGTCCGCGGACGAATAGGTGGAGAGGGAATCCTAGCCCGCGGACGAAGTGTGCGAGAAATACAACCCTCTCATGGTGCTCTGGGGTAGGGACAATCCGCCCTTCGGACGGGAGACGGTGAACAATCTCCTTGGCTAGGTATCTTGAAACTTGGAGCGGCAGGCAAAAAATGGTTCGAAATTATGACTGGATGGACGTGATGTCATGTTGTAAAAGTTGTCAGTGGATTGGAATCGTGTATTATTATATTCTCTCTACGGTTGTGTTTGGTGTGCGTTACAGGTCCAGACATGAGCAATTTGTCCGAAGACTATTCTAGAGTTCGGAAGGAGGAACCCGTCTTGCAATGCCGAAGATAGCACTACGCGACGGATACCTTGTCATTGAAGCCAGGTTCAGGGGCTATTGAGGGAGTCCTGGACTAAAGGTCCTCAGGCGTCCGACCTGTTAGCCATGGGCCGGACTGGTGGGCTATGAAGATACGAAGACCAAAGACTACACCCGAGTCCGGATGGGACTCTCCTTGGTGTGGAAGGCAAGCTTGACGACCGGATATGAAGATTCCCTTCTTTGTAACCGACCTTGTGTAACCCTAGATCCTCCCAGTGTCTATATAAACTGGAGGACTTAGTCCAGATAGGAGACTCATTATCATAGCCATACAAGCTAGACCTCTAGGGTTTAGCCATTACGATCTCGAGGTAGATCAACTCTTGTAATACTCATATTCATCAATATCAATCAAGCAGGACGTAGGGTATTACATCCATAGAGAGGGCCCGAACCTGGGTAAACATCGTGTCCCTTGTCTCCTGTTACCATCGACCTTAGACGCACAGTTCGGGACCCCCTACCCGAGATCCGCCGGTTTTGACACTGACACCGGGGGTCATAGGTTTCACTAGTGGCTTCTCTCAAGATAGCATGTATTACGGTGGGTGAACGAATTACTGCCGAGCAATTGATAGAAAAGCGCATAGTTATGACGATATCTAAGGCAATGATCATGAATATAGGCATCACGTCTGTGACAAGTAGACCGAAACGATTCTGCATCTACTACTATTACTCCACACATGGACCACTATCCAGCATGCATCTAGAGTATTAAGTTCATAGGAACGGAGTAACGTATTAGGTAAGATGACATGATGTAGAGGGATAAACTCAAGCAATATGATATAAACCCCATCTTTTTATCCTCGATGGAAACAATACAATACGTGCCTTGCTGCCCCTGCTGTCACTGGGAAAGGATACCGCAAGATTGAACCCAAAGCTAAGAACTTCTCCCATTGCAAGAAAGATCAGTCTAGCAGGCCAAACCAAACTAATAATTCGAAGAGACTTGCAAAGATATTGAATCATACATATAAGAATTCAAAGAAGAATCAAATAATATTCACAGATAATCAAGTTCATAAACCCACAATTCATCGGATCTTGGCAAACACACCGCAAAAAAGAGTTACATCGAATAGATCTCCAAGAAGATCGAGGAGAACTTTGTATTGAGATCCAAAGAGAGAGAAGAAGCCATCTAGCTAATAACTATGGACCCGAAGGTCTGTGGTAAACTACCCACACATCATCGGAGAGGCTATGGTGTTGATGTAGAAGCCCTCCGTGATCGAATCCCCCTCCGGCGGAGCGCCGGAATAGGCCCCAAGATGGGATCGCATGGGTACAGAAGGTTGCAGCGGTGGAAAAGGTGTTTCGTGGCTCTCCCCGAAGGTTTTAGGGTATAAGAGTATATATAGGTGAAAGAAGTAGGTCGGTGGAGCTGCGAGGGGCCCACAAGGGTGGGAGGTGCGCCCACCCCCCTGGGGTGCGCCCTCCTTCCTCGTGGCTTCCTCGCTGCTTCCTTGACGTCCACTCCAAGTCTCCTGGATCACGTTTGTTCCAAAAAAGATCCTCGCGAAGGTTTCATTCCATTTGACATTCCTTTTCTATGAAACACTGAAAAAGGCAAAAAAAACAACAATTTGCACTGGGCTTTCGGTTAATAGGTTAGTCCGAAAAATAATATAAAAGTGCATAGTAAAGGCCATTAAACATCCAAAACAGATAATATATTAGCATGGAACAATAAAAAATTATAGATACGTTGGAGACGTATCAAGCATCCCCAAGCTTAATTCATGCTCGTCCTCGAGTAGGTAAATGATAAAAATAGAATTTTTGATGTGGAATGCTTCCTAACATAATTTTCAATGTATTTCTCTTTATGGTGGCATGAATATTCAGATCCGAAAGATTCAAGACAAAAGTTTAATATTGACATAAAAATAATTATACTTCAGGCATACTAACCAAGCAATTATGTCTTCTCAAAATAACATGGCCAAAGAAAGCTATCCCTACGAAATCATTTAGTCTGGCTATGCTCTATCTTCATTACACAAAATATTTAAATCATGCACAACCCCAATGAAAAGCCAAGCAATTGTTTCATACTTTTGATGTTCTCAAACTTTTGCAATCTTCACGCAATACATGAGCGTGAGCCATGGATATAGCACTATAGGTGGAATGGAATGGTGGTTGTGGAGAAGACAAAATGGAGAAGACAGTCTCACATGAACTAGGCATATCAATGGGCTATGGAGGTACCCATCAATAGATATCAATGTGAGTGAGTAGCGATTGCCATGCAATGGATGCACTAGAGCTATAGATGTATGAAAGCTCAACAAAAGAAACTAAGTGGGTGTGCATCCAACTTGCTTGTTCATGAAGACCTAGGGCATTTTGAGGAAGCCCATCATTGGAATATACAAGCCAAGTTCTATAATGAAAAATTCCAACTAGTATATGAAAGTGACAACATAAGAGACTCTCTATCATAAAGATCATGGTGCTACTTTGAAGCACAAGTGTGGAAAAAAGGATAGTAGCATTGCCCCTTCTCTCTTTTTCTCTCATTTTTTATTTGGGCCTTTTCCCTTTTTTATAGCCTCTTTTTTTCCTTTTTTTCGTTCGGAGTCTCATCCCGACTTGTGGGGGAATCATAGTCTCCATCATCCTTTCCTCACAGGGACAATGCTCTCATAATGATGATTATCACACTTTTATTTACTTACCACTCAAGAATTACAACTCGATACTTGGAACAAAATATGGCTCTATGTGAATGCCTCGGGCAGTGTACTGGGATGTGCAATGAATCAAGAGTGACATGTATGGAAAATTATGAATGGTGGCTTTGCCACAAATACGATGTCAACTACATGATCATGCAAAGCAATATGACAATGATGGAGCGTGTCATAATAAAGGGAATGGTGGAAAGTTGCATGGCAATATATCTCGGAATGGCTATGGAAATGCCATAATAGGTAGGTATGGTGGCTGTTTTGAGGAAGGTAAATGGTGGTGAGGGAGTCTTGGATTAGGGGGTATCCGGACAGCCAGATTATATCCTTTGGCCGGATTGTTGAACTATGAAGATACAAGATTGAAGACTTCATCCCGTGTCCGGATGGGACTCTACTTGGCGTGGAAGGCAAGCTAGGCAATACGGATATGTATATCTCCTCCTTTGTAACCGACCATGTGTAACCCTAGCCCCCTCTGGTGTCTATATAAACCGGAGGGTTTTAGTCCGTAGGACAACATACAATCATACCATAGGCTAGCTTTTAGGGTTTAGCCTCTCCGATATCACGGTAGATCAACTCTTGTAGTACTCATATTATCAAGAATAATCAAGCAGGACATAGGGTTTTACCTCCATCAAGAGGGCCCGAACCTGGGTAAAACATCGTGTCCCCTGCCTCCTATTACCATACGCCTTAGACGCACAGTTCGGGACCCCCTACCCGAGATCTGCCAGTTTTTTCACCGACATTGGTGCTTTCATTGAGAGTTCCTCTATACCGTCACCATAAGGAGGGATGCCTCGTATCGTTGTTAAGAACAACATCACCACCGGGGGAGCCCTGGCTGTCGGCCAAACTCTCCGGCTAGGTAGTTTCATCATGACCGCCCATTCAGCTGCCGCCCCGACGATGACTTCTAGGGTCATCGAAAACAACCTCCACGTCGGCTCAGAATTCGCCGAGTAGATGGATCCAATGGAGCTCTCTTCCCTAAACGAGCTCTTGAATCGCATCACCGCCTTTGGAGTCGCTACAGACTATGATCGGATTGGGCTTAAACCCGATCAAAGGGAGATTAACTCTCCACCGGTCACCCATCATGTTGCGGTGGTGGAGGAACAATGCGGCGATTCTTCTTCTATCTTGAGGACTAACTATGTCCGGATTCCTGAGCTCTCCGAGCCGGATACCCGTTTACGGGAGGACATCACCCAAGTCCTGAACCTAGAGTCAGGCAGTGGGCCACCCCTATCAGGCAACATACTGGAACCCGAAATTCCAATATTAGAAACACCTCGGCCCCTGGGTCTCAGATTGGGTAGGGGGTCGGACTCAATTCCACCCACCCACCTAGACATAAATGATCTTTCCCACATCAGGCAAGAGCCCCATGTAACAGTACATCATTATTGGGCCAGATTCCTCCTTGTGATGAACAAGGTTAAGGACTGTCGCGAGGAAGACGCAGTCTCATTTTTCTGCAGTAATTGTACAGACAAGGGAATCCTTAACGCCTTAAGCCGCCATGACATATCACGCTTCGCTGACTTGGCATCCATAGTAAAAAGTATTGTGTGATGGAAAGCGCCTGGAAAACTGAAACGAAATTTTGGGATAATCCGGCTCGGAATATACACCTAGTCCGAAGTAAAAGGGTGCACTATCATAAGACACCCGAGTTAGTTACAAAGAAACAACACCCTCTACATGACATGGAACCGTATTGGAGGGATGGCTTAACGGACCCTACAAAATTCACAGCACAACGGATACCATACCAACACACAGCCTTAGAGCATGTTGGATACTCCGGCAGGTGGCCAAAAGTGGTGAGGATCTTCTTATCCCAAATGCCACAGAGCACCATCCCGTGGATAACAATATGGTATTAACAGTTTTTGAAACCTTCGCATCAAATAATAGGCGCAAGCGAACAATCCGCAGCCTCGCCGAAATCTGCCACGTAGCAGCAATGAATCCATGGAATGACACGGCTATTACCTTCAATGCCAGTGACGAACCTAAATTTTGAACTGCCCGAGCACCAGCTGCACTGGTCCTCAGTCCAATTGTGGACGACTTTCGACTCACCAAAGTACTCATGGACGACAGCAGTGCATTAAACCTCATCTATGAGGAAACTCTTCAAAAAATGGAAATAGACTGGAACCGCATTGAGCAAAGCACCACAACCTTCAGAGGAATCATCCCTAGTAGGGAAGCACGCTGTGCTGGGAAAATCACAATAGATGTGGTACTCGGCACGCCGGAGAACTATAGGTCCGAAGAAATTACATTCCAAGTGGCCCCGTTCAGTAGTGGATACCACGCCCTTTTAGGACGGGATGCTTTCACGATCTTCCAAGCCATACTCCATTATGGGTACATGAAGTTCAAAATGCCCGGGCCCAACGGAATCATCACTCTCGCTAGTGATCCGGACATAGCACTTCGTGCCGAAAACAAAACAGCCGCATTGGCCCTCGAGGCATTATCCGAAGCCCTCTTGGCCGAGGAATTAACTGCGCTATGCTCCACGGTGGACAGGGACGACGTAATACTTGACAAGAGATCCAAGTCCACCTCTTTTAAACCAGCGGGCGAAATAGTCAAATTCCAAGTCCTCCCAACGGACCCTACAAAAATAGCCTCCATCGGGGCACAGTTAAACCCCGCCATGGACGCTGCACTACAAGAGTTCCTGCGCGAGAATTGGGACATATTCGCCTGGCACCCCTCAGACATGCCAGGAATCCCACGCAGGCTGCCCGAGCACAACCTCAATATCCTAAAGGGATTCAAGCCGGTCAAGCAGGCTCTTCGGCGTTTCTCTGAATCTAAGAGACAGGCTATGGGAGAGTAACTAGCCAAGTTATTGGAGGCCGGATTCATTAGAGAAATAAAACACCTGAACTGGCTAGCAAACCTCGTGATGGTACCAAAGAAGGACAAATCCTAGCGCCTATGTGTCGATTTCAAGGACCTCAACAAGGCTTGCCCAAAGGATCCCTTCCCCCTCCCCCGCATCGATCAAATTATCAATGCTACCACAGGACACGAGTCATTGTGTTTCCTCGACGCATACTCCGGCTACCACCAAATCAAGATGGCGGAGTCCGACCAAGCCGCAACGGCATTTATCACACCATACGACCCCTTCTGTTTCAACACAATGCCTTTTGGGCTCAAAAACACCGGCGCAACATATCAGCGCATGATCCAAACATGTCTGGAGAAACAGATCGGCAAAACAATAGAGGCATATGTAGATGATGTGGTTGTTAAAACCAAACACGCCGACTCTCTAATAGACGACTTGAGGCTCACATTCGACAACCTCTAAACATACAACATCAAGCTCAATCCGGAAAAATGCGTTTTCGGCGTACCAGCCAGAAAGCTCCTGGGCTTCATTGTCTCTAGAGGAATTGAAGCTAACCCGGCCAAAATCCGAGCTCTGTCACAGTTGGCTATCCCAACGGACCTCAAACAAATCCAGAAACTAACTGGATGTGTGGCGGCTCTAAGCCGCTTTATCTCCCGCCCAGGAGAAAAGGCATTACCCATTTATTGCCTCCTTCGGCGCACCGAACACTTCGAGTGGACGGACGCTGCCACAGCCGGATTGGAAGAAATAAAAGCCATACTGGCAACCAACCCAATCCTGGCCGCGCCAAACATCGGTGAACCAATGCTATTGTACATTGCGGCAACTCATCAAGTTGTAAGCGCAGTGCTTGTCGTCGAACAAGAAGCTGAGGGACATAAATTCCCTCTTCAAAAATCGGTACACTATGTATCCACTGTCCTCACTCCATGCAAATCACTGTACCCACATTATCAAAAGATAGCCTATGCGGTATTCATGGCATCCCGGAAACTGTGACACTACTTTCAAGAGTGTTCAATTACAGTAGCCTCGGAAGTGCAACTTAATGATATTATAAACAACCGCGACGCCACGGGCCGGATTGCCAAATGGGCCATTGAGCTCCTCCCGTTCGACATAACATACAAGCCTCAGTGAGCCATTAAATCGCAAGTATTGGCCAACTTTGTCGCTGAATGGACGGAAGCCGAACTCCCTAAAGAGTACGGCGCATACTCCAATTGGATCATGCACTTCGATGGCTCCAAAATGCTGGCCGTCCTGACGTCCCCAACCGGAGATACCGTTTAGTACGTACTGCAGATACTATATACAGACTCCAACAACGCATCCGAATACGAAGCCCTGTTGCATGGTCTTCGGATGGCAGTCTCCATGGGCATTCAACACCTGGAGGTGCGTGGGGATTCGAACCTCGCAATATCCCAAATAAATGGAGACTTTGATGCCAAGGATCCGAAGATGGCGGCCTATCGAAACGCCGTCCTAAAGATGTCTGCTCGGTTCAAGGGGCTCGAATTTCACCATGTGGCTCGGGAAAACAATCAGGCGGCGGATATCCTCGCCCGCATCGGCGAAAAACGCGACGCGGTCCTCCCCCCCCCAACATCTTTTTGGAGAGGTTGTTTAAGCCATCGGTGGTATGGGAAAGGGACACCGGTAACAATAGTCCGGACCCGGCCAAAACGCCCGATACCGAACACTCTGACATAATCGGAGGCTCTGCCACCGAAATAACACCTTCAGCCCACGTAATAATTGAAGGAAATATGCCCTAGAGGCAATAATAAAGTTATTATTTATTTCCTTATATCATGATAAATGTTTATTATTCATGCTAGAATTGTATTAACCGGAAACATAATACATGTGTGAATACATAGACAAATAGAGTGTCACTAGTATGCCTCTACTTGACTAGCTCGTTAATCAAAGATGGTTATGTTTCCTAACCATGAACAAAGAGTTGTTATTTGATTAACGGGATCACATCATTAGTTGAATGATCTGATTGACATGACCCATTCCATTAGCTTAGCACCCGATCGTTTAGTATGTTGCTATTGCTTTCTTCATGACTTATAGATGTTCCTATGACTATGAGATTATGCAACTCCCGTGTGCCAGAGGAACACTTTGTGTGCTACCAAACGTCACAATATAACTGGGTGATTATAGAGGTGCTCTATAGGTGTCTCCAAAGGTACATGTTGGGTTGATGTATTTCGAGATAGGATTTGTCACTCCGATCGTCGGAGAGGTATCTCTGGGCCCTCTCGGTAATGCACATCACTTAATCCTTGCAAGCATTGCAACTAATGAGTTAGTTGCGGGATGATGTATTACGGAACGAGTAAAGAGACTTGCCAATAACGAGATTGAACTAGGTATTGGATACCGACGATCGAATCTCGAGCAAGTAACATACCGATGACAAAGGGAACAACGTATGTTGTTATGCGGTCTGACCAATAAAGATCTTTGTAGAATATGTAGGAGCCAATATGGGCATCTAGGTCCCACTGTTGGTTATTGACCGGAGACGTGTCTCGGTCATGTCTACATTGTTCTCGAACCGTAGGGTCCGCATGTTTAAAGTTACGATGACAGTTTCATTATGTCTTTATGTATTTTGATGTACCGAAGGTTGTTCGGAGTCCCGGATATGATCACGGACATAACGAGGAGTCTCGAAATGGTCAAGACATAAAGATTGATATATTGGACGGCTATATTCGGACACCGGAAGTGTTCTGGGGAAGTTTCGGATAAAACCGGAGAACCGGGGGGTTACCGGAACCCCCCGGGGGGGGGGTTAATGGGCCTCATGGGCCTAAAGTGGAGAAGAGGAAAGGCAGCCAGGGCAGGCCGCGCGCCCCCTCTCCCCCTACTATGAATTGGACAAGGAGGGAGGGGCGCCGCCCCCCCTTTCCTTCCTCTCCTCTCTCCCTTCCTCCCCCCTCTCCTACTTGGACAAGGAAAGGGAGGGGAGTCCTACTCCCGGTAGGAGTAGGACTCCTCCTGCGCGCCTCCTACTAGGGCCGGCCGCACCCCCCTTGGCTCCTTTATATACGGGGGCTGGGGGGCACCCTAGGACACACAAGTTGATCTTCGTGATTGTTCCTTAGCCGTGTGCGGTGCCCCCCTCCACGATATTACACCTCGATCATATTGTAGCGGTGCTTAGGTGAAGCCCTGCGACGGTTAAACATCAAGATTGTCACCACGCCGTCTTGCTGACAAAACTCCTCCCCGAAGCTTTGCTGGATCGGAGCCCGGGGTGCGTCATCGAGCTGTACGTGTGTCAAGAACTCGGAGGTGCCGGAGTAACGGTGCTTGGATCGGTTGGACCGGGAAGATGTACGACTACTTCCTCTACGTTACGTCAACGCTTCCACTTCGGTCTATGAGGGTACGTAGACAACACTCTCCCCTCTCGTTGCTATGCATCACCATGATCTTGCGTGTGCGTAGGAATTTTTTTGAAATTACTACGTTCCCCAACAATAATGGCCGTCATCGCCCTTTGGATAGAACCATTCCTAGCCTACCTAACTAGGCAGGAACTTCCCGAGGACCAAAATGAGGCACGCTGCATAGTGCGGCGATCTAAAGCCTACAGGGTCCACGAGGGAGAGCTGTATAAGAAAAGCACTATCGGAGTCCTTCAAAGGTGCATCTCCGAAGAGGAAGGGCGGAAGCTTTTGGCAAAAATTCACGCCAGACTCGGCGGCCACCATGCCGTAGCCCGGACCCTTGTAAGCAAGGCCTTCCGTACAGGTTTTTATTGGCCAACGGCCCGGACAGACACGCAGGACTTGGTCCAACGCTGCGCCGGTTGCCAGCTGTTTGCAAACCAAAGCCATATGCCACCCACCGCCCTCCAAACAATCCCCATTACCTGGCCTTTCGCGGTCTGGGGGCTTGACATGGTTGGACCCCTTAAAGGGGGAACCCATAATAAAAAAATACTTATTGGTCATGGTAGATAAATTCACCAAATGGATAGAAGCCAAACCTGTTAAAACAGCCGAAATCGGACCGGTGATAGACTTCATATCCGGGGTTGTACACCATTGTGGCGTCCTCCACAGCATCATCACGGACAATGACATGAACTTCACGGCTGACGAGGTAAAACTCTAGTGCAGCAACATGGGCATCAAGCTCGATTATGCTTCCGTCTATCACCCAATAAACCAACGGCCAAGTTGAGCGAGCAAATGGTCTTATCATGAGCGGCATTAAACCCAGATTAGTGCGGTCCTTAAAGGAGTCTAACATGCACTGGGTAGAGGAGCTCGACTCCGTACTCTCGGGGCTGTGGACCACGCCGAATCGCACTACCGGATATACACCCTTCTTTATGGTGTACGGCGCAGAGGCGGTTTTGCCCTGCGACGTAATTCATGACTCACCTCGAGTGCGCATGTACGAAGAAAGAGAAGCCGAGCTCAATCGGCAGGACAGTCTGGACACCCTGGAGGAGGAGCGCGACATGGCAAAAGCCCGTTCCGCATTTTATCAGCAACAGGCTCACAGATACCAAAGCAGAGAAGTACGGGCCAAAACTTATAACGTTGGCGAGCTAGTTCTACGCCTGCCGGAGAAGAAAAAGTCCAAGCTCGAGCCCAAATGGGAAGGTCCCTTCATTATTGACCAAGTTCTGACCAGTGGAGTGTACCGTCTGCGGGATGCATCGAATAATTGACTTGAGCCAAACCCATGGAACGCAGCCAGGCTCCGAAGATTCTACGCCTAGTGCCGGACTCTATGTTCGTCTCCTTCCTCTGTCCATTTTTTGCATATACGTCATCTGTCTTTTTTCTATTTCTTTCTTTTACTCTTTCTCTAGGCCTTCAAGGGCCACCTTGTGCCTCGCTTGCACATTATAGATGCGCTCACATCGCTCATTATACCTGGGGGCTTCTTACACAGAAGCTTAATTATCTATCTAGGCTTCACGCCCCGCACATGTGTTATTCTTCCGCATGTACCTTTTCTTCGCCACTATATGCATCGATATGACTTAAGTTTTGGCCAAGCTGGGTTGCCTGGCTCTTGTATTTATGCCCCACGTTCCCGTTAATTCGGCTAGGGCATAAGGGGAGCACCTCTCCGATTGTTACTGCCGGGTCAGCCGGATGTGTACCTCAGACTGGGTGAAGCCGAAAGCTAGCGTTCTTAAGGGAATATTCGGTCGGCGAACAAAAGATGATTTTTATTTATTTATTTTCCATATGTGCCCCCAAATGTTTTTCCTGCGTTTCCTCTCGCAGTCCGGACATGCACTTTAGGGCATGCGTACCCAGGGAAAGGAACCCTTAACGGAACTATTCTCCCTGGAAGATGTTTCTTACTACCCATGTAATATAACATAACTAGTTGGGCACTTGTCTGTTCAAGCACTAATTACCCCTACGCCTGGTCTCCACGCATACCCCGGTTCTTAATTAACTGAGCGGGTATTCGGACACACTTTGGACTATCGGGTCCCGAGGTTGAAGCGAAAAGGTCCGCCATGACAAATGATCTACAATCCAGCTAGAAGGCATTATACATGTCACTTTAATTACATAGTCATGTAGGCTGACTAAATTCCTCTTCTATACCATCCAACAGGCGGTCTACCCTACAATCCTGTTGGGAATATTTTGCAGCTAATTCTACTTGCCCATAGACTAAGCTAACAGGGATCTCTTTCCCGTCAGGCCCCACAGGTCCGACCTCGGCCATGTGATTTGGGTCAGCCTTGGTGTACAGTGTCTTCACCATGGCCCAGGCTTCCCTGGCACCTTGACGGTAGGCAGATATCTTCCATAATCGGAAGCGCCGCCGTGCTCCCTTGAGATTCTCCACAAGCTCTCCAACGCCTTCTGGCAGGGAGACGGATGGCCACAAGGCCTGGGCAATGCCTTGCATCACCTGCCGAACTTGTTCGTGCAGTTGTTAGAGCTCAGATAGAAGATCACCCGCAGACTCGGGCATCTCCTCCACGGGACGACCCATCAGCATACCTGTAGACATAACTCTGTTAGCCGGCTTCTCCGTCGTCCCCTTTATTAAGGGTTCGTTCAAGCACTTACTAAATATGCCGCGTCGAAGCCGCTTATTCTCCTTCTCGGAGTCCGCAAGCTGGGCTCGAACATCTTTCAGTCCCATGCTCAGCTTGGTATTGGTGTCTTGGAGATTGTTTTTCTCCCGCCTGACCTCAATCAGCACGAGTTCGCCAGCCTTTAGCTGCCGTACGGCGTGCTGCTCCTCCGGATTCTCTCCGGATTCATCTACAAACATCTATTGTTAGACCTGCAGCCATGCCGCATGCTATATGGTACCTATAATTCTTTGAAAGAAATGTTACCAACTAGGGACTTTTTCGGTTCCTTCAATGCGGCAATAGCGGCCCAAAGTTGGGTCTTGCATTCCTCCTGCTCCTGTGACAGTCGACTATTCTTCTCTGTAAGAACCTGCACAATAAGATGATCCTTAAATCAGTTATGCTAACTGTTTCAAGTCTTGGGGGCTACTGATACATATAATCGTCAGATTTACTTACCCGTACATCCTTTACATACTGGTCCATGGCTCTGGCTAGACCATCTTGAGCAGCGTGGAGGTACGCCTCTCCAGAATTGAAGGCATCAAATGCCTCTGGTGAGAAGCAAGCGTCGCGGAGTACGGCCCGGCGGCGCCTATGATTCATGGCGCTCTCCACTTCTGAATTTGTAGCGGATAGCCTATCCACATCCTCTGTAGGGAGAGTATCCGACGTCCGCCCCATGTCGGCTTCCACCTCTATGTCCGGTCCTGGAGCCCGACTGGTGGAAGCGTGATCGGCAGCCTCACAGGACATATTCCGGCGAGCATTTTTTCTCTTAGAGAAACATGGACGTCATTACATTTCAAGAAAGACGACAACCATGGAGCGGGGTTTCTGTCATACCTCTGTGCCGGCGTCTTCCTCCTGACCGCCTTCCTTTTTGGCCTGCCCGGCCTCGGTGCCTCTTGTTGGCGAGTTACTGCGGGTTTGGCGGGACGTCCCGAATGCCTTCCCTGTAAAACACCATATGTATATGGTAGGTGAAGTGTCTAAAAGGGGATCCTAGTTTTTGGAGTTGGGATTTTTGGTTTTTCTTACGTGCGACACAGGAAGCAGTCCGAGATAGTCGGCCGTAATGGCCACCATGGCGTCATCACAGCTTAATTGATAGAACTGCCGGTTTATCAGCTCCACGAATATGTCCGGATCTTCTTCGAGTCCGGGACCGAGGGCCCAGTCAGGGTCCTATTGTTGTGGAGATGGGCTGCTGACCTCCCTTATGGCTCTTCGTAGTTCCTGCAGCAAAATGGCAAGGTGAGTATCTACGACAGAGAATGCGGGAAGAATGGGAGTAAGGAGATATAACTCACCCAGCTGGGAGGGTTGTACATGGAGAATCCATCCCGTGGCTTGATGCGGACGAACTCCTCTTCCTCTCCCTTGAACATTTCAGACAGAATTTTTGCTAAGGCGGCAGCATTTTCCGGACCCTTACGCCCGCAACCGGTGGCGTCATCTTCCCCGTTAAAACACCACAAGGGGTGCCCTCGATATTGCAGTGGTTGCACTCCCTGCATTATGCATATTGATATAACCTCGATTACTGTCTATCCTGATTGAGCCAGTGCTTTAATCCGGTTCATCAGGTAAAGGACTTCTCCGTTGTCTTCCTCCTGGGGCTCTGTGGGCGCCAACTTCGGCGTTTCTTCAGAGGAGCATTGCTGAACTCAGGAAGACCCCGCCGAACAGGGTCCGGAAGGGGGACGTCCTCCATATAAAACCATTCCGAGGGCCAGTCTTCGGACATCTTCTTCGGAGTACCGGACAGGTATCCGGTTTCGGCGATGCGCCATATTTCGGCTCTGCCCACTTGATAAAGTGACCCCTTCTATGTGCGAGGGACGAGGCAAAATAACCTTTACCACAGCTCGAAATGAGCCTCGCAGCCCAGGAAAAACTCGCAGAGGGCAACATAGCCGGTGATGTGTAAAATGGAAGTAGGGGTGAAATTATGCAGTTGGAGACCGTAAAACTCCAGGAGCCCACGGAGGAACGGATGAATCGGAAATCCGAGTCCCCTCAATAAGTAAGGGACAAGGCATACCCGCTCCCCCGTAGAGGGGCTGGGGAAGCTCTCCGCTTGCTCCCCATGTCAGGACCCCGATTCCAGGCCACATCGATCTAGCCGGTAACACCTCATATCACTTTGCGGCCTCACGCACGGTATCCCATGGGTGTCGCCTTACCATGGCCCAGGACCGTTTGCGCCTTTTGGCTCGCGTATATGACAATGTCGCTAGCATCCATATGACCGAGAGCCCGGGCCGACATGGCTAGTCGTGAACCCAAAGCGGCACAGACCTATGGAGACAGGCATACATGAATCACATCAAACATGTCGGTCATCAACGAGTGATTCCGGGCTGTAGCACTGGGCTAACAGGACTGCGGGGATCCCGGGCTGTAGTAGGCTAGACAGGACTCCGGAGGTCACCGCGTGACATTTCCCCGAAGGGACAGACATAGGGACGAAGTGAAACACATGCCGGCTAGTCAAGTGTCCTGAACAATAGTGCTGGGCTAGCAGGACTCCGGTGAACCGGGCTGTAGCGGACTACTATGGCTCAAGGAGCACTAGACTACATTTCCCCATAAGAAAGGCTGCGAAGGACAAACAACTAGATTGCCGGATCCCACTCATACCAAGCATTTCAATCATACACACAATATGCCCGATATGAGTACATACAACATGGCATCACAACAAAACTCTACAACTCAAGTACTTTATTTAAAGGCTCCAGGGAGCCATACATAACATATCCATACAGGTAGGGGTCACATGACCCGACACTCAAGTCATACAATCATACAAGCACATGCGGAAGCAACTATTCTGAGTACAGACTCTAGAAAGAAAGAAGGCTTCTCGAAGCCTGTCTATCTACATAGGGCCCTCCATGGCCTGGATCACCACCTGGGTGGCTAGTCACTCGTCGACGTCAAGGTCTACGTAAAACCCATCGGAGGGGGCAGTGTTGTCGTCTGAAAACAATAAATAAGCAAACATGAGTACAAAGGTACTCAGCAAGTCTTACATCAGAACCTACTATACATGCTCATTCTCAAGAAGGTGGTGGGGTTTATGCAGCAAGCCAGCTTTGACTCTTGGCTAAGCTATCCTACGGAACCTTTTAGCAAAACAGTTTTCGCACACGAGTCCACTACTCACCATCACAATACTCCACCGTGGATCCTCCCTCGTAACCTGCGAGAGGGCCATCCTCGGTACTCACACTTATCTTGAGTCTTTTAGTAGTATCCTTTAACTTGTCTATGAACTGTATATGCAATCAAGTAGTCCTTTACCATGGACACGGCTATTCAAATAGTTTTATACCCTACAGGGGTGTACTTCGTCACACATGTTTCCACCACTTAGCGTCTGCACACGAAATGTGCTCGGCAGACTTCAAGCGAAAACCGACGTGGGTGTAGACCACGACCTGACTAACCTCACAAGTCTCTAGTCCAGGGTCATCACCTATTCAGGTTCCATCCGCAAGGAAATCCGGCCGGGGTGTCCTCAACGGCCCCGAACGATGTGAACAGGGTTCCCGAGACACCAAACAGGTGACTCGGTACACTGTGCCATGGTGTATCTACCGCAACATAGCCCACCCCTAGGGTCAGCGCTACGCACGGCCGCCAACACATATCCTACAAACACCAGAAACTAGTTGCAACTCCTGGACTAAGGCGAGAGGGGTCAGTAAGTCGAGCGGGGTCATATTTCAGGGCCCAATGTGTGGTAGTAGCTGAATCTTAATTCACGCATACAGAACTCAGTTCTTAGGGACGGCTTCAATGAAACAACCCACCATGTACTCCTACATGGCCTCTCATCGATACCTTTACCAAAACATGTTCAACACATCCCACATATTACTGGCACAAGCATTTCACTCTAGCCCATCACCCAGATGAACCAGACCTGACACAACTCTAAGCATAGCAGGCATAGCAAGGTAGGAATCACAAAACATGGCTCAACCAACTCCTACACATGCTAGTGGTTTCATCTAGTTACTGTGGCAATGACAGGTCATGCAGAGGATAAGGGTTCAACTACCATAGCACACAGCGGTTTGAATCGTGTTGTCTTAATGCAGTAAACAAGAGCAGGAGCGAGAACATGGGTTGTATCGGAATGATCAATGGTTGCTTGCCTGATGGAGTGGTAACGGGATACTGCCCTTCAGTTGGATACTCGTGAATATCCTCGGAGGCAGAACCTACCACGAAGAACACAACCGAGCACAATCAACACATGACGATATGCAACAATATGATGCATGCTATGACATGGCAATATGGATGTGCCTTGGCCTAATGCAAGCTAAAACAGAAGGGTAATTGCTTATTTGAACCAAAGGTTCAAGTGTTAGCTCATTTAACTTGATCATATTAGTGCATCACCTTATATTGCATAAACAGCAGGTTTAACTTGTTCTGACATGCATGAAACCAGTACCAATGGATAGCTTGGATTTTTCTAATAATTTTTCATATATAATTTGTCTCATTTGGAGTTATGGTTGAATTTCTATGAATTTTTGAAGTTTAGGCAATTTTCTGGAATTTTCTATATAAAATTAAATCCAGAAAAAGAGTTATTGCGTCAGCATGACATCACCCTGATGTCAGCAGGTCAACTGGGCGCCTCCAGGTCAAACCTGACCAGTGGGGTCCACTGGTCAGTGACACAATCAACTAACCAAGTTAATTAGCCCTAGCTAACTTAGTTAGCCGGGCGGGGCCCGCATGTCAGTGGCTCATCTAATTAGCTAAGTTTATTAACACTAACTAACTAACACTAATTAAGCAGGCGCCTGGGCCCACACGTCAGTGAGTCAGGGGGGGAGTCAACCCAGCCAACCGGGGTCAAAACACGCCGGAGTTGACCCCGGCTCGTCGCCGGCAAGGCCAGAGACGGTGGAGGGGCTCGAAATTCCTCCTCCGGCGACCAAATGGCCAGCGGAGGGCATCTACGCGGAGCTGGGACTCGCCCGCATCCATCTGTGCACACGGCAGGGGCTGAGATGGCCCGAGCTCGCCGGAGGCAAGCTCGCGGCGGTGGCCGGGTTAGGGGCTGGTGCGGGTTAGCACTAGGGGGCACGGCAGGTCGAACGGGTGGGTGTGTTAGGCTCCCGGGGACGCGTTGAAGACGGTGGTGCGCTCGGACGCGTGCTTGCACGGCCGTAGCCACGACGGCGTTTAGGCTCAATGGCGGCGAGCTTCGGGTGCTCGCGGGGCAACGGCTACGGGGCGAAATCGACGGCGTGGCTAAGGGGAAAAGGACCGGGAGCTCACAGCGGTGCCGTAGGGGTGGCTAGGGGGCTCGGGGGCGACCTTGACGGCGCGAATCGACGGCGAGGAGCTCGGGCGGCCGAGGTTGAAGAAGAGCTCGAAGTCGACGATGCAGGGCTTCCGGCGGGGCGTGGTTCGGTGAGGGGGTCGAGGACGACGTTGCGGAGCTCGTGGGCACAACCGAGGGGCGAGGGGGTGGCTGTGGCCGTGGTGGTTCTCGTCGGCGGTGATGGCCGCGTTCTGTGGAAGAGAGGGGGAGAGCCAAAGGAGGGGATGAGCACGGGGGAGGAGGAATGAGAGGGCCAGGGGGTGCATGGCCGTCTCCGTGGCATTGGGAGGGAGTCCGGGAAGCAGGAGGTGGCGCGCAGGGGGGGGAGGTGGCGCGCGCGCGTGCCGGCGAGCGCCGGGCACACGCCCACGTCCTTCTGTCCGAGGAGGGGGACGACAGGAGGCAGCGGGGTGGGCTGGGCCACCAGCTGGAGATGGGCCAGGTAAGTGGCCCATGGCCTTTCCCTCTTTATTTTTTTGTGTTTTTCTATTTCTGTTATTCTGTTTTGATTTAGTTTAAATACTAAATCATTTTATAAAATCCTGGAAATATTTATGGACACTTACTGAAATATTTCAGTGGCTCAAAAAATAGTTCCAACATTATTTGAGCATTTGAATTATTTAATAGCATTTAAATGCCCAAATTCAAATATTTATGAATTAAATCAATGCCCCTTTTGTTGACCTAAAATTATATGCACCATTTTTCCCAAGGGTTCTAACCCAAGGCAAAGAGGGTGAACATTTTTGAAGGGCATTTCAGGTTCATTGAATTTATTTTTAGTAAACCCTAGTTGATTTCAGGGGGGGGTGCTGGGGGTTCTGCTTTCCCCATTTCAATTTTCTGATGAAGGTAAACATGATGCACACTCTAATGCACAATCTAGCTAGGGTGTGACAACTCACCCCCACTCAATAGAATCTCGTCCCGAGATTTAGGATCATCTGGGAAGAAGGTGGGGTACTCGAGTCGAAGACGATCCTCCCTTTCCCAAGTGGCTTCTTCCTCGGAATGGTGTGACCATTGAACCTTGAGAAACTTGATATTATGACGTCGAGTGGTACGCTCGGCTTGATCAAGGATACGAACGGGGTATTCCCGATAGGAAAGGTTATCTTGTAAATCAAGCGTTTCGTGGTCCACTCCACGGATAGGATCCGCGAAGCAACGCCTGAGTTGCGAAACATGGAAGACATCATGAACTCTAGAGAGATGCGGAGGTAGTTCCAATTGGTAGGCAACTTCTCCTCGTTTGGCCAGAATGCGCAAGGGTCCAATGTAACGAGGAGCCAATTTGCCTTTGATACCGAAGCGATGGGTTCCCTTTAACGGGGTAACCCGAAGGTAAGCCTTCTCGTCAATTTCAAATGTCATAGGCTTATGTTTACGATCATATTGACTCTTTTGGCGAGATTGGGCTGTTTTCAATTTCTCACGAATAACGCGAACCTGCTCTTCTGCTTCCTGAATCATATCCGGGCCAAAGAGTTGTCTTTCCCCGGTTTCTGACCAGTTAAGAGGCGTTCGACATTTTCGTCCATAGAGAACTTCGAAGGGAGCCTTGCCCAAACTAGCTTGATAGCTATTGTTATAAGCAAACTCCGCGAATGGAAGGCATTTCTCCCAACTCATTCCGAACGAGATAACAGAAGCTCAGAGCATATCTTCTAGAATTTGATTGACTCGCTCTACTTGACCACTTGATTGAGGATGGAAGGCGGTGCTAAAGGAGAGATGAGTTCCCATAGCATTTCGGAAACTTTCCCAAAATCGAGAGGTGAAGAGACTTCCACGGTCTGAGTTAATTTCCAATGGGACACCATGAGGAGACACTATTCGGGAGATGTATAAGTCAGCTAGCTGGCTAGCGGTGATACTCTCACGAACAGGTAGGAAATGGGCTACTTTGGAAAGACGGTCGATCACGACGAAGATGGCATTATTTCCTCTCTTGGTCCTGGGAAACCTAGTGATGAAATCCATACTGATTTTGTCCTATTTCCATTCAGGAATAGCCAAAGGTTGAAGGGTGCCAGCAGGCCATTGATGCTCTGCTTTAACACGACGACAAACGTCGCAATTAGCAATGTATTGAGCGATTTCTCTCTTCATCCTAGTCCACCAAAACCTCTGGCGTAGGTCTTGATACATTTTAGTACTACCGGGATGAATGGTGAGAGGGGATTCATGAGCTTCCTTAAGGATCATCTGGCGTAGATGTTGTTTCTTGGGAACCACCAGGCGGTTCTCAAAGAAGACAGCACCTTGTTCATCCATGGAAACACATTTAGCTACTCCGCTAGCAATGTTTTCCTTAATCCGGGATATGCCCTTATCACGCTTTTGGGCAGCTATGATTTGATCCATAAGGGTAGGTTTCGCCACCAGAGTAGATAGGAATCCTTGAGGAACAATGTGAAGATTAAGCTTGCGTAATTCCTCATGGAGAAATGGTTGACTTTGTTGTAACATCAGGTTGTTACAGTAGGACTTACGACTTAGTGCATCGGCCATGACATTGGCCTTGCCAGGGGTGTAAGTTATTCCTAAGTCGTAATCCGAGATCAACTCGACCCAACGTCTTTGCCTGAGATTCAAAT
This sequence comes from Triticum monococcum, assembly GCA_034509565.1. Taxonomy (NCBI): domain Eukaryota; kingdom Viridiplantae; phylum Streptophyta; class Magnoliopsida; order Poales; family Poaceae; genus Triticum; species Triticum monococcum. The sequence continues at coordinate 144,262,428 of CM067841.1, read as the reverse complement.
CTGGTTGGGTGAAGATATATTTCAAGCTTTGGTGATCGGTGAAGATCTCGCAACGATTACCGAGAAGGTAATGCCGCTAGGTTTTGAGTGCATGGACTACAGCTGCAAGCTCTAGATCATGTGTGGGATAATTTTCCTCATGTGGGTGTAATTGTCGTGAAGCATAGGCAATTACCTGACGATCTTGCATGAGTATGCAACCTAGTCCTTGTCGCGAGGCGTCGCAATAGATAATAAAGTCCTTGGAGAAATCTGGTGGTACCAGTACGGGAGCAGATGTCAGGCGTCTTTTCAGTTCCTGAAAACTGAACTCGCACTATGGAGTCCACTCGAACTTTTTATCTTTCTTGAGGAGTTCAGTTAGAGGTTTAGCAACCTTGGAGAAATTCTCGACGAAGCGGCGGCAATAGCTCGCTAGGCCAAGGAAACTCCGAACTTGCTTGACCGTTTCAGGTGGAGTCCAATCAAGGGCGGCTTGAACTCGCTCGGGATTGACAGCAATACCCTTACCAGAGATTACATGGCCTAGATAGGTCACTTCTGACAACCAAAATTCACACTTGGAGAATTTGGCATAAAGGCGATGCTCTCGAAGTTTCATCAGTACCAGCCTTAGATGTTCGGCATGTTCCTCTTCATTCTTGGAGTAGATGAGTATGTCATTGAGGTATACTACGACGAATTTATACAAGTACTCCATGAAAACCGAGTTCATTAACCGGGAGAAGGTGGCCGGGGCATTGGTTAAACCGAAGGACATGACGGTGTACTCGTATTGGCCATAACGAGTAACAAAGGCCGTTTTGGGAATGTCCCCGTTTCTGATTTTGATTTGATGGTAGCCCAGCCTCAAATCCATCTTGGAGAAGACTGAGGATCCAGCGAGCTGATCATACAGGTCGTTGATCCTGGGAAGCGGGTATTTGTTCTTGATGGTGACCAGATTGACAGGTCGGTAATCCACTACCATTCGATCCGTTCCATCGTTCTTCTTGACGAAGAGGACGGGGCAAGCCCAAGGAGAGGAGCTAGGACGGATGAACCCTTTGTTCAAGGACTCATCGAGTTGGTTCTTAAGCTCGGCTAGTTCTAAGGGTGCCATCTTGTAGGGTCTTCTAGCAATTGGAACGGTTCCTGGAAAAAGGTCTATCACAAACTCGACATCCCGGTCAGGTGGAACACCTGGCAGTTCTTCCAGGAATACATCCGGGATGTCTCGGACTACCGGAACGTCCTCAAGGTCTAGAAGAGGGTTGGCATTGAGAGAGTAAAGTTGGCGCTTGGCCACTCGAGTTAAGACATTAACTGTCTTGCCCGAGGGATGAGTAAGTTGAACAGTTCTAGTGGCACAATCGATCTTGGCATAATGAGCCGACATCCAGTCCATACCCAAGATGATGTTTATGTCGGAGGACTTGAGAGCTATTAAAGATGCGAGGAAAACAAGCCTATCGACAAGAATTTCGTTCCCATGGCTTACCTTAGAAGTTTGCCATTTGGAACCCGGAGTTTGAATTACCATGGAAGTGGGCATGTCACAGAATGTCGTGTTATGCAACCGAGCATAATTCTCGGATATGAATGAATGAGATGCTCCAGTATCGAAAAGAACAGATGCAGGATGGCAGTTAACAAGGAGCGTACCAAGGACGACGTTGGGATCCTGTTGAGCCTCTTCGGCTGAAACATAGTTGAGTTGGCCACGTGCAGTGGTGGCCGGCTTGGCGTAGAAAGTCTTTCCCGCGGGCTTACCACGGCCAACGGACTTTCCAGCTTGATTGGGGTTGTTCTAGGGACACTCTCGAGTATAGTGACCCGGTTCTCCACACTTGAAGCATATTACCACAGTGGGGCGTGGAGCAACATTAGCAGCAGGGCCACCATAGGGCTTGGGCGGTGCAAATTGCTGGTTGGGACGAGGCGCCTCAAAGGATGGCCTCGGGGTGAATCTGGGTGGCAGTGCGATGCTTGGAATCCACACCCGGCGCTTCTGAGCTCCAGAGCCGGATGAAGACCCAAAATCACGGGAGTGCTTGCGTGAAGCGTCATAATCAGTCTGGCCGGTCTCAGCACTGATAGCTTTATTGACCAGCTTCTGGAAGGATGTGCACTCGTGTAGACGGAGATCGCGGCGAAGCTCAGGGCTAAGTCCCTTGCGGAACCTTGCCTGCTTCTTGGCGTCGGTAGAAACCTCTTCAGGAGCATAGCGTGCCAGGTTCCCAAATTCTCGGCTATATGCATCGACAGTCAGCCTTCCTTGGGTGAAGTTGCAGAACTCCTCCCTCCTGCGATCCATGAGACCTTCCGGAATGTGATGCTCACGGAAAGCCTCGCTGAACTCAGCCCAGGTAGTGATTTGGCCGACCGGGCGCATAGCTTCGTAGTTTTCCCACCAATGGCTAGCGGGGCCCTCGAGATGATAAGCAGCATAGGTAACCTTGTCGGCTTCGGCTACGTTGGCAGAACGTAGCTTGTGGGTGATGCTGCGAAGCCAATCATCCGTGTCGAGGGGCTCGACGGAATGGTTAAACTTTGGTGGGTACAGCTTGATAAAGTCGTTGATTGACACCAGGTCATTTCGTGGGTGGCGTGCAGTGTTCTGCTCAATCCGCTCCAGCAGGCGGTTGGTCTCACGCTTGTTCCTCTCCGCCTCCAGCATCACTTCGGCCAAGGAAGGCGGGTGAGGCAAATTTTCACCTCTAGCTACATTGGCTTCCCCCCGCTCCGGGGCAGCAGGGTTGCCGCGGGTGTTGACCATCCTAGGAGGAAAACAAGACAACGGTTTAGACAAGGATGGCTCAAACTTAACAGGGAAGTGCAGAATGTAAAGGACAACACGGAATGCAGAGATGGTCATTCATATGCCATGGTAATATAAAACTGCCATATATACACCAACGGTCATACTTGTCATACATAGTTTAGTACAAGCTCATGCTACAGTACAACTATGAAGGTAGACGTTACATCTCATCGGAGGCATTCCGAGTCCCTATACATTATTTGTCTACACCTCCGGAATCGATTACACACCAAGTCGTATTCCACAAGTCACGCAGGACAGTGGGGATACAACTACTACAATACTAGTGGTACTACTACTAACTCAGATAGCTCCGTAGTAGTCCTCATAGAAGTCACCTCCATAGCCTAGAAGTTCAACGTGATCATCCGGAAACAGACGGTCCTGAGGAGCCTGTGGACCATAGGGGCTAGGATGAGGTCTTGGACCAACAAACGGTGGCCTGCGGGGACCAAGGGGTGGGGTGATGCCTCCCACATCATGCCAATCCACCATGTCTGGCAGAGCTGCTCTCACAGGATATAGATCCCTGGTATCCATACATCCAGCTTGCACCGCGGGTGCAAACCGAGTCAATGTGGCCCAATGATCAGCACGGGTATTAAAGAGCTCCAGCCTCAAGGCCCGATTCTCTCGGTCCTTATCTTCGAGCATCTCAGCAGTGGTATGAGTTAATGAGTCCTCTTGAGTGGAGTCAGCATAGATAGCCTGAAGATACCCCTGCGCTCCCGGAAGTGAAGCTGGCATGTAACGGAAGTCAGTGTTCCGAAGCAGGCCAGTCCGGACTCGCAAGATGGTCATCATGGAGTAGGCAGTGTCCTGCACAGCCATCTCAACGGTAACTCCGAGTCCATAGGAACAGTGAAGGGGCTTGGTAGATCCAGGATAGGAAGGAAATATCCTGACGGTGCAGAAATACTGGCTTTGATTAAAGTCGCGGAACTGCTCTTCAACAGTGTATTCGGGATACCAATGGTATCCTGTCTCGATCATGACCCGGACCAACATAGCAGTATGACCGGGCACGTCGAGGCACCTGGTCAGGCGAACCACTTGATTTTGAGAATGGTTGGCCATCTGAAAGCACAACCACAAGACAAAGACATCAGAATTCCTAGGGAAAATTGGACAGCATAACGGCTGTAAATGCTTAGAAAAAGATTTGAGACATCCACAACAGTTCACAATACCGCTCAACAGCATCATATCAAGGTTCTGATTCAAATAGCAACGTACTAAAATAGTAGAAACTGGACAGGAACTCGTAGCAATAATCCTATAAACTACTACGGATTAGTAACACGTGAACCTAATAGAAGAAGAGAGCCTAGTCCTTAACACATGTTGAATGAGAAGAGAATGACTCAGATCAGAAGCATAGGGTAAAGGAGTAAAAGAACCTTACGTTCCCTCCCACAATCAATTCCCTTACATATAACTAAAGCATTTCTAGACTCGACATCGACCAGTTTGGCTGAACGAACCTACAGGCAGTCCGGCTCTGATGCCAACGCTGTCAGGACACCGATTCCAGGCCACATCGATCTAGCCGGTAACACCTCATATCACTTTGCGGCCTCACGCACGGTATCCCACGGGTGTCACCTTACCATGGCCCGGGACCGTTTGCGCCTTTTGGCTCGCGTATATGACAATGTCGCTAGCATCCATATGACCGAGAGCCCGGGCCGACATGGCTAGTCGTGAACCCAAAGCGGCACAGACCTATGGAGACAGGCATACATGAATCACATCGAACATGTCGGTCATCAACGAGTGATTCCGGGCTGTAGCACTGGGCTAACAGGACTCCGGGGATCCCAGGCTGTAGCAGGCTAGACAGGACTCCGGAGGTCACCGCGTGACATTTCCCCGAAGGGACAGACATAGGGACGAAGTGAAACACATGCCGGCCAGTCAAGTGTCCTGAACAGTAGTGCTGGGCTAGCAGGACTCCGGTGAACCGGGCTGTAGCGGACTACTACGGCTCAAGGAGCACTAGACTACATTTACCCATAAGAAAGGCTGCGAAGGACAAACAACTAGATTGTCGGATCCCACTCATACCAAGCATTTCAATCATACACACAATATGCCCGATATGAGTACATACAACATGGCATCACAACAAAACTCTACAACTCAAGTACTTTATTTAAAGGCTCCAGGGAGCCATACATAACATATCCATACAGGTAGGGGTCACATGACCCGACACTCAAGTCATACAATCATACAAGCACATGCGGAAGCAACTAGTCTGAGTACAGACTCTAGAAAGAAAGAAGGCTTCTCGAAGCCTGTCTATCTACATAGGGCCCTCCATGGCCTGGATCACCACCTGGGTGGCTAGTCACTCGTCGACGTCAAGGTCTACGTAAAACCCATCGGAGGGGGCAGTGTTGTCGTCTGAAAACAATAAATAAGCAAACATGAGTACAAAGGTACTCAACAACTCTTAAATCAGAACCTACTATACATGCTCATTCTCAAGAAGGTGGTGGGGTTTATGCAGCAAGCCAGCTTTGACTCTTGGCTAAGCTATCCTACGGAACCTTTTAGCAAAACAGTTTTCGCACACGAGTCCACTACTCACCATCACAATACTCCACCGTGGATCCTCCCTCGTAACCTGTGAGAGGGCCATCCTCGGTACTCACACTTATCTTGAGTCTTTTAGTAGTATCCTTTAACTTGTCTATGAACTGTATATGCAATCAAGTAGTCCTTTCCCGCGGACACGGCTATTCGAATAGTTTTATACCCTGCAGAGGTGTACTTCGTCACACATGTTTCCACCACTTAGCGTCTGCACACGAAATGTGCTCGGCAGACTTCAAGCGAAAACCGACGTGGGTGTAGACCACAACCTGACTAACCTCACAAGTCTCTAGTCCAGGGTCATCGCCTATTCAGGTTCCATCCGCAAGGAAATCCGGCCGGGGTGTCCTCAACGGCCCCGAACAATGTGAACAGGGTTCCCGAGACACCAAATGGGTGACTCAGTACACCGTGCCACGGTGTATCTACCGCAACATAGCCCACCCCAAGGGTCAGCGCTACGCACGGCCGCCAACACATATCCTACAAACACCAGAAACTAGTTGCAACTCCTGGACTGAGGCGAGAGGGGTCAGTAAGTCGAGCGGGGTCATATTTCAGGGCCCAATGTGTGGTAGTAGCTGAATCTTAATTCACGCATACAGGACTCAGTTCTTAGGGACGGCTTCAATGAAACAACCCACCATGTACTCCTACATGGCCTCTCATCGATACCTTTACCAAAACATGTTCAACACATCCCACATATTACTGGCACAAGCATTTCACTCTAGCCCATCACCCAGCTGAACCAGACCTGACACAACTCTAAGCATAGCAGGCATAGCAAGGTAGGAATCACAAAACATGGATCAATCAACTCCTACACATGCTAGTGGGTTTCATCTAGTTACTGTGGCAATGACAGGTCATGCAGAGGATAAGGGTTCAACTACCGTAGCACAGAGCGGTTTGAATCGTGTTGTCTTAATGCAGTAAACAAGAGCAGGAGCGAGAACATGGGTTGTATCGGAATGATCAATGGTTGCTTGCCTGATGGAGTGGTAACGGGATACTGCCCTTCAGTTGGATACTCGTGAATATCCTCGGAGGCAGAACCTACCACGAAGAACACAACCGAGCACAATCAACACATGATGATATGCAACAATATGATGCATGCTATGACATGGCAATATGGATGTGCCTTGGCCTAATGCAAGCTAAAACAGAAGGGTAATTGCTTATTTGAACCAAAGGTTCAAGTGTTAGCTCATTTAACTTGATCATATTAGTGCATCACCTTATATTGCATAAACAGCAGGTTTAACTTGTTCTGACATGCATGAAACCAGTACCAATGGATAGCTTGGATTTTTCTGATAATTTTTCATATATAATTTGTCTCATTTGGAGTTATGGTTGAATTTCTATGAATTTTTGAAGTTTAGGCAATTTTTTGGAATTTTCTATATAAAATTAAATCCAGAAAAAGAGTTATTGCGTCAGCATGACATCACCCTGATGTCAGCAGGTCAACTGGGCGCCTCCAGGTCAAACCTGACCAGTGGGGTCCACTGGTCAGTGACACAATCAACTAACCAAGTTAATTAGCCCTAACTAACTTAGTTAGCCGGGCGGGGCCCGCATGTCAGTGGCTCATCTAATTAGCTAAGTTTATTAACACAAACTAACTAACACTAATTAAGCAGGCGCCTGGGCCCACACGTCAGTGAGTCAGGGGGGGGAGTCAACCCAGCCAACCGGGGTCAAAACACGCTGGAGTTGACCCCGGCTCGTCGCCGGCAAGGCCAGAGACGGCGGAGGGGCTCGAAATTCCTCCTCCGGCGACCAAATGGCCAGCGGAGGGCATCTACGCGGAGCTGGGACTCGCCCGCATCCATCTGTGCACACGGCAGGGGCTGAGATGGCCCGAGCTCGCCGGAGGCAAGCTCGCGGCGGTGGCCGGAGTTAGGGGTTGGTGCGGGTTAGCACTAGGGGGCACGGCAGGTCGAACGGGTGGGTGTGTTAGGCTCCTGGGGACGCGTTGAAGACGGTGGTGCGCTCGGACGCGTGCTTGCACGGCCGTAGCCACGATGGCGTCGAGGCTCAACGGCGGCGAGCTTCGGGTGCTCGCGGGGCAACGGCTACGGGGCGAAATCGGCGGCGTGGCTAAGGGGAAAAGGACCGGGAGCTCACAGCGGTGCCGTAGGGGTGGCTAGGGGGCTCGGGGGCGACCTTGACGGCGCGAATCGACGGCGAGGAGCTCGGGCGGCCGAGGTTGAAGAAGAGCTCGAAGTCGACGATGCAGGGCCTCCGGCGGGGCGTGGTTCGGTGAGGGGGTCGAGGACGACGTTGCGGAGCTCGTGGGCACAACCGAGGGGCGAGGGGGTGGCTGTGGCCGTGGTGGTTCTCGTCGGCGGCGACGGCCGCGTTCTGTGGAAGAGAGGGGGAGAGCCAGAGGAGGGGATGAGCACGGGGGAGAAGGAATGAGAGGGCCAGGGGGTGCGTGGCCGTCTCCGTGGCATTGGGAGGGAGTCCGGGAAGCAGGAGGTGGCGCGCGGGGGGGAGGTGGCGCGCGCGCGTGCCGGCGAGCGCCGGGCACACGCCCGCGTCCTTCTGTCCGAGGAGGGGGACGACAGGAGGCAGCGGGGTGGGCTGGGCCGCTAGCTGGAGATGGGCCAGGTAATTGGCCCATGGTCTTTCCCTCTTTATTTTTTTGTGTTTTCCTATTTCTGTTATTCTGTTTTGATTTAGTTTAAATACTAAATCATTTTATAAAATCCTGGAAATATTTATGGACATTTACTGAAATATTTCAGTGGCCCAAAAAATAGTTCCAACATTATTTGAGCATTTGAATTATTTAATAGCATTTAAATGCCCAAATTCAAATATTTATGAATTAAGTCAATGCCCCTTTTGTTGACCTAAAATTATATGCACCATTTTTCCCAAGGGTTCTAACCCAAGGCAAAGAGGGTGAACATTTTTGAAGGGCATTTCAGGTTCATTGAATTTATTTTTAGTAAACCCTAGTTGATTTCAGGGGGGGGTGCTGGGGGTTCTGCTTTCCCCATTTCAATTTTCTGATGAAGGTAAACATGATGCACACTCTAATGCACAATCTAGCTAGGGTGTGACACCCCACCATTGTAGGTGGCGAGCCCGGCTCGGACAGGCACCATATATGTCACAGGGAGAAATCCCTTAGTCTGCAGTTCGACTAATCGACTATGTGGGACTGAACACCTCTCCCAATCACCGGGCTTAGGGCTACGGGAGGGGGAGGAGGAGCTGCGGAGGTCGGCCATGCTAGAGTGGATCTTTTCGAAGCACGCTCCGATGGATTCTCGCTGGGGGAGGATGGTATGGATTGGATCTAAGAATCCCCATCCCTTTAATAGACAATTTATTTATCTGGCTAGGGGGGCGAATGTAAAAATGCCCTAGCGCCTCGCATTCATTCGACGCGTGGAAGATAGCCCTTATTAGGCGCAGAAGCCAAGAGGTTCAATATTTATGGGACTGGACACTGCTTAGCAAACGTTCGAAATTTGGAGAAGAACCAGCCTTGCAATGCCGAAGACAACACTGCGCGCCGGACTCATCGTCATTGAAGCCTGGTTCGGGGGCTACTGAGGGAGTCCTGGATTAGGGGGGTATCTGGACAGCCGGATTATATCTTTTGGCCGGACTGTTGGACTATGAAGATACAAGATTGAAGACTTCGTCCTGTGTCCGGATGGGACTCTACTTGGCGTGGAAGGCAAGCTAGGCAATATGGATATGTATATCTCCTCCTTTGTAACCGACCTTGTGTAACCCTAGCCCCCTCCGGTGTCTATATGTCACATCCCTAGCCCTACTTTGGCCTTGGACTAGCTTGGTGGTTGCATCATGTTTAAATTCAAATGAAATTTGAATTGAGGAATTTTCAAGCCTCAGAATCCCTTTAAAAAAAATGATCAAGATAAAATTTCTTCAAATAAGTCCAAGAAAATGTTCCTGTTAAGCTATAAAAATATTGGCAAGAGGTAAAATTCAAACCAATATTTTTGGAATCTCAGAGATATTTATTTTGGGCCTTTGAATTAATTCAATAACTATTTGAATTGGATTTATATTTATTATTAAATAAATATAGGTCCAATAATTCTGAAATATTTTTGTGGAGCTTTGGTTTAATTCCCTTAGCTTCTAAAAATATTTCCAGAAGCAGCAAAATTGATTTGGCTTCAAAACCAAATTCAAAACAAACCTGCAAATTAGAAAACAGAATTAAATTTAAAAAAAAACAGGAGAGAGAGTGCTCACCTGGCAAAGCCCCCCGGCCCAGCTCCTGTGCAGCCTACCTAACCACCTGGCGGCCCACTTACCAGGCCCAGCCCACCAGTGCCGCCACCGTCTCCCACCTCGCGCCAGAAGGACGCGAGGCGTGTGGCCACCGCGCACCGGCACGCGCCCGGCCACCTCCTCCCTCCCTGCCTGGCTGGCTCCTCCTCGACGCGTCCGGACGACGCCACGCTACCCCCCTGGACCCCCTTGACGCCCTCGCACCCTCCCTCGCCCTCATCCCCTCCCCTATTTCGATCTCTCACCCAAACCCGAGCGTTGCCGTCGCCGCCGATCGCCGTAGCCGTGGCCACCGACCACCGCACCCCCTGCCAACATGCCCATAGGCTCTGCCGCAACGCCCTCTTCCTCATCGCCAAGACACGTGACGCCGGGAGCCCATGCCGTCGTCCTCGCCTTCGTCTTCTTCCGCGGGATCCGATGACAAGCGTCGACGATTCGACGCCGTCCGAGCTGCCCCGAGCACGCTGACCATCCCTACGGCACCGCAGTGAGCCCCTGAGCATTTCCCCCCTCTCCCTGCGGTCAACCTTTTCCTCTAGCCGCCTCCTCCACCGGAGCCGAGACGCTCCACCGCACGAGCTCGACGCCAGCGTCCTTCCGGTGACCTTTTGGTCCCGTGCATATGTCCGTTGGCCTCGTGTGCACGCGAGGAACACGTAGGTGCTAACCGCTAGTTTCTCCGCGCGCTGCGTCATCGTTTTCGTCGATGTCCGAGCTCCGGCGGCCGCCCAGCTCGCTACCGTCGCTGCCACTGACCACCCCAGCTCGCCCCGCGTGCTCCACTAGGTGCGCCTCACCACAATGCGTCCATAGAGCCCAGCCCCGCTTGCTCCCGTCGCCGGAAACGGCCGGGAGGGCAACTCCGGTGCCCTCTGCTAGCGCCGGCGTTTAACCCCGGCGACTGCTGACGTGGCGTCGAGATTATGGCCTAATCATGCTTAGCTTAATCACCTCAGCCGCTGACAATAGGGACCCACCGACTAAATAACCGCGGGTTAAGTTTAGATTAAACTAAATCTAAACAGAGTGGCCCCACGCGTCGGCGTTGACCACGCTGACGTGGCAATTGACTGGCCCCACCTGTCTGTGAGACAAACCAGCACTGGGTCACTGACCAGTGGGTCCCACTGGTCAGGTTTGACCTGGACCCTGCCCCGTTGACCTGCTGACGTCATGACGATGTCATGCTGACGCAATAAACTATTTTCTGGGATTATTATAATTCAGGAAATTCCAGAAAATGCCCAAAACTTCTAAAAATCATAGAAATTCAACCGTAACTCCAAATAAGATAAATTATATATGTAAAATTATCAGAAAAATTCAAGGAATCCATCTGTACCATTTTCATGCATGTTTGAACCGTGTTTGTCCTCTGTTTTGGACAAAACAAATAATGGGCATTTAAATAATCATATATGGGGTTGGAATTTGAATCTTGCACTCAAACCAACTTCATTTAAATCATAGCTAGTTGCATTAGCTCAAACCATAGCATATTGACATGTCATGATCATGCATCATACTGTGCATTGCATTGATTGTATTTCTTTCTCTGTTGCCGGTATTTGTCCCCTCTCGATAGACGTTGTACCGATGATGTGATCGTTGACACTGATGGAGACCCAATGATATCTTCAGAAGTGCCAGGCAAGCAAAACCCCCTTGTTCATTCCGATACAATCCCCCTCTCTCGCTCCTGCTCTCTTTTACTGCATTAGGACAACAACGATTCATATGTTACTTGTTGCGGTAGTTGAACCCCTTATCCTCTGCATGACCTGTCATTTCCACAGTAAATAGATGAAACCCACTAGCATGAGTAGGAGTTGTTTGAGCCCTGATGTGCCTACTCATTCATGCTTGTTTGTCATGCCTGCTACTGCTTAGAGTTGAGTCAGGTCCGATTCATCGGGGATGAATCGGAGGTGTGTAAACATGTCCTACTGTTGAGAGCTAAGTGTGTGAACACGATTTGGTAAAGGTAGCGGTGAGAGGCCATGTAGGAGTACATGGTGGGTTGTCTCATTGAAACCGTCCTCAGGAACTGAGTTCTGTGTTTGTGATCCATGAAACAGCTACTACCACACGTTGGGCCCTGAAATATGACCCCGCTCGACTTACTGACCCCTCTCGTCCTCTGTCCAGGAGTTGCACTTAGTTTCTGGTGTTTATAGGATATGTGTTGGCGGCCGTGCGTAGCGCTGACCCTAGGGGTGGGCTATGTTGCGGTAGATACACTGTGGCACGGTGTACCGGGCGCCCGTTTGGTGTCTCGGGAACCCTGCACACATCGTTTGGGGCTGTGAGCGAAACTCCGGCCGGATCTCCTCGCGGATGGAACCCGAATAGGCGATAAACCTGGACTAGAGACTTGTGTGGTTAGTCAAGTCGTGGTCTACACCCACGTCGGCTTTCGCTTGAAGTCTGCCGAGCACATGTCGTGTGCAGACGCTAAGTGGTGGAAACATGTGTGACGAAGTACACCCCTGCAGGGTTATAAATGATCTATTCGAATAGCCGTGTCCACGGTAAAGGACTTCTGGGTTGCCAATAACAGTTCATAGACAAGTGAAAGTGGATACTCTAAAACTCGCAAGATAAGTGTGAGTACTATGGATGGCCTTCTCGTAGGGAGACGAGAGCGGATCCATAGTGGTGTATTGAATGGTGAATATGTGGACTCGTGTGCGCCACCTCAAAAGAGTTGCTTGCAATCGTAGTTCAGGTTAGCCACTGAGTCAAAGCTGGCTTGCTGCAGTTAAACTCCACCAACCCCCTTTTGTTGATACCGATGCATATGTAGCTAGTTCTGAGGTAAGTCTTGCTGAGTACCTTTGTACTCACGTTTGCTTAATTTATGTTTTGCAGAGAGACTTCAGTCTCGCTAGTAGTTCCGCGTGGACTTCGACATTTAGCTTGATACCTCAGCTATGATCTTGTGCCCTCGGCAGGATTTAGTAGATAGTCAGGCTTCCTAGCCTTTTCCATTTATAGATGTCTGTACTCAGACATGTTGAGCTTCCGCATGTGTTTGATTTGTATGCTATGATTGTTGGGTCATGAGACCCATGCTTGTAATATCTCGCTCTTCGGAGCCTAATGAGTTAATACTTGAGCTGTAGAGTTATGTTGTGATGCCATGTTGTATTCACCCATATCGAGCATATTGTGTGTATGATTGAAATGCTTGGTATGTGTGGGATCCGACTATCTAGTTGTTTATCCTTGGCAGCCTATCATATGGGGAAATGTAGTCTAGTGTTCCTCGAGCCATAGTAGTCCGCTACAGCCGGGTTCACCGGAGTCCTGCTAGCCCAGCACTACTGTTCAGGACACTTGACTGGCCGGCATGTGTTTCACTTTGTTCCTATGTCTGTCCCTTCGGGGAAATGTCACGCGGTGACATCCGGAGTCCTGCCTAGCCTGCTACAGCCCGGGTTACCGGAGTCCTGTTAGCCCAGTGCTACAGCCCGGATTCACACGCTGTTGACCGTCATGCTCGAGGTTGATTCATGTATGCCTGTTCCCATGGGGTAGTGCCGCTTTGGGTTCACGACTAGCCATGTCGGCCCGGGTTCTTTGTCATATGGATGCTAGCGACACTATCATATACGTGAGCCAAAAGGCGCAAACGGTCCTGGGCCAGGTAAGGTGGCACCCGTGGAAATACCGTGCGTGAGGCCACAAAGTGATATGATGTGTTACATGCTAGAACGGTGTGACCTAGGATCGGGGTCCCGACAGCGTTGGTATCAGAGCCTGACTGCGTGTAGGATTACCAAGCCAAACTGGTCGAAGTTGAGTCTAGAAATGCTTTAGTTATGTAAGGGAATTGATTGTGGAAGGGAACGTAAGGCTCTTTTTACTCCTTTACCCTATGCCCTTCTGATCCGAGTCAACCCCTTCTTTTCTACGGGGATTAAGAATTAGGCCTTCTCATCTATCTATCAGGATGACGTGTTACTAAACCGTAGTTGCCTAAGATTGTTGGATTTAAGCCCAGTTCAGTTTCTACTACTTCTGCGTGTTCATAGTTGATCTCGAACCTTGATATTGTGCTTCTGAGTGGTTATGCCACCATATTGCAGGATGTCTCAAATCATTTTGAGCATTTATAGCCGTTATGCTGTCCGAGTCATCCTAGGTTTCTAAATAGTCTGATGCATTTGCAAACCTTTCCCCTGTTCTTGATGTCCATTTGGGCCAGATTAGTCACACTACTTGTCAGTTGGGGTATTCTTTTGCCTCGACATATATTTTGGAATTATTATTATGACCCTAGATGTCTTAGAGTGCCACCTAGTGATCTAGCCATGTTTTGTATTCCCAGTGTGTGATTTTGGCCTTTATTCTCAAAAGCATCCCGTGATGTTATTAGTTAGTAGGCATTCTATTCCTGGGTTTTGAACCCGAGATTCACCCTACTTACTTCATGTTGATAGTGTTTGCTTGTTCCTTTAGGATATTAGTAACCTTTGCGATAGTCCTCGAGGTTCGTGGTACATTCTTCTTCCAATTATCATGAACCATTCTTGGCAGGAGTTCTTTTGAACCAAAAGGTCACGACAGAGTGCTCTTGATGAGTTCTCCATTCTATATTGTGGCTCTGCCAGTTCTACCTTTCTGCGTGGGTTATCCGGAAGAAATATGTTGAACTCGTTCGACATACTAATCTATGCATCCACAACTCAGAAAGTTATATGTTCCTTGAGTTGTCCCTCTTTAGTTGTTTTCTGACCTTCGTCTATCAATTGATAGTCAGGAATAGTTGTGCATTTGTGTTCATCGGTGCCTTTTATTCTTGTGGTCCGTCGAGCCGTTCTATTTTAGAATGACTAGGAGAAACAAACTCCAGTACCTCATCCATTTCTCGGATCAGGTCAAAGTGGTTGTTTTCCGCAGATCAAAATGCCAATCCAGCTTTTGTTCTGTTCTACCTCGGAGTATTACCCACTCTATGTCAAGAGCGTCGTGAGAATTGCACATCTCTCATGAATTCTTGATGCAGTGTTACTTGTTACCATCATTCTTCATTCCTCGGTCCCGTGTTGTCGCAACCGGAATGCCGACAAGTGAACCGTAATGTGTGAAATCAATACTCCTAGCAACTCCGTTGCTTGGTAGTTAATGGACAATATTCTCATCCTTAGTATGCTGATTATTGAATCATCACCCTAAGGTTGAACGTGCTACCTAGTCCATATTTCTGGTGCACACTTCGATCAATGGGTTAGGGTTGTGCCAATCCCTCACTCTTTGATCATATCATCTTGCCCTGAAAAGCAAGGTTGTTCTCGAGCTTAGTAACATACCGGTGGTTCGTGATTTTCCGAATATCTTCTCGGAAGTGTTACCAGGTTGTCACCTGACCGTTATGTTGAGTTCGTGATCAAGTTGGTTTTTCGATAAACCACTTTTCTCCAAGAATCTGTGTTGGATACCCCTGAGCTAGTTGGTTAAGCTTAACAACAACTTGGAGAGTTGGAAGATGAAAACTTGTCCGACTTAGCTCATCCCTAAGGGATATCCTTGTGTGTGTGTGTGTGTGTTGAAGAAAGATGATATATTCATCGACTGATCCCCGTGGTCAGCTATTGGATCTATTATATTGTCCAAACCTTGATTTGAGTGTGGGCTATCGTCAAATCAAATCAGAACCAATGATGTTCGTAATGTTATCTTACTTGCGGTTGTCCCTCGAGCATACACCATTATATCCTTGGTCTGACCAATACTATCACATTGTTCACATAGTGGTGGAAGTCCAGTGATATGGAAATTTCAATGAGTTGCTGTTGAGCCCATCAGCGGCATTTTGTCTCCTCCATGATTGTGTTGAACATCCAGCTAGTGTTGGAAACTTTATAAGCATTGCCCTCATGTCCCGATCATGAAGCATATGTCCGGTTGAAAGATGTGACTTCCCCTAATTCATGTGCATCTGATGTAAGTTGCCGCCGTGAATTCGAGAAAGTTTGTTTTTGCTTCCTCTGGAATCATCCCAAGTCATTCATGCATGTGCGAAGTATTCTATGGTCTGATAGACTGATCATCTACATTCTATACGTATCCCTAGCACACCAAGCCACTGATTGATTTGTTCAAGGAGAAGAAGTTTCTCCTTAAGGGTTAGACCTACGCAAGGACTTCGATATCCTCGTTGATGGTTCCCCCTGAACTCGGTAGTGTTTCATATTAAGACTACCAGGTGACCATGCTTGTCTAGGACAACGTGTTCACATGCTTGTAGCAGAACCGGCTCATGTTTTGGAGCTTACTACCGTAGTTCATTCCCCAAGAATCTCGCAATGTCATCTCGTCGATTTGTGTTGCAAACCTTCATTTTCCTTTCTAGACTCGATGAGTCTAGAATATCCTGTCACCAACCAGATCTGAATCTCAGGCAGATATGATGGTCGGAGCACTTCCCAAGAACTATAATACTGGTCTCTCGATAAACGGTAAAGTGGATGTCGTGGCCAACACATCCAGCCGGAAGACCTATTATTGTAGTATCTCGATTGAAGAAAGTTGGCCACCTTTCCATAAGGATTTCGTAGGATTTACTCCAGGAGTTGTTCCTTATGGATCTATTGTATTCCGAAGTCCGGCCACTACTTGGTGGCTATGCCGATGCTTAAAGCATGACCATGGTAACCAGTACATCAAGGAGAACATTAGAAGCGGAGTGCTAAATGTCTCTCGGTCGATCATCCAGATTTTGTTTCCTTGGCTTCGCTAAGGTGAAATCTGGGAAAGTGTCATCTTTCTTTGCATCTGCATCTTCCACCCTTATTCATCATGGTAGCATGTTGTGTTGCTAGGATCCTTGACACGGATATTGGCAGAACCTTGATCAATACGGAAATGCTCAAGTTCTTGAGAGCATGCTCAGGCACTAGGTTCTGACGTTGTCATTAACTGGAATGTGCCTCCGTCCTCGCAGTTGTTGATAGCCATCCAATTGGTGGAATCACCTTTGCCGGTGAACCTTCTCCCCAGTTACTAGAATCATTCCCAACATTTGCATTTTGTTTCCAGCTTGCACCTCAGTAACTGTTGTTCAGGATCATCTTCAAAAGTGGACTTACCATGGGTCCCATCCATCTCCGATGATAAGCAAAAATCATCCATTGCGTTGTCTCCAACAAGGTAGTCCACATCATCCATCCTAGTCCGAGTATGTCATCCTTTCGAACTCCTTCCACTGATCGTTTGTGATTGCCTTATGCTGGTATAAAGAGTTTCTATGATCTCCGAATCAAAAGTAATTCTTTTTGCCACTCAAGGGAATATTCTGCGAGTCACTTTACTTAAGATGTCTCGTTATGGTATCATGGAAATTATCTCCTCGCTACTTTGAAACCATGCATCATCCTACTCCAGCGTGGGTTTGTTGCGTACCAAATTGAACCTTGTCATCTGCTTCTTCTCATTGATTCTGATATGTGCTTCGTGTCTCAGCTCAAGAGATGTTTTATATCTCACTCCATGAGTTGATCTTGAGTGCTCGATCTCCGAGGAGATCGATTTCTGTAGAATTTCTTTCTGCCATCATCATGCCGGATGAAGATCCCGAAAGCAAAGACGTCAAGATCAAGATGACGAAATGAATCAACATCCTTGGGAAGGGCAGTTGGATCGAGAAGACTGCGATAGTCTTGTGAACCCCCCCCCCTTCCTTCTTACCTCATGTCTTGAATCTCGGGCCGAGATTCTTGTTTAGTGGGTGTGAGCTGTCACATCCCTAGCCCTACTTTGGCCTTGGACTAGCTTGGTGGTTGCATCATGTTTAAATTCAAATGAAATTTGAATTGAGGAATTTTCAAGCCTCAGAATCCCTTTAAAAAAATGATCAAGATAAAATTTCTTCAAATAAGTCCAAGAAAATGTTCCTGTTAAGCTATAAAAATATTGGCAAGAGGTAAAATTCAAACCAATATTTTTGGAATCTCAGAGATATTTATTTTGGGCCTTTGAATTAATTCAATAACTATTTGAATTGGATTTATATTTACTATTAAATAAATATAGGTCCAATAATTCTGAAATATTTTTGTGGAGCTTTGGTTTAATTCCCTTAGCTTCTAAAAATATTTCCAGAAGCAACAAAATTGATTTGGCTTCAAAACCAAATTCAAAACAAACCTGCAAATTAGAAAACAGAATTAAATTAAAAAACAGGAGAGAGAGTGCTCACCTGGCAAAGCCCCCCGGCCCAGCTCCTGTGCAGCCTACCTAACCACCTGGCGGCCCACTTACCAGGCCCAGCCCACCAGTGCCGCCACCGTCTCCCACCTCGCGCCAGAAGGACGCGAGGCGTGTGGCCACCGCGCACCGGCACGCGCCCGGCCACCTCCTCCCTCCCTGCCTGGCTGGCTCCTCCTCGACGCGTCCGGACGACGCCACGCTACCCCCCTGGACCCCCTTGACGCTCTCGCACCCTCCCTCGCCCTCATCCCCTCCCCTGTTTCGATCTCTCACCCAAACCCGAGCGTTGCCGTCGCCGCCGATCGCCGTAGCCGTGGCCACCGACCACCGCACCCCCTGCCAACATGCCCATAGGCTCCGCCGCAACGCCCTCTTCCTCATCGCCAAGACACGTGACGCCGGGAGCCCATGCCGTCGTCCTCGCCTTCGTCTTCTTCCACGGGATCCGATGACAAGCGTCGACGATTCGACGCCGTCCGAGCTGCCCCGAGCACGCTGACCATCCCTACGGCACCGCAGTGAGCCCCTGAGCATTTTCCCCCTCTCCCTGCGGTCAACCTTTTCCTCTAGCCGCCTCCTCCACCGGAGCCGAGACGCTCCGCCGCACGAGCTCGACGCCAGCGTCCTTCCGATGACCTTTTGGTCCCGTGCATATGTCCGTTGGCCTCGTGTGCACGCGAGGAACACGTAGGTGCTAACCGCTAGTTTCTCCGCGCGCTGCATCATCGTTTTCGTCGATGTCCGAGCTCCGGCGGCCGCCCAGCTCGCTACCGTCGCTGCCACTGACCACCCCAGCTCGCCCCGCGTGCTCCACTAGGTGCGCCTCACCACAACGCGTCCATAGAGCCCAACCCCGCTTGCTCCCGTCGCCGGAAACGGCCGGGAGGGCAACTCCGGTGCCCTCTGCTAGCGCCGGCGTTTAACCCCGGCGACTGCTGACGTGGCGTCGAGATTATGGCCTAATCACGCTTAGCTTAATCACCTCAGCCGCTGACAATAGGGACCCACCGACTAAATAACCGCGGGTTAAGTTTAGATTAAACTAAATCTAAACACAGTGGCCCCACGCGTCGGCGTTGACCACGCTGACGTGGCAATTAACTGGCCCCACCTGTCTGTGAGACAAACCAGCACTGGGTCACTGACCAGTGGGTCCCACTGGTCAGGTTTGACCTGGACCCTGCCCCATTGACCTGCTGACGTCATGACGATGTCATGCTGACGCAATAAACTATTTTCTGGGATTATTATAATTCAGGAAATTCCAGAAAATGCCCAAAACTTCTAAAAATCATAGAAATTCAACCGTAACTCCAAATAAGATAAATTATATATGTAAAATTATCAGAAAAATTCAAGGAATCCATCTGTACCATTTTCATGCATGTTTGAACCGTGTTTCTCCTCTGTTTTGGACAAAACAAATAAAGGGCATTTAAATAATCATATATGGGGTTGGAATTTGAATCTTGCACTCAAACCAACTTCATTTAAATCATAGCTCGTTGCATTAGCTCAAACCACAGCATATTGACATGTCATGATCATGCATCATACTGTGCATTGCATTGATTGTATTTCTTTCTCTGTTGCCGGTATTTGTCCCCTCTCGATAGACGTTGTACCGATGATGTGATCGTTGACACTGATGGAGACCCAATGATATCTTCAGAAGTGCCAGGCAAGCAAAACCCCCTTGTTCATTCCGATAAAATCTCCCTCTCTCGCTCCTGCTCTCTTTTACTGCATTAGGACAACAACGATTCATATGTTACTTGTTGCGGTAGTTGAACCCCTTATCCTCTGCATGACCTGTCATTTCCACAGTAAATAGATGAAACCCACTAGCATGAGTAGGAGTTGTTTGAGCCCTGATGTGCCTACTCATTCATGCTTGTTTGTCATGCCTGCTACTGCTTAGAGTTGAGTCAGGTCCGATTCATCGGGGATGAATCGGAGGTGTGTAAACATGTCCTACTGTTGAGAGCTAAGTGTGTGAACACGATTTGGTAAAGGTAGCGGTGAGAGGCCATGTAGGAGTACATGGTGGGTTGTCTCATTGAAACCGTCCTCAGGAACTGAGTTCTGTGTTTGTGATCCATGAAACAGCTACTACCACACGTTGGGCCCTGAAATATGACCCCGCTCGACTTACTGACCCCTCTCGTCCTCTGTCCAGGAGTTGCACTTAGTTTCTGGTGTTTATAGGATATGTGTTGGCGGCCGTGCGTAGCGCTGACCCTAGGGGTGGGCTATGTTGCGGTAGATACACTGTGGCACGGTGTACCGGGCGCCCGTTTGGTGTCTCGGGAACCCTGCACACATCGTTTGGGGCTGTGAGCGAAACTCCGGCCGGATCTCCTCGCGGATGGAACCCGAATAGGCGATAAACCTGGACTAGAGACTTGTGTGGTTAGTCAGGTCGTGGTCTACACCCACGTCGGCTTTCGCTTGTAGTCTGCCGAGCACATGTCGTGTGCAGACGCTAAGTGGTGGAAACATGTGTGACGAAGTACACCCCTGCAGGGTTATAAATGATCTATTCGAATAGCCGTGTCCACGGTAAAGGACTTCTGGGTTGCCAATAACAGTTCATAGACAAGTGAAAGTGGATACTCTAAAACTCGCAAGATAAGTGTGAGTACTATGGATGGCCTTCTCGTAGGGAGACGAGAGCGGATCCATAGTGGTGTATTGAATGGTGAATATGTGGACTCGTGTGCGCCACCTCAAAAGAGTTGCTTGCAATCGTAGTTCAGGTTAGCCACTGAGTCAAAGCTGGCTTGCTGCAGTTAAACTCCACCACCCCCCTTTTATTGATACCGATGCATATGTAGCTAGTTCTGAGGTAAGTCTTGCTGAGTACCTTTGTACTCACGTTTGCTTAATTTATGTTTTGCAGAGAGACTTCAGTCTCGCTAGTAGTTCCGCGTGGACTTCGACATTTAGCTTGATACCTCAGCTATGATCTTGTGCCCTCGGCAGGATTTAGTAGATAGTCAGGCTTCCTAGCCTTTTCCATTTATAGATGTCTGTACTCAGACATGTCGAGCTTCCGCATGTGTTTGATTTGTATGCTATGATTGTTGGGTCATGAGACCCATGCTTGTAATATCTCGCTCTTCGGAGCCTAATGAGTTAATACTTGAGCTGTAGAGTTATGTTGTGATGCCATGTTGTATTCACCCATATCGAGCATATTGTGTGTATGATTGAAATGCTTGGTATGTGTGGGATCCGACTATCTAGTTGTTTATCCTTGGCAGCCTATCATATGGGGAAATGTAGTCTAGTGTTCCTCGAGCCATAGTAGTCTGCTACAGCCCGGTTCACCGGAGTCCTGCTAGCCCAGCACTACTGTTCAGGACACTTGACTGGCCGGCATGTGTTTCACTTCGTTCCTATGTCTGTCCCTTCGGGGAAATGTCACGCGGTGACATCCGGAGTCCTGCCTAGCCTGCTACAGCCCGGGTTACCGGAGTCCTGTTAGCCCAGTGCTACAGCCCGGATTCACACGCTGTTGACCGACATGCTCGAGGTTGATTCATGTATGCCTGTTCCCATGGGGTAGTGCCGCTTTGGGTTCACGACTAGCCATGTCGGCCCGGGTTCTTTGTCATATGGATGCTAGCGACACTATCATATACGTGAGCCAAAAGGCGCAAACGGTCCCGGGCCAGGTAAGGTGGCACCCGTGGAAATACCGTGCGTGAGGCCACAAAGTGATATGATGTGTTACATGCTAGATCGGTGTGACCTAGGATCGGGGTCCCGACACTATATAAACCAGAGGGTTTTAGTCCATAGGACATCATACAATCATACCATAGGCTAGCTTTTAGGGTTTAGCCTCTCCGATCTCGCGGTAGATCAACTCTTGTACTACTCATATATTCAAGAATAATCAAGCAGGATGTAGGGTTTCACCTCCATCAAGAGGGCCCGAACCTAGGTAAAACATCGTGTCCCCTGCCTCCTGTTACCATCCGCCTTAGACGCATAGTTTGGGACCCCCTAACCGAGATCCGCTGGTTTTGACACTGACAGGTGGGTTTATGGTACCGGCAAAAGTTGCGCGCTACTAGAGAGGCTAGCAATGGTGGAAGGGTGAGAGTGCGTATAATCCATGGACTCAACATTAGTCATAAAGAACTCACATACTTATTGCAAAAATCTATTAGTTATCAAAATCAAGTATTACACGCATGCTCCTAAGGGGATAGATTTGTAGGAAAAGACCATCGCTCGTCCCCGACCGCCATTCATAAGCAAGACAATCAAAAAATAAATCATGCTCAGACTTCATTACATAACGCTTCACCATATCGTACATGCTAAGGGAATCACAAACTTTAACACAAGTATCTCTCAAATTCACGACTACTCAACTAGCATGACTCTAATATCACCATCTTCATATCTCAAAACAATCATAAAGAATCAAAATTCTCATAGTATTCAATGCACTTTATATGAAAGTTTTTTACTATACCCATCTTGGATGCCTATCATATTAGGACTAATTTCATAACCAAAGCAAATTACCATGCTGTTATAAAGGACTCTCAAAATAATATAAGTGAAGCATGAGAGATCAATAATTTCTATAAAATAAAACCACCACCGTGCTCTAAAAGATATAAGTGAAGCGCTAGAGCAAAATTATATAGCTCAAAAGATATAAGTGAAGCACAAAGAGTATTCTAATAAATTCCGATTCATGTGTGTCTCTCCATAAGGTGTGTATAGCAAGAATGCTTGTGGTAAACTAAAAAGCAAAGACTCAAATCATACAATACGCTCCAAGCAAACACATATCATGTGGTGAATAAAAATATAGCCTCAAGTAAAGTTACCGATAGACAAAGACGAAAGAGGGGATTCCTTCCGGGGCATCCTCAAGCTTAGGCTTTTGGCTGTCCTTGGATTTTACCTTGGGGTGCCTTGGGAATTCCCAAGCTTAGGCTCTTCCCACTCCTTGTTCCAAAATCCATCAAATCTTTGCCCAAAAACTTCAAAACTTCACAACACAAAACTCAACAGAAAATCTCATGAGCTCCGTTAGTATAAGAAAACAAGTCACCACTTTAAGGTACTGTAATGAACTCATTCTTTATTTATATTGGTGTTAAACCTGTCGGCATTCTGGGAACGGGGCTCCCCAGACATGCCTGCCTGCGGCCTACGGTGTGGCTCAAAGGGGGGCCCAGCATGGCCCATCTTCATCAATACAGACCCAAGACCCTCGCGAGAGGCCAAGCCTCGCGGGGCGGACGACACGGAGCTTCCTCAGGCACGGCCTCATTAGGCTGGCTCGCGAGGAGGCGGAGAGATCAAGGCGGGGTACCTCACGAGGTGCCCGTGATGCAAGCCATGACGACAAAGGGTGCCAGGCAGGCGCCAGCCCGCGCAGTGTCCTCCTTTCCTCTTTGGTGCAAAGGGAGCAAGCGCAGGCGAGAGCATCAAGCAAAGGCACCCGTTTCGGTGCAACGAGACCAAGACCAGTCCAACGGCAGGGAGGAAGTCATTGTGGAGCCCAAGCCAGCGTCACCACGAGAGCCTTTGGCAGGCGAGGACCAACTTTAGTCAGGATAAGTGTACCAGATGTTCCCCTTCAAAATGGCCAATTGTGGGCGCCCTTCCCGCTCAATATTTGGGAAGAGGCCCAGGGCCTTTGCCTATAAATAGGACTAGCCACCCCCAGGGTAGAGGAATGGGAATGGAGGTCAAGATCGAAGAATCCAGATCAGAGAGAGAATCGAAAAGAGAGAGAGAGAGAAGGGTGACTGAACTCCTCCTAGCAGTTCATCCCCTCAGCTAAGAACAGACCCTCGCGAGGCTGTTCTTCCTTGTATTGCTCATCATCATCAGCCCAAGAGGCAATCCACCACACACTGGAGTAGGGTATTACACCACAACGGTGGCCTGAACCAGTATAAACCCTGTGTCTCTTGTGCTGTTCTTTCCATAGCTTAAATCTTAGCGAGGCGGAGGGGTGCAGGTAGGTAGCAGGCGAAATCTCCGTGCGCACCCCAGTGTTCGAACCTCAAGGGTCTGCCGGAACCCGAAATCCGACATTTGGCGCGCCAGGTAGGGATGCGCTGGAATTCATCTTCCACCACCCCGTTCTCCTCCGACCATCGCGTCCATGTCTGACGCTCATTGGGCCTGCGCCGAGCGCCGGGCCGCTCTCGCTTCCCGCGTCGCCCAGAC
Organism: Triticum monococcum; assembly: GCA_034509565.1. Taxonomy (NCBI): domain Eukaryota; kingdom Viridiplantae; phylum Streptophyta; class Magnoliopsida; order Poales; family Poaceae; genus Triticum; species Triticum monococcum. The sequence goes on along the minus strand of CM067841.1, from coordinate 144,238,298 downwards.
GGCCCCTGTCAGTGGGTGTCCACACCATTCCCCGTCACCTGCCGTCAACGCCGCCACCGGCCCGGCGGGGGACGAGCAGCAAGCATCGTCTCAGCATCCGTCCGTGCGACAAGACGGCCGCACCGCTACTCCCTCGCTCACCCCAGCTAGTTCTTCGTCCCGCGCGCTCCGTGCACCCATGGAGGCTCGAGCTGTGCTCATCGCGGAAAACGAGCTCCTGTGCTACCGTCCCGTCGACGATGTCTACGAAGAATGGCTCGACCGCGTCGCCGAGCTCGTCCGCGCCGCAGGGGGCTCTCCTGCATCGTCCGTTGCGCTGCACCGCACCCCGCGCGGGCAACGAAGCTCCGGGGGCGCCCCAGCCGCCCCCTCCTCAAGAAGGCGCCATGGCTCCAAGGCGCGTGGCCCTTGGGCGGAATCCGATCTGTCAGGTGCCAGCGCGGCAAGAACAGAGCTGCCAAGAAGTCCCTTGCCCGCAAGAAGTTTCCCGGGCGCCCCCTGCTCCAGCACATCGCGACCATGCTCCTGCTCCCGCACGTCAAGACCTTGCGCTGCTCCCAGCTGCAGCGCGTGGGGACATGCAAGACCAAGCTCTCCATCACCCAAGGCCTCCCGTGGCCACAGCAGGCTGCCGTGCCTTCACCACTGAGCTACGCAGCGTCGCGTGGCCCAGCAAGTTCAAGCCAGACCTGCCTCCTCGTTACGACGGCACGGCCGACCCTGCGGAGTTCCTCCAGCTCTATGAGCTGGGCATCGAAGCTGCCAACGGAGACGAGAAGGTCACGGCGAACTGTTTTCCCATGGCGCTCAAGGACGGGGCCCGCACCTGGCTCCTGAACCTGACTCCAGGCACGATCTCCTCCAGGGACGAGATGCGCACCCGCTTTATCGCCAACTTCCAAGGTACTCGCGACCGGCCACCCGCCATGAGCGACATGCGCTGCATCAAGCAACAACCCAGAGAGACCCTGCAGAAGTACATCCAGCGCTTCAACAACGCACGCCTCAAGATTCCCAAGGTGACTGAGGAGGCCATAATCTCAGCTTTCTCCGATGGCGTGCGCGATGTCAAGATGAAGGAGGAGCTGGCGATGCATGAAGACCTGTGAACTTCCTTGGAGTTGTGCAACTTGGCAACCAAGTGCGCCAGGGCCGAGGAAGGGCGTCTCTCCCTCCTCGAGCTGCCTGCCGCAGACCCAGAAGAGAAGAAGCCCAAGGCCAAGGATGTGAAGCGCAAGGGGGCTGCCGTGCTCACGGCAGAACCAGACACCAAGCGGGGCAGGGATTAGCCCGAACCTTCCAAGGGCAGTAGGTACTGTGTGTACCACAACCTCCACACCCACAACACCAACAAATGTCAAGAGGTCCAAGCCGTGCGAGAAGGAAGGATCGGTCATCACCCCGACCACGGTGACCGGGGCTACGGTCGAGGAGGAGGAAGGAACGCAGGACGCTGGGGAGACCGCTGCCCGCGCCAAGGGTGGCGTGATCGACCTTGCGAGGATCGCTGGCAAGACCCGCCTCGCGAGGGAGACTGGAGGGATCAGCCTTGCGAGGATTGCCCGCAAGACAATGCAGGCCTCCCTCCGCTGCCGCCGCAGCCAAGGAGAAACGAGTGAAGGAAATATGCCCTAGAGGCAATAATAAAGTTATTATTTATTTCCTTATATCATGATAAATGTTTATTATTCATGCTAGAATTGTATTAACCGGAAACATAATACATGTGTGAATACATAGACCAACAGAGTGTCACTAGTATGCCTCTACTAGACTAGCTCGTTAATCAAAGATGGTTATGTTTCCTAACCATAAACAAAGAGTTGTTATTTGATTAACGAGGTCACATCATTAGTTGAATGATCTGATTGACATGACCCATTTCATTAGCTTAGCACCCGATCGTTTAGTATGTTGCTATTGCTTTTTTCATGACTTATACATGTTCCTATAACTATGAGATTATGCAACTCCCGTTTACCGGAGGAACACTTTGGGTGCTACCAAACGTCACAACGTAACTGGGTGATTATAAAGGAGTACTACAGGTGTCTCCAATGGTAGATGTTGGGTTGGCGTATTTCGAGATTAGGATTTGTCACTCTGATTGTCGGAGAGGTATCTCTGGGCCCTCTCGGTAATACACATCACATAAGCCTTGCAAGCATAATAACTAAGATGTTAGTTATGAGAGGATGTATTACGGAACGAGTAAAGAGACTTGCCAGTAATGAGATTGAACTAGGTATTGGATACCGACGATCGAATCTCGGGCAAGTAACATACCGATGACAAAGGGAACAACGTATGTTGTTATGCGGTCTGACCGATAAAGATCTTCGTAGAATATGTAGGAGCCAATATGGGCATCCAGGTCCCGCTATTGGTTATTGACCGGAGACGTGTCTCGGTCATGTCTACATTGTTCTCGAACCGTAGGGTCCGCACGCTTAACGTTACGATGACAGTTATTATGAGTTTATGCATTTTGATGTACCGAAGGTTGTTCGGAGTCCCGGATGAGATCACGGACATGACGAGGAGTCTCGAAAAGGTCGAGACGTAAAGATTGATATATTGGAAGCCTATGTTTGGGCACCGGAAGCGTTCCGGGTGAAATCGGGATTTTTCCGGATTACCGGGAGGGTTACCGGAACCCCCCCGGGATGTAAATGGGCCTATTGGGCCTTAGTGGAAAAGAGAGATGAGGCAGCCCACACCTGGCTGGCGCCCCCCCCTTTCCCAAGTCCTAATAGGACTAGGAAAGGTGGGCCGGCCCCCTCTTTCTCCTTCCCCCCCAAGAATCCTAGTTGGAATAGGATTGGAGGGGAGGAGTCCTACTCCCGGTGGGAGTAGGACTCCCCCCTGCGCCTCCCTCCTAGCCGGCCGAACCCCCTGCCCCTGGCCTTTATATACGGGGGCAGGGGGCACCCCAAGACACACAAGTTAATCGTTCCTTAGCCGTGTACGGTGCCCCCTGCCACCAAATTCCACCTCGATCATACCGTTACAGTGCTTAGGCGAAGCCCTGCGTCGGTAGTACATCAAGATCGTCACCACGCCGTCGTGCTGACGGAACTCTTCCTCGACGCTTTGCTGGATCGGAGCCCGAGGAACGTCATCGAGCTGAACGTGTGCTAAGAACTCGGAGGTGCCGGAGTAACGGTGCTTGGATCGGTCGGATCGGGAAGAAGACGTACGACTACTTCCTCTACGTTGTGTGATCGCTTCCGCAGTCGGTCTGCGTTGGTACGTAGACAACACTCTCCCCTCTCGTTGCTGTGCATCACCATGATCTTGCGTGTGCGTAGGAAAATTTTGAAATTACTGCGTTCCCCAACAGTGGCATCCGAGCCTAGGTTTTTATGGTTTGATGTTATTTGCACGAGTAGAACACAAGTGAGTTGTGGGCGATACAAGTCATACTGCCTACCAGCATGTCATACTTTGGTTCGGCGGTATTGTTGGACGAGACGATCCGAACCAACCTTACGCGTACTCTTACGCGAGACCGGTTCCCTCGACGTGCTATGCACACAGATGGCTTGCGGAAGACTGTCTCTCCAACTTTAGTTGAACCAAGTGTGACTACGCCCGGTCCTTGAGAAGGTTAAAACGGAGTCTATTTGACGAACTATCGTTGTGGTTTTGATGCATAGGTGAGATGAGTTCTTACTTAAGCCCATAGCAGCCACGTAAAACTTGCAACAACAAAGTAGAGGACGTCTAACTTGTTTTTGCAGGGCATGTTGTGATGTGATATGGTCAAGGCATGATGCTGATTTTATTGTATGAAATGATCATGTTTTGTAACCGAGTTATCGGCAACTGGCAGGAGCCATATGGTTGTCGCTTTATTGTATGCAATGCAATCGCGATGTAATGCTTTACTTTATTACTAAGCGGTAGTGATAGTCGTGGAAGCATAAGATTGGCGAGACGACAACGATGCTATGATGGAGATCAAGGTGTCGCGCCGGTGACGATGATGATCATGACGATGCTTCGGAGATGGAGATCACAAAGCACAAGATGATGATGGCCATATCATATCACTTATATTGATTGCATGTGATGTTTATCCTTTTATGCATCTTATCTTGCTTTGATTGACAGTAGCATTATAAGATGATCTCTCACTAAATTATCAAGAAGTGTTCTCCCTGAGTATGCACCGTTGCAAAAGTTCTTCGTGCTGAGACACCACGTGATGATCGTGTGTGATAGGCTCTACGTTCAAATACAACGGGTGCAAAACAGTTGCACACGCGGAATACTCAGGTTATACTTGACGAGCCAAGCATATACAGATATGGCCTCGGAACACGGAGACCAAAAGGTCGAGCGTGAATCATATAGTAGATATGATCAACATATTGATGTTCACCATTGAAAACTACTCCATCTCACGTGATGATCGGTTATGGTTTAGTTGATTTGGATCACGTAATCACTTAGAGGATTAGAGGGATGTCTATCTAAGTGGGAGTTCTTAACTAAATTAACTGAACTTAAAAATTATCATGAACTTAGTACCTGATAGTATCTTGCTTGTTTATGTTGATTGTAGATAGATGGCTCGTGCTGTTGTTCCGTTGAATTTTAATGCGTTCCGTGAGAAAGCTAAGTTGAAAGATGATGGTAGCAATTACACGGACTGGGTCCGTAACCTGAGGATTATCCTCATTGCTGCACAGAAGAATTACGTCCTGGAAGCACCGCTGAGTGCCAGGCCTGCTGCAAGAGCAACACCAGAAGTTATGAACGTCTGGCAGAGCAAAGCTGATGACTACTCAATAGTTCAGTGCCATGCTTTACGGCTTAGAACCGGGACTTCAACGACGTTTTGAACGTCATGGAGCATATGAGATGTTCCAGGAGTTGAAGTTAATATTTCAAGCAAATGCCCGGATTGAGAGATATGAAGTCTCCAATAAGTTCTATAGCTGCAAAATGGAGGAGAACAGTTCTGTCAGTGAGCATATACTCAAAATGTCTGGGTATAATAATCACTTGATTCAATTGGGAGTTACACTTCCGGATGATTGCGTCATTGACAGAATTCTCCAATCACTGCCACCAAGCTACAAGAGCTTTGTGATGAACTATAATATGCAAGGGATGAACAAGACTATTCCCGAGCTCTTCGCTATGCTGAAAGCTGCGGAGGTAGAAATCAAGAAGGAGCATCAAGTGTTGATGGTTAACAAAACCACTAGTTTCAAGAAAAAAGGCAAAGGGAAGAAGAAAGGGAACTTCAAGAAGAACGGCAAGAAAGTTGCTGCTCAAGAGAAGAAACCCAAGTCTGGACCTAAGCCTGAAACTGAGTGCTTCTACTGCAAGCAGACTGGTCACTGGAAGCGGAACTGCCCCAAGTATTTGGCGGATAAGAAGGATGGCAAGGTGAACAAAGGTATATGTGATATACATGTTATTGATGTGTACCTTACTAATGCTCGCAGTAGCACCTGGGTATTTGATACTGGTTCTGTTGCTAATATTTGCAACTCGAAACAGGGACTACAGAATAAGCGGACACTAGCAAAGGACGAGGTGACGATGCGCGTGGGAAACGGTTCCAAAGTCGATGTGATCGCGGTCGGCACGCTACCTCTACATCTACCTTCGGGATTAATATTAGACCTAAATAATTGTTATTTGGTGCCAGCGTTGAGCATGAACATTATATCTGGATCTTGTTTGATGCGAGACGGTTATTCATTTAAATCAGAGAATAATGGTTGTTCTATTTATATGAGTAATATCTTTTATGGTCATGCACCCTTGAAAAGTGGTCTATTCTTATTGAATCTCGATAGTAGTAATACACATATTCATAATGTTGAAGCCAAAAGATGCAGAGTTGATAATGATAGTGCAACTTATTTGTGGCACTGCCGTTTAGGTCATATCGGTGTAAAGCGCATGAAGAAACTCCATGCTGATGGGCTTTTGGAACCACTTGATTATGAATCACTTGGTACTTGCGAACCGTGCCTCATGGGCACGATGACTAAAACACCGTTCTCCGGTACTATGGAGAGAGCAACAGATTTATTGGAAATCATACATACCGATGTATGTGGTCCGATGAATATTGAGGCTCGTGGCGGATATCGTTATTTTCTCACCTTCACAGATGATTTAAGCAGATATGGGTATATCTACTTAATGAAACATAAGTCTGAAACATTTGAAAAGTTCAAGGAATTTCAGAGTGAAGTTGAAAATCATCGTAACAAAAAAAATAAAGTTTCTACGATCTGATCGTGGAGGAGAATATTTGAGTTACGAGTTTGGTGTACATTTGAAAAATTGTGGAATAGTTTCGCAACTCACGCCACCCGGAACACCACAACGTAATGGTGTGTCCGAACGTCGTAATCGTACTTTACTAGATATGGTGCGATCTATGATGTCTCTTACTGATTTACCGCTATCATTTTGGGGTTATGCTTTAGAGACGGCCGCATTCATGTTAAATAGGGCACCATCTAAATCCGTTGAGACGACGCCTTATGAACTATGGTTTGGCAAGAAACCAAAGTTGTCGTTTCTTAAAATTTGGGGCTGCGATGCTTGTGTGAAAAAGCTTCAACCTGATAAGCTCGAACCCAAATCGGAGAAGTGTGTCTTCATAGGATATCCAAAGGAAACTATTGGATACACCTTCTATCACAGATCCGAAGGCAAGACTTTTGTTGCTAAATTCGGAAACTTTCTTGAGAAGGAGTTTCTCTCGAAAGAAGTGAGTGGGAGGAAAGTAGAACTTGACGAGGTAACTGTACCTACTCCGTTATTGGGAAATAGTACATCACAGAAAACTGTTTCTGTGAGACCTACACCAATAAGAGAGGAAGTTAATGATGATGATCATGAAACTTTAGATCAAGATACTACTGTACCTCGTAGATCAACCAGAGTAAGATCCGCACCAGAGTGGTACGGTAATCCTGTTCTGGAAGTCATGCTACTAGATCATGATGAACCTACGAACTATGAAGAAGCGATGGTGAGCCCAGATTCCGCAAAGTGGCTTGAAGCCATGAAATCTGAGATGGGATCCATGTATGAGAACAAAGTTTGGACTTTGGTTGACTTGCCCGATGATCGGCAAGCAATAGAGAATAAATGGATCTTTAAGAAAAAGACTGACGCTGATGGTAATGTTACTGTCTACAAAGCTCGACTTGTCGCAAAAGGTTTTCGACAAGTTCAAGGAGTTGACTACGATGAGACTTTCTCACCCGTAGCGATGCTTAAGTCTGTCAGAATCATGTTAGCAATTGCCGCATTTTATGATTATGAAATTTGGCAAATGGATGTAAAAACTGCATTCCTGAATGGATTTCTGGAAGAAGAGTTGTATATGATGCAACCAGAAGGTTTTGTCGATCCAAAAGGAGCTAACAAAGTGTGCAAACTCCAGCGATCCATTTATGGACTGGTGCAAGCATCTCGGAGTTGGAATAAACGCTTTGATAGTGTGATCAAAGCATTTGGGTTTATACAGACTTTTGGAGAAGCCTGTATTTACAAGAAAGTGAGTGGGAGCTCTGTAGCATTTCTGATATTATATGTGGATGACATATTACTCATTGGAAATGATATAGAATTTCTGGATAGCATAAAGGGATACTTGAATAAAAGTTTTTCGATGAAAGACCTCGGGGAAGCTTCTTACATATTAGGCATAAAGATCTATAGAGATAGATCAAAACGCTTAATTGGACTTTCACAAAGCACATACCTTGACAAGATTTTGAAGAAGTTCAAAATGGATCAAGCAAAGAAAGGGTTCTTGCCTGTATTGCAAGGTGTGAAGTTGAGTCAGACTCAATGCCCGACCACTGCAGAAGATAGAGAGAAAATGAAAGATGTTCCCTATGCTTCAGCCATAGGCTCTATCATGTATGCAATGCTGTGTACCAGACCTGATGTGTGCCTTGCTATAAGTTTAGCAGGGAGGTACCAAAGTAATCCAGGGGTGGATCACTGGACAGCGGTCAAGAACATCCTGAAGTACCTGAAAAGGACTAAGGATATGTTTCTCGTATATGGAGGTGACAAAGAGCTCACCGTAAGAGGTTACGTTGATGCAAGCTTTGACACTGATCCGGACGATTCTAAATCGCAAACCGGATACGTGTTTACTTTAAACGGTGGAGCTGTCAGTTGGTGCAGTTCTAAACAAAGCGTCGTAGCGGGATCTACATGTGAAGCGGAGTACATAGCTGCTTCAGAAGCAGCGAATGAAGGAGTCTGGATGAAGGAGTTCATATCCGATCTAGGTGTCATACCTAGTGCATCGGGTCCAATGAAAATCTTCTGTGACAATACTGGTGCAATTGCCTTGGCAAAGGAATCCAGATTTCACAAAAGAACCAAACACATCAAGAGACCCTTCAACTCCATCCAGGATTTAGTCCAGGTGGGAGACATAGAGATTTGCAAGATACATACGGATCTGAATGTTGCAGACCCGTTGACTAAGCCTCTTCCACGAGCAAAACATGATCAGCACCAAGGCTCCATGGGTGTTAGAATCATTACTGTGTAATCTAGATTATTGACTCTAGTGCAAGTGGGAGACTGAAGGAAATATGCCCTAGAGGCAATAATAAAGTTATTATTTATTTCCTTATATCATGATAAATGTTTATTATTCATGCTAGAATTGTATTAACCGGAAACATAATACATGTGTGAATACATAGACCAACAGAGTGTCACTAGTATGCCTCTACTAGACTAGCTCGTTAATCAAAGATGGTTATGTTTCCTAACCATGAACAAAGAGTTGTTATTTGATTAACGAGGTCACATCATTAGTTGAATGATCTGATTGACATGACCCATTTCATTAGCTTAGCACCCGATCGTTTAGTATGTTGCTATTGCTTTTTTCATGACTTATACATGTTCCTGTAACTATGAGATTATGCAACTCCCGTTTACCGGAGGAACACTTTGGGTGCTACCAAACGTCACAACGTAACTGGGTGATTATAAAGGAGTACTACAGGTGTCTCCAATGGTAGATGTTGGGTTGGCGTATTTCGAGATTAGGATTTGTCACTCTGATTGTCGGAGAGGTATCTCTGGGCCCTCTCGGTAATACACATCACATAAGCCTTGCAAGCATAATAACTAAGATGTTAGTTATGAGAGGATGTATTACGGAACGAGTAAAGAGACTTGCCAGTAACGAGATTGAACTAGGTATTGGATACCGACGATCGAATCTCGGGCAAGTAACATACCGATGACAAAGGGAACAACGTATGTTGTTATGCGGTCTGACCGATAAAGATCTTCGTAGATTATGTAGGAGCCAATATGGGCATCCAGGTCCCGCTATTGTTTATTGACCGGAGACGTGTCTCGGTCATGTCTACATTGTTCTCGAACCGTAGGGTCCGCACGCTTAACGTTACGATGACAGTTATTATGAGTTTATGCATTTTGATTTACCGAAGGTTGTTCGGAGTCCTGGATGAGATCACGGACATGACGAGGAGTCTCGAAAAGGTCGAGACGTAAAGATTGATATATTGGAAGCCTATGTTTGGGCACCGGAAGCGTTCCGGGTGAAATCGGGATTTTTTCGGATTACCGGGAGGGTTACCGGAACCCCCCCGGGAGGTAAATGGGCCTATTGGGCCTTAGTGGAAAAGAGAGAAGAGGCAGCCCACACCTGGCCGGCGCCCCCCCCCCCCTTTCCCAAGTCCTAATAGGACTAGGAAAGGTGGGCCGGCCCCCTCTTTCTCCTTCCCCCCCAAGAATCCTAGTTGGAATAGGATTGGAGGGGAGGAGTCCTACTCCCGGTGGGAGTAGGACTCCCCCCTGCGCCTCCCTCCTAGCCGGCCGAACCCCCTGCCCCTGGCCTTTATATACGGGGGCAGGGGGCACCCCAAGACACACAAGTTAATCGTTCCTTAGCCGTGTACGGTGCCCCCTGCCACCAAATTCCACCTCGATCATACCGTTACAGTGCTTAGGCGAAGCCCTGCGTCGGTAGTACATCAAGATCGTCACCACGCCGTCGTGCTGACGGAACTCTTCCTCGACGCTTTGCTGGATCGGAGCCCGAGGAACGTCATCGAGTTGAACGTGTGCTAAGAACTCGGAGGTGCCGGAGTAACGGTGCTTGGATCGGTCGGATCGGGAAGAAGACGTACGACTACTTCCTCTATGTTGTGTGATCGCTTCCGCAGTCGGTCTGCGTTGGTACGTAGACAACACTCTCCCCTCTCGTTGCTGTGCATCACCATGATCTTGCGTGTGCGTAGGAAAATTTTGAAATTACTGCGTTCCCCAACAACGAGGACCGCCATCAGGACGAGGGGGCTGGGGGCTTCCAGGAGTCGCGCGCGATCGCCTGCATCCTGGGCGGGGCTCAAGCCCTAGCCTCTCAACGCATCTTTAAGCAGTTCGCCCACGAAGTGAATGCAGTCCTCCCCAAGCTCGAAGCCACGCACCCTCTCAGGTGGTCGGCGTGCGCCATCACGTTCAGCTCAGCAGATCAGCTCAAGTGTGCGGCCACAGCCGGAGTCCTCCTGATGCTTTGTTCCCCATTCATCAGCAACGTGGTGGTCACCAGGACCCTCATCGATGGCGGGGCAGGGCTCAACGTCCTGTCCGTGCAAACATTCAACAATCTCCAAGTGCCCTACAACCAGCTTCAGCCAACCAAGCCTTTCTCCGGAGTCACCGACGGCTCCACGGTCCCGATTGGGCAGGTCCGCCTCCCTGTCACCTTCGGGGCACGCGACAACTACCGCACCGAGCTCATCGACTTCGACATCGCTTACATTCGCCTGCCGTACAATGCCATCCTTGGATACCCAGCGCTGGCCAAGTTCATGGCCGTAACTCACCATGGCTACAACAAACTCCAGATGCCAGGAAGTGGCGGAGTCATCACGGTGCCTTGTGAAGAGAAGGACGCGGTGTGTTCCCTGGAATGAGCCTTTCAGGCCGCATCACCGGAAGACCCGAATCGCGAAAGCAGGAGGCTTCCCGAGACCGCCCCCAAGAAGAAGAAGACATCGTCTGGCCCGGCCCCTCAGGAGGGAGGCCCCTTAGGGCCCGCACCTACCCAGGGGGAACCTCCTTCCATCGCATAGCAAAGCGCGCCCGGCGCCCTCCTCAAGCAGGGCTCGGGGGCTCTCCCCTGGAGGGCCACCGACCTGGCTAAGGTCACGAGGGAGGCGATTGGGCACCACATGGAGGCGTGTTTCGAAGCACGTTTACCTCAAGAAGGAGTAAGGCAAGGAGAGCCATACCCTCAGGAGTTCGTCAGCAAGGCCATTCAGGAGCTACAGGAGTCAAGAGTCATGAAAGGCGGCGGCCGCCTACCAGCTGTGGCTCCCCATCCAGGCGAGGATGGTGGGCTGCGCATCTGCATCGACATACCAGGGCTCAATCGAGTCGCCTCTCTGGAGCGCCTCTGGCCCTCACGAGTGGGGCGCTGTGAAGGTCCACTCCACAGCTACGTTCGCATGCCTTACGGCTTGCCGAACGCGGCTGCCACGTACCAGCGCCTCATGAGGGGCATCATGGAGGCTCAAGAGGCTAGGTGTTCCGCAGCCCTGGCGGAGATGGAGATGGTCTGCGAGAAGCCACCAGTGCCTCTGGAGCCTCCCGAGGCCCCTGGGCCTGGGGGCTCATGAGGATCGGCTTCGGCAGCCCACCGAGTCTGCTACACCAACACTCCTTCGTCCTCAACATCATCAGGTGACATCTTTCAAGTTTCATTTCCAGCTAGGAGCGCCCCCAGGGCTACAATATTCCCAGGCCGCGTGGGTCCGTCCCTGCGGCATGTATCCCTTTTATTTCATGTTGTTAGCTTACTTTGTTGGGGGCGCCCCACGGGCTGCATCATCCCCAAGTCGCTCGGGCCTGACCCAGTGATGTCCGCCTTCCCAGCATCTGTTTGAATGAATCCACTCCTTCGCGGCTAATGTGTTTGACCTAGTTGCCCGCTCAACTGATGCCAACTGACGGAGCTTCTCCCAGACGGCACGGCACTTACGCATGGGTCCGTCCCTGCAACACCGACAAACCTGAATGGCTGAGCTCTGGCCACGGCAGCCCCGCATGGCGCCACATCGTCAAGCCTTTAGTGCCTCATCGCCCCTCGGAAGCAACCAACGGCTGACTGTCAATTGTCATGGCAACCCCTCGTTCTTTCTATGATGGGTCTACAGGATCTCCTAAATGAGCTGCGTCTGGCGAGGCCCTTGCGGTGTCTCCTTCACTCTCATCCGCGCGAACCGCTTGCACGTTAAAGGGGGGGTGCCTGAGCATCGCGACTCAGGGGTCCTACTAGCTCTCCAGCCCTCACCCTCTGGCCTTGTCCACGACATCGCGACCTGGCATACCTGCGACGGCTAAGACTCGCTCGAGGGCCGGGACCCGAGGACGTAGAGAAGGAAGGGTAGCAAAGGTGAGAGGGGAGGGACAGGCGAGGACCTCACCGAGCAACCTCACGCCTACCGATGCACGGACCCGGCGACACACGAGAGAGCGGCCCCTGATTCTCGAGATAAGTCAACACCCGGAAGCACCAGCTACCGTGGCACCATCCCCACACCTAATTCAATCCTGTGTTAGCGATGCCGCTCTCCTTTCTCACCGAACGATGGCTGCTTGAGCGCCAAAGGGGACCTCCTGAGAATCGCGACTTAGAGGCTCTTACCGGACCCCGGGTCGCTCACCTCCTAGCCTTGACCATGGCATCGCGACCCGGCATACCAGCGACGGCTGAAGCCGCCTTGGGACTGGGACCTGTCGGCGTAGAGCACCAAGCCCTCGTGAGGTTCGAAAGGGAGAACTGAGCTAAGACGGAATGAGCAACTCGCACAATTCTATGACAAGGGTTATATTAACAAAACAGGATCACATGCACCTTACAAGCCCCCACGGGACGCGTCTTTGATTCCTCGCAGGGAACAGATCCTAAAAGGACGCTAACTACACGCGCCCCTGCAAAAGACGCCATCATCAACAGTGGGCCGTCAAGCACCGGCACCAACCCCATCCAGATCAGAGTCGGTGACGGCCTGACGAGCCCGCCCTGCTCCAAGAGCGGCACCGGCTCGGGGGCTCATAGCTGTCGTCGCTCGTTTCCGGAGTCGCGAAGAGCTCGCCGAAGTCGCTGGAACCTCCGATGCCTCCGCCGCCTGAGGAGCCGCCAAGGGAGCGGTCGGCGGGCCCAGTCCTCGCCGTAGCAGGGTCCCGACCGCCTCTCCCGGGGTAGCACTCCAGCCGGCGCCCGTTCACATCGAAGACCTTGAAGAACATCACCGAAGCACCGTCGTACTCCAAGTGGATCGCGAAGGCGCCTCTTGTCCTGCAAACCCGGGCGATTTCGCTCTAGCCTCGAGTCATGAAGACCTCGCCCGAGGCAACGACCGCGCCCTCTGCCTCGGTCGCGAGGGTGCTGCAGCCAAAGCTCCAGGAGTTCTCCCTGCGAGATGATGGAGGCGAAGAAGGGAGGAAGGCGAATCCAAGATTGAGGAGGCATGGCGGCATGGAGCACGAACTCTTGGGAGGAGCCCTCGGTGTGGACCCTAGGGGGGACAACCCACACCTTTGTGACTCGTCGGCACAGACGGCAGCGCCGCCCGTGGCGATCGGCATCGACTCCTTCAGAGCCCTCGATGTGGGCGTACAAGGGAAGCGGGAACCCCGGCGGTGGCCGCTCGCACCAGGGCCTCGACACCACCTGATGGGCCCCCTCATCCCGGCCGCAGAGGGCGAGCCGTTTCTTCGACGGGAGCGGGTCTGGTTCCTCTCGGGGAGCCTTTCCCTTCTCTGCCGCCGAAAACCGGCAGATCCGAGCCATCGCAGCAAGACGGGGCAAGGACCGGGAAGAAGGAGAAGCAAGAAGGGATGGACTGGAAGGGCGCACGCCGTTCCGTACTTATGGCCGGCGAAGGCCAACCGCCGACCTCCATGATCACAGGTAATCATGACCCGCTTTGCATGTAGGGACTTGTCCGACCCGTGCAGTTGCCGAGGCACCGTGGGGAAGTGGAGGCGCTCACGTCCAATCAACCGCCACGCGGCGCCCAAGGCCGCAGGCTGTTAGGGCCCGCGACGATTCGCCCTTGCCCTTTCTTCTCCCTGCATGGCCAAGTCCGGGCGCGCCTTGGGCCTGGGGGCTACTGTCGGCGTTCTGGGAACGGGGGTCCCCAGACTTGCCTGCCTGCAGCCTGCGGCGTGGCTCAAAGGGGGCCCAGCACGGCCCATCTTCATCAACAGAGACCCAAAACCCTTGCGAGGGGCCAAGCCTCGTGGGGCGGACGACATGGAGCTTCCTCAGGCACGGCCTCATCAGGCTGGCTCGCGAGGAGGCGGAGAGATCAAGGCGGGGTACCTCACGAGGTGCCCATGACGCAAGCCATGACGACCAAGGGTGCCAGGCGGGCGCCAGCCCGCGCAGTGTCCTCCTTTCCTCTTTGGTGCAAAGGGAGCAAGCACAGGCGAGAGCATCAAGCAAAGGCACCCGTTTCGCTGCAACGAGACCAAGACCAGTCCAACAACAGGGAGGAAGTCATTGTGGAGCCCAAGCCAGCGTCACCACAAGAGCCTTTGGCAGGCAAGGACCAACTTTAGTCAGGATAAGTGTACCAGATGTTCCCCTTCAAAATGGCCAATTGTTGGCGCCCTTCCCGCTCAATATTTGGGAAGAGGCCCAGGGCCTTTGCCTATAAATAGGACTAGCCACCCCCAGGGTAGAGGAATGGGAATGGAGGTCGAGATCGAAGAATCGAGATCAGAGAGAGAATCGAAAAGAGAGAGAGAGAAGGGTGACTGAACTCCTCCTAACAGTTCATCCCCTCAGCTAAAAACAGACCCTCGCGAGGCTGTTCTTCCTTGTATTGCTCATCATCATCAGCCCAAGAGGCAATCCACCACACACTGGAGTAGGGTATTACACCACAATGGTGGCCCGAACCAGTATAAACCCTGTGTCTCTTGTGCTGTTCTTTCCATAGCTTAAATCTTAGCGAGGCGGAGGGGTGCAGGTAGGTAGAAGGCGAAATCTCCGCGCGCACCCTAGTGTTCGAACCTCAAGAGTCTGCCGGAACCCGAAATCAGACAAAACCTACTGTATTCCAACTTCTCTATGGTTCATACCCCCTAATACTAGCCATAGATTCATCAAAATAAGCAATCAACACACGAAAAACAGAATCTGTCAAAAACATAATAGTCTGTAGAAATCTGTAGGTTTCGAATACTGATGTAACTCCAAAAATTCTACCAAATTAGGAACACCTAAATAAATTTTATATTGATGTACTTCAGTTTGAATCAGTATTTTATCACTCTCTGGTTAAAAATGAAAATTATTCTTGTGAGCACATACTTTCTGTTTCTTTTCAGCAAGATCAAATAACAATCATCCAAGAAGATCCTAAAGGCTTTACTTAGCACAAACACTAATTAAAACATAAAAAACACAATCATAACAGAGGATAGATGATTTATTTATTACAAAGCAAGAACAAAAAACAAGAAACAAAAATAATATTGGGCTGCTGTCAGTGTCAAAACCGGCGGATCTCGGGTAGGGGGGTCCCGAACTGTGCTTCTGAGGTTGATGGTAACAGGACACAGGGAACACAATGTTTACCCAGGTTCGGGCCCTCACGATGGAGGTAAAACCCTACGTCCTACTAGATTAATATTGATGAGTATGGGGGTTACAAGAGTTGATCTACCACGAGATCGTAATGGCTAAAACCCTAGAAGTCTAGTCTATATGATTATGATTGTTTCTACGGACTAAGACCTCCGGTTTATATAGACACCAGAGGGGTCTAGGGTTATACAAAGTCGGTTACGGAGAAAGGAATCTTCATATCCGAATGCCAAGCTTGCCATCCACGCCAAGGAGAGTCCCATCCGGACACGGGTGAGAGTCTTCGGTCTTGTATCTTAGTAGCCCATTAGTCTGTCCCATGTCCAACAGGCCGGACACCCGAGGACCCCTTAGTCCAGGACTACCTCAGTAGCCCCTGAACTAGGCTTCAATGACGAGGTGTCCGGCACGCAGATTGTCTTCGGCATTGCAAGGTGGGTTCCTCCTCTGATCACTTCAAAACACCCAACTTAAAGAGTTGTATTCGGCCTTCCATTTAATGTTGCACCTATCGGCTTCTGTGCCTCCACACCTTCTGCTCCACGCGTCGAGCGAATACGAGAGGTTGGGGCATTTTTGCATAACCCCCTCCGACCACATAAGAAATGCCTCTATTTAAGGGGAGTGGATCCCAGATCCATTCCATACCCCGCGGAAAAATCCTCGGAGCTTGCTAGGAGGAACCACTCCAACATGGCTAACGCCCCTAGCTCTTCCTCCTGTCTCCATGGCTCCGAGAAAGGTGATTGGGAGAGAAGTTCCGTATCTCATGGTCAGCTGACGAAGCTGCAAACACATGGCTTTCTTCCCCCCGCGGATCTAGTCCCCGTCTGAGCAGGATTGACGCCCTTTAACGGCGGGGTTCAGGCGGAGAGTTTCCCCAATCCGTCCAGGGGGGGAACGAGTGTGCTTCGTTCCCTACTTGCTAAGAGGCGTCGGATTTCCAATCCACCCATTCATCCGAGGACTTCTGGAGTACTATGGCCTCCAACTACACAATTTCACTCCTGCCTCCGTCATGCACATCGCGGGTTACGTTGCTCTATGTGAGCTATTCCTGGGCTGTGAGGCCCATTTTGAACTATGGAGGACACTATTCTGCCTCGTCCCTCGTAATCAAGGGGGGTCAATATTCGAAGTAGGGGGAGCCGAGGTATGGCGCATCACCAGGACCGGAGAAGGCATCCGAAGAGTGGCCTTCCGAATGGTTCTATATTGACGATGTCGCTCTTCCTAACCCAGTCCGGATAGGTCTCCCCGAATTTTCAAGCATTCCATTGAAGAAAGGCCATAGCTGGCGCCCTCGGAGCCTCGAGGAGGAGGACAACGCAGAAGTCAGTCAGTTAATGGGCAGGATCAAGATGCTCGCCCAGTCCGGATTATCAATAACTGAGGTAATGGCAATTTCTATAGCGCGGGGGGTCCAACCACTCCAATATAGAGGGCTTCCCAAGTGGCATTATAATGGGGAAGAGGATGCCTCATGCTGCGGGCGGAAGGGTCCGAAAACCCCCGCCGCTTTAGCCAAAATACTGGCCGAACTACACAAAGGGGAGAAGGAGGAGTTCACTCGTCTCAAACGCCAAGATGGATTTTCCATGTATAATCCTCCTAGCTGGGTGAGTTCCAATCCCACCATTTTACTCCTCTCCCTGAATCATTTTTAATCGATAGTAACCTATCCACTCACAACAGGAATGGCGGAAGGCTACCGAGGGGATCCATAGCCCCGCCCTCCAGCCGGAGGGTCACAACCGGGACCTTGACCCCGGATTCAAAGAAGATCCGGACATATTTGTGGAGCTCGAGAATGGAGTATTCTATCAGACGAGCTATGATGGTACGGAAGTACCCATCATCGTTGATTATCCTGGCCTCCTCCCTGCTTCGCATGTAAGTAATTTAAGAGACACCTTCTTCGAAAGAGTTTCCTTATTATGCCTCACCCACCGCACTATTTCGTGTTCCAAAGGGGAGGCACTCGACATCACAATGTGCACCAGAAGCATCTCCGAGGAGAGCGGCGCCAGCGCCGAGCACATCTTCGAAGAGGAAGGCAAACGATAATACAACAGAACCTTCATCAAAGAGGTAAGGCTTTCTTTTCAAAAATACATCTCCTGGTCGGCACATCAAATCATGATGCCATTCGCCGCATTCTATCAGGAAAAGTGTCCGTCGGACTATGTCCGGGGATCCTGTCGGTCGTGCCTCCACTAGTCAGGTTCCAGACCCTGCCCTAAGGACGGGGGCTAACACGGGAGTGGCGCAGAACTTGTCGGATGTGTGGTTCCGGCAAACCCTTAAGGTTCAAACACTGGGGTGCGCGCGAAGTCTTTCCTTCCCACCAATCGATGCCCTAGCTCACAAAAATCTCACGGGTGAACTCGACGACCTCGCAACATAGAAAGACACAAGATTTATACTGGTTCGGGCCACCGTTGTGGTGTAATACCCTACTCCAGTGTGGTGGTGGTGGATTGCCTCTAGGGCTGATGATGAACAATACAAGGGAAGAACAGCCTCCTGAGGTTGAGGTGTTCTTGAGCTCGGTGAGCTTGCGCATGTGTGTGTGGTATGAATGATCCATCCCTTTTCTAAGGTGGTGGCTAGTCCTATTTTACTGGCCCTGGTCCTCTTTCCAAATATCGAGTGGGAAGGGAGCCAACAATGGCAGGCTAATTCAAAGGGGGACAGCTGGTACAAGCTATCCTGACAAAAGTGGTCTTCGCCTGCCAAAGGCTCTGGTGGTGACGCCGTCTTGGGCTCCACGATGACCTCCGTCTTGCCGTCCTCCTAGTCTTAGTTTTGTTGCACCAATATAGCAACATTTCCTGATGCCTTGGTACTCTTCGCCTGCGCTGGCCTCCTTAGCACAAAAGAGGAAACAAGGACGCTGCATGCGCTGGCGCCCGCCTGGTGCCGTGCGTCATGGCTCATGTCACGAGGGCCTCATGAGGTTTGCCCCGCCTTGATATCTCCGCTCCTCGTGAGCCTGCCTAGCTAGGCCACTCACGAGGAGGTCTTGCGTTGTCCGCCTCGCGAGGCTTGGACCCTCGCGAGGGTCTTGGATGCTTTGTTGGTGTAGATGGGCCTTACGGCCTGCTGGCTCAGCCACGCCGCGGGCCGCAGGCAGGCAAGTCTGGAGACCCCCGTTCCCAGAATGCCGACAGTAGCCCCCAAGCCCAAGGTGCGCTCGGGCTTGGCTTCGCGGCGAAGCCAAGGGCCAAGTTCGGAACACCGCGGGCCCCAAAAGCCTGTGGCCTTGATTGACGCGTGGCGGTTGATTGGACGTGGGCCTCTCCGCTTCCCCACGCTGCCCTTGAATCCGCCTTGCTATGCGGCCCCGCCTCTTACACAGTTATTCTTCTTTCGCCAAGCCCGACTCTTCCAATCTCCCTGCTGCCTCGACGCCCTGCTCCATCTTCTCAGTCCGACCTGTGCTCCGCCCGCTTCACCGCCATGCCGCCGAAACAAACAAAGAAAGGGAAGAAACCTCTGTCTTCGCCGACTGCGCCTCCATCCTTCGAGCCGGCGCTCGGCCGGCCTCTGGTGCTCAACGACAAGGCCATGGACAAGGTGCGCCCCATGCTCGCCTCCAGTTTCAATGAGTGGGGAGAGACGCCGGATTGGCCCGTGTCTCGCAGCAGCATGACTCAGACAGTTACCGAGATCTCGATCTTCATCAATGCCCTATGGGCTGGCCTGCTTCCTCCCTTCCCCACCTTCTTCAACGCGGTGCTCGAGCACTATCAGATCCACATGATCCATCTCGATCCTCAAGATGTGACCCTTCTCGCCGTGTTTGCCTTTGTGTGCGAGGCCATTGTGGGCGTCGCTCCCTCCGTGGCACTCTTCCGCTACTTCTTCTTGTTGCATCTCACCAGTCCCCGACAAAACTCAGGGTGCGTGGGTTTCCAGGCCATGGCTGCGACAGCAGGCATGGATATCGACTACGAGCTCCCTTCATCCACGAGGGAGTTCCGTACGCGTTAGGTGTTTGTTGACGCTAGCGTGCTCAACCCTCTGCTCCAAGCTCCGGCGGTGCCCGCTATCCCAAACTCTGGCTGGGGTCATCAGAAGCTCACTAGCCCCTGCCTTGCCCCCGTCTGGGCCAGACTCAGGCGGTTGAAGGACCTTGGCATGACTGCGCCCATGGTGGTCAGGGAGTTTATCAGGCGTCGATTTGCTCCTATCCAGTGCCACTCTCGCCCGATGTGGGACTTGCTCAGCAGCCAGGACAGCATGAGGTTTCAGGAGGAGGGGCTTCCTATCGCCATGCGGCAGACTGTGCTCAAGGTCCTATCAGGTGTCCCTCTGCCAGACGAGATGCCCAGGAATAGTTGCATGTTGTACCACTGAGAGAACAAGGCCACATTTGCCGCGAAAATGCCTTCCTTTGATGAGTGGGGGCTGCGCCCAGTTGGCTTGGTGGGGCCTTGTGAGAACCCCGTCATCGTGGTCCCCTTCTTCACCGCCGGTTCCGGGCTCACCCCAGGTGACGTGGCAGGGGAGCGAGCCTCGACGGGTGGCAGCGGCTCGGGTGCTGAGGAGCACATGTCGTGCGGTGACCCTGCGACCCCCTCCTGAGGTGTCGGTTGCCGAGGAGATGTGGCATGCGGCTCCCAAGGCTGAGGCTCCTGGAGCCTCGGGAGGTCGCAGAGGGATGGAGCCAGGCTGTTTGGCTCAACCGGGCTCCCCTGAGGCCATCCCTCTTGAGTCTTCTCCGGCTCCGCCGTGCACCGGCCGTCACGTCCAGCGCTTCGGTCACCTTTGTGTGGACTTCGAGGAGCTCCGCAAGAGGAAGGGATCTCTGAGCAGCAGCAGTATCTTTGGGCCGTTGAAGCGACGAAAGTACATTGCCGTCGACGAGTAAGTACCTTATCTTGGTGATCTTCTATGTGGCGCCTACTTTCCCTGACGACTGTCCCCTCAGGACCCCTTCTGCTAAGGCTGCGAAATCTCTAGAGAAGCAGCTCTCTCTCATCCCGTCGCACCCGCCAAGCTCCAGTGCTACAGGCTCATGCGCTTCCCACGGCATGGGGTCAGCCATGGGAGTTGGTCCGCTAGCAAGGCACCCCGAGCTTGCGCCTTCGCCGTCCTTTCTTCGCGGCCTTGCTCAGAGCACAACAGGCGCGCCAAGGGCTCCTCCCCTGGTCACGGTCGGCGGCTGGCTGGCCTCGATCCTGGGGTCTTCTTCAAGAAGCGGGCCTTGTTCGATTCGGGCCCCTCGCGAGAGTCGGCTGACGCCTAGGACCGTGCCAGCCCCCAGCCCCCAACCCCCAACCGGGAAGTGGTGCTCCACTTGATGCTCCACCCGCAGCCCCCGAGGTGGAGGACGAGGTGGGTCGAGCGTTCGAGCTCGAGCGCGGGCGCAGCATAGTCCGCCATGACCTCCTCCAAGAGGCGATGGGTGCGATGAATCGCCTTCGTGAGGAGCATTCTAGTGTCGACTCGCGTCTTGAGGCTGAACGTCTTCGGTTGGTGGAGGAGCGGCACAAACTGCGAGTGGCCATCAACCTTGGTCAATATCAGCGCGACCTCGAGAACGCGAAGGCCGAGGCGTCTCTCAAGATTGCCAATGAAGCCCGCTCGCGAGCTTTGGAAGAAGCTCGCGAGTCCGATTGCCGCCGCGAGGCTACGGAGGAGCTCGCATGGGACTTTCAGGCCTGGAGCGGGTCCCTTGAGCAGCAGATGGAGGCGCGCGAGGCCGCTCTTGCATCGCTGAGGGGGACGCCTGCAGAGGAAGAGGAGGTCTGGCAGCATGAGGAGGCGCTGGCCCTGCAAGCCGTGGAGCGCAGCCTCGAGCTCGAGCGACTGGAGACAAGGGAGCGTCAAGTCACTGAAGCGGAAGATGCCGTCGGGGCCCGCGAGGCCGGAGTCGAGGAGGAGATCAATCACCGGGTGGACGAGGTTCGTGAAGATCTGGATGGCAGGTACAACTTGAGGCTGCAGCTCGCCTGGCTGGAGGGCGCGGGCAGGGCCGCCTCCCTCAGACCCAGGTTGGACGAGGCCGAGAGGCGTGCGGAGGCCACAGCCGCTGCCCTGGTTATGGCGCAGGCGGACTTGGCCTCCGCCCGCGCCGAGCTGCATTCCCTCCAGAGATGAGTTGACGATGCCGAGGCTGTCGCTCAGCAAAACAGGGAGGAAGTGCCCCAACGCTGAACGCTGGAGCGCGAGCATGCCCCCATGCTTCAAGACCTTCGGAGCAAGGCCAACACCGCCCTGGGTTACATCTCCGACGAAGAGGCCCCGACCCCTCACTCAAATGACTACGCCAGCCACCTGATCTTCTTCACCGAGGTGGTGACGCGCCTAGAGGCGCAATCTGCCAGAGCTTGACTGCTTGTGGAGGAGTGGGGCCGTGGCCTGCTTCAGCGTGCCTTCTCCCGCGTCTTCAGCCATCTTCTGAGTGCCGACCCCAACTTCGACTTTGATGCCGCCATTGCCCCCGTACCCACGGCCATCCGGGATGACCTGACGCGTTGGGTAGAGGACCATGTTGACGCGTTGGTCAGGGCCTTCACCTCGGAGGATGACGTGGTGGTGGTCGTCCCAGATGAAGGTGATGTGGTCGATGACGGTGATGGGGGCGTCGCCGTCGACGGCGACGATACCGACGAAGATGCTGACGACGCGAGTGACGCGTCCGTGGGTGATGTAGCGAGTGATATCTCCGGCTGATCCCATGTTCTCCTGTTGTTTCATCCTGCACGCAAAACTCGGGCGTGGCCCTTGGAAGACTTGTAAGAGCATTTTGAGAGGGGGAGCCCCTCGTGTAAGCAAAATGCAATTTTTACTTTCCTATGTGATGTGGGTATATGTCCTCGTGAGCACGTGAAGCTGGGGGTGAGCTCCCCATCGTGGTTTACCTTATTCAGCGCCAACTTAGGGCTGGGTCGCGGGTGTCGGCGTTCTGGGAACGGGGGTCCCCAGACTTGCCTGCCTGCGGCCTGCGGCGTGGCTCGAGTGGGGGGCCATCATGGCCCATCTTCATCAAGCACAAGACTCAAGACCCTCGCGAGGGGCCAAGCCTCGCGAGGCGGATGACATGGCGCGTCCTCAGGCGCAGCCTCCTCAGGCTGGCTCGCGAGGAGACTGAGATATCAATGTGGGCTGCCTCATGAGGTGCCCGTGACGTAAGCCATGACGATCGAGGGCGCCAGGCGGGTGCTAGCGCGCGCAGTGTCCTCCTTTCCTCTTTGGTGCAAAGGGGGCAAGCGCAGCCGCGGGGTACCGAGGCATCAGGCAAAGGTTGCCATTCCGGTGCAACAAGACCACGACCAAGCAGACTACAAGACTGAGGTCACCATGGAGCCCAACACGGCGTCATCACCAGAGCCTTTCGCAGGCGAAGACCACCTTTTGTCAGGATAGATGTACTCGCTGTCCCCCTTCAAATTAGCCCGCCATTGTTGGAACCCTTCCCGCTCAATATTTGGGAAGAGGACCAGGGCCTCTATAAATAGGACTACCCACCCACATAGCAAGGGGTCGGTTGGTCAGTTGGGATCTGGAAGAGAGAAAAGAGAGAGAGAGATAGAGAGAGGTGGCTGAACTCCCCATAGCAGTTCATCACCCCAGCCAAGAACAGACACTCGCGAGGCTGTTCTTCCTTGTATTGTTCATCCTCACCAGCCCCAGGGGGCAATCCACAAACCACACACTGGAGTAGGGTATTACACCACATTGGTGGCCCGAACCAGTATAAATCTTGTGTCTTTCGTGCAGTTCTTTTAGTAGTTTAGATCCCATCGAGACGGGGAGGTTGAGGATGTGATTTCCGCGCGCACCCTAGTATTCGAACCTTAAGGGTCTGCCGGAACCCGAAATCCGACATTTGGCGCGCCAGGTAGGGGTGCGCCGGATTTCGTCTGCCACCGCTCCATACCCCGTCGCGTCTTCATCGCCATGCCAGGCAACCAGGAGGTCAACCCCGACCCGTGGGCTGCATGGCCCAAACGTGTGGAACCGCTCGCCTCGGGCAACCCCGCGCCCAGGCAGCTCGCGGTCCGCAGGGCGCTGCGGGCCGCGGGCAACGCGGACAGACTTCGGCAACTCTTACACCGCGGCAGGCTCGGTAGGCGGCAAGGGCCTCCAATAATGCCGCGACGATGACAACATACACCCGCTGGGAGCAGGCGAACTCGAGGGCCGCGCTCATAGTGGCCCGGGAGCTGCTGTGGTGCAGGCTGCTGGAGGGCGGCCACGACATGCTGCTGGAGCGAGTGGCGGAGCTCCTGGGCTTCGCCGCCTCGGGGGCTCACCCCTTCTCCACCCAGCTCCCATCTCAAGCCCAGAGCGACCCGCACGGGGGCTCCGCGCGCTCCCGCGGGCTTGAAGGCTACTTCGATGCCAGTGAAGCTGTCAGCACCGGACCGGTGGCGGCGCTGCCCCCGCCCCCGGCCCACGAAGGAGAAGGACTCGACGCGACCCGCGGCCCCGGAGGGCGGCCGCGTTGCCACCCCGTGGCAGGCATGACAGGTGGGGCCGCATGGCATTCGGGGCGCCACGACATGGCATACGGGATGACGGCGACGGAAGATTACGTGCCCCTCATGATGGACCAAGGGCACCCTCACGAGGACGGGCAGGGCTCACTCCTCGGCCCCAGCTGGGGGTACGAGATGATGGAGGCTGAGCCCTTCCAGGAGCTCCGGGACGAGCCCGCTGGCCACGCTGGAGGCAGCGATCACCGGGCGCCGCTAACTCTTCAGGGGCAGGTATACGCTAGGAGGTGCAGGTCGCCGCGGCAAGCAGCTGCCCCGCTCCTACAGTCTCCCACCCCTCGGGAGGAGCGTGCAGGAGGCTGCAGGGGAGGGGCCGGGATCCAACATCACCACCGCAGCGTTCGGAGCAAGGCATTCTCAGGAGGTAGGCCCTCTGCTGGGGAGGTGCCTCAGGGCCTGCCCCTGGCAGAGGACCCGTGGTCGTCGGGGGAACCGCTGGCGACCGCTCTACCCCATCGGGCGGCGTCCTGGGTTCCGTTCGTTGCTGATGGCATTAGATTGTGGCGCAAGGCAGGGCCCTCGTCTGGCGATATGAAGCAAGGCGAGTACCTGTGAGGAAGGCCCAGTGCCTGTGAAGCTCGACGCCCCGTGACACTCTCACGTAATAATGAGTGGGGCTGTACACGCCTCGGAGTCTCAAGGGTGCCGGCCTCAGGCCCTGGGGCTCCCTCCCATGCCCATTGGACAGCACTTAGCTCCGCGCTGGTAAGAAGACGTCCAAGACTAGATTAGGTGCCGGACGCGGCCTTTTGTCTAACTTTTGTTGCCCTTCCCTTTGGTTGTAGCTTTTTCTCTGGATGGATTTAAGTTGGATTCGGATTTGAGATTTGCTTGTGTTCGGGGAGGGGTGCTTGTTCTCGCTCGAGCTATTTCTCGCGTTCTGGTTGCCGCTTCGTCACAGCTGCCTCCCCTCGCGAGCCCCTCGCGAGTCGGGTCAGACCAGGCTCGTGTGCAGCCCAGGCTGCCGCCGTTGCTCCCTCTCGGGAGGATTTTCGGGTAACTTCGGAGGTTGCCCTATTCGGAAAAGGCCCAGAGCCTGTGAAGCAAGGCGAGTGCCTATGAAGCTCTAGCGCTCGAGGAAAAGGCCCAGAGCCTGTGAAGCAAGGCGAGTGCCTGTGAAGCTCTCGCGCTCAAGGAAAAGGCCCGGAGCCTGTGAAGCAAGGCGAGTGCCTGTGAAGCTCTCGCGCTCGAGGAAAAGGCCCAGAGCCTGTGAAGCAAGGCGAGTGCCTGTGAAGCTCTCGCGCTCAAGGAAAAGGCCCGGAGCCTGTGAAGCAAGGCGAGTGCCTGTGAAGCTCTCGCGCTCGAGGAAAAGGCCCAGAGCCTGTGAAGCAAGGCGAGTGCTTGTGAAGCTCTCGCGCTCAAGGAAAAGGCCCGGAGCCTGTGAAGCAAGGCGAGTGCCTGTGAAGCTCTCGCGCTCGAGGAAAAGGCCCAGAGCCTGTGAAGCAAGGCGAGTGCCGGTGAAGCTCTCGCGCTCAAGGAAAAGGCCCGGAGCTTGTGAAGCAAGGCGAGTGCCTGTGAAGCTCTCGTGCTCGAGGAAAAGGACCAGAGCCTGTGAAGCAAGGCGAGTGCCTGTGAAGTCATCATGCTCGGGAGAAGGCCCAGAGCCTGTGGAGAAGGCCAACGCATGAGGAGTTTCTCATCAGCGACAACCTCACATCCTGAGGACCCAACTAGAAAACGCGCAGGGCATCGTGCCCCCCTGCAGGCCGCCTCGGAACCAGCGTGGGACAAAGGTAAACCAGCCCACCGTCAGGCACGAGCGTAGTTTGATTACTACTGATATGATGGACATAGGTTTTTACATGAGGGGCTTCCCCTCCCAAAATGCTCTCACACGCCACCAGGTCAAAAGCCAGAGTTCTATTCATGCAGAGTGAAAAAGACAGGAGCGATACGCGCTCAGCCGGACCAATCCCCCAATGCGTCCCCGGAAGCACCTGCTGAGCCTTCGCCGGAGTCGCCGAGCTCGCCATCGACACCTGCGTCGCTGCCGGCGGCGTCAGGGCCGCTCGCCGTGCCGTCCTCGTCAGCACCCATGACCACGTCGCTGTCATCCGAAGCGAGGGCCCTGACAAGGGCGTCCACATTATCCTCCACCCAGCGCGCCAAGTCGTCTCAGACGGTCTGGGAGACTGGGGCGATGACAGCGTCAAAATCGAAGCGAGGATTCATTTTCTAGAGATGGTTGAAGACACGGGAAAAGGCGCGCTTGAGCAAGGCGCGGCTCCTCTCCTCCACCGACCTGTCGGCCCTGACCGACCGCGCCACCAGCTGCATCACCACGGCGGTGAAGAACTGCAAGTTACCGGCATAATTGATCGTGTGAGGTTCGCCGATGGACGCCTCGCAGATGTTGCCCAAGGCCATGTTAGCCCTCTCCCTAAGCGTGGTGAACATGGGGCCATGCGCGTGCTCCAGGAGTCGCCGCTGGCGTATTTCATCGGTGTTCTGGTGCTCAACGGCCCTGGCCTCTTCCATCCGCTGGCGAAGACGGAGCACCTCGACTTGAGAGGCGGCCAGCTCCTTTTGCGCTGCCTCAAGGGCGGCCAAGAGGCGTCGGCCAGCCGCATCGCCTCGTCCCGTTGGGTCCTCAGGGCCGCGGTTCTGCCTTTGGCTTCGACCCGGATCATCCCCAGCTTCCCCTCGAACTCACGCTCGAGGCCTTGGCGCGCCGTCGCCACCCGACGACAAACCTCCTCTAGGACACGCGCTTCCTGCACTGCGACATCGTCCTCCGCCTGTGTCACTAGGCGCTCCCTCATCTCCAGCCTCTCGTACTCGCGGGAGCGTTCGGCGGCCTCCAGCACCAACGCTTCCTCGAGCTTCAGAAGCTCAGCTGGGTCGCCGGAAGCCACCTCCATCGACGCGAGGGCTGCCTCGCGCAGCTCCGCTTGCTCCTCCAACGAGTGGCATCGGGGCAGGAGCTTGTGAGATCGCTCCTCCACCGCCTCTCGCCACCCATCAGCTCTCCGGGCCTCCTCGATGTCCTGGGAGCGGGCCACTCGGTAGGCCTCCAGCGACGCCTTCGCCTCTTCATCATCAAGGTCACGTTGGCGGCGCGCAAGGGCGACGGTGGCCTCCAGCTCGCGCCTCCCTGCAGCCAGGCGCAGGCCCTCGGCCTCCAGGCGAGCATCTTCAGCAGCAAGCTCTTCCCCAAGCAGGTCCACCACATCGGCCGCTCGTCAAAGGAACCCTTGGCGGCGAGTGCGGCGCTCCCGGGTGCGCTCAAGCACATCTTCCACACCATCGTCCACCCCAAGCAAGCGCCTAGGGCTGCGAGTCATCGTCCCTCCTCCGGGCAGGCGGCTGGGAGCTGGCGCCCCCGTGGTGGCCGGACGCGCCACATCAGAAGCCCGACCAAGGGCCAGCCCGCCTCCAGATGAGGGGCGTAGGAGGCGCCTCAACCTGTCGCAGCCCAAAACCAGACGGGAGGCACCCGACAGACTGGCTATCCCCTGAGAAGGCCCGCGAAGGAAAAGCGCGGGGAATGAAGGGCCGCAGCGCACCTCGGGATGATCTGCCCCATCAGACGCCCTCACCATGAGGGCAGAGCTGCTCGGAGCACTTGAGGATGGCGGAGGAGGCGAAGCCAAAGGAGGTCGTACCTCGGCGACTTTCGTGACCTCCGCCGGAAGGGGCCTGTAGGGCAAGGATCAGCGAAAGCAACAAAAGGATCAGGAGTCAGAGAGGAAAAAGACTTACTCGTCGGTGGCGATGTACTTCCTGCGCTTCAGCACGCGACAAGGGGAGTCATCACCCAGAGCCTCCCTCTTCCTCCGGAGGGCCTCGAAGTCCACGCGGAAGCGGCCCAAGAGAAGAGCGCAAGGATCAACCTGCCGCGAGGACGAAGCATCAGGATGGTCCGCGTCGGGATCGCCCGCCTAGCGCGTGCCACCCATCACCTCGTCAGAAGGCGGGACTAGGGCCTCCAAGGCCTCAGCCCCGGGTGTTGGAGGCGGCTGCCTACCACCTTCAGCCGCAGCAGAACGGGCCTTAGGAGCTGCCCCCTCTTGAGCGGCACCCAGCGCTGCCACTTCCTCAGGAGCCCCCTTGGCCTCAGGTGCCTTCTGCCTCCCTGCTCCGCCGCTTGAGGAGGAGTCGCCTTGGCCAATTGGGAGGGGAGTCACCACTACAGGGTTCTCGCGAGGTCCTTGGAGGCCGGCGGGGCGCAGCCCCCACTCATCGAAGACGGGCATCTGCTTCACGAAGTCAGCCCTGCTCTGGCAGAGATACAGCAAGGCCCCTCCCTGCCGGATGTTGCCAGGATTGGGGTCCCCGGCCAAGGTCAAGAGCGTCGACTTCAGCGCCGCAGGAGCCAGGTCTTCTTCCTGGAGCCTCATGTCGTCCTCGCGCCCTCGGAAGGCCCACACTCGGCGAGAGTGGCGCTGCAGGGGAGCGACGCGGCACAACAAAAACTCCTTCACCACGTTGGGCGCCGTCACGCCGAGTTTCCATAGGAGCGCGAAGCGGGGGTAGACGAAGACAAGCCGGGGGTTCTTCAGCGTCTCCTGGCCCCAACCCGAATTGGGGACAACAGGCGAGGTCGGCTCCGATAGCAGGCGGCTGGGCACCCCTGCGTCCACGTACAACCACCGCTCGCGGAACCCGGCCGCGGGCTGGGGGAGTTTGAAGTTAATACCAGATGCCTCGGTCTCAGGCTCAGCAGCAAAGCTCGCGCACGCCCAGCGCTGGGAGGGATCGACAAGACGCAGCGAGAAGAAGTGGCGCAGCAAGGCAACAAAAGGAGGGATGCCCACCATGGCTTCGCAAACGAAGGCAAAGACTAAAAGGAGGGTGATGGACTCAGGACTTAGATACATCAAGTGGATCTGATAGTGGGAAAGCACGACATTGAAGAAATCGGAGAAGGGGGGAACCAGACCCGCCCACAAGGCATCGGTAAAACATGGGACCTCGGTTGCTGTCCTGTCAATGGAGAAGAGGGACGCGGGCCAGGTGTCGGCGTTCTGGGAACGGGGGTCCCTAGACTTGCCTGCCTGCAGCCTGCGGCGTGTCTCGAGTGGGGGCCCAGCGCGGATCATCTTCATCAACACGAGGCTCAATACCCTCGCGAGGGGCCAAGCCTCGTGAGGCGGACGACACGGCGCATCCTCAGGCACAGCCTCGTCAGGCTGGCTCACGAGGAGGCGGACAGTTCAAGGCGGGGTACCTCCCGAGGTACCTATGACGCAAGCCATGATGACAGGGGCACCAGGTAGGTGCCAGCGCATGCAGTGTCCCTCTTTCCTCTTTGGTGCAAAGGGGCAAGCGTATCAGCGGAGTACCGAGGCATCAGGCAAAGGATGCCACTTCGGTGTAACGAGACCAGGACCAGGATGACTACGAGACGGAGGTCACCATGCAGCCCAGCGCGGCGTCATCACCAGAGCCTTTGGCAGGCGAAGACTGCTTTTGTCAGGATAGATGTACTCGTTGTCCCCCTTCAAATTAGCCCGCCATTGTGGGATCCCTTCCCGCTCAATATTTGGGGAGAGGACCAGGGCCTCTATAAATAGGACAAGCCACCCACATAGCAAGGGGTTCGATTCCTGGTCGTTCGGTCTGGGATATGAGAAAGAGAGAGAGAGAGGGTGACTGAACTCTTCATAGCAGTTCATCACCACAGCCAAGAATAGACCCTCGCGAGGCTGTTCTTCCTCGTATTGTTCGTCCACACTAGCCCCAGGAGGCAATCCATCCACCACACACTGGAGTAGGGTATTACACCACATCGGTGGCCCGAACCAGTATAAATCTTGTGTCTTCCGTGCAGTTCTTTTAGTAGTTTAGATCCCATCGAGACGGAGAGGGCGGCCGCATTGCCACCCAGTGGCAGGCATGACAGTTGGGGCCGCATGGCATGCGGGGCACCACAGCATGGCGTACGGGATGACGGCGACGGAAGAGTACGTGCCCTGCATGATGGACCAAGGACACCCTCACGAGGACGGGCAGGGCTCACTCCTCGGCCCCAGCTGGGGGGACGAGGTGGTGGAGGCTAAGCCCTTCCTGGCGCCCCAGGACGAGCCCGCTGGCCACGCTAGAGGCAGCGATCAGCGGGCGCCGCTAACTCTTCAAGGGCAGATATATGCTAACCTTGGATCGCAGGAGGTGCAGGTCGCCGCAGCGAGTGGCCGCCCCGCTCCTACAGCCCCTCACCCCTCGGGAGGAGGGTGTAGGGGGCTGCAGGGGAGGGGCCGGTATCCGACATCACCACCGCGGCATTCGGAGCAAGGCATTCTCAGGAAGTAGGCCCTCTACTGGGGAGGTGCCTCAGGGCCTGCCCCTGGCAGAGGACCCGTGGTCGTCGGGGGAACCGCTGGCGACCGCTCTACTCCATCGGGCGGCGTCCTGGGTTCCGGTCGTTGCTGATGGCACTAGAGTGTGGCGCAAGGCGGGGCCCTCGTCTGGCGATATGAAGCAAGGCCAGTACCTGTGAAGAAGGCCCAGTGCCTGTGAAGCTCGCCGCCCCGTGACACTCTCACATAATAATGAGTGGGGCTGTACACGCCCCGGAGTCTTAGGGGTGCCGGCCTCAGGCCCTGGGGCTCTCTCCCACGCCCAGTGGACAGCACTTAGCTCCATGCTGGTGAGAAGACGTCCAAGACTAGATTAGGTGCCGGACGCGGCCTTTTGTCTGCATTTTGTTGCCCTTCCCTTTGGTTGTAGCTTTTTCTCTCGCTGGATTTAAGTTGGATTCGAATTTGAGATTTGCGTGTGTTCGGGGAGGGGTGCTTGTTCTCGCTCGAGCTATTTCTCGTGTTCTGGTTGCCGCTTTGTCACAGCTGCCTCCCCTCGCGAGCCCCTCGCGAGTAGGGTCTGTGAAGCAAGGCGAGTGCCTGTGAAGCAAGGCGAGTGCCTGTGAAGCTCTCGCGCTCGAGGAAAAGGCCCGGAGCCTGTGAAGCAAGGCGAGTGCCTGTGAAGCTCTCGCGCTCGAGGAAAAGGCCCAGAGCCTGTGAAGCAAGGCGAGTGCCTGTGAAGCTCTCGCGCTCAAGGAAAAGGCCCGGAGCCTGTGAAGCAAGGCGAGTGCTTGTGAAGCTCTCGCGCTCGAGGAAAAGGCCTAGAGCCTGTGAAGCAAGGCGAGTGCCTGTGAAGCTCTCGCGCTCAAGGAAAAGGCTCGGAGCCTGTGAAGAAAGGCGAGTGCCTGTGAAGCTCTCGCGCTCGAGGAAAAGGCCCAGAGCCTGTGAAGCAAGGCGAGTTCCTGTGAAGCTCTCGCGCTCAAGGAAAAGGCCCGGAGCCTGTGAAGCAAGGCGAGTGCCTGTGAAGCTCTCGCACTCGAGGAAAAGGCCTAGAGCTTGTGAAGCAAGGCGAGTGCCTTGAAGCTCTCGCGCTCCAGGAAAAGGCCCGGAGCCTGTGAAGCAAGGCGAGTGCCTGTGAAGCTCTCGCGCTCGAGGAAAAGGCCCAGAGCCTGCGAAGCAAGGCGAGTGCCTGTGAAGTCATCATGCTCGGGAGAAGGCCTAGAGCATGTGGAGAAGGCCAATGCATGTGGAGTTTCTCATCAGCGACAACCTCACATCCTGAGGACCCAACTAGAAAACGCCCAGGGCGTTGCGCCCCCCTGCAGGCCGCCTCGGAACCAGCATGGGACAAAGGTAAACCAGCCCACCGTCAGGCACGAGCGCAGTTTGATTACTACTGATATGATGGACACAGGTTTTTACATGAGGGGCTTCCCCTCCCAAAATGCTCTCACACGCCACCAGGTCAAAAGCCTGAGTTCTATTCATGCAGAGTGAAAAAGATAGGAGCGATACGCGCTCAGTCAGACCAATCCCCTAATGCGTCCCCTCGCGAGTCGGGTTAGGCCTGGATTAGGTGCCGGACGCGGCTTTTTGTCTGCCTTTTGTTGCCTTGCCCTTTGGCTGTTGCTTTCCCCCGCTGGATTTAAGTTGGATTCGAATTTGAGATTTGCGTGTGTTCGGGGAAGGGGTGCTTATTCTTGCTCGAGCCGTTTCTCGCGTTCTGGTTACCGCTCCGTCACAGCTGCCTCCCCTCACGAGCCCCTCGCGAGTCGGGTTAGGCCTGGCTCGTGCGCAACCCAGACTGCTGCTGTTACTCCCCCTCGGGAGGATTTTCGGGGGCCTGCGGAGGTTGTCCTGTTTAAAAAGGCCCAGAGCCTGTGAAGCAAGACGAGTGCCTGTGAAGCACTCGCGCTCGAGGAAAAGGCCCAGAGCCTGTGAAGCAAGGCGAGTGCCTGTGAAGCTCTCGCGCTCGAGGAAAAGGCCCGGAGCCTGTGAAGCAAGGCGAGTGCCTGTGAAGCTCTTGCACTCGAGGAAAAGGCCCGGAGCCTATGAAGCAAGGCGAGTGCCTGTGAAGCTCTCGCGCTCGAGGAAAAGGCCCATAGCCTGTGAAGCAAGGCGAGTGCCTGTGAAGCACTCGCGCTCGAGGAAAACGCCCAGAGCCTGTGAAGCAAGGCGAGTGCCTGTGAAGCTCTTGCGCTCGAGGAAAAGGCCCAGAGCCTATGAAGCAAGGCGCGTGCCTGTGAAGCTCTCGCGCTCGAGGAAAAGGCCCGGAGCCTATGAAGCAAGGCGAGTGCCTGTGAAGCTCTCACGCTCGAGGAAAAGGCCCAGAGCCCGTGAAGCAAGGCGAGTGCCTGTGAAACTCTCGCGCTCGAGGAAAAGGCCCAGAGCCTGTGAAGCAAAGCGAGTGCCTGTGAAGCTCTCGCGCTTGAGGGAAAGGACCGGAGCCTGGGAGCAAGGCGAGTGCTTGTGAAGTCATCGCGTTCGGGAGAAGGCCCAGGGCACGTGGAGAAGGCCAACGCATGAGGAGTTTCTCATCAGTGACAACCTCACATCCTGAGGACCCAGCTAGAAAGAGCCCAAGGCGTTGCGCCCTCCTGCAGGCCGCCTCGGAACCAGCATGGGACAAAGGTAAACCAGCCCACCGTCAGGCGCGACCGCAATTTGGTTACTACTGATATGATAGACACAAGTTTTTACATGAGAGGCTTCCCCTCCCAAAATGCTCTCACACACCACCAGGTCAAAATCCTGAGTTCTATTCATGTAGAGTGAAAAAGAAAGGAGCGATACGCTCTCAGTCAGACCAATCACCCAATGCGTCCCTGGAAGCACCTCCTGAGCCCTCGCCGGAGTCGCCGAGCTCGCCATCAACGCCTGAGTCGCTGCCGGCGGCGTCAGGGCCGCTCGCCGCGCCATCCTCGTCAGCACCCACGACCACGTCGCTGTCGTCCGAAGCGAAGGCCCTGACGAGGGCGTCCACGTTATGCTCCCCCCAGCGTGATAGGTCGTCCTGGACGGCCTGGGAGACTGGGGCGATGACGGCGTCGAAGTCGAAGCGGGGATTCATGTTCTGAAGATGGCTGAAGACACGGGAGAAGGCGCGCTTGAGCAAGGCGCGGCTCCTCTCCTCCACCAACCTGTCGGCCCTAACCGACCGCGCCTCCAGCTGCGCCACCATGGCGGTGAAGAACTGCAGGTTACCGGCATAGTTGATTGTGTGTGGCTCACCGACGGACGCCTTGCAGATGTTGCCCAAGGCCGAGTTGGCCCTCTCCCTGAGCATGGTGAACATTGGGCCATGCGCGTGCTCCAGGAGCCGCCGCTGGCGTATTTCGTTGGCGTTCTGGCGCTCGACGGCCTCGGCCTCTTCCATCCATTGGCGAAGGCGGAGCACCTCGGCTTGAGAGGCGGCCAGCTCTTTCTGCGCCGCCTCAAGGGCAAACCGGGAGGCGTCGGCCAGCCGCATCGTCTCGTCCCGTTGGGTCCTCTGGGTTGTGGTTCTGCCTTCGGCTTCGGCCCAGATCATCCCCAGCTTCCCCTCGAACTCACACTCGAGGCCTTGGCGCGCCATCGCCACCCGACAACAAACCTCCTCCAGGACAAGCGCTTCCCGCGCAGCGATGCTGTCCTCCGCCTACGCCACTAGACGCTCCCTTGTCTCCAGCCTCTCGTACTCATGGGAGCATTCGGCGGCCTCCAGCACCAACGCTTCCTCGCGCTTCTGAAGCTCAGCTGGGTCTCCGGAGGCCACCTCCATCGACGCGAGGGCTGCCTCGCGCAGCTCCGCTTGCTCCTCCAACGAGTGGCATCGGGCCAGGAGCTCGTGAGCTCGCTCCTCCGCCACCTCTCGCCATCCGTCAGCTCTCCGGTCCTCCTCGATGGCCTGCGAGTGGGCCACTCGGGAGGTCTCCAGCGACGCCTTCGCTTCTTCATCATCAAGGTCGCGTTGGCGGCGCGCAAGGGTGACGGCGGCCTCCAGCTCACGCCTCCCTGCAGCCAGGTGCAGGCCCTCGGCCTCCAGGCGAGCATCTTCAGTGGCAAGCTCTTCCCCAAGCAGGTCCACCGCGTCGGCCGCTCGTCGAAGGAACCCTTGGCGGCGGGAGCGGCGCTCCCGAGCGCGCTCGAGCACATATTCCACGTCATCATCCGCCCCAAGCAGGCACCGGGGGCTGCGGGTCATCATTCCCCCTCCGGGCAGGGGGTTGGGGGCTGGCGACCTCGCAACGGCCGGACGCGCCACATCAGAAGCTCGACCGAGGGCCAGCCCGCCTCCAGATGAGGGGCGGAGGTGGCGCCTCAACTAGTCGTAGCCCAAGGCCAGACGGGAGGTACCCGACAGACTGGCTATCCCCTGAGAAGGCCCGCGAAGGAGAAGCGCGGGGAATGAAGGGCCGCGGCGCACCTCGGGATGATCCGCCCCATCAGACGCCCTCTCAACAAGGGCAGAGCTACTCGAAGCACTTGAGGATGGCGGAGGAGGCGAAGCCGAGGGAGGCGGTGCCTCGGCGACTCCCGCGATCTCAGTTGGAAGGGGCCTGCGGAGCAAGAATCAGCGAAAGCAACAAGAGGATCGGGAGTCAGAGAGGAAAAAGACTTACTTGTTAGTGGCAAAGTACTTCACGTGCTTCAGCACGCGACAAGGGGAGTCAACACCCAGAGCCTCCCTCTTCCTCCGGAGGGCCTCGAAGTCCACGCGGAAGCGCCCAAGAGAAGAGCGCAAGGATCAACCTGCCGCGAGGACGAGGCACCAGGACGGCCCGCGTCGGGAGTGCCTGTCTGGCGTGTGCCACCAATCACCTCGTCAGAAGCCAGGACCAGGGCCTCCAAGGCCCCAGCCCCAAGCGTTGGGAGCGGCTGCCTACCACCTTCAGCCACAGCAGTACGGGCCTCAGGAGCTGTCTCCTCACGAGTAGCCTTGGGCGCTGCACCCCCCTCAGGAGCTGTCTCCTCACGAGCAGCCTCGGGCGCCGCACCCTCCTCCGGAGCCGTCCCCTCACGAGCGGCGCACAACGCTGCCCCCTACTCCGGAGCCCCCACGGCCTCAGGCGCCTCCTGTCTCCCTTCTCCGCCGCTTGTGGAGGACTCGCCTTGGCTGATTGGGAGGGGAGCCACCACTACAGGGTTCTCGCGAGGCCCTTGGAGACCGGCGGGGCGCAGCCCCCACTCGTCGAAGTCAGGCATCTACTTCACAAAGTCAGCCTTGCTCTGACAGAGATATAAGGCCCCGCCTTGCCGGATGTTGCCAGGATTGGGGTCCTCGGCCAAAGTCAGGAGCGTCGACTTCAGCACCGCGGGAGCCACGTCCTCTTCCTGGAATCTCATGTCGTGCTCGTGCCCCCGGAAGGCCCACATTCGGCGAGAGTGCCGCTGCAGGGGAGCGACACGGCACAAATGAAACTCCTTCACCACCTTGGGCGCTGTCACGCCGAGTTTCCTCAGGAGCACGAAGCGGGGCCAGACGAAGACAAGCCGAGGGCTCTTCAGCGTCTCCTGGCCCCAACCCGAATTGGGGACGGCAGGCGAGGTCGGCTCTGATAGCAGGGGGGCTGGGCACCCCTTCGTCCACATACAACCATCGCTCGCGGAACCTGGCCGCGGGCTGGGGGAGTTGGAAGTAAATTCCAGACGCCTCGGACACAGGCTCGGCAGCAAAGCTCGCGCATGCCCATCGCTGGGAAGGATCGACAAGACGCAGTGAGAAGAAGTGGCGCAGCAGGGCGACCGAAGGAGGGATGCCCACCATGGCTTCGCAAATGAAGGCGAAGACCGAAAGGAGGGTGATGGACTCAGGACTTAGATGCATTAAGTGGATCTGATAATGTGAAATCACGGCATTGAAGAAATCGGAGAAAAGGGGAACCAGACCTGCCCACAAGGCATCGATGAAGCATGGGACCTCAGTGGTTGTCCTGTCAATGGAGAAGTGTGACGCGGGCCAGGCAGTCGTCCTTCCGCACTCATTGAAGACGGTGGCCAGGCCCAAGCTGTCCCTGCCCAGCCACTCTTGGTTGAGCATAGTCGATCGGCCGATGAGAGGGGCCACCGTTGGCGGCGCACAAGACGAAGGCATGGGCTTCTCTGCTCTCTCCTTCCCCGTCGGAGCCATGGCGATGGGAAGGAGGGGGGGATTCGAGATTGGATTGAAGGCATGGGGAGGCGCTCGAAAGAAGGAAGAACGGGGGACACCGGAGCAACAAGAAAGGGGACGGCTGTGTACAACTACCAGTCCGCCTAGCAGGGCGCACAATAAGGAAGCGTGGGGGAACGGTGCCGCCCACGTCCAATCAACCGCCATGCGGCGTCCAAGGCCGCAGGCTGTTAGGGCCCGCGGCGCTTCTCCCTTGCCCTTTCGCCTCTCGGCACGGCCAAGTCCATGCGCACCTTGGGCCCTGGCGCTACTGTCGGCATTCTGGGAACGGGGGTCCCCAGACTTGCCTGCCTATAGCCTGCGGCGTGGCTCGAGTGGGGGCCCAGCGCGGCCCATCTTCATCAACACGAGGCTCAAGACCCTCTCAAGGGGCCAAGCCTCGCGAGGCGGATGACACGGCGCATCCTCAGGCACAGCCTCGTCAGGCTGGCTTGCGAGGAGGCAGAGAATTCAAGGCGGGGTACCTCGCGAGGTACCTATGACGCAAGCCATGACGACAGGGGGCACCAGGTGGGTGCCAGCGCGCGTAGCCTCCCTCTTTCCTCTTCGGTGCAAAGGGGCAAGCGTATCAGCGGAGTACCGAGGCATCAGGCAAAGGTTGCCACTTCGGTGCAACCAGACCAGGACCAGGAGGACTACGAGACGGAGGTCACCATGGAGCCCAGCGCGGCGTCATCACCAGAGCCTTTGGCAGGCGAAGACTGCTTTTGTCAAGATATATGTACTCATTGTCCCCCTTCAAATTAGCCCACAATTGTTGGATCCCTTCCCGCTCAATATTTGGGGAGAGGACCAAGGCCTCTATAAATAGGACTAGCCACCCACATAGCAAGGGGTTCGATTCCTGGTCGTTCGGTCTGGGATCTGAGAGAGAGAGAGAGGGTGACTGAACTCTTCATAGCAGTTCATCACCACAGCCAAGAACAGACCCTCGCGAGGCTGTTCTTCCTTGTATTGTTCGTCCACACCAGCCCCAGGAGGCAATCCATCCACCACACACTAGAGTAGGGTATTACACCACATCGGTGGCCCGAACCAATATAAATCTTGTGTCTTTTGTGCAGTTCTTTTAGTAGTTTAGATCTCATCGAGACGGAGAGGTTGAAGGTGAGATTTCCGCGCGCACCCAAGTGTTCGAACCTTAAGGGTCTGCCGGAACCCGAAATCCGACACCAGGCAGTCTTCCTCCCGCACTCGTTGAAGACAGTGGCCAGAGCCAAGCTGTCCCTGCCCAGGCACTCCTGGTTGAGTATGGTCGACCGGCCGGCAGTGGGGGCCATCGCCGGCAGCGCACAAGATGAAGGCATGGGTTCCTCCACTCTCTCCTTCCCCGTCGGAGTCATGGCGACAAGAAGGGGGGAGGATTTGAGATTGGAGTGAAGGCAGGAGCAGGCATTCGAAGGAAGGAAGAATAGGGGACGCCCCAAGCAATAGGAAGGGGAGCGGCTGTGTACAACTACTAGTCCGCCTAGCAGGGCGCACAATAAGGAAGCGTGGGGGAACGGTGCCGCCCACGTCCAATCAACTACCACGCGGCGCCCAAGGCCGCAGGCTGTTAGGGCCCGCGGCGCTTCGCCCTTGCCCTTTCGCCTCTCGGCACGACCAAGTCCATGTGCGCCTCGGGCCCGGGGGCTACTGCTGGCGTTCTGGGAACGGGGGTCCCCAGACTTGCCTGCCTGCGGACTGCGGCGTGGCTCGAGTGGGGGCCCAACATGGCCCATCTTCATCAAGCACAAGACTCAAGACCCTCGTGAGGGGCCAAGCCTCGCGAGGCGGACAACACGGCACGTCCTCAGGCGCAGCCTCCTCAAGCTGGCTCGCGAGGAGACGGAGATATCAAGGCGGGGTGCCTCATGAGGTGCCCGTGACGTAAGCCATGACGATCGAGGGCGCCAGGCGGGTGCCAGCGCGCGCAGCGTCCTCCTTTTCTCTTTGGTGCAAAGGGGGAAAGCGCAGACGCGGGGTACCGATGCATCAGGCAAAGGTTGCCATTCCGGTGCAACAAGACCAGGACCAAGCGGACTACGAGACGGAGGTCACCATCGAGCCTAGCACGGCGTCATCACTAGAGCCTTTCGCAGGCGAAGACCACCTTTTGTCAGGATAGATGTACTCGCTGTCCCCCTTCAAATTAGCCCGCCATTGTTGGATCCCTTCCCGCTCAATATTTAGGAAGAGGACTAGGGCCTCTATAATAGGACTAGCCACCCACATAGCAAGGGGTCGGTTGGTCAGTTGGGATCTGGAAGAGAGAAAAGAGAGTGAGATAGAGAGAGGTGGCTGAACTCCCCATAGCAGTTCATCACCCCAGCCAAGAACAGACCCTCGTGAGGCTGTTCTTCCTTGTATTGTTCATCCTCACCAGCCCCAGGGGGCAATCCACAAACCACACACTGGAGTAGGGTATTACACCACATTGGTGGCCCGAACCAGTATAAATCTTGTGTCTTTCGTGTAGTTCTTTTAGTAGTTTAGATCCCATCGAGACGGGGAGGTTGAGGACGTGATTTCCGCGCGCACCCCAGTGTTCAAACCTTAAGGGTCTGCCGGAACCCGAAATCCGACAGCGGGGCGACGAGTTCCTGAGAATCCTGCAGAGCTTATCGCCCCGCTTGAGGGGGTTCCGTAAGTGGTGAGCACCAGGCGTAGCGCTAGCGCGTCCTGAAGAGCGCGTGCTCTACACAGTCCGACTCGCGAGGAGCTTGTGAGGAAGAGGCGATGGACAAGAGTCCCAAACCAAACAAAATCCAGAAGGCAAGAAACGGTTCGAACGAGAAAAGTGACCCCCCGCACGCATCGATAAAAATTCAGCTTCAACTTAAGTCCAGATCCAGAAAGCAAAGTCATAGAAGGAGAGATCCAAAGCAAAAGGCCGCGTCCGACACCTAGTCTAGTCTTTGGGTCTTCAAGTCGTCTCACCAGCGCAGAGCTAAGTGCTGCCACTAGGCGTGGGAGGGAGCCCCATGGCCTGAGGCCGGCTCTCCTGAGACTCCGGGGCGTGTACAGCCCCAACTCATTATTACATGAGAGTGTCACGGGCGGCGAGCTTCACAGGCACCGG
Organism: Triticum monococcum; assembly: GCA_034509565.1. Lineage (NCBI taxonomy): Eukaryota > Viridiplantae > Streptophyta > Magnoliopsida > Poales > Poaceae > Triticum > Triticum monococcum. The sequence goes on along the minus strand of CM067841.1, from coordinate 144,198,679 downwards.
GCCTTCTTCACAAGTACTGGCCTTGCTTCATATCGCCAGACGAGGGCCCCGCTTTGTGCACCCTCGACCTCTTTTGAGCCGACCGGTCACCAGGACGACACAAAAGAGGGAAAGGGGACGCCAGCGGTTCCCTTGGCAACCACGGGTCCTCTGCCGGGGAAGGGTTGTGGAGGCCACCCCGGCAGAGGGCCTACCTCTGGGTGCCCCCTGGTTTCGCGTGCCTTGGGGAGGTGCCTTGCTCCTGGCTCCCTCTCGGCGGCCCCCAACGTGTCTCCCTTGTTGGAACGGGTCCCGCCACGCCAGGGTTGTCGATCGATGGTGCCACCTGATTCATCTGCAGCCCATGGTTAGCATAAGCCTGCTTTTGAGAGATTAGCGGTACCCTGTAGTTGCCGTTGTTGGTGCGATCATTGTGGTTCTCCGTTGGTTCTTGGAAGGCCTTGACTTCTAGCGCCCCCTCTCCCCAATCCTCTCCAATGAACGAACCAGGGTCGTCCTCTAGTGCGTACTCTTGGTCCATCATGCGGGGCACGTAGGCTTCCGGGGCCATCACCCCAAACACCTCGCCGTGGTGCCCCATGCTCCATGTTGTTCGACCCAAGGTGGCGCCCTGGGGATGACTGTATGGCATCCTGCTGGGACCGTGGGGGGTGATGCTTGCGCCGTGACCGCCGCAGGCGGCATGGGGGAGTCGGAGCCCCCTACGCCGCCGGCCGTGTTGATGTTGATGAAGCCCCGAGCATAGTTGATGGCGCGCGGATGTGGTGAGGTTCACCGCGTGGCCCGGCAGTGGCCTGGGAAGGAAGTTGATAGCAGAAGGGCAGTGCTCCTGACGCCGTTGCATCCAGCAGCTCGGCAACATGCTCCAGTAGTGTGTCCCGACCGCTTTCCATCAGCCTGCACCGCAGGAGCTCCCTTGCCACGGTGAGCGCTGCCCGCATGTTTGCTTGCTCTCGTCGTGATTATGGTGCCGTTGCTGCGGCATGGCTCGCTGCTCTTGCAGCGGCCCGTACCTACCGTGGGGTGAGGGTGGATGACGCCTGGCCATGCTGCCCGCGTCCGGCGGAGTTTGGCGGCGCCCGAGCCGCCTGGAGTGCGTGGTCGTGACCTCCGTGGGCACGTGTCGCTGCCTGAGCTGGCCAGGCTGCCCAGCGGTCGGAGCCGGCCCTTGAGTCGCCGGACATCGTGGCTGAGGAGCGTCAACGAGCTGGCCGGTGGAGGAGGAGCTCCGACGCACCCCTACCTGGCACGCCAAATGTCGGACGTGGGGTTCCAGCAAACCCTTAAGGTTCGAACACTGGGGTACGCGCGAAGTCTTTCCTTCCCACCAATAAACGCCCTAGCTCACTAAGATCTTGCGGGCGAACTCGACGAACTCGCAACACAGAAAGACATAAGTTTTCGGGTTTCGGCAGACCCTTAAGGTTCGAACACTGGTGTGCGCGCGGAGATTACGCCTTCTACCTCCCCGCCTCTCAAAGATCTAAACTACTGAAAGAACTACACAAGGGACACAAGATTTATACTAGTTCGGGCCACCGTTGTGGTGTAATACCCTACTCCAGTGTGTGGTTGGTGGATTGCCTCTTGGGGCTAACGATGATGAACAATACAAGGGAGAACAGCCTCACGAGGGTCTGTTCTTGGCTGGGGTGATGAACTGCTAGGAGGAGTTCAGCCACCTTTCTCTCTTCTCTCTCTTGCTGCTTGCAAACCGAGTCAACCAACCGACCGAACCGAACCCAAACGAACCCCCCTGCTATGTGGGTGGCTGGTTCTATTTATAGAGGCCCCGGTCCTCTTCCCAAATATTGAGCGGGAAGGGAGCCAACAATGGCGGGCTAATTTGAAGGGGGACATCAAGTATCAACTATCCGGACAAAAGCAATCTTCGCCTGCGCAAAGCTCTGGTGATGACGCCGTCTTGGGCTCCATGGTGACCTCCGCCTCGTAGTCCTCCTGGTCTTGGTCTCGTTGCACCGAAATGGCGACCTTTGCCTGATGCCTCGGTACTCCCTGGCTGCGCTTGCCCCCTTTGCACCAAAGAGGAAAGAAGGACGCTGCGCGCTGGCACCCGCCTGGCGCCCGGAGTCGTCATGGCTTGCGTCAAGGGTACCCCGCCTTGATCTCTCCGCCTCCTCGCGAGCCAGCCTAACGAGGCCGTGCCTGAGGAAGCTCCGTGTCGTCCGCCTCGCGAGGCTTGGCCCCTCGCGAGGGTCTTGAGTCTTGTGTTGGTGAAGATGGGCCGTGCTGGGCCTCCTTTGAGCCACGCCGCAGGCCGCAGGCAGGCAAGTCTGGGGACCCCCGTTCCCACAACGCCGACAGTAGCCCCTGGGCCCAAGGCGCGCCCGGACTTGGCCGTGCCGAGAGGCGAAAGGGCAAGGGCGAAGCGCTGTGGGCCCTAATAGCCTGCGGCCTTGGGCACCACGTGGCGGTTGATGGCACGTGGGCGTCTCCACTTCCCCACGACGCCTCGGTGATCACGCAAGTTGGACAAGTCCTGCATGCAGATCGTGTCATGATTACCTGTGATCGTGGAGGCCGGCGGTTGGCATTCGCCGGCTATAAGTACGGGGCTGCGCGTTCCCTTCCAGTCCATTCCTCCTTGCTTCTCCTTCTTCTTCATGGCCCCGTCGAAGAGATTCTCAGCCGCCGAGAAGGGGAAGGCATGCCGGGTTGAGCCCGCCTCTCCCCCACCCAAGCGCGGCAGAGGGCACCCTCGCAAGCATCCTGTGGCCACCACGGCGGCTCCCCGCGGCCGTGGTAGTGACCTTCAGCACGGCGACGAGTGGGTTGCTGCAGCCGGGGGCGCGCTCCGGCTGTGCGTCCCCCCAGGCCATGCGTTTGTGCTGTTGAAGTGCTACCAGAGTTCGTCGTGTGGTCGGCGGAGCCGGCTAGCACCTGGCTTCCGCTTCCTCGCTTCCTCCTAGGCGAGCTCCCGGTCGGCACCCCGGGCGGCCTCTGGCTCCAGGCCGACGGCTGCTGCAGCCTGGCCTCATGGGTCTCCCTGGAGGTCTCCGCGACCGGGAGCCTGTCCCTCGCCCGCGGTTGGCAGACGTTTGCCCGTGCGCGTGGCCTGGGCCGCCGGTGCACCCTACACTTCAAGTTCGATGGCGACGCCACCCTCTTTGTGAGGGTGTTTGGGGAAGATGGTCGCCGCGCGGGGTGCCGCCCCGAGGGTGACGACCACGGCTGGGAACCCAGCTCAAGTGACGATGGAGGGAGCAGCGCTCGCGCGGCTGGCGGCGCTCGGAGTTCCTCAAGCTTCTCCGGTTCTTCTTCAGGCGGCGACTCCTCCAGCGGCGGCCGCCGTGCCCTGGTGAGGCGCGAGAGGGAGTCCGCCTGAGCTCCGGAGGCAGCTCGGGCCTTCCATGCGGCCGGTGTGGGGCGAGCCGCGCCGGATTTGTTCTTCCTTTTTCCCTTTTTCCTGCGCAACAAAGAAAATAATGCGGAGCCCCGCGGGGGCGTGTTTGGGTTATTGCTCTTAATCATCGTTTCGCTTTTGTTACCGTTCCTTCCGGCTATGTGCCCGAGCGTGGATAGTTCTCGACCCTGGCCGTGGGGGGGGGGGAGACCGACCCAGGCCCTTTGTTTGTGTCGCAATGCCCGTGGGGCACGGACTAGAGGGGTGCTCCTGTAAGGGGCCCAGGTCGCGAACTCTTTGAATGACTAGGCTAGGAACGCTCGCGAGGGCGCTCAGCTGCTCCCCTCGCGAGGCCTTGCGCAAGAGAAAACAAGACAGGAGAGCGAAAATACGAAGAACCGCAAGCTAAAGACGGCAACAACTTTAATAAAACTTCAAATGAGAAGGAACAAGCCAACTGCATAAAGCAAATGAAAAGCCGCGTCCGGCACCTAATCTAGTCTTCGTCGTCTTCTCACCAGCGTGGAGCTAAGTGCTGCCACTGTGCGTGGGAGGGAGCCCCAGGGCCTGAGGCCGGCGCTCCTGAGACTCCGGGGCGTGTACAGCCCCAACTTATTATTACGTGAGAGTGTCACGGGCGGCGAGCTTCACAGGCATTGGCCTTCTTCACAGGCTCCGGGCCTATCCAAAATGCGATAGCTTCACAGGCACTCACCTTCCTTCACAGGCTCTGGGCCTTTCCCAAAACGCGATAGCTTCACAGGCACTCGCCTTGCTTCACAGGCGCTGGGCCTTTCCAAAACGCGATAGCTTCACAGGCACTAGCCTTGCTTCACAGGCTCCGGGCCTTTCCCAAAATGCGATAGCTTCACAGACACTCGCCTTGCTTCACAGGCGCTGGGCCTTTTCAGGGGTAGAACCTCCGAAGGTGTTGGATGTTCCATGCATTCTGGACCGGCACTGCCTCCTAAGTCTCCAAGCGCGCGGAGCCGGGTCTGGAAACATGAACAACCTTGAACAGGCCCTCCAACATGGGAGAGAGCTTGTGCAGTCCCTCCCTGGAGAGGACCCGCCTGAGCACGAGGTCTCCTACCTCAAGAGTCCTGGGGCGGATGTTGCGGCAGTGATATCGCCGCAGCGCTTGCTGATACCTCGCCGCTCGCAGCGCGGCTTCCCGGCGACGTTCCTCCCCCAACACGAGGTCATCCCCCGCATGGCGTCCTGCTGCGCCTCGTCGAACGCCAGGACCCGCGCGGAGCGACGTCTGACCTCGTGAGGGAGGACCGCTTCCGCTCCGTAGACCAGGAAGAATGGGGTCTCTCCAGTTGGTTTGGTCGCGGTGGTGCGGATGGACCACAGCACGGACTGAAGCTCGTTGTACAAACCTCTGCCATAGGCCTCCAGCTTCTTCTTGAACGTCCTGGTCTTGAGGCCCCTCAGGACCTCCGCGTTGGCTCGCTCGGCCTGGCCGTTGCTTCGGCGGTGCACCACTGAGGCGTAGCATATCTGCGTTCCAAGGTTAGCACAGTATGTTTTGAAGAGGTTACTGGTGAACTGCGAACAGTTGTCCGTGATGATGCAGTTCGGCACCCTGAACCGGCTCACGATGCCCTTGATGAACTTGACCGCGGAACCCGCGGGAATGGTGCGGACAGCCTCCACTTCAGCCCACTTGGTGAACATGTCCACGGCAACGTAGAGGTAGCGGTAGCCCCCTGGCGCCCGAGGAAACGGGCCCAAGATGTCCAGCCCCCAGACTGCGAATGGCCACGAATGGGGTATATTCTGCAGGCCTCCTGCCGGCTGATGGATCTGCTTGGCGTGGAACTGGCAGGCCTCACAAGCTTTCACTAGTTCCACGGCGTCGTTGAGCGCGGTGGTTCAATAAAACCCACTGCGGAACGCCTTGCCGACGAGGCTCCGTGATGACGAATGATGTCCACAGTCTCCGCCGTGTAAATCTTCCAGTAGCTCCTTCCCTTGCTCCCTGGAGATGCAGCGCAGGGATACGTCGTTTGGTCGCTTCCGGTAGAGCTTTCCTTCTGTGATGCAGTATGCCGTGGCCTGGCGTGCCACTCGCTCCGCCTCCTCCTCCTTCTCCGGCAAGGTCCCTTGCGTCAAGTAGCTCCAGAGCTCCTTGATCCAACATCCCTCCTGAGGTTCCATCGTCAGGAGCAGGTGCGCTCCTGAGGCTGGGCCACAGGTCGGAGCTCCTGAGGCAGGTGGCTGGGGGAGCTCCTCCAAGGGCTGAGCCGTGTTTGACAATGACGTCAGAGCTGAGGGCTTGAAGAGCCGCTCCTCAAAAACACCAGGCTTCTGAGGTAACCGCCTGGACGTGCATTTGGTGATTTCGTTGGCCTCCTGATTGGTGCCGCGAGGCACATGCTGCAACTCCAACCCCCAGAACTGTTTCTCCATCCTGCGGACCTCCGCAAGGTAGGCTTCCATGTGCTTATCCTTCGGCTCGTACACCTTGTTGGAGAAGTTGACAAGGAGCTGCGAATCGCCCTTGATGGTAAGGCGTTTCACTCCCAGGGCGGCCGCGGCCTTCAAGCCTGCTATTAAACCTTCATACTCCGCTATGTTGTTGGAGACCTTTTCGCCTTGCTGGAAACAGAGTTGCACGGCGTAGTAGAGCTTGTCTTGTGTGGGTGATATAAGCACCGCCCCAGCTCCAGCGCCATGCCTGGAGAACGCCCTATCGAAGTACATGACCCAGCCTTCTGGCGCCTCGCTTCCCGGGAATAGGGACCGATCCTCGTCGGCCTTGAGTCCTGGCGCCTCCGTCCACTCTGCCACAAAATCTGCCAACACTGCTCCCTTGATGACCCTGGTCGGGCTGAATTCAAGCTGAAACGCTTGTAGTTCTATGTTCCACTCAGCGACCCTTCTAGCTGAATTAGGGCTCCTGAGCACTCTCTCCAGGGGGTACGATGAGACGACCTTGATGGGGTGACCCTGAAAATCGTGCCGCAGCTTGCACGAAGCCACCAGTAGCGCGAGGAGGATTTTCTGAGGCATGGGGTACCCTGCTCTTGCATCCCGCGGCACTGTGCTGATGAAGTACACTGGGTGCTCAACGAGGCGGAGTGCGTCAGTCCTGGTGGCTCCTTCCGGAGACCGTGGCGCCTCTTGAGGCAATGAGGCCTCCTGAGACTGGCCATCTGGAAGAGGGGCCTCTTCCGCCACTGGTGCACCCCTCTGCGGCGGCTGATCCTCCTCAACCGCAGTGGTGGTTTCTGTAAGCCTTCCTTGTCCATGTTCTGTCTTGTCACGGGCTGCTGCCGTGGTTTCGATTCGGCGCTCCTCTCCGACTGCCACCAAGGCTGCGCTGGCGGAGTAAGGAGTGGCGGCGAGGTAAAGCACCAGGGGCTCCTAAGGGCGTGGCGCCACCATGACCGGTGGGCTGGTAAGGTATCTCTTGAGATCCTGGAACGCCTTGTCGGTTTCTTCAGTCCACTCGAAGGGCCCCTTTTTCTTCATTAGCTGGAAGAAGGGTAGGGCTCGTTCTCCTAACCTGGAGATGAAGCGCCCTAGCGTGGTCATGCGCTCCGTGAGCTTCTGCATTTCTCTGAGGGTCTTTGGTGGGCTCATGTCTTCCACCGCCTTGACCTTCTCTGGGTTAGCCTCGATGCCTTGGTGGGACACGAGGAAACCCAAGAGCTTACCCGAGGGGAATCCGAACACACACTTCTCTCGGTTGAGCCGTAGGTTCACTGCGTTGAGGCTCGCGAAGGTTTCCTCCAAATCCTGTATCAAGGTCCCGGCCTCCCAAGATTTTACCACAATGTCATCGACGTAAGCTTCAAGATTCTTCCCGAGCTGCAGGCCCAAGGTGATGTGCATCAGCCGCTGAAAGGTCGCCCCTGCGTTACGCAGCCGGAATGGCATGCACGTGTAGCAGTATACCCCACACAGGGTTAGGAAGGCTGTCTTTCTCGACGTCTTCTACCGCCATCTTGATCTGGGATACCCAGAGAAGGCATCCAGGAAGCATAACAGGTCGCATTCCGCAGTGGAATCGACGATCTGATCGATGCGGGGGAGCGGGAACGGATCTTGCGGGCATGCTTTGTTGAGGTTGGTGAAGTCGACACACATATGCTCCTTCCCTCCCTTCTTTGGCACAACGACAGGGTTGGCCAACCAATCTGGGTATCGGACCTCGCGGATGACCCCAGCGGCCTCTAATTTGTGGGTCTCCTGGACGATGAAGGCTTGCTTCTCTGTGGACTGCCGCCTGGCCTTCTGCTTCACAGGCCGCACGTTGGGGCACACGTTGAGGTGATGCCCGATTACACTCCTGGGGATCCCTACCAACTGGTCTAGTTCCCGAGCGAATACCTTCTTTTTCGCGCGCAGGAACCTGACCAGGGCCTCCTCCTGCTCGGGTTTGAGGTGGGCGCCTATGGTGAAAGTGGCGTTGGTGGTCCCGTCCTCATCGACGGGTATCTGCTTGGTTTATGCCTTGTCTTGGGTGAACAACTGCTTCTTCTTGGCGCGTGCAGCCCCCTTGGCTTCGGGGGGCTCCGAGTCGGCGGGCTGTGCCGACGCCGCCGTCTTGAAGGCGAGCTTGAGCGCCCACAGCGCGTCCCCGGTGTCCCCGTGCACAGTGAGGACACTGTTGCTCCCAGGCATCTTCATGAGGTTGTACGCCGGGTGCGTCGCGTCCATAAATTGGGCCAGCACTGGGTAGCCGAGGATGGCGTTGTAGGGGAGGCCGATGGGGGCGATGTCGAAGTCGACCAGCTCCGTGCGGAAGTTGTCGTAGGTGTCGAAGGTCACTGGGAGCCGGACCTGCCCCAAGGAACTGGACGGCTTGCCCCCGACGCCTGAGAAGGGCCGGCTGGGTTGCAGCCGTTCCAGGGGTATGCGGAGGAGGTTGAAGGCCTCGACCGAGAGCACGCTGAGGCCCGTGCCGCCATCAACGACGGTTTTGGTAACGGCCACCTGGCAGATGGTGGGGGTGCACAACATGGGGAGCGCGCCCGAGCAGGCCGAGTTGGAGGGGTGGTCCTCTGAATTGAAGGTTAGGCCGGTCTCGGGCGCCGTCCGATCCGGGGGAGCCCCCTGCCGCGTGGAAGCGGCGCTGACCCGGCATATGAACGGCTTGATGTGGTGACTTGTGGGCGGCGCCTGCGAGCCGCCCAGGAGGGCCGCGATGAGCGGGGGTGCCGGTGTAACGCGATGGGACGGCGTAGGAGAGCCCCCTGCGGCGCGGACGAGCTCGGCGACGCGGTCGAGCCATTCCCCATAGACATCGTCAGCGGGGCAGCAGCGCAGGAGCTCGTTCGCCGCGAGGAGCGCAGCTCGAGCCTCCAAGGGGGCGCAGAGTGCGCGGGACGAAGAACCAGCTGGTGCGAGCGATGGAGTAGCGGTGCGGCCATCTTGCCGCATGGATGGATGCTGGGACGACGCTTGCTGCTCGCCCCCCGCCGGGCCGGTGGCAGCGTTGACGGCGGGCGATGGGGACCAATGAGAACGCTCGTCGACAGGCGCCGTCTGGGCGACGCGAGAAGTGATGGCGGCCCGGTGCTCGGCGCGGGCCCGAGGAGCGTCGGACATGGATGCGATGGTCAGAGGAGAACGGAGCGGTGAACGACGAATTCTGGCGCAACCCTACCTGGCGCGCCAAATGTCGGATTTCGGGTTCCGGCAGACCCTTAAGGTTCGAACACTGGGGTGCACACGGAGATTATGCCTTCTACCTCCCCGCCTCACAAAGATCTAAACTACTGAAAGAACTACACAAGGGACACAAGATTTATACTGGTTCGGGCCACCGTTGTGGTGTAATACCCTACTCCAGTGTGTGGTTGGTGGATTGCCTCTTGGGGCTGACGATGATGAACAATACAAGGGAGAACAGCCTCGCGAGGGTCTGTTCTTGGCTGGGGTGATGAACTGCTAGGAGGAGTTCAGCCACCTTTCTCTCTTCTCTCTCTCTCTCGCTGCTTGCAAACCGAGTGAACCAACCGACCGAACCGAACCCGAAATGAACCCCCCTGCTATGTGGGTGGCTGGTTCTATTTATAGAGGCCCTGGTCCTCTTCCCAAATATTGAGCGGGAAGGGAGCCAACAATGGCGGGCTAATTTGAAGGGGGACAACAAGTATAAACTATCCTGACAAAAGCAGTCTTCGCCTGCGCAAAGCTCTGGTGATGACGCCGTCTTGGGCTCCATGGTGACCTCCGCCTCGTAGTCCTCCTGGTCTTGGTCTCATTGCACCGTAATGGCAGCCTTTGCCTGATGCCTCGGTACTCCACGGCTGCGCTTGCCCCCTTTGCACCAAAGGGGAAAGAAGGACGCTGTGCACGCTGGCACCCGCCTGGCGCCCTGAGTCGTCATGGCTTGCGTCACGGGCACCTCGCGAGGTACCCCGCCTTGATCTCTCCGCCTCCTCGCGAGCCAGCCTGACGAGGCCGTGCCTGAGGAAGCTCCGTGTCATCCGCCTCGTGAGGCTTGGCCCCTCACGAGGGTCTTGAGTCTTGTGTTGGTGAAGATGGTCCGTGCTGGGCCTCCTTTGAGCCACGCCGCAGGCCGCAGGCAGGCAAGTCTGTGTTGGGGAACGCAGTAATTTTAAAAAATTTCCTACGCACACGCATGATCATGGTGATGCACAGCAACGAGAGGGGAGAGTGTTGTCTACGTACCAACGCAGACCGACTGCGGAAGCGATCACACAACGTAGAGGAAGTAGTCGTACGTCTTCTTCCCGATCCGACCGATCCAAGCACCGTTACTCCGGCACGTCCGAGTTCTTAGCACACGTTCAGCTCGATGACGTTCCTCGGGCTCCGATCCAGCAAAGCGTCGAGGAAGAGTTCCGTCAGCACGACGGCGTGGTGACGATCTTGATGTACTACCGACGCAGGGCTTCGCCTAAGCACTGTAACGGTATGATCGAGGTGGAATTTGGTGGCAGGGGGCACCGCACACGGCTAAGGAACGATTAACTTGTGTGTCTTGGGGTGCCCCCTGCCCCCGTATATAAAGGCCAGGGGCAGGGGGTTCGGCCGGCTAGGAGGGAGGCGCAGGGGGGAGTCCTACTCCCACCGGGAGTAGGACTCCTCCCCTCCAATCCTATTCCAACTAGGATTCTTGGGGGGGAAGGAGAAAGAGGGGGCCGGCCCACCTTTCCTAGTCCTATTTGGACTTGGGAAAGGGGGGGGGGCGCCGGCCAGGTGTGGGCTGCCTCTTCTCTCTTTTCCACTAAGGCCCAATAGGCCCATTTACCTCCCGGGGGGGGGGGGGGTTCAGGTAACCCTCCCGGTAATCCGGAAAAATCCCGATTTCACCCGGAACGCTTCCGGTGCCCAAACATAGGCTTCCAATATATCAATCTTTACGTCTCGACCTTTTCGAGACTCCTCGTCATGTCCGTGATCTCATCCCGGACTCCGAACAACCTTCGGTACATCAAAATGCATAAACTCATAATAACTATCATCGTAACGTTAAGCGTGCGGACCCTACGGTTCGAGAACAATGTAGACATGACCGAGACACATCTCCGGTCAATAACCAATAGCGGGACCTGGATGCCCATATTGGCTCCTACATATTCTACGAAGATCTTTATCGGTCAGACCGCATAACAACATACGTTGTTCCCTTTGTCATCGGTATGTTACTTGCCCGAGATTCGATCGTCGGTATCCAATACCTAGTTCAATCTCGTTACTGGCAAGTCTCTTTACTCGTTTCGTAATACATCCTCTCATAACTAACATCTTAGTTATTATGCTTGCAAGGCTTATGTGATGTGTATTACCGAGAGGGCCCAGAGATACCTCTCCGACAATCAGAGTGACAAATCCTAATCTCGAAATACGCCAACCCAACATCTACCATTGGAGACACCTGTAGTACTCCTTTATAATCACCCAGTTACGTTGTGACGTTTGGTAGTACCCAAAGTGTTCCTCCGGTAAACGGGAGTTGCATAATCTCATAGTTACAGGAACATGTATAAGTCATGAAAAAAAGCAATAGCAACATACTAAACGATCGGGTGCTAAGCTAATGAAATGGGTCATGTCAATCAGATCATTCAACTAATGATGTGACCTCGTTAATCAAATAACAACTCTTTGTTCATGGTTAGGAAACATAACCATCTTTGATTAACGAGCTAGTCTAGTAGAGGCATACTAGTGACACTCTGTTGGTCTATGAATTCACACATGTATTATGTTTCCGGTTAATACAATTCTAGCATGAATAATAAACATTTATCATGATATAAGGAAATAAATAATAACTTTATTATTGCCTCTAGGGCATATTTCCTTCAGTCTCCCACTTGCACTAGAGTCAATAATCTAGATTACACAGTAATGATTCTAACACCCATGGAGGCTTGGTGCTGATCATGTTTTGCTCGTGGAAGAGGCTTAGTCAACGGGTCTGCAACATTCAGATCCGTATGTATCTTGCAAATCTCTATGTCTCCCACCTGGACTAAATCCCGGATGGAGTTGAAGCGTCTCTTGATGTGTTTGGTTCTTTTGTGAAATCTGGATTCCTTTGCCAAGGCAATTGCACCAGTATTGTCACAGAAGATTTTCATTGGACCCGATGCACTAGGTATGACACCTAGATCGGATATGAACTCCTTCATCCAGACTCCTTCGTTCGCTGCTTCCGAAGCAGCTATGTACTCCGCTTCACATGTAGATCACGCTACGACGCTTTGTTTAGAACTGCACCAACTGACAGCTCCACCGTTTAAAGTAAACACGTATCCGTTTTGCGATTTAGAATCGTCCGGATCAGTGTCAAAGCTTGCATCAACGTAACCTCTTACGGTGAGCTCTTTGTCACCTCCATATATGAGAAACATATCCTTAGTCCTTTTCAGGTACTTCAGGATGTTCTTGACCGCTGTCCAGTGATCCACCCCTGGATTACTTTGGTACCTCCCTGCTAAACTTATAGCAAGGCACACATCAGGTCTGGTACACAGCATTGCATACATGATAGAGCCTATGGCTGAAGCATAGGGAACATCTTTCATTTTCTCTCTATCTTCTACAGTGGTCGGGCATTGAGTCTGACTCAACTTCACACCTTGCAATACAGGCAAGAACCCTTTCTTTGCTTGATCCATTTTGAACTTCTTCAAAATCTTGTCAAGGTATGTGCTTTGTTAAAGTCCAATTAAGCGTTTTGATCTATCTCTATAGATCTTTATGCCTAATATGTAAGCAGCTTCCCCGAGGTCTTTCATCGAAAAACTTTTATTCAAGTATCCCTTTATGCTATCCAGAAATTCTATATCATTTCCAATGAGTAATATGTCATCCACATATAATATCAGAAATGCTACAGAGCTCCCACTCACTTTCTTGTAAATACAGGCTTCTCCAAAAGTCTATATAAACCCAAATGCTTTGATCACACTATCAAAGCGTTTATTCCAACTCCGAGATGCTTGCACCAGTCCATAAATGGATCGCTGGAGTCTGCACACTTTGTTAGCTCCTTTTGGATCGACAAAACCTTCTGGTTGCATCATATACAACTCTTCTTCCAGAAATCCATTCAGGAATGCAGTTTTTACATCCATTTGCCAAATTTCATAATCATAAAATGCGGCAATTGCTAACATGATTCTGATAGACTTAAGCATCGCTACGGGTGAGAAAGTCTCATCGTAGTCAACTCCTTGAACTTGTCGAAAACCTTTTGCGACAAGTCGAGCTTTGTAGACAGTAACATTACCATCAGCGTCAGTCTTTTTCTTAAAGATCCATTTATTCTCTATTGCTTGCCGATCATCGGGCAAGTCAACCAAAGTCCAAACTTTGTTCTCATACATGGATCCCATCTCAGATTTCATGGCTTCAAGCCACTTTGCGGAATCTGGGCTCACCATCGCTTCTTCATAGTTCGTAGGTTCATCATGATCTAGTAGCATGACTTCCAGAACAGGATTACCGTACCACTCTGGTGCGGATCTTACTCTGGTTGATCTACGAGGTACAGTAGTATCTTGATCTAAAGTTTCATGATCATCATCATTAACTTCCTCTCTTATTGGTGTAGGTCTCACAGAAACAGTTTTCTGTGATGTACTATTTCCCAATAACGGAGTAGGTACAGTTACCTCGTCAAGTTCTACTTTCCTCCCACTCACTTCTTTCGAGAGAAACTCCTTCTCAAGAAAGTTTCCGAATTTAGCAACAAAAGTCTTGCCTTCGGATCTGTGATAGAAGGTGTATCCAATAGTTTCCTTTGGATATCCTATGAAGACACACTTCTCCGATTTGGGTTCGATCTTATCAGGTTGAAGCTTTTTCACATAAGCATCGCAGCCCCAAATTTTAAGAAACGACAACTTTGGTTTCTTGCCAAACCATAGTTCATAAGGCGTCGTCTCAACGGATTTAGATGGTGCCCTATTTAACGTGAATGCGACCGTCTCTAAAGCATAACCCCAAAATGATAGCGGTAAATCAGTAAGAGACATCATAGATCGCACCATATCTAGTAAAGTACGATTACGATGTTCGGACACACCATTACGTTGTGGTGTTCCGGGTGGCGTGAGTTGCGAAACTATTCCACAATTTTTCAAATGTACACCAAACTCGTAACTCAAATATTCTCCTCCACGATCAGATCGTAGAAACTTTATTTTCTTGTTACGATGATTTTCAACTTCACTCTGAAATTCCTTGAACTTTTCAAATGTTTCAGACTTATGTTTCATTAAGTAGATATACCCATATCTGCTTAAATCATCTGTGAAGGTGAGAAAATAACGATATCCGCCAGGAGCCTCAATATTCATCGGACCACATACATCGGTATGTATGATTTCCAATAAATCTGTTGCTCTCTCCATAGTACCGGAGAATGGAGTTTTAGTCATCTTGCCCATGAGGCACGGTTCGCAAGTACCAAGTGATTCATAATCAAGTGGTTCCAAAAGCCCATCAGCATGGAGTTTCTTCATGCGCTTTACACCGATATGACCTAAACGGCAGTGCCACAAATAAGTTGCACTATCATTATCAACTCTGCATCTTTTGGCTTCAACATTATGAATATGTGTATTACTACTATCGAGATTCAATAAGAATAGACCACTTTTCAAGGGTGCATGACCATAAAAGATATTACTCATATAAATAGAACAACCATTATTCTATGATTTAAATGAATAACCGTCTCGCATCAAACAAGATCCAGATATAATGTTCATGCTCAACGCTGGCACCAAATAACAATTATTTAGGTCTAATATTAATCCCGAAGGTAGATGTAGAGGTAGCGTGCCGACCGCGATCACATCGACTTTGGAACCGTTTCCCACGCGCATCGTCACCTCGTCCTTTGCTAGTGTCCGCTTATTCTGTAGTCCCTGTTTCGAGTTGCAAATATTAGCAACAGAACCAGTATCAAATACCCAGGTGCTACTGCGAGCATTAGTAAGGTACACATCAATAACATGTATATCACATATACCTTTGTTCACCTTGCCATCCTTCTTATCCGCCAAATACTTGGGGCAGTTCCGCTTCCAGTGACCAGTCTGCTTGCAGTAGAAGCACTCAGTTTCAGGCTTAGGTCCAGACTTGGGTTTCTTCTCTTGAGCAGCAACTTGCTTGCCGTTCTTCTTGAAGTTCCCTTTCTTCTTCCCTTTGCCCTTTTTCTTGAAACTAGTGGTTTTGTTAACCATCAACACTTGATGCTCCTTCTTGATTTCTACCTCCGCAGCTTTCAGCATAGCGAAGAGCTCAGGAATAGTCTTGTTCATCCCTTGCATATTATAGTTCATCACAAAGATCTTGTAGCTTGGTGGCAGTGATTGGAGAATTCTGTCAATGACGCAATCATCCGGAAGTGTAACTCCCAATTGAATCAAGTCATTATTATACCCAGACATTTTGAGTATATGCTCACTGACAGAACTGTTCTCCTCCATTTTGCAGCTATAGAACTTATTGGAGACTTCATATCTCTCAATCCGGGCATTTGCTTGAAATATTAACTTCAACTCCTGGAACATCTCATATGCTCCATGACGTTCAAAACGTCGTTGAAGTCCGGGTTCTAAGCCGTAAAGCATGGCACACTGAATTATTGAGTAGTCATCAGCTTTGCTCTGCCAGGCGTTCATAACTTCTGGTGTTGCTCTTGCAGCAGGCCTGGCACTCAGCGGTGCTTCCAGGACGTAATTCTTCTGTGCAGCAATGAGGATAATCCTCAGGTTACGGACCCAGTCCGTGTAATTGCTACCATCATCTTTCAACTTAGCTTTCTCAAGGAACGCATTAAAATTCAACGAAACAACAGCACGATCCATCTATCTACAATCAACATAAACAAGCAAGATACTATCAGGTACTAAGTTCATGATAATTTTTAAGTTCAGTTAATTTACTTAAGAACTCCCACTTAGATAGACATCCCTCTAATCCTCTAAGTGATTACGTGATCCAAATCAACTAAACCATAACCGATCATCACGTGAGATGGAGTAGTTTTCAATGGTGAACATCAATATGTTGATCATATCTACTATATGATTCACGCTCGACCTTTCGGTCTCCGTGTTCCGAGGCCATATCTGTATATGCTTGGCTCGTCAAGTATAACCTGAGTATTCCGCGTGTGCAACTGTTTTGCACCCGTTGTATTTGAACGTAGAGCCTATCACACCCGATCATCACGTGGTGTCTCAGCACGAAGAACTTTTGCAACGGTGCATACTCAGGGAGAACACTTCTTGATAATTTAGTGAGAGATCATCTTATAATGCTACCGTCAATCAAAGCAAGATAAGATGCATAAAAGGATAAACATCACATGCAATCAATATAAGTGATATGATATGGCCATCATCATCTTGTGCTTTGTGTTCTCCATCTCCGAAGCATCGTCATGATCATCATCGTCACCGGCGCGACACCTTGATCTCCATCGTAGCATCGTTGTCGTCTCGCCAATCTTATGCTTCCACGACTATCACTACCGCTTAGAAATAAAGTAAAGCATTACATCGCGATTGCATTGCATACAATAAAGCGACAACCATATGGCTCCTGCCAGTTGCCGATAACTCGGTTACAAAACATGATCATCTCATACAATAAAATCAGCATCATGCCTTGACCATATCACATCACAACATGCCCTGCAAAAACAAGTTAGACGTCCTCTACTTTGTTGTTGCAAGTTTTACGTGGCTGCTACGGGCTTAAGTAAGAACTCATCTCACCTACGCATCAAAACCACAACGATAGTTCGTCAAATAGACTCCGTTTTAACCTTCTCAAGGACAGGGCGTAGTCACACTTGGTTCAACTAAAGTTGGAGAGACAGTCTTCCGCAAGCCATCTGTGTGCATAGCACGTCGAGGGAACCGGTCTCGCGTAAGAGTACGCGTAAGGTTGGTCCGGATCGTCTCGTCCAACAATACCGCCGAACCAAAGTATGACATGCTGGTAGGCAGTATGACTTGTATCGCCCACAACTCACTTGTGTTCTACTCGTGCAAATAACATCAAACCATAAAAACCTAGGCTCGGATGCCACTGTTGGGGAACGCAGTAATTTTAAAAAAATTCCTACGCACACGCATGATCATGGTGATGCACAGCAACGATAGGGGAGAGTGTTGTCTACGTACCAACGCAGACCGACTGCGGAAGCGATCACACAACGTAGAGGAAGTAGTCGTACGTCTTCTTCCCGATCCGACCGATCCAAGCACTGTTACTCCGGCACCTCCGAGTTCTTAGCACACGTTCAGCTCGATGACGTTCCTCAGGATCCGATCCAGCAAAGCGTCGAGGAAGAGTTCCGTCAGCACGACGGCGTGGTGACGATCTTGATGTACTACCGACGCAGGGCTTCGCCTAAGCACTGTAACGGTATGATCGAGGTGGAATTTGGTGGCAGGGGGCACCGCACACGGCTAAGGAACGATTAACTTGTGTGTCTTGGGGTGCCCCCTGCCCCCGTATATAAAGGCCAGGGGAAGGGGGTTCGGCCGGCTAGGAGGGAGGCGCAGGGGGGAGTCCTACTCCCACCGGGAGTAGGACTCCTCCCCTCCAATCCTATTCCAACTAGGATTCTTGGGGGGGAAGGAGAAAGAGGGGGCCGACCCACCTTTCCTAGTCCTATTAGGACTTGGGAAAGGGGGGGGGCGCCGGCCAGGTGTGGGCTGCCTCTTCTCTCTTTTCCACTAAGGCCCAATAGGCCCATTTACCTCCCGGGGGGGTTCCGGTAACCCTCCCGGTAATCCGGAAAAATCCCGATTTCACCCGGAACGCTTCCGGTGCCCAAACATAGGCTTCCAATGTATAAATCTTTACGTCTCGACCTTTTCGAGACTCCTCGTCATGTCCGTGATCTCATCCGGGACTCCGAACAACCTTCGGTACATCAAAATGCATAAACTCATAATAACTGTCATCGTAACGTTAAGCGTGCGGACCCTACGGTTCGATAACAATGTAGACATGACCGAGACACGTCTCCGGTCAATAACCAATAGCGGGACCTGGATGCCCATATTGGCTCCTACATATTCTACAAAGATCTTTATCGGTCAGACCGCATAACAACATACGTTGTTCCCTTTGTCATCGGTATGTTACTTGCCCGAGATTCGATCGTCGGTATCCAATACCTAGTTCAATCTCGTTACTGGCAAGTCTCTTTACTCGTTTCGTAATACATCCTCTCATAACTAACATCTTAGTTATTATGCTTGCAAGGCTTATGTGATGTGTATTACCGAGAGGGCCCAGAGATACCTCTCCGACAATCAGAGTGACAAATCCTAATCTCGAAATACGCCAACCCAACATCTACCATTGGAGACACCTGTAGTACTCCTTTATAATCACCCATTTACGTTGTGACGTTTGGTAGTACCCAAAGTGTTCCTCCGGTAAACGGGAGTTGCATAATCTCATAGTTACAGGAACATGTATAAGTCATGAAAAAAAGCAATAGCAACATACTAAACGATCGGGTGCTAAGCTAATGAAATGGGTCATGTCAATCAGATCATTCAACTAATGATGTGACCTCGTTAATCAAATAACAACTCTTTGTTCATGGTTAGGAAACATAACCATCTTTGATTAACGAGCTAGTCTAGTAGAGGCATACTAGTGACACTCTGTTGGTCTATGTATTCACACATGTATTATGTTTCCGGTTAATACAATTCTAGCATGAATAATAAACATTTATCATGATATAAGGAAATAAATAATAACTTTATTATTGCCTCTAGGGCATATTTCCTTCAGTCTGGGGACCCCCGTTTCCTCGGTACTCTTTGCCTGCGCTGGCATCCTTAGCACCAAAGAGGAAACAAGGACGCTGCACGCGCTGGCGCCCGCCTGGCGCCCGCCTAGTGATGTGCGTCATGGCTCACGTCACGAGGGTCTCGTGAGATGTGCCCCGCCTTGATATCTTTGCTCCTCGTGAGCCTGCCTAGCTAGGCTACTTGCGAGGAGGTCTTGCGTCGTCCACCTCGCGAGGCTTGGACCCTCGCGAGGGTCTTGGATGCTTTGTTGGTGAAGATGGGCCGTACGGCCTGCTGGCTCAGCCATGCCGCGGGCCGCAGGCAGGCAAGTCTGGGACCCTCGTTCCCAGAACACCGACAGAACTGTCCTTTCGCAGAGGATTCAGACATATGTCCATCACGAACTATAAAGTGGAGAGTGCCATGAATCATCGTCGTCGGAGGGCCGCTCTCCATGACCCCGACTTTTCAAAGGAGGCATTCGATGCCTTTAGCTCGGCCGATGCGTACATCCGAGCTGCTCGGGATGGGCTTGTCAGAGCCATGGACCAGCATCTAAAAGATATGCGAGTAACTGTAGATTTAATACTCATACACCAGTAGCCCCCGAGACTTAAAGCAGGTGATACAACTGATTAAGTATCATTGTATAATCAGGCATTTATGGAGAAGAATAGCCTGCTGTCTCAAGAGCTGGAAAAATGTCAGACTCAACTAACTGCGGCTACCACCGAATTGGAAAAATCCAAGGAGGCACCACCTGCTAATGTTTCTCCCCAGCAGAAAGAAGTATAATCATATACTAGTTATATTAATACTGTTGTGTTTCTGCTGACAGAATCAGTAGTGCAACTAAAATATGTTCCCATACCCAATATGCAATCAAAAGGCAACATGTGGCAGGCGAACATGTGCTGATGCGGGTCAGGGATGAAAAGAACAAGCTGCAGGATTCCCATACCCAATTGGGCGAAGAACTAAAATATGTTCGCGCCCAGCTAGCTAACGCCATTAAGGAGAATAGGAGGATACAAGGCGGCATATTCAGCATGCTTTTCAAACTTGCCTCCCTATAATTCGACGAGGGACAGAACTGATAGATTTATGTCTGCAAGTATGCTGACTGGCCGTCCGGAGGAAGAAATGTCTGGATCTCAAGGCGACCTGATACAACAGCTGTCCTAGATGCACGAGCGATTTCGGCACGCAATGCGTAGTGTTGCCAAGGCTTTATGGCCATCCACCTCTCCTCCAGGAGGTATGGCGGAGGTCGTGGAGCTGTTCAAAGGGGCACGATGGCGTATTTGATTATGGAAGATATCAGCCTGCCGAGAAGGTGCGGGAGAGACCTGGGCCATGGTAAAAACATGGTATACCAAGCTTGATCCAAATCATATGGCCCAGGTCAGACCACTAGGGTCAGATGGGAAAGAAATTCCTGTTAATTTGGTATATGACCAAGTAGAAGTAGCTGCCAAATATTCCCAACAGGATTGTAAGCTAGACAGCCTGTTAGACGGTATAGAGGAGGAAGTTTTTGAGTCCAAGTGACTATGTACTTTCCTTGATATATTTGTTCCTAGCTGGATTGTAAAACGATTGTCATGGCCGACCTTTTCGCTTCGACCTTTGGACCCGAAGGTGCGGAGTGTTTCCGAATAGTGGAGCGGTAAAATAGACCGGGGTATGCGTGGAAACCAGGCGTAGGGGTCATAGTTGCTTGAACATACAAGTTGTATCCGGATAGCTATGTTATATTGCATTGTGATTGTAAGAAACATCTTCCAGAGAGAATAGTTCCATTAAGGGTTCCTTTCCCTGGGTGTGCATGCGCTAATATGCATGTCCGAACAGTGATTGAAAACATCGCAGTATAGGTAACATCTCGGAGTTCATAGTGGAAGAAATGTGGGACATCTTTAGTCCTCCGACCGAATATTCCCTTAAGAACGCTAGCTTTCGGCTTCACCTAGTCTGAGGTACACATCCGGATGACCCAGCAATAACAATCACAGAGGTGCTCCCTTTATGCCCTAGCCAAACTAACAGGAACATAGGGCATAAGCACAGGAGCCAGGCAACCCATGTTGGCCAAAACTTAAGTCATATCGATGCATATAATGGCGAAGAAAAGGTACATATGAGGAAAAAACACATATGTGATGAGCTTGATGCTTGAAAAATAACAATAATAAGCTTCTGTGCAAGAAGCCCCCAGGTATAATGGACGTACACATTTGAGAATGTGTATGTCATAGGTGTATGGTTTAGCCGCACGAAAGCTTTAAGGCTAATAAAAAAGGGCGAACAAAGAGGATAAAAAATAATGTAAACAATAGGGAGAAGGAAACACACGAAGGGTTCGACGCTAGGCATAGAATCTTTAGAGTCTGGCCGCATTCCAGGGGTTCGGTTCTAGGCAGTTGTCTGATGCATCACGCAGGCGGTACGCTACTCCAGTGAGAACTTCGTCAATGATGAAGGGACCCTCCCACTTGGGCTTGAGTTTGTCCTTTTTCTTCTCCGGCAAGCGTAGAACAAGTTTGCCAACATTGTAAGTCTTGGACCGTACTTCTCTGCTTTGATATCTACGGGTCTGGTGTTGATAAAATGCGGAACGGGCTTTTGCAATGTCACGCTCCTCCTCCAGGGCATCTAAGCTGTCCTGCCGATCAAACTTCAAGCTCGCCTCTCTCTCTTCGTACATGCGCACTCGAGGTGAGTCATGAATAATGTCGCACGGTAACACATCCTCTGCGCTGTACACCATGAAAAAAGGTGTATATCCGGTAGTGCGATTGGGCATGGTCCGCAACCCCCAGAGTACGGAGTCGAGCTCCTCAACCCAGTGCTTGTCTAATTCTTTCAAAGACCCCACTATTCTGGGTTTTATGCTGCTCATAATAAGACCATTGGCTCGTTCGACCTGACCGTTTGTTTAAGGATGATAGACAGAGTCATAATCAAGCTTAATGCCTAGATTAGCACACCAGGCTTTCACCTCCTCGGCTATAAAATTGGAGCCGTTGTCGGTGATGATGTTGTGTGGGACACCGTAACGGTGCACAACACCGGATATAAAGTCTATCACTGGTCCGGCTTCGGCCGTTTTAACTGGTTTGGCCTCTATCCACTTAGTGAACTTATCTACCATGACTAGCATATATTTTTTCTTATGGCTGCCTCCTTTAAGGGGTCCAACCATGCCAAGCCCCCAGACCGCGAAAGGCCAAGTTATGGGGATTGTTTGTAGAGCAGTGGGTGGCATATGGATTTGGTTAGCGAAAAGCTGGCATTTGATGCAACGTTGGACAAGGTCCTATGCATATGCTCAGGCCGTCGGCTAGTAGAAACCTGTATGGAAGGCCTTGTTTACAAGGGCCCAAGTTGCAACGTGGTTGTTATGACATATCTCTCTCAAGGTAGTTTTGGTGATTGATGACAACATGTTTGCGGACTAATCATGTGCTTTGAATAATTCACAGATTCTCCCCTGGCACGAGATGCTTTCTTCCCCTCGGAGTGTATTTCAAGATGGTGTAGCTCTTTCGTTTCTTTCTCGGTGGACTAGTTGTGTAGAGGGCACCGTACTATCAAGAGGGGGTCCGCTGGGGTATTGCATGGGTGGAATCATCATGTACACATCAGCTTCTCACCCTACGAGCATCTCCTTTCCATTGAAGAGATCTCTCCTCTCTTCCTTGTCCTGTCTGGGTCCAAGCGGTAGTACCGCACAACCCACCGGTAGTACTGCTGAGGAGCCAAGCGGCAGTACCGCTCCACAGCGGTAGTACCGCCCGTGGCTCCACAGCAGTAGTACCGCTGGGGGCCTGGCACCTCCGCCTTGTCCTCAGCATCTTTGAGAGATTCTCTTTCTCTCTCTCGCGCGCGCGCCCCAGCGGTAGTACCACACTGACTGCGGTAGTACGGCCGAAGGGTCACAAGCGGCAGTACCGCTCCACAGCGGTAGTACCGCCCGTGACCCCACTGCCGTAGTACCGCTGGGCAGTCTGGCTCCTACTGCCTCGATTCGAGAGGTCTTTTTCTCGTGTCGGGTTTTGCGGCACTAGTTACGGTTGTAGAGGCGGTAGTACCGTTCCAGGAGCGGTAGTACCGCCCCTACCACCGCGGTAGTACCGCCCCTACCACCGCGGTAGTACCGCATTTGGGTCCTTTCCCTACTAGTCTCCTCAGCGCGGCAGTACCGCTGGCTAGCGCGGCTGTCGGATTTCGGGTTCTGGCAGACCCTTAAGGTTCGAACACTGGGGTGCGCGCGGAAGTCTCACCTTCAACCTCTCCGTCTCGATGGGATCTAAACTACTAAAAGAACTGCACGAAAGACACAAGATTTATACTGGTTCGGGCCACCAATGTGGTGTAATACCCTACTCCAGTGTGTGGTGGATGGATTGCCTCCTGGGGCTGGTGTGGATGAGCAATACAAGGAAGAATAGCCTCGCGAGGGTCTGTTCTTGGCTGTGGTGGTGAACTGCTATGAAGAGTTCAGTCCCCTCCCTCTCTCTTTTTCTCTCAGATCCCGGGCCGAACAACCAGGAATCGAACCGCGAACCGAACCGAACCCAACCGAACCGATCGAACCGACCCGTTGCTATGTGGGTGGCTAGTCCTATTTATAGAGGCCCTGGTCCTCTCCGCAAATATTGAGCGGGAAGGGATCCAACAATGGCGGGCTAATTTGAAGGGGGACAACGAGTACATCTATCCTGACAAAAGCAGTCTTCGCCTGCCAAAGGTTCTGGTGACGACGCCGTGCTGGGCTCCATGGTGCCCTCCGTCTCGTAGTCCTCCTGGTCTTGGTCTTGTTGCACCGAAGTGGCAACCTTTGCCTGATGCCTCGGTACTCCGCTAATACGCTTGCCCCCTTTGCACCAAAGAGGAAAGAGGGATGCTGCGCGCGCTGGCACCCGCCTGGCGCCCCGTGTCGTCATGGCTTGCGTCATGGGCACCTCGCGAGGTACCCCGCCTTGAACTCTCCGCCTCCTCGCGAGCCAGCCTGACGAGGCTGTGCCTGAGGATGCACCATGTCGTCCGCCTCGCGAGGCTTGGCCCCTCGCGAGGGTCTTGAGCCTCGTGTTGATAAAGGTGGGCCATGCTGGGCCCCCACTTGAGCCACGCCGCAGGCCGCAGGCAGGCAAGTCTGGGGACCCCCGTTCCCAGAACGCCGACAGTAGCCCCCGGGCCCAAGGCACGCATGGACTTGGTCATGCCGAGAGGCGAAAGGGCAAGGGAGAAGCGCCGCGGGCCCCATCAGCCTGCGGCCTTGGACGCCACGTGGCGGTTGATTGGACGTGGGTGCCTTAGCAACCACGCGGGTTGACAAGGGAGAGGCATTTTCCCAGACTTCGCCCTTGCTTTCTCCGGTTGCTGCTCAGATCCCCTTTCTTGCGCCTCCCCTTTCTTCCTCCAAACTTCCAGATCTACTCTGGTTGCGTGACCTAGGAAGCCATGGCGCCTCGCAAGCCTCCGGCCGAAGCTTGGTATTCCCCCGCTCTGGACGCGCCTTCTGCTCCCAAGGTCGACCCTTCCAGCCGGATGTTTGGCTTGAAGTTAGGCCGAAAGCTGCCCGAGCTCACCGGCGATGACCCGTAAGCGCTTGATCCTTGTTCTCTTGTTTCTCATTCTGCCGACGAGGCTTGATGATTGCTTCTCTTGAGTAGGCGGGCGCCAACGGCGAAGACACCGAAGCGGGCTCCTGAGGCTCCATCCGCGGCAGCGCCCCCGCCTGCGAAAGGGGGCGATCGCAGTGCGTGGGCTTCTCCTGGTTGGTCGCCCTCAGGAGGTCTGGCCATCCTGGCGGGGGCGAGCTCAGCCCCCATGGCCTAGGTGACTCCTGAAGTGTCCTCGTCTGGAGCCATTGCCACGGCTGGGGAGACGCAGCGAATGCTGGCTCGGGATTCGGCGGCCTTGCCGCCGCCACCTTCTCCTCCCGTTTTGCTGGCCACTGCTCCCTCAGCTCCTCCTGTCATCCTGGAGCGCGCCGAGGCTCCTCCGTCTTCTTCCTTCGTCTTGGAGCACGCTGCTGCTGAACTGGACCGGCTGCGTCAGGACCTTCTCGGCGCCGACCCTCGCCTGGTGGCCGGGCGTCTGGAATTGGCTTCGGGGTGGATCCGCTCTGATGCTTCAATCTGGGCGGCGCTGGTTTAGGCCTCAACAGCCAACGACGAGGAGCAGTGGGCCATCCTTGAGGCGAAGATCACTCGCGATGCGGCCCTGGGGGAAGCGGTCAAGGCCCACGACCGCTGCAAGGCGCTGGAGGACGAGCTGCAAGGCCTGCGGGGCCAACTTGCGGAGGAGGTTGGCCTTCGCCAAGAGCAGGAGAAGGGGGCGAAGGCGCGTGAGGCGGCACTCGAGGACTCGGAGGCCAAGCTCAAGAAGCGCCGCGGGCGTCTAGGCGCGTGGAAGAAAGAGCTGGAGGCGACGAAGACCGAGCTGGACGCCAAGGCTCAGGTCCTCGCCGAAGATCGCATGGCCTTCGCGGACATGGAGAAGGACGCCTGCGCTTCGCTGAAGATACTTTACGAGAGCGGCTTGGACAGCCCGCTTGTTGGTGACGAGGATGGCCCCGCCAAGCTGCTTGCCTTCCTGGTCAAGGCTCTTGAGGACATCGTCCTTGGCATCGGCCCCGCGGCCGAGGCCGAAGCGCACGTCCTGTCTTCTGCCGCGCTGACACGGGTCTTCGCCCATGTCTACCTCCGCGAGCCCAACACCGACCTCGACGCCCTGCTGGAACCGGTGAGCGGTGAGCGAGCTGCTGCCGCTGTCGAAGCCATGAAGGGGCACGCGCAGGCACTGCTGGAGATGTTTCGGGCCTTCAGCACCAGGCCCAAGCAAGGCGCTGCTGACCCTGCCGTTCCACAAGGCGAAACCAGCGCCGACAAGTGAATCCGTCCCATCCCTGCTCTTCTTTAGGTTCCTGCACATGCATCACGCCTCGGGGAGGCATTTAAACTTGCGTTTTGCATTGAGATTGACAGTATGGACTGTAATATTTGCTTTTAAGTTCCTTGGATTTTATGCTTTTCTTCCCTACTTGCTTGTGTTCTACGCCGGCAGGGCTCGGCCCCGCGCATGCCTCACCCAGCATCAGCCCCGACCGGAAACCAGGACGGGACCAAAGGAGTGAGGGGCCACGTGACAAGTTAGGCTCCTGAGTCGCGATGCTCAGGAGTCCCCTTTGGCGCTCGAACAACAACTAGGGAAGCGTGATGTAGGCGTGTTGTCCGTTCTACGTCTGCAGAGCCCGACCCCGCGCGTACCTCACCCAGCATAGCCTTTCGGAACTAAGGAGTGAGGGGCTACGGGACCAGTTAGGCCCCTGGGTCGCGATGCCCAGGCGTATCCCTTGACGCGCAAACGGCCTTCATAC
The DNA here is from genome assembly GCA_034509565.1 of Triticum monococcum. NCBI lineage: Eukaryota > Viridiplantae > Streptophyta > Magnoliopsida > Poales > Poaceae > Triticum > Triticum monococcum. The sequence continues at coordinate 144,172,650 of CM067841.1, read as the reverse complement.
CTTGGCTCCGCTCGGGGAGAGACGCGCAGCGAACCAGGCCCGAGGGGCCTGGCTGGGAGGCGTACGTCTGGGCGTGACCCAGCCGTAGCCCCCGTGCCCAGCGCCCTCGCGGGGCGCTCCCGAGGGGAGGCGTTGCAATGACCCCAGCCACTGAGCTCTGGGCTCCCTGAGGTTAACGCGGCCCGGAGGCCACCCTCAGTTGTTTATCACCAGCGCAGAGCGTAGCGCTTCTGTATGTGTACGGGCATAGCCACTCCTCGGCAGTGTCGTCAGCCAGCGCGAAGCATGGTGCTTCCAATGGTACGTGGGAGGGGGCTCCCCTCCGGGAGGAGCCCCCGGGGCGTATACAGCCCCGCCCTGACACGTGACCGGCACGGTAGAGCTGGGTGAGGTGTATCTGGGCACTCGTGAGCCAGCACGGGACTCACGAGGCCCTACCTCTGGGCGGGTTGCGCCCGGCACTGGGCCGTATCTTGAGATGTGTCCCTCTAGAATTCGGTTAGATGCCGGTACTCTACGTCCTCGGGTCCCGGCCCTCGAGCTTGTCTCAGTCATCGCTGGTATGCCACGTCGCGATGCCGTGGACAAGGCCAGAGGGTGAGGGCTGGAGAGCCAGTAAGAGCCCTGAGTCACGATGCTCATGCACCCCCCCTCTAACGTGCAAGTGGCCGACATGGGAAGAGAGGATGCCACGGACGGGCACCATGCAGTTAGGCGTGATAGGCAATGCATAGTTGGAAACAAACGCTAGGGGGATACACGCCGCTGGGTCTGGCCCGAACGGCTTGGGGATGATGCAGCCCGAGGGGCGCCCCCAACAAGGCAAACTAACGACGGAAAGGTAAATCCAGATACATGCCGCGGGGACGGACCCACGCGGCATGGGAGTGATGCAACCCTGGGAGGGTGCTCCCAGCTGAGAGCGGAACTTGAAAGACGTCACCTGCGGATGTCGTCGGCATAGTGGCGTTGGTGCAGCAGACTTGGCGGGCTGCAGAAGCCGATCCTCACGAGCCCCCAGGCCCCGGGGCCTCGGGAGGCTCCGGAGGCGCTGGTGACTCCTCGCGAGCTGCCTCCATCTCCGCCAAGGCCGCGGAACGCCTGTCTTCCTAAGCCTCCACGATGCCTCTCATGAGGCGCTGGTACGCTGCAGCCATGCTCGGCAGGCCGTAAGGCATGCGAACATAGCTGTGGGGTGGACCTCCGCAGCGCCCCACTTGCGAGGGCGAGAGGCCCTCCGTTTGTGGCGATCTGATTGAGCCCTGGTACATCAACGCAGACGCGCAACCCACCATCCTCGCCTGGATGTGGGGCCACGGCTGGCAAACGGCGGCCTCCTCTCATGATCCTTGTCTCCTGTAGCTCTTGAATGGCCTCGTCAACGAACTCTTGCTGGTCTGATCTTCCTCGCCTGGCTCCCTCCTGAGGGAAACGTACTGCGAAGCACGCCACCACATGGTGCCCAAGCGCCTCCCTCGCGACCCTGGCTAGGTCGGTGGCCCTCCAGGTGGGAGCCCCCGAGCCCTGCCTAAGGAGGGCGCCGGGCGCGCTTTCCTATGCGATGGATGGAGGGCCCTCCTGAGGGTGCACGGGCCCTGAGGGGCTTGCCTCCTGAGGGGCTGAGCCTGACGACGTCTTCTTCTTCTTGGGGGTGGTCTCAGGAAGCCTCCTGCTTCCGCAATCTGGGTCTTCTAGCGTCGCGGCCTGAAAGGCTCGCTCCAGGGAACACACTGCATCTCTCTCTTCACAGGGCACCGTGATGACGCCGCCACTTCCTGGCATCTTGAGGACGTTGTAGCCGTGGTGGGTCACGGCCATGAACTTGGCCAGCGCTGGGTACCCAAGGATAGCGTTCTACGGCAGGCGGATGTGGGCGACGTCGAAGTCGATGAGCTCGGTGCGGTAGTTGCTGCGGGCTCCGAAGGTGACAGGGAGGCGGACCTGCCTGATCGGGACTGTGGAACCATCGGTGATCCCGGAGAAAGGCCTGGTTGGCTGAAGCTGGTCATAGGGCACTTGGAGGTTGTTGAATGTTTCCACGGACAGGACATTGAGCCCTGCCCCGCCATCGATGAGGGTCTTGGTGACCTCACGTTGCTGATGACTGGGGAGCAGAGCATCGGGAGGACTCCTGCAGTGGCCGCACACTTGAGTGGGTCTGCCGAGCTGAACATGATGGGGCACGCCGACCACCTGAGGGGGCGCGTTGCTTCGAGCTTGGGGAGGACTGCATTCACTTCGCGTGCAAACTGCTTGAAGATACGTTGGGAGGCTGGGGCTTTAGCTCCGCCCAGGATGCAGGCGATCGCGCACGGCTCCTGGAAGCCCCCGGCCCCCTTGTCTTGATGGCGGTCTTCGTTCCTTCTTGGTGGAGGCGGCAGCGGAGGTAGGCCTGCGTTGCCATGAGGGCGGTCCTCACGAGGCTTGTCTCTCCAGTCCCCCTCGCGAGGCAGGTCCCGCCAGCGGTCCTCGCGAGGCTGGTCGTGCCACCCCTGGCGTGGATCACGGTATTCCCAGCGCCCTGGGTTTCCTCCTCCTCCCCGGCCGTAGCCCCGGTCAGCATGGTCAGGGCGACGGCCGATCCTTCCTTCTCGCACGGTGCAGAGCTCTTGACATTCATTGGTGTTGTGGGTGTGGAGGTCATGGTACACATAGTACCGGCTTCCTCTGGAGGGTTCAGGCAGATCCTTGCCCCGCTTGGTGTCTGGTTCTGCCGCGAGTACGGAAGCCCCCTTGCGCTTCACGTCCTTGGCCTTGGGCTTCTTCTCTTCTGGGTCCGCGGCAGGCAGCTCGAGGAGGGAGAGACGTCCCTCCTCAGCCCTGGCGCACTTGTTCGCCAAGTTGAACATCTCCAAGGAGGTGCAGAGGTCTTCGTGCATCGCCAGCTCCTCCTTCATCTTGACGTCATGCACGCCGTCAGAGAAGGTGGAGATGATGGCCTCCTCTGACACCCTGGGGATCTTGAGGTGCGCGCTGTTGAAGCGCTGGATGTACTTTTGCAGGGTCTCTCCGGGTTGTTGCTTGATGCGGCACATGTCGCTCATGGCAGTCGGCCGATCGCGAGTACCTTGGAAGTTGTCGATGAAGCGGGGTTCGCATCTGGTCCGAGGAGGAGATCGTGCCTGGAGCCAGATTCAGGAGCCAGGTTCGAGCTCCTTCCTTGAGCGCCATGGGGAACCTGTTCGCCATGACCTTTTCATCCGCGCCGGTAGCCTCGATGCCCAGCTCATAGAGCTGGAGGAACTCTGCGGGATCGGTTGTGCCGTCGTAGCGAGGAGGCGGGTCGGGCTTGAACTTGCCGGGCCACGTGACGCTGCGCAGCTCAGTGGTGTAGGCGTGGCAGCCTGCAATGGCCACGAAAGGCCTCGGTTGGTGGAGAGCTTGGTCTTGAGGGTCCCCATGTGCTGCAGCTAGGAGCAGGGCGGGGTCTTGACGCGCCGGAGCTGGAGCAGGGTCGCGGCGTGCCGGAGCAGGGAGCGCCCGGGCAGCCCCCTGCGGGCAAGGGATTTCTTGGCAGCTTCGCTCTTGCTGCGCTGGCGCCTGACGGAGCGGGTTCCGCCCAGGGACCAAGTGCCTTGGAGCCACGGCATCTTCTTGGAGAGGGACGGACGGTGCGGAAGAGCCCCTTGCGGCGCAGACAAGCTCGGCGAGGCGGTCGAGCCATTCTTCGTAGACGTCGTCGACGGGACGGTAGCGCAGGAGCTCGTTTGCCGCGAGGAGCGCAGCTCGAGCCTCCAAGGGTGCGCGGAGCGCGCGGGGCGAAGAGCCAGCTGGTGCGAGCGACGGAGTGGCGGTGCGACCGTCTTGCCGCACGGACGGGTGCTGAGATGATGCCTGCTGCTCGCCCCCCCGCCGGGCCGGTGGCGGCGTTGACGGCGGGCGACGGGGAACGACGAGGACACCCACCGACGGGGTCCGTCTGGGCAACGCGAGAAGCGATGGCGGCCCGGCACTCGGCGTGGGCCCGATGAGCGTCAGACATGGATGAGACGGTCGGAGGAGAGCGGAGCGGTGGAAGACGAATTCCGGCGCACCCCTACCTGGTGTGCCAAATGTCGGATTTCGGGTTCCGGCAGACCCTTAAGGTTCGAACACTGGCGTGCGCGCGGAAGTCTCACCTTCAACCTCTCCGTCTCGATGGGATCTAAACTACTAAAAGAACTGCATGAAAGACACAAGATTTATACTGGTTCGGGCCACCAATGTGGTGTAATACCCTACTCCAGTGTGTGGTGGATGGATTGCCTCCAGGGGCTGGTATGGATGAGCAATACCAGGAAGAACAGCCTCGCGAGGGTCTGTTCTTGGCTATGGTGGTGAACTGCTATGAAGAGTTTAGTCCCCTCCCTCTCTCTTTTTCTCTCAGATCCCGGGCCGAACAACCAGGAATCGAACCCAACCGAACCGAACCGAACCTAACCGAACCGACCGAACCGACCCCTTGCTATGTGGGTGGCTAGTCCTATTTATAGAGGCCCTGGTCCTCTCCCCAAATATTGAGTGGGAAGGGATCCAACAATGGCGGGCTAATTTGAAGGGGGACAACGAGTACATCTATCCTGACAACAGCAGTCTTCGCCTGCCAAAGGTTCTGGTGATGACGCCGCACTGGGCTCCATGGTGACCTCCGTCTCGTAGTCCTCCTGGTCTTGGTCTCGTTGCACCGAAGTGGCAACCTTTGCCTGATGCCTCGGTACTCCGCTGATACGCTTGCCCCCTTTGCATCAAAGAGGAAAGAGGGACGCTGCATGCGCTGGCACCCGCCTGGCGCCCCGTGTCGTCATGGGTTGCGTCATGGGCACCTCGCGAGGTACCCCGCCTTGAACTCTCCGCCTCCTCGCGAGCCAGCCTGACGAGGCTATGCCTGAGGATGCGCCGTGTCGTCCGCCTCGCGAGGCTTGGCCCCTCGCGAGGGTCTTGAGCCTCGTGTTGATGAAGGTGGGCCACGCTGGGCCCCCACTTGAGCCACGCCGCAGGCCGTAGGCAGGCAAGTCTAGGGACCCCCGTTCCCAGAACGCCGACAGCGGCAGTACCGCTGTCCTGGCGGTAGTACCGCCCCCTCTCAGCGATAGTACCGCCCTGTGCGGGGCTGGTTGGTGCGGGGCAACGGGATTGTTGCCCCCACTATAAAAGGGAGTCCCCCTCCCCAAGCTCCATGTCGGTGTCAAAACTGGCGGATCTCGGGTAGGGGGTCCCAAACTATGCGTCTAGGCCGGATGGTAACAGGAGGCAGGGAACACGATGTTTTACCCAGGTCCGGGCCCTCTTTATGGAGGTAAAACCCTACGTCCTGCTTGATTAATATTGTGATATGGGTAGTACAAGAGTAGATCTACCACGAGATCAAGGAGGCTAAACCCTAGAAGCTAGCCTATGGTATGATTCTTGTATATGGAGTTGATGTCCTACGGACTACAACCCTCCGGTTTATATAGACACCGGATAGGGTTAGGGTTACACAGAGTCGGTTACAATGGTAGGAGATCTTGAATATCCGCGTCGCTAAGCTTGCCTTCCACGCCAAGGAAAGTCCCATCCGGACAGGGACAAAGTCTTCAATCTTGTATCTTCATAGCCCAGGAGTCCGGCTGAAGGTATAGTCCGGCTACCCGAACACCCCCTAATCCAGGACTCCCTCAGTAGCCCCTGAACCAGGCGTCAATGACGACGAGTACGGCGCGCAAATTCTCTTCGGCATTGCAAGGCGGGTTCCTCCTCCAAGTCCTTCATAGAAGATTGTAAACAACAAGAGTAGTGTCATGCTCTGCTAAATAAGCTTCCACATATTTCCATAGAGAGAATAATATTAACACAAATCAAATCTGCTGACGTATTCCGTAGTGCGTCATCTCACTACGGCCAAGTCCTTTACTCGAATCGTTTTTACTTTTCCACCTCAGCATGTTTTGCGAGGCGGTTTCCTTGGCACGTCCTGTCAAAGCAGAGATCATGTACCCCCCTTTTACGGAATTCTCATCAATACGGACATGGGTAACCCAACCGCGCCACTTATCACGGCGCTTGGGAGGCAAGCGAGTTTTACTAGGCTGGTGGGGACGCACAACCGCATCCGCCCATATAAGGGGATAAGGATCCACCATTTTACCTACGCCTTCTTCCTCCTTTGCCTATCCATCTCCTGCGCACTCGAGCTCCAGCGCCCAAGCCCGCACTTCCCACCTCAACCTTCTCCAGCAATGTCTAGAGCGGGAGGCAAGTGGATGGTCTCCTCCGCCACGGAGGGCCAAGTCAAGAAGCTAAGGAAGGCCGGATACCTGTCCAAGGACATCGCGCACCGGCTTCCCGAAAAGGGGCAGCTTCTCCCCACCCCAAGGCCCCATGAGAGGGTAGTATTTCTTCCCCACTTCCTCCGCGGACTGGGTTTTCCACTTCACCCATTTGTCTGGGGGCTCATGTTCTACTACGGCCTGGATTTCCACGATCTGGCCCCGAACTTCATCCTCAACATCTCGGTGTTTATCATCGTGTGCAAGGCTTTTCTCCGTGTCCGCCCTCATTTCGGCCTCTGGCTCAAGACCTTCAACGTCAAGCCCAAGGTGGTGCGCGGCAGCCAGGCGGAGTGCGAAGGCGCCATGGCGGGCAAGATGGCCAACGTCCTATGGTTCGGGGGCTCTTTTGTGGAGACCCTAAAGGGATGGCAATCCGGGTGGTTCTACATCACCGAGCCGTGCGATCCGAAATTGACCGCAGCCCCTGAGTTCCGATCCGGACCCCCCACGCGGCTTATGTACTGGAAAGAGACGGGCCTGGGGTGACGAAAAAGAGGTGACCGGATTGCAAACATGCATCCAGTCCCTGGTGAACAAGCCAGTCCGTCTTGTTAATGTAATCCAGGTTATGCTCGTCTGCCGGATCCTCCCGTGCCAACAACGGGATTTTAATCTGTGGGAGTTCGACCCGGCGCAGCATCAAACCCTCAGCAGGCTCTTCGACACGACATATGAAGACGCCTGGAAGATGCTATTCAAGGGCACCGAGGCTCCCGCATCCGCTTCCGAGGACCGCGGATACAGCTCGCAGCGTCATGCTAGCTGAAGGAAATATGCCCTAGAGGCAATAATAAAGTTATTATTTATTTCCTTATATCATGATAAATGTTTATTATTCATACTAGAATTGTATTAACCGGAAACATAATACATGTGTGAATACATAGACCAACAGAGTGTCACTAGTATGCCTCTACTTGACTAGCTCGTTAATCAAAGATGGTTATGTTTCCTAACCATGAACAAAGAGTTGTTATTTGATTAACGAGGTCACATCATTAGTTGAATGATCTGATTGACATGACCCATTCCATTAGCTTAGCACCCGATCGTTTAGTATGTTGCTATTGCTTTCTTCATGACTTATACATGTTCCTATAACTATGAGATTATGCAACTCCCGTTTACCGGAGGAACACTTTGGGTACTACCAAACGTCACAACGTAACTGGGTGATTATAAAGGAGTACTACAGGTGTCTCCAATGGTAAATGTTGGGTTGGCGTATTTCGAGATTTGGGTTTGTCACTCTGATTGTCGGAGTGGTATCTCTGGGCCCTCTCGGTAATGCACATCACATAAGCCTTGCAAGCACTGCAACTAATATGTTAGTTGTGAGATGATGTATTACGGAACGAGTAAAGAGACTTGCCGGTAACGAGATTGAACTAGGTATTGGATACCGACGATCGAATCTCGGGCAAGTAACATACCGATGACAAAGGGAACAACTTATGTTGTTATGCGGTCTGACCGATAAAGATCTTCGTAGAATATGTAGGAGCCAATATGGGCATCCAGGTCCCGCTATTGGTTATTGACCGGAGACGTGTCTCGGTCATGTCTACATTGTTCTCGAACCGTAGGGTCCGCACGCTTAACGTTACGATGACAGTTATTATGAGTTTATGCATTTTGATGTACCGAAGGTTGTTCGGAGTCCCGGATGAGATCACGGACATGACGAGGAGTCTCGAAATGGTCGAGACGTAAAGATTGATATATTGGAAGCCTATATTTGGACATAGGAAGTGTTCCGGGTGAAATCGGGATTTTACCGGAATACCGGGAGGGTTAACGGAACCCCCCGGGAGACTAATGGGCCTATTGGGCCTTAGTGGAAAAGAGAAAAGGGGCAGCCCACAGCCTAGCCGCGCGCCCCCCCCTTCCCCAAGTCCTAGTAGGACTAGGAGAAGGGGCCGGCCCCCCTCTCTCTCCTTTCCCCCTTGAGAGTCCTAGTTGGAATTGGATTGGAGGGGGGAGTCCTACTCCCGGTAGGAGTAGGACTCCCCCTGCGCCTCCCTCTCTCTGGTCGGCCGGCCCCCTCCCTCCAACCTTTATATACGGGGGCAGGGGACACCCCAAGACACACAAGTTGATCCTTGAGATCGTTCCTTAGCCGTGTGCGGTGCCCCCTGCCACCAAATTCCACCTCGATCATACCGTTGTAGTGCTTAGGCGAAGCCCTGCGTCGGTAGTACATCAAGATCGTCATCACGCCGTCGTGCTGACGGAACTCTTCCTCGACTCTTTGCTGGATCGGAGCTCGAGGATCGTCATCGAGCTGAACGTGTGCTAAGAACTCGGAGGAGCCGGAGTAACGGTGCTTGGATCGGTCGGATCGGGAAGAAGACGTACGACTACTTCCTCTACGTTGTGTGATCGCTTCCGCAGTCGGTCTGCGTTGGTACGTAGACAACACTCTCCCCTCTCGTTGCTATGCATCACCATGATCTTGCGTGTGCGTAGGAAAATTTTCGAAATTACTACGTTCCCCAACAGTGGCATCCGAGCCTAGGTTTTATGGTTTGATGTTATTTGCACGAGTAGAACACAAGTGAGTTGTGGGCGATACAAGTCATACTGCCTACCAGCATGTCATACTTTGGTTCAGCGGTATTGTTGGGTGAGACAATCCGGACCAACCTTACGCGTACTCTTACGCGAGACCGGTTCCCTCGACGTGCTTTGCACATAGATGGCTTGCGGAAGACTGTCTCTCCAACTTTAGTTGAACCAAGTGTGACTACGCCCGGTCCTTGAGAAGGTTAAAACGGAGTCTATTTGACAAACTATCGTTGTGGTTTCGATGCGTAGGTGAGATGAGTTCTTACTTAAGCCCGTAGCAGCCACGTAAAACTTGCAACAACAAAGTAGAGGACGTCTAACTTGTTTTTGCAGGGTATGTTGTGATGTGATATGGTCAAGGCATGATGCTGATTTTATTGTATGAGATGATCATGTTTTGTAACCGAGTTATCGGCAACTGGCAGGAGCCATATGGTTGTCGATTTATTGTATGCAATGCAATCGCGATGTAATGCTTTACTTTATTACTAAACGGTAGTGATAGTCGTGGAAGCATAAGATTGGCGAGACGACAACGATGCTACGATGGAGATCAAGGTGTCGCGCCGGTGACGATGGTGATCATGACGGTGCTTCGGAGATGGAGATCACAAGCGCAAGATGATGATGGCCATATCATATCACTTATATTGATTGCATGTGATGTTTATCTTTTTATGCATCTTATCTTGCTTTGATTGACGGTAGCATTATAAGATGATCTCTCACTAAATTATCAAGAAGTGTTCTCCCTGAGTATGCACCGTTGCCAAAGTTCGTCGTGCCTAGACACCACGTGATGATCGGGTGTGATAAGCTCTATGTCCAAATACAACGGGTGCAAAATAGTTGCACACGCAGAATACTCAGGTTATACTTGACGAGCCAAGCATATACAGATATGGCCTCGGAACACGGAGGCCGAAAGGTCGAGCGTGAATCATATAGTAGATATGATCAACATAACGATGTTCACCATTGAAAACTACTCCATCTCACGTGATGATCGGTTATGGTTTAGTTGATTTGGATCACGTGATCACTTAGAGGATTAGAGGGATGTCTATCTAAGTGGGAGTTCTTAAGTAATTTGATTAACTGAACTTAAACTTATCATGAACTTAGTACCTGATAGTATCTTGCTTGTTTATGTTGATTGTAGATAGATGGCTCGTGCTGTTGTTCCGTTGAATTTTAATGCGTTCCTTGAGAAAGCAAAGTTGAAAGATGATGGTAGCAATTACACGGACTGGGTCCGTAACCTGAGGATTATCCTCATTGCTGCACAGAAGAATTACGTCCTGGAAGCACCGCTGGGTGACAGGCCTGCTGCTGGAGCAACGCCAGATGTTATGAACGTCTGGCAGAGCAAAGCTGATGACTACTCGATAGTTCAGTGTGTTGGGGAACGCAGTAATTTCAAAAAATTTCCTACGCACACGCAAGATCATGGTGATGCACAGCAACGAGAGGGGAGAGTGTTGTCTACGTACCAACGCAGACCGACTGCGGAAGCGATCACACAACGTAGAGGAAGTAGTCGTACGTCTTCTTCCTGATCCGACCGATCCAAGCACCGTTACTCCGGCACCTCCGAGTTCTTAGCACATGTTCAGCTCGATGACGTTCCTCGGGCTCCGATCCAGCAAAGCGTCGAGGAAGAGTTCCGTCAGCACGACGGCGTGGTGACGATCTTGATGTACTACCGACGCAGGGCTTCGCCTAAGCACTGTAACGGTATGATCGAGGTGGAATTTGGTGGCAGGGGGCACCGCACACGGCTAAGGAACGATTAACTTGTGTGTCTTGGGGTGCCCCCTGCCCCCGTATATAAAGGCCAGGGGAAGGGGGTTCGGCCGGCTAGGAGGGAGGCGCAGGGGGGAGTCCACCGGGAGTAGGACTCCTCCCCTCCAATCCTATTCCAACTAGGATTCTTGGGGGGGAAGGAGAAAGAGGGGGCCGGCCCACCTTTCCTAGTCCTATTAGGACTTGGGAAAGGGGGGGGGGGGCGCCAGCCAGGTGTGGGCTGCCTCTTCTCTCTTTTCCACTAAGGCCCAATAGGCCCATTTACCTCCCGGGGGGGTTCCGGTAACCCTCCCGGTAATCCGGAAAAATCCCGATTTCACCCGGAATGCTTCCGGTGCCCAAACATAGGCTTCCAATATATCAATCTTTACGTCTCGACCTTTTCGAGACTCCTCGTCATGTCCGTGATCTCATCCGGGACTCCGAACAACCTTCGGTACATCAAAATGCATAAACTCATAATAACTGTCATCGTAACGTTAAGCGTGCGGACCCTACGGTTCGAGAACAATGTAGACATGACCGAGACACGTCTCCGGTCAATAACCAATAGCGGGACCTGGATGCCCATATTGGCTCCTACATATTCTACGAAGATCTTTATCGGTCAGACCGCATAGCAACATACGTTGTTCCCTTTGTCATCGGTATGTTACTTGCCCGAGATTCGATCGTCGGTATCCAATACCTAGTTCAATCTCGTTACTGACAAGTCTCTTTACTCGTTCCGTAATACATCCTCTCATAACTAACATCTTAGTTATTATGCTTGCAAGGCTTATGTGATGTGTATTACCGAGAGGGCCCAGAGATACCTCTCCGACAATCAGAGTGACAAATCCTAATCTCGAAATACGCCAACCCAACATCTACCATTGGAGACACCTGTAGTACTCCTTTATAATCACCCAGTTACGTTGTGATGTTTGGTAGTACCCAAAGTGTTCCTCCGGTAAACGGGAGTTGCATAATCTCATAGTTACAGGAACATGTATAAGTCATGAAAAAAGCAATAGCAACATACTAAACGATCGGGTGCTAAGCTAATGAAATGGGTCATGTCAATCAGATCATTCAACTAATGATGTGACCTCGTTAATCAAATAACAACTCTTTGTTCATGGTTAGGAAACATAACCATCTTTGATTAACGAGCTAGTCTAGTAGAGGCATACTAGTGACACTCTGTTGGTCTATGTATTCACACATGTATTATGTTTCCGGTTAATACAATTCTAGCATGAATAATAAACATTTATCATGATATAAGGAAATAAATAATAACTTTATTATTGCCTCTAGGGCATATTTCCTTCACAGTGTGCCATGCTTTACGGCTTAGAATCGGGACTTCAACGACGTTTTGAACGTCATGGTGCATATGAGATGTTCCAGGAGTTGAAGTTAATATTTCAAGCAAATGCCCGAATTGAGAGATATGAAGTCTCCAATAAGTTCTATAACTGCAAGATGGAGGAGAACAGTTCTGTCAGTGAGCATATACTCAAAATGTCTGGGTATAATAATCACTTGATTCAGATGGGAGTTAATCTTCCAGATGACTGCGTCATTGACAGAATTCTCCAATCACTGCCACCAAGCTACAAGAGCTTCGTGATGAACTATAATATGCAAGGGATGAACAAGACTATTCCCGAGCTCTTCGCAATGCTGAAAGCTGCGGAGGTAGAAATCAAGAAGGAGCATCAAGTGTTGATGGTTAGCAAAACCACCAGTTTCAAGAAAAAGGGCAAAGGGAAGAAGAAGGGAAACTTCAAGAAGAACAGCAAGCAAGTTGCTGCTCAGGAGAAGAGACCCAAATCTGGACCTAAGCCTGAAACTGAGTGCTTCTACTGCAAGCAGACTGGTCACTGGAAGCAGAACTGCCCCAAGTATTTGGCGGATAAGAAGGATGGCAAAGTGAACAAAGGTATATGTGATATACATGTTATTGATGTGTACCTTACTAGATCTCGCAGTAGCACCTGGGTATTTGATACTGGTTCTGTTGCTAATATTTGCAACTCAAAATAGGGACTACGGAATAAGCGGACGCTAGCAAAGGACGAGGTGACGATGCGCGTGGGAAACGGTTCCAAAGTCGATGTGATCGTGGTTGGCATGCTACCTCTACATCTACCTTCGGGATTAATATTAGACCTAAATAATTATTATTTGGTGCCAGCGTTGAGCATGAACATTATATCTGGATCTTGTTTAATGCGAGACGGTTATTCATTTAAATCAGAGAATAATGGTTGTTCTATTTATATGAGTAATATCTTTTATGGTCACGCACCTTTGAAGAGTGGTCTATTCTTGTTGAATCTCGAAGATAGCGATACACATATTCATAATGTAGAAGCCAAAAGATGCAAAGTTAATAATGATAGTGCAACTTATTTGTGGCACTGCCGTTTAGGTCATATCGGTGTAAAGCGCATGAAGAAACTCCATACTGATGGGCTTTTGGAACCACTTGATTATGAATCACTTGGTACTTGCGAACCGTGCCTCATAGGCAAGATGACTAAAACACCGTTCTCCGGTACTATGGAGAGAGCAACAGATTTATTGGAAATCATACATACCGATGTATGTGGTCCGATGAATATTGAGGCTCGTGGCGGATATCGTTATTTTCTCACCTTCACAGATGATTTAAGCAGATATGGGTATATCTACTTAATGAAACATAAGTCTGAAACATTTGAAAAGTTCAAAGAATTTCAGAGTGAGGTTGAAAATCATCGTAACAAGAAAATAAAATTTCTACGATCTGATCGTGGAGGAGAATATTTGAGTTACGAGTTTGGTGTACATTTGAAAAATTGTGGAATAGATTCGCAACTCACGCCACCCGGAACACCACAGCGTAATGGTGTGTCCGAACGTCGTAATCGTACTTTACTAGATATGGTGCGATCTATGATGTCTCTTACTGATTTACCGCTATCGTTTTGGGGTTATGCTTTAGAGACGGCCGCATTCACGTTAAATAGGGCACCATCAAAATCCGTTGAGACGACACCTTATGAACTATGGTTTGGCAAGAAACCGAAGTTGTCGTTTCTTAAAGTATGGGGCTGCGATGCTTATGTGAAAAAGCTTCAACCTGATAAGCTCGAACCCAAAGCGGAGAAATGTGTCTTCATAGGATATCCAAAGGAAACTATTGGATACACCTTCTATCACAGATCCGAAGGCAAGACTTTTGTTGCTAAATTCGGAAACTTTCTAGAAAAGGAGTTTCTCTCGAAAGAAGTGAGTGGGAGGAAAGTAGAACTTGACGAGGTAACTATACCTGCTCCCTTATTGGAAAATAGTACATCACAGAAAACTGTTTCTGCGACACCTATACCAATCAGTGAGGAAGCTAATGATGATGATCATGAAGCTTCAGAACAAGATACTACTGAACCACGTAGATCAACCAGAGTGAGATCCGCACCAGAGTGGTACGGTAATCCAGTTCTGGAAGTCATGATGCTAGATCATGATGAACCTACGAACTATGAAGAAGCGATGGTGAGCCCAGATTCCGCAAAGTGGCTTGAAGCCATGAAATCTGAGATGGGATCCATGTATGAAAACAAAGTATGGACTTTGGTTGACTTGCCCGATGATCGGCAAGCAATTGAGAATAAATGGATCTTCAAGAAAAAGACAGACGCTGACGGTAATATTACTGTCTATAAAGCTCGACTTGTCGCGAAAGGTTTTCGACAAGTTCAAGGGGTTGACTACGATGAGACCTTCTCACCCGTAGCGATGCTTAAGTCCGTCAGAATTATGTTAGCAATTGCCGCATTTTATGATTATGAAATATGGCAGATGGATGTCAAAACTGCATTCCTGAATGGATTTCTGGAAGAAGAGTTGTATATGATACAACCAGAAGGTTTTGTTGATCCAAAGGGAGCTAACAAAGTATGCAAACTCCAGCGATCCATTTATGGACTGGTGCAAGCATCTCGGAGTTGGAATAAACGCTTTGATAGTGTGATCAAAGCATTTGGCTTTATACAGACTTTTGGAGAAGCCTGTATTTACAAGAAAGTGAGTGGGAGCTCTGTAGCATTTCTAATATTATATGTGGATGACATATTGCTGATTGGAAATGATATAGAATTTCTGGATAGCATAAAGGGATACTTGGATAAAAGTTTTTCGATGAAAGACCTCGGGGAAGCTGCTTACATATTAGGCATAAAGATCTATAGAGATAGATCAAAACGCTTAATTGGACTTTCACAGAGCACATACCTTGACAAAATTTTGAAGAAGTTCAAAATGGATCAAGCAAAGAAAGGGTTCTTGCCTGTGTTACAAGGTGTGAAGTTGAGTCAGACTCAATGCCCGACCACTGCAGAAGATAGAGAGAAAATGAAAGATGTTCCCTATGCTTCAGCCATAGGCTCTATCATGTATGCAATGCTGTGTACCAGACCTGATGTGTGCCTTGCTATAAGTTTAGTAGGGAGGTACCAAAGTAATCCAGGAATGGATCACTGGACAGCGGTCAAGAACATCCTGAAATACCTGAAAAGGACTAAGGATATGTTTCTCGTATATGGAGGTGACAAAGAGCTCACCGTAAGAGGTTACGTTGATGCAAGCTTTGACACTGATCCGGACGATTCTAAATCGCAAACCGGATACGTGTTTACTTTAAACGGTGGAGCTGTCAGTTGGTGCAGTTCTAAACAAAGCGTCGTAGCGGGATCTACATGTGAAGCGGAGTACATAGCTGCTTCGGAAGCAGCAAACGAAGGAGTCTGGATGAAGGAGTTCATATCCGATCTAGGTGTCATACCTAGTGCATCGGGTCCAATGAAAATCTTCTGTGACAATACTGGTGCAATTGCCTTGGCAAAGGAATCCAGATTTCACAAAAGGACCAAACACATCAAGAGACGCTTCAACTCCATCCGGGATTTAGTCCAGGTGGGAGACATAGAGATTTGCAAGATACATACAGATCTGAACGTTGCAGACCCGTTGACTAAGCCTCTTCCACGAGCAAAACATGATCAGCACCAAGGCTCCATGGGTGTTAGAATCATTATAGTGTAATCTAGATTATTGACTCTAGTGCAAGTGGGAGACTGAAGGAAATATGCCCTAGAGGCAATAATAAAGTTATTATTTATTTCCTTATATCATGATAAATGTTTATTATTCATGCTAGAATTGTATTAACCGGAAACATAATACATGTGTGAATACATAGACCAACAGAGTGTCACTAGTATGCCTCTACTTGACTAGCTCGTTAATCAAAGATGGTTATGTTTCCTAACCATGAACAAAGAGTTGTTATTTGATTAACGAGGTCACATCATTAGTTGAATGATCTGATTGACATGACCCATTCCATTAGCTTAGCACCCGATCGTTTAGTATGTTGCTATTGATTTCTTCATTACTTATACATGTTCCTATAACTATGAGATTATGCAACTCCCGTTTCCCGGAGGAACACTTTGGGTACTACCAAACGTCACAACGTAACTGGGTGATTATAAAGGAGTACTACAGGTGTCTCCAATGGTAAATGTTGGGTTGGCGTATTTCGAGATTTGGGTTTGTCACTCCGATTGTCGGAGAGGTATCTCTGGGCCCTCTCGGTAATGCACATCACATAAGCCTTGCAAGCACTGCAACTAATATGTTAGTTGTGAGATGATGTATTACGGAACGAGTAAAGAGACTTGCCGGTAACGAGATTGAACTAGGTATTGGATACCGACGATCGAATCTCGGGCAAGTAACATACCGATGACAAAGGGAACAACGTATGTTGTTATGCGGTCTGACCGATAAAGATCTTCGTAGAATATGTAGGAGCTAATATGGGCATCCAGGTCCCGCTATTGGTTATTGATCGGAGACGTGTCTCGGTCATGTCTACATTGTTCTCGAACCGTAGGGTCCGCACGCTTAACGTTACGATGACAGTTATTATGAGTTTATGCATTTTGATGTACCGAAGGTTGTTCGGAGTCCCGGATGAGATCACGGACGTGACGAGGAGTCTCGAAATGGTCGAGACGTAAAGATTGATATATTGGAAGCCTATGTTTGGACATAGGAAGTGTTCCGGGTGAAATCGGGATTTTACCGGAATACCGGGAGGGTTACCGGAACCCCCCGGGAGACTAATGGGCCTATTGGGCCTTAGTGGAAAAGAGAAAAGGGGCAGCCCACAGCCTAGCCGCGCGCCCCCCCCCTTCCCCAAGTCCTAGTAGGACTAGGAGAAGGGGCCGGCCCCCCTCTCTCTCCTTTCCCCCTTAAGAGTCCTAGTTGGAATAGGATTGGAGGGGGCAGTCCTACTCCCGGTAGGAGTAGGACTCCCCCTGCGCCTCCCTCTCTCTGGCCGGCCGGCCCCCTCCCTCCAACCTTTATATATGGGGGCAGGGGACACCCCAAGACACACAAGTTGATCCTTGAGATCGTTCCTTAGCCGTGTGCGGTGCCCCCTGCCACCAAATTCCACCTCGATCATACCGTTGTAGTGCTTAGGCGAAGCCCTGCGTCGGTAGTACATCAAGATCGTCATCACGCCGTCGTGCTGACGGAACTCTTCCTCGACGCTTTGCTGGATCGGAACCCGAGGATCGTCATCGAGCTGAACGTGTGCTAAGAACTCGGAGGTGCCGGAGTAACGGTGCTTGGATCGGTCGGATCGGGAAGAAGACGTACGACTACTTCCTCTATGTTGTGTGATCGCTTCCGCAGTCGGTCTGCGTTGGTACGTAGACAACACTCTCCCCTCTCGTTGCTATGCATCACCATGATCTTGCGTGTGCGTAGGAAAATTTTCGAAATTACTACGTTCCCCAACACTAGCGAGGTAAGCCATCTACACCTTTTACAGGATGTTAAGCTTTTTGATAGTTTGACTCTATGCGGGATCTAAACTCCCTTACCTTTAACAGGCTTGGCGGGCGATATCCGGACCGATTAACTGTCCGGCTCCGCTGCCCGAAGACCCAGCCCCAGCTCTACTAGTGAAGCTGCTGGTTCTGGCGCCTTATGTGGTGCCGGAGAAGAAGGCCAAGAGGAAGAAGACCACGGGGACTCGAAAGAGTGCCCGCAACATGGTGGTGTCGGACTCGTCATCTGATTAGTCCGAGACGCCCTCCTCCCGTGAAAACGAGGAGGAAGAAGAAAACTCTCCCCCTCCAGCGGAGGGAGGAGGGAAGAGGAAGGCCGCCCCAACGAGGGATGCCGAGGGGTCTAGGAAAAGGAAGACCCCTCCGCCGGACTACGCCCCCGGCGCCGAAGAGGGCAAAGAGGAGTGGCCAAACAGGGCCAAGCGTCCAGCAAAATCGTAAGTTCGGATATCAGAGTAACTCATGATGTTCCTTTGTTGCACAGCTTTCCCTAATGTCGAATGTAATTATGCAGTCCACCCCGGGCCGAATTCGATGAATCGTCGGGCGGCTCCCTGGACTCATCGGACGTGAACTCAATTCCGCCCGCTGTCTCCCCCCGCACTACAGACGACACCAAAGTGGCGTCGCGACAAGCTCCAGGGCAGGAGGAGGTGGTCCCGGAGGAGCCGCAAGGCAACCTCCCGGACTCCACGAGTGAAGGGGATAAGGCTCCCCAGGGCTCCAAGTCCGGCTTTGTGCCGGACACCACGCCGGAATCTTCCATAGTTCCGGACCGCGGTAGGCGAACTCCTTCCAAGAGGAGCAAGCCTTCTGAGCCGGCAGCCTCCGTCCAACCGGAGGTGCCGGACAATTTGCTGGAGGTGCTTGACGACGCCTCCATCGACGAGGGGCACCGTACTATTATGAGTACGCTGATCCAGAAGGTTCAGTCCGCCAAGAGCAGACTGACTGAAGCTTGCGCTAGCCTTCTAACAGGCTTCGAGGTAAGTAAAAATATGTAAAAATATTACCGCATAGACAGTAGCCCCTAATGCTCTGTTTGGCGTTCGGAAAGAAAAGCCGAATAGAGGATCTATTAAATTTTGCAGGAGTCTAAAAAAAAGAGTCAATATGCGTATGCAGGCTTCGCTACTATCCACTGCCGCAGTGATTGCGGAGGTGGGTGTCCTGAAGTAGGACCTCGAGCGGACCAAGCAAGAGCTCGGCCTTGCCAAGCGGCGACTCGAGGAGAAAGAAGGTAAGAAATACCTTACAGAAAAAGTGCCTATAAAAAGGCGTGATTGCAAAAAGAATAACAGGATTGTACTGCTTATTGTAGGGGCCACGACTGAGGTGGCGACCCTTAAGCAGGCGTTGTCTGAGGCCGAAAAGAAAACGGCCGCGGAGCGCATCGAGCGAGACAGACTTGGGGCTCAAGTCGGCGAGGTGCATCAAGAGCTTCAGGCTCTCATGAAAAAACGTGAGAGTTTGGAGCTTGAGTCAAAGGCGCAAGCATCCGAGCTCGCGACGGCCCTAGAGGCTGCCAAGTCTGCCAAGGCCGAAGCTCAAAAGGTCCTCCAAGAGTTGGAGGAGATGAGGAAGATAGCAGCGGGTAAGGCATTCTTTATGCAAAGCAGAAATATAAAACTGAACTACTTGTTACTTACCCGGATCCGGAGCTCTCCAGGGGCATTCGCAGATCTTCCCCGTAGCGTATCCGACGCCGCTGCATTCTACCGAGCTGAAGAGGGTAGCTCGACGGAGAAGGTGTTCTGGTCTCAGTATTCTGAATCCGGACACCCTGTGCCCTTGAGCGACCAGCTGAAACAGCTGGTCGAGCTCCACAAGGCGGCCGAACAGGCCATGAAGGGCTTCATAGTTAGGCTGTGGCCCAGAGAGGCCCTGCCTGGGAGCTATTTCGGGATGGTGCGGCGGCTGGTGGAGGCCTGTCCGAGGCTCGAGGTCATCAAGCGCTCTGTCTATATCGAAGGTGCCCGTCGGGCCCTTGCCCGTGCAAAGGTGCACTGGGGTAAGCTAGACGGTGAGAAGCTTGTGAAGGACGGGCCGCCGCCGGGGAAGGAGAATCGCAAGCCCGAGAACTATTACAAGGATGTTCTTGCAGGTGCCCGCCTTGTGGCGGATGAATGTACCAAGGATGTGATTTTTGAATGAACTCGCTCGTGTTTATCCTATGCACTGAAAACTTGTTCATATGCGCTAAGCAATGCTTATTGAATTTAAAATATTACTTTATGTGCGGCCGTTTATCAAAAATTGAGAGATGGCCAGTCGTCGGCTTCTGCCCCCATGCCACTAGTGCTGGGGTGTTCGGGATAAACCTGAGCGCTCTTTTTCCCATAGTTGTGTCCTTCGAGGGAGGCACTCAGCACAACGAACCAGGCAATCGGACTATAATGCTTGAACACTCTCACTTAGCCACAGAACTCTATAATTTTAAATTTCGGCGAAGCCCCTAGTTCGGAAGACCGAGTTCGGGGCGCTATCCACGCCTTGGCCGGACAAAGGCAGCTCCTCGCTCGAAGCGGCATAAGCCTTTAGGGACTCAAAAAACCTCTCGAACAGCGACCGGTCTCTCACCACATCATGACAGCCAGTTTTAGCTTTCTCCACTGAGGTGCTTAACCCAGCTGAACCGGGGCACAATCGTAGTGGTTCTCCTAGTGCTACCTTAGCCGATATAGCGGAACGTAAGGCACCAAAACATAGGAGCCGGGCAAACCCAACTATTGACCCAAATCATGATTCAGAGCCGATGCATATAGTGCTATAGGTTCGGGGTGCCGCACTTGTGAAAGTGTACGGACTTCTCACACCATTATGAGGGGTACTGAAGCCCCTGGCGTGTTTGCCGTACCATGGTGTACGGGTGCAATCATGTCATTTAATAAACATATATGTGAAAAGAAGATAATGCAAAAAATAGACAGGAAGCCATGCATTGTTTATAGAGAGGCTATTTATCAAAGCCGAACGATACAAATAGTGCGGTAAGCAAAAGATATTGGACTATTTAGTATGTCCTGACCAGGGGCAGGCCGCGGAATTGTATTTAAGACAGGTATACCGCTCGTAACAGAGACCACCTAGGAGTTCCATAATGCGGCATGGCTTGTCTGCCTCCCTGGAGCTTGCATCGTTTGTGCGGCAGTTGAATTGCCGAATAGGTCGTCCGAAGTATGGAGTCCTGAAAGTAAGAAAAAATTAAAAAAAGAATCCGGCAGCCCCTAGTACGTTTTAAGCCGTATTTTGGGCATGCCGTAATTGTGCCCCTTCCCCTGTTCCCATTGTATTTCAAGGGCATAGTTATGTACGCGAGGTACTGGTTTCGCTATGTCGCGAGAGCTGGGGTTGAGGCCGCATTGCTACGCTTGCTCAGAGTGTTCCAGGCGGTCCTGCTGTGGGTTACTCCGGGCGCGCTTGGCAGTGTCTGGCTTTTTAACGGCCGGAGTGGAGAATTGCCTAAGAAGGCTACTTTGTACTTCCGCTGCGAGAGCCGCCGTGTGCTCCTCCATACGGAGGGAGCGTTCGGTGTTTCCGTTGACCGTGATTACTCCTCGAGGGCCTGGCATCTTGAGCTTGACATATGCATAGTGCGGCACCGCATTGAACTTTGTGAATGCGGTTCGTCCGAGTAGGGCGTGATAGCCACTGCGAAACGGGACTATATCGAAGATTAACTCTCCGCTTCGGAAATTGTCCGGGGATCCAAAGACCACGTCAAGTGTTACTGAGCCTGTACAGTTGGCTTCTACACCTGGTATAACGCCTTTAAAGGTCGTTTTTGTGGGCTTAATCCTTGAGGGATCTATGCCCATTTTCCGCACTGTATCCTGATAAAGCAGGTTCAGGCTACTGCCCCCGTCCATGAGGACTCTTGTGAGAGGAAATCCGTCGATGATTGGGTCGAGAACCAATGCGGCGAAGCCGCCATGACGGATGCTAGTGGGATGGTCCCTTCGATCAAAAGTGATCGGGCAGGAGGACCATGGGTTGAACTCTGGGGCGACTGGCTCCATCGCGTATATGTCCCGTAGCGCACGCTTCTGCTCCCTCTTGGGAATGTGGGTTGCGTATATCATGTTCACCGTCCGCACTTGTGGGGGAAAGCCCTTCTGTCCATTGTTGTTCGGCGGCTTGGGCTCCTCCTCGTCGTCGCTGTGCAGCCCCTTGTCTTTGTTTTCGGCTCTTAACTTGCCTGCCTGCTTGAACACCCAACAATCCCTGTTAGTATGATTGGCTGGCCTTTCGGGGGTGCCATGTATCTGGCACAAGCGGTCGAGTATTCGGTCCAAACTGGATGGGCCCTGAGTATTCTTTTTGAATGGCTTTTTCCGCTGACCGGATTTATAGCCTTTGAATCCGGCATTGACTGCCGTGTCTTCATTGTTGTCGTTGTTAACGCAGCGTTTTTGCTTATTCCGACAAGTCCTGCCACTTTTGTCCTTGGTATCCGAGTTACCAAGGTTCTTTGATAAGTTGTTACTGCAAGCTAGCCAGCTGTCTTCTCCCACGCAAAAGCGGGTCATGAGTGTCGTGAGGGATGTCATAGATTTCGGCTTTTCCTGTCCCAGGTGCCGGTAAAGCCATTCGTCGCGGATGTTATGCTTGAAGGCTGCTAG
This sequence comes from Triticum monococcum, assembly GCA_034509565.1. NCBI lineage: Eukaryota > Viridiplantae > Streptophyta > Magnoliopsida > Poales > Poaceae > Triticum > Triticum monococcum. The sequence continues at coordinate 144,150,465 of CM067841.1, read as the reverse complement.
GGCCTCTGCCTCCGGACAGTCGACTATCTGGTTTTTCTTTGTTAGGAACCGTGTCCAGAATTGTCTGGCCGATTCCTCTGGCTGCTGAATTATGTGGCTTAAGTCATCGGCATCCGGTGGTCGCACGTAAGTGCCCTGGAAGTTGTCGAGGAATGCGGCTTCCAGGTCCTCCCAAGAACCGATTGAGTATGCTGGCAAGCTGTTAAGCCAATGCCGGGCCAGTCCTTTAAGTTTGAGCGGGAGGTATTTGATGGCGTGTAGATCATCGCCCCGTGCCATGTGGATGTGAAGGAGATAATCCTCGATCCATACCGCCGCATCTGTTGTGCCATCATATGACTCGATGTTTACGGGTTTGAAACCCTCTGCGATTTTATGATCCATTACTTCATTCGTGAAGCATAGCGGGTGTGCGGCGCCTCTGTACTGGGCTATATCACGACGCAGCTCGGAAGAGCTATGTCTGTTGTCTTCGGCCCGGCCGGATTTGTTGTATCCGGAGTGAAGATCATCGTCACGTGCCGTAGGGCGCCTGCGTGATCTGTAGATCGATCTTGTTTGTATTGCCTTATCCTCCAGTATGTCTCGCATGTCTGGCGCATTTTCCCGTGCCTTAGTTGAGCGGCGTCGGGACATGGCTTGGGTGGAGGGTCGAGAGGCCTCTCAGTCGCGGCCGCGAGGTGGCCAGTCTGCCATGTCATGCGCTAGTGACGTAGGTGCTTCCTCCTATGATCGGGGTAGTGGCCTGCGCTTTTGGTAACTCTTGGAAGGGCGTTCGAGTTCATACTCTTCAGCCGCAAGGACTTCAGTCCATATGTCAGCTAGCAAATCTTGGGCAGCTCTAAGTTGTTGCTGCTTTTCCTTGAGGCTGCTTGCTGTGGCTAAAAGCCTGCGTTTGAAACACTCTTGCTCGGCGGGGTCTGATGGTATGACAAATTCGTCGTCATCGAGGCTTGCCTCGTCTTCGGACGGAGGCATATAGTTATCATCCTCAACCTCTCGGTCTGCCGCTCTCTCGTGAGGGCTGGCTTCTCCATCTTCTTGTGCCGAATCTTGCTGAGGTGGGTGTTCTTCGGTGCTATCCGGGGTAGTATTATCTCCCGTGCCGGAATCACCATTTTTGCTTTGGCGGGATTTAGAGCGGCGCCGCTGACGCCGGCGCTTTGGCTGTTTCTTGGGGGTGTCATCCCCCACTTTCCATCGCCATCTCCATCTTTTGGGGTATCCACCATATGTATGTCATATGATGAGGTGGCCTTCCAGCACCCTACAGGTGTTGGTTTCTGTTCGTCTCCTACATCATCGTCCATACCGTCGATGTCTTCGGAGCCGAAGTCAAGCATGTCGGTTAAATCGTCGACAGTGGCTACAAAGTGGGTGGTGGGTGGGCTTTGAATTTCTTCATCATCCGTATCCCATCCTCGCCGACCGTAATCAGGCCAGGGCTCCTCTGATAAGGAGAGAGACTTAAGAGAATTTAGGATGACGCCAAAAGGCGAGTGCTGAAAGATGTCTGCGGCGGTGAACTCCATTATCGGCGCCCAATCGGATTCGATTGGCAGGGGCGCGTGGGGTTCAGAGTCCGGGGAGGAGTTCGCATCCTCGGAGTCACGGGTCATGCAGAGTGCGGGGCTAGCGTTCGGCTCGATCGCCTTTGAGATCGCAGCCCCCAAGGTGACATCCAACCGCTCGTCCTCGATTGGCGCAATAGGCTCCGAGTTAGGGGTCAGAACCGACGCGTGTGCGACCTCCAGGGCACTATCCGGAGGCAGAGCTAGATCATGCCCCTCGAGATAGTGTGGCGCGCTTGGCTGTGGCTTGAACCCGTCGAAGACCAAGTCTCCGCAGATGTCAGTCGTGTAGTTTATGCTTCCAAACCTGACTTGATGGCCAGGGGCGTAGCTTTCGGTCTACTCCAGGTGGCCAAGCGAATTGGCCCGCAGAGCGAAGCCGCCGAAGACGAAGATCTATCCAGGGAGAAAAGTCTCACCCTCGACCGCATCGTTGTTGATGATCAAAGGAGCCATCGGGCCTAAAGGCGATGACACAGAGGAACTCTCAATGAAAGCACCAATGTCGGTGTCAAAACCGGCGGATCTCGGGTAGGGGGTCCCAAACTGTGCGTCTAGGCCGTATGGTAACAGGAGGCAGGGAACGCGATGTTTTACCCAGGTTCGGGCCCTCTTTATGGAGGTAAAACCCTACGTCCTGCTTGATTAATATTGATGATATGGGTAGTACAAGAGTAGATTTACCACGAGATCAAGGAGGCTAAACCCTAGAAGCTAGCCTATGGTATGATTGTTGTATATGGAGTTGATGTCCTACGGACTACAACCCTCCGGTTTATATGGACATCGGATAGGGTTAGGGTTACACAGAGTCGGTCACAATGGTAGGAGATCTTGAATATCCTCGTCGCCAAGCTTGCCTTCCACGCCAAGGAAAGTCCCATCCAGACATGGGACGAAGTCTTCAATCTTGTTTCTTCATAGCCCAGGAGTCCGGCTGAAGGTATAGTCCGGCTACCCGAACACCCCCTAATCCAGGACTCCCTCAATCCATTTATTGCTCAAGCTCCATTAAATGCTCCAAGCTCCATTTTCGCCCAATCTATCTCTCTAGCCAATCAAACTTGTTGATTTGCTCGTGAGTGGTTGAGACGGCCCCGATCTACACTTCCACCAAGGGATTTTCGATTCCCCCACTCATCCCTAGCGGATCTTGTTACTCTTGGGTGTTTGAGAACCCTAGACGGTTGAGGTCACCATGGAGGCATAGTCCATTGTGGTGAAGCTTCGTGGTCTTGTTGGGAGCCTCTGATTAAGTTGTGGAGATTGCCCCAACCTTGTTTGTAAAGGTTCGGTCGGCGCCTTCCAAGGGCACCAATAGTGGAATCACGGCATCTCGCATTGTGTGAGGGCGTTAGGAGAATACGGTGGCCCTAGTGGCTTCTTGGGGAGCATTGTGCCTCCACACCGCTCCAACGGAGATGTACTTCCCTTCAAAAGGAAGGAACTTCGGTAACACATCCTCGTCTTCATCGGATCCACTCTTGGTTATCTCTCACCTTTACTTGTGCAAGCTCTTTAGTGTTTCTTCCCTTGCTTGCTTGTATGCTTGTTGTTATTGCATCATATAGGTTGATCACCTAGTTGCACATCTGGACAACCTACTTTGATGCAAAGTTTAATTTGGTAAAGAAAAGTAAAAATTGGTAGTTGCTATTCACCCCCCCCCCCTCTAGTCAACCATATCGATCCTTTCAATTGGTATCAGAGCCTCGTCTCTTTATTAAGGACTTTACCGTCCAAAGTGTATGGTTGATACCGTAGACGGTGTGGAGGAACACTCCGGTGTGAATCTGATCTCGTCTACGGGAGATGGGGGAACCTCGGTCTCTCGTGAGGATTTCAATGTGGCCTTGGAGACATTGAAATCCTCCATGACGACCGAAGTTGAAAGCATGTTTACTAAATTTCTTGAGGGGCTTAAACTATCCACCGCACTGTTGAAAGTGGGTAACCCCGCCAACAAGGTGACGGATGCTATCCCCGACAAGGGGGAAGCTAGTAGTGAAAAGGCTGCTTCTTCTAGTGGTAAGAATGGCACCGACATCTTTGCCCATGTGGAACCACCACTTGTTTGTGGTGGACCGGTTCCTTCTACTCATTTGAATCATGCCGGTCCTCCCCCTAAGATTGTGAAAAATGAGGATTTTGATTCTTGGGTTTACCGCCTTAAACGTCATTTAAATCATGTGAACACTAACCTTTGGAGAATCATTGAAGAAGGTTTCTATCCATATGATCCAAGCGAATTCACTCCTCGGGAAGCCGTAGACAACCAATTCAATGAGAATGCTCTCTTCGTCATTCAAGATGCAATTCCACCAGAAGACCTACCTCATCTTCGTCCCATCGCCTTGGCCAAAGATGCATGGCATTGTGTTGTCTCTCTCTACCGGGGAAGCGCAAGCATTCAACACTCCAATTATGAAGTGGTACAAGATGAGGCCGATGAGTTTGCAATGAAAGAAGATGAAGAACCTCGTGAGCTTTATCGGAGAGTAACCAAACTCGCAATCTCACTACGAGATCACGGGAGCAAGGGCACGGATGACAATTGGATCAAGCGCAAATTCCTCAAGGCAATGATGCCCTATCACAAGGCCATGTCCTCCGTCATTCGTCAAAGACCGGACTTCCACACTTTGACCTCACGCGAAGTGTTGGACGAGTTTGTGGCCATGAACATTTTGGGCAAGACCGCTAAAAATGCGGTGCTCCGTTCTCAACGGGCAAAGAAGCCTAACCTTGCATTGAAGGCCAAGCTCACCGTGGAAGAAGAAGAGGAAGAAGAAGAAGAGAGCAACCCCGAAGATACGAAGTATGCATATCATGAACACATGGCACTTCCTTCAAGGCAATTTTGGAGCAAGAAAAACTCAAGGCCAAACTTTAGCAAAAACAACTCGAGTGGCACAAGGGGCAAGCAACGTGTAAGGACTTGCTACAATTGCGGCAACGTGAGTCATTTCGTTGCGGAATTCCCGTATGAGAAGAGGGAAGACAATGGTGGCAAGCTCATCCGAAAGGACAAGGCCAAGTCGTTCCCCAACAAGAACAACTTCACCAAGAAGACTCCTCCCAAGGCTTTGGTTGTGCAAGAAGAGTACAATGAGGATGATGACGATGATGAAGATGATGAGTCGGTTGCCATGGCCTCCGTTGCCATTGCAACAACGTCACGGGTGTCTCTCTTTCACCCACCCAATGAGAGCATCACCGCCAAGTGCCTCATGGCTAAAGCCACCAACAAGGTAACCTCCAACATCAAAACTACCATCATTAATCATCCTTCCCCGACGGATAGCATTAATGAACTTGAGGGAGCTAATGTGCAGGCTAATGAGTTTGAGGCCTTTATGGGCAAACTCAAGGGAAAATCCAAGAAGCACTTTGTTGCTCTCTTGGAACAACTTGGTGAAGCCAATGACATGATTGAGGCTCACGAAGCCACCATCTCTAAGATGGAAGGGCATAGTCATGACTATGCCGATGAGATTTCGGATCTTTCCAATGCTCTTGAGGAAGAGCTTGGTCTTTGTTTGGCTCTTGAGGAGTCACACAACGTTGATCATGCTAAGTTAAAGAAAGATTCTGATCATGTCCTCATTGTTTCTCGTGTGCTAAATTCCGAGAAGGCCAAACTCGGGGTTGATCTTGCTAGACTCAAAGAGGAGTTTGATATACTTGACAAGGCCCACAAGGCCGTGAAGGGTATTCACGCTAGTCTCAAGGAGTCTCATGATCAACTCCAAGTGAAGCTAACTAAAGAGAAAGCAACTTTTCCTCATATGGTTTTAATTGATAATGAAAATGCTACTAACCCGTGTTGTGAGCATATACATCTTGTTGAGGAAAATGCTAAGTTGAAGGAGCAACTTGAGAGAGGTCTTGTGACTTGCATCAAGGCAAGAAGAACCTCAACGATCTCTTGTTCAACCAAAAGGGAGGTGTGGCCAAGGAAGGGGATGGGTACGTGCCCGACTCCAAGAACAAGAAGAAGAATGACAAGACCAAACAACCTCCTCCCCTCATGCAAACCTTTGTGAGGGACGGAGAGAGTGCCCCCGAGGAGAAGAAGAAGAACAATGTCAAGAAGGGCAATGTCACCCCTCTCAACAAAGCCGGCGATTTTAACCCTTCTTATGTGTTATGCCGTGCTGGTGATGGGCATGTTTATGCCAAATTTGTTGGTTCTCTTCATGAGTACATTGAATGGTCTATTTGGGTTCCCAAGACCCTTGTTACTAACATCAAAGGACCCATTACAAAATGGGTACCTAAAACCAAGCATTGATCTCTTGTAGGTGTTTGCTTCCGGTGGTGGATCATGGTTGCTCGATAGCGGAGCTACAAATCATATGTCCGGAAGCAAGGACTTGGTGGTGGATGTGCACAAAGTTCCATCTATGCCCACCAATGTCGAGTGGGGTGACGCCTCATCTTCTAAGGTATTGGGACTTGGCAAGGTGTCCATCTCTCATGATCTCACGATCGAGATGGTCATGCTTGTTGAGTCCCTTGCATACAATTTACTTTCCGTTCGTCAACTTGCAATCATGGGCTTTGCCACGTTCTTTGATATCGATACCGTGGCCCTCTTGTGGAGCAAGACTCTTAATGTAGCTTTTGTTGGGCATGTCGAGAACGGTCAATATGTGATTAACTTTTCGGAGCGACCCACTAAGATCGCGACATGCCTAATGGCTAAAGTTGATGTGGGATGGCTTTCGCATCGCCGTTTAGCCCATGTCTATATGAGATCTTTGCAAAGTCTCCTCAAGGGGGACCATGTCTGTGGACTAACGAATGTTAGTTCTGCTAAAGATCGTGCTTGCAGTGCCTGTATCGAAGGAAAGCTACATGAGAAGGCTCACCTTCCCACGACTTTCATTTATTCAAAGAGGCCCTTGGAGCTCCTTCACATGGATCTCTTTGGGCCCCCATCCTTCGATAGTCTTGGAGGTAGGAAGTATTGCTTGGTGATTGTGGATGACTACTCAAGGTACACGTGGGTGTATTTCTTCAAGAGGAAGAGCGAGACCCAACAAACCGTCATTGACTTTGCAAATGAAGCACAACGTCAACACAATGCAAAGATCTTGACAATAAGAAGTGACAACGGCACCGAGTTCAAGAACTACACCTTGGATGAATTTCTTAGTGATGAGGGAATCAAGCATCAATATTCCGCACCATACACCCCTCAACAAAATGGTGCTGCGGAGAGGAAGAACCGGACGTTGATGGATGCGGCAAGGACCATGATGGTGGAGTTCAAGTCTTCGTACAACTTTTGGGCCGAAGCCATCAACACCGCATGTCATGCATACAATTGGCTCTACCTCCGCAAGGGCTTGAACAAGACTCCATACGAGATACTCACCGGTAACAAGCCCAACCTCGAGTACTTCCGGGTATTCGGGTGTAAGTGTTTCATTCTCAAGAAAGGTGTTCGGTTGTCTAAATTTGAGGCTAGAGCTTATGAGGGCATATTTGTTGGTTATGCTACAAACTCTCATGCTTACCGTGTCCTCAATAAATACACGAGACTTATTGAGGAGACGTGTAACGTGGAGTTTGATGAGAATAACGGCTCCCAAGTGGAGCAAAGTGGCACTTGTGATGTAGGTGATGAAATTCCTCCCCAAGCCATTAGAAGAATGGGTGTTGGCTTTATCCTACCCATTGAGGAACCCCTTGTGGCCGAAGGAGAAGGACAAAGCTCCACTCAAGTGGAGCCATCACTAACCCAAGGCCCACACGCTTCCGAAGAACAACATGAAGGCTCTCATCCTCAAGAACATGACCAAGGGCAAGATCACGCTCAAAACGGTGTTAACACATCAAGTGATGTCCAAGGTCAAGTTCTCTCCTCCGAGCAAGTTCAAGCACAAGAGCAAGCCCAAGACGATGCTCAAGATGATCAAGTGACCACTCCTCGTCTCACCCTCGAGGAGGAATTAGAGCGTCGTGCCGCCAAGGTTGCTTCCAAGATCTCCACCAAGGATCATCTCATGACAAATGTGCATGGAAGCTTAAGAAAGGGGGTAAGCACTCGTAGACAATTAGCAAACTATTGTGAGCATCACGCGTTTGTCTCTTGTGTGGAACCCCACAAGGTATATGAAGCGCTAGAATATCATGATTGGCTCAATGCCATGCATGAAGAACTCAACAACTTCGAGCACAACAAAGTGTGGAGATTTGTGCCAAGACCGACTGGGAATCACAATGTCATAGGAACCAAGTGGATATTTAAGAACAAGCAAGATGCCCATGGGATTATCATTCGCAACAAGGCTCGTTTGGTAGCACAAGGCTACTCCCAAGTCAAGGGTATCGACTACGGTGAAACCTTTGCTCCCGTTGCTCATCTTGAATCCATTCGCATGTTGATTGCATATGCTTCTCATCATAACTTTAAGTTACAACAAATGGATGTGAAGAGTGCTTTTCTTAATGGTCCTATTAATGAATTTGTTTACGTCAAGCAACCCCCCGGGTTCGAGGATCCCTACTTTCCTGATCATGTGTATCAACTCGATAAGGCACTCTATGGCCTTAAACAAGCCCCACGTGCGTGGTATGACCACCTTACCAAGTTGTTACAAGACCGTGGTTTTGAAGTTGGGCTAATCGACCCCACTCTTTTTACTAAGAAGGTCAAAGGGGAGTTGTTTGTGTGCCAATTATATGTTGATGATATTATCTTTGGTTCTCCTAACAAAGCTTTCAATGAGGAATTTGCCGCTCTCATGACCTCAAAGTTCGAGATGTCCTCCATGGGAGAGTTGAAGTTCTTTCTAGGGTTCGAAGTGAAGGAAAGAAGAGAAGGAACCTTCATCAATCAATCCAAATACACTCAAGACACGCTCAAGAGATTCAAGCTAAGTGACGTCAAGCCGGCCTCCACTCCAATGCCCACCAAGTGCCAACTTGACTTAGATCCCAATGGTAAAGTGGTGGATCAAAAGGTATATCGTTCCATGATTGGATCCTTGCTTTACCTTTGTGCATCTAGACCGGACATCATGTTGAGTGTGGGAATGTGTGCACGGTTTCAAGCTGCACCTAAGTAAAGTCACTATGTGGCGGTCAAATGAATCTTTTGATATTTGGCTCATACCCCAAACTTTGGCTTATGGTACCCAAGAGGGTCAAACTTCAAGCTTGTAGGGTACTCGGATTCCGATTGGGCGGGAGACAAAGCGGATAGGAAGTCCACTTCCGGAGGGTGCCAATTCCTTGGTTGCTCTTTGGTAAGTTGGTCTTCCAAAAAGCAAAGTTGTGTGTCTCTCTCGTCCACTGAGGCAGAGTATGTTGCCGCCGGTAGTTGTTGTGCACAACTCCTATGGATGAGGCAAACTTTAAAGGATTACGGTGTCACTTGTGATAAAGTGCCTCTTTGGTGTGACAATGAAAGTGCCATCAAGATCTCTCTCAACCCGGTGCAACAATTCAAGATGAAGCATATTGAGATTCGGTATCACTTCATCCGGGATCATATTAGGCGAGGAGAGATCGAGCTCAACTATGTCAACACTCATGACAACCTTGCAGATATTTTCACGAAGCCCTTGGATGAAGCAAGATTTTGCCAGTTAAGGCATGAGCTAAATATCATTGATTTGAGCAATCTGGCTTGAACCCTTGCACACCCCACCACGCTCCTTTTGTTGTCTAGTTTAGGTGTAGGCATGGACATAGGGGGAGTGTTGTTCTCTCAATGAACTCTCCCTCCCCCCATTATGCATAAATCGATCAAGTCTTTCACTTTAGCCATTGTTGATGGTACATGTGCATCAAAGACGAGTTTTGGTCATGGGCCCAAGGTTAAAATCTTTGCGGCGCCATACCTTTTGACTCAAACATAGGTGGCCTCGGCCACCGCCCTCGTTTGAAGAGGTGTGTCTTGGTCTTTTTGCTGGCTCTTTTTTTTTCTCTTGCCGTTTTTGTCGTTCCTACAAGCAAAAGCCTTGTTGGTTTGGTTGCCATGGCGTGCTGGGCGGTACTACCGCTGGTGGTGCGCGGTACTAGCGCTCATGAGCGGTACTACCGCCCCCCAGCACGGTACTACCGCTGAGGGACGGGACCGGGGGGTTAAGTCGGGGCAGGGGGAGGTTTCTTCTCCCCCATACCCATTCACTTCACCCCTCTTTTCTCTTCCTCTCTCCAGCCTCCACTCGCCGCGGGAGGGCTCCGGCGGATCTCCGTCTCCGGGGTGTTCCTCTCCATTTCCTTTGGTGGAGTCGATCCCGACCCCGTTGTCTTGCCATGGATGCCGGTATTGCCCCCGTTCCTTCTTTCCTTTTGTCTCGTTTTCAGATCTTGTTTCTTAGGGGCAATGGTGGTTGCATCTCTAGATTTTTGGCTAAGTCTAGGCTTGAGTTGGTTGGAGAAGGCAACTAGACTATCTCGATTAAAGTTTGGTAGGATTATTTTTGAATTTGGTAGGCCAGTAGTGCCGGATCTGACCACGGTATTAGGAAACCGCTGTGCACTGCCTCGTGCTGTAGGAAACTGCTGTTTCTCCACCTCGAGCAGTACTACCGCTCTCTTTGGAGCGGTACTACCGCTTGACCTAGAGCGGTACTACTGCTCCCTTTGAGGCGGTACTACCGCTTGGGGCGGTCCTACCGCGGGCATGTCATGGTACTACCGCTGCATGCCAAATTCCATCATTTTCCTGCCTTACCTTGATCTTTTTGTTGAGTTTGTTGGCTTATGCTCGTTCTTTTTGGTTGTTTTGCGTGTTCTTGTGTTTGGCTCCAAGTGATGACCATTCCGAGCAGCAAGGTCGCCGTATCAACCCTAGGTGTGCTACATCAAAACACTACCGCACCTCAGAGCCAGCCAGTGGTTCCTCGAGCACCCAACCGCCTCCAGCAAGTGCATCTGCAAGTGTTCCTCCACCTCCTCAGCAATCGAAGCGATCCGCCAACAAGCCAAAGGGGAAGACTGTGACTGAGATGACCAACAAGGAGTTTTGGGAGAAGCATCGCCGCAACCCCTATGCAGTGGACCAAGAACCCACTTTGGTCAACCGCCCGTTCTAGAACCGTTTTCAGTTTGCCATCTACTTTGATGTGATCAAGGCCAAGAAGAATCTTTTTGTTGATGTTCGCTCCATTGACACTGATGCTATGGAGAAGGACCCAGAGTACTTTGGCAAAGCCCTTCAGATGTGCACTCAGTTGAACATTCTCAGGATCATGCAATTCAACAAGGATTTCGATGCGGATTGGGTGGCTCAATTCTATGCCACCGTCCATCTTGGGACGAATGTCGACAGGACTCTGACATGGATGACCAATGGCAAGCTGCTTTCCGTCAAGTGGCAGGCTGTCATGGGGTTACTTGATGTGGTGGATAACGGGCTTGAGACTCCTGTCGGTTTCCGTCCACACCGCAATGCTACGTCCACCCACAAGCAAGCCCTTTGGCCCTACTGCACTGTGAAAGTTCACCCAGTAACTGAGAAGAAGACCTATGAGCTTTCTCCGTATCTGGACATTCTTCATCGCATATTCCGTGAGACTCTCTTCCCTCGGACCGGGAATCTAGATATGGTCCACTCTTACCTCATGGACATGCTCCTTTTCTGTCAGCATGAGAAGGAAGCAAGCACTGGAGAGAGCTTGGATATTTCTCTTGTCATGTGGTCTGAACTTCTCTCTGACGTGTTTGAGCGCAAGTGTCCTATATATGGTCCATTCATCATGAGGCTCATTGAGAGGGCCTGGGCACAGACTTATCCCAGAGTGCTGCTAGAAACTGGAGACTTGGTTTCTCATGAGATTAAGCGTCGGAGGAAGAAGGACAATTGGACTGCGCCTCACACAGGGGGTCCATCTGCTACTGCTGCCACAGGGGGTCCGTCTGCTGCTGCTGCTGCCATGGGGACCGAGGGTGGGGCTGCTACTGATGATCATGAGGAGGACTTTGGCCTCTCTAGTGCAGAACCATCATGGGCACAGAAGCTAAAGCGCAAGATGAAGAAGCTTTTCTGCATGGAGTCTCATGGTCAGTACATGACTCATGTGGCGGAGAAGCATGCGAGGACGCGCCACAAGGAGCTCATGCGTCAGATGGGAGCAACAATTGCCAGTGGGTCTGAGGGTCAGATCACTGAAGAGGAGGACTGGATTCATCAGAATTGCCATTGGACCGACTCCGATGCCGAGCAATTTTCGACCCACGATGAAGATGCAGAGATGTGATGTTCGAGATCTTCCTCTTCCCATCACCAGGAGTCGTAGTGTCACTCTTTTCCCTTTTTGGTGTCTCGCTGCCAAAGGGGGAGAGAGTGTAGGGATTTGTTTCTTGTGTCGTGCTTTGAGTCGTCTTGTGGTTTCTTGTGTGTTCTCTCGGTGTCCTTATTTGGTTTGGTTTGGTGTGAGACCTAAGTTCCAGACATATGGTGTGAGACAAATGCTCCCCATCGCTACCTTAGTACTTACGTCTTTTCCGAGTACTGTAGTTTATTATGAGATGCATACTTGTCTTGTTTATTCACTTCTCTCATATATCTTGTGCTTAGCATTGTTAGACTATAAAATATAGGGGGAGTGTTGATCCGAATGTGTGTGTCGTGCCATATCTTGGTGCACACATTCTGGGGGAGCCCGTCTATATTTTGTAGTTCTTAGTTTTCTTTCCTTTATTTCTTTTCCTTGCGCAAATCCCTAGTTGTCATTAATCCACCAAAAAGGGGGAGATTGTTACGGCATATCTCTCTCAAGGTAGTTTTGGTGATTGATGACAACATGTTTGCGGACTAATCTTGTGCTTTGAATAATTCACATATTCTCCCCTGGCACGAGACGCTTTCTTCCCCTCAGAGTGTATTTCAAGACGGTGTAGCTCTTTCGTTTCTTTCTCGGTGGACTAGTTGCGTAGAGGGCACCGTACTATCAAGAGGGGGTCCGCTGGGGTATTGCATGGGTGGAATCATCATGTACACATCAGCTTCTCACCCTCCGAGCATCTCCTTTCCATTGAAGAGATCTCTCCTCTCTTCCTTGTCCTGTCTGGGTCCAAGCGTTAGTACCGCGCAACCCAGCGGTAGTACCGGTCCATAGTAGTAGTACCGCCCGTGGCTCCACAAGACTAGTACCACTGGGGGCCTGGCACCTCCGCCTTGTCCTCAGCATCTTTGAGAGATTCTCTCTCTCTCTCTCTCGCCCCAGCGATAGTACCGCACTGCCTGCGGTAGTACTGCCCGTGGCTCCACAGCAGTAGTACCGCTGGGGGCCTGGCACCTCCGCCTTGTCCTCAGCATCTTTGAGAGATTCTCTCTCTCTCTCTCTCTCTCTCTCTCTCGCCCCAGCGGTAGTACCGCACTGCCTGCGGTAGTACGGCCGAAGGGTCACAAGCGGCAGTACCGCTCCACAGCGGTAGTACCGCCCGTGACTCCACTGCCGTAGTATCGCTGGGCAGTCTGGCTCCTACCGCCTCGATTCGAGAGGTCTTTTTCTCGTGTCGGGTTTTGCGGCACTAGTTATGGTTGTAGAGGCGGTAGTACCATTCCAGGAGCAGTAGTACCGCCCCTACCACCGCGGTAGTACCGCATTTGGGTCCATTCCCTACTAGTCTCCTCAGCGTGGCAGTACCGCTGGCTGGCGCGGCAGTACCGCTGTCCTAGCAGTAGTACCTCCCCCTCTCAGCGGTAGTACTGCCCTGTGCGGGGCTGGTTGGTGGGGGGCAATGGGATTGTTGCCCCCACTATAAAAGGGAGTCCCCTTCTTCTCTCTCACTCACCTCTTCCTCCCCAAGCTCCATTTATTGCTCAAGCTCCATTAAATGCTCCAAGCTCCATTTTCGCCCGATCTATCTCTGTAGCCAATCAAACTTGTTGATTTGCTCGGGAGTGGTTGAGAAGGCCCCGATCTACACTTCCACCAAGAGATTTTCGATTCCCCCACTCATCCCTAGCGGATCTTGTTACTCTTGGGTGTTTGAGCACCCTAGATGGTTGAGGTCACCACGGAGCCATAGTCCATTGTGGTGAAGCTTCGTGGTCTTGTTGGGAGCCTCCGATTAAGTTGTGGAGATTTCCCCAACCTTGTTTGTAAAGGTTCGGTCGCCGCCTTCCAAGGGCACCAACAGTGGAATCACGGCATCTCGCATTGTGTGAGGGCGTGAGGAGAATACGATGGCCCTAGTGGCTTCTAGGGGAGCATTGTGCCTCCACACCGCTCCAACGGAGACGTACTTCCCTTCAAAAGGAAGGAACTTCAGTAACACATCCTCGTCTTCACCGGATCCACTCTTGGTTATCTCTCACCTTTAGTTGTGCAAGCTCTTTAGTGTTTCTTCCCTTGCTTGCTTGTATGCTTGTTGTTATTGCATCATATAGGTTGATCACCTAATTGCACATCTAGACAACCTACTTTGATGCAAAGTTTAATTTGGTAAAGAAAAGTAAAAATTGGTAGTTGCCTATTCACCCCCCTCTAGTCAACCATATCGATCCTTTCAGTGGTGACCACCGAGACCGGCATGAATTTCAGCCAAGAGCTGCCGCCCCTCTTCCTCGGAGATAAATCTTTGAAGTACTCTAGTAGCGCTTTTCTTGTAGAGTTCTCCTTCGTGGACCTTATAGGCTTTCAAACGCCAAACAATGCAGCGAGCCTCATTCTGATCCCCAGGGAGCTCTCACCTATTGAGGTAGGCCAAGAAGGGTTCGGTCCATGGGGCAATGACTGCCATGATAAGATGGGCTAATAGTGTTATTTCGGTGGCTGAGCCTTCGATGATATCGGTATGTTCGGAATCTGGGGTTATGGTCGGATCCAGACTGATGTTGCCTCCCTCCCCTTGCCACACCATGGATGGCTTGAAAAGCCTTTCCAAAATATGTTAGGTGGGACGGGGTCGCGCTTGGCACCGATGCAAGCAAGGACATTCGCCGCTTGATTACCTTCTCGAGCCACATGGTGAAACTCGAGCCCCTCTAACCGAGCCGACTTTTTGAGAACAACATTATGGTAAGCCGCCATCTTCGGATCCTTGGCATTGAAATCTCCATTTATTTGAGATATCGTGAGGTTTGAGTCCCTACGCACTTCCAAGCATTGTATGACCATGGAGACAGCCAGCCGAAGACCATGCAATAAGGCCTTGTATTCGGCTGCATTGTTGGAGTCTGTGTATAATATTTGGAGTACGTACTGAACTATATCTCTAGTGGGGGATGTTAAGACAACGCCCGCCCCTAACCCCACCAGCATTTTGGAACCATCGAAGTGCATGACCCAGTTGGAATATGTGCCGTACTCTTTAGGGAGTTCGGCTTTTGTCCATTTGGCGACGAAGTCTGCCAGTACTTGGGATTTGATGGCCCGGTGCAGCTTATATGTTATATCGAATGGAAGGAGCTCAATGGCCCACTTGGCAATCCGGCCCATGGCGTCGCGATTGTTTATTATGTTGTTCAGTGGAACTTCAGAAGCCACCGTGATCGAGCACTCTTGGAAATAGTTTCGTAGCTTCCGGGATGCCATGAAGACCGCGTATGCTATCTTTTGATAATGAGGGTACCAGGATTTGCATGGAGTTAGGACAGTGGATACGTAGTATACCGGCTTCTGGAGAGGGAATTTGTGTCCGTCCTCCTCTCATTCGACGACGAGTACTGCGCTCACCACCTGGTGTGTTGCAGATATGTATAATAACATTGGTTCACTGACGGCTGGCGCAGCTAGGAATGGGTTGCTTGCTAAAAGAGCCTTTATTTCTTCCAATCCAGCCGTTGTCGCATCTGTCCACTCAAAGTGATCGGTGCGTCGGAGAAGTCGATAAAGTGGCAATGCCTTTTCTCCTAGTTTGGAGATAAAGCGGCTTAAAGCTGCCACGCATCCAGCTAGTTTTTTGACCTGTTTAAGGTCTGTTGGTGTAGCCAATTGTGATAAAGCTCGGATTTTGGCTGGATTTGCCTTGATTCCTCTACTGGAAACAATGAAGCCCAGTAGTTTTCCAGAGGGGACGCCGAAAACACATTTTTCTGGATTGAGCTTAATGTCATATGTCCGAAGCTTGTCGAATGTGAGACGTAAGTCATCTATTAATGACTCGACGCGCTTAGTCTTGATGACGACGCCGTCCACATATGCTTCAACTGTCTTGCCAATTTGTTTCTCCAGGCATGTTTGAATCATGCGTTGGTAGGTGGTGTCGGCATTTTTGAGCCCAAAGGGCATAGTGTTGAAGCAAAAAACGCCCGTATGGGGTAATAAATGTCGTTGCGGCTTGGTCGGATTCCTTCATTTTAATTTGATGGCATCCGGAATACACGTCGAGGAAACATAGTGAGTCGTGTCCTTGATGTCTACTACACAACCTTCTTCTTGTAGACGTTGTTGGGCCTCCAAGTGCAGAGGTTTGTAGGACAGTAGCAAATTTCCCTCAAGTGGATGACCTAAGGTTTATCAATCCGTAGGAGGCGTAGGATGAAGATGGTCTCTCTGAAACAATCCTGCAACCAAATAACAAAGAGTCTCTTGTGTCCCCAACACACCCAATACAATGGTAAATTGTATAGGTGCACTAGTTCGGCGAAGAGATGGTGAAACAAGTGGTATATGTATAGTAGATAAAGGTATTTGTAATCTGAAATAATAAAAACAGCAAGGTAGCAAGTGATAAAAGAAATAAGGCCGAGGGTTCATACTTTCGCTACGGTAAGTTCCCTCAACAATACTAACATAATTGGATCACATAACTATCCCTCAACATGCAACAAAGAGTCACTCCAAAGTCACTAATAGAGGAGAACGAACGAAGAGATTATGGTAGGTATGAAACCACCTCAAAGTTATTCTTTCCAATCAATCCGTTGGGCTATTCCTATAAGTGTCACAACCAGCCCTAGAGTTCGTACTAGAATAACACCTTAAGACACAAATCAACCAAAACCCTAATGTCACCTAGATAATCCAATGTCACCTCAAGTATCCGTGGGTATGATTATACGACATGCATCACACAATCTCATATTCATCTATTCAACCAACACATAGGACCTCAAAGAGTGCCCCAAAGTTCTACCGGAGAATCACGACGAAAACGTGTGCCAACCCCTATGCATAGGTTCATGGGCGGAACCTGCAAGTTGATCACCAAAACATACATCAAGTGAATCACGTGGCATCCCATTGTCACCACAGATACGCATGGTAAGACATACATCAAGTGTTCTCAAATCTTTAAAGACTCAATCCGATAAGAGAACTTCAAAGGGGAAACTCAATTCATTACAAGAGAGTAGAGGGGGGAGAAAACATCATAGGATCCAAATATAATAGCAAAGCTTGCGATGTATCAAGATCGTAGCATATCAAGAACATGAGAGAGAGAGAGAGAGATCAAACACATAGCTACTGGTACATATCCTCGGCCCCGAGGGAGAACTACTCCCTACTCGTCATGGAGAGCACCGAGATGATGAAGATGGCCACCGGAGAAGGATTGCCCCCTCCGGCAGGGTGCCGGAATGGGTCTAGATTGGTTTTCGGTGGCTACGGAGGCTTCTGGCGGCGGAACTCCCGATCTATTGTGCTCACGGATGTTTTTAGGGTATATGGAGATATATAAGCGGAAGAAGTACGTCAGGGGGGCCACGAGGGGCTCACGAGGGTGGAGGGCGTGCCCCCTGCCTCGTGACCTCCACGCAGGTCCCCCGGAGTGCACTCCAAGTCTTCTGGGCTTCTTTCCTTCCAAAAATGAGTTCCGTGAAGTTTCTGGTCAATTGGACTCCGTTTGATTTTCCTTTTCTTCGAAACCCTAAAAGAGGATAAAAACAGAAACTGGCACTAGGCTCTGGGTTAATAGGTTAGTCCCAAAAATGGTATAAAAGTGTATAATGAAGCCCATAACAATTCAAAACAGTAGATAATATAGCATGGAGCAATCAAAAATTATAGATGCGCTGGAGACGTATCAGCATCCCCAAACTTAATTCCTGCTCGTCCTCGAGTAGGTAAATGATAAAAACAGAATTTTTGATGCGAAGTGCTACTTGGCATAATTTCAATGCAATTCTTCTTAATTGTGGCATGAATATTCAGATATGAAAGATTGAAGACAAAAGTTCATATTGACATAAAAATGATAATACTTCAAGCATACTAACTAAGCAATTATGTCTTCTCAAAATAACATGGCCAAAGAAAGTTCATCCCTACAAAATCATATAGTTTAGTCATGTTTCATTTTCGTCACACAAGAATGCTCTCATCATGCACAACCCCAATGACAAGCCAAGCAATTGTTTCATACTTTAGTAATCTCAAACTCATAAACTTTCACACAATACATGAGCGTGAGCCATGGATATAGCACAATGGGTGGAATAGAATAATGAGGGGGTTATGTGGAGAGGACAAAAAGGAGAAAGTCTCACATCAATGAGGCTAATCAATGGGCTATGAATATGCCCACCGATTGATGTTGATGCAAGGAGTAGGGATTGCCATGCAACGGATACACTAGAGCTATAAATGTATGAAAGCTCAACAAAAGAAACTAGTGGGTGTGCATCCAACTTGCTTGCTCATGAAGACGTAGGGCACTTGAGGAGGCCCATTGTTGGAATATACAACCCAAGTTCTATAATGAAAAATTCCCACTAGTCTATGAAAGTGATAACATGAAAGACTCTCTACTATGAAGATCATGGTGCTACTTTGAAGCACAAGTCAGGTAAAAGGATAGTAACATTGTCCCTTCTCTCTTTTTCTCTCATTTTTTTGGGCCTTTTCTTTTTTTATGGCCTTTCTCTTTTTTTGGGCCTTCTATTTTTTATGGCCTTTCTCTTTTTTTATTCCTCACTTGGGACAATGCTCTAATAATGATGATCATCACACTTCTATTTATTTACAACTCAATGATTACAACTCAATACTAGAACAAAGATGACTCTATATGAATGCCTCTGGCGGTGTACCGGGATATGCAATGAACCAAGAGTGACATGTATGAAAGAATTATGAATGGTGGCTTTGCCACAAATACTATGTCAACTACATGATCATGCTAAGCAATATGACAATGATGAATGTGTCATGATGAACGGAATGGTGGAAAGTTGCATGGCAATATATCTCGGAATGGCTATGGAAATGCCATAATAGGTAGCTACGGTGGCTGTTTTGAGGAAGATATAAGGAGGCTTATGTGTGAAAGAGTGTATCATATCACGGGGTTTGGATGCACCGGCGAAGTTTGCACCAACTCTCAATGTGAGAAAGGGCAATGCACGGTACCGAAGAGGCTAGCAATGATGGAAGGGTGAGAGTGCGTATAATCCATGGACTCAACATTAGTCATAAAGAACTCACATACTTATTGCAAAAATCTACAAGTCATCAAAAACCTCGGTACTACGCGCATGCTCCTAGGGGGATAGATTGGTAGGAAAAGACCATCGCTCGTCCCCGACCGCCACTCATAAGGAAGACAATCAAATAACACCTCATGTTTCAAATTTGTTACACAACGTTTACCATACATGCATGCTAAGGGACTTGCAAACTTCAACACAAGCATTTCTAAAATTCACAACTACTCAACTAGCATGACTTTGATATGATTACCTCCATATCTCAAAACAATCATCAAGCATCAAACTTCTCTTAGTATTCAATACTCTATATGAAAGTTTTTACTATTCTTGGATGCCTAGCATGTTATGATGATAAGCAAATTACCATGCTATTAAGACTCTCAAAATAATCTAAGTGAAGCATGAGAGTCCATATATTTCTTCAAAATAAAACTACCACCATGCTCTAAAAAGATATAAGTGAAGCACTAGAGCAAACGACAAACTACTCCGAAAGATATAAGTGAAGATCAATGAGTAGTCGAATAATTATGCAACTCTGTGAAGACTCTCTAACATTTAATAATTTCAGATCTTGGTATTTTATTCAAACAGCAAGCAAAACACAATGAAATAAAATGATGCTCCAAGAAAAACACATATCATGTGGCGAATAAAAATATAGTTCCAAGTAAAGTTACCGATGAATGAAGACAAAAGAGGGGATGCCTTACGGGGCATACCCAAGCTTAGGCTTTTGGTTTTCCTTGAATATTACCTTGGGGTGCCTTGGGCATCCCCAAGCTTAGGCTCTTGCCACTCCTTATTCCATGGTCCATCGAATCCCTACCCAAAACTTCGAAACTGCACAACACAAAACTTAACAGAAAACTCATAAGCTCCGTTAGTATAAAAAAATATCACCACTTCAAGGTACTGTAATGAACTCATTCTTTATTTATATTGGTGTTAAACCTACTGTATTCCAACTTCTCTATGGTTTATAAACTCTTTTACTAGCCATAGATTCATCAAAATAAGTAAACAACACAAGAAAAACAGAATCTGTCAAAAACAGAACAGTCTGTAGTAATCTGGATCAAACGTATACTTCTGGAACTCATAAAATTCTCAAATAAATTTATGTACCTGAGTAATTTATCTATTAATCATATGCAAAAAATAATTAACTAAATATCACTCTCCAATAAAAAATGGGATCAATTCTCGTGAGCGCTAAAGTTTGTGTTTCTTATAGCATGACCAATAAGACTTTCCCCAAGTCTTCCCAATGGTTCTACTTGGCACAAACACTAATTAAACACAAAAACACAACCAAAACAGAGGCTAGATAATTTATTTATCACTAAACAGGAGCAAAAATCAAGGAATAAAAATAAAGTTGGGTTGCCTCCGAACAAGCGCTATCGTTTAACGCCCCTACCTAGGCATGATGATTTCAACGATGCTCACATAAAAGATAAGAATTGTAACATAAAGAGAGCATAATGAAGAATATGACTAGCACATTTAAGCCTAACCCACTTCCTATGCATAGGGATTTTGTGAGCAAACAATTTATGGGAACAAGAATCAACTTGCATAGGAAGGTAACGCAAGCATAACTTCAAAACTTTAAGCACATAGAGAGGAAACTTGATATTATTGCAATTCCTACAAGCATATATTCCTCCCTCATAATAATTTTTAGTAGCATCATGAATGAATTAAACAATATAACCAGCACCTAAAGCATTCTTCTCATGATCTACAAGCATAGAAATTTTATTACTCTCCACATAAGCAAAATTCTTCTTATTCGGAATAGTGGGAGTATCATAAGAGACTCGAATACTATAAATTGTTTCCACATTAAAAGAGTAATGTTCAGAGAAGGGGTAATCATAATCATGACAAGTTTTATAAATATAATCACTACTTTTTATAGCATAAGGATCATCACAATAATCATCATAAGTAGGAGGCATGCTATCATCATTATAAACTTGCATATCAAAACTTGGGAGACTAAAAATATCATCTTCATTAATCATAGCTTCCCCAAGCTTGGGACAAACATTAATTTCATCAAATATATTCTCAAAAACATCATCTTCATCAAACATAGCATCCCCAAGCTTGTGCCTTTTCATATCATAAGCATAATCACTCTCATAATTAATAGTATGGATAGCATCAATAGTATAGCAATTATCATATTCTTCCAAGCAAGCGCCAAAAAGATTTTCATGATCATAAGAAGTATCATTATCTTCCACAATTATATTTTCATGAGGCACAATAGTAATAGGAGCAGCATTATTTGGGAGAGATAACTTCTTACCTCTCTTCCTTTTTCATTTGTTCTTCTTCACCACATCATGTGTGGGTTCAATCCTCTTTTTGGAGCTCCTTATTAATGAGATTGGTTGAATAGGAGGCTCCTCCTCGTTACCTGATTCATCATAAGAAATAATAGGAGGATATTGGGAGGTATCTTCCCTTTCATTAGTATTCTCTTCATCTTCTATTTGTTTTCTTTTCTTTATGTAATTGGCAATATAAAGATTTTCAATGCAATTCACTACACAATACATATAAATTTCCTCTAGGTCAAAATGAAGAACTCTATCAAGGGCAAATTTTGGAATATCCTTAGTTATACGTTTCATTTCTTCGTAGCCCATAAGGAAACTAAGTTCATTATAATGTGCAAGGGAAATCAAGTCATCACAATTTTTGGACACGATTAGATCATGAAACAATTTGCATCGGATAATTAAATGACCACGTTCATTACAAAGCTCACAAGTATGGCCAAGAAAATTTAAATTTTCAGCACAATCATCTAGCTCTTCTTGCAACAATTTAGTGTCTAAGTACTTATGCATCTTGCAATATCTATCTGCTCTATTTGGTGTGTACTTACAAACCCAATGCACTCCACAAAAATTGACATGTTTATAGGAGACATTTTCATCATAACTAGTGCAATCATCATTAGTGTCATGGATATTCAAAGAATTCGTACTAACAACATTGCAATCATGCTCATCATTCAAATATTTAGTTCCAAACATTCTAATGCATTCTTCTCCTAGCACTTGAGCAAAATTTTCCTTTCCATCATACTCACGAAAGACATTAAAAAGATGAAGCGTATGAGACAAACTCAATTCCATTTTTTTGTAATTTTATTTTATAAACTAAACTAGTGATAAAACAAGAAACTAAAAGACTCGATTGCAAGATCTAAAGATATACCTTCAAGCGCTAACCTCCCCGGCAACGACGCCAAAAAAGAGCTTGAGGTCTACTACGCAACCTTTTTCTTGTAGACGTTGTTGGGCCTCCAAGTGCAGAGGTTTGTAGGACAGTAGCAAATTTCCCTCAAGTGGATGACCTAAGGTTTATCAATCCGTAGGAGGCGTAGGATGAAGATGGTCTCTCTCAAACAAGCCTGCAACCAAATAACAAAGAGTCTCTTGTGTCCCCAACACACCCAATACAATGGTAAATTGTATAGGTGCACTAGTTCAGCGAAGAGATGGTGAAACAACTAGTATATGGATAGTAGATAAAGGTATTTGTAATTTGAAATAATAAAAACAGCAAGGTAGCAAGTGATAAAAGTGAGCATAAACGGTATTGCAATGATAGGAAATAAGGCCTAGGGTTCATACTTTCGCTAGTGTAAGTTCCCTCAACAATACTAACATAATTGGATCACATAACTATCCCTCAACATGCAACAAAGAGTCACTCCAAAGTCATTAATAGCGGAGAACGAACGAAGAGATTATGGTAGGGTACGAAACCACATCAAAGTTATTCTTTCCAATCAATCCGTTGGGCTATTCCTATAAGTGTCACAAACAACCCTAGAGTTCGTACTAGAATAACACCTTAAGACACAAATCAACCAAAACCCTAATGTCACCTAGATACTCCAATGTCACCTCAAGTATCCGTGGGTATGATTATATGACATGCATCACACAATCTCAGATTCATCTATTCAACCAACACATAGGACCTCAAAGAGTGCCCCAAAGTTCTACCGGAGAATCACGACGAAAACGTGTGCCACTCCCTATGCATAGGTTCATGGGCGGAACCCGCAAGTTGATCACCAAAACATACATCAAGTGAATCACGTGGCATCCCATTGTCACCACAGATACGCACGGCAAGACATACATCAAGTGTTCTCAAATCTTTAAAGACTCAATCCGATAAGATAACTTCAAAGGGGAAACTCAATTCATTACAAGAGAGTATAGGGGGGAGAAAACATCATAGGATCCAAATATAATTGCAAAGCTCGTGATACATCAAGATCGTAGCATCTCAAGAACACGAGAGAGAGAGAGAGATCAAACACATAGCTACTGGTACATACCCTCAGCCCCGAGGGAGAACTACTCCCTCCTCGTCATGGAGAGCACCGGGATGATGAAGATGGCCACCGGAGAAGGATTGCCCCCTCCGGCAGGGTGCCGAAACGGGTCTAGATTGATTTTCGGTGGCTACGGAGGCTTCTGGCGGCGGAACTCCCGATCTATTGTGCTCACGGATGTTTTTAGGGTATATAGAGATATATAGGCAGAAGAAGTACGTCAGCGGGGCCATGAGGGGCTCACGAGGGTGGAGGGTGAGCCCAGGGGGGTGGGCACGCCCCCTGGCTCGTGACCTCCTCGCAGGTCCCCCGACGTGCACTCCAAGTCTTCTAGGCTTCTTTCCTTCCAAAAATGAGTTCCGTGAAGTTTCAGGTCAATTGGACTCCGTTCGATTTTCCTTTTCTTCAAAACCCTAAAATAGGGTAAAAACAGAAACTGGCACTGGGCTCTGGGTTAATAGGTTAGTCCCAAAAATAATATAAAAGTGTATAATAAAGCCCATAACCATTCAAAACAGTAGATAATATAGCATGGAGCAATCAAAAATTATAGATACGTTGGAGACGTATTAGTCCTACAATGGCATCAATAATTTGATCGATGCGGGGGAGGGGGAATGGATCCTTAGGGAAAGCTTTGTTGAGGTCTTCGAAATCGACGCACAAGCGCCAGGATTTATCCTTCTTTGGCACCATCACCAGGTTTGCTAGCCAGTCCGGATGTTTTATTTCTCTGATGAATCCGGCCTCAATTAGCTTGGCTAGCTCCTTCCCCATAGCTTGTCGTTTGGGTTCGGAAAAGCACCGCAGTGTTTGATTAACCAGCTTGTATCCCTTCAATATATTGAGGTTGTGCTTAGCCAACCTACGTGGGATTCCTGGCAGATTAGAAGGGTGCCATGTGAATATGTCCCAGTTCTCGCGTAGGAACGCTCGTAGTGCGGCGTCCACCATTGGGTCTAGCTGTGCACCGATGGAGGCTGTCTTCTTTGCGTCCGTCGGGTGGACTTGAAATTTGACTATTTCATCTGACGGTTTGAAGGAGGTGGATTTGGAGCGCTTGTTAAGGATCATGTCATTCCTATCCACCGTTGAGCGAAGCGCAGTTAACTCTTCGGCCACAAGGGCCGCAGAGTGTGCCTCAAGGGCCAGGGTGGCTGTTTTGTTTTCGGTGCGGAGGCCTATATCCGGATCACTAGCGAGAGTGATAATACTGTTGGGCGTGGGCATTTTGAGCTTCATATACCCGTAATGAGGTATGGCTTCAAAGCGTGTGAATGCATCTCGCCCCAACAGGGCGTGGTATCCACTGTTGAAAGGGGCCACTTGGAAGGTTATCTCTTCCGACCAATAGTTCTCCGGCGTGCCGAATACCACGTCAAGTGTGATTTTTCCCGCGAATCGTGCCTCCCGACTAGGAATAATTCCTTGGAAGGTTGTGCTACTTTGCTCAATACGGCTCCTGTCCATTTCCACTTTACTGAGTGTATCCTCGTAGATGAGGTTTAATCCGCTGCCACTGTCCATGAGCACTTTGGTGAGTTGAAAGCCATCCACAATTGGATTGAGGACCAAGGCGGCTGGTGCCCGGACTGACCAGGTTTTTGGTTCGTCACTGGCATTGAAAGTTATGGCCATGTGGTTCCAAGGATTTATTTTTGCGACTTGACAAACTTCGGCGAGGTCGCGGAGTGTCCTTTTGCGCCGATTGTTTGAAGCGGAAGTCTAGAAGACCGTCAATACTCTGTTGTCGTCGTGTTCCGGGGGGAGTTTTTCTGAGGTATTTTTGGTGAGGATATCCTCACCACTCTTGGCCACTTGTTGGAGTATCCAACATGCTCTAAGGCTGTGGGTAGGTATGGTATCCCGTGTTGTGTGTATTTTGCACGGCCTATCAAGACATCCCTCAAGGACGGTTCCGTGCCCCGTAATGGGTTTGGATTTATTTACTGCCGTGTCAGGCGCCCCGTGAGGGTGCATCCTTTTTGTCCGGACGAGAGGTTGAGTGGGAGCTAGCGGTTCCCAGCGAGCTGCCTAAGTTTTCCAGGCGCCATTGCGCAGTACTTCTGTACTATGGTTGCCAAGTCAGCGAAGTGTAATACGTGATTGCGGTTGATAGCGTTGAGGATTCCTTCATCCGTACAATTACTGCGGAATATTGAGATCACGTCTTCGTCGCGGCAATCTTTAATCTTGTTCTTGACAAGGAGGAATCTGGCCCAAAAGTGATGGACAGTTTCCTGAGACTGCTACTGTAGGTATGTGAGATCGCCTATATCTGGATGGGTGGGTGCATTTAAATCCGAACCCTGACCCAATTTGGGATCCAGAGTTTGAGAAATTTTCGAGCTTAATAGTTCGGGCTCCGAGAGATCGACCGATTTTTCAGGTCTATCATATGATTCCAAGTTCGGAGGACAAGGCATGTTGTTCCATGGACAGGTATCCAGCTCTTCGAGCTCAGAGATTCGAACATAGTTCATCCTCAGTATAGAGGGAGAGTTGTTGTTTTCCTCCTCCACTACCGCTATATGATGGGTGATCGATCGAGATTTGATTTCTCTCTAATTGGGTTTAAGCCCAATCCGACCATAGTTTGTAGCGACCCCCAAGGCGGTGATGCGATCTAGGAGTTCGTTCAAGGACGATAATTCCGTTGGATCCATCTATTTGGAGTATTCGGATTCAATTCGGAGGCGATTTTCGATGACCCGAGAAGTCATCGTTGGCTCACCGGCCGACCGGGAGGTCATGATAAAGCCACCCAACCGGAGGGTTTGGCCTAAGGCCAGGGCTCCATCGGCGGTGATGTTTTCCTTGATCACAAGGAGAGCCATCAACCCTGACTTCGACGTCACACTGGAACTCTCAATGAAAGCACCAATGTCGGTGTCAAAACCGGCGGATCTCGGGTAGGGGGTCCCGAATTGTGCGTCTGAGGTTGATGGTAACAGTAGACAGGGAACATAATGTTTACCCAGGTTCAAGCCCTCACAATGGAGGTAAAACCCTACGTCCTGCTAGATTAGTATTGTTGAGTATGGGGGTTACAAGAGTTGATCTACCACGAGATTGTAATGGCTAAAATCCTAGAAGTCTAGCCTATCTGATTATGATTGTCTCTACGGACTAAGCCCTCCGGTTTATATAGACACCGGAGAGGACTAGGGTTATACAAAGTCGGTTACGGAGAAAGGAATCTGCATATCCGAACACCAAGCTTGCCATCCACGCCAAGGAGAGTCCCATCCGGACACGGGTGAGAGTCTTCGCTCTTGTATCTTCGTAGCCCATCAGTCCGGCCCATGTCCAACAGACCGGATGGCCGAGGACCCCTTATTCGAGGACTCCCTCAGTTGCCTCCCAACAAGCGCTATCGTTTAACGCCCCTAGCTAGGCATCTATAATTTTGATGACGCTCACATGAAAGACAAGAATTGAAGCACAAAGAGAGCATCATTAAACACGTGACAAACACATCTATGTCTAACATACTTCCTATGCATAGGCATCTTATAGGCAAACAAATTATCATAGTAAGCAAAAACTAGCGTATGCAAGGAAGCGGAAAGAAACAATAGCAACTCAACATAATGAGAGGTAATTTAGTAACATGAAAATTTCTACAATCATATTTTCCTCTCTCATAATAATTACATGTGGGACCATAAGCAAATTCAACAAAAAAGCAACCACATAAAATATTTTCAACACGATCCACATGCATGCAAAGTTGACACTCTTTCAAAATAGTGGGATTAACATTAACTAAAGTCATGACCTCTCCAAACTCACTTTTATCAAAAATTGCATAAGATTGAACATTCTCCAAATACGTGGGATCTAAAGTTGACACTCTTACAAACCCACTTTCAATATTGCAAACATTATTATCAATCTTATATTCCTCATGGGGCATAAATAAATTTTCAAGATCATAAGAAGAATCACCCTAATCATGATTATTGCAACAAGTAGTGGACATAGCAAAACTAGCATCCCCAAGATTAGGGTTTTGCATATTATTAGCACAATTGACATTCACAAAATTTATAATAACATCATTGCAATCATGATTTTTATTCAAAGATCTATCGTGAATCACTTTATAAAGCACTTCATCACAATTTTCAGATTTACGGATTTCAAGCAAAACTCCATCAAGATAATCTAGTGCACTCAACTCACTAGAAATTGGTTCAGTATAGTTGGATCTCCTTAAAAGATTAGCTAGAGGATGAGGATCCATAACAATAGATATTTAGCAAGCGAAGATGCAAGCTAATAGAAGGCACATGGTAACACGAGCAAACAGAAGGACGCACAGAAGAGGGCGAATAAAACGACAAAGGTGAAGTGGGAGATAGGAAAATGAGAGGCGAATGGCAAATAATGTAATGCGAGGGATAAGAGTTTGTGATGGGTACTTGGTGTGTCTTGGCTTGTGCGTAGATCTCCCCGGCAATGGCGCCAGAAATGGCTAGTTGACAGGAGATCAAATCATAACTTGCCTTGGTGCAAATCTCCCCGGCAACGGCGCAAGAAATCCTTGTTGCTACCTCTTAAGCATGCATTTGTTTTCCCTTGAAGAGGAAAGGGTGATGCAGCAATGTAGCGTAAGTATTTCCCTCAGTTTTTGAGAACCAAGGTATCAATCCAGTAGGAGACTACACGCAAATCCCCTAGTACATTGCTACCTTGTAGCGACCAGACCCGAATGGATCAAGTCTACTGTGCTCCGGTGTCATCCCTGGATCCCTAATGCTGACACCACACAGTACTTCGAAGGATTTATAGCAGAGTGGCAATCACACACTTATTACATCGGTGTCTCAAAAGAGAACTTATTACAATAATATGGCTTAAGGCCATCTAATAATGATAACAACGGAAGACTTGGAAGATAAATGGGTCCATCAACTCCAATGGCATCACTGAGTATAGAACCACGACCTAAAAGCACCTCAACCGTCGTCTGAAAAGTCTGGAACATTAACGTTGCAGCCCGAAATGGGTCAGCACATGGAATATGCTGGCAAGGTAACACATAGAGAGTAATGGAATGAAATAGCTATACTATATGCATATTTGGCTGGTG
This sequence comes from Triticum monococcum, assembly GCA_034509565.1. NCBI lineage: Eukaryota > Viridiplantae > Streptophyta > Magnoliopsida > Poales > Poaceae > Triticum > Triticum monococcum. Next base: position 144,122,074 of record CM067841.1, on the reverse strand, counting down.
GAAAGCTCTATGGTTACTGTTTTGCGTAAAGCCAATTTTTCCCTACTGCAAAGGAATAAATTTATTTAACTATCATGGTGGTTGTTGAACATTGAGAATGGTTGACAGCATTCTCAATCCCAATTAAAAATAGTCATTAAAACCCAACAATATTAATTAGAAGTAACATGTTGAGATTCACATGATGTTCAAATACTAGATACTCAAGATTGTCCATAACCGGGGACACGGCTAATCATGATTAGTTTATTACACTCTGCAGAGGTTTGCGCACTTTTCCCCACAAGACTCGATCGCCTCCGTTGGTTTTCTCGCACTACTGGTGTTTGAGAAATGGATGACCGAGACATAGTCTTTCAGAAGCGCTAGCACCTTACGATGGAGTAGAACGTATCACCTACATCCCCTACATCTGCTAGTCTACCCCTATAAGAGTTCGCACGACTTAGTCAACTATGCCAGAGCCCATAATGGCTTGTGGCTGCACACGTAAGTTTCTAGCATGAAAGATCTTATGATCCCTTTGAACCTAGGTGGCGGTCCAAAATAAAACAGGCAAGTCCTGATAGACATCACGTGCCTCAATCCACCCAGATGTGTGTTTAAGTTGCCACCTTAGATAAACCATTAAAATTATCAATCTCACATCTGTCATGGATTTCACTCACCCAATCCATGTCTACTAGCATAGCATGGCATAATAAGCAAACGTAGAAGTAACTCCCAAAGGTTTCATAATAAACAGGTAATAGGTACTACCTCATCTACTTCCCATCCCACAATTTAATTAGATCCTAATCATGCAATGTGTGAGGATGGATCTAATGCAATAAAACTGGGTTGTAGAAAAGGTATGATCAAAGTGTTACTTGCCTTGCTGATGATCCGCGAGTCCTAGGGATTCGAAGTAACAGGCGACGCAATCCGGGTAATCTATCATAGACAAACAACAAGCATACAATAAGTACTCATCTAATGCACAGTAAAACTCGAACAAGAGATCGAACCAGAAAGTTCAACTTAAGAACTCCGGTTGCAAAGAAAGAAGAAACCGAAAACAAACGGCGGAAAACAACTTGGTTCTAGCAAGTTGAAACTAGGTCAAATTTTACCGTAGCAAAACTTAGTTAAAGTTGATTAGTCGAAACGGCGGTTTCGAAACGAAACTCCAGGCTCTTGAATCACCTGATTCCGATGAACGAGCGAAAAGATAGACTAGAACGAAGATCGGATCTGAGATCTCGATCACGGAATAAATCCGACGAAAAGAAAAAAGAAGAACGGTTGAACGAACGGACGTTCGTTAACCTAGAAGAATCCGGTGATCACGTTCGTTAGGACGAACGGTCCGGCGAACGTTCTCTAGGCAACTAAATCGGAAAAGAGAACGAATCCGATCTAGGGTTTCGAGAAAAGAAAACCGAACGAAAAACCGATCTAGAAAACTGGAACGGTTTAGAGAAGAAAAGAATCGGAACGATTTAGAAGAAAACCAATCCGGGGAAAAGAAAGAGATGCAGCACGCTACCTCCGGCGAGGAACTCCGGCGGCAGCGAGCAAGGGCGGCGGCGGCGTTGTTAGGCGGCGGCGGTGGGCAAGGTGCGGCGGCGGCGCGGGTGACGCAGGGCGTGGCGGCGGCGGTGGTGTAGGGTGGAGGCGCGGGGCAAGGGGCGCGGTGACGCAGGGCGCGGGCGGCGGCGGCGCGGCTATGGAGGCGCGGGGTTTTGGTGTGGGATTTAGAGGGGGGTGTGGGTATTTATATAGGTGAGGGGAGAGGGATTACTTGGGGTAGGGGGCAAGAAAAAGAGTAGGAAAAGGAATAGGAGAGGAATCCTAAAAAAACAAACAAGCGGAGTCCTAGAAGGACTAGGACGGCGGCGGCCTCCTGCCTGGCGCGCTGGCGCGCGGCGCGGCGCTGGCGCCTGGCCCGGCCGGCTGCTGGCTTGGGCCTTTGGCCCAAGGCGTTGCGGGATTTAAATTTTTTTTAAACGGTTTCGCACGCAAAAAAAAACAGAAAAGAGATCTAAACGAACTCCAAAACTTCTAAAGTCAATTTTCCCCGACTCCTAAAAATGAGTCGAACAAAATGAACTTTTCTCCGGGCCTAAAATGCAATTTTTGAAAGCGCGCATTTTTCCCTATCCAAATAAAAGTCAAATGAAACTCCGACAAAACCAACGATCCTTTCGTCAAAATTTGAGAGGACTCAAATATGAAAAATGACGAAATCTCCAACTCTCTCCGAGGGTCCTTGAGTTGCGTGAAATTTCTAGGATCGGCAAAATGCAAGAAAATATGATATGCATGATGATCTAGTGTATAACATTCCAAATTGAAAATTTCGGATGTTACAAACCTACCCCCCTTAAGATGAATCTCGCCCTCGAGATTCGGGTTGGCTAGAAAATAGGTGAGGGTGGTCCTTGAGCAAATCTTCTTCTCTCTCCCAGGTGGCTTCATCCTCTGAGTGGTGGTTCCACTAAACTTTGCAAAACTTGATGACCTTGCTGCGGGTAACTCTGCTGGCAAACTCGAGAATCATGACTGGTTTCTCTTCATATGTTAAGTCATCCTTCAACTGAATCGCTTCAAGCGGTACTGTATCTCTTAACGGTACCTGTGCCATCTCGGCATGACATTTCTTTAACTGAGAAACATGGAATACTTCGTGAACTCCTGACAGTCCCTCTGGTAATTCCAACTTATAAGCGACTTCTCCCATACGTTGCCAAATCTTATATGGTCCAACAAAACGCGGTGCTAACTTTCCCTTAACTCCAAAGCGCTTAACTCCTCGAAGTGGGGATACTCGGAGATACACCCTGTCTCCGGTTTCGTAAACTGTCTCCTTGCGTTTAGAATCTGCGTAGCTCTTCTGCCTAGACTGGGCTACCTTGAGCCTATCGCGAATCAACTTAACCTTCTGTTCAGATTCCTTAATCAATTCTGGTCCAAACAACTGACAGTCTCCAACTTCGTCCCATGACAACGGTGTCCTGCACCTCCTTCCGTACAAAGCTTCGAAAGGTCCCATCTTCAGACTGGTTTGATAACTGTTGTTATAAGGAAACTACGCATACGACAAGTTATCGTCCCAACTAGATCCATAATCTAGTGCACAAGCTCTCAGCATATCTTCCAAAATCTGATTGACTCTCTCGGTCTGTCCATCTGTCTGCGGATGAAAAGCGGTGCTGAACTCTAGCCTGGTTCCTAAAGTTTCATGCAACTGATTCCAAAACTTTGAGGTAAATTGGGTTCCTCTGTCTGATACAATACTCCTTGGAACTCCATGCAAACAAATGATCCTAGTCATATATATCTTTGCCAACTTAGCACTGGTGTAAGTGGTCTTAACTGGAATGAAATGTGCTACCTTCGTCAAACGATCAACTACTACCCATATCGAGTCATATCCTGCTTTCGTCCTGGGTAGTCCTGTGATAAAATCCACGCCTATCTTATCCCACTTCCATTCGGGTATCGGCAATGGCTACAACAATCCAGCTGGCTTCTGATGCTCTGCCTTTACTCTATGACATACGTCACAAACTGCTACATATGCTGCAATATCCTTCTTCATTCCGGTCCACCAGAATGTCTCCTTCAAATCCAAATACATTTTGGTATTTCCTGGGTGAATCGAATATGGTGCATCGTGTGCCTCTTGCAAAATCAACTTCCTGATCTCTGGGTCATTTGGCACATAAACACGGTCCTCAAACCATAGGGTATCGTGCTCATCCTCATGAAATCCCTTTGCTTTTCCTTTGCTTAGTTTCTCCTTTATAGCAGCAATCTCCTTGTCGGATTTTGAGCTTCTCTGATTTTATCCATCAATGTCAACTAAATCTCCAATGCTGCCACATAGCCTTTCAGAACTATCTCCAAACTTAGTTCTCGAAGGTTTTCTGCTAACTCCTTGGGTATTTCTCCCGTCATTAATGTATTGACATGGCTCTTACGGCTCAAAGTGTCAGCTACTACATTAGCTTTTCCGAGATGGTAATGCAATCTCATATCGTAATCCTTGATGAGCTCCAACGATCTCCGTTGTCTGAGATTCAACTCCTTCTGCATGAAAATGTACTTCAAACTCTTATGATCCGTGTACACCTCACAATGATTTCCAATAAGGAAATGTCTCCATGTCTTCAATGCATGCACTACGGCTGCTAACTCCAAATCATGGCTGGCATAATTCAACTCATGGGGTTTTAGTTGTCGTGAAGCATACAAAACAACTCTCCCTTCCTGCATAAGCACTGCTCCAAGTCCTGGACGTGTAGCGTCACAATATACCTCATAATCCTTGGTCTGATCTGGCAAAATCAACACTGGTGAGGTAACCAATCGTTTCTTCAACTCCTGGAAACTAGCCTCACACTCCTCAGCCATTTGAACTTAGTATCCTTCTTCAACAACTCCGTCATAGGCTTCGCAATCTTTGAAAAGTTCTCAATGAATCTCCGGTAGTATCCTGCGAGTCCAAGAAAACTCCGGATCTCTCCAACTGTCGTTGGTGCTTCCCATTTGGTTACGGTCTCAACCTTGGCGGGGTCAACTGCTATCCCTTCTCCGGATATAACGTGTCCGAGGAATCCAACTTCCTTCAACCAAAACTCACATTTGCTAAACTTGGCATATAGCTGATGTTCCCTTAGTTTCTCCAAAACCAAACGCAAATGTTCCCTATGCTCTTCTTCATTCCTTGAATAAACCAGGATATCATCAATGAACACTACGACGAAATTATCCAAAAACTCCATAAATACCTTGTTCATCAGGTTCATAAAATAGGCAGGCGTGTTAGTCAATCCAAATGACATAACGGTATACTCATACAATCCATATCTTGTGGTGAATGCTGTCTTAGGTATGTCCTGCTCTCGAATCTTCAACTGGTGGTACCCTGATCGCAAATCGATCTTGGAAAACACTTTAGCTCCTTGCAAACGATCAAACAGATCATTTATCATTGGTAGTGGGTACTTGTTATTGATGGTTACTTCATTTAATCCATGGTAATCAACAACCATCCGTAATGATCCATCCTTCTTCTCCACTAGAAGTACGGGTGATCCCCAAGGCGAAGAACTTGGGCGAGTGTAACCTTTCTCCAGTAACTCCTTAATCTAATTCTTAATTTCTACCAAATCCTTTGCTGGCATCCGGTACGGTCTCTATTATATTGGGCCTGTTCCTGGCAACAACTCAATCAAAAACTCAATGTCTCTATCCGGTGGCATGCCAGGCAACTCTTCAGGAAATACATCAGGAAAATCCTTAACCACTGGTACTTCCTCCTGCACTACTCCTGTTAGGCAATTTACTTGGGTCCTATTTGGCACATGTCGGGATACATACTTGATCCTTCTTCGGGCCTAAAATGCAATTTTTGAAAACGCGCCTTTTTCCCTATCCAAATAAAAGGCAAATGAAACTCTGACAAAACCAACGATCCTTTCTTCAAAATTTGAGAGGACTCAAATATGAAAAATGATGAAATCTCCAACTCTCTCCGAGGGTCCTTGAGTTGCGTGAAATTTCTAGGATCGGCAAAATGCAAGAAAATGTGATATGCATGATGATCTAGTGTATAACATTCCAAATTGAAATTTTGGGATGTTACATACCTCTTGAGCACTGCGTTGGTTTTCCCTTGAAGAGGAAAGGGTGATGCAGTAAAGTAGGATAAGTATTTCCCTGAGTTTTTGAGAACCAAGGTATCAATCCAGTAGGAGACTACACGCAAGTCCCTCGTACCTACACAAACAAATAAGAACCTCGCAACCAACGCGATAAAGGGGTTGTCAAGCCCTTCACGGTCACTTATGAGAGTGAGATATGATATATTTAATAATAATAATAATAAGATAAATATTTTTGGTATTTTTATGATATAGATTGAAAGTAAAGATTGCAAAATAAAATTGATTGGAAACTTATATGATAAAAGATAGACCCGGGGTCCATAGGTTTCACTAGTGGCTTCTCATAAGATATCATAAGTATTATGGTGGGTGAACAAATTACTGTTGAGCAATTGATATAAAAGTGCATAATTATGAGAATACCTAGGCATGATCATGTATATAGGCATCATGTCCACGACAAGTAGACCAAAACGATTCTACATCTACTACTATTACTCCACACATCGACTGCTATCCAGCATGCATCTAGAGTATTAAGTTCATAAGAATAGAGTAACACATTAAGCAAGATGACCTGATGTAGAGGGATAAACTCAAGCAATATGATATAAACCACATCTTTTTATCCTCGATGGCAACAATACAATACGTGCCTTGCTGCCCCTGCTGTCACTGGGAAAGGACACCGCAAGATTGAACCCAAAGCTAAGCACTTTTCCCATTGCAAGAAAGATCAATCTAGTAGGACAAACCAAACTAATAATTTGAAGAGACTTGCAAAGATAATTAAATCATACATATAATAATTCAGCGAAAAACCAAATATTGTTCATAGATAATCTTGATCATAAGCCCACAATTCATCGGACCTTGACAAACACACTACAAAAAGAGTTACATCGAATAGATCTCCAAGAAGATCGAGGATAACTTTGAATTGAGATCCAAAGAGAGAGAAGAAGCCATCTAGCTAATAACTATGGACTCGAAGGTCTGAGGTAAACTACTCACAAATCATCGGAGAGGCTATGGTGTTGATGTAGAAGCCCTTCGTGATTGATCCCCCCTCCGACGGAGCTCCGGAAAAGGCCCCAAGATGGGATCTCTTGGGTACAGAAGGTTGCGGCGGTGGAAATAGGGTTTTGTGGTGCTCCTAGATGTTTTTGGGGTATATGGGTATATATAGGAGGAAGAAGTAGGTCGGTGGAGCTATGAGGGGCCCACGAGGGTGGAGGGCACGCCACCTGCCTCGTGGCCGCCTCGTTTGTTTCTTGACGTACACTCCAAGTCCCCTGGGTCATGTTTCTTCCAAAAACAACTCTCCCGAAGGTTTTATTCCGTTTGGTTTCCGTTTGATATTCCTTCTCTGCGAAACACTAAAATAGGCAAAAAAACAGCAATTTGCACTGGGCCTTGGGTTAGTAGGTTAGTCCCAAAAATAATATAAAAGTTCTTAGTAAAGCCCATTAAACATCCAAAACAGATAATATAATCGCATGGAACAATAAAAAATTATAGATACGTTGGAGACGTATCAAGCATCCCCAAGCTTAATTCCTGCTCGTCCTCAAGTAGGTAAATGATAAAAATAGAATTTTTGATGCGGAGTGCTACTTGGCATAATTTTAATGTAATTCTTCTTAATTGTGGTATGAATATTCAGATCCGAAAGATTCAAGACAAAAGTTCATATTGACATAAAAATAATAATACTTCAAGCATACTACCAAAGCAATTATGTCTTCTCAAAATAACATGGCAAAAGAAAGTTATCCCTAAAAAATCATATAGTTTGGCTATGCTCTATCTTCATCACACAAAGTATTTAATCATGCACAACCCCAATGACAAGCCAAGCAATTGTGTCATACTTTTGGTGTTCTCAAACTTTTTCAATCTTCACACAATACATGAGCGTGAGCCTTGGACATAACACTATAGGTGGAATAGAATGGTAGTTGTGGAGAAGGCAAAAAAAGGAGAAGATAGACTCACATCAACTAGACGTATCAATGGGATATGGAGATGCCCATCAATAGATATCAATGTGAGTGAGTAGGGATTGACATGCAACAGATGCACTAGAGCTATAAGTGTATGAAAGCTCAACAAAAGAAACTAAGTGGGTGTGCATCCAACTCGTTTTCTCACGAAGACCTAGGGAATTTTGAGGAAGCCCATCATTGGAATATACAAGCCAAGTTCTATAATATGAAATTCCCACTAGTATATGAAGATGACAACATAGGAGACTCTCTATCATGAAGATCATGGCGCTACTTTGAAGCACAAGTGTGGTAAAACGATAGTAACATTGTCCCTTCTCTCTTTTTCTCTCATTTTTTCATTTTTTTATTTGGGCCTTCTTCTTCTTCTTTTTATGGCCTCTTTTTTTTGTCCGGAGTCTCACCCCGACTTGTGGGGGAATCATAGTCTCCATCATCCTTTCCTCACTTGGAACAATGCTCTACTAATGATGATCATCACACTTTTATTTACTTACAACTCAAAGATTACAACTCAATACTTGGAACAAAATATGACTCTATGTGAATGCCTCTGGCGGAGTACCAGGATATGCAATGAATCAAGAGTGACATGTATGAAAAATTATGAACGGTTGCTTTGCCACAAATACGATGTCAACTACATGATCATGCAAAGAAACATGACAATGATGAAGCGTATCATAATAACGGAACGGTGGAAAGTTGCATGGAAATATATCTCGGAATGGCTATGGAAATGCCATAATAGGTAGGTATGGTGGCTGTTTTGAGGAAGGTAAATGGTGGGTTTAAGGTTCCGGCGAAAGTTGCGCGGTACAAGACAGGATAGCAAGGGTGGAAGGGTGAGAGTTGCTACCTCTTGAGTACTACGTTGGTTTTCCCCGAAGAGGAAGGGATGATGCAGCAAAGTAGCCTAAGTATTTCCCTCAGTTTTTGAGAACCAAGGTATCAATCCAGTAGGAGGCTATGCGCCAGTCCCTCATACCTGCACAAAACAAATAGATCCTCGCAACCAACGCGATAAGGGGTTGTCAATCCCTACACGGCCACTTACGAGAGTGAGATATGATAGATGTGATAAGATAATATTTTTGGTATTTTGTCATAAAGATGCAAAGTAAGATAAAAGCAAAGTAAAAAGCAAAGGAAATAACTAAGTATTGGGAGATTAATATGATGAAGAAAGACCCTGGGGTCATAGGTTTCACTAGTGGCTTCTCTCGAGAGCATAAGAATTCTACGGTGGCTGAACAAATTACTGTTGAGCAATTGGCGGAATTGAGCATAGTTATGAGAATATCTAGGTATGATCATGTATGTAGGCATCACGTCCGAGACAAGTAGACCGACTCCTGCCTGCATCTACTACTATTACTCCACTCATCGACTGCTATCCAGCATGCATCTAGAGTATTAAGTTAATGAAAATAGAGTAACGCCTTAAGCAAGATGACATGATGTAGAGGGATAAACTCATGCAATATGATGAAAACCCCATCTTGTTATCCTCGATGGCAACAATACAATACGTTCCTTGCTGCCCCTACTTTCACTGGGAAAGGACACCGCAAGATTAAACCCAAAGCTAAGCACTTCTCCCATTGCAAGAGAGATCAATCTAGTAGGCCAAACCAAACTGATAATTCAAAGAGACTTGCAAAGATAAGCAATCAAACATAAAAGAATTCAGAGAGGATTCAAATATTTTCATAGATAGACTTGATCATAAACCCACAATTCATCGGTCTCAACAAACACGCCGCAAAAAGAATATTACATCGAATAGTTCACCACAAGAGAGGGGGAGAACATTGTATTGAGATCCAAAAATAGAGAAGAAGCCATCTAGCTAATAACTATGGACCCGTAGGTCTAAGGTGAACTACTCACACTTCATCGGAGGGGCTATGGTGTTGATGTAGAAGCCCTCCGTGATCGATGCCCCCTCCGGCGGAGCTCCGGAACATGCCCCAAGATGGGATCTCGTGGATACAGAAAGTTACGGCGGTGGAATTAGGGTTTTGGCTCCGTATCTGATCGTTTGGGGGTATGTAGGTATATATAGGAGGAAGGAGTACGTCGGTGGAGCAACAGGGGGCCCACGAGGGTGGAGGGCGCGCCTGGGGGGTAGGCGCGTGTCAGTGTCAAAACCGGCGGATCTCGGGTAGGGGGTCCCGAACTGTGCGTCTAGGCCGAATGGTAACAGGACGTAGGGAACACGATGTTTTACCCAGGTTCGGGCCCTCTCGATGGAGGTAAAACCCTACGTCCTGCTTGATTAATATTGATGATATGGGTAGTACAAGAGTAGATCTACCACGAGATCAAGGAGGCTTAACCCTATAATCTAGCCTATGGTATGATTGTTGTATATGGAGTTTATTACCTATGGACTACAACCCTCCAGTTTATATAGACACCGGATAGGGTTAGGGTTACATAGAGTCGGTTACAATGGTGGGAGATCTTGAATATCCACATCGCCAAGCTTGCCTTCCACGCCAAGGAAAGTCCCATCCGGACACGGGACGTAGTCTTCAATCTTATATCTTCATAGTCCTGGAGTCCGGTTGAAGGTATAGTCCGGCTACCCGAACACCCCTTAATCCAGGACTCCCTCAGTAGCCCCTGAACCAGGCTTCAATGACGACGAGTCTGGCGTGCAAATTGTCTTCGGCATTGCAAGGCGGGTTCCTCCTCCAAGTTCTTCCAGAAGATTTTTAAACACCAAGAGTAGTGTCCGGCACTGCAAAATAACCTTCCACATATTGCCATAGAGAGAATAATATTAATACAAATCAAATCTGCTGACGTATTCCGCAGTGCGTCATCACACTACGGCCAAGTCCTTTACTCGAATCGTTCTCACTTTTCCACCTCAGCGTGTTTTGCGAGGCAGTTTCCTTGGTACGTCTTGTCAAAGCAGAGATCGTGTACCCCCCTTTTACGGGATTCTCATCAATACGGACGTGGGTAACCCAACCGCGCCACTTATCACGGCGCTTGGGAGGCAAGCGAGTTTTACTAGGCAGGTGGGGACGCAGAACCGCATCCGCCCATATAAGGGGATAAGGATCCACCTTTTTTACCTACGCCTTCTTCCTCCTTTGCCTATCCATCTCCTATGCACTCGAGCTCCAGCGCCCAAGCCCGCACTTCCCACCTCAACCTTTTCCAGCAATGTCCGGAGTGGGAGGAAAGTGGATGGTCTCCTCCACCACGGAGGGCCAAGTCAAGAAGCTAAGGAAGGCCGAATACCTGTCCAAGGGCATCGCGCACCGGCTTCCCGAAAAGGGGCAGCTTCTCCCCACCCCAAGGCCCCATGAGAGGGTAGTATTTCTCCCCCACTTCCTCCACGGACTGGGTTTTCCACTCCACCCATTTGTCCGGGGGCTCATGTTCTACTATGGTCTGGATTTCCACGATCTGGCCCCGAACTTCATCCTCAACATCTCAGCGTTTATCGTCGTGTGCGAGGCTTTTCTCCGCGTCCGCCCTCATTTCGGCCTCTGGCTCAAGACCTTCAACGTCAAGCCCAAGGTGGTGCATGGCAGCCAGGCGGAGTGCGGAGGCGCCATGGCGGGCAAGATGGCCAACATCCTATGGTTCGAGGGCTCTTTTGTGGAGACCCTAAAGGGATGGCAATCTGGGTGGTTTTACATCACCGAGCCGCGCGATCCGAAATGGACCACAGCCCCCGAGTTCCGATCCGGACCCCCCACGCGGCTTGTGTCCTGGAAAGAGACGGGCCTGTCGTGGGGTGACGAAAAAGAGGTGACCGGATTGCAAACATGCATCCAGTCCCTGGTGAACAAGCCAATCCGGCTTGTTAATGTAATCCAAGTTATGCTCGTTCGCCGGATCCTCCCGTGCCAACAACGGGATTTTAATCTGTGGGAGTTCGACCCAGCGCAGCATCAAACCCTTAGCAGGCTCTTCGACACGACGTACGAAGATGCCTGGAAGATGCTATTCAAGGGCGCCGAGGCTCCCGCATCCGCTTCCGAGGACCGCGGATACAGCTCGCAGCGCCACGCTAGCGAGGTAAGCCATCTACACCTTTTACAGGATGTTAAGCTTTTTTCATAGTTTGACTCTATGCGGGATCTAAACTCCCTTACCTTTGACAGGCTTGGCGGGCGATGTCTGGACCGATTAACTGTCTGGCTCCGTTGCCCGAAGGCCCAGCTCCAGCTCTACTAGTGAAGCTGCTGGCTCCAGCGCCTTATGTGGTGCCGAAGAAGAAGGCCAAGAAGAAGAAGACCACGGGGACTTGAAAGAGTGCCCGCAACGTGGTAGTGTCGGACTCGTCATCTGACGAGTCCGAGACGCCCTCCTCCCGTGAAAATGAGGAGGAGGAAGAAGAAAACTCTCCCCCCAGTGGAGGGAGGAGAGAAGTGGAAGGCCGCCCCAACGGGGGAGGCCGAGGGGTCTAGGAAAAGGAAGACCCCCCCGCCAGACTACGCCCCCGACACCGAAGAGGGCTAAGAGGAGTGGCCAGACAGGGCCAAGCGTCCAGCGAAATCGTAATTTCGGATATCAGAGTAACTCATGATGTTCCTTTGTTGCATAGCTTTCCCTAATGTCGAATATAATTATGTAGCCCGCCCCGGGCCGGACTCGACGAGTCGTCGAGCAGCTCCCTAAATTCATCGGACGTGAACTCAGTTCCGCCCGCTGTCTCCCCCCGCACCGCGGACGACGCCGAAGTGGCATCGCGACGAGCTCCGGGGAAGGAGGAGGTGGTCCTGGAGGAGCCGCAAGGCGACCTCCCGGACCCCAGGAGTAAAGGGGACAAGACCCCCAGGGCTCCAAGTCTGGCTTTGAGACGGACACCGCACCGGAATCTTCAACAGTTCCGGACCACGGTAGGCGAACTCCTTCCAAGAGGAGTAAGCCTTCTGAGCCGGCAGTCTCCGTCCAACCGGAGGTGCCGGACAATCTACTGGAGGTGCTTGATGGTGCCTCCATCGATGAGGAGCACAGTACTATTATGAGTACGGTGATCCAGAAGGTTCAGTCCGCCAAGAGCGGACTGAGTGAAGCTTGCACTAGCCTTCTAACAGGCTTCGAGGTAAGTAAAAAATATGTAAAAATATAACCACATAGACAGTAGCCCCTGATGCTCTGTTTGGCATTCAGAAAGAAAAGACGAATAGAGGATCTATTAAATTTCGCAGGAGTCTAACAAAAAAGAGTCAATACGCGTATGCAGGCTTCGCTGCTAGCCACCGCCGCACTGACTGCGGAGGTGGGTGCCCTGAAACAGGGCCTCGGGCGGACCGAGCAAGAGCTCGGCCTTGCCAAACGGCAGCTCGAGGAGAAAGAAGGTAAGAAATACCTTACAGAAAAAGTGCCTATAAAAAGACGTGATTGCAAGAAATAACAGGATTGTACTGCTTATTGTAGGGGCCACGACTAAGGTGGCGACCCTCAAGCAGGAGCTGTACGAGGCCGAAAAGAAAACGGCCGCGGAGTGCACCGAGCGAGAGAAACTTGAGGCTCAGGTCGGCGAGGTGCAGCAAGAGCTTTAGGCTCTCATGAAAAAACATGAGAGTTTGGAGCTTGAGTCCAAGACGCAAGCGTCTGAGCTCGCGGCAGCCCTTGAGACTGCCAACTCTGCCAAGGCCGAAGCCTAAAAGGCCCTCCAAGAGTTGGAGGAGATGAAAAAGATAGTGGCGGCTAAGGCATTCTTTATGCAAAGCAGAAGTATAAAAGTAAAGTACTTGTTACTTACCCGAATCCGGAGCTCTCCAGGGGCATTCGCAGATCTACCCCGCAGCGTATCCGATGACGCCGCATTCTACCGAGCCGAAGAGGGCAACTAAACGGAGAAGGTGTTCTGGTCTCAGTATGCTGAAGCCGGACACCCTGTGCCCTTGAGCGACCAGCTGAAACAGCTGGTCGAGCTCCACAAGGCGGCCGAACAGGCCATGAAGGGCTTCATAGTTCGGCTATGGCCCGGAGAGGCCCTGCCTGGGAGCTACTTCGAGCTGGTGCGGCGACTGGTGGAGGCCTGTCCAAGGCTCGAGGTCATCAAGCGCTCCGTCTGCATCGAAGGTGCCCGTAGGGCCCTTGCCCGTGCAAAGGTACACTGGGGTAAGCTGGACGGTGAGAAGCCTGTGAGGGATGGGCCGCCGCCGGGGAAGGAGCATCGCAAGCCCGAGAACTACTATAAGGATGTTCTTGCGGGTGTCCGCCTTGTGGCGAATGAATGTGCCAAGGATGTAATTTTTGAATGAACTCGCTCGTGTTTATCCTGTGCGCTGAAAACTTGTTCATATGCGCTAAGCAATGCTTGTTGAATTTAAAATATTACTTTCTGTGCGGCCGTTTATCAAAAAATTGAGAGATGGACAGTCGTCGGCTTCTGCCCCCATGCCACTAGTGCCGGGGTGTTCAGGATAAACCTGAGCGCTCTTTTTCCCATAGTTGGGTCCTTCGAGGGAGGCGCTTAGCACAACGAACCAGGCAATCGGACTATAATGCTTGAACACTCTCACTTAGCCATAGAACTCTATAATTTTAAATTTCGGCGAAGCCCCTAGTTTGGAAGACCGAGTTCGGGGTGCTATCCACGCCTTGGCCGGACAAAGCCGGCTCCTCGCTCGAAGCGGCATAAGTCTTCAGGGACTCGAAAAACCTCTCGAACAGCGACCGGTCTCACGCCTCATCATGACAATCAGTTTTAGCTTTCTCCACTGAGGTGCTTAACCCAGCTCAACCGGGGCACAATCGAAGTGGTTCTCCTAGTGCTACCTTAGCCGATATAGCGGAACGTAAGGCACCAAAACAGAGGAGCCGGGCAAACCCAACTATTCACCCAAATCATGATTCGGAGCCGATGCATATAGTGCTATAAGTTCGGGGTGCCGCACTTGTGAAAGTGTACGGACTTCTCACGCCATATTTATGGGTACTAAAGCCCCTAGCATATTTTGCCGTACCACAGTGTACGGGTGCAACATGTCATAAACATATATATGAAAAGAAGATAATGCAAAAAATAGATAGAAAGCTATGCATTGTTTATAGAGAGGCTATTTATCAAAGCCGAACGATACAAATAGTGCGTCAAGCAAAAGATATTGGACCATTTAGTATGTCCTGACCAGGGGCAGGCCACGGAATTGTCTTTAAAACAGGTATACCGCTCGTAACAGAGACCACCTTGGAGTTCCATAATGCGGCATGACTTGTCTGCCTCCATGGAGCTTGCATCATTTGTGCGGCAGTCGAATTGCCGAACAGGTCGTCCGAAGTATGGAGTCTTGAAAGTAAGAAAAAATTAAAAAAAGAATCCGGCAGCCCCTGGTATGTTTTAATCCGTATTTTGGGTGTGCCGTTATTGTGCCCCTTCCCCCATGCCCATGGAATTTCAAGGGCGTAGTTATGTACGCGAGGTACTAGTTTCGCTATGTCGCGAAAGCTGGGGTTGGGGCCGCATTGCTACGCTTGTTCAGAGTGTGCCGGGCGGTCCTGTTGTCGGTTACTCCGGGCGTGCTTGGCAGTGTCTGGCTTTTTAACGGCCGGACTGGAGAATTGCCTAAGAAGGCTACTTTGCAGTTCCGCTGCGAGGGCCGCCGTGTGCTCCTCTGTACGGAGGGAGCGTTCGGTGTTTCCGTTGACCGTGATTATTCCTCGAGAGCCTGGCATCTTGAGCTTGAGATATGCATAGTGTGGCACCGCATTGAACTTTGCGAATGCGGTTCGTCCGAGCAGGGCGCGATAGCCACTGCAAAACGGGACTATATCGAAGATTAACTCTTCGCTTCGGAAATTGTCCGGGGATCCGAAGACCACGTCAAGTGTTACTGAGCCTGTACAGTTGGCTTCTACACCTGGAATAACGCCTTTAAAGGTCGTTCTTGTGGGCTTAATCCTTGAGGGATCTATGCCCATTTTCCACACTATATCCTGATAAAGCAGGTTCAGGCTACTGCCGCCATCCATGAGGACTCTTGTGAGATGAAATCCGTCGATGATTGGGTCGAGAACCAATGCGGCGAAGCCACCATGACGGATGCTAGTGGGATGGTCCCTTCGATCAAAAGTGATCGGGCAGGAGGACCATGGGTTGAACTTTGGGGCGACTGGCTCCATCGCGTATACGTCCCGTAGCGCACGCTTCTGCTCCCGCTTGGGAATGTGGGTTGCGTATATCATGTTCACCGTCCGCACTTGTGGGGGAAAGCCCTTCTGTCCATAGTTGTTCGGCGGCTTGGGCTCCTCCTCGTTGTCGCTGTGCAGCCCCTTGTCTTTGTTTTCGGCTCTTAACTTGCCTGCCTGCTTGAACACCCAACAATCCCTGTTAGTGTGATTAGCTGGCCTTTCGGGGGTGCCATGTATCTGGCACAAGCGGTCGAGTATTCGGTCCAAACTGGACTGGCCCTGAGTATTCTTTTTGAATGGCTTTTTCCGCTGAACGGATTTATAGCCTTTGAATCCGGCATTGACTGCCGTGTCTTCATTGCTGTCGCTACTAACGCGGCGTTTTTTCTTATTCTGACGTGTCCTGCCACTTTTGTCCTCATTATCCGAATTACCAGGGTTCTTTGATAAGTTGTTACTGCGAGATAGCCAGCTGTCTTCTCCTGCGCAAAAGCGGGTCATGAGTGTCGTGAGGGCTGCCATAGATTTCGGCTTTTCTTGTCCCAGGTGCCGGGCAAGCCACTCATCGCAGATGTTATGCTTGAAGGCTGCTAGGGCCTCTGCGTCCGGACAGTCAACTATCTGGTTTTTCTTTGTTAGGAACCGTGTCCATTCCTCTGGCTGCTGACTTATGTGGCTTAAGTCGTCGGCATCCGGTGGTGGCACGTAAGTGCCCTGGAAGTTGTCGAGGAATGTGGCTTCCAGGTCCTCCCAAGAACTGATTGAGTCTGCTGGCAAGCTGTTAAGCCAATGCCGGGCCGGTCCTTTAAGTTTGAGCGGGAGGTATTTGATGGCGTGTAGATCATCGCCGCGTGCCATGTGGATGTGAAGGAGATAATCCTCAATCCATACCGCCGGATCTGTTGTGCCATCATATGATTCGATGTTTATGGGTTTGAAACCCTCTGGGATTTTATGATCCATTACTTCATTCGTGAAGCATAGCGCGTGTGCGGCACCTCTGTACTGGGCTATATCACGACGCAGCTCAGAAGAGCTATGTCTGCTGTGTTCGGCCC
Organism: Triticum monococcum; assembly: GCA_034509565.1. Taxonomy (NCBI): domain Eukaryota; kingdom Viridiplantae; phylum Streptophyta; class Magnoliopsida; order Poales; family Poaceae; genus Triticum; species Triticum monococcum. The sequence continues at coordinate 144,105,238 of CM067841.1, read as the reverse complement.
GGCCGGATTTGTTGTATCCGGAGTGAAGATCATCGTCACGTGCCGTAGGGCGCCTGCGCGATCCATAGATCGATCTTGTTTGTCTTGCCTTATCCTCCAGTACGTCTCGCAGGTCTGGCGCATTTTCCCGTGCCTTAGTTGAGCGGCGTCGGGGCATGGCTTGGGTGGAGGGCCGAGAGGCCTCTCAGTCGCGGCCGCGAGGTGGCCGGTTTGCCATGTCGTGCGCTAGTGATGTAGGTGCTTCCTCCTCTGATCGGGGTAGTGGCCTGCGCTTTGGGTAACTCTTGGAAGGGCGTTCGAGTTCATACTCTTCAGCCGCAAGGACTTCAGTCCATCTGCCAGCTAGCAAGTCTTGGACAGCTCTAAGCTGTTGCTGCTTTTTCTTGAGGCTGCTTGCCGTGGCTAAAAGCCTGCGTTTGAAACACTCTTGCTCGGCGGGGTCTGATGGTATGACGAATTCGTCCTCATTGAGGCTTGCCTCTTCTTCGGAGGGAGGCATATAGTTATCATCCTCAACCTCTCGGTCTGCCGCTCTCTCGTGAGGGCTGGCTTCTCCATATTCCTATGCCGAATCTTGCGGAGGTGGGTGTTCTTCGGCGCTATCCGGGGTAGTATTATCTCCCATGCCGGAATCACCGTTTTTGCTTTGGCGGGATTTAGAGCGGCGCCGCTGACGCCGACGCTTTGGCTGTTTCTTGGGGGTGTCATCCCCCACTGTTCCAGCGCCATCTCCATCTTTTGGAGTATCCACCATATGTATGTCATATGACGAGGTAGCCTTCCAGTGCCCTACAGGTGCTGGTTCCTGTTCGTCTCCTACATCGTCGTCCATACCGTCGATGTCTTCGGAGCCGAAGTCAAGCATGTCGGTTAAATTGTCGACAGTGGCTACAAAGTGGGTGGTGGGTGGGCTTTGAATTTCTTCATCATCCGTATCCCATCCTCGCCGACCGTAATCCGGCCAGGGCTCCCCTGATAAGGAGAGAGACTTAAGAGAATTCAGGATGACGCCAAAAGGCGAGTGCTGAAAGATGTCTGCGGCGGTGAACTCCATTATCGGCGCCCAATCGGATTCGATTGGCAGGGGCGCGCGGGGTTCGGAGTCCGGGGAGGAGTCCGGATCCTCGGAGTCACAGGTCATGCAGAGTGCGGGGCTAGCATTCGGCTCGATCGCCTTTGAGATTGCAGCCCCCGAGGTGACGTCCAACCGCTCATCCTCGATTGGCGCAATAGGCTCCGAGTTAGGGGTCGGAACCGATGCGTGTGCGGCCTCCAGGGCACTATCCGGAGGCAGAGCTAGATCATGCCCCTCAAGATAGTGCGGCGCGCTTGGCCGTGGCTCGAACCCGTCGAAGACCAAGTCTCCGCGGATGTCAGCCGTGTAGTTTAAGCTTCAAAACCTGACTTGATTTCCAGGGGCGTAGCTTTCGATCTGCTCCAGGCGGCCAAGCGAATTGGCCCGCAGAGCAAAGCAGCCGAAGACGAAGATCTGTCCGGGGAGAAAAGTCTCACCCTGGACCGCATCGTTGTTGATGATCAAAGGAGCCATCGGACCTAAAGGTGACCACACAGAGGAACTCTCAATGAAAGCACCAATGTCGGTGTCAAAACCGGCGGATCTCGGGTAGGGGGTCCCGAACTGTGCGTCTAGACCGGATGGTAACAAGAGGCAGGGAACACGATGTTTTACCCAGTTTCGGGCCCTCTCAATGGAGGTAAAACCCTACATCATGCTTGATTAATATTGATGATATGGGTAGTACAAGAGTAGATCTACCACGAGATCAAGGAGGCTAAACCCTAGAAGCTAGCCTATGGTATGATTGTTGTATATGGAGTTGATTGCCTACGGACTACAACCCTCCGGTTTATATAGACACGGGATAGGGTTAGGGTTACATAGAGTCGGTTACAATGGTGGGAGATCTTGAATATCCGCATCGCCAAGCTTGCCTTCCACGCTAAGGAAAGTCCCATCTGGACACGGGACGTAGTCTTCAATCTTATATCTTCATAGTCCTAGAGTCCGGCTGAAGGTATAGTCCGGCTACCCGAACACCCCCTAATCCAGGACTCCCTCAGCGCGCCCCCTACCTCGTGGCCTCCTCTTTTGTGTCTTGACATAGGGTCCAAGTCTCCTGGGTCATGTTCGTTGGGAAAATCACGTTCCCGAAGGTTTCATTCCGTTTGGACTCCGTTTGATATTCCTCTTCTTCGAAACCCTAAAACATGCAAAAAAAACAGCAATTCTGGGCCGGGACTCCGATTAATAGGTTAGTCCCAAAAATAATATAAAAGTGGATAATAAAGCCCAATAATGTTCAAAACAGTAGATAATATAGCATGGAGAAATCAAAAATTATAGATACATTGGAGACGTATCAAGCATCCCCAAGCATAATTCCTGCTCGTCCTCGAGTAGGTAAATGATAAAAATAGAATTTTTGATGCGGAGTGCTACTTCGAATAATTTTAAGGTAATTCTTCTGAATTGTGGTATGAATATTCAGATCCGAAAGATTCAAGACAAAAGTTCATATTGACATGAAAATAATAATACTTCAAGCATACTAACAAAGCAATTATGTCTTCTCAAAATAACATGGCCAAAGAAAGTTATCCCTACAAAATCATATAGTCTGGCTATGCTCTATCTTCATCACACAAAGTATTTAATCATGCACAACCCCAATGACAAGCCAAGCAATTGTTTCATACTTTTGGTGTTCTCAAACTTTTTCAATCTTCACACAATACATGAGCGTGAGCCATGGACATAGCACTATAGGTGGAATAGAATGGTAGTTGTGGAGAAGGCAAAAAAGGAGAAGATAGACTCACATCAACTAGACATCTCAATGGGCTATGGAGATGCCCATCAATAGATATCAATGTGAGTGAGTAGGGATTGCCATGCAACAGATGCACTAGAGCTATAAGTGTATGAAAGCTCAACAAAAGAAACTAAGTGGGTGTGCATCCAACTCGTTTTCTCACGAAGACCTAGGGTATTTTGAGGAAGCCCATCATTGGAATATACAAGGCAAGTTCTATAATATAGAATTCCCACTAGTATATGAAGATGACAACATAGGATACTCTCTATCATGAAGATCATGGTGCTAATTTGAAGCACAAGTGTGGTAAAAGGATTGTAACATTGTCCCTTCTCTCTTTTTCTCTCATTTTTTCATTTTTTTATTTGGGCCTTCTTCTTCTTCTTCTTTTTATGGCTACTTTTTTTCGTCCGGAGTCTCACCCCGACTTGTGGGGGAATCATAGTCTCCATCATCCTTTCCTCACTTGGGACAATGCTCTACTAACGATGATCATCACACTTTTATTTACTTACAACTCAAAGATTACAACTCAATACTTAGAACAAAATATGACTCTATGTGAATGCCTCTAGCGGTGTACCGGGATATGCAATGAATCAAGAGTGACATGTATGAAAAATTATGAACGGTGGCTTTGCCACAAATACGATGTCAACTACATGATCATGCAAAGAAATATGACAATGATGAAGCGTATCATAATAACGGAACGGTGGAAGGTTGCATGGAAATATATCTCTGAATGGCTATGGAAATACCATAATAGGTAGGTATGGTGGCTGTTTTGAGGAAGGTAAATGGTGGGTTTAAGGTTCCGGCAAAAGTTGCACGGTACAAGAGAGGCTAGCAATGGTGGAAGGGTGAGAGTTGCTACCTCTTGAGCACTGCGTTGGTTTTCCCCGAAGAGGAAGGGATGATGCAGCAAAGTAGCGTAAGTATTTCCCTCAGTTTTTGAGAACCAAGGTATCGATCCAGTAGGAGGCTATGCGCCAGTCCCTCATACATGCACAAAACAAATAAATCCTCGCAACCAACGCGATAAGGGGTTATTCAATCACTACACGGCCACTTACGAGAGTGAGATATGATAGATATGATAAGATAATATTTTTGGTATTTTGTGATAAAGATGCAAAGTAAAATAAAATCAAAGTAAAAAGCAAAGGAAATAACTAAGTATTGGGAGATTAATATGATGAAGATAGACCCAGGGGCCATAGGTTTCACTAGTGGCTTCTCTCGAGAGCATAAGAATTCTACGGTGGGTGAACAAATTACTGTTGAGCAATTGACAGAATTGAGCATAGTTATGAGAATATCTAGGTATGATCATGTATATAGGCATCACGTCCGAGACAAGTAGACCAACTCCTGCCTACATCTACTACTATTACTCCACTCATCGACCGCTATCCAGCATGCATCTAGAGTATTAAGTTAATAAAAATAGAGTAACGCCTTAAGCAAGATGACATGATGTAGAGGCATAAACTCATGCAATATGATGAAAACCCCAGATTGTTATCCTCGATGGCAACAATACAATACGTGCCTTGTTGCCCCTACTGTCACTGGGAAAGGACACCGCAAGATTGAACCCAAGGCTAAGCACTTCTCCCATTGCAAGAAAGATCAATCTAGTAGGCCAAACCAAACTGATAATTCAAAGAGACTTGCAAAGATAACCAATCATACATAAAAGAATTCAGAGAAGATTCAAATATTTTTCATAGATAGACTTGATCATAAACCCACAATTCATCGGTCTCAACAAACACGCCGCAAAAAGAAGATTACATCGAATAGTTCTCCACAAGAGAGGGGGAGAACATTGTATTGAGATCCAAAAAGAGAGAAGAAGCCATCTAGCTAATAACTATGGACCCGTAGGTCTGAGGTGAACTACTCACACTTCATCGGAGGGGCTATGGTGTTGATGTAGAAGCCCTCCGTGATCGATGCCCCCTCCGGCGGAGCTCCGGAACATGCCCTAAGATGGGATCTCGTGGATACAGAAAGTTACGGCGGTGGAGTCAGGGTTTTGGCTCCGTATCTGATCGTTTGGGGGTATGTAGGTATATAGAGGAGGAAGGAGTACGTCGGTGGAGCAACAGGGGGACCACGAGGGTGGAGGGCGCACTTGGGGGGGGAGGCGCGCCCCCTACCTCGTGGCCTCCTCTTTTGTGTCTTGACATAGGGTCCAAGTCTCCTGGGTCTTGTTCATTGGGAAAATCACGTTCCCGAAGGCTTCATTCCGTTTGGACTCCGTTTGATATTCCACTTCTTCGAAACCCTAATACAGGCAAAAAACAACAATTGTGGGCTGGGCCTCCGGTTAATAGGTTAGTCCCAAAAATAATATAAAAGTGGATAATAAAGCCCAATAATGTCCAAAACAGTAGATAATATAGCATCGAGCAATGAAAAAATATAGATACATTGGAGATGTATCAAGCATCCCCAAGCTTAATTCCTGCTCGTCCTCGAGTAGGTAAATGATAAAAATAGAATTTTTTATGCAGAGTGCTACTCGGCATAATTTTAATGTAATTCTTCTTAATTGTGGTATGAATATTCAGATCCGAAAGATTCAAGACAAAAGTTCATATTGACATAAAAATAATAATACTTCAAGCATACTAAGTAAGCAATTATGTCTTCTCGAAATAACATGGCCAAAGAAAGTCCATCCCTACAAAATCATATAGTTTAGTCATGCTCCATTTTCATCACACAAGGATGCTCTCATCATGCACAACCCCGATGACAAGCCAAGCAATTGTTTCATACTTTAGTAATCTCAAACCTATAAACTTTCACGCAATATATGAGCGCGAGCCATGGACATAGCACTATGGGTGGAATAGAATATAATGAGGGGGGTTATGTGGATAAGACAAAAAAGGAGAAAGTCTCACATAAACGAGGCTAATCAATGGGCTATGGAGATGCCCACCGATTGATGTTAATGCAAGGAGTAGGGATTTCCATGCAACGGATGCACTAGAGCTATAAATGTATGAAAGCTCAACAAAAGAAACTAGGTGGGTGTGTATCCAACTTGCTTGCTCACGAAGACCTAGGGCACTTGAGGAGGCCCATTGTTGGAATATACAAGCCAAGTTCGATAATGAAAATTCCCACTAGTATATGAAAGTGACAAAACAAGAGACTCTCTATCATTAAGATTATGGTGCGACTTTGTAGCACAAGTGTGCCAAAGAATAGTAACATTGTCCCTTCTCTCTTTTTCTCTCATTTTTATAGCCTTTCTCTTTTTTATGGCCTTTCTCTTTTTCTGGCCTTTCTCTTTTTTTATTCCTCACTTGGGAGAATGCTCTAGAAAATGATGATCATCACACTTCTATATTTGCAACTCCATGATTACAACTCGATACTAGAACAAAAGATGACTCTATACGAATGCCTCCGGCGGTGTACCGGGATATGCAATGGACCAAGAGTGACATGTATGAAAGAATTATGAACGGCGGCTTTGCCAAAAATACTATGTCAACTACATGATCATGCTAAGCAATATGACAATAATGAATGTGTCATGATAAATGGAATGGTGGAAAGTTGCATGGCAATATATCTCGGAATGGCTATGGAAATGCCATAATAGGTAGGTATGGTGGCAGTTTTGAGGAAGATATAAGGAGGTTTGAAGGAAATATGCCCTAGAGGCAATAATAAAGTTATTATTTATTTCCTTATATCATGATAAATGTTTATTATTCATGCTAGAATTGTATTAACCGGAAACATAATACATGTGTGAATACATAGACAAACAGAGTGTCACTAGTATGCCTCTACTTGACTAGCTCGTTAATCAAAGATGGTTATGTTTCCTAACCATGAACAAAGAGTTGTTATTTGATCAACGAGGTCACATCATTAGTTGAATGATCTGATTGACATGACACATTCCATTAGCTTAGCACCCGATCGTTTAGTATGTTGCTATTGCTTTCTTCATGACTTATACATGTTCCTATGACTATGAGATTATGCAACTCCCGTTTACCGGAGGAACACTTTGGGTACTACCAAACGTCACAACGTAACTGGGTGATTATAAAGGAGTACTACAGGTGTCTCCAATGGTGGATGTTGGGTTGGCGTATTTCGAGATTAGGATTTGTCACTCCGATTGTCGGAGAGGTATCTCTGGGCCCTCTCGTTAATGCACATCACTTAAGCCTTGCAAGCATTGCAACTAATGAGTTAGTCGCGGGATGATGTATTACGGAACGAGTAAAGAGACTTGCTAGTAACGAGATTGAACTAGGTATTGGATACCGACGATCGAATCTCGGGCAAGTAACATACCGATGACAAAGGGAACAACGTATGTTGTTATGCGGTCTGACCGATAAAGATCTTCATAGAATATGTAGGAGCCAATATGGGCATCCAGGTCCCGCTATTGGTTATTGACCGGAGACGTGTCTCGGTCATGTCTACATCGTTCTCGAACCGTAGGGTCCGCACACTTAACGTTACGATGACAGTTATTATGAGTTTATGCATTTTGATGTACCGAAGGTTGTTCGGAGTCCCGGATGTGATCACGGACATGACGAGGAGTCTCGAAATGGTCGAGACATAAAGATTGATATATTGGAAGCGTATGTTTGGACATCGGAAGTGTTCCAGGTGAAATCGGGATTTTACCGGAATACCGGGAGGGTTACCGGAACCCCCCGGGAGCCAAATGGGCCAACATGGGCCTTAGTGGAAAGGTGAGAGGGTAGCCCACATAGGGCTGCGCCTCCCCCCCTCTCCCTAGTCCTATTACGACTAGGAGAGGGGCCGGCCACCTCTCTCTCTCTCCCCTTTAAAGGATTCCTAGTTGGACTAGGATTGGAGGGGGGAGTCCTACTCCCGGTAGGAGTAGGACTCCTCCTGCGCCTCCCTCTCTTTGGCCGGCCAGCCCCCCTCCCTCCAACCTTTATATACGGGGGCAGGGGACACCCCAAGACACACAAGTTGATCCTTGAGATCGTTCCTTAGCCGTGTGCGGTGCCCCCTGCCACCAAATTCCACCTCGATCATACCGTTGCAGTGCTTAGGCGAAGCCCTGCGTCGGCAGTACATCAAGATCGTCACCACGCCGTCGTGCTGACGGAACTCTTCCTCGACGCTTTGCTGGATCGGAGCCCGAGGATCGTCATCGAGCTGAACGTGTGCTAAGAACTCAGAGGTGCCGGAGTAACGGTGCTTGGATCGGTCGGATTGAGAAGAAGACGTACGACTACTTCCTCTATGTTGTGTGATCGCTTCCGCAGTCGGTCTGCGTTGGTACGTAGACAACACTCTCCCCTCTCTTTGCTATGCATCACCATGATCTTGCGTGTGCGTAGGAAAATTTTCGAAATTACTACGTTCCCCAACAGTGGCATCCGAGCCTAGGTTTTTATGGTTTGATGTTATATGCACGAGTAGAACACAAGTGAGTTGTGGGCGATACAAGTCATACTGCCTACCAGCATGTCATACTTTGGTTCGGCGGTATTGTTGGACGAGATGATCCGGACCAACCTTACGCGTACTCTTACGCGAGACCGGTTCCCTCAACGTGCTTTGCACATAGATGGCTTGCGGAAGACTGTCTCTCCAACTTTAGTTGAACCAAGTGCGGCTACGCCCGGTCCTTGAGAAGGTTAAAACGGAGTCTATTTGACGAACTATCGTTGTGGTTTTGATGCGTAGGTGAGATGAGTTCTTACTTAAGCCTGTAGCAGCCACGTAAAACTTGCAACAACAAAGTAGAGGACATCTAACTTGTTTTTGCAGGGCATGTTGTGATGTGATATGGTCAAGGCATGATGCTGATTTTATTGTATGAGATGATCATGTTTTGTAACCGAGTTATCGGCAACTGGCAGGAGCCATATGGTTGTCGCTTTATTGTATGCAATGCAATCACGATGTAATGCTTTACTATATTACTAAGCAGTAGTGATAGTCGTGGAAGCATAAGATTGGCGAGACGACAACGATGCTATGATGGAGATCAAGGTGTCGCGCCGGTGACGATGGTGATCATGACGGTGCTTCAGAGATGGAGATCACAAAGCACAAGATGATGATGGCCATATCATATCACTTATATTGATTGCCTGTGATGTTTATCCTTTTATGCATCTTATCTTGCTTTGATTGACGGTAGCATTATAAGATGATCTCTCACTAAATTATCAAGAAGTGTTCTCCCTGAGTATGCACCGTTGCAAAAGTTCTTCGTGCTGAGACACCACGTGATGATCGGGTGTGATAGGCTCTACGTTCAAATACAACGGGTGCAAAACAGTTGCACACGCGGAATACTCAGGTTATACTTGACGAGCCAAGCATATACAGATATGGCCTCGGAACACGGAGACCGAAAGGTCGAGCGTGAATCATATAGTAGATATGCTCAACATAACGATGTTCACCATTGAAAACTACTCCATCTCACGTGATGATCGGTTATGGTTTAGTTGATTTGGATCATGTGATCACTTAGAGGATTAGAGGGATATCTATCTAAGTGGGAGTTCTTAAGTAATATGATTAATTGAACTTAAATTTATCATGAACTTAGTCCTGGTAGTATTTTGCAAATTATGTTGTAGATCAATACCTCGCGTTGTTGCTTCCCTGTGTTTATTTTGATATGTTCCTAGAGAAAATTGTGTTGAAAGATGTTAGTAGCAATGTTGCGGATTGGATCCGTGATCTGAGGTTTATCCTCATTGCTGCACAGAAGAAATATGTCCTTGATGCACCGCTAGGTGACAGACCTATTGCAGGAGCAGATGCAGATGTTATGAATGTTTGGCTAGCTCAATATGATGACTACTTGATAGTTTAGTGCACCATGCTTGATAGCTTAGAATCGGGACTTCAAAGACATTTTGAACGTCATGGACCATATGAGATGTTCCAGGAGTTGAAGTTAATATTTCAAGCAAATACACGAGTTGAGAGATATGAAGTCTCCAACAAGTTCTATAGCTAAAAGATGGAGGAGAATCACTCAACTAGTGAGCATGTGCCCAGATTGTCTGAGTACTACAATCGCTTGAATCAAGTGGGAGTTAATCTTCCAGATAAGATAGTGATTGACAGAATTCTCTAGTCACCATCACCAAGTTAGTAGAACTTTGTGATGAACTATAATATGCAAGGGATGACAAAAGTAATTCCTAAGCTCTTCGTGATACTGAAATCAACGAAGGTAGAAATCAAGAAAAACATCAAGTGTTGATGGTTGACAAGACCACTAGTTTCAAGAAAAGGGCAAAGGGAAAAAGGGAAACTTCAAGAAGAACGGCAAGCAAGTTGCTGCTCAAGTGAAGAAGCCCAAGTCTGATCCTAAGCCTGAGACTAAGTGCTTATACTGCAAAGGGACTGATCACTGGAAGCGGAACTACCCCAAATGATTGGCGGATAAGAAGGATGGCAAAGTAAACATAAGTATATTTGATATACATGTTATTGATGTGTACTTTACTAGTGTTTATAACAACCCCTTAGTATTTGATGCTAGTTCAGTTGCTAAGAGTAGTAACTCGAAACGGGAGTTGCAGAATAAACAGAGACTAGTTAAGGGTGAAGTGACGATGTGTGTTGGAAGTGGTTCCAAGATTGATATGATCACCGTCGCACACTCCCTATAATTTCAGGATTAGTGTTGAACCTAAATAAGTGTTATTTGGTGTTTGCGTTGAACATGAATATGATTTGATCATGTTTATTGTAATACGGTTATTCATTAAGTAAGAGAATAAATTGTTGTTCTGTTTACATGAATAAAACCTAATATGGTTACACACCCAATGAAAATAATTCATTGGATCTCGATCTTAATAATACACATATTCATAATATTGAAACCAAAAGATGCAAAGTTAATAATGATAGTGCAACTTATTTATGGCACTGCTGTTTAGGTCATATTGGTATAAAGCGCATGAAGAAACTCCATGCTGATGGGCTTTCGGAATCACTTGATTATGAATCACTTGATGCTTGCGAACCATGCCTTTTGGGCAAGATGACTAAAACGCCGTTCTCCGGAACAATGGAGTGAGAAAATATTTGTTGGAAATCATACATACTGATGTATGTGGTCCGATGAATATTGAGGCTCGCGACAGGTATCATTATTTTCTGATCTTCACAAATGATTTGAGCAGATATGAGTATATCTACTTGATGAAACATAAGTCTGAAAGATTTGAAAAGTTCAAAGAATTTCAGAGTGAAGTGAAAAACATCGTGACAAGAAAATAAAGTTTCTACGATCAGATCGCGGAGACAAATATTTGAGTTACGAGTTTGGTCTTCAATGTGAAATAGTTTCACTACTCATGCAACCTGGAACACCACATCATAATGGTGTGTCCGAACGTCATAACCGTACTTTATTGGATATAGTGCAATCTATGATGTCTCTTACCGATTTACCACTATTGTTTTTGGGGTCATGCATTAGAGACAGCTGCATTCACGTTAAAAAGGGGCACCACCTGTATCCGTCGAGACGACGCCTTATGAACTATGGTTTGGCAAGAAACCAAAGTTGTCGTTTCTTAAAGTTTGGGGTTGCAATGCTTATATGAAAAAGTTTCATCCTGATAAGCTCAAAACTCAAATCGGAGAAGTGCATCTTCATAGGATATCCAAAGGAAACTATTGGATACACCTTCTATCACAGATCCGAAGGCAAGACTTTTGTTGCTAAATTCGGAAACTTTCTGGAGAAGGAGTTTCTCTCGAAAGAAGTGAGTGGGAGGAAAGTAGAACTTGACGAGGTAACTGTACCTGCTCCCTTAATGGAAAGTAGTACATCACAGAAAAATGTTTCTGTGACACCTACACCAGTTAGTGAGGAAGCTAATGATGATGATCATGAAACTTCAGAACAAGACACTACTGAACCTCGTAGATCAACCAGAGTAAGATCCGCGCCAGAGTGGTACGGTAATCCTGTTCTGGAAGTCATGCTACTAGATCATGATGATCCTACGAACTATGAAGAAGCGATGGTGAGCCCAGATTCCGCAAAGTGGCTTGAAGCCATGAAATCTGAGATATGATCCATGTATGAGAACAAAGTATGAACTTTGGTTGACTTGCCCGATGATCGGCAAGCCATAGAAAATAAATGGATCTTCAAGAGGAAGACGGACGCTGATAGTAGTGTTACTATCTACAAAGCTAGAATTGTCGCAAAAGGTTTTCGACAAGTTCAAGGTGTTGACTACGATGAGATTCTCTCACTCGTATCTATGCTTAAGTCTGTCCGAATCATGTTAGCAATTGCCGCATTTTATGAAATCTGGCAAATGGATAAACAAAACTGCATTCCTTAATGGATTTCTTAAAGAAGAGTTGTATATGATGCAACCAGTAGGTTTTGTCAATCCTAAAGGTGCTAACAAAATATGCAAGCTCCAGCGATTCATCTATGGACTGGTACAAGCATCTCAGAGTTGGAATACATGCTTCGATAAGTTGATCAAAGCATATAGTTTTATACAGACTTGCGGTGAAGCCTGTATTTACAACAAAGTGAGTGGGAGCACTACAACATTTCTGATAAGTATATGTGAATGACATATTGTTGATCGGAAATAATGTAGAATTATTCTGTAAAGCATAAAGGAGTGTTTGAAAGGAGTTTTTCAAAGAAAGACTTCGATGAAGCTTCTTACATATTGAGCATCAAGATCTATAGAGATAGATCAAGATGCTTGATAAGTTTTTTCAATAAATACATACCTTGACAAGATTTTGAAGTAGTTCAAAATGGAGCAGTCAGAGAAAGAGTTCTTGCCTGTATTACAAGGTGTGAAGTTGAGTAAGACTCAAAAGCCCGACCACGGCAGAAGATAGAAAGAGAATGAACGTCATTCCCTATGCCTTGGCCATAGGTTCTATAAAGTATGTCATGCTGTATACCAGATCTATTGTATACCCTGCACTGATTTGGCAAGGGAATACAATAGTGATCTAGGAGTAGATCACTGGACAGTGGTCAGAATTATCCTTAGTGAAATAAGGATATGTTTCTCGATTATGGACGTGACAAAAAGGTTCGTCATAAAGGGTTACGTCGATGCAAGTTTTTGACACTGATCCAGATGAATCTAAAGTCTCAATCTGGATACATATTGAAAGTGGGAGCAATTAGCTAGAGTAGCTCCGTATAGAGCATTGTAGACATAGAACTTGAGAAATACTCACGGATCTGAATGTGACAGACCCGTTGACTAAAATTGTCTCACAAGCAAAACATGATCACACCTTAGTACTCTTTGGGTGTTAATCACATAGATATGTGAACTAGATTACTGACTCTAGTAAACCCTTTGAGTGTTGGTCACATGACGATGTGAACTATGGGTGTTAATCACATGGTGATGTGAACTATTGCTGTTAAATCACATGGCGATGTGAACTAGATTATTGACTCTAGTGCAAGTGGGAGACTGAAGGAAATATGCCCTAGAGGCAATAATAAAGTTATTATTTATTTCCTTATATCATGATAAATGTTTATTATTCATGCTAGAATTGTATTAACCGGAAACATAATACATGTGTGAATACATAGACAAACAGAGTGTCACTAGTATGCCTCTACTTGACTAGCTCGTTAATCAAAGATGGTTATGTTTCCTAACCATGAACAAAGAGTTGTTATTTGATCAACGAGGTCACATCATTAGTTGAATGATCTGATTGACATGACCCATTCCATTAGCTTAGCACCCGATCGTTTAGTATGTTGCTATTGCTTTCTTCATGACTTATACATGTTCCTATGACTATGAGATTATGCAACTCCCGTTTACCAGAGGAACACTTTGGGTACTACCAAACATCACAACGTAACTGGGTGATTATAAAGGAGTACTGCAGGTGCCTCCAATGGTGGATGTTGGGTTGGCGTATTTCGAGATTAGGATTTGTCACTCCGATTGTCGGAGAGGTATCTCTGGGCCCTCTTGTTAATGCACATCACTTAAGCATTGCAACTACTGAGTTAGTCACGGGATGATGTATTACGGAACGAGTAAAGAGACTTGCCAGTAACGAGATTGAACTAGGTATTGGATACCGACGATCGAATCTCGGGCAAGTAACATACCGATGACAAAGGGAACAACGTATGTTGTTATGCGGTCTGACCGATAAAGATCTTCGTAGAATATGTAGGAGCCAATATGGGCATCCAGGTCCTGCTATTGGTTATTGACCGGAGACGTGTCTCAGTCATGTCTACATCGTTCTCGAACCGTAGGGTCCGCACGCTTAACGTTACGATGACAGTTATTATGAGTTTATGCATTTAGATGTACCGAAGGTTGTTCGGAGTCCCGGATGTGATCACGGACATGACTAGGAGTCTCGAAATGGTCGAGACATAAAGATTGATATATGGAAGCCTATGTTTGGACATCGGAAGTGTTCCGGGTGAAATCGGGATTTTACCGGAATACCGGGAGGGTTACCGGAACCCCCCGGGAGCCAAATGGGCCAACATGGGCCTTAGTGGAAAGGTGAGAGGGCAGCCCACATAGGGCTGCGCCTCCCCCCCTCTCCCTAGTCCTATTAGGACTAGGAGAGGGGCCGGCCACCTCTCTCTCTCTCCCCTTTAAAGGATTCCGAGTTGGACTAGGATTGGAGGGGGGAGTCCTACTCCCAGTAGGAGTAGGACTCCTCCTGCGCCTCCCTCTCTTTGGCCGGCCAGCCCCCCTCCCTCCAACCTTTATATACGGGGACAGGGGACACCCCAAGACACACAAGTTGATCCTTGAGATCGTTCCTTAGCCGTGTGCGGTGCCCCCTGCCACCAAATTCCACCTAGATCATACCGTTGCAGTGCTTAGGCGAAGCCCTGCGTCGGCAGTACATCAAGATCGTCACCACGCCGTCGTGCTGACGGAACTCTTCCTCGATGCTTTGCTGAATCGGAGCCCGAGGATCGTCATCGAGCTGAACGTGTGCTAAGAACTCGGAGGTGCCGGAGTAACGGTGCTTGGATCGGTCGGATTGAGAAGAAGACGTACGACTACTTCCTCTACGTTGTGTGATCGCTTCCGCAGTCGGTCTGCATTGGTACGTAGACAACACTCTCCCCTCTCGTTGCTATGCATCACCATGATATTTCGTGTGCGTAGGAAAATTTTCGAAATTACTACGTTCCCCAACAGGTTTATGTGTGAAAGAGTGTATCATATCACGGGGTTTGGATGCACCGGCGAAGTTTGCGCCAACTCTCAATGTGAGAAAGGGCAATGCACGGTACCGAAGAGGCTAGCAAGGATGGAAGGGTGAGAGTGCGTATAATCCATGGACTCAACATTAGTCATAAAGAACTCACATACTTATTGCAAAAATCTACAAGTCATCAAAAACCTCAGCACTATGCGCATGCTCCTAGGGGGATAGATTGGTAGGAAAAGACCATCGCTCGTCCCCGACCGCCACTCATAAGGAGGACAATCAAATAATACCTCATGTTTCAAATTTGTTACAAAACGTTTACCATACGTGCATGCTACGGGACTTGCAAACTTCAACACAAGCATGTCCACACGGCGGCTCTGATGCGGTGGCAATAGCGACCAGCAGCACGGACGCGAAGCGAGCATGGACGTGAAGCAAGCACGGTGTGGATGCAGCACCTTGGAAGCATCGGCAGCAGAAATGGCACAACAACCGCGGCAATCTTGATGAACGGAGATGGCAGATGAAGCAGCTGGACACGGCGCTGTCGGAACTCCAGCGGTGTCCGCGGCCCAAAGCTCGGCGAGCTTCGGCTGAGGCGAGACCGCTCACCTGAGGAACCGCATTTGCCCAAGGTGAAACTAGCGAGGCGCAGGCGGCGGCTTAAACAGCTTGAAATGGACGCGAGTCGACCCAAGGGCCGGCAGCTCATCGTGTGACGGCTCAATGCGGGGAGACCCTCCGGCGGCGACTCAAAGCGGCACAGTCCGAACGCGGCGAGGGCGGCCCAGGGCCGGCCACAACGGAGCAAGCGCTCGTGCCCGTCGAGGTAAGCGCCATGGAGGCAGATGGATCCGAGCCATGACGGCCACAGGAATGGGTCGGTGATGGCGATCCAGGGGAGGCGAGGCGCGACAACGACTCGGACGAGAGACGAGGCGTGACCGCGACTCGGAAGGGCGGCAGACTAGCACCGGCGGGGTGAGCCTCAGTAGAACCACAGCAGGAGGTAGGCCGGCTTGAAGGAAAATCACTGTAGCGAAAAACTCGGTCGCAGCCGGATCCGGGTCATTGCCTCTTTTTTTCTTTAGAGGGTAGCCACAGCAGCGAACACAGGGAACAGTAGCAGCAATTTTTCGGGTAGTAGGTCGACGCATCAAGCCCCCGTCGGAAATCATCCCTGGACTCTTTAAAAACCAGGTACAGTATTTTAAAACCGGAAACTGATGTGAGCAACCACTTGAAAAGCCTTATGTGAAATCCATTGTAAGGTAATGATTGGCCAAGGAATCTGTGCCCTTGAGGAGTTTGCTTTCCCGTGTAGTAAACAGAGATTTATGTCAATCAACTTGCTTGCAGGCTTTAGTCTTCATGCCAGAGGGCAACAATCAAACCCGATTGCTAAATCAGACTAGTTGACGTATACTGCAATACGTTTGCTGCGGAAAAACTCTGATTGATCTCGGCGACTTGTGGCCGCGTACAGACGCAACCCTAACTCATGATCTCAATCTTGTATCCATCCTTACAAAGTTTAATGAGCAGGATTAATTAACCCGGCTGACAACAGGCTTCCTACACATTTGTTCCATGTAGGATCTTTTTCATCTGATAACATTGCGAGCTTCTTGATCCCTAGGATAGATCCCTCCAAGAACTCAACACCACCGTGCGCAGGCCCCACGGTGGGCGTCAACTGTCGTGGAATTGTCATGGAAGATGTCCTTGTGTGAGGACATAGTCATGAGGCCAATGCATCTTTGTAGTAGCTTGAGAGGGGTTGAGCGGAATCTAGAGACGCAACACAAGACAAGGATTTAGACAGCTTCGAGCTCCGGGAAACATCATCCAGTAATAGCCCTACATGTTGTTTGTGGCTAGATCTTATTATGCTGATGAGAGAGCCGCCGCATAAGCCGGCCCAATTTGCACTGAAATAGGCAAAAAAATAGCAATTTGCACTGGGCCTTGGGTTAGTAGGTTAGTCCCAAAAATAATATAAAAGTTCTAAGGAAAGCCCAATAAACATCCAAAACAGATAATATAATAGCATGGAACAATCACCAACGCGATAAAGTGGTTGTCAATCCCTTCACGGTCACTTACGAGAGTGAGATCTAATAGAGATAATAATATAAATATTTTTGGTATTTTTATGGTATAGATGGGAAAATAAGGATTGGAAAATAAATAGTAAACTAGAACTGTAGATTGGAAACTTATATGAAGTAAAGTAGACCCAGGGCCCATAGGTTTCACTAGTGGCCTCTCTCAAGATAGCATGTATTACGGTAGGTGAACGAATTACTGCCGAGTAATTGATAGAAAAGCGCATAGTTATGATGATATCTAAGGCAATGATCATGAATATAGGCATCACGTCCGTGACAAGTAGACCGAAATGATTCTGCATCTACTACTATTACTCCACACATCGATCGCTATCCAACATGCATCTAGAGTATTAAGTTCATAAGAACGAAGTAACGCATTAGGCAAGATGACATGATGTAGAGGGATAAAGTCAAGCAATATGATATAAACCCCATCTTTTTATCCTCGATGGCAACAATACAACACGTGCCTTGCTGCCCCTGCTGTCACTGGGAAAGGACACTACAAGATTGAACCCAAAGCTAAGCACTTCTCCCATTGCAAGAAAGATCAATCTAGTAGGCTAAACCAAACTGATAATTCGAAGAGACTTGCAAAGATATCAAATCATGCATATAAGAATTCAGAGAAGAATCAAATAGTATTCATAGATAATCAAGTTCATAAACCCACAATTCATCGGATCTCGGCAAACACACCGCAAAAAGAGTTACATCGAATAGATCTCCAAGAAGATCGAGGAGAACTTTTTATTGAGATCCAAAGAGAGAGCAGAAGCCATCTAGCTAATAACCATGGACCCGAAGGTCTGTGGTAAACTACTCACACATCATCGGAGAGGCTATGGTGTTGATGTAGAAGCCCTTCGTGATCGAACCCCCCTCCAGCGGAGCGCCGGAAAAGGCCCCAAGATGGGATCCCACGGGTACAGAAGGTTGCGGTGGTGGAAAAGGTGTTTCATGGCTCTCCCTGAAGGTTTTAGGGTATAAGAGTATATATAGGAAAAAGAAGTAGGTCGGTGGAGCTGCGAGGGGCCCACGAGGGTGGGGGCACGCCCACCCCCTGCGGCGCACCCTCCTGCCTCGTGGCTTCCTCGCTGCTTCCTTGACGTCCACTCCAAGTCTCATGGATCACGTTTGTTCCAAAAAAAGATCATCGCGAAAGTTTCATTCCGTTTGGATTCCGTTTTATATTCCTTTTCCGCGAAACACTGAAATAGGCAAAAAAAACAACAATTTGCACTGGGCTTTCGGTTAATAGGTTACTCCCAAAAATAAAATAAAAGTGCATAGTAAAGCCCATTAAACATCCAAAAAAGATAATATATTAGCATGGAACAATCACAAATTATAGATACGTTGGAGACGTATCAACAGTTTACCCAGGTTCGGGCCACCTTGCGGTGTAAAACCCTACTCCTGCTTTGTGGATGCATTGCCTCGAGAGGGAGAATGAGTATGTGTGTACAAGGAGGGAGAGCGGCCTTGGGAGGCTTGGACGGCTCTAGGGATCTCTCTGGGCTTGATGCTTTTGATCCCCTCTCTACGGTGGAGTCTAGCCTATACTTATACTGGCCCCGGTCCTCTTCCCCAAATATTCTAGGCGGGAAGGGTTGCCACAACGGCCACTTTTGAAGGGGACAGGAGTACAACTTATCCTTTCTAATGGTCGTTTGGCCTGCCAAAGCTTCCCTCCATGACGCATGATACGTCTCCAATGTATCTATAATTTTTGATATTTCCATGCTGTTATATTATCATTCTTCGATGTTTTATAATCATTTTATAGCCATTTTATATCATTTTTGGTACTAACCTATTGACATAGTTGTCGATGCAACAAACTCTGGGTCTGTTGACCAACTGTGCACAGGCACAAGATCAAGATTGAAGCACCAGCTTAAGTCAGAGATTGAAGAACCAAGAGATATGAAGAACCAACATGCAGCTTAGATGGACCAAGATTGAGCCTGAGGAGCAAGGTATCGGCAAGAGAAGGGCCTCCCTTGTCAGCCAGGCGAGCCCGGCAAGGGGTGAGGCCACCACCAAAAGCAAACAACCGAGGCTTCCTGACAGAGCCTGCCGGGGCTCGCAGAGGCAGAACTGCCCCACCAACCACTCAAACACGACTCACGTCATCAATCAGTGTGGTGTCAAGCCGCAAGATGATTAAGTGGTAGCTATTCGCCAGATGACAGCCATTCACTACAGAGAAGCCTACAGATGAAACCCGTCTTGCAATGTGTGAAGAGGGCAAGTGCGGAGCTGGCAAGATAGCCCGGTAGGCCTTGCCGGGTGAGTAGTGATGTGACACTAAGCGGCACATTTAATGCACCTTGTCAGCCCGCAGAGTTAGGTATGATAGCACTGTTCGCTATCATATCAATGGATAAGGACCACTTTGCCACTGTGGTGACCCCTTAATCTATAGAAGGAGGCCCATGGCACTCGTAGGAGAGGTTAGGAGGTTGGAAAGTTGACAACCCCAAGCCACCACATGCACGTAGTCGCCACGGGAAAACCTTGCCGGGCAAGTGTACTACACACCACCACATTCATTCTTCCATCAATCCACTAAAGAAGGAGAAGGGTATTATGCCTCGCGGCGGCCCAAACCTTGGCAAATCGATTGTGTGCTCTCTGTCGCGCTATCGTACGCTGGTCTGCTCTTTGTGCAACGTGCTGTCCCCTTGCCGAACCAACAAGGGGCCACCCGATCCCATAGGTGGCTGCAGAAATCCCGCGACAATAGTGCCAAGTGCCAGTTGCTGTTTTCTGCATGTTTTTTACATCGCAGGAAATCAATACCAAACTGAGTCCAAACCCAGCAGAACTTTTTGTGGATTTTTTGGACCAGAAAACATCCAATGGGCCAGAGAAGCGCCTGGGTCCAAATGCCAGTTGTTGTTTTCTGCATGTTTTTACACGCGAGGACGTGGACACCGCTGGGGGCGTGGTTGGAGTAGGTGGCATCGTTACCGCCTCCCCCGCGGCCGACGCAGGGGCTGTAGGTATCGAAGGAGAACAACATCAGCAGCGTCTCGATGATAAAGCTCTGCAAGGTGCATGCGAGGGGGTCACTTCGTCCGCGCCCCCTCTTCTCATCGATGAGCACAACTACAACGACGGTGCTCGGTCCGGGGCAAGCCATCGCCCTCCGGGCCGCGGTGCATGCGCCTCCTCCCGGACAAGCCAACCAGGCCGCTGTGCTCAATGGAGCCACTGATCTTCAAGCGCCACCGCCGCGTGACCCCGTTGCACCGGCGGTCGCCCCACCGCAGCATGGGCATGGCACCGCTGCCGTTGGCACCATCCGGAGCCAGGCGACGGTGCAGTCGACGTCATCGACATCCATGCCAAGAACGGCCACAGAGACCATGGCGCGAGCTCAGGTATTACTGAGGTTCTCACCAGAAGCCGAGCAGATGGATGAGTGGCGTGCCACCATCCAAAGCCTGCTCGGTTTCGCCGAAGCAGGGGGCTCACGATGAGCTTGCGCATTGCAACCTTCCCAAGCAACAGCCACCGCCCATGCCGCTAGCCATACGAAGGGGGTCGTCCCCATGGTTCAGTCCCCGCCACTGCGGCCGGCGAGGGTGCAGCAGAATCAAGACCCCGGCGATGTCTCCATAGCCTCTTCTGATCCTTGAGCACGTCCAGGCCAACGTCGAACCCCAGAAGACAAGCAACGGAGGGACGCGTGCGTCATCGCCGAACGGTGCTGCAACGAACCCCGCTAGGACGACGGGTGCGACAACCTCAATGTCGACGAGCTTGCGCTCGGTGTTCGCGGGTGCCTGCCCTTCGAGGTTGGCTGCCCTGCCTTTACAGGAGAGCTGCGGCAAGTCCGTTGGCCGTTCGTCCGCATGTTCAAGCCAGATATACCTGAGAAGTATGGCGGGAGGCTGAACCCGGCAGAGTTCCTGAGCATCTACACCATCGCTGTTCAGGCTACCGGGGGAAGAGATGAGAAGGTGTTCGCCAACTACTTCCCTTTGGCCCTCAAGTTGAATGTGAGGTCTTGGCTGATGCACCTGCCGGAGAACTCCATTTCATCATGGGTAGACCTGTGCCACGAGTTCATCGGTGCTTTCACCTATGGCAACCAAGAGCCTGGCAGGCCCAGCGACCTGCAGCTTCTCCAGCAGAAGGAAGGAGAAACCCTCCATAAGTATTTGCAGAGATTTAGTAAAGTTCATAGAAATATTCCAAATATCCACCCGGTAGCTGTTATAGCAGCTTTCCAGTCCAATGTGCGCAACCGCCGCATTCGTTCCAAAATGAACATGAAGTTGCCCAAGACTGTGAAAGAACTATATACACTAGTGGATAAATGTGCCTGGATGGAAGAAGGAAGTTGCCCGGAGAGGAAGATTGCATTAATGTTGATTCAGATGATGAGGATGAATCAACCTGTCAGAGGAAGGGCAAGAGATGCTGTAAGAAGCCAAGAGATAAGGCAGTGATGACTGTAGAAGGTTCGAGCACACCTAGTACCAGCAAGAAGGCCATGGCTGAGGCCCCCGAAAAGGAAGCTGCCACGTGCACTGCCTGCCGAGAGGCTGCTGCCGCGGAAAAAGTTGGGAAAGGTGGTGGCCATACTCCAAGATCCATCGGACCAAAGGCCACGACCTTCATGAGTGTTATCAGGTTGAGCAGCTTGTCAAGAGACAGAGGGTAGAATATGATAAGCATGATAAGGAGAAAGGTCAGCATGCTACTGGCTGTAAGGGCCGAGGCGGTGAAGCAAATCACACCGGCAAGCCCTTTCGGAACCAAGGAAAGCCTGCCAGGGGCCGAGAGAAGGAAACCTGTGATGATGCCAGTGATGGAGGGTGTGACACTCCAATTTTTTTTTTGGTTTTTGGCAAAAACCTTGCTGGTTTTTCTTTTGTTAAATGAGGCCATTTAAAATTATTCAGAAAAAACCATCCTCTGAAGATTTTTTTTGGCAAGGATTGTATTTTTTGTTTCCTTCTTCAAACTTTGGTGTTTGATCATGTAAAACTTCTTCTCTGTTGGTTCCCTTCTCAAATTATTTTGGGAGTTTAATCTTTTTTCTTTTAAAAAGAAAACTCTATGAGAATTGGGGATTTTCATATCTTGAAAACCACCCATGACTTTGTATTTTTGCCCATGTGGTAAAACCCCTCCAAAACCTCCCCTCCTCCTTGTAATCAACCTAAGTTCTTTATCCCAACTAATCAAAACAAGTTTTGGATTTTATTCTAATTATTTCATCTCTCAAATCTTTTCTGACTTTATTTTGAGCCTGAGTCATTTACAAAGCAAGTACCCCATAGCATTTTGATTTTGACATCAAACCAACTCTCCTGGATAATCCTTTGTACCCACAACCCAAAACCATCTTGATCCACTCATCTTATTTACAAATATTTCAACTTCCATTCCCTGCAAGTTTGGACCAGATTTTCCAAATTTGGTGAAATTCATATCTACACTTCTCCAAAAATTTCACCAAAAATCAGGCAGCCTACTGGAGCAATGAGAAGCCACTCCACCAAAAACCAGCTAAAGGAAAAATCCCTACATGCCTAGATCATTCTGTCGAACACCTTGCATGCACTGTTTCTCTTCATCTTCAGTTAAGTTCAGAGTTTCAGTATCGATCCTCGTCAGAAATTCAGTCACATGCTCACAGTGCCCTTGGCACGTTGCTCGCCGCATGGCCTGCTTGCCCGGAGCTTCACACGCGCACTTGGAGCCTTCTTGGCGTCGGTGGCGCCCTGGCCTGCCTGCGCCAGCGTGTCTTGCGGCGGCCGAACCACCGTAGCGGCTGACAGGGAGCAGAACGGCGGCTCAACGCCGTTCGGCGCCGCCCAATCCTCCTGGTAGCTCCGTGTAGCCATCTCGTTGCCAGCGGACGCATGCAGCACCGCTGCCGTGGCGCGGCACGCACAGAGCGTGCTCTCTGCCGCCGACGGGCCCGCGCCGCCCCGTTCCGTCGAACTCCCCCTAAGCAACCAAATCCCGACGCGGTTAGCACCTAAACGGAACCAGGGAACGCCCACGACGACGCTCAACCTCAAAACCCTCCCATGCAACCACGGCACCGCCATAATCACCTCACCGGACTTATCCGTTCGCGGCAACCGACTCGGGCCGGCTATATATAGCACCCCCGAGCCTGCTCTCGCCACCCGCACAACTCCACCATCTCACTAGACCCTGCCTGGCCACTTGAGGAGCCTCGAGGGGCCCTTCTTGCCCGACTCCGGCCGCCCCGTTCCGCCTCGGCCTACACCTCGATTCGCTGCGGTGAGTCCGTCTCTGGCGCCCCAACTTCGTCAGCAACCCTCTCGAGCAAACAAGAGTCTAACCCCCACTCCAATTTGATCTTCACAGCCCTCTCCGACGAGGTCCACAACCACCCGAATCGCCGTCCGCCGGAGCCAGCGTCGCCGTCGACGTGGTACTCGCCGGCGACCACCACCACCTCCCATAGACGCGGAATGGCGCCCTGAACACGGAGGTACTCTCCGATCTCCCTGCCTCGCCGTGGATCGCCGCCGGCGACCACCGCGGCTCTCGGGCGCCGACGAGCTTCGTCCCCCGTTTGAAAATTCAAACCTTACGGGTGGGACCCGCCCGTCAGCCTCTCAGTTCTTTTTAAACGAACCGTTTTTTGAAGGCGTCTTCTGCCAAAGTACGTCACCCCTCTGGGCCGGCGTATTTTCAATCGAAGCGTTTTCTGTTTTTATAAGCTAGCCCCTAGAAACTTTCTGTTTCATTACAAATGAGTCCCTGGACTAAAACCTTTATAACTTTTAAACAGAAAAGTATTTTTTGATTGATTCCTTTTCTGTCATCTTTAGAATTTTGTCTAGTTTTTTATCAGATTTATTTGAAAAGTATTTGGAATACTTTTGTGCACCTATCGGTATTTACGTTAGCACGTGTGTTTTCTTTATACCGTAGATACCGAAGGAGGTGACGGAGCCGCGAACTTCACCGAGCTAGGCTCTGACTACTCTGAACCAGGCAAGCATGTTTGAACTTTTGATATGATGATTGTTTTGGCATGTTTGCATTAAGTAGTTTCATGGCATGTTGACGAGCATACCGACGAATGTCATGTTACATGCAACGTTGAAGCAAGTGAGTATCGAGAATCCATAAGTGGATGGATGTGAGTATGAATAGCCATGTGTTGGCATGAGGATGGGTAAGATGGTAGTGTTGTAGCATGCCAGTCTTATGCCAGACTATATGACTTCAGTGTCAAAATGTATCGGTCCAGTTCCTCCCATTTCCTTCCCTGTACTACCACATGTTTGCCGCAAGGAATATGGCTTAGTAAGTTGCAAACCGCTTTCCTGGTACACACCAAAAGGAGAGGCCGTGATGATGGTTCCATGGCCCTGGATTAAAGCCAGTCATCCGGTAGTAAGTTGCCGCGAATGGATAAGTCCGGCGAGGTGATTACGGCGGTGCCGTGGTTGCATGGGAGGGTTTTGAGGTTGAGCGTCGTCGTGGGTGTTCCCTGGTTCCGTTTAGGTGCTAACCGCGTCGGGATTTGGTTGCTTAGGGGGAGTTCAACGGAACGGGGCGGCGCGGGCCCGTCGGTGGCAGAGAGCACGCTCTGTGCGTGCCGCGCCATGGCAGCGGTGCTGCATGCGTGCGCTGGCAACGAGATGGCCACATGGAGCTACCAGGAGGATTGGGCGGCGCCGAACGGCGTTGAGCCGCCGTTCTGCTCCCTGTCGGCCGCTATAGTGGTTCGGCCGCTGCAAGACACGCCGGCGCAGGTGGGCCAGGGCGCCACCAACGCCAGGAAGGCGCCAAGTACGCGTGTGAAGCTCCGGACAAGCAGGCCAGGCGGCGAGCAACGTGCCAAGGGCACTGTGAGCAAGTGACTGAATTTCTGACGAGGATCGACACTGAAACTCTGAACTTAACTAAAGATGAAGAGAAACAATGCATGCAAGGTGTTCGACAGAATGATCTAGGCATGTAGGGATTTTTTCCTTGAGCTGGTTTTTGGTGGAGTGGCTTCTCATTGCTCCAGTAGGCTGCCTGATTTTTGGTGAAATTTTTGGAGAAGTGTAGATATGAATTTCACCAAATTTGGCAAATCTGGTCCAAACTTGCAGGGAGTGGAAGTTGAAATATTTGTAAAGAATATGAGTGGATCAAGATGGTTCTGGGTTGTGGGTACAAAGGACTATCTAGGAGAGTTGGTTTGATGTCCAAATCCAAATGCTATAGGGTACCTGCTTTGTAAATGACTCAGGCTCAAAATAAAATCAGAAAAGATTTGAGAGATGAAATAATTAGAATAAAATCCAAAACTTGTCTGGATTAGTTGGGATAGAGAACTTAGGTTGATTACAAGGAGTAGGGGAGGTTTTGGAGGGGTTTTACCACATGGGCAAAAATACAAAGTCATGGGTGGTTTTCAAGATATGAAAATCCCCAATCCTCTTAAGATTTTTCTTTTTTTTGGCAAGGATTGTATTTTCTGTGTCGCTTAGACGCCCGACTGTGGCATGATCTTTATTTATTTGTTCACCCTTCGATTCCCTTGTTTTTCATTTATTATTGTTGTTGGGATTTCAGGCGGACTACCGCAGATTCCCTTGTTACTTACCTTGCTTGCTAAATTTTGAATGTGCATTGGTAAATTAATCATGACGCATTCATGCATGCATTTGTTATATCTTACAACTGAACTGTCTAACGAGTACTTTCAAAGTACTCACTGGCTTGTTGATTTCGCCAGATGCTGACGAAGGTGATCTCATGGATGAAGAGTTCGATAGCGAGTCCGACGCCTAGAGGAATCCCAGTCAGTCTCGTGCGACCCTGGATTTGGTCACTGTATTATATCCTCTTCCGCCATCCGAATAAAATTCATTGAGCCTCACCTCGACGCTCGATGAGATGCCAGTTTGAGAGTCATGTTATCGCACTCCCCACTGTGTTATTCCACCATCGCTTTATCCTCGAGTCAGTAGTATGCCACCCCACCATTGTGTTATATCCGCCATTATGTATAATTATTGGCGTGCTTGTAATAATTTGTTGAGCACCCTTAGCTCAACCCTGTAATATATTTGTTTTTATTTGCTACTGGCTTGTTGTATCAAGAATTTGTCTACCAGTGAGGATGGATTTCTCTCATACTGGACTTAAGAGATTGGTTTCTCAATAAATATTTTTATTGGAAAACCGGTCGTGACAAGCTTGGTACCAGAGCCAGGCTGACTGTAGGAAGCCACTAGGTGCGATCGCTAATCGGTTATTAGCATGATAGAGCTAATTTATATTTTTGCAATTGTAGTCATTTTCTGACTGTCAGCATAAATTTATGATCTGACCATTCAGAATTTTTACCTACTTTTGTAGATGGCCGACAACAGCTGCGAGTCTCAGACCTTCGCCAACGTGCCCGATGGGTTCGTCAAGCTTCTCTCCTTCATCGTTCAGGTCGCGATGGGGCCATCTATGTGCCCAGTCTTCATACTCTATCAGCAAAGAGTCAACAGCAGTCTGACCATGCACCAGGCCTCGGTGCAGTTCAAGGGAGGGCGCGGTGAGTTACGCCGCTTCCGGTTCTTGGGAAGAGCCATGCCTACGGAGAGGCATGCTATGCATATGGCAGCCAGCGAGGCGATAGCTCGTCTCAGGGATGTTCTTCCCGTGATGAAGGCTCGTCGTTACCGCTATCTTCCATGCCATGTGCCTTACACCTGTCACTACACATTCTCCTGCCCCAGAGGAGAACGAGACGAGGCTTTGAGATGCTTATTGAGTATCTCCGGGCCCTGGAGGCAGCCTTTGACAACCTGGTGGACGACTTCGTGGCCGCCCGCATGGACTCAGTCCATGGCTGTGCCGCCAACAGGAGGGAGCTCCTGCCCACCGCACCGCCACTGACTTTTGTCTCGTCATCAGCATCTTATGCACCCACTCGTCGCCTGCCTTCTACCGAAGAGTTCAACCAAGTCATTGCGCCCACTCCAGCGCACACTGCACCACCCTTCACGCCAACTCCTGTTCGTGTTGTTCCGCCACTGGCACCCGCTCCATCTAATCGGCGCAACACTACTCGTATGGAGCCTATTAGTGAGGAGGAGGTCGAGTCCCCAGCCTCTCCGCGCCTCACCCTTGGCAGGGCCAAGGAGATCGTCAACATCTCCGACTGAGTATGCTTAGCCGTCATGCGATGTACCGCTTTGTAAGATATGTTTATGTGTACATAGGCTGTGAGAAGTAGCTTGGTTGCGCATCATGTAGGAACTGGAGGAGTGCACTAGCCTAAATAACATGTCAGGGTTATGTACGCATATCCTGAGTGATGTATTGTATAATTATCTCCTGCGTGTAAGATACGTAATGAGCAGTCCTTCTCCGTGCGCAAATCGATTTGTTTTCCTTAAGTAATCTTGGCTATTTAATTTATTTGCCAGCCTTGTGTATTTATGGAATCATTTTTGCGACCATTTTTTCGCTTTTCTTATGAGTTTTACAAAATATATCCCCAGAGTGAAAAAAAATGTCTCGTCCTTGGACTCGCTCCATGCCTACTCCACCAGAGGAAAATTATGACACTCAGCCAAGCAACAATTTCACACAAGGGCAGCCGAGTCAACAGGACAGTGGAACGGCACTTTCCCAAATCTGCCGCCTTTATGAACAGAGTCAGCAACAACACCGGGAAATGATGAACCAAGTCATCAACATGGGAAATCACCATGGGCAGTATCAGCAGCATTCTAAGTTATCTGAGCTACAGAAGACACGTCCCCAAACATTCTCTCACACTGACAAACCTCTTGAGGCCGAAGACTGGCTTCGAGATATGGAAAGGAAATTAATTATTGCGAGATGTTCAGACCCTGAAAAAGTATTGTATGCTCCGCACTATCTCACAAGAGTAGCCGCATCATGGTGGGAGAATTTCCTACACATGCACCCCAATGAAAATGATATAACCTTGTATGATTTCAAGGAAGGTTTCCGTGGTGCACACATTCCTAAGAGTATTATGAAAATCAAGAAGAAAGTTCAATGAACTCAAACAAAGGAACATGACAATGTCAGATTATAACGGTCAGTTTACTCTATTGTCTCGCTACGCTAATGAGGAGCGTATGACTGAAAGTAAGAAGATGGAGAAATTCCTTGATGGTCTGGCGCCCGCGCTTAAATGCCAACTGGTCGTGCACACTTTTCCTGATTTTAAAACACTGGTGGACAAAGCGATTACTCTGGAAAATGAGAGATGCAGCCTGGAAGATATCCGCAAGCGAAAAAGGGACCAGACTAACCATGCTCGCAATCACCGAAGCAAGACAGATTTTCAAAAGGGTGGGACGCACAAATCCTCATCCAACGTCTCACGCCCAATCAAGAATTTTCATGCAAGGGACAAGGAGTTCACATATCGCCCCGGTGTTACTTGTTACGCCTGTGGATAGGAAGGACACTATGCCAAGCAGTGTCCCAAGCCTAGAAACTCAACCCCAAAGCTGAACAACCGCGGCAATAATTCAGCGCCCAAGCGAAACAATTTCAATCCCAACAACAACCCCAAGAAGGGTCATCTGAACCACGTAACCAAAGAAGAGGCACAAAATGCTTCGGATATCGTACTCGGTATGTTTCCTATCAACACAATACCTGCAATGGTTTTGTTTGATTCTGGAGCTTCTCACTCTTTCATTTCGAAAAGTTTTGCTTTGCAAAATAATTTTTCGATGCTTCCTTTGGAGAAATCCATGATCATCAAGTCCCCTAGGATTCAGTAAGTTACTCAGAATTACTGTCAGGATGTGGTTATTGAGTTCGAAGGATTGGAGTTTCATGCAAATCTTATAGTGTTGGAAAATAAAGGACTGGATGTCATCCTAGGGATGGACTGGCTAACCACCAACAAAGGTTTTATTGACTGTTTCAACCGGACCGTGATTCTCACACACCACCACGGGAAGACAATAAGAGTACCAGCCAAGGAAAGGAAAATACCCCGGCAACTGAGATTGAATAAGGTGGACGTTTCTGAGCTAAACAAGGTTCCAGTAGTATGTGAATTTCCAGACGTATTCCCCGAAGAGCTACCAGGCATGCCACCAGACCGAGAGATAGAATTCAGCATTGAGCTAGCACCAGGAACCACCCCCATATACAAGAAACCATACAGAATGGCACCATCCGATTTGGTTGAGTTGAAGAAACAAATAAAGGAATTGCTGGACAAAGGATACATTCGAGCCAGCTCCTCACCTTGGGGGTCACCAATTTTATTTGCCAAAAAGAAGGATGGAACACTGAGATTATGCATAGACTACCGAGCACTTAACATGGTCACAGTCAAGAACAAATACCCAATGCCAAGGATAAACGATTTGTTTGATCAACTCGCTCAGGCCAAGGTATTCTCAAAAATTGTCTTAAGGTCAGGATACCATCAATTAAAGGTGCGAACAAAAGATATCCCCAAAACAGATTTATGAAGTTTATGGACAAGTTCGTTGTGGTATTCATCGACGATATTCTGGTATACTCCAAGACACTAGAAGAGCACGCGGAACATCTCAGGATTGTGCTAGGAGAACTCAGGAAACACAAATTGTATGCCAAGTTTAGCAAGTGCGAATTTTGGCTAAGACAAGTAGGCTTTCTAGGCCACGTACTGACCCAAGACGGTATCGCCGTGGACCCAGAGAAAGTCAAGGCCGTGCTTGACTGGAAGTCACCAGCCAGCGTAATAGACATACGGAGTTTCTTGGGAATGGCATGATATTACCGCAGATTTATTGAAGGATTCTCCACCATAGCGAAGCCCATGACGCAGTTACTCAAGAAAGAGAAGAAGTTTGAATGGACAGAAGCGTGCGAGAAAAGTTTCCAAGAACTAAAGCGGAAATTAACAACGGCACCAGTATTAATTGTGCCAGACATACACAAAATTTTTGAAGTATATTGTGACGCGTCCAAAAAGGGTCTCGGATGCGTATTGATGGAACAAGGCAAGGTTGTCGCATACGCTTCAAGGCAACTTCGCAAGCATGAGGAAAATTATCCCACTCATGACTTAGAAATGGCAGCAGTCATTCATGCACTCAAGGAATGGAGGCATTTATTACTTGGGAATCGATGTTGTCAGGACCCCGATTCTAGGCCACATCGATCTAGCCGGTAACACCTCATATCACTTTGCGGCCTCACGCACGGTATCCCACGGGTGTCGCCTTACCATGGCCCGGGACCGTTTGCGCCTTTTGGCTCGCGTATATGACAATGTCACTAGCAACCATATGACCGAGAACCCGGGCCGACATGGCTAGTCGTGAACCCAAAGCGGCATAGACCTATGGAGACAGGCATACATGAATCACATCGAACATGTCGGTCATCAACGAGTGATGCCGGGCTGTAGCACTGGGCTAACAGGACTCCGGGGATCCCGGGCTGTAGCAGGCTAGACAGGACTCCGGAGATCACCGCGTGACATTTCCCCGAAGGGACAGACATAGGGACGAAGTGAAACACATGCCGGCCAGTCAAGTGTCCTGAACAGTAGTGCTGGGCTAGCAGGACTCCGGTGAACCGGGCTGTAGCGGACTACTATGGCTTGAGGAACACTAGACTACATTTCCCCATAAGAAAGGCTGCGAAGGACAAACAACTAGATTGTCGGATCCCACTCATACCAAGCATTTCAATCATACACACAATATGCCCGATATGAGTACATACAACATGGCATCACAACAAAACTCTACAACTCAAGTACTTTATTTAAAGGCTCGAGGGAGCCATACATAACATATTCATACAGATAGGGGTCACATGACCCGACACTCAAGTCATACAGTCATACAAGCACATGCGGAAGCAACTAGTCTGAGTAAAGACTCTAGAAGGAAAGAAGGCTTCTCGAAGCCTGTCTATCTACATAGGCCCTCCATGGCCTGGATCACCACCTGGGTGGCTAGTCACTCGTCGACGGCAAGGTCTACGTAAAACCCATCGGAGGGGGCAGTGTTGTCGTCTGAAAACAATAAATAAGCAAACATGAGTACAAAGGTACTTAGCAAGTCTTACATCAGAACCTACTATACATGCTCATTCTCAAGAAGGTGGTGGGGTTTATGCAGCAAGCCAACTTTGACTCTTGGCTAAGCTATCCTACGGAACCTTTTAGCAAAATAGTTTTCGCACACGAGTCCACTACTCACCATCACAATACTCCACCGTGGATCCTCCCTCGTATCCTGCGAGAGGGCCATCCTCGGAACTCACACTTATCTTGAGTCTTTTAGTAGTATCCATTAACTTGTCTATGAACTGTATAGGCAACCAAGTAGTCCTTTACCGCGGACGCGGCTATTCGAATAGTTTTATACCCTGCAGGGGTGTACTTCGTCATACACGCTTTCACCACTTACCGCCGTCTACACGACATGTACTCGGCAACCTTCAAGCAGAAGCCCAGCGAGGGTGTCGGCCACGGCCTACCTAAACACCTAAGCCCCTAGTCCAGTTTATCGCCTATCCAGGTTCCATCCGCAGGGAGTCCGGCCGTGGTTTCCACATACGGCCCCGAACGATGTGAACAGGGTTCCCGAGACACCAAACGGGTGGCTCGGTACACCGTGCCACGATGTATCTACCGCAACATAGCCCACCCCTAGGGTCAGCGCTACGCACGGCCGCGAACACATATCCTACAAACACCAGAAACTATTTGCAACTCCTGGACAGAGTACTAGGGTGGCTAAGAAGCCGAGAGGGTCCATTTGTTTCGGGCCCAATGTACGGTAGTAACTGCATCTTAAATCACACATACAGATCTCAGTTCTTATGGACGGCCTCAATGAAACAACCCACCATGTACTCCTACGTGGCCCCTCATCGATACCTTTACCAAAACAGGTTCAACACATCCCACATATTACTGACACAAGCATTTCACTCTAGCCCATCACCCAGATGAACCAGACCTGACACAACTCTAAGCATAGCAGGCATAGCAAGGTAGGAATCACAAAACATGGCTCAATCAACTCCTACACATGCTAGTGGGTTTCATCTAGTTACTGTGGCAATGCCAGGTCATGCAGAGGATAAGGGTTCAACTACCATAGCACACAGCAGTTTGAATCGTGTTGTCTTAATGAAGTAAACAAGAGCAGGAGTGAGAACATGGGTTTGTATCGGAATGATCAATGGTTGCTTGCCTGATGGAGTGGTAACGGGGTACTGCCCTTCAGTTGGATACTCGTGAATATCCTCGGAGGCAGAACCTACCACGAAGAACACATCAGAACACAATCAACACATGACGATATGCAACAATATGATGCCTGCTATGACATGGCAATATGAATGTGTTTTGGCCTAATGCAAGCTAAAACAGAAGGGTAATTACTTATTTGAACCAAAGGTTCAAGTGTTAGCTCATTTGACATGATCATATTAGTGCATCACCTTATATTGCATAAACAGCAGGTTTAACTTGTTCTGACATACATGAAACCAGTACCAATGGATAGCTTGGATTTTTCTGATAATTTTTCATATATAATTTGTCTCATTTGGAGTTATGGTTGAATTTCTATGAATTTTTGAAGTTTAGGCAATTTTCTGGAATTTTCTATATAAAATTAAATCCAGAAAAGAGTTACTACGTCAGCCTTGCGTCAGCATGACGTCAGGAAGTCAAAGGCGCCAGCCAGGTCAAACCTGACTAGTGGGGCCCCCTGGTCAGTGTCTCTGTGCACTAACCGCGCTTAGTTAGCCTAATTAACAGGTGGGGCCCACTAGTCAGTGACTATCCTAATTAACTAATCTATTTAGTTAGCACTAACAGGGTAATTAGCCGGGCGGGGCCCGCATGTCAGTGAGAGAGGGGGGGGGGGAAGTCACCCCACGTCAGCAGGTCAAACCTCCCCGGTCAGTGGGTCAAAGCCTGCCGGCCTTTAGCCGCCGGCGAGGCCAGACGCGGTGGCGCGCTGCGGAAATCGCCCACGGGGCACCATTTGGTGCGCGGAGAGCGTCTACGAGCTCCTGGGAACGAGCCGCAGCTCTTGGTGGTGGTGGTTGAGCTTGGGGTGGCCGGAGACGTCGCCGGCGACGACTTTGGTGGTCGCCGGAGTTCGGGTAAGGTTGGGGTTGGCACTAGGGGGCACGGCAGGTCGAACGGGTGGGTGCGTTAGGCTCCTGGGGACGCGTTGAAGGCGGTGGTGCGCTCGGACGCGTGCTTGCACGGCCGTAGCCACGACGGCGTCGAGGCTCAGTGGCGGCGAGCTTCGGGTGCTCGCGGGACAACAGCTACGGGGCGAAATCGACGGCGTGGCTAAGGGGAAAGGGACCGGGAGCTCACAGCGGAGCCGTAGGGGTGGCTAGCGGGCTCGGGGGCGACCTTGACGACGCGAATCGACGGCGAGGAGCTCGGGTGGCCGAGGTTGAAGATGACGGTGGTGGTGACATTCCAGGCTCTCTCGGCTCGCGTAGCTCGGTGGGGAGGACGAGGAAGACACGGCGGTGCTTCTGGGCTCAGCGGCTGGGCGAGGGGAGCACGGGGGCTGCATCGACGGCATACGGCAGCGACGAGCTCCGCTCGGTGGAAGAGAGAGGAAGCCAGGGGGGAGAATGGGGAAGAGAGAGTGAGCGAGAGGGTTCCAGGGGAGGCGTGGCGCTCATCTAGGGGTGTCGGGAAGCAGGAGGTGAACAGCAGATTGGAGGTGGCGCGCCCGCGTGTCGGCGAGCATCGGGCACACGCCCTCGTCCTTCTGTCCGAGGAGGGAGACGACAGGAGGCAGCGGGGGTGGGCTGGGCCGCCAGCTGGAGATGGGCCAGGTAGTCCAGGTAAGTGGCCCAATGGCTTTTCCCTCTTTTATTTATTTCTGTTTTCTATTTCTGTTATTTTGTTTTGATTTAGTTTAAAAACTAAATCATTTTATAAAATCCTGAAAATATTCATGGACACTTGCTGAATTATTTCAGTGGCCCAAAAAATAGTTCCAACATTATTTGAGCATTTGAATTATTTAATAGCATTTAATTGCCCAAATTCAAATACTTATGACTTAAATCAATGCCCTTTTGTTGACCTAAAATTATGTGCACCATTTTTCCCAAGGGTTCTAACCCAAGGCAAAGAGGGTGAGCATTTTAGAAGGGCATTTCAGGTTCATTGAATTTATTTTTAGTAAACCCTAGTTGATTTCAGGGGGGGTGCTGGGGGTTCTGCTTTCCCCATTTCAAGTTTCTGATGAAAGTAAACATGATGCACACTCTAATGCATGGTCTAGCTAGGGTGTGACAACTCACCCCCACTCAATAGAATCTCGTCCCGAGATTTAGGATCATCTGGAAAGAGGGTGGGCTACTCGAGTCGAAGACGATCCTCCCTTTCCCAAGTGGCTTCTTCCTCGGAATGGTGTGACCATTGAACCTTGAGAAACTTGATATTATGACGTCGAGTGGTACACTCGGCTTGATCAAGGATACGAACGGGGTATTCCCGATAAGAAAGGTTATCTTGTAAATCAAGCGTTTCGTGGTCCACTCCACGGATAGGATCCGCGAAGCAACGCCTGAGTTGTGAAACGTGGAAGACATCGTGAACTCTGGAAAGATGCGGAGGTAGTTCCAATTGGTAGGCAACTTCTCCTTGTTTGGCAAGAATGCGAAAGGGTCCAATGTAACAAGGAGCCAATTTGCCTTTGATACCGAAACGATGGGTTCCCTTTAATGGGGTAACCCGAAGGTAAGCCTTCTCATCAACTTCAAATGTCATAGGCTTATGTTTACGATCATATTGACTCTTTTGGCGAGATTGGGCTGTTTTCAATTTCTCACGAATAACGCGAACCTGCTCTTCTGCTTCCTGAATCATATCCGGGCCAAAGAGTTGCCTTTCCCCGGTTTCTGACCAGTTAAGAGGCGTTCGACATTTTTGTCCATAGAGAACTTCAAAGGGAGCTTTGCCCAAACTAGCTTGATAGCTATTGTTATAAGCAAACTCCGCGAATGGAAGGCATTTCTCCCAACTCATTCCGAACGAGATAACAGAAGCTCGGAGCATATCTTCCAGAATTTGATTGACTCGCTCTACTTGACCACTTGATTGAGGATGGAAGGCGGTGCTAAAGGAGAGATGAGTTCCCATAGCAATTTGGAAACTTTCCCAAAATCAAGAGGTGAAGAGACTTCCACGGTCTGAGTTAATTTCCAATGGGACACCATGAAGAGGCACTATTCGGGAGATGTATAAGTTAGCTAGCTGGCTAGCGGTGATACTCTCACGAACAGGTAGAAAATGGGCTACTTTGGAAAGACGGTCGATCACGACGAAGATGGCATTATTCCCCCTCTTGGTCCTGGGTAACCCAGTGATGAAATCCATACTGATTTTATCCCATTTCCATTCAGGAATAGCCAAGGGTTGAAGGGTGCCAGCAGGCCGTTGATGCTCTGCTTTAACACAACGACAAACGTCGCAATTGGCAATGTATTGAGCGATTTCTCTCTTCATCCTAGTCCACCAAAACCTCTGGCGTAGGTCTTGATACATTTTAGTACTACCGAGATGAATAGTGAGAGGGGATTCATGAGCTTCCTTAAGGATCAGTCGCCTCAGGTTTCGCGCCTTTGGAACCACTAGGTGATTCCCAAAGTATACGACACCTTGATCATCAATGGAGAAACAATTCACGACTCCTTTCTTAACGTTTCTCTTGATACGGGAAATTCCCGGATCTACCTTCTGCGCCTTGATGACCTGATCCATAAGGGTAGGTTCCGCTACCAGGGTGGATAGGAATCCTTGAGGAACAATGTGAAGATTAAGCTTGCGAAATTCCTCATGGAGAAGTGGTTGACTTTGTTGTAACATCAGGTTGTTACAATAGGACTTACGACTTAGTGCATCAGCCATGACATTGGCTTTGCCAGGGGTGTAAGTTATTCCTAAGTCGTAATCCGAGATCAACTCGACCCAACGTCTTTGCCCGAGATTCAAATCTGGTTGCGTGAAGATATATTTCAAGCTTTGGTGATCGGTGAAGATCTCGCAACGATTACCGAGAAGGTAATGTCGCCAGGTTTTGAGTGCATGGACTACAGCTGCAAGCTCTAGATCATGTGTGGGATAATTTTCCTCATGTGGGTGTAATTGCCGTGAAGCATAGGCAATTACCTGACGATCTTGCATGAGTATGCAACCTAGTCCTTGTCGCGAGGCGTCGCAATAGATAATAAAGTCCTTGGAGAAATCTGGTGGTACCAGTACGGGAGCAGATGTCAGGAGTCTTTTCAGTTCCTGAAAACTGAACTCGCACTGTGGAGTCCACTCGAACTTTTTATCTTTCTCGAGGAGTTCAGTTAGAGGTTTAGCAACCTTGGAGAAATTCTCGACGAAGCGGCGGCAACAGCTCTCTAGGCCAAGGAAACTCCGAACTTGCTTGACCGTTTCAGGTGGAGTCCAATCAAGGACGGCTTGAACTCGCTCGGGATTGACAGCAATACCCTTACCAGAGATTACATGGCCTAGATAGGTCACTTCTGACAACCAAAATTCACACTTGGAGAATTTGGCATAAAGGCGATGCTCTCGAAGTTTCATCAATACCAGCCTTAGATGTTCGGCATGTTCCTCTTCATTCTTGGAGTAGATGAGTATGTCATCGAGGTATACTACGACGAATTTGTCCAAGTACTCCATGAAAACCGAGTTCATTAACCGGGAGAAGGTGGCCGGGGCATTGGTTAAACCGAAGGACATGACGGTGTACTCGTATTGGCCATAACGAGTAACAAAGGCCGTTTTGGGAGTGTCCCCGTTTCTGATTTTGATTTGATGGTAGCCCAACCTCAAATCCATCTTGGAGAAGACTGAGGATCCAGTGAGCTGGTCATACAGGTCGTTGATCCTGGGAAGCGGGTATTTGTTCTTGATGGTGACCAGATTGACAGGTCGGTAATCCACAACCATTCGATCCGTTCAATCCTTCTTCTTGACGAAGAGGACGAGGCAAGCCCAAGGAGAGGAGCTAGGACGGATGAACCCTTTGTTCAAGGACTCATCGAGTTGGTTCTTAAGCTCGGCTAGTTCTAAGGGTGCCATCTTGTAGGGTCTTCTAGCAATTGGAATGGTTCCTGGAACAAGGTCTATCACAAACTCGACATCCCTGTCAGGTGGAACACCTGGCAGTTCTTCTGGAAACACATCCGGAAAGTCTCGGACTACCGGAACATCCTCAAGGTCTGGAAGAGGGTTGGCATTTAGGGAGTAAAGTTGGCGCTTGGCCACTTGAGTTAAGACATTAACTGTCTTGCCCGAGGGGTGGGTAAGTTGAACGGTTCTAGTGGCACAATCGATCTTGGCATAATGAGCCGACATCCAGTCCATACCCAAGATGATGTTTATGTCGGAGGACTTGAGAGCTATTAAAGATGCAAGGAAGACAAGCCTATCGATAAGAATTTCGTTCCCATGGCTTACCCTAGAAGTTTGCCATTTGGAACCCGGAGTTTGAATTACCACGGAAGTGGGCATGTCACAGAATGTCGTGTTATGCAACCGAGCATAATTCTCGGATATGAATGAATGAGATGCTCCAGTATCGAAAAGAACAGATGCCGGATGGCAGTTAACAAGGAGCGTACCAAGGACGACGTTGGGATCCTCATGAGCCTCTTCGGCTGAAACATAATTGACATGGCCACGTGCAGTGGTGGCCGGCTTGGCGTATAAAGTCTTTCCCGCGGGCTTACCGCGGCCAACGGACGTCCAGCTTGATTGGGGTTGTTTTGGGGACACTCTCGACAATAGTGACCCGGTTCTCCACGCTTGAAGCATGTTACCACAGTGGGGCGTGGAGCAACATTAGCAGCGGGGCCACCATAGAGCTTGGGCGGTGCAAATTGCTGGTTGGGACGAGGCGCCCCAAAGGATGGCCTCGGGGTGAATCTGGGTGGCAGTGCGGTGCTTGGAATCCACACCCGGCGCTTCAGAGCTCCAGAGCCGGATGAAGACCCAAAATCACGGGAGTGCTTGCGTGAAGCGTCGTAATCAGTCTGGCCTGTCTCAGCACTGATAGCTTTATTGACCAACTTCTGAAAGGATGTGCACTCGTGCAGACGGAGATCGCGGCGAAGCTCAGGGCTAAATCCCTTGAGGAACCTTGCCTGCTTCTTGGCGTCAGTAGAAACCTCTTCAGGAGCATAGCGTGCCAGGTTCCCAAACTCTCGACTATATGCATCCACAGTCAGCCTTCCTTGGGTGAAGTTGCAGAACTCCTCCCTCTTGCGATCCATGAGACCTTCCGGAATGTGATGCTCACGGAAAGCCTCACTGAACTCAGCCCAGGTAGTGATTTGATCGACCGGGCGCATAGCTTCATAGTTTTCCCACCAATGGCTAGTGGGGCCCTCGAGATGATAGGCAGCATAGGTAACCTTGTCGGCTTCGGCTACGTTGGCAGAACGTAGCTTGTGGGTGATGCTGCGAAGCCAATCATCCGTGTCGAGGGGCTCGACGGAATGGTTAAACTTTGGTGGGTACAGCTTGATAAAGTCATTGATTGACACCAAGTCATTTCGTGGGTGGCGTGCAGTGTTCTGCTCAATCCGCTCCAGCAGGCGGTTGGTCTCACGCTTGTTTCTTTCCGCCTCCAGCATCACTTCGGCCAGAGAAGGCGGGTGAGGCAAATTTTCACCTCTAGCTGCACTGACTTCCCCCCGCTCCGGAACAGCAGGGTTGCCGCGGGTGTTGACCATCCTAGGAAGAAACAAGACAACGGTTTAGACAAGGATGGCTCAAACTTAACAAGGAAGTGCAGAATGTAAAGGATAACACGGAATGCAGAGATGCTCATTCGTATGCCATGGTAATATAAAACTGCCATATATACACCAACGGTCATACTCGTCATACATAGTTTAGTACAAGCCCAGGCTACAGTACAACTATGAAGGTAGACGTTACATCTCATCGGAGGCATTCCGAGTCCCTATACATTATTTGTCTACACCTCCGGAATCGATTACACACCAAGTCGTATTCCACAAGTCATGCAGGACAGTGGGGATACCACTACTACAATACTACTGGTACTACTACTAACTCAGATAGCTCCGTAGTAGTCCTCATAGAAGTCACCTCCATAGCCTGGAAGTTCAACGTGATCATCCGGAAACAGATGGTCCTGAGGAGCCTGTGGACCATAGGGACTAGGATGAGGTCTTGGACCAACAAACGGTGGCCTACGGGGACCACGGGGTGGGGTGATGCCTCCCACATCACGCCAATCCACCATGTCTGGCAGAGCTGCTCTCATAGGATACAGATCCCTGGTATCCATACATCCAGCTTGCACCGCAGGTGCAAACCGAGTCAAGGTGGCCCAATGATCAGCACGAGTATTAAAAAGCTCCAGCCTCAAGCCCGATTCTCTCGGTCCTTATCTTCGAGCATCTTTGCGGTGGTACGAGTTAATGAGTCCTCCTGAGTGGAGTCAGCATAGATAGCCTGAAGATACCCTTGCGCTCCCGGAAGTGAAGCTGGCATGTAACGGAAGTCAGTGTTCCGAAGCAGGCCAGTCCGGACTCGCAAGATGGTCATCATGGAGTAGGCAGCATCCTGCACAGCCATCTCAACGGTAACTCCGAGTCCATAGGAACAGTGAAGGGGCTCGGTAGATCCAGGATAGGAAGGAAATATCCTGACGGTGCAGAAATACTGGCTTTGATTAAAGTCGCGGAACTGCTCTTCAACAGTGTATTCGGGATACCAACGGTATCCTGTCTCGATCATGACCCGGACTAACATAGGGGTATGACCGGGCACGTCGAGGCACCTGGTCAGGCGAACCACTTGATTTTGAGAACGGTTGGCCATCTGAAAGCACAACCACAAGACAAAGACATCAGAATTCCTAGGGAAAATTGGACAGCATAACGGCTGTAAATGCCCAGAAAAAGATTTGAGACATCCACAACAGTTCACAATACCGCTCAACAGCATCATATCAAGGTTCTGATTCAGATAGCAACATACTAAAATAGTAGAAACTGGACTGGAACTCGTAGCAATAATCCTATAAACTACCACGGATTAGTAACACGTGAACCTGATAGAAGAAGAGAGCCTAGTCCATAACCCACGTTGAATGAGAAGAGAATGACTCAGATCGGAAGCATAGGGTAAAAGAGTAAAAGAACCTTACGTTCCCTCCCACAATCAATTCCCTTACATATAACTAAAGCATTTCTAGACTCGACATCGACCAGTTTGGCTCAACGAACCTACAGGCAGTCCGGCTCTGATGCCAATGCTGTCAGGACCCCGATTCTAGGCCACATCGATCTAGCCGGTAACACCTCATATCACTTTGCGGCCTCACGCACGGTATCCCACGGGTGTCGCCTTACCATGGCCCGGGACCGTTTGCGCCTTTTGGCTCGCGTATATGACAATGTCGCTAGCAACCATATGACCGAGAACCCGGGCCGACATGGCTAGTCGTGAACCCAAAGCGGCACAGACCTATGGAGACAGGCATACATGAATCACATCGAACATGTCGATCATCAATGAGTGATGCCGGGCTGTAGCACTAGGCTAACAGGACTCCGGGGATCCCGGGCTGTAGTAGGCTAGATAGGACTCCGGAGATCACCGCGTGACATTTCCCCGAAGGGACAGACATAGGGACGAAGTGAAACACATGCCGGCCAGTCAAGTGTCCTGAACAGTAGTGCTGGGCTAGCAGGACTCCGGTGAACCGGGCTGTAGCGGACTACTATGGCTCGAGGAACACTAGACTACATTTCCCCATAAGAAAGGCTGCGAAGGACAAACAACTAGATTGTCGGATCCCACTCATACCAAGCATTTCAATCATACACACAATATGCCCGATATGAGTACATACAACATGGCATCACAACAAAACTCTACAACTCAAGTACTTTATTTAAAGGCTCCAGGGAGCCATACATAAAATATTCATACAGATAGGGGTCACATGACCCGACACTCAAGTCATACAGTCATACAAGCACATGCGGAAGCAACTAGTCTGAGTACAGACTCTAGAAGGAAAGAAGGCTTCTCGAAGCCTGTCTATCTACATAGGCCCTCCATGGCCTGGATCACCACCTGGGTGGCTAGTCACTCGTCGACGTCAAGGTCTACGTAAAACCCATCGGAGGGGGCAGTGTTGTCGTCTGAAAACAATAAATAAGCAAACATGAGTACAAAGGTACTCAGCAAGTCTTACATCAGAACCTACTATACATGCTCATTCTCAAGAAGGTGGTGGGGTTTATGCAGCAAGCCAGCTTTGACTCTTGGCTAAGCTATCCTACGGAACCTTTTAGCAAAATAGTTTTCGCACACGAGTCCACTACTCACCATCACAATACTCCACCGTGGATCCTCCCTCGTATCCTGCGAGAGGGCCATCCTCGGAACTCACACTTATCTTGAGTCTTTTAGTAGTATCCATTAACTTGTCTATGAATTGTATAGGCAACCAAGTAGTCCTTTACCGCGGACGCGGCTATTCGAATAGCTTTATACCCTGCAGGGGTGTACTTTGTCATACACGCTTTCACCGCTTACCGCCGTCTACACGACATGTACTCGGCAACCTTCAAGCGGAAGCCCAGCGAGGGTGTCGGCCACGGCCTACCTAAATACCTAAGCCCCTAGTCCAGGTTATCGCCTATCCAGGTTCCATCCGCAGGGAGTCCAGCCGAGGTTTCCACATACGGCCCCGAACGATGTGAACAGGGTTCCCGAGACACCAAACGGGTGGCTCGGTACACCGTGCCACGGTGTATCTACCGCAACATAGCCCACCCCTAGGCTCAGCGCTACGCACGGCCGCCAACACATATCCAACAAACACCAGAAACTATTTGCAACTCCTGGACAGAGTACTAGGGTGGCTAAGAAGCCGAGAGGGTCCATTTGTTTCAGGCCCAATGTACGGTAGTAACTGCATCTTAAATCACACATATAGATCTCAGTTCTTATGGACGGCCTCAATGAAACAATCCACCATGTACTCCTACATGGCCCCTCATCGATACCTTTACCAAAACATGTTCAACACATCCCACATATTACTGACACAAGCATTTCACTCTAGCCCATCACCCAGATGAACCAGACCTGACACAACTGTAAGCATAGCAGGCATAGCAAGGTAGGAATCACAAAACATGGCTCAATCAACTCCTACACATGCTAGTGGGTTTCATCTAGTTACTGTGGCAATGACAGGTCATGCAGAGGATAAGGGTTCAACTACCGTAGCACACAGCAGTTTGAATCGTGTTGTCTTAATGCAGTAAACAAGAGCAGGAGCGAGAACATGGGTTTGTATCGGAATGATCAATGGTTGCTTGCCTGATGGAGTGGTAACGGGATACTGCCCTTCAGTTGGATACTCATGAATATCCTCGGAGGCAGAACCTACCACGAAGAACACATCGGAA
Source organism: Triticum monococcum (assembly GCA_034509565.1). Taxonomy (NCBI): domain Eukaryota; kingdom Viridiplantae; phylum Streptophyta; class Magnoliopsida; order Poales; family Poaceae; genus Triticum; species Triticum monococcum. Next base: position 144,062,562 of record CM067841.1, on the reverse strand, counting down.
CACAATCAACACATGACGATATGCAACAATATGATGCATGCTATGACATGGAAATATGAATGTTTTTTGGCCTAATGCAAGCTAAAACAGAAGGGTAATTACTTATTTGAACCAAAGGTTCAAGTGTTAGCTCATTTGACATGATCATATTAGTGCATCACCTTATATTGCACAAACAGCAGGTTTAACTTGTTCTGACATGCATGAAACCAGTACCAATGGATAGCTTGGATTTTTCTGATAATTTTTCATATATAATTTGTCTCATTTGGAGTTATGGTTGAATTTCTATGAATTTTTGAAGTTTAGGCAATTTTCTGGAATTTTCTATATAAAATTAAATCCAGAAAAGAGTTACTACGTCAGCCTTGCGTCAGCAAGTCAAAGGCGCCAGCCAGGTCAAACCTGACTGGTGGGCCCCCCTGGTCAGTGTCTCTGTGCACTAACGGTGCTTAGTTAGCCTAATTAACAGGCGGGGCCCACTAGTCAGTGAATATCCTAATTAACTAATCTATTTAGTTAGCACTAACAGGGTAATTAGCCGGGCGGGGCCCGCATGTCAGTGAGAGAGGGGGGGGAAGTCAACCCACATCAGCAGGTCAAACCTCCCCGGTCAGTGGGTCAAAGCCTGCGGCGTTTAGCCGCCGGCGAGGCCAGACGCGGTGGCGCGCTGCGGAAATCGCCCACGGGGCACCATTTGGTGCGCGGAGAGCGTCTACGAGTTCCTGGGAACGAGCCGCAGCTCTTGGTGGTGGTGGTTGAGCTCAGGGTGGCCGGAGACGTTGCCGGCGACGACTTTGGCGGTCGTCGGAGTTCGGGTAAGGTTGGGGTTGGCACTAGGGGGCACGGCAGGTCGAACGGGTGGGTGCGTTAGGCTCCTGGGGATGCGTTGAAGGCGGTGGTGCGCTCGTACGCGTGCTTGCACGGCCGTAGCCACGATGGCATCGAGGCTCAGCGGCGGCGAGCTTCGGGTGCTCGTGGGGCAACAGCTACGGGGCGAAATCGACGGCGTGGCTAAGGTGAAAGGGACCAGCAGCTCACAGCGGTGCCGTAGGGGTGGCTAGCGGGCTCGGGGGCGTCCTTGACGGCGCGAATCGACGGCGAGGAGCTCGGGCGGCCGAGGTTGAAGATGACAGTGGTGGTGACGTTCCAGGCTCTCCCGGCTCGCGTAGCTCGGTGGGGAGGACGAGGAAGACACGGCGGTGCTTCTGGGCTCAGCGGCTGGGCTCAGCGGCACGGGGGCTGCGTCTACGGCATACGGCAGCGACGAGCTCCGCTCGGTGGAAGAGAGAGGGAGCCAGGGGGGAGAATGAGGAAGAGAGAGTGAGCGAGAGGGTTCCAGGGGAGGCGTGGCGCTCGTCTAGGGGGTGTTGCGAAGCAGGAGGTGGCCAGCAGGGTGGAGGTGGCGCGCGCGCGTGCCGGCGAGCGTCGGGCACACGCCCTCGTCCTTCTGTCCGAGGAGGGAGACGACAGGAGGCAGCGGGGGTGGGCTGGGCCGCCAGCTGGAGATGGGCCAGGTAGTCCAGGTAAGTGGCCCAGTGGCTTTTCCCTCTTTTATTTATTTCTGTTTTCTATTTCTGTTATTTTGTTTTGATTTAGTTTAAAAACTAAATCATTTTATAAAATCCTGAAAATATTCATGGACACTTGCTGAATTATTTCAGTGGCCCAAAAAATAGTTCCAACATTATTTGAGCATTTGAATTATTTAATAGCATTTAATTTCCCAAATTGAAATACTTATGACTTAAATCAATGCCCTTTTGTTGACCTAAAATTATGTGCACCATTTTTCCCAAGGGTTCTAACCCAAGGCAAAGAGGGTGAGCATTTTAGAAGGGCATTTCAGGTTCATTGAATTTATTTTTAGTAAACCCTAGTTGATTTCAGGGGGGGGTGCTGGGGGTTCTGCTTTCCCCATTTCAAGTTTCTGATGAAAGTAAACATGATGCACACTCTAATGCATGGTCTAGCTAGGGTGTGACAGATGTGAAATATACATGGACCATAAAAGTCTCAAATATATTTTCACACAGCCAGAACTAAATTTACGGCAACGATGCTGGTTGGAATTGGTAAAGGATTATGATGTTGGTATCCATTACCATCCAGGAAAAGAAAATGTGGTGGCCGATGCCCTTAGTCGGAACCCCAGCTCCGACGAAAACAGTCTGCAAAGCTTGAGACCCGAGTTCCAACTGGAGTTTGCCAAACTCAACTTGTTAATGGTAGCAGAAGGCACCATAACAAACTTGGAAATACAGCCCGACCTTATGGAGAAAATTAAAGGAACTTAGCTTGGTCACCCCAGCATCGAAGGCATCAAAAGAAAGGTGAGTATGGGCAAGGCCTAAGAATTCGTCGTAGACGATGGAGGGATATTATGGTACGGAGAAAGACTCTGCGTGCCAAACATAAAAGACCTCAAACAACAAATTTTAGCTGAAGCCCACACCGCTCCATACTCGATCCACCCTGGAGGAACCAAAATGTATAAAGATATTCAGGAATGATTTTGGTGGCACGGTATGAAGAGGGACATAGCCACTTTCATTGCATGTTGCGACTCTTGCCAACGCATAAAAGCTGAGCATCAGAGACCAGCCGGATTACTGCAACCAAACAAACTACCTGAGTGGAAATGGGATGAAATAGGGATGGATTTCATTGTCGGACTACCTCGGTCACGACACGGAAATGATGCCATATGGGTCATCACCGACAGATTAACCAAGGTGGCACACTTTATTCCAGTAAAGACAACCCACACCACTCAGAAGCTTGCCAGGATTTACCTCTCCCACATAGTCTGTCTGCACGGTGTCCCGAAGACTATAATATCTGACAGAGGCACTCAGTTCATCTCGAGATTTTGGGATCATTTACAACAGGCTCTGGGAACTCAACTAGCCTTCAGTACAGCATACCACCCCCATACAGATGGACAAACAGAACGCGTAAACTAGATTTTAGAGGACATGCTGAGAGCATGTGTCCTCACATATGGAACCCGTTGGGAAGAAAGCCTGCCATATGCCGAGTTCGCGTACAACAACAGTTACCAGGCCAGCCTGCAAATGGCACCATTTGAAGCTTTGTATGGGCGAAGATGCCGTACCCCGTTAAATTGGTCAGAGACTGGAGACAGCCGCATCTTCGGCCCAGACATGCTCAGAGAAGCCGAGGAAAAAGTCAAGCTAATCAGAGACCGACTCAAGACCGCTCAAAGTCGATAGAAGAGTTACTACGATCAGAAACATCGTGGGGTCAGTTTCGAACCCGGCGAATTCGTGTACCTAAGAGTATCTCCTATGAGGGGATTACAACGATTCAAGATAAAAGGAAAGCTAGCACCAAGATTCATCGGACCATTCTGTATAGTGGCCCGAAAAGGCACGGTAGCATACCAGCTAGACTTACCTGAGGAACTGTCAGATATCCACAACGTGTTCCATGTTTCGCAGTTAAGAAAGTGCGTAAGCAACCCAGAGAAACAAGTATCCCATGAAAACATTGACGTGCAGCCACACCTCACTTATCGGGAACGTCCAGTAAAAATATTAGAGGAGTCTGAAAGGAGGACCCGACAGAAAACCATCAAGTTTTTCAGAGTTCAGTGGAGCAATCACACCGATGGTGAAGCAACATGGGAAAGAGAGGATTTTCTTCGAGCAGAGCATCTGCACTTATTTATAGAACAGCTGAAATCTCAGGGACGAGATTTTTCCTAAGGGGGTAGGTGTTGTGACACTCCAATTTTTTTTTTGGTTTTTCGCAAAAACCTTGCAGGTTTTTCTTTTGTTAAATGAGGCCATTTAAAATTATTCAGAAAAAAAACCATCCTCTTAAGATTTTTTTTGGCAAGGATTGTATTTTTTGTTTCCTTCTTCAAACTTTGGTGTTTGATCATTTAAAACTTCTTCTCTGTTGGTTCCCTTCTCAAATTATCTTGGGAGTTTAATATTTTTTCTTTTAAAAAGAAAACTCTATGAGAATTGCGGATTTTCATATCTTGAAAACCACCCATGACTTTGTATTTTTTCCCATGTGGTAAAACCCCTCCAAAACCTCCCCTCCTCCTTGTAATCAACCTAAGTTCTCTGTCCCAACTAATCCAAACAAGTTTTGGATTTTATTCTAATTATTTCATCTCTCAAATCTTTTCTGACTTTATTTTGAGCCTGAGTCATTTACAAAGCAAGTACCCTATAGCATTTGGATTTGGACATCAAACCAACTCTCCTGGATAGTCCTTTGTAACCACAACCTAGAACCATCTTGATCCACTCATCTTCTTTACAAATATTTCAACTTCCACTCCCTGCAAGTTTGGACCAGATTTGCCAAATTTGGTGAAATTCATATCTACACTTCTCCAAAAATTTCACCAAAAATCAGGCAGCCTACTGGAGCAATGAGAAGCCACTCCACCAAAAACCAGCTCAAGGAAAAATCCCTACATGCCTAGATCATTCTGTCGAATACCTTGCATGCACTGTTTCTATTCATCTTCAGTTAAGTTCAGAGTTTCAGTGTCGATCCTCGTCAGAAATTCAGTCACATGCTCAAAGTGCCCTTGGCACGTTGCTCGCCGCCTGGCCTGCTTGTCCGGAGCTTCACACGCGCACTTGGCGCCTTCCTGGCGTCGGTGGCGCCCTGGCCCACCTGCGCTGGCGTGTCTTGCGGTGGCCGAACCACCGTAGCGGCCGACAGGGAGCAGAACGGCGGCTCAACGCTGTTCGGCGCCGCCCAATCCTCCTGGTAGCTCCGCGTGGCCATCTCGTTGCCAGCGCACGCATGCAGCACCGCTGCCGTGGCGCGGCACGCACAGAGCATGCTCTCTGCCACCGACGGGCCCGCGCCGCCCCGTTCCGTCGAACTCCCCCTAAGCAACCAAATCCCGACGCGGTTAGCACCTAAACGGAACCAGGGAACGCCCACGACGACGCTGAACCTCAAAACCCTCCCGTGCAACCACGGCACCGCCGTAATCACCTCGCCGGACTTATCAGTTCGCGGCAACCGACTCGGGCTGGCTATATATAGCACCCCCGAGCCTGCTCTCGCCCCCGCACAACTCCACCATCTCACTAGACCCTGCCTAGCCACTTGAGGAGCCTCGAGGGGCCCTTCTTGCCCGACTCCGGCCGCCCCGTTCCACCTCGGCCTACACCTCGATTCACTCTGGTGAGGCCGTCTCCGTCACCCCAACTTCGTCAGCAACCCTCTCGAGCAAACAATAGTCTAACCCCCTCTCCAATTTGATCTTCACAGCTCTCTCCGACGAGGTCCACAACCACCTGAATCGCCGTCCGCCGGAGCCAGCATCGCCGCCGACGTGTTACTCGCCGGCGACCACCACCACCTCCCACAGACGCGGAATGGCGCCCTGAACACGGAGGTACTCTCCGATCTCCCTGCCTCGCCGTGGATCGCCGCCGGCGACCACCGCGGCTCTCGGGCGCTGACGAGCTTCGTCCCCCGTTTGAAAATTCAAACCTGACGGGTGGGACCCGCCCGTCAGCCTCTCAGTTCTTTTTAAACGAACCGTTTTCTGAAGGCGTCTTCTACCAAAGTACGTCACCCCTCTGGGCCGGCGTATTTTCAATCGAAGTGTTTTCTGTTTTTATAAGCTAGCCCCTGGAAACTTTCTGTTTCATTACAGATGAGTCCCTCGACTAAAACCTTTATAACTTTTAAACAGAAAAGTTTTTTTGATTGATTCCTTTTCTGTCCTCTTTAGAATTTTGTCTAGTTTTTTATCAGATTTATTTGAAAAATATTTGGAATACTTTTGTGCACCTCTCGGTATTTACGTTAGCACGTGTGTTTTCTTTATACCGTAGATACCGAAGGAGGTGACGGAGCCGCGAACTTCACCGAGCTAGGCTCCGACTACTCTGAACCAGGCAAGCATGTTTGAACTTTTGATATGATGATTGTTTTGGCATGTTTGCATTAAGTAGTTTCATGGCATGTTGACGAGCATACCAACGAATGTCATGTTACATGCAACGTTGAAGCAAGTGAGTATCGAGAATCCATAAGTGGATGGATGTGAGTATGAATAGCCATGTGTTGGCATGAGGATGGGTAAGATGGTAGTGTTGTAGCATGCCAGTCTTATGCCAGACTATATGACTTCAGTGTCAAATCGTATCGGTCCAGTTCCTCCGATTTCCTTCCCTGTACTACCACATGTTTTCCGCAAGGAATATGGCTTAGTAAGTTGCAAACCAATTTCCTGGTACACACCAAAAGGAGAGGCCGTGATGATGGTTCCATGGCCCTGGATTAAAGCCAATCATCCGGTCAGGGGGCATGGGTGTTTCTGGTTGGGACCGAGAGGGGGGCACCCCTTAGAGCGCGCGTATATAAATTTGATCCCATGCTATTCGAGATTGTGATCTCCCCGTCTCGAAAGTTTTTCTTGGACGATGTCTAGGGTGAGTCCTGGCATCGATAGGTAGGATGGGTGTGTACTGGTTAGCCGTGTTTTCTTCCGAAATACCGTAAACGGAACTAGTCCTTCGTGACTACGGAAATCCGTTGGCTGTGGGAATTTTTTTGTACAAACTCTGCAGAGTCATACATTCCTTCGAATCATCTATTCCATGTCCAAATTCGTATTATCTTGTCCTGACAGTGTTAGTTTGATGACAGAGACTCCCGTGAATCACAAGAGTGCAAAGTCCGGTTAAATGTTTAATTCTATGGATGGACTAACCCGTTTATTATCATGAGTTGAGTATTTATTATGAGCATTAATTCCATGTGAATGAAAGCCCTTTCTGCGATGTCGCTCAGACGTCCGACTGTGGCATTGTTTTTTTATTTACTTTCAATAAAAGCCTTTTCTGCGATGTCGCTCAGACGTCCGACTGTGGCATTGTTTTTTTATTTACTTTCAATAAAAGCCCTTTCTGCGATGTCGCTCAGACGTCCGACTGTGGCATTGTTTTTATTTTACTTTCAATAAAAGCCCTTTCTACGATGTCGCTCAGACGTCCGACTGTGGCATTGTTTTTATTTTACTTTCAATAAAAGCCCTTTCTGCGATGTCGCTCAGACGTCCGACTGCGGCATTTCTTTTTAAGCCCTTTATGTGGTGTCCCTAAGACGCCCGACTGCGGCATTTCTTTTTAAGCCCTTTATGTGGTGTCGCTAAGACGCCCGACTGCGGCATTTCTTTTTAAGCCCTTTATGTGGTGTCGCTAAGACGCCCGACTGCGGCATTTCTCTTTAAGCCCTTTATGCGGTGTAGCTTAGACGCCCGACTGTGGCATGATCTTTATTTATTTGTTCGCCCTTCGAGGCGTCGCTTCAGACACCAGATCGGTTTTCCATTTATTATTGTTGGGATTTCAGGCAGACTACCGCCGATTCCCTTGTTACTTACCTTGCTTGCTAAATTTTGAATGTGCATTGGTAAATTAATCATGACGCATTCATGCATGCATTTGTTATATCTTACGTCCGAACTGTCTTGCGAGTACTTTCAAAGTACTCACTGGCTTGTTGATTTGGCCAGATGCTGACGAAGGTGATCTCATGGATGAAGAGTTCGATAGCGAGTCCGACGCCTAGAGGAATCCCAGTCAGTCTCGTGCGACCCTGGATTTGGTCACTGTATTATATCCGTTTCCGCCATCCGAATAAAATTCATCGAGCCTCACCTCGACTCTCGATGAGATGCCAGTTTGAGAGTCATGTTATCGCACTCCCCACTGTGTTATTCCACCATCACTTTATCCTCGAGTCAGTAGTATGCCACCCCACCATTGTGTTATATCCGCCATTATGTATAACTATTGGCGTGCTTGTAATATCTTGTAATAATTTGTTGAGCACCCTTAGCTCAACCCTGTAATATATTTGTTTTTCTTTGCTACTTGCTTATTGTATCAAGAATTTGTCTACCAGTGAGGATGGATTTCTCTCATACTGGACTTAAGAGATTGGTTTCTCAATAAATACTTTTATTGGAAAATCGGTCGTGACAGAGGGGATGAAGAGAAAACTAGTGAGATGGAATTTCAGAAGGCCGCTCACGCCCTATGCATTGATGGAGGTGCGTCTTTGCACACCTCTCGTCGCCATCTCAAGCGATGGGCACGAGAGGTCAATGTTGTGGAACCAGCGCCAGAGGCCCAGAAGCCGCTCAAGTGGTCCCGCATGCTGATACGTCTCCGTTGTATCTACTTTTCCAAACACGTTGCCCCTTGTTTTGGACTCTAACTTGCATGATTTGAATGGAACTAACCCGGACTGACGCTACTTTCAGGAGAATTGCCATGGTGTTACTTATGTGCAGAAACAAAAGTTCTCGGAATGACCTTAAACTTCAAAGAGATTATTTTTGGAAATAATAAAAAATACTGGCAAAAGATCAAGACCAGGGGGGCCACACCGTAGCCACGAGGGTGGGGGCGCGCCCGCTACCTCGTGGGCCCCCTGGAGCTCCTCCGACCTCAACTCCAACTCTATATATTTGTGTTCGGAGAGAAAAAAATCAGAGAGAAAGATTCATCGTGTTTTACGATATGGAGCCGCTGCCAAGCCCTAAAATCTCTCGGGAGGGCTCCAGAGAGGGGAATCCGTCGCCATCGTCATCATCAACCATCCTCCATCACCAATTTCATGATACTCACCGCCGTGCGTGAGTAATTCCATCGTAGGCTTGCTGGACAGTGATGGGTTGGATGAGATTTATCATGTAATCAAGTTAGTTTTGTTAGGGTTTGATCCCTAGTATCCACTATGTTCTGAGATTGATGTTGCTATGACTTTGCTATGCTTAATGCTTGTCACTAGGGCCCTAGTGCCATGATTCCAGATCTAAACCTATTATGTTTTCATCAATATATATGTGAGTTCTTGATCCTATCTTGCAAGTCTATAGTCACCTACTATGTGTTATGATCCGGCAACCCCAAAGTGACAGTAATCGAGACCACTTCCGGTGATGACCGTAGTTTGAGGAGTTCATGTATTCACTATGTGTTAATGCTTTGGTCTGGTACTCTATTAAAAGGAGGCCTTAATATCCCTTAGTTTCTGCTAGGACCCCGCTGCCATGGGGGGGTAGGACAAAAGATGTCATGCAAGTTCTTTTCCATAAGCATGTATGACTATATTCGGAATACATGCCTACATTACATTGATGAATTGGAGCTAGTTCCGTGTCACCCTAGGTTATGACTGTTACATGATGAACCGCATCCGGCATAATTCTCTAGCACGATCCTATGAGCTTTCCATATATTGTTCTTCGCTTATTTACTTTTCCGTTGCTATTGTTACAATCACTACAAAATACCAAAAACATTACTTTTGCTATCGTTACCTTTTGCTCTCATTACCACTACTATCATATTACTTTGCTACTAAATAATTTGCTGCAGATATTAAGTTTCCAGGTGTGGTTGAATTGACAACTCAGCTGCTAATACTTGAGAATATTCTTTGGCTCCCCTTGTGTCAAATCAATAAGTTTGGGTTGAATACTCTACCCTCGAAAACTGTTGCGATCCCCTATACTTGTGGGTTATCAAGACTATTTTTTGGCACTGTTGCCGGGGAACATAGCTCTATTCTTTGAGCCACTTGGGATTTATATCTGCTTATCATTATGAAGAACTTGAGAGAACCAAAAACCAAGATTTATCCCTCAACTACGAGGGGAGGTAAGGAACTGCCATCTAGCTCTGCACTTGATTCACCTTATGTTTTGAGTAAGATTGCGACACCTAAAGCTGCTTCTGATATTGATTCTGATATGCCGCATATTATTGATGATGCCACTACTGCTATGCATGATACTTATGATAAAACTACTTCTATGCCTGATACTACTATGTCACTCGGTGATTTTCTTGATGAACAACTTTCTAGGGCTAGAGAGAATGAAATTATTGAAACTGATAATACTGATGAAAGTGATTATGAAGGCTCTCCTAATAAATATGAATTACCTGTTGTGCCTGAGGGCTATGTTATGGATGAAGAAACTAAAAGAGACTTTCTTGCTTGCAATGACAAAAGTGATATTAAGAAATTATTAGCTAAGCTTAAACAAAAAACTCTGAATGCTAGAATGAAATATGATCCTGCTTATGCTACTTCACCCATCTTTGTTACTAATAAGGACTATGAATTCTCTATTGATCCTGATATAATTACTTTGGTTGAATCTGATCCTTTTTATGGCTATGAATCTGAAACTGTTTTGGCACATCTTACTAAATTAAATGATCTAGCCACCATGTTCACTAATGATGAGAGAACTCGCTACTTTTATATCCTTAAAATATTTCCGTTCTCATTAAAGGGTGATGCTAAGATATGGTTTAATTCTCTTGATCCTGGTTGTGTGCGTAGTCCCCAAGATATGATTTATTACTTCTCTGCTAAATATTTCCCTGCTCACAAGAAATAAGCTGCTTTAAGGGATATATATAATTTTGTGCAAATGTCACACCCTAGCTAGATTGTGCATTAGAGTGTGCATCATGTTTACCTTCATCAGAAAATTGAAATGGGGAAAGAAGAACCCCCAGCACCCCCCCCCCCCTGAAATCAACTAGGGTTTACTAAAAATAAATTCAATGAACCTGAAATGCCCTTCAAAAATGTTCACCCTCTTTGCCTTGGGTTAGAACCCTTGGGAAAAATGGTGCATATAATTTTAGGTCAACAAAAGGGGCATTGATTTAATTCATAAATATTTGAATTTGGGCATTTAAATGCTATTAAATAATTCAAATGCTCAAATAATGTTGGAACTATTTTTTGGGCCACTGAAATATTTCAGTAAGTGTCCATAAATATTTCCAGGATTTTATAAAATGATTTAGTATTTAAACTAAATCAAAACAGAATAACAGAAATAGAAAAACACAAAAAAATAAAGAGGGAAAGGCCATGGGCCACTTACCTGGCCCATCTCCAGCTGGCGGCCCATCCCACCCCGCTGCCTCCTGTCGTCCCCCTCCTCGGACAGAAGGACGCGGGCGTGTGCCCGGCGCTCGCCGGCAAGCGCGCGCGCCACCTCCCCCCCTGCGCGCCACCTCCTGCTTCCCGGACTCCCTCCCAATGCCACAGAGACGGCCACGCACCCCCTGGCCCTCTCATTCCTCCTCCCCCGTGCTCATCCCCTCCTCTGGCTCTCCCCCTCTCTTCCACAGAACGCGGCTGTCGCCGCCGACGAGAACCACCACGGCCACAGCCACCCCCTCGCCCCTCGGTTGTGCCCACGAGCTCCGCAACGTCGTCCTCGACCCCCTCACCGAACCACGCCCCGCCGGAAGCCCTGCATCATCGACTTCGAGCTCTTCTTCAACCTCGGCCGCCCGAGCTCCTCGCCGTCGATTCGCGCCGTCAAGGTCGCCCCCGAGCCCGCTAGCCACCCCTACGGCACCGCTGTGAGCTCCCGGTCCTTTTCCCCTTAGCCACGCCGTCGATTTTGCCCCGTAGCCGTTGCCCCGCGAGCACCCGAAGCTCGCCACCGTTGAGCCTCGACGCCGTCGTGGCTACGGCCGTGCAAGCACGCATCCGAGCGCAACACCGTCTTCAACGCGTCCCCAGGAGCCTAACACACCCACCCGTTCGACCTGCCGTGCCCCCTAGTGCTAACCCGCACCAGCCCCTAACTCCGGCCATCGCCGCGAGCTTGCCTCCGGCGAGCTCGGGCCATCTCAGCCCCAGCCGTGTGCACAGATGGATGCGGGCGAGTCCCAGCTCCGCGTAGATGCCCTCCGCTGGCCATTTGGTCGCCGGAGGAGGAATTCCGAGCCCCTCCGCCGTCTCTGGCCTTGCCGGCGATGAGCTGGGGTCAACTCCGGCGTGTTTTGACCCCGGTTGGCTGGGTTCACTCCCCCCCCTGACTCACTGACGTGTGGGCCCAGGCGCCTACTTAATTAGTGTTAGTTAGTTAGTGTTAATAAACTTAGCTAATTAGATGAGCCACTGACATGCGGGCCCCGCCCGGCTAACTAAGTTAGTTAGGGCTAATTAACTTGGTTAGTTGATTGTGTCACTGACCAGTGGACCCCACTGGTCAGGTTTGACCTGGAGGCGCCCAGTTGACCTGCTGACATCAGGGTGATGTCATGCTGACGCAATAACTCTTTTTCTGGATTTAATTTTATATAGAAAATTCCAGAAAATTGCCTAAACTTCAAAAATTCATAGAAATTCAACCATAACTCCAAATGAGACAAATTATATATGAAAAATTATCAGAAAAATCCAAGCTATCCATCGGTACTGGTTTCATGCATGTCAGAACAAGTTAAACCTGCTGTTTATGCAATATAAGGTGATGCACTAATATGATCAAGTTAAATGAGCTAACACTTGAACCTTTGGTTCAAATAAGCAATTACCCTTCTGTTTTAGCTTGCATTAGGCCAAGGCACATCCATATTGCCATGTCATAGCATGCATCATATTGTTGCATATCGTCATGTGTTGATTGTGCTCGGTTGTGTTCTTCGTGGTAGGTTCTGCCTCCGAGGATATTCACGAGTATCCAACGGAAGGGCAGTATCCCGTTACCACTCCATCAGGCAAGCAACCATTGATCATTCCGATACAACCCATGTTCTCACTCCTGCTCTTGTTTACTGCATTAAGACAACACGATTCAAACCGCTGTGTGCTACGGTAGTTGAACCCTTATCCTCTGCATGACCTGTCATTGCCACAGTAACTAGATGAAACCCACTAGCATGTGTAGGAGTTGATTGAGCCATGTTTTGTGATTCCTACCTTGCTATGCCTGCTATGCTTAGAGTTGTGTCAGGTCTGGTTCATCTGGGTGATGGGCTAGAGTGAAATGCTTGTGCCAGTAATATGTGGGATGTGTTGAACATGTTTTGGTAAAGGTATCGATGAGAGGCCATGTAGGAGTACATGGTGGGTTGTTTCATTGAAGCCGTCCCTAAGAACTGAGTTCTGTATGCGTGAATTAAGATTCAGCTACTACCACACATTGGGCCCTGAAATATGACCCCGCTCGACTTACTGACCCCTCTCGCCTCAGTCCAGGAGTTGCAACTAGTTTCTGGTGTTTGTAGGACATGTGTTGGCGGCCGTGCGTAGCGCTGACCCTAGGGGTGGGCTATGTTGCGGTAGATACACCGTGGCACGGTGTACCGAGTCACCCGTTTGGTGTCTCGGGAACCCTGTTCACATCGTTCGGGGCCGTTGAGGACACCCCGGCCGGATTTCCTTGCGGATGGAACCTGAATAGGCGATGACCCTAGACTAGAGACTTGTGAGGTTAGTCAGGTCGTGGTCTACACCCACGTCGGTTTTCGCTTGAAGTCTGCCGAGCACATTTCGTGTGCAGACGCTAAGTGGTGGAAACATGTGTGACGAAGTACACCCCTGCAGGGTATAAAACTATTCGAATAGCCGTGTCCGCGGTAAAGGACTACTTGATTGCATATACAGTTCATAGACAAGTTAAAGGATACTACTAAAAGACTCAAGATAAGTGTGAGTATCGAGGATGGCCCTCTCGCAGGTTACGAGGGAGGATCCACGGTGGAGTATTGTGATGGTGAGTAGTGGACTCGTGTGCGAAAACTGTTTTGCTAAAAGGTTCCGTAGGATAGCTTAGCCAAGAGTCAAAGCTGGCTTGCTGCATAAACCCCACCACCTTCTTGAGAATGAGCATGTATAGTAGGTTCTGATGTAAGACTTGCAGTGTACCTTTGTACTCATGTTTGCTTATTTATTGTTTTCAGACGACAACACTGCCCCCTCCGATGGGTTTTACGTAGACCTTGACGTCGACGAGTGACTAGCCACCCAGGTGGTGATCCAGGCCATGGAGGGCCCTATGTAGATAGACAGGCTTCGAGAAGCCTTCTTTCTTTCTAGAGTTTGTACTCAGACTAGTTGCTTCCGCATGTGCTTGTATATTTGTATGACTTGAGTGTCGGGTCATGTGACCCCTACCTGTATGGATATGTTATGTATGGCTCCCTGGAGCCTTTAAATAAAGTACTTGAGTTGTAGAGTTTTGTTGTGATGCCATGTTGTATGTACTCATATCGGGCATATTGTGTGTATGATTGAAATGCTTGGTATGAGTGGGATCCGACAATCTAGTTCTTTGTCCTTCGCAGCCTTTCTTATGGGGAAATGTAGTCTAGTTCTCCTTGAGCCATAGTAGTCCCCTACAGCCCGGTTCACCGGAGTCCTGCTAGCCCAGCACTACTGTTCAGGACACTTGACTGGCCGGCATGTGTTTCACTTCGTCCCTATGTCTGTCCCTTCGGGGAAATGTCACGCGGTGACCTCCGGAGTCCTGTCTAGCCTGCTACAGCCCGGGATCCCCGGAGTCCTGTTAGCCCAGTGCTACAGCCCGGAATCACTCGTTGATGACAGACATGTTCGATGTGATTCATGTATGCCTGTCTCCATAGGTCTGTGCCGCTTTGGGTTCACGACTAGCCATGTCGGCCCGGGTTCTCGGTCATATGGATGCTAGCGACATTGTCATATACGCGAGCCAATAGGCACAAACGGTCCCGGGCCATGGTAAGGCGACACCCGTGGGATACCGTGCGTGAGGCCGCAAAGTGATATGAGGTGTTACCGGCTAGATCGATGTGGCCTGGAATCGGGGTCCTGACAGCAAATTGAAGAAGAGAGTCTCCCACAAGCTTGGGGGAGGCTTCTCCAATTACTTAATGCTTTTCATGATCATCCTCTTAAGAAAAATGAAATAATTGATATCTTTTATAATGGACTAACCAATACTTCTAGAGATTACCTGGATAGTTGTGCTAGTTCTGTTTTCAAGGAAAGAACACCGGATGAAGCTGAAATTCTATTGAATAATATGTTGACAAATGAAAATAATTGGACACTTCCTGAGCCTATTCCTAAACCAACTCCGAAGAAAAGGGTTGTTCTATTTCTCACTGCTGAAGATATGCAAGAGGCAAGAAATCCTTAAAAGAAAAGGGTATTAAAGCTGAAGATGTTAAGCATTTACCTCCTATTAAAGAAATACATGGTCTTAATTTACCGCCTATTGAAGAAACACATGGTCTTGATAACCTGACACATGTAGTAAGGTAAATTCTCTCTATAGATATGATAAAGCTGAAATCCCATTTACTAAGTTTGCTAGCCCATGCTTAGATGAGTT
The DNA here is from genome assembly GCA_034509565.1 of Triticum monococcum. Classification (NCBI taxonomy): domain Eukaryota; kingdom Viridiplantae; phylum Streptophyta; class Magnoliopsida; order Poales; family Poaceae; genus Triticum; species Triticum monococcum. The sequence goes on along the minus strand of CM067841.1, from coordinate 144,047,393 downwards.
TTATAAATTTATGGTTAAGCAAGAAGACTTCAATGCTTATCTTGGTAGAGAATTAAAACGCAATGCTCATATGCTTGAATAGTTGGGTGATTATATGGCTAATGTCAAAGGTGAACTTAAACTTATTACTAAACGTGCTTCTATGGTTACCACTCAAGTAGAACAAGTACTTAAAGCTCAAAATGATTTGCTCGATGAATTGAATAGTAAGAATAAGGACTATGCTGTTAGAGTGGCTACTAGAACTGGTAAAATGACTCAGGAACCTTTGTATCCTGAAGGCCACCCTAAGAGAATTGAGCAAGATTCTGAGAGAAATAATATAGATGCACCTAGTCCTTCTAAAAGGAAGAAAAAGAAAAATGATAGGACTTTGCATGCTTCTAGTGAACCTATTGCTGAAACACATGAGAATCCAAATGATATTTCTATTTCTGATGCTGAAACACAATTTGGTAATGAACCTGAAACTAGTGATAATGTTAATGATAATGTTCATGATGATGCTCAACCTAGAAAAGATAATGATAGAGAAATTGACCTGCTGTTGATCTTGATAACCCACAATCAAAGAATCAACATTATGATATGAAAGACTTTGTTGCTAGGAAACACGGTAAGGAAAGAGAGCCTTGGGTTCAGAAACCCATGCCTTTTCCACCTAAGCCATCCAAGAAAAAGGATGATGATTTTGAGCGCTTTGCTGAAATGATTAGACCTATCTTTTTGCGTATGCGTTTGACTGATATGCTTAAAATGAATCCTTATGCAAAGTACATGAAAGATATTGTTACTAATAAAAGAAAGATACCGGAAGCTGAGATTTCCACCATGCTTGCTAATTATACTTTTAAGGGTGGAATACCTAAGAAGTTAGGAGATCCAGGAGTACCCACTATACCATGCTTCATTAAAAGAAACTATGTTAAAACTGCTTTATGTGATCTTGGAGAGGGTGTTAGTGTTATGCCTCTCTCTTTATATCGTGGACTTGATTTGAATAAGTTGACACCGACTGAAATATCTTTGCAAATGGATGATAAATCAACTGCTATACCTGTTGGTATTTGTGAGGATGTGCCTGTTGTGGTTGCAAACGTTACTATTTTAACGGACTTTGTTATTCTTGATATTCCTGAGGACGATATTATGTCTATTATTCTTGGAAGACCCTTTTTGAATATTGCAGGAGCTGTTATTGATTGCACCAAAGGCAATATCACTTTTCATGTTAATGGTAATGAGCATATGGCACACTTTCCGAGGAAACAACCTCAAGTCCACAGTATCAATTCTATTGGAAAAATTCCATCGATTATTTTTGGAGGTTTTGAATTTCCTCTTCCTACTGTCAAGAAGAAATATGATATTCTTATTGTTGGGGATGTGCATATCCCCGTTCAGGTAACCTAGTTTTATTCGAAAATTCTCTGGTTCCATGTTATTCGGAATGAGTTTGTTAACAAACTTGATCAACCTTGTTAGTGGATTCCTTTTGAGGAGCATGATATTGATGAATTTAGAAGACACAACTCTTTGTACCCCCCTTTTACTTTATGTTATTTATATTAAATAAAGTAAAAATAGTACTTTATCTCTGTTATCTGAATTATCTGTGCAATATAAAAATACCCAGAAATTAAAAGTCCTCCAAATGCCCTGAAATTTAAATATGATTTTTTCTGGAATATTTGAGAATATTTGGCACTGAGAACACAGCAGGGGGCATCCACCTGGCCACGAGGGTGGAGGGCGCGCCCTACCACCCTAGGCGCACCCCCTGCCTCGTGGGCCCACGGTGGCCCTCCTCCACTTATTCCTGCACCCACACACTCCTTCTTCCTCCCACAAACACCATTATCCAGCTCAAGCACGAGTTCCAGCCCCTTTTGCTGTGATTTTCGATCTCCTTGCTTAAAGCACCTCTCACAAAACTGCTTTGGGGGATTGTTCCTTGGTATGTGACTCCTCCATTGGTCCAATTAGTTTTTGTTCTAGTGCTTTATTCATTGCAAATTTGTGCTGCCTAGGTGACCATGTTCTTGAGCTTGCATGTCAAATTTATGTGGTTCCAAGTAGTTTTGATGCATGATACAGGCTCTAGGCACTTGTAGGAGTAGTTTCTATCAATTTTGTTGAGTTTGGTTTACTTTTATTTGAAGTTACTAAAAATTTCAGAAATTTTTCAGCGGAAGAAATATGTTTAGGAAAATGTACCAAGGTGGTTCTTCAAGGAAACAAAGACCCAGGCTTGCAATGCGTGATGCTGATGATGAGCCACGAAGGTACGCTCCAGTGCGACCTTGTGAATGGCCTTCAGAGGACTTCATGGATCGAGTAGGAATTAAGGAAGAATTTAATGCATATTTGCGTAACGCTAATCTTGTGAGCTTCGAGGCAGAAAAATGCTTTCAGTACCACTATCTCACTAGTTCCTTTGTGAGGAGGTTTGAATTTTCATCTTCACGTAATTCTCAAACTCTCTTGTTTGATCTTTATGAAAACTCTTATACTATGGACTTAGAGGATTTTACCACTGCCTGCAAACTTCCACAATGGGGTAGTACTAATGAACCCTGCAAATCTGAGTTTAGAGATTTTCTTGCTAGTATAACTATGGGGGAATCTAGAGATATAGCACAAGCTACCATAGGGAGCATTCACTTTCCTGCTATAAATTATTTTGCTCTCTTCATAGGTAGATGCATTAACGGTAAAGATTAAGCATGTCACATGTGTGTCCCTGACCTCAGTATTCTTAGGAGTGCTGTGTTAGGAGATAAATCTTATAATTTGGGAACCATTGTTGCATGTAGGTTGCGTCTTAATAGATTTAATGAAGATTTCTTTGGTGGAATTTATGCAACCCGCATAGCTAATTTTCTTGGTATAACCATACGTGAGGATGATATTGAGTTGCCTCCTACTTATTTGGATTATGAGGCTATGCTTCGTCATCAGTTTGTTGAGAGGAACGATCAGTTCCTCCAGTACTGACTAATCTTTGACAAACGACGCACCTATCACGTCGCTCTCCCTACTTCTACTTTCTTTGATTTTCAGGCAAAGGGGAGATAACCAACTTAGGCCAAAAGCCTAAGCTTGGGGGAGTATGTATTTCTCACCGACATTACATTCATGTTCACACACTCATTGCTAGATGTCGGTGCTCATACTTTATCATTTTATCATCCATGCTAGTTTATTTTCTCTTTTTATGCTTTCTTCTTGTGTGTTTAATAAACCTTAAGAAAAACAAAAAAATTAGTTGTATCTTTTAATTAGTTTACTTTCCATGCTTGTAGTAGTAATTAAAAAGAAAACCCAAAAAGATTTCTTGTTCTTCTTTTGCTTGTTGGGAGCTTTCCCGTGTAAATAGTTTCATTTCATTTCTTTTCTTTTGGGGTCGATAGGAGAAGACCATGATTAAATTGTTAAAGTGGCTCTTATATGCATTATTGTTGATCTGGTAAAAGAGCCCATATTGCCTTGTCTTATCCTGTTTATTGAATGCTTGCAGATTCTAGCTTAGTCCAATGCACACGCACCATTATTATTATACACATCATTCGGTCGTGCAAGTGAAAGGCAATTATGACGATATACGATGGACTGATTGAGATGGGAGGAGCTGGTATGAACTCGACCTCTCTTATTTTTGTAAATATGATTAGTTCATCGTTCCTGATTCAGCCTATTATGAATAAACATGTTTGCAATTGCAATTAGAGATCGTAGTTTCTTATGCCATGCTTAATTAGCTAGGAGCTTATAATGGTTTACCTTGCGCGCCAACATGCTATTAAAATGGTTGTGATGTGGTATGATAGGGTGGTATCCTCCTCTGAATGATTTAAGTGACTTGACTTGGCACATGTTCACGCATGTAGTTGAAACAAAATCAACATAGCCTTCATGATATTTATGTTCATGGTGGATTATATCCTACTCATGCTTGCATTCGGTGTTGATTAATTTTAATGCATGTTCATGACTGTTGTCGCTCTCTAGCTGGCCGCTTCCTAGTCTTTTGCTAGCCTTCACCTGTACTAAGCGGGAATACTTCCTGTGCATCCAATCCCATGAACCCCAAAGTTATTCCATATGAGTCCACTATACCTTCCTATATGCGGTATCTACCTGGCGTTCCAAGTAAATTTGTACGTGCCAAACTCTAAACCTTCAAATAATCATTCTGTTTTGTATGCTCAAATATCTCATGTATCAACTAGGGTTGTCCTTATCTTCCATGTTAGGCGGGTTATTCTAAAGAGGAGTGGACTCCGCTCCTCACTCACGAGAAAATGGCTGGTCACCGGGATGCCCAGTCCCATGCTTTATGCAAATCAAATCAAAATAATTGCAAACAAAACTCCCGCTGGGACTCTTGTTAGTTGGAGGCCCTCATTGTTTCAAGCAAGCCATGGATTGATGCTTGTTGGTGGAGGGGGAGTATAAACTTTACCATTCTATTTGGGAACCACCTATAATGTGTGTAGCATGGAAGATATCGCCATCTCTTGGTTGTTATGTTGACAATGAAAGTATACCGCTCAAAATATTATTCACCTCTATTTCAAAATCGAGCTCTGGCACCTCTACAAATCCCTGCTTCCCTCTGTGAAGGGCCTTTCTATTTACTTTTATGTTGAGTCATCATCCTCTTATTAAAAAGCACCAGTTGGAGAGCACCGTTGTCATTTGCATTCATTGCTGTTAGTTTACATTGTGTATGACTTGACTGGATCTCTTTTACCATGAATTACAATGTCTAGTCAGTCCTTGATCTATAAAGGTGCTCTGCATTTATGTTTTGCGGTCTCAGAAAGGGCTAGTGAGATACCTTCTTGTTATATCATATTATGATTGTTTTGAGAAAGTGTTGTCACCCGAGATTTATTATTATTGCTCGCTAGTTGATTATGACATTGATATGAGTAAACATGAGACCTAAGCATTATTGTGAATATGGTTAGTTTATATTCTTTGCTGAAAACTTGAATGCTGACTTCACATATTTACAACAACAAGAGCAAACAGAGTTTGTAAAAGTTTGTCTTTATCACTTTCAGTTTGTTAACTGAATTGCTTGAGGACAAGCAAAGGTTTAAGCTTGGTGGAGTTGATACGTCTCCGTCATTTCTACTTTTCCTAACACTTTTGCCCTTGTTTTGGATTCTAACTTGCATGATTTGAATGGAACTAACCCGGACTGACGTTGTTTTCAGCAGAATTGCCATGGTGTTATTTATGTGCAGAAACAAAAGTTCTCAGAATGACCTAAAACTTCACGGAGATTATTTTTGGAAATAATAAAAAATACTGGAAAAAGATCAAGACCAGGGGGCCCACACCCTAGCCACAAGGGTGGAGGGCACGCCCCCTACCTCGTGGGCCCCCTGGAGCTCCTCTGACCTCAACTCCAACTCTATATATTCGTGTTCGGAGAGAAAAAAAATTAGAGAGAAAGATTCATCGTGTTTTATGATACGGAGCCACCGCCAAGTCCTAAACTCTCTCGGGAGGTCTGATCTAGAGTCCGTTCGGGGCTCTAGAGAGGGGAATCCGTCGCCATCGTCATCATCAACCATCCTCCATCACCAATTTCATGATGCTCACCGCCATGCATGAGTAATTCCATCGTAGGCTTGCTGGACGGTGATGGGTTGGATGAGATTTATCATGTAATCGAGTTAGTTTTGTTAGGGTTTGATCCCTAGTATCCACTATGTTCTGAGATTGATGCTGCTATGACTTTGCTATGCTTAATGCTTGTCACTAGGGCACGAGTGCCATGATTTCATATATGAACATATTATGTTTTCATCAATATATGTGAGTTCTTAATCCTATCTTGCAAGTCTATAGTCACCTACTATGTGTTATGATCCGGCAACCCCGAAGTGACAATAATCGGGACCACTTCCGGTGATGACCATAGTTTGAGGAGTTCATGTATTCACTATGAGTTAATGCTTTGGTCCGGTACTCTATTAAAAGGAGGCCTTAATATCCCTTAGTTTCTGCTAGGACCCCGCTGCCATGGGAGGGTAGGACAAAAGATGTCATGCAAGTTCTTTTCCATAAGCACGTATGAATATATTCGGAGTACATGCCTACATTACATTGATGAATTGGAGCTAGTTCGGTGTCATCCTAGGTTATGACTGTTACATGATGAACCGCATCCGACATAATTCTCTATCACCGATCCATTGCCTACGAGCTTTCCATATATTGTTCTTTGCTTATTTATTTTTCCGTTGCTATTGTTACAATCACTACAAAATACCAAAAACATTACTTTTGCTATCATTACCACTACTATCGTATTACTTTGCTACTAAATACTTTGCTGCAGATATTAAGTTTCCAGGTGTGGTTGAATTGACAACTCAGCTGCTAATACTTGAGAATATTCTATGGCTCCCCTTGTGTCGAATCAATAAATTTGGGTTGAATACTCTACCCTCGAAAACTGTTGTGATCCCCTATAATTGTGGGTTATCACACGCCCATCATCTTTGATGAGGAGGATTACCCTTGCCGCACCATGGCGGTAGGGTGCTTGCCGTTGTTAGTGTCCCCAACAATTCGCAACCTCAAGGTCATAAAGATGTTAGTGGATGGTGGGGCCGGGATGAATCTGATTTCCCCAGCAGTTATCAGCAAGCTTCAGATAGGAAAACAGGAGCTAGAGGCCGCCGACACGTTTCAAGGAGTTAACCGCGGCAGGAGTCATCATAAGGGAAAGATCACGTTGCCGGTGACGTTTGGGGGAGAGCTGAACTTTCAGACTGAGAAGATTATGTTTGATGTGGTTGATCTCCCCCTGCCGTACAATGAGATTCTTGGACGGCCAGCCCTGGCCAAGTTCATGGCAGCATCCCACTATGCTTACAACACCCTGAAAATGCCTGGGCCATCGGGAGTCCTCGCTATCCCGGTAGATGAGAAGGATGCAATTATCTGTGTGGACAAGATGTATCGGGATGCAATCGCGGTAGGGGCTGCAGCGGCAACAGTTCCCACCAAGGAAAGCAAAGGAAAGAAGAGGGATTCTAGGACCTCCGGCAAGGAGTCCGGGAAGCATGCCCCCTCCAAGTGCATGGCACCTGTTGATGATGTGTCAGTGTTCCAACAGCAAGAAATCCAAGGTTGCTACACCCCAAGTGAAGAAGGTCCCGGCAGGGTGCTACCTCTTGAGCACTGGGTTGGTTTTCCCTTGAAGAGGAAAGGGTGATGCAGCAAAGTAGCGTAAGTATTTCTCTCAGTTTTTGAGACACAAGGTATCAATCCAGTAGGAGACTACACGCAAGTCCCTCGTACCTACGCAAACAAATAAGAACCTTGCAACCAATGCGATAAAGGGATTGTCAATCCCTTCACGGTCACTTACGAGAGTGAGATCTAATAGAGATGATAATAATAATAAGATAAATATTTTTGGTATTTTTATGATATAGATTGGAATATAAAGATTGCAAAATAAACGACACTGGAAATAGCTAGTTGACGGGAGATTAATATAATAGAGAATAGACCCGGGGGGCCATAGGTTTCACTAGTGGCTTCTCTCAAGATAGCATAAGTATTACGGTGGGTGAACAAATTACTGTCAAGCAATTGGTAGAAAAGTGCATAATTATGAGAATATCTAGGGATGATCATGTATATAGCCATCACGTCTGCGACAAGTAGACCGACATGATTTTACATCTACTACTATTACTCCACACATCGATCGCTATCCAACATGCATTTAGAGTATTAAGTTCATAAGAACAGAGTAACACATTAGGCAAGATGACATGATGTAGAGGGATAAACTCAAGCAATATGATATAAACCCCATCTTTTTATCCTCGATGGCAACAATACAATACGTGCCTTGCTGCCCCTGCTGTCATTGGGAAAGGACACCGCAAGATTGAACCCAAAGCTAAGCACTTCTCCCATTGCAAGAAAGATCAATCTAGTAGGACAAACCAAACTGATAATTCGAAGAGACTTGCAAAGATAACCAATCATACACAAAATAATTCAGAGAAGAATCAAATATTGTTCATAGATAAACTTGATCATAAACCTACAATTCATCGGATCTCGACAAACACACCGCAAAAAGAGTTACATCGAATAGCTCTCCCAGAAAATCGAGGAGAATGTTGTATTGAGATCCAAAGAGAGAGAAGAAGCCATCTAGCTAATAACTATGGACCCGAAGGTCTGAGATAAACTACTCACACATCATCGGAGAGGCTATGGTGTTGATCTAGAAGCCCTCCATGATTGATTCCCCCTCCGGCGGAGCTCCGGAAAAGGCCTGAAGATGGGATCTCTTGGGTACAGAAGGTTGCGGCGGTGGAAATTGGGTTTTATGGAGATCCTGAATGTTCTCGGGCTATATGGGTATATATAGGAGGAAGAAGTAGGTCGGTGGAGTCACGAGGGGCCCACGAGGGTGGGGGCGCGCCTCCCTGCCTCATGGCCTCCTCGTTGATTTCTTGATGTCCACCCCAAGTCCCCTGGATCACATTTGTTCCAAAAATAAGTCTCCCGAAGGTTTCATTCCGTTTGATATTCCTTTTGTGCGAAACACTGAAATAGGCAAAAAAACAGCAATTTGCACTGGGCGTTGGGTTAGTACGTTAGTCTGAAAAATAATATAAAATTGTACAAATAAGCCCATTAACATCCAAAACAGATAATATAATAGCATGGAACAATCAAAAATTATAGATATGTTGGAGACATATCAAGCATCCCCAAGCTTAATTTCTGCTCGTCCTCGAGTAGGTAAATGATAAAAACAGAATTTTTTGATGTGGAATGCTACCTAGCATAATTCTCAATGTAATTTTATTTATTGTGGCATGAATTTTCAGATCCGAAAGATTCAAGACAAAAGTTTCATATTGACAAAAAATCAATAATACTTCAAGCATACTAACTAAGCAATCATGTCTTCTCAAAATAGCATGGCAAAAGAAAGTTCATCCCTACAAAATCATATAGTTTGGTCATGCTCCATTTTCGTCACACAAGAATGTTCTCATCATGCCCAACCCCGATGACAAGCCAAGCAATTGTTTCATACTTTAGTAATCTCAAAAAAAATTCAACTTTCACGTAATACATGAGCGTGAGCCATGGATATAGCACTATGGGTGGAATAGAATAATGATAGGGGGTTATGTGGAGAAGATAAAAAGGAGAAAGTCTCACATCGACGCGGCTAATCAACGAGCTAGGGAGATGCCCAACAATTGATGTCAATGCAAGGAGTAGGGATCGCCATGCAACGGATGCACTAGAGCGATAAATGTATGAAAGCTCAACAAAAGAAACTAAGTGGGTGTGCATCCAACTTGCTTGCTAACGAAGACCTAGGGCATTTGAGGAAGCCCATTGTTGGAATATACAAGCCAAGTTCTATAATGAAAAATTCCCACTAGTATATGAAAGTGACAAAACAAGAGACCCTCTATCATAAAGATCATGTTGCTACTTTGAAGCACAAGTGTGGAAAAAAGGATAGTAGCATTGGAACTTTTTATTTCTATTTTGGGGCCTTTTTATTTATTTGGCCTTTCTCTTTTTTATTTGGGACAATGCTCTATTAATGATAATCATCACACTTCTATTTATTTACAACTCAATGATTACAACTCGATACTAGAACAAAATATGACTCTATATGAATGCCTCCAGCGGTGTACCGGGAAGTGCAACGAATCAAGAGTGACATGTATGATAAATTATGCATGGTGGCTTTGCCACAAATACGATGTCAACTACATGATCATGCAAAGCAATATGACAATGATGAAGCGTGTCATAAATAAAACGGTGGAAAGTTGCATGGCAATATATCTCGGAATGGCTATGGAAATGCCATAATAGGTAGGTATGGTGGCTGTTTTGACTAAGATATAAGGAGGTTTATGTGTGATAGAGCGTATCATATCACGTGGTTTTGATGCACCGTCATAAAGAACTCACATACTTATTGCAAAAATATACAAGTCATCAAAAACCAAGCACTACGTGCATGCTCCTAGTGGGATAGATTGGTAGGAAAAGACCATCGCTCGTCCCCGACCGCCACTCATAAGGAAGACAATCAAAGAACACATCGTGTTTCAAATTTGTTACACAATGGTTACCATACGTGCATGTTATGGGACTTGCAAACTTCAACATAAGTATTTCTCAAATTCACAACTACTCAACTAGCACACTCTAATATCACCATCTTTATATCTTAAAAACAATTATCAAGTATCAAACTTCTGATAGTATTCAATGCACTTTTTATTATACCCATCTTGGATGCCTATCATATTAGGACTAATTTCATAACCAAAGCAAATTACCATGCTGTTCTAAAGGACTCTCAAAATAATATAAGTGAAGCACGAGAGATCAATAATTTCTATAAAAATAAACCACCATCGTGCTCTAAAATGATATGAGTGAAGCACTAGAGCAAAATTATCTAGCTCAAAAGATATAAGTGAAGCACATAGAGTATTTAATAAATTCCAATTCACGTGTGTCTCTCCCAAAAGGTGTGTACAGAAAGGATGATTATGGTAGATTAAAAAGCAAAGACTCAAATCATACAAGACGCTCCAAGCAAAACACATATCATGTGGTGAATAAAAATATAGCCTCAAGTAAAGTTACCGATAGAAGAAGACGAAAGAGGGGATGCCTTCCGGGGCATCCCCAAGCTTAGGCTTTTGGTTGTCCATGAATTTTACCTTGGGTTGCCTTGGGCATCCCAAAGCTTAGGCTCTTGCCACTCCTTATTCCATAATCCATCAAATCTTTACCCAAAACATGAAAACTTCACAACACAAAACTCAAACAGAAAATCTCATGAGCTCCGTTAGTATAAGAACACAAACCACCAATTAAGGTACTATAATTAACTCATTCTTTATTTATTTTTGTGTTAAACCTACTGTATTCCAACTTCTCTATGGTTCATAATCTCCGATACTATCCATAGATTCATCAAAATAAGCAAACAACATGCGAAAAACAGAATCTGTCAAAAACAGAAAAGTCTGTAGTAATCTGTAGGTTTCGAATACTTCTGTAACCTCAAAAATTCTAAAATAAATTGCGGGACGTGAGGAATTTATCTATTAATCATCTGCAAAAGAATCAACCTAATCGCGCTCTCCAGTAAAAAATGGCAGCAAATCTCGTGAGTGCTAAAGTTTCTGTTTTTTACAGCAAGACCGCAAAGACTTACCCCAAGTCTTCCCAAAGGTTCTACTTGGCACAAACACTAATTAATAGCATAAAACCACATCTAAACAGATTGTAGATGAATTATTTATTACTAAACAGAACCAAAAATCAAGGAACAAAAATAAAATTGGGTTGCCTCCCAACAAGCGCTGTTGTTTAACGCCCCTAGCTAGGCATAAAAGCAAGGATAGATCTAGGTATTGCTACGATAATGATAAGGTAAATCACGAAAACTCATCTCATACTCCCTACGTTAAGCAGCAAGCTTTCTTTGTGGCAAGCAAAAGTAGTCAAAGGGGGTAAATTTAATGGGACAAAAGTCCCCAAGATCAAGCTCGGGAGGTATTGGTTCCTCCTTTGGCCCCTCATATTGCACAACAAATGCATCATTATAAGCATTCTTTTGGCAAAAAGTCATGAGCCTTTGTCCAAGGTAAAAACCTCACCCGTTATTCTGGATAGAAAAATTATCATTAAGTTCAGAGATCCTATCAACAAGAACATCGATAGGAACCTTTTTTCTAAGGTTTTCATTAAAAGCAACATGATCTAAAGATCATAAACGCATAATGTCTTCTTGATAATAAAAGATTGCTTCTATGGGAGGACGGCCGGCATCCACCCTATAATGCGCAAAATTTTCATTGGACTCTTTTATTATAATCTGAACCCGTGAGCTAAAAATATGGCTGCTGCGCGCTTAATAGAAGAATGCTCAATATTAGAAAATTCTAGGAAAATCCTTTGTATGGAAGGATGCATATGTAAAAATTGTCTTTCAAGTTCAACTATGAGCAAAGATATAGCATCCGCGAGACTACTAGTTTTATGAAGAATAGACCCGCACATGGTGGGCAAAGCACCGGCACAAGTAAAAAAATCTTGAATAACTCCCTTCCCAATGATATTACCGTTACCAATTCGAAACTTTTTAGTGTGTAAAATAGTAGGATTTTCAAGAGGATCATCAATAGCATCAAAGTTTTCCATATTATTATCCTTATCAACAATAGCCTCCCCTGTTTCAGACATGATGGCAACAATTTGCAAAAAGAATGAGCAAACAGAAGGCAGGAAGGAAAAAGAGGGCGAATAAAATGGCAAGGGTGAAGTGGGGGAGTGGAAAACGAGAGGCAAATGGAAAATAATGTAATGCGAGGGATAAGAGTTTGTGATGGGTACTTGGTATGTCTTGACTTGTGCGTAGACCTCCCAGGCAACGGCGCCAGAAATCCTTCTTGCTACCACTCGATCACTGCGTTGGTTTTCCCTTGAAGAAGAAATGGTGATGCAGCAAAGTAGCGTAAGTATTTCCCTCAGTTTTTGAGAACCAAGGTATCAATCCAGTAGGAGACTACATGCAAGTCCCTCGTACCTGCACAAACAAATAAGAACCTCGCAACCAACGCGATATAGGGGTTGTCAATCCCTTCACGGCCACTTATGAGAGTGAGATCTGATAGAGATAATAATAATAATAAGATAAATATTTTTGGTATTTTTTATGATATAGATTGGAATATAAAGATTGCAAAATAAATGGCACCAGAAATAGCTAGTTGACGGGAGATTAATATAATAGAGAATAAACCCGGGGGCCATAGGTTTCACTAGTGGCTTCTCTCAAGATAGCATAAGTATTACGATGGGTGAACAAATTACTGTCGAGCAATTGATAGAAAAGTGCATAATTATGAGAATATCTAGGCATGATCATGTATATAGGCATCACATCCATGACAAGTAGACCGAAACGATTCTGCAACTACTACTATTACTCCACACATCGACCGCTATCCAGCATGCATCTAGAGTATTAAGTTCATAAGAACAGAGTAACACATTAGGCAAGATGACATGATGTAGAGGGATAAACTCAAGCAATATGATATAAACCCCATCTTTTTATCCTCGACGGCAACGATACAATACGTGCCTTGCTGCCCCTGCTGTCACTGGGAAAGGACACCGCAAGATTGAACCCAAAGCTAAGCACTTCTCCCATTACAAGAAAGATCAATCTAGTAGGCCAAACCAAACTAATAATTCGAAGAGACTTGCAAAGATAACCAATCATACATAAAAGAATTCATAGAAGAATCAAATATTGTTCATAGATAAACTTGATCATAAACCCACAATTCATCGGATCTCGACAAACACACCACAAAAAGAGTTACATCGAATAGATCTCCAAGAAAATCGAGGAGAACATTGTATTGCGATCCAAAGAGAGAGAATAAGCCATCTAGATAATAACAATGGACCCGAAGGTCTGAGATAAAATACTCACACATCATCGGAGAGGATATGGTGTTGATGTAGAAGCCCTCCGTGATTGATTCCCCCTCCGGCGGAGCTCCGGAAAAGGCCCCAAGATGGGATATCTTGGGTACAGAAGGTTGCGGCGGTGGAAAAATGGTTCTGTGGTGCTCCTGGATGTTCTTGGGGTATATGGGTATATATAGGAGGAAGAAGTAGGTCGGTCGAGCGATGAGGGGCCCACGAGGGTGGGGGCGTGCCCATGGGGGCAGGCGTGCCTCCCTGCCTCATGGTCTCCTCGTTGATTTCTTAGCTTCCACTCCAAGTCCCCTGGATCACGTTTGTTCCAAAAATAACTCTCCCGAAGGTTTCATTCCGTTTGGATTCCGTTTGATATTCCTTTTCTGCGAAACACTGAAATAGGCAAAAAAACATCATTTGCACTGGGCCTTGGCTTAGTAGGTTAGTCGCAAAAATAATATAAAAGTGTATAAATAAGCCCATTAACATCCAAAACAGATAATATAATAGCATGGAACAATCAAAAATTATAGATACGTTGGAGAGGTATCACAGGGCTGGCTGGCGTTGATGGTACTTTCACTATCAGCGTCACCCTCGATGACAAATAGGAAAGTGCGCTCATTGCCTTCCTGTGGGCGAATATCGATGTGTTTTCTTGGCAACGATCTGATATTCCCGGTGTTCACAGGGAGGTAATTGAGCACCACCTTGATGTATGCACACATGCCCGACCTGTCAAGCAGAAAGTATGGAAGTAGGCCTTGGAGAGGCATCAGTTCATTGCTGAAGAAATCAAGAAGTTGGAAGCAGGTGGTTTGGTCAGAGGAGTACTGGTTCCTACATGGTTGGCAAATCCAGTGGTGGTTCGGGAAGCTAATGGGAAGTGGAGGCTTTGCATTGATTTCACAGACCTCAACAAAGCTTGTCGAAGGACCTATTTCCCTTTCCGCACATCGACCAGATCATGGATTCTACTTCGGGATGTGATTTTCTCTCCTTTCTAGATGCATACTCAGGATATCATCGGATCTTCATGTCTAAGGAAGATGAAGAGAAGACATCATTCATCACTCCATGTGGTACATACTGCTTTGTCCGCATGCCGTTCAGATTAAAGAGTGTTGGGTCCACTTTTGCAAGGGCAGTCCAGATTGGTTTTGAGCCACAATTGCACAGGAATATAGAAGCTATGGATGATATTGTGGTCAAAACCAAGGATAAGGCCACCCTTATCCAGGATTTGGAAGAGGCATTTACTAATCTGTGCAAGATCAATCTGAAGCATAACCTAGAGAAATGTGTGTTTGGTGTTCCCTCCGGCAAGCTACTTGGGTTCTTTGTGTCCCATCGGGGGATCGAAGCCAACCCCAACAAGATCAAGGACATTGAGCAGATCCAAGCTGTTGGATTTCGGGTTGCGGCAGAACCTTAAGGTTCGAACACTAGGGTGCGCGCGGAGATTACGCCTTCTACCTCCCCGCCTCGCAAAGATCTGAATCTACTAAAAGAACTACACTAGAGACACAAGATTTATACTGGTTCGGGCCACCGTTGTGGTGTAATACCCTACTCCAGTCTGCGGTTGGTGGATTGTCTCTTGGGGCTGATGATGATGGATAATACAAGGAAGAACAGCCTCGCGAGGGTCTATTCTTGGCTGGGGTGATGAACTGCTAGGAGGAGTTCAGCCACCCTTATCTTTCTCTCTCTCTTACTCTTACTAGCCAACCGAACCAAAAGCTCGAACCCCTTGCTACATGGGCGGCTGGCCCTATTTATAGAGGCCCTGGTCCTCTTCCCAAATATTGAGCGGGAAGGGAGCCAACAATGGTGGGCTAATTTGAAGGGCGATAGCAAGTATCAACCACCCTGACAAAAGCAGTCTTTGCCTGCGCAAAGCTCTGGTGATGACGCCGTCTTGGGCTCCATGGTGACCTCCGTCTCGTAGTCCTCCTGGTCTTGGTCTCATTGCACCGAAACGGCAACCTTTGCCTGATGCCTCGGTACTCCGCGGCTGCACTTGCCCCCTTTGCACCAAAGAGGAAAGAAGGACGCTGCGCGCGCTGGCACCCGCCTGGTGCCCTGAGTCGTCATGGCTTGCGTCATGGGCACCTCGTGAGGTACCTCGCCTTGATCTCTCCGCCTCCTCACGAGCCAGCCTGACGAGGCCGTGCCCGAGGAAGCTCCGTTTCATCCGCCTCGCGAGGCTTGGCCCCTCGTGAGGGTCTTGAGCCTTGTGCTGATGAAGATGGGCCATGCTGGGCCTCCTTTGAGCCACGCCGCAGGCCGCAGGCAGGCATGTCTGGGGACCCCCGTTCCCAGAACACCGACAGTAGCCCCCGGGCCCAAGGCGCGCCCAGGCTTGGCCGTGCCAAGAGGCAAAAGGGCAAGGGAAAAGCGCCGCGGGCCCTAACAGCCTGCGGCCTTGGGCACCGCGTGGTGGTTGATGGGACGTGGGCGGCACTGTTCCCCCCATGTCCCCTTATTCTGCGCCCTGCTAGGCAGATTTGTAGTTGCACACAGCCGCTCCCCTTCCTGTTGCTCGAGCGTCCCCTGTTCTTCCTTCCTTCGAACGCCTGCTCCCGCCTCCAATCCAATCTCGAATCTTCCCCCTCCTTCCCATCGCCATGACTCCGACGAGGAAGGAGAGAGGGGAGAAACCCACGCCTCCGTCTTGTGCACCGCCATCGGTGGCCCCCGCCGTCGGCCAGTCGACCGTACTCAATCAAGAGTGCCTGGGTAGGGACAGCTTGGCTCTGGCCACCGTCTTCAATGAGTGCGGGAGGACGACGGCCTGGCCCGCGTCCCACTTCTCCATTGACAGGATTGCAACCGAGGTCCCATGTTTTACCGACGCCTTGTGGGCGGGTCTGGTTCCCCCCTTCTCTGATTTCTTCAATGCTGTGCTCTCCCATTATCAGATCCACATGATGCATCTAAGCCCTGAGTCCATCACCCTCCTTTCGGTCTTCGCCTTCGTTCGCGAAGCCATGGTGGGCATCCCTCCTTCGGTTGCCTTGCTGCGCCACTTCTTCTCGCTGTGCCTTGTCGACCCTTCCCAATGTTGGCCGTGCGCGAGCTTTGCTGCCGAGCCTGAGACCGAGGCCTCTGGGATTGACTTCAAACTCCCCCTGCCCGCGGTTGGGTTCCGTGAGCGGTGGTTGTACGTGGATGCAAGGGTGCCCAGCCCCCTGCTATCGGAGCCGACCTCGCCTGCTGTCCCCAATTCGGGTTGGGGCCAGGAGACGCTCAAGAGCCCCCGGCTCGTCTTTGTCTAGACCCGCTTCACGCTCTTGAGGAAGCTCGGCGTGACAGTGCCCAAAGTGGTGAAGGAGTTTCTGTTGTGCCGTGTTGCTCCCCTGCAACTGCACTCTCGCCGGATGTGGGCCTTCCATGGGCGCGAGGATAACATGAGGCTCCAGGAAGAAGACCTAGCTCCTGCGGCGCTGAAGTCGACGCTCTTGACCTTGGCCGGGGACCCCAACCCCGGCAATGTCCGGCAGGGATGGGCCTTGCTGTATCTCTGCCAGAGCAGGGCTGACTTCGTGAAGCAGATGCCCATCTTTGATGAGTGGGGGCTGCGCCCCGCCAGCCTCCAGGGACCTCGCGAGAATCCAATGGTGGTGACTGCCCTTCCAATGGGCCAAGGCGACTCCTCCTCAAGTGGCGGAGCAGGGAGGCAGGAGGCGCCGGAGGCTGAGGGGGCTCCTGATGAGGTGGCAGCGCCGGGTGACGCTCGCGAGGGGACAGCTCCTGAGAACCATGCCGCTGCGGCTGAAGGTGGCAAGCAGCCGCTCCCAGCGCCCGGGGCTGAGGCCTTGGAGGCCCCAGCCGCATCTTCTGGTGAGGTGATGGACGGCACGCGCCAGGCAGGCGCCCATGATGCGGACCGCTCCGATGTTCCGTCCTCGCGGTAGGTTGATCCTTGCGCTCTTCTCTTAGGCCGCTTCCGCATGGACTTTGAGGCCCTCCGGAGGAAGAGGGAGGCCCTGGGTGATGACTTCCCTTGTCGCGTGCTGAAGCGCAGGAAGTACTTCGCCACTGACGAGTAAGTCTTCTTCCTCTCTGGCTCCTGATCCTCTTGTTTCTTTCACTGATCGTTGCTCCGCAGGCCCCTTCCGGTCGAGCTCGCGGAAGTACCAGAGGTGCCGCCTCCTTTGGCTTCGCCCCCTCTACCGCCCTCAAATGCTCCGAGCAGCTCTGCCCTTGTGGTGAGGGCGTCTGAAGGGGTGGACCATCCCGAGGTGCACCGCAGCCCTTCACTCCCCGCGATTTTCCTTCGTGAACCCCTCGAGGAATAGCCAGTCCGCCGTGGGCTTCTCGTCTGTTCGTGGACTGCGACTGGTTGAGGCGCCCCCTGCGCCCTTCGTCTAAA
This sequence comes from Triticum monococcum, assembly GCA_034509565.1. NCBI lineage: Eukaryota > Viridiplantae > Streptophyta > Magnoliopsida > Poales > Poaceae > Triticum > Triticum monococcum. The sequence goes on along the minus strand of CM067841.1, from coordinate 144,029,464 downwards.
GACAGGCTAGCTCCAGGCCGGGCTTCTGGTGCGGCGCGCCCGGCCGCCGCGAGGGCGCCAGCCCCTAGCCCCCTGCCCGGGGGAACGATGATTCGCGGCCCCCGGCTCTTGCTTGGGGCGGATGACGGTGTGGAAGACGTGCTTGAGCGCGCCCGGGAGCACCGCGTTAGCCACCAAGGGTTCCTTCGAAGAGCGACCGACGTGGTGAACTTGCTTGGGGAGGAGCTCGCTGACGAAGACGCGCGCCTGCAGGCCGAGGGCCTGCGTCTGGCTGCGGGGAGGCGCGAGCTGGGGGCCGCCATCACCCTCGCGCGCCGTCAGCGTGATCTTGACGATGAAGAGGCGAAGGCGTCGCTGGAGGCCTCTCGAGCGGCCCGATCCCAGGACACCGAGGAGGCCCGGAGAGGTGACCGATGGCGAGAGTCGGCGGAGGAGCGGGCTCGCGAGCTCCTGGCCCGGTGTCACTCACTGGAGGAGCAAGTGGAGCTGTGCGAGCTGGCCCTTGCGTCGATGTGGGTGGCCTCCGGCGACACAGCCGAGCTCCAGAGGCATGAAGAAGCATTGACGCTGGAAGCCGCCGAACGCACTCGTGAGTATGAGCGGCTGGAGACAAGGGAGCGCTTGGTGACGCAGGCGGAGGACGATGTCGCCGCATGGGAGGCTTGGGTCCTGGAGGAGGTCGGTCGTCGGGTGGCGATGGTGCGCCAAGACCTCGAGCGCGAGTTCGAGAGGAGACTGGATTTGATCCGGGTCGAAGCTGAAGGGAGGACCGCAGCCTTGAGGGTCAAGCGGGAGGAGGCGACGCGGCTGGCCGACGCCTCCCGGGCCGCCCTTGAGGTAGCGCAAGGGGAGCTAGCCACCTCCCAGGCCGAGGTGCTCCGTTTTCGTCAGCGGGTGGAGGAGGCTGAGGGCGTCGCGCGCCAGAACACGGACGAGATATGTTAGCGGCAGGTCCTGGAGCACGTGCACGGTCCCATGCTCGCCACGCTCCGGGAGAGAGCTAGCGCGGCCTTGGGCAACATCTGTGAGGCGGCTGTTGGCGAGCCGCACACAGCCAACTATGCTGGCAACCTTCAGTTCTTCACTGCCGTGGTGACGCATCTGGAGGCGCGTTCGGCAAGGGCCGATAGGTTGGTGGAAGAGAGGAGTCGCGCGCTGCTCGGGCGCGCCTTCTCCCGTGTCTTCAGCCATCTCCCGAACATGGATTCCCGCTTCGATTTTGACGCTGTCATCGCCCCAGTTCCCCAGGCCGTCCGAGGTGACCTGGCACACTGGGTGGAAGACAACATGGACACCCTTGTCAGGGCCTTCGCTTCGGACGACGATGACGTGATCGTGGGCGCTGACGAGGGCGGTGCAGCGAGCGGCCCTGACGCCGCTGGCGGCGACGCAGACGACGATGGCGAATTCAGCGACCCTAACGAAGGCTCAGGAGGTTCTTCCGGGGACGCATTGGGGGATTAGTTCGACTGAATGTGTATCGCTCCTGTCTTTTTTTACCCTGCATAAATAGAACTCAGGTTTTTGACCTGATGGCTGTGAGAGCATTTTGGGAGGGGAAGCCCCTCATGTACAACTTGTATCAGTAGTTGTCATATAGCATGAGCGCCCGTGCCGGGCGGTTGGCAGATTTACCTTTGTTTCGCGCAAGCCCCGAAGCAGCTTGTGGGAGGGCGTGACGCCCTTGGTGTTCTTTAGTTGAATCCGTTGGACACATGAGTGTCGCTGGCGGGGAGCTTCACAATCGTTGGCCTTCTTCACAGGCTCTGGGCCTTTTCCTCGAGCGCGAGAGCTTCACAGGCACTCGCCTTGCTTCACAGGCTCTGGGCCTTTCCTCGAGCGCGAGAGCTTCACAGACACTCGCCTTGCTTCACAGGCTCTGGGCCTTTTCCTTAAGCGCGATAGCTTGACAGGAACTCGCGTTGCTTCACAGGCTCTGGGCCTTTCCTCGAGCGCGAGAGCTTCACAGGCACTCACCTTGCTTCACAGGCTCTGGGCCTTTTCCTTAAGCGCGATAGCTTGACAGGAACTCGCGTTGCTTCACAGGCTCTGGGCCTTTTCCTTAAGCGTGATAGCTTCACAGGCACTCCCCTTGCTTCACAGGCTCTGGGCCTTTTCCTTAAGCGCGATAGCTTCATAGGCACTCGCCTTGCTTCACAGGCTCTGGGCCTTTTCCAAATAGGACAACCTCCGCAGGTACTCGAAAATCCTCCCGAGAGGGAGCAACAGCGGAAGTTTGGGTTGCGCACGAGCCAGGCCTGACCCGTCTCGCGAGGGGCTCGCAAGGGGAGGCAGCTGTGACGAAGCGGTAACCAGAACGCGAGAAATGGCTCCAGCGAGAATAAGCACCCCTTCCCCGAACACACGCAAATCTCAAATTCGAATCCAACTTAAATCCAGCAGGGGAAAAGCTACAGCCAAAGGGAAAGGCCATCAAAAGCAGACAAAAGGCCGCGTCCGGCACCTAATCTAGTCTTGGACATCTTCTCACCACCGCGGAGCTAAGTGTTGTCCACTGGGCATGGGAGGGAGCCCCAGGGCCTGAGGCCGGCACCCCTGAGACTCCAGGGCGTGTACAACCCCACTCATTATTACGTGAGAGTGTCACGGGGCGGCGAGTTTCACAGGCACCGGGCCTTCTTCACAGGTACTGGCCTTGCTTCATATCGCCAGACGAGGGCCCCGCCTTGCGCCACACTCTAGTGCCATCAGCAACGACCGGAACCCAAGACGCCGCCCGATGGGGTAGAGCGGTCGCCAGCGGTTCCCTTGATGACCACGGGTCCTCTGCCAGGGGCAGGCCCTGAGGCACCTCCCCAGCAGAGGGCCTACCTCTTGAGAACGCCTTGCTCCGAAGGCCGCGGTGGTGATGTCGGATCTCGGCCCCTCTCCTGCAGCCCCCTGCGCCCTCCTCCCGAGGGGTAGGAGACTGTGGGAGCGGGGCAGCTGCTTGCCGCGGCGACCTGCACCTCTTGTGACCCATGGTTAGCGTATACCTGCTCCTGAAGAGTTAGCGATGCCCGATAATCATTGCCTACAACGTGGCCAGCGGGTCCGTCCCGGGGCTCCTGGAAAGGCTCAGCTTCCGTTGCCTCGTCCCCCCAGCTTGGGCCGAGGAGCGTGCCTTGTCCGTTCTCGTGAGGGTGACCTTGGTCCATCATGAGGGGCACGTATTCCTCCGTCACCGTCATCCCGAGTGCCGGGCATCAAGTCGCGTTGAGTCCTTCTTCTTCACGGGCCGAGGGCGAGGGCAGCGCCGCCGCCGGTCCGGTGCTGATAGCTTCGCTGGCGTCGGAGTAGCCTTGGAGCCCGCGGGCGCGCGCGGAGCCCCCGCGCGGGTCGCCCTGGGCTTGAGATGGGAGCTGGGTGGAGAAGGGGTGAGCCCCCGAGGCGGCGAAGCCTAGGAGCTCCGCCACTCGCTCCAGCAGCACGTCGTGGCCGCCCTCCAGGAGTCTGCACCGCAGGAGCTCTCGGGCCACCGTGAGCGCGGCCCTCGAGTTCGCCTGCTCCCGGCGGGTGTACGGTGTCGTGGTCGCGGCGTGATTGGAGGCCCTTGCTGCCGACCGTGCCTGCCGCGGCGTAAGAGTTGCCGAAGCTTGTCTGCGTCGCCCGTGGCCCGCAGCGCCCTGCGGACTGCGAGCTGCCTGGGGCACGGGGTCACCCGAGGCGAGCGGTTCCGCGCGGTCGGGCCACGCGGCCCATGGGTTGGGGTTGCCCTCCTGGTCGCCGAGCATGGTGATGACGACGCGACGGGGCACGGAGCGGTGGAAGACGAATTCCAGCGCACCCCTACCTGGCGCGCCAAATGTCGGATTTCGGGTTCCCGCAGACCCTTAAGGTTCGAACACTAGGGTGCGCGCGGAGATTACGCCTTCTACCTCCCCGCCTCGCAAAGATCTGAAACTACTAAAAGAACTACACAAGAGACACAAGATTTTTACTGGTTCGGGCCACCGTTGTGGTGTAATACCCTACTCCAGTGTGCGGTTGGTGGATTGTCTCTTGGGGCTGATGATGATGGATAATACAAGGAAGGACAGCCTCGTGAGGGTTTGTTCTTGGCTGGAGTGATGAACTGCTAGGAGGAGTTCAGCCACCCTTCTCTTTCTCTCTCTCTTACTCTTACTAGCCAACCGAACCAAAAGCTCGAACCCCTTGCTACATGGGCGGCTGTCCCTATTTATAGAGGCCCTAGTCCTCTTCCCAAATATTGAGCGGGAAGGGAGCCAACAATGGCGGGCTAATTTGAAGGGGGGCAGCAAGTATCAACTACCCTGACAAAAGCAGTCTTCGCCTGCGCAAAGCTCTGGTGATGACGCCGTCTTGGGCTCCACGGTGACCTCCGTCTCGTAGTCCTCCTGGTCTTGGTCTCGTTGCACCGAAACGGCAACCTCTGCTGGATGCCTCAGTACTCCGCGGCTGCGCTTGCCCCCTTTGCACGAAAGAGGAAAGAAGGACGCTACGCGCGCTGGCACCCGCCTGGTGCCCTGAGTAGTCATGGCTTGCGTCACGGGCACCTCGCGAGGTACCTCGCCTTGATCTCTCCGCCTCCTCGTGAGCCAGCCTGACGAGGCCGTGCCCGAGGAAGCTCCGTGTCATACGCCTCGCGAGGCTTGGCCCCTCGCAAGGGTCTTGAGCCTTGTGCTGATGAAGATGGGCCATGCTGGGCCTCCTTTGAGCCACGCCGTAGGCCGCAGGCAGGCAAGTCTGGGGACCCCCGTTCCCAGAACGCCGACACAAGCGCCAAGGACAGTTAAGGATATGAGGCGCTTGAAGGGATGCATTGCCGCGCTGAGCAGATTCATCTCCAAGTCTGCCGAGCGTGCCCTGTTGTTCTTCAAGGTTTTGAAGAAGGTGGGACCTATGAAGTGGACCCTAGAAGCATATGCAGCTATGCAAGCGTTGAAAGCCTACCTATCATCTGTGCCCACCTTGGTTGCACCCAAACCGCAAGAACCATTGTTTCTATACTTGGCGGCAACCAACCAAGTGGTCAGTGCAGCTTTGGTAGCGCAGCGAGAGGTGGATGAGGCTGAAAGTGGCCAGATCACGGCAGAGTCAGAAACGGATCAGGACAACAGTGAGCACGACAACGAGAGCAACCCCAAGGACGTGGCAAGGAAGAAAGTGGTGCAGCGCCCAGTGTACTTCGTCAGCTCCTTATTACAGGGGGCTAGATCGAGGTACTCTAGTGTGCAAAAGTTGATCTTTGGTCTCATTATGGCCTCAAGGAAACTGGGCCACTACTTCCAAGCCCATGAGACCACGGTTGTCACTCGTTTCCCGTTGCAAAGGATACTCCAAAACCCTGAGGCAACTAGCAGAATAGTGGAATGGGCTTTGGAGTTATCCAACTTTGGTTTGAAGTTTGAGAGCACTTCAACTATTCAGAGCAGGGCATTGGCAGAGTTTATTGCAGAATGGACGCCAACCCGTGATGAGGAAAGGATAGAGACAACTCTCCCCGGCAAGGAATCACCCCAAGAATGGATTATGTATTTTGATGGTGCTTTTTCCCTATAAGGCGCAGGGGCGGGCATGCTTCTTGTCGCCCCCTCCGGGGAGCACTTGAAGTACATCGTCCAGATGCACTTTGCCCGGGAAGAAGCCACCAAGAATATAGTAGAGTATGAAGGGCTCCTTGCCGGGCTAAGGATTGCAGCAGAATTGGGAATTAAGAAGCTGATCATTGGAGGAGATTCACAGCTCATGGTGAGACAAGTCAACAAGGATTACCAAAGCCCATTGATGGAAGCATACATTGAGGAAGTAAGGATATTGGAGGAGCACTTTGACGGGTTGCAAATAGAGCACATACCCCATGCGAAAAACAACATAGCTGATCACCTGTCAAAGTGTGTTGCACAGAAGCTTCCTGTGGAACCAGGAACTTTTGTTCTCCGTCTCTCTCAACCCTCCGTATCACCAGCTAAAATGGCCCAGAAAAGGAGAAAGATGGACTATGGTAAGCCTCTCCTGATAGAGCCATCCGCTCCCGGTAGAGACCCTGCCGGAAACAACTCCTCCCAGCCTGCCGGACCACCCCTCCAGCCAGGCCTATGGACCCTGCGAACGAGGGTGGTGCTCCCGCATCCAGGGAGGTGAAGGAAATATGCCCTAGAGGCAATAATAAAGTTATTATTTATTTCCTTATACCATGATAAATGTTTATTATTCATGCTAGAATCGTATTAACTGGAAACTTAGTACATGTGTGAATACATAGACAAACAGAGTGTCACTAGTATGCCTCTACTTGACTAGCTCGTTGAATCAAAGATGGTTAAGTTTCCTAGCCGTAGACATGAGTTGTCATTTGATTAATGGGATCACATCATTAGAAAATGATGTGATTGACTTGACCCATTCCGTTAGCTTAGCACGATGATCGTTTAGTTTGTTGCTACTGCTTTCTTCATGACTTATACATGTTCCTCTGACTATGAGATTATGCAACTCCTGAATACCGGAGGAACACTTTGTGTGCTACCAAACGTCCCAACATAACTGGGTGAATATAAAGGTGCTCTACAGGTGTCTCCGATGGTACTTGTTGAGTTGGCACAGATCGAGATTAGGATTTGTCACTCCGATTGTCAGAGAGGTATCTCTGAGCCGTCTCGGTAATGCCCATCACTATAAGCCTTGCAAGCAATGAGACTAATGAGTTAGTTGCGGGATGATGCATTACGAAACAAGTAAAGGGACTTGCCGGTAACGAGATTGAACTAGGTATTGAGATACCGATGATCAAATCTCAGCCAAGTAACATACCGATGACAAAGGGAATAATGTATGTTGTTATGCGGTTTGACAGATAAAGATTTTCATAGAATATGTAGGAGCCAATATGAGCACCCAGGTTCTGCTATTGGTTATTGATAGGAGATGAGTCTCAGTCATGTCTACATAGTTTCTCGAACACGTAGGGTCCGAATGCTTAACGTTCTGTGACGATTTGTATTATGAGTAATGTGATTTAATGACCGTAGTTTGTTCGGATTTCCAGATGAGATCGAGGACAGGACGAGGAGTCTCGAAATGGTCGAGATGTAAAGATCGATATATTGTAAGGCTATATTCGGACATCGGAAAGGTTCCGAGTGATTCGGGTATTGTTCGGAGTACCAGAGAGTTACGGGAATTCGCCTGGAGAAGTATTGGGCCTTATTGGGCCATACGGGAATAGAGGAGGCAGGACAAATAGAAGGAGGCACCCCCCATGGGTCCAAATTGGACTAGAGGAAAGGGGGCGGTGCCCCCCTGCCCTTTCCTACTCCCTGTCTCTTTCCTTCTTTCTTCTCTCCTACTCCCGAAAGGAAAAGGTGAATCCTACTAGGACTTGGGAGTCCTAGTAGGACTCCCCACACTTGGCGTGCCCCCTCTAGGGCCGGCCTCCTCCTCCTCGCTCCTTTATATACGGGGGCAATGGGGCACCCCATGGACACACAAGTTGATCAGTTGATCTTTTAGTCGTGTGCGGTGCCCCCCTCCACCATAATCCACCTCGGTCATATCGTAGCGGTGCTTAGGCGAAGCCCTGCGTCGGTACCATCATCATCACCATCATCACACCGTCGCGCTGACGAAACTCTCCCTCGAAGCTTCGCTGGATCGGAGTTCATGGAACGTCACCGAGCTGAACGTGTGCTGAACTCGGAGGTGCCGTACATTCGGTACTTGGATTGGTCGGATCATGAAGACGTACGACTACATCAACCACGTTCTCATAACACTTCCGCTTACGGTCTACGAGGGTACGTGGACGGAACTCTCCCCTCTAGTTGCTATGCATCACCATGATCTTGTGTGTGCATAGGAATATTTTTTCAAATTACTGCGTTCCCCAACAGTGGCATCTAAGCCAGGTTTATGCGTAGATGTTATATGCACGAGTAGAACACAAAGGAGATGTGGGCATGGGTATATACATGTTGCTTGCTCTCACTAGTTGATTCTTGATTCAGCGGCATTGTTGGATGAACCGGCCCAGACGGACAATACGCGTACGCTTATGCGAGACTGGTTCTACCGACGTGCTTCACACACAGGTGGCTAGTGGGTGTCTGTTTCTCCAGCTTTAGTTTAATCGGATTCAATGAACAAGGTTATTTCTGAAGATCAAAAAGCAATCACTATACCGCATTGTGGTTTTTGATGCGTAGGTAAGACCGGTTCTTGCTCAGCCCGTAGCAGCCACGTAAAACTTGCAATAACAAAGTAGAGGATGTCTAACTTGTTTTTGCAGGGCATGTTGTGATGTGATATGGTCAAGACGTGATGAGATATAAATTGTTGAATGAGATGATCATGTTCTTGTTAAAGTTGTCGGCAACTGGCAGAAGCCTTATGGTTGTCTCTTTATTGCATAAGATGCAAGCGCCATACAATTGCTTTACTTTATCGCTATGCGATAGCTATAGTTGGCGAGACGACCATATGATGACACATTGATAGAGATCAAGATGATGGAGATCATGGTGTCATGCCGGTGGCGATAGAGATCATGACGGTACTTTGGAGATGGAGATCAAAGGCGCAAGATGATCATGGCCATATCATGTCACATATTTTGATTGCATGTGATGTTTATCCTTTACGCATCTTATTTTGCTTAGTTCGGCGGTAGAATTATAAGATGATCTCTCACTAAATTTCAAGGTATAAGTGTTCTCCCTGAGTATGCAATGTTGCGACAGTCCATCGTGCCGAGACACCACGTGATGATCGGGTGTGGTAAGCTCTATGTTTACATACAACGGGTGCAAGCCAGTTTTGCACATGCGGAATACTCGGGTTAAACTTGACGAGCCTAGCATATGAAGATATGGCCTCGAACCACTGGAGACCAAAAGGTCGAGCGTGAATCATATAGTAGATATGATCAACATAGTCATATTCACCATTGAAAACTACTCCATCTCACGTGATGATCGGACATGGTTTAGTTGATTTGGATCACGTGATCATTTAGAAGACTAGAGGGATGTCTATCTAAGTGGGAGTTCTTGAGTAATATGATTAATTGAACTTTAATTTATCATGAACTTAGTCCTGATAGTATTTGCATAACTATGTTGTAGATCAATAGCTCGTGATGTAGCTCCTCGTTTATTCTGATATGTTCCTAGAGAAAAACTATGTTGAAAGATGTTAGTAGAAATGATGCGGATTGGATCCGTGATCTGAGGATTATCCTCATTGCTGCATAGAAGAATTATGTCCTTGATGCACCGCTAGGTGACAGACTGATTGCAGGAGCAGATGTGGACGTTATGAATGTTTGGCAAGATCGATATGATGACTACTTGATAGTTTAGTGCACCATGCTTTACGGCTTAGAATCGGGGCTTCAAAGACGTTTTGAATGCCACCGAGCATATGAGATGTTCCAACAGTTGAAATTAGTATTTCAGACTCATGCCCATGTCGAAAGGTATGAGACCTTTGACAAGCACTTTGCCTACAAGATGGAGGAGAATAGCTCAGCTAGTGAGCATGTGCTCGGAATGTTTGAGTACTACAATCACTTGAATCAAGTGGGAGTTAATCTTCCAGATAATATAGTGATTGACAGAGTTCTCTAGTCACTATCACCAAGTTAGTGGAACTTCGTGATTGTCGGTGTCAAAACCGGCGGATCTCGGGTAGGGGGTCCTGAACTGTGCATCTGAGGCGGATGGTAACTGGAGGCAGGGGACACAATGTTTTACCCAGGTTCAGGCCCCCTTGATGGAGGTAAAACCCTACGTCCTGCTTGATTAATATTGATCATATGGGTAGTACAAGAGTAGATCTACCATGAGATCAGAGAGGCTAAACCCTAGAAGCTAGCCTATGGTATGATTGTATGTTGTCCTATGGACTAAAATCCTCCAGTTTATATAGACACCGGAGAGGTTAGGGTTACACAAGGTCGGTTACAAAGGAGGAGATACACATATCCGTATTGCCTAGCTTGCCTTCCACGCCAAGTAGAGTCCTATCCGGACACGAGACGAAGTCTTCAATCTTGTATCTTCATACTCTAACAGTCCGGCCAATGGAGATAGTCCGGCTATCCGGAGACCCCCTAATCCAGGACTCCCACAGTAGCCCCTGAACAAGGCTTTCAATGACGATGAGTCCGGCTGGCAGTATTGTCTTCGGCATTGCAAGGCGGGTTCCTCCTCCGAATACACCACGGAAGAATTTGAATATAAGGATAGTGTCCGACCCTGCAAAATAAGTTCCACATACCACAGTAGAGAGAATAATATTTCCACAAATCCAATTTGCTGACTTGTTTTGGCAACACGACATTATGTCACGGCACGGCGATTATTCGAACCGTTCCTTTTAACTTGCCCCGCACATAAGGCAAGGCAGTTTTTTGACACGTCTCGTCAAAGCAAAGATTGTGCCCCCTTATCATGGGATTCTCATCAATACGGGCATGGGTAACCCAACCGCGTTTAGGACTCCTAGATTATAGGCAAGCCCCAAACGGCCACGGATAGGACGCTTGGTATTCAACCTATTTATAAAGGGCCAAGGTTTTCACTTTTTCCCCTCCCGTGCTCAATCGGATCCTTCCCCCGCCTCGAGTTCTAAAACCCAAAGCTCAGGTCAGGTGCTCCGGATCTCCAACCATGTCTGGATCCAGCCTTCAAGGCCGATGGACGCCCTCCTCCGTTACGGACGAAGATATCAAGAAGTTGAGGGAGGCCAGATATCTGACCACCGAAGTTTCGCATCGACTGCCTGCCCGAGGGAGGTCGTCCCTACTCCTAAACCCAACGAAGATGTCGTGTTCATCTCCCACTTCCTCCGAGGTCTAGGCCTCGCTCTGGATCCCTTCGTAAGGGGTTTGATGTTTTACTACGGGATAGAGTTCCACGATCTAGCCTCGGACTCCTTTCTTCACATCTCGGCATTTATTGTCGTGTGTGAGGCCTTCCTTCGCATTACCCCTCACTTCGGCCTGTGGCTCAAGACTTTTGTTGTGAAGCCAAAGACAATTGAGGGACAGCACGCAGCGTGCGGAGGAGCATTAATAAGAAAGATTGCGGGTGTCCCGTAGCCAAAAGGTTCCTTTCCAGAGGTGTCCGGATTATGGCAACGCGAGTGGTTTTACATCACAGCTCCCAGAAGTTCCACGTGGGTGGCTCCCCCCGCTTTCTGCTTGGGCCCCCCACCAAAACTGATGTCATGGATTAGTAGAGGGCTGAGCTGGGGTCCAGCCAAGGACGTGCCTATACTACAAAGCCCCATTCAAGATCTCTTCGAGGGAAATTTTAATTTGGTTATGGTAATGCAATTCATGCTGGTTCGTCGAGTCCAGCCTTGCAAACGTCGGCCCCTTCGCTTGTGGGAGTTCAACCCGGAAGGACCGCACGCTATTCAAAGTTTCCTCAGCCTGACGCACGAGGAGATGTACAAGTCATTGTTCAGACCTCAAACAGAGTGTCCGGACACTACCGAGGACATGGGCCTCAGTAGCAACCGCACCGCCGAACAAGTAAGTAATCCTCAACCCCAACACACCGTCTTTTATTTATCCCGACGTCATTTCTGAGAAATCGCCCTTTGACCAGGACTGGCTAACCAAGGTGAAGATGATTCGGTGTTCGGCCCCCTCCCTGAGGGTTTGGAAAATCTGGTACTAGAAAAGATGCTCGAGCGCGCACCTTGCCCGGAGCCCTCGAAGGAAGATGCGGGGGAGAATAATATGGGCGAAAGCGGGCCCCCATCGCTGCCAGTTCCGACCGAGGGAACGAGTGCCTCCACAAGGGAGGATAACCAAGGAGAAGATTCTGACCTTCTCTCGCTACGAGGGAGGAAGAGGACTGCCTCTGAGGATCCGAAAACCGAGGCCTCCAAACGGGAGAAGAGGTCTCCAACAGAGGGTCCTGCCTCGGGGGGTGCTCTTGCCGCACAAAGTCCGCGCAGGGACCAGCCCTCCAACGAGCCGCAAGTGATCAAAAAAATACTTTAATAGTGAAGGTATACTACCTTTCCTCTGAGAAACATAATCGAAGCATATATCTTGCAGTTCGGATCTTAGCCCTTCTCAGCTGAGCTCGTCTTCGGGGGATCTTCTTCCGGAGATGATGGAGAGCGAAACGCCTCCCTCGGACTCCCCCGCTCAAGAGGCGGGCGACCTCGAAGTGTCTTCATGGAGGGCCTCTCCGGGTCCGGTGAGGCCAGAAGATAATCCCATAGTCACCCGAAGTCCCTAGCGTCCGGCTCTGGAAGGGAGCAAACAAAAGAGTCCGGCACCGTCTGGTATGCTGTCGGACGTTCTGAGGGAGCTGTTGGAGCGAGCGGTCATCTCAGAAGAACACCGTACGTTGATGGGTACGGTGATGGAAATAATTTCATCCGCCGAAAGCGGATTACATGAAGCCTTTATGAGTCTACTGACGGGCTTTGAGGTACGTGAAATGATATACTTTTTGATAGTGCCGCACATGTTAGGTGTGCCCTATGTAGATAGTAGCCCCTGAGACTCTAGTTGTCGTCGAGAATGGCGGCGAACAGAGGATCATAGTCCCAGGTAATAACCAGACTGCCGTGATGTGCAGGTGGTGGAGGCTCCGGTGGCTAGCCGGACTAATGAGTTTGCTGAACTAAAGCGGCAATTGGATGCGGCAGACGCCAACATCGAGCTTGTTAACAAGCGGCTTGACGAGTCACAGGGTAAGTAATGTCTTCTGGTGAATGTCACATAATAAGAGCAGCATGATGCCAGTATCTTTAATATGTTGTGACTGCAGACTAAGCTGCCACCGTGGAGACCCTTCGGGCGAAACTTGCCTGAGCCGAAGAACAAGCAAGAGATAGTAATGCGTCTGCTTTGAAGGCGGCCAAAGAGTTAAGAGCCGCGAAGGCTGCGCATTGCGAAAGCAAAGAGAAGATGGCCAAGATGGCCGTGGAATTAAAAGGCACTGTCGACCGTTGCTAGTTCCTTGAAGAAGAAAACTGAGTGAAGGCAGCGGACCTTGAAAAGGCCATGATGGCGACCAAAGACACTCGCTCTGCTATGAGGGCGAAGAAGGAGGAGCTGCGCGAAGCCAGGGATATTGCGGCTGGGAAGCCCTTTCTGCTGCAAAGGAAGTTCGGAGATCCGCGGTATGCCCCTCTGGATCGGCTGTGGAGTTCAGCAGACGCATATATGGACTTGGCTCCAAGCACTGTCGATGCGGTCGAATACTTCCGAGATCAGACAGATCGTGAAGTGGACAAGCTGTTCTGGTCGCAATTTAACGTTTCTGAGCGTCCGCTTCCCTTGGCTGATCAGCTAGCCAAATGGGCCGAACTTAATAGGTTGTCCGGACTTGCCATGAGGTCCATCCTAGATCATTTTTGGCCGGAGAAGCCGAAGCCAAACAACTATTTCAGCTTAGTGCAACAGTTCCTTGGTGCGGTGCCGCACATCAATGCGATGAAGAGGTCGGCGTGCATAGAAGGCTCGCGGATGGCCTTTGCCCGTGTCCATACTGGGCGCAAGGTTCGGCCATAAGCCGAATAGCTGTCGAGCACTATTTTGAAGAGGTTCTTGAGGGTGCTCGTTTGATAGAGGCCCAATGCTCAAATTATATTATGTTTGAGTGACATGTATTCCCATTGTAAACACATTGTTTTTATGAAATGTAGTAAGGCTGTATTTATACTTTTGCCAGAAAGTAATATGGTGCCTCCTGTGCGGCCGTTTACGTATATATGTATATAACCTGAAAGATTGCAGTCGTCGGCTTCAACCCCCACGCATATAATGCAGAGGTGCTCGCAGAAAACGCATGTTCACACTTAACCCAACATCTTGGTCCTATTAAGGAGGTCATAGCGCAGCGAATGAGGCAACCGGACAATGATGCTTTAACACTTTCACTTAGCCATAGGAGTTTGACGGTGGGGCTACTATATAGCCCCTGGTGGCTCCGCACTCTCCCGAACTCGGGTTGCGTATATGCCTGGCCGGGAAACGGCCCTTTGTTAAAGCGGAGGAATTCTAATATTCCGATAGGTCGTCGAGTGGTTGACTAGTCTCGTGCTATATCATGACAGTCAGTTTTCGGCTTTCTCTACTGAGGTGCTCGTCCGGACGAACCAGGGCACAATCGCAGTAATTCTCCTGGTGCTGCCTTAGCCGATAGAATGGAACATAAGGCACCAAAACATAGGAGCCAGGCAAACCCAACATTTGACCAAAGACATGATTCGGAGCTGATGCATATAAGGCCAAAATCGCGATGCCGGACACTCCCTAAGGTATTCGGTCTTTATGGTACAAACCGGGCCTGAATAGTGCCCTTTGTAAGAAGCCCCTTGTGTCCAAGTATGGGTGTTATTCTGACATGGCCACATGCCAAGACGTCAGCATCCTTCTCAATTGTACTGAGAATCCGAGGGATGTGTATGAACAAGAGACAGTAAAAAAAGGTTTACGCACGGTCTTAATCGAAAAAGAATCCTTGGTGCAGGTCCCTGCTGCACGTCTGCGTGTGTATCCATTGTGCCGTATCCTGGACGGGTGTAGCACGATGGTCATCTGTAAAAGAGAGGAACTTGGTGAAAAGTTGTCATGCAGAAATGTAGTTTTAAAAAAAAACCATGTATAATTAAAGATGAGTAAAAATTTGCCACTTTTCTGCGTGCGTTGAGCCCCTTGTATTTGCACCGGACTCGTGTAACCGTGTCCGTTGTCTTGATGACCTATCAAATGCTTTAGTTGGTGAGGCCGTTTTTAGTGTGCGGCTGCCAAGGCGGTCGCATTCTCTTCGGTGCGCAAAGATCGCTCAATATTTCCATTCACTGTATTGATGCCACGTGGACCGGGCATCTTGAATGTGAGGGAAGCGTAATGCGGTATTGCATTAAAGCGAGCGAAAGCTTCACGTCCAAGTAGTGCTTGATAGCCACTTTGGAACGGAGCAATGTGGAAGGTTAAACGTTCGCTACGGAAGTTATCGGGGACGCCGAATATAACCTTTAGTAGCAGAGAGCCCGTGCAGTGAGCCCCTGGGCCTGGCGTTACTCCTTTAAAGGTAGTGTTGCTATGGCGAGTTTTCGTTGGGTCTATTCCCATTTCGCAGATTGTATCCTGGTATATCAGGTTTAGACTCCTGCCACCATCCATCAGGACTCGTGTGAAGTGGTATCTTTCAATTATTGTGTCTAATACCAGGGCAGCCCATCCTGCACGCCGGATACTTGCTGAGTAATCACGATGGTCGAAAGTGATCGGTTGAGACGACCAGTGGCAGGACTCCGCGGTGATAGGCCCTTGGGCATATTTTTCTGGGAGTGCCGCTTTGTTTCTCCCCTTGATCACGTGTAACACGTTGACTGTGTTGTCTTCTGGTGGAAACTTCTTTTGTTCCCCAGTGTCTTGCTTGAGAGGCTCATCCTCGTCTTCGCTTGGTGTATCCTCCCCCTTGTGTACAGCGTTGAGCTTGCCGGACTGCTTGAAGACCCAACATTCTCTGTGTGTATGATTAGCGGGTTTACCAGGGGTGCTATGGATCTAACATACTTGGTCCAGAATTTTGTTTAGGCTGGACAGTTCGTCTCTCGCGCCTTTAGAGGGTGGCTTTTGTTGACCTGGCCGAGAGCTTTTGAATCCGGCGTTTACTGCCGTGCTCTTCATGTTGTCTTCTTTATTTCTGCGTTTGTTATTGTTGCTGCACCATGATTTCCCATTTCCATCTTTAACTTCATATGTACTGGGGTCGCTGATGCTGCATCTAGCTAGCCAGCTATCCTCACCCACGCAAAAGCGGGTCATGAGGCTTGTTAATGCTGCCATTGTTCTCGGCTTTTCTTGGCCGAGATGTCTGGCAAGCCATTCGTCGCGGACGCTATGCTTAAAAGCTGCCAAGGCCTCGGCGTTCGGACAGTCGACAATTTGGTTCTTTTTAGTAAGAAACCTATTCCAAAGCTTTCGGGCTGACTCTCCGGGCTGTTGAGTTATATGACTCAAAACGTCCGCGTCCGGAGGTCGGACGTAAGTCCCCTGAAAATTTGCCCGAAAAGCATCTTCGAGCTCTTCCCAGCTTCCAATCGAACTTTTGGGGAGGCTCTTAAGCTAGTGCCGAGCTGGCCCTTTGAGTTTGAGTCGTAAATACTTAATGGCGTGGAGGTCATCTCCTCGAGCCATATGGATATGGAGGATATAATCCTCAATCTAGACACCAGGAACTGTTGTTCCACCGTATGCCTCTATATTTATGGGTTTGAATCCCTCTGGAAATTCATGATCCAGCACCTCATCGGTGAAACATAGGGGGTGTACCGCGCTCTTCGGATGTTTGTTGTGTTGCGTTGTATGCTAGAGCGCCCTTACGTGGTCCATAGATGGATCTGGTTCTGCCGTCCTTTTGACGCGAGTCCTCGCGTGGACCACGTATTGGCTTATGTGTGGCGTTGTTTGCCGCTATATGTTGGCCGTGAGGTCGCTTATCCGGCAATATGGTTGTTTTGATTTTTGGTTGTGGGGGGGTCTAAGGCCTCCTCATCAAATTCAGGTAGAAACTTCCGTTCAAGTAGCTCTTGGTGGGGCGATTACCGCCGTACTTCGCCGCTGTGTTGAGTACTTTGTTCCATCTGATTTGCAGTGTGTCTTGTGCAGCTTTGAGCCTTTACTTCTGCTTTTTTAGACTCCTCGCGGTGGCAACGAGCCTTTGATGGGCATTCGGTTGCTCCAGGTGTCTGTCCGGTGTGACGTCATCTGGACTATGATTTTGACAGAGTCGGGTTGTTTGGCTTGATTCTCCATGTTGCCATGGTCCGGCAATGGTCCCCCCTGCTCTAACGCTGGGTCCGTATGATCGTTGTTTCTACTGAGGCGGGATTTGGGCCGGTGCTTACGCTGCCGTTTCGACTGCTTCTCGAGGGAACAACCCTTCGTTATGTCCTTCCGTTCCTCATTGTCGTTTTCCTTTGGTGTGTCCACCATGTATACGTCATGTGGTGAAGTGGGCGTCTAGTGCCCTGGGGGCAGTGGTTCCTGTTCGTCTCCTCCATCATCGTCCATACCGTCGATGTTTTCAGAGTCGGAGTCGAGCATATCGGTTAAGTCATCGACAATGGCTATTAAGTGGGTGGTGGGTGGGCGGCGAATTTCTTCGTCATCCACATCCCAATACTGCCAGGCATACTTCGGCCAGGATTCTCCTGACAAGGAGAGAGACTTTAATAAATTCAGTATATCGCCGAAGGGCGAGTGTTGAAAGATATCCGCGGAGGTAAACTCCATGATTGGAGCCCAACCGGATTCGATCAGAACGGGCGCAGGCAGTTCGGGGACCGTGGCTAGAGAAGTATCCGGCAGTTTAGCAACACGGCTCTCGTGCAAGGTAAAATCGATGTTCGGCTCGATCGCCGCTGAGGGTAAGGCCTCCGTGGCGGGGTCCATCCACCCGTCCGCGGAAGGCGCAACTGGCTTCGAATTGAGGGTCGGAGTGGCTGCCGGTGCGATATCCTTAACACTGTCCGATGGTAGAGCTAAGTCATACTCATCATGACCGCATGACGCACAAGGAAGAGGCTCGAATCTGTCGAAGATCAAGTCTCCACGGATATCGGCCGTGTAGTTTAAGCTTCCAAACCTGACCTGGTGGCCAGGGGCGTAACTTTCAATCTGCTCCAGAAGGCCAAGCGAATTGGCCCACAGTGCAAAGCCGCTGAACATGAAGATCTGTCCAGGGAGAAAAGTCACACCCTGGACTGCATCGCTATCGATGATAGTAGGAGCCATCAAGCCTAACGACGACGACATAGAGGAACAGTCAATGAAAGCACCAATGTCGGTGTCAAAACCGGTGGATCTCGGGTAGGGGGTCCCGAACTGTGCGTCTAAGGCGGATGGTAATAGGAGGCAGGGGACACAATGTTTTACCCAGGTTCGGGCCCTCTTGATGGAGGTAAAACCCTATGTCGTGCTTGATTAATATTGATGATAGGGGTAGTACAAGAGTAGATCTACCACGAGATCAGAGAGGCTAAACCCTATAAGGTAGCCTATGGTATGATTGTATGTTGTCCTACGGACTAGAATCCTCCGGTTTATATAGACACCGGAGAGGTTAGGGTTACACAAGGTCGGTTACAAAGGTGGAGATACACATATCCGCATTGCCTAGCTTGCCTTCCACGCCAAGTAGAGTCCCATCCGGACACGAGACGAAGTCTTCAATCTTGTATCTTCATAGTCTAACAGTCCGGCCAATGGAGATAGTCCGGCCGTCCGGACACCCCCTAATCCAGGACTCCCACAGTGATGAACTATAATATGCAAGGGATAACAGAAACAATTCCCAAGCTGTAACGCCCCGAGACCATTGCGCCAGGTGTCTTCCAGTTATTCGCTGTTGTTGCCTTGTCATTTGTTTGCGTGTCATGCATTTCATATCATGTCATCATGTGCATCTCATTGGCATACGTGTTCGTCTCATGCATCCGAGCATTTTCCCCGTTGTCCGTTTTGCAATCCGACACTACTATGTCCTCCGGCGTCCCCTTTTGCCTCTTTTCATGAGTGGGTTTTAAACTTTCTCGGAATGGACCGAGATTTGCCAACCGGTCTTGGTTTACCACCGGTAGACGGCCTGTCAAGTTTCGTCCCATTTGGAGTCCGTTTGATACTCCAACGGTTAACTAGGGAATCGTAAAGGCCTCGTGTGTGTTGCAGCCCAACACCACTCCAAAGTGGCCCAAAACCCATCCAAACCCCCTCCATCCTCTTGGTCATTCGATCACGATCACGTGGCCGAAAACCGCACCTCATTTCGACTCTCCTAGGTCCCTCTACCTATATATATGTGTCTTCCCCCGAAAATTCGCAGTCTAACCCTAGTAATCTTCCTGCTCGCGCCGCCGGACATGTCCACCGCCGCCGCCACATCACCCGGACGAATCAGGCGGTGCCACCTCACCCCAGAGGCCGCTCCCGACCAACCGGAGCGCGCCACGTCGCCACCCCGCGGCTCCCACCGAACTGGGCCCGCCGGAGCCCATCACGGGCTCCCCTAGCCCGATCCGCCCGCCGACGCCTCCCGCAGGCACCCGCGCCCGCGCGCCTTCGCCTGAGCCATCGCGCGCCACCTTCGTGTGCCGCATTGCCTGGCGCTGCGTCGCCTCCCTCCCGTCGTTTGCCCCGCCGGTCGCTGCCGCTGGCGAGCGCCACCGCCTCACCGCCTGCGAGCTCGCCCTCGCCGCCGCCGTACTTCTCCTCGCCGGCGCCTCGGTCCTCTCCTTCCTCTCCGGCACCAACTCCGGCGACCACGTCGGCGATCCTCGTCCCGCGTTCGCTTTCCACGAGGTCTAAATTCCATTAAGTCCCTTCTCTGTGATATTTTCATGCCATGTTCATCGCATCATCACTTCATCATCGTAGCCCCGTTTCATGCGTATGATATATCGAAATGTTCATCATGATGTGCTCTTCATTTCATTCCATTGCACCATCTTGTTTGAGTCCATCTTGCTGCCCTAATGACTATTGCAAGAGTGCTATAAAACGTTAGTTCCTGATTCTTAGCAGATCTTGAGCATTTGTCATTTTTGCCATGATTATTGTGTGCTGCATATGGGCATGAGCTCTACATGTGTTTTGGGCTATGCCATGCCATATTTACAGGGGTGTATGCCATGTATTTTTGTGATCATTGTGGTGACTAGTACAAGCATGCAAAGTAGCTCTCGTGATGTTGCTGATTTCAGGGACTTCGTTTTTCACTAAGTCTTCTCCCTGTTGTTATTTTAATGCCATGTATTCATGTTGCTACAGAGTGATCCATGCTTATTTTGAGTATGTTCAGTATGGATGATTTGGGCATATGGTTCTGCTATATCCATCCATGTCCTTTTTTGCATTTATGGAGTGTCCTAGCATGACTCAATCTTGCTCTACTTTTGCTATAAAATGTTCCTGGCAGATTGTTTACGTGTTAATCAATTTTTCCAAGGTTGATGTAGTTGATCCATGCATGCTATGAGATTGTTCTTGCCATGTTTAGCTTCTTGATCATGTCTTCTTGGTGGTAGTATGCTTAGTTTGTCATGCAACGCCTTGTGTTGAGTGCATCGAGCTCGCAAACATGCCTTCATAATTTTTTTGATGTCGGATTCCGGGTTCCGGCAGACCCTTGAGGTTCGAACACTGGGGTGCGCATGGAGCTTTCGCCTCCTACCTACCTGCATCCCTCCGCCATGCCAAGATCTAGGCTATGGAAAGAACAACACAAGAGACACAGGGTTTATACTGGTTCGGGCCACCGTTGTGGTGTAATACCCTACTCCACTGTGTGGTGTGGTGGATTGCCTCTTGGGCTGATGATGATGAACAATACAAGGAAGAACAGCCTCGCGAGGGTCTATTCTTAGCTGGGGCGATGAACTGCTGGGAGGAGTTCAGTCACCTTTCTCTCTCTCTTTCTCTCTACCTCTCCCTCTCCTAGAAACCTCTGACCGCTTCCTTCCCAGCTCCCTCCTATCTTGCGGGTGGCTGGTCCTATTTATAGAGGCCCTGTTCCTCTTCCCAAATATCGAGCGGGAAGGGAGCCAACAATGGTGGGCTAATTTGAACGGGGACAGCTAGTACCAGCTATCCTGACAAAAGTAGTCTTCGCCTGCACAAAGCTCTGGTGGTGACGCCGTCTTGGGCTCCACGATGACCTCCGTCTTGCAGTCCTCCTGGTTTTGGTCTCGTTGCACCGAAATGGCAACCTTTGCCTGATGCCTCGGTACTCCACGGCTGCGCTTGCGCCCTTTGCGCCAAAGGGGAAAGGAGGACACTGCGTGGGCTGGCACCCTCCTTGCGCCCTTGGTCGTCATGGCTTGCATCACGGGCACCTCGTGAGGTACCCCGCCTTGATCTCTCCGCCTCCTCGCGAGCCAGCCCGATGAGGCCGTGCCTGAGGAAGCTCTACGTCGTCCGCCCCGTGAGGCTTGGCCCCTCGCAAGGGTCTTGGGTCTGTGCTGGTGAAGATGGGCCGTGCTAGGCCCCCCTTTGAGCCACGCCGCAGGCCGCAGGCAGGCAAGTCTGGGGACCCCCATTCCCAGAACGCCGACAGTAGCCCCCGGGCCCATGGCGCGCCCGGACTTGGCCGTGCAGGGAGGCGGAAGGGAAAGAGCGAAGTGCCACGGGCCCTAACAGCCTGTGGCCTTGGGCGCCGTGTGGTGGTTGATTGGACGTGGGCGCCTTAGCAACCGCGCGAGTTGATAAAGGATCGGCATCTGCCTAGGCCTTGCTTCTGGCTTTCCCCGGTTGCTGCTCAGATCCCCGTTCTTGCGCCTCTCCTTCCTTCCTCCGAAATTTCCAGGTCTGCTCCAACCGTTTGACCCAGGAAGCCATGGCGCCTCGTCAGCCCCCGGCCGTAGCTTGGTACTCGTCTGCCCTGGACTCGCCAAACGTGTCGGAGGCGAGCCTTGCCCGGTTGCGCCGCATGGCAACGGCGCGGAGCATCAACGGGGCGAAGGCTTTCAAGGCCGGCTCCGCCACCCCTGAGGGTCAAGGGAGCACCTTCTATCCGTTCTTCGTAAGTGCCATTGCCGCTGGCCTGGTGCCTCCCTTCTCCGAGTTCTTCTTCTCTATCCTCCGCCATTATAAGCTACAGGCTCTACATCTCCACCCCAATTCCGTCCTTCTCCTAGCAATCTTCGCCTATTATTGCGAGGCTCATGTAGGGGTGCAGCCCTCAGTGGCCTTGCTGCGCCACTACTTCTACCTCTAGACCTCTCAGGGTCCTGCTTCCGCGTGCGCGAGCTTCATCGCGTACGGTGGCGCCATTGCCATCTCGAACCCCAGGAAAAGGATTGAGGGCTTCAGGAGCAAGTGGGTCTTGGTGGATGCTGGGCGCATCCTGTCACACCCTAGCTAGTCCATGCATTAGAGTGTGCATCATGTTTACTTCATCAGAAACATGAAATGGGAAAGGCAGAACCCCCAGCACCCCCCCTGAAATCAACTAGGGTTTACTAAAAATAATTTCAATGAACCTAAAATGCCCTTCTAAAATGTTCACCCTCTTTGCCTTGGGTTAGAACCTCTGGCAAAATTGGTGCACAATTTTCTAGGTCAACAGAAGGTCATTGATTTAAATCATAAATATTTGAATTTGGGCATTTAAATGCTATAAAATAATTCAAATGCTCAAATAATTCTGGAAATAAATGTTTGCTGTTAGAAATAATCCCAACAGAGCCCACAATTATTTCCAGGATTTTAGGAAGTGCCTAGGTATTTTTAATAAAGCCCTACAGCTACAGAAAAATAGAGAAAAAGAAAACAAACAGAAAACAACAGAGAGAGAAAGAGTTTATCTGGGCTTCTTACCTGCAGCAGAGCCGGCCCAGCTCCAGTTCTGGCCCAGCCCACCAGGGGCTCCCCGGTCTTCTTCCTCCTTCGACAGTAGGCAGAGGGCGTGTGCCCGCGGCGCTTCGGCACGCGCGCGCCACCTCCACCCTGCCTGCCTACGTCCTCGACGCTCTGGACGTCCCCAACGACGCCACGCACCCCTGGAACCCCCTCGCTCACTCTCTCATCCCCATCCCCTCCCTTGGCTCTCTCCCGCTAGCTCAACCGAGCGCAGCCGCAGTCGCACCACCGACGTAACCACGACCACCGTGCTCCCCTCGCCTCCCCACCTTGTCTGCAAGCTCCGCCATCGTCCGCCACTTCGCTCCACCCTGGCCCCGAGCACTGGGATGGCCTGCATCGCCGGCTGCTTCATCTTCTTCCTCCTCGGGTCGCCGGAGATCCCCTCGCCGCCCCGCTTCGCTCCGGTGCTTCCCCGAGCACGCTGGGCTTCTCTGCGAGTCCACCGTGAGCTCCTCTTTGATTCCCCTCTCTCCCCGCACGATTTTGCTCGCTCTAGCCACGCCAATCGCCGGAGCCGTGAGCTTTCGGCCGCCGTCCATGTCGTCGCCGCAGCCATAGACGCTGGTGCCCGCATTCGAGCGTGTCACCGAACTCACCGTGCTTCGAGGAGCCGATAACGGCCACCAGCTCGCCCTCTCGTGCACCGTAGCACCACTTCCCATTTGTGCCCGAGCGCCACCGCTGCCCAGCTCGTCGCCGGGCTCGATTCCGGCCACCTCGCGCCCTCCCACTGCCACTGCTGGATGCGCACGTGCCCCAGCTCGCCGTAGAACCCAACCACGTCACAATTGGTGCCCTGTGGGCGATTTCCGCAGCGCGCCACCGCGTCTGGCCTCGCCGGCGGCTAAAGGCCGGCAGGTTTTGACCTCCTGACCGGCGAGGTTGACCTGCTGACATGGGTTGACCTCCCCCCTCTCTCTCACCGACATGCAGGCCCCGCCCGACTAATTACCCTGTTAGTGCTAACTAAATAGGTTAGTTTAATTAGTATAGTCACTGACTAGTGGGCCCTGCCAGTTAATTAGGCTAACTAAACGTAGTTAGTGCACAGAGACACTGACCAGTGGGCCCCACCAGTCAGGTTTGACCTGGCTAGCGCCTTTGACTGCTGACGTCACCCTGACGCGTTGCTGACACAGTAATTGAATTTCTGGAATTATTTTTATTTAGGAAATTCCAAAAAATAGTTCAAACTTCAAAAATTCATAGAAATTCAACCATAGCTCCAAATGAGATAAATTATATATGAAAAATTATCAGAAAAATTCAATCTATCCATCTGTAATGGTTTCACGCATGACAAAACAAGTTTACCTTGATCTTTAAGCAGAATAAGGTAATGCACTATAAATGCCATGTTTAATGAGCTAATATTTGAATATTTGATTCAAATGAGTTCATCCCTCTCTATTTTAGCTTGCATTAGGCCAAGACACAATCATATTGCCATGGCATAGCATGCATCATATTGTTGCATATCGTCATGTGTTGATTGTGTTCCGATGTGTTCTTCGTGGTAGGTTCTGCCTCCGAGGATATTCACGAGTATCCAACTGAAGGGCAGTATCCCGCTACCACTCCATCAGGCAAGCAACCATTGATCATTCCGATACAAACCCATGTTCTCTCTTCTTCTCTTATTTACTGCATTAAGACAACGCGATTCAAACTGCTGTGTGCTACGGTAGTTGAACCCTTATCCTCTGCATGACCTGTCATTGCCACAGTAACTAGATGACACCCACTAGCATGTGTAGGAGTTGATTGAGCCATGTATGTGATTCCTACCTTTCTATGCCTGCTATGCTTAGAGATGTGTCAGGTCTGGTTCATCTAGGTGATGGGCTAGAGTGAAATGCTTATGTCGGTAATATGAGGGATGTGTTGAACATGTTTTGGTAAAGGTATCGATGAGAGGCCATGTAGGAGTACATGGTGGGTTGTTTCGTTGAGACCGTCCCTAGGAACTGAGATCTGTATGTGTGATTTAAGATTCAGCTACTACCATGCATTGGGATCCTTAATTGACCCTCTCGGCTTCTTAATCACCCTAGTACTCTGTCCAGGAGTTGCCAATAGTTTCTGGTGCTTGTAGGTTATGTGTTGGCGGCCGTGCGTAGCGCTGACCCTAGGGGTGGGCTATGTTGCGGTAGATACACCGTGGCACGGTGTATCGAGTCACCCATTTGGTGTCTCGGGAACCCTGTTCACATTGTTCGGGGCCGTATGTGGAAACCTCGGCCAGACTCCCTGCGGATGGAACCTGGATAGGCGATAAACCTGGAAGAGGCTTAGGTGTTTAGGTAGGCCGTGGCCGACACCCTCGCTGGGCTTCCGCTTGAAGGTTGCCGAGTACATGTCGCGTAGACGGCGGTAAGTGGTGAAAGCGTGTATGATGAAGTACACCCCTGCAATGTATAAAACTATTCGAATAGCCCCGTCCGTGGTAAAGGATTACTTGGTTGCCTATACAGTTCATCGACAAGTTAATGGATACTACTAAAAGACTCAAGATAAGTCTGAGTACCGAGGATGGCCCCCTCGTAGGATGACGAGGAAGGATCCCCGGTGGAGTATTGTGTTGGTGAGTAGTGACTCGTGTGCGAAAACTATTTTGCTAGTGAAGTTCCGTAGGATAGTTTAGCCAAGAGTCAAAGCTGGCTTGCTGCATTAACCCCACCACCTTCTTGAGAATAAGCATGTATAGTAGGTTCTGATGTAAGACTTGCTGAGTACCTTTGTACTCATGTTTTCTTATTTATTGTTTTCAGACGACAACACTGCCCCCTCCGATGGGTTTTATGTAGACCTTGACGTCGACGAGTGACTAGCCACCCAGGTGGTGATCCCGGCCATGGAGGGCCCTATGTAGATAGACAGGCTTCGAGAAGCCTTATTTCTTTTTAGAGTTTGTACTCAGACTAGTTGCTTCCGCATGTGCTTGTATGATTGTATGACTTGAGTGTCGGGTCGTGTGACCCCTATCTGTATGACATGTTATGTATGGCTCCCTGGAGCCTTTAAATAAAGTACTTGAGTTGTAGAGTTTTGTTGTGATGCCATGTTCTATGTACTCATATCGGGCATATTGTGTGTATGATTGAAATGCTTGGTATGAGTGGGATCCGACAATCTAGTTGTTTATCCTTGGCAGCCTTTCTTATGGGGAAATGTAGTCTAGTGTTCCTCGAGCCATAGTAGTCCTCTATAGCCCAGTTCACCGGAGTCCTGCTAGCCCAGCACTACTGTTTAGGACACTTGACTGGCCGGCATGTGTTTCACTTCGTCCCTATGTCTGTCCCTTTGGGGAAATGTCACGCGGTGACTTCCGGAGTCCTTCCTAGCCTGCTACAGCCCGAGATCCCCGGAGTCCTGTTAGCCCAGTGCTACAGCCCGGAATCACTCGTTGATGACCGACATGTTCGATGTGATTCATGTATGCCTGTCTCCATAGGTCTGTGCCGCTTTGGGTTCACAACTAGCCATGTCGGCCCGGGTTCTCTGTCATATGGATGCTAGCGACACTATCATATACGTGAGCCAAAAGGTGCAAACGGTCCCGGGCCATGGTAAGGCAACACCCGTGGGATACCATGCGTGAGGCCGCAAAGTGATATGAGGTCTTACCGGCTAGATCGATGTGGCTTGGAATCGGGGTTCTGACAGCGTTGGCATCAGAGCCGGACTGCCTGTAGGTTCATTGAGCCAAACTGGTCGATGTCGAGTCTAGAAATGCTTTAGTTATATGTAGGGGAATTGATTGTGGGAGGGAATATAAGGTTCTTTTACTCCTTTACCTATGCCTCTGATTTGAGTCATTCTCTCCTCATTCAACGTGGGTTAAGGACTAGGCTCTCTTCTTCTATCAGGTTCACGTGTTACTAATCCATAGTAGCTTATAGGATTATTGTTACGAGTTCCAGTTCAGCTTCTACTATTCTTAGTATGTTGCTAATTGAATCAGAACCTTGATATGATGTTGTTGAGTGGTATTGTGAACTGTTGTGGATGTCTCAAATCTTTCTCTGAGCATTTACAGCCGTCATGCTGTCCAATTTTCCCTAGAAATTCTAATGTCTTTGCATTGTGGTGGTGCTTTCAGATGGCCAACCGTCCTCAAAACCAAGTGGTTCTCCTGACCAGGTGCCTCGACATGCCCGGTCATACTGCTATGTTAGTCCGGGTCATGATCGAGACGGGTTACCGTTGGTATCCCGAATACACTGTCGAAGAGCAGTTCCGCGACTTTAATCAAAGCCAGTATTTCTGCACCGTCAGGATATTTCCTTCTTATCCTGGATCTACCGAGCCCCTTCACTGTTCCTATGGACTCGGGGTTACCGTTGAGATGGCTGTGCAGGATGCTGCCTATTCCATGATGACCATCATGCGAGTCTGGACTGGCCTGCTTCGGAACACTGACTTCCGTTACATGCCAGCTTCACTTCCGGGAGCGCATGGGTATCTTCAGGCTATCTATGCTGACTCCACTTAGGAGGACTCATTAACTCGTACCACTCCCGAGATGCTCGAAGATAAGGACCGAGAGAATCGGGCCTTGAGGTTGGAGCTTTTCAATACCCGTGCTGATCATTGGGCCACATTGACTCGGTTTGCACCTGCGGTGCAAGCTGGATGTATGGATACAAGGGATCTATATC
The DNA here is from genome assembly GCA_034509565.1 of Triticum monococcum. NCBI lineage: Eukaryota > Viridiplantae > Streptophyta > Magnoliopsida > Poales > Poaceae > Triticum > Triticum monococcum. The sequence continues at coordinate 144,002,440 of CM067841.1, read as the reverse complement.
CTGTGAGATTAGCTCTACCAGACATGGTGGATTGGCATGATGTGGGAGGCATCACCCCACCCCGTGGTCCCCGCAAGCCACCATTTGTTGGTCCAAGACCTCATCCTAGCCCCTATGGTCCACAGGCTCCTCAGGACCGTCTGTTTTCGGATGATCACGTTGAACTTCCAGGCTATGGAGGTGACTTCTATGAGGACTACTACGGAGCTGTCTGAATTAGTAGTAGTACCACTAGTATTGTAGTAGTTGTATCTCCACTGTCCTGCGTGACTTGTGGAATATGACTTCGTGTGTAATCGATTCCGGAGGTGTAGACAAATAATGTATAGGAGCCTAGAATGCCTCCGATGAGAGGTAACGTCTTTCATCATAGTTGTACTGTAGCCTGGGCTGGTACTAAACTATGTATGATGTGTATGACCGTTGGTATATATATGGCAGTTTTATATTACCATGACATACGGATGAACATCTCTGCATTCCGTGTTATCCATTACGTTCTGCACTTCCTTGCTAAGTTTGAGCCATCCTTGACTAATCCGTTGTCTTGTTTTCTCCTAGGATGGTCAACACCCGCGGCAACCCTGCTGTCCCGGAGCAGGGGGAAGCCAGTGCAGCCAGAGGTGAAAATCTGCCTCACCCGCCTTCTCTGGCCGAAGTGATGCTAGAGGCGGAAAGAAACAAGCGTGAGACTAACCGCCTGCTGGAGCGGATTGAGCAGAACACTGCACGCCACCCGCGAAATGACTTGGTGTCAATCAATGACTTTATCAAGCTGTACCCACCAAAGTTCAACCATTCTGTCGAGCCCCTCGACGCAGATGATTGGCTTCGCAGCATCACCCACAAGCTACGTTCTGCCAATGTAGCCGAAGCCGACAAGGTTACTTATGCTGCCTATCATCTCGAAGGCCCTGCTAGCCTTTGGTGGGAAAACTTCGAAGCTATGCGCCCGGTCGGTCAAATCACTACTTGGGCTGAATTCAGTGAGGCTTTCCGTGAGCATCACATTCCGGAAGGTCTCATGGATCGCAAGAGGGAGGAGTTTTGCAACTTCACCCAAGGAAGACTAACTTTAGATGCTTACAGTCGTGAATTTGGGTATCTGGCACGCTATGCTCCTAAAGAGGTTTCTACTAACGCCAAGAAGCAGGCAAGGTTCCGCAAGGGACTTAGCCCTGAGCTTCGCTGCGATCTACGCCTGCACGAGTGCACATCTTTTCATAAGTTGGTCAATAAAGCCATCAGTGTTGAGACAGGCCAGACTGATTATGACGCTTCACGCAAGCACTCCCGTGATTTTGGCTCTTCATCCGGCTCTGGAGCTCAGAACCGCCGGGTGTGGATTCCAACCACGGCACTGCCACCCAGGTTCATCCCGAGGCCATCCTTTGAGGCGCCTCGTCCCAACCAGCAATTTGCACCGCCCAAGCCTTATGGTGGCCCCGCTGCTAATGCTGCTCCACGCCCCAATGTGGTGACATGCTTTAAGTGCGGAGAGCCGGGTCACTATAGCCGAGAGTGTCCCCAGAACAACCCCAATCAAACTGGAAAGTCTATTGGCCGTGGTAAGCCCGCGGGGAAAACGTTCTACGCCAAGCCGGCCACCACTACACGTGGCCATGTCAACTATGTTTCAGCCGAGGAGGCTCATGAGGATCCTAACGTCGTCCTTGGTACGCTCCTTGTTAACTGCCATCCGGCATCTGTTCTTTTCGATACTGGAGCATCTCATTCATTCATATCCGAGAACTATGCTCGATTGCACCACATAACATTCTGTGACATGCCCACTTCCATGGTAATCCAATCTCCGGGTTCCAAATGGCAAACTTCTAGAGTAGGCTATGGGAACGAAATTCTTGTCGATAGACTTGTCTTCCTTGCATCCTTAATAGCTCTCAAGTCCTCCGACATAAACATCATCTTGGGTATGGACTGGATGTCATCTCATTATGCTAAGATCGATTGTGCCACTAGAACCGTTCAACTTACTCACCCCTCGGGCAAAACAGTTAATGTCTCAACTCGAGTGGCCAAGTGCCAACTTTACTCCCTAAATGCCAACCCTCTTCCAGACCTTGAGGATGTTCCGGTAGTCCGAGACTTTCCGGATGTCTTTCCAGAAGAACTGCCAGGTGTTCCACCTGACAGGGATATCGAGTTTGTGATAGACCTTGTTCCAGGAACCGTTCCAATTTCTAGAAGACCCTATAAGATGGCACCCCTAGAACTAGCCGAGCTTAAGAACCAACTCGATGAGTCCTTGAAGAAGGGTTTCATCCATCCTAGTTCCTCTCCTTGGGCTTGCCCCGTCCTCTTCGTCAAGAAGAAGGATGGAACAGATCGAATGGTTGTGGATTACCGACCCGTCAACTTGGTCACCATCAAGAACAAATACCCGCTTCCCAGGATCAACGACCTATATGATCAGCTCGCTGGATCCTCAGTCTTTTCCAAGATGGATTTGAGGTTGGGTTACCATCAAATCAAAATCAGAAACGGGGACATCCCCAAAACGGCCTTTGTTACTCGTTATGGCCAGTACGAGTACACCGTTATGTCCTTCGGTTTAACCAATGCCCCAGCCACCTTCTCCCGGTTAATGAACTCGGTTTTCATGGAGTACCTGGATAAATTCGTCGTAGTATACCTCGATGACATACTCATCTACTCCAAGAATGAAGAGGAACATGCCGGGGTCTGGTAAGAGCCCCTGAGTCATGATGCTCAGGAGGTCCCCTTTGGCGCCCAAGCAGCCGTCGCTCGGCGAGAAAGGAGAGCGGCGTCACTGACACAGAATTGCATTAGGTGTGGGGGTAGTGCTACGACAGCCGGTGCTTTCGGGCGGTGACTTATCTCGAGAGTCGGGGATTATTCCTGGTGTGTCATCGGGTCCGCGCATCGGCAGGAGCGGAATCGCTCGGCGAGGTCCTCGCGTGCCACTTCTCCCCCGCCTTTGCTTCCCTTTCTACTCTACATCCTCGGGTCCCGGCCCTCGAGCTAGTCTCAGCCATCGCTGGTATGCCAGGTCGTGATGCCGTGGTCAAGGCCAGAGGGTGAGGGCTGGAGAGCCAGTAGGAGCCCTGAGTCGGGATGCCCAGGCACCCCCCCCTTTAATGTGCAAGCAGTTCGCGCGGGCGAGAGTGAAAGGAACGCCGCGAGGGCCTTGCCTGGTGCAACTCCCTTAGGGGATCCTGTGAACTCATCATAGAAGGAAGAAAAGGTTGCCATGACAACTATCAGTCTGCCGTTAGTTGCTTCCGAGGGGAGGTGAGGCACTGGAGGCTTGACGAGGTGGCGCCATGCGAGGCTGCCGCGGCCAGAGCTCAGCCGTTTAGGTTTGTCAACGTTGCAGGGACGGACCCATGCGCAAGCGTCGTGCCGTTGTGGGAGCAATTCCGTCAGTTGGCGTCAGTTGAGCAGGCAACTAGATCAAACACGTTAGCCACGAAGGAGGGGATTCATTCAAATAGATGCTGGGAAGGTAGACATCGCTGGGTCGGGCCCGAGCGACTTGGGGATGATGCAGCCCGAGGGGCGCCCCCAACAAGGCAAGCTAACGACATGAAAATAAAAGGGATACATACCGCAGGGACGGACCCACGCGGCCTGGGAATGATGCAGCCCTGGGAGGGCGCTCCTAGCTGGAAATGAAATTTGTAAGATGTCACCTGAGGGTGCCGAGGGCGAAGGGATGTTGGTGCAGCAGAGTCGGTAGGCTGTGGAAGCCTATCCTCACGAGCCCCCAACACAGGGGCCTCGGGAGGCTCCGGAGGCACTGGTAGCTCTTCACGAATCATCTCCATCTCCGCCAGGGCTGCGGAACGCCTGTCTTCTTGAGCCCCCATGATGCCCCTCATGAGGCGCTGGCGCGTAGCAACCACGCTCGGCAAGCCGTAAGGCATGCGAACGTAGCTGTGGGGCGGACCCCTGCAGCGCCCCAATCGCGAGGGCCAGAGGCGCTCCATCGTAGCGACTTGGTTGAGCCATGGTACATCGATGTAGACGCGCAGCCCACCATCCTCGCCTGGATGGGGAGCCACAGCCGGTAGATGGCGGCAACCTCTCATGATCCTTGATTCATGTAGTTCTTGAATGGCCTTGTCGATGAACTCCTGCGGGTCTGACCTTCCTTGCCTTGCTCCTTCTTGAGGGAAACGTGCTTCGTAACACGCCTCCATGTGGTACCCAAGCGCCTCCCTCGTGACCCTGGCCAGGTCGGTGGCCCTCTAGGGGAGAGCCCCCGAGCCCTGCCTGAGGAGAGCGCTGGGCATGCTTTCCTATGCGATGGAAGGAGGTTCCCCCTGGGCAGATGCGGGCCCTGAGGGGCCAGCCTCCCGAGGGGCCGGTCCGGACGATGTCTTCTTCTTCTTGGGGGTGGTCTCGGGAAGCCTCCTACTCCCGCGATCCGGGTCTTCCAGTGACGCGGCCTGAAAGGCTCGCTCCAGGGAACACACTGCATCCTTCTCTTCACAGGGGACCATGATTACTCCGCCACTTCCTGGCATCTTGAGGACGTTGTAGCCATGGTGAGTTACGGCCATGAACTTGGCTAGCGCTGGGTAACCGAGGATGGCATTGTACGGCAGGCGGATGTGGGCGACGTCGAAGTCGATGAGCTCGGTGCGGTAGTTGTCGCGTGCCCCGAAGGTGACAGGGAGGCGGACCTGCCCAATCGGGACCGTGGAGCCGTCGGTGACTCCAGAGAAGGGCTTGGTTGGCTGAAGCTGGTCGTAGGGCACTTGGAGATTGTTGAACGTTTCCACGGACAGGACGTTGAGCCCTGCCCCACCATCGATGAGGGTCCTGGTGACCAGTACATTGCTGATGACTGGGGAGCAAAGCATCGGGAGGACTCCGGCCGTGGCTGCACACTTGAGTTGATCCACTGAGCTGAATGTGATAGCACATGCCGACCACTTGAGAGGGCGCGTTGCTTCAAGCCTGGGGAGAACTGCATTCACCTCGCGGGCAAACTGCTTGAAGATGCGTTGGGAGGCTGGGGCTTGAGCTCCGCCCAGGATGCAGGCGATGGCGCGTGGCTCCTGGAAGCCCTCAGCCCCCTCGTCTTGATGGTGGTCCTCGTTACTCCTTGGCTGAGGCGGCAGTGGAGGGAGGCCGGCGTTGCCCTGTGGGCGATCCTCACGAGGCTGATCCCTCCAGTCCCCCTCGCGAGGCAGGTCTCGCCAGCGATCCTTGCGAGGTTGATCGCATCACCCTTGGCGCGGGCCGTGGTCTTCCCAGCGTCTTGCGTTTCTTCCTCCTCCCCGGACGTAGCCCCGATCGGTGCAGTCGGGATGACGGCCGATCCTTCCTTCTCACGCGGCGCAGAATTTTTGGCATTCGTTGGTGTTGTGGGTGTGGAGGTCGTGGTACACGCAGTACCGGCTGCCCCTGGAGGGCTCAGGCAGATCTTTGCCCTGCTTGGTGTCTGGTTCTGCCGCGAGCACGGCAGCCCCCTTGCGCTTCACGTCCTTGGCCTTGGGCTTCTTCTCCTCTGGGTCTGCGGCAGGCAACTCGAGGAGGGAGAGGCGTCCCTCCTCAGCCCTGGCGCACTTGGTCGCCAGGTTGAACAGCTCTAGGGAGGTGCACAGGTCCTCATGCATCGCCAGCTCCTCCTTCATCTTGACGTCGCGCACACCATCGGAGAAGGCCGAGATGATGGCCTCCTCGGACACCTTGGGGATCTTGAGGCACGTGCTATTGAAGTGCTGGATGTACTTTTGCAGGGTCTCTCCGGGTTGTTGCTTGATGCGGCACATGTCGCTCATGTTGGGTGACCGGTCGAGAGTACCTTGGAAGTTGGCGATGAAGCGATGTAGGATCGAAAGTATGTCTAGAGGGGGGGTGATTAGACTACTTGACCAAATAAAAACTTAACCTTTTCCCAATTTTAGTTCTTGGCAGATTTTAGCTACTTTAGGACAAGTCAAGCAATCATCACACAATTCAAGCAAGCATGTAAAGAGTATATTGGCAGCGGAAAGTAAAGCATGCAACTTGCAAGAATGTAAAGGGAAGGGTTTGGAGAATTCAAACGCAATTGGAGACACGGATGTTTTTCCCGTGGTTCGGATAGGTGGTGTTATCCTACATCCACGTTGATGGAGACTTCAACCCACGAAGGGTAACGGTTGCGTGAGTCCACGGAGGGCTCCACCAACGAAAGGTCCACGAAGAAGCAACCTTGTCTATCCCACCATGGCCATCGCCCACGAAGGACTTGCCTCACTAGCGGTAGATCTTCACGAAGTAGGCGATCTCCTTGCCCTTACAAACTCCTTGGTTCAACTCCACAATCTTGTCGGAGGCTCCCAAGTGACACCTAGCCAATCTAGGAGACACCACTCTCCAAGAAGTAACAAATGGTGTGTTGATGATGAACTCCTTTCTCTTGTGCTTCAAATGATAGTCTCCCCAACACTCAACTCTCTCTCACAGGATTTGAATTTGGTGGAAATAAGATTTGAGTGGAAAGCAACTTGGGGAAGGCTAGAGATCAAGATTCATATGGTAGGAACGGAATATCTTTGTCTCAACACATGAGTAGGTGGTTCTCTCTCAGAACATATGGGTTGGAAGTGTAGATGTGTTCTGATGGCTCTCTCCACGAGTGAAGAGGAGGTGGAGGGGTATATATAGCCTCCACACAAAATCTAACTGTTACACACAATTTACCAATCTCGGTGGGACCGAATCATCAAACTCGGTCAGACCGAAATAGTAAACCTAGTGACCGTTAGTGATTTTTGGTGGGACTGACATGCAACTCGGTAGGACTGATATGGTTAGGGTTAGGGCATAACGTAATCTCGGTGAGACCGATTACACAAACTCGGTGAGACCGATTTTGGTAATAAGCTAACCAGAGAGTTGGTCAGGTAAACTCGGTGGGACCGATTTGCTCTTTCGGTGAGACCGAAATGTTACAAAAAGGAAACAAAGAGTTTACATTGCAATCTCGGTGGGACCAATCCTCTCTTTCAGTGAGACCGAAGAGTTACGAAAGGGAAACAAAGAGTTTGCTATCCCATCTCAGTGAGACCGAGATCCCTATCGGTAGAACCGATTTGCTAGGGTTTGGCAATGGCTATGACAAGTGAAACTCGGTGGCGCCGGGTTGAAAGAATCGGTAGGACCGAGTTTGGCTTTGGGTTTAGGTCAAATGTGGATATGGAAAAGTAGTTGAGGGTTTTGGAGCATATCACTAAGCACATGAAGCAAGAGGCTCATTAAGCAACACCTCATCCCTCCTTGATAGTATTGGCTTTTCCTAAAGACTCAATGTGATCTTGGATCACTAAAATATAAAATGAAGAGTCTTGAGCTTTTGAGCTTGAGCCAATCCTTTGTCCTTAGCATTTTGAGGGATCCACTTTCAACATCCATGCCATGCCAATCATTGAGCTTTCCTGAAATAATCATCTTGGAATAGCATTAGCTCAATGAGCTATATGTTGTTATGAGTTACCAAAACCACCTAGGGATAGTTGTACTTTCAATCTCCCCCTTTTTGGTAATTGATGGCAACATATAGATCAAAGCTTCGACAAATAATAATCAGAATGGAATATATCGTCGCTTTGAGAAGTATGTGATAAGTAAGAGCTCCCCCTAAATTTGTGCATATTTAAAGTTTGCTTTGGACTGCAAATGCACAAGGAGTTAGACTCACGGGTTACTCTTCCATGTCACATACATCTTGGTGGAGCGCTCAAAATGATAAGAATTGAAATAATGCACTCATTACCAAAGAAAGTGAATGATCACATAAGATAGATAGGATAATATCAAGCATGCATAAGTGTAGCTTATGATCAAACACATGATCATTAATGTCTCACAGGCATATCAAAGTATCTCAACCAAAAGCAAACAAGGTTCGAAAAACCACCAAATATAGAAAGAGAGAATAAAAGCAACACTGAATAAAAGCAACACTCTCTCTCTCTCTCGAAGCCTATGATCTATACATTTTTCTCCCCCTTTGGCAACAAGTTACCAAAAAGTTCCTAGGAAATGCATAGTGCTAGATCGACTCTCAGGCTTGATCTTCTGGTGGTGGTGGAGTCCGGATCACTCCAAGGAAGAAGCCTTCTATAGACGTGGTTGGAGTTGAAGCTGAAGTAGATGCTAGAGCTGGTTGGGCTGGTGCAGTAGCTGGAGCTGAGGTGGTGGCTCTGGTATCAGGAACTGGCACTGCAATCGACCTCTGAGCTCGTGGCACTCTGGCAAATGCATCAGTTGTATTCTTGCCCTTCCTCTCCTGCATATCATCCTAAAGTTGTTCCACTGCAGACTGAATCTCTGTTACTTTGACATCCAAGTCATAGAACTTTTGTTCCATGATCCTCTCTAAGCTCTGCTGATTCTGAGTGAGGGTGGCCAGTCCTTGCTCAATCCTCAGTGTGGATGCAATCAAGTGACCAAGCTACTCTTGTTTGGTTTTCAAGAAATACTCAGATGTCTCCTCTTGAGTTGGCATCTTGGCAGCTTTCTCCTTCCTTGACTTCTCCTTCTGTGCTTGTGATTGAGCTGATAATGGTTCATTCTCATTCATCACAACTTGATTATCTTCAAAATCTGAATGGATGGGCAGGTGTTCCTTGTCCAATAAGTATATGCCTGTGCCCATCTTCGAGTTGATCAACTCCTGAATCTGAGGGGCATAACCACAGCTCCTCTTCTGATCTGCTGTAGTCCTCTTGATAGTCTCTACTATGAGGCTCATGACCTTGAATTTCTGAGGTACATCAAATACATGAAGCAAATTGATTGCATGGCCTCTGATCATCTTGTGATCACCTGACTTGGGCAAGAGAGTGTGCCTCAAAATCCAATTAATAGTTGGCAGCCCTGACAGAAGATAATGCACTGAGCCAAATTTGAAAGTTTCAAGAGCTTCATTTGGAATTTCCTTGTACATATTGGACATAGTGTTGTGGTCCATCTTCTTCTTGGCATAGATATCCAAGTCATCTTCCTACTCTTCTGGGGCATTGATCAACTGAGCCCACTCAGCAATTGTTGATTGATACCTTGTCCCTTCTGACATCCACACAATCCTTCCATCTGGATAGAAGTGTGCTGTGGAGTAGAACTGCATGATCAGCTCTTCATTCCACTTTGTGAGCTTCTGCCCAACAAAGTCTGCTACTCCACAAGCATTGGAGCTATCATACACTCCAGGATAGTGTTCTTCATTGTCCTTGATGTACTCCCAATTGACCCATCTCATGTCACAAACAATGGGCTTCTTGTCCAACAAAACTGTCTCATAGAAGTCCTGCTGTTCCTTAGTGTGGAACCTATAATCAACAGCAGTTCTTCTCCTTGAAGCATATGGATCTGCTTCTCTCCACTTCCTTAGACCTGAATCTCTTCTGATTTTCATGTCCTCAGCCACAGGATGAGCATCATTGTGGTCTGGGATCTTGGGCTTAAGCTTCCTGAGCACTTGACCTTCTTCTTCTTCAGCAATGTCAGGCACTGGGGCCTTGTTCTTCTTAGTAGCTGGTATGCTCCTTGTATTCCTCTTTGGTGCTGGCTTGGGCTTGGAGGCAGCTTTGGGTGCTTCTTTGGGCTTTGATGCAGCAGCCCCTGTCCTGATAACATCACCCATAAGCTTAGGTGCCTTAGGTGCTGGTGCAGCAACCTCTTCTTCCTCTTCCTCTTTTGAGTCTCACATGATTGAGGATCTCCCAAGCACTCTGGCAGTGGTCTTTTTGACCCTTTCCTTCCTCTTCTTCCCTTCAGCAGCAACTGGCTCTATGGGTGCAGGCTTTTCAGGAATCTGAGTTGAAGCTCAGGCTTTTGGCATAGGCTGTCTACCTGCTGGCCTTTTGATTTTCAATCCTGGCTTTGTGCCTTGAGCTGAGCCATACTCCTTCTTGAGCACTACTTTCTTGGAAGTAGCTTCCTCTTCTGCCAAATAATCGTCATCCTCTGAGTCTGAGGTTCTCTTCTTCCTTTGTCTGGTGGCAGCTTTTGGCAGATTGCTAGGGGTGCTCCTGCTGCCTTCATCAGAAGAACTGGAGGGACTAGTGCCCTCACTCATGTGCACTTGCTGTTCTGACACATTCTGGCTGTCACTCTGATCTGACATGATGAACAAGCTGTCTGCTGACCCTGTGAATAGTTTATAGATGAGGTAGAATAGATGAGCATCACAAAATGCAAAGATTTTTGCAAAAGAATGACTCAAAATCTTAGTTTTAGTTTCCCACAGAAATCATCTCGGATCTATCGATTTTTAAACTCGGTGATACGGAAGCAGTTTTGGAACCTAAACTAGTGAACTCGGTCAGACCGAGTCACAGTTTGGTGGCACCGAGACTGCTAGGCTTTCAGAAAGTTCCAAAATCGGTCACACCGATTAGTAATTCTCGGTCAGACTGAGTCTTACTTGTGCAATGGCATGAGCCAAATTGGTGGGACCGAGTTTTTCAACTCGGTGGGTCCGAGATGGTTTCGGCGGAAGCCTAACCCTAAAAATTTCGAATCAAAACTAATCTACGAACACATTGACTGGATAGGAGTGTTTCAATCGTGGCAAGAATCATTAAGAAAACAATGTGCTAGGAATTGGACGGGGAATAGCACTGTGATCGAGTCCATACCCTAGTTCGGCGGAGACTCGCTACGGCGGCAACGGCGGGGTTGAATTCCGTTGACGGCGATGGAGACCAGCGACTGGAGGTGGCTGGCGGCGAGGAGACGATCCAGAGACCACGTTGGCAGAGCGAGCTATCGCGCGGGTGAAGGGGTTCGGAGAAATTTCCAAATTTTTGCCCGTGACTATATATATCCCGACCCTGTCGGTGTGACCGAGTGGAACAACTCGGTGGCACCGAGATGCAAATCTGTATACAGTTATTGCAACTTGGTGTGACCGAATGGTTCAAATCGGATGCACCGAGATCGAAAATTCAGATCAACTTAATGATCTCGGTAGGACCGAAAGTAGGATATCGGTCAGACCGAGAATCATAAAGAGGTTTTGGAAGTTTAAGTCTATGATGAATCAGGGACTCCGAGTGCTCCTCGCACAGAGTGGTTCGAATCTGACTTGATCAAATTTTGTGATGTAGCATGAATAGAGTTTGAGACGAGAAAAGCATAGATAGCTAGAGGAGGTTCTTAGGCATTCTTGTCCATCAATTTGGCAAAAGGAGATAAGACCAAACAATCAAAACAACAAGTGGATGTCCTCAAATAAGTAAAATATGCAACCAACATGCTCACACAATAAAATGGCAATTGAAATATGTAACAAAGCATGCACAACCAATTCTAGCATCTATCACACAATTGGCGATGACTAGGTCATCTATATATGAGTATATTGACTTAGGAGTCAAGTGAGAACACTTGATCATAGGTCATACTCATCGTTTAAGCTCAAGTGGGGTTACCACTTTTACATAAAGCAATGTTGTGTTCACATCTTCAGAGTTGCTTTAGCTCAAGTCTTAGAGTAAAGCTCCCCCTAGATATGATATCCCCCCTAAGAGGGATGAACTAACCTTGGGTTTTGTCGATGATGACTTCATGTAGATGTTGAAGATGTGGATGCTCAATGTTGATGTAGATCACTTGGAGCTATCCATTTGAGTGAATTGCACTTTCAATACCTACATGGGTTAGTCCCACAAGGAACAAACAAGGATATCCATAGACATAGAGTGATGCACACACAAGATAATGTCCATGAAAACTTTTAGGTTACCTTGTTCCTTGTCTTACCAAAAAGAGGGTTTGTGACTCATTGAACTAGTTCAAGATGTGGAAGTTGATTGCACTTGTTCTTGCCAAAATGATAAGAGTGAAGTATGTTGGCGGAGTCACCCTCAAGAACTCTCTAGTTCTTCTTCTTTTGGATCCACACCATCTTGATGGGAATCCTTCGAGTTGTAGTCGTACTTGATGAAGTGGAACTTGGAGTGGTCTTGGGAATCCACTTGACTAAGGTCTTAGGAGCTTCTTCAAATGCATCAATTTCCTCTTGAAGCTTGTCCTTGCCTTTTTGCTTGTAGTCTTGTGGTGGAAGATCATCTTGAGCTTGTGTCCCCTTGAAGGAAGTATCATACTTATCTTGTTGAGGAACAAACTTTGTCTTGGGGTATTGATCTTCTTCCCACTGAACTCCATTGGCATTGAACTTTCGTTCAAAACCAACACCTTGATTCTTCCGGTGCATTCCTTGCTTGCGTACAATTTCCTCGAATTGCTTACAACCGGCAAGGCTTTTGTACACTCCTTTCTCTATAATTCCCTTCAATAAGCTATTTTATTGCTCAAGTGTAACTTGGCTAAGAGAATCATTAGTGGAATCAAGAGAACTACTAGAAGCAACAATATTGGATTTATCATGATCATTGTTACTACTAGAGGAAGAATCTTTCTTGTTCTTGTTACTAGACTTGACTTGAGGCATGTAAGTGGATAAGAGTAAATGCTTGGCAATGTAAGAAGAACTTTTCTTGCGGAGATCATCATTGATTGCCTTTAAAAACTCATGCTCTTGCTCAAGATTGAGCTTTTCAAAGCGTAACTTCTCATGAGCTCTTAAAAGTTCTCGATGATCTTCGAAGATAGTTTCATGAGCTAACTTAAGAGTGTTTAGTTCTTTAGTTAGAGCCTCAATCTTCTCCTTATCATTGTCATTCGTTTTATCTTTATTAGCATGATTAATTGATGTTTCATCATAGTATTCATCACTAGAGTTGTCAACAAGTAAATCATCATCACCTAACAAGTCATCTTCATCACTATTAAAGTCAACATACTCGGGGTATGTTGCCTTAGGACCTTTGGTCATGAAGCATCTTCCAATTCCTTCATTTGGTGAGTCAAATATATCGTAGGATTTGGTTGTCACAAGTGCTAGACCGGCAACACCTTCATCTTGAGTATATTCGGAGTCGGAGTCATAACTTCTCTCAGAGTGGTCGTCGGAGTCAGAGCCGGATACACATTCACCAACATGAGCTTGATGTCTTTGTTTTATGTAGCTCCTTGATGATTTTTCCTTCCTTTCTAAATCCTTGCTTCTCCGTGAGTATCTTCGTTCATAATGATCATCTCTACTCCTTCTCTCTCTTGGTGGTGATTCTTCTCTTTTTCTTCTTCTTTTTGGAGAGTCTTCTCTCCTCTTGTAGGGAGCCGTACACTCATTGGAATAGTGTCCGGGTCTTCCACAATTGTAGCAGTTTCGCTCTCGACTAGAAGATCTTTTGTCATTGTAGGACCTTGACTTGGAGCTTCTATCTTTGCTTCTACTCTTGTAGAACTTGTTGAAGTTCTTCACCATTAAGCTCAATTCTTCATTGAAGTTTCGTTTCTCACTTGATGATGTAGGGGCTTCACATGAGGCTTTGTAGGCACCACTTGATTTGTTGTGAAGTTCCTCTTTATCCTTAAGTGACATCTCATGAGCAACAATTCTTCCAATTACCTCCGTTGGCTTGAGATCTTTGTAATTGGGCATCATTTCGATCAATGTGCACACGGTATCATATTTTCCATCCAAGGCTCTTAGAATCCTCTTGATGATGAATCTATCGGTCATCTCTTCACTCCCTAAGCCGGCAATCTCATTTGTAATGAGAGCAAGCCTAGAGTACATTTCAGCGACACCTTCACCATCCTTCATTTTGAACTTGTCAAGTTGACTTTGAAGCACATCCAATTTGGATTCCTTGATGGAGTCAGTACCTTCGTGCATATCAATCAAAGTGTCCCAAATTTCCTTTGCATTCTCAAGACGGCTGATTTTGTTAAATTCTTCGGGGTACAATCCGTTGAAGAGAATATCACAAGCTTGAGCATTGTATTGCAACATCTTCAACTCATCCGTGGTAGCTTCACAGTTTGGTTCTTTCCCATCAAAGAAGTCACCTTGCAAACCAACACACACAATAGCCCAAATGGCGGGCTTATGTCCAAGAATATGCATTTTCATTTTATGCTTCCAACTAGCAAAATTTGTACCATCAAAGTAAGGACCTCTACGGTGATAATTTCCCTCGCTAGACGCCATACTCCCCTAGGTTGTGAAACCAAGGCTATGACCACCAAAAGCTATGGAAATCAAAGCAAATGGAGACCAAAGCTCTGATACCACATGTCGGATCGAAAGTATGTCTAGAGGGGCGTGATTAGACTACTTGACCAAATAAAAACTTAACCTTTTCCCAATTTTAGTTCTTGGCAGATTTCAGCTACTTTAGGACAAGTCAAGCAATCATCACACAATTCAAGCAAGCATGCAAAGAGTATATTGGCAGCGGAAAGTAAAGCATGCAACTTGCAAGAATGTAAAGGGAAGGGTTTGGAGAATTCAAACGCAATTGGAGACACGGATGTTTTTCCCGTGGTTCGGATAGGTGGTGCTATCCTACATCCACGTTGATGGAGACTTCAACCCACGAAGGGTAACGGTTGCGCGAGTCCACGGAGGGCTCCACCCACGAAGGGTCCATGAAGAAGCAACCTTGTCTATCCCACCATGGCCATCGCCCACGAAGGACTTGCCTCACTAGCGGTAGATCTTCACGCAGTAGGCGATCTCCTTGCCCTTACAAACTCCCTAGTTCAACTCCACAATCTTGTCGGAGGCTCCCAAGTGACACCTAGCCAATCTAGGAGACACCACTCTCCAAGAAGTAACAAATGGTGTGTTGATGATCAACTCCTTGCTCATGTGCTTCAAATGATAGTCTCCCCAACACTCAACTCTCTCTCTCACAGGATTTGAATTTGGTGGAAAGAAGATTTGAGTGGAAAGCAACTTGGGGAAGGCTAGAGATCAAGATTCATATGGTAGGATTGTAATATCTTGGTCTCAACACATGAGTAGGTGGTTCTCTCTCAGAACATATGGGTTGGAAGTGTAGATGTGTTCTGATGACTCTCTCCACGAGTGAAGAGGAGGTGGAGGGGTATATATAGCCTCCACACAAAATCTAACCGTTACACACAATTTACCAATCTCGGTGGGACCGAATCAACAAACTCAGTCAGACCGAAATAGTAAACCTAGTGACCGTTAGAGATTTTCCGTGGGACTGACATGCAACTCGATAGGACCGATATGGTTAGGGTTAGGGCATAACGTAATCTCGATGAGACCGATTACACAAACTCGGTGAGACCGATTTTGGTAATAAGCTAACAAGAGAGTTGGTCAGGTAAACTCGCTGGGACCGATTTGCTCTTTCGGTGAGATGGAAATGTTACAAAAAGGAAACAGAGAGTTTACATTACAATCTCGGTGGGACCGATCCGCTCTTTCGGTGAGATCGAAAAGTTACGAAAGGGAAACAGAGAGTTTGCAATCCCATCTCGGTGAGACCGAGATCCCTATCGGTAGAACCGATTTGCTAGGGTTTGGCAATGGCTATGACAAGTGAAACTCGGTGGCACCGGGTTGAAAGAATCGGTAGGACCGAGTTTGGCTTTGGGTTTAGGTCAAATGTGGATATGGAAAAGTAGTTGAGGGTTTTGGAGCATATCACTAAGCACATGAAGTAAGAGGCTCATTAAGCAACACCTCATCCCTCCTTGATAGTATTGGCTTTTCCTAAAGACTCAATGTGATCTTGGATCACTTAAATATAAAATGAAGAGTCTTGAGCTTTTGAGCTTGAGCCAATCCTTTGTCCTTAGCATTTTGAGGGATCCACTTTCAACTTCCATGCCATGGCAATCATTGAGCTTTCCTGAAATAATCATCTTGGAATAGCATTAGCTCAATGAGCTATATGTTGTTATGAATTACCAAAACCACCGAGGGATAGTTGCACTTTCAAGCGGGTGCGCATCTGGTCCCAGGAAGAGATCGTGCCTGGAGCCAGATTTAGGAGCCAGGTGCGAGCTCCTTCCTTGAGCGCCATGGGGAACTCTATAGGGTCAGTCGTGCCATCGTAACGAGGAGGCAGGTCTGGCTTGAACTTGCCGGGCCACGCGATGCTACGCAGCTCGGTGGTGTAGGCACGGCAGCCTGCGGTGGCCACGAAAGGCTTCGGCTGGTGGAGAGCTTGGTCTTGAGGGTCCCCACGCGCTGCAGCTAGGAACAGCGCGGGGTCTTGGCGTGCCGGAGCTGGAGCAGGGTCGCGGCGTGCCGGAGCAGGGAGCGCCCGGGCAGCTCCTTGCGGGCGCGGGACTTCTTGGCAGCTCCGTTCTTGCTGCGCTGGCACCTGACGGAGCAGGTTCTGCCCAGGGGCCACGCGCCTTGGAGCCATGGCGTCTTCTTGGAGAGGAGGCGGCTGGTGCGCCTCCGGAGCTTCGTTGCCCACACGGGGCTGGGTGTGGCGCAGAGGAACAGACGGCGCGGGAGAGCCCCCAGCGGCGCGGACAAGCTCGGCGACGCGGTCAAGCCACTCTTCGTAGACGTTGTCGACAGGACCATAGCGCAGGAGCTCGTTTGCCGCGAGGAGCGCAGCTCAAGCCTCCAAGGGTGCGCGGAGCGCGCGGGACGAAGAACCAGCTGGTGCAAGCGATGGAGTAGCAGTGCGGCCGTCTTGCCGCACGGATGGATGCTGAGACAACGCTTGCTGCTCGCCCCCCGCCGGGCCGGTGGCGGCGTTGATGGCGGGTGATGGGGAACGACGAGGATGTCCGCCGACGGGCGCTGTCTGGGCAACGCGGGAAGCGATGGCGGCCCAGCGCTCGGCGCGGGCCCGACGAACGACGGACATGGATGCGACGGTCGGAGGAGAACGGGGCGGTGGACAACGAATTCCGGCGCACCCCTACCTGGCGCGCCAAATGTCGAATTTCGGGTTCCGGCAGACCCTTAAGGTTCGAACACTAGGGTGCGCGCGGAGATTATGCCTTCTACCTCCCCGTCTCACAAAGATCTAGACTACTGAAAGAACTGCACAAGAGACACAAGGTTTATACTGGTTCGGGCCACCGTTGTGGTGTAATACCCTACTCCAGTGCGTGGTGGGTGGATTGCCTCTTGGGGCTGATGATGATGAACGATACCAGGAAGAACAGCCTCGCGAGGGTCTGTTCTTGGCTGGGGTGATGAACTGCTAGGAGGAGTTCAGCCTCCCTTTCTCTCTCTCTCTCTCACTGCCTTACTCTTACTCGCGGGCCGAACGAACTAGTGAACGAACCGAACCCCCCTTGCTCTATGGGCGGCTGGTCCTATTTATAGAGGCCCTGGTCCTCTTCCCAAATATCGAGCGGGAAGGAAGCCAACAATGGCGGGCTAATTTGAAGGGGGACAGCAAGTATCAACTATCCTGACAAAAGCAGTCTTCGCCTGTGCAAAGCTCTGGTGATGACGCCGTCTTGGGCTCCACGGTGACCTCCGTCTCATAGTCCTCTTGGTCTTGGTATCGTTGCACCAAAATGGCAACCTCTGCCTGATGCCTCGGTACTCCACTGCTGCGCTTGCCCCCTTTGCACCAAAGACGAAAGGAGGACGCTGCGCGGGCTGGCACCCGCCTGGCGCCCTAAGTGGTCATGGCTTGCATCACGGGCACCACGCGAGGTACCCCGCCTCGATCTCTCCGCCTCCTCGCAAGCCAGCCTGACGAGGTTGTGCCTGAGGAAGCTTCGTGTCATCCGCCTCGCGAGGGTCTTGAGTCTTGTGTTGATGAAGATGGGTCGTGCTGGGCTCCCTTTGAGCCACGCCGCAGGCCGCAGGCAGGCAAGTCTGGGGACCCCCGTTCCCAGAACGCCGACAGAAGCGATGATGAGTCCAGATTCCGCGAAATAGCTTGATGCCATGCAATATGAGATGGGATTCATATATCAAAACAAAGTGTGTACTTTGGTTGACTTGCCCGATGATCAGCAAGCCATAGAATATAACTGGATCTTCAAGAGGAAGATGGGCGCTGATAGTAGTGTTACTATCTACAAAGCTAGACTTGTCAAAAAAGGTTTTGACAAAGTTCAAGGTGTTGACTACGATGAGATTTTCTCACTCGTAGCGATGTTTAAGTCTGTACGAATCATGTTAGCAAATTGCCACATTTTATGAAATATGGCAAATGGATGTCAAAACTACATTGATTAATGGATCTCTTAAAGAAGAGTTGTATATGATGCAACCAGTAGGTTTTTTTCGATCCTAAAGGTGCTAACAAAGTCTGCAAAGCTCCAGCGATCCATTTTTGGACTGGTG
This sequence comes from Triticum monococcum, assembly GCA_034509565.1. Lineage (NCBI taxonomy): Eukaryota > Viridiplantae > Streptophyta > Magnoliopsida > Poales > Poaceae > Triticum > Triticum monococcum. Next base: position 143,984,292 of record CM067841.1, on the reverse strand, counting down.
CAAGCATCTCAGAGTTGGAATATACGCTTTGATAAGTTGATCAAAGCATATAGTTTTATACAGACTTGCGGTAAAGCCTGTATTTACAAGAAAGTGAGTGGGAGCACTACAACATTTCTGATAAGTATACGTGAATGACATATTGTTAATCAGAAATAATGTAGAATTTTCTAGAAAGCATAAAGGAGTATTTGAAAGGAGTTTTTTCAAATAAAGACCTCGGTGAAGCTGCTTACATATTGAGCATCAAGATCTATAGAGATAGATCAAGACGCTTGATATGTTTTTTTCAATGAGTACATACCTTGACAAGATTTTGAAGTAGTTCAAAATGAAACAGTCAAAGAAAGAGTTCTTGCCTTTTTTACAAGGTGTGAAATTGAGTAAGACTCAAAGCCCGATCACGGCAGAAGATAGAAAGAGAATGAAAGTCATTGCCTATGACTCAGCCATAGGTTATGTAAAGTATGTCATGCTGTGTACCAGATATATTGTATACCCTACACTGAGTAAAGCAAGGGAGTACAATAGTGATATAGGAGTAGATCACTAGACAGCGGTCAAAACTATCCTTAGTGGAATAAGGATATATTTCTCGATTATGGAGGTGATAGAAGAGTTCGTTGTAAAGAGTTACGTCGATGCAAGCTTTTTACATCGATCTAGATGACTCTAAGTCTCGATCTGGATACATATTGAAAGTGGGAGCAATAAGCTAAAGTAGCTCTGTGTAGAGCTTTGTAGTCATAGAAATTTGCGAAATACATACAGATCTGAATGTTGCAGACCCGTAGGCTAAACTTCTCTCACAAGAAAAACATGATCACTCTTTGGGTGCTAATCACATAGTGATGTGAACTAGATTATTGACTCTAGTAAACCCTTTGGGTGTTAGTCACATGGAGATGTGAACTAATCACATAAAGATGTGAACTAGATTATTGACTCTAGTGCAAGTGGGGGACTGAAGGAAATATGCCCTAGAGGCAATAATAAAGTTATTATTTATTTCCTTATATCATGATAAATGTTTATTATTCATGCTAGAATTGTATTAACTAGAAACTTAGTACATGTGTGAATACATAGACAAATAGAGTGTCACTAGTATGCCTCTACTTGACTAGCTCGTTGAATCAAAGATGGTTAAGTTTCCTAAACGTCACAACGAACTGGGTGATTATAAAGGTGCTCTATAGGTGTCTCCAATGGTACCTATTGAGTTGGCATAGATCGAGATTAGGATTTGTCACTCCGATTGTCGGAGAGGTATCTCTGGGCCCTCTCGATAATGCACATCACTATAAGCCTTGAAAGCAATGAGACTAATGAGTTAGTTGCGGGATGATGCATTATGGAACGAGTAAAGAGACTTGCCGATAACGAGATTGAACTAGGTATTTAGATACCGACGATCGAAACTCAGGCAAGTAACATACCGATGACAAAGGGAACAATGTATGTTGTTATGCAGTTTGACCGATAAAGATCTTCGTAGAATATGTAGGAACCAGTATGAGCATCCAGGTTCCACTATTGGTTATTGATAGGAGATGAGTCTCGGTCATGTCTACATTGTTCTCGAACCCGTAGGGCCCGCACGCTTAACGTTATGTGACGATTTGTATTATGAGTTATGCGATTTAATGACCGAAGTTTGTTCGGAGTCCCGGATGAGATCGGGGACTTGACGAGGAGTCTCTAAATGGACAAGACGTAAAGATCAATATATTGTAAGGCTATATTTGGACATCAGAAAGGTTCCGAGTGATTCAGGTATTTTTTGGAGTACCGGAGAGTTACGGGAATTCGCCGGGAGAAGTATTGGGCCTTATTGGGCCATACGGGAATAGAGGAGGCAGGACAAAGGGAAGGAGGCGCCCCCCCCCTCATGGGTCCGAATTGGACTAGAGGAAAGGGGGCGGCACCCCCTTGCCCTTTCCTACTCCCTCTCTCTTTCCTTCTTTCTTCTCTCCTACTCCAGAAAGGAAAAGGGGAATCCTACTAGGACTTGGGAGTCCTAGTAGGACTCCCCACACTTGGTGCGCCCCCTCTAGGGCCGGCCTCCTCCTCCTCCCTCCTTTATATACGGAGGCAAGGGGGCACCCCATGGACACACAAGTTGATCAGTTGATCTTTTAGCCGTGTGCGGTGCCCCCCCTCCACCATAATCCACCTCAGTCATATCGTAGCGGTACTTAGGCGAAGCCCTGCGTCGGTAGCATCATCATCACCATCATCACACTATCATGCTGATGGAACTCTCCCTCGAAGCTCTACTAGATCGGAGTTCGTGGGATGTCACCGAGTTGAACGTATGCTGAACTCGGAGGTGCCGTACGTTCGGTACTTGGATCGGTCGGATCGTGAAGACGTACGACTACATCAACCACTGTCTCATAACGCTTCCGCTTACGGTCTATGAGGGTACGTGGAAAAAACTCTCCCCTCTCGTTGCCATGCATCACCATGATCTTGCGTGTGCGTAGGATATTTTTTTTGAAATTACTGCATTCCCCAACAGGAGGTGCCGCTAGTCCTCGTTGCCGAGCCTCATGCTCCAACTTGGGCAAGGCACATTATCCACTTCCTCCAAACCGGAGAACTCCCTGGCAATCATGATGAAGCTGAAAGAGTAGCCCGGAGGGCCAATATGTATCAGTTTGTCGATGACACTCTGTACCAAAGGAGGCCCAATGGTGTGAAATTGAAGTGTGTTTGCCGGGAGGATGGAACGGAACTGCTGGCTGAGATTCACAGAGGAATGTGCGGCTCACAAATTGGATCAAGGGCATTAGTTGGGAAAGCATTCCGGCAAGGATTCTATTGGCCCACAGCCCTCCAAGATGCATTTGAGCTCTTCACGAAATGTGAAGCCTGACAGTTCCATTCCAAGAGAACACACATGCGTGCCCGAGCCCTTCAGACAATCCCTCTATCAAGGCAATTTTCAGTCTAGGGCCTTGATATCCTCGGCCCCTTCCCCCGAGCAATCAGGGGCTCTGAATTCTTGTTCGTTGCCATCGACAAGTTTACAAAGTGGCCGGAAGTGACTGCCGTGAGAAAGGTGACTGCTCAGTCAGCTATCAAGTTCTTGAAAGAATTGGTGTGTCATTTCGGAGTTCTGGCAAGGATCATCACAGACAATGGCACCTAGTTCATGAGCCACACCTTCATGCAATATGTTCACACCCTCGGATGCAAAATCTCATTCGCTTCTGTGGCAAACCCCCAGAGCAATGGACAAGCTGAGAGGGCGAACGCTGTAGTTCTTCATGGACTCAAGACAAGAACTTTCGATACGCCATAGAAGCACGGCAGGCGGTGGATCGAGGAGCTACCGGTATTTCTCTGGTCCCTTAGAACGACACCTAATCGAGCTACCGGACAGACTCCCTTCTCCCTGGTCTACGCGGCAGAAGCAGTTGTCCCCATGGAACTCATTTATGGGTCCCCTCGAGTGCTTGCCTACGATGAAGTAGCGCAAGATCAGCATCGGTGTGACGACGCTGTGCTACTTGAGGAGAACCGTCTCAGGGCTGCTAGGCGTGCTACATGCTACCAGCAAGCCCTGCGTTGCTATCATAGCCGCATGGTTCATTTCAGGTGTTTTGAGGAAGGTGACCTTGTCCTTAGGCGCGTTCAGTCCACCAAGGGTACAAACAAGTTATCACCGAAGTGGGAAGGCCCTTACCGGGTGGTATGAGTCCCCAGACCTGGTGCAGTCCATCTGGAGACTAGAGATGGCACACAGTTGCAAAACTCATGGAATATTGAGCATCTCCGTAAGTACTACCTGTAAGGCATGAGGCTGCCGGGCACCGCCGGGCAGCCAGCCTTTTGTACAAGCCTTGCCTCAGTTGCACGTAACCCCTTTTACAAAGCCGGGGCAATGACCCCGTGCAAGATAAAATAAAGAAGCACTACGGAGGCCCCCCGATCGAGATCGCATGCATGCACAAGCACATCTAGATCATTGCATAAGCATTTCATGAGCATTTGCATATGCATGCAGATAGGATAGCATCCTGCATTCATTCTCATCGACAAGGAGTTGCAGGTTCCTACCGTGAATGTGACTCTGACAAGGGACGAGAAGATTGCATGGCACCGCGGTCCCAGGCAAGCCAAACAGATAACTTTACCTCTTGTCCATTAGTGTTCTGTAAGCTATAACTTGTGCATAGAGAAACCTCGCCACTCTCTTGAAACTAGGGTGCTCCCATCCTTGGCTCGAACGCTGCTTCAGCCTGATGGTCGCAGTGGCCCTTGGTGAAAAGGGACTGGGCGAGGGGCTGGCTCCTCGGTCTGTTCCCCGGCAAACATGGTTCTCCGGCAGACGAAAAGGGTGCCGACAGGATATCCTGCCGGGAAAAGTCGTTTAATTATAGTAAAGAGGTACTCCACCTCTGCATGGACATATACAAGCACGAATTCTCGGCAAGGTTTATTTATTTCACTGACACGCAAATACAAGTACAAGCATTACAGAACACAAAGATGGCCTCGAGAGATTACATTATTTGAATTAAAATTTGGCGATTGCCTACAGATCTAAGATTAAAAAAAGACAAGTGCCCTGTTACCCCTTTGCCCCAGTCCATCTCCTGCAGGAAGAGGTCAAAGGGGCCGGAGGCGCACATAGCTGGGTTCGACGCCTCCCCAAGATCAGGGCGGCGCCACTCCTCGGCAGGGAGGAAGAAACTGGAGGGCAAGCATGGATGGTGACGCTGTCGAAGGACCAGATGTGTGGCACGGAGTCACCGGAAAACACGACTCATCGGAACGGTCGTCCCTGTTCTTGACACGTCGTGGGTTGCCGGTGCCGTCTGCATCACTACCACCCGAAGACCTCGGCACGACCGCCACGCCAGGCACCATGCTCTCTAAACTCTCCCACAGAGAGGATGGTCGTCCCCGAGAGACCTGACGTTAGAAGTCACCACACATCACGAAGTCTTGTGAGAAAGTAATGAGCCTTCCCGGCCGATGAAGAAAACCGCGTCCAGGAGGAGCCATATTCGCCCCCGTTGGTAGCGAATCTCTTCTACGGCTCCTCCCTGATGCCGCTAAGGGAAGAAGAATGGGGAGCGGCCGACTACCACGCGTCGTGCCCGCGTCAAGCCGCGACGAGGTGTTGATCGCATCCCCTTCCACTAAAGTCAAGGCTATGGGTGACCCAGCGGGAAGCGCTCCATGGTTGCCACTCCCGGCGTCAGCGCCGCGCTGCCCGAACCTTCCTTTCAAGTCCAAGGGATATCCCAAACAGGGGGCCCTGGAGCTGGCCCTAGGCTTCCTTCTCATGCATGACCAGCAGAAACAGAAGATGAGGAGAGGAGGACCACGGAAATGGATGACTCCGCCTTCCTCCGCCCCTCCCTTTTATAGGCCGAGCGGGGAGGGGAAGCGGCTCCATCCACGGATGATCACCGCCCTCCTCCGCCAATTCAAGATGTGCGGGCCCTTCCCAAGGTACTCTCCCCTCACACGCGCCTCTGTTACCTACCCAACGCGATGCATGCTGCATACGTGGCTAAGGATAAGGGTGCACCGTGGGAAAAGTAAATTGGCAGTCTCTACCTCGTGCGTTAGTCATTCACGGGCCATTACTGGAGCAACCCCACCACTATTGGCTTTATGCCGCACGCGAGAAAACCGGGAACTGGCCTGGAATCAAGGCTGATGAAGCAGCAACTGAAAACTTAAGGGGCCAACCCCTTCAACAACCTTGGATGTGCACTTATTAGGCCCTACCCCGACGATGCTCAGGAGCGCATTCGGGGCAGGCCCAAGGGCTTCTTTCGGTGCAACAAAACCTGGGTCTGTTGACCAACTATGCACAAACACAATATCGAGATTGAAGCACCAGCTTAAGTCAGAGATTGAAGAACCAAGAGATTTGAACAACCAACATGCAGCTTAGATGGACCAAGATTGAGCCCGAGGAGCAAGGTTTCAGCAAGAGAAGGGCCTCCCTTGCCGGGCAGGCAAGCCCGGACAAGGGGCGAGGCCACCACCAGAAGCAAACAACCGAGGCTTCCCGGCAGAGCCTGCCGGGGCTTGCAGAGGCAGAACCGCCCCACCAACCACTCAAACACGACTAACGTCGTTAATCAGTGTGGTGTCAAGCCGCAAGATGATTAAGTGGCAGCCATTTGCCACATGACAACCATTCCCTATAGAGAAGCCTACAGATGACACCCGTCCTGTGACGTGTCAAGAGGGCAGGTGCGGAGCTGGCAAGATAGCCCGGCCGGCCTTGCCGGGCGACCAGTGATGTGACACTAAGTGACGCATTTAATGCACATTGTCAGCCCGTAGAGTTAGGTATGATATCATTGTTTTCTGTCATATTAGTGGATAAGGACCACTTTGACACTGTAGTGACCCCTTAATCTATAAAAGGAGGCCCATGGAACTCGTAGGAGAGGTTTGGAGGTTGGAAAGTTGACAACCCCAAGCCGTCACACGCACGTAGTAGCCACGGGCAAACCTTGCTGGGCAAGTGTACTACGCACCACCACATTCATTCTTCTATCAATCCACTAAAGTAGGAGTAGGGTCTTACGCCTTGCAGCGGCCCGAACCTGGGTAAATCGATTGTGTGCTCTCTGCCGCGCTATCGTACGCTGGTCTGCTCTTTGTGCAACGCGCTGTCCCCTTGCCGAACCAACAAGGGGCCACCCGATCCCATAGGTGGCTGCGAAAATCCCGCAACAATAGTGCCAAGTTCCAGTTGCTGTTGTCTGCATGTTTTTTACATCGCATGAAATCAATACCAAACTGATTGCAAACGCAGCGAAACTTTTTGTGTATTTTTTGGACCAGAAAACATCCAATGGGCCGGAGAAGCACCTGGGGGTGCTTCGAGGGGAGCACAACCCACCAAGGCCTGCCTGGAGGCCCAGGCGCGCCCTGGTGGGTTGTGGCCATCTCGGGTGCCTTCTGAACCACCTCTTTGCTCTATAAATTCCCCAATATTTCAGAAACCATAGGGGAGTCAACGAAAATCAATTCCAGCCGCCGCAGAGTCCAAAACCACCAGATCCAATCTAGACATCATCATGGATGGGTTCATCATGTCCATTGGTGCCTCTCTGATGATGTGTGGGTAGTATTTTGTAGACCTTTGGGTCCGTAGTTAGTAGCTAGATGGCTTCCTATCTCTCATTTGATTCTCAATACAATGGTCTCTTGGAGATCCATATGATGTAACTCTTTTGCGATGTGTTTGTTGGGATCCGATGAACTTTGAGTTTGTGATCAGATCTATGTTTTTATCCATGAAAATTATTTGAGTATTCTTTGATCTCTTATATGCATAATTGCTTATAGCCTCGTATTTCTTCTCTGATATTTGGTTTTTGTTTGGCCAGCTTGATCTATTTATCTTCCAATGGGGAGAGCTGCTTTGTGATGGGTTCGATCTTACGTTGCTTGATCCCAGTGATAGAAGGGGAACTGACACGTATGTATTGTTGCCATTAAGGATAATAAGATGGGGTCTATTTCTACATAAATAGATCTTGTCTACATCATGTCATCGTTCTTATTGCATTACTCCGTTTCTCCATGAACTTAATACACTAGATGCATGCTGGATAGCGGTCAATGTGTGGAGTACTAGTAGTAGATATAGGCAGGAGTCGGTCTACTAATCTTGGATGTGATTCCTATATAATGATCATTTCCTAGATATCGTCATGATTATTTGAAGTTCTATCAATTGCCCAACAGTAATTTGTTCACCCACCGTTTGCTATTTTTCTCGCGAAAAGCCACTAGTGAAAACTACAACCCCCGGGTCTCTTTTTTTAAATATATTTGCCTTTGCTATCTATTTCCTTTGCTTTTATTTTTAGATCTATTAAATCAAAAATACAAAAATATCTTGTTGCACTTATTTTATTTGGCATTCGATCTACCAATTATTACAACTCTCTCATGTTCATTCACCAATTTTTGGCGTCGTTACCCGAAAGGGATTGACAACCCCTTTAACATGTCGGGTTGCGAGTATTTCTTATTTTTGTGCAGATGTTGTTTATGTAGTGTTGCTTGGTTCTCCTACTGGTTCGATAACCTTGGTCTCATCACTGAGGGAAATACCTATCGTCGCTGTGTTGCATCAACCCTTCCACTTTGGGGAAATACCGATGTAGTTCTAGCAGACATCAAAAGGAATTTCTGGTGCCGTTGCCGGGGAGATATCATCAACATCTACCAGGTTCCTAATCACAAATATCATCTCCTCGCAATTTACATTATTTTCCATTTGCCTCTCGTTTTCTTCTCCCTCACTTCACAAAAATTTGCCATTTTATCTGCCCTCTTTTTCGTTCATCGTTTTCTCGTCAAATCTATCCTTTGCTTGCAATCATGAGTGATTTTGGTATGGCAGCAATAGATGATGGCCTAACTCCTAAGATTGGACGTACGGGCAATCTGGATGCTAAAACTTTTATCTTGGGGCAGGGGAATGTTATGGGAAAAGAACGTATCCAAGAAATTTTCAATTGTGTGGGAAATGTAAGTCTTGATGATGCTCCTATACTTAGAACTACTAGGTCTTATGCGTATGCTATTTCAGCATTGGTTCTGAAACTTGAAAGTAAATTTATCCGTACTCATCCTACTTTGCAAAGATTGTTTTTTGAGCTTCCCACTATAAAGAATCCTAAGGCTAAAAAGTTGGCCACTCTTGTTGAAAGTGCTAGTGATCGACTAGAGGGGGGTGAATAGGCGATTTTTATGAAAGTCTTCAAAACATGGAAGTTTCAAAGACAAACGATAGAAATAAACATATTACCATGCAGCGGAAGGTAGACTACACTAAGCAAGCCATAATCAAGTATTCAATGAAATGAAAGCACAAAGACTAATAGCAGCTAGGCAGTATAGATCAGGATGGAAGATAGTGTGAAGCCAATCAGAACAAGCAGTCACATAGTGAAGATAAATAGATAACGCAAATAGGCAATGACTTCACAAGGACCAATCTGCAAACAAAGAGATGGGAAGGATAGAACAAGTGGCTCATTGAAGACAATGATTTGTTGGACTAGTTCCAGTTGCTCTGACAACTGTACGTCTGGTTAGGGAGGCTGAGATTCAACTCAGAAGACCGCGTCTTCAACTTATTCCCCTTGAGATAAGGACACCCAGTCCTCGCCCAATTACTCTGGTAAGTCTTCAAGGTAGACTTCCAAACCTTCACAGACTTCGTTCATCGGTGATCCACAATGACTCTTGGATGCTCAGAACGCAATGCCTAACCGGCTGGAGGATTCACAATCCTCAAGTGTAATAAGTCTTCAGATCACACAGACGAGAAGACTTAAGTGATGCCTAACACTCTTTGGCTCTGGGTGTTTAGGGCTTTGTCCTCGCAAGGATTTCTCTCTCAAAGGCTTCAAGGGGGGTTGCTCTCAAACTACAAAAGCTATGCACTAACTCTGAGCAGCCAACCAATTTATGGTGTAGGGGGTGGGCTATTTATAGCCACTAGGCAAGCCGACCTGATTTGTCTGAAATGACCCTCGGTCACTAAGGAACTAACACGTGTTCCAACGGTCATATTTCAAACACACACGACAACTTTACTTGAGCTGCAAGCAAAGCTGACTTATCCAGCTCTGGATAAGATTTGCTCTCATTATCTTCGCTCGAAGACATAGGATTTTGGTTAAGCATCACTTCAGTCATTCTGACTGGTTTACTTGGACCCCACTTAACAGTATGGTGGTTCCTATGACTCAACAAAGAAGAAAAAGAATGACGAAACAACTAAGTCTTCGCGCTCCATAGTCTTCACGCGATGTCTTCTCTTGTCATTGTCTTCAATGTGAATGTCTTCACATACCACCTTTGACTTCAATGTCTTCATACATTTTTATGGGTTATCTCTGATAGGAAAACCGAATCAATGAGGGACTTCTACCTATGTTATCCTGCAATTCTCACAAACACATTAGTCTCTCAACCAGGTTTGTCGTCAATACTCCAAAACCAACTAGGGGTGGCACTAGATGCAGTTACACTTGTCCTTATGAATGAGTTTGACTACATCATACGGGAAGCTAGGGAAATCTTTGATTTTTATGGTATCAATCATGAAAAGCCCGTGATAGATGAAATTCTTTAGAATAGTGATTATGTGTTAAAGCATTTGCTTGGGGATAATAAAATCTTTGGTGACAATCTTAAAAGGATGTCCCTATTTTAGATATAATCCAACAAGTTTTCAATAATGTTAATCAACATTACTCTTGGATTGTTGCCGGAAATCAAAGAGGTTATGATGTTAAGCAACTTAATAGTGATAAGGTTTCTACGGATAATATATTCTATGTTGTTTCTACAAAGCCCCATGATGAAAACACCTCTAAGGAAATTAAGAAAAAAGATGACAAAACTTAGATCCTTACTTTATGCCTAGCTAGGGGCATGAAACAATAGCGCTTGTTGGGAAGCAACACAATGAATAAAATTTATTTTTGCTTTTTGCTTCCTGGTCCTAAGTGTTAGCACAATTATGCTACTATTATGATTGTGTTTTTTGTGTTTTATTTAGTGCTTGTGCCAAGTAAAGCCTTTAGGATCTTCTTGGGTAATAGTTGTTTGATCTTGCTAAAAAAGAAAGACTTTTTCGCGGGGAGTAGGTGAAGCAGCAGGGTCGTCGTTGGCGTTTGGCAGTGCAGAAGAACTTGGCGCAGTGTCGATATGTGGCGATGTAGACGTTGGAGAAGTCACATCATCTTCATCCTCGATGACTCTGGCATTTACAGTAGCCGCTGAAGAGGAGTATTCAGAGTCTTCAAGAGATGGAGTCCGACGCAGAACTGCATTCCTTGCAGGCATTGAATCAAACTTATATCTCTCAGTGAAGCCATCCACTCTTAAATCATCTTCAGAGCACAGAAGTGTCAGACTCTTCCAAGATCGCCGACAGGCTTCATGGGAGACAAATGCATTCTTGGTGGCAACATTATGAACACGATTGACATCCACCAAGAGACTATGCATTTGACGCTTCAGCCAGTCATGATGCTTATCTTGCTTTTGATGAAGGGCGAAAAGAAGTTCTTGGTCATTTTGAACACGAGAGCGCTTCCGAGGCCTTTGAGCAATAGTGCTTTTGTGTTGGCTTGAAGAGGGGCACGAGTATTGCCTGCCAATGGATAAACACGAGTGATAGCTTTGGGCACATAATGACTTGGAATAAGCTGAGTGAAGCTTTGATGGTCTGCATTGTAAAGACATAGCGGCTCCTTTGCAGGGTCAGGGTAAATGGCATCAACAAACAGATCAACCTGCAGCAAAAAGACAAGATGGTTTCGTGCAGAGGGTTGATAGTTGATTGTAGAGTGAAGATTGATGAGGTGCATGACCCATGGAGCATAGAACTTCAGTCCAAAGATGTCTGAGCCTGATGCTGCCAGTTGACGAATGAAGAAATCTTGTGCATTGAAGCTCTTTCCATTGAGAATATAAAAGACCAATATCTTCATTGTACCTTGAAGTTTTGCAGTTGGAGAATGTCCTTTGATAGGCCAGAGAGTTCGCCGTATGATGTGGTAGATGGTGCGTGGCATATACTCAAGGTCTTCAACAAAGAACGCCTAACGATATTCAGCATCTGGAGGCAAAGGCTTCATCATACTGAGCATCTGGCTCATGTTGGGCTTGGGCTTCTGAAAAATGCTCTCCAAAGCATCACGGTGTTGTTGACAACCTGGTTCATAGTGATAAGGCTTCTGAAAAAAGGGCTGTGAGCTCAATGATATCAAGAGCTTTGGCTTCATGATGGACATTGCCTGTCATCCACTCAAGGACCCAAGTCTTTGGATCCCTGTTATAGCCGCGGATGTGAAGAGTTGCATAAAACTGTAATAGAAGCTCTTCATTCTAGTGTTCCTTATCTGTGAAAAATTGCAGGAGTCCAGCGTCTCTGAAGCAATCCAACACTTCTTCTAGACAGGGCAGGCCAGCTATAGCTTCAGTGTCGAGACGCATATGTGGAAATATGCGCTCTTGATTGTATAAGACGCATGAGTATTAGATGCGCTGTTGATCGCTCCAGAACCGATCCGATGAAATGCAAGGTTTGGAGTATGGGTTCTTGGCGCTGTTGAAGAAGGTGTTATGTGCCATGAAGCCATTCGCATTAAAGACCCCAGGTGAGGTTGCAGTGCCTGGGAATCTTGGAAGTCTTGGCTTGGGCTTTTGGACTTGAGGCATGTTCTCGAGATGATAGTCAAATTGTGGACCCGCAGTAGGTGGAGGAACCAGAATGGGCCATCGGACCATAACAGGCTGACCATGATCAAATGCTAGCTCAACGGTATGAGGTCTTGGTGGGGGTACAGGAGCATCGGCATTTTCATTGACATGGGCTGCAAGCGGCACAATAGCTGCAGGAGGAATGATCACGTTTGGTGCAACATTGGGTTCAGGGGCCACATTGGCTTCAGGTGCTTCATTATTGGCTTCAGGCATGACGACATCAGTGTCGTCAACAGTGTTGTTGCTGGTGGTGACGTTAGCTTCAACCTCCACTTGTGTGGCTGGAGGGTTGGACACATTTTCCTCGGGAACAACATCTTGGTGGACTGGGGAAGTTGCAACTCGTTCTTCTTCAACTCTTGGTTCATCTTTATCATCGGCTGATGCAGCCGGAATATCTTTAGCCGTTTTCGCTTCAGACTCAGAGACTTTCATAGTTGGAGTGGCTTCTGGGAACACTTGACGTGCAACACATCGGTGGTGCACTTCTCCTTCTGGAACGCTCTAAAGAGTGACTTGGGGCCTTGGTCCTTTGCGAAGCCTGCATAACGCTGGCGACGCCTATGGAGATGGAGTTGGTTGGGCCTCAAAGTCGTCGTCATCTTGCACTGGTGAGGTGACTTGTGGTTGGGGAGTACTTGGGGTGTCTTATTGTTGTGGGTGATCAGCCCACGATGCATCCTGAGCAATTGGTGTCAGAGGACGACCAATGCTGATGAGCTCGCTATGCGTGAGCACAGGCAATGATACCACATTTTGTTCAATCTGAGGAAGGACTTAATCATCTACTACATTGTCGTTGTGACCAATGTCTTCAGCTGCGGTGGGGTCAACAGCTGGAATATCTTCAGCCTCAGGAGCCTCTATAGAAGCAGGCTCATGAACTATCATACGTCTTTCTTGTTGTGTGGATTCATGACGAGCAACAAAGATGGGCTCGACAACAAGGGGCTTTGTGGGAGCAGCCCGATCTTTCTTGGTTCTACGCTTCTTCTTTGAGGGTGTGTCATCAGATGCTTCAAGATTTTTCCTTTTTCTGGCTTCAGCTTTAGCTCCTCTAGTTTTCTTGAATTCTGAAGCCACTGTGGGGACCTTAGGCTTCGAGCCTGTCATACTGGCTGGGAAGACAATGTGAGGTTCTTCCTAACTTGATGCTTCTGGTTCAGCCACAGCTGGCTTTTTCTTTGTCTTGGCAGCCATTCTGGGGTCGATGCCTGGACGCCCCAAGGCCTTGCGCTTTTCAGCTTCATTGTAGCCTTGAACACATTTGGCAGCAAGATTCTTCATGCGCTCACAAGAACCTTGGGCTTCAACATGTGTCTTGAGAAATGCTTCCTTGAGCTCGTGTAGCATGATCTTGAAGTTCTGCACATCCTTCACACTAAGCCTGGCCATATTCTTCTTGACCTGAGGCTTTTCAAAATCAATCTTGTGCTTTAGCTCAACAATTTTCTGAGCAAGAGCTAACTCAAAAGCAATGGCGCCGTTGAAGGAGACGCTGAGGCTAATTGGAAGTTGTAGATCGTCAAAACTGAGTTCTGGATTGTCAAACCAGTCATCGATGAACTTGTTCAGAATCTCAACATCAAAGTGGGGAATATCATTGAAGATTTCCGCCTGCTACTTGCTCTTAATCAACAGCTCAAGAGCGTCATTGGTAAGATCATCGTCACTTGACAGATCAATGGCCTCATTTCTCAGAATGGCAGCAGGGGTCAGAGCAGGACTGGAGGAGTGCATGGGCTTCTTCTTCTTCATCTCGGTCTTGGAGACGCGAGAGAGATCTTCAGACTGCACACTTGGTGCAGGTGGAGCGGTGGCCAAGGGCTTCACTCGTGAAGCTTTTGGTGGAGAGGAAGGCTTCGGAGCCTTGTGTTTCTTCTGGTTTTTCGGCTTCGGAGGTGCAGGCGCTTCATCAGAGTCAGCGTCAAATGTAGGTCGATCCACATCTTCCCCTTGAACCCTGATATGCGTGATGAGACCTTCTAAGTCATAGAAGGGCCCAACCAGATTTGGTTCAGCTTCGCATGTGCCATCGGCACGAGGCGTAGAAGGGCCATGATTGAATTCTAATCCCCAAGATTTCTTGTTCTCCTTGGCCGAGTTCTTGGTAAACTGAAAGTTGCGCTTGAACAGATTGTCATCCCAACACCATAGCAGAGATGTGGGATGAGCATCAGTAGGTTGAGGTCCACAGACCATGCAAGGGAAGAAACCCTGAGCAATGGCTTCAGTTCTGGTCTTGGGTTGAAGATTTTTGTAGAGAATATCTCCCCAGGGATGCTTGATCACATTCTTCTCAGCATACTCCTTGGTGATGAATCTATACTTAAAACATTGCTCGGCCCAATATCTTTGAATCCATTAGATTCGAGTTTTGCGTTCATTATAGGTTTCTTCAGGATTAGTTTTGTACAGTTCATGCAGATCAGCTCGCAAATCCTTTGATGTTTCCCCGCGGCGCTGTCTGCTGCCCTTCCTCACTGACTTTTGCGAAGCCATGAAGTTCAGACTATATGGCTTCAACACTGACAGAGGCTTCTTGGTCAGACAAGAACTGGCTTTGGGAGAGTTGATATGATGCTGTAAGAATTATGCAAATGAATGCATACTATGAGAACCAAGGGATTCTCCCACGGACATGTACTTGTGACAACATTAAAGATGCGAGGGAAGGGGAAGAGGTCATATGCATTCTCAGAAGATTTTGAAGATAAATCAGTTTGAAGACATTGACCCCATAGCGCGAAGACATTCACTTATGTGTTTGAAGTTGGTTCCAGATTTGTACGAATCCAAGAATAGGTACAAGTGAGGAATCTAACTAGTTTAGATGCATAAGTGAATATGCTAGGCACAATATGAGATGCAGAACTAGATAGATCCAAGTTTGCAGTCACAGAAACCACTTTTGGTGAAGAAGGATGAATCGATTAGATCAAAAGACGGTAAAAAGTGAGATTTTAATTACCACACGATGAACTGCTAGACGGGAAGAGTAGGAGACCGAGCAGTTCGATCCACCATTCCCTAACTTGGCGACAGAGGACACCTATGGCGGCGGCGGAGAAGACGATGTCCACGGCCGACGTGAGGACGGCGTCGGTGAAGTCGCGACAGCTAAGCGCTTCATCGCTGGCGTCGTCGAGAGCTAGCGGAGGCACTAGGGTTTTGACGAGATGGAGAGGTGGAAGAAGGATTTTTGACCGTGAGGGCACTTGTATTTATAAGGAAGAGAACGACACAGTGCAATTACGCAGGTGCCCCTGGCGGTTCACATCTGAGGGACACATGGCGAACATGCAACACATTGAAAGCAGTTCCATGTTCCTATGCCCATCTGGATTGTCGGGCGGTCGTTCCGGCTTCTCCAGGTTTCAGGCAATAAGGATTAAGCATTTAAAACATATTAAATGTTTGTCTCTATGTCTTCTGCTGACAAGGACGCAGAGAAGACATTCGACAGTTTCAATAAAATGCATATGATTTGGATAGATAGATTTGAGGTAGAAGCATAGAGAGGTTAGGGTCCGATCACATTCACTTAGATCAAAAGATTCAAATGAAAAGACATAGCTATAAGTGAATGTTGTAGAGGACAGAACACTTAATATATGCATATACCAAGTCAACATTGTGAAGATAATCAAGAAAGCAAATCAATGTTGAAGACAAATCAAGTGTGAAGACTTTGCAAAAGTAACGCCATGAGAAAAACACTTCTAAAGGAAGAATTTGGTGGTGGCGTTACCCACCGTATAGGAAGTATTAGACCCAGACACAGCGCACAATTATCGTGGCGCTCTGAAGTCAAATTCCAAGTTAATGTATTCACACACAGAATGTAAGTCTTCATTGATTGAAGATATACTTTACTTTGTGTGTTGCACATCTAAGTCATCAACATGCATAAGTGTTAGGATGTGTGCCTGGTCATAGGACATTTGAGGATTCCAAGATATTTAGCTCACACTGTAACTTGCAAAACCTTTTCTCATCCAAGGGCTTTGTGAAGATATCTACCAGTTGCTCTTCAGTGTTGACGTGTATGATATCAATATCTTCCCTCATG
The DNA here is from genome assembly GCA_034509565.1 of Triticum monococcum. NCBI lineage: Eukaryota > Viridiplantae > Streptophyta > Magnoliopsida > Poales > Poaceae > Triticum > Triticum monococcum. Next base: position 143,967,935 of record CM067841.1, on the reverse strand, counting down.
ACATGATCTCTGAGAAAGTGATGACGAATTTCAATGTGCTTTGTCTTCGAGTGCTGAACTGGGTTGTTAGCAATCTTGATGGCGCTTTCGTTGTCGCAGTAGAGTGGCACTTGCTTCAGATGAATGCCATAGTCTTTGAGTGTTTGCTTCATCCACAGAAGCTGAGCGCAGCAAGACCCAGCAGCAATGTATTCAGATTCAGAAGTGGAGAGAGATACACAGTTCTGCTTCTTTGAAGACCAACATACAAGTGATCGTCCTAGAAAATGGCACGTGCCCGATGTAGACTTGCGATCCACCTTGTCACCAGCATAATCTGCATCCGAGAATCCAACTAGATCAAACTCTGAGCCCTTTGGATACCATAATCTTAGTGTTGGGGTGTGAGCCAAATATCGAAGAATTCGCTTCACCGCTAAGTGATGCGATTCCTTTGGTGCTGCTTGGAATCGAGCACACATGCAAACACTAAGCATAATATCTGGCCTAGATACACATAAATAAAGCAAGGAACCAATCATGGAGCTGTATACCTTTTGATCAAACTCTTTACCATTGCCGTTGGGACCCAGATGGTGTTTAGGTGGCATTGGCATCGTGTAACCTTTGCAATCTTGCATTCCAAACTTCTTCAGGCAATCTTTGAGGTATTTCTCTTGAGATATGAAGATGCCATTTCTTTGCTGACGAATTTGAAGACCAAGGAAGAACTTCAACTGACCCATCATGGACATCTGATATTGCTCTTGCATCATGTATCCAAACTCATCACTGTATTTCTGATTAGTGCAGCCGAAGATAATGTCATCCACATATATTTGGCACACAAACAGTTCACCGTCATATGTCTTCGTGACGAGCATGGGATCCAGCGAACCAGGTTTGAAGCCTTTGCTCTTCAGGAAGTCCTTGAGTGTGCCATACCAAGCACGCGGGGCTTGTTTGATGCCATACAGTGCCTTGTTGAGCTTGTAAACCATGTCAGGATGTTTTGGATCTTCAAAGCCAGGAGGTTGTGCAACATACACTTCTTCTTCAATCTTGCCATTGAGCAAGGCACTTTTCACATCCCTTTGATACAGAATAATGTTATGATGATTTGCATAGGCCAGCAGTATGCGTATAGCTTCAAGCCTAGCCACAGGAGCAAATGTTTCATCAAAGTCAATTCCTTCAACTTGAGTGTATCCTTGAGCAACAAGACGAGCCTTGTTTCTGACAACTTGACCATGCTCATCTTGCTTGTTGCGATATATCCGTTTAGAGCCTATGATATTGTGCTTACGAGGATTAGGATGCTTGACCAGTTCCCATACATTATTCAGCTCAAATTGTTGAAGCTCTTCTTGCATAGCTTGAATCCATTCAGGTTCCATGAAGGCTTCATCAACTTTCTTGGGTTCAGATATTGAGACGAATGCGAAGTGCCCACAGAAATTTGCTAGTTGTGTTGCCCTTGAACGAGTGAGTGGACTAGGTGCATTGATGCTATCAATTATTTTCTCAATCTGTACTTCATTTGCAACACGAGGATGAACAGGACGAAGATTTTGCTCTTGCCGATCATTGACATCGTTAGAAGGATTGTCTTCAGGCTGAGCATTGTCTTTAGGTTGATCAGGTGCAGAGATGATGAGTTCCTCTTCGGGCTGTGCTTCAGACGGTATGATTTCTCTAGTTCCCATAAGCTTGATGGATTCACTGGATGGAACTTCATCTAGCACATTTTGCAGGTGCTCTCTTTGCGAGCCGTTAGTCTCATCGAACCGCACATCCACAGTTTCAACCACTTTATAGTGAAAGAGGTTGAATACTCTGTAGGAGTGTGAATCCTTTCCGTATCCAAGCATAAAACCTTCATGTGCTTTCGGTGCAAATTTTGAAGCGTGATGTGGATCCTTGATCCAGCACCTGGCACCAAATGCTCTGAAGTAACTAACATTTGGCTTCTTACCAGTGAGGAGCTCATAGGATGTTTTGTTCAGAAGCTTGTGAAGATAGACACGGTTGATGATATGACATGCAGTATCAATGGCTTTAGGCCAGAACTTTCTTGGAGTCTTGTATTCATCGAGCATCGTCCGGGCCATCTCGATGAGTGTTCTGTTCTTGCGTTCCACGATGCCATTCTGCTGCGGCATGTACGGAGCTGAGAACTCATGAGTGATGCCCAAGGTATCAAGATAATTGTCGAGGCCGGTGTTCTTGAATTCAGTGCCATTGTCCCTTCTGATGTTCTTGATCTTGACGCCATAGTTGTTCATGGCTCGATTGGCGAAGCGTCTGAAGACATCCTGCACTTCAGTCTTGTATAGGATTATATGCACCCATGTATATCTTGAATAATCATTAAGAATGACGAAGCCATAGAGACAAGCGGTAGTAGTAAGAGTTGAGTAGTGAGTGGGACCGAAGAGTTCCATGTGTAGCAGTTCAAAGGGTTGAGTCGTTGTCATGATTGTCTTCGAGGGATGCTTGGCCCTCGTCATCTTTCCAGCTTCGCAGGCACCGCATAAGTGATCCTTATTGAACTCGACGCCCTCGATGCCTATGACATGCTTCTTCTTTGCAAGAGTGTGCAAATTCCTCATGCCAGCATGCCCTAGCCTCCGATGCCAGAGCCAGCATTCTGAAGCTTTTGCAAGAAGACATACGGCAAGCTGTGGTCCTGCTGAGAAATCTACCATGTACAAATCATCTTTCCAATACCCTTCAAAGACTAGAGGCTTGTCAGATTCCATTAGAACAAGGCAATGATATTTTCCAAACATCACAATCATGTTTAAATCGCAAAGCATTGAGACAGACATTAAGTTGAAATCAAGGGATTCTACAAGCATCACTTTATCCATGTGCTAATCCTTTGAGATTTCAACTCTACCTAGACCCAATACCTTGCTTTTACCAGTATCAGCAAATGTGATGTGACTCTTGTCAGATGGACGTAAGGTTGAGTTCATGAGAAGACTTTGCTTGCCAGTCATGTGATTAGTACATCCACTATCAATAATCCATTCTGAAGCAGCTGGTGTCATGCCATAGAGTGCAGTTAGGGGGATAAGCTTCACGAAGAGAATTGTGAAGCATAAACATTTGACAAGTAAGTGGATTATGAAAGCTTAGATCAAGGTTAGGACTGATAGGGCAAGTAGCAAGCGACTCAGGAACAAAATACATAATAAGACCATTTGGTCATTTGATCTTGCGCCCTACAAGATGTTCAAGGTCCCCAGCAATAGCTTCAGACGCATTTGATTTTCGGCTGGAGACCCTTCCCTGCAGAAAAAGAGTTAAGCTTTCTTAGCCACCCACATCTTCAAGGGTGGCTTCGAAGCAATGAGTCTAAGTGCAGCATCTGAGAACTTTGGCTTTGGAGCCCTAGCAAATAGTCTTGCAGGTGAACAATAGTACTCATAAGAATAAGCAGAGTAGTTCTTGGTCTTATGAACATGGCGGTTTGTTGAAACGCGCTCATATTCATAGGCCTGAGTATGGTGTCCCTGCAAAACATTTGCGTTAGTGCGACTCGGCTGAGTCCTCTGTCTGTATGAAGCCTTTGGACCATATGAAGCCCGTGGTCTGGGGTTTGTCTTCTTCACTTGTGGTGTCATGACGACATACACTCGAAGATTTTCCAGACACCTTTTCGGCACCCACATGTTCTTCATAGGTGCCCCATTCCTGCAGTTAGTACCAATATACCTGGCAAACACTTCACCATTTTGATTCTTAAATAGTTTAAAGTTTGCATCAAAGGATTCATCAATGACAATGGGATTAGCACAAGTGAAGCCAGATAGGGTGGATGGATCCACTGAAGGTTCTTTTGCAGCAACCCATGTGGTTTTGGGGTACTGCTCAGGTTTCCAGTAAGAGCCATCAGCATTCATTTTCCTTTCAAACCCAACACCCTCTTTCCTAGGGTTTCGGTTCAGGATCTTCCTTTTGAGGACATCACAGTGTCTGATGCCCTTTGAGACTTTTCTACATCCCTGTTTCAAGCAATGTCTTCAACCTAGCATTTTCATCAGCAATAGAAGTGGCATCCTCAGCAGAGGGGTTAGTTACGACATCAACAGTTGAAGATATTGCAACAGTAGCAGCAGTAGAACATCCAGCAACAGAAGTAGTGTTGTCACACTCAATGCATTTAAGACATGGTGGTTCAAATCCTTCCTGAGCGGAACTGATCTGTTTGGCGCAAAGTGACTCGTTTTCCTTTTGAAGATCTTCATGAGACGCTCTCAATTTCTCAAGATCTTGCTTCCTTTGAAGATAATCATAGGAAAGCTTTTCATGAGTTGTTGAGAGCGTTTCATGACGACTTTCAAGTTCCGCATATTTAACATGAAGATTTTTTATGTCTTCAATTAAGGACTAAGATCGAGTCATTTCAGCATCTAACATGTCATCGCTTTTGTCTAACAGTTTTTGAATATGTTCCATAGCTTTCCGTTGTTCAGTTGAAATTTTAGCAAGTGTTTTGTAGCTAGGTTTGGAACCACAATCAGAGTCATCTTCACTGGATGTTTGCTAGTGAGTAGTGCGTGAGTTTACCCTGGCACCGCGTGCCATGAAGTAGTAGGTGGAAGCAGAGTTGTCCTTGTCATTAGCATCAGCGTCGGTGATGAAGTCATTCTCTTCAATGTTGAAGATGGACTTGGCAACGTAGGCTGTAGCCAGACTTGCAACGCCAGAATCGGACTCCTCCTCAGACTCCACCTCCACCTCCTCAGAAGCAGACTCCTCCTCTGAATCCATTTCCTTGCAAACGCACGAGCCTTGCTAGATGAGCTCTTCTTGTGTGATGAAGACTTGGAAGAAGACTTTGAGTATTTCTTCTTCTTCTTGTCGTCAGAATCATATTCCTTGCTCTTCTTCTTCTTGTTGTTCTCATTGTCCCAGTGCGGACACTCAGAGATGTAGTGACCAGGTTTCTTGCACTTGTGGCATGTTCTCTTCTTGTAGTCATGAGCAGAAGCTTCATCATTCCTTGAGCTGGATTGTGAGGACTTTCTGAAGCCTTTCTTCTTGGTGAATTTCTGGAACTTCTTCACAAGCATAGCAAGCTCCTTTCCAATATCTTCAGGATCATCAGAACTGCAATCAGATTCTTCTTCAGATGAGGAAACAACTTTTGCCTTCAAAGCACGAGTTCACCCATAGTTGGGACCGTAGATGTATCTTTTCTCAGAAAGCTGGAAATCATGTGTGTTGAGCCTTTCAAGTATGTCAGACAGATCGAGTGCCTTGAAATCAGGGCATTCTTGAATCATCAGGGCTAGGGTGTCAAATGAGCTGTCAAGTGATCTCAGGAGTGTCTTGACGACTTCATGCTTGGTGATCTCAGTAGCGCAGAGGGCTTGAAGCTCATTTGTGATGTCAGTGAGTCGATCAAACGTGAGCTGAACATTCTCATTGTCGTTTCTCTTGAAACGGTTGAAGAGGTTGCGAAGGACACTGATTCTTTGATCTCTCTGTGTTGAGACACCTTCGTTGACCTTGGGGAGCCAGTCCCAGACTAGCTTGGATGTTTCCAGAGCACTCACATGGAAATACTGTCCTTTGGTCATATGACCACAGATGATGTTCTTGGAAGTGGAATCCAGTTGAATGAACTTCTTGACATCAACAGCGGTGACACCTTCACCAGCCTTGGAGACGCCATTCTTGACAACATACCAGAGGTCGACATCAATGGCTTCCAGATCCATCCACATCTTATTCTTCCAGTAGGGATATTCAGTTCCATCAAAGACTGGGCACGCAGTGGAGACTTTGATTATCACTACAGTCGACATAGCTAAAACTCTAGGTGGTTAAACCAAATCACATAGAACAAGGGAGTACCTTGCTCTAATACCAATTGAAAGTGCTAGTGATCTACTAGAGGGGGTGAATAGGCGATTTTTATGAAAGTCTTCAAAACATGGAAGTTTCGAAGACAAACGATAGAAATAAACATATTACCATGCAGCGTAAGGTAGACTACACTAAGCAAGCCATAGTCAAGTATTCAATGAAATGAAAGCACAAAGAATAATAGCAGCTAGTCAGTATAGATCAGGATGGAAGATACTACGAGGCCAATCAGAACAAGCAGTCACACAGTGAAGACAAATAGATAACGCAAACAGACAATGACTTCACAAGGACCAATCTGCAAACAAAGAGATGGCAAGGATATAACCAGTGGCTCGTTGAAGACAATGATTTGTTGGACCAGTTCCAGTTGCTGTGACAACTGTACGTCTGGTTAGGGAGGCTGAGATTCAACTCAGAAGACCGCGTCTTCAACTTATTCCCCTTGAGCTAAGGACACCTAGTCCTCGCCCAATTACTCTGGTAAGTCTTCAAGGTAGACTTCCAAACCTTCACAGACTTCGTTCACTGGCGATCCACAATGACTCTTGGATGCTCAGAATGCGACGCCTAACCGGCTGGAGGATTCATAGTCCTCAAGTGTAATAAGTCTTCGGATCACACAGAAAAGAAGACTTAAGTGATGCCTAACACTCTTTGGCTCTGGGTGTTTAGGGCTTTGTCCTTGCAAGGATTTCTCTCTCAAAGGCTTCGAGGTGGGTTGCTCTCAAATGACAAAAGTCGTGCACTAACTCTGAGCAGCCAACCAATTTATGGTGTAGGGGTGGACTATTTATAGCCACTAGGCAACCCGACCTTATTTGTCCGAAATTACCCTAGGTCACTAAGGAACTGACATGTGTTTCAACGGTCAGATTTCAAACACACACGACAACTTTACTTGAGCTACAAGAAAAGCTGACTTATCCAGCTCTCGATAAGATTTGCTCTCATTGTCTTTGCTCGAAGACATAGGATTTTGGTTAAGCATCACTTCAGTCATTCTGACTGGTTTACTTGGACACCACTTAACAGTACGGTAGTTCCTATGACTCAACAAAGAAGAAAAAGAACGACGAAACAACTAAGTCTTCGCTCTCATAGTCTTCACGCGATGTCTTCTCTTGTCATAGGCTTCAATGTGAATGTCTTCACATACCACCTTTGACTTCAATGTCTTCATACATTTTTAGGGGTCATCTCTGGTAGGAAAACCAAATCAATGAGGGACTTCTACCTGTGTTATCCTGCAATTCTCACAAACACATTAGTCCCTCAACCAGGTTTGTCGTCAATACTCCAAAACCAACTAGGGGTGGCACTAGATGCACTTACACATGTTCTTATGAATGAGTTTGACTACATCATACGGGAAGCTAGGGAAATCTTTGGTTTTTATGGTATCAATCATGAAAAGCCCGTGATAGATGAAATTATTTACAATAGTAATCATGTGTTAAGGCATTTGCTTGGGGATAATAAAATCTTTGATGACAATCTTAAAAGGAAGTCTCTATTTTAGATATAATCCAACAAGTTTTCAATAATGTTAATCAACATTACTCTTGGATTGTTACCGGAAATCAAAGAGGTTATGATGTTAAGAAACTTAATAGTGCTAAGGTTTCTATGGATAATATGTTCTATGTTGTTTTTACAAAGCCCCATGATGAAAACACCTCTAAGGAATTTAATAAAAAGGATGACAAAACTTAGATCCTTACTTTATGCCTAGCTAGGGGCGTGAAACAATAGCGCTTGTTGGGAGGCAACCCAATGAATAAAATTTATTTTGCTTTTTGCTTCCTATTCTTGAGTGTTAGCACAATTATGCAACTATTATGATTGTGTTTTTTGTGTTTTAGTTAGTGTTTGTGCCAAGTAAAGCCTTTAGGATCTTCTTGGGTAATAGTTGTTTGATCTTGCTAAAAAACAAAGACTTTTGCGCTCACGAAAATAATTTTAATTTTTAACCAGAGCTTGATAAAATACCAATTCTTCTGGCAGTAGATTAATATACAAATTTCTCAGGCCGTCCTAATTTTTTATAGTTTTTGGAGTTACAGAAGTATTCGAAATACCCAAATTTCTTAATACTGTTATGTTTTTGACAGATTCTGTTTTCTTTGCATCGTGTGCTTGTTTTGATGATTCTATGGTTTTCTTTGAAGAGTTTTTGCCACAGAAAAGTTGGAATACAATAGATATAATGCAAGAATAAAATATTAATTGTTTTGCAACAACACTTATAGTAGTGATTTGTTTGGTTATACTAACGAATCTCACAAATGTTTTGTTGAGTTTTGTGTGATTGAAGTTTTCAAGTTTTGGGTTAAGTTATGATGGATGAAGGAATAAGGAGTAAGAAGAGCCTAAGCTTGGGGATGCCCATGGAATCCCAAGCTATTATCCAAAGAGAAGAAAGCAACTAGCTTGGGGATGCCTCGAGTGGCATCCCCTCTTTCTTCTAACGACCATCGGTATTTTACTCGAAGCTATATTTTTATACGTCACATACTATGAGTTTTGCTTGGAGCGTCTTGTATGATATGAGTCTTTGCTTGTTTTGCTTTGTGTTTTAAGTCATGAATCCTTGGTGGACACACCTATTTGAGAGAGCCAAAACTATGCCATGACTTGTTAGAATTGCTTTGTAATGTCCCGGATGTAACATTCCATAATAGTAACTCCAACTCTTGCCATTTCCAGCTATGTTATATGCTATATCCTCCGTGGTTGGGTTTTGTCCTCGTTTTGCATTTTGTTCATGTCATGCATTTCATCTCATGTCATCATGTGCATCTCATTTGCATTCGTGTTCGTCTCATGCATCTGGTCATTTTCCCCGTTATCCCTTTTGGAATCCAACACTCACACATGCAACCGTTGCACCTCTCAGATCCCGTTTTGTGAGTGGGAGAAAAACATTCTCGAAATGGGCCGAGATTTGTCGAGTGGCCTTGGTACATCACCGGTAGGCCGCGTGTCAAATTTCGTTCCATTTGGAGGTTGTTTGATACTGCAACGGTTAACCGTGTAACCGCTGAAACCCCTCTCTCCTTGCAGCCCAACACCCCTCCACAACAGCCCACTATCCCATCTAAACCCCTTCTATGCTATCCGTAGTTGGATCACAATCGTGTGGGCGAAAACCGCACCACATTTGGACTCTCCTAGCTCCCTCTACCTATAAATAGGCCTCCACCTTCGAAATTCAGGCAAACCCTAGATCCAAACCTCCCCCTCCACGCCGGACGCGTCCAGCGCCGTCGGTCGGATGAATTGCAAAGCGACAAGTCACCGTTGGCCCGCGCGGCCTGGGGTGGGCCCTCCTAGCCCATCCGCTGCCGCATGTGCCCCGCCGCCTCCAACCGCCGCTCGCCGTGTCCCACCTCCTCCCGCCACCGACGGCTACTGTGCGCTAGCCTCCGCCACCGTGCCACCGCTCGCCGCTGGCCGCTCTGCCTTGCCGGTCCCGCGCGCCGCCGCCGCCTCGACGACGAGTTCGCCGGCCACCGCCCCGTCGTCCGCCTTCGGCCAAATCTGGAAAAGTGGACCAGATCCACCAGTTCGTCCAACCAAACGGCCTCCCCGCGCCCGGATCCCTCCGTCCCGGATCTCCTCGTCCGCCCGTTGACTTTTTCCTCTAGGTGAAATTCCACTAAGTCCCTAGTTTCCAGCATCATGTGACCATCTTTGCCATGTCATAACTCCGCGCTCGTAGCTCCGTTTTGCATGAATAATATATCAAAATGTTCATCTCGTGATGCTCTACATGCTAGTGTCATTTTCATGCATGTTACGGTCCATATTGATACCCTAATATTCGTTGCAAAAGTGCTAAATGATGTTAACTTTTGGAAACTATCATAACTTGTTGTTTTGTCTTTTTCATAGCAATTTGTGTGTTCATCCTTTGAGCATCATGTCTACATGTTTTAGGAGTATCTTCATGCCATCTTTAAAGTGGTGCAATCCTTGTATTTTTATGTGCCATGTGGTGACTATCACAAGCATGCCAAGTAGCCCACTTGATGTTGCTGATTTCAGCTACTTACTAAGTCTTTTCCTGTCACATTAGATTGCTACGTTGACTTGTTACCACAAGTAGATCCTTGAATATTTTGATGAAGTTTAGTAAGAATGTTTTGAAGATATGTTTATGCTCTATCCATTCATTCCTTTGTTGATAATTATGGGGTACTGTAGCTTGTCATTACCATGCTCTCCTTTTGCTAAATATTGTTGTTGTCGGTCTGTTAACATGAAGTGCATTTTTGCCATATGTTTTGCTAGTGATCCATGCACCCTTTGACCATGCTATTGCCATGTTCATCTTCATAAATGTGTCTTCTTACTGTTCGTTTCTTTGTTATGCCATGAAATGCTTTGTGGTGAGTGGCACAAGCTAGCAAAGTTGCTATCATGAATCTGTTTCTACCATGCATGATTTTCCTCCAAGACTAAAACATGTTTCATATCACATGTCATGTTTGCATTGATGCTACCATCTTTTCTGTGCATCTTTGAATCAAGTTCAGTAAGGGAGTTTTGTTCTTTGCCTTTAGTACTATCATGCCATGCCTTTGTTTCCCATAATATGTTCCTGTAGCATGTAGTTTGCTAGCTCTAAACATTGCTACGTAATGTTGTTTCTGCCATGATCAGTGAAAAACTACAATGTAAACTGTTATCATTTGCATTATTGGCATGCTGTTTTAGACTTGTTCTAGTGAGTTCTAGCAGGAGCTCAATGCCCTTGATTTGTAGAGCTTCACCTGTACTTCACTGCCATGTGTTTTGTTTTTATGTTGGAGTGTTGTAGCATATTTTCATGATGCATCTTAAGTGTTATGGTGCTGTTAAGTGTAATTTTACCTTGTTCTTGTTTTGCTCGTCATTTGCAAACTATGCATCCGTTTCCGGTGATCTTTATATCGATTTCGACCGAAATCTCCTAACCTATCTAGTTGCATGCTTGGTTTGCCAAGTTGATGCCATGATCATATTTTCCCTTCTGGAGTACCCATATGCATTGCACATCATGTCTTGCATCCCATGCCATGTCTTGCACCATGTTGCTTGTGCATTGCACCATGATAGATTGTTGTTCCGTTGCTTGTGTTCTTGATTTGGGTAGAGCTGGGAGACGAGTTCGTGAACAAGGATCCTGTCGAGTACGTTTATGAGGAGCAAGCTTTCGACAACCTTGAGAACTTTGCAGGCAAGATGATCATTACCCCCGATATAACTTCTATCTTTGCTTGCTAGTTGTTCGTTCTATCGCTATGTCGTGCTACCTACCACTTGTTTATAAAGCCTCCAATATTGCCATGTCAAACCTCTAACCCACCTTCCTAGCAAACCGTTGTTTGGCTATGTTACCGCTTTTGCTCAGCTCCTCTTATAGCGTTGCTAGCTGCAGGTGCCTTGCAGGTTGTTCCATGTTGGAACATGAATATGTCAGGATATCACAATATATCTTATTTAATTAATGCATCTTTATACTTGGCAAATGGTGGAAGGCTTGGCCTTTTGCTTGGTGTTTTGTTCCACTGTTGCCGCCCTAGTTTCCGTCATACCGGTGTTATGTTCCTTGATTTTGCGTTCCTAAAACGGTGAGGGTTTATGGGCCCCTCTTGATAGTTCGCTTTGAATAAAACTCCTCCACCGTGGCCCAATATTTGTTTTACCATTTGCCTCATAAAAGCTAAAAACTTGCATAGGGACTTTTCGGAACCCATGGACTTAATCAACCCCGGGCCAGTGCTCCACATGAGTGTTGGTCGAAACTAGAGCACCGAGCGGGGCCACCCTAGGAAACTGGGGGTATTTGGTATATACATGTACGTTTCTCTCATCCGGACGTGGCTTGAGACGAGATACGCGCGGCTATTATCAGGGTGATGGCACGCCGGGAGGTCTTGCTGGAGTAGTTTTACCATTGTCCAAATATCTTGTGCACCGGGATTCCGAGTCTGATCGGAGGGTCCCGCGATGGAGGATTGTCTCCATAGATCGTGAGCTTGTCATGGGCTAAGTTGGGACACCCCTGTAGGGTTTAAACTTTCGAGAGCCGTGCCCGCAGTTATGTGGCAGATGGGAATTTTTTAATATCCGATTGTAGAGAACTTGGCACTTCACTTAATTAAGAAACACCAATCACGTGTGTAACCATGATGGTCTCTTTTCGACGAGGTTCGGGAAGAGAACATGGTGGGGTTATGTTTGAACGTAAGTAGTACAGAATTACTTCTTGATCACTTCTAGTTTACGACCATTGCGTAGTTTCTTAGCTTACTATTGTACTTGTATGTTAGCCACCATATTTTCTTAGTGCTTGCTGCAACTCTACCTTATAACCACGTCCTACCTATAAGCTTAAATAGTCGTGATCTTGTGGGTTTTGAGATTGCTGAGTCCTTGTGACTCACATATACTACCAAAACAGTTGCAGGTGCCGATGATACCAGTGCAGGTGATGCCACCGAGCTCAAGTGGGAGTTTGACGAAGACCTTGAACGTTACTATGTTTCCTTTCCGGATGATCAGTAGTGGTGCCCAGTAGGGACGCGATCAGGATTTAGCATGTGGGGTTGTCTTCTTTTATTTTGGATTCATTCGTAGTCGGACCTTGTGCGTACTCTGATTGATGTATGAATAATTTGATCATTGTTTGACGTGGCGATTGCAAGCCAACTATTTACTCCCTTGTTTTTTACATGGGATTGTGTGAAGATGACCCTTCTTGCGATAATACCAAAATGTGGTTACACCTCTAAGTCGTGCCTTGACAGGTGGGAGATATAGCCGCATCTTGGGTGTTACAAGTTGGTAATCAGAGCCATCCCGACTCAGGAGCCCCCTGCTTGATCGAACCACTGGCGTTGTTCAGTCTAGAACAAAATTGTTTTGAGTCTTAGGATTATATATATCGGAGAGTAAGATTCTAGAGTAAGATTCTTTTTACTCCACAGCCCCCTTCATCGCTGTGGTGAGGACTCCTGGCGTAGATGTTTTGTCTTTCCTCTCCTCATTTTCACTAAAACAAATTTAGGATCATGCGGGTATCTTGGGATCATTCTGATATTCTTGTGACGAGAACATTGTTCTTGGTGCCTCATAACATTTAGGAGTTGTGGTAGTGTCCCGGGAAGTTGAGCTCTAAGGTGTTGTCATCACAATTTTATCGTTGCAGTTCTAGAATACCTTAGCTCGCTGACATAGAAAATCTCTTTTATGCAGTTAGTGGTGAGATAACCTCGACGCCACCCAGTATTGGGGAGGGAGTTCGGGAGTATTGCCACAGCTTGTATAACTGATGCTTTTCGAAGGTTGAGGTACACGATTTCCGGAGTTTTCTTGGTTATGTGTTAACGGATGGATGCAGTTGGAGCGTAGGGCTTGTTAATTGTGTGATATATATTGTGCCTCCTTGTATCCCCAACACCAGATTGCATAACCAGAAAGTTTTGTGAGTTAATAGGTGGGAATTCAAGTAGCTCTTAGTTATTTTTCCGGCATACAGTTGGTATGGGTTTGGGTGATCCTTACCACTTATTTGTTCCAGTCGTACCTTGTTGTTTTATTCATCAATCTCTTTCAAGTGGCTTCGCACCTCAATGGTCGTGTAATGTTAACTTTGGAATTCATTCGTTCAATCTTTGTTCGGATGCTTATTGTGAAGACTATATGTTGCACATTTCTATCTGTTGATTCAACTTGTCTATCTTTCTATCATGGTTCTAACGGATGTCACCCTCTTCAGGATGGCTCCCCAACGCGTCTGACTCCTCAACGAACTGACGGAGAGCAGTCCAACCCTTTGCCACCTCCTCCGCCTCCGGAGGCATGGCAAGCTGTGATGGCAACCACCAATGCCAATACCCAGATGCTTTTGCAACTCTTGCAATAGTGCAACCAAGGCCAAGGCAACCAAGGAAATCAAGGTAAAGGGTAATTCAACAATTAGCCTCAGTTTGCTACCCTCAACTAGTTTCTTGCAAATCAGCCAAAGTCTTTCAGCGCTTTGCCGAGGCCATGGACGCCGATGATTGGATCGTGGACATCAACAAGCATTTTGAATGTAGAAATGTCATGCCTGAGGACTACATCAAGTTTGCTTCTTTTCAGCTCAAGGACCAAGGAGCTGATTGGTATCAGCAATACAAAGATTCCAAAGGGGGTCGAGAGATTACTTGGACTGACTTCTGCCGAGACTTTTGAGCTCATCACATTCCAACAAGTGTTGTCGAGTGCAAGCGTGAGGAATTTCACAATCTCAAGCAAGGGAGCATGTCTGTGTATCAATACAACATCCAGTTTCAGAAGCTTGCTCGCTTCGTAAGGCAAGACATTCCTGATGAAAAGAGCATAATCTATCACTTCAGGGGCGGCCTCAGAGAAGATCTGCAGTTAGCTCTCATTCTTGTTCAGTCTACTCAGTTCGATTAGTTCTATAACATGGCCCTCAAGCAAGAAGCTGCTCAGCTCAAGTACGAGGCTTCAAAGAAGAGAATCAGAGATGCAGTTCACTCGTCTTATTCATCTCAAGTGGTAGCTAAGCAACAGAAGTTCTGGCTTCCTCCACCTCCTTCGTTTCATCGGCCCTACCAGTAGAAGAACTCAGGTGGTCATGGATCTTCCCACCCACCCAACCCAGGCTATCAGAACAAGTCTCAGACTCAAGCTCCGAGGACAGGTGGTCCTCCTCCTCCTTATCATTGTCCACTCTCAGAAGTTACTTGCAACAAGTGTGGTCTGAAAGGTCACTATGCAAACAAGTGCACCCAGAGGCGCCTTCTGCCTCCTCCTCCTCCTGTGAGATCTTCAAGCAATGAAGTTGTCAAGCACAATCCAAAGCATGCAAAGGTGAAAATGTTGAATGCAGCTCAAGCAGAGGATTCTTCAGATGTGATCATGGGTAGCCTCTCGGTTAACTCTTTTCCTGCCAAAGTTTTATTTGATACCGGTGCATCGCATTGTTTCATGTAAAGACCGTTCTTTGCAAAGCATGATTTCACTTGGTCTTACCTGGATAATCCTATATGTGTTGTTTCTCTAGGGATGTCAATGAGAGCCAACTCGATTGTTCCTGATGTCACCATCAAGTTGGGCAATTATAAATTTCTGGCTTCTCCAATGGTTCTTGGCTACTTTGATATTGATCTCATTCTTGGCATGGATTGCCTGTCTCAGCACAAGGGTGCTCTTGATTGTGCCACCAGGGAGGTTAAATTGATGTACCCTTCTGAGGATGTGATCATCTATGCCGCTCGTGATGAAACCATTCGGTTGTTCTCTCTCAATGAGAAGGGCGAGTTAGACGCTATTTCTCAGATCCCAGTTGTTTGTGAGTATCAAGATGTCTTTCCAGAAGAGCTTCCGGGTATGCCTCCTCACCTGCCAGTCGAGTTCGTTATCAATCTTGAGCCCGGTACTAAACCCGTTTGCAAGCGCCCATACAAGCTTGGTCCAAAAGGGCTGAAGGAATTGAAGAAACAGATCGATGAACAAGAGCGTATGGGTTTGATCAGACCAAGTTCATCTCCGTGGGGTTGTGGTGTTCTTTTTGTCCAGAAGAAGGATGGCACGGACCGACTTTGGGTCGATTACCACCCATTGAGCAAGAAGACAATCAAGAATAAGTACCCACTTCCCAACATCAATGACCTATTCGAGCAACTCAAAGGGGAAAAGGTGTTTTCCAAGCTCGACCTCCGTATGGATTATCATCAGATTCACATTCGTGAAGAAGATATCCCTAAGACAACATTCAGAACAAGCTTTGGTTCTTATAAACATACTGTAATGTCTTTCAGGCTTGTCAATGACCCTCCAACATTCTCTCGCATGATTGACTTCATCTTCAACCCCTACACCAGTGAATTCGTCCGGGTGTATCTCGATGATATCTTGGTGTTCTCCAAGAATAAGAAGGATCGTGCCAAACATTTGCGATTGCTGCTCGACAAGCTCAGAGAGTATCAATTTTATGCGAAGTTCTCTAAATGTGAGTTTTGGCTTGATGAAGTTCTTTACCTGGGACACATCATCTCCGCCAAGGGCATTTCTATTAATCTGGAGAAGGTTTCTGCAATTGTCAACTAGAACCTCCTCAGAATGTCAAGCAGCTCCGCAGTTTCCTTGGGCTTGCGAGCTATTGCCGAAGATTTGTTGAGAATTTCTCAAAGATCGCTAAACCTCTTTCCAATCTCCTCCAGGAGCATGTCAAGTATTCCTCGACTCCTGAGTGTGACGTTGCTTTCAACACTCTCAAAGAGAAACTCGTCCCAGCTCATGCCCTAACTCCTCCTGATGAGTGCAAGCCATACGAAGTTTTCCGTGATGCCTCGTTGCAAGGTCTTGGTGCCGTGTTAATGCAAGAGAAGAAATTTGTGGCCTATACATCTCATCAGTTGAAGATGAGGGGGTCCTGGATTAAGGGGTCCTCGGGCATCCGGGCTATGTGATGTGGGCTGGACTAATGGGCCATGAAGATACAAGACAGAAGACTTCCTCCCGTGTCCGGATGGGACTCTCCCTTACGTGGCGTTCGGATATGAAGATTCCTTCCTCTGTAAACCAACTCTGTGCAACCCTAGGTCCCTCCGATGTCTATATAAACCGAAGGGTTTAGTCCATAGAGGCAATCATAATCATACAGGCTAGACAATTAGGGTTTAGCCATTACAATCTCATGGTAGATCAACTCTTGTAACCCCTATACTCATCAAAGTCAATCAAGAAAGACATAGGGTATTACCTCCATCAAGAGGGCCTGAACCTGGGTAAACATCGTGTCCCTTGTCTCCTGTTACCATCGATCATTAGATGCACAGTTTGGGACCCCCTAACCGAGATCTGCTGGTTTTGACACCGAAATTGGTGCTTTCATTGAGAGTTCCCCTGTGGCGTTGACAACATGATTGATGGCTCGCCTTGTTATCAAGGACAGTATCACTTCCGGAGAAGCCTTGGCCTCAGGCTAAACCCTCTGGTTCGGCAGCTTTACCATGGCCGCCCGTTCGGCCTTTAAGCTGATGAAGACTTCCCAAGTCATCGAAAATCGTCTCGGTGTTGACCCCGAATACTCCAAATGGATGGATCCAGCGGATTTGTCGTCTTTAAACAAACTCCTGGATCGCCTCGCCGCCCTGGGGGTCGCTACAGACAATGATTGGATTGGGTTTAAACGCGATCAGAGAGAAATCAAATCTTCGCTGGTCACCCATTAGTTAGCGGTCGTAGAGGAGCAAAACAACAACTCTTCCCCTATGCTGAAAACAAGTTACGTTCGGATTTCCAAGCTCGGAGAGCCGGATACTCGTCTGCAGGGTGACACTTCTAGTCCTCTGAACTTAGAATTGGGCGTTGGGCCTAAAGAATCATTGGACACCCGGAGCCCGAACTAATAAACTCAGAAGTTTTTCAAACTCCGGACTCCACATTGGGTCAGGGTTCGGATTTAACGCCACCCACCCACCACAAGCAATATTCACCAAGAAATTCCAGTCCACCGGATATATGCGAACTCATGTACGTACGGCAGCAGCCTCAGGAAACAGTCCATCACTTTTGGGCCAGATTCCTCCTTGTCAAGGACAAGATTAAAGATTGCCGCGACGAGGATGCGATTTCAGTATTCTACAATAATTGCACGGACAAAGGTGGTTTTGATAATTGATGACAACATATCTCTTGTTGAACTAATGTTTTCACCTAGTATGTTTCAGATAAGTTCAACAATGGAGTGGCATGGACTAAAGGGTGTGGGAAGGTCTCCAAGACACTAAGAACAAAGGATTGGCTAAAGCTTGAAGTTCAAGACTCTTCATTTTACATTTTAGTGATCCAAGATCACATTGAGTCCATAGGAAAAGCCAATACTATCAAGGAGGGATGAGGTGTTGTTTAATGAGCCTCTTGCTCAAGTGCTTAATGATATGCTCCAAAATCCTCGGCTACTTTCCCATATCCACAAATGACCTAAACCCTAATTCAAACTCGGTCATACCGATTCTTTCAACCCGGCGCCACCGAGTTTCACATGTCATAGCCACTGCCAAACCCTAATCAGTTCGGTCTCACCAATGGGATCTCGATCTCACCGAGATGGGCTTGCAAACTCTCTATTACCTACTGCATTACTCTCGGTCCCACCGAGATATGCAATCGGTCCCACCGAGTTTGCTTGGCCAACTCTCTGTTCTGCTTATTACCCAAATCGGTCCCACCGAGTTTGAGTAATTGGTCAAATCGAGTTTTGGATTTTCCCTAACCCTAGCACATCGGTCCCACCGAGTTGTTCCAATCGGTCCCACTGAAATTCATAACAGTCACTAGGTTTACCATTTCGGTCCGACCGAGTTTTCTGATTCGGTCCCACCGAGATTGGTAAATTGTGTGTAACGGTTGGATTTTGTGTGGAGGCTATAAATACCCCTCCACCTCCTCTTCACTCGTGGAGAGAGCCATCAGACTAAACCTACACTTCCAGCATCCTATTTCTGAGAGAGAACTACCTACTCATGTGTTGAGGCCAAGACATTCCATTTCTACCATATGAATCTTGGTCTCTAGCCTTTCCCAAGTTGCTTTCCACTCAAATCTTCTTTCCACCAGATACAAATCATATGAGAGAGAGTTGAGTGTTGGGAAGACTATCATTTGAAGCACAAGAGCAAGAAGTTCATCATCAACACACCATTTGTTACTTCTTGGAGAGTGGTGTCTCCTAGATTGGCTAGGTGTCACTTGGGAGCCTCCGACAAGATTGTGGAGTTGAACCAAGGAGTTTGTAAGGGCAAGGAGATCGCCTACTTCGTGAAGATCTACCGCTAGTGAGGCAAGTCCTTCGGGGGCGATGGCCATGGTGGGATAGACAAGGTTGCTTCTTCGTGGACCCTTCGTGGGTGGAGCTCTCCGTGGACTCGCGCAACCGTTACCCTTCGTGGCTTGAAGTATCCATCAACGTGGATGTAGGATAGCACCACCTATCCGAACCACGGGAAAAACATCCGTGTCTCCGATTGTGTTTGAATTCTCCAAACCCTTCCCTTTACATTCTTGCAAGTTGCATGCTTTACTTTCCGCTGCCTTTATACACTTTGCATACTTGCTTGATATGTATTGTGAGTGCTAAAGTTATGCTTAAACTCCACTCAAACCGAAAAGCTTAAAAATTGCAACTTTGGCATGAAGTGTCTAATCACCCCCCTCTAGACACATGTACTTCAAGGTCCTACAAGTGGTATCAGAGCTTTGGTCTCCATTGCCTTGGTTTAATCACCATTGGAGGAAGATGGATGTGTCTACTTTAGGGAGTCTTAGACATACAGTGCCTATTCTTGATGGAGAATATTTTCATGAGTGGAAAAATGAGATGCTTGTAATCTTCAACCAATATCATTTGAACAAGTATATTGCTAGCCCTTGTGAACCTCACATTGATCCTTTGCATCCTACCCTAGATGAAGATATTGTCATGATTCGCAATCTTAGAACTATTGAGCTCATCATTAGAGGATTGCCCAAAAACTTGATTGCTAGGTTGCCTACTCTTAATTGTGCTTATACTATATGGAAATTTCTTGAGGAACGATTTCCCAACCATTCCTTAAAAAAATTTGGATAAAATTCTCCATAAATCTATTGCCTCGAGTAAGATGAACTCTAGTGATCCTAACCTTGGTGATTGTCTACTTGAGCTTGTCAATCTCAAGCGAGCTAAGGAGGATGTTGGAATCATTAGTGATATTATATTCGAAGCTATAAGAATTCATAAAAGTGACCATTTTGATGATCATTTATCTAATGAATTACCCTCTCTAGGAAATGATGAGTCACAAGATCATGGTGAACATGAATACTATGATGATGATGATGATAGTGACTTCAATCTTGATGATGCAATGAGACACTTTGGTCTTACGGCAAATCTTCGGGGATATGAATCAGGAGGAAAGGAATGGGTTCTTGATAGTGGATGTACTGATCATATGACCGGGGATGAGGAGATGTTCCGTGAGCTTGCTGAAAATGACGACCCTCAAAAATATGTCACCTTTGGTGATAATTCAAAGGGTAAAGTAGTTGGCATTGGTAAGATGGCCATCTCACATGATAGTTCCATTCAAAATGTCATGCTCGTTGAATGTCTCGGCTACAACTTACTTTCAGTATCTAGACTTGCTGATTTCGGTTTAAATGTCCTATTTACTGAGGTAGATTGCCAAGTGTTTCGTCGAGACAATCATAAAATGGTCTTTACCGGTAGGCGTAAAGGTGACCTTTACATTGTCGACTTCTCTAAAAAGGCACAACCCAAAACTTGCTTTATTGCGAAATCCTCAAAAGGTTGGTTGTGGCATAGACGACTAGGTCACGTTGGCATGAGAAATCTTGACAAGCTTATTAAAGGAAATCATATCCTTGGAGTTAACGATGTCATATTTGACAAGGACAGACTTTGCAGTGCTTGTCAAGCAGGTAAACAGGTTGGAGGAAGACATCCCGTGAAGAACATCATGACCACAAGGAGGCCACTCGAGCTACTTCATATGGATCTTTTTGGTCCCAACGCCTACAAGAGTCTCGGTGGAAATTCTTTTGGCTTAGTTATAGTTGATGATTTTTCAAGATTTACGTGGGTGTTCTTTCTTAATGACAAGTCGCAGGTCCAGATGATCTTCAAAAACTTCGCTAGGAAGGCCCAAAACCAGTTTGACGTGAAGATCAAGAAGGTTCGGAGTGACAACGGAACAGAGTTCAAGAATGTAAATGTGGACACCTTTCTTGATGAAGAAGGGATTTCACACGAGTTCTCGGCTACGTACACACCTCAACAAAATGGAGTTGTTGAGAGGAAGAACCAGACGCTCATCGAAATGGCAAGAACAATGCTTGATGAATACAAGACGCCAAAGCATTTTTGGGCAGAAGCAGTTGAGACAGCTTGTCATGCAACAAATCACTTGTATCTTCACAAGCTACTCGGCAAGACGACATACGAGCTCCTCACCGGTAACAAACCCCAAGTTGGATACTTTCGAGTATTCGGCTCAAAGTGCTACATTCTTGATAAACATCGTCGTTCAAAGGTTGCTCCTAAATCTCATGAAGGTTTCCTACTTGGTTATGGCTCAAACTCTCACACTTACCGTGTCTACAACAATTTCACCCGAAAGGTTGAGGAGACGGTAGATGTGAAGTTTGATGAATCTAATGGCTCGCAAGTAGAGCAATTGCCAATTGATGTAGGAGATAAAGACCCTTCAGAAGCAATCCAAGACTTGCCCATAGGCAAAGTTCGTCCGACGTAGGTAAAGGAGAGTAATTCATCCGTCCAAGTGGAGGCTTCTACTTCACAACAAGGTGAACCAAGAATTGATATGGAAGCATCCACAAGTGGGACACACCAAGATGAAGAAGACAAGGAAATGCATCAAGACGAACATCAACAACCTCCTTCTCCACCACGACAAGACAATGACCACGTCAACAATGAAGAAGGCCAAGAAGAAGAACAAGATGAAGAAAATGTTCAACGAAGACCCAAGCAAAAGCTCTCACGAGTTCGAGCAAGAATTGCCACAGATCATCCCGTCGAGAAAATCTTCAATGATATACAAACCGGGAGAATCACTCGCTCAAAAACTCGTTTAGCTAACTTTTGTGAAAACTATTCATTCATCTCTAGCATTGAACCTATGAAGGTTGAAGAAGCATTGGAAGATCCGGATTGGATAAACGCCATGCATGAAGAACTACACAACTTTGAGAGAAACCAAGTTTGGACATTGGTTGAGAAGCCCGACGACAATCACAACATCATTGGTACCAAATGGGTGTTTCGCAACAAGCAAGATGAAGATGGACAAGTGGTTCGCAACAAAGCACGTCTCGTCGCCCAAGGGTTCACACAAGTCGAAGGTATGGACTATGGAGAGACATATGCTCCCGTTGCTAGACTTGAGTCCATTCGCATCTTACTTGCCTATGCTAATCACCATAACATCACCTTGTACCAAATGGACATTAAAAGTGCTTTTCTAAATGGTGAAATAGAGGAGGAAGTTTATGTCAAACAACCTCCCGGCTTTGTCAATCCTAAGAAACCTAATCATGTTTACAAACATCACAAAGCTCTTTATGGTCTTAAACAAGCTCCTAGAACATGGTATAAATGCTTGACCAAGTTCCTTATTATAAGTGGTTTCGAAATTGGTAAAATTGATTCTACTCTTTTTACTAAAAGGGTTAATGGAGAACTATTTGTATGCCAAATTTATGTTGATGCTATCATATTTGGTTCAACTAACCCTCTCTTTAGTGAAAAGTTTGGAAAGCTAATGTTAGAAAAGTTTGAGATGTCTATGATGAGTGAACTCAAATTCTTTCTCGGTTTGCAAATCAAGCAAACTAAGGAAGGTACATTTGTCTCTCAAACAAAGTACACCAAGGACTTATTCAAGAAGTTCAATATGCAAGAATGCAAAGGGATGTCTACACCCATGCCTACTAGTGGACATAATGATTTGACCAAAGATGGTGAACCGGTTGATCAAAAGGTTTATCGCTCTATGATTGGTTCATTGTTATACCTATGTGCTTCACGTCCCGATATTATGCTAAGTGTGTGCATGTGTGCAAGATATCAAGCTGCCCCTAAAGAATGTCATCTTAAGGCTGTGAAAAGGATAGTTAGATACTTAATTCATACACCAAATTTTGGCATTTGGTACCCTAAGAGGTCCTCTTTTGATCTTGTTGGCTATTCCGACTCGGATTATGCCGGAGACAAGGTTGATAGAAAGTCAACTTCGGGTACTTGTCAATTTCTTGGTAGATCGCCTGTGTCTTGGTCCTCCAAGAAACAAAACTCAGTATCCTTATCCACCGCCGAAGCGGAATACATTGCCGCTGGTTCATGTTGTGCTCAATTACTTTGGATGACCCAAACTCTTAAAGATTATGGGATCTATGTGAAACATGTTCCACTGCTTTGTGACAATGAAAGTGCTATCAAAATTGGTCATAATCCTGTACAACATTCTCGAACTAAGCATATTGAAGTTCGTCATCATTTCATTCGAGATCATGTTGCTAAGGGTGACATAGATCTTAAGCATGTTCGCACTGATAAGCAATTAGCGGATATATTCACTAAACCACTTGATGAGAAAGTGTTTTGCAGGTTGAGAGGAGAATTGAACATCATTGATGCTTCGAACTTGGAGTAGGAACTCCATTGGATACATGCAAGACATGAGCTTATGACTAATCCATGATATATCTCTTATGATGACCATCTTATGTCTTGGATATATTTGTGCCTTGCATGTTGTCTAACCCATGTAGGTGCTTGGTTGAATCTAATTCCATGAGATTGCGATTCACTCACATCTTGAGCAATCTTTACATCACCAAGACTCTACGCAATGATGGTTGAAGACAAGGAAGCACAAAATCATTCAAACATGTCCTTTGACAAATCCTATGTTGAGCTTCATGAATGTCATTTTTTTTGATACACAAGTACTTTTCCTTGCTAGAACTAATCCATGTAGGTAGATGAACTCAAACTCCAAGTGGTGCTCCAAACTCTTGATGGGCTACATCAACCACGAGCACCCACACAAGCTCAACTACATGAGAAAGAACCACACCACCACCCAAGGTATGTTGTTCCATCTTAGAGAAGCTTTACTCCGAGACATGAGCCAAAGCAACTCAACAAGATGTGAATACATCAAGATGCTTAAAAAATGGTAACCCCATTTTGAGCTTAAACGATGAGTATGACCTATGATCAAGTGTTCTCATTTGACTCCTAAGTCAATATACTCTAACATAGGTGACTATGTCACAGCCCAACTCTAGATGAAGTTCTCTTGTGTTCCTTCTTTGTGTTATTGCATTTGTCTCATGCTTGTGTAGTTGCTCCCTTTCTCTTTTTCACTTCATCTAGATCTTTCAGTCCTTTTCCTTTTCTTTTTGTTTTTGTTCTACATTTTTTGCATTTAATTCATTGCAAATGTTTGTGAGATCTTACATGTCTAGTGAGCTGAGGTGACAAGTGTTTTTCTCTGTGAAAACTCGGTTTCACCGACTTGCAATCTTCGGTCCAACCGAATCTTTTCGGTACCACCGAAATATGCCACTCGGTGCCACCGACTTTGCAGTCAGAAAAACAGTTTGCCACTTGCTCTACATTTCTACTCTCCAGCTTGACTCAATGAATCTTGTCCTCTACAAGCATCACAATTTTATTCTTTGCTTTATGCTGAATCTCAAGGACCAAACCTCTTGACTCACACTCTAGAAGATCCCTTCTTGGAAATTGATGTCTAAGGGGGAGAGAGATCACATCAAAGCCTATCTTCGGGGAGAGAAAGATCACATCACAATACTAAAGGGGGAGAGAAAGTCTCAAGGATCCCAGACGTCCCAGATAATGTATTAAGGGGGAGAAAGAGATCTCTAGGGGGAGAGACAATACTCAAGGATCCCAGATGCTTGATGTTCAAGAGGAGAGATGTCACATGTCCTTTTAGGGGGAAAGACATATTCATTTGTATCTTTCAGCTCTGATTTTCTGTTCCCTATCTTCTCCCAATATCCCATGAAAGATTCAGGGGGAGCAAGACACCCATGGGAAAGAAATCAGTCAAATTCATTGCATATCTTCACTCTTGGGGACATGTTGAATTCAATGTAGTACCTAGTACTTACTTTCGACATGTCATCCCAGTCTTGGTATTCATGTGGTTTCTTTTGCTTGCTCTGGCTAGTGGATGTACCTGTGTTGTCTAACCTTGTTTGTGCAGGTTCATTCCATCCTAAGCCAACTTAAGACTACAAGGTAAGTGTATGCATCAAATCATGAGTATGAGGAATTCTTGCCTATGTACATACTGTTTGCAAGAAGGACTCATGAGCATGAAGGTATTTTCCTTAATAATCTTTTGCTCTGATGCATATGGCCAAGATACATGTAACACATTACCTACTCTGTCATGATTATGCTCTCACATGCTTCTATATTCTATATTCACATGATTGGATACATGTAGGGGGAGCCTATGTTTGTTACATGTCCTTCCAAAGCTTTACTCACTATTCTTTGTATCTTTATCTAAAGCTTTGATGTATGTTGCCATCAACTACCAAAAAGGGGGAGATTGAAAGCACAAGTGCTCCCTAAGTGGTTTTGATAATTGATGACAACATATCTCTTGTTGAACTAATGTTTTCACCTAGTATGTTTCAGATAAGTTCAACAATGGAGTGGCATGGACTAAAGGGTGTGGGAAGGTCTCCAAGACACTAAGAACAAAGGATTGGCTAAAGCTTGAAGTTCCAGACTCTTCATTTTACATTTTAGTGATCAAAGATCACATTGAGTCCATAGGAAAAGCCAATACTATCAAGGAGGGATGAGGTGTTGTTTAATGAGCCTCTTGCTCAAGTGCTTAATGATATGCTCCAAAATCCTCAGCTACTTTCCCATATCCACAAATGACCTAAACCCTAATTCAAACTCGGTCATACCGATTCTTTCAACCAGGCGCCACCGAGTTTCACATGTCATAGCCACTGCCAAACCCTAATAAGTGCAGTCTCACCGATGGGATCTCGGTCTCACCGAGATGGGCTTGCAAACTCACTGTTACCTACTGCATTACTCTCGGTCCCACCAAGTTTGCTTGGCCAACTCTCTGTTCTGCTTATTACCCAAATCGGTCCCACCGAGTTTGAGTAATCGGTCAAACCGAGTTTTGGATTTTCCCTAACCCTAGCACATCGGTCCCACCGAGTTGTTCCAATCGGTCACACCGAAATTCATAACGGTCACTAGGTTTACCATTTCAGTCCGACCGAGTTTTCTTATTCGGTCGCACCGAGATTGGTAAATTGTGTGTAACGGTTGGATTTTGTGTGGAGGCTATAAATACCCCTCCACCTCCTCTTCACTCGTGGAGAGAGCCATCAGACTAAACCTACACTTCCAGCATCCTATTTCTGAGAGAGAACTACCTACTCATGTGTTGAGGCCAAGACATTCCATTTCTACCATATGAATCTTGGTCTCTAGCCTTTCCCAAGTTGCTTTCCACTCAAATCTTCTTTCCACCAGATCCAAATCATATGAGAGAGAGTTGAGTGTTGGGGAGACTATCATTTGAAGCACAAGAGCAAGGAGTTCATCATCAACACACCATTTGTTACTTCTTGGAGAGTGGTGTCTCCTAGATTGGCTAGGTGTCACTTGGGAGCCTCCGACAAGATTGTGGAGTTGAACCAAGGAGTTTGTAAGGGCAAGGAGATCGCCTACTTCGTGAAGATCTACCGCTAGTGAGGCAAGTCCTTCGTGGGCGATGGCCATGGTGGGATAGACAAGGTTGCTTCTTCGTGGACCCTTCGTGGGTGGAGCCCTCTGTGGACTCGCGCAACCGTTACCCTTCGTGGGTTGAAGTCTCCATCAACGTGGATGTAGGATAGCACCACCTATCCGAACCACGGGAAAAACATCCGTGTCTCCGATTGCGTTTGAATTCTCCAAACCCTTCCCTTTACATTCTTGCAAGTTGCATGCTTTACTTTCCGCTGCCTATATACACTTTGCATACCTGCTTGATATGTATTGTGAGTGCTGAAATTATGCTTAAACTCCACTCAAACCGAAAAAGCTTAAAAATTGCAACTTTGGCATGAAGTGTCTAATCACCCCCCTCTAGACACATCTACTTCAAGGTCCTACACTTGGCAACCATAGTATAGAACTATTGCGCAATGGAAAGCACCTGGAAAACTCAAACAGCTCGCTTGGAACCACCGGCCTGGATGCCACCTCCTTGGCGGGCAAAAAGGATGCACTCTCGTGGGGCACCCGACCCCGTAGGCAAGAAAATTAAACCCATTACGAGACACAGAACCATCCTTGAGGGATGGATCGATAAGCCATGCAAGATACACACGACATTGGATAATGAACCAACCCACACCCCCAGAGCATGTTGGATACTCCAACAAGAGGCCAAGAGCAGCGAGGATATCCTCATCAAAAACATCTCAGAGCAGTACTCTCCAGAAGACAACGACCTCAGAGTATTGACGGTCTTCAAGATTTTCACTTCAAACAATCGATGCAAGAGGGCATGCCGTGACTTCGCCGAAGTCTACCAAGTCACAACAATAAATCTCTGGAATGACACAACCTTAACTTTTAATGTCAAGGATGAACCTAAAGTCTGGTCAGTGCGGGCACCAACCGCCTTGGTTCTGAATCCAATTGTGGATGGCTTTCAGCTCACTAAAGTGCTCATGGACGGCAGCAGCGGGTTGAACCTCATCTATGAGGACACACTCAATAAAATGCAAATGGATAGGATCCGCATCGAGCAAAGTAATACGACCTTTCGAGGAATCATTCCCAGTCGGGAAGAAAGATGCGCGGGAAAAATTAAACTCGATGTGGTATTCGGCACACCGGAGAACTATCGGTCTGAAGAGATTACCTTCCAAGTGCCCCCTTTCAATAGTGGATATCACGCCCTTTTGGGGCGAGATGCATTCACGCGGTTCCAAGCCATACCTCACTACGGGTATATGAAGCTCAAGATGCCCGGGCCAAACGGTATTATCACTCTCGCCAGTGATCCTGACATAGCGCTCCACACCGAAAACAAAACTGCATCCCAAGCCCTTGAAGCACTATCTGAGGCGCTTGCGGCCAAAGAATTAACCGCACTACGCTCCACGGTGGATAGGGACGACGTAATCCTCAATAAGCGACCCAAATCCACCTCCTTCGAACCAGTAGATGAAATAGTTAAATCCCAAGTTCACCCGATGGACCCAAAGAAGACAGCTTCCATCGGAGCACGGCTGGAACCGATGGTCGCCGCCGCATTACACGTGTTCCTGCGCGAGAACTGGGACATATTCGCCTGGCACCCTTCTGATATGCAAGGAATCCCACACAAATTGGCCGAACATAGTCTCAATATATTAAAGCGATACAAGCCGGTCAAATAAAAATTGTGGTGCTTTTCCGAACCCAAACGACAAGCTATGGGGGAGGATCTAGCCAACTTAATTGAGGCTGGGTTCATTAGAGAAATAAAGCACATGGACTGGCTAGCAAACCTGGTGATGGTACCAAAGAAGGATAAATCCCGACGCCTATGCGTTGATTTCAAAGACCTCAACAAGCCCTACCCCAAGGATCCCTTCCCCCTCCCCCGCGTCGATCAGGTCATTGATGCTACTGCAGGACACGACTCATTGTGTTTCCTCGACGCATACTCCGGATACCATCTATACCAATATAAAAAGACCCAAAGGGGCAGATCCAAACCATCTCAACCGTCAAATCATGTTATCTAACGGTTAAAATCCCTCCAATGGTGAGCACCAAACATGTTTAACGCTCTAATTACCCACCACTGCCATTGGTTAGAAACACGTTTTGACTCAACGCTATCCCATGAAATCTGCCATGTAATTAATATCCTACCATTCCCATGAAAAAGTAATTGATATACTACTAAATACCAACGTGCAACAGATATATCTTACCTAATATAACGTGCAACTAATATCCTACCTAATATAAACATGCATTGCACGTACATTATTACTAGTCAAATCAAAATGAAGGAATCTGATCAAGCCGCAACGACATTCATTACCCCATACGGGCCTTTCTGCTTTTACACTATGCCTTTCAGGCTGGAAAACACCGGCGCCACCTACCAATGCATGAGTCAAACATGCCTGGGGAAACAAATTGGCAAGACGGTCGAAGCATATGTGGATGATGTCGTCATCAAAACTAAGCACATCGAGTCACTAGTAGATGACATGAGTCACATGC
The DNA here is from genome assembly GCA_034509565.1 of Triticum monococcum. NCBI lineage: Eukaryota > Viridiplantae > Streptophyta > Magnoliopsida > Poales > Poaceae > Triticum > Triticum monococcum. The sequence goes on along the minus strand of CM067841.1, from coordinate 143,939,191 downwards.
TACCTCTTGATCACTGCGTTGGTTTTCCCCGAAGAGGAAGGGATGATGCAGTAAATAGCGTAAGTATTTCCCTCAGTTTTTGAGAACCAAGGTATCAATCCAGTAGGAGGCTACGCGTGAGTCCCTCGTACCTGCACAAAACAAATAAATACTCTCAACCAACGCAAATAGGGGTTGTCAATCCCTATAGGGCCACTTATGAGAGTGAGATCTGATAGATATGATAAGATAATATTTTTGGTATTTTTGTGATAAAGATTCAAAGTAAAATAAAGGCAAAGTAAATAGCAAAGGAAATAACTAAGTAGTAGGAGATTAATATGATAAAGATAGACCCGGGGGCCATAGGTTTCACTAGTGGCTTCTCTCGAGAGCATAAGTATTCTATGGTGGGTGAACAAATTACTGTTGAGCAATTGACAGAATTGAGCATAGTTATGGGAATATCTAGGTATGATCATGTATATAGGCATCACGTCCGAGACAAGTAGACCGACTCCTGCCTGCATCTACTACTATTACTCCACTCGTCGACCGCTATCCAGCATGCATCTAGAGTATTCAGTTAAAAACAGAGTAACGCCTTAAGCCAGATGACATGATGTAGAGGGATAGACTCATGCAATATGAAGAAAACCCCATCTTGTTATCCTCGATGGCAACACTACAATGCGTGCTTTGCTGCCCTTACTGTCACCGGGAAAGGGCACCGCAAGATTGAACCCAAAGCTAAGCACTTCTCCCATTGCAAGAAAGATCAATCTAGTAGGCCAAACCAAAATGATAATTCGAAGAGACTTGCAAAGATAACTAATCATACATAAAAGAATTCAGAGAAGATTCAAATATTATTCAAAGATAGACTTGATCATAAACCCACAATTCATCGGTCTCAACAAACACACCGCAAAACGAAGATTACATCGAATAGATCTCCACAAGAGTGGGGGAGAACATTGTATTGAGATTCAAAAAGAGAGAAGAAGCCATCTAGCTAATAACTATGGACCCGTAGGTCTGAGGTAAACTACTCACACTTCATCGGAGAGGCTATGGTGTTGATGTAGAAGCCCTCCGTGATCGATGCCCCCTCTGGCGGAGCTCCGAAACAGGCCCCAAGATGGGATCTCGTGGATACAGAAAGTTGCGGCGGTGGAATTAGGTTTTTGGCTCCGTATCTGGTCGTTTGGGGGTACGTGGGTATATATAGGAGGAAGAAGTATGTCGATAGAGCAACAGGGGCCCACGAGGGTGGAGGGCGCGCCTGGTGGGGGTGGGCCCGCCCCCCTACCTCGTGGCCTCCTGTTATGTGTCTTGACGTAGGGTCCAAGTCTCTTGAGTCTTATTCCATGATAAAATCACGTTCCCGAAGGTTTCATTCCGTTTGGTATTCCTTTTCTTCGAAACCCTAAAACAGGCAAAAAACAGCAATTCTGGGCTAGGCATCCGGTTAATAGGTTAGTCCCAAAAATAATATAAAAGTGGATAATAAAGCCCAATAATGTCTAAAACAGTAGATAATATAGCATGGAGCAATCAAAAATTATAGATACGTTGGAGACGTATCATCACACATTAGACAACCTCCGTACATATGACATCAAGCTCAATCCGGAAAAGTGTGTCTTTGGCGTCCCCGACGGAAAACTGCTAGGCTTCATCGTTTCCAATAGAGGAACTGAGGCAAACCCAGCCAAAATCCGAGCTTTGTCACAATTGGCTACACCAACAGACCTCAAACAGGTCCAAAACTAGCCGAATGCATGGCAGCTTTAAGCTGCTTTATCTCCAGATTAGGAGAAAAAGCATTGCCACTATATCGCCTGCTCGGACGCACTGACCACTTTGAGTGGACGGACGCGGCAACGGCCGGACAGGAAGAAATAAAAGCTCTTTTAGCGAGAAACTCAATCCTGGCCGCGCCGAATGTCGGTGAACCCATGTTATTATACATCTCTGCAACATACCAGGTGGTGATTGCGGTGCTCATCATCGGGCGGACATAAATTCCCACTTCAGAAACCGGTATATTATGTATCCACTGTCCTCACACCATGCAAATCCCAGTACCCTCATTACCAAAAGATAGCTTATGCGGTCTTCATGGCATCCTGAAAGCTATGTCACTACTTCGAAGAGTGCTCGATCACGGTGGCTTCCGAAGTACCACTCAATGACATAATAAACAACCACGAAGCTACAAGCCGGATTACCAAGTGGTCCATTGAGCTCTTGCCATTTGATATAATATACAAACCACGCCGAGCTATTAAATCCAAAGTATTGGCCGACTTCTTCGCCGAATGGACAGAGGCCGAACTCCCTAAAGAGTATGGTACATATTCCAATTGGGTCATGCACTTCGATGGCTCTAAAATGTTGGCCGGTTTAGGAGCAGGCATTGTCTTAACGTCCCCCATAGGAGACACAGTCCAGTATGTACTCCAAATACTATACACAGACTCCAATAACGCAGCTGAATACGAGGACTTATTGAACGGTCTTCGGATGGCTGTCTCCATGGGCATACAACGCCTGGAGGTGCACGGGGATTCAAACCTCGCAATATCCCAAATAAACAGAGACTTCGATGCCAGAGATCCAAAGATGGCGGCCTATCATAACACCGTACTCAAAAAATCAGCTCGGTTAGAGGGACTCGAGTTTCATCACGTGGCTCGAGAAAGTAATCAAGCGGCGGATGTCCTTGCTTGCATGGGTGCCAAGTGTGACCCCGTCCCGCCTAACATCTTTTTGGAAAGGCTCTTCAAGCCATCCGTGGTGTGGCAGGATGAGAGCGGCAACACTAGTTCGGATCCGATTATACCCCCAGATTCTGAACATAACACGGATATCATCGGGGGCTCAGCCACCTAAATAACACCATTGGCCCATATAATAATGGCAGTAATTGCCCCATGGACCAAACCCTTCTCGGCCTACCTTAATAGGTGAGAGCTCCCTGAGGATCAGAATGAGGCTCGATGCATCGTTCGGCATTCGAAAGCCTACAAGGTTCATGAAGGAGAATGCTACAAGAAGAGCGCTACCGGAATACATCAAAGATGTATCTCCGAAGAACAAGGACGGTAGCTCCTGGCCGAAATTCATGCTGGTCTTGGCGGTCACCACGCCGCGGCTCGGGCTCTTGTAAGCAAGGCCTTCCGTACCGGTTTCTTCTTGCCAATGGCCCGAGCAGATGCACATGACCTGGTCCAAATTGTGTGGGATGCCAGCTTTTCACCAATCAAAGCCATATGCCGCCTACCGCCTTACAAACAATCCCCATTACTTGTCCTTTAACGGTCTGGGGGCTTGATATGGTCGGACCCATTAAAGGGGGAAGCCATAAGAAAAAATATCTGCTGGTCATGGTAGATAAATTCACTAAGTGGATCGAGGCCAAACCAGTTAAAACGGCCGAAGCCGGACCAGTGATAGACTTTATATCTGGTGTCGTACACCGTTATGGTGTCCCACAGAGCATCATCACCGATAACGGCTCCAACTTTACAGCCGACAAAGTGAAAACATGGTGTGCTAACCTAGGCATCAAGCTCGATTATGCCTCCGTCTATCACCACCAAACAACCGGTCAAGTCGAACGAGCTAATGGTCTTATCATGAGTGGCATTAAGCCTAGACTAGTACGGTCTTTAAAAGAGTCAGACAAACACTGGGTCGAGGAGCTCGACTCTGTACTCTGGGGGTGCGGACCATGCCCAATTACACTACCGGTTACATACTATTCTTCATGGTGTACGGCGTGGAGGCTGTTTGGCCCTGCGACATCATTCATGACTCACCTCGAGTGCGCATGTACGAAGAGAGAGAAGCCGAGCTTGATCGGCAAGATAGTCTAGATGCCTTCGAGGAGGAGCGCGGTGTTGCAAAAGCTCGTTCCGCATTCTATCAACAACAAGCTCGTAGATACCAAAGCAGAGAAGCGCGGGCCAAGACTTATAATGTTGGTGAACACGTTCTACGTTTGCCAAAGAAGAAAAAGGACAAACTCAAGCCCAAGTGGGAAGGTCCCTTCATTATAGATGAATTTCTCACTAGAGATGCGTACCGTCTGCGTGATGCATCGGATAATCGCTTAGAGCCGAACCCATGGAATGTGGGCAGACTCCGAAGATTCTGCTCCTAGAGCCGGACTCACTGTTTGTTTTCTTTTTCTCCTCCTTTTATTTTCTCTCTCTTTCAATTTTTTCTTTAGCTTTATAGCTCTTGTGTGGCTAGACTGCACACTTATGAGGTACACATCCTTAAATGTATATGCCCATAATACCTAGGGGCCTCTTTTATAGAAGCTTATTATCATTTTCCGAGCATCAAGCTCACCACATATGTGTCCTTTTATCATATATACCTTTTCTTCGGCATTATATGCACCTTTATGATTTAAGGTTTTGCCAAGCTAGGTTGCCTAGCTCCTGTGCTTATGCCCTACGTTCCCGTTTGTTCGGCTAGGGCATAAAGGGATCACCTCTACGATTGTTACATCCGGGTCATCCGGACTTGTACCTTAGATTGGGTGAAGCCAAAAGCTAGCGTTCTTAAGGGAATAATCAGTCGGCAGACTAAAGACATTTTACCTTTATTGCATCACGAACCCCAAGATATTATATATACTGCGATTTTTCAAATCATAGTTTGGGCATGCACACTAACGCATGTTCACCCAGGGAAAGGAACCCTTAACGGAACTCTTCTCTCTGGAAGGTGTTTCTTACAATCAATAAGTAATATAACATAGCTAGCTGAATACAACTTGTATGTTCAAGCAACTATGACCCCTACGCCTGGTTTCCATGCATGCCCCGGTATTTATCGCTGGTCCGGTATTCGGAAACACTCCGCACCTTTGGGACCGGAGGTCGAAGCGAAAAGGTCGTCATGACAATCGTTTTACAATTCAGCTAGGGACAAATTTGTCAATTGAAGTACATAGTCACTTGGACTCAAAAGCTTCTTCCTCTATACCGTCTAACAGGCTGTCTAGCTTACAATCATGTTGAGAAAACTTGGAGGCTATCTTTACTTGGTTATATACCAAGCTCACTGGAATCTCTTGTCCATCTAACCCCCGAGGTCCGACCCGGGCCATATGATTCGGATCAAGTCTGGTGTAACACGTTTTCACCATGGCTCGGGCCTCTCGCGCGCCTTCCCGGCAAGCCGATATCTTCCATAATCTAAAGCGACGCCGAGCTCCCTTGAATAGCTTCACAAGCTCCTTCATACCTCCTGGAGGGGATGCGGATGGCCATAAAGCCTCGACAACAATCCGCATCTCTTTCCGAGCTAGCTCATGCACTTGTGACAGCTCTTGCAGCAGATCGCCTTGAGCTCCGGACATTTCATCTTTGGGCTGGCCAGTCAGCATACCTGCTGACATAAATCTGTTAACTCATTTTTACCACACTACACGAAGGTAAGTTCAAAAGCATAATGAATATGCCGCACGTAGCTTCCTATTCTCTTTGATGGCGTCCACTAGCTAGTCTCGCACGTCTTTTAGCTCTTCACCCAGCAGGGTGTTGGAATCCTGCAGCTTGTTCTTATCATCCCTAGTCCGTGTCAACACACGCTCGCTAGCGGCCAATTGCTTTTTGGCCTGATGTTTACCCACCTGTGGGACCTTCAGTTCCTCTTTCAGTTGATCTAACGATCCTTCCATGGGAAATACAACAGTGTTAATATTACCGGTATATGATTAATATTTTTCTGGATGGAGGAGAACATTACCAGGTGGTGCCTCCATGGATTTGTCCAGTTCGGCGGTAGCAACAGCTAGCTGGGTCCGACACTTTTCCAGCTCATGAGACAGCATGGTGTTCTTCTCTGTGAGTGCCTGATTATACAATAATCCTTAAATCAGTTGTTTCAAATGCTTCAAGTCTCGGGGGCTACTGGTGTGTATGATTACCAGTTCTGTACAATGCACGCTTATCCGCATATCTTTCAAATACTGGTCAGTGGCTCTGGCAAGCCCATCCCGAGCAGCTCGGATGTATGCATCAGCCGAGCTGAAGGCATCGAACGCCTCTTCAGTAAAGCTGTGGTCGCGAAGAGCGTCCCTCCGTCGCCGATGATTCATGGCGCTCTCTACTTCAGAGTTCATGACGGATACATCATTCGAATCCTCTGAAGGAGGACAATCCGATGTCACTCCCGTGTCAGCCCTCGCCCTAGAGGCAGGGTCTGGAACCTGATTGGTGGAGGCACGACCGGCAGGATCCCCGGATATAGTCCGGTGAACACTCTTCCTGATAAAACACAGCGGCCAATGTCACAGTTCGATGTGACTGCCAGGGGGCATATTCAAAGCCATACCTCTTTGATGAAGGCTCGGCCGGGTTGTCATTTGCCTTCCTCTTCGAAGATCCACCCGGCGCAGGCACCGCTCTTATGAGACGCCTCTGGTGTAAAATGGCTCACCAAGCGCCTCCCCTTTGGAGCACGAGACAGTGCGGTGGGTGAGGCATAATGAGGAAGCTCTTTTGGAGGAGATGTCTCCTGACTACTTACATATGAGGCAGGAAGGAGGCCAGGATAATCAGCCATGATGGCCACTTCTGTGCCATCATAGCTCGCCTGGTAGAAGACTCCCTCCTTGAGCTCTACAAATATGTCCAGATCCTCTTCGAATCCGGGATCGAGGTCTCGGTTGTGGTTCTCTGGCTATGGAGTGGGGTTATGGATCCCCGCGATAACCTTTCGCCATTTCTGTCAAAAATGGACGGGTTAATGTCAATTAAACATGACTCAAGGAGAGGATTGAGTAAGGTGGTGGGATTAAAACTTACCCAGTTAGGGGGATTGTAGATGGAGAATCCCTGTCGGTGCTTAAGATGAGTAAATTCCTCTTTCTCCCCTTTGTACAAATCGGCCAATATTGTGGCCAGGGCGACAGGGGTGTCCGGGCCCTTTCGTTCGCAGTGTGAGGCGTCATCTTCCCCGTTGTAATGCCACATAGGGAGCCCTCTGAATTGGAGTGGCTGAACACCTCCCGCTATGGAAGTTGCCATTACCTCGATTATTGATAATCTGGACTGGGTGAGTGTCCTTATCTTGCCCATTAATTGTTGAACTTCCGCGCTATCTTCCTCCTCGAGGGCGCCAGCTGTGGCATTTCCTCAATGGAGCGCTGGAAAATTTGGGAAGGCCCATTCGGACTGGGTCAGGGAGAGCGGCATCTTCAATATAAAACCACTCCGGACAGGTATCTGGTCTCGACTATATGCCATATCTCGGCGCCGCCCACCTCGAATATAGACCCCTTTTGGGAGCGAGGGACGAGGCAGAAAAGCTTCCTCCATAACTCAAAATGGGCCTCACAGCCCAGGAATAGCTCGCAAAGAGCAACAAAACCCACAATGTGCAGGATAGAGGCCGACATAAGATTGTGCAGTTGGAGGTTGTAGTACTCCAGGAGACCCTGGAGGAAAGGATGGATTGGAAATCCGATGCCTCTTAATAAAAAAGTAGGGATAGACTCATGCCTGCAACTAAACCCTCCTGCCTGCATCTACTACTATTACTCCACTCATCGACCGCTATCCAGCATGCATCTAGAGTATTAAGTTAAAAACAGAGTAACACCTTAAGCAAGATGACATGATGTAGAGGGATAGACTCATGCAATATGAAGAAAACCCCATCTTTTTATCCTCGATGGCAACAATACAATATGTGCCTTGCTGCCCCTACTGTCACTGGGAAAGGACACCGCAAGATTGAACCCAAAGCTAAGCACTTCTCCCATTGCAAGAAAGATCAATCTAGTAGGCCAAACTAAATTGATAATTCGAAGAAACTTGCAAAGATATCAAATCATGCATATAAGAATAAAGAGAAGAACCAAATAATATTCATAGATAATCTTGATCATCAACCCACAATTCATCGGATCTCGGCAAACACACCGCAAAAGAGTATTACATCGAATAGGTCTCCAAGAACATCGGGGAGAACTTTGTATTGAGAATAAAAGAGAGAGAAGAAGCCATCTAGCTAATAACTATGGAACCGAAGGTCCGTGGTAAACTACTCACACTTCATCGGACAGCCTATGGTGTTGATGTAGAAGCCCTCCGTGATCGATTCCCCCTCCGGCAGATCGCCGGAAAAGGCCCCAAGATGGGATCTCACGGGTACAGAAGGTTGTGGCGGTGGAAAAGTGGTTTCGTGGCTCTCTCGAATCGATGTAGGGTATAAGATTATATATAGGTGAAAGAAGTACGTCGGTGGAGCTTCATGGGGCCCACGAGGGTGGGGGGCGTGCTTACCCTCCCTAGGCGCGCCCTCCTGCCTCGTGGCTGCCTCACGGAGTTCCAGACTTCAACTCCAAGTCTTCTAGTTTGCTTTCCGTCCAAGAAAGATCATCGCGAAGGTTTCATTCCGTTTGGATTCCGTTTGGATTCCGTTTGGTATTCCTTTTCTGCGAAACTCTAAAATAGGCAAAAAACAGAAACTAGCACTGGGCCTCCGGTTAATAGGTTAGTCCCAAGGATAATATAAAAGAGCATATTAAAGCCCATTAAACATCCAAAAAAGATAATATAATAGCATGGAACAATCTAAAATTATGGATATGTTGGAGAGGTATCAATGTCTGTCGAAGGGTGAAAGTAGAACATCAACAACCAGCTGGTCTCCTCCAACCTCTTGCTATTTGATAACCCACAAGTATAGGGGATCAATTGTAGCCTCTTTCGATAAGTAAGAGTGTCGAACCCAACGAGGAGCTAAAGGTAGAACAAATATTCCCTCAAGTTCTATCGACCACCGATACAACTCTACGCATGCTTAATGTTCGCTTTACCTAGAACAAGTATGAAACTAGAAGTACTTTGTAGGTGTTGTAGGATAGGTTTGCAAGATAATAAAGAGCACGTAAATAAAAAGTAGGGGCTGTTTAGATGAAGATGCAACTAATTTAGTTTTAGTAGAGAGTTTGTTGTCACACAAGAAAGTTATTTGTCCCTACGCAATCGATAACTAGACCGGTAATCAGTATTGCAATTTTATTTGAGGGAGAGGCATAAGCTAACACACTTTCTCTTCTTGGATAATATGCACTTACGATTGGAACTCTAGAAAGCATCTGCAACTACTAAAGATCATTAAGGTAAAACCCAACCATAGCATTATAAGGCATCAAGTCCTCTTCATTCTCATACGCAAACAACCTACTTACTCGGGTCTGTGTTTCTATCACTCACGCCACCGACCATAAGAAAATCATGAACGTATTACAAAAGCTATAGAGGGGATCCCTCACGCTTGCACGACATGGAGAGCACCATAGGACAGCACCAATAATAAAACATGCAACTCAAACCAATCACGACCATCAATTAACCCATAGGACAAAACGGATCTACTCAAACATCATAGGATAGCCATACATCATTGGGAAATAATATATAGCATTGAGCACCATGTTTAAGTAGAGATTACAGCGGGTAAAAGAGGGGTTATACCACTGCATGGAGGGGGGAAGAGTTGGTGATGATGGCAGTGAAGTTGTTGGTGTAGATTGGGGTGATGATGATGGCCCCAGCGGCGTTCCGGCACCACCAGAAGGCAGGGGGAGAGAGCCCCCTGGCCTTCTTCTTCTTCCTTGACCTTCTCCCTAGATGGGAGAAGGGTTTCCCCTCTGGTCCATTGCCTCCATGGCATGGGAGGGGCGAAAGCCCCTCCGAGATTGGATCTGTCTCTCTGTCTCTCTCCGTTTCTGCGTTGGTTGTTTCTACCCTTTCACTGTTTCTTAAATTCCCAGAGATCCATAAGTCCGATTGGTCTGAATTTTGGACATGATCTCTATCCGGATATTAGCTTTACTGCGGAAAAATAAGGGCACTAACCGCCTTACGGGGTGTCCATGAGGGCCCAGGGCGTGCCCCTGCCTCGTGGCCCCCTCGGGCATCGTCGCGCGTTGATTCTTCTTCCCAAAAATGACATATATTCCAAAAAAAGTCTCTGTCAGTTTTTATCCCGTTTGGACTCCGTTTGATATGAATTTTTTGTGAAACAAAAAACATGCAACAAATAGTAACTGACACTGGGCACTGGATCAATATGTTAGTCCCAAAAATAGTATAAAAAGTTGCCAAAAGTATATGAAAGTTGTATAATGTTGGCATGGAAGAATCAAAAATTATAGATACTATGGAGACGTATCAGCATCCCCAAGCTTAATTCCTGCTCATCCTCGAGTAGGTAAATGATAAAAAATATAATTTTTGATGTGGAATGCTACCTAGCATAATCTTGATCATGTAATCTAATCATGGCACGAATATTAAGACATGAGTGATTCAAAGCAATAGTCTATCTTGACATTAAGACAATAATACTTCGAGCATACTAATAAAGCAATCATGTCCTCTCAAGACAACATAGCCAAAGAAAGCTCATCCCTACAAAATCATATAGTTTGGCCATGCTTCATTTTTGTCACACAAAATGCTCCCATCATGCACAACCCCCGATGACAAGCCGAGCAATAGGTTCATATTTTTAACATGCTTCAGCCTTTTTAACCCTCAGGCAATACATGAGCGTGAGCCATGGACATAGCACTATAGGTGGAATAGAATATGATGGTGGTGTTTGTGTGGAGAAGACAAAAAAGGAGAAAGTCTCACATTGACGCGGCTAATCAACGGGCTATGGAGATGCCCATCAATTGAAGTCAATGTGAGGAGTAGGGATTGCCATGCAACGGATGCACTAGAGCTATAAGTATATGAGAGCTCAAACTGAAACTAAGTGGGTGTGCATCCAACTTGCTTGCTCATGAAGACCTCGAGCATTTGAGGAAGCCCATCATTGGAATATACAAGCCAAGTTCTATAATGAAAATTCCCACTAGTATATAAAAGTGATAACTCAATGAGACTCTCTATATGAAGAACATGGTGCTACTTTGAAGCACAAGTGTGGTAAACGGATAGTAACATTGTCCCTTCTCTCTTTTTCTCTCATTTTTTTGTTTTTTTCTCTTTTCATGGTGGGCTTCTTTGGCCTCTTTTTTATTTGGGCCTCGTTGGCCTCTTTTATTTTGATAACCTCACATGGGACAATGTTCTAATAATGATGATCATCACACTTTATTTACATACAACTCAATACTAGAACAAAGATATGACTCCATATGAATACCTCCAGTGGTGTACCGGGATGAGCACTAAACTAGTGTAGCAATGACATCAAAAACGGACAAGCCATGAAAACATCATGCTAGCTATCTTACGATCATGCAAAGCAATATGGCAATAAATGCTCAAGTCATGTATATGATGATGATGGAAGTTGCATGGCAATATATCTCAGAATGGCTATGGAAATGCCATGATAGGTAGGTATGGTGGCTGTTTTGAGGAAGATATAAGGAGTTTTATGTGTGATAGAGCGTATCATATCACGGAGTTTGGATGCACCGGCGAATCTTGCACCAACTCTCGAGGTGAGAAAGGGCGATGCATGGTACAGAAGAGGCTAGCAATGATGGAAGGGTGAGAGTGCGTATAATCCATGGACTCAACATTAGTCATAAAGAAATCATATACTTATTGCAAAAGTTTATTAGCCATCGAAGCAATGTACTACTACGCATGCCCCTAGGGGGATAGATTGGTAGGAAAAGACCATCGCTCGTCCCCGACCGCCACTCATAAGGAAAGCAATCAAAGAACACCCCATGCTTCAAATTTATCACACAACGTTTACCATATGTACATGCTACAGGACTTGTAAACCTCAACACAAGTATTACTCAATTTCACAACAACCCACTAGCACGACTCTAATATCAGCACCTTTATATCGCAAAACTATTGCAAGGAACCAAACATATCATATTTAGTGATCTACAAGTTTTATGTAGGATTTTATGACTAACCATGTGAATGACCAATTCCTGTCATCTCTCTAAATAGATATAAGTGAATCAAGAGAGTTTAATTCTTTCTACAAAAGATATTCCCATGATCTAACAAATATAAGTGAAGTAAAAGAGCATTCTATAAATGGCGGTTTTCTATGTGAAGAGAAACAGTCAATCCAAACTTCAAATGATATATGTGAAGCACATGAAGCATTCTATAAATCCATACTCAAAAGATATAAGTGAAGTGCAATGAGAATTCTATAAATCAACCAAAGACTATCTCATACCAGCATGGTGCATAAAAGAAAAGTGAAAACTAAATGCAAAAGACGCTCCAAGATTTGCACATATCGCATGAACGAAATGAATCCGAAAACATATCATGCCTGTTGAAGAAAGATGGGATGCCTTCCGGGGCATCCCCAAGCTTAGACGCTTGAGTCTCCTTGATTATTTACTTGGGGTGCCTTGGGCATCCCCAAGCTTGATCTCTTGCCTCTCCTCCTTCTCCTCACATCGAGACCTCCTCGATCTTCGAACACTTCATCCACACAAAACTCAACAGAAAACTCGGTAAGATCCGTTAGTATAATAAAGCAAATCACTACTCTAATACTGTTGTAAACCAATTCATATTTTGTTTTGCACTATAGCTACTATAATATACTTTTCCATGGCTTAATCCACTGATAGAAATCGATAGTTTCATAAAAACAAGAAAACAATGCATCAAAAACATAATCTGTCTTAAACAGGACAGTCTGTAGTATTATGAACATTCACCATACCTCTGGTACTCAAACAATTATGCTCAAATTAGGAAAAATAAAAAAATTGTAAAAGATAGTGCAAAAAGTTTCAGAACCGTTTGACATTCCAGTAAAAAATGTAAAATCGCGCACTACAGCCAAAGTTTCTGTTCCGCACCGCACAAACCAACAAGCAATGTAAACATCCTAAAAGAAAATCTTGGCACATTATTTTTATAATACAAAGGAATTGTACAAGCGGATAATTATTTTTGTTGAAAAGTTTCTGTAATCAACGGTCACAAAGTTTCCATGGGCATGAACAAAGTTCAGGGCTAGCTCCCATTTTAACAATGCTCGTCTTTCTCACTTTCGCTTTTATTTTTGAAAAAGTTTTAGGTTCCCCTATTTATTTTTATTATGTTTTTAAACTTTATAAAAGCACTCAACAGAAATAAATGACTCTCTAAAACTTCCAGGTTGTCTCCCTGGCAGCGCTTTCTTTGAAGCCATAAAGCTAGGCATATAGTGCTCAAGTAATGGATCCACCCGGATCCCAAGGTATATCAAAGACAATTTGAATTAGCAATGATTTGGCATTTAGTAGTGAGCACAAAGCAACATATATCAAGCAATGACGAAGTCAAACTCTCTTCCTATGCATTGGCATGTCATAAAAGAACAATTCATGCACACATAGCAATGTTGGGGATATCGCTTATCGGGAACTAATCGGTCGACCCATGATAAGAGGTAAATCGGCAAGTTTATTGGCATATCGGCCGATTTATCGCCATATCGGCTGATTTATCAGCCGATTTATCTTATCGGCCAGACAACGATAAGCGATAAATCGGCCGATTTATCGAAATATCGGAAGATATCTTGAACAGTGACACATAGTAAAGGCCAATGCATAGTATAAACAGTTCCTTGCAATTTTATCTTATTGGAAACATGGAGAGGCGGAGATGTATTTCCTCTCTCATAATAATTGCAAGTAGGAGCAGCAAGCACATGCATATTATATCTATCAAAATCATCATGTGTAGTAGTAAGACGCAACCCATCAATATAATCCTTAATAAGGGCAAACTTCTCTGATATAGTGTAGTCGGGAGAATTCAAAAAGATAATAAGGCTATCATGCGTGGGTTCAATAGCAACAATTTCATGTTTAACATAAGGAACTATGGCAAGTTCATCTCCATAAGCACAATTCATATTGGCATCTTGGCCACAAGCATAGCAAGCATCATCAAAAAGGGATATTTCAAAAGAACCAACGGGATCATAACAATCATCATAGCAATCATCCTTGGTAAGCATGAAGGGAAATTAAACAATGTATGAGTTGAAGAGTTACTCTCATTAGAAGGTGGGCACGGGTAGCTAATCCGCTCTTCCTCCTTTTATTCTTCGCTCTCCTCATCATCTTTTTCATCCAATGAGCCCACAGTTTCATCAATTCCTTCTTCTATAGACTCCTGCAAAATATTAGCCTCTTCTTGGACAGTGGAGGAGTCCTCAATATATGGTTTAACATAGGCATTAGAAGCATAATTATCATAACAATATTTAAGTATGGCAAAATTTTCAGATTTGTAAAGAGAAGCATCATACTTTTCAATCAAAGAAGCAATTTCATAAGCACCCTTAAAAGCAACAAATTCTTCAATTTTTTGAACATCATAGTAATTATAAACACCCTTAGCATACGAAGATACGATTTCATTATCACTACACTCACATTGGTAGGGAAGGTGTTTCTTAGGGTTTTCAAAACAACAACATCATATATTTCACATAAATTCCAAGCATAGCATTGCAAACGATGAATTTGATCCAGTAAAAGTTCCCCTTTTTGAGATAAGCGATGTCGCGCATAACAAGCATGCTCATCTAAAGAGTTGCCCTCAACTAAGCTAGTTGGGGTTTCAGCACGAGCACATAGGGATCGAAGATGATACAAGTAAAAAGCTTCAGGAGTGTGATAGATTTTGAGTGGTTCTTCAACCATTCGTGTAGTAGGTACAACTATTTGTTTTGGTATTTTGACTTTCCTACCCATAATAAAGACAGAAAACAAGAGCACAGACATAAAAAATACTTACTGATAAAGCAAACAAGCACACACGAGAATATTCACCCCACGCTATTGCTCCCCGGCAACGGCGCCAGAAAAAGGTCTTGATAACCCACAAGTATAGGGGATCAATTGTAGCCTCTTTCGATAAGTAAGAGTGTCGAACCCAACGAGGAGCTAAAGGTAGAACAAATATTCCCTCAAGTTCTATCGACCATCGATACAACTCTATGCACACTTAACGTTCGCTTTACCGAGAACAAGTATGAAACTATAAGTACTTTGTAGGTGTTGTTGGATAGGATTGCAAGATAATAAAGAGCGCGTAAATAAAAAGTAGGGGCTGTTTAGATGAAGATGCAACTAAGTTAGTTTTAGTAGAGAGTTTGTTGTCATACAAGAAAGTTATTTGTCCCTAGGCAATCGATAACTAGACCGGTAATCATTTTTGCAATTTTATTTGAGGGAGAGGCATAAGCTAACAGACTTTCTCTTCTTGGATCATATGTACTTATGATTGGAACTCTAGCAAGCATCCACAAGTACTAAAGATCATTAAGGTAAAACCCAACCATAGCATTATAAGGCATCAAGTCCTCTTTACTCCCATACGCAAACAACCTACTTACTCGGATCTGTGATTCTATCACTCACGCCACCCACCATAAGCAAATCATGAACATATTGCAAACCCTACAGCGGGGATCCCTCATGCTTGCGCGACAGAGAGAGCACCATAGGATAGCACCAATAATAAAACATGCAACTCAAACTAATCACGATCATCAATTAACCCATAGGACAAAACAGATCTACTCAAACATCATAGGATAGCCATATATCATTGGGAAATAATATATAGCGTTGAGTACCATGTTTAAGTAGATATTATAGTGGGTACACCACTGGATAGATGGTGGAAGAGTTGGTGATGATGGTGGTGAAGTTGTTGGTGTAGATTGTGGTGATGATGATGGCCCCGACGGCATTCCGGCGCCATCGCAAGAGAGGGGGAGAGAGCCCCCCTTCTTCTTCCTTGACCTTCTCCATAGATGGGAGAAGGGTTTCCCCTATGGTCCATGGCCTCCATGGCATGGGAGGGGCGAGAGCCCCTCCAAGATTGGATCTGTCTCACTGTCTCTCTCTGTTTCTGCATTGGATGTTTCTGCCCTTCCACCATTTCTTAAATTCCCGGAGATCTGTAACTCCGATTGGGCTGAATTTTGGACACGATCTCTATCCGGATATTATCTTTATTGCGGCAAAAGAAGGGCACCAACCGCCTTACGGGGTGTCCACGAGGGCCCAGGGCGCGCCTGACCCCCTGGGGTGCACCCCCTGCCTCGTGGCCCCCTCGGGCATCGTCTCGCGTTGATTCTTCTTCCCAAAAATCACATATATTCCAAAAAAATCTCCATCAGTTTTTATCCCGTTTGGACTCTGTTTGATATGGATTTTCCGCGAAATAAAAAACATGCAACAAACAAGAACTGACACTGGGCACTGGGTCAATATGTTAGTCCCAAAAATAGTATTAAAAGTTGCCAAAAGTATATGAAAGTTGTATAATATTGGCATGGAACAATCAAAAATTATAGATACGAAGAAGACGTATCACTATTCTAGAATGGAAGTTTGATCATATCAAAATGGACTTTTCACTGGCTTTCCGAAGTCCAAGCGTGGGAATGATGCTATCTTTGTTGTCATCGACAAGCTTACAAAAGTGGCTCATTTCCTTCCAATCAAAGAATCTATCATGGCAACTCAGTTGGCAGAGCTATACACCTCCAAAATTGTCTTGTTGCATGGAATTCCGTAATTGATCTCTTTAGACCGCGGAAGCATTTTCACTTCCAAGTTCTGGGACTCCTTCCAGAAGGCCATGGGTACCAATATTCATTTCAGCACGGCTTTCCATCCTCAAACCAGTGGCCAAGTTGAGAGAGTCAATCAAATCCTCGAAGACATGCTCAGATCTTGTGTCATATCTTTTCAGTATGAAGTGGGAAGATTGTCTCCCATATGCCGAGTTCTCCTACAACAACAGCTTCCAAGCAACTTCGGGTAAGGCCCCATTTGAAATTCTTTATGGCAGAAAGTGCCGTACTCCTCTCAATTGGTCCGAGACTGGTGAACGCCAACTTCTTGGCAATGACTTGATCACAGAAGCTCAAGAAATGTGTAAAGTCATCCATGAAAATCTCAAAGCCATGCAATCGTGCCATAAAGAATTTGGCTTTCGAGATCGGAGACCATGTCTATCTCCGCGTCTCTCACATGAAAGGCACTCAATGCTTTGGTACCAAAGGGAAGCTTTCCCCGAGATACGTGGGTCCTTTCAAGTTCATTGGCAAAAGAGGCAACCTTGCTTATCAACTTGAGCTTCCACCCAACTTCTCAAATGTGCATGATGTGTTTCACGTGTCACAACTTCGCAAGTGCTTCAAAACGCCCGAGCGCACGATCAACTTCGAAGAGATTGACCTCCAAGAAGACTTGTCTTATCATGAGCATCCCGTTGCCATTTTTGAAGAAACCGAGCGCAAAACTCACAACAAGTTGATCAAATTCCTGAAAGTTAAGTGGTCTCACCATTCCGACCGAGAAGCTACATGGGAGCGCGAGGATCACCTTCATTCCGAATATCCGGAGTCCTTTCAGTCCTAGATCTCAGGTCGAGATCCTCTTTTAGTGGTGGAGACTTGTAACGTCTTAGATATAACATTCCATAATTGTAACTCCAACTCTTGCCATTTCCGGCTATGTTATATGCTATATCCTCCGTGCTTGGGTTTTTTCCTTGTTTTGCATTTATGTCATGCATTTCATCTCATGTCATCATGTGCATCTCATTTGCATTTGTGTTCGTCTCATGCATCCAGTCATTTTCCCCGTTGTCCGTTTCGGAATCCGACACTCACACATGCACCCGTTGCACCTCTCAGATGCCGTTTCGTGAGCGGGAGAAAAATATTCTCGGAATGGGCCGAGATTTGTCGAGTGGCCTTGGCACATCACTGGTAGGCCGCCTGTCGAATTTCTTTCCATTTGGAGGTCGTTTGATACCCCAACGGTTAACCATGTAACCGCTGAAACCCCTCTCTCCTTGCAGCCCAACACCCCTCCACAACATCCCAGTAGCCCATCTAAACCCCCTCCACGCTATCCGTCGTTGGATCATGATCGTGTGGGCAAAAACTGCACCCCATTCGGATTCTCCTAGCTCCATCTACCTATAAATAGGCCACCACCTCCGAAATTCGGGCAAACCCTTGATCCAAACCTCCCCCTCCGCGCTGGACACATCCACCAACGGCCGGACGCATCCAGCGCCACTGCACTGACGACTCGCAAAGCGACACATCACCGCCGCTGCCTCCCTCCACCGTTGGCCCGCGCCGCCCGGGTAGGGCCCTCCCGGCCCATAAGCCGCCGCCCGCGCCCCGCGCGCTTCGCCGCCTACTACCGCCGACGGCCGCCACCAGCGCTCGCCGCCGCCGCGTGCCAGCCTCCTCCGCCGCACCATCACTCGCCGCCGGCCACTCCGCCTCGCCGGTCTCGCGCGCTGCCGCCGCCTCACCGGTCCCGCGCGCTGCCGCCCCCTTGACGCCGAGTTCACCGGCCGCCTCCCCGTCATCCACCTCCGGCCGGATCTGGAAAAGTGGACCAGATCCACCAGTTCGTCCAACCAAACGGCCTCCCCGCGCCCGGATCCCTCCGTCCCGGATCTCCTCGTCTGCCCATTGACTTTTTCCGCGACCTTCTTTGGCATGTCATAACTCTGCGATCGGTGCTCGGTTTTGCGTGTATGATATATCAAAATGTTCATGTCGTGATGCTCTACATGCTAGTGTCATTTGCATGCATGTTACTGTCCATATTGATGCCCTAATCTTCGTTGCAAAAGTGCTAAATGATGTTAACTGCTGGAAACTATCATAACTTGTTGTTTTGTGTTTTTCATACGAATTTGTGTATTCATCCTTTGAGCATCATGTCTACATGTTTTAGAAGTATCTTCATGCCATATTTAAAGTGGTGCAATCCTTGTATTTTTATGTGCCCTGTGGTGACAATCACAAGCATGCCAAGTAGCCCACTTGATGTTGCTGATTTCAGCTACTTACTAAGTCTTTTCCTGTCACATTAGGTTGCTATGTTGAATAGTTGCCACAAGTAGATCCTTGAACATTTTGATGAAGTTCATTAAGAATGTTTTGAAGATATGGTTATGCTCTATCCGTTCATGACTTTGTTGATAATTATGAGGTACTGTAGCTTGTCATTACCATGCTCTGCTTTTGCTAAATATTGTTGATGTCAGTCTGTTAACATGAAGTGTAGCTTTTTCATATGTTTTGCTAGTGATCCATGCACCCTATGACCATGCTGTTGCCATGTCCAGCTTCATAAATGTGTCTTCTTACTATTGGTTGCCTTTTATGCCATGAACTGTTTTGTAGTGGGTGGCACAAGCTTGCAATGTTGCTACCATGAATCTGTTTTTCCCTACATGATTTTCCTCCAAGTCTGAAACCTGTTTCATATCACTTGCCATGTTTTCATTGATGCTATCATCTTTTCTGTGCATCTTTGACTCAAGTTTTGTAAGGGAGTTTTGTTCTTCACCTTTAGTACTAGAATGCCATGCCTTTGTTTGCCATAATATGTTCCTTTAGCATGTAGTTTACTAGCTCTAAACATTGCTACCTGATGTTGTTTCTGCCATGATCAGTGAAAAACTGCTAAGTCTGTAAACTGATATCATTTGCAATATTGCCAGGCTGTTTTAGACTTGTTCTAGTGAGTTCTAGCAGGAGCTCAGTGTTCTTGATTTTTAGAGCTTCACGTGTACTTTACTGCCATGTGTTTTGTTTTTATGTTGGAGTGTTCTAGAATATATTCATGATGCATCTTAAGTGCTGCTGTTAAGTGTAGTTTTGCCTTGTTCTTGTTTTGCTCGTCATTTGCAAACCGTGCATCCGTTTCTGGTGATCTTTATATTGATTTCGACCGGAATCTCCTAACCTGTATAGTGGCATGCTTGGTTTTCCAAGTTGATGCAATTATCATATTTTCCCTTCCGGAGTACCGCATATGCATTGCACATCATGTCTTGCATCCCATGCCATGTCTTGCATCATTTTGCTTGTGCATTGCACCATGATTGATTATTCTTCCGTTGCTTGTGTTCTTGCTTTGGGTAGAGCCGGGAGAAGAGTTCGTGAACGAGGATCCTGTCGAGTACGTTTATGAGGAGCAAGCTTTCGACAACCCTAAGAACTTTGCAGGCAAGATGATCATTACCCCCGATATCACTTCTATCTTTGCTTGCTAGTTGTTCATTCTATCACTATGACATGCTACCTACCACTTTTTTAACAAGCCTACCATATTGCCATGTCAAACCTCTAACCCACCTTCCTAGCAAACTGTTGTTTGGCTATGTTATCGCTTTTGCTCAGCCCCTCTTATAGCATTGCTAGTTGCAGGTGCCTTGCAAGTTATTCCATGTTGGAACATGAATATGTTGGGATATCACAATATCTCTTATTTAATTAATGCATCTATAAACTTGGCAAAGGGTGGAAGGCTTGGCCTTTTGCTTGGTGTTTTGTTCCACTCTTGCCGCCTTAGTTTCTGTCATACCAGTGTTATGTTCCTTGATTTTGCGTCCCTAACACAGTGAGGGTTTATGGCCCCCTCTTGATAGTTTGCTTTGAATAAAACTCCTCCAGCAAGGCCCAACATTGGTTTTACCATTTGACTAATAACAACTAAAAACTTGCATAGGGACTTTCCGGACCCCGTGGACTTAATCAACCTCGTACTAGTGCTCCACATGAGTGTTTGTCCAAACTAGAGCACCGTGCGGGGCCGCCCCTAGGCAACTTGGGGTATTTGGTATATACTTGTACGCTTTGCTCATCCGAACGTGGCCAGAGACGAGATATACGCTTTGCTCATCAGGGTGACGACACACTGGGAGGTCTTGCTGGACTAGTTTTGCCATTGTTGAAATATCTTGTGCACCGGGATTTCGAGTCTGATCGGAGGGTCCCGCGATGGAGGGTTGTCTCCGCGGATCATGAGCTTGTAATGGTCTAAGTTGGGACACCCCTGCATGGTTTAAACTTTTGAGAGCCGTGCCCGCGGTTATCTGGCAGATGGAAAAGTTTTAATATCCGGTTGGAGAGAACTTGACACTTGACTTAATTAAAATACACCAACCGCGTGTGTAACCGTGATGGTCTCTTTTCGGGGAGGTTCGGGAAGAGAACATTGTGGGGCTATGTTTGAACGTAAGTAGTACAGGATCACTTCTTGATCACTTCTAGTTTACGACCATTGCGTAGTTTCTCATCTTACTCTTGTACTCGTATGTTAGCCACCATATTTGCTTAGTGCTTGCTGCAACTCCACCATATAACCACATCCTACCTATAAGCTTAAATAGTCATGATCTTGCGGGTTTTGAGATTGCTAAGTCCTCGTGACTCACAGATACTACCAAAACAGTTGCAGGTGCCGATGATACCAGTGTAGGTGATGCCACCGAGCTCAAGTGGGAGTTCGATGAAGACCTTGGCCGTTACTATGTTTCTTTTCCGGATGATCAGTAGTGGTGCCCAGTAGGGACGCGTTCGGGATTTAGCATGTGGGGTTGTCTTCTTTTCTTTTGGATTCATCCGTAGTCGGACCTTGTGTGTACTCTGATTGATGTATGAATAATTTGATCATTGTGTGACATGGCGATTGTAAGCCAACTATTTACTTCCTTGTTCTTTTACAAGGGATTGTGTGAAGACGACCCTTCTTGCGATAATACCAAAATGCGGTTATGCCTCTAAGTCGTGCCTCGACATGTGGGGGATATAGCCGCATCTTGGGCGTTACAAGTCTATGCTTCACTTAAATCTTTATGAGCTATGCAATTGCTCTAGTGCATCACTTATATCTTTTTGAGCACGGTGTGCTTTATTATTTTTCAAAAAATGCTCTCTTACTTCACTTATATTTATTTGAGAGTTAGTAAAATTTTTAAGAAATTCTCTCTTGCTTCACTTAAATTAATTTGTGAGAAAGAAATATTATGCTCATGTTCTTCACTTATATTTGTTTGAGCCTATCAAAAGCAACACATTAAAATTAGTCCCAAATGATAGATATCCAAGAAGGATATAATAAAAACTTTCATGAAGATCATTGGACAAAATAAACTTGATTCTTTGTAATAGTTTTGAGATATGATGATGCGATATGTGAATCATCTTGATTAGTAATTATGCTTTAGTAAGAATATTGGTGTTAAGGTTTGTGATTCCCTATGCAAGCACGGAAGTCAATAGTCACGCAATAAAATTACATCCTACTTGTGGTGCATTATTCGGTGTTAATTATGCTTAATGCTCGGTTATGAGACTATTCGTTTCTTGGTTGGTCGCTTCTCAATCTTTTGCCAGCCTTCATTTTGCACTAAGTATGATCACTACTTGTGCATCCAAAATCCTTTAAACCAGTTTTGCCACATGAGTCCATTATATCAACCTATATGTGGTATTCTTTTGCCATTCTAAGCAAATTTGTATGTGCCATCTCTAATTTTCAAAATAAATTTCTCTCTTGTGTGCTCGTACCGCTTGCGAGGCGGTGAGGGGTGGCTAATATTTACCATGCTAGATGTGTTATTCTCACGATGAGTGTTTATTCACTTGTGATTGCACGAGAGTAAGGAAAAGGTATTAGGGATGCCTAGTCCCAAAATGAAAAATGAATTTACTTTATGTTGTCAAATAATAAATTCCTTGGAAAGTGTTGGTATGGAGGGCACCCGTGGATACGGTTAGCCATGGAAAGTGAAAGTTTGGTGGAAAAAGGAATAAACTTTATTTTTCGTTTGGGAACCGCCTATGATATATATAGCATGGAAAGTGTTGGGAACTCTAAGTCGTTTTCGTTGGTGGGAAAAGTATGCCTCTCAAAATGTTTTTATCTCTCAATTTTCGCTTTGAGCTATGGCACCTCTACAAATCCCTACTTCCCTCTACGAAGGGCCTTTCTTTTACTTTATGCAATTTTTATTTTTAATTTGAGTCTCCATCTTCTCTTATAAAGCACCAACTAGGGGGCACTATGATCGTACTTGAGCATTGGGTGTAGTTAATATGCGAGTGTGTTTCATGAATGGATCAATGATTGAGCATGATGGGCTAGGGATAACTTATTTTAGCGTTGATATTTTGAAAGACATGGTTGCTTATTGATATGCTTGAGTATTTAAGTCTCATGTCAAAACTAGACTATAGCTTTGAATCATATAAAAGTCCAAATGTCCATGCTATAAAGAAAAGAATATGACATGACATGTCAGGCAGCATTCCACATAAAAAATTATTTTTTATCATTTACCTACTCGAGGACGAGCAAGAATTAAGCCTGGGGATGCTGATACATCCCCAATGTATCTATAATTTTTTATTGTTCCATGCTGTTATATTATCATTCTTGGATGTTTTATAATCATTTTATAGTCATTTTATATCACTTTTTGGTGCTAACCCATTGACATAGTGCCAAGTGCCAGTTGCTGTTTTCTGCATGTTTTTTACATCGCAGGAAATCAATACCAAACATAGTCCAAACGCAGCAAAACCTTTTGTGGGTTTTTTGGACCAAAAGACATCCAATGGGCCAAAGAAGCGCCTGGGGGTGCACAACCCACCAGGGTGTGCCTAGAGGCCCAGGCATGGCCTGGTGGGTTGTGGCCACCTCGTGTGCCTCACGAACCGCCTCTTTTCTCTATAAATACCCCAATATTCTAGAAAACCTAGGGGAGTCGACGAAAATCAATTCCAGCCACCGCAGTGTCCAGAACCACCAGATCCAATATAGACACCATCTGAGAGGGGTTCATCATGTCCGTTGGTGCCTCTCCGATGATGTGTGAGTAGTCTTTTGTAGACCTTCGGGTCCGTAGTTAGTAGCTAGATGGCTTCCTCTCTCTCGTTTGACTCTCAATACAATGGTCTCTTGGAGATCCATATGATGTAATTCTTTTGTGGTGTGTTTGTTGGGATCCAATGAACTTTGAGTTTATGATTAGATCTATGTTTTTATCCATGAAAATTATTTGAGTCTTCCTTCATCTCTTATATCCATGATTGCTTATAGCCTCATATTTCTTCTCCGATATTTGGGTTTTGTTTGGCCAACTTGATCTATTTATCTTGCAATTGGAAGAGGTGCTTTATGATGGGTTTGATCTTATGGTGCTTGATCCCAGTGACAGAAGGGGAACCGACACGTATGTATCGTTGCCATTAAGGATAACAAGATGGGGTCTATTTCAAAATAAATATATCTTGTCTACATCATGTCATCGCTCTTATTGCATTACTCTGTTTCTCCATGAACTTAATACACTAGATGCATGCTGCATAAAGGTCGATGTGTGGAGTAATAGTAGTAGATGCAGGCAGGAGTCGGTCTACTAATCTTGGATGTGATGCCTATATAATGATCATTGCCTGGATATCGTCATGATTATTTGAAGTTCTACCAATTCCCAACAGTAATTTGTTCACCCACTATTTGCTATTTTTCTCGAGAGAAGCCACTAATGAAAACTACAGCCCCTGGTTCCCTTCTTTAATATATTTGCCTTCGCAATCTATTTTCCTTTGCTTTTATTTTCAGATCTATTAAACCAAAAATACAAAATACCTTGCTGCACTTTATTTTATTTGGCGTTCAATCCACCAATTATTACAACTCTCTCACGTACGTTTGCCAATTTTTGTCACCTTTACCCGAAAGGGATTGACAACCCCTTTAACACGTCGGGTTGCGAGTATTTGTTATTTGTGTGCAGGTCTTGTTTACATAGTGTTGCTTGGTTCTTCTACTGGTCCGATAACCTTGGTCTCATCGCTGAGGGAAATACCTACCATCATTGTGCTGCATCATCCCTTCCTATTTGGGGAAATACCGACATAGTTCTAGCAGACATCAATGCACCTCAAGGATGACCTACGCCGTGGCGAGCCCGCCGTCCTGGTCGTCTTGCACCAGAGTGGCAACCTTTGGGGATTGTTTTGGGAATTGGCGCATTGTCCTTGCTCCCTTAGCAAGAAAGAGGAAACCCTCCATATCCGCGCCTGCTGGTGCCCTCCCGGTTTCGCCCATCATGGCTTGCGTCACCCACGTGCCGTGCGAGGTGGGGCTTGGAGAGCCTAGACTTGTCCGCCCTGTGAGGGGCCTCGAGAGGCTGCTTCAGGAGGCTGCCCTGCGTGAAGCCCTCGGGGAGCTCTTGACGACGCTTGCTCATGTACACCTCGCGAGGCGAGGGCGCTCACAAGAATCCTGCTTGTGAAGCCTTGAAGATGGGCCTGCTGGGCCCACGACACATGACATGCACTGGGCCGCAGTCAGACGGGCCAGGATACCCCCAGTCCCGGAGGCCCGACAGTAGCCCCCGGGCCCACGGTGTGCTTGATTCTGCTTGCGGCAAAGGGAGAGAGAGGGGGTGAAGCAGTGCGGGCCCCAATTGCTTGCGGGCCAGGCTCGACGCATGGCGCACAACGGGGCGCGTGATGCCCCCACATCCCCATGACGCCTCGGCAACTGCCCGGGCTGAGATAAAGCCATGCGGGCACCGCAGAGCCATCATTACTCAAAAGAAGGGGCGCTAACTAGCCCCCGTCAAAGTTATAAGAGGGACAAGATGTCGGACCCCTCTGCCCACCTCCTTCTTCTTACTCCTCCATTCTGACCCGCCATTGCCGCAACCATTGCGCCCATGAGGAGGTTCTCTACCGCCAAAAAAGGGAAAGCGGCAACAGAGGAGGTGGAGCTGCCAAGACCGGCAAGGGAGTGGGGCCGTTGATACGTCTCCGTCGTATCTATAATTTTTGATTGTTTCATGCCAATATTCTACAACTTTAATATACTTTTGGCAACTTTTTATACTATTTTTGGGACTAACATATTCATCCAGTGCCCAGTGCCAGTTCCTGTTTGTTGCATGTTTTTTGTTTTGCAGAATATCCATATCAAACGGAGTCCAAACGGGATAAAATCTGACGAAGATTATTTTTGGAATATTCAAAGAGTATGGGAAGAAAAATCCACGCGAGACGATGCCCGAGGGGGCCACGAGGCAGGGGGCGCGCCCCTGAGCCTCGTGGACACCCCGTAAGGTGGTTGATGCCCTTCTTTCAATGCAAGGAAGCTAATATCCGGATAGAGATTGTGTTAAAATTTCAGCCCAATCGGAGTTACAGATCTCCGGGAATATAAGAAACGGTGAAAGGGTAGAATCTGGGAACAATCTCGGAGGGGCTCTCGCCCCCCATGCCATGGAGACCAAGAACCAAAGGGGAAACCCTTCTCCCATCTAGGGAGGAGGTCAAGGAAGCATAAGAAGGAGGGGGGCTCTCTCCCCCTCGCTTCCGGTGGCAACGAAGTGCCACCGGGGGCCATCATCGTCACCACAATCTTCACCAACAACTTCACTGCCACCGGGGGCCATCATCATTACCACAATATTCACCAACAACTTCACCGCCATCATCACCAACTCTTCCCCCCTCTATGCAGCGGTGTAACCTCTCTCTTACACGTTGTAATCTCAAATTAAACATGGTGCTCAATGCTATATATTATTTCCCAATGATGTATGGCTATCCTATGATGTTTGAGTAGATTTGTTTTGTCCTATGGGTTATTTGGTGATCGCGATTGGTTTGAGTTGCATGTTTTATTATTGGTGATGTCCTATGGTCCTCTCCATGGCGCGCAAGCTTAAGGGATTCCCGCTGTAGGGTTTGCAATATGTTCATGATTTGCTTATGGTGGGTGGCATCAGGGATAGAAACACATACCCGATTAAGTAGGTTGTTTGCGTATGGGATAAAGGGGACTTGATACTTTAATGCTATGGTTGGGTTTTACCTTAATGATCTTTAGTAGTTTCGGATTCTTGCTAGAGTTCCAATCATAAGTGCATATGATCCAAGTAGAGAAAGTATGTTAGCTTATGCCTCTCCCTCAAATAAAATTGCAATAATGATTACCGGTCTAGTTATCGATTGCCTAGGGACAAATAACTTTCTCGTAACAACAAGCTCTTTACTTAAACTAACTTAGTTGTGTCTTTATATAAACAGCCCCTACTTTTTATTTACGTGCTCTTTATTATCTTGCAAACCTATCTAAAAACACCTACAAAGTACTTCTAGTTTCATACTTGTTCTAGGTAAAGCGAACATCAAGCGTGCATAGAGTTGTATCGGTGGTTGATAGAACTTGAGGGAATATTTGTTCTGCCTTTAGCTCCTCGTTGGGTTCGACACTCTTACTTATCAAAAACTATTGCGATCCCCTATACTTGTGGGTTATCAACCGCCCTCGCACAACCGCCTCCACGCCTGGGGTGGCTCGACGGGGATGCGGGCGTCCCCCGCTCACGCCCTACACCGGCTCCGGCAGGCGCGGGCGAGGGGGGCGAGGCGGCCGTGATCGGGGAGGCCCGGCCGCCTGATAACCCACAAGTATAGGGGATCAATTGTAGCCTCTTTCGATAAGTAAGAGTGTCGAACCCGACGGGGATCTAAAGGTAGAACAAATATTCCCTCAAGTTCTATCGACCACCGATACAACTCTACGCACACTTGACGTTCGCTTTACCTAGAACAAGTATGAAACTAGAAGTACTTTGTCGGTGTTGTTGGATAAGTTTGCAAGATAATAAAGAGCAAGTAATAAAAAGTAGGGGTTGTTTAGATAAATACGCAACTAAGTTAGGTTTAGTAGAGGGCTTTTTGTTACGAGAAAGTTATTTGTCCCTAGGCAATCGATAACAAGACAATTTTATTTGAGGGAGAGGCATAAGCTAACATACTTTCTCTACATGGATCATATGCACTTATGATTGGAACTCTAGCAAGCATACTACTAAAGATCACTAAGGTAAAACCCAACCATAGCATTAAAGTATCAAGTCCTATTTATCCCATACGCAAACAACCTACTTACGCGGGTCTGTGCTTCTGTCACTCACGCCACCCACCATAAGAAAATCATGAACATATTGCAAACCCTACGGCAGGAATCCCTCACACTTGCATGACACGGAGAGGACCATAGGACAACACCAATAATAAAACATGCAACACAAACCAATCTTGATCATCAAATAACCCATAGGACAAAACGAATCTACTCAAACATCATAGGATAACCATACATCATTGGGAAATAATATATAGCGCCGATCACCATGTTTAAGTAGAGATTACAATGGGTAAGAGAAAGGTTACACCACTGCATAGAGGGGGGACGAGTTGGTGATGATGGCGGTGAAGTTGTTGGTGAAGATTGTGGTGATGATGATGGCCCCCGGTGGCACTCTTGTGCCACCGGAAGCGAGGGGGAGAGAGCCTCCCTCCTTCTTCTTCCTTGACCTCCTCCCTAGATGGGAGAAGGGTTTCCCCTCGTGTCCTTGGTCTCCATGGCATGGGAGGGGAGAGAGCCCCTCCGAGATTGGATCTGTCTCTCTGTCTCTCTCTATTTCTGCGTTCTCTCTAGCTGCCCTATCACCGTTTCGTATATATATGGAGATCCGTAACTCCGATTGGACTGAAATCTTTGCCGTGATTTTTTTCCTGAAAATTAGCTTTCTTGCGGCCAAAGAAGATCATTAACTGCCTTACGGGGGGGCCACGAGGGTCAGGGGCATGCCCAGGGGGTGGGGCGCGCCCCCCTGCCTCGTGCCTCCCTCGGGCACCATCTCGCGTGGATTTTTCTTCGCATATTCTCCGAATATTCCAAAAATAATCACCGTCTGTTTTTATCCCAGTTGGACTCTGTTTGATATGGATATTCTGCAGAAAAAAAAACATGCAACAAACAGGAATTGGCACTGGGCACTGGATCGATATGTTAGTCCCAAAAAATAGTATAAAGTTGCCAAAAGTATATGAAAGTTGTAGAATATTGGCATGGAACAATCAGAAATTATAGATACGACGGAGACATATCAGCGTCCCCAAGCTTAATTCCTGCTCGTGCTCGAGTAGGTAAATGATATCAAAGATAATTTTTGATGTGGAATGCTACCTAGCATAACCTTGTTCACATGGCATGAATATTAAGATACGAGTGATTCAAAGCAATAGTCTATCGTTTGACATAAAAAACAATAATTCTTCAAGCCTGCTAATAGAGAAATCATGTCTTTTCAAAATAACATGGCCAAAGAAAGTTATCCCTGCAAAATCATATGGTCTGGCTATGCTCCATATTCACCACACAAAATATTCAAATCATGCACAACCCTGATGACAAGCCAAGCAAATGTTTCATACTTTTGATGTTCTCAAACCTTTTCAACTTTCACGCAATACATGAGCGTGAGCCATGGATATAGCACTATAGGTGGAATAGAATGGTGGTTGTGGAGATGACAAAAAGGAGAAGATAGTCTCACATCCACTAGGCATATCAACAGGCTATGGAGATTCCCATCAATAGATATCAATGTGAGTGAGTAGGGATTGCCATGCAATGGATGCACTAAGAGCTATAAGTGTATGAAATCTCAGACTGAAAACTAAGTGGGTGTGCATCCAACTTGCTTGCTCATGAAGACCTCGGGCATTTGAGGAATCCCATCATCGGAATATACAATCCAAGTTCTATAATGAAAATTCACACTAGTATATGAAAGTGATAACTCAAGAGTCTCTCTATATGAAGAACATGGTGCTACTCTGAAGCACAAGTGTGGTAAAAGGATAGTAACCTTGCCCTTCTCTCTTTTTCTCTCATTTTTTGGGCCTTCTCCTTTTTTGGCCTTTCTCTCTTTTGTCTTTTTTGATTTTATTTTATTCGTCCGGAGTCTCACCCTGACTTGTAGGGGAATCATGGTCTCCATCATCCTTTCCTTACTGGGGCAATGCTCTAATAATGATGATCATCACACTTTTATTTACTTACAACTCAATATTACAACTCGATGCTAGAACACAGATATGACTCTATATGAATGCCTCCAGCAGTGTACCGGGATGTGCAATGATCTAGCGTAGCAATGACATCAAAACACGGATAAGCCATGAAAACATCATGCTAGCTATCTTACGATCATGCAAAGCAATATGACAATGAATGCTCAAGTCCTGTATATGATGATGATGGAAGTTGCATGGCAATATATCTCGGAATGGCTATGGAAATGCCATGATAGGTAGGTATGGTGGATGTTTTGAGGAAGGTATATGGTGGGTTTATGGTACCGGCGAAAGTTGCGCGGTACTAGAGAGGCTAGCAATGATGGAAGGGTGAGAGTGCGTATAATCCATGGACTCAACATTAGTCATAAAGAACTCACACACTTATTGCAAAAGTCTATTAGCTATCGAAACAAAGTACTATGTGCATGCTCCTAGAGGGATAGATTGGTAGGAAAAGACCATCGCTCGTCCACGACCGCCACTCATAAGGAAGACAATCAATAAATAAATCATGCTCTGACTTCATCACATAACGGTTCACCATACGTGCATGCTACGGGAATGACAAACCTCAACACAAGTATTTCTACAATCCACAACTACCCACTATCATGACTCTAATATCACCATCTTTATATCGCAAAACTATTGCAAGGAATCAAACATATCATATTCAGTGATCTACTAGTTTTATGTAGGATTTTATGACTAACCATGCGAATGACCAATTCCTGTCATCTCTCTAAATAGATAAAAGTGAAGCAAGAGAGTTTAATTCTTTATACAAAATATATGCCCATGCTCTAACAAATATAAGTGAAGAAAAAGAGCATTCTACAAATGGCGGTTTTCTATGTGAAGAGAAACAGGCAATCCAAACTTCAAATGATATAAGGAAGCACATGAAGCATTCTATAAAGCCATACTCAAAAGATATAAGTGAAGTGCATAGAGAATTCTATTAATCACCCAAGGACTATCTCATACCAGCATGGTGCATAAAATAAAAGTGAAAAATAAATGCAAAAGACGCTCCAAGATTGCACATATCGCATGAATGAAACGAATCCGAAAACATACTGATACTTGTTGAGAAAGAGGGGATGCCTTCCGGGGCATCCCCAAGCTTAGACGCTTGAGTCTCCTTGAATATTTACTTGGGGTGCCTGGGGCATCCCCAAGCTTGAGCTCTTGCCTCTCTTCCTTCTTCTCACATCGAGACCTTCTCGATCATCGAACACTTCATCCACACAAAACTTCAACAGAAAACTTGGTAAGATCCATTACTATAATAAAGCAAATTAATACTCTAAGTACTATTGTAAACCAATTCATATTTTCTTTTTGCAATGTAGCTACTGTAATATAACTTTTCCATGGCTTAATCCACTGATATATATATCGATAGTTTCATCAAAACAGGCAAACTATGCATGAAAAATAGAATCTGTCTAAAATAGAACAGTCTGTAATAATCTGAACATTCATCATACCTATATTACTCCAAAAATTATACCAAAATTAGGAAAAATAAACAATTTTTATAGAAAGACAGTTCAAAAAGAATCAGAACCATTTGACGTTCCAGTAATAAAACGTAAATTCACGCGCTATAGCCAAAGTTTCTGTCCTGCACCGTACAAACCAACAAGCAAAGTAAACGTCCTAAAGGAAAACCTTGGCACATTATTTTTATTTTTAATCCTTATAAAAGCACACAACAGAAATAAATGACTCTCTAAAACTTCTGGGTTGTCTCCCTGGCAGCTTTTTCTTTAAAGCCATTAAGCTAGGCATATAGTGCTCAAGTAATGAATCCACCCGGATCCCAAGGTATATCAAAGCAAATTTGAATTAGCAATGATTTGGAATTTAGTAATGAGCACAAAGAAACATATATCATGTAATGATGAAGTCTAACTCTCTTCCTATGCATCGGCATGTCATAAAAGAACAATTGATGCACACAAAGTAAAGGCCAATGCATAGTATAAACAGTTTCTTGCAATTTTACCATGTTGGAAAATAGAGAGGTGGAGATATAGTTCCTCTCTCATAATAATTGCAATTAGGAGCAGCAAGCACATGCATATTATATTCATCAAAACCATCATGTGTAATAGTAAAACACAACCCATCAATATAATCCTTAATAAGTGTAAACTTCTCCGATATAGTGTACTCGGGAGAATTCAAAAAGATAATAGGACTATCATCCGTGGGTGCAATAGCAAAAATTTCATGTTTGGATTTCTCGGCGGGCACCATATTGCGGACAAGGTTTTCAATCATTGTGGGAGATCTATTCATTCCATGGATGACACGGGCCATTTGATTATGGTGGTGTCTTTTAGCAGACATATATTCCATCTTAATGATGATTGTGTGGCCGCTGCTTTGGAATCAGCCATTGGGGGTTCGGCAATTAAATTCTCGGTTCAACTCATCCAAAACAAGGTATTCTCCTTTTTTGTCTCATGCAAGCAAGTTGGCCTATGCATTCTCCAGTTGAGATCGTTTGCGTGTCCACAATTCAAATGCTATTTTCATCTTTGGGGGAATGGTGGCCCTAATTGGATTCGTGAATTTAAGATCTGGGAAAAGGAATGTGACGCTGAGTGGATTCTTGTGAGTCCCTCTAAGAAGCGTGCCACTTTGGGATTGCTAGCTATGCATAAACCCCCAGCTAAATCTTATTTTAGATCGAGTTCGTCAATCACGAAGAATCTCTCTTTTGGCACGTTCTAGCAATACCCTGCTTGCAAGGGTTATAGGTACCCAGCTACTCAGCCACTTGTGGATGTGGTCTCTGAGGCCGGATACGTCGTGAATCCACACGAGAAAGTGATCTTGCCCCCACCGCCGGTGACCGACCTTCAGTGGACGGTGGCGATGTCGTCCATCTCTTTCGGGACGATCAACATCCCTGCCAGGAACAAAGCCGTCCTTTCTGGATCCGCACCCACCCAGTTAATTCAAAATGAGCATGTTCCACATGATTCAATCACACGTGATCTGGATCTAGTGGCATCGGACTCTTCAGCCCAACATGGATGCATGGCCCAGCAAGGGTCCCCAGCCCAACATGGCATAATAGCCCACAATGGCTCCCCAGCCTTGGGCGGGGCTGCCACGACCCAATCTGTTATGGCCCAACCATCCCAGGATATCTTGGATTTATCCGTTCCCACATTTGGAATATCTACTCAGGCTGTTATGGATGACCATCTACCGGATTTTTCTGAGGATGCTGCTCAACTTAATGATCTCATTGATGATATTGTTTTCAAAGTCTGGAAATGTCAGAATTGTTTATCTATGTTGCATTACACCAATTCGTGCACCAGCCCGATTCGCTATCGTAGATGCTTTCGGCTGGGCCACCGAGCCAAAGGATGCTCCGACGCTGCGCATTCCCCGACTTACAAGTGGGTCCCGCAGGTCAATCCTACTTCCGCGGGCCAGCCAGCTGAGATTTCCTCGCCCGACCCCTCGGTTTCCTTCGCAGCTAACCAAGCTGGGTCTCTGCCCAGTCCCATCACGCCTGCAACACCATCGCTTCCGCCATTGTCTGCCGAGCCACCGCCCATCACACCAGCACCACCTACCTCGCCACCATCGCCCAGCCTAGCCACGCCATTATCCACCTTGGCTCCTACGCTGCCATCAGCTTCTCCACCGCATCCAACAATGGCCACCTTCGCCCTCGACCCCGCGCCTTTTGTCCCGCCGGGCTTCGAGATCATCGACGGTGGACCGCGGAGGCTTCCGTGTACCTTCTATTCTCCTGCAGTGGCTCCGGATTGTCAGCACGAGGAATACGCCATTGCCATCATCGAGCCTGCACCCCTGCCTGAAGAAGTTGCAATCTTCAGAAATATGGTCAGTGATTTTATTGTCAACAATATTGGCCACGCCGTTCTTGAAGCTCAACCTTGGATCCAAGGAGTTGGACTTTTCCGTTTCTGGAGTCCGGTTGCTAGTCAGGTTCTGGTAGATCATCCCCCGTTTCAGCTGAACATTGATCAATTTGTTAGATTTGTGCCACATGATGAGGGTATCAATTTCAGAGCTATTCAGGGTTTTCGCAGGGGTTGGGTTATGATTGTTGGAATACCTCTGGATTATAGGCGTACGCAGTATATTGCAGATGCAGTCAGTACCTTTGGCCATTTCCATCACTGGCACCAGGATGACCCGCTGCTTGTGCGTACCTTGACATATGTTTCTTTTCCATCAACTACTCTAGTGCCACACGATGTGATTTATCGGGAGTTTGTGGACTTTGGAGGCTCTCGTATTTCTTGGTCTGCTCCCATCTACATTTTCTCTGCTGACTTTGCTGATATATTGCCACCTAATGAGGATCCGATTCCCTTCGATGGCAATCCTCACCCACTCCCTAGGCATCTGCAGTTTAATAACCACAATTGGGTTATGCCTGAATTTCCTAAGATTGGTTGGGACGAGCTGCCACCTCCAGCGCAGGATAATGAACCAAACCACCAGCATGCCCCTCATGATGATCTGAATATACAGCAGGAGATCATGGAGGAAAATCAGGTTGATGTGAACCAATCCCAGGAATCTATCATTCTACAGGTTTCAGATGGCTCTGTTAATGCTCAGCCAGTTGAGGACTTAGTGATTTTGCAGCAACCAGCTATCCAAATGCAGCCTCCTCTTCATGTAGGCCGAGTTCTCACTATTTTTGGCCCCGTTCTGCCACCTGTGATGCAATGGCAGAGAACATTCCAGAAGCTAATGCCGGCTATTTTCTCTATTGACATCCCAAAGTGCGTGTTCGAGATGGATTTTAGCTCTCTATTACTGTCTAAGAGCTCTTGGGATATTTGTTTTGAGGGGGCAGATGTCAGCTTCTCTTTGCAGCCTGAGTCAGAGCCCTCATTCTATTTTCCACACCAGGTTTCTCCAGTTAGGAGACCAGTTGCAAGGGCACTCTGCTTTGATGATCTCTCTGAACCTGTCAGTGAGTCATTTGA
This sequence comes from Triticum monococcum, assembly GCA_034509565.1. Lineage (NCBI taxonomy): Eukaryota > Viridiplantae > Streptophyta > Magnoliopsida > Poales > Poaceae > Triticum > Triticum monococcum. The sequence goes on along the minus strand of CM067841.1, from coordinate 143,904,434 downwards.
GTTCTCTGCTATACCTGAGGTTACTACCAAGCGTGGCCGAAAACCAAGAGCTGTTAAGATTTTGGTTGATACAGAGGTGCGCCGCAGTGCACGTCTAAGTGCGTTACACGATGGCTATCATAGATCTCCAAGCAGAGCCCCCAGTAGGCCAAGACCCAGAGTTCTTTCAAGAGGCGTCGAACCAGATCATCTCAGCCGGAGGAGAATCAGTCAGTGCCTCCGCCAACGCCTGTTTCAGATCTTCAGCGTATTGGGGCACGTTTGCGCATCGCTCCCGAGTTGATCTCCAAGGAAAAGCTTGAGGCTGATCCTTCTACCTCCACCAGCAGCAAGGGCTCTGATGATTAGTGGCACCAGATGGCTTTACGGTTCATGTCGTACCGATTTAAACGCCATTTATCTACTCTTATGTTTACTGTCGGGGTTCTATCACATCTACTTAGTTCGTCAGTGTAGGTCATTACATGATCTATTTTTGTTGCCTTCTATTATGGTTTGTAATGAATCATTCTAGGTTTAGAGACTGGAATGTTTTATGTTGGAACGTGTGTGGCCTTACTTCTGAAGCACAACAATTAGCGGTAAAGCAAAAGATTGATGAAAGTGGTTGTTCGATTGTCTGTTTGCAAGAAACGAAGTGCATGCATATTGATCATAGGTTTATTTGGAAATTCTGTCCACGACGCTTTGATAATTTTTCCTATGTGCCTTCGTTGGGGGCCTCGGCTAGTATGATCATCATTTGGAATTCTTCTTTCTTTGAAGGAAAATTAATTGAGGCAAGACATTTTGGTATTATTATGGAATTCCACTCTAAGCATACTTCTGAAATTTTGACCCTAGTGTCAGTATATGGTCCGTGCCAGGGCCCGGCCTGGGATGATTTTGTTCAATGGTTATATAACCTTGATATCAATTGTGATGATAATTGGCTGCTTTTAGGGGACTTCAATTTTATGCGGTCGTTGGAAAATAGAAACCAACCTGGGGGTAATGTTAGTGATATCTTTCTGTTAATGAAGTGATTGGCCACCTGGGTCTTGTTGAGCTACCAATTAAGGGAAAACAATTCACTTGGTCGAATATGCAAACTAAACTTTTACTTGAACAAATCGATTGGGTTTTTACTTCAGTTGCATGGACCATGGATCATCCAAACACGCTAGTTTTGCTCCTTGCATGCTCGGCTTCCGATCATGTTCTGTGTGTGGTCTCAATTGCTACTGCTATCCCAAAGGCTAAAATCTTCCATTTTGAAAATTATTGGATTGACTTGCCTGGCTTTTATGACTGTGTAGCCCAGGTTTGGAACAAATCTGTGACCAGATCGTCGGCTGCCCTAACTATTTCCTCTAAATTCGAGGTGCTACGTTATGCACTCAAGAAATGGCACATGAATTTGTCCACAATTAAAGCCCTCATTTCTGATTGCAAGTGATTCTCTTCTTCGATGATCTAGAAGAGGTTAGACCTTTGTCTAGGCCGGAGTTTAATTTCAGGAGAATTGTTAAATTGCATCTGGAGGATATTTTAAACTGGCAATTTGTATACTAGAAGCAACGTTTTACTATACGCAACATTAAAGTTGGTGAGGAAAACTCGAAGTTTTTCCATGCCATGGCCACGAAGAGGTACAGGAGAAACACAATTTCCTCAATTAAGAATGCTGATGGTGAAGTGGTCTCAGATCACTAACAACTTGCGGGCATGTTTTGGTCGGATTTTAATCAAAGAATGGGCAATGCAAAAGGAATTCGCATGGGTTTTGATTTGGACACATTAATTCCGAGAGTTGATGGTCTTGAGGATCTTTCTCAGCCTTTCACTGATTCCGAGGTTGATTCTGTCAGTAAGCACATGCCACCGGACCGTGCCCCTGGTCCCGATGGTTTTTCTGGTCTGTTCTTAAAGAGGTGTTGGCCAATCCTAAAAGAGGATTTCATCCAACTTGTGAAGGAGTTTTATGAGGGAAGGTGCAACCTGGAATGTCTTAATACTTCCTTAATTACCCTTATATGTAAAAAACTGAGTCCTGAAGTTGTTGGAGATTTTCGGCCCATCTCATTGACCAACACGTGCTTGAAATTTTTGACTAAGCTGCTTGCTAACCGCCTCCAGAAAGTGATCCTATGATGCATCCACCGCAATCAATATGGTTTTCTTCGGTCTTGTTCTATTCAAGATTGCCTAGCATGGTGTTTTGAGTATATACATCAATACAAGGCCTTGAAGCGCCCCATTGTCCTCCTAAAGCTGGATTTCATGAAAGCCTTCGACACAATTGAACATGACCTAATCCTCAGAATTTTGCAATGCAAGGGTTTTGACTCCTAGTGGACTGGTTGGATCAATACTATCTTGTCTACAGGATCTTCTTCTGTGCTTCTCAACGGTGTGCCAGGTAAACACTTTGTTTGCAGAACGGGCATGCGTCAGGGGGATCCTCTCTCCCCGTTGCTCTTTGTGATTGCGGTGGATTTATTGTAATCGGTAGTCAATGAGATGTGTTCCAGGAATATTCTATCTCTGCCAATCCCAACCAACTCCAATGATTATCCGATCATACAATATGTGGACGACACTTTAATTGTTCTGTTTGCGATCGATGAGCAACTCATTGCTTTCAAGGAAATGCTGGCCACTTTTGCTGAGTGAACTGGTTTGCGGGTTAACTTCAGTAAGTCCTCTCTCATTCCTATAAACATGTCTGATGAGGAAGGGGCTAGAGTGGCCTCTCTACTTGGATGCGATGTTGGGACGATGCCTTTCACATATCTAGGTTTGCCAATGGGGACTGCTAGGCCTACAATCTATGATCTGCTGCCTCTGGTTGATCGAGTCCAGCGCCGCTTATCTGCCTCCTCATGCTTACTAAACCAAGGGAGCCGACTGCAACTTCTTCAGTCGGTATTGTGCTCCATACCAATATACTTTTTGTGCACATTATCTCTCCCAAAAGGCATTTTGCAACTGTTAGAGCGAATCATGAGACAGTGTCTGTGGAGAGGCAACACGGGTAATCCAAGACAATCACTGGCTGCTTGGGATTTAGTCTGTCGCCCTAACAGTTTTGGGGGTTTGGGTGTTCTTAACTTGGCCATCCAAAATGAGGCTTTATTACTAAAGCATCTCTTCAAGTTCTTCAATAAAGTGGACGTGCCTTAGGTATCTTTAATTTGGGACACCTATTATGCAGCATCACCACCCCAAAGCACACAGAGCTGTGGTTCATTTTGGTGGCGTGATATCATGCGCTTATATCCCAAATTCTGCAAGCTTGTTGTTCCACAAGTTAATGCTGGTGACACGGTGCTTTTTTGGCTTGACCATTGGCAGCTAGGAAATCGTGTTGTCCTTTTGCAGGAATGTTTCCCGATGCTACATTCATTTGTTGTGGATGATGCAATCACAGTCAAGGACTTTATGGAGCAACCTGATATCTTGGAACATTTCCATTTGCCTCTATCGCAGGAGGCCTACTCTGAATTCACACAATTAGAGGCCCTCCTGCCTTTGATCAATCCGGATGGTGAGAGCAAGGACATTTGGAAGTGGCCTTCAAAGTCTGGAGTCTTTATGTCAAAGATATATTATGACTCTTGCTTCTCACACCTAGTGGTTGATCCTATATTCCGGTGGATTTGGAAGTGTGCGTGCACGTTAAAGCTAAAAGTTTTTGGTTGGCTACTGTTAATGGATCGCTTGAATACTAGGGATATGATGCAACGTCGACAGTGGATCATCCAGGATAACACTTGTGTGCTATGCAACCTTGCACAACATGAGGATCGGGCTCACCTCTTCTTTGCTTGCAACTTTAGCCAAAGGGTTTGGAACTATCTTGGGATTTCATGGACAGTTCAACCGAACCAAACCACATATGAAAAGGCGCAAGCAGTCAGGAAGGATTTTGGTCACCCTTTTTTCTCTGAGGTTGTCTTCACTGTTACCTAGAATATTTGGATTCAACGGAATGGGAAGATCTTCAGAAATGAACAACCATCATTTAGAGCTTGGAGAAGAAACTTTATCCATGACATCTCTCTTCTATCTCATAGGATTAGATGTAAATATAAAGATAGTCTTCTATCTTGGATAGCTAACCTTTCTTAACCTTTTCTTGTAAGTATCTTTTCTCTCTTCTGTAAATTCTTGAACTTGTAACATTTTCCCTTATTGTTTTAATAAAGGACTGTGATGCTGTTGCCTTGCAGTAAATAGTCAAAAAAACAATTTCATGTTTAACATAAGGAACTATAGCAAGTTCATCTCTATAAATATAATTCATATTGGCATCTTGGCCACAAGCATAGCAAGCACCATCAAAAAGGGATATTTCAAGAGAATCAATGGGGTCATGACAATCATCATAGCAATCATCCTTCGGTAAGCACGAAGGGAAATTAAATAATGTATGAGTTGAAGAGTTACTCTCATTATATGGTGGGCACGGGTAGCTAATCTACTCTTCCTCCTTTTGTTCTTCGCACTCCACATCATCTTTTTCATCCAATGAGATCACAGTTTCATCAATTTCTTCTTCCATAGACTCCTGAAAAATATTAGTCTCTTCTTGGACAGCAGAGGAGTCCTCAATATATGGTTTAACATAGGCATTAGAAGCATAATTATCGTAACAATATTCAAGTATGGCAATAATTTCAGACTTGTAAAGAGTAGCATCATACTTTTCAATCAAAGAAGAAATTTCATAAGCACCCTTAAAAGCAACAAATTCTTCAATTTGTTGAACGTCATAGTAATTATGAACACCCTTTGCATAAGAAGATACGATTCCATTATCACTAAACTCACATTGGTAGGGAAGGTTTTTCTTAGGGTCTTCAGAACAACAAGTATAATCATACATTTCGCATAAATTCCAAGCATAGCATTGCAAACGATGAATTTGATCTAGTAAACATTTCCCTTTTTCAGATATGCGGTGTCGCACATAACAAGCATGCTCATCTAAAGATTTGCCCTCAACTAAGCTAGTTGGGGTTTCAGCACGAGCACATAGGGATCGAAGATGATCCAAGTAATAAGCTTCAGGAGTGTGATAGATTTTGAGCAGTTCTTCAACCATTGGTTCAGTAGGTACAACTAATTTTTTTGGTATTTTGCGTTTCCTACCCATAACTTAAGATAGAAAACAACTACGAACAGAAAATAAAAATTACTTAGTGATAAAGCAAACAAGCACACATGAGAATATTCACACCATGCTATGACTGCCCGGCAACAGCGCCAGAAAAAGGTCTTGATAACCCACAATTATAGGGGATCAATTGTAGCCCCTTTCGATAAGTAAGAGTGTCGAATCCAACAAGGAGCTAAAGGTAGGACAAATATTCCCTCAAGTTCTATCGACCACCGATACAACTCTACGCACGCTTCACGTTCGCTTTACCTAGAACAAGTATGAACTACAAGTACTTTGTAGGTGTTGTTGGATAAGTTTGCCAGATAATAAAGAGAAAGTAAATAAAAAGTAGGAGCTATTTAGATAAAGACACAACTAAGTTAGGTTTAGGAGAGAGCTTTTTGTTACGAGAAAGTGATTTGTCCCTAGGCAATCGATAACTAGACCGGTAATCATTATTGCAATTTTATTTGAGGGAGAGGCATAAGCTAACATACTTTACTTGGATCATATGCACTTATGATTGGAACTCTAGCAAGCATTCTACTAAAGATCATTAAGGTAAAACCCAACCATAGCATTAAAGTATCAAGTCCTCTTTATCCCATACGCAAACAACCTACTTACTCGGGTCTGTGCTTCTGTCACTCACGCCACCCACCATAAGCAAATCATGAACATATTGCAAACCCTACAGCGGGAATCCCCCACTCTTGCGCGACACAGAGAGCACCATACGACAGCACCAATAATAAAACATGCAACTCAAACCAATCTTGATCATCAAATAACCCATAGGACAAAACGAATCTACTCAAACATCATAGGATAGCCATACATCATTCGGAAATAATATATAGCATTGAGCACCATGTTTAAGTAGAGATTACAGCGGGTAAGAGAGAGGTTACACCGCTGCATAGAGGGGGGGAGTTGGTGATTATGGCGGTGAAGTTGTTGGTGAAGATTGCGGTGATGATGATGGCCCCGTTGGCACTCCGGTGCCACCGGAAGCGAGGGGGAGAGAGCCCCCCTCCTTCTTCTTCTTCGTCCTTGACCTCCACCCTAGATGAGAGAAGGGTTTCCCCTCTGGTCCTTGGTCTCCATGGCATGGGAGGGGCGAGAGCCCCTCCGAGATTGGATCTGTCTCTCTGTTTCTCTCTGTTTCTGCGTTCTCTCTGGCAGCCCTATCACCGTTTTGTATATATATGGAGATCCGTAACTCCGATTGAACTAAAATCTTCGTTGTGATTTTTCCTAAAAATTAGCTTTCTTGCGGCCAAAGAAGAGCATTAACTGCCTTATGGGGGCCCACGAGGGTCAGGGGCGCGCCCCCCTGCCTCGTGCCTCCCTCGGGCACCGTCTCGCGTGGATTTTTCATCCCATATTCTCCAAAGATTCCAAAAACAATCTCCGTCCGTTTTTATCCCGTTTGGACTCCATTTGATGTGGATATTCTGCGAAACAAAAAACATGCAACAAACAGGAACTGGCACTAGGCACTGGATCAATATGTTAGTCCCAAAAAATAGTATAAAAAGTTGCGAAAAGTGTATGAAAGTTGTAGAATATTGGCATGGATCAATCAAAAATTATAGATACGATGGGGACGTATCACCGCCCCTAACGTGGAGCAACTTAGCCGACGCGGCCCGCGAGTTCATGGTGAGCATGCACCGCGATACTAGCACCTGGCTCTGGCTCCCCCATGCCTTCGCTAGGGATATGGCGGAGCACGCACCCCTGGACCTGTGGCTGTAGCCGGACGGTTGCTGCGACAGACCCTCCTGGGAGGTGATGGACTTTACCCCCTCCGGTTTCATGTTCCCGAGTTGGGGGTGGAAGTCATTCGCCATCAGCCGCGATTTGAAGGAAGGGCACATCCTCCACTTCAAGTATGACGGGGCCGCCATGCTCTTCATGAAGATCTTTGGGGTCGCTAGCTGTCGGCTGGACTACTGCATGGAGGGCAACAATGGCAGTTCATTCGGTGACGGCAATGGCAACAACAGCACCTCCTCTAGGGGAAGTGGAAGCGACGACGACTCCGACGACCCCCACGCTCCCTCATCAAAGAGGAGGACTCCGACTAGGTGCGGGCGGCGCCTGAGTCGGTGCCCCGGGAGCAGTGGCCTTCGCGAGGGGGTTTCTTTTGTTTTTATTCCTGCATCAGAATGACATGGGCCCCGTGGGGTCATGTAGGAAACTCTAGCACTTGCGCCTTTATCTTTAATGCTTTTTGTGATTCGCGGTTAAGTTTGACTACGGCGCTTCTCATTTAGACTTAGCGCCTTCTTCGCGATCGCACTCCTACTCTGCTTCGCTAGGACCCAGCCTCGAGCAAGCCTCAGATGTCAATGGTATGCCAGGTCGCGATGCCTGGGACAAGGCCAGGAGGTGAGGGGCCCGAGGTCCAGTAAGAGCTCCTAACGAGGAGATCCTCTTTGACACGCAAGTGGCTTACGCGAGAGAAGAGGTTTCTGCCTCGAACGAGATCGTGAAAAGAAGGAAAGTTATTTATAAAGATCTCCACACCACGCAGGGTGGTCAACTTACCAGCGCAGAATGGTTGTGGCTCATGTGAAGTCTTGCGACGTGAGGGCGCGCTCCCTCGAAGCTTGTCTTTCTGTCCGTCTTTCATGTGTGGTAATGATACATCTCCATCATATCTACTTTTCCTAACACTTTTTCCTCTTGTTTTGGACTCTAATTTGGATGATTTGAATGAAACTAACCCAAACTGACGCTGTTTTCAGGAAAACAACCATGGTGTTGCTTTTTGTGCAGAAATAAAAGTTCTCAGATTGGAACTGTACCATCCCATTTTTTCAATTTGGAATGTTATACATAGGTCATTCATGCATATCATATTTTTATTGCATTCCGTTTCGCGATCCTCGAAATTCTAAGCAACTCAAGGACCCTCGGAGAGAGTTAGGGATTTCATGATTTCCATATTGGAATTCTATCAAATATTGAAACAAGGATCATTTTGGTTTTAATTAATTTTTCTCTCCGAAAATATTTCATATTAAAAAAATACACGAGAGGAGATAATATGACTTCTCCAAAATAAATGAAATATTGGAGGAAAATATTAAAATCAAATAAATAATTGTATTTGGTTTTTATTGCAATTTTATTTGAATTAGCAAAAATACACATTTTTCAAAATTTCATTTTAGGCCCAAATAAATGTTCACCTTGTCCGGCATATTTTTAGAGGACGGGGAAATTTTATTTCGGGATTTTTGGAGTCTGTTTAGTATTCCTTTTCTTTTCTTTTTCTGCGCGTAGGAATTTATATAAAAAAAGTAACCGACCTACGGGCTGTATCCGGCCCGAACTCCCCAGACCCCCTCTTTTATAAGGCGCCAGCCGCCGCCCCGCAGCCTACCCCAAGCCCTAGCCCAGCCGCCGCCCCTCGCCCGAAACCCTAGCCGCCATCGCCTCGATTCCCACATCGTGCCGCCGCCAGCTGCCGCCGCGCCGCCGACTTTGACGAAGTTAGCCGATGCTGCCGTTTATTTTTTTCTTCGGTTTATTTCAGTAAACCCTAGATCTAGATCCGTTTTTTATTCTTCCGGTTTAATTTATTAGATCAGTTTTTCCGTCGGTTTACTTATTTTGCGGACGTTCGTCCATTCGTTCGTTTAGCGAACGCCGTTCACCCGTTAGTCACAGACAGCGAACGTTCGTTCGTTAGCCTGTTCGTCCGTTTTTCTTTTTCTAGGGTTTTTCATGATTATTGTCGATCGCGATTTATGACCCGATTTTCGTTTTAGTTTATCTTTTCGCTCGTTTATCGGAATCAGGCGATTCAAGGGCCTGGATCTTCGTCTCGAAACCCTCTTTATGTTTAACCAACTTGAACAAGATTTTGGTATTGTAAAATTTGACTTTAGTCTAGTTTAGTAACCGGATCTTGTTTCTTTTGCAGTTTGTGTTTCGTTGCTCCGTTTGATTTGATTCTTTTTGCAAACCAAAGTTCTTAAGTTGAACTTTCTGGTTAGATCTTCTTATTTGAGATTTACCCGTGCATCTTTGCTTGATTGCTTATGTATTCTTTTGTTTGTTTGCGATAGAACACCCGGAGTGCGAAGCGTGCTACTATGAGTCTCTAGGTTTTGCGGATCATCAGCAAGGCAAGTAACACTTTGATCATACCCCCTTTATCACCCAGTTTTTATGCATTAGTTTCAACCCTCAAACATTGCATGAGTAGGATCTCTTAACATGTGGGTTTGGGAAGTAGATGATGAGGTAGAACCTATCACCCATTTTATTATCAAACCCCTGGGAGTTACTTCTACGTTATGCTTATATTGCTATGCTATGCTCGTAGACGTGGATTGGGTTTGAGTGTATCCATGACAGATGTGAGATTGTTAATTAATGGTTCAACTTAAGGTGGCAACTTCAATACACATCTGGGTGGATTGCTTGTTTTGGGTACCTGGGGATATGCCAGTGTTGTCCTAGGAGATCCCGCGGATATACCGTGTGATCCTCCTACGGTCCGCCACCCAGGCTCAAAGGGATCAAAAGATTTTTCATGCTAGAAACTTCCGTGTGCAGCCACAAGCCATTATGGGCTCTGGCATAGTTGAGTATGTTGTGTGACATCTTTCAGTGCTGGGCTAGCAGATGTAGAGGGAAAGTAGGTGTAAATGTCCACCCAGAGTAAAGAGTTAATGCTTCTGAAAGACTGTGTCTCGGTCATCCATTTCTCAAATACCCTACAGTGCGAGAAATACAACAGAGGAGATCGAGTCTTGTGGGTTAAAGTGCACAAACCTCTACAGAGTGTACAAACTAATCATGGTTAGGCGTTTCCCCGGTTATGGACATCTTGAGTATCTAGTACTTGGATTATCCTACTGTATCTCATCACTCTAATTTAATTTGTTGGGATGATAATTACTTTTAATTGGGATTGAGATGGGGGTACCATTCTCAATGTTTCAACTACCATCATAGTTAAATAAAATATATTCCTTTGTTGTAGGGAAAAATTGTCTTTTCGCAAAAACCATATAACCATAGTGCCTCCACCAGCCATATATGCATGTGGTGATAGCATTTATCTATTCGTTGCTCTACTGTGTTACATTGCCAGCATATTCCATATGCTAACCCGTTTTTGGGCTGCAACGTATTATGTTGTAGACTTTTCAGACGACGAGTAAAGGTGCGATAGGTCGTTGTCATGCACTCAACTATGCCGTTGGAGTTGATGGACTCACTTTATCTTCCAAGTCTTCTGCTGTTATCGTGCTAGGTGGCCTTAAGCCATATTTATTGTAATAAGTTCTCTCTGGAGACATTCGGTGTAATAAGTGTGTGATTGCTACTCTGTTATAAATCCTTCGAGTACTGTTTGTGTCAACATTACCGATCCAAGGATGACACTGAAGCACAGAGACTTGACCATTTGAGGTCGGTTCGCTACAAGATGGTATCAGAGCACACGATGAATGTTGGACACGACCACTAAGAAAATCCATAGGTCACTCTTCTCTACTCATTTCTGACTCCTATCCATTTTCTACACTTCAAGATCGCGGACTCGAGGAATGAGTTTGCACAACTGGATGAAGACACACCTTTTGGACGACACTTGAAGGAAGTCACTAGGTACCTGAACATTAGAATACCAAGCTTCACCGGGACCTACAACGCCACTTTACCAGAAGAGGAGCGCCAGATGATTTGAGTTCAAGTTCCAGGAAGGACATTCACGTCAGATACGGATCCTATAGAGTTTTCCTTTGATGCACCCACTTGGAGTCTAGGCAAGAGCATGGCAACCCATATTGCTATGGGACGTATTAGAGAAGTCTACAAACAAGAGCTGAAGAACACTATATACCAGATATGTGGGTGCCGAGACAAGCAATGGGAGATGATCACCACCAGGAGGGATAGATCCATTGCAGCATTCATCCAGGAGTTAAACAAGCACATTCGACGCAAGGAGAACCAAATGTGCGCAAGCATGATAGATTTGAAGAAGGCGATGGCAAGGATCACCGAGATTGAAGAGGAACTCAAGGCTACACGCGACAATTACGAGGAGGAAATTATCATACTAGTGGAAAATAATGACGACCTAACAAGGAAGCTAGGAGTTTTCATGGGAGACCCTGCGCCAGGAGGAGAAGACGACGAACCTAAGGAGATTCGTTCTGAAGACTACATCATCATCGACGACACCGACTCCGACCCCGATGATAGTGATGATGACTATGAAGACGAAGCTGGAGGGGATATCATGGAGTCTTCCATCGAACAATATTTCTAGATGACCACCATATGACTAGTAGTTTTTCCCCCATGGATATAGTAGTAGCCCGAGCACTTTTAACGTTAGTTCTAGACCATTTGTATGCCTTTCTTTATTGATTGAGTGATATGATATGATTGTGTTTGTCTCATGTGCATATGGGTAGTGCTATCTCACTAGACCTCATTCTATTATAAACTCTTCCATCTAAACCCATCAGTTGCCTCCGAGACGTGACCCCGGATTTGCTTTCCCACCGGAGCTCACTCATTTGATCCAGCAGCAGAATGCCTTGATGCAGTTGTTAGTTCAGATCCAAGGCAACAACAACAACAACAACAGCAATAACCCACCGCCACCACCTCCAGTTGGCAACATAGCCCGCTTTCTGAGGTTGCAGCCGCCGGTGTTTTCTAGTAGCACCGAGCCCATAGTTTCTAATTGGTTGCGCAGGATAGGAAGGGAGTTTACCACCGCAGGTTGCACAGATGCGGAGAAGGTGCGTCTTGCCGCACACCAATTGGATGGACCAGGAGCCGCATGGTTGGAGAATTACACAACCACTTTTCCTATAGCCAATGTCACTTGGGAGCAGTTTCTGCAAGCATTCCGCACAGCCCATGTCTCAACTGGAGCTATGAGCATGAAGAAGCGTACTAGGTGGCCTTAAGCCATATTTATTGTAATAAGTTCAATTTGGAGACATTCGAGGTAATAAGTGTGTGATTGATACTCTGTTATAAATCCTTCGAGTACTGTGTGTGTCAGCATTACCTATCTCGGGATGACACTGAAGCACAGAGACTTGACCGTTTGAGGTCGGGTCGCTACAGGAACGAAACTTTGCGAGGGTTTTTTATACAATAAAAAGGAATTTCTGGAGCCAAGAACCACCGGAGGGGGGCACCTAGGTGGGCACAACCCACCAGGGCGGCCCCCCTCCAGGCTCGCCCAGGTGGGTTGTCCCTGAAGGAAATATGCCCTAGAGGCAATAATAAAGTTATTATTTATTTCCTTATATCATGATAAATGTTTATTATTCATGCTAGAATTGTATTAACCGGAAACATAATACATGTGTGAATACATAGACCAACAGAGTGTCACTAGTATGCCTCTACTAGACTAGCTCGTTAATCAAAGATGGTTATGTTTCCTAACCATGAACAAAGAGTTGTTATTTGATTAACGAGGTCACATCATTAGTTGAATGATCTAATTGACATGACCCATTTCATTAGCTTAGCACCCGATCGTTTAGTATGTTGCTATTGCTTTTTTCATGACTTATACATGTTCCTGTAACTATGAGATTATGCAACTCCCGTTTACCGGAGGAACACTTTGGGTACTACCAAACGTCACAACGTAACTGGGTGATTATAAAGGAGTACTACAGGTGTCTCCAATGGTAGATGTTGGGTTGGCGTATTTCGAGATTAGGATTTGTCACTCTGATTGTCGGAGAGGTATCTCTGGGCCCTCTCGGTAATACACATCACATAAGCCTTGCAAGCATAATAACTAAGATGTTAGTTATGAGAGGATGTATTACGGAACGAGTAAAGAGACTTGCCAGTAACGAGATTGAACTAGGTATTGGATACCGACGATCGAATCTCGGGCAAGTAACATACCGATGACAAAGGGAACAACGTATGTTGTTATGCGGTCTGACCGATAAAGATCTTCGTAGAATATGTAGGAGCCAATATGGGCATCCAGGTCCCGCTATTGGTTATTGACCGGAGACGTGTCTCGGTCATGTCTACATTGTTCTCGAACCGTAGGGTCCGCACGCTTAACGTTACGATGACAGTTATTATGAGTTTATGCATTTTGATGTACCGAAGGTTGTTCGGAGTCCCGGATGAGATCACGGACATGACGAGGAGTCTCGAAAAGGTCGAGACGTAAAGATTGATATATTGGAAGCCTATGTTTGGGCACCGGAAGCGTTCCGGGTGAAATCGGGATTTTTCCGGATTACCGGGAGGGTTACCGGAACCCCCTCGGGAGGTAAATGGGCCTATTGGGCCTTAGTGGAAAAGAGAGAAGAGGCAGCCCACACCTGGCCGGTGCCCCCCCCTTTCCCAAGTCCTAATAGGACTAGGAAAGGTGGGCCGGCCCCCTCTTTCTCCTTCCCCCCCAAGAATCCTAGTTGGAATAGGATTGGAGGGGAGGAGTCCTACTCCCGGTGGGAGTAGGACTCCCCCCTGCGCCTCCCTCCTAGCCGGCCGAACCCCCTGCCCCTGGCCTTTATATACGGGGGCAGGGGGCACCCCAAGACACACAAGTTAATCGTTCCTTAGCCGTTTGCGGTGCCCCCTGCCACCAAATTCCACCTCGATCATACCGTTATAGTGCTTAGGCGAAGCCCTGCGTCGGTAGTACATCAAGATCGTCACCACGGCGTCGTGCTGACGGAACTCTTCCTCGACGCTTTGCTGGATCGGAGCCCGAGGAACGTCATCGAGCTGAACGTGTGCTAAGAACTCGGAGGTGCCGGAGTAACGGTGCTTGGATCGGTCGGATCGGGAAGAAGACGTACGACTACTTCCTCTACGTTGTGTGATCGCTTCCGCAGTCGGTCTGCGTTGGTACATAGACAACACTCTCCCCTCTCATTGCTGTGCATCACCATGATCTTGCGTGTGCATAGGAAAATTTTGAAATTACTGCGTTCCCCAACAGTGGCATCCGAGCCTAGGTTTTTATGGTTTGATGTTATTTGCACGAGTAGAACACAAGTGAGTTGTGGGCGATACAAGTCATACTGCCTACCAGCATGTCATACTTTGGTTCGGCGGTATTGTTGGACGAGACGATCCGGACCAACCTTACGCGTACTCTTACGCGAGACCGGTTCCCTCGACGTGCTATGCACACAGATGGCTTGCGGAAGACTGTCTCTCCAACTTTAGTTGAACCGAGTGTGACTACGCCCGGTCCTTGAGAAGGTTAAAACGGAGTCTATTTGAAAAACTATCGTTGTGGTTTTGATGCGTAGGTGAGATGAGTTCTTACTTAAGCCCGTAGCAGCCACGTAAAACTTGCAACAACAAAGTAGAGGACGTCTAACTTGTTTTTGCAGGGCATGTTGTGATGTGATATGGTCAAGGCATGATGCTGATTTTATTGTATGAGATGATCATGTTTTGTAACCGAGTTATCGGCAACTGGCAGGAGCCATATGGTTGTCGCTTTATTGTATGCAATGCAATCGCGATGTAATGCTTTACTTTATTACTAAGCGGTAGTGATAGTCGTGGAAGCATAAGATTGGCGAGACGACAACGATGCTACGATGGAGATCAAGGTGTCGCGCCGGTGACGATGATGATCATGACGATGCTTCGGAGATGGAGATCACAAAGCACAAGATGATGATGGCCATATCATATCACTTATATTGATTGCATGTGATGTTTATCCTTTTATGCATCTTATCTTGCTTTGATTGACGGTAGCATTATAAGATGATCTCTCACTAAATTATCAAGAAGTGTTCTCCCTGAGTATGCACCGTTGCAAAAGTTCTTCGTGCTGAGACACCACGTGATGATCGGGTGTGATAGGCTCTACGTTCAAATACAATGGATGCAAAACAGTTGCACACGCGGAATACTCAGGTTATACTTGACGAGCCAAGCATATACATATATGGCCTCGGAACACGGAGACCGAAAGGTCGAGCGTGAATCATATAGTAGATATGATCAACATATTGATGTTCACCATTGAAAACTACTCCATCTCACGTGATGATCGGTTATGGTTTAGTTGATTTGGATCACGTAATCACTTAGAGGATTAGAGGGATGTCTATCTAAGTGGGAGTTCTTAAGTAAATTAACTGAACTTAAAAAATTATCATGAACTTAGTACCTGATAGTATCTTGCTTGTTTATGTTGATTGTAGATAGATGGCTCGTGCTGTTGTTCCATTGAATTTTAATGCGTTCCTTGAGAAAGCTAAGTTGAAAGATGATGGTAGCAATTACACGGACTGGGTCCGTAACCTGAGGATTATCCTCATTGCTGCACAGAAGAATTACGTCCTGGAAGCACCGCTGAGTGCCAGGCCTGCTGCAAGAGCAACACCAGAAGTTATGAACGTCTGGCAGAGCAAAGCTGATGACTACTCAATAGTTCAGTGTGCCATGCTTTACGGCTTAGAACCGGGACTTCAACGACGTTTTGAACGTCATGGAGCATATGAGATGTTCCAGGAGTTGAAGTTAATATTTCAAGCAAATGCCCGGATTGAGAGATATGAAGTCTCCAATAAGTTCTATAGCTGCAAAATGGAGGAGAACAGTTCTGTCAGTGAGCATATACTCAAAATGTCTGGGTATAATAATCACTTGATTCAATTGGGAGTTACACTTCCGGATGATTGCGTCATTGACAGAATTCTCCAATCACTGCCACCAAGCTACAAGAGCTTTGTGATGAACTATAATATGCAAGGGATGAACAAGACTATTCCCGAGCTCTTCGCTATGCTGAAAGCTGCGGAGGTAGAAATCAAGAAGGAGCATCAAGTGTTGATGGTTAACAAAACCACTAGTTTCAAGAAAAAGGGCAAAGGGGAGAAGAAAGGGAACTTCAAGAAGAACGGCAAGCAAGTTGCTGCTCAAGAGAAGAAACCCAAGTCTGGACCTAAGCCTGAAACTGAGTGCTTCTACTGCAAGCAGACTGGTCACTGGAAGCGGAACTGCCCCAAGTATTTGGCGGATAAGAAGGATGGCAAGGTGAACAAAGGTATATGTGATATACATGTTATTGATGTGTACCTTACTAATGCTCGCAGTAGCACCTGGGTATTTGATACTGGTTCTGTTGCTAATATTTGCAACTCGAAACAGGGACTACAGAATAAGCGGACACTAGCAAAGGACGAGGTGACGATGCGCGTGGGAAACGGTTCCAAAGTCGATGTGATCGCGGTCGGCACGCTACCTCTACATCTACCTTCGGGATTAATATTAGACCTAAATAATTGTTATTTGGTGCCAGCGTTGAGCATGAACATTATATCTGGATCTTGTTTGATGCGAGACGGTTATTCATTTAAATCAGAGAATAATGGTTGTTCTATTTATATGAGTAATATCTTTTATGGTCATGCACCCTTGAAAAGTGGTCTATTCTTATTGAATCTCGATAATAGTAATACACATATTCATAATGTTGAAGCCAAAAGATGCAGAGTTGATAATGATAGTGCAACTTATTTGTGGCACTGCCGTTTAGGTCATATCGGTGTAAAGCGCATGAAGAAACTCCATGCTGATGGGCTTTTGGAACCACTTGATTATGAATCACTTGGTACTTGCGAACCGTGCCTCATGGGCAAGATGACTAAAACACCGTTCTCCGGTACTATGGAGAGAGCAACAGATTTATTGGAAATCATACATACCGATGTATGTGGTCCGATGAATATTGAGGCTCGTGGCGGATATCGTTATTTTCTCACCTTCACAGATGATTTAAGCAGATATGGGTATATCTACTTAATGAAACATAAGTCTGAAACATTTGAAAAGTTCAAGGAATTTCAGAGTGAAGTTGAAAATCATCGTAACAAGAAAATAAAGTTTCTACGATCTGATCGTGGAGGAGAATATTTGAGTTACGAGTTTGGTGTACATTTGAAAAATTGTGGAATAGTTTCGCAACTCACGCCACCCGGAACACCACAACGTAATGGTGTGTCCGAACGTTGTAATCGTACTTTACTAGATATGGTGCGATCTATGATGTCTCTTACTGATTTACCGCTATCATTTTGGGGTTATGCTTTAGAGACGGCCGCATTCACGTTAAATAGGGCACCATCTAAATCCGTTGAGACGACGCCTTATGAACTATGGTTTGGCAAGAAACCAAAGTTGTCGTTTCTTAAAATTTGGGGCTGCGATGCTTATGTGAAAAAGCTTCAACCTGATAAGCTCGAACCCAAATCGGAGAAGTGTGTCTTCATAGGATATCCAAAGGAAACTATTGGATACACCTTCTATCACAGATCCGAAGGCAAGACTTTTGTTGCTAAATTCGGAAACTTTCTTGAGAAGGAGTTTCTCTCGAAAGAAGTGAGTGGGAGGAAAGTAGAACTTGACGAGGTAACTGTACCTACTCCGTTATTGGGAAATAGTACATCACAGAAAACTGTTTCTGTGAGACCTACACCAATAAGAGAGGAAGTTAATGATGATGATCATGAAACTTTAGATCAAGATACTACTGTACCTCGTAGATCAACCAGAATAAGATCCGCACCAGAGTGGTACGGTAATCCTGTTCTGGAAGTCATGCTACTAGATCATGATGAACCTACGAACTATGAAGAAGCGATGGTGAGCCCAGATTCCGCAAAGTGGCTTGAAGCCATGAAATCTGAGATGGGATCCATGTATGAGAACAAAGTTTGGACTTTGGTTGACTTGCTCGATGATCGGCAAGCAATAGAGAATAAATGGATCTTTAAGAAAAAGACTGACGCTGATGGTAATGTTACTGTCTACAAAGCTCGACTTGTCGCAAAAGGTTTTCGACAAGTTCAAGGAGTTGACTACGATGAGACTTTCTCACCCGTAGCGATGCTTAAGTCTGTCAGAATCATGTTAGCAATTGCCGCATTTTATGATTATGAAATTTGGCAAATGGATGTAAAAACTGCATTCCTGAATGGATTTCTGGAAGAAGAGTTGTATATGATGCAACCAGAAGGTTTTGTCGATCCAAAAGGAGCTAACAAAGTGTGCAAACTCCAGCGATCCATTTATGGACTGGTGCAAGCATCTCGGAGTTGGAATAAACGCTTTGATAGTGTGATCAAAGCATTTGGGTTTATACAGACTTTTGGAGAAGCCTGTATTTACAAGAAAGTGAGTGGGAGCTCTGTAGCATTTATGATATTATATGTGGATGACATATTACTCATTGGAAATGATATAGAATTTCTGGATAGCATAAAGGGATACTTGAATAAAAGTTTTTCGATGAAAGACCTCGGGGAAGCTGCTTACATATTAGGCATAAAGATCTATAGAGATAGATCAAAACGCTTAATTGGACTTTCACAAAGCACATACCTTGACAAGATTTTGAAGAAGTTCAAAATGGATCAAGCAAAGAAAGGGTTCTTGCCTGTATTGCAAGGTGTGAAGTTGAGTCAGACTCAATGCCCGACCACTGCAGAAGATAGAGAGAAATTGAAAGATGTTCCCTATGCTTCAGCCATAGGCTCTATCATGTATGCAATGCTGTGTACCAGACCTGATGTGTGCCTTGCTATAAGTTTAGCAGGGAGGTACCAAAGTAATCCAGGGGTGGATCACTGGACAGCGGTCAAGAACATCCTGAAGTACCTGAAAAGGACTAAGGATATGTTTCTCGTATATGGAGGTGACAAAGAGCTCACCATAAGAGGTTACGTTGATGCAAGCTTTGACACTGATCCGGACGATTCTAAATCGCAAACCGGATACGTGTTTACTTTAAACGGTGGAGCTGTCAGTTGGTGCAGTTCTAAACAAAGCGTCGTAGCGGGATCTACATGTGAAGCGGAGTACATAGCTGCTTCGGAAGCAGCGAACGAAGGAGTCTGGATGAAGGAGTTCATATCCGATCTAGGTGTCATACCTAGTGCATCGGGTCCAATGAAAATCTTCTGTGACAATACTGGTGCAATTGCCTTGGCAAAGGAATCCAGATTTCACAAAAGAACCAAACACATCAAGAGACGCTTCAACTCCATCCGGGATTTAGTCCAGGTGGGAGACATAGAGATTTGCAAGATACATACGGATCTGAATGTTGCAGACCCGTTGACTAAGCCTCTTCCACGAGCAAAACATGATCAGCACCAAGGCTCCATGGGTGTTAGAATCATTACTGTGTAATCTAGATTATTAACTCTAGTGCAAGTGGGAGACTGAAGGAAATATGCCCTAGAGGCAATAATAAAGTTATTATTTATTTCCTTATATCATGATAAATGTTTATTATTCATGCTAGAATTGTATTAACCGGAAACATAATACATGTGTGAATACATAGACCAACAGAGTGTCACTAGTATGCCTCTACAAGACTAGCTCGTTAATCAAAGATGGTTATGTTTCCTAACCATGAACAAAGAGTTGTTATTTGATTAACGAGGTCACATCATTAGTTGAATGATCTGATTGACATGACCCATTTCATTAGCTTAGCACCCGATCGTTTAGTATGTTGCTATTGCTTTTTTCATGACTTATACATGTTCCTGTAACTATGAGATTATGCAACTCCCGTTTACCGGAGGAACACTTTGGGTACTACCAAACGTCACAACGTAACTGGGTGATTATAAAGGAGTACTACAGGTGTCTCCAATGGTAGATGTTGGGTTGGCGTATTTCTAGATTAGGATTTGTCACTCTGATTGTCGGAGAGGTATCTCTGGGCCCTCTCGGTAATACACATCACATAAGCCTTGCAAGCATAATAACTAAGATGTTAGTTATGAGAGGATGTATTACGGAACGAGTAAAGAGACTTGCCAGTAACGAGATTGAACTAGGTATTGGATACCGACGATCGAATCTCGGGCAAGTAACATACCGATGACAAAGGGAACAACGTATGTTGTTATGCGGTCTGACCGATAAAGATCTTCGTAGAATATGTAGGAGCCAATATGGGCATCCAGGTCCCGCTATTGGTTATTGACCGGAGACGTGTCTCGGTCATGTCTACATTGTTCTCGAACCGTAGGGTCCGCACGCTTAACGTTATGATGACAGTTATTATGAGTTTATGCATTTTGATGTACCGAAGGTTGTTCGGAGTCCCGGATGAGATCACGGACATGACGAGGAGTCTCGAAAAGGTCGAGACATAAAGATTGATATATTGGAAGCCTATGTTTGGGCACCGGAAGCGTTCCGGGTGAAATCGGGATTTTTCCGGATTACAGGGAGGGTTACCGGAACCCCCCCGGGAGGTAAATGGGCCTATTGGGCCTTAGTGGAAAAGAGAGAAGAGGCAGCCCACACCTGGCCGGCGCCCCCCCCCCCCTTTCCCAAGTCCTAATAGGACTAGGAAAGGTGGGCCGGCCGCCTCTTTCTCCTTCCCCCCCAAGAATCCTAGTTGGAATAGGATTGGAGGGGAGGAGTCCTACTCCCGGTGGGAGTAGGACTCCCCCCTGCGCCTCCCTCCTAGCCGGCCGAACCCCCTGCCCCTGGCCTTTATATACGGGGGCAGGGGGCACCCCAAGACACACAAGTTAATCGTTCCTTAGCCGTGTGCGGTGCCCCCTGCCACCAAATTCCACCTCGATCATACTGTTACAGTGCTTAGGCGAAGCCCTGCGTCGGTAGTACATCAAGATCGTCACCACGCCGTCGTGCTGACGGAACTCTTCCTCGACGCTTTGCTGGATCGGAGCCCAAGGAACGTCATCGAGCTGAACGTGTGCTAAGAACTCGGAGGTGCCGGAGTAACGGTGCTTGGATCGGTCGGATCGGGAAGAAGACGTACGACTACTTCCTCTATGTTGTGTGATCGCTTCCGCAGTCGGTCTGCGTTGGTACGTAGATAACACTCTCCCCTCTCGTTGCTGTGCATCACCATGATCTTGCGTGTGCGTAGGAAAATTTTGAAATTACTGCGTTCCCCAACAGTCCCCACCTTGTGGCCCCACAGACTTCAACCCTGATACTATAAATTCAAATATTTGGATGGAAAAATCATGAGAAAGAATTAACGCGTTTCACGAGACGGAGCCATGACCACCTCCTATTCTTCATCGGGAGGCCAGATCTAGGGCCTGTTTCGGGCTCCAGAGAGGGGGATCTTCGATCTTCGTCATCACCAACCCTTCTCCATCACCTCAATTCCATGATGCTCCCCACCAGGAGTGAGTAATTCCTTCGTAGGCTCGCTGGTCAGTGAGGAGTTGGATGAGATTCATCATGTAATCGAGTTAGTTTTGTTAGGGCTTGATCCCTAGTATCCATTATGATCTGAGACTGATGTTGCTATGACTTTGCCATGCTTAATGCTTGTCACTTTAGGCCCGGGTGCCATGATTTCATATCTGAACCATTTATATTATCACCATTATATCAATGTTCTAGATCCGATCTTGCAAGTTACAGTCACCTACTACAAGTTATGATCCGGCAAACCCGGAGTGACAGAAGTCGGGACACTTCCCGGTGATGATCGTAGTTTGAGGAGTTCATGTATTCACTATGTGTTAATGCTTTGTTCCAGTTCTCTATTAAAAGGAGGCCTTAATATCCTTTAGTTTCCAATAGGACCCCACAACCACGGCAGGGTAGGACAAAAGATATCATGCAAGATTTTTCCATAAGCACGTATGACTATTTACGGAATACATGCCTACATTATATTTATGAACTGGAGCTAGTGCTGTATCGCCCTAGGTTATGACTATTATATGATGAATATCATCCAACAAATTCATTGATCCAATGTCTACGAATTTCTCTTATTGTTCTTGCTAAGTTACTACTACTATTGTTACTATTGCACTTGCTACAAAATCATTGCTATCGCTATTACTATTACTATTGTTGTTGCTACTACTATCAAAACTATCATACTACTTTGCTACTGATCACTTTGCTGCATATAATTAATCCCCAGGTGTGGTTGAATTGACAACTCAGCTGCTAATACTTGCAAATATTCTTTGGCTCCTGATACGTCTCCAAATGTATCTATAATTTTTGATTGTTCCATGCTATTATATTATCTGTTTTGGATGTCTTTTATGCATTAATATGCTATTTTATATGATTTTTGGGACTAACCTATTAACCTAGAGCCCATTGCCAGTTTCTGTTTTTCCTTGTTTTAGAGTTTTGCAGAAAAGGAATACCAAATGGAGTCCAAACGGAATAAAACTTTTGCGATGATCTTTCTTGGACCAGAAGACACCCAAGAGACTTGGAGTGTAAGTCGGAAGAGCCATGAGGCAACCACAAGGGTGGAGGGCACGCCTAGGGGGTAGGGCGCACCCCCAACCTTGTGGGCCCCTTGGTGGCCTCCTGTACCCTGAAAACTTCCAAGTGAGCCAAAAACCCACTTTTTCACCACCGAACCTTCTGTACTCGTGAGATTCCATCTTGGGGCCATTTCCGGCATCCTGCCGGAGGGGGATTCGATCACGGAGGGCATCCACATCAACACCATTGCCTCTCCGATAAAGCGTGAGTAGTTTACCACAGACCTACGGGTCCATAGCTAGTAGCTAGATGGCCTTTTCTCTCTCTTTGATTCTCAATACCATGTTCCCCTCAATGTTCTTGGAGATCTATTCGATGTAATACTCTTTTGCAGTGTGTTTGCCGAGATCCGATGAATTGTGGATTTATGATCAACTTATCTATGAATATTATATGAATCTCCTCTGAATTCTTTTATGCATGATTTGATATCTTTGTAAGTCTCTTTGAACTACCAATTTGGTTTGGCCAACTAGATTGGTTTTTCTTGCAATGGGAGAAGTGCTTAGCTTTGGGTTCAATCTTGCGGTGCTCGATCCTAGTGACACAAGGGGAACCGACACGTATTGTATTGTTTCCATAGGGGATAACAAGATGGGGTTATCATCATATTGCTTGAGTTAAGTCCGCTACATCATGTCATCTTACTTAATGCGTTACTCTGTTCTTATGAACTTAATACTCTAGATGCAGGCAGGAATCGGTCGACGTGTGGAGTAATAGTAGTACATGCAGAATCATTTCGGTCTACTTGACATGGACGTGATGCCTATATTCATGATCATTGACTTAGATATCATCATAACTTTGCGCTTTTCTATCAATTGCTCGACAGTAAGTTGTTCACCCACCGTAATAATTCCTTTCTTGAGAGAAGCCTCTAGTGAAACCTATGGCCCCCGGGTCTATTTTCCATCATACAAGTTTCCGATCTATAATTCTAGTTTCCTATTTACTTTCTTTTGCAACCTTTTACTTTACGTTCCATAAACCCAAAATATTACTTTACAATTTTTCCATCTTTATCAGATCTCACTTTGCGAATAATCGTGAAGGGATTGAAAACCCCTTTGTCGCGTTGGTTGGAAGTTGGTGTTTGTTTGTGCAGGTATTGGGTGGCTTGTCGCGTTGTCTCCTACTAGATCTTGGTTCTCAAAACTTAGGAAAATACTTACGCTACTTTGCTGCATCTCCCTTTCCTCTTCAAGAGAAAACTAACGCAAGCTCAAGAGGTAGCAAGAAGGATGTCTAGCGCCATTGTCGGGGAGATCTATGCCAAGCCAAGACATACCAAGTACCCATTCTCAGATTTCGGGTTCCAGCAGACCCTTGAGGTTCGAACATTGGGGTGCGCACGGAGATTTCGCCTCCTACCTACCTGCACCCCTCCGCCATGCTAGGATCTAAACTACTGAAAGAACAACACAAGAGACACAGGGTTTATACTGGTTCGGGCCACCGTTGTGGTGTAATACCCTACTCCAGTGTGTGGTGTGGTGGATTGCCTCTTGGGCTGATGATGATGAACAATACACGGAAGAACAGCCTCGCGAGGGTCTGTTCTTGGCTGGGGGGATGAACTGCTGAGAAGAGTTCAGTCACCCTCTCTCTCTCTCTCTGGCTGCTTCTCCTCTGCTTCTCTAGTTCCAACCCACCCGACCCCCTTTGCTCTGTGGGTGGCTGGTCCTATTTATAGTGGCCCTGGTCCTCTTCCCAAATATCGAGCGGGAAGGGAGCCAACAATGGCGGGCTAATTTGAAGGGGGACAGCAAGTATCAGCTATCCTGACAAAAGTAGTCTTCGCCTGCGCAAAGCTCTGGTGATGACGCCGTATTGGGCTCCATAGTGATCTCCGTCTCATAGTCCTCCTGGTCTTGGTCTCGTTGCACCGAAATGGAAACCTTTGCCTGATGCCTCAGTACTCCACGGCTGCGCTTGCCCCCTTTGCACCAAAGAGGAAAAGGAGGACGTCGCGCGGGCTGGCACCCGCCTGGCGCCCTTGGTCTTCATGGCTTGCATCATGGGCACCTCATGAGGTACCCCGCCTCAATCTCTCCGCCTCCTCGTGAGCCAGTCTGACGAGGCTATGCTTAAGGAAGCTCCGCGTCATCCGCCCCGCGAGGCTTGGCCCCTCGCGAGGGTCTTGGGTTTGTGTTGGTGAAGATGGGCCATGCTGGGGGCCCCTTTGAGCCATGCCGCAGGCCGCAGGCAGGCAAGTCTGGGGACCCCCGTTCCCAGAACGCCGACAGTAGCCCCCGGGCCCAAGGCGCACCCGGACTTGGCCGTGCTGGGTGACAGAAAGGCAAGAGCGAAGCGCCACGGGCCCTAACAGCCTGCGGCCTTAGGCGCCGCACGGCGGTTGATTGGACGTGGGTGGCACTATTCCCCATGCCCTCCTTGTTTTGCGCCACGCTAGGCGGACCCGTAGTCGTACACAACCGTTCCCCTTTTTATCGCTCGAGCACCCTCTATCCTTCCTCCGCTCGAACTCTGGTTTCTGTTTTCAATTAAATCTTGAACCTTCCCCCTCCCTTCCCATCGCCATGGCCCCGACGAAGAAGAGAAGAGGGAAGAAACCCGTGTCTCCGCCTTGCCCGCCGCCGTTAGCGGCCCCCGCCGAGGGCTTGGGCAAGGTCAGCTTGGCTCTGGCCACCATCTTCAATGAATGCGGGAGGACGACGGCCTGGCCCGCTTCCCACTTCTCCATCGACAGGATAGTTACCGAGGTCCCATATTTAGCCGACGCCCTGTGGGCGGGTCTGGTTCCTCCCTTTTCTAATTTCTTCAACGCCGTGCTTTCCCACTATCAGATCCACATGATGCATCTGAGTCCTGAATCCATCACCCTCCTTTCGGTCTTCGCCTTTGTTTGCGAAGCTATGGTGGGCATCCCT
Source organism: Triticum monococcum (assembly GCA_034509565.1). Lineage (NCBI taxonomy): Eukaryota > Viridiplantae > Streptophyta > Magnoliopsida > Poales > Poaceae > Triticum > Triticum monococcum. The sequence goes on along the minus strand of CM067841.1, from coordinate 143,879,078 downwards.
CCTTCGGTTACCTTGCTGCGCCACTTCTTCTCGCTGCATCTTGTCGACCCTACCCAATGCTGGGCGTGCGTGAGCTTCGTTGCCGCGTCTGAGACTGCGGCCTCTGGGATTGACTTCAAGCTCCCCCTGCCCGCGGTTGGGTTCCGCGAGCGGTGGATGTATGTGGACGCAGGGGTGCCCAACCCCCTGCTATCGGAGCCGACCTCGCCTGCTGTCCCCAATTCGGGCTGGGGCCAGAAGACGCTTGAGAGCCCCCAGCTTGTCTTCGTCTGGCACCGCTTCGCGCTCTTGAGGTCGCTTGGCGTGACAGCGCCCAAGGTGGTGAAGGAGTTCCTGCTATGCCGCGTTGCTCCTCTTCAACGCCACTCTCACCGGATGTGGGCCTTCCGTGGGCGCGAGGATTGTATGAGGCTCCAGGAAGAGGACCTGGCTCCTGAGGTGCTGAGGACGGCGCTATTGTCCCTGGCTGGGGACCCCAACCCCGGCAGCGTCCGGCAGGAAGGGGCCCTGCTGTACCTCTACCAGAGCAGGGGCGACTTTGTGAAGAAGATGCCTATTTTTGATGAGTGGGGGCCGTGCCCCGCCGGTCTTCAAGGGCCTCGCGAGAACCAAGTGGTGGTGACTGCCCTTCCAGTCGGCCAAGGCGACTCTTCCTCAAGAGGCGGAGCAGGGAGGCACGAGGCGCCAGAGGCCGAGGGGGCTCCCAGCGTGGTGACAGCGCCGGGCGAGGCTCATGAGGAAGCAGTTATCTGGGCCCGTGCCGCTGAGGCTGAGGGTGACAAACAGCTGCCCTCTGCGCCTGCGACTGGGGCCCCTAAGGCTCCAGCTGCTTCTCTTGGGGGGCGATTGGCGGCGCTCATCAGGCAGGCGCCCCTGACGCTGATCGTCTTGACGCTCCATCTTCTTCACAGGTTGATCCATGCGCCCAACTCCTGGGCCGCTTCCGCGTGGACTTTGTGGCTCTTCGGAAGAGAAGGGAGGCCCGGGGCGGCGATTACCCTTGTCGCCTGCTGAAGCGTAGGAAGTACTTCGCCACTGATGAGTAAGCCTTCTCCTTTCCCAGCTCCCGATCCTTTTGTTACTTTTACTGACCCTTGCTCCGCAGGCCCCTTCCAGCCGAGCTTGCGGAGACGGCTGAGGAGCCGTCCCCCTTGACTTCGCCCCCTCCACCGTCCTCGGGCGCTCCGAGCAGTGGGGCCCTTGTGGTGAGGGTAATCGGAGAGACGAACCGTCCCGAGGCGTATCGTGGCCCCGCGCACCTCGCAATCCTCCTTCACGGGCCTTCTCGTGGCATAGCCAGCCTACCGTGGGCTTCTCGCCTGGTCGTGGACTGCGATTGGCTAAGGCGCTCCCTGCGCTCTTCACCTGGGATGGGCTGGATCTAGGCCGGGCTTCTGGCGCGGCGTGCCCAGCCGTCGCGAGGGTGCCAGCCCCCAGCCCCCAGCCTGGAGGGGGAATGCTGACTCGCGGCCCCTGTCGCTTGCCAGTGTGGAAGATGTGCTCGGTCGCGCTCGGGAGCATCGCGCTCTCCGCCAAGGATTCCTTCGAAGGGCGGCTGATGCGGTGAGCCTGCTTGGTGAGGAGCTTGCTGACGAAGACGCGCGCCTTGAGGCCGAGGGCTTGCGCCTGGCTGCAGAGAGGTGCGAGCTGGAGGGCGCCATCGCCCTTGCGCGCCGTCAGCGCGATCTTGACGAAGCAGAGGCCAAGGCGTCATTGGTGGCCTCTCGGGAGGCCCGATCTCGGGCTGCTGAGGAGGCTCGGGAAGCTGACCGGCGGTGAACGACTGCGGAGGAGCGGGCTCGGGAGCTTCTGGCCTGGTGCCACTCGCTGGAGGAGCAGGTGGAGCTGCGCGAGGCAGTCCTCGCGTCGATGAAGATGGCCTCCGGCGACTCAGCAAAGCTCCAGGAGCATGAGGAGGCGCTGACGTTGGAAGCCGCCGATCGTACCCGTGAGTACGAGCGTCTGGAGACGAGGGAGCGCTTGGTGACGTAGGCGGAGGATGATGTTGCTGCACAGGAAGCCCGCGTCCTGGAGGAGGTCGGACATCGAGTGGTGATGGCGCATTTGAACCTCGAGCACGAGTTCGAAGAGAAGCTGGGGTTGATCCGGGCCGAAGCTAAAGGCAAGACTGCCGCCTTGAGGGCCAAGCTGGAGGAGGCGACGCGGTGGGCCGATGCTTCCCGGACCGCCCTTGAGGTGGCGCAAGGTGAGCTAACCACCTCCCAGGCCAAGGTGCTCCTTCTTCGCCAGCGGGTGGAGGAGGCTGAGGCCGTCGCACGCCAGAGTGCGGACGAGATACGTCAGCAGCGGATTCTGGAGCACGAGCACGGCCCCATGCTCACCACGCTCCGGGAGAGAGCCAACGCGGCCTTGGGCAACATCTGCGAGGAGGCCGTCAGTGAGCCGCACGCGGTCAACTGTGCTGGCAATCTTCAGTTCTTCACTAACGTGGTGACGCAGCTGGAGGCGCGGTCGATCAGGGCTGACAGGTTGGTGGAGGAGAGGAGCCGCGCCCTGCTCAGGCGCGCCATTTCTCGCATCTTCAGCCATCTCCGGAGCATGGATCCCCACTTTGATTTTGGCGCCGCCATCACCCCAGTCCCCCAGGCCGTCCGAGGCGAGCTGGCGCGCTGGGTGGAAGACAATGTGGATGCTCTTATCAGGGCCTTCGCCTCGGACAACGACGACGTGATCGTGGCGGCCGACGAGGGCGGCGTGATGGACGGCCCTGACGCCGCTGGCGGCAACGCGGACAGCGATGGCGAGTTCAGCGATGCCAGCAACGGCTCTGGTGGTGCTCCTGAGGACGCATTGGGGGATTCATCCGACTGATTGTGCATCGTTCCTGCTTCCTTACCCTGCATGAATAGAAGTTAGGTTTTGACCTGATAGCTGTGAGAGCATTTTGGAGGGGGAGGCCCTTATGTAAAACTTGTGTTTATCATATCAGTAGACGCTACATTGCCCATGCGCCCGCGCCAAGTGGCTGGCTTAAGCAACACGCTGGTCGGCTAGTTTACCTTGGTCCCGTGCTGGCCCCGAGGTAGCCCGTGGGAGGCCGTGGTGTCCTGGGTGTCCCCCGATTGAATCCGTAGGATCTGCAGTAAACACCCTCCTGAGAGGACGCGGCGGCGGCAGTCTGGGCTGCGTGAAAGCTAGGCCTGACCCGGCTCGCGAGGGGCTCACGAGGGGAGGCAGCTGAGGCGAAGTGGTAACCAGAACGCGAGAAATTGCTCGAACGAGACTAAGCACCCCTTCCCCGAACACACACAAATCTCAAATTCGAATCCAACTTGAATCCAGCGGGGGAAAGCGACAATGAAAGGGAAGAGCGACGAAAGCAAACAAAAGGCCGCGTCCGGAACCTAGTCTAGTCTTGGACATCTTCTCAGCAGCGCGGAGCTAAGTGCTGCCACTGGGCGTAGGAGGGAGCCCCAGGGCCTGAGGCCGGCAACCCTGAGACTCCGGGGCGTGTACAGCCCCACTCATTATTACGTGAGAGTGTCACGGGGCGGCGAGCTTCACAGGCACTGGGCCTTCTTCACAGGTACTGGCCTTGCTTCATATCGCCCGATGAGGGCCCTACATTGCCACACTCTAGTGCCATCAACGACGACCGGAAACCAAGACGCCACCGATGGGGTAGAGCGGTCGCCAGCGGTTCCCCCGACGACCACGGGTCCTCCGCCGGGGGCAGGCCCTGAGGCACCTCCCCAGCGGAGGGCCTACCTCCTGAGGATGCCTTGCTCCGAACGCCGCGGTGGTGATGTCGAATCCCTGCCCCTCTCCTGCAGCCCCCTGCGCCCTCCTCCCGAGGGGTAGGAGACTATGGGAGCGGGGCAGCTGCCCGCCATGGCAACCTGCACATCCTGCGATCCATGGTTAGCGTATGCCTACTGAAGAATTAGCGGTACCCGATAATCGTTGCCTCCAGCGTGCCCAGTGGGACCATCCCGAGACTCCTGGAAGGGCTTAGCTTCTGGCGCCTCGTCCCCCTAACTTGGGCTGAGAAGCGAGCCTTGTTCGCCTTCGTGTGGGTGTCCTTGGTCCATCATGAGGGGCACGTATTCCTCTGGCGCCGTGATCCCGAAGGCCACGCCAGAGTGCTCTACGCGCCACGCGGTCCTGCCTAACGCGCCTACCGTGGGGTGGCAGCACAGCTGTCCACTGGGGCCGCGGGTCGCGTCGAGTCCTTCTTCTTCACAGACCAGGAGCGGGGGCAGCGCCGCCGCCGGTCTGGTGGTGACAGCGTCGCTGGTGTTGGAGTAGCCTTGGAGCCCACGGGCACGCGCGGGGCCCCCGCGCGGGCCGCTCTGGGTTGGAGATGGGAGCCGGGTGCAGAAGGGGTGAGCCCCTTAGGCGGCGAAGCCCAGGAGCTCTGCCACCCGCTCTAGCAGCACCTCGCGGCCGCCCTCCAGCAGTCTGCACTGCAGCAGCTCCCGGGCCACCGTGAGTGCGGCCCTCGAGTTCGCCTGCTCCCGGCGAGTGTACGGTGTCATGGTCGCAGCGTGATTTGAGGCCCTTGCTTCCAACCGCGCCTGCCGCGGTGTGAGAGCCGTCGAAGCATTCCCGCATCACCCGCGGCCCGCAGCGCCCTGCGGACCGCGAGCTGCCTGGGGCGTGGGGTCGCCCGAGGCGAGCGGCTCTGCGCAGGCATGCCACGCCACCCATGGATCTGGGTTGCCCTCGTGGTCGCCGGGCATGGTGATGATGACGCGACGGGGCATGAAGCAGTAGAAGGTGGATTCCGGCGCAGCCCTACCTGGCGCGCCAAATGTCGGATTTCGGGTTCCGGCAGACCCTCGAGGTTCGAACACTAGGGTGCGCGCGGAGATTTCGCCTCCTACCTACCTGCACCCCTCTGCCATGCTAGGATCTAAACTACCGAAAGAACAACACAAGATACACAGGGTTTATACTGGTTCTGGCCACCGTTGTGGTGTAATGCCCTACTACAGTGTGTGGTGTGGTGGATTGCCTCTTGGGCTGATGATGATGAACAATACACGGAAGAACAGCCTCGCGAGGGTCTGTTCTTGGCTGGGGGGATGAACTGCTGAGAAGAGTTCAGTCACCCTCTCTCTCTCTCTCTGCCTGCTTCTCCTCTGCTTCTCTATTTCCAACCCACCCGACCCCCTTTGCTCTGTGGGCAGGTGGTCCTATTTATAATGGCCCTGGTCCTCTTCCCAAATATCGAGCGGGAAGGGAGCCAACAATGGCGGGCTAATTTGAAGGGGGACAGCAAGTATCAGCAATCCCGACAAAAGTAGTCTTCGCCTGCGCAAAGCTCTGGTGATGACGCCGTCTTGGGCTCCACGGTGACCTCCGTCTCGTAGTCCTCCTGGTCTTGGTCTCGTTGCACCGAAATGGCAACCTTTGCCAGATGCCTCGGTACTCTGCGGCTGCGCTTGCCCCCTTTGTACCAAAGAGGAAAAGGAGGACGCCGCGCGGGTTGGCACCCGCCTGGCACCCTTGGTCGTCATGGCTTGCGTCATGGGCACCTCGTGAGGTACCCCGCCTCGATCTCTCCACCTCCTCGTGAGCCAGCCTGACCAGGCCGTGCTTGAGGAAGCTCCACGTCGTCCGCCCCGCGAGGCTTGGCCCCTTGCGAGGGTCTTGGGTTTGTGTTGGTGAAGATGGGCCATGCTGGGCCCCCCTTTGAGCCACGCCGCAGGCCGCAGGCAGGCACGTCTGGGGACTCCCGTTCCCAGAACACCGACACCCATCATAAACTCTCATCTCTCGCATTACATTTTTTTCCATTCACCTCTCGTTTTCCTCTCCCCCACTTCTAAAATGATTTTTGAAAAGATTCGCCTTTTCTTCGCCCCTCTCTCGTTCATCTTCTTCATTGTTTATCTTTTTGTGTGCTCGTGTGTTGGATTGCTTGCTTTGTCATGATGGCTTAAGATAACACCAAATTGTGTGACTTTTCCAATAACAACAACAATGATTTTATTAGTACTCTGATTACTCCTGATGCTAATGCCGAATCTTGTGAAAATAATACGGCCTTGCTGAATCTTGTCATGAAAGATCAATTTTCCGGCCTTCCCAATGAAGATCCCGCATCCCATCTTAATAATTTTGTTGATTTCTATGATATGCAAAAGAAAAAAGATGTGGATAATGATATTGTTAAGTTGAAGCTATTTTCGTTCTCGCTTAGGGATCGTGCAAAAACTTGATTTTCATCTTGGGACATTTACATCTATGCCCTTAACTCGAACCCACTACTCAGTTTTGCCCCTAATTTTTAGGTATGCTCAGTTTTGCCCCTCCGCCGTTAGTTTCACTTATAGAAATGCCCTTCTCTACCGTTACCGTCCGGTCAAATGTCTCTGACTGTCCTGAAAAAATAGCAAAAAATAAAACAAAATTGAATCTTTGTGGGATCGAAGATACTCATGTCTGCAAGGCGCGTAAAATTTTTCATGCCGTTCAGACACCCTGGGAGCTCATGGCAAAGGAAAACATAAATTTTGTACGCATGCGAACAGTAAATTCAAAAAAATAGAAAAAAATATGAAAGTTCGTGGGATTGACGATATTCAGGTGCGCAAGATGTGTGCACATTTTTGTTGTGTTTGGACATCATAGGAGCTCGTGGAGAAAAAAACAAATTTTAGCTCAAAAAAACTTTGAAAAAATGCACAATTTTTTTTCTCTAGAGCGTCTCATACATCATTTGATCACCAAAACTTGCAAGCGCCTTGTGCACTCAAGCCTCTTTGATGCCAAATAAATTCAATTTTTTTTGAACTTTTTTGCTATTTTTTCGAATATATTGTTCATAGGCATAAATTATTTTTGTTTTCGTTTGCCATGAGCTCATGGAGTGTCCAACCAACACAAAAATGTGCACGCACCTTGCGGACACAACTATATTCGATCCCACCAAATTTCATAATTTTTTGATTTTTTTGCAATTTTTTCTGGATGTTCAAAGTACTTTGACCGGACGGTAATGGCGCAAAAGGGCATTTATATAAGTGACACTAACGGCGGAGGGGCAAAACTGAGCATACCTGAAAATTAGGGTCAAAACCGAGTAGTGGGTTCGAGTTAGGGGCATAACTGGAATCCCCTAACTTGAACCCACTACTAGGAAAATACCTAAAAATAGTATTTATTCATGGAATAAGTGTAAAGATGCTTTTATTTCCAAGTACTTTCCTCCCGCTAAGATCATCTCCCTTAAGAACAATATTATGAATTTTAAGCAACTTGATGATGAACATGTTGCACAATCTTGGGAGCGGATGAAATTGATGATTAGAAATTGCCCTACGCACACTACTAGGAAATAGCTTATAGGTACACGCTTACTAGTAGCACGCTATATTGACCCATGCTACTGCTAATTACTAGTAGCGTGCTATATTATCCCCTCGCTACTAGTAAAAATTACAGATAGCACATGGTGAAAAAACGTGCTATTAATAAATATCTCCTGTCAACAGGGCATAGTACTAGCGCAGGGCGTAAAACCTGCGGTATTACTAAGTGAAAAGCTATAGCACAGGTGAGAAACCCCTCGCTACTATTGAGCGTGTCCACTTCCCCGATCCCACCCCATCGAACTCTCTTGTGAATCCCTCGGAAAAAACTCTCAAGAACCTCACCCCCACCCCTCGGTTCACCTCCTCTCCCCCACGATCTCCTCCCCGCCGCCACCACCCAAGCTGGCCGGTTCCGGTGAGCTCCGACCGCGAGAAACATGCCCCCAAGCTCCCCAAGCTCAGCCCCTCCCTCCCCCTCATCCAGATCCGTGCCCCAAGGTCTGCATCCTTGCCAATGTCTAGCGTTTCGAGCGCCTCCCGTGTTCTTGCCGGAATCCACTACAATGGGCGATGGCGAGGCTGGAGCTTGCGGGATCTATCACCGGCGTTGCCCAGGTAGGCCCTTCCACTCCTTCCTTGTTCGGGTCCGCCCTTCCCTCCTCACCTCAACTTCTCCTCCTATCTGTCCCTTTGCTGCAGGTCACCATGGCACGGAGGCGGCAATGACGACAAGAGGGCACCGACCTTGCCCTGCCGGAGGAGGAGGAGGGGCGCACCTAGCTGCCGGCCCTACTCTGCTCGAGGAGGAGGGGCGGGAGGGGTCTACTCACAGGGTGACCAAGAGGTCCTGCATGAGCTCAAGCGCATAGTTTGAATTTGTGGATGATTATACAAAACTTTTATGCCGGATTGAATTTTGCTTCTAGAAATCTTTTAGATTCTGCCGTGGGAGGCACTTTTATGGAAATTACTTTAGGAGCAGCTACTAAACTCCTAGATAATATTATGGCTAACTATTCTCAATGGCATACCGAGAGATCTTCCGCTAGCAAAAAAAAGTGCATGCGATTGAAGAAATAAATGTTTTGAGTGGAAAGATGGATGAGCTTATGAATTTTTTTGCTAATAAGAGTGATCCTATTGGTCCTAATGATATGCCTTTGTCTACTTTGATTGAAAACAATAATGAATCTATGGATGTGAATTTTGTTGGTAGGAACAATTTTGGTAATAACGTGTACAGAGGTAATTTTAATCCTAGGCCGTTTCCTAGTAATTCCTCAAATAATTATGCTAATTCCTACAACAATTCTTATGAAAATTATAATAATATGCCCTCTGATTTTGATAATAGTGTTAAAGAATTTATTAGTTCACGAAAGAATTTCAATGCTTTGATTGAAGAAAAACTGCTTAAGATTGATGATTTCGCTAGAAACGTGGATAGAATTTCTCTTGATGTTGATTCTTTGAAACTTAGATCTATTCCACCTAAGCATGATATCAATGAGTCTCTCAAATCCATGACAATCTCCATTGATGAGTGCAAAGAAAGAACAACTAAGATGCGTGCTAAGGAAGATTGGTTTATAAAAGCGTGTTCTTCTAGCTTCCGTGAAAATAATGATGAAGATCATAAAGTGATTGATGTGACTCCTATTGAATCTCTGTTTTCCAATGTTAATATAGATAAAGATGGGACTGGAGATGAGTCAACTTTAGTTAGAAGGCGTCCCAATGATTCAGAGTTTTTAGATCTCGATGCAAAAATTGATAAAAGTGGGGTTGGAGAGGTCAAAATTTAGGTAGCAATGAACCCACTCTTTTGGATTTCAAGGAATTTAATTATTATAGTTGTTCTTTAATTGATTTTATTTCCTTGTTGCAATCCATGTTGAATTCTCCTCATGCTTATAATCAAAACAAAGCTTTTAGTAAACATATCGTTGATGCTCTGATGAAATATTTTGAAGAAAAGATAGAATTGGAAGTTCTAACCCTAGAACACTTTATAATGAGTGGGAACCTACTATTAAGATTAAAATTAAAGATTATGAGTGCTATGCTTTGTGTGATTTGGGTATTAGTGTTTCCACGATTCCAAAAAAATTATGTGATGTGTTAGGTTTTCGTGAATTTGGTGATTGTTCATTAAATTTGTATCTTGCGGATTCCACTATTAAGAAACCTATGGGAAGAATTAATGATGTTCTTATTGTTGCTAATAGAAATTATGTGCCAGTAGATTTCATTGTTCTTGATATAGATTGCAATCCTACATGTCCTATTATTCTTGGTAGACCTTTCCTTAGAATGATTGGTGCAATTATTGATATGAAAGAAGGAAACATTAGATTTCAATTTCCATTAAGGAAAGGCATGGAACACTTCCCTAGAAAGAAAACTAAATTGCCTTATGAATCTATTATGAGAGACACTTATGGATTGCATACCAAAGATGATAATACTTAGATCTATTCGTGTTTTTATGCCTAGCTAGGGGCATTAAACAACATCGCTTGTTGGGAGGCAACCCAATTTTATTTTTGTTCTTGCTTTCTAGGTCCTTTTTTGCAATAAATATTTCATCTAGCCTCTGGTTTTGTGTTTTAATTAGTGTTTGTGCCAGTAAGACCTTTGGTATAGCTTATGGTGATAGTTGATTTGATCCTACTGAAAAATAGAAACTTTTGTGCCGAGGAGATTAGTTTATTTTTTTTACAGAAGTGCGATAAAATACCGATTCTTTTTGCAGAGGCTTAAGAAACAAATTGTCTAGGACTTCCGAATTTTTTAGGAGTTTTGGAGTTACAGAAGTATTTGAAAAATCCAGATTACTACAGACTATTCTGTTTTTGACAGAATCTGTTTTCGCGTGTTGTTTGCTTATTTTGATACATTTATGGCTAGTATCGCAGGGGGGGGGGGGTATGTGCTACCTCTTGAGCACTGCATTGGTTTTCCCTTGAAGAGGAAAGGGTGATGCAGGAAACTAGCGTAAGTACTTCTCTTAGTTTTGAGAACCAAGGTATCAATCCAGTAGGAGGCCACACGCAAGTCCCTCGTACCTACACAAACAAATAAGAACCTCACAACCAACACGATAAAGGGGTTGTCAATCCCTTCACGGTCACTTACAAGAGTGAGATCTGATAGAGATAATAATATAATATTTTTGGTATTTTTATGATAGAGATTAAAAGTAAAGATAGCAAAATAAACGGTACTAGAAATAACTTGTTGACGGGAGATTAATATAATGGAGAATAGACCCGGGGGCCATAGATTTCACTAGTGGCTTCTCTCAAGATAGCATAAGTATTACGGTGGGTGAACAAATTATTGTCGAGCAGTTGATAGAAAAGCAAATAATTATGAGAATATCTAGGCATGATCATGTATATAGCATCACGTCCGTGACAAGTACACCGACCGCTATCCAGCATGCATCTAGAGAATTAAGTTCATAAGAACATAGTAACGCGTTAGGTAAGATGACATGATGTAGAGGAATAAACTCAAGCAATATGATATAAACCCCATCATTCTATCCTCGATGGCAACAATACAATATGTGTCCTTTCCCTTTCTATCACTGGGATCGAGCACCGCAAGATTAAACCCAAAGCTAAGCACTTCTCCCATTACAAGAAAGATCAATCTAGTATGTCAAACCAAACTGATAATTCGAAGAGACTTGCAAAGATAACCAATCATACATAAAAGAATTCAGAGAAGAATCAAATATTGTTCATAGATAGACTTGATCATAAACCCACAATTCATCGGATCACGACAAACACACCGCAAAAAGAGTTACATCGAACAGATGTCCAAGATGATCGAGGAAACTTTGTATTGAGATCCAACGAGAGAGAAGAAGCCATATAGCAAATAACTATGGACCCGAAGGTCTGAGGTAAACTAATCACACATCATCGGAGGGGCCATGGAGTTGATATAGAGGCCCTCCATGATGGATGCCCCCTTCGGCGGAGCTCCGGAAAAGGCCCCTAGATGGGATCTCTCGGGTACAGAAGGTTGTGGCGGTGGAAATAGGGTTTCGTGGTGCTCCTGGATGTTTTCAAGGTATATGAGTATATATATAGGAGGAAGAAGTAGGTCGGTGGAGCCATGAGGGGCCAAGAAGGGGGGAGGGCGCGCCCCTGCCTCATGGCCTCCTCGGTTGTTTCCTGACGTCCACTCCAAGTCCTCTCGATCTTGTTTGTTCCAAAAATCAAACTCCCGAAGATTTCATTCCGTTTGGACTCCGTTTGATATTTCTTTTCTACGAAACAGTGAAATAGGCAAAAAACAGCAATTTGCACTGGGCCTCGGGTTAATAGGTTAGTCCCAAAAATAATATAAATGTGTATAATAAAGCCCATTAAACATCCAAAACAGAATATATATAATAGCATGGACCAATCAAAAATTATAGATATGTTGGAGACGTATCAATATGAACCATGGAAAAGTTGGAATACAGTAGATATTACACCAATGTAAATAAAGAATAATTTCACAAAAGTACCAAAAGTGGTGATTTATTTTCTTATACTAACGGAGCTTACATGATTTTCTATTGGAGTTTTGTGTTGTGAAGTTTTCAGGTTTTGGTTAAGGATTTGATGGACTATGGAATAAGGAGTGGCAAGAGCCTAATTTTGGGGATGCCCAAGGCACCCCAAGGTAATATTCAAGGATTTCAAAAAGCCTAAGCTTGGGGATGCCCTGGGAAGGCATCCCCTCTTTTGTCTTCATTTATCGGTAACTTTACTTGAGGCTATATTTTTATTCACCACATGATACGTGTTTTGCTTGGAGCGTCTTGTATGATTTGAGTCTTTGCTTTTTAGTTTGCCACATTCATCCTTGCTGTACACACCTTTTGGGAGAGACACGCATGAATATGATTTATTAGAATACTCTATATTCTTCACTTATATCTTTTGAGCTAGGAAATTTTGCTCTAGTGCTTCACTTATATCTTTTTAGAGCACGACGGTGGTTTTATTTTAAAGAAATTGATGAACTCTCGTACTTCACATATATTATTTTGAGAGTCTTTAGAACAGCATGGTAATTTGCTTTGGTTATAAAATTATTCCTAATATGATAGGCATCTAGAGGGATATAACAAAAACTTTCATATAAAGTGCATTGAATACTATGAGAAGTTTGATTCCTTATGATTGTTTTGAGATATGAAGATGGTGATATTAGAGTCATGCTAGTAAGTAGTTGTGAATTTGAGAAATACTTGTGTTAAGGTTTGTGAGTCCCGAGCATGCACGTATGGTGAACCGTTATGTGATGAAGTCCGAGCATGATTTATTTATTTATTGTCTTCCTTATGAGTGGCGGTCGGGGACGAGCGATGGACTTTTCCTACAAATCTATCTGCCTAGGAGCATGCATGTAGTACTTTGTTTCGATGACTAATAGTTTTTTGCAATAAGTATGTGAATTCTTTATGACTAATGTTGAGTCCATGGATTATATACACTCTCACCTTTCTGCCATTGCTAGCCTCTCTAGTACCACGCAACTTTCGCGGTACCATAAACCCACCATATACCTTTCTCAAAATAGCCACCATACCTACCTATTATGGCACTTCCATAGCCATTCCGAGATACATTGCCATGCAACTTTCCACTGTTCCATTTAATATGACACGTTCCATCATTGTCATATTGCTTTGCATGATCATGTAGTTGACATCGTATTTGTGGCCAAGCCACCATTCAGAATTCTTTCATACATGTCGCTCTTGATTCATTGTGCATCCTGGTACACTACCGGAGGCATTCATATTGTGACGCTCTCGATTTGACCATACACTAATCATACACGCAAATGTGTACGATCAAGATCAAGGACTCACGGGAAGATATCACAACACAAATCTAGACACAAAGTAAAATAATAAAAGGTTTATATTACAAGCCAGGGGCCTCGAGGGCTTGGATACAAGTGCTCGATCATAGATGAGTCAGCGAAAGCAACAATATCTGAGTACACACATAAGTTAAACAAGTTACCATAAGATGGCTAGCACAAACCGGGATATAGATCGAAAGAGGTGCAGGCCTTCTGCCTGGGATCCTCCTAAACTACTCCTGATCGTCGTCGGCGGCCTGCACATAGTAGTAGGCACCCGCGGTTTAGTAGGAGTCGTCGTCGATGGTGGCGTCTGGCTCCTGGGCTCCAACATCTGCTTGTGACAACCGAGAAGAAAGGGAAGGGGGAAAAGGGGGATAAAGCAACCGTGAGTACTCATCCAAAGTACTCAGAAGAAAGGATCTACACTACCTATGCATTGTTATCAGTGAAATAGGTAGTATTTGTGGACTGAAGTACAGAATGCCAAAATAAGAGGGGGATAGCTAGTCCTATCGAAGACTATGCTTCTGGCAGCCTCCATCTTGAAGCATATAAAAGAGAGTAGATGGTAAGTTCACCAAATATCATTGTATAGCATAATCCTACCTGGCGATCCTCTCCTCGTTGCCCTGTAAGAGAGCGATCATCGGGTTGTATCTGGCACTTGAAAGGGTGTGTTTTATTAAGTATCCGGTTCTAGTTGTCATGAGGTCGAAGTACAACTTCGGGTCGTCCTTTTACCGAGGGACACGGCTATTCGAATAGATAAACTTCCCTGCAGGAGTGCACTACATTACCCAACACGTTCGATCCTTCTTGTCGGACACACTTTCCTGGGTCATGCCCGGCCTCCGAAGATCAACACGTCACAACCCCACCTAGGCACAACAGAGAGGTCAACACGCCAGTCTAAATCCTATGCATGCAAAGGTCTGGTCCCATCGCCCATTACACACCTGCATGTTGCGTACGCGGCCGGTAAGCAGACCTAGCCTCCCTAATACGAGAGCAGACGTTCCACTCCAATCCGACGTGCGCCGCTCAGTCGTTGACGTCAAGAAGGCTTCGGCTGATACCACGACGTCGAGTGCCCATAACTGTTCCCGATAGTTAGTTAGTGTGTATAGGCCAGTGGCCAGACTCAGATCAAATACCAAGATCTCGTTACACGTGTTATTTTGAAGTGACCGCAAATGTCTCAACCTACCCTATCGCTCCGCCACAAAGATCCACCCAGAGGGCCGTTGGGACATATGTCCTTTCAGCCCCCAATCCGTGAATCACTCGCGGATACTCTATGAGCCGACCCGTCTTTTGTCACCACATGAATCATATATAAAGTATATAAGTATATACCCGTGATCACCTCCCGAGTGATCACGGCCCGATAGTATAGCATGGCAGACAGACAAGAATGTAGGGCACTGATGGAATACTAGCATCCTATACTAAGCATTTAGGATTGCAGGTAAGGGTAGCAACTGTAGCAACAATGTCAGGCTATGCAGCTGAATAGGATTAACTGAAAGCAGTAACATGCTACACTAATCTAATGCATGTAGTAGAGAGAAGAAATAGGCGATATTTGGTTGATCAAGGGGGGGGGGGCTTGCCTGGAAGCTCTGTTGTACAGGAAGAAGGGTCGTCGGCGACATAGTCGTACTAAGTGGCACCGATCTTGGGGTCTATCAGAGAAGAAGAGGGGGAGAAACAGTAAATACGGAGCAAACAAAGCATCACAAAACATAATGAGGCAATACGCGGGGCTAGGTATGCCCTAATGCGGTACAAGGTGATGCCGGTGAAGGGGGAAACATCCGGGAAAGTATTCCCGATGTTCGGCATTTTCAGGCAGATGAAACGAAGGTGGAATGGTGCATGGTCGCTATGCTAGGGACGTGTGGCAGATGAACGGACTGTGTATCCATTTCTTCTCGTCGTTCTGAGCAACTTTCATGTATAAAACATTTTCATCTGAGTTACGGATTATTTTATATTAATTTTCAAAGTTTTAACTCATTTCCTAAAATTATTTTTAATTCGAAATAAAATAAAGATGCTATGGCTGTGTACCCAGAATTGTGCAACAGAGACTGACATGTGGGCCCAGTCAACTATAGAGTCGGTAGTTGACTAGGTCAACATTGACTGGTCAAGGGGTGCTAGGGTCCCACCTGTCACTAACTAGGACTGCCCAGTCAGCAGGTTTGACTGGTCAAAAGACCAGTGGGACCCATGTGTCATTGAGACAATTTAATTAACAAACCATTCTATCTTTATTTTTAAGTAAACTAACTAGTTGTGGGCCCCACTGTCAGTGGCTAATTAGTGGGGTGGTTAGTTAATACTAATTGGGGTTAGCCCCTAAGTCAACAGGGGGGCCGCTGGGCATGCGCGCATCCACGGCTAGGAGCCGGGCGCGGCGCGGCTGGCCAGTATAGGCAATGGAGGGCTAAGGAAGCGGCCACAGCGAGCAGTGGGCGACCACGCGTGAAGGCGAGGGGCCAGCGCGGGGCGAACAGTGGCGCGGTGGTAGTTAAAGGCGGCGGGAAGGCCACGCGCGGGTGCGTGCGCGCGAGGGTGCCGGCAGGGGCGCACCGGGCAGGGTGGCGCGTGGGGACGCGGGGTGAGAGGAAAAGAGCTCCGGTCCAGCTGGGGAGGGCGAGGGCGGTGAGCGGGTGCTGCCAGCACCGCGAGCACGGAGGTGAGGTCGCGGGACAGAGGGCGGGGCCGGCGGTAGAGCGAGCAGTAACAGCGATGGCTAGTGACAGCAGCAGCAAGGCGCGGTGCAACAATAGTCGAGGCTGGGCATGCGTGCGGTCGGCGCGGGTCGCGACGGGCACGACCAAGCGAGGCCGAGGGCGCGGCCAGGTAGCGGTAGTGCGTGCGTGCGAGGAGCCGAGCTCCAGTCACTGCGGCCGGTTACGGTTAGAGGGGATGGAGCCAATAGGTCGGGATCGAGTAGCACAAGCACATAGGCAGCATGAACGGAATTCGATGAGCATGGTGGTGTGCTCGGTTGAGCCGTAGAAGCACGACGACAACAACAAGATGAGCAACGGCGGTGGCAGAAGCAATGGTAACGATGGAGTGAGGCTAGGGGCTCTCGATCGAGAGCGAGGAAGAGGGGAAGGGTGCGGTACTCACCGAGGAGCACAAGGAGGCTCCGCGAGACGCGTAGGAGCAGTAGGGGTAGTGGTATTTGGCGACGATCGCCAGCGGTAGAAGCAGGTAGATGAAGTCGATCCGCTTGGCTTGGCATGTCCCAGCTCGATCCGGTGGGTGTAGTCGAGGCAGCAGACGAATGTGCAGCTCTCACACAAAGCTTCACGGCGCGGGGACAACGGAGAGTGCGGGGACGGTGACGTCCATGGTGACGTTTGCGTTTGCACGTGCTGAGAAGGGGGCAGACGCGAGGAGAAGGGGAAACTGGGTTAGGGTTTCGTGGGGGGCCGCGGCGACGATTTTATCCAACGGGAGGGGTCGGGGATGGCCGGCACGTGGAGAATCCACGGTGTGGACGAGGCGCACATGGCCACCGAGCTCCTATGAGCAGTAGGAAGGAGAAGGTGGCCTAGTCGGCTGTGCTATGCACTGTTCATAGTGGGCCTAAGTGGATAGTTTTGCATTTTTTGGCTTTTCCCTTTTCTGTCTATTTTCAGCTACTGTTTTCTTTTTATATCTTTAATAGTTTATAGTTTCACAAAAAGTAAAACCCACTCCTAAAATAGAGTTGTAAATCCAACTATTGTCACAAAAAGTTTGGGACAAAAATAAATTACCTATATTCTTTATTAATTAAAAAAGCATTGAAGTTATTATGTTAGTCATTGTTTTATTTATTTTAAAGCATTTAACAATTAAAAAAATTGGTTTCTCTACCATTATTACTTACGATTTATGTTTAACATTTAGAACATTTTAGTTTTAGTGTTTGAAAACTTTTACTGTTTGACTTGATTTTAAATTTGAATGTGGACAGGGTTTGAATCAACACGCGTTTAACAACAGTAATCATGTTGACGTGGCATCATTAGTAGAGGGTTACTATAGCTTAATTACCCGGGCATCAGACATATAGAGTCATATTTGTTCTAAGTATCGAGTTGTAATTCTTGAGTTGTAAGTAAATAAAAGTGTGATGATCTTCATTATTAGAGCATTGTCCCATGTGAGAAAAGGATGATGGAGACGATGATTCCCCCACAAGTCAGGATGAGACTCCGAACGAAAAAAAGAGGCAAAAAAACGAGATAAGGCCCAAATAAAAAAGAATGAGAGAAAAGAGAGAAGGAGCAATGTTACTACCCTTTTACCACACTTGTGCTTCAAAGTAGCACCATGATCTTCATGATAGAGAGTCTCCTATGATATCACTTTCATATACTAGTGGGAATTATCAATATAGAACTTGACTTGTATATTCCAATGATGGGCTTCCTCAGAATGCCCTAGGTCTTCGTGAGCAAGCGAGTTGGATGCACAGCCACTTACGATACCCCATTGTCACCACGAGTATTCAATATCAAGACATATATATCAAGTGTTCTCAAATCCATAAAAGTATTCAATCCGGTAACAACGAAATCTCAAAGGAAAAAATTCAGTTCATCACAAGATAGAGAGGGGAAAACACCATATGATCCGACTATATTAACAAAGCCTGCGATATCAAGATCGTGACATCTCAAGAACACGAGAGAGAGAGAGAGAGAGAGAGATTAAACACATAGCTACAGGTACAAACCCTCAGCCCCGAGGGTGGACTACTCCCTCCTCATCATGGTGGCCGCCGGGATGGTGAAGATGGCTATCGGAGATGATTCCCCCCTCCGGCAGGGTGCCGGAACGGGGTCTAGATTGGTTTTCGGTGTGGCTACCGAGCCTTGCGGCGGCGGAACTTCTGACCTAGGTTAACCCCGAGGGTTTCTGGAATATTTGTGAATTTATAGGGTAAAGAGGGGGTGCGGGAGGCCACCGAGGTGGGCAGAACCCACCTGGGCGCGCCTGCCCCCCCCCCCCAGGCGTGCCCTGGTGGGTTGTGCCCCCCTCGGGGCACCCCCAGGTGCTGCTCTGGCCCATCCTGGGTGTTCTGGTCCATCAAAATTCTCCAAAAAGTTTCGCCGTGTTTGGACTCCGTTTGATATTGATTTCCCGCGATGTAAAAAACAAGCAAAAAAGCAAGAACTGGCACTGGGCATTGGGTCAATAGGTTAGTCCCAAAAAATGATATAAAGTTGCTATAAAATGATTGTAAAACATCTAAGAATGATAATATACCAGCGTGAATACTTCATAAATTATAGATACATTGGATACGTATCAGCATCCCCAAGCTTAATTCCTACTCGTCCTCATGTAGGTAAATGATAAAAGAAGTAATTTATGAAGTGTGAATGCTAGCAAAGTGCACAAGTTTGATCAATGACAATTTCAATCACTTTTCCTAGCATCATGACACCAATTGTTTCTCATAAATTTTCTCATGTTTAAAGTAGCAACCAATTCACATGTTAAGGTTCAAACAATGAATTCTCTTGAAACTCAACAACCTGCTTTCTCAGTCACCAAGCAATTGCAATTCAACTTATTCAAAAGAGTTTAAGTAAGAGCTCCACATACTCAACCATCATATAGTCTTCTATGATTGCTAACACTCACCGCATACACATGAGCAAAACGTTTCAACCGGACACATAGAAAGATAGGGGCTTATAATTTCGCCTCCCAACGTATTCACCTCAAGGGTGATGTCAACAATAATAACTCATGCTACCCATATCCAACTAGATATATGTGCCTAGATCTTTCCTCACCACATGATACTTGCCAAAAGAGAAAAATAAAAAGGAATAGAGAGAATAACTTTGACTCTTTGCATAAAGTAAATATGGAAAAGTAAAAGATAGGCCCTTCGCAGAGGGAAGCAGAGGTTGCCATGCACTTATTTGTTTTTATGCTCAACCCCTTAGTGCAAAAGAACGTCACGCTATATTGCCCCTTATGATAGCAACCTTTATTATGCAGTCTGTCGCTTTTATTCTTTTCCATCAGAAGTTCGTACAACGCTCAATTTTCTCTTACACTAAATGATCTAACACTTTTAGAAGCAATTTTTATTGCCTTATTTGCACCGATGACAACTTAATTCAAGGATCTTATTCAATCCTTAGGTAGGTATGGTGGACTCTTGAAAATAAGATTTTGGTTTAAGGGTTTTTGGATGCACAAGTAGTATCCCTACTTGGTGCAGAATTTTTGGCTAGCAAAGATGGGGGGCAAGCACCACATGTTGAAGGATCTATGACAATATAAATTCTATGTGAATATGAACAAACATAAACCATTACGTTGTCTTCCTTGTCAAACGTCAACAATTTTGGCATATAATATTTTGATGGGGGCTCGCAATCACAAAAGATTCCCCTAATAGTGTATTTGCATGTGAAAGTTATCTTCCTTATACTAATTATTCGTGAATTGCTTGCATGACCAATATTCTGATTGTCAAGCCTCAAAAGATTTCACTTTCTAAACCCAATGTGAAGCTACCACTAGGCGTGATATGATTTCGACTTCATGACATTCAATTTATTCAACAATTTACTCATAGGATATAAGTGAAGCACAAGAGTAAATGACAAGCTACTCCAAAAAGATATAAATGAAGATCATGAGCATAATATTTATTTCTCTCAAATTAATTTAAGTGAAGCAAGAGAGAGTTTCTTCAAAAATACTAAAGCATACCGTGCTCAAAAAGATATAAGTGAAGCACTAGAGCAATTCCATAGAAAAGAGCTTCGTTGACGGGATGTGAATGCCGCTTACCTAGCCTCTCTGGCAACTATTTGAGGACTCTATTTTATTTAAAAGCTTTCAGATCTGAGTATTTAATTAAAATTAAAGCAAAATAAAAATAAAATGACATTCTAATAATAGCACAACTCATGTGAAGAAGCAAAAACTTAGGCTCAAATGATACTAACAGAGAATTGTTGAAGAGGAAAGGTGGGATGCCTATCGGGGCATCCCCAAGCTTAGATGCTTGAGACTTCTTGAAATATTATCTTGGGATGCCTTGGTCATCCCCAAGCTTGAGATTTTCTGTCTGCTTAATTCTTCTCATATCACGGTTTTCCTAAATCTCAAAAGCTTCATCCACACAAAACTCAACAAGAACTCGTGAGATAAGTTAGTATAAACCAATGCAAAAACCTTATCATTCTCTATTGTAGAAAATCACTAAAATTATTATTCACCATTGCACACTAAACGCCTCTGCATATTTAATAATCCTATACTCAAATAGAATCATTAAACAGGCAAACATATGCAAACATAACAACAATCTGCCAAACCAGTACAGTCTGTAAAGAATGCAAGAGTATCAATACTTCTTAAACTCCAAAATTTATGAAACAAAACTACACACTGTAGAAAATTTATCAGAGCTCATTTTGCAGAAAGTTTCAACATTTTAGCACATTCTTACTTTTCTAGGGAATTTTTTCAACAGCGGTAAACTTTCTATTTTCAAACAGCAACATGTATACTTGCAAAATAAGGATGGCAAAGGCTAACATTGCCACTTTTATTGAAATAAAATATGCAAAACATTATTATAAATAACAGCAAGAAAATACTAACAAAATAAATTAATGCTCCAAGCAAAACACATATCATGTGATGAATGAAAACATAGCTCCAAGTGAGGTTACCGATAATGTTGGAGACGAAAGAGGGGATGCCTTCCGGGGCATCCCCAAGCTTAATTGCTTGGATCTTCCTTGAATATTACCTTGGGGTGCCATGGGAATCCCCAAGATTAGGGTCTTGTCACTCCTTATTCTCCTCATATCGACATCTCACCCAAAACTTGAAAACTTCAATCACACAAAACTTAACGGAACTTTGTGAGATAGGTTGGTATGATAAAGAGCAAACCATTTCACCTTTGGTATTGTCAAAGACAAGATGCATAATTGTTCTCACACAATGCCTACTGTAGCATATCATTTCCACAATTTATATTGAACAATATAAGCCATAGAAACTATAAAACAAGCAAACTATCCATTGAAAATAGAATCTGTCAAAAACATAACAGTCTGTAGTAATCTGTACTCCAACCATACTTATGCTACTCCAAAAAATCTGCAAAATAGGAAAACTTGGGTAATTTCTCTATTAATCTTCTTCAAAAAGAATCAGCATTTTATCACGCTTCTGTTAAAAATGAGAATTGTTTTCCTGAGCGCAAAAGTTTCTATTTTTCAGCAAGATCAAATCAACTATCACCGTAAGCCATCCCAAAGGTCTTACTTGGCACTTTACTGAAACAAAAGCAATAAAACATGATCACTACAGTATCATAATCATGCGAACACACAAAAACAGTAGGTAAAAGTGTTGGGTTGTCTCCCAACAAGCGCTTTTCTTTAATGCCTTTTAGCGAGGCATGATGATTTCAATGATGCTCGCATAAAAGATAAGAAATGAAACATAACAAGAGCATCATGGATCACATGGCAAGCACATTTAAGTCTAACCCACTTCATATGCATAGGAATTTTGTGATCAAACAACTTATGGGAACAAGAATCAACTAGCATAGGAAGGCAAAACATGCATAACTTCAAGATTTTCAACACATAGAGAGGAAACTTGATATTATTGCAATTCTTAGAAGCATAAGTTCCTCCCTCATAATAAATTTCAGTGGCATCATGAATGAATTCAACAAAATAGCTATCACATGAAGCATTCTTTTCATGATAGATAAGCACAGAAATTTTCTCACTCTCCACATAAGCAAATTTATTCTCATGAATAGTAGTGGGAGCAAACTCAACAAAATAACTATCATGGGATTGAAAATTAAAATCATGATGACAAGTTTCATGGTTATCATTATACTTTATAGCATACATGTCATCACCATAATCATCATAGATAGCAACTTTGGTCTCATAATCAATTGGAACCTCTTCTGAAATTGTGGAGTCATTACTAAATAAAGCCATGACCTCTCCAAATCTACTTTCATAATTATCACAATAAAATTCAATACCCTCCAAAATAGTGGGATCATTACTTCCTAGTGTTGACACCCTTCCAAACCCACTTTCATCAATATAATCATCAAAAATAGGAGGCATGCTTTCATCATAATAAATTTACACATCAAAACTTAGGGGACAAAAAATATCATCTTCATCAAACATAGCATCCCCAACCTTGTAGCTTTGTAGATCATTAGCATCATGGATATTGAAAGAATTCATACTAACAACATTGCAATCATGCTCATTATTTAAATATTTTGTGCCAAACATTTTATTGACTTCTTCTTCTAACAATTGAGCACCATTTTCTGAACCATCATTTTCAAGGAAGATATTATAAAGATGATCAATAATATTATGCAACATCAATTCCATTTTTATGTAGGTTTATATTATAAAACCGAACTAGTGATAAAAAAGAAACTAAAAGATTCAATTGCAAGATCAAAAGATTTACCTTCAAGCACCCACCTCCCCGGCAACGGTGCCAGAAAAGAGCTTGATGTCTACTACGCAACTTTATTCTTGTAGACACGTGTTGGGCCTCCAAGTGCAGAGTTTTGTAGGACAGTAGCAATTTTCCCTCAAGTGGATGACCTAAGGTTTATCAATATGTGGGAGGTGTAGGATGAAGATGGTCTCTCTCAAACAACCCTGCAACTAAATAATAAAAAGTCTCTTGTGTCCCCAACACACAAAATACAATGGTAATTTGTATAGGTGCACTAGTTCGGTGAAGAGATGGTGATAACAGTGTAATATTGATGGTAGAAATATATTTTCATAATCTGAATAAATAAAGACAGCAAGGTAGCAAATAGTAAACGGGCACAAAAATGGTATTGCAATGCTTAAAAATGAGGCTTAGGGTCCATACTTTCACTAGTGCAATCTCTCAACAATGCTAATATAATTGGATCATATAACCATCCCTCAAAGTGCAATGAAGAATCACTCCAAAGTTCCTATCTAGCAGAGAACATAAGATGGAATTGTTTGTATGGTAGGAAACCACCTCAAAGCTATTATTTCCGATCAATCCATCCTAGAGTTCGTACTAAAATAACATGAAGCTATTCTTTCCGATCGATCTAACCAAGAGTTCGTACTAGAATAACACCAAAGCAAATTTAGATTCAAAAGATTCAATCCAACACAAAGAACTTCAAAGAGTGCCCCAAGATTTCTACTAGAGAAACAAAGACAAGAATATGCATCAACCCCTATGCATAGATTACCCCAATGTCACCTCGGGAATCCGCGAGTTGACTGCCAAAACATATATCAAGTGAATCAATACGATACCCCATTGTCACCACGAGTATTCAATTTCAAGACATATATCAAGTGTTCTCAAATCCATAAAAGTATTCAATCCGATAACAACCAAATCTCAAAGGGAAAAACTCAATTTATCACAAGATAGAGAGGGGGAAACACCATATGATCCGACTATATTAACAAACCCCGCGATACATCAAGACCGTGACATCTCAAGAACACGAGAGAGAGAGAGAGATTAAACACATAGCTATTGGTACAAACCCTCAGCCCCGCGGGTGGACTACTCCCTCCTCATCATAGTGGCCGCTGGGATGATGAAGATGGCCACCGGAGATGATTCACCCCTCCGGCAGGGTGCCGAAACAGGGTCTAGATTGATTTTCGCTGGCTAGCGAACCTTGCGGTGGCGGAACTTCTGATCTAGGTTAACCCCGAGGGTTTCTAGAATATTTGTGAATTTATAGGGTAAAGAGGGGGTGCAGGAGGCCACCGAGGTGGGCACAACCCACCTGGGCGCGCCTGCCCCCCCCCCCCCCCAGGTGTGCCATGGTGGGTTGTGCCCCCCTCGGGGCAACCCCCGGGTGCTGCTCTGGCCCATTCTGGGTGTTCTGGTCCATAAGAATTCTCCAAAAAGTTTCACGGTGTTTGGACTCTGTTTGATATCGATTTTCTGCGATGTAAAAAACAAGCAAAAACATCAACTGACACTGCACACTGGGTCAATAGGTTAGTCCCAAAAAGATGATATAAAGTTGCTAAAATAATTGTAAAACATTTAAGAAGGATAATATAACAGCATGAATACTTCATAAATTGTAGATATGTTGGAGATGTATCAGATACGTCTCCAACGTATCTATAATTTTTGATTGTTCCATGCTATTATATTATCTGTTTTGGATGTCTTATATGCATTAATATGATATTTTATATGATTTTTTGGAGTAACCTATTAACCTAGAGCCCAGTGCCAGTTTTGTTTTTTCCTTGTTTAGAGTTTCACAGAAAAGGAATACCAAACAGAGTCCAAACAGAATAAAACTTTCGCGATGATCTTTCTTGGACCAGAAGACACCCAGGAGACTTGGAGTGCAAGTCGGAAGAGCCATGAGGCGACCACAAGGGTGGAGGGCGTGCCCCCCCAACCTTGTGGGCCCCTCAGTGGCCTCCTGACCTAGATCTTCCTCCTATATATACTCTTATACCCTGAAAACTTCCAGGGAGCCAAAAACCACTTTTTCGCCACCGCAACCTTCTTTACCCGTGAGGTCCCATCTTGGGGCCTTTTCCGACATCCTACCGGAGGGCGATTCGATCACGGAGGGCTTCTACATCAACACCATTGCCTCTCCGATGAAGCGTGAGTAGTTTACCATAGACCTACAGGTACATAGCTAGTAGCTAGATGGCCTTTTATCCTTCTTTTATTCTCAATACCATGTTCTCCTCGATGTTCTTGGAGATCTATTTGATGTAATACTCTTTTGCGGTGTGTTTGCCGAGATCTGATGAATTGTGGATTTATGATTAGCTTATCTATGAATATTATTTGAATCTCCTCTAAATTGTTTTATGCATGATTTGATATCTTTGCAAGTCTCTTCGAACTATCGATTTGGTTTGGCCAACTAGATTGGTTTTCCTTGCAATGGGAGAAGTGCTTAGCTTTGGGTTCAATCTTGCGGTGCTCGATCCTAGTGACATAAGGGGAACCGACACGTATTGTATTGTTGCCATCGGGGATAAGAAGATGGGGTTTTCATCATATTGCTTGAGTTAATCCCGCTACATCATGTCATCTTACTTAATGCGTTACTCTGTTCTTATGAACTTAATACTCTAGATGCCAGCAGGAGTTGGTCATTGTGTGGAGTAATAGTAGTAGATGCAGAATCATTTTGGTCTACTTGACACGGACGTGATGCCTATATTCATGATCATTGCCTTAGATATCGTCATAACTTTGCGCTTATCTATCATTGCTCGGCAATAATTTGTTCACCCACCATAATAATTCCTTTCTTGAGAGAACCCTCTAGTGAAACCTATGACCCCCAAGTTTATTTTCCATCATACAAGTTTCCGATCTACTCCCTCCGTTCCTAAATATAGGGTGTATAGTTTTTGGCACGTAAATTAAAGAACGCACATGGAGGGAAATTTTCACACGTTTTGGGCGAGATTATACCTGACTAATTGACATGAGAAAATAGAGGAGCTTGCCTCATATGAGGAAATGTAATCAAATCCCTAAAATAATTATCCAAGCGAGTGGTGCAACGCAACACACCTTATATTACATACATTTTCTCAAAAATCTGTACACCTTATATCAAGGAATGGAGGGAGCATAATTCTAGTTTCCTATTTACTTTCTTTTGTTATCTTTTACTTTCGGTTCCATAAACCAAAAATACCAAAAATATTAGTTTACCATTTATCCATCTCTATCAGATCTCACTTTGCGAATAACCATGAAGGGATTGACAACCCCTTTGTCGCGTTGGTTGCAAGTTGGTGTTTGTTTGTGCAGGTATTCGGTGTCTTGTCGCGTTGTCTCCAACTGGATTGATACCTTGGTTCTCAAAACTGAGGGAAATACTTACGCTACTTTGCTGCATCACCCTTTCCTCTTCAAGGGAAAAACCAACGCAATGTTGATATCCAAGATAAATCATTATCCACTCGTGGCTACTTATGCATGGCATGAGAAACTATAATCTCTAATTGTCATTGCAAACATGTTTGATCATAATGGGATGAAGCATGGATACTAGGTTAAACATATTTAAAAAACAGAACAAGTCGAGTTCATACCAGCTTATCTCTGCCATGGCCAATTCATCGCATATCGTCATTATTGCCTTTCACTTGCACGACCGAACGATATGAAAATAATAATAGTGCAAGAGTGCCGTGGTCTAAGCCGGAATCTTCAATCATTTTATTCAATAGGAGAAGACAAGGTAAAAAGGGCTCTTTGTTAGATCAACAATAATGCATATGAGAGCCACTCAACATTTTCATCGTGATCTTCTCCTCGGTAGAACTCAATAAAAAGAAAACAAACTCAGAGAAACACACTGAAATGTTTTTGGAGTTTTTGGTTTTCTTGAAAAAGCAAGTAAAAGGGAAAAGCAAAAACGAGAAAAACTATTTACATGGGAAAGTTCCCAAAGAAAAAGAAGAACAAGTAAATCTTTTTGGGTTTTCTTTTTAGCGCTACAGCTAACTACTCTAGAAAGAAAAATTAAAAAGAAGCAAGAAATATTTTTGGATTTTCTCAAAGTTTTTCAAACACACAAGCAGAAAGCGAGAAAATAAATTTAAAATGGATAATACAATGAAAAGATGTGGACATCGACAACCGGAATGAAATGTGTGAACATGATTATAATGTCGGTGGAAATACGTACTCCCCCAAGCTTAGGCTTTTGGCCTAACTTGGTAATCAGTCAATAGTCGAACTGCTGAGGAGCCGGCACCCATGGATCCCACTGCTGAGGTTCCTCCTCTGGTGCAGCCTGGTTGTTCCGGTAGGCGATGATATCTGTAGGCATAATCATGTATCCGCCCCTGGCAATAGGATCAAACAAAGCAGGTGCAGGCAATGGAATAATATACCAAGTTCTCACACTAAAAACTAGGTTATACGGAATAGGAATGTTAGGATAATCGGTAGCAATAAACTAGTGGTGTTCCATGGTTGCGCGATCTAGGTAAACCTTGGGCAAAGGATAATCATGCAGGCATATCTCAACTATAAAGAGAGCCGCCAAACGAGTAGCGTTAATTCCACCATGTATTTTACCCTTGGACTTATTAAGGTGAAGGCGACGTGCCACGATAACTCCCAAGCTATAAGTGTTGTCGCCCTCTAGTGTATGACATGAAACAATCCAGGGCACTGAGTGCACCCACCTTCTCTGTAGCAAGCAAGCATTTTGCAATGAAAAGAGTGAAATAATGAACAGCAAGAAAATGCAAACCGGCGGCAGTGATACTCGACACCCCTCTCTCATCACCCACTGTCAGAGTATGATAGAAACCCTCAAACTCTGTAGGCCTAGGCTCTACCAAACCACCATCAGAAGTAAGCAAGCATATTGTACAGAACTCAGTAAGCGGTATCTAATGGGGGTCAGCATATAAATTAAACTGCACACCTCAGGAGGATTATTCTTAGGAAGGAAATTAGAACTTTGCACAAAGGTGTTTGTGAGGAGATGATACTGTTCACATTCAGCTGCGATGAAGTCGGTGAGGCCATAATTAGCAGCATATTGTGCAAACCCTTGAAGGATTCCAGCCCCTTCCATGAACGGGGCATGCGTCCATTCGCAAGGTCGTACTTTCGCCAATCTCCGGGTATGAAGATCACTGTCTGACGACTCCCCAATAACTCCCTTGGAGCTCTTCTTGGAAGCAAACTTCCTAAAGATATTCATCTTTTTCCTATGAACAAATATATGAAATTTTTAGTCCACAAAATTTTCCCAACAAAACTTTAAAAGATTGATAGCAACTACTCATAGGGATACATAGAGGCATAGCAGGCATTCAAACTACTTAGAACACTAAGGATTCAACATGCAAGCTTATCTACAACAGCACCAAGAGTAGCTAATTATTCAAAATATAAACCACTAAAGCAAAAACTAATTGGACAAATGGAGGAGTCACATACCAAGCAACAATCCCCCGAAACAGTTTCAGAAACGGAGCTTCGTGCAAAGAGATCGAAATCCACGGGTTTGAGAGCAAGAACCAATGTTGGGGATATCGCTTATCGGGAACTTATCGGTCGACCCATGATAAGGGGTAAATCGGCCAGTTTATCGGCATATCGGCCGATTTATCGCCATATCGGCTGGTTTATCGGCCGATTTATCTTATCGGCCAGACAACGGTAAGCGATAAATCGGCCGATTTATCGGAATATCGGAAGATATCTTGAACAGTGGCAAGAACACGAGAGAGAGAGAGAGAGAGAGCAATGGTGATTTTTTTTCTGGAGGTAGGTGATGATGTGGTATGATGAGATAAGTGAGGGGGCCCACATGGGGACCACAACCCACCAGGGCGCACCTAGGGGTCCTGGCGCACCTAGGTGGGTTCTGCCCACCTCATGCACCTCCCTCTGATGTTATTTGCACCAAAAATCATAAATATTCAGAAAAAATCGTATTAAATTTTCAGAGCATTCCGAGAAATATTATTTTTGGGTCATTTTTTATTGCACGGAAAATTCAGAAAACAGATAAAACATGGCATTTTGTTTTATTTAACTAATAAAAAGAGAAAATAAAAAGTAGGGACAGAAGTTAGTTCTCACTAAATTCATCAACTTCATACCTCTCAAAAAGGATCCATTAATAAGGTTGATCAGGTCTTATTAACAAGCACTTTCGATTAGCATGAAACCGAAGAACTTTCATAAATCACTAAGTTACTGATACGTCCATTTTGCATCATGCTTTTATATTGATATTTATTGCATTATGGGCTGTTATTACACATTATGTCATAATACTTATGCCTATTCTCTCTTATTTTACAAGGTTTGCACGAAGAGGGAGAATGCCTGCAGCTGGAATTCTGGGCAGCAAAAGGAGCAAATATTAGAGACCTATTCTACACAACTCCAAAAGTCTTGAAACTCCACGGGAGTCATTTTTACAATATATATAAAACATTGGGCGAAGGAAGCACCAGAGGGGGGCCACCCACCATCCACGAGGGTGGGGGCGCGCCCTACCCCCCTGGGCGCCCCCCTGTCTCATGGCCCCCCTGGCAGGCCTCCGGTGCCCATCTTTGGCTATATGAAGTATTTTTCCCTGGAAAAAAAATCATAAGCAAGCTTTCGGGATGAAACTCCGCCGCCACAAGGCGGAACCTTGGCGGAACCAATCTAGGGCTCCGGCGGAGCTGTTCTGCCGGGGAAGCATCCCTCCGGGAGGGGGAAATGATCACCATCGTCATCACCATCAATTCTCTCATCAGGAGGGGGTCAATCTCCATCAACATCTTCACCAGCACCATCTCATCTCAAACCCTCATTCATCTCTTGTATCCAATCTTTGTCTCAAAACCTCAGATTGGTACCTGTGGGTTGCTAGTAGTGTTGATTACTCCTTGTAGTTTTTGCTAGTTGCTTTATTTGGTGGAATATCATATGTTCAGATCCTTTATGCATATTAATACCCCTCTAATTATGAACATGAATATGATTTGTGGGTAGTTACATTTGTTCCTGAGGACATGGGAGAAATCTTGCTATAAGTAGTCATGTGAATTTGGTATTCTTCCGATATTTTGATGAGATGTATGTTGTCTTTCCTCTTGTGGTGTCATGTGAACGTTGACTACATGACACTTCACCATTGTTTGGTCCTAGGGGAAGGCATTGGGAAGTAATAAGTAGATGATGGGTTGCTAGAGTAACAGAACTTTAAACCCTAGTTTATGCGTTGCTTCGTAAGGGGCTTATTTGGATCCATATGTTTGATGCTATGGTTAGGTTTACCTTAATACTTCTTTTGTAGTTGTGGATGCTTGCAAGAGGGGTTAATCACAAGTGGGATGCTTGTCCAAGTAAGGGCAGTACCCAAGCACCGGTCCACCCACATATCAAATTATCAAAGTACCGAACGTGAATCATATGAGCATGATGAAAACTAGCTTGACGATAATTCCCATGTGTGCTCGGGAGCGTTTTCCTTTATATAAGAGTTTGTCCAGGTTTGTCCTTTGCTACAAAAAGGTTTGGTCCATCTTGCTGCACATTATTTACTTTTATTACTTGTTACCCATTGCAAATTACCTTATCACAAAACTATCTGTTACCGATAATTTCAGTGCTAGCAGAGAATACCTTACTGAAAACTGCTTATCATTTCCATCAGCTCCTCATTGGGTTCGACACTCTTACTTATCGAAAGGACTACGATAGATCCCCTATACTTGTGGGTCATCAAGACTCTTTTCTGGCGCCGTTGCCAGGGAGTGAAGCGCCTTTGGTAGGTGGAATTTGGTAAGGAAAAATTTATATAGTGTGCTGAAATTTACTGTCACTTGTTACTATGGAAAGTAATCCTTTGAGGGGCTTGTTCAGGGTATCTTCACCCCGACCAATAGAGCAAAGAGTTGGTCCTCAACCTACTGAACCTACTGAAAATGTTTAATTTGAAATTACTTTGGGTATGATACAGAAACTGCTAGCTAATCCTTCTATAGGAGATGGAATATTGCATCCCAATTTGCACCTAATTTATGTGGATGAAGTTTGTGGATTATTTAAGCTTGCATATTTGCCCGAGGATGTTATCAAGAAGAAGGTATTCCCTTTATCTTTGAATGGAAAGTCATTGACATGGTTTAGGCTATGTGATGACATTGGATCATGGAACTACAACCGATTGAAATTGGAATTTAATCAGAAGTTTTATCCTATGCATCTGGTTCATTGTGATCATAATTATATATATAATTTTTGGCCTCGCGAAGGAGAAAGCATTGCTCAATCTTGGGGGAGGATTAAGTCATTGTTATATTCATGCCCCAATCATGAGCTCTCAAGAGTAATTATTATTCAAAAAATTTATGCTCGGCTTTCTCTCAATAATCGCTCCATGCTCGATACTTCTTGTATCGGTTCTTCTATGATGAAGACTATTGAATTCAAATGGGATTTATTGGAAAGAATTAAACACAACTCTGAAGATTGGGAACTTGACGAAGGTAAGCAGTCAGGTATAACACCTAAGTTTGATTGTGTTAAATCTTTTATGGATACCGATGCTTTTCGTGAATTTAGCACTAAATATGGACTTGACTTTGAGATAGTAGCTTCTTTTTGTGAATCATTTGCTACTCATGTTGATCTCCCTAAGGAGAGGTGGCTTAAATATCATCCTCCCATTGAAGTAAAAGTAGTTGAACCTATTGAAGTTGAAGAAAAGACTATCACCTATAATGTTGATCCTATTGTTCATACCGCTTATATTGAGAAACCACGTTTCCCTATTAGAATAAAGGATCATGCTAATGCTTCAACCATGGTCGACAAAAGTAACATTAGAACACCCAAACCCTAAATTAAAGTTGAACCTAGTATTGCTATGGTTAAATATCTCTTGGCCAATAATATTGATGGGCATGTTATTTACTTCTCTGATGAAGCTGCTAGAATTTCTAGACCCGGTACTAAAAATAAACATAGACCTGTTGTAGGCATGCATGTTATTTCTATTAAAAATAGGAGATCATTGCTATCATGGCTTATGTGATATGGGTGCTAGTGCGAGTGCAATACCTCATTCTTTATATGAAGAAATTATGCATGATATTGCACCTGCTGCGATAAAAGGTATTGATGTTACAATTAAGCTTGCCAATAGAGATACTATTTCATAGGTTGGGATTGTTAGAGATGTTGAAGTCTTGTGTGGGAAAATTAAATATCCTACTGATTTTCTTGTTCTTGGTTCCCCACAAGATGACTTTTGTCCCATTATATTTGGTAGACCCTTCTTGAATACTATTAATGCTAAGATAGACTGCAAAAAGGATATTGTTTCTGTTAGTTTAGGGGATATGTCTCATGATTTTAATTTTGCTAATTTTCGTAGAAAACCCCATGATAAAGAATTGCCTAGTAAAGATGAAATCATTGGTCTTGCTTCTATTGTCGTGCCTCTTGATGATCCTTTGGAACAATATTTGCTAGACCATGAAAATGATATGTTTATGAATGGAAGAAGGGAAATAGATGAAGTATTCTTTAAACAGGGACCTATTTTGAAACACAACTTTCCTGTTGAAATTCTAGGGGATCCTCCGCCACCCAAGGGTGGTCCCGTGTTTGAGATTAAACCATTGCCCCATACTCTTAAATATGCTTATCTTGATGAAAAGAAGATATATCTTATTATTATTAGTGCTAACCTTTCAGAGCAGGAAGAAGAGAAATTATTGAAAACTATGAAGAAGCACCGCGCTGCTATTGGATATACTCTTGATGATCTTCAGGGCATTAGTCCCACTCTATGCCAGCACAAAATAAAATTGGAGAAAGATGCTAAACTGACTGTTGATCAGCAACGACGGTTAAATCCTAAGAGGAAAGAAGTGGTAAGAAAATAAATACTAAACCTTCTGGTGCCAGATATAATTTATCATGTTGCTGATAGTCAGTGGGTAAGTCCTGTTCATTGTGTCCCTAAGAAAGGAGGTATTACTATTCTTCCAAATGATAAAGATGAATTGATCCCACAAAGAATTGTTACATGTTATAGAATGGTAATTGATTTCCACAAACTAAATAAAGCCACTAAAAAGGATCATTACCCTTTACCTTTTATTGATCAAATGCTAGAAAGATTATCCAAACACACACATTTTTTACTTTCTAGATGGTTATTCTGGTTTCTCTCCAATACTTGTGTCAAAATAGGATCAAGAAAAGACCACCTTTACTTCTCCCTTCGGTACCTTTGCTTATAGACGTATGCCTTTTGGTTTATGTAATGCACCTGCTACCTTTCAAAGATGTATGACTGCGATATTCTCTAACTTTTGTGAAAAGATTGTTGAGATTTTCATGGATGCTTTCTAACTTATTTTGATGATTTTCATGGATGCCTTGATCGAGTTTTCCAGAGATGTCAAGAAACTAATATTGTCTTGAGGTGGGAGAAGTGCCACTTTATGGTTAATGAAGGTATTGTCTTGGGGCATAAAATTTCTGAAAGAGGTATCAAAGTTGATAAAGCTAAAGTTGATGCTATTGAAAAGATGCCGTGTCCTAAGGACATTAAAGGTATAAGAAGTTTCCTTGGTCATGCCGGTTTTTATAGGAGGTTCATTAAAGACTTCTCAAAAATTTCCAGGCCTCTGACTAATCTTTTACAAAAAGATGTTCCTTTTGTCTTTGATGATGATTATTGTGTAGAAGCGTTTGAAATACTTAAGAATGCCTTGATTTCTGCACCTATTGTTCAGCCTCCTGATTGGAAGTTACCCTTTGAAATTATGTGTGATGCTAGTGATTATGCTGTAGGTGCTATTCTTGGACAAAGAGTTGATAAGAAGATAAATGTTATCCAATATGCTAGTAAAACTCTAGACAGTGCCCAGAGAAATTATGCTACTACTGAAAAGGAATTTTTAGCAGTCATATTTGCTTGTGATAAGTTCAGACCTTATATAGTTGATTCTAAAGTAACTGTTCACACTAATCATGCTTCTATTAAATACCTTATGGAAAAGAAAGATGCTAAACCTAGACTTATTAGACGGGTTCTATTACTTCAAGAATTTGATTTGCATATTATTGATAGAAAAGGAGCTGAGAACCCTGTTGCAGACAACTTATCTAGGTTAGAGAATGTTCTTGATGACTGCTACCTCTTGAGCACTGCGTTGGTTTTCCCCGAAGAGGAAGGGATGATGCAGCAAAGTAGCGTAAGTATTTCCCTCAGTTTTTGAGAACCAAGGTATCAATCCAGTAGGAGGCTACACGCGAGTCCCTCATACCTGCACAAAACAAATAAATCCTCGCAACCAACACAAATAGGGTTTGTCAATCCCTATAAGGCCACTTACGAGAGTGAGATCTGATAGATATGATAAGATAATATTTTTCGTATTTTTATGATAAAGATACAAAGTAAAATAAAGGCAAAGTAAATAGCAAAGGAAATAACTAAGTAGTAGGAGATCAATATAATAAAGATAGACCCGGGGGCCATAGGTTTCACTAGTGGCTTCTCTCGAGAGCATAAGTATTCTACGGTGGTGAACAAATTACTGTTGAGCAATTGACAGAATTGAGCATAGTTATGAGAATATCTAGGTATGGTCATGTATATAGGCATCACGTCCAAGACAAGTAGACCGACTCCTGCCTGCATCTACTACTATTACTCCACTCATCGAGCGCTATCCAGCATGCATCTAGAGTATTAAGTTAAAAACAGAGTAACGCCTTAAGCAAGATGACATGATGTAGAGGGATAGACTCATGGAATATGAAGAAAACCCCATCTTGTTATCCTCGATGGCAACAATACAATACCTGCCTTGCTGCCCCTAATGGCACTGGGAAAGGACACCGCAAGATTGAACCCAAAGCTAAGCACTTCTCCCATTGCAAGAAAGATCAATCTAGTAGGCTAAACCAAACTGATAATTCGAAGAGACTTGCAAAGATAACCAATCATACATAAAAGAATTCAGAAAAGATTCAAATATTATTCATAGATAGACTTGATCATAAACCCACAATTCATCGGTCTCAACAAACACACCACAAAAAGAAGATTACATCGAATTGTTCTCCACAAGAGAGGGGGAGAACATTGTATTGAGATCCAAAAAGAGAGAAGAAGCCATCTAGCTACTAAGTATGGACCCGTAGGTCTGAGGTAAACTACTCACACTTCATCGGAGAGGCTATGGTGTTGATGTAGAAGCCCTCCGTGATCGATGCCCCCTCCGGCGGAGCTCCGGAACAGGCCCCAAGATGGGATCTCGTGGATACAGAAAGTTACGGCAGTGGAATTAGGGTTTTGGCTCCGTATCTGATCGTTTGGGGGTACGTAGGTATATATAGGAGGAATGAGTACATCGGTGGAGCAACAGGGGGCCCACGAGGGTGGAGGACGCGCTTGGTGGGGGTGGGCGTGCCCCCTACCTCGTGGCCTCCTGTTTCCTTTCTTGACGTAGGGTCCAAGTCTCTCGGGTCTTGTTTGTTGAGAAAATCACGTTTCCGAAGGTTTCATTCCGTTTGGACTCTGTTTGATATTCCTTTTCTTCGAAACCCTAAAACAGGCCAAAACAGCAATTCTGGGCTGGGCCTCCGGTTAATAGGTTAGTCCCAAAAATAATATAAAAGTGGATAATAAAGCCCAATAATGTCCAAAACAGTAGATAATATAGCATGGAGCAATCAAAAATTATAGATACGTTGGAGACGTATCAATGACCCATTACCTATTGATGATAGCTTTCCCGATAAACAATTAGTTGTCATAAATG
This sequence comes from Triticum monococcum, assembly GCA_034509565.1. Lineage (NCBI taxonomy): Eukaryota > Viridiplantae > Streptophyta > Magnoliopsida > Poales > Poaceae > Triticum > Triticum monococcum. The sequence goes on along the minus strand of CM067841.1, from coordinate 143,843,515 downwards.
CTTCTCATACTACTCCATGGTATGCTGATTATGCCAATTGTTGCTAAATTTATACCACCCAGTTTCAAATACCAGCAAAACAAAAAGTTTTTATATGATTTAAGACATTACTTCTGGGATGACCCACACCTTTATAAAGGAGTAGATGGTGTTATTAGACGTTATGTACCTGAGCATGAACATGAATAGATCCTATGCAAGAGTCACTCCGAGGCTTATGGAGGACACCATGCTGGAGATAGAACTGCACATATGGTATTGCAATCCGGTTTTTATTGGCCTACTCTCTTCAAGGATGCCCGCAAGTTTTTCTTGTCTTGTGATGAATGTCAAAGAATTGGTAATATTAGTAGACGTCAAGAATTGCCTATGGATTATTCAGTTGTTATTGAACCATTTGATGTTTGGGTATTTGATTATATGGGACAATTTCCTTCCTCTAATGGGTATACACATATTTTAGTTGCCGTTGATTATGTTACTAAGTGGGTAGAAGCTATTCCAACTCGTAGAGCTGATCATAACACCTCTATTAAGATGCTTAAAGAAGTTATTTTTCAAAGGTTTGGAGTCCCTAGATAATTAATGACTGATGGTGGTTCACATTTTATTCATGGTGCTTTTCGTAAAATGCTTGCCAAGTATGATGTTAATCATAGAATTGCATCTCCATGTCATCCACAGTCTAGTGGTCAAGTAGAACTGAGCAATAGAGAGCTTAAATTAATTTTGCAAAAGACTGTTACTAGATCTAGAAAGAATTGGTCCAAGAAACTTGATGATGCATTATGGGCCTATAGAAGTGCATATAAAAATCCTATGGGTATGTCTCCATATAAAATGGTTTATGGAAAAGCATGTCACTTACCTCTCGAATTAGAACATAAGGCATATTGGGCCATTAATGCTAGTGAGAAGAGACTATTTGACATTAGCTCACTTCGTGAATGGAGAACCCACGCCTATGAGAATGCCAAACTGTTTAAAGAAATAGTTAAAAGATGGCATGACAAAAGGATACAAAAACATGAGTTTAATGTAGGTGATTATGTATTGTTATACAACTCTCATTTAAGATTTTTTGCAGCAAAACTCCTCTCTAAATGGGAAGGTCCTTACGTATCGAGCAGGTCTATCGTTCCGGTGCCATAAAAATCAACAACTTTGAAGGCACAAATCTAAGGGTGGTGAACGGTCAAAGAATCAAACACTATATCTCAGGTAATCCTATAGATGTTGGAACTAATGTTATTGAAACCGTAACCCCGTAGGAGTACATAAGGGACACCTTCCAGAATGTTTCAGCCTCCAAAAAGGAATAGGTATGTGGTATGGTAAGTAAGCCGACTAAAAAACAGTTCTAATAGTAATTTTTCTCTGTTTTGGAATATTTAAGAAATAGGAAAATAAGAAGTAGTCCGGAAAGGACACGAGGCATCCACGAGGGTAGAGGGCGCGCCCCCTGCCTCGTGGGCACCTCGTGTGCCCTCCAGACTCTGTCTTCTTGCACGATACTTCTTTTGGTCGGTGAAAATTCATTATATAATCTCCCGAAGGTTTTGACCACCGTACCACGCGATTATTCTTTGTTTTTGTTTCGAGCTGCTGTCTACGAGAGTTGTCAAGGCTAGGCATCATGTCGTTCCCTTCCTCCAACAATGAGGGCGACGATGCTTGGCTAATGAAGATAGAGCTGAAGAGAGAAGAACCTGGGGAGATCAACAAGGATGACGGGATCAAGAAGGCAACAGAGGATCAAGCTCCGGCAGTAGAATAAGAAGACATACTTCAATATCATCACAATCTTCTTAACCCTACTGAAATTGAAGATTTGAAGATGATTGAAATAGCTCGGGTGTAGAACAAGTATCTAACTCGTGAAAATATTCTGTTGGAAGAGCATATCATCGCACTCAAGGGCATTATTCATAAGTAGGAGCATCTCCTGGGCTCGATGCTGGACGACAAGCCTACATGATCAACAATCTCTTCTTCACCACCAAAGGAGAACTGAGTATCAGGTATGGGCACTCCCCTTGGCTATTGCCAAGCTTGGGGGAGTGCCCCGGTATCGTATCACCATCACACTTTTATCTTTACCGTTTTTCTTAGTTCGATCCTTTTGGTTATATCTTGATCTAGTAGAATAAAGTTTTAGTATGATCTAGTTTTGGGTTTTGCTTTATGATCTTTCTATGTAATCGAGTCCGTGAGCTATATATATAATAAAGATTAGTTTTGAGTCGAGGGCTTGATTACCTTGCTTTGATCTTGAGGGAATAAAAGAAAGAATAAAAAGATCATATTGTTCTTATGGAGAGTAATGACTTCACATAGAAAGAGTATGATGAATAAAAGTTGTTGAGAGTTGACAAACATAGTTTTGGTCATCGTTGAAATTAATAGGAAGTAATAAAGCAAGAGAGGTTTTCACATATAAATATACTATCTTGGACATCTTTTATGATTGTGAGCACTCATTAAAATATGACACGCTAAAAATTTGATGTTGGACAAGGAAGACAACGTAATGGGTTATGCTTTCTTGCATCCGAAATAAATTATATTGTCATGGATCATCCAACATGTTGAGCTTGCCTTTCTCCCTCATTGTTGTGGTTTTGTCACGGAAGATGTCCTTGTGAAAGGACTTAGTCGTGGAGCCATCGCTACGGGTTAGCTTAAAGGGGTTAAAGTGGACAAAGGACACGAGAGTTTTATACTGGTTCGGCCCCTTACAATGAAGGTAAAAGCCTACTCTAGTTGTGATGGAATTGCTAGGGTTTCGATGACCAGGGAGCGAATCCGCTTTGCCTGGGTCTCGAGTTGTTGTGTGTTGTTCCTAAACCGCCGCGGGTCGTCCCTTTATATACATAGGTCGACGCCCGCCGATTTACAGAGTCCTGAGGCCGGATCATAAACTTCTCTGGCTCGGTCTCTACTCCTAACTTATCATACAAGTATACATCAATATCGGTTTATGTCTACAAGCCTTAACTCGCCTTTGGGCCTTGGGCCTTCATTAAGCTCCATCATTCATGTCTTCATGGGCTTCAAATAAGATGATCATCATGAGGATAACCCGGCCTCTCCTGGCCGGTTTATGTCCAGTAGTAATATCCCCAACATTAGGCCCCAGATTGATTTGAACTTGCTCATGTGAACCTTCAACACTTAGAAGAATTCCTCCCTTTGCACCTTCACATAGATCTTGTAAACCGCCGTGACGTCATCCTCCAGATTTGTAGTAACCCGCCGTGACGTCACCTGTTCATTTAAAGCCGAAGATACCCTTTCATTTATGAGCATCCAACAATCGAAACGATAACCTCGTTATATATCCATTATTTGGGCCCCTCGATTCCCGCGCCTATCGCTTATCCCTTTACCCTTATAAATAGGGTGAGGACCCCTTTCCCTTTCTTTCCTTTGCCTTTCCATCTCTTCTTCTTCCTCCTCGCGACGCCCCTGCACCCGAGTGCCGCCGTCGTCGTCGAGCTTCACCTCTACCTCACCATTGGCTGTTGCATCGACTGATCGCACCAGAGAGACGCGGCGCACCTCCACTGCTTCAACAACCGTTGTAAGCCTTTCCCTTCTCTCCTCTGTAGATCCATTTAGGGTTCATACGGGTTCATGGAGCTCTCTTCATGTTCTTCGTCAGTCCATAGATAGCAGACTTCGAGCTTGACGTGTTCCGTGCAAATAGCTATGGTAGTCCTTATATCGGCCATTAAACCAAACCTTAAACACATAAGAACTTGATCTGGACCTTTTGTGAACAGCTTCAGCACCAAACTTTTTTAGGTCTAGATATTTTTTTTCCTATCTTACGGTAGATCCAAAATTCCAATGCAATTCTGTGAAACCTGTTTTTCCTCAATTAGTCATTTTTTCCTTAGATCTGTATCTTCCTTATCTACATAGGCGGTTTATCCTTGTAGAAAAGTAATCTGTCATATGCCATTAGTCCCCTTGTAAACCGCTCATCGCTTTACCATTTATAAACGCTCTGTCGTAGGCGGTTTATAACTACCTCCGGTTTAATAATTCTACATGCTTGAATTCCTTTTTTCTCAACCTGTTACACTTTATGCGTTGTCATTTATGAATCATAAATCGGCAGTAATCTTTTCCAGCTCTTCACTTGCAATGGCCAAAGAATTCTATTCCTGTAACTGGTTCCCTTCCTGGGTTATTGAGGAGCAACTAAATGGATGTGTCAAAATTGGCACGTTACCGAAGAAGAATGAAATCCAGTGGCGAGTTCCCAGTCCAGAAAATCCTCCTACCCCCAGAGATGGCGAAGTAGTAGTGTCGTGGAATTGTCACGGCAGATGTCCTTAGTGTCAGGACTTAGTCGCGAGGCCAACGCATCTATGTGGTAGCTTGAGAGGGGTTGAGCGGGATGACAGACGCGATGTTTTACCCAGGTTCGGCCCCTCATGGTGGAGGTAAAAGCCTACATCGCGCTTCATTGATATTGATGATGATGATCACGGTTACAAGAGTGCTCTATCTCGAGAGCTATTGTCTAAACCTAACTTGTCCAACTTGTGGAACTTGTGAATCTTGTCCCTCTTGGGGTGCCCTGCCCCTCCTTATATATGTTGAATGGGCAGTTTACATGACTAGTCCTATTAGGATTAGGTTTACTCTATTACAACTGGAGTCCTAGTCTTGCTTCCTTTGTAACGGAATATTCTTTATGCTTTCCTCTTAAGACGGACCACAATGATACAAGCCGGCCTTCCATGAACCGCCTGCTTGGGCCACCGGGTCTTGTTGCTCCTCTGCTCCGCCGGCCGGGTCACCAATGAGTCACCTGGCTCGGCCGGGTCGCCACTGAGTGGAGAGAACCGGGCGGGTCACTTAGTGAGTCGCCAGCCTGGGCGATTCACCAGTGAATCGCCAAGTCCAGCCGGGTCATACTTCCGTCCGGGTCATACCACGGGGTATATCCCCGACATTAGCCCCCAGTTTAATTTGGATTTATCCATGTTAAACTTGATCCTGCAAAATAAACACAAGAACAAATTTGACAGGTTGTCATCCGGGTTAAAAATGCTTGTAAGCCGGCACCTGGTCATCTTTAAGTCCTTGTCATTTCCTTCTTGATGCATGCCCATGAACTCATAGCAAATCTCCTTTTAGTAGATATGTTCAAACTTTGTGAATGCAAAAAATCCAGATACTTATTTTGAGAAATCCGGGTCAATAGGCCAGCTTCAGAGTCAATTTGCTGATATTGGTCACTTGTAGAGGAATATTGTAAGAAATAATCCACTTGAATTGGCTTCCAAAGCGCTGGCTTTGAAAAACATTGGTTTTGAAATACTCATCTGACTTTCAGCCGGCTTGTAGAACTTGCCGGTTGATCATTGCCAAAATATCCGGTTTATAAATATTGATAGCACCGTGTTACACTTGTTGCCGACGCCGGGTTATAGTTATTGGTGACGCCGGGTCAATCTGGTTTACTCAAAACCGAGAATTTGAAGATTTTTCTCCCTTCTATCCATATTACATGTAGCCCCCAAGTCTTGAGCAGAAACAAAGTGATGATTTAAGACTTGTTTCAACATAAATACTGCCACTTTGAAGAAATCCATGTTGTTCATCTTAGTCACTAGTAAAGACTAAATACTCCATATATGTAGCCCCCAAGTGCCGGGTTGTCATGCTTGCAGCAACCTGGGACATGTAATTGCCTTATAATCATAAAAACATCAACCAGTGTAGCCCCCAAGGGCCGACTCAGTAAGATAATATTGAGCTGGGACTTTATAAATATGATCATATAGACTTGAACAACAACGTGTAGCCCACAAGGGCTGGCTCAGTAAGATAATATTGAGCTGGGACTTTATATATACTTTTTTGAAAAGAACATCATATGATGTAACCCCCATCATGGGCTTGAATCCACGTCCACAAGGTTAAGAGCTTTGTGCTTTACCAACTGAGTAGTGGACCCTTCAATATAATGAAATAAAACTTATGTACCTTGAATTGTTGACAGGAGCAATTGGTAGCCCCCAAGGGCCGGCTCATTATGATGTGATGAGTCGGGTCTTCAATAAAGCCAGTAAAAATGTCTTTGCATTAGCCCCCAAGTGCCATGGTGCATGCTGGCAGTGACACGGGACTTGCATATTCGATGTAATCTCAATTTGAATAATGTAGCCCTCAAGTGCCGGGTCGTAAGCCTGCAGCTACTCCGGACTATTCCTTCCATTGTAGAATAAATCATATCCATTAATAAGATAATAGTCATTGCGCTAAAGCGACTTTGAATACCTTATTTGTTGACAAGTAAATCTAGAGTTTTAAATACCCGGCGGCTCTTGGCCGATGGCAATTTAATACGTCTCCATTGTAAGCCGGAATTTTTATAATCCGGCGGCTTATAGCCCTTGAGAAAATCCAGAGCAGATAATCATTTTGAAGCATTAATTTTAATGATGAGCTTGGACTTAAGCATTGATATAAATCATAGTTCTGCAAATCTTGCACAGAGTTTAAACAATATATACCCTGGCGACTTAACGTCAAAAGACAGGGCCGGTAACCACCCAAATGTAGTTTTTATCCTACACACCAGTAGATCACAAGAACCCTTGGCGGTTTACCGCTGGACGGATCATAATATCTATGATATTGAATTTGCACTGCCGGTTTATGTGACCTGCACAGTAAGGGTGATAACCCAAGCTTTAGAAGCCAAGACTTCCAAATGTTTGACGATTGTCATATGATGGCGACTTATCATCCAAGGTCAAGCCGGGTTAAATTTAAACCACACTTATACACTTTAGATATGCTCAAACAAGCTTCAAGTAAAATCCAAAAAATTGTGATTGCAAAAATTTACAAGAAACAAACAAAATTTTGAGGCTTCTGATTCAAATATGATCAGTAAACCGTTCCAAAGGGGTTAAGCTAGGATTCGAATATGATCATATAGCCCCCAGTGGTTTTGGCGTTGCCGATCAAGAGGGTACCGACAGCTATGTTCTCTTTGGTTCGAATACGACCTATGTTTGAACAAGAAGCCCCCAAATGACCTTGAGAGTTGTTTAACGACACTGATTCGAATACGATCCACGTCGGACCCAAAAGGGGTTAAGCGATGATTCGAATACGATCAAGAAGCCCCCTAGTGAGTTTGGCACTGTGCCGATCAAGAGGGTACCGACAACTATGTTCTCTTTGGTTCGAATATGACCTATGTTTGAACAGGAAGCCCCCAAATGACCTGTAAACGTGGCTATGAGATGAATCAAAGGGTAATCATAGCTTAGCTCAATAAGTCGGAAGCCCCCAAGTGATTTATTTCTGAGCTGTGCTTGTCGGGTGCCTATGTTTGAGTCGTGCTGTGCAACAAACTCTCTTTGGTCCCAATAATTTTTTTCTGAAAACTCGAACTTGCGAGAGATGAATTCTTCTTAAACCGGAATTTCAAACCGGATTTGAGAGCTTCAAAGCTTTGTGGGAGACATGTTTACCTTGAGCCGGATTGTAAACCGAAGCATCATTGTGAGCCAAAAAATTTCTGACGGCCTTTAAATTTTCACCAATATGGCGGTCACCTCCGGCACCGGGTTATCTTCCCTCCAATGACCCGGTGTCTTAAATCTCACGATATTTGCTAAGTCATGTCATCGTAGCCCCCGAGTCTCAAGGCGACTTGAGGAGTTGGCTTGAGATTCTTCATAATTAACCGTGATATAGACGGGTTTGAATCCTGCATGGGACAACTTGCAAATCAGAGTAATTTCTCTTTTAAAGAAAGCAATATATAATATATATAAATATGCTGGATGGATTTCACCGGATGCGTCATGTCAGCAATTATCACCGCGGAGTTGATGATCACCATGGTGAAACTAAAATCAAATCACGGCCGAGTCGTCCGCGGGTGCTGACAAATTTTTCGGCCGTGTCATTTTAAACCGGTGTGGATGGGAGAGTCGGCTGCGGTGTTCTAAACCAGTGAGGTCGTGAGAGACGGCCACAGCATTGTAAGCTGGTGCGGTTGCGAGAGACGGCCACGATGTTGTAAGCCGGTGCGGGAGTCCATTGAGTAACAACGACCACCTGTGCCAAAAGATGTTGGCGTGCCTCCATCTCCGCGGTGTAATATCACTTTTCGTCATAAATAATTGCCCTGCATACACAATATTGCAGACCAAGGCAAAGATAAACTTGTTCTTTGACAAAAACAATACGTGCTAATAAATCAAACTTTGGATGGATATCACCTGATTTGTTTGGACGATAGATGATCTGTTTATCTTGACAGAGGTGGCTCGGGCAGACCAGCGACTCAATATAGTTCCGGCGGCTCAGGCAGACCAGCGACTTAATATAATTCCGGCGGCTCAAAGCGGCAAGGGCGGCTCAAAGCGGCTCCGGCGGGTTGACGTAGATTAAGCTGCACGGGCGGCGACTTGCGCACACCTGTTCCATCAGTAAGAAGGCGCAGATGCCAGTGCGTGATGGTGCTGACGTACACTTCATAGGCACAACATGGCACCACCTTTGCGGTGCCCGTTAGTCAACCCGGCACGCTGAATATGCCAGACTGCAGGGCGGACAGTAAAATGACCGCAGCATCAGAGGCGACTCGGACAGATGAGTCGGCTATGGCGTTGGAAATGGCTTGGCCGCGGGTGCAGATGATGAGTCAACCGTGGGCACAGTAAACCACACGGATGGCCAGTTAATCGCGGCGCGATCCTAGTGAGTTGATGTAGATCGAATTGCACGGGCGGCGGCTTGCGCACACCCGTCCAACACCAAATGATAAATCATTGTACTGCATATATATAAATACATAGACAAAGTAATTTTTCCTTGAAGAAAACAATTGTCGGCGTTCTGGGAACGGGGGTCCCCAGATTTGCCTGCCTGCGGCCTGCGGCGTGGCTCGAAAGGGGGCCCAGCACGGCCCATCTTCACCAACACAAAACCAAGACCCTCGCGAGGGGCCAAGCCTCGTGGGGCGGACGACACGGAGCCTCCTCAGGCACGGCCCCGTCAGGCTGGCTCGCGAGGAGACGGAGAGATCAAGGCGGGGTACCTCACGAGGTGCCCATGACACAAGCCATGACGACTCAGGGCGCTAGGCGGGCGCCAGCCAGCGTAGCATCCTCCTTTCCTCTTTGGTACAAAGGTGGCAAACGCAGCCGCGGAGTACCGAGGCATCAGGCAAAGGTTGCCATTTCGGTGCAACGAGACCAAGACCAGGAGGACTATGAGACATAGGTCACCATGGAGCCCAAGACGGCGTCATCACCAGAGCTTTGCGCAGGCGAAGACTACTTTTGTCAGGACAGCTGATACTTGTTGTCCCCCTTCAAATTAGCCCGCCATTGTTGGCTCCCTTCCCGCTCGATATTTGGGGAGAGGACTAGGGCCTCTATAAATAGGACCAGCCACCCACATAGCAAAGGGGGTCGGTTCGGTGTCTTCCGAGGGCTCGATAAGTAGAGAGGTTGTAAGCAGAGGGAGAGAGATATAGAGAAAGGTGGCTGAACTCCTCACAGCAGTTCATCACCCCAGCCAAGAACAGACCCTCACAAGGCTGTTCTTCCTTGTACTCTTCATCGTCATCAGCCCAAGAGGCAATCCACCACACCACAAACTGGAGTAGGGTATTACATCACAACGGTGGCCCGAACTAGTATAAACCCTGTGTCCCTTGTGCTGTTCTTTTCGTAGTTTAGATCCTAGCATGGCGGGGGGGGGGGGTGCAGGTAGGTAGGAGGTGAAGCCTCCACGCGCACCCCAGTGTTCGAACCTCAAGGGTCTGCCGGAACCCGAAATCCGACATTTGGCGCACCAGGTAGGGGTGCGCCGGAATTCGTCTTCCATCACCCCTTTCTCCTCCGACCATCACGCTCATGTCTGACGCTCGTCGGGCCCGCGCCAAGCGCCGGCCGCCCTCGCTTCCCGCATCGCCCAGACAACCCCTGTCGGTGGGCGTCCACACCATTCCCCGTCACCTGCCGTCAACGCCACCACCGGCCCGGCGGGGGACGAGCAGCAAGCATCCTCTCAGCATCCATCCGTGCGCCAAGATGGCCGCACCGCAACTCCCTCACTCGCCCCGGCTAGATCTTCGTCCCGCGCGCTTCGTGCGCCCATGGAGGCTCGGGCAGCACTCATCGCGGCAAACGAGCTCCTGTGCTACCGTCCCGTCGACGATGTCTACAAAGAATGGCTCGACCGCGTCGCCGAGCTCATCAGCGCCACAGGGGGCTCTTCCGCGCCGTCCGTTCCGCTACACCGCACCCCGCCCCGCGAGGGCGACGAGGAACCGGCAGCGCCCCGGCCGCCTCCTCCTCAAGAAGACGCCATGGCTCCAAGGCGTGTGGCCCCTGGGCAGAACCCACTTCGTCAGGTGCCAGCGCGGCAAGAACAGAGCTGCCAAGAAGTCCCTCGCCCGCCAGAAGCTGCCCGGGCGTTCCCTGCTCCAGCACGTCATGACCATCCTCCTGGTCCGGTGCGTGGGGACATGCAAGACCAGGCTCTCCATCACCCAAGGCCTCCTGTGGCCACAGCAGGTTGCCGCGCCTACACCACCGAACTACGCAGCGTCGCGTGGCCAGGCAAGTTCAAGCCGGACCTGCCTCCTCGCTATGACGGCACAGCCGACCCTGCGGAGTTCCTCCAGCTTTACGAGCTGGGCATCGAAGCTGCCAACGGAGACGAGAAGCTCATGGTGAACTGGTTTCCCATGGTGTTCAAGGACAGGGCCCGCACCTGGCTCCTAAACCTGGCTCCAGGAACAATCTCGTCCTGGGAAGAGATGCGCACCCGCTTCATCGCCAACTTCCAAGGTACTCGCGATCGGCCACCCGCCGTGAGCGACATGCGCCGCATCAAGCAACAACCCGGGGAGACCCTGTAGAAGTACATCTAGCACTTCAACAACGCACGCCTCAAGAAACCCAAGGTGACTAAGGAGGCCATCATCTCAGCCTTCTCCGACGGCGTGCGCGACGTCAAGATGAAGGAGGAGCTGGCGATGCATGAAGACATGTGCACTTCCTTGGAGCTGTTCAACTTGGCGAACAAGTGCGCCAGGGCCGAGGAGGGGCGTCTCTCCCTCCTCGAGCTGCCTGTCGTAGACCTAGAAGAGAAGAAGCTCAAGGCCAAGGATGTGAAGCGCAAGGGGGCTGCAGTGCTCGCGGCAGAACCAGACACCAAGCGGGGCAGAGACCAGCCCGAACCTCCCAAGGGCAGCCGGTACTGCGTGTTCCATGACCTCCACACCCACAACACCAGCAAATGCCAAGAACTCCGAGCCGTGCGAGAAGGAAGGATCAGCCGTCGCCCTGACCGCGGTTACCGGGGCTACGGCCGAGGAGGAGGAAGGAACGCAGGGCGCTGGGAAGACCGCGGCCCACACCAGGGGTGGCGCGACAACCTCGCGAGGATCGCTGGCAAGACCCACCTCGCGAGGGAGCCTGGAGGGATCAGCCTCGCGAGGATCGCCCGCAAGGCAACGCAGGCCTCCCACCGCTACCGCCGCAGCCAACGAGAAACGAGGACCGCCACCAGGACAAGGAGGTTGGAGGCTTCCAGGAGCCGCGCGTGATCTCCTGCATCCTGGGTGGAGCACAAGCCCCGGCCTCTCAACGCATCTTCAAGCAGTTCGCCCACAAAGTGAACGCATTCCTCCCCAGGCTCGAAGCCACGCGCCCTCTCAGGTGGTCGGCGTGCGCGATCACCTTCAGCTCAGCAGATCAGCTCAAGTGTGTAGCTACAGCCGGAGTCCTCCCGATGCTTTGTTCCCCAATCATCAGCAACGTGGTGGTCACCAAGACCCTCATCGATGGCGGGGCAGGGCTCAACGTCCTGACCGTAGAGACATTCAACAACCTCCAAGTGCCCTACAGCCAGCTCCAGCCAACCAAGCCTTTCTCCCGTACCACCGACGGCTCCACGGTCCCGATTGGGCAGGTCCGCCTCCCTGTCACCTTCGGGGCACACGACAACTACCGCACCGAGCTCATCGACTTCGACGTCGCTCACATCCGCCTGCCGTACAACGCCATCCTTGGGTACCCAGCGCTGGCCAAGTTCATGGCCGTAACTCACCACAGCTACAACGTCCTCAAGATGCCAGGAAGCGGCGGAGTCATTGTCGGCATTCTGGGAACGGGGGTCCCCAGACTTGCCTGCCTGCGGCCTGCGGCGTGGCTCAAGAGAGGCCCAGCTTGGCCCATCTTCGTCAACACAAGGCCCAAGACCCTCGCGAGGGGCCAAGCCTCGCGAGGCGGACTACACGGAGCTTCCTCAGGCACGGCCTCGTCAGGTTGGCTCGCGAGGAGGCGGAGAGATCAAGGCGGGGTACCTCGCGAGGTGCCCGTGATGCAAGCCATGACGACTCAGGGCGCCAGGCCGGTGCCAGCGTGCGCAGCGTCCTTCTTTCCTCTTTGGTGCAAAGGGGACAAGCGCAGCCGCGGAGTACCGAGGCACCAGGCAAAGGTTGCCATTTTGGTGCAACGAGGCCAAGACTAGGAGGACTGCGAGACGGAGGTCACTGTGGAGCCCAAGACGGCGTCATCACCAGAGCTTTGCGCAGGCGAAGACTGCTTTTGTCAGGATAGTTCATACTTGTTGTCCCCCTTCAAATTAGCCCGCCACTGTTGGCTCCCTTCCCGCTCGATATTTGGGAAGAGGACCAGGGCCCCTATAAATAGGACCAGCCACCCACATGGTAGGGGGGATCGAAATCAGAGAAAGAGAGAGAGAAGGGTGACTGAACTCCTCCTAGCAGTTCATCGCCCTAGCCAAGAACAGACCCTCACGATGTTGTTCTTCCTTGTATCGTTGATCATCCCCGGCCCCAAGAGGCAATCCACCAACCACACACTAGAGTAGGGTATTACACCACAACGGTGGCCCGAACCAGTATATATCTTGTGTCTCTCGTGCAGTTCTTTCCGTAGTTTAGATCTTTGTGAGACGGGGAGGTAGAGGGCGTGATCTCCGCGTGCACCCCAGTGTTCGAATCTTAAGGGTCTGCCGGAACCCGTGAATCCAACATTTGGCGCGCCAGGTAGGGGTGCGCCGGAATCTTTCCTCCACCACTCCGTTCTCCTCCGACCGTCGCGTCCATGTCCGACGCTCGTCGGGCTCGCGCCGAGCGCCAGGCCGCCATCGCCTCTCGCGTCGCCCAGACGGCCCCCATCGGTGGGCATCCTCATCGTTCCCCGTCGCCCGCCGTCAACACCACCACCGGCCCGGCGGGGAACGAGTGGCAAGCACACCCCCAGCATCTGCCTACGCGGCGGAGTAGCTGCACCGCAACATCGACGCCTCCGGTCGTCGCGGCCCTCCTGGGCGCCTCGCAGGAACCGCCCACGAGTCGCCACGTCAAGCCTTTTGCCCGCCGCGTTAGTGCCGCTTCCGCACGGCAGGGGGCTCCCCCGGACCGGGCGGCGCGCGAGGCCGATCTGACCTTCAGCTCGGAGGACCACCCCACCAACCTGGTCGGCTCGGGCATGCTCCCCCTATTGTGCACCCCCACCATCTGCCAGGTGGACGTCACCAGAACTCTTGTTGATGGCGGCGCGGGCCTCAGCATGCTTTCGGTTGAGACTTTCAACCTCCTCTGCATACCCCGGGAGCGGTTGCGACCCAGCCGACCCTTCTCGGGCGTCGGGGGCGGATCATCCAACCCCCTGGGACAGATCCTGTTGGGGAACGCAGTAATTTAATTTTTTTTCCTACGCACACGCAAGATCATGGTGATGCATAGCAACGAGAGGGGAGAGTGTTGTCTACGTACCCTTCGTAGACCGCAACGGAAGCGTTGACGCAACATAGAGGAAGTAGTCGTACGTCTTCCCGATCCGACCGATCCAAGCACCGTTAGTCCGGCACCTCCGAGTTCTTAGCACACGTACAGCTCGATGACGCTCCCCGGGCTCCGATCTAGCAAAGCTTCGGGGATGAGTTCCATCAGCACAACGGCGTGGTGACGATGATGATGTTCTACCGATGCAGGGCTTCGCCTAAGCACTACAACGATATGATCGAGGTGGAATATGGTGGCAGGGGGCACCGCACACGGCTAAGGAACGATCACGTGGATCAACTTGTGTGTCTAGAGGTGCCCCCCTGCCCCCGTATATAAAGGAGCAAGGGGAGGAGGCGGCCGGAAAGGGTGTGGCGCGCCAAGGGGAGTCCTACTCCTGGGAGTAGGACTCCTAGTTGAACTAGGAGAGGGAGGGAGGAAATAGGTGGAAGAGAGGAAGGAAAGGGGGGGGGGCGCCGCCCCCCTTCCCTTGTCCTATTCAGACTAGGAAGGGGAGGGAAGCGCGGCCACCTCTTGCCTCCTCTCCTCTTCTCCCTTAAGGCCCATGTAGGCCCAATAACCCCCGGGGGCGTTCCGGTAACCCCCCGGTACTTCGGTAAAATGCCGATTTCACCCGGAACAATTCCGATGTCCAAATATATGCTTCCAATATATTAATCTTTATGTCTCAACCATTTCGAGACTCCTCGTCATGTCCGTGATCACATCCGGGACTCCGAACTAACTTCGGTACATCAAAATGCATAAACTCATAATAACTATCATCATAACGTTAAGCGTGCGGAACCTATGGTTCGAGAACAATGTAGACATGACTGAGACAAATCTCCGGCCAATAACCAATAGCGGGACCTGGATGCCCATATTGGCTCCTACATATTCTACGAAGATCTTTATCGGTCAGACTGCATAACAACATATGTTGTTCCCTTCATCATCGGTATGTTACTTGCCCGAGATTCGATCATCGGTATCGAATACCTAGTTGCAATGCATCATTCCGCAACTAACTCATTAGTTGCAATGCTTGCAAGGCTTATGTGATGTGCATTATCGAGAGGGCCCAAAGATACCTCTCCGACAATCGGAGTGACAAATCCTAATCTCGAAATACGCCAACCCAACATCTACCTTTGGAGACACCTGTAGAGCTCCTTTATAATCACCCAGTTACGTTGTGATGTTTGGTATCACACAAAGTGTTCCTCCGGTAAATGGGAGTTGCATAATCTCATAGTCATAGGAACATGTATAAGTCATGAAGAAAGCAATAGCAACATACTAAACGATCGGGTGCTAAGCTAATGGAATGGGTCATGTCAATCAGATCATTCAACTAATGATGTGACCTCGTTAATCAAATAACAACACTTTGTTCATGGTTAGGAAACATAACCATCTGTGATTAACGAGCTAGTCAAGTAGAGGCATACTAGTGACACTAAGTTTGTCTATGTATTCACACATGTATTATGTTTCTGGTTAATACAATTCTAGCATGAATAATAAACATTTATCATGATATAAGGAAATAAATAATAACTTTATTATTGCCTCTAGGGCATATTTCCTTCAGATCCGGCTCCCGGTAAACTTCGGCACCTACGACAACTTCCGCATGGAGATGGTCGACTTCGACATCGCCCCCATCGGCCTCCCTTACGACGCCATCCTCGGCTACCCGGCGCTGGCTCAGTTCATGGCCGCCACGCACCCGGCGTATAACCTCATGAAGATGCCCGGGAGCAGCGGCACCCTCGCCGTGCATGGGGACACCGGGGATGCCCTGCGAGTACTCAAGCTCGCCTTCAAGACGGCGGCATCGGCACGGCCCGTCAATGCGGAGACCCCTGAGCCTAAGGGGGCTGCGCCCGCCAAGAAGAAGTAGTTGTTCACCCAGGACAAGGCAGAAACCAAGCAGATACCCGTCGACGAGGACGGGTCCTCCAGTGCCACTTTCACCATAGGCGCCAACCTTGAGCCTGAGCAGGAGGATGCCTTGGTCAGGTTCTTGCGCGCGAATAAGAAGGTATTTGCTTGGGAGCCCGATCAGCTGACGGGGATCCCCAGGAGTGTCATCGAACATCACCTCAACGTGTTCCCAAATGTGCGCCCCGTGAAGCAGAAGGCCAGGCGGCAGTCCGTGGAAAAGCAGGTCTTCATTGTCCAAGAGACCCACAAGCTAGAAGCCGCTGGGGTCATTCGCGAGGTCCGATACCCGGATTGGTTGGCCAACCCCGTCGTTGTGCCCAAGAAAGGGGGGAATGAACGCATGTGTGTCGACTTCACCAACCTCAACAAAGCACGCCTGCAAGATCCGTTTCCGCTCCCCCGCATCGACCAGATCGTCGATTCCGCTGCGGAGTGCGACCTGCTATGCTTCCTGGACGCCTTCTCCGGGTATCACCAGATCAAGATAGCGGTAGAAGACATTGAGAAGGCCGCCTTCTTAACCCCGTGTGGGGTATACTTCTATACATGCATGCCGTTCAGACTGCGTAACGCAGGGGTAACCTTTCAGCGGCTGATGCACATCACCTTGGGCCCGCAACTCGGAAAGAATGTCGAAGCCTACGTTGATGACATTGTAGTAAAATCTCGGGAGGCCAAGACCCTGATACAAGACCTGGAGGAGACCTTCGCGAGCCTCGACGCAGTAAATGTGTGTTTGGCGTCCCCTCGGGCAAGCTTTTGGGATTCCTCGTGTCCCATCGTGGCATGGAGGCAAACCCCAAGAAGGTCAAGGCGGTCGAGGACATGAGTCCACCAAAGACCCTCAGGGAAATGTAGAAGCTCACTGGGCGCGTGACCACGCTAGGGCGCTTCATCTCCAAATTAGGGGAGCGAGCGCTGCCTTTCTTTCAGCTGATGAAGAAAAAGGGGCCCTTTGAATGGACTGAAGAGGCAGATAAGGCGTTTCAAGATCTCAAGAGGTACCTGACCAGTCCCCCAGTCATGGTGGCTCCGCGCCCTCAATAGCCCCTCCTGCTTTACCTTGCTGCCACTCCCTACTCCGCCAGCGCAGCCCTGGTGGCGGTTAGGGAGGAACGCCAAGTCAGGACCGCAGCGGCAGCCCGAGGCAAGACAAAACGGGAACAAGGAAAGCCTGCAGAAGCCGCAACCGCAGTTGAGGAGGGTCGGCTGCCGAAGAATGCACCAGAGGTAGGCGAGGCCGCACGCCCAGATGGTCCACCTCCTGAGGCCACGTCATCTCGCGAGGCGCCCTTGCCTCCCGGGGGCGCCGCGACCCCAGATACTCTCAGCCTTGTTGAGCACCCCGTCTACTTTGTTAGCACGGTGTTGCGGGACGCGAGGGCATGGTACCCAATGCCTCAAAAGCTCCTCCTCGCGCTGCTGGTAGCCTCACGCAAGCTGCGTCACTACTTCCAGGCTCATCCCATCAAGGTTGTCTCATCGTACCCCCTGGAGAGAGTGCTCAGGAGCCCTAACTCAGCCGGAAGGGTCGCCGAGTGGAACATGGAGCTGCAGGCGTTTCAGCTCGAGTTCAGCAAAACCAGGGTCATCAAAGGAGCAGCGTTGGCGGATTTCATAGCGGAATGGGCGGAAGCACCAGGCCTCAGGGACAATGAGGATTGGTCCCTCTCTCCAGGGAGTGAGGCGCCGGAAGGCTGGGTCATGTACTTCGATGGGGCGTTCTCCAGACACGGCACGGGGGCTGGTGCGGTGCTGATATCACCCACTCAGGATAAGCTCTACTATGTCGTGCAACTCTGTTTCTAGCAAGGTGAAAAGGCCTCCAACAACATTGCAGAATATGAGGGACTGATAGCCGGGTTGAAGGCCGCAGTAGCCCTGGGAGTGAAACGCCTCACCATCAAGGGCGACTCGCAGCTCCTAGTCAACTTCTCCAACAAGGTGTACGAGCCGAATGACGAGCATATGGAGACCTACCTAGCAGAGGTACGCAGGATGGAAAAGCAGTTCTGGGGGCTGGAACTGAAGCACGTGCCCCGTGGCACCAATCAGCAAGCTGACGACATAGCCGGACGGGCATCCAGGCGGTTGCCGCAGAAACCTGGCGTCTTCAAAGAGCGGCTCTTCAAACCCTCAGCACAGCCGACGTCATCAAACACCGCTCAGTCTCGAGAGGAGCTCCCCCAGCTGCCAGCCTCGGGAGCCCCTGTCTGTGGGCCGACCTCAGGAGCACGCCTGCTCCTGGCGATGGAACCTCAGGAGGAGTGCTGGATCGTAGAACCCCGGAGTTATTTAATGCAAGGGGCCCTACCGGAAAAGGAAGAGGAGGCGGAGCGCGTGGCGCGGCAGGCCATGGCATACTGAATCAGAGATGGAGAACTTTACCGGAAGCGACCAAATGGTGTATCTCTGCGCTGCATCTCCGAGGAGCAAGGAAAGGAACTACTGGAGGACATACACTGGGGAGACTACGGACACCACTCATCATCATGGACCCTCGTCGGCAAGGCATTCCGTAGCGGGTTCTATTGGCCCACCGTGCTCAACAACGCAATCGAATTGGTAAAGGCTTGTGAGGCCTGCCAGTTTCATTCCAAGCAGATCCATCAACCAGCGGGGGGCCTGCAGACAATACCCATCTCGTGGCCATTCACAGTTTGGGGGCTGGATATTCTGGGCCCGTTCCCTCGGGCGCCAGGGGGCTACCATTACCTCTACGTCGCCATTGACAAGTTCACCAAGTGGGCAGAAGTGGAGGCTGTCCGTACCATCCCCGCTGGCTCCACGGTCAAGTTCATCAGGGGTATCGTGAGCCGGTTCGGGGTGCCGAATCGCATCATCACAGACAACGGTTCACAGTTCACCAGTAATCTCTTTAAAACATACTGTGCTAACCTTGGGTCGGAGATATGCTACGCTTCGGTGGCGCACCCGCGAAGCAATGGGCAGGCTGAACGAGCCAACGTAGAAGTCCTGAGAGGCCTCAAGACCAGGACATTCAAGAAGAAGCAGGAGGCCTGCGGCAGAGGCTGGTACGACGAGCTCCCGTCCGTGTTGTGGTCCATCCGCACGACCGCAACCAAACCAACTGGGGAGACCCCGTTCTTCCTGGTCTACGGAGCCGAAGCAGTCCTTCCTCACGAGGTCAGGCATCGCTCCGCGCGGGTCCTGGCGTTTGACGAGGCGCAGCAGGACGCCATGCGGGGGATGGACCTCGTACTAGGGGAGGGACGCCGCCGGGAAGCCGCGCTGCGAGCGGCAAGGTACCAATAGGCGCTACGATGATATCACTGCCGCAACATCCGCCCCAGGACCCTCGAGGTAGGAGACCTCGTACTCAGGCGGGTTCTCTCCAGGGAAGGGCTGCACAAGCTCTCTCCCATGTGGGAGGGCCCGTTCAAGGTTGTTCATGTTTCCAGGCCCGGCTCCGTGCACTTGGAGACTCAAGAGGGGGAGCCGATCCAGAACGCGTGGAACATCCAACACCTCCGGAGGTTCTACCACTAAAAGGCCCAGAGCCTGTGAAGCAAGGCGAGTGCCTGTGAAGAACATCCTCTTTTGGAAAAGGCCCAGAGCCTGTGAAGCAAGGCGAGTGCCTGTGAAGCTATCGCGTTTTGGAAAAGGCCCAGAGCCTGTGAAGCAAGGCGAGTGCCTATGAAGACCATCCTCTTTTGGAAAAGGCCAGAGCCTGTGAAGCAAGGCGAGTGCCTGTGAAGCTATCGCATTTTGGAAAAGGCCCAGAGCCTGTGAAGCAAGGCGAGTGCCTGTGAAGCTATCGCGTTTTGGAAAAGGCCCGGAGCCTGTCAAGCAAGGCCAATGCCTGTGAAGCTCGCCGCCCCGTGACACTCTCACGTAATAATGAGTGGGGCTGTACACGCCCCGGAGTCTCAGGAGCGCCGGCCTCAGGCCCTGGGGCTCCCTCCCATGCCCAATGGCAGCACTTAGCTCCGCGCTGGTGAGAAGACGTCGAATACTAGATTAGGTGCCGGACGCGGCTTTTTCATTTGCTTTCCGCAGTTGACGTGTTTACTTGCATTTGAAGTCTTATTGAAGTTCTCACTATTGCTGATTTGTGGTTTGCTGATTTTCGCTCCTCGCTTTGGTTTCTCTCATAAACGACCTCGCGAGGGACGGTACTCAAATGTCCTCGCGAGCGTTTCTGCTCTAGCCGCTGGAAGGTTTCATGGCCCGGGCACGTTACAGGAGCACCCCTCTAGTCCGTGCCCCTCGGGCACCACGACGCGCACACAGGGCCTGGGTTGGTCGCCCCCCCGGCAGGGGTCAAAGACCATCTACGCATAGGCGTGTATTTAAGAGGCGCAAAAATAAGATCAAGGTAATGGCTAAAACGGCAATAATTCCCAACACGCCCCAGCGGGGCTCCATGCAGCTGTTTTGTCTTACACAGGAAACAAAAGGGAAAGGAAAGGACGAGCCCGGCGCAGCCCTCCTCACATCAGCTCGCGGAGGCGACCCGGGCTGCCTCCGGGCCTCAAGAAGACTCCCTCTCGTGATTCACCGAGGCACGACGGTGGGCGGAAGAGCCATCACCCCCTAAGCAAGCTCGACGGTGCAGGGGTTGACTACGGCCACTTCTGGAGGAGTCGCTTGAGGAAGAGCTGACGAAGCTCGGGGAGTCTCGAGCACCGCCATCCGCGCGGGTGCTATCTCCTCCATCACCATCGGGGCGGGGCCCCCGGCCGTGGTCGTCATCCTCAGGGCAACACCCCACGCGGCGACCATCTTCCCCAAACACCCTCACATAGAGGGTGGCGTCGCTGTCAAACCTGAAGTGCAGGGTGCACCGGCGCCCCAGGCCGCGAGTGCGGGCAAACGCCTGCCAGCCACGAGTCAAGGCCAGGCCCCCATTGGCGGAGACCTCCAGCGCGGCCCATGAGGACCTGCTGCAGCAGCCCTCCGCCTGGAGCCAGAGGCCACCAGGAGCACCGGCCGAGAGTTCACCAAGGAGGAAGTGAGGGAGTTGGAGCCGGGCGCTAGTCGGCTCCACCGACCAGATGACAAACTTTGGCAGCACCTGCGTAGCGCGAAAGCGCGGCCTGGGGGAGCGCGCAACCCAGGCGCGTCCCTCGGCCACAACGGCTTGCCCGCCACCGTGCTGGGAGCCACCACCATGACCACCAGATGCTACCGGGGCGGTCACCGGATGCTTCCGAGGGCGCCCACGACTGCGCTTGGGCGGGGGAGAGGCCAGATCGACCTGGAGGGCCTTCCCCTTCTCCGCAGTCGAGTACCTCCTCGATGGAGCCATCACACTAAGGCGGGGCAACAATTGAGGCAAAGGAGAAAACAAGAAGAGGTGGACTGGAAGGGCACGCGCCGTGCCGTACTTATGGCCGGCGAAGGCCAACCGCCAGCCTCCACGATCACAGGTAATTATGACACGATCTGCATGCAGGGACCTGTCCAACTCGTGCGATCACCGAGGCGTCGTGGGGAAGTGGAGACGCCCACGTCCCATCAACCGCCACGCGGCGCCCAAGGCCGCAGGCTGTTAGGGCCTTCGGCGCTTCGCCCTTGCCCTTTCGCCTCTCGGCACGGCTAAGTCCATGCGCGCCTTGGGCCCGGGGGCTACTGTTGGTGTTCTGGGAACGGGGGTCCCCAGACTTGCCTGCCTGCGGCCTGCGGCGTGGCTCAAGAGAGGCCCAGCTTGGCCCATCTTCGTCAACACAAGGCCCAAGACCCTCGTGAGGGGCCAAGCCTCGCGAGGCGGACTACACGGAGCTTCCTCAGGCACGGCCTCGTCAAGTTGGCTCACGAGGAGGCGGAGAGATCAAGTCGGGGTACCTCGCAAGGTGCCCGTGATGCAAGCCATGACGACTCAGGGCGCCAGACGGGTGCCAGCGCGCGCAGCGTCCTTCTTTCCTCTTTGGTGCAAAGGGGACAAGCGCAGCCGTGGAGTACCGAGGCACCAGGCAAAGCTTGCCAGTTCGGTGCAACGAGGCCAAGACCAGGAGGACTGCGAGACGGAGGTCACCGTGGAGCCCAAGACGGCGTCATCACTAGAGCTTTGCGCAGGCGAAGACTGCTTTTGTCGGGATAGTTGATACTTGTTGTCCCCCTTCAAATTAGCCCGCCATTGTTGGCTCCCTTCCCGCTCGATATTTGGGAAGAGGACCAGGGCCCCTATAAATAGGACCAGCCACCCACATGGTAGGGGCGATCGAAATCAGAGAAAGAGAGAGAGAAGGGTGACTGAACTCCTCCTAGCAGTTCATCGCCCCAGCCAAGAACAGACCCTCATGATGTTGTTCTTCCTTGTATCGTTCATCATCTCCGGCCACAAGAGGCAATCCACCAACCACACACTGGAGTAGGGTATTACACCACAACGGTGGCCCGAACCAGTATAAATCTTGTGTCTCTTGTGCAGTTCTTTCCGTAGTTTAGATCTTTGTGAGACGGGGAGGTAGAGGGTGTGATCTCCGCGCGCACCCCAGTGTTCGAACCTTAAGGGTCTACCGGAACCCGTGAATCCGATAGTCATCACGGTGCCCTATGAAGAGAAGGAGGTGGTGTGTTCCCTGGAGCGAGCCTTTCAGGCCGCATCACTGGAAGACCCGGATCGCGGAAGCAGGAGGCTTCCCGAGGCCGCCCCCAAGAAGAAGAAGACGTCGTCCGGCTTGGCCCCTCAGGAGGCAGGCCCCTCTGGGACTGTGCCTACCTAGGGGGAGCCTCCTTCCATCGCATAGGAAAGCGCGCCCGGCGCCCTCCTCAGGCAGGGCTCGGGGGCTCTCCCCTAGAGGGCCACCGACCTAGCCAGGGTCACGAGGGGGCCGCTAGGGCACCACATGGAGGTGTGTTTCGAAGCACGTTTCCCTCAAGAAGGAGCATGGGAAGGAGATCCAGACCCACAGGAGTTCGTCAGCAAGGCCATTCAGGAGCTACAGGAGTCAAGAGTAATGAGACGCGGCCGCCGCCTACCAGCAGTGGCTCCTCATCCACGCGAGGATGGCGGGCTGCGCGTCTGCGTCGACGTACCAGGGCTCCACCGAGTCGCCTCCCTGGAGCGCCTCTGGCCCTCGCGAGTGGGGCGCTGCGGAGGTCCACCCCACAGCTACGTTCGCATGCCTTACGGCTTGCCGAGCGTGGCTGACACGTACCAGCGCTTCATGAGGGGCACCACGGAGGCTCAAGAGGCCAGGCGCTCCGTAGCCTTGGCGGAGATGGAGATGGCCCGCGAAGAACCGCAAGTGCCTCCGGAGCCTCCCGAGGCCACTGGGCCTGGGGGCTCGTGAGGATTGGCTTCCGCAGCCCACCAAGTCTGCTACACCAACACCCCTTCGTCTTCAGCATCATCAGGTGACATCTTTCAAGTTTCACTTCCAGCTGGGAGCGCCCCCGGGGCTGCATTATTCCAAGGCCGCGTGAGTCCGTCCCTGCGGCGTGTATCCCTTTTATTTCACGTCAATTAGCTTACCTTGTTGGGGGCGCCCCTCGGGCTGCATGATCCCCAAGTCGCTCGGGCCTGACCCAGTGATCTCCGCATTCCCAGCATCTATTTGAACGAATCCACTCCTTTGCGGCTAATGTGTTTTACCTAGTTGCCAGCTCAGCTGACGCCAACTAACGGAGCTGCTCCCAAACGGCACGACGCTTGCGCATGGGTCCGTCCCTGCAGCGCCGGCAAACCTGGATGGCTGAGCTCTGGCCGCGGCAGCCCCGCATAGCGCCACCTCGTCAAGCCTTCAGTGCCTCACTACCCCTCGGAAGCAACCAACGGCTGATCGTCAATTGATATGGCAACCCCTTGCTTTTTCTATGATAGACCTGCAGGACCTCCTGAAGGAGCTGCGTCAGGCGAGGCTCTCGCGGAGTCACCTTCGCTCTCATCCGCGTGAACCGCTTGCACGTTAAAGGGGGGGGGGGGGTGCCTGAGCATCGTGACTCAGGGCTCCTACTGGCTCTCTAGCCCTCACCCTCTAGCCTTGACCACGGCATCGCGACCTGGCATACCAGCGACGGCTGAGACTTGCTCGAGGGCCGGGACCCGAGGACGTAGAGCAGAAAGGGGAGCAAAGGTGAGAGGGGAGAGACACACAAGGACCTCGCCGAGCAACCTCGCGCCTGCCGATGCACGGACCCGGCCACACATCAGAGGGCGGCCCCTGATCCTCGAGATAAGTTATCGCCCGGAAGCGCCAGCTACCGTGGCACCATCCCTGCACCTAATGCTATCCCATGTTAGCGAGGTCGCTCCCCTTTCTCACGGAAGGACAGCTGCTTGGGCGCCAAAGGGGACCTCCTGAGCATCGGGACTCAGGGGCTATTACCGGACTCTGGGTCGCTCACCTCCTAGCCTTGACCACGGCATCGCGACCTGGCATACCAGCGATGGCTGAAGCCGCCATGGGACTGGGACCTCTCGGCGCAGAGCACCAAGCCCTCGTGAGGTTCGAAAGGGAGGACCGAGCTAAGACGGGATGGGCAACTCGCGCAAATCTATGACAAGGGTTATATTATCAAAACAGGATCACAGGCACCTTACAAGCCCCCACGGGGCGCGTTTTTGGTTCCTCGCAGGGAACAGATCTTAAAGAGACGCAAACTACGTGCATCGCTACAAAAGACGCCATCATCAACAGTGGGTCGTCAAGCACCGACGCCAACCCCATCCAGATCAGAGTCGGCGGCGGCCTGACGAGCTCGCCCTGCTTCGGGAGCGGCGCTGGCTCGGGGGCTCATAGCTGTCGTCGTTCATCTCCAGAGTCGCGAAGGTCTTGCCGGAGTCGCTGGAGCCCCCGACGTCTCCACCGCCCGAGGAGCCGCCAAGGGAGCGGTTAGCGAGCCCAGTCCTCGTCACAGCAGGGCCCTGGCCGCCTTCACCGGGGCAGCACTCCACCCGGCGCTCGCTCGCCCCAAGGCCTCGACACCACCTGGAGAGCCCACTCGTTCGGGCCACGGTGGGCAAGCCGTTTCTTCGGCAGGAGTGGGTCTGGTCCCTCTCGGGGAGCCTTTCCCTTCTCTACCAACGAGAACCGGCGGATCGGAGCCATCACAGCAAGATGGAGCAAGAATCGGGAAGAAGGAGAAGCAAGGAGGGACGGACTGGAAGGGCGCGCGACGTTCCATACTTATAGCCGGCGGAGGCCAACCACCGACCTCCACGATCACGGGTAATCATGACCCGTTTTGCATGCAGGGACTTGTCCAATCCGTGTAGTTGCCGAGGCGCCCACGTCCAGTCAACCGCCACGCGGTGTCCAAGGCCGCAGGCTGTTAGGGCCCGTGGCGCTTCGCTCTTGCCCTTCCGCCTCCCTGCACGGCCAAGTCCGGGCGCGCCTTGGGCCCGGGGGCTACTGTCGGCGTTCTGGGAAAGGGGGCCCAGCACGGCCCATCTTCACCAACATAAAACCAAGACCCTCGCGAGCGGCCAAGCCTCACGGGGCGGATGACACGAAGCCTCCTCAGGCACGGCCTCGTCAGGCTGTCTCGCGAGGAGGAGGAGAGATCAAGGCGGGGTACCTTAGGAGGTGCCTGTGACGCAAGCCATGACAACTCAGGGCGCCAGGCGGGCGCCAGCCCGCGCAGCATCCTCCTTTCCTCTTTGGTTCAAAGGGGGCAAGCGCAGCCGCGGAGTACCGAGGCATCAGGCAAAGGTTGCCATTTCGGTGCAATGAGACCAAGACCAGGAGGACTACAAGACGGAGGTCACCGTGGAGCCCAAGACGGTGTCATCACCAGAGCTTTGCGCAGGCGAAGACTACTTTTGTCCATTGTTGGCTCCCTTCCCGCTCGATATTTGGGGGGAGGACCAGGGCCTCTATAAATAGGACGAGCCACCAATGTAGCAAGGGGGGTCGGTTCGGTCTCTTCCGAGGGCTCGATAAATAGAGAGCTTGTAAGCAGAGGGAGAGAGAGATAGAGAAAGGTGGCTGAAATCCTCCCAGCAGTTCATCGCCCCAGCCAAGAATAGACCCTCACGAGGCTGTTCTTCCTTGTACTATTCATCGCCATCAGCCCAAGAGGCAATCCACAACACCACAAACTGGATTAGGGTATTACACCACAACGGTGGCCCGAACCAGTATAAACCCTGTGTCTCTTGTGCTGTTCTTTCGATAGCTTAGTTCCTTAGCATGGCGGAGGGGTGCATGTAGGTAGGAGGCGAAATCTCCGTGCGCTCCCCAGTGTTCGAACCTCAAGGGTCTGCCGGAACTCGGAATCCGACATTGATTTCGGGTTCCGGCAGACCCTTGAGGTTCGAACACTGGGGTGCGCGTGGAGATTTCGCCTTCTCGTGAGCCAACCTGACGAGGCCGTGCCTGAGGAGGCTCCGCGTTGTCCGCCCCACGAGGCTTGGCCCCTCGCGAGGGTTTTGAGTTTGTGTTGGTGAAGATGGGCCGCGCTGGGCCCCCTTTTGAGCCAGGCCGCAGGCCGCACGCAGGCAAGTCTGGGGACCCCCATTCCTAGAACGCCGACAGTAGCCCCGGGGCCCAAGACGCGCCCGGACTTGGCCGTGCAGGGAGGCGGAAGGGCAAGAGCGAAGCGCCGCGGGCCCTAACAGCCTGCGGCCTTGGGCGCCGCGTGGCGTTGGATTGGACGTGGGTGTCTCCACTTCCCCATGGCGCCTCGGCAACTGCACGGATTGGACAAGTCCCTGCATGCAAAGCGGGTCATAATTACCTGTGATCCTGGGGCCGTTGGTTGGCCAACGCCAGCCATAAGTATGGACCGGCGCGCGCCCTTCCAGTTCATCCCCCCTTGCTTCTCCTTTTTCTCCATGGCCCCATCGAGGAGGTTCTCGGCCGCCGAGAAGGGGAAGGCTTGCGGGTTGAGCCCGCCTCTACCCCACCCAAGCGCGGCCGAGGGCGCCGTCGCAAGCATCCTGTGGCCACCACGGTGGCTCCCCGCGGCCGTGGTGGTGATCTTCAGCACAACGACGGGCGGATTGCTGCAGCCGGGGGGCGCGTTCCGGCTGCGCGTCCCCCCAGGCCGCGCGTTCGTGCTGCCGGAGTTCGTCGTGTGGTTAGCGGAGCCGGCTAGCACCCGGCTTCCGCTTCCTCGCTTCCTCCACGGCGAGCTCCCGGTCGGCGCCCCGGGCGGCCTCTGGCTCCAGGCCGACGGCTGCTGCAGCCGGGCCTCATGGGTCTCTCTGGAGGTCTCCGCGGCTGGGAGCCTGTCCCTGGCCCGCGGTTGGCAGACATTTGCCCGCGAGCGTGGCTTGAGCCGTCGATGCACCCTACACTTCAAGTTTGACGGCGACGCCACCCTCTACGTGAGGGTGTTTGGGGAAGATAGTCGCCGCACAGGGTGTTGCCCCGAGGGTGACGACCGCGGCTGGGAACCCAGCTCCGGCGATGATGGAGAGAGCAGCGCTCGCACGACTGGCGGCGTTCGGGGTTCCTCAAGATTCTCCGGTCCTTCTTCAGGCGGCGACTCCTCTAGCGGTGGCCGCGATCAGCCTCCACGCCGTCGTATCTGCTTGGGGGGTGGCAACGTGTCCGCCCGCCGTCGCGCCGCAGTGAAGCGCGAGAGGGAGTCCGCCTGAGCTCCGGAGGCAGCTCGGGCCTTCCCTGCGGGCCGGTGTGAGGCGAGCCGCGCCGGATTTGTTCTTCCTTTTCCCTTTTTCCTGCGTAACAAAGTCAATAGTGCGGAGCCCCGCGGGGGCGTGTTTGGGTTATTGCTTGTTAATCATCGTTTTGCTTTCGTTACCGTGCCTTCTGGCTATGTACCCGAGCGTGGATAGTTCTCGGCCCCGGCCATGGGGGGGTGACCGACCCAGGCCCTTTGTTTGTGTCGCGGTGCCCGTGGGGCACGGACTGGAGGGGTGCTCCTGTAAGGGGCCTAGCTCGCGAACTCTTTGAATGACTAGGATAGGAACGCTCGCGAGGGCGCTCAGCTGCCCCCCTCATGAGGCCTTTCACAAGAGAAATCGAGGCAGGAGAGTGAAAAGCCGAAGAACCGCAAGCCAAAGACGGCAACAACTTCAATAAAACTTCAAATGAAGTGGAACAAGCCAACTGCGGAAAGCAAATGAAAAGCCGCGTCCAGCACCTAGTCTAGTCTTCGACGTCTTCTCACCAGCGCAGAGCTAAGTGCTGCCACTGGGCGTGGGAGGGAGCCCCAAGGCCTGAGGTCGGCGCTCCTAAGACTCCGGGGCGTGTACAGCCCCAACTCATTATTACATGAGAGTGTCATGGGCAGCGAGCTTCAGAGGCGTTGGCCTTCTTCACAGGCTCCGGGCCTTTTCCAAAACATGATAGCTTCACAGGCACTCGCCTTGTTTCACAGGCTCTGGGCCTTTTCCAATACGCTATAGCTTCACAGGCACTCGCCTTGCTTCACAAGCTCCGGGCCTTTTCGAAAACGCGATAGCTTCACAGGCACTCGCCTTGCTTCACAGGCTCTGGGCCTTTTCCAAAACGCGATAGCTTCACAGGCACTCGCCTTGCTTCACAGGCTCTGGGCCTTTTCCAAAACGCGATAGCTTCACAGGCACTCGCCTTGCTTCACAGGCTCTAGACTTTTCCAAAACGCGATAGCTTCACAGGCACTCGCCTTGCTTCACGAGCTCTGGGCCTTTTCCAAAATGCGATAGCTTCACAGGCACTCGCCTTGCTTCACAGGCTCTGGGCCTTTTTAGGGGTAGAACCTACGGAGGTGCTGGATGTTCCATGCGTTCTGGACCGGCACTCCCTCCTTAGTCTCCAAGCGCGCTGAGCCAGGCCTAGAAACATGAACAACCTTGAACGGGCCCTCCCACATGGAAGAGAGCTTGTGCAGCCCCTCCCTGGAGAGGACCCGCCTGAGCACGAGGTCTCCTACCTCGAGAGTCCTGGGGCGGATGTTGCGGCAGTGATATCGCCGCAGTGCTTGTTGGTACCTCGCCGCTCACAGTGCGGCTTCCCGGCGACGCTCCTCCCCCAGCACGATGTCCATCCCCCACATGGCGTCCTGCTGTGCCTCGTCGAACGCCAGGAGCCGCGCGGAGCGACGTCTGACCTCGTGAGGGAGGACTGCTTCCGCTCCGTAGACCAGGAAGAACGGGGTCTCTCCTGTCGGCTTGGTCGCGGTGGTGCGGATGGACCACAGCACGGACTGCAGCTCGTCGTACCAACCTCTGCTGCAAGCCTCCAGCTTCTGCTTGAACGTCCTGGTCTTGAGGGCCCTCAGGACCTCCGCATTGGCTCGCTCGGCCTGGCCGTTGCTTCGGGGGTGCGCCACTGAAGCGTAGCATATCTGCGTTCCAAGGTTAGCACAGTATGGTTTGAAGAGGTTACTGGTGAGCTGCGAACCATTGTCCGTGATGATGCGATTCGGCACCCCGAACCGGCTCACGATGCCCTTGATGAAGTTGACTGCGGAACCCGCAGGAATGGTGCGAATAGCCTCCACTTCAGCCCACTTGGTGAACTTGTCCACGGCAACGTAAAGGTCATGGTAGCCCCCTGGCGCCCGAGGAAACGGACCCAAGATGTCGAGCCACCAGACTGCGAATGGCCATGAAAGGGGGATAGTCTTCAAGCCCCCTGCCGGCTGATGGATCTACTTGGCGTGGAAGCGTGGTGGGCCAATAAAACCCACTGCGGAACGCCTTGCCAACGAGGGTCCGTGATGATGAATGATGTCCGCAGTCTCCGCCGTGTATATCTTCCAGTAGTTCCTTCACTTGCTCCCTGGAAATGCAGCGCAGGGACACATCGTTTGGTTGATTCCGGTAGAGCTCTCCATCTTTGATGCAGTATGTCGTGGCCTGGCGCGCCACTCGCACTGCTTCCTCCTCCTTCTCCGGCAGGGTCCCTTGCGTTAAGTAGCTCCGGAGCTCCGTGATCCAACATCCCTCCTGAGGTTCCATCATCAGGAGCAGGCGTGCTCCCGAGGCCGGGCCACAAGCCGGAGCTCCTGAGGCAGGTGGCTGAGGGAGCTCCTCCCTGGGCTGAGCCATGTTTGATAATGACGGTAAGGCTGAAGGCTTGAAGAGCCACACCTCGAAAACACCAGGCTCCTGAGGTAACTGCCTGGACACGCGTTTGGCAATGTCATCGGCTTCCTGATTGGTGCCACGGGGCACATGCTGCAACTCCAATCCCCAGAACTGCTTCTCCATCCTGCGGACCTCTGCAAGGTAGGCCTCCATGTGCTCATCCTTTGGCTCGTACACCTTGTTGGAGAAATTGACAAGGAGCTGCAAATCGCCCTTGATGGTGAGGCGTTTCACCCCCAGGGCAGTTGCGATCTTCAAGCCCGCTATTAAACCTTCATACTCCACTATGTTGTTGGAGACCTTTTCACCTTGCTGGAAATAGAGTTGCACGGCGTAATACAGCTTGTCCTGGGTGGGCGATATAAGCACCGCCCTAGCCCCAGCGCCGTGCCTGGAGAACGCCCCATCGAAGTACATGACCCAGCCTTCTAGCGCCTCGCTTCCCGGGGACAGGGACCGGTCCTCGTCGGCCTTGAGGCCTGGCGCCTCCGTCCATGCTGCCACAAAATCCGCCAACGCTGCTCCTTTGATGACTCTGGTCGTGCTGAATTCGAGCTGAAACGCTTGCAGCTCTATGTTCCACTCAGCGACCCTCCCAGCTGAATTGGGGCTCCTGAGCACTCTCTCCAGGGGGTATGACGAGACGACCTTGATGGGGTGACCCTGAAAATAGTGCCACAGCTTGCGCGAGGTGGAGCTTCTGAGGCATGGGGTACCTTGCTCTTGCATCCCGCAGCACTGTGCTAACGAAGTACACTGGGTGCTCAACGAGGTGGAGTGCGTCAGTGCTGGTGGCTCCTTTCGGAGACCGTGGTGCCTCTTGAGGCAATGAGGCCTCTTGAGACTGGCCATCTGGAAGAGGGGCCTCTTCCGCTTCTGGTGCGCCCCTCTGCAGTGGCTGATCCTCCTCAGCCGCGGTGGTGGTTTCGGTAGGCCTTCCTTGTCCCTGTTCCGCCTTGTCCCGAGCTGCCGCCGTGGTTTTGATTCGGCACTCCTCTCTGACTGCCACAAAGGCTGCGCTGGCGGAGTAGGGAGTGGCGGCAAGGTAAAGCACCAGGGGCTCCTGAGGGTGTGGAGCCACCATGACCGGTGGGCTGGTCAGGTATCTCTTGAGATCCTGGAATGCCTTGTCGGCCTCTTCAGTCCACTCGAAGGGCCCCTTTTTCTTCATTAGCTGGAAGAAGGGCAGGGCTCGTTCCCTCAACTTGGAGATGAAGCGCCCTAGCGCGGTCACGTGCCCCGTGAGCTTCTGCATTTCTCTGAGGGTCTTTGGCAGGCTCATGTCTTCCACCGCCTTGACCTTCTCCGGGTTAGCCTCGATGCCTCGGTGGGACATGAGGAAACCCAAGAGCTTGCCCGAGGGGACTCCGAACACACACTTCTCTGGGTTGAGCCGTAGGTTCACTGCGTTGAGGCTCACGAAGGTTTCCTCCAAGTCTTGTATCAAGGTCCCGGCCTCCCGAGACTTTACCACGATGTCATCGACGTAAGCTTCAACATTCTTCCCGAGCTGCGGGCCCAAGGTGATGTGCATCAGCCACTGGAAGGTCGCCCCTGCGGTACGCAACCCGAATGGCATGCATGTGTTGTAGTACACCCCACACGGGGTTAGGAAGGCTGTCTTCTCGATGTCTTCTACCGCCATCTTGATCTGGTGATACCCAGAGAAGGCATCCAGGAAGCATAACAGGTCGCATTCCGCAGCGGAATCGATGATCTCGTCGATGCGGGGGAGCGGGAACGGATCTTGTGGGCACGCCTTGTTGAGGTTGGTGAAGTCGACACACATGCGTTCCTTCCCTCCCTTGTTCGGCACAACAACAGGGTTGGCCAACCAATCTGGGTATCGGACCTCGCGAATGACCCCAGCAGCCTCTAATTTGCGGGTCTCTTGGATGATGAAGGCCTGCTTTTCTGTGGACTGCCGCCTGGCCTTCTGCTTCACAGGGCGCACGTTGGGGCACACGTTGAGGTGATGCTCGATTACACTCCCGGGGATCCCTGCCAACTGGTCTGGCTCCCAAGCGAATACCTTCTTGTTTGCATGCAGGAACCTGACCAGGGCCTCCTCCTGCTTGGGTTTGAGGTGGGAGCCTATGGTGAAGGTGGCGTTGGTGGACCCATCCTCATCGACGAGTATCTGCTTGGTTTCTGCCTTGTCTTAGGTGAACAACTGCTTCTTCTTGGCGGGCGCAGTCCCCATGGGCTTAGGGGCCTCCAAGTCGGTGGGCTGTGTCGACGCTGCTGTCTTGAAGTCGAGCTTGAGCACCCACAGAGCGACACCGGTATCCCCGTGCACGGTGAGGACACCGCTGCTCCCGGGCATCTTCATGAGGTTGTACGCCGGGTGCGTCGCGACCATGAACTGGGCCAGCGCTGGGTAGCTGAGGATGGTGTTGTAGGGGAGGCCGATGGGGGCGATGTCGAAGTCGACCAGCACCGTGCGGAAGTTGTCGTAGGTGCCGAAGGTCACTGGGAGCCGGATCTGTCCCAAGGAGCTGGATGACCTGCCCCAACGCCTGAGAAGGGCCGGCTGGGCTGTAGCCATTCCAGGGGTATGTAGAGGAGGTTGAAGGCCTCAACTGAGAGTATGCTGAGGCCCGCCCCGCCATCGATGAGAGTTCTGGTGATGGCTACCTAGCAGATGGTGGGGGTGCATAGCATGGGGAGCGCACCCGAGCAGGCCGAGTTGGAGGGGTGGTCCTCCTAGCTGAAGCTCAGGCCGGTCTCGGGCGCCACCTGATCCAGGGGAGCCCCCTACCGCGTGGAAGCGGCACTGACCTGGCGGATGAACGGCTTGATGTGGTAACTTGTAGGCGGCGCCAGCGAGCCGCCCAAGAGGGCCGCAACGACCGGGGGTGTTGGTGTAGTGCGATGGGACGGCGCAGGAGAGCCCCCTGCGGCGCGGACGAGCTCGGCGACACGGTCGAGCCATTCCTCGTAGACGTCGTCGGCGGGATGGCAGTGTAGGAGCTCGTTTGCCGCGATGAGTGCAGCCTGAGCCTCCATGGGTGCGCGAAGCGCGCGGGACGAAGATACAGCTAGGGCGAGCGAGGGAGTTGCGGTGCGGCTGTCTCGCCATACGGACGGATGCTGAGACGATGCTCGCTGCTTGTCCCCCGCCGGGCCGGTGGCGGCGTTGACGGCAGGTGGCGGGCAACAGCAAGGACGCCCGCCGTCAGGGGCCGCCTGGGCGACGTGGGAAGCGAGGGCGGCCCGGTGCTCCGCGCGGGCCCGACGAGTGTCACACATGAGCGTGATGGTCGGAGGAGAACGGGGTGATGGAAGACGAATTCCGGCGCACCCGTACCTGGCGCTCCAAATGTCGGATTTCGGGTTCCGGCAGACCCATGAGGTTCGAACACTGGGGTGCACGCGGAGATTTCGCCTCCTACCTACCTGCACCCCTCCGCCATGCTAAGGATCTAAGCTATCGAAAGAACAGCACAAGAGACACAGGGTTTATACTGGTTCGGGCCACCGTTGTGGTGTAATACCCTACTCCAGTTTGTGGTGTGTGGATTGCCTCCTGGGCTGATGATGATGAACAATACAAGGGAGAATAGCCTCGCGAGGGTCTGTCCTTGGCTGAGGCGATGAACTGCTGGGAGGAGTTCAGTCACCTTTCTCTCTCTCTCTCTCTCTCTCTCTCTCTCTCTCTCCCTCTCTCTCTCTCTCTGCTTCCAACCAGCCGACCCCTTGCCATGTGGGTGGCCGGTCCTATTTATAGAGGCCCTGGTCCTCTTCCCAAATATCGAGCGGGAAGGGAGCCAACAATGGCAGGCTAATTTGAATGGGGACAGCAAGTATCAGCTATCCTGACAAAAGTAGTCTTCGCCTGCGCAAAGCTCTGGTGATGACGCCGTCTTGGGCTCCACGGTGACCTCCGTCTTGTAGTCCTCCTGGTCTTGGTCTCGTTGCACCGAAACGGAAACCTTTGCCTGATGCCTCGGTACTCCGCGGCTGCGCTTGCCCCCTTTGCACCAAAGAGGAAAGGAGGACGCCGCGTGGTCTGGCACCCGCCTGGCGCCCTGAGTCGTCATGGCTTGCGTCACGGGTACCTCGCGAGGTACCCCGCCTTGATCTCTCCGCCTTCTCATGAGCCAACCTGACGAGGCCGTGCCTGAGGAGGCTCCGCGTCCTCCGCCTGTCAGGACCCCGATTCTAAGCCACCTCGTTCTAGCCGGTAACACCTCATATCACTTTGCGGCCTCACGCACGGTATCCCACGGGTGTCGCCTTACCATGGCCCGGGACCGTTTGCGCCTTTTGGCTCACGTATATGACAATGTCGCTAGCATCCATATGACCGAGAACCCGGGCCGACATGGCTAGTCGTGAACCCAAAGCGGCACAGACCTATGGAGACAGGCATACATGAATCACAGCGAACATGTCGGTCATCAACGAGTGATTCCGGGCTGTAGCACTGGGCTAGCAGGACTCCGGGGAATCCCGGGCTGTAGCAGGCTAGACAGGACTCCGGAGATCACCGCGTGACATTTCCCCGAAGGGACAGACATAGGGACGAAGTGAAACACATGCCGGCCAGTCAAGTGTCCTGAACAGTAGTGCTGGGCTAGCAGGACTCCGGTAAACCGGGCTGTAGCGGACTACTATGGCTCGAGGAGCACTAGACTACATTTCCCCATCAAAAAGGCTGCGAAGGGCAAACAACTAGATTGTCGGATCCCACTCATACCAAGCATTTCAAACATACATACAATATGCTCGATATGGGTACATACAACATGGCATCACAACAAAACTCTACAACTCAAGTACTTTATTTAAAGGCTCCAGGGAGCCATACATAATATATTCATACAGGTAGGGGCCACATGACCCGACACTCAAGTCATACAGTCATACAAGCACATGCGGAAGCAACTAGTCTGAGTACAGACTCTAGAAAGAAAGAAGGCTTCTCGAAGCCTGTCTATCTACATAGGGCCCTCCATGGCCTGGATCACCACCTGGGTGTCTAGTCACCTGCCGACGTCAACATCTACGTAAAACCCATCGGAGGGGGCAGTGTTGTCGTCTGAAAACAATAAATAAGCAAACATGAGTACAAAAGTACTCAGCAAGTCTTACATCAGAACCTACTGTACATGCTCATTCTCAAGAAGGTGGTGGGGTTTATGCAGCAAGCCAGCTTTGACTCTTGGCTAAGCTATCCTACGGAATCTTTTAGCAAAATAGTTTTCGCACACGAGTCCACTACTCACCATCACAATACTCCACCGAGGATCCTCCCTCGAATCCTGGGAAGGGGCCATCCTCGGTACTCACACTTATCTTGAGTCTTTTAGTAGTATCCATTAACTTGTCTATGAACTGTATATGCAATCAAGTAGTCCTTTACCGCGGACGCGGCTATTCGAATAGTTTCATACCCTGCAGGGGTGTACTTCGTCACACATGTTTCCACCACTTAGCGTCTGCACACGAAATGTGCTCGGCAGACTTCAAGCGAAAACCAACGTGGGTGTAGACCACGACCTGACTAACCTCACAAGTCTCTAGTCCAGGGTCATCGCCTATTCAGGTTCCATCCGCAAGGAAATCCGGCCGGGGTGTCCTCAACGGCCCTGAACGATGTGAACAGGGTTCCCGAGACACCAAACGGGTGACCCGGTACACCGTGCCACGGTGTATCTACCGCAACATAGCCCACCCCTAGGGTCAGCGCTACGCACGGCCGCCAACACATATCCTACAAACACCAGAAACTAGTTGCAACTCCTGGACTGAGGCGAGAGGGGTCGGTAAGTCGAGCGGGGTCATATTTCAGGGCCCAATGTGTGGTAGTAGCTGAATCTTAATTCACGCATACAGAACTCAGTTCTTAGGGACGGCTTCAATGAAACAACCCACCATGTACTCCTACATGGCCTCTCATCGATACCTTTACCAAAACATGTTCAACACATCCCACATAATACTGGCACAAGCATTTCACTCTAGCCCATCACCCAGATGAACCAGACCTGACACAACTCTAAGCATAGCAGGCATAGCAAGGTAGGAATCACAAAACATGGCTCAATCAACTCCTACACATGCTAGTGGGTTTCATCTAGTTACTGTGGCAATGACAGGTCATGCAAAGGATAAGGGTTCAACTACC
Organism: Triticum monococcum; assembly: GCA_034509565.1. Lineage (NCBI taxonomy): Eukaryota > Viridiplantae > Streptophyta > Magnoliopsida > Poales > Poaceae > Triticum > Triticum monococcum. Next base: position 143,807,665 of record CM067841.1, on the reverse strand, counting down.
GTAGCACACAGCAGTTTGAATCGTGTTGTCTTAATGCAGTAAACAAGAGCAGGAGCGGGAACATGGGTTGTATCGGAATGATCAATGGTTGCTTGCCTGATGGAGTGGTGACGGAATACTGCCCTTCAGTTGGATACTCGTGAATATCCTCGGATGCACAACCTACCACGAAGAACACAACCGAGCACAATCAACACATGACGATATGCAACAATATGATGCATGCTATGACATGGCAATATGGATGTGTCTTGAGCTAATGCAACTAGCTATAATTTAAATGGAGTTGGCTTGAGTGCAAGGTTCAAATTCCAACCCCATATATGATTATTTAAATGCCCTTTATTTGTTTTGTCCAAAACAGGGGACAAACATTGTTCAAACATGCATGAAAATGGTACAGATGGATTCCTTGAATTTTTCTGATAATTTTACATATATAATTTGTCTCATTTGGAGTTATGGTTGAATTTCTATGAATTTTTGAAGTTTTGGGTATTTTCTGGAATTTCCTGAGTTATTTTAATTCCAGAAAAGATATATTGCGTCAGCATGACAACAACATTGCGTCAGCAGGTCAAAGGCGGCTGTCCCAGTCAAACCTGACGTGTGGGGGCCACTGGTCAGTGTAACAGGGCAGGGAGAGAGGCTGACTAGTGGGTCCCGCCTGTCAGGGTCATTAGTTAATTAAACTAATTAATTTTAGTTAGGAACTAATCTGGATAATTAGCAGAGGGGGGGCCCACTTGTCATTGACTCAGGGGAGTCAACTGGGCCCACCCAGTCCACGTCAGTGGTCAAACTCGCCGGACTTGGTCCACGGCTCGTCGCCGGCGACGACAGAGACGGCGGAGGGGCTCGGGATCGCCGCTCCGGCGACCATTCGGGCGGCGGAGCTCATCTATACGATGCCCAGACTCGCGTGAATCCAGTGGGACACACGGGAGGCTGCGGGGCGGCCGGAGCTCGCCGGAATCAGGCTCGAGGCGGCGGCCGGAGCTCGGGCGAGCTCGGGTTCGAGGCTATAAGGCGCGGGGAGGCATGCGGATAGGTCCTACGGGTTCCTGGCGTCACTAGGAACACGACGACGGGCTCGGTTGCGGCTGGCTTGGCCCCTGGCCACGGCGGCGCCATGAGCGGCGGAGCCGAGTTCTCGGCCAAGGTGGCCGGCAGGGCTAGGGGGGCGCTCGAGCTACGGGGCTAGGGGGAGGAGGAAGGGGAGCTCACGGCGGAGTTGCTGAGCAGGCCAGTGGGCTCGGGGAGGCGTTGACGATGGCGAATCGAAGTCGGCGATCGGCGGCGCCCGAGGTTGAAGACGAGCTCGGTGGAGTCGTTTGCGGGCCTCCGGCGGGGCGTGGCTTGGTGGAGCGATCGAGGAGGAAGTGGCGGAGCTTCAGGACACGGTGGAGCAGCGCGGGGACGGCGGTGGACACGACTACGCCGGCGGAATGACGACGGCTGCGTCGGCCATGGCTAAGGGGAGCGAGGGAGTGAGGCAGGGGGCGAGTGAGCATGTCCAGGGGGTCGAGGCGGCGACGTGGAGCCCGTCTAGGCCAGCAGGGCGGCGAGGGGAGGAAGCAGGGCGGCAGCCAGGTGCGTGGCGCGCGCGGGTGCCGCCGTCGAGCACCTGCCTGCCTGCCTGGCCGAGCCAAGCTGCTCGCTGGCGCGGTGGCTGGGCTGGGCCAGCAGGTGGGCCTGGTGGGCGGCGCCAGGTAAGGCCCAGGTGGGCTTCTCCCTCTCCTCTTTTTTATTTATATTCTGTTTTCTATTTTCTATTATTCTGTTTTGATTTAGTTTAAATACTAAATCATTTTATAAAATCCTAAAAATATTTATGGATACTTTCTGAAATATTTCAGTGGCCCCAAAAATAATTCCAACATTATTTGAGCATTTAAATTATTTAATAGTATTTAAAAGCCCAAATTCAAATATTTATAAATTAAATCAATGCCCCTTTTGATGACCTAAAATTATATTCACCATTTTTCCCAAGGGTTCTAGCCCAAGGCAAAGAGGGTGAACATTTCTGAAGGGCATTTCAGGTTCATTGAATTTATTTTTAGTAAACCCTAGTTGATTTCAGGGGGGGGTGCTGGGGGTTCTGCTTTCCCCATTTCCATTTCTGATGAAAGTAGACATGATGCACACTCTAATGCATAACCTAGCTAGGATGTGACACCGCCTTGCGAGGCTTGGCCCCTCGCAAGGGTCTTGAGTTTGTGTTGGTGAAGATGGGCCGCGTTGGGCCCCCTTTTGAGCCACGCCGCAGGCCGCAGGCAGGCAAGTCTGGGGACCCCCGTTCCCAGAATGCCGACAACAATATATGCTGAAAATAGTAAGAAAATATAGCACCTAGCATGTGTTGGATGGATGAGTATCATAGTACTTGCAGTACTGTGCCAGGCCTCCGACATTGGGTTTTGATTCTGGTATCCTTCTGAACTAGCTTTGCTCAATCAACATCAGACATCCACTCTAGGATTGATGTTTGTTGGCTTGCAGGTTTAACACATGGCAGTGAAAATTCCTCCGAACTTGAAGTGAGTAGTACAAGTATGCGTAGCTGAAAACAACAACAACTTGGTTCACCCCGTATATGACAACGTGGAGTACAACACCACAATCAGACACCTTGGCGACTTGAGCTTTCACTTACAGCCTCAGGACTTGTCCACTTGACTTTTCGTCCAACCACTCTCCTCTTATATCTTTGTCTTTCTTACATGGGAGCGCACGGGAGTAAAAGCCTGGGCGACTCACGGCCATAACCCATAGCAGAGGGGCGCTAGACGCGGCAGCTCGGGCAGAACTAACAGGGCCGCGGCGGTTCATATAACCGGCTCATGGATATGACGCGAAGGCGAGCGGGCCATAGCGGTGGAGGCGACTTACAAGCGGACAGAGTGACGCCGCGACAACATGGTGCGGGCGCGACCACGGGAACGCAACAGAACGAGGAGGGACGGGAGTGAGGCCGAGTCGGAGCAGTTTGGGGCGGAGGCCACTCGGAGTCAGAGCCCGGGCACGAGTCGGCTGCGGGGACTCAAGGGAGGCGCGACCCGTTTTTTGCAGAGAGCGGAGCTGGTGACTTGGCGGCTCGGACCTGCCTTCGCAAAGCAGTGCGGCGGTTCGTGGGCGGCGATTTGGAGCTGAAGGTGAGGTGGCGGTCTTGGCACGGACGTACGCCAGGGCGAAGGCGCCTTGGGAGCAATGGTGGTTTCGGATTGAGGGCGGTCCAGCGAGGAGAGGCGAAGGACGGCAGCGGAAAGGCCTGGATGGACCGAGTGCGATGGAGACAGCGTCTCAGCAGAGAGATACAGTGAGGCCGGTAGAGGCGGCTCGCGGTCTAGGCCAGCGAACCAGTGAGGCCGGTCTGCGATGGTAGAAGCCAGGAATAGTAAAGCTGGACGATGAGTTACAACCATGGAGGCCGAGTCCGTGTCCACCCTTGGGTCTTCCTCCGGGTCGTGGCCGGTTTCAAGGCTGAGTCCAATTCCTGTTTTCTTGTCGTATGGAACAATCACAGCTTTTCCTCACGTGCACCCATCATAGTAGTATGCACGAATCAGTAGGGTTTGGAGGATTGGCACTGCTGCTTCTGATTTGACCATAAGTGGTTGACACGGATCAGATCTGCAATGGAAAACTCCCTATAGCCTCAAAAATACGCTCCAAAAATTGACCTGACGTCGGATCACCGGATCGTAAGTACGCGCCATGGCACGCAACCCTAACTTATGATGTAGATCTTTGCAAACCAGCTCTTCTTGATCCGGAAAATTGAGAGCTCCTCGATCCCTAGGAAAGATCCCTTCAAGAACTCAACACCACCATGCGCGAGCCCCACGGTGGGAGCCAACTGTCGTGGAATTGTCATGGCAGATGTCCGTAGTGTCAGGACTTAGTCGAGAGGCCAACGCATCTATGTGGTAGCTTGAGAGGGGTTGAGCGGGACGAGAGACGCGATGTTTTACCCTGGTTCGGCCCCTCACGGTGGAGGTAAAAGCCTACATCCTGCTTCATTGATATTGATGATGATGATCATGGTTACAAGAGTGCTCTATCTCGAGAGCTATTGTCTAAACCTACCTTGTCCAACTTGTGGAACTTGTGAATCTTGTCCCTCTTGGGGTGCCCTGCCCCTCCTTATATATGTTGAAGGGGCGGTTTACATGACTAGTCCTATTAGGATTAGGTTTACTCTATTACAAGTGGAGTCCTAGTCTTGCTTCCTTTGTAATGGAATATTCCTTATGCTTTCCTCTTAAGCTGGCCCACAATGATACAAGCCGGCCTTCCATGAACCGCCTGCTTGGGCCACCGGGTCTTGTTGCTCCTCTGCTCCGCCGGCCGGGTCACCGGTGGGTGGAGAGATCCGGGCGGGTCACTTAGTGAGTCACCAGCCTGGGCGGGTCACCAATGAATCGCCAAGTCCAGCCGGGTCATACTTCCGGCCGGGTCTTACCACGGGGTATATCCCCGACAAGTAGTGTTTGCTGATCATATGGGCCGTGGTTTTAAACAGCCTGGATCCAAGTTTTTCTGGGTTGTACTTGCCAGCTTACAGATCCACCCTCAAGACATTGGACCCAACTCTGTATCCAATATCTGCAACTTTCAGGTGATTTGTGAAGCCTATCTACAAGAATAGCCAACTGTCGAGCTGTTCCGGGATTTCTTCCACTTAAACCGTCACACTGAATTCGTAGACGGGCTCAATACTGAACTCGGTGGCATCTCCATTCAGAAAAGGAAGGATGTTAGCTTTCCTCACGCCAAACTTCACAGTCACCCAAAGGATTGGAATCAGACTTGGTTCCATTGCAAGGACACTTCTCCTGAAGATGAGAACCCTCTGCCGGGTTACCGTACTCATCGACTTGCCAACACTCATCTGCTTCCGCAACGACTAAGTGCCAAGGAACGGGCCTCGTATGCTCCACAACTCGCCAAGCTTAGAGCTTTCATGGCCAACGGTTTAACAGGTGTGGACTTTGTTCGTTGCTGGCTATCCTGGAGTATCTTGCCGTTAAGTTGTCGCTCCGGCTTAATGTGCGAGTATACCAGTGACATAAAAGACACCCAACATCATATTGACATCCAACTAACAGATGAAGAAGTTACTGAGTCTGTCAAGAAAATGTTGAATGAACCGGAAGCTGTCTGTAGCAAGATTGGGCTAAGTCCCTTTTACACACAGAACAAACTGCCCGTTGTAAGAATTGTTTTGCTTCCTCTTTATACCTTGATATTTTTTAGCTGTGCAACTTTTAATACCCTCTGCTCATCTTTTAAACAGGGTGATGACCTATTCTGCAAAAGGAAACCTCAGGAGAAAACGGTTAAGGCTCCTCGTCTTAAAACGAAGGCTATCAAGAAATCTGCTAAGAGGAAATCAACTAAGCCAATCGGTTTAGAGCTTGATGACGACCCTGATGAACCGGATGTAGAGGTAGAAATTGATTCTCTTGGTTCACTTTTCATACACCTCATTGACAATGATATTTATCAGGATGATGCCGAGGGCAGCCAAGCTGATGACGCAGAGGTAATTATCCTTTCCTCCGGTTCAGATCCTCTGCCAACACAAAAAATCCGTCAAGCAATACTTTAAGTAAGATTTTCTCACCCCCTAGCTTACTTGGACCCAAACTTTATTTTGAAGAAGCAGCAACACGAAGCTCGCCGCACAAGCCGTCATAGCGGCCATGTAATCACTTCCACCGGTCTACCAAATACTCCGGTTCGGAAGCGCCAATCTAAGGTTTCAAATACTTCCAATACTTCTTACCCCAAGGCAGGTTATTTCTGACAACCACTTAATCCGTCCGATTCGAATTATCAGGGAACGCCGCCTTCATCATCCGGCGAATCAACTGCCACACAGCTTCCACCCCTCAAGACCGTCCCTCCGTAAATGTAGCTGTCTCTTTTTGACGCTTTATGCTTATGTGCTATACTGATGTGTATGTTTTTCTCTTTCAGAGCCAAGGCCAGACCCAATAAGAAGGGTCATGTAGATAAACCGGCTGATGACCATGTGACAGTTGAACCGGAAATAATTCCAGAGCCAGAGAGAGCAAATGCTGACGCCATGTTTGATGACCTGCCACCTCCAGATCATGTCTTTACTGAACAGCAAAAGTTGATACCATAGTGCAAGCTGATAAACTGGCGAGTCCAGTCCATACTAATGATGGACCGTCTAGTCCGGTTAAGGTTACTGATATTCCACCAACTCCACAAAAGACTGCTGGTGACAAGGAAGATGAAGTTATCATTACTGGCATTGGCCACACCTCTGTAACGCCTCGAGACCGTTACGCCAGGTGTCTTCCAGTTATTCGTTGTTGTTGCCCTGTCTTTTGTTTGCGTGTCATGCATTTCATATGATGTCATCATGTGCATCGCTTTTGCATACATGTTCGTCTCATGCATCCGAGCATTTTCCCCGTTGTCCGTTTTGCAATCCGGCGCTCCTATGTCCTCCGGCGTTCCCTTTTGTCTCTTTTCGTGTGCGGGCGTTAAACGTTCTCGGATTGTACTGAGATTTGCCAAGCGGCCTTGGTACACTACCAGTAGACCGCCCGTCAAGTTTCGTGCCATTTGGACTTCGTTTGATACTCCAACAGTTGACCGCGGAACCGTAAAGGCCTCATTTGTGTTCCAGCCCAACACCCCTCGAAAGTGGCCCAAAACCCATCCAAACCCCCTCTATACTCTCGGTCGTTCGATCACGATCGCGTGGCCAAAAACCGCACCTCATTTGGACTCTCCTAGCTCCCTCTACCTATATATATGTGTCCCTCCCGGAATTTTCGCGCAGATGAAACCCTAGATCCAAGTCCCTCCGCGCCGCTGGACGCGTCCACGCCGCGCCGGACATGTCCACCAGAGCCGGCCACCTCACTCCAACCAATGACAGCATGCCACGTCACCTGCGCCGCCGGCCACAGCCAATCAGGTCGCACCACGTCGCCTCCTCTCGCTCTCTCTCTCTCTCTCTCTCTTTCCACCGCGCCGGCCCTGCAGGCGATCACAGGCCCGCGCTGGCCCGAGCCGCCGCCGCCGCCGCCCGAACCTGCGTGAGCCCGAAGCCTCGCCGCCGCTATGCTGCTCTCGCCGGACCTCGCCAGCGACCCTCGTCACGTCCCCGTCCACCGGCAGCGCCTTCACCGCCGCCCACCACCGCCACAGCGCTCCGGCGAGCCCACACCTCGCCGGTGCCCGAATCCCCGCACCTCCGCCGCCGATCTGCCGAATCCCACTGGCGCCCTTGCCCTGTCGTCAGAGATCGGGGCCCGCGGTACTGCTTCCTCGCCGGCGCCGCCATCGACCGCCGCCGCCCCTGTCTCTTCGCTCCCGATCGGGAACGGGAGAGGGACGACAGGGCCTTCCGCCGGCCTCGTGGGCCGCAGTGCCTCCTCGGCCCGCCTTGCCTTTTTCCCGTCCTGGGCAGGAGCCCATGGGTGAGCGCCACTTTTCCCTTCCCTGGGCGACATATAGTCTTCCGACGCTCACTTTCGGTCCTTTTTTTTCACTAAGTCCTCAGATCCTCATATTTCATGCATATGTTCATCATGCCATAACTTCATGTGTGATGCTCTGTTTTGTGCGAGCAATATATCAAAATGTTCGTTACGATGTCCTCTTCATTTCATTCCATTGAACCATGCTTGTTTGAGTCGATCTTGATGCCCTAAATGCTGTTGCAAGAGTTCCATGTAATGTTAGTCTCTATTTTTTATCACATTATGGACATTTGTCATTTTTGCCATGTTTAATGTGTGCCTCCTATGAACTTGATCCCTACATGTGTTTTGTTATATGCCATGCCATCTTTATAGGGGTGTATGCCATGTATTTTTGTGATCAATGTGGTGACTAGCACAAGCATGCAAAGTAGCTCTCGTGATGTTGCTGATTTTAGGGACTTAGAATTCTTATTCTAAGTCTTTATCTGCTGTTATTTTTATGCCATGTATTCATGTTGCTACAGAGTGATCCATGCCTCTTTTGAGTATGTTCAGTAAGGATGCTTTTGAGATATTGTTATGTTCTATCTATCCATGTCTTTGTGTGCATTTATGGAGTATCCTAGCATGACTCAATCTTGCTCTACTTTTGCTATAAATTGTTCCTGGCAGATTGTTTACATGTTATTCAATTTTGCCATGGTTGTTGTGGTTGATCCATGCGTGCTATGAGATTGTTCTTGCCATGGTTAGCTTCATAATAATGTCTTCTTGCTGGTAGTATGCTTAGTTTGTCATGCAATGCCTTGTGTTGAGTGCATCGAGCTTGCAAACATGCCTACGTAATTCTGTTCATGCCATGTCCAGTTTTCTGCCAAGTCTGAATCTATTAACGAAACTCGCTATGTTTACATGGTTGCCATTGTATCTTCTGATCCCTTTTGTCTAATGTTCAGTAAGGGACTTTTGTTATATGCTTTGATTAGATTCATTCCATGGCTTGCTTTGCTATGATATGTTCCTGTAGCATGTTGTTATCTTGCTCTAAACATTGCTTCCTGATGTTAATTCCTGGCATGTTGTTATTTTCTCTAAGTCTGTGATCCTGATATCTTTTGCACTTTTGCCATGCTTGTTTGAACCCGCTCTTGTGTGATTTAGCCATAGCTCTGTGTTCATCTTTTTGTCAAGCATCTTGAGTGGATCACTGCCATGTGCTTTGCTGCTATGTTGGAGTGCAGTAGTTTAGTGTCTTGTTGCATTCTAGATGGCATCGTGCTGTTAATCGCAGTTTAGTGCCATTAATGTTTTGCTTGCCATTTCCAAACCGTGCATCTGATTCCGGTTGTCGGATTGCGGGTTCCGGCAGACCCTTAAGGTTCGAACACTGGCGTGCGCGCGTAAATGTCACCTTCAACCTCCCCGTCTCGAGGGGATCTAAACTACTAAAAGAACTGCACGAAAGACACAAGATTTATACTAGTTCGGGCCACCAATGTGGTGTAATACCCTACTCCAGTGTGTGGTGGATGGATTGCCTCCTGGGGTTGGTGTGGATGAACAATACAAGGAGGAACAGCCTCGCGAGGGTCTGTTCTTGGCTGTGGTAATGAACTGCTACGAAGAGCGCAGTCACCCTCTCTCTCTCTCAGATCCTGTACCGAACAACCAGGAATCGAACCCCTTGCTATGTGGGTGGCTAGTCCTATTTATAGAGGCCCTGGTCCTCTCCCCAAATATCGAGCGGGAAGGGATCCAACAATGGCGGGCTAATTTAAAGGGGGACTACGAGTACATCTATCCTGACAAAAGCAGTCTTCGCCTGCCAAAGGCTCTCGTGATGACGCCACGCTGGGCTCCATGGTGACCTCCATCTGGCAGTCCTCCTGGTCTTGGTCTCATTGCACCGAAGTGGCAACCTTTGCCTGATGCCTCGGTACTCCGCTGATACGCTTGCTCCCTTTTCACCAAAGAGGAAAGAGGGACGCTGCGCGCGCTGGCACCCGCCTTGTGCCCCGTGTCGTCATGGCTTGCGTCATGGGCACCTCGCGAGGTACCCCGCCTTGAACTCTCCGCCTCCTCGCGAGCCAGCCTGACGAGGCTGTGCCTGAGGATGCGCCGTGTCGTCCACCTCGCGAGGCTTAGCCCCTCGCGAGGGTCTTGAGCCTCGTGCTGATGAAGATGGGCCGCGCTGGGCCCCCACTTGAGCCACGCCGTAGGCCGCAGGCAGGCAAGTCTGGGGACCCCCGTTCCCAGAATGCCGACAGTAGCCCCCGGGCCCAAGGCGCGCATGGACTTGGCCGTGCCGTGAGGCGAAAGGGCAAGGGCGAAGCGCCGCGGGCCCTAACATCCTGCGGCCTCAGACGCCGCGCGGCGGTTGATTGGACGTGGCGCCTCCGCTTCCCCACGACGCCTTGGTGATCGTGCGAGTTGGACAAGTCCCTGCATGCAGAACGTGTTATGATTACATGTGATCATGGAGACCGGCGGTTGGCCTTCGCCGGCTATAAGTACAGCAGCGCTCGTGCCCGTCCAGCCCATCTCCTCTTGCTCTCTCCTTCGCCTCAGTTCTTGCTCCGTCTTGGTGCGATGGCTCCGATTTGCTGATTCTCTGCAGCGGAGAAGGGAAAGGCTCCTCGACAAGGGCCAGACCCTCTCCCGCCGAAGAAGCAACTCACCCATTGCAGCCGGGACGATGAGGACCATCCGGTGGTGGCGAGGCCCCGGGGCGAGCGGGCTCTGCCGGGGTTCTCGCTGCCTTTGTACGCCCATGTCGAGGGCCCCAGAGGTGCTGATGATGATCCCCACGGTCAGCGCCGTCGTCGCTGCCGTCGGGTTGTGAAGGCGCGGGTGCCTCCTTCTGGAGTCCATGCCGCGGGCTCCTCCCATGAGTTCGTGCTCCACGTCGTCACTCCTCTTCAGTCCTGGATCCGCCTTCCTCCCTTCTTTGCCTCCATGGTTCTTCCAGGGGGGCCTATGGAGCTCCAGCTGCAGCACGCCGACTGCGGCGCCCGCGCGACCGAGGCCGAGGTCGACGTCGCTGCCCGGGGCGCGGTCTACATGTCCCGCGGCTGGAGGGAGATCGCATGGGTCTGCAGGGAAAGAGGCGTCTTCATGGTCCACCTGGAGTATGATGGCGCGGCGGTGATGTTCCTCAAGGTCTTCGACGCGATCGGGTGCCGGCTGGAGTGCTGCCGCGGGAGAGGCGACCAGGACCTCGCCCTGGTGCGGGCTAGGCCCGTCGATCGCCCCCTTGGCAGTGGTGCCCGAGGGTCCAGCGGCTCCAGCGAGATCTTCGCGACTCCGGAGACGAGCGACGACAGCTACGAGCCCCCGAGCCATCGCCGCTCCAGGAGTAGGACGGACGCGTCAGGCTGTCGCCAACCCTGATCTGGATGGAGTTGGCGCCGGTGCCTGACGGCCCATTGTTGATGATGGCATCTTCCGCATGAGCCCATATATTTAGCACTCCTTAGGATCCGTTCCCTGCGAGGAATCGAAATGCGCCCCATGGGGGCTTGTAAGGTGTCTGTAGTCCCGTTTGTTAATATATGACCTTTGCTATGGATTCGTGTGAGTTGCTGATTCCGTCATAGCTTAGTTCTCCCTTTCGAACCTCGCGAGGGCTTGGTGCTCTACGCCGACAGGTCCTAGTCCCAAGGCGGCGTCAGCCGTCACTGGTATGCCAGGTCGCGATGCCGTGGTGAAGGCCAGGAGGTGAGCGACCCGAGGTCCGGTACGAGCCCCTGAGTCGCGATGCTCAGGAGGTCCCCTCTGGCGCCCAAGCAGCCATCACTTAGTGAGAAAGGGAAGCAATGTCGCTAGTACAGAGTTGCTTTAGGTGCGGGGGTAGTGCTGCAGCAGCCAGTGCCGTGGGTGGTAACTTATCTTGAGGATTAGGGGCCATTCCAGGTGCGCCATTGGTTCCGTGTGTGGATACGAGCGGAAACGCCCGGCAAGGTCCTCGCGAGGCCCCTTCTTCCCCGCCTCTGCTCCCCTTTCTGCTCTACGTCCTCGGGTCTCGGCCCTTGAGCTTGTCTCAGCCGTCGCTGGTATGCTAGGTCGCGATGCCGTGGACAAGGCCAGAGGGTGAGGGCTAGAGAGCATTAAGATCCATGAGTCGCGATGCTCAGGCACCCCCCCCCTTTAATGTGTAAGCGGTTCGCGCGGGCGAGGGCGAAGGAAACCTCGTGAGGGCCTCGGCTTGCGCGGTTCCCTCCAGGGATCCTGCAGGGTCATCACAGAAAGAAGATGGTGTTGCCACGGCGGCCATTAGTCGATCGTTAGTCACTCAAGAGCTTGCTGGTTGAGGTAGGCGAGGCATATCTGGGCACCCGTGAGCCAGCGCGGGACTCCCGAGGCCCTACCTCTGGGCGGGTTGCGCCCGGCACTGGGCCATATGTTGACATGTGTCCCTGCAAAATTTGGTTAGATGCCGGTACTCTACGTCCTCGGGTCTCGGCCCTCAAGCTTGTCTCAGCCGTTGTTGGTATGCCAGGTTGTGATGCCATGGACAAGGCCAGAGGGCGAGGGCTGGAGAGCCAGTAAGAGCCCTGAGTCACGATGCTCAGACACCCCCTCCCTTTAACGTGCAAGTGGCCGACATGGGAAGAGAAGATGCCGCGGACGGGCACCATGCAGCTAAGCGTGATAGGCAATGCATAGCTGGAAATAAACGCTAGGGGGATACACGCCGCTGGGTCTGGCCCGAACGGCTTGGGGATGATGCAGCCTGAGGGGCACCCCAACAAGGCAAACTAACGACGGAAAGGTAAATGCAGATACATGCCGCGGGGGCTGACCCACGCGGCCTGGGAGTGATGCAACCCTGGGGGGGTGCTCCCAGCTGAGAACGAAACCTGAAAGATGTCACTTGAGGATGTCGTCGGCGTAGTGGCATTGGTGCAGCAGACTTGACGGGCTGCAGAAGCCGATCCTCACGAGCCCCCAGGCCCCGGGGCCCCGGGAGGCTGCGGAGGCACTGGTGACTCCTCGCGAGCTGCCTCCATCTCCTCCAAGGCCGCGGAACGCCTGTCTTCCTGAGCCTCCACGATGCCCCTCATGAGGCGCTGGTACGCCGCAGCCATGCTCGGCAGGCCATAAGGCATGCGAACATAGCTGTGGGGTGGACCTTCGCAGCGCCCCACTCAAGGTTGTCAGAATCACGATTCTGTTATACGATTCTACGACTTTACGATCCAAACTAACCCCTATGATTCTACGATTTTAGTTCTTAGAATCTACGACTTTACGATCCTGATAGTGAAGATCCTATGATTTGCGATCCAACCATCAAAGCTCCGATTCGATTCAAAATCACGATTCTGACAACCTTGGCCCCACTTGCAAGGGCCAGACACGCTCCGTTGTGGCGATCTGATTAAGCCCCGGTACGTCGACACAGACGCGCAGCCCACCATCCTCGCCTGGATGTGGGGCCACGGCTGGCAAGCGGCGGCAACCTCTCATGATCCTTGTCTCCTGTAGCTCTCGAATGGCCTCGTCAACGAACTCTTGCTGGTCTGATCTTCCTCGTCTGGCTCCTTCCTGAGGGAAACGTGCTGTGAAGCATGCCTCCACATGGTGCCCAAGCGCCTCCTTCGCGACCCTGGCTAGGTCGGTGGCCCTCCAGGTGAGAGCCCCCAAGCCCTGCCTGAGGAGGGCGCCGGACGCGCTTTCCTATGTGATGGATGGAGGGCCCTCCTGAGGGGGCACGGGCCCTGAGGGGGCTGAGCCTGACGACGTCTTCTTCTTCTTGGGGGTGGTCTCAGGAAGCCTCCTGCTCCCGCGATCTGGGTCTTCTAGCGACGCGGCCTGAAAGGCTCGCTCCAGGGAACACACTGCATCTCTCTCTTCACAGGGCACCGTGATGACACCGCGACTTCCTAGTATCTTGAGGACGTTGTAGCCATGGTGCCTCACGGCCATGAACTTGGCCAGCGCTGGGTACCCGAGGATGGCGTTGTACGGCGGGCAGATGTGGGCGACGTCGAAGTCAATGAGCTCGGTGCGGTAGTTGCTGCGGGCCCCGAAGTGACAGGGAGGCGGACCTGCGCGATCGGGATTGTGGAACTGTCGGTGATCCCGGAGAAAGGCCTGGTTGGCTGAAGCTGGTCATAGGGCACTTGGAGGTTGTTGAATGTTTCCACGGACAGGACGTTGAGCCCTGCCCCGCCATCGATGAGGGTCTTGGTGACCTGCACGTTGCTGATGACCGGGGAGCAGAGCATCAGGAGGACTCTTGCAGTGGCCGCGCACTTGAGCTTGTCCGCCGAGCTGAACATGATGGGGCACACCGACCACCTGAGGGGCGCGTTGCTTCGAGCTTGGGGAGAACTGCATTCACTTCGCGGGGAAACTGCTTGAAGATACGTTGGGAGGCTGGGGCTTGAGCTCCGCCCAGGATGCAGGCGATCTCGCGCGGCTCCTAGAAGCCCCCAGCCCCCTCGTCTTGATGGCGGTCTTCGTTCCTTCTTGGTGGAGGCGGTAGCGGAGGTAGGCCTGCGTTGCCATGAGGGCAGTCCTCACGAGGCTGGTCTCTCCAGTCCCCCTCGCGAGGCAGGTCCCGCCAGCGGTCCTCGCGAGGCTGGTCGCGCCACCCCTGGGGCGGGCCGCGGTCTTGCCAGCGCCCTGGGTTTCTTCCTCCTCCTCGGCCATAGCCCCGGTCAGCACAGTCAGGGCGATGGCCGATCCTTCCTTCTCGTACGGCGTGGAGCTCTTGACACTCGTTGGTGTTGTGGGTGTGGAGGTCATGGTACACACAGTACCGGCTGCCTCTGGAGGGTTCGGGCAGATCCTTGCCCCACTTGGTGTCTGGTTCGGCTGCGAGCACGGCAGCCCCCTTGCACTTCACGTCCTTGGCCTTGGGCTTCTTCTCTTCTGGGTCCGCGGCAGGCAGCTCGAGGAGGGAGAGACGTCCCTCCTCAGCCCTAGTGCACTTGTTCGCCAAGTTGAACAGCTCCAGGGAGGTGCAGAGGTCTTCGTGCATCGCCAGCTCCTCCTTCATCTTGACGTCACGCACGCCATCAGAGAAGGCGGAGATGATGGCCTCCTCTGACACCCTGGGGATCTTGAGGCGCGCGCTGTTGAAGCGCTGGATGTACTTTTGCAGGGTCTCTCCGGGTTGTTGCTTGATGCGGCGCATGTCACTCACGACAGGCGGCTGGTCACGAGTACCTTGGAAGTTGGCGATGAAGCGGGCGCGCATCTGGTCCTAGGAGGAGATCGTGCCTGGAGCCAAATTCATGAGCCAGGTTCGCACCCCTTCCTTGAGCGCCATGGGGAACCAGTTCGCCATGACCTTTTCATCCCCGCCGGCAGCCTCGATACCCAGCTCATAGAGCTGGAGGAATTCTGCGGGATCGGTTGTGCCATCATAGCAAGGAGGCAGGTCGGGCTTGAACTTGCCGGGCCACGCGACGCTGCGCAGCTCAGTGGTGTAGGCGTGGCAGCCCGCGGTGGCCACGAAAGGCCTCGGTTGGTGGAGAGCTTGGTCTTGAGGGCCCCCACGCGCTGCAGCTAGGAGCAGGGCAGGGTCTTGACGTGCCGGAGCTGGAGCAGGGTCGCGGCGTGCCGGAGTAGGGAGTGCCCTGGCAGCCCCCTGCGGGCAAGGGATTTCTTGGCAGCTTCGCTCTAGTTGCGATGGCGCCTGGCAGAGCGGGTTCCGCCCAGGGGCCAGTCGCCTTGGAGCCACGGCATCTTCTTGGAGGGGAGGCGGCTGGTGCGCCCCCGGAGCTTCGTTGCCCGCGCGGGGCGGAGTGTGGCGCAGAGGGACGGACGACGCGGAAGAGCCCCCTGCGGCACGGACAAGCTCGGCAACGCGGTCGAGCCATTCTTCGTAGACGTCGTCGACGGGACGGTAGTGCAGGAGCTCGTTTGCTGCGAGGAGCGCAGCTCGAGCCTCCAAGGGTGCGCGGAGCGCGCGGGACGAAGAACCAGCTGGAGCGGGTGATGGAGTGGCGGTGCGGCCGTCTTGCCGCACGGACGGGTGCTGAGACGATGCCTGCTGCTCGCCCCCCGCCGGGCCAGTGGCGGCGTTGACGGCGGGCGACGGGGAATGACGAGGACGCCCACCAATGGGGCCCGTCTGGGCGACACGAGAAGCGATGGCGGCCCGACGCTCGGCGCGGGCCCGACGAGCGTGAGACATGGATGCGACGGCCGGAGGAGAGCGGAGCGATGGAAGACGAATTCCGGCGCACCCCTACCTGGCGCGCCAAATGTCGGATTGCGGGTTCCGGCAGACCCTTAAGGTTCGAACACTGGGGTGCGCGCGGAAATCTCACATTCAACCTCTCCGTCTCGAGGGGGTCTAAACTACTAAAAGAACTGCACGAAAGACACAAGATTTATACTGGTTCGGGCCACCGATGTGGTGTAATACCCTACTCTAGTGTGTGGTGGATGGATTGCCTCCTAGGCCTGGTGTGGATGAACAATACAAGGAAGAACAGCCTCGCGAGGGTCTGTTCTTGGCTGTGGTAATGAACTGCTACGAAGAGCGCAGTCACCCTCTCTCTCTCTCTCTCTCTCAGATCCCGGACCGAACAACCAGGAATCGAACCCCTTGCTATGTGGGTGGCTAGTCCTATTTATAGAGGCCCTAGTCCTCTCCCCAGATATTGAGCGGGAAGGGATCCAACAATGGCGGGCTAATTTGAAGGGGGACAACGAGTACATCTATCTTGACAAAAGCAGTCTTCGCCTGCCAAAGGCTCTGGTGATGACGCCGCGCTGGGCTCCATGGTGACCTCCGTCTCGCAGTCCTCCTAGTCTTGGTCTCGTTGCACCGAAGTGGCTACCTTTGCCTGATGCCTCGGTACTCCGCTGATACGCTTGCTCCCTTTGCACCAAAGAGGAAAGAGGGACGCGGCGCGCGCTGGCACCCGCCTGGTGCCCCGTGTCGTCATGGCTTGCGTCATGGGCACCTCGCGAGGTACCCCGCCTTGAACTCTCTGCCTCCTCGTGAGCCAGCCCGACGAGGCTAGTCCTGAGGATGCGCCGTGTCATCCGCCTCGCGAGGCTTGGCCCCTCGCGAGGGTCTTGAGCCTCGTGCTGATGAAGATGGGCCGCGCTGGGCCCCCACTTGAGCCACGTCGCAGGCCGCAGGTAGGCAAGTCTGGGGACCCCCGTTCCTAGAAGGCCGACACCGGTGATCTTTATATCATTTTCGACCGAAATCATCTCATCTTTCCAGCGGCACTCTTGGTTTGCCAAGTTGAGGCCTAGTTCAATCTTTTCCTTCTGGAGCACGCATATGCATTGCATATCACATCCCGCATATCATGCCATGTTTTGATCATGTTGCTTGCGCATTGCACCATGGTTGATTGTTGTTCCCTTTGCTTGTGTTCTTGCTTTGGGTAGAGCCAGGAGACGAGTACGTGATCGAGTACCCGTTGAGTACGTTTTTGAGGATCAAGCTTACGTCAACTCGGAGAACTTTGCAGGCAAGATGACCATACCCTCGAAATCACTTCTATCTTTGCTTGCTAGTTGCTCGCTCTATTGCTATGCCTATGCTGCGATACCTACCACTTGCTATATCATGCCTCCCAGATTTCCATGTCAAACCTCTAACGAACCTTGTCCTAGCAAACCATTGTTTGGCTATGTTACCGCTTTGCTCAGCCCCTCTTATAGCGTTGCTAGTTGCAGGTGAAGATGGAGTTTGTTCCATGTTGGAACATGGATATTTGTTGGGATATCGCAATATATCTTATTTTACTTAATGCATCTATATACTTGGTAAAGGGTGGAAGGCTCGGCCTTATGCCTGGTGTTTTGTTCCACTCTTGCCGCCCTAGTTTCTATCATACGGGTGTTATGTTCCTTGATTTTGCGTTCCTTACGCGGTTGGGTTATAATGGGAACCCCTTGACAGTTCACCTTGAATAAAACTCCTCCAGCAAGGCCCAACCTTGGTTTTACATTTACGCTAACAACCTAGCCTTTTTTCCCTTGGGTTTTCGGAGCCCGAGGGTCATCTTTATTTTAACCCCCCCCCCCAGTCTAGTGCTCCTCTGAGTGTTGGTTCAAACTAGAGTCCTTTGCAGCGCCCCCTCAGGGAAACTCGAGGTTTGGTTTTAGCTGTACGGAGCGCTCATCTGGTGTGCCCTGAGAACGAGATATGTGCAGCTCGTATCGGGATTTGTCGGCACATCCGGGCGGCTTTGCTAGTCTTGTTTTATCATTGTCGAAATGTCTTGTAACTGGGATTCCGAGCCTAATCGGGTCTTCCTGGGAGAAGGAATATCCTTCGTTGACTGTGAGAGCTTGTGATGGGCTAAGTTGGGACACCCCTGCAGGGATTTGAACTTTCGAAAGCCGTGCCCGCGGTTATGGGAAGATGGGAATTTGTTAATGTCCGGTAGTAGAGAACTTGACACTTAACTTAATTAAAATGCATCAACAGCGTGTGGAGCCGTGATGGTCTCTTCTCGGGGAGGTTCGGGAAGTGAACACGGTGTTGGAGATATGCTTGAACTCAAGTAGTCTAGGACCACTTCTAGTTCACGAACATGCTTTGCCTTCTCTTCTTGCTCTCATTTGCGTATGTTAGCACCATATATTCTAATGCTTGCTGCAGCTCCACCTCAAACACCTTTTACCTACCCAAAAGCTTAAATAGTCTTGATCGCGAGGGTGTGAGATTGCTGAGTCCTCGTGACTCATAGATTACTTCCAAAACTAGTTGCAGGTGCCGATGATACCGTGCAGGTGACGTAGCTGAGCTCAAGGAGGAGCTCGATGAAGATCATGTTCGTTGTATTGTTTCATTTCCAGTTGATCAGTAGTGGAGCCCAGTCGGGGTGATCGGGGATCTTTTGCATTAGGGGTGGTCTTCTTTTATTTTGGTTCCGTAGTCGGACCTTGTTCGTATCTGGATGATGTAATGCTATATTTATGTATTGTGTGAAGTGGCGATTGTAAGCCAACTCTGTACCTCTTTCTTATTCAGTGCATGGGATGTGTAAAGATTGCCCCTCTTGCGACATGCCTACAATGCGGTTATGCCTCTAAGTCGTGCTCCGACACGTGGGAGATATAGCCGCATTGTGGGTGTGACAACCTCCCCTGGCCATCCTATTGTGTTAGCAAAACATAGCGCCAAAGAGGAACGTGCTGCCATGGAGAAAGGCAAATGGAGCACCGATTTATCAAGCTATGCCAACCTTAACGCCCAGGAACTCCATTCTGGTTTTCTATACCGCATGTACACAAACAGTGACTATGAAGTCGATTTAGTGAACTTGATGAAGGAACGTTATCAGATAATCACAAATCCTTTTCTCTCTTACATCCAATCATAAATACCAATTCCAGTAGCTCCGAAGGGCCGATTTATGATAGTAATCAAAGACCGAGACTTCATAATACCGCAATTCTGCATACTTATCCTCCAATGGTCAGTTGATCCTTTAAAAATGAACCTGTACTTTAGTATTGTATTCTCATAACTTTTGCCTGTGTAGTCCCCAAGGGCCGGTTTACCTTTCCAAGGTGAACCGGGACTTTAACCACTATTACTTTTGAGCAGATGTACATTAGCCCCCAAGTGCCAAGAATAATGCTTGCATTATACTTGGGACTTGAAATAATTTTCTAGAATGAAGCGAGTAGGCATTAGCCCCCAAGTGCAAAGTGTATAACTTGTTATACGCTTGGTACTTCAAATATATACAGCCCATTGATGACATGTCTGTTCTTTATAGGCTGAACTGAGCAAAAAGGACGCCCAAACCATTGATCTTCAATAGAACATCAAATCTCAGCAAGTGGAGGCTTCTAAAGCCAAAGAGGAACTGACTAACGCCTTAACAGCCATGGAGAAGCTTAAGGAAAACTTCAAGAAGGAACGTGCAGATTGGGATACGGAGAAGGCCGCTTTAGTAAAGAACGCCGAAGACGCAGAAGCTGCCCTTAAACCGGTGGTCGAAGAACTGACCAGTTTAAAGCGACAGATAAATGCTATGACATCTGCTGTATCTGGTAAGTATCCTCATCTGATGTTTTTCAAGTCATTTTTCCATATCAATTACTGCTTTACTGATGCTTGCAATGTCACATGGACCCGCATTACCCATCTGGGCTCTGATATGCGGATGAAGCAGAAGGCTGCCTATACTTTGATAGAGCAGTTGTATTCTGGATCCCAGCGGGCTATTTGCATCGCTTCTTATAACATGCCTCCTCCAACGCTGATAAAAGAAACTATCGAGAAGCTGTCAATGTTGCCTGCCCAGTTGCATGAACTCAAAAGATCAGCTACAAGGTCAGGCGCGCTGACTGCGCTAATCCAGGCCAAGGCATGGATTCCAGATCTTGAACCGGCAAATATTGGCCAAGGCTATCCCGGCGTGAAGGAAGACGGTTCATAATACAATAATGACGATCTCCAAGGCTAACAAGGGAACTGTGACCCATAGCAAGCAAATTGGCGGATGAAACCGGTCTGTCTCACCAGCTGGTTTACGATGTTGATCAAAAAAGATATCCTACACCAACACATGATGTAGAAGATCTTGTTTCGCCAATTCGTAAGCACACTTATGCCCCTAACATTGATCCTTCCACCCTTATAAGTGAAGAAGCCGTGTTCCAAGCTTTAGCTGGAATCGATTGCACAACGATTGATTTCCAGCCACTGGGTAGAGAGGAGGTAGATGCACCGAATCAAGATGACCCTCAATATTCAAGTCATCCTGGTGATGAATCCTAAACCGGAGGCCGGTTTAGCCGGTCGCAGCCCACCATACTTACTGAAACAATTATCCAGTGTGGGCATTAAAATGCCTTGTAATAAGCTAGTTCAAACACTTGTCTGTTATGCCATCGAGCATACTTATTTTGCTTGATATTGATAACTCGCCATGCTTTTGGGATCTTTATTATATGCATAATGCGCAGTGGATGTATTCTAACTTGTCCCTGTTACCTCGTTGTTTGACTCATGGCTATTATAAAAGGGTGACGACACCAAGCTGGAATATAGATGACTCCTTCCCGGTTATCGGTTTATGATAAAACCGTACCGGGTTATGATAAACACCGGGTTTATCCATATAATACTGGCAACTTGTAGTCAAAACCAGACCGAAACAATAAACACCGGATTATAGCTGATCATGTACTAACAATTTAGCATTGTAAGCCATGCCGTGTTGTAATAAACACCGGTTTATCAAAGAAAAAACTTATGAATTTTATCAAAAGGGAAGAAACACTTTGCAAAAAATACAAGAAGAATATGTGAGACTTTTCATGGGCTGCCAGGCCCAAAATCGAGGCTTTTCATGGGTTGCCAGGCCACTGAGTTAAACCATTTTTCAAAGCTTGTTAAGATGGACCTCAATCTTTAACCAATCATCGTTTTAACTTTGACAAGTTCAGGGTCTATGAGATTGACTTGTCAAACGTTCGATAGGTCATACCAGGTTTATCTGGATGGAGTGTCTTACTTAACGAGGCAGGATAACCCGGGGTTTTAGGTGAATACACCTGGCTTCCAAGCCTGGCTTGATAGCCTATTACAAGGGTGTAGACTCTTTGTTCTTTGAGAAGCAAGGAGCCCCAAAGCAATATTTGAGCTGTGCTCGGTGGGTGCCTATGTTTGAGTTGTGCTGGTGCAACACTCTCTTTGGCCCCACATAATTTCCTTTTGCCATGTTTTCTAGCAACAAAGTCTCTTATATCATATCTTCTATTTTTAGGTTGTGGGTTATCAAGATCAACTGGAGGTTCTATCTCAACATCATTGTCTGGTTGTTCATTATTTGGTTGACTATCTTCATGAACCTCATCATTAACATTTTCATTATCAGAAGGTGAGTGTTCACTACCAGGTTGAAATAGCGTTGGTTTCAGGGTCTATGGGGCCACTAGGTGGGGACAACCCACCTTGGCGCGCATGGGGGGGGGGCAGGCGCGCCCTGGTGGGTTGTGCCCACCCAGGTGCCCCCCTTTGGTGGTTCTTGGCTCCAAAAATTCTCATTTATTGTATGAAAAATCCTCGCAAAGTTTCGTTCCATTCCGAGAACTTTTATTTCTGCGCAAAAACAACACCATGGTAGTTCTGCTGATAACAGCGTCAGTCCGTGTTTAGTTTCATTCAAATCATGCAAATTAAAGTCCAAAACAAGAGGAAAAGCATTAGGAAAAGTAGATACGTTGGAAATGTATCAATCATCACCAATAAGAGAAAAATACCGGGAGCTGAAATCTCCACCATGCTTGCTAATTACACTTTTAAGGATGGAGTACCTAAAAAACTTGAAGATCTGGGAATACCAACTATACCTTGCTCCATTAAAATAAATAATGTGAAAACTGCTTTATGTGAGTTAGGAGCTGGTGTTAGTGTTATGCCTTTCTCCTCCTCGTTGGGTTCGACAATCTAACTTATCGAAAGGACTATGATGGATCCCCTATACTTGTGGGTCATTAGTCACGTCGGTGACGATGGAGACCATGTCGTTGCTTTGCAGATGGAGATCAAAAGACAAGATGATGATGGCCATATCATGTCACATATTTTGTTTGCATGTGATGTTTATCCATTATGCATCTTATTTTGCTTATAACGATGGTAGCATTATAAGATGACCCCTTCACTTAATTTCAAGATAAAAGTTTTATCCCTGAGTATGCACCATTGCTAAAGTTCATTGTTTCGATGCACCTCGTGATGATTGGGTGTGGTAGACTCTACGTTCACATACAACGGATGTATGCCAGTTTTGCACATGTAGAATACTTGGGTTAAACTTGACGAGCCTAGCATGTACAGACATGGTCTCGGAACACTGGAGACCGAAAGGTCAAATGTGAGTCATGCATATAGTAGATATGATCAACATGGAGATGTTCACTGAGGGAGTCCTGGATTAGGGGGTATCCGGACAGCCGGACTATATCCTTTGGCCGGACTGTTGGACTATGAAGATGCAAGATTGGAGACTTCGTCCTGTGTCCGGATGGGACTCTCCTTGGCGTGGAAGGCAAGCTTGGCAATACGGATATGTAGATCTCCTTCCTTGTAACCGACTCTGTGTAACCCTAGCCCCATCTAGTGTCTATATAAACCGGAGGGCTTAGTCCGTAGGACCAAGAACAACAATCATACCACAGGCTAGCTTCTAGGGTTTAGCCTCTCTGATCTCGTGGTAGATCAACACTTGTACTACTCATATCATCAAGAACAATCAAGCAGGATGTAGGGTATTACCTCCATCAAGAGGGCCCAAACCTGGGTAAACATCGTGCCCCCCGTCTCCTGTTGCCATCCGCCTAGACGCACAGTTCAGGACCCCCTACGCGAGATCCGCCGATTTTGACACCGACATTGGTGCTTTCATTGAGAATTCCACTGTGCCATCACCGTAAGAAAGGATGCCTCGTCTCGTTGTTGAAAACAACATTACCGCCGGGGGAGCCCTGGCTGTCGGCCAAACTCTCCGGCTAGGCAGTTTCATCATGACCACCCGTTCCGGCTGCTGCACCGACGATGACTTCTCGGCTCATCGAAAACAGCCTCCACGTTGGCTCGGAATTTGCCGAGCAGATGGATCCAATGGAGCTCTCTTCCCTAAACGAGCTCTTGGATCGCATTGCCGCCTTGGGAGTCGCTACGGACTATGATCGGATTGGGCTTAAACCCGATCAAAGGGAGATTAACTCTCCACCGGTCACCCATCATATTGCGGTGGTGGAGGAACAATGCGGCGTTTCTTCCTCTATCTTGAGGACTAACTATGTCCGGATTCCTGAGCTCTCCGAGCCGGATACCCGTTTACGGGAGGACATCACCCAAGCCCTGAACCTAGAGTCAGGCAGCGGGCCAGACATATCGGGCAACATTCCGGAATCCGAACTTCCAAGATTGGAAAGTCTTCGGCCACTGGGTCTCACATCAGGTAAGGGTTCAGACTCAAATCCACCCACCCACCCAAACATAAACGATCTTTCCCACATCAGGCAAGAGCCCTAGGAAACAGTACATCATTATTGGGCCAGATTCCTCCTTGTGATGAACAGGGTTAAGGACTGTCACGAGGAAGATGCAGTCTCATTTTTCTGCAATAATTGCACGGACAGGGGAATCCTTAACGCCATAAGTCGCCGTGACATATCACGCTTCGCTGACTTGGCGTCCATAGTATGAAAGTACTATGCGATGGAAAGCGCCTGGAAAACCGAAACAAAATTTTGGGATAATCCGGCTCCAAATATACACCCAGTCCGAAATAAAAGGGTGATGAGGGAGTCCTGGATTAGGGGGTCTCCTGACAGCTGGACTATATCCTTTGGCCGGACTGTTGGACTATGAAGATACAAGATTCAAGACTTCGTCTCGTGTCCGGATGGGACTCTACTTGGCTTGGAAGGCAAGCTAGGCAATACGGATATGTATATCTCCTCTTTTTGTAACCGACCTTGTGTAACCCTAGCCCCCTCCGGTGTCTATATAAACCGGAGGGTTTTAGTCCGTAGGACAACATACAATCATACCATAGGCTAGCTTCTAGGGTTTAGCCTCTCCGATCTCGTGGTAGATCCACTCTTGTAATACCCATATCATCAAGAATAAATCCAGCAGGACGTAGGGTTTTACCTCCATCAAGAGGGCTCGAACCTAGGTAAAACATCGTGTCCCCTGCCTCCTGTTACCATCCGCCTTAGATGCACAGTTCGGGACCCCCTCCCCGAGATTAGCCGGTTTTGACACCGACATTGGTGCTTTCATTGAGAGTTCCTCTGTGTCGTCACCGTTAGGCTTGATGGCTCCTACTATCATCCATAGTGATGCAGTCAAGGGTGAGACTTTTCTCCCCGGACAGATCTTTGTGTTCGGCGGCTTCGCACTGCGGGCCAACTCGCTTGGCCATCTGGAGCTGAGCCCCTGCCTTGTGCGCCACACGGTCACGATGAGTATGATTTAGCTCTACCATCGGACCATATTCAGAAGATCACACCGGCAGCCGCTTCGAGCCTCAATTCGGAGCCAGTTGCGCCATCCATGGACGGGTGGATAGACCCCGTCACGGAGGCCGTATCCTTAGCGGCGATCGAGCCGAATATCGAACTTAACCTTCACGAGAGTCGTGTTGCCAAACTGCCGGATCCTTCTCCGGCCACGGACTCCGAACCGCCTGCGCCCGTTCCTATCGAATCCGATTGGGCGCCGATCATGGAGTTTACCTCCGCGGATATTTTTCAGCACTCCCCCTTCGGCGTCATACTGAACTCATTAAGGTCTCTCTCCTTGTTAGGAGGCTCCTGGCCGAACTATGTCCGGCAGGATTGGGACGCGGATGACGAAGAAATTCGCCGCCCACCCACCACCCACTTAGTAGCCACTGTCGACGACTTAACCGACATGCTCAACTTCGACTCTGAAGACATCGACGGTATGGACGACGATGCGAGAGACAAAGAGGAACCAGTGCCCACAGGGCACTGGACATCCACCTCTTCATATGATATCTACATGGTGGACACACCAAAGAAGGCAATGGCGACGAGACAACGGAGGATGACCCCTCCAAGAAGCAACCCAAGCGCCGGCGTCAGCGGCGCCGCTCTAAGTCCCTCCAAGGAAAAAGCGGTGATACCGGCACAGGAGATAATAGCCCTCCGGACAGTGTCGAAGACGGCAACAATCCCCTCCAGCAAGATTTATGGCAGGAGGATGGAGAAGCCAGGCCTGCAGAGAGAGTGGCAGATGGAGAGGCGGAGGATGATAATTACATGCCTCCCTCCGAAGACGAGGCAAGCCTCGACGATGATGAATTCGTCGTGCCTGAGGATCCCGTCGAACAAGAGCGCTTCAAGCGCCGGCTTATAGCCACGGCAAATAGCCTTAAGAAAAAGCAACAACAGTTTCAAGCTGATCAAGATTTGCTAGCTGACAAATGGACAGAAGTCCTGGCGGCCGAGGAATATAAACTCGAACGCCCCTCCAAGAGTTACCCAAAGTGCAAGTTGCTACCCCGACTGGAGGAGGTAGCACCGAAACCCACATCCCCGGTGTATGACGCGGCTGATCGGCAACCTCGTGGCCGCGACAGAGAGGCATTCCAGCCAAAAACCTAGCCCGCACCCCGACGCCATTCAAATAAAAAGGCATGGGGAAATACGCCAGACCTGCGAGATGTATTGGAGGACAAAGCAAAACACGCAAGATCGATCTACGGATCACCAGGGCGCGCCACTATGCGAGACGATAATCATCACGCCGGATACAGTAAAATTAAGTCCGGCCGGGCCGAACACAGCGGGCAAGACTCATTTGAGCTGCATCGCGATATAGCCAAGTACAGAGGCGCCGCACACCCCCTATGATTCACAGACGAAGTAATGGATCATCAAATCCCAGAGGGTTTCAAACCTGTAAATATTGAATCATATGACGGCACAACAGATCCTGCGGTATGGATCGAGGATTTCCTCCTGCACATCCACATGGCCCGCGGTGATGACCTACACGCCATCAAATACCTCCCACTTAAACTCAAAGGACCAGCTCGGCATTGGCTCAACAGCTTGCCAGCAGAGTCCATCGGCTGTTGGGAAGATCTGGAAGCCGCATTCCTCGACAACTTTCAGGGCACTTATGCCCGACCACCAGATGCCGAGGACTTGAGCCACATAATTCAGCAGCCTGAGGAATTGACCAAGAAATTCTGGACATGGTTCCTAACAAAGAAAAATCAAATCGTTGACTGTCTGGATGCAGAGGCCCTAGCAGCTTTCAAGCACAACATCCGCGATGAATGGCTTGCCCGGCACCTTTGCCAGGAAAAGCCGAAACCTATGGGAGCCCTCACGACACTCATGACCCGCTTCTGTGCAGGAGAGGACAGCTGGTTGGCTCGCAGCAATAACATATCAAAGAACCATGGTACTCCGGATACCAAGGACGGCAACGGCAGGTCACGTCGCAACAAACATAAGAGCCGCATTAACAGTGACAATACAGAGGATACGACAGTCAATGCCGGATTCAAAGGCTCTAAACCCGGTCAACGGAAAAAGCCATTCAAAAGAAGCACTCCGGGCCCGTCCAGTTTCGACCATATACTCGATCGCTCGTGTCAAATACACGGCACCCCCGACAAGCCAGCCAACCATACTAACAGGGATTGTTGGGTGTTCAAGCAGGCCGGCAAGTTAAATGCTGAAAACAAAGATAAGGGGTCACATAGCGATGATGAGGAGGAGCCCTGGCAGCCGAACACCGGAGGACAGAAGAGGTTCCCCCCACAAGTGCAGACGGTGAACATGATATATGCAACCCACATCCCTAAGAGGGAGCGGAAGCATGCGCTCAGGGACATATATGCGTTGGAGCCACTCGCCCCAAAGTTCAACCCATGGTCCTCCTGTCCGAGAACCTTCGATCGCAGGGATCACCCGACTAGTATCCGCCATGGCGGACTCGCCGCACTGGTCCTAGACCCAATCATTGACGGATTTCACCTCACTTGAGTCCTAATGGACGGCGGCGGCAGCCTAAACCTGCTTTATCAAGACACAACGCGCAAAATGGGTATAGACCCCTCAAGGATCAAACCCACAAAAACGACCTTTAAAGGTGTCATACCAGGTGTAGAGGCATGTCGGCGTTCTGGGAATGAGGGTCCCCAGACTTGCCTGCCTGCGGCCTGCAGCATGGCTCAAGTGGGGGCCCAGCGCGGCCCATCTTCATCAGTGCAAGCTCAAGACCCTCGCGAGGGGCCAAGCCTCGTGGGGCAGATGACAGGAAGCTTCCTCAGAGGCAGCCTCATTAGGCAGGCTCGCGAGGAGGCGGAGAGATCAAGGCAGGGTTACCTCGCGAGGAACCCGTGACGCAAGCCATGACGATCGAGACCAGGCGGGCGCCGGCCCTGCGTAGTGTCCTTGTTTCCCCTTTGGTGCAAAGGGGCCAAGCGTAGGTCAAGTCATCGGGCAAAGGTTACCATTCCCAAGCAACGAGACCAAGACCAACAGAGCGGCAGGACGGAGGTCACCGTGGAGCCCAAGACGGCGTCATCACCAGTACTTTTGGTAGCCGAAGACCACCTTTGGTCAGGATAACTTGTACTAGATGTTCCCCTTCAAAATGGCCAATTGTTGGTGCCCTTCCCGCTCATTATTTGGGGAGAGGCCCAGGGCCTCTATAAATAGAGCTAGCCACCACAGAGGATACATCGGGGGGAAACAAAGGGAGAAAACACAAGAACATCGAGAAAACGGCCAGAGATCTGGTAGATCCCTAGTAGAGGGAGAGAAAGGCGACTGAACTCACCCTAGCAGTTCATTGCACCAGCTCAAGAACACCTCTCGCAGGGCTGTTCTTCCCCTGTATTATTCATCATCAGCCCCTGAGGCAATCCACCAAACCACACACTGGAGTAGGGTATTACACCACAACAGTGGCCCGAACCAGTATAAACCTCATGTCCCTTGTGTTGTTCGTTGTTTCCAGCTTAGATCACGCGAGGAGATTGGACGTAGATTGGTAGGGGAGAGATCTCCGCGCGCACCCCAGTGTTCGAACCTCAACTGTTTGCCGGAAC
Source organism: Triticum monococcum (assembly GCA_034509565.1). Classification (NCBI taxonomy): domain Eukaryota; kingdom Viridiplantae; phylum Streptophyta; class Magnoliopsida; order Poales; family Poaceae; genus Triticum; species Triticum monococcum. The sequence goes on along the minus strand of CM067841.1, from coordinate 143,779,629 downwards.
ACGAAATCCGACATTTGGCGCGCCAGGTAGGGGTGCGCCGGAATCTTTCTTCTGCTGTTCGCGTGTGATCATATGTCGTGTCCATGGCTGACGCTCGTCGGGCTTGCGCTGAGCGCTGGGCTGATCTCGCCACCCGCGTCGCCCAGACGGCTCCCGTCGGTGGACACCCTCGTCGTTCCCCGTCGCCTGCCACGAACATCGCCACCGGCCCGGCGGGGAACGAGCAGCAGGCCTCGTCCCAGCATCCTTCGGTACGGCGGGAAGGCCGCACCGCCCCACCGTCGCTGACTCCAGCTGCTTCGTTGTCCCATGCCCGTCGCGCCCCCACGGACGTGCACGCCATGCTGCTCCTGGCAAGAGAACTCTTGCACTAACACCCCGTCGACGACCTCTACGAAGACTGGCTCACCCGCATCACCAAACTCGTCAGCACCGCAGGGGGCTCCCCCTTGTCGTCCCTCTCACTGCCTCGCCCTCCATTCCGCGCAGGAAGTGTGGACCAGGAGGTGCCTGCACCACCTCCTCCCCAAGGAGGTGCCCTGGATCCAAGGCGCGCAGCCCTGGGGCGAGACCCTCCGCGTCCGGCGCCTGCGTAGTAAGAAAGGAGCTGCCAAGAGATCCCTCGTCCCCAAGAAGGTGCTCGCGCACTCCTAGCGCCGGCGCGCCAAGATCGCGTCCCTGCACCTCCACGCCCAGACCCTGCTCTGCTCCAAGCGGCGGTGGCGGTAATCCCCATGAGCAAGCCCAGTACCAGCAAAAGGCACCGGTGGCCACAACAGGCTGCCGTGCCCTCACCCCCGAGCTACGCAGCGTCGCATGGCCAGGAAAGTTCAAGGCTGACCTGCCCCCTCGCTACGATGGCACGGCGGACCCTACAGAGTTCCTGCAACTCTACGAGCTATGCATCAAAGCCGCCAACGGGGACGAAAGGGTCATGGCGAAGTGGTTTCCCATGGCGCTCAAGGATGGGGCCCGCACCTGGATCCTGAACCTGACTCCTGGCACAATCTCCTCCTGGGACGAGATGCGCACTCGCTTCATCGCCAACTTCTAGGGCACTCGCTGTCAGCGTTCTGGGAACGGGGGTCCCCAGACTTGCCTGTCTGCGGCCTGCGGCGTGGCTCGAATGGGGGCCCAACATGGCCCATCTTCGTCAAGCACAAGACTCAAGACCCTCGCGAGGGGCCAAGCCTTGCGAGGCGGACGACACGGCGCATCCTCAGGCGCAGCCTCCTTAGGCTGGCTCGCGAGGTGCCAGTGACGCAAGCCATGACAATCGAGGGCGCCAGGCAGGCGCCAGCGCGCGCAGCGTCCTTCTTTCCTCTTTGGTGCAAAGGGGCAAGCGCAGCCGTGGAGTATCGAGCCATCAGGCAAAGGTTGCCGTTTCGGTGCAACAAGACGAGGACCAAGCGGACCACGAGACGGAGGTCACCATGGAGCCCAGCACGGCGTCACCGCAGAGTCTTTCGCAGGCGAAGACCACCTTTTGTCAGGATAGATGTACTTGCTGTCCCCCTTCAAATTAGCCGGGCATTGTTGGCTCCCTTCCCGCTCGATATTTGGGAAGAGGACCGGGGCCCCTATAAATAGGACCAGCCACCCACATAGCAAGGGGGTTGGTTGGTTCGGTAGGGTTCGAAGGGTTCGATCGGAAGGAAGATCGGAAACCAGAGAGAGAGAAAGAGAGAAGGGCGACTGAACTCCTCCTAGCAGTTCATCGCCCCAGCCAAGAACAGACCCTCGCGAGGCTGTTCTTCCCTGTATTGTTCATCATCACCAGCCCGAGGAGGCAATCCATCCACCACACACTGGAGTAGGGTGTTACACCACAATGGTGGCCCGAACCAGTATAAATCTTATGTCCCTTGTGTGATTCCTTTAGTAGTTTTAGATCTTTGTGAGACGGGGTGGTTGAGGACGTGATTTCCGCGCGCACCCCAGTGTTCGAACCTTAAGGGTCTGCCGGAACCAAAATCCGACACTCGCGACCGGCCCCCGGCCGTGAGCGACCTGCGCCGCATCAAGCAGCAGCAAGGGGAAACCCTGTAGTGAAAGTGTGTTATATCGACTAGAGGGGGGTGAATAGGCGATTTTTATGAAAGTCTTCAAAACGTGAATGTTTCGAAGACAAACGATAGAAATAAACCTATTACCATGCAGCGGAAGGTAGACTACACTAGGCAAACCATAGTCAAGTATTCAATGAAGTGAGAGCACAATGACTAATAGCAGCAATGTAGTAGGGATCAGGTAGGAAGATATTATGAAGCCACACAGAACACCCAGTCACTCAGTGAAGACAAAAGATAGTGCAAACATACAATGACTTCACAAGGAGTAACAGTAAGTAAAGGGAAGGGAAGGATGAAACCAGTGACTCATTGAAGACAATGATTTGTTGGACCAGTTCCAGTTGCTGTGACAACTATACATCTGGTTAGGGTGGCTAGGTATTTAAACCTTAGGACACACAGTCCCAGACACCCAGTCCTGAACACGCAACTCAGGACACCCAGTCCTCACCGTATTCCCCTTGAGCTAAGGTCACACAGACCTCGCCCAATCACTCTGGTAAGTCTTCAAGGTAGACTCCCAAACCTTCACAGACATCGTTCACCGGCAATCCACAATGTCTCTTGGATGCTCAGAATGCGATGCCTAACCGGCTGGAGGATGCACATTCCTCAAGTGTAATAAGTCTTCAGATCACACAGACAAGAAGACTTAAGTGATGCCTAATTCTCTTTGGCTCTGGGTGGTTAGGGTTTATCCTCGCAAGGAATTCTCTCTCAAAGGCTTTGAGGTGGGTTTCTCTCAAACGGCAAAAGCCGTACTCTGAATCTGAGCAGCCAACCATTTATGGTTGTAGGGGGTGGGCTATTTATAGCCACTAGGCAACCCGACCTAATTTGTCCGAAATGACCCTGGGTCACTAAGGAACTGACATGTGTTCCAACGGTCAGATTTCAATCTCACACGGCAACTTTACTTGGGCTACAAGCAAAGCTGACTTGTCCGACTCTGGACAAGATTCGCTCTCATAGTCTTCACTCGAAGACATAGGTTTTTTTAAGCATCACTTCAGTCATTCAGACTGGTTCTCTTGGACCCCACTTAACAGTATGGTGGTTCCTATGACTCAACACAGAAGAAAAAGAACTACGAAAGATCTAAGTCCTCGAGCTCCATAGGCTTCATGCGGTGTCTTCTCTTTTCATGGTCTTCAATGTGAATATCTGCATATACCACCTTTGACATCAATATCTTCATACATTTTTAGGGGTCATCTCTGGTAGGAAAACTGAATCAATGAGGGACTTCTACCTATGTTATCCTGCAATTCTCACAAACACATTAGTCCCTCAACTAGGTTTGTTGTCAATACTCCAAAACCAACTAGGGGTGGCACTAGATGCACTTAGAATCTCCCCCTTTTTGGTGATTGATGACAAACTAGTTGAAGTTTTCAATGGGGAATATAATATGTGTAATTGTAAAGGATAAGGAATTGTCTTCGTAAGTTGCAAGGGCTCCCCCTGAAGATGTGCATATAAGTAATTTGCTTTTGGAATGCAAATGCACATGGCAGGTTGTGCTTGTGGAGATCCACTTCAACTTATGATGACAATCCACTATGCATGTGAAAGTATGTGAAGATAATGACATGCATAATGGAAAATGGACGTCTGCAAAATGATCTAAGTGCGGAATTTATCGTCGCACATGCGGAATTTATCATCGCAACACAAGGTGGCAAATAAGTAGCAGACAACCCTCGATTTTAAGTGTTACAACTCAAAGAACCAAATGTATCAAAACGAGAGTTGTAAGAACGAAGCAAAATATAAAGCACCCGCCCATATGTACCCGCTTGAAGACTATCAAACTCATATGCTTCTCACCCTTTTGTCAGTAAGGACCAAAAAGGTTCGAAGACATAGAGCATCTACTCGTTCCCATGAAGAGTAGGTGAAGCAGCAGGGTCGTTAGTGGTGTTTGGTGGTGCAGAAGAACTTGGAGCAATGTCGACGCGTGCTGAAGGAGGTGGTGGTGAAGTAGCATCGTCTTCATCCTCGATCACTCTGGCATTCACAGTTGTAGCAGAGGAAGAGAACTCAGAGTCTTCAAGAGATGGAGTTCGTCGTAGCACTGCCCTTCGAGGAGGTGTGGAGTCAAACTTGAAGCGCCTACAGAAGCCATCCTCTTGAAGATCATCTTCAGAACACATCAGCGTCAGCCCTTTCCATGTGCGTCGAGAGGTTTCATGAGCAACAAAGGCATTCTTGGTGGCAAGATTGCGAATGGGATTAACATCCACCAAGAGGTTTGCATTTGACGCTTCAGCCAGTCATGATGCCTATCCTGTTTCTAATGAACAGCCACCAGAAGGTCTCGGTCATTGAGAACACGAGTGCGCTTCTTGGGTCATTGGGCAATGGTGCTATCAGTGGCTTCAGTGAGAGCAGGATGCGGTGCATGTGTAGTGCCAGCCAAAGGATACACACGAGTTACTGCTTCAACGCCTTCAACGTTCTGAGAAAAACTTTGATGCCCTGCATTCTGAAGACTTAGAGGTTCCTTGGCAGGCCCAGGATAGATGGCTTCAATAGACATATCCACATCAGGCAAAAAGATCCGATGATTGCAGGCAGAGGGCTGATATAAGATAGCGGAGTGAAGTTTGATCAGCCGCATCACCCAAGGGGCGTAGAACTTCAAACCAAACAGATCAGAGTCAGATGCAGCAAGTTGGCAAATGAAGAAATCCTGTGTATTGAAGCATTTTCCATGAAGAATATAGAAGACCAAAGTCTTCATTGCACCTTCCAGCTTGGCATGGGGAGAATGTCCTTTGATTGGCCAGAGAGTTCGCCTTATGATGTGATAAATGGTCCTTGGCAGATACTCAAGGTCTTCAACAAAGAACTCCATGGGATAAGCAGCATCTTTGGTCAATGGCTTCATCATACTGAGCATCTGACTCATATTAGGTTCAGTCTTCTGAAAGATGCTCTCAATAGCTTCACTATGAAGCTGACAGCCATGCTCATAGAGATCGCCAGGAGTGGGCAAACCAGTGAGCTCAATGATGTCAAAGGCTTTGGCTTCATGATGAACGTTTCCTATCATCCACTCCAGGACCCAAGTCTTCGGATCTCTGTTATACCCGCGGATGTGAAGTGTGGTATAGAATTGGAGCAGCAACTCTTCATTCCAATTCTCTTGGTCAGTGACGAACGGCAGCAATCCAACCTCTTTGAAGCAATCCAGAGCTTCTTCCAGACAGGGCAGACCAGCTATTGCTTCAATGTCAAGGCGCTTGTGTGGGAAGATGCGACCTTGGTTGTAAAGAACGCGGGAGTAATAGCTTCGCTGCGGATAGCTCCAGAACCGATCAGATGATATTCTTTCCCTTGAGTAGGGGTTCCTAGAGCTATTGAAGAATGTGTTGTCTGCTCTGAAGCCATTGATATTGAAGGAGCCAGGTGCTGATGCAGGACCTGGAAACCTGGGCAATCTTGGGATTGGCTTCTGTACCTGAGGCCTGTGCTCAACATGATAGTCGAACTGGGGACCGGCAGCAGACGCAGGAACAGAAGCAGCGGGATCAGTGGCTTCGCTGACTTCTGGTGCTTTTGTTGGTGAGGGCTCCACATTAGCTTCAGCGATGACAGCGTCAGTGGCTTCAGTGGTGTTGGTGGTGGCAGCCTCAAGATTTTCAACCTCCACTTGAGAAGCAGGAGGGTCGGTCACGATCACGTTCTCCTCGAGAACCGCTTCTTGGTGGGACAAGGGAGTGGCAACTTGTGGGACTTCTTCTTCAGCGGCTGATGCAGCCGGATTGTCTTCAGCGGTTTTATCTTCAGACGCAAAGACATGGGGCCTTGGACCTTTGCGAAGCCTGCGCAACGCGGGCGACGCCTGTGGAGTTGGTGTTGGCTGGGCCTCAAAGTCTTCTTCCTCTTGTGGGCGATCAGCCCATGAAGCATCCTGTGCAATTGGCGTCAGTGGACGACCAATGCTGATGAGTTTGCTGTGCGTTAGCACAGGCAATGATACCTATTGGTGCTCTAGCTGAGGAAGGACTGCATCATGTTCAACATGGTCATGGTGACCAATGTCTTCAACAGCGATGGGATCAGCTGCAGGAAAGTCTTCAGCTTCATGAGCCTCTGTGAGAGTAGGCTCATGGACAGTAAGTTGACATTCTTGTGGTTCAGCGTCAGGGCGAACCATGGAAATGGTTTCAACAATCAAGGGCTCTGTGGGAGCAGCCCGTTCCTTCTTGGTCTTTCTTTTCTTCTTGGCGGGGGCAGTAGCAGAGGCTTCAAGATGTTTTCTCTTCCTTGCTTCAGCCTCAACAGTCCTGGTCTTCTTCAGTTCTGAAGCGGTTGACCTAGCCTTTGGCTTCGGGCCAGTCATGCTAGTTGGGAAGACAAGGGGGTCTTCTTCCTGCCTTGGTGCTTCGGGTTCAGCCATAGCGGGCTTCTTCTTCTTCTTGGCAGCCATCCTAGGGTTGATGCCAGGACGCCCAAGGGCCTTGCGCTTCTCAGCCTCATTGTAGGCTTGCACACACCTGTCAGCCAGGACCTTCATGCGCCCACGAGAACCCTAAGCTTCTGCATGTTTCTTGAGAAAGGCTTCCATGAGCTCGTGCATCATAAGCTTGAAGTTCTTCACGTCTTGCACGCTGAGCTTGGCCATATGTTTCTTGAACTGAGATTTCTCAAAGTCAATCTTCTGCTTCAGTTCAACAATGCATTGGGCGATGTCTAACTCTGAAGCAATGGCGCCATGGAAGGCGACGCTGAGGCCAATGGGTAGTTGCAGATCTTCGAAGCTGATGTTTGGCGTGTCAAACCACTCATCAACGAAGTTGTGGATGATTGTTACATCAAAGAGAGGCAGATCATTGAAGGTTTCTGCTTCTTCTTTGCTCTTGATGAGTTGCTCAAGAGCGTCATTTGCAAGATCTTCATCACTTGATAGATCAATGGCATCATTGCGCAGAATGGCAGCAGCTGTTAGCTCTTGGCCGGTGTGTGGCAGAGGCATCTTGACCTTCTGGGGCTTGGAGATGCGTGACAAATGTTCAGACTGCACACTGTCTTCAGGAGGTGCAGTTGCCAGTGGCTTCGTCCGTGAGATTTTTGGTGAAGGGGTAGGCTTTGAAGCTTTAGGCTTCTTCAACTTCTTTGGCTTCGGCGCTGCAGGCACTTCATCTGATTCAGCATCAGCTGCAGGCTCATTCACGGCTGTCCCTTGAACCAAGATATGGGTGATGAGACCTTCAAGGTTGTAGAAAGGACCGACGACATTGGGTTCTGCATCCTGTGTGTCGTCAGCCCTTGGAACAGAAGGACCAGGGCTGAAGTCTAGTCCCAATATCTTGTTCTGCTTCGCTGAGTTCTGGGCAAACTGAAAGTTGCGCTTGAACAGAATGTCGTCACGACACCATAGCAGTGACGATGGGTCAGCATCCGCAGGCTGTGGTCCACGGACCATGCAGGGATAGAAGCCTTGTTCAATGGCTTCATCTCTCGTCCTGGGTTGAAGATTTTTGTAGAGGATGTCTCCCCATGGTCGTTTGATGGCATTCTTTTCAGCATATTCCTTTGTAACAAATTTGTACTTGAACCACTGTTCTGCCCAATAGCGTCGAATCCATTGGATTCGTGTTTTGCGCTGATTGTAATCCTCTTCAGGATCTGTCTTGTACAGTTCTGAGAGGTCATTCGACAGATCTCTTGATGTTTCTCCACGACGCTTTCTGCCACCCTTCCTTGCTGATTTCTCTGAAGCCATGAACTTTAAACTGAAAGGCTTCAATATGTTCAAAGGCTTCAAGGGCTTTCTCTTGCTGGACAGAGAGGAACTGGCTTCGGGAGAATTTATATGATGCTGTAAGAATTCTGCAAATGAATGCAGACTATGAGAACCAAGGGATTCTCCCACGGACATGTACCTGTGACAGCATTAATGTGCGAGGGAAGGGGAAGAGGTCATATGCATTCTCAGAAGATTTTGAAGATAAATCAGTTTAGAAGACATTGACCTCATCGTGCGAAGACATTCACTCATAGATAAGGAGTTGGTTCCAGATTTGTACGAATCCAGAGATCAGTACAAGTGAGGAATCTAACTACTTTGTGAAGCATAAGTGAATATACTAGGCATGTTATGAGATGCAGTATGAAAGAGATCCAACTTGTGTGAATAGAAACTGATTGTGGTAGAAAGTGACAAAGCCATAGGATCAAAGGGGCCATAAAAAGGAAGTTTTATTTACCACACTAAGAACTACTAGACGGAGTGGAAGAGGAGGCCGAGCAGTTTGATCTTCCGTGCCCTAAGTTGGCGATGGAGGACACCTACAGCGACAGCGGAGAGGACGATGTCCGCGGTCGGCGTGAAGACGGCGTCGGAGAGGTTGTGACAGCGTAGCGCTTCGTCGACGGCATCGTCGAGGGCTAGCGGTGGCGCCAGGGTTCATGCGAGAGTGGAAGAAGAGATAATGACCGATGTGAAGTGTATATTTATAGGTACAGGGGCGGCACTGCGTTATTACACTGGTGCCCCTGGCGATTCGCATCTGAGGAACACGTGGCCATCATGCAGCATATTGGGGTTTGTTCCACGTCCCACGCACGCCTGGATTGTCAGGTGGTCGTTCCCACTTCTCCGGGTTTCATGTGGAGGAATGAGCATTGAAAACGTACTTAATGTTTGTCTCTGTATCTTCTGCTGACAAGGACGCAGAGAAGACATTCGATAGTTTCAATAGAATGCATATGATTTGGAGAGATAGAGTTTGAGATAGAAAGCACAGAGAGGTTAGGGTCCGATCACATTCACTTAGTTCAAAAGATTCAACAAGAAGACATAGCTATAAGTGAATGTTGTAGAGGACAAAACACTAGTATATATATATAATGAACATAGTGAAGATAATCATGAAAACATGTTGAGATTGAAGCCAAACCAAATGTGAAGACATAGCAAGGTAACGCTATGAGTGAAACACTTCAAACAGAACATTTGGTGGTGGCGTTACCCACCGTATAGGAAGTATTAGACCCAGACACGACGCACAATTATCATGGCACTCTCAAGTCAAATTCCACATTAATGTATTCACACTTAGAATGTATGTCTTCATTGATTGAAAATATACTTTACTTCGTGTGTTGCACATCCAAGTCATCAATATGCATAAGGGTTAGGATGTGTGCCTGATCACAGTGTCGGATTTCGGGTTCCGGCAGACCCTTAAGGTTCGAACACTGGGGTGCGCACGGAGATTACGCCTTCTACCTCCCCGCCTTGCAAAGATCTAAACTACTGAAAGAACTACACAAGGGACACAAGATTTATACTGGTTTGGGCCACCGTTGTGGTGTAATACCCTACTCCGGTGTGGGGTTGGTGGATTGCCTCTTGGGGCTGACGATGATGAACAATACAAGGGAGAACAGCCTCACGAGGCTCTGTTCTTGGCTGGGGTGATGAACTGCTAGGAGGAGTTCAGCCACCTTTCTCTCTTCTCTTTCTCTCACTGCTTGCAAACCGAGTGAACCACCCGACCGAACCGAACCCCCCCCCCCCGTGCCATGTGGGTGGCTGGTTCTATTTATAGAGGCCCTGGTCCTCTTCCCAAATATTGAGCGGGAAGGGAGCCAACAATGGCGGGCTAGTTTGAAGGAGGACAGCAAGTATCAACTATCCTGACAAAAGCAGTCTTCGCCTGCGCAAAGCTCTAGTGATGACGCCGTCTTGGGCTCCACGGTGACCTCCACCTCGTAGTCCTCCTGGTCTTGGTCTCGTTGCACCGAAATGGCAACCTTTGCCTGATGCCTCGGTACTCCGCGACTGCACTTGCCCCCTTGGCACCAAAGTGGAAAGAAGGACGCTGCGCGCGCTGGCACCCGGCTGGTGCCCTGAGTCGTCATGGCTTGCGTCACGGGCACCTCACGAGGTACCCCGCCTTGATCTCTCCGCCTCCTTGCGAGCCATCCTGACGAGGCCGTGCCTGAGGAAGCTCCGTGTCGTCCGCCTCATGAGGCTTGGCCCCTCGCGAGGGTCTTGAGTCTTGTGTTGTTGAAGATGGGCCGTGCTGGGCCTCCTTTGAGCCACGCCGCAGGCCGCAGGCAGGCAAGTCTGGGGACCCCCGTTCCGAGAACGCCGACAGTAGCCCCCGGGCCCAAGGCGCGCCCGGACCTGGCCGTGCCAAGAGGCGAAAGGGGAAGGGCGAAGCGCCGCGGGCCCTAACAGCCTGCGGCCTTTGGGCGCCGCGTGGCAGTTGATGGGACGTGGGCGGCACTGTTCCCCCACGCCCCCTTATTTTGCGCCCTGCTAGACGGACTCGTAGTTGCACACAGCCGCTCCCCTTCCTGTTGCTCGAGCGTCCCCTATTCTTACTTCCTTCAAACGCCTGCTCCCGCCTCCAATACAATCTCGAATCTTCCCCCTCCTTCCCATCGCCATGACTCCGACGGGGAAGGAGAGAGGGGAGAAACCCATGCCTCCGTCTTGTGTGCCGCCATCGGTGGCCCCCTCCGTCGGCCAGTCGACCGTACTCAATCAAGAGTGCCTGGGCAGGGACAGCTTGGCTCTGGCCACCGTCTTCAATGAGTGCGGGAGGACGACGGCCTGGCCCACATCCCACTTCTCCATCGACAGGATAGCAACCGAGGTCCCATGTTTTACCGACGCCTTGTGGGCGGGTCTAGTTCCCCCCCTTCTCTGATCTCTTCAACTCCGTGCTCTCCCATTATCAGATCCACATGAGGCATCTAAGTCCTGAGTCCATCACCCTCCTTTCGTTCTTCGCCTTCCTTTGCGAAGCCATGGTGGGCATCCCTCCTTCAGTTGCCTTGCTGCACCACTTCTTCTCGCTGCACCTTGTCGACCCTTCCCAATGCTGGGCGTGCGTGAGCTTCGCTGCCGAGCCCGAGACCGAGGCCTCTGGGATTGACTTCAAACTCCCCCTGCCACGGTTGGGTTCTGCGAGCGGTGGTTGTATGTGGACGCAGGGGTGCCCAGCCCCCTGCTATCGGAGCCGACCTCGCCTGCTGTCCCCAATTCGGGTTGGGGCCAGGAGACGCTCAAGAGCCCCCGGCTCGTCTTCATCTGGAGCCGCTTCACGCTCCTGAGGAAGCTTGGCGTGACAGCACCCAAGGTGGTGAAGGAGTTTCTGTTATGCCGTGTTGCTCCCCTTCAACGCCAGTCTCGCCGGATGTGGGCCTTCCGTGGGCGCGAGGACAACATGAGACTCCAGGAAGAGGACCTAGCTGCCGTGGCGCTGAAGTCGACACTCTTGACCTTGGCCGCGGACCCCAACCCCGGCAACGTCCGGCAAGGAGGGGCCTTGCTGTATCTCTGCCAGAGCAGGGCCGACTTCGTGAAGTAGATGCCCGTCTTTGATGAGTGGGGGCTGCGCCCTGCCAGCCTCCAGGGACCTCGCGAGAATCCAATGGTGGTGACTGCCCTTCCAATCGGCCAAGGCGACTCCTCCTCAAGTGGCGGAGCAGGGAGGCAGGAGGCGCCGGAGGCCGAGGGGCTCCTGATGAGGTGGCAGTGCCGGGTGATGCTCGCGAGGGGACACCTCCTGGGACCCGTGCCGCTGTGGCTGAAGGTGGCAAGCAGCTGCTCCCAGCGCCCGGGGCTGAGGCCTCGGAGGCCCCAGCCGCGTCTTCTGGTGAGGTGACGGACGGCACGCGCCAGGCAGGCGCCCCTGACGCGGATCGCTCTGATGCTCCATCTTCGTCACAGGTCGATCCTTGCGCTCTTCTCTTGGGCCGCTTCCGCGTGGACTTTGAGGCCCTCCGGAGGAAGAGGGAGGCCCTGGGTGATGACTTCCCTTGTCGCGTGCTGAAGCGCAGGAAGTACTTCGCCACTGACGAGTAAGTCTTCTCCCTCTCTGGCTTCTGATCCTCTTGTTGCTTTCACTGATCCTTGCTCCGCAGGCCCCTTCCGGCCGAGCTCACGGAAGTAGCAGAGGTGCCGCCTCCTTTGGCTTCGCCCCCTCTACCGCCCTCGAATGCTCCGAACAGCTCTGCCCTTGTGGTGAGGGAGACCAAACGGGTGGACCACCCCGTGGCGCACCGTGGCCCTCCATTCCCCCCGATTTTCCTTTGCGGGCCCTCTCGGGGGATACCCAGTCTACCGTGGGCTTCTCGTCTGGTCGTGGACTGCGACTGGTTGAGGCGCCCCCTGCGCCCTTCATTTGGAGATGGGCTGGCTCCAGGCTGGGCTTCTGGTGCGGCGCGCCCGACCGTCGCGAGGGCGCCAGCCCCCAGCCCCCTGCTTGGTGGAACGATGATTCATGGCCCCCGGTGCTTGCTTGGGGCGGATGATGGTGTGGAAGACGTGCTTGAGCGCACCCAGGAGCGCCGCGCTCGCCGCCAAGGGTTCCTTCGAAGGGCGACCGACGCGGTGAACTTGCTTGGGGAGGAGCTTGCTGACGAAGACGCGCGCCTGGAGGCCGAGGGCCTGCGCCTGGCTGCAGGGAGGCGCGAGCTGGAGGCCGCCATCGCCCTCGCGCGCTGTCAGCGTGATCTTGACGATGAAGAAGCGAAGGCGTCGCTAGAGGCCTCTCAAGTGGCCCGATCCCAGGCCGCCGAGGAGGCCCGGGGAGCTGATCGGCAGCGAGAGGCAGCGGAGGAGCGGGCTCGTGAGCTCCTGGCCTGGTGCCACACACTGGAGGAGCAACCGGAGTTGCGCGAATTGGCCCTTGCGTCGATGGGGTGGCCTCCGGCGACCCAGCTGAGCTCCAGAAGTGTGAAGAAGCATTGACGCTAAAAGCCGCCGAGCGCACCCGTGAATAAGAGCGGCTGGAGACGAGGGAGCGCTTTGTGACGCAGGCGGAGGACGATGTCGCTGCGTGGGAAGCTCGTGTCCTGGAGGAGGTCGGACGTCGGGTGGCGATGGCGCGCCAAGACCTCGAGCGCGAGTTCGAGAGGAGGCTGGAGTTGATCCGGGTCGAAGCTGAGGGGAGGACCGCAGTCTTGAGGGCCAAGCGGGAGGAGGCGACGCGGCTGGTGAAAGTGCAACTATCCCTAGGTGGTTTTGGTAATTCATAACAACATATAGCTCATTGAGCTAATGCTATTCCAAGATGATCATTTCAGGAAAGCTCAATGATTGGCATGGCATGGATGGTGAAAGTGGAACCATCAAAATGCTAAGGACAAAGGATTGGCTCTAGCTCATATGCTCAAGACTCTTCATTTTACATTTTAGTGGTCCAAGATCACATTGAGTCCATAGGAAAAGCCAATACTATCAAGGAGGGATGAGGTGTTGCTTAATGAGCCTCTTGCTTCATGTGCTTAATGATATGCTCCAAAATCCTCAGCTACCTTCCCATATCCACATGTGACCTAAACCCAAAGCCAAACTCGGCCCTACCGATTCTTTCAACCCGGCGCCACCGAGTTTCACTTGTCATAGCCATTGCCAAACCCTAAGAAAATTGGTTCTACCGATAGGGATCTCGGTCTCACCGAGATGGGATTGTAATTTCTTTGTTTCCTTTTCGTAACTTTTCGGTCTCACCAAAAGAGCGGATCGGACCCACCGAGATTGCAATGTAAACTCACTGTTTCCTTTTCGTAACATTTCGGTCTCACCGAGAAGAGCGAATCGGTCCCACCGAGTTTGCCTGACCAACCATCTGGTTAGCTCATTACCAAATCGGTCTCACCGAGTTTGTGAAATCGGTCTCACTGAGATTACGTTATGCCTTAACCCTAACCATATCTGTCCTACCGAGTTGCATGTAAGTCCCACCGAAAATCTCTAACGTTCACTAGCTTTACTATTTCGGTCCGACCGAGTTTGTTGATTCGGTCCCACCGAGATTGGTAAATTGTGTGTAACGGTTGGATTTTGTGTGGAGGCTATATATACCCCTCCACCTCCTCTTCACTCGTGGAGAGAGCCATCAGAACACATCTACACTTCCAACTCATATGTTCTGAGAGAGAACCACCTACTCATGTGTTGAGGCCAAGATATTCTATTCCTACCACATGAATCTTGATCTCTAGACTTCCCCAAGTTGCTTTGCACTCAAATCTTCTTTCCACCAAATCCAAATCCTGTGAGAGAGAATTGAGTGTTGGGCAGACTATCATTTGAAGCACAAGAGCAAGGAGTTCACCATCAACACACCATTTGTTACTTCTTGGAGAGTGGTGTCTCCTAGATTGGCTAGGTGTCACTTGGGAGCCTCCGACAAGTTTGTGGAGTTGAAGCAAGGAATTTGTAATGGCAAGGAGATCACCTACTTCATGAAGATCTACCGCTAGTGAGGCAAGTCCTTCGTGGGCGATGGCCATGGTGGGATAGACAAGGTTGCTTCTTCGTGGACCCTTCATGGGTGGAGCCCTCCGTGGACTCGCGCAACCGTTACCCTTCGTGGGTTGAAGTCTCCATCAACGTGCATGTAGGATAGCACCACCTATCCGAACCAGAGGAAAAACATCCGTGTCTCCAATTGCGTTTGAATTCTCCAAACCCTTCCCTTTACATTCTTGCAAGTTGCATGCTTTACTTTCCGCTGCCAATATACTCTTTGCATGCTTGCTTGAATTGTGTGATGATTGCTTGACTTGTCCTAGAATGGCTAAAATCTGACAAGAACTAAAATTGGGAAAAGGTTAAGTTTTTATTTGGTCTCCATCTAGACATACTTTCGATCCTACAAGTGATATCAGAGCTTTGGTCTCCATTTGCTTTGATTTCCATAGCTTTTGGTGTTCATAGCCTTGGTTTCAAAACCTAGGAGAGTATGGCATCTAGCGAGGGAAATTATCACCGTAGAGGTCCTTACTTTGATGGTACTAATTTTGCTAGTTGGAAGCATAAAATGAAAATGCATATTCTTGGACATAACCCTGCCGTTTGATTTGCAAGGTGACTTCTTTGATGGGAGAGAGCCAAACCGTGAAGCTACCACGGATGAGTTGAAGATGTTGCAATACAATGATCAAGCTTGTGATATTCTCTTCAACGGATTGTGCCCCGAAGAATTGAACAAAATCAGCCGTCTTGAGAATGCAAAGGAAATTTGGGACACTTTGATTGATATGCACGAAGGTACCGACTCCGTCAACGAATCCAAATTGGATGTGCTTCAAAGTCAACTTGACAAGTTCAAAATGAAGGATGGTGAAGGTGTCGCTGAAATGTACTCTAGGCTTGCTCTCATCACAAATGAGATTGTCGGCTTAGGAAGTGAAGAGATGACCGATAGATTCATCATCAGGAAGATTCTAAGAGCCTTGGATGGAAAATATGATACCGTGTGCACATTCATCCAAATGATGCCCAATTACAAAGATCTCAAGCCAACGGAGGTAATTGGAAGAATTGTTGCTCATGAGATGTCACTTACGGATAAATAGGAACTTCACAACAAATCAAGTGGTGCCTACAAAGCCTCATGTGAAGCCCCTACATCATCAAGTGAGAAACAAAGCTTCAATGAAGAATTGAGCTTAATGGTGAAAAACTTCAACAAGTTCTACAAGAGTAGAAGCAAAGATAGAAGCTCCAACTCAAGTTCCTACAATGACAAAAGATCTTCTAGTCGAGAGCGAAACTGCTACAATTGTGGAAGACCCGGACACTATTCCAATGAGTGTATGGCTCCCTACAAGAGAAGAGAAGACTCTCCAAAAAGAAGAAGCAAAAGAGAAGAATCACCACCAAGAGAGAGAAGGAGTAGAGATGATCATTATGAACGAAGACACTCACGGAGAAGCAAGGATTCGGAAAGGAAGGAAAAATCATCAAGGAGCTACACAAAACGAAGACATCAGGCTCATGTTGGTGAATGGGTATCCGTCTCCGACTTCGACAACCACTCCGAGAGAAGTTATCACTCCGACTCCGAATATACTCAAGATGAAGGTGTTACCGGTCTAGCACTTGTGCCAACCAACTCCTACGATATATTTGACTCACCAAATGAAGGAATTGGAAGATGCTTCATGGCCGAAGGTCCTAAGGTAACACACCCCAAGTATGTTGATTTTAATAGTGATGAAGATGACTTGTTAGCTGATGATGATTTACTTGTTGCCAACTCTAGTGATGAATACTATGATGAAACGTCAATTAATCATGCTAATCAAGATAAAACGAATAACAATGATAAGGAGAAGATTGAGGCTCTAACTAAAGAACTAAACACTCTTAAGTTAGCTCATGAAACTATCTTCGAAGATCATCGAGAACTTTTAAGAGCTCATGAGAAGTTACGCTTTGAAAAGCTCAATCTTGAGGAAGAGCATGAGTTTTTAAAGGCAATCAATGATGATCTCCGCAAGAAAAGTTCTTCTGACATTGCCAAGCGTTTACTCTTATCCACTTACATGCCTCAAGTCAAGTCTAGTAACAAGAACAAGAAAGATTCTTCGTCTAGTAGTAACAATGATCATGCTAAATCCAATATTGTTGCTTCTAGTAGTTCTCTTGATTCCACTAATGATTCTCTTAGCCAAGTTAAACTTGAGCAAGAAAATAGCTTATTGAAGGGAATTATAGAGAAAGGAGTGTACAAAAGCCTTGCCGGGAGTAAGCAATTCGAGGAAATTGTGCGCATGCAAGGAAGGCACCGGAAGAATCAAGGTGTTCGTTTTGAACGAAAGTTCAATGCCAATGGTGTTGAGTGGGAAGAAGATCAATACCCCAAGACAAAGTTTGTTCCTCAACAAGAGAAGTATGATCCTACTTCCTTCAAGGGGACACAAGCTCAAGATGATCTTCCACCACAAGACTACAAGCAAAAAGGCAAGGACAAGCTTCAAGAGGAAATTGATGCATTCGAAGAAGCTCCTAAGACCTTAGTCAAGTAGATTCCCAAGACCACTTCAAGTTCCACTTCATGAAGTATGACTACAACTCCAAGGATTCCCATCAAGATGGTGTGGATCCAAAAGAAGAAGAACTAGAGAGTTCTTGAGGGTGACTCCGCCAACATACTTCACTCTTATCATTTTGGCAAGAACAAGTGCAATCAACTTCCACATCTTGCACTAGTTCAAGGAGTCACAAACCCTCTTGTTGGTAAGACAAGGGACAAGGTAACCTAAAAGTTTTCATGGACATCATCTTGTGTGTGCATCACTCTATTTCTATGGATATCCTTGTTTGTTCCTTGTGGGACTAACCCATGTAGGTATTGAAAGTGCAATTCACTCAAATGGATAGCTCCAAGTGATCTACATCAACATTGAGCATCCACATCTTCAACATCTACATGAAGTCATCATCGACAAAACCCAAGGTTAGTTCATCCCTCTTAGGGGGGATATCACATCTAGGGGGAGCTTTACTCTAAGACTTGAGCTAAAGCAACTCTAAAGATGTGAACACAACAATGCTTTATGTAAAAGTGGTAACCCCACTTGAGCTTAAACGATGAGTATGACCTATGATCAAGTGTTCTCACTTGAGTCCTATGTCAACATACTCATATATAGATGACCTCGTCATCGCCAATTGCTTGATAGATGCTAGAATTGGTTGTGCATGCTTTGTCACATATTTCAATTGCCATTTTATTGTGTGAGCATGTTGGTTGCATATTTTACTCATTCGAGGACATCCACTTGTTGTTTTGATTGTTTGGTTTTATTTCCTTTTGCCAAGTGGATGGACAAGAATGCCTAAGAAGCTCCTCTAGCTATTTATGCTTTTCTCGTCTCAAACTCTATTCATGCTACATCACAAAATTTGATCAAGTCAGATTCGAACCACTCTGTGTGAGGAGCACTCGGAGTCCCCGATTCGTCATAGATTTAAACTTCCAAAACCTCTTGGTGATTCTCGGTCTGACCGATATCCTGCTTTCGGTCCTACTGAGATCATTAAGTTGATCTGAATTTTCGATCTCGGTGCAACCGAAATGAACCATTCGGTCACACCGAGTTGCAATAACTGTATACAGTTTTGCATCTCGGTGCCACCGAGTTGTTCCACTCGGTCACACCGACAGCGTCGGGCTATATATAGGCATGGGCAAAAATTTGGAAATTTCTCCGAACCCCTTCGCCCGCGCGATAGCTCGCTCTGACAATGTGGTCTCCAGATCGTCTCCTCGCCTCCAGTCGCTGGTCTCCATCGCTGTCAAGGGAATTCAACCTCATCGTTGCCGCCGTAGCGAGAGTCCGCCAAACTAGGGTATGGACTCGATATTTGTGCTATCGCCAATCTGATTCCTAGCACATTGTGATCTTATTGTTTCTAGCCACGATTGAAACACTCCTATCCAGTCAATGCGTTCGTAGAATAGGATTGATTCGAAAACTTTAGGGTTAGGTTTCTGCCGAAACCATCTCGGACCCACCGAGTTGAAAAACTCAGTCCCACCGATTTGGCTCATGCCATTGCACAAGTGAGACTCGGTCTGACCGAGAATTACTAATCGGTGTGACCGATTTTGGAACTTTATGAAACCCTAACAGTCTCGGTGCCACCGAACTGTGACTCGGTCTGACCGAGTTCACTAGTTGAGGTTCCAAAACTGCTTCGGTATCACCGAGTTTAAAAATCGGTAGATCCGAAATGATTTCTATGGGAAACTAAAACTAAGATTTTGAATCATTCTTTTGCAAAAATCTCTGCATTTTGTGATGCTCATCCACTCTACCTCATATATAAACTGTTCACAGGGTCAGCAGTCAGCTTGTTCATCATGTCAGATCAGAGTGATAGCCAAAACCTGTCAGAGTAGCAAGTGCACATGAGTGAGGGCACTAGTCCCTCCAGTTCCTTAGATGAAGGCAACAGGAGCACTCCTAGTAACTTGCCAAAAGCTGCCACCAGACAAAGGAAGAAATGAACCTCAGAATCAGAGGATGAAGACTATGTGGCAGAAGAAGAAGCCTCTTCCAAGAAAGTGGTTAAGAAGGAATATAGCACTGGTGCTTCCACCAAGCCAGGCATGAAGCAAAAGGTTCCTGCAAAGAGAATTCCAATGTCTAAGGCTAGAGCATCTACTCAAGTCCCTTTGGGATCTGAACCCAAAGAGGCTGCTGCAGAAGGGAAGAGGAGGAAGGAGAGGATCAAAAAGACCACTGCTAGAGTGCTTGGGAGATCCTCAATCATGAGAGATTCTGAAGAGGAAAAGGAAGAAGAGGTTGCTGTACCAGCACCCAAGGCACAAAAGATGATGGGTGATGCTATAAGATCAGGGGCTACTGCATCCAAGCCCAAGGAAGCACCCAAGGCTGCATCAAAGACCAAGACAACTCCAAAGAGGAACACAAGGAGCATACCAGCTGCTGAAAAGAACAAGGCCCCAGTGCCTGACACTTCAGAAGATGAGGAAGGCCAAGTTCTCAGGAAGCTAAAGCCCAAGATCCCAGACCACAATGATGCTCATCCTGTGGCTGAGGACATGAAGATCAGAAGAGACTCAGGGCTGAGAAAGTGGAGAGCAGAAGATCCACATGCTACAAGAAGAAGAACTGTTGTTGACTATAGGTTCCACACTAAGGAACAACATGACTTCTATGAGACAGTCTTGTTGGATAAGAAGCCCATTGTTTGTGACATGAGATGGGTAGATTGGCATTTCATCAAGGATAATGAAGAGCACTATCCTGGAGTGCAAGACAGCTTCAAGGCTTGTGGAGTAGGAGACTTTGTTGGGCAGAAGCTCACAAAGTGGAATGAAGAGCTGATCATGCAGTTCTACTCCACAGCACACTTCTATCTAGATGGAAGGATTGTGTGGATGTCTGAAGGTACGAGGTACCAATCAATAGTTGTTGAGTGGGCACAGCTCATCAATGCCCCAGAGGAGCATGAGGATGACTTAGACATATATGCCAAGAAGAAGATGGACCACAACTCTATGTCCAACATGTACAAGGAAATTCCAAACAAGGCACTTGATACTTTCAAGTTTGGATCTGTACATTATCTTCTGTCAGGGTTGCCAACTATCAATTGGATTTTGAGGCACACTCTGTTGCCCAAGTCAGGTGATCACAAGATGATCAGAGGCCATGCAATCAACTTGCTTCATATCTTTGATGTGCCACAGAAATTCAAAGTCATGAGCCTCATGGTAGAGACCATCAAAAGAACTGCAGCAGATCAGAAGAGGAGTTGTGGTTATGCCCCTCAGATCCAGGAGCTAATTAACTCCAAGATGGGCACAGGCATATACATATTGGACAAGGAACATTTGCCTATTCATCCAGATTTTGAAGATAATGAAGTTGTGATGAACAAGGATGATCCATCATCAGTTCATGCTCAAGCATAGAAGGAGAAGGCAAGGAAGGAGAAAGCTGCCAATATGCCAACTCAAGAGGAGGCATTTGAGTATTTCCTGAAAAACAAGCAAGAGCATCTTAGTTACTTGATTGCTTCCACAATGAGGATTGAGAAAGGACTGGCCACCCTCACTCAGAATCAGGTGAGCTTAGGGAGGATCATAGAACAAAAGTTCTATGACATGGATGTCAAAGTAACAGAGAATCAGTCTGTAGTGGAGCAACTTCAAGACGACATGCAGGAGAGGAGAGGGAAGACTAAAACTGATGCATTTGCTAGAGTGCCACGAGCTCAGAGGTCGACTGCAGTGCCAGTTCCTAACACCAGAGCCACCACCTCAGCTCCAGCCACAGCACCATCCCTACTAGCTCCAGCATCTACTTCAGCTCCAGCTCCAACCACCTCTACAGAAGCCTTCGTATGGAGTGATCCAGACTCCACCACCACTAGAAGATCAAGCCTGAGAGTTGATCTAGCACTATGCATTTTCTAGGAACTTTTTGGTAACTTGTTGCCAAAGGGGGAGAAAAATGTATAGATCATAGGCTTCGAGAGAGAGAGTGTTGCCTTTTATTCTCTCTTGCTTTATTTTGTGTTTTTTTAAACTTTTTTTGCTTTTGGTTGAGATACTTTGATATGCTTGTGAGACATTGATGATCATGTGTTTGATCATAAGCTACACTTATGCATGCTTGATATATCTTATCTATCTTATGTCATCATTCGCTTTCTTTGGTGATGAGTGCATGTATTTCATTCTTATCTTTTTGAGCGCTCCACCAAGATGTATGTGACATGGAAGAGTAACCCATGACTCTAACTCTTTGTGCATTTGCAGTCCAAAGCAAATTTTAAATATGCACAAATTTAGGGGGAGCTCTTACTTATCACATACTTCTAAAAGCAACGATATATTTCATTCTTATTATTATTTGTCGAAGCTTTGATCTATATGTTGTCATCAATTACCAAAAAGGGGGAGATTGAAAGTGCAACTATCCCTAGGTGGTTTTGGTAATTCATAACAACATATAGCTCATTGAGCTAATGCTATTCCAGGATGATCATTTCAGGAAAACTCAATGATTGGCATGGCATGGATGGTGAAAGTGGAACCCTCAAAATGCTAAGGACAAAGGATTGGCTCTAGCTCATATGCTCAAGACTCTTCATTTTACATTTTAGTGGTCCAAGATCACATTGAGTCCATAGGAAAAGCCAATACTATCAAGGAGGGATGAGGTGTTGCTTAATGAGCCTCTTGCTTCATGTGCTTAATGATATGCTCCAAAATCCCCAGCTACTTTCCCATAACCACATTTGACCTAAACCCAAAGCCAAACTCGGCCCTACCGATTCTTTCAAGCCGGCGCCACCGAGTTTCACTTGTCATAGCCATTGCCAAACCCTAAGCAAATCGGTTCTACCGATAGGGATCTCGGTCTCACCGAGATGGGATTGCAATTTCTCTGTCTCCTTTTCGTAACTTTTCGGTCTCACCGAAAGAGCGGATCGGTCCCACCGAGATTGCAATGTAAACTCACTGTTTCCTTTCCGTAACATTTCGGTCTCACCGAGAAGAGCGAATCGGTCCCACCGAGTTTGCCTGACCAACCCTCTGGTTAGCTTATTACCAAATCGGTCTCACCGAGTTTGTGGAATCGGTCTCACCGAGATTACGTTATGCCCTAACCCTAACCATATCGGTCCTACCGAGTTGCATGTCAGTCCCACCGAAAATCTCTAACGGTCACTAGGTTTACTATTTCAGTCCGACTGAGTTTGTTGATTCGGTCCCACCGAGATTGGTAAATTGTGTGTAATGGTTGGATTTTGTGTGGAGGCTATATATACCCCTCCACCTTCTCTTCACTCATGGAGAGAGCCATCAGAACACATCTACACTTCCAACTCATATGTTCCGAGAGAGAACCACCTACTCATGTGTTGAGGCCAAGATATTCCATTCCTACCACATGAATCTTGATCTCTAGCCTTCCCCAAGTTGCTTTGCACTCAAATCTTCTTTCCACCAAATCCAAATCCTGTGAGAGAGAATTGAGTGTTGGGGAGACTATCATTTGAAGCACCAGAGCAAGGAGTTCATCATCAACACACCATTTCTTACTTCTTGGAGAGTGGTGTCTCCTAGATTGGCTAGGTGTCACTTGGGAGCCTCCGACAAGATTGTGGAGTTGAACCAAGGAGTTTGTAAGGGCAAGGAGATCGCCTACTTCGTGAAGATCTACCACTAGTGAGGCAATTCCTTCGTGGGCGATGGCCATGGTGGGATAGACAAGGTTGCTTCTTCGTGGACCCTTCGTGGGTGGAGCCCTCCGTGGACTCGTGCAACCGTTACCCTTCGTGGGTTGAAGTCTCCATCAACGGGGATGTAGGATAGCACCACCTATCCGAACCAAGGGAAAAACATCCATGTCTCCAATTGCGTTTCCTTCCCTTTACATTCTTGCAAGTTGCATGCTTTACTTTCCGCTGCCAATATACTCTTTGCATGCTTGCTTGAATTGTGTGATGATTGCTTGACTTGTCCTAAAATAGCTAAAATCTGACAAGAACTAAAATTGGGAAAAGGTTAAGTTTTTATTTGGTCAAGTAGTCTAATCACCCCCCTCTAGACATACTTCGATCCTACAGCTGGCCGACGCCTCCCGGGCCGCCCTTGAGGTAGCGCGAGGGGAGTTAGCCGCCTCCCAGGCCGAGGTGCTCCGTCTTCGCCAGCGGGTGGAGGAAGCCGAGGGCGTCGCGTGCCAGAACGCGGATGAGATATGTCAGTGGCAGGTCCTGGAGCACATGCACGGCCCCATGCTCGCTACGCACTGGGAGAGGGCTAGCGCAGCCTTGGGAAACATCTGTGAGGCGGTTGTTGGCGAGCCGCACATAGCCAACTATGCTGGAAACCTTCAGTTTTTCACTGCCGTGGTGACGCAGCTGGAGGTGCGGTCGGCCAGCGCCGACGGGCTGGTGGAGGAGAGGAGCCGCGCCCTGCTCGGGCGCGCCTTTTCCCGTGTCTTTAGTCATCTCCTGAACATGGATTCCCATTTCGATTTTGACGCCGTCATCGCCCCAGTTCCCCAGGCCGTCCGAGGCGACCTGGCGCACTGGGTGGAAGACAACATGGACGCCCTTGTCAGGGCCTTCGCTTCAGATGATGACGACGCGATCGTGTCTACTGACGTGGGCGGTGCGGTGAACGGCCCTGGCACCGCTGGTGGCGACGCAGACGATGATGGCGAGTTCGGCGACACCAGCGACGGCTCGGAAGGTGCTTCCGAGGATGCATTGGGGGATTGGTCTGACTGAGTGCGTATCGCTTCTGTTTTTTCTTTACCCTGCACGTATAGAACTCAGGCTTTTGACCTGATGGCTGTGAGAGCATTTTGGGAGGGGAAGCCCCTCATGTAAAATCTGTGTTCATCATATTAGTGGTTGTCATATTGCACGAGCGCCCACGCCTGGTGGCTGGCTGGTTTACCTTTATTTCGCGCTAGCCCCGAAGCAGCCTGTGGAAGGGCGTGATATCTGGGGTGTTCTTTAGTTGAATCTGTGGGATATGAGAGTGTCGCCGGTAGGGAGCTTCACAGGCGTTGGCCTTTTCACAGGCTCTGGGCCTTTTCCCAAAATGCAACGGCTTCACAGGCACTCGCCTTGCTTCACACGCTCTGGGCCTTTCCAAAACGCGATGGCTTGTCAGGCGCTCACCTTGCTTCACAGGCTCCGGGCCTTTTCCAAAACGCGATAGCTTCTTAGGCGCTCGCCTTGCTTCACAGGCTCCGGGCCTTTTCCAAAACGCGATAGCTTCACAGGCACTCGCCTTGCTTCACAGGCTCCGGGCCTTTTCCAAAACGCGATAGCTTCACAGGCTCCGGGCCTTTTCCAAAATGCGGTAGCTTCACAGGCACTCGCCTTGCCTCACAGGCTCTGGGCCTTTTCCGAACAGGGCAACCTCCGCGGGCACCTGAAGGTCCTCCCGAGAGGGAGCAACAACGGCAGTTTGGGTTGCGCACAAGCCAGGCCTGACCAGACTCGCGAGGGGCTCGCGAGGGGAGGCAGCTGTGGTGAAGCGGTAACCAGAACGCGAGAAATGGCTCGAGCGAGAATAAGCACCCCCTTCCCCGAACACACGCAAATCTCAAATTTGAATCCAACTTAAATCCAGCGGGAGAAAAGCTAGAACCAAAGGGAAAGGCAATGAAAGCAGACAAAAGGCCGCGTCCGGCACCTAATCTAGTCTTGGACGTCTTCTCACCAGCGCGGAGCTAAGTGCTGTCCACTGGGCATGGGAGGGAGCCCCAGGGCCTGAGGCCGGCACCCCTGAGACTCCGAGGCGTGTACAACCCCACTCATTATTACGTGAGAGTGTCACGGGGCGGCGAGCTTCACAGGCACCAGGCCTTCTTCACAGGTACTGGCCTTGCTTCATATCGCCAGACGAGGGCCCCGCCTTGTGCCACACTCTAGTGCCATCAGCAATGACCGGAACCCAGGACGCCGCCCGATGGGGTAGAGCGGTCGCCAGTGGTTCCCCCGACGACCATGGGTCCTCCGCCAGGGGCAGGCCCTGAGGCACCTCCCTAGAAGAGGGCCTACCTCCTGAGAACGCCTTGCTCCGAACGCCGCGGTGGTGATGTCGGATCTCGGCCCCTCTCCTGTAGCCCCCTGTGTCCTCCTCCCGAGGGGTAGGAGACTGTGGGAGCGGGGCAGCTGCTTGCCGCGGCGACCTGCACCTCCTGCGATCCATGGTTAGCGTATACCTTCTCCTCAAGAATTAGCCGTGCCTGATAACCGTTGCCTCCAGCGTGGCCAGCGGGACCGTTCCGGGGCCCCTGGAAAGGCTCAGCTTCCAGTGCCTCGTTACCCCAGCTTGGGCCAAGGAGCGAGCCTTGTCCGTTCTCGTGAGGGTGTCCTTGGTCCATCATGAGGGGCACGTATTCCTCCGACGCCGCCATCCCAAATGCCACGCCGTGATGCCCCGCATGCCACGCGGTCCCACCTGTCACGCCCGCTGCGGGGTGGTAACGCGGCAGCCCGCCGGGGCCGCGGGTCGCGTTGAGTCCTTCTTCTTCGTGGGCCGGGGGCGGGGGCAGCGCGGCCGCCGGTCCAATGCTGACAACTTCGCTGGTGTCGGTGTAGCCTTGGAGCCCGCGGGCACGCGCGGAGCCCCCGCGCGGGTCGCCCTGGGCTTGAGATGGGAGCTGGGTGGAGAAGGGGTGAGCCCCCGAGGCAGCGAAGCCCAGGAGCTCCGCCACTCGCTCCAGCAGCACGTCGTGCCCGCCCTCCAGCAGTCTGCACCGCCGCAGCTCCCGGGCCACCATGAGCGCGGCCCCCGAGTTCGCCTGCTCCTGGCGGGTGTATGGTGTCGTGGTTACGGTGTGATTGGAAGCCCTTGCTACGGACCGTGCCTGCCGCGGCGTAAGAGTTGTCGAAGTCTGTCCGCGTCGCCCGCGGCCCGCAGTGCCCTGCGAACCGCGAGCTGCCTGGGGCACGGGGTCGCCCGAGGCGAGCGGTTCCGCGCAGGCGGGCCACGCAGCCCATGGGTCGGGGTTGCCCTCCTGGTTGCCGGGGTATGGTGATGACGACGCGACGGGGCACAGAGCGGTGGAAGACGAATTCCGGCGCACCCCTACCTGGCGCGCCAAATGTCGGATTTTGGGTTCCGGCAGACCCTTAAGGTTCGAACACTGGGGTGCATGCGGAGATTACGCCTTCTACCTCCCCGCCTCGCAAAGATCTAAACTACTGAAAGAATTACACAAGGGACACAAGATTTATACTAGTTCAGGCCACCGTTGTGGTGTAATACCCTACTCCAGTGTGTGGTTGGTGGATTGCCTCTTGGGGCTGACGATGATGAACAATACAAGGGAGAACAGCCTCGCGAGGGTCTGTTCTTGGCTAGGGTGATGAACTGCTAGGAGGAGTTCAACCACCTTTCTCTCTTCTCTCTCTCTCGCTGCTTGCAAACCGAGTGAACCACCCGACCGAACCGAACCCCCCCCCCTGTGCTATGTTGGTGGTTGGTTCTATTTATAGAGGCCCTGGTCCTCTTCCCAAATATTGAGCGGGAAGGGAGCCAACAATGGCGAGCTAATTTGAAGGGGGACAGCAAGTATCAACTATCCTGACAAAAGCAGTCTTCGCCTGCGCAAAGCTCTGGTGATGACGCCGTCTTGGGCTCCACGGTGAGCTCCGCCTCGTAGTCCTCCTGGTCTTAGTCTCGTTGCACCAAAATGGCAACCTTTTCCTGATGCCTCGGTACTCCACGGCTGCGCTTGCCCCCTTTGCACCAAAGAGGAAAGAAGGACGCTGCACGCACTGGCACCCGCCTGGCGCCCTGAGTCATCATGGCTTGCGTCACGGGCACCTCGCGAGGTACCCCGCCTTGATCTCTCCGCCTCCTCGCGAGCCAGCCTGACAAGGCCGTGCCTGAGGAAGCTCCGTGTCGTCCGCCTCGCGAGGCTTGGCCCCTCGTGAGGGTCTTGAGTCTTGTGTTGGTGAAGATGGGCCGTGCTGGGCCTCCTTTGAGCCACGCTGCAGGCCGCAGGCAGGCAAGTCTGGGGACCCCCGTTCCCAGAACGCCGACACACAGGACATTTGAGGATTCCAGGATATTTAGCTCACACCGTAACTTGCGAAATCTCTTCTCATCCAAGGGCTTGGTGAAGTTATCTGCCAATTGCTCTTCAGTGTTGACGTGCATGATATCAATATCTTCCTTCACAACATGATCTCTAAGAAAGTGATGATGAATTTCAATGTGCTTTGTCTTCGAGTGATGAACTGGGTTGTTGGCAATCTTGATGGCGCTTTCGTTGTCGCAGTAGAGTGGCACTTGCTTCAGAAGAATGCCATAGTCCTTGAGTGTTTGCTTCATCCACAGAAGCTGAGCACAGCAAGATCCAGCAGCAATGTATTCAGATTCAAAAGTGGAGAGAGATACACAGTTCTGCTTCTTAGAAGACCAACATACAAGTGATCCTCCCAGAAAGTGACATGTGCCTGATGTAGACTTGCGATCCACTTTGTCACTAGCATAATCAGCATCCGAGAATCCAACCAGATCAAACTCTGAGCCCTTTGGATACCATAATCCTAGAGTTGGGGTGTGAGCCAAATATCGAAGAATTCGCTTCACAGCTAAGTGATGCGACTCCTTTGGTGCCCCTTGAAATCGAGCACACATGCAAACACTAAGCATAATATCTGGCCTAGATGCACATAGATAGAGCAAAGAACCAATCATGGAGCGGTATACCTTTTGATCGAACTCTTTACCATTGTGGTCAGGACCCAGATGATGCCTGGCTGGCATTGGCGTCGTGAAGCCTTTGTAGTCTTGCATACCGAACTTCTTCAGGCAATCTTTGAGATACTTCTCTTGAGATATGAAGATGTCGTTGCGTTGCTGTCGTATTTGAAGACCGAGAAAGAACTTCAGCTCTCCCATCACAGACATTTGATATTGCTCTTGCATCATATATCCAAACTCTTCACTGTACTTCTGATTGGTGCAGCCGAAGATAATGTCATCCACATATATTTGGCACACAAACAGTTCACCATCATATGTCTTTGTGAAGAGAGTGGGGTCGAGGGAACCAGGTCTGAATCCTTTGCTCTTTAGGAAGTATTTGAGTGTGTCATACCAGGCCCGAGGGGCTTGTTTGAGGCCATACAGTGCCTTGTTGAGCTTGTATACCATGTCAGGATGTTTTGGATCTTCAAAGCCGGGTGGTTGTGCAACATATACTTCTTCTTCAATCTTGCCATTGAGAAAGGCGCTCTTCACATCCATTTGATAAAGAAGTATGTTGTGATGATTTGCATAGGCCAGCAGTATGTGTATGGCTTCAAGTCTAGCCACAGGAGCAAATGTTTCATCGAAGTCAATGCCTTCCACTTGAGTATATCCTTGAGCAACGAGACGAGCTTTGTTTCTGACAACTTGACCATGCTCATCTTGTTTGTTGCGGTATATCCATTTTGTGCCTATTATGTTGTGCTTCCGAGGATTGGAACGCTTAACCAGTTCCCATACATTATTCAGCTCAAACTGTTGAAGCTCTTCTTGCATAGCTTGAATCCATTCAGGTTCCATGAAGGCTTCTTCAACTTTCTTGGTTTCTGTTATTGAGACGAATGCGAAGTGCCCACAAAAATTTGCTAGCTGAGTTGCCCTTGAACGAGTGAGTGTACCGGGTGCATTGATGCTATCAATTATTCTTTCAATCTGCACTTCATTGGCAACATGAGGATGTACAAGGCGAAGATTTTTCTCTTGCTGATCATTGTCGTTGTTAGAGGGAATGTCTTCAGGCTGAGCATTGTCTTCAGGTTGATCAGGTGCTGAGATGATAAGTTCTTCTTCAGGATGAGCTTCAGAAGGTATAATTTCTCCAGTTCCCATTAGCTTGATTGATTCACTGGATGGAACTTCATCTAGCACATTTGGCAGGTGCTCTATTTGTGAACCGTTGGTCTCATTGAACCGCACATCCACTGTTTCAACCACTTTATAATGAAAGAGATTGAAGACTCTGTAGGAGTGCGAATCCTTTCCATATCCAAGCATAAAACCCTCATGTGCTTTTGGTGCAAACTTTGAAGTGTGATGTGGGTCCTTGATCCAGCACCTGGCGCCAAATACTCTGAAGTAACTGACATTTGGCTTCTTGCCAGTAAGGAGCTCATAAGATGTCTTGTTCAGAAGCTTGTGAAGATAAACACGATTGATTGTATGGCATGTAGTATCAATGGCTTCAGGCCAGAATTTTCTTGGAGTCTTGTATTCATCTAGCATCGTTCTGGCCATCTCAATGAGTGTTCAGTTCTTGCGTTCGACGACGCCATTCTGCTATGGCGTGTACGGGGCTGAGAATTCATGTGTGATGCCCAAGGTATCAAGATATGTATCAAGGCCAGTGTTCTTGAATTCAGTGCCATTGTCACTTCTGATGTGCTTTATCTTGGCGCCATAGTTGTTCATTGCTCGATTGGCGAAGCGTCTGAAGACATCCTACACTTCAGTCTTGTAAAGGATTATGTGCACCCAAGTATATCTAGAATAATCATCAACAATGACAAAGCCATAGAGACAAGCAGTAGTAGTAAGATTTGAGTAATGAGTGGGACTGAAAAGATCCATGTGAAGCAGTTCAAAGGGTCGAGTAGTAGTCATGATTGTCTTCGAGGGATGTTTGGCCCTCGTCATCTTTCCTGCTTCACAGGCACCGCATAAGTGATCTTTCTTGAACTTGACGCCCTCGATGTCTATGACATGCTTCTTCTTTGCAAGGGTGTGGAGGTTCCTCATGCCAGCATGCCCAAGTCTACGATGCCAGAGCCAGCATTCCGAAGCTTTTGCTAGAAGACATACGGCAAGCTGTGGTCCTGCTGAGAAATCTACCACGTACAAATCATCTTTTCGATACCCTTCAAATACTAGAGACTTGTCAGATTCCATTAGAACAAGGCAACGATATTTTCCAAATATTATGATCATGTTCAAATCGCAAAGCATTGAGACAGACATTAAGTTGAAGCCAAGGGATTCAACAAGCATGACTTTATCCATGTGTTGATCCTTTGAGATTGCAACTCTACCTAGACCCAATACCCTACTTTTACCAGTGTCAGCAAATGTGATGTGGCTCTTGTCGGATGGACATAAGGTTGAGTCCATAAGAAGGCTTCTTTTGCCCGTCATGTGATCTGTACACCCACTATCAATAATCCATTCTGTAGACGCTGGTGTCGTACCCGACAGTGTAGTTAGGGGGATAGGCTTCATGAAGAGAATTGTGAAGCAAAAACATTTGACGAACCAGTGGGTTATGAAAGCTTAGATCCAGATTAGGACTGATAGGGAGAGTAGCAAGCGATTCAGGAACGAAGTATATAGTAAGACCATTCGGGCATTTGATCTTGCGCCCTACAAGATGTTTAAGGTCCCCAGCAATAGCGTCAGAAGATTTTGGTTTTCTGCTAGAGACCTTTCCCTGCAAAAGAGAGTTAAGCCTTCTTAACCACCCACATCTTCAAGGGTGGCTTAGAAGCGATAAGTCTAAGTGCAGCGTCTGAAAACTTTGGCTTTGGAGCCCTAGCAAAAAGTCTTGCAGGCGGACAATAATACTCATAAGAATAAACAGAATAGTTTTTGGTCTTATGAACATGGCGGTTCGATGAACCGCGCTCATATTCATAGCCCTGAGTATGGTTTCCCTACAAAACATTTGCGTTAGTGCGACTCAGGTGAGTCCTCTGTCTGTATGAAGCCTTTGGGCCGTATGAAGCCTGTGGTCTGGGGTTTGTCTTCTTCATCTGTGGTGTCATGATGACATTCACAGGAAGATTTTCCAAACACCTTTTGGGCACCCAGATCTTCTTCATAAGCGGTCCATTCCTGCAGTTAGTACCAATGTACCTGGCAAACACTTCACCATTCTGATTCTTAAACAGTTTATAGTTTGCATCAAAGGATTCATCGATGACAATGGGGTTAGCACAAGTGAAGCCAGATAGATTGGATGGATCAGCTGAAGGTTCCTTTGCAGCAACCCATGTGGTTTTGGGATACTGCTCAGGTTTCTAGTAAGAGCCATCAGCATTCATTTTCCTTATGAACCCAACACCCTCTTTCCTCGGGTTTCGGTTCAAAATCTGCCTTTTGAAGACATCACATAGTGTCTGATGCCCTTTAAGACTTTTGTACATCCCTGTTTCAAGCAATATCTTCAACCTAGCATTCTCATCAGCAATAGCAGTGGTATCCTCAGCAGAGGGTTAGTTACCACATCAACAGTTGAAGATATTGCAACAGTAGCAGCAGTAGAACATTCAGCAACAGAAGTAGCATTATCACGCTCAATGCATTTAAGACATGGTGGTTCAAATCCTTCCTGAGCGGAATTGATCTGTTCGGCGCGAAGTGACTCATTTTCCTTTTGAAGATCTTCATGAGCCGCTCTCGATTTCTCAAGATCTTGGTTCCTTTGAAGATAATCATAGGAAAGCTTTTCATGAGTTGTTGAGAGCGTTTCATGACGACTTTCAAGTTCCTCATACTTAACGTGAAGATTTTTTATGTCTTCAATTAAGGACTCAGATCGAGTCATTTCAGCGCCCAACAGATCATCGCTTTTATCTAACAATTTTTGAATATGTTCCATGGCTTTCTATTGTTCAGTTGCAATTTTAGCAAGTGTTTTGTAGCTGGGTCTTGAATCACAATCAGAGTCATCGTCACTAGATGTTTGATAGTGAGTAGTGCGTGTGTTTACCTTGGCACCGCGTGCCATGAAGCAGTAAGTAGGAGCAGAGTAGTCCTTGTCGTTTGCATCGGTGTCGGTGCTGAAGTCATTGTCTTCAGTATTGAAGATGGACTTGGCAACGTATGCTGTAGCCAGACTTGCAACACCAGAATCGGACTCCTCCTCAGACTCCACCTCCGCCTCCTCAGAAGCGGACTCCTCCTCTGAATCCATTTCCTTGCCAACAAACGCACGTGCCTTGCCAGATGAGCTCTTCTTGTGTGATGAAGACTTTGAGGAAGACTTGGAAGAAGACTTTGAGTATTTCTTCTTCTTCTTGTCGTCAGAGTCATATTCCTTGCTCTTCTTCTTCTTTCTGTTCTCATTGTCCCACTGTGGACACTCAGAGATGAAGTGGCCAGTTTTCTTGCACTTGTGCCATGTTTTCTTCTTGTAGTCATGAGTAGAAGCTTCATCATTCCTTGAGCTTGATCGTGAAGACTTTCTGAAGCCTTTCTTCTTGGTGAATTTTTGGAACTTCTTCACAAGCATAGCAAGTTCCTTTCCAATGACTTCAGGATCATCAGAACTGCTGTCAGATTCTTCTTCAGATGAGGAGACAGCTTTTGCCTTCAAGGCACGAGTTCGCCCATAGTTTGGACCATAGATATCTCTTTTCTCAGAAAGCTGAAACTCATGTGTGTTGAGCCTCTCAAGTATGTCGGACGGATCGAGTGTCTTGAAATCAGTTCGTTCTTGAATCATCAGGGCTAGGGTGTCAAACGAACTATCAAGTGATCTCTGTAGTGTCTTGACGACTTCATGCTTGGTGATCTCAGTAGCGCCGAGGGCTTGAAGCTCATTTGTGATGTCAGTGAGTCGGTCAGATGTGAGTTGGACATTCTCATTGTCATTTCGCTTGAAGCGGTTGAAGAGGTTGCGAAGGACACTGATTCTCTGATCTCTCTGGGTTGAGACGCCTTCATTGACCTTGGAGAGCCAGTACCAGACCAGCTTAGATGTTTCCAAAGCACTCACATGGCCATACTGTCCTTTGGTCAGATGACCACAGATGATATTCTTGGCTGTAGAGTCCAGTTGAACGAACTTCTTGACATCAGCAGAAGTGACACCCTCTCCAGCCTTGGGAATGCCGTTCTTGACGACATACCATAGGTCGACGTCAATGGCTTCAAGATGCATGCGCATCTTATTCTTCCAGTAGGGATATTCAGTTCCATCAAAGACAGGGCACGCAACGGAGATTTTAATTATCCTTGCAGTCGACATAGCTAAAACTCCAGGTGGTTAAACCGAATCACACAGAACAAGGGAGCACCTAGCTCTGATACCAATTGAAAGTGCGTTATATCGACTAGAGGGGGGTGAATAGGCGATTTTTATGAAAGTCTTCAAAACGTGAATGTTTTGAAGACAAACGATAGAAATAAATCAATTACCATGCAGCGGAAGGTAGACTACACTAGGCAAACCATAGTCAAGTATTCAATGAAGTGAGAGCACAATGACTAATAGCAGCAATGTAGTAGGGATCAGGTAGGAAGATATTATGAAGCCAAACAGAACACGCAGTCACTCAGTGAAGACAAAAGATAGTGCAAACATACAATGACTTCACAAGGAGTAACAGTAAGTAAGGGGAAGGGAAGGAATAAACTAGTGACTCGTTGAAGACAATGATTTGTTGGACCAGTTCCAGTTGCTGTGACAACTGTACGTCTGGTTAGGGAGGCTAGGTATTTAAACCTTAGGACACACAGTCCCGAACACCCAGTCCTGAACACGTAGCTCAGGACAGCCAGTCCTCACCGTATTCCCCTTGAGCTAAGGTCACACAGACCTCGCCCAATCACGCTGGTAAGTCTTCAAGATAGACTCCCAAACCTTCACAGACTTCGTTCACCGGCAATCCACAATGTCTCTTGGATGCTCAGAACGCGATGCCTAACCGGCTGGAGGATGCACAGTCCTCAAGTGTAATAAGTCTTCAGATCACACTAATTCTCTTTGGCTCTAGGTGGTTAGGGCTTTATCCTTGCAAGGAATTCGCTCTCAAAGGCTTCGAGGTGGGTTGCTCTCAAACGAAAAAATCTGTACTCTGAATCTGAGCAGCCAACCGTTTATGGTTGTAGGGGGTGGGCTATTTATAGCCACAAGGCAACCCGACCTGATTTGTCCGAAATGACCCTAGGTCACTAAGGAACTGACACGTGTTCCAACGGTCAGATTTCAAACTCACACGGCAAGTTTACTTGGGCTACAAGCAAAGCTGACTTGTCCGACTCTGGACAAGATTCGCTCTCATAGTCTTCACTCGAAGACATAGGTTTTGTTTAAGCATCACTTCAGTCATTCTGACTGGTTCTCTTGGACCCCACTTAACAGTACGGTGGTTCCTATGACTCAACACAGAAGAAAAAGAACTACGAAAGATCTAAGTCTTCGAGCTCCATAGGCTTCATGCGATGTCTTCTCTTGTCATAGTCTTCAATGTGAATATCTTCATATACCACCTTTGACATCAATGTCTTCATACCTTTTTAGGTGTCATCTCTGGTAGGAAAACCGAATCAATGAGGGACTTCTACCTGTGTTATCCTGCAATTCTCACAAACACATTAGTCCCTCAACTAGGTTTGTCGTCAATACTCCAAAACCAACTAGGGGTGGCACTAGATGCACTTACATGTAGAAATACATCCAGCGCTTCAACAACGCTCACCTCAAGATCCCCAAGGTGACTGAAGAAGCCATCGTCTTGGCCTTCTCCCATGGCGTATGCGACATCAAGATGAAGGAGGAGCTAGCAATCCATGAAGACCTGTGCATATCCCTGGATCTGTTCAACTTGGCGACCAAGTGTGCCAGGGCTGAGGAAGGGCGCCTTTCCCTCCTCGAACTCCCGGCTGCCGACCTAGAAGAGAAGAAGCCCAAGGTCAAGGACGTGAAGTGCAAGCGGGCTGTCATGCTTGCAGTGGAGCCAGACACCAAGCGAGGCAGGGATCAGCCCGAGTCATCCAAGGGCAGCCGGTACTGCGTGTACCATGACCTCCACACCCACAACACCAACGAATGTCAAGAGCTCAGGGCCGTGAGAGATGGACGTGTCGGCCGACGGCCTGAGCGCAACGACATGGGCTATGGCCGAGGAGGAGGAAGAGGTGGCGGGCGATGGGAAGACCGTGGCCCTCGCCAAGGGTGGCGTGACTGACCTCGCGAGGATCACTGGCAGGACCAGCCTCGCGAGGGAGGCTGGAGAGATCAGCCTCATGAGGATCGCCCATGCGGCAACGCAGGTCTTCCTCCTCTGTCGCCACCGCCAAGGAGGAATGAAGACCAACATCAGGACGAGGGGGCTGGGGGCTTCCAGGAGCCGTGTGCAATCGCTTGCATCTTGGGTGGCGCACAGGCCCCAGCCTCACAGCACATCTTCAAGCAGTTTGCTCACGAGGTGAATGCAGTCCTCCCCAAGCTTGAGGCCACGCGCCCTCTCAGGTGGTCCGCGTGCGCTATCATGTCCAGCTCAGCGGATCAGCTCAAGTGTGCAGCAACGGCCGGAGTCCTCCCGATGCTTTGCTCCCTAGTCATCAGCAACGTGCAGGTCACCAGGACCCTCATTGACGGCGGAGCAGGACTCAACGTCCTGTCCGTCGAGACGTTCGACAATCTCCAAGTGCCGTACGATCAGCTTCAGCCAACCAAGCCATTCTCAGGAGTCACTAATGGTTCCACTGTTCCGATAGGGCAGGTTCGCCTTCCAGTCACCTTCGGGCAGCGCAACAACTATCGCACCGAGCTCATCGACTTCGACGTCGCCCACATCCGTCTGCCATACAACGCCATCCTCGGGTACCCAGCCCTGGCCAAGTTCATGGTGGTGACTGACCATGGATACAATGTCCTCAAGATGCCAGGAAGCGGTGGAGTCATCACCGTACCCTGTGAAGAAAGGGACGTAGTGTATTCACTTGAGCACGCGTTCCAAGCCGCAGCAATCGAAGACCCGAACCGCAGAAACAGAAGACTTCCCGAGGCGACCCCCAAGAAGAAGAAGGCTTTGCCTGGCCTAAGCCATCAGGAGGCAGGTGCCTCCGGAGGTGTTGGGTCAGGATCTGCACCAAATCAGGGAGCGCCACCCTCTCTCGCATAGGAAGGCGCGCCCGGCGCCCTCCTCAGGCAGGGCTCGGGGGCTCTTTCTTGGAGAGCCACCAACTTTGCCAAGGTCACGAGGGAGGCGCTCGGGCACCACTTGGAGGGGTCCTTTCAGGCACGTTTCCCTCAGGAAGGTACAAGGCAAGGAAGACCAAACCCTCAGGAGTTCATCGCAAGCAACACTCAGGAGCTACAGGAGTCGAGAATCATGCGCGGCAGCCGCCGCTTGCCCACCGTGGCCCCACATCCAGGCGAGGATGGTGGGCTGCGCGTCTGCATCGACGTACCAGGGATCAACCGAGCCGCGTCTCAGGAGCGCCTCTGGCCTTCACGCGCGGGGCGTTGCGAGGGTCCGCCCCACAGCTACGTTCGCATGCCTTTCGGCCTACCGAACGTGGTCGCCGCACATTAGCGCTTGCTGAGGAGCATTCTGGAGGCTCAGGAGGTCGGGCATCATGCGGTCCTGGTGGAGATGGAGATGGCCTTCGGAGACCCACCTGTGCCCCCGGAGCCTCCCGAGGCTCCTGGGCCTGGGGGCTCGTGAGGGTCGGCGTCTTCATCGCGCATCGCCCGCTTCTTCAGCATCACTTCATCTTCAACGGCACCAGGTGACATCTTTCTAAGTTCTGTTTTTAGCTGGGAGCGCCCATAGGGCCGCATCATTCCCAGGCCGCGTGGGTCCGTCCCATCGGCATGTATCCGTTTTGCTTATGCTCTTTACTTACCTTGTCATGGGCGCCCCTCGGGCTGCATCATCCCCGAGCTGCTCGGGCCTGGCCCAGCGGCGTTTGCTTTTCCTGCGTCTACTTAAAATGAATTTCCTCTTGCGTGCTTAACATACCCAACCTAATAGCCTTCTCAATTGACGCCTACCTATGGAGCCGCTTGCTCTGGCACGGCATCTGCGCATGGGTCCGTCCCTGCAACGCCGAAAAATCTGAGTGGTCGAGCTCTGGCCATGGCAGCCCCGCAAGGCGCCACCTCACCAGGCCCTCAGTGCCCCAATCACTCCCCCGGAGCGACCAAGGGTTGGCTGGCAACCGTAACAATAGGTCTTGTTTCTCCTTATGACTGGTGTCCAGGACCTACTCCAGGATCAATGCTAGGGACCTCGCGAGCTGTCTCTCCCTCTCTCCGGCATGGACCGCTTGCACGTTAAAAGGGGGGCGCCTGAGCATCGCGACTCATGGGCTCCTACTGGCCCTCCAGCCCTCACCCCCTGGCCTTGACCCACGGCATCGCGACCTGTCATACCAGCGGCGGCTAAGCTCGCTCGAGGGCCGGGACATGAGGACATAGAGCATTAAGGAAAGTGCGGGGGAGTGGGAAGCTCGCGAGGACCTAACCCAGCAGCGCCTCAGCTGCCACCAGTCGGGCCAGGCGCTTCATCAAGGAAGTACACCTAACTCAAGAGATAAGTCACGCCCTCACAATAGTTGGACCAAAATAGCGCAAAACCCTCGCCCAGTGCGGCTCTATCACGACGACGTTACCTTCCTTTCTCGCCCAGCAAGGACTGCTTGAGCGCTAAAGGGGACCTCCCGACCATCGCGACTCGAGGGCTCTTATCGGACCTTGGGCCGCTCACCTCCTGGCCTTGACCACGGCATCGCGACCTGGCATACCAGCGACGGCTGAAGCCTACCTGGGGACTGGGACCTGTCAGCGTAGAGCGCCAAGTCCTCACGAGGATAGAAAGGGGGAGCCAAGCTGAGACAGGACAAGCACCTTGCATTGATTCATATTAAGGATATAATATTCATAAAAGACATGGCAAACGCCTTACATACCCCCACGGGGTGTTGCCTTGATTCCTCACAGGAAGCAGGAGTACTAATCCTAAGGAACGCTAATCGCCCGCATCGCTGCAAGGGACGCCATCATCAACAGTGGGCTGCCCAACATCGACGCCAACCCAATCCAGATCAGTGGCGTCGGTGGCAGGACACAGCTGCCCCGCTCCGAGCACCGCGCGAGCTCGGGGGCTCGTAGCTGCCGTCGCTCGTCTCCGGAGTCGCGGGGAGCTCGGGGGAGCCGCTGAATTCCCCAGCTCCTCCGCTGCTGCCTGAGGAGCTGCTAGAGGGCCGATGGGCGGGCCAGGTCCTCGCCGGTTCATCGCCTCTACCGCTCTCCCTGGGGCAGCACTCCAGCCGGCGTCCATCAGCATCGAAGACCTTGAATAACATCAAGGAGGCGTCGTCGTATCCAAGATGAATTACGAGGGCGCCTACCATCCGGCAGACCCGGGCGATTTCGCCCCAGTCTCGGGTCATGAAGACCTTGCCCGGAGCGACGACCGCGACCTCCGCTCTGGTCGCAAGGGTGCTGTAGTCAGCATGCTATGGCTAGAGCTCCAAAGCCCCGCTTGGCGGCATCGCGAGGGAAAAGGAAGGAGGGAGGCGAATCCAAGAGCTTGGAGGCATGGCGGCGTGGAGCACGAGCTCGCGAGAGGAATGATGCGCACCACCATGACTCGCCAGCGTCGACGGCGGCACCGTCGATGTTGCTCGACGCCTTCTCCCGCAGGACCAACGACGCGGGAATGCAAGGGTAGCGGATACCCAGGCGGCAGCCGCTCGTACCAGGGCCTCGGTGCCTCCTGCTGAGCGCCCTCTTCTCAGCGGCAGAGGACCAGCCACTTCTTCGTCGGAAGTGGGTCAGGACCCTCTCGGGGCGCCTTTCCCTTCTCTTCTGCAGAGAACCGGCGGATTGGTACCATTGGCGTAAGGAGAAGCAAGAGCAAGGATGGAGAAGGAAAGGAGCAGCAAGAAGGGATGGACTGGAGGGGCTCGCCCAGCCCCGTACTTATAGCCGGAGGAGGCCAACCGCCGAGCACCACGATCGCAGGTAATCATGACCGTTTTCTTTGCATGCAGGGACTTTTCAAGTCATGCAGTCGCCGAGGCATCCTGGGGAAGCGCAGTCGCCCACATCCAATCAATCGCCACACGGCACCCAAGGCCGCAGGCTGTTAGGGCCCGCGGCGCTTCGCGCTTGCCCCTTCGCTTTCCTGCTAGGCCATGCCTGAGCGTGCCTCGGGCCCGGGGGCTACTGTCGGCATTCTGGGAACGGGGGTCCCCAGGCTTGCCTGCTTGTGGCCTGCGGCGTGGCTCAAGTGGGGGCCCAGCGTGGCCCATCTTCATCAGCGCAAGCTCAAGACCCTCGCGAGGGGCCAAGCCTCGCGGGGAGGACGACAGGAAGCTTCCTTAGAGGCAGCCTCATAAGGCAGGTCGCGAGGAGGCGGAGAGATCAAGGCAGGGGTACCTCACGAGGAACCCATGACACAAGCCATGACGATCGAGACCAGGCGGGCGCCGGCCTGCGCAGTGTTCTTGTTTCCCCTTTGGTGCAAAGGGGGCAAGTGCAGGCCAAGGCATCGGGCAAAGGTTACCATTCCGGTGCAACGAGACCAAGACCAGCAGAGCGGCAAGACGGAGGTCACCATAGAGCCGAAGACGGCGTCATCACCAGTACTTTTGACAGCCCAAGACCACCTTTGGTCAGGATAACATGTACTAGATGTTCGCCTTCAAAATGGCCAATTGTTGGCGCCCTTCCCGCTCATTATTTGGGGAGAGGGCCAGGGCCTCTATAAATAGAGCTAGCCACCACAGAGGAGACATCGGGGGGAACGAAGGGAGAAAACCCAAGAACATCGAGCAAACGGCCAGAGATCTGGTAGAGCCCTAGTAGAGAGAGAGAGAGAGAGGCGACTGAACTCACCCTATCAGTTCATCGCACCAGCTCAAGAACACCTCTCGAGGGGCTATTCTTCCCTTGTATTATTCATCTTCAGCCCTTGAGGCAATCCACCACACCACACACTGGAGTAGGGTATTACACCACAACGGTGGCCCGAACCAGTATAAACCTCGTGTCCCTTGTGTTGTTCGTTGTTTTCATCTTAGATCACGCGAGGAGATTGGACGTAGATCAGTAGGGGAGAGATCTCCGCGCGCACCCCAGTGTTCGAACCTCAAGGGTCTGCCGGAACCCGAAATCCGACAAGACCCATTGCACAGGCTCAGTCACACTGGAAGTGGTCTTCGGATCCCCGGATAACTTCCAAAGCGAAGAGTTAATCTTCGACATAGTCCCGTTCCGCAGTGGCTACCATGCACTGCTCGGGCAAACCGCATTCGCGAGATTCAATGCGGTATCGCATTATGCATACTAGTCGCCGACCCGTGCATTCGCATGGCCTAGTTACTTAATATTACATTGTTGTCTATATTACTGTAATATATAATCATTTTCGAGTCAAAATAATAATATATAATAATTTTTTTGTATAACTATATTGGATGGTGCCACCTAATTATACTTATGGACTTCTGTAGTGGGGATTGATAGGAGAGTGTGTTTCGATGAATGTGTTAGTCGGATGGAGTTAATCACATTAAATTATAAGCCGACATATAAAAACATTATGATCTGAGATAACTTGATATCAGTTCTTTATATGATTCAATGTCTTTTATATATGGAGGGGAAAGATTGAATGTTTTCTTCTCATTCGAACAATATGCAAAGTGGCCTAATACTACTTACTTGGTTAGGTATATTCATATGTGTATAGGCTTGATCTATATATGTCAAGAAATTACATTTACCGACACAACGACAGTCCTCTGTGAAAATATTAAACTATATGTACTATGGCTTGCTATAGAAGTCATGTTTATCTTTTATTATTAGGGTCAAAACTATCTTATTCTAATAAATCACTAAGTAGAATATTCTAAAATAGCTGATATTCTTGACACACCATATATCCTTCAAACTAAATAAGTACATTTTTTTCGATAGTAAATAATCATGACTCAATTTATTGATCATTGAGTATGTAAAGAACAGACCTTATTTGAGCTAGCTAAGAAACCAAGAAATGATCAAACAAATAAGTTCGAATTTAAAAATGACATAACTTAATACAGTTGAAATTTGAAAGACGCCATGACTTCAAGAGAGCTTTGTTTAAAATCGTACCAAATAATCTTAATAATGGTTTTGTATTAGATGTAGTTCAACGGTTGAACCACATATTATAATATGTATATAAAATTGATGTACTACTTCCATGATGGTGTAAGTGGCAAATTTAATGCTGTGTTCACACTTACTGACTGCATGAAACTATTTTTCGTTATTATTGAACAAACCGGCGCAGACGAGGGCTATGTACTTCTCCCTTTTTATAATAGCTCTGGGACTCTTAGTTCCTTGGTTAAACAGGGAAATAACAAGCCCATCACATGATTTAAAATTAAAATCTTGAATAATGGATGATAATAGACCTTGTACATACAACTACAGATTATCATAGGCACTTTTGAGAGAGCGGTTCCAAGCAAACAAAATCGTCTACTTACAAACTTTTATTTAGAAGAAAGATAAGTAGACTTCGAAACATGGAATATTAAATTTTCTATCTAACAGTACAAACAGCAATGCAGCTCATCAATGATTGATCCTCACCATGTTGTGTATTCACGTCAGCCATGACACCCAAGTACTATCCACTTGTGTGCCATCACACATATAATGTAAAACTTCTAATTACATGTCTTTACAAACTGCTGAAGGCGAATGCTTCAACATGTGCATATCAACATCTAATGTAAAATTGCTAATTACATGTCTTTACGAACTTATGGTTCGACACATGTCTAGTTTGACCCTTTGTAAGCGACGTGGCTACAACGATGAGTCATTACCTCCGTTCATGGATTGGGTGGATTTTCATATTGACCTGCATGACATGAGGCAGAAATTTTGATTAGACCTGCAAGTGAAATCATGAAGATAACTTCTACGTACCAACAAAATCTGGAACGCAGCTACTCCCTGCATTTGATGGATGAATATATCATCTTTGACCTCTCGCACCTGAACATGTTCTCTGCTGGCTCTTGTGCTCCAAAATCCACGAAACAAATGCAATGCTTCGAAATTTAATCAGAAAGAAACACCACGATCCATCCCAATAACTTGGAGCTATAGACCCATGGAAAAGCAATCTTTCAATTTCTCGTACAGTCTAACCCTAATCCATCCACGCCCTGTTCATTATTGATGTCGTATGGCCGTGGAAGGAGGGCCTACTGTCTAGCAGCGGAATAAGACCTGAGGGCGAACCCTAAGTGGTGCTCGGAGGATAGACAAACAAAACAAACCGCACACACCAGCCAAGATGGAAAGAAGGCCTCAATATAGCTAGACTGAATGGACGGGGCCATGCCTTTGTTGGGAAGAATTATTTGCGTAAGGAGATAGGACTCTTGTGGCCTTGTAGGGACACATGGAACTTATATGGTCGAGGGAGGTCATCTAGAAATAATCTGATCATGGGAAGTAAATGGAGTTGAGAAAGGCAATCTCAGAAAAGCAATTCTCTGATCGAGGGAGTAAATGTAGTTCCTTGAAGGTCTATATTTTTTCTAATTACTCAGATTAAAGTAGAAATTTCTAGGGAGTCTAGAATATCAGAAGTTTTCCCTAGATTGAAAGTGGATGCCATAAAATATACTTGTTTTCCCTGGATCGTTTGTTCGGGCAAAAAGGACTAAACGTTCCCTAGATTGAACGTGAAGTTTGTTGGGAAAATAAGATTGAACGTGAAGTTTGTTGGGAAAATAAGATTGAACATGGAGGCCATAAAATACCCGGTGTTTTCCCTGGA
Source organism: Triticum monococcum (assembly GCA_034509565.1). NCBI lineage: Eukaryota > Viridiplantae > Streptophyta > Magnoliopsida > Poales > Poaceae > Triticum > Triticum monococcum. The sequence continues at coordinate 143,737,209 of CM067841.1, read as the reverse complement.
GTTTGTTGAAAAAATAAGATTGAACGTGGAGGCATGAAAGGATTGTACCTGGAGTTTGTGAAGTTAGTACTTAATTTCAAATTTGAGGTATGACATGGATGAACAAATACCTTAAGAAACAAATCTGGCATGATATTGAGAATGCAAAGTTAACGAAGGAACCCACAATCTGGCATGTATATTAAGTGGATGGGGAACCCATTTACTATTGAGCTATCAAAAAAATTATGCAGCTAAAATTGCAGAAGATAGCCATACCTGCAGCATGCAGTGCACTATAAATACATGATGGGGTAGAGAACAATGCATAAGCTCAGTTATTGAGGAAGACATGGAAATAGAAAAGATAATTATGCCACATATATTTTACTTGAGAAATCAATAACTGGATCTATACAAACAGTAAGGAGGAGCAATACTAAGCTGTGAAGCATTATTTATCTCCAATTAAAAGCATGGAAATAATTGTGAAGGACCAAGGCTTCTTATAAGGAGACAAAAGATGATGGCCTTCACTATGGTTGAAGCATTACGATGGTATACATGAGTAGCGAAATTGTTTCAAAGTTTTATTAGAAAGTGGCTAGTGCCTTTTTCACCCGAGGTCACACTTTGGGTTGCCGAAATTTACTGGACGAATGGCATTGAGAGGCCACGGTAGGGATGCATGCATCTAATCTGTTGCGGTGCTCTCACCAGCGGTGGCGACAACATGCCAGTCTCCGCATCTCGCCTGCTCCTCCTGCTCCACGCAACGCCACAGGATAACATTGGAACCGCATGTGGTGGCACTCCTTTCTGTCCTCCTTTGTGCGTTGTTTGCCTTTGAAGGAGCACCATACCTCGCCACCAGTCCGCTGCTCATTGGCGTCACCGCATGGTGCTGCGGCATCCTCACACTGCAACTGCCAAATCCTATGAGAGTCAAACTTCCTTTAAATAAAGAAATTCAAATGATTTCCGCACAAACATATACTACAACCCCAAATTTACTTTGTAAACGTTTACTATGTTTTTCTAAACAAATTGTACTACACATGATATCTAGAAGAAAATGTCTATAACTTCCATGCTTTAAAAATAATATGTTCTTATTCAAAACTGCACCATCGACATCAGATGTTTGCTCGTAGCTTGCAAACTGTAAATCAGTAATTGAACAAAATCGGTAGTTTTGGAAAGTTTAATAGGAATCCCACAACTATTGACTTTGGATTAGTTTAAAATTATTTACAATTTGATCCCAGTTTTACAATTACATGTATTTGGCACTAGCCCATCTAACTAATAACTAATTAGGGTTTACCTTTGCAGCATGTAATTACTCTTCCATGGAAAGCTGACAATTTTTTGATAAAAGCCCAAGAATTCTCCTTCCTGCTACCGCCTCTTTCTCTATTCTGATTTGACTGGTGAGTTGCTCTCTTTAGATTGGTTGTATCCCTTCTCTCATCAGATCGAATTGTTCCTGATGCAATCTATGTAGTCTGCTGCTATGAGTTGTTCGCGGCTGTAGGTCCCTCCCCAATTCAATCTATATATCTCTTTGATTGCTTGATAGATCAGAGGAAACCGTCACAGCAGTAGCAAGCAGGCATGATCGGCTTGAAAATCGCAGGTAGAACAACACGCAACAGCAGGCCGATGGCTGGAGCAGCAACACCATTGTATGAACAGAGGAGTTCATAGCGGTAGAACTTGGCAGCGGAACCTTGCATTGACTTGTTGATGTACATGGGTGGGTCGGCTTGAAGCCTTGAATAGCCTTGGTGGCATGTGCTCTAGAGAAGATGAGATCGCAACCTTGCCTAGGGAAGATGAGATCGTAGCAATGGTTGTTTTTATTTTTACAACCGAGAGAAGGAATTGTGGGCCTTTTAGCTATTTTTTAAGTTGAGGAAAACACTACAAATGACTGTATAGATAGATCTACACCGTAATAATCCGGACCCACCAGATTAATGGCTCGAAATTACTGATTAACATGGATTAGTATAGGTATAGATATAGATCTCAAGCTCAAGACACCAGGACCTCGGGGGGTCATAACAGTCAATGGAAACACAAAGCGCTCTCTTCGCACGGAGGAGCATGGCCCTCGCAGTAGAACCGCAAAGCAGCCTCTTAAGGCAATCCACTAGTTCGGCGATTAAGGACCCGAACACCTTCAAGCGCGCCCAGAGTAATCAGAAAGAGGACCACCTGGCATGTTCCGAGCTCGCATAGCAATGCGGCCCCTACCCCGGTCCCAGCCAAACGGCGAAATCCGTGCCACGCGTACTTAATTACACATTAAAAATACCATGGGCACAGGCGGGGAGGGGGGCACGACTGCGGCATGCTCCAAGTCGCGGCTTAAACCGCACTAGGGGCTTCCCGCTTTGTTATTTTTCTCTTTCAGGACTTTAATCTCTGGAAACCCTGTCCGGCAGCATGATTGTCGAACACATGATGCAGCAACCAAGGAGGCAGAAAGCTACGTCACACCACGGAACTCCCAGGTGGATTACGATAACGAGTGAAATATTTGCTTTAGTACTATTCCTCAGCTTGCCCTTGGAAGGGACATGTCAAACATTCCTACTTTGTGCTTATCGCACTACTTGTATCATTCTGCTTTAACGCACGTTCTTGAATAAACAATGCATAGCATTAAGACTATTATTGCATTCTTCCTTTCTATATATATGTTCATTCATGACATCTAGCACCCGTACACTCTGGTATGGCCAATACGCTAGGGGCTTAAGCATACCCCATAATACGACGTGAGAAGTCCGAACACTTTCGACAGTGCGGCACCCCGAACTTATAGCATTATATGCATCAGCTCCGAATCATGTCTTGGGTCAATAGTTGGGTTTGCCCGGCTCCCATGTTTTGGTACCTTACATTCTGCTATATTGGCTAAGGTAGCACTGGGAGAACTACTGTGATTGTGCCCCGGTTCTGCTGGGCTAAGCACCTCAGAAGAGAAAGCTAAAACTGACTGTCATGATAAGGCGAGAGACTGGTCGCTGTTCGAGAGGTTTCAAGTCCCTAAAGACTTATGCCGCTTAGAGCGAGGAGTCGGCCCTGTCCGGCTTAAGGCGTGTATTGCGCCCCGAATTCGGCCTTCCGAATACTAGGGGCTTCGCCAAAATTTAAAATTATAGAATTCTATGGCTAAGTGAGAGTGATAACGCATTATAGTCCGATTGCCTTGTTCGTTGTGCTGAGCACCTCCCTCGAAGGACCCAAAAATGGGAACAAGAGTGCTCAGGTTTATCCCGAACACCCCAGCACTCATGGCGTGGGGGCAGAAGCCGACGACTAGCCATCTCTCAGATTTGATAAACAGCCGAACAAAAGGTAATATTTTAAATTCAGACAAGCGTTGCATAGCGCATATGAACAAGTTTTCATAATACATGATTACACGAGCAAGTTTATTCAAATATTACATATTTCGCACACTCATCCGCTACAAGATGGGCACCCTTCAGGACACCCTCATAGTACATCTCGGGGTGGCGATGCTCCTTGCCCTACGGCGGCCCAGCCTTCACCAGCTTCATGGCGTCCATCTTAGCCCAGTGCAGCTTCGCATGAGCGAAAGCCCGGCGTGCACCTTCGATGCAGACGGGCCGCTTGATGACTCCCAGCCGTGGGCAGGCATCCACAAGCCACCTCACCAGGCCGAAGTTTCTGTTGGGAAGGGCGTCGCCAGGCCACATCCGGACTATAAAGCCCTCCATGGCCTGTTCGGCCGCCTTGTGCAGCTCAACCAGTTGCTTCAGCCGGTCGCTCAGAGGCATCGGGTGTTCGGTCCCAGTATACTGAGAACAGAACAGCTTCTCCGTTGAGCTTCCCTCCTCGGCCTGGTAAAATTGTGCGGCATCCGACACGCTGCGGGGCAAATCTGTGAATGCTCTTGAAGAGCTCTAGACTCGGGTAAGTAACAAGTAATTTACTTTCACATGATTGCTTCGCATATTGAATGCCTTACCCCCCGCTATTTTCTTCATCGCATCAATCTCCTGGAGGGCCTTTTGGGCTTCAGCCTTGGCACTCTTTGCGCCCTCAAGGGCCGCGGCAAGCTCGAACTCTCGCGTCTTCAAGTCAAGCTCCAACACCTCGTGCTTTGTCACGAGAGCGTGGAGCTCTTGCTGCACCTCGCCCACCCATGCCTCTTGTTTTTCCCGCTCGGTGCGCTCCTGGGCTGCTTTGTTTTCGGCCTCGGATAGCTCTTGCTTCAGGGTTGCCACTTCGGTCGTGGCCCCTGGCAGATTAAAGATGATCCTGTCATTTTGCAATCGCATCACTTATATATATATATACATATCTACAGACTAGGTATTACTTACCTTTGTTCTCCTCGAGCTGCCTCTTAGCAAGGTCGAGCTCTTTCTTGGACCCTTCGAGGTCCTGCTTCAGTACGGTGACCTCCGCAGTCAATGCGACAGAGGCCAGCAGTGAACCTGCATACGCATATAGACATACTTATATTAGACTCCTGCAGATATTAGTTGATCCTCTATTCGCCTTTTCTTTTTGAACACCAAACAGAGCATCATGGGCTACTGTCTATGCGGTAATATTTTTCCTATATTTCAAATACTTACCTCAAAGCCTGTTAGAAGGCTGGCACAGGCTTCAGTCAATCCGCTCTTGGCGGACTGAACCTTCTGGATCATCACACTCATAATAGTGCGGTGCTCTTCGTCGATGGAAGCGCTGCGAAGCACTCCCAGCAGATTGTCTGGTGCCTCTGGATGGACAGAGGTCACTGGCACGGGCGTCTTGCCCGTTTTGGAAGGTGGCCGCCTGCTTGAGTCTGGAACCACTTGAGGTTCCGGCGTGGTGTTCGGCTAAAGGCCGAACTCGGAGCCCTCGGGAGCCTCCCTCCCTCTGCTCCTTGAGTCCGGAAGGTCGCCTTGAGGCGCCTCTGGGATTGTCTCCCCTCGACCCGGTGCCTCTTGAGACAATACCTCGGCATTTTTCGTAGGGCAAGGGGAGGTGGCGGTCGGAAGTGGATCGCTATCCATATCCGACGAGTCCAAGGAGCCGCCCGACAAAGATACATCGATCCGGGCTTGGGGCGGTCTGCATAATCATACTCGGCGTTAGGGGAAGCAGTGCGACAAAGGTATGCTATGAGTTACTCTAGTATCCGAATACTTACGACTTCGCCAGGGGCTTGGTCCTGACCAGCCACTTGTCTTCGCCTTCGGCGGCGATGGTGGAGTAGTCCGGAAGGAGGGTCCTCCCCTTATTACACCCTTCGCCCCCCCCCCCCCCCCGGGTCGGGGCGCCCTTCCTTTTCTTGTCTCCCCCGAATGAAGGGGGAGCATCTTCATCTTCCTCCTTGTCTTTGGGGGAGGAGTGCGTCGCGGAGTTATCGGACGATGAGTCCGATACCACCAGGCGCCAGGAACTCTTTCGCGATCCCTTGGCCTTCTTGGTCTTCTCCGGCACCTTGTAAGGAGCTGGAGTCAGCACTTCCGTCAAGAGAGCGTCTGCAGTGTCTTCGGGCAGAGGGGCCGAACAGTTAATCTGCCCCGACGTCTCCACCCAGTCCTGTCAAAGGCATGGAGCTCAGACCATGCACATGGTTAAGCTAGGGGAAATAAATATCCTACCGGATGTATAGAAATCACCGAATGCGCTAGGTGCTTTGCGCTTAGCCCGCGGTCCTCGGTAAGAGAAGGAGGGATCTCGGCACCCTTGAACAGCACCCTCCAGACGTCCTTGTGCGTCGTGTCGAAGAGCTTGCTTAGAGTCTGGTGCCGGGCCGGGTCGAACTCCCATAAGTTAAAATCCGGTTGTTGACACGGGAGGATCTGGCGGAAGAGCATGACCTGGACTATGTTAACAAGCTTGAGTTTCTTGCTTGCCATATTCCGGATACATTTCTGGAGTCCATCCAGCTCCACCGATGAATCCTAGGACAGGCCCTTCACTTTCCAGGAGGTGAGCCGCGTGGGGATTCCGGATCAAAACTCGGGGGCCACCACCCAGTTGGTGTCACGCAGCTCGGTGATGTAGAACCACGCCGATTGCCATCCCTTTATGGTCTCCACGAAGGAGCCTTCGAGGCATATAACATTGGGCATCTTGCCCACCATGGCTCCACCGCATTCCGCTTGTTGGCCTCCCACCACCTTCGGCTTGATATTAAAGGTCTTGAGCCACAGGCTGAAGTGGGGCCGGATGCGGAGGAAAGCCTCACACATGACGATGAACGCCGAAATGTTGAGGATGAAGTTCGGGGCCAGATCATGAAAGTCCAGCCCATAGTAGAACATGAGACCGCGGACGAATGGATGGAGGGGAAACCCTAGTCCGCGGAGGAAGTGGTGGAGGAAGACTACCCTCTCGTGAGGTTCCGGGGTGGGGACGATCTGCCCCACTGCGGGCAGCCAATCCGCGATATTCGCGGATAATTATCCTGCTCCGCGCAGCTTTTTGATGTGTCCCTCCGTGACGGAGGAAGCCATCCACTTGCCTCTCACTCCGGACATGTTTGGAGAAGGTTGAGGTGAAGGATGTGGACTTGGGAATTGGAGCTCAAGTGTGCGAGAATGGATGAGCAAGGAGGAAGAAGGCGTGGGTAGAAAAAGGATAAACCTTATCTCTTTATAAGGGCGGTCAAAACTATGCGCCCCCACTAGCCTGGTAAAACTTGCTTATCCTTCAAGCGCCGTAATTGATGGCGCAGTTGGGTTACCCACGCCCGTATTGATGAGAATCCCGTAATAAGGGGGACACGATCTCTTCTTTGACAAGACGTGTCAAGAAACTGCCTCGCGTTATGTGCGGGGCTAGTTAAAGAAAAACGGTTCGAATGATCACCACGCCATGGCTTGATGTCATGTTGCCAAGACGTGTCAGCAGATTACATTTGTGGAAATATTATTCTCTCTACGGTGGTATGTGGAACTTATTTTGCAGGATCGGACACTATCCTTTTATTCGAACTCTTCTGTGGTGTATTCGGAGGAGGAACCCGCCTTGCAATGCCGAAGACAATACTATGCGCCGGACTCATCATCATTGAAGCCTGGTTCAAGGGCTACTGAGGGAGTCCTGGATTAGGGGGTCTCCGGACAGCCGGACTGTTGGACTATGAAGATACAAGATTGAAGACTTCGTCTCGTGTCCGGATGGGACTCTACTAGGCGTGGAAGGCAAGCTAGGCAATACGGATATGTATATCTCCTCCTTTGTAACCGACCTTGTGTAACCCTGGCCCCCTCCGGTGTCTATATAAACCGGAGGGTTTTAGTCCGTAGGACAACATACAATCATACCATAGGCTAGCTTCTAGGGTTTAGCCTCTCCGATCTCGTGGTAGATGAACTCTTTAATACCCATATCATCAAGAATAAATTGAGCAGGACGTAGGGTTTTACCTCCATCAAGAGGGCACGAACCTGGGTAAAACATCGTGTCCCCTGCCTCCTGTTACCATCCGCCTTAGACGCACAGTTTGGGACCCCCTACCCGAGATCCGTCGATTTTGACACCAATAGGTGCACTATCATAAGACACCCGAGTTAATTACAAATAAGAAAAGACCCTATAGAGGGTGTGGAACCGTATTGGAGGGATGGCTCAACGGACCCTGCAAAATTCATAGTACAGCGGATACCATGCCAACACACAGCCTTAGGGCATGTTGGGTACTCCGGCAGGTGGCCAAAAGTGGTGAGGATCTTCTCGTCCTAGATGCCACAGAGCACCATCCCGTGGATAAAAATACGGTATTAACAATCTTTGAGACCTTCGCATCAAATAATAGGCGCAAGCGAACACTTCGCAGCCTTGCCGAAATCTGCCACGTGGCAGCAATAAATCCATGGAGTGACACGGCTATTACCTTCAATGCCAGTGACAAACCTAAATTCCGAACAGCCCCAGCACCAGCTGCAGTGGTCCTCAGTCCAATTGTGGATGACTTTCGAATCACCAAAGTACTCATGGACGGCGACAGTGGATTAAACCTCATCTATGAGGAAACTCTTCAAAAAATGGAAATAGACTGGAACCGCATTGAGCGAGGCAGCACAACCTTCAGAGGAATCACCCCCAGTCGGGAAGCACGCTGTGCTGGGAAAATCACACTAGATGTGGTATTCGGCACGCCGGAGAACTATAGGTCCGAAGAAATTACATTCCAAGTGGCCCTGTTCAGTAGCAGATCCCACGCCCTTTTAGGGCGGGAGGCGTTCACGATCTTCCAAGCCATACCCCATTACGGGTACATGAAGCTCAAAATGCCCGGGCCCAATGGAATCATCACTCTCGCTAGTGTTCCGGACACAACACTTCGCGTCGAAAACAAAACAGCCGCATTGGCCCTTGAGGCATTATCCGAAGCCCTTGCGGCCGAGGAATTAACTCCGCTGCGCTCGATAGTTGAGAGGGACGACGTAATACTTGACAAGAGATCCAAGTCCACCTCTTTTAAACCAGCGGATGAAATAGTCAAATTCCATGTCCACCCAACGGACCCTACAAAAACAGCCTCCATCAGGGCACAGTTAAACCCCGTAGTGGATGCTGCACTACGACAGTTCCTGCGCGAGAATTGGGACATATTCGCCTGGCTTCCCTCGGATATGCTAGGAATCCCACGTAGGCTGGCTGAGCACAGCCTTAATATTCTAAAGGGATTCAAGCTGGCCAAGCAGACTCTTCGGCGTTTCTCTGAACCTAAGAGACAAGCTATGGAGGAACTAGCCAAGTTATTGGAGGCCGGATTCATTAGAGAAATAAAACACCCGGACTGGCTAGCAAACCTGGTGATGGTACCAAAGAAGGACAAATCCTGGCGCCTATGTGTCGATTTCAAGGACCTCAACAAGGCTTGCCCAAAGGATCCCCTCCCCCTCCCCTGCATCGATCAAATTATCGATGCTACCGCAGGACACGATTCATTGTGTTTCCTCGACGCATACTACGACTACCACCAAATCAAGATGCGGAGTCCGACCAAGCCGCAACGGCATTTATCACACCATACGACCCCTTCTGTTTCAACACAATGCCTTTTGGGCTCAAAAACGCCGGCGCAACATATCAGCGGATGATTTAGACATGTCTGGAGAAACAGATCAGCAAAACAGTAGAGGCGTACATAGATGATGTGGTCGTCAAAACCAAACACGTCGACCCTCTAATAGACGACTTGAGGCTCACATTCGACAACCTTTGAACATCAGACATCAAGCTCAATCCGAAAAAATGCGTTTTCGGTGTACCAGCCAGAGAGCTCCTGGGCTTCATTGTCTCCAGTAGAGGAATTGAAGAAAATCCGGCCAAAATCCGAGCTCTGTCACAGTTGGCTATCCCAACGGACCTCAAACAAATCCAGCAATTAACCGGATGTGTGGCGGCTCTAAGCCGCTTTATCTCCCGCTTAGGAGAAAAGGCATTACCCCTTTATCGCCTCCTTCGGCGCACCGAACACTTCGAGTGGACGGATGGAGCCATAGCCAGATTGGAAGAAATAAAAGCCATACTGGCATCCAAACCAATCCTGGCTGCGCCAAACATCGGCGAACCAATGCTGTTGTACATTGCGGCAACTTATCAGGTTGTAAGCGCAGTGCTCGTCGTCGAACGGGAAACGGACGGACATAAATTCCCCCTTCAAAAGCCGGTATATTATGTATCCACTGTCCTCACTCCATGCAAATCGCGGTACCCACATTATCAAAATATAGCCTATGCGGTATTCATGGCATCCTGGAAGCTGTGACACTACTTTCAAGAGTGTTCAATTACAGTTGCCTCGGAAGTGCCACTTAATGATATTATAAACAACCATGACGCCATGGGCCGGATTGCCAAATGGGCCATTGAGATCCTCCCGTTCGACATAACATACAAACCCCGGCGAGCCATTAAATCGCAAGTATTGGCCGACTTTGCCGCCGAATGAATGGAAGCCGAACTCCCTAAAGAGTACGGCACATATTCCAATTGGATCATGCACTTTGACGGCTCCAAAATGCTGGCTGGTCTGGGGGCTGGCGTCGTCCTGACGTCCCCAACCGGAGATATAGTTCAATACGTACTCCAGATACTGTATACAGACTCCAACAATGCAGCCGAATACGAAGCCCTGTTACATGGTCTTTGTATGGCACTTTCCATGGGCATTCAATGCCTGGAGGTGCGTGGGGATTCGAACCTCGCAATGTCCCAAATAAATGGAGACTTTGATGCCAAGGATCCGAAAATGGCGGCCTATCACAACGCCGTCCTAAAGATGTCAGTTCGGTTCGAGGGGCTCAAATTTCACCAAGTGGCTTGGGAAAACAATCAGGCGGCGGATATCCTCGCCCGCATCGGCCAAAACGCGATGCGGTCCCCCCCCCCCCAACATCTTTTTGGAGAGGTTGTTTAAGCCATCCATGGTATGGGAAGGGGACACCGATAACAATTGTCCAGACCCGGCCAAAATGCCCGATACCGAACACTCTGACATAATCGGAGGTTCTACCACCGAAATAACACCTTCAGCCCACATAATAATGGCCATCATCGCCCCGTGGACAGAACCATTCCTGGTCTACCTAACTAGGCAGGAACTTCCCGAGGACGAAAATGAGGCACGCTGCATAGTGCGGCGATCTAAAGCCTACAGGGTCCACGAGGGAGAGCTATATAAAAGAAGCACTACCGGAGTCCTTCAAAGGTGCATCTCCGAAGAGGAAGGGCAGAAGATTTTGGCAGAAATTCACGCCGGACTAGGTGGCCACCACGCTGCAGCCCGGGCCCTTGTAAGCAAGGCCTTCCGTACAGGTTTTTATTGGCCGACGGCCCGGCTAGATGCACAGGACTTGGTCCAATGTTGCGTCGGTTGCCAGCTTTTTGCAAACCGAAGCCACATGCCAGCCACTGCCCTCCAAACAATCCCCATTACCTGGCCCTTCGCGGACTGGGGGCTTGACATGGTTGGACCCCTTAAAGGGGTAACCCATAAGAAAAAATACTTACTGTTCATGGTGGACAAATTCACCAAATGGATAGAAGCCAAACTTGTTAAAAATGGCCGAATCCGTACCGGTGATAGACTTCATATCCGGGTTGTACACCGTTATGGCGTCCCCCACAGCATCATCACTGACAATGGCACGAACTTCATGGCGGACAAGGTAAAACTCTGGTGCAGCAACATCGGCATCATGCTCGATTATGCTTCTGTCTATCACCCACAAACTAACGGCCAAGTTGAGCGAGAAAATGGTCTTATCATGAGCGGCATCAAACCCAGATTAGTGCGGTTGTTAAAGGAGTCTAACACGCAGTGGGTAGAGGAGCTCGACTCCGTACTCTGGGGGCTGCGGACCACGCCGAATCGTACTACCGGATACACACCCTTCTTTATGGTGTATGGCGCAGAGGCGGTTCTGCCCTGTGACATAATTCATGACTCACCTCGAGTGCGCATGTACGAAGAAAGAGAAGCCGAGCTCGATCGATAGGACAGTCTAGACACCCTGGAGGAGGAGCGCGACGTGGCAAAAGCCCGTTCCGCATTCTATCAGCAACAGGCTCGAAGATACCAAAGCAGAGAAGTACGGGCCAAAACTTATAACATCGGCGAGCTAGTTCTACGCCTGCCGGAGAAGAAAAAGACCAAGCTCGAGCCCAAATGGGAAGGTCCCTTCATTATTAACCAAGTTCTGACCGGTGGAGCGTACCTTCTGCGGGATGCATCGAATAATCGACTTGAGCCGAACCCATGGAACGCAGCCACGCTCCAAAGATTCTATGCCTAGTGCCGGACTCTATGTTCGTCTCCTTCCTATGTCCATTTTTTGCATATAAATTATCTGTCTTTTCTCTCTTTCTTTCTTTTATTCTTTCTCAAGGCCTTCAAGGGCCAACTCGTGCCTTGCTTGCACACTATTGATGTGCTAACCGCGCTCATTATACATGGGGTCTTCTTACACAGAAGCATAATTATTTATCTGGGCTTCATGCCCCGCACATGTGTTATTCTTCCGCATGTACCTTTTCTTCGCCATTATATGCATCGATATGACTTAAGTTTTGGCCAAGCTGGGTTGCCTGGCTCTTGTACTTATGCCCTACGTTCCTGTTAATTTGGCTAGGGCATAAGGGGAGCACCTCTGCGATTGTTACTGCCGGGTCAGTTGGATGTGTACCTCAGACTGGGTGAAGCCGAAAGCTAGCGTTCTTAAGGGAATATTCGGTCGGTGAACAAAAGATGATTTTTATTTATTTTCCATATGTGCCCCCAGATGTTTTTGCCTGCGTCTCCCCTCGCAGTCTGGACATGCACTTTAGGGCATGCGTACCCAGGGAAAGGAACCCTTAACGGAACTGTTCTCCCTGGAAGATGTTTCTTACTACCCATGTAATATAACATAACTAGTTGGGTACTTGTCTGTTCAAGCACTAATGACCCCTACGCCTGGTTTCCACGCATACCTTGGTTCTTATATAACTGACCGGGTATTCGGATACACTCCGAACTATCGGGTCCCGAGGTTGAAGCGAAAAGGTCCGCCATGACAAATGATTTACAATCCGGCTATAAGGCATTATACATGTCACTTTAATTACATAGTCATCTAGACTGACCAAATTCCTCTTCTATACCATCCAACAGGCTGTCTAGCCTACAATCCTGTTGGGAATATTTTGCGGCTAATTCTACTTGCCCATACACTAAGCTAACGGGGATCTCTTTCCCATCGGGCCCCACAGGTCTGACCTCGGCCATGTGGTTTGGGTCAGCCTTGGTATACCGTGTCTTCACCATGGCCCAGGCTTCCTTGGCACCTTGACGGCAGGCCGATATCTTCCATAATCGGATGTAACACCCCGGATGTAACTTTCCCTTTTTGTACTCCAACTCTTGCCGTTTCCGGCGTTAAGTTATATTTATTTCTCGGGCTCGGGTCTTTTGTCTCCGTGTGTTGTTTTCATTGTCATGCATCTCATATCATGTCATCATGTGCATTGCATTTGCATACGTGTTCATCTCATGCATTCGAGCATTTTCCCCGTTGTCCGTTTTGCATTCCGGCGCTTCGTTCTCCTCCGGTGGTCAATTCTACCTTTCTTTCGTGTGTGGGGATTAAACATTTCCGGATTGGACCGAGACTTGCCAAGCGGCCTTGGTTTACGACCAGTAGACCTCCTGTCAAGTTTCGTATCATTTGGACTTCGTTTGATACTCCAACGGTTAACCGAGGGACCGAAAAGGCCTCGTGTGTGTTGCAGCCCAACACCCCTCCAATTTGGCCCAAAACCCACCAAACTCTACTCCATCACCTAGAGCGTTCGATCACGATCGCGTGGCCGAAAACCGGACCTCATTTGGACTCTCCTAGCTCCCCCTATGCCTATATATACACCCCCCCTCCAAAAATTCGCGGATCCCCTCTTCTAACCCTAAAAAAATAGATCTCCGCCGCCGCCGGACGTGTCCGACCCGCACTGGACAACGTCCGGATCCGCCGCCGCCTATCACCGCCCGCCACGTGGCACTTCGCCGACGCCACTCTGCCGCGGCCCGCTCGGCCCGCGGAGAGCCCCTGAGGGCCCGAGCCGCCCCACTCCTCCCTGCCTCGATCGCCGCCGCCTCCCTCGGCTCCGGTGGCGGCGCCGCCCCTGGCCACCACCGCCACCACCGGAGCTCGCCGCTCCGCGCCGTCCCGCGCCTCGCCCGGCGGCCGCCGCCATCTCGCCGCCCTCTCCACCGGCCGGCGCCACCCCGGCCGTCCTCCTCTCCTTCCCTGGCAACCCCGAGCTCCGGCGACCTCGATTCTGGCGGTGAACAGTGCTCCCTCCGGCGAACATCGAAATCCGTGGAGATCTGGATCTGAGATCCGCGGGTTGACTTTTCCTCCTCCGAACCCTAATTTTTTTGTGCTATCTTTGACCTGCCATATCTCCGCATCCGTAGCTCCGATTTGGACATATAGCATATCAAAATGTTTGCCTCGATGAGTACATCATTTCATTCCATTGCATCATTTTCATTTGAGTTCATCTTGATGCCCGAAATGCTATTAGAAGGAGGCTTCATGAGTAAATTGTCAGATCTGCTAGTTCATCTTAGACTTTTGTCATTTTTGCCATGATTGCTGTGTGCTTGATATGCCATGGTGCTCTACATATGTTTTTTAGGGCTTTGTTATCTTTCCAGAGGTGCAACCCATGCATTTTTGTGATGTGTGTGGTGACTTGTGCAAGCTTGCAAAGTGAGGCACCCGGTAAATCTGTTTTCAGGGACTTAGTAATTTCACTAAGTCCTGGGATTGTTTAGTTCATGATGCCATATGTTCAGGTTGTTTCCTAGTGATCCGTGCCTCTTTTGAGGATGATCAGTAAAGGAGTTTTGTTAATATTGTAGTGCTCTATCCATCCAAATCTTTACCCTAGCTTGAGTCAATCGAGCTCTACTTTTGCTTCGTTGTGGATCCGGGCAGATTGTCAACTCGTTTGCAATTTTGCCGGTGATGTTGTAGTTGATCCGTGCATGCTATGCCATTGTTCTTGCCATTTCTAGCTAGCATTTTGTGCCTTCTTAATGGATGTATGCTTGTCTTGCCATGACCTACACCGTAGTGAGTGCATCGAGCTCGTTTACATGCCTCCGTGAGTTATATTTCAGCATGTCTCAGTTTTCACTAAGTCTGAAAACTGATTGTGTTTCATCTATGTTCGTGTGCTCGTTAGAGTATTTTGTGAACCCTTTTGGCCCCAGGTCACTTTGGGTGTTTTGTTAAGCTTGTTGAGTAGCTTCATGCCAGGTTCTTCTTTGTCTTAATCAGGTCCTGTAGCATGTTGTTTTGTTGCTCCGAAGAGGGCTTCATGATCTGAAATTTCAGAAAAGTGTTAATTTCACTAAGTCTGAGATCTGTTTACCATTTGCGTTTTTGCCATGCTTGTTTGAACCTCTTAATGGATGAATTGGCCGTGGCTCAGTGCTAGTCTTTTGTTAAGCATCTTGAATGCTTCCCTGCCATGTATTTTGATGCCATGTTTGAGTGCTGTAGCATGTTCATTTAGAGGCCTACTTGCTGTAAATTGCAGACCGGTGTCATATTTGAATCGCTTGCCATTTCCAAATCGTAACTCCGATTCCGGCATTCTTTATATCGTTTTCAGGAGATTTCATCTCATATTTCCAGTGGCACACTTGGTTTTCCAAGTTGAGGCCAGGTTCATGCATTTCCTGTCATATCTTGCATATGCATCCCGCATCGCATCCCGCATAGCATACCATCATTGCATCTTATTGTTTGAGCTTGCACGTGGTTGATTGTATCCTTGTTGCTTGTTTGTCTTGTTTGGGTAGAGCCGGGAGACGAGTTCGCTAATGAGGAGCCCGTTGAGTTTGCTTTTGAGGATCCAGTCAACTCTGACAGCTTTGCAGGCAAGATGATCATACCCTCGAAATCACTACTATCTTTGCTATGCTAGTTTCTCGCTCTTTGCTATGCCAATGCTATGATGCCTACCTTTTGCTTGTCAGCCTCCCAATTGCCATGTAAAACCTCTAACCCACCATGTCCTAGCAAACCGTTGATTGGCTATGTTACCGCTTTGCTCAGCCCTTCTTATAGCGTTGTTAGTTGCAGGTGAAGATTGGAGTCGTTCCTTGTTGGAACATTTATTTACTTGTTGGGATATCATTATATTGCTATGTTATCTTAATGCATCTATATACTTGGTAAAGGGTGGAAGGCTCGGCCTCTCGCCTAGTGTTTTGTTCCACTCTTGCCGCCCTAGTTTCCGTCATATCAGTGTTATGCTCCCGGATTGTTGCGTTTCTTACGCTGTTGGGCTATAATGGGAACCCCTTGATAGTTCACCTTGATTAAAGCTTTTCCAGCAATGCCCAACATTGCTTTTACCATTTGCCACCTAGCCTCTTTTTCCCTTGGGTTTCCGTAGCCCGAGGGTCATCTTATTTTAACCCCGCCCCCCCGGGCCAGTGCTCCTTTGAGTGTTGGTCCACCTGTCAGCTGCCGGTGGCCACCAGAGGCAACTCTGGGCTGGCCTACCCATACCTAGGACAATCTGAGTGTGCCCTGAGAAAGAGATATGTGCAGCTCCTATTAGGATTTGTCGGCACATTCGGCCAGTGTTGCTGGTCTTGTTTTAACCTGTCGAAATGTCTTGTTGTTCCGGGATACCGAGTCTGATCGGAATGTCTCGGGTGGAGGTCTATTCCTTCGTTGACCGTGAGAGCTTGTCATGGACTAAGTTGGGACTCCCCTGCAGGGATTGAACTTTCGAAATCCATGCCCGCGGTTATGGGCAGATGGGAATTTGTTAATGTCCTGTTGTAGCTAACTTAAACCTTAATTTAATTAAAATGAATCAACCGTGTGTGTTACCGTGATGGCCTCTTCTCGGCGGAGTCCGGGTAGTGGACACGATGTTGGAGTAATGCTTGTGTAGGTTGCTCCTCTAGTTTCCCGCTCGCGCTTTGCCTCCTCTTCTCGCTCTCTTTTGCGAATAAGTTAGCCACCATACATGCTAGTCGCTTGCTGCAGCTCCACATATATTTGCCTTACCCCTTCCTATAAGCTTAAATAGTCTTGATCGCGAGGGTGCGAGATTGCTGAGTCCCTGTGGCTCACAGATTACTATTACACCAGATGCAGGTCCAGGTGATTCCGCTCCAGGTGACGCGCTCGAGCTCAAGTGGGAGTACGACGAGGACTCTCGGTGTTACTATGTGTCCTTCCCTGATGATCAGTAGTGGTGCCCAGTTGGGGGTGATTGGGACCGTGTCGCATGTTGGGTTTTCTTCTATTTTGGCGCCGTAGTCGGGCCATGAGTGTTTGGATGATGTATGTTATTTATGTACTTTGATTGACGTGGCGAGTGTAAGCCAACTATGTTATCCCTCTTCATTATGTATATTACATGGGATGTTTGTGATGATTACCTGACTTGCGACATATGCCTTCAATGCGATTATGCCTCTAAGTCGTGCCTCGACACGTGGGAGATATAGTCGCATCGAGGGTGTTACGAGTTGGTAATCAGAGCCTTCCCCGACCTTAGGAGCCCCATTGCTTGATCGTTTTTAGCAGCCGAGTTGTGTCTAGGAAAATGTTTTGAATCATTTAGGAATTATATATCGGAGAGCTTAGGAATTCTTTTTACTTCCCAGTCTCCTCATCGCTCTGGTAAGGCATCGTGACGTAGAGTTTTGACTCTTCTCTTCTCGAATTTCACTTAAAAAAATTTAGGATCACGCGAGTATCTTGGAATCGTTCCAATGGTTTTATGATGAGAACATTGTCTTGGTGCCTCCTGTCAGGGGTTTAGTGGAAGTGTCCCGGGGAGTTGAGCTCTGAGGTGTTGTCATCATAATTTTATCGTTGCAATTCTGGAATACTTGAGATATTTTCGCCGACATCAAAAATCTCTTTTATGCAGTTCGTTGGTGAGATAACCTCGACGCCACCTAGTACTGGGGCGGGAGTTCGGGAGTATCGCCATAACTTGTATAACGGATGCTTTTCAAAGGTTGAGGTAGATGGTTTCTGAAGGTTTCTTGGTTATGTGTTGAAGGATGGATACAGCTGGATGTAGGATTTGCTAGTTTGGGTGAGATTTTATGCTTCCCCTGTATCCCCAACACCTGATTGCATAACCAGAAATTTTCGGGAGTTTCATAGGTGGGAATTCAAGTAGCTCTTAGGGTATCTCTCCGATAGATGTATGATATGAAATTGGGGTTCGACGTCTAGTGCTTCGCCTATTCACGGTCGTTTTTACAGTGGTCTCGTTGTGTCTTAAAGAGTCCTTGGCTATGCCGACTCGGGGACGCTTCGTATGCCATGTGCACTGCCTTGTACATGATGGTTCTGTACGATTGAGCCCGTGTAGGTCCCACCACGAAAACTTCGGACGAAATCTCTATCATATGTTTGTTCCGGCTTATTCCGCAAGCCAATCCTTTGTTTTGTTTTGAGTTGTGGTATTCGAATTGCTTCGAAGTCAAATGTTGATTCCATACCTTGTTGATTTACCTCTTTGTTACGCCCTCGATGCGGCTATATCTCCCACGTGTCGAAGCACGACGTAGAGGCATAACCGCATTGAAAGCAATGTCGCAAGTGAGGTAATCTTCACACAACCCATGTAATACAATAGGGGAAAATGAGATACATAGTTGGCTTACAATCGCCACTTCACACAATTACATGAATAAACATTACATCAATCAAATACACTCAGGGTCCGACTACGGAACCAAAATAAAAGAAGAACCCCTAACGCGACATAGGTCCCCAATTGACCCCAACTGGGCTCCACTACTGATCAACTAGAACGAAACAACATAAAGGACAAGATCTTCATCGAGCTCCTCCAGAGCTTGGTTGCGTCATCTGCACGGACTCATCGGCACCTGCAAACTGGTTTTGGAAGTATCTGTGAGCCACGAGGACTCAGCAATCTCACACCCTCGTGATCAAGACTATTTAAGCTCATGGGTAAGGTAAAAGTATGAGGTGGAGCTGCAGCAAGCGACTAGCATATATTGTGGCTAACCTATTCGCAAAAGAGAGCGAGAAGAGAAGGCAAAGCACGGTCGATAAAAGTATGATCAAGAAGTGATCCTGGACTACCTATGTCAAGCATAACTCCAACAACCGTGTTCACTTCCCGGACTCCGTCGAAAAGAGACCATCACGGTTACACACGCGGTTGATTCATTTTAATTAAGGTCAACTTCAGGTTTTCTACAACCGGACGTTAACAAATTCCCATCTGCCCATAACCGCGGGCATGGCTTTCGAAAGTTCAAATCCCTGCAGGGTGTCCCAACTTTGCCCATAACAAGCTCTGACGGTCAACGAAGGAATAGACCTCCACCCGAGACATTCCGATCAGACTCGGTATCCCAGTACAACAAGACATTTTGACAGGGTAAAACTAAACCAGCAACACCGCCCGAATGTGCCGACAAATCCCGATAGGAGCAGCACATATCTCTTTCTCAGGGCACACTCAGATGAGCTCTCCATACAACTAAAACCATACCTCGAGTTTCCCCAAGGGGGCGCTGCACAGGACTCTAGTTTGGACCAACACTCAGAGCAGCACTGGCCCGGGGGGGGGGGTAAAATAACGATGACCCTTGAGCCGGCCGACTCAAGGGAAAGAAAAGGCTAGGTGGCGAATGGTAAAACCAATGTTGGGCATTGCTGGAGAAGCTTTACTTAAGGCGAACTGTCAAGGGGTTCCCATTATAGCCCAACCACGTAAGGGACGCAAAATCCAGGAACATAACACCGATATGACGGAAACTAGGGCGGCAAGAGTGGAACAAAACACCAGGCATAAGGCCGAGCCTTCCACCCTTTACCAAGTATATAAATGCATTAATTAAATAAGACATATTGTGATATCCCAACAAGTAAACATGTTCTAACAAGGAACAACATCACCATGTTCCAACAAAGAACAAACTTCAATCTTCACCTGCAACTAACAACGCTATAAGAGGGGCTGAGCAAAGCGGTAACATAGCCAATCAACGGTTTGCTAGGACATGGTGGGTTAGAGGTTTGACATGGCAATTTGGGAGGCTGACAAGCAAAAGGTAGGCATCGTAGCATTGGCATAGCAAAGAGCGAGCAAACTAGCATAGCAAAGATAGTAGTGATTTCGAGGGTATGATCATCTTGCCTGAAATCCCGCAAGGAAGAAGAACGAGTCCGTGACGAAGACAAACGGGCGTAGTCGAACGGGTCCTCACAAACGCGACGTTATTGGAACCAACCCGAAGAAGCAAACACCGGAAAGAAAGCAAACAATATAGTAAACAACTATCACACGATCATGGCATGATGCACAACAAGTATGATGCATGTCCGGTTTAAGTATGCATGGCATGGCAAAGTGCACAAGCAATCCTACAAATTTAGTGGAGCTCAATATGCATCGGGATGCATATTGACGGAGCACCACATCAATTATTGAGTTCGATCTCGTTTATGTACCCAACCATATTAAATGTTGTTAAACATGGCAAGAGGGGAAACAAATGAAAACTACCTATCTAGTCAAGGTTAAATGAGGCCGGAAGCAACGAACAACAATTCCGGTAAATCCCCATATGCATTAACAATTTAATGTAACAACAATTTTAAGCATTTTAATTGTTGTTAGCATGATGCGGATGACATGTGCAAGTTTATGCAATTTTTATTAAAAGTTGACAATGGCATTATGAAGCATTTGTCATCGTGGCGGAAAAGAAAAAGAGTGCCACGGCAACGATAACGAAACGGTGCCATGGCAACGTCCCGGTTTCCGGTAACTCGATTGAGATGCCGGTGCAAAAGGAAAAGTGATGGGGCGTGTCATGCAAGGATGGTGGGGTGCTCCCGGATACCGGGTCCCCACGGGTTAGCGGCAAAAGAGGAGGACCGAGCAAGTGACAACTTGGACACGGTGCAGACAATGGGTGCATCTCATACAACACACGCAAACGTTCTTGAACAGTCGTCTCGGGGTTATACCTTCGAAGCGTGCATTATTGGAACGGATCGAGTTCGGCGGTAGGGGTACACTTGTCGAAGGGGAAGTAGTTGTTCACGGGTCGTCGTGGGAAGTAGAGGAAGTAGTCGTTCAGGCGTCCGATGGTAATGGTACTCGGTCGTTTCGAAGAGGTACTTGGGGTCATTCGAACTTGCCGATCTCGTCATCTCGAAGGGGTAATTGACGTTCTTAGCGATTCCGAAGACGAGGTAGAGGTACACTTGTTGTAGGGGTACTTGTCGGATCCACGGTGACGGTAGAGGTGCAAATGTTCTTGCGGTACTTGTCGGTCCATTCTTGGTGTAGATGTACATCGCAAACGTAGTGGTACTCGCGGACTTCGGCGACGGTAGTCGTACACGGTTCGTAGATGTTCGGGGTCGTCGGTAGATGTACTTGTCGCCTCGTTGTGGCCTCCAGGTACTTGCCGAAATCCACATCGGATGTGGTCGTATAGATTTGAAGACGAACTTGGTGCCGAAATCGAACTTGGCGGTCTTCATGAATCTGAAGGGGCATCAAGGGACTTGCCAAGGCCCTGCCTCGGGAGGTCAACGGAGGTGCGTGGAGATGGAGAGATGGTGTTGCACGGCTGCGGGCACGCGACGGGTGATGGGGTGGCAAGGTGACCAGAGGTGCGAGGAGGGGGGTCCTGGTCGCGACAAGAGAAGGCAGCAGGGTGACGGCAACAGAGCTCCCCCACAGGAGGCCGAGAGGAGCGACGAGGAGGCGGAGCAAGTGGCAGGCGCGGGCAAGGAGCTCCTGCAGGATTTCGTCAACGACGGCGGCCGCTGGCACGGCGCGCGACTGCTCGGTGGCGGGCGTTTGGTCACCGGCGAGGTGGTCGTCCGTCCGAGGAGACGGGCGCGAGGTTGATGGAGGAAGGCAAGGCGGAGAGGAGAGCTTGGGGCGCCGGCGCGGCTGTCGGAGGCCAGGGCCGCGGGGGAACCGAGAGGATGAGAGCGAGAGAAGGAGGAGATCGATGGAGAAGGGGTTGCGTGCATGGAAGGAGATGGGTTCGGGCGTGAGGGAAAGTGCGAGGGAGGAGGCGATCGGGCCAGGGGTGCTAGGGTTTGGAGGAGTAAGGGAGATGGGCCTTGGCCCAAGGTAGGTAGGCCTGGCTGCGGCTAGGCCTAGGAGGTCGCCCGGCCTGGGGAGGGAAGTGGCCAGAGGCCTGCTGGGCTCCTCTCTCCTTCCCTCTTCTCTTTCATGTATTATTTCTTTAATAGAAAACAAGAGAAGAAAAAGAAAAGAAGAGGGGGTTTAGGGAGCAAAGTTGGACTCACGAATAAATTTCGCGGACTAAAAGAAATATGTTAGGTCCGAGAAAATTAGGAAAGACCAAGATTGAAAGAATAAATTCAAATTTCTTTGAATTCAATTCAAAAGGATTGAACTAGGGTAGGTTCTAGGAGTTTCCAAAAATGTTGAGAATTTTGGTAGACCTCCGGAAAATGACGAATGGATATATGGCAAAGTTAGAGGCCAAGAATTGAAATAATAAAAGGCATTGGGATTTTGCAAGTGTGTTATGGTGATTCCAAAGAATGGATTATTTTATAATAGCTCCACTAATATCGGGAGGATATATTATAAAGAGAAGTCATCCTTCCCTCGATTTAAATGGACCGAAGATCCATACAATTTATTTAGTTGAGTAAGAAAATAAAAGACATGATGGCATGATGACATGATGCAATGCACATGATGCAATGATGAATGCAACACGCAAGCAAAAGACAATGCAACAACATCGAATAACTGCACGACACCTGGCACATCAGTCTCGGGGCGTTACAACACTCCACCACTACGAGAGGATCTCGTCCCGAGATGTAGAATGGCACCGGAGGGAAAACGGAGGAGGAAGAGAAGAGGTAAAACTAAGTTGCTTCTTGACAACTGAGTGAAACCAAAGAACCTTGAGAGGTTGAACAAAATGAAAGAAAGAATACAACGAAGATGAACGAAGTCAAAAACACTCCGTTAGAAAAGATGAACAAGGAACATTACTAGAACCTTGTAGGTTGAAAGACATCGGGAAAGGGTTGCAATGGACAAGAAGTACATGCAAGCACTTTGGTAGAAATGAGATGCAAGACCTGATAAGATGAAAAGAACTTCAGCAGAGGACAGAACACTCCGATTAAAACATGGTAGAGAAGGAATAAGACTGGTATAATTTGGGCAGCACTCCGGATGTAAATGGAAGGAATTGAACAAGATCTTGACGAAACAAGATGATGGGTCGAAGAGAGCAACATCACAATGGCTCCGGAAGAAAAGAATAGAAGTTAGATCATTGTAATAAGAGAATGGAGTTGAAAAAGCCAACTTCTGCCACAAATGAGCTTGGAAAGCACCCTTCCAAGAAAGAAATAACGAAGTTGTTGGAAAAAACCAACAACGAAAAGGGTAAGCTTGAAGTGGGCTTATAGAAAACATCTCAAAACTATGAGGTGAAATTCTGTCACTAACGAAAAACAATAGATTGGATTGATATCAACAAGGAGACGAGAAACTTATTTCACCGGAAGGATAAATGAAAAACTTGGGTCATATATAAGCATCACAATTAGCAACAATCCTTAGGGAAGGCTTTAGGTGAAATATAACCCAATATAAATCCAATGAAGAGACTGATGGATTTAAAATACCTCATTCTTAACAATATGGGAATCCTGCAACATGAACCCAAATTAATCAAGAATGACATAATACCACCTCCAATGATTCGGAAGAAAGAATTGCACTCCAGATATCAAGTTGAAGAATGCTTGAGTTTCTTAGAAAAGAATCTCGATGAACACTTCGAGAAGGAATATAAATCCTTGATGAACCATCATGTAGAACTTTCGTGAGAACTCCGGAAACAAAGGGTAACGACAAGAAAAAGACGTTTAAAAAACACAAGGTGAAACCTTGTAATGATTTAGATGGATCTCCGTGACAATTAGAGCTTGGAATTCCGGGAAAGAAAGATGAAACAAATGAAACCGAGAATTTGATTAGCCTTTGGAATAGGAAATTAAACATTTGGGTGAATCAAGAATAAGAATTATGTTATGCTCATCCTTCATCAATTAAATTGCTGACAAGCAATGGATTTGGCATACTACTTATTCTCGTTGAAAGGATTAAGATAGATATAGCGCAAACTTGGGAAGATCTTCACTGCACCACCGGTAGGATTGAAATAACAAATAATTTATATGATAAAAGAAGGAAGAGGAATCTTGTACGGCCCACCGTAAGAATTGGTTATGAACAAAGTAAAGATAAATAAACACCGGGAAGAATTAGCAAATGGACGAAGATGCTTGAGAGAATTTAGATACAATTTAATATAATAGATCATGTACCGATTAGAGATCACTTGAACGCTGCACCGGTAAGATCGGAGAATGATAACTGAAAGCTGAGAATGAATAAACCTGACTTGATGGACTCCGGATGAACAAACTGAAAAGGCTCCTGAATTGCTCCAGATGGATAAAAAGAATTCCCATAATCGAAAATAATTATGAGAGGATGGCAACAAGCTAGAATCACAAATCTTGAAGAGAATGGAGCAAGATATGGAGGTAAAATTCTTCTTCGGTCTTCAAAAGCAGAGAATGACGACGAGAAACACCACCATGAATTATTTAGACACTCCGGAATGAAGAATGGAAAGGTTGAGCCAACGATGGAAATAATTTGGAAGAAATTGGAGAAAAACATAAGACTGATGACAATCATTCTTACGTCAAACTTCGCAAAGAAATTTGAGGATAGCTCCGGGAAAATAGAAGAGTCAGGTAAGATCCTGGGAAAAGACCTGTGGATTAGGGCCCACTCAAAAGAAACACCGTTGAAATGATTTAAAAGAGAGAAGTTGCACCGGTTGAGTTAAATGGCTTGAATGAGGGAACATCCTCGAAAGAACTTGAACGAAAGTAGAGTGGAAACACGAATCTTCGAGATATCTTGAGCACTCCGGAACAATTGAATAGCGAGAAATGAATGGTTGTGAGGTGCACCGGCACAAGAAAAGCATTAGAAATGAGGGGAAAAAGGGATATGATCGACACCAAAAGTTTGAATTGAAACCACCGGAGAAGAAAAAAGAATGATGAAAGATGAGCTAGTAGAACATCTTCATGGAAAAACGCCGGGTAAGAACATTGACGGAAAAAGGAATGGAGAGACTTCACAATAATAAAAGGATACTTGATTAAGAAATCTGAGTCCTCGAAGAAAAAGGGTGGGTGGGAGGGAAAAACAAAGGCAACTTGGAGACGGATGTAACAAACACCGTTGAGAATAATTAAACTTGCGGAAGTTGAACTGGTCAGATCCACTTGAAGAGAAACATGCCGGTAGAGAAGGAATTTAGATGACAATCTCGATGATCAAGAAGGATTTGTATTCACATAGAAATATGAGAACACCACTTGGGAAAGGTATGGAATCAACATTGACATTGAAGCAACTCGAATACCACAACTCCAAACAAAATAGAGGGTTGGCTTGCAGAATAAGCCGGAACAAACATATGATAGAGATTTCGTCCGAAGTTTTCGTGGTGGGGCCTACACGGGCTCGATCGTACAGCACCATCATGTACAAGGCAGTGCACATGACATACGAAGCGTCCCCGAGTCGGCATAGCCAAGGACACTTTAAGACACAACGAGACCACTGTAAAACTGACCGTGCATAGGCGGACCACTAGACGTCAAACCCCAATTTCAAATAATACATCTATCGGAAAGATATCCTAAGAGCTATTTGAATTCCCACCTATGAAACTCTCGAAATTTTCCGGTTATGCAATCAAGTGTTGGGGATACAGGGGAAGCATAATATCTCACCCAAACTAGCAAATCCTACATCCAGCTGTATCCATCCTTCAACAGATAACCAAGAAACCTTCGGAAATCATCTACGTCAACCTTCGAAAAGAATCCGTTATACAAGTTATGGCGATACTCCCGAACACCCGCCCCAGTACTGGGTGGCGTCGAGGTTATCTCACCAACAAACTGCATAAAAGAGATTTTTGATGTCGGCGAACTAAACTCAGGTATTCCAGAACAGCAATGATAAAATTATGACGACAACACCTCAGAGCTCAACTCCCCGGGACACTTCCACTAAACCCCTGACAGGAGGCACCAAGACAATGTTCTCATCATAAAACCATCGGAACGATTCCAAGATACCCACGTGATCCTAAAATTTTTTTTAGTGAAATTTGAGAAGAGAATAGTCAAAACTCTACGTCAGGATGCCTTACCAGAGCGATGAGGAGACTGGGAAGTAAAAAGAATTCCTAAACTCTCTGATATATAATTCCTAAATGACTCAAAACATTTTTTCTAGACACAACTCGGCCGCTAATAACGATCAAGCAATGGGGCTTCTAAGGTCGGGGAAGGCTCTGATACCAACTTGTTACGCCCTCGATGCGGCTATATCTCCCACGTGTCGAAGCACGACTTAGAGGCATAACCGCATTGAAAGCAATGTCGCAAGTGAGGTAATCTTCACACAACCCATGTAATACAATAGGGGAAAAAGAGATACATAGTTGGCTTACAATCGCCACTTCACACAATTACATGAATAAACATTACATGAATCAAATACACTCAGGGTCCGACTACAGAACCAAAATAAAAGAAGAACCCCAAACGCGACAAAGGTCCCCGATCGACCCCAACTAGGCTCCACTACTGATCAACTAGAACGAAACAACATAAAGGACAAGATCTTCATCGAGCTCCTCCTGAGCTTGGTTGTGTCATCTGCACGGACTCATCGGCACCTGCAAACTGGTTTTGGAAGTATCTATGAGCCACGGGGACTCAGCAATTTCGCACCCTCGCGATCAAGACTATTTAAGCTTATGGGTAATGTAAAAGTGTGAGGTGGAGCTACAGCAAGCGACTAGCATATATGGTGGCTAACCTATTCGCAAAAGAGAGCGAGAAGAGAAGGCAAAGCACGGTCGATAAAAGTATGATCAAGAAGTGATCCTGGACTACCTACGTCAAGCATAACTCCAACAACCGTGTTCACTTCCCGGACTCCGCCGGAAAGAGACCATCACGGTTACACACGCGGTTGATTCATTTTAATTAAGGTCAACTTCAGGTTTTCTACAACCGGACGTTAACAAATTCCCATCTGCCCATAACCGCGGGCATGGCTTTCGAAAGTTCAAATCCCTGCAGGGTGTCCCAACTTTGCCCATAACAAGCTCTGACGGTCAACGAAGGAATAGACCTCCACCCGAGACATTCCGATCAGACTCGGTATCCCAGTACAACAAGACATTTTGACAGGGTAAAACTAAACCAGCAACACCGCCCGAATGTGCCGACAAATCCCGATAGGAGCAGCACATATCTCTTTCTCAGGGCACACTCAGATGAGCTCTCCATACAACTAAAACCAAACCTCGAGTTTCCCCGAGGGGGCGGTGCACAGGACTCTAGTTTGGACCAACACTCAGAGGAGCACTGGCCCAGGGGGGGGGGGGGTAAAATAACGATGACCCTTGAGCCGGCGGACTCAAGGGAAAGAAAAGTCTAGGTGGCGAATGATAAAACCAATGTTGGGCATTGCTGGAGAAGCTTTACTTAAGGCGAACTGTCAAGGGGTTCCCATTATAGCCCAACCGCGTAAGGGACGCAAAATCCAGGAACATAACACCGATATGACGGAAACTAGGGCGGCAAGAGTGGAACAAAACACCAGGCATAAGGCCGAGCCTTCCACCCTTTACCAAGTATATAGATGCATTAATTAAATAAGACATATTGTGATATCCCAACAAGTAAACATGTTCTAACAAGGAACAACATCACCATGTTCCAACAAGGAACAAACTTCAGTCTTCACCTGCAACTAACAACGCTATAAGAGGGGCTAAGCAAAGCGGTAACATAGCCAATCAATGGTTTGCTAGGACATGGTGGGTTAGAGGTTTGACATGGCAATTTGGGAGGCTGACAAGCAAAAAGTAGGCTTCGTAGCATTGGCATAGCAAAGAGCGAGCAAACTAGCATAGCAAAGATAGTAGTGATTTCGAGGGTATGATCATCTTGCCTGAAATCCTGCAAGGAAGAAGAACGAGTCCGTGACGAAGACAAACGGCCGTAGTCGAACGGGTCCTCACAAACGCGACGTTATCGGAACCAACCCGAAGAAGCAAACACCGGAAAGAAAGCAAACAATATAGTAAACAACTATCACACGATCATGGCATGATGCACAACAAGTATGATGCATGTCCGGTTTAAGTATGCATGGCATGGCAAAGTGCACAAGCAATCCTACAAATTTAGTGGAGCTCAATATGCATCGGGATGCATATTGACGGAGCACCACATCAATTATTTAGTTCGATCTCATTTATGTACCCAACCATATTAAATGTTGTTAAACATGGCAAGAGGGGAAACAAATGAAAACTACCTATCTAGTCAAGGTTAAATGAGGCCGGAAGCAACGAACAACAATTCCGGTAAATCCCCATATGCATTAGCAATTTAATGCAACAACAATTTTAAGCATTTTAATTGTTGTTATCACGATGCGGATGACATGTGCAAGTTTATGCAATTTTTATTAAAAGTTGACAATGGCATTATGAAGCATTTGTCATCGTGGTGGAAAAGAAAAAGAGTGCCACGGCAACGATAACGAAACGGTGCCATGGCAACGTACCGGTTTCCAGTAACTCGATTGAGATGCCGGTGCAAAAGGAAAAGTGACAGGGCGTGTCATGCAAGGATGGTGGGGTGCTCCCGGATACCGGGTCCCCACGGGTTAGCGGCAAAAGAGGAGGACCGAGCAAGTGACAACTCGGACACGGTGCAGACAACGGGTGCATCTCATACAAAACATGCAAACGTTCTCGAACAGTCGTCTCGGGGTTATACCTTCGAAGCATGCATTATCGGAACGGATCGAGTCCGGCGGTAGGGGTACACTTGTCGAAGGGGAAGTAGTTGTTCACGGGTCGTCGTGGGAAGTAGAGGAAGTAGTCATTCAGGCGTCCGATGGTAATGGTACTCGGTCGTTTCGAAGAGTTACTTGGGGTCATTTGAACTTGCCGATCTCGTCATCTTGAAGGGGTACTTGACGTTCTTAGCGATTCCGAAGACGAGGTACAGGTACACTTGTTGTAGGGGTACTTGTCGGATCCACGGCGACGGTAGAGGTGCAAATGTTCTCGCGGTACTTGTCGGTCCAGTCTTGGTGTAGATGTACATCGCAAACGTAGTGGTACTCGCGGACTTCGGTGCCGGTAGTCGTACACGGTTCGTAGATGTTCGGGTCGTCGGTAGATGTACATGTCGCATCATTGTGGCCTCCAGGTACTTGCCGAAATCCACATCGGATGTGGTCGTACAGATTTGAAGACGAACTTGGCGCCGAAATCGAACTTGGCGGTCTTGATGAATCTGAAGGGGCATCAAGGGACTTGCCAAGGCCCTGCCTCGGGAGGTCAACGAAGGTGCATGGAGATGGAGAGATGGTGTTGCGCGGCTGCGGGCACACGACGGGTAATGGGGTGGCGAGGTGACTAGAGGTGCGAGGAGGGGGGTCCTGGTCGCGACAAGAGAAGGCAGCGGTGCGACGGCAACAGAGCTCCCCCACGGCAGGCCGAGAGGAGCGACGAGGAGGCGGAGCAAGTGGGAGGCGCGGGCAAGGAGCTCCTACAGGAGGTCGTCAACGACGGCGGCCGCTGGCACGACGCGCGACTGCTCGGTGGCGGGCGTTTGGTCAACGGCGAGGTGGTCGTCCGTCCGAGGAGACGGGCGCGAGGTTGATGGAGGAAGGCAAGGCGGAGAGCAGAGCTTGGGGCGCCGGCGCAGCTGTCGGAGGCCAGGGCCGCGGGGGAACCGAGAGGATGAGAGCGAGAGAAGGAGGAGATCAATGGAGAAGGGGTTGCGTGCGCGGAAGGAGATGGGTTCGGGCGAGAGGGCTCTGGCGGCGCGAGGGAAAGTGCGAGGGAGGAGGGGATTGGGCCAGGGGTGCTAGGGTGCGGCTTAGGGTTTGGAGGAGTAAGGGAGATGGGCCTTGGCCCAAGGTAGGTAGGCCTGGCTGTGGCTGGGCCTAGGAGGTCGCCCAGCGTGGGAAGGGAAGTGGCCAGAGGCCTACTGGGCTGCTCTCTCCTTCCCTCTTCTCTGTCATCTATTATTTCTTTAATAGAAAACAAGAGAAGAAAAAGAAAAGAAGAGGGGGTTTAGGGAGCAAAGTTGGACTCACGAATAAATTTCCCGGACTAAAAAAAATATGTTAGGTCCGAGAAAATTAGGAAAGACCCACATTGAAAGAATAAATTCAAATTTCTTTGAATTCAATTCAAAAGGTTTGAACTAGGGTAGGTTCTAGGAGTTTCCAAAAATGTTGAGAATTTTGGTAAAGCTCCGGAAAATGACGAAAGGATATATGGAAAAGTTAGAGGCCAAGAATTGAAATAATAAAAGGCATTGGGATTTTGCAAGTGTGTTATGGTGATTCCAAAGAATGGATTATTTTATAATAGCTCCAGTAATATCGGGAGGATATATTATAAAGAGAAGTCATCCTTCCCTCGATTTAAATGGACCAAAGATCCATACAATTTATTTAGTTGAGTAAGAAAAGAAAAGACATGATGGCATGATGACATGATGCAATGATGAATGCAACACGCAAGCAAAAGACAACGCAACAACATCGAATAACTGCACGACACCTGGCACATCGGTCTCGGGGCGTTACACTCTTCTACCTAATTCTACGTGGCTTCGCAATTTAGGGATATGTGACCACTTCAAGAGAAGTGCATTCGTTCATTTTGTTCGGATGTGAAGACTTTATGTTGCAATTTTCATTCCGTTGGATTCAGGTTCAATATTTGTCTATCAATGTGCTAATGGTGGTCAACCTATTCAGGATGGCTCCTCCAACGCGCACGACTCCGAATCCTGATCCGCCACCACCTCCACCTCCTCCGGAGGCATGGCAAGCTGTGATGGCCGCAACCAATGCAAACACACAGTTGATAATGCAAATCCTCCAAGAGCGCCCGACTGGTAGAGGCGTGATCGGCGGCCTCTCCGGATATTGTCCGGCGAGCGTTCTTCCTTCTAGGAAACACGGGTGTCATTATGTTTTTAAAGACGACAACCACGGAGTGAGGTATTGCATCATACCTCTACGCGGCGTCTCCGTCCAGACCGCCTTCCTTTTTAGCCAGTCCAGCTTTGAAACCCCTTGTTGGCGAGTCGCCGCGGGCTCAGCATGGCGTCCCGAGGGCCTTCCCTGTAAAAAACCGTTGGTATACGGTAGGTGAAGTGCATAAAAGGAAATCCTTTTGAAAGGTTGGGACTCTGGTCTCATTTACCTGCGAGGCTGGGAGTAGCCCAGGGTAGTCGGCTATAATGGCAACCATGGCGTCATCACAGCTTACCTGATAGAAAATCCTATCAATCAACTCCATGAATATGTCCAGATCCTCTTTGAGGCCGGGGTCGAGGACCTGTTCAGGATCCTCCGGTTGTGGTGGTGGGCTATTGATCTCCCCTACCGCCTTACGCAGTTCTTGCGATGAAACAGCAAGGTAAATATTTATCACGAAAACAAGGGTAGGATGGAAGTAAAAAGAGCGGAAGCTCACCCAGCTTCGAGGGTTGTTCATGGAGAATCCATCCCGTGGCTTGATGCGGAGGAACTCCTCTTCTTCCCCCTTATACAGATCGGATATAATTTTTGCTAGAGCAGCAACTGAGTCCGGTCCCTTGCGCTCGCAGCGAGTGGCATCATCTTCCCCCTTGAAGTTCCACATGGGGTGGCCTCGATATTGAAGTGGCTGCACCCCCCGCATAATGCATATTGCCATAACATCGGTTATGGTCAGTCCTGATTTGGCCAGCAACTTTATCCGGCCCATCAGATAAAATACGTCTCTATCATCTTCCTCCTGTGGGCTCCGTGGGCGCCAGCTTAGGAGTTTCTTCAAAGGGGCATTGTTGAACTTAGGAAGACCAATCCAGATAGGATCCGGGAGAGGAACATCCTCCATATAAAACCACTCCGAAGGCCAGTGCTCGGACGTCTTCTTCGGGGTACCGGATAGGTATCCGGTCCCGGTGATGCGCCATACTTTGGCAACGCCCACTTGATATATTGATCCCCTCTGTGTACGGGGCACAAGGCAGAACAACTTCTTCCACAGCACGAAATGAGCTTCGCAACCCAGAAACAGCTCGCAAAGGGCTACGAAACCATCGATGTGCAGTATGGAGGCAGGGGTGAGGTTGTGCAACTGGAGGCCGTAGAACTCCAGGACCCCTCGAAGAAATGGATGGATTGGAAATCCGAGTCCCCTTAACAAATAAGGGACAAGGCATACCCGCTCTCCCTTAGAGGGGTTGGGAAAGCTCTCCGCTTGCTCCCCACCATTATAGGTGGTGAACCCGGCTCGAACCGGGACCATATACGCTGGAGGGAGGAATCCTTGGGTCTGTAGCTTCACTAATTGGCTGTACGGGACGGAACACTTCTCCCAATCTCCGGGGTTGGGGCTGCGGGAGTGAGAGGGGGAGCTGCGCTGGCCGGCCATGTTGGGATAGATTCGGGCGCGCTCCGATGAATACTCGATGAGGGAGGACGGTGTGGTTTGGATCTAAGGGTCCTTGTCTCTTTAATAGACAATTCATTCACATAGATGGGGTGGAAAATATAAAAACACCCTGGCTCCTCACATTCGCTTGACAGGTTGAAGCTGGCCATTATTGGACGCAGAAGCCAAGAAGTGCAACATTTACGAGAAGTCGGGCACTATTTAACAGTTACTCGGAGTTTGAAGAAGAACCCGCCTTGCAATGCCGAAGACAATCTGCGCGTCGGACTCATCGTCATTGAAGCATGGTTCGGGGGCTACTAAGGGAGTCCTGGATTAGGGGGGTATCCAGACAGCCGGACTATATCCTTTGGCCGGACTGTTGGACTATGAAGATACAAGATTGGAGACTTCGTCCCGTGTCCGGATGGGACTCTCCTCGGCGTGGAAGGCAAGCTTGGTAATATGGATATGTAGATCTCCTTCCTTGTAACCGACTCTGTGTAACCCTAGCCCCCTCCGGTGTCTATATAAACCGAAGGGTTTAGTCCGTAGGACCAAGAACAACAATCATACCATAGGCTAGCTTCTAGGGTTTAGCCTCTATGATCTCGTGGTAGATCAACTCTTGTACTACTCATATCATCAAGAACAATCAAGCAGGACGTAGGGTATTACCTCCATCAAGAGGGCCCGAACCTGTGTAAACATCATGTCCCCCGTCTCCTGTTACCATCCGCCTAGACGCACAGTTCGGGACCCCCTACCCGAGATCCGCTGGTTTTGACACCGACATTCACCATCGAAGACTACCCCATCTCAGGAGATGATCGGACATGGGTTAGTTGATTTGGATCATGTATCACTTAGACAACTAGAGGGATGTTGAATTAAGTGGGAGTTCATTACTAATTTGATTATTTGAACTAAAATTTATCATGAACTTAGTCCTAATAATTTTTGCAAATCTACGTTGTAGATCAATGGCCCATGCTACCGTTCCTTTAAATTTTAATGCGTTCCTAGTGAAAGCTAAGTTGAAAGATGATGGTAGAAACTACACGGATTGCGTCCGTAACTTGAGGATTATCCTCATTGCTGCACAAAAGAATTATGTCTTTGATGCACCGCTAGTTGACACACTTGCTGTAGGAGCTTATCCAGACGTTTTGAACGTCTGATAGGCTCAATCTGATACAACTCGATAGTTTAGTGTGCCATGCTTTATAGCTTGGAACCGGGACTTCAAAAGCATTTTGAAGGCCACGGAGCATATGAGATGTTCCAAGAGCTGAAGTTGATATTTCAAGCTAATGCCCGGGTTGAGAGATATGAAGTTTCCAACAAGTTATTTAGTTGTAAGATGGAGGAGAACAGTTATATTAGTGAACACATACTCAAAATGTCTGGGTACCTGATATGTCTTCAACGTATGTATACTTTTTCATTGTTCCATGCTATTATATTTTCTGTTCTGGATGTTTTATATGCATTAATATGCTATTTTATATTATTTTTGGGACTAAGCCATTAAGCTAGTGCCCAGTGCCAGTTTCTATTTTTTTCTTGTTATTTTGACTTTTACAGAAAAGGAATATCAAAAGGAGTCCAAACGGAATAAAACTTTACGATGATTTTTCTTCGACCGGAAGAAACCCATGAGACTTGGGGAGGAGGCCAAAAGACCCACGAGGGGCCCACAAGACCTAATTCCACCACAGCAACTTTCTGTATCCACAAGATCCCATCTTGGGGCCAGTTCCAGAGCTCCGCCGGAGGGGGCATCGATCATGGAGGGCTTCTACATCAACACCATAGCCCCTCCGATGAAGTGTGAGTAGTTTACCTCAGACCTATGGGTCCATAGTTATTAGCTAGATGGCTTCTTCTCTCTTTTTGGATCTCAATACAATGTTCTCCCCCTCTCTTGTGGAGAACTATTCGTTGTAATCTTCTTTTTGCAGTGTGTTTGTTGAGATCGATGAATTGTGGGTTTATGATCAAGTCTATCTATGAACAATATTTGAATCTTCTCTGAATTCTTTTATGTATGATTGGTTATCTTTGCAAGTCTCTTTGAATTATCATTTTGGTTTGGCCTACTAGATTGATCTTTCTTGCAATGGGAGAAGTGCTTAGCTTTGGGTTCAATCTTGCTGTGTCCTTTCCCGGTGACAGTAGGGGCAGCAAGGCACATATTGTATTGTTGCCATCGAGGATAACAAGATGGGGTTTTCATCATATTGCATGAGTTTATCCCTCTACATCATGTCATCTTGCTTAAGGCATTACTCTGTTTTTAACTTAATACTCTAGATGCATCCTGGATATCGGTCGATGAGTGGAGTAATAGTAGTAGATGCGGGCAGGAGTCGGTCTACTTGTCTCGGACGTGATGCCTATATACATGATCATGCCTAGATATTCTCATAATTATGCTCAATTCTGTCAATTGCTCAACAGTAATTTGTTCACCCACCGTAGAATACTTATGCTCTCGAGGGAAGCCACTAGTGAAACCTATGGCCCCCGGGTCTATCTTTATCATATTAATCTCCTACTGCTTAGTTATTTCCTTTGCTCTTTACTTTGCCTTTATTTTACTTTGCATCTTTATCACAAAAATACCAAAAATGTGATCTTATAATATCTATCAGATCTCAAGTGGCCGTGTAGGGATGGAAAACCCCTATTTGCGTTGGTTGCAAGGATTTATTTGTTTTGTGCAGGTACGAGGGACTCGCGTGTAACCTCCTACTGGATTGATACCTTGGTTCTCAAAAACTGAGGGAAATACTTACGCTACTTTGCTGCATCATCCCTTCCTCTTCGAGGAAAACCAACGCAGTGCTCAAGAGGTAGCAAGAAGGATTTCTGACGCCATTGCTGGGGAGGTCTATGCAAAAGTCAACATACCAAGTACCCATCACATACCACTACTAGGGAAAAGCTTATAGGCAGACGCTTACTAGTAGCGCGGGTTTATAACCCTCGTTGCTGGTACTTACTAGTAGCGCGGGTTTTTACCCCTCGCTACTACTAAGTTGATACTAGTAGCGCGGGTTTTTAACCCACGCTACTACTAAGCGGTCTCTACCGTCCCCTCCCGGGACATGCCATAGTAGTAGCGAGGGGTACAAACCCGCGCTACTACTAAGTTGATAGTAGTAGCGCGATTGTATACACCTCGCTACTACTAAGTACGAGGTAGGTGAAATCCCCATATCCTCGGCCGAATCCCTCCTCTCTCCCTCACTTTTCCCCTCTCTCACTGTCCTCCTCTCTCCCTCGTACTCCAGCGGTGGCCGCCGCTGGTACACTCTGCTTTCTTCCTCCCTCCCTCTCCGAGATCCCTCTGGTGGGAGGTCGCCGGAGCACCTCGCCGCCGCCAAGATGCGGAAGCACGACCTCGGCATCCTCCTCCTCACCGCCTTTGCCGTCTTCTTCTCACTCCAGGTCAGTGCTCCTCCTCCTCCACCTCCCCCTCTCCGATTTGATCAGGAACCCTAGCTGACCCATCCCCCTCCTCCTCCGACAGCACGAGGGCCGCCGCGAGGTGCTGCTCCCCACGCACGACGCCAAGGTCCAGGTCCTCCAGCTCCCAGCCAATGCCGGGCTGGCCTCCGCGGCCTCCACGAGGCGCGTGCCATGGCCGAGATCTCCCTGCTCCCGGCCAACGTGCGCGTCACCGCAAGCCGCCGCCCCGTCACCATGGACGTCGGTTCCGTTAAACGAACCATTGACTGATTGACACCATTGACAGCATGCACGGGGTCGAGATTTTTTTTTTGGTTTTTCAAATTAATAGTAGTAGCGCGAGTCACAGACTCGCGCTACAGATAGTTAGTAGTAGTAGCGCGAGATGCACCGCGCTACTACTACTAGTTAGTTGTAGCACCGTAGTAGTAGCGCCGGCACCCGCGCTAGTACTAGCTTTTAACCCGCGCTACTACTAGGTTTTTTCCTAGTAGTGTACCCTTATCTCCCGCATTACATTATTTGCCATTTGCCTCTCGTTTTCCTCTCCCCCACTTCACCCTTGCCGTTTTATTCGCCCTCTCTCTCCCTACCCTCCATCTCTTTCCCTATTTGCCTCTTTTTGCCCGCTTGCTTTTTGTATGCTTGTGTGTTAGTTTGCTTGCTTGTCATGATGGCTCAAGATAATACTAAATTATGTGAATTCACCAATACCAACAACAATGATTTTATTAGCACTCCGATTGCTCCTCTTACCGATGCGGAATCTTGTGAAATTAATACTGCTTTGCTGAATCTCATCATGAAAGATCCGTTTTCCGGCCTTCCTAGTGAAGATGCTGCTACCCATCTAAATAGCTTCGTTGATTTGTTTGGATAATGATATTGTTGAATTGAAGCTATTTCCTTTTTCACTTAGAGATCGTGCTAAAGCTTGGTTTTCTTCTTTGCCTAAAAATAGTATTGATTCATGGAACAAGTGCAAAGATGCTTTTATCTCTAAGTATTTTCCTCTCGCTAAGATCATCTCTCTTAGAAACAATATTATGAATTTTAAGCAACTTGATCATGAACATGTTGCACAAGCTTGGGAGAGAATGAAACCAATGATATGTAATTGCCCTACTCATGGTTTAAATTTGTGGATGATTATACAAAAAATTTATGCCGGATTGAATTTTGCTTCTAGAAATCTTTTAGATTCGGCCGCGGGAGGCACTTTTATGGAAATCACTTTAGGATAAGCTACTAAACTCCTAGATAATATTATGGTTAATTATTCTCAATGGCATACTGAAAGATCTACTAATAAAAAGGTGCATGCGATAGAAGAAATTGATGTTTTGAGTGGAAAGATGGATGAACTTATGAAATTATTTGCTAATAAGAGTGTTTCTTCTGATCCTAATGATATGCCCTTGTCTACTCGGATTGAGAATAATAATGAATCTATGGATGTGAATTTTGTTGGTAGGAACAATTTTGGTAACAATGCGTATAGAGGAAATTTTAATCCTAGGCCTTATCCTAGTAATCCCTCTAATAATTATGGTAATTCCTACAAAAATTCTTATGGAAATTATAATAATATGCCCTCTGATTTTGAATCTAATATTAAAGAATTTGTTACTTCGCAAAAGAATTTTAATGCTTTGATTGAAGAAAAATTGCTTAAGATTGATGAGTTGGGTAGGAACGTTGATAGAATTTCTCTTGATGTTGATTCTTTGAAACTGATCTATTCCACCTAAGCATGATATCAATGAGTCTCTCAAAGCCATGAGAATTTCTTTTGACAAGTGCAAAGAAAGAACCGCTAGGATGCGTGCTAAGAAAGATGCCTTTATAAAGGCGTGTTCTTCTAGTTCCTATGAAAATAATGATGAAGATCTAATAGTTATTGGTGTGTCCCCTATTAAATCTTTGTTTTGCAATATGAATCTTGATAATGATGGGACTGAATATGATCCACCTTTACCTCGAAGGCGTTCCAAGAATTCAGAATTTTTTGATCTTGATGCTAAAATTGATAAAAGTGGGATTGAAGAAATTAAAACCCTAGATGTTGCGAAACCCACTAATATGGATTTCAAGGAATTTAACTATGAAAATTGATCTTTGATTGATTGTATTTCCTTGTTGCAATCCGTGCTAAATTATCCTCATCCTTATAGTCAAAATAAAGCGTTTACTAAACATATCGTTGATGCCTTGATGCAATCTTATGAAGTAAAACTTGAATTGGAAGTTTCTATCCCTATAAATATTTGTGATGAGTGGGAACCAACTATTAAAATTAAAATTAAATATCATGAATGCTATGCTTTATGTGATTTGGGTGCTA
Organism: Triticum monococcum; assembly: GCA_034509565.1. Classification (NCBI taxonomy): domain Eukaryota; kingdom Viridiplantae; phylum Streptophyta; class Magnoliopsida; order Poales; family Poaceae; genus Triticum; species Triticum monococcum. Next base: position 143,699,236 of record CM067841.1, on the reverse strand, counting down.
GTGTTTCCACGATTCCAAAGACTTTGTGTGATTTGTTAGGTTTCCGTGATTTTGATGATTGCTCTTTAAACTTGCACCTCGCGGATTCCACTATTAAGAAACCTATGGGAAGAATTAATGATGTTCTTATTGTTGCAAATAGGAATTATGTTCCTGTATATTTTATTGTTCTTGACATAGATTGCAATCCTTCATGTCCTATTATTCTTGGTAGACCTTTCCTTAGAACGATTGGTGCAATTATTGATATGAAGGAAGGAAATATTAGATTCCAATTTCCATTAAGGAAAGGCATGGAACACTTTCCCAGAAAGAAAATTAAATTACCTTATGTATCTATTATGAGAGCCACTGATGGATTGCCTACCAAAGATGGCAATACCTAGATCTATCCTTGCTTGTTATGCCTAGCTAAGGGCGTTAAACGATAGCGCTTGTTGGGAGGCAACCCAATTTTATTTTTATTCCTTGCTTTTTGCATCTGTTTAGTAATAAATAATTTATCTAGCATCTGTTTTGGTTGTGTTTAATTAGTGTTTGTGCCAAGTAGAACCGTTGGGAAGACTTGGGGAAAGTCTTGTTACACTTGCTGTAAAAAACAGAAACTTTAGCGCTCACGAGAACTACTGCCATTTTTATTTGGAAAGTGATATTTAGTTAATTATTTTTGAAGATTCTTAATATATAAATTCCTCACGTCCAGAAATTTATTTTAGAATTTTTGGGGTTCCAGATCTTTCTCTAGCTACCGATTACTACATAATGTTCTGTTTTTGACAGATTCTGTTTTTCGTGTGTTGTTTGCTTATTTTGATGAATCTATGGCTAGTAAAATAGTTTATAAACCATAGAGAAGTTGGAATACAGTAGGTATAACACAAATATAAATAAACAATGAGTTCATTACAGTACCTTGAAGTGGTCTTTTGTTTTCTTTCGCTAACGGAGCTCACGAGATTTTCTACTTTAAGTTTTGTGTTGTGGAGTTTTCAAGTTTTGGGTAAGGATTTGATGGATTATGGAACATGGAGTGGCAAGAGCCTAAGCTTGGGGATGACCATGGCACCCCCAAGATAATCTAAGTACACCTAAAAGCCAAAGCGTGGGGATGCCCCGGAAGGCATCCCCTCTTTCGTCTACTTCTATCGGTAACTTTACTTGGTGCTATATTTTTATTGGCCACATGATATGTGTTTTGCTTGGAGCGTCTTGTATAATTTGAGTCTTTACTTTTTAGTTTACCACAATAATCCTTGTTGTACACACCTTTTGAGAGAGCCATACATGATTTGGAATTTGTTAGAATACTCTATGTGCTTTGCTTATATCTTTTGAGTTATGTAGTTTTGCTCTACTACTTCACTTATATCATTTAGAGCACGGTGGTGGATTTGTTTTATAGAAACTATTGATCTCTCATGCTTCACTTAGATTATTTTGAGAGTCTTAAATAGCATGGTAATTTGCTTAAAATCCTAATATGCTTGGTATACATGATTAATAATAAAACTTTCTTATGAGTGTGTTGAATACTATGAGAAGTTTGATGCTTGATAATAGTTTTGAGATATGAAGATGGTGATATTAAAGTTGTGCTAGTAGAGTAATTGTGAATTTTAAGAATACTTGTGTTAAAGTTTGTGATTCCCGTAGCATGCATGTATGGTGAACCGTTATGTGATGAAGTCGGAGCATGATTTATTTTTTGATTGTCTTCCTTATGAGTGGTGGTCGGGGACGAGCGATGGTCTTTTCCTACCAATCTATCCCCCTAGGAGCATGCGCGTAATACTTTGCTTTGATAACTTGTAGATTTTTGCAATAAGTATATGAGTTCTTTATGGCTAATGTTGAGTCCATGGATTATACGCACTCTCAGCCTTCCACCTTTGCTAGCCTCTCTAATACCGCGCACCTTTCGCCGGTATCATACACCCACCATATACCTTCCTCAAAACAGCCACCATACCTACCTATTATGGCATTTCCATAGCCATTCCAAGATATATTTCCATGCAACTTTCCACCGTTCCGTTTATTATGACACACTCCATCATTGTCATATTGCTTACCATGATCATGTAGTTGACATCGTATTTGTGGCAAAGCCACCGTTCATAATTCTTTCATACATGTCACTCATGAGTCATTGCATATCCCGGTACACTGCCAGAGGCATTCATATGTCATATTTTGTTCTAAGTATCGAGTTGTAATTGTTGAGTTGTAAGAAAATAAAAGTGTGATGATCATCATTATAAGAGCATTGTCCCACTGAGGAAAGGATGATGGAGACTATGATTCCCCCACAAGTCGGGATGAGAGTCTGGACAAAAAATAAAAAAAGGTAAAAAAAGAGAAAGAAAAGAGGCCATAAAAAAAGAAAAGGCCCAAATAAAAAAATGAGAGAAAAAGAGAGAAGGGACAATGTTACTATCCTTTTACCACACTTGTGCTTCAAAGTAGCACCATGATCTTCATGATAGAGTGTCTCCTATGTCCTCACTTTCATATACTAGTGGGAATTTTCCATTATAGAACTTGGCTTGTACATTCCAATGATGGGCTTCCTCAAAATGCCCTAGGTCTTCATGAGCAAGCAAGTTGGATGCTCACCCACTTAGTTTCTTTTTGAGCTTTCATATACCTATAGCTCTAGTGCATTCGTTGCATGGAAATCCCTACTCACTCACATTGATATCTATTGATGGGCATCTCCATAGCCCGTTGATACGCCTAGTTGATGTGAGACTATCTTCTCCCTTTTTGTATTCTCCACAACCACCATTCTATTCCACCTATAAGTGCTATGTCCATGGCTCATGCTCATGTATTGCGCGAAGATTGAAAAAGTTAGAGAACACCAAAAGTATGAAACAATTGCTTGGCTTGTCATCGGGGTTGTGCATGATTTAAATATTTTGTGTGGAAGATGGAGCATAGCCAGACTATATGATTTTGTTGGGATAACTTTCTTTGGCCATGTTATTTTGAGAAGACAAAATTGCTTTGTTAGTATGCTTGAAGTATTATTATTTTTTGTCAATATGAACTTCTTTCTTGAATCTTTCGGATCTGAATATTCATACCACAATTAAGAAGAATTACATTAAAATTATGCCAAGTAGCACTCCGCATCAAAAATTCTGTTTTTATCATTTACCTACTTGAGGACAAGCAGGAATTAAGCTTGGGGATCCTTGATACGTCTCCAACGTATCTATAATTTTTGATTGCTCCATGCTATATTATCTACTGTTTTGGACATTATTGGGATTTATTATCCACTTTTATATTATTTTTGGGACTAACCTATTAACCGGAGGCCCAGCCCAGAATTGCTGTTTTGTGCCTGTTTTAGGGTTTCGAAGAAAAAGAATATCAAACGGAGTCCAAACGGATTGAAACATTCGGGAACGTGATTTTCTCAATGAAAAAGACACAGGAGACTTGGACCCTACATCAAGACACAAAAGAGGAGGCCATGAGGTAGGGGGGCGCGCCTACCACCCCAGGCGCGCCCTCCACCCTCGTGGGCCCGCTGTTGCCCCACCGACCTACTCCTTCCTCCTATATATACCTACGTACCCCCAAACGATCAGATACGGAGCAAAAAACCTAATTCCACCGCAGCAACTTTCTGTATCCACAAGATCCCGAGCAAAAAACCTAATTCCACCGCAGCAACTTTCTGTATCCACAAGATCCCATCTTGGGGCCTGTTCCGGAGCTCCGCCGGAGGGGGCATCAATCACGAAGGGCTTCTACATCAACACCATAGCCCCTCCGATGAAGTGTGAGTAGTTTAACTCAGACCTACGGGTCCATAGTTATTAGCTAGATGGCTTCTTCTCTCTTTTTGGATCTCAATACAATGTTCTCCCCTCTCTTGTGGAGAACTATTTGATGTAATCTTCTTTTTGCATTGTGTTTGTTGAGAACGATGAATTGTGGGTTTATGATCAAGTCTATCTATGAACAATATTTGAATCTTCTCTGAATTCTTTTATGTATGATTGGTTATCTTTGCATGTCTCTTCGAATTATCACTTTGGTTTGGCCTACTAGATTGATCTTTCTTGCAATGGGAGAAATGCTTAGCTTTGGGTTCAATCTTGCGGTGTCCTTTCCCAGTGACAGTACGGGCAGCAAGGCACGTATTTTATTGTTGCCATCGAGGATAACAAGATGGGGTTTTCATCATATTGCATGAGTTTATCCCTCTACATCATGTCATCTTTCTTAAGGCATTACTCTGTTTTTAACTTAATACTCTAGATGCATGCTGGATAGTGGTCGATGAGTGGAGTAATAGTAGTAGACGCGGGCAGGAGTCGGTCTACTTGTCTCGGACGTGATGCCTATATACATGATCATGCCTAGATATTCTCATAATTATGTTCAATTCTGTCAATTGCTCAACAGTAATTTGTTCACCCACCGTAGAATACTTATGCTCTCGAGAGAAGCCACTAGTGAAACCTATGGCTCCCTGGTCTATCTTTATCATATTAATCTCCTACTACATAGTTATTTCCTTTGCTCTTTAATTTTCCTTTATTTTAATTTGCATCTTTATCACAAAAATACCAAAAATATTATCTTATCATATCTATCAGATCTCACTCTCGTAAGTGGCCGTGTAGGGATTAACAACCCCTATTCGCGTTGGTTGCAAGGATTTACTTGTTTTGGTTGCAAGGATTGTTACCTTGGTTCTCAAAAACTGAGGGAAATACTTACGCTACTTTGCTGCATTATCCCTTCCTCTTCAGGGAAAACCAACGCAGTGCTCATGAGGTAGCAATCCTCATAACTTTGTGCTTTCATTCAATTGCTCAACAGTAATTTGTTTACCCACCATATGCTTTCTTAGAGAGAGAAGCCTCTAGTGAAACCTATGCCCCCCGGGTCTATTTTCCATCATATTATTTTCAGATCTATAAAACTAAAAATCCAGAAATACCTTGCTGGAATTTATTTATATTTACTTTATTTTGTTATTTACTTATCTTATATATCTGTCTCTATTAGATCTCACTCTTGCAAGTGACCGTGAAGGGATTGACAACCCCTTTTTCGCGGTGTGTGCAAGTGTTTGTTTGTTTGTGCAGGTGCATATATTGCTGACTTGCTTGTGCCTCCTACTGGATTGATACCTTGGTTCTTAACTGAGGGAAATGTTTATCTCTACTTTGCTGCATCACCCTTTCCTCTTCAAGAAAAAACCAACGCAAGCTCAAGAAGTAGCAGTACCACAACCACTTGACTTAGATAGGAATTGATCTTCCTATTGAGAGTTTTATTGATAGAGTTCTTCAGTCACTGCCACCAAGATACAAAGGCTTCGTGATGAACTATAATATGCAAGGGATGACTAAAGCGATTCCCGAGCTCTTCGCGATGCTAAAATCAGCGGAGGTAGAAATCAAGAAAGAACATCAAGTGTTGATGGTTAACAAGACCACCAGTTTCAAGAAAAAAGGCAAGGAAAAGAAAGGGAACTTCAAGAAGACCGGCAAGCAAGTTGCCGCTCCCGTGAAGAAGCCTAAAGCTGGACCCAAGCTGGAAACTGAGTGCTTCTACTGCAAGGGAAATGGTCACTGGAAGCATAACTTCCCCAAGTACTTGGCATAAGAAGGATGGCAAAGTGAACAAAGGTATATTTGATATACATGTTATTGATGTGTTCCTTACTAGTGCTCATAGAAGCACCTGGGAATTTGATACTAGTTCGGTTGCTCATATTTGTAACTTGAAACAGGAGCTACGGAATAAAAGAAGATTGGCTAAGTATGAGGTGACGATGTGCGCCGTAAATGGTTCCAAGGTTGATGTGATCGCCGTCGGCACGCTACATCTACATCTACCTTCGGGATTAGTCTTAGACCTCAATAATTGTTATTTAGTGCCAGCATTGAGCATGAATATTATATCTGGATCTTGTTTATTCCGAGACGGTTATTCATTTAAGTCAAAGAATAATGGTTCTTCTATTTATATGGGTAACATCTTTTATGGTAGTGCACCCTTAGTGAATGGTCTATTCTTGTTGAATCTTAGTCGTAGTGAGACACATATTCATAATATTGATGCCAAAAGATGCAAAGTTGATAATGATAGTGCAACATACTTATGGCTCTGCCGTTTAGGTCATATTCGTGTAAAGTGCATGAAGAAACTCCATGCGGATGAACTTTTGGAATCACTTGATTATGAATCATTTGCTACTTACAAACCATGCCTCAGGGTAAGATGACTAAAACTCCGTTCTCTAGAATAACGGAGCGAGCTAATGACTTATTGGAAATAATACATACCGATGTATGTGGTCCGATGATTGTTGAAGCACACAACGGGTATCATTATTTTCTAACCTTCATAGATGATTTGAGTAGGTATGGGTATATCTACTTGATGAAACACAAGTCTAAGACATTTGAAAAGTTCTAATTCCAGAGTGAAGTGGAGAATCATCATAGCAAGAAAATAAAGTTTCTATGATCTCATCGTGGAGGTGAATATTTCAGTTACGAGTTTGACCTTCATTTAAGACAATGTGGAATTGTTTCACAACTCACGCCACCTGAACACCACAGCGTAATGGTGTGTCCGAATGTTGTAATCGTACTTTATTAGATATAGTGTGTTATATGATGTCTCTTATCGATTGACCGCTATTGTTTTGGGGTTATGCATTAGAGCCAGCTGCATTCACGCTAAATAGGGCACCGTCTAGATCTGCTGAGACGACACCATATGAACTATGGTTTGGCAAGAAACCTAAGCTATCATTTCTTAAAGTTTGGGGATGCAACGCTTATGTCAAAAGGCTTCAGCCTGATAAGCTTGAACCCAAAGTGGAGAAGTGCGTCTTCATAGGATAACCTAAAGAAACTATTGGGTATACCTTCTACCATAGATCCCAAGGCAAGATCTTTGTTGCTAAGAATGGGTCATTTCTAGAGAAGGAGTTTCTCTTGAAAGAAGTGAGTGGGAGGAAAGTAGAACTTGATGAGGTAGTTGTACCTTCTCTCAAATTGGAAAGTAGCACAATGATGTCTACTACGCAAATTTATCCTGGTAGACGTTGTTCAGCCTCCAAGTGCAGAGTTTTGTAGGATAGTAGCAAATTTCCCTTAAGTGGATGACCTAAGGTTTATCAATCCGTGGGAGGCATAGGATGAAGATGGTCTCTCTCAAACAACCCTACAACCAAATAACAAAGAGTCTCTTGTGTCCCCAACACACCCAATACAATGGTAAATTGGATAGGTGCACTAGTTCGGCGAAGAGATGATGATACAAGTGTAATATGAAGAGAAACACCATATTATTAAACTATAATAGCAAAGCTCGCAGTATGTCAAGATCGTGGCATATCGAGAACACGAGAGAGAGAGAGAGAGATCAAACACATAGCTACTAGTACATACCCTCAGCCCCGAGGGTGAACTACTCCCTCCTCGTCATGGAGAGCGCCGGGATGATGAAGATGGCCACTGGTGATGATTCCCCCCTCCGGCAGGGTGCCGGAATAGGGTCCCGATTCGTTTTTGGTGGCTACAGAGGCTTGCGGCGGTGGGACTCCTGATCTAGGTTCTGCTCTGGGGTTTTTGGAATTTATAAGAGGTGTTGGCGTCAAGAACAGGTCAGGGGGCCCACGAGGCAACGACAAGGACGGGGGGCACGCCCTAGCGGGGGGCTCCTCCCTTGTGGTGGCCTTGGGACTCCTCTCCGATAACTTTTCGTTCTAGTATTTTTTATATTTTCCAAAAATATTCTCCGTAAATTTTCAGGTCAATTGGACTCCGTTTGATATTCCTTTTCTGCGAATCTCAAAAACAAGGAAAAAACATAAACTGGCACTTGGCTCTAGGTTAATATGTTAGTCCCAAAAATCATATAAAATAGCATATAAATGCATAGAAAACATCCAAGATAGATAATATAATAGCATGGAACAATAATACATTATAGATACGTTGGAGACATATCAAGCATCCCCAAGCTTAATTCCTGCTCGTCCTCGAGTAGGTAAATGATAAAAACGGAATTTTTGATATGGAAGGCTACCTAACATATTTATCCATGTAATTTTTCTTTATTTTGGCAAGAATATTCAGATCCATAAGATTCAAAACAAAAGTTCAATATTGACATAAAAACAATAATACTTCAAGCATACTAATGAAACAATCATGTCTTCTCAAAATAACATGGCCAAAGAAAGTTATCCCTACAAAATCATATTGTTTGGCTATGCTCCATCTTCATCACACAAAGTATTCAAATCAAGCACAACCCCGATGACAAGCCAAGCAATGGTTCATACTTTTTATGTTCTCAAACTTTTTCAACTTTCACGCAATACATGAGCGTGAGCCATGGACATAACACTATAGGTGGAATAGAATATGGTGGTTGTGGAGAAAACAAGAAGAAGAAGATAGTCTCACATCCACTAGGCTATGGAGATTCCCATCAATAGATATCAATTTGAGTGAGTAGCGATTGCCATGCAACGGATGCACTAGAGCTATAAGTTTATGAAAGCTCAAAAAGAAACAAAGTGGGCGTGCATCCAACTTTCTTGCTCATGAAGACCTAGGGCAATTTGAGGAAGCTCGTCATTGGAATATACAAGCCAAGTTCTATAGTGAAAAATTCCCACTAATATATGAAAGTGACAACATAGGAGACTCTCTTTCATGAAGATCATGGTGCTACTTTGAAGCACAAGTGTGGTAAAAGGATTGTAGCATTTCCCCTTCTCTATTTTCTCTCTTCTTTTGGGCCTTCTCTCATTTTTTTGGCCTCTTTTTTTTCTTCCGGAGTCTCATCCCGACTTCTGGGGGGAATCATAGTCTCCATCATCCTTTCCTCATGTGGGATAATGCTATATTAATGAAGACCATCACACTTTTATTTACTTACAACTCGATACTTAGAGCAAAATATGACTCTATGTGAATGCCTCCGGTGGTGTACTGGGATGTGCAATGAATCAAGAGTGACATGTATGAAAGAATTATGAACGGTGGCTTTGCGACAAATACGATGTCAACTACATGATCATGCAAAGTAATATGACAATGATGGAACGTCTCATGATGAACGGAATGGTGGAAAGTTGCATGGCAATATATCTTGGAATGGCTATGGAAATGTCATAATAGGTAGGTACGATGGCTGTTTTTAGGAAGGTATATGGTGGGTTTATGGCACCGGCAAAAGTTGCGCGGCACTAGAGAGGCTAGCAATGGTGGAAGGGTGAGAGTGTGTATAATCCATGGACTCAACATTAGTCATAAAGAACTCACATACTTGTTGCAAAAATAATATTAGTCATCGAAACAAAGTACTGCACGCATGATCCTAGGGGGATAGATTGGTAGGAAAATACCATCGCTCGTCCGCGACTGCCACTCATAAGGAAGAAAATCAATAAATAAATCATGTTCCGACTTCATCACATAACGATTCACCATACGTGCATGCTACGGGAATCACAAACTTTAACACAAGTATTTCTCAAATGCACAATTACTTACTAGCATGACTCTAATATCACCATCTTTATATCTCAAAACAATCATAGGGTATTAAACTTCGCAAAGTATTCAATGCACTTTATATGAAAGTTTTTATTATATCCCTCTTGGATGTCTATCATATTAGGACTAAATTTATAGCCAAAGCAAATTACCATGATGTTTAGAGACTCTCAAAATAATATAACTGAAGCATGAGAGTTCAACAATTTCTTCAAAATAAAACTACCGCCGTGCTCTAAAAAGATATAAGTGAAGCACTAGAGCAAATGACAAACTACTCCAAAAGATATAAGAGAAGCACAATGAGTAGTTGAATAATTATGTGACTATGTGAAGACTCCTTCTCATAAATAAAATTTCAGATCTTAAGTACTTTATTCAAACATCAATCAAAACAAAATAAAATGACATTACAAGGATATCACATATCATGTGAAGAAGCAAAAACTTTGGCTCAACCAAAAATTACCGATCATTGTTGAAGAAAAAAGGTGGGATGCCAACCGGGGCATCCCCAAGCTTAGATGCTTGAGACTTCTTGAAATATTAACTTGGGATGCCTTGGGCATCCCCAAGCTTGAGCTTTTCTGTCTCCTTAATTCCTTTCATAACGCGGTTTCCCTAAATCTTAAAAACTTCATCCACACAAAACTCAACAAGAACTCGTGAGATAAGTTAATATAAATCAATGCATAAACCTTATCATTCTATACTGTAGCAAATCACTAAAATTATTATTTGATATTGCCTACTAAATTCCTCTGCATATTTAACACTCCTATCCTCAAATAGAATCATTAAACAAGAAAATATATGTGAACAATGCAAACATAACAGCAATCTATCAAAACATGACAATCTGTAAAGAATGCAGGAGGAATCATACTTCTTTAACTCCAAAAATTATGAAAAATTACCACAGTGTAGATAATTTGTTGTTACTCATTTGTAAAAATTTCAAGATTTTATTATGTTCTGACCAGCTTGACAGCTGCACTTTCGAGCGCGCTGACATGAAGACGTTCAACGTTTGGGTGTGGGTGTGGCGGCTGCATCACATCCCCACCAGCCGGACACTCTGGAAGCACGCGCGGGGCGCGGGACGGGTGGAGGATATTGATAATCCCCAAGTGCAGGGAATCACCATAGGAATTCCCAATTGTGGAAGTGATAAGTATGGAGTGTCGAACCCACAAGGAAGCTAAAGGTAAGATCAATATTCTCTCAAGCCCTATCTGCCACTGATACGACTCTACGTACACCGAACGCTTGCTTCCAACTAGAAACGAGAAATAAAACTACGTTGGGGGTATGAAGAGGATAACTTTGCATGGTATCGAAGAGATAAAATATAAAAGTAGGTGTTGTTATCATAAAGTTAGAATATATTACTAAATATTATAAATAGCGAGTGTGGAATAATGATGGATCGGTGTGCGGAATTGTCTTAGGCAATTGTTAACAAGACCGATGGTCATCATTGCAATTTCGTATGAGGGAGAGGCATAAGATAACATACTTTCTCTTCTTGGATCATATGCACTTATGATTGGAACTCTAGCAATCATCCGCAACTACTAAAGATCATTAAGGTAAAACTAAACCATAGCATTATAGCATCAAGTCAACTTTATCCCATACGCAACAACCCCCTTACTCAGGTTTATGCTTCCGTCACTCAAGCAACCCACTATAAGGGAATCATGAACGTATTGCAACACCCTACAGCGGGAGTCCCTCACGCTTGCGCGACATGGAGGGTACAATAGTACAGCACCAAAATAAAACATACAACTCATACCAATCTAGATCAACAATCAACCCAAAGACAAAGGATATCTAGTCAAAACATCATAGGATGGCAACACATCATTCGATCATAATATGTGGCACAAAGAACCATGTTCAAGTAGGGATTACAGCGGGGTGCGGGACATTGGACTGCGTAAAAGTGATGAGGATGGTGATGATGATGGTGATGTTGATGAAGACGATCACCGGGGCGATGATTCCCCTCCTGATGGCACTTCGGCGCCACCGAGAGAGAGGAGGATTGGTCCCCCCTCCCCTTGTGCTTCCTCCTCCATGGCCTCCCCCATGGATGGGGAGAGGTTCCCCCTCTGGTCCTTGGCCTTCATGGTGATGATGGCCCCTCCGGGATCTATTGGAAATATGCCCTAGAGGCAATAATAAAATGGTTATTATTATATTTCCTTGTTCATGATAATTGTCTATTGTTCTTGCTATAATTGTGTACAGAAATCGTAATACATGTGTGAATACATAGACCACAACATGTCCCTAGTGAGCCTCTAGTTGACTAGCTCGTTGATCAATAGATGGTTACGATTTCCTAACCATGGACATTGGATGTCATTGATAATGGGATCACATCATTAGGAGAATGATGTGATGGATAAGACCCAATCCTAAGCAGTTCGTCTGCTAAAGCTTTTCTAATGTCAAGTATCTTTTTCCTTAGACAATGAGATTGTGCAACTCCCAGATACCGTAGGAGTACTTTGGGTGTGCCAAACATCACAACATAACTGGGTGGCTATAAAGGTACACTGCGGGTATCCCCGAAAGTATCTGTTGGGTTGGCACGAATCGAGACTGGGATTTGTCACTCCGTATGACGGATAGGTATCTCTGGGCCCACTCGGTAGGACATCATCATAATGAGCTCAGTGTGATCAAGGAGTTGATCACAGGAAGATGTGTTACAGAACGAGTAAAGAGATTTGCCGTAACGAGATTGAAAAAGGTATCGATATACCGACGATCGAATCTCAGGCAAGTGCTATACTAGTAGACAAAGGGAATCATGTATGGGATTGATTGAATCCTTGACATCGTGGTTCATCCGATGAGATCATCGTGGAGCATGTGGGAGCCAACATGTGTATCCAGATCCCGCTATTGGCTATTGGCCGGAGAGATTTCTCAGTCATGTCTGCATGCCTCCCGAACCCGTAGGGTCTGCACACTTAAGTTTCGATGACGCTAGGGTTATAGGGAATAGATGTACGTGGTTACTGAATGTTGGTCGGAGTCCCGGATGAGATCCCGGACATCACTAGGAGTTCCAGAATGGTCCGGAGGTAAAGATTTATATATGGGAAGTATAGTTTCAATAACTGGAAAGGTTTCGGGGTTTATCGGTATTGTACCGGGACCACCGAAGGGGTTCCGGGGGTCCACCGGGAGGGTCCACCTGCCCCGAAGGACCTAATGGGTTGTGGTTGGGTGGGAACCAGCCCCTTAGTGGGTTGGTGCGCCCCCCCAAGGGCCCAAGGCGCCTAGGGTTGGAAACCCAAGGGGGCCGCTGCCCCCCAGGCCCCCCTAGTTGGAAACCCTAAGGGCCCTCCCTCTAGATGGATCTAGGGGGGCGGTCCCCTATCCCCTTCCCCCTATAAATAGTGGGGGGTGGGAGGGCAACCGCACCCTTCTCCTGGCACAGCCCTACCCCTCTCCCTCCTCGTCTCTCGCAGTGCTTGGTGAAGCCCTGCTGGAGTGCCACGCTCCTCCACCACCACGCCGTCGTGCTGCTACTGGATGGAGTCTTCCCCAACCTCTCCCTCTCTCCTTGCTGGATCAAGGCGCGGGAGACGTCACCGGGCTGCACGTGTGTTGAACGCGAAGGCACCGTTGTTCAGCGCTTAGATCGAAATCGGTCGTGATCTGAATCACTTCGTGTACGACTCCACCAACCGCGTTCTTGCAACGCTTCCGCATTGCGATCTTCAAAGGTATTCAGATGCACTCCCCTCTCGTTGCTAGTAAACTCCATAGATTGATCTCGGTGATGGGTAGAATTTTTTTAATTTCTGCAACGATCCACAACACTGGCATCATGAGCTAGGTCTATGCGTAGTTTCTATGCACGAGTAGAACACAAATTGTTGTGGGCGTCGATTTTGACAATTTACTTGCCGTTACTAGTCTTATCTTGATTCGGTGGCATCATGGGATGAAGCGGCCCGGACCGACCTTACACATACGCTTACGTGAGACAGGTTCCACCAACTGATATGCACTAGTTGCATAAGGTGGCTAGCGGGTGTCTGTCTCTCCCACTTTAGTCGGATCAGATTCGATGAAAAGGGTCCTTATGAAGGTTAAATAGAAATTGGCATATCACGTTGTGGTTTTGGCGTAGTTAAGAAACGTTCTTGCTAGAAACCTATAGCAGCCACGTAAAAATTTGCAACAACAATTAGAGGACGTCTAACTTGTTCTTGCAGCATATGTCGTGTGTTGTGATATGGCCAAAACGATGTGATGAATGATATATGTGATGTATGAGATTCATCATGTTCTTGTAATAGGAATCATGACTTGCATGTCGATGAGTATGACAACCGGCAGGAGCCATAGGAGTTGTCTTAATTTATTGTATGACACGCGTGTCAATGAAAACGCCATGTAATTACTTTACTTTATTGCTAATTGTTAGCTATAGTAGTAGAAGTAATAGTTGGCGAGACAACTTCATGAAGACACGACGATGGAGATCATGATGATGGAGATCATGGTGTCATGCCGGTGACAATGATGATCATGGCGCCCCGAAGATGGAGATCAAAAGGAGCAAAATGATATTGGCCATATGAGGTCACTATTTGATTGCATGTGATGTTTATCATGTTTTTACATCTTATTTGCTTAGAACGACTGTAGCATAAATAAGATGATCCCTCATTAAAATATCAAGAATTGTGGTCCCCCTAACTGTGCACTGTTGCTAAGGTTCGTTGTTTCGAAGCACCACGTGATGATCGGGTGTGATAGGTTCTAACGTTCACATACAGCAGGTGTAAGCCACATTTACACACGCAATACACTTAGGTTGACTTGACGAGCCTAGCATGTACAGACATGGCCTCGGAACACGGAAGACCGAAAGGTCGAACATGAGTCATATAGAAGATATGATCAACATAAAGATGTTCACCGATGATGACTAGTCTGTCTCACTTGACGATCGGACCCGTCCTAGTTGACTCGGATCATGTATCACTTAGATGACTAGAGGTATGTCTATCTGAGTGGGAGTTCATTAAATAATTTGATTAGATGAATTTAATTATCATGAACATAGTCTAAAACTTTGCAATATGTCTTGTAGATCAAATGGCCCACGCTAATGTTGCCCTCAACTTCAACGCGTTCCTAGAGAAAACCAAGCTAAAACACAATGGTAGCAACTACACGGACTTGGTCCATAACCTAAGGATTATCCTCATAGCTGCCAAGAAAGCATATGTCCTTGAAGCACCGCTAGGTGATGCACCTGTTTTCCCAGCAACTCAAGATGTTATGAATGCCTGGCAGTCGCGTAGTGATGATTACTCCCTGGTTCAGTGCGGCATGCTTTACAGCTTAGAACCGGGGCTCCAAAAGCGTTTTGAGCAGTGTCGGTGTCAAAACCGGCGGATCTCGGGTAGGGGGTCCCAAACTGTGCATCTAAGGTGGATGGTAACAGGAGGCAGAGGACACGATGTTTACCAAGGTTTGGGCCCTCTTGATGGAGGCAATACCCTACGTCCAGCTTGATTGTTCTTGATGATATGAGTATTACAAGAGTTGATCTACCACGAGATCAAAGAGGCTAAACCCTAGAAGCTAGCCTATGGTATGATTGTCGTCTCCCTATCGACTAGCCAGGCCCTGGTTTATATAATGCACCAGAGGCCTAGGATAACAAGAGTCCTAGCCGAATACGTCGGTGGGGGAGGAGTCCTTGTCTTGACCACCAAGTCTTGTGGAATCTTCCTTGTATGCGGCAGCTGTTAGAACTGGCCCATGAGTGTACGACCATGGGTGTCCTCGGCCAAATCTAACTAACCGGGAGACGACGTGGTGAGTACCCCCTAGTCCAGGACACCGTCAGTAGCCCCCTGAACCGGTCTTCAAGTTGGGGACGCTCCTCGATTCTTCCGAACTGCTCTTTGTCTTCGGTTGTCGGTCTTGAAAACTGGTTCAACAAATCTTCCCATCTTCTATCTTCAGGATTGCCGAGCTAAATTTGAAGATCTCACATGTCGGATATCCGAGGAGCCCTTTAAGTCTTCGGTCTTTATCAATGCCGTGTTATTTTTATGCCACACCTCGGGTTTGAAGTTGTTCCCGGGTGGCAGCGTCCTCTTGCATCCGAGCTCCAACGCCGGACTGTATTCGAGGTATCTTTTGCAGCTGAGCACCAATGCCGGACCACTTTCTGAGCTCCAACACTGGACTATGTCCAAACTCCAATGCCAGACTGTATCCGGGCTCCAACACCGGACTATATCCGAGGTGTCATATGACCTTGGTTCAAAAAAGTCAAAGGAGTTTAGCCGAGCTTAATGTTGGAAATGCCCTCTATGGAGCCAGCCACTCGCGCGTGAGCTTTATGCCGGATTGCTTCCGAGGTGGTGCACCACCCCGACTGTGGGTCGATTTTGTGTCAATATTTTTTATTGGTGCAATTTATTCTCTACCGAGATATATAGCCAGTAGCCCTCAAGGTGTGTATCGGTTTAAAACCCGAGATGCACTTGAAGGATGACGTAAGACTGCTGATCCCAGTAGCCGCTGAGACTCAGGTTGATTTGCTAAATCGGCCTGAGGATCAAGTCCTAGCTCGACAGAATACTTTGGGACACAAAAAGCGGCGTGCTCAGTCCTCGAGACTCAAGTTGGGTGCGGCCGACCGACCTGAGGATCATAATCTCCTCGGAAACTGTATTGCACTTAGAATTTTGTGTATTGGATAGGTAATGCAGTAGCCCCCGAGACACTGGTCGGGTGGCAACACCAGATCAGGGGATCGATGTGCCCTTTTAATATTTGTAAATAATAAGCCCGAAGCCCAATAGCCCCCGAGCCTTAATGCAGGCATGGGTGGATGAATTAAGGATCGATATCCATAGTAAAATCACAAATTATGTGTAATGACTCTATGTATCCAAGTACTTTACGTCATTAATGCTCGGATCCACATTGTACAAAACTTTGGTGACCGATCATCAGCTTCCACCTCCTCGGCCAGTAGTCGAGGAGTGTTTGTCCTACTTTATAAAGCCTTTATGGGGGCAAAGATTTACGACAAACAAGGCTATTTGGCCATACGGTTTTATAAGCAAAGGCACGCAGAGAGATATGTTATATTACTGTTTGACATAAGAAATGTCTTCCAAAGAAAATAGTCCCGCTATCGGTTCCTTTCTTTGGGTTGTCATGCAAAGCATGATCATGAAACCTCACCTCTAATGTAAGATTAAAATATTGAGGATTTAGTTTGGGAGGCCAGTTACTAGCCCCCGGCAGCGTTCGGCGACAGTCGAGGTCAAGCCGTAAACACTTCGGCCATTGTTATGACTGGCCCGTCATTTAACATAGTCATCGGATCGCTGACCAGTTTACGCTTATTGTGACAGTCAGTTTTCGGCTTTCTCCACTAAGGTGCTTAACCATGTGAGCTGGAAGCACAATCACAGTGGTTCTCCCTTTGCACACCTAGCTGAACAAAGCGGAACGTAGGAGGCAAGCGTAGGAGCCGGGCAACCCAACTATTGACCGAAGACACAATTCAAAACCGATGCATAGATAGCCATATTCGAGAATGTTTTTGCTGAATCTCTAAAGGTGCCCGGCGTTGCACTGCGAGACTTGTGTTGAAAACACACAAATAGTTTGAAAGTACCATAAGCTTGGAAAACCAAAAAATGTCAGTAAAAACTTGACGTCCGAACAAGATCAAGTGTCTGGTGCGAATCCGAAAATTGGAAAAAAAATTGTGCTTCTGTCGTGCTTCAACATGACACATCCGATCTCAAGACTTCACGCGGGTCAGCCTACAGCTTCAAGCTCCTTATCCCAAAGGCGGAGTACTTCTCCGAGGTTAGTTTAGCAAACTAAACTCAAGCGGCTTTCAGAAAGAAGACAAGCTATCCGGCTATTGACCATAAACTCGAGTCAAAAAAGGAGCGGTAGAAAAAGACTTTGCAACGACCAAGAAGAAAACACATTTCTATAAAACAGCTCATATAAATTTTAAGAGCCCCCAAGTGACTTGGGTAAAAGAATTTTATGTATAATGAATGTATGTACCAAAGTACTTATATCATATCTGTGTTCACCCGAACTTTAAACACGTCTTAACCGACCGTCGGCTTCTCCCTCTTCGGCCAAGGGCCGAAAAGTGTCATGTACTCCACCTGTCGAGATTATCGATAGTGTTTCCGATGACCAGGCAATCAGGCCATAAGGCTGTAACAGACAAAGCACGCTCAGGGAACTTATGCTATATTACTGACGAAGTGTAAGAAGCATCTTCGAAGAAAATAGTACCCCCACCGATACCTTTCTTCGGTGCTCATTATTACTATGAGACTTGTGCAATAGATTTTTTGTACTCATGAGTTCCGTTGTGTGCTGACCATGATTGAAAACAATAAGAGCACTAGCTTTCGGCTTCACCCAGTTTGAGGTCAGAGCTCGGATGACCCGGTCATGACAATCGCAGAGGTGCTCCCTTTACTCCCTAGCCGAACAATCGGGAATGTAGGGGTAAGCACAGGAGCTAGGCAACCCAGCTTCCAAATCGCTTAGGCCAATATGGTGCTTATTGTGGCGTAATACACGAACAAGGAACGAAGCCGTACATGTATAATCATATGCAAGAGGAAAAGCTCCATCAAGGGAGCCCCCAAATAAATGGGGTATTTGAATATGCGCGTCACAAACAAAGTTTTGACAAGGAACTTTGTCACAAACAACTTTATGACGAAAAGTATAATGCTTGGTCGAACTGAACAAAATTTAAAATTGAAAGTTTTTGAGCATGAAAGCAACTTAGCTAGTTAAGGTGCTCAGTGTGGATGACGTGATTCGGGCTTGTGGCGGGACAAAGACGCCCATTAATCTGTGACAGATCCAACAAGGTTCGCAGTCCTCGGCATGGCCGAGGTCCCAGCCCCCAGGCCCGAGGTGTCCGAGCAAGGAGTTCGGCACTCCGGAGTAGTGACCATCTAACGCAGTCAAAATCGATTACTTGCACACATAAAACAGTGCGGTCTAGGAAATAATAATAATAATATATATATATAATCATTGCATAATTGCTTTACGAAAAAATAATTTATTTAAAGAAATGTGTCCTGGCGCCGAAGCCAATGTCGATGCAGGGTGTCAGCGCGACCCAGTGAAGGTGTGACAAAGCCTGAATTTGCAGGGTGGTCCGGGCTCCGAATGCGGCGTTCGCCGAACTATGTACGGAAACTAACCGAACCACCACGCGACCGTTTTTAATGTGGCTGCCATTTGATAGACCTGTGTACAGATGATGGAACAAACCAGAGTAATAATTCCTTAAGAAAAATAAACCCAACAAGCAAAAAATGTTAGGATTAATAGCACCTGGTTTATTTGTTGTAGCATTCTGAAGAAAAATGACTCCCAAAATCGGGAATCCATCCGCACACCCGTTGCTTGATGGGCGATAAAGCGATGGCCTTGTGATGCTGACAACGGTTGGCTTGCTGAGGCGAAGACCTCGGTCCAGCTAATGTGACGAAGCTGGTCGGCTGGTGACGTTCGAAGTCACCGGAGTATGTTGATGAAGGAATAGCCAAGTCCCCACTCTAGCCGAGGTGACGGAGCAGGCCGGTGAGGATTTGTTATATCTGCCATGTTAGCTGAGGTGTTGAAGTAGTTCGGCGTGATGGACATTGGCTCGAAGAAGCAACAGTGCGGCCATGCCGACCTAGGTCGTAACTTGTGACGCGGCCAATGCTGGTTTGATGAAGTGACCATGTGGCGATGCCGGTGTGCCTGCTCTGTGTAATCCGTGGGGCGGCGATGTTGGTGATGATTTATCCTTGTTGATTCCGAACTCTTGTTCGCTCACCAAGATGATGATCCGAAGAAGTTGAGCTCGGCTCAAAAGGCGATGACGTGTCTAGCGCAGGTCGGCAGTCGTGGTGCTATATTGCCGGACTGGTTTGACACCAGCGTGATGGCGAAGATTACCTCAGAGGAGGATTAAAATTTTACGGGCGCGTGTTAAAAACAACGCACAATACCTTAGAGAAAAATTCCTTTTCAAAAAGGTTGTGAAATATCACGTTCATAAAGAAACATGAATTCGGGTCGGATCCGTATTCGCGCAGGAAATAGATCTGAAAAGTGATGTACTAATCGGAAGGTTCCCAGAGTTTGGACGGTCGGATCGAGCGGAAATTTTGAGGGGTGGTAGACATGGGAATTCCACAGCAGATCAACAGTTGGATCTTCCAAAGAACATCTGAGCTAGGCTCTGGAGACCACGCCCTAAACTCGTCCAGATTCCCGTCTGGGTATGACAGGGCTCCGGTATATCGTAGATTGTTAGAGATTCCTCCATCGGAACTCGATGAAATTTTCCAGGGTTATTTTAGACTAAATTCCGCACAATTCAAATGAAGTTATAGTTAAAACGACTCTCGAGGAGGCGGTGGCGGCGGATACGCGTTCACTGTCCAGAAAAATTGCACGGTCGCCCGAGGGCAATGTTGACGTTGAGCCCCCGAGCTCCATGGACGATTCCTTCATGATCTTGATAGAGATTGGAGTTGGTGTTGATGAAGGCCCTTGTCCGAACATGACAATCGAAGGCAGGGCACAGTCCTCAGTCAAGCCAAGGTGACCAGTCGAGTTGGTGATGAAGATGTCGATGTCGCAGTTAATCTGCAGACGAGCTATCGATCCTTTTGTCGATCACACAGCGGAACTCTCAATGAAAGCACCAATGTCGGTGTCAAAACCGGCGGATCTCGGGTAGGGGGTCCCGAACTGTGCATGTAAGGCGGATGGTAACAGGAGGCAGGGGACACGATGTTTACCTAGGTTCGGGCCCTCTTGATGGAGGCAATACCCTA
The DNA here is from genome assembly GCA_034509565.1 of Triticum monococcum. Classification (NCBI taxonomy): domain Eukaryota; kingdom Viridiplantae; phylum Streptophyta; class Magnoliopsida; order Poales; family Poaceae; genus Triticum; species Triticum monococcum. The sequence goes on along the minus strand of CM067841.1, from coordinate 143,678,775 downwards.
TGTACTGCTTGATTGTTCTTGATGATATGAGTATTACAAGAGTTGATCTACCACGAGATCAAAGAGGCTAAACCCTAGAAGCTAGCCTATGGTATGATTGTCATCTCCCTACCGACTAGCCTGGCCCTGGTTTTTATAATGCACCAGAGGCCTAGGATAACAAGAGTCCTAGCCGAATACACCGTTTGGGGAGGAGTCCTTGTCTTGACCACCAAGTCTTGTGGAATCTTCCTTGTATGCGGCAGCTGTCCGAACTGGCCCATGAGTATACGGCCATGGGGGTCCTCGGCCCAATCTAACTGACTGGGAGACGACGTGGTGAGTACCCCCTAGTCCAGGACACCGTCAAGCAGCACGGAGCATATGAGATGTTCCAAGAGCTGAAAATGGTTTTCCAAGCTCATGCCCGGGTCAAGAGATATGAAGTCTCCGACAAGTTTTACAATTGTGAGATGGAGGAGAATAGTTTTGTTAGTGAGCACATACTCAAAATGTCTGGGTTGCACAACCACTTATCTTAGCTGGGAGTTAATCTCCCGGATGATGCGGTCGTTGTTAGAATCCTTCAGTCGCTCCCACCTAGCTACAAGAGCTTTGTGATGAACTTCAATATGCAGTGGATGGAAAATACCATTCCTGAGGTATATTCAATTCTGAAATCAGCGGAGGTGGAGATCAAAAAGGAACATCAAGTGTTGATGGTGAGTAAAACCACTAAGTTCAAGAAAGGCAAGGGTAAGAAGAACTTCAATAAGGATGGCAAGGGAGTTGCTGCACCTGGTAAGCCAGTTGCCGGGAAGAAGCCAAAGCATGGACCCAAGCCTGAGACTGAGTGCTTTTATTGCAAGGGAAACGGTCACTGGAAGCGGAACTGCCCCAAGTACTTAGCGGATAAGAAGGACGGCAATACCAAAGGTATATGTGATATACATGTTATTGATGCGTACCTAACCAACGCTTGTAGTAGCTCCTGGGTATTTGATACCGGTGCGGTTGCTAATATTTGTAACTCAAAACAGGAGCTGCGGACTAAGCGGAGACTGGCGAAGAATGAGGTGACGATGCGCGTCGGGAATGGTTCCAAGGTCGATGTGATCGCCGTCGGCACGCTACCTCTACATTTACCTACGGGATTAGTTTTAAACCTCAATAATTGTTATTTAGTACTAGCTTGAAGCATGAACATTGTATCTGGATCTCGTTTAATGCAAGATGGCTACTCATTTAAATCTGAGAATAATGGTTGTTCTATTTATATGAGAGATATGTTTTATGGTCATGCCCCGCTGGTCAATGTTTTATTCTTATTGAATCTCGAACGTGATGTTACACATATTCATAGTGTGAATGACAAAAGATGTAAGGTTGATAATGATAGTCCCACATACTTGTGGCACTGCCGCCTTGGTCACATTGGTGTCAAACGCATGAAGAAACTCCATGCAGATGGACTTTTGTAGTCTCTTGATTATGAATCATTTGACACGTGCGAACCATGCCTCATGGGAGAAATGACCAAGACTCCGTTCTTCAGAACAATGGAGCGAGCAACCAACTTATTGGAAATCATACATACTGATGTGTGCGGTCCAATGAGCGTTGAGGCTCGCGGTGGTTATCGTTATGTTCTCACTCGCACTAATGACTTAAGTAGATATGGGTATGTCCACTTAATGAAACACAAGTCCGAGACCTTTGAAAAGTTCAAGGAATTTTAGAGTGAGGTTGAGAATCAACGTGACAGGAAAATCAAGTTCTTATGATCAGATCGTGGGGGAGAATATTTGAGTCACGAATTTGGCACGCACTTAAGGAAATGTGGAATTGTTTCACAACTCGCGCCACCTGGAACACCTCAGCGTAATGGTGTGTCCGAACGTCGAAATCACACTCTATTGGATATGGTGCGATCCATGATGTCTCTTACCGACCTACCGCTATCATTTTGGGGTTATGCTTTAGAGACTGCCGCATTCACTTTAAATAGGGCTCCATCGAAATCCGTTGAGACGACACTGTATGAATTATGGTTTGGGAAGAAACCTCAGCTGACGTTTCTGAAAGTTTGGGGATGCATGCGATGCTTATGTCAAGAAACTTCAACCTGAAAAGCTCGAACCCAAATCGGAAAAATGTGTCTTCATAGGATACCCTAAGGAAACTATTGGGTATACCTTCTACCTCAGACCCGAAGGCAAGATCTTTATTGCCAAGAATGGATCCTTTCTAGAGAAAAAGTTTCTCTCGAAAGAAGTAAGTGGGAGGAAAGTAGAACTTGATGAAGTATTGCCTCTTGAACCAGAGAGTACCACAGCTCAAGAAAATGTTTCTGTGGTGCCTGCACCGACTAGAGAGGAAGTTAATGATGATGATCATGAAACTTCAGATCAAGTTTCTACTGAACTTCGTATGTCCACAAGGACACGTTCGCACCAGAGTGGTACGGCAACCCTGTCCTCGAAATCATGTTGTTAGAAAATGGTGAACCTTCGAACTATGAAGAAGCGATGGCGGGCCCGGATTTCGACAAATGGCTTGTAGCCATGAAATCCGAGATAGGATCCATGTATGAAAACGAAGTATGGACTTTGACTGACTTGCTTGATGATCGGCGAGCCATAGAAAATAAATGGATCTTCAAGAAGAAGACAGACGCGAATGGTAATGTAACCATCTATATGGCTCGGCTTGTCGCTAAGTGTTATCGACAAGTTCAAGGGGTTGACTACAATGAGACCTTCTCACCCGTAGTGAAGCTGAGGTCTGTCCGAATCATGTTAGCAATTGCCGCATTCTATGATTATGAGATATGGCAAATGGACGTCAAAACGGCATTCCTTAATGGTTTCCTTAAGGAAGAATTGTATATGATGCAGCCGGAAGGTTTTGTCGATCCTAAGAATGCTGATAAGGTATGCAAGCTCCAACGCTCATTCTATGGGCTGGTGCAAGCATCTCGGAGTTGGAACATTCGTTTTGATGAGATGATCAAAGCGTTTGGGTTTACGTAGATTTATGGAGAAGCCTGTGTTTACAAGAAAGTGAGTGGGAGCTCTGTAGCATTTCTCATATTATATGTGGATGACATACTATTGATGGGAAATGATATAGAACTCTTGGAAAGCATAAAGGCCTACTTGAATAAGTGTTTTTTTATGAAGGACCTTGGAGAAGCTACTTACATATTGGGCATCAAGATCTATAGAGATAGATCGAGACGCCTCATTGGTCTTTCACAAAGCATGTACCTTGCCAAGATATTTAAGAAGTTCAATATGGATCAGTACAAGAAGGGGTTCTTCACTGTATTGCAAGGTGTGAGATTGAGCACGGCTCAATGCCCGACCACGGCAGAAGATAGAGAAAAGATGAGTGCCATCCCCTATGCCTCGGCCATAAGGTCTATTATGTATGCCATGTTGTGTACCAGACCTGATGTAAACCTTGCCGTAAGTTTGGTAGTAAGGTACCAAAGTAATCCCGACATGGAACACTGGACAGCGGTCAAGAAAATCCTGAAGTACCTGAAAAGGACTAAGGATATGTTGCTCATTTATGGAGGTGACGAAGAGCTCATCGTAAAGGGTTACGTCGATGCTAGTTTCGACACAGATCTGGATGACTCCAAGTCACAAACCGGATATGCGTATATTTTGAATGGTAGGGCAGTCAGCTGGTGCAGTTGCAAGCAAAGCGTCGTGGCGGGATCTACATGTGAAGCGGAGTACATGGCAGCCTCGGAGGCAGCACATGAAGCAATCTGGATGAAGGAGTTCATTACCGACCTAAGGGTTATTCCCAATGTGTCGGGCCCGATGACTCTCTTCTGTGACAACACTGGAGCTATTGACCTTGCCAAGGAGCCCAGGTTTCACAAGAAGACCAGGCATATCAAGCGTCGCTTCAACTCCATTCGTGAAAATGTTCAAGATGGAGACATAGAGATTTGTAAAGTGCATATGGACCTGAATGTCGCAGATCCATTGACTAAACCTCTTCCACGTGCAAAACATGATCAACACCAGAACTCTATGGGTGTTCGATTCATCACAATGAAACTAGGTTATTGACTCTAGTGCAAGTGGGAGACTATTGGAAATATGCCCCAGAGGCAATAATAAAATGGTTATTATTATATTTCCTTGTACATGATAATTGTCTATTGTTCATGTTATAATTGTGTTATCCAGAAATCATAATACATGTGTGAATACATAGACCACAACATGTCCCTAGTGAGCCTCTAGTTGACTAGCTCGTTGATCAATAGATGGTTACGGTTTCCAACCATGGACATTGGATGTCATTGATAACGGGATCACATCATTAGGAGAATGTGGACAAGACCCAATCCTAAGCATAACACAAGATCGTGTAGTTCGTCTGCTAAAGATTTTCTAATGTCAAGTATCTTTTTCCTTAGACCATGAGATTGTGCAACTCCCGGATATCGTAGGAGTACTTTGGGTGTGCCAAATGTCACAATGTAACTGGGTGGCTATAAGGGTACACTGCAGGTATCGCCGAAAGTATCTGTTGGGTAGGCACAAGTCGAGACTGGGATTTGTCACTCCGTATGACGGAGAGGTATCTCTGGGCCCACTCGGTAGGACATCATCATAATGAGCTCAGTGTGATCAAGGAGTTGATCACGGGATGATGTGCTACGGAACGAGTTAAGAGATTTGCCGTAACGAGATTGAACAAGGTATCGGTATACCGACGACCGAATCTCGGGCAAGTGCTATACTGGTAGACAAAGGGAATCATATATGGGATTGATTGAATCCTTGACATCGTGGTTCATCTGATGAGATCATCGTGGAGCATGTAGGAGCCAACATGGGTATAGAGATCCCGCTGTTGGCTATTGGCCGGAGAGATGTCTCAGTCATGTCTGCATGCCTCCCGAACCCGCAGGGTCTGCACACTTAAGGTTCGATGATGCTAGGGTTATAGGGAATAGATGTACGTGGTTACTGAATATTGCTCGGAGTCCCAGATGACATCCTGGACGTGACGAGGAGTTCCGGAATGGTCTGGAGGTAAAGAGTTTTATATGGGAAGTCTAGTTTCAGTCACCGGAAAGGTTTCGGGGTTTATTGGTATTGTACCGGGATCACCGAAGGGGTTCCGGGGGTCCACCGGGAGGGTCCACCTGCCCCAAAGGACCTAATGGGCTGTAGTTGGGTGGGAACCACCCCTTAGTGGGCTGGTGTGCCCCCCAAGGGCCCAAGGCGCCTATGGTTGGAAACCCTAGGGGTCGCTGCCCCCCCCCCCCCCCCCCGAGGGGCCGCTGTAACGCCCTCGATGCGGCTATAGCTCCCACATGTCGAGGCACGACTTAGAGACATAACCGCATTGAAAGCAATGTCGCAAGTTAGGCAATCATCACAACATCCCATTTAATAAATATAGAATAAAAGGGGAGGTACATAGTTGGCTTACACTCGCCACGTCACATCAAAGTACATAAATGGCATACATCATCCAAACACTCATGGCCTGACTACGGCGCGAAAATGAAAGACAACCCAACAAGCGACATAGGTCCCGATCACCCCAACTGGGCACCTCTACTGATCATCAGGAAAAGACACATAGTAATGCTGAGAATCCTCGTCGTACTCCCACTTGAGCTCAAGCGCGCCATCTGGAGCTATATCATCTGTCCCTGCATCTGGTGTAATAGTAATCTGTGAGCCACAGGGACTCAGCAATCTCGCACCCTCGCGATCAAGACTATTTAAGCTTAATAGGTAGAATGGGGTAAATTTGAGTGGAGCTGCAGCAAGCGACTAGCATGTATGGTGGCTAACTTATTCGCAAAAGAGAGTGAGAAGAGGAGGCAAGGCGCGAGCGAGAAACTAGAGAGCAACCTGCGCAAACATAATTCCAACACCGTGTCCACTTCCCGGACTCCTGCCGAGAAGGGGCCATCACGGTAACACACTCAGTAGATTCATTTTAATTAAATTAAGGTTCAAGTTATCTACAACTGGACATTAACAAATTCCCATCTGCCCATAACCGCGGGCACGGCTTTCGAAAGTTCAATCCCTGCAGGGGGTCCCAACTTAGCCCATAACAAGCTCTCATGGTCAACGAAGGAATAGACCTCCACACGAGACATTCCGATCAGACTCGGTATCCCGGTACAACAAGACAATTCGACAGGTTAAAACAAGACCAGCAACACCGCCCGAATGTGCCGACAAATCCCGATAGGAGCTGCACATATCTCGTTCTCAGGGCTCACTCAGATGAGACATCCTACGAGTAAAACCAACCCTCAAGTTGCCCCGAGGTGGCCCCACAGTCTACTCGGTCGGACCAACACTCAGAGGAGCCCTGGCCCAGGGGGGTTTAAATAAGATGACCCTCGGGCTCCGGAAACCCAAGGGAAAAAGAGGCTAGGTGGTAAGTGGTAAAACCAATGTTGGGCATTGCTGGAAAAGCTTTAATCAAGGCGAACTATCAAGGGGTTCCCATTATAGCCCAACCGCGTAAGGGACGCAAAATCCGGGAACATAACACCGATATGACGGAAACTAGGGCGGCAAGAGTGGAACAAAACACTAGGCGAGAGGCCGAGCCTTCCACCCTTTACCAAGTATACAGATGCATTAAGATAACATGGCAATATAATGATATCCCAACAAGTAAATAAATGTTCCAACAAGGAACGGCTCCAATCTTCACCTGCAACTAACAACGCTATAAGAGGGGCTGAGCAAAGCGGTAACATAACAAAACAACGGTTTGCTAGGACAATGGTGGGTTAGAGGTTTGACATGGAAATTTGGGAGGCTGACAAGCAAGTGGTAGGCGTCGTAGCATTGGCATAGCAAAAGAGCGAGCAAACTAGCATAGCAAAGATAGTAGTGATTTCGAGGGTATGATCATCTTGCCTGCAAAGTTGTCAGAGTTGACTGGATCCTCGAAAGCAAACTCAACGGGCTCCTCGTTAGCGAACTCGTCTCTCGGATCTACCCAAACAAGACAAACAAGCAACAAGGATACAATCAACCACGTGCAAGCTCAAACAATAAGATGCAATGATGGTATGCTATGTGGGATGCGATGCGGGATGCAAAATGCAAGAGATGACAGGAAATGCATGAACCTGGCCTCAACTTGGAAAACCAAGTGTGCCACTGGAAAGAGGGGATGAAATCGCTTGAAAACGATATAAAGAACGCCGGAATCGGAGTTACGGTTTGGAAATCGCAAGCGTTTTAAGGATGACACCGGTCTGCAATTTATAGCAAGTAGGCATCTAAATGCAACGAAATGAACATGCTACAGCCACCAAACATGACAATGACATACATGGCAGGGATGCCCACAAGATACTTAACAAAACACTAGCACTGAGCCACGGCCAAATCATCCATTATGAGGTTCAAACAAGCATGGCAAAAACGCAAATGCAAAACAGATCTCAAACTTAGTGAAATTAACACTTGTCTGAAATTTCAGATCATGAAGCCCTCTTCGGAGCAGCAAAGCAACATGATACATGACCTGATTATGATAAATAAGAACATGGCATGGAGCTACTCAACAAGCTTAACAAAATACCCAAAGTGACCTGGGGCCAAAAGGGTTCACAAAATATATTAACAAGCACACCAACATAGCTCACACACAATCAGTTTTCAGACTTAGTGAAACTGAGACATGCTGAAATTTAACTCACGAAGGCATGTAAACGAGCTCGATGCATTCACTACGGTGCAAGTCATGGTAAGGCAAGCATATATCCATTAAGAAGGCACAAAATACTAGCTAGACATGGCAATAACAATGGCATAGCATGCACGGATCAACTACAATAACTACGGCAAAATCGCAAACAAGTTGACGATCTGCCCAGATTTATCACGAAGCAAAAGTAGAGCTCGATTGACTCAAGCTAGCTTGCTCCACATATGCAAACAAAGACATGGATGGATAGAGCATAACAAGATTAACAAAACTCCTTTACTGATCATCCTCAAAAGAGGCACGGATCACTAGGAAACAGCATGAACATATGGCATCATGAACTAAATGATCCCAGACTTAGTGAAAACTACTAAGCCCCTGAAAACAGATTTACCGGGTGCCTCACTTTGCAAGCTTGCACAAGTCACCACACACATCCTAAAATTGCATGGGTTGCACCTCTGGAAAGAAGACAAAATGCTTAACAAATCATATGAAGGACTCACAGGCATAGCATGTACATAACAATCATGGCAAAAATGACAAAAGTCTAAGATGAACTAGCATATCTGACAATTAACTCACGAAGCCTCCTTCTAACAGCATTTCGGGCATCAAGATGAACTCAAATGCAAATGATGCAATGGAATGAAATGATGTACTCGTCGAGGCGAATATTTTGATATACTATATGTCTAAATCAGAGCTACGGATGCGGAGATATGGTAGGTCAAAGTATGCTCGAAAAACTAGGGTTTCGGGAGAGAAAGTCAACCGATATAGATCTCAGATTCAGATTTGCATGCGGAACGAGGTTCGCCGGGGAGCTCGCCGGAGTTGGAGAGCGTCGCCGGACTTGGCGCGGAGGGAGGAGGCCGGACTTGGCGCGGGAAGGAGCGGACGGCGGGGGCGACGTACCGCGCGGCGGCTGTGGCCCAACGTGGTGCGGACGGCGAGGCGAGGCAGCCGGCAGCCGAAGCGGCGTGTGGTGGCGGAGAGGCGGCCCGCGGCAGCGCCGGTCGCCGGACTCGGAGTAGGCGGCGGCGCGAAGCGGAGGGAGGCGCGGGGGTGCGCGCGGGCCTCGGGGGCTCCGGCTGGGCTTCCCGGGCCGGAGCGGCGGCGGTGGCTGCGATGCCACGTGGCGGGATGCGGCTGGCTGGGCGTGGCGGTGGACGCGTCCGGCCAGGGGCGGACGTGTCCGTCGGTGGTGGGATGCGTTTTTTTTAGGGTTGGACGGGGAGAGATCCGAGATCCGAAAATGGGGGGGGGGCTATTTATAGGCATAAGTATAGCTAGGAGAGTCCAAATGAGGTGCGGTTTTCAGCCACGCGATCGTGATCGAACGCTCTAGATGATGGAGCAAAGTTTGGTGGGTTTTGGGCCAAATTGGAGGGGTGTTGGGCTGCAACACACACGAGGCCTTTTCGGTCCCTCGGTTAACCGTTGGAGTATCAAACGAAGTCCAAATGATACGAAACTTGACAGGCGGTCTACCGGTAGTAAACCAAGGCCGCATGACAAGTCTCGGTCCAATCCGGAAATGTTTAATCCCCACACACGAAAGAAATCTAGAATTGACCACCGGAGGGGAACAAAGCGCCGGAATGCAAAACGGACAACGGGGAAAATGCTCGAATGCATGAGATGAACATGTATGCAAATGCAATGCACATGATGACATGATATGAGATGCATGAAAACGAAAACAACACACGGAGACAAAGACCCGAACCCGAGAAATAAATATAACTTAATGCCGGAAATGGCAAGAGTTGGAGTACAAATTGGGAAAGTTACATCTGGGCGTTACAGCCGCCACCCCAGGGGCCGCCTCCCCCTAGATGGATCTAGGGGCCGGTTCCCTCTCCCCTTCCCCCTATAAATAGTGGGGGGTGGGAGGGAAACCGCACCCCTTCTCCTGGTGCAGCCCTACCCCTCTCCCTCCTCGTCTCTCGCAGTGCTTGGAGAAGCCCTGCTGGAGTGCCACACTCCTCCACGACCACCACGCCGTCGTGCTGCTGCTGGACGGAGTCTTCCCCAACCGCTCCCTCTCTCCTTGCTGGATCAAGGCCCGGGAGACATCACCGGGCTACACGTGTGTTGAACGTGGAGGCACCGTTGTTCGGTGCTTAGATCGGAATCGGCCGTGATCTGAATCGCTTTTTCGTGTATGACTCCACCGACCACGTTCTTGCAATGCTTCCGCATCGCGATCTTCAAAGGTATGAAGATGCACTCCCCTCTCATTGCTAGTAAACTCCATAGATTGATCTTGATGATGCTTATAAGTTTTTTAATTTCTGCAATGATCCCAAACAGGATCCTCCTCCATGCCCTCCGGTAATGATGGCCCCCTCCGGCAGGGTGGCAGTGAGGGCCTAGATTGATTTCTCGTGGCTACAGAAGCTTCCGGCGGCAGAACTTCCAATCTAGGTTATTTTCTGGGGGCTTCTGTATTTATAGGAGTTTTTGGCATCAGTTTCACGTGAGGGGGGGGTCTGCAAATCGTCCACGAGATAGGGGCCCATGCCCAGGGGGTAGGGCGCACCCCCCACCCTCGTGGACAGCCCGAGACTCTTCTGGCCCAACTCTTTTACTCCGGGGGCTTCTTTTGGTCCATAAAAAATCGTCAAAAATTGGCACGTCAATTGGACTCCATTTGGTATTCCTTTTCTGTGAAACTCAAAAATAAGGAAAAAACCAGAAACTGGCACTGGGTTCTAGATTAATAGGTTAGTCCCAAAAATCATATAAAATAGCATATAAATGCATATAAAACATCTAAGATGGATAATATAATAGCATGAATACTTCATAAATTATAGATACGTTGGAGACGTATCAGAGATGTATTGCTTCTCTCCGCCGAGCCGCGTCGTTGCGCCGCCGCCGGCCCTGCTCAGAAGAGACATCCTGGTGCACATCGACCGTATCAAGGACTGGACCCCTCTGTCCCCGCTGTCCTCTCACTCGGGCCAGAGTGGCCTGCCCTCGTCGGACGACGACGATGGCCGCCCGTTCCCGCGCCGCCCTCCTGCCAGCGGTTAGACCCACGGGAATGAAGACGGGCGCCTAGTGCAGGATCTGGGGCAACGAGCTCGCCCCCGGACGCAGGTGGTGTCCACGGGCTGCAGGGGCATGCCCTTGATGGGTGCTAGGCGTGGCCATGACCACAAGGACGGTGGCGGCCAGAGGCGGTCCTGGAAGGACACCCTGCTAGGGCGAGGACGCGGCAAGGAGCACGCCGCGGTCGTGGTCGACCCACCTCCGAAGTGCCAACTCAGCCACACGCCGAGCTCTGGACAACCCCAAGGGGCGCCTCACGGGCGCTGCAGCAGCTCCGACTACCATGACAACATCGCGGCAAGAGCAACGACAATGACAACGGCCACGTCACGCAGTGCAGGATGGGTGTGGGGGCACCGGGAGCTTCGAGCGTGGCCAGTCACCGAGGACCGCTCCGCCCCCCGCCAACCCTCTCCTTGCACCGCCGCGCCCGCTTTCCCTGCTCGCGGCGGCTGTGGAACCAGACCCGGTGGCCGAATTCTTCGAGGAAGCCGTCAATGAGCTCCCACCACCGCCCTGCCCGGATCCTAGGGTTGCTGTCGTCGACGCGGTGGCGGAAAAGAAGGTGGACAAGCCCCTCTCCTTCTCCGAGCACAAGGGGGGAACCAGGGGCGACACGGACGGCATCGACATGGGCCCTGCTCTCTCCCTCGCCAGACACACCCCTGTGACGGCAGACATGCATTCCCTGCAGCTCGGCGTCATGACCAGCCAAGTGTGCCACCTGCAGATCGGCGAAGAAGGCGACAGGGGCGCGACCAAGTAGCTCTTCTCCAACACCCCGGCCTCTGTGGCGGGGCGGGCGCCCCACTGCACCAAGACCCCGATCCGATCCAGGCCTGCGGTGACTCGCCACAGCCCACGCCAAGCAAACAACCCTCCACGATCCCCGTCACTCAGCGCGCCACCCTCCGCATCGTCCATGGCCTCGGCGTCCTCGGCCCAAAGGAATCCATGACTGCAAAGGCGGCTGAAGCCCTCATCAAGCGCTTCAACGAGCCACTGTCTGACACCAACATCTTGGCCATCGACAGGCTCACCAACCTCGACCTGGCCGTGCTGCGGGTGGCGGCCGGCATGCAAGGCCCTGATGGAGAGGCCCCGGAGGCCATGCTTTCCACATGTTAGTGCACCCCAGATGTTGTACGCTTCGGCAACACCCAGCGATCGGCTGGCTTGAGCTAGGTCTAGTTCTCTGTAGTCCATGTATTAGATGTAGAGGCGCTGCCGTCTGCCGGCGGATGTTGGGGCCTATTGGTGGCCGCCAGCAACCCCGGTCCATGAGGAGGTGTACCCATATTTGCTTAATGATTTCCGTAGTCACCGGAGCAGATTCATCGTGTTAAATGATTGAAAGAAACTGCCCCATCATGAGCTGGAACATCCGAGGTTTAACACGATGGTGCGACACGCGGTAGTCTGTGAGACGGCAGAGGCGCATAAGCTAGCAATCCTCTGCCTCTAGGAGACCAAGATCGAAGCCATGAGTCACCCCCCTGGTCAAGGAGGTAGGCGGAGGAAGGCTCGCTGACTGTGTGGTGCTTCCCACCTCCGGCACCAGGGGCGGAGCCGCGATTTTCTAGGACAGTAGTGTAGTAGACGTGCAAACGCATGTTGTCGGTCAATTCTCCATCACCGCCCGCGTTACCTCAACGGCAACATCAACACCTTTCTGGCTAACCACGATGTACGGACAAGTCGATGACAGTAGAGAAGACGAGTTCTTGTCAGAAATAGCTAGGACGGCGCCCCCAAAGAACGATCCCTAGCTCATCAACGGCGATTTTAACCTCATATAGAAAGCCAGGGACAAGAACAATAGCAACATCAACCATAGAATGATGGGAAAATTCCGGGCGGCGATCGATGCCGCAGGACTCCGGGAGATTAGATGCAAAAACCGTTGATACACAAGGAGCAACGAGCGCGAAGATCCAACACTTGTCAGCATCGACAAGTTTTTCTGTAGCAATGCTTGGGACGCCCTCTTTCCAACTTTCCTCCTTCACGCCACTTCGACGTCATGCTCCGACCACTGCCCCTTGCTGCTCGCCGCAGCCAGCGCACCACGCCGACCAGCTCAATTCTGGTTCCAATCCTTCTAGCCACGTTTCCCCAGATTCCACACAATGGTGCAACATGTGTGGGATCGCCCCGTTGCCTCCAGGTGTGCATTCAGACGCATCCACGTCAAGCTGGATGGGGTGGCAAGTGAAAATTTGGGAAAAAGGATTCTTCAGCAGCACTCGTCTACAGCTGCAGATTGCAAACGAGGTGGTTCTCCACCTTGACATCACCCAGAGCATAGGTAGCTGTCTAGCAGCGAGCTCGATCTCCGCAAGCAGCTCAAGCTCTGTGTCCTTGGCCTGGCCGCGATCGAGCGCGCCAGGAAGCGCCAGGTCTCGCTCATCACCTGGCTGTGGGTCGGCGATGCCCAGACGGCATTCTTCCAGGCCATGATCAATTCTAGGAGGCAGAAAAACTTCATCCACGCCATTCCCATGACGGACTCAATCGTTACCTCCCATGACGACAAGGCCAAGGCTATCCACAACCACTTTAGCTCCTCCCTCGGTGCGGCGCTTGAGGGAGTCCTGGATTAGGGGGTGTTCGGGTAGCCGGACTATACCTTCAGCCGGACTCCTGGACTATGAAGATACAAGATTGAAGACTTCGTCCCGTGTCCGGATGGGACTTTCCTTGGCGTGGAAGGCAAGCTTGGCGATGCGGATATTCAAGATCTCCTACCATTGTAACCGACTCTGTGTAGCCCTAACCCTATCCGGTGTCTATATAAACCGGAGGGTTTTTAGTCCGTAGGACAACTTCATCAACTCCATAGACAACAATCATACCATAGGCTAGCTGCTAGGGTTTAGCCTCCTTGATCTCGTGGTAGATCTATTGTTGTACTACCCATATCATCAATATTAATCAAGCAGGACGTAGGTTTTACCTCCATCAAGAGGGCCCGAACCTGGGTAAAACATTGTGTTCCCTGCCTCTTGTTACCATCCGGCCTAAACGCACAGTTCGGGACCCCCTACCCGAGATCCGCCGGTTTTGACACCGACATTGGTGCTTTCATTGAGTTCCTCTGTGTCGTCGCCGTTACGTCCGATGGCTCCTTTGATCATCAACAACGATGCGGTCCAGGGTGAGACTTTTCTCCCCGGACAGATCTTCGTCTTCGGCGGCTTCACTCTGCGGGCCAATTCTCTTGGCCACTTGGAGCAGATCGAGAGCTACGGCCCTGGTCATCAAGTCGGGTTTGGAAGCTTAAACTACATGGCTGACGGTCAGCGAGGATGGGATATGGACGACGAAGAAATTCAAAGCCCACCCACCACCCACTTTGTAGCCACTGTCGACGATTTAACCGACATGCTTGACTTCGGCTCCGAAGACATCGACGGTATGGACGACGATGTAGGAGTCGAACAGGAACCAGCACCTATAGGGCGCTGGAAGGCCACCTCGTCTTATGACATATATATGGTGGATACTCTAAAAGATGGAGATGGTGATGGAACAGTGGGGGAGGACACCCCCAAGAAACAGCCAAAGCGCCGGCGTCAGCGGCACCGCTCTAAATCCCGCCAAAGCAAAAACGGTGATTCCGGCACGGGAGATAATACAACCCGGGACAGCGCCGAAGAACACCCACCTCAGCAAGATTCGGCACAGGAAGATGGAGAAGCCAGCCCTCATGAGAGAGCGGCAGACCAAGAGGTTGAGGATGATAACTATATGCCTCCCTCCGAAGACGAGGCAAGCCTCGATGATGATGAATTCATCATACCATCAAACCCCGCCGAACAAGAGTGTTTTAGACGTAGGCTTTTAGCCACGGCAAGCAGCCTCAAGAAAAAGCAGCAGCAGCTTAGAGCTGCCCAAGATTTGCTAGCTGACAGATGGACTGAAGTCCTTCCGGCCGAAGAGTATGAACTCGAATGCCCCTCCAAGAGTTACCCAAAGCACAAGCCGCTACCCCGATCAGAGGAGGAAGCACCTACGTCACCAGCGCATGAAATGGCAGACCGGCCACCTCGCGGCCGCGACAGAGAGGTCTCTCGACCCTGCACCCAAGCCATGCCCCGACGCCACTCAACTAAGGCACGGGAAAATGCGCCAGACCTGCGAGACGTACTGGAGGACAAGGCAAGACAAACAAGATCGATCTACGGATCGCGCAGGCGCCCTACGGCACGTGACGATGATCCTTACTCCGGATACAACAAATCCGGCCGGGCCAAACACAACAGACATAGCTCTTCCGAGCTACGTCGTGATATAGCCCAGTATAGAGGCGCCGCACACCCGCTATGCTTCACGAACGAAGTAATGGAGCATAAAATCACAGAGGGTTTCAAACCCGTAAACATCGAATCATACGATGGCACAACAGATCCGGCGGTATGGATCGAGGATTATCTCCTTCACATCCACATGGCACGCGACGATGATCTACACGCCATCAAATACCTCCCGCTCAAACTTAAAGGACCGGCCCGGCATTGGCTTAACAGCTTGCCAGCAGACTCAATCGGTTCTTGGGAGGACCTGGAAGCCGCATTCCTCGACAACTTCTAGGGCACATACGTGCGACCACCGGATGCCGACGACTTAAGCCACATAATTCAGCAGCTAGAGGAATCGGCCTGACAATTCTGGACACGGTTCCTAACAAAGAAAAACCAGATAGTCGACTGTCCGGATGCAGAGGCCCTAGCAGCCTTCAAGCATAACATCCGCGATGAGTGGCTTGCCCGGCACCTGGGACAGGAAAAGCCGAAATCCATGGCAGCCCTCACGACACTCATGACCCGCTTTTGCGCGGGTGAAGAAAGCTGGCTAGCTCGCAGTAATAACTTATCAAAGAACCCTGGTAATTCGGATACCAAGGACAAAAGTGGCAGGACACGTCGGAACAAAAAAACGCCGCGTTAACAGCGACAGCAATGAAGACACGGCAGTCAATGCCGGATTCAGAGGCTATAAATCCGGTCAGCAGAAAAAGCCATTCAAAAAGAATACCCAGGGCCCGTCCAGTTTGGACCGAATACTCGATCGCTTGTGCCAGATACATGGCACCCCCGAAAAGCCAGCCAATCACACTAACAGGGACTGTTGGGTGTTCAAGCAGGCAGGCAAGTTAAGAGCCGAAAACAACAAGGGGCTGCACAGCGACGACGAGGAGCCCAAGCCGCCGAACAACAATGGCAAAAGGGCTTTCCCCCACAAGTGCGGACGGTGAACATGATATACGCAACCCAAATTCCCATGCAGGAGTGGAAGCGTGCGCTACGGGACGTATACACGATGGAGCGAGTCGCCCCAAAGTTCAACCCATGGTCCTCCTGCCCGATCACTTTTGATCGGCGGGACCATCCCACTAGCATCCGTCATGGCGACTTCGCCGCATTGGTTCTTGACCCAATCATCGACGGATTTCACCTCACAAGAGTCCTCATGGACGGCGGCAGTAGCCTGAACCTGCTTTATCAGGACATAGTGCAGAAAATGGGCATAGACCCCTCAAGGATCAAACCCACAAGAACGACCTTTAAAGGCGTCATACCAGGTGCAGAAGCCAACTGTACAGGCTCAGTAACACTTGACGTGGTCCCATTTCGCAGTGGCTATCACGCCCTGCTCGGACGAACCGCATTCGCAAAATTCAATGCGGTGCCACACTATGCATATCTCAAACTCAAGATGCCAGGCCCTCGAGGAGTAATCACGGTCAACAGAAACACCAAACGCTCACTCTGTACGGTGGAGCATACGGCAGCTCTCACAGCGGAGGTACAGAGTAGCCTTCTTCGGCAATTCTCCAGTCCGGCCATTAAAAAGCCAGACACTGCCAAGCGCGCCCGGAGTAACCTACAACAAGACCGCCTGGCACACTCCAAGCAAGCGTAGCAATGTGGCCCCAACCCCAGCCTTCGCGACCTAGCAAAACTATTACCTCACGTACATAACCATGCCCTTGAAATACCATGGGCACAGGGGAAGGGGCACAATAACGGCACGCCCAAAATACGGCTTAAAACGTACCAGGGGCTGCCGGATTCTTTTTTCAACTTTTTCTTACTTTCAGGACTCCATACTTTGGATGACCTATTCGGCAATTCGACTGCCGCACAAACGACGCAAGATCCAGGAGGCAGACAAGCCATGCAGCATTATGGAACTCCCAGGTGGTCTCTGTTACAAGCGGTATACCTGTTTTAAATACAACTCCGCGGCCTACCCCTGGCCAGGACATACTAAATAGTCCAATATCTTTTTGCTTATCGCACCACTTGTATCGTTCGGCTTTGATAAATAGCCTCTTTACAAACAATGCATAGCTTTCTGCCTATTTTTTGCATTATCATCTTTTCATATATATGTTTATGACATGTTGCACCCGTACACTGTGGTACGGCAAAATACGCCAGGGGCTTTAGTACACATTAATGTGACGTGAGAAGTCTGTACACTTTCACAAGTGCGGCACCCCGAACTTATAGCACTATATGCATCGGCTCCGAATCATGATTTGGGTCAATAGTTGGGTTTGCCCGGCTCCTATGTTTTGGTGCCTTACGTTCCGCTATATCGGCTAAGGTAGCACTAGGAGAACCACTGCAATTGTGCCCCGGTTGAGCTGGGTTAAGCACCTCAGTGGAGAAAGCTAAAACTGACTGTCATGATGAGGCGAGAGACCGGTCGCTGTTCGAGAGGTTTTTCGAGTCCCTAAAGGCTTATGCCGCTTCGAGCGAGGAGCTGGATAACCCCAGCCAAGGCATGGATAGTGCCCCGAACTCGGTCCTCCGAACTAGGGGCTTCGCCGAAATTTAAAATTATAAAGTTCTATGGCTAAGTGAGAGTGTTCAAGCATTATAGTCCGATTGCCTAGTTCGTCGTGCTGAGCGCCTCCCTCGAAGGACCCAACCATGGGAAAAAGAGCACCCAGGATTATCACCGAACACCCCAGCACTAGTGGCATGGGGGCAGAAGCCGACGACTGGCCATCTCTCAATTTTTGATAAACGGCCGCACAAAAAATAATATTTTAAATTCAATAAGCATTGCTTAGCGCATATGAACAAGTGTTCAGCGCACAGGATAAACACGAGCGAATTCATTCAAAATTACATCCTTAGTGCACTCATCTGCCACAAGGCGGGCACCTGGAAGAACATCCTTATAGTAGTTCTCCGGCTTGCGATGCTCCTTCCCCGGCGGCGGCCCGTCCGTCACAAGCTTCTCACCGTCTAGCTTACCCCAGTGCACCTTTACACGGGCAAGGGCCCTATGGGCACCTTTGGTGCAAGCGGAGCACTTGATGACCTCGAGCCTTGGACAGCCTCCACCAGTCGCCGCACCACCCCGAAGTAGCTCCCAGGCGAGGCCTCTCCGGGCCACAGCCGAACTATGAAGCCCTTCATGGCCTGTTCGGCCGCCTTGTGGAGTTCGACCAGCTGTTTCGGCTGGTCGCTCAAGGGCACAGGGTGTCCGGCCTCAGCATACCGAGACCAGAATACCTTCTCCGTCGAGCTGCCTTCTTCAGCTCGGTAGAATGCGGCGGCATCGGACACGCTGCGGGGAAGATCTGCGAAGGCCCCTGAAGAACTCTGGATTCGGGTAAGTAACAAGTAGTTTACTTTTATGTTTCTGCTTTTGAAAGTGCGTTATATCGACTAGAGGGGGGGTGAATAGGCGATTTTTATGAAAGTCTTCAAAACGTGGAAGTTATGAAGACAAACAGAGTGAACAAGCCTATCACTATGCAGCGGAAGTTAGATTACACAACGCAAGCCATGGTCAAGTATACAATATAGTGAAAGCACAGTGACAAACAGCTTCAGTGTAATGAGGATCAGGTTGGAAGAAGTTATGAAGCCAAACAGATCATACAGTCAAGTTGTGAAGACAGAAGATAAAGCAAGCATGCAATAGCTTCACAATGTGTACTGGTAAGTAAAGGGAGGCGAAGATGAAACCAGTGACACGTTGAAGACAATGATATGTTGGACCAGTTCCTGTTGCTGTGACAACTGTACGTCTGGTTGGAGCGGCTAGGTATTTAAACCAAAGGACACACAGTCCTGGACAACCAGTGCTGAACACGCAGCTCAGGACACCCAGTCCTCACCGTTTTCTCCTTGAGCTAAGGTCACACAGACCCCGCCCAATCACTCTGGTAAGTCTTCAAGGTAGACTCCCAAACCTTCACAGACTTCGTTCACCGGCAATCCACAATTCCTCTTGGATGCTCAGAACGCGACGCCTAACCGTCTGGAGGATGCACAGTCCTCAAGTGTAATAAGTCTTCAGATCACTCCGACAAGAAGACTTAAGTGATGCCCAATTACTCTGGCTCTGGGTGGTTAGGGCTTTTCTCCTCACTAAGGATTTTCTCTCAAAGGCTTCGAGGTGGGTTGCTCTCAAACGACAAAAGCCGTGCACTGAAATCTGAGCAGCCAACCGTTTATGGTTGTAGGGGTGGACTATTTATAGCCACTTGGAAACCCTGACCTGATTTGTCCGAAATGACCCTGGGTCACTAAGGAACTGACACGTGTACTAACGGTCGGATTTTGAACTCTCACGGCAACTTTACTTGGGCTGCAAGTAAAGCTGACTTGTCTGACTCTGGACAAGATTTTCTCTCATTGTCTTCACTCGAAGACATAGGATTTGAATTAGGAATCACTTCAGTCATCCAGACTGGTTCTCTTGGACCCCACTTAACAGTACGGTGGTTCCTATGACACAACAAGAATGAAGTAAAACTACGAAGGATCTAAGTCTTCGAGTTCCATAGGCTTCATGGGGAGTCTTCATATGTCATTGTCTTCGACATGAATGTCTTCATGAACCACCATTGTCTTCAATGACTTCGTACATTTTTGGGGGTCATCTCTGGTAGCTAAACCGAATCAATGAGGGACTTCTACCTGTGTTATCCTGCAATTCTCACAAACACATTAGTCCCTCAACTAGGTTTGTCGTCAATACTCCAAAACCAACTAGGGGTGGCACTAGATGCACTTACAGCTTTGCATAAAGAATGCCTTACCCGCTGCTATCTTCTTCATGTCCTCCAACATCATATGCTTCTCCCCCTTTTGTGAGTGATGACCAAAAAGGTTTAAAGACATAGAGTTTTCTACGCGTTCCCAGGCGCAGCAGGGTCGGTGGAGGCGTTTGGTGGAGCTGGCGAGCTTGGTGCAGTGACGACGCGTGCTGAAGAAGGTGGTGGTGATGTAGCGTCGTCTTCTTCCTCAATGATTTTTCCAGTCACTGTGGCAGCAGAGGAAGAGAACTCTGATTCTTCAAGCGACGGAGTTCCACGCAACACAGCTCTTCTGGGGGTGTGGAGTCAAACTTGAATCTCTCTTTGAAGCCATCCTCTTGTAGTTCAGCTTCAGTGCACATCATTGTGAGGCCTTTCCAAGTGCGGCGACAGGTTTCATGTGCGACAAAGGCATTCTTGGTGGCCAGATTCCTGATGCGATTGACGTCTTGCATGATACTGCGCATCTGCCTTTTGAGCCAGTCGTGATGCCTATCTTGCTTTTGGTGCAGAGCCACAAGAAGTTCACGGTCAGTGAGTGTACGAGCGCGTTTCTTGGGTCTCTGTCCAGCTGTGCTGTCAGTGGCTTCAGTTGATGCAGGGGCACGTGTGGTGCCAGCCATTGGATAGACTCTGGAAATGGCTTCAACACCTTCATCATGCTGAGTGAAGCTCTGGTGTTCTACATTCTGAAGACTTAATGGCTGCTTGGCAGGCTCAGGATAAATCCCTTCAGCAGAGGTGTCCACATCAGGTAAGAAGATTCTATGGTTGCGGGCAGAGGGTTGATAGGATATTGCAGAGTGGAGCTTGATGAGCCTCATAACCCATGGAGCATAAATCTTCAGACCAAAGAGATCTGAGCCAGACGCTGCAAGTTGGCGTATAAAGAGATCCTGGGCATTGAAGCATTTGCCATGCAGGATGCAGAAGATGAGAGTCTTCATGGCACCTTCAGCCTTGGCATATCGAGAGTGCCCCTTAATGGGCCATAGAGTCCGCCTGATGATGTGATAGATAGTTCTGGGCAGGGACTCTAAGTCTTCAACAAAGAACTCAGTTGGGTAAGGTGCGTCAGGAAGCAATGGCTTCATCATTGAGAGCATCTGACTCATATTTGGCTCAGGTCGCTGAAATATGCTCTCAACCGCTTCAACATGAAGTTGGCAGCCTTCTTCGAAGAGTTCGCCTGGAGTGGGTAGGCCGGTGAGCTCAATGATATCAAATGCATTGGCTTCATGATGGACGTTGCCGGTCATCCACTCCAGGACCCAAGTCTTCGGATCTCTGTTGTAGCCTTTGATGTGCAGTGTGGCATAGAACTGGAGCAGAAGCTCTTCATTCCAGTGCTCTTCATCCGTGACAAACGGCAGCAGGCCAACTTGCTTGAAGCAGTCCAGTGCTTCTTCCAGACTAGGCAGACCAGCAATAGCTTCAACCTCAAGGCGCTGGTGTGGAAAGATACGGCCTTGGTTGTAGAGGACGCAGGAGTAGTAGCTGCGCTGTGGGTAGCTCCAGAACCTATCTGATACGATCCGTTCCCTTGAATAAGGGTTCTTGGAGCGGTTGAAGAAAGTGTTGTCTGCCTTGAAGCTATTGACATTGAAGGTGCCAGGAGCTGTTGCAGGACCTGGGAACCTTGGCAGTCGTGGGATTGGCTTCTGTACCTAGGGCCTATGCGCAACATGATAGTTGAACTGTGGACCGGCAGCAGACTCAGGCACAGAAGGGTCAGAGGCAGTTGCTTCAGTATCTCTTGAAGCTGTTGGTTGGTCGGGCTCCACAAATGCTTCAGTATTGGGTGTGGCAGCCGCAAAGGTGTCAGCCTCATCACGTGTAGTGAGAGGGATGGATTCAGGTACGTTCTCCTTGAGAACTTCTTCTTGTTGGTGCGGGGGAGATGGAGCTTGAGGTTCTTCGTGCTCTTCTTCATGTTCTACGGCTGATGCAGCCGGAATTTCGTCAGCAGTCTGAGCCCTTGGCCCTTTGCGAAGCCTACGGAATGCAGGCGACGCTGGTGGAGTTGCAGTGGGCTGGGGCTCATTCTCTTCCTCCTGCGGGCGATCTGCCCACGATGCATCTTGGGTGATTGGCGTCAAGGGACGAGCAATGCTGATCATTTCGCTCGTTTCGAGCTGAGGAAGGACTGCATCACCTTGCACATTGTCTTGGAGACCAATGTCTTCAGCAGTGTTGGGGCCGGCTGCTGGAATGTCTTCAGCGTGCGGAGCCTCTGTGAAAGCAGGCTCATGCACGGTCAGCTGACGATCTTCGTTCAAAAAGCGGACGGAGAGGGGTTTGACTATCAGGGGCTCTGTGGGAGCAGCCCGAGACTTCTTGGTCTTGCGTTTCTTGATGGTGGGGTCTGAAGGAGAGGCTTCAGGGTGTTTCCTCTTCCTTGCTTCAGCTTCGGCTGTCCTTGTCTTCTTAAGCTCTGAAGCGGTTGAGCGGTGCTTTGGCTTTGAGCCAGGCTTGGCAGTGGGGAAGACAATCAGAACAGCTTCTTGTCGTGGGGCCTCTTGTTCAGCCGCAGTGGGCTTCTTCTTTTTCTTAGCGGCCATCCTGGGTCGATGTCGGGATGCCCAAGTGCCTTTCTCTTCTCGTCCTCATTGTAGGCCTGCACACAGAGATCAGCCAAATTCTTCATGCGCTCACATGAACCCTGAGCCTCTGCATGTTTCTGCATAAAGTTTTCCTTCAACTCGTGCAGCATGACTTTGAAGTCTTTGACTTCTTGGACGCTGAGCATGGCCATGTTCTGCTTGAATTGAGCCTTTTCAAAATCTATCTTTTGCTTCAGTTCCACTATGCGCTGGGCAATTGCGAGTTCTGAAGCAATAGCTCCTTGGAAGGCTACGCTGAGGCCGATGGGCAGCTGCAGATCATCGAAGCTGATGTTGGGTGTATCAAACCACTCATCAATGAAGTTGTGGATGATTGCTGCATCGATCAGAGGCAGATTGTTGAAGATTTCAGCCTCCTCCTTGCTCTTGATTAGCTGCTCAAGAGCGTCATCGGCAAGATCGTCGTCACTTGACAGATCAATGGCCTCGCAGCGCAAAACGGCAGCGGCAGTGAGCTCTTTGCCAGTATGTGGCTGAGGCTTCTTGGCTTCTTGGGGCTTGGAGACTCGTGATAAGTCTTCTGACTTCACACTTGCTTCAGGAGGTGCAGTGGCCAATGGCTTCGCTCTGGAGATCTTGGGAGAAGCGGCTGGCTTGGGAGCTTTTGGCTTCTTCTTCATCTGCTTCGGCTCCGGGGCAGCATGAGCGTCATCAGACTCAGTGTCTGCTGGAGGGTCGTTCACAGCAGTCCCCTGGACTAGAATGCGAGTGATGAGGCCTTCAAGATTGGCATACGGCCCGATGACATTGGGATTTGCGTCGCGTGTGCCATCCGCCCTTGGCTTAGAGGGACCAGGGTTGAAGTCCAGTCCAAACTCCTTCTTGTTTTGCTTCGCAGAGTTCTTAGCAAATTGGAAGTTGCGCTTGAAGAGATTGTCATCACGACACGAGAGAAGTGATGACGGATGTGCTTCAGCTGGCTGTGGTCCTCTGACCATGCATGGATAGAAGCCTTGAGCAATGGCTTCGTCTCTGGACTGGGGTACGAGATTTTTGTACAAGACATCTCCCCATGGCCTCTTGATGGTGCACTTCTCTGCATATTCCTTGGTGACGAAGCGGTATTGGAACCACTGCTCTGCCCAATATCTTCGAATCCATTGGATTCGTGTCTTGCGCTGACCATAGCTCTCTTCAGGATCAGTTTGGTACATTTCTGCCAAATCTTCAGGCAGATCTTTAGACGTTTCACCACGTCTCTGTCTGCCTCCCTTCCTTGCTGGTTTTTCTGTTGCCATGAAGCTTAACTTGGAAGGCTTCAAGAGATTCAAAGTCTTCAAAGGCTTCCTTTTGCTTGACCAACAGGAACTTGCTGCGGGTGAATTGATGTGACGCTTTAGGAACTCTGCAAATGAATGCATACTATGAGAACCAAAAGATTCTCCCACGGACATGTACCTGTGACAGCATTAAGGTGCGAGGGAAAGGGAAGAGGTCATATGCATTCTCAGAAGATTTTGAAGACAAATCAGTTTAGAAGATATTGACTTCATCATGCGAAGACATTCACTTTATAGAAAAGAAGTTGGTTCCAGATTTGTACTAACCTATAGATCAGTACAAGTGAGGAATCTAACTACTTCATGAAGAACATGTGAATATACTAGGCAAGTTATGAGTTGCCGATGAGAGAGATGAAACTTGTGTGAATGGAAACCTCTTTTGGCAGAAAATGATGGAGCTATAGGATCAAAAGAGGCTGTTAAAAAGACTTGTTATTTACCAGACTTGGAACTGCTAGACAAGGTGAGAGTTGAGGCCGAGCAGTTCGATCCTCCGTGCCCTAACTTGGCGACGGAAGACACCTACGGCGACGGCGGAGAGACTGATGTCCGCTGTCAGCGTGAGAACGGCGTCGGAGAGGTTGCGGCAGTGAAGCACTTCGTCGCCAGCGTCGTTGAGAGTTAGCGGTGGCGCTAGGGTTCATGCGAGGGTGGAAGAAGAGATAATGACCGCAGTGAAACGTGTATTTATAGGGATATGGGTGGCACTGCGCTATTACTCAGGTGCCCCTGGCGATTCGCATCTGATCAGTACATGGCTAGCATGCGGAATTGTGGGGGCAGTTTCACCCCACGCACGCCTTGTTTGTCGGGAGCCGTTCCTACTTCTCCGGATTTCTTGTTGATGGAAAAACATTGAAAGCTGTTTTAAAGTTTGTCTCTGTGTCTTCATCTGACAAGGATGGAGTGAAGACATTGGATAGTTTCAATAGAATGCATATGACTTGGAGAGACAGAGTTTGAGGTAGGAAGCATGGAGAGGTTAGGGTCCGATCACATTCACTTAGTTCAAAAGATTCAAACAAGAAGGCATAGCTATAAGTGAATGCTGTAGAGGACAGAACATCAGTACATATATATAATCTACATATTGAAGATAATCATGAAGACAAATTGAGATTGAAGCCAAACCAAATGTGAAAACATAGCAAATGTGACGCCTTGAGTGGAACACTTCAAACAGAAAATTTGGTGGTGGCGTTACCCACCGTATAGGAAGTATTAGACCCAGACACGGTGCACAATTATCGTGGCGCTCCGAAGTCAAATTCCATGTTAATGTATTCACACTTAGAATGTATGTCTTCATTGATTGAAGATACACGTTACTTTGTGTGTTGGACATCTAAGTCATCAACATGCATAAGTGTTAGGATGTGTGCCTGATCACAGGACATTTGAGGATTCCAAGATATTTAGCTCACACCATAACTTGAAAAATCTCTTCTCATCCAAGGGCTTGGTGAAGATATCTGCCAATTGCTCTTCAGTGTTGACGTGTATGATATCAATGTCTTCCTTTGCAACATGATCTCTGAGAAAATGATGACGAATTTCAATGTGCTTTGTCTTCGAGTGCTGAACTGGGTTGTTGGCGATCTTGATGGCGCTTTCATTGTCGCAGTAAAGTGGCACTTGCTTCATATGAATGCCATAATCCTTGAGGGTTTGCTTCATCCATAGAAGCTGAGCGCAGCAGGATCTAGCAGCAATGTATTCAGATTCAGTAGTGGAGAGAGATACACAGTTCTGCTTCTTTGAAGACCAACAGACAAGTGATCGGCCCAGAAAGTGACATGTGCCTGATGTGGACTTCCGATCAACCTTGTCACCATCGTAATCAGCATCCGAAAATCCAACCAGATCAAACTCTGAGCCCTTTAGATACCATAACCCTAGAGTTGGGGTGTGAGCCAAATATCGAAGAATTCGCTTCACAGCTAAGTGATGCGACTCCTTTGGTGCCGCTTGGAACCGAGCACACATGAAAACACTAAGAATAATATCTGGCCTAGATGCACATAAATAAAGCAAAGAACCAATCATGGAGCGGTATAGCTTTTGATCGAACTCTTTACCATTGTCGTCAGGACCCAGATGATGTTTGGCTGGCATTGGTGTTGTGAAGCCTTTGCAGTCTTGCATACCGAACTTCTTTAGGCAATCTTTGAGATATTTCTCTTGAGATATGAAGATGCCATTGCGTTGTTGCCGTATCTGAAGACCGAGGAAGAATTTCAGCTCCCCCATCATAGACATCTGATATTGCTCTTGCATCATATATCGGAACTACTCACTGTACTTCTGATTGGTGCAGCCGAAGATAATGTCATCCACATATATTTGGCACACAAACAGTTCACCATCATATGTCTTTGTGATGAGAGTGGGATCCAGGGAACCAGGTATGAAGCCTTTGCTCTTTAGGAAGTATTTGAGTGTATCATACCAGGCCCGAGGGGCTTGTTTGAGGCCATATAGTGCCTTTTTGAGCTTGTAAACCATGTCAGGATGTTTTGGATCTTCAAACCCAGGTGGTTGTGCAACATACACTTCTTCTTCAATTTTGCCATTGAGGAAGGCACTTTTTACATCCATTTGGTACAGAATTATGTTGTGATGATTTGCATAGGCCAGCAGTATACGGATGGCTTCAAGTCTGGCAACAGGAGCAAATGTTTCATCGAAGTCAATGCCTTCCACTTGAGTATATCCTTGAGCAACGAGACGAGCCTTGTTTCTGACGACTTGGCCATGCTCATCTTGCTTGTTGCGGTATATCCATTTGGTGCCTATTATGTTATGCTTCCGTGGATCAGGACGCTTAACCAACTCCCATACATTGTTCAGCTCAAATTGTTGAAGCTCTTCTTGCATAGCTTGAATCCATTCAGGTCCCATAAAGGCTTCATCAATTTTCTTGGGTTCTGTGATTGAAACGAATGCGAAGTGTCCGCAGAAGTTTGCCAGTTGAGTTTCCCTTGAACGAGTCAGTGGACCAGGTGCATTGATGCTATCAATTATTCTGTCAATCTGCACTTCATTGGCAACACAAGGATGTAGGGGTCGGAGACTTTGCTCTTGCTGATCTTCGTTGTCATGGGGAGGAATGTCTTCAGGCTGAGCATTGTCTTCATGTGGATCAGGTGCTGAGATGATAAGTTCTTCTTCAGGACGAGCTTCAGAAGGTATGATTTCTCCAGTTCCCATTAGCTTGATTGATTCACTGGCTGGAACTTCATCTAGCACATCTGGTAGTTGCTCCCTTTGTGACCCATTGGTCTCATCGAACCGCACATCCACTGTTTCAACCACTTTGTAGTGAAAGAGATTGAAGACTCTGTAGGAGTGCGAATCCTTTCCATATCCAAGCATGAATCCCTCATGTGCTTTTGGAGCAAATTTTGAGGTGTGGTGAGGGTCCTTGATCCAGCATCTTGATCCAAATACTCTGAAGTAACTGACATTTGGCTTCTTGCCAGTCAGAAGTTCATAAGATGTCTTGTTCAGCAGCTTGTGAAGATATACATGGTTGATAGTATGGCATGCAGTGTCAATGGCTTCAGTCCAGAATTTTCTTGGTGTCTTGTACTCATCTAACATTGTTCTGGCCATCTCAATGAGTGTTTTGTTTTTGCGTTCGACGATGCCATTCTGTTGTGGCGTGTATGGAGCTGAGGATTCATGAGTGATGCCCAATGTATCAAGTTATGTGTCAAGGCCAGTGTTCTTGAATTCTGTGCCATTGTCACTTCTGATGTGCTTTATCTTGGCGCCATAATTGTTCATAGCCCGATTTGCGAAGCGTCTGAAGACATCCTGCACTTCAGTCTTGTAAAGGATTATGTGCACCCAAGTATATCTAGAGTAATCATCAACAATGACGAAGCCATAGAGGCAAGCAGTAGTGGAAAAAGTTGAGTAGTGAGTGGGACCGAAGAGATCCATGTGAAGCAGTTCGAAGGGTTGAGTAGTGGTCATGATTGTCTTCGAAGGATGTTTAGCCCTTGTCATCTTCCCAGCTTCACAGGCACCGCATAAGTGATCTTTCTTGAACTTGACGCCCTCGATGCCTATGACATGCTTCTTCTTCGCAAGGGTGTGGAGGTTCCTCATGCCAGCATGCCCAAGTCTTCGATGCCAAAGCCAGCATTCTGAAGCCTTTGCGAGAAGACAAACTGCAAGCTGTGGCCCTGCTGAGAAATCTACCACGTACAAATCATCTTTTCGATACCCTTCAAACACTAGAGACTTGTCAGATTCCATTAGTACCAGACAACGATATTTTCCAAAGATTACAATCATGTTCAAATCGCAAAGCATTGAGACAGACATTAAGTTGAAGCCAAGGGATTCAACAAACATGACTTTATCCATGTGTTGATCCTTTGAGATTGCAACTCTACCTAGACCCAGTACCTTACATTTACTAGTGTCAGCGAATGTGATGTGGCTCTTGTCAGATGGACGTAAGGTTGAGTCCATAAAGAGACTTCTTTTGCCAGTCATGTGATTTGTACACCCACTGTCAATAATCCATTTTGAAGACTCTGAAGTCACTGGTGTCGTACCCTACAGTGCAGTTAGGGGGATAGGCTTCACGAAGAGTGTTGTGAAGCAAAAACATTTGACGAACCAGTGGATTATGAAAACTTAGATCCAGGTTAGGACAAGTAGGGAGAGTAGCATGTGATTCAGGTATGAAATACATAGTGATGCCATTCGGGCATTTGATCTTGCGCCCCGCAAGATTTTTAAGGTCCCCAGCAATAGCGTCAAAAGATTTTGGTTTTGTGCTGGAGACCTTTCCCTGCAAAAGAGAGTTAAGCTTTCTTAACCACCCACATCTTCAAGGGTGGCTTAGAAGCAATAAGTCTAAGTGCAGCATCTAAATTTTTTGGCTTTGGAGCCCTAGCAAACAGTCTAGCAGGTGGGCAATAGTACTCATAGGAATAGGCAGAATAGTTTTTGGTCATATGAGAATGACGGTTTGAAGAACCGCTCTCATATGTCTGAGCATGATTTCCCTGCAAAACATTTGTGTTAGTGCGACTCAAATGAGTCCTCTGCCTGTATGAAGCCTTTGGACCATATGAAGCCTTTGGTCTGAGGTTTGTCTTCTTCATGTGAGGTGTCATGAGGACATTCACAGGAAGATTCTCAAGACACGTTTTTGGAACCCAGATCTTCTTCATAGGCGGTCCATTCCGGCAGTTAGTACCAATGTACCTGGCAAATACTTCACCATTCTGATTCTTAAACAGTTTATAGTTTGCATCAAAGGATTCATCAATGATAATTGGATTAGCACAAGTGAAGCCAGATAGATTGGATGGATCTGCTGAGGATTCCTTTGCCGCAACCCATGTGGTTTTGGGGTACTGCTCAGGTTTCCAGTAAGAGCCATCTGCATTAATTTTCCTCACGAACCCAACACCCTCTTTCCTAGAGTTTCGGTTCAGAATCTGCTTCTTGAGGACATCACATAATGTCTGATGTCCTTTGAGACTTTTGTACATCCCTGTTTCAAGCAATGTCTTCAACCTAGCATTTTCATCACCAATAGCAGTGGTATCCTCAGCACAGGGGTTAGTTACCACTTCAACAGTTGAAGATATTGCAACAGCAGTAGCAGTGGAACATTCAGCAATAGAAATAACATTATCACGCTCAATGCATTTAAGGCATGGTGGTTCAAATCCTTCCTGAGCAGAACTGATCTGTTCGGCTCGAAGTGACTCGTTTTCCTTTTGAAGATCTTCATGATCCGCTCTCAACTTCTCAAGATCTTGCTTCTTTTGAAGATAATCATAGGAAAGCTTTTCATGAGTAGTTGAGAGAGTCTCAAGACGATCCTCGAGTTCCTGATACTTAACATGAAGATTTTTTATGTCTTCAACTAAGGATTCAGAACGAGTCATTTCAGCACCCAACAGATCATCGCTTCTGTCTAACAATTTTTGAATATGTTCCATGGCCTTTTGTTGTTCAGTTGCAATTTTAGCAAGTGTTTTGTAACTGGGTTTTGAATCACAATCAGAGTCATCGTCACTGGATGTTTGATAGTGAGTAGTGCGTGTGTTTACCTTGGCACCACGTGCCATGAAGCAGTAGGTAGGAGTAGAGTCGTCCTTGTCATTTGCATCGGTGTTGGCAATGGAGTCATTGTCTTCAGTGTTGAAGATGGTCTTGGCGACGTAGGCTGTAGCCAGACTCGCAATGCCTGAATCAGACTCGTCCTCAGACTCCACCTCTGCCTCCTCAGAAGCGGACTCCTCCTCTGAATCCATTTCCTTGCCAACAAACGCACGAGCCTTGCCAGATGAACTCTTCTTGTGTGATGAAGACTTTGAGGAAGACTTGGACGAAGACTTTGAGTATTTCTTCGTCCTCTTATCATCAGAGTCATATTCCTTGCTCTTCTTCTTCTTTCTGTTCTCATTATCCCACTGTGGACACTCAGAGATGAAGTGTCCAGTTTTCTTGCACTTGTGACATGTTTTCTTCTTGTAGTCATGAGCAGAAGCTTCATCATTCCTTGAGCTTGATCGTGAAGACTTTCTGAAGCCTTTCTTCTTGGTGAATTTCTGGAACTTCTTCACTAGCATTGCAAGTTCCCTTCCAATGTCTTCAGGGATCATCGGAACTGCTGTCAGATTCTTCTTCAGATGAGGACACAGCTTTTGCCTTCAAGGCACGAGTTCGCCCATAGTTTGGACCGTAGATATCTCTTTTCTCAGAAAGCTGAAACTCATGTGTGTTGAGCCTCTCAAGTATGTCAGACGGATCGAGTGTCTTGAAGTTTGGACGTTCTTGGATCATCAGGGCTAGGATGTCAAATGAACTGTCAAGTGATCTTAGCAGCGTCTTGACGATTTCATGTTTGGTGATCTCAGTGGCGCCGAGGGCTTGAAGCTCATTTGTGATGTCAGTGAGCCGGTCAAATGTGTGCTGTACATTCTCATTGTCATTTCTCTTGAAGCGGTTGAAGAGATTGCGAAGAACACTGATTCTCTGATCTCTCTGGGTTGAGATGCCTTCATTGACCTTGGAGAGCCAGTCCCAAACCAGCTTGGATGTCTTCAAGGCACTCACACGGCCGTACTGTCCCTTGGTCAGATGACCACAGATAATGTTCTTGGCAGTGGAGTCCAGTTGAGTGAACTTCTTGACATCAGCCGCAGTGACACCTTCTCCAGCCTTGGGAACGCCGTTTTCGACGACATACCATAGGTTAACGTCAATGGCTTCAAGATGCATGCGCATCTTATTCTTCCAGTAGGGATATTCAGTTCCATCGAAGACGGGGCACGCAGCGGAGACTTTAATTATCCCTGCAGTCGACATAGCTAAAACTCCAGGTGGTTAAACCGAATCACACAGAACAAGGGAGCACCTTGCTCTGATACCAATTGAAAGTGCGTTATATCGACTAAAGGGGGGGGTGAATAGGCGATTTTTATGAAAGTCTTCAAAACGTGGAAGTTATGAAGACAAACAGAGTGAACAAGCCTATCGCTATGCAGCGGAAGTTAGATTACACAACGCAAGCCATGGTCAAGTATACAATATAGTGAAAGCACAGTGAAAAACAGCTTCAGTGTAATGAGGATCAGGTTGGAAGAAGTTATGAAGCCAAACAGATCATACAGTCAAGTTGTGAAGACAGAAGATAAAGCAAGCATGCAATAGCTTCACAATGTGTACTGGTAAGTAAAGGGAGGCGAAGATGAAACCAGTGACACGTTGAAGACAATGATATGTTGGACCAGTTCCAGTTGCTGTGACAACTGTACGTCTGGTTGGAGCAGCTAGGTATTTAAACCAAAGGACACACAGTCCCGGTCACCCAGTCCTGAACACGCAGCTCAGGACACCCAGTCCTCACCGTTTTCTCCTTGAGCTAAGGTCACACAGATCCCGCCCAGTCACTCTGGTAAGTCTTCAAGGTAGACTCCCAAACCTTCACAGACTTCGTTCACCGGCAATCCACAATTCCTCTTGGATGCTCAGAATGTGACGCCTAACCGTCTGGAGGATGCACAGTCCTCAAGTGTAATAAGTCTTCAGATCACTCAGACAAGAAGACTTAAGTGATGCCCAATTACTCTGGCTCTGGGTGGTTAGGGCTTTTCTCCTCACTAAGGATTTTCTCTCAAAGGCTTCGAGGTGGGTTGCTCTCAAACGACAAAAGCCGTGCACTGAAATCTGAGCAGCCAACCGTTTATGGTTGTAGGGGTGGACTATTTATAGCCACTTGGCAACCCTGACCTGATTTGTCCGAAATGACCCTGGGTCACTAAGGAACTGACACGTGTACTAACGGTCGGATTTCGAACTCTCACAGCAACTTTACTTGGGCTGCAAGTAAAGCTGACTTGTCTGACTCTGGACAAGATTTTCTCTCATTGTCTTCACTCGAAGACATAGGATTTGAATTAGGCATCACTTCAGTCATCCAGACTGGTTCTCTTGGACCCCACTTAATAGTACGGTGGTTCCTATGACACAACATGAATGAAGTAAAACTACGAAGGATCTAAGTCTTCGAGTTCCATAGGCTTCATGGGGAGTCTTCATATGTCATTGTCTTCGACATGAATGTCTTCATGAACCACCATTGTCTTCAATGTCTTCGTACATTTTTGGGGGTCATCTCTGGTAGCTAAACCGAATCAATGAGGGACTTCTACCTGTGTTATCCTGCAATTCTCACAAACACATTAGTCCCTCAACTAGGTTTGTCGTCAATACTCCAAAACCAACTAGGGGTGGCACTAGATGCACTTACAGCTTTGCATAAAGAATGCCTTACCCGCTGCTATCTTCTTCATGTCCGCCAACTCTCAGAGAGCCTTTTGGGCTTCGGCCTTGGCAGACTTGGCAGTCTCAAGGGCCGTCGCGAGCTCGGATGCTTGGGTCTTTGACTCAAGCTCCAAACTCTCATGTTTCTTCATGAGAGCCTGAAGCTCTTGCTGCACCTCGCCGACCTGAGACCCAAGTTTCTCTCGCTCGGTGCGCTCCGTGGCCGTTTTCTTTTCGGCCTTGGATAGCGCCTGCTTGAGGGTCGCCACCTCAGTCATGGTACCTACAATAAGCAGTACAATCCTATTATTTTTTGCAATCACGCCTCTCTACAGGCACCTTTTTATAAGGTATTTCTTACCTTCTTTCTCCTCGAGCTGCTGCTTGGCACGGCCGAGCTCTTGCTCGGACCGCTCGAATCCCTATTTTAGGGTATCCACCTCCGCAGTCAGTGCGGCGGTGGCTAGCAGCAAAGCCTGCATACGCATATTGACTTCTTTATTAGACTCCTGCGAAATTTCATAGATCCTCTATTCGGCTTTTCTTTCCGAATGCCAAACAGAGCATCAGGGGCTACTGTCTATGCGGTAATATTTTTACATATTTTTACATACCTCGAAGCCTGTTTGGAGGCCAGCGCAAGCTTCATTCAGCCCGCTCTTGGCGGACTGAACCTTCCGAATCACCGTACTCATAGTAGTACGGTGTTCCTCGTTGATGGAGGCACCTTCAAGCCCCTCCAGCAGATTGTCCGGCACCTCCGGTTGGACGGAGGCTTCCCGGCTCAGAAGGCTTGCCCCTCTTGGAAGGAGTTCGCCTGCCGCGGTTCAAAATCGTTGAAGATTCCGGCACGGTGTCCGGCTTAAGTCCAGACTTGGAGCCCTGGGGGGTCATGTCCCCTTCACTCCTGGGGTCCAGGAGGTCGCCTTGCGGCTCCTCCAGGACCACCTCCTCCTGCCCCGGAGCTCGGTGCGATGCCACTTCAGCGTCATCCGCAGTGCGGGGGGAGACAGCGGGGGGAACAGAGTTCACGTCCAATGAATCCAGGGAGCCGCTCGACGACTCGTTGAGTGTGGCCCAGGGTGGGCCGCATGATTATATTCGAAATTAGGGGAAGCTCTGCAACAAAAGGAATATCATGAGTTACTCTGGTATTGAACACTTACGATTTCGCCGGACGCTTGGCCCTGTCCGGCCATTCCTCTTCACCCTCTTCGGCGTCAGGGGCGTAGTCCGGCGGAGGGGTCTTCCTTTTTCTAGACCCCTCGGCCTCCCCCGTTGGGGCGACCTTCCTCTTCTCTCCTCCCTCCACTGGAGAGGGAGAGTCTTCTTCTTCCTCCTCCTCGTTCTCACGGGAGGAGGGCGCCTCGAACTCATCAGATGACGAGTCCGACACCACCATGTTGCGGGCAATCTTTCGAGTCCCTGTGGTCTTCTTCTTCTTAACCTTCTTCTCCGGCACCACATAAGGCGTCGAGGCCTGTAGCTTCACCAGTAAAGCTGGGGCTGGATCTTCGGGCAGCGGAGCCGGACGGTTAATCGGCTCAGCTATCACCCGCCAAGCCTGTCAGAGGAAAGGGAGTTTAGATCCCGCATAGTGTCAAACTATGAGAAAAGGCTTAACATCCTGTTAAGGGTGTAGATGGCATACCTTGCTAGCATGACACTGCGAGCTGTATCCGCGGTCCTCAGAAGCGGATGCGGGAGCCTCAGCACCCTTGAATAGCACCTTCCAGTCGTCTTCATACGTCGTGTCGAAGAGCCTGTTGAGAGTTTGGTGCTGCGCCGGGTCGAACTCCCAAAGATTAAAATCCCGTTGTTGGCACGAGAGGATCCGGCGGACGAGCATAACCTGGATTATATTAACAAGCCGGACTGGCTTGTTCACCAGGGACTGGATGCATGTTTGCAATCCGGTCACCTCTTTTTCATCACCCCACGACAGGCTCGTCTCTTTCCAGGACATAAGCCGCGTGGGGGGTCCGAATCGGAACTCAGGGGCTGCGGTCCTATCACATCCCTAGTTCTGGTATGGTCCTAGGCTTGCTTTGTGCATCATTGTTATATTTCAAATGAAATTGAAATGGGGATGTTTCAAACCCTAGCACCAAAGCAAATTCAAATAGGTTCAATTTTAAAATGGATTATCAATGAACCCAAAATGCTATTCAAAAATGTTCATGCTCTTTGGAAAATGTTGGGAACAACAACCAGAGGTGATGTACATTTTTGCTACACATTTTGGATTTTTGAATTAATGCATAAATATTTGATTTGGAGTTGTTTAAATTATATAAATATTTTAATGGCTCAAAAATGTTGGGAATTGGTGAGGGCCTCTGGAATATTATATCTAGATGCCACAAATATTTTCAGCATTTATGGAAATGTTTTAACATTTCTTTTGGTTAGAGAACAAATGTCAGAAATAGAAAAAAGAAACAAGAAAGGAAAATGCTTACCTGGCCTTACCTGGAAGCCCAGCCGGCCTGGCACTGTTGGCCCAGCCCACCAGTGGCAAGGTTGTCTTCAACCTTGTGCCCACTGGCAGCCAGCGCACGCAGCCGACCGCGCCACCTCCTGCTTCGCAGTGTCGCGCTCCCCGTCAACCGAATCCCGCGCCTGGAGACGCCTCGAAGCCCCTCTCTCCTCTCCCTCTCTCACAGCTCACTCTCCCTTCCCCTGCTCTCTCTCTGTAGCACGCCCGAACGGGTCCCTCGCCGCCGTTCGCTACCACCGTGAGCACCGTGGTCTTCTCGCCCCTTGCCCGTGTCCAAAAGCTCCGTGACGACGCACAGCTCCTCCACGCGGAAGATTCCGAACCCAGGAGCACCATGGTGACGCCTTCGAGCTCGTCTTTCACCTCGGGTGCCGCCGCTCACCGCCGGTGATTCGCGGCGTCTGGCGCGCCCCTGAGCCCGCTGAACTTCTATTCCGACCGCAGTGAGCCCCGACATCTTTCCCCTCTCTTCTTGTTGCCGAACGCGTCCCCTTACCATGCTCTTCACCGGAGCCGAAAGCTTCCACCCGCCGGCCATGTCACCGCCGTCGCCGCAGCCGCCCAAGCCCAAAACCGAGCGCGTCACCATGCTCAGCATAGTTCCACGGGCCCAGAGCAACCAACCACTGCACCTGCCATGCACCATAGCAATGTTTTCTTCATCGCCCGAACTCCGGCCACCACCGCGAGCTTGCCTCCGGCGAGCTCGGGCCACCTCAGCCCTACCATTTGCACAAATGGTTGCGGCGCACGCCCAGCTCCACGCAGAGCCCCTCCGCTGTCCTTTTGGTCGCCGGAACGGCGATCCCGAGCCCCTCCGCCACGTTCGGCCTCGCTGGCGGCTAAACGCCGGTGGGGGTGACCGGTCTAACCCCCAGTTGACCTGGGTTTTGACTACCCAGGGTCAGTGACATGTGGCCCCGGCCCTGTTAAGTTTTAGTTAGGATTAGTTTAACAACTAATTAAACCCTGTTTAGCTAATTGGGTCACTAACGCGTGGGCCCAACCCCATTAACTAAACTAGTTTAGGTTTATTTTTAGATTAGAATTAACCACAGACACTGACGTGTGGTCCCCACACGTCAGGTTTGACCTGGTCAGCCGCCTTTGACCTGCTGACGTAAGCATGACGCTGTGCTAACGCATCATATCATTTTCTGGTATTAATTTAAATCAGGAAATTCTAGAAAATAGTTAAAACTTCTAAAAATCATAGTAATTCAACCGTAACTCCAAATCAAATAAATTATATATGAAAAATCATCAGAAAAATGCAAGGAATCCATTTATGCCAGTTTCATGCATGAAAAACCAACATATACTCGTTGTATAAGTGAAAATGTAAGAATGGCATGTTTTATACTTAATTTGGGGTTTGCATATGAACCCTTGGTTCATATGGACTTCAACCAAATTGATGGTAGATGCATTAGGGAAAATCTTAGCATCTTTGAAACGTCATCTTCATGCATCATATTGTTGCATATGGTTGTTTATTGATTGCCGGCACCGTTCCCTCTCGATAGGTTCTACTCCGGAAGGTGTGCCGAGTACCTGTCTTAGGAGCAGTGCTTCTTCGTCGATCTATCAGGCAAGCAAACCCCCTTGAGCATCTCGATAAATCCCACTCTCTCGCTCCTACTCATTTTACTGCATTAGGACAACAACGATTCAAACTGCTACTTTCTTCTGCGGTAGCTGAACCCATTCCTCTGCATGACCTGTCATTGCCACAGTAAATAGTTGAAACCCACTAGCATGAGTAGGAGTTGCTTGAGCCTTGATGTGCCTGCTCATCCATGCTTGTTTTCTTTATGCCAGCTATGCTTAGAGTTATGTCAGGTCTGATTCATCGGAATGAATCGGAGTGGTGAACATGTCCTACCGATAAAGGCTAAGTGTGTGAACACGTTTTGGTAAAGGTAGCGATGAGAGGCCATGTAGGAGTACATGGTGGGTTGTCTCATTGGAACCGTTCCTAAGCACTGAGTTTTGTGTATGTTATCCATGTCCAGTTACTACCACACATTGGGTTCCGGTTATCCGGCCCCTCTCGGCTTATTAATCCGCTTGATCTTTGTCCAGGAGTTGCAACTAGTTTTTGGCGTTTGTAGGTAGTGCTACTTGTCTACCAGGTGGTGTCCGACGGGACGGGCTTGGGACAGACAAGGCACCATGGCACGGTGTACCAAGTGGCACCCAGATGCTGGGCTTGGGAACCCTGCACACATTGTTTGGGGCCACGAGTGACACCCCGGCTGGATCTCCTTGCGGATGGAACCTGAATAGGCGATAAACCTGGACGAGAGACTTGTGTGGTTCGTCAGGTCGTGGCCGACACCCTCGCCTGGCTTCCGCTTGAAGGTTGCCGAGGTACATGACGTGTACAGGGCTATAAGTGGCGAGAGCGTGTGTGACGAGGTACACCCCTGCAGGGTCAATATTATCTATTCGAATAGCCGTTTTCCTCGGATATGGAAACTTGGATGACTTATGTAGTACATAGACAACTTGAAGTGGATACTCTAAAATCCGCAAGATAAACGTGAGTGCTATGGATGGCCTTCTCATAGGGAGACGGGAACGGATCCATAGTGGAGTATTGATATGGTGAATATGTGGACTCGTGTGCGTCTTCTCACCTCAAAGAAGTTTCTGATACTCGTAGTATAGATTAGCCATGGAGTCAAAGGTGGCTAGCTGCTGTTAAACTCCACCACCCCCTTTGTTGATAATGTTGCATATGTAGATAGTTCTGATGTAAGACTTGCTGAGTACCTTTGTACTCAAGTTTGCTTATTTATGTTTTGCAGTTGGTTACACTAGTGGCTTCGACGAGTAGCTTGTGTCCCAGCTACAATCTTGTACCCTTGGGAGGGTCGTGTTTAGTCAGGCTTCTTAGTCTTTTCCTTTTTGTAGTTGTCTGTACTCAGACATGTAATGCTTCTGTTGCGTGTATGCTCTGAATGATGGGTCATGAGACCCCTGTTTGTATTGAATGCTATGTGGCTCTTCTGGGCCTTTATCTATATGAGTTTGAGTTATGTTGTGATGCCATGATGTACAGCAGATACTTGCATGTTATGCGTACGTGTATTGTGTATTGCTATGTGTGGGATCCGACAATTTAGTTGTTTGTCCTTGGCAGCCTCTCTTATGAGGAAATGTAGTCTAGTGCTTCCTTGGGCCATAGTAGTCCGCTACAGCCCGGTTCACCGGAGTCCTGCTAGACCAGCACTACTGCTCGGAACACTTGACTGGCCGGCATGTGTTTCACTTCGTTCTTGTGTCTGTCCCTTCGAGGAAATGTCACGCGGTGACATCCAGAGTCCTGTTAGCCCAGTGCTACAGCCCGAATTCACACGTTGATGACCGACATGCTCGATGTGGTTCATGTATGCCTGTCCTCATGGGTTAGTGCCGCTCTGGATTCACGACTAGCCATGTCAGCCCGGGTTCTTTGTCATATGGATGCTAGCGACACTATCATATACGTGAGCCAAAAGGCGCAAACGGTCCCAGGCCAGGTAAGGTGGAACCCGTGGGAATACCGTGCGTGAGGCCGCAAAGTGATATGATGTGTCACATGCTAGATCGGTGTGACTTGGGATCGGGGTCCCGACAACGTTCGTATCAGAGCCTGACTGACTGTAGGATTACCAAGCTAGACTGGTCCAAGTTGAGTCTAGAAATGCTTTAGTTATATAAGGGAATTGATTGTGGAAGGGAACGTAAGGCTCTCTTTACTCCTTTACCTCATGTCATTCTTTCTGAGTCAGCCTCTTCTTTTCTACGAGGGTTAAGGCCTAGGCTTCTCCTCTATCTCTCAGGATGACGTGTTACTAAACCGTAAAGTCTTAGGATTGTTGGGTTGTGTCTCCGTACTATTCTACTACTTCCGTGTGTCCTCAGTTTGACCCAGAACCTTGATATTATGATGCTGATTGACTATGCTATTCCTTTGATGAATGTCTCAAAAATCCTTTTGAGCATTTACAGCCGTTATGCTGTCGAAATTGTCCCAGGATTTCAAGAGTTTCCAATGCTTTTGCATTACATGCCGCATCCTTATGTCGGTGCTAATTCCATCCTTGTTTCCTTGGTTTCTGTGCCAGGATGTCGTCTGCTAACCGAGTTTCAGTTGCTCATAGCAAGAACCCCGGAGATGGTAGGGACGAAGATCCTCCTGACCAGCCTTTGATGGGAGAGTTCTTGTTAGCATCCGAGAGGAACAAGCGTGAGACTAACCGCTTGCTGGCACAGATTGAGCAGAACACCGCACATCAGCCTAAGAAGTTGGTTTCCATCACCGACTTCATTGGTCTGAAACCACCCACCTTCCATCACCCCTTTGAGCCACTCGATGCAGATGACTGGCTCCGAAGCATCACTCACAAGTTGCATTCTGCGAGCGTAGCTGAAGGTGACAAGGTCACCTATGCTACCTACCACCTGGAAGGTCCTGCTAGTATTTGGTGGCAAAGCTATGAGGCTATGCTTCCAGCTGGTCAGATTCCTACCTGGAGGGATTTCACTGAGGCTTTTCGTGAGCACCACATTCCTCAGGCTCTCATTGACTGCAAGAGGGAAGAGTTCTGTAGTTTTACCCAGGGTAAGCTGCCTGTTGATGCTTACAGTAGAGAGTTTGGAAGCCTCGCCCGCTATGCTACAGAAGAAGTGTCCACGGACGCTAAGAAGCAGGCTAGGTTCCGGAAGGGTCTCAACCCTAAGTTGCGTCGTGATCTCCGCCTGCATCATTGTGATACTTTCCAGGCTCTTGTGAACAAGGCCATTAATGCAGAGACCGCTGAGCTCACTTACGAGGAGTCTCGTAAGCACAACCGTGATCTGGGTTCTTCCTCCCGCTCTGGCTCTCAGAAGCGACGGATTTGGATTTCGAACTCGGCTCTTCCACCTGGATATGCACCAAGGCCATCCGATGTGGCGCCTCACCCAACTCAGCAACGTGCTCCACCCAGGCCTATTAGTGGACCACTTGCCAATGTAGGTGCACGTCCTACCCCAGGAAATTGCTTTACCTGCGGAGAACCAGGACACTATGCATGCGACTGCCCTCAGTCCAGTTATACACCATCCCAGTCTAAGAGGTCTGTTGGCCGTGAAAAGCCATCAGGCAAGATGATCAGTACCAAGCCAGCCTCCACTGAACAAGCATGTGTGCACCATGTCTCAGCTACAGAAGCTCAAGATGATCCCGACGTCGTACTGGGTACGCTTCTTGTCAATTGTCACCCAACTTCAGTTCTGTTCGATACTGGAGCATCCCACTCCTTCATATCCAAAGGTTATGCTCGGTTGCACGACATGTCATTTTGTGATATGCCAACTCCACTAATAATCCAGACTCCTGGTTCCAAATGGCAAACCTCCAAGGTAAGCCATGGTAATGAAATCCTTGTTGACAGACTGGTTTTCCTTGCTTCTTTGATATCTCTCAAGTCCTCAGATATTAACATCATCTTGGGTATGGACTGGATGATAGCTCATCATCCCAAGATCGATTGTTACACCAGATCTGTTCAACTTACACATCCATCTGGCAAAATAGTCACTGTCTCCACTAGAGTTGCAAGGCGTCAACTCTATTCTCTTAATGCCAGCCCTCTTCCAGACCTTGAAGATATTCCTGTAGTCCGTGACTTCCCAAATGTTTTTCCAGAAGAACTGCCAGGTCTCCCACCTGACAGAGATGTAGAGTTTGTCATAGAACTTATCCCAGGAACTGTTCCAATCTCTAGGAGACCATAAAAGATGGCACCTTTGGAGTTAGCCGAGCTTAAGAAACAACTTGATGAGTCCTTGCAAAAGGGTTTCATCCATCCCAGTTCTTCTCCTTGGGCTTGTCCTGTCCTCTTCGTCAAGAAGAAGGATGGTTCGGATCGAATGGTTGTAGATTATCGTCCCGTTAATTTGGTCACGATAAAGAACAAGTACCCGCTCCCCAGGATCAACGACCTGTATGATCAGCTCGCTGGATCCTCAGTCTTTTCCAAGATGGATTTGAGGTTAGGCTACCACCAAATCAAGATCAGAAACGGGGACATCCCCGAAATGTCCTTTGTCACTCGTTATGGTCAATATGAGTACACCGTGATGTCTTTCGGCCTAACCAATGCTCCAGCTACTTTCTCCCGCTTGATGAACTCGATCTTGATGGAGTACTTAGATAAGTTCGTCATGGTTTATCTCGATGATATTCTTATTTACTGGAAGAACGAGGAAGAGCATGCCGAGCATCTTAGGTTTGTGTTAGAAAAACTCAGAGAGCATCGCCTTTATGCCAAGTTCTCCAAGTGTGAATTTTGGTTGCCAGAAGTGACCTATCTGGGCCACGTGATCTCTGGTAAGGGCATTCCTGTCAATCCCAAGAGAGTCAAAGCCGTTCTCGATTGGACTCCACCTGAAACGGTAAAACAAGTTAGGAGTTTACTTGGTCTAGCGAGTTATTGTCGCCGCTTCATTGAAAACTTCTCCAAAGTGGCCAAACCCCTCACGGAGCTTCTCAAGAAAGATAAAAGGTTTGAGTGGACCCCACAGTGTGAGCACAGTTTTCAGGAACTGAAAAGACGCCTGACTTCTGCGCCCATACTCGTGCCACCGGATTTCACTAAAGACTTTGTTATCTATTGCGATGCTTCGCGTCAAGGACTAGGTTGCATTCTTATGCAGGATCGTCATGTGATTGCCTATGCATTTGTCACGACCGGTTTTCCAATAAAAATATTTATTGAAAAACCAATCTTTTGAGTCTAGCATGAGAGAAATCCTCCTCACTGGTAGACAAATTCTTGATACAATAAGCCAGTAGCATAGAATATATTACAGGGTTGAGCTAGGGCTGCTCAACAAATTATTACAAGCGCGCCAATAATTATACATAATGACGGATTTAGCACAATGGTGTGGTGGCATACTACTGACTCGGGATAAAGTGATGGTGGAATAACACAGTGGGGAGTGTGATAACATGACTCTCAGACTGGCATCTCATCGAGCGTCGAGGTGAGGCTCGATGAATGTTATTCGAGTTGCGGAAGCGGATATAATACAGTGACCAAATCCAGGGTCGCACGAGACTGACTGGGAATCCTCTAGGCGTCGGACTCGCTATCAAACTCTTCATCCAAGAGATCGCCTTCGTCAGCATTTGGCCAAATCAACAAGCCAGTGAGTACTTTGAAAGTACTCGCAAGACAGTTCAGACGTGAGATATAACAAATGCATGCATGAATGCGTCATGATTAATCTTTCCAATACACATACCAAAATTTGCATAACGAAGTAAGTACAAGGGAAACGGCGGTAGTCCGCCTGAAATCCCAACAAAATATAAATGAAAACCGATCGGGTGTCTGAAGCGACGCCTCGAAAGGTGAACAAATAATAACAAAAAAAATCATGCCACAGTCGGGCGTCTTAGCGACACCACATAAAGGGCTTTTAAAAGAAATGCCACAGTCGGACGTCTGAGCGACATCACGGAAAGGGCTTTAAAAGAAATGCCATAGTCGGACGTCTGAGCGACATCATAGAAAGGGCTTTAAAAGAAATGCCACAGTCGGACGTCTGAGCGACATCACAGAAAGGGCTTTAAAAGAAATGCCACAGTCGGACGTCTAAGCGACATCACAGAAAGGTCTTTAAAAGAAATGCCACAGTCGGACGTCTGAGCGACATCACAGAAAGGGCTTTGAAAGAAATGCCACAGTCGGACGTCTGAGCGACATCACAGAAAGGGCTTTAAAAGAAATGCCACAGTCGGACGTCTGAGCGACATCACAGAAAGGGCTTTAAAAGAAATGCCACAGTCGGACGTCTGAGCGACATCACAGAAAGGGCTTTAAAAGAAATGCCACAGTCGGACGTCTGAGAGACATCACAGAAAAGGCTTTATACACAAGTAAATAATACTCATAATAAATATTCAATTCATGATAATAAATGGGTTAGTCCATCCACAGGAATAAACATTTAACCGGGCTTAGCACTCATGTGATTCACCGGAGTATCTGTCACCAAAACTGGCACTTGTCAGAATAAGTTAGCGCAAAATTTGGATATGGATAAGATGATTTGGAGATTTATGACTCTTTAGAGTTTGTACAAAAATTTCCCACAGCTAACGGATTTCCGTAGTCACGAAGGACTAGTTCCGTTTACGGTATTTCGGAAGAAAACACAGCTAACCAGTATACACCCATCCTACCTCTCGATGTCAGGACTCACCCTAGACATCATCCAAGAAAAACTTTTGAGACGGGGAGATCACAATCTCGAGTGGCATGGGATCAAATTTATATACGCGCGCTCTAAGGGGTGCCCTTTCTCGGTCCCAACCAGAAACACCCATGCCCCCTGACCGGATGACTGGCTTTAATCCAGGGCCATGGAACCATCATCCCAGCCTCTCCTTTTGGTGTGTACCAGGAAAGTGGTTTGCAACTTACTAACCCATATTCCTTGCGGAAAACATGTGGTAGTACAGGGAAGGAAATGGGAGGAATTGGACCGATATGATTTGACACTGTAGTCATACAATCTAGCATAAGACTGGCATGCTACAACACTGCCATTCTACCCATCCTCATGCCAACACATGGCCATTCATACTCACATCCATCCACCTATGGATCATCGAGCTCACTTGCCTCAACAATGCATGAAAATAACGTTCATCGGTATGCTCATCAACATGCCATGAAACCAACTAAATGCAAAACATGCCAAGACACTCATCATATCAAAAGTTCAAACATGCCTGCTTGGTTCAGAGTAGTCGGAGCCTAGCTCGGTGAAGTTCGCGGCTCCGTCACCTCCTTCGGTATCTACGGTATAAAGAAAACACACGCGCTAACGTAAATACCGAGAGGTGCACAAAAAGTATTCCAAATATTTTTCAAATAAATCTGATAAAAAACTAGACAAAATTTTGAAGAGAACA
Source organism: Triticum monococcum (assembly GCA_034509565.1). Classification (NCBI taxonomy): domain Eukaryota; kingdom Viridiplantae; phylum Streptophyta; class Magnoliopsida; order Poales; family Poaceae; genus Triticum; species Triticum monococcum. The sequence continues at coordinate 143,634,755 of CM067841.1, read as the reverse complement.
GAAAAAGAATCAATCAAAAATACTTTTCTGTTTAAAAGTTATAAGGGTTTTTGTCCAGGGACTCATCTGTAATGAAACAGAAAGTTTCCAGGGGCTAGCTCATAAAAACAGAAAACGATTCGATAGAGAATACGCCAGCCCAGGGGGAAAGCGCATTTGGCAGAATACGCTTCCAGAAAACGGTTCGTTTAGAAAAGGACAGAGAGGCTGACGGGTAGGTCCCACCCGTTAGGTTTAAAAATTCAAAAGGGCGGCAGAGGACGATGGTGCCCGAGAGCCGCGGTGGTCGCCGGCGGCGATCCACGGTGAGGTAGGGGGATCGGAGGGTACCTCCGTGTTTAGGGCGCCCTTCCGCGTCGGTTGGCGGTGGTGGTGGTCACCAGCGAGTATCACGTCGATGGCGAGCCTTGCTCCGGCGGACAGCGGCTCGGGTGGAGATGGATCTCGTCGGGGAGAGCTGCGAATGTCAAAATTGACGCTTGGGTTAGCTTACTGGGTGCCCGAGGAGGCTACTGACGAGGTTTGGGCGCCGGAGATGGCCTCACCGGAGCGAATCGAGGTGGAGGCCGAGGCGGAATGAGGCGGCCGGAGTCGGGGGAGGAGACCTCTTCGAGGTCCTCCTAGTGGCCTGGCGGGGTGTTTGTGGTGTGCAGTGGTGGTGCGTGCTCGAGGGCGAGCTCGGGGTCTCCTTTTATAGGCGATCCGAGGCGGTGGCCGTGAACGGGGATCTCCGGTGATGGATTACGGCGGCGCAGTGCTTTGTCGGGGAGTTTAGGATGTTGGGCATCAATGTGGGGGTCCACTGGTTCCATTCAGACGCTAAACGGACTTGGATAAGAAGCTTAGGGCAGTTTTGGTTGGAACGGGACGGCGCGGGTCCGTCGGCGGCAGAGAGCGCGTCTAGCGCTGTCGGGCCACGGCGACTGCGCTGCGGGGTTGCGCTGGCGTGCATGAGGCCACGCGGAGAGCCAGGGGACGTTGGGCGGCGCCGAACGGCGTTGAGCCACTGTTTTGCTCCCTGTCGGCTGCTACGGTGGTTTGGCCACCGCAAGACACGCCGGCGCAGGCGGGCCAGGGCGCCACCGACGCCAGGAAGGCGCCAAGCGCGCGTGCGGTGCTCCAGACAGGAGGAAGAGGCGGCGAGGAACGTGCCAAGGGCACTGTCTACGCGTGACTGAAGCGGCCGAAGAGAAACGACACTGGAATCTGAATATTTACTGAATTTACTGAAAGTGCAAGGAACAGTGCATGCAAGGTGTTCGACAGAATGATACTGGCCTCTAGGGATTTTTCCTTGAGCTGATCTTTGGTGGAGTGACTACTCATTGCTCCAGTAGGCTGCCTGAATTTTGGTGGAATTTTTGGAGAAGTATAGATATGAATTTCACCAAATTTGGCAAATCTGGTACAAACTTGCAGAGGCTGAAATTTGAAAAATTTGAAAAGAGGAGGAGTGGATCAAGATGGTTCTAGGTTGTGGATGCTAAGGACAATCCAGAGGAGTTGGTTTGAGGTCAAAACTCAAATGAAATAAGGTACTTGCTTTGAAAAACACTCAGGCTCCAAATAATTGACAGAAAAGATTTGAGAGGAAAAATAATTAGAATAAAATCCAAAACTTGCTTGGATTAGTTGGGACAGAGAACTAAGGTTGATTACGAGGAGGAGGAAAGCATTTTGAGAGGGTTTACCACATGGGCAAAAATACAAGGTCATGGGGGGGGTTCAAGATATGAAAATCCCCAATTTTCATAGAGTTTCTTTTTAAAAGAGAAAGACTAAACTCCCAAAAAAATAATTTGAGAAGGGAACCAACAGAGAAAAAAATTTAAATGCTCTCTTTTAAAATCCAACAAAGTTTTTGAAGAAAACCAAATTAAAATTTTTGGAGTGTCACAGCATCTCGACAGTTGCATCCACATGAGGAAAATTATCCTACACATGATCTGGAGCTTGCAGCCGTAGTCTATGCACTTAAGACTTGGCGACATTACCTTCTTGGTAACCGTTGTGAAATCTACACTGACCATCAGAGTCTCAAGTATATCTTCACCCAACCGGATCTGAATCTCAGACAGAGACGTTGGTTGGAGTTGATCTCGGATTACGACTTAGGAATCACCTACACCCCAGGCAAAGCCAATGTCATGGCTGATGCTTTAAGTCGTAAATTCTATTGCAACAACCTCATGTTGCAACAATGTCAACCACCCCTCCATGAGGAATTCTGTAAGCTTAACCTTCACATAGCTCCTCATGGTTCCCTTTCTACCTTGGTGGCGACACCTACCCTTATGGATCAGATCATAGAGGCTCAGAAGCATGATACAGGAATTTCCCGAATCAAGAAGAATATTTCCAAGGGAGTTGCTGGCTGTTTCTCTATGGATGAACGAGGTGTTGTTTACTTTGGTAACCGTTTGGGGGTTCCCAAATGTCAACAGATGCAGCAACTAATCCTTAAGGAGGCCCATGAATCCCCTCTCACGATTCATCCCGGTAGTACAAAGATGTATCAGGACCTACGCCGGAGGTTCTGGTGGACTAGGATGAAGAGAGAAATCGCACAGTATATTGCCAACTGTGACGTTTGTCGTCGCGTTAAGGTAGAGCATCAAAGACCTGCTGGCACCCTTCAACCTTTAGCTATTCCCGAGTGGAAATGGGACAAAGTTGGTATGGACTTCATCACCGGCTTTCCCAGGACCAAGAAAGGAAATAATGCTATCATCATAGTCATTGATCGTCTTTCCAAAGTGGCTCACTTCCTACCTGTTCAAGAGAGTATCATTGCTAGTCAGCTCGCTGACTTATATATCTCCCAAATAGTGTCACTCCATGGTGTTCCAAATAGAGATCAATTCAGACCGTGGCAGTCTTTTCACCTCTCATTTCTGGGAAAGTTTCCAAATTGCCATGGGCACCCATCTTTCCTTCAGTACCGCTTTCCACCCTCAATCAAGTGGTCAGGTGGAAAGGGTCAACCAAATTCTCGAAGACATGCTTAGAGCTTGCGTTATCTCATTCAGTATGGATTGGGAGAAATGTCCTCCCTTTGCCGAGTTTGCTTATAACAATAGCTACCAATCCAGTCTTAAGAAAGCACCCTTTGAGATTCTTTATGGACGAAGAAGTCGAACACCTTTGAACTGGTCAGAAACCGGTGAAAGACAATTGTTTGGACCGGATATGATCCAGGAGGCAGAAGAGCAAGTTCGCATCATTCGTGAGAATTTGAAAACATCCCAATCTCGTCAAAAGAGCCAGTATGACCGTCGTCATAAGGAAGTGGCTTATGAAGTTGGCGACAAGGCTTACCTTCGGGTTACTCCTTTGAAGGGTACCCATCGTTTCGGTGTCAAGGGCAAGTTGGCTCCTCGTTACATCGGTCCTTTTTGCATTCTCGCTAAACGAGGAGAGGTTGCCTACCAGTTGGAACTACCCCCACATCTTTCTCGAGTTCATGATGTCTTCCACGTCTCTCAACTCAGGCGTTGCTTCTCGGATCCCATCCGCGGAGTGGACCACGAAACGCTTGATCGTCAAGATAACCTCACTTATCAAGAGTACCCCGTTCGCATTCTGGATCAAGCAGAGCATGTCACTCGACGTCATAACATCAAGTTTCTCATGGTTCAATGGTCTCATCATTCCGAAAGAGAAGCTACTTGGGAGCGAGAAGATCGTCTTCGACTTGAGTACCCCGCTTTCTTTCCGCCAACTCCTGAATCTCGGGACGAGATTTCTTCGAGTGGGGGCGAGTTGTCACTTCCCTAGTTCTGGTATGGTCCTAGGCTTGCTTTGTGCATCATGGTTATATTTCAAATGAAATTGAAATGGGGATGTTTCAAACCCTAGCACCAAAGCAAATTCAAATAGGTTCAATTGTAAAATGGATTATCAATGAACCCAAAATGCTATTCAAAAATGTTCATGATCTTTGGAAAATGTTGGGAACAACAACCAGAGGTGATGTACATTTTTGCTACACATTTTGGATTTTTGAATCAATGCATAAATATTTGATTTGGAGCTTTTTAAATTATATAAATATTTTAATGGCTCCAAAAATGTTGGGAATTGGTGAGGGCCTCTGGAATATTATATCTAGATGCCACAAATATTTTCAGCATTTATGGAAATGTTTTAACATTTCTTTTGGATAGAGAACAAATGTTAGAAATAGAAAAAAAGAAACAGGAAAGGAAAAGGCTTACCTGGCCTTACCTGGAAGCCCAGCCGGCCTGGCACTGTTGGCCCAGCCCACCAGGGGCAAGGTTGTCTTCAACCTTGTGCCCACCGGCAGCCAGCGCACGCAGCCGACCGCGCCACCTCCTGCTTCGCCGTGTCGCGCTCCTCGTCAACCCAATCCCGCACCTGGAGACTCCTCGAAGCCCCTCTCTCCTCTCCCTCTCTCGCAGCTCACTCTCCCTTCCCCTGCTCTCTCTTTGTAGCACGCCCGAACGGGTCCGTCGCCGCCGTTCGATGCCACCGTGAGCACCGTGGTCTTCTCGCCCCTTGCCCATGTCCAAAAGCTCCGTGACGACGCACAGCTCCTCCACGCGGAAGATTCCGAACCCAGGAGCACCGTGGTGACGCCTTCGAGCTCGTCTTTCACCTCGGGTGTCGCCGCTCACCACCGGCGAATCACGGCGTCTGGCGCGCCCCCGAGCCCGCTGAAATTCTCTTCCGACCCCCAGTGAGCCCCGCCATCTTTCCCCTCTCTTCTTGCTGCCGAACGCGTCCCCTAACCATGCTCTTCACCCGCCGGCCATGTCACCGCCGTCGCCGCAGCCGCCCAAGCCCAAAACCGAGCGTGTCACCGTGCTCAGCATAGTTCCACGGGCCCAGAGCAACCAACCGCTGCTCCTACTGTGCACCATAGCAACTTTTCTTCATCGCCCGAACTGCGGCCACCGCCGCGAGCTTGCCTCCGGCGAGCTCGGGCCACCTCAGCCCTGCTATTTGCACAAATGGATGCGGCGCACGCCCAGTTCCACGCAGAGCCCCTCCGCCGTCCTTTTGGTCACCGGAACGGCGATCCCGAGCCCCTCCGTCGCGTTCGGCCTCGCTGGCGGCTAAACGCCGATGGGGTTAACCGGTCTAACCCCCCAGTTGACCTGGGGTTTGACTACCCAGGGTCAGTGACATGTGGGCCCGGCCCTGTTAAGTTTTAGTTAGGATTAGTTTAACAACTAATTAAACCCTATTTAGCTAATTGAGTCACTGACGCGTGGGCCCAATCCCATTAACTAAACCAGTTTAGGTTTATTTTTAGATTAGGATTAACCATAGACACTAACGTGTGGACCCCACACATCAGGTTTGACCTGGTCAGCCGCCTTTGACCTGCTGACGTAAGCATGACGCTGTGCTGACGCATTATATCATTTTCTGGTATTAATTTAAATCTGGAAATTCCAGAAAATAGTTAAACATCTAAAAATCATAGTAATTCAACCGTAACTCCAAATCAAATAAATTATATATGAAAAATCATCAGAAAAATGCAAGGAATCCATTTATACCAGTTTCATGCATGAAAAACCAACTTATACTCGCTGTATAAGTGAAAATGTAATAATGGCATGTTATATACTTAATTTGGGGTTTGCATATGAACCCTTGGTTCATATGGACTTCAACCAAATTGATGCTAGATGCATTAGGGAAAATCATAGCATCTTTGAAACGTCATCTTCATGCATCATATTGTTGCATATGGTTGTTTATTGATTGCCGGCACCGTTCCCTCTCGATAGGTTCTACTCCGGAAGGTGTCCCGAGTACCTGTCTGAGGAGTAGTGCTTCTTCGTTGATCTATCAGGCAAGCAAACCCCCTTGAGCATCTAGATAAATCCCACTCTCTCGCTCCTGCTCATTTTATTCCATTAGGACAACAATGATTCAAACTGCTACTTTCTGCTGCGGTAGCTGAACCCATTCCTCTGCATGACCTGTGATCGCCACAGTAGATAGTTGAAACCCACTAGCATGAGTAGGAGTTGCTTGAGCCTTGATGTGCCTGCTCATCCATGCTTGTTTTCTTTATGCCAGCTATGCTTACAGTTGTGTCAGGCCTGATTCATCGGAATGAATCGGAATGAATCGGAGTGGTGAACATGTCCTACCGATAAAGGCTAAGTGTGTGAACACGTTTTGGTAAAGGTAGCGATGAGAGGCCATGTAGGAGTACATGGTGGGTTGTCTCATTGGAACCGTCCCTAAGCACTGAGTTCTGTGTATGTTATCCAAGTCCAGTTACTACCACACATTGGGTTCCGGTTATCCGGCCCCTCTTGGCTTATTAATCCGCTTGATCTCTGTCCAGGAGTTGCAACTAGTTTCTGGCGTTTGTAGGTAGTGCTACTTGTCTACTAGGTGGTGTCCGACGGGACGGGCTTGGGAAAAACTAGGCACCGTGGCACGGTGTACCAAGTGGCACCCAGATGGTGGGCTTGGGAACCCTGCACACATCGTTTGGGGCCGCGAGCGACACCCCGGCCGGATCTCCTTGCGATGGAACCTGAATAGGCGATAAACCTGGACGAGCGACTTGTGTGGTTAGTCAGGTCGTGGCCGACACCCTTGCCCGGCTTCCGCTTGAAGGTTGCCGAGGTACATGACGTGTACAGGGCTATAAGTGGCGAGAGCGTGTGTGACGAGGTACACCCCTGCAGGGTCAATATTATCTATTCGAATAGTCATTTTCCTCGGATATGGAAACTTGGAGGACTTATGTAGTACATAGACAACTTGAAGTGGATACTCTAAAATCCGCAAGATAAACGTGAGTGCTATGGATGGCCTTCTCATAGGGAGACGGGAACGGATCCACAGTGGAGTATTGATATGGTGAATATGTGTGGATTCGTGTGCGTCTTCTCACCTCAAAGAAGTTTCTGATACTCATAGTATAGATTGGCCATTGAGTCAAAGCTGGCTTGCTGCTGTTAAACTCCACCACCCCCTTTGTTGATAATGTTGCATATGTAGATAGGTTTGATGTAAGACTTTGCTGAGTACCTTTGTACTCACGTTTGCTTATTTATGTTTTGCAGTTGGTTACACTAGTGGCTTCGACGAGTAGCTTATGTCCCAGCTACGATCTTGTACCCTTGGGAGGGTCGTGTTTAGTCAGGCTTCTTAGTCTTTTCCTTTTTGTAGTTGTCTGTACTCAGACATGTAATGCTTCCGTTGCTTGTATGCTCTGAATGATGGGTCATGGGACCCCTGTTTGTATTGAATGCTATGTGGCTCTTCTGGGCCTTTATCTATATGAGTTTGAGTTATGTTGTGATGCCTTGATGTACAGCGCATACTTGCATGTTATGCGTACGTGTATCGTGTATTGCTATGTGTGGGATCCGACAATCTAGTTGTTTGTCCTTGGTAGCCTCTCTTATGAGGAAATGTAGTCTAGTGCTTCCTTGAGCCATAGTAGTCCGCTACAGCCCGGTTCACCGGAGTCCTGCTAGCCCAGCACTACTGCTCAAAACACTTGACTGGCCGGCATGTGTTTCACTTCGTTCCTGTGTCTGTCCCTTCGGGGAAATGTCACGCGGTGACATCCGGAGTCCTGTTAGCCCAGTGCTACAGCCCGAATTCACACGTTGATGACCGACATGCTCGATGTGGTTCATGTATGCCTGTCCTCATGGGTTAGTGCCGCTTTGGATTCACGACTAGCCATGTCGGCCCGGGTTCTTTGTCATATGGATGCTAGCGACACTATCATATACGTGAGCCAAAAGGCACGAACGCTCCCGGGCCTGGTAAGGTGGCACCCGTGGGAATACCGTGCGTGAGGCCGCAAAGTGATATGATGTGTTACATGCTAGATCGGTCTGACTTGGGATCGGGGTCCCGACAGGTCCATTCCGGATCGTGTGGCTCGGTGATATAAAACCACCCGGCTTGCCATCCCTTTAGGGTCTCCACGAAAGAGCCCTCGAACCATAGGACGTTGGCCATGTTGCCCGCCATAGCGCCTCCGCACTCTGCCTGGCTGCCGCGCACCATCTTGGGCTTGACATTGAAGGTCTTGAGCCAGAGGTCGAAATGGGGGAGGACGCGGAGAAAGGCCTCACACACGATGATAAATGCCGAGATGTTGAGGATGAAGTTTGGAGCCAGATCGTGGAAATCCAGGCCGTAGTAGAACATGAGCCCCCGGACAAATGGGTGGAGTGGAAAACCTAGTCTGCGGAGGAAGTGGTGGAGAAACACGACCCTCTCATGGGGCCTTGGCATGGGGATAAGCTGCCCCTCTTCGGGAAGCCGATGCGCGATGTCCTTGGACAGGTATCCGGCCTTCCTTAGCTTTTTTACTTTACCCTCCGTAGCGGAGGAGACCATCCATTTGCCTCCCGCTCCAGACATTGCTGGAGAAGGTTGAGGTGGGATGTGCGGGCTTGGGCGCTGGAGCTCGGGTGCACGAGGGATGGATAGGCAAGGGAGGAAGAAGGCGTAAGTAAAAAGGGTGGATCCTTATCCCCTTATATAGGCGGATGCGGTTATGCGTCCCCACCTACCTAATAAAACTCACTTGCCTCCCGAGCGCCGTGATAAATGGCACGGTTGGGTTACCCACGTCCATATTGATGAGAATCCCGTAAAAATGGTACATGATCTCTGCTTTGACAAGACGTGCCAAGGAAACCGCCTCGCAAAACATGCTGAGGAGGAAAAGTAAAAACGATTCGAGTAAAGGGCTTGGTTGTGGCGTGATGGCACACTGCAGAATACGTCAGTAGATTTGATTTGTGTTAATATTATTCTCTCTATGGCAATATGTCGAAGCTTATTTTACAGAGCCGGACACTACTCTTGGTGTTTACAATCTTCTATGAAGGACTTGGAGGAGGAACCCGCCTTGCAATGCCGAAGACAATTTGCACGCCGGACTCGGCGTCATTGAAGCCTGGTTCAGGGGCTATTGAGGGAGTCCTGGATTAGGGGGTGTTCGGGTAGCCGGACTATACCTTCAGCCGGACTCCTGGACTATGAAGATACAAGATTGAAGACTTCATCCCGTGTCCGGATGGGACTTTCCTTGGCGTGGAAGGCAAGCTTGGCGATGCGGATATTCAAGATCTCCTACCATTGTAACCAACTCTGTGTAACCCTAACCCTATCCGGTGTCTATATAAACCGGAGGGTTTTTAGTCAGTAGGACAATTTCATCAACTCCATAGACAACAATCATACCATAGGCTAGCTTCTAGGGTTTAGCCTCCTTGATCTCGTGGTAGATCTACTCTTGTACTACCCATATCATCAATATTAATCAAGCAGGACGTAGGGTTTTACCTCCATCAAGAGGGCCCGAACCTGGGTAAAACATCGTGTTCCCAGCCTCCTGTTACCATCGGCCTAGACGCACAGTTCGGGACCCCCTACCCGAGATCCGCCGGTTTTGACACCGACAGCGCCCGTCAGAGACACCACCATTAACTGGAGCTCGATCAACCTGCCATCATTGTCGGCATTCGGTCTAGATAATCCTTTCTCGGAGGATGAGGTTTGGCAGGAGATCTGTGCATCACCACAGGAAAAAGCGCCCGGGCCTGACGGATTCAACGAAACTTTCATCCAGGCATGCTGGCCGATCATCAAGATCGATGTCATGGCGGTCTTCCATTAGTTCTGCCACCTCGCAGGAGGAGACGTGGCTGCCATCAACGGGGCCCTGATCGTGCTTCTCCCCAAGAAGGATGGAGCGACAGCGATCACGGACTACTGCCTGATTAGTCTGATCCATTTAGTGGCAAAGCTCATCTCCAAAGTGCTCTCCATGAGGTTGGCGAAGGTGATCCACACTATCATATCTCCGGCGCAAACGTCGTTCCTCAAAACAAAATGCATCCACGATAGTTTCCTCTATGTGCAAAACACCGTCCGCCACCTTCACTGTCGCAAAACGCTGGCGCTGCTCATGAAGCTCGACATTGAGAAGGCATTCGACACAGTCTCATGGTACTACCTGTTAGAGCTGCAGCATCAGCTAGGGTTTAGCGCGCGCTGGCACAGTTGGGTGGCCCTGCTCCTCTCCTCAGCATCCTCGGTGGTCTCTCTGAATGGGGTGCCGGGCTACCGCTTTGCCCACCGCCGCGGTCTATGCCAAGGAGACCCGCTCTCGCCGTTTCTCTTCATCCTCTCCATGGACCGACTGCACCCACTAGTAGAAAAAGGGTCAAATGTAAGACACATTAGTCCCGGTTTGTAACAGAACCGGCACTAATGTGTCCATTAGTGCCTGTTCCAACGGCTAGGAGGGAGGAGCTCTTTAGTACCGGTTCATGGCGAACCTTTAGCACCAGTTCGTGCCACGAACTGGTACTAATGAGAGTAGTGGCAGGATGTTGTCAGAGTGGGGCCCCTCCAGCACCTTTAGTACCGGTTCGTGCCATGAACCGGTACTGAAGGTCGTCCTATATAAACCCTTTGTCCACCAGCACTCTGTTCCTCCCCCTTTCCCCTCTCCCTCTCCTCTATTCTTCCCTTCTTCCTCTCGAGTTCATCACAAAATTTGCCCCAAATTTGTCAAGATTTGCAGGCCCCCATCCATTCAAATGATCACAAAGGTTAGCAACTTTGTCCTTTCATCTCTCATTGCTAGATTAGCTCTTGCATTGGTTTGGGAGGAATTATATGTGGTAGTATTTGATTTATATGCAAATTGAGGTCAAAATAACACCTAGTTTGCATATGTAGGTGTGGTTTACTTAGTGCCTTCTAAATCTCCGTCGTAACCACCGGCGATCGCCCGCACCGTCCCGTCGCCGGCACCACCTTGTGGTGAGCCTCTTGTTCATGAAATTTTATATAAAAAATTGTTGTTTGTGTGATTTGGATATATAGTTATTCGTATAATTATCTTACCCGTATGTTGTTTGTTATACATAGTGCCATGGTTTTGATATCCGTCCCCGTCGGCCCTCGCCCTTGTTATGATTCAGATATGGTATGTTCCCTTTTAAAACTATTTGTTGCATTTCGTGTTTATGACAAATTATGCCCATCAAGCTGACATAGATATTTGTATGTAGGACGTAGTTGAACCGCAAATTCCAACCGACCCTATTGTCGAGAGGTTAAATTTAGTTGAAAGAGAAAACGAGGATTTGAAAGAAAAATTGAAAAGAATTGAGGGGGAGAAGATGGAATTGGAGTTGCATGTTGCCGATGTCGTCGATGATCACAAGATTAAGATGGATAAAATGCGCTTGAAGATTAGAAAGATTAGAAAATATGCCATTCCTAGTGAGGCTTGGTATCATTATGCTATTGGATCAATTGTTACCTTAGTTGCGATCTTGATCGCATTTGTTGTTGCATTTAAATTCTTTAGCTAGAGAGTTATTTGTTTGTTGCATTTAAGTGTTGTATGAACTTTATGTATTGTATCAATTTGGTGTTTTTGGTGTTGTGTATTGAAGATGAGCCAGCAATGGATGTATGATGGCCGATGCTCTCCCGAGTTCCTTAATGGCGTGCATACTTTTCTGCTTGCGGCTGAGGCAAACAAGCGGGCAGATGGTTTTATGCCTTGTCCATGTGCTGGCTGTAAGAATGGTCACACTTACTCTACGTCAAGAACCATTCACGTCCACCTGTTTGAGTCCGGTTTCATGCCCCACTCTAATGTTTGGACCAAGCAGGGAGAAAGAGGGATTATGATGGAAGACAATGAAGAAGAAGAGGACGACGACAGCTATCCTGGCCATGGGTTCCCTGAATACGATGATACAACAATGAGGGAAGAAGCTGAGCCGGTAATGCGGGAAGGAGCTGAGCCGGCAATGCGGGAAGAAGCTGAAGAAGAGGCATCGTATGAGCCCGTTGATGATCTAGGTCAGGCCATTGCCGATGCAAAGAGAAACTACGCAAGTGATTTGGAGAAGAAGAAGTTGCAGCGCATGTTAGAGGGTCACAAAAAATTGTTGTACCCGAATTGCGTAGGTGACAAGAAAAATCTAGGCACCACACTGGAATTGCTACAATGGAAGGCAGAGAATGGTGTATCTGACAAGGGATTTGGAAAGTTGCTGGCAATGATAAAGAATATGCTTCCAAAGGACAAAGAATTGCCCGAGAGTACGTACGAAGCAAAGAAGGTTGTCTGCCCTCTAGGGTTAGAGGTGCAGAAGATACATGCATGCCCTAATGATTGCATCCTCTACCGCGGTGAGTATGAGGATTTGAACGCTTGCCCGATATGTGGTGCATTGCGCTATAAGATCAGCCGCGATGACCCTGGTGATGTCGAGGGCGAGCGCCCCAGGAAGAAGATTCCTGCCAAGGTGATGCGGTATGCTCCTATAATACCACGGTTGAAACGTTTGTTCCAAAACAAAGAGCATGCCAAGGCGATGTGATGGCACAGAGAAGACCGTAAGAAAGACGGAAAGTTGAGAGTACCCGCTGACGGGTCGCAGTGGAGAAAAATTGAAAGAAAGTACAGGAAGGAGTTTAGAGATGACGCAAGGAATGTATGGTTTGGTCTAAGCGCAGATGGCATTAATCCTTTTGGGGAGCAGAGCGGCAACCATAGCACCTGGCCTGTGACTCTATGTTTGTACAACCTTCCTCATTGGTTGTGCATGAAGCGGAAGTTCATTATGATGCCAGTGCTCATCCAAGGCCCTAAGCAACCCGGCAATGACATTGATGTGTATCTAAGGCCATTAGTTGAAGAACTCTTGCAACTGTGGAATGGAACAGGTGTACGTGCGTGGGATGAGCACATGGGGGAAGAATTTTACCTAAAGGCGTTGCTGTTCGTGACCATCAATGATTGGCCTGCTCTCAGTAACCTTTAAGGACAGACAAACAAGGGATACCGCGCATGCATGCACTATTTGGATGATACCGATAGTATATATTTGGCTAATTGTAAGAAGAATGTGTACCTGGGACATCGTAGATTTCTTCCGAGCAGGCATCCCGTAAGAAAGAAAGGCAAGCATTTCAAAGGTGAGGCGGATCACCGGACGAAGCCTCGCCACCGTACTGGTGCTGATGTACATGACATGGTCAAGGATTTGAAGGTGGTCTTTGGAAAGGGTCCTGGTGGACAACCTGTTCCGAATGACGCTGACGGACGTGCACCCATGTGGAAGAAGAAATCTATATTTTGGGACCAGCCCTATTGGAACAACCTAGAGGTCCGCTCCGCAATCGACGTGATACACGTGACAAAGAATCTTTGTGTGACCCTGCTTGGCTTCTTGGGCGTGTATGGGAAGACAAATGATACACATGAGGCACGGGAGGACCAGCAACGTATGCACGGAAAAGACGGCATACATCACGGTCATGCAAGTTACGCTCTTACCAAAGAAGAGAAGGAAATCTTCTTTGAATGCCTGCTCAGTATTAAGGTACCGTATGGCTTCTCGTTGAATATAAAGGGAATAATAAACATGGCAGAGAAAAAGTTCCAGAACCTAAAGTCTCGTGACTGCCACGTGATTATGACGCAACTGCTTCCGGTTGCATTGAGGGGGCTTCTATCGGAAAATGTTCGATTAGCCATTGTGAAGTTATGTGCATTCCTCAATGCAATCTCTCAGAAGGTAATCGATCCAGAAATCTTACCAAGGTTAGAGAATGATTTGGTGCAATGTCTTGTCAGTTTCGAGTTGGTGTTCCCACCATCCTTCTTCAACATCATGACGCACGTCCTAGTTCACCTATGCGAAGAGATTAACGTTTTGGGTCCTGTATTTCTACACAATATGTTCCCCTTTGAGGGGTTCATGGGAGTCTTAAAGAAATATGTTCATAACCGTGCTAGGCCAGAAGGAAGCATCTCCAAGGGCCATAAAAATGAGGAGGTCATTGAGTTTTGTATTGACTTTATTCCTGACCTTAAGCCGATTGGTGTTCCTAAATCGCGGCATAAGGGAAGACTGGATGGAAAAGGCACGCTAGGAGGGGAACAATAATATGTATGGATGGACATTCTCTCACTAAAGCACACTACACAGTTCTACAGAATTCCGCCTTGGTGGCTCCGTATATGGATGAACACAAGAATTTGCTATGCTCGAAACACCCGGAGCGGTCTGATGACTGGATTACACGTGAACAAACTAGGAGTTTTGCCAGCTGGTTGCAGACACGTACCATGCATGATGCCTCTATTGAAGATGACCTGTACTTGCTGTCCCAGTTACCATCTTCGAATATAATGACTTTCAAAGGGTACGTGATAAATGGTAATACATTTTACACAATCGCCCAAGATAAGAAGAGCACCAACCAAAATAGTGGTGCCCGCTTTGCTGCAGAAACCAAGATGGGAAAGGAAACATATTATGGTTATATACAGGACATATGGGAACTTGACTATTGACGTGGTTTGAAGGTCCCTTTATTCAGTGCAATTGGGTCAATATGACACGAGGCGGGGTAACGGAAGACCCGCGGTACGGAATGACCATAGTGGATCTCAACAATCTTGCGTATGCAGAGGAACAATTCGTCCTAGCCAATGATGTGGCACGGGTTTTCTATGTGAAGGACATGTCTACCAAGCCGAGAAAAAGAAAAGATAAGGAAGCGAATGCATCGTACGATGAGCCAAAGCGGCACATAGTTATTTCTGGGAAGAGAAACATCATCGGAGTGGATGACAAGACAGACATGTCAGGAGATTATGAAAAGTTTGATGAAATTGCTCCATTCACAGTGAATATTGACCAGAGCATCCAGTTAAATGATGAAGATTTTCCATGGCTACGGTGCAAAGTGACACACGCGAAGAAAAAGTTTCACACCCAAAGATCTGGGATGTAATCGGCTTCACTATCATCACTTTATTTTGTGTTTCACACCCAGGAGGGAATCTCTGTAATAGTTAGGGTAGCTAGCTATGTGTTTTGGCATTTGAGATGCGAAGAAATTTTATGTGCAAACAAACTGGATGTACTTCGTGTACAAAATGGACAATCTCTTTCGAAGAATCAGGGTTTCGGACGAAAACTCATCCGTTACAAAGGCATTTCATTTTTTAAATAACCTAAGCATTACCAAACTGAATATAATGATAAAACACACTAATATTAAATATAAGAAAAAAGAATCACAGAAAAATCTATTTTCAAAGTTAAGTTATTCACAAACTAGTGATTTATAGAAATTTCAAATAATTCAAAATTTAAACTATTCAAATTTGAAAACTACGGGCACTAACAGAATGTTTGTAATTTTTTGTACCTAAAGCAACAATATTCACAAAGAAACTCTAAATACAGCAAAAAACAACTCAAAAATAAATAAAACAAAAATAAATAAAGCAAAAAAACAAGAAAATAAAAAAGCCCGCCTACTAGGCCAAAGCAGCCTGCATACGACTAGAAACCCAACGTGTTGTTGGGCCAGGATGCAGGCCCGCAAAGGCCCTGTAGGCCCACAGGGCAGCACAGAACAGGTAGGCCCAGTAGGCCTGCTTTGGAGAGGAGCTCGAGAGAGCTACCGCAATGGGGCTTATAAACCAGTGAGGACGCCCCTCGGCTAGCGAGGTGGGACTAAACTTGCCGCCCCACACCTGCGCGAGCACACCCCCTTTGGTACCGGGTCGTGGCTCCAACCGGTACTAAAGGGGGGGGGTCTTTAGTACCGGTTGATGCCACCACCTGATACTAAAGGGGTGTCGTTCCCGTCGCTTAGCCTGGCCAAAAAAGACCTTTAGTACCGGTTGGTGGCTTCAACCGGTACTAAAGGTTGTTCTATATAAGAAAAAACACTTCAAAAAATTTGTCAGTTTCTCATCTCCCTCTGCTTCTTTCTCCTCTGCCCCATCGCCGCCACCCCCGTCGCCGTCGCCGTCCCCGTCCCCGTCGCCGCGCCCCGCCCTGTCCTCCCGTCGTCCCCGCCCGGCCCGTCCCCGTCCCCGTCGTCGCCGCCCCATCCCCATCCTCGTCCTCACCGCCCGTCTCCGTCCCCGTCACCGCCCCCCATCGTCGCGCCTCGCCGGTGAGCTCCTGCCCCGGCCGCACACACACACACACACACACACTGTTGTCGGCGTTCTGGGAACGGGGGTCCCCAGACTTGCCTGCCTGGGGCCTGCGGCGTGGCTCGAGTGGGGGCCCAGCGCGGCCCATCTTCATCAACACGAGGCTCAAGACCCTCGCGAGGGGCCAAGCCTCGCGAGGCGGATGACACGGTGCATCCTTGGGCACGGCCTCGTCAGGCTAGCTCGCAAGGAGGCGGAGAGTTCAAGGCGGGGTACCTCGTGAGGTAGCTATGACGCGGGCCATGATGACACGGGGCACTAGGCGGGTGCCAGCGCGCGCAGCGTCCCTCTTTCCTCTTTGGTGCAAAGGGAGCAAGCGTATCAGCGGAGTACCAAGGCATCAGGCAAAGGTTGCCACTTCGGTGCAACGAGACCAGGACCAGAAGGACTACGAGACGGAGGTCACGATGGAGCCCAGCGCGGCGTCATCACCAGAGCCTTTGGCAGGCGAAGACTGCTTTTGTCAGGATAGATGTACTCGTTGTCCCCCTTCAACTTAGCCCGCCATTGTTGGATCCCTTCCCGCTCAATATTTGGGGAGAGGACCAGGGCCTCTATAAATAGGGCTAGCCACCCACATAGCAGGGGGTTCGGTTTTTGGTTCATTGGGTTGTTCGGTTGCTGGTCGTTCGGTCCGGGATCTGAGAGAGAGAGAGAGAGGGTGACTGAACTCTTCATAGCAGTTCATCACCACAGCCAAGAGCAGACCCTCGCGAGGCTGTTCTTCCTTGTATTGTTCATCCTCACCAGCCCCAGGAGGCAATCCATCCACCACACACTAGACTAGGGTATTACACCACATCGGTGGCCCGAACCAATATAAATCTTGTGTCTTTCGTGTAGTTCTTTTAGTAGTTTAGATCCCATCGCGATGGAGAGGTTGAAGGCGAGATTTCTGCGCGCACCCTAGTGTTCGAACCTTAAGGGTCAGCCGGAACCCGAAATCCGACATTTGGCGCGCCAGGTAGGGGTGCGCCGGAATTCGTCTTCCACCGCTCCGCTCTCCTCCGACCGTCGCGTCCATGTCTGACGCTCGTCGAGCCCGCGCCGAGCGCCGGGCCGCCATCACTTCTCGCGTCGCCCAGACGGCCCCCGTCGATGGGCATCCTCGTCGTTCCCCATCGCCCGCCATCAACGCCGCCACCGGTCCGGCAGGGGGCGAGTAGCAGGCATCGTCTCAGCACCCGTCCGTGCGGAAAGACGGCCGCACCGCCACTCCATCACTCGCTCCAGCCGGTTCTTCGTCCCGCGTGCTCCGCGCACCCTTGGAGGCTCGAGCTGCGCTCCTCGTGGCAAACAAGCTCCTGCGCTACCATCCCGTCGACGACGTCTATGAAGAATGGCTCGACCGCGTCGCCGAGC
Source organism: Triticum monococcum (assembly GCA_034509565.1). Taxonomy (NCBI): domain Eukaryota; kingdom Viridiplantae; phylum Streptophyta; class Magnoliopsida; order Poales; family Poaceae; genus Triticum; species Triticum monococcum. Next base: position 143,617,366 of record CM067841.1, on the reverse strand, counting down.
TTGTCCGCGCCGCAGGGGGCTCTTCCGCGCCGTTCGTCCCTCTGCGCCGCACTCCGCCCCGCGCGGGCAACGAAGCTCCGGAGGCGCACCAGCCACCTCCTCTCCAAGAAGATGCCGTGGCTCCAAGGCGACTGGCCCCTGGGTGGAACCCGCTCCGCCAGGCGCCATCGCAACAAGAGCAAAGCTGCCAAGAAATCCCTTGCCCGCAGGGGGCTGCCCGGGCGCTCCCTGCTCCGGCACGCCGCGACCCTGCTCCAGCTCTGGCACGTCAAGAGCCCACCCTGCTCCTAGCTGCAGCGCGTGGGGACCCTCAAGACCAAGCTCTCCACCAACCGAGGTCTTTCGTGGCCACCGCGGGCTGCCACGCCTACACCACTGAGCTGCGCAGCGTCGCGTGGACCGGCAAGTTCAAGCCCGACCTGCCTCCTTGCTACGACGGCACAACTGACCCCGCGGAATTCCTCCAGCTCTATGAGCTGGGCATCGAGGCTGCCGGCGGGGATGAAAAGGTCATGGCGAACTGGTTCCCCATGGCGCTGAAGGAAGGGGCGCGAACCTGGCTCCTGAATCTGGCTCCAGGCACAATCTCCTCCTCGGACCAGATGCGCGCCCGCTTCATCGCCAACTTCCAAGGTACTCGCGATCGGCCGCCTGCCGTGAGCGACATGCGCCGCATCAAGCAACAACCCGGAGAGACCCTGCAGAAGTACATCCAGCGCTTCAACAGCGCGCGCCTCAAGATCCCCAGGGTGTTAGAGGAGGCCATTGTAACACCCTCGATGCGACTATATCTCCCACGTGTCGAGGCACGACTTAGAGGCATAATCGCATTGAAGGCATAAGGCGCAAGTGAGGCAATCTTTACACAACCCATGTACATATAAATATAAAGGGGGAAAATAATAATAATAGTTGGCTTACACTCGCCACGTCACATCAAGGTACATAAATAGCATTCATCATACAAACACTCATGGCCCGACTACGGCGCCAAAATAGAAAGACCCCCCAACATGCGACAAAGACCCTGAATCGAACCCCGAGCAGGCACCACTACTGATCATCAGGAAAAGAAACATAGTATCGCTGAGAGTCCTCGTCGTACTCCCACTTCAGCTCGAACGCGCCATCCGGAGGAGTATCATCGGTCCCTGCATCTGATGAAGTAGTAATCTGTGAGCCACAAGGACTCAGCAATCTCGCACCCTCGCGGTCAAGACTATTTAAGCTAAATAGGTAAGGAAGGGGTAATGTGAGTGGAGCTGCAGCAAGCGACTAGCATATATGGTGGCTAACTTATTCGCAAAAGAGAGCGAGAAGAGAAGGCAAGGCACGAGCGGAAAACTAAATAGAGCGGACTACGCAAACATAACTCCAACGCCGTGTCCACTTCCCGGGCTCCGCCGAGAAGAGGCCATCACGGCAACACACGCAGTTGATTCATTTTAATTAATTAAGTTCAAGTTATCTACAATCGGACATTAACAAATTCCCATCTGCCCATAACCGCAGGCACGGCTTTCGAAAGATCAATCCCTGCAGGGGGTCCCAACTTAGCCCATAACAAGCTCTCACGGTCAACGAAGGAATAGACCTCCACCCAGGACCCACCGATCAGACTCGGTATCCCGGTACAACAAGATGATTCGACAGGTCAAAACTAGTCCAGCAACACCGCCCGAATGCGCCGACAAATCCCGATAGGAGATGCACATATCTCTTTCTCAGGGCACACTCAGATGAGACTAGCTACGAGTAAAACCAACCCTCAAGTTACCCCGAGGTGGCCCCGCAGGCAGCTCATTTCGGACCAACACTCAGAGGAGCACTGGCCCGTGGGGGGCTAAAATAAAGATGACCCTCGGGCTCCGAAAACCCAAGGGAAAGAAAAGGGTAGGTGGCAAATGGTAAAACCAATGTTGGGCATTGCTGGAAAAGCTTTAAACAAGGCGAACTATCAAGGGGTTCCCATTATAGCCCAACCGCGTAAGGGACGCAACAAACCGGAAACATAACACCGATATGACGGAAACTAGGGCGGCAAGAGTGGAACAAAACACTAGGCGAGAGGCCGAGCCTTCCACCCTTTACCAAGTATATAGATGGGTAAAGATAACATGTCAATATCATGGTATCCCAACAAGTAAATAAACGTCCCAACAAGGAACGGCTCCAATCTTCACCTGCAACTAACAACGCTATAAGAAGGGCTGAGCAAAGCGGTAACATAGCCAATCAATGGTTTGCTAGGACAAAGGTGGGTTAGAGGCTCAATCATGGCAATTGGGAGGCTGACAAGCAAGTGGTAGGCATCGTAGCATTGGCAGAGCAAAAGAGCGAGCAAACTAGCATAGCAAAGATAGTAGTGATTTCAAGGGTGTGATCATCTTGCCTGCACAGTTGTCAGAATTGACTGGATCCTCAAAAGCAAACTCAACGGGCTCCTTGTTATCGAACTCGTCTCCCGGCTCTACCCAACAACACAAACAAGCAACAAGGATACAATCAACCACGTGCAAAGGCAACCAATACGATGCAAAGATGATATGCTATGCGGGATGCGATGCGGGATGCAAGAATGCAACATGTAACAGGAAATGCATGAACCTGGCCTCAACTTGGGAATCCAAGTGTGCCACTGGATAGAGGGGAAGAAATCCCCTGAAAACGATATAAAGATCACGGCAATCGGAGCTACGGTTAAGAAATGGCAAGCGTTTTACTAAACGAACCGATCTGCGATTTAACAGCAACATGCCTCCTAAATGCAACAAATTAAACATGCTACAGCCACCCAACACGAAAACAAATTACATGGCAGTGATGTACTCATCAAGCTTAACAAATCATCATGACTGAGGCATAGGCAAATTCATCCATTAAGGGCTTCAAACAAGCATGGCAAAACTGAATAAGCAAAACAGATTTCAGACTTGGCGAAATTAACGCTAGTCTGTAATTTCAGACCATGATGCCCTCTTCGGAGCAGCAAAACAACATGAAGAAAAACCTGAACATGGCAAGTAAGAGCATGGCATGGAGCTACTCAACAAGCTTAACAAAACACCCAAAATGACCTGGGGCCAAAAGGGTTCACAAAATACTCTACCGAGTACACGAACATCGATGAAACACAATCAGTTTTCAGACTTAGTGAAAACTGGGACATGCTGAAATAATAACTCACGGAGGCATATAAACGAGCTCGATGCTCTCACTACGGTGCAAGTCATGGCAAGGGAAGCACATATCCATTAAGAAGGCACAAAATTCTAGCTAGACATGGCAAGAACAATGGCATATCATGCATGGATCACTAGCAATCACTCCGGCAAAATCGCAAAAGAGTTAACGATCTGCCCAAAACAGCAACTATCCAAAAGTTGAGCTCGATTGAGTCAACCTAGAGTGCTCCAACATAACAAGTAAAGACATGGATGGATTAAGCACAACAAGCATAACAAACCACTCTTACTGATCATCCTCAAAAGAGGCACGGATCACTAGGAAACAAGCCGGACATATAGCATCGTGAACTAAAACGGCTCAGACTTAGTGAAAATCACTAAGTCCCTGAAATCTGAAATCTCAGGTAGCCCTCTTCGCAAGCTTACACAAGACAACACACACCTCCTAAAAATACAAGGAAGGCACCTCTGAAAATAAGACAACATGCTTAACAATTCATCCCAAAGGGGCACAGGCATATCATGCACGGATTAAATATGGAAAAAATGACAAAAGTGCATGTTGAACTAACGGATCTGCAATTTAACTCAACATGCCTCCTTCCAACACCATTTCGGGTACCGATATGACCTCAAATGCAAATGATGCAATGGAATGAAATGATGTACTCATCGAGGCGAAGAATTTGACATATCATACACCCAAATCGGAGCTATGGATGCAAAGTTATGGCAGGTCAAACATGAGCATATGGAGTAGAAAAATCCTGGGACTTAGTAGAAATTTCAACCTCCCAGATCTAGGGTTCCAGATCTGCACGCAAACCGAGGCGGCGGCGCGAGCACTGTAGCAGGTGGAGGATCCGGCGTTCGCCGGCGACGAGGGCTCGCCGGAGTAGGAGGGAGGGCCGGCCGGAGCGGTGGTGCTCGCCGGAGTAGTCCGCGGGGGCCGGCGCGGGCGGCCGCGGCGGTTGGTGGCGACGGGCGAAGGCGGCGGCGGCCGGGCGCGCGTGGGGCGGCGGCGACTGGCGTGGAGGAGGCGGCGGCGCGCTCCGGTGACTGCCGGCGATGGCGAGGTGCGGGCTCCGGCGGCCGGAGCCGGAGAAGACAAGGCGGCGCGGGCAGATGGCCTCGGGCCCGTGCGGTGGGGAGGAGGGCCGGAGACGGGCCTCGGCGGGCCCGTGCGAGTGGCGGCGCGGCGATGTGGGCGCGGCCCACGTGTCAGCAGCAGAGTGGACGAGGGGCGGCGGCGGACACGTCCGGCGCCGGGCGGACACGTCCGGCGGCGGATCTGGAATCTTTTTTTTTTGGAAGCTAGGGTTTCGAGGTGGAGGACAGGATCCGAAATGGAGGGGGTATAAATAGGCATAGAGGGAGCTAGGAGAGTCCAAATGAGGTGCAGTTTTCGCCCACACGATCGTGATCGAACGACCGAGGCGATGGAGCTGAGTTTGGTGGGTTTTGGGCCAAAATGGAGGGGTGTTGGGCTGCACACACACGAGGCCTTTTCGGTCCCTCGGTTAACCGTTGGAGTATCAAACGAAGTCCAAATGACCTGAAACTTGACAGGCGGTCTACCGGTAGTAAACCAAGGCCGCATGGCAAGTCTCGGCCCAATCCGGAAATGTTTACTCCCCACACACGGAAGAAAGCTAGAAATGGCCACCGGAGGAGAACGAAGCGCCGGAATGCAAAACGGACAACGGGGAAAATGCTCGGATGCATGAGATGAACATGTATGCGAATGCAATGCACGTGATGACATGATATGAGATGCACGAAAACAAAAACAACACACGGAGACAGAGACCCGAACCCAAGAATTAAATATAACTTAATGCCGGAAACGGCATGAGTCGGAGTACAATTGGGGAAGGTTACATGTGGGGCGTTACAACACTCCACCACTACGAAAAGATCTCGTCCCGAGATCTAGGACTGAAAGAACTCCGGGTACTCAGAACGGAGGTGATCCTCGCGTTCCCAGGTAGCTTCACGGTCGGAATGGTGTGACCACTTGACTTTGAGAAACTTGATTGACTTGTTGCGAGTTTTGCGTTCAGTCTCTTCAAGGATTGCAACTGGGTGCTCACGGTAGGAGAGATATTCTTGGAGCTCAATGTCCTCGAAGTTGACGGTGCGCTCAGGCGTCTTGAAGCACTTACGGAGTTGCGAGACGTGAAACACATCATGAACATTAGCAAAGGTTGCAGGAAGCTCGAGTTGATAGGCGAGGTCGCCTCTCTTGCTGACGATCTTGAAAGGCCTGACGTATCTTGGGGCAAGCTTCCCTTTGATACCGAAGCGACGAGTCCCTTTCATAGGAGAGACGCGGAGGTAGACATGGTCTCCGATCTCGAAAGCCAAATCACGGTGCTTGCTATCGTAGTAGCTCTTCTGACGAGACTGGGCTGCTTTGAGGTTATCACGAATGACCTTGCACATTTCTTCCGCTTCTGTGATCAGGTCATTGCCCAGCAGCTGACGTTCACCGGTTTCAGACCAGTTGAGAGGTGTACGGCACTTCCTACCATACAGAATTTCAAACGGGGCCTTGCCGGAGCTTGCTTGGAAACTGTTGTTGTACGAGAATTCAGCATAAGGAAGGCAATCCTCCCACTTCATGCCGAAGGAGATAACACAAGCCCTGAGCATATCTTCAAGAATCTGGTTGACACGCTCGACTTGACCGCTTGTTTGAGGGTGGAAAGCAGTGCTGAAGCGAATGCTGGTGCCCATGGCCTTCTGAAAAGAATCCCAAAACTTGGAGGTAAAGATGCTGCCACGGTCTGAAGATATCACTTGAGGAATACCGTGCAGAGAGACAATACGAGAGGTGTAGAGCTCTGCCAATTGAGCTGCAGTGATTGACTCTTTGATAGGCAAGAAATGAGCCACTTTGGTCAGCTTGTCGATGACAACGAATATAGCATCATTGCCACGCTTGGACTTAGGAAACCCAGTCACGAAGTCCATTTCAATGTCGTCAAACTTCCATTCTGGAATGGCGAGAGGTTGGAGGAGACCTGCTGGCCTTTGGTGTTCTGCTTTCACTCTTCTGCAGACATCACATTCATTCACGAATTGAGCGATGTCGCGCTTCATTCGAGTCCACCAATAAGTTTGCTTCAGGTCTTGATACATCTTCGTGCTCCCAGGGTGGATGGAGAGGAGAGAGTTATGAGCCTCATTCATGATCACTTTACGAAGTTCTCCTTTGGGCACAACAATTCGATCCTCGAAGAAGAGAGTGTCCTTGTCATCAAGTCGGTAGCACTTGTACTTGGACTAACTCTTTGCAATACCGATCTTCACCTTTTTCACCATAGCATCAAGAAGCTGGGCTTGGCGAATCTGGTCTTCCAAGGTAGGAGAAACTTGAAGGTTGGCAAGGAAACCTTGAGGAACAACTTGCAGATTAAGTTTGCGGAAGGCTTCACAAAGCTCGGGTTGATAAGGCTTGAGAATCAGACTGTTGCAATATGCTTTTCTGCTCAAAGCGTCAGCAATCACATTAGCCTTGCCTGGAGTATACTCTATACTCGGATTGTACTCTTGAATCATTTCGACCCATCGAGTCTGCCTGAGGTTGAGATTGGGCTGAGTGAGGATGTACTTGAGACTTTTGTGATCAGTGAAAATGTCCACTTTCCTTCCCAAGAGAAGATGTCTCCAAGTCAACAATGCGTGCACAACTGCCGCCAACTCGAGATCATGAGTGGGGTAGTTCTTCTCATTTGGCTTCAACTGGCGAGAGGTATAAGCAACAACTTTCTTCTCTTGCATCAGTACTGCACCGAGACCTTGGAGAGAGGCATCACAAAAGACCTCGTACGGCTTGGTTTCATCAGGCGGAGTTAGAACTAGAGCAGTGATCAATTTCTCTTTCAAAGCGTTGAAAGCAACATCACACTCCGGAGACCAAACGTACTTGACGTGCTTCTGAAGAAGATTTGAGAGAGGCTTCGCGATCTTGGAGAAGTTTTCAACGAATCTTCGGCAATAACTTGCAAGACCGAGGAAGCTACGGAGTTGCTTCACATTCTGAGGAGGTTCCCAATTAACAATTGCAGACACCTTCTCAGGATCCACGGAAATGCCCTTGGCAGAGATAATATGACCAAGATAAAGAACCTCATCGAGCCAAAACTCACACTTGGAGAACTTGGCATAGAATTGATGTTCCCTTAGCTTGTCGAGAACCAAACGCAAGTGTTTGGCATGATCTTCCTTGTTCTTCGAGAAAACCAGGATATCATCGAGATAGACCAAAACAAAGTCGTTGGTGTAGGGGTTGAAGATGAAGTTCATCATGCGAGAGAACGTCGGAGGAGCATTGGCGAGGCCAAAAGACATAACTGTGTATTCATATGACCCATAGCTTGTTCTGAACGCCGTCTTTGGAATATCTTGTTCACGAATGCGAATTTGATGATAACCCATACGGAGATCAAGCTTGGAGAATACTTGGGCACCCTTGAGTTGTTCGAATAGCTCATTAATGTTGGGAAGTGGATATTTGTTCTTGATGGTCTTCTTGTTCAATGGACGATAATCAACACAAAGTCGGTCCGTTCCATCCTTCTTCTTCACAAAAAGAACACCACAACCCCACGGAGAAGTACTAGGCCGAATGAGACCCATACTTTCTTGCTTATCGAGCTGTTTCTTCAACTCCTTCAGCTCTTCGGGGCCGAGCTTGTAAGGCCGCTTGCACACCGGGTCCGTACCGGGCTCAAGTTCAATAACGAATTCAACAGGCCGGTTTGGAGGCATGCCTGGGAGTTCTTCAGGGAAGACATCTTGATACTCACAAACAACCGGAATCTGCAAAATAGCATCCAATTCACCCTTCTCATTGAGAGAGAATAACCGGATGGTATTATCCCGAGCAGCAAAGACAATCACTTCCTCAGACGAATGAGTCAGTTGAATCTGCTTGGCTGCGCATCCAGCTGAGCTTTATGTTTAGAGAGCCAGTCCATCCCAAGAATGAGGTCGATATCAGAATTGCCAAGAACCATAGGAGAAGCCAAGAACTTGAAATCACCCATCATGATAGAAATATCCGGAATCATCATAGTGGAACTAAGACGCTTCGCTGGAGAGACGACTTGCATAGCTCTAGGTAATGCCTTAGTGCTAAAATTGTTCTCCGATGCAAAAGGGAATGACATGAAGGAATGCGATGCACCAGAGTCAAAAAGAACTTTTGCAGGAATATCATTGACAGGAAGGTTACCCATGATCACATCTGACGAATCCTCTGCTTGAGCTGCATTCACCATATTGACCTTGGCGTGCTTGGGATTATGCTTGACCACAGCTATACTTGCCGATCTGACAGGAGGAGGAGGAGGAAGACGCCTCTGGTTAAAACACTTGTTGGCGTAGTGGCCCTTCTGTTGGCACTTGTTGCACGTGACCTCTGAGAGCGGACGGTGGTACGGAGCACTCGATCTTGGAGCTTGAGACGAAGTCTTGTTCTGAAAGCCTGGGTTGGGTGGGTGGGACAAACCACTGCCACCTTTGCTCTTCTGCTGATACGGCTGACGGAACGGAGGAGGAGGAAGCCAATACTTCTGCTGCTTGGTCACTTGAGTAGAGGACGAAGACGAAGTGTCTCTGACTCGCTTCCTGGAAGCATCACACCTGAGCTGAGCAGCCTCTTGCTTCAGTGCCATGTTGTAGAACTCATCGTATCTCAGCGGCTCGAAGAGGACAAGAGCGAGCTGAATTTCTTCACGAAGACCACCCCTGAACTGATAGATCATGCTCTTCTCATCAGGAACATCCTGCTTGGCAAAACGGGCGAGCTTCTGGAACAATTTTTTGTAGTCATAGACAGACAAAGAGCCTTGCTTCAGATTGCGGAATTCTTCACGTTTCCTTTCAGTCACACTTTGAGGAATGTGATGAGCGGGGAAATCACGACGGAAATCATCCCAAGTGATCAAACGTCCACCTCTGGAATCCCGGTACTGCTGAAACCACTCTGCGGCCTGATCCTTGAGCTGGAAAGACGCGAACTTGACGAAATCTTCAGGTCTGATGTTGCTACATTCAAAATGCTTGCCTAGATCGACTAACCAATCATCAGCATCGGTAGCCTCAACGCAGTTACTGAACGTCTTTGGACCATTTGCGAGGAACTGATTCAGAGTTGCAAACTGGTTCTGGTTGCTGCCTTGATTTGCTTGACTGCTTTGATTCCGCTCTTGGATGATTTGCATGATCAGCTGAGTATTTGCATTAGTAGCAGCCATCACAGCCTGCCATGCTTCCGGAGGAGGCGAAGGTGGCGGAGGATCTGGGTTCAGAGTCGTGCGCGTTGGAGGAGCCATCCTGAAGAGGTTGACCACCATTAGCACACAAATAGACAAATATAGAAGGTGAATCCAACGGAATGAAAAATTGCAACATAAGTCTTCACATCCGAACAAAATGAACGAATGCACTTCCCTTGAAGTGGTCACATATTCCTAAATTGCGACGCCACGAAGAATCAGGTAGAAGAGGTACATCAACGAGGGATGGAATCAATATATGACGTCGGAGAAGAACGAACACCACAACTCAAAATAAACCAAGGGTTGGCTTGCGGAATAAGCCGGAACAAACACATGATAGAAATTTTGTCCGAAGTGTTCGTGGTAGGACCTACACGGGCTCGACCGTACAGCACCATCATGTACAAGGCAGTGCACATGACATACGAAGCGTCCCCGAGTCAGCATAGCCAAGGACTCTTTAAGACACAACGAGGCCACTGTAAAATCGACCGTGAATAGGCGAACCACTAGACGTCGAACCCCAATTTCATATCACACATCTGTTGAAAAGATATCCTAAGGCTACTTGAATTCCCACCTATGAAATTCCCGAAACTTTCCGGTTATGCAATCAGGTGTTGAGGATACAGGGGAAGCATAATATCTCACCCAAGCTAGCAAATCCTACATCCAGCTGCATCCATCCTTCAACACATAACCAAGAAGCCTTCGGAAACCATCTATCTCAACCTTCGAAAAGCATCCGTTATACAAGTTATGGCGATACTCCCGAACTCCCGCCCCAGTACTGGGTGGCGTCGAGGTTATCTCACCAACGAACTGCATAAAGGAGATTTTCGATGTCGCGCACATATCTCAAGTATACCAGAATTGCAACGATAGAATTATGATGACAACACCTCAGAGCTCAACTCCCCGGGACACTTCCACTAAACCCCTGACAGGAGGCACCAAGACAGTATTCTCATCATAAGCCATCGGAACAAAACTAAGATACTCGCGTGATCCTAAAATTTTTTTTAGTGAAATTTGAGAAGAGAAGAGTCAAAACTCTACGTCAGGATGCCTTACCAGAGCGATGAGGAGACTGGGAAGTAAAAAGAATTCCTAAGCTCTCCGATATATAATTCCTAAGGACTCAAAACATTTTTCTAGACACAACTCGGCTGCTAGAAACGATCAAGCAATGGGGCTCCTAAGGTCGGGGAAGGCTCTGATTACCAACTTGTAACACCCTCGATGCGACTATATCTCCCACGTGTCGAGGCATGACTTAGAGGCATAATCGCATTGAAGGCATAAGGCGCAAGTGAGGCAATCTTTACACAACCCATGTACATATAAATATAAAGGGGGAAAATAATAATAATAGTTGGCTTACACTCGCCACGTCACATCAAGGAACATAAATAGCATTCATCATACAAACACTCATGGCCCGACTACGGCGCCAAAATAGAAAGACCCCCCAACATGCGACAAAGACCCTAAATCGAACCCCGAGCAGGCACCACTACTGATCATCAGGAAAAGAAACATAGTATCGCTGAGAGTCCTCGTCGTACTCCCACTTCAGCTCGAACGCGCCATCCGGAGGAGTATCATCGGTCCCTGCATCTGATGAAGTAGTAATTTGTGAGCCACAAGGACTCAGCAATCTCGCACCCTCGGGGTCAAGACTATTTAAGCTAAATAGGTAAGGAAGGGGTAATGTGAGTGGAGCTGCAGCAAGCGACTAGCATATATGGTGGCTAACTTATTCGCAAAAGAGAGCGAGAAGAGAAGGCAAGGCACGAGCGGAAAACTAAATAGAGCGGACTACGCAAACATAACTCCAACACCGTGTCCACTTCCCGGGCTCCGCCGAGAAGAGGCCATCACGGCAACACACGCAGTTGATTCATTTTAATTAATTAAGTTCAAGTTATCTACAATCGGACATTAACAAATTCCCATCTGCCCATAACCGCGGGCACGGCTTTCGAAAGATCAATCCCTGCAGGGGGGTCCCAACTTAGCCCATAACAAGCTCTCACGGTCAACGAAGGAATAGACCTCCACCCAGGACCCACCGATCAGACTCGGTATCTCGGTACAACAAGATGATTCGACAGGTCAAAACTAGTCCAGCAACACCGCCCGAATGCGCCGACAAATCCCGATAGGAGCTGCACATATCTCTTTCTCAGGGCACACTCAGATGAGACTAGCTACGAGTAAAACCAACCCTCAAGTTACCCCGAGGTGGCCCCGCAGGCAGCTCATTTCGGACCAACACTCAGAGGAGCACTGGCCCGTGGGGGGCTAAAATAAAGATGACCCTCGGGCTCCGGAAACCCAAGGGAAAGAAAAGGGTAGGTGGAAAATGGTAAAACCAATGTTGGGCATTGCTGGAAAAGCTTTAAACAAGGCGAACTATCAAGGGGTTCCCATTATAGCCCAACCGCGTAAGGGACGCAACAAACCGGAAACATAACACCGATATGACGGAAACTAGGGCGGCAAGAGTGGAACAAAACACTAGGCGAGAGGCCGAGCCTTCCACCCTTTACCAAGTATATAGATGGTTAAAGATAACATGTCAATATCATGGTATCCCAACAATAAATAAACGTCCCAACAAGGAACGGCTCCAATCTTCACCTGCAACTAACAACGCTATAAGAAGGGCTGAGCAAAGCGGTAACATAGCCAATCAATGGTTTGCTAGGACAAAGGTGGGTTAGAGGCTCAATCATGGCAATTGGGAGGCTGACAAGCAAGTGGTAGGCATCGTAGCATTGGCAGAGCAAAAGAGCGAGCAAACTAGCATAGCAAAGATAGTAGTGATTTCAAGGGTGTGATCATCTTGCCTGCACAGTTGTCAGAATTGACTGGATCCTCAAAAGCAAACTCAACGGGCTCCTCGTTAGCGAACTCGTCTCCCGGCTCTACCCAACAACACAAACAAGCAACAAGGATACAATCAACCACGTGCAAAGGCAACCAATACGATGCAAAGATGATATGCTATGCGGGATGCGATGCGGGATGCAAGAATGCAACATGTAACAGGAAATGCATGAACCTAGCCTCAACTTGGAAATCCAAGTGTGCCACTGGATAGAGGGGAAGAAATCCCCTGAAAACGATATAAAGATCACGGCAATCGGAGCTACGGTTAAGAAATGGCAAGCGTTTTACTAAACGAACCGATCTGCGATTTAACAGCAACATGCCTCCTAAATACAACAAAATGAACATGCTACAGCCACCCAACACGAAAACAAATTACATGGCAGTGATGTACTCATCAAGCTTAACACATCATCATGACTGAGGCATAGGCAAATTCATCCATTAAGGGCTTCAAACAAGCATGGCAAAACTGAATAAGCAAAACAGATTTCAGACTTAGCGAAATTAACGCTACTCTGTAATTTCAGACCATGATGCCCTCTTCGGAGCAGCAAAACAACATGAAGGAAAACCTGAACATGGCAAGTAAGAGCATGGCATGGAGCTACTCAACAAGCTTAACAAAACACCCAAAATGACCTGGGGCCAAAAGGGTTCACAAAATACTCTACCGAGTACACGAACATCGATGAAACACAATCAGTTTTCAGACTTAGTCAAAACTGGGACATGCTGAAATAATAACTCACGGAGGCATATAAACGAGCTCGATGCTCTCACTACGGTGCAAGTCATGGCAAGGCAAGCACATATCCATTAAGAAGGCACAAAATGCTAGCTAGACATGGCAAGAACAATGGCATAGCATGCATGGATCACTAGCAATAACTCCGGCAAAATCGCAAAAGAGTTAACGATCTGCCCAAAACAGCAACTATCCAAAAGTTGAGCTCGATTGAGTCAACCTAGAGTGCTCCAACATAACAAGTAAAGACATGGATGGATTAAGCACAACAAGCATAACAAACCACTCTTACTGATCATCCTCAAAAGAGGCACAGATCACTAGGAAACAAGCCGGACATATAGCATCGTGAACTAAAACGGCTCTGACTTAGTGAAAATCACTAAGTCCCTGAAATCTGAAATCTCAGGTAGCCCTCTTCGCAAGCTTGCACAAGACAACACACACATCCTAAAAATACAAGGAAGGCACCTCTGGAAAGAAGACAACATGCTTAACAATTCATCCCAAAGGGGCACAGGTATATCACGCACGGATTAAATATGGCAAAAATGACAAAAGTGCATGTTGAACTAACGGATCTGCAATTTAACTCAACATGCCTCCTTCCAACACCATTTTGGGCACCAAGATGACCTCAAATGCAAATGATGCAATGGAATGAAATGATGTACTCGTCGAGACGAAGAATTTGACATATCATACACCAAAATCGGAGCTACAGATGCAAAGTTATGGCAGGTCAAACATGAGCATATGGAGTAGAAAAATCCTGGGACTTAGTAGAAATTTCAACCTCCCAGATCTACGGTTCCAGATCTGCACGCAAACCGAGGCGGCGACGCGAGCACTGTAGCAGGGGGCGGATCCGGCATTCGCCGGCGACGAGGGCTCGCCGGAGTAGGAGGGAGGGCCGGCCGGAGCGGTGGTGCTCGCCGGAGTAGTCCACGGGGGCCGGCGCGGGCGGCCGCGGCGGTTAGTGGCGACGGGAGAAGGCGGCGGCAGCCGGGCGCGCGTGGGGCGGCGGCGACTGGCGTGGAGGAGGCGGCGGCGCGCTCCGGTGACTGCCGGCGATGGCGTGGTGCGGGCTCCAGCGGCCGGAGCCGGAGAAGACAAGGCGGCGCGGGGAGATGGCCTCGGGCCCGTGCGGTGGGGAGGAGGGCCGGAGACGGGCCTTGGCGGGCCCGCGCGAGTGGCGGCGCGGTGATGTGGGTGCGGCCCACGTGTCGGCAGCGGAGTGGACGAGGGGCGGCGGCGGACACGTCCGGCGGCGGATCTGGAATCTTTTTTTTTTGGAAGCTAGGGTTTCGAGGTGGAGGACGGGATCCGTAATGGAGGGGGTATAAATAGGCATAGAGGGAGGTAGGAGAGTCCAAATGAGGTGCGGTTTTCGCCCACACGATCGTGATCGAACGACCGAGGCGATGGAGCTGAGTTTGGTGGGTTTTGGGCCAAAATGGAGGGGTGTTGGGCTGCACACACACGAGGCCTTTTCGGTCCCTCGGTTAACCGTTGGAGTATCAAACGAAGTCCAAATGACCCGAAACTTGACAGGCGGTCTACCGGTAGTAAACCAAGGCCGCATGGCAAGTCTCGGCCCAATCCGGAAATGTTTAATCCCCACACACGAAAGAAAGCTAGAAATGGCCACCGGAGGAGAACGAAGCGCCGGAATGCAAAACGGACAACGGGGAAAATGCTCGGATGCATGAGATGAACATGTATGCGAATGCAATGCACGTGATGACATGATATGAGATGCACGAAAACAAAAACAACACATGGAGACAGAGACCCGAACCCAAGAATTAAATATAACTTAATGCCGGAAATGGCATGAGTCGGAGTACAATTGGGGAAGGTTACATGTGGGGCGTTACAGCCATCATCTCCGCCTTCTCTGACGGCGTGCGTGACGTAAAGATGAAGGAGGAGCTGGTGATGCACGAGGACCTCTGCACCTCCCTGGAGCTGTTCAACTTGGCGAACAAGTGCGCCAGGGCTGAGGAGGGACGTCTCTCCCTCCTCGAGCTACCTGCCGCGGACCCAGAAGAGAAGAAGCCCAAGGCCAAGGACGTGAAGCGAAAGGGGGCTGCCGTGCTTGCAGCCGAACCGGACACCAAGCAGGGCAAGGATCTGCCCGAACCCTCCAGAGGCAGCCGGTACTGTGTGTACCATGACCTCCACACCCACAACACCAATGAATGTCAAGAGCTCCATGCCGTGCGAGAAGGAAGGATCGGCCTACGCCCTGACCGTGCTGACCGGGGCTATGGCCGAGGAGGAGGAAGAAACCCAGGGCGCTGGGAAGACCGCGGCCCGCGCCAGGGGTGGCCCGACCAGCCTCGCGAGGACCGCTGGCGGGACCTGCCTCGTGAGGGGGACTGGAGAGACCAGCCTCGTGAGCACCGCCCTCATGGCAACGCAGGCCTACCTCCGCTGCCGCCTCCACCAAGAAGAAACGAAGACCGCCATCAAGATGAGGGGGTTGGGGGCTTGTAGGAGCCATGCGAGATCGCCTACATCCTGGGCGGAGCTCAAGCCCCAGCCTCCCAACGTATCTTCAAGCAGTTTGCCCGCGAAGTGAATGCAGTTCTCCCCAAGCTCGAAGCAACGCGCCCCCTCAGGTGGTCGGCGTGCCCCATCATGTTCAGCTCGGCATACCAGCTCAAGTGCGCAGCCACTGCGGGAGTCCTCCCGATGCTTTGCTCCCCGGTCATCAGCAACGTGCAGGTCACCAAGACCCTCATTGATGGCGGGGCAGGGCTCAACGTCCTGTCCGTGGAAACATTCAACAACCTCCAAGTGCCCTATCACCAGCTTCAGCCGACCAGGCCTTTCTCCGGGATCATCGATGGTTCCACAATCCTGATCGGGCAGGTCCGCCTCCCTGTCACCTTCGGAGCCCACAGCAACTACCGCACCGAGCTCATCGACTTCGACGTCGCCCACATCCGCCTGCTGTATAACGCCATCCTCGGGTACCCAGCGCTGGCCAAGTTCATGGCCGTGACCCACCACGGCTACAATGTCCTCAAGATGCCAGGAAGCGGCGGTGTCATCACGGTGCCCTGTGAAGAGAGAGATGCAGTGTGTTCCCTGGAGCGAGCCTTTCAGGCCGCGTCGCTAGAAGACCCAGATCACGGAAGCAGGAGGCTTCCCAAGACCACCCCCAAGAAGAAGAAGACGTCGTCAGGCTCAGCCCCTCAGGAGGTAGGCCCCACAGGGCCCGTGCCCCCTCAGGAGGGCCCTCCATCCATCGCATAGGAAAGCGTGCCCGGCACCCTCCTCAGGCAGGGTTCCGGGGCTCTCACCTGGAGGGCCACCGACCTAGCCGGAGTCACGAGGGAGGCGCTTGGGCACCATGTGGAGGCGTGCTTCGCAGCACGTTTCCCTCAAGAGGGAGCCAGGCGAGGAAGATCAGACCAGCAAGAGTTCATTGACGAGGCCATTCAAGAGCTGCAGGAGACAAGGATCATGAGAGGTTGCCGCCGCTTGCCAGCCGTGGCCCCACATCCAGGCGAGGATGGTGGGCTGCGCGTTTGCGTCGACGTACCAGGGCTCAATCAAATCGCCACAACAGAGCGCCTCTGGCCCTCGCAAGTGGGGCGCTGCGGAGGTCCACCCCACAGCTATGTCCGCAGCCTTACGGCCCGCCGAGCATGGCTGCGGCGTACCAGCGCCTCATGAGGGGCATCGTGGAGGCTCAGGAAGACAGGCGTTCCGCGGCTCTGGCGGCGGTGGAGACAGCTCGCGAGGAGTCACCAGTGCCTCCGGAGCCTCCCGAGGCCCCGGGGCCTGGGGGCTCGTGAGGATCGGCTTCTGCAGCCCGTCAAGTCTGCTGCACCAACGCTACTACGCCGACGACATCCTCAGGTGACATCTTTCAAGTTCTGTTCTCAGCTGGGAGCACCCACCCAGGGTTGCATCACTCCCAGGCCGCGTGGGTCCGTCCCCGCGGAATGTATCTGCATTTACCATTCCATCGTTAGTTTGCCTTGTTGGGGGCGCCCCTCGGGCTGCATCACCCCCAAGCCATTCGGGCCAGACCCAGCGGCGCGTATCTCCGTAGTGTTTATTTCCAACTATGCATTGCCTATCACGCTTAGCTGCCTGGTGCCCGTCCGCGGCACCTACTCTTCCCATGTCAGCCACTTGCACGTTAAAGGGGGGTGCCTGAGCATCGCGACTCAGGGCTCTTACTAGCTCTCCAGCCCTCACCCTCTGGCCTTGTCCATGGCATCGCGACCTGGCATACCAGCGATGGCTGAGACAAGCTCGAGGGCCGGGACCCGAGGACGTAGAGTACCGGCATCTAACCAAATTTTGCAGGGACACATCTCAAGATATGGCCCAGTGCCGGGCGCAACCCGCCCAGAGGTAGGGCCTTGTGAGTCCCGCGCTGGCTCACGGGTGCCCAGATACACCTCACCTAGCTCTACCATGCCAGTCACGTGTCAGGGCGGGGCTATATACGCCCCGGGGGCTCCTCCCGGAGGGGAGCCCCCTCCCACGTACCAGTGGAAGCACCATGCTCCGCGCTGGCTGACGACACTGCCGAGGAGCGGCTATGCCCGTACACATACGGAGGCGCTATGCACTGCGCTGGTGATAAACAACTGACGGTGGCCTCCGGGCCGCGTTAACCTCAGGGAGCCCAGAGCTCAGTGGCTTTCCTCATCGCAACGCCTCCCCTCGGGAGCGCCGCGTGAGGGGGTTGGGCACGGGGGCTACGGCTGGGTCACGCCCAGACGTACGCCGGTCAGCCAGGCCCCTCGGGCCAAGGTACGAAGGCCGTTTGCGCGTCAAGGGGGACCCCTGGGCATCGTGACACAGGGGCCTAACTGGTCCTGTAGCCCCTCACTCCTTAGTTCCGAAAGGCTATGCTGGGTGAGGTACGCGCGGGGCCGGGCTCTGCAGACGTAGAACAGCAGCCACGCTTACATCTCGCCTCATCACCCGCTGTTCGCGCGTCAAGGGGGACTCCTGAGCATCGCGACTCAGGAGCCTAACTGGCTCCGTAGCCCCTCACTCCTTAGTTCTGAAAGGCTATGCTGGGTGAGGTACGCGCGGGGTCGGGCTCTGCAGACGTAGAACGGAAAACACGCCTACATCACGCTTCCCTACTTGTTGTTCGAGCGCCAAAGGGGACTCCTGAGCATCGCGACTCAGGAGCCTAACTTGTCACATGGCCCCTCACTCCTTTGGTCCTGTCCTGGTTTCCGGTCGGGGCTGATGCTGGGTGAGGCATGCGCGGGGCCGGGCCTTGCCGGCGTAGAACGCAAGAAAGTAGGGAAGAAAAGCATAAAATCCAAGGAACTTAAAAGCAAATATTACAGTCCATACTGTCAATCTCATTACCAAACGCAAGTTTAAATGCCTCCCCGAGGCGTGATGCATGTGCAGGAACCTAAAGAAGAGCAGGGATGGGACGGAGTCACTCGTCGGCGCTGGTTCCGCCTTGTGGAACAGCGGGGTCGGTAGCGCTTTGCTTCGGCCTGGTGCTGAAGGCCCGGAACTTATCCAGCAGCGCCTCCGTGCACCCCTTCACGGCTTCGACACCGGCAGCAGCACCCTCGCCGCTCACCGGTTCCAGCAGGGCGTCGAGGTCGGTGTTGGGATCGCGGAGGTAGACATGGGCGAAGACCCGTGTCAGCGCGGCAGAAGACAGGATGTGCGCCTCGGCGTCGGCCGTGGGGCCGATGCCGAGGACGATGTCCTCAAGAGCCTTGACCAGGAAGGGAAGTAGCTTGGCGGGGTCATCCTCGTCACCAACAAGAGGGCTGTCCAAGCCGCTCTCGTAAAGCATCTTCAGCGAAGCGCGAGCGTCCTTCTCCATGTCCGCGAAGGCCACATGATCTTCGGCGAGGACCTGAGCCTTGGCGTCCAGCTCGGCCTTCGTCGCCTCCAGCTCCTGCTTCCACACGCCTAGACGCTCGCGGCGCTTCTTGAGCTTGGCCTCCGACTCCCCGAGCGCCGCCTCACGCGCCTTCACCCCCTTCTCCTGCTCTTGGCGAAGGCGAACCTCCTCTGCAAGTTGGCCCCGCAGGCCTTGCAGCTCGTCCTCCAGCGCCTCGCAGCGGTCGCGGGCCTTGACCGCTTCCCCCAGGGCCGCGTCACGAGCAATCTTCGCCTCAAGGACGGCCCGCTTCTCCTCGTCGCAGGCCGTCGAAGCCTGAACCAGCGCCACCCGGATCGAAGCATCAGAGCGAATCCACCCCGAAGCCAGTTCCAGATGCCCGGCCACCAGGCGAGGGTCGGCGCCGAGAAGGTCCTGGCGCAGCCGGTCCAGTTCAGCAGCAGCATGCTCCAAGACGGAGGAAGAAGACAGAGGAGCCTCGGCGCGCTCCAGGACGACAGGAGGAACTGAGGGAGCAGTGGCCAGCAAAACAGGAGGAGAAGGTGGCGGCGGCAAGGCTGCCGAATCCCGAGCCAGCGTTCGCTGCATCTCCCCAGCCGTGGCAGTGGCGCCAGACGAGGACACCTCAGGAGTCACCTAGGCCATGGGGGCTGAGCTCGCCCCCGCCAGAATGCCAGACCCCCTGAGGGCGACCGACCAGGAGAAGCCCGCGCACTGCGATCGCCCCCTTTCACAGGCGGGGGCGCTACCGCGGATGGAGCCTTAGGGGCCCGTTTTAGTTTCTTCACCGAAGCCGCCCGCCTACTCAAGAGAAGCAATCATGAGGCCTTGTCGGCAGAATGAGAAACAAGAGAACAAGGATCAAGCACTTACGGGTCATCGCCGGTGAGCTCAGGCAGCTTTCGGCCCAACTTCAAGCCAAACAGCCGGTTGGAAGGGTCGACCTTGGGAGCGGAAGGCGCGGCAGCGGACTGCCCCGGCGTAGGGGCAGGCCCGCGGGGGACCAGCCCGGTCCTGTCCTTCTTCGGGATCAGAGGCGAGCTCCCGCTACCCAGCACATCGTCAGCATCATCATCATCATCATCACTCGGCGATAGGCGGAGAGTACGGGGTGAGCGCCGAGGGAAGGGAGCCCTCGACTCTTCGTCAGTCGCCCCGGAGTCGGGCCCCTCTCCCTGCTCCTCTTCACCCTCCTCCTCGCCGGAGTCGCTGGAGGGCACGTCCACCAGTCCTTCAGAAGGCACCACGGGCACGAGCCCGACCCTGTTGAAAACGGGCATGGACTTCACCACCTGCTCCCAGTCGCTGCGAAGAAACAAGGGCTCGGGAGCGCCCTCCAACCTTGCCGCCGTGCCCCCGGCCAGAGATTGAAGAACCGCGTCCACGTCCTCTTCATCCACAGGCACGGGGCTCAGATGAGGCCTCCACATCGGAGAAGAGTACTGCCGGAGTGGAGCCAGCTGCTGCTCCAAGAACTCCCTCAACAGTGATGCGCCAGTCAACTTCGCCGTCGCCATGTTGGCTGGCCTCAAGTCCGCATCCATCTTCTCCAACACCGGCTTCGCACGGGGATCCGCGAGCTCCTCCCGGCACCAGTCACTGGCGCTCACGGCCTGCTCCGTGGGCAGGATCAGCCGAGGGTGGACGCGCCCGGCGTCAACCAAGACCCACTTGCTCCGGAAGCCATCAACCCTCTTCCCAGGATTCGAGATGGTAATGGTGCTGCCATGCGCGACGAAGCTCGCGCATGCGGAAGGAGAACTGCCAATAATCCGGAGGTAGAAGTAGTGGCGCAGCAAGGCCACCGAGGGCTGCACCCCCACGTGGGCCTCACAGTAGTAAGCGAAGATCGCCAGGAGAAGGACAGAGTTGGGGTGGAGATGCGGAGCCAGCAAGTTGTAGTGGCGGAGGACAGAGAAGAAGAACTCGGAGAAGGGGGGCACCAAGCCCGCTACGATGGCGCCCACAAAGAAAGGGTAATAGGTGCTCCCTCGACCTTTAGGGGAGGCGGAGCCGACCTAGAACACCTCCGTCCCGACGATGCCCCTGCGCTGCCGCCATCCGGCACAGCCGGGTAAAGGTGGCCTTGGACACAGTCGGCGGGTCCAGAGCAGGGCAATACCAAGCTTCGGCCGGAGGCTTGCGAAGCGCCATGGCTTCCTAGGTCGCGCAACCAGAGTAGATCTGGAAGTTTGGAGGAAGAAAGGGGAGGCCCAAGAAAGGGGATCTGAGCAGCAACCGGAGAAAGCAAGGGCGAAGTCTGGGAAGATGCCTCTCCCTTGTCAACCCGCGTGGTTGCTAAGGCGCCACGTCCAATCAACCGCCACGCGGCGTCCAAGGCCGCAGGCTGTTAGGGCCCGCGGTGCTTTGCCCTTGCCCTTTCGCCTCTCGGCATGGCCAAGTCCATGCGCGCCTTGGGCCCGGGGGCTACTGTCGGCATTCTGGGAACGGGGGTCCCCAGACTTGCCTGCCTGCGGCCTACGGCGTTGCTCGAGTGGGGGCCCAGCGCGGCCCATCTTCATCAAATCGAGGCTCAAGACCCTCGTGAGGGGCCAAGCCTCGCGAGGCGGACGACACGGCGCATCCTCGGGCACGGCCTCGTCAGGCTGGCTCGCGAGGAGGCGGAGAGTTCAAGGCGGGGTACCTCGCGAGGTACCTATGACGCAAGCCATGACGACACGGGGCACCAGGCGGGTGCCAGCGCGCGCAGCGTCCCTCTTTCCTCTTTGGTGCAAAGGGAGCAAGCGTATCAGCGGAGTACCAAGGCATCAGGAAAAGGTTGCACTCCGGTGCAACGAGACCAGGGCCAGAAGGACTACGAGACGAAGGTCACCATGGAGCCCAGCGCGGCGTCATCACCAGAGCCTTTGGCAGGCGAAGACTGCTTTTGTCAGGATAGATGTACTCGTTGTCCCCCTTCAAATTAGCCCACCATTGTTGGATCCCTTCCCGCTCAATATTTGGGGAGAGGACCAGGGCCTCTATAAATAGGGCTAGCCACCCACATAGCATGGTGTTCGGTTTTTGGTTCGTTGGGTTGTTCGGTTCCAGGTCGTTCGGTCCGGGATCTGAGAGAGAGAGAGAGAGAGAGGGTGACTGAACTCTTCATAGCAGTTCATCACCACAGCCAAGAGCAGACCCTCGCGAGGTTCTTCTTCCTTGTATTGTTCATCCTCACCAGCCCCAGGAGGCAATCCATCCACCACACACTGGAGTAGGGTATTACACCACATCGGTGGCCCGAACCAGTATAAATCTTGTGTCTTTCGTGCAGTTCTTTTAGTAGTTTAGATCCCATCGAGACGAAGAGGTTGAAGGTGAGATTTCCACGCGCACCCCAGTGTTCGAACCTTAAGGGTCAGCCGGAACCCGAAATCCGACAACTGTGTTATAGAAATATTTGAAATGTTTTTTAGTTATAGAAATATTAGAAATGTTAGTTATATAGAAATGTTTTTTTAGTTATAGAAATGTTAGTTTTAGTTATAGAAATATTAGAAATGTTAGTTTTAGTTATAAAATTTAGAATTTGCATCTATGAAATCACAATCCATCATTTAAAAAATGTTACTTTACTTTTGCGGCATATAGTATTTGTTGTCGACGATGCCCGGCCCGCATCCTCGCTGTCGACCCGTTCGCGACGACGTCCTGCTTCAGAGTACCCATGTCCGGGACTAGACTCCGCCGGGCTCGCACTGGGAGGTGCTACCTTCAGGGGCACGAGGCTTGGTGAGGAACCCGGCCCCGGGTCCCGTCGTCGACCCTGATCTCCTTTGGTGGCGTTCGCATGGGCCACTTTCGGTGCGGAGGGAGCCGACCCCGCCAGAGGTGGTACATCACCGTGTTAGGGAGGAGGACGAGCACGTCCATCGCTATATGGCTGCTATGGACTTCAGGTTCTCCAATACCTGGCAGGTTCTTTGGGGAGATCACCCGAGCTATGATCCAGTGATGGTTCCTTCACTTTGGTTGTCCACCACCTAGATTACTCTCTAGTATTCGATCTTTATTAGCTAGCTAGCTAGCTAGTGATGTATTCGATATATGATATTCGAGACGATGTATTCGAGATTATATCTATTATTCGAGACGATGTATTCGAGATTATATCTATTATTCGAGACGACGTATTCGAGATTATATTCGATGATGCTTATTATGTACTATGGTTGATTCAGTTTTTCCTTATTAATTGATTGCATCCGTGCATTGTAATTTGAATATATTTATTTTGGATTAGTTAAATAAAACCTATGGCGGACAACACCGGCAGAGAGGGAGAAGAGGCCCTGTTCAATATCATACGCAATCCTCACGGGCCAGATGGTGATCAGAATGAAGAAGATTATGACGGCTCCAAATATCTAAACAACACCAGGGAGGGTGATATGATATTCGATCGCGACGACCGAATAGATGAAGTCATGAACTATGAACATGACAAAGAAAATGTTGATCTTGAAACAACAAAGACCGGCGAGGTATATATATTTATATGAGCAGGCATCTGGTGATCATCACATGTTTTAAATGACTGGAAGATATATTAACGAATCAATCTTTCTTCTTTCAGTCATCCGAATCAAGCAAATCTTTAGGCAACAAGAAACGAGGCCCGAACAAAAAGTTGAAGGAGGGCGTAAAGTACAATATCAAGGCCATCAAACCTAATTGCGGACAAGTTCATTCGTCAGTGCGGAGTTCTTGTGAAGGACCAACTCCCGATCTCCCTTCAAGAATGGAGAGAGCCAGCAAAGCCACGTCCAGGAGTTACTTTTGTCGATGACAGACAAAAACTTCTGCTTTGGGAAACGCTCATGGAACATTTCACCCTACCAGATCATTTCACAGATGCAGATGTGGAGAAAGTCAAGGACGCTGCTCTTAGGAAGATGGCGGTTGCATTCAACAACCACAAGAATCGTGTATGGGACAAGTACGTCAAGGGAGGAAGGAAGCTCCAGTATTTGAGGGAACACTAGAGAAGCAAAGTTCTCATTGGGACGATTTCGTGAAATTCAAGGATTCGGAATTATCTAAGGAACGGTCGAGAATAAACAAGGCCAATGCCGCAAAAAAGGATAAGTTCCATAAGCTGGGGCTAGGTGGCTATGAGGTGGGAATTCCTAAGTGGGATAAGTCTTATAAAGAGATGGAGGATGCAGGTGTCACTCCAAAAACATTGAGCTGGCCCCCCAGGTGCAGGACTTGGCTCTATGCGCATGGGGGGCGTTGGACCCGAAGACAGGCAAAGTTTCGAAGAAGGCATGTCTGGACGGAGCCGAAGATAAGCTACTTGTTGCAATAGAAGAGGCTCGATCGGGGGTGTTCGGGCCCAACAGAGAGAACGACAAGCTTACGCATGCCCTGGGAAATCCTGAACACCCGGGAAGAACACGAGGCAAGGGTGCTATTCCATGGTATGAGGGGTTTTCGGACTGGAACGCCGACTACAGAACCCGTGCAAGAAAGAAGATTGCGGAGGAGAAGAAGAGGAAGATGGAGGAGGAGCTGCGGAAGCTGGACTATGGACGCCTTCAAGGCCTAGAATCAGCACACGCGGACTTGGCAGTCAAATTCCAGCGGCAGAAGGAGAAGATCGACTCACTTAGCCAGCAAAGGGGGTCTCAGCAGCTGCAGCAGCTAGCGGATGATCCAGGATTGGATAGCACCGTCCCATCCATGCCGAGAAGCAGCGTGGGTTCCGCCCGAGCGACGCATTGCTGGATAGCTACCCAGTGGATGACATCATGGAGAACACTAACTGTGAGCTACACTTCAAAATGAAGAACATATCGATGAAGGTGGCGGACGCCCTTGCTTTTACAAATCCCCCCGAGGCAACCTTCCATTGCAACCTGATTCTAGCGGGCTATGCTCATGTCTTGGTTGATGAGGTGGTGGACCAATATTCGGGGCTACAGCTTGACATTCCTGGAGGTGACAAGGAGCACACACTGGGAGAGGCCAACCCTCGTATCATCCTATGGAGAAAGGATTGCATCATCTTTCGAAGGCCACCGACACCGCGTCATCCGACTCCTCGTCGAAGTCTGCCACCGAGTCAGCATACTCCCACTCCTCCAAGTCCACCAACGCGTCAGGCCACTCCTCCTCCAAGTCTGGCACAGCTTCAGGCCACTCCTCCTCCTCCAAGTCTGGCAAAGCGTCAGGCCACTCCTCCTCCAAGTCCGTCATAGCTTCAGGCCACTCCTCCTCCTCCAACTCAGCCACGTCAGCCGTCTTCGCCGCCTCAACAATCACGGAAGAGAGCCGCCTCAGCTATGGTGCATAGCAGTACAAGTCGAGGTAGTATTGGAGGTACAGGGGGAGGCAAGAGATTTCAATATGGTCCAAGCAACCCTGCGCCTCTTCCACAGAGGCCTTACGACAAGTCCGAGGAGGAAAACACAGCCATATCGAAGGCCGAGGTGGAAGCCCATTTTGCACCGAAACCGCCACCGCCGCCAAGGGAGAAAGTGCCTGAGGAAAAGATTGACCACTTCATTCGTATGGCTAGACCACCAGCTCCCAAGCCTATTGACACAGACTATGAGCGCCACCTCAGGATGTTAAATCAAGCACGTCTACAGAAAGAGGTGAGCTCGAGCTCGAGCAAATCAGCTGGCAAAACATGCGGTAAAACCGTTCCCCAGCTGGGAGAACAGGCGGCGCAATCAATCCCCCCGCTTGTTGTGCCGACAACACATGAGAGTACGCGCGCCCAGTATTATTGTGGGCAAACCGTTTATGTTCCCGAGCTGGGCGATGTGGTAATAACCGAGGAGCATATTGAGTAGGCTGAAATGCTCAAGATCACTGTTGGACAACTCCACGATATCGAGCCCATGCCTCTGATTGCAGAGGAGGAAATAAAACGGAAATATGTCCGGGGCCAACCTTTGGTCGAGCCAGATGAGGTCAAGAAGCTCCCAACGAGAATGTATGAATTGCATCAATGGTACATGGACATTACCAAGATTTCCAATTGAGAGTCCCTCATGGTGAATATCAAGAAGGATCATTACTACCATGAGAAAGCTATGTCCGTTGAGTATTCAGAACTATTTCAGTTATACAATCAAGACGCACTCGACAAATCTATCGTCTGTTGCTATTGTATGTAAGTGATTTCTTTCTGTAATTTAAGTCTCAAGCTAGCTGTAGTGATCATTTTGATCAATCATTACCTGTAATTATCCTCACTATATTGTTTTTTATGTGGTAATATGCAGGATGAAGATTTATGAAATCAATGTAGCGACCAGACCTCAAATGGTCCAATCTCTGTGCTCCGGTGTCATCCCTGAATCAGTAATGCTGACACCACACAGTACTTGAAGGATTTATAAAAGAGTAGCAATCACACACTTATTACATCGAGTGTCTCAATAGAGAACTTATTACAATAAATACGGCTTAAGGCCATCTAATAACAATAACAGCGGAAGGCTTGGAAGATAAGTGAGTCCATCAACTCCAACGGAATCACTGAGTATAGAACCATGACCTAAAACTCCTTAATCGTCGTTTGAAAAGTCTGCAACATTAACGTTGCAGCCCGAAAACGGGTCAGCACATGGAATATGCTGGCAATGTAACACATAGAGAGTAATGGAATGAAACAGCTATTCTATATGCATATTTGGCTAGTGGAAAGCTCTATGGTTACAGTTTTGCGAAAAGCCAATTTTTCCCTACTGCAAAGGAATAAATTTATTTAACTATCATGGTGGTTGTTAAACGTTGAGAATGGTTGACAGCATTCTCAATCCCGATTAAACATCATTGAACAAACCCATCAAACTTAATTTTATAGTAACATGTTGAGATTCACATGATAATCCAGGTACTAGATACTCAAGATGTCCATAACCGGGGACACGGCTAACCATGATTAGTTTATACACTCTGCAGAGGTTTGCGCACTTTTCCCGACAAGACTCGATCTCCTCCGTTTGGTTTCTCGCACTACATGGTGTTTGAGAAGATGGATGACCGAGACATAGTCTTTCAAAAGCGCTAGCACCTTACGATCGGGTAGACCGTACCACCTACATCCAGTCTACCACTGTAAGATTTCGCACAACTTAGTCAACTATGCTAGACCCCATAATAGCTTGTGGCTGCACACAGAAGTTTCTAGCATGAATAATCTCATGATCCCTTTGAGCCTGGGTGGCGGTCCAAAAGAAAACAAGCAATCCTAGAATACCCAGGTACCTCAATCCACCCAGATGTGTGTTTAAGTTGCCACCTTAGATACACCATTAATTAACAATACTCACATCTGTCATGGATATCACTCACCCAATCCACGTCTACTAGCATAGCATGGCACAATAAGCAAATGTAGAAGTAACTCCCCAAGGTTTGATAATAAACAGGTAATAGGTACTACCTCAACTACTCCCCAAACCCACGATTGAATTAGATCCTAATCATGCAATGTGAAAGGATAGATCTAATGCAATAAAACTAGGTAGTAGGAGGTATGATCAAAGTGTTACTTGCCTTGCTGATGATCCGCGAAACCTAGAGATTCGAAGTAACAGGCGGCGCACTCCGGGTATTCTATCGCAGACAAACAAAAAAACATACAATAAGTACTCATCTAATGCACAGGTAAAAGTCAACTAAGAGAACTAACCAGAAAGTTCAACTTAAGAACTCCGGTTTGCAAAAAGAATCAAATCAAACAAAGCAACGAAAGTCAAACGGCGAAAAAAAACAACTTCATTCTACTAATCTGGATCTAAGGCAATTTTTACAGTGGCAAAAACTTGTTTAAGTTGGTTAAACGGATAGAGGGTTTCGAGACGAAACTCCAGGCGCTTGAATCGCCTGATTCCGATAAACGAGCGAAAAGTTATACTAAAACGAAAATTGGATCAGAAATCGCGATCAGAAAATAATCGCGGAAAATCCGAGAAAAAGAAAAACGACGAACGGATTAACAAACGAATGTTCGTTAACCGGATCTAAATGACGAATATGTTCGTTAAAATGAACAAACGGGCGAACGCTCGTTATTTAGACTAAACCGAAAATAAAACCGATCTAATAAAAAAACGGAACCTAAAAAAACCAACGAAAACCGACGGAAAACCGATCGGTTTTTCGAGAAAAAACTGGGGCACAGAAATCGAGGCGAACCTCGGGCGGCGTGCGGCGAGGCGGCGGCGGGGTCTGGCGAGGCGACACGGTGGCGGCGGCGGCGGCGGGGTTCGGCGAGGCGGCGCGGCGGGCGAGGCGCGGCGGCGCGGGCGGCGGCACGGGGCGGCGCGGGCGCCGGCGTCGGTGCGGGGCGGGGCTAGGGTTTGGCTCGGGTGGGCTGCCCCGGCTTATAAAGCCTGCCGGGCCAGAGTCCCAGGCGGACACGGCCTGGTTAGGTCGGTGCGTGTTTTTTTTAAATAATTACGCGCAGAAGAAAAAAAGAAATACTAAACAGACTCCAATGGTTGTAGCAATCCTGCTGGCTTCTGATGCTCTGCCTTCACTCTCTGACATACATCACAAACTGCTACGTACTCGGCAATATCCTTCTTCATTCCGGTCCACCAGAAAATATCCTTCAAATCCAAATACATCTTGGTATTTCCTGGGTGAATCGAATATGGTGAATCATGGGCCTCTTGCAGAATTAGCTTTCTAATCTCCGGATCATTTGGTACATAGACACGGTCTTCAAACCATAAGGTATCGTGCTCGTCCACACAAAATCCCTTAGCCTTTCCCCTGCTAAGTTTCTCCTTAATAGAAGCAATCTCCTTGTCAGTCCTTTGGGCTTCTCTGATTTTATCCATCAATGTAGACTGAACCTCCAATGCTGCTACATAGCCTCTCGGGACTATTTCTAAACATAACTCTCGAAGATTTTCGACTAACTCCCTTGGTAATTCGCCCGTCATTAGGGTGTTGACATGACTCTTACGGCTTAATGCGTTAGCTACTACATTAGCCTTTCCGGGGTGATAATGCAATTTCATATCATAATCCTTGATGAGCTCCAACCATCTTGGTATTTCCTTTGTATGATATGCATTGATGATCTAATGTATAACATTCCAAATTGAAAATTTGGGATGTTACAATGAAAAAAGGTGGACGCTATGGCATTGGGTTCGTTGAACCAAATACCATTAATGAATACACATGGAAATTAGATCCATATTACGAAAAAGTGTAGAGGAAAGCATGCTAGAGTTCTTCAAGCGCCTCAAATACAATGAAGATATACTACTTCCTTACAACTTCGAGTGAGTCACACTGTCTTGTACTACAAATTCTGTTTTTGCCTACTAGCTAGCTACATGTTTTTGCTTACATATGCCCGCTTAATTAAGACATGCAAACGTGTGTGCATGCAGATTTCACTGGATCTTGTTAATCATTAAAGTTGATGAAGGAACAGTTGAAATACTAGAATCACTACTTAAGAAAGCAAGTGACTACACCATCTTGTCTCGGATAGTCAACAGGTAATTTCAATCATTATTAACTATATCTCGGCCTATTTAGTTCGTCATTTCCTGATATGAACTATTTAATAACCCCTTTATTCATTTTCTTTGTCAGCGGGCAGGGCTTGGGCAAAGTTCATTAGCGTCACTCCAGGCCAATGGAACCGAAAGCTGAAATGGTATCAACCCAAGGTAAGTAATTAAGTATTACTAGCTAGCTAGCTGCCATCTCTTTAATTATCATGCTTGATTAATTATTATCTGATCAAATTCATAAAGGCCCTGAAGCAGGCGCCGGCGAATAATATGTGTGCATACTACGTTTGCGAGAACATTCGCATGATGGTGTCCGAAAGGAGCAGATCTCAAAGACAGGAGTGGGTACGTTTGTCAGAACACTATTCACAATTTTTACACCATTATCAATATCTAGTCACAGAACTAATACACATGCATATTGATCTGCTTCTTAACAGTTCAAAGAGGTGCGGGAGCAGCTCCTACCAACGGAGCGCATACAAGCAATTCAAGAGGAAATAGCGGGATTTTTGCTGGACCAGGTCATAGATCCCAAAGGAGAATACTATTACCCGCTACCACCCCCATGAACCACTTCCAATTGTTATTGTGCTCCAAAGGCACCAATTAGGCTAATGCCACTGGCTCTGACAGCACCAATTAGGAGAAATTGTATATAGCTAGCTAATTATATATATATATACATGTGTGTATATATGTGTGAATTAATTAATGGTGGTTGTGAGACATTCGATGATATATATATATATATATGTGACCGGTTCTACTAGAAATTATATTTATATATATGCATAACGTGTATAATATGTAGTATCGTAAAATACCAGCAAACGAAAAAGAATCAAATGGAAAACACAAAATTAAATGAAAAAGAAATCATAAACCCAAAACCCCCCAACCTTTTAATACCGGTTGGTGTCACCAACCGGTACTAAAGGGCTCCCTGCCCCCGGAGCTGGCTCATGCCACGTGGTTGCCCTTTAGCACCGGTTCGTGTTGAACCGGTACTAAAGGGGGGGGGACCTTTAGTACCCACACTTTAGTGCCGGTTACAGAACTGGCACTAAAGGGCCTTACGAACCTGTGCTATTGTCCGGTTCTGCACTAGTGACCACCTGCTTGCACAGGCGGTCGAGCAACAACTCCTGCAACAAATCCCAGGCCGCGAGTGTAACGCCGTGAGACCGATGTGCCAGGTGTCCTCCAGTTATTCTCTGTTGTTGCGTTGTCATTGCTTGTGTGTCATGCATTGCATATCATGTCATCATGTGCATTTCATTTGCATACGTGTTCATCTCATGCATCCGAGCATTTTCCCTGTTGTCCGTTTTGCAATCCGGCGCTTCGTTCTCCTCCGGTGGTCATTTCTGCCTTTCTCTCGTGTGTGGGGGTTAAACATTTCCGGATTGGACCGAGACTTGCCAAGCGGCCTTGGTTTATTACCGGTAGACCGCCTGTCAAGTTTCGTACCATTTGGACTTCGTTTGACGCTCCAATGGTTAACCGAGGGACCGAAAAGCCTCGTGTGTGTTGCAGCCCAACACCCCTCCAATTTGGCTCAAAACCCACCTAAACCTGCTCCATCATCTAGAGCATTCGGTCACGATCGCGTGGCCGAAAACCGCACCTCATTTGGACTCTCCTAGCTCCCTCTATGCCTATAAATAGGTCCTCCTCAAAAATCTCGGACCCCCCTCCCCGAAACCCTAGATCCGTCACCTCGCGCGTCGCCGGACACTTTCTTCGCCGACGGACATTGTCCTCCCCGACGTCCGCCGCCACGTGGCGCCCCCTCATTGGCCCCGTGCCTCAGCCCCACTTTGTCGCCGTCGCTAGCCTGTGAGGCCCGGGACGGGCCCTCCCGGCCCACGCGCGCCTCCGAACGCCGCCTCCCCGCCTCTTCGCCAGGTCGCCGCCCACCGCCTGGCGCCGCCGCGCGCTCCGGCGACCACCTCCCTGCACCGTTCCACTCCAACGCGCCGGTGCTGCGGCTCCTCATCGGCGCCATATCGCCCGCACCGCGCAGGCCTCTTCTTCCGGTGGCTCCGGCGAGCCCAACTCCAGCCGTCCCCCACATCAAGTCCGGCCACTGCCGCCCCTACCTTCTCCGGCGGGAGCGCCGCCACCTCGGGTTCCATGCGCGAGATCCAGATCCGTGAACAGTAACCCTAGATCTGAGAGAGGTGGTTTTTTTCTTCTAAGTCCCAGAATCTCAGATCCATGTGCCTATGTTCATAGCATCGTATCTCCGCATCCGTAGATCCGATTTGGGCATATAGCATATATCAAATTGTTCGTCTCAGAGGGTACATAATTTCATTCCATTGCATCATTTTCATTTGAGTTCATCTTGATGCCCGAAATGCTGTTAGAAGAGTGCTACTTGAAATATTTGTCAGATCTACTACTCCGTTTAGACATTTGACATTTTTTTGCATGATTATTGTGTGCATGATATGCCCTGATGCTCTGCATATGTTTTGTTAAGGGTTTTGTCATCTTTCCAAAGGTGCAACCCATGTATTTTTGTGATGTGTGTGGTGACTAGCACAAGCTTGCAAAGTGAGGCACTTGGTAATTCTGTTTTCAGGGACTTAGCATTTCCACTAAGTCCTTGAGCTGTTTAGTTCATGATGCCATATGTTCATGTTGTTTCCTAGTGATCCGTGCCTCTTTTGAGGATGATCAGTAAGGATGTTTTGTTAATCTTGTAGTGCTCTATCCATCCATGTCTTTGTTTGAATATATGGAGCACCCTAGCTCGAGTCAATCAAGCTCTACTTTTGCTACTTTGTGAATCTGGGCAGCTTGTCAACTTGTTTGCAATTTTGCCGATGATGTTATAGTTGATCCGTGCATGCTATGCTATTGTAATTGCCATGTCTAGCTTGCATTTTGCGTGTTCTTGATAGATGTATGCTTAGCTTATCATGACTTGCACCGTAGTGAGTGCATCGAGCTTGTAAACATGCCTACTTGATATCTGTTTTCAGCATGTCCCAGTTTTCACCAAGTCTGAGAACTGATTATGTTTTTGCCATGTTCACATGCTTGCAAATGTATTTTGTGATCCCTTTTGGCTCAAGGTCACTAAGGGACTTTTGTTAAGCTCTTTGAGTAGCTCCATGCCATGCTTTACTTTGTCATGTTCAAGTCCTGTAGCATGTAGTTTTGTTGCTCTGAAGAGTTCTATCTGATCTGAAATTCCGGACAAGTGTTAATTTCACAAAGTCTGAGATCTGTTTACTGTTTGCATTTTTGCCATGCCTGTTTGAACCTGTTAATGGATGAATTGGCCGTAGCTCAGTGTTCATCTTTTGTTAAGCATCTTGAGTGGATTCCTTCGATGTATTTTGTTGCCATGTTTGGGTGCTGTAGCATGTTCATCTCATTGCGTTTAGATGGCTACTTGCTGTAAATCGCAGATCGTGGTCATATTTGAATCGCTTGCCTTTTCCAAACCATAACTCCGATTCCGGCGATCTTTATATCATTTCCAACCGAAATCATCTAATCTTTCCAGTGGCACTCTTGGATTTCCATGTTGAGGCCAGGGTCATGCATTCCTTGACCAATCATGCATATGCATCGCATCCCTCATCCCGCATATCATACCATGTTCATGTGTGGCTTGTTTACTATGTTGTTTGCTCCTTTCCGGTGCTGCTTCTTCGGGTTGGTTCCGATAACGTCACGTTTGTGAGGACCCGTTCGACTATGTCCATTTGTCTTCTTCATGGACTCGTTCTTCTTCCTTGCGGGATTTCAGGCAAGATGACCATACCCTCGAAATCACTTCAATCTTTGCTTGCTAGTTGCTCGCTCTTTTGCTATGCCTATGCTACGATGCCTACCACTTGCTTATTATGCCTCCTATATTGTTGAACCAAGCCTCTAACCCACCTTGTCCTAGCAAACCGTTGTTTGGCTATGTTACCGCTTTGCTCAGCCCCTCTGATAGCGTTGTTAGTTGCAGGTGAAGATTGAAGTTTGTTCCTTGTTGGAACATGGAGATGTTCTTCCTTGTTGGAACATGTTTACTTGTTGGGATATCACAATATATCTTATTTAATTAATGCATCTATATAATTGGTAAAGGGTGGAAGGCTCGGCCTTATGCCTGGTGTTTTGTTCCACTCTTGCCGCCCTAGTTTCCGTCATATCGGTGTTATGTTCCCGGATTTTGCGTTCCTTACGCGGTTGGGTTATAACGGGAACCCCTTGACAGTTCGCCTTGAATAAAACTCCTCCAGCAAGGCCCAACATTGGTTTTACCATTTGCCACCTAGCCTTTTCTTTCCCTTGGGTTCTGCAGACTCAAGGGCCATCTTATTTTAACCCCCCCCCCCCCGGCCAGTGCTCCTCTGAGTGTTGGTCCAACTGAGCGATGTCCGAGGCTACCAGGGGCAACTCTGGGCTGGCTTACCCGACGTCTTGCTCATCTGGTGTGGCCTGAGAACGAGATATGTGCAGCTCCTATCGGGATTTGTCGGCACATCTGGGTGGCTTTGTTGGACTTGTTTTACCATTGTCGAGGATGTCTTGTAGAACCCAGGTACCGAGTCTGATCGGAACATCTCGGGAGGAGGTCTATTCCTTCGTTGACCGTGAGAGGTTGTGCTGGGCTAAGTTGGGACACCCCTGCAGGGATTTGAACTTTCGAAAGCCATGCCCGCGGTTATGGGCAGATGGGAATTTGTTAATGTCCGGTTGTAGAAAACCTGAAGTTGACCTTAATTAAAATACATCAACCGCGTGTGTAACCGTGATGGTCTCTTTCCGGCAGAGTCCGGGAAGTGAACACGGTGTTGGAGTTATGCTTGACGTAGGTTGTTCTAGGATCACTTCTTGATCATACTTTTATCGACCATGCTTTGCCTTCTCTTCTCGCTCTCATTTGCGTATGTTAGCCACCATATATGCTAGTCGCTTGCTGCAACTCCACCTCATACCTTTACCTTACCCATAAGCTTAAATAGTCTTGATCGCGAGGGTGCGAGATTGCTGAGTCCCCGTGGCTCACAGATATTTCCAAAACCAGCTTGCATGTGCTGATGAGACCGTGCAGATGAAGCAACCAAGCTCAGGAGGAGCTCGTTGAAGATCTTGTCCTTTGTGTTGTTTCGTTCTAGTTGATCAGTAGTGGGGCCTAGTTGGGGTCGATCCGGGACCTTTGTCGCATTTGGGGTTCTTGTTTTATTTTGGTTCCATAGTCGGACCTTGATTGTATTTGGATGATGTAATGCTTTATTCATGTAATTGTGTGAAGTGGCGATTGTAAGCCAACTATGTATCTCTTTCCCTTATGTATTACATGGGTTGTGTGAAGATTACCTCACTTGCGACATTGCTTTCAATGCGATTATGCCTCTAAGTCGTGCTTCGACACGTGGGAGATATAACCGCATCGAGGGCGTTACAAGTTGGTATCAGAGCCTTCCCCGACCTTAGGAGCCCCCACTGATTGATCATTTTTAGCGGCCGAGTTGTGTCTAGAAGAATGTTTTGAGTCATTTAGGAATTATATATCGGAGAGTTTAGGAATTATTTTTACTTCCCAGTCTCCTCATCGCTCTGGTAAGGCATCCTGACGTAGAGTTTTGACTCTTCTCTTCTCAAATTTCACTAAAAAAATTTTTAGGATTACGCGGGTATCTTGGAATCGTTCCGATGGTTTTGTGACGAGAACATTGTCTTGGTGCATCCTGTCAGGGGTTTTGTGGAAGTCTCCCGGGGATTGAGCTCTGAGGTGTTGTCGTCATAATTTTATCGTTGCAGTGCTGGAATACCTGAGTTTAGTACGCCGACATCGAAAATCTCTTTTATGCAGTTCGTTGGTGAGATAACCTCAACGCCACCCAGTACTGGGGCGGGAGTTCGGGAGTATTGCCATAACTTGTATAACGGATGCTTTTCGAAGGTTGAGGTAGATGATTTCTGAAGGTTTCTTGGTTATGTGTTGAAGGATGGAAATAGCTGGATGTAGGATTTGTTAGTTTTGGGTGAGATATTATGCTTCCCCTGTATCCCCAACACCTGATTGCATAACCGAAAAGTTTCGGGAGTTTATAAGTGGGAATTCAAGTAGCTCTTAGGATTTCTTTCCGACAGATGTATGATATGAAATTGGGGTTCGACGTCTAGTGGTCCGCCTATCCACGGTAGGTTTTACAGTGGTCTCGTTGTGTCTTAAAGAGTCCTTGGCTATGCCGACTCGGGGACGCTTCGTATGTCATGTGCACTGCCTTGTACATGATGGTGCTGTACGATCGAGCCCGTGTAGGCACCACCACGAAAACTTCGGACGAAATCTCTATCATATGTTTGTTATGGCTTATTCTGCAAGCCAATCCTTGTTTTGTTTTGAGTTGTGGTATTCGAGTTGCTTCAAAGTCAAATGTGGATTCCATACCTGTTCCAAATGGTGTTCTCATACTCCGATGTGGATACCAATCCTTCTTGATCATCAAGATTGTCTTGTCAATCCTTTTCACCGGCGTGCTTCTCTTCTAGTGGATCCAATCACTTCAACAGTCGCAAGATCTATTACTAGTCCTTCTCAACGGTGTTGTTTTCATTCATCTCCAAGTTGCTTTTTTTTCCCACCCACCCACCCCTTTTTCTTCAAGGATTCAGATTTCTTAATCACTATCCATTTTATTGATGGAAGTCCCTCCGTTCTATTTCCTTAATGTTCTTATCCGGTGATTCTCTGGAAGATGCTAACGGAGCTTCTAGTTCATCATTCTTCGTTCTCTTTTATCTGATGAATTCAATTCAAGCTTTGCCAATTATATCCTTTCCTCGTTGCAAATACCTTCTCATGCCGGTGCACCTCATAATCTTTCACTTCTCGCTATTCATTTTGTTCCGGAGTGCTCAAGATATCAAGCCCTTTTGAGGATGCTATCTCATTCAAGCCATTTTAATTCAACCGGTGCAATCTCTCTCTTTAAATCATTTCAACAGTGTTTCTCTTGAGTGGGCCCTAACCCACAGGTCTTTTCCCAGGATCTTACCTGACTCTTCGTATTTTCCCGGAGGTATTCTCAAATTCTTTTCGAAGTTTGACGTAAGAATGAATTGTCATCAGTCAAATGCCTTTCTCCAAGATCTTATAATTCTTTTTATCGTTGGTACAACCTTTCCAATTTTAATCCCGAAGATCTCAACAATTTGGTGGTGTTTCTCATTGTCATTCTTAGTATTGAAGACCGAAGAAGAGTTTCTCTTTAATCTTGCTCCATTCTCTTCAAGATTCATGGTGCTAGCTTGTTGCCATCCTCTCATAATTATTTTCGATTGTGAGAATCTTTTCAACCATCCGGAGTAATTCAAAGTATTTTCAGTTTGATTCTCCGGAGCCCATCATCTCAGAATTTATTCACTCCCAGCTTTCAGCTATCATTCTCCAATCTTACCGGTGCTTCATTCAAGTGATCTTTAATCGGCTCGTGATCTCTTTGTTCTCATGTATCTAAATTCTCTCAAGCATCTTCGTTCATTTGCTAAATTCTTCCCGGTGTCTTCCTTATCTTTTCTTTGTTCATTTTTAATTCTGACGGTGGTTCGTTCAAGATTTCTCTTCCTTATCAATTTATTTGTTGTTTCTATTCTACCGGTGGGTCGTTCAAGATTCTCTCAAGTTATCGATATCTCTCTTAATCATGTCCACGAGAATAAGTAGTGTGCCAAATCCATTGTTTGTCATCAATTAAATTGGTGAAGGATACGCATAACATAATTCCTATTCTTGTTTCATCCAAATGATTAATTCCCTATGCCAGAGGTTCATCAAATTCCTGATTTCATTTGTTTTATCTTCTCTTTTTCCCGGAGTTCCAACCTCTTTCAATTATATTATCACGGAGATCTCTATCTAAATCATTGCAAGGATTCAATCTTATTCTTTTCATCAGTCAATTATTTTGGATAATTCTTTTACCGGAGTTTTCATGAAGGTTCTACATGATGGTTCATCAAGGATTTTATTCCTTCTCGAAGTGTTCATCGAGATTCCTTTCAGAGGATCTCAAGCATTCTTCTTCTTGCTATCTGGAGTGCAATTCTTTCTACCTTATCATTGGAGGTGGTATTATGTCATTCTTGATAATTTGAGTTCATGTTTCATGATTCACATCTTGTCAAGAATGATGTATTTTAAAACCATCAATCTTATCGTTGGAATTATCTTGGATTATTTCACCTAAAGCTATCCCTAAGGATTGTTGCTATTTATGGTGCTCATAAATGAACCAAGTTCTTCTTTTATCCTCCCGGTGAAATAAGTTTCTCGTCTCCTTGTTCTTATCAATACAATTCTTTTTCCCGTGAGTGGCAGGTTGTCACCTCATAATTGGAGATGTATTCCATAAGACCATATCAAGCTTATTCTTTTCGTTGTTGGTTTTCCAACAACTCCATTCTAGCATTTGTTGTAAGCATGCTCCCTCAAGATCTTATTTCCCTTTGTTCATTCCATTCGATTCATAATTCTGTTCCGGAGGCTTTGTGATGTTGCGCTCTTCAACCCATCTTTTCGGTCTGTCAGGATCGTATTCTTTTCTTGGTTTATCCATTTTACCGGAGTGTCGTGCCCTCTTTTCAAGTTCTCTCATCTTATCAAATTTTGCATCCCTTCTCAACCGGAGTGCTGTCCAAATTATATCATTCTTAATCCTTTTCTATCTTGTTTTAACCGGAGTGGTTTCAATATTTATCTTGCCCTTCAAACTCAAGGCTTCTCGCAATGTTCTTTGTTCCTCTTTTCTAAAGGGGTGTTTTCGACCTTGTTCACCTTCATTGTATTCTGTCTCGAATATATTCAACTTCTCAAGGTTCTTTGGTTTCACTCATTTGTCAAAGAAGCAACTTAGTTTTACCTCTTCTCTTTCTCTTCTGTTTTCCCTCCGGTGCCATTCTAGATCTCGGGACGAGATCCTCTCGTAGTTGTGGAGTGTTGTAACGCCCCGAGACCGATGTGCCAGGTGTCCTCCAGTTATTCTCTGTTGTTGCGTTGTCATTGCTTGCGTGTCATGCATTGCATATCATGTCATCATGTGCATTTCATTTTCATACGTGTTCGTCTCATGCATCCGAGCATTTTCCCCGTTGTCCGTTTTGCAATCCGGTGCTTCGTTCTCCTCAGGTGGTCATTTCTACCTTTCTCTCGCGTGTGGGGATTAAACATTTCCGGATTGGACCGAGACTTGCCAAGCGGCCTTGGTTTACTACCGGTAGACCGCCTGTCAAGTTTCATACCATTTGGACTTCGTTTGACGCTCCAACGGTTAACCGAGGGACCGAAAAGGCCTCGTGTGTGTTGCAGACCAACACCCCTCCAATTTGGCCCAAAACCCACCTAAACCTGCTCCATCATCTAGAGCGTTCGATCATGATCGCGTGGCCGAAAACCGCACCTCATTTGGACTCTCCTAGCTCCCTCTATGCCTATAAATAGGTCCTCCTCGAAAATCTCGGATCCCCCTCCCCGAAACCCTAGATCGGTCACCTCGAGCGTCCCTGGACACTTTCTTCGCCGACGGACATTGTCCGCCCTGACGTCCGCCGCCACGTTGCGCCCCCTCATTGGCCCCGCGCCTCAGCCCCACTTCGTCGCCGTCGCCAGCCCATGAGGCCCGGGACGGGCCCTCCCGGCCCACGCGCGCCTCCGAACGACGCCTCCCCGCCTCTTCGCCAGGTAGCTGCCCACCGCCCGGCGCCGCCGCGCGCTCCGGTGACCACCACCCTGCACCGCGCCACTCCACCGCGCTGGCGCTGGGCCTACTCGTCGGTGCCACATCTCCCGCACCGCGCCGGCCTCTTCTTCCGGTGGCTCCGGCGAGCCCAACTCCGGCCGTCCCCCACATCAAGTCCAGCCACCGCCGCCCCTGCCTTCTCCGACGGGAGCGCCGTCACCTCGGGTTCCGTGCGTGAGATCTAGATCCGTGAACTGTAACCCTAGATCTGAGAGAGGTGGTTTTTTTTCTTCGAAGTCCCAGAATCTCAGATCCATGTGCCTATGTTCATAGCATCGTATCTCCGCATCCGTAGATCCGATTTGGGCATATAGCATATCAAATTGTTCGCCTCAGAGAGTACATCATTTCATTCCATTGCATCATTTTCATTTGAGTTCATCTTGATGCCCGAAATGCTGTTAGAAGAGTGCTACTTGAGATATTTGTCAGATCTACTACTCCATTTAGACATTTGACATTTTTTGCCATGATTATTGTGTGCATGATATGCCCTGATGCTCTACATATGTTTTGATAAGGTTTTTTCCTCTTTCCAGAGGTGCAACCCATGTATTTTTGTGATGTGTGTGGTGACTAGCACAAGCTTGCAATGTGAGGCACTTGGTAATTCTGTTTTCAGGGACTTAGCATTTTCACTAAGTCCTTGAGCTGTTTAGTTCATGATGCCATATATTCATGTTGTTTCCTAGTGATCCGTGCCTCTTTTGAGGATGATCAGTAAGGATGTTTTGTTAATCTTGTAGTGCTATATCCATCCATGTCTTTGTTTGCATATATGGATCATCCTAGCTTGAGTCAATCGAGCTCTACTTTTGCTACTTTGTGAATCTGGGCAGATTGTCAACTTGTATGCAATTTTGCCGATGATGTTATAGTTGATCCGTGCATGCTATGCTATTGTAATTTCCATGTCTAGCTTGCATTTTGTGTGTTCTTGATAGATGTATGCTTAGATTATCATTACTTGCACCGTAGTGAGTGCATCGAGCTCGTAAACATGCCTACTTGATATCTGTTTTCAGCATGTCCCAGTTTTCACTGTCTGAGAACTGATTATGTTTTTCCCATGTTCACATGCTTGCAAATGTATTTTGTGATCCCTTTTGGCTCAAGGTCACTAAGGGACTTTTGTTAAGCTCTTTGAGTAGCTCCATGCCATGCTTTACTTTGTCATGTTCAAGTCCTGTAGCATGTAGTTTTGTTGCTCCGAAGAGTTCTATCTGATCTGAAATTCCAGACAAGAGTTAATTTCACAAAGTCTGAGATCTGTTTACCGTTTGCATTTGTTCCATGCCTGTTTGAACCTGTTAATGGATGAATTGGCTGTAGCTCAGTGTTCATCTTTTGTTAAGCATCTTGAGTGGATCCCTGCCATGTATTTTGTTGCCATGTTTGGGTGTTGTAGCATGTTCATCTCATTGCGTTTAGATGGCTACTTGCTGTAAATCGCAGATCGTGGTCATATTTGAATCGCTTGCCTTTTCCAAACCGTAACTCCGATTCCGGTGATGTTTATATCGTTTTCAACCAAAATCATCTCATCTTTCCAATGGCACTCTTGGATTTCCAAGTTGAGGCTAGGGTCATGCATTCCTTGTCCAATCATGCATATGCATCGCATCCCGCATCCCGCATATCATACCATGTTCATGTGTGGTTTGTTTACTATGTTGTTTGCTCCTTACCGGTGTTGCTTCTTCGGGTTGGTTCCGATAACGTCGCATTTGTGAGGACCCGTTCGACTACGTCCGTCTGTCTTCTTCATGGACTCGTTTTCTTTCTTGAGGGATTTTAGGCAAGATGACCATACCCTCGAAATCACTTCTATCTTTGCTTGCTAGTTGCTCACTCTTTTGCTATGCCTATGCTACGATGCCTACCACTTGCTTATTATGCCTCCTATATTGTTGAACCAAGCCTCTAACCCACCTTGTCCTAGCAAACTGTTGTTTGCCTATGTTAACGCTTTGCTCAGCCCCTCTTATAGCGTTGTTACTTGCAGGTGAAGATTGAAGTTTGTTCCTTGTTGGAGCATGGAGATGTTGTTCCTTGTTGGAACATGTTTACACGTTGGGATATCACAATATATCTTATTTAATTAATGCATATATATACTTGGTAAAGGGTGGAAGGCTCGGCCTTATGCCTGGTGTTTTGTTCCACTCTTGCCGCCCTAGTTTCCGTCATATCGGTGTTATGTTCCCGGATTTTGCGTTCCTTATGCGGTTGGGTTATAATGGGAACCCCTTGACAGTTCGCCTTGAATAAAACTCCTCCAGCAAGGCCCAACATTGGTTTTACCATTCGACACCTAGCCTTTTCTTTCCCTTGGGTTCTGCAGACTCAAGGGTCATCTTATTTTAAACCCCCCCCTGG
Source organism: Triticum monococcum (assembly GCA_034509565.1). Classification (NCBI taxonomy): domain Eukaryota; kingdom Viridiplantae; phylum Streptophyta; class Magnoliopsida; order Poales; family Poaceae; genus Triticum; species Triticum monococcum. Next base: position 143,575,740 of record CM067841.1, on the reverse strand, counting down.
GGCCAGTGCTCCTCTGAGTGATGGTCCAACTGAGCGATGTCTGAGGCTACCAGGGGTAACTCTGGGCTGGCTTACCTGACGTCTTGCTCATCTGGTGTGCCCTGAGAATGAGATATGTGCAGCTCCTATTGGGATTTGTCGGCACATCTGGGTGGCTTTGTTGGACTTGTTTTACCATTGTCGAGGATGTCTTGTAGAACTGAGGTACCGAGTCTGATCGGAACGTCTCGGGAGGAGGTCTATTCCTTCGTTGACCGTGACAGCTTGTGATGGGCTAAGTTGGGACACCCCTGCTGGGATTTGAACTTTTGAAAGTCGTGCCCGCGGTTATGGGCAGATGGGAATTTGTTAATGTCCGGTTGTAGAAAACCTGAAGTTGACCTTAATTAAAATACATCAACCGCGTGTGTAACCGTGATCGTCTCTTTCCGGGGGAGTCCAGGAAGTGAACACAGTGTTGGAGTTATGCTTGACGTAGGTTGTTCTAGGATCACTTCTTGATCATACTTTTATCGACCGTGCTTTGCCTTCTCTTCTCGCTCTCATTTGCGTATGTTAGCCACCATATATGCTAGTCGCTTGCTGCAGCGACACCTCATACCTTTACCTTACCCATAAGCTTAAATAGTCTTGATTGCGAGGGTGCGAGATTGCTGAGTCCCCGTGGCTCACAGATATTTCCAAAACCAGCTTGCAGGTGCCGATGAGACCGTGCAGATGACGCAACCAAGCTCAGGAGGAGCTCGTTGAAGATCTTGTCCTTTGTGTTGTTTCGTTCTAGTTGATCAGTAGTGGGGCCCAGTTGGGGTCGATCGGGGACCTTTGTCGCATTTGGGGTTCTTCTTTTATTTTGGTTCCGTAGTCGGACCTTGATTGTATTTGGATGATGTAATGCTTTATTCATGTAATTGTGTGAAGTGGCGATTGTAAGCCAACTATGTATCTCTTTCCCTTATGTATTACATGGGTTGTGTGAAGATTACCTCACTTGCGACATTGCTTTCAATTCGGTTATGCCTCTAAGTCGTGCTTCGACAGGTGGGAGATATAGCCGCATCGAGGGCGTTACAGCGAGCTGAAGCTCAGGGTTAGTCTGTACGCTGATGATGTCGCTGTCTTCATCAATCCAATCCGCCAGGAGGTCGACCCCTTACTATGCATTCTGCAGACTTCGGACATGCAACGGGACTATGCATAAACACCGCTAAGTCCACGGCCTCGCCGATCAGCTGCAACGACCTAGACCTAGTTGATGTGTTGCACAATTTTGGTGGCTCCATCGCCCTGTTCCCTATCAAATACCTTGGCCTACCGCTTACTACCGTTCGGCTCCGGCTCGTGCACCTGCAGTTCATCATAGATAGAATCAAGGCCTGGCTGGTGGGTTGGAAGAGCAAGGTAATCCACATCACGGGACAAAGCGTGCTTGTCCGCTGCGTCCTCAGCGCCATGCCTACTTTTGCGCTCACTGTGCTATTGGTGCCCAAGAAGATCCTCAAGGAAATTGATAAATGCCGACGCTGTTTCCTTTGGAAGCAAGATGAGGAGATCTCTGGTGGTAGTTGCGAAGTGAACTAGGCACTGGTCTGTACTCCAATGGAGAATGGGGGCTGGGAATCCCTGAACTATAATGCTTCGGCCAAGCGCTCTGGCCATGGCTTCCATGGTGCCACCCGGATAAGCCATGGGTGGGTTCAGAACTGCCATGCAACGCTGCCGACCTCTCCCTCTTCACGGCGCAACCTCGGTCAGCATCGGGGATGACACATCGGCATCCTTTTGTCACTCTCCATGGATGGGGCCGGGCACGCTTGCCCAGCAATTCCCGCGGCTAGCCCTACACGCCCGGAGAAAGAACAGGACGGAACAGGCTGCCCTCACAGATGACACTTGGATCAGAGACCTCACCCATGGGCGCGCTGAAGACCTGATCCACGACTTCCTAGCCATGCACAGGAGGCTACATGGCACCACCGGTGACCTGCGTATAGACACCCCCGACTCCATTAGATGGATCCACGAGCGGACGGGCCAATACTCTGCAAGATCAACCTACCAGATGAAATTCCGGGGCATGACGTCCTCGTGCCTTACCAAGATCATCTGTAAGGCCTGGGCCCCTGGCAAGATCAAGATGTTCGCATGGCTCATGCTACAAAATAGGTTGTGGTGCAATGGTGCAATGACAGACTTCAGCGTCACGGTTGGAAAAATGAGTATTTCTGTCAGCTGTGCATTCGAAGCCTTGAATCCTCGAAGCATCTATTTTGGGAATGCCCAATGGCACAGAGAGTTGGGAAACAATTAGCTCATGGACGGATTGCTCCCCCTGGCACCCGATGAGAGCTGGCAGAATCATCGCACTCCTCCATCATGCTCGGCGCCCGGGACAGGTCCGAACCAAGATGGCGCAAAGGCACCAACACGCTCTTGCTGCTCACATGCTGGGAGCTATGGTAGGAACGGAATGACACCACCTTCAGGAGAAACATACCAAGTGCCTCCAACATCATCAGGAGGGTTACATACTGCATCGAGCTATGGTGAGCCGCGGGTGCAACCTGCATCAAGAGCCCCTTCGGCGAACCACCATGAAATGTAAACCCTAGGATACTTTGTCATTTGAGGATTGCCGGTCTGTGCCAAGCCCTCGGATCCTCTGGATCACCACCGCTTTCTATTTTCCCACTGCTTCCTGCTTATGATCAATGAAAAGCCAGCGTAAAGCTGGATCTTTCAAAAAAATATCATGTGGTGAATAAAAATATAGCATCAAGTAAATTTACCGATGGATTGAGGACAAAAGACGGGATGCCATCCGGGGCATCCCCAAGCTTAGTTTCTTGGGTATTCCTTGAATATTACCTTGGGTGCCTTGGGCATCCCCAAGATTAGGCTCTTTTCACTCCTTATTCCGTAGTCCATCGAAACTTCACCCAAAACTTGAAAACTTCAATCACATAAAACTTAACGGAACTTCGTGAGATGGGTTAGTATGATAAAGACAAATCATTAACTTTACTACTGCCAAGACAAGATTCATAATTGTTTCCACATAATTCCTACTGTAATCTATCATTTCCACCATTCATATTACTTAATATAAGCTATCGAAACACTAAAATAAGGAAACTATGCGTTAAAAACAGAATCTATCAAAAACAGAACAATCTGTAATGATCTGAACAATAACCATACTTATGCTACTCCAAAAATTCCGCAAAATTAGGAGATCCTGGTAAATTTGTATATCAATCATGTGCAAATATAATCATTATTTTATCACGCTTCTGTGAAAAATGAAAATTATTATATTGGGTGCAAAAGTTTCTATTTTTGCATAGAATGAAGTCAACTAGCATCGATACGAGTGAGAAAATCTCATCGTAGTCAACACCTTGAACTTGTCGAAAACTTTTTGTGACAATTCGAGCTTTGTAGATAGTAACACTACTATCAGTGTCCGTCTTCCTCTTGAAGATCCATATATTCTCAATGGCTCGCCGATCATCAGGCAAGTCAATCAAAGTCCATACTTTGTTCTCATACATGGATCCCATCTCAGATTTCATAGCCTCAAGCCATTCGGAATCTGGGCTCATCATCGCTTCCTCATAGTTCATAGGTTCGTCATGGTCTAGTAACATGACTTCCAGAATAGGATTACCGTACCATTCTGGTGTGTATCGTACTATGGTTGACCTACGAGGTTCGATAGTAACTTGATCTGAAGTTTCATGATCATCATCATTAGCTTCCTCACTAATTGGGGTAGGAATCAGTGAAACTGATTTATGTGATGAACTACTTTCCAATTCGAGAGAAGGTATAACTACCTCATCAAGTTCTACTTTCCTCCCACTCACTTCTTTTGAGAGAAACTCCTTCTCTAGAAAGGATCCATTCTTAGCAATGAATATCTTGCCTTCGGATCTGCGATAGAAGGTGTACCCAACAATCTCCTTTGGGTATCCTATGAAGACACATTTCTCCGATTTGGGTTCGAGCTTATCATGTTTAAGCTTTTTCACATAAGCATCGCAGCCCCAAACTTTAAGAAATGAAAACTTAGTTTTCTTGCCAAACCATAGTTCATATGGTGTCGTCTCAACGGATTTACATGGTTCCCTATTTAACGTGAATGCAGCTATCTCTAATGCATAACGCCAAAACGATAGCGGTAAATCGGTAAGAGACATCATAGATCGCACCATATCTAATAAAGCATGGTTACGACGATCGGACACACCAAAACACTGTGGTGTTCTAGGTGGCGTGAGTTGTGAAACTATTCCACATTATTTTAAATGAAGGCCAAACTCATAACTCAAATATTTTTCCTCCGCGATCAGATTGTAGAAACTTTATTTTCTTGTTATGATGATTCTTAACTTCACTCTGAATTTCTTTGAACTTTTCAAATGTTTTAGACTTGTATTTCATTACGTAGATATACCCATATCTGCTTAAATCATCTATGAAGGTCAGAAAATAATGATACCCTTCACGAGCCTCAACACTCATCGGACCGCATACATCAGTATGTATTATTTCCAATAAGTCAGTGGCTCCTCCATTGTTCGGGAGAACGGAGTTTTAGTCATCTTGTCCATGAGGCATGGTTCACAAGCATCAAGTGATTCATAATCAAGTGATTCCAAAATCCCATCAGCATGGAGTTTCTTCATGTGCTTTACACCAATATGACCTAAACGGCAGTGCCACAAATAAGTTGCACCCTCATTATTAACTTTACATCTTTTGGCATCAATATTATGTGTATCACTGTGATCGAGATTCAGGAAACCATTTACATTGGATGTAAGACCATAGAAGGTTTTATTCATGTAAACAGAACAACAATTATTCTCTGACTTAAATGAATAACTGTATTGCAATAAACATGATCTAATCATATTTATGCTCAATGCAAACACCAAATAACATTTATTTTGTTCCAATACTAATCCCGAAGGTAGAGGGTGTATGCGATGGTGATCTTATCAACCTTGGAATCATTTCCAACACACATCGTCACCTCGCCCTCAACTAGTCTTTGTTGATTTGGTAACTCCTGTTTTGAGTTACTAGTCATAGCAATAGAACCGGTATCAAATACCCTGGGGTTACTATGAACACTAGTAAAGTAACATCAATAACATGTATATCGACTATACCTTTCACTTTGCCATCCTTCTTATTCTGCCAAGTATTTGGGGCAGTTCCGCTTCCAGTGACCATTCTTTTGCAGTAGAAGCACTCAGTTTCAGGCTTGGGTCTAGCTTTGGCCTTCTTCATGGGAGTGGCAACTTGCTTGCCATTCTTCTTGAAATTCCCTTTATTTCCCTTGCCCTTTTACTTGAAACTAGTGGTCTTGTCAACCATCAACATTTGATGTTTTTCTTTATTTCTACCTACATTAATTTCAGCATCACGAAGAGCTCGGGAATCATTTTTGTCATCCCTTGCATATTATAGTTCATCACGAAGTTCCAGTAACTTGGTGATAGTGACTAGAGAACTCTGTCAATCACTATCTTATCTGGAAGATAAACTCCTACTTGATTTGAGTGATTGTTGTACTCACACATTCTGAGCACATGCTCACTGGCTGAGCTATTCTCCTCCATCTTGTAGGCAAAATACTTCTCAGTGGTCGCATACCTCTTGACTCGGGCATGAGTCCGAAATACCAATTTCAGCTCTTGGAACATCTTATATGCTTCTTGTCATTCAAAACAATTTTGAAGTCCCGGTTCTAAGACGTAAAGTATGGTGCACTAAACTATCAAGTAATCATCATACCGAGCTTGCCAAACGTTCATAATGACTGCATCTGCTCCTGCAATAGGTCAGTCACCTAGCGGTGCATCAAGGACATAATTCTTCTGTGCAGTAATGAGGACAATCCTCAAATCACGGAGATAGTCTGCATAATTGCTACTAACATCTTTCAACTTATTTTTCTCTAGGAACATATCAAAAATAAACAGGGAGCTACATCGCAAGCTATTGATCTACAACATAGATATGCAAACACTATCAGGTACTAAGTTCATGATAAATCAAAGTTCAATTAATCATATTACTCAAGAACTCCCACTTAGATAGACATCTCTCTAGTCATCTAAATGATCACATGATCCATATCAACTAAACCATGTCCGATCATCACATGAGATGGAGTAGCTTTCAATGGTGAACATCACTATGTTGATCATATCTACTATATGATTCATGCTTGACCTTTCGGTCTCAGTGTTCTGAGGCCATATATGCATATGCTAGGCTCATCAAGTTTAACCCGGGTATTCTGCGTGTGCAAAACTGGCTTGCACCCATTGTATGTGAACCTAGAGCTTATCACATCTGATCATCACGTGGTGTCTCGACATGACGAAGTGTATCAACAGTGCATACTCAGGGAGAACACTTGTACTTTGAAATTTCGTGAGAGATCTTCTTATAATGCTACCGCCGTACTAAGCAAAATAAGATGCATAAAGGATAAACATCACATGCAATCGATATAAGTGATATGATATGGCCATCATCATCTTGTGTCTTTGATCTCCATCTCCAAAGCACTGTCATGATCACTATCATCACCGGCTTGACACCTTGATTCAAAACCTTCAACAAGAACCGGCCATAGTCAAACTCGATTCAACTAAAGTTAGAGAAACAGACACCCGCCAGCCACCTGTGTGCGAAGCACGTCGGTAGAACTAGTCTCATGAACATAGTCATGTAATGTCGGTCCGGGCCGCTTCATCCAACAATACCGCCGAATCAAAGTAAGACATTGTTGGTAAGCAATATGACTATTAGAACCCACAACTCATTGTGTTCTACTCGTGCATATAACATCTACGCATAGACCTTGCTCGGATGCCACTGTTGGGCAACGCAGTATTTCAAAAAAGTTCCTATGATCATGCAAGATCTATCTAGGAGATGCATAGCAATGAGAGAGGAGTTTGTCTACGTACCCTCGTAGACCAAAAGCGGAAGCATTTACTAACGCGGTTGATGTAGTCGAACATCTTCGCGATCCAACCGATCCAAGCACCAAACGTACAGCACCTCCGTGTTCATCACACGTTCAGCTCGATGATGTCCCTCGATCTCTTGTTCCAGTTGAGGATGAGGGAGAGTTCCGTCAGCATGACGGTGTGGCGATGGTGATGATGAAGTTACCGATGCAGGGCTTCGCCTAAGCACCACGACGATATGATCGAGGTGTGCAACTGTGGAGGGTGCCATCGCACATGGCTAAAAGATAAAACTGTGTGTTCTAGGATGCCCCCTCCCCATGTATATAAAGGAGGGAGGATGGGAGGGCCAGCCGGCCCCTAGGGCATGCCCAAGAGGGGAGTCCTGCTAGGACTTCCACCAAAAGGGAGAGAGGAGAAGGAAGGAGAGGGAGAGAAGGAGAAGGAAGGAGGGGGGCACCGCCCCCTCCCTAGTCCAATTCTGACTAGCCCACGGGGGGCGGCCTGCCCTTGTGGCCCTTCCTCTCTCTCCCCTAAGGCCCATGAAAGCCCATTAGTTCCCCCGGGGGTTCCAATAACCCTACGGCACTCCGATAGTCATCTGGTACCCCTCGGATCTCATCCGTTGTCCGAATAACATCGTCCAATATATCATTCTTTATGTCTCAACCATTTCGAGCCTCCTCGTCATGTCCGTGATCTCATCCGGGACTCTGAACAAACTTCGGTTCATCAAAACACAAAACTCATAATACAAATCGACATCGAATATTAAGCGTGCGGACCCTATGGGTTCAAGAACTATGTAGACATGACCGAGACACATCTCTAGTCAATAACCAATAGCGGAACCTGGATGCTCATATTGGCTCCTACCTATTCTATGAAGATCTTTATCGGTCAAACCGCATAACAACATACGTTGTTCCCTTTGTCATCGATATGTTACTTGCCCGAGATTCGACCGTTGGTATCATCATACCTAGTTCAATATTGTTATCGGCAAGTCTCTTTACTCGTTCCGTAATGCATCATCCCGCAACTAAATCATTAGTCACCTTGCTTGCAAGGCTTATAGTGATGAGCATTACCGAGAGGGCCCAGAGATTCCTCTCCGATACACGGAGTGACAAATCCTAATCTCGATCTATGCCAGCTCAACAAACACCATCAAAGACACCTGTAGAGCATCTTTATAATCACCCAGTTACGTTGTGACGTTTGATAGCACACAAGGTGTTCCTTCGGTATTCAGCAGTTGCATAATCTCATAGTTAGAGGAACATGTATAAGTCATGATGAAAGCAATAGTAATAAAACTAAACGATCATTATGCTAAGCTAACGGATGGGTCATGTCCATCACATCATTCTCTAATGATGTGATCCCATTGATCAAATGACAACACATGTCTATGGTCAGGAAACTTAACCATCTTTGATTAACGAGCTAGTCTAGTAGAGGCATACTAGGGACACTCTGTTTGTCTATGTATTCACACATGTACTAAGTTTCCGGTTAATACAATTCTAGCATGAATAATAAACATTTATCATGATATAAGGGAATATAAATAAAAACTTTATTAATGCCTCTAGGGCATATTTTCCTTCATTGGTTGCCTTGTGGCTCTTCTGACTTGCACTCCAAGTCTCTTGGGTGTCTTCTGGTCCAAGAAAAATCATCACGAAAGTTTTATTATGTTTGGACTCCGTTTGGTATTCCTTTTCTGCAAAAAATCTAAAACAAGGAAAAAAAATAGAAACTAGCACATTAATGCATATAGAACATCCAAAATAGATAATATAATAGCAGGGAACAACCAAAAATTATAGATACATTGGAGACGTATCAAGCATCCCCAAGCTTAATTCATGCTCGTCCTTGAGTAGGTAAATGATAGAAAACAAATTTTTTGATGTGGAATGCCACCTAACATATTTATCCATGTAATTCTCTTTATTGTGGCATGCATGTTCAGATCCGTAAGATTCAAAACAAAAGTTTAATATTGACATAAAAATAATAATACTTCAAGCATACGAACAAAATAATTATGTCTTCTCAAAATAACATGGCCAAAGAAAGCGTATCCCTACAAAATCATATAGTCTGGCTATGCTCCATCTTCATCACACAAAATATTCAAATCATGCACAACCCTGATAACAAGCCAAGCAATTGTTTCATACTTTTGATGTTCTCAAAATTTTTCAATTTTCACGCAATACATGAGCATGAGCCATGAACATAGCACTATAGGTGGAATAGACGGTGGTTGTGGAGAAGACAAAAAGAAGGAGATAATATCACATCAACTAGGTGTATCAACGGGCTATGGAGAGGCCCATCAATAGATACCAATGTGAGTGAGTAGGGATTGTCATGTAACAGATGCACTAAAGCTATAAGTTTATGAAAGCTCAGAAAGAAAACTAAGTGGGTGTGTATCCAACATGCTTGCTCACGAAGACCTAGGGCAATTTGACGAAGCCCATCATTAGAATATACAAGCCAAATTTTATAATGAAAATTCCCGCTAGTATATGAAGGTGATATCATAGGATACTCTCTATCATTTAGATCATGGTGCTACTTTGAAGCACAAGTGTGGTAAAAGGATAGTAACATTGTCCCTTCTCTCTTTTCTCTCATATTTTTTTGTTGGGCCTTCTCTCATTGTTTTGGCCTTTTTATTTTATTTTTATTTTTTGTCCGGAGTCTCATCCCGACTTGTGGGGGGATCATAGTCTCCATCATCCTTTCCTCACTTGGGACAATGCTCTAATAATGAAGATCATCACACTTTTATTTACTTACAACTCAAAAAATACAACACGATACTTAGAACAAAATATGACTCTATATGAATGCCTCTGGCGGTGTACCAAATGTGCAATGAATCAAGAGTGACATGTATAAAAATGATGAACGGTGGCTTTCCCACAAATATGATGTCAACTACATGACCATGCAAACCAATATGACAATGACGGAGCATGTCATAATAAACGGAATGGTGGAAAGTTGCATGGCAATATATCTTAGAATGGCTATGGGAATGCCATAATAGGTAGGTATGGTGGTTCTTTTGAGGAAGGATATGTGGTGGGTTTATGGTACTGGCAAATGTTGCGCGGTACTAGACAGGCTAGAAATGGCGGAAAGGTGTGAGTGCGTATAATCTGTGGACTCAACATTAGTCATAAAGAACTCACATACTTATTGCAAAAATCTATTAGTCATCAAAGCAAAGTACTACATGCATGCTCCTAGGGGGTAGATTGGTAGGAAAAGACCATCGCTCATCCACGAGCGCCACTCATAAGAAAGACAATCAATAAATAAACCAAGCTCCGACTTCATCACATAACGGTTCACCATACATGCATGCTACAGGACTCATAAACCTTAACACAAGTATTTCTCAAATTCAAAACTACTTACTATCATGAATCTAATATCACCATCTTCATATCTCAAAACAATCATAAGGAATCAAACTTCTCATAGTATTCAATGCACTTTTATATGAAAGTTTTCATTATATCCCTCTTGGATGCCTATCATATTAGGACTAATTTTATAACCAAAGCAAATTACCATGCTGTTTAGAGACTCTCAAAATAATATAAGTGAAGTGTGAGATTTCATCAATTTTTGTAAAATAAAATCACCGCAGTGCTCTAAAAAGATATAAGTGAAGCACTAGAGCAAATTTGCCTCGCTCAAAAGATATAAGTGAAGTGCATAGAGCATTCTAATAAATCATGATTCATGCGTGTCTCTCCCAAAAGGTGTGTACGGCAAGGATGACTGTGGCAAACTAAAAAGCAAAGACTCAAATCATACAGCATGCTCCAAGCAAAACACATATCATGTGGTGAATAAAAATATAGCCTCAAGTAAAGTTACCAATAGATGAAGATGAAAGAGGGGATGCCTTCCCGGGGCTTCCTCAAGCTTAGGCTCTTTGGCCTCCTTGAATATTACCTTGGGGTGACTTGGGAATACCCAAGCTTAGGATCTTGACACTCCTTATTCCATAGTCCATCAAATCCTTACCCAAAAATTGAAAATTTCATAACACAAAACTTCAACAGAAAATCTCGTAAGCTCCGTTAGTATAAGAAAATAAATCACCACTTTTAGTACTATTGTGAACTCATTATTTATTTATATTAGTGTAATATCTACTGTATTCCAACTTTTCCATGGTTCATACCCCCCGATGCTAGCCCTAGATTTATCAAAATAAGCAAACAACACGCGGAAAACAGAATATGTCAAAATAGAACAGTCTATAGAAATCTAAATATTTTGAATACTTCTATAACTCTAAAATTCTGAGAAAATGGGAAGTCCTAGGCAATTTTTTTATAAATCTTCTGCAAAAAAATCAGTATTTATAACTTTCCTGTTAAAAAGGATAATTGTTTTCGTGAGCGCAAAAGTTTCTGTTTTTTAGCAAGATCAAATCAATTATCACCGTAGGCTATCCCATAGGTCTTATTTGGCACAAACACTAATTAAAACACAAAACCACATCTAACCAGAGGCTAGATGAAATATTTATTGCAAAGCAGAACCTGAAAATCAAAAACAAAAATAAAATTGGTTTGCCTCCCAACAAGCATTATTGTTTAACGCCCTTAGCTAGGCATAAAACACGAATAGATCTAAGTGTTATCATCTTTGGCATGCAAATCTTTAATCACACACTTATGAATTTTAGGAGATTCTTAAGTTTTATAAATGATCAAACCCTATGAAAGAAATCAAGAGATTCATTCATGACAATAGGTTCCTTAATAATATCGAGAAAATTGGGGTGAATACTAATTAATTTGAGATCTTGATTTTCTTTACTAGAAGATTCACCCTTATTCTTAGGAACATAAGTAAAATTGGCAATCTTAGTAGGAGGAAGATTTTGAGTAGTTTTAACGGAGGAAGAAGCGGAACCCAAATTGATAATAATATCTTCTAGCTTGTCAATTCTAGTAGAATCTTGATCTATCTTTTCGTTAACTATTGGTTCCTTTTCCCTAAGATTCTTTAAAGTAACTCCTACCTTAGATCCATATTGAGTAATATGATTATCAATTTTCTATCCAAATTTTCAATCAACTCTACAATAGCAATTTTTTTATCAATAATATCCAATCTTTGCATTACATCTTCCATGGTTAAAACGGTTCCACTAACCAAAAGAGGTGGTGGGCCTAGGAAATCTATCATGGCATTGTAAGAATCGGAAGTATGGCTCCCCAAGAAATATACCCCAGTAATGGTATCTAGAACATATCTATTCCAAGGAGTAATGCCTACGTAAAAATTACGAAGAAGAACGGAAGTAGATTGCTTTTGAGTAGATCTATTTTGAGCATTGCAAATTATATGCCACACATCTTATAAATTCTCTCCTTACCTTTGTTTAAAATTGAGAACCTCATTATCGCGAGTGCTAACAAGGATAGGAGGACTAGCCATAGAAGCAAGATAAGCACAAAAAAGCCAAACGAATGAAAGAGGGGCGAAAAAAAGGCGAAACTTTTCGAAAATCATTTTAGAAGTGGGGGAGAGGAAAACAAGAGGCGAATGGCGAATAATGTAATGCGAGGGATAAGAGTTTATGATGGGTACTTGGTATGTCTCGTCTTGGCGTAGATCCCCCCGGCAACGGCACTAGAAATCCTTCCTGCTACCTCTTGAGCTTGCGTTGGTTTTTCCCTTGAAGAGGAAAGGGTGGTGCAACAAAGTAGAGTATGTATTTCCGTCAGTTTTGAGAACCAAGGTATCAATCTAGTAGGAGACAACGCGACAAGCCACCGAATACCTGCTCAAAGAAACACCAACTTGCACCCAACGCGATAAAGGGTTGTCAATCCCTTCACGGTTATTTGCAACGTGAGATCTGATAGAGATGGATAAACGGTAAAGTAATATTTTCGGTATTTTCGGTTTATGGAAGGGAAAGTAAAAGATTGCAAAGAAAGTAAATAGGATACTAGAATTGTAGATCGGAAACTTATAAGATGGAAAATATACCCGGGGGCCATAGGTTTCACTAGAGGCTTCTCTCAAGATAGAAATTATTAAGGTGGGTGAACAAATTACTGTCGAGTAATTGATAGAAAAGCGCAAAGTTATGACGATATCTAAGGCAATGATCATGAACATAGGCATCACGTCTGTGTCAAGTAGACCGAAACAATTCTGCATCTACTACTATTACTCCACACATCGACCACTATCCAGCATGCATCTAGAGTATTAAGTTCATAAGAACGTAGTAACGCTTTAAGCAAGATGACATGATGTAGAGGAATTAACTCAAGAAATATGATGAAAACCCCATTTTTTATCCTCGATGGCAACAATACAATACATGTCATTTCCCCTTCTGTCACTAGGATCGAGGACCACAAGATTGAACCCAAAGCTAAGCACTTCTCCCATTGCAAGAAATACCAATCTAGTTGGCCAAACCAAATCGATAGTTCGAAGAGACTTGCAAACATATCAAATCATGCATATAAAAATTCAGAGAAGATTCAAATAATATTCATAGATAAGCTGATCATAAATCCACAATGCATCGGATCTTGGCAAACACACCGCAAGAGTATTACTTCGAATATCTCTCCAAGAACATCGAGGAGAACTTTGTATTGAGAATCAAAGAGAGAGAGAGAGAGAGAGAGAGAGAGAGAAATCCATCTAGCTACTAGCTATGGACGCGTAGGTCTGTGCTAAACTGCTCGTGCTTCATCGGAGAGGCAATGGTGTTGATGTAGAAGCCCTTCGTGATCGAATCCCCGTACGACAGGAAGCCGGAAAAGGCCCCTAGATGGGATCTCATGGGAACATAAGGTTGCGGCAGTGGAAAAGTGGTTTCATGGTTCCCCAGGAAGTTTTTGGGGTATATGAGTATATATAGGAGGAAGATCTAGGTCAGGAGGTCATCGAGGGGCCCACAAGGTTGGGGGCGCGCTGCTACCTCTTGAGCACTGCGTTGGTTTTCCCTTGAAGAGGAAAGGGTGATGTAGCAAAGTAGCGTAGGTCTTTCCCTCAGTTTTTGAGAACCAAGGAATCAATATAGTAGGAGACTACACGCAAGTCCCTCGTACCTGCACAAACAAATAAGAACCTCGCAACCAATGCGATAAAGGGGTTGTCAATCCCTTCACGGTCACTTACGAGAGTGAGATCTGATAGAGATAATAATAAGATAAATATTTTTGGTATTTTTATGATATAGATTGGAATATAAAGATTGCAAAATAAACGGCGCCAGAAATAGCTAGTTGACGGGAGATTAATATAATGGAGAATAGACCCGGGGGCCATAGGTTTCACTAGTGGCTTTTCTCAAGATAGCATAAGTATTACGGTGGGTGAACAAATTACTATCGAGCAATTGATAGGAAAGTGCATAATTATGAGAATATCTAGGCATGATCATGTATATAGGCATCATGTCTGCGACCAGTAGACCGAAACGATTCTGCATGTACTACTATTACTCCACACATCGACCGCTATCCATCATGCATCTAGAGTATTAAGTTCAGAAGAGCAGAGTAACGCATTAGGAAAGATGAGATGATGTAGAGGGATAAACTCAAGCAATATGATATAAACCCCATCTTTTTATCCTCGATGGCAACAATACAATATGTGCCTTGCTGCCCCTGCTGTCACTGGGAAAGGACACTGCAAGATTGAACCCAAAGCTAAGCACTTCTCCCATTGCAAGAACGATCAATCTAGTAGGCCAAACCAAACTGATAATTCGAAGAGACTTGCATAGATAATCAATCATACATAAAAGATTTCAGAGAAGAATCAAATATTGTTCATAGATAAACTTGATCATAAACCCACAATTCATCAAATCTTGACAAATACACCGCAAAAAGAGTTACATCAAATAGATCTCCAAGAAGATCGAGGAGAACATTGTATTGAGATCCAAAGAGAGAGAAGAAGCCATCTAGCTAATAACTATGGACCTGAAGGTCTGTGGTAAACTACTCACACATCATCGGAGAGGCTATGGTATTGATGTAGAAGCTCTCCGTGATCGATTCCCCCTCCCGGCGGAGCTCCGGAAAAGGCCCCAAGATGGGATCTCTTAGGTACTGAAGGTTGCGGCGGTGGAAATAGGGTTTCGTGGTGCTCCCGGATGTTTTCGGGGTAAATGGACATATATAAGAGGAAGAAGTAGGTTGGTGGAGCCACGAGGGTGGGGGCGCACCAAGGGGGCAGGCGCTCCTCCATGCCTCGTGGCCTCCTCGTTGATTTCTTGACGTCCACTCCAAGTCCTCTGGATCATGTTTGCTCCAAAAATTACTCTCTCGAAGGTTTCATTCCGTTTGGATTCTGTTTGATATTCGTTTTCTGTGAAACACTGAAATAGGCAAAAAAACAACAATTTGCACTGGGCCTTGGGTTAGTAGGTTAGTCCCAAAAATAATAGAAAAGTGTATAAATAAGCCCATTAACATCCAAAATAGGTAATATAATAGCATGGAACAATCAAAAATTATAGATACATTAGAGACGTATCAAGCATCCCCAAGCTTAATTCCTGCTCGTCCTCAAGTAGGTAAATGATAAAAACAAAATTTTGGATGTGGAATGCTACCTAGCATAATTCTCAATGTAATTTTCTTTATTGTGGCATGAATGTTCAGATCCAAAAGATTCAAGACAAATGTTTAACATTGACATAAAAATAATAATATTTCAAGCATACTAACAAAGCAATTATATCTTCTCAAAATAACAAGGCCAAAGAAACTTATCCCTACAAAATCATATAGTCTGGCTATGCTCTATCTTCACCACACAAAATATTTAAATCATGCACAACCCCGATGACAAGCCAAGCAATTGTTCCATACTTTTGATGTTCACAACCTTTTTCAATCTGCACGCAATACATGAGCGTGAACCATGGACATAGCACTATAGGTGGAAAGAATGGTGGTTGTGGAGAAGACGAAAAGGAGAAGATAGTCTCGCATCAACTAGGCGTATCAATGGGCTATGGAGATGCCCATCAATAGATATCAATGTGAGCGAGTAGGGATTGCCATACGGATGCACTAGAGCTATAAGTGTATGAAAGCTCAAAAAGAAACCAATGGGTGTGCATACAACTCGCTTGCTCACGAAGACCTAGGCCATTTTGAGGAAGCCCATCATTGGAATATACAAGCCAAGTTCTATAACGTAAAATTCCCACTAGTATATGAAAATGATAACATAGGAGACTCTCTATCATAAAGATCATGGTGCTACTTTTAAGCACAAGTGTGGTAGAAGGATAGTAACATTGTCCCTTCTCTCTTTTTCTCTCATTTTCTTTTTTTTTCTTTTTCTTTTTTTATTTGAGCCTTTTCTTTTTTTGTGGCCTCTTTTTTTCTTCTTTTTTTTTCGTCCGGAGTCTCATCCCGACTTGTGGGGGAATCATAGTCTCCATCCTTTCCTCACATGGGACAATGCTCTAATAATAATGATCATCACGCTTTATTTACTTACAACTCAAAAATTACAATTCAACTCTTAGAACAAAATATGACTCTATGTGAATGCATCCGGCGGTGTACTGGGATGTGCAATGACTCATGAGTGACATGTATGAAAGAATTATGAACGGTGGCCTTGCCACAAATACGATGTCAACTACATGATCATGCAAAGCAATATGACAATGATGAAGCGTGCCATAATAACGGAACGGTGGAAAGTTGCATAACAATATATCTCCGAATGGCTATGGAAATGCCATAATTGGTAGGTATGTTGGTTGTTTTGGGGAAGGTATATGGTGGGTTTATGGTACCGGCGAAAGTTGCGCGGTACTAGAGAGGCTAGCAATGGTGGAAGGGTGAGAGTGCGTATAATCCATGGACTCAACATTAGTCATAAAGAACTCACATACTTATTGCAAAAAATTATTAGTTATCAAAACAAAGTACTATGCGCATGCTCCTAGGGGGATAGATTGGTAGGAAAAGACCATCGCTCGTCCCCGACCGCCACTCATAAGGAAGACAATCAATAAATAAATCATGCTCCGACTTCATCACATAACGGTTCACCATACGTGCATGCTACGGGAATCACAAACTTTAGAACAAGCATTTCTCAAATTCATAACTACTCAAGTAGCATGACTCTAATATCACCATCTTCATGTCTCAAAAGAATCATCAAGCATCAAACTTCTCATAGTATTCAATGCACTTTTTATGATAGTTTTTATTATACCCATCTTCGATGCCTATCATATTAGGACTAATTTCATAACCAAAGCAATTACCTTGCTGTTCTAAAGGACTCTCAAAATAATATAATTGAACCATGAGAGATTAATAATTTCTATAAAATAAAACCACCACCGTGCTCTAAAAGATATAAGTGAAGCGCTAGAGCAAAATTATCTAGCTCAAAAGATATAAGTGAAGCACATAGAGTATTCTAACAAATTCAAATTCATGTGTGTCTCTCCCAAAAGGTGTGTACAGCAAGGATGATTGTGGTAAACTAAAAATCAAAGACTCAAATCATACAAGACGCTCCAAGCAAAACACATATCATGTGGTGAATAAGAATATAGCGTCAAGTAAAGTTACCGATAGAAGAAGACGAAAGAGGGGATGCCTTCCGGGGCATCCCCAAGCATAGGATTTTGGTTGTCCTTGAGTTTTACCTTGGGGGTGCCTTGGGCATCCCCAAGCTTAGGCTCTTGCCACTACTTATTCCATAATCCATCAAATCTTTACCCCAAAACTTGAAGACTTCACAACACAAAACTTAAACAGAAAATCTCATGAGCTCCGCTAGTATAAGAAAACAAACCACCACTTAAGGTACTGTAATGAACTCATTCTTTATTTATATTGGTGTTAAACCTACTGTATTACAACTTCTCTAAGGTTCATAACCTCTGATACTAGCCATAGATTCATCAAAATAAGCAAACAACACACGAAAAATAGAATCTGTCAAAAACAGAACAGTCTGTAGTAATCTGTAGGTTTCTAATACTTCTGTAACCCCAAAAATTCTAAAATAAGTTTCTGGACGTTAGGAATTTATCTTTTAATCATCTTCAAAAATAATCAACCTAATCTCACTCTCCAGTCAAAAATGGCTGCAAATCTCGTGAGCGCTAAAGTTTCTGTTTTTTACAGCAAGATCACAAAGACTTTCCCAAAGTCTTCCCAAAGGTTCTACTTGGAACAAACACTAATTAAAAGTATAAAACCACATATAAACAGAGGCTAGATGAATTATTTATTACTAAACATAACCAAAAATCAAGAAACAAAAATAAAAATTGGGTTGCCTCCCAACAAGCGCTATCGTTTAGCGCCCCTAGCTAGGCATAAAAGCAAGAATAGATCTAAGTATTATCATCTTTGGTATGCAATTCTTCAATAGAACACTTATAACCCTTGGGAGTTTCCTTCTTTTTATTAATGATCAAACTCCTAGGCAAGAAATCAAGAAATTCATTTTTAGCAAAAGGTTCTTTAATGATATTGAAGAAGTTGGGGTGAACACTTATAGATTTGAGATCCGCAATTTCCTTACTAGAAGTTTCACCCTTATTTTTAGGAACATTCATAAATTTGGCAACCTTGGTAGTAGGAGAATTTGGAGTATTTTTAACAAATGAAAAGGGAGATCCTAAATTAGTAATAATATCCTCAAGTTTACCAATTCGTGTGGAATCTAGATCTATTCTTTCGTTAACTATAGGTTATTTTTCCTTCAAAAAATTCAGAGTAGCGCCTACCTTAGACCCATATTGAGTGATTTGGTGTGGATCTTTTTGTCCAAATTTTCAATCAACTCCACATAGGCAACTTTATTTTTGATAATTTCAAGCCTTTGCATCACATGTTCCAAAGTTAAAATAGTTCCATTAACCAAGAGAGGTGGTGGGCCAAACAAATCTATCATAGCATTATAAGAATCAAAAGTATGGCTACCCAAGAAATTCCCTCCGGTAATGGTATCAAGAATAGATCTGTTCCAAGGGGTGATGCGTACATAAAAATTGCGAAGAACGGAAGTGGATAGCTTCCTGGTAGATCTATTCTGAGCATTGCAAATTCTATATCAAGCATCTTTTAAATTTTCTCCCTCCCTTTGTTTAAAATTGACAACTTCATGCTCGAAAGTACTAACAATGATAGGAGAATTAGCCATAACGACACACGGTGACACAAGAAGCAAGCGAAAAAGAGGCGAAAAGAAAAGAGGGTGAATAAAACGGCAAGGGTGAAGTGGGGTAGAGGAAACCGAGAGGCAAATGCCAAATAATGTAATGCGAGGGATAAGAGATTGTGATAGGTACTTGGTATGTCTTGACTTGTGAGTAGATCTCCCCGGCAACGGCGCCAGAAATCCTTCTTGCTACCTCTTGAGCTCTGCGTTGGTTTTCCCTTGAAGAGGAAAGGGTGATGCAGCAAAGTAGCGTAAGTATTTCCCTCAGTTTTTGAGAACCAAGGTATCAATCCAGTAGGAGACTACGCAAGTCCCTCGTACCTGCACAAACAAATAAGAACCTCGCAACCAAAGAGATAAAGGGGTTGTCAATCCCTTCATGGTCACTTACGAGAGTGAGATCTGATAGAGATAATAATAAGATAAATATTTTTGGTATTTTTATGATATAGATTGGAATATAAAGATTGCAAAATAAACGACACCTGAAATATCTAGTTGACGGGAGATTAATATAATGGAGAATAGACCCGGGGGCCATAGGTTTCACTAGTAACTTCTCCCAAGATAGCATAAGTATTATGGTGGGTGAACAAATTACTGTCGAGCAATTGATAGAAAAGTGCATAATTATGAGAATATCTAGGCATGATCATGTATATAGGCATCACGTCCGCGACAAGTAGGCCGAAACGATTCTGCATCTACTACTATTACTCCACACATCGACCGCTATCCAGCATGCATCTAGAGTATTATGTTCAAAGAGCAGAGAAACGCATTAGGCAAGATGACATGATGTAGAGGGATAAACTCAAGCAATATGATATAAACCCCATATTTTTATCCTGGATGGCAACAATACAATACGTGCATTGCTGCCCCTGCTGTCGCTGGGAAAGGACACCGCAAGATTGAACCCAAAGCTAAGCACTTCTCCCATTACAAGAACGATCAATCTAGTAGGCCAAACCAAACTGATAATTCAAAGAGACTTGCATAGATAACCAATCATACATAAAAGATTTCAGAGAAGAATCA
This sequence comes from Triticum monococcum, assembly GCA_034509565.1. Classification (NCBI taxonomy): domain Eukaryota; kingdom Viridiplantae; phylum Streptophyta; class Magnoliopsida; order Poales; family Poaceae; genus Triticum; species Triticum monococcum. The sequence continues at coordinate 143,555,452 of CM067841.1, read as the reverse complement.
AATATTGTTCATAGATAAACTTGATCATAAACCCACAAATTCATCGGATCTCGACAAACACACCGCAAAAAGAGTTACATCAAATATATCTCCAAGAAGATCGAGGAGAACATTGTATTCAGATCCAAAGAGAGAGAGAAGAAGCCATCTAGCTAATAACTATGGACCCGAAGGTCTGTGGTAAACTAGTCACAAATCACCGGAGAGGCTATGGTGTTGATGTAGAAGCCCTCCGTGATCGATTCCCCCTCCCGGCGAAGCTCCGGAAAAGGCCCCAAGATGGGATTTCTTGGGTACAGAAGGTTGCGGCAGTGGAAATAGGGTTTCGTGGTGCTGCCGGATGTTTTCGGGGTATATGGACTTATATAGGAGGAAGAAGTAGGTCGGTGGAGCCACGAGGGGCCCACGAGGGTGGGGGACGCGCCTAGGGGGCAGGCGCGCCTCCCTTCCTCGTGGCCTCCTCGTTGATTTCTTGACGTCCACTCCAAGTCCTCTAGATCAAGTATGTTCCAAAAATAACTCTCCTGAAGGTTTCATTCCGTTTGGATTCTGTTTGATATTCCTTTTCTGCGAAACACTGAAATAGGCAAAAAAACAGCAATTTGCACTTGTCCTTGGGTTAGTAGGTTAGACCCAAAAATAATATAAAAGTGTATAAATAAGCCCAATAACATCCAAAATAGATAATATAATAGCATGGGACAATCAAAAATTATAGATACGTTGGAGACATATCACAAGCCCTCCACCCTTGTGGTCGTCTCGTGGCTCTTGTGACTTGCACTCCAAGTCTCCTGGGTGTCTTGTGAACCAAGAAAAATCATCGCAGAAGTTTTATTCAGTTTGGACTCCGTTTGGTATTCCTTTTCTGTGAAATTCTAAAACAAGGAAAAAACAGAATCTGGCACTGGGCTCTAGGTTAATGGGTTAGTCCCAAAAATCATATAAAATAGCACATTAATGCATGTAAGGCATCCAAAACAGATAATATAATAGCATCGAACGATAAAAAATTATAGATATGTTGGAGACGTATCATCCGCCCTCCTGGATGCCCTGACGGGGCGTGGGGAATCCGTGACCGGGTGCTTGTTGACACGTCTCCAACGTATCTACAATTTATGAAGTATTCATGCCATTATATTATCACTCTTGGATGGTTTACAATCATTTTATAGCAACTTTATATCATTTTTTGGGACTAACCTATTGACCCAGCGCCCAGTGCCAGTTGTTGTTTTTCGCTAGTTTTTTACATCGCAGAAAATCAATATCAAACGGAGTCCAAACAACGCGAAACTTTTTGAAGATTTTTTTTGGACCAGAAGGAACCGAATGGGCAAGAGCTACACCTGGGGGTGCCCCGAGGGGGCACAACCCACCAGGGCGCCAGGGCCCCCTAGCGCCCAGGTGGGTTGTGCCCACCACGGTGGCCTCCCGTACCCCATCTTTGCACTATAAATTCCCAAATATTCTGAAACCCTTCGGGGTTAACCTAGATCAGAAGTTCCTCCGCTGCCGCGGGGCTCTGTAGCCACCGAAAACCAATCTAGACCCTTTCTGGCACACTGCTGGAGGGGGGAATTATCTCCGGTGGCCATCTTCATCATCCCGGCGGCCACCACGATGAGGAGGGAGTAGTCCACCCTTGGGGCTGAGGGTTTGTACCAGTAGCTATGTGTTTAATCTCTCTCTCTCATGTTCTTGAGATGTCACGATCTTGATGTATCGCAGGCTTTGTTAATATAGTCCGATCATATGGTGTTTTCCTGTAACGCCCCGAGACTGATGTGCCACGTGTCTTCCTGTTATTCGTTGTTGTTGCCATGTCTTTGCTTGCATGTCATGCATTGCATATCATGTCATCATGTGCATTTCATTTGCATACATGTTCGTCTCATGCATCCGAGCATTTTCCCCGTTGTCCGTTTTACATTCTGGCGCTCCGTTCTCTTCCGGTGGTCATTTCTACCTTTCTTTCATGTGTGGGGATTAAACATTTCCAGATTGGACCGAGACTTGCCATGCGGCCTTGGTTTACTACCGGTAGACCGCCTGTCAAGTTTCGTACCATTTGGACTTCATTTGATACTCCAATGGTTAACCGAGGGACCGAAAAGGCCTCGTGTGTGTTGCAGCCCAACACCCCTCCAAAGTGGCCCAAAAACCCACCTAAACCTACTCCATCATCTCGGTCATTTGTTCACGATCGCGTGGCCAAAAACCCCACCTCATTCGGACTCTCCTAGCTCCCTCTACCTATAAATATGTGCTCTCCTCCCAAATTTGCGGTCTAACCCTAGCCTTCCCCTACCTCACGCACCGGACAAAAATCCCCACCGCCCGGACATGTCCGACCGCCGCCTCCGACGAATCCGCCGCCGCCACTTGTCATTGCGCCGCCTTCCCCCGCCGCCGGCCTAGCGAAGCCCGCACCGGGCCCTCCCCGGCCCATCGCGCCCCGCCGCCAGGTTCCCCACCCGCGTCGCCTCGCTCAACGGCCGCAGTGCCGCGCCACCGCAGCACTCCGCGACGACCGCCGCACCTCTCACCGGAGAGAGCCGGAATACGGCGAGCTCCCACGCCGTCCGGCGCTGACATCCGCCACCCCGCCGTCTTGTCCCTCGCCGGCATGCGCCGTCCGAGGCCGCCGCCTCTTCCTCCCTCACCGGCGCACCTCCCCCGGCCTCCTCCACGACTCCGGTGCTCCCTCGACGAACAACTCCGGCCGGCCATCCTCGAAAATCGCGCACTGCTACAGTACCGGATCTGGATCCAGATCCGGATCCAAATGAGTCGATTGACTTTTTCCCCGAACCCTAATTATTTTGCCCATGTTCATCATGTCACAACTTTGCATCCGTAGCTCCGATTCATGCATATAGCATATCAAAATGTTCGTTTCAGAGAGCACATCATTTCAACCCATTGCATCATTTTCATTTGAGTTCATCTTGGTGCCTGAAATGCTGTTGGAAGAATGCTATTTGAGATAATTGTCAGATCTGCTGCTCCAATTAGCTATTTGTCATTTTTGCCATGATTATTGTGTGCATGATATGCCCCTGTGCTCTACATGAGTTTTGTTATATGTTTTGCCATCTATCCAGATGTGCAACCCATGTATTTTTGTGATGTGTGTGGTGACTTGCACAAGCTTGCAATGTGGTGCATTCGTTAATGCTGATTTCAGGGACTTAGCATTTCCACTAAGTCCTTGATCTATTTATCTCAATATGCCATATGTTCATGTTGTTTCCTAATGATCCGTGCCTCTTTTGAGGATCATTAGTAAGGATGATTTGTTAATCTTGTAGTTCTCTATCCATCCATGTCTTTGTTTGCAATTATGGAGCACCCTAGCTTGAGTCAATCGAGCTCTACTTTTCTCATTTCGTGAATCTGGGCAGATTGTCTACTTGTTAGCGATTTTGCCGAGGATGTTGTAGTTGATCCGTGCATGCTATATAATTGTTCTTGCCATGTCTAGCTTGTATAATGTGTATTCTTGATGGGTGTATGCTTAGATTGTCATGCCATGCTCTATAGTGGGTACATCGAGCTTGTAAACATGCCTACTTGATATCTGATTTGCATGCTCCAGTTTTTCACTAAGTTTGAGATCTGATTATGTTTTTGCCATGTTCACATGCTTGCAATTGTATTTTCTGATCCCTTTTGGCTCAAGGTCACTAAGGGACTTTTGTTAAGCTATTTGAGTAGCTCCATGCCATGCTTTACTTTGCCATGTTACGTGCCTGTAGCATATGTTTTTCTTGCTCCAAAGTGTGCTACCTGATCTGAAATTCCAGCCTTGTGTTAATGTCGATAAGTCTGAAACCTGTTTACCAATTGCTCTTTTGCCATGCTTGTTTGAATCTGTTAATGGATGAATTAGCCATAGCTCAGTGTTCATCTTTTGTTAAGCCTCTTGAGTGGATCCCTGCCATGTATTTTGTTGCCATGTCTAAGTGTTGTAGCATGATTATCTTGTTGCATTTAGATGGCTACTTGCTGTTTATCACAGACCGGTGCCATATTTGTTTTGCTTGCCCTTTCCAAACCGTGCATCTGATTCTGGCGATCTTTATATCGATTTCAACCGAAATCACCTCACCTTTCCAGTGGCACTCTTGGATTTCCATGTTGAGGCCAGGTTCATTCATTCCCTTGCAAACCATGCATACGCATCGCATACCACATCTCGCATATCATACCATGTTCATGTGTTGGTTGTTTACTATGTTGTGTGTTTCTTTTCGGTGTTTGCTTCTTCGGGTTGGTTCCGATAACGTCGCTTTTGTGAGGACCCGTTCACGTACGCCCGTTTGTCTTCTTCATGGACTCGTTCTTCTTCCTTGCGGGATCTCAGGCAAGATGATCATACCCTCGAAATCACTTCTATCTTTGCTTTGCTAGATGCTCGCTCTTTTGCTATGCCTATGCTACGATGCCTACCACTTGCTGATTATGCCTCCCATATTGTTGAACCAAGCCTCTAACCCACCTTGTCCTAGCAAACCGTTGTTTGGCTATGTTACCGCTTTGCTCAGCCCCTCTTATAGCATTGTTAGTTGCAGGTAAAGATTGAAGTTTGTTCCTTGTTGGAACATGGAGATGTTGTTCCTTGTTTGGAACATGTTTACTTGTTGGGATATCACAATATATCTTATTTAATTAATGCATCTATATACTTGGTAAAGGGTGGAAGGCTCGGCCTTATGCCTGGTGTTTTGTTCCACTCTTGCCTCCCTAGTTTCCGTCATATCAGTGTTATGTTCCCGGATTTTGCGTTCCTTACGTGGTTGGGTTATAATGGGAACCCCTTGACAGTTTGCCTTGAATAAAACTCCTCCAGGATGGCCCAACATTGGTTTTACCATTCGCCACCTAGCCTTTTCTTTCCCTTGGGTTCTACAGACTCAGGGGTCATCTTTATTTTAACCCCCCCCCCCCCCCCCCGGGCCAGTGCTCCTCTGAGTGTTGGTCCAACTGAGCGATGTCCGAGGCTACCAGGGGAAACTCTAGGCTGGCTTACCCGACGTCTTGCTCATCCGGTGTGCCCTGAGAATGAGATATGTGCAGCTCCTATCGGGATTTGTCGGCACATCTGGGTGGCTTTGCTGGTCTTGTTTTACCATTGTCGAAATGTCTTGTAACCGGGATTCCGAGTCTGATCGGGTCTTCCCGCTCGAAGGTATATCCTTCGTTGACCGTGAGAGCTTGTCATGGGCTAAGTTGGGACACCCCTGCAGGGATTTGAACTTTCGAAAGCCATGCCCGCGGTTATGGGCAGATGGGAATTTGTTAATGTCCGGTTGTAGAAAACCTGAAGTTGACCTTAATTAAAATACATCAACCGCGTGTGTAACCGTGATGGTCTCTTCTCGGCGGAGTCCGGGAAGTAAGCACGGTGTTGGACTTATGTTTGACGTAGGTTGTTCTAGGATCACTTCTTGATCATAGTTTCTCGACCGTGCTCTACCTTCTCTTCTCGCTCTCATTTGCATATGTTTAGCCACCATATATGCTAGTCGCTTGCTGCAGCTCCACCTCATACCTTTACCTTACCCATAAGCTTAAATAGTCTTGATCGCGAGGGTGCGAGATTGTTGAGTCCCCGTGACTCACAAATACTTCCAAAACCAGTTTGCAGGTGCCAATGATACCGTGCAGATGACGCAAACAAGCTCAGGAGGAGCTCGACGAAGATCATGTCCTTTATGTTGTTTCGTTCTAGTTGGTCAGTAGTGGAGCCCAGTTGGGGTCGATCGGGGACCGTGTCGCATTTGGGGTTCTTCTTTTATTTTGCTTCCATAGTCGGACCTTGATTGTATTTGGATGATGTAATGCTTTATTCATGTATTGTGTGAAGTGGCGATTGTAAGCCAACTATGTATCTCTTTCCCTTATGTATTACATGGGTTGTGTGAAGATTACCTCACTTGCGACATTGCTTTCAATGCGGTTATGCCTCTAAGTCGTGCTATGACATGTAGGAGATATAGCCGCATCGAGGGCATTACAAGTTGGTATCAGAGCCTTCCCCGACCTTAGGAGCCCCACTGCTTGATCGAATTAGCGGACGAGTTGAGTCTAGAAAAATGTTTTGAGTCATTTAGGATTATATATATCGGAGAGTTTAGGAATTATTTTTACTCCGAGTCCCTTCATCGCTCTGGTAAGGCATCCTAGCGTAGAGTTTTGACTCTTCTCTTCTCAAATTTCACTAAAAAAATTTAGGATCACGCGGGTATCTTGGAATCGTTCCGATGGTTTTGTGACGAGAACATTGTTCTTGGTGCCTCCTGTCATTTAGGGGTTGTGGCAGTGTCCCAGGGAGTTGAGCTCCGAGGTGTTGTCGTCACAATTTTATCGTTGCAGTTCTGGAATACCTAAGTTTAGTACGCCGACATCGAAAATCTGTTTTATGCAGTTGTTGGTGAGATAACCTCGACGCCACCCAGTACTGGGGCGGGAGTTCGGGAGTATTGCCATAACTCGTATAACGGATGCTTTTCGAAGGTTGAGGTAGACGATTTCCGAAGGTTTCTTGGTTATGTGTTGAAGGATGGATACAACTGGATGTAGGATTTGCTAGTTTGGGTGAGATATTATGCTTCCCCTATATCCCCAACACCTGATTGCATAACTGGAAAATTTCAGGAGTTCCATAAGTGGGAATTCAAGTAGCTCTTAGGATATCTTTCCGACAGATGTATGCTATGAAATTGGGGTTTGACGTCAAGTGGTCCGCCTATTCACGGTTGGTTTTATAGTGGTCTCATTGTGTCTTAAAGAGTCCTTGGCTATGCCGACTCGGGGACGCTTCGTATGTCATGTGCACTGCCTTGTGCATGATGGTGTTGTACGATCGAGCCCGTGTCAGCCCCACCACAAAAACTTTGGACGAAATCTCTATCATATGTTTGTTCCAGCTTATTCTGCAGGCCAATCCTTTGTTTGGTTTTTGAGTTGTGGTATTCGAGTTGCTTCGAAGTCAAATGTTCATTCCATACCTTTCCTAAGTGGTGTTCTCAAATTTCTAGGTGAATACTAATCCTTCATGATAATCGAGATTGTCATGTTAATCCTTTTCAACTGGTGTGCTTCTCTTCAAGTGGATCCGATCATTTTAACATCGCAAGATCACCTCTCGGTCTTCTCAACAGTGTTTGTTTCATCCGTCTCCAAGCTGCCTTTGTTTTTCCCGCCCACCCACCCTTTTTCTTCAAGGACTCAGATTTCTTAATCAACTATCTTTTTATTGATGAGAAGTCTCTCCATCCTTTTCCGTCAATATTCTTATCTGGTGATTCTCATGAAGATTCTAACGGAGATTCAAGTTCGTCATTCCTCATTCCTTTTTCTTCTCCGGTGGTTTCAAGTCAAGCTTTGTTGATCATATCTTTTCCTTGTTTCAAATACCATCTCTTGACGGTGCTCCTCATATTCATTCATTTCTCGCTATTCAATTGTTCTGGAGTGCTCAAGATATCTCGAAGATGCGTGTTTCCACTCTGCATTCGTTCAAGATCTTTCGAGGATGTTCTCTCATTCAAGTATTTTATTTCAACCGGTGCATTTTCTCTCTTCAAATCGTTCAACGATGTTTCTTTTGAGTGGGCCCTAACCCACAGGTCTTTTCCCAGGATCTTACCTGACTCTTAAAATTTCCCGGAGCTATCCTAAATTCTTTTTGAAGTTTGACATAAGAATGATTTATCATCAATCAAAGGTATTTCTCCAAGATCTTTCAAATTCTTTTCATTGTTGGCTCAACCTCTTCATTTTGATTCTTCCGGAGGGTCTAAATAATTCATGGTGTTGTTTCTCGTCGTCATTCTCGGATTTTGACGACCGAAGAAGAGTTTCTCTTAAATCTTGCTCCATTCTCGTCAAGATTCGTGATTCTAGCTTGTTGCCATCCTCTCATAATCGTTTTCGATTGTCAGAATTCTTTTCACCCATTCGGAGAAATTCAAGAGTCTTCTCAGTTTGTTATCCGGAGTCCATCAATTCAGGTTTTTTCATTCTCAGCTTCCAGTTATCATTCTCCAATCTTACCGGTGCTTCGTTCAAGTGATCTTTAATCGGCTCGTGATCTCTTCGTTCTCATGTATCTAAATCCTAGCAAGCATCTTCGTTCATTTGCTAATTTTACCCGGTGTTTCTTTATCATTCATTCATTGTTTCCAAATTCTACTGGTGATTCGTTGAAGACCTTCCCAAGTTTGATCCATATCTATCTTAGTCCTTTTTCAATGAGAATAAGTAATATGCCAAATCCGTTGATTGTCATCAATTTAATTGGTGAAGGATAAGCATAATGTAATTCTTATTCTTGTTTCATCGAGTGAACTCAATTCCTTTTTCCGGAGTGGTTCATCATATCATATTCTCAGTTCGAGATGCTTTATCTTCTCTTTCCAGGAGTTCCAATCTCTAATTATCACGGAGATCCATCTAAATCATTGCAAGGATTCACCTTGTGTTTTCAATTTCTCTTTCTTTTTATTCTTTTGTTACCGGAGTTCTTCATGAAGATTCTACATGATGGTTGATCAAGGATTTAATTCTTTCTCGAAACGTTCATCAACTTTCTTTTTAGAGGAGCTCAAGCTTTCTTCATATTGTAATCCAGAGTGCATTTCTGTCTACTGTATCATTGGAGGTTGTATTATGTCATTCTTGATAATTTGAGTTCATGTTTTCATGATTCACATGTTGTCAAGATTGGGATATTTTAAATCCATCAATCTTGTCATTGGAGCTATCTTGGGTTATATTTCACCTAAAGCTTTCCTTTAAGGAATGTCGCTATTATGGTATTTATCAATGATCCAAGTTCTTCTTTTATCCTCCCGGTGAGATAGCTTCTCGTCTCCTTGTTCTTACCAATCCAATTCTTTTTCCCGTGAGTGGCAGGTTGTCACATCATAATTTGCGATGTATTCCATAAGACCATATGAAGCTTATCCTTTTCGTTGTTGGTTTTCCAACAACTCCATTCGACCCTTCTCCTAAGGATACCTTTTCAAGCTCTTTTGTAGCAGAAGTTGGCATTGTCTTCTACATTCGTTTGTCTCAATTATCTTTATTCTATTCTTTCTCCTGGAGGTCTATTGATGTTGCTCTTCTCAACCCATCATCTCGTTTGTCAAAGATCATGTTCTTTTCATGATTGTCCATTTAAACGGAGTGTCGTGCCCTCTTTTCAAGTTCTATCACCTTACCAAGTTCTTATTCAATTCCTTTCTTTTCAATTGGAGTGCTGCCCGAAGTTGTTCTTCCTTGTTCCTTTTTTCTAACGGAGTGTTTTCAACTTTGTTCATCTCTTTGTATTCTTTCTTTCAATGTGTTCAATATTTTTAAGGTTCTTTGGTCTCACTCGTTTGTCAAAGAAGCAACTGAGTTTTACCTCTTCTCTTTCTATTCTGTTGTTCCTTCGGTGCCATTCTAGATCTCGGGACGAGATCCTCTCGTAGTGGTGGAGTGTTGTAACACCACGAGACCAATGTGCCACATGTCTTCCTGTTATTCGCTGTTGTTGCCATGTCTTTGCTTGCATGTCATGCATTGCATATCATGTCATCATGTGCATTTCATTTCCATACGTGTTCGTCTCATGCATCCGAGCATTTTCCCCGTTGTCCGTTTTGCATTCCGGCGCTCCGTTCTCCTCCGGTGGTCATTTCTACCTTTCTTTCGAGTGTGGGGATTAAACATTTCCGGATTGGACCGAGACTTGCCATGCGGCCTTGGTTTACTACCGGTAGACCGCCTGTCAAGTTTCGTACCATTTGGACTTCGTTTGATACTCCAACGGTTAACCGAGGGACCGAAAAGGCCTCATGTGTGTTGCAGCCCAACACCCCTCCAAAGTGGCCCAAAAACCCACCTAAACCTCCTCCATCATATAGGTCGTTCGTTCAAACCCCGTGACTCAAAGATACTTCCAAAACCAGTTTGCAGGTGCCGATGATACCGTGCAGATGACGCAACCAAGCTCAGGAGGAGCTCGATGAAGATCGTGTCCTTTATGTTGTTTCGTTCTAGTTGATCAGTAGTGGAGCCCAGTTGGGGTCGATCGGGGACCGTGTCGCATTTGGGGTTCTTCTTTTATTTTGGTTCCGTAGTCGGACCTTGATTGTATTTGGATGATGTAATGCTTTATTCATGTATTTGTGTGAAGTGGCGATTGTAAGCCAACTATGTATCACTTTCCCTTATGTATTACATGGGTTGTGTGAAGATTACCTCACTTGTGACATTGCTTTCAATGCGGTTATGCCTCTAAGTCGTGCAACGACACGTAGGAGATATAGAGGCATCGAGGGTGTTACATTTCCCCTCTCTATCTTGTTGTGATGAATTGAGTTTTTCCCTTTGAGATTTCGTGGTTATATGATTGAATACTTTTATGAATTTGAGAACACTTGATGTATGTCTTGCAATTGAATACTCGTGGTGACAATGGGGTATCTATTGATTCACTTGATATATGTTTTGACACTCAACTTGCGGATTCCCACGGTGACATTGGGGTAATCTATGCATAGGGGTTGATGCACGTTCTTGTCCTTGTTTCTTCGGTAGAAATCTTGGGGCAGTCTTGTAGTTCTTTGTGTGGATTGAGTATTATGAATATGAATATGCTTTGGTGTTATTCTAGTACGATCTCTAGGATAGATCGAATGGAAAAAATAGCTTTGCGTTATTTTAGTACAAACTCTTGAATAGATTGAACGGAAAGAATAGCTTTGAGGTGGTTTAGTACCATACAAACAATTCCAATCTTTTGTTCTCCGCTAATAGGAACTCGGGAGTGATTCTTCATTACACTTTGAGGGATAATCATATGATCCAACTATGTTAGCATTGTTGAGAGATTGCACTAGCGAAAATACGGACCCTAGGCCTTGTTTTTAAGCATTGCAATACCGTTTTTGTGCCCGTTTACTATTTTCTACCTTGCTGTTTTTATTTATTCAGATTATAAAAATATATTTCTACCATCAATATTACACTTTTATCACCATCTCTTCACCGAACTAGTGCACCTATACAATTTGCCAGTGTATTGGGTGTGTTGCGGACACAAGAGATTTCTTGTATTTGGTTGCAGGGTCGTTTGAGAGAGACCATATTCATCCTACACCTCTCACAGATTGATAAACCTTAGGTCATCCACTTGAGGGAAAATTGCTACTATCCTACAAAACTCTCTGCTTGGAGGCCCAACACGTGTCTACAAGAATAAAGTTGCGTAGTAGACATCATGCTCTTTTCTAGCGCCGTTGCTGGGGAGGTGAGTGCTTTAAGGTATATCTTTAGATCTTGCAATTGAATCTTTTAGTTTCTTGTTTATCACTAGTTTGGTTTATAAAAGAAAATTACATAAAAATGGAATTGAGGGTGCATCATATTATTGATCATCTTTATCATATCTTTCTTGAAAATGATGGTTCGGAAAATTGTGCTCAATTTTTAGAAGAAAAAGTCAATAAAATGTTTGGCACAAAATATTTGAATTATGAGCATGATTGCAATGTTGTTAGAATGAACTCTTTGAATATCCATGATGCTAATGATATGCAAAGCCACAAGCTTGGGGATGCTATGTTTGATGAATATGATATTTTTAGTCCCACAAGTTTTGATGAGAAAATTTATTATGATGATTGCACACCTCCTATTTATGATGATTTATATTGATGAAAGTGGATTCAGAGGTGTCATGACTTTATTTGATGATGAATCCACTATTTTGGAAGAGGTTGCAATTGATTATGACAACAAAGTTGCTATCTATGATGATTATGATGATGACATGTATGCTATACTGAATAATGATAACCATGAAACTTGTCATCATGATTTTAATTTTCAATCCCATGATAGTTATTTTGTTGAGTTTGCTCCCACTACTATTCATGAGAATAAATTTGCTTGTGTGGAGAGTAAGGAAATTTCTATGCTTATGCATCATGAAAAGAATGATTTATGTGATAGCTATATTGTTGAATTCATTCATGATGTTACTGAAAATTATTATGAGGGAGGAACATATGCTTGTAGGAATTGCACTAATATCAAGTTCCCTCTCTTTATGTTGAAAATCATGAAGTTATGCTTGTTTTGCCTTCCTATGCTAGTTGATTCTTGTTACAATAAATTGTTTGCTCACAAAATCCCTATGCATACGAAGTGGGTTACTCTTAAATGTGCTTTTCATATGCTTCATGATGCTCTCTTCATGTTTCAATCCTTATCTTTTGGCATTAAAGAAAAGCACTTGTCGGGAGACAACCCAACACTTTTACCTACTGTTTTTGTGTGTTCACATGATTATGCTACTGTAGTAATCATGTTTTATTGCTTTTGTTTCAATAAAGTGCCAAGTAAAGCCTTTAGGATCTTGTTGGGTGATAGTTACTTTGACCTTGCTGAAAAACAGAAACTTTTGCGCACAGGAAAACAATTCTCATTTTTAACAGAAGAGTGATAAAATGCTGATTATTTTTTCAGAATATTAATAGACAAATTAATCAAGTTTTCCTAATTTTTCAGAATTTTTGGATTAGCATAAGTATGGTTGGAGCACAGATTACTTCAGACTGTTCTGTTTTTGACAGATTCTGTTCTCAATGCATAGTTTGCTTGTTTCCTAGTTTCTATGGCTTATATTGCTCCATATAAATTGTGGAAATGATATGCTACAGTAGGCATTGTGTGGAAACAATTATGAATCTTTTATTTGAAAGTACCAAAAGTGGAATGGTTTTCTCTTTATCATACTAACCTATCTCACAGAGTACTGTTAAGTTTTGTGTGATTGAAGTTTTCAAATTTTGGGTGAGATATCGATATGAGGAGAATAAGGGGTGAAAAGAACCTAAGCTTGGGGATTCCCAAGGAACCCCCAAGGAAATATTCAAGGAAGATCCAAACAACTAAGCTTGGGGATGCCCCGGAAGGCATCCCCTCTTTCGGCTCCAACATTATCGGTAAACTCACTTGGAGCTATGTTTTCATTCGTCATGTGATATGAGTTTTGCTTGGAGCATCAATTTATTTTGTTAGGATTTTCTTTGTATTATTTATAATAATGTTTTGCACCTTTTATTTCAATAAAAGTGGCAATGATAGCGTTTATCATGCCTATTTTGCAAGTATACATGTTGTTGTTTGAAAACAGAAAGTTTACTGCCGTTGCAAAAATTCCCTAGAAAATTCAGAAAGCGATAAAATGTTAAAACTTTTTGCAGAATGAGCTATAATAAATTTTATAAAGTGTGGTAAATTTTCATAATTTTAGGAGTTGAATAAGTATTGATACTCTTGCATTCTTTACAGATTGTACTGTTTTGGCAGATTGCTGTTATGTTTGCATTGTTTACATATGTTTGCTTGTTTAATGATTCTATTTGAGTATAGGAGCATTAAATATGCAGAGGCATTTAGTATGCAATGTTGAATAATAATTTTACTAATTTTCTACAGTAGAGAATGGTAAAGTTTTTGCATTGGTTTATACTAACTTATCTCATGAGTTCTTGTTGAGTTTTGTGTGGATGAAGTTTTTGAGATTTAGGAAAACCACGATATGAGAGGAATTAAGGAGACAAAAAAGCTCAAGCTGTGGGGATGACCAAGGCATCCCAAGATAATATTCAAGAAGTCTCAAGCATCTAAGCTTGGGGATGCCCCGGTAGGGATCCCACCTTTCTTCTTCAACAATTATCGGTTAGTATCGGTTGAGCCTAAGTTTTTGCTTCTTCACATGATGTGTGCTATTCTTGGAATGTCATTTTATTTTGTTTTGCTTGATGTTTTAATAAATTACTTAGACCTGGAAGTTTTTAAATAAAATAGAGTCCTCAAATAATTGCCAATGAGGCTAAGTAAGCGACATTCACATCCCGTCAATGAAGCTTGTTTCTATGTCATTTACTCTTGTGCTTCACTTATATCCTATGAGTAAATTGTTGAATAAATTGAATGTCATGAAGTTGCAATCATATCATGCCTACTGGTAGCTTCACATTGGGTTTAGAAAGTGAAATCTTTTGAGGCTTGACAATCACAATATTGGTCATACAAGGAATTCATGAATAATTAGTATAACGAAGAGAACTTTCACATATAAATACACTATCCTGGAAATCTTTTGTGATTGTGAGCCCCCATCAAAATATTATATGCCAAAATTGTTGACGTTGGACAAGGAAGACAACGTAATGGTTTATGTTTGTTCATATTAAAATAGAAGTTAAATTGTCATAGATCCTTCAACATGTGGTGCTTGTCCCCCATCTTTGCTAGCCAAAAATTCCGCACCAAGTAGAGATACTACTTGTGCATCCAAAAACCCTTAAACCCAAATCTTATTTTCAAGAGCCCACTATATCTACCTATATGCGGTATTCTTTTGCCGCTCCAAGCAAATTTGTATGTGTCATCTCTAATATTCAAAATAAATTTCTCTTTTGTGTGCTCGTACCGCTCTCGAAGCGGTGACGGGTGGCCAATATTTTCCATGCTAGATGTGTTATTTTCACGATGAGTGTTTATTCACTTGTCATTGCACGAGAGTAAGGCAAAGGTATTAGGGATGCCCAGTCCCGAAATAAAAAATGAATTGACTTTATGTTGTCAAATATTAAATTCCTTGGAAAGTGTTGGTATGGAGGGCACCCGTGGATACGGTTAGCCATGGAAAGTAAAAGTATGGTGGAAAAAGGAATAAACTTAATTTTCTGTTTAGGAACCACCTATGATATATCTAGCATGGAAAGTGTTGGGGACTCTAAGTCATTTTCATTGGTGGGATGGATACACCTCCCAAAATGTTTTTATCTCTAAGTTTTTCGCTTTGAGCTCTAGAACCTCTAGAAATCCCTACTTCCCTCTGCGAAGGGCCTATCTTTTACTTTTATGTATTTACTTTTATGCAAAGAGTCAAAGTATTCCTCTTTATTCCTTTTTATCTTCTCTTTTGGTAAGCATCATGTGGTGAGGAAAGATCTAGGCACATATGTCCAGTTGAATATGGGTAGCATGAATTATTATTGTTGACATCACCCTTGAGGTGAATACGTTGGGAGGCAAAACAATAAGCCCCTACCTTTCTATGTGTTCGGTTGAAACGTTTTGCTCATGTGTATGCAGTGAGTGTTAGCAATCACAGAAGACTATATGATGGTTGAGTATGTTGATCTCTTACTTAAACTCTGTTGAATAAGTTGAATTGCAATTGCTTGCTGACTGAGAACATAGGTTGTTGGGTTTCAAGAGAATTCATTGTTTTAACCTTAACATGTGAATTGCTTGCCACTATAACATGAGAAGTTTCATAAGAAAGAATTGTTGTTATGATGCTAGGGAAAGTGATTGAAATTATCATTGATCAAACTTGTGCCCTTTGCTAGCATTCACACTTCATAAATTATTTCTTTTATCATTTACCTACTCGAGAACGAGTAGGAATTAAGCTTGGGGATGCTGATACGTCTCCAACGTATCAATAATTTATGAAGTATTCATGTCGTTATATTATCATTCTTGGATTTTTTACAATCATTTTATAGCAACTTTATATCATTTTTGGGACTAACCTATTGACCCAGTGCCCAGTGCCAGTTGTTGTTTTTTCTTTCTTTTTTACATCCCAAAAAATCAATATCAAATGGAGTCCAAAGACCGCGAAACTTTTTGGAGATTTTTTTGTACCAGAAGGAACCCAATGGGCCAGAGCTGCACCTGGGGGGTGCCCCGAGGGGGGCACAACCCACCAGGGCGCGCGAGGATCCCCTGGCGCGCCCAGGTGGGTTGTGCCCACCTCGGTGGCCTCCCGTACCCCTTCTTTGCACTATAAATTCCCAAATATTCCGAAACCCTTTGTGGTTAACCTAGATCAGAAGTTACGTTGCCGCACGGCTCCGTAGCCACCAAAAACCAATCTAGACCCGTTCCGGCACCCTGCCGGAGGGGGGAATCATCTCCGGTGGCCATCTTCATCATCCTGGCGGCCACCACAATGAGGAGGGAGTAGTCCACCCTTGGGGCTGAGGGTTTGTACCAGTAGCTATGTGTTTAATCTCTCTCTCTCGTGTTCTTGAGATGTCACGTGATGTATCGCAGGCTTCATTAATATAGTCGGATCATATCGTGTTTTCCCCTCTCTATCTTGTTGTGATGAATTGAGTTTTTCCCCTTGAGATTTCGTGGTTATCGGATTGAATACTTTTATGGATTTGAGAACACTTGATATATGTCTTGCAATTGAATACTCGTGATGACAATGGGGTATCGTATTGATTCACTTGATATATGTTTTGGCACTCAACTTGCGGATTCCCGCGGTGACATTGGGGTAATCTATGCATAGGGGTTGATGCACATTCTTGTCCTTGTTTCTCTGGTGGAAATCTTGGGGCACTCTTGTAGTTCTTTGTGTGGATTGAGTATTATGAATATGAATATGTTTTGGTGTTATTCTAGTACGAACTCTAGGAGATCGAACGGAAAAAATAGATTTGTGTTATTTTAGTACGAACTCTTGAATAGATTGAACGGAAAGAATAGCTTTGAGGTGTTTAGTACCCTAGAAACAATTCCTATCTTTTGTTCTCTGCTAATAGGCACTCCGGAGTGATTATTTGTTACACTTTGAGGGATAATCATATGATGCAACTATGTTAGCATTGTTGAGAGATTGCACTAGGGAAAGTACGAACACTAGGCCTTGTTTCTAAGCATTGAAATACCATTTTTGTGCCCGTTTACTATTTCTACCTTGCTGTTTTTATTTATTCAGATTATAAAAATATATTTCTACCATCAATATTACACTTTTATCACCATCTCTTCACCGAACTAGTGCACCTATGCAATTTGCCATTGTATTGGGTGTGTTGGGGACACAAGAGATTTCTTGTATTTGGTTGCAGGGTCGTTTGAGAGAGACCGTCTCATCCTACATCTCTCACAGATTGATAAACCTTAGGTCATCCACTTGAGCAAAAATTGCTACTATCCTACAAAACTCTGCGGTTGGAGGCCCAACACGTGTCTAAAAGAATAAAGTTGTGTAGTAGACATCACTTGTCAACATCATTGTTGTCATCGAGACAAAGGAGGAGCTAGCGTTGTGATGTTAAGGACTCCCTCCCGAGGTCGTCCTCCTCCTTTCCTCTGACTCCTCATCACCGTCACTGTCGCTGAGGATAGCACTACGGGTGAATCAGAATGGTCGCGTGCCTCAAGCCCCCACTCATTGAAAGTGGGCATGGATGCTACCAGCTCGTCCTTGTTGTCGTGGCCATACAACAGGGCGATGGCCTCGAGTATGTCTCCCGGGTTGCAGCCAAGCAAGGTGAACAAGGCCACGTCCAACTCCTCACCTGTCAAGCCAGCGGTGTGCAGCTTCATCGCGTCCCCCACGCCTTTGTACTCCCACAAGGGCTTCGAATGCAATTGGAGCGGCGCAAGACGCTGCGCCTGGAACTCCTTCATAATCATCGCCCCCTTCAATAGATTCGCCTTCATGTGCGAAGCTATCTTCTTCGGGACGGGTTTAGCTTGGGGGTCGGTAAGCTTGGTGGAGCCCCACTCAGGGGTTTGCTCGGGCAGCTCCTCCGGTAGCGCCAGGCGCGGGTCTATAACATCCAAAATTTTCAATTTGGACTGTTATACATAGGTCATTCATGCATATCATATTTTATTGCATCTCGTTTTGCGATCCTCAAAATTCTAAGCAACTCAAGGACCCACGGAGAGAGTTGGGGATTTCACGTTTTTCATATTTGAATTTTATCAAATATCGAAACAAGGATCACTTTGGTTTTTAATTATTTTTCTCTCCAAAAATATTTCATATTAAAATATAAGAGAGGAGATAATATGACTTCTCCAAAATAAAGGGAATCTTGGAGGAAAAATATTTAAAATCAAATAAATAATTCTTTTGGACTTTTAGTGCTATTTTATTTGAATTAGGAAAATATGCGTTTTTCAAAATTGCATTAGAGGCCCAAATAAATGTTCACTTTGTCTGCAATATTATTAGAGGACCGTGAAAATTTATTTCAGGATTTTTGGACTCCCTTTAGTATATCTTTTATTTGATTTTCCGTGTCAGGATTATTTAAAAAAATGCACCGACCTAACGGGTCGTGCCTGACCCGGACACCGCCCGGCCAGCCTTTAAAAGGTGAGGCCCGAAGTCCTCAGCGCCGCCGCCACTTCCCGCCGCCGCCACCTCGTGACGCCGCTGCCCGACGCCGACACCTCCCCATCGCGCCGCCGCCGCCGACCGCCCGCCCGCCGGAGCCGCCGCCACCGATCGCGCCGCTGCCACTCGCCGGAGGTAGAAACCGCCGCCGCCGCTGTCTCGGTTTTTCTCAGAAAACCGATCGGTTTATTTTTTTAGTAAACCCTAGTTTCGTTTTTCTAGATCAGTTCGGCTTTTTTCGTCGGTTTATTATTCAGCGGACGTTCGTCCGTACATTCGTTTTAACGAACACTGTTCGTCAGTTAGCCGCAGACAGCGAACATTCGTTCATTAGCCTGTTCGTCTCATTTTATTTTCCAGGGTTTTTCCGCGATTATTTTCGATCGCGATTTCTACCCTAATCTTCGTTCTAGCATATCTTTTCGCTCGTTTATCCAAATCATGTGAAACAAGCGCCTAGATCTTCGTCTTGCAGCCCTCTTTCCATTTAACCAACTTGAACAAGATTTTGGTATTCTAAAATTTGACTTTAGTCCAGATTAGTAAACGGATCTTGTTTCTTTCGTAGCTTGAGTTTCGTTGCTCTGTTTGATTTGATTCTTTTTGCAAATCGAATCTTTTCAGTTGAGTTTTCATATTCGATCTTCTTATCTGAGTTTACCCGTGAATCTTTTCTTGAGTGCTTATGTATGCTATTTCTTGTTTGCGATAGAATTCCCGGAGTGCGAAGCATGCTACTACGAGTCTTTAGGATTTGTAGATTGTTAGCAAGGCAAGTAACACATTGATCATACCCCTTTATTACCCAGTTTTTATGCATTGGTTTCAACCCTCACACATTGCATGAGTAGGATCTCTTAACATGTGGGTCTGGGAAGTAGCTGATGACGTAGAACCTATTACCTATTTTATTATCAAACCCTTGGGAGTTACTCCTACGTTATGCTTATATTCCCATGCTATGCTCGTAGACGTGGATTGGGTTTGAGTGTATCCATGATAGATGTGAGTTTGTAAATTAATGGTTCAACTTAAGGTGGCAACTTTAATACACATCTGGGTGGATTGCTTGTGGGCACCTGGAGAATCCAGTGTTCTCCTAGGATATCCCAGAGTACCTGTGTGATCATCCTACGATCCGCCACCTTGGCTCAAAGGGATCATAAGATTATTCATGCTAGAAACTTCCGTGTGCAGCCACAAGCCATTATGGGCTCTGGCATAGTTGAGTATGTTGCGTGACCTCTTTCAGTGGTAGGCTAGCAGATGTAGAGGGAAAGTAGGTGTAACTGTCTACCCAGAGTAAAGATTTGATGCTTCTGAAAGACTGTGTCTCGGTTATCCGTTTCTCAAACACCATGTAGTGCGAGAAATCAAACGGAGGAGATCGAGTCTTGTGGGGAAAAGTGCACAAACCTCTACAGAGTGTATAAACTAATCATGGTTAGCCGTCTCCCCGGTTATGGACAACTTGAGTATCTGGTACTTGAATTATTGATTTGATCTCATCACTCTAAATTAATTTGACGGGTTGTAAATTACTTTAATTGGGATTGAGTTGGAGGAACCTTCTGAATGATGTTTCAACCACCATGATAGTTAAATAAAATCTATTCCTTTGTTGTCGGAAAAAATTGGCTTTTTTGCAAAACAATATAACCATAGAGCCTCCACCAGCCATATATGCATGTAGTGATAGCATTTATTCTGTTCATTGCTCTGTTGTGTTATATTGCCAGCATATTCCATGTGCTGACCCGTTTCAGGCTGCAACATATCATGTTGCAGACTTTTCAGACGACGAGTAAGGTGCCATAGGTCATTTGTCATGCACTCAGCTATGCCGTTGGAGTTGATGGACTCACTTTATCTTCCAAGCCTTTGGCTGTTATCTTAATTAGATGGCCTGAAGCCATATTTATTGTAATAAGTTCTCTTTTGAGACATTCGATATAATAAGTGTGTGATTGCTACTCTGTTATAAATCCTTCGAGTACTGTGTGTGTCAGCATTACCGATCCAGGGATGACACTGAACACAGAGATTTGACCGTCTGAGGTCGGATCGCTACAAGATGGTATCAAAGCACACGCTGCATGTAGGACATGACCACTAAGATGAGCCATAGGTCACTCTTCTCTACTCATTTCTGACTCCTCTCCATTTTCTACTCTTTAGGATGGCGGACTCAAGGAACAAGTTTCCACAACCGGATGAAGACACACCTTTTGGGAGACACTTGAAGGAAGTCACTAGGTACCTGAACATCGGAATACCACACTTCACCGGAACCTACTCCGCCACTTTACCAGAACAGGAGCATTGGATGATTCGAGTTCAAGTTCCAGGAAGGACATTCACGCCAGTCACTGAGCCCATAGAGTTTTCCTTTGATGCACCAACCTGGAGTTTATGCAAGAGCATGGAAGCCCACATTGCTATGGGATGTATTGGAGAAGTCTACAAACAGGAGCTGAAGGACACTATCTATCAGATATGTGGGCGCCAAGACGAGAAATGGGAGATGATCAGCACCAGGAAGGACAGGTCCATTGCAGCTTTCATCCAGGAGCTAAACCAACACATTCGACGCCAGGAGAACCAGATGTGTGCATGCATGATAGATTTGAAGAAGGCGATGACCAGGATCACAGAGCTAGAAGAGAAACTCAAGTCTACACGCGATGGATACGAGGAGGAAATGACGATACTCGTCGAGAAGAATGACGACCTGCCATGGAAGCTAGGAGTTTTCATGGGAGACCCTGCGCCAGGAGGAGAAGACGACGAACCCAAGGAAATTCATTCTGAAGACTACATCATCATCGACGACACCGACTCCGACCCCAACGATAATTATGAAGACGATGCTGGAGCAGACATCATGGAGTCTTCCACCGATCAATATTTCTAGATGACCACCATATGATTAGTAGCACCCCCCTGTATATAGTAGTAGTTTGATCACTTTTGTAATGATAGTTCTAGACCGATTGTATGCCCTTGCTTGATTGATTGAGTGATATGATATGATTGTGTTTGTCACATGTGCATATGGGTAGTGTTTTCTCATTATACCTCATTCTATTCTAATCTCTCCCCTCTAAACCCATAAGATGCCTCCGAGACGTGACCCCGAATTTGCCTTCCACCAGAGCTCACTCAGTTGATCCAGCAGCAGAATGCCTTGACACAGTTGTTAGTTCAGAACCAAGGCAACAACAACAACAACAACAACACACCGCCACCACTTCCAGTTGACAACTTAGCCCGATTTTTTAGGTTGCAGCCGCCAGTGTTTTCTAGTAGCACCGAACTGATAGTTGCTGATGATTGGCTATGTAGGATTGGAAGGGAGTTGACCACGGCAGGTTGCACAGATGCAGAGAAAGTTTGTTTTGCCGCACACCAACTGGATGGATTAGCAACTTCATGGTGGGAGAATTACACAGCCACTTTCCCTATAGCCAATGTCACTTGGGATCAGTTTCAGCAAGCATTTCACACCGCCCATGTCTCACCTGGAGCTATGAGCATGAAGAAGCACGAGTTTCGCAACTTGCGCCATGGAAATCGTACTGTGGCTCAGTACGTAGATGATTTTAGTAAGATATCTTGTTATGCCCCTGATGATGTGGCCACAGATGCCGCGAAGCAGGAGAAGCTTATGGAGGGGCTGAATGATGAGATGAGCATGAAGTTGATGGTGGCGACATTTAACAACTACCAGGAGTTGGTAGACAAGGCTCTTATGATTGAAGGGAAGCAGCAGCAGATTGAGAGCCGTAAGAGGAAGTATGGATAAGGGAAGTACAATTCTGGAGCTCAGCAGAAACCCTGTTTCACCCCGAACTCTGGAGGATATACCCATAACCATGGAGGCCACACTCACAATGGAGGAAGTTCTCATAACCACAATGGCACCAAGAATGGGAATGGGAATGGAGCAAGCAGCAATCAAAACCGCTCCAACCCAGCCACACCTGCCAAGAAGGATCTAAGTCACATTACTTGTTTCAAGTGCGGGAAGACTGGACACTATGCCACTGAGTGCCCTGAAGTGATGCATGGGAATGGCAATGGAAGCTCTGGGAAGAAGCCCAACCCTTTCAATAGGGGACAAGTGAACCACGTGAACATGGAGGGGGTTGAAGAGCAGCCTGATGCAGTTATCGGTAAGTTTTTGGTTAAGTCTTTTACTGCAATTGTTCTTTTTGATACTGGTGCATCGCATTCGTACATTTCAAGGGGATTCGTGGATAAATATAAGTTGCCCACCAATGTACTTAGGAAATCTATGTTAGTAACCTCACCAGGAGCGGAGTATATGCCAAGTCAAGGATGTTTTCAGATGCTATTGGCCATTGGAAGCCATGTTTTCCCCTCAGACCTGATAATATAGGAGTCGCAAGGATTGGATGTGATACTAGGCATGGATTAGCTATCGATGTATGGGGGAAACATCGATTGTGCGAGTAAGTCGATTCTACTCACCACCCCGGAGGGAAAAAGGATCAAGTATGTATCTAGGCGTGCGCCTAGGAGGACTAAAGTAAATTCTCTCGTAGTAGTTGTTCAGGAGGAAGTGCCTGTAGTGAAGGATTTCCCAGATGTATTTCCAGAGGAGCTACAAGGCATGCCACCAAATCGGGACATTGAATTTTTGATAGAATTACTGCCAGGCACCAGACCAATATCGAAGAGACCATACCGAATGTCCGTAAATGATATGGAGGAGATTAAGAAATAGATTAAGGAGTTATTGGAGAAAGGTTACATTCGATGAAGCTCGTCACCATGGGGAGCCCCATTGCTCTTGGTTGAGAGAAAGGATGGATCATTAAGAATGGTTATTGATTATCGTGCATTGAATGAAGTGACGATCAAGAACAAGTACCAGCTGCCGATGATCAATGATTTGTTTGACCAGTTGCAAGGAGCTAAAGTGTTTTTGAAGATCGATCTGCAATTAGTATACCACCATTTGAAGATTCGATAAAAGGATATACCTAAGACAGCTTTCACCACATGGTATGGGCTATATGAGTATACGGTTATGTCATTTGGATTGACTAACACCCCTGCCTATTTTATGAGCATGATGAACAAGGTATTTATGGAGTTCTTGGATAAGTTTGTCGTGGTGTTCATTGATGATATCTTGGTATACTCGAAGAATGAGGAGGAACATAAGGAGCATTTGCGTTTGGTTCTTGAGAAGCTCAGGGAACATCAGTTATATGCCAAGTTTAGCAAATGTGACTTTTGTTTGAAGGAAGTTGGATTTCTTGGACATGTTATATCAGGAGAAGGTATAGAAGTGGACCCTACCAAGGTTCAGTCAGTCACTGAGTGATTGGCACCCACCTCAGTTGGAGAGATCCGTAGTTTTCTTGGACTCACGGGATTCTATCAGAGATTCATTGAGAATTTTTCCAAGATTGCGAAGCCCATGACGGCATTGTTAAAGAAGGACACCAAGTTCCATTGTACTGAAGAATGTGAAGCAAGTTTCCAGGAGTTGAATAAACGTCCATCTACAGCCCTAGTGTTGATTCTGCCGGATATACGCAAGGATTTCCAAGTGTATTGCGACGCCTCTCGTTTAGGACTTGGAAGAGTACTTATGCAAGATGGAAGAGTTGTTTCGTATGCCTCACGTCAACTTCGACCGCATGAGTTGAATTACGCCACCCATGATTTGGAGTTAGTAGCTATAGTGCATGCGCTCAAGACCTGGAGACATTTTCTTATTGGAAACTGTTGTGATGTGTACACGGATCATAAGAGTTTGAAGTACATTTTTACTCAGAAGGAGCTGAACCTCAGGCAGAAGAGATGGTTGGAGCTCATAAAGGATTATGATATGAAGTTGCACTATCATCCAGGAAAGGCCAATATCATAGCAGATGCTTTGAGCCGGAAGAGTTATGTCAATACCCTCGTAAGCGGAGGATTGCCAAAGGAGTTAGCAGAAGATCTCAGGGAGCAAACTTTTGGAGATCGTCCCTAGAGGTTTTGTTGCAGCATTGGAGGTTCAATCAGTGTTATTGTGAAAGATTCGAGAAGCTCAGAAGGATGACAAAGAAATTGCCGAGATAAAGGAGAAGATGAGTGAAGGAAAAGCCAAAGGTTTTCGTGAGGATGAGCATGACACCTTGTGGTTTGAGGACCGTGTATATGTGCCCAATAATGCCGAGATCAGGAAGTTGATAATACAGGAAGCCCATGACTCACCATACTCTATACACTATGGAAACACCAAGATGTATTTTGATTTGAAGGAGCATTTCTGGTGGACTGGAATGAAGAAGGAGATTGCCAAGTATGTAGCCATATGTGATGTATGTCAAAGAGTGAAGGCAGAACATCAGAAGCCAGCAGGATTACTGCAGCCTATGCCGATACCCGAATGGAAGTGGGACAAGCTTGGCATAGATTTTATCACCGGATTACCCAGGACCCGATCGGGATATGATTCTATCTGGGTAGTAGTGGATTGCTTCACCAAAGTATCTCACTTTATCCCAGTGAAAACCACCAATACCAGTGCAAAGTTGGCCAGGATATATATGAACAGGATCGTATGTCTGCATGGAGTTCCAAGGACCATCGTATCAGATTGAGGAACACAGTTTACTTCAAAGTTTTGGCACCAACTGCACCAAACTTTGGGTACCAGACTAGAGTTCAGTACATCCTTTCATCTGCAGATGGATGGACAGACCGAGAGAGTCAATCAGATTCTGGAAGACATGCTGAGAGCTTGTGCGCTAGATTATGGATCTAGTTGGGATGACAACTTGCCCTACGCTGAGTTCTCATACAACAATAGCTACCAGGCCAGTTTGAAGATGGCACTGTTCGAAGCCCTGTATGGAAGAAGATGCCGAACACCATTGATGTGGGATGAAGTTGGAGACTGCCAGTTGTTTGGACCGGATTTGATTAAGGAATCCGAAGAGAAGGTTAAGCTGATTCGACATAGACTGAAGATAGCTCAGTCCAGATAGAAGAGTTATGCAGACTCAAAACACAAGGAGGTAGTCTATGAAATCGGAGATAGAGCATATCCCCATGTGTCACCCTTGCGAGGAGTTAAACGTTTTGGAGTTAAGGGAAAGTTAGCCCCAAGATTTGTAGGACCGTACCTTGTTTTGGAACGCATGGGAGAGGTTGCCTACAAGTTGGAGTTACCCGAGGGACTGTCAGGAGTTCCTGATGTGTTTCACGTTTCCCAGTTGAAGAAGTGCCATGCAGAGATGGCCGATATTCCTCTGAGAGATACAGTGCCCCTGGAAGCACTTCAGCTAGATAGTGATTTGACCTATGAGGAGAAACCAGTCAAGATTCTCGAGTTGGCCAGCCGAGTTACACATAGCAAGGTTATCAGGTTTTGCAAAGTTCAGTGGAGCCACCATTCCGAGTTTGAAGCCACCTGGGAACGAGAGGATGATCTATGCAAAAACCACCCACACCTATTTTCTAGCCAACCCGAATCTCGAGGATGAGATTCATCTTAAGGGGGTAGGTTTGTAACATCCCAAATTTTCAATTTGGAATGTTATACATAGGATATTCATGCATATCATATTTTATTGCATTTCGTTTTGCGATCCTCGAAATTCTCAGCAACTCAAGGACCCACGGAGAGAGTTGGGGATTTCACGTTTTTCATATTTGAATTTTATCAAATATCGAAACAAGGATCACTTTGGTTTTTAATTATTTTTCTCTCCGAAAATATTTCATATTAAAATATAAGAGAGGAGATAATATGACTTCTCCAAAATAAAGGGAATCTTGGAGGAAAAATATTATAAATCAAATAAATAATTCTTTTGGACTTTTAGTCTATTTTATTTGAATTAGGAAAAATATGCGTTTTTCAAAAATGCATTAGAGGCCCAAATAAATGTTCACTTTGAACGCAATATTATTAGAGGACCGTGAAAATTTATTTCAGGATTTTTGGACTCCGTTTAGTATTTCTTTTATTTCATTTTCTGCATTAGGATTATTTTTTTAAAAAAATGCACCGACCTAACGGGTCGTGCCTGACCCGGACACCGGCCGGCCGGCCTTTAAAGGGCGAGGCCCGAAGCCCTCAGCGCCGCTAGCCCCGCCCCAAACCCTAGCGCCGCCGCCTCAAAAACCGCGCCCCCGCTGCTGCCACTTTTCGCCGCTGCCACCTCACGACGCCGCCGCCCGACGCCTCCTCGTCGTGCCGCCGCCGCCGACTGCCCGCCCGCAGGAGCCGCCGCCGATATCGCCACCGCCACCGATCCCGCCGCCGCTGCCACTTGCCGGAGGTAGAAACCGCCGTCGCCACCGTCTCGGTTTTTCTCAGAAAACCGATCGGTTTATTTTTTTAGTAAACCCTAGTTTTGTTTTTTTAGATCGGTTTGGTTTTTTTTGTCGGTTTATTATTTAGCAGACGTTTGTTCGTACGTTCGTTTTAACGAACGTTGTTCGTCAGTTAGCCGCAGACAGCGAATGTCCGTTCATTAGCCTGTTCGTCTCGTTTTATTTTCCAGGGTTTTTCTGTGATTATTTTCGATCGTGATTTCTGCCCTAATCTTCACTCTAGTATATCTTTTCGCTCGTTTATCCAAATCAGGTGAAACAAGCCCTCTTTGTCTCGAAGCTCTCTTTCTGTTTAATCAACTTGAACAAGATTTTGGTACTGTAAAATTTGACTTTAGTCCAGATTAGTAAACGGATCTTGTTTCTTTTGTAGCTTGAGTTTCTTTGCTCCATTTGATTTGATTCTTTTTGCAAATTGAATCTTTTCAGTTGAGTTTTCATATTCGATCTTCTTATCTGAGTTTACCCGTGCATCTTTGCTTGAGTGCTTATGTATGCTATTGTTTGTTTGCGATAGAATTCCCAGAGTGCGAAGCGTGCTACTACGAGTCTTTAGGGTTTGCAGATTGTCAGCAAGGCAAGTAACACATTGATCATACCCCTTTATTACCCAGTTTTTACGCATTAGTTTCAACCCTCACACATTGCAGGAGTAGGATCTATTAACATGTGGGTCTGGAAAGTAGCTGATGAGGTAGAACCTATTACCTGTTTTATTATCAAACCCTTGGGAGTTACTTCTACGTTATGCTTATATTGCCATGCTATGCTCGTAGTCATGGATTGTGTTTGAGTGTATCCATGACAGATGTGAGTTTGTAAATTAATGGTTCAACTTAAGGTTGGAATCGTCACCATATGAACATCAGGTACCGATTAGAGGGATATCTATAAAAGAGGGATATCCACAGCATAATGCTCATTTAGTTCTATTGCTATTGCTTTCATCATGACTTATACATGTTCCTCTGACTATGAGATTATGCAACTCCCGAATACCGGAGGAACACCTTGTGTGCTATCAAATGACACAACATAACTGGGTGATTATAAAGATGCTCTACAGGTGTCTCCGATGGTGTTTGTTGAGTTGGCATAGATCGAGATTAGGATTTTTCACTCTGTGTATCGGAGAGGTATCTCTGGGCCCTCACGGTAATGCTCATCACTATAAGCCTTGCAAGCAATGTGACTATTGAGTTAGTTGCGGGATGATGCATTACTGAACAAGTAAAGAGACTTGCTGGTAATGAGATTGAACTAGGTATGATGATACCGATGAACGAATTTCGGGCAAGTAACATACCGATAACAAAGGGAACAACGCATGTTGTTATGCGGTTTGACCGATAAAGATCTTCGTAGAATATGTAGGAGCCAATATGAGCATCCAGGTTCCGCTATTGGTTATTGACCGGAGATGTGCCTCGGTCATGTCTACATAGTTCTCGAACCCGTAGGGTCCGCGCACTTAACATTTGATGACGATTTGTATTATGATTTTCGTGTTTTCATGAACTGAAGTTTGTTCGGAGTCCGGGATGAGATCACGGACATGACGAGGAGTTTCAAAATGGTCGATACATAAAGAATGATATATTGGACAATGTTATTCGAACATCGGATGGGTTCCGAGGGGTACCGGGTGACTATCGGAGTGCCGGGGGGTTATCGGAACCCCCAGGGGAACTAATGGGCTTTCATGGGCCTTAGGGGAGAGATGAAGGGCCACAAGGGCAGGCCGCGCCCCCCTAGTCCAACGCCCCCTCCTTCCTTCTCCTTCTCTCCCTCTCCTTCCTCCCCCCTCTCCCTTCTAGTGGAATCCTACTAGGACTCCTAGTAGGACTCCCCTCTTGGGCGCGCCCTAGGTGCCGGCCGGCCATCCCCTCCTCGCTCCTTTATATACGTGGGGAGGGGGCACCCTAGGACAAAACAAGTTGATCTTTTAGCCATGTGCGGTGCCCCCGTCCACAGTTACACCCCTCGGTCATATCGTCATAGTGCTTAGGCAAAGCCCTGCGCTAGTAACTTCATCATCACTGTCACCACACCGTCATGCTGACGGAACTCTCCCTCGTCCTCAGCTGGATCAAGAGATTAAGGGATGTCATTGAGTTGAACGTGTGCTGAACACGGAGGTGTCGTACGTTCGGTGCTTGGATCGGGTGGATAGCGAAGAAGTTCGACTACATTAACCGCGTTACTAAACGCTTCTGCTTTTGGCCTATGAGGGTACATTTACACACTCTCCCCTCTTGTTGATATGCATCTCCTAGATAGATCTTATGTCTACTACACAACCTTCTTCTTGTAGACGTTGTTGGGTCTCCAAGTGTAGATGTTTGTAGGACAGTAGCAAATTTCCCTCAAGTGGATGACCTAAGGTTTATCAATCCACGGAAGGCATAGGATAAAGATGGTCTCTCTCAAACAACCCTGCAACCAAATAGCAAAGAGTCTCTTGTGTCCCCAACACACCCAATACAATGGTAAATTGTATAGGTGCACTAGTTCGGCGAAGAGATGGTGATACATGTGCAATATGGATGGTAGATATAGGTTTTTATAATATAAAAATATAAAAACAACAAGGTAACTAATGATAAAAGTGAGCGAAAATTGTATTGCAATGCGTTGAAACAAGGCCTAGGGTTCATACTTTCACTAGTGCAAGTTCTCTCAACAATAATAACATAATTGGATCATATAATTATCCCTCAACATGCAACAAAGAGTCACTCCAAAGTCACTAATAGTGAAGAACAAACAAAGAGATTATTGTAGGGTACGAAACCACCTCAAAGTTATCCTTTCTGATCGATCTATTCAAGAGTCCGTAGTAAAATAACATGAAGCTATTCTTTCCGTTCAATCTATCCTAGAGTTCGTACTAGAATAACACCTTAATACACAAATCAACCAAAACCCAAATGTCACCTAGATACTCCAATGTCACCTCAAGTATTCGTGGGTATGATTATACGATATATCACACAATCTTAGATTCATCTATTTAACCAACACAAAGAACTTCAAAGAGTGCCCCAAAGTTTCTACCAGAGAGTCAAGACGAAAACATGTGCCAACCCCTATGCATAAGTTCACAAGGTCACGGAACTCGCAAGTTGATCACCAAAACATACATCAAGTGGATCACGTGAATATCCCATTGTCACCACAGAAAAGCACATGCAAGACATACATCAAGAGTTCTCAAATCCTTAAAGATTCAATCCGATAAGATAACTTCAAAGGGAAAACTCAATCCATTACAAGAGAGTAGAGGGGGAGAAACATCATAAGATCCAACTATAATAGCAAAGCTCGCGATACATCAAGATCGTGCCGAATCAAGAACACAAGAGAGAGAGAAAGATCAAACACATAGCTACTGGTACATACCCCCAGCCCCGAGGGTGAACTACTCCCTCCTCGTCATGGAGAGCGCCGGGATGATGAAGATGGCCACCGAAGACGGATTCCCCCTCCGGCAGGGTGCCGGAACAGGTCTAGATTGGTTTTCGGTGGCTACAGAGGCTTGCGACGGCGGAACTCCCGATCTAGGTTTCTTTCTGGAAGTTTGGGTATATATAAGTGGTGTTGGAGTCGGGAACAAGTCAGGGAGGTGCCCGAGGCAGCCACGAGGTAGGGGGGCGCACTCAGGGGGTAGGGCGCGCCCCCACCCTCGTGGGTGCCTCGGGACTCTTCTGGCCCATCTCCAATACTCCATGGGCTTCTTCTGGTCCAAAAATAATCTCCATGAAATTTCAGGTCAATTGGACTCCGTTTGGTTTTCCTTTTCTGTAAAACTCAAAAATAAGGAAAAATAGAAAGTAGCACTGACAGTGGGCTATAGGTTAATAGGTTAGTCCCAAAAATCATATAAAATAGCATATAAATGCATATAAAACATCCTAGATGGATAATATAATAGCATGGAACAATAAAAAATTATAGATACGTTGGAGACGTATCAAGATCTTGCGTGATCGTAGGATTTTTTTTTGAAATACTGCGTTCCCCAACAGCCACAAGGGTGGAGGGTGCCCTCCCAACCTTGTGGGCCCCTCGGTGACCTCCTAACCTAGATCTTCCTCCTATATATACTCATATACCCCAAAAACTTCTGGGGGAACCAAGGAACCACTTTTCCACCGTCACAACCTTCTGTACCCATGAGATCCCATCTAGGGTTCTTTTCCGGCATCCTGCCGGAGGGGGATTCGATCACGGAGGGCTTCTACATCAACACCATTGCCTCTCCGATGAAGCGTGAGTAGTTTACCATAGACCTACGGGTCCATAGCTAGTAGCTAGATGGCCTTTTCTCTCTCTTTGATTCTCAATACAAAGATCTCCACGATGTTCTTGGAGATATATTCGATATAATACTCTTATGCGGTGTGTTTGCCGAGATCTGATGAATTGTGGATTTATAATCAGCTTATCTATGAATATTATTTGAATCTTCTCTGAATTCTTATATGCATGATTTTATATCTTTGCAAGTCTCTTCGAACTATCGATTTGGTTTGGCCAACTAGATTAGTTTTTCTTGCAATGGGAGGAGTGCTTAGCTTTGGGTTCAATCTTGCGGTGCTCGATCCTAGTGAAAGAAGGGGAAACGACACGTATTGTATTGTTGCCATCGAGGATAAAAAGATGGGGTTATCATCATATTGCTTGAGTTAATTCCTCTACATCATGAAATCCTACTTAAAGAGTTACTCCGTTCTTATGAACTCTAGATGCATGCTGGATAGCGCTTGATGTGTGCAGTAACAGTAGTAGATGTAGAATCGTTTCGGTCTACTTAACACGGACGTGATGCCTATGTTTACCATCATTGCCTTGGATATCGTCATAACTTTGCGCTTTTCTATCGATTGCTCGATAGTAATTTGTTCACCCACCATAATAATTTCTATCTTGAGAGAAGCCTCTAGTGAAACCAATGGGCCCTGGGTCTATTTTCCATCTAATAAGTTTCCGATCTGCAATTGTAATTTTGTATTTACTTTCTTTGCAATCTTTTACTTTCCTTCCATAAACCAAAAATATTACTTTACCATGTATCCATCTCTATCAGATCTCACGTTGCAAATAACCGTGAAGGGATTGACAACCCCTTTATCGCGTTGGGTGCAAGTTCGTGTTTGTTTGTGCAGGTATTCGGTGTCTTGCGCGTTGTCTGCTACTGGATTGATACCTTGGTTCTCAAAACTAAGGTAAATACTTACTCCACTTTGCTGTATCACCCTTTCCTCTTCAATGGAAAAACCAACGCAAGCTCAAGAGGTAGCAGCGTAGTCCGATCCCCCACCCGCGTTGGCGCCTCACCAGGCAAGGGGGCGGCAACACCCCCTCGTGAAGGCGCTCAGTCAAGGAAACATGCCTTGTCCCACCAGAAGCATAGCTGATGACCGTGGCGGCCTCCGTCGAGGTACTGTGGTTCCTCCAACCAAGGCCCCTCAGGGGGACCTCCTCGCCCC
Organism: Triticum monococcum; assembly: GCA_034509565.1. Taxonomy (NCBI): domain Eukaryota; kingdom Viridiplantae; phylum Streptophyta; class Magnoliopsida; order Poales; family Poaceae; genus Triticum; species Triticum monococcum. The sequence goes on along the minus strand of CM067841.1, from coordinate 143,523,355 downwards.
TACGGGAGGTGACGTCAAGGTGGGGCCTACCAGGGGTCGCGCCGACGGCTCCCGGGGCGGGGCCAAGGCCACGCCAAAGAAGGATGGGGGAACGTCGGTCTCCGAGGAGTAGAAGAAAAGGAAGTGGGCCATGCCAGACGAATAAGTATCCCGACCTCACCTTCTAGTTGCGCACTCATAGCTAGCATGTTCATACTGCTCATCATTGCCCTGAACAGGGGCGACAACGCAGATAAGAAGAAGAAGAAGAAGAAGAAGGTGAACGCCCTTGCGAGTGTGCCCTTTGCCCTGAAGGCGGTTTTGACACTTGGTCACCGGTTTTGTGGGCGTGGGGGCACGCATCATCGGTCCGGCGCCATCCTCGGGCGCACGGGCAAGCTCCCGGACATGCGCGCGCCCCATCTTCTCATGGCACCTCGCCTGCACCGCCGGGAGGGCTGGCTGACAAGGATGCGACGGCTAATTATGTGACACCCCCAAGCATGGCCGCGACAGCTCCGGCCATGGACCAGGAGGTGATGCCTCACCCCCGCCGACTGAGCTCGACTCCATGCGCGCCACGGTGCAGCCTCAAGTAGTGCCGACTCCCGGGACTCAGCTGGCCGGGGCGACAGTCGCCCTTGCTGGGCCACGGAAGTCAAGCGCGGAGAAGGACCCGGCGCTCCCGGCGCCTCAAGTGGATCGTGTCGAGACCTCATCGGTGGCAGTCTTGACTGCTGCGTCGGCGCCTCATCGGTTACCCTACGTACGGATCTCGCGAGGCTGATCGCGCTAGGGGCCATCACGAGGCTGGTCACGCCAGCCATGGCGGGGGTTGAGGTTTTTCCAGTGGCCTCCTCCATGACCAAAGTCGCGGTTGCTGCGCTCGGGGCGGCACCCCAGGCGCTCGTCCCGGATCGCCCTGAGCTCCTGGAAGTCATCATGTTGTGGGCGTGCACGTTGTGGAAGACGCAGAATGGGCGAACATCCTTGGAGGGTTCGTCACGGTCACAGGCGTGCATCAGCTCAGGCTCTGCTACCAATGCGGTGGGTGAAGGAAATATGCCCTAGAGGCAATAATAAAGTTGTTATTTTATATTTCCTTATTCATGATAAATGTTTATTATTCATGCTATAATTGTATTGATCGGAAACCTTAATACATGTGTGAATACATAAACAAATATCATGTCCCTAGTAAGCCTCTACTAGACTATCTCATTGATAAAAGATTGTTAAGGTTTCCTAACCATAGACATATGATGTCATTTGATAATGGGATCACATCATTGGGAGAATGATGTGATGGAAAAGACCCATCCGTTAGCTTAGCATAATGATCGTTCAGTTTATTGCTATTGCTTTCTTCATGTCAAATACATACTCCTTCAACTATGAGATTATGTAACTCCCGAATACCGGAGGAATACCTTGTGTGCTATCTAGCATCAGAACGTAACTGGGTGATCATAAAGATGCTCTATAGGCATCTCCAAAGGTGTTTGTTGAGTTGGCATAGATCGAGATTAGGATTTGTCATATGTTGTCATAAGGGCTCAACCGATAAAAGATCATCGTGGAATATGTAGGAATCAATATGGGCATCCAGGTCCCGCTATTGGTTATGGAGCAGAGAGTTGTCTCGGTCATGACTACATAATTCACGAAGCCGCAGGGTCACACACTTAACGCTCGTTGACGCTAGAGTGGTATTGGGATATTTGATGAGTGGTAAAAAATGTTGTTTAGAGTCCCGGATGAGATCCCGGACGTCACAAGGAGTCTCGGAATGGTCTAGAGGTAAATATTTATATATGTGAAGTCATATTTTGGGTTCCGAAAAAGCGCAGTTTTTTCGGTATTGTACCAGGAAGCTTCTAGAAGGTTCTAAAGGATTCCGGAGGGGTCTGAAAGTCCACAAGTGGGTCCACCATGACCCAAGGGCTAGCATGGGCTACGGGGAGGTGCCTTGGCCTTATTGGGCTAGTTGCACCAAGTCCTCAAAAGCCCATGTGGCTAGGGAAGGCCAAAAAAGGAAGGATTACCCTAGTAGGAATAGGATTGGACTTGGAGTCCAAGTCCTCTCCCCCTTAGCTGCTCCCTAGGGCTTGGAGGGGTTGTTTCCCATGCCCCTCCACCTATATATAGAGGGGAGGGGCGCCCCAAGAGGACAAACCAAGCCCTTGGCGCCCCTCTCTCTCCCGTTACTCCGCAGTTCCACTGCCTCGTCCTGGTGATGCTTAGCGAAGCGTTGTCGGTACTCGACCACCACCATCACCACCACGCTGTCGTGTTTGTTGTGATCCCATCTACTTCTCCCGTCTCGCTTGCTAGATCAAGAAGGAGGAGACATCATCGAGCCGCACGTGTGCTAAACTCGGAGGTGTCGTCCGTTCGGCACTAGATCGGTTGGATCGTGATCAGATCGCGAAGAGTACGACTACATCAACCGCGTTGTTAAACGTATCTTCTTACGGTCTACGAGGGTACGTGGACACACTCTCCCCTCTTGTTGCTATGCATCTCCATGGATAGATCTTGCATGTGCGTATAAATTTTTTGTTTTCTATGCAACGTTTCCCAACAGTGGCATCATGAGCCAGGTCTATATGTAGATGATACGCACGAGTAGAACACAAAGAGTTGTGGGCGGTGATAGTCATACTGCTTACCACCAATGTCTAATTTTGATTTCGTGGTATTGTGGGATGAAGCGGCCTGGACCAACCTTACATGTCCACGAACATGAGACCGGTTCTACCGACTAACATGCAACTAGTTTTGCATAAAGGTGGCTAGCGCGGGTGTATGTTTCTCCTACTTCAGTTGAATCGAATTTGACCGCGATCGGTCCTTGAAGAAGGCTAAAATAGCAAACTTGTAAGAACGGTTCTTGCTAGAAGCCCATAGCAGCCACATAAAACTTGCAACAACAAAGTAGAGGCGTGTAATTTGCTTTTGCAGGGCATGTTGTGATGTGATATGGTCAAGACATCATGTGATAAACATTATTGTATGAGATGATCATGTTTTGTAAGATATCTGACAACCGACAGGAGCCTTATGGTTGTCTCTTTATTGTATGAAATGCAAACGCCATGTAATTGCATTACTTTATCACTATGCGTTAGCAATAGTTGTAGAAGCAATAGTTGGCGATACGACCACGATGCTACGATGGAGATCAAGGTGTCGAGCCAGTGACGATGGAGATCATGGCGATGCTTTGGAGATGGAGATCAAAAGGACAAGATGATGATGGCCATATCATGTCACATATTTTGATTGCATGTGATATTTATCATTTATGCATCTTATTTTGCTTAGAACGACGGTAGCATTATAAGATGATACCTCCACTAAATTTCAAGGTAAAGGTGTTCTCCCTGAGTATGCACCCTTGCTACAGTTCTTTGTTTCGAGACACCACGTGATGATCGGGTGTGATAGACTCTACGTTCACATACAACGGGTGTAAGACAATTTTACACATGCAAAATACTTGGGTTAAACATGACGAGCCTAGCATGTACAGACATCGCCTCGGAACACTGGAGACCAAAAGGTCGAATGTGAATCATATAGTAGATATGATCAACATAGAGATGTTCATCATTGATGACTACCCCATCTCACATGATGATCGGACATGGGTTAGTTGATTTGGATCACGTATCACTTATATGACTTGAGTGATGTCTATTTAAGTGGGAGTTCATTAGTAATTTGATTAATAGAACTTAATTTATCATGAACTTAGTCTTGATAGTTTTGCATATCTATGTTGTAGATCAATAGCTCGCGATATGGCTCCTATATTTTCTTGATATGTTCCTAGAGAAAACTAAGTTGAAATATGATAGTAGTAATGATGCGGACTCGATTCGTGATCTAAGGATTATCCTCATTGTTGCACATAAGAATTATGTCCTTGATGCACCACTAGGTGACATACCTATTGCAGGAGCAGATGCAGACGTTATGAATGTTTGGCAAGCTCGATATGATGACTACTTAATAGTTTAGTGCACCATGCTTTACGTCATAGAATGAAGGAAATATGAACTAGAGGTAATAATAAAATTATTATTTATTTCTTCGTATCATGATAAATGTTTATTATTCATGCTAGAATTGTATTAACCGGAAACATAATACATGTGTGAATACATAGACAAACATAGTGTCACTAGTATGCCTCTACTTGACTGGCTCGTTGACCAAAGATGGTTGAGTTTCCTAGCCATAGACATGAGTTGTCATTTGATTAACGGGATCACATCATTAGGAGAACGATGTGATTGACTTGACCCATTTCATTAGCTTAGCACTTGATCTTTCAGTTTACTGCTATTGCTTTCTCCATGACTTATCCATGTTCCTATGACTACGAGATTATGCAACTCCTGAATACCAGAAGAACACTTCGTGTGCTACCAAACGTCACAATGTAACTGGGTGATTATAAAGGTGCTCTATAGGTGTCTCCGATGGTGTTTGTTGAGTTGGCATAGATAAAGAATAGGATTTGTCACTCCGGTTGTCGGAGAGGTATCTCTGGGCCCTCTCGATAATGCACATCACTATAAGCCTTGCAAGCAATGTGACTAACGAGTTAGTTACGGGATGATGCACTACGGAACGAGTAAAGAGACTTGCCGGTAACGAGATTGAGCTAGGTATCAAGATACCGACGATCGAATCTCGGGCAAGTAACTTACCATGATAAAGGTAACAACATATATTGTTATGCGGTTTGACCGATGAAGATCTTCATAGAATATGTAGGAACCAATATGAGCATCTAGGTTCCGCTATTGGTTATTGACCGGAGACGTGTCTCAGTCATGTCCACATAGTTCTCGAACCCATAGGGTCCGCGCCCTTAAAGTTCTATGACGATCGGTATTATGAGTTTTTGTGTTTTGATGTACCGAAGGTAGTTTGGAGTCCCAGATATGATCACGTACATGACGAAGAGTCTCGAAATGGTCGAGACGTAAAGATCGATATATTGGACGACTATGTTCGGACACCGGAAGTGTTTCGGGAGGTTTCAGGCATATACCGGAGTACCAGGGTGTTACTGGAACCCCCCGGGGATTATAGTGGGCCTAATGGGACCTAGTGGGAGAAGAGGAGGGGCGGCCAAGGGCAGCCGCACGCCCCCTCCCCCTCTAGTCCGAATTGGACAAGGAGGGGGCGGCGCCCCCCTTTCCTGCTCTTCCTCTCTCCCTTCCTTCCGTTCTCCTACTCCTACTAGGAAAGGAGGAGTCCTACTCCCGATGGGAGTAGGACTCTGCTACCTCTTGAGCACTGCGTTGGATTCTGATACGTCTCCAACGTATCTACATTTTTTTATTGCTCCATGCTATATTATCTACTCTTTTGGACTATATTGGGATTTATTTTCCACTTTTATATTATTTTTGGGACTAACCGATTAAGTGGAGGCCCAGCCCAGAATTGCTATTTTTTTGCCTATTTCAGTGTTTTGGATAAACAGAATATCAAACGGAGTCCAAACGGAATAAAATCTTCGGAAACGTGATTTTCACACCGAACGTGATCCAGGAGACTTGGACCCTACTTCAAGGGATCAAAGAGGAGGTCACGAGGGTGGGGGGCGCCCCCCCTAGGGCATGCCCCCTGCCTCGTGGGCCCCTCGATGCTCCATCGACGTACTCCTTGCTCCTATATATACACACGTACCCCCAAACGATCAGAACATGAGCCAAAAACCAAATTCCACCGCTGCAACTTTCTGTATCCACGAGATCCCATCTTGGGGCCTGTTCCGGATCTCCGCCGGAAGAGGGCCGTCATCACGGAGGGATTCTACATCATCCTAGCCCCTCCAATGAAGTGTGAGTAGTTTACCTCAGACCTTTGGGTCCATAGTTAGTAGCTAGATGGCTTCTTCTCTCTCTTTGAATCTCAATACAAAGTCCCCCCCCTCTCTTGTGGAGATCTATTCGATGTAATCTTCTTTTTGCGGTGTGTTTGTTGAGACCGATGAATTGTGGGTTTATGATCAAGTCTATCTATGAATAATGTTTTAATCTTCTCTTAATTATGTTATGTATGATTGGTTATCTTTGCAAGTCTCTTCGAATTATACGTTTGGTTTGGCCAACTAGATTGGTAGTTCTTGCCATGGGAGAAGTGCTTAGCTTTGGGTTCGATCTTGCGGTGTCCTTACCCAGTGACAGAAGGGGCAGCAAGGCACGTATTGTATCATTGCCATCGAGGATAACAAGATGGGGTTTATTTCATATTGCATGAATTTATCTCTCTACATCATGTCATCTTTCTTAAGGCCTTACTCTGTTTTTAACTTAATACTCTACATGCATGCTGGATAGCGTTGATGAGTGGAGTAATAGTAGTAGATGCAGAATCGTTTTCAATCTACTTGTCACGGACGTGATGCCTATATACATGATCATGCCTAGATATTCTCATAATTATGCTCAATTCTATTAATTGCTCAATAGTAATTTGTTCACCCACTTTAGAATACTCATGCTCTTGAGAGAAGCCACTAGTGAAACCTATGGCCCCCGGGTCTATTCTCATCATATCAATCTCCATCACTTTAATATTGTTTTGCTTTTTACTTTGCCTTTACTTTTTACTTTGCATCTTTATATCAAAAATACCAAAAATATTATATCTATCAGATCTCACTCTCGTAAGTGACCGTGAAGGGCTTGACAACCCCTAATCGCGTTGGTTGCGAGTAGCTATCGCTTTGTGTAGGTACGAGGGACTTGAGCATGGGCTCCTACTGGATTGATACCTTGGTTCTCAAAAACTAGGGGAAATACTTATGCTACTCTGCTGCATCATCCCTTCCTCTTCGGGGAAAACCAACACAAGCTCAAGACGTAGCAAGAAGGATATCTAGCGCCGTTGCCGGGGAGTCTACGCAAAAAGTCAATATACCAAGTACCCATCGCAATCCCTATCTCTCGCATTACATTATTTTCCATTTGCCTCTCGTTTTCCTCTCCCCCCAATTCACCCTTGCCATTTTATTCGCCCTCTCTCTCTATCCTCCCTCTCTGTTTGCCTCTTTTGTCCGCTTGCTTTTTGTTTGCTCGTGTGTTAGATTGCTTGTTTGTCGCGATGGTTCAAGATACTACCAAATCGTGTGACTTCACCAATACCAATAATAATGATTTCCTTAGGACTCTGATTTCTCCTCTTACCGATGCTGAATCTTGTGAAATTAATACTGCTTTGTTGAATCTTGTTATGAAAGATCAATTCGCCGACCTTCCTAGTGAAGATGCCGCTACTCATCTGAATAGCTTCGTTGATCTATGTGATATGCAAAAGAAAAAAGATGTCAATAATGATGTCCTTAAATTGAAGCTATTTGCTTTTTCGCTTAGAGATCGTGCTAAAGCTTGGTTTTCGTCTTTGCCTAAGAATAGTATTGATTCATGGAACAAGTGCAAAGATGCTTTTATCTCTAAGTATTTTCCTCCCGCTAAGATCATCTCTCTTAGAAACGATATAATGAACTTTAAACAACTTGATCATGAACATGTTGCACAAGCTTCGGAGAGAATGAAATTAATGATACGTAATTGACCTACTCATAGTTTGAATTTGTGGATGATTATACAAAAATTTTATGCCGGATTGAACTTTGCTTCTAGAAATCTTTTAGATTCAGCTGCGGGAGGCACTTTTATGGAAATCACTTTAGGAGATGCTACTGAACTCCTAGATAATATTATGGTTAATTATTCTCAATGGCATACTGAAAGAACTTCTAATAAAAAAGTGCATGCGATAGAAGAAATTAATGTGTTGAGTGGAAAGATGGATGAACTTATGAAATTATTTGCTACTAAGAGTGTTTCTTCTGATCCTAATGATATGCCTTTGTCTACTTTGATTGAGAATAACAATGAATCTATGGATGTGAATTTTGTTGGTAGGAATAATTTTGGTAACAACGCTTATAGAGGGAACTTTAATCCTAGGCCATATCCTAGTAATCCTTCTAATAATTATGGGAATTCCTACAACAACTCTCATGGAAATTATAATAAGATGCCCTCTGATTTTGAATCTAATATTAAAGAATTTATTTCTTCGCAAAAGAATTTTAATGCTATGATTGAAGAAAAATTGCTTAAGATTGATGATTTGGCTAGGAACGTTGATAGAATTGCTCTTGATGTTGATGCTTTGAAACTTAGAACTATTCCACCTAAGCATGATATCAATGAGTCTCTTAAAGCCATGATAATTTCAATTGATGAGTGTAGGGAAAGAACCGCTAGGATGCGTGCTTCCAAAGATGCCTTTATTAAAGCGTGTTCTTCCAATTCCTATGAAAATCAAGATGAAGATCTAAAAGTTATTGATGTGTCTCCAATTAAATCTTTATTTTGCAATATGAATCTTGATGAAACTGAATATGATTTTCCTTTACCTTGAAGGCATTCTAAAAATTCGGAGTGTTTAGATCTTAATGATGAAATTGATGAAAGTGGGATTGAAAGAAATAAAAATCTAGATGTTGCTAAACCCACTATATTGGATTTCAAGGAATTTAATTATGAAAATTGCTCTTTGATTGATTGTATTTCCTTGTTGCAATACGTACTAAATTCTCCACATGCTTATAGTCGAAATAAAGCCTTCACCGAACATATTGTTGATGCCTTGATGCAATCTTATGAAGAAAAACTTGAGTCGAAAGTTTCTATCCCTAGAAAAATCTATGATGAGTGGGAACCAACTATTAAAATTAAAATTAAAGATCATGAGTTTTATGCTTTGTGTGATTTGGGTGCTAGTGTCTCTACTATTCCCAAGACTTTGTGTGATTTACTAGATTTCTGTAATTTTGATGATTGCTCTCTAAACATGCATCTTGCGGATTCCACTATTAAGAAACCTATGGGAATAATTAATGATGTTCTTATTGTTGCAAATAGGAATTATATGTCCGTAGATTTCATTGTTCTTGATATAGATTGCAATCTTTCTTGCCCTATTATTCTTGGTAGACCTTTCCTTAGAATGGTTGGTGCGATTATTGATATGAAGGAAGGGAATATTAGATTTAAATTTCCATTAGAAAAGGGCATGGAACACTTTAGAAGAAATAAAGTAAAATTACCATATGAAACTATCATGAGAGCCACTTATGGATTGCCTACCAAAGATGGCAATAACTAGATCTATCCTTGCCTCTTATGCCTAGCTAGGGGCGTTAAACGATAGCGCTTGTTGGGAGGCAACCCAATTTTATTTTTATTCCTTGATTTTTTATCCTGTTTATTAATAAATAAATTATTTAGCCTCTGTTTTGGTTGTTTTTTTGTGTTTAATTAGTGTTTGTGCCAAGTAGAACCGTTGGGAAGACTTGGGGAAAGTCTTGTTGAACTTGCTGTAAAAAACAGAAACTTTAGCACTCACGAGAACTGCTGTCATTTTTATTTGAAGAGTGATATTTAGTTAATTATTTTTAATATGATTAATAGATAAATTCCTCACGTCCAGAAATTTATTTTAGAATTTTTGGGGTTCCAGATCTTGCGCTAGCTACAGATTACTACAGACTGTTCTGTTTTTGACAGATTCTGTTTTTCGTGTGTTGTTTGCTTATTTTGATGAATTTGTGGCTAGTAAAATAGTTTATAATCCATAGAGAAGTTCGTATACAGTAGGTTTAACACCGATATAAATAAAGAATTAGTTCATTACAGTACCTTGAAGTGGTCTTTTGTTTTCTTTCGCTAACGGAGCTCACGAGTTTTCTATTTTGAGTTTTGTGTTGTGAAGTTTTCAAGTTTTGGGTGAATTCTTTTGATGGATCATGGAACAAGGAGTGGCAAGAGCCTAAGCTTGGGGATGCCCATGGAACCCCCAATATAATCCAAGGACACCAAAAAGTCAAAGCTTGGGGATGCCCCGGAAGGCATCCCCTCTTTTCGTCCACTTCCATCGGTAATTTACTTGGAGCTATATTTTTTATTCACAAACATGATATGTGTTTTGCTTGGAGCGTCTTGTATTATTTGTGTCTTTGTTTGTTAGTGTGCCACAATCATCCTTGCTGTACACACCTTTTGAGAGAGCCATACATGAATTAAAATTTTATAGAATACTCTATGTGCTTCACTTATATACTTTGAGCTAGATAATTTTGCTATATGTGCTTCACTTAATCCTTTGAGCTAGATAATTTTTCTCTATGTGCTTCACTTATATCTTTTGAGATAGATAATTTTGCTCTATGTGCTTCACTTATATCTTTTGAGCTAGATAATTTTGCTCTATGTGCTTCACTTATATCTTTTGAGCTACATATTTTTGCTCTATGTGCTTCACTTAGATCTTTTAGGGCACGGTGGTGGATTCGTTTTAAAGAAAATATTGATCTCTCATGCTTCACTTAAATTAATTTGAGAGTCTCTTAATAGCATGGTAATTTGCCTAATAATAATGCTTGGTATTCAAGATTTTTGAAACTTTCTTTTGAGTGTGTTGAATACTAAGAAAAGATTGAAGCATGATAAATGTTTTGAGATATGGAGGTGATAATATTAAAGTCATGCTAGTTGAGTAGTTGTGAATTTAAAGAATACTTGTGTTGAAGTTTGTGATTCCCGTAGCATGCACGTATGGTGAAACGTTATGTGATGAAGTCAGAGCATGATTTATTTATTGATTGTCTTCCTTATGAGTGGCGGTCGGGGACGAGCAATGGTCTTTTCCTACCAATCTATCCCCCTAGGAGCATGCGCATAATACTTTGCTTTGATAACTTCTAAATTTTTGCAATAAGTATATGAGTTCCTTATGACTAATGTTGAGTCCATGGATCATATGCACTCTCACCCTTCCATCTTTGCTAGCCTCTCTAATACCGTGCAACTTTCGCTGGTATCATACACCTACCATATACCTTCCTCAAAACAGCCACCATACCTACCTATTATGGCATTTCCATAGCCATTCCGAGATATATTGCCATGCAACTTTCCACCATCGAGTTCATCATGACACATCCATCATTGTCATATTGCTTAGCATGATCATGTAGTTGACATAGTATTTGTGGAAAAGCCACCGTTCATAATTCTTTCATACTTGTCACTCTTGATTCATTGCATATCTCGGTACACCACCGGAGGCATTCATATAGAGTCATACTTTGTTTTAGTATCGAGTTGTAATCATTGAGTTGTAAATAAATAGAAGTGTGATGATCATCATTCAATAGAGCATTGTCCCAAATGAAAAAAGGCCAAAAAAAGAAGAAGGCCCAAATAAATAAATAAATAAATAAAAAGGGGCAATGCTACTATCCTTTTTCCACACTTGTGCTTCAAAGTAGCACCATGATATAGCGAGTCTCATATATTGTGCTTCAAAGTAGCACCATGTTCTTCATATAGAGAGTCTCATATGTTGTCACTTTCATATACTAGTGGGAATTTTATGTTATAGAACTAGGCTTGTATATTCCAATGATGGGCTTCCTCAAATTGCCCTAGGTCTTCATGAGCAAGCAAGTTGGATGCACACCCACTAGTTTCTTTTGTTGAGCTTTCATACATTTATAGCTCTAGTGCATCCATTGCATGGCAATCCCTACTCACTCACATTGATATCTATTGATGGGCATCTCCATAGCCCGTTAATATGCCTAGTTGATGTGAGACTATCTTCTCCTTTTTGTCTTCTCCACAACCACCATTCTATTCCACCTATAGTGCTATATCCATGGCTCACGCTCATGTATTGCGTGAAGATTGAAAAAGTTTTGAAAAAGTTAGAGTATGAAACAATTGCTTGGCTTGTCATCGGGGTTGTGCATGATTTAAATACTTTGTGTGGGGAAGATGGAGCATAGCCAGAGTATATGATTTTGTAGGGATAACTTTCTTTGGCCATGTTATTTCTAGAAGACATAATTGCTTTGTTAGTATGCTTGAAGTATTATTATTTTCTATGTCAATATAAACTTTTTCCTTGAATCTTTCTAATCTGAATATTCATACCACAATTAAGAAGATTTGCATTGAAATTATGCCAAGTAGCACTCCGCATCAAAAATTCTCTTTTTATCATTTACCTACTCGAGGACGAGCAGGAATTAAGCTTGGGGATGCCTGATACGTCTCCAACGCATCTATAATTTTCGATTGCTCCATGCTATATTATCTACTGTTTTGGACTATATTGGGCTTTATTTTCCACTTTTATATTATTTTTGGGACTAACCTATTAACCGGAGGCCCAGCCCAGAATTGCTGTTTTTTGCCTATGTCAGTGTTTCGGATAAATAGAATATCAAACGGAGTCCAAACGGAATAAAATCTTCGGAAACGTGATTTTCTCACCGAACGTGATCCAGGAGACTTGGACCCTACTGCAAGGGATCAAAGAGGAGGTCACGAGGGTGCCCCCCCCTAGGGAGCGCCCCCTGCCTCGTGGGCCCCTTGGTGCTCCACCGACGTACTGCTTCCTCCTATATATACACACTTACCCCCAAACGATCAGAACAGGAGCCAAAAACCTCATTCCACCGCCTCAACTTTCTGTATCCACGAGATCCCATCTTGGGGCCTATTCCGGAGCTCCGCCGGAAGAGGGCCGTCATCACGAAGGGCTCTACATCATCCTAGCCCCTCCGATGAAGTGTGAGTAGTTTACCTTAGACCTTCGGGTCCATAGTTAGTAGCTAGATGGCTTCTTCTCTCTCTTTGAATCTCAATACAAAGTTCTCCCCCTCTCTTGTGGAGATCTATTCGATGTAATCTTCTTTTTGCAGTGTGTTTGTTGAGACTGATGAATTGTGGGTTTATGATCAAGTCTATCTATGAATAATATTTGAATCTTCTCTGAATTATTTTATGTATGATTGGTTACCTTTGCATGTCTCTTCGAAGTATCCGTTTGGTTTGGCCAACTAGATTGGTAGTTCTTGCCATGGGAGAAGTGCTTAGCTTTGCGTTCGATCTTGCAGTGTCCTTACCCAGTGACAGAAGGGGCAGCAAGGCACATATTGTATCGTTACCATCGAGGATAACAAGATGGGGTTTATTTCATACTGCATGGATTTATCTCTCTACATCATGTCATCTTGCTTAAGGCGTTACTCCGTTTTTAACTTAATACTCTAGATGCATGTTGGATAGTGGTCGATGAGTGGAGTAATAGTAGTAGATGCAGAATCGTTTCGATCTACTTGTGACGGACGTGATGCCTATATACATGATCATGCCTAGTTATTCTCATAATTATGCTCAGTTCTATCAATTGCTTAGTAGTAATTTGTTCACCCACCGTAGAATACTTATGCTCTTGAGAGAAGCTACTAGTGAAACCTATGGCCCCTGGGTCTATTCTCATCATATCAATCTCCATCACTTTAATATTGTTTTGCTTTTTACTTTGCCTTTACTTTTTACTTTGCATCTTTATATCAAAAATACCAAAAATATTATATCTATCAGATCTCACTCTCGTAAGTGAACATGAAGGGCTTGACAACCCCTAATCGCGTTGATTGCGAGTAGCTATCGCTTTGTGCAGGTACGAGGGACTTGAGCGTGGGCTCCTACTGGATTGATACCTTGGTTCTCAAAAACTGAGGGAAATACTTACGCTACTCTGCTGCATCATCCCTTCCTCTTCGGGGAAAACCAACGCAAGATCAAGACGTAGCAGATTTCCATGAAGAGGAAAGGATGATGCAGCAAAGTAGCGTAAGTATTTCCCTCAGTTTTTGAGAACCAAGGTATCAATCCAGTAGTTGGCTACACGCGAGTCCCTTGTACCTGCACAAAACAAATAACTCCTCGCAACCAACGCGATAAGGGGTTGTCAATCCCTTCACGGTCACTTACGAGAGTGAGATCTGATAGATATGATAGGATAATATTTTTGGTATTTTTGTGATAAAGATGCAAAGTAAAATAAAAGCAAAGGAAATAAATAAGTATTGGAAGATTAATATGATGAAGATAGACCCGGGGGCTATAAGTTTCACTAGTGGCTTCTCTCAAGAGCATAAGTATTTTACGGTGAGTGAACGAATTACTGTTGAGAATTGACAGAATTGAGCATAGTTATGAGAATATCTAGGTATGATCATGTATATAGGCATCACATCCGAGACATGTAGACCGACTCGTGCCTGCATCTACTACTATTACTCCACTCATCGACCGCTATCCAGCATGCATCTAGAGTATTAAGTTCATGAAAACAGAGTAACGCCTTAAGCAAGATGACATGATGTAGAGGGATAAATTCATGCAATATGATAAAAAAACCATCTTGTTATCCTCAATGGCAACAATACAATACGTGCCTTGCTGCCCCTACTGTCACTGGGAAAGGATACCGCAAGATTGAACCCAAAGCTAAGCACTTCTCCCATTGCAAGAAAGATCAATCTAGTAGGCCAAACCAAACTGATAATTCGAAGAGACTTGCAAAGATAACCAATCATACATAAAAGAATTCAGAGAAGATTCAAATATTGTTCATAGATAATCTTGATCATAAACCCACAATTCATCGATCTCAACAAACACACCACAAAAAGAAGATTACATCGAATAGATATCCATAAGAGAGGGGGAGAACATTGTATTGAGATTCAAAAAGAGAGAAGAAGCCATCTAGCTAATAACTATGTGTCACATCCCTAGTTCTGGAATGACCTAGACCAGCTAGCCATTTGTGCATCATGTTTAAATTCCATTTAAATTTGAAATGGGGATTTGTGAAACCCTCAGAATTATTTCTGGAGATAACCCAGATAAAAATTGCTCCAAAAGGGTCCAAGAAAATGTTCATGTTGCTCTCTGAAAATATTGGTCAGAGTTAAAATTCTAACAAATATTTTCAGGAGCTCATAAATATTTATTTTGGCCATTTGGAATTAATCCAGTAATTATCTGCGTTGGATAAATATTTTTATATATACAAAATATTGTCCAATATTTCTGAATTTTGGTGAGGGGCTTTGGAGTGGTCCAACTAGTCCCTACAAAAATCTACAGAATAAAATAAATTGATTTAGTATTATTACTAAATAAGAACAAATGTCAGATAAATAGAAAAGAAACAGAAATGGTAAAAACCCACCTATGCTTACCTGCGACCCAGCTCCTGTGCTGGCCCAGCACTGTGCAGCCCAGCCCACCTGTCTCCCTCCCCTGTCCTCTACCTCCCGCCAGGAGGACAGCGCGTGTGGCTGCCGCGCATGAGCACGCGCCTCGCCACCTCCTGCTCGCCGCCGAGCCCCTGGACGCGTGTATGAACGCCCCGGTGTCGTCCCGATCTGCCCGACCTCTCTCACTCTCCCCCTGCTCTCTCCCTCGTCGTTCCCCACCTCACCGAACGCGCCCGTCGCCGCCGACGAGCACCACCGCGGCCACCGCCTCCCCCTCGCCCTCTCCCCGTGCTCAGAAGCTCCGCCACATCGCCGGCTACCTCCCTGTCAAGACACGCACCTCGGGAGGCCCTGGAGCGCCGCCATCGCCGTCATCTTCACTTCCGGCCACCAGCGATCGCCCACGCCGTTCTGCTCGCGTTCGACCTTCCCCGGGCCCGCTTCGACGCCCTCTGCGACCGCTGTGAGCTCCATCGTCGTTTGCCCCTCTTCCCCTTGCCTCTCGATCACCGCAGCCGCCGTTTCGACCGAAGCCGTAGCACCTCGCCACCGGCCATGGCGCCACCATGGCCAGGGGCTGAGCCAGCCGCACCCGCGCGCGTCACCGTGCTCCTGGTGACGCCAGGAGGCCGCAGATCCTCTCCGCTCGCCTCCCCATGCACCGCTGCCCTCGCCCGCACTTGGCCGTGCTCCGGCCGCTGCCGCGAGCCTCGCTCCGGCGAGCTCCGGCCACCCCTCCTCGTCCTATCTACCCCATTAGATGCGGGAGAGCACGGGCTACGCCCTGGTGCTCTCCGCCGTCCTTTTGGTCACCGGAACGGTGATCCCGAGCCCCTCCACCGCGTTCGGCCTCACCAGCGGCTAAACGCCGGTGGGGTTGACCGGTCTTACCCCCTAGTTGACCTGGGGTTTGACTACCCAGGGACAATGACAGGTGGGGCCCGGCCTGCTAATGTTTCTGTTAGGATTAGTTTAATATCTAATTAACATTGTTAACTAACAATGAGCCAATGACATGTGGGACCCGGTCATCAGGTTTGACCTGGTCAGCTCTGTTGACCTGCTGACGCAGGCATGACGCAATGCTGACGTAGTTATTCTTTTTCTGGAATTATTTTTAAACAGGAAATTCCAGAAAATGTTCAAAACTTCAAAAATTCATAGAAATTCAACCGTAGCTCAGATTGAAATAATTTATATATGAAAAATTATCAGAAAAATTCAATCTATCCATCTGTACCACTTTCATGCATGTTCAACCAACTTATACCACTGTATAAGTGAAAACATGACAATGGCATTTTAAATGCTAAATATGGAGTTTGCATATGAACCCTTGGTTCATATGGACTTCATTTAAATGGTTGCTAGATGCATTATTGCAATCATAACATCATTACCATGTTCATGCATCATAATGTTGCATATGGTTGTGTTTTGATTTCCGACACCGTTCCTTCTCGATAGGTCCTGCTCCGGAGAGTGTTCGAGAGTACCTGTTTGAGGAGCAGTGTCCCCCCTGTTGATCTACCAGGCAAGCAACCCCCCCCCCCCTTGTTCATTCCGATACAATCCCACTCTCTCACTCCTGCTCTCTTTTATTGCATTAGGACAGCAATGATTCAATTGCTACTTTATGTTGCGGTAGTTGAACCCATTCCTCTGCATGACCTGTCATTGCCACAGTAAATAGTTGAAACCCACTAGCATGTGTAGGAGTTGATTGAGCCATGTGGTGTTCCTACCATGCCATGCCTGCTATTGCTTAGAGTTGTGTTAGGTCTGATTCATCGGGAATGAATGGGAGTGCTATGATATGTTCTGGTGCTGAGAGTTAAGCGTGTGAACACGATTTGGTAAAGGTAGCGGTGAGAGGCCATGTAGGAGTACATGGTGGGTTGTCTCATTGGGACCGTCCTTAAGAACTGAGTTCTGTGTAAGTTGTCCAATGACTAGCTACTACCACACATTGGGCTCCGGGCGCTCCAAGCTCTCTCAACTTATCAACCGCCTTGATCTCTGTCCACGAGTTGCAAATAGTTTCTGGTGTTTGTAGGTAGTGCTATTCTTCTACCGAGTGGCACCCGGCAGGGTGGGTCGGGACAGACTAGGCACAGGTGGCACGGTGTACCAAGTGGCACCCGGATGGTGGGCTTGGGAACCCTGCTCACATCGTTTGGGGCTGTGAGCGACACCCTGGCCGGATCTCCTTGCGGGTGGAACCCAAATAGGTGATAAACCTAGATTAGAGTCTTGTGTGGTTAGTTAGGTCGTGGCCGATACCCTCGCTAGGCTTCCGCTTGAAGGTTGCCGAGATACATGACGTGTACATGGTGATAAGCGGTGAGAGCGTGTGTGAAAAAGTACACCCCTGCAGGGTTATCATGATCTATTCGAATAGCCGTGTCCTCGGTTAGGGACTTCTTGGATGCTTACGTGGTACATAGACAACTTAAAGTGGATACTCTAAAATTCTCAAGACAAATATGGATGGCCTTCTCGTAGGGAGACGAGGATGAATCCATAGTAGTGTATTGATGTGGTGATTAGTGAACTCGTGTGCGCTGCCTCATCTCAAAGAAGTTTCTCTTTGTCGTAGAACAGGATAGCCACTGAGTCAATGCTGGCCTGCTGCAACTAAACCCCACATTACCTTCTTGATACAAATGCATATATGATAGGATCTGATGTAAGTCTTGCTGAGTACCTTTGTACTCACGTTTGCTTTATTTATGTTTTGCAGATGAGACATCTGTCTTACTAGTAGTTCCGCTTGGACTTCGACAAGTAGCTTGTTACCTCAGCTATCATCTTGTACCCTTGGGAGGGTCTTGTAGATAGTCAGGCTTCTCAGCCCTTTTCTTTTGTAGTTGTCTGTACTCAAACATGTAATGCTTCCATTGCTTGTATGCTCTGAATGATGGGTCATGTGACCCATGTTTGTATTTATGCTATGTGGCTCTTCTGAGCCTTTATCTATATGAGTTTGCGTTATGTTGTGATGCCATGTTGTACAACACATACTTGCATGTTATGCGTACGTGTGGCGTGTATTGCTATGTGTGGGATCCGACAATCTAGTTGTTTATCCTTGGCAGTCTCTCTTATGGGGAAATGTAGTCTAGTGCTTCCTTGAGCCATAGTAGTCCGCTACAACCCGGTTCACCGGAGTCCTGCTAGCCCAGCACTACTGCTCAGGACACTTGACTAGCCGACATGTGTTCCACTTCGTTCCTATGTCTGTCCCTTCGGGGAAATGTCACGCGGTGACAACCGGAGTCCTGCCTAGCCTGCTACAGCCTGGGTTCCCTAGAGTCCTGTTAGCCCAGTGCTACAGCCCGGATTCACACGCTGCTGACCGACACGCTCGATGTGAATCATGTATGCCTGTTCCCATAGGTTAGTTCCGCTTTGGGTTCACGACTAGCCATGTCGGCCCGGGTTCTCTATCATATGGATGCTAGCAACACAATCATATACGCGAGCCAAAAGGCGCAAACAGTCTCGGGCCAGGGTAAGGCGACACCCGTGGGGATACCGTGCGTGAGGCCGCAAAGTGATATGAGGTGTTACTGGCTAGATCGATGTGATTTGGAATCGGGGTCCCAATAGCTTTGGTATCAGAGCTTGACTGCCTGTAGGATTTCCAAGGCAACCTGGTCAAAGTTGAGTCTAGAAATTCTTTAGCTATATAGGGGAATTGATTGTGGAAGGGAACGTAAAGCTCTTTTTACTCCTTATGCCTCATGCCTTCTTATCTGAGTCATCCTATCTTTCCTACGGGGTTAAGGAACTAGGCTTTCTCTTTCGTCTATCAGGATCACGTGTTACTACTCCGTAGTCTCTAAGGTTTGGTTGATCTGAGTCATATCCCAGTTTGAGTACCTCCGATGTAGCCTGTTTAGTAATATCTCAGAACCTTGAGTAATGATGTTGAGTATGGTGCTACCCCTTCATTTGCATGATGTTTCGTTTTGAGCATTTTACTGCCGTTATGCTGCCGGAATTGTCCTAGGAGTTCAAGAGATAGTATTTTTCTCATATTATAATCTACATCCTTATGGTGATGCTGAATCCATCCTTGTTTCCTTGGTTGGTTCTTCAGGATGTCGTTAGTTAACCAAAGTTCTGTTGCTCGTATCCGGATCCACGGAGATGGTAGGGATGAGGATCCTTCCGACTAGTCTTCGTTGGTAGAGTTCATGTTAGAGGTTGAGAGGAACAAGCGTGAGTCTAACCGCTTGCTAGCACGTATTGAGGAGAACACCTCCCATCAGCACAAAGAGTTTGTGTCCATCCATGACTTCATCGGTCTGAAACCACGTACCTTCCATCATTCCATTGAACCACTCGATGCAGATGACTAGCTCCGTAGTATTACCCACAAGCTGCGTTCCGCGAGTGTAGCTGAAGGTGACAAGGTCACCTATGCTGCATATCACCTGGAAGGTCCTGCTAGTCTTTGGTGGTAGAACTATGAGGCTATGCTTCCAGCTGGCCAGATACCTACCTGGAAGGATTTCACTAAGGCTTTTCGTGAGCATCACATTCCTCAGGCTCTCATTGATCGCAAGAGAGAAGAGTTTTGTAGTCTCACCAACAGTAAGATGGCTGTTGATGCTTACAGCAGAGAGTTTGTGAACCTTGCTCGCTATGCTACAGAAGAAGTGTCCACAGACGCCAAGAAACAGGCTAGGTTCCGGAAGGGTCTCAACCCCAAGTTGCGTCATGATCTCCACTTGCACCATTGCAATACATTCCAGGCTCTTGTGAACAAGGCCATTAATGCAGAGACAGCTCAGCTCACTTACGGGGAGTCTCATAAGCACACCCGTGATTTGGTTTCTTCCTCCAGTTCTACTTCGCAGAAGCGCTGGATTTGGGTTCCGAACTCCGCTCTTCCACCCGGTTACTCACCGAGGCCCTCTTATCCGGCACCTCACCCAGTTCAATCATATGCTCCACCTAGGCCTATCGGTAGACCGCTTGTCAATGCGGGTCCACGTCCTACCTCAGGGACTTGCTTCACATGCGGAGAACCAGGACACTATGCATGTGACTGCTCTCAAACCAACTATGCTCCACCCCAGCCTGAGAAGTCTGTTGGCCGTGGTAAGCCATCACGCGAGATGATTAGTGTCAAGTCAGCTCCCACTAAACGTGGATGTGTGCATCACGTCTCAGCTAAAGACACTCATGACGATCCAGATGTCGTTCTTGGTACACTCCTTGTCAACTGTCATCCAGCTTCGGTTCTGTTTGATACCGGAGCATCTCATTCCTTCATTTCCGAAAGTTATGCCAGCTTGCACAACATATCCTTTTGTGATATGCCCTCTCCACTAGTAATTCAAACTCCTGGATCCAAATGGCAAACTTCTAGTGTAAGCCATGGTAATGAAATCCTTGTTGACAGACTTGTATTCCTTGCATCACTTATAGCCCTCAAGTCTACAGATATTAACATCATCTTGGGTATGGACTGGATGAAAGCTCATTATGCCAAGATTGATTGTTACACAAGGTCTGTTCAGCTTACACACCCATCTGGCAAGATAGTCACCGTCTCCACTAGAGTTGCAAAGCGTCAGCTCTATTCTCTTAATGCCAACCCTCTTCCTGACCTTGAAGATATCCCGGTAGTCCATGACTTTCCGGATGTCTTTCCAGAGGAACTGCCAGGTATTCCACCTGACAGAGATGTAGAATTTGTCATAGATCTTATCCCAGGAACCGCTCCAATCTCTAGGAGACCTTACAAGATGGCACCCTTAGAACTAGATGAGCTTAAGAAACAACTCGATGAATCCTTACAAAAGGGTTTCATCCGTCCTAGTTCTTCTCCCTGGGCTTGCCCCGTCCTCTTCGTCAAGAGGAAGGATGGTACGGACCGGATGGTTGTAGATTATCGTCCCGTTAATTTGGTCACGACAAAGAACAAGTATCCGCTCCCCAGGATCAACGACTTGTATGATCAACTCGCTGGATCCTTAGTATTTTCCAAGATGGATTTGAGGTTAGGCTACCACCAAATCAAGATCAGAAATGGGGACATTCCTAAGACGGCTTTTGTCACTCGTTATGGCCAGTATGAGTACACCGTCATGTCCTTCAATCTAACTAATGCTCCAGCTACTTTCTCTCGCTTGATGAACTCGATCTTCATGGAGTACTTAGATAAGTTCGTCGTGGTTTACCTCGATGATATTCTTATTTACTCGAAGAACGAGGAAGATCATGCCGAACATCTTAGACTTGTGCTAGAAAAACTCAGAGAGCACCGTCTTTATGCCAAGTTCTCCAAGTGTGAATTTTGGTTGCCAGAAGTGACCTATCTCGGCCACGTAATCTTTGGTAAGGGCATTGCTGTCAATCCCGAAAGAGTTCAGGCTGTTCTTGATTGGACTCCGCCTGAAACAGTTAAGCAAGTTAGGAGTTTCCTTGGTCTAGCCAGTTATTGTCGCCGATTTGTTGAGAACTTCTCCAAAGTGGCCAAACCTCTCACGAAACTTCTCAAGAAAGATAAAAAGTTTGGCTGGTCCCCATAGTGTGAGCACAGTTTTTAGGAGCTGAAAAGACGTCTGACTTCTGCTCCCATACTTGTGCCACCGGACTTCACTAAGGACTTTGTTATCTATAGTGATGCCTCACGACAGGGACTAGGTTGCATTCTTATGCAAGATCGCCATGTGATTGCCTATGCATCTCGACAGTTGCATCCACATGAGGAGAATTATCCTACACATGATCTAGAGCTTGCAGCCGTAGTCTATGCACTTAAGACCTGGCGATGTTACCTTCTTGGTAAATGTTGCGAGATTTACACCGATCACCAGAGTCTCAAGTATATCTTCACCCAACCAGATTTGAACCTTAGGCAAAGACGTTGGTTGGAGTTGATCTCAGATTACGACTTAGGGATTACCTGCACCCCAGGCAAGGGGAATGTCATGGCTGATGCGCTAAGTCGTCAGTCCTATTGCAACAATCTCATGTTGCAGCAGGGCCAACCACTTCTCCATGAGGAATTATGCAAACTTAACCTTCACATTGCTCCTCACGGATTCCTTTCTACCTTGGTGGCGAAACCTACTCTTGTGGATCAAATCATCTCTGCTCAGAAGCAGGATACGGGAATTTCCCGGATCAAGAGAAACATTAACAAGGGAGTTGGTGGTAGTTTCTCTATAGATGATCATGGTGTTGTTTTCTTTGAGAGTCGCTTGGTGGTTCCCAAGAATCAACATATTCGACAATTAATCCTTAAGGAGGCGCATGAATCTCCTCTCATGATTCATCCCGGTAGTACTAAGATGTATCAGGACCTACGCCAGAGGTTCTGGTGGACTAGGATGAAGAGAGAAATTGCTCGGTTAATTGCTAACTGTGACGTTTGTCGTCGCGTTAAGGCAGAGCATCAAAGGCCTGCTGGCACCCTTCAACCTTTAGCTATTCCTGAGTGGAAATGGGATAAAGTTGGTATGGATTTCATCACCGGCTTTCCCAGGACCAAGAAAGGGAATAACGCTATCTTCGTAGTCATTGATCGTCTTTCCAAAGTGGCTCACTTCCTACCTGTTTGAGATAATATCACTGCTAGTCAGCTCACTGACTTATATATTTCTCGAATAGTGTCACTTCATGGTGTTCCACTAGAGATCAATTCAGACCATGGTAGTCTTTTCACTTCTCATTTCTGGGAGAGTTTCCAAACTGCCATGGGCACCCATCTTTCCTTCAGTACCGCTTTCCACCCTCAATCAAGTGGTCAGGTGGAAAGGGTCAACCAAATTCTTGAAGACATGCTTAGAGCTTGTGTTATCTCATTCGGTATGGATTGGGAGAAGTTTCTTCCCTTCGCCGAGTTTTCTTATAACAACAGCTACCAATCGAGCCTCAAGAAAGCTCCTTTTGAGGTTCTGTATGGACGAAGATGTCGAACACCTTTGAAATGGTCAGAAACCTGTGAAAGACAATTCTTTGGACCGGATATGATCCAAGAGGCAGAAGAGCAAGTTCGCATCGTTCGTGAGAATTTGTAAACAGCCGAATCTCGTCTAAAGAGCCAGTATGACCGTAGTCATAAGGAAGTGGCTTATGAAATTGGCGACAAAGTTTACCTTCGGGTTACCACTTTGAAGGGTACCCATTGATTCGGTACCAATGGCAAGTTGCCTTCTCGTAGGGAGACGAGGATGAATCCATAGTAGTGTATTGATGTGGTGATTAGTGGACTCGTGTGCGCTGCCTCATCTCAAAGAAGTTTCTCGTTGTCGTAGAACAGGATAGCCACTGAGTCAAAGCTGGCTTGCTGTAACTAAACCCCACATTACCTTCTTGATACAAATGCATATATGATAGGATCTGATGTAAGTCTTGCTGAGTACCTTTGTACTCACGTTTGCTTTATTTATGTTTTGCAGATGAGACATCTGTCTTACTAGTAGTTCCGCTTGGACTCCGACGAGTAGCTTGTTACCTCAGCTACGATCTTGTACCCTTGGGAGGGTCTTTTAGATAATCAGGCTTCTCAGCCCTTTTCTTTTGTAGTTGTCTGTACTCAGACATGTAATGCTTCCGTTGCTTGTATGCTCTGAATGATGGGTCATGTGACCCCTATTTGTATTTATGCTATGTGGCTCTTCTGAGCCTTTATCTATATGAGTTTGCGTTATGTTGTGATGCCATGTTGTACAGCACATACTTGCATGTTATGCGTACGTGTGACGTGTATTGCTATGTGCGGGATCCGACAATCTAGTTGTTTATCCTTGGCAGTCTCTCTTATGGGGAAATGTAGTCTAGTGCTTCCTTGAGCCATAGTAGTCCGCTACAGCCCGGTTCACCGGAGTCCTGCTAGCCCAGCACTACTGCTCAAGACACTTGACTGGCCGGCATGTGTTTCACTTCGTTCCTGTGTCTGTCCCTTCAGGGAAATGTCACGCGGTGACAACCGGAGTCCTGCCTAGCCTGCTACAGCCCGGGTTCCCCGGAGTCCTGTTAGCCCAGTGCTACAGCCTGGATTCACACACTGCTGACCGACACGCTCGATGTGAATCATGTATGCCTGTTCCCATAGGTTAGTGCTGCTTTGGGTTCACGACTAGCCATGTCGGCCTCGGTTCCCTGTCATATGGATGCTAGCGACACAATCATATACGCAAGCCAAAAGGCGCAAACGGTCCCAGGCCAGGGTAAGGGGACACCCGTGGGGATACCGTGCGTGAGGCCGCAAAGTGATATGAGGTGTTACCGGCTAGATCGATGTGATTTGGAATCGGGGTCCCGACACTATGGACCCGAAGGTCTGAGGTAAGCTACTCACACTTCATCGGAGAGGCTATGGTGTTGATGTAGAAGCCCTCCGTGATGGATGCCCCCTCCGGCGGAGCTCCGGAACAGGCCCCAAGATGGGATCTCGTGGATACAGAAAGTTACGGCGGTGGAATTAGGGTTTTGGCTCCGTGTCTGATCATTTGGGGGTACGTAGGTATATATAGGAGGAAGGAGTACGTCGGTGGAGCAACAGGGGGCCCACAAGGGTGAGGGCGCGCCTTGGGGGGGGGGGGGGGGGTTAGGCGCGCCCCCTACCTCATGGCCTCCTCCTTTATTTCTTAACGTAGGGTCCAAGTCTCCTGGATCATGTTTGGTGAGAAAATCGCGTTCCCGAAGGTTTCATTCCGTTTGGACTCCGTTTGATATTCCTTTTCCGTGAAACTCTGAAATAGGCAAAAAAACAGCAATTCTGGGCTGGGCCTCTGGTTAATAGGTTAGTCCCAAAAATAATATAAAAGTGGATAATAAAGCCCAATAATGTCCAAAACAGTAGATAATATAGCATGGAGCAATCAAAAATTATAGATACGTTGGAGACGTATCAGACCCCCCTCTTGGCGCGCCCTCCTCCTTGGTCGGCCGCCTCCCCCTAGCTCCTTTATATATGGGGGCAGGGCGCACCCCAAGGACACAACAATTGATCATTGATCTCTTAGCCGTGTGCGGTGCCCCCGTCCACAATAATCCACCTCGGTCATATTGTAGTGGTGCTTAGGCGAAGCCCTGCGTCGGTAGCATCATCATCACCGTCACCACGCCGTCGTGCTGACGAAGATCTTCCCAGAAACTCTATTGGATCATGAGCTCACGGGACATCACTGAGCTGAACGTGTGCTGAACGTGGAGGTGCCGTATGTTCGGTGCTGAGGATCGGTCGATCGTGAAGACATACGACTACATCAACCGCGTTGTTATAATTCTTTCGCTTACGGTCTACGAGGGTACGTAGACAACACTCTCCTCTCTTGTTGCTATGTATCACCATGATCTTGCATGTGCTTAGGAATTTTTTTGAAATTACTGCGTTCCCCAACAGTGGCATCCGAGCCAGGTTTATGCTTAGATGTTATATGCACAAGTAGAACAGAAGTGAGTTGTGGGCGATATAAGTCATACTACTTACCAGCATGTCATACTTTGGTTCAGCGGTATTGTTGGATGAAGCGGCCCGGACCGTCATTACGCGTACGCTTACGCGAGACTGGTTCTACCTACATGCTTTGCACACAGGTGGCTGGCGGGTGTCAGTTTCTCCAACTTTAGTAGAACCAAGTGTGGCTACGCCCGGTCCTTGTGAAGGTTAAAACAACACTAACTTAACGAAATATCGTTGTGGTTTTGATGCGTAGGTAAACGGTGCTTGCTCAGCCCGTAGCAGCCACGTAAAACTTGCAACAACAAAGTACAGGACGTCTAACTTGTTTTTGCAGGGCATGTTGTGATGTGATATGGTCAAGACGTGATGCTATATTTATTATATGAGATGATCATGTTTTGTAACGGACTTATCGGCAACTGGTAGGAGCCATATGGTTGTTGCTTTATTGTATGCAATGCAATCGCCCTGTAATTGCTTTACTTTATCACTAAGCGGTAGCGATAGTCGTAGAAGCAATAGTTGGCGAGATGAGAATGATGCTACGATGGAGATCAAGGTGTCGCGCCGGTGACGATGGTGATCATGATGGTGCTTTGGAGATGGAGATCAAAGGCACAAGATGATGATGGCCATATCATATCACTTATATTGATTGCATGTGATGTTTATCCTTTATGCATCTTATTTTGCTTTGTTTGATGGTAGCATTATAAGATGATCTCTCACTAAATTTCAAGGTAAAAGTTTTCTCCCTGAGTATGCACCGTTGCCAAAGTTCGTCGTGCCGAGACACTACGTGATGATCGGGTGTGATAAGAACAACGTTCATCTACAGCGGGTGTAAGACAGTTTTGCACACGCAGAATACTCGGGTTAAACTTGACGAGCCTAGCATATGCAGATATGGGCTCGAAACACTGAGACTGAAAGGTCGAGTGTGAACCATATAGTAGATATGATAAACATAGAGATGTTCACCATTGAAAACTACTCCATCTCACGTGATGATCCTTTATTGTTTAGTTGATATGGATCACGTGATCACTTAGATGATCAAAGGGATGTCTATCTAAGTGGGAGTTCTTAAGTAATATGATTAATTGAACTTAAATTTATCATGAACTTAGTACCTGATATTATTTTGCTTGTCTATGTTATTGTAGATAGATGGCCCGTGCTGTTGTTCCGTCGAATTTTAATGCGTTCCTTGAGAAAGAAAAGTTGAAAGATGATGGTAGCAATTACACGGTATGGGTCCATAACTTGAGGATTATCCTCATTGCTGCACAGAAGAATTACATCCTGGAAGCACCGCTGGGTTCTAGGCCTGCTGCAGAAGCTACTGACAACATTAAGAATGTCTGGCAGAGAAAAGTTGATGACTACTTGATAGTTCAGTGTGCCATGCTTTACAGCTTAGAACCAGGACTTCAACGAAGTTTTGAACGTCATGAAGCATATGAGATGTTCAAGGAGTTGAAGTTAATATTTCAAGCAAATGCCCGAATTGAGAGATATGAAGTCTCCAATAAGTTCTACAGCTGCCAGATAGAGGAGAATAGTTTTGTCGGTGAACATATACTCAAAATGTCTGGGTATAACAATCACTTGATTCAACTGGGAGTTAATCTTTCGGGTGATAGTGTCATTGAAAGAATTCTTCAATCATTGTCACCAGGCTACAAGAGCTTCATGATGAACTAAAAGGCTTCGGAGGTAGAAATCAAAAAGGAGCATCAAGTGTTGATGGTCAACAAGACCACCAGTTTCAAGAAAAAGGGTAAAGGGAAGAAGGAGAACTTCAAGAAGAATAGCAAACAAGTTGTCAGCATTCTGGGAACGGGGGTCCGTAGACTTGCCTGCCTGTGGCCTGCGGCGTGGCTCAAAGGGGGGCCCAGCACGGCCCATCTTCACCAACACAGACCCAAGACCCTCGCGAGGGGCCAAGCCTCACGGGGCGGACGACGCGGAGCTTCCTCAGTCACGGCCTCATCAGGCTGGCTCGCGAGGAGGCAGAGAGATCAAGGCGGGGTACCTCACGAGGTGCCCGTGACGCAAGCCATGACGACCAAGGGCGCCAGGCAGGTGCCAGCCCGCGCAGTGTCCTCCTTTCCCCTTTGGTGCAAAGGGGGCAAGCGCAGCCGTGGATTACCGAGGCATCAGGCAAAGGTTCCCATTTCGGTGCAACAAGACCAAGACCAGGAGGACTGCAAGACGGAGGTCATCATGGAGCCCAAGACGGCGTCACCGCCAGAGCTTTGTGTAGGCGAAGACTACTTTTCTCAGGATAACTGGTACTAGCTGTCCCCTTTCAAATTAGCCCGCCATTGTTGGCTCCCTTCCCGCTCGATATTTGGGAACAGGACCAGGGCCTCTATAAATAGGACTAGCCACCATAGTAGGAGAGAGGATCGAATCCGAGAGAGAGAGAGAGAGAGAGAGAGAGAAGGGCGACTGAACTCCTCCCAGTAGTTCATCGCCCCAACCAAGAACAGACCCTCGCGAGGCTGTTCTTCCTTGTATTGTTCATCATCATAAGCCCAAGAGGCAACCCACCACACCACACACTGGAGTAGGGTGTTACACCACAACGGTGGCCTGAACTAGTATAAACCTTGTGTCTCTTGTGTTGTTCTCTCCATAGCTTAGATCTTAGCAAGGCGGAGGGGTCCAGGTAGGTAGGAGGCGAAATCTCCGCGTGTACCCCAGTGTTCGAACCTCTAGGGTCTGCCGGAACTCGACATTTGGCGCGCCAGGTAGGGGTGCACCGGAGTTTTCTCTTCCGCCACCGCCACGGCCTGCCTCGCGATGAGTAGCGCGTCGCCCGCTTCGGCCGCCGGTGCCAGCACGGGGGCCAGGGGGCTCCGCGCCCTGGCCCCAGCCCTGCAGCGGGTACGGTGGCCGGACATGTTCAAGCCAACGAAGCCGACGCGCTACGGCGGCGCGACAGATCCATTGGCCTTCTTGCTGGCGAGCGAAGAGGCCCTCCTCGAAGCCGGAGGTGACGATAGGGTCATGGCCAACTGGCTCCCCATGGCCCTCACTGGCGCTCCACGCACATGGTTGCCCCACCTGCCAGCAGCCTCCGTGGCCTCCTGGGAAGAGCCCCGCGGCCTCTTCCCCGCCCAACGCGCTACACCAACACCCCCGGTCGTCGCGGCCCACCTGGGCGGCTCGCAGGCGCCGCCTACAAGTCACCACATCAAGCCATTCATCCGCTGGGTCAGCGCCGCTTCCACACGGCAGGGGGCTCTCCCGGACCGGGCGGCGCCAAAGGCCGGACTGACCTTCATCTCGGAGGACCACCCCTCCAACTCAGCCTGCTCGGGTGCGCTCCCCATTCTGTGCACCCCCACCATCTGCCAGGTGGCCATCACTAGAACTCTCATCGATGGCGGTGCGGGCCTCAGCATGCTCTTAGTCGAGGCCTTCAACCTCCTCTGCATACCCCTGGAATGGCTGCAGCCGAGCCGGCCCTTCTCAGGCGTTGGGGGCGGGTCATCCAGCTCCTTAGGACAGATCCGGCTCCCAGTAACCTTCGGCACCTACAACAACTTCCGCACGGAGCTGGTCGACTTCGACATCGCCTCCATCGGCCTCCCCTACAACGCCATCATCGGCTACCCAGCGCTGGCCCAGTTCATGGCCGCGACGCACCCGGCGTACAACCTCATGAAGATGCCCGGGAGCAGCGGTGTTGTCACCGTACACGGGGACATCGGAGACGCGCTGCGGGTGCTCAAGCTCACCTTCAAGACGGCGGCGCCGGCACAGCCCGCCGACTTGGAGACCCGCAAGCCCAAGGGGGCTGCACCCGCCAAGAAGAAACAGTTGTTCACCCAAGACAGGGCAGAAACCAAGCAGATACCCGTCGATGAGGACGGTTCCACCAACGCCACTTTCACCATAGGCACCAACCTCGAACCCGAGCAGGAGGAGGCCCTGGTCGGGTTCCTGCACGCAAACAAGAAGGTATTCACTTGGGAGCCTGACCAGTTGGCAGGGATCCCTAGGAGTGTAATCGAGCATCACCTCAACGTGTGCCCTAACGTGCGCCCCGTGAAGCAGAAGGCCAGGCGGCAGTCCACAGAAAAGCAGGCCTTCATCGTCCAAGAGACCCGCAAATTAGAAGCCGCCGCGGTCATTCATGAGGTCCGATACCCGGATTGGTTGGCCAGCCATGTCGTTGTGCCAAAGAAGGGAGGGAAGGAGCGCATGTGTGTCGACTTCACCAACCTCAACAAAGCATGCCCGCAAGATCCGTTCCCGCTCCCCGCATCGACCAGATCATCGATTCCACCGCGGAATGCAACCTGCTATGCTTCTTGGATGCTTTCTCTGGGTATCACCAGATCAAGATGGCGGTAGAAGACGTCAAAAAGACAGCTTTCCTAACCCCGTGTGGGTGTACTGCTACACATGCATGCCATTCGGGCTGCGCAACGCTGGGGCGACCTTTCAGCGGCTGATGCACATCACCTTGGGCCTGCAGCTCGGGAAGAATGTTGAAGCTTACGTCGATGACATTGTGGTAAAGTCTTGGGAGGCCAGGACCCTGATACAAGACCTGGAGGAAACCTTCGCGAGCCTCAACATAGTGAACCTACGGCTCAACCCAGGGAAGTGTGTGTTCGGAGTCCCCTCGGGCAAGCTCTTGGGTTTCCTCGTGTCCCACCGAGGTATCGAGGCTAACCCGGAAAAGGTCAAGGCGGTGGAAGACATGAGCCCGCCAAAGACCCTCAGAGAAATGCAGAAGCTCACTGGGCGCGTGACCACGTTGGGGCACTTCATCTCCAAGTTGGGGGAACGAGCGCTGCCCTTCTTCCAGCTAATGAAGAAAAAGGGGCCCTTTGAGTGGACAGAAGAGGCCGACAAGGCGTTCCAGGATCTCAAGAGATACCTGACCAGCCCACCAGTCATGGTGGCTCCGCGCCCTCAAGAGCCCTTGGTGATTTACCTCGCCGCCACTCCCTACTCCGCCAGCGCAGCCCTGGTGGCGGTTAGAGAGGAGCGTCGAATCAAAACCGCGGCCGCAGCCCGGGACAAGGCAGAACAGGAACAAGGAAGGCCCACAGAAACCGCCACCGCGGCTAAGGAGGATCAGCCGCCGCACAGGAGTGCACCGGAGGCGGAAGAGGCCCCTCTCCCAGATGGCCAGCCTCAGGAGGCCTCATCGCCTCAAGAGGCGCCAGGGTCTCCGAAGGGAGCCGCCAGCACTGACGCACCCAACCTCATTGAGCACCCAGTGTACTTCGTCAGCACGGTATTCCGGGATGCGAGGGCGCGGTACCCCATGCCTCAGAAACTCCTCCTCGCGCTACTGGTGGCCTCGCGCAAGCTGCGGCACTATTTTCAGGGTCACCCCATCAACGTCGTCTCGTCATACCCCCTGGAGAGAGTGCTCAGGGGCCCTAACTCAGCTGGAAGGGTCGCTGAGTGGAACATAGAACTGCAAGCGTTTCAGCTCGAATTCAGGACGACCAGGGTCATCAAGGGAGCATCGTTGGAAGATTTTGTGGCAGAATGGACGGAGGCACCAGGCCTCAAGGCCGACAAGCATCGGTCCCTCTCCCCGGGAAGCGAGGCACCAGAAGGCTGGGTCATGTACTTCGATGGGGCGTTCTCCAGGCATGGCACTGGGGCTGGGGCGGTGCTTATATCGCCCACTCAGGACAAGCTCTACTATGCTGTGCAGCTCTATTTCCAGCAAGGTGAAAAGGTCTCCAACAACATAGCGGAGTATGAAGGTTTAATAGCGGGCTTGAAGGCCGCAGCTGCCCTGGGAGTGAAACGCCTCACCATCAAGGGCGATTCGCAGCTCCTTGTCAATTTCTCCAACAAGGTGTACGAGCCGAAAGATGAGCATGTGGAAGCCTACCTTGCGGAGGTCCGCAGGATGGAGAAGTAGTTCTGGGGGTTGGAGTTGCAGCATGTGCCCCGTGGCACCAATCAGGAGGCCAACCACATCGCCAAACGGGCGTCCAGGCGGTTACCTCAGGAGCCTGGCGTTTTCGAGGAGCGGCTCTTCAAGCCCTCGGCCCTGCCGTCAATGTCAAACACGGCTCAGCCTCGGGAGGAGCTCCCCCAGCCACCTACCTCAGGAGCTCCGACCTGCGGCCCGGCCTCAAGAGCACGCCTGCTCCTGATGATGGAACCTCAGGAGGGATGCTGGATCACGGAGCTCTGGAGTTACTTAACGCAAGGGACCCTGCCGGAGAAGGAGGAGGAAGCGGAGCGAGTGGCACGCTAGGCAACGGCATACTGCATCAAGGATGGAGAGCTCTACCGGAAGTGACCAAATGATGTATCCCCGCGCTGCATCTCCAGGGAGCAAGGGAAGGAACTGCTGGAAGATATACACGGCGGAGACTGTGGACATCATTCATCATCACGGACCCTCTTCGGCAAGGCGTTCCACAGTGGGTTTTATTGGCCCACCGCACTCAATGAGGACGTCAAACTAGTGAAAGCTTGTGAGGCCTACCAGTTCCACGCCAAGCAAATCCATCAGCCAGCAGGAGGCCTGCAGACTATACCCCTTTCGTGGCCATTCGCAGTCTGGGGGCTGGATATCTTGGGCCCGTTTCCTTGGGCACCAGGGGGCTACCTCTACCTCTATGTCGCCGTGGACAAGTTCACCAAGTGGGCTGAAGTAGAGGCTGTCCGCACCATTCCCGCGGGTTCCGCGGTCAAGTTCGTTAAGGGCATCGTGAGCCGGTTCGGGGTGCCAAACCGCATCATCACGGACAACGGTTCGTAGTTCACCAGTAACCTCTTCAAAACATACTGTGCTAACCTTGGAACGCAGATATGCTACGCTGCGGTGGCGCACCCCCGAAGCAACGGCCAGGCCGAGCGAGCCAACGCGGAGGTCCTGAGGGGCCTCAAGACCATGACGTTCAAGAAGCTTCAGTCCATGTTGTGGTCCATCCGCACAACCGTGACCAAGCCGACTGGAGAGACCCCGTTCTTCCTGGTCTACGGAGCCGAAGCGGTCCTCCCTCACAAGGTCAGACGTCGCTCCGTGCGGGTCCTGGCGTTCGACGAGGCGCAGTAGGACGCCATGCGGGGGATGGACCTCGTGCTGGGGGAGGAACGTCGCCGAGAAGCTGCGCTGCAAGCGGCGATGTACCAACAAGCGCTGCGGAGATATCACTGCCGCAACATCCGCCCCAGAACTCTCGAGGTAGGAGACCTCGTGCTCAGGCGGGTTCTCTCCAGGGAGGGGCTGCACAAGCTCTCTCCCATGTGGGAGGGCCCGTTCAAAGTTGTTCATGTTTCCAGGCCCGGCTCCGCGCGCTTGGAGTCTCAGGAGGGGGTGCCGGTCCAGAACGCATGGAACATCCAGCACCTCCGGAGGTTCTACCCCTAAAAAGGCCCAGAGCCTGTGAAGAAGGCGAATGCCTGTGAAGCTGTCGCGTTTTGGAAAAGGCCCGGAGCCTGTGAAGAAGGCGAATGCCTGTGAAGCTGTCGCGTTTTGGAAAACGACCGGAGCCTATGAAGAAGGCGAATGCCTATGAAGCTGTCGCATTTTGGAAAAGGCCCAGAGCCTGTGAAGAAGGCGAATGCCTGTGAAGCTGTCGCGTTTTGGAAAAGGCCTGGAGCTTGCGAAGAAGGCGAATGCCCATGAAGCTGTCGCGTTTTGGAAAAGGCCCGGAGCCTGTGAAGAAGGTGAATGCCTGTGAAGCTATCATGTTTTGGAAAAGGCCCGGAGCCTGTGAAGAAGGCCAACGCCTATGAAGCTCGCCGCCCGTGACACTCTCAGGTAATAATGAGTTGGGGCTGTACACACCCCGGAGTCTCGGGAGCGCCGGCCTCAGGCCCTGGGGCTCCCTCCCACGCCCAGTGGTAGTACTTAGCTCCGCGCTGGTGAGAAGACGTCGAAGACTAGATTAGGTGCTGGGCGCGGCTTTTCATTTGCTTTCCACAGTTGGCTTGTTCGTTCTCATTCGAAGTTTTATTGAAGATGTTGCCGTCTTTGGCTTGTGGTTCTTTGGCTTTTCGCTCTCCTGCCTCGATTTCTCTTATGCAAGGCCTCGCGAGGGAGGGCGCAGCCGAGCGCCCTCGCGAGTGTTCCTATCCTAGTCGTTCAAAAGGTTCGTGACCTGGGTCCATTACAGGAACACCCCTCCAGTCCGTGCCCCACGGGCACCGCGACACGAACACGGGGCCTGGGTCGGTCGCCCCCCCACGGCTGGGGCCGGGAACTATCCACGTGCGGGCACGTAGCCGGAAGTCACGGTAATGAAAGCAAAACGATGATTAACAGCAATAACCCAAACACGCCCCCGCGGGGATCCACACCGCTGTCTTTTTGCACAGGAAAAAAGGAAAAGAAAGAACAAATCAGGCGCAGCTCGCCTCACACCGGCCTGCAGGGAAGACTCGAGCTGCCTCCAGGGCTTAGGCAGACTCCCTCTCGTGCTTCACCAAGGCGTGACGGCGAGCGGACACGCTAGCACCTCCCAAGCAGATACGACAACGTGGAGGCCGACCGCGGCCACCGCTAGAGGAGTCGCCGCCTGAAGAAGAACCGGAGAAGCTTGGGGAACCCTGAGCGCCGCCAGTCACGCGAGCGCTGTCCTCAACATCATCGCCGGAGCTGGGTTCCCGACCGCGGTCGTCATCCTCGGGGCAGCACCCTGCGCGGCGACCATCTTCCCCAAACACGCTCACGTAGAGGGTGGCATCGACGTCAAACTTGAAGTGCAGGGTGCACCGACGGCCCAGGCCACGCGCGCAGGCAAACGTCTACCAACCGCGGGCCAGGGCCAGGCTCCCGGCTGCGGAGACCTCCAGTGAAGCCCATGAGGCCCGGCTGCAGCAGCCGTCGGCCTGAAGCCAGAGGCTGCCCGGGGCACCGTCCGGGAGCTTGCCGAGGAGGAATCAAAGAAGTGGAAGCCGGGTGCTAGTCGGCTCCGCCGACCACATGACGAACTTCGGCAGCACCTCTGCAGCGCGAAAGCGCAGCCTAGGGGGACGTGCGACCGGAGCGCGCCCCCCGGCCGTAGCAATCCGCCCGTCACCGTGCTGGAAAATGTCTTCGCGGCTGCGGGGAGCTGTCGTGGTGGCCACAGGATGTTTGCGAGGGCGCCCTCGGCCGCGCTTGGGCGGGGGAGAGGCATGCTCAGCCTGGCGAGCCTTCCCCTTCTCCGCGGCCGAGAACCTCCTCGACGGGGCCGTGAAGAAGAAGGAGAAGCAAGGGGAGATGAACTGGAAGGGCGCGCGCCGATCAGTACTTGTAGCTGGCAATGGCCAACCGATGGCCCCCACGATCGCAGGTAATCATGACCCGCTTTGCATGCAGGGACTTGTCCAATCCGTGCAGTTGCCGAGACGCCATGGGGTAGTGGAGACACCCACGTCCAATCAACCGCCATGCGGCACCCAAGGCCACAGGCTGTTAGGGCCCGCGGTGCTTCGCTCTTGCCCTTTCGCCTCCCTGCACGGCCAAGTCAAGGCGCGCCTTGGGACCGGGGGCTACTGTCGGTGTTCTAGGAATGGGGGTCCCCAGACTTGCCTGCCTGCGGCCTGCGGCGTGGCTCAAAGGGGGGCCCAACACGGCCCATCTTCACCAACACAGACCCAAGACCCTCACGAGGGGCCAAGCCTCGCAGGGCGGACAACGCGGAGCTTCCTCAGGCACGACCTCATCAGGCTGGCTCGCGAGGAGGAGGAGAGATCAAGGCGGGGTACCTCATGAGGTGCCCGTGACGCAAGCCATAACGACCAAGGGCGCCAGGCGGGTGCCAGCCCGCGTAGTGTCCTCCTTTCCCCTTTGGTGCAAAGGGGGCAAGCGCAGCCGCGGAGTACCGAGGCATCAGGCAAAGGTTGCCATTTCGGTGCAACAAGACCAAGACCAGGAGGACTTCAAGACGAAGGTCATCGTGGAGCCCAAGACGGTGTCACCGCCAGAGCTTTGTGCAGGCGAAGACTACTTTTGTCAGGATAACTGGCACTAGTTGTCCCCTTTCAAATTAGCCAGCCATTGTTGGCTCCCTTCCCGCTCGATATTTGGGAAGAGGACCAGGGCCTCTATAAATAGGACTAGCCACCATAGTAGGAGAGATGATCAAAATCCGAGAGAGAGAGAGAGAGAGAGAAGGGCGACTGAACTCCTCCTAGCAGTTCATCGCCCCAGCCAAGAACAGACCCTCGCAAGGCTGTCCTTCCTTGTATTGTTCATCATCATCATCAGCCCAAGAGGCAATCCACCACACCACACACTGGAGTAGGGTGTTACACCACAACGGTGGCCCGAACCAGTATAGACCCTGTGTCTCTTGTGTTGTTCTTTCCATAGCTTAGATCTTAGCAAGGCGGAGGGGTCCAGGTAGGTAGGAGGCGAAATCTCCGCACGCACCCCAGTGTTCGAACCTCAAGGGTCTGCCGAAACCCGAAATCCGACAAAAGTTGCTGCTCAAGAGAAGAAACCTAAGTCTGGTCCTAAGCCTGGGACTGAGTGTTTCTACTGCAAACAGACTAGTCACTAGAAGCGGAACTGCCCCAAGTATTTGGCGGATAAGAAGGATGGCAAGGTGAACAAAGATATATGTGATATACATGTTATTGATGTGTACCTTACTAGAGCTCGCAGTAGCACATGGGTATTTGATACTGGTTCTGTTGCTAATATTTGCAACTCGAAACAGGGACTATGGATTAAGCGAAGACTGACTAAGGACGAGGTGACGATGCGCGTGGGAAATGGTACCAAAGTCGATGTGATCGCCGTCGGCACGCTACCTCTACATCTACCTTCGGGATTAGTTTTAGACCTGAATAATTGTTATTTGGTGCCAGCGTTAAGCATGCACATTATATCTGGATCTTGTTAGATGCGAGATGGTTATTCATTTAAATCTGAGAATAATGGTTGTTCTATTTATATGAGTAATATCTTTTATGGTCATGCACCCTTGGAGAGTGGTCTATTTGTGTTGAATCTCGATAGTAGTGATACACATATTCATAATGTTGAAGCCAAAAGATGCAGAGTTGATAATGATAAGTGCAACTTATTTGTGGCACTGCCGTTTGTGTCATATTGGTGTAAAGCGCCTGAAGAAACTCCATTCTGGTGGACTTCTGGAATCACTGGATTATGAATCACTTGGTACTTTCGAACCATGCCTCATGGGCAAGATGACTAAAATGCCGTTCTCCGGAACAAAGGAGCGAGCAACAGATTTATTGGAAATCATACATACTGATGTATGTGGTTTGAGCAGATATGGGTATATCTACTTAATGGAGCATACATCTGAAACATTTGAAAAGTTCAAAGAATTTCAGAGTGAAGTGGAAAATCATCGTAAAAAGAAAATAAAGTTTCTATGATCTGATCGTGGAGGAGAATATTTGAGTTAAGAGTTTGGTCTACATTTGAAACAATGCGGAATAGTTTTGCAACTCACGCCACCCGGAACACCACAGCGTAATGGTGTATCCGACCGTCGTAATCGTACTTTACTAGATATGGTGTGGTCTATGATGTCTCTTACTGATTTACCCCTATCGTTTTGGGGTTATGCTTTAGAGACGGCTGCATTCACGTTAAATGGGGCACCATCAAAATCCGTTGAGACGACGCCTTATGAACTATGGTTTGGCAAGAAACCAAAGTTGTCATTTCTTAAAGTTTGGGGCTGTGATGCTTATGTGAAAAAGCTTCAACCTGATAAGCTCAAACCCAAATCGGAGAAATGTGTCTTCATAGGATACCCAAAGAAACTGTTGGGTACACCTTCTATCACAGATCCAAAGGCAAGACATTTGTTGCTAAGAATAGATCCTTTCTAGAGAAGGAGTTTCTCTCGAAAGAAGTGAGTGGAAGGAAAGTAGAACTTGATGAGGTAACTGTACCTGCTCCCTTATTGGAAAGTAGTTCATCACAGAAACTGGTTCCTATGACACCTACACCAATTAGTGAGGAAGCTAATGATATTGATCATGAAACTTCAGATCAAGTTACTACCGAACCTCGTAGGTCAACCAGAGTAAGATCCACTCTAGAGTGGTACGGTAATCCTATTCTGGAGGTCATGTTACTTGACCAAGGAGAACCTACGAACTATGAAGAAGCGATCATGAGCCCAGATTCCACAAAATGGCTTGAAGCCATGAAATCTGAGATGGGATCCATGTATGAGAACAAAGTGTGGACTTTGGTTGACTTGCAAGATGATCGTCAAGCCATAGAAAATAAATGAATCTTCAAGAAGAAGACTGACGCTGACGGTAATGTTACTGTCTACAAAGCTCGACTTGTTGCGAAAGGTTTTCGATAAGTTCAAGGGGTTGACTACGATGAGACTTTCTCACATGTAGCGATGCTTAAGTCTGTCCGAATCATGTTAGCAATTGCCGCATTTTATGATTATGAAATTTGGAAAATGGATGTCAAAACTGCATTCCTGAATGGATTTCTTGAAGAAGAGTTGTATATGATGCAACCAGGAGGTTTTTTCGATCCAAAGGGAGCTAGAAAAGTGTGCAAGCTCCAGCGATCCATTTATGGACTAGTGCAAGCCTCTCGGAGTTGGAATAAACGTTTTTATAGTGTGATACAAGCATATGGTTTTATACAGACTTTTGGAGAAGCCTGTATTTACAAAAAAGTGAGTGGGAGCTCTGTAGCATTTCTAATATTATATGTGGATGCCATATTGTTGATATGAATGATATAGAATTTCTGGATAGCATAAAAGGATACTTGAATAAGTGTTTTTCAATGAAAGACCTCGGTGAAGCTGCTTACATATTGGGCATCAAGATCTATAGAGATAGATAAAGACGCTTAATTGGACTTTCACAAAACACATACCTTGACAAAGCTTTGAAAAAGTTCAAAATGGATCAAGCAAAGAAAGGGTTCTTGCCTGTGTTACAAGGTGTGAAGTTGAGTCAGACTCAATGCCCGACCACTGCAGAAGATAGAGAGAAAATGAAAAGTGTTCCCTATGCTTCAGCCATAGGCTCTATCTTGTATGCAATGCTATGTACCAGACCTGATGTGTGCCTTGCTATTAGTTTAGCAGGGAGGTACCAAATTAATCTAGGAGTGGATCACTGGACAGCGATCAAGAACATCCTGAAGTACCTAAAGAGGACTAAGGATAAGTTTCTCATTTATGGAGGTGACAAAGAGCTCGTCGTAAATGGTTACGTCGATGCAAGCTTTGACACTGATCCGGACGATTCTAAATCGCAAACCGGATACGTGTTTACATTGAACGGTGGAGCTGTCAGTTCGTGCAGTTCTAAACAAAGCGTCGTGGTGGGATCTACGTGTGAAGCGGAGTACATAGCTTCTTCGGAAGCAGCAAATGAAAGAGTCTGGATGAAGGAGTTCATATCCGATCTAGGTGTCATACCTAGTGCATCGGGTCCAATTAAAATCTTTTGTGACAATACTGGTGCAATTGCCATGGCAATGGAATCCAGATTTCACAAGAGAACCAAGCACATCAAGAGACGCTTCAATTCCATCCGGGATCAAGTCCAGGTGGGAGACATAGAGATTTGCAAGATACATATGGATCTGAATGTTGCAGACCCATTGACTAAGCCTCTTCCACGAGCAAAACATGATCAGCACCAAGACTCCATGGGTGTTAGAATCATTACTGTGTAATCTAGATTATTGACTCTAGTGCAAGTGGGAGACTAAAGGAAATATTGAAAGGATCGAGAGAAGGTGTCTAGAGGGGGGGTGAATAGACTCTGAGTAAGAAAAGTTGTAGTTTTTAAATTCTTTAAGTAGAAATGGAGTTTTGGCACAAGTTTAAACATTCACAATACATATCAAGCAAGCATGACAAGAGTATATGAGCAGCGGAGAGTAAAGCATGCAAGTTGCAAGAATGTAAAGGGATGGGATTGGAGCGTGCAAACGCAATTTGGAGACACGGAGATTTTTTATCCGTGGTTACGATAGTTGGTGCTATCGTACATCCACCTTGATGGAGACTTCAACCCACGAAGGGTAACGATTGTGCGAGCCCACGTAGGGCTCCACCCATGAAGGATCCACGAAGAAGCAACCTTGTCTATCCCACCTTGGCCGTCGCCCACAAAGGACTTGCCTCACTCGGGTAGATCTTCACGAAGTAGGCGATCTCCTTGCCCTTACAAACTCCTTGGTTCAACTCCACAATCTTGATGGAGGCTCCCAAGTGACACCTAGCCAATCTACGAGACACCACTCTCCAAGAGGTAATAGATGGTGTGTTGATGATGAACTCATTTCTCTTGTGCTTCAAATGATAGTCTCCCCAACACTCAACTCTCTCTCACAGGATTTGGATTTGGTAGAAAGAAGATTTGAGTGGAAAGCAACTTGGGGAAGGCTAGAGATCAAGATTTATGTGGTTGGAATGGAATATCTTGACCTCAACACAAGTGTAGGTGGTTCTCTTTCAGAAAATGTATGTTGGAAGTGTAGGCGTGTTCTGATGGCTCTCTCCACGAATGAAGAGTGGGTGGAGGGGTATATATAGCCTCCACACAAAATCTAACCGTTACACACAATTTACCAAACTCGATGGGACCGATTTAGAGAACTCGGTCAGACCGATTTAGTTCATAATGTGACTGTTAGGCATTTTGGTGGGACCAACATGTCAACTCGATGGGAGCGATGTCATTAGGGTTTGGGCATAACTTAATCTCGGTGAGACCGATTACACAAACTCGGTGAGACCGATTTTGGTAATAGACTAACCAGAGAGTTGGTGAGACAAACTCGGTGGGACCGATTCGCTCATCTCGGTTGGACCGAAACGTTATGAAAGGGAAACAGAGAGTTTGCATTGCAATTTCGGTGGGACCGATCACTCATCTCGGTTTGACCGAAACATTACGAAGGGAAACAGAGAGATTCCAATCCCATCTCGGTGAAACTAAGATCCCTATCAGTGAGACCGAAAAGACTAGGGTTTTGGCAGTGGCTATGTCAAGAGAACTCGGTGGCGCCGGATAGAAAGTTTCAGTGGGGCCGAGTTTGACTTTTGGTTTGGGACATATGTGGATATGAGAAAGTGGTTGCGGGCTTTGGAGCATATCACTGAGAACTTTGAGCAAGCAAGCCATTGAGAAACACCTCATCCCCTCTTAATAATATTGGCTTTCCTATGGACTCAATGTGATTTTGGATCACTAAAATAAAATGTAGAGACCTGAGCTTTGAGCTTGAGCCAATCCTTTGTCCTGAGCATCTTGAAGGGGTTCCACATCCTCTAGACCATGCCACTCCATTGTTGAACTTATCTGAAACATACTAGGTAGAAGCATTAGTCCAACAAGAGATATGTTGACATTAATTATGAAAATCACCCAGGGAGCACTTGTGCTTTCAATCTCCCACTTTTTGGTAATTTATGACAACATACATCAAAGCTTTAGATAAATATATAGAGAATAACAGGTAAAGCTTTGGAAAGACATGTAACATGCATAGGCTCCCCCTACATGTATGCAATCATGTAAATATGGAATATAGGAGCATGTGAATGCATAAGCATGACAAAGTAAGCAATGTGTTACATGTATCTTGGCTATATGCATCAGAGCAAATGATGTGAATATAGGAAATGTACCTTTATGCTCATGAGTCCTTCTTACAAACAGTATGTACATCAGCAAGAAATCCTCATAGACATGACTATGATGCATATGCTTACCTTGTGGTCTTGAGTTGGCTTAGGAAGGAATGAACCTGAGTAGACAAGGTTAGATAACAAAAATACACCTACTAGCCAGAGCGAACAAAAGAAACCACAAGAGTACCAAGACTGGGATGACATGTAGAGAGTGAGTACTGAGTACCCCATTGGATATAGACATGTCTCCAAAGGTAAAGATGTGCAATGAATTCAAGGATTTCCTCCCCTTAGATGTCTTTCTCCGCCTGAATCTAGCATGGGATACTGGGAGAAGATAGGGAACAGAAAATCAGAGCAAAGAAGAGAAACAGAGCTAATGCAAACAATCAACTATGAACATGTCTTTCCCATCTTAAAGACATGTGACTTCTCTCCTCTTGAACACCAAGCATCTGGGTTTCTTACACTCTCCCTTGAGTATTCTCTCCCCCTATAGAAATGATTAAGCTTTGACGTGATCTCTCTCTCTCCCCCTTTGACGTCAATTTCCAAGAAGGGTTCTTCTGGATTTTGTTACAAATGGGTTTGGTCCTTGAGTCACAAAGCGAAGCAGCAAGTTGAATGTGATGCTGGTAGAGGACAAGAATCATTGAGTGGAGCATGGAGCAAAAAGAATGCAGGAACAAGTGGCAAGCTGTCTTTCCTGCAATGAAATCGGTAGCACCGAGTTGTGTGCTTTGGTGGTGCCGAAAGGATTCGGTTGGACCAAAAGAAACAAACCGGGGTGACCGAGTTCATCACAGTGAAAACACTTGTCACCTCATCTAACTAGGCAGGTAAAATCTTACAAGGATTTGCAAGGAATTTGCTAAAAGATTTGCAATAAATTGGATGCAGGGAATGCAAAAAAAGAAAAGAAATCTAGATGAAGTTTTTTTTGTTTTTTTTCAAAGGGGAAACAAATATGCATGAGACAAATGCAAGAGCACAAAAAACACAAGAGAACTTCATCTAGAATTGGTCGGTGACAATGTCGCCTATGTTAGAGTATATTGACTTAGGAGTCAAGTGAGATCACTTGATCATATGTCATACTCATAGTTTTAAGCTCAAAATGGGGTTACCATTTTTCGTTTAAGCATCTTGATGTATTCACATCTTGTTGAGTTGCTTTAACCCATGACTTGGAGTAAAGCTTCTCTAAGATGGAATAACATACCTTGGGTGGTGGTGTTGATCTTGATCATGTAGTTGGACTTGTGTGGGTTGCTCAAGGTTGATGTAGCTCATCAAGAGTTGGGAGCACCACTTGGAATTTGAGTTCATCTACCTACATGGGTTAGTCTCGCAAGGAAGAGCACTTGTGTATCCAAAATGACAACCATAAAACTTAGAATTTGTCAAAGGATATGTTTGAAGGGTTTCGTGCTTCCTTGTCTTCAACCACCATTGTGTAGAGACTTGGTGATGTAGAAATTGCTCATGATGTGAGTGGGTTGCAATCTCATAGATTTAGATTCACCCAAGTACCTACAAGGGTTAGATAGCATGCAAGGGTGCAAATATATCCAACACATATAAGTAGCAACATGAAAGAAATATCAAGGATTAGTCAAGGGCTCATGCCTTGCATGTATCCAAATGGAGTTCCCACTCCAAGTTTACAGCATCAATGATGTTAAATTCACCTCTCAAATGGCAAAAGAATTTCTCATCAAGCGTTTTGGTGAATATATCCGCCAATTGCTTATCTGTGGGAACATGCTTAAGATCAATGTCCCCTTTGGCAACGTGATCTCGAATGAAATGATGACGAACTTCAATATGCTTAGTTCGAGAATGTTGCACGGGATTGTGAGCAATCTTGATATCACTTTCATTGTCACAAAGTAATGGAACATGTTTCACATATATCCCATAGTCCTTGAGAGTTTGGGTCATCCAAAGTAATTGAGCACAACATGAACCAGTGGCAATGTATTCCGCTATGGCAGTGGATAAGGATACCGAGTTTTGTTTCTTGGAAGACCAAGACACAAGAGATCTACCAAGAAATTGACAAGTACCCGAAGTGGACTTTCTATCAACCTTGTCTCCGGCATAGTCTGAATCGGAGTAACCAACAAGATCGAAAGAAGACCTCTTAGGATACCAAATGCTAAAATTTGGTGTGTGTATTAAGTATCTCACTATCCTTTTCACAACCTTAAGATGATATTCTTTAGGGGCTCCTTGATATCGTGCACACATGCACACACTTAGCATAATATCAGGACGAGATACACATAGATATAACAATGAGCCAATCATGGAGCGGTAAACCTTTTGATCAACCAGTTCACCATCTTTGGTCAAATCAAGATGTCCACTAGTAGGCATGGGTGTAGTCATACCTTTGCATTCTTGCATGTTGAACTTCTTGAATAAGTCCTTGGTGTACTTTGTTTGAGAGACAAAGGTACCTTCCTTAGTTTGTTTGATTTGCAAACCAAGAAAGAATTTGAGTTCACTCATCATAGACATCTCAAACTTCTCCGACATTAGCTTTCCAAACTTCTCACTAAAATGAGGGTTAGTCGAACCAAATATTATATCATCAACATAAATTTGGCACACAAATAGTTCTCCATTAACCCTTTTAGTAAAAAGAGTAGAATATATTTTTCCAATTTCAAAGCCTTTTCAATAAGGAACTTGGTCAAGCATTTATACCACGCTCTAGGAGCTTGTTTAAGACCATAAAGAGCTTTGTGAAGTTTGTAAACATGATTAGGTTTCTTAGGATTGACAAAGCAGGGAGGTTGCTTAACATAAACTTCCTCCTCAATTTCACCATTCAAAAAGTTAGTTTTAATGTCCATTTGGTACAAGGTGATATCATGGTGATTAGCATAAGCAAGTAAGATGCGAATGGACTCAAGTCTAGCAACGGGGGCATATGTCTCACCATAGTCCATACCTTCAACTTGAGTGTAGCCTTGGGCAACTAGACGTGCTTTGTTGTGAACAAATTGTCCATATTCATCTTGCTTGTTGCAAAACACCCATTTTGGTACCTATGATGTTGTGGTTGTTGTCGGGCTTCTCAACCAATGTCCACACTTGATTTCTCTCAAAGTTGTGTAGCTCTTCATGCATGGCGTTTATCCAATCTGGATCTTCCAATGCTTCTTCAACCTTCATAGGTTCAATGCTAGAGATGAATGAATAATGTTCACAAAAGTTAGCCAAATGAGTTTTAGAGCGAGTGATTCTCCCGGTTTTGATATCATTGTAGATTTTCTCAACGGGATGGTCTTTGGCGACTCTTGCTCGAACTCGTGGGAGCTTTAGCTTGGCTCGGAGTGGAACATCCTCTTCATCTCGTTCTTCTTCTTATTGGCCTTCTTCATTGTCGACGTTGTCGTTCTCTTTTCGTGGTGGAGAAGGAGGTTGTTGATGTTCATCTTGGTGTACTTCCTCGTTTTCTTCGTCTTGGTGTGTCCCACTTGTGGATGCTTCCGTATCAACTCTTGCTTCACCTTGT
Organism: Triticum monococcum; assembly: GCA_034509565.1. Taxonomy (NCBI): domain Eukaryota; kingdom Viridiplantae; phylum Streptophyta; class Magnoliopsida; order Poales; family Poaceae; genus Triticum; species Triticum monococcum. Next base: position 143,478,644 of record CM067841.1, on the reverse strand, counting down.
TGTGAGGTGGAAGCTTCCACTTGGATGGACGAGGTACTCTCCTTCACCCCGTTGGATGAATCTTGCCAATAGACAAGTCTTGGATTGCTTTCGAAGGGTTTTTGTCTCCTACATCAATTGGCAATTGTCTACTTGCGAGCCGTTAGATTAATCAAACTTCACATCTACCGTCTCTTCAACCTTTCGGGTGAAATTGTTGTAGCCACGGTAAGTGTGAGAGTTTGAGCCATAACCAAGTAGGAAACCTTCATGAGATTTAGGAGCAAATTTAGAATGACGATGCTTATCAAGAATGTAGCACTTTGAGCCGAATACTCGAAAGTATCCAACTTGGGGTTTGTTACCAGCGAGGAGCTCGTATGCCGTCTTGCCCAGTACCTTGTGAAGATACAAGTGATTTGTTGCATGGCAAGCTGTCTCAACCGCTTCCGCCCAGAAGTGGTTTGGAGTCTTGTACTCATCAAGCATCGTTCTTGCCATCTCAATAAGAGTCCGATTGTTCCTCTCAACAACTCCATTTTGTTGAGGTGTGTACGTAGCCGAGAACTCGTGTGAAATCCCCTCTTCATCAAGAAAGGTACCCACATTTGCGTTCTTGAACTCTGTTCCATTGTCGCTCCGAACCTTCTTGATCTTCACTTCAAATTGATTTTGGGCCTTCCTAGCGAAGTTTTTGAAGATCTTTTGGAGCTGCGATTTATCATCAAGGAAGAACACCCACGTAAATCTTGAAAAATCATCGACTATGACTAGACCAAATGAGTTACCACCGAGACTCTTGTAGGCATTGGGACCAAAGAGATCCATGTGAAGTAGCTCGAGCGGTCTTCTCGTGATCATGATGTTCTTCACAGGGTGACTCCCTCCAACTTGTTTTCCTGCTTGACAAGCACTACAAAGTCTATCCTTGTCAAATATAACATCTTTTACTCCAAGGATATGATCATCTTTAATAAGCTTATCAAAATTTCGCATGCCCACATGACCTAGCCTTCTATGCCACAACCAGCCTTTAGAAGACTTAGCAAATAAGCAAGTTCTAGGTTGAGCCTTTTTAGTGAAATCAACAATGTAAAGATCACCTCTATGTATACCGGTAAAGACCATTTTATGATTGTCTCTTCGAAACACTTGGCAATCTACTTCAATAAATAGGACATTGAAACCGAAATCAGCAAGTCTTACTACTAGAAATTAAGCCAATAACAACCAACAGCTAACATGTCTTGGTTGTTATTGTTACGATGAGCTAATCCCACGTTTAAACTAAACCCATGAAACTTCCCCAACAGCGATGGATATGCCCGTCGTTAGTTTGGTGGTCGTTGTTGCTTAATACTCCATATATTTGATACTTTTATTTTAGAGTAATTATGTCAAGGCCACAAGCAGCCCAACACCAGCACCCAGCAACGGACCGGCGCCTGCAGCTTGGCCCATTAGACAGAAGCGGTCCAACAGAAACATCAGTGGCCCTGAGTGGGTGTAATGCTGCCAACTACTTTACGCACCCTCTCCGCTTGGGTTAGGTATCAAGTGGATCACGGCACGAACCCGACGGCGGCTCTCTTCCCTTTCTCCTTCTTCCCCCAATTCTTGTATCCAGACTTGTAATCTCTAATTGCTACCTGGATTCGTGAGAAGAGCTACTAGATCGTGCAATATATCTCTGGGTTGCTTATGTTTGGTATTTAGAGCCTTTCGATCCACACTCTGGCGCATCTGATCAAGACAAGGGCACAGAAATCGATCAAGGATTGACTCAGCGCCATGGATCCTTCCTTCAAGGAGTACTTCGACAAGCTCAACAGTTCCCTCGAAGCGATCCACTCCAACATCCGCTCCCACACCACCAAGCTGGACGACCTGGGCCAGTGGCGGCCCGATCTGGAGAGGCGCGTGGATCAGCTATCGGTGGCGGTCGCTGAACTCCAAGTGCGACCTGCGACCGCTCCAGAAGGACGACCGGTGGAGGCACCAGCGCCACCACCACCTGCACCACCAGCACCGCTGCGTGACCACGTCGGCACCAGCAAGCGTGTGGAGGGCGACACCCTCGGGTCAATCGACCGCGGCATCGACGTTCTACGACGGGGACTAGCGCCGATGTTCGCATCGGTGGCCACCCCGGCCAATGGTCAGTCGCAACTTCCTGTTCCGTCTAATATCGCATCTGCATATGCGCATGCTAGCCAGATACTTGCTGGAATTGGCCAGGCTCATCCATCGATCGGATTTCCCCAATTCACGGGCGAAAATCCGCGTTTATGGAAAACTCTTTGTGAGCAGTACTTCCAGATGTTCGATATCCATGAGAGATTCTGGGTTCCGATGGCATCGCTGAGCTTTTCTGGTTCTGCATCGGTGTGGCTACAATCGGTACAGAAGAAACTGACGGAGTTCGATTGGGAATCCTTCTCGACTCTGTTGTGTACTCGATTCGGTCGCGACCGTCATCAGCTCTTGATCCGCCAATTTTATTCACTGTCATAGAAAACAACAGTAGCTGATTACATTGAGCAATTTGAAGTGATCATTAGTCATTTGTCTGCATATTCTGAATCCTTACATCCTTACTATTATCTTACCCGTTTTGTTGAGGGACTGTGACTCGACATTCGAGCAGTGGTGCTGGTGCAGCGACCACCTGACCTCGACACTGCCTGCGCCCTGGCCTTGCTTCAAGAGGAGGTGGCGGATGGCGCTTCACGAGAGCGTGCGCGGCCCAGCCCTGTGCGTACCAACGCTCCGGACTGGAGTCACCGCAACAGCGCAGGGGTGCCCATGGCACTTCCCCCTCCACCACCACAAGGACGGCCGCCAACAACACCGACGGCCACGGATCGGCGCGTCGTAGAGGCCAGCCATGCGGACGGCACCAAGCTCAAGGCACTGCGGGAGTACCGTTGTGCCAAGGGCCTCTGCTTCAAGTGCGGAGAGCGTTGGGGCCAGGATCACAACTGTCCTACCAGCGTGCAGCTCCACGTCCTCGAGGAGTTGCTCGAATTGTTCGGCCTCGACTCCGACGGCGAACCATTGCACCCGCCGCTCGGCGACCCACCAGCCGAAACGGCAATGGCGATCTCGCGCCTTGCCCTCACTGGTGGCACGTCACCAAGGCGATTCGTCTTCACGCATGGCTCCAAGGCCACGAGGTGTTACTGCTGGTGGATTCTGGAAGTTCCACGTCTTTCATCGACGCGCGTCTCGCATCGGGTCTGACGGGCGTCGTACCTCTTCGTCGACCCTGCCGTGTCAAGGTGGCTGATGGAGGCGAGCTCTGCTGCTTCTCTCACATACCGCACTGCAGTTGGGTATCTCAGACACATGAATTCAGCACCGACATGAAGGTATTGCCACTGGGCACGTATGACGCCATACTGGGCATGGACTGGCTCAAAGAACATAGCCCATTGAGAGTGGATTGGCATGGCAAACATCTGCTGATTACCACACCGCGTGGACCCGCGCAGTTACGCGGCCATCAAGAGCGTGTGGATGCTTGCCCAGAGATCAATGCCTTGCAACTACAGTCCTTGCACAAACAGGGGTCAATAGCACAGGTTGTGCAGTTGTATCAGATCACTGAAGAAGATGAAGTGTACACACCCACACCAGATAATATTCAGAAGGTTATTGATCAGTTTCAAAATGTATTCGGTGAACCAACTGGGCTTCCCCCATGCAGAGATTGCGATCATCGAATACCACTCATGGAAGGAGCACAACCAGTGAACTTGAGGCCATATAGACACAAACCTGAGCACAAAGATGAGATTGAGAAATAGGTATAGGAAATGTTGCAATCAGGTGTCATTCAGCGCAGCCACAGTCCCTTCTCCTCACCAGTTATCTTAGTCAAGAAAAAAGATGGTACGTGGCGACTCTGTATTGACTACAGACAGCTCAACGCAATGACGATAGTGGGCAAATACCCGGTGCCTATAATTGAGGAGTTACTGGACGAACTACACGGAGCTAAGTGGTTCTCGAAGCTAGACTTCAGGGCAGGGTATCATCAAATTTGGCTGGCAGAAGGAGGAGAGTTCAAACCTGCCTTTCAAAACACTCTGGGCACTTTGAATTCAGAGTACTATCGTACGGCCTTGCTGGAGGACCCGCTACTTTCAACGGTGCGATCATAGGCACGCTTCACCCGCTGATGCGTGAGTGTGTCTTATCCTTCTTCGATGACATACTCGTATTCAGCAAAACCTTGCAAGAGCACGCAGAACACCTCCGACAGGTATTTGAGCTCCTTCGCCGTGACCAATGGAAGGTGAAGAGAAGCAAATGCAGCTTTGGCCAGCAGAGAATAACTTATCTGGGCCATGTAATCAGCGCAGAAGGAGTGGCTACAGATCCCACTAAGATCGAGGCTATGTCAGAGTGGCCTACACCTACAAATGTGAAAGAAGTCAGACAGTTCTTGGGACTGGCAGGTTACTACAGGCGCTTCGTGAGGCATTTTGGGATCATAGCCCGACCACTTTTCAATCTTCTCAAGAAAGGGGTACCGTTTGTCTGGACAGATAACACTGAACAAAGCTTCCAGACACTCAAACAAGGACTAGTAACAGCACCGGTGCTTGCACTGTTTGATTTTCAGAAACAATTCACAGTGGAAACTGACGCATGTGGCACAGGCATTGGAGCAGTCTTACAGCAAGAAGGGCACCCTATCGCTTTCCTAAGCAAAGGACTGTGCCCCAAATACCAAGGATTATCCATGTATGGGAAGGAATACCTGGCAGTGATAGCTGCAGTCGACCAGTGGCGACCATACTTGCAATCTGCAGAGTTCATCATCAAGACAGACCAACGCAGCTTGGTCTACCTGCAAGAACAATGGCTCATGACGCCATGGCAACAACGGGCTTTCACCAAATTGCTGGGTTTGCAATACAAAATTGTGTACAAGAAGGGCGTGGAGAACGGAGCCGCGGATGCCCTATCTCGCCTACACCACTCGGAGCATGCTATGCCGATCACGAGCTGCCAACCAGCATGGCTCGACGATATTTGTCGCAAGTTACAACTCTAAACCTCAAGCTCAATGACTCTTGGAACAACTCGCTGTTCGACCTGACCCAAAAGGACGTTTCAGCCTGTCACAAGGACTCTTGCGTTTCAGAGACCGCATCTGGCTCGGGGGCAGCACAGCTCTGCAACAACAGATCATCTCTGCATTTCATGACAGCCCAGTGGGAGGGCACTCGGGGTTCCCAGCCACTTACAAGCGTGTCAGGAGGTTATTCGCGTGGCCGAAAATGAAGGCTCATATCCTTCAATACGTTCAGTGCTGTCAAATCTGTCAACAGGCGAAAAATGAGCAGGTGGCTTCACCAGGACTGCTCCATCCTCTTCTTGTACCCACTGCTTCCTGGGATATGATCATGATGGATTTCATCGACGGTCTCCCGCAATCAGGTCAGTACAATTGCATTTGGGTTTTGGTCGATAAAATGACCAAGTTTGCTCATTTCTTGCCACTTGCCCACCCGTACACTGCTTCGCGCGTTGCCCTCCTCTACATGCAACGCATCTATCCTGTCCATGGTCTCCCTCAATCCATTGTTTCCGATCGTGATCTTGTCTTTACTTCCCATTTTTGGCAAGAACTCTTTCGCCATGCTGGTACGGATCTCCGCATGAGCACATCAAACCACCCGCAAACTGATGGGTAGTCAGAGCGTGTAAACGAGTGCCTTGAAACCTTCCTTAGCTGTTTCACACACTCATGCCCCAAGCGTTGGAGTCATTGGATCCCCTTGGAGCAGTTCTGGTACAATGCCGCGCCGCATTCGGCCATTGGCATGACACCGTTCATGGCCATGTTTGGTCGCGAACCCCGCCATTGGGGCATCACCGCGGCTTCCTCCTGTTCTGTTCCCGCGCTGCAAACTTGGCTCGATGAATGCTCCACCATCCAAGACCTTCTACAACAACACCTACAGCGAGCTGGCTTGCGTATGAAACAGCAGGCAGACAAGAAGCGCTCTGAACGTATGTTCGAGATCGGCGACAAGGTTTATCTGAAACTGCAGCCGTATATGCAAACTTCAGTGGCCAAATGAGCTAATCACAAGCTCTCTTTCCGGTAATATGGACCATATTCCATCATCGCCATGATCAATCCAGTAGCTTATCGACTGGAGCTGCCATCGAACGCAACTGTTCACCCTGTTTTCCATGTCTTGCTCTTGACAAATGCCCTCCTACCAGGTACGTTGGTGCAACAAAAACTTCCCATTGCTACTGATATACCTGTAGTCCTAGTACAGGTCCAGGCTTCGCGCTGGCGTCGCAAGCACGACAGCATGATAGAGCAAGTCCTGGTTCGATGGTCTGACACCGCAGCGATCGGCGACACCTGGGAAGACAAGGAAGAACTACAAGCTCGATTCCCTGCCGCAGAGGCTTGGGGGCAAGCCTCATCGCAAGAAGGAGGAGGTGTCAAGGCCACAAGTAGCCCAACACTAGCACCCAGCAACGGACCGGCCTCGCCTGCAGCTCGGCCCATCAGACAGAAGCGGCCCAACAGAAATGTCAGTGGCCCTGAGTGGGTGTGATGCTGCCAACTATTTTACGCACCCTCTCCGCTGGGCTTAGGTATCCAGTGGATCACGACACGAACCCGGCGGCGGCTCTCTTCCCTTCCTCCTTCTTCCCCCAATTCTTGTATCCAGACTTGTAATCTCTAATTGCTACCTGGATTCGTGAGAAGAGCTACTAGATCGTGCAATATATCTCTGGGTTGCTTACAAATTAGCGTCCTTATCTGATGAAACGAGGGAGATAAAAGGAAGATAAATAAAAATAACTTCTAGCTATCCCTACAATCTCGCGTCCAGGTAAACGACGGTGGCGCATCCCCTCTTAGATTGAGCCGCTCGCCGCCGCAGCCACCACCGCCATGAATGCCACACGCCCATGTCGTCCCCTCGCCTCCTCGTCGCAGGACGCCGACCCAGATGCGCTCGCTACCTAGGTCATCCGAGTGGAGCAGAGGATCAACGCTCGTTGCCGAGGTCGTCCGAGTGAGCAGCGCAACGGAGTCCAGAGGATCAACGCCGAGGTCAGTTCCGCATCCATCGGATCTAGTAGTTCAGTGACGAGGTCAATGCTCCTACGTGTTGGTCGGATCTAGCTTGGCCGTATCTCGTAGCGGGCTAGTGATATTTGGAGTGGATCGCTAATGGTTTCCCAGCAGTTCTTATTCAGGTCTTTAGATGCGAGGGGAAGGCAGAGGCGGATATGATGCAGGACTCGTCTAGGACAGAGAAAGGGCGTAGCTGCTGCTCAATGCGAAAACAAAGGTTGAATTCGAGTTGTAGTCTCTGTCATGCCATGAACAGGACAAGTATTGGGGACGAGCATTGCCGGGACGTGCAAAGGCTGCCGTGTAGCAGGTAATTAGCTAACTAAATTCTTCACTTGACCATTTTTGTTTGAGATTTTTCAATTTGAAAGTGAAGATGTAAACCTGGATGCAGGTTTTTGGAGGTGATGGCGCCAGTCTTGTGAAGGGATGCTTGGAGATCATGTGGCACTGATCTAGGTAGGTGCATACACTTTTCAGAACAAAGACGTTTTTTGACATGCCTGATCTGAAAGTGAGGACAATATGTTTGGCTGCTGATTATTTTTAACTTGTACGTACATGATTGATAATTTTGGCTTGTGTGAACTGAAAAAGAAGAGTAAACGAGTTTGATTTTCAGAATGACCTCGTCAATCGATGGTCTATTGACTCCTACATCTGGAGATGTGTCAATGTAAGCATAGCCTAATTATTGAGCAACAACGCCTAAAAAGATATCATGTGCAATATATAATCATGTATACCTGATGTATAATTTTTTTCTTCTCTTTTTTGATTTAATTTGTTAGAATCCCGAAGAGCAGATTGCCATTGTAGACGCTCAGTACATGGTCCATTGTGCAGTTCCCATGCTCCAGGGCGAGGTAACTGTGAGTTTTCTTGTAAGCTTAAACTTCTCAAAAATTGATGTCGCCTTGCGTGCTGTGTTTTTCATATCCTCACCACTTCGAAGCTGTTCTCCAGGGTGACAAAGAAAAGCCAGGAGGCCGTTTTGAGGTACGTATATTACTCACCCCTGAGAAGAATGGTAGTTTTTTTTGACGGGAAGAATGGTAGTTTTTTTAAGCAGATGAGCAGAATATTTGGTGTTAATTTGTTGGGTATATTTGTTAAAAAATTAGTTGGGTATATAACAACAACCAAAAAAAGTTCATTTTTTTCCTGAGAAATAAAATAACTCAAGTTTTTCTTGAATTAGAAAAGAAACATTCCAATTAATATTTGCTTAAAATAGTTTGCCTTTGTCGCATAAGAATTCAAGTGCAAACTTGTTCCTTTATGATATTATCCTCTTTGCTAGTTCTTTTATACATACTAACATATAAACCATTAATGTTCTTTTGTAGAACGGATGGTCCACCTTAAAAGTAACACCACGTGGCATTGTAGTCATTGATGAAACATTTTAAGGACTTGTGATGGTGTCTCATGAGTGAAGAGAAAATATTTACTGGTTGTTACTTGATTTTTTTGGTACAAATGAACATTTATATTGGTTGTTCTGGAGAGTGTTTTTGGTTAGTAATTTCGCAATGCTATTTTATCTCCAGATATGTATGTGGGGAATTAGAGACATTGCGAGGACTAGCATTAAGTAAGGCGGAATTGGTTTCTAAACTACAGGCAAGCGAGGCAAGTGCTCGAAGGAAATTTCAATGGCATGGTGCAAGAGGTGTTAGAAATTAAGTGTATTGTCTAGTATATCAGTAAGTGATAGTTCTCATGGAAGCCAACTTGAAGTTTCTTAAAGGATATTTTAATGTATGTCAGAATATTGGTATTTTTGTTAATAAAAGAGGCTATGATCCTTTCAAACAGTATTCTATTGTTTCTATATTAATTGGATGTTAATATTGAAATGTTGTATGCTGCATAAAGTGATCGTTGACCGCAAAATTATACTGAATATAAGTGGTTCTGAAGAAAATCAATGTGTGAAGAGAGTGGTCGCTAATGATACTTTGGTTAGCATGATAACATTATTAGCAACGACAATTGTGGTCGTTATTTCCATGGGATTGACGACCGGACACCATCTTGTCGTTACAAGAATAACGACCACAGAAGGTATGTGGTCGTTATACTTTTAACGACGGGGCCTACTACGACCAGCAGATTGTGGTCGTTAATGACCTTTAACGACCACAATCCAACCTTTAACGACCACATAAACCATCATTAAAAACCGTTTTCCTAGTAGTGTCTAGATACTGAAAGTAAATTGTACCCAAGAGATTCAACGAGCATGACGTTTTTTTATGGATCTATCATGTGAGATGGCCACCGTACCGAGGCCAACCACCTTACCCTTTGAGTTATCACCAAAAGTGACATACTTTCGAGGGCCGTCGTTTTCAGCAAGGTCAGGAAACATATCTTTGTCTCCGGTCATATGATCAGTATATCCACTATCAAGAACCCATTCCTTTCCTCCAGCCATGTAGCCGTGAAGATTAGCAATAAGACCAAAGTGTGTCATCGCATCGTCAAGATAATTGTCACCATCATCATCCTCATCATAGTATCCATGTGCAACATCGTCTTGTATTTGATCAATTCCTAGAGAGGGTAATTCGTTAGATAAATGATCATCACAATGGTCACCTTTATGAATTCTAATAGCTTTGGATATGATATTGCTAATGATTCCAACATCTCCTTTGGCACGCGTGAGATTTGTAAGCTCAAATAGACAATCACCAAACATATGATCACTAGAATTCATCTTACTCAAGGAAATAGACTTATGAAGAATTTCATCTAAGTTTTGCAAGGAATAGTTTGAAAATCTTTCCTTAAGAAATCTCCATATAGTGTAGGCACAATCAAGAGTAGGCAAACATCCAATCAAGTTTCTAGGCAAGCCGCTAGTGATAAGATTAACAGTTCTAAGGTTGCGGATCATGTCAATAGACTCATCAAGGGTAGGATGCAAAGGATCAACATGAGGTGCACAAGGGCTAGTAAGGTACTTGTTCAAATGATATTCATTGAAAATCTCAAGCATCTCATTTTTCCACTCATTAAAGAACTCTCCATCAAGAATAGGCACTCTACGTCTAAGAATCTTCAACATAGACTCATCCATATTCCTCCAATGGTGACTAAACCAAAGCAATGGAGACTAAAGCTCTGATACCAATTGAAAGGATTGAGAAGAGGTGTCTAGAGGGGGAGTGAATAGACTCTAAGTAAGAAAAGTTGCAGTTTTTAAATTCTTTAAGTTGAAGTGGAGTTTTGGCACAAGTTTAAACACTCACAATACATATCAAGCAAGCATGACAAGAGTATATGAGCAACGAAAAGTAAAGCATGCAAGTTGCAAGAATGTAAAGGGATGGGATTGGAGTGTGCAAACGCAATTTGGGGACACGGAGATTTTTTATCCGTGGTTCCGATAGGTGGTGCTATCGTACATCCACATTGATGGATACTTCAACCCACGAAGGGTAACAGTTGCGCGAGTCCACAGAGGGCTCCAACCACAAAGGGTCCACGAAGAAGCAACCTTGTCTATCCCACCATGGCCGTCGCCCACGAAGGACTTGCCTCACTCGGGTAGATCTTCACGAAGTAGGCGATCTCCTTGCCCTTACAAACTCCTTGGTTCAACTCCACAATCTTGACGGAGGCTCCCAAGTGACACCTAGCCAATCTAGGAGACACCACTCTCCAAGAGGTAATAGATGGTGTGTTGATGATCAACTCCTTGCTCTTATGCTTCGAATGATAGTCTCGCCAACACTCAACTCTCTCTCACAGGATTTGGATTTGGTAGAAAGAAGATTTGTGTGGAAAGCAACTTGGGTAAGACTAGAGATCAAGATTTATGTGGTTGGAATGGAATATCTTGACTTCAACACAAGTGTAGGTGGTTCTCTCTCAGAAAATGTATGTTGGAAGTGTAGGCAAGTTCTGATGGCTCTCTTCACGAATGAAGAGTGGGTGTAGGAGTATATATAGCCTACACACAAAATCTAACCGTTACACACAATTTACCAAACTCGGTGGGACCGATTCAGAAAACTCGGTGAGACCGATTTAGTTCATAATGTGACCGTTAGGCATTTCGGTGGGACTAACATGTCAATCGGTGGGACCGATGTCATTAGGGTTAGGGCATAACTTATTCTCAGTGAGACCGATTACACAAACTCGGTGAGACCGATTTTGGTAATAGACTAACTAGAGAGTTGGTCAGACAAACTCGGTGGGGCCGATTCGCTCACCTCGGTTGGACCGAAATGTTACGAAAGGGAAACAGAGAGTTTGCATTGCAATCTCGGTGGGACCGATTGCTCATCTTGGTTTGACCGAAACGTTACGAAGGGAAACAGACAGATTCCAATCCCATCTCGGTGAGACCGAGATCCCTATCGGTTAGACCGAAAAGACTAGGGTTTCTGGCAGTGGCTATGTCAAGAGAACTCGGTGGCGCCGGATAGAAAGTTTCGGTGGGGCCGAGTTTGACTTTTGGTTTGGGACATATGTGGATATGAGAAAGTGGTCGAGGGCTATGGAGCATATCAGTAAGAACATTGAGCAAGCAAGCCATTGAGCAACACATCATCCCCTCTTAATAGTATTGGCTTTCCTATGGACTCAATGTGATCTTCGGTCACTAAAATAAAATGTAGAGTCCTGAGCTTTGAGCTTGAGGCAATCCTTTGTCCTTAGCATATTGAAGGGGTTCCACATCCTCTAGTCCATGCCACTCCATTGTTGAACTTATCTGAAACATACTAGGTAGAAGCATTAGTCCAAGAAGAGATATGTTGACATTAATTACCAAAATCACCCAGGGAGCACTTGCGCTTTCAAATATGTCCTAGAGGAAATAATAAAGTTATTATTTATTTCCTCATATCATGATAAATATTTATTATTCATGCTAGAATTTTATTAATCGGAAACATAATACATGTGTGAATACATAGACAAACATAGTGGCACTAGTATGCCTCTACTTGACTAGCTCATTGATCTAAGATGGTTGAGTTTCCTAGCCATAGACATGAGTTGTCATTTGATTAACGGGATCACATCATTAGGAGAATGATGTGATTGACTTGACCTATTTCGTTAGCTTAGCACTTGACAAAGGGAACAACGTTTATTGTTATGCGGTTTGACCGATAAAGATCTTCGTAGAATATGTAGGAACCAATATGAGCATCCATATTCCGCTATTGGTTATTGACCAGAGACGTGTCTCGGTCATGTCTACATCGTTCTCGAACCCGTAGGGTCCGCACGCTTAAAGTTCTGTGACGATCGGTATTATGATTTTTTGTGTTTTGATCTACTGAAGGTAGTTTGGAGTCCCGAATATGATCACGAACATGACGAGGAGTCTCGAAATGGTCGAGACATAAATATCGATATATTGGACGACTATGGTCGGACACCGGAAGTGTTTTAGGAGGTTTCGGGCATATACCAGAGTACCGGGGTGTTACCGAAACCCCCCGGGGAGTATATTGGGCCTAATGGGCTCTAGTGGGAGAACAGGAGGGGCGGCCAAGGGCAGCCACGCGCCCCTCCCCCTCTAGTCCGAATTGGACAAGGAGGGGGGTGGGGGCGGCGCCCCCTTACCTTCTCTTCCTCTCTCCCTTCCTTCCCTTCTCCTACTCCTACTAGGAAAGGAGGAGTCCTACTCCCGGTGGGAGTAGGACTCCCCTCTTGGTGCACCCTCCTCTTCTCCCACTAGTTTAGGGTTAGGTCTCCACCGGACTCATCTCGGACCAACCGAGTTGTAGAAATCGGTCTCACCGATTTGGCTTAGGCCATAGCACTTGCAGTTTTTGGTCTGACCGAAAACTGCAAATCCGTGTGACCGAGTTCAATTCTCTGTGAAACCCGAGCAGTCTCGGTGCCACCGAACTGTTACTCGGTCTAACTGAGTTCACTAGTTTAGGTTCCAAAAGCTGCTTCAGTATCACCAAGTTTACAAATCAGTAGCTCCAAAATGCTTTCTGTGGAGAACTAAAACTAAGTTTTTAAGTCATCTGTTTTTCAAAAACTCTGCACTTTGTGATGCTCATCCAGTCTATCTCATCTACATCTATTCATAGGGTCTGCTGTCACTGAGTTTGCAAAGATGTCTGATCAGAGTGACAGTCAGAACAAGTCTGAGGAACATGTGCAGCTAAGTGAGGGTTCAGTTCCCTCGAGCACTTCTCATGATAGCAACAGGAGCACTTCCAGCAACTTGCCAAAGGCAGCCACCAGATCTAGGAAGAAGAGAACCTCAGAATCTGAGGATGAGGATTATATTGCCACTGAGGAGGAAGTAAGCTCCAAGAAGAAGGTGCTAAAAAAGGAGTATGGCACAACTGCTACAGTTAAGCCAGGAATGAATAGGAAGGCTCCAGCAAAAAGGATTCCTATGTCTATGTCCAGAGCCTCTACTCAAGAGACAATGGAGTCCACTCTTGAACCCAAGGAAGGTGGAGAAGGCAAGAAAATGAAGGAGAGGATCAAGAAGACCATTGCCAGAGTCATTGGCAAGCCCTCCATGATGAAAGATCCCTCTGAAGATGATGAAGAAGAAGAGGATGCTCCAGCACCCAAAGCTCAGAAGCTTATGGGAGATGCTATAAAGTCAGGGGATGCAACATCAAAGCCCAAAGCTGCCCCCAAAGCTCAAGCTCATAAGCCTCCTAAGCCCAAGAGGAACACCAAAAGTATACCTTCTGAAGAAAAGAACAAGGCCCCAGTGCCTCAAGCTGAAGAAGAAGAAGATGAGTCTCTTGTTTTGAGAAAATTGAAGCCCAAGATTCCAGACCACAATGATGCTCATCCAGTCGCTGAGAACATGCACATCAGGAAAGATTCAGGACTAAGATTGTGGAGACAGTCTGATCCCTATGTTGTGATGAGAAGGACTGCAGTTGACTACAGGTTTCACACAAAGGAACAACAAGACTTTTATGAAACTATTTTGCTTGACAAGAAGTCCATTGTGTGTGACATGAGATGGGTTGATTGGGAATTCATCTAGGCGAATGAAGATCACTTCCCAGGAGTTTATGACAGCTTCAAAGCATGTGGAGTAGATGAGTTTGTTGGACAGAAGCTCACAAAATGGAATGATGAGCTAATCATGCAGTTTTACTCCACTGCTCACTTTTACCCAGATGGGAAGATTGTTTGGATGTCAAAAGGTACTAGGTACCAGTCCACAGTTCAAGAATGTTTAAAATTGATAAATGCCCCCAACAGAACATGAAGATGACTTGGATGTGTATGCCAAGAAGAAGAAGGACCACAACACTATGGCTAACATGTACAAGGAGATCCCAGATAAAGCTTTGGAGACTCACAAGCTTGGGTCTATACATTTCTTGTTGTCTGGTCTGCCTACTATCAACTGGATCCTAAGGCACACTTTGCTACCCAAGTCAGAAGATCACAAGGTGATCAGAGGGCACTCTATCAACCTGCTACAGCTTTTTGATGTCCCTTCGATGTTCAATGTCATGAGTATGATTGTAGAGACAATCAAGAGGACTGCTGCTGACCAGAAGAGAAGTTGTGGGTATGCTCCAGACATTCAGGAGCTCATCAACTCCAAGATGGGCACAGGAACATATCTGTTGGATAAGGAGCATCTACCCCTGTATCCCGATTTTGAAGATAATACAATTGTGATGAATGCGGAGGAACCATCATCAGTTAAAGCACAGGAGAAGAGAGCCAAAGCAAAGGCTGGGAAAGCTACCAAGATGCCAAGTGTTGAAGAGGCATCTCAGGTTTTCCTGAAGAGCAAGCAAGATCAACTTGCATATCTGATCCAGTCTACACTGATGATCGAGAAGGGCTTGGCCACCCTGACTCAAAACCAGGAGAGCTTGGAGAGGATCATAGAAAGTAAATTTTATGATCTTGATCTGAAGGTAACTAAGATTCAAACATCAGTTGAGCAGCTTCAGGAGGAGGAAGCAGGAGAGAAGAGAGGCAAGGCAGCCACACATGCATTTCAGCGAGTGCCTAGAGGACAAAGGTCTGCTGCCGTGCCAGTGATAGATTCTAGAGCTACAACATCAGCACCAGCAGCTATAGCTCCAGTACCACCTCCAGCAGCCACTCCACCAGATCCAACTACATCAACGGATGCCTTCATCCTTGGAGTTCTCTCTACACCACCTCCAGAAGACCAAGCCTGAGAGACGCAGAGCACTATGCATATTTGAACTTTTTGGTAACTTGTTGCCAAAGGGGGAGAAATATGTGTATAGATCATAGGCTTCGAGAGAGTGATTTGATTCTTTGCCTTTGGTTGAACCTTTTTTGTGTGAGATACTTGTGTGATCATGTTATTGATCATTTGCTACCTTAACGCCTGTTTAGATGATACTATCTTTTATATCCATATATGATCATTCACTTGCTTGGTGATGAGTGCATGCTTTTAATTTCTGTCATTTTGAGCGCTCCACCAAGATGTATGTGACATGGAAGAGTAACCCATGATCCTAATCGATTGTGCATTTGCATTCAAAAGCAAATTTTAAATAATGCACAAATTTAGGGGGAGCTCTTGCTTATCACATACTTCTCAAAGCGACGATGTTTTTCAATCTTATTATCATCTATCGAAGCTTTGATCTATACATTGTCATCAATTACCAAAAAGGGGGGAGATTGAAAGTGCAACTATCCCTGGGTGGTTTTGGTAATTCCTAACAACATATAGCCCATTGGCTAACGCTATTTCAAGATAAATATTTCAGGAAAGCTCATTGTTTGGCATGGCATGGATTAGAAAGTGGACCCCTCAAAATACTAAGAAGATATGTTGGCTCAAGCTCAAGACTCTACATTTTACTTTTAGTGATCCAAGATCACATTGAGTCCATAGGAAAAGCCAATACTATTAAAAGGGGATTAGGTGTTGCTTAATGAGTTACTTTCTCAAAATGCTTAGTGATATGCTCCAAAACCCTCAACTACTTTCTCACATCCACATATGTCCCAAACCAAAGGTCAAACTCGGCCCCACTGATATTTCCTACCCGGCGCCACCGAGTTCACTGGACATAGCCACTTCCACAAACCCTAGTCATTTCTGTCTCACCGACAGGGATCTCGGTCTCACCGAGATGGGATTGCAAACTCGTTGTTTCCCTTCGTAACATTTCGGTCTAACCGAGATGAGCGATCGGTCCCACCAAGATTGCAATGCAAACTCTCTGTTTCCCCTTCGTAACGTTTCGGTCTAACCGAGATGAGCGAATCGGTACCACCGAGTTTTCCTGACCAACTCTCTGTTTGCCTATTACCAAAATCGGTCCCACCGAGTTTGTGTAATCGGTCTCGCCAAGATTACATTATGCCCTAACCCTAATGGAATCGGTCCCACCGAGTTGACGTGTCGGTCCCTGTAGGATCGAAAGTATGTCTAGAGGGGGGTGATTAGACAACTTGACCAAATAAGAATCTAGCCTTTTCCCAATTTTAAGTTTTGGCAGATTTTAGCAACTTGGCACAATTCAAGTAAACAACCTACTCATGAAATTCTAAGAGTATAGCAACGGAATGTAAAACAATTGCATATGAAGGTAAAAGGGAGGAGTTTGGAGGGAGCAAACACAATGTTCACACGAAGACTTTTGGCGTGGTTCCGATAGTTGGTGCAATCGTACATCCATGTTAATGGAGACTTCAACCCACAAAAGGTAACGGTTGTGCGAGTCCACGGAGGGCTCCACCCACGAAGGGTCCACGAAGAAGCAACCTTGTCTATCCCACCATGGCCATCGCCCACGAAGGACTTGCCTCACTAGGGTAGATCTTCATGAAGTAGGCGATCTCCTTGCCCATACAAACTCCTTGGTTCAACTCCACAATCTTGACGGAGGCTCCCAAGTGACACCTAACCATTCTAGGAGACACCACTCTCCAAAAGGTAATGGATGGTGTGTTGATGATGAACTCCTTGCTCTTGTGCTTCAAATGATAGTCTCCCCAACACTCAACTCTTTCCCATAGGATTGGATTTGGTAGAAAGATGATTTGAGTGGAAAGCAACTTGCGGAAGGCTAGAGATCAAGATTTATGTGGTTGGAATGGAATATCTTGACCTCAACACAAGTGTAGGTGGTTCTCTATCAAAGAATGTATGTTGGAAGTGTAGGTATGTTCTGATGGCTCTCTCCACAAATGAAGAGTGGGTGGAGTGGTATATACAGCCTCCACACAAAATCTAACCATTACACACAAATCATGAAACTCGATGGGACCGAATTACAAAACTCGGTCAGACCGGTTTATTTCAAAATGTGAACGTTAGGATTTTCGGTGGAACCGACATGTCAACTCGGTGGGACCGGTTCCATTAGGGTTAGGGCATAACATAATCTCGGTGAGACCGATTACACAAACTCGGTGGGACCGATTTTGGTAATAGACAAACAGAGAGTTGGTCAGGCAATCTCGGTGGGACCGATTCACTCATCTCGGTTAGACCAAAACGTTACGAAGGGGAAACAGAGAGTTTGCATTGCAATATCGGTGGGACCGATCACTCATCTTGGTTGGACTGAAACGTTACGAAGGGGAAACAGAGAGTTTGCAATCCCATCTCGGTGAGACCGAGACCCCTATCAGTGAGACCGAAGTGATTAGGGTTTGTGGTACTGGCTATGTCGGTGCACAAAAGTAGGCGCTCTTCTTTTTACCCCTTTACTTGTGCACGGGCAGTCAGAGCCACGCGCCGCGGCCACACTTAGCAGGGCAGAGGAGGGAAGCCAGAGAGAAGCCAAAGCACAAGACAACTAAGGCAATGCCAAGACCAGAAACGCACGAAGAGCAGAAGGGCGAGGTGGACTCCCCCGGTAGGGCTCTTGCCGGGGCGGCCTCCGCAGCCCCGACAAGAGCCTTGCTGGGGCAACTTGCCTGACGCCAATGGAGCGAGCCACCCTTGAGCAAAAGGTTCCAAACGCCGGCAACAACTACATTAGGACCAGGGCTCGGGAGGCACCTCCGTAGTGGCATGCAGATCCTTGTGAAGACCATTAATACTTGAGGTCAGATGAGGACCAGAAGACGGCGACCCTCGGTGGGATCCTAGCCGAGGAAATCCACAAGACCCCCGGCAAGACCCTTGCCGGGGACGACCGCAATGCCGTGGCAAGACCCTTGCCGAGCCCCCGGCAAGACTCTTGCCGGGGACGACCGCAACGCTACGGCAAGACCCTTGCCGAGCCCCCGGAAAGACCCTTGCTGAGGGCATCAGCTGGGCTGCAGCCAGGCCCGCACTTGCCAAGACTTCACCGCCGTCCCCATGCAGCTGCCAGCTCGACCAGCTGAGCAGGAGCCTGTGTGGCGATGTGCTGCCTCTACACCAACCCAGCAAGCTCCTGCGTGGTGGCATGCAAGTCTTCCTGAAGGCTCCACCACCGCGCCGACCTAGCAGCCAGCCAACATGGTGCCATGATGCCTCGTCAGCTCGGACGCGTGTCAAGGCCAGGCGAAGGCGGCGACAGCTGGGACGTGCTTCCTTACCGTCCCCGATAAAGCAAGAGGGGCATGTCAGCAGCGCATTAAATGTGTTTGTCCGACGGTCCCAGAGGATAGGCTCATCGATTGTATACCTTTCCACCTCCTGTGTGCCACTGTGGCGACCCCTTTAGCCTATAAAAGGAGGCCCGAGGTGACCAGGAGAGCGATTCGGCTCTTTTGAGCAAGTTGCACCCCATAGCTAGCTCAAGAACACAAGAACACTCAAATACATCCACCAAAGCAGGACTAGGGTATTACGCATCTTTGCGGCCCGAACCTGGGTAAACGATCCGCATGCTCCCTATTAGACCCGCTCTTTGCACAACCTCACGCTCGCCTACCGTAGAAGGGATCCCAGTGACCCCATAGGTGTCATTTCCACGGACATCTCTGGCGCGCCAGGTAGGGGTGCGCAGTTGTGAAAATCCGGTCTGTCAATCAGCCTAGCAGTTCTTCATCGTCATGGCTCCCAAGAAGAAGAAAGCCACGGTGGTCGATTCGTCGGGGGCTGGACGGCCCGTACCGGTGCGGGCGAGCAGCGCGCCGGTCGCGGAAGGACCCGAGGCGCGACCCGCGAGCACCAACATCGCTCTGGCAGTCAGAGCCTGGCGAGCGGCGTCATTCGTGCGCAAGGCGACGGGCCGTACACTGCAAAATCCAGATACAGAGCTTCCCCCCTCCCGCAGGCGGCAGGGGACCCCTCGGGGGCATCGTCGTGCCACCCACGGGCGGCGCGACGACCTCCAGGACGCCCACCCCGGCGCCCACAACGCGCTCTTCCCAGGTTGTGTGCGACGAGCAGCGTCACCACGCCGGTGACCCTGGACACCGCCGTGGGAAGAGTCATGTGTGTCATTCGCGGGACGAAGGAGGCCAGCATGCCCACCGAAGTGCTGGCAAAAATGGCACACGGCCGATGGGCCATGACAGAGCTCCTTCTAACGTGGTTAGAAGTCAAAGTGCACCACTGTCCACGCAACTTTCACCACCACCCACGCCAGCAGAAGCTTTGGCGCATGCGCAACTGCTCCTTGACTTCCCTCCTGCTGTGGAGAAGCTCGACGAGTGGAGAGCCACTATCCGGAGGCTCGTCGGCGTCGCCAACAAAGATGAGCCATGGCCGGCGGGGCCCTCAGGCGGTGCTCCATCGAGCCACTGCATGCCAGCAGTGGAGGGGCCGAAGGCACCGCGGCCACGGTGCACTCTCCTCCTCCACGCCAACCACCGCGGATGTTGGTCCGTCGTGATGACTCTTGTGATGATATTTCCATAGCGTCGTCCGACCCACGGGCCCAGCGCGACCAACGGCAAGTTCTTCGAGAGCGAGCCCATGAAGACGCTCGAACCACCATTGAGCGCCGGCGGGATACGCGCCACCAGTCAGACAGGTGGGCGGGGCCCTCTATGGACCACCCAGCACCGGGAGGCTTCGGCGGCCTACCTTACGAGGTGGGTTGCCCAGCCTTTACCCACGAGCTGTGGCAGTTATAGTGGCCGTCCCACCGCACGTTCAAGCACGACGTCGGTGAGAAGTACAACGGCAAGACCCATCCGTCAGAGATCCTCAGCATCTACACCATCGCGACGCAAGCCGCTGGAGCTTGTGACGACAAGGTGCTTGCCAACTACTTCTTGTTGGCCCTGAAACCAATGTCATGTCTTGGTTGATGCACTTGCCGGTGGATTCCATTTCTTCTTGGTCAGATCTTTGTCATGAGTTCGTTGGGGCCTTCACTGGAGCCACCATGCTCATGGCCAGGCGAGTGATTTGCATATCATTCCCTAGAAGGAAGGCGAAAACCTGCGCAAGTACATACAAAGGTTCAACTGAGTGCAATACAATATCCCGGATGTTCATCTTGCCGCCGTGATCAGCGCATTCCATCAGAATGTGCATAACCGCAAGATGCGTGAAGAGCTAGCAATGAACAAGGTCAAGGATGCAGCTAAACTTTACATTCTGGGCGATAGATGTGCTCGGGCAGAAGAGGGGAGGAAGTACCCCGGCGAAGACGCCGGCGCGGAAACCGACTCTACCAAAAAAGACACCGCCGCCCTGACGAAGAAGGGTCGGCGTTGCAATAGGAAACGCAAGGGCAAGGCCATGCTTGCCGTCGAGGGATCCGACAACACCGGCGCCACCAAGAAGGCCAAGGTAGATGACCCCAGCAAGGAGATTGCCGGGTGCGCTGCTTGCCGGGCCTTGGCGGCTGCCGACAATCTAGGGGCTCTAACAAGCAGTATTGCAAGATCCAGCGCACAAAGGGCCACGACCTCCAGAACTACCAACAAGTTGAGCTGCTTGCTAAAAAGCAAAAAGCCGAATATGAGAGGCAGGACAAGGAGAAGGGTCAGGATGGTGCCGAAGGATCCGGCAAGAAGCGTGGCGGCCAAGGAGGCCGCTGCGGCAAGGACAACTAGCAAGAGAGGCCTGCTCGGGGCCGCGACAAGAAGCAGGAAGATGATGATCATGACGAGGACGACGAGTCCGGAGAGCATGAGTTCCAGAAGGCTACAGAGGCCATGTGCGTCCATGGTGGCATCTCCCTGCATACTTCTCACCGCCACCTCACGCAGTGGGCGCATGAGATCACAGCAGCAGAGCCGTCGTCCGCCACTCAGAAGCCGCTGAAGTGGTCCAGCACACCCATCATCTTTGACGCCGAGGACCACCCTGATCGCACAACTGTGGTCGGGTGTTTGCCGTTGTTGGTTTCGCCAATGATACGCAACCTCAAGGTGAACAGGATGCTGGTCGACGGCAGGGCCGGTCTGAACTTGATCTCACCGGTTGTGATCAAAAGGCTACAAATTCCTGATGGAGACCTCGAGAAGACGGGTACGTTTCAAGGGATCAACCCAGGAAGGAGTCAGCTGAAGGGCAAGGTCACGCTGCCTGTGACGTTTGGAGGCGAGCTAAACTACAGGACGGAGAAGATTGTCTTCGATGTAGCCGAGATTCCCTTGCCCTACAACGGGATTCTCGGTCGTCCGGCACTGGCCAAGTTCATGGTGGCATCACATTACACCTACAACACGCTGAAGATGCTTGGGCCGATGACCATCATCACTATTCCCTGCGACAAGAAGGATGCGCTGATTTGCGCCGACCTACTCTACTGGGAAGCGGTTGCAGCAGCTACCGCCAAGGCGCCTGCTCCGACCACCGAAGTCCCGGGAGGGAAGAAGGATACCGGCAAGACCTCTCGCACCCACTCCGGCAAGTGCACCTCTTTGGAGTGTTGTGCTACCGTCGAGGACGTGCCAGAGAGCTCCACCGACAATCGCAAGAAATCCAGAGCTGCACCACCAGAGACCAAGAGGGTGTCCGCCAAGGAGGATGGCATGGGAGGGGCTTTCACCATAAGCTCCACCCTCGACAGCAAATAGGAAAGCGCGCTCGTCACTTTCCTGCGGGAGAATGTCGATGTGTTTGCATGGCAAGCATCCGACATCCCCGTCGTTCCCAGGGAAGTGATTGAGCAGCATATTGATGTCTGTCCCCATGCGTGGCCCGTCAAGTAGAAGGTTAGGAAGCAAGCTTTGGAATGGCATGAATTCATCACAGAGGATATCAGGAAGTTGGAAGTGGCGGGCTTGGTGAGAGGAGTGCTCTATCCAACGTGGTTGGCCAATCCGGTGGTGGTGCGCAAGGTGAACAGGAAGTGGAGGCTGTGTATTGACTACACAGATATCAATAAGGCTTGTCCTAAGGACCCCTTCCCGTTGCCGCGCATTGACCAGATTGTTGACTCCATGGCCAGGTGTGATCTGTTATCATTCCTCGACGCCTACTCGGGCTACCACCAGATCTTCATGGCAAAGTAAGACGAAGAGAAGACAACATTCATCACCCCATGTGGCATGTCTTGCTTTTTATGGATGCCTTTCGGGCTGAAGAGTGCTGGCTTGACATTCGCAAGGGCGGCCTAAATTGGTTTTGAGCCCCAGCTACATAGAAATATGGAAGCTTATATGGATGACATAGTGGTCAAAACCAAGGACAAGGCAACCCTTGTAAAAGACTTAGAAGAGACATTTGCCAACCTATGCAAGATCAACCTCAAGCTGAACCCTCAGAAGTGTGTGTTCGGAGTTCCGTCCGGCAAACTTCTCAGGTTCTTTGTGTCGCAGCGTGGGATTGAGGCAAACCTTGACAAGATCAAGGCTATTGAGCAGATCGAGGCACCCAAGCGGATCAAGGATGTGGGTCGGCTCACTAGCTGCGTTGCCGCCATGAGCAGATTCATCTCCAAGTCCGATGAGCGTGCCCTTCCCTTTTTCAAGATCTTGAAGAAGGCGAGCCCAATGGAGTGGACCCCAGAGGCCGAGGTAGCATTGTAGGATCTGAAGAAATACCTTTCCTCTACACCAATAATGGTTGCGCCTAAACCACAAGAGCCATTGCTGTTGTATTTGGCGGCGGCGAATCAAGTGGCCAGTGCCACGCTAGTGGTGCAGAGGGAGGTCAGAGAAGAGGCAGTGGCGACGGCGGGACTGGCCGATGGCAAGCCAGAGATTTGCCCGGCAGGGCCCAATGCCGGTACGGCAAGGCCCCCGGCGGAGTCTGATGCCATCAGGACGGCCCCCGTGCAATCAAATGAGGCGGTGCAGAAGAAGAAGATGATGCAGCACCCGGTTTACTTTGTCAGCTCCCTCCCGCAGGGGGCTAGGTCAAGGTACTCTAGAGTGTAGAAATTGCTCTTTGGCCTCCTTATGGCCTCGAGGAAGCTGCGTCACTACTTCCAAGCACACGAAATCACCGTCGTCACCCGCCTCCTATTACAACGGATACTGCACAACCCAGACGCAACCGGAAGGATTGTGGAGTGGGCCTTGGACCTTTCTAGCTTTGGTTTGAAGTTTGTAAGTACTTCGACAATCCAGAGCAGAGTCTTGGCAGAATTCAATGCAGAATGGACCTCAACGCATGACGAAGAGATCCAGGAGACCACCCTCCCTGGCAAGGAAGCAAGTCACAACTGGATCATGTACTTTGACAGGGCTTTCTCGCTGCAAGGTGCTGGTGCGCTGCTCGTCGCACGGTACGCTGCTCGTCGCACCCACCGGAGAGCACCTCAAGTATGTAATCCAGATGCACTTTCCCAAGGAGATGTCCACCAACAACACTGCTGAATATGAGGGGTTGCTTTTCGGTCTCAGGATTGCGGCGGACCTCGGGGTCAAAAAGCTCATCGCCAGGGGTGATTCACAGCTTGTCGTTAGACACTTAACAAAGATTATCAGAGCCCGTTGATGGAGGCCTACATAGATGAGGTGAGGAAGCTAGAGGAGCGCTTTGATGGTATATGATGACCCACAAGTATAGGGGATCGATCATAGTCCTTTCGATAAGTAAGAGTGTCGAACCCAATGAGGAGCAGAAGGAAATGATAAGCGGTTTTCAGCAAGGTATTCTCTGCAAGTACTAAAATAAATGGTAACAGATAGTTTTGTGATAAGGTAAATTGTAACAACCAACAAGTAACAAAACTAAATAAGTGCAGCAAGGTGGCCCAATCCTTTTTGTAGCAAAGGACAAGCCGGAACAAAGTCTTATAATAGGAAAAGCGCTCCCGAGGACACATGGGAATATCGTCAAGCTAGTTTCCATCACGTTCATATGATTCGTGTTTGATACTTTGATAATTTGATATGTGGGTGGACCGGTGCTTGGGTACTGTTCTTACTTGAACAAGCATCCCACTTATGATTAACCTCTATTGCAAGCATCCGCAACTACAACAAAAGTATTAAGGTAAACCTAACCATAGCATGAAACATGTGGATCCAAATCAGCCCCTTACGAAGCAACGCATAAACTAGGGTTTAAGCTTCTGTCACTCTAGCAACCCATCATCTACTTATTACTTCCCAATGCCTTCCTCTAGGCCCAAATAATGGTGAAGTGTTATGTAGTCGACGTTCACATAACACCACTAGAGGCTAGACAACATACATCTTATCAAAATAGCAAACGAATACCAAATTCACATGACTACTAATAGCAAGACTTCTCCCTTGTCCTCAGGAACAAACGTAATTACTCACAAAGCATATTCATGTTCATAATCAGAGGGGTAATAATATGCTCATCAATTCTAGCAGTTTCACCTTCAAACTGAATAACATGCCCATCAATATCATCAGACAAGAGATCTTTAACAATAGCAATATTAGGTTCTACTTTAACTTGCTCAGGAGGTGTATAAGTTATAATATTGCTTTTACGAACAACAATTGAAGCTTTAGCATGATCCTTTACTCTAACAGGGAAAGGTGGTTTCTCAATATAAGAAGTAGGAACAATAGGATCATTATAAGTGACAGTCTTTTCTTCAACTTTAATAGGTGCAGCTACTTTTACTTCTATGGGAGGATGATATTTAAACCACTTCTCCTTAGGGATATCAACATAAGTAGCAAAAGATTCACAGAAAGAAGCTACTATCTCAGAGTCAAGTCCATATTTAGTGCTAAACTTACAGAAAATATCGGTATCCATAAAAGATTTAACACAATCAAACTTAGGTGTCATACCTGACTCCTTACCTTCGTCGAGGTCCCAATCTTCAGAGTTGCGTTTAATACTATCCAATAAATTCCATCTGAATTCAATATTCTTCATCATAAAAGAGCCAGCACAAGAAGTATCGAGCATGGTGCGATTGTTATCAGAAAGCCGAGCATATAAATTTTGAATAATCATTTCTCTTGAGAGCTCATGATTGGGGTATGAATATAACATTGATTTAAGCCTCCCCCAAGCTTGAGCGATGCTTTCTCCTTCGCGAGGCTAGAAAATATATATATAATTGCGATCACGATGAATAAGATGCATAGGGTAATACTTTTGATGAAATTCCAACTTCAATCTTTTATAGTCCCATGATCTCATATCATCACATAGCCTATACCATATCAATGCGTCTCCCTTCAAAGATAAAGGGAAGACCTTCTTCTTAGCAACATCATCGGGTATACCTGCAAGCTTAAATAATCCACAAACTTCATCCACATATATTAAGTGCTCATCAGGATGCTTTGTTCCATCTCCTGTAAAAGGGTTAGCTAGCAGTTTTTCCATCATACCCGAAGGAAATTCAAAAGGAGTTTCATTTTCAATAGGTTCAGTAGGTTGAGGAGCAGCTCTTTGCTCTACAGGACGGGGTGAAGATACCCCGAACAAGCCCCTCAGAGAATTACTTTCCATAGTAACAAGTGACAGTAAATTTCAGCACACTATATAAAGTTTTCCTTACCAAATTCCACCTACCAAAGGCGCTACACTCCCCGGCAACGGCGCCAGAAAAGAGTCTTGATGACCCACAAGTATAGGGGATCTACCGTAGTCCTTTCGATAAGTAAGAGTGTCGAACCCAATGAGGAGCAGAAGGAAATGATAAGCGGTTTTCAGCAAGGTATTCTCTACAAGTACTAAAATAAGTGGTAACATATAGTTTTGTGATAAGGTAAATTGTAACGAGCAACAAGTAACGAAAGTAAATAAAGTGCAGCAAGGTGGGCCAATCCTTTTTGTAGCAAAGGACAAGCCGGAACAAACTCTTATAATAGGAAAAGCGCTCCTGAGGACACATGGGAATATCATCAAGCTAGTTTTCATCATGTTCATATGATTCGTGTTCGATACTTTGATAATTTGATATGTGGGTGGACCGGTTCTTGGGTGCTGTTCTTACTTGAACAAGCATCCCACTTATTATTAACCTCTATTGCAAGCATCCGCAACTACAACAAAAGTATTAAGGTAAACCTGACCATAGCATGAAACATGTGGATCCAAATCAGCCCCTTACAAAGCAACGCATAAACTAGGGTTTAAGCTTTTGTCACTCTAGCAACCCATCATCTACTTATTACTTCCCAATGCCTTCCTCTAGGACCAAATAATGGTGAAGTGTTATGTAGTCGACGTTCACATAACACCACTAGAGGCTAGACAACATACATCTTATCAAAATAGCAAACGAATACCATATTCACATGACTACTAATAGCAAGACTTCTCCCTTGTCCTCATGAACAAACGTAATTACTCACAAAGCATATTCATGTTCATAATCAGAGGGGTAATAATATGCATATAGGATCTGAACATATGATCTTCCACCAATTAAGCCAACTAGCATCAACTACAAGGAGTAATCAACACTACTAGCAACCTACTAGCACCAATGCCGGACTTTGAGACAAGAATTGGATTCAAGAGATGAACTAGGGTTTGGAGATGAGATGGTGCTGGTGAAGATGTTGATGGAGATTGCCCTCTCCCGATGAGAGGAGCGTTGTTGATGGCGATGGTGATGATTTCCCCCTCCCGGAGGGAAGTATCCCCGGCAGAACAGCTCTGCCGGAGCTCTAGATTGGATCCGCCAAGGTTCCGCCTCGTGGCGGCGAAGTCCCGTCCCGAAAAGTTCCTTCCTATTTTTTTCTCATCGAAAGACTTCATATAGGAGAAGATGGACGTCGGAGAGCCACCAGGGGGCCCACGAGGTAGGGGGCGCGCCCTGGGGGGCACCCTCGTGAGCAGGGTGTGGGCCCCCTGGCCTTCATCTTTGGCGAGGATTTTTCTTTATTTAGTTTAAGAGGTTCCATGGAGTTTCAGGAGTTTTGGAGATGCGCAGAATAGGTCTCTAATATTTGCTCCTTTTCCAGCCCAGAATTCCAGCTGCTGGCATTCTCCCTCCTTATGTAAACCTTGTAAAATAAGAGAGAATAGCCATAAGTATTGTGACATAAAGTGAAATAACAGTCCATAATGCAATAAATATCGATATAAAAGCATGATGCAAAATGGACGTATCAACTCCCCAAGCTTAGACCTCGCTTGTCCTCAAGCGAAAAGTTGATAACAATAAATATGTCCTCATGTTTAGAGGTAGAGGCGCCGATAAAAATAAAATGCGGACATGAAGGCACCATGATTATTCTCATAACAGCAACATATATAGATTTTGTCATATGATTACTTATGTTCAAGTAATGATCTATTCACAATGCAAAAGTATAAATCATAAACCTTATTGGGCTCCGACAAACTATAATCTCAGTCATTGAAGCAACTGCAATTTATCATAACATCGGAAAGAGTCTATGTCAGAGCTAAAAAGCAAGTCCACATACTCAACTATCATTTAGTCCTTCATAATTGCTAACACTCATGCAATACTTGTGGTTATGAAGTTTTAATCGGACACAGAGAAAGATAGGGGCTTATAGTTTTGCCCCACAACCTTTTACCTCAAGGGTAATGTCAACAATAATGGTTCATGCTCCCCTACATCCAATTAGATATATATATATATATCATGTTCTTTCCAACATGTTGAGCTTGCCAAAGGATAAAATAAAAAAGAAAAGGTGAAGATCACCATGACTCTTGCATAAGGTAAAAGATAATAATAGAAGATAGGCCCTTCGCAGAGGGAAGCAGAGGTTGCCATGTGCTTTTATGGTTGGATGCATAAAATCTCAATGCGAAAGAACGTCACTTCATATTGCCCCTTGTGATATGAACCTTTATTATGCAGTCCGTCGCTTTTATTACTTCCACATCACAAGATCATATAAAGCTTATTTCTCCCAAACCAACCAATCATATATGTTT
The DNA here is from genome assembly GCA_034509565.1 of Triticum monococcum. Lineage (NCBI taxonomy): Eukaryota > Viridiplantae > Streptophyta > Magnoliopsida > Poales > Poaceae > Triticum > Triticum monococcum. Next base: position 143,450,406 of record CM067841.1, on the reverse strand, counting down.
AGAGCAATTTTTATTGCTTTGCACAGGTGACAACTTACTTGAAGGATCTTACTCAATCCATAGGTCGATATGGTGGACTCTCATGGCAAAACTGGTTTAAGGGTATTTGGAAGCACAAGTAGTATTTCTACTTGGTGCTGAGAATTTGGCTAGCATGAGGGGGAAAGGCAAGCTCAACAAGTTAGAGGATCCATGACAACATACTTTATCTCAGATATAAGAAAGACATAACTCATTACGTTGTCTTCCTTGTCCAACATCAACTCTTTAGCATGTCATATTTTAATGAGTGCTCCCAATCATAAAAGATGTCAATGATAATATATCTATATGTGAAAACCTCTCTTTCCTTATTACTTCCTATTAATTGCAACAATGACCAAAGCTATGTCTGCCAACTCCCAACAACTTTTAATCATCATACTCTTTCTATGTGAAGTCATTACTCTCAATAAGATCAAATATGAACTTTTTGTTTCTTTTTATTCTTTCTCTTTTCTTTTATTCACCCAAAGTCATGGCAAAAAAATGAAGCCCTTGACTCAACACTAATCTTTATTATATATAGCTCACGGGCTCGATTACATAGAGAGATCATAAAGCAAACTCAAAACTAGATCATGCCATAAACTTTATTATACTAGATCAAGGTACTTCTAATAGGATCAAACTAAGAAAAATGATAAAGATAGGAGTTGTGATGGTGATACAATACCGGGGCACCTCCCCCAAGCTTGGCAGTTGCCAAGGGGAGTGCCCATACCCATGTGATTATATCTCCTTTGTTGCTGAAGAAGGTGGAGGTGTTGTTGATGATGCGGGCTTGTCATCCATCTTCCAAGGCATAGGTTCACCATCATAGAAGGATGATCGAGTCTCCGGAATCCTTGAATCTGCAACCAAACTCATTCTTTTGAATCCATATTCATACTCACAGTTTTGGTTTTGTAGGTCATAGATTTGGGCTTGGAGGTGCTCAATCTTCTCATATAGCTTGAAGATGGCCTCCTCGGTGTTCTTGGCATCCGGCTTGTAGTTGTTAGTGAACTCCGCGAGCATTGTGTGGCTAGCGTTGATTCCACGCTCCACCATCCCCTGGCACTTGAAAACTTGTTGCTCCATTGCTTTGAGCCTCGTCTACACGTTTCCTGTTCCCTTTGGTCCCTCAACATCGCAGATGTGCAACAACCCATCATGCATCTCAATGGTTTGAGGGTGTCGCAGCACCTCCGCAAGGTAAGGGTTGATGACCTTCTCAAAGAACTTGTCCTTGGAAGCACTGGGGACATCATGATAATCTAGATCTATCAGAAAAACAGCTCGAAACAAGAACATAGAATAATTGCTTGATACGGGAGTCAAAACCTTCGGGAGAATATATAATGAATTTTTACCGACCAAAATACGTATCGTGCCAGAAAACGGGGTCTGGAAGGCACACGAGGTGCTCACAAGGTAGGGGGCGCGCCCAGGGGGGTAGGGCGCGCCCACCACCCTCGTGGGGCCCTTGTGTCCTTCCCGGACTGCTACTTATTTTTCTATTTTTCTAAATATTCCAAAACGGAGAAATATTGCCTTAAAAATTGTTTTAGAGTCAGTTTACTTACCGTACCACATACCTATTCCTTTTCGGAGTCTGAAACGTTCCGGAAAGTGTCCCTTATGTATTCCTCCGGGGTTACGGTTTCAATAATATTGGTTTCAACGTTTATGGGATTACCTGAGATATAATGTTTGATTCTTTGACTGTTTACCACTGATACGTTTCCGTCGTATCTGTAATTTTTGATTGTTCCATGCCAATATTATTCAACTTTCATATACTTTTGGCAACTTGATATATTATTTTGGGACTAACATATTGATCCAGTCCCCAGTGCCAGTTCCAGTTTGTTGCATGTTTTTTGTTTCGCAGAATATCCATATCAAACAGAGTCCAAACGGAATAAAAACTGACGGAGATATTTTGGAATATATATGATTTTGGGAAGAAGAATCCACGTGAGACGATCCTCGAGGGGCCCACGAGGTAGGGGGCGCGCCCCAGGGTGTCAGGCGCGCCCCTGACCCTCGTCGCCACCCTGTAAGGCTGTCGGTTCCCTTCTTTCGCTGCAAGAAAGCTAATATCCGGATAGAGATCGTGTTAAAATTTCAGCCCAATCGGAGTTACGGATCTACGGGAATATAAGAAACGGTGAAAGGGAAGAATCTGAGAAGGCAGAAACAGAGAGAGACAGATCCAATCTCGGAGGGGCTCTCGCCCTCCCGTGCTATGGAGGCCATGGACCAGAGGGGAAACCCTTCTCCCGTCTAGGTAGGAGGTCAAGGAAGAAGAAGGAGGGGGGCTCTCTCCCCCTCGCTTCCGATGGCACCGGAGTGCCACCGGGGGCCATCATCATCACCGCGATCTACACCAACACCTCTGCCATCTTCACCAACATCTCCATCACCTTCCCCCCTCTATCTACAGCGGCCCACTCTCCCGCAACCCGCTATACCCTCTACTTGAACATGGTGCTCTATGCTTCATATTATTATCCAATGATGTGTTGCCATCCTATGATGTCTGAGTAGATTTTCGTTGTCCTATCGGTGGTTGATGAATTGCTATGATTGATTTAATTTTGTCGGGGGTGTTGATCCCACGGACACCTATGGGGACCGGCGGACCGAGCCCCTTTTGGTTCGGCAGGGGACGGAGAGAGCACAGAGAGCAAATCGAGGCGAAGTGCACGAGCGACACGATCAGTTTACCTAGGTTCGGGCCGCACGGATGCGTAAAACCCTACTCCTGCTTTGTGTTTGTATTGATTTCTTGCTCGGGAGCGTGGTGTGCTACAGTACACTCCAGCAGCTAGCGAGACCGAGCGTGAGTGCGTTCTGTTCGACCCCACCTTCTACGTTGCGCATGGGCCTCCTTTTATATGCTCAAGGGGTCACCGACAGGTGGCAACGTAGATGAGGGTAAAAATGGAAAAGGCGTGGCGGTTGGCACCGCCGCCTACTACAGTTGTATCATACCTAACTCTGACCGCAGGGGACAAGGGCATTAAATGCCTGTCTGCGTCACCTAGACGGTGCAGAAAGGGACCGCCCAGGGCGCCACTGCTTGCCACGATGGCAATCTTGTCAGCGCCGCTTGCCACCATGTACCGCTGGCTGCACAGCTTCCCGCCACGTACGCCTGGAAGGGTCCCAGAGCGACACGTTGCTGGATGTGCTGGAGCGCAGGTATAGAGTGGAGGCTTGCCGCGGCAAGTGCCTTGCCGTGGTTGTTGTCTTGTCGCGTCCGGAAGCTTGTCGCTCATCGGGCCTTGCCGGGACGCGTGGTGCATCGCGGCAAGTTCTTTGAGATGCCTTGGTTGGCCTTCCCGGCAAGCTCCTCTTGCCGGGGTCTTGTCTCCTTCCCGGCAAGCTCCTCTTGCCGGGGTCTTGGATACTTTGTTCTTGAATGGCTCCAAAGGAACCACGGAGGAACTTGGCGGTCACCCGGCAAGCCTTGCCACTGGATGTTGCGACTGCCCATGCACAAGTTCGGGATACTAGGGTACCCCTACTCTAGTACACAGACAGGAGCCCCCGGGCCTGGGCCATACACGGTGCCGAGCGCTGTTGGGCCAGGCCCAAAACAGGGCACGGGCACGCGCGGCCTGGGTTATGCCGTATCTTACTCCGCATCCACCGCGCCCTCCCCACACGGCACGCGTTGAACGCGGCGTCGTGGGAGAGATCGTGGGTGGTTTCTTTATTAGGAAAGGTGGAACGTCCGTTCCCCCCTCCTTTATAAGCAAAGGGAAGCAGAGGTAGTGCGCCCACTCGCCCCCTTTCCATTCCAATCTTAAAAACCTCCGCCGCGCCTCCGTCTTCCCAAAGCAAAGAGGGCAGCGCCCTGCCCCCCATCGTCACCAGCACCACCAACGCCGTCGACCTCCTCCACCACTTCCGCCATGGCTCCGAAAGCCGACAAGGGGAAGGCTGTGAAGTCGACCGAGGCGCAGTGGCTTGCGGCGCTGCGGAAGGAGCGGGCCATCTTCCCCCCCCCAAGCTTGCCGCGAAGGAGCTGAGGGAGTACTACTACCTCTTCTGGTTAACGGAGACGCGGGCTCACCCGAGCACGAAGGTACTCCCAGCCACTGCTCACAAACTGGCTACGAACGGATATCCCTTTTTTGCTGTGTTCGTCTACTGCGGGCTCTGCCCGCCCTTCTCTGAATTCTTTTGCGACATCATGAACACCTATGGCCTCTACCTCCTTGATTTCACCCCCAATGCCGTCCTCACCATGGCAGTTTTCGCACATCTTTGCGAAAACTTTGTCGGAGTCCACCCAAATGTAGCCCTTTTCCGTCATTTCTTCATGCCCCGAGTAGAGAGAGGAGAGCCTCTATCCGGCGGAATCGCCTAGATCTCAAGGGCCGGCTAGAAGGATTCTTATCTAGAGGGGGAGTTCCGCGGCAAGTGGGAGGAGTGGAGAGCAGATTGGTGCTGGATTGTTGAGGAGAACCCGCAGCCATTTACCGCCCGGTGCCAAGTAGCAGCAGTACGCGGCAGCGATTGGAGCGACATGGCCCCGGAAGACGATAGGCTGAGAATTGCCGTCACCAGGATCCAACGCCTCAGGCTTGCCGGACTCACTGTTGGCGCCGTTGGCGCACACTTTCTTCGCCGCCGCATCGCCCCCCTGCAGGAACGGAGGAGGCCCGCCAGGGAGTTCAAGAACGCGGCGGATATCATGAGGCTGCGTCCGGGCATCAATTACAATTTCACTGTCCTGGAGCTCAACGCAATGCTTCAGGAGCTCTTAAAATATGATCCCGATCACCCCGAGGTGTTTAGGTTGCCGCAGAGCGTCGTTCCATTATGCAACAACTCCGTGCTCGACCGCATCAGGGAAATGATGCCGCCGTGCGACTCGCATGGACTTGTGCCAACTTGGCAAGAGCCTGCAGACGAGGTCATGCAGGAATTCTTTGATAACTTGGTAGAAGTGCCGATCCGCCCCGACGAGAAGGATGGCCTCACTCGCGACACCACCGATGCGGAGTTGAAGCGCATCGCCTCCAGGCTGGAAGAGGCGGCGGCAGCCGCAGCGCCAGGCGAGTTCGGATTCACCATGGAGGAGGCAGAGGCAGCAGAGGAGGCAAACCATGCCGAGTGAGAGGAGCTTGCCGGCACGAAAGAGCTTTCCCGGCAAGAGGAGCTTGCCGGCAAGAAGGATCTTGCCGGGCGTGACGCCGAGCCGAGCGAGCCCGCCGAGGATACGAGCGGCTCGTTGGAGATCAACTCCTCTTCCTCCTCATCTTTAGACAGCACGCCGCAAGCAGAGCCTCCATCTCCACCAAGAAGGCGTCTCCGCAAGGTCGGGGATGTTGCGAGGCGGCAGGTGAGTCGACAGTCGCCGCGCCGCGTGACACGCTCCACCGCGGCAAGCACTGTTGCCGCGGGAGCGCCTCATGCTGCTGCGGCAACTGGAGAGGGGTCTTCTCGGACCACCGCTTATGCTCCCGCCAAGCGGCCAAGGGATCCTACTCCTCCGCCTTCCCGCGCCGGGCGTGAGCCGGATTTCGACTTCTCCGCGTTCAGCTCCGACGAGGAAGAAGAAGAAGAGTAAGGTTCACTTGTTGTATTTGCAGTTCTTCAATTCTTGTTGTTTTTGTCTTGCATCTCATTTGCTTCAATCTGAACCCATTCCTTCTTAGGACTCTGGCCCAGAGAGCGGCGAAGAGAGCCAAGGCCCCGGTGATTGTCATCGAGGACGAACCCACCGCGTCAGCAGGGGATGCGCCCGAGACAATCTTGCCGGACCCGACGACTGTTCTCCAGGGCAGCCCCCAGCGTAAGTATCTTGTTTGCTTCCCGATGTTGGGAGTACATGGAGATTTTTGCTTTGCTGATATCTGTCTATTGACTTGTGCAGGAGCAGAGCAGCCTCAACAGGAGCGCCCGGAGGCCGCCCCCGAAGCGCCAAGGGAGAGTCCTCCGGCAAGGGAGAGGTCCCCGGCAAGGGAGAGCTCTCCGGCAAGGGAGGAGACTCCAGCAAGGGAGGAGCCCCCGGCAAGGGAGGGGTCTCCGGCAAGGGACAGCACCAGCGGCCCCCCGGCGGCGGAGACCACGGCTGCAGATCCTGGCATAGGTAATCTTCTTGCTTCAAACTTCCCTTGGGTTCTTCTTCTTTCGATCTTCTTTCTTGGATATTTGCTTGATTCTTCTCCCTTTTCCGGCTGTCAGATCCATCTGCTGCAGAGCCGATGGAGACCGAAGTTGCCGCCGACGACGCCGTTGCCGCCGAGGAAGCAGCCGGCGCCGACGAGCCCGCCGGCGAAGAGGCCGCCAGGGCTGCCGCCGCAGAAGCAGGCGGGGGATCTGGCGGTCGCACTGACGACCCTGAGGCCGCAAGAGCGCCAGGCGCTGCACCGACTGCTGATCCCCCCGCCGCTGCCGTAGCGCCAGGCTCTGAAGAGCCCCAGCATGGCGTCTACTTGAATGCCGGCGACGAGATCTTCATCAACCTCCCCTGGGCGTCAAGCTCCAGGGCGCCGAACGAGGGAGAAAACTTCGACGGAGAAGTGCTCGCCTCCGCCGGGCTGGCGCTGGTCGACGCGCCAAGCAGCAGCAGCGGCGAGCCTGAGGAGGAGCGGCTGCCGCGGAAGCTGGTTTCACTCTACCACGCCCGGCAAGCCAAGCTGGAATCTCGCGAAGCGCTCGTCGCGAAGGCGTGCGAGGACATCGAGAAGCACGCGGAGGAGCTCCGAGGTGCCAATCAGGAAGCTCTCCGATCTTTGGCAGTGGAGCGGGCGCGACTTGCCGAGGAGCGGGAGGCTTTCCTTCTCGAGAAGGCCAAAGCCGAAGAGCAACAGCGGCAAGCCGCTGAGAAGTTGTCGGTACAGGAGGGCGAGCTGGTGCAGCGGAAGGCCAACCTCGACAGCCACGAGGAGGAGCTTGCCGCGTGCGAGCGAACAGTTGGTGGAGCCCTCAAACAAGAAGAAGACGCTGCCGTAGCTGCCGAGGCCGCCAAGAAGGAGCTGGAGGCAAAGGTGGTGCAGCTGGAGGCGGATCTCAAGGCGAGCGGCGACGAACTTGCCGCGCTCAAGTTTGAGCGGGAGAAGGACGCCAACAGCTACTCGGAGCTGCAGGCCCATCTCGCCGAGAAGGACAAGGAGCTTGACGCCGCCAATGATTCCAATGCAGATCTTGAGTTGAAGCTGATCGCTTTGACCAAGACGCTGAACGGCACCAAGGAGCAAGAGACGGCCCTGAAGGAGGAGGTCAAGGCCGGCAAGGCGCTGCTGGCGAGTGCCGCTGCTGCCCAGAGCACCTTCCGGGAGAATGTGGAGCACTGGACAGAGGGTCTCGTGGATGTTGCCGCCGACATCGACAAGGAGCTGGTGCAGCTAGGAATGGAGGATCTTGGGTATCCCTCCGACGAGAACCTCCAACCCAGCGCCAAGCTCACCTCGTTCTTCAAGGGCGTGGCGACGACACTCCGGCGACTCCGGGAGAGGATCCCGAAGCAGCTTGCCGACGAGTCGCGCAAGATTTGCGCGGGAGCTCTTCAGAAGGTGTTGATGAAGGTGGCCTTCTGCAACCCGGGCCTCAACCTCACCAACGTCCTCAGGTCCTTGCCGCCGGATGTTGATCTGAAGGCGCTCAAGACCCTTGTCGCACCCATTGTGGACAGGGTGAGCGGGATCAAGAGGGTCGAGGGCGATCGTGTAGACTAGGCCGCCCGTTTTCTTCTTTCCTTGTCGCTGCTAGTCATGTTACGAGAACAATCTGTTAGAGCTGCGACAAGCTATCTTGTATTATAACTTTATTTCATGTAATGATTGCAATGTTATTTCCTCTACTTGATTCCTTCCTTTGTATGTTTTTGCCCTACGCTTTTAGGGGACTTGCCGGCGCAGGCACCTTTGCCGCGAGCGCTGAGTGCGGGAAGTCAGCAGCCTGCTGGCGGTGCCGCTGCCGACAAGAAACCTTGTCGCAGCTAGTCGCAGCTCACTTAAGTTGTTGAGCGGACTCGAAACAAAATAAGGGCGCAACTAGCTACGAGTTGGTTCCTCCGCGCACAGGTTTTCCATACAAAGTACGGTCGTTCAAGGAAGATAACTTAAAAATTTAAAGGAAATCTGATTGCTCAATTTGGCAACTTATCTTTTCTGTTGTTTGCTTCCTGGCAAGGCGAAACCTTCTCGAACGACGCCTGGTCCATACCATATCTTCTCCTTTCCCCTGGCAAACTTTGTGCACGAGGGAACCTTCTTTTCCTTGAGAGAAAAAAGAAGAAAGAGGAGAAAAAGAAGTGGAGCCTTATGGCTCGTTGTTGCTTACCGGAGGTAAGTGCTGCACAAAGTGTCAGATAACACATGCAGGATATAAAAAGCATGAAATCGACAAAGTGTGCGGAGCACGTGATCTTTATGCACGGGGTCTGTGCCCGGCTTTGTACAAAGGATTACATGCAACAGCGGCAAGACTTGTACAAAAGGTGGTTGCCGGAATGGGTTCCGACAACCGCGCCGTACGGGTAAAACTTGCGAAGATGCTCAATATTCCAGGAGTTGCTCACTGGTATGCCATCTTCGGTCTCAAGGCGGACAGCGCCAGGCCTAGTGACTCGTTTCACCCGGTAAGGGCCTTCCCACTTCGGCGTCAACTTGTTGGAATTCTTGGCGGACTGAACGCGCCGAAGAACAAGGTCGCCTTCCTCGAGACTTCTGGCGTTAACTTTGCGGCTATGGTAGCGGCGCAAAGCTTGCTGGTAGCGAGCGGCTCGCACAGCAGCCTGAAGACGGTCTTCCTCAAGGAGCAGCGCGTCATCTTGTCGCAGCTGCTCTTGCTCAATCTCATCGTAAGCGAGCACTCGAGGCGACCCGTATACGAGTTCCGTGGGGAGAACTGCCTCTGCTCCATAGACTAGAGCGAAAGGTGTCTGGCCAGTGGCTCGATTTGGCGTCGTCCTGATCGACCAAAGAACCACCGGCAGCTCCTCGATCCAGTTTCTTCCGCACTTGTGCAGCCTGTCGAAAGTTCTGGTCTTGAGCCCGCGCAACACTTCAGCATTTGCCCTCTCCGCTTGACCGTTGCTTCTTGGGTGAGCAACAGAAGCGAAGCAGACCTTGGCACCAAGATCTTGGACGTACTGCATGAAGGTGCGGCTCGTAAATTGCGTACCGTTGTCGGTGATTATCCTGTTAGGGATCCCGAAACGGCAAACAATCGGCCTAAAGAACTTGACTGCTGACTGTGCTGTCACCTTCCTCACTGGTTCCACTTCCGGCCACTTTGTGAACTTGTCGATTGCAACATACAAGTACTCAAAGCCCCCGACTACTCGGGGAAAGGGGCCGAGGATATCGAGCCCCCAGACCAAAAATGGCCAGGATAAAGGGATCGTCTGGAGAGCTTGAGCTGGCTGGTGTATCTGCTTGGAATGGAACTGGCACGCTTCACACTTTGTTACTTGTGCAGTTGCATCCTGGAGGGCTGTCGGCCAGAAGAAACCTTGCCGGAATGCTTTGCCGGCAAGTGCTCTTGCACCAATGTGGTGACCACATATGCCTCCATGTATCTCTGCCAACAGCTTTTGTCCATCTTCCCGGTGAATACACTTCAATTTCACACCGTTGAGTCTTCTTCTGTACAGTGTGCTGTCGACAAACTGGTACATACTTGACTGCCAGGCTACTCTTTCCGCTTCTTCTTCCTCTTCGGGAAGTTCTCCTGTCTGAAGGAAACGGACAATCTGCTACGCCCATGTTGGAGCTTGTGGCTCGACAACAAGGACTAAAGGCATATCTGTTGCTGCAGGAACATCCGCTTCTTCGGCAAGGGCCTGCGGCTCTGCCGGAGCTCGACGTTCCCCGGCAAGCTTGCCGGAGCAAAACTTGTCGGGAGCATCTGCTTCAATGGAACAAACCCTAGGGTTTGCCGGAGTAGACTGCTCCTCAGCGCTCTTGGTGTTGATCTTGGGGACTTTCTTGGCGGCGGCTTCGGGAGGCTCTGCCAGAAAATAGTCGCCAGAAATCAACCTCCTCTTCTTGCTCTGTCTAGTTGATGGTGTTACGGACGGTCGAGTCAGCTTGAGCACAAAGATCCCTGGTTCCACAGGTAACTTAAGTGCGGCACACTTTGACAGGCCATCGGCAATGTCGTTCTGAGCTCTCGGAACATGCTCCATCTGCAGGCCGTCAAAGTGCTCTTCTAGCTTTCTCACTTCGTCAACGTAGGCTTCCATCAACGGACTCTGATAACTCTTGTTCACTTGGCGGACGACAAGCTGTGAGTCACCCCTGACAATGAGCTTCTTGATCCCAAGGTCTGCCGCGATCCTAAGACCGGCAAGCAAGCCTTCATACTCTGCAGTATTGTTTGTCGCTTGCTCCTTGGGAAAGTGCATCTGGACTACGTACTTGAGGTGCTCTCTGGTGGGTGCGACAAGTAGCACGCCAGAGCCGGCGCCTTGCAGCGAGAAGGCACCGTCAAAGTACATGAGCCACTCCTTTCTTGCCTCCTTGACGGGGATGCTCGTCTCTGGAATTTCTTCATTTGGTGTTGGCATCCACTCTGCTATGAATTCTTCCAATGCTCTGCTTTGGATAGTTGAAGTACTCTCAAACTTGAGGCCAAAGCTTGACAGTTCCAGTGCCCACTCAACAATCCTGCTTGTTGCTTCTGGATTCTGCAGTATCCTCTTCAGCGAAAAGCGAGTGACAAGTGTGACCGCATGTGCTTGGAAGTAATGGCGCAGCTTTCTCGAGGCCATGAGAAGGCCGAAAAGGAATTTCTGCACACCAGACTACCTTGACCTAGCCCCCTGTATAAGGGAACTGACAAAGTAAACTGGGCGCTGCACCATTCTCTTCTGCACCTCCTCGCGCATCTGCGCAGATCCATCTTTGTTGGGACCAGAGCTTGCCGGGGAAGCCCCCTTCTTGTCGCTGGATGCGCTTGCTGCGGTTGCTGGCTCGTCATCTGCCTCCCTCTCTGCCACTAACGCAGCACTAACCACTTGATTGGTTGCCGCTAAATATAGCAGCAACTTCTCTTGTGGTTTAGGTGCGACAAGTGTTGGAGTGGAGGATAGGTTTTTCTTCAAGTCCTGCAGCGCAGCCTCCGCTTCCGGAGTCCATTTCATTGGTCCTGTCTTTTTCAAAATTTTGAAAAACAACAGGGCGCTGTCAGCAGACCGGGAAATAAACCTGCTGAGAGCAGCCACGCAACCGGCAAGTCTTCGTACATCCTTGACGCGCTTTGGTGCTTCGATCTACTCAATGGCCTTGATCTTGTCGGGATTGGCTTCAATTCCCCGCCGAGACACGAAAAATCCGAGAAGCTTGCCGGAGGGAACTCCAAACACACACTTCTTGGGGTTGAGCTTGAGGTTGATTTTGCGCAGATTTGCAAAGGTCTCGTCTAAATCTTGAATCAGAGTTGCCCTGTCCTTGCTCTTGACCACTATGTCATCCATGTAGGCTTCCACATTTCTGTGCATCTGTGGCTCAAGAGCGACATGGACCACTCTTGCAAATGTCGAACCAGCATTCTTTAATCCAAAATGCATCCGTATGAAATAGTACGTGCCACATGGAGTAATGAATGCGGTTTTCTCCTCATCCTCTTCTGCCATGAAGATTTGATGGTATCCTGAGTATGCGTCAAGAAATGAAAGCAAATCACATCCGGCCGTGGAGTCAACAATCTGGTCAATGCGCGGCAAGGGAAATGGGTCTTTGGGACAAGCTTTATTAACATCAGTAAAGTCGATACAAAGCCTCCATTTCCCGTTTGCCTTGCGCATGACTACAGGATTGGCCAGCCACGTGGGATGGAGCACTCCTCTGACAAGGCCTGCTGCTTCCAATTTCTTGATTTCTTCTGCGATGAATTCTTGGCGCTCCACTGCTTGCTTCCTGACCTTCTGCTTGACGGGCCGCGCATGAGGACAAACGGCAAGATGGTGCTCAATTACTTTCCTGGGAACACCGGGGATGTCAGACGGTTGCCACGCAAACACGTCGACATTCGCCCGCAGGAAAGCAATGAGCGCGCTTTCCTATTTAGGGTCGAGAGTGGCACTGATGGTGAAAGTACCACCAGTGCCGTCCTCCTTGGCGGGCACTTTCTTGGTCTCTAGCGGAGCTGCCATTGCTTTCCTACACTTGCCGGTGGAGCTCGATGGTGCGTCCTCGATGGTAGCGCAGCACTCCGAAGAGGTGCGCTTGCCGTAGTGGGCATCAGAACTCTTACCGGACTTTGTCTTCCACTTCCCCCCGGGAGCTTCAGCGGCAAGTGTCTTGCGATCTGTTGCGGCTGCTGCTTCCCGGTAGATCTCGTCGGCACAGATAAGGGCATCCTTCTTGTCGCCAGGGACAGAGATGATGCTTATCGGGCCTGGCATCTTGAGCATGTTGTATGCGTAGTGAGAGGCTGCCATGAACTTGGCGAGTGCAGGACGGCCAACTATCCCATTGTAAGGCAATGGGAAATCGGCAACATCAAAAGTGACCCTCTCAGTCCTGAAGTTCAATTCGCTCCCAAATGTTACCGGCAACATGACCTTCCCCTTTGGCTTGCTCCTTCCTGGGTTGATTCCTTGGAATGTGCCGGTTTCTTCGAGCTCGCTGTCAGGGATCTGGAGTTTCTGGAGTACAGCAGAGGAGATCAGGTTCAAGCCGGCCCCGCCGTCAACTAGCATCTTAGTGACCTTGAGGTTGCGGATAGTTGGTGAAACCAACATCGGCAAGCACCCGACCGCAGTTGTGCGATCAGGGTGGTCCTCAATATCAAAGATGATAGGCGTGCTGGACCATTTCAGAAGCTTGCGCGATTCGACAGGTGGTTCCGCCGCATTGACTTCCCGCGCCCACTGCTTGAGCTGGCGGTGGGAAGTATGCAGAGATGCACCACCGTCAATGCACAAGACTTCTGTGGCTTTCTGGAACTCCTGCTCACTGGTCTCGACATCATCCATGTCTTCGTCGTCGTCGTCGTCTTCATCCTTGTCGCGGCCGCGGGGAGGTCTGTCCCCTTGCCGCTGCTTGGCCTTGCCGCGGCGTCCTCCCTGGCCGGCGCGCTTCTTGCCGGCTTCCTAGTGCCTCCTTGTGCCCTCTCCTTGTTGCGCTGCTCGTACTCAGCTTTTTGCTGCTGGACAAGCTGCTCAACCTTCTAGCAGCTCTGGAGATCATGGCCCTTGGTGCGGTGGATCTTGCAGTACTGCTTGTCGGTGCCGTCCTGCTTGTCGGTAACCGCCATAGCCTGGAAGTTGGTGCATGCGGCAATCTCCTTGCTGGAGCTACCAACTTTGGCTTTCTTGGCGGCGCCGTCGTTGCCGAACTGCTCAACGACTAGCACCTCTTTGCTTTTCTTCTTCCTGTTGTTGCGCCGCCGGTTTTTCTTTGCCGGGGTAGCATCCTCGCTGTCGGATCCTCCTGCTCCTGTACTCTCTCCAGGGATTTTCCTCCCTTCCTCAGCATGTGCACACTTGTCGGCCAGGGCATATAGCTCACTGACGTCTCTGATCCTGCACATCGCCATCTCCTCCCGCATCCTATGGTTACACACGTACTGATGGAACGCGCTGATGACCGCGGCAGGGTGGATATCTGGGATGTTGCGCTGTACACGGCTGAATCTCTGAATGTACTTGCGCTGGGGCTCTCCTTCCTTCTCGGCGAGCAGGTGAAGGTCACTCTCTTGGCCATGAGGTTTGTGGCCGCTTGTAAAGGCGCCAACAAACTGATGGCATAGGTCTGCCCAAGAGGATATGGAGTTGTCCGGCTAGTGCATGAGCCAGGACCTGACCTCGGGCTTGAGCACCAGTGGGAAGTAGTTGGCAAGGACCTTGTCGTCTCGCCCCCGGCAGCTTGCACCACAATGGTGTAGATGCTGAGGAACTCCGACGGGTGCAACTTGCCGTCGTACTTCTCTGGTACGTCTGGCTTGAAATTCTTCTGGTTGGGCCACTGGACTTGCCGCAGCTCACGGGTAAACGCAAGGCAACCTACCGCGTACGGCAAGTCACCTGGTTCCCCTAGCGCATGCATGTCGACAGAGGGCCCAGCGCGCAAGTCTGATTGACGCCGCGCTTCTCTTCGGCGCTTGATGCGACTACAAGCGTCTTCTTGCTGCCGTTTGTGAAGAACTTGGTGCTGGTCGCGACGAGTTCGTGGATCTGATGACGCGGTAGAGTTGCTGTCGTGGTGGATCCGGCGAATCGGCGATCTTGGCCTACGGGGCGGAGAGTGCACAGTGGTCGCACCCCCACCAGTCTTGTCGCCACCGGCTCGCGCCTGGCTGACTTGCCGCGGCAGCGAAGTACTCGGCTGCCGTGGATTGTCGCCATTGGCGAAGCCGATGAGACACTGAATGGTAGCCCTCCAGTCGTCGATCTTGTCTACCGCTGGAGGGTAGTCTAGGAGCAGTTGAGCTCGCGCCAAAGCTTCTGCTGGAGTGGCGGGTGGCGGCGGCGAACGGTGCGAGGAGCGAGATATGCTCGGACTTCTAACCATGTTAGAAGGAGCAGTATCTCGTCCAGGCGACCGTGCCCCGCTCGCGCCAGCATGTTGGCGTGCATGCTGGTCCTGAGCACTCCGAGATCCACCAGCCCGATCTTGATCCAGCAAGCATATGTTACCATGAGTATCATGACGCTTCCGGTCCCGCGCCTCCTGGGATGGGCGCAGTGCGTGTACGGACGCCGAGGTCTTGGAGTGCGCCCGGTCGTCGTGGGAGCCGACTGCGCCGCCGATGTGCAGCGCAGCCTTGTCCTTGGACCTGGCAACACCATGAGCTCGATCGTCGACGCCCGCTCCTCCGCCGGTGTCTACCCCACCAGCCGTTTGCTCTGGCGATGGTCGGCTCGGCATGGACGAAGCAGCCGCCTCCGAAGCCTTCTTCTTCGGCAGCATGTCGATGAAGACGATGAAGATTTGGCTCGTGCGAACGCCGGATCAGGTTCACACAACCTCGACGCGCCCCTACCTGGCCCGCCAAAGATGTCGGGGGTGCTGACCCCACGGACACCTACGGGGACCGGCAGACCAAGCCCCTTTTGGTTCGGCAGGGGGTCGAACAGAACGCACTCACGCTCGGTCTCGCTAGCTGCTGGTGTGTACTGTAGCACACCGCGCTCCCGAGCAAGAAATCAATACAAACACAAAGTAGGAGTAGGGTTTTACACATCCGTGCGGCCCGAACCTAGGTAAACTGATCGTGTCGCTCGTGCGCTTCGCCTCGATCTGCTCTTCATGCTCTCTCCGCCCCCTGCCAAACCAAAAGGGGCTCGGTCCGCCGGTCCCCATAGGTGTCCGTGGGATCAGCACCCCCGACATCTTTAGGTTCGGCAAGGGGTGCTGATCCCACGGACACCTATGGGGACCAGCTGACCGAGCCCCTTTTGGTTCGGCAGGGGGCGGAGAGAGCACAAAGAGCAGATCGAGGCGAAGCGCATGAGCGACATGATCAGTTTACCCAGGTTCGGGCTGCGGGGATGCGTAAAACCCTGCTCCTGCTTTGTGTTTGTATTGATTTCTTGCTCGGGAGCGCGGTGTGCTACAGTACACCCCAGCAACTAGTGAGACCGAGCGTGAGTGCGTTCTGTTCGACCCCACCTTCTACGTTGCACATGGGCCTCCTTTTATATGCTCAAGGGGTCACCGACAGGTGGCAACGTAGATGAGGGTAAAAATGGAAAAGACGTGGCGGTTGGCACCGCCGCCTACTACAGTTGTATCATACCTAACTCTGACGGTAGGGGACAAGGGCATTAAATGCATGTCTACGTCGCCTAGACGGTGCAGAAAGGGACCGCCAGGGGCGCCACTGCTTGCCACAATGGCAATCTTGTCAGCGCCGCTTGCCACCATGTACCGCTGGCTGCACAGCTTCCCGCCACGTACGCCTGGAACGGTCCCAGTGCGACACATTGGTGGATGTGTTGGAGCGCAGGTACAGAGTGGAGGCTTGCCGCGGCAAGGTTGTCTTGTCGCGTCCGGAAGCTTGTCGCTCATCGGGCCTTGCCGGGACGCGTGGTGCGTCGCGGCAAGTTCTTTGAGATGCCCTGGTTGGCCTTCCCGGCAAGCTCCTCTTGCTGGGGTCTTGTCTCCTTCCCGGCAAGCTCCTCTTGCTGGGGTCTTGGATACTTTGTTCTTGAATGGCTCCAAAGGAACCACGGAGGACCTTGGCGGTCACCCGGCAAGCCTTGCCATGGGATGTTGCGACTGCCCGTGCACAAGTTCGGGATACTAGGGTACCCCTACTCTAGTACACCGACAAATTTGCTTGTGGTTATGTTACTTTCCTTTGGTGCCCATCATATGAGCGCACACGTGGATCACACCATAGGGTTAGTTGTATGTTGATAGGACTATGTATTGGAGGGCAAGAGTGATAGAAGCTTCAACCTAGCATAGAAATTGATGCATACGGGATTGAAGGGGGGCCAATATATCTTAATGCTTTGGTTGGGTTTTACCTTAATGAACATTAGTAGTTGTGGATGCTTGCTAATAGTTCCAATCATAAGTGCATAGAATTCCAAGTAAGGGATGACATGCTAGCAGTGGCCTCTTTTCCAATCATAAGTTCCAAACATAATACTTGCTATCGGTCTAGTATAGTAGTCAATTGCTTAAGGGACAATTTGGCAACTCCTACCACCACTTTTCCACACTCGCTATATTTACTTTATTTTTTCTTTACTTAAACAGCCCCTACTTTTTATTTACGTACTCTTTATTATCTTGCAAACCTATCCAACAACACCTACAAAGTACTTCCAGTTTCATACTTGTTCTAGGTAAAGCGAGCGTCAAGCGTGTGTAGAGTTGTATCGGTGGTCGATAGAACTTGAGGGAATATTTGTTCTACCTTTAGCTCCTCGTTGGGTTCGACACTCTTACTTATTGAAAACTGTTGCGATCCCCTATACTTGTGGGTTACCAAGACCTTTTTCTGGCGCCGTTGCCGGGGAGCAATAGTCTGGGGTGAATATTCTCGTGTGTGCTTGTTTGTTTTATCACTAAGTAATTTTTATTTGTTATTCTTAGTTATTCTCTATCTTTAGTTATTGATATGGAACACGAAATACCAAAAAAATTAGGTGTACTTGCTACTCATGGAGATGGGGAATCTCCTAAAACCCTCGATGCTGGTTATGTGAAAAATATTATGTACTACTTTAATAATCCTGAGAAAACCCCATTCAATTATGTAATGGGAGTAACGTTGGATCAACGTGAATACTTTAGGGATTACCGCTTGACACAAAAAGGGAAACTATTATGGGATCAAATTCATATATTGAATTGGTATGTTAGGCAACTATGCTTGAGATATGATTATACTTGTTGCTCTAAGGTGAAGGCTCCACACCTTCCCTTTTCATGTGAATTTAATGACAATGAAACCTTAGCTTCTTATGCTAATGGTATATATGATTACTATGATGTAGAACAAATAGAAGAATTTGCTGCTTTTATGGGTGCTTATGAAATTGAATCTATGTTTAAAGAGTTTGAAGATTTTGATGATGTTGTTTATTGACCTGAAAAAATAGCTATCCTGAAATATTGTTATGAGAATTATGAATAAAATTACGAAATTAATGCGCTTATTAAGAAAGTCTCCGCTGTCCAAGAAGAGACTAATTTTTTGCAGGAGTCTATGTAAGAAGAAATTGATGAAACTGTGAGCTCATTGGATGAAAAAGATGAGGAGGAGAGCGAAGAACAAAAGGAGGAAGAGCGGATTAGCTACCCATGCCCACCTTCTAATGAGAGTAACTCTTCAATTCATACATTGTTTAATTTCCCTTCGTGCTTACCGGAGGATGATTGCCATGATGATTGCTATGATCCCGTTGATTCTTTTGAAATATCCCTTTTTGATGATGCTTGCTATGCTTGTGGCCAAGATGCCAATATGAATTATGCTTATGAAGATGAACTTGCTATAGTTCCTTATATTGAACATGAAATTGTTGCTATTGCAACCACACACAATAGTCCTATTATCTTTTTGAATTCTCCCGACTACACTATATCGGAGAAGTTTGCACTTATTAAGGATTATATTGATGGGTTGCCTTTTACCATTGCACATGATGATTTTGATGAATATAATGTGCATGTGCTTGCTGCTCCTACTTGCAATTATTATGAGAGAGGAACTATATCTCCACCTCTCTATGTTTCCAACATGATAAAATTGCAAGAAACTGTTTATACTATGCATTGGCCTTTACTAGGTGTGCATGAATTGTTCTTTTATGACATGCCGATGCATAGGAAGAGAGTTAGACTTCGTCATTGCTTGATATATGTTGCTTTGTGCTCACTACTAAATTACAAATCATTGTTAATTAAAATTGGCTTTGATATACCTTGGGATCCGGGTGGATCCACTACTTGAGCACTATATGCCTAGCTTAATGGCTTTAAAGAAAGCGCTGCCAGGGAGACAACCCGGAAGTTTTAGAGAGTCATTTATTTCCGTTGAGTGCTTTCATATAGTTTAAAATCAAAAAAATAAAGAGGGGAACCCAAAACTTTTTCAAAAAGGAAAGCGAAAGTGAGAAAGACAAGCATTGTGGAAGTGGGAGCTAGCCTTGAACTTTGTTCATGCTCACGGAAACTTTGTGAATATTGATTACATAAACTTTTCAATAAAAATAATTATCCCCTTTTACAATTCCATTGTATTATAAAAATAATGTACCAAGGTTTTCCTTTAGGATGTTTACATTTGCTTGATGGTTTGTACGGTGCAGGACAGAAACTTTGGCTGTAGTGCACGATTTTACATTTTTAGCTGGAACGTCAAATGTTTCTGATTCATTTTGCACTGTCTTCCTATACAAATTGTTTATTTTTTTCCTAATTTTTGTAGAATTTTTTAAGTATCATAAGTATGGTGAATGTTCAGATTATTACAGACTGTTCTGTTTTAAACAGATTCTGTTTTTGATGCATAGTTTGCTTGTTTTGATGAATCTATCGAGTCATATTAGTGGATTAAGCCATGAAAAAGTTATATTACAGTAGACAAAATGCAAAAACAAAATATGAATTGGTTTGCAACAGTACTTAGAGTAGTGATTTGCTTTATTATACTAACGGATCTTACCGAGTTTTCTGTTGAAGTTTTGTGTGGATGAAGTGTTCAATGATCGAGAAGGTCTCGATGTGAGAAGAAGGAAGAGGGGCAAGAGCTCAAGCTTGGGGATGCCCGAGGCACCCCAAGTAAATATTCAAGGAGACTCAAGCGGCTAAGCTTGGGGATGCCTCGGAAAGCATCCCCTCTCTCTCCAACAAGTATCGGTATGTTTTCGGATTCGTTTCATTCATGCGATATGTGCAGATCTTGGAGCGTCTTTTGCTTTAGTTTTCATTTTTCTTTTATGCACCATGCTGGTATGAGGTAGTCCTTGGTTGATTTATAGAATGCTCTTTTCACTTCACTTATATCTTTTGACTATGGCTTTATAGAATGCTTCATGTGCTTCGCTTATATCATTTGAAGTTTGGATTGCCTGTTTCTCTTTACATCAAAAACCGCCATTTGTAGAATGCTCTTTTGCTTCACTTAGATTTGTTAGAGCATGGGCATCTCTTTTGTACAAAGAATTAAACTCTCTTGCTTCACTTATATCTATTTAGAGAGATGACAGGAATGGGTCATTCACATGGTTAGTCATAAAATCCTACATAAAACTTGTAGATCACTGAATATGATATGTTTGATTCCTTGCAATAGTTTTGTGATATAAAGATGGTGATATTAGAGTCATGCTAGTGGGTAGTTGTGGATTAGTAGAAATACTTGTGTTGAGGTTTGTGATTCCCGTAGCATGAACGTATGGTGAACCGTTATGTAACGAAGTCGGAGCATGCTTTATTTATTGATTGTCTTCCTTATGAGTGGCGGTCGGGATGAGCGATGGTCTACATAATACTTGCTACTTGTTGATGCATACGGGATTGAAGGGGGACCAATATATCTTAATGCTTTGGTTGGGTTTTACCTTAATGAACATTAGTAGTTGCGGATGCTTGCTAATAGTTCCAATCATAAGTGCATAGAATTCCAAGTAGGGGATGACATGCTAGCAGTGGCCTCTCCCACATAATACTTGCTATCGGTCTAGTAAAGTAGTCAATTGCTTAAGGGACAATTTCGCAACTCCTACCACCACTTTTCCACACTCGCTGTATTTACTTTATTGTTTCTTTACTTAAACAGCCCCTAATTTTTATTTATGTACTCTTTATTATCTTGCAAACCTATCCAACAACACCTACAAAGTACTTCTAGTTTCATACTTGTTCTAGGTAAAGCGAATGTCAAGCGTGCGTAGAGTTGTATCGGTGGTCGATAGAACTTGAGGGGATATTTGTTCTACCTTTAGCTCCTTGTTGGGTTCGACACTCTTACTTATCGAAAACTGTTGCGATCCCCTATACTTGTGGGTTATCAACCACCTTCGGATTTGTGCCTTTGAAGTTGTTGATCTTTATGGCACCGGACCGATAGACCTCCTCGATAACATAGGGGCCTTCCCATTTAGAGAGAAGTTTTCCTGAAAAAAATCTTAAACGAGAGTTGTATAGCAATACATAATCACCTACATTAAACTCACGCTTTTGTATCCTTTTTTGTCATGCCATCTTTTAACTTTTTCTTTAAACAATTGGCATTTTCATAAGCTTGGGTTCTCCATTCATCAAGTGAGCTGATAGCAAATAACCTCTTTTCACCGGCAAGTTTGAAATCATAGTTAAGCTCTTTAATAGCCCAATATGCCTTATGTTCTGGTTCGAGAGGTACGTGACATGCTTTTCCATAAACCATTTTACATGGAGACATACCCATAGGATTTTTATATGCAGTTCTATAAGCCCATAATGCGTCATCAAGTTTCTTAGACCAATTCTTTCTAGACCTATTAATAGTCTTTTGCAAAATTAATTTGAGCTCTCTATTGCTCAATTCTACTTGACCACTAGACTGAGGGTGATATGGAGATGCAATTCAATGATTAACATCATATTTAGCAAGCATTTTACAGAAGGCACCGTGAATAAAGTGTGAACCACCATCTCTCATTAAATATCAAGGGACTCCAAACCTCGGAAAAATAACTTCTTTCAGCATTTTAATAGAAGTGTTATGATTAGCACTACTAGTTGGAATAGCTTCTACCCACTTAGTAACGTAATCAACAGCAACTAGAATATGTGTGTATCCATTAGAGGCAGGAAAAGGTCCCATATAATCAAAGCCCCAAACATCAAATGGTTCAATAACAAGTGAATAATTCATAGGCATTTCTTGACGTCTACTAATATTACCAATTCTTTGACATTCATCACAAGACAAGACAAACTTACAGGCATCCTTGAAGAGAGTAGGCCAATAAAAACCAGATTGCAATACGTTATGTGCAGTTCTATCTCCAGTGTGGTGTCCTCCATAAGCCTCGGAGTGACACTTGCGTAGGATCTGTTCCTGTTCATGCTCAGGTACACAACGTCTAATAACACCATCTAGTCCTTCTTTATAAAGGTGTGGATCATCCCAAAAGTAATGTCTTAAATCATAGAAAAACTTTTTCTTTTGCTAGTATGTGAGGCTAGGTGGTATAAACTTAGCAACAATATAATTAGCATAATAAACATACCATGGAGTACTACGAGAAGTACTTATAACATTTAATTGTTCATCAAGAAAGCTATCATTAATAGGTAGTGGGTCATCAAGAATATTTTCTAACCTAGACAAGTTGTCTGCAACGGGGTTCTCAGCTCCCTTTCTATCAACAATATGCAAATCAAATTCTTGTAGCAAGAGAACCCATCTAATAAGTCTAGGTTTAGCATCTTTCTTTTCCATAAGGTATTTAATAGCAGCATGATCAGTTTGAATAGTTACTTTAGAATCAACAATATAAGATCTGAACTTATCACAAGCAAATACAACTGCTAAAATCTCTTTTTCAGTAGCAGCATAATTTCTTTGAGCATTGTCTAGAGTCTTACTAGCATAATGAATAACATTTAATTTCTTATCAACTCTTTGCCCTAGAACAACACCTACAGCATAATCACTAGCATCACACATAATTTCAAAGGGTAAATTCCAATCAGGTGGCTGAACAACAGGTGCAGAGACTAATGCTTTCTTAAGTATTTCAAATGCTTCTACACAATCATCATCAAAGAAAAATGGTATATCTTTTTACAATAAATTAGTCAAAGGCCGAGAAATTTTTGAGAAGTCCTTAATGAACCTCCTGTAAAAATGGCATGACCAAGGAAACTTCTTATACCTTTGATGTCCTTGGGACATGGCATCTTTTCAATAGCATCAACCTTGGCTTTATCAACTTCAATACCTCTTTCAGAAACTTTATGCCCCAAGACAATACTGTCGGATCACGGGTTCCGGCAGACCCTTAAGGTTCGAACACTGGGGTGCGCGTGGAGATCACGCCTTCTACCTCCCCATCTCGCAAGGATCTAAACTACTAAAAGAACTACACAAGAGACACAAGGTTTATACTGGTTCGGGCCACCATTCTGGTGTAATACCCTACTCCAGTGTGTGGTGGGTGGATTGCCTCTTGGGGCTGATGATGATGAACAATACAGGGAAGAACAGCCTCGCGAGGGTCTGTTCTTGACTGGGGCGATGAACTGCTAGGAGGAGTTCAATCACCCTTCTCTCTCTTTCTCTCTCTCTCTCTCTCTCTCTCTCTCTCTCTCTTTTCCTCGCCCCCTTTTCGGATGCCTCTACCCTGGGGGTGGCTAGTCCTATTTATCGGCAAAGACCCTGGGCCTCTTCCCAAATATTGAGCGGGAAGGGCGCCAACAATTGGCCAATTCGAAGGGGAACATCTAGTACACTTATCCCGACTAAAGTTGGTCTTCGCCTGCGAAAGACTCTGCGGTGACGCCGTGCTGGGCTCCATGGTGACGTCCGTCTTGTAGTCCTCCTGGTCTTGGTCTCGTTGCACCGAAATGGCAACCTTTGCCTGATGCCTCGGTACTCCGCGGCTGCGCTTGCCCCCTTTACACCAAAGAGGAAAGAAGGACGTTGCGCGCACTGGCGCCCGCCTGGCGCCCTGAGTCGTCATGGCTTGCATCATGGGTACCTCGCGAGGTACCCCACGTTGATTTCTCCACCTCCTCGCGAGCCAGCCTGAGGAGGCTGTGCCTGAGGATGCGCCGTGTCGTCCGCCCCGCGAGGCTTGGCCCCTCGCGAGGGTCTTGAGTCTTGTGTTGATGAAGATGGGCCATGCTGGGCCTCCTTTGAGCCACGCCGCAGGCCGCACGCAGGCAAGTCTGGGGACCCCCGTTCCCAGAACGCCGACAGTAGCCCCCGAGCCCAAGGCGCGCATGGACTTGGCCGTGCCGAGAGGCGAAAGGGCAAGGGCGAAGCGCCAGAGGCCCTAACAGCCTGCGGCCTTGGGCGCCGCGTAGCGGTTGATTGGACGCAAGTGCTTCAGCAACGCGCGCAGGTTGGTAAAGGAGCAGCATCTGCCCAGACTTCGCCTTTTGCTTTGTCTAGTCGCTGCTCAGATCCCCTTTCTTGCGCCTCCCTTTCTTCCTCCAAACTCCCAGATCTACTCCAGCTGCGCGACCTAGGAAGCCATGGCGCCTCGCCAGCCTCCGGCCGAAGCTTGGTATTCTCCTACTCTGGACTTGCCGAATGTGTCCAAGGCGGGCCTTGCCCGGCTGCGCTTGATGGCGGCGGCGCAGGGCATCAAAGGGACGAAGGTGTTCAAGGCCGGCTCCGCCACCCCTGAGGGCCGAGGGAGCACCTTTTATACTCTCTTTGTAAGCTCCATTGCTGCGGGCCTGGTGCCTCCCTTCTCCGAGTTCTTCTTCTCTGTCCTCCGCCATTACAACTTGCAGGCTCTGCATCTCCACCCCAACTCTATCCTTCTTCTGGCGATCTTCGCTTACTACTGCGAGGCCCATGTAGGGGTGCAACCTTCGATGGCCTTGCTGCGCCACTACTTCTCCCTCCGGATCACCGGCAGCTCTCCTTCTGCATGCGCGGGCTTCATCGCGTATAGCGGCACCATTGCCATCTCGAATCCCGGGAAGAGGATTGAGGGCTTCAGGAGCAAGTGGGTCTTGGTAGATGCCGGGCGCATCCACCCTCGGCTGATCTTGCCCGCGGAGCAGCCCGTGAGCTCCAGCAACTGGTGCCGAGCGGAGCTCACGGACCCCCGCGTGAAACTGGTGTTGGAGAAGATGGACGCGGACCTGAGGCTGGCCAACATGGCGGCGGCGAAGTTGACCGGTGCGTCGTTGCTGAAGGAGTTCCTGGAGCACCAGCTGGCTCCACTCCGGCGGTACTCTCCTCCAATGTGGAGGCCCCATCCGAGCGCCGAGGCTGTGGACGAAGAGGATGTGACCGCGGTTCTCCAATCCCAAGCCCTTGTTCCTTCGCGACGACTGGGAGCAGGTGGTGAACTCGATGCCTATTTTTAATGAGGACGGGCTCGTGCCCGTGGCGGCTTCCGAAGGACTGGTGGATGTGCCCTCCGGCGACTCCAGCAATGAGGAGGAGGAAGAGGAGCGGGGAGAGGGGCCCGACTCTGGGCGACTGATGGAGAGTCGAGGGCTCCCCTCTCCTGGCGCGGGTCCCGCACTCTCCGCGTTCCGCCGAGCAATGATGATGATGATGACGATGACGTACTGGGTAGCGGGAGCTCGCCCACGATCCCGGAGAGGGGCAGGACCGGGTCGATCCCCCGCGGGTCCGTCCTGACTCCGGGGTGAACCGTGGACGCACCTTCTGCTTCTGAGGTCGACCCTTCCAGCCGGCTGTCAGGCTTCAAGTTGGGCCAGAGGCTGCCCGAGCCCACCGGCGATGACCCGTAAGTGCTTGATCCTTGATCTTTTGTTTCTCGTTCCGCCGATGAGGCTTGATGATTGCTTCTCTTGAATAGGCTAGCGCCAGCGGCGAAGAAGCCGAAGGGAGCCCCCAAGGCCCCATCTGCGGCGACACCTTCGCCTGCAGGGGAGGGAGATCGTGACGCGCGGGCCTCTCCTGCTCGCTCATCCTTGCGAGGCTTGGCTGAGCTGGCTGGGGCGAGCCCAGCCCCCATGGCTCGAATGACTCCCGAGGCGCCCTCGGCTGCCGCCGCTGCTATGGCTTGGAGGCGCAGCGGACTCCGCCTCGGGACACTGCGGCCTCGTCGCCGCTACTTTCTCCTCCCGTTCCACCGACCGTTGCTTCCTCGGCTCCTCCTGTTGTCTTGGAGCGCACCAATGTTTCTCCGCCTCCTTCTTCCATCTTGGAGCGTGCCGTTGCTGAACTGGACCGGCTGCGGCAAGATCTTCTCGGCGCCGACCCTCACCTGGTGGCCGGGCGCTTGGAACTGGGTTCAGAGTGGATTTGTTCTGATGCTTCGATTCGGGCAGCGTTGGTTTAGGCCTCAACGGCCTGTGACGGAGAGAGGGAGGCCACCCTCGAGGTGAAGGCTGCCTGAGACGCGGCCCTGGGAGAGGTGGTTGAAGTCCGCGGTCGTTGCAGGGCGCTGGAGGACGAGCTGCAAGGCCTGCGGGACCAGCTCGCGAAGGAGGTTCGTCTTCGCCAGGAACAAGAAGAAGGCATGAAGGCCCGCGAGGCGGCCATCGAGGGCCTGGAGGCCAAGCTCAAGAAGCGTCGTGACCGCCTAAGTGCGCTGGGGGAGGAGCTGGAGGCGACGAGGGTCGAGCTGGACAGCAAGACCAAGGTTCTTGCCGAGGATCGCGTGGCCTTCGCAGACATGGAGAAAGACGCCCGCGCTTCGCTGAAGACGCTTTACGAGAGCGGCCTGGACAGCCTGCTAGCCGGTGATGGTGACGGCCCCACCAAGCTGCTTCGTTTCCTGGTTAAGGCCCTTGGGGACGTCGCCCTTGGCATCGGCCCCACGGCCAAGGCCGAGGCGCGCGTCCTGTCTTCTGCTGCGCTGACGCGGGTCTTCGCCCACATCTACCTTTGTAATCCCAACACCGACCTCGACGGCCTGTTGGAACCGGTGAGCAGCGAGGGTGCTGCCGCCGCTGTCGAAGCCGTGAAGGGGCGCGTAGAGGCGCTGCTGGGGAAGTTCCGGGCCTTCAGCACCAAGCCAAAGCAAGGCGCTGTCGGCCCTGCTGCTCCACGAGGTTAAGCCACTCCGCACAGCTTCACCGCCGACAAGTGACTCCGTTCCATCCCTGTTCTTCTTTCAATTCCTGCACATGCATCACGCCTAGGGGAGGCATATAAACTTGCGTTTGGTACTGAGACGACAGTATGGGTTGTAATATTTGCTTTTAAATTCCTTGAATTTTATGTTTTTCTTCCCTACTTGCTTGTGTTCTACGCCGGCAGAGCCCGGCCCCGCGCGTGCCTCACCCAGCATGAGCCCCGACCGGAAACCAGGACGGGACCAAAGGAGTGAGGGGCTACGTGACAAGTTAGGCTCCTGAGTCGCGATGCTCAGGAGTACCCCTTGGCGTGTCAACAACAAGTAGGGAGGCGCGATGTAGGTGTATCTTTTGTTCTACGTCTGCAGAGCCCGGCTCCGCACGTACCTCACCCAGCATAGCCTTTCGGAACTAAGGATTGAGGGGCTACAGAGCCAGTTAGGCTCCTGAGTCGCGATGCTCAGTAGCCCCCCTTGACGCGCAAACAACGGGTGATGAGGTGCAATGTAAGCGGGGCTACCGTTCTACGTCTGCAGAGCCCGGCCCCGCGCGTAACTCACCCAGCATAGACTTTCGGAATTAAGGAGTGAGGGGCTACGGGACCAGTTAGGCCCCTGAGTCGCGATGCTCAGGGGTCCCCCTTGACGCACAAATGGCCTTCATACCTTGGCTCCGCTTAGGGAGAGACGAGCGACGAACCAGGCCCGAGGGGCCTGGCTGGGCGGCGTATGTCTTGGCGTGACCCAGTCGTAGCCCCCGTGCCTAGCCCCCTCGCGCGGCACTCCCGAGGGGAGGCATTGCGATGAGGCCAGCCACTGAGCTCTGGGCTCCCTGAGGTTAAACCCTAAACACCTTCATGCAATACACCCAAGACCTCGGCAACAGGGTCTGTTTCGCTTCCGTGGCACACCCACGGAGCAATGGCCAGAAGGAGAGGGCAAATGTTGAAGTGTTGCGAGGCCTGAGGACAAAGACTTTTGACAAGCTGCACGAGAGCTGAAAGCGCTGGATTGATGAGTTGCCTGCAGTTCTTTGGTCGATTAGAACAACGCCAAATCAAGCCACCGGCCAGACACCCTTTGCCCTGGTATACGGGGTAGAAGCAGTTCTCCCCATGAAACTAATATACAGGTCACCTCGAGTGCTTGCTTACGACGAGCTTGAGCAAGAGCGGTTGCGGCAAGATGACGCAACGCTCCTTGAGGAAGATCGTCTTCGGGCGGCAGTGAGAGCAGCACGCTACCAACAAGCCTTGCGCCGCTACCATAGCCACAAGGTTCATGCCCGAAGCTTTGATGAAGGCAACCTTGTTCTTCGACGCGTTCAGTCGGCCACGAATTCCAACAAGTTGACGCCAAAGTGGGAAGGCCCTTATCAGGTAATACGAGTCACCAGGCCTGGTGCAGTCCGCCTGGAGAACGAAGATGCTATTTCAGTGATCAACTCACGGAACATTGAACATCTTCACAAGTTTTACCCATAAGGCACGATTGTCGGGCCCCCCGTCAACCCACCTTTTGTACAAGCCTCGCCGGCAAAGCATGTAACCATCTGTGCAAAGCCAGGCGCAGACTGATAACCCACAAGTATAGGGGATCGCAACAGTTTTCGAGGGTAAAGTATTCAACCCAAATTTATTGATTCCACACAAGGGGAGCCAAAGAATATTCTCAAGTATTAGCAGCTAAGTTGTCAATTCAACCACAGCTGGAAACTTAGTATCTGCAGCAAAGTATTTAGTAGCAAAGTAATATGATAGTAGTGGTAACGGTAGCAAAAGGTAACAGTAGTAAAAGTAATGTTTTTGGTATTTTGTAGTGATGATAGCAATAGCAACGGGAAAGTAAATAAGCGAAGAACAATATATGGAAAGCTCGTAGACAATGGATCGGTGATGGAGAATTATGCCAGATGCGGTTCATCATGTAACAGTCATAACCTAGGGTGACACAGAACTAGTTCCAGTTCATCAATGTAATGTAGGCATGTAATCCGAATATAGTCATACGTGCTTATGGAAAAGAACTTGCATGACATCTTTTGTCCTACCCTCCCGTAGCAGCGGGGTCCTTACGGAAACTAAGGGATATTAAGGCCTCCTTTTAATAGAGTACCGGAACAAAGCATTACCACATAGTGAATACATGAACTCCTCAAACTACGGTCATCACCGGTAAGTATCCCGATTATTGTCACTTCGGGGTTAACGGATCATAACACATAATAGGTGACTATAGACTTGCAAGGTAGGATCAAGAACTCTCATATATTGATGAAAACATAATAGGTTCATATCTGAAATCATGGCTGTAGGATCGAAGTTTGTCTAGAGGGGGGGTGATTAGACTACTTGACCAAATAAAAATTTAACCTTTTCCCAATTTTAGTTCTTGGCAGTTTTTAGCTATCTTAGGACAAGTCAAGCAATCATTACACAATTCAAGCAAGCATGCAAAGAGTATATTGGCAGCGGAAAGTAAAGCATGCAACTTGTAAGAATATAAAGGGAAGGGTTTGGAGAATTCAAATGCTATTGGAGACACGGATGTTTTTCCCGTGGTTCGGATAGGTGGTGCTATCCTACATCCACGTTGATGGAGACTTCAACCCATGAAGGGTAACGGTTATGCGACTCCACGGAGGGCTCCACCCACAAAGGGTCCACGAAGAAGCAACCTTGTCTATCCCACCATGGCCATCGCCCATGAAGGACTTGCCTCACTAGCGGTAGATCTTCATGAAGTAGGCGATCTCCTTGCCCTTACAAACTCCTTGGTTCAACTCCACAATCTTCTCGGAGGCTCCCATGTGACACCTAGCCAATCTAGGAGACACCACTCTCCAAGAAGTAACAAATGGTGTGTCGATGATGAACTCCTTGCTCTTGTGCTTCAAATGATAGTCTCCCCACCACTCAACTCTCTTTCATAGGATTTGGATCTGGTGGAAAGAAGATTTGAGTGGAAAGAAACTTGGGGAAGGCTAGAGATCAAGATTCATATGGTTGGAATGGAATGTCTTGGTATCAACACATGAGTAGGTGGTTCTCTCTCAGAACACATGAGTTGGAATGGTGTATGTGTTTTGATGGATCTCTCCACGAGTGAAGAGGAGGTGGAGGGGTATTTATAGCCTCCACACAAAATCCAACCGTTACACACAATTTATCAATCTCGGTGGGACCGAATCAGAAAACTCGGTTGGACCGAAATAGTAAACCTAGTGACCGTTAGGAATTTCGGTGGGACTGCCATGCAACTCGGTAGGACCGATTCGGTTAGGGTTTGGGCATAACGTAATCTCTGTGAGACCGATTGCACAAACTCGGTGAGACCGAGTTTGGCAATAAGCTAACAAGAGAGTTGGTCAGGCAAACTCGGTGGGACCGACTCGCTCTTTCGGTGAGACCGAAAAGTTACAAGTAGGAAACATAGAGTTTACATTGCAATCTTGGTGGGACCAATTCGCTCTTTCGGCGAGACCGAAAAGTTATGAAAGGGAAATAGAGAGTTTGCAATCCCATCTCGGTGAGACCGAGATCCTTATCGGTAGGACTGAATTGCTAGGGTTTGGCAGTGGCAAATGACAAGTGAAACTCGGTGGCGCCGGAATGAAAGAATCGGTATGACCGAGTTTGGCTTAGGGTTTAGGTCATTTGTGGATATGGGAAAGTAGCTGAGGATTTTGGAGCATATCATTAAGCACATAAAGCAAGAGGCTCATTAAGCAACACCTCATCCCTCCTTGATAGTATTGGCTGTTCCTAAAGACTCAATGTGATCTTGGATCACTAAAATATAAAATGAAGAGTCTTGAACTTTTGAGCTTGAGCCAATTCTTTGTCCTTAGCATTTTAAGGGCTCCACTTTCACATCCATGCCATGCCAATCATTGAGCTTTCCTGAAATAATCATCTTGAAATAGCATTAGCTCAATGAGCTATATGTTGTTATGAATTACCAAAACCACCTAGGGATAGTTGCACTTTCAATCTCCCCCTTTTTGGTAATTGATGACAACATATAGATCAAAGCTTCAACAAATGATAATAAGCATGAAATATATCGTCGCTTTGAGAAGTATGTGACAAATAAGAGCTCCCCCTAAATTTGTGCATATTTAAAATTTGCTTTGGACTGCAAATGCACAAGGACTTAGAATCATGGGTTACTCTTCCATGTCACATACATCTTGGTGGAGCGCTAAAAAATGATAAGATTGAAATACATGCACTCATCACCAAGAATAGTGAATGATCACATAAGATAGATAGAATAATAATATTTAAGCAACCATTAAGCAAACATTAAGTGTAGCTTATGATCAAACACATGATCATCGATGTCTGACACAGATAAGGGCATTGTATCTCACACACAAGCAAATAAAGTTCGAAAAGCCACCAAATAAAACAAGAGAGAATAAAAGCAACACTCTCTCTCGAAGCCTATGATCTATACATTTTCTCCCCCTTTGGCAACGAGTTACCAAAAAGTTCCTAGAAAATGCATAGTGCTAAGTCGACGCTCAGGCTTGATCTTCAGGTGGTGGTGGAGTCCGGAGCACTCCAAGGACGAAGCCTTCGGTAGACATGGTCGGAGTTGAGGCTGAAGTGGATGCTGGAGCTGGTGGAACTGAGGCTGTGGCTGGCGCAGACGTTGTAGCTCTGGTGTCAGCAACTGGCAGTGCAGACGACCTCGCACCTTGTGGCACCCTGGCAAAAGCATCAGTCATGGTCCTGCCTCTCCTCTCATTCATGTCATCCTGGAGCTGCTCCACGGCAGTCTGTATCTCTGTCACCTTGATGTCCAAGTCATAGAACCTCTGTTCCATGATCCTCTCTAAGCTTGCCTGGTTCTGAGTCAGGGTGGCAAGTCCTTGCTCAATCCGCAGGGTGGACGCAATCAGGTAACCAAGCTGCTCTTGTTTGGTTTTCAGGAAGTAATCAGATGCCTCCGCTTGAGTAGGCATCCTGGCAGCTTTCTCCTTCTTCGCCTTCTCCTTCTGAGCTTGTGCATGGGCAGATGATGGCTCATTCTCAGTCATGACCACTTGGTTATCTTCGAAGTCTGGACGGATGGGCAGGTGTTCCTTATCCAAGAGGTATATGCCCGTGCCCATCTTGGAGTTGATGAGCTCCTGAATCTGTGGGGCATACCCACAGCTCCTCTTCTGGTCTGCTACTGTCCTCTTGATTGTTTCCACTATGAGACTTATGACTTTGAATTTTTGAGGCACGTCAAAGGCATGAAGCAAATTGATCGCGTGACCTCTGATCATCTTGTGATCTCCAGACTTGGGCAATAGGGTGTGCCTTAGAATCCAGTTGATAGTGGGCAGTCCTGACAGAAGATAGTGCACTGAGCCAAACTTGAACGTGTCAAGTGCTTCATTCGGAATCTCCTTGTACATGTTGGACATAGAGTTGTGGTCCATATTTTTCTTGGCATAAATGTCCAAGTCATCTTCTTGCTCCTCTGGGGCATTGATCAACTTCGCCCATTCCTCAACAGTTGATTGGTACCTTGTACCCTCTGACATCCAAGTGACCCTGCCATCCGGATAGAAGTGTGCTGTGGAGTAGAATTGCATGATTAGCTCCTCGTTCCACTTTGTGAGCTTCTACCCAACAAAGTCTGCCACTCCACACGCACTAAAGCTGTCATATACTCCAGGGTAGTGTTCCTCATTTTCCTTCATGTAGGTCCAATCGACCCATCTCATGTCACATACAATTGGCTTCTTGTCAAGCAAAACTGTCTCATAGAAATCCTGCTGCTCCTTGGTATGAAATCTGTAGTCCACTGCAGTCCTTCTCCTAGAAGCATACGGATCTGCTTCTCTCCACTTCCTCAGCCCTGAATCTCTCCTGAGCTTCATATCCTCAGCCACAGGATGAGCATCGTTGTGGTTTGGGATCTTGGGCTTGAGCTTCCTAAGGGCATGCTCTTCTTCTTCCTCTGCAACTTCAGGCACTGGGGCCTTGTTCTTCTCAGTGGCTGGGATGCTTCTTGTGTTTCTCTTTGGCTTTGGCTTTGGAGCTGACTTGGCCTTGGAAGCAGCTCCCCCTGATTTTATGGCATCTCCCATTAGCTTGGGAGCCTTGGGTGCTGGTGCAACAACCTCTTCTTCTTCCTCCTCATCTACCATGATGGAGGCCTTCCCAAGCACTCTGGCTATAGTCTTCTTCACTCTTTCTTTCCTCTTTTTGCCGTCAGCTGCAACGGGCTCAATGGGAGCAGGCTTCACAGTTGAAGCTCTAGCCTTTGACATGGGATACCTGCCTGCTGGCCTTTTGATTTTCAGGCCTGGCTTTGTGCCTTGAGCTGGCTCAACTCTCTTTGATGTGTCCTCTTCCTCTGCCACATAGTCTTCATCTTCAGAATCAGAAGTTCTCTTCTTCCTTTGTCTAGTGGCAGCTTTAGGCAGGTTGCTGGGTGTGCTCCTGCTGCCATCATCTGAGGAACTTGAGGGGCTAGTGCCCTCACTCAACTGTACTTGCTGCTCTGAGAGGTTTTGGCTGTCACTTTGGTCTGACATGATGCAAACTGACTGCTGACCCTGTGAATAGATTATAGATGAGATAGAGTGGATGAGCATCACAAAATGCAGAGATTTTTGCAAAAGAATAATTCAAAAACTTAGATTTAGTTTCCCACTGAAATCATCTCGGATCTACCGATTTTCAAACTCGGTGACACCGAAGCCGTTTTGGCAACAGAACTAGTGAACTCGGTCAGACCGAGTCACAGTTCGGTGGCACCGAGACTGCTAGGGTTTCACAGAGTTCCAAAATCGGTCACACCGATAAGTAATTCTCGGTCAGACCGAGTTTTACTTGTGCAATGGCATAAGCCAAATTGGTGGGACCGAGTTTTTCAACTCGGTGGGTCCGAGATGGTTTCGGCGGAAACCTAACCCTAAAATTTTCGAATTAAACCTAATCTACGAGTTCATTGACTGGATAGGAGTTTATCAAACGTGGCAAGAATCATGATGATCACAATGTGCTAGGAATCGGATTGGAGAATAGCACAAAGATCGAGTCCATACCCTAGTTCGGCGGAGACTCGCTACGGCGGCAACGGCGGGGCAGAATTCCCGTTGACGGCGACGGAGACCAGCGACTGGAAGCTGCTAGCGGCGAGGAGGACGATCCGGAGACCCAGGAGGCAGAGTGAGCTATGCGCGGGTGAAGAGGTTTCGGAGAAATTTCCAAAATTCTGCCCGTCACTATATATAGCCCGACCCTGTCGGTGTGACCGAGTGGAACAACTCGGTGGCACCGAGATGCAAAACTGTATACAGTTATTGCAACTCGGTGTGACCGAGTGGTTCAAATCGGTTGCACCGAGATCGAAAACCTAGATCAACTTAACGATCTCGATAGGACCGAAAGTATGGTATCGGTCAGACTGAGAATCACAAAGCGGTTTTGGAAGTTTAAGTCTATGACGAATCGGGGACTCCGAGCGCTCCTCACACAGAGTGGTTCGAATCTGACTTGATCAAGTTTTGTGATGCAGCATGAATGGAGTTTGAGACGAGAAAAGCATAGACAGCTAGAGGAGGTTCTTAGGCATTCTTGTCCATCCACTTGGCAAAAGAAGATAAAGCCAAACAATCAAAACAACAAGTGGATGTCCTCGAATGAGTAAAATATGCAACCAACATGCTCACACAATAAGATGGCAAATGAAATATGTGGCAAAGCATGCACAAACAATTCTAGCATCTATCAAGCAATTTGCGATGACTAGGTCATCTATATATGAGTATATTGACTTAGGAGTCAAGTGTGAACACTTGATCGTAGGTCATACTCATCGTTTAAGCTCAAGTGGGGTTACCACTTTTACATAAAGCATTGTTGTATTCACATCTTTAGAGTTGCCTTAGCTCAAGTCTTAGAGTAAAGCTCCCCCTAGATGTGATATCCCCCCTAAGAGGGATGAACTAACCTTGGGTTTTGTCGATGATGACTTCATGTAGATGTTGAAGATGTGGATGCTCAATATTGATGTAGATCACTTGGAGCTATCCATTTGAGTGAATTGCACTTTCAATACCTACATGGGTTAGTCCCACAAGGAACAAAAAAGGATATCCATAGACATAGAGTGATGCATACACAATATGATGTCCATGAAAACTTTAGGTTACCTTGTCCCTTGTCTTACCAACAAGAGGGTTTGTGACTCCTTGAACTAGTGCATGATGTGGAAGTTGATTGCACTTGTTCTTGCCAAAATGATGAGAGTGCAATATGTTGGCGGAGTCACCCTCAAGAACTCTCTAGTTCTTCTTCTTTTGGATCCACACCATCTTGATGGGAATCCTTGGAGTTGTAGTCGTACTTGATGAAGTGGAATTTGAAGTGGTCTTGGGAATCCACTTGACTAAGGTCTTAGGAGCTTCTTCAAATGCATCAATCTCCTCTTGAAGCTTGTCCTTGCCTTTTTGCTTGTAGTCTTGTGGTGGAAGATCATCTTGAGCTTGTGTCCCCTTGAAAGAAGTATCATACTTCTCTTGTTGAGGAACAAACTTTGTCTTGGGGTATTGATCTTCTTCCCATTCAACTCCATTGGCATTGAACTTTCGTTCAAAACCAACACCTTGATTCTTCCGGTGCATTCCTTGCTTGCGCAAAATTTCCTCGAATTTCTTACTCCCGGCAAGGCTTTTGTATACTCCTTTCTCTATAATCCCCTTCAATAAGCTATTTTCTTGCTCAAGTGTAACTTGGCTAAGAGAATCATTAGTGGAATCAAGAGAACTACTAGAAGCAACAATATTGGATTTAGCATGATCATTGTTACTACTAGAGGAAGAATCTTTCTTGTTCTTGTTACTAGACTTGACTTGAGGCATGTAAGTGGATAATAGTAAATGCTTGGCAATGTAAGAAGAAATTTTCTTGTGGATATCATCATTGATTGCTTTTAAGAACTCATGCTCTTGCTCAAGACTGAGCTTTTCAAAGCGTAATTTCTCATGAGCTCTTAAAAGTTCTCGATGATCTTCGAAGATAGTTTCATGAGCTAACTTAAGAGTGTTTAGTTCTTTAGTTAGAGCCTCAATCTTCTCCTTATCATTGTCATTCGTTTTAGCATGATTAGTTGATGTTTCATCATAGTACTCATCACTAGAGTTGTCAACAAGCAAGTCATCATCACCTAACAAGTCATCTTCATCACTATTGAAATCAACATACTCGGGGTGTGTTACCTTAGGACCTTTGGCCATGAAGCATCTTCCAATTCCTTCATTTGGTGAGTCAAATATGTCGTAGGAGTTGGTTGACACAAGTGCTAGACCGGCAACACCTTCATCTTGAGTATCTTCATAGTCGGAGTGATAACTTCTCTCGGAGTGGCTATCGGAGTCGGAGCCGGATACCCATTCACCAACATGAGCTTGATGTCTTCGTTTTGTGTAGCTCCTTGATGATTTTTCATTCCTTTCCGAATCCTTGCTTCTCCGTGAGTATCTTCGTTCATAACGATCATCTCTACTCCTTCTCTCTCTTGGTGGTGATTCTTTGCTTCTTCTTTTTGGAGAATCTTCTATTCTCTTGTAGGGAGCCGTACACTCATTGGTATAGTGTCCGGGTATTCCACAAATATAGCAGTTTCGCTCTCGACTAGAAGATCTTTTGTCATTGTATGACCTTGACTTGAAGCTTCTATCTTTGCTTCTACTCTTGTAGAACTTGTTGAAGTTCTTCACCATTAAGCTCAATTCTTCATTGAAGGTTTGTTTCTCACTTGATGATGTGGGGACTTCACATGAGGCTTTGTAGGCACCACTTGATTTGTTGTGAAGTTCCTCTTTATCCTTGAGTGACATCTCATGAGCAACAATCCTTCCAATCACTTCCGTTGGCTTGAGATCTTTGTAATTGGGCATCATTTGAATCAATGTGCACACGGTATCATATTTCCCATCCAAGGATCTTAGGATCTTCTTGATGATGAATCTATCGGTCATCTCTTCACTTCCTAAGCCGGCAATCTCATTTGTGATGAGAGCAAGCCTAGAGTACATTTCAGCGACACCTTCACCATCCTTCATCTTGAACTTGTCAAGTTGACTTTGGAGCACATCCAACTTGGATTCCTTGACGGAGTCGGTACCTTCATGCATATCAATCAAAGTGTCCCAAATTTCCTTTGCATTCTCAAGGCGGCTAATTTTGTTGAATTATTCGGGGCACAATCCGTTGAAGAGAATATCACAAGCTTGAGCATTGTATTGCAACATCTTCAACTCATCCGCGGTAGCTTCACGGTTTAGTTCCCTCCCATCAAAGAACTCACCTTGCAAGCCAACACAAACAATAGCCCATACGGCGGGGTTATGTCCAAGAATATGCATTTTCATTTTATGCTTCCAACTAGCAAAATTAGTACCATCAAAGTAAGGACCTCTACGGTGATAATTTCCCTCGCTAGACGCCATACTCTCCTAGGTTGTGAAACCAAGGCTATGACCACCAAAAGCTATGGAGATCAGGGCAAATGGAGACCAAAGCTCTGATACCACTTGTAGGATCGAAAGTATGTCTAGGGGGGTGATTAGACTACTTGACCAAATAAAAACTTAACCTTTTCCCAATTTTAGTTCTTGGCAGTTTTTAGCTATCTTAGGACAAGTCAAGCAATCATTACACAATTCAAGCAAGCATGCAAAGAGTATATTGGCAGCGGAAAGTAAAGCATGCAACTTGCAAGAATATAAAGGGAAGGGTTTGGAGAATTCAAACGTTATTGGAGACACGGATGTTTTTCCCGTGGTTCGGATAGGTGGTGCTATCCTACATCCACGTTGATGGAGACTTCAACCCACGAAGGGTAACGGTTACGCGAGTCCACAGAGGGCTCCACCCACGAAGGGTCCACGAAGAAGCAACCTTGTCTATCCCAGCATGGCCATCGCCCACGAAGGACTTGCCTCACTAGCGGTAAATCTTCACGAAGTAGGCGATCTCCTTGCCCTTACAAACTCCTTGGTTCAACTCCACAATCTTGTCGGAGGCTCCCAAGTGACACCTAGCCAATCTAGGAGACACCACTCTCCAAGAAGTAACAAATGGTGTGTTGATGATGAACTCCTTGCTCTTGTGCTTCAAATGATTGTCTCCCCAACACTCAACTCTCTTTCATAGGATTTGGATCTGGTGGAAAGAAGATTTGAGTGGAAAGCAACTTGGGGAATGCTAGAGATCAAGATTCATATGGTTGGAATGGAATGTCTTGGTCCCAACACATGAGTAGGTGGTTCTCTCTCAGAACATATGAGTTGGAATGGTGTATGTGTTCTGATGGCTCTCTCCACGAGTGAAGAGGAGGTGGAGGGGTATTTATAGCCTCCACACAAAATCCAACCATTACACGCAATTTATCAATCTCGGTGGGACCGAATCAGAAAACTCGGTTGGACCGAAATAGTAAACCTAGTGACTGTTAGGAATTTCGATGGGACTGACATGCAACTCGGTAGGACCGATTCGGTTAGGGTTTGGGCATAACGTAATCTCAGTGAGACCGATTGCACAAACTCGGTGAGACCGAGTTTGGCAATAAGCTAACCAGAGAGTTGGTCAGGCAAACTCGGTGGGACCGACTCGCTCTTTCGGTGAGACCAAAAAGTTACAAGTAGGAAACATAGAGTTTACATTGCAATCTCGGTGGGACCGATTCGCTCTTTCGGTGAGACCGAAAAGTTACGAAAGGGAAACAGAGAGTTTGCAATCCCATCTCGGTGGGACCGAGATCCTTATTGGTAGGACCGAATTGCTAGGGTTTGGCAGTGGCAAATGACAAGTGAAACTCGGTGGCGCCAGAATGAAAGAATCGGTATGACCGAGTTTGGCTTAGGGTTTAGGTCATTTGTGGATATGGGAAAGTAGCTGAGGATTTTGGAGCATATCAATAAGCACATAAAGCAAGAGGCTCATTAAGCAACACCTCATCCCTCCTTGATAGTATTGGCTTTTCCTAAAGACTCAATGTGATCTTGGATCACTAAAATATAAAATGAAGAGTCTTGAACTTTGTAGCTTGAGCCAATTCTTTGTCCTTAGCATTTTGAGGGTTCCACTTTCACATCCATGCCATGCCAATCATTAAGCTTTCCTGAAATAATCATCTTGAAATAGCATTAGCTCAATAAGCTATATGTTGTTATGAGTTACGAAAACCACCTAGGGATAGTTGCACCTTCAATGGCACTTGGGCCGTAGTGACAAGCATTAAGCATGGCAAAGTCATAGCAACATCAATCTCAGAACATAGTGAATACTAGGGATCAAACCCTAACAAAACTAACTCAATTACATGATAGATCTCATCCAACCCATCACCGTCCAGCAAGCCAACGATGGAATTACTAACGCACGGTGGTGAGCATCATGAAATTGGTGATGGAGGATGGTTGATGATGACGATTGCGATGAATTCCCCTCTCCGGAGCCCCGAACGGACTCCAGATTAGCCCTCCTGAGAGGTTTTAGGGCTTGACGGTGGCTCCGTATCATAAAACGTGATGAATTCTTCTCTCTGATTTTTTTCTCCCCGAAACACAATATATAGAGTTGGAGTTGGAGTTGGAGGAGCTCAAGGGGGCCCACGAGGTCGGGGGCGCCCCCCCACCCTCGTGGACAGGTGGTGGGGCCCCTGGCCTTCATCTTTTGCAGGTATTTTTTATATTTTCCAAAAAGTTGCTCCGTGAAGTTTCAGGTCATTCCAAGAATGTTTGTTTCTGCACATAAATAACACCATGGTAATTCTGCTGAAAACAGCGTCAGTCCAGGTTAGTTCCATTCAAATCATGCAAGTTAGAGTCCAAAACAAGGGCAAAAGTGTTTGGAAAAGTAGATACGATGGAGACGTATCAACTCCCCCAAGCTTAAACCTTTGCTTGTCCTCAAGCAATTCAGTTGTCAAACTAAAAGTGATAAAGAAAAACTTTTACAGACTCTGTTTGCTCTTGTTGTTGTAAATATGTAAAGCCAACATTCATGTTTTTAGCAAAGATTATAACTAACCACATTCACAATAACGCTTAGGTCTCAAGTTTACTCATATCAATAGCATAATGAACTAGCGAGCAATAATAATAAATCTCGGATGACAACACTTTCTCAAAACAATCATAATATGATATAACAAGATGGTATCTCGCTAGCCCTTTCTAAGACCGCAAAACATAAATGCAGAGCACCTTTAAAGACCAAGGACTGACTAGACATTGTAATTCATGGTAAAATAGATCTAGTCAAGTCATACTCAATGTAAACTAACAATAATGAATGCAAATGACAACGGTGCTCTCCAACTAGTGCTTTTTAATAAGAGGATGATGACTCAGCGCAAAAGTAAATAGATAGGCTCTTCACAGAGGGAAGCAGGGATTTGTAGAGGTGCCAGAGCTCGGTTTTGAAATAGAGGTGAATAATATTTTGAGTGGTATACTTTCATTGTCAACATAACAACCAAGAGATGGCAATATCTTCCATGCTACACACATTATAGGCAGTTCCCAAACAGAATGGTAAAGTTTATACTCCCCCTTCCACCAACAAGCATCAATCCATGGCTTGCTCGAAACAACGAGTGCCTCCAGCTAACAAGAGTCCCAAGGGGAGTTTTGTTTGCAATTATTTTGATTTAGTTTGCATAAAGCATCGGACTGGGCATCCGGTGACCAGCCACTTTCTCTTGAGTGAGGAGCGGAGTACACTCCTCTTGAGAATAACCCGCCTAACATGGAAGATACA
This sequence comes from Triticum monococcum, assembly GCA_034509565.1. Classification (NCBI taxonomy): domain Eukaryota; kingdom Viridiplantae; phylum Streptophyta; class Magnoliopsida; order Poales; family Poaceae; genus Triticum; species Triticum monococcum. The sequence continues at coordinate 143,410,443 of CM067841.1, read as the reverse complement.
GACAACCCTAGTTGATACATGAGCTATTCGAGCATACAAAACAGGATATTTATTTGAAGGTTTAGAGTTTGGCACATACAAATTTACTTGGAACAACAGGTAGATACTGTATATAGGTAGGTATGGCGGACTCATGTGGAATAACTTTGGGGTTTAAGGGATTGGATGCACAAGTAGTATTCCCGCTTAGTACAGGTGAAGGCTAGCAAAAGACTGCGAAGCGACCATCTAGAGAGCGACAACAGTCATGAACATGAATTAAAATTAATCAACACCGAATGCAAGCATGAGTAGGGTATAATCCACCATGAACATAAATATCGTGAAGGCTATGTTGATTTTGTTTCAACTACATGCCTGAACATGTGCCAAGTCAAGTCACTTAAATCATTCAGAGGAGGATACCACCCTATCATACCACATCACAACCATTTTAATAGCATGTTGGCATGCATGGTAAACCATTATAACTCATAGCTAATCAAGCATGGCACAAGAAACTATGATTTCTAGTTGTCATTGCAAACATGTTTATTCATAATAGGCTGAATCAGGAATGATGAACTAATCATATTTACAAAAACAAAAGAGGTCGAGTTCATACCAGCTTTTCTCATCTCAATCAGTCCATCATATATCGTCATAATTGCCTTTCACTAGCATGACCGAACGATGTGAATAATAATAATAGTGCACGTGCACTGGACTAAGCTGGAATCTACAAGCATTCAATAAACATGAGAAGACAAGGCAATATGGGCTCTTTTGTTAGATCAACAATAATGCATATAAGAGCCACTTCAACAATTTAATTATGGTCTTCTCCTGTCGACCCCCAAAGAAAAGAAAAGAAATAAAACTATTCACACGGGAGAGCTCCCAACAAGTAAAAGAAGAACAAGAAATCTTTTTGGGTTTTCTTTTTATTTACTACTACAAGCATTGTAAGTAAACTAATTATAAGCTACAACTAATTTTTTTGGTTTTTTCTTAAGGTTTATTAAACACACAAAAAGAAAGCATAAAAATAAAATAAACTAGCATGGATGATACAATGAAAAAGTATGAGCACCGACTTCTAGCAATGAGTGTGTGGACATAAATGTAATGTCGGTGGGAAATACGTACTCCCCCAAGCTTAGGCTTTTGGCCTAAGTTGGTCTATGGCCACGGCTCGCCTGGAGGATATCCATAATAGTAGCTAGGGTCATACTGCGATGCAGCGGCTATCGCCTCCTGAGCTGCAGCGTGCCGACGAGCGGCCTCCGCTCTCCTCTCGTACTCATCTGCCTCCTCTCTGGTAATAACATATCTTCCTTTTGCCTGATGATCAAAGAATGCTAGAGCAGAGAGAGTAATATGGACAGCACTACGTCTGTCAAAGATTAGTCGATACTGGAGAGGCGATTCATTCCTCTCGACAAACTGGTGGTGAACCATAGCATTAAAGTCTAGGTAAGCAGGGGGTAATTCAATATCATCTTCGCGTATGGCTACACCAAGAAAATTAGCTATGCGGGTTGCATAAATTCCTCCAAAGAAATCTCCATTAAATCTATTAAGATGCAACCTACATGCAACAATGGCTCCCAAATTATAAGATTTATCTCCTAACACAGCACTCCTAAGGATACTGAGGTCAGGGAGACACATATGACATGCCTCATCTTTACCATTAATGCATCTACCTATGAAGAGAGCAAAATAATGTATAGGAGGAAAGTGAATGCTCCATATGGTAGCTTGTGTAATATCTCTAGATTCTCCCACAGTTATGCTAGCAAGAAAATCTCTAAATTCGGATTTGTGAGGATCCCTTATAGTACCCCATTGTGGAAGTTTGCAAGCAGTGGTAAAATCCTCTAAGTCCATAGTATAAGAATTTTCATAAAGATCAAACAGGACAGTTGGAGAATTACATGAAGATGAAAATTCAAACCTCCTCACAAAGGAACTAGTGAGATTGTGATACTGGCTGCACTTCTCTTCCCCGTAGCTCACAAGATCAGCGTTATGCAAATATGCGTTGAATTCTTCCTTAATGCCCGCTCGATCCATAAAGTTTTCAGAAGGCCACTCACAAGGACGCACTGGAGCGTCTCTTGGTGGCTCATCATCAGCATCACGCATTGCAAGCCTGGGTCCTTGCTTCCTTGAGGAACCACCTTGGAACATTTTCTGAAGCATTTTTCTTCCTCTGAAAAATTCTAAAAATTGTTAGTAACTTCAAAATAAAAGTAAACCAAACTCAATAATATTGATAGCAATTACTCCTACAAGTGCCCAGGGCCTATATCATGCATCAAAACTACTTTTGACCATATAAATTTGACATGCAAGCTCAAGAACAGGGTCACCTAAGCAGCAAAAATTTGCAATGAATAAAGCACCAGAACAAAAACTAATTGGACCAATGGAGGAGTCACATACCAAGGAACAATCTCCCCAAGTAGTTTTGTGAGAGGTGCTTTGAGCAAGGAGATCGAAAATGGCAGCAAAATGAGCTTGGACTCGGATTTGAGCTGGATATTCGTGTTTGGGAGGAAGAAGGAGTGTGTGGGTGAAAGGATAAGTGGAGGAGGACCACCATGGGCCCATGTGGCAGGGGGCGCGCCCAGGGGGGTAGGGCGCGCCCTCCACCCTCATGGGCAGGTGGTTGACCCCCTGCAGTGTTCTCAGTGCCAAATATTCTCAAATAATCCAGAAAAAATCATATTTATATTTCAGGGCATTTGGAGAACTTTTATTTTTGGGGTATTTTTATATTGCACGAATAATCAGATAACAGACAGAAAGTACTTATTTTTATTTTATTTAATATAAATAATAGAAAGTAAAAGGAGGGTATAGAAGGTTGTGCCTTCTAGTTTCATCCATCTCATGCTCATCAAAAGGAATCCACAAACAAGGTTGATCAAGTCTTGTTAACGAACTCATTCTAAATAACATGGAACCGGAGAAATTTCGAATAACATTATGTTACCTCAACAGGGATATGCACATCCCCAATAATAAGATTATCATATTTCTTCTTGACAGTAGGAAGAGGAAATTCAAAATCTCCAAATATAATCGACGGAATTTTTCCAATAGAGTTGATACTATGAACTTGAGGTTGTTTCCTCGCAAAGTGTACCGTATGCTCATTACCATTAACATGAAAAGTGACACTGCCTTTAGTGCAATCAATAAAAGCCCCTGCAGTATTCAAAAAGGGTCTTCCAAGAATAATAGACATACTATCATCCTCGGGGATATCAAGAATAACAAAGTCCGTTAAAATAGTAACGTTTGCAACTACAACAGGCACATCCTCACAAATACCGACAGGTATAGCAGTTGATTTATCAGCCATTTGCAAAGATATTTCAGTAGGTGTCAACTTATTCAAATCAAGTCTATGATATAAAGAGAGAGGCATAACACTAACACCGGCTCCAAGATCACATAAAGCAGTTTTAACATAGTTTCTTTTAATGGAGCATGGTATAGTGGGTACTCCTGGATCTCCAAGTTTCTTTGGTATTCCACCCTTAAAAGTATAATTAGCAAGCATGGTGGAAATTTCATCTTCCGGTATCTTTCTTTCATTTGTAATAATATCTTTCATGTACTTAGCATAAGGATTTGTTTTGAGCATATCAGTTAATCGCATACGCAAAAAGATAGGTCTAATCATTTTAGCAAAGCGCTCAAAATCCTCATCATCCTTTTTCTTGGATGGTTTGGCAGGAAAAGGAATGGGTTTCTGAACCCATGGCTCTCTTTCTTTACCATGTTTCCTAGCAACAAAGTCTTTCTTATCATAACGTTGATTCTTTGATTATGGGTTATCAAGATCAACATCAGGTTCAATTTCTATATCATTATCATTAACATTACCACTTGTTTCAGTTTCATTACCAGGTTGTGTTTCAGCATCAGAAATAGAAATATCATTTGGATTCTTAGGTGTTTCAACAATAGGTTCACTAGAAGCATGCAAAGTCCTATCATTTTTCTTTTTCTTCTTTTTAGAAGAACTAGGTGCATCTATATTATTTCTCTGAGAATCTTGCTCAATTCTCTTAGGATGGCCTTCAGGATACAAAGATTCCTGAGTCATTCTACCAGTTCTAGTAGCCACTCTAACAACATAATCATTATATTTACTATTCAATTCATTGAGCAAATCATTTTGAGCTTTAAGTACTTGTTCTACTTGAGTAGTAACCACAGAAGCATGTTTACTAATAAGTTTAAGTTCACCTTTGACATTAGCCATATAATCACCCAAGTGTCCAAGCATATTTGAATTATATTTTAATTGTCTACCAAAATAAGCATTAAAGTCTTCTTGCTTAGCCATAAATTTATCAAATTCATCTAAGCATGGGCTAGCAATTTTAGTAAATGGGATTACAGCTTTATCATATCTATAGAGAGAATTTACCTTTACTACCTGTGTCAGGTTATCAAGACCATGAGTTTCTTCAATAGGTAAAGGATTTGGATTATATGTTTCTTCAACAGGCGGTAAATTAAGACCATGTATTTCTTCAATAGGAGGTAAATTCTTAACATCTTCAGCTTTAATACCCTTTTCTTTCATAGATTTCTTTGCCTCTTGCATATCTTCAGGACTGAGAAATAGAATACCCCTCTTCTTCGGAGTTGATTTAGGAATAGGCTCGGGAATTGGCTCCGGAGGTGTCCAATTATTTTCATTTGTCAACATATTATTCAATAGAATTTCAGCTTCATCTGGTGTTCTTTCCCTGAAAACAGAACCAGCACAACTATCCAGGTAATCTCTGGAGGCATCGGTTAGTCCATTATAAAAGATATCAAGTATTTCATTTTTCTTAAGAGGATGATCAGGCAAAGCATTAAGTAATTGGAGAAGCCTCCCCCAAGCTTGTGGGAGATTCTCTTCTTCAATTTGCATGAAATTACATATATCCCTTAAAGCAGCTTGTTTCTTATGAGCAGGGAAATATTTAGTAGTGAAGTAATAAATCATATCCTGGGGACTACGCACACAACCAGGATCAAGAGAAATAAACCATATCTTAGCATCACCCTTTAATGAAAATGGAAATATTTTAAGGATATAAAAGTAGTGAGTTCTCTCATCTTTAGTGAATAGGGTGGCTATATCATTCAGTTTAGTAAGATGTGCCACAACAGTTTCAGATTCATAACCATGAAAAGGATCAGATTCAACCAAAGTAATTATATGAGGATCAACAGAGAATTCATAATCCTTATTAGTGACAAAGATAGGTGAAGTAGCAAAAGCAAGATCAGATTTCATTCTAGAATTTAGAAATTGCTTACTCCATTTAGCCAATATTTTTTAGTTCAGTTCTATTTCTGCAAGCTAAAATAGCTAAAGAAGCATCTTGATCAAAAACATAACCCTTAGGAATGGCAAGTGGTTCTTCATTATCACTTTCATCAGTATCATCAGATTCAATATTTTCAATTTCTCTAGCCCTAGCAAGTTGTTCATCAAGAAAAGCACTAAGTGGCATAGTAGTATCAGGCATAGTGGTAGTTTCATCATAAGTATCATGCATAGCAGAAGCGGCATCATCAATAACATGCGACATATCAGAACGAAGAGCAGAAGCAGGTGTAGGTGTCGCAAGCTTACTCAAAACAGAAGGTGAATCAAGTGCAGAGCTAGATGGCAGTTCCTTACCTCCCCTCGTAGTTGAGGGATAGATCTTGGTTTTTGGATCTCTCAAGTTCTTCATAATGATAAGCAGATATATATCCCAAGTGACTCAAAGAATAGAGCTATGCTCTCCGGCAACAGCGGCAGAAAATAGTCTTGATAACAAACAAGTATAGGGGATCACAACAGTTTTCGAGGGTAGAGTATTCAACCCAAATTTAATGATTCGACACAAGGGGAGCCAAAGAATATTCTCAAGTATTAGCAGCTGTGTTGTCAATTCAACCACAGTTGGAAACTTAATATATGCAGCAAAGTATTTAGTAGCAAAGTAATATGATAGTAGTGATAACGGTAGCAAAAGGTAACAGTAGTAAAAGTAATATTTTTGGTATTTTGTAGTGATGATAGCAATAGCAACGGGAAAGTAAATAAGCGAAGAACAATATATGGAAAGCTCATAGGCAATGGATCGGTGATGGAGAATTATGCCGGATGCGGTTCATCATGTAACAGTCATAACCTAGGGTGCCACAAAACTAGCTCCAGTTCATTGATATAATGTAGGCATGTATTCCGAACATAGTCATACATGCTTATGGAAAAGAAGTTGCATGACATCTTTTGTCCTACCCTCCCGTGGCAGCAGGATCCTTACGGAAACTAAGGGATATTGAGGCCTCCTTTTAATAGAGAACTGAAACAAAGCATTAACACATAGTGAATACATGAACTCCTCAAACTACGGTCATCACCAGTAAGTATCCCAATTATTGTCACTTCGGGGTTAACGGATCATAACACATAATAGGTGACTATAGACTTGCAAGATAGGATCAAGAACACTCATATATTGATGAAAACATAATAGGTTCAGATCTGAAATCATGGCACTCGGGCCCTAGTGGCAAGCATTAAGCATAGCAAAGTCATAGCAACATCAATCTCAGAACATAGTGGACACTAGGGATCAAACCCTAACAAAACTAACTCGATTACATGATAGATCCCATCCAACCCATCACCGTCCAGCAAGCCTACGATGGAATTACTCACGCACGGCAGTGAGCTTCATGAAATTGGTGATGGAGGATGGTTGATGATGACGATGGCAACGGATTCCCCTCTCCGTAGCCCTGAACGGACTCCAGATCAGCCCTCCCTAGAGGTTTTAGGGCTTGGCGGCGGCTCCGTATCGTAAAACGCGATGATTTCTTCTCTCTAGTTTTTTTCTCATCGAAACTCAATATATGGAGGTGGAATTGGAGTCAGAGAGGCAACAGGGGGCCCACGAGGTAGGGGGCGCGCCCCCACCCAGGTGGCAAGACGGTGGGCCCCTGGCCTTCATCTTTGGCAGGTATTTTTCTTATTTTCTGAAAAGTGTCTCGTTGAAGTTTCATGTCATTCCGAGAACGTTTGCTCCTGCACTATAAATAACACCATGGTAATTCTGCTGAAAACAGCGTCAGTTTGGGTTAGTTCCATTCAAATCATGCAAGTTAGAGTCCAAAACAAGGGCAAAAGTGTTTGGAAAAGTAGATACGTTGGAGACGTATCACTCAACAGTAATTTGTTTACCCACCGTAATACTTATGCTCTCAAGAGAAGCCACTAGTGAAACCTATGGCCCCCAGGTCTATTTTCCATCATATTAATCTCCCGTTAACAAGCTATTTCTGGTGCCGTTTTTATTTCGCTTTATTTACTTTGCATCTTTATCATAAAAATACCAAAAATATTATCTTATTATATCTATCAGATCTCACTCCCGTAAGTGACCGTGAAGGGATTGACAACCCCTTTATTGCGTTGGTTGCGAGGATTTTATTTGTTTGTGTAGGTGCGAGGGACTCGTGCGTGGCCTCCTACTGGATTGATACCTTGGTTCTCAAAAACTGAGGGAAATACTTACGCTGCTTTACTGCATCACCCTTTCCTCTTCAAGGGAAAACCAACGCAGTGCTCAAGAGGTAGCAAGAAGGATTTCTGGCGCCGTTGCCAGGGAGTCTACGCAAAATTCAACATACCAAAATAAGCATTAAAATCTTCTTGCTTAACCATAAATTTATCAAACTCATCTAAGGACGGGCTAGCAAACTTAGTAAATGGGATTTCAGCTTTATCATATCCATAGAGAGAATTTACCTTTACTACCTGTGTCGGGTTATCAAGACCATAAGTTTCTTCAATAGGTAATGGATTGAGATCATATGCTTCTTCAATAGGCGGTAAATTAAGACCATGTATTTCTTCAATAAGAGGTAAATTCTTAACATTTTCAGCTTTAATACCTTTTTCTTTCATAGATTTCTTTGCCTCTTGCATATCTTCAGGACTGAGAAATAGAATACCCCTCTTCTTCGGAGTTGGTTTAGGAATAGGATCAGGAATTGGCTCCGGAGGTGTCCAATTATTTTCATTTGTCAGCATATTATTCAATAGAGTTTCAGCTTCATCCAGTGTTCTTTCCCTGAAAACAGAACCAGCACAACTATCCAGGTAATCTCTGGAGGCATCGGTTAGTCCATTATAAAAGATATCAATTATTTCATTTTTCTTAAGAGGATGATTAGGCAAAGCATTAAGTAATTGGAGAAGCCTCCCCCAAGTTTGTGGGAGACTCTCTTCTTCAATTTGCACAAAATTATATATATCCCTTTTAGCAGCTTGTTTCTTATGAGCAGGGAAATATTTAGCAGATAAGTAATAAATCATATCCTGGGGACTACGCACACAGCTAGGATCAAGAGAATTAAACCATATCTTAGCATCACCCTTTAATGAGAACGGAAATATTTTAAGGATATAAAAGTAGCGAGTTCTCTCATCATTAGTGAACAAGGTAGCTATATCATTTAATTTAGTAAGATGTGCCACAATAGTTTCAAATTCATAGCCATGAAAAGGATCAGATTCAACCAAAGTAATTATATCAGGATCAACAGAGAATTCATAATCCTTATCGGTAACACAGATAGGTGAAGTAGCAAAAATAGGGTCAGGTTTCATTCTAGCATTTAGAGATTGCTTATTCCATTTAGCTAATAACTTCTTGAGTTCATATCTATCATTGCAAGCTAAAATAGCTAAAGAAGCTTCTTTATCAAAAACATAACCCTCAGGAATAACACGCAAGTCTTCATCATCAATTTCATTAGTATTATCAGATTCAATATTTTCAATCTCTCTAGCCCTAGCAAGTTGTTCATCAAGAAATTCACCAAGTGGCATAGTAGTATCAAGCATAGAAGTAGTTTCATCATAAGTATCATGTATAGCAGAAGTGGCATCATCAATAACATGCGACATATCAGAACGAATAGCAGAAGCGGGTTTAGGTGTTGCAAGCTTACTTAAAACAAAAGGTGAATCAAGTGCAGAGCTAGATGGTAGTTCCTTACCTCCCCTCGTAGTTGAGGGATAAATCTTGGTTTTTGGGTCTCTCAAGTTCTTCATAATGATAAGCAGATATAAATCCCAAGTGACTCAAAGAATAGAGCTATGCTCCCCGGCAATGGTGCCAGAAAATAGTCTTGATAACCCACAAGTATAGGGGATCGCAACAGTTTTCGAGGGGAGAGTATTCAATCCTAATTTATTGATTCGACAAAAGGGGAGCCAACGAATATTCTCAAGTATTAGCAGCTGAGTTGTCAATTGAACCACACTTGGAAACTTAATATCTACAGCAAAGTGTTTAGTAGCAAAGTAAGATGATAGTAGTGGTAACGGTAGCAAAAGGTAACAGTAGTAAAAGTAATGTTTTTGGTATTTTGTAGTGATGATAGCAATAGCAACGGGAAAGTAAATAAGCGAAGAACAATATATGGAAAGCTCGTAGGCAATGGATCAGTGACGGAGAATTATGCCGGATGCGGTTCATCATGTAACAGTCATAACCTAGGGTGACACAGAACTAGCTCCAGTTCATCAATGTAATCTAGGCATGTATTCCGAATATAGTCATACGTGCTTATGGAAAAGAATTTGCATGACATCTTTTGTCCTACCCTCCCGTGGTAGCGGGGTCCTTACGGAAGCTAAGGGATATTAAGGCCTCCTTTTAATAGAGTACCGGAACAAAGCATTAACACATAGTGAATACATGAACTCCTCAAACTACGGTCATCATCGGTAAGTATCCCGGTTATTGTCACTTCGGGGTTAACGGATCATAACACATAATAGGTGACTATAGACTTGCAAGATAGGATCAAGAACTCTCATATATTGATAAAGACTTAATAGGTTCAGATCTGAAATCATGGCACTCGAGCCCTAGTGACAAGCATTAAGCATAGCAAAGTCATAGCAACATCAGTCTCAGAACATAGTGGATACTAGGGATCAAACCCTAACAAAACTAAATCGATTACATGATAGATCTCATCCAACCCATCACCGTCCAGCAAGCCTCCGATGTAATTACTCACGCACGGCGGTGAGCATCATGAAATTGGTGATGGAGGATGGTTGATGATGATGATGGCGACGGATTCCTCTCTCCGGAGCCCCGAACGGACTCCGGATCAGCCCTCCCGAGAGGTTTTAGGGCTTGGTGGCGGCTCCGTATCATAAAACTTCTTCTCTCTGATTTTTTTCTCCCCGAAACACAATACATAGAGTTGGAGTTGGCGTCAGAGGAGCTCCAGGGGGCCCATGAGGTAGGGGGCGCGCCCTAGGGGGGAAGGCGCGCCCCCACCCTCGTGGACAGGTGGTGGGCCCCCTGGCCTACATCTTTTGCAGGTATTTTTTATATTTTCCAAAAAGTTGCTCCGTGAAGTTTCATGTCATTCCGAGAACGTTTGTTTCTACACATAAATAACACCATGGTAATTCTGCTGAAACCAGCATCAGTCCGGGTTAGTTCCATTCAAATCATGCAACTTAGAGTCCAAAACAAGGGCAAAAGTGTTTGGAAAAGTAGATACGACGGAGACGTATCACAGACCCTGAGCATAAATAAGTGAAGCGCTGGCGCCCCAAGTTTTAGCATGCATGCTAGGTTAAGTCTCTCCATCAGTTAGGGTTGATAGTGCATAGCGGCGACTAACACCTAGCCTAGAGGTCGAGTATGCCTCTTTATGTCTCCCTTGATTCGCGGGGCACATGGACGCTTCTGTCGGTGTTTTGGGAATGGGGGTCCCCAGAATTGTCTGCCTGCAGCCCATGGCGTGGCTTTGCGGCAGGCCTGTACGGCACATCTTCATCAACAAGGAACCAAGACCCTCACGAGGGGCCAAGCCTTGCGAGGCGGACGACACTAGACCTGTCGGATCATGGGTTTCGGCAAACCCTTAAGGTTCGAACAATGGGGTGCGCGCGGAGATCATGCCTTCTACCTCCCCGTCTCGCAAGGATCTAAACTACTAAAAGAACTGCACAAGAGACACAAGGTTTATACTGGTTCGGGCCACCATTGTGGTGTAATACCCTACTCCAGTGTGTGGTGGGTGGATTGCCTCTTGGGGCTATTGATGATGAATAATACAGGGAAGAACAACCTTGCGAGGGTCTGTTCTAGACTGGGGCGATGAACTGCTAGGAGGAGTTCAGCCACCCTTCTCTCTTTCTCTCTCTCTCTCTCTCTTTTCCTCGCCCCCTTTTCGGATGCCTCTACCCTGGGGGTGGCTAGTCCTATTTATAGGCAAAGGCCCTAGGCCTCTTCCCAAATATTGAGCGGGAAGGGCGCCAACAATTGGCCAATTCGAAGGGGAACATCTAGTACAGTTATCCTGACTAAAGTTGGTCTTCGCCTGCGAAAGACTCTGCGGTAACGCCGTGCTGGGCTCCATGGTGACCTCCGTCTCATAGTCCTCCTGGTCTTGGTCTCGTTGCGCCGAAATGGCAACCTTTGCCTGATGCCTCGGTACTCCGCGGCTGCGCTTGCCCCCTTTGCACCAAAGAGGAAAGAAGGACGCTGCGCACGCTGGCGCCCGCCTGGCGCCCTGAGTCGTCATGGCCTGCGTCATGGGCACCTCGCGAGGTACCCCGCCTTGATTTCTCCGCCTCCTCACGAGCCAGCCTGAGGAGGCTGCGCCTGAGGATGTGTTGTGTCATCCGCCCCGCGAGGCTTGGCCCCTCGCGAGGGTGTTGAGTCTTGTGTTGATGAAGATGGGCCATGCTGGGCCTCCTTTGAGCCACGCCGCAGGCCGCAGGCATGCAAGTCTAGGGACCCCCGTTCCCAGAACGCCGACAAGACCTCCTTAGGAGCGGCCTCACCATGTTGGCTCGTGAGGGGAAAAGAGTTCAAGGCCAGGCAAACCTCGTGAGGTTCTCATGACGTGAGCCATCACGATCGAGACCAGGCGGGTTCCAGCGCGCGCAGCGTCCTTGTTTCCCCTATGGTGCTAAGGGGGCAAGCGCAGGCGCGGAGTACCGAGGCATTAGGCAAAGGTTTCCATAGTGGTGCAACAAGACCAAGACTAGAAGGACGACAAGACGGAGGTCACCGTGGATCCCAAGACGGTGTCATCACTAGAGCCTTTTGCAGGCGAAGACCACTTTTGTCAGGATAGCTTGTACTAGTTGTCCCCTTTCAAATTGGACGTTGTTGGATCCCTTCCCGCTCAATTTTTGGGGAGAGGACCAGGCCACTATTAATAGAGCTAGCCACCACCATAGCTAGGGGGATCGACCGGACCAGAGATTAGAGACACCACATCCTGTCCACACACCCACCAAGCACAAGAACACCTCAACCTCAGGAGGTTGTTGTTCCCCTTGTACTATTCTTCATCATCCCAAGAGGCAATCCACCACCACCACAATGGAGTAGGGTATTACACCACAATGGTGGCCCAAACCAGTATAAATCTTGTGTCTTTGTGTTGTGAGTTCATCAAGCTAGTTCGTAAGTTCTTAGCCTAGTTAGGACGCAGATCAGTAGGGAGGAAATCTTCATGCGCACCCTAGTGTTCGAACCTTAAGGGTTTTGCCGGAACCCGTGGTCTGACATTTGGCGCGCCGGGTAGGGGTGCGCCGGAATATTTTCCGCCGTCGATTTGCGCTCCACCATCTCCACGCCCGCTCCCCCATGGAGGGCGCCCCACCAGTTGGACCTACCGGTGCCCACGGCGGCGCCTGGGGGCTCCGAGCCCTCGCCCCCGCCTTGTGACGGGTGTAGTGGCCACCAAAGTTCGAGCCGGAGATGCCTCCACGCTACAACGGCGCGGCGGACCCGTCGGCTTTCCTGCTGGCGTACGAGGAGGCCGTCCTAGAAGCCGGGGGCAACGACAAGGTCATGGCCAACTGTTTTCCGATGGCCCTTGTAGGCGCGCCGCGTGCCTGGCTCCTCCATCTGCCGGAGTCTTTTGTCGCCACCTGGGAGGAGCTGCGCAACCTCTTCATCAACCGCTTTGGGGAGCCGGCGGCCCCCGTTGTCGGATCCCTTCTCGGCGGTTCAATAGCGCTGCCCTCAGGTCGGCATGTTAAGACATACTTTCGCCAGATCGGCACCGCTTCCAAGCGCCCGGGGGCTCCGCCCGGCTGGGCCACGCCTGAGGCCAACCTCACCTTCGACTCAGAGGATCATCCCGTCTCCACCATCGGCTCGGGTGCGCTCCCGATGTTGTGCGCACCCACCATCTGCCACGTATCCATCACCAAGACGCTTGTCGGCGGCGGCGCCGGCCTCAATGTGCTCTCCGTCAAGACCTTCAGCCTCCTTCACGTGGCGTTCGAGCGGCTCCGCCCCAGCAAGTCCTTCTCGGGAGTTGGCGGAGGCCCTGCCCTCTCCCTGGGGCAGATCTGCCTCCCCGTAACCTTCAGCACACGCGACAACTACCGCACCGAGCTCATCGACTTCGACATCGCCCGCATTGGCCTCCCGTACAACGCCATCCTCGGGTACCCATCTCTAGCCCAGTTCATGGCAGCAACCCATCCTGCTTACAATCTCATGAAGATGCCAGGGAGCCGAGGTGTCCTCGCCATCAAGGGGGACGCCAAGTAGGCCCTGGCGGCACTCAAGCTTGCCTTCAAGGCTGCCGCGACAGCACGGCTTGACGACGCGGACACCTCCAAGGCCAAGGGAGCCGCACAACCAAGAAGAAGAAGTTCTTCACTCAAGACAATGCAGAAAAACCAGGCAAGTGCTGGTCGACGAAGACGGGTCCTCAGGGGCAACCTTTACCATAGGCGCTAACCTCGAACTTGCACAAGAGGTGGCGCTAGTGAGGTTTCTGCAGGCAAACAAGGGAGTGTTCGCCTAGGAGCCCGATCAGCTGGTAGGGGTCCCGAGAGATGTAATAGAGCACCACCTGAAGGTGTGCCCCAACGTGCGCCCCGTGAAGCAGAAGGCAAGGTGGCAGTTCACGGAGAAGCAAGCTTTCATCATCCAAGAAACTCGCAAGTTGGAAGCTGCGGGTGTCATTCGCGAGGTTCGGTACCCGAATGGCTGGCGAACTCCGTCGTCGTCCCCAAGAAAGGTGGGAAGGAACAGATGTGTGTCGACTTCACCAACCTCAACAAGTCCTGCCCCCAAGATCCGTTCCCGCTTCCACGCATCGATCAGATCGTCGACTCCACCACCGAGTGCGACTTGCTATGCTTCCTGGACACATTCTTAGGATACCACCAGATCAAGATGGTGGTAGAAGATGTGGACAAGACGGCATTCCTGACCCCGTGTGGAGTGTACTGCTACACTTGCATGTCATTCAGGCTGCGCAACGCAGACGCAACCTTCCAATGGCTCATGCATATCGCCTTAGGGCGGTAGCTCGGGAGAAACACTAAAGCCTAGATCGACGACATCGCGGTGAAGTCTCGGGAGGCGGGGACCTTGATCCAAGACCTGGAAGAGACCTTTGAAAGCCTTCGCCAGGTGGACTTGTGACTCAACCCGGAGAAATGTGTGTTTGGAGTCCCTTCCGGCAAGCTGCTGGGTTTCCTCGTGTCCCACAAGGGAATCGAGGCCAACCCAGACAAGGTCAAGGCTATTGAAGACATGAGTCCACCACAGACCCTCAAGGAAATGCAGAAGCTGGCTGGTCGGGTGACCATGTTGGGGCGCTTCATCTCCAAGCTAGGAAAGCGCGCCCTACCCTTCTTCAAGCTGATGAAAAAGAAGGGCCCGTTCGAATGGACCCCGGAGGCCGACCGAGCTTTTCAAGACCTCAAGAGATACCTGACCAGCCCTCCAGTAATGGTGGCGCCGCGGCCTGGCGAGCCCTTAGTGCTCTATCTCGCCGCCACCTCGTACTCAGCCAGCGCGGCTCTGGTGGCAGTTCAGGAGGAACACCAAGCCAAGGGCACCTCGCGCCATACCACGCCTGTAGCAGAGACGACGCAATACGAGAAGGACCTCACAAGGGCCGCAGTGGCAGCGGCAGAGGATCAGGCGCGGTAGGACGATGCCCCCAAGCTCGTGAAGACCTCGGCGAACGATCAAGCGTCTGGGGCCCTACCTTCATAGGAGGCGCCTTGATATCTCCGCTCCTCGTGAGCCTGCCTAGCTAGGCCACTCCGGAGGAGGTCTTGCATCGACTGCCTCGTGAGGGTCTTGGGTGCTTTGTGGGCGAAGATGGGCCGTACGGCCTGCTGGCTTAGCTGTGCCGTGGGCCGCAGGCAGGCAAGTCTGGGGACCCCCATCCCTAGAATGCCGATAGTAGCCCCCGGGCCCAAGATGCACGCGGGCTTGGCTTCACGGCGAAGCCAATGGTCAAGCTCGAAGCGCCGCGGGCCCCAAAAGCCTGCGGCCTTGGTTGACGCGTGGCGGTTGATTGGACGTGGGCGTCTCCGCTTCCCCACGCTACTTCGGTGACTGCACGACTTGACAAGTCCCTGCGACATGCAAGGGAAACCATCATTACCTGTGATCGTGGGAGACGCCGGTTGGCCTTCTCTTGCTATAAATGGGGAGGGGGCGGAGCCCCTGTTGCCCATCTCTTCCTTGCTTGCTTCCCCCTTCTTGCTCCATTGCTTGTAGTGCCTCCGATGGCGCCTCAAAGGAAGTTTTCTGCCACCGAGAAGGGGAAGGACCCTCGCGAGGGCCCTGGTTCCTTGGTGCCCAAGCGCGGTCACGGCCGCCCGCGCAAGCACGCTGTGACCCCCGTCGTGGCCCACCGTCAAGGCGGCGCCACGGCACACGGAGGGGGCTGTCCCAACCGTGGCGGTCCAGTTGACAGGGGGAGGTGCGCGATGGTGGTGAGGCCTCCTCGCCCGTGCTTCCATTCAGCGGAGGCGTCGCCGGAGTTCATTGTTTGGTCGGAAAACCCGGCCGGCAACTGGCTCCAGCTTCCGCGCTTCTTTGTCGATGAGCTGCCGGCCCCTGGTCCAAGGGGGCTCTGGTTGCAGGTGGATGGTTGCTGCAGCAAGGCCTCCTGGGTCGCGGTCGAGACTTCTGCCGCGGGCAACATAGCCCTGGCCCGCGGCTGGCAGACGTTCGCCCACACGCGTGGCCTGGGCAGGCGGTGCACACTCCACTTCAAGTATGACAGCGGGTCGACCCTCTACGCGAGGGTGTTCGGGGAAACTGGCTGCCGAGCCGGGTGCTGCCCCGAGACGAACGACAGCGAGGAGGTGCTCGGCCTTGGCGACGGTCGTGACGAGGGTGAGGGCGAGCCTGCCCTTAGCGGCGACCGGATCTCCTCCTGCTACGGTGGCTCTCCCTCCTGCGATAGGTCCAGCAGCAGTGGCTACGATCAGCCGCCGCGCTCGCTTCGAAGGAGGTAGCGGGTCATCTCGTCGCCGCGCCTCCGTGAAGCGCGAGGGGGGGTCTGGCTAGGTTTGGGCGTTGCTAAGGGCCTGCCCCCGCAGATTGTTGAAACGCCGCTTTGTTTGGTTTTTTCCTTTCTTTCCCTGCACCAGAAAATGAAACCACTACGGGCCCAAAGGGGCGTGTATCGAACTAACCTAGCGTGTTTGGGACGCCCCTTCCTTCACGAGATGTTTGCGCTTGCTTAGGAACTGCAAGAAATTTGTTTGGGGGTGCGCTAGAGGATTTTGCCGTTAACTCGAACCTTGACTTGGCGCTTTGCATCGCGGTACCCGAGGGGCACGGATTTAGGAGAGTTGCGCCAGCTTCCAGGCTCGAACGAGGGTGACTCGCGAGAAGGCAGAGAGAAGGAAAAGCTTGCGAGGGCACCTGCCTAGCCCCCTCGCGAGGTATGCAAGAGAGAGATCACGGGTAAACTAGAGCTGAAAACATGGTAAAAGGCGAAGGAACCAAATCAGCAAGGAACGCCAAAGGCAAACTCGATTAAGGAAAAGCAAACCAACTACAGAAAGCAAATGAAAAGCCGCATCCGGCGCCTAATCTAGTCTTTGAGTCTTCTCACCGGCACGGAGCTAAGTGCTGTCCACTGGGCGTGGGAGGGAGCCCCAGGGTCTGAGGTCGGCGCTCCTGAGACTCCGAGGCATGTACAGCCCCAACTCATTATTATGTGAGAGTGTCACGGGCGGCGATTCTTCACAGGCATCGGGCCTTGCTTCACAGGCTCTGGTCCTTGCTTCATAGGCACTGGGCCTTGCTTCACAAGCTCTGGGCCTTGCTTCTCAGGCTCTGGGCCTTGCTTCTCAGGCACTGGGCCTTGCTTCTCAGGCTCTGGGCCTTGCTTCTCAGGCTCTGGTCCTTGCCTCATGGGTAGAACTTCCAAAGATGATGGATGTTCCAGGCGTTTTAGATAGGTGTCCCCTCCTGCGTCTCCAAGCGCACGTCGCCGGGCCTGGTGATGTGAACGACCCTGAACGGGCCCTCCCACATGGGCGAGAGCTTGTGCAAGCCTTCCCTGGAGAGGACCCGCCTCAGGACCAGGCCACCCGTCTCGAGCGTCCTGGAGCTAATGTTGTGGCAGTGGTAGCGCCGCGGCGCTTGCTGGTACCTTGCCGCCCTTAATGCCGCTTTGCGACATCGTTCCTCCCCCAGCATGAGATCCATCCCCCGCATGGCTTCCTCGTGCGTCTCTTCGAACGCCAGGACCCGCGCGAAGCAATGGCTGACCTCGTGAGGGAGGACTGGTTTAGCTCCATAGACTAGGAAGAACGGAGTCTCGCCCGTTGGCTTGGTAGCGGTGGTGCGGATGGACCACAGCACGGACTGGAGCTCGTCGTGCCAGCCCCTGCCGCAGGCCTCCAGCTTCTTCTTGAAGGTCCTGGTCTTGAGGCCCCTCAGGACCTCAGCGTTGGCGCGCTCGGCCTGACCATTGCTCCTGGGGTGGGCTATTGAATCGTAGCAGATGTGCATTCCAAGGTTAGCACCGTAGGTTTTAAAGAGGTTACTAGTGAACTGCGAGCCATTATCTGTGATAATGCGATTGTGGACCTCGAAGCGGCTCACGAGGCCGTTGATGAACTTGACAGCAGAGCCGGCTGGAATGGTTCGGACGGCTTCCACCTCTACCCACTTAGTGAACTTATCAATGGCGACGTAGAGATACCGGTAGCCCCCTGGCGCTCGCGGGAACGGGCCTAGGATGTCGAGCAACCAGACCGCGAATGACCAGGTGAGCGGGATGGTTTGGAGGCCCTGAGTAGGCTGATGGATTTGCTTGGCGTGGAATTGGCAAGCTTCGCAGGACTTCACCAGCTTAGTTGCATCATTGAGTGCCGTAGGCCAATAGAATCCTCTGCGGAAGGCCTTGCCGATGAGGGTCCGTGATGATGAGTGATGCCCACAGTCCCCGCTGTGTATGTCAGTCAGAAGCTCCCTCCCTTGATCACTGGAGATGCAGCGCAGCGTGACGTCATTCGGTCATTTCCTGTACAACTCGCCGTCTTGGATGCAGTATGTCGTGGCCTGTCGGGACACGCGCTCCGCGTCCTCTTCTCTCTCCGGCAGTATCGCATGCATCAGGTATTCCCTGAACTCCTTGGTCCAGCACTCCTCCTGGGGCTCCAGCGCCAAGAGCAGCCGAGCTCCTGAGGTTGGGCCACAATCTGGGGCTCCTGAGGCTGGGCGCTGAGGGAGCTCCTCCCGAGGCTGAGTCGTGCTTGAAAGAGGCGGCGTAGCTGACGGCTTGAAGAGCCGCTCTTCGAAGACGCAAGGCTCTTGCGGTTGCCACTTGGATGCTCTCTTGGCGATGTCGTCGGCTTCCTTGTTGGTGCCCCGAGGCACGTGCTGCAGCTCCAAGCCTGCGAACTACTTTTCCATTTTGCGCACCTCAGCAAGGTAGGCCTCCATGTGCTTGTTGAGGGAGTCCTGGATTAGGGGGTGTCCGGGTATCCGGACTATAACCTTTGGCCGGACTCTTGGACTATGAAGATACAAGATTGAAGACTTCGTCCCGTGTCCGGATGGGACTTTCCTTGCTGTGGAAGGCAAGCTTGGTAATACGGATATGTAGATCTCCTCCCATTGTAACCGACTCTGTGTAACCCTAGCCCTCTCCGGTGTCTATATAAACCGGAGGGTTTTAGTCCATAGGACGAAGAACAATCATACCATAGGCTAGCTTATAGGGTTTAGCCTCTTTGATCTCGTGGTAGGTCTACCCTTGTACTACCCATATCTTCAATATTAATCAAGCAGGAGTAGGGTTTTACCTCCATCGAGAGGGCCCGAACCTGGGTAAAAACATTGTGTCCCTTGTCTCCTGTTACCATCCGCCTTGACGCACATTTCGGGACCCCCTACCCGAGATCCGCCGGTTTTGACACCGACATTGGTGCTTTCATTGAGAGTTCCTCTGTGTCGTCACCTTTAGGCCCGATGGCTCCTCCGATCATCAACAACGATGCGGTCCAGGGTGAGACTTTTCTCCCCGGGCAGATCTTCGTGTTTGGCGGCTTTGCACTGCGGGCTAATTCGCTTGGCCATCTGGAGCAGATTGAAAGCTACGCCCCTGGCCATCCGGTCAGATTTGGAAGTTTGAACTACACGGCTGACATCCATGGAGACTTGATCTTTGACGGATCCGAGCCACAACCAAGCGCCCCGCACTATCACGATGGGCATGACTTAGCTCTACCACCGAACAGTGCCCTGGAGGCCGCACCCGCAACAGCTCCGACCCTTAGCTCGGAGCCAACTGCGCCGATTGAGGGCGGGTGGCTAGACACCGCCTTGGGGGCTGCAGTCCCAACGGCGATCGAGCCAAACACTAGCTTTATCCTCTGCGAAGCCCATGACTCCAAGGTGCCGGACCCTGCTCCGGACTCCGAACCCTCCGCGCCCTTGCCAATCAAATCCGATTGGGCGCCGATTATGGAATTCACTGCCGCAAATATCTTTCAGCACTCGCCCTTCGGCAACATTCTGAATTCACTAAGGTCTCTCTCTTTGTCAGGAGAGCCCTGGTCGGATTATGGCCAACATGATTGGGATCCGGACAACGAAGAAATTCGACGCCCACCCACCACCCACTTCATAGCCACTGTCAACGATTTAACCGACATGCTTGACTTCGACTCCGAAGACATCGACGACATGGACGATGATGTTGGAGACAAACAGGAACCAGCGCCCACAGGGCACTGGATAGCCACGCCATCCTATGATGTATACATGGTGAAAACACCCAAAGGAAATGACGAGGACGAACGGGAGGACGCAACGAAGGGTCGTTCCTTCGGAAAGCAGTCAAAGCGGCGGCGTAAGCGCCGCTCCAAGCCCCGCCTCGACAGAGACAGTGGTCATACCGACCCAGCCACAGAGCAGGGTGAGCCGGCGAACGATGAGCATGGCATCGAGAAACCATCTAAACAAGGCAACTTGGATAAACAAACCGCACAACCCATCCCCAGAGAAGATAACAGTCCGGACGACCTCACGCCGAATAAGTTCCTGGAGCAGAAGAACCTCCACAAAAGGCTCGTCGCCACTGCGCGTAGCCTGAAAAAGTAGAAGCGGAAGCTCAAAACTGGGGAAGATGCACTCAGAATCAGGTGGAGCAAAGTACTCAACACCACAAACAAATACGGCGACAGTCGCCACACAAAAAGCTACCCGAAGCGAAAGCTCCTGCCTGAATTTGATGAGGAGGCCTTAGAACCTTCGCAATCAACAAATAAGGAAGCCACCCGGTCGGATAAACGACCCCATGGCCAATATAGAGCGGCAAGAGGCGCCGCACACAAGCCAGCACGCGACCCACTCAAGGATTCGCATAAAAAAGATGGCCCAGCCAGATCTATTTACGGGCCAAGAAGGCAAGCTTTAGTAAGCAATGCAACACAACAAACATCCGAACACTACGGCACACCCAAATACAGGGGTGCCGCACACCCCCTATGTTTCACCAATGAGGTGCTGGACCATGAATTTCTAGCGGGGTTCAAGCCCGTAAACATAGAGGCGTACGACAGAACGATAGACCCTGGACTCTGGATTGAGGACTATATCCCCCATATCCATATGGCCAGAGGAGATGACCTCCACGCCATAAAATACTTACCCCTCAAGCTCGAAGGGCCAGCCCGGCATTGGCTTAAAGGCCTTCCCGAAAACACCATTGGAGGTTGGGAAGAACTCGAGGATGCTTTTTGGGCAAATTTTCAAGGGACCTATGTCCGGCCTCTGGATGCAGACGATTTAAGTCATATAACTCAACAGCCCGGAGAGTCAGCGCGGAAACTCTGGAATAGATTTCTTACTAAAAAGAACCAGATAGTTGACTGTCCGGACGCCGAAGCCTTAGCAGCTTTCAAACACAGTGTTCGAGACGAATGGCTCGCCAGACACCTCGGCCAAGAAAAGCCAAGAACAATGGCCGCATTAACAACCCTCATGACCCGCTTTTGCGCGAGAGAGGACAGCTGGTTGGCAAGATGCAGCACCAGCGACCCAAGTACATACGAAGTCAGGGACGGTAACGGGAAACCGCGTCACAGCAAGGACCAGCGCCGAAATAAGGGAAACGGCCCGAAGAGCACGGCAATTAACACCGGATTCAAAAGCTCTTGGCAGGGTCAGAAAAAGTTGCCCCTCAAGGACAACAAGGACGAGCTATCTAGCCTAAACAAAATCTTGGACAAAATATGTCAAATCCACAGCACTCCCGGGAAGCCTGCAAACCATACCCACCGAAAATGTTGGGTCTTCAAGCAATCCAGCAAACTCAACGCCTGTCGGATTTCGGGTTCCGGCAGACCCTTAAGGTTCGAACACTTGGGTGCGTGCGGAAATCTCACCTTCAACCTCTCCGTCTCGATGGGATCTAAACTACTAAAAGAGCTGCACGAAAGACACCAGATTTATACTGGTTCAGGCCACCGATGTGGTGTAATACCCTACTCCAGTTTGTGGTGGATGGATTGCCTCCTGGGGATGGTGTGGATGAACAATACAAGGAAGAACAGCCTCGCGAGGGTCTGTTCTTGGCTGTGGTGATGAACTGCTATGAAGAGTTCAGTCACCTTTCTCTCTCTTTCTCTCTCAGATCCCGGGCCGAACAACCAGGAATCGAACCCCCAGGACCCCAACCCCTTGCTATGTGGGTGGCTAGTCCTATTTATAGAGGCCCTGGTCCTCTCCCCAAATATTGAGCGGGAAGGGATCCAAGAATGGCGGGCTAATTTGAAGGGGGACAACGAGTACATCTATCCTGACAAAAGCAGTCTTCGCCTGCCAAAGGCTCTGGTGATGACGCCGCGCTGGGCTCCATGGTGACCTCCGTCTCGTAGTCCTCCTGGTCTTGGTCTCGTTGCACCGAAGTGGCAACCATTGCCTGATGCCTCGGTACTCCGCGGATACGCTTGCCCCCTTTGCACCATAGAGGAAAGAGGGACGCTGCGCACGCTGGCACCCGCCTGGTGCCCCGTGTCGTCATGGCTTGCGTCATGGGCACCTCGCGAGGTACCCCGCCTTGAACTCTCTGCCTCCTCGCGAGCCAGCCTGACGAGGTTGTGCCTGAGGATGCGCCGCGTTGTCCGCCTCGCGAGGCTTGGCCCCTCACGAGGGTCTTGAGCCTCATGTTGATGAAGATGGGCCGCGCTGGGCCCCCACTTGAGCCACGCCGCAGGCCGTAGGCAGGCAAGTATGGGGACCCCCGTTCCCAGAATGCCGACAGTAGCCCCTGGGCCCAAGGCGCGCATGGGCTTGGCCATGCCGAGAGGCGAAAGGGCAAGGGCGAAGCACCGCGGGCCCCAACAGCCTGCGGCCTTGGACGCCGCGTGGCGGTTGATTGGATGTGGCGCCTCCGCTTCCCCACGACACCTTGGTGATCATGCGAGTTGGACAAGTCCCTGCATGTAGAATGTGTTATGATTACCTGTGATCGTGGAGACCGGCGGTTGGCCTTCGCCGGCTATAAGTACGGCGCCGCTCGTGCCCGTCCAGTCCATCTCCTCTTGCTCTCTCCTTCGCCTCAGTTCTTGCTCCGTCTTGGTGTGATGGCTCCGATTCGCCGATTCTCTGTAGCGGAGAAGGGAAAGGCTCCTCGAGAAGGGCCAGACCCTCTCCCGCCGAAGGAGCGACTCGCCCATTGCAGCCGGGACGATGAGGACCATCCGGTGGTGGCGAGGCCCTGGGGCGAGCGGGCTCCGCCGGGGTTCCCGCTGCCCTTGTATGCCCACGTCGAGGGCCCCAGAGGTGTTGATGTTGATCCCCACGGTCAGCACCGTCGTCGGCACCGTCGGGTTATGAAGGCGTGGGTGGTTCCTCCTGGAGTCCATGCCGAGGGCTCCTCCCATGAGTTCGTGCTCCACGTCGTCACTCCTCTTCAGTCCTGGATCCTCCTTCCTCCCTTCTTTGCCTCCATGGTTCTTCCAGGGGGGGGGGGGCTCTGGAGCTCCAGCTGCAGCACGCCGACTGCGGCACCCCCGCGACCGAGGCCGAGGTCATTGTCGCTGCCCCGGGCACGGTCTACATGTCCCGGGGCTGGAGGGAGATCGCCCGGGTCTGCAGGGAAAGAGGCGTCTTCACGGTCCACCTGGAGTATGGCGGCGCGGTGGTGATGTTCTTCAAGGTCTTCGACGCGATCGGGCGCCGGCTGGAGTGCTGCCGCGGGAGAGGCGGCCAGGACCTCGCCCTGGTGAGGGCTAGGCCCGTCGACCGCCCCCTTGGCAGTGGCGCCCGACGGTCCAGCGGCTCTAGCGAAGGCTTCGCGACTCCGGAGACGAGCGACGACAGCTACGAGCCCCTGAGTCGTCGCCGCTCCAGGAGCAAGGCGGACGTGTCAGGCCGTCGCCAACCCTGATCTGGATGGGGTTGGCGCCGGTGCCTGACAGCCCACTGTTGATGATGGCGTCTCCCACAGTAGCTCATGTAGTTAGCGTCCCTTAGGATCCACTCCCTGCGAGGAATCAGAATGCGACCCGTGGGGGCTTGTAAGGTGTTTGTAGTCCTGTTTGTTAATATGTATGACCTTTTGACATGGATCTGAGCGAGCTGCTAACTCCGTTATAGTTCAGCCTTCCCTTTCGCACCTCACGAGGGCTTGGTGCTCTACGCCGACAGGTCCCAGTCCCAAGGCGGCGTCAGCCGTCACTGGTATGCCAGGTCGCGATGCATTGGTCAAGGCCAGGAGGTGAGCAAGCCGAGGTCCGGTAAGAGCCCCTGAGTCGCGATGCTCAGAAGGTCCCCATTGGCGCCCAAGCAGCCATCACTTAGTGAGAAAGGAAGCAACGTCGCTAGTACGGAGTTGCTTTAGGTGCGGGGGTAGTGCTGCAGCAGCTAGTGCCGTGGGTGGTAACTTATCTTGAGGATCAGGGGCCGTTCCAGGTGTGCCGTTGGGTCCGTGTGTGGATAGGAGCGGAAACGCTCGGCAAGGTCCTCGCGAGGCCCCTTCTTCCCCGCCTCTTCTCCCCTTTCTGCTCTACGTCCTCGGCTCCCGGCCCTCGAGCTTGTCTCAGCCGTCGCTGGTATGCCAGGTCGCAATGCCGTGGACAAGGCCAGAGGGTGAGGGCTGGAGAGCCAGTAAGAGCCCTGAGTCGCGATGCTCAGGCACCCCCCCCCTTTAACGTGGGCGAAGGCGAAGGAAACCTCGTGAGGGCCTCGGCTTGCGCGGTTCCCTCCAGGGATCCTGTAGGGTCATCATAGAAAGAAGATGGTGTTGCCACGGCAGCCATTAGTTGATTGTTAGTCACTCAAGAGCTTGCTGGTTGAGGTAGGCGAGGCGTATCTGGGCACCCGTGAGCCAGTGCGGGACTCCCGAGGCCCTACCTCTGGGCGTGTTGCGCCCGACACTGGGCCGTATCTTGAGATGTGTCCCTGCAAAATTTGGTTAGATGTCGGTACTCTACGTCCTCGGGTCCCGGCCCTCGAGCTTGCCTCAGCCGTCGCTGGTATACCAGGTCGCGATGCCGTGGACAAGGCCAGAGGATGAGGGCTGGAGAGCTAGTAAGAGCCCTGAGTCGCGATGCTCAGGACCCCCCCCCCCTTTAACATGCAAGTAGTCGACATGGAGAAAAAGGGATGCCGCGGACGGGCAACAAGCAATCAAGCGTGACAAGCAATGCATAGTTGGAAATAAATGCTAGGGGGATACACGCCGCTGGGTCTCGCCCGAACGGCTTGGGGATGATGCAGCCCGAGGGGCGCACCCAACAAGGCAAACTAACGACGGAAAGGTAAATGTAGATACATGCCGCGGGGACGGACCCACGCGGCCTGGGAGTGATGCAACCCTGGGAGGGTGCTCCCAGCTGAGAACGGAACTTGAAAGATGTCACCTGAGGATGTCGCCGGCGTAGTGGCGTTGGTGCAGCAGACTTGACGGGCTGCAGAAGCCGATCCTCACGAGCCCCCAGGCCCCGGGGCCTCGGGAGGCTCCGGAGGCGCTGGTGACTCCTCGCGAGCTGCCGCCATCTCCGCCAAGGCCGCGGAACGCCTGTCTTCCTGAGCCTCCACGATGCCCCTCATGAGGCGCTGGTACACCGGAGCCATGCTCGGCAGGCCGTAAGGCATGCGAACACGGCTGTGGGGTGGACCTCCACAGCGCCCCACTCGTGAGGGCCATAGGCGCTCCGTTGTGGTGATCTGATTGAGCCCTGGTACGTCGACGCAGACGTGCATCCCACCATCCTCGCCTGGATGTGGGGCCACGGCTGGCAAGCGGCGGCAACCTCTCATGATCCTTGTCTCCTGTAGCTCTTGAATGGCCTCGTCAACGAACTCTTGCTGGTCTGATCTTCCTCGCTTGGCTCCCTCTCGAGGGAAACGTGCTACGAAGCATGCCTCCACGTGGTGCCAAAGCGCCTCCCTCGTGACTCCGGCTAGGTCGGTGGCCCTCTAGGTGAGAGCCCCCGAGCCCTGCCTGACGAGGGTGCCGGACGTGCTTTCCTATGCGATGGAAGGAGGGTCCCCCTGGGCAGACACGGGCCCTGAGGGGCCTGCCTCCTGGGGGCTGAGCCTGACGACGTCTTCTTCTTCTTGGGGGTGGCCTCAGGAAGCCTCCTGCTTCCGCGATCTGGGTCTTCTAGCGACGCGACCTGAAAGGCTCGCTCCAGGGAACACACTGCATCTCTCTCCTCACAGGGCACCGTGATGACGCCGCCACTTCCTGGCATCTTGAGGATGTTGTAGCCGTGGTGGGTCATGGCCATGAACTTGGCCAGCGCTGGGTACCCGAGGATGGCGTTGTACGGCAGGCGGATGTGGGCGACGTCAAAGTCGATGAGCTCGGTGCGGTAGTCGCTGCGAGCTCCGAAGGTGACAGGGAGGCGGACCTGCCCGATCGGGACTATGGAACCGTCGGTGATCCCGGAGAAAGGCCTGGTTGGCTGAAGCTGGTCGTAGGGCACTTGGAGGTTGTTGAATGTTTCCACGGACAGGACGCTGAGCCCTGCCCCGCCATCGATGAGGGTCTTGGTGACCAGCACGTTGCTGATAAATAGGGAGCAGAGCATCGGGAGGACTCCTGCAGTGGCCGTGCACTTGAGCTGGTCTACCGAGCTAAATGTGATTGGGAACGCCGACCACCTGAGGGGGCGCGTTGCTTCGAGCTTGGGGAGAACTGCATTCACTTCGCGGGCAAACTGCTTGAAGACACGTTGGGAGGCTGGGGCTTGAGCTCCGCCCAGGATGCAGGCGATCGCGCGCGGCTCCTGGAAGCCCCCAGCCCCCTAGTCTTGATGGCGGTCTTCGTTCCTCCTTGATGGAGGCGGCAGCGGAGGCAGGCCTGCGTTGCCATGAGGGCGATCCTCACGAGGCTGGTCTCTCCAGTCCCCCTCACGAGGCAGGTCCCGCCAGTGGTCCTTGCGAGGCTGGTCGTGCCACCCCTGGCGCGGGCCGCGGTCTTCCCAGCGCCCTAGGTTTCTTCCTCCTCCTCGGCCATAGCCTCGGTCAGCACGGTCAGGGCGACGGCCGATCCTTCCGTCTCGTACGGCGCGGAGATCTTGACACTCGTTGGTGTTGTGGGTATGGAGGTCATGGTACACACAGTACCGGCTGCCTCTGGAGGGTTCGGGCAGATCCTTGCCCCGCTTGGTGTCTGGTTCTGCCGCGAGTACGGCAGCCCCCTTGCGCTTCGCGTCCTTGGCTTTGGGCTTCTTCTCTTCTGGGTCCGCGGCAGGCAGCTCGAGGAGGGAGAGACGTCCCTCCTCAGCCCTGGCGCACTTGTTTGCCAAGTTGAACAGCTCCAGGGAGGTGCAGAGGTCTTCGTGCATCGCCAGCTCCTCCTTCATCTTGACGTCACGCATGCCGTCAGAGAAGGCGGAGATGATGGCCTCCTCGGACACCTTGGGGATCTTGAGGCGCGCGCTGTTGAAGCGCTGGATGTACTTTTGCAGGGTCTCTCCGGGTTGTTGCTTGATGCGGCGCATGTCGCTCACGGCGGGCGGCCGGTCGCGAGTACCTTGGAAGTTGGCGATGAAGCGGGCGCGCATCTGGTCCCAGGAGGAGATCGTGCCTGGAGCCAGATTCAGGAGCCAGGTTCGCGCCCCTTCCTTCAGCGCCATGGGGAACCAGTTAGCCATGACCTTCTCATCCCCGCCGGCAGCCTCGATGCCCAGCTCATAGAGCTGGAGGAACTCTGCGGGATCGGTTGTGCCGTCGTAGCGAGGAGGCAGGTCGGGCTTGAACTTGCCGGGCCACGCGATGCTGCGCAGCTCAGAGGTGTAGGCGTGGCAGCCCGCGGTGGCCACGAAAGGCCTCGGTTGGTGGAGAGCTTGGTCTTGAGGGTCCCCACGCGCTGCAGCTAGGAGCAGGGCGGGGTCTTGGCGTGCCAGAGCTGGAGCAGGGTCGCGGCGTGCCGGAGCAGGGAGCGCCCTGGCAGGCCCTTGCGGGCGAGGAACTTCTTGGTAGCTTCGCTCTTGCTGCGCTGGCGCCTGACGGAGCGGGTTCCGCCCAGGGACCAAGCGCCTCGGAGCCATGGCATCTTCTTGGAGGGGAGGCGGCTGGTGCGCCTCTGGAGCTTCGTTGCCCGCGTGGGGCGGAGTGCGGCGTAGAGGGACGGACGGTGCGGAAGAGCCCCCTGCGGCGGACAAGCTCGGCGATGTAGTCGAGCCATTCTTCGTAGACATCGTCGACGGGACGGTAGCGCAGGAGCTCGTTTGCCGCGAGGAGCGCAGCTCTAGCCTCCAACGGTGCGCGGAGCGCGCGGGACAAAGAGCCAGCTGGTGCGAGTGACGGAGTGGCGGTGCGGCCGTCTTGCCGCACGGACAGGTGCTGAGACGATGCCTGCTGCTTGCCCCCCACCGAGCCGGTGGCGGCGTTGACGGCGGGTGACGGGGAACGACGAGGACGCCCATCGACGGGGGCCGTCTGGGCGACGCGAGAGGCGATGGCGGCCCGGCGCTCGGCGCGGGCCTGACGAGCGTCAGACATGGATGCGACGGTCGGAGGAGATCGGAGCGGTGGAAGACGAATTCCGGCACACCACTACCTGGCGCGCCAAATGTCGGATTTCGGGTTCCGGCAGACCCTTAAGGTTCGAACACTAGGGTGCGCACGGAAATCTCACCTTCAACCTCTCCGTCTCGATGGGATCTAAACTACTAAAAGAGCTGCACGAAGGACACAAGATTTATACTGGTTCGGGCCACCGATGTGGTATAATACCCTACTCCAGTGTGTGGTGGAACAGCCTCGCGAGGGTCTATTCTTGGCTGTGGTGATGAACTGCTATGAAGAGTTCAGTCACCTTTCTCTCTCTTTCTCTCTCAGATCCCAGGCCGAACAACCAGGAATCGAACCCCCAGGACCCCAACCCCTTGCTATGTGGGTGGCTAGTCCTATTTATAGAGGCCCTGGTCCTCTCCCCAAATATTGAGCGGGAAGGGAACCAATAATGGCGGGCTAATTTGAAGGAGGAGAGCGAGTACATCTATCATGACAAAAGCAGTCTTCGCCTGCCAAAGGCTCTGGTGATGACGCCGCGCTGGGCTCCATGGTGACCTCCGTCTCGTAGTCCTCCTGGTCTTGGTCTCATTGCAGCGAAGTGGCAACCTTTGCCTGATGCCTCGGTACTTCGCGGATACGCTTGCCCCCTTTGCACCAAAGAGGAAAGAGGGACGCTGCGCGCGCTGGCACCCGCCTGGTGCCCCGTGTCGTCATGGCTTGCGTCATGGGCACCTCGCGAGGTACCCCGCCTTGAACTCTCCGCCTCCTCGCGAGCCAGCCTGACGAGGCTGTGCCTGAGGATGCGCCGCGTCGTCCGCCTCGCGAGGCTTGGCCCCTCGCGAGGGTCTTGAGCCTCATGTTGATGAAGATGGGCCGTGCTGGGCCCCCACTTGAGCCACGCCGCAGGCCGCAGGCAGGCAAGTATGGGGACCCCCGTTCCCAGAACGCCGACAACGCCGAACACAAGGGGCTCGATACACCAAGTGAGGACGATGACGAACCCCACAAGCAGAGCACCGGGAAACAAAATAATTTCCCACAAGAAGTCAAAACAGTAAACTTACTTCACGTGACAAAAGGGAAAAACAAAGTGGCGCCTATAGAGATACGCGCCATGCGGCCTATCACAAAGGAGTCTCGCCACTGGTTGTTAAAACCGATCACCTCCGACCATCATGATTACTCCGGAAGTATCCGGAATGTAGGTTGGACCGCCTTGGTATTAGATCCGATAATCGATGGATTCCACTTTACACAAGTCCTAATGGACGGCGGTAGTGGTCTAAACCTGCTATATCAGGACACAGTCCGCAAAATGGGGATGGACCCAACGAAAATTCGCCGTAGCAACACTTCCTTTAAAGGAGTAACGCCAGGCCCGGATGCCCATTGCACGGGTTCTCTACTGCTAGAAGTAATGTTCGGTTCCCTCGATAACTTCCGTCGCCAAAAGCTAACCTTCCACATCGCCCTATTTTCAAGTGGCTATCAAGCACTACTGGGACGCGAAGCTTTCGCCCGCTTTACCGCAATACCGCATTATGCATCTCTCATGCTTAAGATGCCTGCCCCACGAGGCATCATCTCACTAAAGGGAAACATTGAATGTTCCTCGCGCGCAGAAGACTATCCGGCTGCCTTGACAGCCACATGTTAAAACAGCTTCACCAACAAAAGCATCTAATAGGTCATTAAGACCAGGACACGGCTAGGCGAGTCCGGAGCAAACTTATAATTGATAAAGGTTTTTGCAGCCATACACCCCTATACAAGGGGCTCCGCATATGTAAAATAAGCGACAATAAGGCTCAATTTTCCCCATCTTGAATTATACTTTGTTTACTTAGTAAAACATATATTTCGCACGGCTATTCTTGTTTCAACTAAGTTCCTCTCTTTTACAGATGAACACCGTGCTACACCCGTCCAGGACACGGTGCAACGGAGACACAGGCGCAGACATGCAGCAGGGACCCGTCCCATGGATTCTCTTTAGATTAAGACCCTGCGTAAACCTTTTTCACTGTCTCTTGTTGATGCACATCCCCCGGATTCACAGTGTAACCAAGGAGGAGGCTGGCGTCTTGGCATGTGGCCACGTCAGAATTTCGCACGTACCTGGACACCAGGGGCTTATTATCATGGGCACTTCTCGGCCCATTTTTATAAAGACCGAATACCTTAGGGAGTGTTCGGCGTCGCGAGTTTGGCCTTATATGCATCAGCTCCGAATCATGTCTTTGGTTAAATGTTGGGTTTGCCCGGCTCCTGTGTTTTGCTGCCTTACGTTCCGCTCTATCGGCTAAGGCGGCACCAGGAGAACTACTGCGATTGTGCCCCGGTTCAGCCAGGCGAGCACCTCAGTAGAGAAAGCCGAAAACTGACTGTCATGATATAGTGTGAGACTGGTCAACCACTCAATGACCTATCGGAGTCTTCGGGATTCCTCCGCATTGACGAAGGGCCATTTCCCGGCCAGGCACACACGCGCCCCGAGTTCGGGCAAGCGCGGCGCCACCAGGGGCTATATAGTAGCCCCCCTGTCAAACTCCTATGGCTAAGTGAAAGTGATAAAGCATTATAGTCTGATTGCCTAGTTCGCTACGCTATCACCTCCTTCATGGACCAAGACGTTGGATCAAGTGTGAAAATGTGCCTTCTACGAACACCCCCGCATTATATGCGTGGGGGCTGAAGCCGACGACTGCCATCTTTCAGATTATATACACATATACCTCAACGGCCGCACAGGAGGCATTATAATACTTGCAGCCACAAGTATAAAAAGCTTCTACAATTCATCAAAATATTGTTTTACAATAATACACGTTATTCGAACATAATATCCTTCGAGCACTGCGTCTCTATTAAACGAGCGCCTTGCAGAACTTCCTGAAAATAGTGCTCAGCAGGTATTCGGTCCGACCGAATCTTGGGATGCAACAGCGGCGGCCTCCATCTCCGCCCAGTATGTCTTGACACGGGCAAGGGCCATCCGCGCACCCTCTATGCATGCTGACCTCTTCATCGCATTGATATGCGGCACGGCACCAAGGAACTGCTTCACCAAGCTAACATAACTGTTCGGCTTTGGCCTTTCCGGCCATAGATGATTAATGGCATCCTTCATGGCGAGTCCGTACAACCTATTCAGTTCGGCCCATTCGACCAAATGATCAGTCAACGGAAGCGGATGCTCCGGATTGTTGAATTGTGACCAGAAGAGCTTCTCCAATTCGCTATCTTTCTGATCTCGGAAATGTTCGGCCGCATCAGCGGCACTCGCAGCTAAATCCAGATATGCGTCCGCCGAACTCCACATCCGGTCCAACGGAGCGTATTTAGGATCTCCGAACTTCATCCACAACATAAAGGGCTTTCCAGCTGCGATATCTCCGGCCTGACACAGCTCCTCCTTCATTGCTCTCATCGCAGAACGAGCATCCTTGGCCGCTGTAGTGGCCTTCTCCAAGTCTGTCTGCTCTGCCCGATCTTCCTTTTCAAGAAGCTTGCAGCGGTCAGCAGCGTTCTTTAACTTCACAGCCATTTCGGCCATTTCCTTCTTGCTTCGGCAGTGAGCAGCCTGTTCGGCTTTCCGCTCTTCAATTGCCTTTACGGCAGCCGCATCACTTCTCCTGGCTTGCTCCTTGGCTCGGGCAAGTTCCGCCCGAAGGTTCTCCATGGCAGCGGCCCCATCTGCATCAAGCACACACGCTGTAAGATACTAGCATCAAGCTCCTCTTACCAGGTGTCTCCGGAGAAATTACATACCTTGTGCCTCGTCAAGCCGCTTGTTGACGAGCGCGATGTCGGCATCTGCCACGTCATGTTGCCGCGTTAGCTCGGCAAATTCATCAGTCCGGCTGACCACCAGACACTTCGCCGCCTACATAGGCAGGCGGCAAAATTACACCTAGGACTATGATCCTCTGCGTACTGTTGTCCCCGACAACACACAGAGTCTCAGGGGCTACTATCTACACAGGGCGCATCTTATATGCGGAACTGTCAAAAGGTACATCACCTCGCGTACCTCAAAACATGTAAGTAAACTCCTGACGGCCTCGTGCAACCCGCTTTCAGCGGACGAAATCCTTTCAATTATCGTACCCATCAACTTATGGTGTTCCTCTGAGATAGACGCTCGCGCTAACAGATTCTTCAGTTCATCCGACCGAGCACCAGGCGGTGTCGGACTCGTTCGATGGCCTTTTTCAAAGACCGGACACGAATGGCCTTGGGGGGCCATATAACTACCTTCCGGCCCTGCCGGATTCGGAGAAACCCTCTGTGATGATACCTCAGGATCGCCCGCCTCGTAAGGCGGTACGGCAGGGGGAGGCGTTCCACTCTTCATCATCTCTAGAAGAAGATCCCCCGAAGATGAGCTCTGCTGAGAAGGGCTGAGATCCGAACTACAAGGTAAAATTTCAGTTATTTTCCTCAGAAATAAAACAAGGATTTCTCTCATTCTAAACCTCCCCTCTCTACTTACGGCTCGGTGGAGGGATGATCCCCTTGAGGGCATAGTACGGCCGAGGCATCCCCCGGCACAGGACCCTCCGGCGAAGATTTCTTCCCCCGCTTTGAGACCATGGACTCTGGGTCTTCAGAGGCAGTCCTCTTCCTCCCCTGAGTAGAGGAATTTTCGATTCCTCCTTTCCAGATAGCCTCCATCGGAGAGGCAGCAACTTCTTTGTCCCCCCCTTCGCTTTCTTCCAAAGGCATGATCTCCAGCATCCTGGTTAACACGGGATCCGGCGAGGTCTCGGGAAGGGGGGCCGGACACCTGATTAACTTCGCCTTTGCTACCCACTCCTGTTTCAAAGACAACTCTTTTAAGGATGATGTTCTGATAAATGAACGGATGGTGTGTCCGAGCACAGGGCTACTTACTTGAGTATCCGGACGATTGCAGCTCAGACCTATGTCCTCCATAGAATCTGGACACACTACTTGTGGTCCGAAGAACAATTTGTACATCTCCACGGGCGTCATGCCAAGAAAACGTTGGAGAATTCATGGTCCCTTCGGGTTGAACTCCCACAGGCGGAGGGGGCGACATTTGCAGGGCAGAACTCGACGAATTAACATAACATGCGTCACCATGACCAGACTGATGTCTCTTTCTAGGAGATCTCGGATGTGGCCCTGCAACAGGGGCACGTCCTTTGCCGACCCCCAGTCCAGCCCCTTATTGACCCATGACGCCAGTCGTGGCGGGGGACCCGAGCGGAAAGCAGGCAGCGCCACCCACTTGGTGCTCCTGGGAGCTGTGATATAAAACCACTCTTGTTGCCATAAGCTGAACTCCTCTTGAAAAGAGCCCTCGGGCCATGGAGCGTCAGCATTCTTGCTTATAACAGCGCCTCCGCACTCCGCGTGCTGTCCCTCAATCATCTTCGGCTCTACTTTAAAGGTCTTAAGCCACAGTCTGAACTGAGGAATAATACGGAGGAAGGCTTTGCACATGACAATGAACGATGAGATGTGGAGGATGGACTTCGGGGCTAAGTCATGAAATTCCAGCCCATAATAAAACATGAGCCCCCTCACGAAGGGATCCGCCGTGAAGCCTAGCCCTCGGAGGAAGTGAGACACGAACACCACGCTCTCACCAGGCTTGGGAGTAGGAATAACCTGCCCGTGAGCAGGCAGCATATGCGAGATTTTGCCGGTCAAAAACCTGGCCTCTCTCAGCTTTAGCATGTATTCCTCCGTGACGGAGGAAGGCATCCATCGGCCTCGAAGGTCGGAGCCGGACATCGTCGAAGGTCCGAAGCGCCTGAAATCTGGGGCCTTGGGTGTTGGAACTCGAGGCGGAGGGCGAATTCGATTAAGATCAAAAGAAAGGAGTAAGGCCTTGGTCTCTTTATAAGAGGTTGAATACCAAGAGCCCTCCCCGTGACCGTTTGGGACTCGCCTTTGATCGAGGAGACACACCAACGGGCACGATTGGGTTACCCACATCCGTATTGATGAGAATCCCGTAAATAAAGGGGACACGATCTCTGCTTCGACAAGGCGTACCAAGGAAACTGCCTCGCAGAACATGCTGAGGTGGGACAGTAAAAACGATTCAAATAAAGGCTTGGCTGTGGCGTAATGACATGCTACGGAATACGTCAGCAGATTAGACTTGTGTAAATATTATTCTCTCTATGGTAGTATGTGGAACTTATTTTGCAGAGTCGGACACTATCCTTGTGTTCAAAATCTTCTATGAAGTATTCGGAGGAGGAACCCGCCTTGCAATGCCGAAGACAATCTGTGCGCCGGACTCGTCGTCATGGAAGCCTGGTTCAGGGGCTACTGAGGGAGTCCTGGATTAGGGGGTGTCCAGGTATCCGGACTATAACCTTTGGCCAGACTCTTGGACTATGAAGATACAAGATTGAAGACTTCGTCCCATGTCCGGGTGGGACTTTCCTTGGCGTGGAAGGCAAGCTTGGTAATACGGATATGTAGATCTCCTCCCATTGTAACCGACTCTGTGTAACCCTAGCCCTCTCCGGTGTCTATATAAACGGGAGGGTTTTAGTCCATAGGACGAAGAACAATCATACCATAGGCTAGCTTCTAGGGTTTAGCCTCTTTGATCTCGTGGTAGGTCTACTCTTGCACTACCCATATCATCAATATTAATCAAGCAGGAGTAGGGTTTTACCTCCATCGAGAGGGCCCGAACCTGGGTAAAAACATTGTGTTTCTTGTCTCCTGTTACCATCCGCCTACACGCACAGTTCAGGACCCCCTACCCGAGATCCGCCGGTTTTGACACCGACACTCGTCCTTTGGCTCGTACACTTTGTTGGACAAGTTGACAAGGAGCTGCGAGTCGCCCTTGATGATAAGGCGCCTCACCCCCATAGCTGCCGCAGCCTTCAGGCCAGCTATGAGGCCCTCATATTTTGTGATATTATTGGCGACCTTCTCACGATGCTGAAAGCAGAGTTGTACGGCGTAGAAAAGCTTGTCCTGAGTGGGCGAGATGAGCACTGCTCCAGCCCCCGCGCCCTGGTCCGCAAAGGTGCCATCAAAATACATGACCCAGCCGTCTGGCGCCTCGCTGCCCGGGGAGGTGGACTGGTCTTCTCCTTCCTCAAGAGCCAGGGCATCTCTCCATTCTGCCACAAAATCGGCGAGCGCGGCTCCCTTGATGACCCTGGTGGTGCTAAACTCCAGCTGAAATGCTTGCAGCTCGTTGTTCCATTCAGTGACCCTTCCGGCTGAGTTTGAGCTCCTGAGTGTCCTCTCCAACGGGTAAGATGAGATGACCTTGATGGGGTGCCCCTGGAAGTAGTGCCACAGCTTGCGCGAGGTCACCAAAAGTGCGAGCAGGAGCTTCTGCGGCATGGGGTAGCACGCCCTCGCGTCCCGCAGTACAGTGCTGACGAAGTACACTGGGTGCTCAACGAGGGCTGGTACACTGTTGAGGCTCGAGTCCCGTGTAGATTGCGGCATATCCTGAGGTGATGGGTCTCCCGAGACCTGACCGCCCTTAGGAGCTTCTGCGATGTTGCTCTGCTGAGCTAGGTCCTCCGCCGCTGATGGCTTTGCTGCACCTCTTTGGCCCGGTGCTGTATCAACTCTACCCTTTTCTTGACGCTCCTCCCAAACCGCCACCAGCGCCGCGCTGGCAGAGTACGGGGTGGCGGAAAGGTAAAGCAAGAAACGCTTGAGAGGCCGTGGTGCCACCATCACCGAGGGGCCGGTGAGGTATTTCTTGAGGTCTTGGAAGGCATGGTCGGCCTCTGGGGTCCACTCGAAGGGGCCTTTCTTCTTCATGAGCTTAAAGAAGGGCAAGGCACGCTCGCCTAGCTTAGAGATGAAACGCCCTAACGCGGTCACCCGTCCTGCCAGTTTCTGCATCTCCTTGAGGGTCTGTGGTGGGCTCATGTCTTCGATGGCCTTGATCTTTTCCGGGTTTGCCTCGATCCCTCTTTGGGATACGAGAAACCCTAGCAACTTGCCGGATGGGACGCCAAACACACACTTTTCTGGGTTAAGCCTCAAATTCACTTGGCGCAAGCTCTCGAAGATCTCCCGCAAGCCTTTAATCAACGTCCTCGCCTCGCGAGATTTGACCACTATGTCATTGACGTAGGCCTCTGTGTTCCTGCCGAGCTGCAGCCCCAAGGCGTTGTGCATCAGCCACTGAAAGGTTGCACCCGCGTTGCGAAGGCCGAAAGGCATGCAGGTGTAGCAGCACACCCCACATGGTGTCAAGAAGGCCGTCTTCTCCACATCCTCCACCGCCATCTTAATCTGATGGTATCCAAAGAACGCATCCAAGAAACACAGCAAGTCACACTCGGCGGTGGAGTCGACGATTTGATCAATGCACGGAAGGGGGAATGGGTCTTGGGGGCAGGTTTTGTTTAGGTTGGTGAAGTCAACGCACATCCGTTCCTTCCCGCCTTTCTTCGGCACCACAATGGGGTTCGCCAGACATTCGGGGTATCGAACTTCCCAGAATGTACCGGCCGCCTCCAACTTGCGTGTCTCTTGGACGATGAAGGTCTGCTTCTCAGTGGACTACCGTCTTGCCCGCTGCTTCACGGGGCGTACATTGGGGCACACCTTTAGATGATGCTGGATTACCTCTCTTGGGACCCCTACTAGTTGATCGGGCTCCAACGCGAATATCTCCTTGTTCGCGTGCAAGAACATCACCAAAGCTTCTTCTTGCCCCGGGTTAAGGCCGGTTCCTATGGTGAAGGTGGCTCCTGAAGACCCATCCTCGTTGACCGGCACCTGCTTGGTCTCTGCCTTGTCTTGGGTGAACAGCTGCTTTTTCTTGGTGGGCGCGGCCTCCTTGGCCCCCGGCGCATGGGCGCCGGCTGGCTGCGCTGCTGCCGCGGTCTTGAAGGCGAGCCTGAGCGCCATCACGGCCTCCTTAGCGTCCCCTTGGATGGTGAGGATGCCTTTACTCCCTGGCATTTTCATGAGGTTGTAGGCCGGGTGAGTTGCCGCCACGAACTGAGCGAGGGCCGGGTACTCGAGGATGGCATTATACAGGAGACCGATGAGGGCGATGTCAAAGTCCACCAGCTCGGTGTGATAGTTATCCCACGTGCCAAAGGTGACAGGGAGGCGGATCTGCCCCAAGGGGTGAGCAGCTCCACCGCCCACTCCTCTGAAGGGCTTGCTGAGGCCAAGCCGTTCGAGCGGCACATGAAGAAGGCTGAAGGCTTCCACGGAGAGCAGGTTGAGACTGGCGCCGCCGTCGATGAGGGTCTTGGTGATAGCCACATTGCAGATGGTGGGCGTGCAGAGCATCGGAAGCATCCCTGAGCCGGCGGTGGAGCCGGGGTGGTCTTCCGAGTCGAAGGTGAGGTCGGCTACCGGCGCGGCCCAACCCGGCGGAGCCCCCGGGCGCTTGTAGGCGGCCCCAATCTGGCGGAATAAAGGCTTGACGTTGCGATCTGAAGGAGGTGCTTGGGAGCCGCCCAGCAGTGCCACGACTACATGGTGTGCCGGTGCCGCGTAGCGTGCAGTGCAGAGGTCGCGGAGTTCCCCCCAAGACATCACCGTGGATCCCAGGAGGTCGAGCAGCCAAGCGCACGGCTCGCCGGGGAGGGCCAGGGGGAATAAGTTTGCCATGATTTTGTCGTCACCTCCGGCTTCGAGGATGGCCTCCTCGTACGCTTCCAGGAACAACGCTGACTTTGCCACGCCATCGAAATGCAGCAGCATCTCCGGCCTGAACTTGACGAGCCACTGGACTCGTCGGAGAGCGGGGGCCAGGGCTCAGTACCCAGACTCCCGGCTGCTGGTGTTGGCCGAGGAGGTCGGTGGCGAGGCACCTGCCATGGGAGTGCGGTGCGGCAGTACGGGGCACTGGTCCTAGACCCCATCATTATGGAGGTCGCCGAGCTCGCCGTCCATAAGGACTCGAGTGAGGTGAAATCCGTCAATGATGGGGTCTAGGACCAGTGCGGCCGATCCGCCATGACGGATGCTATTGGGGTGGTCCCTGCGATCGAAGGTGATCGGACAGGCAGACCATGGGTTGAACTTCGGGGCGACGGGCTCCACCGCGTAGACGTCCCTTAGTGCATGCTTCCGCTCGCTCTTGGGAATGTGGGTTGCGTATATCATGTTCACCATCTTCACTTGTGGGGGAAACCCCTTCTATCCTCCTGTGTTCGGCGGCCGGGGCTCCTCCTCATCATCGCTATGTGGCCCCTTGTCCTTATTCTCGGCATTTAACTTGCCGGCCTGCTTGAACACCCAGCATTCTCTGTTGGTGTGATTGGCTTGCTTGTCGGGGGTGCCGTGGATTTGACACGAGCGATCCAGTATGCGATCCAGACTGGACGGAGCCGGAGTATTTCTTTTAAATGGCTTTTTCCGTTGACCGGATCTAGAGCCTCTAAATCCGGCATTAATTGTCGTATCTTCGGTATTGTCGCCGTTATTGTGGCGCTTTGGTCTATTACAACACTGCCTACCGTTAGCATCTTTGGTATCCAAGGTATCCGGATTCCTCGATGTGTTGTTGCTGCGAGCCAGCCAGCTGTCCTCGCCCGCGCAAAAGCGGGTCATAAGTGTCGTGAGGGCTGCCATAGATTTTGGCTTCTCCTGGCCAAGGTGGCGGGCGAGGCACTATCACGGATGTTATGCTGGAATGCCGCTAGGGCCTCTGCATAAGGACAATCTACAATTTGATTTTTCTTAGTCAGGAACCATGTCCAGAATTGTCTGGCTAATTCCCCTGGCTGCTGGGTTATGTGGCTCAAGTCATCAGCATCCGACGGCCGCACATAAGTGCCCTGGAAGTTGTCAAGAAATGCATCTTCCAGATCCTCCCAACTGCCAACGGAATCTACTGGCAAGCTATTCAGCCAATGCCGAGCTGGTCCTTTGAGTTTTAGTGGGAGGTACTTGATGGCATGTAGATCATCACCGCGAGCCATGTGGATGTGAAGGAGGAAATCTTCAATCCATACAGCAGGATCCGTTGTGCCATCGTATGATTCGATATTTACGGGTTTCAAACCCTCCAGGAATTCATGATTCATAACTTCATCAGTGAAGCATAGGGGGTGTGCGGCACCTCTGTGTCGGGCTATATCCCGACGTAGTTTGTATGAGTCTTGTCTGCTGTATTCAGCCCGGCCGTATTTACTCTTGGTGTATCCGACGCGACGATCATCGTCCTGTGTGGGCACACGTGCCCGTGTCCCGTATATTTACCTTGCGATTTTTGCCTTACTGTCCAAGATGTCTCGCAGGTCCTCTGTGTTGCCCCGGGCCTTAGTATTTTTGACTGAGTGGCGACGAGGTGCGGTCTGATCTTTAGGCTGAAACGCCTCCCTGGCTCGGCCGCGTAGTGGCCGGTCAGCCGCATCATACACTGGTGAATGAGGTTTCAATGCTTTCTCCTCGAGGTGAGGTAGTAACCTGCATTTTGGGTAACTCTTGGACGGGCGCTTGAGTTCATGCTCCTTGGCCGCAAGGACTTCGGTCCACCTGTCTTCTAGCAAGTCTTGATGAAAGTGTGTTATATCGACTAGAGGGGGGTGAATAGGCGATTTTTATGAAATTCCTCACCGAGGAATTTGCCGGTGAGGAAATTCCTTAGCAAAGAACTACTAGCAGCGGAATAAGTACTCAAAAGTAAACATAACAGAACACAAGCATTGTCATCATGATGAAATGAAGACAGGCACAGAGTATAGGAAGCGTAAGCACAGGATAACACAGGATGAAGACAAATAGACTGAATAAATTGAACTGAGGAAATTGAGAAAGTCTTCAGTCAAAGTCTTCAAACATAGATATGAACAAACACACAACACAGTTATGAGGAAATGAAAGAGTTGAGGAAATAGAACTAGTAAGGTTGGTGAGGACAATGATTTGGTAGACCAGTTCCAACTGTTGTCTCAATTGTATGTCTGGTTGGAGCGGCTGAGTATTTAAACTCGAGGACACACAGTACCGGGCACCCAGTCCTGAACACGTAGCTCAGGACACCAAGTCCTCACCGTATTCTCCTTGAACTAAGGTCACATAGACCTCGCCCAATCACTCGTGGTAAGTCTTCAGGTAACTTCTGAACCTTCCCAAACTTGGTCACTCGGCGATCCAGAATTCCTCTTGGATGCTCTAGACCATGACGCCTAACCGTCTGGAAGAAGCACAGTCTTCAAAGGTAACAAGCGTCGGATCCACGCAGGATCAATCTCTTTAGTGATGCTCAATCACTTGGGGTTTGTAGGTGTTTGGGTTTGGGTTTTTCCTCACTTGATGATTTTCGCTCAAATTCCTCGGAGGATGGGTTGCTCTCAAATGACAAGTTTCAGTTTCTCTCGGAGCAGCCAACCAGCTAGTGGTTGTAGGGGGCGGCTATTTATAGCCTAGGGAGCAGCCCGACATGATAAGACATAAATGCCCTTCAATGATATGACCGTTAGGTGGATAGATATTTTGGGACAGCTGGCGCATAGCACAGCAACGGTCGGAATTTTGAGTAGCAAAATCCTCAGGGCTATCATGTTCCTCACTGGATAGGCAATCTGCACTGGCAAATTCCTAACTCCTCAGTCAAAACAAATTCCTCAAAGACCAGAAGAACTTCGTCTCTGTCACTGAAGAATATGACTGACATGTATGAGATTTCCAATGGCGTCACTCGAAGGGATTGGTAAGTGTAGGATTTTGAGTTGAGCATCACATGGAAATTTTTCCTTAGTACTTCCTCGACCCCCTTTAACAGCACGGTGTTTCCTATGACTCAAGAAAGAGAAGATGAAACTACGAAAACAAAAGTCTTCACGCTTCATGTTCCTCGAATGAATACCAAGTCTTCAAGGTCACACCAATTTCTTCACTTTCAAAGTCTCCAGAAAGTCTTCACAAATCCAAAGTCTTCAGTCGAAGAACTTCATTTTTAGGGGTCGACTTTCTCTGTAAATATCAAACTCCTGATAGACAATGCTGCTCTCAACATGCGTACCACCACCTTGGGTCCAGAGGTTTGGCTTATGTATATTGGTTTCCCTGATGATTACCAAACCGACTTTTATCTTCAGTGTTCGGTCCATGACTATGGTAGGTTGGTTACTTGGAATAGTCCTAATGTGGATCGATCCATTGTGCTCATTAAAGTTAAAGTTATTCACATGCCTTTAATCCCCAAAAGCATTGTGGTTCGTCACTTAGGAGGGGACGGAGCTTGCTGGACTGCTGCAGTGTACATTCTCAGAGGTGCTGACTGGAACGCCCATGATCCAGAGGTCCCAACGGCTGATGAGGAGCCGCCGCCAGTCAATGGGGTGCCTCATCCCATGTTTGGAGATGGTCTCACGGCGGAGCATTTGTATCAGCAGCAGCTTCAGAACTGGTTGCTCCAGAATGGCATTGGGAATGACCTGGTGCCGCACCTTGCCCCTCAGCATGATGGTCCACAAGAAGCGCAGTGGGAGCCTTGGCCGCAGCCTCCTGCACCTCAAATGCCTGCTACTTTGGTCAATTTCCAGGCGTGGTTGGCGGCCCAAGGTCTTCGTGTGCAAGATGGTATCACGCCTGAAGATAATGTCAATGATAGCATCAACTCTGTCTGGACTGATTCGACCTCAACTGCAAGTACGCAGGGTTCCTCTCCTGGGTCTGATCTTCAAGTCAGCATGCTCCTGGTGGCCCCTCCTGTGCTCCAGAACATTGTTAATGTTGATGTGGCAATTTCTGTAGTTACTAGGAATGTTAGCATCTCTGTGGAAGGAAATGAGCTTGCAACGGTGCTGGTCGCAGACTCGATCCCTCGCAATCTCTTTACTGCGCATCCTGTAAGGACCATTATGTCTGTGGCTGCAGCATTTGGACCCTGGAGTGCTGGATATGGTCTCCCCCCACTGGAGCTGTAGTTGGCAGCTCCTAGGACAGTGGTACAGGTACATGATCAGGGACTTGCCCATTTGGTTTGCTTCTCGGCCCGCATTCTAAACCCACTACCAGCTCCTTCCACTGTTCAAATCTCTGAAATTGTGCCTGAGGTCGAGGACTCGGCTCTAATACCAACAGCCACTGCTTCAGATACTTCTGCACTCAGTTTTCCTCCAACTATCATAGATGATGATATATCTGCTGCCTCCGAGGATTTGCTCAAGTTGGCGCCTTCTGTGGGTTTGAATGAAGGGCCTCAAGCTGTTCAGAGTGTCCCAATCATTCAGGAGCCTGAATTGGGCCTGGCCCAGGTACTATCTAATGCCCTGGGCCCATCCGTACCTCGTCCTCGATGCTCAAAGCTCAAGGCCCCTCTGGTTACTACTGAAGTGTGGTGCAGTACCAGGTCTACTCGTTTTGATGGCTTCAGGGTGCC
Organism: Triticum monococcum; assembly: GCA_034509565.1. Taxonomy (NCBI): domain Eukaryota; kingdom Viridiplantae; phylum Streptophyta; class Magnoliopsida; order Poales; family Poaceae; genus Triticum; species Triticum monococcum. The sequence continues at coordinate 143,367,792 of CM067841.1, read as the reverse complement.
CCAGATCTCTGATACTCAGGCCACTACTTCTAAGGTGAAGCCCAGGGTTACTCCTTCTGCTGTTCCCAGCTCCTCCGCCGTGAATTTGGGTCAAGATCCTCCTCCACCAACCCCTATCAGCATCATGCAGGATATTGGCATCAACCGCTACGCTGTGCCTCCACAGGAGCTAACTGAAGATGCTCTGCTTGCCTCTATCCCCAATATTGCAAGCTCTGACAGTGGAGAGGATGGCTCCTCCTCTTCTGCTTAAGTTGTTTGGTTTTCATGCCTCTTTTGTGTAATTAGAATGTCCTATGTTGGAATGTGCGCGGCTTAAACTCAGACAAAAAGCTTTTAGCACTGTCGAACGCGATCTCTGTTAGTGGGTGTGCTATCGTTTGTCTTCAGGAAACTAAAAAACCTGTTATTGATCTAGCTTTTATTAAATCTTGTTGTCCTCAGCGCTTTGATAAATTCGCTTTTGTTCCCTCGAGAGGTGCCTCGGGTGGTTTACTTACTGTTTGGAATAGCTCCATCTTTTCTGGTACTGTGATCATTCAAGAGGATTTTGCTTTGGGTGTTCAATTCACCAGCACTCTTTCTGCCCATGCTTGGTCACTCTACAACATTTATGGCCCTTGCACAGGGCTTATGCGTGAAACTTTCACCCAATGGCTGCATGACAGAGATATTCAAACAGATGCAGACGCTTTATTTTTTGGGGATTTCAATTACATTCGAGGCCGAGAAAATCATAATAAACCAGGAGGTGATGTTAACGACATGATAACCTTCAATGACATTATTCGCAAGCACAATCTTGTTGAATTACCTATTAAGGGCAGACTATACACATGGAGCAACATGCAACAGCACCCCTTACTCGAGCAACTCGACTGGTTTTTCACCTCTCTTCACTGGACAACTGCTTTTCCTAACACAATGGTCAAACCGCTTTGCAAACCCACCTCGGATCACACGCCTTGTGTGCTGACCATTGAGACAACAATACCTCGTGCCAAGCTATTTAGATTTGAATCATATTGGTTGCTTCACCCAGGTTTCATGGATGTGGTTCAAGAAGTTTGGAATAGACCTATCAATGTGCCCAATGCAGCTACCTTACTTTGCCGAAAGTTCAAGATTCTTCGTCAAACTCTTAAATCTTGGAGTAAAAATATATCCCGGCTTTCGGTGGCCATTGAAAACACGAACAACAACTTACTGCAGCTGGACACTTTGGAAAATCAACGGAGCCTCACAACTCCTGAAAATAAGTTTTGTACCATCATCAAGAAACACCTCCTGTGTTTATTGGATTATCAGAAGCAGTACTGGAAGAAAAGGTGTACCATTCATTGGGTTAAGTTCGGCGATGAAAATACAAAGTTTTTTCAAGCTGTGGCTACGGATAGGTACCACAAAAATAACATTGCGAAAATACAAACTAATGATGGATTAATAGTGGAGGATCACACTGGGAAAGAAGCCCTCCTCTTCCATGCCTACTCAGACAGACTTGGCACTTCTAGCCCGACTCAAATGCAGTTTGACCTCCCATCTCTAATTAGGCCCAGCGATGATCTGGAACACCTAACCCTACCCTTTACCCATGAAGAAATTGACTCGATCATTAAAGAAATGCCAGGGGACAGAGCTCTGGGTCCAGATGGATTTAGTGGCCTCTTCCTTAAAGCTTGCTGGCCAATCATCAAGGAGGATTTTTACACGTTATGTGATCAATTTCATGCAGGAACAATCGACCTCCAAAGCATTAATGATGGTCTAATTACTCTCATTCCGAAGAATGGTTCCCCATCTACAGTTAATGACTACAGGCCAATCACCCTGCTCAATTGCTGCCTCAAGCTTATTACAAAACTCCTGGCCAACCGACTTCAAAAGGTCATTCTCAAAGTCATCCACCGCAACCAATATGGTTTCATACGTGGCAGATCTATACAAGACTGTCTTGCATGGACTTTCCAATACATTCATCAATGCCAAGCTTCTAAGCGCCCAATTGTTCTACTGAAATTGGATTTTGCCAAAGCGTTTGACACCATTGAACATGACCCCATGATCAACATCATGAAACATATGGGCTTCAATGATAGATGGCTTTCTTGGATCAGGTCGATCTTCTATTCTGGCAGATCCTCCATTCTTCTTAATGGCGTTCCAGGCAGACAATTCCACTGCCGCCGTGGGGTTAGACAAGGAGACCCCCGGTCTCCACTCATTTTTGTCCTAGCAGCGGATCTTCTTCAATCAGCTATCAATGCTGCTTATAGGGAAGGCCTGATCGAACTCCCCTTCCCATGCAACGGCCAAATGGACTATCCTATTGTACAATACGCCGACGACACGATCATGCTCATGCATGCCTGCCCGAGACAAGCTGTAACCATCAAGAATACCCTCAACAAGTATGCTCAGTCCATTGGTCTAAAAATAAACTACCACAAATCTACGATCATTCCTATCAACTTGGAGCCCGATCTTGCTTCCCAAATGGCCTCAATCTTCAAATGTAATATTGGGACCATGCCGTTCACCTACCTCGGACTCCCTTTGGGCACGTCTCGGCCGACCCTACAAGATTTTATGCCTCTTGTCAGCTCTATGGAAATAAGTTTATCCTCTACTTTATCCCTTATGTCCCACGCTGGGAAGTTGGCCCTTCTTAACTCCACTGTGACTTCCCTTCTCATCTATGCCATGTGCACGCTGCACCTGCCACCAAAACTCATTGAAATACTGGATAAGATAAGGAGACGGTGCTTATGGATCAAGAAAACTGACCAAGGGGATAAATGTAATTCCTTGGCTGCTTGGGACATGGTATGCAAGCCCAAAAATAAAGGAGGCCTTGGAGTTCTCAACCTGCGGGTCCAAAATGACGCCCTGCTTCTCAAATTTTTGCACAAATTCTACAACAAGATGGACATTCCTTGAGTCCAACTCATTTGGGATTCATACTACACGCAAAAAATACCACATGCATGCGAGCCAGTCGGATCATTTTGGTGGAAAGACATTCTCAAGCTCACTCCTATTTTTAGGGGGATATCCAAGGTCAATATTGTCTATGGCACAACGGTGCTGTTTTGGAAGGACCTCTGGGCTAATCACATTCTTCAAGACTCACACCCCCGTGCGTTTTCACACTCTTTGAACGAGGATACATCTGTCAAAGATTTCTTGCGGACCACGTCTCTGGGAGAAATGTTCCATCTTCCTCTTTCCCCCCAAGCACATGCAGAGATCAGAGATTTGCAAACAATTGCGGCGGAAATCCAACCTTCCACGACGACCACGGATGTATGGCATTATATTTGGGACAAAACTACTTTCAAATCTACAGATTACTATCGCTTCTTCCTCAGAGACATCCAACCTCACCAGGTCTTCGGATGGATATGGAAATCAAAGTGCACGATGAAATTGAAGGTTTTTTCTTGGCTACTCTTCCATGATAGGCTCAATACTCGGAATATGCTCAAAAGGAGACATTATAACATCGGAAATGATCACGACTGCCTCCTGTGCGGACTCAACATTGAAGAAACGGTTGAACACATGATCTTCACGTGTTCATTCAGCAAAAATTGCTAGGATAGGCTCACTATTCATTGGGAACCTTTCCCTGGTCGCCTTCAAGCTATTACGACGCAGAGAACTAACAACGGTTCCCCAATGTTTATGGAGAGATTCATGATAGCAGCGTGGAGTATTTGTAAAGAGAGGAATGACAAACATTTCAGAGCCATAAACCCATCTCTCAATTCCTGGCTGGAAAGATTCAAGAGGGACTTTGAGCTGCTTCAATACAGAGTCAAAGAAGACCGTAGGCCTTTTGTGTTGAATTTTGTAAACACGTTATAGTTGCCCCCTCTTGACTTAACTTTCTCCCTCTTACTTGTCACAAAGTTGACAAGCCCCTCCCCTCCATATGTAAATACTTCGCTGTACAGTACACTATCTTAATATATTAACATAGTAGGAGCTTTTCCTACTGTTCATGGTCAAAAAAAATATGTGCATGGTGAGGTATTTGCTTTTGAAGCATTGCACACTTGAAGAGTAGAATCATGGAGATCTCCCCCTATATCTTGTAATTCATACAAGCATTTGACATATAACAGTGAAGAATCTGAAATGCATGATGAAATATGGTGACTGGTGTAATTCAGCATGCGTGCATTAGCATATATGAGGAATAAGCATGCAGAAAAACATATCAAAAGTATCAGAGCACCATCGGGTTTAAGTTTACAACTCGATCCAATAAAGTCTAAGAAGAACGAGTGTTGTAACTTATAAACACCCATATAGAAAGACCCGCTTGAAGACTAACTCAAAATTATCCCCCTTTGTCATCAAATGACCAAAAGGATCGAATATGAGGACTAACGCCCCTCAAGAATATCAAGATGATGAAGGAGCGCCAGCGTTGTTGGGGTCGTTTGTCATAGTAGGGCCTGCCGCAGTGTCGTCCAAGTCTTCATTCTCATCAGTGTCGCGCGATGAAGAATATGAGCTGGTCACCAAGGAAGGAACCTTGAACTTCTTGAATTTCTTCGGTGGAGGTGCAGACCAGTCAAAATCTTCCTGGAGACCCATTTTTTCAGATCTTCTTCACCATATAGATGTGACAGTATTGCCCAGGTGCGACCGAAGACTTCATGGAGGAAGTAATGGTTTTTCTTCACTTCATTGTGTGTAGCAGTCATGTTGTGAAGAAATGAACCAAACTGACGCTTAACCCATTTATGATTTTGATCCACCTTCTGGTGAAGACTTAGCAGAAGCTCATGATCAATCATCACACGAGGATTAGTGGCTTGAGGAGTAGACTTGGGTGCATTGGCAGAGTCATGTGTGGCAGAGTCATCATTGGTGGAATAAGAGGCAGCTTTGCGAAACTGTCCATCCAATGGACGAATGCCTTCATCTATAACAGCTGGTGCCTTGCCCTTTTCATCAACTGAGGAATAGGTCCGCTTGAGGACTTCAATCGGGGGCAAGTAGCTGAGGTGATTATGAAAATCAGCTTTGTACTTGAGTGAAGACCTTGTCCTGAGGAATCTCATAATCCAAGGTGCATAAGGCTTCAGCTCAAATGGAGACAGTGAAACATTTGCCAGAGTCCTCATGAAGAAATCGTGATAATTGACAGGAATGCCATGAACAATATTGAATACCAGATTCTTCATGATGCAAACAAATTCCTCATCAGATGAGTCGTGGCCTTTGATAGGACTCATTGTCCTCGTAAGAATACGATAGACAGTTCTGGGCACATAAAGTAATTCCTTCACGAGGAATTTGGTTCGTGGGGCCTGACCTGGCTTCAAAGGTTTCATCAGAACCTGCATGTGGTGATTTGTAAGCTCAGGTTCACTGTAGATGCAACAAGCTTCTTCAAGGGGAGGACTGAGTGGTAAGGCACGAAGCAATTCAGTAGCTGGTGTTGTGTAGTGAGTGTTCTCAGACATCTAGTCCAGCACCCATGAATTCACATCTTCAGAATCTCCTATGATGTGCAGCGTCGCATAAAATTGAAGAATCAGTTCTTCACTCCAATCACAGATGTCAGAGCAAAAGTTTAACAGTCCAGCATCGTGAAGAACACTGACGACTAGCACGAAGCACGGCAGAGATTCCATATCCATGTGAGGAATGTGCTCATGGTAGAAGATTTTCTCTTTGTTGAACAGGACTGAGGAATAGAAATTTTCTTGACTAGCAGTCCAAAAATGCCTCTTCCTTATACGAGCAGAATCATATGGGTTGTAGTCTTTGAAGAATACGTGCTCGCCGAAGAAATCATCAGCCTTGAACTTTTTCTTGCGTGAGAATGGATCCTTTGGCTTGGGCAAAGGAGTGTCAATGAGTTGCATCACGACCTCAGCAATCGCAATCTCAGGTTCTTCAGGCTGAGGAATTTCTGGTTCCTCTTCAGTGGCAGTCTGTGTCTTCAGATGTTCAGCAGCAGCAGTTTCTTCAGCACTAGTGGCTGGAATTTTCTCATGTACAGATGAAGTGGGGTGAGTTTCTTCAGAGCCCATTTGAACAGTTTGTGCAGGGGACTGAGGTATTTGTTGCAACGGTGTGAACATTGGAGAGTTTGGATGCTGACTTTCCCAGAATTCATCACTCATTACTGGTGTGGAGCAGCCAACGTCCACATCTTCATCTTCCATTTCTTCAATGCCAGCCTCTTCAGCAGTGAACTGAGGCATAGGCGAGGAGATAACAGGTGTTGAAGGGATCTCATCCACTTCAATTTCTTCATCCAACTGCTCTGACGAAGCAGCAGAATGATTTTCTTCATCAGATCCGCTTGGGATCTCATATTCTTCATCGAAAGGAATAAGGTCCTTTGATGGCATGGTAGAGAGTGGAACAGCATCAATGGGATTTTCAAACGAGCTGGTCAAAGGCTTCATCTTCTTCGGAGCTGAAGAATCTAAAGTAGCTGATGCTTTCCTTTTCTTCACTATTGCACGCTCTGCAGCCTTGGTCTTCTTCACATCTAATGCAGATGGAAGGATCGGAGTTGGTGTTGGCGCAGGAGGAGCAGAGGAATCTGGTTGATTTTCTTCAGGCACAACTAATGCAGTTGCCCTGATTTCTTCAGTTTCTTGAGGCGCACCACTAGTGGATGCCCTGGCAATTTCTTCAGCGGCTGGAATGCAGTCATCAGCCCTGGAACTCACATTTTCTTTAGCAGCCTAATTTTCATCAGTGGTGCTGGCATGTTCTTCAGTCGGCTGAGCAGATGCTTCAGCCTGAGGAATTTCCTGTTGCGTTAGGGCAGCAACATTGGAAGTGAAGTTATCAGCAAGTCTCAGAAAACGAACCTTGGCTCCAAGCCAATCAGCGCGGTATGTGTCAAATTCATCACTGAGTTTCTTGATCTCAGTTTGAATAGCGACAAGTTCTTCAGTTGTCATAGAGACAATGTTTTTCTTCAGATAGCGCTCCTTCTTGTACTGCGCTTTCTTGATCTGCCTGGCCTTCTCAAATTTCCATTTTTCTTCTTGAATGAAGTGGGTCAGCATGTGACTTTGGCCAGGAGTCAGCTTGAAATCAGGCATGGGAGTGTTGGGGTCCTTGTGCCAAACATCAATGTATTCGAGGATCAACTTGGGATCCAAAAGTAGTGGCACATCTGTTCCCTTGGCTCTAGCGGCCCTGACTTGCCTATCTCTGATGATTTCAGCAAGTTCATCATCATCAGCTTCATCTTCTTCAGACGACACTTGGAAGGCGACCTGCTTCTTCTGAGGACTAGGGCAAGGACCTGGTCCAGTAGTGGCCTTTGTCTTCAGTAGAGAGGCTCCCATTGAGGAATTTGGTGCAGCTGAGGAACTAGCTGAAGCTCCTGAGGCAATTGAGATGCATGTGGTCCTTTGACATGTGGCGAGATGCACAGGTGCAGAGGACTTTGTCGGAGTGGCCGAAGACTTTGGCGGAGGAGCTGAGGACTTTTGAGGAGCAGGAGCAGCATGAGGAATTGGCCGTGATTGCTTTGAGGATCCTGGCCATGAGGGCATTGCTGAGGAACTTGGCCTTGAGGGCACTATTGGTGAAGCACTTGGCTTGCGCGCAGGCTTCTTTGACATAGCCTTCTTTGGCTTGACAGCAGAGGCAATAGTAGCAGCAGAGTCTTCATTGAATTTCCTCACTGCTTCTCTGGCTTGCTTAGCCAACTTGGCTTGGCGCTTGGCCCATTCATCAGGATAGTCCTCACCGCGCTTGAGGCTGGTGGGGTCTGCTTCTCGGCCAGGTGCCAATGGAGGTCTTGGGCATGGAGGATTGAGTGTGAATTTCTTCATGTACTTGGGAGTAACATACCTGTACTCCCTCCACTCTCTTGCCCATATCCTTTCTATCCTATGTATGCGCACCTTGCGCTGATTTTTGTCCTCTTTTCCAAACTTGGCCTCATCAGGAGTGCAGTAATCCTTGTATATGTCATCAGGGATTTCAAACGTTGTGTTGACCTCAGCCCTCTTTCTCCTTTCTGTGGCTTCTTATCGTCAGCCATTTTCTTCAGTTGAGGAATTTGAACAATTGAATTCTCTGAAGAAGTATGCAACTTTTTTTGAGGAACACTGCAAATGAGTTAAGTTGATGAGAACCTAGTGATTCAGCAGCTGACATGAGTACCTGTGAACAGAGTATAGTAGCGAGGAATTTGGAGAGGTCATATGCGTTCTCAGAAGGTTTTATAAAGAACAAGTTTGAGGAATTTGACCAGATGAGTCTTGAAGAATTTCACTAGGCGTTCTTTGTCTTAGGTTCCAGAGATGTGTAGATCAAAAATCCACACATTTGAGGAATCTTGAAGAAAAACATAGCTTAGAGAAACGAATCAAGAACAGATGATATGAGAGGTGTTTTAGTGTGTGAAGATATGAAGAAAAACACCTTTGAAGATTTTGTAGATAATCATTTGAATCAACGAGGGCAGTAAAAGTAACTTTTAATTACCCTGGATCAAGAACACGGCGAACAGTGAGGTGGAGAGGTGAAGTTCGTCTGTGTAGATCTTCCACGCCCTAACTCGGCGGAGGAAGACGGCTACGGCGGCGGCGGAGTGAAGATTTCCGCGGCCGACGCGAGTACGTTGGTGACGAGGTCGAGGCAGTGAAGCGCTTCCTCACTGGCGACGATGAAGTAGCGGTGGCGCTAGGGTTTGAGAAGCTCGAGCTGGAGAGAGGTCGAGCGGAGTAAGAAGTGAGGAAGGGGAAGAGGGGTATTTATAGCCATGGTGAAAACTTGTTCGCCGAAGAAATTGGACGAACGTGCCCCTGACCCTTCTCATTCGCATGACATGTGTCACCCACGTACTGAGAAGTGGAGATCGTGTTAGATCGTGGGTGAGTGGATAAGTATGTCGTGGGATGCGGAACGGTTTGAGTGGCAAAGCCGAAAATTTAGACAAGATAGGTTTTAAACTTCCGTTCACAATTTCTTCAGCTGACAAGGACACAGTGAAGATTTTGAATGAGTTTCAAATAGAACGCACATGAAGAATTTGTGAACAGATTGGGTTGAGTATAGCATAGAGGGGGAAAGGGTCCGATCACATTCACTTAGCAGAAAAAACCAACTTGAAGAATTAGCAATAAGTGAATCCTATAGAGGACATAAACTCATATATATATATAGCCAATGAAGAAAAACGACAGAAATAGTGAAGACAATGCGAAGTTGAAGAATATGAACAACTGAGGAAATTCAAATTTTGGTGGTGGCGTGACCCACCGTATAAGAATGATGATTTCAGACACCGCATACAATTATCGTAGGGTTCTGAGAATCAATTCTTCGTTTATTTCTTCACACTTAGAGTGTTATTCTTCATTGATTGAAGAAAAATGTTTCTTCATGTGTTGCACATCTAAGTCATCCATTTTGCATAAGTGTTAGGATGAGTGTCCTTCTCAAAGAACATTCGAAGATTCTAGGATATTTAGCTCACACCGCAACTTGCTAAATCTCTTCTCATCCAAGGGCTTTGTGAAGATATCGGCTAGTTGTTCTTCAGTCTTCACATGCTCAATAGAAATGTCGCCCTTCAACACATGATCATAAAGAAAATGATGACGAATTTGAATGTGCTTAGTATTCGAGTGCTGAACTGGGTTGTGAGCAATCTTGATGGCACTCTCATTGTCACAGAAGATAGGCACATTCTTCATGTTGACGCCGTAGTCCTTGAGTGTTTGCTTCATCCATAGCAATTGAGCACAGCAAGAACCAGCGGCAATATACTCAGCTTCAGTAGTAGATAGTGATACACAGTTCTGTTTCTTCGAGGACCAACAGAGCAAAGATCGTCCGAGGAAATGACATGTACCAGATGTTGACTTGCAGTCCACACGATCACCAGCATAGTCAATGTCCGAATATCCAATGAGATCAAAAGCCGAGCCCTTGGGGTACCATAATCCAAGTGTTGGTGTTGAGCTAGATATCGAAGAATATGCTTCACAGCCTTATGGTGTAATTCCTTTGGTGAAGCTTGAAATCGGGCACACATGCAAACACTAAGCATTATGTCTAGCCTAGATGCACATAAGTACAATAAAGAGACATTCATGGAGTGGTATACCTTATGATCAAAGTCGATACCATTTTCATCAGTGCACAGATGGCCATTTGTGGGCATAGGAATTTTGACGCCTTTGCAATCTTGCATGCCGAATTTCCTCAGTACATCCTTGAGGTATTTCTCCTAATATATGAATATGCCATTGTGTTGTTGATGAATTTGAAGACCTAAGAATAATTTCAACTCTCCCATCATAGACATTTGATATTCTTCACTCATCATATAGGAAAATTCATCACTATAACGTTGGTCAGTAGAGCCAAAGATAATATCATCAACATATATTTAGCACACAAACAATTCACCATCATAAGATTTAGTGAAAAGAGTAGGGTCGAGTGAACCGGGTTTCAAGCCTTTCTTCATGAAGAATTCCTTCAAGGTATCATACCACGCCAGTGGGGCCTGCTTGAGGCCATAGAGGGCCTTGTTGAGTCCGAAGACTTTGTCAGGATTCTTTGGATCTTCAAAACCTAGGGGTTGAGCAACATATACTTCTTCCTCAAGCTTACCATTGAGGAATGCACTGTGTGTAACCTTGAGCTACGAGCCGTGCCTTATTCCTCACCACAAGGCCATTTTCATCTTGCTTGTTGCGGTAGATCCACTTTGTGCCAATGATATTGTGCTTGCGAGGATCTGGACGTTTGACCAGTTCCCAGACATTGTTGAGCTTGAACTGATGTAATTCTTCTTGCATGGCCTGAATCCACTCAGGCTCCAGAAATGCTTCATATACCTTAGTGGGCTCTGTGATAGAGACAAAATCATAGTGCCCACAAAAGTTAGATAAATGTGAAGCTTTTGAGCGTGTGAGAGAACCTGGCGCTTTGATGTCATTGATGATCTTTTCAACTTGCACTTCTTTTGCAATGCGAGGATGAGCTGGTTGTCGTTGAGGAATTTGATCAGCATTCACCTTAGCACCATTTTCTTCAGGTGCATTAGCTCGACGTTCTTCATGTTCTGGAATGAATTCTTTAGCTGATTCTTCAGCAGGAATGACATCCTCAGTAGGCTTCAACTTGATAGTTTCCTCAGGTGCTGGTTCATATATCACAGTAGGTAGGTGCTCTCTTTGCGAGCCATTAGTTTCATCGAACCGCACATCTAAAATTTCAACAACCTTGTGAAGAACGTTGTTGAAGACTCTGTAGGTGTGCGAGTCCTTTCCGTAACCAAGCATAAAACCTCCGTGTGCTTTCGGTGCAAATTTTGAGTTGTGATGAGGATCTCTAATCCAACATTTAGCACCGAAGACTTTGAAATAACTTACATTGGGTTTCTTACCAGTGAGGAGTTCAGAGGCAGTCTTCTTGAAGAATTTGTGAAGATATACTCCGTTGATGATGTGACACGCAGTATCAATTGCCTCAATCCAGAACTGACGAGGCGTTTTGTATTCATCAAGCATAGTGCGAGCCATCTCAGCAAGAGTCCTGTTCTTGCGCTCCACGACGCCGTTCTGCTGAGGAGTATAAGGAGAAGATAACTCATGAGTAATACCAAGTTCATCAAGATAGTCATCTAGACCAGAATTCTTGAACTCAGTTCCATTGTCACTTCTGATGTGCTTGATCTTCACACCAAAGTTGGTTGAAGCCCTCGAGGAAAATCGTTTGAAGACTTCCTGCACTTCATGTTTGTAAGTAACAATGTGTACCCATGTGTATCGAGAGTAATCATCAACAATAACAAAGCCATATTGAGATGCATCATTTGAAACAGCAGAATAAAGGTTAGGACCGAAGAGATCCATGTGAAGCAGTTCAAATGGTCGAGTAGTGGTCATGATAGTCTTCGTTGGATGCTTAGCCTTTGTCATTTTCCCAGCTTCATAGGCTCCGCATAGGTGATCCTTGAGGAATTTTACATTATCGATGCCGATGACATGCTTATTCTTCGCAAGCATGGGCAAATTCCTCATGCCTGCATGACCAATCCGTCGATGCCAGAGCCAGCCTTCTGAAGCTTTTGCAGGTAGGCACACAGCTGGTTGTGGTCCTGTAGAGAAATCAACAATATACAGGTCTCCTCTCCTAAAGCCTTTGAAGACTTTGGAATTGTCAGCTTCCATTACCACAACACAATGGTACTTGCCAAAGACAACAACCATATCAAGATCGCAAAGCATTGAGACAGACATGAGGTTGTATCCTAAGGACTCGATAAGCATGACTTTGTCCATGTGTCGATCCTTTGTGATCGCAACCTTACCTAGACCCAATACCTAGCTTTTGCCTTTGTCGGCAAAGATGATATGCTTCAGATGCGACGGAGATAATGGAGCGTCCATCAATAGATTCTTGTCACCAGTCATGTGATTTGTACATCCACTATCGAGGACCCACTCAGTGGCTTTGGGTTGATCATCCTGCAGATGAATTAGTGCAGCTTACAAACTCATATACTTCATCAGTGAAGAATATGACATCAATTCATCAGATCAATTTCATCAAGCAAAAGAACAGATAAAGCAGTATGAGGACGTGAGAAATGAAAGTTCATTTCTTCATGATTAGCCTGCGTCCTTTCAGGCATACTCAGGTCTCTAGCAAATTCTTTAGACGGCTACGTATGTCTGGAGACCTGACCCTGCAGAAGAGATTAGTTCTTTCTCTTCACCACCCACATCTGAAGGGGTGGAAAAGAGTTCATCATTCTGCGAGCTCCATAAGAGAAAGGTGGCATAGATGCCAGTCCATTTCATTTCACATAAGAGGGGTTAGAGTAAGCATAAGAGTAAGCAGAGAAATTCTTCGAGGACTTATGGACATAATGATTTGAAGAATAATGCACATATCCTTAATCCTTAGATCTTCCCTGCAAAACAGAGGGGTTAGCACGATGATGTTCATATGAGAACTTTGATCCTTTTGAGGAATATGATCCATGTGAGGAGTTTGGTCCGTATGAGGACTTGGATCCATATGAAGAATTTGGTCCATATGAAGAATTTGATATGGGGTTCCTATTCTTCACAGGTGGCGTCATGATGACATTCACCTGAAGATTTTCAAGGCATCTTTTGGGAACCCAGATTTTCTTCATAGGGGGACCGTTCCTGCAGTTAGTGCCAACATATCTAGCAAGTACTTCACGATTCTGATTTTTGAACAGTTTATAGTTGGAGTCAAATGATTCATCATCAGAACGAGGAGATTCACATGCAAATCCAGATAAGTTAGATGGATCAACTGGAGGTCCCTTTGCAGCAACCCATGTAGTTTTGGGGTACTGCTCAGGCTTCCAATATGTACCATCAGCATTAAGTTTCCTCTCAAAGGCAATACCCTCTTTCCTAGGGTTCCTGTTGAGGATCTTCTTTTTAAGCACATCACAAAGAGTCTGATGCCCTTTGAGGCTTTTGTACATGCCTGTCATGTACAATTCCTTCATCCCTGCATCATTAGTGATACTAGCAATGTCCTCAGATGAGGAATTAGTGATAGCAGAGGCATGTGAAGAATTTGAAACATTAGCAGCATTTGAACATTCGGGTGAAGAATTAGCAGATTCACGTTCAATACATTTCAAACAAGGAGGAACAAATTCTTCCTGAGAAGCATTGATTTGTTGAGCAAGTAATGAATCACGCTCCTTCTGAAGATCTTCATAACTCACTCTTAGCTTCTCAAGGTCTTGCTTTCTTTGAAGAAATTCATAAGAAAGCTTCTCATGATCAGATAAGAGAGTGTTGTGATGACCTTGAAGATTGTCAAACCTAGTCTAAAGTCTCTGAAGATTTTCAGTCAAGGCTTTAGTGCGATCCATTTCTTCACCCAACATATCATCACTTTTATCTAGCATGTTCTGAACCTTTTCAAAAGCCCTTTGTTTTTTTACATCAATCTTAGCAAGTTTAGAATAGCTGGGCTTAAGGTTTTCATCAGATTCATTTTCACTTGATTCATGGGAGGTATATTTGAGTACCTTGGCACCCTTTGCCATGAAGCAATAGGTGGGAGCGTAGTCATCATCGCCTTCATTAGCCTTGTTGGTGAGGTCATTTTCTTTAGTGTTGAAGATAGACTTGCTGACGAATGTAGTAACAAGAGCTAGGCTCACCACTCCAGATTCGGACTCCTCAGATGTCTCCTCTTCCTCATTTTCTTCAGATTCAGCCTCAGAGTCCATTTCCTTGCCAATGAATGCCCTAACCTTCTTGGAGCTGCTCTTCTTGTGATATGAAGACTTTGAGGATTTTGATATGAAGATTTTGTGGATTTCTTCTTTTTCTTCGCATCATCAGAACTGTAATCCTTGTATTTCTTCATCTTTGATTCCTTTTCCCACTGAGGACAATCTTGAATGTAATGTCTAGGTTTCTTGAATTTGTGACAGAGCCTCCTCTTGTAGTCACTGGATGAGGAATCATTGCTCCTTGAGGGTCTTCCAAGGCGACCACGTCTTGAGAACTTTTGGAACTTCTTCACCAGCAGAGCTATATCATGGCTTAGTTCTTCAGGATCACCAAGGCTGCTACCAGAGTCTTCATCTTCGGACTCAGATACTGCCTTGGCCTTCAGTGCATGTGATCTGCCATAGCTCGAACCAGAGAGATCTCTTTTTCAGCAAGTTGGAACTCATGAGTATTTAGCCTCTCGAGAATATCAGTGGGATCAAGTGACTTGTAATCAGCATGTTCTTGTATCATCAATGCGAGAGTGTCAAATGAGGAATCAAGCGATCTCAGCAATTTCTTCACCACCTCATGGTCGGTGATCTCAGTGGCACCAAGTGCTTTATGCTCTTTTGAGATGTTAGTGAGGCGATCAAAGGTTTGTTGAACATTTTCATTGTCGAGTATTTTGAAGCGGTTGAAGAGATTGCGAAGAACATCAACTCAAGAGTCACGCTGTGTTGAGACTCCTTCATTCACTTTGGACGGTCTATCCCAGATAAGCTTAGCAGTTTCCAAAGCACTCACTCTTCCATACTATCCTTTGCTCAGATGGCTACATATGATATTCTTCGCTTGAGAATCGAGTTGCTTGAATCTCTTCACATCAGCAGCATTCAGAGAAGGTGTGACTGAGGGAACACCATTTTCCACAACATACCATAGATCGTTATCAATTGCCTCAAGATGCATTCGCATCTTATTCTTCCAGTAGGGGTAGTTCATCCCATCGAAGGTAGGACACCCGGCAGAGACCTTGATCATACTTGTGGTCGACATAACTAAAACTCCAGGCGGTTAAACCAAAATCACATAGAACAAGGGAGTACCTTGCTCTGATACCAATTGAAAGTGCGTTATATCGACTAGAGGGGGGTGAATAGGCGATTTTTATGAAATTCTTCGCTGAGGAATTTGCCGGTGAGGAAATTCCTTAGCGAAGAACTACTAGCAGCGGAATAAGTACTCAAAAGTAAACATAACAGAACACAAGCATAGTCATCATGATGAAATGAAGACAGGCACATAGTACAGGAAGCGTAAGCACAGGATAACACAGGATGAAGACAAACAGACTGAAGAAATTGAACTGAGGAAATTGAGAAAGTCTTCAGTCAAAGTCTTCAAACACAGATATGAACAAACACACAACACAGTTATGAGGAAATGAAAGAGTTGAGGAAATAGAACTAGTAAGCTTGGTGAGGACAATGATTTGGTAGACCAGTTCCAAGTGCTGCCTCAGTTGTACATCTGGTTGGAGCGGCTGAGTATTTAAACTCGAGGACACACAGTCCCGGACACCCAGTCCTGAACACGCAGCTCAGGACACCAAGTCATCACCGTATTCTCCTTGAACTAAGGTCACACAGACCTCGTCCAATCACTCATGGTAAGTCTTCAGGTGACTTCCGAACCTTCACAAACTTGGTCACTCGGCGATCCACAATTCCTTTTGGATGCTCTAGACCATGACACCTAACCGTCTGGAAGAAGCACAGTCTTCAAAGGTAACAAGCGTCGGATCCACGCAGGATCAATCTCTTCAGTGATGCTCAATCACTTGGGGTTTGTAGGTGTTTGGGTTTGGGTTTTTCCTCACTTGATGATTTTCGCTCAAAGTCCTAGGAGGATGGGTTGCTCTCAAATGACAAGTGTCAGTTTCTCTCAGAGCAGCCAACCAGCTAGTGGTTGTAGGGGGCGGCTATTTATAGCCTAGGGAGCGACCCGACATGATAAGACATAAATTCCCTTCAATGATATGACCATTAGGTGGATAGATATTTTGGGAGAGCTGGCGCATAGCACAACAACGGTCGGAATTTTGAGTAGCAAAATCCTCAGGGCTATGATGTTCCTCAATGTGTAGGCAATCCGCACTGGCGAATTCCTAACTCCTCAGTCAGAATAAATTTCTCAAAGACCAGAAGAACTTCGTCTCTGTCACTGAAGAATATGACTGAACTGTATGAGATTTCCAATGGCTTCACTCGAAGGGATTGGTAGGTGTAGGATTTTGAGTTGAGCATCACATGGAAATTTTTCCTTAATACTTCCTCGACCCCCTTTAACAGTACGGTGTTTCCTACGACTCAAGAAAGAGAAGATGAAACTACAAAAACAAAAGTCTTCACGCTTCATGTTCCTCGAATGAATACCAAGTCTTCAAGGTCACACCAATTTCTTCACTTTCAAAGTCTTCAGAAAGTCTTCAGAAATCCAAAGTCTTCAGTCGAAGAACTTCATTTTTAGGGGTCGACTTTCTGTGTAAATATCAAACTCCTCATAGACTTATAGACCTGTGTATACTCACAAAGGCATTAGTCCCTTAACCTATAATTCTTCAATACACCAAAATCACTAAGGGGCACCAGATGCACTTACACTTGATCAGCTTGAAGCTGTTACTGTTTCTTCTTTAGGCTATTTGTCGTGGCCATAAGCCGGCGCTTGAAGCGCTCTTACTCGACGGGGTCCTCAGGCACGATAAGCTCGTCGTCACCGAGGCTCACCTCGTCTTCAGAGAGATGCATGTAATTGTCCTCCTCCGGTTCTCCATCTGTTGCCTGCTCTGGAGGGCTAGCTTTTTCGTCCTCTAGCTCTGCACCATGCTGGAGGGGATTGTTGTTGTCTTCAGCGCTATCCGGAGTGTTATTATCTCCTGTGCCGGTATCACTGCTCTTGCTGTGGCGGGACTTAGAGCGGCGCCGCTGACGTCGGCGCTTGGGTTGCTTCTTGGAGGGGTCATCCTTCGCTGTCTCGTCGCCATTGGCTTCTTTGGGGGTGTCCACCATGTATATATCATATGATGAGGTGGCGGTCCAGTGCCCCGATAGCGGTGGATCCTGTTCGTCTCTAGCTTCGTCGTCCATACTGTCGAAGTCTTCGGAGCCGAAGTCGAGCTTGTCGGTTAAGTCGTCGACAGTGGCTACTAAGTGGGTGGTGGGTGGGCAGCGAATTTCTTCATCGTCTGCATCCCATTCTAGCCGGACATAGTTCGGCCAAGGTTCTCCTGACAGGGAGAGATACCTTAATGAATTTAGCACATCTCCGAAAGGAGAGTGCTGAAAGATATCCACGGACGTGAACTCCATGATCGGTTCCCAGTCGGATTCGGCGGGCACGGATATGAGCGGCTCGGAGTCCGTGGCCGGAGATGAATCCAGTGGTTCGGCGACACGGCGCTCGTAAGGAGTGAAGTCAGTATCCGGCTCTAACGCCACTTAGATTGCGGCCTCCATGGCGGGGTCCATCCCTCCGCTCTCGGATGGCGCGACTTGCTCCAGATTGATGGATGGATTAGTTGCAGATGCGATCTCCTGAACATTGTCCGATGGCAGAGTTATGTCATGCTCGTCACGACTGTACGGCGCGTCCGACATGGGCCAGAATCCGTCGAAAATCAAGTCTCCGCGGATGTCGGCCGTGTAGTTCAAGTTTCCGAATCTGACCTGATGGCCAGGGGCGTAGCTCTCAATCTGCTCCAGAAGGCCAAGCAAATTGGCCCGCGGTGCAAAGCCGCCGAATATGAAGATTTGTCTGGGGAGGAAAGCCTCACCCTAGACCGCATCGCTAGCGATGATCGAAGGAGCCGTCACGCCATATGGTGACGACATAGTGGAACTCTCAATGAAAGCACCAATGTCGGTGTCAAAACCGGCGGATCTCAGGTAGGGGGTCCCAAACTATGCATCTAAGGTGGATGGTAACAGGAGGCAGGGGACACGATGTTTAGCCAGGTTCGGGCCCTCTTGATGGAGGTAATACCCTACGTCCTGCTTGATTGTTCTTGATGATATGAGTATTACAAGAGTTGATCTACCACGAGATCATAGAGGCTAAACCCTAAAACCTAACCTATGGTATGATTGTATGTTGTCATACGGACTAAAACCCTCCGGTTTATATAGGCACCTGAGGGGGCTAGGGTTACACAAGGTCGGTTACGAAGGAGGAGATATACATATCTGTATTGCCTAGCTTGCCTTCCACACCAAGTAGAGTCCCATCCGAACACGGGACGAAGTCTTCAAGCTCGTATCTTCATAGTCCAATAGTCCGGCCAAAGGATATAGCCCGGCTGTCTGGAGACCCCCTAATCCAGGACTCCCTCAGCAAGCCTGGAGTACATTTCAGCGACACCTTCACCATCCTTCATTTTGAACTTGTCAAGTTGACTTTGAAGCGCATCCAATTTGGATTCCTTGACGGAGTCGGTACCTTTGTGCATATCAATCAAAGTATCCCAAATTTCCTTTGCATTCTGAAGACGGCTGATTTTGTTGAATTCTTTGGGGCACAATCCGTTGAAGAGAATATCACAAGCTTGAGCATTGTATTGCAGCATCTTCAACTCTTCCGCGGTAGCTTCACGGTTCCGTTCTCTCCCATCAAAGAATTCACCTTGCAAGCCAATACACACAATAGCCCAAACGGCGGGGTTATGTCCAAGAATATGGATTTTCATCTTATGCTTCCAACTAGCAAAATTAGTACCATCAAAGTAAGGACCTCCACGGTGGTAATTTCTCTCACTATACGCCATACTCTCCTAGGTTGTGAAACCAAGGCTATGATCACCAAAAGCTATGGAAATCAAAGCAAATGGAGACCAAAGCTCTGATACCACTTGTAGGATCGAAAGTATGTCTAGAGGGGGGTGATTAGACTACTTGACCAAATAAAAATCTAGCCTTTTCCCAATTTTAAGTTTTGGCAGATTTTAGCAACTTGGCACAATTCAAGTAAACAACCTACACATGCAATTCTAAGATTATAGCAGTGGAATGTAAAACAATTGCATATGAAGGTAAAGGGAGAAGTTTGGAGGGAGCAAACACAATGTTGACACGGAGATTTTTGGCGTGGTTCCGATAGGTGGTGCTATTGTACATCCACGTTGATGGAGACTTCAACCCATGAAGGGTAACAGTTGCGCGAGTCCACAGAGGGCTCCACCCACGAAGGGTCCACGAAGAAGAAACCTTGTCTATCCCACCATGGTCATCGCCCACGAAGGACTTGCCTCACTAGGGTAGATCACGAAGTAGGCGATCTCCTTGCCCGTACAAACTCCTTGGTTCAACTCCACAATCTTGACGGAGGCTCCCAAGTGACACCTAACCAATCTAGGAGACGCCACTCTCCAAAAGGTAATAGATGGTGTGTTGATGATGAACTCCTTTCTCTTATGCTTCAAATGATAGTCTCCCCAACACTCAACTCTCACTCATAGGATTGGATTTGGTAGAAAGATGATTTGAGTGGAAAGCAACTTGGGGAAGGCTAGAGATCAAGATTTATGTGGTTGGAATGGAATATCTTGACCTCAACGCTGGTGTAGGTGGTTATCTCTCAGAAAATGTATGTTGGAAGTGTAGGCATGTTCTGATGGCTCTCTCCACAAATGAAGAGTGGTTGGAGGGATATATATAGCCTCCACACAAAATCTAACCATTACACACAAATCAAAAAACTTGGTGGGACCGAATTATAAAACTCGGTCAGACAGATTTAGTTCAAAATGTGAACATTTCGGTGGGACCGACATGTCAACTCGATGGGACCGATTCCATTAGGGTTAGGGCATAATGTAATCTTGGTGAGACCGATTACACAAACTCGGTGGGACCGATTTTGGTAATAGACAAACAGAGAGTTGGTCAGGCAAACTCGGTGGGACCGATTCGCTCATCTCGGTTAGATCGAAATGTTACAAAGGGGAAACAGAGAGTTTGCATCGCAATCTCGGTGGGACCGATCGCTCATCTCGGTTGGACCAAAACGTTACGAAGGGGAAACAGAGAGTTTGCAATCCCATCTCGGTGATACCGAGATCCCTATCGGTGAGACCGAAGTGACTAGGGTTTGTCGCTATGGCTATGTCAAGTGAACTCGGTGGCGCCGGATAGAATATTTCGGTGGGGCCGAGTTTGACTTTTGGTTTGACACATATCTGGATATGAGAAAGTATTTGAGGGTTTTTGGAGCATATCACTAAGTATTTTTGCATGTAACTCATTAAGAAACACCTCACCCCCTTTTAATAGTATTGGCTTTTCCTATGGACTCAATGTGATCTTGGATCACTAAAAGTAAAATGTATTGAGCTTGAGCCAATCTTTTGTCCTTAGCATTTTGAGGGGTCCACTTTCTAATCCATGCCATGCCAATCATTGAGCTTTCCTGAAACATTTATCTTGAAATAGCATTATCTTAGTGAGCTATATGTTGTTAGGAATTACCAAAACCACCCAGGGATAGTTGCACTTTCAGTCCCATCGAAAATCCTAATGTTCACATTTTGAACTAAATCGGTCTGAGCGAGTTTCATGATTCGGTCCCACCGAGTTTGGTGATTTCTGTGTAACGGTTAGATTTTGTGTGGAGGCTATATATACCCCTCCACCCACTATTCATTCATGGAAAGAGCCATCAGAACATGCCTACACTTCCAACATATATTTTCTGAGAGAGAACCACCTACACTTGTGTTGAGGTCAAGATATTCCATTCCAACCACATAAATCTTGATCTCTAGCCTTCCCCAAGTTGCTTTCCACTCAAACCCTCTTTCCACCAAATTCAATCCTATGAGAGAGAGCTGAGTGTTGGGGAGACTATCATTTGAAGCACAAGAGCAAGGAGTTCATCATTAACACACCATCTATTACCTTTTGGAGAGTGGTGTCTCCTAGATTGGTTAGGTGTCACTTGGGAGCCTCCGTCAATATTGTGGAGTTGAACCAAGGAGTTTGTACGGGAAAGGAGATCACCTATTTCGTGAAGATCTACCCTAGTGAGGCAAGTCCTTCATGGGCGATGGCCATGGTGGGATAGACAAGGTTGCTTCTTCGTGGACCCTTCATGGGTGGAGCCCTTCGTGGACTCGCGCAACCGTTACCCTTCGTGGGTTGAAATCTCAATTAATGTGGATGTAAGATAGCACCACCTATCAGAACCACGCCAAAAATCTCCGTGTCTACATTGCGTTGCTCCCTCCAAACTCCTCCCTTTACCTTCTTATGCAATTGTTTTACATTCCGCCGCTATACTCTTAGAATTGCATGTGTAGGTTGATTACTTGACTTGTGCTAAGTTGTTAAAATCTGCCAAGACTTAAAATTGGGAAAATGCTAGATTTTTATTTGGTCAAGTAGTCTAATCACCCCCTGCGGTGTCAAAACCGGCGGATCTCGGGTAGGGGGTCCCGAACTATGCGTCTAGGCCGGATGGTAACAGGAGGCAGGGAACATGATGTTTTACCCAGGTTCGGGCCCTCTTGATGAAGGTAAAACCCTATGTCCTGCTTGATTAATATTGATGATATGGGTAGTACAAGAGTAGATCTACCACAAGATCAAGGAGGCTAAACCCTAGAAGCTAGCCTATGGTATGATTGTTGTATATGGAGTTGATCGACTAGCCTGGCCTCGGTTTATATAATGCACCAGAGGCCTAGGATAACAAGAGTCCTAGCCGAATACGCCGGTGGGGAGAAGTCCTTGTCTTGATCGCCAAGTCTTGTGGAATCTTCCTTGTATGCGGCAGCCGTCCGAACTGGCCCATGAGTATACGGCCACGGGGGTCCTCGGCCCAATCTATCAGATCGGGAGATGACGTGTTGAGTACCCCCTAGTCCAGGACACCGTCAATAGCCCCCTGAACCGGTCTTCAAGTTAGGGACGCTCCTCGATTCTTCCGAACTGTTCTTCATCTTCGGTCGTCGGTCTTGAAAACTGGTTCAACGAATCTTCTTTATCTTCGATCTTGAGGATCGCCGAAATGCATTCGACGAGTTTACACGTCGGGTATCCGAGGAGCCCCTTTAAGTTTCCGACCCTTATCAATGCCTTGCTATTTTTATGCCACACCTCGGGTTTGAAGTTGTTCCCAGGAGGCAGCATCCTCTTGCGTCCGAGCTCCAACGCCGGACTGCATTCGAGGTATCTTTTGCGGTCGAGCACCAACGCCGGACCGCTTCCCAACTCTAACGCCGAAATGTATCCGAGCTCCAATGCCGGACTATGTATCCGAGCTCCAACGCCGGACTGTATTCGAGCTCCAACGCCGGACTATATCCAAGGTGTCATATCACCTTGGTTCAAAAAAGTTTGAAGGATTTTAGCCGAGCTTAATGCCGGAAATGCCCTCTATGGAGCCAGCTAGTAGCGCCCGAGCTTTATGCCGGACTGCTTCCGAGGTGGCGCACCACCCCGACTATGGGCCGATTTTTTTTCAATATTTTTATTGGTGCAATTTATTCTCTGCCGAGATATATAGCCAGTAGCCCTCAAGGTGTGTATCGGTCTAAAACCCGAGATGCACATGAAGGATGGCATAAGACCGCTGATCCCAGTAGCCGCTGAGACTTAGGTCGATTTGCAAAATCGGCCTGAGGATCAAGTCCTAGCTCGTCAGAATACTTCGGGACACTAAAAGCGGTGTGCTCAGTCCTCGAGACTCAGATTGGGTGCGGCCGACCAACCTGAGGATCAAGATCTCCTCGGAAACAATATTGCACATAAAATTTTCTGCATTGGAGAAGCAATGCAGTAGCCCCCGAGACACTGTTTGGGTGGCAACACCAGATCAGGGGATCGATGTGCCCCTTTAATATTTGTAAATAATAAGCCCGAAGCCCAGTAGCCCCCGAGCCTTAATGCGGGCATGGGTGGCCGAATTAAGGATCAATATCCATAGTAAAATCACATATTATGTGTAATGACTCTATGTATCCAAGTACTTTACGTCATTAATGCTCAGATCCGCATTGTACAAAACTTTGTTGATCGACCTTCAGCTTCCACCTCCTCGGCCAGTAGCTGAGGAGTGTTTGTCCTACTTTATAAAGCCTTTATGAGGGCAAATATTTACAACAAACAAGGCAATCTGGCCATACGGTTTTATAAACAAAGGTACACAGAGAGATATGTTATATTATTGTTTAACAGAAGAAATGTCTTCCAAAGAAAATAGTCCCGCTATCGGTTCCTTTCTTTGGGTTGTCATGCTAAGCATGATCATTAATCCTCAGCTCTAATGTAAGAGCAAAATATCGAGGATTTAATTTGGGAGGCCAGTTAATAGCCCCTCGTAGTGTTCGGCGGCAGTCAAGGTCAAGCCGTGAACACTTCGGCCAATGTTATGAACGGCCCGTCATAGTCATCGGATCGCTGACCAGTTTACGCTTATTGTGACAATCAGTTTTCGGCTTTCTCCACTGAGGTGCTTGACCATGCGAGCTGGAAGCACAATCACAGTGGTTCTCCCTTTGCACACCTAGCCGAACAAAGCGGAACGTAGGAGGAAAGCACAAGAGCCGGGCAACCCAACTATTGACCGAAGACACAATTCGAAACCGATGCATATATAGCAATATCAGAGAATGTTTTTGCCGAATCCCTAAAGGTGTCCGGCGTTGCACTGCGAGACTAATGCTGGAAAAGCACAAATAGTTTAAAAGTGCCAAAAATCTTGGAAAACCAAGAAATGTTAGTAAAAACATGACGTCCGAACAATATCAAGTGTTCGGTGCCAATCTGAAAGTTGGTCTTAGAAAAAAGAAGTGCTTTTGTCGTGCTTTAACATGATACATCCTATCTCAAGACTTCGAGCAGGTCAGCCTACGGCTTCAACCTCCTATCCCGAGGGCGCAGTACTTCTCATCAAGCCAGCTTAGCAAACTAAACTCTAGCGGCTTTGAGAGAGAAATTAGGCTCCCTGGCTAGTGACCGCACACTCGTGTCGAAAAAAGGAGTGATAAATAATAATAATAATAATAAAACTTTGCAACGACTAAGAACAAGAACACTTATTATAAAACGGCTCAAATAAACTTAAGAGCCCCCAAGTGACTTGGGAGAAGAATGATTGCATGTACTGAAGTACTTATATCATATCTATGTTCAACCGAACTTTAAACACGTCTTAACCGACCGTCGGCTTCTCCCTCTTCGGTCAAGGACCAAAAAGTGTTATGTACTCCATCGGTCGAGAATATCGACGGCGTTTCCAATAACCAGGCAATCAGGCCATAAGGCTGTAACAGACAAAGCGCGCTCAGGGAACTTATGCTATATTACTGCGAAGAGTAAGAAGCATCTTCGAAGAAAATAGTACCCCCACCGATACCTTTCTTCGGTGCTCATTGTTATTATGAGACTTCTGCAATAGATTTTTTGTACTCATGAGTTCCGTTGTGTGCCGACCATCATTGAATAACTATAAGAGCGCTAGCTTTCGGCTTCACCCAGTCTGAGGTCCGGCTCGGGTGACCCGATCGTGACAATCGCAGAGGTGCTCCCTTTACTCCCTAGCCGAACAATCAGGAACGTAGGGGTAAACACAGGAGCGAGGCAACCCAGCTTGCAAATCGCTTAAGTCAATGTGGTGCATATTGTGGCATAATACACGAACAAGGAACGAAGCCGTACAAGTATAATCATATGCAAGTGGAAAAGCTTCATGAAGGAAGCCCCCGAATGAATTGCGTATTTGAATTTATGCGTCAAAAACAAAGTTTGGAGAAGAAAGTTTTTTTCAAGCAACTTTTTTCCAAAAAAAAGTATAATGCTTGGTCGAACCGGACACAAGTTAGAAATTAAAGCTTTGAGCATGAAAGCGACTTAGCTGGTTAATGTGTTCGGTATTGATGACGCGGTCCAAGCTTGATGCGGGGCAAGGTTCCATCCCCCAAGCTGGTCCCGAGGTGGCGGAGCGGAGAGCTCGACACGCCGAAGTGGTGACATAGCACGATCAATGTAGACCGGCAGAGTGGCGCCGAAGTCCCCAAATCATTTTCCTGTGCATAAAAAATAGTGCAAACTGGAGATAATAGTAATAATGATAATTAAAAAAAATGTTGCATAATAAATAATTTATGCAAAGTGAGGAATAGAAGAAATATGGCCTGGTGCCGAAGTCAATGTCGATGCAGGGCGTCGGCGTGATGTAGTAAAGGCATGGCAAAGCCTGAATTCACAGGTCGGTCCGAGCTCCGGATGCGGCGTTCGCCGGACTATGTACGGAAACTGATCGAACCACCACGCGACCGTCGCTAATGCGGCCACCATTTGATAGACTTGTGTACATATGACGGACGAACCAGAGTAATAATTCCTTGGGAAAAAATGAACCCAAACAAGCAAAAAAATTGGGGTTAATAGCACCTGGTTTATTTGTTGTAGCCATCCGAAGGAAGGTGATCCCCAAAATTGGGACTCGATCCGCACACCCATTGCCTGATGGGCGATAAAACGACGACATGGCAATGCTGGCGAAGGTTGGCTCGCCGAGGCAAAGCCCTCGGCCCAGCTAACATGACGGAGCTGGTCGGCTAGTGACGCCGAAGTGTCCGGAGTAGGTTGATGAAGAGATGGCGAAGCCCCCAGTCCAGCCGAGATGTCGAAGCCTCGATGTCAGCCGATGAGTTGAAGTAGGTCGGCGTGATGGACACCAGCTTGAAGAAGCAATAGTACGGCCCTGTCAATGCAGTTCGTGACGTGGTCGATGCCGGCTTGATGAAGCGACCGTGCGGCGATGCCGGTATGCCCGCTCCGTGTAATCCGTGGGGCGGCGATGTTGGTGATTATTTATCCTTCGCGATGCCGCACTCTTGTTCGGCTTGCCGGGATGATGATCCGAAGAAGTTGAGCTCGGCTCAACAAAGTGACGCTGTGTCTAGCGCAGGTCGGCAGCCGTGGAGTAATATTGCCGGACTGATTTGACACCAGCATGATGTTGAAGATCATGTTCAAAAAGATCTTAAAATTAGTGGGATGTGTTCGGGAACGAAACACAATACCCCATACAAAACTTCCTTCAAAAGGGGTGTCCGAAATCCCGTTCATAAAAAAGATGAACTCGGGCCGGATTCGTTGTCGCGTAGAAAACAGATCCGAAAACTGATGCACTAATCGGAAGGTTCCCGGAGTTTGGACGGTCGGATCGAGTTGAAATTTTGAGAGGTGGTAGATATAGGAATTACACAGCCGATCAACGGTTGGATCTTCCAAAGGACATCCAAGCTAGAAGCTGGGCACCACGCCCTAAACTCATCCAAATTCCTGTCCAGATTTGACAAGGCTCCGGTATATCGTGGATTGCCAGAGATTCCTCCATCGTAACTCGACGAAATTTTCCAGGGTTGTTATAGACTCAATTTCGCACAATTACACCAAAGCGATCGTCAAAGCGATACTCAAGGAGGTGGTGGCGGCAGATACGAGTTTGCTGTCCAGAAAAATAGCACGGTCGCTTGAGGGCAATGTTGACGTTGAGCCCCCGAGCTCCATGGATGATTCCTCCGTGATCTTGATAGAGATCGGAGTTGATGTTTGATGAAGGCCCTCGTTCGAACATACTGATTCGAACATGGGGCGCAATTCTTGGTCAAACCAAGGTGACCAGTCGAGCTGGTGACGAAGATGCCGAAGTTGCAGTTGATCTACAGGCGAGCCATCGATCCTTTTGTCGATCACACAGCGGAACTCTCAATGAAAGCACCAATGTCGGTGTCAAAACCGGCGGATCTCGGGTAGGGGGTCCCGAACTGTGCGTCTAGGCCGGATGGTAACAGGAGGCAGGGAACACGATGTTTTACCCAGGTTCGGGCCCTCTTGATGGAGGTAAAACCCTACGTCCTGCTTGATTAATATTGATGATATGGGTAGTACAAGAGTAGATCTACCATGAGATCAAGGAGGCTAAACCCTAGAAGCTAGCCTATGGTATGATTGTTGTATATGGAGTTGATCGACTAGCCTGACCTCGGTTTATATAATGCACCGGAGGCCTAGGATAACAAGAGTCCTAGCCGAATACGCCGGTGGGGAGAAGTCCTTGTCTTGATCGCCAAGTCTTGTGGAATCTTCCTTGTATGCGGCAGTCGTCCGAACTGGCACATGAGTATACGGCCATGGGGGTCCTCGGCTCAATCTATCAGATCGGGAGATGACGTGTTGAGTACCCCCTAGTCCAGGACACCGTCACCCCCCCCCTCTAGACATACTTTTGATCCTACAATTTCCCAACAGTGTGGCCCTTGCGCTTCACTTCCTTGGCCTTGGCCTTCTTGTCTTCGGGATCGACGTCCGGGTGCTTGAGGGGGGAGAGGCGGCCTTCTTCAGCCTTGGCACATTTGTCGGCCAGATTGAACAGCTCCAGCGCCGAGCACAAGTCATCGTTGATGGAGAGCTCCGCGCTCATCCTGACATCTGTGACACCTTCGGTGAACGCCGAGTGATGGCTTCGTCCGAGGCCTTCGGGATCTTGAGGCGAACTTGGGTGAAGCATTGAATGTACTTGCGAAAAGTCTCATCCGGGCGCTGCTTCACGCGTCACAGGTCGTTGACGGTGAGAGCACGGTTGCGGGTTCCTTGGAAGTTGGCGATGAACCGCTCGCGAAGCTCATCCCATGGGGAGATCGCCCCCTCCGGGAGGTGCATGAGCCAGGAGTGCGCACAGTCCTTGAGGGCCATGGGGAACCAGTTCGCCATGACTTTGTTGTTGCCATTCAGTGCCTCAATGCTCAGCGTGTAGAGCTGGAGGAACTCCGTAGGGTCGGGGATGTCGTCGTAGCGTGGGGGTAGCTCTGGCTTGAACTTGACTGGACAGACAACATGGCACGGCTCGCGAGTGAAGGCACGACAGCCTGCCGCACTCACAGGCGTAGCCCGCACGAGAGGAGCACGTTCTTGGCGCCCACGCGCTGCAGCCTCCAGAGCGGCCAGATCTTGGTGCTGGCAGCGCACGCTCGTCGTACTACTGCTACTGCACAACCTTGCAACTGGCCTCGTCCCATACCACCATCGACGCTCCACATGGTGGGTAGCATGGCCGTGCCTCGCGTCCCGTCTCGACATCATCACTGCGCAGGGGAGGAGGCGGAGGTGCGCCGTACGCCACGTCACCCGCGGCGGTGGGCGGAGCAAGTGGGAAGGCGCCAACGCCTCACCCGCGGTGTTGACGAGCTCGATGGTGTGGCCCAGCCAGGCGTCGTACCCTTCATTGGTGGGGCGGTAGCGCAACAGCTCGCGCGCCATGAGCAGCGCAGCCTGCGCATTCGCCGGCCCGCTATGAGCATGGCAGGACGAAGCCGTGGCCAGAGTGAGGGAAGGCATGGCAGTGCGGCCGTCATGTTGCACGGAAGGTGGCAGCAAAGAGTCCTGCTGCTCATGAGCGACAGGATCAGTGGCGGCGTTGGCCGCGGGAGAAGCGGAGTTGTGGGGGCAGCGCGGCCCACTGGTGCTGTCACAGCGACATGAGCCGCACGACGCTCGACACGAACACGGCGAGCGTCAGCCATGGATACGCTGGAGCGGGATGGAGCGAGGTGATGTCTACTACACAACCTTCTTCTTGTAGACGTTCTTGGGCCTCCAAGTGCAGAGGTTTGTAGGACAGTAGCAAATTTCCCTCAAGTGGATGACCTAAGGTTTATCAATCGTAGGAGGCATATGAGGAAGATGGTCTCTCTCAAGCAAACCTGGAACCAAATAACAAAGAGTCTCTTGTGTCCCCAACACACCCAATACAACGGTAAATTGTATAGGTGCACTAGTTTGGCGAAGAGATGGTGGTACCGGTGGTATATGGATGGTAGATAAAGGTTTTTGTAATATGAAAATATAAAAACAGCAAGGTAACTAATGATAAAAGTGAGGGTAAACGGTATTGCAATGGTAGGAAACAAGGCCTAGGGTTCATACTTTCACTAGTGCAAGTTCTCTCAACAATAATAACATAATTGGATCACATAACTATCCCTCAACATGCAACAAAGAGTCACTCCAAAGTCACTAATAGCGGGGAACAAACGAAGAGATTATGGTAGGGTACGAAACCACCTCAAAGTTATTCTTTCCAATCAATCTGTTGGGCTATTCCTATAAGTGTCACAAACAGCCCTAGAGTCCGTACTAGAATAACACCTTAAGACACAAATCAACCAAAACCCTAATGTCACCTAGATACTCCAATGTCACCTCAAGTATCCGTGGGTATGATTATACGATATGCATCACACAATCTCAGATTCATCTATTCAACCAACACATAGGACCTCAAAGAGTGCCCCAAAGTTTCTACCGGAGAGTCAAGACGAAAACGTGTGCCAACCCCTATGCATAGGTTCATGGGCGGAACCCGCAAGTTGATCACCAAAACATACATCAAGTGAATCAATAGAACAAGCCATTGTCACCACGGTTATCCCACGCAAGACATACATCAAGTGTTCTCAAATCCTTAAAAACTCAATCCGATAAGATAACTTCAAAGGCAAAACTCAATCCATTACAAGAGAGTAGAGGGGGGAAGAAACATCATAGGATCCAAATATAATAGCAAAGCTTGCGATACATCAAGATCGTACCACCTCAAGAACACGAGAGAGAGAGAGAGAGATCAAACACATAGCTACTGGTACATACCCTCGGCCCCGTGGGAGAACTACTCCCTCCTCGTCCTGGAGAGCACCGGGATGATGAAGATGGCCACCGGAGAGAGATTACCCCTCCGGCAGGGTGTCGGAACGGGTTTAGATTGGTTTTCGGTGGCTATGGAGGCTTCTGGCGGAGGAACTCCCGATCTATTCCGTTCCCCGATAGTTTTAGGGTATATGGATATATATATAGGCGGAAGAAATACATCAGGGGAGCCACGAGGGGCCCACGAGGGTGGAGGGCGCGCCCAGGGGGTGGGCGCGCCCCCCTGCCTCGTGGCTTCCTCGTTGATCCCCTGATGTGCACTCCAAGTCTATCAGGTTGCTTTCCTTCCAAAAATAACTTCTCCAGAAGGTTTCATTCCGTTTCGACTCCGTTTAATATTCCTATTCTTCGAAACACTGAAACAAGGGAAAAAATAGGAACTGGCACTGGGCTCTAGGTCAATAGGATAGTCCCAAAAATAATATAAAAGTGGATAATAAAGCCCAATAATGTCCAAAACAGAAGATAATATAGCATGGAGTAATCAAAAATTATAGATACGTTGGACACGTATCAGCATCCCCAAGCTTAATTCCTACTCGTCCTCGAGTAGGTAAATGATAAAACAGAAATTTTGATGCGGAGTGCTACTTGGCATAATTTCAATGTAATTCTTTTTAATTGTGGTATGAATATTCAGATCCGAATGATTCAAGATAAAAGTTCATATTGACATAAAAATAACAATACTTCAAGCATACTAACTAAGCAATTGTGTCCTCTCAAAATAACATGGCCAAAGAAAGTTCATCCCTACAAAATCATATAGTTTAGTCATGCTCCATTTTCATCACACAATAATGCTCTCATCATGCACAACCCCGATGACAAGCCAAGCAATTGTTTCATACTTTAGTAATCTCAAACTTTATAAACCTTCACGCAATACATGAGCGCGAGCCATGGATATAGCACTATGGGTGGAATAGAATATGATGATGGGGGTTATGTGGAGAAGACAAAAAGGAGAAAGTCTCACATCAACAAGGCTAATCAATGAGCTATGGAGATGCCCATCGATTGATGTTAATGCAAGGAGTAGGGATTGCCATGCAACGGATGCACTAGAACTATAAATGTATGAAAGCTCAACAAAAGAAACTAAGTGTCTGTGCATCCAACTTGCTTGCTCACGAAGACCTAGAGCACTTGAGGAGGCCCATTGTTGGAATATACAAGCCAAGTTCTATAATGAAAAATTCCCACTAGTATATGAAAGTGACAAAACAAGAGACTCTCTATCATGAGGATTATGGTGCTACTTTGAAGCACAAGTGTGGCAAAGGATAGTAGCATTGTCCCTTCTCTCTTTTTCTCTCATTTTTTTGGGCCTTCTCTTTTTTATGGCCTTTCTCTTTTTTAGGTCCTTTCTATATATATATATATATATATATATATATATATATATATATATATATATATATATATATATATATTCCTCAATTGGGACAATGCTCTAGAAAATGATGATCGTCACACTTCTATTTATTTACAACTCAATGATAACAACTCGATACTAGAACAAAGTATGACTCTATATGAATGCCTCCGGCGGTGTACCAGGATATGCAATGAACCAAGAGTGACATGTATGAAATAATTATGAACGGTGGCTGTGCCACAAATACTATGTCAACTACATGATCATGCTAAGCAATATGACAATGATGAACGTGTCATGATAAATGGAATGGTGGAAAGTTGCATGGCAATATATCTCGGAATGGCTATGGAAATGCCATAATAGGTAGGTAAGGTGGATGTTTTGAGGAAGATATAAGGAGGTTTATGTGTGAAAGAGCGTATCATATCACGGGGTTTGGATGCACCGGCGAAGTTTGCACCAACTCTCAATGTGAGAAAGGGCAATTCACGGTACCAAAAAGGCTAGCAATGATGGAAGGGTGAGAGTGCGTATAATCCATGGACTCAACATTAGTCATGAAGAACTCACATGCTTATTGCAAAAATCTACAAGTCATCAAAAACCAAGCATTAAGCGCATGCTCGTAGGGTGATAGATTGGTAGGAAAAGACTATCGCTCGTCCCCGATCGCCACTCATAAGGAAGACAATCAAATACCACCTCATGTTTCAAATTTGTTACATAACGTTTACCATACGTGCATGCTACGGGACTTGCAAACATCAACAAAAGTATTTCTCAAATTCACAACTACTCAACTAGCACGACTTTAATATCACTACCTCCATATCTCAAAACAATCATCAAGCATCAAACCTCTCTTAGTATTCAACACACTCATAAGAAAGTTTTTACTATTCTTGGATGCCTAGCATATTAGGATTATTTAAGAAAATTACCATGCTATTTAAGACTCTCAAAATAATATAAGTGAAGCACGATAATTCATCTATTTCTTCAAAATAAAACCACCACCATGCTCCAAAAAGATATAAGTGAATCACTAGAGCAAATGACAAACTACTCCGAAAGATATAAGTGAAGATCAATGAGTAGTCGAATAATTATGCAACTATGTGAAGACTCTCTAACATTTAAGAGTTTCATATCTTGGTATTCTATTCAAACAGCAAGCAAAACAAAAGAAAATGACATTCTAAGAATAGCAAACATCATGTGAAGAAGCAAAAACTTAGGATCAACCGAAACTAACCGATAGTTGTTGAAGAAGAAAGGTGGGATGCCAACCGGGGCATCCCCAAGCTTAGAAGCTTCAGACTTCTTGAAATATAATCTTGGGATGCCTTGGGCATCCCCAAGCTTGAGCTTTTGTGTCTCCTTAATTCCTCTCATATCACGGTCTCCCTAAATCTCAAAAGCTTCATCCACACTAAACTCAACAAGGACTCGTGAGATAAGTTAGTATAAAGCATTGCAAAAACCTTATCATACTCAACTGTAGCAAATCACTAAAATTATTATTCAACATTTCATACTAAATGCCTCTACATATTTAATAGTCCTATCCTCAAATAGAATCATTAAAGAAGCAAACAATGCAAACATAACAGCAATCTGCCTAAACAGGACAGTCTGTAAAGAGTGCAGCAAGATCCATACTTTCCTAACCCCATAAATTATGAAAGAAAATTACCACTGTAGTAAATTTATCAAAGCTTAATATGAAAAAGGTTTCAACATTTTATCACATTCTGACTTTTCTAGGGAATTATTGCAACAGCGGTAAACTTTCTGTTTTCAAACAGCAACATGTGGACTTCTAAAATAGGCATAGTAAAGGCTATCAATGCCACTTTTATTGAAATAAAAGATGCAAAACATTGTTCTAAATAACATCAAGCAAATTCTAACAAAATAATTTGACGCTCCAAGCAAAACACATATCATGTGGTGAATAAAAATATAGCTCCAAGTAAAGTTACCGATGAACGAAGACGAAAGAGGGGATGCCTTCCGGGGCATCCCCAAGCTTAGGCTCTTGGTTGTTGAGGGAGTCCTGGATTAGGGGGTCTCCGGACAGCCGGACTATATCCTTTGGCTGGACTGTTGGATTATGAAGATAATATATTGAAGACTTCGTCCCGTGTCCAGATAGGACTCTACTTGGCGTGGAAAGCAAGCTAGGCAATACGGATATGTATATCTCCTCCTTTGTAACCGACCTTGTGTAACCCGAGCCCCCTCCGGAGGGTTTTAGTCCGTAGGACAACAGACAATCATACCATAGGCTACCTTCTAGGGCTTAGCCTCTCTGATCTTGTGGTAGATCAACTCTTGTAATACTCATATCATTAAGAATAAATCAAGCAGGGCGTAGGGTTTTACCTCCATCAAGAGGGCCTGAACCTGGGTAAAACACCGTGTTCCCTACCTCCTGTTACCATCCGCCTTAGACGCACAGTTCGGGACCCCCTACCCGAGATCCGCCAGTTTTGACACCGACATTGGTGCTTTCATTGAGAGTTCCTCTATGTCGTCGCCGTTAGGCTTGATGGCTCCTACTATCATCGATAGCGATGCAGTCCAGGGTGAGACTTTTCTCCCCGGACAGATCTTTGTGTTCGGCGGCTTCGCACTGCGGGCCAACTCGCTTGGCCATCTGGAGCAGATCGAAAGTTATGCCCCCGGCCACCAGGTCAGGTTTGGAAGCTTAAATTACACGACCGATATCAGCGGAGACTTGATCTTCGATGGATTCGAGCCCCTGCATTGTGCGCCACACGGTCACGATGAGTACGATTTAGCTCTACCATCAGACCGTATTCAGGAGATCGCACCGGCAGCTGCTCCGAGTCTCAATTTGGAGCCAGTTGCACCATCCATGGACGGGTGGATAGACCCCGCCACAGAGGTCGTATCCTCGGCGGCGATCGAGCCTAATATCGACCTTACCCTTCACGAGAGCC
The DNA here is from genome assembly GCA_034509565.1 of Triticum monococcum. Classification (NCBI taxonomy): domain Eukaryota; kingdom Viridiplantae; phylum Streptophyta; class Magnoliopsida; order Poales; family Poaceae; genus Triticum; species Triticum monococcum. The sequence continues at coordinate 143,333,432 of CM067841.1, read as the reverse complement.
GCGTTGCCAAACTGTCGGATCCTTCTCCGGCCACGGGCTCCGAACCGCCTGCGCCCGTTCCTGTTGAATCTGATTCGGAGCCGATCATGGAGTTTACCTCCGCGGATATTTTTCAGCACTCGCCCTTTGGCGACATACAGAACTCATTAAGGTCTCTCTCCTTGTCAGGAGAGTCCTGGCCGAACTACGTCCGGCAGGATTGGGATGCGGATGACAAAGAAATTCGCTGCCCACCCACCACCCACTTAGTAGCCACTGTCGATGACTTAACCGACATGCTCGACTTCGACTCCAAAGACATCGATGGTATGGACGACGATGCGGGAGGCGAAGAGGAACCACTGCCCACAGGGCACTGGACGCCCACTTCATCACATGACGTATACATGGTGGACACACCCAAAGAAAATAACGACGAGGAACGGAAGGACGCAGCGAAGGGTGGTTCCCTTGAGAAGTAGTCAAAGAGGCGGTGGAAAGGCCGCTCCAAATCCTGCCTCGGCAGAAATAACGATCATATAGACCCAGCGTTAGAGCAGGGTGAACCATTGCCCGACCACGGCACCATGGAAAATCAAGCCGAACAACCCAACCCCATCAAAGATAACAGTCCGGACGACATCACACCGGACAGGCACCAGGAGCAACATAATGCCCACCAAAGGCTTGTTGCCACGGCGAGGAGTCTGAAAAAACAGAAGCAAAGGCTCAAGGCTGCACAAGACACACTCAAAATCAAATGGAGTGAAGTACTCAACACTGCAGCGAAATACGGCAGTAATCGCCACACCAAGAGCTATCCGAAGCGAAAGTTGCTACCTGAATTCGATGAGGAGGCCTTAGATGCTCCACAATTAAAAAAATAAAATGGCCATCCGGTCGGATAGACGACCTCATAGCCAACATAAAGCGCCAAACGATGCCGACATAAACCAATACGCGATCCGCGCAAGGGCTTGCATCAAAAGGACGGCGCAACCAGATCCATCTATGGACCACGCAGGCGCGCTCCAACATACAATGCAACATAACAAACATCCGAACACCACGGTACGCCCAAATACAGGGGTGCCGCACACCCTCTATGTTTCACCGACGAGGTGCTGGACCATGAATTTCCAGAGGGATTCAAACTCGTAAACGCTGAGGCGTACGACGGAACAAGAGACCCTGGGGTCTGGATTGAGGACTACATCCTCCACATCCATATGGCTCGAGGAGATGATCTCCACGCCATCAAGTACTTACCCCTCAAGCTCAAAGGGCCAGCTCGGCACTGGCTTAAAAGCCTCCCCGAAAACTCCATCGGAAGCTGGGAAGGGCTCGAAGACGCCTTTTGGGCAAATTTTCAAGGGACATATGTCCGACCACCGGATGCAGACGATTTAAGTCATATAACTCAATAGCCCGGTGAGTCAGCCCGAAAACTTTGGAACAGGTCCCTCACTAAAAAGAACCAAATAGTTGACTATCCGGACGCCGAAGCCTTAGCATCTTTCAAGCATAGTGTTCGAGACGAATGGCTTGCCACACACCTCGGTCAAGAAAAGCCAAGAACAATGGCAGCATTAACAAGCCTCATGACCCGTTTTTGCACGGGCGAGGACAGCTGGTTAGCCCGATGCAGCACCAGCGACCCAAGTACATTCGAAGTCAGGGATGGAAATAGGAAATCATGACGCAGCAAGAATAAGCGCCGGAACAAATAAGACAGCCCGAAGAGCACAGCGGTAAACGCCGGATTTAGAAGCTCTCGGCCAGGGCAGCAGAGGCCGCCCTCCAAAGGCAACAGAGATGAATTCTCCAGCCTAAACAAAATTCTGGACCAAATATGTCAGATCCATAGTACCCCAGGTAAACCCGCAAATCATACCCATAGAAAATGTTGGGTCTTCAAACAGTCTGGCAAGCTCAATGCCGAACACAAGGGGCAGGATACACCAAGTGAAGACGAGGACGAGCCTCGCAAGCAAAGCAAAGTGGAACAGAAGAAATTCCCACCAGAAGTCAAAACAGTCAACATGTTACACGTGATAAAAGGGAGAAACAAAGCGGCACATTTAGAGGAACATGCCCCAGGGCCTATCACCGCGGAGCTCCGCCACTGGTCGTCCCGACCGGTCACCTTCGACCATCAGGATTACTCGGCAAGTATCCGGCGTGCAGGATGGGCTGCTGAGGGAGTCCTCGATTAGGGGGTGTCCGAATGGCCGGACTATACCTTCAGCCGGACTCCTGGACTATGAAGATACAAGATTGAAGACTTTGTCCCGTGTCCGGAAAGGACTTTCCTTGGCGTGGAAGGCAAGCTTGGCGATACGGATATGTAGATCTCCTACCATTGTAACTGACTTTGTGTAACCCTAACCCTATCCGGTGTTTATATAAACTGGAGGGTTTTAGTCCGTAGGACAACACATTCACAAAACAATCATACCATAGGCTAGCTTCTAGCGTTTAGCCTCTCTGATCTCATGGTAGATCTACTCTTGTACTACCCATATCATCAATATTAATCAAGCGGGACGTAGGGTTTTACCTCCATCAAGAGGGCCCGAACCTGGGTAAAACTTCGTGTCCCTTGCCTCATGTTACCATCCGACCTACACGCACAGTTTGGGACCCCCTACCTGAGATCCGCCGGTTTTGACACCGACATTGGTGCTTTCATTGAGAGTTCCTCTGTGTCGTCGCTGTCAGGCTTGATGGCTCCTACTAACATCGATAGTGATGCAGTCCAGGGTGAGACCTTCCTCCCCGGACAGATCTTCATCTTCGGCGGCTTCGCACTATGGGCCAATTCACTTGGACATCTGGAGCAGATCGAAAGCTATGCCCCTGGACGTCAGGTCAGATTTGGAAGTTTAAACTACACGGCTGACATCCGCGGGGACTTGATCTTCGATGGATTCGAGCCACTGCCGTGCGCGCCGCACTGTCACGACGAGCATGATCTAGCTCTGCCGCCGAACAGTGCCCTGGAGGCCGCACCCGCATCGGCTTCGACCCTTAATTCGGAGCCAACTGCGCCGATCGAGGATGGGTGGTTGGCCACCGCCTCAGGGGCTGCGATCCCAACGGTGATCGAGCCGAACACGAGCCCTGTACTCTGCGAGACTCATGACTCCAAGGAGCCGGACTCCTCTCCGGACTCCGAACCCTCCGCGCCCCTGCCGATCGAATCCGATTGGGCGCCGATCATGGAATTTACTGCCACGGACATCTTTCAGCACTCGCCTTTCGGCGATATTCTGAAGAAACTAAAGTCTCTCTCTTTATCAGGAGAGCCCTGACCGGACTACGGTCAGCAAGGTTGGGATACGGACGATGAAGGAATTCAAAGCCCACCCACCACCCACTTTGTAGCCACTGTCGACGATTTAACCGACATGCTCGACTTCGACTCCGAAGACATCGACGGTATGGACGCCGATGCAGGAGACGATGAAGAACCAGCGCCTATTGGGCCTTGGAAAGCCACCTCGTCATATGACATATACATGGTGGACACCCCAAAAGAAGGAGATGGCGATGGAATAACGGAGGATGACCCCTCCAAGAAACAGCCTAAGCGCCGACGTCAGCGGCGCCGCTCAAAATACCGCCAAAGCTAATACGGTGATTCCAGCACGGGAGATAATAATACTCCGGAGAGTGCCGAGGAAAACCCCCTCCAGCAAGATTCAGCACAGGAGGATGGAGAAGCCAGCCCTCATGAGAGAGCGGCAGACAGAGAGGTCGATGACGATAATTATATGCCTCCCTCCGAAGACGAGGCAAGCTTCGACGACGACGAATTCGTCGTGCCAGAGGATCCCGTCGAGCAAGAGCGTTTTCAACGCAAGCTTATGGCCACGGCAAGAAGCCTCAAGACAAAACAGTAACAACTTAGAGCTGATCAAGATTTGCTAGTCGATAGATGGACTGAAGTCCTTACGGCCGAAGAGCATAAACTCGAACGCCCCTCCAAGAGCTACCCAAAGCGCAGGTTGGTACCCCGGTTAGAGGAGGAAGCACTCAAACCTACATCACCAGCACTTGATACGGCCGATCGGCCACCTCGTGGCCGCGACAGAGAGGCCTCTCGGCCCTCCACTCAAGCCGCACCCCGTACCAAGGCACGGGAAAATGCGCCAGACCTGTGAGATATGTTGGAGGACAAGGCAACACAAACAAGATCGATCCACGGATCGCGTGGGTGCCCCATGACTCGAGATGATAACCGTCACACCGGACACAAATCCGGTAGGGCTGAACACAGTAGACAAAGCTCATTGGAGCTACGTCGTGATATAGCCCTATACAGAGGTGCCGCACACCCACTATGCTTCACAGACGAAGTAATGGATCATCAAATCCCCGAGGGTTTCAAACCCGTAAACATCGAATCATACGATGGCACAACAGATCCTGCGGTATGGATCGAGGATTATCTCCTTCATATCCACATGGCCCGCGGCGATGATCTCCACGCCATCAAATACCTCCCACTCAAGCTTAAAGGACCAGCTCGGCATTGGCTTAACAGCTTGCCAGCAGGATCAATTAGTTGTTGGGAGGACCTGGAAGCCGCATTCCTCGACAATTTCCAGGGCACTTATGTGCGACCACCAGACGCCGATGACCTCAGCCACGTAATTCAGCAGCCATTGGAATCGGCCAGGCAATTCTGGACACGCTTCCTAACAAAGAAAAATCAAATAATCGATTGTCCGGACGCAGAGGCCCTAGCAGCCTTCAAGCCTAATATCCGTGATGAGTGGCTTGCCCAGCACCTTGGACAGGAAAAGCTTAAATCTATGGTAGCACTCACGACACTCATGACCCGCTTTTGCGTGGGAGAAGACAACTAGCTTGCTTGTACCAACAATATGACCAAGAACCCTAGTAATTCGGATACCAGGGACAGTAGTGGAAGGTCGCGTCGAGCAGAAGCTCCACATTAATGGCGACAATGCCGAGGATACGGCAGTTAATGCCGGATTCAGAGGCTATAAATTTGGTCAGCGGAAAAATCCATTCAAAAGAAATCCTAGGGGGCCGTCCAGTTTGGACTGAATACTCGACCACTTGTGCCAGATACATGGCACCCCCAAAAAGCCGACCAATCACACCAACAGGGATTATTGGGTGTTCAAGCAGGCAGGCAAGTTAAATGCCGAAAATAAAGACAAGGGGCTGCATAGCGATGACAACGAAGAGCCCCGGCCGCGGAACAACAGTGGACAGAAGGGTTTTCCCCCACAAGTGCGGACGGTGAACATGATATACGCAACCCACATCCCCAAGAGGGAGCGGAAGCGCGCGTTAAGGGACGTATACGCGGTAGAGCCAGTCGCCCCAAAGTTCAACCCATGGTCCTCCTGCCCGATCACCTTTGATCGAAGGGACCATCCCACTAGCACCCATCATGGAGGATTCGCCGCATTGGTTCTGGACCCAATTATTGACGGATTTCATCTCACTAGAGTCCTTATGGACGGCGGCAGTAGCCTGAACCTGCTTTACCAGGATACAGTGCGGAAAATGGGCGTAGATCCCTCGAGGATTAAGCCCACCAAAACGACCTTTAAAGGCGTAATACCAGGTGTAGAGGCCAACTGTACAGGCTCAGTCACACTTGAAGTGGTCTTCGGATCTCCGGATAATTTCCGAAGCGAGGAGTTAATCTTCGACATAGTCCCATTTCGCAGTGGCTATCACGCACTGCTCGGACGAACCGCATTCGCCAAGTTCAATGCGGTACCGCACTACGCATACCTTAAGCTCAAGATGCCAGGCCCTTGAGGAGTAATTACGGTCAATGCAAACACTGAACGCTCCCTCCGAACGGAGGAGCACACGGCGGCCCTTGCAGCGGAAGTACAAAGCAGCCTCTCCAGGCAGTTCTCTAGTCCGGCCATTAAACGTCCGGACACCATCAAGCGCACCCGGAGTAACCTACAACAAGACCACTTGGCACGGTCCGAGCAAGCGTAGCAATGCGGCCCCAACCCCAGCCCTTGCAAAATGCGACACCAGTGCTTCGCGTACATAACTACGCTCTAGAAATACCATGGGTAAGGGGGAGGGGAACCATCACGGCACGCCCGAAACACGGCTTAAACCGCACCAGGGGCTGCCGATTTTTTAATTTTCTCTTACTTTCAGGACTCCATTCTTCGGAAGCCCGGTTCGGCAGTTCAATTGCCGCACAAACGATGCAAGAACCAGGGAAGAAGACAAGCCATGCCGCATTCCGGAACTCCCAGGTGGTCTCTATCACGAGCAGGATACCTGTTTCGCATACCATTCCGCAGCCTGCCCCTGGAACGGACATGTTAAATAGTCCAACCTTTTGCCTATCGCATTATTTGTATCGTTCTGCTTTGATCACAACCCTTTTTTATAAACAATGCATAGCTTTTGTCTATTTTTGCATTACTTTTTTTATATATGTTCCTTAACGACATGTTCACCCGTACACTTTGGTACGGCCAAAATACGCCAGGGGCTTTAGTACCCCTCAATATGGTGTGAGAAGTCCGAACACTTTAACAAGTGCGGCACCCCGAACTTATAGCATTATATGCATCGGCTCCGAATCATGTCTTGGGTCAATAGTTGGGTTTGCCTGGCTCCTATGTTTTGGTGCCTTACGTTCTGCTATAACGGCTAAGGTAGCACTAGGAGAACTACTGTGATTGTGCCCCAATTGAGCTGGGTCGAGCACCTCAGTAGAGAAAGCCAAAACTGACTATCATGATGAAGTGAGAGTTGGTCGCTGTTCGAGAGGTTTTTCGAGTCCCTAAAGACTTATGCTGCTTAGAGCGAGGAGTCGGCTTTGTCCGGCCAAGGCGTGGATAGCGCCCCGAACTCGGTCTTCCGAATACCAGGGGCTTCGCCAAAATTTAAAATTATAGAATTCTATGGCTAAGTGAGAGTGTTCACGCATTATAGTCCGATTGCCTTGTTCGTTGGGCTGAGCGCCTCCCTCGAAGGACCCAAACATGGGAAAAGGAGCGCTCAGGTTTATCCCCGAACACCCCAGCACTAGCGGCACGGGAGCAGAAGCCGACGACTCGCCATCTCTCAGAATTGATAAACAGTCGCACAGAAGGTACTATTTTAAATTCCAACAGCATTGCTTAGCGCATATGAACAAGTTTTCAGCGCACAGGACAAAATGAGCGAGTTTTACTCAAAAATAAAATCCCTGGAACATTCATCCGCCATAAGGCGGGCACCCTTCAGAACATCCTTATAATAATTCTCGGGCTTGCGATGCTATTTCCCCGGCAGTGGCCCGTCCTTCACAAGCTTCTCAGCATCCAGCTTGCCCCAATGCACCTTAGCACGGGCAAGGGCCCTACGGGCAACTTCAATGTAGACGGAGCGCTTGATGACTTTGAGCCTTGGACAGGCCCCCACCAGCCGCCGCACCAGCCCGAAATAGCTCCCAGGCAGAGCCTCTCCTGGCCACAGCCGAACTATGAGGCCCTTCATGGCCTGTTCGGCCGCCTTGTGGAGCTCGACCAGTTGCTTCACCTGGTCGCTCAGGGGCACGGGGTGTCCGGCCTCAGCATACTGAGACCAAAACACCTTCTCTGTCGAGCTGCCCTCCTCGGCTCGATAGAATGCGGCAGCATTGGACACGCTACGGGGAAGATCTGCAAATGCTCTTGGAGAGCTCCGGATTCGGGTAAGTAACAAGTAACTCACGTTTATGTGTTTGCTTTGCATAAAGAATGCCTTACCCGCTGCTATCTTTTTCACCGCATCCAACGCCTGGAGGGTCCTCTGGATTCGGCCTTGGCAGACTTGGCATTTTCAATAGCCACCGCGAGCTCGGACGCTCGCGTCTTTGAGTCAAGCTCCAAACTCTCATGTTTTTCCATGAGAGCCTAGAGCTCTTGTCGCACCTCACCAACCTGGGCCTCATACTTCTCCCGCTCGGTGCGCTCCGTGGCCGCCCTCTTCTCGGCCTCGAGCAGCGCTTGCTTAAGGGTCGCCACCTCAGACGTGGCCCCTACAATAGCCACGATAATCCTGTTATTTTTTTTTTGCAATTGCACTTTATATATATATATATATATAAACAAGGTATTTCTTACCTTCCTTGTCCTCAAGCTGCTTCTTGGCACACCCGAGATCTTGCTCGGACTGCTCGAGGTTCTACTTTAGCGTGTCCACTTCCGCAGTCAGTGCGGCGGACGCCAGCAGAGAAGCCTGCATACGCATATTGACTCCTTTTTGTTAGACTCCTGTGAATTTTATTTGATCCTCTATTCGGCTTTTCTTCCCGAATGCCAAACAGAGGATCAGGGGCTACTGTCTATGCGGTAATATTATTTACACATTCTTTACTTACCTCAAAGCCTGATAAAAGGCTAGCACAAGCTTCAGTCAGTCCGTTCTTGGCGGACTAAACCTTCTGGACCACCGCACTCATAATGGTGCGGTGCTCCTCGTCGATGGAGGCGCCTTTGAGCGCCTCCAACAGACTGTCCGGTGCCTCCGGTTGGACGGGGGTCACCGGCACGGAGGGCTTGCTCCTCTTGGAAGGAGGTCGCCCGTCGGACTCTGGAACCTTTGAAGGTTCCGGAGCGGTGTCCGGCCTAGAGCCGGACTTGGAGCCCTGGGGGTTTTATCCCCTTTACTCCTGGAGTCCGGGAGGTCTCCTTGCGGCGCCTCCAGGACCACCTCCTCCTGGCCCGGAACCTGTTGGGACAACACTTCGGCGTCGTCCGTAGGGCGGGGGGAGGAAGCCGTCGGAAGCGAATTCACATCCGACGAATCCAGTGAACCGCTCGACGACGCGTCGAGCCGGTCTTTGGGTGGGCTGCATAATCATATTCGACATAAGGTAAAGTTGTGCAATAAAGGAATACTATGAATTACTCTGGTATCCGGATACTTACGATTTCGCCAGGGGCTTGGCCCTGAGCGGCCACTCCTCTTCGCCGTCATCGGCGTCGGTGGAGTAGTCCGGAGGAAGGGTTTTCCCCTTCTTGGACCCTTTGGCCTCCCAGTTGGGGCGGCCTTCCTTTTCTACTCTCCCCCCGCTGGAGGGGGAGAGGTCTCTTCTTCCTCCTCCTCGTCTTCATGGGAGGAATGCGCCTTGGAGCCGTCGGATGATGAACCCGACACCTCCGGGCGCTGGGCACTTTTTCGAGTCCCCGTGGCCTTCTTCGTGGCCTTCTTCTCCGGCACCGCATAGGGTGCCGGAACCAGCAGCTTCGCCAAACGAGCGTCCGCTGGGCCTTCGGGCAAAGGAGCCGGACAGTTGATCTGTCCGGACATCTCTTGCCAATCCTGTCAAAGGTAAGGGAGCTTAGATCTCGCATGGAGTCAAACTATGAAAAACTAATACCCTATAAAAGGTAAAAACAGCTTACCGCATGAGCGTGACGCTGCGTGCTGAATCCGCGATCCTCGGTAGCGGATGCGGGGGCCTCGGCGCCCTTGAAAAGCACCTTCCAGGCATCTTCGTACGTCGTGTCGAAGAGCCTGCTCAGAGTTTGGTGCCGTGCCGGGTCAAACTCCCACAGGTTGAAAGCCTGTTGTTGACACGGGAGGATCCGGCGGATCAGCATAACCTGGACTACATTGACAAGTTTGAGCTTCTTGTCCACCAGGGTTTGGATGCATGTTTCGAGTCCGGTCAGCTCTCCTTTTTTACCCCACGACAGGCCCGTCTCTTTCCAGGAGGTGAGCCGTGTAGGGGGTCCGGATCGGAACTCGGGGGCTGCGAGCCATTCAGGGTCGCGCGGCTCGGTGGCGTAAAACCACCCCGATTGCCACCGCTTCAGGGTCTCCGCAAAGGAGCCCTCGAGCCATAAGATGTTGGGCATCTTGCCCACCATGGCGCCTCCGCACTCCGCCTGGTTGTCGCGCACCACCTTCAGCTTGACATTGAAAGTCTTGAGCCATAGGCCGAAATGGGGGCGGATGCGGAGGAAAGCCTCGCACACGATGATAAATGCCGAGATGTTGAGGGCAAAGTTCGGGGCCAGATCGTGGAAATCCAGGCCATAGTAGAACATGAGGCCCCGGACAAATGGGTGCAGAGGGAAGCCCAGTCCGCGGAGGAAATGGGGGAGGAACTCCACCCTCTCATGGGGCCTAGGGGTGGGGATGAGCTGCCCCTCTTCGGGAAGCCGGTGCGCAATGTCGTTAGACAAGTATCTGGCCTTCCTTAGTTTTTTTATGTGTCCCTCCGTAACGGAGGAGACCACCCACTTGCCTCCCGCTCCGAACATGGCTGGAGAAGGTTGAGGTGGGGAGTGTGGACTTGGGCGCTGGAGCTTGAGTGCGCGAAAATGGATAGGCAAAGGAGGAAGAAGGCGTAGGTGAAAAGGTGGATCCTTATCCCCTTATATGGGTGGACGCGACTATGCGTCCCCACCAGCCTGGTAAAACTCGCTTATCTCCCAAGCGCCATAATCAATGGTGCGGTTGGGTTACCCACGCCCGTATTGACGAGAATCCCGGAATAAGGGGACACAATCTCTGCTTTAACAAGACATGCCAAGGAAACCGCCTCGCAAAACACGCTGAGGTGGGACAATAAAACGATTCGAATGAAGGCTTGGCCGTGGTGCGATGTCACACTACGGGATACGTCAGCAGATTAGATTTGTGTAAATATTATTCTCTCTATGGCAATATGTGGAAACTTATTTTGCAGAGCCGGACACTATCTTTGTGTTCAAAATCTTCTATGAAGTACTTGGAGGAGGAACCCGCCTTGCAATGCCGAAGACAATCTGCGCGCCGGACTCGTCGTCATTGAAGCCTGGTTCAGGGGCTACTGAGGGAGTCCTGGATTAGGGGGTGTCCGGATGGCCGGACTATACCTTCAGCCGGACTCCTGGACTATGAAGATACAAGATTGAAGACTTCGTCCCGTGTCCGAAAAGGACTTTCCTTGGCGTGGAAGGCAAGCTTGGCGATACGGATATGTAGATCTCCTACCATTGTAACCGACTTTGTGTAACCCTAACCCTATCCGGTGTCTATATAAACCGGAGGGTTTTAGTCCGTAGGACAACACATTCACAGAACAATCATACCATAGGCTAGCTTCTAGGGTTTAGCCTCTCTGATCTCGTGGTAGATCTACTCTTGTACTACCCATATCATCAATATTAATCAAGCATGACGTAGGGTTTTACCTCCATCAAGAGGGCCCGAACCTGGGTAAAACTTCGTGTCCCTTGCCTCCTGTTACCATCCGGCCTAGACGCACAGTTTGGGACCCCCTACCCGAGATCCGCCGATTTTGACACTGACGGCTGCCTTGGTATTACATCCAATAATTGACGGATACCACTTCACCCGAGTCCTGATGGATGGCGGCAGCAGTTTGAATCTGATATATCAGGACACAGTCCGCAAAATGGGGATAGACCCAACAAAAATTTGCCGCAGCAATGCTACCTTTAAAGGAGTAATGCCGGGCCTGGAGGCTCACTGCAGGGGCTCCTTGCTACTAGAAGTTATATTCGGCTTCACCGATAACTTCCATAGCAAAAATTTAACTTTCCACGTCGCCCCGTTCCAAAGTGGCTATCAAGCACTACTCGGACGCGAAGCTTTCGCTCGCTTTAACGCAATACCGCATTACGCTTCCCTCAAGCTCAAGATGCCCGGTCCACGCGGCATCATTACAGTAAATGGAAATATTGAGCGCTCCTTGCGCACCGAAGACAGTGCGGCCGCCTTGGCCGTCGCACACTAAACAGCCTCACCAACTCAAGCATTTGACAGGTTGTTAAGACCACGGACACGGCTAGACGAGTCCGGCTCAGCTATATGTAATTAATACAGGTTTGATGGCTATACCCCTATTACAATACAAGGGGCTCAACGCGCGCGCAAAAGTGGCAATAAGGCTCACCTTTACTCATTTTCAACAATATATTGTATATTTAGTGTTACTTAACTTTTGCACTGCAACTTTTGAATTAAGTTCCTCTCTTTTTCAGATGACCATCGTGCTACACCCGTCCAGGATACGGCACAACGGAGACACAGGCACAGACGTGCAGCAGGGACTCGTTCCAAGGATTCTTTGTAGATTAAGACCCTGCGTAACCCTTTTTTACTGTCTCTTGTTGATTTACATCCCTCGGATTCTCAGTACAACCGAGAAGGATGTTGACGTCTTGGCATGTGGCCACGACAGAATAATGCACGTACCTGGACACCAGGGGCTTATTACAAAGGGTACTGTTTAGACCCGGTTTACACCATAAAGACCGAATACCTTAGGGAGTGTTCGGCGTCGTGAGTTTGGCCTTATATGCATCAGCTCCGAATCATGTCTTTGGTCAAATGTTGGGTTTGCCTGGCTCCTATGTTTTGCTGCCTTACGTTCCGCTCTATCGGCTAAGGCGGCACCAGGAGAACTACTGCGATTGTGTCCTGGTTCACCCGGACGAGCACCTCAGTAGAGAAAGCCGAAAACTGACTGTCATGATATAGCGTGAGACTGGTCAACCACTCGATGACTTATTGGAATCTACGGGATTCCTCCGCATTAACGAAGGCCCGTTTCCCGGCCAGGCATGTACGCACCCCAAATCCGGATGAGTGCGGAGCCACCAGGGGCTATATAGTAGCCCCACTGTCAAACTCCTATGGCTAAGTGAAAGTATTAAAGCATTCTAGTCTGGTTGCCTAGTTCGTTGCGCTATCACGTCCTTAATAGGACCAAGACGTTGGATTAAGTGTGAATACGCCTCTTCTGCGAACATCCTCGCATTATATGTGTGGGGGCTGAAGCCAACGACTGCAATCTTTCAGGTTATATATAGGTATACATAAACGACCGCACATGAGGCATCACAATACTTTCGGGCAAAAGTATAAATACAACCTTGATAAATTTAATAAAACGTTGTTTTTCCAATGGGAATACATGTCACTCAAACATAACATTCTTCGAGCACTGGGCCTCTATCGAACGAGCACCCTCAAGAACTTCTTCAAAATAGTGCTCGGCAGCCACTCGGCCTATGGCAGAACCCTGCGCCGCAACAGTGGTGGCATCCATCTCCGCCCAGTATGTTTTGACACGGGCAAGGGCCATCTGCGAGACTTCTATGCATGCCGACCTCTTCATCGCATTAATGCATGGCACCGCACCAAGGAACTGCTAACCAAGCTAAAATAGTTGTTCGGCTTTGGCCTTTCCGGCCATAGATGATCCACGACAGACCTCATGGCGAGTCCGGACAATCTATTGAGTTCGGCCCATTCGGCAAGCTAATCAGTCAATGGAAGCAGACACTCTGGAACGTTAAATTGCGACCAGAACAGCTTGTCCACTTCACGATCTGTCTGATCTCGGAAGTATTCGGCCGCCTCGACAACACTCGCCGCTAAATCAAAATACGCATCGGCCGAACTCCACAGCCGATCCAGAGGGGCATACCGTGGATGGCCGAACTTCCTCTGTAGCATAAAGGGCTTCCCAGCCACAATATCCCCGGCTTCACGAAGTTCCTCCTTCTTTGCTCTAATTGCAGAGCGGGTGTCTTTGGTCGCCATTGTGGCCTTTTCAAGGTCCGTAGCCTTCGCCCGGCTTTCTTCTTCAAGAAACTGGCAGCGGTCGGCAGTGTCTTTTAACTTCACAACCATTTTGGCCATTTTCTCTTTGCTCTCGCTATGCACGGCCTCCTCGGCTCTCAACTCTTCGACCGCCCGGCCGCATTACTACTCCTTGCTTGCTCCTTGGCTTGGGCAAGCTCCGCCCGCAGGGCCTCCACGGTGGCAGCTCCATCTGCAGTCACAACATATTAAAGATACTGGCATCACGCTACTCTTACTATGTGACATTCACTATAAACATCACCTACCCTGTGCCTCATCAAGCCGCTTGTTAACAAGCTCCATATCGGCATCCGCCGCATCCAGTCACCGCTTTAGTTCGGCAACCCCATCAGTCCGGCTAGCCACCAGAGCTTCAGACACCTGCACATAACGGCAGTATGGTTATTACCTGGGACTACGATCCTCTATTCGCCGATGTTCTCAACAACAACCAGAGTCTCAGGGGCTACTATCTACACAGGGCGCACCTAAAAATGTGCGGTACTACCACAAATGCATATCATTCCATGTACCTCAAAGCCCGTCAGTAGACTCATAAAGGCTTCATGCAACCCGTTTTCAGCGAACGAAATCCTTTCAATCACCGTACACATTAATGTACGGTGCTCTTCTGAGATAGTCGCTCGCTCTAGCAGACCCTTCAGTACGTCCGACCGCATACCAGGTGGTGCCGGACTCTTTTGATTGCTCTCTTCAAGAGCCGGATACTGAGGGCTTTGGGTGACCATGGGATTACCTTCTGGCCTTGCCGGATCCGGAGAAACTCTCCGCGACGACACTTCAAGGTCGCCCGCTTCTTGAGCCAGGGAGTCCGGGGGAGGCGTTTCGCTCTCCATCATCTCCGGAAGAAGATCCCCCGAAGACAAGCTCTGCAGAGAAGGGCTTAGATCTAAACTGCAAGATAGATGCTTCGGCTATCTTCCTCAGAAGTAAGATAGTATATCTTCACTATTAAGTACTTTTTGATTACTTATAGCTCGTTAGAGGGCTGATCCCCGCATGGACTTTGTGCGGCAGGAGCACCCTCCGAGGCGGGACCCTCTGGTGGAGTTTTCTTCTCCTGTTTGGAAACCTTGGTTTTTGGATCATCAAAGGTAGTCCTCTTCCTCCCCCGGGGTGAGGGAATGTCAGATTCCTTCCCTTGGTTATCTTCCCTCACGGAGGCGCCCGTTCCCTCGGTTGGAATAGGTAGCGGTGGGGGCCCACTTTCGCCCTCTTTATTCCCCCCTTCATCTTCCTTTGAGGGCACCAGGCAAGGCGCTGGCTCGAGCATCTTTTCCGGCACCGGATTGTCCAAGCCTTCGGGAAGGGGGGCCAAACACCGGATCATCTTCGCCTTTGTTATCCAGTCCTGGTCAAAAAGCGATTCTTCAGAATGATGTCATGATAAATGAAAGACAGTGTGTTCGGCTAGAGAATTACTTACTTGGGCCGCGGTGCGGTTGCTGCTCAGGCCCACGTCCTCGGAGGTGTCCGGACACTCTATTTGGGGTCCGAAGAACGACTTGTACATCTCCTCGTGCGTCAGGCCGAGGAAATTCTGAATAGCGCGCGGTCCTTCTGGGTTGAATTCCCACAAGCGGAGGGGCCTGCATTTGCAAGGCTGGACTTGACGAACTAGCATGACTTGCACTACCATAACCAAACTAAAATCTCCCTCGAAGAGATCCCAGATGCGGCTCTGCAGTATGGGCACATCCTTGGTTGGACCCCAGCTCAGCCCCCTGCTGATCCATGACATCAGTTGTGGTGGAGGGCCCAAGCGAAAGGCGGGGGAAGCTAACCACTTGGCACTTCTGGGAGCGGTGATGTAGAACCACTCCCGTTGCCATAATCCGGACACATCTGGAAAGGAACCTTTTGGCCACGGAGCTCTAGCAATCTTGCTTATTAATGCACCCCCGCACGCTGCATACTGCCCCTCGACCGTCTTCGGCTTCACATCAAAGTTCTTGAGCCACAGGCCGAAGTGAGGGGTAATGTGGAGGAAGGCCTCACATATGACAATAAATGTCAAGATGTGGATAAAGGAATCTGGGGCTAGATCGTGGAAATCAAGCCCGTAATAGAACATCAAACCCCTAACGAAGGGATCCAGAGTGAGGCCTAGTCCTCGGAGGAAGTGGGAGATGAACATGATGTCTTCATTGGGTTCAGGAGTAGGGACGACCTGCCCTCGAGCGGGCAGCCGATGTGAGACTTCGGCTGTCAGGTATCTTGCCTCCCTCAACTTCTTGATATCCTCTTCCGTGACGGAGGAGGGCATCCACTGGCCCTGGAGGCTGGATCCGGACATGATTGAAGGTCCGAAGCACCTGACCTGGGCTTTGAGTGTTAGAACTCGAGGCGGGGGAAGGATTCGATTGAGCACAGGAGGAAAAAAAAAGTAAAAGCCTTGACCCTTTATAAAGAGGGTGAATATCAGGCGTCCTCCTCGTGGCCGTTTGGGACTTGCCTAAAATCTAGGAGTCCTAGGCGCGGTTGGGTTACCCACAACCGTATTGATGAGAATCCCGTAATAAGGGGGACATGATCTCTGCTTTGACAAGATGTGTCAAGAAACTGCCTCGCGTTATGTGCGGGGCTAGTTAAATAAAAACGGTTCGAATAATCACCAAGCCATGGCATGATGTCATGTTGCCAAAGCGTGTCAGTAGATTAGATTTGTGGAAATATTATTCTCTCTACGGTGGTATGTGGAACATATTTTGCAGGTTCGGGCGCTATCCTTTTATTCAAACTCTTCTATGGTATATCCGGAGGAGGAACCCGCCTTGCAATGCCGAAGACAACACTGTGCGCTGGACTCATCATCATTGAAGCCTGGTTCAGGCGCTACTGAGGGAGTCCTGGATTAGGGGGTCTCCGGACAGCCGGACTATATCATTTGGCCGGACTGTTGGACTATGAAGATACAAGATTGAAGACTTCGTCCCGTGTCCGGATAGGACTCTACTTGGCATGGAAGGCAAGCTAGGAAAAAAGGATATGTATATCTCCTCCTTTGTAACCGACCTTGTGTAACCCTAGCCCCCTCCGGTGTCTATATAAACCAGAGGGTTTTAGTCCGTAGGACAACAGACAATCATACCATAGGCTAGCTTCTAGGGTTTAGCCTCTCCGATCTCGTGGTAGATCAACTCTTGTAATACTCAGATCATCAAGAATAAATCAAGCAGGACGTAGGGTTTTACCTCCATCAAGAGGGCCCGAACCTGGGTAAAACATTGTGTTCCCTGCCTCCTGTTACCATCCGCCTTAGACGCACAGTTCGGGACCCCCTACCCGAGATCCACCAGTTTTGACACTGAATCTTTACCTTGGAATAAGGAAAACCCTTGAATATTACCTTGGGGTGCCTTGGGCATCCCCAAGCTTAGGCTCTTTCCACTCCTTATTCCATAGTCCATCGAATCTTTACCCAAAACTTGAAAACTTCACAACACAAAACTTAACAGAAAACTCATAAGCTCCGTTAGTATAAGAAAGCAAATCACCATCATAAGGTACTGTAGTGAACTCATTCTAAATTCATATTGGTGTAATATCTACTGTATTCCAACTTCTCTATGATTCATACCCTCCGATACTACTCATAGATTCATCAAAATAAGCAAACAACATGATGAAAACAGAATCTATCAAAAACAGAACAGTCTGTAGTAATCTGTAGGTTTCGACCACTTCTGGAACTCATACAATTCCCAAATAAATTGGTGGACCTGAGGAATTTGTCTATTAATCATCTGCAAAAAGAATTAACTAGATATCACTCTCCAATAAAAAATGGCAGCAATTCTCGTGAGCGCTAAAGTTTCTGTTTTTTACAGCATGATCATAAAGACTTCACCCAAGTCTTCCCAAAGGTTCTACTTGGCACAAACACTATTTAAAAAATAAAACCACATCTAAACAGAGGCTAGATGAATTATTTATTACTAAACAGGAGCAAAAATCAAGGAACAAAAATAAAGTTGGGTTGCCTCCTAACAAGCGCTATCGTTTAACGCCCCTAGCTAGGCACGATGATTTCAATGATGCTCACATAAAAGATAAGAATTGAAACATAAAGAGAGCATCATGAAGAATATGACTAGCACATTTAAGCCTAATCCTCTTCCTATGCATAGGGGTTTTGTGAGCAAATAACTTATGGGAACAATAATCAACTAGCATAGGAAGGCAAAACAAGCATAACTTCAAAACTTTAAGCACATAGAGAGGAAACTTGATATTATTACAATTCCTACAAGCATATGCTACTCCCTCATAATAATTTTCAGTAGTATCATGAACGAATTCAACAATATAACCAGCATCTAAAGCATTCATTTCATGATCTACAAGCATATAAAATTTACTACTCTCCACATAAGCAAATTTCTTCTCATGAATAATAGTGGGAGCAAACTCAACAAAATAACTATCATGTGATTGAAAATTAGATCAAGATGACAAGTTTCATGGTTATCATTGTTCTTTAAAGCATACTTGTCATCACAATAATCATCATAGATAGGAGGCATGCTTTCATCATAATAAATTTGCTCATCAAAACTTGGGGGACAAAAAATATCATCTTCATCAAACATAGCTTCCCCAAGCTTGTGGCTTTGCATATCATTAGCATCATGGATATTCAAAGAATTCATACTAACAACATTGCAATCATGCTCATCATACAAGGATTTAGTGCCAAACATCCTAATGCATTCTTTTTCTAACACTTTGGCACAATTTTCCTTTCCAACATACTCACGAAAGATATTAAAAAGATGAAGCGTATGAGGCAAACTCAATTCCATTTTTTGTAGTTTTCTTTTATAAACTAAACTAGTGCTAAAACAAGAAACAAAAAGATTCGATTGCAAGATCTAAAGATATACCTTCAAGCGCTAACCACCCCAGCAACGGCGCCAGAAAAGAGCTTGATTACACAACCTTCTTCTTGTAGACGTTGTTGGGCCTCCAAGTGCAGAGGTTTGTAGGACAGTAGCAAATTTCCCTCAAGTGGATGACCTAAGGTTTATCAATCTGTAGGAGGCGTAGGATGAAGATGGTCTCTCTCAAGCAACCCTGCAACCAAATAACAAAGAGTCTCTTGTGTCCCCAACACACCCAATACAATGGTAAATTGTATAGGTGCACTAGTTCGGCGAAGAGATGGTGATACAAGTGGTATATGGATGGTAGATAAAGGTTTTTGTAACCTGAAAATATAAAAACAGCAAGGTAACTAATGATAAAAGTGAGCGTAAACGGTATTGCAATGATAGGAAACAAGGCCTAGGGTTCATACTTTCACTAGTGCAAGTTCTCTCAACAATAATAACATAATTGGTCTACTACACAACCTTCTTCTTGTAGACGTTGTTGGACCTCCAAGTGCAGAGGTTTGTAGGACAGTAGCATTTCCCTCAAGTGGATGACCTAAGGTTTATCAATCCGTAGGAGGCGTAGGATGAAGATGGTCTCTCTCAAGCAACCCTGCAACCAAATAACAAAGAGTCTCTTGTGTCCCCAACACACCCAATACAATGGTAAATTGTATAGGTGCACTAGTTCGGCGAAGAGATGGTGATACAAGTGCAATATGGATGGTAGATAATAGTTTTTGTAATCTGAAATAATAAAAACAGCAAGGTAGCAAGTGATAAAAGTGAGCGTAAACGGTATTGCAATGCGTTGAAACAAGGCCTAGGGTTCATACTTTCGCTAGTGTAAGTTCCCTCAACAATACTAACATAACTGGAGCACATAACTATTCCTCAACATGCAACAAAGAGTCACTCAAAAGTCACTAATAGCGGGGAACAAACGAAGATATTATGGTAGGGTACGAAACCACCTCAAAGTTATTCTTTCCAATCAATCCGTTGGGCTATTCCTATAAGTGTCACAAACAGCCCTATAGTCCGTACTAGAATAACACCTTAAGACACAAATCAACCAAAACCCTAATGTCACCTAGATACTCCAATGTCACCTCAAGTATCCGTGGGTATGATTATACGATATGCATCACACAATCTCAGAATCATCTATTCAACCAACACGTAGAACCTCAAAGAGTGCCCCAAAGTTTCTACCGGGGAGTCAAGACGAAAACGTGTGCCAACCCCTATGCATAGGTTCATGGGCGGAACTCGCAAGTTGATCACCAAAACAAACATCAAGTGAATCAATAGAATAACCCATTGTCACCACGGTTATCCCACGCAAGACATACATCAAGTGTTCTCAAATCCTTAAAAACTCAATCTGATAAGATAACTTCAAAGGGAAAACTCAATCCATTACAAGAGAGTAGAGGGGGGAAGAAACATCATAGGATCCAAATATAATAGCAAAGCTCACGATACATCAAGATCGTACCACCTCAAGAACACGAGAGAGAGAGAGAGATCAAACACATAGCTACTGGTACATACCCTCAGCCCCGAGGGAGAACTACTCCCTCCTCATCATGGAGAGCACCGGGATGATGAAGATGGCCACCGGAGAGAGATTGCTCCTCCGACAGGGTGCCACTACGGGTCTAGATTGGTTTTCGGTGGCTACGGAGGATTCTGGCAGCGGAATTCCCGATCTATTCTGTTCCCCGATAGTTTTAGGGTATATGGATATATATATAGGCGGAAGAAATACATCAGGGGAGCCATGAGGGGCCCACTAGGGTGGAGGGCGCGTCCAGGGGGTGGGCGCGCCCCCCTGCCTCGTCGCTTCCTCATTGATCCCCTAACGTGCACTCCAAGTCTATCAAGTTGCTTTCCTTCCAAAAATAGCTTCTCCAGAAGGTTTCATTCCGTTTCGACTCTATTTGATATTCCTTTTCTTCAAAACACTGAAATAAGGGAAAAAACAGGAACTGGCACTGGGCTCTGGGTCAATAGGTTAGTCCCAAAAATAATATAAAAGTGGATAATAAAGCCCAATAATGTCCAAAACAGAAGATAATATAGCATGGAGCAATCAAAAATTATAGATACGTTGGAGACGTATCACGAGGCAAAAGAACTTTGACACACCCCTACCTGGCGTGCTGAATGTCGGAATCGGGGCTCCACGGACCCAAACAAGGTTCGAACATTGGGGCGTGTGCGAAGGACTCCTCTAGGCTAGGACTTGCTGCTCACTACCTCACGGCCAAGCTCCGGCGTGTTCAAGTGGGGTGAGAGGGGAAAGGGACGCTAGATTTACCTAGGTTCAGGCCACCTTGCGGTGTAAGACCCTACCCCTGCTTTGTGGTGGATTGCCTCATGAGGAGGATGAGTATGAACTGGTACAAGGGATGAATCGCCTCGTGAGGGCTCGAGGGGTGAATGGATCGGATTCGGTCTCTCCCTCTCTACGGTGGAGGCTAGTCCATATTTGTACTGGCCTGGTCCTCTTCCCTCATGGCATAGGCGGGAAGGGATACCACAGTAGCCAATTTTGAAGGGGGACAGTAGTACACCCTATCCTGACTAAAGGTGGTCTTCACCTGCAAAGCTTCTGGTTGTGACGCAGTGGTGGACTCGGTGATGACCTCTGTCCTGCTGAGCCCGTGGTCTTGATCTTATTGCACTGGAATGGAAACCCTTGGGGATTCCTTGGGAAACCGCATACGTCCTTGCCTACTTAGCACCAAAGAGAAAATTTTCTTGGACTGCACCCGCTGGCGCCCTTCTGGCTCCCTTCATCATGGCTCACGTCACCACACGCCTCGTGAGGCGGGGTGCGAGCCTAGGGATGTCCGCCCCTCCGGAGGCGGCCTCGGGAGACCCCTGCGGGAGGCCATGATGTAGTTAGCCTCGCGAGGCCAGGCGCACTCGCAGGGGTCTTTCTCACGAAGTCTTGATGCTGGGCCGCGCCAGGCAGTTGGTGAAGTTGCGGGCTGGGCCGTAGGCAGACGGGTCTAGGTACCCTCGGTCCCAGAACCCTGACACATGTGCCGTACAACTTCTAAATCCAACCATGGCATGAGAAGGAAAATATTGAAACTTCCCTCTTGCGATGGCGGTTGGGAATGGAGCGAGATCCATATGGGACCTCCCCAGCCTCCAAATATGGACGACACGAGGTCGATTATGGAGCGAGATTCATAAATTATGCTGATCGACACCCTTGTGGCGACTCTGCAAGAGTGTCATTTTTGACACAAAATCGCCATATGGGCGATTGGGGTCATATGGCCAGTTCGGTATAGTTTCTCTAAGAAAAGAGATATTTCCCACGAAATTGTGTTGGAGCACTCAGCGACGAACCCCATCGGAATCACACCCACTTAGTTGTCTCGGGATTGACACTCACTATATTAGACCCTCCGTATTGGCATCATTAATCGTCCTGTATTCTCTCTAGCTTCACATGCACTCAAAGTGTTTGGAGATGCTTCTGACCACACCTAGCTACCAACGCCCAACTACCTACTGGTCTATTCAATGCAGACATGCTCCTCTTCTTCCCAGCCATTTCATCTCATCTTCCACGCATCGGCTCCCCCCGCACCCCCTTGCTATTACCATTGTTTCTTCATTGTTCTTTCAATAGCTCAAAGCGTCAAGACTTCGTTCTACCCTGGTCTCTCGATGGTCCTGACAACCATGTCAAGTTCAAGCACATCACATGTCAGCCTCGACGAGCAACCTCCGTTGCCGCTAATGGTTTATCCATACTGCAACAAGGGCATGGTATAGTGGTGAGTCTCTCGTACAATTTCCAACTTGAGGAATCACTTATACAAGGGTTATCATGAATGGGAAAGTCTATCGCACATACATCTATAATTTCAGCCCCATCTAGCACAGCTGGATTTGATCTTTTCCTGTGTCTGTTATTGTAGTCTGGCAAGTGCAACTTTTGAAAATGGGAGGAATGCTATGTCAACGTTATCCATGCAAAGTGGCCGAGGATGTTCACTATCCCAAATCGCAAACAGAGGATATTTCACCGTATCATCATCGGGCTTCTAGTCATCAACCTGCTTGCTTTGCTCTATGTTGTCACAAAGGTCGCCTGAGCAGTGGGATGCTGCTACCGAGACGCCAATGCTACCGCACCATCCTCTGTCCGCGTGTGCTAGACATGGATTATCAACTACTATGTATTTTTTATTCCAAAGCATCGGACCTAGTTGCTATGTGTTGAGAAACTTGTATGACCTACTTAGTGTTAATCTTAAATGTGTTTATGTGAATCTTTGGACGAATCAAATTATTAATTACGGTCTTCAATTTGTACTGTGCATTTCGCCTAGCGGCATGTCATAATGCATCATACAAATTTACTATTACTGTCACATCCCCCAGCACCCACATTTTCACACACCAATGTTAACCTAGACTTTGTTTCACTAGTGCAGAATCAGGTTTTAGCGCCGGTTCGTAAGGGCCTTTAGTGCCGGTTCTACAACCGAAACTAAAGAGTGGGGACTAAAGCCCCCCTCCCCTTTAGTACCGGTTCGGCACGAACCGGTGTGGGATCAAAAGTATGTCTAGAGGGGGGTGATTAGACTACTTGACCAAATAAAAACTTAACCTTTTCCCAATTTTAGTTCTTGGCAGATTTTAGCTATTTTAGGACAAGTCAAGCAATCATCACGCAATTCAAGCAAGCATGCAAAGAGTATATTGGCAGCGGAAAGTAAAGCATGCAACTTGCAAGAATGTAAAGGGAAGGGTTTGGAGAATTCAAACGCAATTGGAGACACGGATGTTTTTCCCGTGGTTCGGATAGGTGGTGCTATCCTACATCCACGTCGATGGAGACTTCAACCCACGAAGGGTAACGGTTGCGCGAGTCCACGGAGGGCTCCACCCACGAAGGGTCCACGAAGTAGCAACCTTGTCTATCCCACCATGGCCATCGCCCACGAAGGACTTGCCTCACTAGCGGTAGATCTTCATGAAGTAGGCGATCTCCTTGCCCTTACAAACTCCTTGGTTCAACTCCACAATCTTGTCGGAGGCTCCCAAGTGACACCTAGCCAATCTAGGAGACACCACTCTCCAAGAAGTAACAAATGGTGTGTTGATGATGAACTCCTTGCTCTTGTGCTTCAAATGATAGTCTCCCCAACACTCAACTCTCTCTCATAGGATTTGGATCTAGTGGAAAGAAGGTTTGAGTGGAAAGCAACTTGGGGAAGGCTAGAGATCAAGATTCATATGGTAGGAATGAAATATCTTGGTCTCAACACATGAGTAGCTGATTCTCTCTCAGAACATATGAGTTGGAAGTGTATATGTGTTCTAGTGGCTCTCTCCATGAATGAAGAGGAGGTGGAGGGGTATATATAGCCTCCACACAAAATCCAACCGTTACACACAATTTACCAATCTCGGTGGGACCGAATCAACAAACTCAGTCGGACCGAAAAGGTAAACCTAGTGACCGTTAGAGATTTTCGGTGGGACTGACATGCAACTCGGTAGGACCGATATGGTTAGGGTTTGGGCATTACGTAATCTCGGTGAGACCGATTACACAAACTCGGTGAGACCGATTTTGGTAATTAGCTAACCAGAGAGTTGGTCAGGCAAACTCGGTGGGACCGATTTGCTCTTTCGGTGAGAACGAAAAGTTACAAAAGGGAAACAGAGAGTTTACATTGCAATCTCGATGGGACCGATCCGCTCTTTCGGTGAGACCGAAAAGTTACGAAAGGGAAACAAAGAGTTTGCAATCCCATCTCAGTGAGACCGAGATCCCTATCGGTAGAACCGAATTGCTAGGGTTTGGCAGTGGCTTATGACAAGTGAAACTCGGTGGCGCCGGATAGAAAGAATCGGTAGGACCGAGTTTGGCTTAGGGTTTAGGTCAAATGTGGATATGGGAAAGTAGTTGAGGGTTTTTGGAGCATATCACTAAGCACATGAAGCAAGAGGCCCATTAAGCAACACCTCATCCCTCCTTGATAGTATTGGCTTTTCCTAAAGACTCAATGTGATCTTGGATCACTAAAATATAAAATGAAGAGTCTTGAGCTTTTGAGCTTGAGCCAATCCTTTGTCCTTAGCATTTTGAGGGTTCCACTTTCACATCCATGCCATGCCAATCATTGAGCTTTCCTGAAATAATCCTCTTGGAATAGCATTAGCTCAATGAGCTATATGTTGTTATGAATTACCAAAACCACCTAGGGATAGTTGCACTTTCAATCTCCCCCTTTTTGGTAATTGATGACAACATATAGATCAAAGCTTCGACAAATGATAATAGGCATGAAATATATCGTCGCTTTGAGAAGTATGTGATAAGTAAGAGCTCCCCCTAAATTTGTGCATATTTAAGATTTGCTTTGGACTGCAAATGCACAAAGAGTTAGAGTCATGGGTTACTCTTCCATGTCACATACATCTTGGTGGAGCGCTTAAACTGATAAGAATGAAATACATGCACCCATCACCAAGAATAGTGAATGATCACATAAGATAGATAGGATAATAGCATTAAGCAAGCATTAAGTGTAGCTTATGATCAAACACATGATCATCAATGTCTCACAGATAGTAACATAGTACTCAAGCACTCAAAAGCAAACAAAGTTCGAAAAACCACCAAATAAAGCAAGAGAGAAAAGCCACACTCTCTCTCTCGAAGCCTATGATCTATACATTTTCTCCCCCTTTGGCAACAAGTTACCAAAAAGTTCCTAGAAAATGCATAGTGCTAAATCGACACTCAGGCTTGATCTTCAGGTGGTGGTGGAGTCCGGAGCACTCCAAGGACGAAGCCTTCTGTAGACATGGTCGGAGTCGAGGTTGAAGTAGACGCTGGAGCTGGTGGAACTGAGGCTGTAGCTGGTGCAGAAGTGGTGGCTCTGGTGTCAGCAACTGGCACTGCAGACGACCTCGGACCTCGTGGCACTCTGGCAAAGGCATCGGTTGTAGTCTTGCCTCTCCTCTCCTGCATGTCATCTTGGAGCTGCTCCACTGCAGTCTGAATCTCTGTCACCTTGATATCCAAGTCATAGAACCTTTGTTCTACGATCCTCTCTAGGCTTGCCTGGTTCTGAGTCCTTTCTCAATCCGCAGGGTGGATGCAATCAGGTAACCAAGCTGCTCTTGTTTGGTTTCAAGAAATATTCAGATGCCTCCTCTTGAGTTGGCATCTTGGCAGCTTTCTCCTTCCTTGCCTTCTCCTTTTTGGCTTGTGCTTGGGCAGACGATGGTTCATTCTCAGTCATGACAACTTGATTATCTTCAAAATCTGGACGGATGGGTAGGTGTTCCTTGTCCAATAAGTATATGCCCGTGCCCATCTTGGAGTTAATGAGCTCCTGAATTTGTGGGGCATACCCACAGCTCCTCTTCTGGTCTGCTACAGTCCTCTTGATGGTCTCTACCATGAGGCTCATCACCTTGAACTTCTGTGGCACATCAAAGATATGTAGCAAATTGATCGCATGGCCTCTAATCATCTTGTGATCACCTGACTTGGGCAACAAGGTGCGCCTCAGTATCCAATTGATGGTTGGCAGCCCTGACAGAAGATAGTGTACTGAGCCAAACTTGAAAGTGTCAAGTGCTTCATTTGGAATCTCTTGGTACATGTTTGACATTGAGTTGTGGTCCATCTTCTTCTTGGCATAGATATCCAAGTCATCCTCATGCTCTTGTGGGGCATTGATCAGCTGAGCCCATTCAGTAACTATAGACTGGTACCTCGTACCCTTAGACATCCAAACAATTCTCCCATCTGAATAAAAATGTGCGGTGGAGTAGAACTGCATGATGAGTTCCTCGTTTCACTTTGTGAGCTTCTGCCCAACAAAGTCCTCTACTCCACATGCCTTGAAGCTGTCCTGCACTCTAGGGTAGTACTCTTCGTTGTCCTTGATGTATTGCCAATCAACCCATCTCATATCACATACAATTGGCTTCTTATCTAGCAGCACTGTCTCATAGAAGTCCTGCTGTTCCTTGGTGTGAAATCTGTAGTCCACAGCATTCCTCCTCCTTGAAGCATACGGATCTGCTTCTCTCCACTTCCGGAGCCCTGAATCTCTCCTGAGCTTCATGTCCTCAGCCACAGGATGAGCATCGTTGTGGTCTGGGATCTTGGGCTTGAGTTTTCTGAGAACTTGCTCTTCATGATCTTCTGCAGTGTCAAGCACTGGGGCCTTGTTCTTCTCAGCAGCTGGGATGCTTCTTGTATTCCTCTTTGGCTTTGGCTTTGGAGCTGGCTTGGCCTTGGAAGCAGCTGCCCCTGATCTTATGGCATCACCCATCAGCTTGGGTGCCTTTGGTGCTGGTGCAGCAACCTCTTCTTCTTCCTCCTCATCTTCCATGATGGAAGCCTTTCCAAGCACTCTGGCTACGGTCTTCTTGACCCTTTCCTTTCTTTTCTTGCCTTCAGCAACAACTGGCTCTATGGGAGTGGGCTTCTCAGATGAAGCTCTGGCCTTTGACATAGGCTGCCTGCCTGCTGGCCTTTTGATCTTTAACCCTGGCTTTGTGCCCTGTGCTGGCTCAACTCTCTTGGAAGTTGCTTCCTCTTCTGCCACATAATCCTCATCCTCTGATTCTGAGGTTCTCCTCTTTCTCTGTCTTCTGGCAGCTTTTGGCAGATTGCTAGGAGTACTTCTGCTGCCATCATCTGAAGAACTTGAGGGACTAGTGCCCTCACTCATCTGCACTTGCTGCTCTGACAAATTCTGGCTATCACTTTGATCAAACATGTTGCAAATTCTGACTGCTGACCCTGTGAATAGGTTATAGATGAGATAGAGTGGATGAGCATCACAAAATGCAGAGATTTTTGCAAAAGAATAATTCAAAAACTTAGTTTTAGTTTCCCACTGAAATCATCTCGGATCTACCGATTTTTAAACTCGGTGATACCGAAGCAGTTTTGGCACCTGAACTAGTGAACTTGGTTAGACCGATTCACAGTTCGGTGGCACCGCGACTGCTAGGCTTTCACAAAGTTCCAAAATCGGTCACACCAATAAGTAATTATCGGTTAGACCGAGTCTCACTTGTGCAATGGCATAAGCCAAATCGGTGGGACCGAGTTGTTCAACTCGGTGGGTCCAAGATGGTTTCGGCGGAAACCTAACTCTAAAATTTTCGAATTAAACCTAATCTACGAGTTCATTGACTGGATAGAAGTGTTTCAAATGTGGCAAGAATCATGATGATCACAATGTGCTAAGAATCGGATTGAGGAATAGCACAAAGATCGAGTCCATACCCTAGTTCGGCGGAGACTCGCTACGGCGGCATCGGCGGGGTTGATTCCCGTTGACGGCGACGGAGACCAGCGACTGGAGGCGGCTGGCGGCGAGGAGACGATCTGGAGACCACGTTGGCAGAGCAGGCTATCGCGCGGGCGATGGGGTTTGTAGAAATTTCCAAATTTTTGCCCATGACTATATATAGCCCGACCCCGTCAGTGTGACCGAGTGGAACAACTCGGTGGCACCGAGATGCAAAACTGTATACAGTTGTTGCAACTCGGTGTGACCGAATGGTTCAAATCGGTTGCACCGAGATAGAAAACCTAGATCAACTTAATGATCTCGGTAGGACTGAAAGTAGGATATCGGTTAGGCCGAGAATCACAAAGAGGTTTTGGAAGTTTAAGTCTATGACGAATTGGGGACTCCGAGCGCTCCTCACACAGAGTGGTTTGAATCTGACTTGATCAAATTTTGTGATGTAGCATGAATAGAGTTTGAGACGAGAAAAGCATAGATAGC
The DNA here is from genome assembly GCA_034509565.1 of Triticum monococcum. Classification (NCBI taxonomy): domain Eukaryota; kingdom Viridiplantae; phylum Streptophyta; class Magnoliopsida; order Poales; family Poaceae; genus Triticum; species Triticum monococcum. The sequence continues at coordinate 143,305,147 of CM067841.1, read as the reverse complement.
TAGAGGAGGTTCTTAGGCATTCTTGTCCATCCACTTGGCAAAAGGAAATAAAACCAAACAATCAAAACAACAAGTGGATGTCCTCGAATGAGTAAAATATGCAACCAACATGCTCACACAATAAGATGGCAAATAAAATATGTGACAAAGCATGCACAACCAATTCTAGCATCTATCAAGCAATTTGCGATGACTAGGTCATCTATATATGAGTATATTGACTTGGGAGTCAAGTGAGAACACTTGATCATATGTCATACTCATCGTTTAAGCTCAAGTGGGGTTACCACTTTTACATAAAGCATTGTTGTGTTCACATCTTTAGAGTTGCTCTAGCTCAAGTCTTAGAGTAAAGCTCCCCCTAGATGTGATATCCCGCCTAAGAGGGATGAACTAACCTTGGGTTTTGTCGATGATGACTTCATGTAGATGTTCAAGATGTGGATGCTCAATGTTGATGTAGATCACTTGGAGTTATCCATTTGAGTGAATTGCACTTTCAATACCTACATGGGTTAGTCCCACAAGGAACAAACAAGGATATCCATAGACATAGAGTGATGCACACACAAGATGATGTCCATGAAAACTTTTAGGTTACCTTGTCCCTTGTCTTACCAACAAGAGGGTTTGTGACTCCTTGAACTAGTGCAACATGTGGAAGTTGATTGCACTTGTTCTTGCTAAAATGATAAGAGTGAAGTATGTTGGCGGAGTCACCCTCAAGAACTCTCTAGTTCTTCTTCTTTTGGATCCACACCATCTTGATGGGAATCCTTGGAGTTGTAGTCATACTTGATGAAGTGGAACTTGACGTGGTCTTGGGAATCCACTTGACTAAGGTCTTAGGAGCTTCTTCAAATGCATCAATTTCCTCTTGAAGCTTGTCCTTGCCTTTTTGCTTGTAGCCTTGTGGTGGAAGATCATCTTGAGCTTGTGTTCCCTTGAAGGAAGTATCATACTTCTCTTGTTGAGGAACAAACTTTGTCTTGGGGTATTGATCTTCTTCCCACTCAACTCCATTGGCATTTAACTTTCGTTCAAAACCAACACCTTGATTCTTCCGGTGCATTCCTTGCTTGCGCACAATTTCCTCGAATTGCTTACTCCCGGCAAGGCTTTTGTACACTCCTTTCTCTATAATTCCCTTCAATAAGCTATTTTCTTGCTCAAGTGTAACTTGGCTAAGAGAATCATTAGTGGAATCAAGAGAACTACTAGAAGCAACAATATTTGATTTAGCATGATCATTGTTACTACTAGAGGAAGAATCTTTCTTGTTCTTGTTACTAGACTTGACTTGAGGCATGTAAGTGGATAAGAGTAAACGCTTGGCAATGTAAGAAGAACTTTTCTTGCGGAGATCATCATTGATTGCTTTTAAAAACTCATGCTCTTGCTCAAGATTGAGCTTTTCAAAGCGTAGCTTCTCATGAGCTCTTAAAAGTTCTTGATAATCTTCGAAGATAGTTTCATGAGCTAACTTAAGAGTGTTTAGTTCTTTAGTTAGAGCCTCAATCTTCTCCTTATCATTGTCATTCATTTTATCTTGATTAGCATGATTAATTGACGTTTCATCATAGTATTCATCACTAGAGTTGTCAACAAGCAAATCATCATCACCTAACAAGTCATCTTCATCACTGTTAAAATCAACATACTCGGGGTGTGTTACCTTAGGACCTTTGTCCATGAAGCATCTTCCAATTCCTTCATTTGGTGAGTCAAATATGTCGTAGGAGTTGGTTGACACAAGTGCTACATCGGCAACACCTTCATCTTGAGTATCTTCGGAGTCAGAGTGATAACTTCTCTCGGAGTGGCTGTCGGAGTCGGAGCCGGATACCCATTCACCAACATGAGCTTGATGTCTTCGTTTGGTATAGCTCCTTGATGATTTTTCCTTCCTTTCCGAATCCTTGTTTCTCCGTTAGTATCTTCGTTCATAACGATCATCTCTACTCCTTCTCTCTCTTGGTGGTGATTCTTTGCTTCTTCTTTTTGGAGAGTCTTCTCTTCTCTTGTAGGGAGCCGTACACTCATTAGAATAGTGTCCGGGTCTTCCACAATTGTAGCAGTTTCGCTCTCGACTAGAAGATCTTTTTTTATTGTAGGACCTTGACTTGGAGCTTCTATCTTTGCTTCTACTCTTGTAGAACTTGTTGAAGTTCTTCACCATTAAGCTCAATTCTTCATTGAAGTTTTGTTTCTCACTTGATGATGTAGGGGCTTCACATGAGGCTTTGTAGGCACCACTTGATTTGTTGTGAAGTTCCTCTTTATCCTTAAGTGACATCTCATGAGCAATAATTCTTCCAATCACCTCCGTTGGCTTGAGATCTTTGTAATTTGGCATCATTTGGATCAATGTGCACACGGTATCATATTTTCCATCCAAGGCTCTTAGAATCTTCTTGATGATGAATCTATCGGTCATCTCTTCACTCCCTAAGCCGGCAATCTCATTTGTGATGAGAGCAAGACTAGAGTACATTTCAGCGACACCTTCACCATCCTTCATTTTGAACTTGTCAAATTGACTTTGAAGCACATCCAACTTGGATTCCTTGACGGAGTCGGTACCTTCGTGCATATCAATCAAAGTGTCCCAAATTTCCTTTGCATTCTCAAGACGGTTGATTTTGTTGAATTCTTCGGGGCACAATCCGTTGAGGAGAATATCACAAGCTTGAGCATTGTATTGCAACATCTTCAACTCATCTGTGGTAGCTTCACGGTTTGGTTCTCTCCCATCAAAGAAGTCACCTTGCAAACCAACACACACAATAGCCCAAACGGCGGGGTTATGTCCAAGAATATGCATTTTCATTTTATGCTTCCAACTAGCAAAATTAGTACCATCAAAGTAAGGACCTCTACGGTGATAATTTCCCTCGCTAGACGCCATACTCTCCTAGGTTGTGAAACCAAGGCTATGACCACCAAAAGCTATGGAAATCAAAGCAAATGGAGACCAAAGCTCTGATACCACTTGTGGGATCGAAAGTATGTCTAGAGGGGGGTGATTAGACTACTTGACCAAATAAAAACTTAACCTTTTCCCAATTTTAGTTCTTGGCAGATTTTAGCTATTTTAGGACAAGTCAAGCAATCATCACACAATTCAAGCAAGCATGCAAAGAGTATATTGGCAGCGGAAAGTAAAGCATGCAACTTGCAAGAATGTAAAGGGAAGGGTTTGGAGAATTCAAACGCAATTGGAGACACAGAAGTTTTTCCCATGGTTCGGATAGGTGGTGCTATCCTACACCCACGTTGATGGAGACTTCAACCCACGAAGGGTAACGGTTGCGCGAGTCCACAGAGGGCTCCACCCACGAAGGGTCCACAAAGTAGCAACCTTGTCTATCCCACCATGGCCATCGCCCACGAAGGACTTGCCTCACTAGCGGTAGATCTTCACGAAGTAGGCGATCTCCTTGCCCTTACAAACTCCTTGGTTCAACTCCACAATCTTGTCGGAGGCTCCCAAGTGACACCTAGCCAATCTAGGAGACACCACTCTCCAAGAAGTAACAAATGGTGTGTTGATGATGAACTCCTTGCTCTTGTGCTTCAAATGATAGTCTCCCCAACACTCAACTCTCTCATAGGATTTGGATCTGGTGGAAAGAAGATTTGAGTGGAAAGCAACTTGGGGAAGGCTAGAGATCAAGATTCATACGGTAGGAATGGAATATCTTGGTCTCAACACATGAGTAGGTGATTCTCTCTCAGAGCATATGAGTTGGAAGTGTATATGTGTTCTGATGGCTCTCTCCACGAATGAAGAGGAGGTGGAGGGGTATATATAGCCTCCACACAAAATCCAACTGTTACACACAATTTACCAATCTTGGTGGGACCGAATCAACAAACTCGGTCGGGCTGAAAAGGTAAACCTAGTGACCGTTAGAGATTTTCGGTGGGACTGACATGCAACTTGGTAGGACCGATATGGTTACGGTTTGGGCATAATGTAATCTCGGTGAGACCGATTACACAAACTCGGTGAGACCGATTTTGGTAATTAGCTAACCAGAGAGTTGGTCAGGCAAACTCGGTGGGACCGATTTGCTCTTTCGGTGAGACCGAAAAGTTACAAAAGGGAAACAGAGAGTTTACACTGCAATCTCGATGGGACCGATCCACTCTTTCGGTGAGACCGAAAAGTTACGAAAGGGAAACAGAGAGTTTGCAATCCCATCTCGGTGAGACCGAGATCCCTATCGGTAGAACCAAATTGCTAGGGTTTGGCAGTGGCTTATGACAAGTGAAACTCGGTGGCGCCGGATAGAAAGAATCGGTAGGACCGAGTTTGGCTTAGGGTTTAGGTCAAATGTGGATATGGGAAAGTAGTTGAGGGTTTTTGGAGCATATCACTAAGCACATGAAGCAAGAGGCCCATTAAGCAACACCTCATCCCTCCTTGATAGTATTGGCTTTTCCTAAAGACTCAATGTGATCTTGGATCACTAAAATATAAAATGAAGAGTCTTGAGCTTTTGAGCTTGAGCCAATCCTTTGTCCTTAGCATTTTGAGGGTTCCACTTTCACATCCATGCCATGCCAATCATTGAGCTTTCCTGAAATAATCATCTTGGAATAGCATTAGCTCAATGAGCTATATGTTGTTATGAATTACCAAAACCACCTAGGGATAGTTGCACTTTCAACCAGCGCTAAAGTGCCACCACGTGGCACGAGCCAGGCCCGGGTGCGGGTAGACCATTAGTACCGGTTGGTAACACCAACCGGTACTAAATGTTTGGGGGGGTTGGTTTTATTTTTTATTTTTTTCCTTTAATTTTGTGTTTTCCATTTAATTCTTTTTTGTTTGCTAGTATTTTACGATACTACATATTGTACACGTTATGCATATATATAAATAGATTTTCTCATAGAACCGATCATATATATACATAAACACTATTCTGATCACGGGATCAGAATAATATTGTGATCACAACCTGACCTGCCCTCTAGTAGTACGTTGAACTTCCCTGTGAACTAGGTTGAACTTCCACCAACATTGCCTAAATGGGGCTTGCGATATACCGTTGGAAAGCTATGGACCCCAATATCATGACCCAACTTAAATTTTTGGCAAAATATAAGAGGTTTAAGAGCAGTTTTGAAAACCGTTTTTTCTTCGCACAAAAAACGTGAATAGTATTTTTGATCGCATTTCTAATCCGTTTATCGGAATGAGGCATATAATATGGCGTTGGAAAGCTGCTGCAAAACCGCTCCTTCCACATGTTGAAAGTTTTCTCTAATTCCCTATGGTTAAAGAATAATTTGAAAAAACGTAAAATTTCGTAAACCGAACAGCTGAGTTTGTTTTTTCGATGTCATTTCTAAACGGCTAATCCAATGGAGGCATATGATATGGCGTTGGAAAGCTTATGAAAATGCGCTGTTTTTTCATCTTGAAAGATTTTTTTGTAATTTTGAATGGTTTAAGAGTAATTGAGAAAATGGTCCAAGTCCTACCGAGTTCGTATTTTCGAGCTAATTTTTTAACCGTGCGTCCGAATGCAGCAAATGATATGGCGTTGAAAAGCTTGAACAAATGCGAAACTTTCTGGTATGTATTGTTTCTCCCAATTCTTTATGGTTTTAAGTCGGTTTCGAAAATGGCGAAAACGTATTTTCGCCGTAATTTCTACAAACTTTATTGGAATTGGGCAAATAATATACCGTTGAAAAGCTACGGAAAATGCGAAACATTTTCATGCTGATGGTTTTCTCTGATTCTTAGCCGTTTTCAAGTAATTTCGAAAATAACGGGATCATTCGTTCTACCTCTATCGTGAAACAGATTCTTCGAAAATGCACCATGTGAAGAACCTAAACTTCTCAGCATGTCTACATGAACTTCACTCTGTTTTCGACGTGCTTTTTTTCTCGCAGATCTCTATCCACTACTCGTAGTTCTCCATCCACTCCCTGGAATTCAGCGAGTGATATACCGATGGAAATCTGCTGTAAACACACAACTTTCCCGTGTTGATTATTTTCTCATACTCGCGATGGTTCTAAAAGTTTTTCATCTGAAATTCATTCAGTGTAGTAGTTGAACTTCCTGCTGTTTTTCATGTTGAACTTCTGTGACATATTTTGATTGTAAATTTTCTCATTCATGTGTCCGTATTACACAAATGATATTCCTTTTGTACAAACCTCTCTCATAATAATTTTTTAACTTTCACCGACCGAGGACTAGAAATTACACAAATGATATTCACAAGTGATATTCCTACCATTTTGAAGTAATTAGAAAATGACGAGATCATGATTTGTGCCTTCATCGTGAATGGAAATGCACTATGTGAAGTAATTGAACTTCTCAGACATGTCTGTTTGAACTTCACTCTGTTTCTGACATGATTTTTTGCCCGTAACTCCCAGACAACTTACTGGAATTGAGCAAATGATATACCGATGGAAAGCTGTTGAAAACACGCAACTTTTTCGTGTTGTTCAGTTTTTCATACTCGAGATGGTTCGAAATATTTTTTTGAATGGGTAAACCATTCATCAGAATATAGCATATAATATATCGTTAGAAAGCTTATGAATAGGAACATCTTTTTCATGTAGACACATCTTACAATTTTTTCGTTTGAGAGCATTTTTACTAATGGCAAAAACAATGTCGTTTTTGCCTGGTTTTTACCTGTAATTGAAGGTCGGACGTCTCGCACTAGAGATCTTGAACTTCACTAGGAGGAGCACGTGAACTTCTTGCAACAATCCTTTTAAGCTCTTTGTTTTCTATTCATATATTCTTACGTGAAACACATTCCGTGTAGTAGTTGAACTTCCTGTTGTTTTCACTTTGAACTTCTGCCACGTATTTTTGTTCGTAATTTCTCACCCGTTCATCGGAGTTGCACAAATAATATACCACGGCGATTAACTCTCTCATACGAAGTTTTGAACTTTGCCGTGCCGAGCACCTGAACTTCTTGCAACGAAAATTTTATAGTTTAACCTTTTATTCCGTTTTCTCATTTGAAAACACACACTATGCAGTACGTGAACTTCTGGCAGTTATTAATTTGAACTTCTCTTTGTTTTGCTTTTAGTAAGGAAAAAACTCTGAGTTTTTTATTGACATAGAACTGCTCTAACTTTTTTATTTTAACTTCTTTGTGTTTTTTTAGAAATGTGAAAATTAAAGTTTTTTAGAAACATCAAACTTCTTCATTATTTTGAATGGAACTTATTAGTTTTATTCTTTTGCAACCAACTGAGCTTTGAAATAAATATCAAACTGCTCCACTTTTTTAAAATTGAACTTCTCGGTTTTATTCTTCAGTAACAAGAAAAAACTGAGTTTTTTATATGCATTGATCCACTCTATTTTTGAAAATTGAACTTCTTGGTTTAAATCTTTAGTATCGGGGAAAATATGAGATTTTATAAACATCAACTTCAATTTTGAATTATGAATTCTTGGTGTTATTCATTAGTAACGGGAAAAGTCCTAGTTATACAAAAAAAATGTTCCTTTATTGCAATTTTCTTGGTTTTATTATTAGAAGCAGGAAAATCTGTTATTTTTATTAAAATTGAACTACTCTGTATTTTAATTTGTACTTCTTGGATTTATTTATAGAAACAGAAAAAACCAAGTAGTACAAGCACATACAGACATGCCACTACGCATGGTGATTCACAAGCAAAATATTCAAGATAAGGCCACTATTTGAACTTGCGTGCACTTGTTCTTTCAGACACAAAAAATTGTAGTTAAAAATTGGATCTCATGTTTTTCAAGATAAGGCCACTATTTGAACTTGTGTGCACTTGTTCTTTCAGACACAAACAATTGTAGTTAAAAATTGGATCTCATGTTTTACATGTACCTTCTCCTGTAAATGAGGTTAAGGAACCTTTATTCACAAGCGAACTTTTGACATTTGAAAAGGAAAAATTACTATGAACCTTCAAATATGTCAAGAACATACAGATGTGAGGAACACCTCCACCCAGATTTGCATTATCTTTTAAACACATAACAAACATTAGACCGCGTACATTTTTCAACCATAACGAGCAAAATTACAACAGCCAAGGAGATGCTGGGAAGAAACAAGCAGAGCAGACGCAGTTATAACCAATAATATGCCACAACTACCAAAGTTTATGTGTTGACAGCCGAGGGGCATCTAAGAAAATTACAAACATAGAACGGATACTATGGCTGCACTTTTTGTCATCGTAGTCTTGACTTTTTAAAAGAAGCTACATTCCCAAACTGAAGAGGTCATATGTGTTGACAACTAGAAGAGCCAGACTAGAGAGAGCTTCTCGCAATCTCTAATGCATCTTCGACCGCAGTCACACTCTTGAGCTTAGCTTTGTTGAAAATGGGTCGTGATCTTGCGAGCTGTGGAATAAGAGAGAACTCCTGAAATTTGGCAGGGATGTTGTTAGGAATCTAGAATGGTTCTTACAAATGAAGTTGCAAGAAGATATTGCCATGTTGAAGGTGATGTCCGCTCGTTGGTAAAAAAAGGTGTTGTCCGCAAGTTATTACCTCTGAGGTTCCACTCTCAAGGAAAACACCCTCAATCGCCAATCTACAAGATATAACAAGGTAGTAAAAGATTATAAAAGAGGTCAAGAAAGATTGCTGCGGCTACACAACAGGAAAATTTGTCAGCCACACGTTTTTTGTGCTCCCCTGCATACACACAACAACCATCAACTTCCATATACATGGACTTCAATTTTCTGACAACATGAACTTCTCCTGTAACCAAAGAGAGAGGATGCACCCAGCCAAGGTAAAATCTAAAAAAACACGTTTTTGTTTGAGCCATACACACAAACAATAGCATGGAGGAAGAGAGCAGCAATAGCATGGAGGAAGATGCAATGAGTAGGCACCAGGAAGTTGTTGGGGGGGGGAGGGTGGGGATGGGGCTGCGAAGGAGTAGGAGGGCATGCCGGAGGGAAGGGAAGGTCGCAGCGGCGTAGAAGGAAGGTCGCGGCGGACGGGAGGAAAGTTCGCGCCAAAGCAGAGGAAAGCTCGCGCCATAGGGGAAGTTGGGGCAAGGCGGAGGGCGTGTGGCCGGCGAGTGGTGGCAACGGATCCGGGCAGGTGTCGGTTGTCGGCAAGGAGTTTGCCGACGCATGGTGGCAACATATCTGGGCAGGCACCAGTGGTTGGGGAAGAGGGGTTGCCTGTTGTGGTGGGGCGGGGTCGGCGACGCCGATTGTGGGCAGTGTGGGGCGGCAGCAGGATTGGAGGTCGGGCCTCGGCGGCGGCGCGGTTGGAGGTCCGGCCTCGACGACAGCGCGGTTGGAGGTGGGCCTGGCTGCGGCGCAGTTGGTTGCAGGGGCCGGCAAAGGCGCGGTTGGAGGCGGGATCCGAGGAGGGAAGGCGGCGGCGACATGATCCATGGAGGGTGATGGGGGCAGCGGTGCGATCCGGGGAGGGAAGCGGCAGTCGGTTCTCAGGGAGGGGGCGGCGCGGCGGCTGTGCGGTGGCCGTATCCCGCGGTGGGCCGACGCCGGCGATGGTGGGTGGCTAGATCGGAGAGGGACTGGGGGCGCGGTGATGGTTACTGGATCGGGGAGGGAGTGGGGCGTGGGGAGGTACGGGTTTTTTTCTTTTCTTTTTGTGTTCGGTGGCATTTTCAGATCTCAGGAACCTCCAGCAGGCCCTATATAGGGTTGGCTGTGATCCAAATAACTATTCTAATCCCAGGATTAGAATAGTGTTGTCCTATATATATCATCGAATGTCTCACAACCACCATTAATTATTCACACATACACATGTATATATACAATTTCTCCTACATGTTGCCTTGGTGCCTTCGGAGCACGATGACAAGTGGTTCATGGGGGCGGTAGAGGGTAATAGTATTCTCCTTTGGGATCTATGACCTGGTCGAGCAAAAATCCCGCTATTTCCTCTTGAAGTGCTCGTATGCGCTCCATTGGTAGGAGCTACTCCCGCACCTCTTTAAACTGTTAAGAAGGAGATCAATATGCATGTGTATTACTTGTGTGACTAGATATCGATAATGGTGTAAAAATTGTGAATAGTGTTCTGGCAAACGTACTCATTCCTGTCTTTGAGATTTGCTCCTTTCGGATGCCATCATGCGAATGTTCTCGAAAACGTAGTATGCACACACATCAGTCCCCGGCGCCTGCTTCAGGGCCTTTACGAGAATAGAATTTAATCAGATAATAATTAATCAAGTATGATAATTATTTAATGGTATTGAAACAAGAATTAAAGAGATGGTAGCTAGTTAGTACTACTTAATTAATGACCTTGGGTCGATACCACAACAGGTTTTTTCGCCATTTGCCTGGAGTCACCTTGATGAACTTTACCCAAGCCCTGCCCGCCGGCAAAGAAAATTAATAAAGGGGTTATTAAATATAGTTGATATCAGGAAATGACGAACTAAATAGGCCGAGATATAGTTAATAATGATTGAAATTACCCGTCGAGTATCCCCTTCACGATGGTGAAGGCACTTTATTTCTTAAGTAGTGATTCCAGTACTTCAACTTTTCCTTCTTCAACTTTAATGTCTAACAAGACCCAGTGGTAACTGCAAGCGCACACGTTTGCATGTTTAATTAAGTGGGCATGTGCATAACACTAATCAACTACCCTATACACTTAATTATTAACATCTAGCTAGCGAGTAAGCAAAAACAGAATTTTTACTACAAGACAGTGTGACTCCCTTGAAGTTGTAAGGAAGTAGTATATCTTCATTGCTATTGAGGCGCTTCAAGAACTCTAGCATTTTATTATCTACATCTTGTTTACAATAACCATATGTCCATGTCTGTTCATTAATGGTATTTGGGTCAATGAACCCAATGCCATAGCGTCTAGCTTTTTTCATTTCATACATCTTCATCCTACATAATACCACAAAAAGAAAATAGTGAGGATAATTACAGGTAATGATCGATCAATGAGCACTAAATATAGCTTGAGACTTAAATTACAGAAAGAAATCACTTACAGACAATAGCAACTGACGAGAGACTTGTCGAGTGCATCTTGATTGAATAACTGAAATAGTTCTAAATACTCAACGCACAGAGCTAGCTTATGGAAGTAATGCTCTTCCTCGACCTTCACCATGAGGGACTCTCGATTGGAACTCTTAGTAATTTTCATGTACCAATCATGCAATTCATACATTCTTGTTGGGAGGTTCTTGACCCCGTCGGGCTCGACCAAAGGTTCGCCGTGGATATATTTCCGTTTTATTTCCTCCTCTCTAATCGGAGACATGGGCTCGATCTCGAGGAGTTGTCCAACAGTGATTTTGAGCATTTGAGCGTGCATTATATGCTCCTTGGTTATTACCTATTGCCCAGCTGGGGAATGGTTTGCCCACATCTATATAGGGCGGCGGTACTCTCATGTGTTGTTGGCACAACAAGCGGGGGGGTCGACTACGCCGCCTATTCTCCCAGTTGGGGAACAGTTTTCTCGCATTTCTTGCCAGCTGCTTGGCTCGAGCTCGAGCTTGACTCCTTCTGTAGTCATGCTCGATGCGCCTTCCTGATTTGGCGCTCATAGTCTGAGTCAACAGGCTTGGGAGCTGGTGGTCTAGCCATACGAATGAAGTGGTCAATCTTTTCCTCAGGCACTTTCTCCCTTAGCGGCGGTGCCGGTTTTGGTCCAAAATGGGCGTCCACTTGGGCCTGCACTATGGATGTGTTTTGCCCCTCGGTCATGTCGTAAGGCCTCTAAGGAAGAGGACCGAGGTTTGGACCATATTTATATCGCTTGCCTCCGCTTGTACCTCCTGTACTACCTCAACTCGTAGCGCTACGCACCATAGCTGCGGCGGCTCTCTTCTACGATTGCTGAGGCGGCGGAGATGGCTGGCGTGGCTGAGTTGGAGCAGGAGTCTGCTCATGCATTGGTGGACTTGGAGGAGCGGGAGTCTGCTAACATGGTGGCGGACTTAGAGGAGGAGTCGGCTCACACGTTCATGGACTTAGAGGAGCGGGAGTCTACTAACACGGTGGCGGACTTCGAGGAGGAGTCGGCTCACGCGTTCGTGGACTTGGAGGAGCAGGAGTCTTCTGACTCAGTGGCGGACTTCGAGGAGGAGTCGGCTGACGCGGTGTCAGTGGCCTTCGAAAGATGATGCAACCTTTCTCCATAGGATGATACGATGTATGGCCTCTCCCAGTGTGTGCTCGTCGTCACCTCCAGGAATGTCAAGCTCTAGCCCCGAATATTGGTCCACCACCTCATCAACCAAGACACGAGTATAGCCCGCTGGAATCGGGTTGCAATGGAAGGTTGCTTCAGGGGGATTTGTAAAAGCAACAGCGCCCGCCACCTTCATGGATATGTTCTTCATTTTGAAGTGTAGCTCATAGTTAGTGTTCTCTATGATGCCATCCACAGGGTATGTATCCAGCAGTGCGTCGCCCGGGGGTGGAACCAACGCTGCTTCTCGTCATGGATGTGACGGTGCTACCCAATGCTGGATCATCCGCTAGCTGCTGCCGCTGCTGAGACCCACTTTCCTGGCTAAGTGAGTCAATTTGCTGCTGCTGCCGCTGGAATTTGAGTGCCAAGTCCGCGTGCCTTGCTTCTAGGCCTTGAAGGCGTTCTGCTTCCTGCTTCCTCCGCTCCTCCTCCAACTTCCTTTTCTTCTTCTCCTCCTCCATCTTCTTTCTTGCATGACACCTGTAGTCGTCATTCCATTCCAAAAATCCCTCATACCAGGGAATAACGCCCTTGCCTCGTGTGCTTCCCGGGTGTTCAGGATTGCCCAGGGCACGCGTAAGCTCGTCGTTCTCTCTGTTGGGCGTGAACAGCCCCTTTCGAGCATCTTCTATTGCGTCAAGTAACTTTTGTTCGGCTCCTTTTAGACTTGCCTTCTTTGAAACCATGTCTGTCTTCGGGTCCAACGCCCCCCCCCCCATGCACATAGAACCAAGTTCTGCACCTGGGGGGGGCAGCTCCTAGTAACTGGAGTGACCCCTGCATCCACCATCTCTTGCTTAGACTTATCCCACTTAGGCATTGCCACCACGTATCCACCTGGCCCCAGCCTATGGAACTGCATCTTTTTTGCGGCATTGGCCTTGTTTTTTCTCGACCGTTCCTTAGATAATCCTGATTCCTTGAATTTCAGGAAAGCGTGCCAATGTTCTCTTTGCTTCTCCAATGTTCCCTTGAATTCTGGAGTCTTCCTTTCTCCAGCGACATAGTTGGCCCATATAGTTTTCTTGTGGGTGTTGAATGCAATTGCCATCTTCCTAAGAGCAGCATCCTTGACTTTCTACACATCTGCATCAGTGAAATGATCTGGTAGGGTGAAATGTTCCATCACAGATTCCCAAAGCTTTTCTTTTGCTCTGTCGTCTACCCAAGTAACATCTGGACGTTTAGTTTTTCGCTCTTTCCATTCTTGAATGGAGATTGGGAATTGGTCCTTCACAAGAACTCCGCACTGACGAACGAACTTGTTCGCAATGTTCTTAGGCATGAGGGGTTCGCCATTAACTTTGATGGAATCGATGTTGTAATTTACACCCTCCTTCAACTTTTTGCCCAGGCCTCGCTTTGTCCTGCTGTCTGTAGAAGCAAATTTGCTCGATCCGGAGGGCTGAAAGAAGAAAGATCGATTCGTTAATATATCTTCAAATAAAAAAACATGTGATGATCACCAGATGACTGCTTATATAAATATACCTCGCTGGTAGTCTTTGTTATTTCAAGATCAACATTGTCTGCATCATCATAAACATTGTCTGTGTCATCATAATCATAATCATAGTTCATGACTTCATGAGCTCGGTCGTCGAGATCGAATATCTTATCATCACCCTCACCGGTATTGTTCAGATATTGGGAGCCGTCATCTGCTTCATTCAGATCATCTGACCTGCGAGGGCTGCGTATGATCTCGAACAGGGCCTCTTCTCCCTCTCTGTCGGTATTGTCCGTCACAGCTTTTATTTAACTAATCCAGAAGAAATATAAAACAATTTAGTATTCAAATTACAATGCATGGATGCAATCAATAAGGAAAAACTGAATCATATAGTACATAATATGTATCGTCTCGAATAATAGATAATCTCGAATACATCGTCTCGAATAATATATAATCTCAAATACATCGTCTCGAATAATATATAATCTTGAGTACATCGTCTCTAATAATATATATAATCTCGAATACATCGTCTCGAATATTATATATCGAATACATCACTGGCTAGGTAGCTAATAAAGATCGAATACTACAGAAGAATCTAGGCCACTCTCGGTTCCTGGGGCACGGGCGGTGGAAACCCAAAGAGAAGGAACCATCATAGGATCATATCTCCGGTCATCTGCCCAAAGAACCTGCCAGGTATTGGAGAACCTGACGTCCATAGCAGCCATGTAGCGATGGACGTGCTCGTCCTCCTCCCTGACACGGCGACGCACCACCTCCAGCGGGGCTGGCTCCCTCTGCACCGAATGTGGCCCACGCGAACGCTAGCAAAGGATATCAGGGTCGACGATGGGACATGAGACCGGGTTCCTCACCAAGCGGCGCACCCCTACAGGTAGCACGTCCCAGTGACAGCCCGCCGGAGCCCAGTCCCGGACATGGGTCAGCCGGACGTCGTCGCGAACGGGTCGATGGCGAGGATGCGGGCCGGGCATCGTCGAGAACAAATATTATATGCCCGCAAAAAGTAACATTTGTTAAATGATTGGATTGTGATAACTAAAATTCTATATGCAAATTCTAAATCTTTCTATAACTAAAATTATAAGAAACTAAAAAAACATCGATCATCGTCTAATAATTTGACATTAATCTAATTCATCTAGCTAAAACTAATTCTAAAATTTATATATAACTAACATTTCCCGCCGCTTCTCCTGGCCAAAACAGACCATTAGTACCGGTTGGTAGGGCCAACGTTCAACCTTTTCTGAGTTCATTTGAAGTGCTTTTCAATTTCAGGGTCATTTAGCTGAAAAAATCAGTAAATGCATGAAAGAATTTGTTTGCACATAAAATTTCTTCGTGTTTTAAATGTCGAAACACATAACTACCCTAACTATTACAGAGATTCCCTCCTAGGTGTGAAACACAGAAGAAAGTGATGATAGTGAAGCCGATCACATCCCAGATCTTTGGGTGTGAAACTTTTTCTTCGTGTGTGTCCCTTTGCGCCATAACCATAGAAAATCTTCATCATTTAACTGGATGCTCGGGTCAATATTCACTGTGAATGGAGCAATTGCATCAAACTTTTCATAATCTTCTGACATGTCTGTCTTGTCATCCACTCCCACGATGTTTCTCTTCCCAGAAAGAACTATGTGGCGCTTTGGCTCATCGTATGATGCATTCGCTTCCTTATCTTTTCTTTTTCTCGGCTTGGTAGACATGTCCTTCACATAGAAAATCTGTGCCACATCATTGGCTAGGATGAATGGTTCATCTGCATATGCAAGATTGTTGAGATCCACTGTTGTCATTCTGTACTGCGGGTCTTCCGTTACCCTACCTCGTGGCATATTGACCCATTTGCACCAAAATAAAGGGACCTTCAAACCACGTCCATAGTCAAGTTCCCATATGTCCTCTATGTAACCATAATATGTTTCATTTCCCGTCTTGGTTGCTGCATCAAAGCGGACACCACTATTTTGGTTGGTGCTCTTCTTATCTTGGGCGATCGTGTAAAATGTATTCCCATTTATCTCGTACCCTTTGAAAGTCGTTATATTCGAAGATGGTAACTGGGACAGTGAGTACATGTCATCTTCAATAGAGGCGTCATGCATGGTACGTGTCTGGAACCAGCCGGCAAAAGCCCTTGTTTGTTCATGTGTAATCCAGTCATCAGACCGCTCTGGGTGTTTGGAGCGTAGAAAATTCTTGTGTTCGTCCATATACAGAGCCACCAAGGCGGAATTCTGTAGAACCATGTAGTGTGCTTCGGTGAGAGAATGTCCGTCCATACATATCATTTGATCCCCTCCTAGCGTGCCTTTTCCATCCAGTCTGCCCTTATGCCGCGATTTAGGAACATCAATTGGCTTAAGGTCAGGAATGAAGTCAATACAAAACTCAATGACCTCCTCATTTTCATGGCCCTTGGAGATGCTTCCTTCTGGCCTAGCACAGTTATGAACATATTTCTTTAAGACTCCCATGAACCTCTCAAAGGGGAACATATTGTGTAGAAATACAGGACCCAAAACGTTAATCTGTTCGCATAGGTGAACTAGGATGTGCGTCATGATGTTGAATAAGGATGGTGGGAACACCAACTCGAAACTGACAAGACATTGCACGAAATCATTCTCTAACCTTGGTATGATTACTGGATTGATTACCTTCTAAGAGATTGCATTGAGGAATGCACATAGCTTCACAATGGCTAATCGAACGTTTTTCGGTAGAAGCCCCCTCAATGCAACCGGAAGCAGTTGCATCATAATCACATGGCATTCATGAGACTTTAGGTTCTGAAACTTTTTCTCTGCCATATTTATTATTCCTTTTATATTCGGTGAGAAGCCAGGCGGTACCTTAATACCGAGTAGGCATTCAAAGAAGATTTCCTTCTCTTCTTTGGTAAGAGCATAGCTGGCATGACCCTGATGTATGCCGTCTTTTTTGTGCATACGTTGCTGGTCCTTCCGTGCCTCAAGTGTATCTTTTGTCTTCCCATACACGCCCAAGAAGCCAAGCAGGGTCACGCAAAGATTCTTCATCACGTCGATTGCGGAGCGAACCTCTAGGTCTTTCCAATAGGGCAGGTCCCAAAATATAGATTTCTTCTTCCACATGGGTGCACGTCCGTCAGCGTCTTTCGGAACAGGTTGTCCGCCAGGACCCTTTCGAAAGACTACCTTCAAATCCTTGACCATATCATGTACATCAGCACCAGTACGGTGGCGAGGCTTCGTCCGGTGATCCGCCTCACCTTTGAAATGCTTACCTTTCTTTCTTACGGGATGCCTGCTCGGAAGAAATCGACGATGTCCCAGGTACACATTCTTCCTACAATTATCCAAATATATACTGTCGGTGTCATCCAAACAGTACGTGCATGCACGGTATCCCTTGTTTGTCTGTCCTGAAAGGTCACTGAGAGCAGGCCAATCATTGATGGTCACGAACAGCAATGCCTTTAGGTCAAATTCTTCCTGTCCGTGCTCATCCCACGCACGTACACCTGTTCCATTCCATAGCTGCAAGAGTTCTTCAACTAATGGCCTTAGGTACACATCAATGTCGTTGCCGGGTTGCTTAGGGCCTTGGATGAGCACTGACATCATAATGAACTTCTGCTTCATGCACAACCAAGGAGGAAGGTTATACAAATATAGAGTCACAGGCCAGGTGCTATGGTTGCTGCTCTGCTCCCCAAAAGGATTAATGCCATCTGTGCTTAGACCAAACCATACGTTCCTTGCGTCACCTGCAAACTCCTTCCTGTACTTTCTCTCAAATTTTCTCCACTGCGACCCGTCAGCGGGTACTCTCAACTTTCCGTCTTTCTTACGGTCTTCACTGTGCCATAGCATCGCCTTGGCATGCTCTTTGTTTTGGAACAAACATTTCAACCGTGGTATTTTAGGAGCATACCACATCACCTTGGCAGGAATCTTCTTCCTGGGGCGCTCTCCCTCGACATCACCAGGGTCATCGCGGCTGATCTTATAGCGCAATGCACCGCATACCAGGCAAGGGTTCAAATCCTAATACTCACCGCGGTAGAGGATGCAGTCATTAGGGCATGCATGTATCTTCTGCACCTCTAACCCTAGAGGGCAGACAGCCTTCTTTGCTTCGTACGTACTCTGGGGCAATTCGTTGTCCTTTGGAAGCATATTCTTTATCATTACCAGCAACTTTCCAAATCCCTTGTCAGATACACCATTCTCTGCCTTCCATTGCAGCAATTCCAGTGTGGTGCCCAACTTTTTCTTGTCAGCTTCGTAATTCGGGTACAACAATTTCTTGTGATCCTCTAACATGCGCTGCAACTTCTTCTTCTCCAAATCACTTGCGCAGTTTCTCTTTGCATCGGCAATGGCCCAACCTAGATCATCAGCGGGTTCATTTGATGCCTCTTCTTCAGCTTCTTCCCGCATTGCCGGCTCGGTTTCTTCCCCCATTGTTGTATCATCATATTCAGGGAACCCATGGCCAGGATAGCTGTCGTCGTCCTCTTCTTCTTCATTGTCTTCCATCATAACCCCTCTTTCTCTGTGCTTGGTCCAAACATTATAGCGGGGCATGAAACCGGACTCAAACAGGTGAACGTGAATGGTTCTTGACATAGAGTAATTGTGATCATTCTTACAACCAGCACATGGACAAGGCATAAAACCATCCGCCCGCTTGTTTACCTCAGCCGCAAGCAGAAAAGTATGCACACCATTAATGAACTCGGGAGAGCATCGGTCATCGTACATCCATTGTCGGCTCATCTTCATTACACAACACCGAAAAGACCAAATTAATACAAGTTCATAAATAAAGTTCATACAACACTTAAATGCAACAAACAAATAACTCTCTAACTAAAGAATTTAAATGCAATAACAAATGCGATCAAGATCGCAACTAAGGTAACAATTGATCCAACAGCATAATGATACCAAGCCTCACTATGAATGACATATTTTCTAATCTTTCTAATCTTCAGCGCATTTTCTCCATCTTGATCTTGTGATCATCGACGACATCGGCAGCATGCAACTCCAATTCCATCTTCTCCCCCTCAATTCTTTTCAATTTTTCTTTCTCTCGACAATAGGGTCGGTTGGAATTTCCGGTTCACATACCTCCTACATACAAATATCTATGTCAACTTGATGGGCATAATTTGTCATAAACACGAAATGCAACAAATAGTTTTAAAAGAGAATATACCACATCCGAATCATAACAAGGACGAGGGCCGACGGGGACGGATATCAAAACCATGGCACTATGTATAACAAACAACGTACGGGTAAGATAATTATATGAGTAACTATATATTTAAATCACACAAACATCAATTTTTTATATAAAACATTCATGAACAAGACGCTCACCGCAAGGTGGTGCGGGCAATCGACGGTGGTTACGACAGAGATTTAGCAGGCACTAAGTAAAACACACCTACATATGCAAACTAAGTGTTATTTTTGACCTCAAATTGCATATAAATCAAATACTAGCACATATAATTCCTCCCAAATTACTAAACTCACAAATTAATCACTATATAAAGCATTGCAAGAGCTAATCTAGCAATGAGAGATGAAAGGACAAAGTTGCTAACCTTTGTGATCATTTGAATGGATGGGGGCCTTCAAATCTTGACAAATTTTGGGCAAAATGTGTGATGAGCTCGAGAGAAAGAGGGGAAGAGCTGAGAGGAGAGGGAAAAGGGGAAGAACAGAGCTCACTCGGGTGGACGAAGGGTTTATGTAGGACGACCTTTAGTACCGGTTCGTGCCAGCAACCGGTACTAAAGGTGCTGGAGGGGCCCTAGACTAACAACATCCTGCCACCACTCTCTTAAGTACCGGTTCGTGGCACGAACCGGTGCTAAAGGTTCGCCACGAACCGGTACTAATGAGAGCGGCCCGGCTAGCCATTGGAACCGGCACTAATGGACACATTAGTGCCGGCTTAAATTCAAACCGGCACTAATGTGCTTCACATTTGACCCTTTTTCTACTAGTGAAAAGTCATTCCTGAAGTCTTTATTTTGGAAACTTTACAGCACTATGGACCCACCACGCTGCCATATATTGTATGGACATGTACGAACTGTTTGGGTGTACGCATTGGTCAGGTATTCACAAATAAGAAATCATTTCGTCAAAAGGTGCACACATCCCAAGTGAGTACGGGAGCGCATATGATTTTAGCGTGTTGCATCGCCGAGTGCTCCTAGTTCGCTTCCATGTTTCCCACATATTCAAGAATTGCCATGCTAGATCATAAGAGAGTCTCATGCTACAAATATGGCCGAGAGGGTGTTTGAGAGCGAACGTGTGTGCCCTTCACTCGAAATGATGCATGAGAGTGAACAAGCATTGCCATGCTGTCGTCGCTTTGAGATTCATGTTCGGGACTGGATGCATTGGTGAGCATTAAACATATAAAAACATTCCGTTTTTATGATGTTTGCGTGATTTAGGCTCCAAATATCTTAAGGCATATACAATGATACTATATTAGAAGTGTCACATAGAATAAACGTTGAGGTAGAGAAGAGAAAAATAATAAGAAACGCCTTGTATTCTCTTATTTAAGAGATGATCTCTTAGCATAATATGTCTCACCATATTTTTTTAAAGAGCTACTCATTGAAAATAAGAGTAAGAGTCTGTTCGGATCTCATCAACTCTGCAACTCCTCTCCTAGAGTGGCCAGAGTGACGCCGAACGCCACACCTTCATGGAGTTAGAAAAGTGGAGCGGAGCCGGCCGTAGTACAATTTGGCGGAGTGGCAAAAATCGAGCTCCGTGTGCGACACCGCAATTTACCGGTTGGCTTACCAAAATGTCCTCTCTCACGGATATTAACCCCCTTCCCTGACCATATGGAGTGGAGTTGGTAGCCGAACATGTTATCTAACTCTCGATTTTGCACGTGGAGCCAACAATTCAGGAGCAGGGAGCGGAGTCAAGAATTTGAAGGAATGGAGGGGATCCGAACAGACTGTAAGAGATAACTCAGTGTAGACATTCTAACAGGTTGATGCCTCATGGTGAACTTAAGACCTGTTCGGCAATCCATCGCTCCGGAAAATACAAAAATCTACAAAGCATTCCTTTCTTCACTTCGTATTTTCAACTGAAGCTCGGGCCGCTCCGGGAGCGGAGTCGTGCGGCAGTCTGATCACCCCTCAACGGCTGAGATCTCCACCCTACCCTAGCCTTTGGATGTTGGATAGAGACCGTGCCCGAAGGAAGGGCACGTGTCGGCTGCAAGACCAAGGTTCCCGTTCAACTCCAGATAAGTACGATCCGAGTTGTACTACCATCTGCCGTGGCGAAAGCGAAACGCAGCGAGAGGCGTAGAGTAGCACGCACGCCGCCGCCGCCGCCGTCGTCTTCGTCTTCTCCACTGCTAACCCAACAGAGGACGAAACCAAATAGCGCAAATTCCAATCCGGTCTCCAACAAGCAACCCCGCGGAAGCTCTGCCCGTCGGCGTGTCTCCTTGGTTCCTCGCGCCCGATTCTCCCCGATCCGAAGCAAGCAAGCGTGAGTGCGTGCCCCGCCCGCGCCTTGCCGCAGATCGGGGAGTCCCGAGAGCCCCAGGTAGCCTTTTCCTCTTCGGTCGTGGTTGTTGTTGCGGGTGACGGAGAGATGGCCGGGGGAGGCAACAGGAAAGGGTCTGGCGCCGAGGAGCTGAGGATCGGCAGCGGCAACGTGTTCGCGGCGCTCGAGACGCTCAAGAAGAAGAAGAAGAAGCCGGCGGCGGCCGAGAAGAAGCAGGCGCCGTTGGTGGAAAAGCCAGAGGTGTTCTGGGCGCCCGCGCCGCTCACGGCCAAGTCCTGGGCCGACGTTGAGGACGATGACGATGATGACTACTTCGCCACCACCGCGCCGCTGTGCCCCGTCCGGGAGTCCCAGGGGGGCGACGCTGATGCCGGCCATGAGGACGACATTGAACAGGTCCACCTCGCTTCTCCCACTGCTCGCTTGCGTCCCCTTCTTTATATTCTTTGCATGCATGTTTAGTTGTTTGCATATGTGCTGTCTCTGGACTACAACGATTCAGCGACACCTCACCATTGCAAGGCTCTCCTCATGTGCCGGTTTATTTGTGATACATGGCATGATGTAATGCCGTGGGAACAAGTGGTATTGGGGACTTCAGGATAGAAATTCCCAGCATGAGCCAATTTTTGTCTGTCGTCTTCAGGGCATCGATTAGCTCTACAGTGTCACGCACTGCATTCACGGGTTGCACATGGACGGTTGACTGCTATGGACAATTTATTGTTGCATGGAAATGTGATTTGTCCATTTTTCCCATTATCGGAATGTTTTGAGATCGTTGGCATGCTCTATTTATGAAGGCTCAAATTTGCTATTCACGAAGTAGTCAATTTAGGTAATGTTGTTGCACGGGTATTTGATGTGAGGATATGGCGATATGTAACTAAAATTAGTTTATTTATGGCGTACTTGATATTGGTGGCACCGATAGTATAGTTCTTGCTGACCCAGTCTGTAGAAATTAATCTGGTTATAGCTTTGTGACGCAAGCTAATTTGTGCCTGTATGTAATTGGGAAGAACAATAATGCAAATTATTAAGTGAAAAAATATGTCCTGATTACAATAAGATAACTGATTACAACTTACTATTGGCACATCTTGAAGAATATTTATGTTAGACTAATAGTCTTTGGGCAATCAGGTTGAAGTTAAAGATGGTTTTGGATGTGTGAGGATTTACCTGGCATAATTAGCACGGAATCACCTGCCTACATTCGGTGTATGCCTTCAGCATACTCTTGGTATGGAAGCAGACAAACTATAATGCAAATAATTAAGTGGGAAAAAACTAGTCCCTCTCTAAACTTTTATAAGATGTTTTAGATCACTGCTTCAGTGACCTACTAACGGCCCATATCAAAACAATACTGATGTCAGAGCCCTTTGTGTAATCAGTTGGAATCTACATATATATATTTGGATGGTGGCATTACTACCACTTGCCTGTTTGGGTATGTGCCATGGAAGCGTTTTTGGGCAGGTGTGATATTTTGATTGATAAGAAATGTCTGGCCATAGTTATTCTAGGGTTCTAGCTCAAACTGATACATTTATTTTCTTTCCAGATTTGGTCTTATTTATTCTCATTTTATTTACTCCAGAAATCTAGCTGGTGTTCTGCCTTCCGTTGAATCAAAGGAAACAGGGTGGAAAAAAAAAATTCCTGTAAGAGACTATCACTCACGGGTGTGAAACAATGCCGTCAGCCAGGGCGTTATTTTTATTTCCTTTAGCATTTTCTTCTGGTTTTGGGTCCAACCAATGATAAAAAGAAAGTGCTTAAGCTTGTGCCTAGGTGTTAGGTGTCAGCAGAATGCCTGACCTTAAGCTTAGTGTGCTTCCGCGAGATATGCACTGGGCAGAGGCAAATCTAGGAATTTATGCCCAGTGCATTTTTTTTCTTTTTATCTTGGGTATAATCAAGGATATGTTTCATCGTAGCCCACAACGGTCCAGTACCCAGCCTGGGGCTTGGCAAATTCCCTGCTCTGCCTGACTCAATTGTGACATGGGACCACTTGTACTCGATGTTGACTTGTGCTGTGAACTGCATCCTGCATCTTTATTTATGTTTTAATTCTGTTGAGTTCTACACAACTGGATTTTTGTTGTATAAGATGTTATGTTGACTTCTAGAATATTCCGAGTATCAGAAGAAGTGACTTTACTGGGTTGTACCTCTGGAAAACCTGAATTCGAGGTCACGTGTGTTATCTGTGAGCAATTCCTACTACTTGAAAACAGAAAATGTACTTCAACTGATCTGTTTTATTTAGCTTTCTCCATATCTTGCGGTGTTAGCTTTAGATTCTAGGTTTTATGATGAATAAAATTGGGGGTGCTGCTCCTACATTCGAGAAAACTTTAGACTTCAGGTCAAATTGAATGGGATCACACAAAACATCTACTACTTAAAGCACAGTATAGTATGTGCCCTTTATATTTTGTAGTATAAGGGTTAACTCTCCATATGCCAAATGCACTGCAGGAAATTGAGAGTGAAGATGATAGCCTTGATGATGAGGTTGATGCTGCTGCTGAGGATGAACATGAAGCAGGAGATGCTGTCCTCTCTGAGCCGGCAGTTCAGAAAGCTGTAGCTCCACTAGTACCTCCTAAAGATACAGAAAGACAGCTCTCCAAGAAGGAGCTAAAGAAAAAGGAGTTGGAAGAGCTTGATGCTGTATTGGCTGAGTTGGGAATCTCACATGAATCAAGTAATGCTACTCAAGATGAAACAAATGGTAAGTTAGAATATCTTCTTGCCATTAAATTATCCCAGAAGAAACATTTTGTGAAAACTGAGCATACCTAGATATATGTTTTTATATTGGTAATTGCTGTGCTGTTAACATTTTGTGACTAATTTTGGAAGGCCTGAAGATGGTTATTTTTGAAAGTTTAAGCATTGTGTTCATGTGTTGAGCATATTTTGCAGACAAGAATGGTACGTGTCAGGCTGCTGATGGAGGGAAAAAGGAAGATGCATCCGCTCCTCTGGAGAGTAAGACCTCCAAGAAGAAGAAAGCTAAGAAAGACAAGTCCTCAAAGGAGGCAGAAGAAACACTGGATCAGAACAATGTGGTCGACGGTGCTGCTAGTGCGGAACCTGATGAAGATGTTGCTTCAGTGGATGTCAAGGAGCGCATAAAGAAGGTAGCATCAATGAAGAAAAAGAAGTCGAGCAAAGAGATGGACGCAGCAGCAAAGATTGCAGCATCTGAGGCGGCCGCTAGGAGAGCAAAGCTTGAGGCAGCGAAGAAGAAAGACAAGAACCACTATAATCAGCAGCCCCTGCGGTGAATTACTCCTCAGATTATGCAATTCCTTAGATACTGTGTGCCTCGACTAGGAGGAGGCCACCGTCTGGTGCGCATCTTGGAATTCTCTATAGATGGACTTGTGGTGTACTGAGCTCTGAATTGTTCATCACATAAACCCTTTGGTAAATGTGGATATTTAGTACTACATGTTTTCTTTTGTGGTTGCTTGCGTTGGTTTGTGATTTGCTTTGATTTTGCTTGTTGTTTTGATTTTTCTTTTGTGGTGTACTGAGCTCTGAATTGTTCATCACATAAACCCTTTGGTAAATGTGGATATTTAGTACTACATGTTTTCTTTTGTGGTTGCTTGCGTTGGTTTGCTGATTTGCTTTGATTTTGCTTGTTGTTTTGATTTTTCTTTAACAGAATCCGCTACACTCTAATGTTGTGAGTCGGGTTGAGTTATTTCTACTGATTTTTTTTCTTCTGTACAATTCATCCAGTGTTTTTTTGTTGTTGGAAAGGCCTTGATAGCTAGCTTTATTAAAACTGTGGTTGGGGAGCTAATGCGATGGCATACCTCTTGAGGCGGTCTTGTGCGTTTCTTTCTTGTTTACCTGCAACTAATCAAACAAAGAATTGTTGAAGATTACATGAGCCAAACAAATGCATGTTGTCAAGTCAAGCAAATGGGCCTAAATCTACTTGCACATGCAGCGGAAAAAGGAACATCACCTCCATCTTAAAAAAAACCTTTTCTGACCTTGCCCAACCACCGGCTGCCACTTGGCATAGCCCATAGCTCGCCCTTATTTCCCTCTCACCTAAAGTTAAGTATTTAATGAATATATTTATATGTACTTAAAATGCGCACATGAAATCTTAGTTGGTGTACTAATGTCATATATTTTGGGGTCTAAAATAGTCAGTGTTTTTTCAATATAATTTAATTTAGTCTTCTACCCCTCCCCCTCCACCTAAAAAAACCAAGACATCGAAACGACCCAAAATAAGACCGTGGTAGTTACGTACTTGCTAAGATTTTCAACAAAGCCGTAATAAAATTGCAATAGACACATAATTGTCGAGTACCAAATTGAACAAAGTTATGCGAGTGTGCCTGACAAAAACATCACCACACAAAAAGTAGGAGGAACCAACCATCAAGTTCTGTAGCAAGGTTCTCCATGGTTCAGAACATTAACATGATGGCAAAGGCAAAATAATAGTCAACAAATGATGATAGCAGAGGTGCTCTTCTGCCATCCAGAATGTTCAGTTCTTTAACTAGCAACCCTAAGAAGAACAAGTAAGAATAAAAGGCAAGACTTATACATTATAGATACTCCAATGGAGTAGCAAACCAGCAATAATGCAGAACATCCATATCAAGCACTTCCTATAGCCCTATAAAAATGGAGGACCCTGAGTTGCACCATCTTGTTCTTTCATCTCATCGAATAGTGGAAGGGGAATACAACTCTACTGGAAGTAATACTTGGTAATCCACATGCTGATTCTTGGTCACCCATGCTTTTCAGATATTCTAAGAACTTGCCATCGATGTCACAATGAAACACACGACCACGACCACGAGTGAGATGGATTAGCAACTCGCCGTCATTGAGCACAACCATCGTAGGGAACCACATAACCTTTGAACATAGTATGGGATCAAATATCGACAAATTAATCTTGCTTGAAAGTCTAGGTTTCCGTTTCAGCGCCGTAGTCTTCTATTACCCAAACATCTATGGCCATTTGGTCACGCTAGTGCTGCACAAAGCAATGGTGCCATCCATCTTCAACAACTCGTGGAAGCTCAGCTGGAACAGATGACCCATTGACCGAAATGTTTCGGCTGCTATGTTGAACACCATTATTGTGCAACCGGGAAGACCCCAATGCAGGGTGCCCTGGTGGTGGACCGGTGGACACTGCAAAACCAGACGAATTCGGTAGGCCCACACATAGCACAATCTTCATGGGTGTTGTTTTCGTGATATTTCCTTCTACGAAGCAACTTATGTCACTGGATCCCACTGCTACAATGTAGTAAAATGTCATAAAGGTTGTTTCTGCTATGTCATAGTATGTCAGAGTAGAGGTATTCTTCAGATGGTTGGTGCTGATACAAGCCGATGGTGTGATGCACGAATCAATGTAGGCCTTGGGGCCCTAAGGGAGCACACTCATGAGTAACTGGGTTGAAGACGGAGAAGTTTTCAGGAGGAGTACGGAGAAGTTTGCACACTCACGGATCCATGGGAGACGATTATGAGGCCATCATGGATAGCCTAGAGTTTATTGTAGGCCTGGACCATGTGGCAATAGCTGTTGATGGCTTGCACCAGTGTCGAGCGAAAACACGAGGCAGGTGGTCTATGGCTAGATGACGTGGCTGAGGAGAGGGAGCCAGGGCTGGTGGCGACGGTGGTCTAGCATGAACTTGTCGGTGAAGGTGGTATTGCGCCTCCATTGGTTGTTGATGTTCCATCAGATCCAGTTCTGAATAACTAGAAACAAGAGAGATGTAAGAATGGTGCATAATGGATTTGCCGCAGGGGCGAAAGGATTTTAGCTGGGGAGGATAAAGGAGATAGATGATGCCTTGTCTGTACAGACATGGTAGGTCACCATTGTCTGACTCCTCTGTCCACCCTTGGTGAAATCCTCTCGCCCCTGCGACAAACCTATCATGCACCATTCTTACATCTCCTCTCTTGTTTCTAGTTATTCAGAATCGGATATGATGGAGCACCGGCAACCAGTAGTCACCATGCCAGGCCATGGAGTTGTGACCGTGCTCGACAAGCTTCCCGAGTTGATCATTGTCAAAGAGATCCTCATCCTTTTGCCGGCCAGGGACGTCATGTGCTGTGGTCGTGTCCACAAGTGGTGGTGCAGTGCCACATCCACCGATAAGTACATGTGTACCACCACCACCGCCTGCCCTTGCTCCCGTTGCTCAGCCACCTCATCCAACAACAAACCACCCACCTCTTGTTTTTTCTTTACGCCAGTGCAGGCAAACAACAGCTATGCCCCAAGGTCCAGGCCTACAATAAACTCCAGGCTGCCCATGATGGCCTAATCATCGTCTCTCATGGATCCGTGAGTGTGCGAACTTCTTCTTCTCCTCCAGAAAATTTCTTCGTCTGCAACTCGATCACCCATGGGTGTGCCCCCCTATGGAGTCCAAGCCTACAATGAATTATGCATCACATTGCTAGCTTCTATCAGCACCAACCATCTGAAGAATACCAGGTGCTTCGGTTCTCTACTCCAACAGTGGGATCCAGTGACCCAAGATGCATTGTAGAACGAAACATCACACGGACAACACCCATGGAAATTGTGTTATGTGTGGGCCTATCGGATTCGTCCGGTTGTCCACCAGTTCACCACCATATTAGCCTCCACTGAGGACTTCGTGGCTGCACAATGATGGTGTTCAACACAACAATCGAAACATCCCGATTGATGGCTCGTCCATTCCAGCTGTGCTTCCATGAGTTGTTGAAGATGGATGGCACTCTTGCTTTATGCAGTGTCATCCGTGACCAAATGGCCATAAATTTTTGGGTAATAGAAGACTACGATGTTGAAATGGATAACTTGTACTTTCAAGAAACATATTATTATTTGGGGATTTGGTCCAATACCACGTTCAAAGGTGATGAGGTTCCCTAGGATGGCTGTTCACAATGATGGTGAGCTACTAATCCAACTCACTCGTGGTCGTGGGTGTGTGTTTCATTGTGACATCGATGGCAAGTTTTTAGGATATCTGAAAAGCATGGATGCCCAAGAAATCAACCTTTGGATCACCAAGCATTACCTCAAGGAGAGCCTTATTCCCCTTCCACTATTCGATGATATGAGAGAAGAAGATTGTGCAACTCAGGGGTCTCTGTTTCTTGTAGGGCTATAGGAAGTGCTTGATATGGATGTCCTACATCATTACTGGTTTGTTACGCCATTGGAGTATCTATTATGTATGAGTCTTGCCTTTTATTCTTACTTGTTCTTCTTAGGGCTACTAGCTAGTAGAACTGAACATTCTGGATGGTAGAAGAGCACCTCTGCTACCATTATTTGTTGTCTAAAAGTTTTGAACCATGGAGAATCTTGCTATAGAACTTGAAGGCTTGCTCTTTGTGTGGTGATGTTTTTGTTTGGCACTCTCGCATAACTTTGTTCAGTTTGGTACTCGGCAATTATGTGTCCATTGTAAATTTATTACGGCTTTGTTGAAAATCTTAGCAAGTAATTACCATGGTCTTATTACTGGTCGTTTCTATGTCTTGGATTGTTTGTTGTACTGGCATATACTGTGTGTGTGTGTGTGTAAATACAAAAAATTATCATAGCAATTGCAAGATAAAGAGGGCATTGGTTGCTTTGTTTTAATAGTGACATACATGTTTTCCTTGTTTTTATAGCTATATGTTCCCTCCCTTCCAGTTTGAGGGCCTATCTCAAAATGTTTGTTTTTTCGTTTGATAAGTCTCATTTTATTGCTCCTCGTCACATGTTAAGATTTTGAGGTGCATTAAATCATTGAATGTAAGGACTAAGAGAAAATTCACCAATGCATGTAAACAATCTTGGTCATTTAGTGGTCACGCGTGCATGCATTGCAGTTAATGCATTGACAAACACAATGTTTGGAGAAAAAACAGGCATGTTAATTGAGCACTTTTGCAAACTACAAAATGATTACACGACTCACAATCTATCTTGATTGGCTAGATTTTTGAATCGAGCTCTTTAAACCGAAAGGAAGGGAGTACTATCATTGACATCATCTGCTTGATATCATTATATTGTAAAATTTGAACGATCCATATATACTTGCGAGCATGTTATAAAAGAGCTTTGTAAACACATACCTTATTTCTCTTCATGATATCGTTCTCACCTTTCCTCCTAAATTTCACCTGATACGATGTGTACATGAGGATGCCGCATAAACTCTCCTCAGCGTGACCACTAACGTTGTGCGCCATGCGGATGTAGTCGTTTTCACCCCAATATGGCCCAGTGAGTATTTGACGATCCAGTAACTTATGGGTCCCTTTGACTCATACTCATTGGTGATGCCATATACTACCACCATCATTTCGTGGTTCAGGTTTGTCCCACGCGGCCCAGCGAAGACGCCTCTGCCATAGCGCTGAAAAGCCGTCGAGTTGGCGTTGATTGCCATGATGACGGGCTGTGGCACCACTACCTGCATCAACACAACCTCATTCGGCGACATTTGTTGTAGTCGTTAATAGTGATGATGGGGCTCCGTTCGGCTTGGGATCAAGCAGTAGTCATGCTCATGGCCAACATATGGGTAATCAACCTCTGTTTCGATGCCGCCATGGTGGATGTACTTGAAGGCCCCTTCCATATTGCCGCCATGACAACCCTCATGCCCTTGTCATGGTATAGAAGTTGTTGCACGAACAATGACTCCAGGTTCCGAGTCCTGATGGAGTTGATGCCCTCCACCACCGCTATCGCCGCGAAGGCCCAACAACCCCCATAGGTCCCCTGGTGCTTCGCATTCGTCACCGCCGACGAACGTTGGTCATATCCCATCAGTCGCTAGTCCATAATAGCTGGGTGGTCATCGTGGGCGTGCGTGAGCAGACCCCGGCGCTAGCGCTTTCGGTTGTTGGACATGATGTTGGAGCAGGGACCGTATGTGCGGTCGACCTCTTCATCGGCCATGCCGCCGAAGAGGTTGAGGCTCAGCTTCTAGGGCACGTTGCGTTGGTTGAACTCGTGGACCATGGGTGCGTTCTCCTTGAACATGTTGAAGCATTGGGCCTTGTCGCCGAGGTCGCATGCCACGCTGTGGTGCTTGCACCGGTGCTCATATAGCGCCCACATGGACTCCTCAGATGCCAGGTCCTTATCTACGATGTCCATGGTGCTTGCCGCCGGTGTAGTGGCAACCAGCGCGATGGCCATGAGTAGCATCACCGCAAGTGCTCCTGCCATTGTGTGTAGTTACTTTGGGTATCCTAGGCAACGATGGAGCTTCTTACAACAATCCAACACCTCCTTATATATGGAAAATTCTCTTTGCGAACCATCCTAAAGTACTAAACCGATCGTACGCAAGGTCGTCAATGAAAATTTTGAGCTGTGTGGCGAATCAGGTAGTAATTGAGCAAATCTTGTACTATCTCCATCTCTGTTTATCAATCCCTATTGTTTTTTGGTTTAAATTTTGACCACACATTTGACTAACAAAATGTTAATGCATGTCATGATTCGTATTTTAATGTAGTTCTCAATGATATTATATTTGCTACATATAACTTATATTTTATTAGTTAAAATCATGATCAAAATATGATCCAAAATGAACAATCATGATGTAGATAGTATATTTCATGTGTAGATCTTAACCGATCCTGAACGATTCTTATTATATATCAGGGAAGAATGAACAATCAACCGTGTGGCCTTCGAGAAAGAGTAGACAAAAAATAAATGTAAAGACCATTTGTTAGCCACTCACACCTAGCAAATCTATCTATTTAATATAAGATCATCTGTTAGCCACTCACACCTAGCAAATCTGTCTATTTAATATAAGATCATCTGTTAGCCACTCACACCTAGCAAATCTGTCTATTTAATATAAGATCATTAGAAAAGGAAACAAAATCACCATATTCATTCTCATATGCTACAAATATATAATACATTGATTGTAAGTTTTAATGGTCTAGATTTCAAATTAAACTAAATCAATGTATATCTCGGTTGATTAGATGCTAGGGACATGATCCATTGATCTCTATTTTCTTTGAAGTTCCTAAACGAGGGAAGTGAAAAGACAAATAAGGATAGGGAGCTCACCTCCTTCTCTTTTATAATCCTCGAAATTATACGATGACCTTTCTTGTTTCAGGCATATGATCCTGATACGTGACCGTGTCACTTTTCCGTCCGGGAAGCTGCCCCCCATGAATCATAGCTTTCTAGATGCATTGGTTCAACACCATGGAGCAAGATAGAGAAAAAACTCCTATCCCAGTTGATCGAGTTGAACCCACCCACTGTTGGGTCGGTGCATCAGCCTACATCTACATGGACATGCAGCCAAAAAGAAGCATCATCTCCGTCTAAAAAAACATTTTCTCACCTTGCCTAACCACCGGCTTCCACTTGACATAGCCCATAGCTCACCCTTTCTTTCTGTCTTAATGGGTTTAATTAAAGAACACTTACATTGTCACATTATCAAACTGAACCGCAAGTTGATCAATCACTGTCACATTATCCGACTAAACCGCAAGTTGATCAGTCATCGATCTAAAATCAATAGCAAATGTCATGCATCCTAGAAGCAAATTCTTCATTGCACGGAAGCAAAATTTTGCCGCTTTTTAAGCAACAGTCGTAGTCTCTCACTTTTTTTGGACATTTGCTAGCTATTGTATATGTAAAATGGCGAGGTTTGTTGTTGGGGCACCCTAAAAATACAGCCCCAAGTGATGTATATTTACATCATGCGCAACTACCCTAAAAATTTGACATCACATAGGATCACAAGAAAACGGTTGTTTTACATCACTTTGTACCACAAACTTTCTAACAGCCGCCCTATAATATGGCACCCACAAAAAGATATACGTGATGTATTTTAGGGCAACTGTTGGAGATGAGAAAAATTTAGACGTCAAATTGAAGCAAATTATTTGGTTTACATAGATGAAATTTTAATGCATATGAGGCGAGGTTTACATAGGAATCAACATGGAATAACATTGGAAACATACTATGCTTCACAAGGAACAAACTATATGTTTTTCTATTAGATTGAAGCAACATAAAAGAGGGAAAAACAAACTTTCTTTATTTTCTGAAATTTTGAAGAAAAATCCAATTGTTTTGGAACCAAAGTTAGATAACATGAGAAACTGCGCTTCATAAGGATGCAAACTATACGACATGAAAACTCATCCGCGCTAAAGTAGTTGACTAGTTTCCATAAAAACTATAATTAGTTTCCGAAAATTTAACAATTACGAGTGGGTTTACCAGGTACACTTGAACGCACCTACATTTCTTACAAAATCAGTGATACCGATTTGGGAAATTCCCACATACGCTACTTCATCCACCTCACATGGGTGCTCGCATATGATGCCCCGTAGATAGTTCAATGGGGCGTCATGGATCGGTTCGATTCTTAGTGGTTCCCCAAAAGACAATTTGTTGCCACATTGGTACACGTCGGTGCTATACAAACGATTTTTAACGCTTTTCCACGACGATATTTGGAACCGTCGCCAATGAGTGTGGGTGATAGGGGTGTCCTTCCCACACGGCCCAGAAACTATCGGGGATATGCCCTCCTGGCACACACACTCGGCAAAATGAGGTTATGTGCGATCGGCAAGCGCTCAAATACGAAAATACATAGAATAGAGCTAAAAAATACAATTATACAGGTGAAATTGTTTCCGTTCGCAAGTACATCCCACACAGTTATTCCTCGCTAAACGTTTCTGTTCATATGTACATCCCACACAGTCGCTTCAAGGAAAACGTTTTCGTTCATAGGTACATCACACACAATTTTTCCCGTTAAATCGTTTGCGTTATTGAATGTATCACACACGGTCTATAGAAGAAACGGTGTGACAAAGGCTGTCCATCACACACAGTTTTTATGTGTTGCGCAATGTGGCCTAACGTAAACAGTTTTCAAGAAAAAGTCATGTGTGATTGTTCATTGACCCAACACGGTTTATTCCTAAAAACTATGTGCGTTGCCTGAGGTCATCGCACACGGTATTTTGTCAATAACCATTTGCAATAGCAAAGCCCAATTAGCAGGCTAATTCGCCATTAGCAGGCTAATTCGCCATTAGCAGGCTAATTCGCCATTAGCAGGCTAATTGCCCTATTATTAATAATCCATTTATTAATCTAATTGACATTCATATTAAGCACATAATATATTTCATTTTCATATTAAGGAAGCGGAATTTCATAATTGAAATACATCGGAGTACAACATGATATAGTTTCAGCACTCAGCTACCCCATTACACAGCTGCACCGGCACCAAGTTTCACATGCAACATATAGAACATTTTGAAATTAGCATCATAGACATTATATAGACAGATGCATCTCATCTGGAAAACTGCTGAAGCGGAAGGCGAATATTAAGCCTTCATTCATGTTGAAGGTCTTTGGAACTTTAGGCCAGTGCCTGTGGATGATTGACCGTCCATCCTTCATCCTCTTCAGGAACACTTCAATATTGAACCGTGGGTTGTATGAAAACCTTTCACGCCTCCTGACCATAGAGGTGGTTTGAGAGGTAATCATCAGTGAACTGCTTTGGAAAGGCCTGAAAACAAGGACATGCATAAATATCTTCTCTATATTGGAAATGGGGTAAAGGAATAAAAAAAGAAAAGGTATAATAGTTAGTACCATCTTGTAGTGAACTGATGTCTTCTTCATTGTGCAGACAAAGATCTTGTTGTTTTTTGTCACTAATTTCTTCATCCTAACAATCTTTCTGAGTTTCTTGATTTGATTGATATTCATGGACAACTCATTTCCCCATATGCAAAAAGGGTCGAACAGTGGGTCAAACCCTCTGACAGCAGGACCTACATGTGCACGACCAAATTGTTAAAAACCTAAATATTAGGATGGTTCCTGCAATTGCACAATAATGTTCTATTAGGCAACGAACCATGCACGTGCCAACCTTGATTGTAAACTCAGTGCTTCCCATTGTTTCCCTTCAACACATATATGATAGTTAGTCATCAGGTTAAGTAAGGGTTCGCATGCTATCAGTAGAATATGTTGATGAGAAATAAGCACATTGCGGATTCATCAGATTAATTCAAGCCACATGGAAAACCCATTATCCAAACCAAGCATGATTAAGAACTAGGAAATATAGCACTTGTACATGTTTCTCATGTATTAAGTGCAACCAAATCCAATTTATTCCTTACATGCACAACAATACAAAATTCTACCCACGACAATTGAACATCGCATTGCAGAATTGAACCAAGCAGTTAACTAAACACCACAACAAATGAACCAAACATTAACTGAGCACCACATTGCACAATATAACATACTCCTAATAGACGATCAGACAGTTAACCAAACAGTTAACTACATACAATTGTGGCAATTGTATTTGTTTCTCATATATTTACTACAGCCAAATTCAATTTATTCCTCACATGGTATACAATAACAGAATGCACCCACAACTATTGAACATCGCATTGCAGAATTGAACCAAATAGTTAACTAAACACCACAACACAAATGAACCAAACGTTAACTGAGCACCACATTGCACAATGTATAACCAAACCAAGCATGCTTAACAACTTGGAAATATAGCAATTGTATTCGTTTCTCATGTATTTTGTAAAGATAAATTCGATTTACTTCTCACATGGAAGACAATACAAAATTGTAGCCTGAAGAATTGAACATCACATTTGCAGAATTGAACCAAACAGTTAATTGAAGACGACAACTAATTAACAAAAAAAGTTAATAAGTGAGTACCACACTGCACGGCATATATAACATATACACTAGAGAAACAGATTGCATGGTAAAATTAGATAGCACAATTCACTAGAATTTGTGAAGGAAAGGCAGGAGTAGCACACGCAACGGGTAAACCGAGCATGTTTAACCGGCGTAGCTAGCAAATGAAGGAAATATGCCCTAGAGGCAATAATAAAGTTATTATTTATTTCCTTATTTCATGATAAATGTTTATTATTCATGCTAGAATTGTATTAACCGGAAACATAATACATGTGTGAATACATAGACAAACAGAGTGTCACTAGTATGCCTCTACTTGACTAGCTCGTTGATCAAAGATGGTTATGTTTCCTAACCATAGACATGAGTTGTCATTTGATAAACGAGATCACATCATTAGGAGAACGATGTGATTGACTTGACCCATTCCGTTAGCTTAGCACTTGATCGTTTTAGTTTACTGCTATTGCTTTCTTCATGACTTATACATGTTCCTATGACTATGAGATTATGCAACTCCCGATTACTGGAGGAACACTTTGTGTGCTACCAAACGTCACAACATAACTGGGTGATTATAAAGGTGCTCTACAGGTGTCTCCGATGGTACTTGTTGAGTTGGCATAGAACGAGATTAGGATTTGTCACTCCCATTGTCGGAGAGGTATCTCTGGGCGTCTCGGTAATGCACATAACCATAAGCCTTGCAAGCAATGTAACTAATGAGTTAGTTCCGTGATGATGCATTACGGAACGAGTAAAGAGACTTGCCAGTAATGAGATTGAACTAGGTATTGAGATACCGACGATTGAATCTCGGACAAGTAACATACCGATGACAAAGGGAACAACGTATATTGTTATGCGGTTCGACTGGTAAAGATCTTCGTAGAATATGTAGGAGCCAATATGGGCATCCAGGTTCCGCTATTGGTTATTGACCAAAGAAGTGTCTCGGTCATGTCTACATAGTTCTCGAACCCGTAGGGTCCGCATGCTTAATGTTCATTGACGATATAGTATTTATGAGTTATGTATGTTGGTAACCGAATGTTGTTTGGAGTTCCGGATAAGATCACGGACATGGCGAGGAACTCCGGAATGGCCCGGAGATAAAGTTTGATATATGGGATAATAGTATTTGGTCTCTGGAAGGGTTCCGGAATTCACGGAAGGGGTTCCGGATGTTTCCCGAAATGTTTGGGTACGAGAACACTTTATTTGGGCCAAAGGGGAAAGACCACAAGGTTTTTGGAAAGCGCAAAAGGAAGTTTTGCGGAGTCTAGAGGCCAGACGCCAGGGTCCCTGGCGTCTGGGTCCAGACGCCGTAAACCCTGGCGTCTGGCCCTGGAGTCCGAGAAGGACTCTTGCCTTTCGGGTGAAACCGACTCTGTGGAGGCTTTTACTCCAAGTTTCGACCCCAAGGCTCAACATATAAATAGAGGGGTAGGGCTAGCACCCAAGACACATCAAGAAACACCAAGCCGTGTGCCAGCAACCCCGTCCCCTCTAGTTTATCCTCTGTAATAGTTTTCGTAGTGCTTAGGCGAAGCCCTGCAGAGATTGTTCTTCACCAACACCGTCACTATGCCGTCGTGCTGCCTGAACTCATCTACTACTTCGCCCCTCTTGCTGGATCGAGAAGGCGAGGACGTCATCGAGCTTAATGTGTGCTGAACGCGGAGGTGTCGTACGTTCGGTACTTGATCGGGACAAATCATGAAGGTGTACGACTACATCAAACGCGTTGATAAACGCTTCCTCTTTCGGTCTACGAGGGTACGTAGACATACTCTCCCCTCTCGTTGCTATGCATCACCATGATCTTGCGTGTGCGTAAGATTTTTTTTTTTGAAATTACTACGTTCCCCAATAGTGGTATCAGAGCCAGGTTTATGCGTAGACGTTATATGCACAAGTAGAACACAAGTGAGTTGTGGGCGATACAAGTCATACTGCTTACCAGCATGTCATACTTTGGTTCGGCGGTATTGTTGGATGAAGCGGCCCGGACGCGTACGCTTACACGAGATTGGTTCTACCGATGTGCTTTGCACATAGGTGGCTGGCGGGTGTCAGTTTCTCCAACTTTAGTTGAACCGAGTGTGACTACGTCCAGTCCTTGTTGAAGGTTAAAACATCACTAACTTGACGAAATATCGTTGTGGTTTTGATGCGTAGGTAAGAACGGTTCTTGCTCAGCCATAGCAGCCATGTAAAACTTGCAACAACAAAGTAGAGGACGTCTAACTTGTTTTTGCAGGGCATGTTGTGATGTGATATGGTCAAGGCATGATGCTATATTTTATTGTATGAGATGATCATGTTTTGTAACAGAGTTATCGGCAACTGGTAGGAGCCATATGGTTGTCGCTTTATTGTATGCAATGCAATCACCATGTAATTGCTTTACTTTATCACTAAGCGGTAGCATTAGTCGTAGAAGCAATAGTTGGCGAGACGACAACGATGCTACGATGGAGATCAAGGTGTCGCGCCAGTGACGATGGTGCTCATGACAGTGCTTTGGAGATGGAGATCACAGGCACAAGATGATGATGACCATATCATATCACTTATATTGATTGCATGCGATGCTTATCCTTTATGCATCTTATTCTGCTTGATTGACGGTAGCATTATAAGATGATCTCTCACTAAATTTCAAGGTACAAGTGTTCTCCCTGAGTATGCACCGTTGCCAAAGTTCGTCGTGCCGAGACACCACGTGATGATCGGGTATGATAAGCTCTACGTTCACATACAACGGGTGCAAGCCAGTTTTGCACACACAGAAATACTCGGGTTAAACTTGACGAGCCTAGCATATGAAGATATGGCGTCAGAACACTGAGACCGAAAGGTCGAGCGTGAATCATATAGTAGATATGATCAACATAGTGATGTTCACCATTGAAAACTACTCCATTTCACGTGATGATCGGTCATGGTTTAGTTGATTTGGATCACGTAATCACTTAGATGATTAGATGGATGTCTATCTAAGTGGGAGTTCTTAAATATGATTAATTGAACTTTAATTTATCATGAACTTAGTACCTGATAGTATTTTGCTTGTCTATGTTGTTGTAGATAGATGATACGTGCCGTTGTTCCGTTGAATTTTAATGCATTCCTTGAGAAAGCAAAGTTGAAAGATGATGGTAGCAATTACACAGACTGGGTCCGTAACTTTAGGATTATCCTCATTGCTGCACAGAAGAATTACATCCTGGAAGCACCGCTAGGTGCCAAACCCGCTGCAGGAGCAACGCCAGATGTTATGAACGTCTGGCAGAGCAAAGCTGCTGTCTACTCGATAGTTCAGTGTGCCATGCTTTACGGCTTAGAACTGGGACTTCAACGATGTTTTGAACGTCATGGAGCATATGAGATGTTCCAGGAGTTGAAGTTAATATTTCAAGAAAATGCCCGGATTGAGAGATATGAAGTCTCCAATAAGTTCTACAGCAGCAAGATGGAGGAGAATAGTTCTGTCAGTGAACATACACTCAGGATGTCTGGGTGCCATAACCACTTGACTCAACTGGGAGTTAATCTTCCTGTTGATAGTGTCATTGACAGAGTTCTTCAATCACTGCCACCAAGCTACAAGAGCTTTGTAATGAACTATAATATGGAAGGGATGGATAAGATGATTCCCGAGCTCTTCGCAATGCTAAAAGCTACGGAGGTAGAAATCAAGAAGGAGCATCAAGTGTTGATGGTCAACAAGACCACCATTTTCAAGAAAAAAGGTAGAGGGAAGAACAAAGGGAACTTCAAGAAGAATGGTAAACAAGTTGCTGCTCAAGAGAAGAAACCCAAGTCTGAACCTAAGCCTGAGACTGAGTGCTTCTACTGCAAAGGGACTAGTCACTGGAAGTGGAACTGCCCCAAGTATTTGGCGGATAAGAAGGATGGGAAGGTTAACAAAGGTATATGTGATATACATGTTATTGATGTGTACCTTACTAAAGCTCGCAGTAGCACCTGAGTATTTGATACTGGTTCTGTTGCTAATATTTGCAACTCGAAATAGGGACTACAGATTAAGTGAAGATTGGCTAAGGACAAGGTGACGATGCGCGTGGGAAATGGTTCCAAAGTCGATGTGATCTCCGTCGGCACGCTACCTCTACATCTACCTTAGGGATTAGTCTTAGACCTAAATAATTATTATTTGGTGCTAGCGTTGAGCATGAACATTATATCTGGATCTTGTTTGGTGTGAGACGGTTATTCATTTAAATCAGAGAATAATGGTTGTTCTATTTATATGAGTAATATCTTTTATGGTCATGCACCCTTGAAGAGTGGTCTATTTTTAATGAATCTCGATAGTAGTGATACGCATATTCATAATATTGAAGCTAAAAGATGCAGAGTTGATAATGATAGTGCAACTTATTTGTGGCACTGTCGTTTAGGTCATATTGGTGTAAAGCGCATGAAGAAACTCCATTCTGATGGACTTTTGGAATCACTTGATTATGAATCACTTGGTACTTGCGAACCGTGCCTCATGGGCATGATGACTAAAATGCCGTTCTCCAGAACTATGGAGCGAGCAATAGATTTGTTGGAAATCATACATACTGATGTATGTTGTCCGATGAATACTGAGGCTCGTGGCGGGTATCGTTATTTTCTCACCTTCATAGATGATTTGAGCAGATATGGGTATATCTACTTGATGAAACATAAGTCTGAAACATTTGAAAAGTTCAAAGAATTTAAGAGTGAAGTGGAAAATCATCGTAACAAGAAAATAAAGTTTCTACGATCTGATCGTGGAGAATAATATTTGAGTTACGAGTTTGGTCTTCATTTGAAACAATGCAAAATAGTTTCACAACTCACGCCACCCGGAACACCACAGCATAATGGTGTGTCTGAACGTCGTAATCGTACTTTACTAGATATGGTGCGATCTATGATGTCTCTTACTGATTTATCGCTATCGTTTTGGGGTTACACTTTAGAGACAACTGCATTCATGTTAAATAAGGCACCATCTAAATCCGTTGAGATGACGCCTTATGAACTATGGTTTGGCAGGAAACCAAAGTTGTCGTTTCTTAAAGTTTGGGGCTGCGATGCTTATGTGAAAAAGCTTCAACCTGATAAGCTCGAACCCAAATCGGAGAAATGTGTCTTCATAGGATACCCAAAGGAGACTGTTGGGTACACCTTCTATCTCAGATCTGAAGGCAAGACATTTGTTGCTAAGAA
Organism: Triticum monococcum; assembly: GCA_034509565.1. Taxonomy (NCBI): domain Eukaryota; kingdom Viridiplantae; phylum Streptophyta; class Magnoliopsida; order Poales; family Poaceae; genus Triticum; species Triticum monococcum. Next base: position 143,264,789 of record CM067841.1, on the reverse strand, counting down.
TGGATCCTTTCTAGAGAGGAAGTTTCTCTCGAAAGAAGTGAGTGGGAGGAAAGTAGAACTTGATGAGGTAACTGTACCTGCTCCCTTATTGGAAAGTAGTCCATCATAGAAACCGGTTCCTGTGACACCTACACCAATTAGTGAGGAAGCCAATGATGATGATCATGAAACTTCAGATCAAGTTGCTACCGAACCTCATAGGTCAACCAGAGTAAGATCCGCACCAGAGTGGTACGGTAATCCTGTTCTGGAGGTCATGTTACTTGACCATGACGAACCTACGAACTATGAGGAAGCGATGATGAGCCCAGATTCCGCAAAATGGCTTGAGGCCATGAAACCTGAGATGGGATCCATGTATGAGAACAAAGTGTGGACTTTGGTTGACTTGCCCGATGATCGGCAAGCCATCGAGAATAAATGGATCTTCAAGAAGAAGACTGACACCGACCATAACGTTACTGTCTACAAAGCTCGACTTGTTGCGAAAGGTATTCGACAAGTTCAAGGAGTTGACTACGATGAGACCTTCTCACCCGTAGCGATGCTTAAGTCCGTCCGAATCATGTTAGCAATTGCCGCATTTTATGATTATGAAATTTGGCAAATGGATGTAAAGACTGCATTCCTGAATGGATTTCTGGAAGAAGAGTTGTATATGATGCAACCTGAAGATTTTATCGATCCAAATGGTGCTAACAAAGTGTGCAAGCTCCAGTGATCCATTTATGGACTGGTGCAAACCTCTCGGAGTTCGAATAAATGTTTTGATAGTGTGATCAAAGCATATGGTTTTAGACGGACTTTTGGAGAAGCATGTATTTACAAGAAAGTGAGTGGGAGCTCTATAGAATTTCTAATATTATATGTGGATGACATATTGTTGATTGGAAATGATATAGAATTTATGGATAGCATAAAAGGATACTTGAATAAGAGTTTTTCAATAAAAGACCTCGGTGAAGCTGCTTATATATTGGTCATCAATATCTATAGAGATAGATCAAGACGCTTAATTGGACTTTCACAAAGCACATACCTTGATAAAGTTTTGAAGAAGTTCAAAATGGATCAAGCTAAGAAAGGGTTCTTGCCTGTGTTACAAGGTGTGAAGTTGAGTCAGACTCAATGCCCGACCACTGCAGAAGATAGAGAGAAAATGAGAAGTGTTCCCTATGCTTCAGCCATAGGCTCTATCATGTATGTAATGCTATGTACCAGACCTAATGTGTGCCTTGCTATTAGTTTAGCATGGAGGTACCAAAGTAATCCAGGAGTGGATCACTGGACATCGGTCAAGAACATCCTGAAATACCTGAAAAGGACTAAGGATATGTTTCTCGTTTATGAAGGTGACAAAGAGCTCGTCGTAAATGGTTACGTCGATGCAAGATTTGACACTGATCAGGACGATTCTAAATCACAAACCTGATACATGTTTATATTGAATGGTGGAGCTGTCAGTTGGAGCAGTTCTAAACAAAGCGTCATGGCGGGATCTACGTGTGAAGCGGAGTAAATAGTTGTGTCAGAAGCATCAAATGAAGGAGTCTGGATGAAGGAGTTCATATCCGATCTAGGTGTCATACCTAGTGCATCGGGTCCAATGGAAATCTTTTGTGACAATACTGGTGTATTTGCCTTGGCAAAGGAATCCAGATTTCACAAGAGAACCAAAGACATCAAGAGATGCTTCAATTCCATTCGCGATCAAGTCCAGGTGGGAGACATAGAGATTTGCAAGATACATACGGATCTGAATGTTGCAGACCCGTTTACTAAGCCTCTCTCACGAGCAAAACATGATCAACACCAAGGCTCCATGGGTGTTAGAATCATTACTGTGTAATCTAGATTATTGACTCTAGTGCAAGTGAGAGACTGAAGGAAATATGCCCTAGAGGCAATAATGAAGTTATTATTTATTTCCTTATTTCATGATAAATGTTTATTATTCATGCTAGAATTGTATTAACCTAAAACATAATACATGTGTGAATACATAGACAAACAGAGTGTCACTAGTATGCCTCTACTTAACTAGCTCGTTGATCAAAGATGGTTATGTTTCCTAACCATAGACATGAGTTGTCATTTGATAAACGGGATCACATCATTAGGAGAATGATGTGATTGACTTGACCCATTCCGTTAGCTTAGCACTTGATCGTTTTAGTTTACTGCTATTGCTTTCTTCATGACTTATACATGTTCCTATGACTATGAGATTATGCAACTCCCGATTACCGGAGGAACACTTTGTGTTCTACCAAATGTCACAACATAACTGGGTGATTATAAAGGTGCTCTACAGGTGACTCCGATGGTACTTGTTGAGTTGGCATAAATCGAGATTAGGATTTGTCACTCTGATTGTCGGAGAGGTATCTCTGGGCCATCTCGGTAATGCACATCACTATAAGCCTTGCAAGCAATGTAACTAATGAGTTAGTTGCGTGATGATGCATTACGGAACGAGTAAAGAGACTTGCCGGTAACGAGATTGAACTAGGTATTGAGATACCGACGGTCGAATCTCGCGCACATAGCATACCGATGACAAAGGGAACAACGTATATTGTTATGTGGTTCGACCGATAAAGATCTTCGTAGAATATGTAGGAGCCAATATGGGCATCCAGGTTCCGCTATTGGTTATTGACCAGAGAAGTGTCTCGGTCATGTATACATAGTTCTCGAACCCGTCAATGAACCGCTGAGTTCATCCGAGAGATTTACCACTCCGAGTGGCTCGCCAATGTCGTCATGGTCCCCAAGAAGGACAAGTCACTCCGCATGTGCATAGATTTCAAACATATCAATCGCGCCTGCCCGAAAGATCATTTTCCTCTCCCTCGCATCGACCAAATAGTCGACTCAACTGCGGGATGCGAGAGATTGTCTTTTCTAGATGCCTATTCCGGGTACCATCAGATCCTTCTGTATGGGCCCGATGAAATCAAAACAGCTTTCATCACCCCATTCGGATGCTTCTGTTACGTCACCATGCCATTCGGCCTCAAGAACGCAGGAGCCACATTCATGAGAATGATCCAGAAGTGTTTACTCACTCAAATTAGTCGGAATGTGGAGGCATACATGGATGATATTGTGGTCAAGTCCCGGAAAGGTTCCGACCTGCGTGCTGACCTTGCCGAAACCTTCGCCAACCTCAGGAGGTACGATATCAAGCTCAATCCATCAAAGTGCACTTTCGGGGTTCCAGGTGGAAAGTTACTCGGTTTTCTCGTTTCCGAACGGGGGATCGACGCCAATCCTGAAAAAATTGGCACCATACTCCGGATGAAGCGTCCTATACGCGTGCATGATGTCCAAAAGCTTACAGGCTGCTTGGCCGCCTTAAGTCGATTCATTTCTCGACTCGGTGAAAAGGCGTTGCCTCTTTACCGACTGATGAAGAAGTCTGACAAGTTCGAGTGGACTCCAGAAGCTGATGCAGCGTTTGCAGAGCTCAAAGCTCTACTCTCCACCCAGCCGGTGTTAGCTGCCCCAATCAGCAAAGAGCCTCTGCTGCTTTACATTGCAGCCACAGGACAAGTTGTCAGTACAGTACTTACGGTTGAGCGGGAAGAGGAAGGAAAGGCCTTCGAAGTTCAACGCCCAGTATATTATGTGTCTGAAGTTTTGACCCCTTCAAAACAAAGATACCCCCACTACCAGAAGCTTGTATATGGGATTTATATGACCACGAAGAAAGTTGCACATTACTTCTCTGACCACTCCATTACAGTCGTCAGCGACGCCCCACTATCAGAGATCCTGCATAACAGAGACGCAACCGGTCGAGTGGCCAAGTGGGCAATCGAACTCCTTCCCTTAGATATCAAGTTTGAAGCAAAGAAGGCTATCAAGTCCCAAGCAATCGCGGATTTCATCGCCGAGTGGATTGAACAACAACTTCCGACTCAAGTTCACTCGGAGCACTGGACCATGTTCTTCGATGGATCCAAGATGCTGAATGGTTCGGGCGCGGGAGTAGTCCTAGTCTCCCCCCGAGGAGATAAGCTCAGATATGTTCTCCGGATTCACTTTGATTCCTCCAATAACGAAGCAGAGTATGAGGCACTTTTGTATGGGTTGCGCATGGCCATTTCACTCGGCGTCCGTCGCCTCATGGTCTATGGCGACTCAGATTTGGTAGTTAATCAAGTGATGAAGGAGTGGGACGTCAGGAGTCCGGCAATGACTGGGTATTGCAATGCAGTGCGAAAGCTAGAAAAGAAGTTCAAGGGGTTAGAGCTCCATCACATCCCCCGACTGAAAAATCAGGCAGCTGACGACTTGGCAAAGATAGGCTCCAAGAGAGAAGCCATTCCCAGCAACGTATTCTTGGAACACATTCACTCACCGTCAGTCCAAGAGGATCCTTTCATAGAAGAAGCCCCGCAGCCGAAAAGTGCCACAGATCCGACTGAAGTTGAAGTGCCTGCAGTGGTCGACCTAATCATGGAAGTCTTGGCAATCACCCCTGACTGGAGAATACCGTACATCGCGTATATCCTAAGGAAAGAACTCCCGAAAGATGAGGAGGAGGCTCGACAAATCGTCCGCCGATCCAAGGCCTTCACAGTCATAAGGGGGCAGCTGTACAGAGGGAGCGCGTCTGGAGTCGGCCAGAAATGCATAACACCAGAAGAGGGTCAGATAATCCTTAATGATAGAGATAGTCCACAAGTGTGAAGGGTGCCAGTTCTACTCCAACATGCCGCACAAGCCTGCATCAGCCCTGAAGACCATTCCACTCGTCTGGCCCTTTGTCGTTTGGGGATTGGACATGGTTGGTCCACTAAGAACGGGCAGGAGTGGATTCACTCATGTGCTTGTGGCAGTCGAGAAATTTACCAAATGGATCGAAGCTAAGCCCATCAAGAACCTCGACGCTGGCACTGCTATCAGTTTCGTCAGAGGGTTAACATTCAGATATGGAGTCCCGCATAGCATCATCACTGATAACAGGTCAAATTTTGATTCAGACGAGTTCAGAGCTTTTTGCGCCTCTCAAGGCACACGAGTCGACTACGCATCAGTCGCTCATCCCCAGTCGAATGGACAGGCTGAGAGAGCGAATGGTCTGATTCTCAAAGGGCTAAAGCCTCGATTGATGCGTGATCTCAAGCACGCGGCAGGCGCTTGGGTCGACGAACTTCCGTCAGTTCTGTGGGGATTAAGGACCACCCCTAACCGGTCGACTGGAAGAACTCCATTCTTTCTGGTTTATGGAGCCGAAGCGGTCCTGCCGAGTGATCTTCTTCATAATGCACCCCGAGTTGAACTTTACACCGAAGATGAAGCAGAACAGGCCCGGCAAGACGCAGTCGACCTCTTAGAAGAAGAAAGGGAGATGGCCATGATCAGATCGACCATTTATCAACAAGACTTGCGCCGTTTTCACGCCCGGGATGTGAAAAGTCGAGCCTTCCAAGAAGGAGATCTGGTCCTCCGAGTGGATCAACAGAAGCCACACAAACTTGCTCCTACTTGGGAAGGCCCCTTCATAGTCACCAGAGTCCTCCACAAAGGAGCATACCACCTCTACAATGTTGATCGACAGATCGACGAGCCACGAGCTTGGAACGCGGAACTGCTCCGCCCCTTTTACACCTGAGTTCCCCCTTAGATGAGATGTAATAAGAAAAAATAATTTCTACAGTTTATTTTTATCAAAGACAAGAGTGTTCCAATAATGGCTGTCACTTTGTTTGCATACAAAACCCCCCAGTGGGCGACTTGGCTGAGAATCCGTTTCGCCTAAGTTTGAAAAAATCCTACCGAGTGGAGAGCAACCCTCCCACTCGGGGGCTTAGCTGTAGTCCAGTACTCGCCTAAGTTCTCCCACACCCAGTGGGTGACTTGGCTGCGAATCCGTTTCGCCTAAGCTTGAAAAAATCCTACCGAGTGGAGAGCAATCCTCCCACTCGGGGGCTTAGCTGCAGTCCAGTACTCGCCTAAGTTCTCCCACTCGGAAGCTTAGCTGCAGTCAACTACTCGCCTAAGTTTGAAAAAATCCTACCGAGTGGAGAGCAAACCTCCCACTCGGAGGCTTAGCTGCAGTCCAGTACTCGCCTAAGTTCTCCCACTCGGAAGCTTAGCTGCAGTCAAGTACTCGCCTAAGTTCGAAAAATCCTACCGAGTGGAGAGCAAACCTCCCACTCGGGGGGCTTAGCTGCAGTCAAGCACTCGCCTAAGTTCTCCCACTCGGAAGCTTAGCCGCAGTCAAGTACTCGCCCAAGTTTGAAAAAATCCTACCGAGTGGAGAGCAAACCTCCCACTCAAAGGCTTAGCTGCAGTCAAGCACTCGCCTAAGTTCTCCCACTCGGAAGCTTAGCCGCAGTCAAGTACTCGCCTAAGTTTGAAAAAATCCTACCGAGTGGAGAGCAAACCTCCCACTCGGAGGCTTAGCTGCAGTCAAGCACTCGCCTAAGTTTGAAAAAATCCTACCGAGTGGAGAGCAAACCTCCCACTCGGAAGCTTAGCTGCAGTCCAGTACTCGCCTAAGTTCTCCCACTCGGAAGCTTAGCCGCAGTCAAGTACTCGCCTAAGTTCGAAAAATCCTACCGAGTGGAGAGCAAACCTCCCACTCGGGGGCTTAGCTGCAGTCAAGAACTCGCCTAAGTTCTCCCACTCGGAAGCTTAGCTGCAGTCAAGTACTCGCCTAAGTTTGAAAAAATCCTACCGAGTGGAGAGCAAACCTCCCACTCGGAGGCTTAGCTGTAGTCCAGTACTCGCCTAAGTTCTCCCACTCGGAAGCTTAGCTGCAATCAAGTACTCGCCTATGTTCGAAAAATCCTACCGAGTGGAGAGCAAACCTCCCACTCGGGGGGCTTAGCTGCAGTCAAGCACTCGCCTAAGTTCTCCCACTCGGAAGCTTAGCCGCAGTCAAGTACCCGCCTAAGTTTGGAAAAATCCTACCGAGTGGAGAGCAAACCTCCCACTCGGAGGCTTAGCTGCAGTCAAGCACTCGCCTAAGTTCTCCCACTCGGAAGCTTAGCCGCAGTCAAGTACTCGCCTAAGTTTGAAAAAATCCTACCGAGTGGAGAGCAAACCTCCCACTCGGAGGCTTAGCTGCAGTCCAGTACTCGCCTAAGTTCTCCCACTCGGAAACTTAGCTGCAGTCAAGCACTCGCCTAAGTTTGAAAAAATCCTACCGAGTGGAGAGCAATCCTCCCACTCGGGGGCTTAGCTGCAGTCTAGTACTCGCCTAAGTTCTCCCACTCGGAAACTTAGCTGCAGTCAAGCACTCGCCTAATTTTGAAAAAATCCTACTGAGTGGAGAGCAATCCTCCCACTCGTGGGCTTAGCTGCAGTCCAGTACTCGCCTAAGTTCTCCCACTCGGAAACTTAGCTGCAGTCAAGCACTCGCCTAAGTTTGAAAAAATCCTACCGAGTGGAGAGCAATCCTCCCACTCGGGGGCTTAGCTGCAGTCCAGTACTCGCCTAAGTTCTCCCACTCGGAAACTTAGCTGCAGTCAAGCACTCGCCTAAGTTTGAAAAAATCCTATCGAGTGGAGAGCAATCCTCCCACTCGGGGACTTAGCTGCAGTCCAGCACTCGTCTAAATACAAGACCAAAGTCCCACATGACAGATCAAAACCACGAAGATATTTAGCAAGAAATTAAGTTCGGATAAAGCCTAAAAGGCCCCAGGCCCCAAATCAAAGTACTCGAGCCCTCGGCTCGGCAGAATTTAAACGGTTACAAATCCACTCGGCATTCCGAGGCAAATTTAAGGAAAGGCATAAAAGTTTTTCATTCCTCAGGTGGAGGACTGGCAGGGGCGACGAACTCATCCAGGTCGATTCCGTCCGCAATACGAGTGGCAGCAGCAATGAAGGTCTCCATGAAGTCTTGAAAGCTGTGCCTCTTGGTATTGGCGACTTGGATGGCGGCCAACTTCTCTTCTCGCGCCTCCTTGCAATGGACACAGACTAAAGATAGAGCCACATCAGCGCCGCACCGAGCAGAAGACTTCTTCCACTCCTGCACTCGGTCAGGGATTCTGTCAAGTCGAGTCATCAGAGACTCGAGATCATTCTGGAGCGTAGACTCTGGCCAAAGTGTCGGGTCGATCCGCGACATGGCAACCTTCAGCCGAGCCAAGTAATCCACGGCGCCATCGATACGAGATTCCAGTCGGAGCAAATTCATGGCAGCGTCATCATTCACCGGAGAATTGATTGGGTTCAAACCCGTTTCAATCCGCCCAGTCTCCTCTTCAAAGTTCTGGCAAAACTCTGCATACACAACCCAAGGATAAGTCAATTCTCACAAACTGAGTCGACACAAAAGAAAACAAGTCAGAATTGAATGCGCACCTTCGAGCTTGGTGTACAACTTCTTGGCGAGGCTCCTCAAGTAGCTCTCCAGGTCATCCCTCCTGCGAGCGACGCCTTCCATCTGCTTGCTTAGGGAGAGGTGCTCCTTCTTCCAACGCGAGCACTCCCTGTTGGCTTCATTCAGAGCGGTCTTCAGCCTAGTATTCTCATCTTCTATTTTGCTAACCGAAGCCAGCTTCTGTTCAGCCAAAGCAATCTTGTCGTCAGCCTCCTTGTGGGCAGCAGCCAAGTCCCGATCCTTCTTCGCCAAGGCCTCGCTCAGTTCTCCTGCAAAAGAAATGATGATTGGTTCAGAAACAGCATAAGGGTACTCAAGCCTAAAAGCAAAACCAGTCGACAAAGTCGTCTTACCAGCAACACCATCTCTGACCTTCTGCAGCTCTATTCTGGCCAGCTCCAGATCGAGGTTCAGCTGAATCCGCTGCTTCTCCAACTCAGTATAGCGAGATGCAAGTTCACAGGATTTCTGCAAAAGGAAAATCAGTCGACAGACATCCAAGATAAGTTGCTTCTGAGTAACTGAGGAAAAAAGGTGATGTTTCTAAGACTACAGCTGAATCAAAAACATTCGACAGTAGTCTCGGGGACTACACCTAGTGGGTGCACTCAGCGTGCCCCCACTGGTTTGAAAAAAAAGCGAAAAGTCGACTGTCCGCAGTTGACCGGATGCAGATCCATTCGACATGGCCTGACCAGACCAAGAAAAGGAATACAGATACAGAAACACAATGTAAAGACTATAGTCGACTGCCAGCAGTCCACCGTAGTCTCGGGGACTACACCCAGTGGGTGCACTCAGCGTGCCCCCACTAGTCCAAGAAGGAGTAAACATACCCACCCAGTGGGTGTACGGATACAAAGATCTTCAAAAAAAGGGAGAGAAAGACTCTTCAAACGATCAAGTGTCAAGTCGACTGACCTGGACGTTGCTCTGAAGCGCCGAGCTTGCATCATAGGCTGCCTGGCTGGCCTCCCGAGCCTTCTTCACCTGCTCCATCATGACCCCCACCTGGCGTATAGCCTCCTTCGCAGCAGCCACTTCGTCCTCAGGGACGGGGTATGCGACAAAAAGCGAAGTTGGATCTACAGTCGACGCCGAAGGCTGCGCACTCGACAAAGGATTGGCGAAGGTCACAGAAGCCCGAGGGGCGTTGCCACCATCCCGAGCCATGGTCTCAGGCGCCGGAGTAGGCTGGGGAGCCCTGTCAGCCGACGACCTCTTGGTCCTCCTCATCCTCAACGGTTTGTTGTCGTCGTCATCCGGGAGGTCGATAACATTAGGAGGGGCTGCAAGGGAAACTTTCAATCGACCAAAATCGCAAGAAATGACCAGTCGACTCAAAAACAGGATGTTAGTAATCGTACCAGGGTTGGAGGTAATAGCGTCCCCATCTCTTGGTCGTCGTCCTTCGCAGAGACCTCAGAGGTAGCAGCACTGCAAATTTCGAAAAGTCAGTCAGTTGGCTCAATGAATCGACCAAGGATTCGTCCACGGTCGACGAAGGAAAACAAGATTTATTACCCGGAAATGATAGGGACGGCTATCTTCATCTTTGGCAGAGCCTTGGGCGGCTTGGACAGCATCGTGCGTGGTTGCTTGGAGACCTTCCCAGTCGGTGTTGGAGAAGAAGTCCGAGGGCGTTTTGACGATGGCCCGACAGAGGCAGTCGCCTTGCCACGTTCCTGCGCCGGGTCGTGTGCGAGCTTGGATCGCCTCTCCGGGCGGAGGGGTTCGGCCTCCTCCTCCTCCTCTTCGCTGGAGAAGACGTCATCGCCTCCCTCTCCTTCACCATCAGACTCCCACTCGCCTTGGCCGTCCCCGCTCTTGCCTCCGCTCCCTTCCCCTTCCTCAGTCGACCCCTGCGCCCCATTGGGCGTCGAGTACATCTCAGTGGTCGCCTGGAAAGTAGCAGAAAAAACGAAAGTCAATCGACCTACTCAAAAGAAGACCAACGCAGAAAACGAAGATTTTAGTCGGGAGCATAAAGACACACCTGGTGGACCTCATACGAACTGTCGAGTGGAATGACCCTCCTGGCTCCTCGGGGGTTGTCCTTGTTCCCCGTGATGCTTGACAGCCACCCCTCCAACATCTCGTCGGTGACCTCCTCCGGGTGGATCTGAGTGGTGTCTTCGAGGCCAAAGTATAGCCACATCGGGTGGTCACGAGCCTGGAGCGGTTGGATTCGCCTCTTGAGGAAGACTTCCAGCAGATCCATTCCCGTCACACCCTCGCGGACAAGTTCAACCACTCGACCCGCCAGTACCTTGACCTGGGCTTTTTCTTCCGGCGTCACCTTCAGAGAAGCAGGCTTTTCGGCTCGGTCGAGAGAGAAAGGTGGGAGACCAGTCGACTGCCCTGGAGTCGCCTGGTCCTGGCAGTAGAACCAAGTCGCCTGCCAACCTCGGACCGACTCCGGGAAAGTGATGGATGGGAAACAGCTCTTCCCCCTCGTCTGGATCGCCAGGCCCCCACACAACTGGATCACTTGCGTCTTCTCATCACTCGACTTGGCCTTCTTGACCGACTGAGAGCGACAAGTGAAAATGTGCTTGAAAAGCCCCCAGTGTGGGCGGCAACCCAGAAACGCCTCAGACATAGAAATGAAGGCGGCGAGGTAGACAATGGAGTTTGGGGGTAAAGTGATGGGGCTGCGCTCCAAAGAAGTTCAAGAAGTTGCGGAAGAAAGAATGGGGCGGCAGAGAAAACCCTCGGTCGATGTGAGTGGCCAGAAGCACGCACTCACCGTCGCGAGGTTGGGGTTCGATCTCTCCCCCCGGAAGACGCGCGGCTTTGTGGGGAATGGCTCCCCCCTCAACCATGTCATCGAGATCCTCCTGCCGGAGCACCGATGGCATCCAGTCGCCCTAGATCCAATCTTTGGGCAGGGCCGGCCGGGAGGAAGATACGTCGCGCGCAGACTTCTTCCCCTTCCCCACCGCCGCCGCCTTCTTCGCGCGCTCCAGAGCGGTCGTCTTGCCCTTCACCATCATCGCCGGCGAGATCTCGAGCTGGTTTGCGGTGGTTGGGCGAGAGCGAAGGCAGTGGAAGAGGTTACGAAGAAAGAGAGGAAGAAGGAGAAGAGAAGAGCACGCGCACTGTTGGGGGACTCCGAGCTAGCAACTTATACGGAGCCGCTTCCGAGTGGCTGACCAGTAGGCCCAGGCTATCCAGTCAAATCCCACGGCAGGCGCGCGCGTAGTACGTGGCGAAAAAGGTGACGTGGAGATCGAGGAGCCTTCGTATTGTCACTTCCGATTACTGCGGCCGCCCCCGTTCCGCGCGCTTCCCAAAAAATCCGAATCCCGTGATATCCGCTGGTTGCAGAACAACTTGCCAAAACAGAAAACCCCACGCACACCAGCGCTCGGTACATCACAGGTAAAGAAATCCACTCGACGAAAGGCCTGGAATGGATCAAGGCGACTGAAAGAGGTTGATGACGTCATCCGTGACAGTCGACTCAGAACAAGGCACTCATATAACCCGAAGAATCAGTCGGAAAGGTCACCAACCCTTTTCTCACTCTAGCCTCGACCCATTCGGGGGCTAATGATGAAGCTATGTACCTAGGGTAGGGGCACGGACCCGTCCTAAAAAGCCCTACCCAAGGACATCCCTAGAATGAGTCACCTCTCAAACAACTGGAAGGCATCCCACTGGACGGGTTCAAGACACTCGACCAAAGAACAACCACTCGACCATGAAGCCAACCACTCGACTGCCAGAAGACCTAAAGTCACTCCACAGGCAAACGGTCGGCTATTAAGTAGTCTTTATGGTTATTATGACACTTTATTAGGGACGTTATCAGTAACGCCCCACCTTAAATGTACCTTAAACCCTGCATTACTGAGGGCAGGAGAGGGCTGGCGAACTCTATATAAGCCACCCCCTCCTTAGTATGAAGGGTTCGCACCCTTGTCATCTACACACGCATAATCCAATCGACCGCCTCCGGGCACCGAGACGTAGGGCTGTTACTTCCTCCAAGAAGGGCCTGAACTCGTAAACCTTGCGTGCTTACAACTTCCCAATAGCTAAGGTCTAGCCTCTTCATACACACCCCCCTACCTCACTGTCAGACTTAGAACCACGACAGTTCCCATTATAATCCAACCGCGTAAGTGAAAGTGTGTTATATCGACTAGAGGGGGGGGGGGGGTGAATAGGCGATTTTTACAAAAGTCTTCAAAACGTGGAAGTTATGAAGACAAACAGTAGAGATATGCCTATTACTATGCAGCGGAAGTTAGACTACACTAGCCAAGCCATGGTCAAGTATCAACAGAGTGAAAGCACGGTGATGAATAGCTGCAGTGTAATACGGATCAGGTGGGAAGATATTATGAAGCCAAACAGATCACACATTCACTTGGTGAAGACAAAAGATACATCAAACATGCAATGACTTCACAACAAGTAACAGTATGTAAAGGGAAGTGAATATGAAACCAGTGACTCATTGAAGACAATGATTTGTTGGACCAGTTCCAGTTGCTGTGACAACTGTACGTCTGGTTGGAGCGGCTAGGTATTTAAACCTTAGGACACACAGTCCCGGACACCCAGTCCTGAACCGCAGCTCAGGACACCCAGTCCTCACCGTATTCTCCTTGAGCTAAGGTCACACAGACCTCGCCCAATCACTCTGGTAAGTCTTCAAGGTAGACTCCCAAACCTTCACAGACTTCATTCACCGGCAATCCACAATGACTCTTGGATGCTCAGAACGCGATGCCTAACCGGCTAGAGGATGCACAGCCCTCAAGTGTAATAAGTCTTCAGATCACTCAGACAAGAAGACTTAGGTGATGCCCAATTTGCTCTGGCTCTAGGTGGTTAGGGCTTTTTCCTCGCTAGGTATTCTCTCTCAAAGGCTTCAAGGTGGGTTGCTCTCAAACGACAAAAGCCGTGCACTGAAATCTGAGCAGCCAACCGTTTATGGTTGTAGGGGGTGGGCTATTTATAGCCACTAGGCAACCCGACCTGATTTGTCCGAAATGACCCTGGGTCACTAAGGAACTGACACGTGTTCCAACGGTCAGATTTCAATCTCACACGGCAACTTTACTTGGGCTACAAGCAAAGCTGACTTGTCCGACTCTGGACAAGATTTGCTCTCATAGTCTTCACTCGAAGACATAGGTTTTTTTTGTTTAGGCATCACTTCAGTCGTTCTAACTGGTTCTCTTGGACCCCACTTAGCAGTACGGTGGTTCCTATGACTCAACACAAATAAAAGAGAACTACGAAAGATCTAAGTCTTCGAGCTCCATAGGCTTCATGTGGTGTCTTCTCTTGTCATAGTCTTCATGGTGAATATCTTCATATACCACCATTGGCTGCAATGTCTTCGTACATTTTAGGGGTCATCTCTGGTAGTAAAATCGAATCAATGAGGGACTTCTACCTGTGTTATCCTGCAATTCTCACAAACACATTAGTCGCTCAACTAGGTTTGTCGTCAATACTCCAAAACCAACTAGGGGTGGCACTAGATGCACTTACAATCTCCCCCTTTTTGGTGATTGATGACAAACTAGTTGAAGTTTTCAACGGGGAATATAGTCTGTGAAATTTTAACGGATAAGGAATTGTCTTCATAAGTTGCAAGGGCTCCCCCTGAAGATGCGCATATAAGTAATTTGCTTTTGGAATGCAAATGCACATGGCAGGTTGTACTTGTGGAGATCCACTTCAACTTATGATGACAATCCACTATGCATGTAAAAGTATATGAAGATAATGACATGCATAATGGAAAATGGACGTCTGCAGAATGATCTAAGTGCGGAATTTATCGTCGCACATGCGGAATTTATCTTCGCAAAACAAGGTGGCAAATAAGTAGCAGACGACCATCGAGTTTAAGTGTTACAACTCAAAGAACCAAATGTAGCAAAAAGAGAGTTGTAAGCACGAAGCAAAATATAGCAAAATGTAAAGCACCCGCCCATAATGACCCGCTTGAAGACTATCAACCTCATATGCTTCTCCCCCTTTTGTCAGTGAGGACCAAAAAGGTTCGAAGACATAGAGTTTCTACTCGTTCCCATGAGCGGCAGGGTCGTTGGTGGTGTTTGGCGGTGCTGAAGAGCTTGGTGCAGTGTCGACGTGTGCTGAAGGAGGTGGCGGTGATGTAGCATCGTCTTCATCCTCTATAATTCTGGCAGTCACTATGGCAGTAGAGGAAGAAAACTCTGAGTCTTCAAGGGATGGCGTTCCTCACAGCACAGCTCTTCTAGGAGGTGTGGAGTCAAACTTGAATCGCTCTGTGAAGCCATCCTCTTGAAGATTAGCTTCAGAACACATCATCGTGATCCCTTCCCATGTGCGTCGACAGGTTTCATGTGCAACGAATGCATTCTTGGTGGCAAGATTTCGAATGCGATTTACATCCACCAAGAGGCTTTTCATCTGACGCTTCAGCCAGTCATGATGCCTATCCTGTTTTTGGTGAAGGGCCACAAGAAGCTCTCGGTCATTGAGAACACGAGCGCGCTTCTTGGGTCTTGGAGCAGTGGTGCTGTTAGTGGCTTCAATGGAAGCAGGCCATGGTGCACGTGTAGTGCCAGCCAACGGATACACCCAAGAGATTGCTTCAATTCCTTCAATGTTTTGAGTGAAGCTCTGGTGTTCTGCGTTCTGAAGACTCAGAGGTTGCTTGGCCGGCTTAGGATAGATGGCTTCAGTAGAGGTATCCACATCAGGCAAGAAGATCCGATGATTGCGGGCTGAGGGTTGATACAAGATAGCAGAGTGAAGTTTGATCAGCCTCATTACCCTAGGGGCATAGAATTTCAAACCAAACAGATCTGAGCCTGATGCAGCAAGTTGGCGGATGAAGAAGTCCTGTGCATTGAAGCATTTGCCATGAAGAATACAGAATATTAGAGTCTTCATTGCACCCTCAATCTTGGCATTTGGAGAGTGCCCTTTGACAGGCCAGAGAGTTCGCCTGATGATGTGATAGATGGTTCTGGGCAGGTACTCAAGGTCTTCAACAAAGAACTCTGTGGGATAAGGAGCATCTTGGGGCAATGGCTTCATCATGGAGAGCATTTGACTCATATCAAGTTCTGGTCGCTGAAAGATGCTCTCAATAGCTTCAGCATGCAGCTGACAGCCTTGCTCGAAGAGATCGCCAGGAGTGGGCAAGCCAGTGAGCTCAATGATATCAAATGCATTGGCTTCGTGATGAACATTGCGAGTCATCCACTCCAGAACCCAAGTCTTCGGATCTCTGTTGTACCCTTTGATGTGAAGGGTGGCATAGAATTGTAGCAGGAGCTCTTCATTCCAATGCTCTTCATCAGTAACAAACTGCACCAGACCCACTTGCTTGAAGCAATCCAACGCTTCTTCTAGATAGGGCAGACCAGCAATAGCTTCAACATCAAGGCGCTTGTGCGGGAAGATGCGACCTTGGTTGTACAGGATGCATGAGTAGTAGCTTCGCTGAGGATAGCTCCAGAACCGATCTGATGAAATCCTTTCCCTTGAGTAGGGGTTCTTGGAGCTATTCAAGAAGGTATTGTCTGCCTTGAAGCTATTGGCATTGAAGGAGCCAGGTGCTGATGCAGGACCTGGGAACCTTGGAAGTCTTGGGATCGGCTTCTGTACCTGAGGCCTGTGCTCAACATGGTAATCAAATTGGGGACCGGCAGCAGACTCAGGAACAGAAGTATCAGGATCAGTGGCTTCACTGTCTTCTGATGCTTTTGGTGGGGAGGGCTCCACATTAGCTTCATGGTTGGTAGTGGCAGCCTCACGATTTGCATCCTCCACTTGACGAGCTGGAGGGTCAGACACAGGCACGTTCTCCTGGAGAACTGCTTCTTAGTGGAACAGGGGAGTGGGATCTTGTGATACTTCTTCTTCTGCGGCTGATGCAGCCGGAATGTCTTCAGAGACTTGAGGCCTTGGACCTTTGCGAAGCCTGCGTAACGCAGACGACGCCTGTGGACTCGGAGTGGGCTGGGCCTCAGATTCTTCTTCCTCTTGGGGGCGATCCGCCCATGAAGCATCCTGGGCAATTGGCGTCAATGGACGACCAATGCTGATGAGTTCGCTGTGGTCTTGCTGAGGAAGGACTGCATCATTTTCTACATTGTCATGATGACCAATGTCTTCAGCAGCGATGGGGTCGTCTGCTGGAATGTCTTCAGCTACAGGAGCCTCTGTGGAAGCAGGCTCATGAACTGTCAGTTGACGTTTTGCGTTAGGATAGACCACAGAAAGGGGTTCAACCATCAAGGGCTCTGTGGGAGCAGCCCAATCTGTGTTGGTCTTCCGCTTCTTCTTAGAGGGGGCAGTAGGAGAGGCTTCAGGATATTTCCTTTTCCTTGCTTCAGCCTCAGTAGTCCTGGTCTTCTTGAGCTCTGAAGCGGTTGACCGGCTCTTTGGCTTCGAGCTAGTCATTGCAGTTGGGAAGACAATCGGAGCTGCTTCCTGCCTTGGTGCATCGGGTTCAGCCGTAGTAGGCTTCTTCTTCTTCTTCGCGGCCATCCTGGGGTCGATGGCCCAAGTGCCTTGCGCTTCTCAGCCTCATTATAGGCTTGCACACATCTGTCAGCCAGAGTCTTCATGCGCTCACGTGAACCTTGAGCTTCGGCGCATTTCTTCAGGAAGTTTTCCTTGAGCTCGTGCATCATGATCTTGAAGTTCTTCACTTCTTGCACGCTGAGCTTAGCCATATGCTTCTTGAACAGAGCCTTTTCATAGTCAATCTTCTGCTTCAGCTCAACAACGCGCAGGGCGATGGCTAGTTCTGAAGCAATGGCTCCTTGGAAGGCAACACTGAGGCCAATGGGTAGCTGCAGATCGTCAAAGCTGATGTTTGGTGTGTCAAACCACTCGTCAATGAAGTCGTGGATGATGGCGACATCAAAGAGAGGCAGATTATTGAAGATTTCTGCTTCTTCTTTGCTCTTGATGAGTTGCTCAAGAGCGTCATCTGCAAGGTCTTCATCACTTGACAGATCAATGGCGTTGTTGCGCAGAATAGCAGCAGCTGTGAGCTCTTGGCCGTTGTGTGGCTGAGGCATCTTGCTCTTCTGGGGCTTGGAGATGCGGGATACGTCTTCAGACTGCACACTGACTTCAGGAGGTGCAGTTGCCAATGGCTTCACCCTTGAGATTTTTGGTGAAGGGGCTGCCGGCTTTGAAGCTTTTAGCTTCTTCATCTACTTTGGCTTCGGCACTGCAGGTGCTTCTTCTGAAGCAGAGTCAGCTGGAGGCTCATTTACTGCAGTCCCTTGAACTAAGATGCAGGTGATGAGGCCTTCAAGGTTTGCATAAGGACCGATGACATTGGGTTCTGCCTCGCGTGTGCCATATGCCCTTGGTGCGGAGGGACCAGGGTTGAAGTCTAACCCAAACTTCTTCTTGTTCTACTTCGCTGAGTTTTGGGCAAACTGAATGTTGCGCTTGAATAGATTGTCATCACAACACCAGAGTAGTGACGACGGATGTGCATCATCAGGCTGTGGCCCATGGACCATGCATGGATAGAAGCCTTGAGCAATGGCTTCATCTCTGGACCTGGGTAGAAGATTCTTATATAGGATGTCTCCCCAAGGTTTCTTGATGGCGTTTTTCTCAGCATACTCTTGGGTTGTGAAGCGGTATTTGAATCATTGTTCTGCCCAATAGCGTCGAATCCATTGGATTCGGGTCTTGCGCTGACTATAATCCTCTTCAGGATCTGTCTTGTACATTTCTGCAAGTTCATCTGGCAGATCTTTGGATGTTCCGCCACGATGCTGTCTGCCCCCTTCCTTGCTGCTTTCTCTGAAGCCATAAACTTTAACTTGAAAGGCTTCAAGATGTTCAAAGGCTTCAAAGGCTTTCTCTTGCTGGACCAACAGGAACTGGCTTCAGGAGAATTTATGTGATGCTGTAAGAATTCTACAAATGAATGCAGACTATGAGAACCAAAGGATTCTCCCACGGACATGTACCTGTGACAGCATTAAGATGCGAGGGAAGGGGAAGAGGTCATATGCATTCTCAGAAGATTTTGAAGATAAATCAGTTTAGAAGACATTGACCTCATCGTGCGAAGACATTCACTCATAGATAAGAAGTTGGTTCCAGATTTGTACGAACCCATAGATCAGTACAAGTGAGGAATCTAACTACTTTGTGAAGCATAAGTGAATATACTAGGCATTTTATGAGATGCAGTATGAGAGAGATCTAACTAGTGTGGATAGAAACTTCTGATGGTAGAAAGTGACAAAGCCATAGGATCAAAAGGGTCTGTAAAAAGAAGTTTTATTTACCACACTGGGAACTGCTAGACGGAGAGGAAGATGAGGCCGAGCAGTTCAATCTTCCGTGCCCTAACTTGGCGACGGAGGACACCTACGGCGACGGCGGAGAGGATGATATCCGCGACCGGCGTGAAGACGGCGTCGAAGAGGTTGCGGCAGCGAAGAGCTTCGTCACCAGCGTCGTCGAGGTCTAGCGGTTGCGCTAGGGTTCGTGCGAGGGTGGAAGAAGGGATAATGACCGCAGTGAGTGTGTATTTATAGTTACAGGGGCGGCACTGCGCTATTACACAGGTGCCCCTGGCGATTCGCATCTGAGTAACACATGGCCATCATGCAAAATTTTGGGGGCAGTTCCACGTCCCACGCACGCCTGGATTGTCGGGTGGTCGTTCCTACTTCTCCGGATTTCATGTGGTTAAATGAGCATTGAAAATGGACTTAAAGGTTGTCTCTATGTCTTCTGCCGTCAAGGACGCAGAGAAGACATTCGACAGTTTCAATAGAATGCATATGACTTGGAGAGATAGAATTTGAGATAGAGAGCATAGAGAGGTTAGGGTCCGATCACATTCACTTAGTTCAAAAGATCAAACAAGAAGACATAGCTATAAGTGAATGCTGTAGAGGACAGAACACTAGTATATATATATCTATATAATCAACATAGTGAAGATAATCATGAAGACATGTTGATATTGAAGCCAAACCAAATGTGAAGACATTGCAAGGTAACGCCATGAGTGAAACACTTCAAAATAGAACGTTTGGTGGTGGCGTTACCCACCGTATAGGAAGTATTAGACCCAGACACGGCGCACAATTATCGTGGCGCTCCGAAGTCAAATTCCACGTTAATGTATTCACTCTTAGAATGTAAGTCTTCATTGATTGAAGATATACGTTACTTCATGTGTTGCACACCTAAGTCATCAATATGCATAAGTGTTAGGATGTGTGCCTGATCACAGGACATTTGAGGATTCCAAGATATTTAGCTCACACCGTAACTTGCAAAATCTCTTCTCATCCAAGGGCTTGGTGAAGATATCTGCCAATTGCTCTTCAGTGTTGACGTGGATGATATCAATATCTTCCTTCACAACATGATCTCTGAGAAAATGATGACGAATTTCTATGTGCTTTGTCTTCGAGTGCTGAAATGGGTTATTGGCAATCTTGATGGTGCTTTCGTTGTCGCAGTAAAGTGGCACTTGCTTCAGATGAACGCCATAGTCCTTGAGAGTTTGCTTCATCCACAGAAGCTGAGCGCAGCAAGATCCAGCAGCAATGTATTCAGATTCAGCAGTGGAGAGGGATACACAGTTCTGCTTCTTTGAAGACCAACATACAAGTGATCGTCCCAGAAAGTGGCATGTGCCTGATGTAGACTTCCGATCAACCTTGTCACTAGCATAATCAGCATCCGAGAATCCAACCAGATCAAACTCTGAGCCCTTTGGATACCATAATCCGAGAGTTGTGGTGTGAGCCAAATATCGAAGAATTCGCTTCACAGCTAAGTGATGCAACTCCTTTGGTGCCGCTTGAAATCGAGCACACATGCAAACACTAAGCATAATATCTGGCCTAGATGCACATAAATAAAGCAAAGAACCAATCATGGAGCGGTATACCTTTTGATCGAACTCTTTACCATTGTCGTCGGGACCCAGATGATGTTTGGCTGGCATTGGTGTTGTGAAGCCTTTGCAGTCTTGCATACCAAACTTCTTCAGGCACTCTTTGAGATACTTCTCTTGAGATATGAAGATGCCATTGCGTTGTTGTCGTATTTGAAGACCGAGGAAGAACTTCAGCTCCCCCATCATAGACATCTGATATTGCTCTTGCATCATATAGCCAAACTCTTCACTGTACTTCTGATTGGTGCAGCCGAAGATAATGTCATCCACATATATTTGGCACACAAACAGTTCACCATCATATGTCTTCGTTAAGAGAGTGGGATCTAGGGAACCAGGTATGAAGCCTTTGCTCTTCAGGAAATATTTGAGTGTGTCATACCAGGCCCGAGGGGCTTGTTTGAGGCCATACAGTGCCTTGTTGAGCTTGTATACCATGTCAGGATGTTTTGGATCTTCAAACCCAGGCGGTTGTGCAACATACACTTCTTCTTCAATCTTGCCATTGAGAAAGGCACTCTTCACATCCATTTGATATAGAAGTATGTTATGATGATTTGCATAGGCCAGCAGTATACTTGAGTATATCCTTGAGCAACGAGACGAGCTTTGTTTCTGACAATTTGACCATGCTCATCTTGCTTGTTGTGATATATCCATTTGGTGCCTATTATATTGTGCTTCCGTGGATCAGGACACTTAACCAGTTCCCATACATTGTTCAGCTCAAACTGTTAAAGCTCTTCTTGCATAGCTTGAATCCATTCAGGTTCCATGAAGGCTTCTTCAACTTTCTTGGGTTCTGTAATTGAGACGAATGCGAAGTGCCCACAGAAATTTGCCAGCTGAGTTGCCCTTGAACGAGTGAGTGGACCACGTGCATTGATGCTGTCAATTATTCGGTCAATTTGCACTTCCTTGGCAACACGAGGATGTACAGGGCAAAGAATTTGCTCTTGCTAATCTGAGTTGTTGTTGGGAGGAATGTCTTCAGGCTGAGCATTGTCTTCATGTGGATCAGATGCTGAGATAATAAGTTCTTCTTCAGGATGAGCTTCAGAAGGTATAATCTCTCCAGTTCCCATTAGCTTGATTGATTCACTAGCTGGAACTTCATCTAGCACATCTGGCAGTTGCTCTCTTTGTGAACCATTGGTCTCATTGAACCGCACATCCACTGTTTCAACCACTTTGTAATGAAAGAGATTGAAGACTCTGTAGAAGTGCGAATCCTTTCCATATCCAAGCATAAAGCCCTCATGTGCTTTTGGTGCAAACTTTGAGGTATGGTGTGGGTCCTTGATCCAGCACCTTGCGCCAAACACTCTGAAGTAACTGACATTTGGCTTCTTGCCAGTTAGGAGTTCATAAGATGTCTTGTTCAGAAGCTTGTGAAGATAAACACGGTTGATTATATGACATGCAGTGTCAATGGCTTCAGGCCAGAATTTTCTTGGAGTCTTGTATTCATCTAGCATCGTTCTGGCCATCTCAATGAGTGTTCTGTTCTTGCGTTCGACGACACCATTCTGCTCTGGCGTGTACGGAGCTGAGAATTCATGTGTGATGCCCAAGGTATCAAGATATGTATCAAGGCCAGTGTTCTTGAATTCAGTGCCATTTTCACTTCTGATGTGCTTTATCTTGGCGCCCTAGTTGTTCATTGCTCGATTGGCGAAGCGTCTGAAGACATCCTGCACTTCAGTCTTGTAAAGGATTATGTGCACCCAAGTATATCTAGAGTAATCATCAACAATGACAAAGCCATAGAGGCAAGCAGTAGTGGTAAAAGTTGAGTAGTGAGTGGGACCGAATAGATCCATGTGAAGCAGATCGAAGGGTCGAGTAGTGGTCATGATTGTCTTCGAGGGATGTTTTGCCCTCGTCATCTTCCCTGCTTCACAGGCACCGCATAAGTGATCTTTCTTTAACTTGACGCCCTCGATGCCTATGACATGCTTCTTCTTTGCAAGGGTGTGGGAGGTTCCTCATGCCAGCATGCCCAAGCCTCCGATGCCAAAGCCAGCATTTTGAAGCTTTTGCCAGAAGACATACTGCAAGCTGTGGCCCTGCTGAGAAATCTACCACGTACAAATCATGTTTCCGATACCCTTCAAACACTAGAGACTTGTCAGATTCCATTAGTACCAGACAACGATATTTTCCGAATATTACTATCATGTTCAAATCGCAAAGCATTGAGACAGACATTAAGTTGAAGCCAAGGGATTCAACAAGCATGACTTTATCCATGTGTTGATCCTTTGAGATTGCAACTCTACCTAGACCCAATACCTTACTTTTACCAGTGTCAGCGAATGTGATGTGGCTCTTGTCGGATGGACGTAAGGTTGAGTCCATAAGAAGGCTTCTTTTGCCGGTCATGTGATTTGTACACCCACTGTCAATAATCCATTCTGAAGATGCTGGTGTCGTACCCTACAGTGCAGTTAGGGGGATAGGCTTCACAAAGAGAATTGTGAAGCAAAAACATTTGATGAACCAGTGGGTTATGAAAACTTAGATCCAGATTAGGACTAATAGGAAGAGTAGCATGTGATTCAGGAATGAAGTACATAGTGATGCCATTCGGGCATTTGATCTTGCGCCCTATAAGATGTTTAAGGTCCCCAGCAATAGCGTCAGAAGATTTTGGTTTTCTGCTGGAGACCTTTCCCTGCAAAAGAGAGTTAAGCTTTCTTAGCCACCCACATCTTCAAGGGTGGCTTAGAAGCAATAAGTCTAAGTGCAGCATCTGAGAATTTTGGCTTTGGAGCCCTAGCAAACAGTCTAGCAGGCGGACAATAGTACTCATATGAATAGGCAGAATAGTTCTTGGTCATATGAACATGGCGGTTTGATGAACCGCTCTCATATTCATATGACTAAGTGTGGTTTCCCTGCAAAACATTTGCGTTAGTGCGACTCAGGTGAGTCCTTTGTCTGTATGAAGCCTTTGGACCGTATGAAGCCTTTGGTCTGAGGTTTGTCTTCTTCATGTGAGGAGTCATGAAGACATTCACAGGAAGATTTTCCAGACACTTTTTCGGAACCTAGATCTTCTTCATAGGCGATCCATTCCTGCAGTTAGTACCAATGTACCTGGCAAACACTTCACCATTCCGATTCTTAAATAGTACATAGTTTGCATCAAAGGATTCATCAATGATAATGGGGTTAGCACAAGTGAATCCAGATAAATTGGATGGATCTGCTGTAGGTTCCTTTGCAGCAACCCACTTGGTTTTGGGGTACTGCTCAGGTTTCCAGTAAGAGCCATTAGCATTCATTTTCCTTACGAACCCAACACCCTCTTTCCTAGGGTTTCGGTTCAGAATCTGCTTCTTGAGGACATCACATAATGTCTGATGCCCTTTAAGACTTTTGTACATCCCTGTTTCAAGCAATGTCTTCAACCTAGTATTCTCATCAGCAATAGCAGTGGTATCCTCAGCAGAGGGGTTAGTTACCATATTAACAGTTGAAGATTTTGCAACAGCAGTAGCAGTAGAACATTCAGCAACAGAGGCAGCATTATCACGCTCAATGCATTTAAGACATGGTGGTTCAAATCCTTCCTGAGCGGAACTGATCTGTTCGGTGCGAAGTGGCTCGTTTTCCTTTTGAAGATCTTCACGAGCCGCTCTCAATTTCTCAAGATCTTGCTTCCTTTGAAGATAATCATAGGAAAGCTTTTCATGAGTTGTTGAGAGAGTATCATGACGATCTTCAAGTTCCTGATACTTAACGTGAAGATTTTTTATGTCTTCAATTAAGGATTCAGATCGAGTCATTTCAGCACCCAACAGATCATCGCTTCTGTATAACAATTTTTGAATATGTTCCATGGCTTTCTGTTGTTCAGTTGCAATTTTAGCAAGTGTTTTGTAGCTGGGTTTTGAATCACAATCAGAGTCATCATCACTAGATGTTTGATAGTGAGTAGTGCGTGTGTTTACCTTGGCACCGCGTGCCATGAAGCAGTAGGTAGGATCGGAGTAGTCCTTGTCATTTGCATTGGTGTCGGTGATGGAATCATTGTCTTCAGTGTTGAAGATGGACTTGGCAACGTATGCTGTAGCCAGACTTGCAACGCCAGAATCAGACTCCTCCTCAGACTCCACCTCTGCCTCCTCAGAAGCGGACTCCTCCTCTGAATCCATTTCCTTGCCAACAAACGCACGTGCCTTGCCAGATGAGCTCTTCTTGTGTGATGAAGACTTTGAGGAAGACTTGGAAGAAGACTTTGAGTATTTCTTCTTCTTCTTGTCGTCAGAATCATATTCCTTGCTCTTCTTCTTCTTTCTGTTCTCATTGTCCCACTGTGGACACTCAGAGATGAAGTGTCCAGTTTTCTTGCACTTGTGGCATGTTTTCTTCTTGTAGTCATGAGCAGAAGCTTCATCATTCCTTGAGCTTGATCGTGAAGACTTTCTGAAGCCTTTCTTCTTGGTGAATTTTTGGAACTTCTTCACTAGCATTGCAAGTTCCCTTCCAATGTCTTCAGGATCATCAGAACTGCTGTCAGATTCTTCTTCAGATGAGGAAACAGCTTTTGCCTTCAGGGCACGAGTTTGCCCGTAGTTTGGACCGTAGATATCTCTTTTCTCAGAAAGCTGAAACTCATGTGTGTTGAGCCTCTCGAGTATGTCAGACGGATCGAGTGTCTTGAAATCAGGACGTTCTTGAATCATCAGGGCTAGGATGTCAAACAAACTATCAAGTGATCTCAGCAGCGTCTTGACGATTTCATGTTTGGTGATCTCAGTGGCGCCGAGGGCTTGAAGCTCATTTGTGAT
This sequence comes from Triticum monococcum, assembly GCA_034509565.1. Classification (NCBI taxonomy): domain Eukaryota; kingdom Viridiplantae; phylum Streptophyta; class Magnoliopsida; order Poales; family Poaceae; genus Triticum; species Triticum monococcum. The sequence continues at coordinate 143,239,712 of CM067841.1, read as the reverse complement.
GTCAGTAAGTCGGTCAAATGTGTGCTGGACATTCTCATTGTCATTTTGCTTGAAGCGGTTGAAGAGGTTGCGAAGAACACTGATTCTCTGATCTCTCTGGGTTGAGATGCCTTCATTGACTTTGGAGAGCCAGTCCCAGACCAGCTTGGATGTCTTCTAGGCACTCACACGGCCATACTGTCCTTTGGTTAGATGACCATAGATGATATTCTTGGCAGTAGAGTCCAGTTGAGTGAACTTCTTGACATCAGCAGCAGTGACACCTTCTCCAGCCTTGGGAACACCGTTCTCGACAACATACCATAGGTCAACGTCAATGTCTTCAAGATGCATGCGCATCTTATTCTTCCAGTAGGCATATTCAGTTCCATCGAAGACGGGGCACGCAGCAGAGACTTTGATTATCTATGCAGTCGACATAGGTAAAACTCCAGGTGGTTAAACCGAATCACACAGAACAAGGGAGCACCTTGCTCTGATACCAATTGAAAGTGTGTTATATCGACTAGAGGGGGGGGGGTGAATAGGCGATTTTTACGAAAGTCTTCAAAACGTGGAAGTTATGAAGACAAACAGTAGAGATATGCCTATTACTATGCAGCGGAAGTTAGACTACACTAGGCAAGCCATGGTCAAGTATCAACAGAGTGAAAGCACAGTGACGAATAGCTGCAGTGTAATACGGATCAGGTGGGAAGATATTATGAAGCCAAACAGATCACACAGTCACTTGGTGAAGACAAAAGATACAACAAACATGCAATTACTTCACAACGAGTAACAGTATGTAAAGGGAAGTGAAGATGAAACCAGTGACTCGTTGAAGACAATGATTTGTTGGACCAGTTCCAGTTGCTGTGACAACTGTACGTCTGGTTGGAGCGGCTAGGTATTTAAACCTTAGGACACACAGTCCCGGACACCCAGTCCTGAACCGCAGCTCAGGATACCCAGTCCTCACCGTATTCTCCTTGAGCTAAGGTCACACAGACCTCGCCCAATCACTCTGGTAAGTCTTCAAGGTAGACTCCCAAACCTTCACAGACTTCGTTCGTCGGCAATCCACAATGACTCTTGGATGCTCAGAATGCGACGCCTAACCGGCTGGAGGATGCACAGTCCTCAAGTGTAATAAGTCTTCAGATCACTCAGACAAGAAGACTTAGGTGATGCCCAATTTGCTCTGGCTCTAGGTGGTTAGGGCTTTTTCCTCGCTAGGTATTCTCTCTCAAAGGCTTCGAGGTGGGTTGCTCTCAAACGACAAAAGTCGTGCACTGAAATCTGAGCAGCCAACCGTTTATGGTTGTAGGGGGTGGGCTATTTATAGCCACTAGGCAACCCGACCTGATTTGTCCAAAATGACCCTGGGTCACTAAGGAACTGACACGTGTTCCAACGGTCAGATTTCAAACTCACACGGCAACTTTACTTGGGCTACAAGCAAAGCTGACTTGTCCGACTCTGGACAAGATTTGCTCTCATAGTCTTCACTCGAAGACATAGGTTTTTTTTGTTTAGGCATCACTTCAGTCGTTCTGACTGGTTCTCTTGGACCCCACTTAGTAGTACGGTGGTTCCTATGACTCAACACAAATAAAAGAAAACTACGAAAGATCTAAGTCTTCGAGCTCCATAGGCTTCATGTGGTGTCTTCTCTTGTCATAGTCTTCACGGTGAATATCTTCATATACCACCATTGACTGCAATGTCTTCGTACATTTTAGGGGTCATCTCTGGTAGTAAAACCGAATCAATGAGGGACTTCTACCTGTGTTATCCTGCAATTCTCACAAACACATTAGTCCCTCAACTAGGTTTGTCGTCAATACTCCAAAACCAACTAGGGGTGGCACTAGATGCACTTACAATAAGGAACGCAAAATCTGGGAACATAACACCGATATGACGGAAACTAGGGCGGCAAGAGTGGAACAAAACACTAGGCGAGAAGCCAAGCCTTCCACCCTTTACCAAGTATATAGATGCATTAAGATAACATTGCAATATAATGATATCCCAACAAGTAAATAAATGTTCCAACAAGGAACGGTCTCCAATCTTCACCTGCAACTAGCAACGCTATAAGACGGGCTGAGCAAAGCGGTAACATAGCCAATCAACAGTTTGCTAGGACATGGTGGGTTAGAGGCTGAACATGGCAATTTGGGAGGCTTGAAAGCAAGTGGTAGGCATCAAAGCATTGGCATAGCAAAAGAGCGAGCATCTAGCAAAGCAAAGATAGTAGTGATTTCGAGGGTATGATCATCTTGCCTGCAAAGTTGTCAGAGTTGACTGGATCCTCGAAAGCAAACTTAACGGGCTCCTTGTTAGCGAACTCTTCTCCTGGCTCTACCCAAACAAGACAAACAAACAACAAGGACACAATCAACCACGTGCAAGGATCAAACAATATGGTGCAATGATGATATGCTATGCGGGATGCGATGCGGGATGCATATGCAAGATGTGACAGGGAATGCATGAACCTGGCCTCAACTTGGAAAACTAAGTGTGCCACTGGAAAGATGAGATGAAATCGCTTGAAAACGATATAAAGATCACCGGAATCGGAGTTACGATTTGGAAATGGCAAGCGATTCAAATATGACCACGATCTGCGATTTACAGCAAGTAGCCATCTAAATGCAATGAGATGAACATGCTACAGCACCCAAATATGACAACAAAATACATGGCAGGGATGAATTCAAGATGCTTAACAAAAGTCTAGCACTGAGCTACAGCCAATTCATCCATTAACAGGTTCAAACAAGCATGGCAAAAATGCATATGGTAAACAGATCTCAGACTTGGTGAAATTAACACTTGTCTGGAATTTCAGATCAGGTAGCACTCTTCGGAGCAACAAAACTATATGCTACAGGATCTGAACATGACAAAGTAAAGCATGGCATGGAGCTACTCAAAGAGCTTAACAAAAGTCCCTTAGTGACCTTGAGCCAAAAGGGATCACAAAATACATTTGCAAGCATGTGAACATGGCAAAAACATAATCAGTTTTCAGACTTAGTGAAAACTGGGACATGCTGAAAACAGATATCAAGTAGGCATGTTTACGAGCTCGATGCACTCACTACGGAGCAAGTCATGATAAGCTAAGCATACAACCATCAAGAATACACAAAATGCAAGCTAGACATAGCAAGAACAATAGCATAGCATGCATAGATCAACTACACCATCCTCGGTAAAATTGCAAACAAGTTGACAATCTGCCCAGATTCACAAAGTAGCAAAAGTAGAGCTCGATTGACTTCAGCTAGGGTACTCCATAATTGCAAACAAAGACATGGATGGATAGAGCACTACAAGATTAACAAAACATCCTTACTGATTATCCTCAAAAGAGGCACGGATCACTAGGAAACAACATGAACATATGGCATCATGAACTAAACAGCTCAAGGACTTAGTGGAAATGCAAGTCCCTGAAATCAGAATTACCAAGTGCCTCACTTTGCAAGCTTGCACTAGTCACCAGACACATCACAAAAATACATGGGTTGCACCTCTGGAAAGATGACAAAACCCTTAACAAAACATATGTAGAGCATCAGGGCATATCATGCACACAATAATCATGGCAAAAATGACAAAAGTCTAACATGGAGTAGCAGATCTAACAATTAACTCAAGTAGCCTCCTTCTAACAGCATTTCGGGCATCAAGATGAACTCAAATGAAAATGATGCAATGGAATGAAATGATGTACTCTCAGAGACGGACAATTTGATATGCTATATGTCCAAATCGGAGCTACGGATGCAAAGTTATAGCATGACGAACATGAGCACATGGATTAGGGACTTAGGAAAAAAACGGGGTCAACCCTAATATTCCAGATCTGGATTGGGGCACGCAATCCGAGGAGCTCCGGCGGGGTACTGTTCACCGGAGAGTGTGGGGCGCCGCCGGAGTCGAGGGATCCGGTCGGGGCTGGCAGCTCCGGCGCCGGGGAGGCCGGATACGTCGCCGAGGCGGCGAGGGGCGATGGAGGGCGGGGCGGAGCACCGAAATGAGGTGGCAGGGACCGGAGCTTGGCGCGGCGACCGGCGATGGCGTGCGGCGGCCGGCGGAGACGGGCGCGGGCGGAGGAGGTCGGGCGCGGGCGGCGGTAGTCTCCGGGCCGCGGGGGCCGGATCCGGGCCCTCCGGGCCGTGGCGGCGCGCGGGGACAGGCGATGTGGGCGCGGCGGCGATTCCGGACATGTCCGGCCGGACGAAATTTGTCCACCGGCGCATGGAGACGAAGGGGACTAGGGTTTCGGGAGAGGGGGATCCGTGAATTTCGGGGAGGGACTATATATATAGGCATAGGATGAGCTAGGAGAGTCCAAATGAGGTGCGGTTTTCGGCCACGCGATCGTGATCGAGCGCTCTAGATGATGGAGAAGGCTTAGGTGGGTTTTGGGCCAACTTGGAGGGGTGTTGGGCTGCAACACACACGAGGCCTTTTCGGTCCCTCGGCTAACCGTTGGAGCATCAAACGAAGTCCAAATGGTACGAAACTTGACAGGCGGTCTACCGGTAGTAAACCAAGGCCGCTTGGCAAGTCTCGGTCCAATCTGGAAATGTTTAATCCCCACACACGAAAGAAAGCTAGAAATGACCACCGGAGGAGAACGAAGCGCCGGAATGCAAAACGGACAACGGGGAAAATGCTCAGATGCATGAGACGAACACGTATGCAAATGCAATGCACATGATGACATGATATGAGATGCATGACAACGATAACAACACACGGAGACAAAGACCCGAACCCGAGAAAATAAAATAACTTAAGGCCGGAAATGGCAAGAGTTGGAGTACAAATACGGAAAGTTACATCCGAGGTGTTACAACACTCCACCACTACGAAAGGATCTCGTCCCGAGATCTAGGACTGAAAGAACGCCGGGTACTCTGAACGGAGGTGATCCTCGTGTTCCCAGGTAGCTTCACGGTCGGAATGGTGTGACCACTTGACTTTGAGGAACTTGATCGACTTGTTGCGAGTCTTGCGTTCAGTCTCTTCAAGGATAGCAACGGGGTGCTCATGATAGGAGAGATCTTCTTGGAGCTCAATGTCCTCGAAGTTGACGGTGCGGTCAGGAGTCTTGAAGCACTTTCGGAGCTGAGAGACATGGAACACATCATGAACATTTGCAAAGTTTGAAGGGAGCTCGAGTTCATAGGCGAGGTCGCCTCTCTTGCTGACAATCTTGAAAGGTCCCACGTATCTGGGGGCAAGCTTCCCTTTGATACCGAAGTGACGAGTACCTTTCATCGGAGAGACGCGGAGGTAAACATGATCTCCGATCTCGAAAGCCAAATCACGGTGCTTACTGTCATAGTAGCTCTTCTGACGGGATTGGGCTGCTTTGAGGTTATCTCGAATGACTTTGCACATTTCTTCTGCCTCTGTGATTAAGTCATTTCCCAAAAGCTGATGTTCACCGGTTTCGGACCAGTTGAGAGGGGTACGGCACTTTCTGCCATACAGAATTTCAAATGGGGCCTTGCCCGAACTTGCTTGAAAAATGTTCTTGTAGGAGAATTCAGCATATGGAAGACAATCCTCCCACTTCATGCCGAAGGAGATCACACAAGCCCTGATCATATCTTCAAGAATCAGGTTGACACGCTCGACTTGGCCGCTAGTTTGAGGATGGAAAGCTGTGCTGAAGCGGATGTTGGTGCCCATGGCCTTCTGAAAAGAATCTCAAAACTTGGAGGTAAAGATGCTGCCACGGTCTGAAGATATCACTTGTGGAATACCATGCAGAGAGACAATTCGAGAGGTATAGAGTTCCGCCAATTGAGCTGCAGTGATTGACTCTTTGATAGGCAGAAAGTGAGCCACTTTGGTGAGTTTGTCGATGACAACGAATATAGCATCATTGCCACGCTTGGACTTTGGAAATCCAGTCACGAAGTCCATCTCAATGTGGTCAAACTTCCATTCTGGAATGGCAAGAGGTTGGAGGAGACCCGCTGGTCTTTGGTGTTCTGTCTTCACTCTTCTGCAGACATCACATTCATTCACGAATTGAGCAATCTCGCGCTTCATTCGAGTCTACCAATAAGCCTGCTTAAGGTCCTGATACATCTTTGTGCTCCCAGGGTGGATGGAGAGGAGAGAATTGTGAGCCTCGTTCATGATCACTTTACGAAGTTCCCCTTTGGGCACAACAATATGATCCTCGAAGAAGAGAGTGTCCTTGTCATCAAGGCGGTAGCACTTGTACTTGGGTTGACTCTTGGCAATCCCAATCTTCACCTTCTTCACCATAGCATCAAGAAGCTGGGCTTGGCAAATCTGGTCTTCCATGGTAGGAGAGACTTGAAGGTTGGCGAGGAAACCTTGAGGAACAACTTGCAGATTAAGTTTGCGGAAAGCTTCACAAAGCTCGGGTTGATAAGGCTTGAGAATCAGACTGTTGCAATAAGCCTTTCTGCTCAATGCGTCAGCAATCACATTGGCCTTCCCTGGAGTATACTCGATACTCGGATTATACTCTTGAATCATTTCGACCCATCGAGTTTGCCTAAGGTTGAGATTAGGCTGAGTGAAGATGTACTTGAGACTCTTGTGATCAGTGAAAATGTCCACTTTTCTTCCCAATAAGAGATGTCTCCAAGTCAAAAGAGCATGCACAACTGCCGCCAACTCGAGATCATGAGTGGGGTAGTTCTTCTCATTGGGCTTCAACTGGCGAGAGGTATAAGAAACAACTTTCTTCTCTTGCATCAACATTGCACCGAGACCTTGGAGAGAGGCATCACAAAAGACCTCATATGGGTTGGATTCATCAGGCGGAGTCAGAACTGGAGCAGTGATCAATTTCTCTTTCAAAGTGTTGAAAGCAATGTCACACTCCGGAGACCAAACGTACTTGACGTGCTTCTGGAGAAGATTTGAGAGAGGCTTCGCAATCTTAGAAAAGTTTTCAACGAATCTTCGACAGTAGCTTGCGAGACCGAGGAAGCTACGGAGTTGCTTCACGTTCTGAGGAGGTTCCCAATTCACAATTGCAGACACCTTCTCAGGATTCACGGCAATGCCCTTGGCAGAGATGATATGGCCAAGATAAAGAACCTCATCGAGCCAAAATTCACACTTGGAGAAGTTGGCGTAGAACTGGTGTTCCCTTAGCTTATCGAGAACCAAACGCAAGTGCTTGGCATGATCTTCCTTGTTCTTCGAGAAAACCAGAATGTCGTCGAGATAGACCAAAACGAAGTCATTGGTGTAGGCGTTGAAGATGAAGTTCATCATGCGAGAGAACGTCGGAGGAGCGTTGACGAGGCCAAAAGACATGACAGTGTATTCATATGAACCATAGCTTGTCCTGAAAGCCGTCTTGGGAATATCTTGCTCACGGATTCGAATCTGATGATAACCCATACGAAGATCAAGCTTGGAGAATACTTGGGCACCCTTGAGTTGTTCGAACAGCTCGTTGATGTTGGGAAGTGGGTATTTGTTCTTGATGGTCTTCTTGTTCAATGGACGGTAATCAACACAAAGTCAGTCCGTTCCATCCTTCTTCTTCACAAAAAGAACACCACAACCCCACGGAGAAGAACGAGGCCGGATGAGACCCATTCTTTCTTGAACATCGAGTTGCTTCTTCGGCCCCTTCAACTCTTCAGGTCCGATCTTGTAAGGACGCTTGCAAACAGGTTCCGTACAAGGCTCAAGATCAATGACAAATTCAACTGCCCGGTGCGGAGGCATTCCTGGAAGCTCTTCTGGAAAGACGTCTTGATATTCGCAAACGACTGGTATCTGCGAGATAGCATCCAGTTCACCCTTCTCATTGAGAGAAAATAGACGGATAGTATCATCACAAGCGGCAAAAACAATTACATCCTCAGACGAATGAGTCAATTGAATCTGCCTGGCTGAACAATCAAGATGCGCCTTGTGCTTAGAAAGCCAATCCATTCCGAGAATAAGATCAATATCCGAGTCACCAAGAACTGTTGGAGAAGCCAGAAACTTGTAGTCACCCAAGGTGATAGTAACATTCGGAACGATGGAGTTAGCCTGCATGCGCTTACCAGGAGAGACAACTGCTAACGGACTAGGCAAAACTTGTGAAACCAATTCATGCCTAGATGTAAACGGTCTCGAGATGAAACAATGCGATGCACCCGTGTCAAAAAGAACTTTAGCAGGAATATCATTAACAGGAAGGTTACCCATGATGACATCTGATGAATCCTCTACCTGAGCTGCATTTATCAAGTTGACCTTGGCGTGCTTGGGGTTATGCTTGACCACAGCTGTACTTGCCGATCTGACAGGAGGAGGAGGAGGAGGAGGAAGACGCCTCTGGTTGAAACACTTGTTGGCATAGTGACCCTTCTGTTGGCACTTGTTGCACGTGACCTCTGAAAGCGGACGGTGGTACGGAGCACTCGATCTTGGAGCTTGAGACGAAGTCTTGTTCTGAAAGCCAGGGTTGGGTGGGTGGGAAGAACCACTGCCACCTTTGCTCTTCTGATACGGCTGACGAAACGGAGGAGGAGGAAGCCAATACTTCTACTGCTTGGCCACTTGAGTAGAGGAAGAAGGAGTAGTGTCTCTGACTCGCTTCTTGGAAGCATCACACCTCAGTTGAGCGGCCTCTTGCTTCGGTGCCATGTTGTAGAACTCATCGTACCTCAAGGGCTCAAAGAGAACAAGAGCTAGCTGGATTTCTTCTCTGAGACCACCCCTGAACTGGTATATCATGCTCTTCTCATCAGGAACATCCTGCTTGGCAAAGCGGGCGAGCTTCTGGAACAACTTGTTGTAGTCATAGACAGACAAAGAGCCTTGCTTCAGGTTGCGGAATTCCTCATGCTTGCTTTCAGTCACACTCTAAGGGATGTGATGAGCTCGGAAATCTTGACGGAATTCATCCCAAGTGATCACACGTCCACCTCTGGAATCTTTGTACTGCTGGAACCACTCTGCAGCTTGATCTTTGAGTTGGAAGGAAGCAAACTTGATGAAATCCTGAGGCCTGACGCTACTGCACTCAAAATTCTTGGACAGATCCACAAGCCAATCGTCAGCATCGGTTGCCTCAACACAATAAAGTCTTTGGTCCATTAGCAAGGAACTGGTTGAGTGTAGCAAAGTGATTCTGATTGTTGCCTTGGTTCCCTTGGTTGCCTTGATTGCGCTCTTGAAGAATTTGCATGATCAACTGCGTGTTTGCATTGGTTGCGGCCATCACAGCTTGCCATGCCTCCAGAGGAGGTGGAGGTGGTGGCGGATCTTGATTCTGATTCTGATTGGTGCTCTTAGCGGGAGCCATCCTGAAGAGGTTGACCACCATTAGCACATAGACAGATAAAATGAAGCTGAATCCAACGGAATGAAAATAGCAACATATAGTCTTCACATCCGAACAAAATGAACGAATGCGTTCCTCTTGAAATGGTCACATATCCATAAATTGAGAAGCCACTTAGAATTAAGGTAGAAGAAATAAATCAACAAGGTACAGATCAAGAACGAATAATCGATAAGAACTCCCAATCTCAAACCAATATCCGTGGAAGAAGAACTAGAACTACGAGAATTCCCACCTATGAAACTCCCGAACCTTTCCGGTTATGCAATCAGGTGTTGGGGATACAGGGGAAGCATAATATCTCACCCAAATCTAGCAAATCCTACATCCAGCTGTATCCATCCTTCAACACATAACCAAGAAAAACTTCGGAAACCATCTACCTCAACCTTCGAAAAGCATCCGTTATACAAGTTATGGCGATACTCCCGAACTCCCGCCCCAGTACTGGGTGGCGTCGAGGTTATCTCACCAACGAACTGCATAAAAGAGATTTTCGATGTCGGCGTACTAAACTCAGGTATTCCAGAATTGCAACGATAAAATTATGACGACAACACCTCAGAGCTCAACTCCCCGGGACACTTCCACAAAACCCCTGACAGGAGGCACCAACACAATGTTCTCATCATAAAACCATCGGAACGATTCCAAGATACCCGCGTGATCCTAAATTTTCTTAGTGAAATTTGAGAAGAGAAGAGTCAAAACTCTACGTCAGGATGCCTTACCAGAGCGATGAGGAGACTGGGAAGTAAAAAGAAATCCTAAACTCTCCGATATATAATTCCTAGAAGACTCAAAACATTTTTCTAGACACAACTCGGCCGCTAAAAATGATCAATCAGTGGGGGCTCCTAAGGTCGGGGAAGGCTCTGATTACCAACTTGTAACACCCTCAATGCGACTACATCTCCCACGTGTCGAGGCACGACTTAGAGGCATAATCGCATTGAAGGCATTTGTCGCAAGTTAGGCAATCTTCACAAACATCCCATGTAATATAATTAATAAAGGGGAGATAACATAGTTGGCTTACACTCGCCACGTCAATCAAGTACAAAAATAGCATTACATCATCCAAACACTCATGGCCCGACTACGGCGCCAAAATAAAAGACAACCCAACAAGCGACACGGTCCCGATCACCCAACTGGGCACCACTACTGATCATTAGGAAAAGAAACATAGTAACGCTAAGAATCCTCGTCGAACTCCCACTTGAGCTCAAGCGCGCCATCTGGAGCTGTATCATCAGGCCCTGCATCTGGTGTAATAGTAATCTGTGAGCCACAGGGACTCAACAATCTCGCACCCTCGCGATCAAGACTATTTAAACTTAATAGGTAAGGCAAGGTAAATATATGTGGAGCTACAGCAAGTGACTACCATGTATGGTGGCTAACCTATTCGCAAAAGAGAGCGAGAAGAGAAGGCAAAGCGCGAACACATAACTAAAGAGGGCAATCCTGCGGCAAACATTACTCCAACACCATGTCCACTTCCCGGACTCCGCCGAGAAGAGGCCATCACGGTAACTCACACAGTTGATTCATTTTAATTAAGTTAATATTTAAGTTATCTACAACCGGACATTAACAAATTCCCATCTGCCCATAACCGCGGCCACGACTTTCGAAAGTTCAAATCCCTACAGGGGAGTCCCAACTTAGCCCATGACAAGCTCTCACGGTCAACGAAGGAATAGACCTCCTCCCGAGACGTTCCGATCAGACTCGGTATCTCGGTTCTTCAAGACATTTCGACAGGTTAAAACAAGACCAGCAACACCACCCGAATGTGCCGAAAAATCCCGATAGGAGTTGCACATATCTCGTTCTCAGGGCACACTCAGATGAGACATCCTACGAGTAAAACCAACCCTCAAGTTGCCTCGAGGTGGCCCCGCAGTCTACTCGGTCGGACCAACACTCAAAGGAGCACTGGCCCAGGGGGTTTAAAATAAGATAACCCTCGGGCTCCAGAAACCCAAGGGAAAAAGAGGCTAGGTGGCAAATGGTAAAACCAAGGTTGGGCATTGCTGGAAAAGCTTTAATCAAGACGAACTATCAAGGGGTTCCCATTATAACCCAACCGCATAAGGAACGCAAAATCCGGGAACATAACACCGATATGACGGAAACTAGGGCGGCAAGAGTGGAACAAAACACTAGGCGAGAGGCCAAGCCTTCCACCCTTTACCAAGTATATAGATGCATTAAGATAACATGGCAATATAATGATATCCCAACAAGTAAATAAATGTTCCAACAAGGAACGATCTCCAATCTTCACCTGCAACTAGCAACGCCATAAGAGGGGCTGAGGAAAGCGGTAACATAGCCAATCAACGATTTCCTAGGACATGGTGGGTTAGAGGCTGAACATGGCAATTTGGGAGGCTTGAAAGCAAGTGGTAGGCATCGAAGCTTTGGCATAGCAAAAGAGCGAGCATCTAGCAAAGCAAAGATAGTAGTGATTTCGAGGGTATGATCATCTTGCCTGCAAAGTTCTCAGAGTTGACTGGATCCTCGAAAGCAAACTCAACGGGCTCCTCGTTAGCGAACTCGTCTCCCGGCTCTACCCAAACAAGACAAACAAACAACAAGGACACAATCAACCACGTGCAAGGATCAAACAATATGGTGCAATGATGATATGCTATGCGGGATGCGATGCGGGATGCATATGCAAGATGTGACAGGGAATGCATGAACTTAGCCTCAACTTGGAAAACCAAGTGTGCCACTGGAAATATGAGATGAAATCGCTTGAAAACGATATAAAGATCACCAGAATCGGAGTTCTGGTTTGGAAATGGCAAGCGATTCAAATATGACCACGATCTGCGATTTACAGTAAGTAGCCATCTAAATGCAATGAGATGAACATGCTACAGCACCCAAACATGACAACAAAATACATGGCAGGGATGCATTCAAGATGCTTAACAAAAGTCTAGCACTGAGCTACGGCCAATTCATCCATTAACAGGTTCAAACAAGCATGGCAAAAATGCATATGGTAAACAGATCTCAGACTTGGTGAAATTAACACTTGTATGGAATTTCAGATCAGGTAGCACTCTTCGGAGCAACAAAACTATATGCTACAGGATCTGAACATGACAAAGTAAAGCATGGCAAGGAGCTACTCAAAGATCTTAACAAAAGTCCCTTAGTGACCTTGAGCCAAAAGGGATCACAAAATACATTTGCAAGCATGTGAACATGGCAAAAACATAATCAGTTTTCAGACTTAGTGAAAACTGGGACATGCTGAAAACAGATATCAAGTAGGCATGTTTACGAGCTCGATGCACTCACTACGGAGCAAGTCATGATAAGCTAAGCATACAACCATCAAGAATACACAAAATGAAAGCTAGACATGGCAAGAACAATAGCATAGCATGCACGGATCAACTACACCATCCTCGGCAAAATTGCAAACAAGTTGATAATCTGCCCAGATTCACAAAGTAGCAAAAGTAGAGCTCGATTGACTCAAGCTAGGGTGCTCCATAATTGCAAACAAAGACATGGATTGATAGAGAACTACAAGATTAACAAAACATCCTTACTGATTATCCTCAAAAGAGGCACGGATCACTAGGAAACAACATGAACATATGGCATCATGAACTAAACAGCTCAAGGACTTAGTGGAAATGCTAAGTCCCTGAAATCAGAATTACCAAGTGACTCACTTTGCAAGCTTGCACTAGTCACCACACACATCACAAAAATACATGGGTTGCACCTCTGGAAAGATGAAAAAACCCTTAACAAAACATATGTAGAGCATTAGGGCATATCATGCACACAATAATCATGGCAAAAATGACAAAAGTCTAACATGGAGTAGCAGATCTGACAATTAACTCAAGTAGCCTCCTTCTAATAGCATTTTGGGCATCAAGATGAACTCAAATGAAAATGATGCAATGGAATGAAATGATGTACTCTTAGAGACGAACAATTTGATATGCTATATGTCCAAATCGGAGCTACAGATGCAAAGTTATAGCATGACGAACATGAGCACATGGATTAGGGACTTAGGGAAAAAACGGGGTCAACCCTTATATTCCAGATCTGGATCGGGGCACGCAATCCGAGGAGCTTCGGCAGGGTACTGTTCACCGGAGAGTGTGGGGCGCCACCGGAGTCGAGGGATCCGGTCGGGGCTGGCAGCTCCGGCGCTGGGGAGGCCAGATACGTCGCCGGGACGGCGAGGGGCGATGCACGGCGGGGCGGAGCACCGAAACAAGGTGGCGGGGACCGGAGCTTGGCGCAGCACCCGGCGATGGCGTGCGGTGGCCGGCGGCGTCCGGTCGCCGGAGGCGGAGACGGGCGCGGGCGGAGGAGGTCGGGCGCGGGCGGCGGTAGTCTCTGGGCCGTGGGGGCCGGATCCGGGCCCTCCGGGCCGCGCGGCGCGCGGGGACAGGCGATGTGGGCGCGGCGGCGATTCTGGACGTGTCCGGCCGGACGAAATTTGTCCGCCGGCGCGTGGAGACGAAGGGGACTAAGGTTTTGGGAGAGGGGGGTCCGTGAATTTCGGGGAGGGACTATATATAGGCATAGGAGTAGTTAGGAGAGTCCAAATGAGGTTCGGTTTTCGGCCACGCAATCGTGATCGAATGCTCTAGATGATGGAGAAGGCTTAGGTGGGTTTTGGGCCAACTTGGAGGGGTGTTGGGCTGCAACACACACGAGGCCTTTTCGGTCCCTTGGTTAACCGTTGGAGCATCAAACGAAGTCCAAATGGTATGAAACGTGACAGGCGGTCTATCGGTAGTAAACAAAGGCCGCTTGGCAAGTCTCGGTCCAATCCGGAAATGTTTAATCCCCACACACGAAAGAAAGCTAGAAATGACCACCGGAGGAGAACGAAGTGCCGGAATGCAAAACGGACAACGGGGAAAATGCTCGGATGCATGAGACGAACACGTATGCAAATGCAATGCACATGATGACATGATATGAGATGCATGACAACGATAACAACACATGGGGACAAAGACCCGAACCCGAGAAAATAAAACAACTTAAGGCCGGAAACGGCAAGAGTTGGAGTACAAATAGGGAAAATTACACCCGGGGTGTTACATGCTGCTACTTGGTGGAGAATGTACCAGACCATCAATGGATGGCAAGGAGTAACCGCTTGGAAAGAATTTAAGTTGACTCTGTCAAAGTCTTGGCTTGTGTCCCAGAAGTTGAAGCCTTATGGAAAGGATATGAAGAAACCTTGTGCATGCAAGATTTGTGGAGAAATAGGACACACCCATAAAGAACACAAGGATGAATGCCCTAATTGTGAAGGAAGTCACCCAGTTGAAGAATGCCCAACTAGGCAGATTACTTGTTTCTTGTGTGAAGGGACTACCCACTATCCTGCTCAGTGTCACATTTACCCCATGGTACAATGAACCATCCAGCAGAAGAAAGAAGTAAAGAAAGGAGCCCTTATGGGAATTTTAGAAGAAACTGTGATGAAGGAAGAGGTGGAGGACACACCTAAAGAAGACCCGAGTAAACCCTGCACTAAGTCTTGCTATTCATGTGGAGAAGAAGGACACATCTCCCAAAATTGTTTGAATGGGGATCTAGTAGAATTCCCGACAGAGGAAGTAGAATATGACCCACAGGAAATAGAAGCCCTGATTGGAATGGAAAAGTCCAGGAAGAGAAACCGATTGGAGCCCAGGAGGGACCTGAGTCATATCATCTGTTACAGGTGCAAGGACTTAGGGCACTACCTCAACAACTGCCCAAAAAGGAAACCTTGATACTTGTCAGAAGTAATATGTTTTAGTTGTAATGGAGCAGGGCACTTTGCCAGAGAATGCCCTAAGGAGAAGGAAACTTGTGCTAGATAGTTGAGTTTGCAACAAAAGAAATGGAGTAGTAGAAGTGAGAACATTTTCTTTTATATTGAGGTGTTGAGTTGAGACATTTAATGGAAAAGCAAGAGATTGTAATCATTGGAGAATCAATAAAGTTAGCATCGTTGGTACTGATATGGATTTTATGAGTTGTTACTCTATGAAGAAGGATTTTGACCATTTTTGAGTATGTGAGAAATATGGTCTATGCAAGATTTGTGCATTTTAAGGGTGGTAGTACCCTGTAAGAACCGTTGACCCCTGGAAAAGATAAGGATACTCCACTGAGTGGATTTCAGACAAAATGAATACGAGTTTTGTCTCGATATGTGTGATGCCCCAAGAGTATGTGGGATGAAGTTGGAGACCGTCAGTTGTTTGGACCAAATGTGATCAAGGATGTTAAGTTGATTCAAGGTAGACTGAAGGTAGCTCAGTCCAGGCATAAGAGTTATGTAGACTCAAAAACTCAAGGAGGTAGTCTATGAAATTGGAGATAGAGCATGTCTTTGTGTGTCCCCTCTGCGAGGAGTTAAACGATTTGGAGTTAAGGGAAAGTTAGCCCCGAGATTTGTAGGACCATACCGAGTTTTGGAGCGTATGGGAGAAGTGGCCAACAAGTTGGAGTCACCCGAAGGACTGTCAGGAATTCATGATGTGTTTCATGTTTCCCAGTTGAAGAAGTGCCATGCAGAGATGGCCAATATTCCCCTATAAGGACGCTTGACCCTGGAAAGGATAATGATGTTCCACGAAGTGGAATATGGACTTCATAAGTATAAGTTTTTATCTCGGTATGAGGGATATCCCACGAGGATGAATAGATAAATTACTATTGGATATAAAGGAGGTATGATGTCGGAAATATGGATCAATGGAAACTCCATGATGAGTCTGAGTAATCATGTCCTAGTTTGGTGCCAATAGAAGGAAGTAAGATAGTACAATAGGATGGATTTAAGAATACTAGGAAGTTGGAAGTTGGAATAATGATCAGTTACCCGATGATAAGTTCAAGGACTACAAGTGATAAGATGGGCCATAACCCACAGGCCCCAGGACCTGCCAAGAAGCAAGCACATTCTTGCTGAAAGAAAAACCCTGGAGGAAGATACGACGTTTATCGGCAGACAATTTTATAGGAGTAACACAAAACCTGAGAGTTGTGAAGGAACGATAGATGTTTGTTTGGCTTGCAGAATCCATGGAATTATCCGAACTTAGTTCGTCGACAAGAGAAATTCTGCAATGCTTGTGAGGATGACTGAGTGTTAGTATGCGAGATTCGCTAAACTGTATACATGGTAATGATTTGGGTGCGGGATGGATTGATCACCATACCGACTTACTCTTATTATTCACCTTTTGCTATATGGGATGGTAAATCTGAGTGACTTGCCTATAGTAGAGAGACGACAATATTAAACCTTGTTTGAACCTTAAAATGGTATAGGTATTTTTCCCTTGTACAAGGCAGCTTTGCCAGCCGTAGGTTATACGGTGAGGATCAACCAGACCCATTTCCTGCAGAAGGAACCATAAATTGTTGACCACCATGAGATATCGATAGTTGTTTAGTTTTGGCGCCAGACCCGTCAGCTAAGAAGACCCAGTCACAGAAGAACCTTTCCAAGATGAAAGACAGAAGAATTGAGGAAAAGGTTATGCCACTACCGAAAGAGCCCAGATAAGGAATTATCCTAAAAATCTGAGAAGACCGACACTGTTAACAATATGGATGAAGTATATGAGTTTTGATGGAACCGTAACCATGCTTCTAAGGGTGGTAGCACCATAGACCCCGGAGACGATTGATGAAATTTTGAAGAGACCCCGAACCTAACCTATTTCTTTCAAGCCTCTCCGAATCTCGAGGACGAGATTCCTTTTAAGGGTGGTAGGTTTGAATCATAAACTTCATTGAAAACTAACAAACTATAATCTCAGTCATTGGAGCAATTGCAATTTATCATAACATAGGAAAGAGTCAACATATAAGAGCTTTTCAGCAAGTCCACATACTCAACTATCATGTAGTCTTTCACAATTGCTAACACTAACGCAATACTTATGGGTATGGAGTTTTAATCGGACACATAGAAAGATAGGGGCTTATAGTTTTTCCTCCCAATGCTTTACCTCAAGGGTAATGTCAACAATAATAGTTCATGAAAACTCACATCCAATTAGCCATATATATCAGGATCTTTCCAACATACTGTTGTAACATCCCAAAATTCTAAATTTTGGAATGTTATAATAAATAGATAGATTTGATTGATTGTTTGCTTGATTGTGTGAAATCGAGTGAAATTCGAAACCTTTTTGAAAGTTAAATGAGAGGGAATAAAAGGACTTTCCCAAACTTTCATTTTTTTTCATTCGTGATCTCCGTGAATTCAAATTCTTTTCACCACGAAAACCTGGAGAGAAGATGACATGACTTCTTCCATTTATTTAAATGACAAGGGGTGTTGAAAATATTTGAATTTCATTTGGAAAATATTTCCAATTCTGAAACTTTATGCAACTCAATGATTTTCATGAGAGGAGATAAAATGACTTCTTCAAATTATATGAAATATGAGTTGGGAGTTTCAAAGGATCAAATTCAAAGTCTTTTTGGAATTTATTTTCAATTTGGAGTTATTTGGATTTTATTCAAATCATTTTTCTCCAAAAATAAAATACATGGAAAATAGGGTAACATGATTCCCTACAATAGAAAATTGGAGAGAAATAAATTTGATTTCATTTTGGTATTTTTAAAATGATTTTTGTTGGATCTTATTAGAGGAGGAGCACTGTTAGAATTATTAGAATTTGTGTGTATTTTATTTAATGCTAGAAAAATGTTCATGTCGTAGAAAATATTTTTCTGAAAATTTTGATATATAATATGCCTATATAAATTTTTTATTTTATTTTGTTATTCGGTTTTCCTTCTGTTTCTATTTAAAAAAGAATTATACGTGCGGCCCATATTTATTTATCGCCTACATGCGCAGTATAGTAGCTTCTGGCGTCCCATTGTTTTTCTCTTAAATAGGCCAGGCCCAGCTAGCTTTTTCTTTTTTTTCTCTTAGGCCGAATTTTGTAAAAAAAACTGCACCGCAGCGTGCGCGGGGCCGGCCGAAGGCCTTTAGGCCCATCCGCCTCTTTTCTTCTCTGTTTCATATATTTTCGTCTACGTTTAGTCCCACATTGCCTAGCCTTTGACCTCTAAACCTATTTTCCACCAATAAATATAGACCCATAGAGCCTCCAAAAATTATCCGATTCGGGTTAAATCAATATTTTGGTTTGACTAGATTCATTTAAGAAAAATATATTTCTCTTCTCCGGCGCGACTTTTGGAAAGTGTCTCCTTTCTCTAAAGTTGTCTTTTCTCTGCCTTATAAAGGTATCTTTCTTTATTTTTTTTCTTCTTATACCTTTGTAGTTTATTATTTATAGACTAATATGACAAAATAATTAGATTGTCAATTAGTCTACGTATTTATACATTAGACCCTAGCCCGTAGCTATTTTTTCTTCCGTAAAACAGCTTGGCCCTAATTTTTCAAATAGCCATAACTTTTTACTCGTTTGTCCAAATCCAACGAAACCAGCGCCCACTTCTTCGCTATAGTCTCCTCTATCCAGTAATACAACTCAAACATGTTTTTGAAAAGTTTAAAATTTAAATTAAATCAGATTTGAATTCAAACTTTGTTTGATCATAACTTGAGTTTCATAGCTCCGTTTGAGTTGATTCTTTTTGCAAATCGGAGCTCTTGACCTAAACTTTCTTATAAGGCCAAATTCATATAATTTTGGTACTGTTAGAAATTGTTTTATGTTGCAAGAGTTATTTGCTTGGTTTTGATGTTTTCCGAATTGTCTTCTTCGATCTTTCTGATACTTTGAGTGACTGCTTATGTGTGGTTACTATTGCTTGCTTACGATAGATTGACCGGAGTGTGACGAGTAGAACTATCAAGAGTTTTGAGTGTGAATCATCTTCATCAACATTGCAGGCAAGTTCACACTTTGATCATACCTCTTACTACCCAGTTTTATTTGCATTAGATCAATCCTCAAACATTGCATGATTAGGATCTAATTAAATTGTGGGATGGGAAGTAGTTGAGGTAGTACCTATTATTTGTTTATCATCAAACCCTTGGGAGTTACTATTACGTTATGCTTACATTGCCATGCTATGCTTGTAGACGTGGATTGGGTTTTGATCATATCCATGATAGATGTGAGATTGTTAATTAATGGTTTACTTAAGGTGGCAACTTAAACACACATCTGGGTGGATTGAGGCACCTGGGTATTCCCGGATTGCCTACCTAGGCACCGGGGTAGACCAGGATTGCCTGTTTTTTTATGGACCGCCACCCAGGCTCAAAGGGATCATGAGATTATTCATACTAGAAACTTCCGTGTGCAGACACAAGCTATTATGGGCTCTAACATAGTTTACTAAGTCGTGCGAACTCTTACAGTGGTAGACTAGCAGATGTAGGGGAAAGTAGGTGTAACGGTCTACCCATCTTAAGGTGCTAGCGCTTCTGAAAGACTATGTCTCGGTCATCCGTTTCTCAAACACCATGTAGTGCGAGAAATCCAACGGAGGACATCGAGTCTTGTGGGGAAAAGTGCGCAACCTCTGCAGAGTGTACAAACTAATCATGATTAGCCGTGTCCCCGGTTATGGACGTCTTGATTATCTAGTTCTTGGATTATCCTGTTGATCTCATCACGTTACTTAAATAATTGGTGGGGTTTTAATGATGATGCTTAATTGGGATTGAGAATGTTGTCAACCATTCTCAATGTTTAACAACCACCATGGTAGTGAAATAAAATTTATTCCTTTGTAGTAGGGAAAAATTGGCTTTTCGCAAAAACATATAACCATAGAGCTTTTCCACCAGCCATATATGCATGTAGTGATAGCCATTGTTCATCATTCTCTATGGTGTAAATTTGCCAGTACATTCAATGTACTGACCCTTTGTGGCTGCAACGTCTCATGTTGCAGGATATCTTACGACGCGTAAGTGATACGTTAGGGTTACGATTTCTACACTCAACTTTGCCGTTGGTGTTGATGGGAATCCACAACCTTGTTACTTTCGCTATTTTGGATTGAGGTAATAGTATTTACATTACTTTACACATGTGATTTACCTCTGTTATAAATCCTCGAGTACTATGTGTGTCAGCATACCGATCCAGGGATGACACTTAAGCACAGAGACTTGATCCATTCGGGTCAGGTCGCTACAACTGTGCTTGCCAAAGGATAAAATGTAAAAAGGAAGGGTGAAGATCACCATGAATCTTATGCAAGGTAGGAGATAAAAGTAAAAGATAGGCCCTTCGCAGAGGGAAGTAGAGGGAAGCAAAGGTTTTCATGCGCTTTTATGGTTTGATGCACAAAATCTTAGTGCAAGAGAACGTCACTTTATATTGCCACTTGTGATATGGACCTTTATTATGCAGTCTGTCACTTTTATTTCTTCCATATCACACGATCGTATAAAGCTTATTTTCTCCCACACTAATAAGTCATACATATTTAGAGAGCAATTTTTATTGCTTGCACCGATGACAACTTACTTAGAGGATCTTACTCAATCCATAGGTAGGTATAGTGGACTCTCATGGCAAAACTGGTTTAAGGGTATTTGGAAGCACAAGTAGTATCTCTACTTGGTGCAATGAATTTGGCTAGCATGAGGGGGAAAGGCAAGCTCAACCATGTTGGATGATCCATGACAATATAATTTATCTCAGATGTAAGAAAACATAACCCATTACGTTGTCTTCCTTGTCAAACATCAACTCTTTAGCATGTCATATTTTAATGAGTGCTCACAATCATAAAAGATGTCCAAGATAGTATATCTATATGTGAAGACCTCTCTTTCTTTATTACTTCCTATTAATTGCAACGATGACCAAAACTATGTTTGTCAACTCTCAACAACTTTTATTCACCATACTTTTTCTATGTGAGCTCATTACTCTCCATAAGACTCACATGATCTCTTTGTTTCTTTTTATTTCTTTCTCTTTTCTTTTATTCACTTAGGATCATGGCAAAAGAATCAAGCCCTTGACTCAACACTAATCTTTATTATATAACTCATGGACTCGATTACATAGAAGGATTATAAAGCAAAACTCACAACTAGATCATACTAAGAACTTTTATTCTACTAGATCAAGATATTACCAAAAGGATCGAACTAAGAAAAACGGTAAAGATAAAAGTGATGGTGATACGATACCAGGGCACTCCCCCAAGCTTGGCAGTTGCCAAGGGGAGTGCCCATACCCATGTGATTATGTCTCCTTTGTTGGTGAAGAAGGTGGAGTTGTTGATGATGGATAGTCGCACATCGAGCATAGGAGGTCTTTTAACTTGCGGATAATGCCCTTGAGTGCGATGATATGCTCCTTCAACAAAATATTTTCACGTGTGAGATACTTATTTTGTATACGAGCTAACTCAATCATCTTGAAAGCTTCGATCTCTATTGGGGTAAGAAGATTGTGATCAAGTTGAAGGGTGTCTTCTGTTGCCAGAACTTGGTCCTCCATGGCCTTTTTGATCCCTTCATCCTTGTTGATCTCCATGGGTTCTTCTCTCTTCAGCTCTATCTTCATTAGCCAAGCATCATTGCTCTCATGGTTGGAGGAGGAGGGAGACGACATATTACCTGGCCTTGACAACCATGACAGAAAACAGCTCGAAACAAAGACAGAAGATAATTGTGTGGTACGGGAGTCAAAACCTCCGAGAGATTATATAATGAATTTTTACCGACCAAAATACGTGTAGTGTAAGAAAACGGAGTCCGCAAAGCGCACGAGGTGCCCACGAGGTAGGGGGCGCGCCCTCCACCCTCGTGGAGCCCTCGTGTCCTTCCCGGACTGCTTCTTATTTTTCTATTTTTCTAAATATTCCAAAACGAAGAAATATTGCCTTAAAAACTGTTTTGGAGTCGGTTTACTTACCGTACCACATACCTATTCCTTTTCGGAGTCTGGAACATTCCAGAAAGTGTACCTTATGTATTCCTCCGGGGTTACAGTTTCAATAACATTGGTTTCGACATTTACGGGATTACCTAAGATATAATGTTTGATTCTTTGACCGTTCACCACCTTCGGATTTGTGCCTTCGAAGTTGTTGATTTTTATGGTACCGGAACAATAGACCTCCTCGATAACGTAAGGACCTTCCCGTTTAGAGAGAAGTTTTCCTGCAAAAAATCTTAAACGAGAGTTGTATAGCAATACATAGTCAGCTACATTAAACTCACGCTTTTGTATCCTTTTATCATGCCATCTTTTAACTTTTTCTTTAAACAACTTGGCATTTTCGTAGGCTTGGGTTCTCCATTGATCGAGTGAGCTAATATCAAATAACCTCTTCTCACCGGCAAGTTTAAAATCATAACTGAGCTCTTTAATAACCCAATATGCCTTGTGTTCTAGTTCGAGAGGTAAGTGACATGCTTTTCCATAAAACATTTTATACGAAGACATACCCATAGGATTTTTATATGCAGTTCTATAGGCCCATAATGCATCATCAAGTTTCTTGGACCAATTCTTTCTAGATCTATTAATAGTCTTTTGCAAAATTAATTTGAGCTCTCCATTACTCAATTCTACTTGACCACTAGACTGTGGGTGATAAGGAGATGCAATTCTATGATTAACATCATATTTAGCAAGCATTTTACGGAAAGCCCCATGAATAAAATGTGAACCACCATCAGTCATTAAATATCTAGGGACTCCAAATCTTGGAAAAATATCTTCTTTAAGCATTTTAATAGAAGTGTTATGATCAACACTACTAGTTGGAATAGCTTCTACCCACTTAGTAACGTAATCAACAACAACTAAAATATGTGTATATCCATTAGAGGAAGGAAAAGGTCCCATATAGTCAAAGCCCCAAACATCAAATGGTTCAATAACAAGTGAATAGTTCATAGGCATTTCTTGACGTCTACTAATATTACCAATTCTTTGACATTCATCACAAGATAAGACAAACTTACGAGCATCCTTGAAGAGAGTAGGCCAATAAAAACCAGATTGCAATACCTTATGTGCAGTTCATCATAAGCTTCGGAGTGACACTTGCATAGGATCTGTTCCTGTTCATGCTCAGGTACACAACGTCTAATAACACCATCTACTCCTTGTTTATAAAGATGTGGGTCATCCCAAAAGTAATGCCTCAAACCATAGAAGAACTTTTTTCTTTTGCTGAATGTGAAACTAGGTGGTATAAACTTAGCAACAATGTAATTAGCATAATCAGCATGCCATGGAGCAGTATGAGAGGCATTTATGACATTTAGTTGCTCATTAGGAAAGCTATCATTAATAGGAAGTGGGTCACCAAGCACATTTGCTAACCTAGACAAGTTGTCTGCAATGGGGTTCTCAGCTCCCTTTCTAACAACAATATGTAAGTCAAATTCTTGTAGCAAGAGAACCCATCTAATAAGTCTAGGTTTAGCATCTTTCTTTTCCATAAGATATTTAATAGCAGCATGATCAGTGTGAATAGTTACCTTAGAATCAACAATATAAGGTCTGAACTTATCACAAGCAAATACAACTGCTAAAAATTCTTTTTCAGTACTAGCATAATTTCTTTGAGCATTGTCTAGGGTCTTACTAGCATATTGAATAACATTTAATTTCTTATCAACTCTTTGCCCTAGAACAGCACCTACAGCATAATCACTGACGTCACACATAATTTCAAAGGGTAAATTCCAATCAGGTGGCTGAACGATAGGTGCAGAGATCAATGCTTTCTTAAGTATTTCAAATGCTTCTACACAATCATCATCAGAAACAAATGGTATATCTTTTTGTAATAAATTAGTTAGGGGCCGAGAAATTTTTGAGAAGTCCTTAATGAACCTCCTATAAATTCCGGCGTGACCAAGGAAACTTCTTATACCTTTGATGTCCTTGGGACATGGCATCTTTTCAATAGCATCAACCTTGGCTTCATCAACCTCAATACCTCTTTCAGAAAATTTTTGCCCCAAGACAATACTTTCATTAACCATAAAGTGGCACTTTTCCCAATTCAAGACAATATTAGTTTCTTCACATCTCTGCAAAACTCGATCAAGGTTGCTCAAGCAATCATCAAAAGAAGATCCATAGATGGAGAAATCATCCATGAAAACCTCACAAATCTTTTCACAAAAGTCAGAGAATATAGCCATCATGCATCTTTGAAAGGTAGCAGGTGCATTACATAGACCAAAAGGCATATGTCTATAAGCAAAAGTACCAAAAGGGCAAGTAAAAGTAGTCTTTTATTGATCTTTGGCTGACACAGGTATTTGGGAGAAACTAGAATAACCATCTAGAATGCAAAAATGTGTATGTTTGGATAGTCTTTCTAGCATTTGATCGATAAAAGGTAAGGGCTAATGATCCTTTTTAGTTGCCTTATTTAATTTGCGGAAATCAATTACCATCCTATAACCTGTAATAATTCTTTGAGGAATCAATTCATCTTTATCATTAGGAACGACAGTAATACCTCCCTTCTTAGGGACACAATGGACAGGACTTACCCACTGACTATCAGCAACGGGATAGATTATACCTGCCTCAAGGAGCTAGTATTTCCTTTCTTACCACTTCTTTCATTTTAGGATTCAGCCGTCGTTGATGATCACGAACTGGTTTAGTATCTTCTTCCAAATTAATTTTATGTTGACATAGAGTGGGACTAATGCTCTTAAGATCATCAAGAGTATACCCAATAGCAGCACGGTGCTTCTTCAGAGTTTCCAATAATCTCTCCTCCTCATGATCTGAAAGGTTAGCACTAATAATAACATGATATATCTTTTTCTCATCAAGATAAGCATATTTAAGAGTATCAGGTAACGGTTTAAGCTCAAACACGGGATCACCCTTGGGTGGAGGAGGATCCCCTAGGATTTCAACATGCAAATTGTGTTTCAGAATAGGTTCCTGTTTAAAGAATACTTCATCCATTTCCCTTCTTTCATTCATAAACATGTCATTTTCATGGTCTAGCAAATATTGTTCTAAAGGATCACTAGGAGGTACGGCAATATAAGCAAGACCAATAATTTCATCCTTACTAGGTAATTCTTCTTCACGGTGTTGTCTACTAAATTTAGAGAAATTAAATTCATGAGTCATATCATCTAAACCGATAGTAACAACATCCCTTTTGCAATCTATGGTAGCATTAACAGTGTTTAAGAAGGGTCTACCAAATATAATTGGACAAAAGCTATCTTGTGGGGAACCAAGAACAAGAAAATTAGTAGCATATTTAGTTTTCCGACACAAGACTTCAACATCTCTAACAATTCCCATTGGTGAAATAGTATCTCTATTGGCAAGTTTAATTGTGACATCAATATCTTCTATCTCAGCAGGTGCAATATCATGCATAATTTATTTGTATAAGGAATAAGGTATTGCGCTAGCACTAGCACCCATATCACATAAGCCATGATAACAATGATCTCCTATTTTAACAAACATAACAGGCATGCCTACCACTGGTCTGTTTTTATCTTTAGCACAAGGTTTTGCAATTCTAGCGGTCTCATCAAGGAAATGAATAACATGCCCATCAATATTATCAGACAAGAGATCTTTAACAATAGCAATATCAGGTTCAACTTTAATTTGCTCATGAGGTGTATAAGTTTTAATATTGCTTTTACGAACCATAGTTGAAGCTTTAGCATGATCCTTTATCCTAACAGGAAAAGGTGGTTTCTCAACATAAGAAGTAGGAACAATAGGATCATTATAAGTGACAATCTTTTCTTCAACTTTAATAGGTGCAGCTACTTTTACTTCTATGGGAGGATGACATTTAAACCACTTCTCCTTGGGGAGATCAACATAAGTAGCAAAAGATTCACAGAAAGAAGCTACTATCTCAGAGTCAAGTCCATATTTAGTGCTAAATTTATGGAAAACATCGGTATCCATAAAAGATTTAACACAATCAAAACTAGGTGTCATACCTGACTCCTTACCTTTGTCGAGGTCCCAATCTTCAAAGTTGCGTTTAATTCTTTCCAATAAATCCCATTTGAATTCAATAGTCTTCATCATAAAAGAGCCAGCACAAGAAGTATCAAGCATGGTGCAATTGCTATCAGAAAGCCGAGCATAAATTTTTTGAATAATCATTTCTCTTGAGAGCTCATGATTGGGGCATGAATATAACATTGATTTAAGCCTCCCCCAAGCTTGAGAGATGCTTTCTCCTTCGCGAGGCCAAAAATTATATATATAATTGTGATCACGATGAACAAGATGCGTAGGATAAAACTTCTGATGAAATTCCAATTTCAATCGTTTGTAATTCCAAGACCCCATATCATCACATAGCCTATACCATGTCGATGCATCTCCCTTCAAAGATAAAGGGAAGACCTTCTTCTTAACAATATATACGGGTACACCTGCAAGCTTAAATAATCCACAAACTTCATCCACATATATTAGATGCTCATCAGGATGTTTTGTTCCATCTCCTAAAAAGGGATTAGCTAGCAGTTTTTCTATCATACCCGAAGGAATTTCAAAGCAGACATTTTCACTTTCAGTAGGTTCAGTAGGTTGAGGAGCAACTCTTTGCTCTACTGGTCGGGGTGAAGATACCCCGAACAAGCCCCTCAAGGATTACTTTCCATAGTAACAAGTGACAGTAAATTTCAACACACTATATAAATTTTTCCTTACCAAATTCCACCTACCAAAGGCGCTTCACTCCCCGGCAATGGCGCCAGAAAGAGTCTTGATGACCCACAAGTATAGGGGATCTATCGTAGTCCTTTCGATAAGTAAGAGTCTCGAACCCCATGAGGAGTAGAAGGAAATGATAAGCGGTTTCCAGCAAGGTATTCTCTGCAAGTACTGAAACAAGTGGTAACATATAGTTTTGTGATAGGATAATTTGTAACGAGAAACAAGTAAAGAAGTAAATAAGATGCAGCAAGGTGGCCCAATCTTTTTTGTAGAAAAGGACAAGCCTGGACAAACTCTTATATAGAGAAAATCCCTCCCGAGGACACATGGGAATATCGTCAAGCTAGTTTTCATCATGCTCATATGATTTGCATTCGGTACTTTGATAATTTGGTATGTGGGTGGACCGGTGCTTGGGTACTGTCCTTACTTGGACAAGCATCCCACTTATGATTAACCTCTATTGCAAGCATCCGCAACTACAACAAAAGTATTAAGGTAAACCTAACCATAGCATGAAACATATGGATCCAAATTAGCCCCTTATGTAGCAACGCATAAACTGGGGTTTAAGCTTCTGTCACTCTCGCAACCCATCATCTACTTATTACTTCCCAATGCCTTCCTCTAGGCCCAAATAATGGTGAAGTCTCATGTAGTCGACGTTCACATAACACCACTAGAGGAGAGACAACATACATCTCATCAAAATATGGAACGAATACCAAATTCACATGACTACTAATAGCAAGACTTCTCCCATGTCCTCAGGAACAAACGTAACTACTCATAAATCATAAACATGTTCATAATCAGAGGGGTATTAATATGCATATAGGATCTGAACATATGATCTTCCACCAAATAGACCAACTAGCATCAACTACAAGGAGTAATTAACACTACTAGCAACCTACTAGCACCAATCCCGGACTTGGAGACGAGAATTGGATACAAGAGATGAACTAGGGTTTTGAGAGGAGATGGTGCTGATGAAGATGTTGATGGAGATTGCCCTCCCCGATGAGAGGAGCGTTGGTGATGACGATGGCGATGATTTCCCCCTCCGAGAGGGAAGTTTCCCGGGCAGAACAGCTCTGGCGGAGCCCTAGATTGGTTCCGCCAAGGTTCCGCCTCGTGGCGCCGGAGTTTCGTCCGAAAAGATGGCTTCTTATTTTTTCCTATCGAAAGACTTCATATAGCAGAAGATGGCCACTGGAGGGCCACCAGGGGGCCCATGAGGTAGGGGGCGCACCCCCACCCTCGTGGGCAGGGTGTGGCCCCTCTAGTGAATTTCTTTCGCTGAGTATTTTTTTCCTTACTAAATTCCACCTACCAAAGGCGCCTCACTCCCCGGCAACGGTGCCAGAAAAGAGTCTTGACGATCCACAAGTATAGGGGATCTATCGTAGTCCTTTCGATAAGTAAGTGTCTTGAACCCAACAAGGAGTAGAAAGAAATGATAAGCGGTTTCCAATAATGTATTCTCTGCAAGTACTGAAACAAGTGGTAACAGATAGTTTTGTGATAGGATAATTTGTAACGAGCACCAAATAAAAAAAGTAAATAAGGTGCAGCAAGGTGTCCCAATCCTTTTTGTAGCAAAGGACAAGCCTGGACAAACTCTTATATAGAGAAAAGCGCTCCCAAGGACACATGGGAATATCGTCAAGCTAGTTTTCATCACACTCATATGATTTGCGTTCGGTACTTTGATAATTTGGTATGTGGGTGGACAGGTGCTTGGGTATTGTCCTTACTTGTACAAGCATCCCACTTATGATTAACCTCTATTGCAAGCATCCGCAACTACAACAAAAGTATTAAGGTAAACCTAACCATAGCATGAAACATATGGATCCAAATCAGCCCATTACGTAGCAACGCATAAACTAGGGTTTAAGCTTCTGTCACTCTAGGAACCCATCATCTACTAATTACTTCCCAATGCCTACCTCTAGGCCCAAATAATGGTGAAGTCTCATGTAGTTGACGTTCACATAACACCACTAGAGGAGAGACAACATACATCTCATCAAAATATGGAACGAATACCAAATTCACATGACTACTAATAGCAAGACTTCTCCCATGTCCTCAGCAACAAACGTAACTACTCACAAAGCATAAACATGTTCATAATCAGAGGGGTATTAATATGCATATAGGATCTGGACATATGATCTTCCACCAAATAAACCAACTAGCATCAACTACAACGAGTAATTAACACTACTAGCAACCTACTAGCACCAATCCTGGACTTGGAGACGAGAATTGGATACAAGAGATGAACTAGGGTTTTGAGAGGAGATGGTGCTGATGAAGATGTTGATGGAGATTGCCCTCTCCCGATGAGAGGAGCGTTGGTGATGACGATGGCAATGATTTCCCCCTCCGAGAGGGAAGTTTCCTGGGCAGAACAGCTCTGCTGGAGCCCTAGATTGGTTCCGCCAAGGTTCCGCCTCGTGGCGCCGGAGTTTCGTTCGAAAAGATGGCTTCTTATTTTTTTCCCAGCGAAAGACTTCATATAGCAGAAGATGGCCACTGGAGGGCCACCAGGGGGCCCACGAGGTAGGGGGCGTGCCCCCACCCTCGTGGGCAGGGTGTGGCCCCTCTGGTGAATTTCTACCACTGAGTATTTTTTGCATTACCAAATTCCACCTACCAAAGTCGCTTCACTCCCCAGCAACGGCGCCAGAAAAGAGTCTTGACGATCCACACGTATAGGGGATCTATCGTAGTCCTTTTGATAAGTAAGTGTGTCGAACCCAACAAGGAGTAGAAAGAAATGATAAGCGGGGTCCAGTAAGGTATTCTCTGCAAGTACTGAAACAAGTGGTAACAGATAGTTTTGTGATAGGATAATTTGTAACGAGCAACAAATAAAAAAAGTAAATAAGGTGCAGCAAGGTGTCCCAATCCTTTTTGTAGCAAAGGACAATCCTGGACAAACTCTTATATAGAGAAAAGTGCTCCCAAGGACACATGGGAATATCCTCAAGCTAGTTTTCATCACACTCATATGATTTGCGCTCGGTACTTTGATAATTTGGTATGTGGGTGGACCGGTGCTTGGGTATTGTCCTTACTTGGACAAGCATCCCACTTATGATTAACCTCTATTGCAAGAATCCGCAACTACAACAAAAGTATTAAGGTAAACCTAACCATAGCACGAAACATATGGATCCAAATCAGCCCATTACGAAGCAACGCATAAACTAGGGTTTAAGCTTCCGTCCGTCTAGCAACCCATCATCTACTTATTACTTCCCAATGCCTTTCTCTAGGCCCAAATAATGGTGAAGTGTCATGTAGTCGATGTTCACATAACACCACTAGAGGAGAGACAACATACATCTCATCAAAATATCGAACGAATACCAAATTCAAATGACTACTAATAGCAAGACTTCTCCCATGTCCTCAGGAACAAACGTAACTACTCACAAAGCATAAACATGTTCATAATCAGAGGGGTATTAATATGCATATAGGATCTGAACATATGATCTTCCACCAAATAAACCAACTAGCATCAACTACAACGAGTAATTAACACTACTAGCAACCTACTAGCACCAATCCCGGACTTGGAGACGAGAATTGGATACAAGAGATGAACTAGGGTTTTGAGAGGAGATGGTGCTGATGAAGATGTTGATGGAGATTGCCCTCTCCCGATGAGAGGAGTGTTGGTGATGACGATGGCGATGATTTCCCCCTCCGAGAGGGAAGTTTCCCCGGCAGAACAGCTCTGCCAGAGCCCTAGATTGGTTCCGCCAAGGTTCCGCCTCGTGGCGGCGGAGTTTCGTCCGAGAAGATGGCTTCTTATTTTTTCCCATCGAAAGACTTCATATACAAGAAGATGGCCACCAGGGGGCCCACGAGGTAGGGGGGCGCACCGAGGGTGGTAGGGCGCGCCCCCCACCCTTGTGGGCAGGGTGTGCCCCCCCTGGTGAATTTCTTCTGCTGAGTATTTTTTATATATTCTGAAAACGTCTTCTGTGAAGTTTCAGGACTTTTGGAGCTGTGCAGAATAAGTCTCTAATATTTGCTTCTTTTCTAGCCCACAATCCCAGCTGTCGGCATTCTCCCTCTTTAGGTAAACCTTGTAAAATAAGAGAGAATAGACATAAGTATTGTGACATAATGTGTAATAACAGCCGATAATGCAATAAATATCGATATAAAAGCATGATGCAAAATGGACGTATCAGCGCTGCAACCAAGGAGTGAAGGTTTCAACTTGGAAAGTAAGGCGGAAACAGGGGAAATGTAGCTATTGATAAGGGAAGGGGCGGGGAGGTAGATATTTTCATGGAAGCCAAAAATTTGGAATCGCTTTAGTGAAAAAACTGGCGCGCAAAGTGTCATCAGACACGGTCCCTTATTCAGAACTGTGTACGATATGTGAACATCACAAGCGATTCAGATAGCTTAACCCGTGTGTGATGAGTTTGAACGTCAAAAAATTTGGTTTGAATTTCCATGGTTACAGTGGTCATCCATGTCATTGCATAATTTGGGTACACAAAGGAGACTACAACACACCCACACTTCTTAATCGAGCAAGTTCAGCAATTAAACAGAGCTAGCTGACCTAAACATTACCCTAACAAATTAAAGACCGGTGCTCTTAATTAAACAAAACAAAGAGTACTACTACGGCTGGTGCTCGTCGATCTTCGCCGCCGCCTCCATGTCCAGCTCACACCCGACGGTCTCCTGGGGAAGGGGCCCCATGGCATCCATCACACCATACTCGGCAAGCATCTCGCCATCCGCATCCGCCATCTCTTTGGAAAAGGCCGCCATGAGCTGGGTGTGGGCGGACGCGATCTGGGTTTGGACGGGCTCCGTCATCGCAAGGTATGCGGCGGAGGAACGAACAGCTGCTCGAACGTTCTCGGCGATTGCCAGCTCTTCGGCCATGGGTTGCTGACCGTTGTCGGAGAAGCTTCGTTCAATTTGTGCGGTGACCGCCAGGAGTTGGGCGTGGGCGGCCTCGACATGGTTGTGGGCGGCCTCCATCAGGGCTAAGGCCGCCGCTGCGGAACGACGATGCTCCTCATGACGCGGGTCCACATGCTCATCTTTCACCGGCGACGAGTGAACAGTGAAATGATATTTGTGGAGCGAGCTAGTGTGCTTGAGACGCCGGCTGTGGACTGTAGCCGACGCACCTTCTCGCGTAAGCCATAGGCATACTATACACTGACGATGCTCCAGGATATTTTGTGCTGCACCTCACATGGTTGGTGATAATAAATTGTGTGTGATCTACTTGATTTTTCATCTTGATTTGAATTACATAATGGGGTCACAGCGGCAATGGACGGTGTTTGAATTGCTAGACCTTTTATCTGGAGTGAACATGCAACTATATGTGTGTCGTAAAAGAATTGGAATTATTCAGGGTTCGTTTGCACATTTTATACATTAAATTGGTTTTCTAGCCATTTCAGGTGCACAATTCAAAATTAAACTACATGCACATGCTCCGGTGCACCAACATGGGTTGTAAAATCATATATGTGTCCATGGGTTTATGCTTATGTCCCATGCAAGAAATGGGGATGAAATTCGAACACCACGACATCGTGGCTCTCCGGCAAACGTCGACGTACTTGCTTTTGTAATTCTAGTAAATCCAAAATTCGTCCGAAATTCATGAAACTTGGCATGCTATCATGGAGCGGCATCAACATGTTGTGGTAAATTTTTTGTCCCATTTGGGGTAGGTTTGGGTATAACCTTCTCATAAACCAGAGCTTCTCACAACAAGTGTGATGGTTTCGGTAGGGAATGTTTCACCTTTTTGGATGAAATGATATCCGTTGCCTTTTCTTGATTTCAAATTTTTTCCTAGTGTCAACATAGAACAACAGGAGTGGTGTTTCAATTTTTGGGATTTTTCGGGGTTCGCTTGGACATTTTTATACATTAACTAAGTTTTATATGCATTCATGTGCATAATTCAAATTTGAACTACAGGCACATGCTCTAATGCATATAAATTAGTTGAAAATTCAAATCTGTGTCCTTGGTTGCCTGCTTAGGTCCCGTGGAAGAAATGGGAATGAATGTCAAACACCTTCTACCGTCACTCGGTCGCAAACATTGAGATACCTGGTTTTTAAATTCTACTCCCTCCGTCCCATAATATAAGAACGTTTTTGACACTAGTGTAGTGTTAAAAACGTTCTTATATTTTGGGATAGAGGGAGTAGTAAATCCAAAACTCGTCTGAAATTCATGAAACTTGGCATGCTATCATGGAGCGGCATCAACATGCCGTGGTAAATTTTTTGTCCCATTTGGGGCAGGTTTGGGTATATGCTTCTCACGAACCAAAGCTTCTCACAACAAGCATGATGGTTTCGGTAGGGAACGTCCCACCTTTGGGGACGAAACGATATCCATTGCCTCTTATGGCTTTCAATATTTTTCTTGTTTCAACATAGAGCAACATGAGTGTTGTGTCAATTTTTGTGATTTTTCCGGGTTCGTTTGGACATTTTTATGCATTAACTGAGTTTTCAATGCATTTATGTGCATAATTCAAATTTGAACTACATGCACATGCTCCAATGCATATAAATTGGTTGAAAAATCAAATCTGTCTCCTTGGGTGCATGCTTAGGTCCCATGCAAGAAATGGGAATGAATTTCAAAGACCAGGGCACCGTTGATTGCCGGCAAAACGTTGAGATACCTTATTTTTAAATTCTAGTAAATCCAAAACTCGTCTGAAATTCATGAAACTTGGCATGCTATCATGAAGCAGCATCAACATGCCATGGTAAAATTTTTGTCCCATTTGGGGCAGGTTTGGGTATATGCTTCTCACAAATCAGAGCTTCTCACAACAATCATGATGGTTTCGGTATGGAACGTCCCACTTTCGGGGACGAAACGATATCCATTTCCTCTTATTGCTTTCAAATTTTTCTCATGTCAACATAGAACAACATGAGTGTTATGTCAATTTTTGTGATTTTTCAGGGTTTGTTTGGACATTTTTATGCATTAACTGAGTTTTCAATGCATTTATGTGCATAATTCAAATTTGAACTACATGCACATGCTCTAGTGCATATAAATTGGTTGAAAAATCAAATCTATGTCCTTGGGTGCATGCTTAGGTCCCATGCAAGAAATTGGAATGAATTTCAAACACCAGGGCACTGTTGATTGCCGGCAAAACATTGAGATGCCTGGTTTTAAATTCTAGTAAATCCAAAACTCGTCTGAAATTCATGAAACTTGGCATGCTATCATGGAGCGGCATCAAGATGCCATGGTAAATTTTTTGTCCCATTTGGGGTTGGTTTGGGTATATGCTTCTCACAAACTAGAGCTTCTCACAACAAGCATGATGGTTTCGGTAGGGAACGTCCCACCTTTGGGACGAAACGATATCCATTGCCTCTTATTGCTTTCAAATTTTTTATCGTGTCAACATCGAACAACAGGAGTGTTGTGTCAATTTTTATGATTTTTCAGGGTTCGTTTGGACATTTTTATGCATTAACTGAGTTTTCAATGCATTTATGTGCACAATTCAAATTTGAACTACATGCACATGCTCCAGTGCATATAAATTGGTTGAAAAATCAAATCTGTTTCCTTGGGTGCATGCTTAGGTCCCATGCAAGAAATGGTAATGAATTTCAATCACCAGGGCACCATTGATTGTCGGCACAACATTGAGATACCTGGTTTTTAAATTCTAGTAAATCCAAAACTCGTCTGAAATTCATGAAACTTGGCATGCTATCATGGAGCGGCATCAACATGCCGTGGTAAATTTTTTGTCCCATTTGGGGTAGGTTTGTGTATATGCTTCTCACAAGCCAGAGCTTCTCACAACAAGCATGATGGTTTCGGCAAGGAACGTCCCACCTTTGGGGACTAAACGATATCCATTGCCTCTTATTGCTTTCAAAAATTTTCTCGTGTCAACATAGAACAACAAGAGTGTTGTGTCAATTTCTGTGATTTTTCGGGGTTCGTTTGGACATTTTTATGCATTAACTGAGTTTTCAATGCATTTATGTGCACAATTCAAATTTGAACTACATGCACATGCTCTAGTGCATATAAATTGGTTGAAAAATCAAATATGTGTCCTTGTGTGCATGCTTAGGTCCCATGCAAGAAATGGGAATGAATTTCAAACACCAGGGCACCGTTGATTGCCGACAAAATGTTGAGATACTTCATTTTTAAATTCTAGTAAATCCAAAACTCATATGAAATTCATGAAACTTGGCATCCTATCATGGAATGGACCCGACATGCTGTGGTATTTTTCATGTCCATTTTGAGAGAAGGCACACTTGAATAATGATAGCCAACAAAGGCAGTTTGAAAAAATAGCTTCCACTTTAATATCTCAAAAGTTTTTATAATTCAAACCGTGTGTGTTCTATTATCCATTCACGTGACGCCATGTGTCTTCGTTTTAATGGCTGTAGGAGGTGCCGTGCGGACAGCTGCTTGACCTTGACTGAATGGGAGGCGTGCGAGCACAGTCCGGTGCGCAGGCTGACCGAGAGGCATGCAAGCTATCCTCGAATGCGCTGGCTCACCGAGAAGCATGCGAGCTGTACGCTACGCAGGCTTACTGGGAAGCGAGTCCTTGGACTTCCATGGCCGCCTGCCTTCCTCTTTGTGTGCGCCCCCCTCAGCGGCATGGGATGCTGCCGTCGAATGCTATCTCTCAGTGCCAGCTGTCGTCCTCCCGCGCCCCGCCCGTCGACCCCGGGACGACATGATGCAAATCGAGAGCAGGATTTGTGCATTCCTTCAATGCAGACGGTTCTTTTGGATGACCTGTGTGCAACCACTTACAAACAATTTGGTGCGATTTGCATCTGTCATATTGGGTATGTTACCATTTGTCAAACTGGAAAGATTGACATTTGTTGATCTAGTAACATTGCCATTTGTCAACCTTGTATCATTGCGATTTGTCAAAATATGAAGCTAAACATCACTAGCAGTATCTAATTTTTGCAACTAAAATTCAGTAATTAAGCATATATTTCATTCATAGATTAAGCACTCGTTCTTAATTTATACAAACAGTTCAACTCGATAGCTGAACCGACCAAAATTTTCCCCAATTGTTGCCAACCACATATTGAAATAGCTAGTTCAACTATATATACTAGCTAATTTTAAGTACGTTCTATAGTTCCACCACATCTATAGTCAGATGAACTACACAAAATAGCCCCTAAATACTACTACTACTGCTGCGGAGGGGCTTTGTACTACTTCCGGCTGCCTCTCCTCTGCCTAGCATGCTCAGTAAGTGGCAGAGGAGGAGGAGCCTACCGACGAGCTGGGCAACCGCAATACGGTGCCTGCCGCTGTTGCAGCTTCAGCGACGCTCACCTCGAACGCCCTCTGCCGCTCTAGACGACCCTCTCGAAGTGGTGGTTCTCCTTGTAGATCTCCTGATTCCTCCCCTCGGAGGCGGCATGTGCCGCGGCCACGGCGGCGGTAAGGCCGCGGCAACTGCAGGAACTTGGTGTAGCGTGCAAGGTTGCTGACGCACGTGTAGGCATCCACCTCAGCCTCCTGCCTTCGGGCAGCGACGACGGAGCGGGTGATGACCCCGGTGGTCGACGATCAGCCGACGGCCATGGCGGCCAATGATGGGGTGGCAGCCACGACCACCACCTCCCGCCTTCGGGCCGCGGTGGCGGAGCGGGTGATGGCCATGGTGGCCGGCAGTGGGGTGGCGGCCACCATGGCCACCTCTCGCCTTCGGGCCGCGGCGGCGGAGCGGGCGATGGCCCTGGCTTTCGACAGTGGTTTCGCGGCAATGGCGGCCGGCAACAGCTGACGACGGGCATCGGCGGCGGAGCGTGTGGTGGGTGCTCCGCGCACACCCAACAGGGACGCCACACGCACTACACTATGCCGAGGACTGCACCGCCGCCGCGGTGTAGCCTCCCAGCTGGAGCTGTCCTCTGATGACGGCGGAGTGGCTGAGTGTCAGGACCCCGATCCTAAGTCACACCGATCATGGCCTCCCAGCCTCCCTGCTGGAGCTGTCCTAACACATCATATCACTTTGCGGCCTCACGCACGGTATTCCCACGGGTGCCACCTTACCTGGCCCGGGACCGTTTGCGCCTTTTAGCTCACGTATATGATAGTGTCGCTAGCATCCATATGACAGAAAACCCGGGCCGACATGGCTAGTCATGAAACCAAAGCGACACTAACCCATGAGGACAGGCATACATGAATCATATCGAGCATGTCGGTCATCAACGTGTGAATCCGGGCTGTAGCACTGGCTAACAGGACTCCGGTAACCCGGGCTGTAGCAGGCTAGGCAGGACTCCGGAAGTCATCGCGTGACATTTCCCCGAAGGGACAGACACATGAACGAACTGAATCACATGCCGGCCAGTCAAGTGTTCCGAGCAGTAGTGCTGGGCTAGCAGGACTCCGGTGATCCGGGCTGTAGCGGACTACTATCGCTCAGAAGCACTAGACTACATTTCCCCATATGATAGGCTGCCAAGGATAAACAACTAGATAGTCGGATCCCACACATACCAAGCATTTCAATCATACACACAATATGCTCGATATGTGTAAATACAACATGGCATCACAACAAGACTCTACGACTCAAGTATTAACTCATTAGGCTCCGAAGAGCCGGATATTACAAACATGGGTCTCATGACCCAACATACAGAGCATACAAGCAACAAGCACATGCGGAAGCTTAACTTGTCTGAGTATAGACAACTACAAATGAAAAAGGCTGAGAAGCTTGACTGTCTACCAGATCCTGCCGAGGGTACAAGATCGTAGCTGAGGTATCAAGCTAAACGTCGAAGTCCACGCGGAACTACTAGCGAGACTGAAGTCTCTCTGCAAAACATAAATTAAGCAAACGTGAGTACAAGGTACTCAGCAAGACTTACATCAGAACTAGCTACATATGCATCGGTATCAACAAGGGGGTGGTGGAGTTTAACTGCAGCAAGCCAGCTTTGACTCGGTGGCTATTCTAAACTACGACTGCAAGCAACTCTTTTGAGGTGGTGCACACGAGTCCACATATTCACCAATCAATACACCACTATGGATCCGCTCTCGTCTCCCTACGAGAAGGCCATCCATAGCACTCACGCTTATCTTGCGAGTTTTAGGGTATCCACTTTCACTTGTTTATGAACTATGCAAGGGGTCCAAGTTTCCATATCCGAGGAATCCGGCTATTTGAATAGATAATGATAACCCTGCAGGGGTGTACTTCTTCACACACGCTCCCACCACTTACCACCATGTACACGTCATGTATCTCGGCAACCTTCAAGCGGAAGCCTGGCGGGGGTGTCGGCCACGGCCTACCTAAACACTTAAGTCTCTAGTCCAGGTTTATCGCCTATCCAGGTTCCATCCGCAGGGAGTCTGGCCGAGGTTTCCACATACGGCCCCGAACGATGTGAACAGGGTTTCCGAGACACCAAACGGGCGCCCGGTACACCGTGCCATGGTGTATCTACCGAAACATAGCCCAACCCTAGGGTCAGCGCTACGCACGGCCGCCAACACATAACCTACAAACACCAGAAATTAGTTGCAACTCCTGGACAGAGTACTAGGGTGATTAAGAAGCCGAGAGGGTCAATTAAGGATCCCAATGAGTGGTAGTAGCTGTTCATGGATCATAGACACAGAACTCAGTTCCTGAGGACGGCTGCAATGAGACAACCCACCATGTACTCCTACATGGCCTCTCACCGCTACCTTTACCAAATCGTGTTCACACACTTAGCTCACACACAGAAGGACATGTTCAACACCATTCCGATTCACTTCCGATGAATCAGACCCGACTCAACTCTAAGCAGTAGCAGGCATGACAAACAAGCATGAATGAGTAGGCACATTGTCGGGACCCCGATCCCAAGTCACACCGATCTAGCATGTAACACTTCATATCACTTTGCGGCCTCACGCACGGTATCCCCATGGGTGCCACCTTACCTGGCCCGGGACTGTTTGCGCATTTTGGCTCACGTATATGATAGTGTCGCTAGCATCCATATGACAAAGAACCCGGGCCGACATGGCTAGTCGTGAACCCAAAGCGGCACGGACCTATGGAGACAGGCATACATGAATCGCATCGAACATGTCGGTCATCAACGAGTGATTCCGGGCTGTAGCACTGAGCTAACAGGACTCCGGGGATCCCGGGCTGTAGCAGGCTAGGCAAGGCTCCGGAGATCACCATGTGACATTTCCCCGAAGGGACAGACATAGGGACGAAGTGAAACACATGCCGGCCAGTCAAGTGTCCTGAACAGTAGTACTGGGCTAGCAGGACTCCGGTGAACCGGGCTGTAGCGGACTACTATGGCTCGAGGAACACTAGACTACATTTCCCCATAAGAAAGGCTGGGAAGGATAAACAACTAGATTGTTGGATCCCACACATAGCAATACACGTTACACGTACGCATAACATGCATGGATGTGCGGTACATCATGGCATCACAACATAACTCAAACTCATATAGATAAGGGCCCAGAAGAGCCACATAACATAAATACAAACAGGGGTCACATGACCCATCATTCAGAGCATACAAGCAACCAGCGGAAGCATTACATGTCTGATTACAGACAACTACCAAAGAAAAAGACTAAGAAGCCTGACTAACACGACCCTCCCAAGGGTACAAGATCGTAGCTGGGATACAAGCTACTCGTCGAAGCCACTAGTGTAACCAACTGCAAAACATAAATAAGCAAACGTGAGTACAAAGGTACTCAGCAAGTCTTACTTCAGAACTATCTACATATGCATCATTATCAACAAAAGGGGGGGTGGAGTTTAACAGCAGCAAGCCAGCTTTGACTCAATGGCTAATCTATACTACGAGTATTAGAAACTTCTTTGAGGTGAGAAGACGCACTCGAGTCCACAACTTCACCATATCAATACTCCACTATGGATCCGTTCCCGTCTCCCTACGAGAAGGCCATCCATAGCACTCACGCTTATCTTGCGTATTTTAGAGTATCCACTTCAAATTGTCTATGTACTATATAAGTTCTCCAAGTTTCCATATCCGAGGAAAACGGCTATTCGAATAGATATTGTTGACCCTGCAGGGGTGTACTTCTTCACACACGCTCTCGCCACTTATAGCCCCGTACACGTCATGTACCTCGGCAACCTTCAAGCGGAAGCCGGGCGAGGGTGTCGGCCACGACCTGACTAACCACACAAGTCTCTCGTCCAGGTTTATCGCCTATTCAGGTTCCATCCGCAAGGAGATCCGGCCGGGGTGTCGCTCACGGCCCCAAACGATGTGTGCAGGGTTCCCAAGCCCACCACCCGGGTGCCACTTGGTACACCGTGCCACAGTGCCTAGTCTGTCCCAAGCCCGTCCCGTCGTACACCACCTGGTAGACAAGTAGCACTACCTACAAACGCCAGAAACTAGTTGCAACTCCTGGACAGAGATCAAGTGGGTTAATAAGTCGAGAGGGGCCGGATAACCGGAACCCAATGTGTGGTAGTAACTGGACTTGGATAACATACACATAACTCAGTGCTTAAGGACGGTTCCAATGAGACAACCCACCATGTACTCCTACATGGCCTCTCATCGCTACCTTTACCAAAACGTGTTCACACACTTAGCCTTTACCGGTAGGACATGTTCACCACTCCGATTCATTCCCGATGAATCAGACCTGACACAACTCTAAGCATAGCTGGCATAAAGAAAACAAGCATGGATGAGCAGGCACATCAAGGCTCAAGCAACTCCTACTCATGCTAGTGGGTTTCAACTATTTACCGTGGCAATGACAGGTCATGCAGAGGAATAGGTTCAGCTACCGCAGCAGAAAGTAGTAGTTTGAATCGTTGTTGTCCTAATGCAGTAAAAAGAGCAGGAGCGAGAGAGTGGGACTTTATCGGGATGCTCAAGGGGGTTTGCTTGCCTGATAGATCCACGAAGAAGCACTGCTCCTCAGAAAGGTACTCGGGACACCTTCCGGAGTAGAACCTATCGAGAGGGAACGGTGCCGGCAATCAATAAACAACCATATGCAACAATATGATGCATGAAGATGACATTCAAAAATGCTATGATTTGCCCTAATGCATCTAGCATCAATTTGGTTGAAGTCCATATGAACCAAGGGTTCATATGCAAACCCTAATTTAGATATATAACATGCCATTATTACGTTTTCACTTGTACAGTAGGTATAAGTTGGTTTTTCATGCATGAAACTGACATAAATGGATTCCTTGCATTTTTCTGATAATTTTTCATATATAATTTATTTGATTTGGAGTTACGGTTGAATTACTATGATTTTTTGAAGTTTTAACTATTTTCTGAAATTCTCTGAATTATTTAAAATCCAGAAAAACAAATACTGCATCAGCATGACGTCACAGAGGCGTCAGCAGGCTGACCAGGTCAAACCTGACGTGTGGGGCCCACAGGTCAGTGTCTGTGGTTAATCCTAATCTAAGAATAAACCTAATCTGGTTTAGTTAATGGGGTTGGGCCCAGGCGTCAGTGACCCATTTAATTAATCGGGGATAATTAGTTGTTAAACTAATCTTAACTAAAAACTCAACAGGGCCGGGCCCACATGTCATTGAGAGAGGGGAGAGGTCAACGGCTATGGTCAAACCAGTCAACCCGCCGGCGTTTAGCCGCCGGCGAGGCCGAACGCGGCGGAGCGCGTCGGGATCGCGCTATAGGCCACGGTTTGGAGCGTGGGTGGGTCCTATGGGGAGCTGGGGCTGAGCCGCGTGCGTGGGTGGTGGAGTTGGACCAAATGGTCGCCGGAATCAACGCCGGCGACGAGGTTTGCGGCGGTCGTGGTTCGGCCATTGACGAAACGAAGCTACGGTGGACGGGACGGCGAACGAATGCTTGTTTTGGGCTCCTGGGACCCTGCTGAGCACAGACACACGCTCAAACGCGGGCGGCAGCAACTGTGGCCGCGGCGGCTACGCGGCCGGCGGAGCAAAGCTCTCGGCCGCGACGGCGAAGCTAGCTAGAGGGAGAAATCGACACTGGGAGTAGAGGGAAACGACGGAGGGGCTCACTGGGATCACACAGGGAGGGTCAGCGAGCTCGGGGAAGCACGGACGGCGGCGAATCACCGGCGGTGATCGGCGGCACCCGAGGTGATAGACGAGCTCGAAGGCGTCACCACGGTGCTCCTGGGTTCGGGATCTTCTCCGTGGAGGAGCGGTGCGTCGTCACGGAGCTTTTGGACACGAGGAAGGGGCGAGAGGACCACGGTGCTCACGGTGGCAGCGAACGGCGGCGACGGACCCGTTCGGGCGTGCTACAGAGAGAGAGCAGGGGAAGGGAGAGTGAGCTGTGAGAGAGGGAGAGGAGAGAGGGGCTTCGAGGCGTCTCCAGGCGCGGGATTGGGTCATCGGGGAGCTCGACACGGCGAAGCAGGAGGTGGCGCGGCCGGCTGCGTGCGCTGGCTGCAAGTGGGCATAAGGTTGAAGACAACCTTGCCCCTGGTGGGCTGGGCCACTGCTGGGCCGTGGTGGGGCGCCAGGTAAGTCAGGTAAGAAGCCCAGGTAGGTTTTCTCCTGTTTTGTTTTCTTTTCTATTTTCTGACATTTGTTTTGTAACTAAAAGAAATGTTAAAACATTTCCATAAATGCTGAAAATAATTGTGGCATCTAGATATAATATTCTAGAGGCCCTCACCAATTCCCAACATTTTTGGAGCTATTAAAAATATTTATATAATTTAAACAGCTCCAATTCAAATATTTAAGCATTGATTCAAAAATCCAAAATGAGAAGGAAAAATGTTCATCACCTCTGGTTGTTGTTCCCAACATTTTCCAAAGACCATGAACATTTTTGAAAAGCATTTTGGGTTCATTGAAATTCCACTTTTAGTTTGAACCTATTTGAATTGTTTTG
Source organism: Triticum monococcum (assembly GCA_034509565.1). Classification (NCBI taxonomy): domain Eukaryota; kingdom Viridiplantae; phylum Streptophyta; class Magnoliopsida; order Poales; family Poaceae; genus Triticum; species Triticum monococcum. The sequence goes on along the minus strand of CM067841.1, from coordinate 143,196,675 downwards.
GTGCTAGGGTTTGCAACTTCCCCATTTCAAATTCATTTGAAAAATTAAACATGATGCACAAAGCAAGCCAAGGACCATACCAAACTAGGGATGTGACAACTCGCCCCCACTCGAAGAAATCTCGTCCCGAGATTCAGGAGTTGGCGGAAAGAAAGCGGGGTACTCAAATCGAAGACGATCTTCACGCTCCCAAGTGGCTTCCCTCTCAGAATGATGAGACCACTGAACCTTGAGAAACTTGATGTTATGACGTCGAGTGACACGCTCTGCTTGATCCAGAATGTGAATGGGGTACTCTTGATAAGTGAGGTTATCTTGGAGATCAAGCGTTTCGTGGTCCACTCCGCGGATGGGATCCGAGAAGCAACGCCTGAGTTGAGAGACGTGGAAAACATCATGAACTCGAGAAAGCTGTGGGGGTAGTTCCAACTGGTAGGCAACCTCTCCTCGTTTAGCGAGAATGCGAAAAGGACCGATGTAACGAGGAGCCAACTTGCCCTTGATACCGAAACGATGGGTACCCTTCAAAGGGGTAACCCGAAGGTAAGCCTTGTCGCCAACTTCATAAGCCACTTCCTTATGACGACGGTCATACTGGCTCTTTTGACGAGATTGGGCTGTTTTCAAATTCTCACGAATGATGCGAACTTGCTCTTCGGCCTCCTGGATCATATCCGGTCCAAAGAATTGTCTTTCGCCGGTTTCTGACCAGTTCAAAGGTGTTCGACATCTTCGTCCATACAGGATCTCGAAGGGTGCCTTCTTAAGACTAGATTGGTAGCTGTTGTTATAAGCAAACTCGGCAAAGGGAAGACATTTCTCCCAATCCATACCGAATGAGATAACGCAAGCTCTAAGCATGTCTTCGAGAATTTGGTTGACCCTTTCCACCTGACCACTTGATTGAGGGTGGAAAGCGGTACTGAAAGAAAGATGGGTGCCCATGGCAGTTTGGAAACTTTCCCAGAAATGAGAGGTGAAAAGACTGCCACGGTCTGAATTGATCTCTAGTGGAACACCATGGAGTGACACTATTCGGGAGATATATAAGTCGGCGAGCTGACTAGCAGTGATACTCTCTCGAACAGGTAGGAAGTGAGCCACTTTGGAAAGACGATCAATGACTACGAAGATAGCATTATTTCCTTTCTTGGTCCTGGGAAAGCCGGTGATGAAGTCCATACCAACTTTGTCCCATTTCCACTCGGGAATAGCTAAAGGTTGAAGGGTGCCAGCAGGTCTTTGATGCTCTGCCTTAACGCGACGACAAACGTCACAGTTGGCAATATACTGAGCGATTTCTCTCTTCATCCTAGTCCACCAGAACCTCTGGCGTAGGTCCTGATACATCTTTGTACTACCGGGATGAATCATGAGAGGGGATTCATGGGCCTCCTTAAGGATCAGTTGCTGCATCTGTTGACATTTGGGAACCACCAAACTGTTACCAAAGTAAACAACACCTCGTTCATCCATGGAGAAACAACCAGCAACTCCCTTGGAAATATTCTTCTTGATCCGGGAGATTCCCGTATCATGCTTCTGAGCCTCTATGATCTGATCCGTAAGGGTAGGTTTCGCCACCAAGGTAGAAAGGAAACCATGAGGAGCTATGTGAAGGTTAAGCTTACAGAATTCCTCATGGAGGGGCGGCTGACAATGTTGCAACATGAGGTTGTTGCAATAGGATTTACGATTTAAAGCGTCAGCCATGACATTGGCTTTGCCTGGGGTGTAGGTGATTCCTAAGTCGTAATCCGAGATCAACTCCAACCAACGTCTCTGTCTGAGATTCAGATCCGGTTGGGTGAAGATATACTTGAGACTCTGATGGTCGGTGTAGATTTCGCAACGGTTACCAAGAAGGTAATGTCGCCAGGTCTTAAGTGCATAGACTACGGCTGCAAGCTCCAGATCATGTGTAGGATAATTTTCCTCATGTGGATGCAACTGTCGAGATGCATAGGCAATCACATGACGATCCTGCATAAGAATGCAACCTAGTCCTTGACGCGAAGCATCGCAATAGATAACAAAGTCTTTAGTGAAATCCGGTGGCACGAGTATGGGCGCAGAAGTCAGGCGTCTTTTCAGTTCCTGAAAACTGTGCTCACACTTTGGGGACCACTCAAACTTTTTATCTTTCTTGAGAAGTTCCGTGAGGGGTTTGGCTACTTTGTAGAAGTTTTCAACGAACCGGCGACAATAACTGGCTAGACCGAGGAAACTCCTAACTTGTTTGACTGTTTTGGGTGGAGTCCAATCGAGAACGGCTTTGACTCTCTCGGGATTTACAACAATGCCCTTACCGGAGATCACGTGGCCTAAATAGGTTACTTCTGGCAACCAAAATTCACACTTGGAGAACTTGGCATAAAGGCAATGCTCTCTGAGTTTTTCTAACACAAGCTTGAGATGTTCGGCATGCTCTTCCTCGTTCTTCGAGTAAATAAGAATATAATCGAGATAAACCACGACGAACTTATCTAAGTACTCCATAAAGACCGAGTTCATCAAGCGGGAGAAAGTAGCTGGAGCATTGGTTAGGCCGAAAGACATCACGGTGTACTCGTATTGACCATAACGAGTGACAAAGGCCGTTTTGGGGATGTCCCCGTTTCTGATCTTGATTTGGTGGTAGCCTAACCTCAAATCCATCTTGGAAAAGACTGAGGATCCAGCGAGCTGATCATACAGGTCGTTGATCCTGGGGAGCGGATACTTGTTCTTTATCGTGACCAAATTAACGGGACGATAATCTACAACCATCCGGTCCGTACCATCCTTCTTCTTGACGAAGAGAACGGGGCAAGCCCAGGGAGAAGAACTAGGACGGATGAAACCCTTTTGCAAGGACTCATCAAGTTGTTCCTTAAGATCGGCTAACTCCAAAGGTGCCATCTTGTATGGTCTTCTAGAGATTGGAACAGTTCTTGGGATAAGTTCTATGACAAACTCTACATCTCTGTCAGGTGGGACACCTGGTAGTTCTTCTGGAAAGACATCCGGGAAGTCACGGACTACCGGAATATCTTCAAGGTCTGGAAGAGGGCTGGCATTAAGAGAATAGAGTTGACGCCTTACAACTCTAGTGGAGACAGTGACTATTTTGCCAGATGGATGTGTAAGTTGAACAGATCTGGTGTAACAATCGATCTTGGCATGATGAGCTGTCATCCAGTCCATACCCAAGATGATGTTAATATCTGAGGACTTGAGAGATATCAAAGAAGCAAGGAAAACCAGTCTATCAACAAGGATTTCATTACCATGGCTTACCTTGGAGGTTTGCCATTTGGAACCAGGAGTTTGGATTATTAATGGAGTTGGCATATCACAAAATGACATGTCGTGCATTCGAGCATAACCTTCAGATATGAAGGAGTGGGATGCTCCGGTATCAAACAGAACTGAAGCTGGGTGACAATTGACAAGAAGTGTACCCAGTACGACATCGGGATCATCTTGAACTTCTGAAACTGAGACATGGTGCACACATGCTCGTTCAATGGAGGCTGGCTTGGTACTGATCATCTTGATTGATGGCTTTTCACGGCCAACAGGCCTCTCAGACTGGGGTGGAGCATAACTGGACTGAGGGCAGTCACGTGCATAGTGTCCTGGTTCTCCGCAGGTAAAGCAAGTTCCTGAGGTAGGACGTGGACCTACGTTGGCAAGTGGTCCACTAATAGGCCTGAGTGGAGCATGTTGCTGAGTTGGGTGAGGCGCCACATAGGATGGCCTCGGTGCATATCGAGGTGGAAGAGCCGAGTTCGGAATCCAAATCCGTCGCTTCTGAGAGCCAGAGCGGGAGGAAGAACCCAAATCACGGTTGTGCTTACGAGACTCCTCGTAAGTGAGTTGAGCTGTCTCTGCATTAATGGCCTTGTTCACAAGAGCCTGGAAAGTATCACAATGATGCAGGTGGAGATCACGACGCAACTTAGGGTGGAGACCCTTCCGGAACCTAGCCTGCTTCTTAGCGTCCGTGGACACTTCTTCTGTAGCATAGCGGGCGAGGTTTCCAAACTCCCTACTGTAAGCATCAACAGGCAGCTTACCCTGGGTAAAATTACAGAACTCTTCCCTCTTGCGGTCAAAGAGAGCCTGAGGAATGTGGTGCTCACGAAAAGCCTCGGTGAAATCTCTCCACGTAGGAATCTGACCAGCTGGAAGCATAGCCTCATAGCTCTGCCACCAAATACTAGCAGGTCCTTCCAAGTGATAAGTAGCATAGGTGACCTTGTCACTTTCAACGACGTTCGCAGAATGCAACTTGTGAGTGATGCTTCGGAGCCAGTCATCCGCATCGAGTGGCTCAATGGAATGATGGAAGGTGGGTGGTTTCAGACCAATGAAGTCGGTGATGGAAACCAACTTCTTACGCTGATGTGCGGTGTTCTGCTCAATCTGTGCCAGCAAGCGGTTAGTCTCACGCTTGTTCCTCTCGGATGCTAACAAGAACTTTGCCACCAAAGGCTGGTCAGGAGGATCCTCGTCCCTACCATCTCCATGGTTCTTGCTATGAGCAACTGAAGCTCGGTTAGCAGATGACATCCTGACACAGAAACCAAGGAAACAAGGATGGAATTAGCATCGACATAGGGATGCGGAAAGTAATGCAAAAGCATTGGAAAGTCTTGAAATCCTGGGATAATTTCGGCAGCATAACGGCTGTAAATGCTCAAAAGGATGTTTGAGACATTCATCAAAGGAATAGCATAATCAATCAGCATCATAATATCAAGGTTCTGGGTCAAACTGAGGACACACAGAAGTAGTAGAACTGTATTGAGACACAACCCAGCAATCCTAAGACTTTACGGTTTAGTAACACGTCATCCTGAGAGATAGAGGAGAAGCCTAGGCCTTAACCCTCGTAGAAAAGAAGAGGCTGACTCAGAAAGAATGACATGAGGTAAAGGAGTAAAAAGAGCCTTACGTTCCCTTCCACAATCAATTCCCTTATGTAACTAAAGCATTTCTAGACTCAACTTCGACCAGTTTGGCTTGGTAATCCTACAGGCAGTCAGGCTCTGATACCAAGTCTGTCGGGACCCCGATCCCAAGTCACACCGATCTAGCATGTAACACTTCATATCACTTTGCGGCCTCACGCACGGTATCCCCACGGGTGCCACCTTACCTGGCCCGGGACCGTTTGCGCATTTTGGCTCACGTATATGATAGTGTCGCTAGCATCCATATGACAAAGAACCCGGGCCGACATGGCTAGTCGTGAACCCAAAGCGGCACGGACCTATGGAGACAGGCATACATGAATCGCATCGAACATGTCGGTCATCAACGAGTGATTCCGGGCTGTAGCACTGAGCTAACAGGACTCCGGGGATCCCGGGCTGTAGCAGGCTAGGCAGGGCTCCGGAGATCACCATGTGACATTTCCCCGAAGGGACAGACATAGGGACAAATTGAAACACATGCCGGCCAGTCAAGTGTCCTGAACAGTAGTACTGGGCTAGCAGGACTCCGGTGAACCGGGCTGTAGCGGACTACTATGGCTCGAGGAACACTAGACTACATTTCCCCATAAGAAAGGCTGCGAAGGATAAACAACTAGATTGTCGGATCCCACACATAGCAATACACGTTACACGTACGCATAACATGCATGTATGTGCGGTACATCATGGCATCACAACATAACTCAAACTCATATAGATAAGGGCCCAGAAGAGCCACATAGCATAAATACAAACAGGGGTCACATGACCCATCATTCAGAGCATACAAGCAACCAGCGGAAGCATTACATGTCTGAGTACAGACAACTACCAAAGAAAAAGACTAAGAAGCCTGACTAACACGACCCTCCCAAGGGTACAAGATCGTAGCTGGGATACAAGCTACTCGTCGAAGCCACTAGTGTAACCAACTGCAAAACATAAAGAAGCAAACGTGAGTACAAAGGTACTCAGCAAGTCTTACTTCAGAACTATCTACATATGCATCATTATCAACAAAAGGGGGGGTGGAGTTTAACAGCAGCAAGCCAGCTTTGACTCAATGGCTAATCTATACTACGAGTATCAGAAACTTCTTTGAGGTGAGAAGACGCACTCGAGTCCACAACTTCACCATATCAATACTCCACTATGGATCCGTTCCCGTCTCCCTACGAGAAGGCCATCCATAGCACTCACGCTTATCTTGCGTATTTTAGAGTATCCACTTCAAATTGTCTATGTACTATATAAGTTCTCCAAGTTTCCATATTCGAGGAAAACGGCTATTCGAATAGATATTGTTGACCCTGTAGGGGTGTACTTCTTCACACACGCTCTCGCCACTTATAGCCCCATACACGTCATGTACCTCGGCAACCTTCAAGCGGAAGCCGGGCGAGGGTGTCGGCCACGACCTGACTAACCACACAAGTCTCTCGTCCAGGTTTATCGCCTATTCGGGTTCCATCCGTAAGGAGATCCGGCCGGGGTGTCGCTCACGGCCCCAAACGATGTGTGCAGGGTTCCCAAGCCCACCACCCGGGTGCCACTTGGTACACCGTGCCACAGTGCCTAGTCTGTCCCAAGCCCGTCCCGTCGGACACCACCTGGTAGACAAGTAGCACTACCTACAAACGCCAGAAACTAGTTGCAACTCCTGGACAGAGATCAAGTGGGTTAATAAGTCGAGAGGGGCCGGATAACCGGAACCCAATGTGTGGTAGTAACTGGACTTGGATAACATACACAGAACTCAGTGCTTAAGGACGGTTCCAATGAGACAACCCACCATGTACTCCTACATGGCCTCTCATCGCTACCTTTACCAAAACGTGTTCACACACTTAGCCTTTACCGGTAGGACATGTTCACCACTCCGATTCATTCCCGATGAATCAGACCTGACACAACTCTAAGCATAGCTGGCATAAAGAAAACAAGCATGGATGAGCAGGCACATCAAGGCTCAAGCAACTCCTACTCATGCTAGTGGGTTTCAACTATTTACTGTGGCAATGACAGGTCATGCAGAGGAATGGGTTCAGCTACCGCAGCAGAAAGTAGTAGTTTGAATCGTTGTTGTCCTAATGCAGTAAAAGGAGCAGGAGCGAGAGAGTGGGACTTTATCGGGATGCTCAAGGGGGTTTGCTTGCCTGATAGATCCACGAAGAAGCACTGCTCCTCAGACAGGTACTCGGGACACCTTCCGGAGTAGAACCTATCGAGAGGGAACGGTGCCGGCAATCAATAAACAACCATATGCAACAATATGATGCATGAAGATGACATTCAAAAATGCTATGATTTGCCCTAATGCATCTAGCATCAATTTGGTTGAAGTCCATATGAACCAAGGGTTCATATGCAAACCCTAATTTAGATATATAACATGCCATTATTACGTTTTCACTTATACAGTAGGTATAAGTTGGTTTTTCATGCATGAAACTGGCATAAATGGATTCCTTGCATTTTTCTGATAATTTTTCATATATAATTTATTTGATTTGGAGTTACGGTTGAATTACTATGATTTTTTGAAGTTTTACCTATTTTCTAAAATTCTCTGAATTATTTAAAATCCAGAAAAACAAATACTGCATCAGCATGACGTCACAGAGGCGTCAGCAGGCTGACCAGGTCAAACCTGACGTGTGGGGCCCACACGTCAGTGTATGTGGTTAATCCTAATCTAAGAATAAACCTAATCTGGTTTAGTTAATGGGGTTGGGCCCACGCGTCAGTGACCCATTTAATTAATCAGGGATAATTAGTTGTTAAACTAATCTTAACTAAAAACTCAACAGGGCCGGGCCCACATGTCATTGAGAGAGGGGAGAGGTCAACGGCTATGGTCAAACCAGTCAACCCGCCGGCGTTTAGCCGCCGGCGAGGCCGAACGCGGCGGAGCACGTCGAGATCGCGCTATAGGCCACGGTTTGGAGCGTGGGTGGGTCCTATGGGGAGCTGGGGCTGAGCCGCGTGCGTGGGTGGTGGAGTTGGACCAAATGGTCGCCGGAATCAACGCCGGCGACGAGGTTTGCGGCGGCCGTGGTTCGGCCATCGACGAAACGTAGCTACGGTGGACGGGACAGCGAACGAATGCTTGTTTTGGGCTCCTGGGACCCTGCTGAGCACAGACACACGCTCAAACGCGGGCGGCAGCAACTGTGGCCGCGGCAGCTACGCGGCCGGCGGAGCAAAGCTCTCGGCCGCGACGGCGAAGCTAGCTAGAGGGAGAAATCGACACTGGGAGTAGAGGGAAACAACGGAGGGGCTCACTGGGATCACACAGGGAGGGTCAGCGAGCTCGGGGAAGCACGGACGGCGGCGAATCACCGGCGATGATCGGTGGCACCCGAGGTGATAGACGAGCTCGAAGGCGTCACCACGGTGCTCCTGGGTTCGGGATCTTCTGCATGGAGGAGGGGTGCGTCGTCACGGAGCTTTTGGACACGGGGAAGGGGCGAGAGGACCACGGTGCTCACGGTGGCAGCGAACGGCGGCGACGGACCCGTTCGGGCGTGCTACAGAGAGAGAGCAGGGGAAGGGAGAGTGAGCTGCGAGAGAGGGAGAGGAGAGAGGGGCTTCGAGGCGTCTCCAGGCGCGGGATTGGGTCATCGGGGAGCTCGACACGGCGAAGCAGGAGGTGGCGCGGCCGGCTGCGTGCGCTGGCTGCAAGTGGGCATAAGGTTGAAGACAACCTTGCCCCTGGTGGGCTGGGCCACTGCTGGGCCGTGGTGGGGCGCCAGGTAAGTCAGGTAAGAAGCCCAGGTAGGTTTTCTCCTGTTTTGTTTTCTTTTCTATTTTCTGACATTTGTTTTGTAACTAAAAGAAATGTTAAAACATTTCCATAAATGCTGAAAATAATTGTGGCATCTAGATATAATATTCTAGAGGCCCTCACCAATTCCCAACATTTTTGGAGCTATTAAAAATATTTATATAATTTAAATAGCTCCAATTCAAATATTTAAGCATTGATTCAAAAATCCAAAATGAGAAGGAAAAATGTGCATCACCTCTGGTTGTTGTTCCCAACATTTTCCAAAGACCATGAACATTTTTGAAAAGCATTTTGGGTGCATTGAAATTCCACTTTTAGTTTGAACCTATTTGAATTGCTTTGGTGCTAGGGTTTGCAACTTCCCCATTTCAAATTCATTTGAAAAATTAAACATGATGCACAAAGCAAGCCAAGGACCATACCAAACTAGGGATGTGACACACATCAGGGCTCAAACAACTCCTACTCATGCTAGTGGGTTTCATCTATTTACTGTGGCAATGATAGGTCATGCAGAGGATAAGGGGTTCAACTACCGCAACAAGTAACAAAGGAAACGTGTTGTCCTAATGCAGTAAAAGAGACCAGGAGCGAGAGAGGGGGATTGTATCGGAATGAACAAGGGGTTTTTGCTTGCCTGGCACTTCTGAAGATAACATTGAGTCTTCATTAGTGTCAACGATCACGGCGTTGGTACATCGTCTATCGAGAGGGGACATTTACCGGCAAACAAGGAAGAACACAATCAATGCGATGCAACAATATGATGCATGATCATGACATGGCAATATGCTGATTGAGCTAATGCAACTAACAACAAGTTAAATGGAGTTGGTTTGAACACTAGGTTCAAATTCAAATTCAAACTATGAATTCAAATAGTGTATTATCATGTTTTGGACTAAACAGTGAGGTTAAGTTGTTCAAACATGAATGAAAATGCCATAAACAGATTCCTTGAATTTTTCTGATAATTTTTCATATATAATTTATTTCATTTGGAGTTACGGTTGATTTTCTATGATTTTTAGAAGTTTTGGGCATTTTCTGAAAATAAATAAATCATTTAAGATTTATTTAAATTCCAGAAAGGAATTATTGCGTCAGCATGACCTCACAGTGACGTCAGCAAGGTCAACAGCTCGGTCCAGGTCAAACCTGACGTGTGGGGTCCACACGTCAGTGACACAGTCAACTAACTAAGTTAGTTAGCCCTAACTAACTAGGCTGGGCCCACTGGTCAGCGACTAACCCAGCTAACCTAACTAGCTAATTAGCGCTAACTAAGTAATTAGTCGGGCGGGGCCCGTGGGTCAGTGAGAGGGAGGGGGAGGTCAAACCGGGTAGTGGGTCAACCCATGCCGGTCAACGGGTCAGCGGTCGCCGGCGTTTAGCTGTCGGCGACGACAGAGACGGCGGGGCGGCTTGGGAATGCTCTACGGGGCACCATTCGATCCGTGGGTTGCACCTACGGGTTCCTGGGAGTGAGGCACATCCATTGGGGGAGGTGGTAGGAGCTGGGGTGGCCGAAAAAGTGACCGGCGACGAGGTTCAGCGGCGGCAGCAGCTCGGGCATCCTCGGGATAGCGCTACAGAGCACGGGAGGGAGCGCTGTGGTTGTCTGCGGGCTCATGGGATCGTGCTGAGCACGATGGTGTGCTCGGACACGAGCTGCGGTGGCTATGGCCACGGTGGCGACATCGCCGGGGGCGTGGAGTGCTCGGCCAAGATAGGGCTATGGCCTAGAGGTCAAAAACGACCAGGGAAAAAGGGGGAAACGACTCGGGGGCTCACTATGGTGACGTAGGGATGGCCAGCGTGCTCGGGGAAGCGTCGGTGGCGGCGAATCGACCGGCGAAGTCCGGCGAGTAGAAGCGGTGGTGACGAGCTCGAAGACGACGGCATGGTGATCCTCGGCTTGCGTGGCTTGGCGAGGAGGAAGAAGGGCAGCAGGCGGAGCTCGGGGGTGCATCGGGGAGGCTCAAAGATGGCTGTGGCCGTGGGAGAGCTCGTCGGCGGCGACGGCTGCGTTCGGTTGCGCGCGTGAGAGAGAGACGGAGAAGGGGACGAGGGCGAGGGAGAGTGCGAGAGCGTCAAGGGGGTCCAGGGGGGTAGCGTGGCGTCGCAGAGGCCTAGGGGGGGAAAGGGGAGCTCGCCAGCGTGAAGCAGGAGCTGGCGCAACCGGCGTCGTGCTCTGGTCTGCCTCTGCCTACTGGCGGAGGTAGAAGATGGTCATGCCCCTATGGGCTGGGCCTCTACAGTGGTCGGCTGAGGTAAGTGGCGAGGTACTATCTCTCTCTCTCTCTCTCTCTTATTTTCTGTTTCTATTTTTTTGCAGTATGTTTTGACTTATTTTAAATACTAAAACACTTTATAAAATTCTGCAAACTTTTATGGGCACTATCTGATTTAAACCAGAGGCCCTCACCAAGTTTCAGAATATTTGGAGCTACGAAATATTTTATAGGAATTAGTAGCTCCAATTCAAATAAGTATTGACTTAATTCAAAGGCCCAAATAATTATTTCTGTGAACCCAAAATATTGGTTTGAATTTTTACCTCTTGCCAATATTTTTAAAGAAAACAAGAACATTTTCTTGTACTTATTTGAAGCAATTTTATCTTGATCATTTTTAAAGGGATTCTGAGGCTTTGAAAATTCCTCAATTCAAATTTCATTTGAATTTAAACATGATGCAACCACCAAGCTAGTCCAAGGCCAAGGTAGGGCTAGGGATGTGCCATCTCACCCCCACTAAACAAGAATCTCGGCCCGAGATTCAAGACGTGAGGTAAGAAGGAAGGGGGGTTCACAAGACTATCGCAGTCTTCTCGATCCAACTTCCCTTCCCGAGGATGTTGATTCATTTCGTCATCTTGATCTTGACGTCTTTGCTTTCGGGATCTTCATCCAGCTTGATGACGGCAGAAAGAAATTCTACAGAAATCGATCTCCTCGGAGATCGAGCACTCAAGATCAACTCATGGAGTGAGATATAAAACATCTCTTGAGCTGAGACACGAAACACACAACAGGGGTGATGGGAAGAAGCGGATGATAAAGGTTCAAATTTGGTAGGCAACAATTCCACGCTTAAGTAGGATGATGCATGGTTTCAAAGTAGCGAGGAGATAATTGCCATGATACCATAACGAGACATCTTAAGGAAAGTGACTCGCAGAAATATTCCCTTAAGTGGCAAAAAGAATTACTTTTGATTCAGAGATCGTTGGAACTCTTCATACTAGCTTAAGGCAATTTACAATTGATCGTTTGAGATAGCTTGAAGAGATGGCATACTTGGACTAGGATGGATGATGTGGACTACCTTGTTGAAGACAACACAATGGATGATTTTTGCGTATCATCGGAAATGGATGGGACCTATGGTAAGTCCACTTTTGAAGATGACCATGAACAAAAACTACTGAGGTGCAAGCTGGGAACAAAATGCAAATGTTGGGAATGATTCTAGTAACTGGGGAGAAGGTTCACCGGCAAAGGTGATTCCACCAATTGGATGGCTATCGAACAACTGAGAGAATGGAGGCACATTCCAGTTAACGACAACATCAGAACCTAGTGCCTGAGCGTGCTCTCAAGAACTTGAGCATTTCCATACTCATCAAGGTCTTACCAACATCCATGTCAAAGATCCTGGCAACACAACATACCACCATGATGAATGGTGATGGATAATGCAGATGCAAAGGAAGATAACACTTTCCCAGATTTCACCTTAGCAAAGCCAAGGAAACAAAATCTGGATGATCGACCGAGAGACATTTAGCACTCCGCTTCTAATGTTCTCCTTGATGTACTGGTTACCACGGTCATGCTTTAAGCATCGGCATAGCCACCAAGTAGTGGTCGGACTTCGGAATACAATAGATCCATAAGGAACAACTTCTGGAGTAAATCCTACGAAATCCTCATGGGAAGGTGGCCAACTTTCTTCAATCGAGATACTACAATAATAGGTCTTCCGGCTGGATGTGTTGGCCACGACATCCACTTTACCGGTTATCGAGAGACCAATATTATAGTTCTTGGAAAATGCTCCAACCATCATATCTGCCTGAGATTCAGATCTGGTTGGTGATAGGATATTCCAGACTCATCGAGTCTAGAAAGGAAAATGAAGGTTTGCAACACAAATCGACGAGATGACATTGCGAAATTCTCGGGGGAATGAACTACGGTAGTAAGCTCCAAAACATGAGCCTTTTCTGCTACAAGCACGTGAACACGTTGTCCTAGACAAGCATGGTCACCTGGTAGTCTTAAAATGAAACACTACCGAGTTCAGGGGGAACCATCAACGAGGATATCGAGGTCCTTGCGTAGGTCTAACCCTTAAGAAGAAACTTCTTCTCCTTGAACAAATCAATCAGTGGCTTGGTGTGCTAGGGATACATATAGAATGTAGATGATCAGTCTATCAGACCATAGAATACTTCGCACATGCATGACTGACTTGGGATGATTCCAGAGGAAGCAAAAACAAACTTTCTTGAATTCACGGCGGCAACTTACATCAGATGCACATGAATTAGAGGAAGTCACATCTTTCAAACGGACATATGCTTCATGATCGGGACATGAGGGCAATGCCTATAAAGTTTCCAACACTAGCTGGATGTTCAACACAATCATGGAGGAGACAAAATGCTGCTGATGGGCTCAACAGCAACTCATCAAAATTTCCATATCACTGGACTTCCACCACTATGTGAACAATGTGATAGTATTGGTCAGACCAAAGATATAATGGTGTATGCTCGAGGGACAATCGCAAGTAAGACAACATTACGAACATCGTTGGTTCTGATTTGATTTGACGATAGCCCACACTCAAATCAAGGTTTGGACAAGATAATAGATACAACAACTGATCACGAGGACCAATTGGTGAAGATATCATCTTTCTTCAACACACACACACACACACACACACACACACACACACACACAAGGATATTCCTTAGGGATGAGCTAAGTCGGACAAGTTTTCATCTTCCAACTCTCCAAGTTGTTGTTAAGCTTAACCAACTAGCTCAGGGGTATCCAACACAGATTCTTGGGGAAAAGTGGTTTATTGAAAAACCATCTTGATCACGAACTCAACATAACGGTCAGGTGACAACCTGGTAACACTTCCGAGAAGATATTCAGAAAATCACGAACCACCGGTATGTTACTAAGCTCGAGAACAACCTTGCTTTTCAGGGCAAGATGATATGATCAAAGAGTGAGGGATTGGCACAATCCTAACCCATTGATCGAAGTGTGCACCAGAAATATGGACTAGGTAGCACGATCAGTCTTAGAATGATAATTCAATAACTGGCACGCTAAGAACGAGAGTATTGTCCATTAACTACCAAGCAACGGGGTTGCTAGGAGTATTGATTTCACACACCATGATTCACTTGTCGACATTCCGGTTGCAAGAACACGGAAACCGAGAAATGAATAATGATGGAGAGAGTATCACTGCGTCAAGAATTCATAGGAGAAGGTGCAATTCTCACGATGCTCTTGACATAAAGTGGGTAATACTCCGAGGTAGAACAGAAAAAAAGCTGGATTGGCATTTTGATCTGCGGAATACAACCACTTTGACCCGATCCCAGAAATGGATGAGGTACTGGAGTTTGTTTCTCCTAGTCATTCCGAATAGAATGGCTTGACGGACCACAGAAGTAAAAGGCACTGATGAACATGAATGCACGACTACTTCTGACTATCAAGTGATAGACGAAGGTCGGAATATAAATGAAGGGGGGAACAACTCAAGGAACATATAACTTTCTGAGTTGTGGATGCATAGGTTAGTATGTCGAACGAGTTCAACATATTTCTTCCGGATAACCCATGCAGAAAGGTAGAACTGGCAGAGCCACAATATAGAATGGAGAACTCATCAAGAGCACTCTGGTTGTGATCCTTTGGTTCAAGAACTTCTGTCGTAAGTGGTTCATAGTATTTGGAAGAACGAAATACCACGGACCTCGAGGTCTATCACAAGGTTTACTAATGTCCTAAGGAACTAGCAAACACTATCAACATGAAGCAGGTAGGGTGAGTCTTGGGTTCAAAACCCAGGAATAGAATGCCTACTAACTAAATGGCATCACGGGATGCTTTCAAGAATAACGGCCAGAATCATCACACTGGAAACGCAAAACATGGTTCGATTACTAGGTGGCACTCTAAGACATCTAGGGTCATAATAATAATTCCAAAATATATGTCGAGGCAAAAGAATACCCCAACTCACAATTAGTGTGATTAACCTGACCTAAATGGGCATCAGGAACAGGGGAAAACGTTTGCAAATGCATCAGACTATTTAGAAACCTGGGATGACTCGGGCAGCATAACGGCTGTAAATGCTCGAAAAGATTTGAGACATCCTGCAAAAATGGTGGCATGACCACTCAGAATCATAATATCAAGGTTCTGAGGCCAGTTATGAATATATGGAAGTAGTAGGAACTGAACTGTAGCATGAATCCATCAATCCTATAAGTCAACGGGTTAGTAACACGTCATCCTGATAGATAGATAAGAAGGCCTAGTTCTTAATCCCCGTAGAAAGGAAGAGGATGACTTAGATCAGAAGGGCATGAGGTATAAGGAGTAAAAAGAGCCTTACGTTCCCTTCCGCAATCAATTCCCTTACATAACTAAAGCATTTCTAGACTCAACTTCGACCAGTTTGGCTTGGTAATCCTACAGGCAGTCAGGCTCTGATACCAACGCTGTCAGGACCCCGATCCTAAGTCACACCGATCTAGCATGTAACACATCATATCACTTTGCGGCCTCACGCACGGTATTCCCACGGGTGCCACCTTACCTGGCCAGGGACCGTTTGCGCCTTTTGGCTCACGTATATGATAGTGTCGCTAGCATCCATATGACAGAGAACCCGGGCCGACATGGCTAGTCGTGAAACCAAAGCGGCACTAACCCATGAGGACAGACATACATGAATCATATCGAGCATGTCGGTCATCAACGTGTGAATCCGGGCTGTAGCACTGGCTAACAGGACTCCGGTAACCCGGGCTGTAGCAGGCTAGGCAGGACTCCGGAAGTCACCGCGTGACATTTCCCCGAAGGGACAGACACAGGAACGAACTAAATCACATGCTGGCCAGTCAAGTGTTCCGAGCAGTAGTGGTGGTCTAGCAGGACTCCGGTGATCCAGGCTGTAGTGGACTACTATCGCTCAGAAGCACTAGACTACATTTCCCCATATGATAGGCTACCAAGGATAAACAACTAGATAGTCGGATCCCACACATACCAAGCATTTCAATCATACACACAATATGCTCGATATGTGTAAATACAACATGGCATCACAACAAGACTCTACGACTCAAGTATTAACTCATTAGGCTCCGAAGAGCCGGATATTACAAGCATGGGTCTCATGACCCAACATACAGAGCATACAAGCAACAAGCACATGCGGAAGCTTAACTTGTCTGAGTACAGACAACTACAAATGAAAAAGGCTGAGAAGCCTGACTATCTACCAGATCCTGCCGAGGGCACAAGATCGTAGCTGAGGTATCAAGCTAAACATCGAAGTCCACGCGGAACTACTAGCGAGACTGAAGTCTCTCTGCAAAACATAAATTAAGCAAACGTGAGTACAAGGTACTCAGCAAGACTTACAACAGAACTAGCTACATATGCATCGGTATCAACAAGGGGGTGGTGGAGTTTAACTGCAGCAAGCCAGCTTTGACTCGGTGGCTATTCTGAACTACGACTGCAAGCAACTCTTTTGAGGTGGCGCACACGAGTCCACATATTCACCAATCAATACACCACTATGGATCCGCTCTCGTCTCCCTACGAGAAGGCCATCCATAGCACTCACGCTTATCTTGCGAGTTTTAGGGTATCCACTTTCACTTGTCTATGAACTATGCAAGGGGTCCAAGTTTCCATATCCGAGGAATCCGGCTATTCGAATAGATAATGATAACCCTGCAGGGGTGTACTTCTTCACACACGCTCCCACCACTTACCACCATGTACACGTCATGTATCTCGGCAACCTTCAAGCGGAAGCCTGGCGGGGGTGTCGGCCACGGCCTACCTAAACACTTAAGTCTCTAGTCCAGGTTTATCGCCTATCCAGGTTCCATCCGCAGGGAGTCCGGCCGAGGTTTCCACATACGGCCCCGAACGATGTGAACAGGGTTCCCGAGACACCAAACGGGCGCCCGGTACACCGTGCCATGGTGTATCTACCGCAACATAGCCCACCCCTAGGGTCAGCGCTACGCACGGCCGCCAACACATAACCTACAAACACCAGAAACTAGTTGCAACTCCTGGACAGAGTACTAGGGTGATTAAGAAGCTGAGAGGGTCAATTAAGGATCCCAATGAGTGGTAGTAGCTGTTCATGGATCACAGACACAGAACTCAGTTCCTGAGGACGGCTGCAATGAGACAACCCACCATGTACTCCTACATGGCCTCTCACCGCTACCTTTACCAAATCGTGTTCACACACTTAGCTCACACACAGTAGGACATGTTCAACACCATTCCGATTCACTTCCGATGAATCAGACCCGACTCAACTCTAAGCAGTAGCAGGCATGACAAACAAGCATGAATGAGTAGGCACATCAGGGCTCAAACAACTCCTACTCATGCTAGTGGGTTTCATCTATTTACTGTGGCAATGACAGGTCATGCAGAGGATAAGGGGTTCAACTACCGCAACAAGTAACAGAGGAAACGTGTTGTCCTAATGCAGTAAAAGAGAGCAGGAGCGAGAGAGGGGGATTGTATCGGAATGAACAAGGGGGTTTTGCTTGCCTGGCACTTCTGAAGATAACATTGAGTCTTCATCAGTGTCAACGATCACGGCGTCGGTACATCGTCTATCGAGAGGGGACATTTACCGACAAACAAGGAAGAACACAATCAATGGGATGCAACAATATGATGCATGATCATGACATGGCAATATGCTGTTGATTGAGCTAATGCAACTAACAACAAGTTAAATGCAGTTGGTTTGAACACTAGGTTCAAATTCAAATTCAAACTATGAATTCAAATAGTGTATTATCATGTTTTGGACTAAATAGTGAGGTTAAGTTGTTCAAACATGCATGAAAATGCCATAAACAGATTCCTTGAATTTTTCTGATAATTTTTCATATATAATTTATTTCATTTGGAGTTACGGTTGATTTTCTATGATTTTTAGAAGTTTTGGGCATTTTCTGAAAATAAATAAATCATTTAAGATTTATTTAAATTCCAGAAAGGAATTATTGCGTCAGCATGACCTCACATTGGCGTCAGCAAGGTCAATAGCTCGGTCCAGGTCAAACCTGACATGTGGGGTCCACATGTCAGTGACACAGTCAACTAACTAAGTTAGTTAGCCCTAACTAACTGGGCTGGGCCCACTGGTCAGCGACTAACCCAGCTAACCTAACTAGCTAATTAGCGCTAACTAAGTAATTAGTCGGGCGGGGCCCGTGGGTCAGTGAGAGAGAGGGGGAGGTCAAATCGGGCAGTGGGTCAACCCACGCCGGTCAACGGGTCAGCGGTCGCCGGTGTTTAGCCGCCGGCGACGACAGAGACGGCGGGGCGGCTCGGGAATGCTCTACAGGGCACCATTCGATCCGTGGGTTGCACCTACGGATTCCTGGGAGTGAGGCGCATCCATTGGGGGAGGTGGTAGGAGCTGGGGTGGCCGGAAAAGTGGCCGGCGATGAGGTTCAGCGGCGGCAGCAGCTCGGGCATCCTCGGGATAGCGCTACAGAGCACGGGAGGGGGCGCTGTGGTTGTCTGCGGGCTCATGGGATCGTGCTGAGCACGATGGTGTGCTTGGACATGAGCTGCGGTGGCTGTGGCCACGGCGGCGACATCACCGGCGGCGTGGAGTGCTCGGCCAAGATGGGGCTATGGCCTAGAGGTCAAAAACGACCAGGGAAAAAGGGGGAAACGACTCGGGGGCTCACTGTGGTGACGTAGGGATGGCCAGCGTGCTCGGGGAAGCATCGGTGGCGGCGAATGGACCGGCAAAGTCCGGCGAGCAGAAGCGGTGGTGACGAGCTCGAAGACGATGGCATGGTGATCCTCGGCTTGCGTGGCTTGGCGAGAAGGAAGAAGGGCACCAGGCGGAGCTCGGGGGTGCATCGGGGAGGCTCAAAGATAGCTGTGGCCGTGGGAGAGCTCGTCGGCGGCGACGGCTGCGTTCGGTTGCGCGCGTGAGAGAGAGACGGAGTAGGGGACGAGGGCGAGGGAGAGTGCGAGAGTGTCAAGGGGGTCCAGGGGGGTAGCGTGGCGTCGCAGAGGCCTAGGGGGGAAAGGGGAGCTCGCTAGCGCGAAGCAGGAGCTGGCGCAGCCGGCGTCGTGCTCTGGTCTACCTCTGCCTACTGGCAGAGGTAGAAGACGGTCATGCCCCTATGGGCTGGGCCTCTACAGTGGTGGGCCGAGGTAAGTGGCCAGGTACTATCTCTCTCTCTCTCTCTCTTATTTTCTGTTTCTATTTTTTGCAGTATGTTTTGACTTATTTTAAATACTAAAACACTTTATAAAATTCTGCAAACTTTTACGGGCACTATCTGATTTAAACCAGAGGCCCTCACCAAGTTTCAGAATATTTGGAGCTACCAAATATTTTATAGGAATTAGTAGCTCCAATTCAAATAAGTATTGACTTAATTCAAAGGCCCAAATAATTATTTCTGTGAACCCAAAATATTGGTTTGAATTTTTACCTCTTGCCAATATTTTTAGAGAAAACAGGAACATTTTCTTGGACTTATTTGAAGCAATTTTATCTTGGTCATTTTTAAAGGGATTCTGAGGCTTTGAAAATTCCTCAATTCAAATTTCATTTGAATTTAAACATGATGCAACCACCAAGCTAGTCCAAGGCCAAGGTAGGGCTAGGGATGTGACACTGAGCGACGATGATGGACCGGTGCCATTGGCTATTGTGGGAGAAGCAGACGAGATAAGCTACAAGGAGGGAGGGGAAAATGCGATGTAGGACTCGCCAGCCGTGAGGGTTTTTATATTAGGCTGGTAAGCATTGGGATTTTGGGGGATTTCACCGAGTTGGACGGGAAGCTTGCACGGGAACCTGCGAGGTTGCGTGGGAACGGGCTCACCGACGATTCATTGGCACCACCGTTTGGCCAAAAGAATGCCCCGCGCGCTGCGCAAGCTTGCGCTGTAAGACGTCTGCGGCAGCGGGGTGACAAGACGTGCGAGAGGAGGACGAAAGGCCATGTACACATACAGTTAATAAAAAAAGGTTTGCGATTTAATTACCTACAATACCCCTGTCCTGGTTTATAAGTATGATTTAACTAATAAAATATGAATGCATGTCGCCAAAGATTATATAGTTGGATTCCTATTTGAACATAGTTTCCAATTATATAATTATTATAACATGCATTAACATTTTATTGTTTACATTTGAGGGCAAAGTATGGCACAGAATATAAAGGGGACTATAGACTAGACAGAGGTGGTAGCACACGGCCGCTCTCTATCCAGCGACGCAACTGTCGGTCGGCTTGTAGGCGACCATTTCTTGCGTGTTCAACTTCTCTATGCGTGTGGTTGCTTGCGGTTCAGGCGGCCGCGCGCTCTGCTCGCGTCCATCCGGGTGCTCTGCCCTCGTCCCTCCATGCGCATTGCCAGTGTTTGGAGCCGGTGCACGATCACGCACGTTCGTGTGCATGCGGTTGCACCGGGCATGGCGCGTCGATGCAGTTACCCGCTGCAAAAACTGCCATGAGGACGCGCCGAGAATCCACGCCGTCCGGCCCCTTTTTATTCCTGCGGCTATTTACCTTCATCTCTCGTCTCACACGACACAATAAGCACACCCACGAGGACACATACAGAGAAGACATCCAGCGGTTCCAATGGCTCTCCCTGTGGCTCCAATGGCGCTCCCAGCGGCCGACGACGACAACGGCGGGAAGTTCACCACGCAACACGTCGTGGACACCCACGTGAGGGGGAACGCTCTCTCAGTGGTGTACACTGTTAGATGTGTATAGTCCCTTTTCGATACATCCCCATTGTATAAGGGGCTTCTTTCACTTTACCACACATGTATATGTAATGGCCTTTGGCCCTAAGTGAATACTAGTTGCTGATTATCCAACATGGTATCAGAAGCCGGGCTAGCCTCTTTCTCCTGCACGATGCAACTCCATGCGTCCTGAACCTAGTCTTCCTGTCTCCGACCGCCGCTGTCTTCGGCCATCTCCTCTGGTCGCCGCTGTCTCCGACCATCTCCTCCGGTCTCCGACCATATTTGTCTCTGGCTCCAGCCGCCACCGGCCCATCCCGCTGCCTCCTGCCTCTTCTTTGCCGACCCCAGGCCCGCTCGGTCGCTGCCGTGGCCTGGCTCATCTGGCCGCCGCCACCCCTGGCCCGCTGCCGCCGCGGCCTGGCTCGTATCTGGCCGCCCCCACCCCCGGCCCGCTCGGTCGTTGCCGCAGCCTGGCTTAGCCTGCCCCGCTGCTGTTCTTGCCAAGCTCCGCCCCGCCCACCTTGGGCTCATCCGGCTGCCCCCGTCCGCCTCCGTCTGCCTACGGATCTCCCGCACCCTACTGCTGTCCGGCCAGGCCGGCTCTCTCTTCCCTGGACGGATCTGAGGATTGGCATGTGCTCCTCGCCTCTACTCGTCTAGGCAGAGCGAGCGTGCGTACGGGCGAGCGAGCGGGTGCTCGATTCCGCTCGATCCAGATCGGGTCTCCCTATACCCATTGACTCCAAAAAAAGAGAAAGCTCCTTATGTCTTCTTCGGGCTATGTCGCTATCCCTCGGTGCTCGGTGATCTTCGACGGCACCAACTATTCCGAGTTTGCGGGGTTCATGCGTATCCATATGCGCGGCCTTCTGCTGTGGGGCGTTCTTTCTGGCGAGGTACCCTGTCCACCCTGCCCTGTTGCTCTGGTGGCTCATACCCAGTCGGCACCACCGGTACTTGCTCCTGATGCTTCTCAGGCTGATCAGGATGCAGCCAAGGCCCTTGACGATGCTGCGGTTGATGCTTATGATCAGCAGGTATCCACCGATTCTGATGCTCTTTCCATCTATCGGGATGATCTGTCTACTTACACTCAGTGGTGCGATGATGATGCTCGAGCTGCTGCTATTCTCACTGCGAGTGTCCTCCCTCAGTTTGCTTCGGAGTTCATGGACTCGGCACAGTTGCAGCGATGTGGTCTTATCTCTGTCAGCGCTATCAGTCCTCTGGTGATGCTCTCTACCTATCTATGGTGCGTCATCAGCACGCACTCCAGCAAGGTGATTCATCTGTTGATGAGTTCTATTCACAATGCTATGCCATCTGGCGCCAGCTTGACTCTCTTTGGACAGTTATTTGTGAAACTTGCCATTGCTGTCAGACTACGCGGTCTAATTTGGAGTATCAGAGGCTCCATGAGTACTTATCTCGTCTCTGTTCCGAGTTCGAGCCTCGACGTGCTCACTTGCTTGCTCGTGGTCATGTGCCTATCTCGGAGGTGCTCGCCGAGCTTCGTGCTGAGGAGACCCGCCTTTGTTCTACTAGGTTGCTTGCGATTCCATCAGTCTTGGCTACCCGAGCTCCTATGTCATCTGCTCGTCTCACTGCTCCACTGCTCCTGCCCACACCTTTAGGGGGGTTGGTCTACCTCTCTATGTTGAGAAGGGCAGGTCGCGCCGTGACACCTTCTGTGACTACTGCTCTCGGCCAGGTCACCTAGACTCTGATTGCCGTGAGAAGAAGCGGGACCAGAGGCGCTCCCCTTCCAGTGCGACTCCTGGATCTTCATCGACTCCGTCACTCACTGACCAGGGCATAGTACGGCTCAAACATCTTCTGGCTTCCTCTGGCTCTTCATCGACATGTTCTGCTGCTGCTGTTGTGATTTCTTCCACCACACCGCCAGCATCTACATAGTCAGGTACATCTTAGTGGGTTCTGGACTCTGGAGCTTCCTTTCATATGTCTTCTGGTTCTTCAACGTTGTCTTCTCTTCGCCCTCTTGATTCCCCTATTAATGTTCTTACTGCCGATGGCACATCTCTTCCTGTTGCTAGTCGTGGACTTCTTTCCACTCCATCTTTTTTTGTTCCTAGTGTTTCACATGTTCCCTGCCTTACCATGAATCTTTTTTCCACTGCCCAACTTACTAATTCTGGTTGTCATGTCATTCTTAATATCGATTCTTGCTCCATTCAGGATCGTCGTACCAAGACTTTGGTTGGTGCTGGCCCCTGGCGCCGTGAGTCAGAGGGCCTTTGGGAGGTTTGACTGGCTTTGTGTTCCTTCCGCTGCCACCACTTCTGCCAGCTCTCATGCCCTTGCTGCCTCCTTGTCTGCGTCCTTCTAGTAGTGGCATCATCGCTTAGGTCACATATGTGGCTCTCGCTTGCCATCCTTAGTGCATCAGGGCCTCTTAGGGTCTGTATCTGGAGATGTTTCTTTACCCTGTAATGGTTGTAGACTTGGCAAGCAAACCCAGCTACCTTATACTACCAGTGAGTCGGTATCCTAGTTGTTGGGGATATGACTACCAGGTATGACCCGCCCAAGAGGGGCCGGGTCAATCACAATGGAGGGTTACTTAAAGAAAGCCCGAAGAGTATACAAGGTGACAGTTTACGATAAGGCTTATAGTAGGCCCAAGCCCAGAGGCGGCTTAAGGCCCGTAAGTATAAACCGCCATGTATGAATAAGACTTGTAAAGTAAGGCATGTAAAAGATGTCACCGAGCCGGACACGTTGTATGAGCCGGCCGGGACTCTGTATGCCACAGGGCATCAACCCGAGACTCTGTATGGCGGCTTAGGGCAAGAAACAACAGATCGAGAGCCAAGTTAGCATATTTCGCTCCTTGGTCTTCGAAACCTAGCAATACCACATCAACTAGACTAGGCTTTACCTTCACCGTAAGGGGTCGAACCAGTATAAACCTCTCGTGTACTTTGTCCCGATTAACCCCTTTAAGCTTCCTAGTTGCGATGGCTCCACGACTAAGTCCTTTCACTAGGACATCTGCCATGACAATTCCACGACAGTTGGCGCCCACAGTGGGGCCATCACACGGTGGATTTGAGTTCTTGAAGGGCAGCTTCGAAGGGCTCAAGGGATACGCCCTGGGCGGGATGACCAAGAGTCGTCACGGCAAGCTCTACATCGATGATGCAGGCTGGGGCCCCGACGCCGGCTCAATTGAGTACGGGTACCGGGTCCCCTTCGGCGGAATCCACGTCTTCATCGGCCGGATCGGCAAGCCGGGTAATGAGCCGGACATCTGCACCGACCTCATCGAGACGGCTCAGCGTGCGAGAGCCGCCCGGTCTCAGCCCGCTATGAGGCGTGCCTTCGTGGGTTGCATCCATGGAGGGAGTTCTCTGAAGGATCTGTGGATGGCCGTGAGACGGCTGTCTGCTCTGACGGCGAGTCATCCACAGGTGAGACGGATTCATTGTATCAATTACAAGATGGTGGGCTTGGGGGCTATTCCGATGGCAGCAGTATTCCGGACCCCTTTGAGCCGCCAAACAGAGTGGGGATCTTCATGACTGGTACACAGCCTGGTCAAAACTCTATGGCTGCGGCAGCGATAACCACCGGGTCGGCAGCAGCCGGGTCAGGAGACCCCGCGCGACCACCGGCTCAGGTGCTGATGGATCTCATGGATAGGATGACGACCCTGTTGACTGCTGTCGGTGTCAAAACTGGCGGATCTCGGGTAGGGGGTCCTGAACTGTGTGTCTATATAAACCGGAGGGTTTTAGTCCATAGGACGAAGGACAATCATACCATAGGCTAGCTTCTAGGGTTTAGCCTCTCTGATCTCGTGGTAGATCTACTCTTGTACTACCCATATCATCAATACTAATCAAGCAGGACGTAGGGTTTTACCTCCATCAAGAGGGCCCGAACCTGGGTAAAACATCGTGTCCCCTGCCTCCTGTTACCATCCGGCCTAGACACACAGTTCGGGACCCCCCTACCCGAGATCCGCCGGTTTTGACACCGACATTGGTGCTTTCATTGAGAGTTCCTCTATGTCGTCACTTTTAGGCCCGATGGCTTCTCCGATCATCAACAGCGATGCGATCCAGGGTAAGACTTTTCTCCGCGGACAGATCTTCATATTCGGCGGCTTTGCACTGCGGGCCAATTCGCTTGGTCATCTGGAGCAGATCGAAAGCTACGCCCCTGGCCATCAGGTCAGATTTGGAAGTTTGAACTACATGGCCGACATCCGCGGAGACTTGATCTTCGACGGATTCCAGCCACAGCCAAGCGCGCCGCACTGTCACGATGGGCATGATTTAGCTCTGCCGCCAAACAGTGCCCTGGAGGCCGCACCTGTGTCTGCTCTGACCCCTAGCTAGGAGCCGATCACACCAACCGAGGATGGGTGGTTAGACATCGCCTCGGGGGCTGCAATGTCTACGGCGATCGAGCCGAACACCAGCCCTATTCTCTGTGAAGCCCGTGACTCCAAGGAGCCGGACTCCTCTCCGGACTCCGAGCCTTCCGCACCCCGGCGCCGCTCAAAAACTACCAAGGCATGGGTAAATGCGTCAGACCTGTGAGATATATTGGAGGACAAGGCAAGGCCAACAAGGTCGATCTACGGATCACGTGGGCGCCCCACGGCACGAGACGGTACTCGTCACGCCGGATATAGTAAATCCGGCCAGGCCGAACACAGTAGACAAAGCTCGTTCGAGCTGCATCGTGATGTAGCCCAATACAGAGGCGCCACACACCCACTATGCTTCACAGATGAAGTAATGGATCATCAAATCCCCGAGGGTTTCAAACCCGTGAACATCAAATCATACGATGGCACAACAGATCCTACGGTATGGATCGTGGACTATCTCCTTCATATCCACATGGCCCGCGGTGATGACCTACACGCCATCAAATACCTCCCACTCAAGCTTAAAGGACCAGCCCGACATTGGCTTAACAGCTTGCAAGCAGAATCAATTGGTTCTTGGGAGGACCTGGAAGCCGCATTCCTCGACAATTTCCAGGGCACTTATATGCGACCACCAGATGCCGATGACCTAAGCCACATAATTTAGCAGCCAGAGGAATCGGCCAGACAATTCTGGACACGGTTCCTAACCAAGAAAAATCAAATCGTCGACTGTCCGGACGCAGAGGCCCTAGCAGCCTTCAAGCATAACATCCGCGACGAGTGGCTTGCACGGCACCTGGGACAGGAAAAGCCGAAATCTATGGCAGCCCTCACGACACTTATGACCCTCTTTTGCGCGGGAGAAGACAGCTGGCTAGCTCGCAACAATTACATGACCAAGAGCCCTGGTAATTCGGATACCAAGGACAGTAGTGGCAGGTCACGTCGCAACAAGCAAAAGCACCGCATTAACAGCGACAATGCTGAGGATACGGCAGTTAATGCCGGATTCAGAGGCTCTAAACCCGGTCAGCGGAAAAAGCCATTCAAAAGAAATACTCTGGGCCCGTCCAGTTTGGACCGAATACTCGACCGCTCATGCCAGATACATGACACCCCCGAAAAACCAGCTAATCACACCAACAGGGATTGTTGGGTGTTCAAGCAGGCAGGCAAGTTAAATGCCGAAAGCGGAGACAAGGGGCTACGTAGTGATGACGAGGAGGAGCCCCGGCCGCCAAACAACAGTGGACAGAAAGGTTTTCCCCCACAAGTGCGGACGGTGAACATGATATACGCAACCCACGTCCCCAAGAGGGAGCGGAAGCGTGTGCTAAGGGACGTATACGCGATGGAGCCAGTCGCCCCAAAGTTCAACCCATGGTCTTCCTGCCCGATGACTTTTGATCGAAGGGACCACCCCACTAGCATCTGTCATGGAGGATTCGCCGCATTGGTTCTAGACCTAATTATTGATGGATTTCACCTCACTAGAGTCCTTATGGACGGCGGCAGCAGCCTGAACCTGCTTTATCAGGATACAGTGCGGAAAATGGGCATCGATCCCTCGAGGATTAAACCCACCAGAACGACCTTTAAAGGCGTCATACTAGGTGTAGAAGCCAACTGTACAGGCTTAGTTACACTTGAAGTGGTCTTCGGATATCCGGATAATTTCCGAAGCGAGGAGTTAATCTTCGACATAGTCCCGTTCCGCAGTGGCTATCACGCACTGCTCGGGCAAACCGCATTTGCCAAGTTCAATGCGGTGCCACACTACGCATACCTCAAGCTCAAGATGCCAGGCCCTCGAGGAGTCATCACGGTCAATAGAAACACCGAACGCTCTCTCCGAATGGAGGAGCATACGGCGGCTATCGCAGTGGAAGTACAAAGCAGCCTCTCAAGGCAATTCTCCAATCCGGCCATTAAACGTCCGGACACCGTTAAGCGCGCCCGGAGTAACCTACAACAAGAGCGCCTGGCATGTTCCGAGCAAGCGTAGCAATGCGGCCCCAACCCCAGCCCTCGCGAACTTGCGAAACCAGTGTTGCGCGTACATAACTACGCTCTAGAAATACCATGGGCACAGGGGGAGGGGCACCATCACGGCACGCTCGAAACGCGGCTTAAACCGCACTAGGGGCTGCCGATTTCTTAATTTTCTCTTATTTTCAGGACTCCATTCTTCGGAAGGCTTGTCCGGCAGTACAATTGCCGCACAAACGATACAACCAGGGAAGCAGAAAGCTACGCCACACTACGGAACTCTAAGGTGGTCTCTATAACAAGCAGTATACCTGTTTCGCATAACATTCCGCAGCTCGCCCCTGGAAAGGACATATTTGATAGTCCCATCTTTTTCTTATCACACTATTTGTATCGTTCTGCTATATCGCAGCTTTTTTAAATAAACAATGCATAGCTTCCCTCTATTATTGCATTACCTCTTTTTTACGAATATATGTTCATTAATGACATGTTGCACCCGTGCACTTTGGTACGGCCAATACGCTAGGGGCTTAAGTACCCCACAACATGGTGTGAGAAGTCTGAACACTTTCACAAGTGTGGCACCCCGAACTTATAGCATTATATGCATCGGCTCCGAATCATGTCTTGGGTCAATAGTTGGGTTTGCCCGGCTCCTATGTTTTGGTACCTTACGTTCCATCATATCGGCTAAGGTAGCACTAGGAGAACTACTGCGACTGTGCCCCAGTTGAGCTGGGCTAAGAACCTCAGTAGAGAAAGCTAAAACTGAGCGTCATGATGAGGCGAGAGCTAGTCGCTGTTCGAGAGGTTTTCGAGTCCCTAAAGACTTATGCCGCTTAGAGCGAGGAGTCGGCTTTGTCCGGCCTAGGCATGGATAGCGCCCCGAACTCGGTCTTCTGAACAATAGGGGCTTTGCCGAAATTTAAAATTATAGAATTCTATGGCTAAGTGAGAGTGTTCAAGCATTATAGTCTGATTGCCTTGTTCGTTGTGTTGAGCGCCTCCCTCGAAGGACCCAAGAATGGGAAAAAGAGCGCTCATGTTTATCCAGAACGCCCCAGCACTCGTGGCATGGGGGCAGAAGCCGATGACTCGCCATCTCTCAAATTTGATAAACGGCCACACAGAAGGTAATATTTTAAATTCAAAAGCGTTGCTTAGCGCATATGAACATGTTTTCAGCGTACAGGATCACAAATGCGAGTTTACTCAAAAATTACATCTTTGGAGCATTCATCTGCTATAAGGCGGGCACCCTTTAGGATGCTCTCTTAATACGCTTCCGGGACGCGATGCTCCTTGCCCGGCGGCGGCCTGTCCTTCACCAGCTTCTCCGCATCCATCTTGCCCCAGTGCACTTTCGCACGGGCAAGCGCCCTACGGGCACCTTCGATGCAGACGGAGCGCTTGATTACTTCAAGCCGTGGACATGCATCCACCAGCCGTCCCACCAGCCCAAAGTAGCTCCCAAGCAGAGCCTCTCCAGGCCAAAGCCGAACTACGAGGCCCTTTATGGCCTGTTCGTCCACCTTGTGGAGCTCGACCATTTGCTTTAGCTGGCCGCTCAGAGGCACCAGGTGTCCGGCCTCAGCATACTGAGACCAGAACACCTTCTCCGTCGAGCTCCCCTCCTCAGCTCGGTAGTAGGTGGCGGCATCAGACGCACCGTGGGGCAAATCTGCGAATGCTCCTGGACAGCTCCGGACTCGGGTAAGTAACAAGTAATTCACTTTCACGTGCTTGCTTTGCATAATGAATGCCTTACCCGCTGCTATCTTCTTCATCGCGTCAATTTCTTTGAGGGCTTTCTGGGTTTCGGCCTTGGCAGACTTCGCGCTTTTGAGGGCTGCCGCAAGCTCAGACGCTTGCGTCTTTGAGTCAAGCTCCAAACTCTCGTGTGTTTTCATGAGAGCCTGGAGCTCTTTCTGCACCTCCTCCACCCGCGCCTCCTACTTCTCTCTCTCCGTGCGCTCCGCGGCCGCTCTGTTTTCGGCCTCGGACAACGCTTTCTTAAGGGTTGCCACCTCGGTCATGGCCCCTATAATAGCACATTGATCCTGTCATTTTTTGCAACCACATCTTCTCTATATAATTGCGCAAGGTATTACTTACCTTCCTTCTCCTCAAGTTACCTCTTGGCAAGGCCGAGCTCGTTCTCGGACCGCGCAAGGTTTTCCTTCAGCGTATCCACCTTCGCAGTCAGTGCGGCGGTGGCCAGCAGCAAAGCCTACATACGCATATTGACTTGATTATGTTAGACTCCTGCGAATGTTATTAGATCCTCTATTCGGCTTTTCTTTCCAAACACCGAACAGAGCATCAGGGGCTACTGTCTATGTGGTAATATTTTTATTCTTTACTTACCTCAAAGCCTGTTAGAAGGCTGGCACAGGCTTCAGTCAGTCCGCTCTTGACGGACTAAACCTTCTCGATCACCACACTCATAATAGTGCAGTGCTCCTCGTCGATGGAGGCGCCTTTAAGCACCTCCAGCAAATTGTCCGGTGCCTCCGGTTGGACGGAGGTCACCGGCTCGGTAGGCTTGCCCCTCTTGGAAGGAGGCTGCCTACCGGAGTCCAGAACCATTGAAGGTTCCGGCGCGGTGCCCTTGGGGGTTCTATCCCCTCTACACATGGAGTCCGGGAGGTCGCCTTGCGGCGCCTCCAGGACCACCTCCTCCTGGCTTGGAACCTGTTGGGACGCCACCTCGGCGTCGTCCGTAGGGTGGGGGGAGGAAGCCGTCAGAAGTGAATTCACATCTGATGAATCCAGGGAGCCGTTCGACGACTCGTCGAGCCCGGCCTTGGGCGGACTGCATAAACATGCTCGACATAAGGAAAAGCTATGCAATGGAGGAATATTATGAATCACTCTGGTATGCGGACACTTACGATCTCGCCAGGGGCTTGGCCCTATGCGGCCACTCCTCTTCACCATCGTCGGTGTTGGTGGGGCCGTCCAGAGGAAGGGTTTTCCCCTTCTTGGACCCTTCGGCCTCCCCAGTTGGGGCGGCCTTCCTTTTCTTCTCTCCCCCTGCTGGAGGGGGAGAGGTCTCTTCTTCCTCCTCCTCGTCTTCACGGGAGGAGTGCATCTTGGAGTCGTCGGATGATGATTCCGACGCCCCCAAGCACCAGGCACTCTTTCGAGTCCCCGTGGCCTTCTTCTTGGCCTTCTTCTCCGGCACCACATAGGGTGCCGGAACCAGCAGCTTGGCCAAGCGAGCGTCCACTAGGCCTTCGGGCAAAGGAGCCGGACAGTTGATCTGTCCCGACGTCTCCTGCCAATCCTGTCAAAGGTAAGGGAGATTAGATCCCGCATAGAGTCAAACTATGAAGAACTAATACCCTGTAAAAGGTAACAATAGCTTACCGCACGAGCGCGACGCTGCGTGCTAAATCTGCGATCCTCGGTAGCGGATGCGGGGGCCTCGACGCCCTTGAAAAGCACCTTCCAGGCATCTTCATACCTTGTGTCGAAGAGCCTGCTCAGAGTTCGGTGCTGCGCCGGATCAAACTCCCACAGGTTGAAAGCCTGTTGTTGACACGGGAGGATCCGGCGGATGAGCATAACCTGGACTACGTTGACAAGTTTGAGCTTCTTGTCCACCAGCGATTGGACGCATGTTTGGAGTCTGGTCAGCTCTCCTTCTTTACCCCACGACAGGATCGTCTCTTTCCAGGAGGTGAGCCGCGTAGGGGGTCCGGATCGGAACTCGAGGGCTGCGACCCATTCAGGGTCGTGCGGCTCGATGATGTAAAACCACCCCGATTGCCACCCCTTTAGGGACTCCACGAAGGAGCCCTCGGGCCATAGGACGTTGGGCATCTTGCCCACCATGGCGCCTCCACACTCCGCTTGAGTGCCACGCACCACCTTCGGCTTGACGTTGAAAGTCTTGAGCCATAGGCCAAAATGGGGGTGGATGCAGAAGAAAGCCTCGCACACGACGATAAACGCCAAGATATTGAGGAAAAAGTTTGGGGCCAGATCGTGGAAATCTAGGTCATAGTAGAACATGAGCCCCCGGACAAATGGGTGGAGAGGGAAGCCTAGTCTGCAGAGGAAATGGGGGAGGAACACCACCCTCTCATGGGGCCTAGGTGTGGGGATGAGCTTCCCCTCTTCGGGAAGCCGGTGCGCAATGTCGTTAGACAAGTATCCAGCCTTCCTCAGTTTTTTGATGTGTCCCTCCATGACGGAGGAGACCATCCACTTGCCTCCCGCTCCGGACATGGATGGAGAAGGTTGAGGTGGGGTGTGCGGACTTGGGCGCTAGAGCTCGAGTGCGCCGAAATGGATAGGCAAAGGAGGAAGAAGGCGTGGATGAAAAGGTGGATCCTTATCCCCTTATATGGGCGGACGCGACTATGCGCCCCACCAGCCTCGTAAAACTTGCTTATCTCCCAAGTGCCATAGTCAATGGCATGGTTGGGTTACCCACACCCGTATTGATGAGAATCCCGGAATAAGGGGACACGATCTTTGCATTAACAAGACGTGCCAAGGAAACCGCCTCGCTAAACGCGCTCAGTTGGGACAGTAAAACGATTCGAATAAAGACTTGGCCGTGGTGTGATGTCACGCTATGGAATATGTCAGCAGATTAGATTTGTGTAAATATTATTCTCTCTATGGCAATATGTGGAAACTTATTTTGCAGAGCCGGACAGTACCTTTGTGTTCAAAATCTTCTATGAAGTATTTGGAGGAGGAACCCGCCTTGCAATGCCGAAGACAATCTGCACGCCGGACTCGTCATCATTGAAGCCTGGTTTAGGGGCTACTGAGGGAGTCCTGGATTAGGGGGTGTCCGGATAGCCGGACTATACCTTCGGCCGGACTCCTGGACAATGAAGATACAAGATTGAAGACTTCGTCCTGTGTCCGGAAGGGACTTTCCTTGGCGTGGAAGGCAAGCATTAGCGATACGGATATGTAGATCTCCTACCATTGTAACCGACTCTGTGTAACCCTAGCCCTCTCCGGCGTCTATATAAACTGGAGGGTTTTAGTCCATAGGACGAAGAACAATCATACCATAGGTTAGCTTCTAGGGTTTAGCCTCTCTGATCTCGTGGTAGATCTACTCTTGTACTACCCATATCATCAATATTAATCAAGCAGGACGTAGGGTTTTACCTCCATCAAGAGGGCCCGAACCTGGGTAAAACATCGTGTCCCCTGCCTCCTGTTACCATCCGGCTTAGACACACAGTTCGGGACCGCCTAACCGAGATCCACTGGTTTTGACACCGACAACCGCCATGGTCGAACCGGTGGATAAGGCTCAGCATGACGCGGAGGTGGCACGGTTACGTGGGGAGGTAGCACAAGCCAAGGAAAACTTGGCGGCCGAGGACGTCCGGATGACTGCAGAGCGGGCGGCTTTGGACGCCCGTGCTCAGCAGCTTCAATCAGAGGCTTTTCAGCTCTCGATGAATCTGAACACATCAAACGAGGTCATGAGGAGAAGGCACCAGAAGACTCAATCACATCTGCCCCTGACTTACGATCCTAGGGATCTCTTCCACACACCCGGGGCTGGTCCCAGTAATCCGCCGGAGGCAAACTGGATTGCAACACCGAGGGCTGGGGCACCGGTTCAGCCGTGGGCAATGGAACCCCCTCGTGTGAATATTGCTCTGCCTCGTTATACACCAATGCCACCGGGGCATTTTTCTAACCCTTTGGAGAATCTGATTGCTGCATCGGCATGCTTGGCGGCTCTCCCGATGGAAGGCGACTCTCCGACGGCAATCGAAACGCGAAGGGTCCGAGAACTTCTTCAGACGGCTCTTGCGCAGCAGGAGACATACTCTTACAGTCGAGACATGATTCATTCAACCCCTCACCCAAGCTGGAGCCCAAGCTATAGCAGGCATATGGATTCAGCGGCCGTGTCAAGCAGTGCCCAGCGCCGTAACCAGCTGCGCAAGCATGACTCGACGCTTGATGGAGCTCTTAACTTGGCTGACCAGGAGAGGATCCGCCAAGAGGCGGAGCGGGCATTTCAACAGGCAGCTGAGCAGGCGGTTCACAAAGCTTTTCTGGTTTACCCAACAACCTCTATTGAAGCAGGTGTGACCACGAGGACTGGAGGTGTCCCTTGCTTGGTGCCGGCTCTGCGTAATGAGCGCTTGCCAAAGGATTCTAAGGGGCCTCGTAAAGTGCCTAATTAAATAGCTGACTTACAACCCAGGGCATGGATTGAAAGTTACGAGATGGCCATGGAGTTATTGGAGGTCAGTGGTGTAGCAATGGCCAAGTACTTCACCATGATGTTGGATGGAATAGCTCGCACTTGGTTGAAGGGGTTGCCACCCAATTCCATCGGCTCATGGGCAGAGTTAAAAGCCCGATTTATTCAGAACTTCAAAGATACATGCAAGCAACCCAGGTTGATTGTGGACTTGACTAATTGCAAGCAAGAGGAAGGTGA
The DNA here is from genome assembly GCA_034509565.1 of Triticum monococcum. NCBI lineage: Eukaryota > Viridiplantae > Streptophyta > Magnoliopsida > Poales > Poaceae > Triticum > Triticum monococcum. Next base: position 143,163,016 of record CM067841.1, on the reverse strand, counting down.
ATCCATGACCCATTGGGTGCGTCGGGTGAAGGAGATAATACATTCATCTGATAAGATGGATGCCGGCTCCGCGGTCTTAATGTTGGAGAAAAATTGCCGTTTTGAACCTCTGAAATAGAAGCTGGGGCGGCTCAAGCATGATTGCAATGACATGGGCCAGCTGATGGCGGGTCTGGTCAAATACGCCAACTCTGATAGTACCAAGGATCCCGCGTCTGATGAAGACAAGACAGGGAAGGGAAAGAAGAACGGCAATGACAAAGGTCATCAGCATAACCCGACAAATCAAGGAGGTAATAATAAACGTAAGACTGATGGTAGTCTGGAGTTTGTGGCTAACACCAATGCACAAGGCAACAATCAACGGCATAAGGGGAGGCCACCACCTCGATCAGGCGGGTCATGTCCCACCCTCGAGCAGTTGTTAAATGAACCTTGTCCAAGACACGACACCCGGGAGAACCCAGCCACCCATCTATGGAAAGACTGTACGATCATGAAGGCTTTCAAGAATTCTAACATGTTCGATAGTAATCATGGACCTGGTAGCGGCTCAGGCGGTGGCGGCTTTCATGGCCCGGGCAACGGCATAGGCGGTGGCTGCTTTCATGGCTAGGGCCCTCAAGGCAATCAAGGTGGCTATAATCGACAATCTGGCCAAGGTAGTCAGTAGCGGCAGCAATTCGGGTATCAGAGTAACCCAAAGCAACTGAGCAGTGGGCAGTATCACGTATTCACCACCAGTTTATGCAAAAGGGACCAGAAACTTCATAAGAGAGTTGTGAACGCTGTTGAGCTAGTGGTTCCATGTTATTTGAGATGGTCTGAGCAGCCTATTTTGTGGAGTAGGGAAGATCACCCTCCCCGGGTTGATAATCAGGGTCACCTGGCCTTGGTGGTGGCCCCTCAGGTTGGTGGATATAAATTCACTAAAGTACTCATGGACGGAGGCAGTAGCATCAACATCCTCTATTATGAGACGTTCCGTCGCATGTGCTTGACTGATAAAAGTCTTAAGACATCCAACACCGTTTTCCATGGAGTAGTGCCTGGTAAGTTGGCATATCTAGTTGGTAAGATTGAGATGGAAGTAGCCTTTGGAGATGAGAATGATTCTAGGGCGGAGAAGTTTACTTTTGAAGTGGTCAAAATCAAAAGCCCATATCATGCCATGTTTGGACGGCCGACTTATGCAAAATTCATGGCACGACCGTGTTATGTTTATCTGCAGCTCAAGATGCCAGGTTATAAGGGCACTATCACAGTGCATGGAAGTCAGAAGATAGCTTTGGAATGTGAAGAAAGTGATGCTGCTTATGCTGAATATGTTTGTGCGACAGATGAGTTGAAGTTTTACAAGGATAATGTTGACCCGACGGACATGACGTCTTTGAAAAAGTCAACTACGGAGCATGAGCCGGCGCCGAAGTTTAAGTCAGCTGACGATACCAAGATGATTGATTTTGTGCTTGGCGACTCATCCAAACAATTCATTATCAGTGCTAACTTGGATCCCAAATAGGAAAGCGCGCTCATCGAGTTCATCCGTGAGAACCGGGACATCCTTGCATGGAAGCCTTCTGACATGCCAGGTGTACCGAGATAACTCGCTGAGCACACTCTCAATATTGATCCAAAGTTTAAGCCGGTCAGGCAGTTTCTTCGGCGATTCAACGAGGAAAGGCGCAAGGCTATTGGAGAAGAGGTGGGCTTGGCTCTTGGCGGCCGGGTTTATTGTTGAAGTTTTTCACCCAGAGTGGTTGGCTAACCTGGTGCTTGTGCTAAAAAAGAACAGCACTTGGCGTATGTGTGTGGATTACATGGATTTAAACAAGGCTTGTCCGGCTAATCCTTTTGCTCTCCCTCGTATTGATCAAATCATTGATGCTACGGCGAGTTGTGAGCGTTTGAGTTTTGGATGCTTATTCTGGCTATCATCAGATCAAGATGGCAGTGAAGGACCAGGAGAAGACGGCTTTCATTACCCCGTTTGGAGCCTTCTGCTGTGTATCTATGCCTTTTGGGCTTAAGAGTGCCCAGATGACTTATCAACGGTGTGTGCAGAACTGTCTTCATAATCAGATTGGGCGTAATGTTCATGCTTATGTGGATGATATAGTGGTGAAATCCAGAGAGAAGGAAACTCTGGTAGATGATCTGAAGGAAACCTTTGATAACCTCCGGGTCTACAAGATGATGCTTAGCCCGGCCAAGTGCGTTTTTGGAGTCCCAGTTGGCAAGCTTTTGGATTTTTTGGTATCTAACAGAGGCATTGAGTCTAACCCATAGAAAATAAAGGCGATTACGTCTTTGGCTAAGCCGGCGTGCATCAATGACGTTCAGCAGCTGGCGGGTCGTGTCGCAGCTTTAAGCCGGTTCATAAGTCAATTAGGTGAGAAGGCTATGCCGTTGTATGAAATGATGAAGAAGACGGATAATTTTGTCTGGAGTGACGCTGCTAACTCTGCCTTTGAAGATCTGAAAAGACAGCTCGCTGAGCCGCCGGTTCTTGCTGTTCCCGTTGAAAAGGAGCCACTATTGTTATATGTGGCTGCTAACACACGTGCTGTCAGTGTGGCCATTGTTGTAGAGCGCAAGGAGGCTGGCAAGGAACATCCGGTTCAACGACCGGTTTATTATGTCAGTGAGGTGCTCATTGAGTCCAAGCAGAGGTATCCACATTGGCAGAAGCTTGTTTATGGGGTATTCATGGCAATCCGGAAGCTTAAGCATTACTTTCAGGGTCATCCTATTACTATGGTTAGCCCTTCTCCTTTAGGAGATATTATTCAAAATAGAGAAGCCACAGGACGAGTCACCAAGTGGGCCATTGAACTTGGATCTCATGGTTTAAAGTATGTGCCACGTACTACCATCAAATCTCAAGCACTGGCGGACTTCATTAACGATTGGACGGAGTTGTAGATACCTGAAGAGAAGCTAGACAACACATATTGGACGATTCACTTTGATGGGTCCAGACAATTGGAAGGCTCGGGGGCTGGAGTTGTTTTAACTTCTCCTCGAGGTGACAAGTTTTGTTATGTGTTGCGATTGATGTTTACTTGTACTAACAATGCAGCTGAGTATGAGGCCTTACTCCATGGGCTTAGAATGGCTAAAGAAATGAGTTTAAGCCGGGTACGGTGCCTTGGCGACTCAGATTTGGTGGCTCAGCAAGTATCAGGCAAGTGGGATTCCAAGGATCCTCTCATGGCGGCTTATCGCCGTGAGCTTGACGCTGTTGCTGTACATTTCAAGGGTTATCAAGTGGAACACATTGACCATAGAAAGAACGAAGCGGCTGATGCTTTAAGCCGGTTGGGATCTCAGCTTGCCTACAGAAGAAGACTTGGCCGTTCCAGACCCAGAGGTACAATTGGTGGCGGCTCTTCATGTCATTCCGGATTGGACAATGTCGTATTTGGCTTATATGACCCGGGGTGAGTTGGCGGAGGATGAGACCTTGGATAGACAGATAACCCGGCGGTCTAAGTCAATGACAATTTCCAATGGTGAGTTGTATCACCGCAGTGTCATTGGAGCGTTTCAACATTGTGTCTCTCCTGAAGAAGGTCAAGATATTCTTTGTGAGATCCATGAAGGGGATTGTGGCCATCGTGCCGGTTCAAAATCTCTTGTGGCCAAAGCTTTCCGTCATGGTTTTTACTAGCTGACGGCTCATGCCAATGTGGAGGATCTGGTCAGTAGGTGCGATGGGTGTTAGAAATTTGCACGACGAGCGCACGTGCCGGCTCAAGAATTGCGGATGATTCCAATTACTTGGCGGTTTGCAGTTTGTGGGCTCGATATGGTTGGACCTTTCAAAAGATCCAAAGATAAAAAGACACATCTTTTGGTGGAAGTTGACAAATTCACAAAATGGGTTAAGGCAGAGCCGGTTAGTAAGTGTGATGCAGCCATAGCGGTTCAGTTCATGAAGAAGGTGATCTTTCGTTTTGGCTTTCCACACAACATTATAACTGACAATGGTACTAATCTGTCCAAAGGTGCTATGGAGGAATTTTGTGAACGTGAGCATATCCGGTTTGATGTTTCGTCAGTAGCTCACCCCCAATCCAATGGTCAAGCTGAGAGAGCAAATCAGGAAATCTTAAAAGGTCTCAAGCCTCGGCTTATGGTTCCTTTACAACGAACGCCGGGTTGTTGGGTAGAAGAGTTACCCTCAGTACTATGGAGCATCAATAACACCCCTAACAGGTCTAGGGGTTATACGCCTTTCTTCATGGTTTATGGAGCAGAAGCAGTCCTACCCAGTGACATCCGTCATGACTCACCCCGTGTGGCGGCTTATGTTGAAGTTGATAATGAACAAGTCCGTCAGGATGCGCTTGACTTATTAGATGAAGAGCGAGACTTGGCAGCAGCCCGCTCAGCGATTTACCAACAGGACCTGCACCGTTATCATAGCCGTTGGGTTAAGTCAAGAACCTTTGAAGAAGGTGATTTGGTGCACCGGCTCATCCAGGATCAATCTAATGCGCACAAGCTATCCCTGCCTAGGGAAGGACCCTTTGTGGTTAGCAAGAACTTGAATAACAGGTCATACTACCTTATCGATGTTCGAGAGCACAAAGACTCACGTAAGTCGGAGGAATAGACCCGCCCACCGTGGAATATTGCTCATCTTCGGCCTTACTACACTTGAGCCACCGACTCTCATAATGTACATATTTTGACGTTGTATATATTATGATAAGTAATAAAGCAGGACCTCTGTCCTTTTCGTCCTCAATGATCACATATCTTTATCATTCTAATTATTAAACGACAAGTTGGGGGCTGATCGTATTCGAATCTAGCTTGACCCTCTCGGTCTGGCTCATGATCGTATTCGAATCTAGCCGTTAAAACCTCATGGTCACTAGGGGGCTTCCTGTTCAAACATAGGCCATATTCGAACCAAAGAGAACATAGCTGTCGTAACCCTCTTGATCGGCGCAAAGCCAAACTCACTAGGGGGCTTCTTGATCATATCCGAATCATAGCTTAAACCCTTTTGGGTCCGACTTGGATCGTATTCGAATCAAGGTCGTTAAAAACCTCTCAAGGTCATTTGGGGGCTTCCTATTCAAACATAGGTCATATTCGAACCAAAGAGAACATAGCTGTCGGTACCCTCTTGATCGGCGCAATGCCAAAGCCACTGGGGGCTACATGATCATAATTGAATCCTAGCTTAACCCCTTTGGTCCGGTTTACTAATCGTATTCGAATCAGAAGCCTCAAATTTTTATTAATGCTTGATTTACATTGTTTGAAAGATACTCTTTTGTTTTACTGGTTTTTTGTTGTCTCGAATCTAACTGTAAGTATGGTTTCAATTTAAACCGGCTCGGTTATTTGACAATGAGTTGCCAAGGTAAAACAGTCATCGGGCATATTGAAGTATTGAATTCTAAAAAGATTGGGTTGTCACCCTTACTGTCCAGGTCACATAAACCGGCAGTCCAGAATCAAGGAACACAGGTATGACATTGTCGTTCATAAACAGACTTATCTGTGTTTTTCTTTAATCAAAGGCTTTACAGCCTTATTTATCTTTACATCTAGCCCTGATTATTCCGTTATGGTAATTTCGTAGTTATGTATTGGATGTTTTGACCCGTCCGGCGACAAACCGCCAGGACAGTTCTCATCTTTTACATACAGGAACAGGTTTAAACGCTACAGATATGATAAAGGATATAAAGCATATATTGACATGATGGATAAAAATAGTCATACGCAGTATGATATGCACGACGGCATAGGCAGAACATGCAGTTTCAAGCTAGCCTATTACAAGGCGTTGGGATCCCAAAAGGTTAAAACTGTTTTTCTCTTGAGAAGATGTTAAGCTAAGGCCAGTTCATTAAGTCTTGGCCGGATTATTTGGACGGTTATGACTCCTCCCTCACCGGTTCATCTCCCTCCACTGGTTGGAAGCTAGGATTGGACCAATCAAAGCCATGAAGAGCAACGAACTCAGATTCATCATCAATTAGACAAGCCGGGTCAATTTCTGGGGCAAAGGTGTGTTGGCGAACCGGCGGGATGAGATCTATCACTTTATATGAAGGAGTCATCATCTTTTTATTATCAACGTCAAAAACCGGCTGATACTTATCAATGTTGGTCTCTTCGCCAAGAATGGTAGCCTGAGGATGAACTCCCCTCACACAAGCAACAAAATCATCTTGATCAAACAGACTCCCGTCTTCCTTAAAGGGGGGATACCCCTTGGCTACGTCTGCCGGATCTACTTCCGGCACCCAGGCTTTGGAGCAGCTTAGAGCAGTTAGGGCTCCGGCTCTTGCACATGACCACTTGACCTCTTGGAATCTGGCGGGTAAGGTAGATAACTTCTTCAAAACATCACTCAAGAGGTTTGGTCCTTGGTTGGCTGGGGAGATAATGGCAAGTGCCCGTTGAGCTCCATTGTACAGTTACTCCACCAGGGTGTAAACCGCCTTGAGTTTTATCAAGCTGTTTTGGATTAGACTGCTGCTCCGTGGACCGATGAGTATTTTAAAAGGTTAAGCAGGCGGCTTATATTTTTGGCAAAATAGAGTTTAAGTAAATAATACAATGACTCACCAAAGATTGCAGAGACCATCTGAGACACCCGGTTCTTTAAACCGGTAAGCTCCGTGGAAATCTCCTTGAGAGCCGCCTCAGCTGTCTCAGCACGCTGTATCAGCAAGGTTTTTTCATCGGCCCAAGATTTTTTTCCTGCGTCAAAGCTGGTCTTCAGTTTTTCTGCTTCAGATAGGCTCAGCTGGAGTTTGCATTCAGCATTTTTTATCTCAGTCTCTTGAGCCACCAACCGGGTCTTTGCATCAGTCAGTTGAGAACCCAATTCAGTTATGGCAGTCTATAGACATACACAGGTGTGTCACAAGTTTATTCCCATAAAGGTCATAGTGATTAAAAGTCCCAAGCACTTTGCAAAGCAACACTACTTGGCACTTGGGGGCTAATGTCTGTCAAAGCAATTCTTAAAAGGCAAAAATAACTCTTTTAAGTACTAAGCATTTTACAGTTAACAACGCTTGGCACTTGGGGGCTAATGCATGATATTCAAAAAACTTTTTCCTCTTGAGCCAGATAACAATATTAGTTTGGACTAATTCAAGACAGCTATGAAGTTAAGTGAAGTACCAGCTCATTCATGAGGAATTAAGCCGGTCCTTGGGGACTACATGTGCGAATTTATGCTAATCCGTTGTACTTAGGGAAAATCTAAGACAAAGCATCAACCTATATCTCAAGTCTATAGATCATTCAGGTTCATCATAATCCAGAGACTTGGGAGCTGGTAGAGCATATGTAAACTAATGAAAGCCAGAGAACATACCTCATATTTCAGTTGCAGCTGCTTGACCATCTCAATTTCAGAGTCACGGCTGGAGTGCACATGACTGAGGTATCCAGATAGCACGTCACTAATGCTCAGGTGAGCATAGTGAGAGACGTCAAACCACACTTTCTGCCTTTCCAACACCTTTTGCTTGGAAGAATGCCTGGCTAATACAGTTGGATTACCCGGTTCAACAAATCTACTTCCAGTAATTAAAACATCACCGTCATAAGTCGCCGGTGGGTTAGCTGAGCTAGATGGTTCAATAGTAGACGGGTTGAGAGTAGTTTCATCAACATACAGTTCAGGAGGATCTATTTGAACATTGACTGCAAGGTCTTCTAGTGCTTCAGATTGTTTAGGAGCAGGAGTTGGTATTGCCGGTTCAGGAGCGGGTTCTTTCGGGTCTTCCGCCGGCTTAGCCACCCTGGCCTTCTTGGGCTTTGCTTGACCGCTAAGAAGAATTTTATGAGTCAGTATAATGATACAGACTTAAAGATGCAGAAGAAAGATAATTTTCTTGATGCAGAAGAAAGATAATTTTCTTTACCCAGGGGCAGTCTTGAAATCCGGAAATTGAGTTTGAGAGGAATCACGAGAAGAACGAGAGACCTCCTGAAAAAGTGAAGTCACAATTTAAAAGAGCAAGGAAGTAGACTCATTGACAAAAGAAATAGTCAAAGGTGAAATAAACCTCATTTTGGCGTTTCCGAGAGTTTTTGGTAAGCCGGAGGGCAGTTCATTATCGTCATTGGTCCGGGCCTGACGGCGGCTCTCATGTTGCTACTTTTTCAAAAGAAAATGAGGATCCAAATAAGCCAAAGGGTGTGAAAACCTTACTTTCTGGGTTACCAGTCGAGGTTTCTGTCTTGGCAAAGGTTCTGAGTCGGAGGAAATAGTTACCTCTTCTTCTACTGCCTGGCTGGCCCCCATGTCGTCCTGGCAATAGTCAGTGTCAATAAGGTTGTTAAAAAACAGGCCAAGAGAGTCAAGGGCTACCTCCGACTCAGAGACATCATCCATCTTGAACATACCAGAAGCATTTCTTTTCTTCTTGGATTTTTGGGTTGTCTTCTTGGCGGCTATGGCGGCGGCTCTAGCCTTCTTGGCAGCTTCATGATCATATTTGGCCTTCCAAAAGTTATATTTGGCATGTAGGCCAATAACAGGTTAAAAGTCATGCAAGTACTTAACTACTGAAGGAAAAAGGGGGTCAAGGGGATTTACCTCTGGTGCCGGGTTAAGTTTGCAGAAAGGATTCAATCCAACTTTACTGTAGTCCTCATATTTACTGTTTACGAGGGTGGTTGACATTTCAACAATGGCTTCTTGAGTCAGTTCTATAGAGCTATGACGCAGAGGGTCATCTGGTCCTCCGGCATAGTTATACATCAAGGAAGAGCGGCGGCTCAGAGGAATGACTCGCCATGCGATCCAACAACGGATCAAGTCAACTCCAGTTAGGCCGTTTCCCAACAAGGATTGAATCCTTTTTATGGATGGGATGAGCTTATTATGTTAAGTGACAGTAAGCTTGTCAGGGAGCACAAACTTAGAGTCAAGACGCTCCACGCGATAACCCGGCATTGGTTTTTCATCAGCTGGCGACGTGTCTTTCCAATAAAACCAAGTTTGATTCCAATCCTTGGGATGGCTTGGTAAGACTACTAAGGGAAAGACAGCACCCTGTCGGCGCTGAATCGAAATTCCACCAAGTTCCAAGCTAAGGCCGTTGGTGCATTCATTCTGGCGGTTCGGATAGAAATACTCTCTGAGGAGTTCAACGGTAGGTTCTTCTTGAAGATAAACCTCACAGAGAACTTGAAAATTGCAGATATTGGATATAGAGTTGGGTCCAAGATCTTGTGGATGAAGCTTGAAAAAATGCAGAACATCCCTGAAGAATTTTGAGCCGGTTGGTGAAAAACCCTGGTTCATATGATCAGTAAAGATGATGACTTCACCGTATTTGGGCTGAGGTCATTCTTCGGCCGGGTCAGGAGCACGATAGGACCCAGTTGACAAAATCCTTCAAAGTGTCATCAGTGACTGTGGAAGGGACCCAGTTGCAGACTGTTGGCGTCTTCGACGGCATAATGAAAAAGGACAAGTTGAAAATAAAGTAATTTGCCGGTTCAAATTAATTCATGGAATTATAGGTTAATGATTATAGTACAGATAAGTAATGGCGGTTTAAGTAAGGGCTAATGATATATGAACGAAAAATGAGTCGGCATGATAAGCCGCCATGGCTAAAGATATTCGAAGGTTGCCTCAGACAGAATTGGCTAAGTACTGAGATAAACAAATTTCACAAGCTGTTGCTACTATTTTAGATCAAGATGGTTCAAAAAAGAAAAATAAATCTAGACCTAAAAAACCAGCATAGAGGAGTTCATCTGTTCTAAGGAGGCCTTCTTACAAGAAAAAGGGATCTGCTAGCATCTGGAATGGACGCAAAACAACTACCGCATGAGTTCCATACTTCTTTTAGATCAAAGGAGGATGCGGTGGAGAAACTACAAAGAATCCGCGATGAACAACGAAGAACACAGAAGGAACTCGCAAACCCTAATGCAGATCTAAGGTATGGGAAATCAAGGACTTACGGATGCAGATCTACTGCGGAGGATCGCCGCCATTTTTCTCTGGACAAACTCAGGTTGACGCAACGGCCAAGCTTTAGGACGACAGTGAGCGCTGCGGCGGCGGTGGAGTTCAAGCATCAAAATTTGCGAGAGGAAGAAGACGATGGAAAGGGAGAGAATGAGAAGAAGACCGGTCGCGGCTATTTATAAGGGAGGACTGATAAGTGAGTACGAAAAACGAGGAGGCCGAAACATGGTTATCCAGCTACCCAGGTGGCTCGATTTTCAGAAAGGCATCAAAGAAAAAGATCCATTAAAGATGACGTGGCGGCGGGTTTCCGAAAAATCCGGAGATGACATCATGGCGGGTTACAAGGCTTTCGCAGCAGTAATAAATGGATTTTTTCTAAGTGTTGGAGATTGACAAGAACAAAGTTCAAATCAACCTGGGGCCTAATGTTGGGGATATGACTACCAGGTATGACCCGCCCAGGAGGGGCCGGGTCAATCACAATGGCGGGTTACTTAAAGAAAGCCCGAAGAGTATACAAGGTGACGGTTTACGATAAGGCTTGTAGAAGGCCCAAGCCCAGAGGCAGCTTAAGGCCCGTAAGTATAAACCGCCATGTATGAATAAGACTTGTAAAGTAAGACATGTAAAAGTTGTCGCCGAGCTGGACACGTTGTATGAGCCAGCCGGGATTCTGTATGCTGCAGGGTGTCAACCCATGTATATAAGGGGACGACCCGGCGGCGGCTTAGGGCAAGAAACAACAATCAAGCGCCAAGTTAGCGTATTTTGCTCCTTGTTCTTCGAAACCTAGCAATACCACATCAACTGGAGTAGGGTTTACCTTCACCGCAAGGGGCCGAACCAGTATAAACCTCTCGTGTCCTTTGTCCCGATCAACCCCTTTAAGCTGCCTAGTTGCGATGGCTCCACGACTAAGTCCTTTCACTAGGACATCTGTCGTGACAGTTCCACCACACTAGTGTCCTTTTGACTTAGTTCATTCTGATGTCTGGGGTCCCGCTCCCTTTGATTCGAAAGGTGGGCATCGCTACTATGTTTTCTTTATTGATGATTTCTCTCGCTACACTTGGATCTACTTCATGAAATCTCGTAGCGAGGTTCTCTCTATATACAAACAATTTGCTGCCATGGTTCACACCTAGTTTTTCATGCCTATTCATACTTTTCGTGCTGACTCCGCGGGCGAGTATATCTCCCAGCTGTTGCGTGGTTTTCTCGCGGAACAGGGTACTCTTGCCTAGTTCTCATGTCCTGGTGCTCACGCTCAGAATGGCGTTGCAGAACATAAGCATCGTCATCTGCTTGAGATGGCTCGTGCGCTGACGATTGCTGCTTCCCTTCCACCTCAATTTTGGGCTGAGGCTGTTTCTGCATCCACCTATCTCATCAACATTCAGCCCTCGACTGCCTTCCAGGGTGGTATTCCTATGGAGTGTCTCACTGGTCACTCTCCTGACTACTCTACTCTTCGTATGTTTGGATGCGTGTGCTATGTCCTTCTGGCACCGCGAGAACGGACCAAACTGACTACTTAGTCGATTGAGTGTGTTTTCTTTGGCTATAGTGATGAGCACAAGGGCTATCGCTATTGGGACCCTATTGGTCATCGCTTGCGCATCTCGCATGATGTGACCTTTGACGAGTCTCTCTCTTACTACCCACGTCCTTCTTCCTCGAGTTTCTCTATGGACGATATTTCTTTTCTTCTCCTTCCCGATACACCCTGCTATGTGCCTCATGTTTAACCTCTTCCTTCTGTACCTCTCATTCATTCTCCTTCACCACCGACACCATCTTCCCCATCCTCCTCCTCCACCTCTCCACCATCATATCCAGTCCATCCCCCTCTCTCACTGTTTCCTCTCCACTACACTCGCCGCCCTCGTACTGAGGATGCTTCCCCTGACGCGCCTTCCACCTCTGGTGCTCCTCCGTTCACGCCTCCCCCGGTTCATAACCTCCGTGCTCGGCCTCGCCCCTGCCTGATCGCTATTCTCCTGATCGGTATGGTCTCTCTATTATAGCCGAGCCCACTTCCTATTGAATTGCCATGACTCAGCCTGAATGGAAGCTTGCGATGGTCGAAGAGCTTGCTGCCCTTGAGCGCTCTGGCACATGGGATCTGGTTTCGCTCCCTTCCGGTGTTTGTCCCATCACCTACAAGTGGTTATACAAGATTAAGACTTGATCTGATGGTTCTCTTGAGTGCTACAAAGCTCGTCTTGTGGCTCGTTGTTTTTAGCAGGAGTAGGGACGCGATTATGATGATACATTCGCTCCTATAGCTCACATGACCACTGTCCGCACTCTCCTTGCTATGGCTTCTGTTCGTCATTGGTCTATCTCTAACTTGATGTCCAGAACGCCTTTCTCAATGGCGAGTTACGTGAGGAGGTTTAAATGTAGCCACCATTGGGGTACTATGCTCCTGATGGTATGGTCCGTCGACTTCGCCGTTCCCTCTATGGTCCTAAACAGGCCTCTCGCGCCTAGTTTGAGCGCTTCGCCTCTGTGGTGACTACCGTTGGTTTCTTTCCCAGTGATCATGATCCCACGTTATTCGTTCACACGTCTCCTCGTGGTCGGATTCTTGTTCTTCTCTATGTTGATGACATGATCATCACTGGTGATGACTCTGACTACATTGCCTTTGTTAAGGCTCACCTTTGCGACTAGTTCCTCATGACCGATCTTTGCCCCACTTTGCTATTTTCTTGGGATTGAGATCTCCTCGACCTCTGATGGCTTCTACATCTCCCAAGGAAACATATTCAGGATCTTCTTGCTCGCGCTGCTCTCGGTGATGAGCGCACAGTGTGACTCCTATGGAGCTCAACATTCAGCTTCGTGCCTCTGATGGTGACCCTGTTCCTAATCCCACTCGCTATAGTCACCTAGTTGGCAGCCTTGTCTATCTTGCTGTTACGCGCCCTGGCATCTCCTCCACATCCTGAGTTAGTTTGTTTCAGCCCCCACCTCTGTCCACTATAGTCACCCCCTCCATGTTCTAGGGTATCTTTGTGGCACGATCTCTCAGCGCCTTTTCTTTCCTTGCTACAGCTCTCTTGAGCTCCAGGCCTACTCTGATGCTACTTGGGCTAGTGATCCCTATGATCGATGCTCACTATTTGCTTACTGTGTCTTTCTTGGTGGCTCTCTTATTGCTTGGAAGGCAAAGAAACAGAGTACAGTTTCTCGATCGAGTACAAAGGTTGAGTTGCGAGCCATGGCTATGTTGACGGCTGAGGTGGTATGGTTACGGTGGTTACTTGAGGATTTTGGTGTGACTGCTACTGCCTCGACCCCCTTACTGTCAGACAGTGCCGGTGCTAACAATATTGCGCGTGACCCGATGAAGCATGAGCTCACCAAGCACATTGGTGTGGATGCCCACTTTGCGCGTGCTATTATTCAGGATGAGATTCTCGCTCTCCACCATGTGCCCTCTGAGTTACAGTTGGCAGACTTCTTCACGAAGGCACAGACTCGAGCGCAGCATGGTTTTCTTCTCTCCAAACTCAGAGTTGTTGATCCACCATGAGTTTGAGGAGGGTGTTAGATGTGTATAGTCCCTTTCTGGTACATCCCCATTGTATAAGGGTTTTCTTGCACTTTACCACACATGTATATGTAATGGCCTTTGGACCTTAGTGAATACTAGTTGCTGATTATCCAACATACACGAACAATACGGTCTCGGTGGAGAGCTCCATGCAAACTATGGAGTAGTTCCTTGCCGAGGACAAGTACCAAGTGGCCGGCTTCGACCTCGAGTACACCATGGGTCGTGCCGGACATGATTAGAAGGTTGGCGTCGCCCAGTTGTGCGTGCGACATGACGTCCTCATCTACGACTACCACCTGGCCACAACACCTTGCGAGCATTTCTCTAGGTTTATCAACAGCTTCGACTACAATTTTGCTGTGGTGGACACCACCAATGATCTAAAAGCACTCAAGGTTTCGGCCTTGAAATGCCCGAATCTTGTCAACATCCAGCGCCACTGTAACACCCCGGATGTAACCATCCATATTTATAACTCCGACTCTTGCCATTTTCAGCTATGTGATATGATATTCCCTCTGTGGTTCGGTTTTGTCTTTAGTTTTGAATTTTTTTCATGTCATGCATTTCATCTCATGTCATCATGTGCATCTCATTTGCATTCGTGTTCGTCTCATGCATCCGAGCATTTTCCCCGTTGCCGTTTTGCAATCTGACACTCCCACATGCACCCAGTGGACCCCTCTTGTCTCTTTTCATGAGAGAGAGAGAAAAATGTTCTCAGAATGGGTCGAGATTTGTCAAGTGGCCTTGGTACATCAACGGTAGACCGCTTGTCAAATTTCGTTCCATTTGGAGGTCGTTTGATGCCCCAACAGTTAACCGGGTAACCGCAAAAGCCTCTTTGGTGTTGCAGCCCAACACCCCTCCAAACATCCCACTAACCCATCTAAACCCCCTCCATGCTCTCCTTCATTGGATCATGCTTGTGTGGGTGAAAACCGCACCTCATTTGGACACTCCTAGCTCCCTCTACCTATATATATGTGCCCCTCCCCGAAAATTTCGCAGTCAAACCCTAGCACGGCTCCCCTCGCGCCGTCGGACAAAAACGCCGCAGCCGGACGTGTCTGCTGGCCACGTATCCTCCACCAATTGGACGCCGCCACACCAAACTGGTTCATGCCACGTGGCCCGGCCGCGTCCCTCAGCCATCGCGCGCCCCCGCGGCCCGAGGCCGGCCCGCGCGAGCCACCCCGGGCCCGAGCCGCCGCCCCGCGCGCCCGAGGCTCCGCCCGCTGGTGCCGCCCTCCTCCGCCGCCGCCTCCACTTTCCGGACTGCTCCTCCGCCCGCCGCCACGGCGCCGGACGTCACCTCCCGCGCCGCGTCGCCTCGCCGGTGCCCCCCCCCACCCCCGCCACTGACCAGATCCAGCCACTCCAAGTCGCCGACGAGCTCCTCCCTGCTCCGGCCGCCATCTCCCTCCTCTCCGGCATCAACTCCGGCGACAACCCTGGCGATACTCGTTATCCGCGCAAACCCTAGATCGGGATCGGAGTGGTATATTTTCCACTAAGTCCCCGATTCACCTAATATTTTTATGCCACCTCATATCTCCATGACCGTGGCTCTGAATCATGAATATGATATGTCAAAATGTTTCCCTCGTTATGCTCTTCATGTTAGTGGTATTTGCATGCATGTTACTGTCAATATTGACGCCATTATCCTCATTGCAAGAGTGCTATATGATGTTAACCACTGTCTGTTAACAGAACTTGATGATTTGTCTTTTTCATTGCATTTTGTGTGTGCATCCTATAAGCATGATCTCTACATGTTTTATGAGCTCCGTGATGCCATATTTACAGTGGTGCAAGTATTGTATTTTTCTGATCTATGTGGTGACTAGCACAAGCATGCAAAGTAGGCTCCATGATGTTGCTGTTTTCAGGCACTTAGGATTTTGCCAAGTCTTTTTCCTGATGCTATTTGGATGCCATGTAAACTTGTTGCTACCATGAGATCCATGCTTATTTTGAGATAGTTCAGTAAGTATGTTTTGAACATGTGGTTATGCTCTATCCATGCGTGCCTCTGTTTGAAATTATGGACTATTCTAGCATGTCAGTTTATTGCTCTACCTTTGTCAAATATTATTCCTGGCAGATTGTTAACATGTTATTCAACTTTGTCATGGGTGTTGTTAGTGATGCATGTACCCTATGAGCTTATTGTTGCCATTATTAGAATCTTGAACCTGTCTTATTACTGTTGGTATGCTTGTGTTGTCATGTAATGCTTTGTGGTGAGTGGCATGAGCTTGCAAAGTTGCTATCATGAATCTGTTTCTGCCATGTCCTGAAATTCTAGTCTGAATCTGTTTATAAAACTTGCTATGTTTGCATGGGTGTAATCATATTTTCTGTGCTTTTTTGGCTAATGATCAGTAAGGGAGTTTTGTTAAGTGCGTTTAGTACTAGCATGCCATGCCTTTGTTTATCATGATATTTTCTTGTAGGATGTCATTTGCTTGCTCTAAACATTGCTTCCTGATGTTGTTTTTGACATGCTAGTATTTTCTCTAAGTCCATGAAACTGATACCTTTTTGCACTTTTGCCATGCTTGTTTGAACCTGTTTTAGTGTGATTTAGCCATAGCTCAGTGTTCATGTTTTGTCAAGAATCTCTTGTAAATCAGTGCCATGTGCTTTGTTGCTATGTTGGAGTGCAGTAGCTTAGTTTCTTGTTCCATTCTATGTGCTATCATGATGTTAATCGCAGATTTGCATCATCTTTGTATTGCTTGTCATTTGCAAACCGTGCATCCGTTTCCGGGGATCCTTATATCGATTTCGACCGAAATCACATCATCTTTCTAGTGGAATACTTGGTTTGCCAAGTTGATGCCTTGATCATTCTTTCCCTTCCGGAGCACGCATATGCATTGCATATCGTATCTTGCATATCATGCCATGTATTGCATCATGTTGCTTGTGCATTGCACCATGATTGATGGTTGTTCCGTTGCTTGTATTCTTGCTTTGGGTAGAGACGGGAGACGACTATGTGAACGAGGAACCTGTTGAGTATGCTAACAAGGAGCAAGGTTTCGACAACTTTGAGAACATTGCAGGCAAGATGACCATGCCCTCGAAATCACTTCTATCTTTGCTTGCTAGTTGTTCGTTGTATCGCTATGTTGCGCTACCTATCACTTGTTATATCATGCCTCCCATATTTCCATGTCAAGCCTCTAGCCCACCTTCCTAGCAAACCGTTGTTCGGCTAAGTTACCGCTTTTGCTCAGCCCCTCTTATAGCGTTGCTAGTTGTAGGTTGTTCCATGTTGGAACATGGATAGGTTGGGATATCATAATATATCTTATTTTTAATTAATGAATCTATATACTTTGTAAAGGGTGGAAGGCTCGGCCTTTTGCCTGGTGTTTTGTTCCACTCTTGCCGCCCTAGTTTCTGTCATACCGGTGTTATGTTCCTTGATTTTGCATTCCTTACGAGGTTGGGGTTATGGGACCCCCTTGATAGTTCACTTTGAATAAAACTCCTCCAGCAAGGCCCAACCTTGGTTTTACCATTTGCCTACCTACCACCTATACCTTTCCCTTGTTGTTTCATTCATCTACCCTTATCTAAGTGGCTTCTCACCTTAATGGACGTGTGATGTTATCTTTGGAATTCATTCGTTCATCCTTATTCGAATGTTTATTGTGAAGACTATATGTTGCAATTTCTATCCAATGATTCAGCTTGTGTATCTCTCTATCAAGATTCTAATGGATGTCACCCTCTTCAGGATGGCTTCCCCAACACGTCTGAATCCGGAACGCAATGATGGGAGTCAGGAAAACCCTCCGCCACCACCTCCACCTCCGGAGGCATGGAAAGCTGTCATGGCAGCCACCAACCCCAACACCCAGATGCTTTTGCAAGTCTTGCAAGAGCACAACCAAGGTCAAGGCAACCAAGGAAATCAAGGCCAAGGGAATTTCAACAATCAGCCTCAGTTTTCTACCCTCAACCAGTTCCTTGCAAATCAGCCGAAGTCTTTCAGCAACTGTGTCGAGGCCACAGACGCAGATGATTGGCTCGTGGACATCTGCAAGAATTTTGAATGTAGCAATGTCAGGTCTGAGGACTTTGTCAAGTTTGCTTCATTTCAACTAGAGGACCAAGCTGCTGATTGGTATGAACAATACAGAGATTCCAAGGGAGGTCGTGTGATTACCTGGGATGATTTCCGCCGAGACTTCAAAGCTCATCATATTCCAACAAGTGTTGCTGAGAGCAAGCGTGAGGAGTTCCGCAATCTCAAGCAAGGCAGCATGTCCGTGTATCAATACAATATCCAGTTTCAGAAACTTGCTTGCTTCACTAAACATGACGTTCTTGATGAAAAGAGCATGATCTATCAATTCAGAGGTGGCCTCAGAGAAGATCTGCAGTTAGCTCTCGTTCTTGTGGACCCTACTGAGTTCGATCAATTCTATAACCTGGCCCTGAAGCAAGAAGGTGCTCAGCTCAAGTGTGAGGCTTCAAAGAAGAGAGTCAGGGATGCAGTTCAGTCTTCTTCTTCGTCACAAGTGGTAGCTAAGCAACATAAGTTCTGGATTCCTCTGCCTCCCCCGTTTCGTCGGCCCTACCAGCAGAAGAACAAATGTGGCCATGGATCTTCCCACCCACCCAACCCAGGCTATCAGAACAAGTCTCAGTCTCAAGCTCCAAGGTTAAGTGCTCCTTATCATCGTCCGATCTTAGAAGTGACTTGCAACAAGTATCAGCAAAAAGGTCACTATGCGAACAAGTGCTTCAATCAAAGGCGCCTTCCGCCTCCTCCTCCTGTGAGATCTTAAAGCAATGCAGTGGTCAAGCATAATCCCAAGTCTGCAATGGTAAACATGGTGAATGCAGCTCAAGCGGAGGATTCTTCTCAAGTGATCATGGGTAATCTTCCAGCTAATGATATTCCTGTAAAAGTCTTATTTGATACCAGTGCATCTATTTCATTCATATCAAGACCTTTTGCATCCATGCAATTTGCATATTGTCGATCTGCCTAAGCCGATAGCGGTTTCCTCTCCGGGTTTGTTCATGAACACCAAAATGATGGCTCCGGATGTTGCCATCAAGATGGGAAACTATAAATTTATGTCTTCTCCAATGGTACTTGGCGACTCTGATATTGATATAATTCTCGGCATGGGCTGGCTCTCCAAGCACAAAGCTCAACTTGATTGTGCCGGCAGGGAGATTGAATTGACACACTCTTCTGATGATGTGATCATCTATGCCGCTCATGACGAAACCATTCGAATTTTTCTCTCAATGAGAAGGGTGAGTTGGATGCTGAGGGAGTCCTGGATTAGGGGTCTCCGGACAGCCGGATTATATCCTTTGGCCGGACTATTGGACTATGAAGATACAAGATTGAAGACTTCATCTCGTGTCCAGATGGGACTCTACTTGGCATGGAAGGCAAGCTAGGAAATACGGATATGAATATCTCCTCCTTTGTAACCGACCTTGTGTAACCCTAAACCTCTCCGGTGTCTATATAAACCGGAGGGTTTTAGTCCGTAGGACACAACGATAACATACAATCATACCATAGGCTAGCTTCTAGGGTTTAGCCTCTCTGATCTCATGGTAGATCTACTCTTGTACTACCCATATCATCAATATTAATCAAGCAGGATGTAGGGTTTTACCTCCATCAAGAGGGCCCGAACCTGGGTAAAACATCATGTTCCCTGCCTCCTGTTACCATCCGCCTTAGACGCATAGTTTGGGACCCCCTACCCGAGATCCACCGGTTTTGACACTGACAGATGCCATCTCTCAGATTCCAGTCGTTTGTGAGTACCAATATGTCTTTCCAGAAGAGCTTTCGGGAATGCCTACTCACCGGCCAGTTGAACTCGTTATCAATCTTGAGCCTGGTACGGAACCCGTTTGCAAGCGTCCATACAAGCTTGGACCAAAGGAGCTGAAGGAATTGAAGAAACAACTCGATGAACAAGAGCGTCTGGGTTTGATCAAACCGAGTTCATAACCGTGGGGCTGTGGTGTTATTTTTGCCCAGAAGAAGGATGGCACGAACCAACTTTGTGTCGACTACCGTCCTTGCACAAGAAGACAATAAAGAACAAGTATCCACTTCCCGACATCAATAAGCTATTCGAGCAACTTAAAGGTGCTAAAGTACTCTCTAAGCTTGACCTCCATATGGGTTATCATCAGATTCGCATTCGTGAGCAAGATATTCCGAAGATAGCATTCAGAACAAGCTATGGTTCTTATGAATACACTGTCATGTCTTTCGGTCTTGTCAATGCTCCTCCAAAGTTCTCTCGCATGATAAACTTCATCTTCAACCCTTACACAAATGAATTCGTCCTGGTGCATCTCGATGATATCTTGGTCTTCTCGAAGAATAAGAAGG
Organism: Triticum monococcum; assembly: GCA_034509565.1. Taxonomy (NCBI): domain Eukaryota; kingdom Viridiplantae; phylum Streptophyta; class Magnoliopsida; order Poales; family Poaceae; genus Triticum; species Triticum monococcum. The sequence goes on along the minus strand of CM067841.1, from coordinate 143,143,063 downwards.
ATCATGCCAAGAATTTGAGATTGGTGCTCAACAAGCTCAGAGAGCATCAATTCCATGCGAAGTTTTCCAAATGTGAGTTTTGGCTTGATGAAGTTCTTTACCTTGGTCATATCATCTCCTCCAAGGGCATCACTGTTAATTCCAAGAAGGTGTCTGCAATTATGAACTGGGAACTTCCTCAGAATGTCAAGCAGCTCCGCAGTTTTCTTGGACTTGCGAGCTATTGCCGAAGATTCGTTGAGAATTTCTCTAAGATTGCAAAGCCTCTTTCCAACCTCCTCCAGAAGCATGTCAAGTATGTATGGACACCTGAGTGTGACATTCCTTTCAACACCCTCAAAGAGAAGCTTGTCTCAGCTCCTGTCTTGACTCCTCCTGGCGAATCCAAGCTTTTTGAAGTTTTCTATGATGCCTCTTCGCAAGGTCTAGGCGCTGTGTTAATGCAAGAGAAGAAAGTCATGGCTTATACCTCTCGTCAGTTGAAGCCCAACAAAAGGAACTACCCCACTCACGATCTTGAGTTGGCGGAAGTTGTCCATGCATTAATAACGTGGAGACATCTCTTGTTGGGAAGGCAAGTGGACATTTTCACAGATCACAAGAGCCTCAAGTATATCTTCACTCAACCCAACCTCAACCTTGGGCAAACTCGATGGGTCGAAATAATTCAAGAGTACAATCCGAGTATTGAATATACTCCAGGCAAGGCCAATGTGATTGCAGATGCTTTGAGCAGGAAGGCTTATTGCAACAGCTTAATTCTCAATCCATTTCAACCGGATCTTTGTGAAGCTTTCCGCAAACTCAATCTCCAAGTTGTTCCTCAAGGTTTTCTTCCCAACCTTCAAGTCACTCCTACTTTGGAAGACCAAATTTGTGAGGCACAACTCCTTGATACCATGGTGAAGAAGGTGAAACACGGTATTGCCAAGGGCCAACCAAAATAAAAGTGGTATCGCATTGATGACAAAGACACGTTATTCTTTGAGGACCAGATTGTGGTTCCTAAAGGTGATCTAAGGAAGGTCATAATGAACAAGGCGCACAATTCTCTTCTATCCATTCATCCTGGTAGTACGAAGATGTACCATGACCTCAAGCAGCCGTATTGGTGGGGTCGAATGAAGTGAGAGATTGCTCAATTTGTGAATGAATGTGATGTCTGTCGAAGGGTGAAAGTAGAACACCGACGACCAGCTGCTCTCCTCCAATCTCTTGCTATTCCAGAATGGAAGTTTGATCATATCGAAATGGACTTCATTACTGGATTTCCTAAGTCCAAGTGTGGGAACGATGCTATCTTCATTGTCATTGACAAGCTTACTAAAGTGGCTCATTTCCTTCCAATCAAAGAATCTATCACAACAGATCAGTTGGCAAAGCTATACACCTCCAGAATTTTCTCCTTGCACGGCATTCCACAATTGATCTCTTCGGACCGTGGAGGCATTTTCACTTCTAAGTTTTGGGACTCCTTCCAGAAGGCCATGGGCACCAACATTCGCTTCTGCATAGCTTTCCATCCTCAAACAAGTGGCCAAGTCGAGCGAGTCAATCAAATCCTCGAAGATATGCTCAGATCTTGCGTCATCTCTTTCAGTATGAAGTGGGAAGATTGTCGTCCATATGCTGAGTTCTCCTACAACAACAGCTTCCAAGCGAGTTCGGGCAAGGGCCCATTTGAAATTCTCTATGGCAAGAAGTGTCGTACTCCTCTCAATTGGTCAGAGACTGGTGAATGCCAACTTCTTGGCAACGACTTGATCACAGAAGCTGAAGAAATGTTAAAGTCATCCGTGAAAATCTCAAAGCCGCGCAATCGCACTAGAAGAGTTACTATGATAGCAAGCACCATGACTTGGCTTTCGAGGTCGGAGACCATGTCTACCTTCGTGTCTCTCCAATGAAAGGCACTCGTCGCTTCGGTATCAAAGGGAAGCTTGCCCCTAGATACGTGGGTCCTTTCAAGATCATTGGCAAAAAGAGGCGATCTCGTCTATCAACTTGAGCTTCCGTCCAACTTCGCAAACATGCACGATGTGTTTCACATGTCACAGCTTCGCAAGTGCTTCAAGACCCCCAAGCGCACTATCAAATTCAAAGAGATTGACCTCCAAGAAGATCTGTCTTATCATGAGCATCCCGTTGCTATTCTTGAAGACACCGAGTGCAAGACTCGCAACAAGTCAAACAAATTCCTGAAAGTGAAGTGGTCACACCATTCTGACAGAGAAGCCACCTGGGAACGTGAGGACCACCTCCATTCCGAATATCCGGAGTTCTTTCAGTCCTAGATCTCGGGACGAGATCCTCTTGTAGTGGTGGAGTGTTGTAACACCCCGAATGTAACCCTCCATATGTATAACTCCGACTCTTTCCATTTTCGGCTATGTGATATGATATTCCCTCAGTGCTTGGGTTTTTTCTTTCATTTTGCATTTTGTTCATGTCATGCATTTCATCTCATGTCATCATGTGCATCTCATTTGCATTCGTGTTCATCTCATGCATCCGAGCATTTTCCCTCTTGTTCATTTTGCAATCCGACACACCCACATGCACCCGGTGCACCCCTCTTGTCTCTTTTCGTGAGCGGAAGAAAAACATTCTCGGAATGGGCCGAGATTTGTCAAGTGGCCTTGGTACATCACCTGTAGACCGCTTGTCAAATTTCATTCCATTTGGAGGCCATTTGATGCCCGAATGTCAAATTTCATTCCATCACCGGCAGCTCAACACCCCTCCAAACAGCCCACTAACACATCTAAACCCCCTCCATACTCTCTATAACTGGATCACGATCATGTGGGTGAAAATCGCACCTCATTTGGACACTCCTAGGTCCCTCTACCTATATATATGTGCCCCTCCCCAAAAATTTCGTAGTCAAACCCTAGCACCGCTCCCCTCGCGCCGCCGGACGTGTCTGCTAGCCATGTATCCTCCACCAATTGGACGCCGCCACGTCAGCCTCGCTGCCGCCGCACCCAACCGGTTCGTGCCACGTGGCCCGACCACGTCCCTCAGCCAACGCGGCCCGAGGCCGGCCCACCTGAGCCGTGCCCGGCCCGAGCCGCCGCCTCGCGCGCCCGAGGCTCCGCCTGCCGGTGCCGCCCTACTCCGCCGCTGCCTCCGCTCACCGACCCGCTCCGCCGCCATGGCGCCGGACACCGCCTCCCGTGCCACGTCGCCTCGCCGGTGTCCCCCCCCCCCCGCCGCCGCCGCCGCTCGAATCCGCCGCCGCCGACCGGATCCGGCCACTCCAAGTCACCGGCGAGCTCCTCCCCGCTCCAGCCGCCATCTCCCTCCTCTCCGGCATCAACTCCGGTGATAACCCCGGCGATCCTCATTATCCACGCAAACCCTAGATCGGGATCGAAGTGGTATATTTTTCACTGTCCCCGGTTCCCCTAATATTTTTATGCCTCCTTCAAGATGCTATATATCAATGACTGTAGCTCCGAATCAAGCATATGATATGTCGAAATGTTCGTCTCGTTATGCTCTTCATGTTAGTGGCGTTTTCATGCATGTTACTGTCCATATTGATGCCATCATCCTCGTTGCAAGAGTGCTATATGATGTTAACTGTTGTCTGTTAACAGAACTTGATGATTTGTCTTTTTCGTTGCATTTTGTGTGTGCATCCTATGAGCATGATGTCTATACGTTTCATTAGTTCCATCATGACATCTTCATAGGGGTGCAAGTCTTGTATTTTTTGATATATGTGGTGACTAGCACAAGCATGCAAAGTAGGCTCCATGATGTTGCTGTTTTCAGGCACTTAGGATTTTGCCAAGTCTTTTTCCTGATGTTATTTGGATGCCATGTAAACTTGTTGCTACCATGAGATCCATGCTTATTTTGAGATAGTTCAGTAAGTATGTTTTGAACATGTGGTTATGCTCTATCCATGCATGCCTCTGTTTGAAATTATGGACTATTCTAGCATGTCAGTTTATTGCTCTACCTTTGTCAAATATTATTCCTGGCAGATTGTTAACATGTTATTCAACTTTGTCATGGGTGTTGTTAGTGATGCATGTACCCTATGAGCTTAATCTTGCCATGCTTAGCATCTTTAACATGTCTTATTACTTTTGGTATGCTTGTGTTTTCATGTAATGCTTGGCGGTGAGTGGCATGAGCTTGCAAAGTTCCTATCCTGAATCTGTTTCTGCCATGTCCTAAAATTCCAGTCTGAATCTGTTTATAAAACTTGCTATGTTTGCATGGGTGTAATCATATTTTCTGTGCTTTTTTGGCTAATGATCGATAAGGGAGTTTTGTTAAGTGTGTTTAGCAGTAGCATGCGATGCCTTTGTTTGCCATGATATTTTCTTGTAGCATGTTGTTTGCTTGCTCTAAGCATTGCTTCCTGATGTTGTTTTTGACATGCTAGTATTTTCTCTAAGTCCGTTGTCGGATCACGGGTTCTGGCAGACCCTTAAGGTTTGAACACTGGGGTGCGCGCGGAGATCACGCCTTGTACCTCCCCGTCTCACAAAGATCTAAACTACTAAAAGAACTGCACAAGAGACACAAGGTTTATATTGGTTCGGGCCACCGTTGTGGTGTAATACCCTATTCCAGTGTGTGGTTGGTGGATTGCCTTCTGGGGCTGGTGATGATGAACAGTACAAGGAAGAACAGCCTCGCGAGGGTCTGTTCTTGGCTGGGGCGATGAACTGCTAGGAGGAGTTTAGTCACCCTTCCCTCTCTCACTCACTCTCTCTGCTTGCCAACCGAACGAACCCCCCCCCCTTTCTTCTGATTGCCCTACCCTGGGGGTGGCTAGTCCTATTTATAGGCGAAGGCCCTAGGCCTCTTCCCAAATATTGAGCGGGAAGGGCGCCAACAATTGGCCAATTCGAAGGGGAACATCTAGTACACTTATCCTGACTAAAGTTGGTCTTCGCCTGCCAAAGGCTCTGCGGTGATGCCGTGCTGGGCTCCATGGTGACCTCCATCTCGTAGTCCTCCTGGTCTTGGTCTCGTTGCACCGAAATGGCAACCTTTGCATGATGCCTCGGTACTCCGCGGCTGCGCTTGTCCCCTTTGCACCAAAGAGGAAAGAAGGACGCTGCGCGCGCTGGCGCCCGCCTGGCACCGTCGATCGTCATGGCTTGCGTCATGGGCACCTCGCGAGGTACCCTGCCTTGATCTCTCCGCCTCCTCGTGAGCCAGCCTGAGGAGGCTGCGCCTGAGGATGCGCCGTGTCGTCCGCCCCACGAGGCTTGGCCCCTCGCGAGGGTCTTGAGTCTTGTGTTGATGAAGATGGGCCGCACTGGGCCTCCTTTGAGCCACGCTGCAGGCCGCAGGCAGGCAAGTCTGGGGACCCCCATTCCCAGAACGCCGACAGTAGCCCCCGGGCCCAAGGCGCGCATGGACTTGGCCGTGCCGAGAGGCAAAAGGGCAAGGGCGAAGCGCCGCGGGCCCTAACAGCCTGCGGCCTTGGGCGCCGCATGGCGGTTGATGGGACGTGGGCATCTCCACTTCCCCATGATGCCTTGGTGATCGCGCGAGTTGGACAAGTCCCTGCATGCAGATCGTGTTATGATTATCTATGATCGTGGAGGCCGGCGGTTGGTCTTCGCCGGCTATAAGTACGGAGCTGTGCGTGCCTTTCCAGTCCATTCCTCCTGGCTTCTCCTTCTTCCTGATCCTTGCTCCGTCTTGCTGCGATGGCTCTGATCCGCCGGTTCTCTGCAGCGGAGAAGGGAAAGGCTCCTCGAGAGGGGCCAGACCCGCTCCCGCTGAAGAAACGGCTCGCCCTTTGCAGCCGGGGCGAGGAAGACCGTCAGGTGGTGCCGAGGCCTTGGTGCGAGCGGGCTCCGCCGGGGTTCCCACTTCCCTTGTATGCCCACGTCGAGGGCCCCGAAGGAATCTATGCCGATCTCCGCGGTCGGCGCCGTCGTAGGCGCCGTCGGGTCACGAAGGCGTGGGTTGTTCCTCCTGGAGTCCATGCCGAGGGCTCCTCCCAAGAGTTCATGCTCCACGTCGCCATTCCTCTCCAGTCCTGGATCCGTCTGCCTCCCTTCTTCGCCTCCATCATCCCTCCAGGAGGGCCCCTGGAGCTCTGGCTGCAGCACGCCGGCTGCAGCGCCCTCGCGACCAAGGCAGAGGTCGTGGTCGCTGCCCCGGGCGACGTCTACATGTCCCCCGGCTGGAGAGAGATCGCCCGGGTTTGCAGGGAAAGGGGCGTCTTCGCGGTCCACTTGGAGTACGATGGCGCTGCGGTGATGTTCTTCAAGGTCTTCGACGCGAACGGGCGCCGGCTGGAGTGTTGCCCCGGGAGAGGTGGCCAGGACCTTGCCCTGGTGAGGGCTAGGCCCGTCGACCGCTCCCTTGGCGGAGGCGCCGGAGGGTCCAGTGACTCCAGCGAAATCTTCACGACTCCGGAGACGAGCGACGACAGCTACGAGCCCCCGAGTCGGCGCCGCTCCCGGAGCAGGGCGGGCTCGTCAGGCCGTCGCCGACCCTGATCTGGATGGGGTTGGCGCCGCCACCTGACGTCCCACTGTTGATGATGGCGTCTTTTGCAGGAGCTCGTGTAGCTAGCATACCTTAGGATCCGTTCCCTGCGAGGAATCAAAATGCGCCCCAAGGGGGCTTGTAAGGTGCTTGTAGTCCCATTTGTTAATACATAACCTTTGCTATAGATCTGTGCGAGTCGCAAATTCCGTTGTAGTTCAGTCCTCCCTTTCGCACATCGCGAGGGCTTGGTGCTCTGCATTGACAGGTCCCAGTCCCAAGGCGGCGTCAGCCGTCGCTGGTATGCCAGGTCGCGATGCCGTGGTCAAGGCCAGGAGGTGAGCGACCCGGGGTCCGGTAAGAGCCCCTGAGTCGCGATGCTCAGGCGATCCCCTTTGGCGCCCAAGCAGCCTTCGCTTGGTGAGAAAGGGAAGCAACGTCGCTAGTACGGAATTGCTTTAGGTGCGGGGGTAGTGCCACGGTAGCCAGTGCTTTGGGTGGTGACTTATCTTGAGAATCGGGGATCACCCCCAGCGCATCGTCGGGTCCGTGGGGTAGTTGGGATGGAGTTGCTCGGCGAGGTCCTCGTGCCCCCTTCTCCCTTGCCTCTGCTCCACTTTCTGCTCTACGTCCTCGGGTCCCGGCCCTCGAGCTGGTCTCAGCCGTCGCTGGTATGCCAGGTCGCGATGCCGTGGACAAGGCCAGAGGGTGAGGGCTGGAGAGCCAGTAGGAGCCCTGAGTCGCGATGCTCAGGCCCCCCCCATTAACGTGCAAGCGGTTCGCGCGGGCGAGGGTGAAGGGAACCCCGTGAGGGCCTTGGCCAGCGCAGTTCCCTCCAAGGATCCTGTAGATTCATCACAGAAAGAAGATGGGGTTGCCATGGCAGTCATCATTCGATCGTTAGTCGCTCAAGAGCTCGCTGGTTGCAGCAGGTGAGGTGTATCAGGGCACCCGTGAGCCAGCGCGGGACTCACGAGGCCCTACCTCTAGGCGGGTTGCGCCTGGAACTGGGTCGTATCTTGAGATGTGTCCCTGCAAAATTTGGTTAGATGCCGGTACTCTACGTCCTCGGGTCCCGGCCGTCGAGCTTGTCTCAGCCGCCGCTGGTATGCCAGGTCGAGATGTCGTGGACAAGGCCAGAGGGTGAGGGCTGGAGAGCCAGTAAGAGCCCTGAGTCGCGATGCTCAGGCACCCCCCCCTTTAACGTGCAAGTGGCCGACATGGAGAAGAAGGGATGCCGCGGACAGGCATCAAGCAATCAAGCGTGATAGCCGAATGCATAGTTGGAAATAAACGCGAGGGAGATACACGCCGCTGGGCCTAGCCCGAGCGGCTTGGGGATGATGCAGCCCAAGGGGCGCCCCCAACAAGGCAAACTAACGACCGAAAAATGAAAGGGGATACATGCCGCAGGGACGGACCCACGCGGCCTGTGAGTGATGCAACCCTGGGAGGGCGCTCCCAGCTGGGAATGAAGCTTGAAAGATGTCACCTGAGGATGTCGTCGGTGAAGTGGCGTTGGTGCAGCAGACTCGGTGGGCTGTGGAAGCCGATCCTCACAAGCCCCCAGGCCCCGGGGCCTCGGGAGGCTCCGGAGGCACTGGTGGCTCCTTGCGAGCTGTCTTCATCTCCGCCAGGGCCGCGGAACGCCCGTCTTCCTGAGCCTCCATGATGCCCCTCATGAGGCGCTGGTACGCCGCAGCCATGCTCGGCAGGCCGTAAGGCATGCGAACATAGCTGTGGGGTGGACCCCCGCAGCGCCCCACTTGCGAGGGCCAGAGACGCTCCATCGCGGCGATCTGATTGAGCCCTGGTACGTCGACGCAGACGCGCAGCCCACCATCCTCGCCTGGTTGTGGGGCCACAGCTGGTAGACGGCGCCAACCTCTCATGATCCTTGACTCCTGTAGTTCTTGAATGGCCTTGTCAACGAACTCCGGCTGGTCTGACCTTCCTTGCCTGGCTCCTTCTCAAGGGAAACGTGCTTCGAAGCACGCCTCCACATGGTGCCCAAGCGCCTCCCTCGTGACCCTGGCTAGGTCGGTGGCCCTCCAGGTGAGAGCCCCCGAGCCCTGCCTGAGGAGGGCGCCGGGCGCGCTTTCCTATGCGATGGAAGGGGGTTCCCCCTGGGCGGATGCGGGCCCTGAAGGGCCTGCCTCCTGAGGGGCTGAGCCTGACGACGTCTTCTTCTTCTTGGGGGTGGTCTCAGGAAGCCTCCTGCTTCCGCGATCTGGGTCTTCTAGCGACGCGGCCTGAATGGCTCGCTCCAGGGAACACACTTCATCCTTCTCTTCACAGGGCACCATGATGACGCCGCCACTTCCTAGCATCTTGAGGACGTTCTAGCGGTGGTGAGTCACGGCCATGAACTTGGCCAGCGTTGGGTACCCGAGGATGGCATTGTACGGCAGGCGGATGTGGGCGACGTCGAAGTCGATGAGCTCGGTGCGGTAGTTGTTGCAGGCCCCGAAGGTGACAGGGAGGCGGACCTGCCCGATCGGGACTGTGGAACCGTCGGTGACTCCGGAGAAAGGTTTGGTTGGCTGGAGCTGGTCATAGGGCACTTGGAGGTTGTTGAATGTTTCCACGGACAGGACGTTGAGCCCTGCCCCTCCGTCGATGAGGGTCCTGGTGACCAGCACGTTGCTGATGACTGGGGAGCAGAGCATCGGGAGGACTCCGGCCGTGGCCGCGCACTTGAGCTGGTCTGCTGAGCTGAACGTGATGGCGCACGCCGACCACCTGAGGGGGTGCGTTGCTTCGAGCTTGGGGAGAACTGCATTCACTTCGCGGGCAAACTGCTTGAAGATACGTTAAGAGGCTGGGGCTTGATCTCCGCCCAAGGCGATTGCGCGTGGCTCTTGGACGCCCCCAGCCCGCTCGTCTTGATGGCGGTCTTCGTTCCTCCTTGGCTGAGGCGGCAGCGGAGGTAGGCCTGCGTTGCCATGAGGGCGATCCTCATGAGGCTGATCCCTCCAGTCCCCCTCGCGAGGCAGGTCCCGCCAGCGGTCCTCGCGAGGTTGGTCGCGCCACCCCTGGCGCGGGCCGCGATCTTCCCAGCGTCCTGGGTTTCTTCCTCCTCCTCAGCCGTAGCCCCGGTTAGCACGGTCAGGGCGACGGCCGATCCTTCCTTCTCGCACGATGCGGAGTTCTTGACATTCGTTGGTGTTGTGGGTGTGGAGGTCATGGTACACACAGTACCGGCTGCCCCTGAAGGGTTCGGGCAGATCCTTGCCCCGCTTGGTGTCTGGTTCTGCTGCGAGTATGGCAGCCCCCTTGCGCTTCACGTCCTTGGCCTTGGGCTTCTTCTCTTCTGGGTCCGCGGCAGGCAGCTCGAGGAGGGAGAGACGTCCCTCCTCAGCCCTGGCGCACTTGGTCGCCAAGTTGAACAGCTCCAGGGAGGTGCAGAGGTCTTCATGCATCGCCAGCTCCTCCTTCATCTTGACGTCGCGCATGCCATCGGAGAAGGCCGAGATGATGGCTTCCTCGGACACCTTGGGGATCTTGAGGCGCGCACTGTTGAAGCGCTGGATGTACATTTGCAGGGTCTCCCCAGGTTGCTACTTGATGCGGCGCATGTCGCTGACGGCGGGCGGCCGGTCGCGGGTACCTTGGAAGTTGGCGATGAAGTGAGTGCGCATCTGGTCCCAGGAGGAGATCGTGCCCGGAGCCAGATTCAGGAGCCAGGTGCGAGCTCCTTCCTTCAGCGCCATGGGGAACCAGTTCACCATGACCTTTTCATCCCTACTGGCAGCCTCGATGCCCAGCTCATAGAGCTGGAGGAACTCTGCGAGATCAGTTGTGCCATCGTAGCGAGGAGGCAGGTCTGGCTTGAACTTGCCGGGCCACGCGACGCTGCGCAGCTCGGTGGTGTAGGCGTGGCAGCCTGCGGTGGCCACGAAAGGCTTCGGCTGGTGGAGAGCTTGGTCTTGAGGGTCCCCACGCGCTGCAGCTAGGAGCAGCGCGGGGTCTTGGCGTGCCGGAGCTGGAGCAGGGTTGCGGCGTGCCGGAGCAGGGAGCGCCCGGGCAGCTCCTTGCGAGCGAGGGACTTCTTGGCAGCTCCGTTCTTGCTGTGGTGGCACCTGGCGGAGCGGGTTCCGCCCAGGGGCCATGCGCCTTGGAGCCATGGCGTCTTCTTGGAGAGGAGGCGGCTGGTAGGCCCCCGGAGCGTCATTGCCCGCGCGGGGCGGGGTGCGGCGCAGCGGAGCGGACGGCGCGGGAGAGCCCCCTGCGGCGCGGACGAGCTCGGCGACGTGGCCGAGCCACTCCTCGTAGACGTCGTCGACGGGGTGGTAGCGCAGGAGGTCGTTCGTCGCGATGAGTGCAGCTCGAGCCTCCAAGGGTGCGCGGAGCGCGCGCGACGAAGAGCCGGCTGGGGTGAGCGATGGAGTAGCGGTGCGGCCGTCTTGCCACACGGATGGATGCTGAGACGACGCTTGCTCCTCGCCCCCCGCCGAGCCGGTGGCGGCGTTGACGGCGGGCGACGGGGAATGACGAGGACGCCCACGAACGGGGGCCGTCTGGGCGACGCGAGAAGCGATGGCGGCCCGGCGCTCGGCGCGGGCCCGATGAGCGTCAGACATGGATGCGACGGTCAGAGGAGAGCGGAGTGGTGGAAGACAGATTCCGGCGCACCCCTACCTGGCGTGCCAAATGTTGGATCACGGGTTCCGGCAGACCCTTAAGGTTCGAACACTGGGGTGCGCGCGGAGATCACGCCTTCTACCTCCCCGTCTCACAAAGATCTAAACTACTAAAAGAATTGCACAAGAGACACAAGGTTTATACTGGTTCGGGCCACCGTTGTGGTGTAATACCCTACTCCAGTGTGTGGTTGGTGGATTGCCTTCTGGGGCTGGTGATGATGAACAGTACAAAGAAGAACAGCCTCGCGAGGGTCTGTTCTTGGCTGGGGCGATGAACTGCTAGGAGGAGTTCAGTCACCCTTCTCTCTCTCTCACTCACTCTCCCAGCTTGCCAACCGAACGAACCCCCCCCTTTCTTCTGATTGCCCTAACCTGGGGGTGGCTAGTCCTATTTATAGGCGAAGGCCCTGGGCCTCTTCCCAAATATTTAGCGGGAAGGGCGCCAACAATTGGCCAATTCGAAGGGGAACATCTAGTACACTTATCCTGACTAAAGTTGGTCTTCGCCTGCCAAAGGCTCTGCGGTGACGCCGTGCTGGGCTCCATGGTGACCTCCGTCTCGTAGTCCTCCTAGTCTTGGTCTCGTTGCACCGAAATGGCAACCTTTGCCTGATGCCTCGGTACTCCGCGGCTGCGCTTGTCCCCTTTGCACCAAAGAGGAAAGAAGGACGCTACGCGCGGTGGCACCCACCTGGCTCCCTCGATCGTCATGGCTTGCGTCATGGGCACCTCGCGAGGTACCCTGCCTTGATCTCTCCGCCTCCTCATGAGCCAGCCTGAGGAGGCTGCGCCTGAGGATGCGCCGTGTCATCCGCCCCGCGAGGCTTGGCCCCTCACGAGGGTCTTGAGTCTTGTGTTGATGAAGATGGGCCGCACTGGGCCTCCTTTGAGCCACGCCGCAGGCCGCAGGCAGGCAAGTCTGGGGACCCCCATTCCCAGAACGCCGACATCCGTGAAATTGATATCTTTTGCACTTTTGCCATGCTTGTTTGAACCTGTTCTAGTGTGATTTAGCTATAGCTCAGTGTTCATGTTTTGTCAAGCATCTCTTGTACATCACTTCCATTTGCTTTGTTGCTATGTTGGAGTGCAGTAGCTTAGTTTCTTGTTCCATTCTAAGTGCTATCATGCTGTTAATCACATATTTGCATCATCCTTGTATTGCTTGTCATTTGCAAATTGTGAATCCGTTTCCGGGGATCCTTATATCGATTTCGACCGAAATCACCTCATCTTTCCAGTGACACACTTGGTTTGCCAAGTTGATGCCTTGATCATTCTTTACCTTCCGGAGCACGCATATGCATTGCATATCATGCCATGTATTGCATCATGTTGCTTGTGCATTGCACCGTGATTGATGGTTGTTCCATTGCTTGTGTTCTTGCTCTGGGTATGCTAACGAGGAGCAAGCTTTCGACAACTCTGAGAACATTGCAGGCAAGATGACCATACCCTCGATATCACTTCTATTTTTGCTTGCTAGTTGTTCGTTCTATCGCTATGTCGCGCTACCTACCACTTGTTATATCATGCCTCCCATATTGCCATGTCAAGCCTGTAACCCACTGTCCTAGCAAACCGTTGTTTGAGTAAGTTACCGGTTTTCCTCAGCCCCTCTTATAGCATTGCCAGTTTCAGGTGAAGTTGAAGGTTGTTCCATGTTGGAACATGGATAGGTGAGGATATCACAATATCTCTTATTTTTAATTGATGCATCTATATACTCGATAAATGGTGGAAGGCTCGACCTTTTGCCTGGTGTTTTGTTCCACTCTTGCCACCCTAGTTTCCATCATAGCGGTGTTATGTTCCTTGATTTTGTGTTCCTTATACGGTTGGGGTTATGGGACCACCTTGATAGTTCGCTTTGAATAAAACTCCTCCAGCAAGGCCCAACCTTGGTTTTACCATTCGCCTACCTACCACCTATACCTTTCCCTTGGGTTCTGTAGACTCAAGGGTCATCTTTATTTTAAACCCCTCGGGCCAGTGCTCCTCTGAGTGTTGGTCCAAAACGGGCAGCCTGCGGGGCCACCTCGAGGAAACTTGAGGGCTGGTTTTACTCGTAGCTTGTCCCATCCGGTATGCCCTGAGTACGAGATACGTGCGACTCCTATCGGGATTTGTCGACACATCGGGCGGCTTTGCTGTTATTGTTTTACCATTGTCGAAATGTCTTGTAACTGGGATTCCGGGACTGACCGGGTCTTTCCAGGAGAAGGAATATCCTTCGTTGACCATGAGAGCTTGTGATGGGCTAAGTTGGGACACCCCTGCAGGGTATTAACTTTCGAGAGCCGTGCCCGCGGTTATGTGGTAGATGGGAATTTGTTAATATCCGGTTGTAGAGAACTTGACACTTGACTTAATTAAAATGAATCAACTACGTGTGTAGCCATGATGGTCTCTTTTCGGCGGAGTCCAGCAAGTGAACACGGTCATGGGTTATGTTTGAACGTAAGTAGCTTCAGGATCACGTCTTGATCACTTCTAGCTTCACGACCGATGCATAGCTTCTCATCTTACTCTTATTTGCGTATGTTAGCCACCATAATTGCTTAGCGCTTGCTGCAGCTCCACCTCATTACCTTATCCTACCCATAAGCTTAAATAGTGTTGATCTCGCGGGTGTGAGATTGCTGAGTCCTTGTGACTCACGGATACTTCCAAACAGTTGCAGGAGCCGATGATAACAGTGCAGGTGATGCTACCGAACTCAAGTGGGATTCGACGAGGACCTTGGTTGTTACTATGTTTCGTTTCCTGATGATCAGTAGTGGAGCCCAGTTGGGACGATCGGGGATCTAGCATTTGGGGTTTATCTTCCTTTTCTTTTGGATTTGATCATAGCCGGTCTTTGAGTGTATTTTGTCGATGTATGAATTCTTTATGTATTATGTGAAGTGGCGATTGTAAGCCAACTCGTTATCCCTTTCTTATTCAGTACATTGGATCGTATGAATGTTACCCCTCTTGTGACAAAACCACCATGCGGTTATGCCTCTAAGTCATGCCTCGACATGTGGGAGATATAGCCGCATCGTGGGCGTTACAAGTTGGTAATCAGAGCCATCCCCGACTTAGGAACCCCCTTCTTGATTGAATCGCTGACGTTGTTGAGTCTAGAACAAAATGTTTTGAGTCTTAGGATTATATATAACGGAGAGTAGGATTCTTTTTACTCCTCAGTCCCTTCGTCGCTCTGATGAGGCCTCCTGTCGTAGATTTTTTGTCTTTCCTCTCCTCAAATTTCATGAAAAAAACTGAACTTCCTGGTTGACCTCACCTCGGCCATCATCGACCCCTACTACATGAAGATGAAGAATGAGAGCAATAAGGACAAGAACGCCTGGCACAGTGTGTGGCATGAGAGACTGGATGAACAACATGTCAGGTACGCGGCCATGGATGCGTACACAAGCTACGATATGTACAAGCGGATCGTTGACATGAGGAACTGCCTTCTTCCTGACCCAAACGAGGGATCGAGCCACATAGCAGTGGCGGGAGCGTCACAAGAAGTAGATGACTAGATGATTGTTTCTCGTACTTTAGAATGCATGCAATTTTATATTGAGGTGTGTGCGAATGATCTGTATAGTCACTTATGTAGTTGGATGTTTATTTCAGTCACACACACACACACACACACACATATATATATTCTGCTAACACCCCTTAAGACCTTATTCTAATAACATCAATCCTTATTCTGCTAACACCCCACCATCGACCCAAACTACAGGAATAAGAAAGAAAATTGCACCCCACCCCACCACATCCCACTCCTACCCACCTTCTCCCCCCTCCCCGTGCCCAAATACTAGCCGGCGGCTAGCCACTAGCGCCGCCCTTCTTCCTCCCCTGCTGCCTTCACCTTCCCATCCCCTTCCCCCACCTCCACCCACCACCACATTCTACCGCGAGGTACCCCACCCCACCACCTCCAGACCCCCCGCCTCCCCCACAGCGCCGGCCACCGCCACCCACCACACTGGCCCCGCCACCGCGCCGGACAGCTACAGAAGCACCGACCCCGTGCTGCCCCCTGGCCGGCCTTCTCGAAGCCCGGTGACTCCACGCTCCCCTCCCGGGACCGGCGTCTCAGCCCGGCCTCCTCCCCAGCCGGCCCGCTGGATGGCCGCGCCGCCCGGGAACCGCCTCCGAGTGCATGGCCCGGTCACCGCCTCCCACCCCTCCGCCGGCCACCGCTCACCGCGCTGCACGACCACCACCAGCCCACCGCGCGATGCTGTTCTGGCCTTCTTCCTCCCCGCCACCACTCTGGATCCGGCAGTCAATGTGGTTCTCTTGTCGGATCCAGCCCTGCTACCCGCTTCCTCCCCATCATTCCATCCCGGAGGAGACGACTCCGGGGCATGGATCCGGCCTCCTCTAGCGGTTCCCAAACGGCGGCTCCTAGATCTAGTCGGGCCGCCGGATGCTGACTTCCTCTCCTCGGCGTGCAGATTCGTCCGTTGGTAGGCCCCCCTCGTCTCCGTCCACCCCCTACTCCTCCCAGACAGCTGGGACGTTGCGTCCAATCCTCTGACGGTGTCTCCACCGACGGCGTCCTCCCTGTCCAGCAGCGAGCTGCAGTTCGTCCACTACGCCGGCGAACATTGCGAGCAGTACAGCGGTAGGGCCCTTGCTGTTTGGTGCATGTTCTTGTACAATTCGTTTGCCATTGGTACATACGACGCACTCAGATGAGGTTCGACTGTTGCTCGCGTGCAGTTTGGCTGGAATTCGAGGTGGTGCTCGCTGTGCAATGGTTTTTTTGTGCGCTTCACATTTTGTTTTTCTGCAGTTTGTCCGAGACACCGACGCCTTGCAGTTTAGCGGCTCCAGAGCGAGCAGTGCAGGTTGCTCTTTGTTGCAGCTCAGTTGGGTCGTCGGTGCAGTATGCACGGACGTGAGAGGACAGGACGACGACTTTGACTCCTGTGAGAATAGCAACCATATCACCCTCAGGAACCCCCATTTTCCTACGAGATATTCCTCAATTGCATTTCGGTGGTGGTGCGCCAGTGTCATGTCTGGCTACATTTGCAGGTTTCTGATCTAGTGCAGCTTGGTTGGTCCCCAAAATACAGTTCGGGTGATCCTCGATTGCAGCTCTGTCAGGTGCTAGTGCTGATCTTGTGTGTATGTATGTGTGTGTGGCTGTGTAAAACAACTGATGGATGTATTGTGCCCATGAGCATCGTTAGCGGCCATAGACAGTGGCACAAAAATAGAAAGTGTGCGTGTAGTCTGGCTGGCTCAGTCGTGCAGTACTTTTTATTTTTGTGCGGTTTACTTGTTCTTCAAAAATATTCAAAGAATGTTGGTGGGGAGGTAACAGTCTTTTGATGCAATGTAATTATTAGTGCAGCCCATTTGTCTTTTTCATGCAGCTCACTAACATTGACCATGTAGTCCAGATGACAATAAAAAAAATTCAACAGAAAACCAAAACATCTCGAAGAAGTTAGCTTCTTATCAGATGTAGTCTACTCGCTCAGTCCGTGCGGTCCATTTGTTAGAAAATAAAAGACAAAAGAAAACTTAAAAAATTATAAAAGACAAGAAATTATGAAGTTCACTTGCTTGCCTGATGCAGTGCGGTTTTCTGTCTGAAGAAGTGTGGTTTTCTCTTTGATGAAGTACACATGAAGATTTGGGTGTCGCGAAAAACACGTTGATCCTCTGCCTTCCCCTCCCCAACCCGGATTTGCATCCACGGCGGTCAAATCCTCCTTCCCACCCCGCCTCCGCGCCGGAACCTTTGTCTCGCAGCCGGCGGAGGCCTCACTGCCGGAAACACCCTCGGTGGTTGGTCGCAGATTGCGCCAGCACCAACCTCAGCTGTCGGGGAGATCCACTATCCCCTTACATGGAGAGGTCTGCCTCGCGTGGGACTCGGACCACCCCCGACCAACCACCAAGCCTTCTCTCCCTCTTCTCTGGTCACCGTGGAAGACGAACTGGCCTCCGGCCTCCACCTCACCTATGATCCCTCCATAGACGAGGGGTTCCCACACCGACGGCATCCCAAAGCGCGCTGAAAGAAAACCATGAAGTTCGTATCGCATGTCCAGTGCGTCTCTTTCGAAGCTCCCGTGCAATGCGCATGTGCGTTGCAGTGCAGGGCGCTACAGCAAGAAAAGGGAGCTTGTCAGCGACGGGGGACGCATCGGCGGCGTTTGCGTTGGAGGCGATGTGCAGTTTACCGGCGCATTCCCTGGATGCATGCGAGGGGAGTCAAATGGGGGCACCGATACCCCATGGAAGAACAGTAGCGGTGCTTTACAGTTTAGAACAATGGTGCATTTTTTGCTTTCGATTTCGATGTACTCAGTGCAGTAGATTCCTTAACGCAGTTCGGGGATTCAGCCATCTCTTACTCTCTACTGATGTCATGCAGTTCGCTACTGCGATGCGTGGTGTTTGATTTTATTTTTCAGACATGCTCACCCGTTCCCGGCAGGAGGACCACACCAAGACGTTTCTGCAGCACACCCACCTGTGGTTCAGTCAGCGGAGGGTTGAGGGCCACCAGGAGGTTGACGACGAGGCAGCCGCAGCGTTCACTACTGCTCAGTGGCCACGCTGTCCTTTGCAGATCGCTGGAGTGAGAGAGGAGGTGCTCTACATGGCGTGTTGCAGTTCCTGGTGCCACTCCAGTGCAGCTCGGTTTGTGCAAAAAAGTGGAGTTCTTTTTTTGTTGTTGTAGTAGTTCCTCGTCATTGTAATTTGTGTGTGTTTGTACTATGGATTAAAAAGAGGATCACTGTAGTTCGTTCGCCTCGGCTCGTAGTCCAGATATGTACAGATCGCAGCTCTCTCGGAAACATTCATTGAAGAAAACAACAAAAATATTGTTTAGGTGCAGCTCACTTGTTTCATTGCCGCAGTGATCTTCTCTCTCCCAGTGGTTCACTATGTTGCCGAGTGCAAAAACAAAAATGGAAAAGTTGATTTTTTTAATGCAGCTCACTCTGTTGTTGTGTGCAGTAGAAAGAATATTGGAAAAAGAAAAATTGATGCAGTGCACTCACCTCGTCCCTGCAGTACCAACGCTCGACACGAAGTGCACTCCACCATGTTTGAAAAAATTTACGTCCCACAAAAAAAACCATGCGGTGCACTTGCCCATCTAATGACGTGTGGTATTCCGTCTGAAGCAGAGCGTTCTTCTTTCCCTGTCCGAGAAAAAATACGCCTAAACAAAAAGGAACCATGCAGTGCCCTTGACCATCTAATGAAGTGCGGTATTTCGTCTGAAGCAGTTCCCTTTGTCGCCATTGCAATGCGGTTCATTTGTAGTGAGTCAAAGTGGTTCACTCTGTAAATCAAGATTGCCGAAAAAAGTATGAAGTTCACTACTCTCGTTGGTGTGGCTCGCTACTCTCTTGTGTGTGGTTTTCCACTCTCGTCCCATGGTATGAAACACACGGAAAATTTACGTTCGACAAAGAGAAATCATGAAGTTCACTTCATTGTTTGATGCAGTGCGTTCTTTAGTTTGAAGCAGTGCGCTTTCTGTCCGATGCAGTGCAGGCGTCGATTTTGTTGTCGCGAAAAACAGAGTTTCCGCGTTTTTGTAATTTCAAAATTGCTCTTAAACCGTAAAGAATTAGAGGGAGTGTTCTATATGAAAAAGTAGCGTCTCGACGATATCTTTCCAACGGTGTATCAGTTGGATCATTTCGACCAACGTTTTGTAAAAATTTCACGAAAAAACGGCCGCTGCCCTTCGTAGTCAGACGCACGATTTTCAAATTTAACTAAAAACCGTAAGGAATCTCAAAAACATTTCAACATATGAAAGTTGCGCCTCGTTCGTAGCTTTCCAATGGTATATTACACGCCTTGTTTCGACAAACGGTTAGAAAACTGGAGTGAAAACAGTACCGAAATTTTGAAAAAATTCGAAAAACACAATTCCGCGATTTAGTAAATTCAAAGCTGCTCTTAAACCGTAGCGAATTAGAAAAAATAATAGATATGAAAAAGATGCGCGCCGACGATATCTTTCCAACGGTGTATCATATGTTTCATTCTGACGAGCGGTTTAGAAAAAAAGCAAAAAAACGCTCGCTGCCATTCGTTGTGAGCCGCACGATTTTCGAAACTGCTCTTAAACTATGATGAATTTTGAAAAGTGTTCAACATGGCGAAATTGCGTCTACTCTATAGTTTTTCAACGGTATATTACACGCATAATTCCGATAAACGATTAAAAAACTAGAGCAAAAAAGGTACCGAAAAAACCACACGTACAGTTATTTCAAACATGAAGTTCGCTGGTCTCTGTGGTACAGTGCGCATAGTTTTCCAATGCAGTATTACAATGCAGTTCGGAAGTGTTATGAGAATATTATTCTCATAATGTTATGAGAATAGACCGGCTGTGTATATATATATATATATGTTATTCTACTGTAGACAAAGGAAATCACACGGCTTATTAGCAGCAACCGTCTGTGTTATTATTGGTCTTCGCACGCATTTCTGATTACGGACCTGTTTGCCGCGTATCACACACATCTTGTTCAGTTAAACCGTTTCCATTTTGTTGCCTAATCACACACAGTTCATCCTAGTGAACCGTATGCTGTATATCGCACACGCCTTCATCTGGCTGCCTATTTCTTTTGTTCTTCCTCATCCCAAACAGTTAATTGAACTGAACTATATGCCCTGCATCGCACACACGACTAAAATTTGAACCATGTTTGATGCATCCGTCATCGCAAACGTTTTGCACCTTTTTGACGGGTTTTTTACACCACCGTTTGCGATTATGGCATCGCACATAGTTTCGTCGAAGGGTCTCTGATCATAGTGTCGCATTTGGACCATCCTGCAGTAGTGCCACACCCTTCTTGGAATAAAGAGATAGGCACCGTCACAAGTTTCTGTGAAATAAATGTGACATACATCCGCTTAATTTGCAGAGAATCTAGCTTAATACCACTTCACCACATTATATTTCTCATATTATTTGAGACATCACCGCATGGAGTCCATAAGTTGTTAACATATCTTCTCTTAGTTGGGGCCATAAATTTTTAAAACCTTTTCCCCTACAAAAAGTAAAAAAAAGTGTCCATGAATTTGTAAAAGATCATGATTGTTAAAAATGTTTTTTATTTTAGAAAACATGATCGTGTATTAAAAATGTTATCAAATTTGAAAAAATATTATAAAATTTTAAAATGGACGTGATTTTTCAAAAAGCTAAATAATTTTTAAATCACCATAATTTTAAATATTCACGAATTTAAAAAATGGTTTGTAGTTTTTAAATGTTTATCAATTTTATAAAAATGTTTGTAAATTAGAAACCTTAATATAGAAACAGGAAAGAAAAATTGGATAGGAAGGAAAAAAGATAAGAGAAACCTGAGAAAACAAAAATAAAAAGGAAAAACTGTTACATGGGCCATCCCATGTGTGGGTTTGCCCTATGTGATATAGAGACGATATGTTGTAGGGTGAAACCCTAAGATGGATCTTTTCACACTAGGAAGGGAAAGAGGGATGAACACCAAGAACACAAAGAGGAATTCACTCCAACAAATCCCAAGTACACATCCACTAGAATAGCAAACACATAGATCCACAAGATTAGAAGCACAATCAAAGGAAACGAGCACTAGGTAAAGTTTGTACCACTCCTAAGAGATGAGGTCTTGATGATGGTAGTCTTGTCCAAGAGGAGGTCTTGAAATCCAGAAGTGGATCCTCTCCTAAGAGGTCTTGATCTCCAATGGAGTGGTAGAAGGAGCAAAGCTCTCAAATATCTCACATGTATCTTTGCTTACCCTAAACATGACCCTAGGTACGGAATATATAGGCATGTGGACGAAGTGGATGAAGAAGAGGCCCAAACAACAATCACAACTGTACATCCTGTAGAGCCCATGCGCATGGGGTTAGTTGGGCCCGTGCGCACTGGGGTCCCATGTGCATGGTACACGCTCGTGCGCACGGGGGGCTACAACGCTAACTCTCTGAGTAGCTTGTGGGCACGGGGTATCGGGGTCCCATGCGCACGGGGTCGCCTGGGACTTGCAGTCTTGCTGCCTTTGGACTCCTCCTTCTTCTTTGGTGACTTGGGGTGCTTCCCTTCCTCCTTGGTGGTGCTCCTTATCTGCTTGTGAGTGTTCTTCTTCGTACCTAATGATACATAGAACATTTTGGTGAGGTAGCAACCAAGTTCCATGTGTATCCATATGCATGTCAAGTAGGAAGGAGTTCACCTCAGTTTCCATTGTGCGTGCTCGAGCTCTTGTCATAGGTCCATGTGGGGCTTCATGCGTAGGTGTAGGGTCCATGGGGATGATGGAAGGATGCTCGGCATCATCTCCCCCCTTGGGAGAGATCTGTCCATGGATCGTGATCTTCATCACCATGGTACTTGGCCAAGTCCTTGACATTGATGATGTCGCTTACATTGTATTTGTCACGCGGGTTGTTGATCTTGTAGGCGTTGTCATTGTAGTGTGCTAGCACCTTGAAGGGTCCATCAGCTCATGGTAGTAGCTTTCACTTGTGTTTGTTGCGAAGATGAAGCCATATGAGATCTCCCGGTTGGAACACCATCGGTGTCTTGTTGATGTTGATCTTGGTGGTGAGTCGTTGTACTTGGCGGTCAATCATTGACCTTGTATCTTCATGCATCTTCTTGAGAAAACTTGCCCTTGTACTCGCATCCATGTTTGCTCATTCTTGGAGCGGAAGAGGTAGAATGTCCAGTGGGGACAATGGGTTGAAGCTGTAGACAACCTCGAAGGGAGACTTGCCGGTAGTAGAGTGTCGTGCTCGATTGTAGCCGTACTCGGCGATGGGTAAGCACTCCTCCCATCCTTGATGTTTTCCTTGATCAACACGTGTAGGAGAGTAGATAGAGTCTGGTTGGTGACTTCGGTTTGGCCATCGGTTTGTGGATTATAGGCTGTGGAGAATAGTAGCTTGATGCCGAGCTTGGCGCATATTGTCTTCCAAAAGTAGCTTAGGAACTTGACGTCGCGGTCCAACACAATGGTCCTTGGCACTCGATGCAACCTCAAGATTTCCCTACAAAAGAGATTGGCCACATGTGAAGCATCGTCTATCTTATTGCATGGAATGAAATGTGCGATTTAGGAGAATCGGTCCACAACAACAAATACAGAATCTTTTCCTTTTTGGGTCCTAGTCAAACCAAGCACGAAATCCATACTAATATCTTCCCATGGTTGATATGGAATTGGAAGTGGCATATGTAAACCATGATATTGAGATTGTGAGTTAGCTTTGCGGCATGTAGAGCACTGGTTGGTGAAGGGTGCCACGTCATGTAATATCTTTGGCCAAAAGTACTTGAAGGAGAGTGTGTCAAAGGTCTTGTAGCACCGAAAATGTCCCATAAGTCCTTCGTTGTGAGTCTCTTGCAAAAGTAACAAACGAAGCAAAGACTCGGGTATACAAAGCTTGTTAGGGCGCATAAGGTAGCCATTCTTGAGATAATAGTTCTCCCAACAAGTGTTAGCAATACATTTGGCATAAGGAATCGCAAACATAGGATCATGTGCATAGAGATCTTTAACATGCTCAAAGCCAATGACATTCCACTCAAGTTGAGTAACTAACATGGATTTGTGGGAAAGAGCGTCCGCCACGACATTTTCTTTACCCTTAATGTACTTGATCACATAAGGAAAAGATTCAATAAATTCACTCCATTTAGCATGCTATTTATTCAACTTGGTTTGGACCTTAAGGTACTTTAGTGTCTCATGATCATTATGTATGACAAATTCATGTGGGCGAAGATAATGCTCCCAAACATGCAATACTCACACTAAAGCATACAATTCTTTGTCATAGATGGGTAGCTAATTTGAGCACCAGAAAGTTTCTCGCTAAAATATGTAATGGGTCACTTTTCTTGCATCAAAACTCCACCAATTTCATGACCACTAGCATCACAATGAACCTCAAATTTTTTGTTGAAATTGGGTAATGCAAGAACTAGGGAATGTGTAGGAAAAGATTTGAGCTCATCAAATGCGGTAGATTGAGATGGACCCCAAACAAAAAAGTGCATTCTTCTTACTTAAAGCATGCCATGGTGCGACAATAGTGCTAAAGTCTTTCACAAAGTGTCGATAAAACCCGCTAGACCAAGGAAAGTACTCACTTGTTGCAAATTAGTGGGTTGTGGCCAAGTTGTAATGGCTTGAATTTTGGACTCATCAACATGAACACCCTTGGAAGACACAACAAAGCCCAAGAAAATGATCTTGTCAACACCAAAAGCGCATTTTCCATATTGGCATAAAGACGCTCTTTTCTAAGAGTTTGCAAAATGTCCCTAAGATGATTTACATGCTCTTTCAGTGATTTTGTGGCACCCGATCCGCATGGAGTAGGGGCCTTCACACATAAGCCCAGGATAACACCTAACGCACGACAGGTCCATAATACAGCATTCCTGGTACAAGAATATTCATCAAATACATGTATAGAAGATTACATCATTGATGAATACAATTATCTGGCATAGCCCTAAGGCTATTTAAACCGCAGCGGAAATCTATTTAAGTGGTGACGGAAGTCTTGGTTTGGTAGCATAACAACTCTAGCTGGGCTCCACAACTCACAGGACTGGCAAGGTTACGGCCTAGCACGACGGGTCAAGCGAACACTTCGGGTATGACCTACAAAACTGGCATGACACGCCAGGTCAGTGCATTGAATGTACTTGCAAGACAACCAATTATATAACATCCAAACAAGCAGAAGACAAACCAAGAACCAAGTGCATGCAACAACCTATCTCATATCAATTACTAAACATGGCATGATAAAAATCAACTAATCATGAACAACTTCATAGCATCTACTAACATGGTAATCACATGGCATATAAAACGTGCTTCTAACATGGCAACAGTAAAACATAGCATATCATCTCAATCATGGCATAATTTTTGCATATCAATCAAAACATGGCATGGCATCATGAAACTATGCTGAATATAAAATACCGGTCATATCGAACATAGCATGTTAGCTTTCTGCAACTACTATCTGTCATGCAAACAACAACATATTACTCATGCAATGCAACCAAGCTTGTGCACTGAGTCCCTCGGACTCTCTTACCAACGGGTTTCCTTGTAACCAAACGGTGATCTTTCCGGCAATCACAACCATGACCATCACTTGGTCTCGAACGGTGATCTTTCCGGCGATCACAACCATGACCAATACTTGGTCTCCAACACTCACCGAGACCTTCTCTCGTGATCATATCAAAATATTGCCGTGACTTCTCATGACTATCTCATAGTCCAAGTCAACACATTCTTGTTACCACATTAATTAACTTAATTATTTCAGGTTTATCCTCCATTTCGACCAAGACATGATAGTGTGACCTACTACGAACTGTGTTGCTATCGATAGACTTTATAAACACTCTGCAGAGGTAGCGCACTGTACCCACACCACGGAACCCATGGCCTCGTCATCCCATTCGGGTGGACCAACGGCATTCCGACGAAAACGACCTACTACCATGACACTCCCCCGGCCACTTCGACTCACTCCCCACTGGGCTAGTCCTAGGTGGCCCCGTGTCTACCAAAGACACAATGACCACCGTCGTGGCCAAAACATAAATGTCCCACACAGGGACACGGTACCATAATT
This sequence comes from Triticum monococcum, assembly GCA_034509565.1. Taxonomy (NCBI): domain Eukaryota; kingdom Viridiplantae; phylum Streptophyta; class Magnoliopsida; order Poales; family Poaceae; genus Triticum; species Triticum monococcum. The sequence goes on along the minus strand of CM067841.1, from coordinate 143,118,245 downwards.
TCAACAACAGGCACACAAGGTTATGTCCGCCTACCTGATCAGGATAGCGCGCGCCCATGACCTTCCCTCTTTGGGGGCATCGGCAAGAGGCACGGCAATAGATCGCATTAAGGCCTTCCCATAAAGGCAAATGTGGTTGCACTAAAAAAGTTCGATTTGGTGGCACTATGACTCGATCCCATCGATGACGGGGGAGTATTGTTATTATTAAGTCAATTTATTAGCTTCTCCATCATCATGAACATGAATGCAACAATGAGCATACATCATACAAATGCTTTAATAAAATATCGAGCTTCTCAAGTGAACAACTATAGCATAAAGAACATGACAATACCAAGTACTAGCATATCAATGGTGCATTACAATCATCATAGCATTTTGTAACGATGTCATGAAAATAAAGTAGAGTAGTGACATGGCATTATCAATAACAACATTCTAAATAGCATGGCAAAAGATATCATGAAAACACAAGCATGCATGATAGGCATAATGAAATGACTGCAAAGGAAAACAATAAGAAACAATTGCAACTACACACACACAAGGTGCAAGCAAAGTCAACATGCAAGTTCGTGGCTCATGATAAGAGGTTGGCTTGCCTGGGGGTCGAAAAATACTCCGGGAAGAAGTGTGAACCGATTGCGAAAAGATTTGCTGGAAACAGTTCTCTCTCTGAGGGGGATGTTTACAGGAAGGGGCAAATGGTCATTTTCAGAATGTGCAAACATCAAGAAAATGGTCCCATCGAAAAGGGTTTGACGAACAGAGAAATTGAGCGTTGGAATCACCTCATTCGGAGTTACGGGTAAAAAGATACAGACGTTTAAAGCTCAGGGACTAGTCTGTAAAAATACTTCTATAAACAGGTCCCTGGTAGTTTAAATAGAACGCGTCTTTTCTGAGAATACGTTTTCCAGAGAGGAAAACGTATTTCCGGCCGAAGAAGAGGAAGAATACGCTTTCGATGACTGAAAGCGCCCTTTCCAGGAATAGGCTTTTGCGTGGGGGGCTTCACAGCGGGGGGCACGTCCACTTATGTAACGCGGCCAGCGGGGGCACGCCCTACGGTCGCCGAAAGGTGGGGTCGCGTGGAAAGGGGCCCGCCTAGCCTGGCTTCTTCTTCCTCCCGCTCGGGATCGAGCGATGCAGAGGGAGGGGATTGCCCCGACGGCGATCGCCGGCGACTCCGGCCACCGCTCGCGATGGCCGACCTACCCAGATGCTCAGCATGAAGAGGCGCATCTCGGGGTGGTAGCCTCTGCCGCCTACGAGCGCCGGACTGGCCACGGTTGAGCTCGCGGCGGGAAGGAGCTTCGGTCGCCGGTGAAGTGGGGGCTACGGTGGAGGAGAGGAGAGGCCAAGGCCATGGGGAGGCTCGCCGGAGCATGGGGATGCATTGGTGGAGGTGGAACAGCGAGGGGAGCTCGGGATCACCGGAATCTAGAGAGACCCGAGGCGGCGACCATGGTGGCGGTGGAGGTCGAGGAGAAGGTCTGGGGCGAAATGATGAGCGTGGGGAGGCGTAGATGAGGGTGAGGAAGCTGATGAAGTGCTCGAGGGGGTCGCGGTCTCCTTTTATAGCCGGCGCGAGGTGTGGCCGAGCTGAGTGCCACAGGGCGAGTTCGGCCACGGCTCTGCCGGCCGCAGCAGTCACAGGGAGGAGGGGGAGGACAACGAGGAGGGTGCGGACGAGTGCCAGAGAGTCACGGAGACGAGTAACGCTCGCAGCCGAGAGGAGGAAGAGGACACCGGGGAGGAAGAAAACGATGGCCACAGTAGCGCACTGTTTGGTTGTTGGCACGGCTCGCCGAAGAAGAAAATGAAGGGGGCAAGCAGTCCAGCAGGAAGAGGACATCGAGGGGGAACTGTAGGGCATTAATGGCGAAGCCAGAGCCGGTCGGAGCAGCGCTGCCGACGAGAACAGTGGCTAGACCACCGTTATGGGTTGGCTACAATCGTGATCACCACGGACAAGGCGAGCTTCGTTTTTTTACTGATGCCAGCTTATGTCTACCGCGTAGTACATCAAAGATAGAGTGTTACTACGGTATAGAAACGGGCAGAGATAATTTGAGATGGGTAAACCAAGCTCCACAAGTTTGCTGTTGCAAACTTGGCCACAATCTAGAGAGTACCCCAGAGAGGGTAAAAGGTAAATTTGTTGTCTGAGAGGCTTAGGGTAGAAAGGACTACGATCTTGGAAGTTATGAGGTCATTTGGTCAAGTATTTAGCATAGTTGCTGTACAACTGGTAAATCTGACCCAGAAACTAAATTAAGATGAAGCACTCATTATGAGTGTTGGATTGGGCTAAAACTTGGCAGAGCTTAATGATTTCGACATACAATGATGCTGTAAAAAGTTCATACCAAATGGTCTTGCCAAAATATTACTTGTTTCACGAACATCCCCTCTGTCCAGAAACTTGAGAAAATTCCTCAAGGCAAATGGCTAACTGAAATGAGCCAAGGTTTTGTGGAGATGGATAATATGGATAGGAGAAGGTCTGGAGAAAGTTTCAGCCATAATGGAGCAAGATATAATACACTTGCATCACAAACTAATTTTTTTTGAAAAAAAACCAAGAATTGCTCCTGTGCTCACATAGTTCAATGAAATGAACTGAATTTAGGTTGAGGCTAATGATTTGAGACACTTGAGAGGGTCGAAAAGTTTCATCCCATTTGTAAACTCTATGAAGGTACTTCCTTCACAAAGTTGTGTTCTGGTCAGAAACTTTGAAGAAATTGCACAGGGAGCTAGGATGAGTGGATTGGGCTAATATTTGGAAGCCGTGTATTATTTAACCATGTTAATCATCCTGCCAAATTGCAGCTACATTGGAATTAGTAATAAAGCACTTCCTTTGCAAAATTTTAGAGAAGGCAGAAACTTGCATTGGATCATGTGCGAAAATTTTGAACTGAGGAACATGAGATTAGGATAGAACTAGTGAATATATAGCAAGGACAAGCTCCACAATTTATGTGGGAATTTTCTATGCTATAAAAATAGTAGTTCCTTTGGAAAATGGCGGAAATGCAATATTGGCATTAAATAGGAAAAGGCAATTTTCCTTACTTTATTATGGCCAATATACTTGCCAGAGCTTGGATTAGGCAGAAGTATCAACTCCACCAATTCTCATGAATTTAGGAGATGGCTAGCTATGCCTTTGGATTTTATTCCTTAGAAAGGCCAGAAAAGGAATAAATCACAATTTAAAAATATTGCATGGGACTTAGCAATATTTTTGCATATCCAAGGATCAGAAAGATAGGAGGATATCTTGGAACAATTGGGAGGATCAACAGATCAAGGAAAATGATGGCTCCTTTGTAAGCACGAAGGAGATATTCAAATTCCAAAAAATTGGAATTTAGGGTTTGAGAGGATTTGAGCTTATGCAAAGGAGGTCTTGCCCACTGACACAGACATGAGCAAGATTTTCAAAGGTTGGAAATGACAAGAATCATCAGAGTCATCCAGCAAACTCAGGGGATTTTTTTTTTGAAAATGAGTGCCAGGAAGGAATAACAACACAAAAATTGATAACCAAATTTTAGGGCTGTTACAGATTTGCTAAACACGAGTGTCGGTGTCAAAACCAGCGGATCTCGGGTAGGGGGTCCCGAACTGTGCGTCTAGGCCGGATGGTAATAGGAGGCAGGGGACACAATGTTGTACCCAGGTTCGGGCCCTCTTGATGGAGGTAAAACCCTACGTCATGGTTGATTAATATTGATGATATACGTAGTATAAGAGTAGATCTACCACGAGATCAGAGAGGCTAAACCCTAAAAGCTAGCCTATGGTATGATTGTATGTTGTAGTTGCTGTCCTACGGACTAAAACCCTCCGGTTTATATGGACACTTGAGAAGGTTAGGGTTACACAAGGTCAGTTACAAAGAAAGAGATACACATATCCGTATTGCCTAGCTTGCCTTCCACACCAAGTAGAGTCCCATCCGGACACGAGATGAAGTCTTCAATCTTGTATCTTCATAGTCTAACAGTCCAGCCAATAGAGATAGTCCGGCTGTTCGGAGACCCCCTAATCTAGGACTCCCACAATGAGAATATCATCAAAGTAGACCACAATAAATACACCAATGTAAGGATGAAGCACATAATGCATAACACGCATGAAAGTACCGGGTGCTTCTGATAAACCCATAGGAATGACTAGCCACTCATACAAACCAACTTTTTAAAAGCGATTTTCTATTCATCACCTTCTTGTATGCCTATATCAAACAGTAATAGGGTCTAGAGTCGGAACACATGTGAAAACTACTGTCTCTTTTTGGCACAAGAATGACCGGTATGACACAAGGAATCAAACTTTCACGCACATGTCCATGGTCAATGAGATGTTGGACTTGCCTTTGTATTTCTTTGGTTTCTTCGGGGTTGACACGGTATGGAGCCTTGTTAGGAAGAGGTGCACCGGGGATGAGGTCGATCTGGTGTTCAATGCCACGTAGAGGAGGAATACCGGGAGGTAGCTCATCGGGGAAGACATCCGCGAATTCCTACAACAAATCAGACAACACTAGGGGAAGAGGGTTAGGAGTGTTAGTGTTTACCACCTCATCTTTGCACACTAGGACATAGTGGATGACACTCGATGGGTTCTCACACACTTCTCTCATCTCTCTTTTTGTGGCTACGAGGACTAAGTTTTTCTCTCTTGGCGTAGAGTCACTCAATTTGGGCTCGTGGTGCTCACTCTCTTTGTGGTGGTTCACTCTCTCACTTGTCTCTCCATGATGGGTGGATGCTTGCTTGTCGACAATCACTTGGCTTGGAGACATAGGTCGCAGCACGTACTCCGTTCCCTTCATCTTAAAGCTATAGTGGTTTGTTCTTCAGCTGTGGATGACGCCGCGATCGAATTTCCAAGGTCTTCCCAAGAGAAGATGGGACACGGACATAGGAACCACATCACCTTCCAAGGTGTCCTCATATGTGCTGGTCTTGAAAGAAACTTGCACAGTGTGCTCCACTTGTATGGTGCCGGAGTCGCTAAGCCATTGGACCTTGTAGGGGCGATGATGCTTCTTTTTGACCAATTATAGCTTGGAACATAGCCTGTCACTTGCCAAGTTGTGGCAACTTCCTCCGTCGATGATGACTTTCACGGAACATCTGTTGATGCCCGCCTTGGTGTGGAAGATGTGACACATTTGGTCTTTGTCTTGCTGGTGTTGAAGTGTCAGGATCTTGGAGACCACGAGAGCGGGACTTGAGTCATTTTTCTAATAGACTTGAGCATCTTCTTGATTCACTTGACGGTGCATGGCGACATGCTCGAGGGCTTCCATCTCGTCGTCACTCATGGAGTCATACGTGCTATCATCATTGGCGATCATGGTTCGCTTGTTGATGCATTGGAAAGACTTGTGTCCACGGCTACCACATGTCAAGAACTTGATATAACTTGTCTTGACGGGATCATCCAGTGTGCCGATGATGGGGGAGTCTTGGACTTGTAGTTGCTTGCCGGAGGATGTGTCGAGGAAGGCGTCGCTTGCTTGGAACTTGACTTGTCGCCAATACTTGGTGATGCTCTAGTCGAGGTAGGAGGTGTCGTAGTTGACGGGGCTTGAGTGTATGAGCCGTCTAGGCCGGATGGTAATAGGAGGCAGGGGACACAATGTTTTACCCAGGTTCGGGCCCTCTTGATGGAGGTAAAACCCTACGTCCTGCTTGATTAATATTGATTATATAGGTAGTACAAGAGTAGATCTACCACAAGATCAGAGAGGCTAAACCCTAAAAGCTAGCCTATGGTATGATTGTATGTTGTAGTTGTTGTCCTACGGACTAAATCCCTCCGGTTTATATAGACACCGGAGAAGGTTAGGGTTACACAAGGTCGGTTACAAAGAAGGAGATACACATATCCGTATTGCCTAGCTTGCCTTCCACGCCAAGTAGAGTCCCATCCGGACACGAGACGAAGTCTTCAATCTTGTATCTTCATAGTCTAACAGTCCGGCCAATAGAGATAGTTCGGCTGTCCGGAGACCCCCTAATCCAGGACGCCCACAGCAGCCCCTGAACCAGGCTTTCAATGACGATGAGTCCGGCGCGCAGTATTGTCTTCGGCATTGCAAGGCGGGTTCCTCCTCCGAATACATCATGGGAGAATTTTTGAATATAAGGATAGTGTCCGACCCTGCAAAATAAGTTCCACATACCACCGTAGAGAGAATAATATTTCCACAAATCTTAATCTGCTGACACGTTTTGGCAACATGACATCATGCCATGGCCCGGTGCTTATTCGAACCGTTTTTCTTCAACCAGCTCCACACACAACACGAGGCGGTTTCTTGACACGTCTTGTCAAAGCAGAGACCGTGTTCCCCTAATTACGGGATTCTCATTAATACGGTCGTGGGTAACCCAACCGTGTCTAGGATTCCTATATTATAGGCAAGTCCAAACGGCCACGGAGAGGACGCTTGATATTCACCCTCTTTATAAAGGGACAAGGTTTTCGCTTTTTCCCTCTCGTGCTCAATCGAACCCTTCCCCCGCCTCGAGTTATAACACCCAAAGCCCAGGTCAGGTGCTCTGGATCTTCAATCATGTCTGGATCCAGCCTTCAAGGCCAATGGATGCCCTCCTCCGTTACGGAAGAGGATATCAAGAAGTTGAGGGAGGCCAGATACCTGACCGCCGATGTTTCGCATCGGCTGCCTGCTCTAGGGCAGGTCGTCCCCACTCCCGAACCCAACGAGAATGTTGTGTTCGTCTCCCACTTCCTCCGAGGCCTAGGCCTCACTCTGGATCCCTTCGTCAGGGGTTTGATGTTCTATTACGGGCTAGATTTCCACGATCTAGCCCCAAACTCCTTTCTCCACATCTCGACATTTATTGTCATGTGTGAGGCCTTCCTCCGCATTACCCCTCACTTCGGCCTGTGGCTCAAGACCTTTGAAGTGAATCCAAAGATGATCGAGGGGCAACATGCAGCGTGCGGAGGCGCGTCAATAAGCAAGATGGCAGGAGCTCCGTGGCCAAAAGATTCCTTTCCAGAGGTGTCCGGATTATGGCAACATGAGTGGTTTTACATCACGGCTCCCAGAAGTGCCAAGTGGGCGGCTGCCCCCGCTTTCCGCTCGGGCCCCCCCACCACAACTGATGTCATGGATTAGCAGAGGTCTGAGCTGGGGTCCAGCCAAGGACGTGCCTATACTGCAAAGCCGCATTCAAGATCTCTTCGAGGGAGATTTTTATTTGGTTGTGGTAATGCAAGTTATGTTGGTTCGTCGAGTCCAGCCTTGCAAACGCCGGCCCCTTCGCTTGTGCGAGTTCAACCCAGAAGAACCCCGTGCTATTCAAAGTTTCCTTAGCCTGATGCACGAGGAAATGTACAAGTCATTCTTCAGACCTCAAATAGAGTGTCTGGATACTACCGAGGACGTGGGCCTGGGCAGTAACCGCGCCGCCGAACAAGTAAGTAATCCTGTAGCCGAACACACCGTCTTTTATTCATCATGATGTCATTTCTGAGAGATCACTCTTTGACTAGGACTGGCTAACAAAGGCGAAGATGATTCAGTGTTCGGCCCCCCTCCCTGAGGGTTTGGAAAATCCGGTGCTGGAAAAGTTGCTTGAGCTCACACCTTGCTCGGAGCCCTCGAAGGAAGATACATGGGGGGGATATGGGCGAAAGCGGGCCCCCATCGCTGCCAGTTTGAACCGAGGGAATGGGTGCCTCGATAAAGGAGGATAACCGGGGGAGGAAGAGGACTGCTTTTGAGGATCCGGAAGCCGAGGCCTCCAAACGAGAGAAGAAGTCTCCAACGGAGGGTCATGCCTCGAGGGGTGCTCTTGCCGCACACAGTCCGCGGGGGGAGCAGCCCTCCAACGAGTCATAAGTGGTCAAAGAAAATACTTTAATAGTGAAGGTATACTACCTTTCTTCTGAGAAAAATAATCGCCGCATATATCTTGCAGTTCGGGTCTTAGCCCTTCTCAGCTGAGCTCGTCTTCGGGGGATCTTCTTTCGGAGATGATGTAGAGCGAAACGCCTCCCCCGGACTCCTCCGCTCAAGAAGCGGGCGACCCCGAAGTGTCGTCACGGAGGGCCTCTTTGGATCCGATGAGGACAGAAGATAATACCATAGTCCCCCGAAGTCCCCAGCGTCCGGCTCTCGAAGAGAGCAAACAAAAGAATCCGGCACCGTCTGGTATGCGGTCGGACATTCTGAGGGAGCTGTTGGAGCGAGTGGCCATCTCAGAAGAACACCGTGCGCTGATGGCTACGGTGATGGAAAGAATTTCGTCCGGCGAAAGCGCATTACATGAAGCCTTTATGAGTTGACTGACGGGCTTTGAGGTACGTGAGATGATATTTGATAGTACCGCACATGTTAAGTGTGCCCTGTGTAGATAGTAGCCCATGAGACTCTGGTTGTCGTTGAGAATGGCGGCGAACAGAGGATCGTAGTCTCAGGCAATAACCAGAGTGCCTTTATGTGCAGGTGGTGGAAGCTCTGGTGGCTAGCCGGACTAATGAATTTGCCAAACTAAAGCGGGAATTGGATGTGGCGGACACCGACATCAGCTTGTTAACAAGTGGCTTGACGAGTCACATGGTAAGTAATGTTTTCTGGTGAATGTCACATAATAAGAGCAGCATGATGCTAGTATCTTTAATATGTTGTGACTGCAAACGGAGTTGCCACCGTGGAGACCCTTCGGGCGGAACTCGCCCGAGCCAAGGAACAAGCGAGGGTTAGTAATGTGGCTGCTTTGAAGGCAGCCGAGGAATTAAGAGCCGAGAAGGCTGTGCATTGCGAAAGCAAAGAGAAGATGGCCAAGATGGCCGTGGAATTAAAAGGCACTGCTGACCGTTGCCAGTTCTTTGAAGAAGAAAACCGAGTGAAGGCAGCGGACCTTGAAATGGCCACGATGGCAACCAAAGACACTCGCTCTGCTATGAGGGCGAATAAGGAGGAGCTGCGCGAAGCCAGTGATATTGCGGCTGGGAAGCCCTTTCTGCTGCAGAGGAAGTTCGGAGATCCGCGGTATGCCCCTCTGGACCGGCTGTGGAGTTCGGCAGACGCATATATGGACTTGGCTGCAAGCGCTGTCGATGTGGCCGAATACTTTCGAGATCAGACATATCGTGAAGTGGACAAGCTGTTCTGGTCGCAATTTAATGCTCCAGAGCATCCGCTTCCCTTGACTGATCAGCTAGACGAATGGGCCGAACTTAATAGGTTGTCTGGGCTTGCCATGAGGTCCGTCGTAGATCATTTCTGGCCGGAGAAGCCAAAGCCGAACAACTATTTCAGCTTAGTGCAGCAGTTCCTTGGTGCGGTGCCGCGCATCAATGCGATGAAGAGGTCGGCGTGCATAGAAGGCTCGCAGATGGCCTTTGCCCGTGTCAAGGCATACTGGGCAGAGATGGATGCTACCACTATTGCGGCGCAAGGTTCGGCCATAGGTCGAGTAGCTGCCGAGCATTATTTTGAAGAGGTTCTTGAGGGTGCTCGTCTGATAGAGTCCCAGTGCTCAAAGAATATTATGTTTGAGTGACATGTATTCCCATTGTAAACACAATGTTTTTAGTAAGGCTATATTTATACTTTTGCCAGAAAGTAATGTGATGCCTCATGTGCGGCCGTTTATGCATATATGTATATAACATGAAAGATTGCAGTCGTCGGCTTCAACCCCCACGCATATAATGCGGTGGTGCTCGCAAAAAACACGTGTTCACACTTAACCCAATGTCTTGGTCCTATTAAGGAGGTGATAGCGTAGCGAACGAGGCAACCGGACTATGATGCTTTAACACTTTCACTTAGCCATAGGAGTTTGACGGTGGGGCTACTATATAGCCCTTGGTGGCTCCGCACTCTCCCGAACTCGGGGTGCGTATATGCCTGGCCGGGAAACGGCCCTTCGTTAAGGCGGAGGAATTCTAACATTCCGATAGGTCATCGAGTGGTTGACCAGTCTTGCGCTATATCATGACAGTCAGTTTTTGGCTTTCTCTACTGAGGTGCTCATCCGGACGAACCAGGGTGCAATCGCAATAGTTCTCCTGGTGCTGCCTTAGCCGATAGAGCGGAACATAAGGCACCAAAACACAGGAGCCGGGCAAACCCAACATTTGACCAAAGACATGATTCAGAGCTGATGCATATAAGGCCAAACTCGCGACGCCGAACACTCCCTAAGGTATTCGGTCTTTATGGTATAAACCGGTCCCAAATAGTGCCCTTTGTAAGAAGCCCCTTGTGTCCGGGTATGTGCGGTATTCTAACGTGGCCACATGCCAAGACGTCAGCATCCTTCTCAATTGTACTGAGAATCCGAGGGATGTATATCAACAAGAGACAATAAAAAAGGTTTATGCAGGGTCTTAATCTAAAAAGAATCCTTGGGGCAGGTCCCTGCTGCACTTCTGCACCTGTTTCTTTGTTGTGCCGTATCCTGGATGGGTGTAGCACGACGGTCATCTGTGAAAGAGAGCAACTTAAGTGAAAAGTTGTCATGCAAAAAAAGTAGTTTTTAAAGAAACCATGTATAATTAAAGAGGAGTAAAAAATGCCACTTGTCTGCGCGCGTTGAACCCCTTGTATTTGTGATAGGGGTGTGGCCATCAATCCGGTATGGATTACATATGGCTGAGCCGGACTCATCTAACCATGTCCGTGGTCTTGACGACCTATCAAATGCTTAGCTAGTGAGGCCGTTTTTAGTGTGCGGCTGCCAAGGCCGTCGCACTCTCTTCGGCACATGACTATTGCTCAATATTTCCATTCACCGTAATGATGCCACATGGACCGGGCATCTTGAGCGTGAGGGAAGCGTAATGCGGTATTGCATTAAAGCGAGCGAAAGCTTCGCGTCCAAGTAGTGATTGATAGCCACTTTGGAACGGAGCAATGTGGAAGGTTAAATGTTCGCTACGGAAGTAATTGGGGAAGCCGAATATAACCTTTAGTAGCAGGGAGCCCGTGCAGTGAGCCCCTGGGCCTGGCGTTACTCCTTTAAAGGTAGTATTGCTACGGCAAATTTTTGTTGGGTCTATCCCCATTTCGCGAATTGTATCCTGGTATATCAAATTTAGACTGCTGCCACCGTCCATCGGGACTCGTGTGAAGTGGTATCCGTCAATTATTGGGTCTAGTACCAGGGCAGCCCATCCTGCATGCCGGATACTTGCTGAGTAATCACGATGGTCGAAAGTGATCGATTGAGACGACCAGTGGCAGGACTCCGCGGTGACAGGCCCTTGGGCATATTTTTCTGGGAGTGCCGCTTTGTTTCTCCCCTTAATCACGTATAACACGTTGACTATTTTGACTTTTGGTGGAAACTTCTTTTGTTCCCCAGTGTCTTGCTTGAGAGGCTCATCCTCGTCTTTGCTTGGTGTATCCTCCCCCTTGTGTACGACATTGAGCTTGCCAGACTGCTTGAAGACCCAACATTCTCTATGGGTATGATTAGCGGGTTTACCAGGGGTGCTATGGATCTGACGTACTTGGTCCAGAATTTTGTTTAGGCTGGACAGTTCATCTCTGGCGCCTTTAGAGGGCGGCTTTTGCTGACTTGGCCGAGAGCTTTCGAATCCGGCGTTTACTGCCGTGCTCTTCGTGTCGTCTTCTTTATTCCGGCATTTGTTATTGTTGTTGCACCGTGATTTCCCGTTTCCATCTCTAGCTTCGGATGTACTGGGGTCGCTGGTGCTGCATCTGGCTAGCCAGCTATCCTCACCCGCACAATAGCGGGTCATGAGGCTTGTTAATGCTGCCATTGTTCTCGGCTTTTCTTTGCCGAGGTGTATGGCGAGCCATTCGTCACGGATGCTATGCTTAAAAGCTGCCAAGGCTTCGGCGTCCGGACAGTCGACTATTTGGTTCCTTTTAGTAAGAAACATGTTCCAAAGCTTTCGGGCTGACTCTCCGGGCTGTTGAGTTATATGACTCAAATCGTCTGCGTCTGGAGGTCGGACATAAGTCCCTTGAAAATTTGCCCGAAAAGCGTCTTCGAGCTCTTCCCAGCTTCCAATGGAGTTTTCGGGGAGGCTTTTAAGCCAGTGCCAAGCTGGCCCTTTGAGTTTGAGGGGTAAATATTTGATGACGTGGATATCGTCTCCTCAAGCCATATCGATGTGGAGGATATAGTCCTCAATCCAGACCCGAGGGTCTGTTGTTCTGTTGTATGCCTCTATGTTTACGGGTTCGAATCCCTCTGGAAATTCATGGTCCAGCACCTCATCGGTGAAACATAGGGGGTGTGCGGCGCCCCTATATCTGGGCGTGCCATGATGTTCAGATGTTTGTTGTGTTGCATCGTGTGCTGGAGTGTGCTTGCGTGGTCCATAGATGGATCTAGTTTCTCCGTCCTTTTGATGCGAGCCCTCGCGTGGATCGCGTATTGGCTTCTGTGCGGCATTGCTTGCCGCTCCCTGTTGGCCGTGAGGTCGTCTATCCGGCTGGGTGGCTGTTTTAATTTTTGGTTGCGGGCGATCTAAGGCCTCCTCATCGAAATCAGGTAGCAACTTCCGCTTCGGGTAGCTCTTGGTGGGGCGATTACCGCCATACTTCGCTGCTGTGTTGAGTACTTTACTCCATCTGATTTGGAGTGTGTCTTGTGCAGCCTTGAGCCTTTGGTTCTGCTTTTTTAGACTCCTTGCGGTGGCAACAAGCCTTTGATGGGCATTTTGTTGCTCCGGGTGTCTGTCCGGTGTTATGTCCTCCAGACTATTATCTTTGACAGGGTTGGTTTGTTCGGTTTGATTCTCCGCGTTGCCATGGTCCGGCAGTGGTTCACCCTGCTCTAACGCTGGGTCTGTATGATCGTTATTTCTGTCGAGGCGGGATTTGGGGTGGCGCTTACGCCGCCGCTTTGACTGCTTCTCGAGGGGACAACCCTTCGTTGCGTCCTTCCGTTCCTCGTCATCATTTTCCTTTGGTGTGTCCATCATGTATACGTCATGTGATGAGGTGGACGTCTAGTGCCCTGTCGGCAGTGGTTCCTCTTCGTCTCCTGCATCGTCGTCCATACCGTCGATGTCTTCGGAGTCGAAGTCGAGCATGTCGGTTAAGTCATCGACAGTGGCTACTAAGTGGGTGGTGGGTGAGTCGCGAATTTATTCGTCGTCCGCATCCCAGTCCTGTCGGACATAGTTCGGCCAGGATCCTCCCGATAAGGAGAGAGACCTTAACGAGTTCAGTATGTCGCCAAAGGGCGAGTGCTGAAAAATATCCATGGATGTAAACTCCATGATCGCCGCCCAATCAGATTCGATAGGAATGGGCGTAGGCGGTTCGGAGTCCGTGGCCGGAGAAGGATCCAACAGTTTATCAACAAGGCTCTCATGCAAGGTAAGGTCGATATTCGGCTCGATCGCCGCTGAGGGTAAGGCCTCCATGGCGGGGTCCATCCACCTGTCCGTGAAAGGCGCAACTGGCTCCGAATTGAGGGTCGGAGCGGCTGCCGGTGCGATCTCCTGAACACTGTCCGATGGTAGAGCTAAATCATACTCATCGTGACCGTGTGACGCACAAGGCAGAGGCTCGAATCTGTCAAAGATCAAGTCTCCGCAGACATCGGCTGTGTAGTTTAAGCTTCCAAACCTGACCTGGTGGCCAGGGGCGTAACTTTCGATCTGCTCTAGATGGCCAAGCGAATTGGCCTGCAGTGCAAAGCCGGCGAACACGAAGATCTGTCCGGGAAGAAAAATCTAACCCTGGACTGCATCGCTATCGATGATAGTAGGAGCCATCAAGACTAATGGCGACGACACAGAGGAACTCTCAATGAAAGCACCAATGTCGGTGTCAAAATCGGCGGATCTCGGGTAGGGGGTCCCGAACGGTGCGTCTAGGCCGAATGGTAACATGAGGCAGGGGACACAGTGTTTTACCCAGGTTCGGACCCTCTTGATGGAGGTAAAACTCTACGTCCTGCTTGATTAATATTGATGATATAGGTAGTACAAGAGTAGATCTACCGCGAGATCAGAGAGGCTAAACCCTAAAAGCTAGACTATGGTATGATTGTATGTTGTAGTTGTTGTCCTACGGACTAAAACCCTCCGGTTTATATAGACATCGGAGAAGGTTAGGGTTACACAAGGTCAGTTACAAAGAAGGAGATACACATATCCGTATTGCCTATCTTGCCTTCCATGCCAAGTAGAGTCCCATCCAGACACGAGACGAAGTCTTCAATCTTGTATCTTCATAGTCTAACAGTCTGACCAATAGAGATAGTCCGGCTGTCCGGAGACCCCCTAATCTAGGACTCCCACAGTGAGAATATCATCAAAGTAGACCACAACAAATACACCAATGTAAGGATGAAGCACATAATGCATACCACGCATGAAAGTACCGGGTGCTTCTGATAAACCCATAGGAATGACTAGCCACTCATACAAACCAACTTTTTTAAAGTGGTTTTCTATTCATCACCTTCTTGTATGCCTATATCAAACAGTAATAGGGTCTAGAGTCGGAACACATGTGAAAACTACCGTCTCTTTTTGGCACAAGAATGACCGGTACGACACAAGGAATCAAACTTTCACGCACATGTCCATGGTCAATGAGATGTTGGATTTGCCTTTGTATTTCTTTGGTTTCTTCGGGGTTGACCAATTATAGCTTGGAACATAGCCTGTCACTTGCCAAGTTGTGGCAACTTCTTCCGTCAATGATGACTTTCACAGAATGTTTGTTGATGCCGGCCTTGGTGTGGAAGATGTGACACCTTTGGTCTTTGTCTTGCTGGTGTTGAAGTGTCGGGATCTTGGAGACAACGAGAGTGGGACTTGAGTCATTTTTGCAATAGACTTGACCATCTTCTTGATTCACTTGACGGTGCATGGCGACATTCTCGAGAGCTTCCATCTCGTCGTCACTCATGGAGTCGTACGTGATATCATCATTGGCGATCATGGTTCGCTTGTTGATGCATTGGAAAGACTTGTGTCCAGGCCACCACATGTGAAGAACTTGATATAACTTGTCTTGACGGGATCATCCAGTGTGCCGATGATGGGGGGGTCTTGGACTTGTAGTTGCTTGCCGGAGGATGTGTCGAGGAAGGCGTCGCTTGCTTGGAACTTGACTTGTCGCCAATACTTGGTGATGCTCTAGTCGAGGTAGGAGGTGTCGTAGTTGATGGGGCTTGAGTGTATGAGCCGTACTTCTTGTAATTGTAGTTGGAGTACTTGAGGTCTTCTAGCACTTGTCGCTCAGCCTTGGTCGCTTGATGAACTAGCTCGAGAAGGTTGTAATAGGGTTGGAAATTAGCAATCTTCCGTATTGGGTGGTTGAGTCCATTCAAGAAGTGTGCCATTGTTTGCTCATTGTCTTCTTTGACATTAGCTTGTATCATGGCAATCTCCATTCTTGATAGTATTCTTACACCGTCATCGTGCCTTGCTTGAGGAGTTGTAACTTCTTGAAGAGATCTCAGGTGTAGTATGTAGGCATGAAGCAAGGTCGCATGACATCCTTCATTTGTGTCCAAGTGGTGATGGTTGGCTCGTCCTTCTCGCCGCGTTGCTCGATCACTTGCTAGGACGTAATCTTGAAACTCGAGAGATGCCATGCCGATCTTCTTTTCCTCATCGTAGTTGTGAAGACGGAATATCTTGTCGACTTTCAATGCCCATGAGAGATACTCCTCGGGACCATTGTTTCCGGAGAACTTGGGCATGGTGAACTTGAGCTTGCCATAGTGGAGTTCTTCATCATAGTGATGGTGGTGATGTCGCTCTTGGCATGGAGGAGGGTCTTCAAGCACTTGATCCGCTTGGCATCACTCTTGATGTAGAGGAGGACCTTCGTCGTGGTTGCGCTCTTGGCGTAGAGGAGGTCGGACGGCTTCTTCTTGTCATGCTTGACGAAGTGCTTCCTCTTTCTCATGAACTTCATGGTTGCGTTCAGCGATGGCTCGAGTGGACTCTCGGAGTGCGTCTTGAGCCGCTTGAGCTTGAGCTTCATGACTTTGTTGCTCTTGCCGGATTGCATCGCCATCTTGAGATGCTTGACATGGACAATGTGGTGGTAGTTGTTCTGTATCCATGGTTTCTCGTTCTTGGTGTCGCGCCTTCTCACGTGCTTGAACTCATTCTTGTAGGCCATTGCCATGGAATGGATTTTCTTGTGCTTGGCAGTCTTGAGTGTCGTCACTTCGAGGAGGACTCACATCGGAAGAGGAATATGACGATGAGTGGCGACTTGAGTGATGTCGTCATGGTGAAGAGGTTGAGGAAGACGCGTGGCTCACGATTATGTTGCAGAATTCATCCATTTGTTTGGAGAGCTTGGCATCCAAATAGTGCCGTTGTCTTGCTTCTGATTGTCGTAGATCAGTGGCGAGTTGCTCGATGCAATCACCCAAAGCTTCACTCTCTTGATGTAGAGCTCGTTATGCGATGAAGAAGTGGTTCTTGGTGACATAGTCGCGTCTGTCATCTTTATCATCGAAGAGCAGGTTCACCATAGAAGTAGGCCTGTCCATCATGTGGAAGTGTTGGTGAGTAGGAAAATGGGAGAACAAAACAAAAGATACCTTTTCCGAAGATTGTGGATGTAACAAGTACGATCCCACGTGATGCCATAATAGTAGAATTGGTACTGGGGTTTATTTCTCACACCTACAAGTAAACGGCTTTTGGAGTATCTTGGTTAGGAAGTGGCACAAATAATTCAAGCAAATGTTAGACAAGATGTTGAAAAAGTTGAGAAGGTTCACAAATCACAAGTAAGACAAATAGATCAAACCAAAGGATATCACTAGGAACACACACACACATGGAAGATAGATGGGATCCGCACAACCAAGGAATGAGCTCTAAGAGGTGGAACCATGGAAATGCTTTTGTTGTATGGATACTAGAGAGACACTAGCTCGATTGCTCTAATGGGCTAGATACGCTAGTGCACCAACCTAAGAGAGAAACGGGGCATATACTATCCCAGGTATGCTTATGTATGTATGAACCGAGATGATGAACTACACAAAGTGGCTCAATGCTATTGCTTACAACACTACAAAAAAAAGACACATCCGTGACATTATGGGCCGAACAAATTTTTTGTCGTCATACTTATGACACTTCTATGACGATAATTGTGAAAAAAGCATGTATCATCATAGATGTGGTGGGCTCCTACTTCTATGAAAAAAAATCATGACATAAAATGGGCTTTTCATCCTGGGCGGGCCGGGGACGCACCTGCATGACATTCTTTGGGCCATCCATGACATAAAAAATCATGGTAGAAGTGAGGGCGAGGAAATATTGGCGGAGTTCCCGGTTAAGGTGGGTTGGTCGGGGCCAAGCGATGTACTGTGGTTTGCGCTTTTCTCTCGTACGCACGCGTGGTGCGAGCCGTGTCGCTATAACTGAACCCGAGCAAGAGGTGTTCACTTTACTGAACCTGAGTGATCGCATGCTACTATGTACTGAAGCGGATCGATCGATCCCTTCACTTCTAATTGAACCCGATCGACTCCTTCGCTGCTAACTGAACCCGATCAATCACTTGCTGCTTACTGAAGCCGACCGGAACCCCCGTGCGAGACGCAGTTAGCCGGTTGGGTTGCCTCTGGATGAACAGTGTCCGTTGCTGCCGCGTGTGTGATACGTAGAACAAGTCGAGACGTGGTGAGTCGAGCCAGTTGGGTTGGCTGTGGATGAATAGTTCCCGATGGGGGTTGGATGAATAGGAGCCCGGCCATGTGTAGGCGGTTTCCGCTGGATGAACAGGACCCCATGGTAGTACGCGGTTGCCGCTAGATGAACAGGACCCCATGGTAGTATGTCGTTGCCGCTGGATGAACAGGATCCCGAGGTGGCCGCCACACACCTAGCTGTTTGGGTGGATGAACATGACCCCGTGGAGTCCTGCTTTGCGGTATGCCACACACCCCTCCAATGAATATGACCCCGTTTCGACCATAGGCGGTTGAGAGAAGTATGTTTCCTCTGTTTTGCGGTACGACAGACCCCTTGCAATGAACAGGACCCCGTTTCGACCGTACCAGTTGGCAAGAAGTCTATTTCTTCCGTTTCGCGGTACGCAAGACCCCTCCCAATGAACAGGACCCCGTTTCGATCATAGGCAGTCGAAGAGAACTTCGTTTCCCCTGTTTTGTGGGACGTGAGACCCCGATTCGATGAACAGGACCCGGTTTGGGCTGTTTCGTCCAAGTCGATTGGCTCTCGATGAACATGACGCATTCCGACCCAGTCGCTTGCCTCCTGATGAACACGTCGCGGTTTCCTCCATTACAACCCAGTCAGTTGGCTGCCGATGAACAGGACACTGTCACTGTATGCGTTCGAGATCCCGCCCATATGTACGTACGTAGTCGTATTTAATTTCTTTGCAATGTGGTTGTACGTACATGTACACGATTTATACATGACTGCATCAACTTCTACGTCACACGTGCCGCTCCTTGCTCGGCCACGGTTCATCCTTGTAGAGAGACCGATCGACCAGTATGTACGTACACATTCCACCCGCAAAAAATGTACGTACACATTCGCGACCAGAGAGACAACCCTACGTATGGTTCGACCGGGTGGGTCCCAGCTGTTAGGGAGGATAAGGAGGCACTTCCTTGCATGCGAAGAAATAGCTAATGGGTCCAAGCATCAGGGGAGGAATCATTTTTCCCGTAATAAGGACGCACTTCCTTGTGTGCGAAGATGTAGCTGGTGGGCCCAGCTATCAGGGGAGAAAACATTAATTTTCAGGGTAAAAAGGATGCAGTTGCATGCATGCGTCCATGGGTGTGGTGCGTCCCCACTGTCAGCCTCTCCATATACAGTCATCTTCTGATCATTCTCGTTTGTTAACCATGTTGACCACACCATGTCGAGCACACCAAGGCCAGTGGACGACGGCGAGGCCCTAAACTAGAACGACCTAGAGATGGGGAAGACACTACAGTGGAATCACAGATGGAAAGGAGTGGGAAACTTGTCTGGTTCGGGTGCGGGGTGGGCCTACACTCGGCAGAGAATAAGAGGAGGTGCGGAGGAGTTGAGGGATGGCCTGACCATTGGTGGGGTAGAGTTTCGCTGTGAGGCGCGTGAAACAACGCCGTTGGACGCCGGAGGCTGGAGTAGGCGGTCCCGACAACGCTCGAGGAAGAAGACAAGAGATTGAAGAAGAATGCCGCCCGTTGGATGTAAATCCAATGCCTTGCTTAGGCTTCAACCATTGTATTTTTTGCGGAAGTGCTTAGGCTTCGACCTACTGGCCCATATGTCAGCCAGTCCATTTGATTTTCTAGTCCATTTGGTGGGCCGAGTGAAACAATGATGTTGAGTCTATGCAGCTCATTTATGTATTATGTTAGAATTTAAAGCCCATTTGCATTTCTTTCGAAATCCACGGACTTGCTAGCCTAGGTGAAAATATCATATTGGTCTGGACGGAGAAATGTTATAAAAACATAAACACATGATTGCACGTCAATTACTGATTGGTCAGTAAAATCTTTGCAAGCTTATGTACGCAATCACCAAGAGTTAACTTGCCAAGTTATATATAAACAATTATTATTATTTTGTAAGAACTTTTGATTTACGAAATAAAATATCATTTTAATTTGATGAGTTAATAGGACGTGGGCTATTATTATTTTTAAGCTAGACATGGGACAATTGAGTTGGTTCTAGGGAAAATTATTGGGAGAAAACTCAGATTACATCAGAAAACAAAGTGGGAGCAAATTCAGATATAGGAATAATAAAAAAACGAAAATAAAGGAAGTGGGAAGGTCTATACAATGGTTGGGCGAATGACAGGTTTAACGGAACCTTGTTGTTTCTATTATATGCATATATATATGTACTAAAATAAGATATAAATATAAATATAAGTGTCAGGACCCCGATTCCAAGCCACATCGATCTAGCCGGTAACACCTCATATCACTTTGCGGCCTCACGCACGGTATCCCATGGGTGTCGCCTTACCATGGCCTAGGACCGTTTGCGCCTTTTGGCTCATGTATATGATAGTGTCGCTAGCATCCATATGACAGAGAACCCGGGCCGACATGGCTAGTCGTGAACCCAAAGCGGCACAGACCTATGGAGACAGGCATACATGAATCACATCGAACATGTCGGTCATCAACGAGTGATTCCGGGCTGTAGCACTGGGCTAACAGGACTCCGGGGATCCCAGGCTGTAGCAGGCTAGGCAGGACTCCGGAAGTCACCGCGTGACATTTCCCCGAAGGGACAGACATAGGGACGAAGTGAAGCACATGCCGGCCAGTCAAGTGTCCTGAACAGTAGTGTTGGGCTAGCAGGACTCCGGTTAACCGGGCTGTAGCGGACTACTATGGCTCGAGGAACACTAGACTACATTTCCCCATAAGAAAGGCTGCCAAGGATAAACAACTAGATTGTCGGATCCCACTCATACCAAGCATTTCAATCATACACACAATATGCCTGATATGAGTACATACAACATGGCATCACAACAAAACTCTACAACTCAAGTACTTTATTTAAAGGCTCCAGAGAGCCATACATAACATGTCATACAGATAGGGGTCACATGACCCGACACTCAAGTCATACAATCATACAAGCATATGCGGAAGCAACTAGTCTGAGTACAGACTCTAGAAAGAAAGAAGGCTTCTCGAAGCCTGTCTATCTACATAGGGCCCTCCATGGCCGGGATCACCACCTGGGTGGCTAGTCACTCGTCGATGTCAAGGTCTACATAAAACCCATCGGAGGGGGCAGTGTTGTCTTCTGAAAACAATAAATAAGCAAACATGAGTACAAAGGTACTCAGCAAGTCTTACAACAGAACCTACTATACATGCTTATTCTCAAGAAGGTGGTGGGGTTAATGCAGCAAGCCAGCTTTGACTTTTGGCTAAACTATCCAACAGAACTTCACTAGTAAAATAGTTTTCGCACACGAGTCCACTACTCACCAACACAATACTCCACCGGGGATCCTCCCTCGTCATCCTACGAGAGGGCCATCCTCGGTACTCACACTTATCTTGAGTCTTTTAGTAGTATCCATTAACTTGTCTATGAACTGTATAGGCAACCAAGTAGTCCTTTACCGCGGACGCGGCTGTTCGAATAGTTTTATACCCTGCAGGGGTGTACTACGTCATACACGCTATCACCACTTACCGCCGTCTACACGACATGTACTCGGCAACCATCAAGCGGAAGCCCAGCGAGGGTGTCGGCCACGGCCTACCTAAACACCTAAGTCTCTAGCCCAGGTTTATCACCTATCCAGGTTCCAACCGCAGGGAGTCCGGCCGAGGTTTCCACATACGGCCCCAAACGATGTGAACAGGGTTCCCGAGACACCAAACGGGTCACTCGGTACACCGTGCCACGGTGTATCTACCGCAACATAGCCCACCCCTAGGGTCAGCGCTACGCACGGCCGCCAACACATAACCTACAAGCACCAGAAACTAATTGCAACTCCTGGACAGAGTACTAGGGTGATTAAGAAGCCGAGAGGGTCAATTAAGGATCCCAATGCATGGTAGTAGCTGAATCTTAACTCACACATACAGATCTCAGTTCTTAGGGACGGTCTCAACGAAACAACCCACCATGTACTCCTACATGGCCTCTCATCGATACCTTTACCAAAACATGTTCAACACCTCCCTCATATTACCGACATAAGCGTTTCACTCTAGCCCATCACCCCGATGAACCAGACCTGACACAACTCTAAGCATCGCAGGCATAGCAAGGTAGGAATCACATACATGGCTCAATCAACTCCTACACATGCTAGTGTGTTTCATCTAGTTACTGTGGCAATGACAGGTCATGCAGAGGATAAGGGTTCAACTACCGTAGCACACAGTAGTTTGAATCGCGTTGTCAATGCAGTAAACAAGAGCAGAAGCGAGAACATGGGTTTGTATCAGAATGATCAATGGTTGCTTGCCTGATGGAGTGGTAGCGGGATACTACCCTTCAGTTGGATACTCGTGAATATCCTCGGAGGCAGAACCTACCACGAAGAACACATCGGAACACAATCAACACATGACGATATGCAACAATATGATGCATGCTATGACATGGCAATATGATTGTGTCTTGGCCTAATGCAAGCTAAAATAGGAAGGGATGAACTCATTTGAATCAAAGATTCAAATATTAGCTCATTAAACATGGCAGTTATAGTGCATTACCTTATTCTACTTAAACAGCAAGGTAAACTTGTTTTGTCATGCATGAAACCATTACAGATGGATAGATTGAATTTTTCTGATAATTTTTCATATATAATTTATCTCATTTGGAGCTGTGGTTGAATTTCTATGAATTTTTGAAGTTTGAACTATTTCTGGAATTTCCTGTATATAAATAAAGCCAGAAATCAATTACTGCATCAGCAATGCGTCAAGGTGACGTCAGCAGGTCAAAGGCACCAGCCAGGTCAAACCTGACTGGTGGGGCCCACTGGTCAGTGTCTATGTGCACTAACTACGTTTAGTTAGCCTAATTAACTGGCAGGGCCCACTAGTCAGTGACTATACTAATTAACTAACCTATTTAGTTAGCACTAACAGAGTAATTAGTCGGGCGGGGCCCGCGTATCGGTGAGAGAGAGGGGGGAGGTCAACCCACGTCAGCAGAGTCAACCTCGCCGGTCAGCGGGTCAAAGCCTACCGGCGTTTAGCCGCCGGCGAGGCCAGACGCGGTGGCGCGCTGCGGAAATCGCTCACAGGGCACCAATTGATGCGCGGAGAGCAGCTACGGGTAGCTGGGGATGATCCGCGGCGTTTGGTGGTGGTGGTTGGGCTCGGGGTGGCCTGAATCGTCGCCGGCGACGAGCCTTGCGGTCGCCGGAGTCGGGTGACAACGAGCCCGAGGCTACAGGGCACGGTGAGGCGTGTGGTGAGGTGCATTGTGCCCCTAGGGATGCGGTGGAGTGGTTAGACTAGGTGGCGTGGCCGGAGTTTGGCCGGAGACACGTCGGCGACGAGCTTCACGGCAGCGCGTGCGAGTGAGCTTCGTGTGCTCGTTGTGGTGCACGAGAAGAGGAACGGAGAGGTTGGGGAGGTGCAGCAGCTCACGGCGATCACGTAGAGGTAGACGGCGCGGTCGGGGACGAGTCGATGCGGCGGCGACATCGAAAGGGATCTCCGGCGATGCTGGGTGAAGATGAGGTCGAAGACAAAGTTGCAGAGCGTGTGAGCGCTCGGGGCTCGGCTGCTCGACGGAGTCGACGATGGCGGAGAGGATGGACACGGTGGTGCAACACAAGGACGTCGGTGGACGCGGTTTCACGGTGGCGCGAGCTCGGCAGCGTCGGCCATGGCGGGGGAAGAGCGAGGGAGAGGGACCAGGGGAAAGTGCGGTGTCTGCGAGGTCGGGGGAAGCAAGGGAGTTCGTCCCACGTCGACAGCTCGACGAGGGGAGCGGCGAGGCGGCGGCAGCTGCGTGGCGTGCATGCGGTGCTCGCCGTCGAGCACCTGCCTGCCTGCATGGCCGAGCCAACCTGCTCGCTGGCGCGGTGGCTAGGCTGGGCCGGCAGGTGGGCCTAGTGGGTGGCGCCAGGTAAGGCCCAGGTGGGCTTCTCCCTCTCCCTTTTTGATTTTTGTTTCCTTTTCTATTTTTCTGTAGCTTTAGGGCTTTATTTAAAATACCTAGGCACTTTCTAAAATCCTGGAAATAATTGTGGGCTCTGCTGGGATTATTCCTGACAGAAAACATTTACTTCCAGAATTATTTGAACATTTAAAATATTTATTAGCATTTAAATGTCCAAAGGCAACATACATATGATTTAATCCAGTGACCTTTTGTTGACCTAGAAAATTGTGCACCAATTTTGCCAGAGGTTCTAACCCAAGGCAAAGAGGGTGAACATTTTAGAAGGGCATTTCAGGTTCATTGAAATTATTTTTAGTAAACCCTAGTTGATTTCAGGGGGGGTGCTGGGGGTTCTGCCTTCCCCATTTCAAGTTTTTGATGAAAGTAAACATGATGCACACTCTAATGCATGGACTAGCTAGGGTGTGAGAACTCACCCCCACTCAAAAGAATCTTGTCCGAAGATTTAGGATCCTCTGGAAAGAAGGTGGGGTACTCAAATCAAAGACGATCCTCCCTTTCCCAAGTGGCTTCTTCCTCGGAATGGTGTGACCATTGAACCTTGAGAAACTTGATATTACGGCAACGAGTGGTACGCTCGGCTTGATCAAGGATACGAACGGGATATTCCCGATAAGAGAGGTTATCTTGTAGATCAAGCGTTTCATGGTCCACTCCACGGATAGGATCCGCGAAGCAACGCTTGAGTTGCGAAACATAGAAGACATCATGAACTCTGGAAAGATGGGGAGGTAGTTCCAATTGGTAGGCAACTTCTCCTCGTTTGGCAAGAATGCGAAAGGGTCCAATGTAACGAGGAGCCAATTTGCCTTTGATACCAAAATGATGGGTTCCCTTTAACGCGGTAACCCGAAGGTAAGCCTTCCCGTCAACTTCATAAGTCATAGGCTTATGTTTGCGATCATATTGACTCTTTTGACGAGATTGAGCTGTTTTCAAATTCTCACGAATGGCGCGAACCTGCTCTTCTGCTTCCTGAATCATATCCGGGCCAAAGAGTTGTCTTTCCCCAGTTTCTGACCAGTTAAGAGGCGTTCGACATTTTCGTCCATAAAGAACTTCGAAAGGAGCTTTGCCCAAGCTAGCTTGATAACTATTGTTATAAGCAAACTCCGCGAATGGAAGGCATTTCTCCCAACTCATTCCAAACGAGATAACAGAAGCTCGGAGCATATCTTCCAGAATTTGATTGACTCGCTCTACTTGACCAATTGATTGAGGATGGAAGGCGGTGCTAAAGGAGAGATGGGTTCCCATAGCATTTTGGAAACTTTCCCAAAATCGTGAGGTGAAGAGACTCCCATGGTCTGAGTTAATTTCCAATGGAACACCATGAAGAGACACTATTCGGGAGATGTATAAATCAGCTAGCTGGCTAGCGGTGATACTCTCACGAACAGGTAGGAAGTGGGCTACTTTG
Organism: Triticum monococcum; assembly: GCA_034509565.1. NCBI lineage: Eukaryota > Viridiplantae > Streptophyta > Magnoliopsida > Poales > Poaceae > Triticum > Triticum monococcum. The sequence goes on along the minus strand of CM067841.1, from coordinate 143,093,161 downwards.
GAAAGTCGGCCGATCACAATGAAGATGGCATTATTCCCTCTCTTGGTCCTGAGAAACCCAGTGATGAAATCCATACTGATTTTATCCCATTTCCATTCAGGAATAGCCAAAGGTTGAAGGGTGCCAGCAGGCCGTTGGTGCTCCGCTTTAACATGATGACAAACATCGCAATTAGCAATGTATTGAGCGATTTCTCTCTTCATCCTAGTCCACCAAAACCTCTGGCGTAGGTCTTGATAGATTTTGGTACTACCGGGATGAATGGTGAGAGGGGATTCATGAGCTTCCTTAAGGATCAACTGGCGTAGATGTTGTTTCTTGGGAACCACCAAACGGTTCTCGAAGAAGACAGCACCTTGCTCATCCATGGAGAAACATTTAGCAACTCCGCTAACGATGTTTCCTTAATCCGGGATATGCCCTTATCATACCGCTGGGCGGTTATGATCTGATCCATAAGGTTAGATTTCGCCACCAGGGTGGATAGGAATCCTCGAGGAACAATGTGAAGATTAAGCTTACGAAATTCCTCATGGAGAAGTGGTTGACTTTGTAGTAACATCAGGTTGTTACAATAGGACTTACGACTTAGTGCATCAGCCATGACATTGGCTTTGCCCGGGGTGTAAGTTATTCCTAAGTCGTAATCCGAGATCAACTCGACCCAATGTCTTTGCCTGAGATTCAAATCTGGTTGGGTGAAGATATATTTCAAACTTTGGTGATCGGTGAAGATCTCGCAACGATTACTGAGAATGTAATGTCGCCAGGTTTTAAGTGCATGGACTACAGCTGCAAGCTCTAGATCATGTGTAGGATAATTTTCCTCATGTGGGTGTAATTGCCCTGATGCATAGGCAATTACCTGACGTTCTTGCATGAGTATGCAACCTAATCCTTGTCGCGAGGCGTCGCAATAGATAATAAAGTCCTTGGAGAAGTCTGGTGGTACCAGTACGGGGGCAGATGTCAGGCGTCTTTTCAGTTCCTGAAAGCTGAACTCGCACTGCGGAGTCCACTCGAACTTTTTATCTTTCTTAAGGAGTTCAGTTAGAGGTTTAGCAACCTTGGAAAAATTCTCGACGAAGCGGCAACAATAGCTCGCTAAGCCAAGGAAGCTCCGAACTTGCTTGACCGTCTCAGGTGGACTCCAATCAAGGACGGCTTGAACTCGCTCGGGATTGACAGCAATACCCTTACTAGAGATTACATGGCCTAGATAGGTCACTTCTGGCAACCAAAATTCACACTTGGAGAATTTGGCATAAAGACGGTGCTCTCGAAGTTTCATCAATACCAGCCTTAGATGTTCGGCATGTTCCTCTTCATTCTTGGAGTAGATGAGTATGTCATCAAGGTATACTACGACGAATTGGTCCAAGTACTCCATGAAAACCGAGTTCATTAACCGAGAGAAGGTAGCCAGGGCATTGGTTAAACCGAAGGACATGACGGTGTACTCGTATTGGCCATAATGAGTAACAAAGGCCGTTTTGGGGATGTCCCCGTTTCTGATTTTGATTTGATGGTAACCCAACCTCAAATCCATCTTGGAGAAGACTGAGGATCCAGCGAGCTGATCATACAGATCGTTGATCCTGGGAAGCGGGTATTTGTTCTTGATGGTGACCAAGTTGACGGGTCGGTAATCCACAACCATTCGATCTGTTCCATCCTTCTTCTTGACGAAGAGGACGGGGCAAGCCCAAGGAGATGAACTAGGACGGATGAAACCCTTGTTCAAGGACTCATCGAGTTGGTTCTTAAGCTCGGCTAGTTCTAGGGGTGCCATCTTATAGGGTCTTCTAGAAATTGGAGCGGTTCCTGGAACAAGGTCTATCACAAACTCGACATCCCTGTCAGGTGGAACACCTGGCAGTTCTTCTGGAAAGACATCCAGAAAGTCTCGGACTACCGGAACATCCTCAAGGTCTGGAAGAGGATTGGCATTTAGGGAGTAAAGTTGGCGCTTGGCCACTCGAGTTAAGACATTAACTGCCTTGCCCGATGGGTGAGTAAGTTGAACGGTTCTAGTGGCACAGTCAATCTTAGCATAATGAGCTGACATCCAGTCCATACCTAAGATGATGTTTATGTCCGAGGACTTGAGAGCTATTAAGGATGCAAGGAAGACAAGTCTATCGACAAGAATTTTGTTCCCATGGCTTACCCTAGAAGTTTGCCATTTGGAACCCGGAGTTTGGATTACCATGGAAGTGGGCATGTCACAGAATGTCGTGTTATGCAACCGAGCATAGTTCTCGGATATGAATGAATGAGATGCTCCAGTATCGAAAAGAACAGATGCCGGATGGCAATTAACAAGGAGCGTACAAAGGACGACGTTGGGGTCCTCATGAGCCTCCTCGGCTGAAACATAATTGACATGGCCACGTGCAGTGGTGGCCGGCTTGGCGTAGAAAGTCTTTCCCGCTGGCTTACCACGACCAACGGACTTTCCAGCTTGATTGGGGTTGTTGTTCTGGGGACACTCTCGGCTATAGTGACCCGGCTCTCCACACTTGAAGCATGTTACCACATTGGGGCGTGGAGCAGCGTTAGCAGCAGGGCCACCATAGGGCTTGGGCGGTGCGAATTGCTGGTTGGGACGAGGCGCCTCAAAGGATGGCCTCGGGATGAATTTGGGTGGCAGTGCCGTGCTTGGGATCCACACCCGGCGCTTCTGAGCTCCAGAGCCGGATGAAGAGCCAAAATCACGGGAGTGCTTGCGTGAAGCGTCATAATCAGTCCGGCTTGTCTCAGCACTGATGGCTTTATTGACAAAGTTCTGAAAAGATGTGCACTCGTGCAGACAGAGATCGCGGCGAAGCACAGGGCTAAGTCCCTTGCGGAACCTTGCCTCCTTCTTGGCGTCAGTAGAAACCTCTTCAGGAGCATAGCATGCCAGATTCCCAAATTCACGACTGTAAGCATCTACAGTCAGTCTTCCTTGGGCGAAGTTGCAGAACTCCTCCCTCTTGCGATCCATGAGACCTTCCGGAATGTGATGCTCATGGAAAGCCTCACTGAATTCAACCCAAGTAGTGATTTGACCCACCGGGCGCATAGCTTCGAAGTTTTCCCACCAAGGGCTAGCAGGGCCTTTGAGATGATAGGCAGCATAAGTAACCTTGTCGGCTTCGGCTACGTTGGCAGAACGTAGCTTGTGGGTGATGCTGCGAAGCCAATCATCCGTGTCGAGGGGCTCGACGGAATGGTTGAACTTTGGTGGGTACAGCTTGATAAAATCATTGATTGACACCAAGTCATTTCGTGGGTGGCGTGCAGTGTTCTGCTCAATCCGCTCCAGCAGGCGGTTGGTCTCACGCTTGTTTCTTTCCGCCTCCAGCATCACTTCGGCCAGAGAAGGCGGGTGAGGCAGATTTTCACCTCTAGCTGCATTGGCTTCCCCCTGCTCCGGAACAGCAGGGTTGCCGCGGGTGTTGACCATCCTAGGAGAAAACAAGACAACGGTTTAGACAAGGATGGCTCAAACTTAGCAAGGAAGTGCAGAATGTAATGGATAACACGGAATGCAGAGATGTTCATCCGTATGTCATGGTAATATAAAACTGCCATATATATACCAATGGTCATACACATCATACATAGTTTAGTACAAGCCCAGGCTACAGTACAACTATGATGAAAGACGTTACATCTCATCGGAGGCATTCCAAGCTCCTATACATTATTTGTCTACACCTCGGGAATCGATTAGACACGAAGTCATATTCCACAAGTCACGCAGGACAGTGGAGATACAACTACTACAATACTAGTGGTACTACTACTAACTCAGACAGCTCCGTAGTAGTCCTCATAGAAGTCACCTCCATAGCCTGGAAGTTCAACGTGATCATCCGGAAACAAACGATCCTGAGGAGCCTGTGGACCATAGGGCTAGGATGAGGTCTTGGACCAACAAACGGTGGCCTGCGGGGACCACGGGGTGGGGTGATGCCTCCCACATCACGCCAATCCACCATGTCTGGCAGAGCTGATCTCATAGGATACAGATCCCTTGCATCCATACATCCAGCTTGCACCGCAGGTGCAAACCGAGTCAATGTGGCCCAATGATCAGCACGGGTATTGAAAAGCTCCAACCTCAAGGCCCGATTCTCTCGGTCCTTATCTTCGAGCATCTCGGCAGTGGTACGAGTTAATGAGTCCTCCTGAGTGGAGTCAGCATAGATAGCCTGAAGACACCCTTGCGCTCCCGGAAGTGAAGCTGGCATGTAACGGAAATCAGTGTTCCGAAGCAGGCCAGTCCGGACTCGCATGATGGTCATCATGGAATAGGCAGCATCCTGCACAGCCATCTCAACGGTAACCCCGAGTCCATAGGAACAGTGAAGGGGCTCGGTAGATCCAGGATAAGAAGGAAATATCCTAACGGTGCAGAAATACTGGCTTTGATTAAAGTCGCGGAACTGCTCTTCGACAGTGTATTCGGGATACCAGCGGTAACCCGTCTCGATCATGACCCGGACTAACATAGCAGTATGACCGGGCACGTCGAGGCACCTGGTCAGGCAAACCACTTGGTTTTGAGGACGGTTGGCCATCTGAAAGCACCACCACAATGCAAAGACATTAGAATTTCTAGGGAAAATTGGACAGCATAACGACTGTAAATGCTCAGAAAAAGATTTGAGACATCCACAACAGTTCACAATACCACTCAACAACATCATATCAAGGTTCTGATTCAATTAGCAACATACTAAGAATAGTAGAAACTGAACTGGAACTCGTAACAATAATCCTATAAGCTACTATGGATTAGTAACACGTGAACCTGATAGAAGAAGAGAGCCTAGTCATTAACCCACGTTGAATGAGGAGAGAATGACTCAGATCAGAGGCATAGGTAAAGGAGTAAAAGAACCTTACGTTCCCTCCCACAATCAATTCCCCTACATATAACTAAAGCATTTCTAGACTCGACATCGACCAGTTTGGCTCAACGAACCTACAGGCAGTCCGGCTCTGATGCCAACGCTGTCAGGACCCCGATTCCAAGCCACATCGATCTAGCCGGTAACACCTCATATCACTTTGCGGCCTCACGCACGGTATCCCACGGGTGTCACCTTACCATGGCCCGGGACCGTTTGCGCCTTTTGGCTCACGTATATGATAGTGTCGCTAGCATCCATATGACAGAGAACCCGGGCCGACATGGCTAGTCGTGAACCCAAAGCGGCACAGACCTATGGAGACAGGCATACATGAATCACATCGAACATGTCGGTCATCAATGAGTGATTCCGGGCTGTAGCACTGGGCTAACAGGACTCCGGGGATCCCGGGCTGTAGCAGGCTAGGCAGGACTCCGGAAGTCACAGCGTGACATTTCCCCGAAGGGACGGACATAGGGACGAAGTGAAGCACATGCCGGCCAGTCAAGTGTCCTGAACAGTAGTGCTGGGCTAGCAGGACTCTGGTGAACCAGGCTGTAGCGGAGTACTATGGCTCAAGGAACACTAGACTACATTTCCCCATAAGAAAGGCTACCAAGGATAAACAACTAGATTGTCTGATACCACTCATACCAAGCATTTCAATCATACACTCAATATGCCCGATATGAGTACATACAACATGGCATCACAACAAAACTCTACAACTCAAGTACTTTATTTAAAGGCTCCAGAGAGCCATACATAACATGTCATACAGATAGGGGTCACATGACCCGACACTCAACTCATACAATCATACAAGCATATGCGGAAGCAACTAGTCTGAGTACAGACTCTAGAAAGAAAGAAGGCTTCTCGAAGCCTGTCTATCTACATAGGGCCCTCCATGGCCGGTATCACCACCTGGGTGGCTAGTCACTCGTTGACGTCAAGGTCTACATAAAACCCATTGGAGGGGGCAGTGTTGTCGTCTGAAAACAATAAAAAAGCAAACATGAGTACAAAGGTACTCAGCAAGTCTTACAACAGAACCTACTATACATGCTTATTCTCAAGAAGGTGGTGGGGTTAATGCAGCAAGCCAGCTTTGACTTTTGGCTAAACTATCCTATGGAACTTCACTAGTAAAATAGTTTTCGCACACAAGTCCACTACTCACCAACACAATACTCCACCGGGGATCCTCCCTCGTCATCCTACGAGAGGGCCATCCTCGGTACTCACACTTATCTTGAGTCTTTTAGTAGTATCCATTAACTTGTCTATGAACTGTATAGGCAACCAAGTAGTCCTTTACCGCGAACGCGGCTATTCGAATAGTTTTATACCCTCCAGGGGTGTACTTCATCATACATGCTTTCACCACTTACCGCCGTCTACATGACATGTACTCGGCAACCTTCAAGCGGAAGCCCAGCGAGGGTATCGGACACGGCCTACCTAAACACCTAAGTCTCTAGCCCAGGTTTATCGCCTATCCAGGTTCCATCCGCAGGGAGTACGGCCGAGGTTTCCACATACGGCCCCGAACGATGTGAACAGGGTTCCCGAGACACCAAACGGGTGACTCGGTACACCGTGCCACGGTGTTTCTACCGCAACATAGCCCACCCCTAGGGTCAGCGCTACGCACGGCCACCAACACATAACCTACAAGCACCAGAAACTAATTGCAACTCCTCGAAAGAGTACTAGGGTGATTAAGAAGCCAAGAGGGTCAATTAAGGATCCCAATGCATGGTAGTAGCTGAATCTTAAATCACACATACAGATCTTAGTTCTTAGGGACGGTCTCAATGAAACAACCCACCATGTACTCCTACATGGCCTCGCATCGATACCTTTACCAAAACATGTTCAACACCTCCCTCATATTACCGACATAAGCGTTTCACTCTAGCCCATCACCCCGATGAACCAGACCTGACACAACTCTAAGCATAGCAGGCATAGCAAGGTAGGAATCACATACATGGCTCAATCAACTCCTACACATGCTAGTGGGTTTCATCTAGTTACTGTGGCAATGACAGGTCATGCAGAGGATAAGGGTTCAACTACCGTAGTACACAGCAGTTTGAATCGCGTTGTCTTAATGCAGTAAACAAGAGCAGAAGTGAGAACATGGGTTTGTATCGGAATGATCAATGGTTGCTTGCCTGATGGAGTGGTAGCGGGATACTGCCCTTCAGTTGGATACTCGTGAATATCCTCGGAGGCAGAACCTACCACGAAGAACACATCGGAACACAATCAACACATGACGATATGCAACAATATGATGCATGCTATGACATGGCAATATGATTGTGTCTTGGCCTAATGCAAGCTAAAATAGGAAGGGATGAACTCATTTGAATCAAAGATTCAAATATTAGCTCATTAAACATGGCAGTTATAGTGCATTACCTTATTCTGCTTAAACAGCAAGGTAAACTTGTTTTGTCATGCATGAAACCATTACAGATGGATAGATTGAATTTTTCTGATAATTTTTCATATATAATTTATCTCATTTGGAGCTATGGTTGAATTTCTATGAATTTTTGAAGTTTGAACTATTTCTGGAATTTCCTGTATATAAATAAAGCCAGAAATCAATTACTGCATCAGCAATGCGTCAAGGTGACGTCAGCAGGTCAAAGGCGCCAGCCAGGTCAAACCTGACTGGTGGGGCCCACTGGTCAGTGTCTATGTGCACTAACTACGTTTAGTTAGCCTAATTAACTGGCAGGGCCCACTAGTCAGTGACTGTACTAATTAACTAACCTATTTAGTTAGCACTAACAGAGTAATTAGTCGGGCGGGGCCCGCGTATCGGTGAGAGAGAGGGGGGAGGTCAACCCACGTCAGCAGAGTCAACCTCGCCGGTCAGCGGGTCAAAGCCTACCGGCGTTTAGCCGCCGGCGAGGCCAGACGCGGTGGCGCACTGCGGAAATCGCCCACAGGGCACCAATTGATGCGCGGAGAGCAGCTACGGGTAGCTGGGGATGATCCGCGCCGTTTGGTGGTGGTGGTTGGGCTCGGGGTGGCCGGAATTGTCACCGGCGACGAGCCTTGCGGTCGCCGGAGTTGGGTGACAACGAGCCCGAGGCTACGGGGCACGGCGAGGCGTGTGGTGAGGTGCGTTGTGCCCCTAGGGATGCGGTGGAGTGGTTAGACTAGGTGGCGTGGCCGGAGTTTGGCCGGAGACACGTCGGCGACGAGCTTCACGGCGGCGCGTGCGAGTGAGCTTCGTGTGCTCGTTGTGGTGCACGAGAAGAGGAACAGAGAGGTTGGGGAGGTGCAGCAGCTCACGGCGATCACGTAGAGGTAGACGGCGCGGTCGGGGACGAGTCGATGCGGCGGCGACATTGAAAGGGATCTCCGGCGATGCTCGGTGAAGATGAGGTCTAAGACAAAGTTGCAGAGTGTGTGAGCGCTCGGGGCTCGGCTGCTCGACGGAGTCGACGATGGCGGAGAGGATGGACACGGTGGTGCAACACAAGGACGTCGGTGGACGCGGTTTCACGGTGGCGCGAGCTCGGCAGTGTCGGCCATGGCAGGGGAAGAGCGAGGGAGAGGGACCAGGGGAAAGTGCGGTGTCTGCGAGGTCGGGGGAAGCAAGGGAGTTCGTCCCACGTCGACAGCTCGACGAGGGGAACGGCGAGGCGGCGGCAGCTGCGTGGCGTGCATGCGGTGCTCGCCGTCGAGCACCTGCCTGCCTGCCTGGCCGAGCCAAGCTGCTCGTTGGCGCGGTGGCTGGGCTGGGCCGGCAGGTGGGCCTAGTGGGTGGCCCCAGGTAAGGCCCAGGTGGGCTTCTCCCTCTCCCTTTTTGATTTTTGTTTCCTTTCCTATTTTTCTGTAGCTTTAGGGCTTTATTTAAAATACCTAGGCACTTTCTAAAATTCTGGAAATAATTGTGGGCTCTGTTGGGATTATTCCTGACAGAAAACATTTACTTCTAGAATTATTTGAACATTTAAAATATTTATTAGCATTTAAATGTCCAAAGGCAACATACATATGATTTAATCCAATGACCTTTTGTTGACCTAGAAAATTGTGCACCAATTTTGCCAGAGGTTCTAACCCAAGGCAAAGAGGGTGAACATTTTAGAAGGGCATTTCAGGTTCATTGAAATTATTTTTAGTAAACCCTAGTTGATTTCAGGGGGGTGCTGGGGGTTCTGCCTTCCCCATTTCAAGTTTCTGATGAAAGTAAACATGATGCACACTCTAATGCATGGACTAGCTAGGGTGTGACAATAAGTATATATACAATTATAGAAGGGAAAACATAGGTTCAGTTTTGCATTCTTATAGAAAAATAGAATTGAGCTGTGCGTTGTCTTGAAAAAAAATAAACATAACTTGGGCTGCTGATGTTATAGAAATGCTAAGCTGGGAGGCCGAGAGGCCGCTTGATACCCGCTAGACCACAAAAAAAGTTGAAACCAGCTGGATCAATTGTGTCTGCATGTGTAGGGTCGAACGTATGTCTAGATGGGGGGTGATTAGACTACTTGACCAAATAAAAATCTAGCCTTTTCCCAATTTTAAGTCTTGGCAGATTTTAGCAACTTAGCACTAGTCAAGTAAACAACCTACACATGCAAGTCTAAGAGTATAGCAGCGGAATGTAAAACATTGCACATGAAGGTAAAGGGAGGAGTTTGGAGGGAGCAAACGCAATGTACACACGGAGATTTTTGGCGTGGTTCCGAGAGGTGGTGCTATTGTACATGCACGTTGATGGAGACTTCAACCTATGAAGGGTAACGGTTGCGCGAGTCCATGGAGGGCTCCACCCATGAAGGGTCCACAAAGAAGCAACCTTGTCTATCCCACCATGGACATCGCCCATGAAGGACTTGCCTCACTAGGGCAGATCTTCACGAAGTAGGCAATCTCCTTGCCCGTACAAACTCCTTGGTTCAACTCCACAATCTTGACGAAGGCTCCCAAGTGACACCTAACCAATCTAGGAGACACAACTCTCTAAAAGGTAATAGATGGTGTGTTGATGATGAACTCCTTGCTCTTGTGCTTCAAATGATAGTCTCCCCAACACTCAACTCTCTCTCATAGGATTGGATTTGGTGGAAAGATGATTTGAGTGGAAAGCAACTTGGGGAAGGCTAGAGATCAAGATTTATGTGGTTGGAATGGAATATCTTGACCTCAACACAAGTGTAGGTGGTCCTCTCTCAGAAAATGTATGATTGAAGTATAGGCATGTTCTGATGGCTCTCTCCATGAATGAAGAGTCGGTGGAGGGGTATATATAGCCTCCACACAAAATCTAACCGTTACACACAATTTACCAAACTTGGTGGGACCGATTCAGTTCAAAATGTGAACGTTAGGATTTTCGGTGGGACCGATATGATCAACTTGGTGGGACCGATTTCATTAGGGTTAGGGCATAACGTAATCTCAGTGAGACCGATTACACAAACTCGATGGGACCAATTTTGGTAATAAGCAAACAGAGAGTTGGTTAGGCAAACTAGGTGGCACCGATTCGCTCATCTCGGTTGGACCGAAACGTTACGAAGGGGAAATGTTCCGAACTTGGTGGGACCGATCACTCATCTCGGTTAGAACAAAACATTACGAAGGGAAACAGAGAGTTTGCAATCCCATCTCAGTGAGACTGAGATCCCTATTGGTAGGATCGAAGTGACTAGGGTTTTGTGGCAGTGGCTATGTCAACTGAACTCGGTGGCGCGGGATGGAAAGTTTCGGTGGGGCCAAGTTTGACTTTTTGTTTGGGACATATGTGGATATGAGAAAGTGGTTGAGGATTTTGGAGCATATCTCTAAGCATTTTGAGCAAGTAACCCATTAAGCAACACCTCATCCCCTTTTAATAGTATTGGCTTTTCCTATGGACTCAATGTGATCTTGGATCACTAAAAGGTAAAATGTAGAGTCTTGAGCTTTAGAGCTTGTGCCAATCTTTTGTCCTTAGCATTTTGAGGGGTCCACATTTCTAATCCATGCCATGCCAATCATTGATTTTTCCTGAAATATTTATCTTGAAATAGTATTAGCTCAAAGAGCTATATGTTGTTAGGAATTACGAAAACCACCCAGGGATAGTTGCACTTTTAATCTCCCCCTTTTTGGTAATTGATGACAACATATAGATCAAAGCTTCGACAAATGAGTATAATATTGAAATACATCGTCGCTTTGAGAAGTATGTGATAAGCAAGAGCTCCCACTAAATTTGTGCATTATTTAAAGTTTGCTTTTGAATGCAAATGCACAATTGATTAGGATCATGGGTTACTCTTACATGTCACATACATCTTGGTGGAGCGCTAAAAATGATATAACTTAAAAGTATGCACTCATCACCAAGCAAAGTGAATGATCATAAAATAAAATAGAGAATAATATCATCCAAGCAAGCATTAAAGTAGCATATGATCAATCACATGATCACCCAAGTATCTCACACAAGGACATAAAGTATCTCACACAGGCATACAATAAAATTTCAACCAAAAGGCAAAGAAGCAAAATACTCTCTCGAAGTCTATGATCTATACATATTTCTCCCCCTTTGGCAACAAGTTACCAAAAGTTCAAATATGTATAGTGCTATGCGTCTCTCAGGCTTGGTCTTTGGGAGGTGGTGTAGAGAGAACTCCAAGGACGAAGGCATCCATTGATGTAGTTGGAGCTGGTGGAGTGGCTGCTGGGGTGGTATTGAGGCTCTGGCTGCTGGTGCTGATGTTGTTGTTCTTGTATCAGGTACATGCACTGCAGCAGACCTCAGTCCTCTAGGCACTCACTGAAATGCATCAGAAGTTACCTTCCCTCTCTTCTCTTCTTCTTCCTCCTGGAGCTGCTCAACTGATGTTTGAATCTCAGTTACCTTCAGATCAAGATCATAAAATTTGGTTTCTATGATCCTCTCCAAGCTCTCCTGGTTTTGAGTCAGGGTGGCCAAGCCCTTCTCAATCCTTAGTGTAGACTGGATCAGATATGCAAGTTGATCTTGCTTGCTCTTCAGGAAAACTTGAGATGCCTCTTCAACACTTGGCATCTTGGAAGCTTTCTCAGCCTTTGCTTTCGCTCTCTTCTCCTGTGCTTGAGTTGATGATGGTTCCTCCTCATTCATCACTACAGTGTTGTCTTCAAAATCAGGATATAAGGGTAGATGCTCCTTATCCAACAGATATGTTCTTGTGCCCATCTTGGAGTTGATGAGCTCCTGAATGTGTGGAGCATACCCACAGCTTCTCTTCTAGTCAGCGGCAGTCCTCTTGATTGTCTCTACAATTAGACTCATGACCTTGAACTTCTGAGGGACATCAAAAAGTTGTGGCAGGTTGATAGAATGCCCTCTGATCATCTTGTGATCTCCTGACTTGGGTAGAAATGTGTGCCTAAGGATCCAGTTGATGGTAGGCAGACCAGACAACAAGTAATGTACTGATACAAGCTTGTGAGTCTCCAAAGCTTTATCTGGGATCTCCTTGTACATGTTTGCCATAGAGTTGTGGTCTTTCTTATTCTTGGCATACACATCCAAGTCATCCTCATGTTCCTCTGGGGCATTTATCAGCTTGGCCCATTCTTCAACAGTGGAGTGGTACCTAGTACCTTCCGACATCCAAATGATCTTCCCATCTGGGTAAAAGTGAGCAGTGGAGTAAAACTGCATGATCAGCTCATCATTCCATTTTGTGAGCTTTTGTCCAACAAACTCATCTACTCCACATGCTTTGAAGCTATCATAAACTCCTGGGAAGTGATCTTCATTCTCCTTGATGAATTCCAAATCAACCCATTTCATGTCACAAACAATGGGCTTCTTGTCAAGCAAAATAGTTTCATAGAAGTCTTGCTGTTCTTTTCTGTGGAACCTATAGTCAATTACTGTCCTTCTCCTCACATCTTAGGGTTCAGACTGTCTCCACAATATGAGTCCAGCATCTTTTCTGATGTGCATGTATTTAGCCATTGGATGAGTATCATTGTGGTCTGGGATCTTGGGTTTCAACTTCTCAACACATGGGATTCATCATCCTCTTCTTCAGCTTCAGGCACTGGGGCCTTGTTCTTCTCTTCAGCAGAAATATTTCTGGTGTTCCTCTTGGGCTTAGTGGGCTTTTCAGCTTGAGCTTTCGAAGCAACTTTGGGCTTTGATGTTGCAGCCCCTGACTTTATAGCATCTCCCATAAGCTTCTGAGCTTTGGGTGCTGGAGCATCCTGTTCCTCTTCTTCTATGGGATCTTTGAACATGGATGATCTCCCTAGAACTCTAGCAGTGGTCTTCTTGACCCCCTCCTTCCTCTTCTTGCCTTCTCCACTTTCTTTGGGTTCAAGAATGAACTCCATTGTCTCTTGAGTGGAGGATCTAGCCTTAGACATAGGAATCTTTCTTGCTGGAGCCTTCTTATTCATCTCTGGCTTAACTGTAGCAGTTGTGCCATACTCCTTTTTCAGCACCTTCTTCTTGGAGCTTACTTCCTCCTCAGTAGCCACATAGTCCTCATCCTCTGAATCTGAGGTTCTCTTCTTCCTAGACTTGGTGGCTGCCTTTGGCAAGTTACTTGGAGTGCTCCTGCTGCCATCATCAGAAGTGCTTGAGAGATCTGAACCCTCACTCAGCTGCACATGTTCCTCAGACCTATTCTGACTATCACTCTGATCAGATATCTTTGCACTTAATGATAGCAGACCCTGTGAATAGATGTAGATGAGGTAGAGTGGATGAGCATCACAAAGTGCAGAGATTTTGCAAAACAGATGACTTAAAAACTTAGTCTTAGTTCTCCACAAAAAGCATTTTGAAGCTACCGATTTGTAAACTCGGTGATACCGAAGTAGCTTTTGGAACCTAAACTAGTGAACTCGGTCAGACCGAGTCACAGTTTGGTGGCACCGAGACTGCTAGGGTTTCATAAAGAATCGAACCCGGTCGCACCGATTTGCAATTTTCGGTCAGACCAAAAATGCCTGTGCTATGGCCTAAGACAAATTGGTGAGACCGATTTCTACAACTTGGTCGGTCCGAGATGAGTTCGGTGGAGGCCTAACCCTAAATTTTCAAATTGAATTTAACCTAAGGGATGTTTTCAGCGTATAGAGTGTTTGCATACGTGGTACGGATCATGGAAAAACAATGTGCTATGAATCGGAGGTAAAAGAATAGCACAAAAGGTTAAACCCATACCTAGTTCGGCAGGGGTTCGCTATGGCGACAATGGTGGGGTAGATTTCCGTTGATGGCAATGGAGACTAGCAGTGGGAGGCCGCTGGCGGCAAGGAGACGATCCGGAGACCCGAGGAGGCAGAGTAGGACATGCGCGGGGTGAAGAGTTTTGGAGAAATTTCCAAAATTCAACCCGTGAGTATATATATCCCGACCCTGTTGGTGTGACCGATTGGAACAACTTGGTGGCACCGAAATGCAGAATCACGAGCGGTTACCGCAACTCGGTGTGACCGAAAAGTTCAAATCGGTTGCACCGAGATTGAAAACCTAGATCAACTTAGTGAACTCAGTGTGACCAAAGTGGATGACTCGGTCATACCAAAATGCACAAAGAGGTTTTGGAAGTTTAAGTCTATGACAAATCGAAGACTCCGAGTGCTCCTCACACAGAGTGGTTGAAATCTGACTTGATCAAACTTTGTGATGTAGCATGAATAGAGTTTGAGACAAGAAAAGCATAGATAGCTAGAGAAGGTTCTTAGGCATTCTTGTCCATCCATTTGGCAAAAAAAAACAAACAATCAAAGCAACAAATGGACGTCCTCGAATGAGTAAAATATGCAACCAACATGCTCACACAATAAGATGGCAAATGAAATATGTGACAAAGCATGCACAATCACTCTAGCATCTATCAAGCAATTTGCGATGAATAGGTCATCTATATATGAGTATATTGACCAAGGAGTCAAATGAGAACATTTGATCATAGGTCATACTCATCATTTAAGCACAAGTGGTGTTGTCACTTTTACATAAATCATTGTTGTGTTCACACCATTAGAGTTGCTTTAGCTAAATTGATTAGAGTAAAGCTCCCCCTAGATGTGATATCCCCCTAAGAGGGATGAACTAACCTTGGGATTTTTCGATGATGACTTCATGTAGGTGTTGAAGATCTAGATGCTCAATGTTGATGTAGATCATTTGGAGAAATCCATTAGAGTGAGTTGCACTTTCAATACCTACACGGGTTAGTCCCACAAGGAACAAACAAGGATATCCCTAGATATAGAGTGATGTTCACATAGGATGATGTCCATGAAAGAATTAGGTTACCTTGTCCCTTGTCTTACCAACAAGAGGGTTTGTGACTCCTTGAACTGGTGCAAGATGTGGAAGTTGTTTGCATTTGTCCTCGCCAAAATGATATGAGTGAAGTATGTTGGAGGAGTCACCCTCAATAACTCTCTAGTTCTTTTTCTTCGGGATCCTCACCATCTTGATGGGAATCCTTGGAGTTGTAGTCGTACTTGATGAAGTAGAACTTGATGTAGTCTTGGGAACTCACTTGACCAAGGCTTTGGGAGCTTCCTCAAATGCATCAATCTCCTCTTGAAGCTTGTCCTTCCCTTTTTGCTTGTGGTCTTGTGGTGGAAGATCATCTTGAGCTTGTTGTTGGTGTCAAAACCGGCGGATCTCGGGTAGGGGGTCCCGAACTGTGCGTCTAGGCGGATGGTGACAGGAGACCGGGGACACGATGTTTTTACCCAGGTTAGGGCCCTTTCGATGGAGGTAAAACCCTACGTCCTGCTTGATTAATATTGATGATATGGGTAGTACAAGAGTAGATCTACCACGAGATCAGAGAGGCTAAACCCTAGAAGCTAGCCTATGGTATGATTGTATGTTCCTACGGACTAAAACCCTCCGGTTTATATAGACACCGGAGAGGGCTAGGGTTACACAGAGTCGGTTACAATGGTAGGAGATCTACATATCCGTATCGCCAAGCTTGCCTTCCACGCCAAGGAAAGTCCCTTCCGGACACGGGACAAAGTCTTCAACCTTGTATCTTCATAGTCCAGGAGTCCGCCCAAAGGTATAGTCCGGTTATCCGGACACCCCCTAATCCAGGACTCCCTCAGTAGCCCTCGAACCAGGCTTCAATGACGACGAGTCCAGCGTGCAGATTGTCTTCGGCATTGCAAGGCGGGTTCTCCTCCAAATTCTATGTACCTGTTGAATAATGTCCAGTTTCTTGTAAATGTAGCGCTCCTTGGCTTCTACGCCCAATAATGGTCGTCTTCCACGTGTCAAACGAATACGAAAAGTCAGGGTGTTTTTACATTTACACCCCTAGCCGCATGAATGAGCCGCCTATTTAAGGGGACGCGGATTTAGATCCAAACCACACCTTCTCCCCTCCACGAGTATTCATCAGAGCGTATCCGACAGAGGTCCATTCTATCATGGCCGGCTGCCGCAGCTCCTCCTCTCACCCTTCCAGCCCTCAGCCTGGAGATTGGGAGAGATGCTCCATCCCGCACAGCGAGCTAGTGACGCTCCAGACCAAGGGATTTCTCCCCCTGGCCTATATGGTCCCGGTTCGAGCCGGACTTGCCACCTATAATGGCGGAGACCAAGCGGAGAGCGCCCCCAATCCCTCCAAAGGAGAGTGGGTATGCCTTGTCCCTTACTTAATAAGAGGGCTCAGATTTCCAATTTAACCATTTCTCTGGGGGCTCCTGGAGTTCTATGGCCTCCAGCTGCACAACCTCACGCCTAGCTCAATATTGCATATCGCGGGCTTCGTAGCCCTTTGCGAGCTGTTTTTGGGCTGCGAGGCTCATTTCGCACTGTGGAAAAGGCTATTTTGCCTTGTGCCCCGTTCACAGAAGGGGTCAATATATCAAGTGGGCGGAGCCGAAGTGTGGCGCATCGCCGGGACTGGATATCTATCCGGAACCCCAAAGAAGGCGTCCGAGGACTGGCCTTCGGAATGGTTTTATATAGAGGACGTCCCGTTGCCGGATCCTTTCCGAATCGGCCTCCCTGAGTTCGAAAGTGCTCCCCAAAGAAGCGCCTAAGCTGGCGTCCACGGAGCCCTCAGAGGGAAAGTGACAAGGACGTTCTTTACCTGATGGGCCGGATAAGATTGTTAGCTCATTCCGTACTGACCATGATCGGGGTCATGGCCGCATGCATGATGCGAGGGTTTCAGCTGCTTCAATATAGAGGCCACCCCATGTGGGACTTCAATGGGGAGGACGACGCCACCCGCCATAGCCGTAAGGGGCCGGATTCAGCTCCCGCTCTAATAAAGATCTTGTCCGCTTTGTACAAGGGAGAAGAGGAGGAATTTCTCCGCATCAACCCACAGGGTGGATTTTCTATGTACAATCCCCCAAGTTGGGTAAGTGGACACTTTTACTTGCCCATCCGTTTTATATTCCCATCATCAAATATTCAGTCTAACGACTTCAACGCAGGAACTGCGCTAGGTGTTAAAGAAATAAACAGCCCTCCTCCACAACCTGGGGATCCGGGACGGTCCCTCGACCCGGCCTCTCAAGAAGATCCGGACTTATCTGTGGAGCTGATCGATGGGTTGTTTCATCAATTGAGCAAGGACAACGCCTTGGTGGCCATTACGGCCGATTACCCAGGGCTACTCCCAGCCTCACAGGTAACTGAGACCAAAGTCCCAGCACTTTGAAAAGGGATCTATCCTCGCGTGCTTTCGATTGTCGTATGACAACCGTGTTTTGCAGGGGAGGTCCTTGAGACGGGAGGCCGAGCCTGCGACGACTAGCCAACGAGGGGCGGCAAGGCCCCGCGGGCTGAAAAGAAGTGCGGTCCGGACTGAGACGCCGACGCAAAGGTATAGCACGCCATCTTATTCCTAGGTGTTATTCCTTCAAGTCATATTAATGCTCGTGCTCTCTTCAGGACGAAGAGACCTTGCCGGACTATATCCGGAGAGGTTGCCAATCACGCCTCCACTAGCCAGGCTCCAAAGCCTGGTCCGGAAGCGGAGGCGAACACAATTCGTGCACCGGACGCTCCTCCGACAGAGGATGCGGACAGGCTGTCTGCCACCAATTCCAAGGTGGAGAGTGCCATGAACCACAGGCGTCGCCGGACAGTTCTTCACGACACTTGTTTCTCCCAAGAGGCATTGGATGCCTTCAATTCGGGAGATGCGTACCTCTGTGCCGCTCAAAATGGTCTAGCCAGAGCCACGGAGCAATATGTAAAAGACATATGGGTAAGAAAATTTTGGTAATTATATATATAACAGTAGCCCTCGAGACTTGAAACAGTTAGAATAACTGATTTAAGGATCATTTGTTATGCAGGTTCTTATAGAAAAGAATACCCTACTGTCCCAGGAGCTGGAAGAGTGCAAAGCCCAACTTGAGGCCACACTAGCCGTGGCAGGGGAGCCCAAGGAGACTGTCGGATCACGGGTCGGCAGACCCTTAAGGTTCAAACACTGGGGTGCGCGCGGAGAGCACGCCTTCTACCTCCCCGTCTCACAAAGATCTAAACTACTGAAAGAACTACACAAGAGACACAAGGTTTATACTGGTTCGGGCCACCGTTGTGGTGTAATACTCTACTCCAGTGTGTGGTTGGTGGATTGCCTCCTGGGGCTGGTAATGATGAACAATACAAGGAAGAACAGCCTCGCGAGGGTCTGTTCTTGGCTGGGGCGATGAACTGCTAGGAGGAGTTCAGTCACCCTTCTCTCTCTCTCTCTCACTCACTCTCTTTGCTTGCAAACCGAACGAACCAACCCCCTTTCTTCCAATTGACCTACCTTGGGGGTGGCTAGTCCTATTTATAGGCAAAGGCCCTGGGCCTCTTCCCAAATATTGAGCAGGAAGGGCGCCAACAATTGGCCAATTCGAAGGGGAACATCTAGTACACTTCTCCTGACTAAAGTTGGTCTTCGCCTGCCAAAGGCTCTATGGTGACGCCGTGCTGGGCTCCATGGTGACCTCCGTCTCGTAGTCCTCCTGGTCTTGGTCTCGTTGCACCGAAATGGCAACCTTTGCCTGATGCCTCGGTACTCCGCGGCTGCGCTTGCCCCCTTTGCACCAAAGAGGAAAGAAGGACGCTGCGCACGCTGGTGCCCGCCTGGCACCCTCGATCGTCATGGCTTGCGTCATGGGCACCTCGCGAGGTACCCTGCCTTGATCTCTCTGCCTCCTCGCGAGCCAGCCTGATGAGGCTGTGCCTGAGGATGCGCCGTGTCATCCGCCCCGCGAGGCTTGGCCCCTCGCGAGGGTCTTGAGTCTTGTGTTGATGAAGATGGGCCGCGCCGGGCCCCCTTTGAGCCACGCCGCAGGCCGCAGGCAGGCAAGTCTGGGGACCCCCGTTCCCAGAATGCCGACAGTAGCCCCCGGGCCCAAGGCGCGCATGGACTTGGCCATGCCGAGAGGCGAAAGGGCAAGGGCGAAGCGCCGCGGGCCCTAACAGCCTGCGGCCTTGGGCACCGCATGGCGGTTGATTGGACGTGGGCGTCTCCTGCAACTGTGCAGGTTGATAAAGGAGCGACATCTGCCCAGACTTTGCCTTTTGCTTCCTCTGGCTGCTGCTCAGATCCCCTTTCTTGCGCCTTCCATTTCTTCCTCCAAACTTCCAGATCTACTCTGGCTGCGCGACCTAGGAAGCCATGGCGCCTCGCCAGCCTCCGGCCGAAGCTTGGTATTCTCCTGCTCTGGACTAGCCGAATGTGTCCAAGGCCGGCCTTGCCCTGCTGCGCCAGATGGCGGTGGCGCGGGGCATCAACGGGACGAAGGCGTTCAAGGCCGGCTCCGCCACCCCTGAGGGCCGAGGGAGTACCTTTTATCCTCTCTTTGTAAGCTCCATTGCTGCGGGCCTGGTGCCTCCCTTCTCCGAGTTCTTCTTCTCTGTCCTTCGCCATTACAACTTGCAGGCTCTGCATCTCCCCCCAACTCCGTTCTTCTTCTGGCGATCTTCGCTTACTACTGCGAGGCCCATGTAGGGGTGCAGCCTTCGGTGGCCTTGTTGCGCCACTACTTCTCCCTCCGGGTCACTCGCGGCTCTCCTTCCGCATGCGCGGGCTTCGTCGCGTATGGCGGCACCATTGCCATCTCGAATCCCGGGAAGAGGATTGAGGGCTTCAGGAGCAAGTGGGTCTTGGTGGATGCCGGGCGCGTCCATCCTAGGCTGATCTTGCCCGCGGAGCCGCCCGTGAGCTCCAGCGACTAGGGCCGAGTGGAGCTCACGGACCCTCGCGCAAAACTGGTGCTGGAGAAGATGGACGCGGACTTGAGGCCGGCCAGCATGGCGGCGGCGAAGTTGACTAGTGCATTGCTGCTGAGGGAGTTCTTGGAGCACCAGCTGGCTCCACTCCGGCGGTACTCTCCTCCAATGTGGAGGCCTCACCCGAGCCCCGCGGCTGTGGGCGAAGAAGATGTGACTGCGTTCTCCAATCTCTGGTCGGGGTGAGGTGGCAAGGTTGGAGGGCGCTCCCAAGCCCTTGTTCCTTCGCGACGACTGGGAGAAGGTGGTGGAGTCCATGCCCGTTTTTAACGGGGACGGGCTCGTGCCCGTGGCGGCTTCCGAAGGACCAGTGGATGTGCCCTCCGGCGACTCCAGCAAGGAGGTGGACGAAGAGGAGCGGGGAGAGGGGCCCGACTCTGGGGCGACCGATGGAGAGTCGAGGGCTCCCCTCCCCCGGCGCGGGTCCCATACTCTCCGCCTTTCGCTGAGCGATGATGATGATGACGATGACGTGCTGGGTAGCGGGAGCTCGCCCTCGATCCCGAAGGGGGGCAGGACCGGGTCGATCCCCCGCGGGTCCGTCCTGACTCCGGGGCGAACTGTGGACGCGCCTTCTGCTTCTGAGGCCGACCCCTCCAGCCGGCCCTCAGGCTTCAAGTATGGCCGGAGGCAGCTAGAGCTTTCTGGCGATGACCCGTAAGTGCTTGATCCTTGATCCTTTGTATCTCGTTCCGCCGACGAGGCTTGACGATTGCTTCTCTTGAATAGGCTGGCGCCCATGGCGAAGAAGCCGAAGGGAGCCCCCGAGGCCCCATCTGCGGTGATGCCTTCGCCTGCAGGGGAGGGAGATCGTGACGCGCGGGCCTCTCCTGCCCGCCCATCCTCGCGAGGCTTGGCCGAGCTGGCTGGGGCGAGCCCAGCCCCCATGGCTCGAGCGACTCCCGAGGTGCCCTTGTCTGGCGCCGCTGCTACGGCTGTGGAGGCGCAGCGGACTCCGTCTCGGGGAACTGCGGCCTTGCCGCCGCTACTTTCTCCTCCCGTTCCACCGATCGTTGCTTCCCCAACTCCTCCTGTTGTCTTGGAGCGCACCGATGTTTCTCCACCTTCTTCTTCCATCCTGGAGCGTGCCGTTGCTGAACTGGACCGGCTGTGGCAGGATCTTCTCGGCGCCGACCCTCGCCTGGTGGCCGGGCACCTGGAACTGGATTCGGGGTGGATTCGCTCTGATGCTTCGATTCGGGCGGTGTTGGTTCAGGCCTCAATGGCCTGTGATGGAGAGAGGGAGGCCACCCTCGAGGCGAAGGCTGCCCGAGACGCGGCCCTGGGAGAGGTGGCTGAAGTCCGCGGTCGTTGCAAGGCGCTGGAGGACGAACTGCAAGGCCTGAGGGACCAGCTCGCGAAGGAGGTTTGTCTTCGCCAGGAACAAGAAGAAGGCATGAAGGCTCGCAAGGCCGCCATCGAGGGCCGGGAGGCCAAGCTCAAGAAGCGCCGCGACCGCCTAAGTGCGCTGGGGGAGGAGCTGGAGGCGACGAGGGTCGAGCTGGAGAGCAGGGCCAAGGTTCTCGCCGAGGATCGTGTGGCCTTCGCGGACATGGAGAAAGATGCCCGCGCTTCGCTGAAGACGCTTTACGAGAGCGGCCTGGACAGCCCACTAGCCGGTGACGGGGACGGCCCCGCCAAGCTGCTTCCCTTCCTGGTTAAGGCCCTTGGGGGTGTCGCCCTTGGCATCGGCCCCACGGCCGAGGCGCGCGTCCTGTCTTCTGCTGCGTTGACGCGGGTCTTCGCCCACATCTACCTTCGCGATCCCAACGCCGACCTCGACGGCCTGCTGGAGCTGGTGAGTGGCGAGGGTGCTGCCGCCGCTGTCGAAGCCGTGAAGGGGCGCGCGTAGGCGCTGCTGGGGAAGTTGCGGGCCTTCAACACCAGGCCAAAGCAAGGCGCTGCCGGCCCTGCTGCTCCACGAGGCGAAGCCACTCCACACAGCTTCACCGCCGACGAGTGACTCCGTTCCATACCTGTTCTTCTTTCAATTCCTGCACATGCATCACGCCTCGGGGAGGCATTTAAACTTGCGTTTGGTGCTAAGACGACAGTATGGGTTGTAATATTTGCTTTTAAGTTCCTTGAATTTTATGCTTTTCTTCCCTACTTGCTTGTGTTCTACGCCGACAGAGCCCGGCCCCGCGCATGCCTCACCCAGCATTAGCCCCGACCGGAAACCAGGACGGGACCAAAGGAGTGAGGGGCTACGTGACAAGTTAGGCTCCTGAGTCGCGATGCTCAGGAGTCCCCCTTGGCGCGCGAACAACAAGTAGGGAGGCGTGATGTAGGTGTATCTTCCTTTCTACGTCTGCAGAGCCCGACTCCGCGCGTACCTCACCCAGCATAGCCTTTCGGAACTAAGGAGTGAGGGGCTACGGAGCCAGTTAGGCTCCTGAGTCGCGATGCTTAGGAGTCCCCCTTGACGTGCAAACAGCGGGTGCTGAGGTGAAATGTAAGCTGGGCTACCATCCTACGTCTGCAGAGCCCGGCCCCGCGCGTACCTCACCCAGCATAGCCTTTCAGAACTAAGGAGTGAGGGGCTACGGGACCAGCTAGGCCCCTGAGTCGCGATGCTCAGGGGTCCCCCTTGACGCTCAAACGGCCTTCATACCTTGGCTCCGCTCAGGGAGAGACGCGCGACGAACCAGGCCCGAGGGGCCTGGCTAGGCGGCGTACGTCTGGGCGTGACCCAGTCGTAGCCCCTGTGCCTAGCCCCCTCACGCGGCACTCCCGAGGGGAGGCGTTGCGATGAGGCCAGCCACTGAGCTCTGGGCTCCCTGAGGTTAATGCGGCCCGGAGGCCACCCTCAGTTGTTTATCACCAGCGCGGAGCATAGCGCTTCCGTATGTGTACGGGCATAGCCGCTCCTCGGCAGTGTTGTCAGCTAGCACGGAGCATGGTGCTTCCACTGGTACGTGGGAGGGGGCTCCCCTCCGGGAGGAGCCCCCGGGGCGTGTACAGCCCCACCCTGACACGTGGCCGGCACGGTAGGGCTAGGTGAGGTGTATCTGGGCACCCGTGAGCCAGCGCGGGACTCACGAGGCCCTACCTCTAGGCGGGTTGCGCCTGGCACTAGGCCGTATCTTGAGATGTGTCCCTGCAAAATTTGGTTAGATGCCGGTACTCTACGTCCTAGGGTCCTGGCCCTCGAGCTTGTCTCAGCCGTCGCTGGTATGCCAGGTCGCGATGCCGTGGACAAGGCCAGAGGGTGAGGGCTGGAGAGCCAGTAAGAGCCCTGAGTCGCGATGCTCAGGCACCCCCCCTGTAACGTGCAAGTGGCCGACATGGAGAAGAAGGGATGCTGCGGACAGGCATCAAGCAATCAAGCGTGATAGGCGAATGCATAGTTGGAAATAAATGCGAGGGAGATAAACGCCACTGGGCCTAGCCCGAGCGGCTTGGGGATGATGCAGCCCGAGGGGCACCCCCAACAAGGCAAACTAACGACCGAAAAACAAAAGGGGATACATGCCGCAGGGACGGACCCACGCGGCCTGGGAGTGATGGAACCCTGGGAGGGCGCTCCCAGCTAGGAATGAAGCTTGAAAGATGTCACCTGAGGATGTCGTCGGCGAAGTGGCATTGGTGCAGCAGACTCGGTGGGCTGCGGAAGCCGATCCTCACGAGCCCCCAGGCCCCGGGGCCTCGGGAGGCTCTGCAGGCACTGGTGGCTCCTCGCGAGCTGTCTTCATCTCCGCCAGGGCCGCGGAACGCCTGTCTTCCTGAGCCTCCATGATGCCCCACATGAGGCGTTGGTACGCCGCAGCCATGCTCGGCAGGCCGTAAGGCATGCGAACATAGCTGTGGGGTGGACCCCTGTAGCGCCCCACTTGCGAGGGCCAGAGACGCTCCGTCGTGGCGATCTGATTTAGCCCTGGTACGTCGACGCAGACGCGCAGCCCACCATCCTCGCCTGGATGTGGGGCCACAGCTGGTAGATGGCGGCAACCTCTCATGATCCTTGACTCCTGTAGTTCTTGAATGGCCTTGTTAACGAACTCCGGCTGGTCTGACCTTCCTTGCCTGGCTCCTTCTCGAGGGAAACGTGCTTCGAAGCACGCCTCCACATGGTGCCCAAGCGCCTCCCTCGTGACCCTGGCTAGGTCGGTGGCCCTCCAGGTGAGAGCCCCCGAGCCCTGCCTGAGGAGGGCGCCGGGCGCGCTTTCCTATGCGATGGAAGGGAGGTCCCCCTGGGCAGACACGGGCCCTGAAGGGCCTGCCTCCTGAGGGGCTGACCCTGACGACGTCTTCTTCTTCTTGGGGGTGGTCTCAGGAAGCCTCCTGCTTCCGCGATCTGGGTCTTCTAGCGACGCGGCCTGATAGGCTCGCTCCAGGGAACACACTGCATCCTTCTCT
Source organism: Triticum monococcum (assembly GCA_034509565.1). NCBI lineage: Eukaryota > Viridiplantae > Streptophyta > Magnoliopsida > Poales > Poaceae > Triticum > Triticum monococcum. The sequence goes on along the minus strand of CM067841.1, from coordinate 143,068,633 downwards.
TCACAGGGCACCGTGATGACGCCGCCACTTCCTGGTATCTTGAGGACATTATAGCCGTGGTGAGTCACGGCCATGAAGCTGGCCAGCGCTGGATACCCGAGGATGGCGTTGTACGGCAGGCGGATGTGGGCGACGTCGAAGTCGATGAGCTCGGTGCGGTAGTTGCTGTGGGCCCCGAAGGTGACAGGGAGGCGGACCTGCCCGATCGGGACTGTGGAACCATCGGTGACTCCGGAGAAAGGCTTGGTTGGCTGAAGCTGGTCATAGGGCACTTGGAGGTTGTTGAATGTTTCCACGGACAGGACGTTGAGCCCTGCCCCTCCGTCGATGAGGGTCCTGGTGACCAGCACGTTGCTGATGACTAGGGAGCAAAGCATTGGGAGGACTCCGGCCGTGGCCGCGCACTTGAGCTGGTCTGCTGAGCTGAACATGATGGCGCACGCCGACCACCTGAGGGGGCGCGTTGCTTCGAGCTTGGGGAGAACTGCATTCACTTCGCGGGCAAACTGCTTGAAGATACGTTGAGAGGCTGGGGCTTGAGCTCCGCCCAGGATGCAAGCGATTGCGCGCGGCTCTTGGAAGCCCCCAGCCCCCTCGTCTTGATGGCGGTCTTCGTTCCTCCTTGGCTAAGGCGGCAGCGGAGGTAGGCCTGCGTTGCCATGAGGGCAATCCTCACGAGGCTGATCCCTCCAGTCCCCTCGCGAGGCAGGTCCCGCCAGCGGTCCTCGTGAGGTTGGTTGCGCCACCCCTGGCGCGTGCCACGATCTTCCCAGCGTCCTGGGTTTCTTCCTCCTCCTCGGCCGTACCCCCGATCAGCACGGTCAGGGCGACGGCCAATCCTTCCTTCTCGCACGGCGCGGAGTTCTTGACATTCGTTGGTGTTGTGGGTGTGGAGGTCGTGGTACACACAGTACCGGCTGCCCCTGGAGGGTTCGGGCAGATCCTTGCCCCACTTGGTGTCTGGTTCTGCTGCGAGTACGGCAGCCCCCTTGCGCTTCACGTCCTTGGCCTTGGGCTTCTTCTCTTCTGGGTCTGCGGCAGGCAGCTCGAGGAGGGAGAGACCTCCCTCATCAGCCCTGGCGCACTTGGTCGCCAAGTTGAACAGCTCCAGGGAGGTGCAGAGGTCTTCATGCATCGCCAGCTCCTCCTTCATCTTGACGTCACGCACGCCATCGGAGAAGGCCGAGATGATGGCTTCCTCGGACATCTTGGGGATCTTGAGGCGCGCACTGTTGAAGCGCTGGATGTACTTTTGCAGGGTCTCCCCAGGTTGCTGCTTGATGCGGCGCATGTCGCTCATGGCGGGCGGCCGGTCGCGGGTACCTTGGAAGTTGGCGATGAAGCGAGTGCGCATCTGGTCCCAGGAGGAGATCGTGCCCGGAGCCAGATTCAGGAGCCAGGTGCGAGCTCCTTGCTTCAGCGCCATGGGGAACCAGTTCGCCATGACCTTTTCATCCCCGCTAGCTGCCTCGATGCTCAGCTCATAGAGCTGGAGGAATTCTGCGGGATCAGTTGTGCCATCGTAGCAAGGAGGCAGGTCTGGCTTGAACTTGCCGGGCCATGCGACGCTGCGCAGCTCCGTGGTGTAGGCGCGGCAGCCTGCGGTGGCTACGGGAGGCTTCGGTTGAGGGAGAGGTTGGCCTTGAGGGTCCCCACGCGCTGCAGGTAGGAGCAGAGTGGGGTCTTGGCATGCCGGAGCCGGAGCAGGGTCGAGGCGTGCTGGAGCAGGGAGCGCCCGGCAGCTCCTTGCGGGCGAGGGACTTCTTGGCAGCTCCGTTCTTGCTATGCTGGCATCTGGCGGAGTAGGTTCCGCCCAGGGGCCACGCGCCTTGGAGCCATGGCATCTTCTTGGAGAGGAGGCGGTTGGTACGCCCTCGGAGCTTCATTGCCCGCGCGGGGCGGGGTGTGGCACAGCGGAGCGGACGGCGCAGGAGAGCCCCCTGCGGCGCGGACGAGCTCGGCGACGCGGTCGAGCCACTCCTCGTAGACGTCGTCGACGGGGCGGTAGTGCAGGGGTTCGTTTGCCGCGATGAGCGCAGCTTGAACCTCCAAGGGTGCGTGGAGCGCGTGGGACGAAGAGCCGGCTGGGGTGAGCGATGGAGTAGCGGTGCGGCCGTCTTGCCGCACGGATGGATGCTGAGACAACGCTTGCTGCTCGCCCCCCGCCGGGCCGGTGGCGGCGTTGATGGCGGGCGACGGGGAATGACAAGGACGCCCACCGACGGGGGCCGTCTGGGCGACGCGAGAAGCGATGGCGGCCCGGCGCTCGGCGCGGGCCCGACGAGCGTCAGACATGGATGCAACGGTCGGAGGAGAGCGGAGTGGTGGAAGATAGATTCCGGCGCACCCCTACCTGGCGCGCCAAATGTCGGATCACGGGTTTCGGCAGACCCGTAAGGTTCGAATACTAGGGTGCGCGCGGAGATCACGCCTTCTACCTCCCCGTCTCACAAAGATCTAAACTACTGAAAGAACTGCACAAGAGACACAAGGTTTATACTAGTTCGGGCCACCGTTGTGGTGTAATACCCTACTTCAGTGTGTGGTTGGTGGATTGCCTCCTGGGGCTGGTGATGATGAACAATACAAGGAAGAACAGCCTCGCGAGGGTTTGTTCTTGGCTGGGGTGATGAACTACTAGGAGGAGTTCAGTCACCCTTCTCTCTCCCTCACTCACTCTCTCTGCTTGCAAACCGAACGAACCAACCCCCTTTCTTCCAATTGCCCTACCCTGGGGGTGGCTAGTCCTATTTATAGGCAAAGGCCCTGGGCCTCTTCCCAAATATTGAGCGGGAAGGGCGCCAACAATTGGCCAATTCGAAGGGGAACATCTAGTACACTTATCCTGACTAAAGTTGGTCTTCGCCTGCCAAAGGCTGTGTGGTGACGCCGTGCTGGGCTCCATGGTGACCTCCGTCTCGTAGTCTTCCTGGTCTTGGTCTCGTTGCACCGAAATGGCAACCTTTGCCTGATGCCTCGGTACTCCGCGGCTGCGCTTGCCCCCTTTGCACCAAATAGGAAAGAAGGACGTTGCGCGCGCTGGCGCCCGCCTGGCACCCTCGATCGTCATGGCTTGCTTCATGGGCACCTCGCGAGGTACCCTGCCTTGATCTGTCTGCCTCCTCGTGAGCCAGCCTGATGAGGCTGTGCCTGAGGATGCGCCGTGTCGTCTGCCCCGCGAGGCTTGGCCCCTCGCGAGGGTCTTGAGTCTTGTGTTGATGAAGATGGGCCGCGCCGGGCCCCGTTTGAGCCACGCCGTAGGCCGCAGGCAGGCAAGTCTGGGGACCCCCGTTCCCAGAACACCGACAGAGACCCCCTCTGGTAATATACGCTTTGAAAGATAAGTATTTTGCGAAGTGCGGCGTGGGTGCAAATCTGACAAATGAAATTGCAGATGGCGCCAGATTAAATCCGGAAAAGCAACAACTCCTACGCCAGCTGAAGGCTGGTGAGAGTGTGCTGACAAAGGTGAGGCGGGAGAAGAACGATCTCCAAGATGCCAACACCAAGCTGGGCATGGAACTGAAGGATGTTCGTGCCCAGCTGTTGGACTCCGTTAAGGAGAATCAGCGGCTTCGATGCGGCATATTTAGTAAGTGCTTAAACAAACTTTGAAAAAAGAGTTCGGCGAGGAAGTCGACTAACAGAGTAATGTCTGTAGGTATGCTAACAGGTCGTCCTGTAGAGGAAATGCCCGGTTCTACGGGTGACCTTCTTCCCAAGCTCTCACAACTGCACGAGCGAGTTTGGCAGGTGACGCAAGGCGTCGCCCAGGCCTTGTGGCCATCCGTCTCCATGCCCGAAGGCCTTGGAGAGCTTGTAGAGAAGCTGAAGGGAGCGTGGCGGCGCTTCCGATTGTGGAAGATGTCGGCCTGCCATCAAGGCACCAGGGAGGCCTGGGCCATGGTGAAGACGTGGTACACGGAGGCTGACCCAAACCACATGGCCGAGGTCGGACCCGTGGGGCCCGATGGGAAGGAGATCCCTGTGAGCTTAGTATACGGCCAAGTAGAATTGGCCGCAAAGTATTCTCAACAGGACTGTAAGCTAGACAGCCTGTTAGATGGTATTGAAGAGGAATACAATCAGTCAAATTGACTATGTAATTTTAATTGACATGTGTAATGCCTTCTAGCCGGATTGTAGACCGTTTTTCATGGCCAACCTTTTCGCTTCAACCTCGGGACCTGACGGTCCGGAGTGTGTCCGAATACCCTCGCGGTTATATAAGAACCGGGGTACGCATGGAGACCAGGCGTAGGGGTCATTAGTGCTTGAACAGACAAGTGCCCAACTAGTTATGTTATATTACATGGTTAGTAAGAAACATCTTCCAGGGAGAATAGTTCCGTTAGGGGTTCCTTTCCCTGGGAGGCATGCCCTAAAGTGCATGTCCATTCTGCGAAAAGAGACGCAGGAAAAACATCTGGGGGCGTATAGATAAATAAGTGAAAAAAGATCATCCTTAGTTCACCGACCGAATATTCCCTTAAGAACGCTAGCTTTCGGCTTCACCCAGTCTGAGGTACACATCCGGCTGACCCGGCAGTAACAATAGCAGAGGTGCTCCCTTTACCACCTAGAGGAACAATCGGGAACGTAGGGCACTAGTAGAAAAAGGGTCAAATGTGAAGCACATTAGTGTCGGTTTGTATTTGAGCCAGCACTAATGTATAAATTAGTGCCGGTTCCAACGGCTAGCCGGGCCGCTTTCATTAGTACCGGTTCGTGGCGAACCTTTAGCACCGGTTCGTGCCACGAACCGGTACTAATGAGAGTGGTGGAAAGATGTTGTCAGACTGGGGCCCCTCCATCCCCTTTAGTACCGGTTCTTGGCACAAACCGGTACTAAAGGTCGTCCTACATAAACCCTTCGTCCACCCGAGCTCGCTCTGTTCTTCCCCTTTCCCCTCTCCTCTCTGTTCTTCCCCTCTTCCTCTCGAGATCATCACACATTTTGCCCAAATTTTTTCAAGATCTGAAGGCCCCCATCCATTCAAATGATCACAAAGGTTAGCAACTTTGTCCTTTCATCTCTCATTGCTAGATTAGCTCTTGCAATGCTTTATATAGTGATTAATTTGTGAGTTTAGTAATTTGGGAGGATATATATATGTGCTAGTATTTGATTTATATGCAATTTGAGGTCAAAAATAACACTTAGTTTGCATATGTAGGTGTGGTTTACTTAGTGCCTTCTAAATCTCCGTCGTTACCACCGTCGGTCGCCCGCACTGTCCCATCGCCGGCACCACCTTATGGTGAGCCTCTTGTTCATGAAATTTTATATAAAAATTGATGTTTGTGTGATTTTGATATATAGTTACTCGTATAATTATCTTACCCGTACGTTGTTTGTTATACATATAGTGCCGTGGTTTTGATATCCGTCCCCGTCGGCCCTCGTCCTTGTTATGATTCGGATGTGGTATATATATTCTCTTTTAAAACTAGTTGCATTTCGTGTTTATGACAAATTATGCCCATCAAGTTGACATAGATATTTGTATGTAGGAGGTAGTTGAACTGGAAATTCAAACCGACCCTATTGTCGAGAGGTTAAATTTAGTTGAAAGAGAAAACGAGGATTTGAAGGAAAAATTGAAAAGAATTGAGGGGGAGAAGATGGAATTGGAGTTGCATGTTGCTGATGTCGTCGATGATCACAAGATCAAGATGGAGAAAATGCGCTTGAAGATTAGAAAGATTAGAAAATATGCCATCGATAGTGAGGCTTGGTATCATTATGCTGTTGGATCCATTGTTACCTTAGTTGCGATCTTGATTGTATTTATTGTTGCATTTAAATGCTTTAGCTAGAGAGTTATTTGTTTGTTGCATTTAAGTGTTGTATGAACTTTATGTAAGAACTTGTATTAATTTGGTCTATTGGTGTTGTGTAATGAAGATGAGCCGGCAATGGATGTACGATGACCGATGCTCTCCCCAGTTCGTTGAGGGCGTGCATACTTTTCTGCTTGCGGCTGAGGCAAACAAGCGGGCGGATGGTTTTATGCCTTGTCCATGTGCTCGCTGTAAGAATGGTCACAATTACTCTACGTCAAGAACCATTCACGTCCACCTGTTTAAGTCCGGTTTCATGCCCCACAATAATGTTTGGACCAAGCACGGAGAAAGAGGGGTTATGATGGAAGACAATGAAGAAGAAGAGGACGACGACAGCTATCCTGGCCATGGGTTCCCTGAATACGATGATACAACAATGGGGGAAGAAGCTGAGCCGGTAATGCGGGAAGAAGCTGAGCCGGCAATGCGGGAAGAAGCTGAAGAAGAGGCATCAGATGAGCCCGTTGATGATCTAGGTCGGGCCATTGCCGATGCAAAGAGAAACTGCGCAAGTGATTTGGAGAAGAAGAAGTTGCAGCACATGTTAGAGGATCACAAAAAATTGTTGTACCCAAATTGCGTAGGTGACAAGAAAAAGCTGGGCACCACACTGGAATTGTTGCAATGGAAGGCAGAGAATGGTGTATCTGACAAGGGATTTGGAAAGTTGCTGGTAATGATAAAGAATATGCTCCCAAAGGACAACGAATTGCCCGAGAGTACGTACGAAGCAAAGAAAGTTGTCTGCCCTCTAGGGTTAGAGGTGCAGAAGATACATGCATGCCCTAATGATTGCATCCTCTACCGCGGTGAGTACGAGGATTTGAACGCTTGCCCGGTATGTGGTGCATTGCGCTATAAGATCAGCCGCGATAACCCTGGTGATGTCGAGGGCGAGCGCCCCAGGAAGAAGATTCCTGCCAAGGTGATGTGGTATGCTCCTATAATACCACGGTTGAAACGTTTGTTCCAAAACAAAGAGCATGCCAAGGTGATGCGATGGCACATAGAAGACCGTAAGAAAGACGGAAAGTTGAGAGTACCCGCTGACAGGTCGCAGTGGAGAAAAATCGAAAGAAAGTACGGGAAGGAGTTTGCAGATGACGCAAGGAGTGTATGGTTTGGTCTAAGTGCAGATGGCAATAATCCTTTTGGGGAGCAGAGCAGCAACCATAGCACCTGGCATGTGACTCTATGTCTGTATAACCTTCCTCCTTGGTTGTGCATGAAGCGGAAGTTCATTATGATGCCAGTGCTCATCCAAGGCCCTAAGCAACCCGGCAACGACATTGATGTGTACCTAAGGCCATTAGTTGAAGAACTCTTACAACTGTGGAATGGAACAGGTGTACGTGCATGGGATGAGCACATGGGGGGAGAATTTGACCTAAAGGCGTTGCTGTTCGTGACCATCAATGATTGGCCTGCTCTCACTAACCTTTCAGTACAGACAAACAAGGGATACCGCGTATGCACGCACTGTTTGGACGATACCGACAGTATATATTTGGCTAATTGTAAGAAGAATGTGTACCTGGGACATCATCAATTTCTTCCGAGCAGGCATCCCGTAAGAAAGAAAGGCAAGCATTTCAAAGGTGAGGCGGATCACCGGACGAAGCCTCGCCACCGTACTAGTGCTGATGTACATGATATGGTCAAGGATTTGAAGGTGGTCTTTGGAAAGGGTCCTGGTGGACAACCTGTTCCGAATGACGCCGACGGACGCGCACCCATGTGGAAGAACAAATCTATATTTTGGGACCTGCCCTATTGGAAAGACCTAGAGGTCCGCTCCGCAATCGACGTGATGCACATGACGAAGAATCTTTGTGTGACCCTGCTTGGCTTCTTGGGCATGTATGGGAAGACAAAAGATACACCTGAGGCACGAGAGGACCAGCAACGTATGCACGGAAAAGACGGCATACATCAGGGTCATGCAAGCTACGCTCTTACCAAAGAAGAGAAGGAAATCTTCTTTGAATGCCTGCTCAGTATTAAGGTACTGTCTGGCTTCTCATCGAATATAAAGGGAATAATAAACATGGCAGAGAAAAAATTCCAGAACCTAAAGTCTCATGACTGCCACGTGATTATGACGCAACTGCTTCCGGTTGCATTGAGGCGGCTTCTACCGGAAAACGTTCGATTAGCCATTGTGAAGCTATGTGCATTTCTCAATGCAATCTCTCAGAAGGTAATCGATCCAGAAATCATACCAAGGTTAGAGAATGATTTGGTGCAATGTCTTGTCAGTTTCGAGTTTGTGTTCCCACCATCCTTCTTCAACATCATGACGCACGTCCTAGTTCACCTATGCGAAGAGATTAACGTTTTGGGTCCTGTATTTCTACACAATATGTTCCCCTTTGAGAGGTTCATGGGAGTCTTAAAGAAATATGTTCATAACCGTGCTAGGTCGGAAGGAATCATCTCCAAGGGCCGTCAAAATGAGGAGGTCATTGAGTTTTGTATTGACTTTATTCCTGACCTTAAGCCGATTGGTGTTCCTGAATCGCGGCATAAGGGCAGACTGGATGGAAAAGGCACGCTAGGAGGGGAACAAATAATATGTATGGATGGACATCTCTCACTGAAGCACACTACACAGTTCTACAGAATTCCGCCTTGGTGGCTCCGTATATGGATGAACACAAGAATTTTCTACGCTCCAAACACCCGGAGCGGTCTGATGACTGGATTACACGTGAACAAACCAGGAGTTTCGCCAGCTGGTTGCAGACACATACCATGCATGACACCTCTATTGAAGATGACCTGTACTTGCTGTCCCAGTTACCATCTTCGAATATAATGACTTTCAAAGGGTACGAGATAAATGGTAATACATTTTACATGATTGCCCAAGATAAGAAGAGCACCAACCAAAACAGTGGTGTCCACTTTGATGCAGAAACCAAGATGGGAAAGGAAACATATTATGGTTATATACAGGACATATGGGAACTTGACTATCGACGTGGTTTGAAGGTCCCTTTGTTTCGGTGCAAATGGGTCAATATGACACGAGGCGGGGTAACGGAAGACCCGCAGTACGGAATGACAACAGGTTTTCGTACACAAATGGGTCAACAATCTTGCGTATGCAGACGAACCATTCGTCCTAGCCAATGATGTGGCACAGGTTTTCTATGTGAAGGACATGTCTACCAAGCCAAGAAAAATAAAAGATAAGGAAGCGAATGCATCGTACGATGAGCCAAAGCGGCACATAGTTCTTTCTGGGAAGAGAAACATCGTGGGAGTGGATGACAAGACAGACAAGTCAGAAGATTATGAAAAGTTTGATGAAATTGCTCCATTCATAGTGAATATTGACCCGAGCATCCCGTTAAATCATGAAGATTTTCCATGGTTACGGCGCAAAGGGACACACGCGAAGAAAAAGTTTCACACCCAAAGATCTGGGATGTGATCGGCTTCACTATCATCACTTTCTTCTGTGTTTCACACCCAGAAGGGAATCTATGTAATAGTTACGGTAGTTAATTATGTGTTTTGGCATTTGAAACGCGAAGAAATTTTATGTGCAAACAAATTCTTTCATGCCTTTACTGATTTTTAAAGTTAAGTTATTTACAAACTAGTGATTCACACTAATTTCAAATAATTCAAAATTTAAACTATTCAAATTTGAAAACTACGGGCACTAACAGAAAGTTTGTAATTTTTTGTACCTAAAGCAAAAATATTCACAAAGAAACTCTAAATACACAAAAAAAACACTCAAAAATAAATAAACCAAAAAAAATAAAAAAGCCCGCCTACTAGGCCAAAGCGGCCGGCATATGACTAGAAACCCAACCTGTTGTTGGGCCAGGATGCAGGCCCGCAAAGGCCCAGTAGGCCTACAGGGCAGCACAGAACATGTAGGCCCAGTAGGCCTGCTTTGGAGAGGAGCTCGAGAGAGCTACCGCACGGGGGTTTATAAACCAGTGTGGTCGCCCCTCGGCTAGCGAGGTGGGACTAAACTTGCCGCACCGCACCTGCGCCAGCGCACCCCCTTTAGTACCGGGTCGTGCCACCAACCGGTACTAAAGGGGGGGCCTTTAGTACCGGTTGGAGCCACCACCCGGTACTAAAGGGGGTCGCTTCCCGCCGCTTGGCCTGGCCAAAACAGGCCTTTAGTACCGGTTGGTGGCTCCAACCGGTACTAAAGGCCCCTCCTATATAAACAACACTTACGAAAATTTCAGTTTCTCATCTCCTACTTCTCCTCTGCACCGTCGCCCGCCGCGCCCCCCGTACGTCTCCATCCCTCGTCACCGCCCCCATCGCCGCCCCGTCCCCGTCGTCGCCGCCCCGTCCCGGCCCATCCCGCGTCATCCCCGTCCCCGTCGTCGCCGCCCCGTATGTCCCCGTCGTCGTCGCCGCCCCGGCCCGTACGTCCCCGTCCCCGTCAATGTCGCCCTGTCCCTGTCCCCGTCGTCGTCGCGCCCGTCGCCGTCCCCGTCGCCGCCCCCCGTCGCCTCTCGCCTCGCCGGTGAGCGGGCACACACACACACTTGTTAGAAATTTTTCTGTTTTTTAGAAATAGTTAGAAATGTTAGAATTGTTAGAATAGTTAGAAATGTTAGAATTGTTACAATGGTTAGAAATGTTAGAATTGTTAGAAATTTTTCTGTTTTTTAGTTATAGAAATAGCTATTAAAAAGATAGAATTCTTAGAAAATTTTCTGTTTTTTAGAAATTGTTAGAATTTTTTTTATTTTTTAGAAATAGTTAGAATTGTTAGAAATGTTAGAATTGTTAGAAATTTTTCTGTTTTTAGTTATAGAAATAGTTATAAAAAGTTAGAATTGTTAGAAATTTTTCTTTTTTTAGTTATAGAAATAGTTATAAAAAAAGTTAGAAATTTTTCTTTTTTTTAGTTCTAGAAATATTAGAAATGTTAGTTATATAGAAATGTTAGAAATTTTAGTTATCAAAATCCAATCATTAAAAAAATGTTACTTTTTGCGGGCATATAGCTAGTATTTGTTCTCGACGATGCCCGGCCCGCATCCTCGCCGTCGACCCGTCCGCGACGACGTCCAACTGACCCATGTCCGGGACTGGGCTCCGCCGGGTTGGCACTGGGAGGTGCTGCCTGGAGGGGCGCGCCGCTTGATGAGGAACCCGGCCCCGGGTCCCGTCGTCGACCCTGATCTCATTTGGTGGCGTTCGCGTGGGTCAGTTTCGGTGCGAAGGGAGCCGGCCCCGCCGGAGGTGGTACGTCGCCGTGTCAGGGAGGAGGACGAGCACGTCCATCGCTACATGGTTGCGTTATTGGGCGGCAGGTTCTCCAATACCTGGCAATTTCTTCAGGGATCTCACTTCAGCTATGATCCTGTGAGGGTTCCTTCTCTTTGGGTGTCCACCGCCCGCGCCGCAGGAACCGCGAGTGTCCTAGATTCTTCTGTAGTATTTGATTTTTATTAGCTACCTAGCCAGTGATGTACTCAATATATAATATTCAAGACGATGTATTCGAGATTATATAATATTCGAGACGATGTATTCGAGATTATATATTATTCGAGACGATGTATTCGAGATTATATCTATTATTCGAGATGATGTATTCGAGATTATATCTATTATTCGAGACGATGTATTTGAGATTATATCTATTATTCGAGACGATGTATTTGAGATTATATCTATTATTCGAGATGATGTATTCGAGATTATATCTATTATTCGAGACGATGTATTCGAGATTATATCTATTATTCGAGACGATGTATTCGAGATTATATCTATTATTCGAGACGATGTAATTTGAATACTAAATTGTTTTATATTTCTTTTGGCATAGTTAAATAAAAGCTATGGCGGACAATACCAACAGAGAGGGAGAACAGACCATGTTCGATATAATACGCGAGCCAGATGATGATCAGAATGAAGAAGATTATGACGGCTCCGAATTTCTAAACAACACCGGAGAGGGTGATATGATATTCGATCGCGACGACCGAATTGATGAAGTCATGAACTACGATTATGACAACACTAGAGAGGTATATATATTTATATAAGCAGGCATCTGGTGATCATCACATGTTTTAAATGAGTTGAAGATATATTAACGAATCAATCTTTCTTCTTTCAGCCATCTGGATCGAGCAAATCTTCAGGCAAAAGGACGAAATGAGGGCCGAACAAAAAGTTGAAGGAGGGCGTAAAGTATAATATCGAGGCAATCAAACGTAATGGCGAACCATTAGCGCCTAAGAAGATTGCGGACAAGTTCGTTCGTCAGTGCGCAGTTCTTGTGAAGGACCGACTCCCGATCTCCCTTCGAGAATGGAGAAAGCCAGCAAAGCCACGTCCAGATCTTACTTTTGTCGATGACAGACAAAAAAGTCTGCTTTGGGATACTCTCATGGAACATTTCACCCTACCAGATCATTTCACAGAAGCAGATGTGCAGAAAGTCAAGGACGCTGCTCTTAGGAAGATGGCAGTTGCATTCAAGAACCACAAGAATCGTGAATGGGACAAGTACGTCAAGGGAGGAAGGAAGACTCCAGTATTCGAGGGAACACTAGAGAATCAAAGTGCTCATTGGGACGATTTCATGAAATTCAAGGATTCAGAATTATCTAAGGAACGGTCAAGAATAAACAAGGCCAATACCACAAAAAGGATAAGTTCCATAAGCTGGGGCCAGGTGGCTATGCGGTGGGAATGCCTAAGTGGGATAAGTCTGAGAAAGAGATGATGGATGCAAGTGTCACTCCAGAAACATTGAGCTGGGCCCCCAGGTGCAGGACTTGGTTCTATGCGCATGGGGGGGAGTTGGACCCGAAGACAGGCAAAGTTTCCAAGAAGGCATGTCTGGACGGAGCCGAAGATAAGCTACTTGTGGCAATAGAAGAGGCTCGGTCCGGGTTGTTCGAGCCCAACAGAGAGAACGACGAGCTTACGCGTGCCCTGGGAAATCCTGAACACCCGAGAAGAACACGAGGCATGGGCGCTATTCCGTGGTATGAGGGGTTTTCGGACTGGAATGCCGACTACAGAACCTGTGCGAGAAAGAAGATTGCGGAGGAGAAGAAGAGGAAGATGGAGGAGGAGCAGAGGAAGCTCAACTATGAACGCCTTCAAGGCCTAGAATCAGCGCACACGGACTTGGCAATCAAATTCCAGTGGCAGCAGGAGCAAATCGACTCACTTAGCCAGCAAAGGGGGTCTCAGCAGCTGCAGCAGCTAGCGGATGATCCAGCATTGGATACCACCGCCCCATCCATGCCGAGAAGCAGCGTGGGTTCCGCCCCGTTTGACGCAATGCTGGATAGATACCTCGTGGATGATATCGCGGAGAACACTAACTGCAAGCTACACTTCAAAATTAAGAACATATCCTTGAAGGTGGCGGACGGTGTTGCTTATACAAATTCCCCCGATGCAACCTTCCATTGCAACCCAATTCCAGCAGGCTATGCTCGTCTCGTGGTTGATGAGGTGGTGGACCAATATTCGGGGCTAGAGCTTGACATTCCTGGAGGTGACGAGGAGCACACACTCGGAGATGCCAAACATCGTATCATCCTATGGAGAAAGGATTGCATCATCTTTCGAAGGCCACCGACACCGCGTCACCCGACTCCTCGTCGAAGTCCGCCACCGAGTCAGCAGACTCCCGCTCCTCCAAGTCCACCAACGCGTGAGGCCACTCCTCCTCCTCCAAGTCCGGCAAAGTGTCAGGCCACTCCTCCTCCAAGTACGACACAGCGTCAGACGTCCACTCCTCCTCCAAGTCCGGCACAACCTCAGGCCACTGCAAGTCCGGCACAGCTTCAGGCCACTCCTCCTCATACAACTCAGCCCCGTCAGCCGTCTCCGCCGCCTCAACAATCGCAGAAGAGACACCCTGCAGCTATGGTGCGTAGCGGTACGAGTCGAGGTCATAGTACAGGAAGTACAGGCGGAGGCAAGCGATATAAATATGGTCCAAACCTCACTACTCCTCTTCCTGTGAGGGCTTACGACAGGACCGAGGAGCAAACCAATGTCATAGTGCGGGCAGAAGTCGACGCCCATTTTGGACTGAAACCGCCACCGCCGCCAAGGGAGAAAGTGCCTGTGGAAGTAGTTGACCACTTCATTCGTATGGCTCAACCACCAGCTCCTAAGCCTGTTGACACAGACTATGAGCGCCACATCAGGAAGTTACATCGACAACGTCTATAGAAGGAGGCGAGCTCGAGCTCGAGCAAACAACAAGCAGCTGTCAAAAAATGCGGGAAAACCGTTGCCCAGCTAGGAGAACAGGCGGCGCAATCGATCCCCCCACTTGTTGTGCCACCAACAACACATGACAGTACGCGCGCCCAATATTATTGTGGCCAAACAGTTTACGTTCTCGAGGTGGGTGGTGTGGTAATAACCCAGGAGCATATAATGCAGGCTGAAACTCTCAAAATCACTGTTGGACAACTCCTCGAGATCGAGGACATGCCTGTGCTTAAAGAGGAGGAAATAAAACAGAAATATGCCCGGAGCCAACCTTTGGTCAAGCCAGAAGAGGTCAAGAAGCTTCCAACGAGAATGTATGAATTACATGAATGGTACATGGACATTACCAAGAGATCCGATCGAGAGTCCCTCATGGTGCAAGTCAAGAAGGATCATTACTACCTTGAGAAACCTATGACCATTGAGTATTCTGAATTGTTTCAGTTATACAATCAAGACGCACTCGACAAATCTATCGTTAGTTGCTATTGTCTGTAAGTGATTTCTTTCTGTAATTTAAGTCTCAAGCTAGCTGTAGTGATCCTTTTGATCAATCATTACCTATAATTATCCTCACTATATTCTTTTCTATGGTATTATGCAGGATGAAGATGTATGAAATGAGAAAAGGTGGATGCTATGGCATTGGGTTCATTGACCCAAATACCATTAATGAATACACATGGAAAATAAACAAGCATTATGAAAAGCAGGTAGAGGACAGCATGCTAGAGTTCTTGAAGCGCCTCAAATACAATGAAGATATACTACATCCTTACAACTTCTAGTGAGTCACACTTTCTTGTACTACAAATTCTCTGTTTTTGCCTACTAGCTAGCTACATGTTTTTTCTTACATATGCCCGCTTAATTAAGACATGCAAACGTGTGTGCATGCAAATTTCACTGGATCTTGTGTATCATTAAAGTTGACGCCGGAAGAATTCAAATACTGGACTCGCTACTCAAAGCAAATAGTGACTATAACATCTTGTTTGGGATAGTCAACAGGTAATTTCAATCATTATTAACTATATATCTCGGCCTATTTAGTTCGTCATTTCATGATATGAACTATTTAATAACCCCTTTATTCATTTTCTTTGTCGGCGGGCAGGGCTTGGGCAAGGTTCATCAGTGTCACGGAAGGCGAATGGAAACAACAGCTGAAATGGTTTCGACCCAAGGTAAGTAATTAAGTAGTACTAGCTAGCTAGCTAGCTGCCATCTCTTTAATTATCATGCTTGATTAATTATTATCTGATCAAATTAAATCCCATTCTCGTAATAAAGGCCCTGAAGCAGGCGCAGGGGACTGATCTGTGTGCATTCTGCGTTTGCGAGAACATTCGCATGATGGCGTCCGAAAGGAGCAGATCTCAAAGACAGGAATGGGTATGCTTGTCAGAACACTATTCACAATTTTTACACCATTATCGATATCTAGTCACACAACTAATACACATGCATATTGATCTCCTTCTTAACAGTTCAAAGAGGTGCGGGACAAGCTCCTAGAAACGGAGCGCGTAGAAGCACTTCAAGAGGAAATAGCGGGATTTTTGCTCGACCAGGTCATAAATCCGAAGGGAGAATACTATTACCCGCTACCGCCCCCATCGACCAGGTCATGAACCACTTCCAATTGTCATCGTGCTCCGAAGGCACCAATTAGGCTAATGCCACTGGCTCCGAAGGCAACATGCATATGTAGGAGAAATTGTATATAGCTATACATGTGTGTATGTGTGAATTAATATGGTGGTTTGTGAGACATTGATGATATATATATGATTGGTTCTACTAAAAATTCTATATATATATATATATATATGCATAACGTGTACAATGTGTAGTACCGTAAAATGCCAGCAAACGAAAAAGAATTAAAATGGAAAACACAAAATTAAATGAAAAAAGAAATCATAAAACCAAAAACCCCCAAACATTTTAGTACCGGTTGGTGCTCCCGGCCCCCGGAGCTGGCTCATGCCACGTGGTTGCCCTTTAGCACCGGTTCGTGCTGAACCGGTACTAAAGGGGGGGGGGCCTTTAGTGACCACACTTTAGTGCCGGTTATGGAACCGGCACTAAAGGGCCTTATGAACCGGTGCTATTGCCCGGTTCTGCACTAGTGGGGGTAAGCACAGGAGCCAGGCAACTCAGCTTGGCCAAAACTTAAGTCATATCGATGCATATAATGGTGAATAAAAGGTACATGCGGAAGTGTGACACATGTGTTGGGCATGAAGCCCGTATATATAAGCTTCTGTTTAAAGAAGCCCCCAGGTTTAATGAGCGCGGATAGCGCGTCACTTTATGAGCCTTTAAAGGCTATAAGAGAGAGAGGATAAGGAGAGAAATGTAAGACAGAAAGTATATAAAAAATGGACAGATGAAGGAGACGAACACAGAGTCTGGCGCTAGGCATAGAATCTTCGGAGATGGGCTGCGTGCCATGAGTTCGGCTCGAGTCAGTTATCAGATGCATCTCGCAGGCGGTACGCTCCACTAGTCGGGACTTGGTCAATTATGAAGGGACCTTCCCACTTGGGCTTGAGTTTGTCCTTTTTCTTGTCCGGCAGGCATAGACTAATTCGCCAACGTTGTAATTTTTGGCCTGTACTTCTCTGCTTTGGTATCTTCGAGCCTGATGTCGATAGAATGCGGAACGGGCTTTTGCCACGTCACGCTCTTCCTCCAAGGCGTCCAAACTGTCCTGCCGATCGAGCTCGGCTTCTCTTTCTTCGTACATGCGCACTTGAGGTGAGTCATGAATTATGTCGCAGGGCAAAACTGCCTCTGCGTCGTACACCATGAAGAATGGTGTGTATTCGGTGGTGCGATTCGGCGTGGTCCGCAGCCCCGAGAGTATGGAGTCGAGCTCCTCTACCCAGTGCGTATTAGATTCCTTAAGGGACCGCACTAATCTGGGTTTGATGCCGCTCATGATAAGACCATTTGCACGTTCGACCTGGCCGTTAGTTTGTGGGTGATAGATGGAAGCATAATCGAGCTTGATGCCCATGTTTTTGCACTAGAGTTTTACCTCATCGGCCGTAAAGTCTGTGCCATTATCAGTGATGATGCTGTGGGGGATGCTGTAACGGTGTACAACCCCAGATATAAAGTCTATCACCGGTCCAGATTCGGCCATCTTAACAGGCTTGGCTTCTATCCATTTGGTGAACTTATCCACCATGACCAGTAAGTATTTTTTCTTGTGGGTTCCGCCTTTAAGGGGTCCAACCATGTCAAGCCCCCATACCATGAAGGGCCAAGGGATGGGGATAGTTTGGAGGGCGGTGGGTGGCATATGGCTTTGGTTTGCAAAAAGTTGGCAACCGACGTGTCATTGGACTAAGTCCTGGGCGTCTGCCCGGGCCATCGGCCAATAAAAGCCTGTACGGAAGGCCTTGCTTACAAGGGACTGAGCTGCATCGTGATGACCGCCGAGTCCGGCATGAATTTCAGCCAGGAGGTTCCGCCCTTCCTCTTCGAAGATGCACCTTTGAAGGACTCCGGTAGTGCTTTTCTTATAAAGCTCTCCCTCATGGATTTTATAGGCTTTAGATCGCCGCACTATGCAGCGTGCCTCATTTTGGTCCTCGGGGAGTTCCTGCCTGGTAAGGTAGGTGAGGAATGGTTCTGTCCACGGGGCGATGACGGCCATTATTACGTGGGTTGAAGGTGTTATTTCATTGGCAGAGCCTCCAATTATGTCAGAGTGTTCGGTGTCGGGCAGTGCGGTTTGGTCTGGGCTGTTATTGCCAGGTTCCCCTTCCCATACTACGGATGGCTTGAACAGCCTTTCCAAGATGATGTTGGGGGGGACTACATCACGTTTTGCGCCGATGCGTGCCAGGACATCTGCCGCCTGATTATTTTCCCGGGCTATATGGTGAACTTCGAGCCCTTCGAACCGAGCTGACATTTTTAGGACGGCGTTGCGATAAGCTGCCATTTTTGGATCCTTGGCGTCAAAGTCTCCATTTATTTGGGATATTGCGAGGTTTGAGTCCCTGCGCACCTCTAGGCGTTGAATGCCCATGGATACTGCCATCCGGAGACCATGTAAAAGGGCCTCATATTCGGCTGCATTGTTGGAGTTTGTGTACATTATCTGGAGTACGTATTGAACTATGTCTCCTGTGGGGGACGTCAAAACGACACCAGGCCCTAGACCGGCCAACATTTTGGATCCGTCAAAGTGCATGACCTAGTTTGAATATGTGTCGTACTCTTTAGGGAGTTCGGCCTCCGTCCATTCTGCGACGAAGTCGGCCAAAACTTGCGGCTTGATAGCTCGTCGTGGCTTGTAAGTTATGTCGAACGGGAGGAGCTCAACGGCCCATTTTGCAATCCGGCCCGTTGCGTCGCGGTTGTTTATAATATCGTTAAGTGGCACTTCCGAGGCTACTGTTATTGAACACTCTTGAAAGTAGTGTCGCAGCTTCCGAGATGCAATAAATACCGCGTACGCAATCTTTTGATAATGCGGGTACCGTGACTTGCACGGAGTAAGGACAGTGGACACATAGTAGACCGACTTTTGAAGGGGGAATTTGTGTCCGTCCGTTTCTCGTTCGACGACGAGCACTGCGCTTACGACCTGATGGGTTGCTCCAATGTATAATAGCATTGGTTCGCCAATGTTTGGCGCGGCCAGGACTGGGTTTGTTGCCAAGATGGCTTTTATTTCATCGAGTCCGGCCATGGTTGCATCCGTCCACTCGAAGTGTTCGGTGCGCCGAAGGAGGCGGTAAAGGGGTAGTGCCTTTTCTCCCAAGCGGGAGATAAAGCAGCTTAGAGCCGCCACACATCCGGTTAATTTTTGTATTTGTTTGAGGTCCTTCGGGATATCCAATTGTGACAGAGCTCGGATCTTGGCTGGATTTGCTTCAATTCCTCTACCGGATACAATGAAGCCCAAGAGCTTTCCGGCTGGAACGCCGGAAACGCATTTTTCCGGGTTGAGCTTGATGTCGTATGTTCGGAGGTTATCGAATGTTAGCCACAAGTCGTCTACTAGAGATTCGACATGTCTTGTTTTAACGACCACATCATCTACGTGTGCCTCCACTGTTTTGTCGATCTGGTTTGCCACACATGTTTGAATCATGCACTGATATGTTGCGCCGGTGTTTTTGATCCCGAAGGGCATTGTGTTGAAGCAGAATGGGTCGTATGGTGTGATGAATGCCGTTGCGGCTTGGTCTGACTCTGCCATCTTTATTTGATGGTAGCCGGAGTATGTGTCGAGGAAACACAACGAATCGTGTCCTGTGGTAGCGTCAATAATTTGATCGATGCGGGGGGAGAGGGAAGGGATCCTTTGGGCAAGCCTTGTTAAGGTCTTTAAAATCAACGCACAGGTGCCAGGATTTGTCCTTCTTTGGTACCATCACCAGGTTTCTTAGCCAGTCCGGGTGTTTTATATCTTTGACGAATCTGGCCTCCAATAGCTTGGCTAGTTCCTCTCCCATGGCCTATCTCTTAGGTTCGGAAAAACGCCGAAGAGCCTGTTTGACTGGCTTGAATCCTTTTAGGATATTTAAGCTGTGTTCGGCCAGCCTGCGTGGGATTCTTGGCATGTCTGAAGGGTGCCAGGCGAAAATGTCCCAGTTCTCTTGTAGGAACTCTCGCAGTGCGGTGTCTACATCAGGGTTTAACTATGCCCCGATGGAAGCTATTTTATTGGGGTCCGTTGGATGGACCTGGAATTTGACTATTTCGTCCGCCGGTTTAAAGGAGGTGGACTTGGATCTTTTGTCGAGTATCATATCGTCCCTATTCACCGTGGAGCGTAGCGCAGTCAGTTCCTCAGCCGCCAGGGCTTCGGATAGCGCCCCAAGGGCCAGTGCGGCTGTCTTGTTTTCGGCACGAAGTGCTATGTCTGGATCACTAGCGAGAGTGATGATTCCGTTAGGCCCGGGCATCTTGAGCTTCATGTAACCGTAATGGGGTATTGCTTGGAAGATTGTAAATGCTTCCCGCCCTAGCAGAGCGTGATATCCGCTACTGAACAGGGCCACTTGGAACGTGACCTCTTCGGACCTGTAATTATCCGCGTACCGAACACCACATCTAGTGTGATTTTTCCTGTACAATGCGCTTCCCGACTGGGGATTATTCCTCTAAAGGTTGTGTTGCTTCGCTCAATGCAGTTCCAGTCTATTTCCATTTTTTGAAGGGTTTCCTCATAAATGAGGTTCAATCCGATGCCGCCATCCATGAGTACCTTGGTAAGACGAAAGCCGTCCACTATTGGACTGAGGACCAATGCGGCTGGTGCTCGGGCTGTTTGGAATTTAGGTTCATCACTGGTGTTAAAAGTAATAGCCGTGTCACTCCATGGGTTTATTTTTGCTACTTGGTAGACTTCGGCAAGGCTGCGGAGTGTTCTTTTTCGCATATTATTTGATGCGAAAGTCTCAAAGACTGTTAATACCGTACTGGTGTCTCTGGGGTGGCTTTCTGTGGCTTCTGGAATTAGAAGATCTTCGCCAATTTTTGCCACCTGCCGGAGTATCCAACATGCTCTAAGGCTGTGAGTTGGTGTGGCGCCCTCAGCACTATGAATTTTACAGGGTCCATTAAGCCATCCTTCTAGTACGGTTCCGTGCCCTGTAGAGGGCTTTTGCTTTTTGGTATTGAACCCCGGGTGTCTGGCGATGATGCACCCTTTTATATCGGACTGGGTTTGTATTCAGGGTCGGATTGTCCCAAAATTTTATTTCGGTTTTACAGGCGCTTTCCATCGCACAGTACTTTCGTACTATGGACGCCAAGTCAGCAAAGCGTGTAATATCACGGCGACTTATGGCGTTGAGGATTCCCTTATCTGTGCAATTATTGCAGAAGAATGAAATTGCGTCTTCCTCGCGGCAGTCCTTTATCCTGTTCATAACTAGGAGGAATCTGGCCCAGTAATGATGTACTATTTCTTCGGGCTCTTGCCTAATTTAGGATAGATCGCTTATGTACGGGTGGGTTTGTGGAATCAAATCTGAAACCTCACCCAATCTGAGACCCAGGGGCCAAGGAGTTTCCAAACTCGGAAGTTTGGATTCTTGGATGCTGTCCAATGAATCTAGCCCGTCGCCTGACATTAAGTTCAGGTCTTGAGTGATGTCCTCCCCTCCGCGGGTATCCAGCTTGGAGGGATTGGGAATCCGAACATAGCTAGTCCTTAAGATAGATGAAGGGTCGCCACACTGTCCCTCTACCACGGAAACGTGATGGGTGACCTAGGGAGAGTTAATCTCTCTCAGATCGGGTTTAGGCCCAATCTGGTCGTAATCTGTAGCGACTCCCAGGGCGGCGATGCGATCCAAGAGCTCGTTTAGGGAAGAGAGCTCCATTGGATCTAGCTGCTCGGCAAATTCCGAGCTGACGTGAAGATTGCTTTCTATGACCCGAGAGGTCATCGTCGGCGCAGCAGCGGAACATGCGGTCATAAGGAAACCACCTAGCCGGGGAGTTTGGCCGACAGCCAAAGCTCCCTTAGCAACGGTGCCGTCTTTAAAGACGGGATGAGGCATCCTTCCTGATGGCGACGGCACAGAGGAACTCTCAATGAAAGCACCGATGTCGGTGTCAAAACCGGCGGATCTCGGGTAGGGGGTCCCGAACTGTGTGTCTAGGCGGATGGTGACAGGAGACCGGGGACACAATGTTTTTACCAGGTTCGGGCCCTCTCGATGGAGGTAAAACCCTACGTCCTGCTTGATTAATATTGATGATATGGGTAGTATAAGAGTAGATCTACCACGAGATCAGAGAGGCTAAACCCTAGAAGCAAGCCTATGGTATGATTTTATGTTCCTATGGACTAAAACCCTCCGTTTTATATAGAAACCGGAGAGGGCTAGGGTTACACAGAGTTGGTTACAATGGTAGGATATCTACATATCCGTATCGCCAAGCTTGCCTTCCACGCCAAGGAAAGTCCCTTCCGGACACGGGACAAAGTCTTCAACCTTGTATCTTCATAGTCCAGGAGTCCGGCCGAAGGTATAGTCCGGTTATCCGGACACCCCCTAATCCAGGACTCCCTCACTTGTGTTCCTTGGGAAGAAGTAGGATCATACTTCTCTTGTTGAGGAACAAATTTCGTCTTGGGGTATTGATCTTCTTCCCACTCAACTCCATTGGCACTGAACTTTCGTTCAAAACCAACACCATGATTCTTCCGGTGTCTTCCTTGCTTGCGTACAATTTCCTCAAATTGCTTACTTCTGGCAAGGCTCTTGTAAACACCTTTCTCTATAATTCCCTTTAATAAGCTATTTTCTTGCTCAAGTGTAACTTGGCTAAGAGAATCATTAGTGGAATCAAGAGAACAACTAGAAGCAACATCATTGGGTTTATCATGATTATTGTTACTACTAGAAGAAGAATCTTTCTTACTCTTGTTGCTAGATTTAACTTGTGGCATGTTAGTAGACAACACTAAACGCTTGGCAATGTAAGAAGAACTTTTCTTGCGAAGATCATTATCCATCGCTTTTTAGAACCCATGCTCCTGCTCAAGGTTGAGCTTTTCGAAGCGTTACTTCTCATGAGTCTTTAAAAGCTCTCGATGATTTTGCAAGGTAGTTTCATGAGCTAACTTAAGAGAGTTCAGTTCGTTAGTTAGACGCTCAATATACTTCTTATCATCGTCATTCGTTTTATCTTGATTAGCATGATTAATAGCAAGTTCATCATAGTTGTCATCACTAGAATTGTCTACAAGTAAATCATCATCACCTAGCAAGTCATCTTCATCACTATTGAAATCAACATACTCGGGGTGTGATACCTTTGGGCCTTTAGCCATGAAGCATCTTCCAATTCCATCAAATGGTGACTCAAATATGTCGTAGGAGTTGGTTGACACAAGTGCTAGGCCGGCAACACCTTCATCTTGAGTATATTCGGAGTCAGAGTGATAACTTCTCTCAGAGTGGTCGTCGGAGTCGGAGCCGGATACCCATTCACCAACATGAGCTTGATGTCTTCGTTTTGTATAGCCCCTTAATGATTTGTCCTTCCTTTCCGAATCCTTGCTTCTCCGTGATGTTCTTCGTTCATAACGGTCATCTCTACTCCTTCTCACTCTTGGTCGTGAATCTTCTCTTCTACTTCTTCTTTTGGGAGAATCTTCTCTTCTTTTGTAGGGAGTCGTACACTCAATGGAGTAGTGTCTGGGTCTTCCACAATTGTAGCAATTACGTTCACGACTTGAAGATCTTTTGTCATTGTAGGACCTTGACTTGGAACTTCTTTCCTTGCTTCTATTCTTGTAGAACTTGTTGAAGTTCTTCACCATTAGGCTCAATTCTTTATTGAAGGTTTGTTTCTCACTTGATGATGTGGGAGCATCACATGAGGCTTTGTATGAACCACTTGACTTGTTGTGAAGCTCTTCCTTATCCTTGAGTGACATCTAATGAGCAACAATTCTTCCAATGACTTCCGTTGGCTTGAGATCTTTGTAATTGGGCATCATTTGGATTAATGTGCACACGGTATCATATTTACCATCGAAGGCTCTTAGGATCTTCTTGATGATGAATCTACCAGTCATCTCTTCACTTCCTAAGCCGGCAATCTCATTTGTGATGAGAGCAATCCTAGAGTACATTTCAGCGACACGTTCACCATCCTTCATTTTGAGCTTGTCAAGTTGACTTTGAAGCACATCCAATTTGGATTCCTTGACGGAGTCGGTACCTTCGTGCATATCAATCAAAGTATCCCAAATTTCCTTTGTATTCCCAAGATGGCTGATTTTGTTGAATTCTTTGGGGCACAATCCGTTGAAGAGAATATCACAAGCTTGAGCATTGTATTGCAAAATCTTCAACTCTTCCGCACTAGCTTCACGGTTCAGTTCTCTCCCATCAAATAATTCACCTTGCAAGCCAATACACACAATAGCCCAAATGGCGGTGTTATGTCTCAGAATATGCATTTTCATCTTATGCTTCCAACTAGCAAAATTTGTACCATCAAAGTAAGGACCTCTATGGTGGTAATTTCCCTCGTTAGAGGCCATACTCTCCTAGGTTGTGAAACCAAGGCTATGATCACCAAAAGCTATAGAAATCCAGGCAAATGGAGACCAATGCTCTGATACCACTTGTAGGATTGAAAGTATGTCTAGAGGGGGTGATTAAACTACTTGACCAAATAAAAATCTAGCGTTTTCCCAATTTTAAGTCTTGGCAGATTTTAGCAACTTAGCACTAGTCAAGTAAAAAACCTACACGTGCAAGTCTAAGAGTATAGCAGCAGAATGTAAAACATTGCACACGAAGGTAAAGGGAGGAGTTTGGAGGGAGCACACGCAATGTAGACACGGAGATTTTTGGCGTGGTTCCGATAGGTGGTACTATCGTACATCCACGTTGATGGAGACTTCAACCCACGAAGGGTGATGGTTGCGCGAGTCCATGGAGGGCTCCACCCACGAAGGGTCCATGAAGAAGCAACCTTGTCTATCCCACCATAGCCATAGCCCACGAAGGACTTGCCTCACTAGGTTAGATCTTCACGAAGTAGGCGATCTCCTTGCCTGTACAAACTCATTGGTTCAACTCCACAATCTTGACGGAGGCTCCCAAGTGACACCTAACCAATCTAGGAGACACCACTCTCCAAAAGGTAATAGATGATGTGTTGATGATGAACTTCTTGCTCTTGTGCTTCAAATGATAGTCTCTCCGACACTTAACTCTCTCTCATTGGATTGGATTTGGTGGAAAGATGATTTGAGTGGAAAGCAACTTGGGGAAGGCTAGAGATCAAGATTTATGTGGTTGGAATGGAATATCTTGACCTCAACACAAGTGTAGGTGGTTCTCTCTCAGAAAATGTATGATGGAAGTGTACGCATGTTCTGATGGCTCTCTCCATGAATGAAGAGTGGGTGGAGGGGTATATATAGCCTCCACACAAAATCTTTACACATAATTTACTAAACTTGGTGGGACCGATTCAAAAAACTCGGTCAGTCCGATTCAGTCCAAAATGTGACCGTTAGGATTTTCGGAGGGACCGATATGATCAACTCGATGGGACCGATTTCATTAGGGTTAGGTCATAACGTAATCTCAGTGAGACTGATTACACAAACTCGGTGGGACCGATTTTGGTAATAAGCAAACAGAGAGTTGGTCAGGCAAACTCGGTGGGACCGATTCGCTCATCTCGGTTGGACCGAAACGTTATGAACGGGAAACAGAGAGTTTGCATTGCGAACTCGGTGGGACCGATCGCTCATCTCAGTTATTCCTAAACGCTACGAAGGGAAACAGAGAGTTTGCAACCCCATCTTGGTGAGACCGAGATCCCTATCGGTGGGACCGAAGTGACTAGGGTTTTGTGGCAGTGGCTATGTCAACTGAACTTGGTGGCACCGGATGGAAAGTTTTGGTGGGGCCGAGTTTGACTTTTGGTTTGGGACATATGTGGATATGAGAAAGTGGTTGAGGATTTCGGAGCATATCTCTAAGCATTTTGAGGAAGTAACCCATTAAGCAACACCCCATCCCCTTTTAATAGTATTGGCTTTTCCTATGGACTTAATGTGATCTTGGATCACTAAAAGGTAAAATGTAGAGTCTTGAGCTTTGGAGCTTGAGCCAATCTTTTGTCCTTAGCATTTTGAGGGGTCCACATTTCTAATCCATGCCATGCCAATCGTTGAGCTTTCCTGAAATATTTATCATGAAATAGTATTAGCTCAAAGAGCTATATGTTGTTAGGAATTACCAAAACCACCCAGGGATAGTTGCCCTTTGAGCATGTCATGGGTTGCGCGTGTTAAACAACAAAACCTAGGCCATGGAACCCCTCAAAAAAGGCCATGGACCTGGTGGGCCTGGACTGTCAGCCTCTCGATGAACAGTCATCTCCCGATTCCTCTTGTTTGTTTGACCATGTCAGGAACGACAGACGGCGGCGCCGTGACGGGAGCACCAAGGCGGAGGACGACGTCGAGACCTCAGACCGAAACGAACTGGAGCCAGGGAAGATGCAAGTGGAGGGGAGTACAAGGGTTGACTTGTTCGGGTGTAGGGTGGGCCGGTGGAGCTGCCGCCGCCGGAGAACGTGTGGGAGTAGAGGGATGGCCTGGCCAGCGCCATAGGCTAGGATGGGTCACCGAGGCGTGCCGGCAGTAGCACCAGCTGCTGTAGGAAGAGGACGAAAGATTGAACAAAATAAATAAATACAAATGGATAGGTGGCTGGTCCCAGATATTTGTGTACGAGACCTGTTGGGTCCACTTGAGAAGGGGAATATGTTGGGAGGAAGGAGATTCAAAGCATGGCAGCCCAGTGAACTAGTTACATACATAAGAAAATAGCCACTAATAAAAATTAAACAAGTTAATGGGTTCTTAGACAAAATATTTCGAACAAAATAGATAATTGCAACAAATAGGCTAATGTATGAAACACTTAGATGATAAAGGTCCTTAAACAGATAATTACAACAAACATTTCGTCTTCTTTCATGTTGGCATAGCAGGGGTCGATGATGGTTGCGGTGAGGTCAACCACGGAGTGCTTCTCCTACCCATTGCCGACTTGTATTGCTTCTGGATGTCGACAAGCTTGTTGCACCAGATGGCTAAATCGTCGCGTTCTTCCTTCTCTCCACCATAGCAAAGGTGCAATCAGCGCTGCCGATGAAACAGGCGAATGCTCCAGAACCTCTGATGGCCCTATAGCAGCGGTAGACGAGAACCTCGTCCCGCACGCATACCTGCGTGATGGCGATCTGCTGGTGCCTGTCAGGAGACGAATGGATGGGCACAAGGCCTAGTCCCGCGACCTTGTGCTTTCTCCTCCTGTAGGTACTGCTTGAACTTGGCGAGGCAGAGCTTCACTTAGTCCGAATTGTTGGTGTACCTCACATTCAACTTGGTGCTACCATGGGTCTCACTGGCGAACTCAAAGGTGAACTCCTTGCTGAAGTCCCTATTCAGCAGGCTCACCCGTCAGATCGCCATTGGAGTCTCTTCAAGTGAACGAGTGGGTAGGCGGCGGCAACCGTTCATTTTTCAGCTCTTGGGGACCTGCATTCAACAGTAAACCGAGTGTGTACATGCGACAATTGTTACTACCCCTCCCTCGCCTGCTGCACACCCGATAGAACATGCACCCTTAGCGCATTCAAACTCCTCCATTAAGAAACCTATTTCGGCCACATGTCGGTTCATGAGCGGGTCTGTATTAGTACTATAATAACAAGTGTTAGTGGTCACTTTACCTAAAATTAATTAGCTTTAATTAAAATTCATTCTTAAATCAAGCAAAGCATTCGCTCGCTCTATCAGTGCCACAGGATCAATATGCACATCAAATAGAATTATTATTCTCAGGACGCACATGATCAACACATTTGCCACACTTTCACACAGACAATACTACCAGGTTTGAATAGCTTGTTATGGTTGTTGTCCTCTACATCATCATGTCGTATTTCCCAGCTTGCAAGATTCAGAAGCAACCCATTGGAGCCTTTGCATAAAGTGAATCTCGGGATTAAATCCATCTTGGCTAGCCATGTCATACAAGCCAAGAACTTGGCGGTTGCTCTTGACCATCACAACATCTGTAGTTGAGTATTCCTATTTGCACAGATAAGAAAGAGCATGATTACTATAATAGTGGCACTAGTTGAAGCAAACTTTATTTCCAAAATGAGGAAAGATTGCGATAGAATAGCTTTATTTAAAAAATGCAACGTTAGCACAGTATGACAAAGCACAATCATGTTGATAAATGACAGTACTAACCTTTGTGAGATGACTTTGGGAGATCAAGTTATTCTTCATGTCCCCGTATCTCACCATGAAGGCTATTTGTTGACATCCATTAAAACCTCAGTGTGGCAGTAGAAGGAGGAGCATCGACTCATTTCAATCACTTTTTTGTGCAGTTCAACTAAAGTTATGGCGCCGGCCAGTTAGAGAGGGGGCCCACGCCACCTCAATGGTAGGCGTGATGGACTCAACTTGTTCAGTGCACATGGACTTGATTCTGTCAGATAGGTATTCTGCAAGTTATCTACATTGTAAATGAAATGGTAGCTAAGACAATAGCTCTATTTTAAATGTATTATTATTTCATTTTATCAGTGGTAGTAGTGGTGCCAAAACAGTAGCACAAGATCACTAGCTGGATGCAGAGTCAAAATCAACCAAAAAGGAACACACCCGGTCATGGGACCATAACCGAGAGAGGGGCCCCTACGCCGCCATGACTCGATGTGGTCAACCTGCAGATCCACTCGAAGATTCAATTCATGCGACTTTTTCTGCAGTTCACCTGAAATGAAGCAAAGGTTGCATCATCCAGCTAGCACGAAGTAGTTGCTCACACAAGCTAGCAGGTTCTTCTTTAGTAGTTGCACTAAAATTGAGCAACATTAAGATTGGTTGTCCTGCTAATGCAATGCGCAACTATAATTTGCTTATCCCTGTGTGTAGTTGGACTAAAATAAAGTGCCATTATGGTGACAATGACGACTCATCTTGCAAAGGTTAATAAAAGGTTGCACGAGATTACCAGCAGATTTGACGGAGATTTTGGGAACTCCAATCAACATTTTGTGCAGTTCCACCAAAATTGAGAAACATTTCCCACGTGACATTTTAGTTAACTGCACAAGACACTCATTGCAAAAAGTGTTTTGTGCAGTTCAGCAAAAGTTCATAATAGCAACAAGGTGAAATGGATATCCCTATCCGCACAAAAGGATAGAAAGAAAACAATTACTGGTCAATAACAAGATAGGAAACATACATGAAATGAAAATAAGCATCTTGATTATGTTCATGGCAATCACGCAAGGATAGTAGAAATTTTAAAACGACAACATTTATTCATGTTACCGGAAGCATTACGATCAACAATGACATTCATCAAATATGGGATTGCTTTAATGGTGGCATTGCTTGTTTACCAGATACAATAGATCAATAGCAGCTAAATAGTTGGTTTAAGGGCATGGCAGAGTGGGGACACCAAGACACTCAGCATCGTAAATAAGCAACTTACTTATCATACTGGGAAAAAATAGCATGAGTACCATTTGTAACACAGTTTAATTGCATCATATAACTCGAGGCATTAGATTAACAATAACATTGGTTAGACATGTCCTTAGGGTAACAATGATTGCTTCATTTTACATGCGCCCTTACATTAACAACATCAAAAAGTTGGTATAAGGACATGCAACATTGGATGCATCAGCACAATGTACTTACGAGGATGCATAAAGCAGTGGTGCCGAGTTTGTTCATACGCTGTGAGGGCAGCAAATCTAATCCTGGAGACCTTTTACTATGTGAGGTCAGCAAATCTAATCCTAGACATACTCTGTTGACTTGTCCACCAGCCTCCACTTTCTATCCTTTTTTCAACCAATAATAGATCTGTTCCTTATCCAGTTTGTACTGCCTTTTCTCTTTATTTCCCTTTTCAACCAAGAGACAGGTTGGGTATCCAGTCTCTACTACTTTACCCCTGCTATTTCCTCTCCGAATCAAGTCCTAGATTCATGCCACAACTTTCCCCCCTTAGTTGTTTGAACCAAGTCCTAGACTCGACTGCATGAAGTAGCTTTATGTCTAACAACACTAAAAATTTAGGTGGCTTTGGAAGAGCTAATGGAGATAGAAAAAGATCCACATGCAGCCTCGTGGGGTGCTGGGGCAGTAGAGCAAGGCCGCTTTTGAAGGAACTTATACCTGAGGGTCGTTGAGATGTGGCAAGGAGGGCGGCGGGAGGTCCGATCTAGCCACAATATGACAGGGAGGAAGAAGGGGTCTGAGGACCTCCCGAGCCGACGCTGTGTTGAAGAGAAGGTCACGAGTAGAGGATCGGGACCCACCGGCAGCTGTGGGTTTCCTCCCTCCTCGCTGATGATCGCGTGAATGATGTACCTAGTCCCCTACACACCCCAGCCGAAGGGATCTGGTCGGATCTGTGACCAGCCGTGAGCAGAGAGAGAGAGTCGCTACTGCTATCTTGTTTAGATCTAGAGAGGATGAGAGAATGAAGAGAGCAACTCTAGCTAGTAAAGCCAGCGCTTAGGCTCCTGCCTATATATATAGTGGAGTGATTATCTTTTTCTCACCACAATAAGAGTTTCCATTTGTGTACATGGCATTAAAGAAAAGAAACTCTATATTTAACGTGACTAACTGCACGTCGCACTTTGTATTGTACTGTACTACTCCTATGCCGGGGATATACCCTGCGGTATGACCCGACTAGAGTTATAACCCGGCTGGGACCTGGTAAACCGGCAGCTGTTAAGTCAGATGATAACCCGGCAGGTGTTAAGTTAGATGATAACCCGGCAGATGTTAAGTCAGATCATAAACCTGCAGGAAGTCATAACCCGGTAGACAATCATAAACTGGCAGACCATCATAAACCGGCAGACAGTCATAACCTAGCAGACAGTCATAACCCTGTTGACAGCCATAACCCGGCAGACAGAGTCGCCTGGGTTAGTAAGCCCGAGACATTATGAAGCCCAAGACATTAAGAAGCCCATGAAGAGAGGTCAGAATAGTTTAAGTGTTGATCTGAGTTGGACTCTACATGTAACTTTCCCCTTCAACATATATAAGGAGGGGCAGGGCACCCCAAAGGGGGGAGAAAAGTATCTTAAGGGTGAGGCATAACTGAGAGAGCCGGTTTACAGCGACTCCCTCGTGATGATAATGAGACCTAGCTATAAACAGCAAATAGGTTTGTTACCGGATGATGTTTCCCGGGGCCCGAAGCTGTCTAAATCCTTGTCTTGTGTTGCGTCTCTCGATTCCGCTCAACCCCTCTCAAGTTACCACATAGATGCGTTGGCCTCATGACTAAGTCCTCACACTAGGACATCTGCCGTGACATTTCCACGACATCCTACTTACTAGTCTACTAGTAGTATATTGTTCACTTGTGCTCCCCGGCCCTCCATTCATTGAGCAACCCCACGAGTGAATAAACATATAGTACTAGTACATATAGAACAGACAAGCTCGAACTATTTTTGCTTTGAGATATCAACGATATAGTTTAACCACATTGCATCAATGGACTCAATACTTTGAAGTAACCTATATGTATAAACACATGCACAGTTTACATTGTGAATCGCTAGCTAGTGCTTGAACTGTATTTGTTTACATGTACCACCTTTTTCTTTTGGTTTTCTGCTCAATGTCGCAATTCATCGATACAAAATTATACTAGGAGTATTTAAAAGTTGAGGGCGGGGCTTTTCCCGGGCAGTACGCATGGCAGTTTTCGCGTAGCCAGTTTGACAACGAGGTGAGGACGGTGAGGGACTAGCGGATTAAACTTACTGTTGGAAAGGCAGGGCTGTGTGATTTGACGGCTCGTTACTGCTGGAAAGATGGGGTCTTGTGATATGACTGCTCATTATAGTCATTATTACTGCGGCGCTACGATCGGGGTGATGCTCCCCTTTCGTTCCCCACACTAATCTTGTGCATGACACGTCGACCCGGGTGCTGACTCCCCCACATGTCGGCGACGTCACAAGGAGCAAAAAATCATGTGGTATATTGGTCACCATTGTATTTCATGTCAAATTTTGACTATAGATTGAACTAATAAAATGTACATTCATGTTACAAAAAATTATATCATTCAAAACTATGTTCAAATACAAATCCAATGACATAATTTTTGTTGACATGCATTAACATTTTGTTAGCTAAATCTGTTGGGGAACCTAGCATGCAATTTTTTAAAAAAAAATCCTATGCTTCACACAAGATCTATCTAGGAGATGCATAGCAACAAGAGGGGGGGAGTGTGTCCACGTACCCTCATAGACCGATAGTGGAAGAATTAGGTTAACGCGTTTGATGTAGTCGAACGTCTTCGCGATCCAACCGATCAAGTACCAAATGTACGACACCTCCGAGTTTAGCACACGTTCAACTCGATGACGTCCCTCGAACTCTTGATCCAGCAGAGGGTCGAGGGAGAGTTCCGTCAGCACGACGGCGTGGTGATGTTGATGTGATCCGCGCAGGGCTTCGCCTAAGCATTACGTGAATATGACTAGAGGAGTAAACCATGGAGAGAGACTCCGCACACGGCTTGGAACTGTCGGCGTTCTGGGAACGGGGGTCCCCAGACTTGCCTGCCTGCGGCCTGCGGTGTGGCTCAAATGGGGGCCCAACATGGCCCATCTTCATCAAGCACAAGACTCAAGACCCTCGCGAGGGGCCAAGCCTCGCGAGGCGGATGACACGGCGCATCCTCAGGCGCAGCCTCCTCAGGTTGGCTCACGAGGAGACGGAGATATCAAGGTGGGCTGCCTCGTGAGGTGCCCGTGACGCAAGCCATGACGATCGAGGGTGCCAGGCGGGCGCCAGCGCGCGCAGCGTCCTTCTTTCCTCTTTGGTGCAAAGGGGGCAAGCGCAGCCGCGAAGTACCAAGGCATCAGGCAAAGGTTGCCATTTCGGTGCAACGAGACCAGGACCAAGCGGACTATGAGACGGAGGTCACCATGGAGCCCAGCACGGCGTCACCGCAGAGTCTTTCGCAGGCGAAGACCACCTTTAGTCAGGATAAGAGTACTTGCTGTCCCCCTTCAAATTAGCCCGCCATTGTTGGCTCCCTTCCCGCTCGATATTTGGGAAGAGGACCAGGGCCTCTATAAATAGGGACCGGCCACCCACGTAGCAAGGGGTTCGATCGGTTGGTAGGTTCAAGTTCGGTTCGGTGTGTAGATCCGGCTAGCAAGCAGAGAGGGAGAGAGAGAGAGAGAGAAAAGGCGGCGGAACTCCTCCCAGTAGTTCGTCGCCCCAGCCAAGAACAGACCCTCACAGGCTGTTCTTCCCTGTATTATTCATCATCATCAGCCCCAAGAGGCAATCCATCCACCACACACTGGAGTAGGGTATTACACCATAATGGTGGCCCGGACCAGTATAAATCTTGTGTCTCTTGTGTGATTCTTTTAGTAGTTTACTCTTTGTGAGACGGGGAGGTGGAAGGCGTGATTTCCGTGCGCACCCCAGTGTTCGAACCTTAAGGGTCTGCCGGAGCCCGAAATCTGACATTTGGCGCGCTAGGTAGGGGTGCACCGGAATCCGTCTCCCACCGCTCCGTTCTCCTCCGACCGTCGCATCCATGTCCGACGCTCGTCGGGCCCGCGCCGAGTGCCGGGCCGCCATCGCTTCTCGCGTCGCCCAGACGGCCCCCGTCGGTGGGCGTCCTCGTCATTCCCCTTCGCCCGCCATCAACGCCGCCACCGGTCCGGCGGGGGGCGAGCAGCAGGCATCGTCTTAGCACCCGTCCATGCGGCAAGACGGCCGCACCGCTACTCCATCACTCGCACCAGCCGGTTCTTCGTCCCCCGCGCTCCGCGCACCCTTGGAGGCTCGAGCTGCGCTCCTCGCGGCAAATGAGCTCCTGCGCTACCACCCCGTCGACGACGTCTACGAAGAATGGCTCGACCGCGTCACCGAGCTTGTCCGCGCCGCAGGGGGCTCTTCCGCGCCGTCTGTCCCTCTGCGCCGCACTCCGCCCCGCGCGGGCAACGAAGCTCCAGAGGCGCACCAGCCGCCTCCCCTCCAAGAAGATGCCATGGCTCCAAGGCGCTTGGCCCCTGGGCGGAACCCGCTCCGTCAGGCGCGAGCGCAGCAGGAGCGGAGCTGCCAAGAAGTTCCTCGCCCGCAAGGGGCCGCTAGGGCGCTCCCTGCTCCGGCACGCCGCGACCCTGCTCCAGCTCCGGCGCGCCAAGACCCCGCCCTGCTCCTAGCTGCAGCACGTGGGGACCCTCAAGACCAAGCTCTCCACCAACTGAAGCCTTTCATGGCCACCGCGGGCCGCCGTGCCTACACCACCGAGCTGCGTAGCGTCGCGTGGCCCGGCAAGTTCAAGCCTGACCTGCCTCCTCGCTACGACGGCACGACCGATCCCGCAGAGTTCCTCCAGCTCTATGAGCTGGGCATCGAGGCTGCCAGCGGGGATGAAAAGGTCATGGCGAACTGGTTCCCCATGGCGCTCAAGGAAGGAGCTCGAACCTGGCTCCTGAATCTGGCTCCAGGCACGATCTCCTCCTGGGACCAGATGCGCACCCGCTTCATCGCCAACTTCCAAGGTACTCGCGACCGGCCGCCCGCCATGAGCGACATGTGCCGCATCAAGCAACAACCCGGAGAGACCCTGCAGAAATACATCCAGCACTTCAACAGCGCGCGCCTCAAGATCCCCAAGGTGTCCGAGGAGGCCATCATCTCGGCCTTCTCTGACGGCGTGCGCGACGTCAAGATGAAGGAGGAACTGGCGATGCATGAAGACCTTTGCACCTCCCTGGAGCTGTTCAACTTGGCGAACAAGTGCGCCAGGGCTAAGGAGGGACGTCTTTCCCTCCTCGAGCTTCCTGCCGCGGACCCAGAAGAGAAGAAGCCCAAGGCCAAGGACGTGAAGCACAAGGGGGCTGCCGTACTCGCGGCAGAACCAGACACAAAGCGGGGCAAGGATCTGCCCGAATCCTCCAGGGGCAGCCGGTACTGTGTGTACCATGACCTCCACACCCACAACACGAACGAATGTCAAGAACTCCGCGCCGTGCGAGAAGGAAGGATCGGCCGTCGCCCTGACCATGCTGACCGGGACTACGGCCGAGGAGGAGGAAGAAACCCAGGACGCTGGGAAGATCGCGGCCCGCGCCAGGGGTGGCGCGACCAACCTCGTGAGGACCGCTGGCGGGACCTGCCTCGCGAGGAAGACTGGAGGGATCGGCCTCGTGAGGACCGCCCTCATGGCAATGCAGGCCTACCTCCGTTGCCGCCTCAGCCAAGGAGGAACGAAGACCGCCATCAAGACGAGGGGGCTGGGGGCTTCCAAGAGCCACGCGCAGTCGCCTGCATCCTAGGCGGAGCCCAAGCCCCAGCCTCTTAACGTATCTTCAAGCAGTTCGCCCGCGAAGTGAATGCAGTTCTCCCCAGGCTCGAAGCAACGCGCCCCCTCAGGTGGTCGGCGTGCGCCATCACGTTCAGCTCGGCAGACCAGCTCAAGTGCGCAGCCACGGCAGGAGTCCTCCCGATGCTTTGCTCCCCAGTCATCAGCAACGTGCTGGTCACCAAGACCCTCATCGACGGTGGGGCAGGGCTCAACGTCCTGTCCGTGGAAACATTCAACAACCTCCAAGTGCCCTATGACCAGCTTCAGCCGACCAAGCCTTTCTCTGGGATCACCGATGGTTCCACAGTCCCGATCGGGTAGGTCTGCCTCCCTGTCACCTTCGGGGCATGCAGCAACTACCGCACCGAGCTCATCGACTTCGACGTCGCCCACATCCGCCTGTCGTACAACGCCATCCTCGGCTACCCAGTGCTGGCCAAGTTCATGGCTGCGACTCACCACGACTACAACGTCCTCAAGATGCCAGGAAGTGGCGGCGTCATCACGGTGCCCTGTGAAGAGAAGGATGCAGTGTGTTCCCTGGAGCGAGCCTATCAGGCCGCGTCGCTAGAAGACCCAGATCGCGGAAGCGGGAGGCTTCCTGAGACCACCCCCAAGAAGAAGAAGACATCGTCAGGCTCGGCCCCTCAGGAGGCAGGCCCTTCAGGGCCCGTCTCTGCCTAGGGGGACCCTCCTTCCATCGCATAAGGAAGCGCGCCCAGCGCTCTCCTTAGGCAGGGCTCGGGGGCTCTCACCTGGAGGGCCACCGACCTAGCCAGAGTCACAAGGGAGGCGCTTGGGCACCATGTGGAGGCGTGCTTCGAGGCACGTTTCCCCCGAGAAGGAGCCGTGCAAGGAAGGTCAGACCAGCAGGAGTTCGTTAACAAGGCCATTCAAGAACTACAGGAGACAAGGATCATGAGAGGTTGCCGCCGCCTACTAGCTATGGCCCCACATCCAGGCGAGGATGGTGGGCTGCGCGTCTGCGTCGACGTGCTAGGGCTTAATCAGATCGCCACGACGGAGCGTCTCTGGCCCTCACAAGTGGGGCGCTGCGGGGGTCCACTCCACAGCTATGTTCGCATGCCCTACGGCCTGCCGAGCATGGCTGCGGCGTACCAGCGCCTCATGAGGGGCATCATGGAGGCTCAGGAAGACAGGCGTTCCGCGGCCTTGGCGGAGATGAAGACAGCTCGCGAGGAGTTACCAGTGCCTCCGGAGCCCCCCGAGGCCCAGGGGCCTGGGGGCTCGTGAGGATCAGCTTCCGCAGCCCACCGAGTCTGCTGCACCAACGCCACTTCGCCGACGACATCCTCAGGTGACATCTTTCGAGTTCCATTCCCAGCTGGGAGCGCCCCCCAGGGTTGCATCACTCCCAGGCCACGTGGGTCCGTCCCTGCGGCATGTATCCCCTTTTATCTTTCGGTCGTTAGTTTGCCTTGTTGGGGGCGCCCCTCGGGCTACATCATCCCCAAGCCGCTCGGGCCAGACCCAGCGGCGTGTATCTCACTCGCGTTTATTTCCAACTATGCATTGCCTATCATGCTTGATTGCATGATGCCTGTCCGCGGCATCCTTTCTTCTCCATGTCGGCCACTTGCACGTTAAAGGGGGGGTGCCTGAGCATCGCGGCTCAGGGCTCTTACTGGCACTCCAGCCCTCACCCTCTGGCCTTGTCCATGGCATCGCGACCTGGCATACCAGCGACGGCTGAGACAAGCTCGAGGGCCGGGACCCGAGGACGTAGAGTACCGGCATCTAACCAAATTTAGCAGGGACACATCTCAAGATATGGCCCAGTGCCAGGCGCAACCCACCTAGAGGTAGGGCCTCGTGAGTCCCGCGCTGGCTCACGGGTGCCTAGATACACCTCACCTAGCCCTACCGTGCCGGCCACGTGTCAGGGCGGGGCTGTACACGCCCCAGGGGCTCCTCCCGGAGGGGAGCCCCCTCCCACGTACCAATGGAAGCACCATGCTCCATGCTAGCTGACGACACTACCGAGGCGCGGCTATGCCCGTACACATACGGAAGCGCTATGCTCCGCGCTGGTGATAAACAACTGGGGGTGGCCTCCGGGCCGCATTAACCTCAGGGAGCCCAGAGCTCAGTGGCTGGCCTCATCGCAACACCTCCCCTCGGGAGTGCCGCATGAGGGGGCTAGGCACGGGGGCTACGACTGGGTCACGCCCAGACGTACGCCGCCCAGCCAGGCCCCTCGGGCCTGGTTCGTCGCGCGCCTCTCCCCGAGCGGAGCCAAGGTATGAAGGCCATTTGCGCGTCAAGGGGGACCCCTGAGCATCGCGACTCAGGGGCCTAACTGGTCCCGTAGCCCCTCACTCCTTAGTTCCGAAAGGCTATGCTGGGTGAGGTACGCGCGGGGCCGGGCTCTGCAGACGTAGAACGGTAGCCCCGCTTACATCGCACCTCATCACCCGCTGTTTGCGCGTCAAGGGGGACTCCTGAGCATCGCGACTCAGGAGCCTAACTGGCTCCGTAGCCCCTCACTCCTTAGTTCCGAAAGGCTATGCTGGGTGAGGTACGCGCGGAGTTGGGCTCTGCAGACGTAGAACAGAAGATACACCTACATCGCGCCTCCCTACTTGTTGTTCGCGCGCCAAGGGGGACTCCTGAGCATCACGACTCAGGAGCCTAACTTGTCACGTATCCCCTCACTCCTTTGGTCCCGTACTGGTTTCCGGTCGGGGCTAATGCTGGGTGAGGCAAGCGCGGGGCCGGGCTCTGCCGGCGCAGAACACAAGCAAGTAGGGAAGAAAAGCATAAAATTCAAGGAACTTAAAGCAAATATTACAGTCCATACTATCGTCTTAGTACCAAACGCAAGTTTAAATGCCTCCCCGAGGCGTGATGCACGTGCAGGAATTGAAGGGAGAACAGGGATGGAACGGAGTCACTTGTCGGCGGTGAAGCTGTGCGGAGCGGCCTCGCCTCGTGGAGCAGCGGGGCCGGCAGCGCCTTGCCTTGGCTTGGTGCTGAAGGCCCGGAACTTCCTCAGCAGCGCCTCTGCGCGCCCCTTCACGGCTTCGACAGCGGTGGCAGAACCCTCGCCGCTCACCGGTTCCAGCAGGCCGTCGATGTCGGCATTGGGATCACGGAGGTAGATGTGGGCGAAGACCCGCGTCAGCGCAGCAGAAGACAAGACGTGCGCCTCGGCCTCGGCCGCGGGGCCGATGCCAAGGGCGACATCCCCAAGGGACTTAACCAGGAAGGGAAGCAGCTTGGCGGGGCCGTCCCCGTCACTGGCTAGCGGGTTGTCCAGGCCTCTCTCGTAAATCATCTTCGACGAAGCACGGGCATCTTTCTCCATGTCCGCGAAGGCCACGCGATCCTCGGCAAGAACCCGGGCCTTAGCGTCCATCTCGACCTTCGTCACCTCCAGCTCCTTCTTCAACGCGCCTAGGTGGTCGCGGCGCTTCTTGAGCTTGGCCTCCTGGTCCTCGAGCACCGCCTCGCGTGCCTTCGCCCCCTTCTCCAGCTCTTGGCGCAGGCGGACCTCCTCCGCAAGTTGGCCCCGCAGGCCTTGCAGCTCGTCTTCAAGCGCCTTGCAACGGCCACGGACTTCAACCACCTCTCCCAGGGCCGCGTCTCGAGCAGCCTTCGCCTCGAGGGTGGCCTCCCTCTCTTTGTCACAGGCCGTCGAGGCCTGAACCAGCGCCGCCCGAATCGAAGCATCAGAACGAATCCACCCCGAAGCCAGTTCCAGGCGCCCGGCCACCAGGCGAGGGTCGCCGCCAAGAAGATCCTGCCGCAGCCGGTCCAGTTTGGCGACGGCACGCTCCAAGACGGAAGAAGGAGGCGGAGAAACGTCGGTGCGCCCCAAGACAACAGGAGGGGCCGGGGAAGCAACGGTCACTGGAACGGGAGGAGAAAGTAGCGGCGGCGAGGCCACAATGTCCTGAAGCAGAGTCCGCTGCGCCTCCGCAGCCGTAGCAGCGGCGCCAGACGAGGGCACCTCCGGGGTCACTTGGGCCATGGGGGCTGAGCTCGCCCCAGCCAGCTCAGCCAAGCCTCGCAGGGATGCGCGGGCAGGAAGGCCCGCGCGTCACAATCTCCCTCCCCTGCAGGTGAAGGCGTCGCCGCAGGTGGGGCCTCAGGGGCTCCCTTCGGCTTCTTCACCACGGGCGCCAGCCTATCCAAGAGAAGCAATCATCAAGCCTCGTCGGCGGAACGAGAACCGAAAGACCAAGGATCAAGCACTTACGGGTCTTCGTCGGTGAGCTCGGGCAGCCTCCGGCCTAACTTGAAGCCTGACAGCCGGCTGGAAGGGTCGACCTCAGAAGCAGAAGGCGCGTCCCCGGTTCGCCCCGGAGTCAGGCCGGACCCGCGGGAGATCAGCCCAGTCCTGTCCTTCTTCGGGATCGTGGGCGAGCTCCCGCTACCCTGCACATCATCATCATCATCATCATCATCATCCTCATCGTCATCGCTCAGGCGGAGAGTGCGGGACCCGCGCCGGAGGAGGGGAGCCCTCGACTCTCCATCAGTCTCCCCAGAGTCAGGCCCCTCTCCCCGCTCCTCTTCCTCCTCCTCATCGCTGGAGCCGCCGGAGGGCACATCCACCGGTCCTTCAGAAGCCACCGCGGGCACGAGCCCGACCCCGTTAAAAACAGGCATGGACTTCACCACCCACTTACAGTCGTCACGAAGGAACAAGGGCTTGGGAGCGCCCTTCGGCCTTGCCACCTCGCCCCCGACCAGAGATTGGAGAACCGCGGTCACATCCTCTTCGTCCACAGCCTCGGGGCACGGATGAGGCCTCCACATTGGAGGAGAGTACTCCTGGAGCGGGGCCAGCTGGTGCTCCAGGAATTCCTTCAGCAGCGACGCACCGGTCAACTTCGCCGCCGCCATGTTGGCCGGCCTCAGGTCCGCGTCCATCTTCTCCAACACCAGTTTCGCGCGGGGGTCGGTGAGCTCCGCTCGGCACCAGTCGCTGGTGCTCACGGGTTGCTCCGTGGACAAGATCAGCCGAGGGTGGATGCGCCCGACATCTGCCAAAACCCACTTGCTCCTGAAGCCCTCAATCCTCTTCCCGGGATTCGAGATGGAAATGGTACCGCCATACGCGACGAAGCCTGCGCACGCAGAAGGAGAGCTGCCGGAGACCCGGAGGGAGAAGTAGTGGCGCATCAAGGCCACCGAAGGCTGCACCCCTACGTGGGCCTCGCAGTAGTAAGAGAAGATCGGCAGAAGGAGGACAGAGTTGGGGTGGAGATGCAGAGCCTGCAAGTCGTAATGGCGGAGGACGGAGAAGAAGAACTCGGAAAAGGGAGGCACCAAGCCCGCAGGAATGGAGCTTACAAAGAGAGGGTAAAAGGTGCTCCCTCGGCCCTCGGGGGTGGCGGAGCCGGCCTTGAACACCTCCGTCCCGTTGAGCCCTGTGCTGTCGGCATCCGGCATAGCCGGGCAAGGCTCGCCTTGGACACATTCGGCGGATCTAGAGCAGGGGAATACCAAGCTTTGGCCGGAGGCTGGCGAGGCGCCATGGCTTCCTAGGTCGCGCAGCTGGAGTAGATCTGAAGTTTGGAGGAAGGAAGGGAAGGCGCAAGAAAGGGGATCTGAGCAGCGACCGAAGAAAGCAAAAGGCGAAGTCTGGGCAGATGCCTCTCCTTTACCAACCTGCGCAGTTGCTGAAGCACCCACGTCCCGTCAACCGCCACGTGGTGCCCAAGGCAGCAGGCTGTTAGGGCCCGCGGCGCTTCGCCCTTGCCCTTTCGCCTCTCGGCACGGCCAAGCCCATGCGCGCCTTGGGCCCGGGGGCTACTGTCGGCATTCTGGGAACGGGGGTCCCCAGACTTGCCTGCCTGTGGCCTGCGACGTGGATCAAATGGGGGCCCAACATGGCCCATCTTCATCAAGCACAAGACTCAAGACCCTCGCGAGGGGCCAAGCCTCGCGAGGCGGACGACACGGTGCATCCTCAGGCGCAGCCTCCTCAGTTTGGCTCACGAGGAGACGGAGATATCAAGGCGGGGTGCCTCGTGAGGTGCCCGTGACGCAAGCCATGACAATCGAGGGTGCCAGGCGGGCGCCAGCGCGCGCAGCGTCCTTCTTTCCTCTTTGGCGCAAAGGGGGCAAGCGCAGCCGCGGAGTACCAAGGCATCAGGCAAAGGTTGCCATTTCGGTGCAACGAGACTAGGACCAAGCGGACTACGAGACGGAGGTCACCATGGAGCCCAGCACAGCATCACCGGAGAGTCTTTCGCAGGCGAAGACCACCTTTAGTCAGGATAAGAGTACTTGCTGTCCCCCTTCAAATTAGCCCGCCATTGTTGGCTCCCTTCCCGCTCGATATTTGGGAAGAGGACCAGGGCCTCTATAAATAGGGACCGGCCACCCACGTAGCAAGGGGTTCGATCGGTTGGTAGGTTCAAGTTCGGTTCAGTGTGTAGATCCGGCTAGCAAGCAGAGAGGGAGAGAGAGAGAGAGAGAAGGCGGCGGAACTCCTCCTAGTAGTTCGTCGCCCCAGCCAAGAACAGACCCTCGCGAGGCTGTTCTTCCCTGTATTATTCATCATCATCAGCCCCAAGAGGCAATCCATCCACCACACATCGGAGTAGGGTATTACACCACAATGGTGGACCGAACCAGTATAAATCTTGTGTTTCTTGTGTGATTCTTTTAGTAGTTTAGCTCTTTGTGAGACGGGGAGGTGGAAGGCGTGATTTCCGCGCGCACCCCAGTGTTCGAACCTTAAGGGTCTGCCGGAGCCCGAAATCTGACAGGAACAATTGGTGTGTCTCCAAGGGGTGCCCTGCCCACGTATATAAAGGAGGGAGAGGAGGAGGACGGCCACTAGGGGGCGCGCCAACAGGGGGAGTCCTACTAGGACTCCAGTCCTAGTAGGATTCGGTCCCCCCTTTTTTTCCTTCTCATGGAGGGGGAAAGAGTGAAGGAGAGGGAGAGGGGGAAAGGAAAGGGGGGGCGCCCCCTTCCCCTTGTCCAATTCAGACAGCCCATGGGGGGCACCACCCCTTGTGGGTTTCCCTCTCTCTCCCCCTATGGCCCATGTTGGCCCATACTTCCCCGGGGTGTTCCGGTAACCCCTCGGTACTCCATAAATATCCGAAACGTCTTGGAACCATTCTGGTGTCCAAATACTATCATCCAATATATCAATCTTTACCTCTCGACCATTTCAAGACTCCTCGTCATGTCCATGATCTCATCCGGGACATCGAACAATCTTCGGTCACCGAACACATAACTCATAATACAAATCGTCATCGACCGTTAAGCGTGCAGACCCTTCGGGTTCGAGAACTATGTAGACATGACCGAGAGACATCTCCGATCAATAACCAATAGCGAAACCTGGATGCTCATATTGGTTCCTACATATTCTACGAAGATCTTTATCGGTCAAACCGCAATAACAACATACGTCATTCCCTTTGTCATCGGTATGTTACTTGCCCGAGATTCAATTGTCGGTATCTTCATACCTTGTTCAATCTCATTACCGGCAAGTCTCTTTACACGTTCCGTAATGCATCATCCCGTAACTAACTCATTAGTCACATTGCTTGCAAGGCTTATAGTGATGTGCATTACCGAGAGGGCCCAGAGATACCTCTCCGATACACGGAGTGGCAAATCCTAATCTTGATCTATGCCAACCCAACAAACACCTTCAGAGACACCCGTAGAGCATCTTTATAATCAACCAGTTATGTTGTAACTTTTGATAGCACACAAGGTGTTCCTCCGGTATTCGGGAGTTGCATAATCTCATAGTCATAGGAATATGTATAAGTCATGAAGAAAGCAATAGCAATAAAACTTAATGATCATTATGCTAAGCTAATGGATGGGTCTTGTCCATCACATTATTCTCCTAATGATGTGATCCCGTTCATCAAATGACAACACATGTCTATGGTCAGGAAACTTAACCATCTTTGATTAACGAGCTAGTCTAGTAGAGGCATACTAGGGACACTTTGTTTTGTCTATGTATTCACATATGTATCAAGTTTCCAGTTAATACAATTCTAGCATGGATAATAAACATTGTAGGACCTTGAAGTAGATGTGTCTAGAGGGGGGTGATTAGACACTTCATGCCAAAGTTGCAATTTTTAAGCTTTTTCGGTTTGAGTGGAGTTTAAGCATAATTTCAGCACTCACAATACATATCAAGCAAGTATGCAA
Organism: Triticum monococcum; assembly: GCA_034509565.1. Lineage (NCBI taxonomy): Eukaryota > Viridiplantae > Streptophyta > Magnoliopsida > Poales > Poaceae > Triticum > Triticum monococcum. Next base: position 143,025,404 of record CM067841.1, on the reverse strand, counting down.
AGTGTATATAGGCAGCGGAAAGTAAAGCATGCAACTTGCAAGAATGTAAAGGGAAGGGTTTGGAGAATTCAAACGCAATCGGAGACACGGATGTTTTTCCCGTGGTTCGGATAGGTGGTGCTATCCTACATCCACGTTGATGGAGACTTCAACCCACGAAGGGTAACGGTTGCGCGAGTCCACGGAGGGCTCCACCCACGAAGGGTCCACGAAGAAGCAACCTTGTCTATCCCACCATGGCCATCGCCCACGAAGGACTTGCCTCACTAGCGGTAGATCTTCACGAAGTAGGCGATCTCCTTGCCCTTACAAACTCCTTGGTTCAACTCCACAATCTTGTCGGAGGCTCCCAAGTGACACCTAGCCAATCTAGGAGACGCCACTCTCCAAGAAGTAACAAATGGTGTGTTGATGATGAACTCCTTGCTCTTGTGCTTCAAATGATAGTATCCCCAACACTCAACTCTCTTTCATATAATTTGGATCTGGTGGAAAGAAGATTTGAGTGGAAAGCAACTAGGGAAAGACTAGAGATCAAGATTCATATGGTAGAAATGGAATGTCTTGGCCTCAACACATGAGTAGGTAGTTCTCGCTCAGAAATAGGATGCTGGAAGTGTAGGTTTAGTCTGATGGCTCTCTCCACGAGTGAAGAGGAGGTGGAGGGGTATTTATAGCCTCCACACAAAATCCAACCGTTACACACAATTTATCAATCTCGGTGGGACCGAATTAGAAAACTTGGTCGGACCGAAATGGTAAACCTTGTGACCGTTATGAATTTCGGTGGGACCGATTGGAACAACTCGGTGGGACCGATGTGCTAGGTTCAGGGAAAATCCAAAACTCGGTTTGACCGATTACTCAAACTCGGTGGGACCGATTTGGGTAATAAGCAAAACAGAGAGTTGGCCAAGCAAACTCGGTGGGACCGATTGCATGTGGGACTGAGAGTAATGCAGTAGGTAACAGAGAGTTTGCAAGCCCATCTCGGTGAGACCAAGATCCTTATCGGTAGGACCGAATTGCTAGGGTTTGGCAGTGGCAAATGACAAGTGAAACTCGTTGGCGCCGGAATGAAGGAATCGGTATGACCGAGTTTGGCTTAGGGTTTAGGTCATTTGTGGATATGGGAAAGTAGCTGAGGATTTTGGAGCATATCATTAAGCACTTGAGCAAGAGGCTCATTAAACAACACCTCATCCCTCCTTGATAGTATTGGCTTTTCCTATGGACTCAATGTGATCTTGGATCACTAAAATGTAAAATGAAGAGTCTTGAACTTCAAGCTTTAGCCAATCCTTTGTTCTTAGTGTATTGGAGACCTTCCCACACCCTTTAGTCCATGCCACTCCATTGTTGAACTTATCTAAAACATACTAGGTGAAAACATTAGTCCAACAAGAGATATGTTGTCATCAATTATCAAAACCACCTAGGGAGCACTTGTGCTTTCAATCTCCCCCTTTTTGGTAATTGATGGCAACATACATCAAAGCTTTAGATAAAGATACAAAGAATAGTAAGTAAAGCTTTGGAAGGACATGTAACAAACATGGGCTCCCCCTACATGTATGCAATCATGTGAATATAAAATATAGAAGCATGTGAGAGTATAATCATGACAGAGTAGGCAATGTGTTACATGTATCTTGGCCATATGCATCAGAGCAAACGATTATTAAGGAAAATACCTTAATGCTCATGAGTCCTTCTTGCAAACAGTATGTACATAGGCAAGAATTCCTCATACTCATGATTTTGATGCATACACTTACCTTGTAGTCTTAAGTTGGCTTAGGATGGAATGAACCTGCACAAACAAGGTTAGATAACACAGGTACATCCACTAGCCAGAGCAAACAAAAGAAACCACAAGAATGCCAAGACTGGGATGACATGTAGAAAGTAAGTACTAGGTACTTCATTGAATTCAACATGTCCCCAAGGGTAAAGATATGCAATGAATTTGACTAATTTCTTTCCCATGGGTGTCTTGCTCCCCCTGAATCTTTCATGGGATATTGGGAGAAGATAGGGAACAGAAAATCAGAGCTGAAAGACTGAAAGATACAAATGAATATGTCTTTCCCCCTAAAAAGACATGTGACATCTCTCCTCTTGAACATCAAGCATCTGGGATCCTTGAGTATTGTCTCTCCCCCTAGAGATCTCTTTCTCCCCCTTAATACATTATCTGGGACGTCTGGGATCCTTGAGACTTTCTCTCCCCCTTTAGTATTGTGATGTGATCTATCTCTCCCCGAAGATAGACTTTGATGTGATCTCTCTCCCCCTTTGACATCAATTTCCAAGAAGGGATCTTCTAGAGTGTGAGTCAAGAGGTTTGGTCCTTGAGATTCAGCATGAAGCAAAGAATAAAATTGTGATGCTTGTAGAGGACAAGATTCATTGAGTGGAGCTGGAGAGTAGAAATGTAGAACAAGTGGCAAACTGTTTTTCTGACTGCAAAGTCGGTGGCACCGAGTGGCATATTTCAGTGGTACCGAAAAGATTCGGTTGGATCGAAGATTGCAAGTCGGTGAAACCGAGTTTACACAGAGAAAAACACTTGTCGCCTCAGCTCACTAGACATGTAAGATCTCACAAAGATTTGCAATGAATTAAATGCAGAAAATGCAGAACAAAAACAAAAAAACAAAAAAGAAAAAAAATAAAGAAAAAGGACTGAAAGATCTAGATGAAGTGAAAAAGAGAAAGGGAACAACTACACAAGCATGAAACAAATGCAATAACACAAAGAAGGAACACAAGAGAACTTCATCTAGAGTTGGGCGGTGACATAGTCACCTATGTTAGAGTATATTGACTTGGGAGTCAAGTGAGAACACTTGATCATAGGTCATACTCATCGTTTAAGCTCAAAATGGGGTTACCATTTTTCGTTTAAGCATCTTGATGTATTCACATCTTGTTGAGTTGCTTTGACTCATGTCTCGGAGTAAAGCTTCTCTAAGATCGAACAACATACCTTGGGTGCTGGTGTGGTTCTTTCTCATGTAGTTGAACTTGCGTGGGTGCTCATGGTTGATGTAGCCCATCAAGAGCTTGGAGCACCGCTTGGAGTTTGAGTTCATCTACCTACATGGATTAGTTCTAGCAAGGAAAAGCACTTGTGTATCAAAAAAGGAATGACATTCATGAAGCTCAACATAGGATTTGTCAAAGGATATGTTTGAGTGATTTTGTGCTTCCTTGTCTTCAACCATCATTTTGTAGAGTCTTGGTGATGTAAAGATTGCTCAAGATGTGAGTGAATCGCAATATCACGGAATTAGATTCAACCAAGCACCTACATGGGTTAGACAACATGCAAGGCACAAATATATCCAAGACATAAGATAGTCATCATAAGAGATATATCATGGATTAGTCATAAGCTCATGTCTTGCATGTATCCAATGGAGTTCCTACTCCAAGTTCGAAGCATCAATGATGTTCAATTCTCCTCTCAACCTGCAAAACACTTTCTCATCAAGTGGTTTAGTGAATATATCCGCTAATTGCTTATCAGTGCGAACATGCTTAAGATCTATGTCACCCTTAGCAACATGATCTCGAATGAAATGATGACGAACTTCAATATGCTTAGTTCGAGAATGTTGTACAGGATTATGACCAATTTTGATAGCACTTTCATTGTCACAAAGCAGTGGAACATGTTTCACATAGATCCCATAATCTTTAAGAGTTTGGGTCATCCAAAGTAATTGAGCACAACATGAACCAGCGGCAATGTATTCCGCTTCGGCGGTGGATAAGGATACTGAGTTTTGTTTCTTGGAGGACCAAGACACAAGGGATCTACCAAGAAATTGACAAGTACCCGAAGTTGACTTTCTATCAACCTTGTCTCCGGCATAATCCGAGTCGGAATAGCCAACAAGATCAAAAGAAGACCTCTTAGGGTACCAAATGCCAAAATTTGGTGTATGAATTAAGTATCTAACTATCCTTTTCACAGCCTTAAGATGACATTCTTTAGGGGGCAGCTTGATATCTCGCACACATGCACACACTTAGCATAATATCAGGACGTGAAGCACATAGGTATAACAATGAACCAATCATAGAGCGATAAACCTTTTGATCAACCGGTTCACCATCTTTGGTCAAATCATTATGTCCACTAGTAGGCATGGTTGTAGACATACCTTTGCATTCTTGCATATTGAACTTCTTGAACAAGTCCTTGGTGTACTTTGTTTGAGAGACAAATGTACCTTCTTTAGCTTGCTTGGTTTGCAAACCGAGAAAGAATTTGAGTTCACTCATCATAGACATCTCGAACTTTTCTGACATTAGCTTTCCAAACTTTTCACTAAAGGGAGGATTAGTAGAACCAAATATGATATCATCAACATAAATTTGGCATACAAATAGTTCTCCATTAACCCTTTTAGTAAAAAGAGTAGAATCAATTTTACCAATTTCGAAACCACTTGTAATAAGGAACTTGGTCAAGCATTTATACCATGCTCTAGGAGCTTGTTTAAGACCATAAAGGGCTTTGTGAAGTTTGTAGACATGATTAGGTTTCTTAGGATTGACAAAGCCGGGAGGTTGTTTGACATAAACTTACTCCTCTATTTCACCATTTAGAAAGGCACTTTTAATGTCCATTTGGTACAAGGTGATGTTATGGTGATTAGCATAGGCAAGTAAGATACGAATGGACTCAAGTCTAGCAACGGGAGCATATGTCTCACCATAGTCCATACCTTCGACTTGTGTGTACCCTTGGGCGACGAGAAGTGCTTTGTTGCGAACCACTTGTCCATCTTCATCTTGCTTGTTGCGAAACACCCATTTGGTACCAATGATGTTGTGGTTGTCGTCGGGCTTCTCAACCAATGTCCAAACTTGGTTTCTCTCAAAGTTGTGTAGTTCTTCATGCATGGTGTTTATCCAATCCGGATCTTCCAATGCTTCTTCAACCTTCATAGATTCAATGCTAGAGATGAATGAATAGTTTTCACAAAAGTTAGCTAAACGAGTCTTTGAGCGAGTGATTCTCCCGGTTTGTATATCATTGAAGATTTGCTCGACGGGATGATCTTTGGCAATTCTTGCTCGAACTCGTGAGAGCTTTTGCTTGGGTCTTCGTTGAACATTTTCTTCATCTTGTTCTTCTTCTTGGCCTTCTTCATTGTTGACGTTGTCATTGTCTTGTCGTGGTGGAGAAGGAGGTTGTTGATGTTTGTCTTGATGCATTTCCTTGTCTTCTTCATCTTGGTGTGTCCCACTTGTGGATGCTTCCGTATCAATTCTAGGTCCACCTTGTTGTGAAGTAGAAGCCTCCACTTGGACGGATGAAGTACTCTCCTTCACCTCTGTTGGACGAACTTTGCCTATGGGCAAGTCTTGGATTGCTTCTGAAGGGTCTTTGTCTCCAACATCAATTGGCAATTGCTCTACTTGCAAGCCATTAGATTCATCAAACTTCACATCTACTGTCTCTTCAACCTTTCGGGTGAAATTGTTGTAGACACGGTAAGTGTGAGAGTTTGAGCCATAACCAAGTAGGAAACCTTCATGAGATTTAGGAGCAAACTTTGAACGACGACGCTTATCAAGAATGTAGCACTTTGAGCCGAATACTCGAAAGTATCCAACTTGGGGTTTGTTACCGGTGAGGAGCTCGTATGCCGTCTTGCCAAGTAGCTTGTGAAGATACAAGCAATTTGTTGCATGACAAGCTGTCTCAACCGCTTCTGCCCAAAAATGCTTTGGCGTCTTGTATTCATCAAGCATTGTTCTTGCCATTTCGATGAGCGTCCGGTTCTTCCTCTCAACAACTCCATTTTGTTGAGGTGTGTACGTAGCCGAGAACTCGTGTGAAATCCCTTCTTCGTCAAGAAAGGTGTCCACATTTACGTTCTTGAACTCCGTTCCGTTGTCACTTCAAACCTTCTTGATCTTCATGTCAAACTAGTTTTGGGCCTTCCTAGCGAAGTTTTTGAAGATCTTCTAGACCTGCGACTTGTCATTAAGAAAGAACATCCACGTAAATCTTGAAAAATCATCAACTATAACTAGACCAAAAGAATTTCCACCGAGACTCTTGTAGGCGTTGGGACCAAAAAGGTCCATATGAAGTAGCTCGAGTGGCCTCCTTGTGGTCATGATGTTCTTCACGGGATGTCTTCCTCCAACCTATACCATCTTGACAAGCACTGCAAAGTCTATCCTTATCAAATATGACATCGTTAACTCCAAGGATATGATTTCCTTTAATAAGCTTGTCAAGATTTCTCATGCCAATGTGACCTAGTCGTCTATGCCACAACCAACCTTTTGAGGATTTAGCAATAAAGCAAGTTTTAGGTTGTGCCTTTTTAGAGAAGTCGACAATGTAAAGGTCACCTTTACGCCTACCGGTAAAGACCATTTTATGGTTGTCTCGACGAAACACTTGGCAATCTACCTCAGTAAATAGGACATTTAAACCGAAATCAGCAAGTCTGGATACTGAAAGTAAATTGTAGCCGAGAGATTCAACGAGCATGACATTTTGAATGGAACTATCATGTGAGATGGCCACCTTACCAAGGCCAACTACTTTACCCTTTGAATTATCACCAAAGGTGACATATTTTCGAGGGCCGTCGTTTTCAGCAATCTCACGGAACATCTCCTCATCTCCGGTCATATGATCAGTACATCCACTATCAAGTACCCACTCCTTTCCTCCTGATTCATATCCCCGAAGATTTGCCGTAAGACCAAAGTGTCTCATTGCATCATCAAGATTGAAGTCACTATCATCATCATCATCATCATCATAGTATTCATGTTCACCATGATCTTGTGACTCATCATTTCCTAGAGAGGGTAATTCATTAGATAAATGATCATTAAAATGGTCACTTTTATGAATTCTTATAGCTTCGAATATAATATCACTAATGATTCCAACATCCCCCTTAGCTCGCTTGAGATTGGCAAGCTCAAGTAGACAATCACCAAGGTTAGGATCACTAGAGTTCATCTTACTCAAGGCAATAGATTTATGGAGAATTTTATCCAAATTTTTTAAGGAATGGTCGGGAAATTGTTCCTCAAGAAATTTCCATATAGTATAAGCACAATCAAGAGTAGGCAAACTAGCAATCAAGTTTTTGGGCAATCCTCTAATGATGAGCTCAATAGTTCTAAGATTGCGAATCATGTCAATATCTTCATCTAGGGTAGGATGCAAAGGATCAATGTGAGGTGCACAAGGGCTAGCAATATACTTGTTCAAATGATATTGGTTGAAGATTACAAGCATCTCATTTTTCCACTCATGAAAATATTCTCCATCAAGGATAGGCACTCTATGTCTAAGACTCCCTAAAGTAGACACATCCATCTTCCTCCAATGGTGATTAAACCAAGGCAATGGAGACCAAAGCTCTGATACCACTTGTAGGACCTTGAAGTAGATGTGTCTAGAGGGGGGTGATTAGACACTTCATGCCAAAGTTGCAATTTTTAAGCTTTTTCGGTTTGAGTGGAGTTTAAGCATAATTTCAGCACTCACAATACATATCAAGCAAGTATGCAAAGTGTATGTAGGCAGCGGAAAGTAAAGCATGCAACTTGCAAGAATGTGAAGGGAAGGGTTTGGAGAATTCAAACGCAATCGGAGACACGGATGTTTTTCCCGTGGTTCGGATAGGTGGTGCTATCCTACATCCACGTTGATGGAGACTTCAACCCACGAAGGGTAACGGTTGCGCGAGTCCACGGAGGGCTCCACCCACGAAGGGTCCACGAAGAAGCAACCTTGTCTATCCCACCATGGCCATCGCCCACGAAGGACTTGCCTCACTAGCGGTAGATCTTCACGAAGTAGGCGATCTCCTTGCCCTTACAAACTCCTTGGTTCAACTCCACAATCTTGTCGGAGGCTCCCAAGTGACACCTAGCCAATCTAGGAGACGCCACTCTCCAAGAAGTAACAAATGGTGTGTTGATGATGAACTCCTTGCTCTTGTGCTTCAAATGATAGTCTCCCCAACACTCAACTCTCTTTCATATAATTTGGATCTGGTGGAAAGAAGATTTGAGTGGAAAGCAACTTGGGAAAGACTAGAGATCAAGATTCATATGGTAGAAATGGAATGTCTTGGCCTCAACACATGAGTAGGTAGTTCTCTCTCAGAAATAGGATGCTGGAAGTGTAGGTTTAGTCTGATGGCTCTCTCCACGAGTGAAGAGGAGGTGGAGGGGTATTTATAGCCTCCACACAAAATCCAACCGTTACACACAATTTATCAATCTCGATGGGACCGAATCAGAAAACTTGGTCGGACCGAAATGGTAAACCTTGTGACCGTTATGATTTTCGGTGGGACAGATTGGAACAACTCGGTGGGACCGACGTGCTAGGTTTAGGGAAAATCCAAAACTCGGTTTGACCGATTACTCAAACTCGGTGGGACCGATTTGGGTAATAAGCAAAACAGAGAGTTGGCCAAGCAAACTCGGTGGGACCGATTGCATATCTCGGTGGGACCGAGAGTAATGCAGTAGGTAACAGAGAGTTTGCAAGCCCATCTCGGTGAGACCGAGATCCTTATCGGTAGGACCGAATTGCTAGGGTTTGGCAGTGGCAAATGACAAGTGAAACTCGGTGGCGCCGGAATGAAGGAATCGGTATGACCGAGTTTGGCTTAGGGTTTAGGTCATTTTTGGATATGGGAAAGTAGCTGAGGATTTTGGAGCATATCATTAAGCACTTGAGCAAGAGGCTCATTAAACAACACCTCATCCCTCCTTGATAGTATTGCCTTTTCCTATGGACTCAATGTGATCTTGGATCACTAAAATGTAAAATGGAGAGTCTTGAACTTCAAGCTTTAGCCAATCCTTTGTTCTTAGTGTCTTGGAGACCTTCCCACACCATTTAGTCAATGCCACTCCATTGTTGAACTTATCTGAAACATACTAGGTGAAAACATTAGTCCAACAAGAGATATGTTGTCATCAATTATCAAAACCACCTAGGGAGCACTTGTGCTTTCAAACATTTATCATGATATAAGGAAATATAAATAAAAACTTTATTATTGCCTCTAGGGCATATTTCCTTCAGTCTCCCACTTGCACTAGAGTCAATAATCTAGATTACATTGTAATGATTCTAACACCTATGGAGTCTTGGTGCTGATCATGTTTTGCTCGTGGAAGAGGCTTAGTCAACGGGTCTACAACATTCAGATCCGTATGTATTTTGCAAAGCTCTATGTCTCCCTCCTTGACTTGATCGCGGATGGAGTTGAAGCGTCTCTTGATGTGTTTGGTTCTCTTGTGAAATCTGGATTCCTTCACTGAGGCAATTGCTCCAGTATTGTCACAAAAGATATTCATTGGACCCGATGCACTAGGTATTACACCTAGATTGGATATGAAATCCTTCATCCTGACTCCTTCATTTGCTGCTTCCGAAGCAGCTATGTACTCCGCTTCACACGTAGATCCTGCCGCGACGCTCTGCTTGGAACTGCACCAACTGACAACTGCACCATTCAATATCAATACGTATCTAGTTTGTAGCGGTTGTTCACGTTGTCACTGCCGCCCGCAGAGGACGCCCCACCGCTGTTGAACACCACCACCACCTCCGCCGATCCACACCGCACCCGCCCGTGACCTCGTCTTCGCCAGGGACCCACCGAAGAGTTGTCGCCGCCGTCGCCTACAGAGGACGTATCGCCACTGTCCGACACCACCACCACCTCCGCCACTCACCGCCGCATCCTCCTGTCACTTCCCCCTCACCGGAGAGTCGCCGGAGGAGCGCCACCGCCACCGCCCGAGCCACCGTCGTAGTTTTCCTATGTTTTGGGTGAGCACATGCGCCCGGCCAATCAAGAACCGCCATGTGGTGACTGCTACAGTACACGCACAGGAGTAGACTAGGAGATTTATGTTTTTCTTTTGTTTTATTTTCAGATTTTCACCCAAAACTTCTATAGCTACATATTTTAGCATTTATATCCAATTTAGTTGATTCTTTCTCCTATGCACTCACAAAAATCAGCCCTTCATGGCAGTACCAAATGTTCTCATGTTTGCACCTTTTAATTTTGAATTCGTTCAAATTCGAACTAAACCTTCTGGAGGCCATAACTCTCAAACCGTTTATCAGAATCGAGTGATCCTTTTTGCATTGTGACCGTAGTGCAATTTAGGTGCTGTTAAGCTTGTGTTGTTGAGTTTTAAAAATGTTTTTATTGATGTTGGTTTTGTTTTGGTTCGATTCATGTTCCGGTGATTGATTTGTTGAATTGTGTGAAACGTGTAGATTGTCCGGAGTGCGACGCGAACTATTGTCAGGAGTGTGACTTTCTGAACCAGAACCAGGGCAAGTTACATGTTCATCATCCTTTACCTATTGTTTTCTATGCATGTAGTTATATGACACTGTGAATATATGCATGTATAGGAGTAATATATATTTTAGCTATGTTGTTGAGCTATCTTCCCGTCATTGCAAATCATGGTAGTTGTAGTTTGGTATGCTTTGTAGACGGGGGTGGTTCGTGTGTTCATTAAGCTTATGTGAGGATTATATATATAACAAATTGAGTAGTAATTAAGGATTTAATTCACCTCTGGGCGGAATTGGTATTGAAGGGTGGTGTCGGGTATATACCTCGCGGTATGACCCGGCCGGAGATATGACCTGGCTAGGACTTGGTATTTCATTGGTAAGCCAGCACATTGTTTAAACCAGAGGTTAAGTCAGCAGGAACAGTTAAGCAGGTTAAGCCGGCGGACACAGTCATGTAAGTCGGCAGACACAATCATGTAAACCTGGCAGACACAGTCATATGAGCCAGAAGGTTAAGCAGACAGTTAAGCCGGATAGTTAAGCTGGACAGTTAAGCCAGATGGTAAGCCAGATTGTGGATTAACAGTTAAGAAGCCCAAAACGTTAAAGAAAGCCCATGGAGAGAAAATAGAATAGTTAAGTCTTAAGTCCGAGTTGGACTCTACATGTAACCCGCCCCTTCAACATATATAAGGAGGGGCAGGGCACCCCAAGAGGGACAAGTTGAATAATCATTAAGTCTAGACACAACTAGGAGAGCCGGAGTTACGGCGACTCCCTCATGATGATAATGAGACCTAGCCACAAACATCATGTAGGGTTGTTAGCAGATGATGTTTCCCGGGGCCCGAAGCTGTCGAAATCTTCGTCTTGCGTGCCGCATCTCTCGATTCCGATCAACCCCTTCAAGCTACTACAAAGATGCGTTGGCCTCATGACTAAGTCCTTACGCTAGGACATCTGTCGTGACAATTCCACGATAATTGGCACCCATCGTGGGGCTCGCGCACGGTGGTTTTGAGTTCTTGGAGGGATCTACCCAGGGATTGAGGAGTTTGCAATTTTTTCAGATGAAGTTTTTTTAAGATTGAAGTTGAGGAAGAACTAGGGTTTGGTACTTTGTGTTCCGCCGACGCTACACGACCCGTCGAATCGGATAGGAGATCAATTTCTACTGCCACAATCGTGAGTCGCTGAGATCAATAAGAACCACAAAGTCGCCGAGACAATCAAAGCTGTCGGCCGACTAGTGCTACCGATTTCAGATGTAAAGGAAAAAATGATCCATCCAATGATCCATCAACGCAAGAAGAAAAGTCAAACAACAACAAATCGGAGGAGGATTTGGTGTTGGGTGCAGGCCAACTCAAGTCGTTTCCAACCTCACGCTGGCCGTACCCGCTCCACTCCGCCTCTGTCTCGCTGCGTGAGCCGCCACCATCCAAGGGACCTGGCCGGCTCGTCCCTCCAGGGGTCGCCTTGGTACTCCACAAAAGGCCGGTCGCTGCTTCTGCCCCTCATCTTGAGCCAGCTGGTGCTGAGCTGCCCCGCGTCACGCTGGCCTTGCTGCCTCGGGTCGCCTGGCCTCCTCTGCAAGACGACCTCTTCCTCACTGACTCAATGAATCACCATCGCTCCAGCATTGAGCCGTCAGCGTCGTCCCCAAGTTGGTCTCGTCTCTACGGCCTCACTGAGCCACCATGACCTGTTCGAGCCGCCGTCTCGTACCAATTCAAGCCGCCTCCGCCTCATTACTTTGTCAACACAATCACGATTCAGAGAAGGAAACTGTCGGAGGAAGAATCAAATCAACCAGGCCCTCGTGGATGTGGATTTATCAATCGAAGTGTGGCTCCGCCTTGTCGCCTAGAGCCGCATCCTTGCATCGGGTCTCCGCCTTGCCGACAGACAACTGGCCACCTCTGTCGGGCTTGATGGAGCCGCTGCTTCGCGTCAGTCCGAGTTGTCGCCGCGGGTCTACCACTGGGCCGCCTCCTGCTGCTGGCCGTTTCTCCAACGACCCAAATTCCTACAACCCGGAAATGAATAGGGCAGCGACTCAGATTCCTCCACGGGCTGTGCCTCGCCTCTGCCCGAAAATCGGACTGCTCGCTGCTTCTGCCCGAGGTAGCTGGTGCGCCTCTGCCGCGTCGCCCGTCTACAGGCCGTGGCACCACCTCATCGAGCTGGCCGCGTTTCTGTGCCAAGTCGCCATATCTTCTGTGAGGCAGAACCCAAGTAGACCAAGATGCCGGGCGTCGCCATTGCCAGGTCGCCACCCATTTCCACTACGGCTTCAACCCACTGGAGTTTCTACTATGAGCCGCTACCATCTCTTCGGTTCTGCCTCCAAGTCGCTGCTCGCCTTGGTTGCTTCGAGCCGGCGTCCCCGCTGCCAAATCGTTGCGGTCTTGCTTCACTCTGAGCTGCCCCGGCCCTGTGCTATTTTCCGTTGCAGCCAACCATGGTCTCATTCGCCTCGATGCCGGCCGCGTCTACTGAGCTGCCGCTCGGACATGCACCGCCTTAGCTATGGCTGGCCTCAGCTCCTGCCTCTGCGATGAGCCACCGTAGTGCGTTGACCTGCCTGTGGCCGCGCCCGGTCGCCGGGTCGCCCTCACGTCTCTTCCACCATGTGCGAGTCACCGTTTATTGCCTGCAGGCCACCGCTTGTTTTAACTACAGTGGGAGAGTCGTCTCCTGCTTAAACCGCCGTCGTGGCTCGTCCGTGAGCCGCTGGTGCGCTCATGAGCCGCTAGTGCGCCCGTTAACTTACCTCAACTCCAAACCTCAAGTCGCCGGGTCCGGGGCAACTTTGAAATCGCCGCTTCACTTCACCGCTTTGAGGAATCTCTGAAGCTGCACTTCCGTCGGCCGCTGCGGCCTCACTCCTCTGCTCAGGACGACCCCGACCTTTGAGCCGTCGCTTTGACCTGCCCTTGCTGGACGGCCTTCCTTCTAACACTGAGACCTGCCGGCCGCACCTACCAGGTCATCAAAGCAATCGCGCCAAGCCGCCCTTGTAGAGCGGCCTCGTCTCTGCCTTGTGGTGCTTCGAAAACTGACCTCCCTTGTTGCCATGAGTCGCCGCGACCGGACATTGACCCGCCTCGGTTGAGTTGCCTTCACCGGCGGGTTTAAGTTGCCGCTGCGACCTTGCTCGCTCTCCGCTGCATTGAACCAACTCCTCGAGCCGCCGCCGGTTTGCCGTCGTTTTCTCCCTGTGGCTCTGTCTCCGCAATGAGCCGCCCCGTGCGGACCCCGCGTCGAGCAGCCACCGTTTCGTCTCCGTTTTCATCTGTTGCAAGCCGCTGTTACATTTACCATGGCCGCGGTTGTCACAGTCCTAGAATTCTGCTTTGTAATTAGTTGCATCAGTGAGTGGCATCCATGCATCATGTTTAAATTCCTTTTAAATGTGAATTGGGGAAAGTGGAAAGCCTCAGAGATCATTTCTAAAAATGATCAACATTAAAAATTGCTTCAAACAAACCCAAGAAAATGTTCCTCTTAAGCTATAAAAATATTGGGAAGAAGTAAAACTCAAACCAATATTTTTGGAGTCTCAGGGATATTTATTTTGGGCCTTTGAACTTAAATCAATAAGTATTTGACTTTTGGATTATATTCATTTCATATAGAATATATTTCAAAAGGCCCTGAAATTATTTATGTGCCTTTGGAAAAGTCCATAATGGCAACATACAGATATTCAGAAGGTTTTGCCCTGCTTTGATTTACTTTGAATTTGAATCAGTGGCAAAATAATTAAAACAAAAAAGAAAAACAGAAAATAGAAAACCAGAGAGAGATGAAAAACCTACCTAGCCACTTACCTGGCAGCCCAAGTAGGTGGCCCAGCCCACCAGCACCCTGCCGTCGTCTCCCTCCCCTCGCCCCGAAGCAGCTGCGTGCCAGCAGCAGCGCACACAGGAGCTCCACCTCCTGCTTGCCACGGAGGCGTCCCCGAGCCCATCCGACGCGCCTGGAGAAGCCCCGTGGACCTCCTCCCTTACTCCCTCATCTCTCTAGTCTCTCCCTCACCCCCTAGCTCCTCCCTGAGCTCCATCCGAGAGAACCGCCGGCCGCCGCAGCCCGCACGCGTAGCCACCGTCGTCACCTTCCCCCCCGGCGTGTCCCAAGGGTTCGCCGCGAACTGCTCTTCCTCACGGCCGAACCAGGCGACCCAGGACGCACTGCAACCTCGACCCCGGGCTCGTCTTCAACCTCCCAACAGCGAGATCGACTTCGCTGCCCCACGAACTCCAATCCTTCCCCGAGCCCGTTTCGACGCCCTTTGCACTCGCCATGAGCTCCTGCTCCTTCTCCCCCTCCCTGTTTGCTCTGCTGCACGCCATAGCCGCCACACCGCGCTCGCCCGCATGCGTCGCCGCCTGAGCTCCTCGCTGCCGAGGCCACTTCCACCTGAGCTCGCAACTGAGCGCTTCACCGTGCTCAGCGCATCACCACGGGGCCGTAGCAGCCATATGTTGCTCCTGTCATGCCCTGCAGCATCGAATCCGTCGACGTCCGAACTCCGGCGCCGCTCTGCTCATCGGTGCCGTTGACTCCGACCACCCCGTCCCCTCTCGTGTGTTTCCCTGGACGCGGCGCACGCCCAGCAGCCCGTAGAGCCAAACCGCGGGTCGAGAGGACGCCGGACGGCGAATTCCGAGCACCTCCGCCGCTCTGTGAGGTTGTCGGCGACGAGCCGCGGGTCAACTCCGGCAGGGTTGACCCCGTTTTGACCAGGGTTTGACTTTGCCCTGACCCACTGACGTGTGGGCCCAGGCCCCCTGTTTAATTAGTGTTAGGTTTAGTTAGTGTTAATTAACTTAGTTAAGTAGATTAGACACTAACATGCGGGCCCAAGCTCTAATTAAACTTAGGTTAGTTAGGTAGTCACTGACGTGTGGACCCCACATGTCAGGTTTGACCTGGACGGTGCCCCGTTGACCTTCTGACATCATGATGATGTCAGGCTGACGCAGTATTTATTTCTTGGAATTTTAAATAAATCAGAAATGATTTATTAATTCAGAAAATATCCTAAACTTCTAAAAACCATAGAAATTCAACCGTAACTCCAAATCAAATAAGTTATATATGAAAAATGATCAGAAAAATATGAAGAATCTGTTTATGCCATGATCATGCATGTTTGAACAAGTTACCCTCACTGAATAGGACAAATGATGATTAGGGCAATTTATGAAATCACATTTGGAGTTGGAATTCGATCTTGTTTGAGTTCCACTTCAATTAACTTGGCTAGATATTGCATTAGGTGAATTCAGTTCCTTAACATGACATGTCATTCATTTGATTGTGCATTGTAGTGAATGTTGTTTCTTTTGTGTTTGCCGGTGGTTGTTCCCCTTCGGTAGACGTATGTTCCGGTGATGTGATTGATGACACCGATGAAGAGCTAAACTATCTTCGAAAGTGTCAGGCAAGCAAAAACCCCTCGTTCATTCCGATACAATCCCACTCTCTCGCTCCTGCTCTCTTTTACTACATTAGGACAACAACGATTCAATTGTTACATGCTGCAGTAGTTGAACCCCTTTCCTCTGCATGACCTGTCATTGCCACAGTAAATAGATGAAACCCACTAGCATGAGTAGGATTTGTTTAAGCCCTGATGTGCCTACTCATTCATGCTTGTTTATCATGCCTTCTATTGCTTAGAGTTGTGTTAGGTCTGATTCATCAGGGGTGAATTGGAAAGTTGTGAACATGTCCTACTATTGAGAGCTAAGTGTGTGAACACAATTTGGTAAAGGTAGCGGTGAGAGGCCATGTAGGAGTACATGGTGGGTTGTCTCATTGCAGCCGTCCTCAGGAACTGAGTTCTGTGTTTGTGATCCATCAACAGTTACTACCACACATTGGGCTCCGGGCGCTCCGAGCTCTCTCGACTTATTAATCAACCTGATCTCTGTCCAGGAGTTGCAACTAGTTTCTGGTGTTTCTAGGTAGTGTTAGTAGTCTACCAAGTGGCACCCGGTACAGGTGGGCTTGGGACAGACTAGGCACAGTGGCCCAGTGTACCAAGTGGCACCCGGATAGTGGGCTTGGGAACCCTGCTCACATCATTTGGGGCCGTGAGCAACACCCCAGCCGGATCTCCTTGCGGATGGAACCCGAATAGGCGATAAACCTGGACTAGAGACTTGTTGGTTAGTCAGGTCATGGCCGACTCCCTCACCAGGCTCCCGCTTGAAGGTTGCCGAGATACACGATGTGTACATGGTGGTAAGTGGCGAGAGCGTGTGTGAAGAAGTACACCCCTGCAGGGTATCATTATCTATTCGAATAGCCGGATTCCTTGGATATGGAAACTTGGACCCCTTGCATAGTTCATAGACAAGTGAAAGTGGATACTCTAAAATGTGCAAGATAAGCGTGAGTGCTATGGATGGCCTTCTCGTAGGGAGACGGGAGCGGATCCATAATGGTGTATTGATATGGTGAATATGTGGACTCGTGTGCGCCACCCCAAAAGAGTTACTCGAAGTCGTAGTATAGGATAGCCACTGAGTCAAAGCTGGCTTGCTGCAGTCAAACTCCACCACCCCCTTTATTGATACCAATGCATATGTAGTTAGTTCTGATGTAAGTCTTGATGGGTACATTTGTACTCACGTTTTCTTATTTTATGTTTTGCAGAGAGACTTCAGTCTCGCTAGTAGTTCCGGGTGGACTTCGACATTTAGCTTGATACCTCAGGTACGATCTTGTGCCCTCAATAGGATTTGGTAGATAGTCAGGCTTCTCAGCCTTTTTCATTTGTAGAAGTCTGTACTCAGACATGTTAAGCTTCCGCATGTGCTTTGACTTGTATGCTCTGAATGTTGGGTGATGAGACCCATGTTTGTTTTATCTGGCTCTTCAGAGCCTAATGAATAAATACTTGAGTCGTAGAGTTATGTTGTGATGCCATATTGTATTTACACATATCGAGCATATTGTGTGTATGATTGAAATGCTTGGTATGTGTGGGATCCGACAATCTAATTGTTTATCCTTGGTAGCCTCTCTTATGGCGAAATGTAGTCTAGTGCTTTCATGAGCCATAGTAGTCCGCTATAGCCCGGTTCACTGGAGTCCTGCTAGCCCAGCACTACTGCTCAGGACACTTGACTGGCCCGCATGTGTTTCACTTCGTTCCTATGTCTGTCCCTTCGGGGAAATGTCACGCGGTGACATCCAGAGTCCTGCCTAGCCTGCTACAGCCCGTGTTCCCAGAGTCCTGTTAGCCCAGTGCTATAGCCCGGATTCACATGCTGCTGACCGACATGCTCGATGTGATTCATGTATGCATGTCCCCATAGGTTGGTGCCGCTTTGGGTTCACGACTAGCCATGTCGGCCCGGGTTCTCTGTCATATGGATGCTAGCGACACTATCATATACGTGAGCCAAAAGGCGCAAACGGTCCCGGGCCATGGTAATGTGACACCCATGGGAATACCATGTGTGAGGCCGCAAAGTGATATGAGGTGTTACCGGCTAGATTGATGTGACTTGGAATCAGGGTCCTGACAGCTTTGGTATCAGAGCCTGACTGCTTATAGGATTACCAAGCCAAATTGGTCGAAGTCGTGTCTAGAAATGCTTTAGTTATATAAGGGAATTGATTGTGGAAGGAAACGTAAGGCTCTTTTTACTCCTTTACCTTATGTCCTTCTGATCTGAGTCATCCTCTCTCTTCTACGGGGGTTAAGAACTAGGCTTCTCTTCTATCTCTCAGGATGACGTGTTACTAAACCGTAGTTGCCTAGGATTGTTGAGTTCAAGTCTCAGTTCACCTTCTACTACTTCCGTATGTTCATAGCTGGCCTCAGAACCTTGTTACTGTGATGTTGAGTGGCTATGCCATCATTTTGCAGGATGACTCAAATATCTTTGAGCATTTACAGCCGTTATGCTGTCCGAGTCATCCCGGGTTTCTAAACAATCTGATGCATTTGCAAATCCTTTCTTTCCGTTCCCGATGTCCTTTTGGTCAGAATAAGCACACTAATCAATGAGTTGAGGTACTCTGTTGTCTTGACATATATGTTCGAGCTATTATTATGACACTAGGGTATCTTAGAGATAGTAATCTAGACATGTTTGGTGTTCCCTGTGTGATGATTCTGACCACCATTCTCGATAGCATCTCGTGATGTTATTTAGTTAATAGGTATTCTATTTTCGGGTACTTGGACCCAAGATTCACCCTACTTACCTCATGTTGATAGTGTTTGCTCGTTCCTTTAGGATATTAGTAACCTTTGCGATAGTCCTCGAGGTCAGTGGTATTTCCTTCTTCCAAATACCATGAACCAATACGGCAGAAGTTATTTGAACCAAAAGGTCACAATCAGAGTACTCTTGAGGAGTTCTCCATTCATAATTGTGACTCTGCCAGTCCTACCTCTCTGCATGGGTTATCCGGAAGAAACATGTTGAACTTGGTTCGACATACTAATCTATGCATCCACAACTCAGAAAGTTATATGTTCCTTTGAGTTCTCCCCCTTCAGTTATATTCCAACCTTCATCTATCAATTGATAGTCAAGAGTATGTGAGCATTCGTTCATCGGTGCCTATCGCTCTTGTGGTCCATCAAGCCATTCTATTTCAGAATGACTAGGAGAAACAAACTCTAGTACCTCATCCATATCTAGGATTGGGTCAAACTAGTTGTATTCCTTAGATCAAAATGTCAATTCAGTTTTTGTTCTGTTCTACCTTGGAGTATTACCATCTTTATATCAAGAATGTCATGGGAATTGCACACCATCTCATGAATTCTTGGTACAATAATACTTCTGCCATCATTATTCATTCCTCGGTCTTTGTGTTGTTGTGACCGTAATGCCGACAAGTGAACCATGATGTGTGAAATCAATATTCTTAGCAACTCCGTTGCTTGTTAGTTAATGGACAATACTCTCATTCTTAGCGTGCTGGTTATTGAGTCATCATCCTAAGAATGATCGTGCTACCTAGTCCTTATTTGTGGTGCACTCTTCGATCAATGAGTTAGGATTGTGTCAATCCCTCACCCTTTTGATCATATCATCTTGCCTCGAAAGCAAGAAACCTCGATATTTATTTGGTTTAAGTTTTTGTAAACAATCTTTGGTTTTGTCTTGAGACCTTTTTGTTCATATCTAAAGCATATATGTGGTTTCGATTAACCCGGCTTGACTTCGGATGATAAGTTGCCATATATGACAATCATAAACATTTGGAAGTTTTTTGGCTTATAAAGATTGGGTTATCACCCTTACTGCACAGGTATCCTAAACCAGACAGTACGATTCAATATCACAAGAACCGGTTTTCCAAACCGGATTATATTATTCAATTCTTTAATAGCCAACATGGCTGGATTTTTATTATGGTTATCAATAGCCAGTATTATGATGGAGGTCTTCAAAGTCGCTTCAGCGCAATGGCTGTTATATTATTAATGGATATGATTTATTCTACAATTGAAGGAATAGTCCCGAGTCGCCGCAGGCTTACGACCCGGCACTTGGAGGCTACATTATTCAAATTGAGATTACATCAAATATGCAAGTCCCATGTCACTGCCAGCATGCACCATGGCACTTGGGGGCTAATGTAAAGTCATTTTTTACTGGCCTTATTATTGAAGACCCGACTCATCACATCATAATGAGAGCCGGCCCTTGAGGGCTACCAATTGCTCCTGTCAAAAAATTATATTGAAGGTACACAAGTTTTATTCCATTATATTGAAGGGTCCACTACTCTTATTGGTTAATAAAGCTCTTAACCTTGTGGACGTGGATTTAAGCCCCATGATGGGGGTTACATCATATGATGTTCTTTTCAAAAGAAGTATATATAAAGTCCCAGCTCAATATTATCTTACTGAGCCGGCCCTTGGGGGCTACACTGGTTGAAGTTTTTATGAGCATAAGGCAATTACAAGTCCCAGGTTGCTGCAAGCATGACAACCTGGCACTTGGGGGCTACATATGTGGAATATTCAGTTTTGACTAGTGACTGAGATGGACAATCTGGATTTCTTCAAGGTTGCAACATTTATATTGAAACAAGTCTTAAGCTATCACTATGTTTCTCCTCTTAAGACATGGGGGCTACAGGTAATATGGATATGAGGGAGAGAAATCTTCAAAATTCTCAGTTTTAAACCCGGCGTCGGCAACAATTATAACTCGACATTATCTATTTATAACCCAGCAAGTTTTTCATCTTTAAGCCGGTTGAAGGTCACATGAGTATTTCAAAAACCAATATTTTTAAGCATAGGGACCTGGGTCAAATGAATTATTTTTCAGTCTTTCTCTGTGAGAAAACCAATGTCAGCAAATTGATTATGAAGTTGTCTTATTGACCCGGATTCTCTGGAAGAAGGAAATGACAAGGACTTAAGAATGTTCATGTGACGGATTAAAATAATGTTTAACCCGGAGCATAACCTGTTAAAATTGTTATTATGTTTTGTTTACAGGATTAGTTTAACCTAGATAAATGCAAATTAAACTGGGGCTAATGTCGGGAATATACCCCATGGTATGACCCGGCCGGAGATATGACCCGGCTGGGACTTGGTATTTCATTTGTAAGCCAACAGATTGTTTAAACCAGAGGTTAAGTCGGCGGGAACAGTTAAGCAGGTTAAGCCGGCGAACACAGTCATGTAAGCCGGCGGACACAATCATGTAAGCCGACAGACACAGTCATGTAAACCCGGCAGACACAGTCATATGAGCCAGAAGGTTAAGCAGACAGTCAAGCAGAACAGTTAAGCCAGACAGTTAAGCCGGACAGTTAAGCCAGATTGTGGATTAATAGTTAAGAAGCCCAAAATGCTAAAGAAAGCCCATGGAGAGAAAATAGAATAGTTAAGTCTTAAGTCCGAATTGGATTCTACATGTAACCCGCCCCTTAAACATATATAAGGAGGGGCAGGGCACCCCAAGAGAGACAAGTTGAATAATCATTAAGTCTAGACACAACTAGGAGAGCCGGAGTTACGGCGACTCTCTCATAATGATAATGAGACCTAGCCACAAACATCATGTAGGGTTGTTATCAGATGATGTTTCCCGGGGCCCTAAGCTATCTAAATCTTCGTCTTGCGTGTCGCGTCTCTCGATTCCGATCAACCCCTTCAAGCTACTACAAAGATGCATTGGCCTCACGACTAAGTCCTTACGCTAGGACATCTGCCGTGACAATTCCACGACAGGTGGTTTCAAGAACATCATGGTTTATACCCTCTGAATGTAAGTGGACGGCCACCCAGGCTCAAAAAGATCAAACAGACTTAGTGACTAGTAGCTCGCATGTGCTACCACTGGCTGAATGGGCTCTGGCTTAGTTGATTAGTTGTGGAACCCTTACCTGGATGTGCGAGCAGATGTTGATATAATAGTTGGGATGGGCCTTCTGTTGGGACTAGGGGACTGCTTCTAAAAGACTTCGTCTCAATCTTCGGGTTGGGTCCAGTGGGTAAAGCGTACTGAACTCTGCAGAGTATTAAAAACTAATCATGATTAGCCGTGCCTCGGTTATGGGCAAATTTGAGCGACTATGCCATTACAATTGTTGGATGATCTTGACAGATGTGACACTTAATAATATTTGTGGGAAAACTTTATAAAGGGTAGGTTGGAGTTGATTTTTCCAACTCAACCTTGTGTATATAATCTTTTCCCTAATAATAAAGCATGGATTGACTCCGTACGTTCACCGTCACAATACGCTTCTTCTCGTGATTTTACGCTTTCAGTTTGAATTTAGAACACACTAGTTGACTGCCCGTGCATTGCCACGGCTCCTTATGCTTTTCGTCATCTCATATAGTGTAGTGTCAAAGATCACACAAATATATGAAATATAGACATGTAATATTCCAAAAACAATAAATTTGATTTCGCTTCAAATGTACTCATAGAATAATATAATTAGACATGGCATACACATAGAATAAGTATCTATCTGATTATCTTGTACTCCCTATGATCCATAATAAGTGTCATGGTTTTAGTTCAAATCTTATTATAGATGGGAGTATTAACTAAGATCTACTTGAAGCGCTCAGAACGGAGGGAGTACATGTTCTTGATGAAACATAATCAACGCTGCATTTTCATTGATATGAGGATAGAGAAACCAAGTACAACTGATTACAGGAAAAGGAGAACAACAAAAGACCAGCTATAGCGGCATGGCAATAACGCCAAATAAAAGGATTATACATTAGAGATAAAGAGCGCTAGCCCCTCTGTTAGGGTTGATGGCTGACTGGTTTTGCATTTTTCCTAAAAATAAGTACGAAGAAGTATGTTCCCACAAAAAAAAGTACGTAGAAGTATGAGATAAAAATGGTAAACTAATTTTTTGGCATTTTTTACAGTAGCATGTCAAACTTGGATAGATGAATATCCTTCATCTTTTACTAGCGAAACTTAAGTTTGGAACTTTTCGAGTTGCCAGTGCTCCACAAGAACATCCATCATAGTATGAGCACTCTGGGTCTGCTCATTTTTATGCTTTTTAACTAAGCTATCAGATAGACTATAGACTTAAATGGATAACAATTAATAATTTTAAACTGCATATATTTTGTTTTCTTTGCCCCTTGTTTTACACATAATCCTTACAGACAACAGCAAAACATCAGAACTTCATTTACATTCAATCTTTGCAGACAATATCAGCCAATTGTAAAGACCAAAGGAACACCATTATGATAATCAGGACTGTTCAATTAGTCAGGCTCGGAGAACAATTTATAAGTGCACCAAGTAAAGAACAACATCGGTGGGACTCCATTGGCACCATAGGACAGTCCAACGCGCGCATACTGCGTTACTACACAAAACTATAGGGAAGCACAATATTTTCTATTTAGTTCATGTTTAATTCCATTTGGACATATAGAAATCTAAACCGAAGAAAAATTCTACATTTAATCCTGCGAGACTTGCACGAGATTAGATTATGTACCAGATTATATTACCCAGCTTTCCTAGAGTAAAGTGTCCCTTCTCTTCCGCGGAACCGGTGTTTATGTATATATGTATGTGTCCAGTTCAGCAGAAATAGGAAAAAAACATGACAACAGAATATATAAAGATGGAAATGAATACCTTGCTAGCAAAATAATATTATTAAGTGCCTAAGCAAACTGATGCTTATTTTCAATTCATGTTTAATTATTTTCAAATACAAAAAAGTCCTAAAACTGAATCAAAATTCCACGTTTAATACTGTAAGACTTGATCCAGATCAAATCACGTACCATAAAAAGATTAAATTTACCAAACTTTCCTAGACTCTGGAGTGATGGGCCCTTCTCTTCTGCGTAAATTTTCATACCGTATGTATGTGTCCAATTTGGCTACAAAAAACAATTTACTTTGAATTAATTTGCATTAACGTACATTTAGTAGAAACAATAGGAAATAGGTGAAGATGGCGAAAAATAAAATTCTGATATTGTGCATTAAGAGATCATCAACAGCATAGAAGGAAAAAAATGGTCATTTAAATATCATCCAACCTCAGTATGATACCAGATTCCATAGCAGTTTGCGGTTATATCATCAACAGTGACTATTGGAAGCATCTTACAAATGTAGGGAAGTTCTTGAAACAATTTCTGGCTTTGTATGTGGTTTTACATATTAAGAAAATTGATTTTTTCTGGCAACATAATCTCTTCCTCTTCTTAAGACCATGCTATAGAATACGAGCACACAAGACAACAATACAAGCAAAGTAGTAGAATAGTAATATCAAGTCAGGCCATTCCAAGAGTAAGGGCAATGCAAAGGCACAAAACAATGTTATGTAGTTTCAATAATGATCAATCTACCAAGCACATACTTAACCAATCTAGATCCACAGATAATCATACTCGAATGAAAAAAATGTCATGTGAAAGGTGATACCATTTGATGTTTCCACATGCTCTTTTGTCTCCAATGTTGGTATGGTACTGGCCTTGGAAAGCATTGTAGCTAATTGGGTGGATGATTCACATATGAACATATCAGCTGACTGTTCCACAACAATTGTTAAGATTACAAGCTTAGTTACAAATTTTCAGCAAGACCTATATCCACATAGCTGCTTGAGAAAATACATACATTTTCCCCAATATTAGATAGGTGTTTTGTATACTGTGACAGGTAATGATCAACTGCTTTTGAGCCTTTAGACTGTGATTCATAAAATAAAGAAAAATAGTTAGTGCTACCATATCAGGCAATAAAGGTTTCACATAGGCTGCAACTTCAATTGTTTGAGAAACTGATAATCCTAGGATAGTTTTAGGAGTCTATGAAGGTTGGTGCCGATAATCCCAATCTACACAATTGGTAATGCCAGTAAAAGATAGATCGATTGGACTCACATAGGCTGGCACATAGTTTACTACGATTAATCACTATGTGATGAGAGTTGCAAACACATATTGTTGGCTAGTAGCTAGTATTGTAGGAATAGAAACTTAGTTTGACCTTGTATCAGATGATTTCGTCGCTACCTCATGTAGCAAACCAATCATATACATAGGTATATAACGGAATGGAAAAAAGAAATAGAACCGAGCAAGGCCGGATATGTAGGACCCAGATCTAGTTTTGATGTCAATTATGTTGTGGCCGCTGCCAACCTTGAAGCAATGATCTTTCTTGGAATTCTTCGAGTTCTTCATATGAAATAAGATTTAGAATTCTGACAGGATTTATAAAATTAGGGGCAAACCAGGTAAAGGACAATTTTTATTTGAGAAAGTGACAAGAATTAATGAGACAAGCATTACCATGAGGTAGATATATGTAGATAACGGATTGGAAAAGATAAGCTATGAAACAGTCCACAGTAGACATGTTTCTGAAACCATGAAACAGTAGCAATCACAAAGGCAACAATTAAATACTTTAATGCTGAACTCAATGTAAATTCTCATCAACCGTAGACATCTGAATACCTTGCATCACTTTATTTGTTTGCAAAGTAGAAAGTTTGAGCAGTTAAACACTTCCAACTTTATATGACAAAGTTTATGTTTCTCCTGCGGCCGTCCACATTTTCTCAAATGAAGATGCATTCAGCAATAATTTGCAATAAGTTTGATATCCAGATAACAAAGATATGCCAATTTTTTTCACAAAACAAATATTTCTTGCTTTCTCAATTGTAACTACATTTACACATGTAGCAGAAAAAGCAGGAGAAATACTGAAGCTACTACAGTACAAGGATATTAGTGGTAGCACCGGCGGAGCACTCGGTACGGCAAGGCAGGGTGTCCGCCCAACCTTTATTTCCGGCAAACACGCTAGATTGACGGATGACAGGTGCAATAAGTCACTGAAAGGAAGAGTTCTCTTTGATGTTGGGCCGTGACTTGGGTCATGCCCTTGCCTGATAGCTGCACATACGACACACACACACATGACGTATCGGACCAGTCATCACAAAGGTACGAACAGGAACAGCAGAACACAAACCACGAGCCCAGGCGCATGTCACATGCAAACCCCAGTGGGCTAGCGGCTAGCAGCAGGCAGCAGGAGTGCTGATACCGGATGCCAAATTGGACGGTGGAGGCGCACGCCCTGGCGCAAGAGGCTAGCAGCGAGGAAGTCTCACGTGCTTTAGTCTCGGCTGCCCTACCTCGAAAAAAATTGGTCCTCCACCACTGATGAGTGGTAGCATGCTGACTAAACAGCTCATGAAATTCTAGTCCACTTTACCGGCATCTAAAACAATAGTAATTGCCTATATCTTCTTTTTTTTTGTTTATAACTATAGGAATTGTGAATGTATAGTCTTTACCTTGGCTTAAATTATTCTGCGGCCATCAAACCCACTGCATATGTCTCAGTTGAACAACAATACACTACAGAAGAGTACTCCTGTATTTTCTACTTAATCTAAAAACCATTCGATCTTCACTAAAACTGCTTTCTGAACAAAAGAACCATGCTGTGCTAGTGTGCTTACCATGGCAAAGAAGATATCACGATAAGGCAAGCAAGATCTGAATT
This sequence comes from Triticum monococcum, assembly GCA_034509565.1. Classification (NCBI taxonomy): domain Eukaryota; kingdom Viridiplantae; phylum Streptophyta; class Magnoliopsida; order Poales; family Poaceae; genus Triticum; species Triticum monococcum. The sequence continues at coordinate 142,999,001 of CM067841.1, read as the reverse complement.
AGAAAGATCCTTCGCGTACTGAAAATTCGTGAGTGTGAGAGCACACCTGCTACACGCACAGGTAATGAAGCCAGCGACAATGGAGGAGAAGATTGAGATCGACACACCTGTGACGGCGTTCTCTACGGAACCGATATTCCGGTCGTTGGACCTCGACGCGACCTTGTACGCTACCCGCTCTTCCAAACGAGCCCTTGCCAATGGCCGCCGCCACATGCGATGAGTACGAAGCGCCGATTCCTCGTAGGGGAGGCATCCAAATCGCGGAAGCTAGCATGGTCGAGTGGAGGACGATGACGACGGCAGGAAGAAGTGGGCGAGATGGATCTACCTACCCTTCCCTATGGTCGCCATGGGAGATGAAAGAGGAGGCCGGCGTTGCCAAAAAAAATTGGGAGAGAGATGGGATCGAGAGGGGGTTGGGGGGTTGGGGGAGATAGGGGTGTGGGACGTGCGCGAGTGGGTCGGCTGTTGGATGAATCTCGTATGTGGGCTGAGCTGCTTTTTTTTGGTGTGGTGCGATCCTGGCCCTCGCGAGCGCGACGCGAGGAGTTTTTCGGTCGATGGCTTTTTTCCCCTAGCTTTTCTTTTTTCCTTTAGATTTTTTCACGCGAGGGATCGTGCGAGGGGGGATATGGTCGTCGTAGGTGGGAAGAAGGAGGTCGAACCATTACGACGTTCGATCCTCCTTTAATAGTAAAGATATGCGAGGTGGTACTAATTCAGGAAACCGTCTATAGTTTTATTGTCAAAATTGCCATAGGTCACTGTTGTTTTATGTCAGTTGGACTTTTCCCTGATCCGTCTGGGCCTCAGCCCACCAAACTCAGCCCTCCGATCTGCCGCCGCCCGCGCCGCTGCCTCTGCCTCCGCCACCACCACCGTCCGCACGCGCCTCCCTTTGACTCCGCCACCACCGCCGTCTGCGCCTCCGTCCGCACCGCCGCCTTTTGCCTCCGCCACTGCTCCCGTGCCTCTGATTTGGGTCGAAGTCGCGGCAGTAGTGGTGTGGCGGCGGCTGGGGTGGAGGCGAGGGCGGTGGGTGGTGGGGGGCCTGAAGAGTCCTTCTAGGAGGATGCCAGGGACGGGCAGCGCGACGAGGGTGGCGCGTCGGAGTTGGAGACCGGCGTGTGCTCTGGCAGCGGGTGGAAGGACTGCAGCGTGATGGTGGGGAGCAACGGGTCCATGTCCGTGGCCGGACCATCCTGCCATTAAACTCGAGGTTGTGCTAGAACATGCCGCCCCTCTCCTTCCTGGGTCGTCGTGAATCTCGCGATGCTGGAGGTAGCCGCTATTGTTGTAACGCCCCGAGACCGATGTGCCAGCTGTCGTTCAGTTATTCGCTGTTGTTGCCTTGTCATTGCTTGCGTGTCATGCATTGCATATCATGTCATCATGCGCATTTCATTTGCATACGTGTTCGTCTCATGCATCCGAGCATTTTCCCCGTTGTCCGTTTTGCAATCCGGCGCTTCGTTCTCCTCCGATGGTCATTTCTACCTTCCTCTCGTGTGTGGGGATTAAACATTTCCGGATTGGACCAAGACTTGTCATGCGGCCTTGGTTTACTACCGGTAGACCGCCTGTCAAGTTTCGTACCATTTGGACTTCGTTTGATACTCCAACGATTAACCGAGGGACCGAAAAGGCCTCGTGTGTGTTGCAGCCCAACACCCCTCCAATTTGGCCTAAAACCCACCAAACTCTGCTCCATCATCTCGGTCGTTCAATCACGATCGCGTGGCCGAAAACCACACCTCATTTGGACTCTCCTAACTCCCTCTACCTATAAATATGTGCATCTCCCCGAAATTTCGGACGAAACCCTAGATCTCACCTCTCTTCGCGTCGCCGGACATGTCCGCCCGCCGGCGGACGCGTCCATCCTGCCGCCACGTCGCCCCGGCCAACCGAGAGGCGACACGTCGTCCCGCCGCCGCTGCCAGCCTATGGCACGCCGCCACCTCACTGCCTCCATCTCTCTCCTCCCACCGCGGCCCGAGCCGGATCCCGCGCCACCCCGCCGCCTTCGCGCCGTCGCCGGCGACCAACTCCGGCGACCGGAGCACGCCGCCGCCCGTCCTCCGCCTCGCGCGCCTCCCACGGAGAAGCCCGACGCCTCCAACCGCGCCTCCAACCGCGCGACCTCCATGCTCCCCGCCGCCGGACCTCGCCTTCGTCGACGGGCACCGCTCCGCCCCGTCCCAGGCCGCCGCGCCGCTACCTCGTCTTCCCCGTCGCCGGTGGCGCCCGCCGTAGCCGCCCTGCCTCGATCTCGATCGGATCGGGAGAGACGACCGGGTCGCTCCGCGCCTGCGTGGGCCTCGCCTGGCCAACCTCCTCCCCGGCCCATCTCCATGCCAGGTCCAAGCCCATCTCCTCTGGCCCGACCTCCTTCCTCTTTGTTTTGGGCCGAAGCCCATGGGTGAGCGTCCACTATTCCCTGCCCCGTGCGCGACATATTATCTTGCGCCCAGTTCCAGACTTGGCGATTTTCACTAAGTCCTCGAGATTTCCATGTTTCAACTGCCCATGTTCGTCATGCTATATCTTTGCATCCATAGCTCCGATTCATGCATATGATATATCAAAATCTTCGTATCGACATGTACATCGTTTCATTCCATTGCATCATTTGCATTTGAGTTCATCTTGATGCCCAAAATGCTGTTAGAAGGAGGCATCGTAAGTTAAATTGCAGATCCGTTAGCTCATCATAGACTTTTGTCATTTTTGCCATGATTATTGTGTGCATGATATGCCTATGAGTCTTTGGGATGAATTGTTAAGCATTTTGTTTTCTGTCCAGAGGTGCCACCCATGCATTTTTAGGATGTGTGTGGTCACTTGTGCAAGCTTGCAAAGAGAGGCACCTGAGAATTCTGTTTTCAGGGACTTAGTGATTTTCATTAAGTCTGGGATATTTTACTTCATGATGCCATATGTTCAGCTTGTTTCCTAGTGATCCGTGCCTCTTTTGAGGATGATCAGTAAGGGAGTTTTGATATTTATGTTATGCTCTATCCATCCATGTCTTTTTTTGCATATGTGGAGTGCTCTAGCTTAAATCAATCGAGTTCTACTTTTGCATCGTGGTAAATCTGGGCAGGTCGTCAACTTGTTTGCGATTTTGCCGATGCTATTGTTAGTGATCCATGCATGCTATGCCATTGTTCTTGCCATGTCTAGCTAGCATTTTGTGCCTTCCTTATGGATATATGCTTGCCTTGCCATGACTTGCACCGTAGTGAGTGCATCGAGCTCGTTTACATGCCTTCGTGAGTTATGATTTCAGCATGTCTCAGTTTTCACTAAGTCTGAAAACTGATTGTGTTTCATCTATGTTTGTGTGCTCGTTAGAGTATTTTGTGAACCCTTTTGGCCCCAGGTCACTTTGGGTGTTTTGTTAAGCTTGTTGAGTAGCTCCATGCCATGTTCTTACTTGTCATAATCAGGTTGTGTATCATGTTGTTTTGCTGCTCCGAAGAGAGCATCGTGGTCTGAAATTTCAGACTAGTGTTAATTTCACTAAGTCTGAAATCTGTTTTGCTTATTCGTTTTTGCCATGCTTGTTTGAACCTCATAATGGATGAATTGGCCGTGGCTCAGTGCTAGTGTTTTGATAATCATCTTGTGTACATTCCTGCCATGTCTTTTGTTGTCATGTTTGGTGGCTGTAGCATGTTCATTTCGTTGCATTTAGCAGCCTACTTGCTGTAAATCGTAGACCGGTTCATTTCGTAAAACGCTTGCCATTTCCAAACCGTAGCTCCGATTTCTATGGTCTTTATATCGTTTTCAAGTGATTTCATCCCCTCTAACCAGTGGCACACTTGGTTTTCCAAGTTGAGGCCAGGTTCATGCTTTTCCTGTCACGTCTTGCATTTTGCATCCCGCATCGCATCCCGCATCTCGCATATCATACCATGTTCATGTGTTGGTTGTTTACTATGTTGTGTGCTTCTTTTCCGGTGATTGCTTCTTCGGGTTGGATCCGGTAACGTCGCGTTTGTGAGGAACTGTTCGACTACGTCCGTTTGTCTTCGTCATGGCCTCGTTCTTCTTCCTTGCAGGATTTCAGGCAAGATGATCATACCCTCGAAATCATTTCTATCTTTGCTTTGCTAGATGCTCACTCTTTTGCTATGCCATTGCTACGATGCCTACCACTTGCTTGTCAGCCTCCCAATTGCCATGTTGAGCCTCTAACCCACCATGTCCTAGCAAACCATTGATTGGCTATGTTACCGCTTTGCTCAGCCCCTCTTATAGCGTTGTTAGTTGCAGGTGAAGATTGAAGTTTGTTCCTTGTTGGAACATGGAGATGTTGTTCCTTGTTGGAACATGTTTACTTGTTGGGATATCATTATATATCTTATTTAATTAATGCATCTATATACTTGGTAAAGGGTGGAAGGCTCGGCCTTATGCCTAGTGTTTTGTTCCACTCTTGCCGCCCTAGTTTCCGTCATATCGGTGTTATGTTCCCGGATTTTGCGTTCCTCACGCGGTTGGGCTATAATGGGAACCCCTTGACAGTTCGCCTTAAGTAAAGCTTCTCCAGCAATGCCCAACATTGGTTTTACCATTTGCCACCTAGCCTTTTTCTTTCCCTTGGGTTCCGCGGACTCAAGGGTCATCTTATTTTAACCCCCCCGGGCCAGTGCTCCTCTGAGTGTTGGTCCACCTGTCAGCTGCCGGTGGCCACCAGGGGCAACTCTGGGCTGGCTTACCCGTACCTAAGACAATCTGAGTGTGCCCTGAGAAAGAGATATGTGCAGCTCCTATCGGGATTTGTCGGCACATTCGGGCGGTGTTGCTGGTTTAGTTTTACCCTATCGAAATGTCTTGTTGTACTGGGATACCGAGTCTGATCGGAATGTCTCGGGTGGAGGTCTATTCCTTCATTGATCGTGAGAGCTTGTTATGGGCTAAGTTGGGACACCCTGCAGGGATTTGAACTTTCGAAAGCCGTGCCCGCGGTTATGGGCAGATGGGAATTTGTTAACGTCCGGTTGTAGAAAACCTGAAGTTGACCCTAATTAAAATGAATCAACAGCGTGTGTAACCGTGATGGTCTCTTTCCGGCGGAGTCCGGGAAGTGAACACGGTTGTTGGAGTTATGCTTGACGTAGGTAGTCCAGGATCACTTCTTGATCCTACTTTTATCGACCATGCTTTGCCTTCTCTTCTCGCTCTCATTTGCGTATGTTAGCCACCATATATGCTAGTCACTTGCTGCAGCTCCACCTCACACCTTTACCTTACCCATAAGCTTAAATAGTCTTGATCGCGAGGGTGCGAGATTGCTGAGTCCCTGTGGCTCACAGATACTTCCAAACCAGCTTGCAGGTGCCGATGAGTCTGTGCAGATGACGCAACCAAGCTCAGGACGAGCTCGTTGAAGACCTTGTTCATTCATGTTGTTTTGTTCTAGTTGATCAGTAGTGGAGCCCAGTTGGGGTCGGTCGGGGACCTTTGTCGCATTTGGGGTTCTTCTTTTATTTTGGTTCCGTAGTCAGACCTTGAGTGTATTTGAATGATGTAATGCTTTATTCATGTAATTGTGTGAAGTGGCGATTGTAAGCCAACTATGTATCCTTTTCCTTATTTTATTACATGGGTTGTGTGAAGATTACCTCACTTGCGACGTATGCCTTCAATGCGATTATGCCTCTAAGTCATGCCTCGACACGTGGGAGATATAGTCGCATCGAGGGTGTTACAAGTTGGTAATCAGAGCCTTCCCCGACCTTAGGAGCCCCCACTGATTGATCGTTTTTAGCGGCCGAGTTGTGTCTAGAAAAAATGTTTTGAGTCATCTAGGAATCATATATATCGGAGAGTTTAGGAATTCTTTTTACTCCCCAGTCCCTTCGTCGCTCTGGTGAGGCATCCTGACGTAGAGTTTTGACTCTTCTCTTCTTAAATTTCACTAAAAAAATTTAGGATCACGCGGGTATCTTGGAATCGTTCCGATGGTTTTATGATGAGAACATTGTCTTGGTGCCTCCTGTCAGGGGTTTAGTGGAAGTGTCCCGGGGAGTTGAGCTCTGAGGTGTTGTCTTCATAATTTTATCGTTGCAGTTCTGGAATACCTGAGTTTAGTACGCCGACATCGAAAATCTCCTTTATGCAGTTCGTTGGTGAGATAACCTCGACGCCACCCAGTACTGGGGCGGGAGTTCGGGAGTATCGCCATAACTTGTATAACGGATGCTTTTCGAAGGTTGAGGTAGATGATTTCCGAAGGTTTCTTGGTTATGTGTTGAAGGATGGATACAGCTGGATGTAGGATTTGCGAGTTTGGGTGAGATATTATGCTTCCCCTGTATCCCCAACACCCGATTGCATAACCGGAAAATTTCGGGAGTTTCATAGGTGGGAATTCAAGTAGCTCTTAGGATATCTTTCCGACAGATGTATGATATGAAATTGGGGTTCGACGTCTAGTGGTTCGCCTATTCACGGTCGGTTTTACAGTGGTCTCGTTGTGTCTTAAAGAGTCCTTGGCTATGCCGACTCGGGGACGCTTCGTATGTCATGTGCACTACCTTGTACATGATGGTGCTGTACGATCGAGCCCGTGTAGGTCCCACCACGAAAACTTCGGACGAAATCTCTATCATATGTTTGTTCCGGCTAATTCTGCAAGCCAATCCTTTGTTTTTGTTTTGAGTTGTGGTATTCGAGTTGCTTCAAAGTCAAATGTTGATTCCATACCTTCCTCAAGTGGTGTTCTCATATTCCTATGTGAATACTAATCCTTCTCGATCGTCGAGTTTGCCATGTCAATCCTTTTTAACTGGTGTGCTTCTCTTCAAGTGGATCTGATCATTTCAACATCCGCAAGATCAATTATCACTTCTTCTCAATGATGTTTGTTTCATCCGTTCCCAAACTGTCTTTGTTTTTTTCCCACCCTCCCTCCCTTTGTTTTTTCTTCAAGGAATCCGATGTCTTATTCAAGTATCTTTTTATTCATGTGAAGCCTCTCCATTCTTTTCCTTCAATGTTCTTACCCGGTGATGCTCATGAAGATTTAACGGAGTTTCTAGTTCACCATTATTCATTCTTTTTCTTCTCCGGTGGAACCAGGGCAAGCTTTGTTGATCATATCCTTTCCCCATTTCAATGCTTGCTCATGCCGGTGCAATTCTTAATCATTCTTTTCTCGCTATTCAATTATTCTGGAGTGCTCAAGATATACCAAAGATTCGTGTTTTCCACTCTGCATTCGTTCAAGATCTTTCGAGGATGTTCCCTCATTCAAGTCATTTAATACAACCGGTGCTTTCTCTCTTTGAAATCATTTCAACGGTGTTTCTTTTCAGTGGGCCCTAACCCACAGGTCTTTTCCCAGGATCTTACCTGACTTTTCTTATTTTTTCCGGAGTTATTCTGAAATTCTTTTCCAAGTTTGATGTAAGAATGATTTATCATCAGTCAAATGTCTTCTCAAGATCTGCCAAAATATTTTTCTTCGTTGGCTCAACTTTTCCATTCTTCATTCCGGAGTGTCTCAATAATTCTTGGTGGTGTTTCTCGTTGTCATTCTCATCATTTGAAGACCGAAGAAGAGTTTCTCTTTAATCTTGCTCCATTCTTTCAAGATTCGTGATTCTAGCTTGTTGCCATTCTGTCATAATTGTTCGACTGTGAGAATTCTTTTTATCCATCCGGAGCAATTCATGAGCCTTTTTAGTTTGTTCATCCGGAGTCCATCAATTCAGGTTTATTCATTCTCAGCTTTCAGTTATCATTCTCCTATCTTACCGGTGCATCGTTCAAGTGATCTCTAATCAGTTTGTGGTCCCTTCGTTCTCTTGTATCTAAATTCTCTCAAGTATCTCCGTACATTTCATAATTATTCCCGGTGTTCCTTTATTTTTCCTTCGTTCGTTTTCAATTCTTACCGGTGGCTCGCTCAAGATTTCTATTCCTTTGTTATTGTATTGATTCAGTCATTATTTCTATCCTACCGATGGTTCGTTCAATGTTTTCCCAAGTTGGCGCTATATCTATCTTAATCCTTTCTACGAGAATAAGTAGTGTGCCAAATCCATTTCTTGTCATCAATTTAAATTGGTGAAGGATAAGCATAATGTAATTCTTAGTCTTGTTTCATCCGAATGATTAATTCCCTATTCCGGAGGTTCATCAAAATTCTTGATCTCAATTGTTCATCTTATCTTTTTCCGGAGTTCCAAGTTTCCACTCTATCTCGTCGGAAAGCTTCATCTAACCATTGCAAGGATTCTCCTTGTGTTTTCAATTTCTCTTTCTTTTATTCTTTTGTTATCGGAGTTCTTCATGGAGGCTCTACATGATGTTTCATCAAGGATTTAACTCCTTCTCGAAATGTTCATCAAGTTTCTTTTCACAGAAACTCAAGCATTCTTCATCTTGCATTCCGAAGTGCAATTTCTTTCTACCATATCTTTGGAGGTGGTTTTACATCATTCTTGATAATTTGAGTTCATGTTTCACATGTTATTAAGAATGAGGTATTTTAAATCCATCAACCTATTCGTTGGTCTTGTCTTGGGTTATATTTCACCTAAAGCCTTCCCTAAGGATGGTTGTTATTATGGTGCTTATATATGATCCAAGTTTTTCATTTATCCTCCCGGTGAAATAGTTTCTTGTCTCCTTGTTCTTATCAATCCAATTCTTCTTCCCGTGAGTGGCAGGTTTTTCATCTCTTAATTTGAGAGGTATTCCATAAGACCATATCAAGCTTATTATTTTCGTTGTTGGTTTTCCAACAATTCCGTTCGACCCTTGTCCTAAAGATGCCTTTTCAAGCTCTTTTGTGGGAGAAGTTGGCATTTTCTTCTCTATTCTCCTATTTCAGTTATCTATCTTCTATTCTTTTGTTCCGGAGGCATTGTCATGTTGTTGTTTTTCAACCCATCATCTCGTTTTGTCAAAGATCATGTTCTTTTAATGCCTTATCCATTTAACCGGAGTGTGGTGCCATTCTGCTCAAGTTCTTTTCACCTTATCAAGTCTTGCATCCCTTTCTCAACTGGAGTGTCGTGTTTTCATTTGAGCTCTCTCATCTTATCAAATTTTGCCTCCCTTCTCAACCAGAGTGATGTCCGAGATATTTCTTACCCCTTTGTTCCATCCATTCAATAGTTATGGAGACAGTGTTTTTGTGATTTCATCAAGTATCTTCTCTTCTTATCTAGACCTTATTCAATTCCTTTTTTCTTTTCAACCGGAGTGCTGTCCGAATTTTGGTCTTCCTTGATCCCTTTCCTTAACCGGAGTGTTTTTTGTTTATATATCTTCCCTTCAACCTCAAGGTTTCGCAATGCTCTTTGTCCCCCGTTTCTAACGGAGTGTTTTCGACCTAGTTCACCTTTGTGGTATTCTTTTCTCGAATTTGTTCAACCTCGCAGGGTTCTTTGGTTTCACTCGTTTGTCAAAGAAGCAACTTAGTTTTACCTCTCCTCTTTTCTCGTCCGTTTTCCGTCCGGTGCCATTCTAGATCTCGGGACGAGATCCTCTCGTAGTGGTGGAGTGTTGTAATGCCCCGAGACCGATGTGCCAGCTGTCGTTCAGTTATTCGCTGTTGTTTCCTTGTCATTGCTTGCGTTTCATGCATTGCATATCATGTCATCATGCGCATTTCATTTGCATACGTGTTCGTCTCATGCATCCGAGCATTTTCCCCGTTGTCCGTTTTGCAATCCGGCGCTTCGTTCTCCTCCGGTGGTCATTTCTACCTTCCTCTCGTGTGTGGGGATTAAACATTTCCGGATTGGACCGAGACTTTTCATGCGGCCTTGGTTTACTACCGGTAGACCGCCTGTCAAGTTTCGTACCATTTGGACTTCGTTTGATACTCCAACAGTTAACCGAGGGACCGAAAAGGCCTCGTGTGTGTTGCAGCCCAACACCCCTCCAATTTGGCCCAAAACCCACCAAACTCTGCTCCATCATCTCGGTCGTTCGATCACGATCGCGTGGCCGAAAACCGCACCTCATTTGGACTCTCCTAGCTCCCTCTACCTATAAATATGTGCATCTCCCCGAAATTTCGGACGAAACCCTAGATCTCACCTCTCTTCGCGTCGCCGGACATGTCCGCCCGCCGGCGGACGCGTCCATCCCGCCGCCACGTCGCCCCGGCCAAGCGGGAGGCGACACGTTGTCCCGTCGCCGCTGCCAGCCTATGGCGCGCCGCCACCTCACTACCTCCATCTCTCTCCTCCCACCGCGGCCCGCGGAGCCCAGGCGGGGCCCGCCCGGCCCGGAACGCTAGCGCCGCCGCCTCCACGCGCCCGAGCCGGATCCCGCGCCACCCCGCCGCCTTCGCGCCGTCGCCGGCGACCAACTCCGGCGACCGGAGCACGCCGCCGCCCATCCTCCGCCTCGCGCGCCTCCCACGGAGAAGCCCGACGCCTCCAACCGCGCCTCCAACCGCGCGACCTCCATGCTCCCCGCCGCCGGACCTCGCCTTCGCCGACGGGCACCGCTCCGCCCCGTCCCAGGCCGCCGCGCCGCTACCTCGTCTTCCCCGTCGCCGGTGGCGCCCGTCGTAGCCGCCCTGCCTCGATCTCGATCGGATCAGGAGAGACGACCGGGTCGCTCCGCGCCCGCGTGGGCCTCGCCTGGCCAACCTCCTCCCCAGCCCATCTCCATGCCAGGTCCAAGCCCATCTCCTCCGGCCCGACCTCCTTCCTCTTCGTTTTGGGCCGAAGCCCATGGGTGAGCGTCCACTATTCCCTGCCCCGTGCGCAACATATTATCTTGCGCCCAGTTCCAGACTTGGCGATTTTCACTAAGTCCTCGAGATTTCCATGTTTCAACTGCCCATGTTTGTCATGCTATATCTTTGCATCCATAGCTCCGATTCATGCATATGATATATCAAAATCTTTGTATCGACATGTACATCATTTCATTCCCTTGCATCATTTGCATTTGAGTTCATCTTGATGCCCAAAATGCTGTTAGAAGGAGGCATCGTGAGTTAAATTGCAGATCTGTTAGCTCATGATAGACTTTTGTCATTTTTGCCATGATTATTGTGTGCATGATATGCCTGTGAGTCTTTGGGATGAATTGTTAAGCATTTTGTTTTCTGTCCAGAGGTGCCACCCATGCATTTTTAGGATGTGTGTGGTCACTTGTGCAAGCTTGCAAAGAGAGGCATCTGAGAATTCTGTTTTCAGGGACTTAGTGATTTTCATTAAGTCTGGGATATTTTACTTCATGATGCCATATGTTCAGCTTGTTTCCTAGTGATCCGTGCCTCTTTTGAGGATGATCAGTAAGGGAGTTTTGATATTTATGTTATGCTCTATCCATCCATGTCTTTGTTTGCATATGTGGAGTGCTCTAGCTTAAGTCAATCGAGCTCTACTTTTGCATCGTGGTAAATCTGGGCAGATCGTCAACTTGTTTGCGATTTTGCCGATGCTATTGTTAGTGATCCATGCATGCTATGCCATTGTTCTTGCCATGTCTAGCTAGCATTTTGTGCCTTCCTTATGGATATATGCTTGCCTTGCCATGACTTGCACCGTAGTGAGTGCATCGAGCTCGTTTACATGCCTCCGTGAGTTATGATTTCAGCATGTCTCAGTTTTCACTAAGTCTGAAAACTGATTGTGTTTCATCTATGTTTGTGTGCTCGTTAGAGTATTTTGTGAACCCTTTTGGCCCCAGGTCACTTTGGGTGTTTTGTTAAGCTTGTTGAGTAGCTCCATGCCATGTTCTTACTTGTCATAATCAGGTTGTGTATCATGTTGTTTTGCTGCTCCGAAGAGAGCATCGTGGTCTGAAATTTCAGACTAGTGTTAATTTCACTAAGTCTGAAATCTGTTTTGCTTATTCGTTTTTGCCATGCTTGTTTGAACCTCATAATGGATGAATTGGCCGTGGCTCAGTGCTAGTGTTTTGATAAGCATCTTGTGTACATCCCTGTCATGTCTTTTGTTGTCATGTTTGGTGGCTGTAGCATGTTCATTTCGTTGCATTTAGGAGCCTACTTGTTGTAAATCGCAGACCGGTTCATTTCGTAAAACGCTTGCCATTTCCAAACCGTAGCTCCGATTTCTATGGTCTTTATATCGTTTTCAAGTGACTTCATCCCCTCTACACAGTGGCACACTTGGTTTTCCAAGTTGAGGCCAGGTTCATGCTTTTCCTGTCACGTCTTGCATTTTGCATCCCGCATCGCATCCCGCATCTCGCATATCATACCATGTTCATGTGTTGGTTATTTACTATGTTGTGTGCTTCTTTTCCAGTGATTGCTTGTTCGGGTTGGATCCGGTAACGTCGCTGAAAGTGCGTTATATCGACTAGAGGGGGGGTGAATAGGCGATTTTTGTGAAAGTCTTCAAAACGTGGAAGTTATGAAGACAAACAGAGTGAACAAGCCTATCACTATGCAGTGGAAGTTAGATTACACAACGCAAGCCATGGTCAAGTATACAATATAGTGAAAGCACAGTGACAAACAGCTTCAGTGTAATGAGGATCAGGTTGGAAGAAGTTATGAAGCCAAACAGATCATACAGTCAAGTTGTGAAGACAGAAGATAAAGCAAGCATGCAATAGCTTCACAATGTGTACTGGTAAGTAAAGGGAGGCGAAGATGAAACCAGTGACACGTTGAAGACAATGATATGTTGGACCAGTTCCAGTTGCTATGACAACTATATGTCTGGTTGGAGCGGCTAGGTATTTAAACCAAAGGACACACAGTCCCGGACACCCAGTCCTGAACACGCAGCTCAGGACACCCAGTCCTCTCCATTTTTTCCTTGAGCTAAGGTCACACAGACCCCGCCCAATCACTCTGGTAAGTCTTCAAGGTAGACTCCCAAACCTTCACAGACTTCGTTCACCGGCAATCCACAATTCCTCTTGGATGCTCAGAACGCGACGCCTAACCGTCTGGAGGATGCACAGTCCTCAAGTGTAATAAGTCTTCAGATCACTCAGACAAGAAGACTTAAGTGATGCCCAATTACTCTGGCTCTGGGTGGTTAGGGCTTTTCTCCTCACTAAGGATTTTCTCTCAAAGGCTTCGAGGTGGGTTGCTCTCAAACGACAAAAGACGTGCACTGAAATCTGAGCAGCCAACCGTTTATGGTTGTAGGGGTGGACTATTTATAGCCACTTGGCAACCCTGACCTGATTTGTCCGAAATGACCCTGGGTCACTAAGGAACTGACACATGTACTAACGGTCGGATTTCGAACTCTCACGACAACTTTACTTGGGCTGCAAGTAAAGTTGACTTGTCTGACTCTGGACAAGATTTTCTCTCATTGTCTTCAATCGAAGACATTGGATTTGAATTAGGCATCACTTCAGTCATCCAGATTGGTTCTCTTGGACCCCACTTAACAGTACGGTGGTTCCTATGACACAACATGAATGAAGTAAAACTACAAAGGATCTAAGTCTTCGAGTTCCATAGGCTTCATGGGGAGTCTTCATATGTCATTGTCTTCGACATGAATGTCTTCATGAACCACCATTGTCTTCAATGTCTTCGTACATTTTTGGGTGTCATCTCTGGTAGCTAAACCGAATCAATGAGGGACTTCTACCTGTGTTATCCTGCAATTCTCACAAACACATTAGTCCCTCAACTAGGTTTGTCGTCAATACTCCAAAACCAACTAGGGGTGGCACTAGATGCACTTACAATCTCCCCCTTTTTGGTGATTGATGACAAACTAGTTGAAGTTTTCAACGGGGAATATAATTTGTGAAATTGTAAAGGAATTGTCTTCATAAGCTGCAAGGGCTCCCCCTGAAGATGTGCATATAAGTGATTTGCTTCTGGAACGCAAATGCACATAGCAGGTTGTATTTGTGGGAATCCACTTCAACTTATGATGACAATCCATCATGTATGTAAAGATATATGAAGATAATGATATGCATAATGAAAAATGGACGTCTGCGAAATGATATAAGTGCGGAAATTATCGTCGTACATGCGGAATTTATCTTCGCAAAAACACAGTGGCAAACATAGTAGCAGACGACCATCAAGTTTAAGTGTTACAACTCAAAGAACCAAATGTAGCAAAACGAGAGTTGTAAGCACGAAGCAAGATGCAAAATATAAAGCACCCGCCCATATTATTGACCCGCTTGAAGACTATAAACATCATATGCTTCTCCCCCTTTTGTCAGTGATGACCAAAAAGGTTTGAAGACATAGAGTTTTCTACGCGTTCCCAGGCGCAGCAGGGTCGGTGGAGGCGTTTGGTGGAGCTGGCGAGCTTGGTGCAGTGACGACGCGTGCTGAAGAAGGTGGTGGTGATGTAGCATCGTCTTCTTCCTCAATGATTTTTCCAGTCACTGTGGCAGCAGAGGAAGAGAACTCCGATTCTTCAAGCGACGGAGTTCCATGCAACACAGCTCTTCTGGGGGGTGTGGAGTCAAACTTGAATCTCTCTTTGAAGCCATCCTCTTGCAGTTCAGCTTCAGTGCACATCATTGTGAGGCCTTTCCAAGTGCGGCGACAGGTTTCATGTGCGACAAAGGCATTCTTGGTGGCCAGATTCCTGATGCGATTGACGTCTTGCATGATACTGCGCATCTGCCTTTTGAGCCAGTCGTGATGCCTATCTTGCTTTTGGTGCAGAGCCACAAGAAGTTCACGGTCAGTGAGTGTACGAGCGCGTTTCTTGGGTCTTTGTGCAGCTGTGCTGTCAGTGGCTTCAGTTGATGCAGGGGCACGTGTGGTGCCAGCCATTGGATAGAATATGGAAATGGCTTCAACACCTTCATCATGCTGAGTGAAGCTCTGGTGTTCTGCATTTTGAAGACTTAATGGCTGCTTGGCAGGCTCAGGATAAATCGCTTCAGCAGAGGTGTCCACATCAGGTAAGAAGATTCTGTGGTTGCGGGCAGAGGGTTGATAGGATATTGCAGAGTGGAGCTTGATGAGTTTCATAACCCATGGAGCATAAATCTTCAGACCAAAGAGATCTGAGCCAGACGCTGCAAGTTGGCGTATAAAGAGATCCTGGGCATTGAAGCATTTGCCATGCAGGATGCAAAAAATGAGAGTCTTCATGGCACCTTCAACCTTGGCATATCGAGAGTGCCCCTTAATGGGCCATAGAGTCCGCCGGATGATGTGATAGATAGTTCTGGGCAGGTACTCTAAGTCTTCAACGAAGAACTCGGTTGGGTAAGGTGCGTCAGGAAGCAATGGCTTCATCATTGAGAGCATCTGACTCATATTTGGCTCAGGTCGCTGAAATATGCTCTCAACTGCTTCAGCATGGAGTTGGCAGCCTTCTTCGAAGAGTTCGCCTGGAGTGGGTAGGCCGGTGAGCTCAATGATATCAAATGCATTGTCTTCATGATGGACGTTGCCGGTCATCCACTCCAGGACCCAAGTCTTCGGATCTCTGTTGTAGCCTTTGGTGTGCAGTGTGGCATAGAACTGGAGCAGAAGCTCTTCATTCCAGTGCTCTTCATCCGTGACAAACGGCAGCAGGCCAACTTGCTTGAAGCAGTCCAGTGCTTCTTCCAGACCAGGCAGACCAGCAATAGCTTCAACCTCAAGGCGCTGGTGTGGAAAGATACGGCCTTGGTTGTAGAGGACGCAGGAGTAGTAGCTGCGCTGTGGGTAGCTCCAGAACCTATCTGATACGATCCGTTCCCTTGAATAAGGGTTCTTGGAGCGGTTGAAGAAAGTGTTGTCTGCCTTGAAGCTATTAACATTGAAGGTGCCAGGAGCTGTTGCAGGACCTGGGAACCTTGGCAGTCATGGGATTGGCTTCTGTACCTGGGGCCTGTGCGCAACATGATAGTTGAACTGTGGACCGGCAGCAGACTCAGGCACAGAAGGGTCAGAGGCAGTAGCTTCAGTATCTCTTGAAGCTGTTGGTTGGTCGGGCTCCACAAATGCTTCAGTATTGGGTGTGGCAGCCGCAAAGGTGTCAGCCTCATCACGTGTAGTGAGAGGGATGGATTCAGGTACGTTCTCCTTGAGAACTTCTTCTTGTTGGTGCGGGGGAGATGGAGCTTGAGGTTCTTCGTGCTCTTCTTCATGTTCTTCGGCTGATGCAGCCGGAATGTCGTCAGCAGTCTGAGCCCTTGGCCCTTTGCGAAGCCTACGGAATGCAGGCGACGCTGGTGGAGTTGCAGTGGGCTGGGGCTCATTCTCTTCCTCCTGCGGGCGATCTGCCCACGATGCATCTTGGGTGATTGGCGTCAAGGGACGACCAATGCTGATCATTTCGCTCGTTTCAAGCTGAGGAAGGACTGCATCACCTTGCACATTGTCTTAGAGACCAATGTCTTCAGCAGTGTTGGGGCCGGCTGCTGGAATGTCTTCAGCATGCGGAGCCTCTGTGAAAGCAGGCTCATGCACGGTCAGCTGACGATCTTCGTTTGGAAAGCGGACAGAGAGGGGTTCGACTATCAGGGGCTCTGTGGGAGCAGCCCGAGACTTCTTGGTCTTGCGTTTCTTGATGGTGGGGTCTGAAGGAGAGGCTTCAGGGTGTTTCCTCTTCCTTGCTTCAGCTTCGGCTGTCCTTGTCTTCTTAAGCTCTGAAGCGGTTGAGCGGTGCTTTGGCTTCGAGCCAGGCTTGGCAGTGGGGAAGACAATCGAAACAGCTTCTTATCGTGGGGCCTCTTGTTCAGCCACAGTGGGCTTCTTCTTTTTCTTAGCGGCCATCCTGGGGTCGATGCCGAGACGCCCAAGTGCCTTTCGCTTCTCGGCCTCATTGTGGGCCTGCACACAGAGATCAGCCAAATTCTTCATGCGCTCACGTGAACCCTGAGCCTCTGCACGTTTCTGCATAAAGTTTTCCTTCAACTCGTGCAGCATGACTTTGAAGTCTTTGACTTCTTGGATGCTGAGCGTGGCCATGTTCTGCTTGAACTGAGCCTTTTCAAAATCTATCTTCTGCTTCAGTTCCACTATGCGCTGGGCAATTGCGAGTTCTGAAGCAATAGCTCCTTGGAAGGCTACGCTGAGGCCAATGGGCAGCTGCAGATCATCGAAGCTGATGTTGGGTGTATCAAACCACTCATCAATGAAGTTGTGGATGATTGCTGCATCGAACAGAGGCAGATTGTTGAAGATTTCAGCCTCCTCCTTGCTCTTGATTAGCTGCTCAAGAGCGTCATCAGCAAGATCGTCGTCACTTGACAGATCAATGGCCTCGCAGCGCAGAACGGCAGCGGCAGTGAGCTCTTTGCCAGTATGTGGCTGAGGCTTCTTGGCTTCTTGGGGCTTGGAGACTCGTGATAAGTCTTCAGACTGCACACTTGCTTTAGGAGGTGCAGTGGCCAATGGCTTCGCTCTGGAGATCTTGGGAGAAGCGGCTGGCTTGGAAGCTTTTGGCTTCTTCTTCATCTGCTTCGGCTCTGGGGCAGCAGGAGCGTCATCAGACTCAGTGTCTGCTGGAGGGTCGTTCACGGCAGTCCCTTGGACTAGAATGCGAGTGATGAGGCCTTAGAGATTGGCATACGACCCGATGACATTGGGATTTGCATCGCGTGTGCCATCCGCCCTTGGCTTAGAGGGACCAGGGTTGAAGTCCAGTCCAAACTCCTTCTTGTTTTGCTTCGCAGAGTTCTGAGCAAATTGGAAATTGCGCTTGAAGAGATTGTCATCGCGACACCAGAGAAGTGATGACGGATGTGCTTCAGCTGGCTGTGGTCCTCTGACCATGCATGGATAGAAGCCTTGAGCAATGGCTTCGTCTCTGGACCGGGGTACGAGATTTTTGTACAAGACATCTCCCCATGGCCTCTTGATGGCGCACTTCTCTGCATATTCCTTGGTGACGAAGCGGTATTGGAACCACTGCTCTGCCCAATATCTTCGAATCCATTGGATTCGTGTCTTGCGCTGACCATAGCTCTCTTCAGGATCAGTTTGGTACATTTCTGCCAAATCCTCAGGCAGATCCTTAGACGTTTCACCACGTCTCTGTCTGCCTCCCTTCCTCACTGGTTTTTCTGCTGCCATGAAGCTTTGCTTGGAAGGCTTCAGATTCAAAGTCTTCAAAGGCTTCCTTTTGCTTGACCAACAGGAACTTGCTGCGGGTGAATTGATGTGACGCTTTAGGAACTCTGCAAATGAATGCAGACTATGAGAACCAAAAGATTCTCCCACGGACATGTACCTGTGACAGCATTAAGGTGCGAGGGAAAGGGAAGAGATCATATGCATTCTCAGAAGATTTTGAAGACAAATCAGTTTAGAAGATATTGACTTCATCATGCGAAGACATTCACTTTATAGAAAAGAAGTTGGTTCCAGATTTGTACTAACCTATAGATCAGTACAAGTGAGGAATCTAACTACTTCATGAAGAACAGGTGAATATACTAGGCAAGTTATGAGTTGCAGATGAGAGAGATGAAACTTGTGTGAATGGAAACCTCTTTTGGCAGAAAGTGATGGAGCTATAGGATCAAAAGAGGCTGTTAAAAAGACTTGTTATTTACCAGACTTGGAACTGCTAGACAAGGTGACAGTGAGGCCGAGCAGTTCGATCCTCCGTGCCCTAACTTGGCGACGGAAGACACCTACGGCGACGGCGGAGAGACTGATGTCCGCTGTCGGCGTGAGAACGGCGTCGGAGAGGTTGCGGCAGTGAAGCACTTCGTCGCCGGCGTCGTTGAGAGTTAGCGGTGGCGCTAGGGTTCGTGCGAGGGTGGAAGAAGAGATAATGACCGCAGTGAAACGTGTATTTATAGGGATATGGGTGGCACTGCGCTATTACTCAGGTGCCCCTGGCGATTCGCATCTGATCAGTATGTGGCCAGCATGCGGAATTGTGGGGGCAGTTTCACCCCACGCACGCCTTGTTTGTCGGGAGCCGTTCCTACTTCTCCGGATTTCTTGTTGATGGAAAAACATTGAAAGCTGTTTTAAAGTTTGTCTCTGTGTCTTCATCTGACAAGGATGGAGTGAAGACATTGGACAGTTTCAATAGAATGCATATGACTTGGAGAGATAGAGTTTGAGGTAGGAAGCATGGAGAGGTTAGGGTCCGATCACATTCACTTAGTTCAAAAGATTCAAACAAGAAGGCATAGCTATAAGTGAATGCTATAGAGGACAGAACATCAGTACATATATATAATCTACATATTGAAGATAATCATGAAGACAAATTGAGATTGAAGCCAAACCAAATGTGAAAACATAGCAAATGTGACGCCTTGAGTGGAACACTTCAAACAGAAAATTTGGTGGTGGCGTTACCCACCGTATAGGAAGTATTAGACCCAGACACGGTGCACAATTATCGTGGCGCTCCGAAGTCAAATTCCATGTTAATGTATTCACATTTAGAATGTATGTCTTCGTTGATTGAAGATACACGTTACTTTGTGTGTTGCACATCTAAGTCATCAACATGCATAAGTGTTAGGATGTGTGCCTGATCACAGGACATTTGAGGATTCCAAGATATTTAGCTCACACCGTAACTTGCAAAATCTCTTCTCATCCAAGGGCTTGGTGAAGATATCTGCCAATTGCTCTTCAGTGTTGATGTGTATGATATCAATGTCTTCCTTTGCAACATGATCTCTGAGAAAATGATGACGAATTTCAATGTGCTTTGTCTTCGAGTGCTGAACTGGGTTGTTGGCGATCTTGATGGCGCTTTCGTTGTCGCAGTAAAGTGGCACTTGCTTCAGATGAATGCCATAATCCTTGAGGGTTTGCTTCATCCATAGAAGCTGAGCGCAGCAGGATCCAGCAGCAATGTATTCAGATTCAGCAGTGGAGAGAGATACACAGTTCTGCTTCTTTGAAGACCAACAGACAAGTGATCGGCCCAGAAAGTGACATGTGCCTGATGTGGACTTCCGATCAACCTTGTCACCAGCGTAATCAGCATCCGAAAATCCAACCAGATCAAACTCTGAGCCCTTTGGATACCATAACCCTAGAGTTGGGGTGTGAGCCAAATATCGAAGAATTCGCTTCACAGCTAAGTGATGCGACTCCTTTGGTGCCGCTTGGAACCGAGCACACATGCAAACACTAAGCATAATATCTGGCCTAGATGCACATAGATAAAGCAAAGAACCAATCATGGAGCGGTATACCTTTTGATCGAACTCTTTACCATTGTCGTCAGGACCCAGATGATGTTTGGCTGGCATTGGTGTTGTGAAGCCTTTGCAGTCTTACATACCGAACTTCTTCAGGCAATCTTTGAGATATTTCTCTTGAGATATGAAGATGCCATTGCGTTGTTGCCGTATCTGAAGACCGAGGAAGAATTTCAGCTCCCCCATCATAGACATCTGATATTGCTCTTGCATCATATATCCGAACTCCTCATTGTACTTCTGATTGGTGCAGCCGAAGATAATGTCATCCACATATATTTGGCACACAAACAGTTCACCATCATATGTCTTTGTGAAGAGAGTGGGATCCAGGGAACTAGGTATGAAGCCTTTGCTCTTCAGGAAGTATTTGAGTGTATCATACCAGGCCCGAGGGGCTTGTTTGAGGCCATATAGTGCCTTTTTGAACTTGTAAACCATGTCAGGATGTTTTGGATCTTCAAACCTAGGTGGTTGTGCAACATACACTTCTTCTTCAATTTTGCCATTGAGGAAGGCACTTTTTACATCCATTTGATACAGAATTATGTTGTGATGATTTGCATAGACCAGCAGTATACGGATGGCTTCAAGTCTGGCAACAGGAGCAAATGTTTCATCGAAGTCAATGCCTTCCACTTGAGTATATCCTTGAGCAACGAGATGAGCCTTGTTTCTGACGACTTGGCCATGCTCATCTTGCTTGTTGCGGTATATCCATTTGGTGCCTATTATGTTATGCTTCCGTGGATTAGGACGCTTAACCAACTCCCATACATTGTTCAGCTCAAATTGTTGAAGCTCTTCTTGCATAGCTTGAATCCATTCAGGTTCCATAAAGGCTTCATCAATTTTCTTGGGTTCTGTGATTGAAACGAATGCGAAGTGTCCGCAGAAGTTTGCCAGTTGAGTTGCTCTTGAACGAGTCAGTGGACTAGGTGCATTGATGCTATCAATTATTCTGTCAATCTACACTTCATTGGCAACACGAGGATGTAGGGGTCGAAGACTTTGCTCTTGCTGATCTACGTTGTCATGGGGAGGAATGTCTTCAGGCTGAGCATTGTCTTCATGTGGATCAGGTGCTGAGATGATAAGTTCTTCTTCAGGACGAGCTTCAGAAGGTATAATTTCTCCAGTTCCCATTAGCTTGATTGATTCACTGGCTGGAACTTCATCTAGCACATCTGGTAGTTGCTCTCTTTGTGACCCATTGGTCTTATCGAACCGCACATCCACTATTTCAACCACTTTGTAGTGAAAGAGATTGAAGACTCTGTAGGAGTGCGAATCCTTTCCATATCCAAGCATGAAGCCCTCATGTGCTTTTGGAGCAAATTTTGAGGTGTGGTGAGGGTCCTTGATCCAGCATATTGATCCAAATACTCTGAAGTAACTGACATTTGGCTTCTTGCCAGTCAGAAGTTCATAAGATGTCTTGTTCAACAGCTTGTGAAGATATACACGGTTGATAGTATGGCATGCAGTGTCAATGGCTTCAGTCCAGAATTTTCTTGGTGTCTTGTACTCATCTAACATTGTTCTAGCCATCTCAATGAGTGTTCTGTTCTTGCGTTCGACGATGCCATTCTGTTGTGGCGTGTATGGAGCTGAGAATTCATGAGTGATGCCCAATGTGTCAAGATATGTGTCAAGGCCAGTGTTCTTGAATTCTGTGCCATTGTCACTTCTGATGTGCTTTATCTTGGCGCCATAATTGTTCATAGCCCGATTTGCGAAGCGTCTGAAGACATCCTGCACTTCAGTCTTGTAAAGGATTATGTGCACCCAAGTATATCGAGAGTAATCATCAACAATGACGAAGCCATAGAGGCAAGCAGTAGTGGAAAAAGTTGAGTAGTGAGTGGGACCGAAGAGATCCATGTGAAGCAGTTCGAAGGGTTGAGTAGTGGTCATGATTGTCTTCGAAGGATGTTTAGCCCTTGTCATCTTCCCAGCTTCACAGGCACCGCATAAGTGATCTTTCTTGAACTTGACGCCCTCGATGCCTATGACATGCTTCTTCTTCGCAAGGGTGTGGAGGTTCCTCATGCCAGCATGCCCAAGTCTTCGATGCCAAAGCCAGCATTCTGAAGCCTTTGCGAGAAGACAAACTGCAAGCTGTGGCCCTGCTGAGAAATCTACCATGTACAAATCATCTTTTCGATACCCTTCAAACACTAGAGACTTGTCAGATTCCATTAGTACCAGACAACGATATTTTCCAAAGATTACAATCATGTTCAAATCGCAAAGCATTGAGACAGACATTAAGTTGAAGCCAAGGGATTCAACAAACATGACTTTATCCATGTGTTGATCCTTTGAGATTGCAACTCTACCTAGACCCAGTACCTTAGTTTTACCAGTGTCAGCGAATGTGATGTGGCTCTTGTCAGATGGACGTAAGGTTGAGTCCATAAAGAGACTTCTTTTGCCAGTCATGTGATTTGTATACCCACTGTCAATAATCCATTCTGAAGACTCTGAAGTCACTGGTGTCGTACCCTACAGTGCAGTTAGGGGGATAGGCTTCACGAAGAGTGTTGTGAAGCAAAAACATTTGACGAACCAGTGGATTATGAAAACTTAGATCCAGGTTAGGACAAGTAGGGAGAGTAGCATGTGATTCAGGTATGAAATACATAGTGATGCCATTCGGGCATTTGATCTTGCGCCCCGCAAGATTTTTAAGGTCCCCAGCAATAGCGTCAGAAGATTTTGGTTTTGTGCTGGAGACCTTTCCCTGCAAAAGAGAGTTAAGCTTTCTTAACCACCCACATCTTCAAGGGTGGCTTAGAAGCAATAAGTCTAAGTGCAGCATCTGAAAATTTTGGCTTTGGAGCCCTAGCAAACAGTCTAGCAGGTGGGCAATAGTACTCATAAGAATAGGCAGAATAGTTTTTGGTCATATGAGAATGACGGTTTGAAGAACCGCTCTCATATGCCTGAGCATGGTTTCTCTGCAAAACATTTGTGTTAGTGCGACTCAAATGAGTCCTCTGCCTGTATGAAGCCTTTGGACCATATGAAGCCTTTGGTCTGAGGTTTGTCTTCTTCATGTGAGATGTCATGAGGACATTCACAGGAAGATTCTCAAGACACATTTTTGGAACCCAGATCTTCTTCATAGGCGGTCCATTCCTGCAGTTAGTACCAATGTACCTGGCAAATACTTCACCATTCTGATTCTTAAACAGTTTATAGTTTGCATCAAAGGATTCATCAATGATAATTGGATTAGCACAAGTGAAGCCAGATAGATTGGATGGATCTGCTGAGGATTCCTTTGCCGCAACCCATGTGGTTTTGGGGTACTGCTCAGGTTTCCAGTAAGAGCCATCTGCATTAATTTTCCTCACGAACCCAACACCCTCTTTCCTAGGGTTTCGGTTCAGAATCTGCTTCTTGAGGACATCACATAATGTCTGATGTCCTTTGAGACTTTTGTACATCCCTGTTTCAAGCAATGTCTTCAACCTAGCATTTTCATCAGCAATAGCAGTGGTATCCTCAGCAGTGGGGTTAGTTACCACTTCAACAGTTGAAGATATTGCAACAGCAGTAGCAGTGGAACATTCAGAAGCAGAAATAGCATTATCATGCTCAATGCATTTAAGGCATGGTGGTTCAAATCCTTCCTGAGCAGAACTGATCTGTTCGGCTCGAAGTGACTCGTTTTCCTTTTGAAGATCTTCATGATCCGCTCTCAACTTGTCAAGATTGTGCTTCTTTTGAAGATAATCATAGGAAAGCTTTTCATAAGTAGTTGAGAGAGTCTCAAGACGATCCTCGAGTTCCTGATACTTAACATGAAGATTTTTTATGTCTTCAATTAAGAATTCAGAACGAGTCATTTCAGCACCCAACAGATCATCGCTTCTGTCTAACAGTTTTTGAATATGTTCCATGGCCTTTTGTTGTTCAGTTGCAATTTTAGCAAGTGTTTTGTAACTGGGTTTTGAATCACAATCAAAGTCATCATCACTGGATGTTTGATAGTGAGTAGTGCGTGTGTTTACCTTGGCACCACGTGCCATGAAGCAGTAGGTAGGAGTAGAGTCGTCCTTGTCATTTGCATCGGTGTTGGTGATGGAGTCATCGTCTTCAGTGTTGAAGATGGACTTGGCAACGTAGGCTGTAGCCAGACTCGCAATGCCTGAATCAGACTCCTCCTCAGACTCCACCTCTGCCTCCTCAGAAGCGGACTCCTCCTCTGAATCCATTTCCTTGCCAACAAACGCACGAGCCTTGCCAGATGAACTCTTCTTGTGTGATGAAGACTTTGAGGAAGACTTGGACGAAGACTTTGAGTATTTCTTCGTCCTCTTATCATCAGAGTCATATTCCTTGCTCTTCTTCTTCTTTCTGTTCTCATTGTCCCACTGTGGACACTCAGAGATGAAGTGTCCAGTTTTCTTGCACTTGTGATATGTTTTCTTCTTGTAGTCATGAGCAGAAGCTTCATCATTCCTTGAGCTTGATCATGAAGACTTTCTGAAGCCTTTCTTCTTGGTGAATTTCTGGAACTTCTTCACTAGCATTGCAAGTTCCCTTCCAATGTCTTCAGGATCATCAGAACTACTGTCAGATTCTTCTTCAGATGAGGACACAGCTTTTGCCTTCAAGGCACGAGTTCGCCCATAGTTTGGACCGTAGATATCTCTTTTCTCAGAAAGCTGAAACTCATGTGTGTTGAGCCTCTCAAGTATGTCAGACGGATCGAGTGTCTTGAAGTCTGGACGTTCTTGGATCATCAGGGCTAGGATGTCAAATGAACTGTCAAGTGATCTTAGCAGCGTCTTGACGATTTCATGTTTGGTGATCTCAGTGGCACTGAGGGCTTGAAGCTCATTTGTGATGTCAGTGAGCCGGTCAAATGTGTGCTGGACATTCTCATTGTCATTTCGCTTGAAGCGGTTGAAGAGATTGCGAAGAACATTGATTTTCTGATCTCTCTGGGTTGAGATGCCTTTATTGACCTTGGAGAGCCAGTCCCAAACCAGCTTGGATGTCTTCAAGGCATTCACACGGCCGTACTGTCCCTTGGTCAGATGACCACAGATAATGTTCTTGGCAGTGGAGTCGAGTTGAGTGAACTTCTTGACATCAGCCGCAGTGACACCTTCTCCAGCCTTGGGAACGCCGTTTTCGACGACATACCATAGGTCGACGTCAATGGCTTCAAGATGCATGCGCATCTTATTCTTCCAGTAGGGATATTCAGTTCCATCGAAGACGGGGCACGCAGCGGAGACTTTAATTATCCCTGCAGTCGACATAGCTAAAACTCCAGGTGGTTAAACCGAATCACACAGAACAAGGGAGCACCTTGCTCTGATACCAATTGAAAGTGCGTTATATCGACTAGAGGGGGGGGTGAATAGGCGATTTTTATGAAAGTCTTCAAAACATGGAAGTTATGAAGACAAACAGAGTGAACAAGCCTATCACTATGCAGCGGAAGTTAGATTACACAATGCAAGCCATGGTCAAGTATACAATATAGTGAAAGCACAATGACAAACAGCTTCAGTGTAATGAGGATCAGGTTGGAAGAAGTTATGAAGCCAAACAGATCATACAGTCAAGTTGTGAAGACAGAAGATAAAGCAAGCATGCAATAGCTTCACAATGTGTACTGGTAAGTAAAGGGAGGCGAAGATGAAACCAGTGACACGTTGAAGACAATGATATGTTAGACCAGTTCCAGTTGCTGTGACAACTATACGTCTGGTTGGAGCGGCTAGGTATTTAAACCAAAGGACACACAGTCCCGGACACCCAGTCCTGAACACGCAGCTCAGGACACCCAGTCCTCACCGTTTTCTCCTTGAGCTAAGGTCACACAGACCCCGCCCAATCACTCTGGTAAGTCTTCAAGGTAGACTCCCAAACCTTCATAGACTTCGTTCACTGGCAATCCACAATTCCTCTTGGATGCTCAGAACGCGACGCCTAACCGTCTGGAGGATGCACAGTCCTCAAGTGTAATAAGTCTTCAGATCACTCAGACAAGAAGACTTAAGTGATGCCCAATTACTCTGGCTCTGGGTGGTTAGGGCTTTTCTCCTCACTAAGGATTTTCTCTCAAAGGCTTCGAGGTGGGTTGCTCTCAAACGACAAAAGTCGTGCACTGAAATCTGAGCAGCCAACCGTTTATGGTTGTAGGGGTGGACTATTTATAGCCACTTGGCAACCCTGACCTGATTTGTCCGAAATGACCCTGGGTCACTAAGGAACTGACACGTGTACTAACGGTCGGATTTCGAACTCTCACGGCAACTTTACTTGGGCTGCAAGTAAAGCTGACTTGTCTGACTCTGGACAAGATTTTCTCTCATTGTCTTCACTCGAAGACATAGGATTTGAATTAGGCATCACTTCAGTCATCCAGACTGGTTCTCTTGGACCTCACTTAACAGTACGGTGGTTCCTATGACACAACATGAATGAAGTAAAACTACGAAGGATCTAAGTCTTCGAGTTCCATAGGCTTCATGGGGAGTCTTCATATGTCATTGTCTTCGACATGAATGTCTTCATGAACCACCATTGTCTTCAATGTCTTCGTACATTTTTGGGGGTCATCTCTGGTAGCTAAACCGAATCAATGAGGGACTTCTACCTGTGTTATCCTGCAATTCTCACAAACACATTAGTCCCTTGTCACATCCCTAGCCCTACTTTGGCCTTGGACTAGCTTGGTGGTTGCATCATGTTTAAATTCAAATGAAATTTGAATTGAGGAATTTTCAAAGCCTCAGAATACCTTTAAAAATGATCAAGATAAAATTGCTTCAAATAAGTCCAAGAAAATGTTCCTTTTTTCTCTAAAAATATTGGCAAGAGGTAAAAATTCAAACCAATATTTTGGGTTCACAAAAATAATTATTTGGGCTTTGAATTAAGTCAATACTTATTTGAATTGGAGCTACTAATTCCTATAAAATATTTGGTAGCTCCAAATATTCTGAAACTTGGTGAGGGCCTCTGGTTTAAATCAGATAGTGCCCATAAAAGTTTGCAGAATTTTATAAAGTGTTTTAGTCTTTAAAATAAGTCAAAACATACTGCAAAAAAATAGAAACAGAAAATAAGAGAGAGAGAGAGAGAGAGAGAGAGAGAGAGATAGTACCTGGCCACTTACCTCGGCCCACCACTGTAGAGGCCCAGCCCATAGGGGCATGACCGTCTTCTACCTCTGCCAGTAGGCAGAGGCAGACCAGAGCACGACGCCGGCTGCGCCAGCTCCTGCTTCGCGCTGGCGAGCTCCCCTTCCCCCCTAGGCCTCTGCGACGCCACGCTACCCCCCTGGACCCCCTTGACGCTCTCGCACTCTCCCTCGCCCTCGTCCCCTTCTCTGTCTCTCACTCACGCGCGCAACCGAACGCAGCCATCGCCGCCGCCCGCTGTCCCCGTGGCCACCGAGCTCCCCTTGCCTCTCCGAGCAGTCCATGGGCTCCGCCACGTCTGCCTCGTCCTCTCCACCAAGCTACGCGATGCCGGACGCCCCCAAACGCCCTCACCACCACCATCTTCTACCTCCTGCACCGAGCGTCGCCGTCGTCGATTCGCCGTCGTCAGTGCATCCCCGACCTCCCCCTCGCGCTCGTCAGCCTCGCTGTGAGCTCCTGTGTCGTTTCCCCCTCTCCCCTGGCTCGTTTTCTTCCTCTAACACCGATGCCACCGGACCCGAGAGCGCACCGCCGCCTGAGCTCCTTACTGCTGTGGCCACATCCACTGGAGCTCGAAACCGAGCGCGCCACTATGCTCAGCGCACCACCACGGAGCCGTAGCCACCATCCGTTGCTCCTTCCATGCGCTGTAGCATCGTTCCCGTCGACGCCCGATCTCCGGCCGCCGCCCCAGCGCTCGCCGTCGTCGACTCTGGGCACCCCGTGACCTGCTGCTGCCTCCGCTGGATGCGCGGGAGCAAGGGCTTTCCAACGCACCCAGGCACGCTTCGAATGAGGCCCTATAGCGATTTCCCGAGCCGCGCCGCCGTATCGGCCCTCGCCGGCGGCTAAACGCCGGTGGGTTTGACCCCGCCGGCCTGGGTTTGACCCACTCTGACCCCGGTCGGGCCCCACCTGGCTCAATGACATGTGGGGCCAGCACTAGCTGGATTAGTTAGATGTTAGTTAGTGCTAATCACCACTGTTAGGTGCTAATCCCCTCGCTAAACTAAACCTAAGCCACTGACAGGTGGGCCCAGCCCTGCTAACATTTTCGTTAGTATTAGTTTAACCCTAATCAACTCAGTTAACCAACTGAGTCACTGACACGCGGGACCCACTGGTTAGTTTGACCTGGAGGCGCCCAGTTGACCTGCTGACATCAGGGTGACGTCATGCTGACGCAATAAGTCCTTTTCTGGATTTGATTTATTTCTAAATAACCAGGAAATTCCAGAAAATAGTTAAAACTTCTAAAAATCATAGAAATTCAACCGTAACTCCAAATAAGATAAATTATATATGTAAAATTATCAAAAAAAAATTCAAGGAATCCATCTGTACCATTTTCATGCATGTTTGAACAATGTTTGTCCTCTGTTTTGGACAAAACAAATAAAGGGCATTTAAATAATCATATATGGGGTTGGAATTTGAATCTTGTACTCAAACCAACTTCATTTAAATCATAGCTAGCTGCATTAGCTCAAACCACAGCATATTGACATGTCATGATCATGCATCATATTGTGCATTGCATTGATTGTGTTTCTTTCTCCTGTTGCCGGTATTTGTCCCCTCTCGATAGACGTTGTACCGATGATGTGATCGTTGACACTGATGAAGACCCAATGATATCTTCAGAAGTGCCAGGCAAGCACAACCCCCTTGTTCATTCCGATACAAGCCCACTCTCTCGCTCCTGCTCTCTTTTACTGCATTAGGACAACAACGATTCATCTGTTACTTGTTGCAGTAGTTGAACCCCTTATCCTCTGCATGACCTGTCATTGCCACAGTAAATAGATGAAACCCACTAGCATGAGTAGGAATTGTTTGAGCCCTGATGTGCCTACTCATTCATGCTTGTTTGTCATGCCTGCTACTGCTTAGAGTTGAGTCAGGTCCGATTCATCGGGGATGAATCGGAGGTGTGTAAACATGTACTACTGTTGAGAGCTAAGTGTGTGAACACGATTTGGTAAAGGTAGCGGTGAGAGGCCATGTAGGAGTACATGGTGGGTTGTCTCATTGCAGCCGTCCTTAGGAACTGAGTTCTTTGTCTGTGATCCATGAACAGTTACTACCGCGCATTGGGCCCGAAACCAATGGACCCTCTCGGCTTCTTAATCACCCTAGTACTCTGTCCAGGAGTTGCAACTAGTTTCTGGTGTTTGTAGGATATGTGTTGGCGGCCGTGCGTAGCGCTGACCCTAGGGGTGGGCTATGTTGCGGTAGATACACTGTGGCACGGTGTACCGGGCGCCCGTTTGGTGTCTCGGGAACCCTGCACACATCGTTTGGGGCTGTGAGCGAAACTCCGGCCGGATCTCCTCGCGGATGGAACCCGAATAGGCGATAAACCTGGACTAGAGACTTAAGTGTTTAGGTAGGCCGTGGCCGACACCCTCGCCCGGTTTCCGCTTGAAGGTTGCCGAGGTACATGACGTGTACAGGGCTATAAGTGGTGAGAGCGTGTGTGAAGAAGTACACCCCTGCAGGGTTATCATTATCTATTCGAATAGCCGGATTCCTCGGATATGGAAACTTGGACCCCTTGCATAGTTCATAGACAAGTGAAAGTGGATACCCTAAAACTCGCAAGATAAGCGTGAGTGCTATGGATGGCCTTCTCGTAGGGAGACGAGAGCGGATCCATAGTGGTGTATTGATTGGTGAATATGTGGACTCGTGTGCGCCACCTCAAAAGAGTTGCTCGCAATCGTAGTTCAGGTTAGCCACTAAGTCAAAGCTGTCTTGCTGCAGTTAAACTCCACCACCCCCCTTGTTGATACCGATGCATATGTAGTTTAGTTCTGATGTAAGTCTTGCTGAGTACCCTTGTACTCACGTTTGCTTAATTTATGTTTTGCAGAGAGACTTCAGTCTCGCTAGTAGTTCCGCGTGGACTTCGACGTTTAGCTTGATACTTCAGCTACGATCTTGTGCCCTCGGCAGGATCTGGTAGATAGTCAGGCTTCTTAGCCTTTTTCATTTATAGATGTCTGCACTCAGACATGTTAAGCTTCCGCATGTGCTTTGACTTGTATGCTATGATTGTTGGGTCATGAGACCCATGTTTATAATATCTCGCTCCTCGGAGCCTAATGAATAAATACTTGAGTTGTAGAGTTATGTTGTGATGCCATGTTGTATTCACACATATCGAGCATATTGTGTGTATGATTGAAATGCTTGGTATGTGTGGGATCCGACTAACTAGTTGTTTATCCTTGGCAGCCTATCATATGGGGAAATGTAGTCTAGTGCTTCTGAGCAATAGTAGTTCGCTACAGCCCGGATCACCGGAGTCCTGCTAGCCCAGCACTACTGTTCAGGACACTTGACTGGCCGGCATGTGATTCACCTCGTTCCTATGTCTGTCCCTTCGGGGAAATGTCACGCGGTGACATCCAGAGTCCTGTTAGCCCAGTGCTACAGCCCGGATTCACACGCTGTTGACCGACATGCTCGAGGTTGATTCATGTATGCCTGTCCCCATGGGTTAGTGCCGCTTTGGGTTCACGACTAGCCATGTCGGCCCGGGTTCTTTGTCATATGGATGCTAGCGACACTATCATATACGTGAGCCAAAAGGCGCAAACGGTCCCGGGCCAGGTAAGGTGGCACCCGTGGAAATACCATGCGTGAGGCCACAAAGTGATATGATGTGTTACCGGCTAGATCGATGTGACCTAGGATCGGGGTCCCGACATCCCTCAACTAGGTTTGTCGTCAATACTCCAAAACCAACTAGGGGTGGCACTAGATGCACTTACAGTTGCGTTTGTGAGGAACCGTTCGACTACGTCCGTTTGTCTTCGTCATGGCCTCGTTCTTCTTCCTTGCGGGATTTCAGGCAAGATGATCATACCCTCGAAATCACTTCTATCTTTGCTTTGCTAGATGCTCGCTCTTTTGCTATGCCATTGCTACGATGCCTACCACTTGCTTGTCAGCCTTCCAATTGCCATGTTGAGCCTCTAACCCACCATGTCCTAGCAAACCATTGATTGGCTATGTTACCGCTTTGCTCAGCCCCTCTTATAGCGTTGTTAGTTACAGGTGAAGATTGAAGTTTGTTCCTTGTTGGAACATGGAGATGTTGTTCCTTGTTGGAACATGTTTACTTGTTGGGATATCATTATATATCTTATTTAATTAATGCATCTATATACTTGGTAAAGGGTGGAAGGCTCGGCCTTATGCCTGGTGTTTTGTTCCACTCTTGCCGCCCTAGTTTCCATCATATCGGTGTTATGTTTCCGGATTTTGCGTTCCTCACGCGGTTGGACTATAATGGGAACCCCTTGACAGTTCGCCTTAAGTAAAGCTTCTCCAGCAATGCCCAACATTGGTTTTATCATTTGCCACCTAGCCTTTTTCTTTCCCTTGGGTTCCGCGGACTCAAGGGTCATCTTATTTTAACCCCCCCCCCCCCCCGGGCCAGTGCTCCTCTGAGTGTTGGTCCACCTGTCAGCTGCCGGTGGCCACCAGGGGCAACTCTGGGCTGGCTTACCCGTACCTAAGACAATCTGAGTGTGCCTTGAGAAAGAGATATGTGCAGCTCCTATCGGGATTTGTCGGCACATTCGGGCGGTGTTGCTGGTTTAGTTTTACCCTGTCGAAATGTCTTGTTGTACTGGGATACCGAGTCTGATCGGAATGTCTCGGGTGGAGGTCTATTCCTTCGTTGACCGTGAGAGCTTGTTATGGGCTAAGTTGGGACAACCTGCAGGGATTTGAACTTTCGAAAGCCGTGCTCGCGGTTATGGGCAGATGGGAATTTGTTAACGTCCGGTTGTAGAAAACCTGAAGTTGACCCTAATTAAAATGAATCAACAGCGTGTGTAACCGTGATGGTCTCTTTCCGGCGGAGTCCGGGAAGTGAACACGGTTGTTGGAGTTATGCTTGATATAGGTAGTCCAGGATCACTTCTTGATCCTACTTTTATCGACCGTGCTTTGCCTTCTCTTCTCGCTCTCATTTGCGTATGTTAGCCACCATATATGCTAGTCGCTTGCTGCAGCTCCACCTCACACTTTTACCTTACCCATAAGCTTAAATAGTCTTGATCGCGAGGGTGCGAGATTGCTGAGTCCCTGTGGCTCACAGATACTTCCAAACCAGCTTGCAGGTGCCGATGAGTCCGTGCAGATGACGCAACCAAGCTCAGGACGAGCTCGTTGAAGACCTTGTTCATTCGTGTTGTTTTGTTCTAGTTGATCAGTAGTGGAGCCCAGTTGGGGTCGATCGGGGACCTTTGTCGCATTTGGGGTTCTTCTTTTATTTTGGTTCCGTAGTCGGACCTTAAGTGTATTTGAATGATGTAATGCTTTATTAATGTAATTGTGTGAAGTGGCGATTGTAAGCCAACTATGTATCCTTTTCCTTATTTTATTACATGAGTTGTGTGAAGATTACCTCATTTGCGACGTATGCTTTTAATGCGATTATGCCTCTAAGTCGTGCCTCGACACGTGGGAGATATAATCGCATTGAGCGTGTTACAATTGTGGCCATGGACGGCATCACGGTGTCCCACAACACGCCAGCCGCCTCCGGAGTCCCACAACCCCGGAGCCCATGGAGAGCTCGACCACAACTCGGCTAGCGCAATGGTGAGTTATAGGGCCAGCTATGGGAGCCGATGTTGGGGGAGGAGGGAGGCCTTTGCTGGGATTGCATTAGTGTGGTGCTGGTTGAGCTGGAGCTGGCTCCTAGCGGTGCTGGTTCAGGCTGATATGTGCGTGCATCGCCAAACAAAGAAGCAGGCATCCACTGAGAAAAATACTCATCGGAGTTCTCAAGTTGAAGTCAAATTGACCAGCTACGTTTCAAAGGTAATATCTAGATTATACCTAAGATGATAGTTTGATGTGTAGATTGGAAGAAATCACACACAATAGATGCAGTTGGTATTTTGGAAATAAAGGCAGCAGTTTAGATTGAGATCTGGGACTAATTGGTTCATAATTCATCCATGTCCCCAACTTGAATATTGCAGTCTTTGTCACAAGCTTTGCAATGGTATTGATTTTGGTCAATCTGGATTAAAATCTTTTAAAAGTAGAGCAACCAAGTGTCGAATTTTGTTTCGCATCTATATATCTATTTCGAGATAAAAAAGAATGTGGGGCTCATTGTGTTTCCAGTATGAGACGTGGCTCGACAGTATTTACATCGCCAATGCCAAGCGCATTGAGTTCACTAAAAGCAACAAGCAGGGCAGGGTCAAAGTCATTATGTTCACCATGATGCAGATTGCCATCACATTCAGACCCAAAGATCCGGGAACTATGAATTTGATTAAAAGGGCAGGGTCAAAGTCAAGACCCGGGTTAGTGGCGACTATGATGGTGGCCTGCAGGCTATGGGTCTAGCAGCGTTGCAGGTAGTAGTGTGCAGCGTTTTACGGTAGGGCATGTGGCCAGTGCTGGCGGGCTCGCGGCGGCTGCAGCTGGTGGAGTACTGGACTTGTGGTGAGCGCCCATTCACAAGATCTACAACATCATATTTGGGTCAGTTCTCCATGAAGGCCATCCTGCGATACAAGGTTGCGTCCTCCTACTATTTAGGTGATGACGCCGAGCCTGTCGTCCTATGCCCATCGCTCCTGATGTGGTAATGTGGCGGTCGTTGTTGTTTCCCTGCAGAGCCTGTGGAGAGGTGGGACTTGTAGAGTATATGTAGCAGAAAGGATCCAAGTATTGGAGCCAAACAACTGTCTATGCTACCACATCAAGGTGGGTTGATGCAAATAAAGTGAGGATAGGAATATACAGTAGCGGAAAGACCAAGCAGCCTGGTAGCTGTTTCATTGAAGTGGATGGATGCATGCATGAGGTCACATTTTGAAACTGAAGCTATATACAACACTGTTTTAGCGATTATGAACTGTTAGTAGCAGAGTCCTTCCTGATGTGAAAGCTAATACATTTCTATGGTAACCATACCTCGGTACCAATGATTCAATAATCTTCTTTTTATGAAATGATGAAACCCGAAGTATTTCTACGTATTTGCATTTCTCTCTGAGGCGGGAAGTTTATTTTCCAGACATTTATGTCATGAGCCATTTATTGTGCAACTGAGTGCACATTGTTATCGAAATTTTATTGTTCTATCTGAGATGTTTCCTTCTGGTATTGCAATCTGTGCTAGGTAATACCCCCAATTTTTGTTGTGATGTTACTATGTCAGAAAATTAGCTGTCGACTGCATCACTTATTTGTTCTTCTCTCATGTTCTTGTCTCACAGTTATATTTTTACTCTGAACTTACTAACCCAGCTTTGGTTTATCTGGCTTAAACTAATCTGGGAGCAGGGTATCAAGTGCCCGCTCACCTGTTGGTGCGGCTGGTGGATACAGAGAGATCAACGATGAGGAGACCCTTGCCGTTCTTCTGGTTGCAGCCAGTTGCGTGATGTGATGGCGGAGTTGTTCTGCAACCGCCCAGGGGCCATGGACGATGGAGAACTTCCTAACGCAGTATGCGAGCGGGGACGATGGAGAACTTCCTGGCGCAGTGTGCGCGCGAGTGGGTTTCAGGACAGTTCATGGTACAAGGTCAAGCTCAGCTTGGTGTAAGTTCCAAATATATATTGTGCCTTAGGGCGTGTTCGGTAGTTGCTCACGGCTGCAAAATCCTCAACTCCAGCGCCCAACTCCAGCAGCCAGCTTCCCACGTAGACTCCTGGAACGATGGATCCGTTCGGTGCGGCAGCTAGCGATCCGCCAGGCCAAAAGGCCAGAAAATGCTATATTCGACCCGTTTGGAGTGGGCTGACAGCCCAAGTGGCTTGTGAAAGAGGCTGGGCTATAGGCCCAGTTGGGTGGGTGCGTGTGAAAGAGGCGCTCGTGGCCCTTTCCTCTGTTCGCTCGTGGTTGTTTCCAGCGTACCGGTTCGATGAGAGTCACTTGGCGGTGGCAGGCGGCCGTAAAAATTGCCAACTCCAGCTCCTTCGTTTTCTGAGAGTAGCGAATACCTAGCTCCACGACTCCGGCAAATTTGCACATAGCTAATAGCCAGCTTCCCACTCTCGTAGCCACGATTTGAAACGTTCGGCTCAGCTCCCGTCTTGGAGTCGAGGAGTTGAGAAGCCAGAGGGCTCCCGAACACGCCCTTAGTTTGAGTTGCATCCACAAGCAGCGCTCACTAATTCCAATACACCTTAAATTGAGTTGGATCATTAGTGTTGGACCGTGGACATATATCTATATCCGATTGTACTCCGCGTGTTTTCAATTCTGAAATATTGTTTGGCAATTTGATTCTGAAATTTTAGCTTGATGTTGAGAAAACGAGCAAATTTTGTGGTGCACTTGGATGAGGTTTTATGCTTATAGTTTCGAGGGGAAACATTTGGGGTTGTGATCCAAGTATATGAAATCAGTTTATCTAAATTGAGTTGTCGACAGTACATCCTCTAAATTAGCTTATCTGAAATCAGTTCGTTCTTATTAATTGTTGCGCAGGGGGCATGATAGCCATGGCCAACTTTGAGCCCAACATCAAGTTGGAAAGCTTTATATGAGATGTGTTTTTTAGCTGTGCCCTTTTGTCTTAGTTTGGTTTCTGAATTTTCGGGCGACGCTTATCATTTAAGATCAACACAACATTTTGCTTCATTTGTGCTTCAAAGAAAGCTGCTGCATAGGGAAATTTGATGTGGTGGATTTCAGAGAATCATTTTAGGGTATTGCATTCCGTTCAGAAATTTTGACATTTGGACAGTGTGTAAAATTGAAAGGAAGAGCTGGATATGAGTTATGTAGGTTCAACGTTTCAAGTTTTTGACATTTTTTTATGTTTATCCTCGCAGAAAAGTGAAGCAGATGTGTGAAGAGGTTGATTAATTGAAGGGAATCATCGAGAAGCTGTTACTATCTTTCATGCATAAAAATAATTTTGGAGGATGCATGGATCGAAGAGATTATGGATTACTACAAGCTTATGTGTATCCATGGGAGTTACCTGTGTATTAGAATATGGATACACATATAACTATAGCTTCATTGCCCACCTATTTTTGATTTTTATGCAGCTTTTGCTGCTTAAAATTTTATATTAATCTTCTTCCGTTGTAATGCATGGGCATTTTTGCTAGCCTACTAATAAAGCATGGAGTGCTTTTGTCGGTTCACTGTTGTGCCATTTAAAAAAATCCCCATTGTTTTCTGCAAATTAATCCGCAGTACACGTTTAAATCATAGTCGAACTCTTTTTTTGCATTTTCTCAGAAAATCCTTGACTTTTCGATTAATCAATCAGTAGCTTATCTAAAACAAAATTATTCATATCTTTCAAATCGTAACTCCGGTTTAACATGTTATATATGAAATTTTATTAGAAAAATGTGTACAATCTAAATATGATATTACTGTTAGTTGTTAAATATTTCTAAAATATTATTTTTGATGCAAACTTAATATATAGTGCACAGTCCATTTTTCTTTCGTACCGGCGGCGATCCAAATTGCAAATAAACACCCATTAAAACCATATTGAGAGGAAAGGAAACATCGATAATCACGCATGCACACCTCTGAGAAACCTCGCGGGGGAAAACAACATATTTCTCATCTTTTTGAGAGAGAGACAGAGAGACGCCTTAGGACTAACCACATTTAAATGTGTTTTCGTTGTGTGAGCGCTGAGGCTAGTGTCGACAACACAAATGTGATTTCATGTGAAAATAAAGGACATGGACCAATTAGGGTCTTGAGTCATGGTTATCGGGTTAAAAGCATGTGTTATTTTCTCCCCCCTTGCAACGCACAGGTTCCTTTGCTAGTTGTAGTAATAAAAGAACTAAATTAAAATATGACTATTAGGTAGTTATGAGGACAAAATCAGCTTTCTGCAAAAATAAACCCTCAAGCCTTCCTTTTGTTATACTATGCATATACATGTAGGTCTGCTTTATTATTGCTTCTGTGTAATTTGCCAATACATTCAACGTATTGACCTATATGGCTGCAATGTCTTATGTTGCAGGATATTCAAACGAAGAGTAAGGTACTGTTAGGGCCGCGAGTCTGCACTCGGCATCACCAGTGGGCTATGATGGGACCCATCGTTATTTTCTGCTATTTTTCGCTGTTTGATTGAATAAAGCTAGCCAAGTGCTATGCAGATTGTTTTATTTTATATACTCTGGATCATACGTTGTAATAAATGATGCACTTGCTATTCTGGTATTCATCTGTACTGAGTGTGCTAGCGAGTTTGATCCAGGGACTAGCACGGTAAGCACAGAGACTCAAATCCTTCGAGGTTTGGTTGTTACAAAAAACCACTATTCGTCCTGATGCGATGAAGCAACAAGGTAAGGGCATGGGCCGAGCCCACATTGAACTGTACTAGCTACAATAAGATCTAGATGTTGCAGAAAGAGGTTGGGCAAACGATGAACCTATTTGTTATTACCTGTTTAATTTTTGTTCCGTGTTTTTTTGGCCTTGTTCATGAACAAGCCTTGGTTATTTCATCCCCTTTTACTTCCTTAATATTTATTGGAAATATTTCTAAGGAAGTACTAGGACCGGCGAGCTCTTGCACCATCTAATCTCATTTTACTGATGACTTTGAAGCGGCATCACGACAAAAAAGTCACATACATGATTTTCATGTGTATATGCAAAATTGTACCAAAGTTTTATCTATTTATTTTAAAAATGTGCATGCGACAAAAAGACTAGGTATGCAGCAAAACCCCCACTGGTTGAAGTGGGCGGCGTCTTATGTAACATAAATAACAAATGTATCTAACATGAATAACGTCTGCAAAAACATAGGATATATTCGCAACACGGCATCAACCCCTTGTAATAGTCGTCCTAGAATTAATGAAACATATCAACACCGTGTATGCAACAAACCACATATGTGTATGAAACACGTATGAACAACCTTGTGCATTACCATAAAAATTACAATGAAACTACATTGTTGCATCTGGCTCAGGGATGATGACTACAGATTGCCAAAGGCCCTCATAACATCTAATGAACCTCAAGGTTCTTCTCATTCTTTGACATGAATAAGGAGAGATGAGCTAATGCAAGGGGGGGGGGTTCTGATTTGATTGAGATGAGGAAAAAAATCAATGGGGTGGATATGAAAATCTCTAGGGAGTAAAATGATAAAGAGAGGAGCAGAAGTAGGAATAGTAGCAGAGGGAAGAGGTGGATTATGTGTAAGATGGAAACAATGGACACAAAGGTAAACATGGCATATGGAGCGAAAATGTTAAGTACTTAGTAAAGTCTTTGAGCCAGTAACAGAGAAGGAGGCAAGGGAGAAGTTATTCAAACATAGGAAGATATAGAGGTAATTTAGTGAGAAGATATAGAAACCGTAAGCCAATGAAGACAAGGATTTGTTTACCAAGTTCAAGTTGCTGGCACAACTCTATGTCTAGTTGAAGGGGTTGATGTTAAACTTAAAAGACTAGGACTACACCCTATTATCCTTGAGCTAAATTCTCTTGAACTTCATGTGTCGGATTTCGGGTTCCAGCAAAACCCTTGAGGTTCGAACCCTGGGGTGCGCACAAAGATCTCTCCCCCTCTCTAGCTCGCACACATCATGATCTCATGGCCTAGCTCGACGAACCCAAAGAACACGAGACACAAGAGTTTATACTGGTTCGGGCCACCGATATGGTGTAATACCCTACTCCAGTGTGGTCTGGTGGATTGCCTCTTGGGCTGAGGATGAACAGTTACAAGGGAAGGACAACCTCCTGAGGTGAGGTGTTCTTGTGCTTGGTGAGTTGATGCTCTCTCGGATCAGAATGCCTCCCTACTGTGGTGGCTAGTCCTGTATATAGAGGCTCAGGTCCTCTTCCCAAATATTAGGAGGGAAGGGATCCCACAATGGCTAATTTGAAGGGGGAAAGCTAGTACAAGCTATCCTGACAAAAGTAGTCTTTGCATGCCAAAGGCTCGGGTGGTGACGCCGTCTTGGGCTCCACGGTGACCTCCATCCTGCTGTCCTGCTAGTCTTGTACTTGTTGCATCGATATGGAAACCTTTGCCTGATGCCTCGAGACTCCTCCCCTGCACTTGCCCCTTCATCACCAATGAGGAAACGAGGACACTGCGCGCTGGCGCCCGCCTAGCTCCAGTCGTCATGGCTTGCGTCACACAAACCTTGCAAGGTGTCCCTTGCCTTGATCTCTCCGCCCCTCACGAGTCGACCTGGTGAGGCCACCCCTGAGGAGGTATTGCATCGTCTGCCTCGCGAGGCTTGGCCCCTCGCGAGAGTCTTGAGTGTTTGCTAGTGAAGATGGGCCGTACAAGGCCGCTGGTGGAGCCACGCTGTGGGCCGCAGGTAGGCAAGTCTGGGGACCCCCGTTCCCAGGACGCCGACAGTAGCCCCCGGGTCCAAGCGCGCTCGGACTTGGCTTCGAGGCGAAGCCAAAGGGCAAGTGCGGAGCGACACGGGCCCCAACAGCCTGTGACCCCGCTTGACGCGTGGTGATTGATTGGACGTGGGCGTCTCTGCTTGCCCACGCCGCCTGGGCAACTGCCCGACTTGACGAGTCCCTGCTGCATGCAGAAAAAGATCATTATTACCTTAGATCATGGAGGCCAGCGGTTGGCCTCCCCTTGGCTATAAATGTGTAGGGGGCGGAGCCTCTGTCGCCCATCTCTTCCTTTGCTTCCCCCGCTCCTTCTTCTTCCTCACTTCACTGCCAGCAGCGACACCCATGGCGCCTGCGAAGAGGCTCTCAACTGCGGAGAAGGGGAAGGCTCGCCAGGAGGGGCCCGGCTCACCGCCTCCCAAGAGGGGGCACGGCCGTCCCCGCAAGCACACTGTGACCCCTGCCACGACCCTTCGCGGTCGCGGTGGCGCCTCTTCGCGTGGTGGTGGTCGCCCGAGTCGTGGGAGCCCCGTCGATGAAGGGAGGCGTGCCATGGTCGCGCGGCCGCCCAGTCCATGCTTCCACTCTGCGGAAGTGCTGCAGGAGTTCATCGTGTGGTCGAAGAACCCGTCTGGTACTTGGCTTCAGCTCCCGCGCTTCTTGGTTGGCGAGCTGCCAGCCACTGGTCTAGGCGGTCTCTGGCTGTAGGCGGACGACTGTTGCGGCAAGGCTTCGTGGGTCGTGGTCGAGGTCTCCACCGCAGGCAACGCAGTCCTGGCTCGCGCCTGGTAGACGTTTGCCCGCGCGCGGCCTGGGCCGGCGGTGCTCCCTCCAGTTCAAGTACGACGGCAACGCGACCCTCTATGTGAGGGTGTTCGGGGAAGATGGCCGTCGTATCGGGTGCTGCCCCGAGGAGAACGACGGCGATGAGGTGCTCGGCCTCGGCGATGGCCGTGACGAGAGTGAAGGCGGGTGCGGCCTCGGCGCCGGCCGTGGCTCGTCCAGCTAAGGCCACTCTTCTTCCGGTGACAGCTCCAGTAGCGGTGGCTACAACCACCCGCCACGCCGCCGCTCCCGCTTCGAAGGTGGCAGCGGGTCATCTTGTCGCCGCGCTTCACTGAAGCGCGAGGAGGGGTCAGGCTGAGCTCAGGAGAGCACCTCCGGCCCATCCTCGCGACTTGCCGTGGGAGCACGTTCTGCTTTTGTTTCATTCTTCCTTTCCTTCTTGCATTAAGAGAGAGACAAGTATGGGGCCCCGCTGGGGCGTGCAACAATTATGATTTCTAAGTGACTGTGCTATTTTGATAACCCACAAGTATATAGGGGATCGCAACAGTTTTCGAGGGTAGAGTATTCAACCCAAATTTATTGATTCGACACAAGGGGAGCCAAAGAATATTCTCAAGTATTAGCAGCTGAGTTGTCAATTCAACCACACCTAGAAACTTAATATCTACAGGAAAGTATTTAGTAGCAAGGTAATATGATGGTAGTGGTAACGATGGCAAAAGTAACAGTAGCAGTTTTGGTTTTATAGTGATTGTAATAGTAGCAACAGAAAAGTAAATAAGCGAAGAATAGTATGTGAAAAGCTCATAGGCAATGGATCAGTGATGGATAATTATGTCGGATGCGATTCCTCATGCAATAGTTATAACCTAGGGTGACACAGAACTAGCTCCAGTTCATCAATGTAATGTAGGCATTTATTCTGAATATATTCATACATGCTTATGGAAAAGAACTTGCATGACATCTTTTGTCCTACCCTCCCGTGGCAGCGGGGTCCTATTGGAAACTAAGGGATATTAAGGCCTCCTTTTAATAGAGTACCGAACCAAAACATTAACACTTAGTGAATACATGAACTCCTCAAACTACGGTCATGACCGGTAAGTATCCCAATTATTGTCACTTCTGTTGGGGAACGTAGTAATTTCAAAAAAATTCCTACGCACACGCAAGATCATGGTGATGCATAGCAACGAGGGGGAGAGTCTGATCTATGTACCCTTGTAGATCGCAACGGAAGCGTTGACACAATGTAGAGGAAGTAGTCATACGTATTCTTCCCGATCCGACCGATCCAAGCACCGTTACTCCGGCACCTCCGAGTTCTTAGCACACATATAGCTCGATGACGATCCCCGGGCTCCGATCCAGCAAAGCTTCGGGGAGGAGTTCCGTCAGCACGATGGTGTGGTGACGATCTTGATGTTCTACCGACGCAAGGCTTCGCCTAAGCACTACAACGATATGATCGAGGTGGAATATGGTGGCAGGGGGCACTGCACACGGCTAAGGAATGATCTCAATGATCAACTTGTGTGTCTAGAGGTGCCCCTGCCCTCGTATATAAAGGATCCAAGGGGGAGGGCTGGCTGGCCAAGGAGGAGGGCGCAGGAGGAGTCCTACTCCTACCGGGAGTAGGACTCCCCCCCTCAATCCTATTCCTAATAGGATTCCGAGAGAGAGAGAAAGAGAGAGAGAGAGAGAGAGAGAGAGAGAGAGAGAGAGAGAGAGAGAGAGAGAGAGAGAGAGAGAGAGAGAAGGGGGCCGGCCACCTCTCCTAGTCCTAATAGGACTAGGGGAGGGGGGAGGCACGCAGCCCACCTTGGGCGGCCCCTTTCACCTTTCCACCAAGGCCCAATAAGGCCCATATGGTTCCCGGGGGGTTCCGGTAACCTCCCGGTACTCCGGTAAAATCCCGATTTCACCCGGAACACTTCCGATATCCAAATATAGGCTTCCAATATATCAATCTTTATGTCTCGACCATTTCGAGACTCCTCGTCATGTCCGTGATCACATACGG
This sequence comes from Triticum monococcum, assembly GCA_034509565.1. NCBI lineage: Eukaryota > Viridiplantae > Streptophyta > Magnoliopsida > Poales > Poaceae > Triticum > Triticum monococcum. Next base: position 142,956,543 of record CM067841.1, on the reverse strand, counting down.
GACTCCGAACAATCTTCGGTACATCAAAATGCATAAACTCATAATAACTATCATCGTAACGTTAAGCGTGCGGACCCTACGGTTCGAGAACAATGTAGACATGACCGAGACATGTCTCCGGTCAATAACCAATAGCGGGACCTGGATGCCCATATTGGCTCCTACATATTCTACGAAGATCTTTATCGGTCAGACCGCATAACAACATACGTTGTTCCCTTTGTCATCGGTATGTTACTTGCCCGAGATTCGATCGTCGGTATCCAATACCTAGTTCAATCTCGTTACCGGCAAGTCTCTTTACTCGTTCTGTAATAAATCATCCCGCAACCAACTTATTAGTTGCAATGCTTGCAAGGCTTAAGTGATGTGTATTACCGAGAGGGCCCAGAGATACCTCTCCGACAATCGGAGTGACAAATCCTAATCTCGAAATATGCCAACCCAACATCTACCTTTGGAGACACCTGTAGTACTCCTTTATAATCACCCAGTTACGTTGTGACATTTGGTAGTACCCAAAGTGTTCCTCCGGTAAGCGGGAGTTGCATAATCTCATAGTCACAGGAACATGTATAAGTCATGAAGAAAGCAATAGCAACATACTAAACGATCGGGTGCTAAGCTAATGGAATGGGTCATGTCAATCAGATCATTCAACTAATGATGTGACCTCGTTAATCAAATAACAACTCCTTGTTCATGGTTAGGAAACTTAACCATCTTAGATTAACGAGCTAGTCTAGTAGAGGCATACTAGTGATACTCTGTTTGTCTATGTATTCACACATGTATTATGTTTCCGGTTAATACAATTCTAGCATGAATAATAAACATTTATCATGATATAAGGAAATAAATAATAACTTTATTATTGCCTCTAGGGCATATTTCCTTCAGTCTTGTCACATCCCTAGCCCTACTTTGGCCTTGGACTAGCTTGGGGGTTGCATCATGTTTAAATTCAAATGAAATTTGAATTGAGGAATTTTCAAGCCTCAGAATCCCTTTAAAAATGATCAAGATAAAATCTCTTCAAATAAGTCCAAGAAAATGTTCCTGTTTTCTCTAAAAATATTGGCAAGAGGTAAAAATTCAAACCAATATTTTAGGGTTCACAGAAATAATTATTTGGGCCTTTGAATTAAGTCAATACTTATTTAAATTGGAGCTACTAATTCCTATAAATATTTGGTAGCTCCAAATATTCTGAAACTTGGTGAGGGCCTCTGGTTTAAATCAGATAGTGCCCATAAAAGTTTGTAGAATTTTATAAAGTGTTTTAGTATTTAAAATAAGTCAAAACATACTGCAAAATAAATAGAAAACAGAATAAATTAGAAAAAGCAGAGAGAGAGAGGGACTTATCTGGCCTTACCTGTGGAGCCCACCTGGAGCCCAAGTGGCCGGCCCAGCCCAGCGCCGCTGCCAGTCATCGCCTACCTCTGCCAGTAGGCAGAGGAGGGACACCGCGACGCCGCCGAGCTCGCCACGCCACCACCATGCCTGCCTGGCTGCCCCCCCTCATCGCCCTGGACTCCCTCTGCAGCGCCACGGCACCGCCTGCATCTCCCTCCCCCCTCTCTGCTTCCTCCCTCTCTCCCCAGCGCTCGCACCGCAGCCACCGTGCTCCCCTCACCTCTCCGACGCGTCCCCGAGCTCTGCCTCGTCCACCTCATCCTCTCCGTCGACTCACGCGACGCCGGACGCCTCGAAGCGCCGCCATTGATGCCTTCTTCAACCTCGGGACCGCCGGCCATCTCCGTCAAATTCGTCGGCTCCGGACCGTCCCCGAGCCCACCGAGCTGCTCTACGTGACCCCAGTGAGCTCCTGCTCCGAATCCCCCTCCTTCCCGCCATTATTTCAAGCTCAAATTGCCGACTCCCTACTGACCGAGCTCAACGCCGCTCGGGCTCGTCGCCGGCGTCGCTCCTATGCCCATTTGGTCGCGCCAACGTGCCAAACGACACCGCTGCATCGCGTAGTGCCTTGCCCGCGCTTTAGTTTGCGTGTTTGCTCGCTGCAGCCGCTTTCCCGTGCATAGCCGAACTCCGGCCGCCGCCCGGCTCGTCGCCGCCGCGGTTACGCGCTGCCCCAGCCCCTTCCGTCTGCACCATTAGATGCGCGCGAGTCCCAGGAGCACGTAGATGCCCTCTACCGCGAGTTTGGTCGCCCGTGGGCGAAACCCGAGCCGTTCCGCCGTGTCTGGCCTCGCCGGCGATAAGCCGCCGGCGAGTTTGATCTGGCTGACCAGGGGGTTGACCACCCCTGAGTCACTGACGTGTGGGCCAGGCCCCTTTTTAATTAGTGTTAGATTTAGTTAGTCCTAATTAACTTAGTTACGTTAAATAGACACTGACATGCGGGCCCAGGCTCTAATTAACTTTAGTTAGTTAATTAGTCACTGACCAGTGGGTCCCACTGGTCAGGTTTGACCCGGACGCACCCTGTTGACTTGCTGACATCATCATGACGTCAAGCTGACGCAGTAATCCTTTTCTGGAATTTAAATAAATCTTAAATGATTTATTTATTTTAGAAAATACCCAAAACTTCTAAAAATCATAGAAATTCAACCGTAACTCCAAATAAGATAAATTATATATGTAAAATTATCAGAAAAATTCAAGGAATCCATCTGTACCATTTTCATGCATGTTTGAACAATGTTTGTCCTCTGTTTTGGACAAAACAAATAAAGGGCATTTAAATAATCATATATGGGGTTGGAATTTGAATCTTGTACTCAAACCAACTTCATTTAAATCATAGCTAGTTGCATTAGCTCAAACCACAGCATATTGACATGTCATGATCATGCATCATATTGTGCATTGCATTGATTGTGTTTCTTTCTCCTGTTGCCGGTATTTGTCCCCTCTCGATAGACGTTGTACCGATGATGTGATCGTTGACACTGATGAAGACCCAATGATATCTTCAGAAGTGCCAGGCAAGCAAAACCCCCTTGTTCATTCCGATACAATCCCCCTCTCTCGCTCCTGCTCTCTTTTACTACATTAGGACAACAACGATTTATCTGTTACTTGCCGCGGTAGTTGAACCCCTTATCCTCTGCATGACCTGTCATTGCCACAGTAAATAGATGAAACCCACTAGCATGAGTAGGAATTGTTTGAGCCCTGATGTGCCTACTCATTCATGCTTGTTTGTCATGCCTTCTACTGCTTAGAGTTGAGTCAGGTCCGATTCATCGGGGATGAATCGGAGGTGTGTAAACATGTCCTACTAATGAGAGCTAAGTGTGTGAACACGATTTGGTAAAGGTAGCGGTGAGAGGCCATGTAGGAGTACATGGTGGGTTGTCTCATTGCAACCGTCCTCAGGAACTGAGTTCTTTGTCTGTGATCCATGAACAGTTACTACCGCGCATTGGGCCCGAAACCAATGGACCCTCTCGGCTTCTTAATCACCCTAGTACTCTGTCCAGGAGTTGCAACTAGTTTCTGGTGTTTGTAGGATATGTGTTGGCGGCCGTGCGTAGCGCTGACCCTAGGGGTGGGCTATGTTGCGGTAGATACACTGTGGCACGGTGTACCGGGCGCCTGTTTGGTGTCTCGGGAAACCTGCACACATCGTTTGGGGCTGTGAGCGAAACTCCGGCCGGATCTCCTCGCGGATGGAACCCGAATAGGCGATAAACCTGGACTAGAGACTTAAGTGTTTAGGTAGGCCGTGGCCGACACCCTCGCCCGGTTTCCGCTTGAAGGTTGCCGAGGTACATGACGTGTACAGGGCTATAAGTGGTGAGAGCGTGTGTGAAGAAGTACACCCCTGCAGGGTTATCATTATCTATTCGAATAGCCGGATTCCTCGGATATGAAAACTTGGACCCCTTGCATAGTTCATAGACAAGTGAAAGTGGATACCCTAAAACTCGCAAGATAAGCGTGAGTGCTATGGATGGCCTTCTCGTAGGGAGACGAGAGCGGATCCATAGTGGTGTATTGAATGGTGAATATGTGGACTCGTGTGCGCCACCTCAAAAGAGTTGCTCGCAATCGTAGTTTAGGTTAGCCACTGAGTCAAAGCTGGCTTGCTGCAGTTAAACTCCACCACCCCCCCCCCCTTGTTGATACCGATGCATATGTAGTTTAGTTCTGATGTAAGTCTTGCTGAGTACCTTTGTACTCACGTTTGCTTAATTTATGTTTTGCAGAGAGAGACTTCAGTCTCGCTAGTAGTTCCGCGTGGTTCGACGTTTAGCTTGATACCTCAGCTACGATCTTGTGCCCTCGACATGATTTGGTAGATAGTCAGGCTTCTTAGCCTTTTTCATTTATAGATGTCTGTACTCAGACATGTTAAGCTTCCGCATGTGTTTGATTTGTATGCTATGATTGTTGGGTCATGAGACCCATGCTTGTAATATCTCGCTCCTCGGAGCCTAATGAATAAATACTTGAGTTGTAGAGTTATGCTGTGATGCCATGTTGTATTCACACATATCGAGCATATTGTGTGTATGATTGAAATGCTTGGTATGTGTGGGATCCGACTATCTAGTTGTTTATCCTTGGCAGCCTATCATATGGGGAAATGTAGTCTAGTGTTCCTCGAGCCATAGTAGTCCGCTACAGCCCGGTTCACCGGAGTCCTGCTAGCCCAGCACTACTGTTCAGGACACTTGACTGGCCGGCATGTGTTTCACTTCGTTCCTATGTCTGTCCCTTCGGGGAAATGTCACGCGGTGACATCCGGAGTCCTGCCTAGCCTGCTACAGCCCGGGTTACCGGAGTCCTGTTAGCCCAGTGCTACAGCCCGGATTCACACGCTGTTGACCGACATGCTCGAGGTTGATTCATGTATGCCTGTCCCCATGGGGTAGTGCCGCTTTGGGTTCACGACTAGCCATGTCGGCCCGGGTTCTTTGTCATATGGATGCTAGCGACACTATCATATACGTGAGCCAAAAGGCGCAAACGGTCCCGGGCCAGGTAAGGTGGCACCCATGGAAATACCTTACGTGAGGCCACAAAGTGATATGATGTGTTACATGCTAGATCGGTGTGACCTAGGATCGGGGTCCCGACAGCGTTGGTATCAGAGCCTGACTGCCTGTAGGATTACCAAGCCAAACTGGTCGAAGTTGAGTCTAGAAATGCTTTAGTTATGTAAGGGAATTGATTGTGGAAGGGAACGTAAGGCTCTTTTTACTCCTTATTCTCACGCCCTTCTGATCTGAGTCAACCTCTTCTTTTCTGCGGGGATTAAGAATTAGGCCTTCTCATCTATCTATCAGGATGACGTGTTACTAAACCGTAGTTGCCTAAGATTGTTGGATTTAAGCCCAGTTCAGTTTCTACTACTTCTGTGTGTTCATAGTTGGTCTCGAACCTTGATTTTGTGCTTCTGAGTGGTTATGCCACCATTTTGCAGGATGTCTCAAATCATTTTGAGCATTTATAGCCGTTATGCTGTCCCAGTCATCCCAGGTTTCTAAATAGTCTGATGCATTTGCAAATCCTTTCCCCTGTTCCTGATGTCCATTTGGGCCAGATTAATCACACTAATCGGTGAGTTGAGGTACTCCGTTGCCTCGGCATTTATGTTGGAACTATTATTATGACCCTAGGTGTCTTAGAGTGCCACCTAGTAATCTAACCATGTTTTGTGTTCCCAGTGTGATGATTCTGGCCATCATTCTCGAAAGCATCCCGTGATGCCATTTAGTTGGTAGGCATTCTATTCTTGGGTTTTGAACCCGAGATTCACCCTACTTACTTCATGTTGATAGTGTTTGCTCGTTCCTTTAGGATATTAGTAACCTTTGCGATAGTCCTCGAGGTTCGTGGTACATCCTTCTTCCAATTATCATGAACCATTCTTGGCAGGAGTTCTTTTGAACCAAAAGGTCACGACAGAGTGCTCTTGATGAGTTCTCCATTCTATATTGTGGCTCTGCCAGTTCTACCTTTCTGCATGGGTTATCTGGAAGAAATATGTTGAGCTTTGCTCGACATACTAATCTATGCCTCCACAGCTCAGAAAATTATATGTTCCTTGAGTTGTTCCCCTTCAGTTGTATTCCGACCATCCTCTATCAGCAGATAGCCAAGAGTATGTGTACATTTGTGTTCATCGGTGCCTTTTATTCTTGTGGTCCGTCGAGCCGTTCTATTTTAGAATGACTAGGAGAAACAAACTCCAGTACCTCATCCATTTCTGGGATCGGGTCAAAGTGGTTGTATTCCGCAGATCAAAATGCCAATCCAGCTTTTGTTCTGTTCTACCCTGAAGTATTGCCCACTTTATGTCAAGAGCGTCGTGAGAATTGCACCTCTCTCATGAATTCTTGACGCAGTGATACTCTCTCCATCATTGTTCATTTCTCGGTTTCAGTGTTGTTGCAACCTGAATGACGACAAGTGAATCGTGGTGTGTGAAATCAATACTCCTAGCAACCCCGTTGCTTGGTAGTTAATGGACAATATTCTCATTCTTAGCGTGTTGGTTATTGAATTATCATTCTAAGACTGATCGTGCTACCCAGTCCATATTTCTGGTGCACACTTCGATTAATGGGTTAAGATTGTGCCAATCCCTCACTCTTTGATCATATCATCTTGCCCTGAAAAGCAAGGTTGTTCTCGAGCTTAGTAACATACCGGTGGTTCGTGATTTTTCGAATATCTTCTCGGAAGTGTTACCAGGTTGTCATCTGACCGTTATGTTGAGTTCGTGATCAAGTTGGTTTTTCAATAAACCATTTTTCTCCAAGAATCTGTGTTGGATACCCCTGAGCTAGTTGGTTAAGCTTAACAACAACTTGGAGAGTTGGAAGATGAAAACTTGTCCGACTTAGCTCATCCCTAAGGGATATCCTTGTGTGTGTGTGTGTGTGTTGAAGAAAGATGATATATTCATCGACTGATCCTCGTGATCAGTTGTTGTATCTATTATCTTGTCCAAACCTTGATTTGAGTGTGGGCTATCGTCAAATCAAATCAGAACCAATGATGTTCGTAATGTTGTCTTACTTGCGGTTGTCCCTCGAGCATACACCATTATATCTTTGGTCTGACCAATACTATCACATTGTTCACATAGTGGTGGAAGTCCAGTGATATGGAAATTCCGATGAGTTGCTGTTGAGCCCATCAGCGGCATTTTGTCTCCTCCATGATTGTGTTGAACATCCAGCTAGTGTTGGAAACTTTATAAGCATTGCCCTCATGTCCCGATCATGAAGCATATGTCCGGTTGAAAGATGTGACTTCTTCTAATTCATGTGCATCTGGTGTAAGTTGCCGCCGTGAATTCGAGAAAGTTTGTTTTTGCTTCCTCTGGAATCATCCCAAGTCAGTCATGCATGTGCGAAGTATTCTATGGTCTGATAGACTGATCATCTACATTCTATACGTATCCCTAGCACACCAATCCACTAATTGATTTGTTCAAGGAGAAGAAGTTTCTTCTTAAGGGTTAGACCTACGCAAGGACTTCGATATCCTCGTTGATGGTTCCCCCTGAACTCGGTAGTGTTTCATTTTAAGACTACCAGGTGACCATGCTTGTCTAGGACAACGTGTTCACATGCTTGTAGCAGAACCGGCTCATGTTTTGGAGCCTACTACCGTAGTTCATTCCCCGAGAATCTCGCAACGTCGTCTCGTCGATTTGTGTTGCAAACCTTCATTTTCCTTTCTAGACTTGATGAGTCTGGAATATCCTGTCACCAACCAGATCTGAATCTCAGGCAGATATGATGGTTGGAGCATTTTCCAAGAATCATAATATTGGTCCCTCGATAAACGGTAAAGTGGATGTCGTGGCCAACACATCCAGCCGGAAGACCTATTATTGTAGTATCTCGATTGAAGAAAGTTGGCCACCTTCCCATGAGGATTTCGTAGGATTTACTCCAGAAGTTGTTCCTTATGGATCTATTGTATTCCGAAGTCCGACCACTACTTGGTGGCTATGCCGATGCTTAAAGCATGACCGTGGTAACCAGTACATCAAGGAGAACATTAGGAGCGGAGTGCTAAATGTCTCTCGGTCGATCATCCAGATTTTGTTTCCTTGGCTTCGCTAAGGTGAAATCTGAGAAAGTGTTATCTTTCTTTGCATCTGCATCTTCCACCCTTATTCAGCATGGTAGCATGTTGTGTTGCCAAGATCCTTGACATGGATGTTGGTAAGACCTTGATGAGTATGGAAATGCTCAAGTTCTTGAGAGCACGCTCAGGCACTAGGTTCTGACGTTGTCATTAACTGGAATGTGCCTCCATCCTCGCAGTTGTTCGATAGCCATCCAATTGGTGGAATCACCTTTGCCGGTGAACCTTCTCCCCAATTACTAGAATCATTCCCAACATTTGCATTTTGTTCCAGCCTGCACCTCAGTAGTTTTGTTCAGGATCATCTTCAAAAGTGGACTTACCATGGGTCCCATCCATTTCCTATGATAAGCAAATCATCCATTGCGTTGTCTTCAACAAGGTAGTCTACATCATCCATTCTAGTATGAGTATACCATTTCTTCAAGCTCCTTCACGCGATCGTTTGTGATTTCCTTAGGCTGGTATAAAGAGTTTCAATGATTTATGGATCAAAAGTAATTCTTTTTGCCACTTAAGGGAATATTTCTGCGAGTCACCTGCCTTAAGATGTCTCATTATGGTATCATGGCAACTATTTCCTCGCCACCTTGACACCATCCACCATCTTTCTAAGCGTGGAATTGCTGCCCACAAATCAAACCCCGTCGTTGTTCTTCCATCCCTCTCGATGTGTTCTGTGTCTCAACTTAAGATGTTTCAACATCTCATTCCGCGAGTTGATATTGTTTAGCTCGATCTTCGAGAAGCTCAATCCTAGTTGAGTTTCTTTCCGTCGTCATCGCGTGGATGAAGATCTCAAAAGAGAGGATGTCAAGATCGACATGATGCAATGAATCAACATCTTCGAGAAGGGCAATCGGATCGTGAAGATTCTTTATTGGCGTTCCCTCTATCTTCTTACCTCATGTCTTGAATCTCGGGCCGAGATTCTTGTTTAGTGGGGGTGAGCTGTCACATCCCTAGCCCTACTTTGGCCTTGGACTAGCTTGGGGGTTGCATCATGTTTAAATTCAAATGAAATTTGAATTGAGGAATTTTCAAGCCTCAGAATCCCTTTAAAAATGATCAAGATAAAATCTCTTCAAATAAGTCCAAGAAGATGTTCCTGTTTTCTCTAAAAATATTGGCAAGAGGTAAAAATTCAAACCAATATTTTAGGGTTCACAGAAATAATTATTTGGGCCTTTGAATTAAGTCAATACTTATTTAAATTGGAGCTACTAATTCCTATAAATATTTGGTAGCTCCAAATATTCTGAAACTTGGTGAGGGCCTCTGGTTTAAATCAGATAGTGCCCATAAAAGTTTGCAGAATTTTATAAAGTGTTTTAGTATTTAAAATAAGTCAAAACATACTGCAAAATAAATAGAAAACAGAATAAATTAGAAAAAGCAGAGAGAGAGAGGGACTTATCTGGCCTTACCTGTGCAGCCCACCTGGAGCCCAAGTGGCCGGCCCAACCCAGCGCCGCTGCCAGTCATCGCCTACCTCTGCCAGTAGGTAGAGGAGGGACACCGCGACGCCGCCGAGCTCGCCACGCCACCACCATGCCTGCCTGGCTGCCCCCCTCATCGCCCTGGACTCCCTCTGCAGCGCCACGGCACCGCCTGCATCTCCCTCCCCCCTCTCTGCTTCCTCCCTCTCTCCCCAGCGCTCGCACCGCAGTCACCCGAGCGGAGACCGTCGCCGCCGACAAGCACCACCGCAGCCACCGTGCTCCCCTCACCTCTCCGACGCGTCCCCGAGCTCTGCCTCGTCCACCTCATCCTCTCCGTCGACTCACGCGACGCCGGACGCCTCGAAGCGCCGCCATCGATGCCTTCTTCAACCTCGGGACCGCCGGCCATCTCCGTCAAATTCGTCGGCTCCGGACCATCCCCGAGCCCACCGAGCTGCTCTACGTGACCCCAGTGAGCTCCTGCTCCGAATCCCCCTCCTTCCCGCCATTATTTCAAGCTCAAATTGCCGACTCCCTACTGACCGAGCTCAACGCCGCTCGGGCTCGTCGCCGGCGTCGCTCCGATGCCCATTTGGTCGCGCCAACGTGCCAATCGACACCGCTGCATCGCGTAGTGCCTTGCCCGCGCTTTAGTTTGCGTGTTTGCTCGCTGCAGCCGCTTTCCCGTGCATAGCCGAACTCCGGCCGCCGCCCGGCTCGTCGCCGCCGCGGTTACGCGCTGCCCCAGCCCCTTCCGTCTGCACCACTAGATGCGCGCGAGTCCCAGGAGCACGTAGATGCCCTCTGCCGCGAGTTTGGTCGCCCGTGGGCGAAACCCGAGCCGTTCTGCCGTGTCTGGCCTCGCCGGCGACAAGCCGCCGGCGAGTTTGATCTGGCTGACCAGGGGGTTGACCACCCCTGAGTCACTGACGTGTGGGCCAGGCCCCTTTTTAATTAGTGTTAGATTTAGTTAGTCCTAATTAACTTAGTTACGTTAAATAGACACTGACATGCGGGCCCAGGCTCTAATTAACTTTAGTTAGTTAATTAGTCACTGACCAGTGGGTCCCACTGGTCAGGTTTGACCCGGACGCACCCTGTTGACTTGCTGACATCATCATGACGTCAAGCTGACGCAGTAATCCTTTTCTGGAATTTAAATAAATCTTAAATGATTTATTTATTTTAGAAAATACCCAAAACTTCTAAAAATCATAGAAATTCAACCGTAACTCCAAATAAGATAAATTATATATGTAAAATTATCAGAAAAATTCAGGGAATCCATCTGTACCATTTTCATGCATGTTTGAACAATGTTTGTCCTCTGTTTTGGACAAAACAAATAAAGGGCATTTAAATAATCATATATGGGGTTGGAATTTGAATCTTGTACTCAAACCAACTTCATTTAAATCATAGCTAGTTGCATTAGCTCAAACCACAGCATATTGACATGTCATGATCATGCATCATATTGTGCATTGCATTGATTGTGTTTCTTTCTCCTGTTGCCGGTATTTGTCCCCTCTCGATAGACGTTGTACCGATGATGTGATCGTTGACACTGATGAAGACCCAATGATATCTTCAGAAGTGCCAGGCAAGCAAAACCCCCTTGTTCATTCCGATACAATCCCCCTCTCTCGCTCCTGCTCTCTTTTACTGCATTAGGACAACAACGATTTATCTGTTACTTGCCGCGGTAGTTGAACCCCTTATCCTCTGCATGACCTGTCATTGCCACAGTAAATAGATGAAACCCACTAGCATGAGTAGGAATTGTTTGAGCCCTGATGTGCCTACTCATTCATGCTTGTTTGTCATGCATGCTACTGCCTAGAGTTGAGTCAGGTCCGATTCATCGGGGATGAATCGGAGGTGTGTAAACATGTCCTACTATTGAGAGCTAAGTGTGTGAACACGATTTGGTAAAGGTAGCGGTGAGAGGCCATGTAGGAGTACATGGTGGGTTGTCTCATTGCAGCCGTCCTCAGGAACTGAGTTCTTTGTCTGTGATCCATGAACAGTTACTACCGCGCATTGGGCCCGAAACCAATGGACCCTCTCGGCTTCTTAATCACCCTAGTACTCTGTCCAGGAGTTGCAACTAGTTTCTGGTGTTTGTAGGATATGTGTTGGCGGCCGTGCGTAGCGCTGACCCTAGGGGTGGGCTATGTTGCGGTAGATACACTATGGCACGGTGTACCGGGCGCCCTTTGGTGTCTCGGGAACCCTGCACACATCGTTTGGGGCTGTGAGCGAAACTCCGGCCGGATCTCCTCGCGGATGGAACCCGAATAGGCGATAAACCTGGACTAGAGACTTAAGTGTTTAGGTAGGCCGTGGCCGACACCCTCGCCCGGTTTCCGCTTGAAGGTTGCCGAGGTACATGACGTGTACAGGGCTATAAGTGGTGAGAGCGTGTGTGAAGAAGTACACCCCTGCAGGGTTATCATTATCTATTCGAATAGCCGGATTCCTCGGATATGGAAACTTGGACCCCTTGCATAGTTCATAGACAAGTGAAAGTGGATACCCTAAAACTCGCAAGATAAGCGTGAGTGCTATGGATGGCCTTCTCGTAGGGAGACGAGAGCGGATCCATAGTGGTGTATTGAATGGTGAATATGTGGACTCGTGTGCGCCACCTCAAAAGAGTTGCTCGCAATCGTAGTTTAGGTTAGCCACTGAGTCAAAGCTGGCTTGCTGCAGTTAAACTCCACCACCCCCCCCTTGTTGATACCGATGCATATGTAGTTTAGTTCTGATGTAAGTCTTGCTGAGTACCTTTGTACTCACGTTTGCTTAATTTATGTTTTGCAGAGAGAGACTTCAGTCTCGCTAGTAGTTCCGCGTGGACTTCGACGTTTAGCTTGATACCTTAGCTACGATCTTGTGCCCTCGACAGGATTTGGTAGATAGTCAGGCTTCTTAGCCTTTTTCATTTATAGATGTCTGTACTCAGACATGTTAAGCTTCCGCATGTGTTTGATTTGTATGCTATGATTGTTGGGTCATGAGACCCATGCTTGTAATATCTCGCTCCTCGGAGCCTAATGAATAAATACTTGAGTTGTAGAGTTATGCTGTGATGCCATGTTGTATTCACACATATCGAGCATATTGTGTGTATGATTGAAATGCTTGGTATGTGTGGGATCCGACTATCTAGTTGTTTATCCTTGGCAGCCTATCATATGGGGAAATGTAGTCTAGTGTTCCTCGAGCCATAGTAGTCCGCTACAGCCCGGTTCACCGGAGTCCTGCTAGCCCAGCACTACTGTTCAGGACACTTGACTGGCCGACATGTGTTTCACTTCGTTCCTATGTCTGTCCCTTCGGGGAAATGTCACGCTGTGACATCCGGAGTCCTGCCTAGCCTGCTACAGCCCGGGTTACCGGAGTCCTGTTAGCCCAGTGCTACAGCCCGGATTCACACGCTGTTGACCGACATGCTCGAGGTTGATTCATGTATGCCTGTCCCCATGGGGTAGTGCCGCTTTGGGTTCACGACTAGCCATGTCGGCCCGGGTTCTTTGTCATATGGATGCTAGCGACACTATCATATACGTGAGCCAAAAGGCGCAAACGGTCCCGGGCCAGGTAAGGTGGCACCCGTGGAAATACCGTGCATGAGGCCACAAAGTGATATGATGTGTTACATGCTAGATCGGTGTGACCTAGGATCGGGGTCCCGACAAGTCTCCCACTTGCACTAGAGTCAATAATCTAGATTACACAGTAATGATTCTAACACCCATGGAGCCTTGGTGCTGATCATGTTTTGCTCGTGGAAGAGGCTTAGTCAACGGGTCTGCAACATTCAGATCCGTATGTATCTTGCAAATCTCTATGTCTCCCACCTGGACTAGATCCCGGATGGAATTGAAGCGTCTCTTGATGTGTTTGGTTCTCTTATGAAATCTGGATTCCTTTGCCAAAGCAATTGCACCAGTATTGTCACAAAAGATTTTCATTGGACCCGATGCACTAGGTATGACACCTAGATCGGATATGAACTCCTTCATCCAGACTCCTTCGTTCGCTGCTTCTGAAGCAGCTATGTACTCCGCTTCACATGTAGATCCCGCTAGGACGCTTTGTTTAGAACTGCACCAACTGACAGCTCCACCATTTAAAGTAAATACGTGTCCGGTTTGCGATTTAGAATCGTCCGGATCAGTGTCAAAGCTTGCATCAACGTAACCTCTTACGGTGAGTTCTTTGTCACCTCCATACACGAGAAACATATGCTTAGTCCTTTTCAGGTATTTCAGGATGTTCTTGACTGCTGTCCAGTGATCCACTCCTGGATTACTTTGGTACCTCCCTGCTAAACTTATAGCAAGGCACACATCAGGTCTGGTACACAGCATTGCATACATGATAGAGCCTATGGCTGAAGCATAGGGAACATCTTTCATTTTTTCTCTATCTTTTGCAGTGGTTGGGCATTGAGTCTGACTCAACTTCACACCTTGTAACACAGGCAAGAGCCCTTTCTTTGCTTGATCCATTTTGAACTTCTTCAAAATCTTGTCAAGGTATGTGCTTTGTGAAAGTCCAATTAAGCGTCTTGATCTATCTCTATAGATCTTTATGCCTAATATGTAAGCAGCTTCCCCGAGGTCTTTCATCGAAAAACTTTTATTCAAGTATCCCTTTATGCTATCCAGAAATTCTATATCATTTCCAATCAGCAATATGTCATCCACATATAATATCAGAAATGCTACAGAGCTCCCACTCACTTTCTTGTAAATACAGGCTTCTCCAAAAGTCTGTATAAAACCAAATGCTTTGATCACACTATCAAAGCGTTTATTCCAACTCCGAGAGGCTTGCACCAGTCCATAAATGGATCGCTGGAGCTTGCACACTTTGTTAGCTCCCTTTGGATCGATAAAACCTTCCGGTTGCATCATATACAACTCTTCTTCCAGAAATCCATTCAGGAATGCAGTTTTGACATCCATCTGCCAAATTTCATAATCATAAAATGCGGCAATTGCTAACATGATTCTGACAGACTTAAGCATCGCTACGGGTGAGAAGGTCTCATCGTAGTCAACCCCTTGAACTTGTCGAAAACCTTTTGCGACAAGTCGACCTTTATAGACAGTAATATTACCGTCAGCGTCAGTCTTTTTCTTGAAGATCCATTTATTCTCAATTGCTTGCCGATCACTGGGCAAGTCAACCAAAGTCCATACTTTGTTCTCATACATGGATCCCATCTCAGATTTCATGCCTTCAAGCCACTTTGCGGAATCTGGCTCACCATCGCTTCTTCATAGTTCGTAGGTTCATCATGATCTAGTAGCATGACTTCTATAATTGGATTACCGTACCACTCTGGTGTGGATCTCACTCTGGTTGATCTACGAGGTTCAGTAGTATCTTGTCCTGAAGTTTCATGATCATCATCATTAGCTTTCTCACTAATTGGTATAGGTGTCGTAGAAACAGTTTTCTGTGATGTACTACTTTCGAATAAGGGAGCAGGTACAGTTACCTCGTCAAGTTCTACTTTCCTCCCACTCACTTCTTTCGAGAGAAACTCCTTCTCTAGAAATGATCCATTCTTAGCAACGAATGTCTTGCCTTCGGATCTGTGATAGAAGGTGTACCCAACAGTCTCCTTTGGGTATCCTATGAAGACACATTTCTCCGCTTTGGGTTCGAGCTTATCAGGTTGAAGCTTTTTCACATAAGCATCGCAGCCCCAAACTTTAAGAAACGACAACTTTGGTTTCTTGCCAAACCATAGTTCATAAGGCGTCGTCTCAACGGATTTTGATGGTGCCCTATTTAACGTGTTGCGGCCGTCTCTAAAGCATAACCCCAAAATGATAGTTGTAAATCAGTAAGAGACATCATAGATCGCACCATATCTAGTAAAGTACGATTATGACGTTCGGACACACCATTACGCTGTGGTGTTCCGGGTGGCGTGAGTTACGAAACTATTCCACAATTTTTCAAATGTACACCAAACTCGTAACTCAAATATTCTCCTCCACGATCAGATCGTAGAAACTTTATTTTCTTGTTACGATGATTTTCAACTTCACTCTGAAATTCTTTGAACTTTTCAAATGTTTCAGACTTGTGTTTCATTAAGTAGATATACCCATATCTGCTTAAATCATCTGTGAAGGTGAGAAAATAACGATATCCGCCACGAGCCTCAATATTCATCGGACCACATACATCGGTATGTATGATTTCCAATAAATCTGTTGCTCTCTCCATAGTACCGGAGAACGGTGTTTTAGTCATCTTGCCCATGAGGCACGGTTCGCAAGTACCAAGTGATTCATAATCAAGTGGTTCCAAAAGTCCATCATTATGGAGTTTCTTCATGCGCTTTATACCGATATGACCTAAACGGCAGTGCCACAAATAAGTTGCACTTTCATTATCAACTCTGCATCTTTTGGTTTCAACATTATGAATATGTGTATCACTACTATCGAGATTCATTAAAAATAGACCACTCTTCAAAGGTGCATGACCATAAAAGATATTATTCATATAAATAGAACAACCATTATTCTCTGATTTAAATGAATAACCGTCTCGCATCAAACAAGATCCAGATATAATGTTCATGCTTAACGCTGGCACCAAATAACAATTATTTAGGTCTAATATTAATCCCGAAGGTAGATGTAGAGGTAGCGTGCCGACCGCGATCACATCAACTTTGGAACCGTTTCCCACGCGCATCGTCACCTCGTCCTTTGCCAGTGTTCGCTTAATCCGTAGTCCCTGTTTCGAGTTGCAAATATTAGCAACAGAACCAGTATCAAATACCCAGGTGCTACTGCGAGCTCTAGTAAGGTACACATCAATAACATGTATATCACATATACCTTTGTTCACCTTGCCATCCTTCTTATCCGGCAAATACTTGGGGTAGTTCCGCTTCCAGTGACCAGTCTGCTTGCAGTAGAAGCACTCAGTTTCAGGGTTAGGTCCAGACTTGGGCTTCTTCTCCTGAGCAGCAACTTGCTTGCTGTTTTTCTTGAAGTTCCCCTTCTTCTTCCCTTTTCCCTTTTTCTTGAAACTAGTGGTCTTGTTGACCATCAACACTTGATGCTCCTTCTTGATTTCTACCTCCGCAGCTTTCAACATTGCGAAGAGCTCGGGAATAGTCTTGTTCATCCCTTGCATATTATAGTTCATCACGAAGCTCTTGTAGCTTGGTGGCAGTGATTGGAGAATTCTGTCAATGACGCAATCATCTGGAAGATTAACTCCCATCTGAATCAAGTGATTATTATACCCAGACATTTTGAGTATATGCTCACTGACAGAACTGTTCTCCTCCATCTTGCAGCTATAGAACTTATTGGAGACTTCATATCTTTCAATTCGGGCATTTGCTTGAAATATTAACTTCAACTCCTGGAACATCTCATATGCTCCATGACGTTCAAAACATCGTTGAAGTCCCGATTCTAAGCCGTAAAGCATGGCACACTGAACTATCGAGTAGTCATCAGCTTTGCTCTGCCAGACGTTCATAACATCTGGTGTTGCTCCAGCAGCAGGCCTGGCACCCAGCGGTGCTTCCAGGACGTAATTTTTCTGAGCAGCAATGAGGATAATCCTCAAGTTACGGACCCAGTCCGTGTAATTGCTACCATCATCTTTCAACTTTGCTTTGTCAAGGAACGCATTAAAATTCAACGGAACAACAGCACGAGCCATCTATCTACAATCAACATAAACAAGCAAGATACTATCAGGTACTAAGTTCATGATAAGTTTAAGTTCAGTTAATCAAATTACTTAAGAACTCCTACTTAGATAGACATCCCTCTAATCCTCTAAGTGATCACATGATCCAAATCAACTAAACCATAACCGATCATCACGTGAGATGGAGTAGTTTTCAATGGTGAACATCGTTATGTTGATCATATCTACTATATGATTCACGCTCGACCTTTTGGTCTCTGTGTCCCGAGGCCATATCTGCATATGCTAGGCTCGTCAAGTTTGACCTGAGTATTCTGCGTGTGCAAAACTGGCTTGCACCCGTTGTAGATGGACGTAGAGCTTATCACACCCGATCATCACGTGGTGTCTGGGCACGACGAACTTTGGCAACGGTGCATACTAAGGGAGAACACTTCTTGATAATTTAGTGAGAGATCATCTTATAATGCTACCGTCAATCAAAGCAAGATAAGATGCATAAAAGGATAAACATCACATGCAATCAATATAAGTGATATGATATGGCCATCATCATCTTGTGCTTGTGATCTCCATCTCCGAAGCACCGTCATGATCACCATCGTCACCGGCGCGACACCTTGATCTCCATCGTAGCATCGTTGTCGTCTCGCCAATCTTATGCTTCCACGACTTTCACTACCGCTTAGTAATAAAGTAAAGCATTACATCGTGATTGCATTGCATACAATAAAGCGACAACCATATGGCTCCTGCCAGTTGCCGATAACTTGGTTAGAAACATGATCATCTCATACAATAAAATTTAGCATCATGCCTTGACCATATCACATCACAACATGCCCTGCAAAAACAAGTTAGACGTCCTCTACTTTGTTGTTGCAAGTTTTACGTGGCTGCTACGGGCTTAAGCAAGAACTCATCTCACCTACGCATCAAAACCACAATGATAGTTTGTCAAATAGACTCCGTTTTAACCTTCTCAAGGACCGGGCGTAGCCACACTTGGTTCAACTAAAGTTGGAGAGACAGTCGCCCGCAAGCCATCTATGTGCAAAGCACGTTGAGGGAACCGGTCTCGCGTAAGCCTACATGTAAGGTTGGTCCGGGTCGTCTCGTCCAACAATACCGCCGAACCAAAGTATGACATGCTGGTAGGCAGTATGACTTGTATCGCCCACAACTCACTTGTGTTCTACTCGTGCAAATAACATCAAACCATAAAACCTAGGCTCTGGTACCACTGTTGGGGAACGTAGTAATTTCAAAAAATTTCCTACGCACACGCAAGATCATGGTGATGCATAGCAACGAGGGGGAGAGTCTGATCTACGTACCCTTGTAGATCGCAACAGAAGCGTTGACACAACGTAGAGGAAGTAGTCGTACGTCTTCTTCCCGATCCGACCGATCCAAGCACCGTTACTCTGGCACCTCCGAGTTCTTAGCACACGTACAGCTCGATGACGATCCCTGGGCTCCGATCCAGCAAAGCTTCGGGGAGGAGTTCCGTCAGCACGACGGCGTGGTGACGATCTTGATGTTCTACCGACGCAGGGCTTCGCCTAAGCACTACAACGATATGATCGAGGTGGAATATGGTGGCAGGGGGCACCACACACGGCTAAGGAACGATCTCAATGATCAACTTGTGTGTCTAGAGGTGCCCCCTGCCCCCGTATACAAAGGATCCAAGGGGGAGGGCTGGCCGGCCAAGGAGGAGGGCGCAGGAGGAGTCCTACTCCTACCGAGAGTAGGACTCCCCCCTCAATCCTATTCCTAATAGGATTCCGAGAGAGAGAGAGAGAGAGAGAGAGAGAAGGGGGCCGGCCACCTCTCCTAGTCCTAATAGGACTAGGGGAGGGGGGAGGTGCGCAGCCCACCTTGGGCTGCCCCTTTCACCTTTCCACCAAGGCCCAATAAGGCCCATATGGTTCCCGGGGGGTTCCGGTAATCTCCCGGTACTCCGGTAAAATCCCGATTTCACCCGGAACACTTCCGATATCCAAATATAGGCTTCCAATATATCAATCTTTATGTCTCGACCATTTCGAGACTCCTCGTCATGTCCGTGATCACATCTGGGACTTCGAACAATCTTCGGTACATCAAAATGCATAAACTCATAATAACTGTCATCGTAACGTTAAGCGTGCGGACCCTACGGTTCGAGAACAATGTAGACATGACCGAGACACGTCTCCGGTCAATAACCAATAGCGGGACCTGGATGCCCATATTGGCTCCTACATATTCTACAAAGATCTTTATCGGTCAGACCGCATAACAACATACGTTGTTCCCTTTGTCATCGGTATGTTACTTGCCCGAGACTCGATCGTCGGTATCCAATACCTAGTTCAATCTCGTTACCGGCAAGTCTCTTTACTTGTTCCGTAATACATCATACCGCAACCAACTTATTAGTTGCAATGCTTGCAAGGCTTAAGTGATGTGTATTACCGAGAGGGCCCAGAGATACCTCTCCGACAATCAGAATGACAAATCCTAATCTCGAAATATGCCAACCCAGCATCTACCTTTGGAGACACATGTAGTACTCCTTTATAATCACCCAGTTACGTTGTGACGTTTGGTAGTACCCAAAGTGTTCCTCCGGTAAGCGGGAGTTGCATAATCTCATAGTCACAGGAACATGTATAAGTCATGAAGAAAGCAATAGCAACATACTAAACGATCGAGTGCTAAGCTAATGGAATGGGTCATGTCAATCAGATCATTCAACTAATGATGTGACCTCGTTAATCAAATAACAACTCCTTGTTCATGGTTAGGAAACTTAACCATCTTTGATTAACGAGCTAGTCTAGTAGAGGCATACTAGTGACACTCTGTTTGTCTATGTATTCACACATGTATTATGTTTCCGGTTAATACAATTCTAGCATGAATAATAAACATTTATCATGATATAAGGAAATAAATAATAACTTTATTATTGCCTCTAGGGCATATTTCCTTCAACTTCAGGGTTAACGGATCATAACACATAATAGGTGACTATAGACTTGCAAGACATGATCAAGAACTCACATATATTCATGAAAACATAAGAGGTTCAGATCTGAAATCATGGCACTCGGTTCCTAGTGACAAGCATTAAGCATAACAAAGTCATAGCAACATCAATCTCAGAACATAGTGGATACTAGGGATGAAACCCTAACAAAACTAACCCGATTACATGATAAATCTCATCGAACCCATCACTGTCTAGCAAGCCTACGATGGAATTACTCACGCATAGCGGTGAGCATCATGAAATTGGTGATGGAGGAAGGTTGATGATGATGATGGCGACAGATTCCTCTCTCCGGAGCCCTGAACGGACTCCAGATCAGCCCTCCTGAGAGAGTTCAGGGCTTGGCAGCAGCTCCGTATCGTAAAACGCGATGAATCCTTCTCTCTGGTTTTTTTCTCCCCAAACACGAATATATAGAGTTGGAGTTGAGGTCGGAGGAGCACCAGGGGGCCCATGAGGCAGGGGGCGCGCCCGGGGGGTAGGCGTGCCCCCACCCTCATGGACAGGGTGTGGGCCCCCTGGCCTTGATTCTTCCGCCAGTATTTTTTATATATTCCAAAAATAATCTCCGTTGATTTTCAGGTCATTCCAAGAACTTTTATTTCTGCACAAAAATAACACCATGGCAATTCTGCTGAAAACAGCGTCAGTCCGGGTTAGTTCCATTCAAATCATGCAAGTTAGAGTCCAAAACAAGGGCAAAAGTTTATACTCCCCCATTATAAACTCACACATTATAGGCGGTTCCCAAGCAGAATGGTAAAGTTTATACTCCCCCACCACCAATAAACATCAATCCATTAGTTGCCCGAAACAATGGGTGCCTCCAACTAACAACAATCTTGGGGGAGTTTTGTTTGCAATTATTTTGATTTGATTTGAGCATGGGACTGGGCATCCCGATGACCAGCCATTTTCTCGTGAGTGAGGAGCGGAGTCCACTCCTCTTGAGAATAACCCTCCTAGCATGGAAGATACATACAGCCGTAGTTGATACATGAGCTATTCGAGCATACAAAACAAAATGTTTATTTGAAGGTTTAGAGTTTGGCACATACAAATTTACTTGGAACGGCAGGTAGATACCGTATATAGGAAGGTATTGTGGACTCATATGGAATAACTTTGGGGTTTATGGAATTGGATGCACAAGCAGTATTCCCGCGTAGTACAGGTGAAGGCTAGAAAGTGACTGGGAAGCGACCAGCTAGAGAGCGACAATAGTCATGAACATGCATTAAAATTAATCAACACTGAATGCAAGCATGAGTAGGATATAAGTCACCATGAACATAAATATCGTGAAGGCTATGTTGATTTTGTTTAAACTACATGCATGAACATGTGCCAAGTCAAGCCACTCGAATCGTTCAAAGGAGGATACCACCCTATCATGCCACATCACAACCATTTTAATAGCATGTTGGCACGCAAGGTAAAGCATTATAAACTCCTAGCAAATTAAGCATGGTATAAGCAACTATAATCTCTAATTGTCATTGCAAACATGTTCCACTCATAATAGGTTGAATCAGGAACGATGAACTAATCATATTTACAAAAACAAGAGAGGTCGAGTACATACCAGCTTCTCTAATCTCAATCCGTCCATCATATATCGTCATTATTGCCTTTCACTTGCACAACCGAATAGTGTGGATAATAATAATAGTGCACGTGCATTGGACTAAGCTGGAATCTCTAAGCATTCAATTCAAGGGAGAAGACAAGGTAATATGGGCTCTTTGTTAGATCAACAAGAATGCATATGAGAGCCACTCAACATTTTCATTACGGTCTTCTCCTTTCGACCCCCAAAGAAAAGAAAGGAAATAAAACTATTTACACGGGAAAGCTCCCAACAAGCAAAAGAAGAACGAGAAATCTTTTTGGGTTTTCTTTTAATTACTACTACTACAGGCATGGAAAGTAAACTAACTACAAGATACAACTAATTTTTTTGGTTTTTTCTTAAGGTTTTTCAAACACACAAGAAGAAAGCTTAAAAAGAAAATAAACTAGCATGGATGATACAATGAAAAAGTATGAGCACCGACAACTGGCATGAGTGTGTGGACATGAATGTAATGTCGATGAGAAATACGTACTCCCCCAAGCTTAGGCTTTTGGCCTAAGTTGGTCTATGCCCATGGATCAAAGTTGTAGCTGGGGTCGTACTGAGATGCAGCGACAATTGCCTCATGAGCCGCAGCTTGGAGGCGAGCTGCCTCCATCCTCCTCTCGAACTCGCTCGCCTCTTCCCTGGTTATAACATATCTCCCTTTTGTCTGAAAATCAAAGAAAGAAGAGCAGGGAGAGCAACGTGGACGGTGCACCGTTTGTCAAAGATTAGTCGGTACTAGAGGAACTGATCATTCCTCTCAACAAACTGATGACGAACCATAACATTATAATCTAGATAAGAAGGAGGCAACTCAATATCATATCCACGTATGGGTACCATAAGAAAATTAGCTAAACGGGTTGCGTAAATTCCACCGAACAAATCTCCATTAATACTGTTATTATCCAACCTACGTGCAACAATGGCCCCCAAGTTATATTGTCTATCTCCTAATACAGCACTCTTGGGAACACTAAGATCCGGAACACACATATGACACGCCTCATCTTTACCGTTTATGCATCTACCCATGAAGAGAGCAAAATAATGTATGGCAGGAAAATGAATGCTCCCTATGGTAGCTTGTGTTATTTCTCTAGATTCCCCCCACTGTGATACTAGCAAGAAATTCTTTAAATTCAGATTTGCGAGGCTCACTAGCACTACCCCACTGTGGGAGTTTACAAGTAGTGTTAAAATCTTCTAAGTCCATGGTATAAGATTTATCATAAAGATCAAATAGGACATTCTGAGAATTGAGCGAGGATGTAAATTTAAACCTTCTCACAAATGAATCAGTTAAATAGAGGTATTGCCGGCACTTATCTGCCTCGAAGCTCTCAAGATCAGCGTTACGCACATATGCGTCAAATTCTTCCTTGATGCCTGCCCGAACCACGAAATCCTCTAGCGACCATTCTCAAGGCCGCACTTGAGCCTCCCTTGGTAGTTCATTGTCCGGCTCGCGTATTGCAGGCCTTGGTCCTTGCTTCCTTGAGGAACCACCTTGGTACATTTTCCTAAACATATTTCTTCCTCTGAAAAATTTCTGAAATTTTTAGTGACTCGAAATAAAAGTGAACCAAACTCAAAAAGATTGATAGCAACTACTCCTACAAGTTCCTAAAGGCCATATCATGCATTAAAACTACTTTTGACCACATAAATTTGACATGCAAGCTCAAGAACATGGTCACTTAAGCAGCAAAAATTTGCAATAAATAAAGCACTAGAACAAAAACTAATTGGACCATTGGAGGAGTCACATACCAAA
Organism: Triticum monococcum; assembly: GCA_034509565.1. Classification (NCBI taxonomy): domain Eukaryota; kingdom Viridiplantae; phylum Streptophyta; class Magnoliopsida; order Poales; family Poaceae; genus Triticum; species Triticum monococcum. Next base: position 142,932,862 of record CM067841.1, on the reverse strand, counting down.
GAAAAAAACCCCAAAGCAGTTTTGTGAATGGAGCTTTGAGAAAGGAGATCGAAAATGGTAGCAAGATGAGCTAGAACACAGGTTTGAGCTGGTGGGTGATTTTTCCTGGAGCAAGACGAAGTGTGTGGGTGCAAGGATAAGTGGAGGGGACCCACGTGGGGTCCACGAGGTAGGGGGCGCGCCCTCCAGCCTCGCGGGCACATGGTGGGTCCCCCTGAGGTGTTCTCAGTGCCAATAATTCTTAAATATTCTGGAAAAAATCATATTTCATTTTCAGGGCACTTGGAGAACTTTTATTTTTGGGGTATTTTTTATTGCAAGGATAATTCAGAAAATAGACAAAGAATACTAATTTTACTTTATTTCATATAAAGAACAGAAAGTAAAAAGAGGGTACATCAGGTTGTGCTTTCTAACTTCATCCATCTCATGCTCATCAAAAGGAATCCACTAACAAGGGTATTAAGTCTTGTTAACAAACTCATTCCGAATCGCATGAAACCGGAGAAATTTTGAATAACACTAAGAATATCATATTTCTTCTTGACAGTAGGAAGAGGAAATTCAAAACCTCCAATAACAATCTTTGAAAATTTTCCAATAGAATTGATACTGTGGACTTGAGGTTGTTTCCTGGAAAGTGTACCGTATGCTCATTACCATTAACATGAAAAGTGACATTGCCTTTGTTGCAATCAATAACAACCCCTGCAATATTCAAAAAGGGTCTTCCAAGAATAATAGACATGCTATCGTCCTTGGGAATATCAAGAATAACAAAGTCCGTTAAAATAGTAACGTTTGCAACCACAACAGGCACATCCTCACAAATACCGATAGGTATAGCAGTTGATTTATCAGCCATTTGCAAAGATATTTCAGTAGGTGTCAACTTATTCAAATTAAGTCTACGATATAAAGAGAGAGGCATAACACTAGCACCAGCTCCAAGATCACCTAAAGAAGTTTTAACATAGTTTCTTTTGATGGAGCATGGTATAGTTGGTACGCCTGCATCTCCTAGTTTCTTTGGTATTCCACCTTTAAAAGTATAATTAGCAAGCATGGTGGAAATTTCATCTTCCGGTATCTTTCTTTTATTAGTAACAATATATTTCATATACTTAGCATAAGGATTCATTTTAAGCATATCAGTCAAACGCATACACAAAAAGATAGGTCTAATCATTTCAACAAAGCGCTCAAAATCCTCATCATCCTTTTTCTTGAATGGTTTAGGAGGAAAAGGCATGGGTTTCTGTACCCATGGTTCTCTTTCTTTACCGTGCTTCCTAGCAACAAAGTCTCTCTTATCATAACGTTGATTCTTTGATTGTGGGTTATCAAGATCAACAGCAGGTTCAATCTCTACATCATTATCATTGCTAGGTTGAGCATCAACATGAACATCATCATTAACATTATCACTAGGTTCATGTTCATTACTAGATTGTGTTTCAGCATCAGAAATAGATATATCATTGGGATTCTCAGGTGTGTCAACAACAGGTTCACTAGGAGCATGCAAAGTCCTATCATTTTTCTTTTTCTTCTTCTTAGAAGAACTAGGTGCATCAACATTAGTTCTATGAGAATGTTGCTCAATTCTCTTAGGGTGGCCCTCAGGATACAAAGGTTCCTGAGTCATTTTACCCCCTCTAGTCATAACTCTAACATCATTATCATTTTTCTTATTATTTAATTCATTGAGCAAATCATTCTGAGCTTTAAGTACTTGGTCTACTTGAGTGGTAACCATAGAAGCATGTTTACTAATAAGTTTAAGTTCACCTTTAACTCTAGACATATAATCACTCAAGTGTTCAAGCATATGAGCATTATGTTTCAATTGTCTACCAACATAAGCATTGAAGTTTTCTTGTTTAACAATAGAATTATCAAATTCATCCAAGCGTTGGCTAGCATACTTTTAACGAGGAATATCACCTTCATCGAATCTATAGAGAGAATTTACCTTTACTACCTGTGCCGGGTTATCAAGAGGTAAATTCTTAAAATCTTCAGCTTTAATACCTTTTTCTTTCATAGATTTCTTTGCCTCTTGCATATCTTCAGGACCGAGAAATGGAATACAACTTTTCTTCGGAGTTGGCTTAGGAGTTGGTTCAGGAAGTGTCGAATAATTTTCATTACTCAACATATTATTCAATAGCAATTCAGCTTGATCAACAGTTCTTTCCCCGAAAACACAACCAGCACAACTATCCAGGTGGTCTCTGGAAGCATCGGTTAGTCCATTATAAAAGATATCTAGTATTTCATTTTTCTTGAGAGGATGATCAGGCAAAGTGAGGGAGTCCTGGATTAGGGGGTCTCCGGACAGCCGGACTATATTGTTTGGTCGGGCTGTCGGACTATGAAGATACAAGATTGAAGACTTCGTCCTGTGTCCGGATGGAACTCTACTTGGCGTGGAAGGCAAGCTAGGCAATACGGATATGTATATCTCCTCCTTTATAACCGACCTTGTGTAACCCTAGACCCCTCCGGTGTCTATATAAACCAGAGGGTTTTAGTCCGTAGGACAATATACAATCATACGATTGGCTAGCTTCTAGGGTTTAGCCTCTCTGATCTCGTGGTAGATCAACTCTTGTAATACTTATATCATCAAGAACAATCAAGCAGGACATAGGGTATTACCTCCATCAAGAGGACCCGAACCTGGGTAAACATCATTTCCCCTGCCTCCTATTACCATCCGCCTTAGGCCCACAGTTCGGGACCCCCTACCCGAGATCCGCCGGTTTTGACACCGACATTGGTGCTTTCATTGAGAGTTCCACCGTGTCGTCACCATAAGGCTTGATGGCTCCTTCGATCACCACTAGCGATGCGGTCCAGGGCGAGGTTTTCCTCCCTGGATAGATCTTCGTATTCGGCAGCTTCGCACTGCGGGCCAATTCGCTTGGCCATCTGGAACAGATCGAGAGCTATGCCCCTGGCCATCAGGTCAGATTTGGAAACTTGAACTACACGGCCGACATCCGCGGAGACTTGATCTTCGACGGATTCGAGCCTATGTCGGACGCGCCGCACAGTCACGACGAGCATGATGTAACTCTGTCGTCGGACAGAGTTCGGGAGATCGCATCCGCAACTACTCCGGTCGTTAATCCAGAGCAAATCGCGCCATCCGAGAGCGGAGGGATAGACCCCACCATGGAGGCCGCACTCTCAGTGGCGATAGAGCCAGATACTAACTTCACCCCTTTCGAGAGCCGCGTTGCCGAACCACTTGATTTACCTCCGGCCACGGACTCCGAGCCGCCTACATCCGTGCCTGTCGAATCCGACGGGACGCCGATCATGGAGTTCACCTCCGCGGATATCTTTCAGCACTCACCTTTCGGAGATGTGCTAAATTCATTAAGGTCTCTCTCCCTGTTAGGAGAATCTTGGCCGAACTATGTCCGGCTAGAATGGGATGCGGACGATGAAGAAATTCGCTGCCCACCCACCACCCACTTAGTAGCCACTGTCGACGACTTAACCGACATGCTCGACTTCATCTCCGAAGACATCGACGGTATGAACGATGATGCAGGAGATGAACATGAACCACCGCCCACAGGGCGCTGGATCGCCACTTGATCACATAACGTATACATGGTGGATACACCGAGAGAGGGCAATGGCAAAGAGACAATGGAGGATTCCCCCTCCAAGCAACCCAAGCGCCAACGTCAGTGGCGCCGCTCTAAGTCCTGCCATAGCAAAAACAGTGATAACAACGCAAGAAGAAATAACAGTCCAGTCAACTCTAGAAGAAACTAGAATGCACCATCCCGGTGGCAGAGCACGATCAAGATGCAAACTGCAAACATAGTATGGATCTGACGTCCGAACACGAGGACGCCAAGGATAAGCCTCATCAAACCCCGTCTAGGGAACAAAATAGTCTGGACAAAGATGCACACATCATCCCGAAAACGCACTTGGAGCAAGAGAACCTCCGCAGAAGGCTTATTGCCACAGCGAGGAGCCTGAAGAAACAGAAGCAAAGGCTCAAGGTCGCACAAGATACACTCAACAGAAGGTGGAACAAAATAACAAAGTATGGTGGAAGTTACCATAAAAATAGCTATCGAAAGCGCAAGCTATTACCGGAATTCGACGATGAGGCCTTAGAGCACATACAGCCGAAGAATGATACGGCCAACCGACCGGATCCACCACCTTGTGAACGCGATAGAGCGGCTAACAAAGTCGCGCATAAGTCAACACATGATCTATGTGAGAACTTGCGTCAAAAATCCGGCGCGACCAGATCCATCTATGGATCTAGGAAGCGCGCTAGGGTACAAAACCAACACCAAATACTACAACCGTCTGAACACCATGGCACATCCCAATACAGGGGTGCCTCACACCCCATATGTTTCACTGGTGAGGTGCTGGATCACGAATTCCCAGAGGGATCCAAACCGGTGAATATAGAGGCGTACGACGGGACCACAGACCCTGGAGTCTGGATAGAGGACTTTATCCTCCATATTCATATGGCTCGTGGAGACGATCTCCATGCCATTAAATACTTGCCCCTCAAGCTTAAAGGGCCAGCTCGGCACTGGGTGAAAAGCCTCCCCGAAAACTCAATTGGAAGTTGGGAGGAGCTCGAGGACGCTTTTCAGGCCAATTTTCAAGGGACTTATGTCCGACCTCCGGATGCAGACGATTTAAGTCATATAATCCAACAGTTTGGAGAGTCCGCCCGAAAGCTTTGGAACAGGTTCCTCACCAAGAAGAACCAAATCGTCGACTATCCGGACGCCGAAGCCTTAGCAGCTTTTAAACATAGCGTCCGAGACGAATGGCTCGCCAGACACCGCGGCCAAGAAAAACCGAGAACAATGGCAGCCCTAATAAACCTCTTGACCCACTTTTGTGTGGGTGAGGACAGCTGGTCAGCCCGTAGCAGCACCAGCGACCCAAGCACATCCGAAGTCAGGGATGGCAATGGTAAACCACGACGCAACAAAAACAAGCGTCGAAATAAAGAAGGTAGCCCAGATAACACGACGGTAAATGCTGGATTCAGGGGCTCCCGACCAGGTCAGCGGAAAAAACCTTTCAAAGGCAGCAGAGAAGGACAATCTGGCCTAAACAAAATTCTTGACAAACTCTATCAGATTCACGGCACCCGAGACAAACCTGCAAATCATACCCACAGAGAATGTTGGGTCTTCAAGAAGGCCGGTAAGCTAAATGCTAAACACAAAGGGGAAGAGATACCAAGTGAAGACGAGGATGAACCTCGCCAGCAAAGCGCCAGAGGACAGAAAAAGTTCCCACCAGAGGTTAAAACAGTAAACGTGATCCATGTGACAAAGAGGAGAAGCAAGCATGCACTCCGAGGCACACGCGCCATAGAGCCCGTCACCCCTAGGTTCAACCCCTGGTTGGCCTGCCCGATCACTTTTGTTTGTAGGGATCACGAGACAAATATCTGGCACGAAGGACTGATGTCCTTGGCATTAGACCCAATAATAAATGGGTACCATTTCACATGAGTCCTCATGGATGGCGGCAGTGATCTAAATCTGATATATCAGGACACAGTCTGCAAAATGGGGATAGACCCGACATAAATAAGCCACTGTAATACTACCTTCAAGGGAGTAATACTAGGCCAAGAGGCCCACTATACGGGCTCTCTACTGCTAGAGGTGGTATTCGGTTCTCCCGATAACTTCCGAAGCGAAAGGTTAACTTTTCACATTGCCCCATTCCGAAGTGGTTATCAAGCACTACTCGGAAGAACGACTTTCGCTCGTTTTAACGCAATACCGCATTATGCTTTTCTCAAGCTTAAGATGCCCGGTCCACATGGCATCATCTCAGTTAGCGGAAATATCGAACGTTTCTTACATACGGAAGAGGATGCGGCGGCTCTAACAGCCCCAAACTAGACGGCCTCACCAACCAAAAAAAATGGCAGGTCATCAAGACCATGGACACGGTTAAACAAATCGGGCGTTCCATCATATATACATGAGATTGGTTTGACGATCAAACCCTCATAAACGATACCAGGGGCTTCCCGCATGTAATCAGGGCCAGCCCGGCTCAACTTGGCTTCTCTTGAATTTTGATAGTTCATTGATAATAACCAATTCTTCTTTTTGGCATGGCAACTTTCACCTAAGTTCTTTCCTCTAACAGATGACAATCATGCTACACCCGTCCAAGACACGGCATAATGGAGACACAGACGCAGACGTGCAGCAGGGACCCGCCCAAAGGTTTCTTTTTAGATTAAGACCCTGCGTAAACCTTTTTTACTGTTCTTGTTGCTCACATCCTCCAGATACTCCACACAACCGAGAAGGATGCTAGCGTTATTGGCATGTGGCCACGTCAGGATTTTGCACGTACCTGGACACATGGGGTTTCTTATTAAGGGTATTTTTAGCCCGGTATATGTTATAAAGACTGAACACCTTAGGGAGTGTTCGGCGTCGCGAGTTTGGCCATATATGCATCAGCTCCGAATCATGTCTTTGGTCACATGTTGGGTTTGCCCGGCTCCCACGTTTTGGTACCTTACGTTCTATTATATCGGCTAAGGTAGTACTGGGAGAACTACTACGATTGTGCCCTGGTTCATCCGGATGAGCACCTCAGTAGAGAAAGCCGAAAACTGACTGTCATGATATAGCGAGAGACTGGTCAACCACTCGATGACTCATCGGAATCTTCGGGATTCCTCTGCATTAACGAAGGGTTGTTTCCTGGTCATGTACGTACGCGCCCCATATTCGAACGAGCGCAGAAGTACCAGGGTCTATATAGTAGCCCCACCGTCAAACTCCTATGGCTAAGTGAAAGTGTTAAAGCAATATGGTCTGATTGCCTTGTTCGTTGTGCTATCACCTCCTTAATGGACCAAGACGTTGGATCAAGTGTGGATATGCATTTTCTGCGAACACCCCCGCATTATATGCGTGGGGGCGGAAGCCGACGACTGCAAACATTCAGGTTATATACATATATACATAAACGGCCACACAGGAGGCATCATAGTACTTTCGGGCAAAAGTATCAATATAGCCTTGATAATTCAATAAAACATTGTTTTTACAATGGGAATACATGTCACTAGAACATAATATTCTTCGAGCACTGAGCCTCTATCGAACGAGCGCCTTCAAGCACTTCTTCAAAGTAGTGCTCGGCAGCCACTCGGCCTACGGCCGAACCCTGTGTCGCAATAGTGGTGGCCTCCATCTCCGCCCAGTATGTCTTGACACGGGCAAAAGCCATCCGTGCACCCTCTATGCACGTTGATCTCTTTACAGCATCGATGCGTGGCACATCACCAAGGAGTTGTTGCACTAAACTAAAGTAGCTATTTGGCCTTGGCCCTCCCGGCCATAGGTGATCCACAACGGACCTCATGGCAAGTCCGGACAACCTATGGAGCTCGGCCCACTCGGCCATTCACTCATTCAACAGCAGTGGATGGACTGGAGCATGAAACTGTGACCAGAACAGCTTTTCCACTTCGGGACCTTTCTGATCCTTGAAGTACTTGGCTGCAATAGCAGCACTTGCAGCCAAATCCACGTAGGCGTCCGCAGAACTCCATAGCCAGTCCAGAGGAGCATACTTCGGATCTCCGAACTTAGTCCGCAACAAGAAGGGCTTCCTAGACACGATATCTGCACCTTGATTCAGCTCCTCCTTCGTCGCTCTAATTTTGGAGCGGGCTTCCTTGGGAGCCACCAGGGCCTTCTCCAGGTCCGTCGCCTTCACCCGGGTTTCTTCTTCAAGAAGCTGGTAACGGTCAGCGGCATCTTTTAACTCTACAAATATCTTGGCTATTTTTTCCTTGCTATCGCAATGCGCGGCCTGTTCGGCCCTTAACTCTTCGGCCGCCTTTAGAGCGGCCGCATTGCTACTCCTTGCTTGATCCTTGGCTCAGGCAAGCTCCGCCCGAAGGGTCTCCATGGTGGCAGCTCCATCTGCAGTCACAACATACTAAAGATACTGGCATCATGCTACTTTTATTATGTGACGATCACCAAAGAAATCACACACCCTGTGCCTCATCAAGCCACTGGTTGACAAGCACGATATCGGCATCGACCGCATCAAGTTGACGCTTTAGCTCAGTAAATCCATCAGTTCGGCTAGCCACCGTAGCCCCAGCCACCTGCACATAAAGGCAGTTGAATTATTACCTAGGTATATGATCCTCGGGTTGCCGCTGTTCTCGACGACAACCAGAGTCTCAGAGGCTACTATCTACACAGGGCACACATCAAAAACATACACTATTTCACGTACCTCGAAGCCTTTTAGCAGACTCATAAAGGCTTCATGCAAACCACTTTCGGCGGATGAAATCCTTTCAATTACCGTACCCATTAGCGTACGATGCGCTTCCGAGATGGCCGCTTGCCCCAGAAGATCCTTCAGCGCGTCCGATCGCACACTGTACGGACCCTTGCTGTCGCTCTCCTTAGGAGCCGGATACCGGGGATTCCGGGTAGCCAAAGGGTTATCCTCTGGCCTTAGTGGATCCGGAGATACCCTTCGCGACGACACTTCAAGGCCGCCCGCTTCATGAGGCGGGGTGTCAGGGGGAGGCATTTCGCTCTCCATCATCTCCGAAAGAAGATCCCTCGAAGACGAACTCTATCGAGAAAGGCTACGATCCGAACTACAATTTATAAATATCGGTTATTGTCTTCGGAAGTAAGGTAGGATGTTTCCACTATTAAGTACTTATCGATTACTTACAGCTCGGTAGAGGGCTGATCCCCGCACGGACATTGTGCGGCAAGAATACCCTTCGAGGCAGGACCCTCTGATGAAGATTTCTTCTCCCGTTTGGAAACCTTAGTTTCCGGATCTTCAGAGGTAGCCCTGTGCCTTCCCCGGGGAGAGAGAATGTCAGATTCTTCCCTTTGGTTGTCCTCCCTCGCGGAGGCGCTCATTCCCTGGTTGGAATAAGTAGCGACTGAGGCCTGCTTTTGCCCTCTCTATTCCCCCCATCATCTTCCTTTGAGGGCACTGGATAAGGCGCCGGCTCGAGCATCTAGTCCAATACCGGATTGTCCAAGCCCTCAGGAAGGGGGTCCGAACACCTAATCATCATCGCCTTTGTTATCTAGTCCTGGTCAAAGAGCAGCTCTTTAGAATGATGCCATGATAAATAAAAGGACAACAGATTCGGCATGGGATTACTTACTTGTGTAGCAGGGCGGTTGCAGCTCAGACCCACGTCCTCGGTGGTGTCCGGACACTCTATTCGGGGTCCGAAGAACGATTTGTACATCTCTTCGAGCGTCATGCCGAGGAAATGCTGAATAGCTCGCGGTCCTTCCGGGTTGAATTCCCACATGCAGAGGGGCCGACGTTTGCAAGGCTGGACTCGATGAATTAGCATAACTTGCATTACCATAACTAGACTGAAATCTCTCTCAAAGAGATCTCGGATACGGCTCTACAGTATTGGCACGTCCTTTGCTGGACCCTAGCTCAGCCCCCTGCTGATCCATGACATCAGTTGCGGTGGGGGCCCGAGCAAAAGGTGGGGGCAGCTACCCACTTGGCACTTTGAGGAGCTGTGATATAAAACCACTCCCGCTACCACAATCCAGACACCTATGGGAAGGAACCCTGTGGCTATAGAGCGTCAACTATTCTTCTTATTAAAGCACCTTCGCATGCTGCGTGCCGCCCCTCGATCATCTTCGTCTTCACATCGAAGGTCTTGAGCCACAGGCCAAAGTGGGGGGTCATGCGGAGGAAGGCCTCACATACGTCAATAAATGACAAGATGTGAAGGGAATCTGGGGCCAGATCATGAAAATCCAACCCGTAATAGAACATAAGACCCCTAACAAAGGGACCCAGAGTGAGGCCTAGTCCTCGGAGGAAGTGGGAGATGAACACGGCGCTCTCGTTGGGTTCGGGAGTAGGGACGACCTGCCCTCGGGCAGGCAGCCTATGCGAAATTTCGGCGGTCAGATATCTGGCCTCTCTCAACTTCTTGATGTCCTCCTCTGTGACGGAGGAAGGCATCCACCGACCTTGAAGGTTGGATCCGGACATAGTTGAAGGTCCGAAGCACCTGACCCGAGCTTTGGGTGTTAACTCGAGGCGGGGGAAGGATTCGATTGAGCAAGGGAGGGAAAAAAAAGGAAAAGCCCCGTCCCCTTTATAAAGAGGGTGAATATCGAGCGTCCCCCTCGTGGTCGTTTGGGACTTGCCTAAGATCTAGGAGTCATACCAACATGCACGGTTGGGTTACCCACGTCTGTATTGATGAGAATCCCGTGATAAGGGGGACACGATCTCTGCTTTGACAAGACGTGTCAAGAAAATCGCCTCGCGTTATGTGCGGAGCTGGTTGAGAAAAACGGTTCGAATAATGACCGGGCCATGGCGTGATGTCATGCTGTCAAAACGTGTCAGCAGATTAGATTTGTGGAAATATTATTCTATGTACAGTAGTATGTGGAACTTATTTCGCAGGTCCGGACACTATCCTTGTATTCAAAACTCTTCCATGGTGTATGCGGAGGAGGAACCCGCCTTGCAATGCCGAACACAATACTGTGCGCCGGACTCATCGTCATTGAAGCCTGGTTCAGGGGCTACTGAGGGAGTCCTGGATTAGGGGGTCTCCAGACAGCCAAACTATATCCTTTGGTCGGACTGTTGGACTATGAAGATACAAGATTGAAGACTTCGTCCCGTGTCCGGATGGGACTCTACTTGGCGTGGAAGGCAAGCTAGGCAATACGGATATGTATATCTCCTCCTTTGTAACCGACCTTGTGTAACCCTAGACCCCTCCGGTGTCTATATAAACCGGAGGGTTTTAGTCCGTAGGACAATATACAATCATACCATAGGCTAGCTTCTAGGGTTTGCCTCTCTGATCTCGTGGTAGATCAACTCTTGTAATACTCATATCATCAAGAACAATCAAGCATGACGTAGGGTATTACCTCCATCAAGAGGTCCCGAACTTGGGTAAACATCGTGTCCCCTGCCTCCTGTTACCATCCGCCTTAGGCGCACAGTTCGGGACCCCCTACCCGAGATCCACCAGTTTTGACACTGATACAAAGCATTAAGTAATTGGAGAAGCCTCCCCAAGCTTGTGGGAGACTATCTTCTTTAATTTGCACAAAATTATATATTTCCCTTAAGGCAGCTGTTTCTTATGAGCGGGGAAATATTTAGCAGAGAAGTAATAAATCATATCCTGGGGACTACGCACACAACCAGGATCAAGAGAATTAAACCATGTTTTAGCATCACCCTTTAATGAGAACGGAAGCAACTTAAGGATAAATTAATAGCAAGTTTTCTCATCATTAGTGAACAGGGTGGCTATATCATTTAATTTAGTAAGATGTGCCATAACAGTTTCAGATTAATAGCCATAAAAAGGATCAGATTCAACCAAAGTAATTAACTCAGGGTCGACAAAGAAATCATAATCCTCATCATTAATAAAGATAGGTGAAGTAGCAAAAGCAGGGTCGTATTTCATTCTGGCATTCAAGGATTTTTATTTAAGCTTAGCTAATAATTTCTTAAGATCAGATCTATTATTGCAAGCTAAGAAGTCTCTATCAGTTTCTTCATCCATAACATAACCCTCAGGCACAACAGGCAATTCATATCTAGGGGGAGAATCTTCATCATCACTTTCATCAATATTATCAGTTTCAACTATTTCATTCTCTCTAACCCTAGCAAGTTGTTCATTAACAAATTCGCCTAGTGGCACAGTATTATCAATCATAGAAGTAGTTTCATCATAAGTATCATGCCAAGCAGAAGTGGCATCATCAATAACATGCGACATATCAGAATGAATAACAGGAGTAGGTGTCGCAAGTTTACTCAAAACAGAAGGTGAATCAAGTGCAGAGCTAGATGGCAGTTTCTTACCTCCCGTCGTAGTTGAGGGAAAAATCTTGGTTCTTTGATCTTTCAAGTTCTTCATAGTGACCAACAGATATAAATCCCAAGTGACTCAAAGAATAGAGCTATGCTCCCCGGCAACGGCGCCAGAAAATAGTCTTGATAACCCACAAGTGTAGGGGATCGCAACAGTTTTCGAGGGTAGAGTATTCAACCCAAATTTATTGATTCGACACAAGGGGAGCCAAAGAATATTCTCAAGTATTAGCAGCTGAGTTGTCAATTCAACCACACCTGGAAACTTAATATCTGCAGCAAACTATTTAGCAGCAAGGTAATATGACAGCAGTGGTAACGGTGGCAAAAGTAATAGTAGTAGTTTTGGTTTTATAGTGATTGTAACAGTAGCAACCGAAAAGTAAATAAGCGAAGAAAAATATGTGAAATGCTCAAAGGCAATGGATCAGTGATGGATAATTATGTCAGATGCGATTCCTCATGCAATAGTTATAACCTAGGGTGACACATAACTAGCTCTAGTTCATTAATGTAATGTAGGCATGTATTCTGAATATAGTCATACGTGCTTATGGAAAAGAGCTTGCATGACATCTTTTGTCCTACCCTCCCGTGGAAGCGGGGTCCTACTGGAAACTAAGGGATATTGAGGCCTCCTTTTAATAGAGTACCGGACCAAAGCATTAACACTTAGTGTATACATGAACTCCTCAAACTACGGTCATCACCGGTAAGTATCCCGATTATTGTCACTTCGGGGATAATGGATCATAACACATAATAGGTGACTATAGACTTGCAAGATAGGATCAAGAACACACATATATTCATGAAAACATAATAGGTTCAGATCTGAAATCATTGCACTCGGGCCCTAGTGACAAGCATTAAGCATAGCAAAGTCATAGCAACATCAATCTCAGAACATAGTGGATAATAGGGATCATACCCTAACAAAACTAACTCGATTACATGATAAATCTCATCCAACCCATCACCTTCCAGCAAGCCTATGATGGAATTACTCACGCACGGCAGTGAGCATCATGAAATTGGTGATGGAGGAAGGTTGATGATGACGATGGCGACGGATTCCCCTCTCCGGAGCCCCGGACGGACTCCAAATCAGCCCTCCCGAGAGAGTTTAGGGCTTGGCGGCGGCTCCGTATTGTAAAACACAATGAATCCTTCTCTCTAGTTTTTTTCTCCCCGAACACGAATATATAGAGTTGGAGTTGAGGTCGGAGGGGCACCGGGGGGCCCATGAGGCAGGGGGAACGCCCAGGGGGGTAGGCGCGCCCCCACCCTCATGGACAGGGTGTGCCCCCTGGCCTTGATTATTTTGCCAGTATTTTTTATATATTCCAAAAATAATCTCCGTTGATTTTCAGGTCATTCCAAGAACTTTTATTTCTGCACAAAAATAACACCATGGCTATCTTGCTGAACATAGCGCCAGTCCGGGTTAGTTCCATTCAAATCATGCAAGTTAGAGTCCAAAACGAGGGCAAAAGTGTTTGGAAAAGTAGGTACAACGGAGATGTATCACATGTTTATCATTCTTGTGTCGTGTTATAGCGTCACGTTTTATGTATGCGCGTAGGAATAACTTAGCTTGATGCGCCTGAAGTAGTTTCCGCCTTGCAAGATGCGCATTCCCCAATGACTGGTGTGGCCTCCTATGCTCGGAAGGCATCTGGGAACTGCAAAAATTTGCTAGGAAATTCTTATCCTTCAGAATCCTGGTCGCAGGCACTACGGTCATGACCTAGTGCTTCATATCGTGGTACCCCGGGGGCACGGATTGAGAGGGGTGCGCCATCTTGCGAACTCAAGCGAGGGTGCCTTGTGAAAAACAGGAAAACGAAAACGCTCATGAGGGCACCTGTCCAGCCCCCTCGCGAGGCATGCGAGGGAGAGTACGGGTCAAAAACGAGGAACCGTGGGTAGAAACGGAGGCAACAAGGGCAATGGAACCGGGCAAGCAAGGAACACTAGAAAGAAAATTCTCACTAAAAAGGGGCAAGCCAAGTGCAGAAAGCAAATGAAAAGCCGCGCCCGACACCTAGTCTAGTCTTCTTGTCTTCTCACCAGCGCGGAGCTAAGTGCTACCACTAAGACGTGCGAGGGAGCCCCAGAGGCCCAAGTCACGAGCGGAGATCTTCACAGGCACTAGGCCTTGCTTCAGAGGCACCGGTCCTTGCTTCATGGGTAGAAACTTCGGAGGTGCTGGATGTTCCAGGTGTTCTAGCTAGGGATCCCGTCATGCGTCTCCAGGCGTGCGGCGTGAGGCCGGGAGGCGTGGCTGACCCGAAACGGGCCCTCCCACATGGGTGAGAGCTTGTGCAGCCCTTCCCTAGAGAGCACCCGCCTCAGGACAAGATCACCCACCTCGAGCGTCCTGGAGCGGACGCTGTGGCAGTGGTTCCACCACAGCGCCTGCTGGTACCTCGCATCTCGGAGCGAGGCTTCACGGTGGCGTTCCTCCCCCAGCACAAGGTCCATCCCCCACATGGCGTCCTGCTGCGTTTCATCGAATGCCAGGACCCGCGCGGAGCGATGCCTGACCTCATGTGGGAGAACCGCTTCTACTCCATAGACGAGGAAGAACAGGGTCTCACCTGTCGGCCTGGTGGCGATGGTGCGGATGGAACACATCATGAACTGGAGCTCGTTGTGCTAGCCCCTGCCGCAGGCCTTGAGCTTCTTCTTGAAGGTCCTTGTCTTGAGACCCCTCAGGACCTCCACGTTGGCGCGCTCGGCCTGGCCGTTGCTCTTGGAGTGCGCCATGGAGGCTTAGCAGATCTGCGTTCCAAGGTTAGCACAATATGTTTTGAAGAGATTGCTAGTGAACTATGAGCCATTGTCGGTGATGATGCGATTAAGGACCCCAAACCGGCTTACGAGGCCCTTGATTAACTTGACTGCTGACCGAGCTGGGATGGTGCAGACTGCTTCCACTTCTGCCCACTTGGTGAATTTGTCGATGGCGACGTAGAGGTAGCGGTAACCTCCAGGCGCTCGAGGGAATGGGCCCAGGATATCCAGCCCCTAGACCATGAACGACCATGAAAGCGGGATAGTCTGGAGGCCCTAAGCTAGCTGGTGGATCTGCTGGGCGTGGAATTGGCAGGTGGGCCAATAGAACCTGCTGCGAAAAGCCTTGCCGACCAGGGTGCGCGATGACGAGTGGTGCCCGCAGTCCCCGCCATGTATGTCAGCCAGCAACTCTTTCCCCTGTTCCCTGGAAATGCATCACAGAGAAACATCATTTGGCCGCTACATGTATAGCTCACCGTCTTGGATGCAGTACGCCGTAGCCTGCCGGGCCACACGCTCCACGTCTTCCTCCTTCTCCGGCAACGTGCCTTGTGTCAAGTATGCCCTGAACTCTTCGATCTAGCACCCCTCTTGAGGCTCGAGCGCTAAGAGGAGGCGCGCTCCTAAGGTCGGGCCGCAGGCGGGGGCTCCCGAGGCTGGTGGCTGGGGGAGCTCCTCCTGAGGTGGCGCCGGTTCCGCAGGCGGAGGTGCTATTGAAGGCTTGAAGACCCGCTCCTCGAAGATGCCAGGCTCTTGGGGTAGCCACTTGGATGCTCTTTTGGTGATGTCGTCGGCCTCTTGGTTGGTGCCACAGGGCACATGCTGTAGCTCTAGGCCCAGGAACTGCTTCTCCATCTTTCGTACCTCCGCGAGGTATGCCTCCATGTGCTCATCCTTTGGCTTGTACACCTTGTTGGAGAAGTTGACGAGGAGTTGCAAGTCTCCCTTGATGGTAAGGCGTTTCACCCCTAGGGCCACCGCAGCCTTGAGGCCAGCGATGAGATCCTCGTACTCTGTGATGTTGTTGGAGACCTTCTCGCCCCTCTGGAAGTAGAGCCGCACGGCGTAGTAAAGTTTGTCCTGAGTGGGCGAGATCAGCATGGCTCCAGCCCCCGCGCCCTGGCGTGCAAACGCGCCATCGAAGTACAGCACCTAGCCATCCGGTGCTTCACTCCCTGGCGAGAGGGATCGGTTCTAGCCTGCTTCGAGCTCCAGGGTGTCGGTCCATTCTACCACAAAGTCGGCGAGTGCGCCCCCTTGATGACCCTGGTTGTGCTAAACTCCAGGTCGAACGATTGCAGTTCGATGTTCCACTCGGCGACCCTTCGCGCAGCATTAGGGCTCCCGAGCACTCTCTCCAATGGGTAAGCTGAGACGACCTTGATGGGATGTCCCTGGAAGTAGTGGCGCAGCTTACGCGAGGCCACCAGGAGCGCGAGCAAGAGCTTCTGAGGCATGGGGCATCGTGCTCTCACATCATGTAGCACTGTGCTCAGGAAGTACACTGGGTGCTCGATGAGAGCGCGAGAGCTGACGGAGTTTTGGCTAAGGTGTTCCCTGTGGGTCCCCAACTTCTGGGGCTTGATGGCTAGCCGGGGTAGCCGCTGTCTTAGGAGCATCGCCTCGGTGCCAAGCTGCCTCATCCGGCTTGGTGACTCCACTTGACGGGTCCTTGACCTTGGGCTCCTCCATGAGGGCCACTAGCACCGTGCTGGCGGAGTGGGGCGTGGCAGACAGGTAGAGTACCAGGGGCTCGCGAGGACGAGGCGCCACTATCACCGGTGGGCTGGTCAGGTATCTCTTGAGGTCTTAAAATGCCAGGTCGGCCTCGGCGGTCCGCTCGAACAGGCCCTTCCTCTTCATCAGCTTGAAGAATGGCAACGCGTGCTCCCCCAACTTGGAGATGAAGTGCCCCAGCGAAGTCATGCAGCCTGCAAGCTTCTGCATCTCCTTGAGGTTTTATGGTGGGCTCATGTATCCAATTGCTCTGACCTTCTCCGGATTGGCCTCGATCCCCCTGTGGGACACGAGGAAGCCCAGCAGCTTGCCGGAAGGAACACCAAACACGCATTTCTCCGGGATGAGCCGCAGGTCCACCTGGCGCAGGCTCGCGAAAGTTTCCTCCAGGTCCTAAATCAAAGTTCTTGCCTCCTGAGATTTCACCACAATGTCGTTGACGTAGGCCTCCACATTTCTCCCGAGCTGCCGCCCCAAGGCGATGTGCATCAGTCGCTGGAAGGTCGCTCCTGCGTTGTGCAGTCCAAATGGCATGCAAGTGTAGCAGTATACCCCTCATGGGGTCAAGAAAGCTGTTTTCTCCTCATCTTCCACCGCCATCTTGATCTGGTGGTAGCCTGAGAATGCATCCAGGAAACATAGTAGATCACACTCGGCGGTGGAGTCGACAATCTAGTCGATGCGCGGCAGCGGGAATGGGTCTTGAGGACAAGTCTTGTTGAGGTTGGTGAAGTCGACACACATGCGCTCCTTCCGTCCTTTCTTCGGCACGACGACCGGATTCGCTAGCCACTCTGGGTACCGGACTTCGCAAATGACACCCGCTGCCTCCAGCTTGCGAGTTTCCAGAATGATGAAGGACTGCTTCTCCGTGGACTGGCACCTTGCCCTCTGCTTCACAGGGCGCACGTTGGGGCATACCCTCAGATGATGCTCGGTCACTCTTGTCGGAACCCTAGCCAGCTACTTGGGTTCCCAGGCGAACACTTCCCTATTCGCTCGCAAAAGGTCCACCAACTTCCTTTCTTGATTTGGGGCGAGGTTGGCGCCTATAGTAAAGGTGGCGCCAGAGGCCCCGTCCGCATCGACCGGTATGTGCTTCGTCCTGGCTTGACCTTGAGTGAATAGCTTCTTCTTCTTGGTTGGTGCAGCGCCCTTGGTCTTGGGCACTACCTTGTCGGCCGGGCAAGCTGTCGCCGTGGTCCTGAAGGCGAGTTTAAGGGTCGCCAAGGCTTCCTTGGTGTCTCCGGCCACGACGAGGACGGCTTTGCTTCCTGGCATCTTCATGAGGTTGTAGGCAGGATGGGTAGCTACCATGAACCGAGCCAGCGCCGAGTACCCGAGGATGGCGTTGTACGGTAAGCCAATGCGTGCGATGTCGAAGTCGATTAGCTCGGTGCGGTACTTGTCGCGTGTGCCGAAGGTCACGGGGAGACGGATCTGCCCAGGGGGTTGGAGGAGCCGCTGCCGACTCAGGAGAAGGGCTTGCCGAGGCGGAGCCGCTCCAGTGCTACATGAAGGAGACTAAAAGCTTCCACGGAGAGTAGGTTGAGGCCGGCGCCGCCTTCGATGAGGGTCGTGGTGACGGCTACGCTTCAGATGGTGGGCGTGCAAATGTAGGATCGAAAGTATGTCTAGAGGGGGGGATTAGACTACTTGACCAATTAAAAACTTAGCCTTTTCCCAATTTTAGTTCTTGGCAAATTTTAGCTATCTTAGAGCAAGTCAAGCAATCATCACACAATTCAAGCAAGCATGCAAAGAGTTTATTGGCAGCGGAATGTAAAGCATGCAACTTGCAAGAATGTAAAGGGAAGGGTTTGGAGGATTCAAACGAATTTGGAGACACGGATGTTTTCCCGTGGTTCGGATAGGTGGTGCTATCCTACATCCACGTTGATGGAGACTTCAACCCACGGAGGGTAACGGTTGCGCGAGTCCACGGAGGGCTCCAACCACAAAGGGTCCACGAATAAGCAACCTTGTCTATTCCACCATGGCCATCGCCCACGAAGGACTTGCCTCACTAGCGGTAGATCTTCATGAAGTAGGCGATCTCCTTGCCCTTACAAACTCCTTGGTTCAACTCCACAATCTTGTCGGAGGCTCCCAAGTGACACCTAGCCAATCTAGGAGACACCACTCTCCAAGAAGTAACAAATGGTGTGTTGATGATGAACTCCTTGCTCTTGTGCTTCAAATGATAGTCTCCCCAACACTCAACTCTCTCTCATAGGATTTGGATCTGATGGAAAGAAGATTTGAGTGGAAAGCAACTTGGGGAAGGCTAGAGATCAAGATTCATATGGTAGGAATGGAATATCTTGGTCTCAACACATGAGTAGGTGGTTCTTTCTCAGAACATATGAGTAGGAATGGTGTATGTGTTCTGATGGCTCTCTCTTCGAATGAAGAGGAGGTGGAGGGGTATTTATAGCCTCCACACAAAATCCAACCGTTACACACAATCTACCAATCTCGGTGGGACCGAATCAGAAAACTCGGTCTGACCGAAATAGTAAACCTAGTGACCGTTAGGAATTTCGGTGGGACTGAGATGCAACTCGGTAGGACCGATTCGGTTAGGGTTTGGGCATAACGTAATCTCGGTGAGACCGATCGCACAAACTCGGTGAGACCGAGTTCGGCAATTAGCTAACCAGAGAGTTGGTCAGGCAAACTCGGTGGGACCGACTTGCTCTTTCGGTGAGACCGAAAAGTTACAAGAAGGAAACATAGAGTTTACCTTGCATTCTCGGTGGGACCGATTCGCTCTTTCGGTGAGACCGAAAAGTTACGAAAGGGAAACAGAGAGTTTGCAAGCCCATCTCGGTGAGACCGAGATCCTTATCGGTTGGACCGAATTGCTAGGGTTTGGCAGTGGCAAATGACAAGTGAAACTCGGTGGCGCCGGATTGACAGAATCGGTATGACCGAGTTTGGCTTAGGGTTTAGGTCATTTGTGGATATGGAAAGGTGGTTGAGGATTTTGGAGCATATCACTAAGCACATAAAGCAAGAGGCTCATTAAGCAACACCTCATCCCTCCTTGATAGTATTGGCTTTTCCTAAAGACTCAATGTGATCTTGGATCACTAAAATATAAAATGAAGAGTCTTGATCTTTTGAGCTTGAGCCAATTCTTTGTCCTTAGCATTTTGAGGGTTCCACTTTCACATCCATGCCATGCCAATCATTGAGCTTTCCTGAAATAATCATCTTGGAATAGCATGAGTTCAATGAGCTATATGTTGTTATGAATTACCAAAACCACCTAGGGATAGTTGCACTTTCAATCTCCCCCTTTTTGGTAATTGATGAGAACATATAGATCAAAGCTTCGACAAATGATAATAAGCATGAAATATATCGTCGCTTTGAGAAGTATGTGACAAATAAGAGCTCCCCCTAAATTTGTGCATATTTTAAAATTTGCTTTGGACTGCAAATGCACAAGGAGTTAGAATCATGGGTTACTCTTCCATGTCACATACATCTTGGTGGAGCGCTAAAAAATGATAAGATTGAAATACATGCACTCATCACCAAGAATAGTGAATGATCACAAAAGATAGATAGAATGATAATATTTAGCAAGCATTAAGCAAACATTAAGTGTAGCTTATGATCAAACACATGATCATCGATGTCTCATGAACATAAGGACGTTGTATCTCACACACAAGCAAACAATGTTCGAAAAACCACCAAATAAAACAAGAGAGAAAAGCAACTCTCTCTCTCTCTCTCTCTCTCTCGAAGCCTATGATCTATACATTTTCTCCCCCTTTGGCAACAAGTTACCAAAAGGTTCCTAGAAAATGCATAGTGCTAAGTCGACGCTCAGGCTTGATCTTCAGGTGGTGGTGGAGTCCGGAGCACGCCAAGGACGAAGCCTTCGGTAGAAGTGGTCGGAGTCGAGGCTGAAGTGGATGCTGGAGCTGGTGGAACGGAGGCTGTAGCTGGTGCAGACATTGTGGCTCTGGTGTCAGCAACTGGCAGTGTAGACGACCTCGGACCTCGTGGCACCCTCTCAAAAGCATCAGTCGTGGTCCTGCCTCTCCTCTCATTCATGTCCTCCTGAAGCTGCTCCATGGCGGTCTGTATCTCTGTCACCTTGATGTCCATGTCATAGAACCTCTGTTCCATGATCCTCTCTAGGCTCGCCTGGTTCTGAGTCAGGGTGGCAAGTCCTTGCTCAATATGCAGGGTGGACGCTATCAGGTAACCGAGCTGCTCTTGTTTGGTCTTCAAGAAGTAATTAGATGCCTCCGCTTGAGTAGGCATCCTGGCAGCTTTTTCCTTCTTCGCCTTCTCCTTCTGAGCTTGTGCATGTGCAGATGAGGGTTCATTTTCAGTCATAACCACTTGGTTATCCTCAAAATCTGGACGGATGGGCAGGTGTTCCTTATCCAATAAATACACGCCCGTGCCCATCTTGGAGTTGATGAGCTCCTGAATCTGTGGGGCATACCCACAACTCCTCTTCTGGTCTACAGCTGTCCTCTTGATTGTTTCCACAATGAGACTCATGACCTTGAATTTCTGAGGCACGTCAAAGACATGAAGCAAGTTGATCGCGTGACCTCTGATCATCTTGTGATCTCCAGATTTGGGCAGAAGGGTGTGCCTAAGGATCCAGTTGATCGTAGGCAATCCTGAGAGCAGATAGTGCACTGAGCCAAATTTGAACGTGTCGAGCGCTACATTCGGGATCTCCTTGTACATGTTGGACATGGAGTTGTGATCCATCTTTTTCTTGGCATAAATGTCCAAGTCATCAACTTGCTCCTCTGGGGCATTGATCAACTTCGCCCATTCTTCAACAGTGGATTGGTACCTTGTACCCTCTGACATCCATGTGATCCTGCCATCCGGATAAAAGTGTGCTGTGGAGTAGAATTGCATGATCAGCTCCTCGTTCCACTTTGTGAGCTTCTGCCCAACAAAGTCTGCAACTCCACACGCACTAAAGCTGTCAAATACACCGGGGTAGTACTCTTCATTGTCCTTGATGTAGGTCCAGTCGACCCATCTCATGTCACAAACGATTGGCTTCTTGTCAAGCAAAACAGTCTCATAGAAATCTTGTTGTTCCTTGGTATGAAATCTGTAATCCACGACAGTCCTTCTCCTAGAAGCATACGGATCTGCTTCTCTCCATTTCCTCAGCCCTGAGTCTCTCCTGAGCTTCATATCCTCAGCCACAGGATGAACATCGTTGTGGTCTGGGATCTTGGGCTTGAGCTTCCTAAGGACACTCTCTTCCTCTTCTTCGATAGCTTCAGGCACTGGGGCCTTGTTCTTTTCCGCAGCTGGGATGCTTCGTGTATTTCTCTTTGGTGCACTCTTAGGCTTAGATGCAGCCGTTCCTGACCTTATAGCATCTCCCATGAGTTTGGCTGCCTTGGGTGCTGGTGCAGCAACCTCTTCTTCTTCTTTGTCCTCATCTACCATGATGGAGGCCTTCCCAAGCACTCTGGCTACAGTCTTCTTCACCCTCTCTTTCCTCTTCTTGCCCTCAGCAGCAATGGGCTCAAAGGGAGCAGGCTTCACAGTTGAAGCTCTAGCCTTTGACATGGGCTGCCTGCCTGCTGGCCTTTTGATTTTCAGCCCTGGCTTTGTGCCTTGAGCTTGTTCAGCTCTCTTTGATGTGGCCTCTTCCTCTGGCACATAGTCTTCATCCTTAGAATCAGACGTTCTCTTCTTCCTTTGACGTGTGGCAGCCTTGGGCAGATTGCTGGGGGTGCTCCTGCTGCCATCATCAGAAGAACTTGAGGGGCTAGTGCCCTCACTCATCACAACTTGCTGCTCAGACACATTCTGGCTGTCACTTTGATCAGACATGTTGCAAACTGACTGCTGACCCTGTGAATAGATTATGGATAAGATAGAGTGGATGAGCATCACAAAAAGCAGTTTTTGCAAAAGATTAATTCAAAAACTTAGTTTTAATTTTCCACAGAAAGCATCTCGGATCTACCGATTTTCAAACTCGGTGACACCGAAGCAGTTTTGGCACCAGAACTGGTGAACTCGGTCAGACCGAGTCACAGTTCGGTGGCACCGAGACTGCTAGGGTTTCACAGAATTCCAAAATTGGTCGCACCGATAAGTTATTCTCGGTCAGACCGAGTTTCACTTGTGCAATGGCAAAAGCCAGATCGGTGGGACCGAGTTTTTCAACTCGGTGGGTCCGAGATGGTTTCGGCAGAAACCTAACCCTAAAATTTTCGAATTAAACCTAATCTACGAGTTCATTGACTGGATAGGAGTGTTTCAATCGTGGCAAGAATTATGATGATCACAATGTGCTAGGAATCAGAGTGGAGAATAGCACAAAGATCGAGTCGATACCCTAGTTCGGCGGAGACTCGCTACGGCGGCAACGGCGGGGCAGAATTCCGTTGACGGCGGCGGAGACCAACGAATGGAGGCTGCTGGCAGCGAGAAGATGATCCGGAGACCACGGAGGCAGAGCAGGCTATCGCGCGGGTGAAGAGGTTTCGGAGAAATTTCCAAAATTTTGCCCGTCACTATATATAGCCCGACCCTGTCGGTGTGACCGAGTGGAACAACTCGGTGGCAGCGAGATGCAAAACTGTGTGCAGTTATTGCAACTCGGTGTGACCGAAAAGTTCAAATCGGTTGCACCGAGATCGAAAACCTAGATCAACTTAATGAACTTGGTAGGACCAAAAATGGATTATCGGCCAGATCGAGATTCATAAAGAGGTTTTGGAAGTTTAAGTCTATGACAAATCGGGGACTCCGAGCGCTCCTCACACACAGTGGTTCGAATCTGACTTGATCAAGTTTTGTGATGCAACATGAATAGAGTTTGAGATGAGAAAAGCATAGATAGCTAGAGGAGGTTCTTAGGCATTCTTGTCCATCCACTTGGCAAAAGAAGAAAGCCAAACAATCAAAACAACAAGTGGATGTCCTCGAATGAGTAAAATATGCAACCAACATGCTCACACAATAAGATGGCAAATGAAATATGTGGCAAAGCATGCACAACCAATTCTAGCATCTATCAAGCAATTTGCGATGACTAGGTCATCTATATATGAGTATATTGACTTAGGAGTCAAGTGAGAACACTTGATCATAGGTCATACTCATCGTTTAAGCTCAAGTGGGGTTACCACTTTTACATAAAGCATTGTTGTATTCACATCTTTAGAGTTGCTTTAGCTCAAGTCTTAGAGTAAAGCTCCCCCTAGATGTGATATCCCCCCTAAGAGGGATGAACTAACCTTGGGTTTTGTCGATGATGACTTCATGTAGATGTTGAAGATATGGATGCTCAATGTTGATGTAGATCACTTGGAGCTATCAATTTGAGTGAATTGCACTTTCAATACCTACATGGGTTAGTCCCACAAGGAACAAACAAGGATATCCATAGACATAGAGTGATGCACACACAAGATGATGTCCATGAAAACTTTAGGTTACCTTGTCCCTTGTCTTACCAACAAGAGGGTTTGTGACTCCTTGAACTAGTGCAAGATGTGGAAGTTGATTGCACTTGTTGTTGCCAAAATGATAAGAGTGAAGTATGTTGGCGGAGTCACCCTCAAGAACTCTCTAGTTCTTCTTCTTTTGGATCCACAACATCTTGATGGGAATCATTGGAGTTGTAGTCGTACTTGATGAAATGGAACTTGACGTGGTCTTGGGAATCCACTTGACTAAGGTCTTAGGAGCTTCTTCGAATGCATCAATCTCCTCTTGAAGCTTGTCCTTGCCTTTTAGCTTGTAGTCTTGTGGTGGAAGATCATCTTGAGCTTGTGTCCCCTTGAAAGAAGTGTCATACTTCTCTTGTTGAGGAACAAACTTTGTCTTGGGGTATTGATCTTCTTCCCATTCAACTCCATTGGCATTGAACTTTCGTTCAAAACCAACACCTTGATTCTTCCGGTGCATTCCTTGCTTGCGCACAATTTCCTCGAATTGCTTACTTCCGGCAAGGCTCTTGTAGACACCTTTCTCTATAATTCCCTTCAATAAGCTATTTTCTTGCTCAAGTGTAACTTGGCTAAGAGAATCATTAGTGGAATCAAGAGAACTACTAGAAGCAACAATATTGGATTTAGCATGATCATTGTTACTACTAGAGGAAGAATCTTTCTTGTTCTTGTTACTAGACTTGACTTGAGGCATGTAAGTGGATAATAGTAAACGCTTGGCAATGTAAGAAGAACTTTTCTTGCGGAGATCATCATTGATTGCTTTTAAGAACTCATGCTCTTGCTCAAGATTGAGCTTTTCAAAGCGTAATTTCTCATGAGCTCTTAAAAGTTCTCGATGATCTTCGAAGATAGTTTCATGAGCTAACTTAAGAGTGTTTAGTTCTTTAGTTAGAGCCTCAATCTTCTCCTTATCATTGTCATTCGTTTTAGCATGATTAATTGATGTTTCATCATAGTACTCATCATTAGAGTTGTCAACAAGCAAGTCATCATCACCTAACAAGTCATATTCATCACTATTAAAGTCAACATACTCGGGGTGTGTTACCTTAGGACCTTTGGCCATGAAGCATCTTCCAATTCCTTCATTTGGTGAGTCAAATATGTCATAGGAGTTGGTTGACACAAGTGCTAGACCGGCAACACCT
The DNA here is from genome assembly GCA_034509565.1 of Triticum monococcum. Classification (NCBI taxonomy): domain Eukaryota; kingdom Viridiplantae; phylum Streptophyta; class Magnoliopsida; order Poales; family Poaceae; genus Triticum; species Triticum monococcum. The sequence goes on along the minus strand of CM067841.1, from coordinate 142,907,742 downwards.
TCATCTTGAGTATCTTCGGAGTCGGAGTGATAACTTCTCTCGGAGTGGCTGTCGGAGTCGAAGCCGGATACCCATTCACCAACATGAGCTTGATGTCTTCGTTTTGTATAGCTCCTTGATGATTTTTCCTTCCTTTCTGAATCCTTGCTTCTCCGTGAGTATCTTCGTTCATAACGATCATCTCTACTCCTTCTCTCTCTTGGTGGAGATTCTTTGCTTCTTCTTTTTGGAGAGTCTTCTCTTGTCTTGTAGGGAGCCGTACACTCATTGGAATAGTGTCTGGGTCTTCCACAATTATAGCAGTTTCGCTCTCGACTAGAAGATCTTTTGTCATTGTAGGACCTTGACTTGAAGCTTCTATCTTTGTTTCTACTCTTGTAGAACTTGTTGAAGTTCTTCACCATTAAGCTCAATTCTTCATTGAAGTTTTGTTTCTCACTTGATGATGTGGGGACTTCACATGATGCTTTGTAGGCACCACTTGATTTATTGTGAAGTTCCTCTTTATCCTTGAGTGACATCTCATGAGCAACAATCCTTCTAATTACTTCCGTTGGCTTGAGATCTTTGTAGTTGGGTATCATTTGGATTAATGTGCTCACGGTATCATATTTCCCATCCAAGGCTCTTAGGATCTTCTTGATGATGAATCTATCGGTCATCTCTTCACTTCCTAAGCCGGCAATCTCATTTGTGATGAGAGCAAGCCTAGAGTACATTTCAGCGACACCTTCACCATCCTTCATCTTGAACTTGTCAAGTTGACTTTGGAGCACATCCAACTTGGATTCCTTGACGGAGTCGGTACCTTCGTGCATATCAATCAAAGTATCCCAAATTTCCTTTGCATTCTCAAGGCGGCTGATTTTGTTGAATTCTTCGGGGCACAATCCGTTGAAGAGAATATCACAAGCTTGAGCATTGTATTGCAACATCTTCAGCTCATCCACGGTAGCTTCACGGTTTGGTTCTCTCCCATCGAAGAACTCACCTTGCAAACCAACACAAACAATAGCCCATACGGCGGGGTTATGTCCAAGAATATGCATTTTCATTTTATGCTTCCAACTAGCAAAATTAGTGCCATCAAAGTAAGGACCTCTATGGTGATAGTTTCCCTCGCTAGACGCCATACTCTCCTAGGTTGTGAAACCAAGGCTATGACCACCAAAAGCTATGGAGATCAAGGCAAATGGAGACCAAAGCTCTGATACCACTTGTAGGATCGAAAGTATGTCTAGAGGGGGGGGGGGTGATTAGACTACTTGACCAATTAAAAACTTAGCCTTTTCCCAATTTTAGTTCTTGGCAGATTTTAGCTATCTTAGAGCAAGTCAAGCAATCATCACACAATTCAAGCAAGCATGCAAAGAGTTTATTGGCAGCAGAAAGTAAAGCATGCAACTTGCAAGAATGTAAAGGGAAGGGTTTGGAGGATTCAAACGCAATTGGAGACACGGATGTTTTCCCGTGGTTCGGATAGGTGGTGCTATCCTACATCCACGTTGATGGAGACTTCAACCCACGCAGGGTAACGGTTGCACGAGTCCACGGAGGGCTCCACCCACGAAGGGTCCACGAATAAGCAACCATGTCTATTCCACCATGGCCATCCCCCACGAAGGACTTGCCTCACTAGCGGTAGATCTTCACAAAGTAGGCGATCTCCTTGCCCTTACAAACTCCTTGGTTCGACTCCACAATCTTGTCGGAGGCTCCCAAGTGACACCTAGCCAATCTAGGAGACACCACTCTCCAAGAAGTAACAAATGGTGTGTTGATGATGAACTCCTTGCTCTTGTGCTTCAAATGATAGTCTCCCCAACACTCAACTCTCTCTCATAGGATTTGGATCTGATGGAAAGAAGATTTGAGTGGAAAGCAACTTGGGGAAGGCTAGAGATCAAGATTCATATGGTAGGAATGGAATATCTTGGTCTCAACACATGAGTAGGTGGTTCTTTCTCAGAACATATGAGTAGGAATGGTGTATGTGTTCTGATGGCTCTCTCTTCGAATGAAGAGGAGGTGGAGGGGTATTTATAGCCTCCACAAAAAATCCAACCGTTACACACAATCTACCAATCTCGGTGGGACCGAATCAGAAAACTCGGTCCGACCGAAATAGTAAACCTAGTGACCGTTAGGAATTTCGGTGGGACTGAGATGCAACTCGGTAGGACCGATTCGGTTAGGGTTTGGGCATAACGTAATCTCGGTGAGACCGATCGCACAAACTTGGTGAGACCGAGTCTGGCAATTAGCTAACCAGAGAGTTGGTCAGGCAAACTCGGTGGGACCGACTTGCTCTTTCGGTGAGACCGAAAAGTTACAAGAAGGAAACATAGAGTTTACCTTGCATTCTCGGTGGGACCGATTCGCTCTTTCGGTGAGACCGAAAAGTTACGAAAGGGAAATAGAGAGTTGCAAGCCCATCTCGGTGAGACCGAGATCCTTATCGGTTGGACCGAATTGCTAGGGTTTGGCAGTGGCAAATGACAAGTGAAACTCGGTGGCGCCGGATTGACAGAATCGGTATGACCAAGTTTGGCGCTGGGTTTAGGTCATTTGTGGATATGGAAAGGTGGTTGAGGATTTTGGAGCATATCACTAAGCACATAAAGCAAGAGGCTCATTAAGCAACACCTCATCCCTCCTTGATAGTATTGGCTTTTCCTAAAGACTCAATGTGATCTTGGATCACTAAAATATAAAATGAAGAGTCTTGATCTTTTGAGCTTGAGCCAATTCTTTGTCCTTAGCATTTTGAGGGTTCCACTTTCACATCCATGCCATGCCAATCATTGAGCTTTCCTGAAATAATCATCTTGGAATAGCATTAGCTCAATGAGCTATATGTTGTTATGAATTACCAAAACCACCTAGGGATAGTTGCACTTTCAGCAAAGCATTGGGAGCAAGCCTGAACCGACGGTGGTGACTGGGTGATCCCCCGAGTCGAAGGTCAGGTCGGCCTTGGGCACCACCCAACCCGGGGGAGCCCCCTGCCGCGTGGAGACGGCGCTGATCTGGTGAAAGAACGGCTTGGTGTGACGGTCCGAGGGCGGCGCCTACAAACCACCGAAGAGAGTTGTGACGACAGGGGGTGCTGGTCCCTAGAAGCGCGCGATGAAGAGGTCGCGCAGCTCCTCTCAGGAGGCCACAGAAGATTCCAGCAGATGGAGGAGCCAGGCGCGCGGCACGCCAGCAAGGGCCATCGGGAGTGAGGGTGTCCTGGATTAGGGGGTGTCCAGACAGCCGGACTATAACCTTTGTCCGGACTGTTAGACTATGAAGATACAAGATTGAAGACTTCGTCATGTGTCCGGATGGGACTTTCCTTGGCGTGGAAGGCAAGCTTGGCAATACGGATATGTAGATCTCCTCCCATTGTAACCGACTCTGTGTAACCCTAGCCCCCCCGGTGTCTATATAAACCGGAGGGTTTAGTCCGTAGGACAGGATCACAACAATCATACCATAGGCTAGCTTCTAGGGTTTAGCCTCTCCCATCTCGTGGTACATCAACTCTTGTAATACTGATATCATCAAGAATAAATCAAGCAGGACGAAGGGTTTTACCTCCATCAAGAGGGCCCGAACCTGGGTAAAACATCATGTCCCCTGCCTCCTGTTACCATCCGCCTTAGACACACAGTTCGGGACCCCCTACCCGAGATCCGCCGGTTTTGACACCGACATTGGTGCTTTCATTGAGAGTTCCTCTGTGTCGTTATCATCAGGCTTGATGGCTCCTTCGATTATCGTTAGTGATGCAGTCCAGGGTGAGACTTTTCTCCCCGGACAGATTTTTGTATTCGGCGGCTTTGCACTACGGGCCAATTCGCTTGGCCATCTGGAGCAGGTTGAAAGCTATACCCCTGGCCATCGGGTCAGGTTTGGAAGCTTAAACTACACGGCCGATATCCGCGGAGACTTGATCTTCGATGGATTCAAGCCCCTGCCGAAGGCGCCACAATGTCACGATGGGCATGATTTAGCTCTACCGCCGAACAATGTCCTGGAGGCCGCACCCGCATCCGCTCCGACCTTTAATTCGGAGCCAACTACGCCGACCAAGGGCGGGTGGTTAGACCCTGCCATGGAGGCAGCAACCTCAATGGAGATTGAACCGAACACCAACCTTATCCTTCGCGAGGCCCGTGACTCCACATTGCCAGACTCTCCTCCGAACTCTAAACCATCCGCGCCCCTGCCAATTGAATCCGATTGGGCGCCGATCATGGAGTTCACTACCACTGATATCTTTCAGCACTCGCCCTTCGGCGACATACTGAATTCACTAAGGTCTCTCTCTCTTTGTCAGGAGAGTCCTGGCCGGATTATGACCGGCAGGATTGGGATGCGGACGACGAAGAAGTTCGACGCCCACCCACCACCCACTTCATAGCCACTGTCGATGACTTGACCGACATGCTTGACTTCGACTCCGAAGACATCGACAGTACGGATGACGATGCAGGAGACGAATAGGAACCAGCACCTATAGGGCACTGGAAAGCCACCTCGTCATATGATATATATATATATATATATATATATATATATATATATATATATATATATATATATATGGTGGACACACCCAAAGAGGGCAATGGCGATGGAACAGCGGGGGATGACCCCTCCAAGAAGCAACCTAAGAGCCGGCGTCAGTGGCGCCGCTTTAAGTCCCGCCAAAGCAAAAAATGGTGATACCGGCACAGGAGATAATAATACCCCGGACAGTGCCGAAGACAACTCCCTCCAGCAAGATTCAGCGCAGGAGGATGGAGAACCTAGCCGCCCCTGAGAGAGCGGCAGATAGAGAGGTAGAGGATGATAATTACATGCCTCCCTCCGAAGACGAGGCAAGCCTCAATGACGACGAATTTGTCGTGCCTAAGGATCCTGTCGAGCAAGAGCGTTTCCAGCGGAGGCTCATGGCTACGTCAAGTAGCCTTAAGAAAAAGTAGCAGTAGCTTAGAGCTGATCAAGACTTGCTAGCCGACAGATGGACTGAAGTCCTTGTGCCCGAGGAATACGAACTCGAATGCCCCTCCAAGAGCTACCCAAAGCACATGTTGCTACCCTGATTAGAGGAGGAAGCATCTAAACCCACATCCCCAGCGGCTGATCGGCCACCTCGTGGCCGCGACAGAGAGGCCTCTCGGCCCACAGTTCAAGCCGCACCCCGGCGTCACTCAAAAAACTCCAAGGTATGGGGAAATGTGTTAGACCTGCAAGATATATTGGAGGACAAAGCAAGGAAAACAAGATCGATCTACAGATCGCGTGGGCGCCCCACGACACGAGACGATAACCGTCACGCCGGATACAGAAAAAGTAAATCCGGCCGGGCCGAACACAATAGACAAAACTCATTCGAGCTGCGTCGTGATATAGCCTAGTACAGAGGCGCCGCACACCCGCTATGCTTCACAGATGAAGTAAAGGATCATCAAATCCCAGAGGGTTTCAAACCCATGAATATTGAAACATATGATGGTACGACAGATCCTGCGGTATGGATTGAGGACTATCTCCTTCATATCCACATGGCCTGTGGCGACGATCTACACGCCATCAAATACCTCCCACTCAAGCTTAAAGGACCAGCTCAGCATTGGCTCAACGGCTTGCCAGCAGAATCCATTGGGTGTTGGGAAGACCTGCAAGCTGCATTCCTCGACAACTTCCAGGGCACCTATGTGCGACCGCCAGACGCCGATGACCTGAGCCACATAATTCAGCAGCCAGAGGAATCGGCCAGACAATTCTGGACATGGTTCCTAATCAAGAAAAATCAAATCGTCGACTGTCCGGATGCAGAGGCCCTAGCGGCTTTCAAGCATAACATCCGCGAGGAGTGGCTTGCCTGGTACCTCGCACAGGAAAAGCCGAAATCCATGGCAGCCCTCACGACACTCATGACCCGCTTTTGCGTAGGAGAAGATAGCTGGCTGGCTCGCAGCAATAACATGTCAAAGAGCCTTGGTAATTTGGATACCAAGGACAGCAGTGGCAGGTCACATCACAACAAGCACAAGCACCGCATTAACAGCGACAATACGGAGGACACGGCAGTTAATTCCGGATTCAGAGGCTTTAAGCCCGGTCAGCGGAAAAAGCCATTCAAAAGAAGCACTCCGGGCCTGTCCAGTATGGACCGTATACTCGATCGCTCGTGTCAGATACATGGCACCGCCGACAAGCCAGCCAACCACACCAACAGGGATTGTTGGGTGTTCAAGCAGGTCGACAAATTAAATGCCGAAAACAAGGACAAGGGGCTACAGAGCGACGACGAGGAGGCGTCCCGGCCGCCGAACAACAGAGGACAGAAGGGTTCCCCCCCACAAGTGCGGATGGTGAACATGATATATGCAACCCACATCCCCAAGAGGGAGCGGAAGCGTGAGTTAAAGGACGTATACGCGTTGGAGCCAGTCGCCCCAAAGTTCAACCCATGGTCCTCCTGCCCGATCACTTTTGATCGCAGGGACCACCCCACTAGTATCCGCCATGGCGGATTTGCCGCATTGGTTCTAGACCCAATCATTGACGGATTTCACCTCACACGAGTCCTTATGGATGGCGGTAGCAGCCTAAACCTGCTCTATCAAGACACAGTGCAAAAAATGGGCATAGATCCCTCAAGGATTAAACCCACAAAAACAACCTTTAAGGGCGTCATACCAGGTGTAGAGGCCCATTGCACAGGCTCAATCACACTTGAAGTGGTCTTCGGATCCCCGGATAATTTCCGAAGCGAGGAGTTAATCTTCGATATAGTCATGTTCCGCAGTGGCTACCATGCACTGCTCGGGCGAACCGCGCTTGCAAAGTTCAATGCGGTGCCACACTACGCATACCTCAAGCTCAAGATGCCAGGACCTCGGGGAGTCATTACAGTCAATGTAAACACCGAGCGCTCTCTCCGAATGGAGGAGCACACGGCGGCCCTCGCAGTGGAAGTCCAAAGCAGCCTCTCAAGGCAATTCTCCAGTCCGGCGATAAAACGTCCGGACACCGTCAAACGAGCCCGGAGTAACCTACAGCAAGACCTCCTGGCATGTTCCGAGCGAGCGTAGCAATACGACCCCAAACCCAGCCCTCGCGAAACAGCGAAATCCGTGCTACGCATACATAATTACGCTCTGAAAATACCATGGGCACAGGGGGAGGGGCACGACCACGACACGCCCCAAAAACGCGGCTCAACCGCACTAGGGGCTGCCGATTTTACCATTTTTTTCTTACTTTCAGGACTTTACTCTCCGGAAGACCTGTACGGCAGTACAATTGCCGCACACACGATACAACAACCATGGAGGAAGAAAGCTACATCACACTATGGAAATCCCAGGTGGTCTCTATAACGAGCAAAATACCTGTCTTAAATACTATCGCGCAGCACGCCCCTGGAGGGGACATGTCAAATAGTCCCACCTCTTGCTTATCGCACTATTTGTATTGTTTTGCTTTAATGCACCTTTTTCGAATAAACAATGCTTAGCTTCAGTCTATTATTGCATTCTCCATTCATTCCTTTTTATGTATATATGTTCAGTCATGACATTTAGCACCCGTACACTTTGGTACGGCCAATACGCCAGGGGCTCAAGCACCCCATAAGACGGCGTGAGAAGTCCGAACACTTTCACAAGTGCGGTACTCTGAACTGATAGCATTATATGCATCAACTCCGAATCATGTCTTTGATCAATAGTTGGGATTGCCCGGGTCCCATGTTTTGGTACCTTACGTTCCGCTATATCGGCTAAGGTAGCACTGGGAGAACTACTGCAATTGTGCCCCGGTTCAGCTGGGCTAAGCACCTCAGTAGAGAAAGCTAAAACTAGTTGTCATGATAGGGCGAGTGCTGGTCGCTGTTCGAGAGGTTTCGAGACCCTAAAGACTTATGCCGCTTAGGGCGAGGAGTCGGCTTTGTCCGTCCTAGGTGTGTATAGCGCCCCGAACTCGGTCTTCCGAACGCTAGGGGCTTCACCGAAATTTAAAATTATAGAATTCTCTGGCTAAGTGAGAGTGATAACGCATTATAGTCCGATTGCCTTGTTCGTTGTGCTGAGCACCTCCCTCGAAGGACCCAAGAATGGGAAAAAGAGTGCTCAGGTTTATCCCAAACACCCCAGCACTCGTGGCACGGGGGCAGAAGCCGACGACTCGCCATCTCTCAGATTTAATAAACGACCGCATGAAGGTAATATTTTAAATTCAAACAAGCGTTGCATAGCGCATATGAAAAAGTTTTCAGCGTACAAGATCACAAATGCGAGTTCACTCAAAAATTACATCCTTGGAACATTGATCTGCCACAAGGCGGGCACCCTTCGGGACGCCCTCATAGTACATCTCGGGGTTGCGATGCTCCTTGCCCTGCGGTGGCCCGTCCTTCACCAGCCTCTCAGCATCCATCTTGCCCTAGTGTACTTTAACACGGGCAAGCGCCCTGCGGGCGCCCTCGATGCAGACAGAGCGCTTGATGACTTCAAGCCACGGACAGGCATCCGCCAACTGCCTCACCAGCCCAAAGTAGCTCCCAGGCATGGCCTCTCCAGGCCACAGCCGGACTATAAGACCCTTCATGGCCTGTTCGGCCAACTTATGGAGCTCGACCAACTACTTCAGCTGGTCGCTCAAGGGCACCGGTTGTCCGGGCTCAGCATACTAAGACCAGAACACCTTCTCCGTCGAGCTCCCTTCGTCAGACCGGTAGTAGGTGGCGGCATCTGACACGCTGTGGGGCAAATCTGCGAACGCTCCTGGAGAGCTCCGGACTCGGGTAAGTAACAAGTAATTCACTTTCACATGCTTGCTTTGCATAATGAATGCTTACCTGCCGCTATCTTCTTCATCGCCTCAATTTCCTAGAGGGCTTTTTATGCTTCGGCTTTGGCAGACTTGGCGCCTCCAAGGGCCACCACGAGCTCGGACTCTTGCGTCTTCGAGTCAAGCTCCAAACTCCCGTGTTTTTTCACGAGAGCCTGGAGCTCTTGCTGCACCTCCTCCACCCGCGCTTCCTGTTTCCCTCGCTCGGTTCGCTCCGTGGCCGCTTTGTTTTCGGCCTTGGACAGCGCTTGCTTCAGGGCCGCCACCTCGTTCGTGGCCCCTGCCATAGCCACAATGATCCTATCATTTTTTGCATCTGCATCTTTTTTACATACTCATATAGACAAGGCATTACTTACCTTGGCTCTCCTTGAGCTGCTTCTTGGCAAGGTCGAGCTCTTGCTCGGACCGCTTGAGGTTCTTCTTCAGCGCATCAACCTCCGCAGTTAGTGCGGCAGAGGCCAGCAGCGAAGCCTGCATACACATATCGACATAATTATGTTAGACTCCTGCGAATATTATTAGATCCTCTATTCGGCTTTTCTTTCTGAACACCAAACAGAGCATCAGAGGCTACTGTCTATGGGGTAATATTTCCATATATTTTTTTACATACCTCAAAGCCTGTTAGAAGGCTGGCACAGGCTTCAGTCAGCCCGCTTTTGGACGACTGAACTTTCTGCATCACCGCACTCATAATAGTGCGGTGCTCCTCGTCGATGGAGGCGCTGTTAAGCACCTCCAGCAAGTTATCCGGTGCCTCCGATTGGACGGAGGTCACCGGCGCGGTAGGCTTGCCCTTCTTAGTGGGGGGCCGCCTGCCGGAGTCCGGAACCACTAAACGTTCCGGTGCGGTGTTCGGCCCAGGGCCGGACTTGGAGCCCTTGGGAGCCTTGCTCCCTTTTCGCCTGCAGTCCGGAAGGTCGCCTTGCGGCGCCTCCAGGACAGCCTCCCCTTGGCTTGGAACCTTTTGGGACAACACCTCGGCGTTGTCCGTAGGGCGAGGGGTGGAAGCGGTCGGAAGTGAAAAACTATTCACATCCGACGAATCCAAGGAACCACTCGACGATATGTCGACTTGGGCTCAGGGCGGACTGCATGATTATATTCGGCGTTAGGAGAAGCTGTGCAATAAAGGAACGCTATGAGTCACTCTGGTGTCCGAATACTTACGACTTCGCCAGGGGCTTGGCCTGGGCGGCCACTCCTCTTCGTTGTCGGCGGCGTTGGTGGAGTAGTCCGGAGGAAGGGTCCTTCCCTTCTTGGACCCTCCGGCCTCCCCAGTTGGGGCGGCCTTCCATTTCTTTTCTCCCCCTGCTGGAGGGGAAGAAGCCTCCTTTTCCTCCTCCTCATCTTCATGGGAGGAGTGCGCCTCGGAGTCATCGAACGATGAGTCTGACACCACCGGGCGCCGGGAACTCTATCTGGTTCCCGTGGCCCGCTTCTTGGCCTTCTTCTCCGGCACCACGTAAGGTGCCGGAACTAGCAGCTCCGCCAAGCGGGCGTCTGCTGGGCCTTTGGGCAAAGGAGCCGGACAGTCGATCTATCCGACAGTCTCCTGCCAGTCCTGTCAAAGGTACGGGAGCTTAGATCACACATAGAGTCAAACTATGAAAAACAAGTATCCTGTAAGAGGTAAAACAGCTTACTGAGCTGGCTTGGCGCTTCGCGCAGAATCCGCGATCCTCAGTAGTGGGAGGGGGAACCTCGGCGCCCTTGAATAGCACCTTCCAGGCATCCTCATGTGTTGTGTCGAAGAGCCTGTTCAGAGTTTGGTGCTGGGCCGGGTCTAACTCCCACAAGTTCAAAGCCCGTTGTTGACATGGGAGGATCCGGCGGATGAGCATGACCTGGACTACGTTGACGAGTTTGAGCTTCTTGCTCACCATGTTTTGGATACATGTTTGGAGTCCGGTCAGCTCTCCCGAACTACCCCAGGACAGGCCCTTCTCTTGCAAGGAGGTGAGCCGCGTGGGCATGCCAGATCGGAACTCGGGGGCCGCTGCCCATTCAGGGTCACGTGGCTCGGTGATGTAGCACCACCCCGATTGCCACCCCTTTATGGTCTCCACGAAGGAGCCCTCGAGCCATGTGACTTTGGGCATCTTTCCCACCATGGCGCCTCCGCACTCCGCCTGGCGGCCGCTCACTACCTTCGGCTTGACATTGAAGGTCTTCAGCCATAAGCCGAAGTGGGGCTTGATGCGGAGGAAAGCCTCGCACACGACGATAAACGCCGAGATGTTGAGGATGAAGTTCGGGGCCAGATCGTGGAAATCCAGGCCGTAGTAGAACATGAGCCCCCAGATGAATGGGTGGAGAGGGAATCCCAGTACGCGGAGGAAATGGGTAAGGAACACTACCCTCTCGTGGGGCCTGGGGGTGGGGATGAGCTGCCCCTCATCTGCGAGCCGGTGTGCGATGTCGTCGGGCAGGTATCCGGCTCTCCTCAGCTTCTTGATGTGTCCCTCCGTGACGAAGGAGACCATCCACCTGCTTCCCGCTCCGGACATGGTTGGAGAAGGTTGAGGTGGGAAATGCGGATTTGGGCGCTGGAGCTCGAGGATGCGAAAATGGATGAGCGAAGGAGGAAGAAGGCGTGGATGAAAAGGTGAATCCTTGTCCCTTTATATGGGCGGACGAAACTATGCGTCCCCACCAGCCTGGTGAAACTCGCTTATCCCCCAAGCGCCGTAATCAATGGCACGGTTGGGTTTCCCATGCCCGTATTGATGAGAATCCCGTGATAAGGGGACATGATCTCTGCTTCGACAAGACGTGCCAAGGAAACCGCCTCGCAAAACGCGCTAAGATGGGGCAGTAAAAAATGAGTCGAATGAAGGCTTGGCGGTGGTGTGAGGTCATGCTACAGAATACGTCAGCAGATTAGATTCGTGAAAACATTACTCTCTCTCTCTACAATGGTATGTGGAACTTGTTTTGCAGAGCCGGACACGATCCTCGTGTTCAAAATCTTCTATGAAGTATTCGGAGGAGGAACCCACCTTGCAATGCCGAAGACAATCTGCGCGCTGGACTCGTCGTCATTGAAGCCTGGTTCAGGGGCTACTGAGGGAGTCCTGGATTAGGGGGTGTCCGGACAGCCGGACTATAACCTTTGTCCGGACTGTTAGACTATGAAGATACAAGATTGAAGACTTCGTCCTGTGTCCGGATGGGACTTTCCTTGGCGTGGAAGGCAAGCTTGGCAATACGGATATGTAGATCTCCTCCCATTGTAACCGACTCTGTGTAACCCTAGCCCTCTCCGGTGTCTATATAAACCGGAGGGTTTAGTCCGTAGGACAGGATCACAACAATCATACCGTAGGCTAGCTTCTAGGGTTTAGCCTCTCCAATCTCGTGGTAGATCAACTCTTGTAATACTCATATCATCAAGAATAAATCAACCAGGACGTAGGGTTTTACCTTCATCAAGAGGGCCCGAACCTGGGTAAAACATCGTGTCCCCTGCCTCATGTTACCATCCGCCTTAGACGCACAGTTTGGGACCCCCTACCCGAGATCCACCGGTTTTGACACCGACAGGGAGCCAGTTGGCCATGACTTTGTCGTCGCCCTCAACCTCTAGGACGACCTCCTCGTACGCCAACAAGAAGGCTGTCGGATCCACCACACCAACATAGGGGTGACATCTCTGGCTTGAATTTATGCGGCCACCGTACCCGCCGCAAGGCGGTGGCGAAGGCCCGGAGCCCCACGGCGTTGTGGAGGGTGCCCGTCGATCGAGTCGAAGAGGCAGCGGCATCCATGAGAGCCGGTCGGAGCGGCAAGGCCGTCAAGGGGAGGGGGGGGGGCAGAGCTTCGATGCACCCCTACCTGGCGTGCCAAATGTCGGATTTCGGGTTCTGGCAAAACCCTTGAGGTTCGAACACTGTGGTGCGCACAAAGATCTCTCCCCCTCTCTTGCTCGCACACATCATGATCTCACGGCCTAGCTCGACGAACCCAAAGAACATGAGACACAAGAGTTTATACTGGTTCAGGCCACCGATGTGGTGTAATACCCTACTCTGGTGTGGTGTGGTGTATTGCCTCTTGGGCTGAGGATGAATAGTTACAAGGGAAGGACAGCCTCCTGAGGTGAGGTGTTCTTGTGCTTGGTGAGTTGATGCTCTCTTGGATCAGAATGCCTCCCTACTATGGTGGCTAGTCCTATATATAGTGGCCCGGGTCCTCTTCCCAAATATTAGGCGGGGAGGGATCCCACAACGGCCAATTTGAAGGGGGACACCTAGTACAAGCTATCCTAACAAAAGTAGTCTTCGCCTGCCAAAGGCTCGGGTGGTGACGCTGTCTTGGGCTCCACGGTGACTGAGGGAGTCCTCGATTAGGGGGTCTCCGGACAGCCGGACTATATCCTTTGGCCGGATTGTTGGACTATGAAGATACAAGATTGAAGACTTTGTCTCGTGTCTGGATGGGACTCTACTTGGTGTGGAAGGCAAGCTAGGCAATACGGATATGTATATCTCCTCCTTTGTAACCGACCTTGTGTAACCCTAGCCCTCTCCGGTGTCTATATAAACCGGAGGGTTTTAGTCCGTAGGACAACAAACAATCATACCATAGGCTAGCTTCTAGGGTTTAGCCTCTCTGATCTCGTGGTAGATCTACTCTTGTACTACCCATATCATCAAATATTAATCAAGCAGGACGTAGGGTTTTACCTCCATCAAGAGGGCCCGAACCTGGGTAAAACATTGTGTCCCCTGCCTCCTATTACCATCCGCCTTAGACGCACAGTTCGGGACCCCCTACCCGAGATCCGCCGGTTTTGACACCGACATTGGTGCTTTCATTGAGAGTTCCTCTGTGCTGTCGCCAGAAGGAAGGATGTCTCATCTCGTCTTTGAAGACGATACTACTGTTGGGGGAGCTTTGGCTGTCGGCCAAACTCTCCGGCTAGGCGGGTTCATCATGATCGCCTGTTCGGCCACCGCGCCGACGATGAATCCTCGGGTCATTGAAAACAGCCTCCACGTCAAATCGGCACTCGCCGAACAGATGGATCCAATGGAGCTCTCCTCCTTAAATGAGCTCTTGGATCGCATTGCCGCCTTGGGAGTCGCTACGGACTATGATCGGATTGGGCTCAAACCCGATCAAAGGGAGATTAATTCTCCACCGGTCACCCATCATATTGCAGTGGTGGAGGAACAATGCGACGACCTTTCCTCTATCCTGAGGACCAACTATGTCCGGATTTCCGAGCTCTCCGAGCCGGACGCCCGTTCACGGTAGGACAACATTCAATCCCTGAACTTAGAGTCAGACAGCGGACCAGGATTAGCGGGTAACACCCCGGAGCCGGAACTTCCAAAATCGGAAACTCCTCGGCCCCTGGATCCCAGATCGGGTAGGGGTTCGGATTCAATTCCACCCACCCACCCAAACACAAGCGATCTTTCCCACATCAGGCAAGAGCCCCAGGAAACAGTACATCATTACTGGGCCAGATTCCTCCTTGCGATGAACAAGGTTAAGGACTATCGCGAGGAAGACACAATCTTATTTTTCTGCAATAATTGCACGGACAAGGGAATCCTTAATGCCATAAATCACCGTGAGATAACACGCTTTGCTGACTTGGCGTCCATAGTACGAAAGTACTGTGCGATGGAAAGTGCCTAGAAAACCAAAACAAACTTTTGGGATAATCCGGCCTTGAACACAAACCCAGTCCGAAATAAAAGGGTGCATCATCACAATACACCTAGGTTAACTACCAAAAAGCAAAAACCCTCTATAGGGAAAGGAACCGTACTGGAGGGATGGCTCAACGGACCCTGCAAAATTCATAGCACGGCAGATATAATACCAACGCACAACCTTAGAGCATGTTGGATACTCCGACAGGTGGCCAAAAGTGGTGAGGATCTTCTTATCCCACATACCACAGAGCACCACCCAGTGGACAACGATACGGTGTTAATAGTGTTCGAAACCTTTGCGTCAAATAATAGGCACAAGCGAACACTCCACAGCATGGCCGAAATCTGCCACGTAGCAGCAACAAATCCATGGAGTGACACAGCTATTACCTTCAATGCCAGTGATGAACCTAAGTTCCGAACAACCCGAGCACCAGCCACACTGGTCCTCAGTCCAATCGTGGATGGCTTTCGACTCACCAAGGTACTCATGCACGACGGCAGCGGACTAAACCTCATCTACGAGGAAACTCTCCAAAAGATGGAAATAGACTGGAACCGCATCGAGCAAAGTAGCACAACCTTCAGAGGAATTATCCCTAGTCGGGAAGCACGCTGTGCTAGGAAAATCACACTAGATGTGGTATTTGGTACGCCGGACAATTACAGGTCCGAAGAAATTACATTCCAAGTGGGCCCCTTCAGCAGTGGCTATAACGCTCTTTTAGGACGGGAGGCGTTCACAATCTTCCAACCCGTACCCCATTACGGGTACATGAAGCTTAAAATGTCTGGGCCCAACAGAATAATCACTCTCGCCAGTCATCCGGACACAACACTCCACGCCGAAAGCAAAACAGCCGCATTGGCCCTCGAGGCATTGTCCGAAGCCCTCTCGGCCGAGGAATTAACCACGCTACGCTCCACAGTGGACAGGGATGATGTGATACTCGACAAGAGATCCAAGTCCACCTCTTTTAAACCATCGGATGAGATAGTCAAATTCCAAGTCCACCCAACGGACCCTACAAAAACAGCCTCCATCGGGTACAGCTAAGCCCCGCTGTGGACGCCGCACTACGAGAGTTCCTGCGCGAGAACTTGGACATATTCGCCTGGCATCCCTCAGACATGCCAGGAATCCCATGTAGGCTGGCCGAGCATAGCCTCAATATCCTAAAGGGATTCAAGCCGGTCAAGCAAGATTTTCGGTGTTTCTCTGTACCTAAGAGACATGCCATGGGAGAGGAACTAGCCAAGTTATTGGAGGCCGGATTCATCAAAGAAATAAAACACCCGGACTGGCTAGCAAACTTGGTGTTGGTACCAAAGAAGGACAAATCCTGGCGCCTTTGTGTCGACTTCAAAGACCTCAATAAAGCTTGCCCAAAGGATCCCTTCCCCCTCCCACGCATCGATCAAATCATTGATGCTACTGCAGGACACGAGTCATTGTGTTTCCTCGATGTATACTCTGGTTACCACCAAATCAAGATGTCGGAGTCTGACCAAGCCGCAACGGCATTCATCACACCATACGGTCCCTTCTGTTTTAACACAATGCCTTTTGGGCTCAAAAACGCCGGCGCAACATATCAGCGCAAGATTCAGACATGTCTGGAGAAACAAATCGGCAAAATAGTAGAGGCATACGTAGACGATGTGGTCGTCAAAACCAAATACGCCGACTCTTTGATAGATGACTTGAGGCTCACATTCGACAACCTCCGAACATATGACATCAAGCTCAATCCGGAAAAATGCGTTTTCGGCATACCAGCCGGAAAGCTCCTGGGATTCATTGTGTCCAGTAGAGGTATTGAAGCTAATCCGGCCAAAATCCGAGCATTGTCACAGTTGGCTACCCTAACAGACCTCAAACAAATCCAGAAGCTAACTGGATGCGTGGCGGCTCTAAGCCGCTTTATCTCCCGCTTGGGAGAAAAGTCTTTACCCCTTTATCGCCTCCTTCAGCGCACCGAACACTTCGAGTGGACGGACGCGGACACAGCCGGATTGGAAGAAATGAAGGCCATTCTGGCAAACAACCCGATCCTGGCCGCACCAAACATCGGCGAACCAATGATGTTGTACATTGCGGCAACTCATCAAGTTGTAAGCGCGGTGCTCGTTGTCGAACGGGAAGCGGACGGACACAAATTCCCTCTTCAACGGCCGGTATACTATGTATCCACTGTCCTCACTCCATGCAAATCATGGTACCCGCATTACCAAAAAATAGCATATGCCGTATCCATGGCATCGCGGAAACTGCGACACTACTTTCAAGAGTGTTCGATTACAGTAGCCTCAGAAGTGCCACTTAATGATATTATCAACAACCGCGACGCTACGGGCCGGATTGCCAAATGGGCCATTGAGCTGCTCCCATTCGACATAACATACAAACCTCGCCGAGCCATTAAATCGCAAGTACTGGCCGACTTCGTGGCCGAATGGACGGAGGCCGAACTCCCTAAAGAGTATGGCGCATACTCCAATTGGATCATGCACTTCGACGGTTCTAAAATGCTGGCCGGTCTAGGGGCTGGCGTCGTCCTGACGTCCCCAACCAGAGATACCGTTCGGTACATACTGCAAATATTGTATACATATTCCAACAATGCAGCCGAATACGAAGCTTTGTTGCATGGTCTTCGGATGGCAGTCTCCATGGGCATTCAATGCCTAGACGTGCGTGGGGATTCAAACCTTGCAATATCCCAAATAAACGGAGATTTTGACGCCAAGGATCTGAAAATGGCGGCCTATCGAAATGCCGTCCTAAAAATGTTAGCTCGGTTCGAGGGACTCGAATTTCACCATGTGGCTCGGGAAAACAATCAGGCGGCGGATATCCTCGCCCGCATCGGTGCAAAACGCGACGCGGTTCCCCCCCCCCAACATATTTCTGGAAATGCTCTTCAAGCCATCCGTAGCATGGGAAGGGGACACCGGTAACAACAGTCCGAACCCGGCCAAAATACCCGATACCGAACTCTCTGACACAATCGGAGGCTCCGCCACCGAAATAACACCTTCAGCCCACGAAATAATGGCCATTATTGCCCCATGGACAGAACCATTCCTGGCCTACCTAACTAGACATGAACTTCTGGAGGACCAAAATGAGGCATGCCGCATAGTGCGGTGATCCAAGGCCTACAGGGTCCATGAGGGAGAATTATACAAGAAAAGCACTACCGGAGTCCTTCAAAGGTGCATCTCTGAAGAGGAAGGGCGGAATCTTCTGGCAGAAATTCACGCCGGACTCGGCGGTCATCATGCCGCAGCCCGGGCTCTTGTAGGCAAAGCCTTCCGTACAGGATTCTATTGGCCAACGACCTGGGCAGACGCACATGACTTGGTCCAACGTTGCGCCGGTTGCCAGCTCTTTGCAAATCAAAGCCACATGCCACCCACTGCCCTCCAAACAGTCCCCATTACATGGCCCTTTGCGGTCTGGGGGCTTGACATGGTTAGACCCCTTAAAGGGGGAACCCACAAGAAAAAATACTTATTGGTCATGGTGGATAAATTCACCAAATGGATAGAGGCCAAACCGGTTAAAACAGCTGAATCCAGACCGGTGATAGATTTCATATCCGGGGTTGTACACCGTTATGGCATCCCCCACAGCACCATCACTGATAATGGGATGAACTTCACGGCCGACGAGGTAAAACTCTGATGCAACAAAATGGGCATCAAGCTCGATTATGCCTCAGTCTATCACCCACAAACCAACGGTCAAGTCGAGCGAGCAAATGGTCTTATAATGAGCGGCATTAAACCTAGATTAGTGCGTTCCTTAACGGAGTCTAACACGCACTGGGTAGAGGAGCTCGACTCCGTACTCTGGGGGCTGCGGACCACGCCGAATCATAGTACCGGATATACACCCTTCTTTATGGTGTACGGCGCAGAGGCAGTCTTGCCCTGCGACATAAATCATAACTCACCTAGAGTGCGCATGTACGAAGAAAGAGAAGCCGAGCTCGATCGGCAAGACAGTCTCGACACCTTGGAGGAGGAGCGCGAAGTAGCCAAAGCCCGTTCCTCAATTTACCAGCAACAGGCTCGCAGATACCAAAGCAGAGAAGTACGGGCCAAAACTTATAACGTTGGCGAACTAGTTCTACGCCTGATGGATAAGAAAAAGAACAAGCTCGAGCCCAAATGGGAAGGTCCCTTCATTATTGACCAAGTTCTGACCGGTGGAGCGTACCGACTGCAGGATGCATTGACTAGTCGACTCGAGCCGAACCCATGGAACGTGGCCAGGCTCCGAAGATTCTACGCCTAGCACCGGACTCTATGTTAGTCCCCTTCCTTTGTCCATTTTTTCACAAATACATTATTTGTCTTGTTTTCCTTTCTTTCTTTCTTTTCTTATTTCTCTTGGCCTTCAAGGGTCACCTTATGCCCTGTTTGCACATTACATATGCGCTAGCCGCACTCTTCATACCTGGGGGCTTCTTTCACAGAAGCTTAAATTATTTATCCGGGCTTCATCCCCAACACATGTGTTCTACTTCCGCATGTACCTTTTTTCACCATTATATGCATCGATATGACGTAATTTTTGGCCAAGCTGGGTTGCATGGCTCTTGTATTTATGCCCTACGTTCCCATTAATTCGGCTAGGACATAAGGGGAGCACCTCTGCGATTGTTACTGCCGGGTCAGCCGGATGTGTACCTCAGACTGGGTGAAGCCAAAAGCAAGCGTTCTTAAGGGAATATTCGGCCAGTGAACAAAAGATGATTTTTATTTATTGTCCATATCTGCCCCCAGATGCCTTTTCTATGTTTCTTATCGAAGTCCGGACATGCACTTTAGGGCATGCTTACCCAGGGAAAGGAACCCTTAACGGAACTATTCTCCCTAGAAGATGTTTCTTACTACCCATGTAATATAACATAACTAGTTGGGCACTTGTCTGATAAAGCACTAATGACCCCTACGCCTGGTCTCCACGCATACCCCGGTTTTATATAACTGAGCAGGTATTCGGATTCACTCCGGACTATCGGGCCCGGAGGTTGAAGCGAAAAGGTCCGCAACGACAAATGATCTACAATCCGGCTAGAAGGCATTATACATGTCACTTTAATTACATAGTCATGCGGACTGACTAAATTCATCCTCTATACCATCCAACAGGAGGTACAGCTTACAATCCTGTTGAGAATACTTTGCGGCTAATTCTACTTGCCCATAAACTAAGCTAACGGAGATCTCTTTTCCGTCGGGCCCCACAGGTCCGACCTCGGCCATGTGATTCGGGTCTGCCTTGGTATACCGTGTCTTCACCATGGCCCAGGCTTCTCTGGCACCCTGTCAGCAGGCTGATATCTTCCATAGAACAAATCCATATATATAGATGAAAGCAAACTACAAAAATATAGAATTAAAAATAGGTAATGTAACAAAGATTTGATGCAACTATATAGATAATGTAGCAACAGACGGTATATGTTCACAAATTTAGGCCATGCCGACCGTGGTAGGTTGAGATTGAACATACCGAGCGCTCCCTGAAGTCATCCGAAATGGTGAGATAAATCTTCGTTTCCAACTGGCCACGACCACAGTTTCCCGATTTGTGCTCGCACTATGGACAGATGAATGAACACCCACGAATCAGCTAGAACAAAAATGATTCCACGACAATTTTCGCCAATTGATTAACAGCGACGGACAGACTCCGATAAGAGATGAGTGATTATTTCGATAATTAAGTTGATTACCTTCTCCATGAGAAAAATCCCTGGCCCAATCCCGTAGAAAACCCTTGTCAACCGATGTCTAGAATGTCAGTGCAGATAGGCGGCAGAAAGCGGTAGGGGTGAAATCCAGTGTTGTTTCAAGCGCGACCTACGCCCTCCGCAAATAGTCATCGAGCTTTAGGGTGCAGAGTTGCAGAGGAGTCCGCGACAAGTGAGTGGGGACGAAGTGGGTGAGGGTTTTCTTTTTCCCTTTTGCATGTGTGAGTGAACACACACGGTTCGCAGAGGCGATGGAGATGAATCGTGTGCGATAGTAAATCACCGAGATTGAATGGGCATCCAAATTTCCTTTGTCCTTCATCCATGAGTTTTTTTCTATGATGAACATAAACCCTGCTAATCACCGTGTTCAAATTTGACACTTTTCCGGTTTCATTTACAATATTTAGGGGATTATGTGCATTTTGTAGGCATTAATGCACGTAATTCAAATTCAAACAATCTGTGCATGAAAGGGTGCACAAGAATGGTCTGGAGAAACCATACTCATGGTATTTAGTCATTTGTCAAGCCTTTTACAAGGAATGGGCAGAGATTTCAATGGAATGCATGGCAATAGTCAACCATAAATGCGCCATTTACTGGGTTATCAACTATAGAACAATGAAATATGTGCTTGAAAAACATGACGGCTGGCATGGTGCCATGGTATGGCCTCATCATGCCCTAGTTAAAAGCTCAGAAGGTTTCATTTACATCGTCATACATGCCCTTCATAAATCTAACCATCACCGAGGAAGTTCAATGCTTTCGAGAGGGAAATCACCAAGATTGAAGGGGAATCCAAATTTCCGTTCTAGTTTGTCATTCAGTTTTTTTCCAACGATCAACATACTGCCTCAAATGCAACATGTTGAAATTTGACATCTTTCCGAAGTCATTTACCATATTTAGCGGATTATGTGCATTTTCTAGGCATTAATTATGCACATAATTCAAATTCGAACAATCGGTGCATGAAAGGGTGCACAAGAACGGTCTAGAAAACCATGCTCGTGCTATTTAGTACATTTTGATGCCTTTTACAAGGAACGGGCAGATATTTCAAGGAAATGTGTGGCAATAGTCAACCATAAATGCGTCGTTTACTGGGTTAACAACTATACAAAAATGGAATACATGCTTGGAAAACATGACGCTTGGTGTGGTGCCATGGTATGTGTTGGGGAACGCAGTAATTTCAAAAAAATTCCTACGCGCACGCAAGATCATGGTGATGCATAGCAACGAGAGGGGAGAGTATTTTCTACATACCCTCGTAGACCGTAAGCGGAAGCATTATGACAATGCGGTTGATGTAGTCGTACGTCTTCACGATCGACCGATCATAGTACCAAAAGTACGGCACCTCCACGATCTCCCACGAACTCACGATCCAGCAAAGTGTCCAGGGAGAGCTTCGTCAGCACGACGGCGTGATGACGGTGATGATGATGCTACCGGAATACGGCTTCCCCTAAGCACCACTATGATATGACAGAGGTGGATTATGGTGGAGGGGGCACCGCACACGGCTAAGAGATCAATGACCAACTTGTGTGTCTATGGGGTGTCCACTCCCCCGTATATAAAGGAGTGGAGGAGGAGGAGGGGGCCGGCCTCCTAGGAGCACCCCAAGGGGAGTCCTACTCCCACCGAGAGTAGGATTCACCCCTTCCCTAGTTGGATTAGGAGAGAAGGAAGGGGGAGGAAGGAGGAAGGAAAGGGGGGGGGGCTCCCAATTCGGATTGGGCTTGGTGGGGGCGCCCCCTCCTTTGCTCCCTTCTCCTCTCTCCCACTATGGCCCAATAAGGCCCATATACCTCTCGGGGGGTTCCGGCAACCTTCCGGTACATCGGTAAATGCCCGATCTCACCCGGAACCATTCCGATGTCCAAATATAGTCGTCCAATATATCGATCTTTATGTCTCGACCATTTCAAGACTCCTCGTCATGTCCGTGATCATATCCAGGACTCCGAACGACCTTCGGTACATCAAAACACAGAAACTCATAATACGATCGTCACCGAACGTTAAGCGTGCGGACCCTACGCGTTCGAGAACTATGTAGACATGACCGAGACACGTCTCTGGTCAATATCCAGTAGCGAAACCTGTATGCTCATATTGGTTCCTATATATACCACAAAGATCTTTATCGGTCAAACTGTAGAACGATATAAGTTGTTCCTTTTGTCATCGGTATGTTACTTCCCGAGATTTGATCGTCGCTATCTCAATGCCTAGTTCAATCTCATTACCGGCAAGTCTCTTTACTCATTCCATAATGCTACATACCGTAACTAACTCATTAGCTACATTGCTTGCAAGGCTTATAGTGATGTACATTACCGAGAGTGCCAGAGTTACCTCTTCGTCAATCGACGTGACAAATCCTAATCTCGATCTATGCCAACTCAACAAACACCATCGGAGACACCTGTAGAGCACCTTTATAATCGCCCAGTTACATTGTGACGTTTGGTAGCACACAAAGTGTTCCTCCGGTATTCGGGAGTTGCATGATCTCATAGTCATAGGAACATGTATAAGTTATGTTGAAAGCAATAACAACAAACTAAATGATCATCGTGCTAAGCTAAACGGATGGGTCAAGTCAATCACATCATTCTCTAATGATGTGATCCCGTTAATCAAATGACAACTCATTTCTATGGTTAGGGAACATAACCATCATTGATTCAACGAGCTAGTCAAGTAGAGGCAAACTAGTGACACTCTATTTGTCTATGTATCACACATGTACTAAGTTTCCGATTAATACAATTCTAGCATGAATAATAAACATTTATCATGATATAAGAAAATATAAATAACAACTTTATTACTGCCTCTAGGGCATATTTCCTTCAGTCTCCCACTTGCACTAGAATCATTAATCTCACTACTAGGAAAACGGCTATAGATGAAATGGACACTAATGGCGCACCACATACAGGTACGCCATTAGTAATATATTACTAATGGCGCACCTGGTGTGCGGTGCGCCATTAGAAGTTTTGAAAAAAAAATAAAAACAAAATTTGTTACTAATGGCGCACCGTGGGTGTGGTGCGCCATTACTAGTTGACATAGTAATGGCGCACCACACCCACGATGCGCCATTAGAAGTTTTGAAAAAAAAGTAAACAAAAATAAAAAAAGTTTTGTTAGTATTGGCGCACCAGTGGACAGTGCGCCATTATTAGTTTTAACTAGTAATGGCGCACTGTCCACTGGTGCGCCATTACTAAGTTTTTTTCAAAAAAAATTCAATTTTTTTTTTCAAATTTTTTATATTTTTTTTCAAAACTAGTAATGGCGCACCGTGGGTGTGGTGCGCCATTACTAATTTAACTACTAATGGCGCACCACCCCATGGTGCGCCATTACTAGTTTGCCCGGCTTCCACCGAATGCACCCCCCCGGACCGCCTTTTCAGTTTTTTAAAAAATAAAAATATGATAAAAATGGCAAAAAAATAAAAGAAAATAAATTTGCCATGTGATATGTGGTCTAGTTGTTGGGAAAATTTACAAATATAAATTTCGACTTTATTTGCAAAAACTCTCTGGAAATTTGTAAAATGGGCATAACTTTTGCATACGAACTCGGATTAAAAAGTTTTATATATGAAAAGTCATCTACTCGAAAAGTTACACCCGAAAGTTACCCCGTTAAACATTTTCAAAATCCCCAAAAACCTAACACAAAAAAGTTACGGGGCTTTCAAGATCTAGAGGCAAAAAAATTCAAAAAAAAGTTTTGATTTTTTTTTAATTTTTTTTCAAAAAATGATACGTAATATGACCGGGAAGTTTGAAATATTTTTCAAAATTTCATCATAATCATGAACATGAACAAAGTCCTAGACATCAACAAGGTATAATAGGATTGATATGCTAGATATATCAACAAGTTCCTGTGAAGTGAGCTGTTGCTAGGGTTGGCTAGAACTCTGAAGTTAAGCGTGCTTGGGCTGTAGCAATGTGAGGATGGGTGACCTTTTGGGAAGTTTGACCACGGAGTGCGATTTGACCTGAGATTAAGACATAATGACCTGAGATTAAGAAAAAAAGAAAAAAATTGAAATTTTTTGAAAAAAATTTAAAAAAATTGAAATTTTTTTGTTACTAATGGCGCACTTCTATGTGGTGTGCCATTAGTATACCAGATACTAATGGCGCACTGTGGGCCATACTAATGGTGCACCAGCAGTGCGCCATTAGAATACCAGATTCTAATGGTGCACCACAGGTGCGCCATTAGAAAAAAATTCTAATGGCGTGATGCTAGTGGCGCACCAGTAGTGCGCCATTAGTAGCGAAAATAGGTGCACCACAAGCAGCCCTTTTTCTAGTAGTGTCTAGATTACACTGTAATGATTCAACACCCATGGAGTCTTGGTGCTGATCATGTTTGGCTCGCGAGAGAGGCTTAGTCAACGAGTCTGCAACATTCAGATCCGTACATATCTTGCAAATCTCTATGTCTCCCTCCTTGACTTGATCGCGGATGGAATTGAAGCGTCTCTTGATGTGCTTGGTTCTCTTGTGAAATCTGGATTCCTTTGCCAAGGCAATTGCACCAGTATTGTCATAGAAGGTTTTCATTGGACTACATGCACTAGGTATGACACCTAGATCGGATATGAACTCCTTCATCCAGACTCCTTCATTTGCTGCTTCTGAAGCAGCTATGTATTCCTCTTCACACGTAGATCCCGCCACGACGCTTTGCTTGGAACTGCACTAACTAATAGCTCCACCATTTAATAAAAACACGTATTCGGTTTGTGACTTAGAGTCATCCGGATCAGTGTCAAAGCTTGCATTGACGTAACTATTTACGACGAGCTCTTTATCACCTCCATATATACGAGAAACATATCCTTAGTCCTTTTCAGGTATTTCAAGATATTCTTGACCGCTGTCCAGTGATCCACTCCTGGATTACTTTGGTACCTCCCTGCTAAACTGATAGCAAGGCACACATCAGGTCTGGTACACATCATTACATACATGGTCTCTATCTTCTACAGTGGTCGGGCATCGAGTCTGACTCAACTTCACACCTTGTAATACACGCAAGAACCCTTTCTTTGCCTGATCCATTTTGAACTTCTTCAAAACTTTATCAAGGTATGTGCTTTGTCAAAGTCCAATTAAGTGTCTTGATCTATCTCTATAGATCTTGATGCCCAATATATAAGCAGCTTCACCGAGGTCTTTCATTGAAAAATTCTTATTCAAGTATCCTTTTATGCTATTTAGAAATTCAGTATCATTACCGATCAACAATATGTCATCTACATATAATATCAGAAATTCTACGGAGCTCCCACTCACTTTATTGTAAATACAGGCTTCTCCAAAAGTCTGTATAAAACCATATGCTTTGATCACACTATCAAAGCGTATATTCCAACTCCGAGAGGCTTGCACCAGTCCATAAATGGATCGCTAGAGCTTGCACACATTGTTAACACCTTTTGGATCGACAAAACCTTCTGGTTGCATCATATACAACTCTTCTTTAAGATATCCATTAAGGAATGCAGTTTTGACATCCATTTGCCACATTTCATAATCATAAAATGCGGAAATTACTAACATGATTCGGACAGACTTAAGCATCCCTACGGGTGAGAAGGTCTCATCATAGTCAACTCCTTGAACTTGTCGAAAACCTTTTGCAACAAGTCGAGCTTTGTAGACAGTAATATTACCTACAATGTCAGCCTTCTTCTTGAAGATCCATTTACTCTCTATGGCCTGCTGATCATCGGGCAAGTCAACCAAAGTCCATACTTTGTTCTCATACATGGATCCAATCACAGATTTCATGGCCTCAAGCCATTTTGCAGAATCTAGGCTCATCATCGCTTCCTCATAGTTCGTAGGTTCATCATGGTCAAGTAACATGACTTCTAGAATAGGATTACCGTACCACTCTGGTGCGGATCTTACTCTAGTTGACCTACGAGGTTCGGTAGTAACTTGATTAGAAGTTTCTTGATCATCATCATTAGCTTCCTCACTTACTAGTGTAGGAATCACTGGAATTGATTTTAGTGATGCACTACTTTCCAATAAGGGAGAAGGTACAATTACCTCGTCAAGTTCTACTTTCCTCCCACTCACTTCTTTCGAGAGAAACTCCTTCTCTAGAAAGGATCCATTCTTAGCAACGAATATCTTGCCTTCGGATCTGTGATAGAAGGTGTACCCAACAGTCTCCTTTGGGTATCCTATGAAGACACGTTTCTCTGATTTTGGTTCGAGCTTATCAGGTTGAAGCTTTTTCACATAAGCATCATAGCCCCAAACTTTCAGAAACGACAACTTGGGTTTCTTGCCAAACCATAGTTCATAAGGTGTCATCTCAACGAATTTAGATGGTGCCCTATTTAACGTAAATGCAGTCATCTCTAAAGCATAACCCAAAAATGATAACGCTAAATCAGTGAGAGACATCATAGATCGCACCATATCTAATAAAGTGTGGTTACGATGTTCGGACACACCATTACATTGTGGTGTTACAGGTGGCGTGAGTTGCAAAACTATTCCGCATTGTTTCAAATAAAGTCCAAACTCATAACTCAAATATTCACCTCCACGATCAGATTGTAGAAACTTGATTTTCTTGTTACAATGATTTTCCACTTCACTCTGAAATTCTTTCAACTTTTCAAATGTTTCAGACTTATGTTTCATTAAGTAGATATACCCATATCTGCTCAAATCATCTGTGAAGGTGAGAAAATAATGATATCCGCCGCGATCTTCAATGTTCATTGGACCACATACATTAGTATGTATGATTTCCAATAACTCTGTTGCTCGCTCCATTGTTCCGGAGAACGGAGTTTTAGTCATCTTGCCCATGAGGCATGGTTCGCAAGTACCAAGTGATTCATAATCAAGTGATTACAGAAGTCCATCAGAATGGAGTTTCTTCATGAGCTTTACACCAATATGAGCTAAATGGCAGTGCCACAAATAAGTTGCACTATCATTATCAACACGGCATCTTTTGGCTTCAATACTATGAACATGTGTACCACTACTACCAACATTTAGTAAAAATAGACCACTCATCAAGGGTGCATGACCATAAAAGATATTACTCATATAAATAGAACAACCATTATTCTCTGATTTAAATGAATAACCGTCTCGCATCAAACAAGATCCAGATATAATGTTGATGCTCAACGATAGCACCAAATAACATTTATATAGGTCCAAAATTAATACCGATGGTAGATGTAGAGGTAGCATGCCGACGGCAATCACATCGACTTTGGAACCATTTCCCACGCACATCATCACCTCGTCGTTAGCCAATCTTCACTTAATCTGTAGCCCCTGTTTCGAGTTGCAAATGTTAGCAACTAAACCAGTATCAAATATCCAGGCACTACTGTGAGCATTAGTAAGGTACACATCAATTACATGTATATCAAATATACCTTTCACTTTTCCATCCTTCTTCTCCGCCATATACTTGGGGCAGTTCCGCTTCCAGTGACTAGTTCCTTTGAAGTAGAAGCACTCAATCTCAGGCTTAGGTCCAGACTTGGGTTTCTTCACTTGAGCATCAACTGGCTTGCTGTTCTTCTTGAAGTTCCCCTTCTTCCCTTTACCCTTTTTCTTGAAACTGGTGGTCTTGTTGACCATCAACACTTGATGCTCCTTCTTGATTTCTACCTCTGCAACCTTTAGCATTGCAAAGAGCTCAGGAATCGCCTTATCCATCCCTTGCATATTATAGTTCATCACGAAGCTCTTGTAGCTTGGTGGCAGTGATTGAAGAACTCTGTCAATGACACTATCATCAGGAAGACTAACTCCCAGTTGAGTCAAGTGGTTGTGGTACCCAGACATTCTGAGTATATGTTCACTGACAGAACTATTCTCCTCCATCTTCTAGCTGTAGAACTTATTGGAGACTTCATATCTCTCAATCCGGGCATTTGCTTGAAATATTAACTTCAACTCCTAGAACTTCTCATATGCTCCATGACGTTCAAAACGTCGTTGAAGTCCCAATTCTAAGCCGTAAAGCATGGCACACTGAACTATCGAGTAGTCATCAGCTTTGCTCTCCTAGGTGTTCACAACATCTGGCGTTGCTCCTGCAATGGGTTTGTCACCTAGCGGTGCTTCCTGCAGGTAATTCTTCTATGCAACAATGAGGATAATCCTCAAGTTACGGACCCAGTCTGTGTAGTTGCTACCATCATCTTTCAACTTAGCTTTCTCTAGGAACGCATTAAAATTCAACGGAATAGTAGCATGTGCCATCTATCTACAACAACATAGACATGCAAAATACTATCAGGTACTATGTTCATGATAAATTAAAGTTCAATTAATCAAATTACTTAAGAACTTCCACTTAGATAGCCATCCCTCTAGTCATCTAAATGATCACGTGATCCAAATCAACTAAACCATGTCCGATCATGACGTGAAATGGAGTAGTTTTCAATGGTGAACATCACTATGTTGATCATATCTACTATATGATTCACGCTCGACCTTTCGGTCTCAGTGTTCCGAGGCCATATCTGCATATGCTAGGCTTGTCAAGTTTAACCCGAGTATTCTGCGTGTGCAAAACAGGCTTGCACCCGTTGTATGAGAAGGTAGAGCTTATCACACCCCATCATCACGTGGTATCTCGGCACGACGAACTGTAGCAACGGTGCATACTCAGGGAGAACACTTATACCTTGAAAATTAGTGATAGATCATCTTATAATGCTACCGCCGAACTAAGCAAAATAAGATGCATAAAGGATAAACATCACATGCAATCAATATAAGTGATATGATATGGCCATCATCATCTTGTGCCTTTGATCTCCATCTCCAAAGCACCGTCATGATAACCATCGTCACCGGCTTGACACCTTGATCTCCATCGAAGCATCGTTGTCGTCTCGCCAACTATTGCTTCTACGACTATCACTACCGCTTAGTGATAAAGTAAAGCAATTACATGGCGATTGCATTTCATACAATAAAGCGACAACCTTATGGCTCCTAACAGTTGCCGATAACTGTGTTACAAAACATGATCATCTCATACAATAAAATTTATCATCATGTCTTGACCATATCACATCACAACATGCCCTGCAAAAAAGTTAGACGTCCTCTACTTTGTTGTTGCAAGTTTTACGTGGCTGCTACGGGTTGAGCAAGAACTGTTCTTACCTACGCATCAAAAAACCACAGTGTGGTATAGTGATTGCTTTTTGATCTCCAGAAAGAACCATGTTCATTGAATCTAATTCAACTAAAGTTGGAGAAACTGACACCCACCAGCCACCTATGTGCGAAGCACGTCGGTACAACCAGTCTCGCGTAAGCGTACACGTAATGTCAGTCTGGGCCGCTTCATCCAACAATACTGCTGAATCAAGAAACAACTAGTGATGGCAACCAATATGTATATACCCACACCCACAACTCCTTTGTGTTCTACATGTGCATATAAGATCTACGCATAAAGCTAGCTCGGATGCCACTGTTGGGGAACGCAGTAATTGAAAAAAAATCCTATGCACACGCAAGGTCATGGTTATCGGTGTTCTGGGAACAGGGGTCCCCAGACTTGCCTGCCTGCGGCCTGCGGCGTGGCTCAAAGGAGGCCCAGCATGGCCCATCTTCATCAACACAAGGCTCAAGACCCTCGCGAGGGGCCAA
Organism: Triticum monococcum; assembly: GCA_034509565.1. Taxonomy (NCBI): domain Eukaryota; kingdom Viridiplantae; phylum Streptophyta; class Magnoliopsida; order Poales; family Poaceae; genus Triticum; species Triticum monococcum. The sequence goes on along the minus strand of CM067841.1, from coordinate 142,877,718 downwards.
GCCTCGCGGGGCGGACGACACGGCACATCCTTAGGCCCAGCCTCCTCAGGCTGGCTTGCGAGGAGGCGGAGAGATCAAGGCAGGGTACCTCGCGAGGTGCCCATGACGCAAGCCATGACGATCGAGGGTGCCAGGCGGGCGCCAGTGCGCGCAGTGTCCTTCTTTCCTCTTTGGTCAAAGGAGGCAAGCACAGCCACGGAGTACCGAGGCATCAGGCAAAGGTTGCCATTTCGGTGCAATGAGACCAAGACCAGGGGGACTACGAGATGGAGGTCACCATGGAGCCCAGCACGGCGTCACCACAGAGCCTTTGGCAGGCGAAGACCAACTTTAGTCAGGATAAGTGTACTAGATGTTCCCCTTTGAATTGGCCAATTGTTGGCGCACTTCCCGCTCAATATTTGGGAAGAGGTCCAGGGCCTTTGCCTATATATAGGACCAGCCACCCGCGTAGCGAGGGGGGGTTGGTTCGTTCGGTTCGCAAGAAGAGAGAGTGAGTGAGAGAGAGAGAAGGGTGACTGAACTCCTCCTAGCAGTTCATCGCCCCAGCCAAGAACAGACCCTCGCGAGGCTGTTCTTCCTTGTATTGTTCATCATCACCAGCCCCAGGAGGCAATCCACCAACCACACACTGGAGTAGGGTATTACACCACAACGGTGGCCCGAACCAGTATAAACCTGGTGTCTCTTGTGCAGTTCTTTTTGTAGTTTAGATCTTTGCGAGACGGGGAGGTAGAAGGCGTGATCTCCGCACGCACCCCAGTGTTCGAACCTTAAGGGTCTGCCAGAACCCGTGATCCGACATTTGGCGCACCAGGTAGGGGTGCGCCGGAATCTGTCTTCCACCACTTCGCTCTCCTCCGACCGCCGCATCCATGTATGGCACCAGTCGAGCTCGCATCGCCCTGGCGGCCCTCGCCGGTGGGCATTCTCGTTGTCCCCTGTCGTCAACACCGCCACCGGCCCGGCGGGAAACGAGCGGCAAGCACCACCCCAGCATCCGCCTACGCGACAGAGTAACTGCACCGCAACATCGACGCCTCCGGTCGTTGCGGCCCTCCTGGGCGGCTCGCAGGTGCCGCCCATGGGTCGCCACGTCAAGCCTTTTGCCTGCCGGGTTAGCACCGTTTCCGCACGGCAGGGGGCTCCCCCGGACCGGGCGGTGCGCGAGGTCGGTCTGACCTTCAGCTCAGAGGACCACCCCACCAACTTGGTCGGCTCGGGCGCGCTCCCCATGTTGTGCACCCCCACCATCTGCCAGGTGGCCGTCACTAGAACCCTCGTTGACGGCAGCGCGGGCCTCAGCGTGCTTTCGGTCGAGACTTTCAACCTCCTCTGCATACCCCGGGAGCGGCTGCGACCCAGCCGATCTTTCTCTAGCGTCGGGGGCGGATCATCCGACTCCCTGGGACAGATCCGGCTCCCGGTAACCTTCGGCACCTACGACAACTTCCGCACGGAGATGGTCGACTTCGACATCGCCCCCATCAGCCTCCCTTACAACGCCATCCTCGGGTACCCGGCACTGGCTCAGTTCATGGCCGCCACGCACCCGGCGTACAACCTCATGAAGATGCCCGGGAGCAGCAGTACCCTCGCCCTGCACGGGGACATCGGAGACGCCCTGCGAGTACTCAAGCTCGCCTTCAAGACGGCGGCATCGGCACGGCCCGTCAACGCGGAGACCCCTGAGCCCAAGGGGGCTACGCCCACCAAGAAGAAGCAGTTGTTCACCCAGGACAAGGCAGAAACCAAGCAGATACCCGTCGACGAGGACGGGTCCTCCAGTGCCACTTTCACCATAGGCGCCAACCTTGAGCATCGGCAGGAGGAGGCCTTGGTCAAGTTCCTGCGCGCGAATAAGAAGGTATTCGCTTGGGAGCCCGATCAGCGGGCGGGGATCCCTAGGAGTGTCATCGAGCATCACCTCAACGTGTGCCCAAATGGGCGCCCCGTGAAGCAGAAGGCCAGGCGGCAGTCCGCGGAGAAGCAGGCCTTCATTGTCCAAGAGACCCGCAAGCTAGAAGCTGCTGGGGTCATTCGCGAGGTCCGATACCCGGATTGGTTGGCCAACCCTGTAGTTGTGTCCAAGAAAGGGGGGAAGGAACGCATGTGTGTCGACTTCACCAACCTCAACAAGGCATGCCCGCAAGATCCGTTTCCGCTCCCCCGCATCGACCAGATCATCGACTCCACTGCGGAGTGCGACCTGCTATGCTTCCTGGACGCCTTCTCCGGGTATCACCAGATCAAGATGGCGGTAGAAGACGTTGAGAAGACCGCCTTCTTGACCCCGTGCGGGGTATACTGCTATACATGCATGCCGTTCGGACTGCGTAACGCAGGGGCAACCTTTCAGCGGCTGATGCACATCACCTTGGGCCCGCAACTCAGAAAGAATGTCGAAGCCTACGTTGATGACATTGTAGTAAAATCTCGGAAGGCCAAGACCCTGATACAAGACCTGGAGGAGACCTTCGCGAGCCTCGACGCAGTAAACCTGCGGCTCAACCCGGAGAAATGTGTGTTTGGCGTCCCCTCGGGCAAGCTTTTGGGATTCCTCGTGTCCCATCGTGGCATCGAGGCCAACCCCGAGAAGGTCAAGGCGGTCGAGGACATGAGCCCGCCAAAGACCCTCAGAGAAATGCAGAAGCTCACTGGGTGCGTGACCGCGCTAGGGCGCTTCATCTCCAAATTGGGGGAGCGAGCGCTGCCTTTCTTTCAGCTGATGAAGAAAAAGGGGCCCTTTGAATGGACTGAAGAGGCAGATAAGGCATTTCAAGATCTCAAGAGGTACCTGACCAGTCCCCCAGTCATGGTGGCTCCGCGCCCTCAAGAGCCCCTGCTGCTTTACCTCGCCGCCACTCCCTACTCCGCCAGCGCAGCCCTGGTGGCGGTTAGGGAGGAGCGCCGAGTCAAGACCGCAACGGCAGCCCGAGGCAAGACAAAACGGGAACAAGGAAAGCCTGCAGAAGCCACAACCGCAGTTGAGGAGGGTCAACTGCCGAAGGATGCACCAGAGGCAGGAGAGGCCGCACGCCCGGATGATCCACCTCCCGAGGCCACGTCATCTCGTGAGGCGCCCTTACCTCCCGAGGGCGCCGCGACCCCAGATGCTCTCAGCCTTGTTGAGCATCCAGTCTACTTTGTTAGCACGGTGTTACGGGACGCGAGGGCACGGTACCCAATGCCTCAGAAGCTCCTCCTCGTGCTACTGGTAGCCTCGCGCAAGCTGCATCACTACTTCCAGGCTCATCCCATCAAAGTCATCTCATCGTACCCCCTGGAGAGAGTGCTCAGGAGCCCTAACTCAGCCGGAAGGGTCGCCGAGTGGAACATGGAGCTGCAGGCGTTTCAGCTCGAGTTCAGCACAACCAGGGTCATCAAAGGAGCAGCGTTGGCAGATTTTGTGGCGGAATGGGCGGAGGCACCAGGCCTCAGGGACAACGAGGATCGGTCCCTCTCTCCAGGGAGTGAGGCGCCGGAAGGCTGGGTCATGTACTTCGATGGAGCGGTCTCCAGGCACGGCGCGGGGGCTGGTGCGGTGCTGATATCACCCACTCAGGATAAGCTCTACTATGCCGTACAGCTCTGTTTCCAGCAAGGTGAAAAGGTCTCCAACAACATAGCAGAATATGAGGGACTGATAGCCGGGTTGAAGGCCGCAGTAGCCCTGGGAGTGAAACGCCTCACCATCAAGGGCGACTCGTAGCTCCTAGTCAACTTCTCCAACAAGGTGTACGAGCCGAAGGACGAGCATATGGAGGCCTACCTAGCGGAGGTCCGCAGGATGGAAAAGCAGTTCTGGGGGCTGGAGCTGAAGCACGTGCCCCGTGGCACCAATCAGGAAGCTGACGACATAGCCGGACGGGCATCCAGGCGATTGCCGCAGGAACCCGGCGTCTCCGAAGAGCGGCTCTTCAAACCTTCAGCACAGCCGATGTTATCAAACACCGCTCAGTCTCGAGAGGAGCTCCCCCGGCCGCCAGCCTTGGGAGCCCCGGTCTGTGGACCGACCTCAGGAGCACGCCTGCTCCTGACGATGCAACCTCAGGAGGAGTGCTGGATCGCAGAACTCCAGAGTTATTTAACGCAAGGGGCCCTACCGGAAAAGGAAGAGGAAGCGGAGCGTGTGGCGCGGCAGGCCACGGCATACTGCATCGGAGATGGAGAACTTTACCGGAAGCGACCAAACGGTGTATCTCTGCGCTGCATCTCCAGGGAGCAAGGAAAGGAACTACTGAAGGACATACACGGCGTAGACTGCGGACACCACTCATCATCACGGACCCTCGCCGGCAAAGCATTCCGTAGCGGGTTCTATTGCCCCACCGCGCTCAACAATGCAATCTAATTGGTAAAGGCTTGTGAGGCCTACCAGTTTCATTCCAAGCAGATCCATCAACCGGCGGGGGGCCTGCAGACAATACCCATCTCGTGGCCATTCGCAGTTTGGGGGTTGGATATTCTGGGCCCGTTCCCTCGGGCGCCAGGGGGCTACCGTTACCTCTACGTCGCCATTGACAAGTTCACCAAGTGGGCAGAAGTGGAGGCTGTCCGTACCATCCCCGCTAGCTCCGCGGTCAAGTTCATCAGGGGTATCGTGAGCCGGTTCGGGGTGCCGAATCGCATCATCACAGACAATGGTTTGTAGTTCACCAGTAATCTCTTCAAAACATACTGTGCTAACCTTGGGACGCAGATATGCTACGCTTCGGTGGCACACCTGCGAAGCAATGGGCAGGCCGAATGAGCCAACCAGAGGTCCTGGGAGGCCTCAAGACCAGGATATTCAAGAAGAAGCTGGAGGCCTGCGACAAAGGTTGGTACGACGAGCTCCAATCTGTGTTATGGTCCATCCGCACAACCGCAACCAAACCAACTGGGGAGACCCTGTTCTTCCTGGTCTATGGAGCAGAAGCAGTCCTTCCTCACGAGGTCAGGCATCGCTCCGCGCGGGTCCTGGCGTTCAACGAGGCGCAGCAGGACGCCATGCGGGGGATGGACCTAGTACTGGGGGAGGGACGCCGCCGGGAAGCCGCGCTGCGAGCGGCAAGGTACCAACAGGTGCTACGACGATATCACTGCCGCAACATCCGCCCCAGAACTCTCGAGGTAGGAGACCTCATACTCAGGCGGGTTCTCTCCAGGGAGGGGCTGCACAAGCTCTCTCCCATGTGGGAGGGCCCGTTCAAGGTTGTTCATGTTTCTAGGCCAGGCTCCGTGCACTTGGAGACTCAAGAGGGGGAGCTGGTCCAGAACGCGTGGAACATCCAGCACCTCCGGAGGTTCTACCCCTAAAAGGCTCAGAGCCTGTGAAGCAAGGCGAGTGCCTGTGAAGACCTTCCCTTTTTGGAAAAGGCCCAGAGCCTGTGAAGCAAGGCGAGTGCCTATGAAGACCTTCCCTTTTTGGAAAAGGCCCAGAGCCTGTGAAGCAAGGCGAGTGCCTGTGAAGACCTTCCCTTTTTGGAAAAGGCCCGGAGCCTGTCAAGCAAGGCGAGTGCCTGTGAAGCTATCGCGTTTTGGGAAAGGCCCGGAGCCTGTGAAGCAAGGCGAGTGCCTGTGAAGCTATCGCGTTTTGGAAAAGGCCCGGAGCCTGTGAAGCAAGGCCAATGCCTGTGAAGCTCGCCGCCCCGTGACACTCTCACGTAATAATGAGTGGGGCTGTACACGCCCCGGAGTCTCAGGAGCGCCGGCCTCAGGCCCTGGGGCTCCCTCCCACGCCCAGTGGCAGGACTTAGCTCTGCGCTGGTGAGAAGACGTCGATGACTAGATTAGGTGCCGGACGCGGCTTTTTCATTTGCTTTCTGCAGTTGACGTGTTTACTTGCATTTGAAGTCTTATTGAAGTTATCGCTGTTGCTGATTTGTGGTTCGTCAATTTTCGCTCCTCGCTTTGGTTTCTCTCATAAATGACCTCGCGAGGGATGGTACTCAAACGTCCTCGCGAGCATTTCTGCTCTAGCCGCTGGAAGGTTTCATGGCCCGGGCACATTACAGGAGCACCCTCTAGTCCGTGCCCCTCGGGCACCGCGACGTGCACACAGGGCCTGGGTCGGTCGCCCCCCCGGCAGGGGTCAAAGACTATCTACGCACAGGCGTGTAGTTAAGAGGCGCAAAAACAAGATCAAGGTAATGGCTAAAACGGCAATAATTCCCAACACGCCCCAGCGGGGCTCCATGCAACTATTTTGTCTTACACAGGAAACAAAAGGAAAAGGAAAGGATGAGCCCGGCACGGCCCTCCTCACATCAGCCCGCGGAGGCGACTCGGGCTGCCTCCGAGCCTCAGGCAGACTCCCTCTCGCGCTTCACCGGGGCACGACGGCAGGCGGACGAACCACCACCTCCCAAGCGAGCTCGACGGCGTGGGGGTTGACTGCGGCCACCGCTGGAGGAGTCGCTTGAGGAAGAGTTGACGAAGCTTGGGCAGTCTCGGACACTGCCATCCGTGTGGGCGCTGTCTCCTCCATCACCGTCGGAGCGGGGCCCCCGGCCTTGGTCGCCGTCCTCAAGGCAACACCCCGCGCGGCGACCATCTTCCCCAAACACCCTCACATAGAGGGTGGCGTTGCCGTCGAACCTGAAGTGCAGGGTGCACCGGCGCCCCAGGTCGCAAGCGCGGGCGAACGCCTGCCAGCCACGAGTTAAGGCCAAGCCCCCGTTGGCAGAGACCTCCAGCGCGACCCATGAGGACCTGCTGCAGCAGCCCTCCGCCTGGAGCCAGAGGCCACCAGGAGCACCGGCCGGGAGTTCACCAAGGAGGAAGCGAGGGAGTTGGAGCCGGGCGCTAGTCGGCTCTGCCGACCAGATGACGAACTCCGGCAACACCTGCGCAGCACAAAAGCGCGGCCTGGGGGAGCGCGCAACCCAGGCGCGTCCCTCGGCCACAGCGGCTCGCCCGCCGCCGCACTGGGAGTCACCCCCATGACCACCAAACGCTACCGGGGCGGCCACCAGATGCTTCTGAGGGTGCCCACGACCGCGCTTGGGCGGGGGAGAGGCAGGATCGACCTGGAGGGCCTTCCCCTTCTCCACAGCTGAGTACCTCCTCGATGGAGCCATCACACCAAGGCGGAGCAAGAATTGAGGCAAAGGAGAAAACAAGAAGAGATGGACTGGAAGGGCACGCGCCGTGCCGTACTTATAGCCGGCGAAGGCCAACCGCCGGCCTCCACTATCACAGGTAATCATGACACGATCTGCATGCAGGGACTTGTCCAACTCGCGCGATCACCAAGGCGTCGTGGGGAAGTGGAGACGCCCACGTCCAATCAACCGCCACACGGCGCCCAAGGCCGCAGGCTGTTAGGGCCCACGGCGCTTCGCCCCTGCCCTTCCACCTCTTGGCACGGCCAAGTCCATGCGCGCCTTGGGCCCGGGGGCTACTGTCGGTGTTCTGGGAACAGGGGTCCCCAGACTTGCCTGCCTGCGGCCTGCGGCGTGGCTCAAAGGAGGCCCAGCATGGCCCATCTTCATCAACACAAGGCTCAAGACCCTCGCGAGGGGCCAAGCCTCGCGGGGCGGACGACACGGCGCATCCTCAGGCGTAGCCTCCTCAGGCTAGCTCGCGAGGAGACGGAGGGATCAAGGCAGGGTACCTCGCGAGGTGCCCATGACGCAAGCCATGACGATCGAGGGTGCCAGGCGGGCGCCAGCGCGCGCAGCGTCCTTCTTTCCTCTTTCGTGCAAAGGGGGCAAGCGCAGCCGCGGAGTACCGAGGCATCAGGCAAAGGTTGCCATTTCGGTGCAACGAGACCAAGACCAGGGGGACTACGAGACGGAGGTCACCATGGAGCCTAGCACGGCGTCACCACAGAGCCTTTGGCAGGCGAAGACCAACTTTAGTCAGGATAAGTGTACTAGATGTCCCCCTTCGAATTGGCCAATTGTTGGCGCCCTTCCCGCTCAATATTTGGGAAGAGGACCACGGCCTTTGCCTATATATAGGACCAGCCACCCGCATAGCGAGGGGGGGTTGGTTCGTTCGGTTCGCAAGCAGAGAGAGTGAGAGAGAGAGAGAGAAGGGTGACTGAACTCCTCCTAGCAGTTCATCGCCCCAGCCAAGAACAGACCCTCGCGAGGCTGTTCTTCCTTGTATTGTTCATCATCACCAGCCCCAGGAGGCAATCCACCAACCACACACTGGAGTAGGGTATTACACCACAACGGTGGCCCGAACCAGTATAAACCTGGTGTCTCTTGTGTAGTTCTTTTAGTAGTTTAGATCTTTGCGAGACGGGGAGGTAGAAGGCGTGATCTCCGTGCGCACCCCAGTGTTCGAACCTTAAGGGTCTGCCGGAACCCGTGATCCGACAATGGTGATGCATAGCAACGAGAGGGGAGAGTATTGTCTACGTACCCTCATAGGTCGTAAGCGGAAGCGTTATTACAATGCGGTTGATGTAGTCGTACATCTTCATGATCGACCGATCCTAGTACAGAAAGTACGACACCTCCGCGATCTGCACATTTTCGGCTCGGTGACGTCCCACGAACTCACGATCCACCAGAGTGTCAAGGGAGAGCTTCGTTAGCACGACAGTGTGATGACAGTGATGATGATGCTATCGGGACAGAGCTTCACCTAAGCACCGCTACGATATGACCAAAGTGGATTATGGTGGAGGGGGCACCGCACACGGCTAAGAGATCAATGATCAACTTGTGTGTCTATGGGGTGCCCCCTCCCCCATATATAAAGGAGTAGAGGAGGGGGAGGGGGCCGGCCTCCTAGGCGCACCCCAAGGGGAGTCTTACTCCCACCGGGAGTAGGATTCCCCCCTTCCCTAGTTGGATTAAGAGAGAAGGAAGGGGGAGGAAGGAGGAAGGAAAGGGGGGGCCGGCCCCCCTCCCAATTCGGATATGGCTTGGGGGGGGGGGGGGGGCGCCCCCTCCTTTGATCCCTTCTCCACTCTCCCACTATGGCCCAATAAGGCCCATATACCTCTCGCGGGGTTCCGGTAACCTCTCGGTACATCGGTAAATGCCCGATCTCACCCGGAACCATTCCGGTGTCCAAATATAGTCGTCCAATATATCGATCTTTATGTCTCGACCATTTCGAGACTCCTCGTCATGTCCACGATTATATCTGGGACTCCGAACAACCTTCGGTACATCAAAACACATAAACTCATAATACAATCATCACCGAACGTTCAACATGCGGACCCAACGGGTTCAAGAACTAGTTTGCCTCTACTTGACTAACTCATTAGTCACATTGCTTGCAAGGCTTATAGTGATGTGTATTACCAAGAGGGCCCAGAGATACCTCTCCAACAATCGGAGTGACAAATCCTAATCTCAATCTATGCCAACTCAACAATGACCATCGGAGACACCTGTAGAGCACTTTTATAATCACACAGTTATATTGTGACGTTTGGTAGCACACAAAGTGTTCCTCCGGTATTCAGGAGTTACATGATCTCATAGTCATAGGAACTTGTATAAGTTATGGAGAAAGCAATAGCAACAAACTAAATGATCATCATGCTAAGCTAACGGATGGGTCAATTCAATCACATCATTCTGTAATGATGTGATCCCGTTAATCCAATGATAACTCATGTCTATGGTTAGGAAACATAACCATCATTGATTCAACGAGCTAGTCAAGTAGAGGCAAACTAGCGACACTCTGTTTGTCTATGTATTCACACCTGTACTAAGTTTCCGGTTAATACAATTCTAGCATGAATAATAAACATTTATCATGATTTAAGGAAATATAAATAACAACTTTTTTATTGCCTCTAGGGCATATTTCCTTCAGTATGACCTCATTGTGCCCTGGTAAAAATGTCGTCATGCATGCCTTTCATAAAACGAACCATCACCGAGGAAGTTGCATGGTTTCAAGGGGGAAATCGCCAAGATTGAAGGGGGATCCAATTTTCCTTTGTCCTTTGTCCACGAGTTTTTTTCTATGATGAACATACAACCTACAGATCATCCTGTTCAAATTTGGCACTTTTCCGGGTTCATTTGCCATATTTAGGGGATTATGTGCATTTCCCAACATTCATGTACATAATTCAAGTTCAAGCAATCGGTGCATGAAAGGGTCCACAAGAACAGCCTGGAAAACCATGCTCGTGCCACTTAGTAAATTCTCATGCCTTTATAAGGAATAATGGCCAGATATTTCGATGAAATGTGTGGCAATAGTCTACCACAAATGTTTGTTTGTTGGGTTTTCAACTATAGAAAAATGAAATAAATGCTTAAAAACATGACGCTTGGCATGGTGCCATGGTATGACCTCACCATGCCCTGGTAAAAATTTGAGAAGGTTTGCCTTATGTCGTGATGCACGCCCTTCATAAATTGAACCATCACTGAGGAAGTCCCATGCTTTTGAGAGGGAAATCCCCAAGATTGAAGGGGAATCCATATTTCCGTCCTAGTTTGTCATTCAGTTTTTTCCAACGATCAACATACCGCCTCAAATGCAATGTGTTCAAATTTGACATTTTCCCGGGCTCATTTACCATATTTAGGGGATTATGTGTATTTTCTAGGCATTAATGGACATAATTCAAATTCGAACAATCGGTGCATGAAAAGGTGCACAAGAACGGTCTGGAAAACCATGCTCGTGTTATCTAGTACATTCTCATGCCTTTTACAAGGAATAGGCATATATTGCGAGGAAATGTGTGGCAATAGTGAACCATAAACGCGTCCTTTACTCGGTTAACAACTATACAAAAAATAAAACACATGGTTGGAAAACATGACGCCTGGCGTGGTGCCATGGTATGGCCTCACCATGCCCTGGTAAAATTTGGAGAATCTTTTCCTTATGTCATGATGTGCGCCTTTCATAAATCGAACCATCACCGAGGAAGTTTCATGGTTTCGAGGGGGAAATCATCAAGATTGATGTGGGTCCAAATTTCCTTTGTACTTTGTCCACGAGTTTTTTTTCTACAATGAACATATAGCCTGCAAATCACCGGGTTCAAATTTGGCACTTTTCCGGGTTCACTTGCCATATTTAGGGGATTATGTGTATTTCCTAGGCATTAATGCGCATAATTCATGTTCAAACAATCGGTCCATGAAAGGGTCCACAAGAACGTCCCAGAAAACCATGCTCGTGCCATTTATTAAATTCTCATGCCTTTATAAGGAATAATGACCAGATATTTTGATGAAATGTGTGGCAATAGTCGACCCCAAATGTTTGTTTGTTGGGTTTTCAACTATAGAAAAATGAAATAAATGCTTAAAAACATGACGCCTGGCATGGTCCCATGGTATGACCTCACCATGCCCTGGTAAAAATTTGAGACGGTTTGCCTTATGTCGTCATGCACGCCCTTCATAAATCGAACCATCACTAAGGAAGTCCCATGCTTTCGAGACGGAAATCCCCAAGATTGAAGGGGACTCCATATTTCCGTCCTAGTTTGTCATTCAGTTTTTTCAAACGATCAACATAATGCCTCAAATGCAACGTGTTCAAATTTGACATTTTCCCGGGCTCATTTACCATATTTAGGGGATTATGTGTATTTTCTAGGCATTAATGGACATAATTCAAATTCGAACAAGCATGAAAAGGTGCACAAGAATGGTCTGGAAAACCATGCTCGTGTTATCTAGTACATTCTCATGCCTTTTACAAGGAATGGGCAGATATTTCAAGGAAATGTGTGGCAATATTGAACCATAAACGTGTCCTTTACTCGGTTAGCAACTATACAAAAAATGAAACACATGGTTGGAAAACATGAAGCCTGGCGTGGTGCCATGGTATGGCCTCACCATGCCCTGGTAAAATTTGGAGAATGTTTTCCTTATGTCATGATGTGCGCCTTTCATAAATCGAACCATCACCGAGGAAGTTTCATGGTTTCGAGGGGGAAATCATCAAGATTGATGGGGGGGGGGTCCAAATTTCCTTTGTACTTTGTCCATGAGTTTTTTTCTACAATGAACATACAGCCTGCAAATCACCGGGTTCAAATTTGGCACTTTCTCGGGTTCATTTGCCATATTTAGGGGATTATGTGAATTTCCTAGGCATTAATGCGCATAATTCAAGTTCAAACAATCGGTCCATCAAAGGGTCCACAAGAACGTCCCAGAAAACCATGCTCGTGCCATTTATTAAATTCTCATGCCTTTTACAAGGAATGGACAGATATTTCGATGAAATGTGTGGCAATAGTCAACCACAAATGTTTGTTTGTTGGGTTTTCAACTATAGAAAAATGAAATAAATGCTTAAAAAACATGACGCCTGGCATGGTGCCATGGTATGACCTCACCATGCCCTGGTAAAAATTTGAGATGGTTTGGCTTATGTTGTCATGCACGCCCTTTATAAATCGAACCATCACCAAGGAAGTTCCTTGCTTTCGAGAGGGAAATCCCCAAGATTGAAGGGGAATTCAAATTTTCTCCATTCTTTGCCCTGGAGTTTTTTTCTACGACGAACATACACCCTGCAAATCACCGTGTTCAAATTTCACATTTTCCCCTGCTCATTTACCATATTTAGGGAATTATGTGCATTTTCTAGGCATTTAGCACATATAAATCCAATCCAACTATAGGTGCACAGGTGTGATGTGAGGGACGTGGATTGCCGTTCGATCATGGCCCATCGTACGGTGCACACGCACGATCCGCGTGGCTGGGGTTCTGGCTAATCATAACGCAACACACAATAGGCTCAGCGCACACTGTTTCCTGAAGCTACGGGGATGAACCGTGTGCGGTAACGAACGAGAAAAATTGTAAGGGAAGCCAAATTTCTGTTGTCGTTTGTCATTGAGCTCTTGAATACCACCGCACTGTACGGCTGCCCGGCCCCTACGTCCCAAAGCTTTCTCCAAGCGTCATCCACGGCACCTCGGCGCATAGTAACTGGTAAGGAAGCGACGGCATCCCGCCGCGCCGCGTTCCTCGCCGCCCGCAACCGCACACATGGTAAGGAAGCGATGGCATCTCGCCGTGTCGAGTTCATCACTGCCGGTGGCCAGACAGTTACATGGGCGGACTTTGAGGCTGCCATGGCCGAATGGGTGGTGGATCTAGAGGCGGCCAAAGCCACACAGAAAGAGCGGAAAAGGCAAAAAGCAGTCGAGAAAAGAGAGTCACGCCGCCACAAGAAAAAAGAGGTCGCAGGCCGTGGTGAGGAGAGCTTGGCGGAGATCGAAGCACGGTGGGCTGCCGCCTACAAGGCCGAGAAGGAGAACGCCGGCGTCTGGCCAGTATGCCCTGAAGGCAGCATGTGAGAAGTAGTTTAAGTTTGTAGTATTAGAGCAAATTACCAGTAGTACTTTAAGTTTGTAGTATTAACATACAATGTTGGTAAGAGCATCCTTTGAGGGCTTTGAGCGTTGATTAGCATGTGTGCCTGTGTGCATTTTTTGCGTTAATCATTAGAAGATCACAAAACACACGGTTTCTATGTCGTACCCGTCTGCGTTTTTGTGTGTTAATGACCCATAAGTCAGTTACCTGTGCGATGTTTCCTAATAAACTAGGTGTACCATTGACCAAAAAAATCAAGTACATGTGTACATTTTTTTGTAGACGGGATCTCCCAACTTTCTTTTTTCTCGCACACGAGTATTTTATGCGCTTCGTCTACGTTGTGTGTTTCCCCCACCCAAGTTTCAAGTTTCGCACCGAAATTTTCATTAGGCACGCGATTTCAGAATTTATTCCGCCAAGCATATACCCTTCCCCTCAGTATCCCCCTCCCTCGCGCCTCCCCCTACCGGCATCTCAAACCGCCGCCACCGCAACCACAGCTTGAACTACATCTACGTTCTGCTCGGATCCAGTCAGGTAACCCACCGATCTCTATCACGTCCCCGGCCTGATTGCTTAAATGGCGCCTGCAAAACATCCTCATGCATCCAAATCCCCCCCCCCCCCGCCAGGAGCTTATGGCGGTCCATGGCGCGATGGCCATTGTGCATGTTGACACGAAGGAATACCTCGCCTCCGCCGCCGCCGACGACATGGTTCAGGATCTGGCCCAGATGAAGTCCCCCAGTGACTACCCCCTAGGATTTAACAGGTAAGATCTGACCAGCTAAATATTACCGATACCACTTGCAACGGCTATGATTTGTACGGTTGATGTATTAAGCATGTCTGTGCCTTGTTTATTTCAGTACTGCACACTGTGTGATGTTCAAATATTACCGTGTCCAGCTCAATTTCGCCAATACCAGCAACAAACTTACAATACACGACTCAGGATATCACTCGAGATGCTGCCCATTTGCTATTTTTAGTGGATGCTAACCCTGTTGTACTTAACATGTATGTCCATGTACTTACGCATGGTCATAACAGCCGATGCTTTTGTTTGCCGTCGAGGTAAGATGCATCCCATGTCTTACAGTATTTCACATAATTTTTGCAATTGCAGTTTAGCTTCTACCATTTACTAGTTGCCTGTACGTACACATGTTAGTGGCACTGATCCACACTTCGACCCAAAGGAACAGCTCGCCTCCGCCGTCGCTGACTTTGGGCGAGCTCTGGCCAAGATGAAGTGCCCCAGCAACTACCTCTTAGGACTTACCAAGTATGTACTCACCACTTCAATCTTACCAATACCAGTTGCAATTAATGGCTATGTTATGTACGGTCGATGTATTAAGCTTGTTCTAGTAAACATGCCTAACATGTTTTTGCTACTTTCCCTACCTTTTTATATACATCTAGGCCATTCTCTGCTCTGGCAGCACCTGCGTTGTGATGTTTAACTATGCCAATTGCATTTTTATCAGTACCGGTTTCAATGTCTATTAAGCCTATTGCAATTAACTGTTGAATCCATTTTTAAGCAGTTGTATTTCAATGGCTACAAACTTACAAAACATGACTTTGGATGATGTTAAGCCTGTCGTAATTAACAGTTGTATCCATTTTTTAATCTGTCCATTTGCTACCATGCTACTCTCCACAATGAAGATATACTAGAGATGCTGCCCATTTTCTATTTCTGGTGGATGCTAACCCTGTTGTACTTCACATGCTTGTCCATGTACTTACGGAGGGTCATAACGGCCGATGATGTTGTTTGCTATCGAGCTTAGCTGCATCCCATGGCTTACAGTATTTCACATCATTTGTGCAATTGCAGTTTAACTTCTACCATTTACTGGTTGCCTGTAGGTACACATGTCAGTGGCACTGATCCACGCTTCAACCCGGAGGAACAGCTCGCCTCCGCCGCCGATGACTTTGGGCGGGCTCTGGCCAAGATGAAGTGCTCCAGCAACTACCTCTGAGGACTTAACAAGTATGTACCCACTAGTTAAATCTTACCAATACCAGTTGCAATTAATGGCTATGTTTTGTATGGTCGATGTATTAAGCATGTTGTAGTAAACATGCCTAACACGTTTTAGCTATTTCCCTACCCTTTTATAGAAAACTGGGCCATTATCTGCTCTGGTAGCACCTGCCCTGTGATGTTTAACTCTGCCAATTGCATTTTATCAGTACCGGTTTCAATGGCCATTAAGCCTGTTGCAATTAACAGTTGTATCCATTTTTAAAGAGTTGTATTTCCATGGCTACAAACTTACAAAACATGAATTAGGATGTTGTTAAGCCTGTTGCAATTAACAATTGTATCCATTTTTAATTTATCCCTTTGCTACCATGCTACTCTTTCAAAATGAAGATATCACTACAGATGCTTCCGTTTTATTACCATTTGCTATTTTTGGTGGATGTTAACCCTGTCATAGTTAACATTGGCTTTCCATGTACTTACACATGGCTACAATGGGCGATGTTATTGTCTGCCATCGAGGTTTGCTGCATCTCATGTCTTATGCACCATCTATTCCTAAATATAAGTATTTTTAGAGATTCCAATATAGAGTAGATAAGGAGCAAAATGAGTGAATCTAGATTCTAATATAAACTATATCTATAATTCTATATACATCCATATGTAGTTCATATTGAAATCTCAAAGAAATACTTGTCCTTAGGAACATAGGTAGTTGTATTTTACATCATTTGTGCAATCTCAGTTTAGCTTCTAACATTTACTGGTTGCTTGTAGGTACATATATGAGTGGTAATGATCCACGCTTCGATCCCTTTGCGTATGGGGCAATGGGATATTCATGAACAAGTGTCCAATGAGGAAACTAAGAAAGATTGTTAGGCGAAAGAAACGGGTGACTGGAATTAAGCTCTTTATTTACACTTTGTCGAAGACAACAGTGAACTTTAGGATGGTAAGTAATGTGTTGCCTTTTCCCCCTGCCCACAACAAGTTGTTCTATTAGACCTCAGTATCTAATATTTTTATCTTTTCAGTGGTTTCCGAAGCTATTTACTGATGATTACCTTGCAAAATACATGACCAGAATGGAGGCAACTAAGGTTAAAGTATATAATTCATGCTACCATGACAATGCTCTAGAAGTCTTCCTAAAGGCGGTGAAGGATGGGCGGGCGATCGTCACAAGGGGTTGGACAAAAGTGGTTCGTGCCTATGGCATGCAGGAAGGCACATAATGGGCATTCCGCTTATTCAAAACCATCGGAAGTCAAAATGATTTACACTTGTCTCTTCACCTTTACCGCCTTTAAATACTGTGGTTTATCATAGTTAATTGCGGCCTAATCCTGTAATTACTGAACATATTATACTGGCAATTTTATTTATGGATTCGTTGTTGAACCACTGTGCTGAGAATTTGAATTGCACGTTTCATATTTCAAAATTTCCAATTTGAATAATAAATTACAGGCAAAAATAAAAAGATATCAGACGGTCATGGAACTTTGCAAACGGTTTTGGTAGTAAAAGCGCTTGTGATGGCTTGCCCAATGCCACACAGTTTTCTACATAAAATCATGTGTGATGTAGTTAATGAAAGCAAACAGTTAACCAGGGCAGAGCGTGTGTGATAGTTACACCTTTCACACACGAGCGTATACATAAAACTATGTGGGATGTACATACGAACATAAACATTTTGCCTGGATTGACTGTGTGGGATATACATAAGATCAAAAACGTATTCCTAGGATTCACCGTGTGGGATGTACATACCCACGGAAATGATTTTCTGGGATTCACCGTGTGGGATGTACATAGTTACGGACATGATTTTCTCGGATTACCGTATGGGATGTACATACCTATGGAAATGATTGGGTTTCGATGCCTCGCCCGATCGCACACGGCCCCAGCCTGTGTCCTAGGAGGGCATATCCTCGATGATTTCTGGGTCGTGTAGGAACGACCCCCCTATCGCCCACACTCACTTGGAGACGGTTCCAAATGCCGTCGCGGGAAGGGGTTAAAAACCGTTTGTTTAGAACCGACACATACCAGTGCATACTCAGAATGTCAAGGTACCATAACCACTTTACTCAGCTGGGAGTTAATCTTCCTGATGATAGGGTCATTGACCGAGTTCTTTAATCACTGCCACCAAGCTATAAAGGCTTCGTGATGAACTATAATATGCAAGGGGTGGAAAAGACAATTCCCGAGCTCTTCACAGTGCTAAAGGCTGCGGAGGTAGAAATCAAGAAGGAGCATCAAGTGTTGACAGTTAACAAGACCACTAGTTTCAAGAAAAAGGGAAACAGGAAGAAGGGGAACTTCAAGAAGAATAGAAAGCAAGTTGCTGCTCAAAGGAAGAAGCCCAAGTCTGGACCTAAGCCCGAAACTGAGTGCTTCTCTACAAAGGGACTGGTCACTGGAAGCGGAACTGCCCCAAGTATTTGGCGGATAAGAAGGATGGCAAAGTGAAAGGTATATTTGATATACATGTTATTGATGTGTACCAATGCTCGTAGTAGCACCTGGGTATTTGATACTGGTTTTGTTGCTCATATTTGCAACTCGAAACAGGTGCTACGGATTAAACAAAGATTGGCTAAGGACGAGGTGACGATGCGCGTTGGAAATGGTTCCAAGGTTGATGTGATCGGCGTCGGCACGCTACCTCTACATCTACCGCCGGGATTAGTTTTAGACCTAAATAATTGTTATTTGGTGCCAGCATTGAGCATGAACATTATATCTGGATCATTTTTGATGCGAGATAGTTATTCATTTAAATCAAAGAATAATGGTTGTTCTATTTATATGCGTAATATCTTTTATGGTCATGCACCCTTGATGAGTGGTCTATTTTTGTTGAATCTCGATCGTACTGATACACATATTCATAATATTGAAGCCAAAAGATGCAAAGTTAATAATGATAGTGCAACTTATTTGTGGCACTGCCAGTTAGGTCATATTGGTGTAAAGTACATGAAGAAACTCCATGCTGATGGGCTTTTAGAATCACTTGATTATGAATCACATGATGCTTGCAAACCATGCCTCATGGGCAAGATGACTAAGACTCCGTTCTTTGGAACAATGGAGCGAGCCACTGACTTATTGGAAATAATACATACTGATGTATGCCGGCCAAAGAGTGTTGAGGCTCGCGGCGGGTATCGTTATTTTCTGACCTTCACACATGATTTGAGGAGATATGGGCATATCTACTTAATGAAACATAAGTCTGAAACATTTGTTAAGTTTAAAGAATTTTAGAGTGAAGTGGAAAATCATCGTAACAAGAAAATAAAGTTTCTACGATCTAATCGTGGAGGTGAATATTTGAGTTATGAGTTTGGCCTTCATTTGAAATAAGGTGGAATAGTTTCGCGACTGACGCCACCTGGAACACCACAACATAATGGTGTCTCCGAACGTCGTGACCGTACTTTTTTAGATATGGTGCGATCTATGATGTCTCTTACCGATTTACAACTATCGTTTTGGGGTTATGCTTTAGAGACGGCTGCATTCAATAGGGTACCATCTAAATCTGTTGAGACGTCACCATATGAGCCATGGTTTGGCAAGAAACCTAAGATGTCATTTCTAAAAGTTTGGGGCTGCGATCCTTATGTGAAAAACCTTCAACCTGATAAGCTCGAACCCAAATTGGAGAAATGTGTCTTGATAGGATACCCAAAGGAAACTGTTGGGTACACCTTCTATCACAGATCCGAACGGAAGATATTCGTTGCTAAGATTGGATCCTTTCTAGAGAAGGAGTTTCTCTCGAAAGAAGTGAGTAGGAGGAAAGTAGAACTTGATGAGGTAATTGCACCTTCTTCTGAATTGGAAAATAGTTCATCACTGAAATCAGTTTCAGTGATCCCTACACCAATTAGTGAGGAAGCTAATGATGCTGATCATGAAACTTCAGATCAAGTGACTATCGAACCTCGTAGGTCAACCAGAGTACGGTCCGTACCACAGTGGTACGGTAATCCTGTTCTAGAGGTCATGTTACTTGACCATGAGGGACCTACGAACTATGAGGAAGCAATGATGAGCCTAGATTCCACGTAATGGCTTGAGGCCATGAAATCTGAGATGGGATCCATGTATGAGAACAAAGTGTGGACTTTGGTTGACTTGCCTGATGATCGGCAAGCCATAGAGAATAAAAGGATCTTCAAGAAGAAGACTAACGCTGGCGGTAATGTTACTGTCTACAAAGCTCGACTTATTGCGAAAGGTTTTCAACAAGTTCAAGGAGTTGACTATGATGAGACCTTCTCATCCATAGCGATGCTTCAGTCTGTCCGAATCATGTTAGTAATTGTCGCATTTTATGATTATGAAATTTGGCAAATGGATGTCAAAACTGCATTCCTTAATGGATATTTTAAAGAAGAGTTGTATATGATGCAACCAGAAGGTTTTGTGGATCCTAAAGATGCTACCAAAGTGTGCTAGCTGCAGTGATCCGTTTATGGACTGGTGTGTAACGCCCCAGATATTGCTTTCCCAATTTGTACTCCAACTCTTGCCGTTTCCAGCATTAAGTTATATTTATTCCTCGGGTTCGGGTCTTTGTCTCCGTGTGTTTTTTCATTTTCTTGCATCTCATATCATGGCATCACGTGCATTGCATTTGCATACATGTTCATCTCATGCATTCAAGCATTTTCCCCGTTGTCCGTTTTGCATTCCGGCACTTCGTTCTCCTCCGGTGGCCATTTCTAGCTTTCTTTCGTGTGTGGGGATTAAACATTTCCGGATTGGACTGAGACTTGCCTTGCGGCCTTAGTTTACTATCGGTAGACCGCCTGTCAAGTTTCTGGTCATTTGGACTTCGTTTGATACTCCAACGGTTAACCGAGGGACCGAAAAGGCCTCGTGTGTGTTGCAGCCCAACACCCCTCCAATTTGGCCCAAAACCCACCACACTCTGCCCCATCGTCTTGGTCGTTCGATCACGATCGCATGGGCAAAAACCGCACCTCATTTGGACTCTCCTAGCTCCACTTATGCCTATAAATACCCCCTCCATTCGGATCTCTTCTTCCCCCGTCCAAAACCCTAAAAAAAACTTCCCCCGTCAGATCCGCCGCCGAAGGACGTGTCCGGCCCGCGCCGGACAACATCCGCCGCGCCCCCCGCCAGTTCTGGGCCGCCACGTGGCACCCAGCGCCGCCGCCGCCTGAGGCCCGCGAGGCCCATGCCCAGCTCCCGTCTCCTCCACCGCGGGCCGCCGCCCGTTGCCTGCGTCCGCCGCCCAGCACCGCCATCGCCGCTCGCCTTCCCGTCCGGCGCCGCCACGGGCCGTTTCTCCCGGCCGCTGCCGTGTCCCCAAGCCGCCGTACGCCGCTCGAGGCGGCCTCGCCCAGCGCTGCCACCGCCCGGCGTTCTCCGCCGCCGTACGCCTCCCCGGTCGCCGGATCCGTCCCCGGCGACCACCTCCTCCACGCCGGCCTCATCCCCGACTCCGGTGAGCACTCCGGCCGGCTGACCTCGGGAAGCATGCCCCGGTGAACAGTGCACATCGCCAGATCTGGATCCACTGCTACAGTAAACCCTAGGGTTGACTTCTCCTTCTCCCCCCTAATTTTTATGCCTACTTTGACCGGTGATATCTCCTCATCCGTAGCTCCGTTTTGGACATATGATATATCAAAATCTTCGCCTTGACGAGTACTTCATTTCATTCCATTGCATCATTTGCATTTGAGTTCATATTGATGCCCAAAATGCTGTTAGAAGGAGGCATTGTGAGTTAAATTGCAAATCCGTTAGCTCATCATTGACTTTTGTCATTTTTGCCATGATTGTTGTGTTCATGATATGCCTGTGCCCCCTTGGGATGAATTGTTAAGCATTTTGTCTTCATTCCAGAGGTGCCACCCATGCATTTTTAGGATGTGTGTGGTGTCTTGTGCAAGCTTGCAAAGAGGGGTACCTGAGATTGCTGATTTCAGGGACTTCGTGATTTTCACTAAGTCTGGGATGTTTTAGTTCATGATGCCATATGTCCAGCTTGTTTCGTAGTGATCCGTGCCTCTTTTGAGGATGATCAGTAAGAGTGATTTGTTATGCTTGTTGTGCTTTGTCCATCCATGTCTTTACTTGTTATGTTGGAGCAACCTAGGTTGACTCAATCGAGCTCAACTTTTGCATCGTTGTTATTTTGGGCAGATCGTGAACTCTTTTGCGATTTTGCCGGTGCTATTGCTAGTGATCCTTGCATGATATGCCATTGTTCTTGCCATGTCTAGCTAGCATTTTGTGCCTTCTTTATGGATATATGCTTGCCTTGCTATGACTTGCACCGTAGTGAGTGCATCGAGCTCGTTTACATGCCTCCGTGAGTTATAATTTCAGCATGTCTCAGTTTTCACTAAGTCTGAAAACTGATTGTGTTTCATCTATGTTCGTGTGCTTGTTAGAGTATTTTGTGAACCCTTTTGGCCCCAGGTCATTTTGGGTGTTTTGTTAAGCTTGTTGATTAGCTCCATGCCATGCTCTTACTTGTCATGTTCATGTTATGTTCCATGTTGTTTTGCTGCTCCGAAGAGAGCATCGTGGTCTGAAATTTCAGACTAGTGTTAATTTCACTAAGTCTGAAATCTGTTTTGCTTATTCAGTTTTGCCATGCTTGTTTGAACCCCTTAATGGATGAATTTGCCTATGGCTCAGTCCTAGTGATTTGTTAAGAATCTTGTTTACATCCCTGCCATGCAATTTGTTTTCATGTTTGGTGGCTGTAGCATGTTCATTTCGTTGCATTTAGGAGCCTACTTGCTGTATATCGCAGATCGGTTCGTTTCGTAAAACGCTTGCCATTTCCAAACCGTAGCTCCGATTCCAATGATCTTTATATCGTTTTCAGGGGATTTCTTCCCCTCTATCCAGTGGCACACTTGGTTTTCCATGTTGAGGCCAGGTTCATGCATTTCCTGTCACGTCTTGCATTTTGCATCCCGCATCGCATCCCGCATAGCATACCATCTTTGCATATTATTGGTTGCCCTTGCACGTGGTTGATTGAATCCTTGTTGCTTGTTTGTGTTGTTGGGTAGAGCTGGGAGACGAGTTCGCTAATGAGGAGCCCGTTGAGTTTGCTTTTGAGGATCCAGTCAACTCTGACAACTGTGCAGGCAAGATGATCATACCCTCGAAATCACTACTATCTTTGCTATGCTAGTTTGCTCGCTCTTTCGCTTTGCCAATGCTACGATGCATACCACTTGCTTGTCAGCCTCCCAATTGCCATGATTGAGCCTCTAACCCACCTTTGTCCTAGCAAACCGTTGATTGGCTATGTTACCGCTTTGCTCAGCCCTTTCTTATAGCGTTGTTAGTTGTAGGTGAAGATTGGAGCCATTCCTTGTTGGGACATTTATTTACTTGTTGGGATATCATTATATTGCTATGTTATCTTAATTCACCTATATACTTGGTTAAGGGTGGAAGGCTCGGCCTCTCGCCTAGTGTTTTGTTCCACTCTTGCCGCCCTAGTTTCCGTCATATCGGTGTTATGTTCCCGGATTGTTGCGTCCCTTACGCGGTTGGGCTATAATGGGAACCCCTTGATAGTTCGCCTTGATTAAAGCTTTTCCAGCAATGCCCAACATTGGTTTTACCATTTTCCACCTAGCCTCTTTTTCCCTTGGGTTTCCGAAGCCCGAGGGTCATCTTATTTTAACCCCCCCCCCCCCCCGGGCCAGTGCACCTCTGAGTGTTGGTCCGACCGAGTAGACTGCGGGGCCACCTCGGGGCAACTTGAGGGTTGGTTTTACTTGTAGGATGTCTCATCTGAGTGTGCCCTGAGAACGAGATATGTGCAGCTCCTATCGGGATTTGTCGGCACATTTGGGCGGGGTTGCTGGACTTGTTTTGACCTGTCGAATCATCTTGTTGTACCGAGATACCGAGTCTAATCGGTGTGTCTTGGGTGGAGGTCTATTCCTTCGTTGACCGTGAGAGCTTGTTATGGGCTAAGTTGGGACCCCCCTGCAGGGCTTGATCTTTCGAAAGCCGTGCCCGCGGTTATGGGCAGATGGGAATTTGTTAATGTCCGGTTGTAGATAACTTGAACCTTAATTAATTAAAATGAATCAACTGAGTGTGTTGCCGTGATGGCCTCTTCTCGGTAGAGTCCAGGAAGCAGACACGGTGTTGGAGTTATGTTTGCGCAGGTTGCTCTCTAGTTTCTCGCTCGTGCTTTGCCTCCTCTTCTCGCTCTCTTTTGCGAATAAGTTAGCCACCATATATGCTAGTCGCTTGCTGCAGCTCCACTTATACATTACCCCCTCCTTCCTATTAAGCTTAAATAGTCTTGATCGCGAGGGTGCGAGATTGCTGAGTCCCTGTGGCTCACAGATTACTATTACACCAGATGCAAGGACAGATGATACAGCTCCAGATGGCGCGCTCGAGCTCAAGTGGGAGTACGACGAGGACTCTCAGCGTTACTATGTGTCTTTTCCTGATGATCAGTAGTGGTGCCCATTCGGGGTTAGATTCAGGGCCTTGTCGCATGTTGGGGGTCTTTTCTATTTTGGCGCCGTAGTCGGGCCATGAGTTATTTGTATGATGGATGTTATTTATGTACTTTGATGTGACGTGGCGAGTGTAAGCCAACTCTGTTATGCCCCTTTATATTAATTATGTACATGGGATGTGTGATGATTTCCCGACTTGCGACATTGCTTTCAATGCGCCTATGCCTCTAAGTCGTGCCTCGACACGTGGGAGATATAGTCGCATCGAGGGCGTTACAAGTTGGTAATCAGAGCCTTCCCCGACCTTAGGAGCCCCCATTGCTTGATCCTTTTAGCAGCCGAGTTGTGTCTAGAAAAATGTTTTGAGTCCTTAGGAATTATATATCGGAGAGCTTAGGAATTCTTTTTACTTCCCAGTCTCCTCATCGCTCTGGTAAGGCATCCTGACGTAGTGTTTTGACTCTTCTCTTCTCAAATTTCACTAAAAAAAATTTAGGATCACGCGAGTATCTTGGTTTTGTTCCGATGTCTTATGATGAGAATACTGTCTTGGTGCCTCCTGTCAGGGGTTTAGTGGAAGTGTCCCGGGGAGTTGAGCTCTGAGGTGTTTTCATCATTATTCGATCGTTGCAATTCTGGTATACTTGAGATATGTGCGCGACATCGAAAATCTCCTTTATGCAGTTCGTTGGTGAGATAACCTCGACGCCACCCAGTACTGGGCGGGAGTTCGGGAGTATTGCCATAACTTGTATAACAGATGCTTTTCGAAGGTTGATGTAGATGGTTTCCGAAGGTTTCTTGGTTATGTGTTGAAGGATGGATACAGCTGGATGTAGGATTTGCTAGCTTGGGTGAGATATTATGCTTCCCCTGTATCCCCAACACCTGATTGCATAACCGGAAAGTTTCGGGAGTTCCATAGGTGGGAGTTCAAGTAACTCTTAGGATATCTTTCCAACAGATGTATGATATGAAATTGGGGTTCGACGTCTAGTGGTTCGCCTATTCATGGTTGATTTTACAGTGGTCTCGTTGTGTCTTAAAGAGTCCTTGGCTATGCTGACTCGGGGACGCTTCGTATGTCATGTGCACTGCCTTGTACATGATGGTGCTGTACGATCGAGCCCGTGTAGGTCCCACCACGAAAACTTCGGACGGAATTTCTATCATGTGTTTGTTCCGGCTTACTCCGCAAGCCAACCCTTGGTTTTTATTTTCAGTTGTGGCATTCGAGTTGCTTCGACGTCATATGTTGATTCCATCCCTCGTTGATGTACCTTTTCTACCTGATTCTTTGTGGCTTCGCAATTTAGGAAGATGTGACCACTTCAAGAGAAGTGCATTCGTTCATTTTGTTCGGATGTGAAGACTTATGTTGCAATTTTCATTCCGTTGGATTCAGCTTCAATATTTTCTCTATTTGTGTGCTAATGGTGGTCAACCTCTTCAGGATGGCTCCTCCAACGCGCACGACTCCGAACCCTGATCCGCCACCACCTCCACCGCCTCCGGAGGCTTGGCAAGCTCTGATGGCCGCAACTAATGCAAATACACAGTTGATCATGCAAATCCTCCAAGAGCGGAATCAAGGCAGTCAAGGGAATCAAGGCAACAATCAAAACCATTTTGCAACTCTGAACTAGTTCCTCGCAAATGGTCCAAAGACGTTCAGCAACTGTGTTGAAGCTACCGATGCTGATGATTGGCTAGTCGATCTGGGCAAGCATTTTGAATGCAGCAACGTCAGACCTAAAGATTTCGTCAAGTTCGCTTCTTTCCAGCTCAAAGATCAGGCCGCAGAGTGGTTCCAGCAGTACCAGGATTCCAGAGGTGGACGTTTGATCACTTGGGATGATTTCCGTCGTGATTTCTGAGCTCATCACATTCCTCAAAGTGTGATTGAAAGCAAACATGAGGAATTCCGCAATCTGAAGCAAGGCTCTTTGTCTGTCTATGACTACAACAAGTTGTTCCAGAAGCTCGCCCGTTTTGCCAAGCAGGATGTTCCTCATGAGAAGAGCATGATCTATCAGTTCAGGGGTGGTCTCCGTGAAGAAATTCAGCTCGCTCTTGTCCTCTTTGAGCCGCTGAGATACGATGAGTTCTACAACATGGCACTGAAGCAAGAGGCTGCTCAGTTGAGGTGTGATGCTTCCAGGAAGCGAGTCAGAGACACTACGCCTTCTTCCTCTACTCAAGTGGCCAAGCAGCAGAACTATTGGCTTCCTCCTCCTCCGTTCCGTCAGCCGTATCAGCAGAAGAGCAAAGGTGGCAGTGGTTCTTCCCACCCACCCAACCCAGGCTTTCAGAACAAGACTTCGTCTCAATCTCCAAGATCAAGTGCTCCGTACCACCGTCCGCTTTCTGAGGTCACGTGCAACAAGTGCCAACAAAAGGGTCACTACGCCAACAAGTGTTTCAACCAGAGGCGTCTTCCTCCCCCTCCTCCTGTCAGATCGGCAAGTACAGCTGTGGTCAAGCATAACCCCAAGTCCGCCAAGGTCAACTTGATGAACGCAGCCCAGGCAGAGGATTCGTCAGATGTGATCATGGGTAACCTTCCTGTTAACGATGTTCCCGCAAAAGTACTTTTTGATACTGGTGCATCGCATTCTTTCTTGTCATGCCCGGTTGCATCGAAGCAAAATGTTGATACTGAGATTATGCCCAAAGCCATGCAAGTTGTTTCTCCAGGCAAGCTTTTGACTTCAAGTTTTGTTGCTCCCGATATTTCTATCACATTGGGCGATTACAAGTTTCTCTCTTCTCCGGTGGTTCTTGGTAATTCTGATATCGATCTTATTCTTGGGATGGACTGGCTCTCTAAACACAAGGCTCACCTCGATTGTGCAGCCAGGCAGATTCAACTGACTCATTCGTCTGAGGATGTCATCGTCTTTGCTGCTCGGGATAATACCATCCGGTTGTTTTCTCTCAATGAGAAGGGTGAATTGGATGCTATTTCGCAGATCCCAGTCGTTTGTGAGTATCAAGACGTTTTCCCAGAAGAACTCCCAGGAATGCCTCCGCACCGGCCGGTTGAATTTGTTATTGAACTTGAGCCCGATACGGAACCTGTGTGCAAACGTCCCTACAAACTCGGCCCCGAAGAGTTGAAGGAGTTGAAGAAACAACTCGATATTCAAGAAAGAATGGGTCTCATTCGGCCTAGTACTTCTCCGTGGGGTTGTGGTGTTCTTTTTGTGAAGAAGAAGGATGGAACGGACCGACTTTGTGTTGATTATCATCCATTGAACAAGAAGACCATCAAGAATAAATACCCACTTCCCAACATTATTGAGCTGTTCGAACAACTCAAGGGTGCCCAAGTATTCTCCAAGCTTGACCTCCGTATGGGTTATCATCAAATTCGCATTCGTGAGCAAGATATTCCCAAGACGGCGTTCAGAACAAGCTATGGGTCATATGAATACACTGTCATGTCTTTTGGCCTCGCCAATGCTCCTCCGACTTTCTCTCGCATGATGAACTTCATCTTCAACCCCTACACCAATGACTTTGTCTTGGTCTATCTCGACGACATTCTGGTTTTCTCGAAGAACAAGGAAGATCATGCCAAGCACTTGCGTTTGGTTCTTGACAAGCTCAGGGAACATCAGTTCTACGCCAAGTTCTCCAAGTGTGAATTTTGGCTCGATGAGGTTCTTTATCTTGGTCATATCATCTCTGCCAAGGGCATTTCCGTGGATCCTGAGAAGGTGTCTGCAATTGTTAATTGGGAACCTCCTCAGAACGTGAAGCAACTCCGTAGCTTCCTCGGTCTCGCAAGCTTCTGCCGAAGATTCGTTCAAAACTTTTCCAAGATAGCGAAGCCTCTCTCAAATCTTCTTCAGAAGCACGTCAAGTACGTTTGGTCTCCGGAGTGTGATATTGCTTTCAACGCTTTGAAAGAGAAATTGATCACTGCTCCAGTTCTGACTCCGCCTGATGAAACGAAGCCGTACGAGGTCTTTTGTGATGCCTCTCTCCAAGGTCTAGGTGATGTACTGATGCAAGAGAAGAAAGTTGTTGCTTATACTTCTCGCCAGTTGAAGCCTAATGAGAAGAACTACCCCACTCATGATCTCGAGTTGGCGGCAGTTGTGCATGCATTGTTGACTTGGACACATCTTCTATTGGGAAGAAAAGTGGACATTTTCACTGATCACAAGAGTCTCAAGTACATCTTCACTCAGCCTAATCTCAACCTCAGGCAGACTCGATGGGTCGAAATGATTCAAGAGTACAATCCGAGTATCGAGTATACTCCAGGCAAGGCTAATGTGATTGCTGACGCTTTGAGCAGAAAAGCATATTGCAACAGTCTGATTCTCAAGCCTTATCAACCCGCGCTTTGTGAAGCTTTCCGCAAACTTAATCTACAAGTTGTTCCTCAAGGTTTCCTCGCCAACCTTCAAGTTTCTCCTACCCTGGAAGACCAGATTCGCCAAGCCCAGCTTCTTGATGCCATGGTGAAAAAGGTGAAGATTGGCATTGCTAAGAGTCAGTCCAAGTACAAGTCCTACCGACTTGATGACAAGGACACTCTCTTCTTCGAGGATCGAATTGTTGTGCCCAAAGGTGAACTTCGTAAAGTGATCATGAATGAGGCTCACAACACTCTCCTCTCCATCCACCCGGGGAGCACGAAGATGTATCAAGACCTGAAGAAAACTTATTGGTGGACTCGAATGAAGCGCGAGATCGCTCCATTCGTGAATGAATGTGATGTCTGCAGAAGAGTGAAGGCAGAACACCAAAGGCCAGCAGGTCTCCTCCAACCTCTTGCCATTCCGGTATGGAAGTTTGACCACATTGAAATGGACTTCGTGACTGGGTTTCCAAAGTCCAAGCGTGGCAATGATGCTATATTCGTTGTCATCGACAAGCTCACCAAAGTGGCTCACTTTCTGCCTATCAAAGAGTCAATCACTGCAGCTCAATTGGCGGAACTCTACACCTCTCGAATTGTCTCTCTGCACGGTATTCCTCAAGTGATATCTTCAGACCGTGGTAGCATCTTTACCTCCAAGTTTTGGGATTCTTTTCAGAAGGCCATGGGCACCAACATCCACTTCAGCACTGCTTTCCATCCTCAAACAAGCGGTCAAGTCGAGCGTGTCAACCAGATTCTTGAAGATATGCTCAGGGCTTGTGTTATCTCCTTCGGCATGAAGTGGGAGGATTGTCTTCCTTATGCTGAATTCTCATACAACAACAGTTTTCAAGCAAGTTTGGGCAAGGCCCCATTTGAAATTTTGTATCGTAGGAAATGCCGTACACCTCTCAACTGGTCTGAAACCGGTGAACGTCAGCTGCTGGGTAATGACCTAATCACAGAGGCAGAAGAAATGTGCAAGGTCATTCGTGATAACCTCAAAGCAGCCCAATTCCGCCAGAAGAGCTACTATGATAGTAAGCACCGTGATTTGCCTTTCGAGATCGGAGATCATGTTTACCTCTGCGTCTCTCCTATGAAAGGGACTCGTCGCTTCGGTATCAAAGGGAAGCTTACCCCCAGATACGTCGGACCTTTCAAGATTCTCAGCAAGAGAGGCGACCTCGCCTATCAACTCGAGCTTCCTTCAAACTTTGCCAATGTTCATGATGTGTTCCATGTCTCCCAACTCTGAAAGTGCTTCAAGACGCCTGAACGCACCGTCAACTTCGAGGACATTGAGCTCCAAGAAGATCTCTCCTATCGTGAGCACCCAGTTGCAATCCTTGAAGAGACTGAACGCAGGACTCGCAACAAGTCAATCAAATTTCTCAAAGTCAAGTGGTCACACCATTCCGACCGTGAAGCTACCTAGGAACGCGAGGATCACCTCCGTTCTGAGTACCCGGAGTTCTTTCAGTCCTAGATCTCGGGACGAGATCTTTTCGTAGTGGTGGAGTGTTGTAACGCCCCAGATATTGCTTTCCCAATTTGTACTCCAACTCTTGCCGTTTCCGGCATTAAGTTATATTTATTCCTTGGGTTTGGGTCTTTGTCTCCGTGTGTTGTTTTCGTTTTCATGCATCTCATATCATGTCATCACGTGCATTGCATTTGCATACATGTTCATCTCATGCATTCGAGCATTTTCCCCGTTGTCCGTTTTGCATTCCGGCGCTTCATTCTCCTCCGGTGGCCATTTCTAGCTTTCTTTCGTGTGTGGGGATTAAACATTTCCGGATTGGACCGAGACTTGCCATGAAGCCTTAGTTTACTATCGGTAGACCGCCTGTTAAGTTTCGGGTCATTTGGACTTCGTTTGATACTCCAACGGTTAACCGAGGGACCGAAAAGGCCTCGTGTGTGTTGCAGCACAACACCCCTCCAATTTGGCCCAAAACCCATCAAACTCTGCCCCATCGTCTCGGTCGTTCGATCACGATCGCGTGGGCGAAAATCACACCTCATTTGGACTCTCCTAGCTCCACTTATGCCTATAAATACCCCCTCCATTCGGATCTCTTCTTCCCCCATCCAAAACCCTAAAAAAAACTTCCCCCGTCAGATCCGCCGCCGACGGACGTGTCCGGCCCGCGCCGGACAACGTCCGCCGCGCCCCCCGCCAGTCCTGGGCCACCACGTGGCACCCAGCGCCGCCGCCGCCTGAGGCCCGTGAGGCCCACGCCCGGCCGCCGTCTCCTCCACCGCGGGCCGCCGCCCGTTGCCTGCGTCCGCCGCCCAGTGCCGCCATCACCGCTCGCCTTCCCGTCCGGCGCTGCCGCGGGCCATTTCTCCTGGCGGCTGCCGCGTCCCCAAGCCGCCGTACGCCGCCCGAGGCGGCCTCGCCCAGCGCCGCCACCGCCCGGTGTTCTCCGCCGCCGTACGCCGCCCCGGTCGCCGGATCCGGGCCCGGCGACCACCTCCTCCACGCCGGCCTCGTCCCCGACTCCGGCGAGCACTCCGGTCGACCGACCTCGGGGAGTGTGCCCCGGTGAACAGTGCACATCGCCAGATCTGGATCCACTGCTACAGTAAACCCTAGGGCTGACTTCTCCTTCTCCCCCCTAATTTTTATGCCTACTTTGACCGGTGATATCTCCTCATCCGTAGCTCCGTTTTGGACATATGGTATATCGAAATCTTCGTCTCGACAAGTACATCATTTCATTCCATTGCATAATTTGCATTTGAGTTCATCTTGATGCCCAAAATGCTGTTAGAAGGAGGCATCGTGAGTTAAATTGCAGATCCGTTAGCTCATCATTGACTTTTGTCATTTTTGCCATGATTATTGTGTGCATGATATGCCTGTGCCCCTTTGGGATGAATTGTTAAGCATTTTGTCTTCTTTCCAGAGGTGCCACCCATGCATTTTTAGGATGTGTGTGGTGTCTTGTGCAAGCTTGCCAAGAGGGGTACCTGAGTTTGCTGATTTTAGGGACTTAGTGATTTTCACTAAGTCTGGGATGTTTTAGTTCATGATGCCATATGTCCAGCTTGTTTCGTAGTGATCCGTGCCTCTTTTGAGGATGATCAGTAAGAGTGATTTGTTATGCTTGTTGTGCTTTCTCCATTAATGTCTTTACTTGTTATGTTGGAGCACCCTAGGTTGACTCAATCGAGCTCAACTTTTGCATCGTTGTTATTTTGGGCAGATCGTGAACTCTTTTGCGATTTTGCCGGTGCTATTGCTAGTGATCCTTGCATGCTATGCCATTGTTCTTGCCATGTCTAGCTAGCATTTTGTGCCTTCTTAATGGATATATGCTTGCCTTGCTAGGACTTGCACCGTAGTGAGTGCATCGAGCTCATTTACATGCCTCCGTGAGTTATAATTTCAGCATGTCTCAGTTTTCACTGTCTGAAAACTGATTGTGTTTCATCTATGTTCGTGTGCTTGTTAGAGTATTTTGTGAACCCTTTTGGCCCCAGGTCATTTTGGGTGTTTTGTTAAGCTTGTTGATTAGCTCCATGCCATGCTCTTACTTGTCATGTTCAGGTTATGTTTCACGTTGTTTTGCTGCTCCGAAGAGAGCATCGTGGTCTGAAATTTCAGACTAGTGTTAATTTCACTAAGTCTGAAATCTGTTTTGCTTATTCAGTTTTGCCATGCTTGTTTGAACCCCTTAATGGATGAATTTGCCTATGGCTCAGTCCTAGTGATTTGTTAAGCATCTTGTGTACATCCCTTCCATGCAATTTGTTTTCATGTCTGGTGGCTGTAGCATGTTCATTTCGTTGCATTTAGGAGCCTACTTGCTGTATATCGCAGATCGGTTCGTTTCGTAAAACGCTTGCCATTTCCAAACCGTAGCTTCGATTCCAATGATCTTTATATCGTTTTCAGGGGATTTCTCCCCTCTATCCAGTGGCACACTTGGTTTTCCAAGTTGAGGCCAGGTTCATGCATTTCCTGTCACGTCTTGCATTTTGCATCCCGCATCGCATCCCGCATAGCATACCATCTTTGCATATTATTGGTTGCCCTTGCACGTGGTTGATTGAATCCTTGTTGCTTGTTTGTGTTGTTGGGTAGAGCCGAGAGACGAGTTCGCTAATGAGGAGCCCGTTGAGTTTGCTTTTGAGGATCCAGTCAACTCTGACAACTGTGCAGGCAAGATGATCATACCCTCGAAATCACTACTATCTTTGCTATGCTAGTTTGCTCGCTCTTTCGCTTTGCCAATGCTATGATGCCTACCACTTGCTTGTCAGCCTCCCAATTGCCATGATTGAGCCTCTAACCCACCTTTGTCCTAGCAAACCATTGATTGGCTATGTTACCGCTTTGCTCAGCCCCTTCTTATAGCGTTGTTAGTTGCAGGTGAAGATTGGAGCCGTTCCTTGTTGGGACATTTATTTACTTGTTGGGATATCATTATGTTGCTATGTTATCTTAATTCATCTATATACTTGGTTAAGGGTGGAAGGCTCGGCCTCTCGCCTAGTGTTTTGTTCCACTCTTGCCGCCCTAGTTTCCATCATATCGGTGTTATGTTCCCGGATTGTTGCGTCCCTTACGCGGTTGGGCTATAATGTTAACCCCTTGATAGTTCGCCTTCATTAAAGCTTTTCCAGCAATGCCCAACATTGATTTTACCATTTGCTACCTAGCCTCTTTTTCCCTTGGGTTTCCGGAGCCCGAGGGTCATCTTATTTTGACCCTCCCAGGCCAGTGCTCCTCTGAGTGTTGGTCCGACCGAGTAGACTGCGCGCCACCTCGGGGCAACTTGAGGGTTGGTTTTAATCGTAGGATGTCTCATCTGAGTGTGCCCTGAGAACGAGATATGTGCAGCTCCTATCGGGATTTGTCGGCACATTCGGGCGGTGTTGCTGGACTTGTTTTGACCTGTCGAATCATCTTGTTGTACCGAGATACCGAGTCTGATCGGTGTGTCTTGGGTGGAGGTCTATTCCTTCGTTGACCGTGAGAGCTTGTTATGGGCTAAGTTGGGACCCCCCTGCAGGGATTGATCTTTCGAAAGCCGTGCCCGCGGTTATGGGCAGATGGGAATTTGTTAATGTCCGGTTGTAGATAACTTGAACCTTAATTAATTAAAATGAATCAACTGAGTGTGTTGCCGTGGTGGCCTCCTCTCGGCAGAGTCCGGGAAGCGGACACGGTGTTGGAGTTATGTTTGCGCAGGTTGCTCTCTAGTTTCTCGCTCGTGCTTTGCCTCCTCTTCTCGCTCTCTTTTGCGAATAAGTTAGCCACCATATATGCTAGTCGCTTGCTGCAGCTCCACTTATACATTACCCCCTCCTTCCTATTAAGCTTAAATAGTCTTGATCGCGAGGGTGCAAGATTGCTGAGTCCTTGTGGCTCACAGATTACTATTACACCAGATGCAGGGACAGATGATACAGCTCCAGATGGCGCGCTCGAGCTCAAGTGGGAGTACGACGAGGACTCTCAGCGTTACTATGTGTCTTTTCCTGATGATCAGTAGTGGTGCCTATTCGGGGTTAGATTCAGGGCCTTGTCGCATGTTGGGGGTCTTTTCTATTTTGGCGTCGTAGTCGAGCCATGAGTGATTTGTATGATGGATGTTATTTATGTACTTTGATGTGACGTGGCGAGTGTAAGCCAACTATGTTATTCCCCTTTATATTAATTATGTACATGGGATGTGTGATGATTTCCCGAGTTGCGACATTGCTTTCAATGCGCCTATGCCTCTAAGTCGTGCCTCGACATGTGGGAGATATAGTCGCATCGAGGGTGTTACATGGTGCAAGCTTCTCGGAGTTGGAATATATGCTTTGATAGTGTGATCAAAGCATATGGTTTTATACATACTTTCGGAGAAGCTTGTATTTACAAGAAAGTGAGTGGGAGCTCTATAGCATTTCTAATATTATATGTGGATGACATATTGTTGATTGGAAATAATACAGAATTTCTGGATAGCATAAAAGGATACTTGAATAAGAATTTTTCAATGAAAGACCTCGGTGAAGATGCTTACATATTGGGCATCAAGATCTATAGAGATAGATCAAGACGCTTAATTGGACTTTCACAAAGCACACACCTTGATAAAGTTTTGAAGAAATTCAAAATGGGCCAGTCAAAGAAAGGGTTCTTGCCTGCATTTCAAGGTGTGAAGTTGAGTCAGACTCAATGCCCAACCACTGCAGAAGATAGAGAGAAAATGAAAGTCATTCCCTATATTTCAGCCATAGGTTCTATCATGCATGCAATGCTGTGTACCAGACCCGATGTGTGCCTTGCTATCAGTTTAATAGTGAGGTACCAAAGTAATCCAGGAGTGGATAACCGGACAGCGGTCAAGAACATCCTGAAATACCTGAAAAGGACTAAGGATATGTTTCTCGTTTATGGAGGTGACAAAGAGCTTGTCGTAAATGGTTACGTCAATGCAAGCTTTGACACTGATCCGGATGACTCTATGTCACAAACTAGATAGGTATTTATATTGAATGGTGGAGCTGTAAGTTGGTGCAGTTCCAAGCAGAGCATCGTGGCGGCATCTATATGTGAAGCAAAGTACATAGCTGCTTCGGAAGTAGAAAATGAAGGAGTCTAGATGAAGGAGTTCATATCCGATCTAGGTTTAATACCTAGTGCGTCGGGTCCAACAAAAATATTTTGTGACAATACTGGAGCAATTGCCTTAGTGAAGGAATCCATATTTCGCAAGAGAACCAAACACATCAAAGACATTATGAACGCTTGGCAGTCGTGTAGTGATGATTACTCCCTAGTTTAGTGCGGCATGCTTTACAGCTTAGAACTGGCACTAAAAAAAGACACATCCGTGACATTTTGGGACGAATGAATTTTTTTCCTGTCATGCTTATGACACTTCTATGACGCTAATTGTGACAAAACCCGGTATCATCATTGATGTGGTGGGGTCCTACTTCAATGACAAAAAATCATGACAGAAAATGGGCTTTTTGTCCTGGGCGGGCCGGAAACGCAGCTGCATGACATTCTTTGGGCCATCCATGATAGAAAAAACCATGGTAGAAGCGAGGGCGAGGAAAATATTGGGGAGTTCCCGGTTACGATGGGTGGTCGAGGGCCGAGCGATGCGTGTTTCTCTCATACAAGTACGCGCGTGGGTGTGAGGCGTTTGGCTCTAACTGAACCCGAGCGAGGCGTTTGCCTAACTGAAACCGAGCGATTGCACTGTAGGCTACGCGTTACTGAACCAGAGAAATCAATCGATCCCTTGCTGTTAACTGAACCCGAGGGATTCCTTCTCTACTGCTGCTAACTGAAGCCGATCGATGCTGCCTTTGGATGAACAGTGAGCGTTGTTGGGGGGGGGTGGATGACCAGTTCCCAGTGGGAGTTTGGATGAACAGGACCCCGTGGTAGTAGAGGCTGTTGCCGCTGGATGAACAGTGCCTCGATCGATCGAGCCGGTGGATGAATAGGACCCCGTGGAGGGCTGGATGAACAGGACCCCATGGAGGGCTGGTTGAACAGTAGCCGGTGGAGGGCTGGATGAACAGTAGCCCATGGAGGGGTGGTTGAACAGGACCCCGTGGAGAGGGCTGGTTGAACGTAAGCCGGAGGAGGAGAGCGCGGTGGAGGCTGGATGAACAGGAGCTCGTGGATGAACAGTCACAGGTGGAGGCTGGAGGAGGTCGACGGTGGATGAACAGTAGCCCGTGGAGGCAGTCGACGGTGGAGATGAACAGTAACCCGTGGAGTCCCATTTTGCAGTACGCCACACCCCTCCCAATGAACATGACCCCCATTTCAACCGTAGCGCTCCAACACAAGTCTATTTCCTCCATTTTGCGGTATGCCACACCCCTCCCGATCAACAGGACCCCGTTTCGACCGTAGGAGGTCCGTTTCCTCTGTTTTGCGGTACGCCAGACCCCTCCCGATGAATAGGATCCTGTTTCGACCGTGGTCGGTCGAACACAAGGCCGTTTCCTCCATTCTGCGGTACGCCAGGCCTCGTTTCCATCGGTTGTTCCATCCAAGCCGGTTGGTTCCCGATGAACACGACGTATTCCGTTGCCTCCCGATGAACACGACACATTCCGCTACCTCCTCATGAACACGACGACGGTGCAACTTCTCTATTTTGACCAAGCCTTGTACACGAGCCCTGGCCGTATGTATGCGCGACTAGACATTCGAGACCCCACCCATATGCACGTATGTGGCCATATTTTCTTTCTTGCACCCTGGCCGCTGTACGTACATGTAGATGCTACGTGCGCGCCTCTATTACGCACACGCGCGCGCCTCTACATCGACCGGTATGTACGTACACGTTCGCGACCAGAATGACAACGCTACGTACGCATCGACCAGGTGAGTCTCGACTGTCAGGCACTTCCTTGCGTGAGAAGATGTAGCTGGTGGGTCCCAACAGTCAAGGGGCGAATCATTTTTTTGCCCATAATATGGACGCACTTGCTTGCGTGAAGATGTAGCTGGTGGGTCCCAGCAGTTAGGCTAGAAACGTTTTTTTTTCACAAAATACGGTGGCCCGTCCGGTGGGTCCCTGCTGTCAGGTGGAGGAATAATTATTTTCCATGTAATAAGGAGGCACTTCCTTGCTGCCGCCATGGACCCAGCTGTCAGCCTCTCCACGTACAGTACTCTTCCGATGGAAGTTGGTGTTCACCACATTGACCATGCCGCACCGAGAGCACCAAGGCGGTGTACGACGGCAAGGCATAGGAAGGGGACGACGGGGAGCCGAGGAAGACGCGGCAGGGGATGCCCATGCGGAGAGGAGTACGAGGGTTCACTGGTTCGGCTGCGGTGTGATGATGCCATCACCGCAGGGCCTGGCCAGCGGTGGGAGTGGTAGGGGGCGGTGAGGCCTCCGCGGTAGCATAGCCGGCCACGGGAGGCAGGAGCAGGCAGCACGACCGGCGCTGCTTTGGGCGGCTGGAACAAGAAGACCAGAGGTTGAAGAATCACGACGGCCGTTGGATGGACATCGTATGGCCACTGTAGCTAGAATCCTTTATATTGACTAAGTTGACAAAGCCCTTGGTATGCGTCAACTTAGTAGGCCCACAGGTCAGCTTCCGAAACGGTGCGCCCCAGATGTCAGGGGGAGGAATCATTTTTTGGGCAGCTGAAACTAGAATATCCGAGATTGAAGAAGAAGCGCGACATCCGTTGGATGGACATCCAACGGACACTGCTGCTAGAACCGTGTGTTGACTATAAGTTGACAAAGCCTTGCATATGCGTCCACATTAATTTTTTTAGGGGACGCGTCAACTTAGTAGGCCCACAAGTGTGTGGCAGAGAACTTGTAGCCCATTTGCGATTTCTAAGAATGTACAACCCATTTTTGAATTCTAATGGAATTTACTATAGCCCATTTACAGTTTGTTAAAAGTATAGCCCATTTTCTAGCTAGGACAATGATTAATAACTTCAACCAACCATTCAAAACAGAATTCAATAAAATTTCCCACATTTTGATGGGATCCGAAATATTTTTATCCCGAAATTTCTAGTCATACTAAATACAATTTCAATATAAATTTGCATTACGTAAAAATCCAACGAAACATTGCGCTGCAACAATTAATGAAATTAAAAGTTTCAAAATCCAAATGTAATATTTTATAAACTAATTACGTGTTTGGTGCATTTTTTATTGTTACTGCCCAGTTTTTATAATTACATCCAATTTATTATTTCTTAAAGCCCATTTTCTTGTTAAGGCTAATGCATCCCTCCTAGGAAAGATTTGCAGCCGAGCGGGGCGGAATATAACAAGTTCACCCGGATTGTGTACAACTGTCGGCCTAGTTGAATTGCTGATGTTGAAAAAAAGGCCTGTGTAGTACAGTACAACCTTACATGGCTAGTCAGCCCACATTCAGCGACACCGGAAAGGCCCAAACAAGGCTTGTGTACAACTTTTTGAAGTCACTGAGCTCAATTAAAAACTTAAGAAAAAAATTAGTGTACAGTGGAACCTAATTAAAAGCTGTCACGAGCGAAGAAATAATTCAATGGGTCCCACTTGTGCATGCGTGCGTGTGTGTGTGTGAGAGAGAGAGACCCATCGGTCGATGCTCGTAAATACATCTTTCAGCCATATGCATTGATGATGCTCAGCAAAAACTTTTGTAGTTCACACAATCATATAGAACATCATAGCACACTAAACTTGCATACAAAAATTTCACGCAGGCGGCACAATCAGGGTGGAAGCAGCGGATTGCTACGGGTAGGGCTATGTTGAAACCAACGAACTCGTACATACCGGTTGTCGGTGTTTTGGGAACGGGGGTCCCCAGACTTGCCTGCCTGCAGCCTACGGCGTGGCTCAAAGGGGGGCCCAGCACGGCCCATCTTCACCAATGCAAACCCAAGACCCTCGCGAGGGGCCAAGCCTCGCGGGGCGGACGACGCGAAGCTTCCTCAGGCGCGGCCTCATCAGGCTGGCTCGCGAGGAGGCGGACAGATCAAGGCGGGGTACCTCACGAGGTGCCCGTGACGCAAGCCATGACGACCAAGGGCGCCAGGCGGGTGCCACCCCGCGCAGTGTCCTCCTTTCCCCTTTGGTGCCAAGGGGACAAGCGCAGCCACGGAGTACCGAGGCATCAGGCAAAGGTTGCCATTTCAGTGCAACAAGACCAAGACCAGGAGGACTGCAAGACGGAGGTCATCGTGGAGCCCAAGACGGCGTCACCACCAGAGCTTTGTGCAGGCAAAGACTACTTTTTTCAGGATAGCTGGTACTAGCTGTCCCCTTTCAAATTAGCCTGCCATTATTGGCTCCCTTCCCGCTCGATATTTGGGAAGAGGACCAGGGCCTCTATAAATAGGACCAGCCACCCAGAGAGGTGAAGGAAGGGTTTTTTGGAGCGAAGGGATTAGAGAAGGGGTTCGTGGAAAAAAGAAAGAGAGAGAAGGGTGACTGAACTCCTCCCAGTAGTTCATCCCACCAGCCAAGAACAGACCCTCGCGAGGCTGTTCTTCCTTGTATTGTTCATCATCATCATCATCCCAAGAGGCAATCCACCACACCACACACTGGAGTAGGGTATTAAACCACAACGGTGGCCCGAACCAGTATAAACCCTATGTCTCTTGTGTTGTTCTTTCCATAGCTTAGATCTTAGCGAGGCAGAGGGGCGCAGGTAGGTAGGAGGCGAAATCTCCGCGCGCACCCCAGTTTTCGAACCTCAAGGGTCTGCCGGAACCCGAAATCTGACATTTGGCGCGCCAGGTAGGGGTGCGCCGGAATTCGTCTTCCAACACCCCGTTCTCCTCCGACCATCGCGTCCATGTTTGACGCTCGTCGGGCTCGCGCAGAGCGCCGGGCCGCTCTCACTTCCCGCGTCGCCCAGACGGCCCCTGTCGGCGGGCGTCCTCGCCGTTCCCCGTCACCTGCCGTCAACGCCGCCACCGGCCCGGCGGGGGACGACCAGCAGGCATCATCTCAGCATCCGTCCATGTGGCAAGACGGCCGCACCACGACTCCCTCGCTTACCCCGGCTGGTTCTTCGTCTCGCGCGCTCCGCGCACCCATGGAGGCTCGAGCTGCGCTCATCATGGCAAACGAGCTCCTGTGCTACCATCCCGTTGACGACGTCTACGAAGAATGGCTCGACCGCGTCACCGAGCTCGTCCGCGCCGCAGGGGGCTCTCCTGCGCCGTCCGTTCCGCTGCACCGCACCCTGCCTCGCGCGGGCGACGAAGCTCCGGCGGTGCCCCGGCCGCCTACTCCCCAGGAAGGCGCCATGGCTCCAAGGCGCGTGGCCCCTGGGCAGAACCCGCTCCATCAGGTGCCAGTGTGGCAAGAGCAGAGCTGCCAAGAAGTCCCTCGCCCGCAAGAAGCTGCCCGGGCGCTCCCTGCTCCAGCACGTCGCGACCATCCTCCTGCTCCCGTGCGTCAAGACCCCGCGCTGCTCTCAGCTGCCGCGCATGGGGACATGCAAGACCAAGCTCTCTGTCGCCCAAGGCCTCCCGTGGCCACAGCAGGCTGCCGCGCCTTCACCACCGAGCTGCGCAGCATAGCGTGGCCCGACAAGTTAAAGCCAGACCTGCCTCCTCATTATGACAACACGGCTGACCCTGCGGAGTTCCTCCAGCTCTACGAGCTGGGCATCGAAGCTGCCAACGGAGACAAGAAGGTCATGGCGAACTTGTTTCCCATGGCGCTCAAGGACGGGGCCCGCACCTGGCTCCTGAACCTGGCTCCAGGCACGATCTCCTCCTAGGACGAGATGCGCACCCGCTTCATCGCCAACTTCCAAGGTACTCGCGACCGGCCACCCGCCGTGAGCGACATGCGCCGCTTCCAACAACCTGGGGAGACCCTGCAGAAGTACATCTAGCGCTTCAACAACGCACGCCTCAAGATTCCCAAGGTGACTGAGGAGGTTATCATCTCAGCCTTCTTCGACGGCGTGCGTGATGTCAAGATGAAGGAGGAGCTGGCGATGCATGATGACCTGTGCACTTCCTTGGAGCTGTTCAACAAGGCAAACAAGTGCGCCAGGGCTGAGGAAGGGCGCCTCTCCCTCCTCGAGCTGCCTGCCGCAGACCCGGAAGAGAAGAAGCCCAAGGCCAAGGATGTGAAGCGCAAGGGGGCTGCCGTGCTCGCAGCGGAACCAGACACCAAGCGGGGCAGAGATCAGCCTGAACCTTCCAAGGGCAGCCGGTACTGCGTGTACCACGACCTCCACACCCACAACACCAACGAATGTCAAGAACTCCGAGCCGTGCGAGAAGGAAGGATCGGCCGTCACCCCGACCGCAGTGACCGGGGCTACGGTCAAGGAGGAGGAAGGAACGCATGACGCTGGGAAGACCATGGCCCACGCCAAGGGTGGCGCGATCAACCTTGCGAGGATCGCTGGCAAGACCCGCCTCGCGAGGGAGACTAGAGGGATCAGCCTCGCGAGGATCGCCCGCAAGGCAACGCAGGCCTCCCTCCGCTACCGCCGCAGCCAAGGAGAAACGAGGACCGCCACCAGGACGAGGGGGCTGGGGGCTTCCAGGAGCCGCGCGCGATCGCCTGCATCCTGGGCGGAGCTCAAGCCCCTGCCTCTCAACGCATCTTCAAGCAGTTCGCCCGCGAAGTGAATGCAGTCCTCCCCAGGATCGAAGCCACGCGCCCTCTCAGGTGGTCGTCGTGCGCCATCACGTTCAGCTCAGCAGATCAGCTCAAGTGTGCGGCTACAGCCGGGGTCCTCCCGATGCTTTGTTCCCCAATCATCAGCAACATGGTGGTCACCAAGACCCTCATCGATGGCGGGGCATAGCTCAACGTCCTGTCCGTGGAAACATTCAACAATCTCCAAGTGCCCAACAGCCAACTTCAGCCAACTAAGCCTTTCTCCGGAATCACCGACGGCTCCACGGTCCCGATTGGGCTGGTCCGCCTCCCTGTCACCTTCGGGGCGCGCGACAACTACCGCACCGAGCTCATCAACTTCGACGTCGCTCACATTCGCCTACCGTACAACGCCATCCTTGGGTACCCAGCGCTGGCCAAGTTCATGGCCGTGACTCACCACGGCTACAACGTCCTCAAGATGCCAGGAAGTGGCGGAGTCATCACGGTGCCCTGTGAAGAGAAGGACGCGGTGTGTTCCCTGGAACGAGCCTTTCAGGCCGCGTCACTAGAAGACCCGGATCGCGGAAGCAGGAGGCTTCCCGAGACCGCCCCCAAGAAGAAGAAGACATCGTCCGGCCTGGCCCCTCAGGAGGTAGGCCCCTCTGGGACCGTGCCTGCCCAGGGGGACCTCCTTCCATCGCATAGGAAAGCGCGCCTGGCACCCTCCTTAGGCAGGGCTTGGGGGCTCTCCCCTGGAGGGCCACCGACCTAGCTAGGGTCACGAGGGAGGCGCTTGGGCACCACATGGAGGCGTGTTTCGAAGCACGTTTCCCTCAAGAAGGAGCAAGGCAAGGAAAGCCAGACCCTCAGGAGTTTGTCGCCAAGGCCATTCAGGAGCTACAGGAGTCAAGCGTCATGAAAAGCGGCCGCCGCCTACCAGCAGTGGCTCCCCATCCAGGCGAGGATGGTGAGCTGCGCGTCTGCGTCGACATACCAGGGCTCAACCGAGTCGCCTCCCTAGAGCGCCTCTGGCCCTCGCGAGTGGGGCGCTGCGGAGGTCCACCCCGCAGCTACGTTCGCATGCCTTACGGCTTGCCGAACGCGGCTGCCACGTACCAGTGCCTCATGAGGAGCACCATAGAGGCACAAGAGGCCAGGCGTTCCGCAGCCCTGGCGGAGATGGAGATGGTCTGCGAGGAGCCGCCCGCGCCCCCGGAGCCTCCCGAGGCCCCTGGGCCTGGGGGCTCGTGAGGATCGGCTTCCGCAGCCCACCGAGTCTGGTACACCAACACCCCTTCATCCTCAATGTCATCAGGTGACATCTTTCAAGTTTCACTTCTAGCTGGGAGCGCCCCCAGGGCTGCATTAATCCCAGGCCACGTGGGTCCGTCCCTGCGGCATGTATCCCAGTCATTTCATGTTGTTAGCTTACCTTGTTGGGGGTGCCCCTCGGGCTACATCATCCCCAAGTCGCTCGGGCCAGACCCAGTGATGTCCGCCTTCCCAGCGTCTATTTAAATGAATCCACTCCCCCGCGGCTAATGTGCTTGACCTAGTTGCCTGGTCAACTGACGGAACTCCTCCCAAACGGCACGACGCTTGCGCATGGGTCCGTCCCTGCAACGCCGACAAACCTGAATGGCTGAGCTCTGGCCGCGGCAGCCCCGCATAGCGCCACCTCGTCAAGCCTTCAGTGCCTCGTTACCCCTCGAAAGTAACCAACGGCTGGCTGTCAATGGTCAAGGCAACCCCCTCGTTTCCTCTATGATGGATCTACAGGACCTCCTGAAGGAGCTGCGTCAGGCGAGGCCCTTGCGGTGTCTCCTTCACTCTCGTCTGCGGGAACCGCTTGCACGTTAAATGGGGGGCGCCTGAGCATCGCGACTCAGGGCTCCTACTGGCTCTCCAGCCCTCACCCTCTGGCCTTGTCCACGGCATCGCGACCTGGCATACCAGCGACGTCTGAGACTCGCTCGAGGGCCGGGACCCGAGGACGTAGAGCAGAAAGGGGAGCAATGGCGAGAGGGGAGGGACACGCAAGGACCTTGCCGAGCAACTTCATGCCTGCCGATGCACGGACCCGGCGACACACCAGGGAGCGGCCCCTGATTCTCTAGATAAGTCACCGCCCGGAAGCGCCAGCTACCGTGGCATCATCCCTGCACCTAATGCAATCCTGTGTTGGCGACACCACTCTCCTTTCTCACCGAACAACGGCTG
This sequence comes from Triticum monococcum, assembly GCA_034509565.1. NCBI lineage: Eukaryota > Viridiplantae > Streptophyta > Magnoliopsida > Poales > Poaceae > Triticum > Triticum monococcum. Next base: position 142,834,213 of record CM067841.1, on the reverse strand, counting down.
CTTGAGCGCCAAAGGGGACCTCCTGAGCATCGTGACTCAGGGGCTCTTACCGGACTCCGGGTCGCTCACCTCCTGGCCTTGACCACGGCATCGCGACCTGGCATACCAGCGACGGCTGAAGCCGCCTTGGGACTGGGACCTGTCCGTGCAGAGCACCAAGCCCTCGTGAGGTTCGAAAGGGATGACTGAGCTAAGACAGAATGAGCAACTCGCACAATCCTACAACAAGGGTTATATTAACAAAACAGGATCACAGGCACCTTACAAGCCCCCACGGGACGCATCTTTGATTCCTCGCAGGGAACGGATCCTAAGGGGCACTAACTACGCGTGCCCCTGCAAAAGATGCCATCATCAACAGTGGGCCGTCAAGCACCAGCGCCAACCCCATCCAGATCAGAGTCGATGGCGGCCTGACGAGCCCGCCCTGCTCTAGGAGCGGTGCCAGCTTGGGGGCTCGTAGATGTCGTCGCTCGTCTCCAGAGTCGCGAAGAGCTCGCCGGAGTCGTTGGAACCTCCGCCGCCTCCGCCGCCTGAGGAGCCGCCAAGGGAGCGGTTGGTGGGCCCAGTCCTCGCCGTAGAAGGGTCCTGGCCACCTCTCCCGGGGCAGCACTCCAGCCTGCGCCCACTCGCATCGAAGACCTTGAAGAACATCACCGAAGCACCATTGTACTCCAAGTGGATCGCGAGGGCGCCTCTTGTCCTGCAAACCCACGCGATTTCGCTCCAGCCCCGAGTCATGAAGACCTCGCCCGGGGCAGCGACCGTGACCTCTGCCTCGGTCACGAGGGTGCGGCAGCCGGCGTGCTACCGCCAAAGCTCCAGGAGTTCTCCCTGCGGGATGATGGAGGCGAAGAAGGGAGGAAGGCCAATCCAAGACTGAGGAGGCGTGGCAACGTGGAGCACGAACTCTCGGGAGGAGCCCTCAGTGTGGACCCTAGGGGGGACGACCCACACCTTCATGACTCATGGGCGCCGACGGCGGCGCCGCCCGTGGCGATTAGCATCAGCTCCTTCAGGGCCCTCGATGTGGGCGTACAAGGGAAGCGGGAACCCCGGCGGTGCCTGCTCGCACCAACGCCTCGACACCACCTGATGAGCCCCCTCGTCCGGGCCACGGAGGATGAGCCGTTTCTTCGGCAGGAGCAGGTCTGGTTCCTCACGGGGAGCCTTTCCCTTTTCCGCCATCGAGAATCGGCGGATCGGAGCCATCGCAGTGAGACAGAGCAAGGATCAGGAAGAAGGATAAACAAGGAGGGATGGATTGGAAGGGCGCATGCTGTTCCGTACTTATAGCCGGCGAAGGCCAACTACCGACCTCCACGATCACAGGTAATCATGACCCACTTTGCATGCAGGGACTTGTCCAGTCCGCGCAGTTGCCGAGGTGCCATGGGGAAGTGGAGACGCCCACGTCCAGTCAACCGCCACGTGGCGCCCAAGGCCGCAGCCTGTTAGGGCCCGCGGTGCTTCGCTCTTGCCCTTCCGTCTCCCTGCACGGCCAAGTCCGGGCGTGCCTTGGGCCCGGGGGCTACTGCCGGTGTTCTGGGAACGAGGGTCCCCAGACTTGCCTGCCTGCGGCCTGCGGCGTGGCTCAAAGGGGGGCCCAGCACGGCCCATCTTCACCAACGCAGACCCAAGACCCTTGCGAGGGGCCAAGCCTCGCGGGGCGGACGACGTGGAGCCTCCTCAGGTGCGACCTCATCAGGCTGGCTCGCGAGGAGGTGGAGAGATCAAGGCGAGGTACCTCACGAGGTGCCCGTGACGCAAGCCATGACGACCAAGGGCGCCAGGCGGGTGCCAGCCCGCGCAGTGTCCTCCTTTCCCCTTTGGTGCCAAGGGGGCAAGCGCAGCCGTGGAGTACCGAGGCATCAGGCAAAGGTTGCCATTTTGGTGCAACAAGAGCAAGACCAGGAGGACTGCAAGACGGAGGTCATCGTGGAGCCCAAGACGGCGTCACCACCAGAGCTTTGTGCAGGCGAAGACTAATTTTGTCAGTATAGCTGGTACTAGTTGTCCCCTTTCAAATTAGCCCGCCATTGTTGCCTCCCTTCCCGCTCGATATTTGGGAAGAGGACCAGGGCCTCTATAAATAGGACCAGCCACCCACAGAGGTGAAGGGTTTTTTGGAGCGAAGGGATTAGAGAAGGGGTTCCTGGAAAAGAGAGAGAGAGAGAGAAGGGTGACTGAACTCCTCCCAGCAGTTCATCCAACCAGCCAAGAACAGACCCTCGCAAGGCTGTTCTTCCTTGTATTGTTCATCATCATCAGCCCAAGAGGCAATCCACCACACCACACACTGGAGTAGGGTATTACACCACAACAGTGGCCCGAACCAGTATAAACCCTGTGTCTCTTGTGTTGTTCTTTCCATAGCTTAGATCTTAGCGAGGCGGAGGGGCGCAGGTAGGTAGGAGGCGAAATCTCCGCGCGAACCCCAGTGTTCGAACCTCAAGGGTCTGCCGGAAGCCGAAATCCGACAACGGTTCATCGTCTTTATCAATGATGGGGAAATATCTTGAATGATGTGCAAAGAAAACAGACATACAACATAATATATAAGTTCCGCTAGAACATTAAGTTGACGTACAACCCTTTCTATAAAAAGTTCAGGTAAAAAAATAGAACAGGTCATAATCAAATGTACTAGCACATAAGTGCTTCACACCCATAGCTCGTATTTAACTAGTACATTAGCTGACAAGATTCAGTTGTTACCTAAAATTAGAGCACATCCAGGTAGCCAGCCCTGCCTCTTCTCCCAAAGAAGGAGTGGCCTCCCCCGCGCGATGGAGTAGGCCTTGTGCCATCCATCATTCCAAGCAACACGAGGAAAGTCTGACGTTGACTCCTGTAATGAACATCATTGACGGACCCGGGAACAAGCGGCGGCGGTAGGACATAGATTGATGGTTTGACCACTTCTTCGACATGCATGAACACTCGATACAGGTACATCCCTAATGTGGTCTGCGGCGGCTTTGGTGACGACGAATAGTACAACCCCGGTTCCTACACCGGTATCTCAACACCAATCACCTTCGGTATGGCAGACGGCTTCTTTATCCATGCCATAACCGTCAGAGCCCAGCTGTCTATAGGAACAAACATACTTACGAGCTCACCTCCAAGGTCGTCGATAAGCACATTCATGGACTCATTGTTCCAAGCACGTCGATGCATGCCATGCAAGGTAAGCTTTGTTAACAACTCAAGCTCATAGGGCACCGAGCCCATCCTGGGTGCCACCGATCTAAGATCGCCAGCACGCCATCATAGAACAAACGCCGGGAAGATTCGAACACACGAATGCAGTCGAAAGTTGTTTAGAACCTGACGAAGAAATCAGCCGGTGGCGGGCAGACTTCGATGAGCAAGTCACTTATTTGGATGTCATGCGCAATGCTAAGAGCTTTGAAAAGGTCGTCCAGCGAGACGGGAGGTCGGTCGCCGTTGATTGTTACCATCCGCACTTTGCCGGCAAACTGGTCATCAAGCATGGTCATGCCACTGTTGAGCGATAACACGCAGCGCCCGAAGGCAGGACGGACCTCAGGATCTCTGGCTCGGAGATCCGTGTTGACCAGCAACAGGATAGTGTGCTTGAGTACAGGGAGTACGAGAGGGGGATTTGGGAGAACTGGAGTAGGAATCGAGATTCCAGAGGTGGGGAAGGGGCGGGGGATTGGGGATGAAAAGGTAGCATGAATTTCGAACACGCACAAATATGCTCTCGGCGCGCAAGCGCATGAAAACACCGGTGGCATCCACATGTCGGCCTAAGAGTCCCTATTCTTTCTTTTTTGAGAGCCCGACCTTCTTTTAGGATATTTTGAGAGCCCGGCCTGAGAGTCATAATTGACCTATTTGGCATTGCGTTAATACTCGGCCCATATTCAACGACACCTCACTGGCCCAAACAAGTGTACCTCATCAAAAAGACACTAAGCTCAAATTATAACTTTAAAAAAGGAGATATACTCTGAACACTGGAGAATGGTGATGCCCTCATTTAGCCCACCAGCAGTTCGAGATAATAAACAGTTCGAAATAATCATATATACAACATTCAAACACCGACTAGTGACTACTACTGACATAAACAACAAGACATGATAGTTCATAAGAAGTCTTGCTACACCACCAAAATGCACCCATCTGCAGCGCTCAGACTCTCGTGATCCAGATGAGAATGACATTCTAAATAGAGGCAACTACTACATAGTAAGAGTGACATAGACGAGGATGACCAAATGACATGGAATATGCATAACAAAAGATAGAACTACCCATCCAGAACAAGCAGCAAAGACAACAAGTCATTCGAAGAGGGATGATCCAACACCATCATAATTTGCAGCCCTGATATAGCCACCAGTGATCTGGAGACACCAGTACTCCACCCTTTCGATGCAACAACCCAATTACCTATCAACCTGAAGGCTTGAACCACATCACTGCTTGTTGGACTCGACACATCCAAGGATCAAAGTGAATCCAGATGCCTTTGTCATTCTCACCTTCTTTTGGCTGTAGGTTGTATCATTGACAATCAAGGGAGTTTTCTCCCGAACTCCTAGGGCTCGCCGTGTAGACACTGTTTTCCATAGCAAACAGAGCCTCTCTACCATCAAGGTCCTTGCCAACGGTGACCTCCTGGTTAATCGGATAATTGAGTCCGAGAAACAGAGAGTGTGAACCATGGCTATTTACCCGCCTCCAACTAAAAAATCCTGAAGGCCCCAGCAAGCTGGTATCCTGCTCATAGACGTAACAACCATTGCCCGGATACTCACGTATTTCACGGTGCTTTCATACAGTGGGGTTTTTGCAATATAACTTTTCTAGCTCATGTGTCCGAATGATCATCTGTCTTTTGCCATCGTCTGATCGAGCAAGGAACCAGTTGTGCTTCCCTTTTTGGCAAAGGTGGTGTGATTACAAAGGGTAGTAACTGTAGGGACACTGAATCATATCAAAAAGGACAGGCATTGTTAATGTAAGATCAGCATTGTTCAGAGTATGAGTAGGATAATTGTCGGATTTCGGGTTCCGGCAGACCCTTGAGGTTCGAACACTGGGGTGCGCACGGAGATTTCGCCTTCTACCTGCCTGTACCCCTCCGCCTCGCAAAGATCTAAGCTATGGAAAGAACAGCACAAGGGACACAGGGTTTATACTGGTTCGGGCCACCGTTGTGGTTTAATACCCTACTCCAGTGTGTGGTGTGGTGGATTGCCTCTTGGGCTGATGATGATGAGTAATACAAGGAAGAACAGCCTCGCGTGGGTCTGCTCTTGGCTAAGGGGATGAACTGCTAGGAGGAGTTCAGTTACCCTTCTCTATTTCTCTCTCTGATTTCCTCTCTGAATCCGACCCTTCCTACCCTGTGGGTGGCAATTCCTATTTATAGGCAAAGGCCCTGGGCCTCTTCCCAAATATTTAGCGGGAAGGGCGCCAACAATTGGCCATTTTGAAGGGGAGCATCTGGTACACTTATCCTGACTAAAGTTGTTCCTCGCCTGCCAAAGGCTCTGGTGGTGACGCTGGCTTGGGCTCCACAATGACTTCCTCCCTGCCATTGGACTGGTCTTGGTCTCGTTGCACCAAAACGGGTGCCTTTGCTTGATGCTCTTGCCTCCGCTTGCTCCCTTTGCACCAAAGAGGAAAGGAGGACACTGCGCGGGCTGGCGCCCGCCTGGCACCCTTGGTCGTCATGGCTTGCGTTACGGGCACCTCGCGAGGTACCCCGCCTTGATCTCTCCGCCTCCTCAGGAGCCAGCCTGATGGGGCCGTGCCTGAGGAAGCTCCGTGTCATCGGCCCCGCGAGGCTTGGCCCCTCACGAGGGTCTTGGGTCTATGTTGATGAAGATGGGCCGCGCTGGGCCCCCTTTTGAGCCACGCCGCAGGCCGCAGGCAGGCAAGTCTGGGGACCCTCGTTCCCAGAACGCCGATAGTAGCCCCCGAGCCCAAGGCACGCCCGGACTTGGTCGTGCAGGGAGGCGAAAGGGCAAGGGCGAAGCACCGCGGGCCCTAACAGCCTGCGGCCTTGGGCGCCGTGTGGCGGTTGATGGGACATGGGCGTCTCCACTTCCCCATGGCACCTCGGCAATTGCATGGATTGGACAAGTCCCTGCATGCAAAGCGGGTCATGATTACCTGCGATCGTGGAGGCCGATGGTTGGCCCTCGCTGGCCATAAGTACGGATCGGCGCGCGCCCTTCCAGTTCATCCCCCCTTGGTTCTCCTTCTAATTCATGGCCCCATCGAGGAGGTTCTCGGCCGCAGAGAAGGGGAAGGCTCGCCAGGTTGACCCTGCCTCTCCCCCGCCAAAGCGCGGCCGAGGGCGCCCTCGCAAACATCCTGTGGCCACCACGGCAGCTCCCCGCGGCCGTGGAGACGATTTCCAGCTCGGTGACGGGCGGACTGCCGTGGCCGGGGGGCACGCTTTGGCCGCGCGTCCCCCTAGGCCGCGCTTTCGCGCTGCAGAGGTGCTGCCGGAGTTTGTTGTGTGGTCGGCGGAGCCGACTAGCACCTGGCTTCAACTTCCTCGCTTCCTCCTCGGCGAGCTCCCGGCCAGCGCCCCGGCCGGCCTCTGGCTTCAGGCAGACGGCTGCTACAGCCGGGCCTCATGGGCTTCACTGGAGGTCTCTGCAGCCACGAGCCTGGCCTTGACCCGTGGTTGGCAGACGTTTGCCCACGTGCGTAGCCTGAGCCGTCGGTGCACCCTGCACTTCAAGTTTGACGGCGACGCCACCCTCAACGTGAGGGTGTTTGGGGAAGATGGTCGCCGCGCAGGGTGCTGCCCTGAGGACGAAGACCGTGGCCGGGAACCTAGCCCCGGCGATGATGGAGAGGACAGCGCTCACGTGATTGGCGACGCTCAGGGTTACCCAAGCTTCACCGGTTCTTCTTCAGGCGGCGACTCTTATAGCGGCGGCCGCGGTCAGCCTCCACGCCGTCGTACCTACTTGGGAGGTGGTAGCGTGTCTGCCCGCCGTCGCACCTCGGTGAAGCGCGAGAGGGAGTCTGCCTGAGCCCCGAAGGCAGCTCGAGTCTTCCCTGCAGGCCAGTGTGAGGTGAGCTGCGCCTGATTTGTTCTTTCTTTTCCTTTTTCCTGCGTAAAAAGACAGTAGCGTGGAGCCCCGCGGGGGCGTGTTTGGGTTATTGCTGTTAATCATCGCTTTGCTTCCGTTATCGTGCCTTCCGGCTACGTGCCCACGCGTGGATAGTTCCCGGCCCCAGCCGTGGGGGGCGATCGACCCAAGCCCTGTGTTCGTGTCGCGGTGCCCGTGGGGCACGGACTGGAGGGGTGCTCCTGTAATGGACTCAAGTCGCGAAACCTCTGAACGACTAGGACTGGACACTCACGAGGGCGCACGGCTGCCCCCCTCGCGAGGCCTTGCATAAGAGAAATCGAGGCAGGAGAGTGAAAAGTCGAAGAACCGCAAGCTAAAGGCGGCAACAGCTTCAATAAAACTTCGAATGAGAATGAACAAGCAAACTGCGGAAAGCAAATGAAAAAGCCGCGTCCGGCACCTAATCTAGTCTTCGATGTCTTCTGACCAGCGCGGAGCTAAGTGCTGGCACTGGGCGTGCGAGGGAGCCCCAGGGGCTGAGGCCGGCGCTCCTGAGCCTCCGGGGCGTGTACAGCCCCAACTCATTATTACGTGAGAGTGTCACGGGCGGCGAGCTTCACAGGCGTTGGCCTTCTTCACAGGCTCTGGGCCTTTTCCAAAACACGACAGCTTCACAGGCATTCGCCTTGCTTCACAGGCTCTGGGCCTTTTCCGAAAAGGATAATCTTCATAGGCATTCGCCTTGCTTCACAGGCTCTGGGCCTTTTCTAAAATGCGACAGCTTCACAGGCATTCTCCTTGCTTCACAGGCTCTGGCCCTTTTCCAAAAAGGATAATCTTCACAGGCATTCGCCTTGCTTCACAGGCTCTGGGCCTTTTCCAAAACGCGACAGCTTCACAGGCATTCGCCTTGCTTCACAGGCTCTGGGCCTTTTCCAAAACGCAACAGCTTCACAGGCATTCACCTTGCTTCACAGGCTCTGGGCCTTTTCCAAAAAGGATAATCTTCATAGGCATTCGCCTTGCTTCACAGGCTCTAGGCCTTTTTAGGGGTAGAACCTCCGGAGGTGTTGGATGTTCCATGCGTTCTGGACCGGCACTCCCTCCTGAGTCTCCAAGCGCGCGGAGCCCAGCTTGGAAACATGAACAGCCTTGAACGGGCCCTCCCACATGGGAGAGAGCTTGTGCAGTCCCTCCCTGGAGAGAACCCGCCTGAGCATGAGGTCTCCTACCTCGAGAGTCCTGGGGCGGATGTTGCGGCAGTGATATCATCGCAGTGCTTGTTGGTACCTCGCCGCTCGCAGCGCGGCTTCTCGGTGACGTTCCTCCCCCAGCACGAGGTCCATCCCCCGCATGGCGTCCTGCTGCGCCTCATCGAACGCCAGGACCCGTGCGGAGTGGCGTCTGACCTCGTGAGGGAGGACCGCTTCGGCTCCGTAGACTAGGAAGAACAGGGTCTCTCCAGTCGGCTTGGTCGCGGTTGTGCGGATGGACCACAACACCGACTGAAGCTCGTCGTACCAACCTCTGTCGCAGGCCTCCAGCTTCTTCTTGAACGTCCTGGTCTTGAGGCCCCTCAGGACCTCTGCGTTGGCTCGCTCGGCCTGGACGTTGCTTTGGGGGTGCGCCACCGAAGCGTGGCATATCTGCGTTCCAAGTTTAGCACAATATGTTTTGAAGAGGTTACTAGTGAACTACGAACCGTTGTCTGTGATGATGCAGTTCGGCACCCCGAACCGGCTCACGATACCCCTGATAAACTTGACCGTCGAACCTGCGGGGATGGTGCGGACGGCCTCTACTTCAGCCCACTTGGTGAACTTGTCCACGGCGACGTAGAGGTAGCGGTTGCCCCCTGGCGCCCGAGGGAACGGGTCCATGATGTCCAGCCCCCAGACTGCGAATGGCCATGAAAGGGGTATAGTCTGCAGGCCTCCTGCCGGCTGATGGATCTGCTTGGCGTGGAACTGGCAGGCCTCACAAGCTTTCACCAGTTCGACGGCATCACTGAGTGCGGTGGGCCAATAAAACCCACTGTGGAATGCCTTGCCGACGAGGGTCCGCGATGATGAATGATGTCCACAGTCTCTGCCGTGTATATCTTCCAGCAGTTCCTTTCCTTGCTCCCTGGAGATGCAGCACAGGGATACATTGTTTGGTCGCTTCCGGTAGAGCTCTCCATCCTTGATGCAGTATGCCATGGCCTGCCGTGCCACACGCTCCGCTTCCTCCTCCTTCTCCGGCAAGGTCCCTTGTGTTAAGTAACTCCGGAGCTCCGTGATCCAGCACCCCTCCTCAGGTTCCATCGTCAGGAGCAGGCGTGCTCCTGAGGCCGGGCCATAGATCGGGGCTCCTGAGGCAGGTGGCTGGGGGAGCTCCTCCCGAGGCTGAGCCGTGTTTGACAATGACGGCAGGGCTGAGGGCTTGAAGAGCCGCTCCTCAAAGACGCCAGGCTCCTGAGGTAACCGCCTGGATGCCCGTTTGGCGATGTCGTCGGCCTCCTGATTGGTGCCACGGGGCACATGCTGCAACTCCAATCCCCAGAATTGCTTCTCCATCCTGCGGACCTCCGCAAGGTATGCTTCCATGTGCTCATCTTTCGGCTCGTACACCTTGTTGGAGAAGTTGACAAGGAGCTGCGAATCGCCCTTGATGGTGAGGCGTTTCACCCCCAGGGCAGCTGCGGCCTTCAAGCCCGCTATTAAACCTTCATACTCCACTATGTTGTTGGAGACCTTTACACCCTACTGGAAACAGAGCTGTACAGCATAGTAGATCTTGTCCTGAGTGGGTGATATAAGCATTGCCCCAGCCCCAGCGCCATGCCTGGAGAACGCCCCATCGAATTGCATGACCCGGCCTTCTGGCGCTTCGCTTCCCAGGGAGAGGGACCGATCCTCGTCAGCCTTGAGGCCTGGTGCCTCCGTCCACACAAAATCCGCTAATGCTGCTCCCTTGATGACTCTGGTCGTGCTGAATTCGAGCTGAAATGCTTGCAGTTCTATGTTCCACTTAGCGACCCTTCCAGCTGACTTAGGGCTCCTGAGCACTCTCTCCAGGGGGTATGACGAGACGACCTTGATGGGGTGACCCTGAAAGTAGTGCCGCACCTTGCGCGAGGCTACCAGTAGCGCGAGGAGGAGCTTTTGAGGCATGGGGTACCGTGCCCTCGCGTCCTGCAACACCGTGCTGACGAAGTACACTGGGTGCTCAACGAGGTTGTGTGCGCCAGTGCTGGTGGCGCCCTCCGGAGACCGTGGCGCCTCCTGAGGTGACGAGGCCTCCTGAGGCTGGCCATATGGGAGAGGGGCCTCTTCCGCCTCTAGTGCTCTCCTCTGCGGCGGCTGATCCTCCTCAGCCACGGTGGCGGTTTCTGTGGGCCTTCCTTGTTCCTGTTTTGCCTTGTCCCGGGCTGCTGCTGTGGTTTTGATTCGACGCTCCTCCCTAACCGCCACCAAGGCTGTGCTGGCGGAGTAGGGAGTGGCGGCGAGGTAAAGCACCAGGGGCTCTTGAGGGTGCGGAGCCACCATGACCGGAGGGCTGGTCAGGTATCTCTTGAGATCCTGGAACGCCTTGTCGGCCTCTTCAGTCCATTCAAAGGGCCCCTTTTTCTTCATTAGCTGTAAGAAAGGCAACGCTCGCTCCCCCAACTTGGATATGAAGCGCCCTAGCGCGGTCACGCGCCCAATGAGCTTCTGTATTTCTCTGAGGGTCTTTGGCAGGCTCATGTCCTCGACCGCCTTGACCTTTTCCGGGTTAGCCTCGATGCCTTGGTGGGACACGAGGAAACCCAAGAGCTTGCTCGAGGGGACTCCGAACACACACTTCTCTGGGTTGAGCCGCAGGTTCACTGCATTGAGGCTCGCGAAGGTTTCCTCCAGGTCTTGTATCAGGGTCCTGGCCTCCCGAGACTTCACCACAATGTCATCAGCGTAAGCCACAACATTCTTCCCAAGCTGCGGGCCCAAGGTGATGTGCATCAGCCGCTGAAAGGTCGCCCCTGCGTTACGCAGCCCGAATGGCATGCATGTGTAGCAGTACACCCCACACGGGGTTAGGAAGGCTGTCTTTTCGATGTCTTCTACCGCCATCTTGATCTGGTGATACCCAGAGAAGGCATCCAAGAAGCATAGCAGGTCGCATTCTGCGGTGGAATCGATGATCTGGTCGATGCGGGGGAGCGGGAACGGATCTTGCAGGCATGCCTTGTTGAGGTTGGTGAAGTCGACACACATGCGCTCCTTCCCTCCCTTCTTTGGCACAACGACAGGGTTGGCTAACCAATCCGGGTATCGGACCTCGCGAATGACCCCAGCGGCTTCTAGTTTGCGGGTCTCTTGGACGATGAAGGCCTGCTTTTCTGTGGACTGCCGCCTTGCCTTCTGCTTCACTGGGCGCATGTTGGGGCACACGTTGAGGTGATGCTCGATTACGCTCCTAGGGATCCCCGCCAACTGGTCAGGCTCCCAAGCGAATACCTTCTTGTTTACACGCAGGAACCTGACTAGAGCCACCTCCTGCTCAGGCCTGAGGTTGGCGCCTATGGTGAAAGTGGCATTGGTGGACCCGTCCTCATCGACGGGTATCTACTTGGTTTCTGCCTTGTCTTGGGTGAACAACTGTTTCTTCTTGGCGGGTGCAGCCCCCTTGGGCTCGGGGGTCTCCGAGTCGGCAGGCTGTGCCGACGCCGCCATCTTGAAGGCGAGCTTGAGCACTCGTAGTGCGTCTCCGGTGTCCCCGTGCACTGTGAGGACACCGCTGCTCCCGGGCATCTTCATGAGGTTGTACGCCGGGTGCGTCGCGGCCATGAACTGGGCCAGCGCTGGGTAGCCAAGGATGGTGTTGTAGGGGAGGCCGATGGGGGCGATGTCGAAGTCGACCAGCTCCGTGCGGAAGTTGTTGTAGGTGCCGAAGGTTACTGGGAGCCGGATCTGTCCCAAGGAGCTGGATGATCCGCCCCCAACGCCTGAGAAGGGCCGGCTGGGTTGCAGCCGTTCTAGGGGTATGCAGAGGAGGTTGAAGGCCTCAACCGAGAGCACATTGAGGCCCGCACCGCCATCGATGAGAGTTCTGGTGACGGCCACCTGGCAGATGGTGGGGGTGCACAGCATGGGGAGCGCACCCGAGCAGGCCGAGTTGAAGGGGTGGTCCTCCAAGCTGAAGGTCAGGCCGGCCTTGGGCGTTGCCAGGTCCAGGAGAGCCCCCTGCCGCATGGAAGTGGCGCTGACCCGGCGGATGAACGTCTTGACGTGGTGACTCGTAGGCGGCGCCTGCGAGCCGCCCAGGAGGGCCGCGACGACCGGGGGTGTTGATGTAGCGTGGTAGGCGGGGAAGAGGCTGCGGAGCTCTGCCCAAGAGGCCACGGAGGCGGCCGGTAGGTGGAGAAGCCATGCGCGCGGAGCGCCGGTGAGGGCCATGGGGAGCCAGTTGGCCATGACCCTATCGTCACCTCCAGCTTAGAGGATGGCCTCCTCGTACGCCAGCAAGAAGGCTAGTGGATCAGTCGCGCCGCTGTAGCGCGGCGGCGTCGTTGGCTTGGACTTGTCCGGCCACCGTACTCGTTGCAGGGCTGGGGCTAGGGCTTGGAGCCCCCTAGCCCCCGTGCTGGCGCCGGCGGCCGGAGCGGGCGGCGCGCTACTCATCACGAGGCAGGTCGTGGCGGTGGCGGAAGGGGAAACTCCGGTGCACCACTACCTGGCGCGCCAAATGTCGGATTTCGGGTTCCGGCAGACCCTTGAGGTTCGAACACTGGGGTGCGCGCGGAGATTTCACCTTCTACCTGCCTATACCCCTCTGCCTCGCTAAGATCTAAGCTATGGAAAGAACAGCACAAGGGACACAGGGTTTATACTGGTTCGGGCCACCGTTGTGGTGTAATACCCTACTCCAGTGTGTGGTGTGGTGGATTGCCTCTTGGGCTGATGATGATGAGCAATACAAGGAAGAACTGCCTCGCGTGGGTCTGCTCTTGGCTAAGGGGATGAACTGCTAGGAGGAGTTCAGTTACCCTTCTCTCTCTCTCTCTCTCTCTCTCTCTCTCTCTCTCTGATTTCCTCTTTGAATCTGACCCTTCCTACCCTGTGGGTGGCTAGTCCTATTTATAGGCAAAGGCCCTGGGCCTCTTCCCAAATATTTAGCGGGAAGGGCGCCAATAATTGGCCATTTTGAAGGGGAACATCTGGTACACTTATCCTGACTAAAGTTGGTCCTCGCCTACCAACGGCTCTGGTGGTGACGCTGGCTTGGGCTCCACAATGACTTCCTCCCTGCCATTGGACTGGTCTTGGCCTCGTTGCACCGAAACGGGTGCCTTTGCTTGATGCTCTCGCCTGCGCTTGCTCCCTTTGCACCAAAGAGGAAAGGAGGACACTGCGCGGGCTGGCGCCCACCTGGCACCCTTGGTCGTCATGGCTTGCATCACGGGCACCTCGTGAGGTACCCCGCCTTGATCTCTCCGCCTCCTCGCGAGCCAGCCTGATGGGGCCGTGCCTGAGGAAGCTCTGTGCCATCCGCCCCGCGAGGCTTGGCCCCTCACGAGGGTCTTGGGTCTATGTTGATGAAGATGGGCCGCGCTGGGCCCCCTTTTGAGCCACCCCACAGGCTGCAGGCAGGCAAGTCTGGGGACCCCCCGTTCCCAGAACGCCGACAATAATGCAAGAAGCAACATTGATATGTCCCTGTTGGAACTAGGAGGAAAATACAGGGAAATATATTGTGACGCCCCGAGACCGATGCGCCAGGAGTCTTCCAGTTATTCGCCGTCTTTGCCATGTCGTTTGCTTGCGTGTTGCATCTTGTCATGTCATCATGTGAATTGCATCATGATGTTTTCAAAATTTGCATTCGTCTGGGTCCCCCAGTTCTTTCCGTTGTCCGTTCTGAGCCCGGACATACTTGCACGTGCCCGCGGAACCTCCGAAATATTACTCTATAAGTGGCTGAAAAATGTTCTCGGAATGGGTTGAAAGTTGGCATGCGGTCTTATTATAGTGTAGCTAGACCGTCTGTCAAGTTTCATCGCATTCGGAGTTCATTTGATTCCCCAATGGATAACTATAGCGGCAATATAGTCGGTCAAATTGTCAGACATTTTTGATGTGTGGAAACAGTTGCCGGGCTGCACTCCTTCCCTCTCATCTCAGCCCAACCACCTCTGCACAGCCCACTAGCCCCAACTAGGCCCAACTACCTTCCTCCTCCGCCCAGAGCCGTCCGATTCGATCGGAGGGTCCAAAACCACCCCCAAGAACCAAACCCTAGCCTCCCTGCTATATAAGGAAGGCCTAAACCACCAGATTTGGAAATCTCCCTCTCCTTCCTCATTCTCAGCACAGACCGAACCCACCTTCGCCACTTGGCACGCCACCACTCACCTGCGCCGCCATCCTCCACCTCGCCCCCGCCACTTGGCAATGAACCAGTGGTCGGCTGCCGCCCACGCACCCGCTCCAACCAACCGCTCCATGCCACGCGGCCCTCCCCAGCTCCCAGTGCTGCGACCCGCCGGGCCTGACTGCCGCCCGCCTGAGGCCGATCTGTGAACGAGCAAGCCGTAGCTCCTCCCGAGAGCCCCTGCCCGCAAGAGCCTCGCGCCTCCGTGTCACACCCTGATTTTCATGCCACAAAATTTAAGCTAACAATCATGATAAAATTTGGTTTGACAAAAACTTTTGAGTGTTTTAGACCTTGCCTTGTTTGGATTTTGTCTGTTGTTCGCAAGTTCTCTAAAAATCAAATAAATCCTCCAACTCCTATACTTCATCTCCTTGCTCCAAACTCTTGAACCAATGATCATGCCATGTGTATAGGACATAAAAATAATTTCTTGCAAAAAATATTTGGCCAAATAGTATTTTCTAAAATTATTTTTCCACAACCCCTGAATTGAGGTTTGCACTGCAAGTACTTGATTTGGGGTGTGAAAAATCTTTCAAAAGGTATATTTGAATCCTATTAGATATAGGACTCCCATAAACCACAAAAATATAATTTTAAAAGTTATTTTCCTATTTTATTTAAAAGCTTTTTCTTAAGGCCAGAAATGGTCTTTAATAGGGAAAAAATATTTTATTGTTTCAAAAAATATTTGACAAAAATCAGGGAAACTCAATGGACATATATTTCATGTTCAAAATGTTGGTCAAATCCCACAAAAACCATTTCTGCCCATTTCAAGGATTTGAAATATTTCTACAGGAAATATTCCCCAACAATTCCAAGAACATTCTAGCATGTCACATATGACATGTTTGATGATCTTGCCAAGTATCATGTCATCGAGAATAGTATAACCCCATGAAATCTCCTCAAAACCATTTCTGTCCATTTTGAAGTTTGAGCAACTTTACATTGCCAAACATGTCCAAATGTTCTCAAACCTTGTGAACATGCTCAAATGGTCTAATTATTCATCTAGACCAAATGGCACAAGTTGGAGAGAATGTTATCTTTCTCAAAGTACCCCAAAACCCTTCCTGTTCAGAACCAAATTTGAACAACTCTACACTGGCGACTTTCTCCTTCTGATCTCAACTTTTGTGGACATGTTCATAACTTCAAATGATGACACTACACCAAGTGGTGCATCAAGGAGAATAGATTTGCATGACTAAATCTTGGTAAATCCATTTCTGTTGATTTCCAGGGTTTACCAAAGTTACATTGGCTACTTTGCCAAATGAGCTCAAACTTGGTGGAACATCCTACTTCTATGTGCCATTCCATCCTGTTAATTCTCGTGGCAAGTGGAATCAATTTTCTTGCCCAAACCAACAACAAACACCTTCTGCCATTTTCCCAAAATCATCATTTTGACCTCTTCCACTAATCTCCTTGAGCTCAACTTTTTATCACAGCTCCTCCTAGCCTTCTCCTACCTCCAGTAACTCTCCCCTGGCCATTTCTCAATGATTGAGGGGTAAAATACCCCCATTTACCTCCCTGGACAGCCCCTCTCTCCCTCTTCCTCTACCTCTCTCCTCTCCTACTGGCTCACCAGGGCACCCAAGGCCACCACCCATTTGTTTACTCCTCCCCTGACCCCCTAGACACTAGTGGCCACGCCCTGGGCGCCAAAAAGATGCCAATGCTAGCCATATGCGTGCTCTGGAGCACGCTACAGTGCACCAGGGCACTGTAGCCGCGTCCTGCCCGAGGCTTCTGACCACCTATGGCCCTCCCCTTGTGTCCCCCGAGGCCGCCTCGGCGTCTGGGACATGCAAGACGGTCGGCCCCCTCCTCCTTCTCCCTCCTCTTGCCCCAGCTCGCACGCGCGCCGGCCGCCCGAGCGCTCCAATGGGCAGCCTCACACGCGCAATGCTCTGGCCCTTCCCCGCTATCTCTCTTCTCTCCCCTCGCCCTAGACCAACCCCGCGAGCACCCCAGACACGCCCACGCGTGCCCCCGTGACTTGCAGCGACGGCAACAGCCTCGCCGGCGAATGAGCTCACGGTGCACCATCGCCCCGCCATAAAAGGCCACCCCGAGCCCTCTCTGGGCTCGGTTCACTGCCTCTTCCCCCAGCAACTTCCTCGAGCAGCCTGATCCTTCTCCTGCACCTTCCTTCTCCTCCAACCACCGCACGGCCGCCGCTTCGGCTCGCTCAAATTCGAGCAACACCGAGCTCACCTCCCTCCCTTTCGTCCACACAAAAGCTCCCAGTGGTCCGGCGAACCTCCCCACCTCCTCGAACCGTCGCAGGGATGCTCGAACACCGAGAGCCACAGATGGCCAACGACCTCCCCCGCCACCGTCAAAGCTGCGGTCACCTCGGCCCCCTCCGGCGGCCGTGACCTGCACTAGCAGATGCCCCAATCCACGCTGAGCTCGCCCATAGGCGGAGCGCCGCGGGAGACGGCCGGAGGCGCCGGCTATCGTTGGACGAACGCCGGCGTGCGCTCTGCCTCCCCTGCTCAGCCTCGAGCGGGAGGTAGAGGATGACCGCCCCGCCAGCTAGCAGGGGGCCCGCCCGTCAGCGGCAGAGGCGACCGAGCCGGCCCACCAGTCGGGTTAAGTGGAAACGGCTTCGGTCCGATCCGCTTACCCCGCTGGGTCGCGCCCTCCCGCAGTACGCCTTCGGCGTCACCACCTCTGCCCACGCAGCCGAGCCCCCAGGCCGGCCTAGTGGCGTCCTGCCACTAAATCTCGCCCGGTGCGCCCAACCGCCGCCCAGATCCGGCCCATTTAGGTATATCCTTTGTCTTTTTCTTTTTCAAGTCAACTTCAAAAATCCATAAATAATTCAACAGAGCTCCAAATCCAATGATTCAAATTTCTAGTAGCTCCATAAATCATGATCTATCACATGGTGCTATTTCCACATTTTTCCAAAAACTTTCTCTTCAGAAATATTTATCAAAATCCTATTTTTCTATTTCTATCATAAACTTTAGAAAATCATAGAGGGCTCAAATTTGATCCAAATGCCATGATTCAAATTTCCAGATGCTCCTAAGTTCATAACTTAGTTTATGAACATTTTTCTTAATACCTTCTATGCCACACAATATAATGAGCCATTTCTTCATATTTGTCAACTTTGCAAATTCATAGGGAATTCACTTGAACTCCAAATCCAGTGAAACCAACTCCTAGATGCTTCTAAAATCATGGATTGTTAAATGGGTGCCTTTGCTCATCCATAACCCCTTGATTCCATCATCCTTTTCAAAAATATATTTCTGTACACTTCTTGCAAATCCGTAACCCCTTGATTCCATCATCTCAAAATGTTTAGAAATATCCACTGACCTAATTCCAATGAAACCACTCTGGTTAATTTTCATATAACCAGAGATGTCCTAGAAAAGTCAAATCAATATTTTTGGAGCACTTTTATTTCTGCCTTGTTGTGTTGCGTATTATGGTTGCCTTCAACGATAGTTGACGAAGTAGAAGTAATTCTTGGAGTTGGACCAGAGATATTTGAAGACCTCGAAGACTTTGTTAAAACAGGCAAGCAGCCCTTTGACCATGTCTAAGAAACCCCTTATATGCATGTCATATGGCACTTTTATTGCTTGCATCGAAGTCATGATAAAATGGTGACCACTTGAGGTGGTTTGCCTCCGTTGCTTTTCTCATTGACACTTGCATGATGCATGACCCTACCTTTCTATGAGGGTTATGCCGGTGGGAGTAGATAGGATGCTAAGTAGTGCTACGCAAAAAGGGACGGGAATATGCATGGTGATGGAGACAAAGTATTTTGAAAGGACTTTTCGAAAACCCCGTTGGTTGCCACTTATGCCCGAGGGAGATAATGAGATGGGTAACCACTTGGTGACAAAGTGGTGTACCGAGGCAAGGGTGTGTGTTGTTTTCGAAAATGGATTAGATTTAAGATTTGTCGACTGTCCCAACCTTACATGCGCAACCACTCTACCCTTATATGGGAAAGGGCATTATTGATTACCTTGGCCGACACTAGTTTGGAGCCCACATTACTAGTGACGGGAGAGTTGTTGGTGCGCTCTCTCGGGACGGGGTCGTTCTAGGTAGGGCGACCATGACTATTTTCACAGGGCACCGGATACACCGTTGTGTTCCCTCTCGGATGTTACGATCTCGAGTGAGTCTCGTATGATGTATATCGTGAGTATACGGAACAACGAGTGGACTCCTTGTTAGTGTCGTCTAGGGAAAGATAGTGATCGGGTGCTTACCCCGGGTACTTGAGGTACCGCGGGTCGTGGATGACACGGAAGTTCCCCGGATCTTGTGGGTAAAGTGTGCAACCTCTGCAGAGTGTAAAGCTATTCGAATAGCCGTGTCCACGGTCAAGGAAAGTTGGGCGATGCTGCTTAAACTACGTCCACATGTTTACAAACCAGTGTGTGTGTTTGGATAAGTGGGAAGAACTACTTTGGGTCAAGTCAAAGGACTTGACGTGATTGAGTTGGGTTGATGAACATTCTATTTATGTTGATATATGTAACCTATCTTCATGGTTAATTGAATTCTCCTGGTGCATGTCTTACAAGTTGTTGATCATGTCATTGCACTCAAAACTAGCTTTCCGCAAAAATTTACCTATATCATGTATTGTTGTACCTTGAACCAAAACATGGGTTTCTTGCGAGTACATTCAAAGTACTCATTGGCTTGCCACTGGTTATTTTATTGGCCAGGCATGAAATAACATGATATGAAGAAGAGTAACTCGGTGACGAACATGCGAGCTAGGACGCTTCCCAGTCAGAATGCCTATAGGGTTAAGGCAGATGGCATGGGTCCAAGTTATCGACGAAGATTTCCGGTGCGATGTTATACTCAAGACTTGACCATAATGGTCCAACTTGTGTAATACAGTATGTATGGATGTAAGACTCTGGTTATTCAGTTTCTGTGTGTTCAGTGAGCATTGATCTCTGGGATCACTGTACACATGCATTTGGTGATCACGACTTATGAGTCGGGGTCCCCACAGAGCTGGTATCAGAGCCATCCTGACTGTAGGAAGCCTTAGTTAGCATGGTCGTCAGATAGGGTAAAATTATTTGTAAAACTATTACTAGTTTCCAAAACTATCTATACTTCTCTTCCCTTCTCAGTTTTTCAAAAACTAAGGTATACTTTCCCTATCGATCTCTTCCCTTCAAAACTATTGCAAACGGTCGCTAGCACCCACAAGCCCCTGACCACGGGATTCCTTGTAATTCTCGTGGATAGACTAGAAGGAGTACACCTTGCCAAATACTCACCCAGCTCTTCTGAACCCAAGATTCGCGACACCACGACAAGACAGTGCCAACAGAAGATACGCCTTTGAAGAAAGAGGACATGAAGACTGAGAGGATGGTGACACTTTTGAATTTGCCCAGGATGATGCAACGTTAGCCTATGATGATCATGGCATAGGATATGCAAGATCATGATATACATTGCTAATAGAGTAACCCTGTCACTACCGTTGTTGTATCGGCAACCACCGGTGGATGAGAACCTCACCATTTGGTCTGCCTCACTATAGTGAGCAGGAAAATGGTTCTCTTCATCCCCCGCTCTTGGTGTCGATGTTGTCATCAACGTAACCGACATGTTGGACCTCTACTATGCCTTGATAATGTCATTGCATAAAGGATTACCTACCTGGTACCATCGACGCCTTAGAAGACAAAACGGGATCGTCATGATAAGAAGACAACAGAAGACCGAGTCAATGCTTGCTACGAGGAGCCACCTTCACCCCATCACCTCAACAGGCAAGAAGTTGTTGAAGAATCTTCAGGCTCAACCTGGATCGTTTCATCGAACAACTACAAGAGACGTAGCAACACCTGAGGAAAACTCAGAAGACTGCATGAGGCTCAAGGCATGATTACTGAATCCAAGAACCCCTAGGGTAGGATGAGTCGTGTACCCCCTATGCGCAGTCGAGTCCGTATGATGGTTCGAATAGAACCATGATTGTGTGTTGCTTGTTTTTATTTGTTTGTGTTTTAATATCAGCCACCCTTTTGCCCTAGGCAACTAGTATGCGGCTATATCACCTGCCTTATTTTATTGTTTGTGTTTGGCCCTTTCAGCCCTTGTTTGTTTGCACTTGCACTATAGAACCCCCTTTAGGCATTCCCCTCCTCTATGCTACTTTTCCCTCTCATCTCTCTCCTCAACTGAAGACCAGCAAGACAAGCTACACCAAGGATTCTACCTCGGCAACCAACTAGCATTGAAGACTTCTGCTACAATCTCCACGACCAAGTGCAACCCCGTAGAATTATGTTTAACCCTCCAGACTAGAAACCCATTCCTAGACCCTTCGAGACTTCACAACATACCCCAGCTCGAGTCCTTCACCATGTGCTTAACCCACGGAATTGCAAGAGAACCTGTTAAGCCTCCGTAACCTTGCTTATCACTGGGTTCATTTTGGAACTAGTGGGCATAGTGAACGAGCACATTATCATCCTAAAATAGCACCAGAACTAACGATGCCATAAGGAAGAGCAATTTGAGGATATAGGAATAGAGGACAAATGACTTCATGAGTTTGTATCAGTGACCCTGATGAATTATCTAAGACTTTGGTAAATCATGAGTGATGATTGGATTTGGCCTATACGAGATGATGCTTTCGATGGTATAAGGTTATTTGTTGGAAGGACTAGATAGACTATTGGCATCTCAGAAACCGTGCTTAAGGATAAGATAATAAAATGTTCACTCGCACACTAGAATCTTTGAAACCCTTAAGCCCTACTAAGCCACAACATGGTTGGGTCATTACCATAGGTCTTGACTCTAAATCAAGAACACCTCGTACCATGCTCAAAAGCGTCCATCACCAATGCCTCAGCCCACTTTACGTACCCCATAGACTTCATGGAGTGCTTGGACAAGTTAGTTGTCATCTTTCTTTGATGACATACTTGTCTACCCGAAGACGGAAGAAGAATCGTTGAGCTGGTCAAGGAACATCTGAAGATCGTCATGTCTAGGAGGAAGAACTACACCAACCACCATCTTCAAGAAGTATACCTCCGCATCAAAGACCAGGCATATCTGCAAACCACTTCTCTCAAAGGAACCAAGCATTTCCATGTCAAAGGGAAGATCACACCAAGATTTATCGGCCCTCTCCAAGATCACTGCAAGACGAAGAATAGACGGCTACCAGCTAGAGTTATCACCTGAGTCACCCATTGTGCACAACGTTTTTCCACACGACACCACTCCGGAAACGTTTCCAACTTCCTAACTAGACCGGTCTCTACAAGGACATCGACCACGAGCCATCGACCTCCAGCCCAATATGACCTACGCGAGAGACCCCAATTGCAACCTGGATCAAGAGGAGCGTCATACGCGAAGCCACACCATCAAGTACTTCAAGCTCAATGGAGCACTACACGGAAGCAGAAGCAGTATGAGGACGTGAAGACTACCCCAAATCCAAGTTTCCGTATTCCTTTCCGCGCCTAGTCTGGGAATCTCGGGGACGAGATTCTTGTAGGGGGGGTAGGTCTGTCACACCCTGATTTTCATGCCACAACACTTAAGCTAACAATCATGATAAAATGTGGTTTGACAAAAACTTTTGAGTGTTTTAGACCTTGCCTTGTTTGGATTTTGTCTGTTGTTTGCAAGTGCTCTAAAAATCAAATAAATCCTCCAACTCCTATACTTCATCTCCTTGCTCCAAACTCTTGAACCAATGATCATGCCATGTGTATAGGACATAAAAATAATTTTTTGCAAAAATAATTTGGCCAAATAGTATTTTCTAAAATTAGTTTTCCAAAACCCTGAATTGGGGTTTTTACTGCAAGTACTTGATTTGGGGTGTGAAAAATCTTTCAAAAGGTATATTTGAATCCTATTTGATATAGGACTCCCATAAACCACAAAAATATAATTTTAAAAGTTATTTTCCTATTTTATTTAAAAGCTTTTTCTTAAGGCCAGAAATGGTCTTTAATAGGGAAAAATTATTTTATTGTTTCAAAAATATTTGACAAAAATCAGCGAAACTCAATGGACATATATTGTCCATATATAAGAGTTTCAACACATGGTCATGTTCAAAATGTTGGTCAAATCCCTCAAAAACCATTTCTGCCGATTTCAAGGATTTGAAATATTTCTACAGGAAATATTCCCCAACAATTCCAAGAACATTCTAGCATGTCCCATATGACATGTTTGATGATCTTGCCAAGTATCATGTCATCGAGAATAGTATAACCCCATGAAATCTCCTCAAAACCATTTATGTCCATTTTGAAGTTTGAGCAACTTTACATTGCCAAACATGTCCAAATGTTCTCAAACCTTGTGAACATGCTCAAATGGTCTAATTATTCATCTAGACCAAATGGCACAAGTTGGAGAGAATGTTATCTTTCTCAAAGTACACCAAAACCCTTCCTGTTCAGAACCAAATTTGAACAACTCTACATTGGCGACTTTCTCCTTTTGATCTCAACTTTTGTGGACATGTTCATAACCTCAAATGATGACACTACACCAAGTGGTGCATCAAGGAGAATAGATTTGCTTGACTAAATCTTGGTAAAGCCATTTCTGTTGATTTCCAGGGTTTACCAAAGTTACATTGGCTACTTTGCCCAAATGAGCTCAAACTTGGTGGAACATCCTACTTCTATGTGCCATTCCATCCTGTTAATTCTCATGGCAAGTGGAATCAATTTTCTTGCCCAAACCAACAACAAACACCTTCTGCCATTTTCCCAAAATCATCATTTTGACCTCTTCCACTAATCTCCTTGAGCTCAACTTTTTACCACAGCTCCTCCTAGCCTTCTCCTACCTCCAGTAACTCTCCCCTGGCCATTTCTCAATGATTGAGGGGTAAAATACCCCCATTTACCTCCCTGGACAGCCCCTCCCTCCCTCTTCTTCTACCTCTCTCCTCTCCTACTGGCTCACCAGGGCACCCAAGGCCACCACCCATTTGTTTACTCCTCCCCTGACCCCCTAGACACTAGTGGCCACGCCCTGGGCGCCAAAAAGATGCCAATGCCAGCCATATGCGTGCTCTGGAGCGCGCTATAGTGCACCAGGGCACTGTAGCCGCGTCCTGCCCGAGGCATCTGACCACCTAGGGCCCTCCCCTTGTGTCCCCCGAGGCCGCCTCGGCGTCTGGGACACGCAAGACGGTAGGCCCCCTCCTCCTTCTCCCTCCTCTTGCCCCAGCTCGCATGCACGCGGGCCGCCCGAGCGCTCCAATGGGCAGCCTCACTCGCGCGATACTCTGGCCCTTCCCCGCTATCTCTCTTCTCTCCCCTCGCCCTAGACCAGCCCCACGAGCACCCCAGACATGCCCACATGTGCCCCCGTGACTTGTAGCAACGGCAACAGCCTCGCCGACGCATGAGCTCACGGTGCACCATCGCCCCACCATAAAAGGCCACCCCGAGCCCTCTCTGGCCTCGGTTCACTCCCTCTTCCCCCAGCAACCTCCTCGAGCAGCCTGATCCTCCTCCTGCACCTTCCTTCTCCTCCAACCACCGCACGGCCGCCGCTTCGGCTCGCTCAAATTCGAGCAACACTGAGCTCACCTCCCTCCCTTTCCTCCACACAAAAGCTTCCTGTGGTCCGGCGAACCTCCCCACCTCCTCGAATCGTCGCAGGGATGCTCGAACGCCGATAGCCACGGATGGCCGACGACCTCCCCCGCCACCGTCAAAGCTGTGGTCACCTCGGCCCCCTCCGGCGGCCGTGACCTGCACTAGCAGATGCCCCGCTCCGTGCTGAGCTCCCATAGGCGGAGCGCCGCGGGAGACGGCCGGAGGCGCCGGCTATCGTCGGACGAGCGCCGGCATGCGCTCTGCCTCCCCTGCTCAGCCTCTAGCGGGAGGTAGAGGACGACCGCCCCGCCGGCTGGCAGGGGGCCCGCCCGTCCGCGACAGAGCCGACCGAGCCGGCCCACCAGTCGGGTTAAGTGGAAACGGCTTCGGTCCGATCCGCTTACCCCGCTGGGTCGCGCCCTCCCGTAGTACGCCTTCGGCGTCACCACCTCTGCCCGCGCAGCCGAGCCGCCGGGCCAGCCTAGTGGCGCCCTGCCACTAAATCTCGCCCGGTGCGCCCAACCGCCGCCCAGATCCGGCCCATTTAGGTAAATCCTTTGTCTTTTTCTTTTTCAAGTCAACTTCAAAAATCCATAAATAATTCAACAGAGCTCCAAATCCAATGATTCAAATTTCTAGTAGCTCCATAAATCATGATCTATCACATGGTGCTATTTGCACATTTTTCCAGAAGCTTTCTCTTCAGAAATATTTATCAAAATCCTATTTTTCTATTTCTGTCATAAACTTTAGAAAATCATAGAGGGCTCAAATTTGATCCAAATGCCATGATTCAAATTTCCAGATGCTCTTAAGTTCATAACTTAGTTTATGAACATTTTTCTTAATACCTTCTATGCCACACAATATAATGAGCCATTTCTTCATATTTGTCAACTTTGCAAATTCATAGGGAATTCACTTGAACTCCAAATCCAGTGAAACCAACTCCTAGATGCTTCTAAAATCATGGTTTGTTAAATGGGTGCCTTTGCTCATTTTTCAAAAAAATATTTCTGTACACTTCTTGCAAATCCATAACCCCTTGATTCCATCATATCAAAATGTTTAGAAATATCCACTGACCTAATTCCAATGAAACCACTCTGGTTAATTTTCATATAACCACAGATGTCCTAGAAAAGTCAAATCAATATTTTTGGAGCACTTTTTTTCTGCCTTGTTGTGTTGCTTATTATGGTTGCTTTCAACGATAGTTGACGAAGTAGAAGAAATGCTTGGAGTTGGACCAGAGATATTTGAAGACCTCGAAGACTTTGTTAAAACAGGCAAGCAGCCCTTTGGCCATGTCTAAGAAACCCCTTTTATGCATGTCATATGGCACTATTATTGCTTGCATCAAAGTCATGATAAATTGGTGACCACTTGAGGTGGTTTGCCTCTGTTGCTTTTCTCATTGACACTTGCATGATGCATGACCCTACCTTTCTATGAGGGTTATGCCGGTGGGAGTAGATAGGATGCTAAGTAGTGCTACACAAAAAGGGACGGGAATATGCATGGTGATGGATACAAAGTATTTTGAAAGGACTTTTCGAAAACCCCGTCGGGTGCCACTTATGCCTGAGGGAGATAATGAGATGGGTAACCACTTGGTGGCAAAGTGGTGTACCGAGGCAAGGGTGTGTGTTGTTTTCGAAAACGGATTAGATTTAAGATTTGTCGACTGTCCCAACCTTACATGCACAACCACTCTACCCTTATATGGGAAAGGGCATTATTGAGTACCTAGGCCGATACTAGTTTGGAGCCCACATTACTAGTGATGGGAGAGTTGTTGGTGCTCTCTCGGGACGGGGTCGTGCCAGGTAGGGCGACCATAACTGTTTTCACAGGGCACCGGATACACCGTTGTGTTCCCTCTCGGATGTTACGATCTCGAGTGAGTCTCGTATGATGTATATCGTGAGGATACGGAACAACGAGTGGACTCCTTGTTAGTGTCGTCTAGGGAAAGATAGTGATCGGGTGCTTACCCCGGGTACTTGAGGTACCGCGGGTCGTGGATGACACGGAAGTTCCCCGGATCTTGTGGGTAAAGTGTGCAACCTCTGCAGAGTGTAAAGCTATTCGAATAGCCGTGTCCACGGTCAAGGACAGTTGGGCGGTGCTCCTTAAACTACGTCCACATGTTTACAAACCAGTGTGTGTTTGGATAAGTGGGAAGAACTACTTTGGGTCAAGTCAAAGGACTTGACGTGGTTGAGTTGGGTTGATGCCCACTCTATTTATGTTGATATCTGTAACCTATCCTCATGGTTAATTGAATTCTCCTGATGCATGTCTTACAAGTTGTTGATCATGTCATTGCACTCAAAACTAGCTTTCCGTAAAAATTTACCTATATCATGTATTGTTGTACCTTGAACCAAAACAGGGGTTGCTTGCGAGTACATTCAAAGTACTCATTGGCTTGCCACTGGTTATTTTATTGGCCAGGCATGAAACAACATGATATGAAGAAGATTACCTCGGTGACGAACATGCGAGCTAGGACGCTTCCCAGTCAGAATGCCTGTATGGTTAAGGCAGATGGCATGGGTCCAAGTTATCGACGAAGATTTCCGCTGCGATGTTATACTCAAGACTTGACCATAATGGTCTTACTTGTGTAATACGGTATGTATGGATGTAAGACTTTGGTTATTCAGCTTCTGTGTGTTCACTGAGCATTGATCTCTGGGATCACTATACACGTGCATCCGGTGATCACGACTTATGAGTTGGGGTCCCTACACGCCGCACCCTTGCCTCCGCTGCGCCGCCGCCTTCCTCTGCCTACCCCAGCAGCGCCGCCCGTCGATGACCCCTTCGCCCGCAGCTCCGCCCGCAACCCCGTCGGAGCTCCCTCGCTCAAGCCGCCCTGCAGAAGATCCGCCAGAGCACGCCACTGAGTCCGGTCGGATCTGGCCTTTCCATCCCTGCCCCGAGCTCCTCTTCCCCGTCGCCGACCTCGCTGGTCCCGCCAGGCCCCGCCGCCGGCACCCATCTTCGCCGGATGTCGCCACACCCTTCGCTGTGTCGGATCCCGCGATCCCCTCTGGATTGAGGACGACGACGACCAGCGCCGCCAGCCACATGGGCCCTGCGCCAGCCGGCCCTCTCCTCCATCGACTGGGACTCAGCCCATGGGTGAGCCACCCCAGTGGCTATTCCAGATTCGGCCCACGTATATTTTTTTCTATCTGGCGAATTTCTCTATTATCCACAGAAAAATAGATTTATAGAAAACCCTTCTTGATCATGCATTTAATAACTCCACAACCGTGCATCAGATTAAAATGCTTTAAATATGAAAAATGCTTAGAATTTCATCTAGTTTCATAGTATCCAACTTTCATGCATGTTTGAAATGTTTAAATTGCTGTATGCATTAATTTGCTTAAATGCCATGCTAAAATGCTTTTTTCATAACTAAATAATCATAGCTCCAATTTTAATAAACTTTATATGTAAATGGGTTAGAAAATGCCTAGTTTAATGTGGTGCACTCATCTTGCATGTTTAACAACTATAAAATATGGTTTAGGGTAGAACAGTACCAAATCTAAAATATGCACATGAGGTTTTTCGGAATTGTTGTTTGTATTTCTGACCTCGTTTAAACTTGCATAAATAGTTAGTTTACTCATGCCTCACCTCTTGCCATGTTAACCAATATTTAATATTGTTGAGTACCTAAACGGGAGTGAACTAAATAATTAAATGTGGTGTTTTCTTCAATATGTAACTCTGTTGCATATTGAGCTCCACTTAATTTGTAGTATTGTTTGTTGCACTTTTGCCATTCTTTTAAAATGGACATTCATCATACTTCTTTATGCATCATGGCATGTTTATGCTTGTGTGTTTACCATATTGCTTGGTTCTTTCCGGTTGCTTCTCTCATTAGCTTCGGTTTCGTTTCGGAGTTGTGAGGATTTGTTCGACTATGTCTGTTTGTCTTCTTCATGTACTCATTCTTCTTCCTTGCGGGATCTCAGGCAAGATGACCATACCCTCGATATCACTTCTATCTTTGCTTTCTAGTTTTTCGTTCATCGCTATGTCGCGCTACCTACCACTTGTTATATCATGCCTCCCATTATTGCCATATCAAGCCTCTAACCCACCTTCCTAGCAAACCGTTGTTTGGCTATGTTACTGCTTTTGCTCAGCCCCTCTTATAGAGTTGTTAGTTGCAGGTGAAGTTGAAGTTTGTTCCATGTTGGAACATGGATATGTTGGGATATCACTTTACCTCTTATTTAATTAATGCATCTATATACTTGGTAAAGGGTGGACGGCTCGGCCTTATGCCTGGTGTTTTCTTCCACTCTCGCCGCCCTAGTTTCCGTCATACCAGTGTTATGTTCCTTGATTTTGAATTCCTTACGCGGTTGGGGATTTATGTTCCCCCTTGACAGTTCGCTTTCAATAAAACTCCTCCAGCAAGGCCCAACCTTGGTTTTAACATTTTTCACGGAAGCATTTTCCCTTGGGTTCCGTGGACTCAAGGGTCATCTTTATTTTAAACCCCTCAGGCCAGTGCTCCTTTGAGTGTTGGTCCGAACCGGGCAACCTGCAGGGCCACCTCGGGGTTACTTGAGGGCTGGTTTTACTCGTAGCTTGACCTATCCGGTGTGCCCTGAGAACGAGATATGTGCAGCTCCTATCGGGATTTGTCGGCACAGTCAGGTGGCTTTGCTGGTCTTGTTTTACCATTGTTGAAATGTCTTGTAACCAGGATTCTGAGACCGATCGGGTCTTTCCGGGAGAAGGAATATCCTTCGTTGACCGTGAGAGCTTGTGATGGGCTAAGTTGGGACACCCCTGCAGGGTTTAAACTTTCGAAAGCCATGCCCGCGGTTATGTGGCACATGAGAATTTGTTAATATCCGGTTGTAGAGAACTTGACACTTGACTTAATTAAAATGAATCAACCGCGTGTGTAGCCGTGATGCTCTGTTCTCGGCGGAGTCCGGGATGTGAACACGGTTTTGTGTTTTGGTTGTGCGTAAGTAGTTTCAGGATCACTTCTTGATTACTTCTAGCTTCATGACCGTTGCATTGCTTCTCATCTCGCTCTTATTTGCGTATCCTAGCCACCATATTTGCTTAGCACTTGCTGCAGCTCCACCTCATTACCTTATCCTACCCATAAGCTTAAATAGTCTTGATCTCGCAGGTGTGAGATTGTTGAGTCCTCGTGACTCACGGATACTTCCAAACAGTTGCAGGTGCCGATGGTACCACTGCACGTGACGCAGCCGAGCTCAAGTGGGAGCTCGATGAAGATCTTGATCGTTGTTATGTGTCTTTTCCGGTTAATCAATAGTGGAGCCTAGTTGGGACGATCGGGGATCTAGCATTTGCGGTTTATCTTCCTTTTATACAGATTTGACCATAGTCGGTCTATGAATGTATTTGGATGATGTATGAATTATTTATGTATTGTGTGAAGTGGTGATTGTAAGCCAACTCTTTATCCCTTTCTTATTTAGTGCATGGGATTGTGTGAAGATTACCCCTCTTGCGACAAAACCACCATGCGGCTATGCCTCTAAGTCGTGCCCCGACATGTGGGAGATATAGCCGCATTGTGGGTGTTACAAGTTGGTAATCAGAGCCATCCCCGACTTAGGAGCCCCCTGCTTGATCGAATCATTGACGTTGTTGAGACTAGAACAAAATGTTTTGAGTCTTAGGATTATATATATTGGAGAGTAGGATTCTTTTTACTCCTTGATACGTCTCCAACATATCTATAATTTTTTATTGTTCCATGCTATTATATTATCTATTTTGGATGTTAATGGGCTTATTTATACACTTTTATATTATTTTTTGGACTAACCTACTAACCGAAGGCCCAGTGCAAATTGTTGTTTTTTGCCTATTTCAGTGTTTCGCAGAAAAGGAATATCAAACGGAATAAAACCTTTGGGAGAGTTATTTTTGGAACAAACGTGATCTAGGGGACTTGGAGTGGACGTCAAGCAACCAACAAGGAGGCCACGAGGTAGGGGGCGCGCCTATCCCCCCTTGGTGCACCCTCCACCCTCGTGGGCCCCTCGTTGCTCCACCGACCTACTTCTTCCTCCTATATATGTCCACATACCCTGAAAACATCCAAGAGCACCATGAAACCCTATTTCCACCACTACAAGCTTCTGTACCCAAGAGATCCCATCTTGGGGCCTTTTCCGGAGCTCCGCCGAAGGGGGCATCGATCACGGAGGGCTTCTACATCAACACCATAGCCTCTCCGATGATGTGTGAATAGTTTACCTCAGACCTTTGGGTCCATAGTTATTAGCTAGATGGCTTCTTCTCTCTCTTTGGATCTCATTACAATGTTCTCCTCGATCTTCTTGGAGATCTATTTGATGTAACTATTTTTGCGGTGTGTTTGTCGAGATCCGATGAATTATGGGTTTATGATCAAGTTTATCTATGAACAGTATTTGATTCTTCTCTGAAATCTTTTATCTATGAATTGTGGGTTTATGATTGGTTATCTTTGCAAGTCTCTTTGAATTATCAGTTTGGTTTGGCCGGCTAGATTGATCTTTCTTGCAAAGGGAGAAGTGCTTAGCTTTGGGTTCAATCTTGCGGTGTCCTTTCCCAGTGACAGCAGGGGCAGCAAGGCACGTATTGTATTGTTGCCATCGAGGATAAAAAGATGGGGCTTATATCATATTGTTTAAGTTTATCCCTGTACATCATGTCATCTTGCCTAATGCGGCACTCTGTTCTTATGAACTTAATACTCTAGATGCATGCTGGATAGCGGTCGATGTGTGGAGTAATAGTAGTAGATGTAGAATCGTTTCAGTCTACTTGTCACGGACGTGATGCCTATATACATGATCATGCCTAGATATTCTCATAATTATTCACTATTCTATCAATTGCTTGACAGTAATTTGTTCACCCACCGTAATACTTATGCTATATCGAGGGAAGCCACTAGTGAAACCTATGGACCCGGGGTCTATCTTTTATGATATAAGTTTCCAATCTATTTTACTTTGTAATCTTTACTTTCAATCTATATCATAAAAATACCAAAAATATTTATCTTATTATTATCTATATCAGATCTCACTCTCGTAAGTGACCGTGAAGGGATTGACAACCCCTTTATCACTTTGGTTGCGAGGTTCTTATTTGTTTGTGTAGGTACGAGGGACTTGTGCATAGTCTCCTACTAGATTGATGCCTTGGTTCTCAAAAACTGAGGTAAATACTTACGCTACTTTGCTGCATCACCCTTTCCTCTTCAAGGGAAAACCAACGCAGTGCTCAAGAGGCAGCAAGAAGGATTTCTGGCGCCGTTGCCGGGGAGATCTACCACAAGTCAATACATACGAAGTACCCATCACAAACTCTTATCCCTCGCATTACATTATTTGCCATTTGCCTCTCGTTTTCCTCTCTCCCACTTCACGCTTGCCATTTTATATGCCCTTTTTTTGTTCCCCTTCTCTTTTCTAGTTTGTCTCTTTTCGCTTGCTTCTTGTGTGCTTGTGTGTTTGATTGCTTATCACGATGGCTCAAGCTAATACTAAATTGTGTGACTTTTCTAATACCAACAATAATGATTTTATTAGCACTTTGATTGCTCCTCTTACCCATGTTGAATCTTGTGAAATTAATGCTGCTTTGCTGAATCTTCTTATGAAAGATCCATTTTCCGGCCTTCCTAGTGAGATGCCGCTACCCATCTGAACAACTTTGTTGATTTGCGTGATATGCAAAAGAAGAAAGATGTGGACAACGACATTGTTAAATTGAGGCTATTCCCATTTTCGCTTAGAGATCGTACTAAAACTTGGTTTTCCTCTTTGCCTAAAAATAGTATTGATTCATGGAAAAAGTGCAAAGATGCTTTTATCTCTAAGTATTTTCCTCCCGCTAAGATCATCTCTCTTAGGAACGATATTATGAATTTTAGGCAACTTGATCATGAACATGTTGCACAAGCTTGGGAGAGGATGAAATTAATGATCCGTAATTTCCCTACACATGGTTTGAATTTATGGATGATCATACAAAAAATTTATGCTGGATTGAATTTTGCTTCTATAAATCTTTTAGATTCGGCACTTTTATGGGAATCACCTTAGGAGAAGATACTAAACTCCTAGATAATATTATGGTTAATTATTCTCAATGGCACACTGAAAGATCTACTAGTAAAAAGGTGCATGCAATAGAAGAAATTAATGTTTTGAGTGGAAAGATGGATGCACTTATGAAATTGTTTGTTAATAAGAGTGTTTCTTCTGATCCTAATGATATGCCTTTGTCTACTTTGATTCAGAATAATAATGAATCTATGGATATGAATATTGTTGGTAGGAACAATCTTGATAATAACGTGTATAGAGGAAATTTTAATCATAGGCCTTTTCCTAGTAATTCCTCTAATAATTATGATAATTCCTACAACAATTCTTATGGAAATTATAATAAGATGCCCTCTGATTTTGAATCTAATATTAAAGAATTTATTAGTTCGCAAAAGAGTTTCAATGCTTTGATTGAAGAAAATTTGTCTAAGATTGATGAGTTGGCTAGGAACATGGATATAATTTCTCTTGATGTTGATTCTTTGAAACTTAGTATATTCCACCTAAGAATGATATCAATGAGTCTCTCAAAGCTATGAGAACTAGATGACACCTCGCGCTTTGCAGGGGGAATCGTAGCAATAAAAGTTGGATAATTACACAAATGAAATTATGATAGTTTGAATATACTTGTTGACTACGTTGTCTCTCGGATAAATTAAACACACTTCATGAGATTGACCAAATACACAATACAAATACAAATATTTTCCATTTTCCTTTTAG
The DNA here is from genome assembly GCA_034509565.1 of Triticum monococcum. Taxonomy (NCBI): domain Eukaryota; kingdom Viridiplantae; phylum Streptophyta; class Magnoliopsida; order Poales; family Poaceae; genus Triticum; species Triticum monococcum. The sequence continues at coordinate 142,801,240 of CM067841.1, read as the reverse complement.
AAATATCAATATTACAAGTCTTGCAGTTGTATGTGACCAAATATAGTGAGTACTAAATCATTTGTTCATCCAAAACATCTCACAAAAAGAGCAAACAAAAATGCAGCAAATCTTATAGGCATCGGTGATTGACAGGAACTCTCATCTAACAGTTCAGAGGACAGAGAGTTAGCCCTCCATCTCAACGAAACTGCATTGCAATATTGGCAGGAAATGTCATGATGGAAACTGAAAAGTGGATGAGTATTAGTACAATCCATGAAAAATAGAATGGCATTAAAATATAAGGAATATATGCATCTTGATGCTTACAAAAGATAGAATATTAAAAGAGATTTCATCGCCTCTGTTTATGATAAGAGAAAAAGGACCTTCAATGATACACAAAAGGCATAGTTGTAGCGACCCGACCCGAATGGATCAAGTCTACTGTGCTCCGGTGTCATCCCTGGATCAGTAATGCTGACACCACACAGTACTTCGAAGGATTTATAGCAGAGTGGCAATCACACACTTATTACATCGGTGTCTCAAAGAGAACTTATTACAATAAATATGGCTTAAGGCCATCTAATATCGATAACAGCGGAAGACTTGGAAGATAAATGGGTCCATCAACTCCAACGGCATCACTGAGTATAGAACCACGACCTAAAAGCACCTTAATCGTCGTCTGAAAAGTCTGCAACATTAACGTTGCAGCCCGAAACGGGTCAGCACATGGAATATGCTGGCAAAGTAACACATAGAGAATGATGGAATGAAACAGCTATACTATATGCATATTTGGCTGGTGGAAAGCTCTATGGTTACTGTTTTGCGTAAAGCCAGTTTTTCCCTACTGCAAAGGAATAAATTTATTTAACTATCATGGTGGTTGTTAAACATTGAGAATGGTTGAGAGCATTCTCAATCCCAATTAGAAGTAATCATTAATAACCCGACAAGATTAATTTAGAAGTAACATGATGAGATTCACACGATATTCAAGTACTAGATACTCAAGATTGTCCATAACCGGGGACACGGCTAATCATGATTAGTTTATTACACTCTGCAGAGGTTTGCGCACTTTTCCCCACAAGACTCGATCGCCTCCATTGGATTTCTCGCACTACTGGTGTTTGAGAAACGGATGACCGAGACACAGTCTTTCAGAAGCGCTAGCACCTTACGATGGATAGACCGATACACCTACTTTCCCCTACATCTGCTAGTCTACCCTGTAAGAGTTCGCACGACTTAGTCAACTATGCCAGAACCCATATTGGCTTGTGGCTGCACACGTAAGTATTTAGCATGAAAGATCTTATGATCCCTTTGAGACTGGGTGGCGGTCCAAAAGAAAACAGGCAAGTCCTGATAGACATCAGGTGCCTCAATCCACCTAGATGTGTGTTTAAGTTGCCACCTTAGATAAACCATTAAAATTATCAATCTCACATCTGTCATGGATATCACTCACCCAATCCACGTCTACTAGCATAGCATGGCATAATAAGCAAACGTAGAAGTAACTCCCAAAGGTTTCATTATAAACAGGTAATAGGTACTACCTCATCTACTTCCCATCCCACAATTTAATTAGATCCTAATCATGCAATGTGTGAGGATTGATCTAATGCAATAAAACTGGGTTGTAGAAAAGGTATGATCAAAGTGTTACTTGCCTTGCTGATGATCCGCGAGTCCTAGAGATTCGAAGTAACAGGCGGCGCAATCCGGGTAATCTATCACAGACAAACAACAAGCATACAATAAGTACTCATCTAATGCACAGGTAAAACTTGAACAAGAGATCGAACCAGAAAGTTCAACTTAAGATCTCCGGTTGCAAAGAGAGAAAGAACCGAACAAAACAACGGAAAACAAACGGCGGAAGAAAACAACTCGGTTCTAGCAAGTTGAAACGAGGTCAAATTTTACTGTAGCAAAAACTTGTTTAAGTTGATTAGTGGGACCGACGGTTTTGAAACGAAACTCCAGGCGCTTGAATCACCTGATTCCGATAAACGAGCGAGAAGATAAACTAGAATGAAGATCGGATTTGAGATTGCGATCGCGGAATAAATCCGACGAAAAGAAAAAGAAGAACGGTTAAACGAACGGACGTTCGTTTACCTAGAAGAATCTGGTGATCGCGTTCGTTAGGACGAACGGTCCAGCGAACGGTCTCTAGGCAACTAAACCGGAAAATAAAATGAAACTGATCTAGGGTTTCGGAGAAGAAAACCGAAACAAACGAAAGAAAAGGAAACGAATCGGAAGAAAAGAAAAGAATCGGAACAGTTTATAAGAAAAACCGAACCGATGGGAAAAAAAGACGCGGCACGGCTACCTCCGGCGAGGGCTCCGGTGAGGGGCGGTGTAAGGCGGCGGCGGGGACGACGTAGGGCGGCGGCGGCGGCGACGTAGGGCGGCGGCGGCACAAGGGTGGCGCGGCGCGGGGTGGGTGCGGCTTGGGGATTGGGGCTTGGGGCTTGGTGCTTGGTGTGGAAAAAGGGGGGGTCTTGGGGGTATTTAAGAGGAGGACGGGAGGAGAAAACTTGGGGGAGGGGGCAAGAAAAAGAGGAGGAGAGGGGAAAAACGATGGCGCGGAGTCCTACTAGGACTCCACTTGGGCGGCGGCGGCGGCCTCCTGCGCAGGCGCGGCGCTAGGCGCGCGATGGCCTGGCCGACCGGCTGCTGGGCCTTGGCCCAGGGCGCTGCGATTTTTTTTAAATCGGTTACGCACGCAGAAAAACACAGAAAAGAAAATCTAAACGGGCTCCAAAACTCCCAAAGTAAATTTTCCCTGACTCCTAAAATTGAGTCGAACAAAATGAACTCTTCTCGGGACCTAGAATGCAAATTTTTGAAAACGCGCATTTTTCCCTATCCAAATAAAAGGCAAATAAACTCCGACAATCCAATGATCCTCTTTTCAAAATTTGAGAAAGCTCAAATATGAAAATGACGAAATCTCCAACTCTCTCCGAGGGTCCTTGCGTTGCGTGAAATTTCTAGGATCGACCAAAATGCAAGAAAATATGATATGCATGATGATCTAGTGTATAACATTCCAAATTGAAAATTTGGGATGTTACAAACCTACCCCCCTTAAGATGAATCTCGCCCTCGAGATTCGGATTGGATAGAAAATAGGTGAGGGTGGTCCTTGAGCAAATCTTCTTCTCTCTCCCAGGTGGCTTCATCCTCTGAGTGGTGGTTCCACTGAACTTTGCAAAACTTGATAACCTTGCTCCGGGTAACTCTGCTGACAAACTCGAGAATCTTGACTGGTTTCTCTTCACACATTAGGTCGTCCTTCAACTGAATCGCTTCAAGTGGCACTGTATCTCTTAACGGTACCTCCGCCATCTCGGCGTGACATTTCTTCAGCTGAGAAACATGGAATACATCATGAACTCCTGACAGTCCCTTTGGTAATTCCAACTTATAAGCGACTTCTCTCATACGTTGCAAGATCTTATATGGTCCAACGAAACGCGGTGCTAATTTTCCCTTAACTCCAAAGCGCTTAACTCCTCGAAGTGGGGATACTCAGAGATACACTCTGTCTCCGGTTTCGTAAACTGTCTCCTTGCGTTTAGAATCTGCGTAGCTCTTCTGCCTGGACTGGGCTACCTTGAGCCTATCGCAAATCAACTTAACTTTCCATTCGGACTCCTTAATCAAATCTGGTCCAAACAACTGACGGTCTCCAACTTCGTCCCATGACAACGGTGTCCTGCACCTCCTTCCGTACAAAGCTTCGAAAGGTGCCATCTTCAAACTGGTTTGGTAGCTGTTGTTATACGAAAACTCCGCATACGGCAAGTTAACGTCCCAACTAGATCCATAATCTAGTGCACAAGCTCTCAGCATATCTTCCAAAATCTGATTGACTCTCTCAGTCTGTCCATCTGTCTGCGGATGAAAAGCGGTGCTGAACTCTAGCCTGGTTCCCAAAGTTTCATGCAACTGATTCCAAAACTTTGAGGTAAATTGGGTTCCTCTATCTGATACAATACTCCTTGGAACTCCATGCAAACAAATGATCCTAGTCATGTATATCTTTGCCAACTTAGCACTGGTGTAAGTGGTCTTAACTGGAATCAACTTCCTGCTTTCATCCTGGGTAGTCCTGTGATAAAATCCATGCCTATCTTATCCCACTTCCATTCGGGTATCAGCAATGGTTGCAACAATCCGGCTGGCTTTTGATGCTCTGCCTTTACTCTATGACATACGTCATAGACTGCTACATAGGCTGCAATATCTTTCTTCATTCTGGTCCACCAGAATGTTTCCTTCAAATCCAAATACATCTTGGTATTTCCTGGTTGAATCGGATATGGTGAATCATGTGCCTCTTGTAGAATCAACTTCCTGATCTCCGGTTCATTTGGCACATAAACACGATCCTCAAACCATAGGGTATCGTGCTCATCCTCACGAAATCCCTTTGCTTTTCCTTTGCTTAGTTTCTCCTTTATCGAAGCAATCTCATTGTCAGATTTCTGAGCTTCTCTAATTTTATCCATCAATGTTGACGGAATCTCCAATGCTGCTACATAGCCTTTCAGAACTATCTCTAAACTTAGTCCACGAAGGTTTTCTGCTAACTCCTTGGGTATTTCTCCCGTTATTAACGTAGTGACATGGCTCTTACAGCTCAATGCGTCAGCTACTACATTAGCTTTATCGGGATGGTACTGCAATCTCATATCATAATCCTTGATGAGCTCCAACCCTCTCCTTTGTCTGAGATTCAACTCCTTCTGCGTGAAAATGTACTTCAAACTCTTGTGATCCGTGTACACCTCACAATGATTTCCAATGAGGAAATGTCTCCATGTCTTCAATGCATGCACTACGGCTGCTAACTCCAAATCATGTGTGGCGTAATTCAACTCATGAGGTTTCAGTTGTCGTGAAGCATACGAAAGAACTCTCCCTTCCTGCATAAGCACTGCTCCAAGTCCTCGACGTGAAGCGTCGCAATATACCTCACAATCCTTGGTCTGATCTGGCAAAATCAACACTGGTGAGGTAACCAATCATTTCTTCAACTCCTGGAAACTAGCCTCACACTCCTCAGTCCAATTGAACTTGGTATCCTTCTTCAACAACTCCGTCATAGGCTTCGCAATCTTTGAAAAGTTCTCAATGAATCTCCGGTAGTATCCTACGAGTCCAAGAAAACTCCGGATCTCTCCAACTGTCGTTGGTGCTTCCCATTCGGTTACGGTCTCAACCTTTGCGAGGTCAACTGCTATCCCTTCTCCGGATATAACGTGTCCGAGGAATCCTACTTCCTTCAACCAAAACTCGCATTTGCTAAATTTGGCATATAACTGATGTTCCCTTAGTTTCTCCAAAACCAAACGCAAATGTTCCTTATGCTCTTCTTCATTCCTTGAATAAACCAGGATATCATCAATGAACACTACAACGAACTTATCCAGAAACTCCATAAACACTTTGTTCATCATGTTCATAAAATAGGCAGGTGCGTTAGTCAATCCAAATGACATAACGGTATACTCATACAGTCCATATCTTGTGGTGAATGCTGTCTTAGGTATGTCCTGCTCTCGAATCTTCAACTGGTGGTACCCTGATTGCAAATCGATCTTGGAAAACACTTTAGCTCCTTGCAAACGATCAAACAGATCATTTATCATTGGCAGTGGGTACTTGTTCTTGATGGTTACTTCGTTCAATCCACGGTAATCAACAACCATCCGTAGTGATCCATCCTGCTTCTCCACTAGAAGTACGGGTGGTCCCCAAGGCGAAGAAATTGGGCGAATGTAACCTTTCTCCAGTAACTCCTTAATCTGATTCTTAATTTCTACCAAATCCTTTGCTGGCATCCGGTATGGTCTCTTTGATATTGGGCCTGTACCTGGCAATAACTCAATCAAAAACTCAACGTCTCTATCCGGTGGCATGCCTGGCAACTCTTCCAGAAATACATCAGGAAAATCCTTTACCACTGGTACTTCCTCCTGCACAACTCCTGTTAGGCAATTTACTTGTGTCCTATTTGGCACATGCCGGGATACATACTTGATTCTTCTTCCTTCTGGCGTTGTAAGCAAAATTGACTTACTAGCACAATCGATGTTTCCTCCATACATCGACAGCCAATCCATACCGAGAATTACATCCAGACCTTGGGATTCCAGAATAATTAAATCTGTTGGGAAAACATGCCTTCCTATACTTAATGGCACTTGAAAACATCCTTGACTGGCCATGTACTCTGCTCCTGGCGAGCTTACTAGCATAGGTGTTTTAAGAATCCTAGTGGGCGGGCTATATTTTTCCACAAATCCCCTTGATATGTATGAATGTGATGCACCAGTATCGAAAAGAACGAGTGTGGTAAATGACTTAACCAAAAACTTACCGATTACTGCATCAGGCTGATCTTCAACCTCCTCCATGTTAACGTGGTTCACCTGTCCCCTATTGAAAGGGTTTGGCTTCTTCCCTGAGCTTCCATTGCCATTTCCATTCTGGCCTTCAGGACATTCATTAGCATAATGTCCGGTCTTGGAACACTTGAAACAGGTGACTTGACTCAGATCTCTCTTGGCTGGGGTTGATGGGGTGGTCCGATTCTGGCCGTTGCTTCCTCCATTCCCATTACCATTCTTGTGGCCATTGTGGTTGTGCGAACTACATCCTCCATGGGTATGCTGAAACTGAAATCCCGATTTAGGGGTAAAACGGGGCTTCTACTGGGCTCCAGAGTTATACTTCCCCTGTCCATACTTCCTCTTGCGGTTCTCAATTTGCTGTTGCTTCCCTACAATCATGATAGCATGATCTACCAACTCCTGGTAGTTGTTGAAACTTCCTACCATCCGCTGCATGCTTAACTCATCATTCAATCCTTCCAGAAACTTCTCCTGCTTAGTTGCATCCGTAGCAACGTCATCTGGGGCATAACGTGCTAACTTGCTGAAGTCGTCAATGTACTGGCTAACTGTCCTTCCTCCTTGGCGTAAGTTGCAAAACTCACGCTTCTTCATGGCCATAGCTCCTGCTGAAACATGTGCAGTGCGGAAAGCTTGCTAAAATTGATCCCATGTGACAGTGTCAACTGGGAAGGTGGCTGTGAAATTCTCCCACCATGCTGCCGCGGGTCCTTCTAACTGATGTGCGGCAAACTTCACTTTCTCACCATCCGTGCATCCTACAGTGGTCAACTCCCTTCCTATCTTGCGGAGCCAATCGTCTACTACTATCGGCTCGGTGCTACTAGAAAACACCGGCGGATTTAGCCTAAGGAAATGGGCTAAGTGGTCAACAGGTGGCGGTGGCGGTGGTGGGTTGTTGTTGCTGTTGTTGTTCTGCTGATTCTGAACTAACATCTGCATCAATTGATTCTGCTGTTGGATCAACTGAGTGAGCTTCGGTGGAAATCCATTGTCACGTCTCGGAGGCATCTGAGGGTTTTAGAAAAGACGAGAAATAAGAATAGAGTGAGGTCTAAAGAGAAAACACTACCCCAATGCACATGAGCAAATGCACACAAAATCACTTCATTCAATCAAACAAGGGCTTACAATCGATCTAACTATCACAAAAGTGCTCGAACTATAGTGTTTACATGGGGGGAATTACTACTAATATTTGGTGGTCATCTAGAAATTTGAACCGGTGGAAGACTCCATGATGTCCGCTCCAACTTCGTCTTCAAATTCGGGTTCACTTGGATCGAATCGGTGTCGTCGATGATGATGTAATTGTCCGGACATGCGATGTACATGTCTTCCTTCCTGGATGCTAACTCCATCTTGAGTTCTTCAATCTCTTGCTTAAGATCGCAGTTGTGTCTTGCTAGAGCTACTATCTCGTCCATGTAGTCCTTGCGTGTAGCCTTCAGTTCTCCTTCTAGCTCGATGATGCTTGTCTTCGCATTCTTCAACTCTATCATATCATTGCACATCTGGTTCTCGTGGCGTTGAATGTGCTGTTTTAACTCCTGGATGAATGCTGCAATGGATCTATCCTTCTTGGTGCTGACTAACTCCCATTGTTCATCTCAGCGTCCGCAAATCTGGTAGATAGTGTCCTTGAGGTCTTCTTGATAAACTTCTCCAATGTGTCCTATGGTGATATGGGCTGCCATGCTCTTTCCTAGACTCCAAGTTGGTGCATTGAAAACACTATCTATGGGCTTCGTGATTGGCGCGAATGTCCTTCTCGGAACATGAGCTTGAATCTTCCAGCGATCCTCTTCAGGCAGGGTGTCGTTGAAGGTTCCTGTGAAACTTGATAATCCAATGTTTAGGTACTTGGTGACTTCCTTCAAGTGAAATCCAAAAGGTGTGCCTTCATTCGGTTGAGCGTACTTAATCGTCGCGTCCTTCATCCTAAAGAGTAGAAAAGATGAGGAGTTAGAAAATGAGGAGAGAATAGTGATCTATGGCTTTAACTTAATGGTCGTGTCCTATAGTCAGCGTGTGCTCTGATACCATCTCTGTAGCGACCCGACCCGAATGGATCAAGTCTACTGTGCTCCGGTGTCATCCCTGGATCAGTAATGCTGACACCACACAGTACTTCGAAGGATTTATAGCAGAGTGGCAATCACACACTTATTACATCGGTGTCTCAAAGAGAACTTATTACAATAAATATGGCTTAAGGCCATCTAATATCGATAACAGCAGAAGACTTGGAAGATAAATGGGTCCATCAACTCCAACGGCATCACTGAGTATAGAACCACGACCTAAAAGCACCTTAATCGTTGTCTGAAAAGTCTGCAACATTAACGTTGCAGCCCGAAACGGGTCAGCACATGGAATATGCTGGCAAAGTAACACATAGAGAATGATGGAATGAAACAGCTATACTATATGCATATTTGGCTGGTGGAAAGCTCTATGGTTACTGTTTTGCATAAAGCCAGTTTTTCCCTACTGCAAAGGAATAAATTTATGTAGCTATCATGGTGGTTGTTAAACATTGAGAATGGTTGACAGCATTCTCAATCCCAATTAGAAGTAATCATTAATAACCCGACAAGATTAATTTAGAAGTAACATGATGAGATTCACACGATATTCAAGTACTAGATACTCAAGATTGTCCATAATCGGGGACACGGCTAATCATGATTAGTTTATTACACTCTGCAGAGGTTTGCGCACTTTTCCCCACAAGACTCGATCGCCTCCGTTAGATTTCTCGCACTACTGGTGTTTGAGAAACGGATGACCGAGACACAGTCTTTCAGAAGCGCTAGCACCTTACGATGGATAGACCGGTACACCTACTTTCCCCTACATCTGCTAGTCTACCCTGTAAGAGTTCGCACGACTTAGTCAACTATGCCAGAGCCCATATTGACTTGTGGCTGCACACGTAAGTATTTAGCATGAAAGATCTTATGATCCCTTTGAGACTGGGTGGCGGTCCAAAAGAAAACAGGCAAGTCCTGATAGACATCAGGTGCCTCAATCCACCCAGATGTGTGTTTAAGTTGCCACCTTAGATAAACCATTAAAATTATCAATCTCACATCTGTCATTGATATCACTCACCCAATCCACGTCTACTAGCATAGCATGGCATAATAAGAAAACGTAGAAGTAACTCCCAAAGGTTTCATAATAAACAGGTAATAGGTACTACCTCATCTACTTCCCATCCCACAATTTAATTAGATCCTAATCATGCAATGTGTGAGGATTGATCTAATGCAATAAAACTGGGTTGTAGAAAAGGTATGATCAAAGTGTTACTTGCCTTGCTGATGATCCGCGAGTCCTAGAGATTCGAAGTAACAGGCGGCGCAATCCGGGTAATCTATCACAGACAAACAACAAGCATACAATAAGTACTCATCTAATGCACAGGTAAAACTCGAACAAGAGATCGAACCAGAAAGTTCAACTTAAGAACTCCGGTTGCAAAGAGAGAAAGAACCGAACAAAACAACGGAAAACAAACGGCGGAAGAAAACAACTCGGTTCTAGCAAGTTGAAACTAGGTCAAATTTTACCGTAGAAAAAACTTGTTTAAGTTGATTAGTCGGAACGACGGTTTTGAAATGAAACTCCAGGCGCTTGAATCACCTGATTCTGATAAACGAGCAAGAAGATAAACTAGAACGAAGATCGGATTTGAGATCGCGATCGCGGAATAAATCCGACGAAAAGAAAAAGAAGAACGGTTAAACGAACGGACGTTCGTTAACCTAGAAGAATCCGGTGATCGCGTTCGTTAGGATGAACGGTCCGGCGAACGGTCTCTAGGCAACTAAACCGGAAAAGAAAACGAAACCGATCTAGGGTTTCGGAGAAGAAAACCGAAACAAACGAAAGAAAAGGAAACGAATCGGAAGAAAAGAAAAGAATCGGAACGGTCTATAAGAAAAACCGAACCGAGGGGAAAAAAAGACGCGGCGCGGCTACCTCCAGCGAGGGCTCCGGCGAGGGGCGGCGTAAGGCGGCGGCGGCGACATAGGGCGGCGGCGGCGGCACAAGGGTGGCGCGGCACGGGGTGGGGCGCGGCTTGGGGCTTGGGGCTTGGGGCTTGGTGCTTGGTGTGGAAAAGGGGGGGGGGTCTTGGGGGTATTTAAGAGGAGGAGGGGAGGAGAAAACTTGGGGGAGGGGGCAAGAAAAAGAGGAGGAGAGGGGAAAAACGATGGCGCGGAGTCCTACTAGGACTCCACTTGGGCGGCGGCGGCGGCCTCCTGCGCAGGCGTGGCACTAGGCGCGCGATGGCCTGGCCGGCCGGCTACTGGGCCTTGGCCCAGGGCGCTGTGATTTTTTTTAAATCGGTTACGCGCGCAGAAAAACACAGAAAAGAAAATCTAAGCGGGCTCCAAAACTCCCAAAGTAAATTTTCCCCGACTCCTAAAATTGAGTCGAACAAAATGAACTCTTCTCGGGACCTAGAATGCAAATTTTTGAAAACGCGCATTTTTCCCTATCCAAATAAAAGGCAAATAAACTCCGACAATCCAATGATCCTCTTTTCAAAATTTGAGAAAGCTCAAATATGAAAATGACGAAATCTCCAACTCTCTCCGAGGGTACTTGAGTTGTGTGAAATTTCTAGGATCGACCAAAATGCAAGAAAATATGATATGCATTATGATCTAGTGTATAACATTCCAAATTGAAAATTTGGGATGTTACAATTGTAGAGCCATGAACAAAGCATGTGAGTTAATGTTTGGGGTTACCTGCCTGAGTTTGGCAAGCGACAAACTCGGTGGTGTCCAGGATTGCGAAGCGCTTCTGTTCTGGTATTGATTAGCCTTACAGACTTGGATTGCTGGCTACATCACACATACATGTTGAGAATATTTTTAAGGCCTGGGATATATGTGGTTGGAGCATGGCATGTTTGCATGTGGATTGCAGCGTCCATGCAAGTTTTGAACAAAGTTGAGAGGCGAGTCGACCGCGTGGAGGCGGATTGAAGGATGCGGTGATACGCCAAATCAGGTTGGCTTGTACTGTACAGAGAGAAGATTCAAACCGGTAGCAGGAGCCACATAGTGAAGAGGAGTTTTATGAATGAGGAATCAGGTTGAACTGTACCTTTGCCAATGGAAGTTGGAGTTGATAGGACATTGCAAATGGACGGCAGTCGGTAGAGCAATGTGCTGGTCGATCCTGAGCAAGGCAGAGCCCTGCAGCCAATGAGAAGAGGGCGAATAGGGTGGCACGGGTGACTGGAGCAGCAGAGTCACTTGCGACGGCGAGAACTGTAGATATAACATTACAAAGAAAGACAGTTAAGTAGTACAATCTTAATGAAAAGCACATTCATGTGAAGAACCCCCTACCACCCTAGTGTAAACAGAGTAGCCCCATGTGGTTAACAAAAAGCCTAGCAATTTTCTATATAAAAAATGGACCGGTCCGGATATACACTCTACATTGGTGAGGTGGAGCTGTGATGTTTTCCGAGAAGTATGGAGTTGTCAGGACTGACACCAATCTATGACATGAGAAAAATTGTATTGCAATTCCTTATCACCTGGTTTTGTGTGCAAAGTACTGCACGCCAAAAGTCTCTACACAACAGAATATTAGTTTGGGGCTGCAAGCATAAGTTGGTCCAGAGAGGGATGCAACTTCAAGTGCTTCAGATGTGTCCCATCTAACACACGCGGCACCAACAAACAACGGGTGTGCACAACAGAGACTTCAAATTCATCCCATCAAGGTAAATTATCTGAGAAAATTTGTAATTTGTGGACCATAATCTATGGAGACGGCAGGAAGAAAGAAGCTCAACTGCTTATATGGGAGAGAAACTATGTTAGTTACCACTGCATGAGGAGGGAGAACATGCAGCTGAACACCATAAGGCATTTGGAAGTTGTAATGTGCCCCGCAAATTAAGGAAATAAAAAACAAACATTTGAAATCGGGATTTGTGTGCATTATCTGATCATGGGCTATACTATCACATATCTGAAGGGTGTATTTTGATATATTTATCCAACATTATGCAGGCGTCCTGTTCAATACAATATGTGTTAGCAAGCATGTAGTATAGGACTATAGGCATCATAGAGTTATCTTGAATTTCCGAGAGAATACAAGTATGTTCATAAGAGCAACTTTGTATCACTCCGGAATTATATCAAACCCGTGTCATTTATAATGGAATAATACTGCCAGCAAACAACATACCTGAAAATGAACTGGACTATATATGCCATAACCTATGATCCTACAAAACAATCATAATATTTCAAACTGGATACCGATTTTTTTACTAACCAAACATGAGAAAGAGAGAGATGTAGGACTGTATCAATAGCGTAGTTGTTCGTACTAATCTAACATGAGAGAGGGGGTGGGGTGTGATCGGACTTGCTACCACAGAGGAGAAGATTGTGGAGAGAAAAGAACATCCTAGCACACACAAATCAGAAGGTCCAACCAAGCCAACTAAAATAACCGCAAATCTAAGGATACTGAGAGATAGAAGAGTCCCAACCTCTAATCCAGGTGATTTTGGAAGAGGACACCAACACCCAGCAGCAGACCAGCAGAGCCGATGGCGGTGGAGACCATGGGAATCTAGGTTGACAACAACAACAAATCTCTGGTGGTGGCACACCTCGAAGGCTTGGCAGGTAGCAGAGTATGTAGAGATCGATAGATGCAATGAGAGTATAAGAATGACACGCTCGGAACCTTCTTTCCCCACCATGGCATGCGTTTCAGTTTTTTGGCATGAGTGGAACCGAGGAGCCGGCCGGAAGATAGAGGGCAATAGCAGAGGAGATCAATCGTGTCATGGAGAAAATAAATTGAGGAAACCAAGGGTGTCGTGGAGATGATTATTTATTAGGGAAAAATGAATATTTTTCTAGAAAAAAGTTTAACTCACTGATGTGACACGCTGCTTAGGTCTATATAGGATGATGTGGCACATCGCTGATGTGGACAGTGTGCATGGTGAGAGAATAGGAAGTAGTGGGGAGTAACTTTTCAGGAATGGTAGATTTCCATTGATGAGTGCAACGAAAGAACCGCTAGGATGCATGCTAAAAAGATTGCTTTATAATAGCGTGTTCTTCTAGTTTTGATGATAATAAGGATTAAGATCTAAAAGGGATTGATGTGTCTCCTATTAAATCTTTGTTCTGCAATATGAATCTTGATAGTGATGGGACTGGAGATGAGTCAACTTTAGTTAAAAGGCGTCCCAATGATTCGGAGCTTTTAGATCTTGATGCTAAAATTGATAAAAGTGGGATTGGAGAGGTCAAAACTTTACATAGCAATGAACCCACTATTTTGGATTTCAAGGAATTTAATTATGATAATTGTTCTTTGTTAGATTATATTTCCTTGTTGCAATCCGTACTAAATTCCCTGCATGCTTATAGTCCAAATAAAGCTTTTACTAAACATATCATTGATGCTTTAATGCAATATTATGAAGAAAAGATTGAATTAGAAGTTTCTATCCCCAGAAAACTTCATGATGAGTGGGAACCCACTATTAGAATTAAAATTTAAGATCATGAATGCTATGCATTATGTGATTTGGGTGCTAGCGTTTGCACGATTCCAAAAACTTTGTGTGATGTGTTAGATTTCCGAGAATTTGATGATTGTTCTTTAAATTTGCACCTTGCGGATTCCACTATTAAGAAACCTATCGGAAGAATTAATGATGTTCTTATTGTTGCAAATAGGAATTATGTGCCCGTAGATTTCATTGTTCTTAATATTGATTGCAATCCATTATTCTTGGTAGACCCTTCCTTAGAACAATTGGTGCAATTATTGATATGATAGAAGGAAATATTAGATTCCAATTTCCGTTAAGGAAAGTCATGGAAAACTTTCCTAGAAACAAAATTAAATTACCTTATGAATCTATTATGAGAGCCACTTATGGATTGCATACCAAAGATGATTATACATAGATCTATCCTTTCTTTTATGCCTAGCTAGGGGCGTTAAACGATAGCGCTTGTTGGGAGGCAACCCAATTTTCTTTTTGTTCATTGATTTTTGGTTCTGTTTAGTAATAAATAATTCATCTAGCCTCTGTTTAGATGTGGTTTTATGCTTTTAATTAGTTTTTGTGCCAAGTAGAACCTTTGGGAAGACTTGGGGGAAGTTTTACTAATCTTCCTGTAAAAAATAGAAACTTTAGTGCCCATGATATTTGCTGCCATATTTTACTGGAGAGTGCGATTAAGTTGATTCTTTTTGCAGATGATTAATTGATAAATTACTCACGTCCAGCAATTTTTGGGGTTACAGAAGTATTCGAAACCTACTGATTACTACAGACTGTTCTATTTTTGACAGATTCTGTTTTCACGTGTTGTTTGCTTATTTTGATGAATCTATGGCTAGTATCGGAGGTTATGAACCATAGAGAAGTTGGAATACTGTAGGTTTAACACAAATACAAATAAAGAATGAGTTCATTACAGTACCTTAAGTGGTGGTTTGTTTTCTTATACTAACGGAGCTCATGAGATTTTCTGTTTAAGTTTTGTGTTGTGAAGTTTTCAAGTTTTGGGTAAAGATTTGATGGATTATGGAACAAGGAGTGGCAAGAGCCTAAGCTTGGGGATGCCCAAGGCACCCCCAAGGTAAAATTAAAGGACAACCAAAAGCCTAAGCTTGGGGATGACCCGAAAGGCATCCCCTCTTTCGTCTTCTTCTATCAGTAACTTTACTTGAGGCTATATTTTTACTCACCACATGATATGTGTTTTGCTTGGAGCGTCTTGTATTATCTGAGTCTTTGCTTTTTAGTTTACCACAATCATCCTTGCTGTACACACCTTTTGGGAGAGACACACATGAATTGTAATTTATTAGAATACTCTATGTGCTTCACTTATATCTTTTGAGCTAGATAATTTTGCTCCAGTGCTTCACTTATATCTTTTAGACCACGGTGGTGGTTTTATTTTATAGAAATTCTTGATCTCTCATGCTTCACTTATATTATTTTGAGAGTCCTTTAGAACATCATGGTAATTTTCTTTGATTATGAAATTAGTCCTAATATGATAGGCATCCAAGATGGGTATAATAAAAACTAGCATAAAAAGTGCATTGAATACTATGAGAAGTGTGATACTTGATGATTGTTTTGAGATATGAAGATGGTGATATTAAAGTCATGCTAGTTGAGTAGTTGTGAATTTGAGAAATACTTGTTCTAAAGTTTGTGATTCCCGTAGCATGCACATATGGTGAACCGTTATGTGATGAAGTCGGAGCATGATTTATTTATTGATTGTCTTCCTTATGAGTGGCGGTCGGGGATGAGCGATGGTCTTTTCCTACCAATCTATCCCCCTAGGAGCATGAGCATAGTACTTTGTTTCGATAACTAAATTTTTTGCAATAAGTATGTGAGTTCTTTATGACTAATGTTGAGTCCATGGATCATACGCACTCTCACCCTTCAACCATTGTTAGCCTCTCTAGTACCGCGCAACTCTCGCCGGTACCATAAACCCACCATACACCTTCTTCAAAACAGCCACCATACCTACCTATTATGGCATTTCCATAGCCATTCCGATATATATTGCCATGCAACTTTCCACCCTTCCGTTATTATGACACGCTTCATCATCGTCATATTGCTTTGCATGATCATGTAGTTGACATCGTATTTGTGGCAAAGCCACCGTTCATAATTCTTTCATACATGTCACTCTTGATTCATTGCATATCCCGGTACGCCGCCGGAGGCATTCACATAGAGTCATATTTTCTTCTAAGAATTGAGTTGTAATTTTTGAGTTGTAAGTAAATAAAGTGTGATGATCATCATTATTAGAGCATTGTCCCATGTGAGGAAAGGATGATGGAGACTATGATTCCCCCACAAGTCGGGATGAGACTGCGGGCGAAAAATTAAAAAAAAAGAAAAAAAAAGAGGCCAAAAAAGGAGAAAAGGTCCAAATGAAAAAATGAGAGAAAAAGAGAGAAGGGACAATGTTACTATCCTTTTACCTCACATGTGCTTCAAAGTAGCACCATGATTTTCATGATAGGGAGTCTCATATGCTGTCACTTTCATATACTAGTGGGAATTTTACATTATAGAACTTGGCTTGTATATTCCAATGATGGGCTTCCTCAAAATGCCCTAGGTCTTCGTGAGCAAGCGAGTTGGATGCACACCCACTTAGTTTCTTTTTGAGCTTTCATACACTTATAGCTCTAGTGCATCCGTTGCATGGCAATCCCTACTCACTCACATTGATATCTATTGTTGGGCATCTCCATAGCTGTAGCGACCCGACCTCAAACGGCCAAGTCTCTGGGCTTCAGTGTCATCCCTGGATCGGTAATGCTGACACACACAGGATTTATAACAGAGTAGCAATCACACACTTATTACATCGAATGTCTCCAAAGAGAGCTTATTACAATAAATATGGCTTAAGGCCATCTAATATGATAACAACGAAAGGCTTCGAAGATAAAGTGAGTCCATCAACTCCAACAACATAGCTGAGCTTTACGGCAACGACCTAACGAACCTTACTCCTCGTCTGAAAAGTCTGCAACATAATATGTTGCAGCCCGAAATGGGTCAGCACATGGAATATGCTAGCAAAATAACACAATAGAGCAAGAATAGAATAATGCTATCACTACATGCATATTTGGCTGTTGGAAAGCTCTATGGCTAAAGTTTTGCGAAAAGCCAATTTTTCCCTACAACAAAGGAATAGATTTTATTTTAACTATCATGGTAGTTGAAACATCATTGAGAAGGTTCCTCCAACTCAATCCCAACTAAAGTAGTTATCAACCCAACAATATTAAATTCGAGTGATGATATACTTAAGATACTCCAAGTACTAGATACTCAAGATTATCCATAACCAGGGACACGACTAACCATGATTAGTTTATACACTCTGCAGAGGTTTGTGCACTTGTCCCCACAACACTCGATCTCCTCCGTTGGATTTCTCACACTACATGGTGTTTGAGAAACGAATGACCGAGACACAGTCTTTCAGAAACATTAACTCTCTACTCCGGGCAGACCATACCAAACCTACAATCCCACTACCTGCTGATCCACCTCTTCAAGAGCTTCACATAACTTACTCAACTATGCTAGAGCCCATAATAGCTTGTGGCTGCACACGGAAGTTTCTAGCATGAATAATCTCAGTTCCCTTTGAGCCTGGGTGGCGGTCCATAGGAAGATCACACGAGTACTCCGGGATTTCCAAAAATACAGGCAACACTGGGTACTCCAGGTGCCTCAATCCACCCAGATATGTATTTAAGTTGCTACCTTAAGTTGAACCATTAATTAACAATCTCACATCTATCATGGATTTCACTCACCCAAACCACGTCTACGAGCATAGCATAGCAATATAAGCATCACATAGAAGTAACTCCCAAGGGTTTGAATGTAACAGGGTAATAGGTTCTACCTCATCAACTACTTCCCAACCACATGTTAATGACATCCTAACCATGCAATGTTTGAGAATTGGAACTAATGCATAAAAACTGGGTGATAAAGGGGTATGATCAAAGTGTTACTTGCCTTGCTGACGATCCGCATAACCTAGAGACTCCAAATAGCACGCTTCGCACTCCAGGAATTCTATCGCAAATAAACAATAACATACATAAGCAATCAAGCAAAGAAACATGGGTAAATCTCAAATAAAAAGATCTAACCAGAAAGTTCAACTTAAGAACTCCGGTTTGCAAAAAGAATCAAATCAAACGGAGCAACGAAACTCAAACGGCGAAAGAAACAAGATATGTTTACTAATCTGGACCTAGGTCAAATTTTATAGTAGCAAAAGCTTGTTTAGAGGGTCTCGAGACGAAGATCTAGGCGCTTGAATTGCCTGATTCCGATAAACGAGCGAAAAGATAAACTAGAACAAAAATCGGATCAAAAATCCCAATCAGAAATAATCGCGGCTTAATCCGATAAAAGAAAACTGACGAACAGGCTAACGAACGAGCATTCGTTATCTATATCTAATGAGCGAAAACCGTTCGTTAAAAATGAACGTTCGCTAAATAGAAAAACAGAAGAAAAAAACGACTAGGGTTTTGTAACGAAATCCGAATCGGTTTTCTAAAAAAAATCGAACGGCGCTAACCTCCGGCTATGTCCGGCACGGCAGCGGCTCCGGCGAGGGGCGGAAAAACGCGGGGCTGCGGCGCGGGCAACGGGCGGCGGCGGCGGCTCGCTGCGAGGGGCGGCGCGGCGGCTTGCGGCGGCGGGGTCGGCGGCTCCAAGGGGCGGCGGGGTCGGCTTTTAAGGAGGGGGGCGGTGCCTTGGGGGAGGGGGCACGGCGCGGGGAAACGGAGTCCGAGCCATACTCCGGTTCGGCGGCGGCGGCCTCCCACTAGCAGACGGCGGCATGGGGTGAGGTGGGCCCGCGCTGGGCTTTGGCCCAGCTAGGCCTTGGCGCGCTTTTTTTTAAAACATAATTCTGCCGAAACTCAGAAAAATCCTAGAAAATAAAATAAAATTGTAAAAATGCCAAAACAAATTTTCTCCGTCTAAATAAAATATTTAGAATGAGATGAACATTTTCTTGGCCCTAAAATGCAAATTTGAAAATGTGCAATTTTTCTAATGCAACCAAAATAGCAAATAAGATCCAAATGAAAGCAAAAATTGATTCTAATATTTTTCCTCCAATATTTCATTTATTTTGGAGAAGTCATATTATCTCCTCTCATATATTAATATGAAATATTTTTGTAGAGAAAAATAATTAAAACCAAAATCCTCGTTTCGAAATTTGATAAAAACAAATTTGAAAACCGGGGAAATCCCCAACTCTCTCTCCGAGGGTCCTTGAGTTGCTTAGGATTTCGAGGATCGCGAGACGAAATGCAATAAAATATGATATGCAAGAATGATCTATGTATAGCATTCCAAATTGAAAATTTGGGATGTTACAAACCTACCCCCCTTAAGATGAATCTCGCCCTCGAGATTCGGGTTGGCTAGAAAATAGGTGTGGATGGTCTTTACGAAGATCATCCTCTCGTTCCCACATGGCTTCGTCCTCGGTATGGTGGCTCCACTGAACTTTGCAAAACTTGATGACCTTGCTGTGGGTGACTCATCTAGCAAACTCCAAAATCTTAACTGGCTTCTCCTCATAAGTCAAGTCATTGTCCAACTGAATCGCCTCCAAGGGTACGGTATCTCTTAGTGGTATGTTGGCCATCTCAGCATGGCACTTCTTCAACTAGGAAACGTGAAACACATCGTGAACTCCTGACAGTCCTTTAGGTAACTCCAACTTCTAGGCAACTTCTCCCATCCGTTCCAAAACACGATATGGTCCTACAAATCTCGGGGCTAACTTTCCCTTAACTCGAAAATGTTTCACTCCTCGCATAGGCGATACTCGTAGATATGCTTGGTCTCGAATTTCATAGGTTACCTCCTTGCGTTTTGAATCTGCATAACTCTTCTGTCTGGACTGAGTTATCTTCAGTCTATCCTGGATCAGTTTAACCTTCTCCTCAGACTCTTTGATCAAGTCTGGTCCAAACAACTGTCGGTCTCCGACTTCATCCCACATCAACGGTGTTCTGCACCTTCGTCCATACAGGGCTTCGAACGGTGCCATCTTCAAACTGGCTTGGTAACTATTGTTGTATGAGAACTCTGCGTATGGCAGATTGTCATCCCAACTAGATCCATAATCTAGCGCACAGGCTCTCAACACGTCCTCCAGAATCTGATTGACTCTCTCGGTTTGTCCATCCGTGTGCGGGTGAAATGCTGTACTGAACTCCAATCTTGTTCCCAAAGTCTGGTGCAGCTGATGCCAAAACTTTGAAGTAAACTGTGTTCCTCTATCCGATACGATGGTCCTCGGAACTCCATGCAGACATACGATCCTGGTCAAATATATCTTGGCCAACTTTGCACTAGTATAAGTTGTTTTCACTGGGATAAAGTGTGCCACTTTGGTCAAACGGTCAACTACTACCCATATAGAATCATATCCTTATTTGGTCCTGGGCAATCCGGTGATAAAATCCATGCCAAGTTTATCCCACTTCCATTCGGGTATCGGTATAGGTTGTGACAATCCTGCTGGCTTTTGATGCTCTGCCTTCACTCTCTGACATACATCACATACGGCCACATACTCGGCGATATCCTTCTTCATCCCTGTCCGCCAGAAATGTTCCCTCAAATCCAAATACATCTTGGTGTTTCCGGGGTGTATCGAGTATGGTGAGTCATGTGCCTCCTGAAGTATTAACTTCCTGATCTCTGTGTTATTGGGCACATAAACACGGTCCTCAAACCACATGGTGTCGTGCTCATCCTCACGAAAACCTTTGGCTTTTCCTTCGCTCATTTTCTCCTTTATCTCGGCAATCTCTTTGTCATCCTTCTAAGCTTCTCGAATCTTTCCCAACAATGTAGACTGCACCTCCATTGTTGCAATAAAACCTCTAGGAACAATCTCCAATCGAAGTTCCCTCAGATCCTCTGCTAACACCTTTGGCAATCCCGTGCTCACTAGGGTATTAGCATAACTCTTCCGGCTCAAGGCATCTGCTACGACATTGGCCTTTCCTAGATGATAATGAAGCTTCATGTCATAATCCTTTATAAGCTCCAACCATCTTCTCTGCCTAAGGTTCAGCTCCTTCTGGGTGAAAATGTACTTCAAACTCTTATGATCCGTGTACACATCACAATGGTTTCCAATAAGGTAATGCCTCCAAGTCTTCAACGCATGCACTACGGCGGCTAACTGCAGATCATGCGTGGCATAATTCAACTCGTGTGGTTTTAGTTGTCCTGAGGCATACGAAACAACTCTTCCATCCTGCATAGGCACACTTCCAAGTCCTAGGCGAGAGGCGTCGCAATACACTTGAAAATCCTTACATATATCTAGCAGTATCAGCACTGGGGCTGTAGTCAAACATTTCTTCAGCTCCTGGAAACTTGCCTCGCAATCTTCCGTCCATTTAAACTTGGTATCCTTCTTCAATAATTCCATCATGGGCTTTGCAGTCTTTGAAAAATTCTCAATGAATCTACGGTAGTATCCTGCGAGTCCCAGAAAACTATGGATCTCGCTAACTGAAGTGGGTGCCCACCATTCAGTGACTGACTGAACCTTGGTGGGATCTACTGCTATACCTTCTCCTGATATAACATGTCCATGTAATCCGACTTCCTTCAACCAAAACTCACATTTGCTTAACTTGGCATATAACTGATGTTCCCTGCGTTTCTCGAGAACTAATCGCAAATGCTCCTTGTGCTCCTCTGCATTCTTCGAATATACCATTATATCAT
This sequence comes from Triticum monococcum, assembly GCA_034509565.1. Classification (NCBI taxonomy): domain Eukaryota; kingdom Viridiplantae; phylum Streptophyta; class Magnoliopsida; order Poales; family Poaceae; genus Triticum; species Triticum monococcum. The sequence goes on along the minus strand of CM067841.1, from coordinate 142,779,421 downwards.
CAATGAACACCACAACAAACTTATCCAAATATTCCATGAACACCTTGTTCATCATGCTCATGAAATAGGAAGGGGCGTTAGTCAGTCCAAATGACATGACCGTATATTCTTATAGCCCGTACCGTGTGGTGAAGGCTGTCTTTGGTATCTCCTTCTCTCGTATCTTCAACTAATGATATCCTGATCGCAGATCGATCTTCAAAAACACCTTAGCTCCTTGCAGCTGATCAAACATATCATTGATCATCGGCAATGGGTACTTGTTCTGAACCATTACCTCGTTCAAGGCCCGATAATCAACAACCATTCTGAGGGATTTATCCTTCTTCTCAACCAAGAGCACTGGAGCTCCCCATGGTGATGAACTCTGTCGAATGTATCTTTTCTCCAATAACTCCTTGATCTGTTTCTAAATCTCTTCCAGATCATTTGTGGGCATCCTATAGGGTCTCTTGGATATTGTCCCTGTGCCTGGCAATAGCTCTATCAAAAACTCGATATCTCGATCCGGTGGCATGCCTGGTAACTCCTCTGGGAAAACATCCGGGTAGTCCTTTACTACAGGCACTTCCTCCTGAACAACTCCCGTCAGGGTATTTACTTGGCTACTTCTTGGCGCATGCCTAGATATATACTTGATCCTTTTTCCTTCCGGGGTGGTGAGACAAATTGACTTACTAACACAGTCAATGTTTCCTCCATACTTCGACATCCAGTCCATTCCTAATATCACATCCAATCCTTGTGACTCCAAGATAGTTAGGTCGGACGGAAAATCATGGCTACCAATGGTTAAGGGTATCCGGTCGCACCATCGACTAGCCATATACTCTGCTCCAGGTGAACTTACTAACAGAGGGGTCCTAAGGGTTTGTGTCGGTAGTTTAAACTTATCCATGAATTCCCTTGATATGTATGAATGCAATTCACCAGTATCAAAAAGAACAAGAGCGGTAAATGACTTAACCAAAAACTTACCTATAACCACGTCTGGCTGCTCTTCAACCTCCTCCACCTTAACGTGGTTCACTTGTCCTTTGTTGAATGGATTGGGCTTCTTCCCAGCGCTCCAGTTTCCGTTTCCATTCTTCCTTCAGGGCACTCCAAGACATAGTGTCCAGTCTTCCCGCACTTGAAACAAGTAACGTGGCTTAGGTCTCTCTTGGTGGGTGTGGCTGGATTTCGGCGGTTCTGATTGTTGCTGGATCCATTCCCATTCCCATTCCTTGTGCCAGTATGATTATGGTTACTCCCTCCATTATGGGTGTGGCCTCCATGGTTATGAACAAGTCCTCCCGGGTTCGGGGCTAGGCGAGGCTTCTGCTGAGCTCCCGAGTTATAGCTCCCTTGTCTATACTTCCTCTTACGGCTCTCAATCTGCTGTTGCTTCCCTTCAATCATAAGAGCCTTATCTACCAACTCCTGGTAGTTGGTGAATGTTGCCACCATCAACTGCATACTCATCTCATCATTCAGCCCTTCCATAAACTTCTCCTGCTTTGCGACATCTGTGGCCACGTCATCAGGGGCTAGCGAGATAACTTGCTAAACTCATCTACGTACTGAGCCACAGTACGGTTCCCCTGGCATAAGTTGTAAAAATCGCGCTTCTTAAAATTCATGGCTCCAGTTGAGACATGGGCTATACGGAAGGCTTCCTGAAATTGGTCCCATGTCACCGTGGCTATAGGGTAGGTGACAGTGTAATTCTCCCACCATGATGTTGCTGGTCCATCCAACAGATGTGCGGCAAAACACACCTTCTCAGCATCAGTACATCCTGCAGTGGTTAACTCCCTTCCAATCCTGCGGAGCCAATCATCTGCTACTATAGGCTCGGTGCTACTAGAAAACACCGGCGGCTGCAACCTCAAAAAACAGGCTAAGTTGTCAATTGGTGGTGGTGGTGGTGGTGGATTGTTGTTGTTGTTGTTGCCTTGGTTCTGAACTAACAACTGCATCAGGGTATTCTGCTGCTGAATCAACCGAGTGAGCTCCGGTGGGAATGCAAATCCGGGATCACGTCTCGGAAGCATCTGATGGGTTTAGAGGGGAGAGATTAGAATAGAATGAGGTCTAATGAGAAAGCACTACCCATATGCACATGAGACAAACACAAACATTTCACTCAATCAATCAATCAAGTCATACAGTCGGTCTAACTAAAGCAAAAGTGCTCGGGCTATTCTATTTACATGGTGGAATACTACTACTGATATGGTGGTCTACCAAAAATATTCCTCGGTTGCCAACTCCATGATATCTGCTCCAGCTTCGTCTTCAAAGTCATCATCGCTCAGGTCCGAGTCGGTGTCGTCGATGATGATGTAGTCTTCTGGGCGAATCTCCTTGGGTTCTTTGTCTTCTTCTACTGGTGTGGGGTCTCCCATGAATATTCCGATCTTCTTAATCAGGTCGTCATTCTTCTACACTAGTACGATGATTTCCTCCTCATAATCTTCACGTGTAGCATTGAGTTCTTCCTCCAGTTCCGCAATCCTAGTCATTGCCTTCTTCAGATCTATCATGCCTGCACACATCTGATTCTCCTGGCATCGAATGTGTTGGTTTAGTTCCTAGATGAAAGCTGCGATTGATCTATCCTTCTTGGTGCTGATCATCTCCCATTGCTCATCTTGGTGCCCACAAATCTGGTAGATAGTATCTTTAAGCTCCTTTTGATAAACTTCTCCAATGCGTCCCATGGTGATGTGAGCTGCCATACTCTTTCCTAGACTCCAGGATGGTGCATCGAAGGAAAACTCTATGGGTTTAGTGACTGGGGTGAAGGTCCTTCCTGGAGCTTGAACTTGAATCATCCATCGCTCCTCTTCTGGTAAAGTGGCGTTGTAAGTCCCGGTGAAGCTTGTTATTCCTATGTTCAGGTACCTAGTGACTTCCTTCGGGTGTCGTCCAAAAGGTGATTCTTCCTCCAATTGTGCAAACTTGTTCCTTGCATCCGCCATCCTAAAGAGTAGAAAATGGAGAGGAGTCAGAAATGAGAAGAGAATACTGATCTATGCCTGTAGCTTAGTGGTCGTGTCCTACACTCAGTGTGTGCTCTAATACCATCTTGTAGCGACCCGACCTCAAACGGTCAAGTCTCTGTGCTTCAGTGTCATCCCTGGATCGGTAATGCTGACACACGTAGTACTCGAGGATTTATAACAGAGTATAAATCACACACTTATTACATCTAATGTTTCCAAAGAGAGCTTATTACAATAAATATGGCTTAAGGCCATCTAATACGGTAACAACGGAAGGCTTGGAAGATAAAGTGAGTCCATCAACTCCAATGGCATAGCTGAGCTGTACGGCAACGACCTAACGAACCTTACTCCTCGTTTCAAAAGTCTGCAACACAATACGTTGCAGCCCGAAACGGGTCAGCACATGGAATATGCTGGCAAAATAACACAGTAGAGTAAGAACAGAACAATGCTATCACTACATGCATATTTGGCTGTTGGAAAGCTCTATGGCTAAAGTTTTGCGAAAAGCCAATTTTTTCCTACAACAAAGGAATAGATTTTATTTTAACTATCATGGTAGTTGAAACATCATTGAGAAGGTTCCTCCAACTCAATCCCAATTAAAGTAGTTATCAACCCAACAATATTAAATTAGAGTGATGAGATACTTAAGATACTCCAAGTACTAGATACTCAAGATTGTCCATAACCGGGGACACGGCTAACCATGATTAGTTTATACACTGTGCAGAGGTTTGCGCACTTTTCCCCACAAGACTCGATCTCCTCCGTTGGATTTCATGCACTACATGGTGTTTGAGAAACAAATGACCGAGACACAGTCTTTCAGAAACATTAACTCTCTACTTCGGGCAGACCATACCAAACCTACAATCCCACTACCTGCTGATCCACCTCTTCAAGAGCTTCACATAACTTACTCAACTATGCTAGAGCCCATAATAGCTTGTGGCTGCACACGGAACTTTCTGGCATGAATAATCTCAGTTTCCTTTGAGCCTGGGTGGCGGTCCATAGGAAGATCACACGGATACTCCAGGATTTCCAAAAATACAGGCAACACTGGGTACTCCAGGTGCCTCAATCCACCCAGATGTGTATTTAAGTTGCCACCTTAAGTTGAACCATTAATTAGCAATCTCACATCTGTCATGGATTTCACTCACCCAAACCACGTCTACGAGCATAGCATAGCAATATAAGCATCGCGTAGAAGTAACTCCCAAGGGTTTGAATGTAACAGGGTAATAGGTTCTACCTCATCAACTACTTCCCGACCCACATGTTAATGACATCCTAACCATGCAATGTTTGAGGATTGGAACTAATGCATAAAAACTGGGTGATAAACGGGTATGATCAAAGTGTTACTTGCCTTGCTGACGATCCGAGTAACCTAGAGACTCCAAATAGCACGCTTCGCACTCCGGGAATTCTATCGCAATCAAACAATAACATACATAAGAAATCAAGCAAGTAAACACTGGTAATTCTCAAATAAAAAGATCTAACCAGAAAGTTCAACTTAAGAACTCCGGTTTGCAAAAAGAATCAAATCAAACGGAGCAACGAAACTCAAACGGCAAAAGAAACAAGATTCGTTTACTAATCTGGACCTAGGTCAAATTTTACAGCAGCAAAAGCTTATTTAAGTTGGTTAAACGGAAATAGGGTCTCGAAACAAAGATCTGGGCGCTTGAATTGCCCGATTCCGATAAACGAGCGAAAAGATAAACTAGAACGAAAATCGGATTAGAAATCACGATAAAAAATAATCGCGGATTAATCCGATAAAACAAAACTGACGAACAGGCTAACGAACGAGCGTTCGTTATCTTTGAATAACGAGCGAAAATCGTTCGTTAAAAACGAAGTCCGCTAAACAGAAAAACCAAAAAAATGGCGAACCGAAAAAACGACTAGGGTTTTCTAACGAAAACCGAACCGGTTTTCTAAAAAAACCGAACCGCGCTAACCTCCGGCAAGGTCTGGCATGGCGGCGGCTCCGGCGAGGAACGGCGCGGGCAACGGGCAGCAGCGACGGCTCGCGCGAGGGGCGGCGCGGTGGCTTGCGGTGGCGTGGTCGGCGGCTCGCGGCGCGGGGTGGTGGCTCCAAGGGGCGGCGGGGTCGGCTTTTAAGGAGTGGGGCGGTGCCTTGGGGGAGGGGGCACGACGTGGGGAAACGGAGTCCGAGCCGGACTCCGGTTCGGCAGCGGCGGCGGTTTCCCGCTAGGAGACGGCGGCGCGGGCTGAGGTGGGCCGGCGCTGGGCTTCGGCCCAGCTAGGCCTTGGCGCGTTTTTTTAAATAATTCCGCCGACACTCACAAAAATCCTAGAAGATAAAATATAATTCTAAAGATGCCAAAACAAATTTTTACCGTCTAAATAAAATATTTAGAACGAGATGAACATTTTCTTGGCCCTAAAATGCAATTTTGAAAACATGCAATTTTTCTAATGCAACCAAAATTGCTAATAAAATCCAAATAAAAGCAAAAATTGAATCTAATATTTTTCCTCCAATATTTCATTTATTTTGGAGAAGTCATATTATCTCCTCTCATATATTAATATGAAATATTTTGGGAGAGAAAAATAATTAAAACCAAAATCCTCATTTCGAAATTTGATAAAATCAAATTTGAAAACTGGGGAAATCCCCAACTCTCTCTCCGAGGCACTACTAGAAAAAGGGCTATAGATGGGATTGACACTAATGGCGCACCTGACAAGCGGTGCGCCATTAGTATATACTAATGGCGCACCTGGCACAGGGTGCACCAATAGTTTCAATTTTTTTTTGAACTAGTGCGCCTGTCCAAACATACTGATGGCGCATCCAGACAAAGTGCGCCATTACTAGTTGTAACTAGTAATGGCGCACCTGTCGGAAAGTGCGCCACTAATGTTTTTTTTATTATATTTTTTATTTCCTTTTTTGCAAAACTACTAATGGCGCACTGTTCCACCGTGCGCCATTACTAGTTCAAACTAGTAATGGCGCACTGCGGGACAGTGCGCCATTAGTAATTTTTTTTGCAAAACTACTAATGGCGCACCACCAGATGGTGCGCCATTAGTAACCTGGATTACTAATGGCGCATTTGGAGTTGGTGCGCCATTAGTAAGTGGGCAGCAACAAGATATTTTGGGGAGCCTCTCCTACCCACACTCACTTTCTCCCCACTTCATTCTCTCCACCTCCTCCTTGTCTCGGGTGCCTCCTCTTTTTCACCACATTTCCACCATAGATTCATTCAATTTAAGTGGTTAAAGTACCTTGTTTTGATAGGTAAGTAATGGGGGAAGCTATATTTATGTATTTCTCCCTACAACAATGTGCACATGCACTTTTTATGGCCTAGCTAGATCTATGTATGTTCGTGGTGTTGCATATGTTTGTGGTGTTGCATATGTGTTTGTGTTTGGAGGTGTACTGGTATTTGAAATGCGATAGTTGCCAATATTTTGCCGGAATGTTGATTCATTTCCGTTTCGGCGAGAATTTTGGCATTAAGCATTCTTTTTGGTCCTATTTTTAGGGAAAGTCATGCCAAATTTTTTCTTGGTTCTAAAATATCGTTTTGCTCTACCCCGCAGGCGACCATGGTCCGCATGATGACCGAAGGCATCGTGAATAGGTTTTTGAGGTCCGCGAAGGCTGAGATGCTTCAAAAGAACGAGACGGAGATAAGATGTCCGTGTCGAAGATGCAAGCTGAAGAGCCTTATTGCGGACCCGGAATCTGGGCAGGTGCAGGACCACCTGCTCTTGTGTGGTTTCATGGATGGCTATCGGTGGCAAGGTGATGAAGATGACTACGAAGTCGTCCATGGGGGCTGGGCAAGAAATGAGGAAGGGCAGCAAGACAACCACCGCGGCTCGGGCGGGCGAGAAGACGAAGAATCCCCAGGAGATGATCACGACGGTGATGTTGTACACAGTCATCATGTAGAAGATGCAGGACATGATGATGAGGAAGATGCCGGAGCAGACGATGGGCATGATCATGAAGATGATGATGCCGGCGGAGCAGACGACACTGGACCATCGATGGGCTGGGTGCAGGACCCTCATATTCAAGAGCTGCTTCTCAAGCAGACGGATAACGCAAGAGCTGCCGCCCGAGAGAAAGCCAAGATGGATCAACTTGAGTTAGACGCGGTCACTCCATTGTATGAAGGATGCAGGCCCGAGGATACCCGCCTGAAAGTAACGCTCATGGCTCTGGAGATGAAGGTAAAACACAAAATGACCGACGCATGCTTCGACGAGAACATGTCATTCTGGCACGAACGTCTTCCCAAGGGGAACAAGTGCCCGACCAGTTTGGAGGAGGCGAAGAAAATCGTGTGTCCTCTGGATTTACCGCACGTGAAATACCATGTGTGCATGAACAATTGCATCATTTATCGGGACGAGCACGCGGAGTCTACCATATGTCCAGTGTGCGGCGTCACTCGATACAAGAAGAGGAAGAAAGCTCCTCGAAAAGTGGTGTGGTACTTTCCGATCACTCCTCGTCTGCAGCGGTATTTCGCGGACCCTAAGGTAGCAAAGCTCCTGCGTTGGCACGCGGATAGGGAGGAGAAGAAGCGAGAAGACGACGCAAATGATCCGGAGATAGATAAAAAAGACAAGATGCTGAGTCACCCTAAGGATGCGAGCCAGTGGCAAGCGTTGAACTTCGAAGACCCAGAATTTGGGAACGATCCAAGGAACAACGTGCTCGGCGCGAGCACCGATGGAGTCAATCCGTTTGGCAGCCAGAGAAGCACACATAGCACCTGGCCTGTGTTTGTGTGGATGTACAACCTTCCCCCCTGGTTGTGCATGAAGAGGAAGTACATTCACATGAGTATGCTAATTGAAGGACCGAAACAACCAGGGAATGACATCAATCTGTATCTGGGGCTGCTAAAAGAGGAGCTTGACACGCTGTGGAAAACGCCAGCCAATATGTGGGACGCCGCAGAGAAAGAATATTTCCCTATGAGAGCCGCGCTGCTCACGACGGTGCACGACTATCTCGGTTACGGATATGTCGCGGGGTAGGTGGTCCACGGATTTTCTGGATGCGTCAGGTGCATGGATGACACAACTTATCGCCAGCTAGATAGAGATCCCGGGTCTTCGAAAACCGTGTTCATGGGACATCGAAGGTGGCTTCGCGATGATGACCCGTGGAGAAAACGCAAGGATCTGTTCGATGGTGAAACCGAACCCCGAGGATGCCCGCGTACGAGGAGCGGCGAGGAAATAGACGAGCTGTTAAAAAATTGGAAAGACTGCCCACTGCCGGGAAAGAAGCAAAAGGCGCCAGAGCCGGGAAAGAAGCGAAAGGCGCCAGAGCCGCTGCTGAAGGTATGGAAAACGAGGTCTATTTTCTGGGACTTGCCGTACTGGAAGATCCACCGTGTGCCTCACAGCCTTGATGTCATGCATATCACGAAGAACGTGTGCGAGAGTCTGCTTGGTACCCTGCTCAACATGCCAGAGAGGACGAAAGATGGGCCGAAAGCAAGGGCAGACTTGAAATCAATGGGCATCAGGCAGGAGCTTCACACTATATATGATGATGATGAGGCGAAGCAGGACACGGAAAGTCGTTGCAAAGGCAAGAAGGCCAAGAAGACCGGAAATGACTACCCTCCCGCATGCTTCACTCTAAGTCAGGAGGAGATCGAGCAGTTTTTCAGCTGCCTCGTAGGAGTAAAACTTCCTTATGGTTACGCGGGGAAGATAATAAGATACCTAGACCCAGCGAAGCAGAAGTTCAGCGGGATGAAGTCTCACGACTGTCACGTGCTGATGACGCAGATACTTCTAGTTGCAATCCGTGGGATCATGGACGCACACATCCGTGAAACCCTATTTGGCCTATGCAACTTTTTCGACGTCATCTCTTGGAAGTCTGTTGGCGCGAGGCAACTCAGAAGGCTACAGGAAGAGATCGTGGTGATACTATGCGAGCTTGAGATGTACTTCTCGCCTGCATTCTTCGACGTTATGGTGCATCTGCCGGTCCATATCGTGGACGATATCATCCAACTCGGGCCGACGTTCCTGCACAGCATGATGCCGTTCGAAAGGATGAATGGTGTCATCAAAGGATACGTTCGCAACATGTCACGTCTAGAGGGAAGCATAGCCAGGGGCTTTCTGACCGAAGAGTGCATCTCCTACTGCACGAATTATCTAGGCATCGAGAACCCCGTTGGTCTGCCCGTCAACAGGCACCTCGGCAGGCTCGCTGGATGGGGTCACCGTGAGGGTCGTCGTGAAATGCATGTCGACTTCGAGGGTCGACTCGCCGACTTTGAAAGAGCAAACCTAGTCGCGCTACAACACATAGACGTGGTCGATCCTTGGGTGGTAGAGCACAAAACCTTTATTAAGAAGACGTACAATGACCGAGGCCAACAGAGGACAGACGGAGATATACTCAAAGAGCACAACTCATGTTTCACGCGTTGGTTCAAGCAGAAGCTTCTGTCGTACCCTTTACATGAGGATTCTTCCGCGGAAGAACAACTCATATTCGCCGTGTCACAGGGCGCCGAGCACAACCTGATGACCTATGAGGCGTACGATATCAACGGCTACACATTCTACACCGAGGCCAAGGACATGAAGAGCGATGGTTATCAGAACTCCGGGGTAACGATGGAATCCTACGCCGGTAACGACAAGGACAGATACTACGGAAGGATCGAGGAGATCTGGGAGCTGAGCTACGCTGGAGAGAAGGTCCCAATGTTCCGTGTCAGATGGGCCAAGAGCGTCCTAAAAGAAGACCGGTATTTCACCACCATGGTTATACCCGAAGCCAAATCCAAGACCGCGGGCGCAAACGTCACCGCGAGAAATGAGACATGGGTACTGGCTTCCCAAGTGGACCAATGCTTCTTCATTACCGACCCGTCAAAGCCCAGTCGTGTTGTCGTGAGGAGAGGCAAAAGGAAGATCATCGGAATGAATGGAGTAGCCAATGAGCAAGACTTCGACAAGTACGGCGACCCGAGGATCGAACATGACGGCGATGATGAAGTAGCAGCATACACCACAAGAAGAAGCAGGACCACCCTACCTAAAGGACGTCCGTTCCACAGAAGAACTCCATTTGCAAAAAAGAAGGGCAAGAAGATTGTGAACAGATAGCTAGCTACGATCGATTGTATTTAAATCGTAGCCTTCATTTCTCGATAGTATTTCATGGGCACTTTTTGAACTATCATGAATATTTTTAAATTTCATGGACACTCGATCTCGATCCCCCTCCATCTCGATCGCTATCCCACCTCGCCAGATCCGGTCCCCCTCGCCGCCGAGCACCCCCCGGTCCACCGGTCGCCGCCGCCGACCCCCCGCACCCTCGATTCCCCTACTCAACCGCCGCCGCCGACCCCCCGCACCCTCGATTCCCATACTCAACCGCCGCCACCGACCCTCCGCACCCTCGATTCCCCTACTCAACCGCCGCCGCCGACCCCCCGCACCCTCGATTCCCCTACTCAACCGTCGCCGCCGACCCCCCGCACGCCTCCCCTACTCAACGGCCGCCGCCGACCCCACGCACCCTCCCCCGCTCCACCGGCATTACTGTTTGATTATATTTTTTAAAAAATTATTACTGTCTTATAAAAAAAATTACTGTTACTATCTTATAAAAAAATATTACTGTTATGATTTAAACTAGTTTAAAAAATTATTACTGTCTTATAAAAAAATACTAATGGCGCACCACGGTGAGGTGCGCCATTAGTATGGATGTACTTATGGCGCACCGGGGGGTAGTGCGCCATTAGTATTGTGCCATTGCTATAAGAAAAAAAATACTAATGGCGCACCACGGTGAGGTGCGCCATTAGTGTGGATGTACTTATGGCGCACCGAGGGGTGGTGCGCCATTAGTATTGTGCCCGGCCCCATCCATATTCCCTCCCCGGCCCCTCCCTATCCCCTCTCTCTCCCTCGCCCTTGCCCTCGATCCCCTTCCCCCCTCTCTCCCCTCTCCTCGCCCGGTACAAGAAGGACCCAAAAACAAAGGAGCTTACCACGGATCCGAAGACTAGGGAGCTTGAGCTTGTTCTGGTAAGGAATACACCCCCGCGTAATTAGCTTCATATGGTTGCATTCTAATTAATGAAGCCAAATTTCTAAATGGTTCACATTCCTTCCGCAGGCGACTAAAAGCAGTAGCACGGGGTCGACTAAGAGCAACCCTTGGGACACCACTCTAAATAGGGCGTTGAATGTAATGAAAACAAGGATAACTCAGTAAGCCGACGTCAGCTGGTCGTGTGGCCGGCAAAGGCTTGTCGACAAAATGGTCGTCATACTATAACACTGGTGGGCGAAAGGAGAAAAAGACTAGCTTAGAAAGCCAGGCGCGCGAGGTTCAAGAACTCAGGGCACAGGTGGCGCGGATTCCGGAGATGGTCCAAGAGCAAGTGGAACAACAACTCGGAAGGACGATCACCGCCATTGTGCCTACCTTGATCCAGGGGATTAGTGCGTGGATTGCGGGCGGCCAATAGGGGCCGCCCCCGATTCCTAGCTTCATGGCCAGCAACTCGCAGAACGCGATAGCGGGGCCATTGGTGTCTCCGACGGAGGTGGCATTGGTGTCTCCGACGCCGGCACGGGAGCTTAATGCACCCGGGTGTACGCCGGCCGGCACCTCTGCAGCAAGCGGCCCCTCCGTCAACTGCACGCCCGCCGTTGGCGGTGCCTCAACATTAGCCGAGCTCGACGCCATCATCACGGTAACTAATTAAGCTTCTCTCGGCCGAGGACTTCATTTCCTTGCCTTTGACTGGGCATCCCTGACGCCCTACATGTTTTCGCAGGGCGCCGCCGACATTCCGTGCACTCTCCTGCACTTCGTGAACAACGAGTTGGTCGATGTCGCCAAGGGCAAAATCGTTCAACCGGGCAACCCCTTGTTCCACGGTACCCAGATGCCACCCAACTTGTTTAGGGTTCAACTGGTTCGGGTGCTGCCAGGCTGCGACGAGTTGTTACCTCCGATTCAACCCGTCGGGGCTGACGATGATGACGTGATGACCCTCAGCGCCTGCCTGAGCTGGCCCCTGCTTTGGTCGAAGAGCCAGATTCGTTTGGGGGCGGGGGACACCACCCCAAAGACAACACCGCCAGTCATGCCGGTGCCAAGTCGGCCCCATGGCAAGACCGCCACAATGGTGCCGGACATCCCTATGCCACTGGATAGAAACATGCATATGGCACAGGATCAGAACGACGAGGACGACGATACATTTGCCAACGTCAATCAATACTTTGCCGATCATGGGTACGGTGGCGACTTCATGGGGCCTCCTTCTCAAGAACCCAACCCAACAAAAGACGTGCGCGATCTAGCTGGTACCGCGGAGAAGCCAAGTTGCAACAGGCGTCGTCTAGCATTCAGCTCTCAGGAGACGCCTCCAGCTGCCAACTTCACCGAGCCTCAGATAGGCGAGGAGCGAAATATTATCAGCCCCAACACACTCAAGAAGGTTGTCTGTGAGCAGAACTCGGTCCCATTACAGGAGAAGAAGAAGGTGCGCAAAAGAAAGACTAACAAGGGTGCGGGCCAGCCGGCACCGAGTACGATCCGTCCTCAGGACGGGCCACCTGCACCTAAGGATATCTCGAGGAGGGTGCATGTGGCGGGTAGGCCGATGCTACCGAGAAATATGCTCGATGCTGCAACCGGTGCTATGCGGAGTCTGCATGACAGTGTTCTTTCTTTGGAGAAGGGGCATCTCGGAGAGAAGGATGTGGCATACCCGGTTTTCGCGGCCAAGGTGCCAGAGGGCAAGGGCTTTGTGGATAACTCCATCGGGGGTACGATCGTCCCGCGGTTTGATGACATCCACGCTATGTTGAACCTTCATCCGCTGCACTACACCTTTGTTCGGCTATTTTCGCTGAGTATGGAGATGCGGATCATTCGCGACAAGACCCCAGACATCGTGATAGTCGACCCCTTCTACATGCGTGCCAAGATCTTGGGCAGCGCTGGGGACCGGCAAGTCGCGAGTTCTTACCTCGAAGGCATCATTCTGGCAAACCAAGATAAGGATAACTTCCTCGTGCCTTACTTTCCCGAGTAAGTCCTCCCCTCAACCGCCCCGTAACATATGAATTCTTAGATTTTGATCGTTTTTCTTTTAACATTCCGTGTTTTCTGCAGTGACACACGTTGCACGCTCATCCTCCTAAGCCCCAAATATTCCATGGCCACATATTTCGACCCGGACCGTCAGTCAAACGTAGACTACACAAATGTCAAGAAGGTTCTTGATGATGTTCTCCCCGGCTATGTCAAATCTGGAGGCACCTTCACCAGGCCTATTCGTAAGTACGGCAAGCACGTGTTCTCCCACAATACGACGTTCTGCTGCGTCAAGCAGCCAACTGGCGGTCAGAAGGGTGCCTACTACGCCATCCATCACATGCGGGCGATTGTACGGGACCATCATCAACTTCTGCTACCGAGTAGACTCAAAGATTGGGCCGCGAGCGTGTCGGCAATCCAGGACGCGGACATCAGACAAGAATTATTTCGCATCCAGTCGGAGTTTGCGGAAATCATCCATCAAGATGTCCTTCGTACCTCGGGGCAGTTCTACCTCAGAAATCAACCGTCCAATAGTGACATCGACACAATCCTACAAATGCAGGCTGACAACGCCCGTTGTTTCATGACTCCCACGACAGACGGCGGCTTCATCCACGCTCCGGTCCCTTGAGTCCAGTCGAAAACAGTGATGCTGTGTCTAGTTCTGAAACATTTATTGGCTCATGTTGTAATTAAACTTTAATGAACTTGTAGTATGTCTCTTTGGTTTCGAGAGTCATTCAACTTAGATGTAATCGATGCTATTAATGTTTTGCTTTTCTCTTCCGATCATTCTGTTGCATACTTATATGTTGCTTATGTATTGTCTGTGAATTGGTACTAACGTTTCGTTTGGCTACTACATAGCGATGCCGTGGTATGTCATGTACAAGGGTAAGGTTCCCGGAGTCTACAACGACTGGGAGGAGTGTTGGAGACAGGTTCACCGATTCAGCGATAACAGTTACAAAGGGTACACCACTAGGGCCGAGGCCGAATCTAGATACGCCCGCTATCTAGCGGGAGAGGGGAGGGAGCGTTGGAGGAACCGGATGAAGACGAGTTTCATCGTGATGACCGCAGCTCTCTTCTATGTGATGGTAGTTTAGATGAACGATATCGACTTGTAATGTGAAGACAAACTCGCGGTCTCGAGACTTGTAATATAATGTTCTATCTTTGTTCGGTCTTTTCAATTCGGAGACTAATATGATGAATTGTATTCGGAGACTAAAATGATGAATTGTATTCAGAGACTAATCTTCTATTTTATTCGATGAATCTGTAGTTGATGTGTGCTGTCTATATTTTGTCCAATTATACATTTTGTAACCCGTGCAAAAAACAGAAAATAAAAAAAACCTAATATTCATACTAATGGCGCATCACATCATAGTGCGCCATTAGTATGCCAAAGGATACTAATGGCGCACTATGATGTGATGCGCCATTAGTATGCCGAAGTTACTAATGGCGCATCCTGTTGTTGTGCGCCATTAGTATGCCAAAGCACCTGGGTATACATGGCCCCCTGGGAGGCATACTAATGGCGCACTGTTGTATATACTAATGGCGCATCCCAGGTGCGCCATTAGTATCTGGTATACTAATGGCGCACCAGTGGTGCGCCATTAGTAAAATATACTAATGGCGTGGTACTAATGGCGCACCACTAATGCGTCATTAATGGCCAAATTAGGTGCGCCATTAGTAGGCCTTTTCCTAGTAGTGAGGGTACTTGAGGTTCTTAGGATTGTGAGGATCGCGAGACGAAATGCAATAAAATATGATATGCAAGAGTGATCTATGTATAACATTCCAAATTGAAAATTTGGGATGTTACAATAGCCCATTGATATGCCTAGTTGATGTGAGACTATATTGTCCTTTTTCTCTTCTCCACAACCACCATTCTATTCCACATAGAGTGCTATGTCCATGGCTCACGCTCATGTATTGCGTGAAGATTGAAAAAGTTTGAGAACATCAAAAGTATGAAACAATTGCTTGGCTTGTCATCGGGGTTGTGCATGATTTAAATACTTTGTGTGGTGAAGATAGAGCATAGACAGACTATATGATTTTGTAGGGATAACTTTCTTTTGCCATGTTATTTTGAGAAGATATGATTGCTTAGTTAGTATGCTTGAAGTATTATTATTATTATGTCAATATTAAACTTTTGTTTTGAATCTTTCGGATCTGAACATTCATGCCACAATAAATAAAGTTACATTGAGAACACGGCCTATCGGCTCCGTACCAGACCAGTCGGCAGGGCCCACCAATTGGCGGGCCCCAGCAGTCGGCAAAAGGGCCAGCGGGTGAAGAGACCGACGGCTGGGCCCTGCGCCCAGACAATTTACCATTGTACCCCTGGGGGGTAGGCCTATATAACCCCCCCAGGGCACCCATGCGAAGGGTTCCGATCCATTAGAACTAGACAAATCACAGAGGGGGGGAGAGCTGACCTTCCTTCTCCTACCTTCAGCATACAGCTCGAGGAGCGCCCTTTTATTCACTTTACCTTAGTGATCATGCAGAAACCCCGTAGAGCAGGACTAGGGGTGTTATCTCCTAGGAGAGCCCCGAACTTGGGTAAAGTACGCCGGCGTTCATGTCTACGCCTCATCCCGTTTCTAGGCACCGGCGACGTTCTACTCACCCCCACCATGATAAGCCATCCGTTGGCATATGTCGCACCCAACCCCCGACAATATATGACCACAGATTCCCATGCGTGCAATCAACTTCTTTTACTTCTTCTTTTCAAACCAATGTTTCCCTTGCATGTACACTCCTGATGCTGCGGTGGGTTTGACAAACGGCTACTAACTTCACATTTGACCCCGTTATTTCCACGACCAAATAACACGTAGCACTACGGCTATTTAAGCCACACTCTGCCTCTGCCATCTCCCACCCTCTGCCTCTGCCATCCCTCATCCATCTGCCCTTCTTGCTCTTCGACCCCTTCTCCTTCTTCTGCACATACCTTAGCCATGCAGTACACCGGACCAACCTACCGCTTCCCACCCATCATGCCGGAGAGGCTCTACCCTACCGGCGTGTACTTTTATCGCACACTACGTGTGTGTGATATCAAGGCTGGGGACCACAAGGAACTTTACTG
The DNA here is from genome assembly GCA_034509565.1 of Triticum monococcum. Lineage (NCBI taxonomy): Eukaryota > Viridiplantae > Streptophyta > Magnoliopsida > Poales > Poaceae > Triticum > Triticum monococcum. The sequence continues at coordinate 142,763,163 of CM067841.1, read as the reverse complement.
AGTTCTTCCTCGTGTCCGGCTACCACCACCTCCCGAGGGGATCTCCAACGTTGTTCCGCATCGAGGAGGTCATCCAAAACCGGGTGGTGGTTGCTCTCCTTGCCCACTTCACCAACACATTCGACACCTTCTACCTCTTCGGCCGGGTGTTTTGGTGTGGCTCCGAGTTCATCGCTTTCACCACCCACAACAGGTTCACGGAGTACACCAACATCTTCTCCACCGCGACGCGCATGCACACTCTTCCGTACTGTAACACCCCGGATATGATTTACCCAATTTGTAATCCAACTCTTGCCGTTTCCGGCCTTAAGTTATTTTATTTTCTCGGGTTCGGGTGTTTGTCTCCGTGTGTTCTTGTCGTTGTCATGCATCTCATATCATGTCATCATTAGCATTGCATTTGCATACGTGTTCATCTCTTGCATTCGAGCACTTTCCCCGTTGTCCGTTTTGCATTCCGGCGCTTCGTTCTCCTCCGATGGTCATTTCTACCTTCCTTTCGTGTGTGGGGAATAAACATTTCCGGATTGGACCGAGACTTGCCAAGCGGCCTTGGTTTACTACCGGTAGACCGCCTGTCAAGTTTCGTACCATTTGGACTTTGTTTGATGCTCCAACGGTTAACCGAGGGACCGAAAAGGCCTCGTGTGTGTTGCAGCCCAACACCCCTCCAAGTTGGCCCAAAACTCACCAAAACCCTCTCCATCACCTAGAGCGTTCGATCACGATCGCGTGGCCGAAAACCGCACCTCATTTGGACTCTCCTAGCTCCCTCTATGCCTATATAAAGACCCCCTCTTCTAAATCCCGGATCCCCTCTTTCTCTAACCCTAGATCCACCCCTCGCGCCACGCCGGACATTGTCCGTTTGGACCGGACATTCCGCCGCCGCCAACCCGCGCTCGCCACGTGGCCGGGCGTGCGCCCACATCGCCGCCACCGCTCGAGGCCCACCAGGCCCGCGGGAGGCCCTCCTGGCCCATCGACCGCGCCGCCCCGCGCCCCTCTTCGTCCCCGCGCCTGGTGCCCAGCGCCGGCGCACGCCGTTGACGGCCTCGCCACTCCGCCGAGGCACCACCGTCGCCCGACGCCTCCAGTGATCCGCCGCCCGGAGCCCCCCTCGCCGGCGTCCCTCACCGCCGCCTCCACCGCGCCGCCCAAGTCCCACTCCGGCCGGCCCCCGCCTCCACGTCGACCTCTGGCGAGCTCCCTCCCCGCTAGTGAATAGTGCCCCGACGAACCTCGTAATCCGTGCCATCCGGATCTCAGATCTAGATCCCGTTTGGGTTGACATTCTCCCGAAACCCTAATCCATATGCCCATGTTCATCATGATATATCTTTGCATCCGTAGCTCCGATTTGGGCATATAGCATATCAAATTGTTCGTCTCAGAGAGCACATCATTTCATTCCATTGCATCATTTTCATTTGAGTTCATATTGATGCCCGAAATGTTATTAGAAGAAGGCTACTTGAGATATTTGTCAGATCTGCTACTCCATTTAGACATTCATCATTTTTGCCATGATTACTGTGTGCTTGATATGCCCATGAGCTCTACATATGTTTTGTTAAGGGTTTTGTCATCTTTCTAGAGGTGCAACCCATGTATTTTTGTGATGTGTGTGGTGACTAGCACAAGCTTGCAAAGTGAGGCACTTGGTAATGCTGATTTCAGGGACTTGGCATTTCCACTAAGTCCTTGACCGGTTTATCTCATGTTGCCTTATGTTCATGTTGTTTCCTAGTGATCCATGCCTCTATTGAGGATGATCAGTAAGGATGTTTTGTTAATCTTCTAGTGCTCTATCCATCCATGTCTTTGTTTGCAATTATGGAGCACCCTAGCTTGAGTCAATCGAGCTCTACTTTTGCTACTTCGTGAAACTGGGCAGATCGTCTACTTGTTAGCGATTTTGCCGAGGATGTTGTAGTTGATCCGTGCATGCTATGCTATTGTTCTTGCCATGTCTAGTTTGCATTTTGTGTATTCTTGATGGGTGTATGCTTAGATTATCATGTCTTGCTCCGTAGTGAGTGCATCGAGCTCGTAAACATGCCTACTTGATATCTGTTTTCAGCATGCTCCAGTTTTCACGAAGTCTGAGAACTGATTATGTTTTTGCCATGTTCACATGCTTGCAAATGTATTTTCTGATCCCTTTTGGCTGAAGGTCACTAAGGGACTTTTGTTAAGCTCTTTGAGTAGCTCCATGCCATGCTTTACCTTGCCATGTTCAGATCCTGTAGCATGTAGTTTTGTCACTCCGAAGATTGCTATCTGATCTGAAATTCCAGACAAGTGTTAATTTCACTAAGTCTGAGATCTGTTTACCATATGCATTTTTGCCATGCTTGTTTGAACCTATTAATGGATGAATTTGCCGTAGCTCAGCGCTAGACTTTTGTTAAGAATCATGAGTGGATCCCTGCCATGTATTTTGTTGTCATGTTTGAGTGCTGTAGCATGTTCATCTTGTTGCATTTAGATGGCTACTTGCTGTAAATCGTAGACCGTGGTCATATTTGAATTGCTTGCCATTTCCAAACCGTAACTCCGATTCCGGTGATCTTTATATCGTTTTCAAGCGATTTCATCTCATCTTTCCAGTGGCACACTTGGTTTTAAAAGTTGAGGCCAGGTTCATGCGTTCTTTCTCAAATCTTACATATGCATCACATATCGCATCCCGCATAGCATACCATGTTTGCATCATATTGTTTGAGCTTTGCACGTGGTTGATTGTGTCCTTGTTGCTTGTTTGTCTTGTTTGGGTAGAGTTGGGAGACGAGTTCACTAACGAGGAGCCCGTTGAGTTTGCTTTCGAGGATCCAGTCAACTCTGACAACTTTGCAGGCAAGATGATCATACCCTCAAAATCACTACTATCTTTGCTTTGCTAGATGCTCGCTCTTTTGCTATGCCATGCTACGATGCCTACCACTTGCTTTCAAGCCTCCCAAATTGCCATGTCAAACCTCTAACCCACCATGTCCTAGCAAACCGTTGATTGGCTACATTACCGCTTTGCTCAGCCCCTCTTATAGCGTTGCTAGTTGCAGGTGAAGATTAGAGACCATTCCTTGTTGGAACATTATTTACTTGTTGGGATATCATTATATTGCCATGTTATCTTAATGCATCTTTATACTTCGTAAAGGGTGGAAGGCTCGGCCTCTCGCCTAGTGTTGTGTTCCACTCTTGCCGCCCTAGTTTCCGTCATATCGGTGTTATGTTCCTGGATTTTGTGTTCCTTACGCGGTTGGGTTATAATGGGAACCCCTTGATAGTTCGCCTTGATTAAAGCTTTTCCAGCAATGCCCAACCTTGGTTTTACCATTTTCCACCTAGCCTCTTTTTCCCTTGGGTTTCCGGAGCCCGAGGGTCATCTTGTTTTAAACCCCCCTGGGCCAGTGCTCCTCTGAGTGTTGGTCCGACCGAGTAGACTGCGGGGCCACCTCGGGGCAACTTGAGGGTTGGTTTTACTCGTAGGATGTCCCATCTGAGTGTGCCCTGAGAACGAGATATGTGCAGCTCCTATCGGGATTTGTCGGCACATTCGGGCGGTGTTGCTGGTCTTGTTTTAACCTGTCGAAGTGTCTTGAAGAACCGAGATACCGAGTCTGATCGAAACGTCTCGGGAGGAGGTCTATTCCTTCGTTGACCGTGAAAGCTTGTCATGGGCTAAGTTGGGACTCCCCTGCAGGGATTTGAACTTTCGAAAGCCGTGTCCATGGTTATGGGCAGATGGGAATTTGTTAATGTTCGGTTGTAAATAACTTGAACCTTAAGTTAATTAAAATGAATCAACTGTGTGAGTTACCATGATGGCCTCTTCTCGGTGGAGTCCGGGAAGTGGACACGGTGTTGGAGTAATGCTTGTGCAGGATGTTCTCTAGATTGCTTGCTCGCGCTTTGCCTCCTCTTCGCGCTCTCTTTTGCGAATAGGTTAGCCACCATATATGCTAGTCGCTTGCTTTAGCTCCACATATATTCACCTTGCCTTACCTTTAAGCTTAAATAGTCTTGATCGCGAGGGTGCGAGATTGCTGAGTCCCTGTGGCTCACAGAGTACTATTACACCAGATGCAGAGCCTGATGATTCTGCTCCAGATGGCGCGCTTGAGCTCAAGTGGGAGTTCGGCGAGGACTCGCGGCGATACTATGTTTCTTTTCCTGATGATCAGTAGTGGTGCCCAGTTGGGGTGATCGGGACCATGTCGCATGTTGGGTTATCTTTTATTTTGGCGCCGTAGTCGGGCCATGAGTGTTTGAATGTTGTAATGCTATTTATGTACTTGATTGACGTGGCGAGTGTAAGCCAACTATGTTAACTCCCCTTTTATTATCTATATTACATGGGATGTTGTGAATATTGCCTAACTTGCGACATATGCCTTCAATGCGATTATGCCTCTAAGTCGTGCCTGGACACGTGGGAGATATAGTCGCATCGAGGGTGTTACAAGTTGGTAATCAGAGCCTTCCCCGACCTTAGGAGCCCCATTGCTTGATCGTTCTAGCAGCCGAGTTGTGTCTAGAAAAATGTTTTGAGTCATCTAGAAATTATATATCGGAGAGTTTAGGAATTCTTTTTACTTCCCAGTCTCCTCATCGCTCTGGTAAGGCATCCTGACATAGAGTTTTGACTCTTCTCTTCTCAAATTTCACTAAAAAAATTAGGATCACGCGGGTATCTTGGAATCGTTCCGATGGTTTTGTGACGAGAACATTGTCTTGGTGCCTCCTGTCAAGGGTTTTGTGGAGGTGTCCTGGGGAGTTGAGCTCTGAGGTGTGTGGGGACCCCGACTCATAAGTCGTGATCACCGAATGCACGTGTACAGTGATCCCAGAGATCAATGCTCACTGAACACACAGAAGCTGAATAACAAGAGTCTTGCATCCATACATACTGTATTACACAAGTAGGACCATTATGGTCAAGTCTTGAGTATAACATTGCAGCGGAAATCTTCGTTGATAACTTGGACCCATGCCATCTGCCTTAACCCTACAGGCATTCTGACTGGGAAGTGTCCTAGCTCGCATGTTCATTACCGAAGTATTCTTCTTCATATCATGTTCTTTCATGCCTGGCCAATAAAATAACAAGTGGCAAGCCAATGAGTACTTTGAATGTACTCGCAAGCAACCCGTGTTTTGGTTCAAGGTACAAAAATGCATGATATAGGTAAATTTTTGCGGAAAGCTAGTTTTGAGTGCAGTGACATGATCAACATCTTGTAAGACATGCATCAGGAGAATTCAATTAACCATGAGGACAGGTTACAGATATCAACATAAAAAAATGGGCACCAACCCAACTCAATCATGTCAAGTCCTTTGACTTGACCCAAGTAGTTCTTCCCACACACACACTGGTTGAAAACAAGTGGACGTAGCCCAAGAGCGGTTAGCCAACTGTCCTTGACCGTGGACACAGCTATTTGAATAGTTTTACACTCTGCAGAGGTTACACACTTTACCCACAAGATCCGGGAAACTTCCGTGTCATCCACGACCCGCGGTACCTCAAGTACCCGGGGTAAGCACCCGATCACTATCTTTCCCTAGACGACACTAACATGGAGTCCCCTCGATTGGTAGTAACCCCCGTGCCCAACATTTCACAACTTAAAATTGTGGAGCCTCGCTCCTATATTCATCACATACCACTGGCACGGGGTACCAACGGTGTGTCCGGTGCCCCATAAAAATGTTCTTGGCCACCCTACCTGGCACGACCCCGTCCCGAGAGAGAGCACCAACTCTCCCTCGTCACTAGTAATGCGGGCTCCAAGCTAGTATCGGCCTAGGTAATCAATAATGCCCTTTCCCATATAAGGGTAGAGTGGTTGCGCATGTAAGGTTGGAATAACGGTCGCAACTTAAACCAATCCGTTTTGAAAAACAACACACACACTTGCCTCGGTTCACCACTTCGTCATCAAGTGGTTACCCAACTCATCATCTCCCCCGGGCATAAGTGGCATCCGACGGGGTTTTCGAAAAGTCCTTTGAAAATACTTTGTCTCCATCACCATGCATATTCTCGTCCCTTTTTGCATAGCAACTACTTTAGCATCCTATCTACTCCCACCGGCATAACCCTCATAGAAAGGTCGGGTCATGCATCATGCAAGTGTCAACGAGAAAAGCAACAGAGGCAAACCACCCCAAGTGGTCACCATTTTATCATCACTTCGATGCAAGCAATAAAAGTGCCATATGACATGCATAAAAAGGGTTTCATAGACATGGTCAAAGGGATTCTTGCCTATTTTAACAAAGTCTTCGAGGTCTTCAAATATCTCTGGTCCAACTCCGAGCATTTCGTCTACTTCGTCAACTATCGTCGAAAGCAACCACAATAAGGAACACAACAAGGTAGAAAATAAAAGTGCTCTAAAAATATTGATTTGACTTTTCTAGGACATCTCTAGTTATATGAAAATTAACCAGAGTGGTTTCATTGGAATTTGGTTAGTGGATATTTCTAAACATTTTGATATGACGGAATCAAGGGGTTTATGGATTTGCAAGAAGTGTACAGAAACATATTTTTGAAAAATGAGAAAAGGCACCCATTTAACAAAACATGATTTTAGAAGCATCTAGGAGTTGGTTTCACAGAATTTGGAGTTCAAATGAATTTCCTATGAATTTGCAAAGTTGGCTATATATGAAGAAATAGACCATTATTTGAGGTGATACAGAAAGTATTAGTAAAAATGTTCAAAAACTAAGGTTTGAACTTATAGACATCTAGGATTTTGAATCATGGAATTTGGATAAAAATGGGCTCTCTGTGATTTTCTAAAGGTTATCAAAGAAATGGAAAAAATAGGATTTGCTAATTATTTGTGAAAGAAATATTCCTGTAAAAATGTGCAAGTAGCACCATGTGATAGGGAATGAATTTAGAATCTACTAGAAATTTGAATCATCAAATTTGGAGATAATTTGAATCATTTATGGATTTTGGAAATTTACTAAAAAATAAAAAGGAAAACAAAAAGATTTAGGTTATACCTAATGCGCATGCTGAGCGCAATATAGCACTGCTGCACACTAGGCCGGCCCGGTGGCTCGGGCGCGCTGGCTGCCTACGCCGAAGGCGTATTAAGGGGAGGCGTCTTCGCTGCGGGGAGGCTGGAATTCGCTTGTGCGTTTCCACTTAAACGTCGGGGCCCACTGGCTGGCTCGCTGACATGTGGGTGCCCCCGTAGGGTCATCTCCCTCCTCCCGCTCCCGTGATAGAGGGGAGGGGACGCCTTGGCCGCGCGAGGCCGACGCTTGCCCCTGGCGGCACAGGCCACCTCCGGCCAAGCTGTGGCCATCGGAGGGGCCACCGGAGGGCGGCGCATCGGGGGAGCTCATCAGGGTTGGCGGGAGATGGCCGGGGCGCGCCCGGCACTAGCCTCGGCGGACGGCTACTCGGGCGATGATGGGCAGGGAGGCACGGTGCCTCGGCGGACTGGGCGATGGGGAGGAATGGGTCGCCGGGATTTGGGGGTTCTTTTGGAGGGGAGAGGAGGTGGGGAGGGCCTCGTCCTTGCCCGAATCGGAGCAGAGGCCAGCGGCGGCATTCCGGCCATGGGGGGTGCTGGAGGGCACGAGAGGGAGGGGGAGGCTGTCCAGGAGGTGCACGGGAGAGAGAGGGGTCCAACCGACGCGAGAGAGAGCTCGGGGGATGGATTATATGGAGGAGGCGCCGGTGCTCCGTGGGCAGCGTCGACGGACGCGCTCGGTGAGCTCTGCAAAGGGGTAGGAGAGATTTCCAGGAGGGGCCCGACATCTTGCCGTGTCTCAGATGCCGAGGCGACCTCGGGGGACACCACCCCGCCGCCCAAGGCCGTCTTATGCCCTTGGCAGCGGTGAGCTACAGTGCCGGAGAGCACTGTAGCGTGCTCTAGAGCGCGAGCTCTGCACGCCATGGCAATTTTTATGTGCCAGGGGCGTGTCCACTAGTGTGTGGGGCTTTGTGGGGTGAGTAAACAAAGGGGAGGAAGCATTGGATGCTCTCGAGAGCCTCTAGGAGAGGAGAGAGGTTGAGAGAGAGGTGAACAGTGGTTGTCCAAAGGGGGAAAATGGGGTTTTATCCCTCCAATAATTGAGCAATGACCAGGGGAGAGTTACTGCAGGTAGGAGAAGACTAGGAGGAGCTGTGGTAAAAAGTGGAGGCCATGGAGCAGAGTGGAAGAGGTCAAAACAGGGGTTTTTAGTAAAATGGCAGAAGGTGTTTGATGCTTGTTTGGGCAAGAAAATTAATTGCACTTGCCATGAGAATTAACAGGATGGAATGGAACATAGAAGTAGGATGTTCCACCAAGTTTGAGCTCATTTGGGCAAAGTAGCCAATGTAACTTTGGTAAACCCTAGAAATTAACAGAAATGGCTTTACCAAGATTTAGTCATGCAAGTCTATTCTCCTTGATGCACCACTTGGTGTAGTGTCATCATTTGAGGTTATGAACATGTCCACAAAAGTTGGGATCAAAAGGAGAAAGTTACCAATGTAGAGTTGTTCAAATTTGGTTCTGAACAGGAAGGGTTTTGGGATACTTTGAGCAAGATAACATTCTCTCCAACCAGTGTCATTTGGTCTAGATCAATAATTAGACCATTTGAGCATGTTCACAAGGTTTGAGAACATTTGGACATGTTTGGCAATGTAAAGTTGCTCAAACTTCAAAATGGACAGAAATGGTTTTGAGGAGATCTCATGGGGTTATACTTTTCTCCATGACATGATACTTTGCAAGATCATCAAAAATCTCATATGTGACATGTTAGAATGTTCTTGGATTTTTATGAAAATATTTCCTGTAGAAATATTTCAAATCCTTGAAATGGGCAGAAATGGCTTTGGGAGGTTTTGTCCAATATTTTGAACATGACCATGTGTTTAAACTCATATATATGGAAAATATATGTCCACTGAGTGTCCCTAAATTTTCTCAAATATTTTTGAAACATTAAAATAATTTTAACCTATTAAAGACCATTTCTAGCCTTAAGAAAAAGCCTTTAAATAAAATAGGAAAATAACTTTTAAAAATATATTTTTGTGGTTTATGGGAGTCCTATATCTAATAGGATTCAAATATACTTTTGGAAATATTTTTCACACCTCAAATCAAGTACTTGCAGTGCAAATCTCAATTCAAGGGGCTTTGGAAAACTAATTTTAGAAAATACTTTTTGGCCAAATTATTTTTGTAAGAAATTATTTTTATGTCCTATACACATGGCATGATCATTGGTTCGAGAGTTTGGAGCAAGGAGATGAAGTATAGGAGTTGGAGGATTTATTTGATTTTTAGAGCACTTGCAACCAGCAAACAAAAACCAATCAAGGCAAGGTCCAAAACACTCAAAAGTTTTTGTCAAACCACATTTTATCATGATTTATTAGCTTAAGTGTTGTGGCATGAAAAATAGGGTGTGACAAGGTGTTGTCATCATAATTTTATCATTGCAGTTCTGGAATAGCTGAGTTTAGTACGCCGACATCGAAATCTCTTTTATGCAGTTCGTTGGTGAGATAACCTCGACGCCACCCAGTACTGGGGCGGGAGTTCGGGAGTATCGCCATAACTTGTATAACGGATGCTTTTCAAAGGTTGACGTAGATGGTTTCCGAAGTTTTTCTCGGTTATGTGTTGAAGGATGGATACAGCTGGATGTAGGATTTGCTAGATTTGGGTGAGATATTATGCTTCCCCTGTATCCCCAACACCTGATTGCATAACCAGAAAGGTTCGGGAGTTTCATAGGTGGGAATTCTTGTAGCTCTAGTTCTTCTTCCACGGATATTGATTTGAGATTGGGATTTCTTACCGATTATTCGTTCTTGATCCGTACCTTGTTGATTTATTTCTCTACCTAAATTCTAAGTGGCTTCTCAATTTATGGATATGTGACCATTTCAAGAGGAATGCATTCGTTCATTTTGTTCGGATGTGAAGACTATATGTTGCAATTGTCATTCCGTTGGTTTCAGCTTCAATATTTGTCTATCAATGTGCTAATGGATGTCAACCTCTTCAGGATGGCTCCCGCTAAGAGCACCAATCAGAATCAGAATCAGGATCCGCCACCACCTCCACCTCCTCCGGAGGCATGGCAAGCTGTGATGGCCACAACCAATGCAAACACGCAGTTGATCATGCAAATTCTTCAAGAGCGCAATCAAGCGAATCAAGGCAACCAAGGGAACCAAGGCAACAATCAGAATCACTTTGCTACACTCAACCAGTTCCTTGCTAATGGGCCAAAGACTTTCAGCAATTGTTATGAGGCAACTGATGCTGACGATTGGCTCGTGGATCTGTGCAAGAATTTCGAGTGCAGTAACGTCAGGCCTGAGGACTTTGTCCAGTTCGCTTCCTTCCAACTCAAAGATCAAGCTGCAGAATGGTTCCAGCAGTACAAGGATTCCAGAGGTGGACGTGTGATCACTTGGGATGAATTTCGCCAAGATTTCTGAGCTCATCATATCCCTCAGAGTGTGACTGAAAGCAAGCGTGAGGAATTCCGCAACCTGAAGCAAGGCTCTTTATCTGTCTATGACTACAACCAGTTGTTCCAGAAGCTCACCCGCTTTGCCAAGCAGGACGTACCTGATGAGAAGAGCATGATATACTAGTTCAGGGGTGGTCTCAGAGAAGAAATCCAACTAGCTCTTGTTCTCTTTGAGCCCTTGAGGTACGACGAGTTCTACAACATGGCACTGAAGCAAGAGGCCGCTCAACTGAGGTGTGATGCTTCCAAGAAGCGAGTCAGAGACACTACTCCTTCTTCCTCTACTCAAGTGGCCAAGCAGCAGAAGTATTGGATTCCTCCTCCTCCGTTTCGCCAGCCGTATCAGAAGAGCAAAGGTGGCAGTGGTTCTTCCCACCCACCCAACCCTGGCTTTCAGAACAAGACTTCATCTCAAGCTCTAAGATCAAGTGCTCCGTACCACCGCCCGCTTTTAGAGGTCACGTGCAACAAGTGCCAACAGAAGGGTCACTATGCCAACAAGTGCTTCAACCAGAGGCGTCTTCCTCCTCCTCCTCCTCCTGTCAGATCGGCAAGTACAGCTGTGGTCAAGCATAACCCCAAGCACGTCAAGGTCAACTTGATGAACGCAGCTCAGGCAGAGGACTCGTCAGATGTCATCATGGGTAACCTTCCTGTTAACGATGTTCCCGCAAAAGTACTTTTTGATACTGGTGCATCGCATTCTTTCTTGTCATGCCCATTTGCATCGAAGCACAATGTTGATACTGAGATCATGCCCAAAGTCATGCAAGTTGTCTCTCCCAGCAAGCTTTTGACTTCTAGTTTGGTTGCTCCTGATATCTCTATCACGTTGGGCAATTACAAGTTTCTCTCTTCTCCGGTGGTTCTTGGTAACTCGGATATTGATCTTATTCTCAGAATGGATTAGCTTTCTAAGCACAAGGCGCATCTTGATTGTGCAGCCAGGCAGATTCAATTAACTCATTCGTCTGAGGATGTAATTGTCTTTGCCACTCGCGATGATACAATCCGTCTGTTTTCTCTCAATGAGAAGGGTGAACTGGATGCTATCTCGCAGATTCCAGTCGTTTGCGAATATCAAGACATCTTTCCAGAAGAGCTTCCAGGAATGCCTCCGCACCGGCCAGTTGAATTCGTCATCGATCTTGAGCCCGGTACGGAACCTGTGTGCAAGTGTCCTTACAAGATCGGACCTGAAGAGTTGAAGGTGCTGAAGAAGCAACTCGATATTCAAGAAAGAATGGGTCTCATCCGGCCTAGTTCTTCTCCGTGGGGTTGTGGTGTTCTTTTTGTGAATAAGAAGGATGGAACGGACCGACTTTGTGTTGATTACCGTCCATTGAACAAGAAGACCATCAAGGACAAATACCCACTTCCCAACATCAACGAGCTGTTCGAACAACTCAAAGGCGCACAAGTATTCTACAAGCTTGATCTCCGTATGGGTTATCATTAGATTCAAATTCGTGAGCAAGATATTCCCAAGATGGCTTTCAGGACAAGCTATGGTTCATATGAATACACTATCATGTCTTTTGGCCTCGTCAACGCTCCTCCGACGTTCTCTCGCATGATGAACTTCATCTTCAACGCCTACACCAATGACTTCGTTTTGGTCTATCTCGATGACATTCTGGTTTTCTCGAAGAACAAGGAAGATCATGCCAAGCACTTGCGTTTGGTTCTTGATAAGCTGAGGGAACACCAGTTCTACGCCAAGTTCTCCAAGTGTGAATTTTGGCTCGATGAGGTTCTTTATCTTGGTCATATCATCTCTGCCAAGGGTATTGCGGTGAATCCTGAGAAGGTGTCTGCAATTGTGAATTGGGAACCTCCTCAGAACGTGAAGCAACTCCGTAGCTTCCTCGGACTCGCAAGCTACTGTCGAAGATTCGTTGAAAACTTTTCTAAGATCGCGAAGCCTCTCTCAAATCTTCTCCAGAAGCACGTCAAGTACGTTTGGTCTCCGGAGTGTGACATTGCTTTCAACACTTTGAAACAGAAATTGATCACTGCTCCAGTTCTGACTCCGCCTGATGAATCCAAACTGTACGAGGTCTTTTGTGATGCCTCTCTCCAAGGTCTCGGTGCAGTGTTGATGCAAGAGAAGAAAGTTGTGGATTATACCTCTCGCCAGTTGAAGCCCAATGAGAAGAACTACCCCACTCATGATCTCGAGTTGGCGGCAGTTGTGCATACTCTTTTGACTTGGAGACATCTCTTATTGGGAAGAAAAGTGGACATTTTCACTGATCACAAGAGTCTCAAGTACATCTTCACTCAGCCTAATCTCAACCTCAGGCAGACTCGATGGGTTGAAATGATTCAAGAGTATAATCCGAGTATCAAGTATACTCCAGGCAAGGCCAATGTGATTGCTGGCGCATTGAGCAGGAAGGCTTATTGCAATAGTCTGATTCTCAAGCCTTATCAATCCGAGCTTTGTGAAGCTTTCCGCAAACTTAATCTCCAAGTTGTTCCTCAAGGTTTCCTCGCCAACCTTCAAGTCTCTCCTACCTTAGAAGACCAGATTCGCCAAGCCCAGCTTCTTGATGCTATGGTGAAAAAGGTGAAGATTGGGATTGCCAAGAGTCAACCCAAGTACAAGTGCTACCGCCTTGATGACAAGGATACTCTCTTCTTCGAGGATCGTATTGTTGTGCCCAAAGGTGACCTTCGTAAAGTGATCATGAATGAGGCTCACAATTCTCTCCTCTCCATCCACCCTGGGAGCACGAAGATGTATCAGGACCTCAAGCAGGCTTATTGGTGGACTCGAATGAAGCGCGAGATTGCTCAATTCGTGAATGAATGTGATGTCTGCAGAAGAGTGAAGGCAGAACATCAAAGGCCAGCCGGTCTCCTCCAACCTCTTGCCATTCCAGAATGGAAGTTTGACCACATTGAGATGGACTTCGTGACTGGATTTCCAAAGTCCAAATGTGGCAATGATGCTATATTCATTGTCATCGACAAACTCACTAAAGTGGCTCACTTTTTGCCTATCAAAGAGTCAATCACTGCAGCTCAATTGGCGGAACTCTACACCTCTCGAATTGTCTCTCTGCACGGTATTCCTCAAGTGATCTCTTCAGACTGTGGCAGCATCTTTACCTCCAAGTTTTGGGACTCTTTTCAGAAGGCCACGGGCACCAACATCCGCTTTAGCACAGCATTACATCCTCAAACTAGCGGTCAAGTCGAGCGTGTTAACCAGATTCTTGAAGATATGCTCAGGGCTTGTGTGATCTCCTTCGGCATGAACTGGGAGGATTGTCTTCCTTATGCTGAATTCTCCTACAACAACAGTTTTCAAGCAAGTTCGGGCAGGGCCCCATTTGAAATTCTGTATGGCAGGAAGTGCCGTACCCCTCTCAACTGGTCTGAAACCGATGAACGTCAGCTTTTGGGAAATGACTTAATCACAGAGGCAGAGGAAATGTGCAAAGTCATTCGAGATAACCTCAAAGTAGCCCAATCCCGTCAGAAGAGCTACTATGATAGTAAGCACCGCGATTTGGCTTTCGAGATCGGAGATCATGTTTACCTCCGGGTCTCTCCTATGAAAGGTACTCGTCGCTTCGGTATCAAGGGGAAGCTTGCCCCCAGATATGTGGGACCTTTCAAGATTGTCAGCAAGAGAGGCGATCTTGCATATCAACTCGAGCTTCCTTCAAACTTTGCAAATGTTCATGATGTGTTCCATGTCTCTCAGCTCCGAAAGTGCTTCAAGACTCCTGACCGCACCGTCAACTTCGAGGACATTGAGCTCCAAGAAGATCTCTCCTATCGTGAGCACCCCATTGCTATCCTTGAAGAGACTGAATGCAAGACTCGCAACAAGTCAATCAAATTCCTCAAAGTCAAGTGGTCACACCATTCCGATCGTGAAGCTACCTGGGAATGCGAGGATCACCTCCGTTCTGAATACCCGGCGTTCTTTCAGTCCTAGATCTTGGGACGAGATCCTTTCGTAGTGGTGGAGTGTTGTAACACCCCGGATATGATTTACCCAATTTGTAATCCAACTCTTGCCGTTTCCGGCCTTAAGTTATTTTATTTTCTCGGGTTCGGGTGTTTGTCTCCGTCTGTTGTTGTCGTTGTCATGCATCTCATATCATGTCATCATGCGCATTGCATTTGCATACGTGTTCATCTCTTGCATTCGAGCACTTTCCCCGTTGTCCGTTTTGCATTCCGGCGCTTCGTTCTCCTCCGGTGGTCATTTCTACCTTCCTTCCGTGTGTGGGGATTAAACATTTCCGGATTGGACCGAGACTTGCCAAGCGGCCTTGGTTTACTACAGGTAGACCGCCTGTCAAGTTTCGTACCATTTGGACTTCGTTTGATGCTCCAATGGTTAACCGAGGGACCGAAAAGGCCTCGTGTGTGTTGCAGCCCAACACCCCTCCAAGTTGGCCCAAAACTCACCAAAACCCTCTCCATCACCTAGAGCGTTCGATCACGATCGCGTGGCTGATAACCGCACCTCATTTGGAATCTCCTAGCTCCCTCTATGCCTATATAAAGACCCCCTCTTCTAAATCCCGGATCCCCTCTTTCTCTAACCCTAGATCCACACCTCGCGCCGCGCCGGACATTGTCCGTCCGGAGCAGACATTCCGTCGCTGCCAACCCGCGCTCGCCACGTGGCCGGGTGTGCGACCACATCGCCGTCACCGCACCGGGCCCGCCAGGCCCGCGGGAGGCCCTCCTGGCCCAACGACCGCGCCGCCTCGCGCCCTTCTTCGTCCCCGCGCCCGGTTCCCGGCGCCGCCGCCGCCCGACGCCTCCACTGATCCGCCGCCCGGAGCCCCCCTCACCGGCATCCCTCACCGCTGCCTCCACCACGCCGCCCAAGTCCCACTCCAGCCGGCCCCCGCCTCCACGTCGACCTCCGGCGAGCTCCCTCCCCGCCGGTGAACAGTGCCCCGATGAACCTCATAATCCACGCCGTCCGGATCTCAGATCTAGATCCCATTTGGGTTGACTTTCTCCCGAAACCCTAATCCATATGCCCATGTTCATCATGCTATATCTTTGCATCCGTAGCTCCGATTTGGGCATATAACATATCAAATTGTTCGTCTCAGAGAGCACATCATTTCATTCCATTGCATCATTTTCATTTGAGTTCATCTTGATGCCCGAAATGCTGTTAGAAGAAGGCTACTTGAGATATTTGTCAGATCTGCTACTCCATTTAGACATTTATCATTTTTGCCATGATTACTGTGTGCTTGATATGCCCATGAGCTCTACATATGTTTTGTTAAGGGTTTTGTCATCTTTCCAGAGGTGCAACCCATGTATTTTTGTGATGTGTGTGGTGACTAGCATAAGCTTGCAAAGTGAGGCACTTGGTAATGCTGATTTCAGGGACTTGGCATTTCCACTAAGTCCTTGACCTGTTTATCTCATGTTGCCTTATGTTCATGTTGTTTCCTAGTGATCCGTGCCTCTCTTGAGGATGATCAGTAAGGATATTTTGTTAATCTTGTGTGCTCTATCCATCCATGTCTTTGTTTGCAATTATGGAGCACCCTAGCTTGAGTCAATCGAGCTCTACTTTTGCTACTTCGTGAAACTAGGCAGATTGTCTACTTGTTAGCGATTTTGCGGAGGATGTTGTAGTTGATCCGTGCATGTTATGCTATTGTTCTTGCCATGTCTAGTTTGCATTTTGTGTATTCTTGATGGGTGTATTCTTAGATTATCATGTCTTGCTCCGTAGTGAGTGCATCGAGCTCGTAAACATGCCTACTTGATATCTGTTTTCGGCATGCTCCAGTTTTCACTAAGTCTGAGAAGTGATTATGTTTTTGCCATGTTCACATGCTTGCAAATGTATTTTCTGATCCCTTTTGGCTCAAGGTCATTAAGGGACTTTTGTTAAGCTCTTTGAGTAGCTCCATGCCATGCATTACCTTGCCATGTTCAGATCCTATAGCATGTAGTTTGTCGCTCCGAAGATTGCTATCTGATCTGAAATTCCAGACAAGTGTTAATTTCACTAAGTCTGAGATCTGTTTATCATATGCATTTTTGCCATGCTTGTTTGAACCTGTTAATGGATGAATTGGCCATAGCTCAGTGCTAGACTTTTGTTAAGCATCGTGTGTGGATCCCTGCCATGTATTTTGTTGTGATGTTTGAGTGTTATAGCATGTTCATCTTGTTGCATTTAGATGGCTACTTGCTGTAAATCGCAGACCGTGGTCATATTTGAATTGCTTGCCATTTCCAAACCGTAACTCCGATTCTGGTGATCTTTATATCGTTTTCAAGCGATTTCATCTCATCTTTCCAGTGGAACACTTGGTTTTCCAAGTTGAGGCCAGGTTCATGCATTCTTTGTCAAATCTTGCATATGCATCACATATCGCATCCCGCATAGCATACCATGTTTGCATCAGACTGTTTGAGCTTTGCACGTGGTTGATTGTGTCCTTGTTGCTTGTTTGTCTTGTTTGGGTAGAGCCAGGAGATGAGTTCGCTAATGAGCAGCCCGTTGAGTTTGCTTTCGAGGATCCAGTCAACTCTGATAACTTTGCAAGAAAGATGGTCATACCCTCGAAATCACTACTATCTTTGCTTTGCTAGATGTCGCTCTTTTGCTATGCCATGCTATGATGCCTACCACTTGCTTTCAAGCCTCCCAAATTGCCATGTCAAACCTCTAACCCACCATGTCCTAGCAAACCGTTGATTGGCTACGTTACCGCTTTGCTCAGCCCCTTCTTATAGCGTTGCTAGTTGCAGGTGAAGATTGGAGACCGTTCCTTGTTGGAACATTATTTACTTGTTGGGATATCATTATATTGCCATGTTATCTTAATGCATCTATATACTTGGTAAAGGGTGGAAGGCTCGGCCTCTCGCCTAGTGTTTTGTTCCACTCTTGCCGCCCTAGTTTCCGTCATATCGGTGTTATGTTCCCGGATTTTGCGTTCCTTACACGGTTGGGTTATAATGGGAACCCCTTGATAGTTCGCCTTGATTAAAGCTTTTCCAGCAATGCCCAACCTTGGTTTTACCATTTTCCACCTAGCCTCTTTTTCCCTAGGGTTTCCGAAGCCCGAGGGTCATCTTGTTTTAAACCCCCCTGGGCCAGTTCTCCTCTGAGTGTTGGTCCGACCAAGTAGACTGCGGGGCCACCTCGGGGCAACTTGAGGGTTGGTTTTACTCGTAGGATATCTCATCTGAGTGTGCCCTGAGAACGAGATATGTGCAGCTCCTATCGGGATTTGTTGGCACATTCGGGCGGTGTTGCTGGTCTTGTTTTAACCTGTCGAAGTGTCTTGAAGAACCGAATACCGAGTCTGATCGGAACGTCTCGGGAGGAGGTCTATTCCTTCGTTGACTGTGATAGCTTGTCATGGGCTAAGTTGGGACTCCCCTGCAGGGATTTGAACTTTCGAAAGTCGTGCCCGCGGTTATGGGCAGATGGGAATTTGTTAATGTCCGGTTGTAAATAACTTGAACCTTAACTTAATTAAAATGAATCAACTGTGTGAGTTACCGTGATGGCCTCTTCTCGGCGGAGTCCGGGAAGTGGACACGGTGTTGGAGTAATGCTTGCGCAGGATGTTCTCTAGATTTCTCGCTCGTGCTTTGCCTCCTCTTCTCGCTCTCTTTTGCGAATAGGTTAGCCACCATATATGCTAGTCGCTTGCTGCAGCTCCACATATATTCACCTTGCCTTACCTTTAAGCTTAAATAGTCTTGATCGCGAGGGTGCGAGATTGCTGAGTCCCTGTGGCTCACAGATTACTATTACACCAGATGCAGGGCCTGATGATTCCGCTCCAGATGGCGCGCTTGAGCTCAAGTTGGAGTTCGACGAGGACTCGCAGCGATACTATGTTTCTTTTCCTGATGATCAGTAGTGGTGCCCAGTTGGGGTGATCGGGACCGTGTCGCATGTTGGGTTATCTTTTATTTTGGCGTCGTAGTCGGGCCATGGGTGTTTGAATGTTGTAATGCTATTTATGTACTTGATGGACGTGGCGAGTGTAAGCCAACTATGTTAACTCCCCTTTTATTATCTATATTACATGGGATGTTGTGAAGATTGCCTAACTTGCGACATATGCCTTCAATGCGATTATGCCTCTAAGTCATGCCTCGACACGTGGGAGATATAGTCGCATCGAGGGTGTTACACGTACCCCTTCAACAACGCCCGGGAGGAGTAGTGAAAAGGGCACCCGGAGGAGGAGCGAGGTGGAGAAGGCGGCGGCTAGGGTTGTAAACCCTCTATCTTTTTTTAGCCTATGTTATGTTAAGTTGTAAATAAACTATGTTGGAGTTGCTATGGGCTTGTTGGCTTAAGTATTCTATCTATTGTATTATTAATTTCTTCCTAGTTTGAACTATGTGATTGTGCTATGCGCTTGTTCGCCCTATCTACATATTGGGACTACATATTTGTTGATTGTTTTCTTAGAGAGCTTGGCTTGTTAGTAGGGTTCCCTTGCTAGTAACAACCTAGTGCATGCAAGCAAGCTTTGTTAATAGGGATGAATGAGTAGAGCTAAGCAAGGGAGTGGCTCTTTTTTTACACAAGCCACAAATATGTAGCCAACTAGCTAGAAGAGAGGAACCAGCGGCAGTGACCGTCGCTGCATCCATGCCGGCTGGCATGCAAGAAAGTTGCTCGGTTAGTGCATCGTGGGGGACGCATCGGCGGATGCAGGCTTGGTCGGCGCATTGTGGGATCGTGGCATCGGCGCATGCAGGCTCGATCGACACATGCAGGCAGGCTTTGCTAGGTGCATGCATAGCAGGCTTCTGTCCTGGCGGCGCGCAGACGTTTAATGCAAGGGACGACCCAACGAAACCATGGCCCAATGGTCAAACAGCGACACCACCCAACATGGCCCACTTGTCAAGTCGAACGGACGACATAGTCCAGTGTGGCCCCACTAGTCAGAGTTAACGGTCAAGCCTTTGACCCGACGGCAACGTCCGTTGTGCCTAGTTATGAGGGTTTCTGGCAAGGGAGTGGGGAAAATTGAGCAAGAGTTAAGAGCACGGGGATGAATGAGTAGAGCTAAGGAACCAGGGGCACAAATGTAAAATCCCAAGATTTTACTATAGTGTGATCATGTTTTGCGTGTGAGAGAGGTTTTAGTCAACGGGTCTGCAACATTCAGATCCGTGTGTACTTTGCAAATGTCTATGTCTACAATGCTTTGCATAGAGCTACTCTAGCTAACTGTTCCCACGTTCAATACGTATCCAGATTGAGATTAGAGTCATCTAGATAAGTGTTAAATCTTGCATCGACGCAACCCTTTACGACGAACCATTTATCACCTCCACAACCGAGAAACATTTCCTCAGTCCTCTTTAGGTACCTAAGGATAATTTTGATCGTTGTCTAGTGATGTACTCTTGGATCACTATTGTACCCCCTTGCCAAACTCATGACAAGGCACACAACTGGTCTGGTACACATCATGGCATACTTTATAGAACCTATGGCTGAGGCATAGGGAATGACTTCCATTCTCTCTCTATCTTTTGCCATGGTCGGGCTTTGACTCTTACTCAATTTCACACCTTGTAACACAGGCAAGAACCCTTTCTTTGACTAATCCATTTTGAACTTCTTCAAAACTTTGTCAAGGTATGTGCTCTGTGAACGTCCTATTAAGCGTCTCGATCTATCCCTATAGATCTTGATGCCCAATATATAAGCAGCTTTACCGAGGTCTTTCATTGAAAAATTCTTATTCAAGTATCCTTTTATGCTATCGAGAAATTCTATATCATTTCCAATCAATAATATGTCATCCACATATAATATCAGAAATGCTACAGAGCTCCCACTCACTTTCTTGTAAATACAGGCTTCACTGTAAGATTGTATAAAACCATATGCTTTGATCACCTCATCAAAGCATATATTCCAACTGCAAGATGCTTGCACGAGTTCATAGATGGATCGCTGGAGCTTGCACACTTCGTTAGCACCTTTAAGATCGACAAAACCTTCTGGTTGCATCATATATAACTCTTCTTTAAGAAATCCATTAAGGAATGCAGTTTTGATGTCCATTTGCCATATTTCATAATTATAAAATGCAGCAATTGCTTACATGATTTAGACTGACTTAAGCATCACCACGGGTGAGAAAGTCTCATCGTAGTCAACCCCTTGAACTTATTGAAAACCTTTTGCGACAAGTCGAGCGTTGTAGATAGTGACATTACCATCAGCGTATGTCTTCTTCCTGAAGATCCAGTTTTTCTCAATGGCTTGCCGATCATCAGACAAGTCCACCAAAGTCCATAGTTTGTTCTCATGCATGGATCGTATCTCAGATTTCATGGCCTCAAGCCATTTATCGGAATCTGGGATCATCATAGCTTCTTCATAGTTCGTAGGTTCAGCATGGTCTAATGACATGACTTGCAGGATAGGATTACCGTACCACTCTGGTGCGGAATATGCTCTGGTCGACCTACGAGGTCCGGTAGTAACTTGATCCGAAGTTTCATGATCGTCATCATTAGCTTCCTGTACAATTGGTGTAGGCATCACGAGAACGGTTTTCTCTAATGTGCTACTTTCCAATTAGAGAGAAGGTACAATCACCTCATCAAGTTCTACTTTCCTCCCACTCACTTCTTTCAAGAGAAAATCCTTCTCTAGAAATGACCCATTCTAAGTAACAAAGATCTTGCCTTTGGATCTGTGGTAGAAGGTGTACCCAATAGCTTCCTTAGGGTATCCTATGAAGACACACTTCTTTGATCTGGGTTCGAGCTTATCAGGCTGAAGCCTTTTGACATAAGTGTCACATCCCCAAACTTTAAGAAACAACAACTTAGGTTTCTTGCCAAACCATAGTTCATACATTATCGTCTCAACAGATTTAGACGGTGCCATATTTAACATGAATGCGGCTGTCTCTAATGCATAACCACAAAATGACAGTGGAAAATCGGTAAGAGACATCATAGAGCACACCATATGTATTAAAGTACGGTTACGCCATTCGGACACACCATTATGCTGTGGTGTTCCAGGTGGCGTGAGTTGTGAAACAATTCCACATTGTTTTAAATAAGGCCAAACTCGTAATTCAAATATTCACCTCCGCGATCAGATCGTA
Organism: Triticum monococcum; assembly: GCA_034509565.1. Taxonomy (NCBI): domain Eukaryota; kingdom Viridiplantae; phylum Streptophyta; class Magnoliopsida; order Poales; family Poaceae; genus Triticum; species Triticum monococcum. Next base: position 142,741,501 of record CM067841.1, on the reverse strand, counting down.
GAAACTTTATTTTCTTGTTGCGATGATTCTCCACTTCACTATGAAATTCTTTGAACTTTTCAAATCTATCAAACTTGTGTTTCATCAAGTAGATATACCCATACCTACTCAAATCATCTGTGAAGGTTAGAAAATAATGATACCCACCGCTTGCCTCAACACTCATCGGACTGCATACATCAGTATGTATTATTTCCAATAAGTCATTAGCTCACTCCATTGTTCCGGAGAACAGAGTTTTAGTCATCTTGCCCATGAGGTATGGTTCGCAAGTATCAAATAATTCATAATCAAGTGATTCCAAAAGTCCATCCGCAAGGAGTTTCTTCATGCGCTTTACACCAATATGACCTAAACGGCGGTGCCACAAGGATGTTGCACTATCATTATCAACATTGCAACTTTTGGCGTCAATATTATCAATATGTGTATCACTACGATCAAGATTCAATAAGAATAAACCATTCATCAAGGGTGCATGACCATAAAAGATATTACTCATATAAATAGAACAACCAACATTCTGTTATTTAAATGAATAACCGTCTCGCAATAAACAAGATCCAGATATAATGTTCATGCTCAATGCTGGCACCAAATAACAATTATTGAGGTCTAAAACTAATCCCGAAGGTAGATGTAGAGGTAGCATGTCCACGACGATTGCATCAACCTTGGAACCATTCCAGACGCGCATCGTCACCTCGTCCTTAGCCAATCTTCGTTTATTCCGTAGCTCCTGTTTCAAGTTACAAATATGAGCAACTGAACTAGTATCAAATACCCAGGCGCTATTACAAGCACTAGCAAGGAACACATCAATAACATGTTTATCAAATATACCTTTCTTCACTTTGCCATCCTTCTTATCCGCCAAATATTTGGGGCAATTCTGCTTCGAGTGACCATTTCCTATGTAGTAGAAGCACTCAGTTTCAGGCTTGGGTCCAGCTTTGGGTTTCTTCATAGGAGTGACAACTTGCTTGCCGTTCTTTTTGAAGTTCCCATTCTTTCCCTTGCCCTTTTTTATTAAAATTGGTGGTCTTGTTAACCATCAACACTTGATGCTCTTTCTTGATTTCTACCTCCGCCAATTTCAGCATCGCGAAGAGCTTGGGAATCGTTTTCATCATCCTTTCATATTATAGTTCATCACGAAGCTCTAATAGCTTGCTGATAGTGACTGGAGAATTCTGTCAACACTATCTTATCTGGAAGATTAACCCCCACTTGATTCAAGCGATTGTAGTACCCAGACATTCTGAGCATATTCTCACTGGCTGAGCTATTCTCCTCCATCTTGTAGGCAAATTACTTGTCAGAGGTCTCACACCTCTCAACACGGGCATGAGCCTAAAATACCAATTTCAGCTCTTGGAACATCTCATATGTTCCATGGCATTCAAAACGTCTTTGGAGCCCCAATTCTAAGCTGTAAATCATGGTGCACTAAACTATCAAGTAGTCATCAGATTGAGCTTTGCCAAATGTTCATAACGTCTGCATCAGCTCCTGAAACAGGTCTGTCACCTAGCGGTGCATCAAGGACATAATTCTTCTGTGCAGCAATGAGGATAATCCCCAGATCATGGACCCAGTTCACATTATTGCTACCATCAACTTTCATCTTAGTTTTCTTTATGAATGTATAAAAAACGGGGAAGCTACATTGCGAGCTATTGAACTACAACATAATTTGCAAAGACATTTTGACTATGTTCATGATAAATCTTAGTTCAATTAATTAAATTACTAATGAACTCTGATACGTCTGTGTCGTATCTACTTTTCCTAACACTTTCCTCTTGTTTTGGACTCTAATTTTCACGATTTGAATGAAACTAACCCGGACTGACGCTGTTTTCAGCAGAACTACCATGGTGTTGTTTTTGTGCAGAAATAAAAGCTCTCGGAATGGCATGAAACTTTTTGGAGATTTTTTATAGAATAAAAAAAACTGGAGCCAAGAACCATCGGAGGGGGGCCCCTGGGTGAGCACAACCCACCTGGGTGCGCCCCCCTCCTGGCGTGCCCAGGTGGGCGGCCCCGCAGACCATGATTCCAACTCTATAAAATCCTATTTTCGGAGGAAAAAACCAAGGGAGAAAGAATTATTGTGTTTCATGAGATGGAGCCGCCGCCACCTCCTGTTCTTCATCGGGAGGCCAGATCTGGAGTCAGTTTGGCGCTTCGGAGAGGGGGATCTTCGATTTTCATCATCACCAACCCTTCCCCATCACCAATTCCATGATTCTCCCCACCGGAAGTGAGTAATTCCTTTGTAGGCTCGCTGGTCGATGTGGAGTTGGATGAGATTCGTCATGTAATCGAGTTAGTTTTGTTAGGGCTTGATCCCTAGTGTCCATTATGTTCCGAGATTGATGTTGCTATGACTTTGCCATGCTTAATGCTTGTCACTTTAGGCCCAGGTGCCATGATTTTAGATCTAAACCGTTTATGTTATCACCATTATATCTATGTTTTAGATACGATCTTGCAAGTTATAGTCACCTATTATGTGTTATGATCCGTAAACCCCAGAGTGACAGTAGTCGGCATACTTTCCGATGATGACCGTAGTTTGAGGAGTTCATGTATTCACTATATGCTAATGCTTGATAGCGTCTTGAAGCTATGTCCGTATTTCCCCAAAGAGGAAGGTATGATGCAGCACATCGATGGTATGTAATTCCCTCAGTGATGAAACCAAGGTTATCGAACCAGTAGGAGAACCAAGCAACAACACGTAAACATCACCTGCACACAAATAAAAAATACTCGCAACCCGACGTATTAAAGGGGTTGTCAATCCCTTTCGGGTAACGGTGCCAGAAATGGGCAAACGGACGTGAATAAATTGTAGTAAATTGATAGATCGAACGCCAAATAAAATAAATAAGAATAAATTGCAGCAAGTTATTTTTGGTTTAATAGATCTGAAAATAAAATCAAAGGAAAATAGATCTCAAAGGCAAATAATATGTGAAAGAGACCCAGGGGCCGTAGGTTTCACTAGTGGCTTCTCTCGAGAAAAATAGCAAATGGTGGGTAAATGAATTACTGTTGGGCAATTGATAGAACTTAAAATACTCATGATGATATCCACGCAATGATCATTATATAGGCCTCACATCCAAGATTAGTAGATCGACTCCTGCCTGCATCTACTACTATTACTCCACACATCGACCGCTATCCAGCATGCATATAGTGTATTAAGTTCATGGAGAAATGGAGTAATGCAATAAGAACGATGACATGATGTAGATAAGATCTATTTATGTAGAAATAGACGGCATTGTTTTATCCTCAGTAGCAACAATACATACGTGTCGGTTCTCCTTCTGTCATTGGGATCAAGCACTGTAAGATCGAACCCACTACAAAGAACCTCTTCCCATTGCAAGATAAATAGATCAAGTTGGCCAAACAAAACCCAAATATTGGAGAAGAAATACGAGGCTACAAGCAATCATGCATATAAGAGATCAAGAAACTCAAATAACTTTCATGGATAAAAAGAGATAGATCTGATCATAAACTCAAAGTTCATCGGATCCCAACAAACACACCGCAAAAAGAGTTACATCATATGGATCTCCAAGAGACCATTGTATTGAGAATCAAATGAGAGAGAGGAAGCCATCTAGCTACTAACTACACACCCGAAGGTGTACAAAGAACTACTCATGCATCATTAGAGAGGCACCAATGGAAGTGGTGAACCCCTGCGTGATGGTGTCTACATTGGATCTAGTGGTTCTAGACTCTGTGGCGGCTGGAATTGATTTTTGTCGACTCCCCTAGGGTTTTCTTGAATATTGGGGTATTTATAGAGCAAAGAGGTGGTGCGGGAGGCCACCAAGGTGGGCACAACCCACCTGGGTGCGCCTGGGGGCCCGGGCGCGCCCTGGTGGGTTGTGCCCCCTCGGGGCGCCCCCCGGGTGCTTCTCCGGCCCATTGGATGTCTTCTGGTCCATAAAAATCCCACAAAAACTTTCGCTGCGTTTGGACTCCGTTTGGTATTGATCATCTGCGATGTAAAATACATGCAAAAAAGTTGCAAATCGCACTTGGCACTATGTCAATAGGTTAGTACCCAAAAATGATATAAAATTATTATAAAACATCCAAGATTGATAATATAACAGCATGGAACTATCAAAAATTATAGGTACGTTGGAGGCGTATCAGCATCCCCAAACTTAATTCCTGCTTGTCCTCGAGAAGGTAAATGATAAAAACAGAATTTTGGATGTGGAATGCTGCCTAACATGTCATATCATATTCTTTTCTTTAGAGAATGGACATTTGGACTTTTATATTGTTCAAAGAAATAGTCTAGTTTTGACATGATAACTTAAATAGTCAAGCATATCAACAAGCAAACATGTCTTTCGAAATATCAATGCTAAAATAAGCTATCCCTAGCTCATCATGCTCAATCATTAATCCATTCATGAAATACACTCACATATTAACTACACCCAATGCTCAAGTACGATCATAGTGCCTCCTAGTTGGTGCTTTTATAAGAGAAGATGGCGACTCAAATTCAAAAATAAAAATTGCATAAAGTAAAAGAAGGGCCCTTAGTAGAGGGAAGTAGGGATTTGTAGAGGTGCCAGAGCTCAAAGCAAAAATTGAGAGATAAAAACATTTTGAGAGGCATACTTTTCCCACCAACGAAAATGACTTAGAGTTCCCAACACTTTCCAGGCTAGATATATCATAGGCAGCTCCCAAACAGAAATTAAAGTTTATTCATTTTTCCACCATACTTTCACTTTTCATGGCAAACTATATCCACGGGTGTCTTCCATACCAACACTTTCCAAGGAATTTATTATTTGACAACATAAAGTAAATTCATTTTTCATTTCGGGACTGGCATCCCTAATACCTTTTCCTTACTCTCGTGCAATGACAAGTGAATAAACACTCATTGTGAGAATAACACATCTAGCATGGAAAATATCAGCCACCCCTTACCGCCTCGCGAGCGGTACGAGCACACAAAAGAGAAATTAATTTTGAATATTAGAGATGGCACATGCAAATTTTCTTAGAATGGCAAAAGAATACCACATATAGGTAAATATACTAGACTCATGTAGCAAAACTGGTTTAAAGGATTTTGGATGCACAAGTAGTGAGCATACTTAGTGAAAAATGAAGGCTAGCAAAAGATTGGGAAGCGACCAACCAAGAAACGAATAATCTCATAAGCGAGCATTAAGCATCATTAACACCAAATAATGCACCACAAGTTGAATATAATTTCATTTCATGACTATTGACTTTCGTGCTTGCATAGGGAATCATAAACCTTAACACAAATATTCTTACTAAAGCATAATTACTCATCAAGATGACTCACATATCACATCATCATATCTCAAACCTATTACTAAGAAACAAGTTTATTTTTTCTAGTGATCTTCATGAAAGTTTTTATTATATCCTTCTTGGATATCTACTACTTTGGAACTAATTTTCATGTATTGCTTTTGATAAGCTCAAACAAATATAAGTGAAAATCATGAGCACAATAGTTCTTTCTCTCAATTAATTTAAGTGAAGCAAGAGAGAATTTCTTGAAAATTTACTAACTCTCACATAAATCTAAGTGAATCAAGAGAGCATTTCTTCCAAAATACTAAAGCACACCGTGCTCAAAAAGATATAAGTGAAGCACTAGAGCAAATCCATAGCTCAAAAAATTTATGTGAAGCATAGAGAGCAATTCTAACAAGTCATGGCATAATTTTGATTCTCTCAAATAGGTGTGTCCAGCAAGGGATCAAGACTTAAAACACAAAATAAAACAAGCAAAGACTCATATCATACAAGACGCTCCAAGCAAAACACATAGTATGTAAGGAACAAAAATATAGCTTCGAGTAAAATACCGATGGTCGTTAGAAGAAAGAGGGGATGCCACTCGGGGCATCCCCAAGCTTTGTTGCTTGCTCTCTTGGGATAATAGCTTGGGATGTCGGGGCATCCCCAAGGGTAGGATCTTCTTACTCCTTATTCCTTCATCCATCGTAAGATAACCCAAAACTTGAAAACTTCAATCATACAAAACTCAACAAAACCTTCGTGAGATCACTACTATAAGTGTTGTAGCAAACCAATTTATATTTTGTTATTGCATTATATCTACTGTATTCCAGCTTTTCTATGGCAAAAACTCATCAAAGAAAACCATAGAATCATCAAAACAAGCACACAATGCAAAGAAAACAGAATCTGTCAAAAACAGAACAGTCTGTAGTAATCTGACAATTTCGAATACTTATGTAACTCCAAATATTCTGAAAAATTAGGACCACGTAGCAATTTGTATATTAATCTTCTACAAAAGGAATTGGAATTTTATCACACTCTGGTTAAAAATGAGAATGGTTTTCGTGAGTGCAAAAGTTTCTATTTTCAGCAAGATCAAACAACAATCATCCAAGAAGATCCTAAAGGCTTTACTTGGCACAAACACTAATTAAAACACAATCATAATAGTAGCATAATTTTGATAACACTCAAGACCAGTAAGCAAAAAGAAAAAATAAATTTTATTCATTCGGTTGCCTCGCAACGAGCGCTATAGTTTTACGCCCTTAGCTAGGCATAAAGCAAGGATCTAAGTTTTGTCATCCTTCTTCTTAATTCCCTTAGAGGTATTTTTGCCATGAGGTTTTGTAAAAGCAACATAAAACATATTATCCATAGAAACCTTAGCACTGTTAAGTTGCCCATTATCATAACCACGTTGATTTCCGGCAACAATCCAATAGTAATGTTGATTAACATTATTAAAAACTTGTTGAATTACATCTAGAATGGAGACTTCAATTTAAGATACTCATCAAAGATCTTATTATCCCCAAGCAAATGTATTAACGCATAATCACTATGGTAAAGAATTTCATCTATAATGAGCCTTTCATGATTCATACCATAAAAATCAAAGATTTCCTTAGGTTCCTGTATGATATAGTCAAACTCATTCATAAGAACGAGAGTGGACAACTTTTTAGCCTTAGGATTCTTTATAACGAGGAGCTCAAAAAACAATCTTTGCAAAGTAGGATGGGTACGGATAAATTTGCTTTCAAGATTTAGAACTAGTGTGTGATGCCCGGATAATTAGGCTACAGTAATCACACGTTAATGATGCCACATCACCATGATTACTGTTGTTAATCTCGCGTTAGTGCAGAACCGATCCAAATTCAAATTCGAATTAAAGTCAAGCAATCAAAGTTTTCGATACTCAAAACTAAAATGTTCTTATTGTGACAAATAAATCATGGATAGTATTGGTGGAGAAATAACATTTTTATAAAATAATTAACTACTCTAAAGTGATTAAAACAGCAACAAAAACAATTAAGTGAATACCTTTTTCAATTAATAAAATTCTAAACTAATTTATTTCGGGGCAAAACATTTATGGCGGTGGGTGGTTCTCAAACATTAATTTAAGAGTTGTTATCATTTTTTAAACTAAAAATAATGTGTATCTAAAATAAAACAGAACAGAAAAATAAAAATAAGAAGAAGAAAAGTAAGCAGAACAAAAAGAAAGAAAGGAAAAGCCCCCCCCCCCCCCGATGGGCCTCAGCCCAGCTGGCCACTAGGCTAGCCAGGCCGGCCCGACCGGTGCCCCCATAACCCCTACAAACCCTAACCCACGTCGCCCGTAACCCCCCACTCCTCGCTCGATCCACCTCATCTCCCCACCCCGCCCCGAGTGGATCTGGATCGGGCCGTTCCCCCTTCCCCTGCCGCGTCCCCGACGGCACCATCGCTCAGGCCCCCCCTCGCCGGAGCCTCCCGACGCCGCTGCACGCGGTCGCCTCGCCCCTCTTCCCTCGAAGCCCTCCCTCGCGGCGACACCCCGAAGCCGCTGCCCCCTGGCGCCGCCCCAGCGTCGCCGCTCGCCGTTGCCGGACCGCGACGCCTTCACCACCCGTCACATCGTCGCCACTCGTCTCCACCTCGTCGGCGTCGCCTCCCCACCTCTCCCTCGATGGCTCCATTGAGCCTCGCCGACCCTGATCCCCTGCAAACGGGGGAGAGAACCCCTCTTATCTCCCCCTTGTTCCTGTCATCGTCGTGCACGCCCAGTTGTCGCTGCTCACCGCAGTCACCCCGCGCCCTATCCCTCGAGCGCTCGCGCTCACCATCGTACTGCCGTGCCCGCGGCGCGCGTTAGGCGCCCTGCCACGCGCCCGTGGTCGTCCTGCGCACGCTCTACCCGCTGCCGCCTAGCGTTGGTGCGGCTCGCGCTCCGCTCACCCGTGCCTCTACGGCAGTCGCCGCGCCGCCCTTCTCCGGCCAGCTGCCATTTCCGGCGCCCCTCTGGTGGCCTCGGGCGCACACGGGCGCCCACGCCCGCACCCGTTTCGCCTGCCCCGCTAAGGCCCCTTGGGCGACTGACATTAGGGGCCCATGCCCCTATTAAAATAAATAAATATATATATATAACATTAATAATAATAATGTTAATTAATTAACTAGTTTAATTAATAACTTAACTTAATTACTTCTGTTTAATTTACCTAATTAACTGGTTTAGTTAATTAATACGTGTTAATTAAACTATGACTATGACAACGGGACCCACACATCAGTTTGACCGGTCAATGCTCTGTTGACTGCTGACATCATGATGACGTCAGGCTGACGTCATAATTCCAAATTTTCAAATTAATAATAATTTCAGAAAATGTTTAACACTTTGAAAGATAATATAAAATAATCCGTAGCCCGGATGAAAATACTTTGTACATGAAAGTTGCTCAGAACGACGAGACGAATCCGGATGCGCGACCCGTTCGTCCGCCACACATCCCTAGAATAGCAAACATGCAACTTTCCCCCTCCGTTCCACCTATTCGAAAATGCAAAACACCGAGAATACTTTCCCGGATGTTTTCCCCTTCACCGGTATCACCTCATACCGCGTTAGGGCACCTCTAGCACCGATACTTGTCATGTCATGCATCGTTATGCATCTGCTTGCTTAAATATTTACTGTTTCTTCCCCCTCTTCTCTCGCTAGACACCGAGACCAACGCCGATGCTACCCTGTACGATTACGGAGTTGATGACCCCTCTCTCTTGCCAGAGCAACCAGGCAAGCCCCCCCTTTGATCACCAGATATCGCCTACTCTTCTCTATACTGCTTGCATTAGAGTAGTGTAGCATGTTACTGCTTTCCATTATTCCTATCCTGATGCATAGCCTATCCTTGCTACTACTGTTGTTACCATTACCTGCTATCCTACTGCTTAGTATAGGATGCTAGTGTTCCATCAATGGCCCTACACTCTTGTCCGTCTGCCATGCTATACTACTGGGCCGTGATCACTTCGGGAGGTGATCACGGGCATATACTGTATACTTTACACAGTTACATTACTTATGATACTGTTCGGAGATGGGGGCTGAAGAGGCAGGTGGCTCCATCCCGGTAGAGGTGGGCCTGGGTTCCTGACGGCCCCCGACTGTTACTTTGTGGCGGAGCGACAGGGCAGGTTGAGACCACCTAGGAGAGACATGGGCCTGGCCCTGGTCAGCGTTCGCAGATACTTAACACGTTTAACGAGATCTTAGTATTTGATCTGAGTCTGACTACAGGCCTATACGCACTAACCATCTACGCGGGGACAGTTATGGGCACTCGATGTCGTGGTATCAGCCGAAGCCTTCGTGACGTCAGCGACTGAGCGGCGCGCGCCGGATTGGACTGGAACGCCTGCTAGGCTAGGTCTGCTTCCGGCCGCCCTCGCAACATGCAGGTGTGCAATAGGTGATGGGCCTAGACCCCTGCGCCATAGGATTTAGACCGGCGTGCTGACCTCTCTGTTGGGCCTAGGTAGGGCTGCGATGTGTTGATCTTCCAAGGCCGGGCATGACCCAGAAAAGTGTGTTCGGCCAAATGGGATCGAGCGTGTTGGGTTATGTGGTGCACCCCTGCAGGGAAGTTAATCTATTTGAATAGCCGTGATCTTCGGTAACAGGATGACTTGGAGTTGTACCTTGACCTTATGACAACTAGAACCGGATATTAATAAAACACACCCTTCCAAGTGCCAGATACAACCCAGTGGTCGCTCTCTAACAGGGCGACGAGGAGAGGATCGCCGGGTAGGATTATACTACACGATGCTACTTGGTGGACTTACCTTCTGCTCTCTTCTACATGCTGCAAGATGGAGGTGGCCAGAAGCGTAGTCTTTGATAGGACTAGCTATCCCCCTCTTATTCCGGCATTCTGCAGTTCAGTCCACATATGATAGCCTTATTCCATTTGATACCAATGCATGCATATGTAGTGTAGCTCCTTGCTTGCGAGTACTTTGGATGAGTACTCACGGTTGCTTTCTCCTTCTTTTCCCCTATCCCTTCTACCTGGTTGTTGCAACCAGATGTTGGAGCCCAGGAGCCAGACGCCACCGTCGACGACGACTCCTACTACACCGGAGGTGCCTACTACTACGTGATGCTCGCTGACGATGACCAGGAGTAGTTTAGGAGGATCCCAGGCAGGAGGCCTGCGCCTCTTTCGATCTGTATCCTAGTTTGTGCTAGCCTTCTTAAGGAAAACTTGTTTAACTTATGTCTATACTCAGATATTGTTGCTTCCGCTGACTCGTCTATGATCGAGCTCTTTTATTCGAGCCCTCGAGGCCCCTGGCTTGTAATATGATGCTTGTATGACTTATTTTATTTGTAGAGTTGTGTTGTGATATCTTCCCGTGAGTCCCTGATCTTGATCGTACACATTTGCGTGTATGATTAGTGTACGATTGAATCGGGGGCGTCACATAGTGCTGAAATAACATCCACATAAGATCTAGGAGTTCTAAGTATAGGAGCATCATCAAGACTTAGATTTCCCACACAATTGAAAAATTCTTGGATACGTTCCTTTCCCATAACATTCCCTTGCCCCAAGATAAAAGTTTTAGCATCCAGATTACCTGTACGTCCAATCTTAGGAGTTAGGCCATCATCTGTTGGTGCCATACCAAAATCACTCATGATTGCAAGCAAAAGATGGATTTGACGAGAAAACGGCGAACGAAAAAGAGGGCGGAAAAAACGGAAATTTTTTGTGAAGTGGGGGAGAGGAAAAGAGAGGAAAATGGCAAATAATGTAAATTGCGAGGAGATGCGATTTGTCATTAGGAACCTGGTATATGTTGAAGATCCTCCCCAGCAACGGCGAAAAAAATTCCTTTTGATAGCAGCTTGAAGCTACGTCGGTATTTCCCCGAAGAGAAAGGGATGATGCAGCACAAGAAAGGTAGGTATTTCCCTCAGTGATGAAACCAAGGTTATCGAACCAGTAGGAGTACCAAGCAACAACACGTAAACAACACTTGCACACAAATAACAAATACTCGCAACCCGATGTATTAAAAGGGTTGTCAATCCCTTTGGGGTAACGGTGCTAGAAATTGGCAAACGGATGTGAATAAATTTTAGTAGATTGATAGATCGAACGCCAAATAAAATAAATAAGAATAAATTGCAGAAAGGTTTTTTTGGTTTAATAGATCTTAAAATAAAAGCAAAGGAAAATAGATCGCAAAGGCAAATAAGATGAGAAAGAGACCCGGGGGCCGTAGGTTTCACTAGTGGGTTCTCTCGAGAAAAATAGCAAACGGCGGGTAAACGAATTACTGCTGGGCAATTGATAGAACTTCAAAAACTCATGACGATACCCAGGCAATGATCATTATATAGGCATCACGTCCAAGATTAGTAGACCGACTCCTGCCTGCATCTACTACTATTACTCCACACATCGACCGCTATCCAGCATGCATCTAGTGTATTAAGTTCATGGAGAAATGGAGTAATGCAATAAGAACGATGACATGATGTAGAAAAGATCTATTTATTTAGAAATAGACCCCATCGTTTTATCCTTAGTAGCAATGATGCATACGTGTTGGTTCCCCTTCTATCACTGGGATCAAGCACCGTAAGATCGAACCCACTACAAAGCACCTCTTCCCATTGCAAGATAAATAGATCGAGTTGGCCAAACAAAACCAAATATTGGAAAAGAAATACGAGGCTATAAGAAATCATGCATATAAGAGATCAAAGAAACTCAAATAACTTTCATGGATAAAAAGAGATAGATCTGATCATAAACTCAAAGTTCATCGGATCCCAACAAACACACCGCAAAAAGAGTTACATCATATGGATCTCCAAGAGACCATTGTATTGAGAATCAAACAAGAGATAGGAAGCCATCTAGATACTAACTACGGTCCCAAAGGTCTACAAAGAACTACTCACACATCATCGCAGAGGCACCAATGGAAGTGGTGAACCCCTCTGTGATGGTGTCTAGATTGGATCTGGTGGTTCTGGACTCTGCAGCAGCTGGAATTGATTTTTGTCGATTCCCCTAGGGTTTCTGGGATATTGGGGTATTTATATAGCAAAGAGGCAGTGCAGGAGGCCACCAAGGTGGGCACAACCTACATGGGCACGCCTGGGGGCCCAGGCATGCCCTGGTGGGTTGTGCCGCCCTCAGGGCACCCCAGGTGCTTCTCCGGCCCATTGGATATGTTCTGGTCCATAAAAATTCCACAAAATGTTTCGCTGTGTTTGGACTCCATTTGGTATTGATTATCTGCGATGTAAAAAACATGCAAAAAACAACAACTTGCACTTGGCACTATGTCAATAGGTTAGTACCAAAACAATGATTTATAAAATCATTATAAAACATCCAATATTGATAGTATAACAACATGGAACAATCAAAACTTATAGATACATTGGATACGTATCAATGCTTTGTTCCGATTCTCTATTAAAAGGAGGGCTTAATATCATTTAGTTTCCATATGGACCCTGCTGCCACGGGAGGGTTAGGACAAAAGATGTCATGCAAGTTCTTTCCATAAGCACGTATGACAATTTATGGAATACATGCCTACATTATATTTATTAACTGGAGCTAGCCCTATCGCCCTAGGTTATGAATGTTACAGGATGAATATCATCCAACGAATTCATGATCCAATGCCTATTAATTTCTCTTATATTGTTCGTGCTAAGTTACTGTTGCTGTTACCTTACACTTGCTACAAAATCATTGCTATCATTGTTACTGTTACTATTGTTGTTGGTACTACTATCAAAACTATCATATTACTTTGCTACTGATCACTTTGCTGCAGATAATTAATCTCTAGGTGTGGTTGAATTGACAAGTCAGCTGCTAATACTTGCAAATATTCTCTAGCTCCCCTTGTGTCAAATCAATAAATTTGGGTTGAATACTCTGCCCTCGAAAACTATTGCGATCCCCTATACTTGTGGGTTATCAAGACCTTTTTATGGCACCATTGCCGGGGAGCATAGCTATATTTGTTGATTCACTTGGGATTATTATCTATTTATCATTATGAAGAATCTGAAGGATGCTAGGACAATTTTTCCCTCTAAGATGAGGGGAGGTAAGGAACTGTCATGTAGCTCTGCGCTTGATTCACCTTCTGTTATAAGTAGACTTGCAACACCACGACATGCTATCAATCTTGATATGTCGCAAGTTATTGATGATGCTACTTCTTCTATGAATGATACTCATGATGATGCTAGTACCTTGCTTGATGATAATATGCCACTAAGTGAATTACTTGATGAACAAATTGCTAGAACTAAAGCTTTTGAGAATGCTGAAACTGAAAATCTTGAAACACCTATTAGATCTAGTTCTCCAAGATATGAATTGCCTAAGATACCGGAAGGTTATGTTATGGGTGAGGAGACAACAAGAGAATTTCTTGCTTGCAAGCTTGCAATGATAGGGATGATCTTAAGAAATTATTATGCAAACTTGTAGAAAAATCTTTGAATGCTACAATGAAATGTGATCCTAAGTTTGCTACTTCACCTATCTTTGTTGATGATAAGGATTATGAATTCTCTCTCGACCCAGAATTAATTACTTCGGTTGAATCTAATCCTTTCCATGGTTATGAAACTGAAACTATTGTGTCACACCTTACTAAGTTAAATGACATCGCCACCTTGTTTGCTCATCATGAGAAAATTCGCTATTATTATATTCCCAAATTATATCCGTTCTGATTAAAGGGTGATGCTAAGACTTGGTATAATACTGTTGCACCTGGTTGTCTGTGTAGCCCCCAGGATATGATTTATTACTTCTCTGAAAAATATTTTCCCGCTCATAAGAAACAAGCTTCCTTGCAGGAAATATTTAACTTTGTGCAATGTAACATCCCAAATTTTCAATTTCGAATGTTATACATTAGATCATCTATGCATATCATATTTTATTTTTTTGCATTCTGGTTGATCCTAGAAATTTTACGCAACTCAATGACCCACTGAGAGAGTTGGAGATTTCATTATTTTCATATTTGAGTTTTCTCAAATTTTGAGAATAGGATCATTTGATTTTATTTATTTTATCATCAATTATTTCTATTACAAAAATATGAGAGAGGGAATAAAATGACTTTCCCAAAATAAATAAATATTGAGGAATTAATAATAAAATCAAATAAGATTTTATTTCGGAGTTTTTCGGTGTTTTATTTGAATTTAGGAAAAATGTGCGTTTTTCAAAATTGCATTTAGGTCCCAAATAAATGTTCACCTTGTGCGGCTTAATTTTAGAAGCCCGTGAAAATTTATTTCGGAATTTTTGGAGTCCGTTTAGTATTTCTTTTTATTTTTTTCTTCCGCGCGTAATTATTTAAAAAAACGTGCGCCGACCTACGGGCCGTGTCCGACCTGGACACCGGCCCGGGCAGGCTTTAAAAGCCGGGGGAGAGGCCCAGCCGAGCCAGCGCCCCAGCCCCGAAACCCTAGCCCGATCTTGCCGCCGCCGCCGGAAGCCGCCGCCCGCCGTCGGACGGCGCCGCCGCCACCGCCGGACGACACCGCCGCCCGAGGTCCGTCGCCGCCTCGAAATCTGCGCCGGTTTTTTTATTTTTTTTCAAAAAATGGTTCGGTTTTTCCGTCGGTTTTTTTAGATTCGTTTTTTTAAATAGATCGGTTTTGCCGGTTTATTTAAATAGCGAGCGTTCGTTCGTTCGTTCGTTCGAGCGAACATTCGTCGTTTTTCTTTTTCTCGGATTAAATCCGCGATTTTTCTGATCGCGATTCCTGATCCGATTTTCTTTTTAGTATAACTTTTCGCTCGTTTATCGGAATCAGGCGATTCAAGCGCCTGGAGTTTTTTCTCGAAACCCTCTATCCGTTTAATCAACTTAAACAAGTTTTTGCTACTGTAAATTTTTCGCTAGATCCAGATTAGTAGAACGAAGTTGTTTTCTTTTTCCATTTGACTTTTGTTGCTTCGTTCGATTTGATTCTTTTTGCCAACCAGAGTTCTTAAGTTGAACCTTCTGGTTAGATCTCTTATTTGAGTTTTACCTATGCATTAGATGAGTACTTATTGTATGCTTGTTTGTTTGTCTGTGATAGAATACTCGGAGTGCGCCGCTTGTTACTTCGAATCGCTAGGTTTCCCGGATCATCAGCAAGGCAAGTAACACTTTGATCATACCTTTTCTACTAACCAGTTTTATTGCATTAGATCAATCCTCACACATTGCATGGTTAGGATCTAATTAAATTATGGGATGGGAAGTAGATGAGGTAGTACCTATTACCTATTTGTTATCAAACCTTTGGGAGTTACTTCCGTGTTTGCTTATTATGCCATGCTATGCTAGTAGACGTGGATTGGGTGAGTGATATCCATGACAGATGTGAGTTTTGTTAATTAATGGTTTATCTAAGGTGGCAACTTAAACACACATCTGGGTGGATTGAGGCACCTGGGTATTCCAGGACTTGCCTGTTTTTTTTGGACCGCCACCCAGGCTCAAAGGGATGATGAGATTATTCATACTAGAAACTTCCGTGTGCAGCCACAAGCTATTATGGGCTCTAGCATAGTTGACTAAGTCGTGCGAACTCTTACAGTGGTAGACTAGCAGATGTAGGGGATGTAGGTGGTACGGTCTACCCGTTCGTAAGGTGCTAGCGCTTCTGAAAGACTATGTCTCGGCCATCCGTCTTCTCAAACACCATGTAGCGCGAGAAACCAAACGGAGGCGATCGAGTCTTGTGGGGAAAGTGCGCAAACCTCTGCAGAGTGTAATAAACTAATCATGATTAGCCGTGTCCCCGGTTATGGACATCTTGAGTATCTAGTACCTGGATTATCGTGTGAATCTCGACATGTTACTCTAAATTAATTTTGTTGGGTTTTGTTTAATGATGATGCTTAATTGGGATTGAGAATGCTGTCAACCATTCTCAATGTTTAACAACTACCATGATAGTTAAATAAATTTATTCCTTTGAAGTAGGGAAAAATTGGCTTTATGCAAAACTGTAACCATAGAGCTTTCCACCAACCAAATATGCATATAGTATAGCTGTTTCATTCCATTACTCTCTATGTGTTACATTGCCAGCATATTCCATGTGCTGACCCGTTTCGGGCTGCAACGTTAATGTTGCAGACTTTTCAGATGACGAATAAGGAGTTTTTAGGTCGTGGTTCGATACTCAGTGATGTCATAGGAGTTGATGGACTCACTTATCTTCCAAGCCTTCTGCTGTTATCGTTATTAGATGGCCTTAAGCCATATTTATTGTATTAAGTTCTCTTATGAGACACTCGATGTAATAAGTGTGTGATTGCTACTCTACTATAAATCCTCCTAGTACTGTGTGGTGTCAGCATTACTGATCCAGGGATGACACCGGAGCACAGAGATCAGACTGTTTGAGGTCTGGTCGCTACAGAGATGGTATTAGAGCACACGCTGACTGTAGGACACGACCACTAAGCTAAAAACCTAGATCACTATTCACTCTCTTCCTTTCTGACCTCTCATCTTTTCTACTCTTTAGGATGGCGGATGCAAGGAACAATTTCACACAACCGAATGAAGATACACCCTTTGGACGTCACTTGAAGGAAGTCACTAGATACCTGAACATAGGAGTACCAAGCTTCACCGAAACCTACAAAACCACTTTACCTGAAGAAGAGCGCTGGATGATTCAAGTTCAAGTTCCAGGAAGGACATTCATGCCCATCACTGAGCCCATAGAGTTTTCTTTTGATGCACCAACTTGGAATGTAGGAAAGAGCATGGCAGCTCACATCGCCATGGGACGCATTGGAGAAGTCTACTGCAAGGATCTCAAGGATACTATCTACCAAATTTGTGGGCGCCGAGATGACCACTAGGAGATGATCAGCACCAAGAAGGATAGATCAATCGCAGCTTTTATCCAGGAGTTAAACCAGCACATTCGACGATAGGAGAACCAGATGTGTGCCGACATGATAGATCTGAAGAAGACTAAGACTAGAATCAAGGAACTGGAGGAAGAACTCAAGGCTACACGTGAAGATTATGAAGAGGAAATTGAAGTATTGGTGGAGAAGAATGACGACCTGATCAAGAAGATTGGAATATTTATGGGAGGCCCTACGCCAGTAGATGAAGACGAAGAACCCAAGGAGATTAGCCCGGAAGACTACATCATCATCGACGGCACCGACTCGGATCCAGATAGTAGCGATGATGACTATGTTGATAAAGCTGGAGCAGATATCATGGAGTCTGCAACCGAAGAATATTTCTAGTAGACCACCTCATCAGTAGTAGTAGTCCACCATGTAAATATAGTAGTCCAAGCACTTTTGCGATAGTTAGATCGATTGTATGCCCTTGTTTGATTTTATCAAGTGAATTGTTTGCTTTTGCATCATGTGCATATGGGTAGTGTTTTCTCTTTAGACCCCCTCTATTCTTAAATCACATCTTTTCTAAAACCCTCAGATGCCTCCGAGACGTGACCCCGGATTTGCCATTCCACCGGAGCTCACCCAGTTGATCCAGCAGCAGAACACATTGATGCAGTTGCTAGTCCAGAATCAGAATCAAGGGAACAACAACAACAACCCACCACCACCACCACCAGTTGACCACTTAGCCCGTTTTCTTAGGCTGAATTCGCCGGTGTTTTCCAGTAGCATCGAGCCAATAGTAGCAGATGATTGGCTCCGCAAGACAGCTAGAGAGTAGACCACGGCAGGATGCATAGATGCGGAGAAGGTGAAGTTTGCCGCACATCAGCTTGAAGGACCCGCAGCATCATGGTGGGAGAATTTCACCGCCACTTTCCCAATCGACACTGTCACTTGGGACCAGTTTCAGCAGGCTTTTCATACTGCACATGTTTCAGCAGGAGCTGTTGCCTTGAAGAAGCGTGAGTTTTGCAACTTGCGCCAAGGAGGACGGACAGTTGGCCAGTATGTGGAGGACTTTAGTAAGTTAGCACGTTATGCCCCAGATGACGTCGTTACGGATGCAACTAAGCAGGAGAAGTTTCTGGAAGGACTGAACGATGAGTTGAGCATGTAGTTGATGGTAGCAACCTTCAACAACTACCAGGAGTTGGTAGATCGTGCACTTATGATTGAAGGGAAGCAGCAGCAAATTGAAAATCGCAAGAGGAAGTATGTGTGACGCCCCCGATTCAATCATACACTAATCATACACGCAAACGTGTACGATCAAGATCAGGGACTCACGGGAAGATATCACAACACAACTCTACAAATAAAATAAGTCATACAAGCATCAAATTACAAGCCAGGGGCCTCGAGGGCTCGAATACAAGAGCTCGATCTTAGACGAGTCTGCGGAAGCAACAATATCTGAGTACAGACATAGGTTAAACAAGTTTGCCTTAAGAAGGCTAGCACAAACTGGAATACAGATCGAAAGAGGCGCAGGCCTCCTGCCTGGGATCCTCCTAACTACTCCTGGTCATCGTCAGCGGGCAGCACGTAGTAGTAGGCACCTCCGGTGTAGTAGGAGTCGTCGTTGACGGTGGCGTCTGGATCCTGGGCTCCAACATCTGGTTGCGACCACCAGGTAGAAGGGATAGGGGGAAAAGAGGGAGAAAGCAACCGTGAGTACTCATCCAAAGTACTTGCAAGCAAGGATCTACACTACATATGCATTGGTATATGTGTAAAGGGGCATATCAGTGGACTGAACTGCAGAATGCCAGAATAAGAGGGGGATAGCTAATCCCGTCGAAGACTACGCTTCTGGCAGCCTCCGTCTTGTAGCATGTAGAAGAGAGTAGACTGAAGTCCTCCAAGTAGCATCGCATAGCATAATCCTAACCGATGATCCTCCCCTCGTCGCCCTGTGAGAGAGCGACCACCGGTTGTATCTGGCACTTGGAAGGGTGTGTTTTATTAAGTATCCGGTTCTAGTTGTCATAAGGTCAAGGTACAACTCCGGGTCATCCTTTTACCGAGGGACACGGCAATTCGAATAGATAAACTTCCCTGCAGGGGTGCACCACATACACCAACACGCTCGATCCCATTTGGCCGGACACACTTTTCTGGGTCATGCCCGGCCTTGGAAGATCAACACGTCGCAGCCCTACCTAGGCACAACAGAGAGGTCAGCACGCCGGTCTAAACCTAAGCGCACAGGGGTCTGGGCCCATCGCCCTTAGCACACCTGCACGTTGCGAACGCGGCCGGAAGCAGAACTAGCCCCCTTAATACAAGAGCAGGCTTACGTTCCAATCCGGCGCGCGCCACACAGTCGCTG
Organism: Triticum monococcum; assembly: GCA_034509565.1. Lineage (NCBI taxonomy): Eukaryota > Viridiplantae > Streptophyta > Magnoliopsida > Poales > Poaceae > Triticum > Triticum monococcum. The sequence continues at coordinate 142,721,809 of CM067841.1, read as the reverse complement.
ACGTCATGAAGGCTTTGGCTGGTACCACGACGCTGGGATACCCATAACTACTCCCGCATAGATGGTTAGTGCGTATAAGCCAGATGGCCAGACTCAGATCAAATACCCAGATCTCGTTTAGCGTGTTAAGTATCCGCGAACGCCGACCAGGGCCAGGCCCACCTCTCTCCTAGGTGGTCGGAACCTGCCCTGTCACTCCGCCACAAAGTAACAGTTGGGGGCCGTCGGGAACCCAGGCCCACCACTACCTGGGTGGAACCACCTGCCCCTTCAGCCCCCATCTCTGAACAGTACCACAGGTAATGTAACCGTGTAAAGTATATAGTATATGCCCATGATCACCTCCCGAAGTGATCACGGCCCAGTAGCATAGCATGGCAGACGGACAAGAGTGTAGAGCCACTGATGGAACACTAGCATCCTATACTAAGCAGTAGGATAACAGGTAAAGGTAACAACAGTAGTAGCAAGGACAGGCTATGCAACAGTATAGGATTAACTGAAAGTAGTAACATGCTACACTACTCTAATGCAAGTAGTAGAGAAGAATAGGCGATATCTGGTGATCAAGGGGGGGCTTGCCTGGTTGCTCTGACAAGAGAGAGGTGTCATCAACACCGTAGTCGTACTGGGTAGGAGCGGCATCGGTCTCGGTGTCTAGCGAGAGAAGAGGGAGAAGAAACAATAAATATTAAGCAAACAGATGCATAGAGGTGCATGACATGACAAGTAACGGCGTTAGAGGTGCCCTAACACTGTACGTGATGATACCGGTGAAGGGGGGAAACATCCGGGAAAGTATCCCCGGTGTTTCTCGTTTTCGGGCAAAGGAGCCAGAGGGGAAAAGTTGCGTGTTTGCTATGCTAGGGATGCGTGGTGGACGAACGGGCCGCGTATCCGGGTTCGTCTCGTCGTTCTGAGCAACTTTCATGTATAAAGTTTTTTGATCCGAGCTACGGTTTATTTAAAAATGATTTTCTAAAGTTTTATTAATTTTTTGAATTAATTATTTAATTCAACATTATCCAGAATAGTAAAAGATGACGTCAGCATGACATCATGCTGACGTCAGCAGTCAACTGAGCAGTTGACTTGGTCAACTGGGTGTGGGCCCCGCATGTCATTCACTATTAGTTAATTAATCATAGTTAATTAGGCTAGTTAATTAGGCTAATCTAATCAGGATTAGTTAATTTAATTAATTAATTTATTTTTATTATTATTTACTTTTTTTAAATTCTCTTCTTTTTTTATTAAACGTTCTGGGGCATGGGGGGCCACTGTCATAGGGCCATGGCCTCAACGGGCGCTGCCCTAGCGGGTGCGGGCGACGGGTTATGGGCGCGCCCCGTTCAGGCGCACGCCCAGCGGTACGCGGGCGTGGGCGCTGGCGGCCACGGCGGGGCACGGCGCCGGCCAGGGAAGGGCGCAGCCCGGCTGGCCCTGGACGCCGGCGGGGACGGAGGAGGTCGCCGACCAGGGCAGGGGTCGCGGTTGGCCAGGCCTGGCAGCGGAGCACTACAGCAGCGGCAGGCGTGCGCGCGGGCAGCAGCAGCGGGTGGTGTAGGAGGCGAGCGCGTAGCGGGAGGCGGCCGGCGATCGGGCGGCGCGGTTGGCTGCAGCGGACGGCGCCAGCAAAGGCAGGCACGAGAGGGGGGGCAGCGCCTGCGGGCGCACCCGGGGAAGGTCGGAGCGGGGTGAGCAGCGGTAGTAGGATGAGCGGCCGAAGCGGGCGAACGACACGGGCCACGGCGCGTCGAGGGAGAGCAGAGGAGAGGCGGCGCCAGCGGCCACGGAGTCGGCGAGGTCGCGCGGCAGCGGCAGTGTAGCAGGGAGGGCAGAGACGAGCGCGGCGGCGGGGCTCACCGAGGGGTGTAGGGATCGGGGCAAAGGGGGCTCGGCGTGGAGAGATGGGGACGGTCCGGCAAGGAGGAAGCAGGCCGGCGAGGGGGAGGGGTCCGGCGACGGGGAGGTCGAGGCGGAGGCGCGGTCCAGGCGGCGACGTGCGCGCGGGGGAGAGAGGCGAGGGGATCGGGGTCCCGATCCAGATCCAGCGGGGGGAGAGGAGTGGTGCGAGTGGGGGAGAGTGGGGATCGGGTGGGGGTTAGGGTTCGGGGAGGTGGCCTTGTAGGCCAGAGAGGAGGGCCGGCTGGGCCTGGTGGGCCGGCCGGTGCGGAGGCCAGCTGGGCCGCTCGGCCCAGCGTGGGGGGGGTGTTTCTATTTTTATGTTTTTTTTGTTTGACCTTTTCTTTTTATCTATTTTCCTGTTTCTTTTAGTTTTACTTTATATGCAGTTTTATAATATATCAACTCAGCCCCTAAATTAGCATTTTTAGTTAGGCTACTGTCATAATTAATTTGGCAGTACATAAATTAGTTTTACATTTGTTTATTACTCAAAAGTATTTAATAATTGTTTTAGCCCCTGTTTTTATTTAGTTTAGGCACTTAAACATTTTGAAAAAGGTTGGTTCCAACACCCAAAATAAGTTACGGATTATTTGCCACATGATGATCATTTTAGTTTTCATGTTTGAGAAGTTTAGAATTTCACTTATTATTTGAATTTGAATTTTGAACGGGATTTGAAGCATCGCAAGATTAACAAAAGTAATCATGGTGACGTGGCAACATTAGCGGAGGGTTACTGTAGCGTAACTATCCGGGCGTCACAATTCTCCTCCACTACAAGAAATCTCGTCCCGAGATTTAAGAGGGGGACTCAGGGGGAAATTCTGGTTACGAAATTCTAACGGGTCTTCTCGATCTTGGTTGCTCTTCTCGAAGAGGTCGATCCATTACATTGATTTCTTCATCCCTCTGTTTCAGGTCTTCATGATGAAGTCGGCTCTTTTCTTCGGGAACTCCATCGTATTTACGAATAGGTAACGGGGCAGCTTTACGACAAATGAATGGTATAAGGGAAAGTCATCTGGGCGGGGGTATCCCAAGAATGATCATAAGAGTATCTCTCGAGTTGAACAAATGAAAAACACCGAGAGCAAGGTAAGAAGGTACCATAAGAAGTTTCAAGCGGATAGACAATTGTTCGATGCCCGTTACAGGGCGTGAAAGCGGTTCAAAGCAATCGGGAATAAGTATTGCGTCTTATACTAGAATAGATCAACAGGCAGGTGGCTCGTGAATTACATAGAAAGTCAAGCACGAGGAATAACTTTGACAACAGGGTGTACAGGAGAGTCAGGTTTCGATCCTATGGATCTGTGGGTTATGGGCCCACCATGTGGGTTAAAATAGGGAAGGGCGTTGACATCTTGCATGGTCATGATAGCAAGGCATGTCAGAGGGTAGCCTGTCAGTTATGTCGGCAACAACATCGATACCAAGGGCGAGGTATGAAGAGAACCATTTTCCTGCTCGTTGAACGAGGCGGGCCAATAGGCAAGGTTCTCGTCCATCGGTGGCTACCGAAATGTCATCAACAATAGTAACAGGGTCTTGCTGACAGAATTTGTACACCGAGGTGTTTACATAAGCAGGAGAATATTACCGCTTAGATCATATAGATCACAAGAAAGCTTAACAATACAATGGAAAGGAAAATGTGATTACCAGGTTTAATAGAAGAATGGAAAGGAAAATGTGTATTAAACACATAATTCAGGGATATATCCTTCCCAAGGACAAGCAGAGCATGATATCCGTGGCAGGATATCATGTAGAAAACCCTTTAAGTCAGGGGAGAGAAATTTCATATCATTACCCATACAACGGTGTTTGGATAATTGAGCAAGAAACAATTAGCATTGGGCTTTGAATGTTCCTTTGAAGAATGGCGTACCATAGACGTGCTTCGAGATAGCACTGACATGGTCAACAGGTGAAAACCAGACTTTGGAAACAAAAAGTATCCATCAGGAACAACTTGTAGAATAGGTCTTACCATTTTTCATGGAAGAATAGATAACCTTGCTAAAAAGAAAAACTATAACATTAGGTCCTCCGACCAGGTGGGCTAGGCATGATATCACCATACTGGGTTATATTGATACCAATGTTATAACTCTTGGAAATATGTCCCAATCATCATATCTGACCAAGATCCAGATCTGATTGGTGCATGATACCTTGGACTCATGATGCCCGAGAAGGAAGGGGGCAAACACAATTTGACGAGATGGAGTTACAAGATTATCGAGAAATGGACTATGAAAGCAGGTCCCGAAACCAGAGTTCGGCATTAAACCAAGGAGTGGATGAGGAGGTGGCTGATGGATTCAGCGACATATCATCGAGATTTCCCAAAAAGATGGATTTCCACAATTAGGTGAACAAGGAAATATCATTTGTCTGATCAAATGATATAATGATGTATGCTCGAGGGAAACATAGACAACTGATCAATGATAGAAGGGTGCACCCAGGAATCTGGACTAGGTAGCACGGTTAAAATTTAGCACGATAATGATATAGCCAACCGGGCTAGGAATGACTTGAAGGATTATTAAACTCGTAAGCAATGAAAATTACTTATAGTTATTGAATCGGAGTACAGACTCAATTCACTATCGGTGTCCTTGAGTGTCTAACAACTCAGAATCCGGGGAAAATTTTGGAATCGGTGAGAAATAATACTTGAAGAAGAACTCATAAGAAGTTATGCAGTTCCGTGATAATCTCAAGATACCAGAGGGGGTAATACTCGATGATGGATCAAAGTAGAGGTTGGACTGTGGTATTGCTCTACAGAAGACAAGCGCTTAAACTTGCCCGAGAAATGGGATCAAAGAAGAACATATGGTCGGAACCATGATTGCAAGGATCAATTCACAGATACCAAATGATATTATATCAAGGGGATAGTTATTATTACAAGAAGCTTCCATGATAGGATATACATCGTGTCCATGGGCATGAACACAAGTTCAAGGTCGACTCCCACTTCTTCAGTGTATAACCTTTCATTCACTTCTCTTTTTCGAAGAAGTTGTAGGGTTGAATTATCTGGCAAAATACCAGACGATTATGACTTGTGAAAACTTTCGAGTTCACACATAATATGGAAGGCATAGGTTCAACCCATCGAGGCATCTTAGGAGCATATACCACAATTTCAGGAATAAATAACTCAAGCTCGAGAGTAGAGTATGCTGGAGAAAGCAAATGATACAATTTACCAAAGGCATTATATACCCATGGAAAGGCTCACAAGGTTATTCAATATGAAGCACCCTATTGGATAAAATCCAACAAAGGAACCGATGGTCCACAAGGGATATGGCATGAGCATCGGTACTCAACCAGAGGAAGAAGAATGCAAGTAGACCTGATTATAGAAACAACTGACTAATTCAAAGTTCACATGCAAAATAATTATGATTTCCAAATCAGGGGATCAGAAGCAACACTCTGATCAAGGATGGATAAGTTGAGTAGGCTTAGGGGTACATTCGATGGCAATTTGATTGGTCGAGATCCAGCTCATGTACAAATTGACACTGAGTCGGAAGAATGAATTCAAGGATTCGACTGAGGAATGCGAGCATTCGCATTTTATTGAATCAATGGACTCAAAAGGGTAGTGGCAAAGGATGCCAATAAGATTACTAGACTTATGGATTAACCAAAATGTAAGCAAGCAAGAATTTCAAGAGCAATAGGCTCCCGAGGATTTTTGGAAGATCGAATGGTATTTCAAGGATTGATGACATACATGAATCAACTGGAGATGAGTGGATACTCGATAAGTGTGAGAAATTATCCGTAGGGATATTCATGTGGCAAGAACTGCAAGGCAGTAGGCACAACGTATCCTCGAAACATTAGAGAGAATTTCAGGGTATCTCGTAATAACAAGATCAACTGGGGATGAATGTAAGAACAACAACTATAAGTAGTTATCCTTAAGGGTTTACGGTGGAAGGGGAATTGCAAGAGGGATGGCACAAAGTATCGAGGGAACATCCGAGAGTATTGTCAGAATCTTTCGTTGAAGCAGCCGATCATCCGTATTAAAGGGCTCTCTGGCAGGAAGTGGTAACGAGAACCTAGAGTTAGATTTTAGCAAAATCATTTAACCCGAATAGAAGAGATATCAGAGTCCCAGAGTATAGGTCGAGGAATAAAAGGTTCTAATACCACCCAAAGGCGACGTGGACCCGTAAGGCACACAGCCATGTTAGTAAAAGTTTTTGAAATGTCTAGACTCAACTTCGGCCAAGGAGTGTGACAGGGGGATTCCTACAGGCAGTCGGCTCTGATACCAACTTGTGACGCCCCCGATTCAATCGTACACTAATCATACACGCAAACGTGTACGATCAAGATCAGGGACTCACGGGAAGATATCACAACACAACTCTACAAATAAAATAAGGCATACAAGCATCATATTACAAGCCAGGGGCCTCGAGGGCTTGAATACAAGAGCTCGATCTTAGACGAGTCAGCGGAAGAAACAATATCTGAGGACAGACATAGGTTAAACAAGTTTGCCTTAAGAAGGCTAGCACAAACTGGAATACAGATCAAAAGAGGCGCAGGCCTCCTGCCTGGGATCCTCCTAACTACTCCTGGTCGTCATCAGCGGGCAGCACGTAGTAGTAGGCACCTCCGGTGTAGTAGGAGTCGTCGTCGACGGTGGCGTCTGGATCCTGGGCTCCAACATCTGGTTGCGACCACCAGGTAGAAGGGATAGGGGGAAAAGAGGGAGAAAGCAACCGTGAGTACTCATCCAAAGTACTCGCAAGCAAGGAGCTACACTACATATGCATGGGTATATGTGTAAAGGGGCATATCAGTGGACTGAACTGCAGAATGCCAGAATAAGAGGGGGATAGCTAATCCCGTCGAAGACTACGCTTCTGGCAGCCTCCGTCTTGCAGCATGTAGAAGAGAGTAGACTGAAGTCCTCCAAGTAGCATCGCATAGCATAATCCTAACCGATGATCCTCCCCTCGTCGCCCTATGAGAGAGCGACCACCGGTTGTATCTGGCACTTGGAAGGGTGTGTTTTATTAAGTATCCGGTTCTAGTTGTCATAAGGTCAAGGTACAACTCCGGGTCGTCCTTTTACCGAGGGACATGGCTATTCGAATAGATACACTTCCCTGCAAGGGTGCACCACATACCCCAACACGCTCGATCCCATTTGGCCAGACAGACTTTTCTGGGTCATGCCTGGCCTCGGAAGATCAACACGTCGCAGCCCTACCTAGGCACAACAGAGAGGTCAGCACGCCGGTCTAAACCTAAGCGCACAGGGGTCTGGGCCCATCGCCCTTAGCACACCTGCACGTTGCGAACACGGCCGGAAGCAGAACTAGCCCCCTTAATACAAGAGCAGGCTTACGTTCCAATCCGGCGTGCGCCACTCAGTCGCTGACGTCACGAAGGCTTCGGCTGATACCACGACACCGGGATACCCATAACTACTCCCGCGTAGATGGTTAGTGCGTATAAGCCAGATGGCCAGACTCAGATCAAATACCCAGATCTCGTTTAGCGTGTTAAGTATCCGTGAACGCCGACCAGGGCCAGGCCCACCTCTCTCCTAGGTGGTCGGAACCTGCCCTGTCGCTCCGCCACAAAGTAACAGTCGGGGGCCGTCGGGAACCCAGGCCCACCACTACCTTGGTGGAACCACCTGCCCCTTTAGCCCCCATCTCTGAACAGTACCACAGGTAATGTAACCGTGTAAAGTATATAGTATATGCCCGTGATCACCTCCCGAAGTGATCACAGCCCAGTAGCATAGCATGGCAGACGGACAAGAGTGTAGGGCCACTGATGGAACACTAGCATCCTATACTAAGCAGTAGGATAACAGGTAAAGGTAACAACAGTAGTAGCAGGGACAGGCTATGCAATAGTATAGGATTAACTGAAAGCAGTAACATGCTACACTACTCTAATGCAAGCAGTAGAGAAGAATAGGCGATATCTGGTGATCAAGGGGGGGCTTGCCTGGTTGCTCTGACAAGAGAGAGGTGTCATCAACACCGTAGTCGTACTGGGTAGTAGCGGCGTCGGTCTCGGTTTCTAGCGAGAGAAGAGGGAGAAGAAACAATAAATATTAAGCAAACAGATGCATAGAGGTGCATGACATGACAAGTAACGGCGTTAGAGGTGCCCTAACAGGTATGTGATGATACCGGTGAAGGGGGGAAACATCCGGGAAAGTATCCCCGGTGTTTCGCGTTTTCGGGTAGAGGAGCCGGAGGGGAAAAGTTGCGTGTTTGCTATGCTAGGGATGCGTGGCGGACGAACGGGCCGCGTATCCGGGTTCGTCTCGTCGTTCTAAGCAACTTTCATGTATAAAGTTTTTTGATCCGAGCTACGGTTTATTTAAAACTGATTTTCTAAAGTTTTATTAATTTTTTGAATTAATTATTTAATTCAACATTATCCAGAATAGTAAAAGATGACATCAGCATGACATCATGCTGACGTCAGCAGTCAACTGAGCAGTTGACTTGGTCAACTGGGTGTGGGCCCCGCATGTCATTCACTATTAGTTAATTAATCACAGTTAATTAGGTTAACTAGTTAATTAGGCTAATCTAATCAGGATTAGTTAATTTAATTAATTAATTAATTACTTAATATATTTATTTTTATTATTATTTACTTTTTTAAAATCCTCTTCTTTTTTTTATTAAACATTCTGGGGCACGGGGGCCTACTGTCATAGGGCCATGGCCTCAACGGGCGCTGCCCTAGCGGGTGCGGGCGACGGGTTATGGGCGCGCCCTGTTCGGGCGCACGCCCAGGGGTACGCGGGCGTGGGCGCTGGCGGCCACGGCGGGGCACGGCGCCGGCCAGGGATGGGCGCAGCCCGGCTGGCCCTGGACGCCGGCCGGGACGAAGGAGGTCGCCGACCAGGGCAGGGGTCGCGGTTGGTGGGGCCTGTCAGCGGAGCACTACAGCAGCGGCAGGCGTGCGCGCGGGCAGCAGCAGCGGGTGGTGCAGGAGGCGAGCGCGTAGCGGGAGGCGGCCGGCGATCAGGCGGCGCGGTTGGCTGCAGCGGACGGCGCCAGCAAAGGCAGGCACGAGAGGAGGGGCGGCGCCTGCGGGCGCACCCGGGGAAGGTCGGAGCGGGGTGAGCAGCGGCAGTAGGACGCGCGGCCGGATCGGGCGAACGACACGGGCGACGGCGCGTCGAGGGAGAGCAGAGGAGAGGCGGCGCCAGCGGCCACGGCGTCGGCGAGGTCGCGCGGCAGCAGCAGAGTAGCAGGGGGGCAGAGACGAGCGCGGCGGCGGGGCTCACCGAGGGGTGTAGGGATCGGGGTAAAGGGGGCTCGGGGTGGAGAGATGGGGACGGTCCGGCGAGGAGGAAGCAGGCCGGCAAGGGGGGGGGTCCGGCGACGGGGAGGTCGAGGCGGAGGCGCGGTCCAAGCAGCGACGTGCGCGCGGGGGAGAGAGGCGAGGGGATCGGGGTCCCGATCTAGATCCAACGGGGGGGAGAGGAGTGGTGCGAGTGGGGGAGAGTGGGGGTTAGGGTTCGGGGAGGTGGCCTTGTAGGCCAGAGAGGAGGGCCGGCTGGGCCTGGTGGGCCGGCCGGTGCAGAGGCCAGCTGGGCCGCTCGGCCCAGCGTGGGGGGGTGTTTCTATTTTTATGTTTTTTTTGTTTGACCTTTTCCTTTTATCTATTTTCCTGTTTCTTTTAGTTTTACTTTATATGCAGTTTTATAATATATCAACTCAGCCCCTAAATTAGCATTTTTAGTTAGGCTACTGTCATAATTAATTTGGCACTAAATAAATTAGTTTTACATTTGTTTATTACTCAAAAGTATTTAATAATTGTTTTAGCCCCTGTTTTTATTTAGTTTAGGCACTTAAGCATTTTGAAAAAGGTTGATTCCAACACCCAAAATAAGTTACGGATTATTTTCCACATGATGATCATTTTAGTTTTCATGTTTGAGAAGTTTAGAATTTCACTTATTATTTGAATTTGAATTTTGAACGGGATTTGAAGCAACGCAAGATTAACAACAGTAATCATGGTGACGTGGCAACATTAGCGGAGGGTTACTGTAGCGTAACTATCCGGGCGTCACAGTATGGACAAGGGAAGTACAATTCAGGAGCTCAGCAGAAGCCACGTTTTACCCCTAGACCGGGAGGACATTTTCAGCATACCCATGGAGGAGGTAGCTCGCACAATCACAATGGCACCAAGAATGGTAATGGCAATGGAGGAAGCAACGGCCAGAATCGCACCAACCCACCAACCCCAGCCAAGAAGGACCTGAGCCAAGTCACTTGCTTTAAGTGTCATAAGACCGGACATTATGCCAATGAATGTCCTGAAGGCCAAAATGGCAATGGAAGTTCTGGGAAGAAGCCGAACCCTTTCAACAGGGGACAGGTGAACCACGTTAGCGTGGAGGAGGTTGAAGCTCAGCCCGATGCAGTAATAGGTAAGTTTTTGGTTAAGTCATTTACTGCACTCGTTCTTTTTGATACTGGTGCATCGAATTCATACATCTCAAGGGGATTTGTGGATAAGTATAACCTATCAACCCAAGCCCTTAGGTCACCCATGTTAGTAACCTCGCGTGGAGCAGAGTATGTGGCTAGTCTATGGTGTGATCGGTTACCATGAAGGATTGGTAACTATGTTTTTCCCTCAGACCTAATAGTATTGGAATCCCAAGGATTGGATGTGATATTAGGCATGGATTGGTTATCAAAGTATGAAGGGAATACTGAATGTGCTAGTAAGTCAATTTTGCTTACCACCCCAGAAGGGAGAAGGATCAAGTATGTATCCCGGTATGTGCCAAAGAGGACTCAAGTAAATTGCCTAACAGGAGTTGTGCAGGAGGAAGTACCAGTGGTAAGGGATTTCCCTGAAGTATTTCCAGAGGAGTTGCCCGACATGCCACCAGATAGAGATATTGAGTTTTTGATTGAGCTATTGCCAGGCACAGGGCCAATATCAAAGAGACCATATAGGATGCCAGCAAAGGATTTGGTGGAAATTAAGAAGCAGATTAAGGAGTTACTGGATAAGGGATATATTCACCCAAGTTCTTCACCTTGGGCATCGCCCGTACTTCTAGTGGAGAAGAAGGATGGATCGTTAAGGATGGTTGTCGATTATCGAGGATTGAATGAAGTAACGATCAAGAACAAGTACCCACTACCAATGATCAATGATCTGTTTGATCGATTGCAAGGAGCTAAGGTATTTTCCAAGATTGATCTGCGATCAGGGTACCACCAGTTGAAGATTCGAGAACAGGATATTCCGAAGATAGCTTTTACCACTAGGTATGGGATGTACGAGTATACCGTTATGTCATTTGGCCTGACTAACGCACCTGCCTATTTTATGAACATGATGAACAAAGTGTTTATGGAGTTCTTGGATAAGTTCGTCGTAGTGTTCATTGATGATATCCTGGTTTATTCGAAGAATGAAGAGGAACACAAGGAGCATTTGCGTTTGGTACTTGGAAAGCTCAGAGAACATCAATTATATGCCAAGTTCGGCAAATGTGAGTTTTGGTTGAAGGAAGTAGGATTCCTCGGACACGTTATATCTGGAGAAGGTATAGCAGTTGATCCCACTAAAGTTGATACAGTGACCAAGTGGGAAGCCCCAACAACAGTTGGAGAGATCCGGAGTTTTCTTGGACTCGCAGGATACTACCGGAGATTTATTGAGAATTTCTCAAAGATTGCGAAGCCTATGACTGAGTTGTTAAAGAAAGATACCAAGTTCATATGGACGGCGGAATGCGAGGCTAGTTTCCAGGAGTTGAAGAAATGTTTGGTTACCTCACCAGTGTTGATTTTGCCAGACCAGACCAAAGATTATGAGGTGTATTGCGACGCTTCACGTCGAGGACTTGGAGCAGTGCTCATGCAGGAAGGGAGAGTTGTTTCATATGCCTCAAGACAACTGAAGCCTCATGAGTTGAACTATGCCGCACATGATTTGGAGTTAGCACTCGTAGTACATGCTTTGAAAACATGGAGGCATTTCCTCATTGGAAACCATTGTGAGGTGTACACGGATCATAAGAGTTTGAAGTACATTTTCACACAGAAGGAGTTGAATCTCAGACAAAGGAGATGGTTGGAGCTCATCAAGGATTATGATATGAAATTGCATTATCACCCCGGAAAGGCTAGTGTAGTAGCTGACGCATTAAGCCGTAAGAGCCATGTCAATATGTTAATGACGGGAGAAATACCAAGTGAGTTAGCAGAAAATCTTTGTGAACTATGTTTAGAAATAGTTCCGAGAGGCTATGTAGCAGCATTGGAGATTCAGTCAACTTTGATGGATAGAACCAGAGAAGCTCAGAAGACTGACAAAGAAATTGCCGCTATTAAGGAGAAACTTAGCAAAGGAAAATCTAAGGGATTTTGTGAGGATGAGCACGATACCCTATGGTTTGAAGACCGCATTTACGTGCCCAATGACCCGGAGATCAGGAAGTTGATTTTGCAAGAGGCACATGACTCACCATATTCAATTCACCCAGGAAATACCAAGATGTATTTGGATCTGAAGGATATTTTCTGGTGGACCGAACTGAAGAAGGATATTGCGGAATACGTAGCAGTTTGTGATGTATGTCAGAGAGTAAAGGCGGAACATCAGAAGCCAGCAGGATTGTTACAACCATTGCCGATACCCGAATGGAAGTGGGATAAGCTAGGCATGGATTTTATCACGGGAATACCCAGGACTCGTTCAGGCTATGACTCTATTTGGGTTGTAGTCGATCGATTGACGAAAGTAGCTCATTTCATCCCAGTAAAGACCACTTACACCAGTGCTAAGTTGGCAAAGATATACATGACCAGGATCGTATGTTTGCATGGAGTTCCAAGGAGTATCGTATCAGATAGAGGAACCTAGTTTACCTCAAAGTTCTGGAAGCAGTTGCACGAAACTTTGGGTACTAGGCTAGAGTTCAGTACATCTTTTCATCCATAGACAGATGGACAGACCGAGAGAGTAAATCAGATTTTAGAGGATATGCTGAGAGCTTGTGCGCTAGATTATGGATCTAGTTAGGGCGATAATTTTCCATATGCAGAGTTCTCTTACAACAACAGTTACCAAACCAGTTTAAAGATGGCCCCTTTCGAAGCTTTGTACGGAAGGAGGTGCAGGACACCGTTGTCATGGGACGAAGTTGGAGACCGCCAGTTGTTTGGACCTGACTTGATTAAAGAGTCTGAACAGAAGGTGAAGTTGATTCGCGATAGGCTCAAGGTAGCCCAGTCCAGACAGAAAAGTTATGCAGATTCTAAATGCAAGGAGACGGTTTATGAAGTCGGAGATAGAGCTTATCTTCGAGTATCTCCACTTCGGAGAACAAAGCGTTTTGGAGTTAAAGGGAAGTTAGCGCCACGATTTGTAGGACCATATCGAGTTTTGGAGCGTATGGGAGAAGTGGCCTACAAGTTGGAATTGCCCGAAGGATTGTCAGGAGTTCATGATGTGTTCCACGTTTCTCAGTTAAAGAAATGTCACGCGGAGATGGCTGACATACCTCTGAGAGACACAGTGCCCTTGGAAACTATTCAGTTGGATAACGGTTTGACGTACGCGGAGAAACCAATTAAGATCCTCGAGTTTGCCAGCTGAGTTACTCACAGCAAGGTTATCAAGTTTTGCAAAGTTCAGTGGAGCCACCACACAGAGGATGAAGCCACCTGGGAGCGAGAGGAGGATTTGCTCAAGGACCACTCTCACCTATTTTCTAGCCAACCCGAATCTCGAGAGTGAGATTCATCTTAAGGGGGGTAGGTTTGTAACATCCCAAATTTTCAATTTGGAATGTTATACATTAGATCATCTATGCGTATCATATTTTAATTTTTTGCATTTTGGTTGATCCTAGAAATTTTACGCAACTCAATGACCCACAGAGAGAGTTGCGGATTTCGTTATTTTCATATTTGAGTTTTCTCAAATTTTGAGAATAGGATCATTTGATTTTATTTATTTTATCATCAATTATTTCTATTACAAAAATATGAGAGAGGGACTAAAATGACTTTCCCAAAATAGAGAAATATTGAGGATTTAATAGTAAAATCAAATAAGATTTTATTTCGGAGTTTTTCGGTGTTTTATTTGAATTTAGGAAAAATGTGCATTTTTCAAAATTGCATTTAGGTCCCAAATAAATGTTCACCTTGTGCGGCTTGATTTTAGAAGCCCGTGAAAATTTATTTCGGAATTTTTGGAGTCCGTTTAGTATTTTTTTTTGCGCGTAATTATTCTAAAAAAACGCGCGCCGACCTATGGGTCGTGTCCGACCTGGACACCGGCCCGGGCAGGCTTTAAAAGCCGGGGGAGAGGCCCAGCCGAGCCAGCGCCCCAGCCCCAAAACCCTAGCTCGATCCCGCCGCTGCCGCCGCCGCCGCGCTGCCCCGCCGCCGTCGCCCGCTGCCGCCAGACGCCGCCCGAGGTCCGCCGCCGCCTCGAAATCCGCACCGTTTTTTTTGAAAAACCGTTCGGTTTTTCCGTCGGTTTTTTTAGATTCGGTTTTTTTAAAATAGATCGGTTTTCCGGTTTATTTAAATAGCGAGCGTTCGTCCGTTCGTTCATTCCAGCGTACGTTCATCGTTTTTCTTTTTCTTGGATTAAATCCGCGATTTTTCTGATTGCGATTCCTGATCCGACTTTCTTTTTAGTATAAATTTTCGCTCATTTATCAGAATCAGGCGATTCAAGCGCCTGGAGTTTTGTCTTGAAACCCTCTATCCGTTTAATCAACTTAAACAAGTTCTTGCTACTTTAAAATTTTCCCTAGATCCAGATTAGTAGAACGAAGTTGTTTTCTTTCGCCGTTTGACTTTCGTTGCTTCGTTCGATTTGATTCTTTTTGCCAACGAGAGTTCTTAAGTTGAACCTTCTGGTTAGATCTCTTATTTGAGTTTTACCTGTGCATTAGATGAGTACTTATTGTATGCTTGTTTGTTTGTCTGCGATAGAATACCCGGAGTGCGCCGCTTGTTACCTCGAATCGCTAGGTTTCCCGGATCATCAGCAAGGCAAGCAACACTTTGATCATACCTTTTCTACTACCCAGCTTTATTGCATTAGATCAATCCTCACACATTGCATGGTTAGGATCTAATTAAATTGTGGGATGGGAAGTAGATGAGGTAGTACCTATTACCTGTTTGTTATCAAACCTTTGGGAGTTACTTCCGTGTTTGCTTATTATGCCATGCTATGCTAGTAGACGTGGATTGGGTGAGTGATATCCATGACAGATGTGAGTTTTGTTAATTAATGGTTTATCTAAGGTGGCAACTTAAACACACATCTGGGTGGATTGAGGCACCTGGGTATTCCAGGACTTGCCTGTTTTCTTTTGGACCGCCACCCAGGCTCAAAGGGATCATGAGATTATTCATACTAGAAACTTCCGTGTGCAGCCACAAGCTATTATGGGCTCTAGCATAGTTGACTAAGTCATGCGAACTCTTACAGTGGTAGACTAGCAGATGTAGGGGATGTAGGTGGTACGGTCTACCCGTTCGTAAGGTGCTAGCGCTTCTGAAAGACTATGTCTCGGTCATCCGTCTTCTCAAACACCATGTAGTGCGAGAAACCAAACAGAGGCGATCGAGTCTTGTGGGGAAAAGTGCGCAAACCTCTGCAGAGTGTAATAAACTAATCATGATTAGCCGTGTCCCCGGTTATGGACATCTTGAGTATCTAGTACCTGGATTATCGTGTGAATCTCAACATGTTACTCTAAATTAATTTTGTTGGGTTTTGTTTAATGATGATGCTTAATTAGGATTGAGAATGCGGTCAACCATTCTCAATGTTTAACAACTAGCATGATAGTTAAATAAATTTATTCCTTTGAAGTAGGGAAAAATTGGCTTTACGCAAAACTGTAACCATAGAGCTTTCCACCAGCCAAATATGCATATAGTATAGCTGTTTCATTCCATTACTCTCTATGTGTTACATTGCCAGCATATTCCATGTGCTGACCCGTTTCGGGCTGTAAGGTTAATGTTGCAGACTTTTCAGACGACGAATAAGGAGTTTTTAGGTCGTGGTTCTATACTCAGTGATGTCGTTGGAGTTGATGGACTCACTTATCTTCCAAGCCTTCCGCTATTATCGTTATTAGATGGCCTTAAGCCATATTTATTGTATTAAGTTCTCTTATGAGACACTCGATGTAATAAGTGTGTGATTGCTACTCTGCTATAAATCCTCCTAGTATTGTGTGGTGTCAGCATTACTGATCCAGGGATGACACCGGAGCACAGAGATCAGACTATTTGAGGTCTGGTCGCTACATGCAAATTGAAGAAGAGAATCTCCCACAAGCTTGGGGGAGGCTTCTCCAATTGCTTAATGCTTTGCCTGATTATCCTCTTAAGAAAAATGAAATACTTGATATCTTCTATAATGGACTAACTGACGCTTCTAGGGATTTCCTAGATAGTTGTGCCAGTTGCATTTTCAGGGAGCGAACTGTTGAACAAGCTGAAGAACTATTGAATAACATATTGAAAAATTATGATGATTGGACTCTTCCCGAACCACCGCTTAAACCTACTGTGAAGAAGAGGGGTATCTTATTTCTCAGTCCTGAAGATATGCAAGAGGCAAAGAAATCAATGAAGGAAAAAGGTATTAATGCCGAGGATGTCAAAATTTTACCTCCCATTGAAGAAATACATGGGCTTGATACACCACCACCACATAAGTTGGTAGAGATAAATTCTTTAATGAAATTCAATGACAATGACAATCCTTATAATATGCATCCTAGTCAATGACTTTCTGATTTTGACAATTATATTAGAAAACAAGACCATTTCAATGCAAATGTTATGAAACAACTAAAATATAATTATGATATGATTGCTCCCTTGAGTGACTTGTTATTTAGAATTACCAATAATGTTAGAGGTGTAGGAAAGAATACTTCTATGGTTCAAACTCAATTAGAACAAGTTGCTAAATCTCAAAGAGAATTGCCTGGTGAAATGAACAACAATGTAAATGACTTTTCTGTTAGAGTAGCAACTAGAGGAGGTAAAATGACTCAGGAACCACTTTATCCCGAGGGACACCCAAAGAGAATTCAACAATATTCTCAAATAATTAACACTAATGCACCTAGTCCTTCCAAAAAGAAAAGGCAGAAGAAAAGTAATAGGATTTTGCATGCCTCTAGTGAACCCGAAGTAGAAAAACCTCCTGATGCTACTAATGATGTTCATATTTCTGATGCTGAAACTCAATATGGTAATGAACACTCACCTTCTAAGAATGAAAAAGATAATGATCAGGTTCATGAAGATACTCAAACAAATGATAAAGAACTAGATAATGATGTTGAAATAGAACTAGATGTTGATCTTGATAACCCACTACCCAAGAATAAAAGGTATGATAAAAGAGACTTTGTTGCTAGAAAACATGGTAAGGAAAGAGAACCATGGGTTCAAAAACCTATGCCTTTTACACCTAAGTCAACTAAGAAGAAATATGATGAAGAATTTGAGTGCTTTGATGAAATGATTAGGCCAGTCTTTTTGCGTACCCTCTTGATTGATATCTTAAAAATGCCTCCTTATGCAAAGTACATGAAAGACATCATCACCAATAAGAGAAAACTACCAGAAGCTGAAATCTCCACCATGCTTGCTAATTACACTTTTAAGGATGGAGTACCTGAAAAACGTGGAGACCCGGGAATACCAACTATACCTTGCTCCATCAAAAGAAATTATGTGAAAACTTCTTTATGTGATTTAGGAGTTGGTGTTAGTGTTATGCCTTTCTCTTTATATAAAATACTTGATTTGAATAAACTCACATCTACTGAAATATCTTTGCAAATGGCTGAGAAGTCAACTGCCATACTTATTGATATTTATGAGGATGTGCCTGTTGTTGCTGTTGCTGCAAACGTTACTATTTTAACTGACTTTTTATACTTGAGATGTGATACATCTCCATCATATCTACTTTTCCAAATAGTTTTGACCTTGTTTTGGACTCTAACTTGCATGATTTGAATGGAACTAACCCGGACTAACGTTGTTTTCAGCAGAATTGCCATGGTGTTATTTTTGTGCAGAAATAAAAGTTCTCGGAATGACCTAAAACTTCACGGAGAATATTTTTGTTATATATAAAAAATATTGGCGAAAGAATCAATGTCACGGGGCCTACACCCTGTCCACGAGGGTGGGGGGTGCTCCCCCCTGTCTCGTGGGCCCCCTGAGGCTCCACCGACCTCAACTCCAACTCTATATATTCACGTTCGGGGAGAAAAAAATCAGATAGAAGGATTCATCATCGTTTACGATATGGTGCCGCCGCCAAGCCCTAATCTCTCTCGGGAGGGCTGATCTAGAGTCCGTTCGGGGCTCCGGATAGGGGAATCCGTCGCCATCGTCATCATCAACCTTCCTCCATCACCAGTTTCATGATGCTAACCGCCATGCATGAGTAATTCCATCGTAGGCTTGCTGGACGGTGATGGCTTGGATGAGATTTATCATGTAATCGAGTTAGTTTTGTTAGGGTTTGATCCCTAGTATCCATTCATGTTCTGAGATTGATGTTGCTATGACTTTGCTATGCTTAATGCTTGTCACTAGGGCCCGAGTACCGTGATTTCAGATCTAAACCTATTATGTTTCCATGAATATATGTGAGTTCTTGATCCTATCTTGCAAGTCAATAGTCACCTACTATGTGTTATGATCCGGTTACCCTGAAGTGACAATAATCGGGACCACTCCCGGTGATGACTATAGTTTGAGGAGTTCATGTATTCACTAAGTGTTAATGCTTTGTTCCGGTACTCTATTAAAAGGAGGCCTTAATATCCCTTAGTTTCCAATAGGACCCCGCTGCTATGGGAGGGTAGGACAAAAGATGTCATGCAAGTTATTTCCAATAAGCACGTATGACTATATTCGGAATACATGCCTACATTGCATTGATGAACTGGAACTAGTTCTGTGTCACCCTATGTTATAACTGTTACATGAGGAATCGCATCTGACATAATTATCCATCACTGATCCATTGCCTATGACCTTTTCACATATTGGTCGTTGCTTAGTTACTTTTCCGTTGCCACTATTACGATCACTACAAAACCAATACTGTTACTTTTGCCACTGCTACCATTACTTCCATATTACTTTGCTACTAAATACTTTGTTGCAGATATTAAGTCTTTCAGGTGTGGTTGAATTGACAACTCAACTGTTAATACTTGAGAACATTCTTTGGCTCCCCTTGTGCCGAATCAATAAATTTGGGTTGAATACTCTACCCTCGAAAACTGTTGTGATCCCCTATACTTGTGGGTTATGAGGACTATTTTCTGGCGTCGTTGTCGGGGAGCATAGCTCTATTCTTTGAGTCACTTGGGATTTATATCTATTTATCACTATGAGGAACTTGAAAGATGAAAGAACCAAGATTTTTCCCTCAACTACGAGGGGGGGGCAGGAACTGCCATCTAGCTCTGCACTTGATTCACCTTCTGTTTTGAGTAAACTTGCGACACCTACTCCTGCTATTTATTCTGATATGTCGCATGTTATTGATGATGCCACTTCTGCTTTGCATGATACTTATGATGAAACTACTTCTATGCTTGATAATACTATGCCATTAGGTGAATTTCCTGATGAACAACTTGCTAGGGTTAGAGAGAATGAAATTATTGAAACTGGTAATATTGATGAAAGTGATGATGAAGACTCTCCCCCTAGATATGAATTGCATGTTGTGCCTGAGGGTTATGTTATGGATGAAGAAACTGCTAGAGACTTCTTAGCTTGCAATGATAGATATGATCTTAAGAAACTGTTAGCTAACCTAAAAGAAAAATCTTTGAATGCTAGAATGAAATATGACCCTGCTTTTGCTACTTCACCTATCTGTATTTCTGATAAGGATTATGATTTCTCTGTCAACCCTGAGTGAATTACTTTGGTTGAATCTGATCCTTTTTATGGCTATGAATCTGAAACTATTGTGGCACATCTTACTAAATTGAATGATATAGCCACCCTGTTCACTAATGAGGAGAAGATTCATTACTACTATATCCTTAAGTTATTTCCGTTCTCATTAAAGGGTGATGCTAAAACATGGTTTAATTCTCTTGATCCTGGTTGTGTGCGAAGTCCCCGGGATATGATTTATTACTTCTCTGCTATTTCCCCGCTCATAGGAAACAAGCTTCCTTAAGGGAAATATATAAGTTTGTGCAAATTGAAGAAGAGAGTCTCCCACAAGCTTGGGGGAGGCTTCTTCGATTACTTAATGCTTTGCCTGATCATCCTCTCAAGAAAAATGAAATAGTTGATATCTTTTATAATGGACTAACCAGTGCTTCCAGAGACCACCTGGATAGTTGTGCTAGTTGTGTTTTCAGGGAAAGAACTGTTGATCAAGATAAATTGCTATTGAATAATATGTTGAGTAATGAAAATGATTGGACACTTCCTGAACCAACTCCTAAGCCAACTTCGAAGAAAAGGGGTATTCTATTTCTCAGTCCTGAAGATATGAAAGAGGCAAAGAAATCTATGAAAGAAAAAGGTATTAAAGCTGAAGTTGTTAAGAATTTACCACCGATTGAAGAAATACATGGTCTTGATAACCCGACATAGTTAGTAAAGGTAAATTCTCTCTATAGTTTTGATACGGGTGAAATCCCATCTACTAAGTTTGCTAGCCAATGCTTAGATGAGTTTGATAATTTTATTGTTAAGCAAGAAAACTTCAATGCCTATATTGGTAGATAATTAAAACGTAATGCCTGTATGATTGAACACTTGAGTGATTATATGCCTAGAGTTAAAGGTGAACTTAAACTTATTAGTAAACATGCTTCTATTGTTACCACTCAAGTAGAACAAGTACTTAAAGCTCAGAATGATTTTCTCAATGAATTAGATAATAAGAAAAATGAAAATGTTGTTAGAGTTGTGACTAGATGGGGGTAAGATGACTTTCTCAGAGAACTAATGTTGATGCACCTAGTTCTTCTAAGAAGAAGAAAAATAAAAATGATAGGACTTTGCATTCTTCTAGTGAAACTATTGTTGACACACCTGAGAATCCCAATGATATTTCTATTTTTGATGCTGAAACACAATATGGTATTGAACATGAACCTAGTGATAATGTTAATGATGATGTTCATGTTGATGCTCAACCTAGCAATACAATGATGTAGAGATTGAACCAGCTGTTGATCTTGATAACCTACAATCAAAGAATCAATGTTATGTTAAGAGAGACTTCATTGGTAGGAAGCACGGTAAAGAAAGAGAACCATGGGTTCAGAAACCCATGCCTTTTCCTCCTAAACCATCTAAGAAAGAGGATGATGAGTATTTTGAGCGCTTTGCTGAAATGATTAGACCTATCTTTTTGCGTATGCGTTTGACTGATATGCTTAAAATGAATCCTTATGCTAAGTATATGAAAGATATTGTCACAAATAAAAGAAATATACCAGAAGCTGAAATTTCCACCATGCTCGCTAATTATACTTTTAAGGGTGGAATACCAAAGAAACTAGGAGATCCCTGAGTACCAACTATACCATGCTCCATTAAGAGAAACTATGTTAAAACTACTTTATGTGATCTTGGAGCCAGTGTTAGTGTTATGCCTCTCTCTTTATATCGTAGACTTGATTTGAATAAGTTGATACCTACTGAAATATCTTTGCAAATGGCCAATAAATCAACTTCTATACCTGTCGGTATTTGTGAGGATGTACCTATTCTGGTTTCAAACGTTACTATTTTAACGGACTTTGTTATTGTTGATATTCCCGAGGATGATAGTATGTCTATTATTCTTGGTAGACCCTTTCTGAATACTGCAGGGGCTGTTATTGATTGCAACAAAGGCAATGCCACTTTTCATGTTAATGGTAATGACCATACAGTACACTTCCCGTGGAAACAACCTCAAGTCCACAGTATCAATTCTATTGGAAAAATTCCAACGATTACTATTGGAGGTATTGAATTCCCTCTTCCTAGTGTTAATAAGAAATATGATATTCTTATTGTTGGGGACATGCATATCCCCGTTGAAGTAACTTAGTATTATTCGAAAATTCTTTGGTTTCATGCGATTCGGAAAGAGTTTGTTAACAAGACTTGATCAACCTTGTTAGTGTATTCCTTTTGATGAGCATGAGATGGATGAAGTTCGAAAGCACAACTCTTTGTACCCTCCTTTTACTTTATGTTATTTAGATTAAATAAAGTAAAAATAGTATTTTCTGTTTGTTTTCTGAATTATAAAAAATACCCTGAAAAAAAAGTTCTCCAAATGTCATGAAAAATTTATATTATTTTTTCTAGAATATTTAAGAATTATTGGCACTGAGAACACACCTGGGAGACCCACCACCTGGCCACGAGGGTCTAGGGCACGCCCCCTGCCTCGTGGACCCCACATGGGCCCCCTCCACTTATTCTTGCACCCACACACTTCGTCTTCCTCCAGAAAAAATCCTCCACCAGCTCAAACCTGAGTTCTAGCTCATCTTGCTACCATTTTCGATCTCCTTACTCAAAGCTCCATTCACAGAACTGCTTTGGGGAATTGTTCTTCGGTATGTGACTCCTCCAATGGTCCAATTAATTTTTGTTTTACTGCTTTATTTATTGCAATTTTTTGCTGCTTAGGTGACCTTGTTCTTGAGCTTGCATGTCAAATTTATGTGGTCAAAAGTAGTTTTAATGCATGATATAGCCTTTAGGCACTTGTGGGAGTAGTTGCTATCAATCTTGTTGAGTTTGGTTCACCTTTATTTTGAGTCACTAAAAATTTCAGAAATTTTTCAGAGAAAGAAAATGATGAAAAGATTGTTGAGGGCCTCTTCGAGCCGAAGCTCGAAGGATAAGCAATGTGAAGAGAATAAGAAGCCCAAATATAATCTCCCTCGCACTTCGGAGGTTCGGCCGTGCGAATGGCCTTGTGATGACTTCTGGAGAGCAGCCGAGATTTATGAAGATTTTTATTATTTGGCCGAGAATGCAGGCCTCATTGACTTCCTCCACGACCAACGCGAACAGTATCCCCTCCTCACTAATATTTTCGTGCAAACTTTTTACTTTCATGCTAAGAAATCACCACCTTCAGTGGAATTTCATTTTGTATGATGAGGTTAAGGAGATGTCACTATATGAGTTTTTTTGGTTCTGTAAGATACCCTTTGCGGGCAGTATAGAGGAACCACATCGAAATGATGTGGAGGGATTTATTGATATGATTGTTGTAGGGGAAACGAGGAAGGTTTCTGATGGAAGAATTACTAGCATACATTTTCCTGTTCTACGTTACTTTGCAATATTTGCTAGTAGATGCTTAATTGGTTGCTGGAACAATGGAAACCTTAGCGCCCATGATATTGTTATTTTGCGCCTTGCTTTGTTCCGTGATACCACTTTCAGTTTAAGCGCTATTGTTGCTAAACGGTTAAATCTAAACCATACAAAGGGTCCCATCTTCGGAGGTATCTTTGCCTCGCGCCTTGCTACACACTTTAGCATACCTATTAGGCATTATGAGAAAGAGGAAAAGTTGTTGCCTCCTATTTTTCTAGATTATAAGAGTATGGTAGCACATAACTTTATTGTTAAGGATAACAAGAACATGCTTAAATATAGATTGATATTTGATAAAAACTACTATGAGATTATTACCTTGCCTACTCCCTCTTTGTGTAACATATTTTTAGGCACGTACCTCATGTTGCCGGAGACCGTTCATACACACTGGAGCCTGACATCAGCTCCATTATTAGTGGGGATCCGAAGGAGATTGCCAACTAGTAGCACCCAGAGGACACTCCTCCGTACACCGGAGAGGGTAGCTTTTAGCCATGGCCCTAGACCAACTTAGGCCAAAAGCCTAATCTTGGGGGAGTACGTATTCCTCACCGACATTACATTCATATTCACACACTCATGCTAGTTGTCGGTGCTCATACTTTTTCATTGTAATATCCATGCTAGTTTATTTTCTTTTCCAACATTCTTCTTGTGTGTTTGAAAAACCTTAAGAAAAACCAAAAAAATAGTTGTAGCTTTTAGCTAGGTTACTTTCCATGCTTGTAGTAGTAGTAATTAAAAGAAAACCCAAAAAGATTTCTCATTCTTCTTTTGCTTGTTGGGAGCTTTCCCATGTAAATAGTTTTGTTTCTTTTCTTTTCTTTGGGGGTCGAGAGGGGAAGACCATGATGAAAATGTTGAGTGGCTCTCATATGCATTATTGTTGATGTAACAGAGAGCCCATATTACCTTGTCTTCTCCCTTGTATTGAATGCTTGCAGATTCCAGCTTAGTCCAATGCACGTGCACTATTATTATTATTCACACTGTTCGGTTGTGCAAGTGAAAGGCAATAATGACGATATATGATGGACTGATTGAGATGAGAGAAGTTGGTATGATCTCGACCTATCTTGTTTTTGTAAATATGATTAGTTCATCGTTCCTCATTCAGCCTATTATGAATGAAACATGTTTGCTATGAAAATTAGAGATGATAGTTGCTCATGCCATGCTTAATTAGCTAGGAGTTTTATAATGGTTTACCTTGCGTGCCAACATGCTATTAAAATGGTTGTGATGTGGTATGATAGGGTGGTATCCTCCTTTGAACGATTTGAGTGGATTGACTTGGCACATGTTCACGCATGTAGTTGAAACAAAATCAACATAGCCTCCACGGTATTTATGTTCATGGTGAATTATATCCTACTCATGCTTGCACTCAATGTTGATTAATTTTAATGCATGTTCATGACTGTTGTCGCTCTCTAGCTGGTCGCTTCCCAGTCTCTTTCTAGCCTTCACTTGTACTAATCGGGAATACTGCTTGTGCATCCACTTCCATAAACCCCAAAAGTCATTCCATATGAGTCCACCATACCTTCTTATATGTGGTATCTACCTGCCATTCCAAGTAAATTTGTATGTGCCAAACTCTAAACCTTCAAATGAAATTCTATTTTGTATGCTCGAATAGTTCATGTATCAACTAGGGTTGTCTATATATTCCATGCTAGGTGGGTTATTCACACAAGGAGTGGACTCCGCTCCTCATTCACGAGAAAATGGCTGGTAACCGGGATGCCCAGCCCCATGAATAAATTAAAATAATTGCAAACAAAACTCCCCCAGGATTGTTGTTAGTTGGAGGCACCCGTTGTTTCGGACAAGCCATGGATTTGTGTTCATTGGTGGTAGGGGGAGGATAAACTTTACCATTCTTTTTGGGAACCGCCTATAATGTGTGTAGCATGGAAGATATCAAGATCTCTCGCTTGTTATGTTGACAATGAAAGTATACCACTCAAAATATTATTTATCTCTATTTCAAAATCGAGCTCTGGCACCTCTACAAATCCCTGATTCCCTCTGAGAAGGGCCTATCTATTTACTTTTATGTTGAGTCATCATCCTCTTATTAAAAAGCACCAGTTGGAGAGCACCGCTGTCATTTCTATGCAGTACTATTAGTTTACATTGAGTATGACTGTGACTGGATCTCTTTCAAAATGAATTACAATGTTTATTCAGTCCTTGATCTTCAAACGTGCTTTGCATTTATGTTTTGCGGTCTCAGAAAGGGCTAGCGAGATACCATCTTGTTATGTCATATTATGATTGTTTTGAGAAAGTGTTGTCATCCGAGATTTACTATTGTTGCTCGCTAGTTGATTATGCCATTGATATGAGTAAACATGAGACTTGCTGAGGCGACCGGCGAGGATTGACAAGAGGCAAGGTTTCACCATCCTAATGTGCCTCTTGAGGATCCTCCTCGGGCAGGATTGCTAATCGCTTTCACCACGGCCCCGCTAAACAAAATGTACACCTCGTGTTCGAAGAGCCAGCTTCAAGCAGACTCGTAAGCGATGGTCAGGTTAGCGGGACATGTGGCACAATTTCGCCAAAACAACGTTACTCTGACCAACATGATGGCGGTGGCACTCAACTGGGAAATCCAACCACTCCAATAGTAGACTCATCCGATGTGGGAACATAATGGCACCGGTGATTCTACTCGGGCCATCCGAGGAAAGTTCTATGAAGACAAGTCCCTAAAGGACATGCTCGCACTGATGTTTAGGGGTGCGGGGCTCAACTTGTAGCGACCAGACCTCAAACAGTCTGATCTCTGTGCTCCGGTGTCATCCCTGGATCAGTAATGCTGACACCACACAGTACTCGGAGGATTTATAACAAGTAGCAATCACACACTTATAACATCGAGTGTCTCAAAAGAGAACTTATTACAATAAATATGGCTTAAGGCCATCTAATAACTATAACAGTGGAAGGCTTGGAAGATAAGTGAGTCCATCAACTCCAACGGTATCACTAAGTATAGAACCACGACCTAAAAACTCCTTAATCGTCGTCTGAAAAGTCTGCAAATTAACATTGCCGCCCGAAAATGGGTCAGCACATGGAATATGCTGGCAAGGTAACACATAGAGAGTAATGAAATGAAACAGCTATACTATATGCATATTTGGCTAGTGGAAAGCTCTATGGTTATAGTTTTGCGTAAAGCCAATTTTTCCCTACTTCAAAGGAATAAAATTTAATTACTATCATGGTGGTTGTTAAACATTGAGAATGGTTGACAGCATTCTCAATCCCAATTAAGCATCATCATTAAACCCAACGAAATTAATTTAGGGTAACATGTTGAGATTCACATGATAATCCAAGTACTAGATACTCAAGATGTCCATAACCGGGGACACGGCTAACCATGATTAGTTTATTACACTCTGCAGAGGTTTGCGCACTTTTTCCCACAAGACTCGATCGCCTCCGTTTGGTTTCTCGCACTACATGGTGTTTGAGAAGACGGATGACCGAGACATAGTCTTTCAGAAGCGCTAGCACCTTACGATTGGGTAGACCGTACCACCTACATCCCCGATATCTGCTAGTCTACCACTATAAGAGTTCACACAACTTAGTCAACTATGCTAGAGCCCATAATAGCTTGTGGCTGCACACGGAAGTTTCTAGCACGAATAATCTCATGATCCCTTTAGGTCTGGCTGGCGGTCCAAAAGAAAAAATAGGCAAGTCCTGGAATACCCAGGTGCCTTAATCCACCCAGATGTGTGTTTAAGTTGCCACCTTAAATAAACCATTAATTAACAATACTCACATATGTCATGGATATCACTCACCCAATCCACGTCTACTAGCATAGCATGGCATAATAAGCAAACGTAGAAGTAACTCCCAAAGGTTTGATAATAAACAGGAAATAGGTTCTACCTCAACTACTCCCCAAACCCATAATTTAGTTAGATCCTAACCATCCAATGTGTGAGAATTGATCTAATGCAATAAAACTGGGTAGTAGAAAAGGTATGATCAAAGTGTTACTTGCCTTGCTGATGATCCGCGAAACCTAACGATTCGAAGTAACAGGCGGCGCACTCCGGGTATTCTATCACAGACAAACAAACAAGCATACAATAAGTACTCATCTAATGCACAGGTAAAACTCAAATAAGATATCTAACCAGAAGGTTCAACTTAAGAACTCCGGTTGGCAAAAAGAATCAAATCAAACGAAGCAACAAAAGTCAAACGACGAAAGAAACAACTTCATTCTAGTAATCTGGATCTAGGGCAAATTTTACAGTAGCAAAAACTTGTTTAAGTTGGTTAGACGGATAAAGGGTTTCGAGACGAAACTCTAGGCGCTTGAATCGCCTGATTCCGATGAACGAGCGAAAAGTTATACTAAAACGAAAATCGGATCAGGAATCGCGATCAGAGAAATCGCGGATTTAATCCGAGAAAAAGAAAAACGACGAACGCCGATTTTTTTTCTTTTTTCGGCACGGAAAACGAGGCGCGACGAACCTCGGGTGGCGGGATTGTCGGCGGCGGCGCGCGCGGACGGGGCTGGTGGGCTGGGGCGGCTCGGGGTGACGCTATTTAAAGGCTGCCCCCGGGCGGTGTCCCACTCGGGTACGGCCCGAAGTCGGTTCGTTTATTTTTAATTATTCCGCTCGGAAGAAAAATAAAAAGAAAAACTAAATGGACTCCAAAAATTCCGAAATAAATTTTCACGGGCTTCTAAAATCAAGCCGCACAAGGTGAACATTTATTTGGGCCCTAAATGCAATTTTGAAAAACGCACTTTTTTCCTAAATTCAAATAAAACAACAAAAAACTCCGAAATAAAATCTTATTTGATTTTATTATTAAATCCTCAATATTTCTTTATTTTGAGAAAGTCATTTTATTCCCTCTCTCATATTTTTGTAATAGAAATAATTGATGATAAAATAAATAAAATCAAATGATCCTATTCTCAAAATTTGAGAGAACTCAAATATGAAAATAACGAAATCCCCAACTCTCTCCGTGGGTCATTGAGTTGCGTAGAATTTCTAGGATCAACCAAAATGCAAAAATAAAATATGATATGCATGATGCTCTAATGTATAACATTCCAAATTGAAAATTTGGGATGTTACAAACCTACCCCCCTTAAGATGAATCTCGCCCTCGAGATTTGGGTTGGCTAGAAAATAGGTGAGGGTGGTCTTTGAGCAAATCTTCCTCTCGCTCCCAGGTGGCTTCATCCTCCGTGTGGTGGCTCCACTGAACTTTGCAAAACTTGATAACCTTGCTGCGAGTAACTCGGCTTGCAAACTCGAGGATCTTAATTAGTTTCTCCTTGTAGGTCAAATCGTTATCCAACTGAATAGTTTCCACAGGCACTGTGTCTCTCAATGGTACGTCAGCCATCTCCGCGTGACATTTCTTTAACTGGGAAACGTGGAACACATCATGAACTTCTGACAATCCTTCGGGCAATTCCAACTTGTAGGCCACTTCTCCCATACGCTCCAAAACTCGATATGGTCCTACAAATCGTGGTGCTAACTTCCCTTTAACACCAAAACGCTTTGTTCCCCGAAGTGGAGATACTCGAAGATAAGCTCTATCTCCGACTTCGTAAACTGTCTCCTTGCGTTTAGAATCCGCATAACTCTTCTATCTGGACTGGGCTACCTTGAGCCTATCGCAAATCAATTTCACCTTCTGTTCAGACTCTTTAATCAAGTCAGGTCCAAACAACTGGCGGTCTCCAACTTTGTCCCATGACAACGGTGTCCTACACCTCCTTCCATACAAAGCTTCAAAAGGGGCCATCTTCAAACTGGTTTGGTAACTGTTGTTGTAAGAGAACTCTGCATATGGCAAATTATCGTCCCAACTAGATCCGTAATCTAGCGCACAAGCTCTCAGCATATCCTCCAAAATCTGATTGACTCTCTCGGTCTGTCCATTTGTCTGTGGATGAAAAGTTCTATTGAATTCTAGCCTGGTTCCCAAAGTTTCGTGCAACTGCTTCCAGAACTTTGAGGTAAACGGGTTCCTCTATCTGATAAGATACTCCTTGGAACTCCATGCAAACATACGATCCTGGTCATGTATATCTTTGCCAACTTAGCACTGGTGTAAGTAGTCTTTACTGGGATGAAATGAGCTACTTTCGTCAATCGATCAACTACAACCCAAATCGAGTCATAGCCTGAACGAGTCCTGGGCAATCCCGTGATAAAATCCATGCCTAACTTATCCCACTTCCATTCGGGTATCGGCAATGGTTGTAACAATCTTGCTGGCTTCTGATGCTCTGCCTTTACTCTCTGGCATACATCACAAACAGCTACATACTCCGCAATATCCTTCTTCATTCCGGTCCACCAGAAAATATCCTTCAAATCCAGATACATCTTGGTATTTCCTGGGTGAATTGAATATGGTGAGTCATGTGCCTCTTGGAAAATCAACTTCCTGATCTACGGGTCATTGGGCACATAAACGCGGTCTTCAAACCATAAGGTGTCGTGCTCATCCTCACGAAATCCTTTAGCTTTTCCTTTTCTCAGTTTCTCCTTTATAGCAGCAATCTCTTTGTCAGCTTTCTGAGCTACCCTGATTTTATCCATCAAGGTTGACAGAATCTCTATTGCTGCTACATAACCTCTCAGAACTATTTCCAAACATAGTTCACAAAGATTTTCTGCTAACTCCTTGGGTATTTCTCCCGTCATTAACGTATTGACATGGCTCTTACGGCTTAATGTGTCAGCTACTACATTAGCCTTTCCGGGGTGATAATGCAATTTCATATCATAATCCTTGATGAGCTCCAACCATCTCCTTTGTCTGAGATTCAACTCCTTCTGTGTGAAAATGTACTTCAAACTCTTATGATCCGTGTACACCTCACAATGGTTTCCAATGAGGAAATGTCTCCATGTCTTCAAAGCATGCACTACGGCTGCTAACTCCAAATCATGCGTAGCATAATTCAACTCGTGAGATTTCAGTTGTCTTGAGGCATATGAAACAACTCTCCCTTCCTGCATAAGCATTGCTCCAAGTCCTCGACGTGAAGCGTCACAGTACACCTCATAATCTTTGGTCTGGTCTGGCAAAATCAACACTGTTGAGGTAACCAAATGTTTCTTCAACTCCTGGAAACTAGCCTCACATTCCTCTGTCCATATGAACTTGGTATCTTTCTTCAACAACTCAGTCATAGGCTTTGCAATCTTTGAGAAATTCTCAATAAATCTCCGGTAGTATCCTGCGAGTCCAAGAAAACTCCGGATCTCTCCAACTGTTGTTGGGGCTTCCCACTTGGTCACGGTATCAACTTTAGTGGGATCTACTGCTATACCTTCTCCAGATATAACATGTTCGAGGAATCCTACTTCCTTCAACCAAAACTCACATTTGCTGAACTTGGCATATAATTGATGT
The DNA here is from genome assembly GCA_034509565.1 of Triticum monococcum. Taxonomy (NCBI): domain Eukaryota; kingdom Viridiplantae; phylum Streptophyta; class Magnoliopsida; order Poales; family Poaceae; genus Triticum; species Triticum monococcum. The sequence continues at coordinate 142,690,985 of CM067841.1, read as the reverse complement.
TCTCTGAGCTTTCCAAGTACCAAACGCAAATGCTCCTTATGCTCCTCTTCATTCTTCGAATATACCAGGATATCATCAATGAACACTACGACCAAGTTATCCAAAAACTCCATAAACACTTTGTTCATCATGTTCATAAAATAGGCAGGTGCGTTAGTCAGACCAAATGACACAACGGTATACTCGTACAACCCATACCTAGTGGTAAAAGTTGTCTTCGGAATATCCTGTTCTCGAATCTTCAACTGGTGGTATCCTGATCGCAAATCGATCTTGGAAAATACCTTAGCTCCTTGCAATCGATCAAACAGATCGTTGATCATCGGTAGTGGGTACTTGTTCTTGATCGTTACTTCATTCAATCCTCGATAATCAACAACCATCCTTAACGATCCATCCTTCTTCTCCACTAGAAGTACTGGCGATCCCCAAGGCGAAGAACTTGGGCGAATATATCCCTTATCCAGTAACTCCTTAATCTGCTTCTTAATTTCCACCAAATCCTTTGCTAGCATCCTATATGGTCTATTTGATATTGGACCTGTGCTTGGCAATAGCTCAATCAAAAACTCAATATCTCTATGCGGTGGCATGCCTGGCAACTCCTCTGGAAATACTTCAGGAAAATCCCTTACCACTGGTACTTCCTCCTGCACAACTCCTGTTAAGCAATTTACTTGAGTCCTCTTTGGCACATGCTGGGATACATACTTGATCCTTCTCCCTTCTGGTGTGGTAAGCAGAATTGACTTCCTAGCACATTCAATATTCCCTTCATACTTTGACAACCAATCCATACCTAATATCACATCCAATCCTTGAGATTCCAATACTATTAGGTCTGAGGGAAAAACGTAGTTACCAAGCCTTAATGGTAACCGATTACACCATAGACTAGCCACATATTCTGCTCCGGGCGAGGTTACTAACATGGGTGACCTAAGGGCTTGGGTTGGTAGGTTATACTTATCCACAAATCCCCTTGATATGTATGAATTTGACGCACCAGTATCAAAAAGAACGAGTGTAGTAAATGACTTAACCAAAAACTTACCTATTACTGCATCGGGCTGAGCTTCAACCTCCTCCATGCTAACGTGGTTCACCTGTCCCCTGTTAAAAGAGTTCAGCTTCTTCCCAGAACTTCCATTGCCATTTTGGCCTTAAGGACATTCATTGGCATAATGTCCGGTCTTCGAACACTTAAAGCAAGTGACTTGGCTTAAGTCCTTCTTGGCTGGGGTTGATGGGTTGGTGCGGTTCTGGCCGTTGCTTCCTCCATTGACATTACCATTCTTGGTGCCATTGTGATTGTGCGAGCTACCTCCTCCATGGGTATGCTGAAAATGTCTTCCCAGTCTAGGGGTAAAACGTGGCTTCTCCTGAGCTCCTGAAGTGTACTTTCCTTGTCCATACTTCCTCTTGCGGTTCTCAATTTGCTGTTGCTTCCCTTCAATCATAAGAGCACGATCTACCAACTCCTGGTAGTTGTTGAAGGTTGCTACCATCAACTGCATGCTCAACTCATCATTCAGTCCTTCCAGAAACTTCTCCTGCTTAGCTGCATCCGTAGCGACATCATCTGGGGCATAACATGCTAGCTTACTAAATTAATCCACATAATGGCCAACTGTCCTTCCTCCTTGGCGCAAGTTGCGAAACTCACGCTTCTTCATGGCCATAGCTCCTGCTGAAACGTGTGTTGTACAAAAAGCCTGCTGAAACTGGTCCCATGTGACATTGTCTACAGGGAAAGTGGCTGTGAAATTCTCCCACCAGGATGCTGCGGGTCCTTCTAGCTGATGTGCGGCAAACTTCACCTTCTCCGCATCTGTGCATCCTGCTGTGGTCAATTCCCTAGCTGTCTTGCGGAGCCAATCATCTGCTACTATCAGCTCAGTGCTACTGGAACCGTTTGCGGCCTCACGCACGGTATTCCCACGGGTGTCGCCTTACCATGGCCCGGGACCGTTTGCGCCTTTTGGCTCACGTATATGATAGTATCGCTAGCATCCATATGACAGAGAACCCGGGCCGACATGGCTAGTCGTGAACCCAAAGCGGTGCTAACCTATGGGGACTGGCATACATGAATCACATCGAGCATGTCGGTCAACAGCATATGAATCCGGGCTGTAGCACTGGGCTAACAGGACTCCGGGAAACCCGGGCTATAGCAGGCTAGGCAGGACTCCGGAAGTCACCGCGTGACATTTCCCCGAAGGGACAGACATAGGAACGAAGTGGAACACATGCCGGCCAGTCAAGTGTTCTGAGCAGTAGTGTTGGGCTAGCAGGACTCCGGTGAACCGGGCTGTAGCGGACTACTATGGCTCAAGGAAGCACTAGACTAAATTTCCACATAAGAGAGGCTGCCAAGGACAAACAACTAGATTGTCGGATCCCACACATAGCAATACACGTCACACGTACGCATAACATGCAAGTATGTGATGTACAACATGGCATCACAAGATAACGCAATCTCATATAGATAAAGGCTCAAAACAGCCACATAGCATAAATACAAACAGGGGTCACGTGACCCATCATTCAGAGCATACAGGCAACACGCGGAAGCATTAGATGTCTGAGTACAGACAACTACAAAAGAAAAGGCTGTGAGCCTGACTATCTACAACGTCCGATCAAGATCGTAGCTGAGGTACAAGCTACTCGTCGAAGTCCAAGTGGTACTACTAGTGAGACAGATGTCTCATCTGCAAAACATAAATAAAGCAAACGTGAGTACAAAGGTACTCAGCAAGACTTACATATTATCCTATCATACATGCATTTGTATCAAGAACATAATGTGGGGTTTAGTTGCAGCAAGCCAGCTTTGACTCAGTGGCTATCATGTTCTACAACAACGAGAAACTTCTTTGAGGTGAGGCAGCGCACACGAGTCCACTAGTCACCACATCAATACACTATTATGGATTCATCCTCGTCTCCTTACGAGAAGGCCATCCATAGCACTCACACTTGTCTTGAGCATTTTAGAGTATCCACTTTAAGTTGTCTATGTACCACGTAAGCATCCAAGAAGTCCATAACCGAGGACACGGCTATTCGAATAGATCATGATAACCCTGCAGGGGTGTATTTCTTCACACACACTCTCACCACTTATCACCATGTACACGTCATGTACCTCGGCAACCTTCAAGCGGAAGCCTGGCGAGGGTGTCGGCCACGACCTGACTAACCACACAAGACTCTAGTCCAGGTTTATCGCCTATTTGGGTTCCATCCGCAAGGAGATCCGGCTGGGGTGTCGCTCACGGCCCCAAACGATGTGTGCAGGGTTCCCAAGCCCACCTCGCCGGATGGATCTACGCTTGGTACACCGTGCCACTTGTGCCTAGTCTGTCCCAAGCCCACCTGGCCGGGTGCCACTTGGTAGACTACTAACACTACCTACAAACACCAGAAACTATTTGCAGCTCCTGGACAGAGACCAAGTCGGTTAATAAGTCGAGAGGGGTCGAGTTACTGGAACCCAATGTGTGGTAGTATCTAGTCATTGGACAACATACACAGAACTCAGTGCTTAAGGACGGTTCCAGTGAGACAACCCACCATGTACTCCTACATGGCCTCTCACCGCTACCTTTACCAAATCGTGTTCACACACTTAACTCTCAGCACAAGAACATATCGCAACACTCCAATTCATTCCCAATGAATTAGACCTGACACAACTCTAAGAAATAGCAGGCTTGGCATGGTAGGAACACAACATGGCTCAATCAACTCCTACACATGCTAGTGGGTTTCAACTATTTACTGTGGCAATGACAGGTCATGCAAAGGAATGGGTTCCACTACCGCAGCATAAAGTAGCAGTTGATTCGATGTTGTCCTAATGCAATAAAAGAGAGCATGAACGAGAGAGTGGGATCATATCGTAATGAACAAGGGGTGGTTGCTTGCCTGGTAGATCAACAGGGGGGCACTGCTTCACTGATAGGTACTCTCGAACACTTTCCGGAGCAGGACCTATCGAGAAGGAACGGTGTCGGAAATCAAGCACAAGCATATGCAACATTATGATGCATGAACATGGCATGAGTATGTGATGTTGAATGAGCTAATGCAACTAGCAACACAATTAAATGAAGTTGGTTTGAATACAAGATTCAAATTCAAACTCCATATATGATTAGTTAAATGCCATTTATTTGTTTTGTCCAAAACAGAGGACAAACATTGTTCAAACATGCATGAAAATGCCATAAACAGATTCCTTGAATTTTTCTGATAATATTTCATATATAAATTATTTCATTCTGAGTTATGGATTATTTTCTATGATTTTTAGAAGTTTTGAACATTTTCTGGAATTTTCTGATTAATTTTAATACCAGGAAATGATATATTGCGTCAGCACAGCGTCATGCTTGCATCAGCAAGTCAACAGCGCTGACCAAGTCAAACCTGATGTGTGGGGTCCACACGTCAGTGACTCAGTTAGTTAACAGGGGGTTTAATTAGTCTAATTAGGATTAGTGGGCGTCGGGCCCACTGGTCAGTGACTAACTAGGTAACTAACATAGGTTAATTAGTGTTAATCTAATACTAACTAAATGTCAGGGGGGTGGCCCACGCGTCAGTGACACAAGGGGGAGGGTCAACCCTGGTCAGCGGGTCAAACCCGCCGGCGACTCGACGCCGGCGAGGCCCGAGACGGCGGAGGGCGTCGGAAACGCGTCTCCGGCGACCAAATGGGCTGCGGAGACCATCTCCGAGGAGCTGGTGCTCGCGCGCATCCACTGGTGCCCTCCGTTTCACCAGAGACGGCCTAAATCGACGGTGGCGACCACTTGGGCGGCGGCCGGAGTTCGGCGGGGAGGGGAGAAGGGGCTACGGTGCATGGCAGGAGCAGCAGGTGAGGGTTTTGCGGTCCTGGCGTTGCATTGAGCACGATGGTGTGCTCGATTGCGGCTGGCTCGGCCCTTGGCCACGGTGGCGCCATGGCCGGTGGCACGGAGCTCTCGGCTCCGGTGGCTAGGCGGCTAGAGGAGGGGATCGAGCACGGTTTAGGGGGGAAAAGGATGGTGGCCTCACAGCGGTTGCAGGGGCCGTAGAAGCGGGCTCGGAGAAGCTCGGATGGCGGCAAATCGATGGTGGAAATCCACGGTGGCCGACGAGGAAGACGAAGACGATAGCGTCGTCTCAGGCGTCCCGTGGGCGCGTGCTTCGTCTTGGTGCTTCACGGCGTCGAGAAGGACCCGTTGGACAGGGCAGAGGGGCAAGGGGAGCACGGTGGCTGCGGCTACGGCGTGCGGCGGCGATGGCAGCGCTCGGGTGCGGGCGAGAGAGGGTGACAGAGGAGAGGAGGAGCACGGGGGAGAGTGAGAGGGGGTCGGGGAGGCTGCGTGGCGACGTCGAGGGCCTCCAGCAGCGAGCGGGAAGCAGGAGGTGGCTAGCGCGTGCTCGCGCACGCCGGGCACACGCGCACCGTCCTCCTGGCAGGAGGTAGGCGACGACTGGCGTCGGCCAGCAGTGCTGGGCCGGCACAGGAGCTGGGCCGCCAGCTAGGCTGCCAGGTAGGTAAGGCCAGGTGAGCTTTTTCCTTTATTTGTTTTCTTTTCTATTTTCTGACCTTTGTTTTGATTTAATAAAAATACTAAATCAATTAATTTTCATCTGACAATTTTTGCAGGGGCCTAAGGGATTATTCCAAAGCCCCTCACCAAAATTCAGAATTATTGGACAATATTATATATATATAAATATTTATCCAACGCAAATAATTTCTGGATTAATTCCAAATGTCCAAATAAATATTTACGAGCTCCTGAAAATATTTGTTAGAATTTTAACTCTGACCAATATTTTCAGAGAGCAACATGAACATTTTCTTGGACCCTTTTGGAGCAATTTTTATCTAGGTTATTTCCAGAAATAATTTCTGAGGGTTTCACAAATCCCCATTTCAAATTTAAATGAAATTCAAACATGATGCACACATGAAGGCTAGCCTAGGTCATACTAGAACTAGGGATGTGACAACTCGCCCCCACTCGAAGAAATCTCGTCCCAAGATTTAGGAGTCGGTGGAAAGAAAGCGGGGTACTCAAGTCGAAGACGATCTTCATGCTCCCAGGTAGCTTCTCTCTCAGAGTGATGAGACCACTGAACCTTGAGAAACTTGATGTTATGACGTCGAGTGACACGCTCTGCTTGATCCAGAATGCGGACGGGGTACTCTTGATAAGTGAGGTTATCTTGGAGATCAAGCGTTTCGTGGTCCACTCCACGGATGGGATCCGAGAAGCAACGCCTGAGTTGGGAGACGTGGAAGACATCATGTACTCGAGAAAGATGTGGGGGTAGTTCCAACTGGTAGGCAACCTCTCCTCGTTTAGCGAGAATGCGAAAAGGACCAATGTAACGAGGAGCGAACTTGCCCTTGATACCGAAATGATGGGTACCCTTCAAAGGGGTAACCCGAAGGTAAACCTTGTCGCCAACTTCATAAGCCACTTCCTTATGACGACGGTCATACTAGCTCTTTTGACGAGATTGGGCTGTTTTCAAATTCTCACGAATGATGCGAACTTGCTCTTCTGCCTCCTGGATAATATCCGGTCCAAAGAATTGTCTTTCACCTGTTTCTGACCAGTTCAAAGGTGTTCGACATCTTCGTCCATACAGAATCTCAAAAGGAGCTTTCTTGAGACTGGATTGGTAGCTATTGTTATAAGCAAACTCGGCGAAAGGAAGACACTTCTCCCAATCCATACCGAATGAGATAACGCAAGCTCTAAGCATGTCTTCGAGGATTTGGTTGACCCTTTCCACCTAACCACTTGATTGAGGGTGGAAAGCGGTACTGAAGGAAAGATGGGTGCCCATGGCAGTTTGGAAACTCTCCCAGAAGTGAGAAGTGAAAAGACTACCACGGTCTGAATTGATCTCTAGTGGAACACCGTGAAGTGACACTATTCGATAAATATATAAGTCAGCGAGCTGACTAGCAGTGATACTCTCTCGAACAGGTAGGAAGTGAGCCACTTTGGAAAGACGATCAATGACTATGAAGATAGCATTATTCCCTCTCTTGGTCCTGGGAAAGCCGGTGATGAAGTCCATACCAACTTTATCCCATTTCCACTCAGGAATAGCTAAAGGTTGAAGTGTGCTAGCAGGCCTTTGATGCTCTGCCTTAACGCGACGACAAACGTCACAGTTAGCAATGAACTGAGCAATTTCTCTCTTCATCCTAGTCCACCAGAACCTCTGGCGTAGGTCCTGATACATCTTAGTACTACCGGGATGAATCATGAGAGGGGATTCATGTGCCTCCTTAAGAATCAGTTGTCGCAGATGTTGATTCTTGGAATCACCAAGCGATTCTCAAAGAAAACAACACCTCGATCATCCATAGAGAAACATCCACCAACTCCCTTCTTAATGTTTCTCTTGATGCGGATAACACCCCTATCAAACTTCTGATCAGTAATGATCTGATCCTCAAGGGTAGGTTTAGCCACCAAGGTAGAAAGGAATCCGTGAGGAGCAAGGTGGAGCAAGGTGGAGGTTAAGCTTACATAATTCCTCATGGAGAAGTGGTTGGCCCTGCTGCAACATGAGATTGTTGCAATAGGACTTACGACTTAGAGCATCAGCCATGACATTCCCCTTGCCTGGGGTGTAGGTAATCCCTAAGTCGTAATCTGAGATCAACTCCAACCAACGTCTTTGCCTAAGGTTCAAATCTGGTTGAGTGAAGATATACTTGAGACTCTTGTGGTCGGTGTAAATCTCGCAACATTTACCGAGAAGGTAATGTCGCCAATTCTTAAGTGCATAGACTACGGCTGCAAGCTCTAGATCATGTGTAGGATAATTCTCCTCATGTGGATGCAACTGTCGAGATGCATAGGCAATCACATGGCGATCTTGCATAAGAATGCAACCTAGTCCCTGTCGTGAGGCATCACAATAGATAACAAAGTCCTTAGTGAAGTCCGGTGGCACAAGTATGGGAGCAGAAGTCAGGCGTCTTTTCAGTTCCTGAAAACTGTGCTCACACTGTGGGGACCACTCAAACTTTTTATCTTTCTTGAGAAGTTCCGTGAGAGGTTTGGCCACTTTGGAGAAATTCTCAATGAAGCGGCGACAATAACTGGCTAGGCCAAGGAAACTCCTAACTTGCTTAACCGTTTCAGGTGGAGTCCAATCAAGAACGGCTTGAACTCTCTCGGGATTGATAGCAATGCCCTTACCAGAGATTACGTGGCCGAGATAGGTCACTTCTGGCAACCAAAATTTGCACTTGGAGAACTTGGCATAAAGGCGGTGCTCTCTGAGTTTCTCTAACACAAGTCTAAGATGTTCGGCATGCTCTTCCTCGTTCTTCGAGTAAATAAGGATATCATCGAGGTAAACCACGACGAACTTATCTAAGTATTCCATGAAGATCGAGTTCATCAAGCGGGAGAAGGTAGCTGGAGCATTGGTTAGACCAAAGGACATGATGGTGTACTCGTACTGGCCATAATGAGTGACAAAAGCCGTCTTAGGAATATCCCCATTTCTAATTTTGATTTGCTGGTAGCCTAACCTCAAATCCATCTTGGAGAAGACTGAGGATCCAGCGAGCTGATCATACAGATCGTTGATCCTGGGGAGCAGATACTTGTTCTTTATCGTGACCAAATTAACGGGACGATAATCTACAACCATTCGGTCCGTACCATCCTTCTTCTTGACGAAGAGGACGGGGCAAGCCCAAGGAGAAGAACTAGGACGGATGAAACCCTTTTGCAAGCATTCATCGAGTTGTTTCTTAAGCTCGGCTAGCTCTAAGGGTGCCATCTTGTAAGGTCTCCTAGAAATTGGGGCGGTTCCGGGGATAAGATCTATAACAAACTCTACATCTCTGTCAGGTGGAATACCTGGCAGTTCCGCTGGAAAGACATCCGGAAAGTCGCGGACTACCGGAATATCTTCCAGGTCAGGAAGAGGGCTGGCATTTAGAGAATATAGTTGACGCCTTGCAATTTTGGTGGAGGCAGTGACTATCTTGCCAGAGGGGTGTGTGAGCTGAACAAACCTGGTGTAACAGTCAATCTTGGCATAATGAGCTTTCATCCAGTCCATACCCAAGATGATGTTAATATCTGAAGACTTGAGGGATATCAAGGAAGCTAGAAATACAAGTCTGTCAACATGTATTTCATTGCCATAACTTATCCTAGAAGTTTTCCATTTGGATCCAGGAGTTTCAATGAGTAGTGGGGAGGGCATATCACAAAATGACATGTCGTGCAAATGGGCATAACTTTCGGAAATGAAGGAGTGAGATGCTCCAGTATCGAATAGAACCGAAGTTGGGTGATAGTTGACAAGGAGTGTACCAAGAACGACATCTGGATCATCATGAGCGTCTTTAGCTGAGACGTGATGCACACGTCCAAGTTCAGTGGGAGCTAACTTGGCACTGATCATCTTGTGTGATGGCTTACTTCCACGGCCATCAAACTTCTCGGGTTGGGGTGGGGCAACATTTGTCTTGGAGGTAGGACGTGGACCCGCATTGGTAGGTGGTCCACCAATAGGCATGGTTGGAGCAAACGGCTGAACTGGATGAGGCGCCACATAGGATGGCGTCGGTGTGCAACCGGGTGGAAGAGCAGAGTTCGGAACCCAAATCCGGCGCTTCTCAGAACTAGAACCGGAGGAAGAACCCAAATCACGGATGTGCTTACGAGACTCCTCGTAAGTGAGTTGAGCTATCTCCGCATTAATGGCCTTGTTCACAAGAGCATGGAATGTATTGCAATGATGCAAGTGGAGATCACGACGCAACTTGGGGTTGAGACCCTTCCGGAACCTAGCCTGCTTCTTGGCATATGTAGACACTTCTTCTGTAGCATAGCGGGCAAGGTTCTCAAATTCTCTACTGTAAGCATCAACTGGCAGCTTACCCTGGGTAAAACTATAGAACTCTTCTCTCTTGCAGTCAATGAGAGCCTGAGGGATGTGATGCTCGTGAAAAGCCTCAATGAAATCTCTCCAGGTGGTTATCTGGCTAGCTGGAAGCATAGCCTCATAGTTCTGCCACCAAATACTAGCAGGACCTTCCAGGTGATAAGTAGCATAGGTGACCTTGTCACCTTCAGCTACGTTCGCAGAACGCAGATTGCGTGTGATACTACGAAGCCAGTCATCTGCATCGAGTGGCTCAATGGAATGATGGAAGGTGGGTGGTTTCAGACCAATGAAATCATGGATGGTCGCTGACTCTTTGCACCGATGTGCGGTGTTCTCCTCGATACGTGCCAACAAGCAGTTAGACTCACGCTTGTTCCTCTCCATCTCTAACATGAACTCTGCCAGTGAAGGTTGGTCGGGAGGATCCTCCTCATCCCTACCACCTCCGTGGTTCAGGCAACGAGCAACAGAACTTCGGTTAACTGACGACATCCGGAGAAGCGGAACTAAGGACGAGGTCAACAACAACTATAGGATGCAACATGTAGCATAAGGAAATTTAGTATCTCTCAAACTCCTAGGAAAATTCCGGCAGCATAATGGCAGTGAAATGCTCAGAATGAGACATTCTGCAAAAGACGGTAGCACCAACCTCAACATCATCACTCAAGGTTCAAAAATATTACTAAACAGGCTACACCGGAGATACTCGAACTGGGGTATGACTCTGATCAACCAATCCTAAGAGACTACGGAGTAGTAACACGTGATCCTGATAGACAGAATAGGAAGCCTAGTTCCTTAACCCCGTAGGAAGATAGGATGACTCAGATCAGAAGGGCATGAGATATAAGGAGTAAAAAGAGCCTTACGTTCCCTGATACCAAAGCTGTCAGGACCCCAATTCTAAGTCACACCGATCTAGCCTGTAACACCTCATATCACTTTGCGGCCTCACGCACGGTATTCCCACGGGTGTCGCCTTACCATGGCCCAGGACCGTTTGCGCCTTTTGGCTCACGTATATGATAGTATCACTAGCATCCATATGACAGAGAACCTGGGCCGACATGGCTAGTTGTGAACCCAAAGCGGTGCTAACCTATGGGGACAGGCATACATGAATCACATAGAGCATGTCGGTCAACAGCATATGAATCCGGGCTGTAGCACTGGGCTAACAGGACTCCGGGGAACCCGGGCTGTAGCAGGCTAGGCAGGACTCCGGAAGTCACCGCGTGACATTTCCCCGAAGGGACAAACATAGGAACGAAGTGGAACACATGCCAGCCAATCAAGTGTTCTGAGCAGTAGTGCTGGGCTAGCAGGACTCCGGTGAACCGGGCTGTAGCGGACTACTATGGCTCAAGGAAGCACTAGACTACATTTCCCCATAAGAGAGGCTGCCAAGGACAAACAACTAGATTGTCGGATCCCACACATAGCAATACACGTCACACGTACGCATAACATGCAAGTATGTGATGTACAGCATGGCATCACAACATAATGCAATCTCATATAGATAAAGGCTCAGAAGAGCCACATAGCATAAATACAAACAGGATTCACGTGACCCATCATTCAGAGCATACAAGCAACAAGCGAAAGCATTACATGTCTGAGTACAGACAACTACAAAAGAAAAGGCTGTGAGCCTGACTATCTACAACGTCCGATCAAGATCGTAGCTGAGGTACAAGCTACTCGTCGAAGTCCAAGTGGTACTACTAGCGAGACAGATGTCTCATCTGCAAAACATAAATAAAGCAAACGTGATTACAAAGGTACTCAGCAAGACTTACATCAGATCCTATCATGCATGCATTTGTATCAAGAAGACAATGTGGGGTTTAGTTGCAGCAAGCCAGCTTTGACTCAGTGGCTATCCTGTTCTACAGCAACGAGAAACTTCTTTGAGGTGAGGCAGCGCACACGAGTCCACTAGTCACCACATCAATACACTACTATGGATTCATCCTCGTCTCCTTATGAGAATGCCATCCATAGCACTCACACTTGTCTTGAGCATTTTAGAGTATCCACTTTAAGTTGTCTATGTACCACGTAAGCATCCAAGAAGTCCATAACTGAGGACACAGCTATTCGAATAGATCATGATAACCCTGCAGGGGTGTACTTCTTCACACACGCTCTCACCACTTATCACCATGTACACATCATGTACCTCGGCAACCTTCAAGCGAAAGCCTAGCGAGGGTGTCGGCCACGACCTGACTAACCACACAAGACTCTAGTCCAGGTTTATCGCCTATTCGGGTTCCATCCACAAGGAGATCCGGCCGGGGTGTCGCTCACGGCCCCAAACAATGTGTGCAGGGTTCCCAAGCCCACCTCGCCGGATGGATCTATGCTTGGTACACCGTGCCACTTGTGCCTAGTCTGTCCCAAGCCCACCTGGCCAGGTGCCACTTGGTAGACTACTAACACTACCTACAAACACCAAAAACTATTTGCAACTCCTGGACAGAGACCAAGTCGGTTAATAAGTCGAGAGGGGTCGAGTTACCGGAACCCAATGTGTGGTAGTATCTAGTCATTGGACAACATACACAGAACTCAGTGCTTAAGGACGGTTCCAGTGAGACAACCCACCATGTACTCCTACATGGCCTCTCACCGCTACCTTTACCAAATCGTGTTCACACACTTAACTCTCAGCACCAGAACATATCATAACACTCCAATTCATTCCCAATGAATTAGACCTGACACAACTCTAAGCAATAGCAGGCTTGGCATGGTAGGAACACAACATGGCTCAATCAACTCCTACACATGCTAGTGGGTTTCAACTATTTACTGTGGCAATGACAGGTCATGCAAAGGAATGGGTTCAACTACCGCAGCATAAAGTAGCAGTTGATTCGATGTTGTCCTAATGCAATAAAAGAGAGCAGGAGCAAGAGAGTGGGATCATATCGGAATGAGCAAGGGGGGGTTGCTTTCCTGGTAGATCAACAGGGGGCACTGCTTCACTGATAGGTACTCTCGAACACTTTCCGGAGCAGGACCTATCGAGAAGGAACGGTGTCGGAAATCAAGCACAAGCACATGCAACATTATGATGCATGAACATGGCATGAGTATGTGATGTTGTATGAGCTAATGCAACTAGCAACACAATTAAATGAAGTTGGTTTGAATACAAGTTTCAAATTCAAACTCCATATATGATTAGTTAAATGCCATTTATTTGTTTTGTCCAAAACAGAGGACAAACATTGTTCAAACATGCATGAAAATGCCATAAACAGATTCCTTGAATTTTTCTAATAATATTTCATATATAAATTATTTCATTCTGAGTTATAGATTATTTTCTATGATTTTTAGAAGTTTTGAACATTTTCTGGAATTTCCTGATTAATTTTTAATACCAGAAAATGATATATTGCGTGAGCACAGCGTCATGCTTGCGTCAGCAAGTCAACAACGCTGACCAAGTCAAACCTGACGTGTGGGGTCCACACGTCAGTGACTCAGTTAGTTAACTAGGGGTTTAATTAGTCTAATTAGGATTAGTGGGCGCCGGGCCCACTGGTCAGTGACTAACTAGGTAACTAACCTAGGTTAATTAGTGTTAATCTAATACTAACTAAATGTCAGGGGGGTGGCCCACGCGTCAGTGACACAAGGGGGAGGGTCAACCCTGGTCAGCGGGTCAAACCCACCGGCGACTCGACGCCGGCGAGGCCCGAGACGGCGGAGGGCGTCGGAAACGCGTCTCCGGCGACCAAATGGGCCGCGGAGACCATCTCCGAGGAGCTGGTGCTCGCGCGCATCCACTGGTGCCCTCCGTTTCACTAGAGACGGCCTAAATCGACAGTAGCAACCACTTGGGCGGCGGCCGGAGTTCGGTGGGGAGGGGAGAAGGGGCTACGGTGCATGGCAGGAGCAGCATGTGAGGGTTTTGGGGTCCTGGCGTTGCACTGAGCACGATGGTGTGCTCGGTTGCGGCTGGCTCGGCCCTTGGCCATGGTGGCGCAATGGCCGGCGGCACGGAGCTCTCGACTCCGGTGGCTAGGCGGCTAGAGGAGGGGATCGAGCACGGTTTAGGGGGCAAAGGATCGTGGCCTCACAGCGGTTGCAGGGGCCATAGAAGCGGGCTCGGAGAAGCTTGGATGGCGGCAAATCGACGGTGGAAATCCACGGTGACCGACTAGGAAGACGAAGATGATGGCGTCGTTTCAAGCATCCCGTGGGCGCGTGCTTCCTCTTGGTGCTTCACGACGTCGAGGAGGACCCGTTGGACAGGGCAGAGGGGCAAGGGGAGCACGGTGGCTGCGGCTACGGTGTGCGGCGGCGACGGCAGCGCTCGGCTGCGGGCGAGAGAGGGTGACAGAGGAGAGGAGGAGCACGGGGGAGAGTGAGAGGGGGTTGGGGAGGCTGCGTGCCAACGTCGAGGGCCTCTAGCAGCGAGCGGGAAGCTGGAGGTGGCCGGCGCGTGCTCGCGCACGCCGGGCACACGCACACCGTCCTCCTGGTAGGAGGTAGGCAACGACTGGCGTCGGCCAGCAGTGCTGGGCCGGCACAGGAGCTGGGCCGCCAGCTGGGCTGCCAGGCAGGTAAGGCCAGGTGAGCTTTTTCCTTTATTAGTTTTCTTTTCTATTTTCTGACCTTTGTTTTGATTTAATAAAAATACTAAATCAATTAATTTTCTTCTGACAATTTTTGCAAGGGCCTAAGGGATTATTCCAAAGCCCCTCGCCAAAATTCAGAATTATTGGAAAATATTATATATATATATATATATATTTATCCAACGCAAATAATTTCTGGATTAGTTCCAAATGTCCAAAATAAATATTTATGAGCTCCTGAAAATATTTGTTAGAATTTTAACTCTGACCAATATTTCCAGAGAGCAACATGAACATTTTCATGGACCCTTTTGGAGGAAATTTTTATCTGGGTTATTTCCAGAAATAATTTCTGAGGGTTTCACATATCCCCATTTCAAATTTAAATGAAATTTAAACATGATGCACACATGAAGGCTAGCCTAGGTCATACCAGAACTAGCGATGTGACAGGACTACTACTACTGATGAGGTGGTCTACTAGAAATATTCTTCGGTTGCAGACTCCATGGTATCTGCTCCAGCTTCATCAACATAGTCATCATCGCTACTATCTGGATCCGAGTCGGTGTCGTCGATGATGATGTAGTCTTCCAGGCTAATCTCCTGAGGTTCTTCGTCTTCATCTACTGGCGTAGGGCCTCCCATAAATATTCCAATCTTCATTGTTAGGTCGGCGTTCTTATCTACCAATACTTCAATTTCTTCTTCATAATCTTCACGTGTCGCCTTGAGTTCTTCCTCCAGTTCCTTGATTCTCGTCCTTGCCTTCTTCAGATCTATCATGTCGCTGCACATCTGGTTCTCCTGTCGTCGAATGTGATGGTTTAACTCCTGGATAAAAGCTGCAATTGATCTATCCTTCCTGGTGCTGATCATCTCCCAGTGTTCATCTCGACGCCCACAAATCTGGTAGATAGTATCCTTGAGATCCTTGCGGTAGACTTCTCCAATGTGTCCCATGGCGATGTGAGCTGCCATGCTCTTTCCTAGACTCCAAGTTGGTGCATCAAAAGAAAACTCTATGGGCTCAGTGACTGGCATGAATGTCCTTCCTGGAACTTGAACTTGAATCATCCAGCGCTCTTCTTCAGGTAAAGTGGCGTTGTAGGTTCCCGTGAAGCTTGGTACTCCTATGTTCAGGTATCTAGTGACTTCCTTCAAGTGACGTCCAAAGGGTGTATCTTCATCCGGTTGCGTAAACTTGTTCCTTGCATCTGCCATCCTAAAGAGTAGAAAAGATGAGAAGTCAGAAGAGAAGAGAGTGAATAGTGATCTAGGTCTTTAGTTTAGTGGTCGTGTCCTACAGTCAGTGTGTGCTCTGATACCATCTCTGTAGCGACCAGACCTTAAACAGTCTGATCTCTGTGCTCCGGTGTCATCCCTGGATCAGTAATGCTGACACCACACAGTACTCGGAGGATTTATAGCAGAGTAGCAATCACACACTTATTACATCGAGTGTCTCAAAAGAGAACTTATTACAATAAATATGGCTTAAGGCCATCTAATAACTATAACAGCGGAAGGCTTGGAAGATAAGTGAGTCCATCAACTCCAACGGCATCACTGAGTATAGAACCACGACCTAAAAACTCCTTAACCGTCATCTGAAAAGTCTGCAACATTCACGTTGCAGCCCGAAAACGGGTCAGCACATGAAATATGCTGGCAAGGTAACACATAGAGAGTAATGAAATGAAACAGCTATACTATATGCATATTTGGCTGGTGGAAAGCTCTATGGTTACAGTTTTGCGTAAAGCCAATTTTTCCCTACTTCAAAGGAATAAAATTTAATTACTATCATGGTGGTTGTTAAACATTGAGAATGGTTGACAGCATTCTCAATCCCAATTAAGCATCATCGTTAAACCCAACAAAATTAATCTAGGGTAACATGTTGAGATTCACATGATAATCCAAGTACTAGATACTCAAGATGTCCATAACCGGGGACATGGCTAACCATGATTAGTTTATTACACTCTACAGAGGTTTGCGCACTTTTCCCCACAAGACTCGATCGCCTCCGTTTGGTTTCTCGCACTACATGGTGTTTGAGAAGACGGGTGACCGAGACATAGTCTTTCAGAAGCGCTAGCACCTTACGATCGGGTAGACCGTACCACCTACATCCCCTACATCTGCTAGTCTACCATTGTAAGAGTTCGCACAACTTAGTCAACTATGCTAGAGCCCATAATAGCTTGTGGCTGCACACGGAAGTTTCTAGCATGAATAATCTCATGATCCCTTTGGGCCTGGGTGGCGGTCCAAAAGAAAAACAGGCAAGTCCTGAATACCCAGGTGCCTCAATCCACCCAGATGTGTGTTTAAGTTGCCACCTTAAATAAACCATTAATTAACAATACTCACATCTGTCATGGATATCACTCACCCAATCCACGTCTACTAGCATAGCATGGCATAATAAGCAAACGTAGAAGTAACTCCCAAAGGTTTGATTATAAACAGGAAATAGGTTCTACCTCAACTACTCCCCAAACCCACAATTTAATTAGATCCTAACCATGCAATGTGTGAGGATTGATCTAATGCAATAAAACTGGGTAGTAGAAAAGGTATGATCAAAGTGTTACTTGCCTTGCGGATGATCCGCGAAACCTAACGATTCGAAGTAACAGGCAGCGCACTCCGGGTATTCTATTGCAGACAAACAAACAAGCATACAATAAGTACTCATCTAATGCACAGGTAAAACTCAAATAAGAGATCTAACCAGAAGGTTCAACTTAAGAACTCCGGTTGGCAAAAAGAATCAAATCGAACGAAGCAACGAAAGTCAAACGACGAAAGAAACAACTTCGTTCTAGTAATCTGGATTTAGGGCAAATTTTACAGTAGCAAAAACTTGTTTAAGTTGGTTAAACGATAAAGGGTTTCGAGACGAAACTCTAGGCGCTTGAATCACCTGATTCCGCTAAACGAGTGAAAAGTTATACTAAAACGAAAATCGGATCAGGAATCGCGATCAGAGAAATCGCGGATTTAATCCGAGAAAAAGAAAAACGACGAACGCCGATTTTTTTTATTTTTTGTTGGCACGGAAAACAAGGCGCGACGAACCTCGGGCGGAGGGATCGTCGGCGTCGGCGGCTCCGGCGGTGCGCACGGATCGAGGCGGGGCTGATGGGCTGGGGCGGCTCGGGGCGGCGCTATTTAAAGGCTGCCCCCGGGCGGTGTCCCGCTCGGGTACGGCCCGAAGTCGGTTCGTTTTTTTTTATTATTCCGCTCGGAAGAAAAATAAAAAGAAAAACTAAACGGACTCCAAAAATTCTAAAATAAATTTTCACAGGCATCTAAAATCAAGCCGCACAAGGTGAACATTTATTTGGGCCCTAAATGCAATTTTGAAAAACGCACTTTTTTCCTAAATTCAAATAAAACACTGAAAAACTCCGAAATAAAATCTTATTTGATTTTATTATTAAATCCTCAATATTTCTTTATTTTGGGAAAGTCATTTTATTCCCTCTCTCATATTTTTATAATAGAAATAATTGATGATAAAATAAATAAAATCAAATGATCCTATTCTCAAAATTTGAGAGAACTCAAATATGAAAATAACGAAATCCCCAACTCTCTCCGTGGGTCATTGAGTTGCGTAGAATTTCTAGGATCAACCAAAATGCAAAAATAAAATATGATATGCATGATGCTCTAATGTATAACATTCCAAATTGAAAATCTGGGATGTTACAAACCTACCCCCCTTAAGATGAATCTCGCCCTCGAGATTTGGGTTGGCTAGAAAATAGGTGAGGGTGGTCTTTGAGCAAATCGTCCTCTCGCTCCCAGGTGGCTTCATCCTCTGTGTGGTGGCTCCACTGAACTTTGCAAAACTTGAAAACCTTGCTGCGAGTAACTCGGCTGGCAAACTCGAGGATCTTAATTGGTTTCTCCTTGTAGGTCAAATCGTTATCCAACGGAATAGTTTCCAAAGGCACTGTGTCTCTCAATGGTATGTCAGCCATCTCCGCGTGACATTTCTTTAACTGGGAAACATGGAACACATCATGAACTTCTGACAATCCTTCGGGTAATTCCAACTTGTAGGCCACTTCTCCCATACGCTCCAAAACTCGATATGGTCCTACAAATCATGGTGCTAACTTCCCTTTAACTCCAAAACTCTTTGTTTCCCGAAGTGGAGATACTCGAAGATAAGATCTATCTCCGACTTCGTAAATTGTCTCCTTGCATTTAGAATCTGCATAACTCTTCTGTCTAGACTGGGCTACATTGAGCCTATCGCGAATCAATTTCACCTTCTGTTCAGACTCTTTAATCAAGTCTGGTCCAAACAACTGGCAGTCTCCAACTTCGTCCCATGACAACGGTGTCCTGCACCTCCTTCCGTACAAAGCTTCGAAAGGGGCCATCTTCAAACTGGTTTGGTAACTGTTGTTGTAAGAGAACTCTGCATATGGCAAATTATTGTCCCAACTAGATCCGTAATCTAGCGCACAAGCTCTCAGCATATCCTCCAAAATCTGATTGACTCTCTCGGTCTGTCCATCTGTATGTAGATGAAAAGTTGTACTGTATTCTAGCCTGGTTCCCAAAGTTTCGTGCAACTGCTTCCAGAACTTTGAGGTAAACTGGTTCCTCTATCTGATATGATACTCCTTGGAACTCCATGCAAACATACGATCCTGGTCATGTATATCTTTGCCAACTTAGCACTGGTGTAAGTGGTCTTTACTGGGATGAAATGAGCTACTTTCGTCAATCGATCAACTACAACCCAAATCGAGTCATAGCCTGAACGAGTCCTGGGCAATCCCGTGATAAAATCCATGCCTAACTTATCCCACTTCCATTAGGGTATCGGCAATGGTTGTAAAAATCCTGCTGGCTTCTGATGCTCTGCCTTTACTCTCTGGCATACATCACAAACTGCTACATACTCCGCAATATCCTTCTTCATTCCGGTCCACCAGAAAATATCCTTCAAATCCAGATACATCTTGGTATTTCCTGGGTGAATTGAATACGGTGAGTCGTGTGCCTCTTGCAAAATCAACTTCCTGATCTCCGGGTCATTGGGCACATAAACGCGGTCTTCAAACCATAAGGTGTCGTGCTCATCCTCACGAAATCCTTTAGCTTTTCCTTTGCTTAGTTTCTCCTTTATAGCGGCAATCTCTATGTCAGCTTTCTGAGCTTCCCTGATTTTATCCATCAAGGTTGACTGAATCTCCATTGCTACTACATAACCTCTCGGAACTATTTCCAAACATAGTTCACGAAGATTTTTTGCTAACTCCTTGGGTATTTCTCCCGTCATTAACATATTGACATGGCTCTTACGGCTTAATGTGTCAGCTACTACATTAGCCTTTTGTCACACCCTAGTTAGTTCAAGCATTAGAGTGTGCATCATGTTTAAATTCCTCTTAAATTTGAAATGGGGAAGACAGAACCCCCAGCACCCCCTGGAAACAACTAGGGTTTACTAAAATTATTTTCAATGAACCTGAAATGCCCTTCTAAAAAGTTCACTCTCTTTGTCTTGGGTTAGAACCTCTGGCAAAATTGGTGCACAATTTTCTAGGTCAACAGAAGGTCATTGAATTAATTCATAAGTATTTGAATTTGGGCATTTAAATGCTATAAAATAATTTAAATGCTCAAATAATTATGGTAATAAGTGTGGGTTGTTGGAAATATTCTAAACAGAGCCCACAATTATTTTCAGGATTTTTGGAAACGTTTTAGTATTTTTAATAAAGCCCAACAGTTACAGAATAAATAAAAATAGAAAAACAGAAACTAAAAGAGAGGGTGAGAACTTACCTGGCCACAGCCCATCAGCCGGCCCACCTGGCGGCCCAACGCTGTGCTGGCCCATGCCAGCCAGCTGCTTCGTCTTCGCCAGGCAGGCAGAGAGCTGACGTCGGCGGGCGCGAGCTCGCCACGGCGCCAGCAGCTTGCCGCGTCACGCGCCTGGACGCTGGATAGGCTCCATGTCGCCGCCCCGACCCCGCGGACACCTCACTCGCCCCCTGCCTCTCTCCCTCGCTCTCCCGCACCTTGGCCGACGCACCTGTCGCCGTCTCATCGCCGTAGTCGCGCTCTCCATCGTCCCCGCGCCGAGCCACCCTATCTGGAAGCTCCGCCGCCCTCCACTACTTCGAGCAAGCCGAGCCCCGAGCGCTCGCTTACCCCGCAGCCTCTGCAACAAGCTCGCCCGACTCCGCCATCGCCGGAGATCCTCTTCGTCATCGCCACCGCATCAGCTCGTCCCCGACGGGGCCGTCCATCTCTACGTGACCGCCATGAGCCCAGCTCCGTCCTCCCCCTCTCCATTAACCCCCTTCTGCACCATGTGCACCGTACCACGCTCACCCGAGCACCCGCCAGCACCGAGCTCGTCACCAACGTGTCTCCGGCCACCCACCAGCCACACCATTGCGACCAACGCACTCACCACACCCGCAGGAGCCCGTAGCACCATTCCGCGCGCCTCGCCGTGCCCCGCAGCCTCGGTTTTGGCCTTGCCCGAACTCCGGCGGCCGCCAAGGTCGTCACCGGTGATGTTTCCGTCCACCCTAGCTCCACCCACTGCCACCACTCGATGTGGCTTGCTCCCAGCTATGCGTAGATGCTCTCCGCCGTCGTTTTGGTTGCCGGAGCACGAAACTCGCAGCCCTCCGCCGCGTCTGGCCTCGCCGGCGGCTAAATGCCAGCGAGTTTGACTCAGTTTGACCCTTGTGTGGGCCCAGGTAGACCCCCCTGACTCTATGACAGGTGGGGCCAGTCTGCTAATTAGTTTAGCATTAGTTTTAGCTAAATTTAATTAGTTTAGTCACTGACATGTGGGCCCAGGCCCCACTGACAGCTAATTAGTGTTAATCTAATTCTGTTAACTAGTTGTGTCACTGACAGAGAGGGCCCACCAGTCAGGTTTGACCTGGCCGACCCAGTTGACCGCTAACGTCACACCTATGTCATGCTGACGCATTAATTCAATTACTGGATTTATTCTTTAATAGGAAATTCCAGAAAATAGTCAAAACTTCTAAAAATCATAAAAAATCAACCATAGCTCCAAATGCAAAGATTTATATATGAAAAATGATCAGAAAAATTCAATCTATCCATCTGTAATGGTATCATGCATGACAAAACAAGTTTACCTTGCTGTTTAAGCAGAATAAGGTAATGAACTAATAAGGCCATGTTTAATGAGCTAATATTTGAATCTTTGATTCAAATGAGTTCATACCCTTCTGTTTTATCTTGCATTAGGCCAAGACACTTTCATCTTGCCATGTCATAGTATGCATCATATTGTTGCATATTGCCATGTGTTGATTATGTTCGGTGTGTCTTTCGTGGTAGGTTCTGCCTCCGAGGATAACCCCGAGTATCCGTCTGAAGGGCAGTACCCTACTACCTCTACAACAGGCAAGCAACCCATTGATCATTCCGATACAAACCCATGTTTTCGCTTCTACTCTTGTTTACTGCATTAAGACAACGCGATTCAAACTGCCGTGTGCTACGGTAGTCGAACCCTTATCCTCTGCATGACCTGTCATTGCCACAGTAACTAGATGAAACCCACTAGCATGTGTAGGAGTTGATTGAGCCATGTATGTGATTCCTACCTTGCTATGCCTACTATGCTTAGAGTTGTGTCAGGTCTGGTTCATCTGGGTGATGGGCTAGAGTGAAATGCTTATGTCGGTAATGTGAGGGATGTGTTGAACATGTTCTGGTAAAGGTATTGATGAGAGGCCATGTAGGAGTACATGGTGGGTTGTTTCATTGAGGCCATCCATAAGAACTGAGATCTGTATGCGTGATTTAAGATTCAGTTACTACCACACATTGGGCCCTGAAATATGACCCCGCTCGACTTACTGACCCATCTCGTCCTTTGTCCAGGAGTTGCAACTAGTTTCTGGTGTTTGTAGGTTATGTGTTGGCGGCCGTGCGTAGCGCTGACCCTAGGGGTGGGCTATGATGCGGTACATACACCGTGGCATGGTGTACCGAGTCGCCCATTTGGTGTCTCGGGAACCCTGTACACATCGTTTGGGCCCGTTGAGGACACCCCGGCCGGATTTCCTTGCGGATGGAACCTGAATAGGCGATAAACCTGGACTAGAGACTTGTGAGGTTAGTCAGGTCGTGGGCTACACCCACGTCGGTTTTCGCTTGAAGTCTGCCGAGCACATGTCGTGTGCAGACGCTAAGTGGTGGAAACATGTGTGATGAAGTACACCCCTGCAGGGTATAAAACTATTCGAATAGCCGCGTCCGCGGTAAAGGACTACTTGGTTGCCTATACAGTTCATAGACAAATTAATGGATACTACTAAAAGTCTCAAGATAAGTGTGAGTACCGAGGATGGCCCTCTCGTAGGATGACGAGGGAGAATCCCTGGTGGAGTATTGTGTTGGTGAGTAGTGGACTCGTGTGCGAAAACTATTTTACTAGTGAAGTTCCATAGGATAGCTTAGCCAAGAGTCAAAGCTGGCTTGCTGCAATAACCCCACCACCTTCTTGAGAATGAGCATGTATAGTAGGTTCTGATGTAAGACTTGCTGAGTACCTTGTACTCATGTTTGCTTATTTATTGTTTTCAGACGACAACACCGCCCCCTCCGATGGGTTTTATGTAGACCTTGATGTCGACGAGTGACTAGCCACCCAGGTGGTGATCCTGGCCATGGAGGGCCCTATGTAGATAGACAGGCTTCGAGAAGCCTTCTTTCTTTCTAGTGTCTATACTCAGACTAGTTGCTTCCGCTTGTGCTTGTATGATTGTATGACTTGAGTGTCGGGTCATGTGACCCCTATCTGTATGAACATGTTATGTATGGCTCTCTGGAGCCCTTTAAATAAAGTACTTGAGTTGTAGAGTTTTGTTGTGATGCCATGTTGTATGTACTTATATCGGGCATATTGTGTGTATGATTGAAATGCTTGGTATGAGTGGGATCTGACAATCTAGTTGTTTATCCTTGGCAGCATTTCTTATGGGGAAATATAGTCTAGTGTTCCTGGAGCCATAGTAGTCCGCTACAGCCGGGTTCACTGGAGTCCTGCTAACCCAGCACTACTGCTCAGGACACTTGACTGGCCGGCATGTGTTTCACTTCGTTCCTATGTCTGTCCCTTCAGGGAAATGTCACGCGGTGATATCTGGAGTCCTGCCTAGCCTGCTACAGCCCAGGTTCCCCGAAGTCCTGTTAGCCCAGTGCTATAGCCCGGAATCACTCGCTAATGACCGACATGCTTGATGTGATTCATGTATGCCTGTCTCCATAGGTCTGTGCCGCTTTGGGTTCACGACTAGCCATGTCGGCCCAGGTTCTCTGTCATATGGATGCTAGCGACACTATCATATACGTGAGCCAAAAGGCGCAAACGGTCCCGGGCCATGGTAAGGCGACACCCGTGGGATACCGTGCGTGAGGCCACAAAGTGATATGAGGTGTTACCGACTAGATCGATGTGGCTTGGAATCGGGGTCCTGACAGCGTTGGTATCAGAGCCGGACTGCCTGTAGGTTCGTTGAGCCAAACTGGTCGATGTCGAGTCTAGAAATGCTTCAGTTATATGTAGGGGAATTGATTGTGGGAGGGAACGTAAGTCTCTTTTACTCCTTTAGCTTATGCCCTCTGATCTGAGTCATTCTCTTCTCATTCAACGTGGGTTAAGGACTAGGCTCTCTTCTTCTATCAGGTTCACGTGTTACTAATCCGTAGTAGCTTATAGGATTGTTATTACAAGCCTAGTTCAGTTTCTACTATTTTCAGTATGTTGCTAATTGGATCAGAACCTTGATATGATGTTGTTGAGTGGTATTGCGCACTGTTGTGGATGTCTCAAATCTTTTTCTGAGCATTTACAGCTGTTATCTGTCCAATTTTCCCTAGAAATTCTAATGTCTTTGCATTGTGGTTGTGCTTTCAGATGGCCAACCATGTTCAAAACCAAGTGGTCCGCCTGACCCGATGCCTCGACGTGCCCGGTCATACTGCTATGTTAGTCCGGGTAATGATCAAGACGGGTTACCGTTGGTATCCTGAATACACCGTCGAAGAGCAATTCCGAGACTTTAATCAAAGCCAATATTTCTGCACCGTCAGGATATTTCCCTCTTATCCTGGATCTACCGAGCCCCTTCACTGTTCCTATGGACTCGGGGTTACTGTTGAGATGGCTGTGCAGGATGCTGCCTATTCCATGATGACCATCATGCGAGTCCGGACTGGCCTGCTTCGGAACACCGACTTCCGTTACATGCCAGCTTCACTTCCGGGAGCGCAAGGGTATCTTCAGGCTATCTATGCTGACTCCACTCAGGAGGACTCATTAACTCGTACCACTGCCGAGATGCTCGAAGATAAGGACCAAGAGAATCGGGCCTTGAGGCTGGAGCTTTTCAATACCTGTGCTGATCATTGGGCCACATTGACTCGGTTTGCACCTGCGGTGCAAGCTGGATGTATGGATACAAGGGATCTGTATCCTGTGAGATCTGCTCTGCCAGACATGGTGGATTGGCGTGATGTGGGAGGCATCACCCCACCCCGTGGTCCCTACAGGCCACCGTTTGTTGGTCCAAGACCTCATCCTAGCCCCTATGGTCCATAGGCTCCTCAGGACCGTCTATTCCCGGATGATCACGTTGAACTTCCAGGCTATGGAGGTGACTTCTATGAGGACTACTACGGAGCTGTCTGAGTTAGTAGTAGTACCACTAGTATTGTAATAGTTGTATCTTCACTGTCCTGCGTGACTTGTGGAATACGACTTTGTGTGTAATCAATTCCGGAGGTGTAGACAAATAATGTATAGGAGCTTGGAATGCCTCCGATGAGATGTAATGTCCTTCATCACAGCTGTAATGTAGCCTGGGCTTGTACTAAACTATGTATGATGTGTATGACCGTTGGTATATATATGGCAATCTTATATTACCATGACATACGGATGAACATCTCTGCATTCCGTGTTATCCATTACATTTTGCACTTCCTTGCTAAGTTTGAGCCATCCTTATCTAAGTCGTTGTCTTGTTTTTCCCTAGGATGGTCAACACCCGCAGCAACCCTGCTACCTCGGAGCAGGGGGAAGCCGGTGCAGCTAGGGGTGAAAATCTGCCTCACCCGCCTTCTCTGGCCGAAGTGATGCTGAAGGTGGAAAGAAACAAGCGTGATACTAACCGCCTGCTAGAGTGGATTGAGCAGAACACTGCATGCCATCAGCGAAATGACTTGGTGTTAATCAATGACTTTATCAAGTTGTACCCACCAAAGTTTAACCATTCTGTCGAGCCCCTCGACGCGGATGACTGGCTTCGCAGCATCACCCACAAGCTACGTTCTGCCAACGTAGCCAAAGCCGACAAGGTTACTTATGCTACCTATCACCTCGAAGGCCCTGCTAGCCTTTGGTGGGAAAACTTCGAAGCTATGCGCCCGGTCGGCCAAATCACTACTTGAGCTGAATTCAGTGAGGCTTTCCGTGAGCATCACATTCCGGAAGGTCTCATGGATCTCAAGAGGGAGGAGTTCTGCAACTTCACCCAAGGAAGACTGATTGTGGATGCTTATAGTCATGAATTTGGGAATCTGGCACGTTATGCCCCTGAAGAGGTATCTACTGACGCTAAGAAGAAGGCAAGGTTTCGCAAGGGACTTAGCCCTGAGCTTCGCCGCGATCTTCGTCTACACGAGTGCACCTCCTTTCAGAAGTTGGTCATAAAGCCATCAGTGCTGAGGCAGGCCAGACTGATTATGACGCTTCACGCAAGCACTCACGTGATTTTGGCTCTTCATCCGGCTCTGGAGCTCAGAAGCGCCGGGTGTGGATCCCAAGCACGGCGCTGCCATCTAGGTTCATCCCGAGGCCATCCTTTGAGACGCCTCGTCCCAACCAGCAGTTTGCACCGCCCAAGCCCTATGGTGGCCCCGCTGCTAATACTGCTCCACGCCCCAATGTGGTGACGTGCTTCAAGTGTGGAGAGCCGGGTCACTATAGTCGAGAGTGTCCCCAGAACAACAACCCCAATCAAACTAGAAAGTCCGTTGGCCGTGGTAAGCCCACGGGAAAGACATTCTACGCCAAGCCGGCCGCCACTGCCCATGGCCATGTCAACTATGTTTCAGCCGAGGAGGCTCATGAGGATCCTAACGTCGTCCTTGGTACGCTCCTTGTTAACTGCCATCCGGCATCTGTTCTTTCCGATACTGGAGCATCTCATTCATTCATATCCGAGAACTATGCTCGATTGCATAACACGGCATTCTGTGACATGCCCACTTCCATGGTAATTCAAACTCTGGGTTCCAAATGGCAAACTTCTTGAGTAAGCCATGGGAACGAAATTCTTGTCGATAGACTTGTCTTCCTTGCATCCTTAATAGCTCTCAAGTCCTCGGACGTAAACATCATCTTGGGTATGGACTGGATGTCAGCTCATTATGCTAAGATTGATTGTGCCACTAGAACCGTTCAACTTACTCACCCATCGGGCAAGACAGTCAATGTCTTAACTCGAGTGGCCAAGCGCCATCTTTACTCCCTAAATGCCAACCCCCTTCCAGACCTTGAGGATGTTCCGGTAGTCCGAGACTTTCCGGATGTCTTTCCAAAAGAACTGCCAGGTGTTCCACCTGACAGGGATGTCGAGTTTGTGATAGACCTTGTTCCAGGAACCGTTCCAATTTCTAGAAGACCCTACAAGATGGCACCCTTAGAACTAGCCGAGCTTAAGAACCAACTCGATGAGTCCTTGAAAAAGGGTTTCATCCGTCCTAGTTCCTCTCCTTGGGCTTGCCCCGTCCTCTTCGTCAAGAAGAAGGATGGAACGGATCAAATGGTTGTGGATTACCGACCTGTCAATTTGGTCACCATCAAGAACAAATATCCGCTTCCCAGGATCAACGATCTGTATGATCAGCTCGCTGGATCCTCAGTCTTTTCCAAGATGGATTTGAGGTTGGGCTACCATCAAATCAAAATCAGAAACAGGGACATTCCCAAAACGGCCTTTGTTACTCGTTATGGCCAATACGAGTACACTGTTATGTCCTTCGGTTTAACCAATGCCCCAGCTACCTTCTCTCGGTTAATGAACTCGGTCTTCATGGAGTACTTGGATAAATTCGCCGTAGTATACCTCGATGACATACTCATCTACTCCAAGAATGAAGAGGAACATGTCGAACATCTAAGGCTGGTATTGATGAAACTTCGAGAGCATCGCCTTTATGCCAAATTCTCCAAGTGTGAATTTTGGTTGCCAGAAGTGACCTATCTAGGCCATGTAATATCTGGTAAGGGTATTGCTGTCAATCCCGAGCGAGTTTGAGCCGTCCTTGATTGGACTCCACCTGAGACAGTTAAGCAAGTTCGGAGCTTCCTTGGCTTAGCGAGCTATTGCCGCCGCTTCGTCGAGAATTTCTCCAAGGTTGCTAAACCTCTAACTGAACTCCTCAAGAAAGATAAAAAGTTCGAGTGGACTCCATAGTGCGAGTTCAGCTTTCAGGAACTGAAAAGACGCCTGACATCTGCTCCCGTACTGGTACCACCAGATTTCTCCAAGGACTTTATTATCTATTGCGACGCCTCGCGACAAGGACTAGGTTTCATACTCATGCAAGATTGTCAGGTAATTGCCTATGCTTCACGGCAATTACACCCACATGAGGAAAATTATCCCACACATGATCTAGAGCTTGCAGCTGTAGTCCATGCACTTAAAACTTGGCGACATTACCTCCTCGGTAATCATTGCGAGATCTTCACCGATCACCAAAGTTTGAAATATATATTCACCCAACCAGATTTGAATCTCAGGCAAAGACGTTGGGTCGAGTTGATCTCGGATTACGACTTAGGAATAACTTACACCCCGGGCAAAGCCAATGTCATGGCTGATGCACTATGTCGTAAATCCTATTGTAACAACCTGATGTTACAACAAAGTCAACCACTTCTCCATGAGGAATTCCGTAAACTTAATCTTCACATTGTTCCTCGAGGATTCCTATCCACCTTGGTGGCGAAACCTACCCTTATGGATCAAATCATAGCTGCCTAGAAGCATGATAAGAGCATATCCCGGATTAAGGAAAACATTGCTAGCGGAGTTGCTAAATGTTTTTCCATGGATAAGCGGGGTGCTGTCTTCTTCGAGAACCGTTTGGTGGTTCCCAAGAAACAACATCTACGCTAGTTGATCCTTAAGGAAGCTCATGAATCCCCTCTCACCATTCATCCCGGTAGTACTAAAATGTATCAAGACCTACGCCAGAGGTTTTGGTGGACTAGGATGAAGAGAGAAATCGCTCAATACATTGCTTATTGCGATGTTTGTCGTCGTGTTAAAGCAGAGCATCAACGGCCTGCTGGCACCCTTCAACCTTTGGCTATGCCTGAATGGAAATGGGATAAAATCAGTATGGATTTCATCACTGAGTTTCCCAGGACCAAGAGAGAGAATAATGCCATCTTCGTCGTGATCGACCGACTTTCCAAAGTAGCCCACTTTCTACCTGTTCGTGAGAGTATCACCGCTAGCCAGCTAGCCGATTTATACATCTCCCGAATAGTGTCTCCTCATGGTGTCCCATTGGAAATTAACTCAGACTGTGGGAGTCTCTTCACCTCTCGATTTTGGGAAAGTTTCCAAAATGCTATGGGAACTCGTCTCTCCTTTAGCACCACCTTCCATCCTCAATCAAGTGGTCAAGTAGAACGAGTTAATCAAATTCTGGAAGATATGCTCCGAGCCTCTGTCATCTCATTCGGAATGGGTTGGGAGAATTGCCTCCCATTTGCGGAGTTTGCTTATAACAATAGTTATCAAGCCAGCTTGGGCAAGGCTCCTTTCGAAGTTCTCTATGGACGAAAATGTCGAACGCCTCTCAACTGGTCAGAAACCGAGGAAAGACAACTCTTTGGCCCGGATATGATTCAGGAAGCATAAGAGCAGGTTCGTGTTATTCATGAGAAATTGAAAACAGCCCAATCTTGTCAAAAGAGTCAATATGATCGTAAACATAAGCCTATGACTTATGAAGTCGGCGAGAAGGCCTACCTTCGGGTTACCCCGTTAAAGGGAACCCATCGTTTCGGTATCAAAGGCAAATTGGCTCCTCGTTACATTGGACCCTTTCGCATTCTTGCCAAACGAGAAGTTGCCTACCAATTGGAACTACCTCCGCATCTTTCCAGAGTTCACGATGTCTTCCACGTTTCACAACTCAGGCGTTGCTTCGCGGATCCTATCCGTGGAGTGGACCACGAAACGCTTGATCTACAAGATAACCTCTCCTATCGGGAATATCCCGTTCGTATCCTTGATCAAGCCGAGCGTACCACTCGACGTCATAATATCAAGTTTCTCAAGGTTCAATGGTCACACCATTCCAAGAAAGAAGCCACTTGGGAAAGGGAGGATCGTCTTTGACTCGAGTACCCCACCTTCTTCCAGGAGGATCCTAAATCTCGGGACGAGATTCTTTTGAGTGGGGGTCAGTTGTCACACCCTAGTTAGTTCAAGCATTAGAGTGTGCATCATGTTTAAATTCCTCTTAAATTTGAAATGGGGAAGACAGAACCCCCAGCACCCCCCTGGAAACAACTAGGGTTTACTAAAATTATTTTCAATGAACCTGAAATGCCCTTCTAAAAAGTTCACTCTCTTTGTCTTGGGTTAGAACCTCTGGCAAAATTGGTGCACAATTTTCTAGGTCAATAGAAGGTCATTGAATTAATTCATAAGTATTTGAATTTGGGCATTTAAATGCTATAAAATAATTTAAATGCTCAAATAATTATGGTAATAACTGTGGGCTGTTGGAAATATTCTAAACAGAGCCCACAATTATTTTCAGGATTTTTGGAAACGTTTTAGTATTTTTAATAAAGCCCAACAGTTACAGAATAAATAAAAATAGAAAAACAGAAATTAAAAGAGAGGGAGAGAACTTACCTGGCCGCAGCCCATCAGCCGGCCCACCTGGTGGCCCAGCGCTGTGCTGGCCCATGCCAGCCAGCTGCTTCGTCTCCGCCAGGCAGGCAGAGAGCTAACGCCGGCGGGCGTGAGCTCTCCACGGCGCCAGCAGCTTGTCGCGTCACGCGCCTGGACGCTGGATAGGCTCCACGTCACCGCCCCGACCCCGCGGACACCTCACTCGCCCCCCTGCCTCTCTCCCTCGCTCTCCCGCACCATGGCCGACGCACCTGTCGCCGTCTCACCGCCGTAGTCACGCTCTCCGTCGTCCCCGCGCCGAGCCACCCTGTCCGGAAGCTCCGCCGCCCTCCACTCCTTCGAGCAAGCCGAGCCCCGAGCGCTTGCTTGCCCCGTAGCCTCTACAACAACCTCGCCCGACTCCGCCATCGCCGGAGATCCTCTTCGTCGTCGCCACCGCATCAGCTCGTCCCCGATGGTGCCGTCTATCTCTACGTGACCGCCGTGAGCCCAGCTCCGTCCTCCCCCTCTCCATTAACCCCCTCCTGCACCGTGTGCACCGTACCACGCTCACCCGAGCACCCGCCACCGTCGAGCTCGTCGCCGACGTGTCTTCGGCCACCCACCGGCCACACCATTGCGACCAACGCACTCACCGCACACGCAGGAGCCCGTAGCACCATTCCACGTGCCTCGTCGTGCCCCGCAGCCTCGGTTTCGGCCTCGCCCGAACTTCGGTGGCCGCCAAGGTCGTTGCCGGTGACGTTACCGGCCACCCTAGCTCCACCCACTGCCACCACTCAATGCGGCTTGCTCCCAGCTATGCGTAGATGCTCTCCGCCGTCGTTTTGTTTGCCGGAGCACGAAACCCGCAGCCCTCCGCCGCGTGTGGCCTCGCCGGCGGCTAAACGCCGGCGAGTTTGACTTAGTTTGACCCCTGTGTGGGCCTAGGTAGACCCCCCCTGAGTCTATGACAGGTGGGGCCGGTCTGCTAATTAGTTTAGGATTAGTTTTAACTAAATTTAATTAGTTCAATCACTGACATGTGGGCCCAGGCCCCACTGACAGCTAATTAGTGTTAATCTAATTCTGTTAACTAGTTGTGTCACTGACAGAGAGGGCCCACCAGTCAGGTTTGACCTGGCCGACCCAGTTGACCACTGACGTCACACCTATGTCATGCTGACGCATTAATTCAATTACTGGATTTATTCTTTAATAGGAAATTCCAGAAAATAGTCAAAACTTCTAAAAATCATAGAAAATCAACCATAGCTCCAAATGCAAAGATTTATATATGAAAAATGATCAGAAAAATTCAATCTATCCATATGTAATGGTTTCATGCATGACAAAACAAGTTTACCTTGCTGTTTAAGCAGAATAAGGTAATGCACTAATAAGGCCATGTTTATTGAGCTAATATTTGAATCTTTGATTCAAATGAGTTCATCCCCTTCTGTTTTATCTTGCATTAGGCCAAGACACTTTCATCTTGCCATGTCATAGCATGCATCATATTGTTGCATATTGCCATGTGTTGATTATGTTCGGTGTGTCTTTCGTGGTAGGTTCTGCCTCCGAGGATAACCTCGAGTATCCGTCTGAAGGGCAGTACCCTACTACCTCTACAACAGGCAAGCAACTCATTGATCATTCCGATACAAACCCATGTTCTCGCTTCTGCTCTTGTTTACTACATTAAGACAACACGATTCAAACTGTTGTGTGCTACGGTAGTTGAACCCTTATCCTCTGCATGACCTGTCATTGCCACAGTAACTAGATGAAACCCACTAGCATGTGTAGGAGTTGATTGAGCCATGTATGTGATTCCTACCTTGCTATGCCTACTATGTTTAGAGTTGTGTCAGGTCTGGTTCATCTGGGTGATGGGCTAGAGTGAAATGCTTATGTCGGTAATGTGAGGGATGTGTTGAACATGTTTTGGTAAAGGTATCGATGAGAGGCCATGTAGGAGTACATGGTGGGTTGTTTCATTGAGGCCGTCCATAAGAACTGAGATCTGTATGCGTGATTTAAGATTCAGTTACTACCACACATTGGGCCCTGAAATATGACCCCGCTTGACTTACTGACCCATCTCGTCCTTTGTCCAGGAGTTGCAACTAGTTTCTGGTGTTTGTAGGTTATGTGTTGGCGGCCGTGCGTAGCGCTGACCCTAGGGGTGGGCTATGATGCGGTAGATACACCATGGCACGGTGTGCCGAGTCGCCCGTTTGGTGTCTCGGGAACCCTGTACACGTCGTTTGGGGCCGTTGAGGACACCCCGGCCGGATTTCCTTGCGGATGGAACCTGAATAGGCGATAAACCTGGACTAGAGACTTGTGAGGTTAGTCAGGTCATGGTCTACACCCACGTCGGTTTTCGCTTGAAGTCTGCCGAGCACATGTTGTGTGCAGACGCTAAGTGGTGGAAACATGTGTGACGAAGTACACCCCTGCAGGCTATAAAACTATTCGAATAGCCGCGTCCGCGGTAAAGGACTACTTGGTTGCCTATACAGTTCATAGACAAGTTAATGAATACTACTAAAAGTCTCAAGATAAGTATGAGTACCGAGGATGGCCCTCTCGTAGGATGACGAAGGAGAATCCCTAGTGGAGTATTGTGTTGGTGAGTAGTGGACTCGTGTGCGAAAACTATTTTACTAGTGAAGTTCCGTAGGATAGCTTAGCCAAGAGTCAAAGCTGGCTTGCTGCAATAACCTCACCACCTTCTTGAGAATGAGCATGTATAGTAGGTTCTGATGTAAGACTTGTTGAGTACCTTGTACTCATGTTTTCTTATTTATTGTTTTCAGACGACAACACCGCCCCCTCCGATGGGTTTTATGTAGACCTTGATGTCGACGAGTGACTAGCCACCCAGGTGGTGATCCTGGCCATGGAGGGGCCTATGTAGATTGACAGGCTTCGAGAAGCCTTCTTTCTTTCTAGTGTCTGTACTCAGACTAGTTGCTTCCGCTTGTGCTTATATGATTGTATGACTTGAGTGTCGGGTCATGTGACCCCTATCTGTATGAACATGTTATGTATGGCTCTCTGGAGCCCTTTAAATAAAGTACTTGAGTTGTAGAGTTTTGTTGTGATGCCATCTTGTATGTACTCATATCGGGCATATTGTGTGTATGATTGAAATGCTTGGTACGAGTGGGATCCGACAATCTAGTTGTTTATCCTTGGCAGCCTTTCTTATGGGGAAATGTAGTCTAGTGTTCCCCGAGCCATAGTAGTCCGCTACAGCCCAGTTCACTGGAGTCCTGCTAGCCCAGCACTACTGCTCAGGACACTTGACTGGCTGGCATGTGTTTCACTTCGTTCCTATGTCTGTCCCTTCAGGGAAATGTCACGCGGTGATATCTGGAGTCCTGTCTAGCCTGCTACAGCCCGGGTTCCCCGTAGTCCTGTTAGCCCAGTGCTACAGCCCGGAATCACTCGCTGATGACCGACATGCTCGATGTGATTCATGTATGCCTGCCTCCATAGGTCTGTGCCGCTTTGGGTTCACGACTAGCCATGTCGGCCCGGGTTCTCTGTCATATGGATGCTAGCGACACTATCATATACGTGAGCCAAAAGGCGCAAACGGTCCCGGGCCATGGTAAGGCGACACCCGTGGGATACCGTGCGTGAGGCCGCAAAGTGATATGAGGTGTTACCGGCTAAATCGATGTGGCTTGGAATCGGGGTCCTGACACCTTTCCGGGGTGATAATGCAATTTCATATCATAATCCTTGATATGCTCCAACCATCTCCTTTGTCTGAGATTCAACTCCTTCTGTCTAAAAATGTACTTCAAACTCTTATGATCCGTGTACACCTCACAATGGTTTCCAATGAGGAAATGTCTCCATGTCTTCAAAGCATGCACTACGGCTGCTAACTCCAAATCGTGTGTAGCATAATTCAACTCGTGAGGATTCAGTTGTCTTGAGGCATATGAAACAACTCTCCCTTCATGCATAAGCACTGCTCCAAGTCCTCGACGTGAAGCATCACAATACACCTCATAATCTTTGGTCTGGTCTAGCAAAATCAACACTAGTGAGGTAACCAAACGTTTCTTCAACTCCTAGAAACTAGCCTCACATTCCTCTGTCCATATGAACTTGGTTTCTTTCTTCAACAACTCAATCATAGGCTTTGCAATCTTTGAGAAATACTCAATAAATCTCCGGTAGTATCCTGTGAGTCCAAGAAAACTCCGGATCTCTCCAAATGTTGTTGGGGCTTCCCACTTGGTCATGGTATCAACTTTAGTGGGATCTACTGCTATACCTTCTCCAGATATAACATGTCTGAGGAATCCTACTTCCTTCAACCAAAACTCACATTTGCTGAACTTGGCATATAATTGATGTTCTTTGAGCTTTCCAAGTACCAAACGCAAATGCTCCTTATGCTCCCCTTCATTCTTCGAATATACCAGGATATCATCAATGAACACTACGACGAACTTATCCAAAAACTCCATAAACACTTTGTTCATCATGTTCATAAAATAGGCAGGTGCGTTAGTCAGACCAAATGACATAACGGTATACTCGTACAGCCCATACCTGGTGGTAAAAGCTGTCTTCGGAATATCCTGTTCTCGAATCTTCAACTGGTGGTATCCTGATCGCAAATCGATCTTGGAAAATACCTTAGCTCCTTGCAATCGATCAAACAGATCATTGATCATCGGTAGTGGGTACTTGTTCTTGATCGTTACTTCATTCAATCCTCGATAATCAACAACCATCCTTAATGATCCATCCTTCTTCTCCACTAGAAGTACTGGTGATCCCCAAGGCGAAGAACTTGGGCGAATATATCCCTTATCCAGTAACTCCTTAATCTGCTTCTTAATTTCCACCAAATCCTTTGCTGGCATCCTATATGGTCTCTTTGATATTGGACCTATGCCTGGCAATAGCTCAATCAAAAACTCAATATCTCTATCCGGTGGCATGCCTGGCAACTCCTCTGGAAATACTTCAGGAAAATCCCTTACCACTGGTACTTCCTCCTGCACAACTCCTGTTAAGCAATTTACTTGAGTCCTCTTTGGCACATGTCGGGATACATACTTGATCCTTCTCCCTTCTGGTGTGGTAAGCAGAATTGACTTAGTAGCACATTCAATATTCCCTTCATACTTTGACAACCAATCCATACCTAATATCACATCCAATCCTTGATATTCCAATACTATTAGGTCTGAGGGAAAAACATAGTTACCAATCCTTAATGGTAACCGATTACACCATAGACTAGCCACATATTCTGCTCCGGGCGAGGTTACTAACATGGGTGACCTAAGGGCTTGGGTTGGTAGGTTATACTTATCCACAAATCCCCTTGATATGTATGAATTCGACGCACCAGTATCAAAAAGAATGAGTGCAGTAAATGACTTAACCAACAACTTACCTATTACTACATCGGGCTGAGCTTCAACCTCCTCCACGCTAACGTGGTTCACCTGTCACATGTTAAAAGGGTTCGGCTTCTTCCCAGAACTTCCATTGCCATTTTGGCCTTCAGGACATTCATTGGCATAATGTCCGGTCTTCGAACACTTAAAGCAAGTGACTTGGCTTAAGTCCATCTTGGCTGGGGTTGATGGGTTGGTGCGGTTCTGGCCGTTGCTTCCTCCATTGCCATTACAATTCTTGGTGCCATTGTGATTGTGCGAGCTACCTCCTCCATGGGTATGCTGAAAATGTCCTCCCGGTCTAGAGGTAAAACATGGCTTCTGTTGAGCTCCTGAAGTGTACTTTCCTTGTCCATACTTCCTCTTACGGTTCTCAATTTGCTGCTGCTTCCCTTCAATCATAAGAGCACGATCTACCAACTCCTGGTAGTTGTTGAAGGTTGCTACCATCAATTGCATGCTCAACTCATCATTCAGTCCTTCTAGAAACTTCTCCTGCTTAGCTGCATCTGTAGCGACGTCATCTGGGGCATAACGTGCTAGCTTACTAAATTCCTCCACATACTGGCCAACTATCCTTCCTCCTTGGCGCAAGTTGCGAAACTCACGCTTCTTCATGGCCATAGCTCCTGCTGAAACGTGTGCAGTATGAAAAGCCTGCTAAAACTGGTCCCATGTGACAGTGTCTACAGGGAAAGTGGCTGTGAAATTCTCCCACCAGGATGTTGCGGGTCCATCTAGCTGATGTGCGGCAAACTTCACCTTCTCCGCATCTATGCATCCTGCTGTGGTCAATTCCCTAGCTGTCTTGCGGAGCCAATCATCTGCTACTATCGGCTCGGTGCTACTGGAAAACACTGGCGGATTCAGCCTAAGAAAACGGGCTAAGTGGTCAACAGGTGGTGGTGGTGGTGGGTTGTTGTTGTTATTGTTCCCCTGATTCTGATTCTGAACTAGCAACTGCATCAATGTGTTCTGCTGCTGGATCAACTGGGTGAGCTCCGGTGGAAAGGTAAATCCGGGGTCAGGTCTCGGAGGCATCTGAGGCAAAACAAACAATTCACTTCAATCAATCAAACAAGGGCATACAATCAATCTATCTTTCGCAAAAGTGCTCGGACTAGTATACTTACATGGTGGACTACTACTATTGATGAGGTGGTCTACTAGAAATATTCTTCGGTTGCAGACTCCATGATATCTGCTCCAGCTTCATCAACATAGTCATCATCGCTACTATCTGGATCCGAGTCGGTGTCGTCGATGATGATGTAGTCTTCCGGGCTAATCTCCTGAGGTTCTTCGTCTTCATCTACTGGCGTAGGGCCTCCCATAAATATTCCAATCTTCATTGTTAGGTCGGTATTCTTATCTACCAATACTTCAATTTCTTCTTCATAATCTTCACGTGTCGCCTTGACTTCTTCCTCCAGTTCCTTGATTCTCGTCCTTGCCTTCTTCAGATCTATCATGTCGGCGCACATCTGGTTCTCCTGTCGTCGAATGTGATGGTTTAACTCCTGGATAAAAGCTGCAATTGATCTATCCTTCCTGGTGCTGATCATCTCCCAGTGTTCATCTCGGCGCCCACAAATCTGGTAGATAGTATCCTTGAGATCCTTGCGGTAGACTTCTCCAATGTGTCCCGTGGCGATGTGAGCTGCCATGCTCTTTCCTAATCGCCAAGTTGGTGCATCAAAAGAAAACTCTATGGGCTCAGTGACTGGCATGAACGTCCTTCCTGGAACTTGAACTTGAATCATCCAGCGCTCTTCTTCAGGTAAAGTGGCGTTGTAGGTTCCCGTGAAGCTCGGTACTCCTATGTTGAGGTATCTAGTGACTTCCTTCAAGTGACGTCCAAAGGGTGTATCTTCATCCGGTTGTGTAAAATTGTTCATTGCATCTGCCATCCTAAAGAGTAGAAAAGATGAGAAGTCAGAAGAGAAGAGAGTGAATAGTGATCTAGGTCTTTAGTTTAGTGGTCGTGTGCTACAGTCAGCGTGTGCTCTGATACCATCTCTGTAGCGACCAGACCTCAAACAGTCTGATCTCTGTGCTCCGGTGTCATCCCTGGATCAGTAATGCTAACACCACACAATACTCGGACGATTTATAGCAGA
Organism: Triticum monococcum; assembly: GCA_034509565.1. NCBI lineage: Eukaryota > Viridiplantae > Streptophyta > Magnoliopsida > Poales > Poaceae > Triticum > Triticum monococcum. Next base: position 142,652,892 of record CM067841.1, on the reverse strand, counting down.
GTAGCAATCACACACTTATTACATCGAGTGTCTCAAAAGAGAACTTATTACAATAAATATGGCTTAAGGCCATCTAATAACTATAACAGCGGAAGGCTTGGAAGATAAGTGAGTCCATCAACTCCAACGGCATCACTGAGTATAGAACCACGACCTAAAAACTCCTTAATCGTCGTCTGAAAAGTCTGCAACATTAACGTTGCAGCCCGAAAATGGGTCAGCACATGGAATATGCTGGCAAGGTAACACATAGAGAGTAATGAAATGAAACAGCTATACTATATGCATATTTGGCTGGTGGAAAGCTCTATGGTTACAGTTTTGCGTAAAGCCAATTTTTCCCTACTTCAAAGGAATAAAATTTAATTACTATCATGGTGGTTGTTAAACATTGAGAATGGTTGACAGCATTCTCAATCCCAATTAAGCATCATCATTAAACCCAACAAAATTAATTTAGGTTAACATGTTGAGATTCACATGATAATCCAAGTACTAGATACTCAAGATGTCCATAACCGGGGACACGGCTAACCATGATTAGTTTATTACACTCTGCAGAGGTTTGCGCACTTTTCCCCACAAGACTCGATCGCCTCCGTTTGGTTTCTCGCACGACATGGTGTTTGAGAAGACGGATGACCGAGACATAGTCTTTCAGAAGCGCTAGCACCTTACGATCGGGTAGACCGTACCACCTACACCCCCTACATCTGCTAGTCTACCACTGTAAGAGTTCGCACAACTTAGTCAACTATGCTAGAGCCCATAATAGCTTGTGGCTGCACACGGAAGTTTCTAGCATGAATAATCCCATGATCCCTTTGGGCCTGGGTGGCGGTCCAAAAGAAAAACAGGCAAGTCCTGGAATACCCAGGTGCCTTAATCCACCCAGATGTGTGTTTAAGTTGCCACCTTAAATAATCATTAATTAACAATACTCACATATGTCATGGATATCACTCACCCAATCCACGTCTACTAGTATAGCATGGCATAATAAGCAAACGTAGAAGTAACTCCCAAAGGTTTGATAATAAACAGGAAATAGGTTCTACCTCAACTACTCCCCAAACCCACAATTTAATTAGATCCTAACCATGCAATGTGTGAGGATTGATCTAATGCAATAAAACTGGGTAGTAGAAAAGGTATGATCAAAGTGTTACTTGCCTTGTTGATGATCCGCGAAACCTAATGATTCGAAGTAACTGGCGGCGCACTCCGGGTATTCTATCGCAGACAAACAAACAAGCATACAATAAGTACTCATCAAATGCACAGGTAAAACTCAAATAAGAGATCTAACCAGAAGGTTCAACTTAAGAACTCCGGTTGGCAAAAAGAATCAAATCGAACGAAGCAACGAAAGTCAAACGACGAAAGAAACAACTTCGTTCTAGTAATATGGATCTAGGGCAAATTTTACAGTAGCAAAAACTTGTTTAAGTTAGTTAAACGGATAAAGGGTTTCGAGACGAAACTCTAGGCGCTTGAATCGCCTGATTCCGATAAACGAGCGAAAAGTTATACTAAAACGAAAATCGGATTAGGAATCGCGATCAGAGAAATCGCGGATTTAATCTGAGAAAAAGAAAAACGACGAACGCCGAATTTTTTTCGGCACGGAAAACGAGGCGCGACGAACCTCGGGCGGCGTGATCATCGGCGGCGGCGGCTCCGGCGGCGCACGTAGATCGAGGCGGGGCTGATGGGCTGGGACGGCTCGGGGCGGCGCTATTTAAAGGCTGCCCCCGGGCGGTGTCCCGCTCGGGTACGGCCTGAAGTCGGTTCGTTTTTTTAATTATTCCATTCGGAAGAAAAATAAAAATAAAAACTAAACGGACTCCAAAAATTCCGAAATAAATTTTCACGGGCTTCTAAAATCAAGCCGCACAAGGTGAACATTTATTTGGGCCCTAAATGCAATTTTGAAAAACACTTTTTTCCTAAATTCAAATAAAACACCAAAAAACTCCGAAATAAAATCTTATTTGATTTTATTATTAAATCCTCAATATTTCTTTATTTTGGGAAAGTCATTTTGTTCCCTCTCTCATATTTTTGTAATAGAAATAATTGATGATAAAATAAATAAAATCAAATGATCCTGTTCTCAAAATTTGAGAGAACTCAAATATGAAAATAATGAAATCTCCAACTCTCTCCGTGGGTCATTGAGTTGCGTAGAATTTCTAGGATCAACCAAAATGCAAAAATAAAATATGATATGCATGATGCTCTAATGTATAACATTCCAAATTGAAAATTTGTGATGTTACACAACTTCTCCGACGAGCCACGGGTTGATGGATTCTCCTCCTTGAGCCCGTCTGAGTAGTAAGTTCATGCTACTTCATTTTTTACAATAGGCTACTAACTTCCTGGTGGGTGTCTATCATTTTCTCATGTCCTACTGGAATGGAGGCTATGGTCCAGCAAACTTAACTTCCCGGCTCCTCAATAGGATGCGAAAAATCCAGAGTCACTGGAGCTCGGCAGGGCCGAGGACTCCATGATCACAACCTCCAGTCATGGTGGTGTCATTTATCCGGTGAACATAGATGGTGAGAATGTCATTATGATCGAGGACCATCAAGCAGGACCCCCACACCAAGAAGACGCTGCGAGAGCCAGTCATCGGGGTGTGCAAACGGGGGGTCCTAGCATGAGCGCTCCTCTGACTGGGGATACCACGCTATCTGAGAATCAACATCGGGAAACATCTGAGGTCCTCACACTGTGTGGAGCCACCTCAAATATCATGGACAATAGCATTGTTGCAAGGCAAAGAAGAAGAAGGTCCCAACCCAAGAGGGCTAACTTCATTCTCAATAGGAGCATAAGATAAATAGTCAGTAGCAACACACAGCTCCTCATCCACAGGAGGAGGGATCACAGTAGGCGCCTGCACTTCAACCACTATAGGAGGAAAAGAAAGTGCAAGTTATCAACTAGAGTGGGGGTTGAATGGGACATGTCTACAAATTCATCAAATGAATGGGTAATTGAATGAATATCAGAGTTTGGTTACATGGATATTGCAAACAATCTTGGGAACCTAGTGGTAAGTTGGTCCAGTCCTAACCACATGTCTAACCAAAAGACGATGGATTTACCATTCCCAATATAATGTACCACCCCCACACGAAGTATATGCTGAATTGTTGTAATTTCTTTCCAAAATTGGGATCAATTTCTACATGAGGTAGTTGAGACCGGAGCATGTTGGAGGTATTTATGCTTGATAACCATAGTCCACCTTGACCCGTCAACACTTTCTACTCCCACACGGCCATTAGACACCAATTCATGTGCTTGGTATTCAAGATCCCGAGGCTCCCAACCTCTTATGGAGCACATATTATACTCCAGTGAAGCATGTGGTAATTTTGCTTTCCAAGTCTTTACCCCAAAAGAACTTGGATCTAGTAATATCAAATTTAGCAAGAACCACATCTTGAAGCAAATAAAAGATCATGATGAACATGTGGTGGCTAGAGAGGCATGCATTGATCAATGTAGTTTTACCTCTAGTTGATTGACATTTACTAACCTACGGTTCAACGCTTGCAGCCACATGATCAATAATAAAAAGAAAATCCTCAATGGTCAGATGCTTATTGGTCAATGGCATACCCAAGTACTAGATCAGAAGGGCTCCCAATTGAAAGTTCATAATCTATGCAACCCTAAGGCGATCCCCCAAACTCCCTCTGGTGACATATACACCTCTCTTTCTCAAAATTTATTCTAAGACCGATATGGATTTAAAACACATGAGCAGGAACTTCAGGTTCATCAACTAATCGGATTATTCTTGATGAAAATAAGTATATCGTCAAAATACTACAAGTGAGTAATACTCCCTCTGGTCCTTTTTTTCTTTGCGCATAACTTTTTTGTGTTTCCCCTCAATAGTCTACGCATTCCTCTTTTATCTCCATGGTTTCCAACTATGCTCCGCATTAATTGCGCCACTTTCCAACTAATTGCATGCATGATTTGCTCAATCTCCTCATAACTATGTGAGCATGTTGCGAGCCAGGGAGCAGTGCATGCATGCAGAGAGGTAACTGAGGTAGCTGCAGGCATGCGAGCCAGGAGAGCAAATTGATCGCATGTAAATAATAACTGCCCAGCGACGCGATGTGTGCAAAAGCAAGGGAAAATTGTCATGAAAAAATATACGGAGGGAGTACCCTCTTCGCGGAGCTCAGAAAAGACCCCTTTGATGTGATGAGCCATTTTAGTACCCTCTAAGATGTGGGCAAGGGGAATAGGGTCACCTTGCCTGACCCCCTAGAATTTCGAAAGAAAGGGCGATAGGGTTATGTTAAACAAAAGCGGGGTGATAGGGTCACCTTGCCTGACCCCCTAGAATTTCTAAAGAAAGGACTAGGCACCCCATTAATATTGATTGTCGTCTGATCACCATGAACCAAGCTCGTAAGGCTCATTGTTCGTCGAGGCAAAGAAAGAACCACAAAGCCCCGTGTCGCTCCCCCCGGGGCGACCCGGGCATGAATCCTAGCCGATGGGCGCCCGCACCTCTCTCTCGCCTCCTTCCCCACCGCCGTTAGCGATCACCACTGGGAAAAGTCCGCGAGACATCGGCGGCAATGGGCCCTTTCTTTTGCTTGTTTTGTGTCGGGTTGTGCGTGGCAGTTCGGCCAAGTGAGGCGTGTGGTGATGCGACACAGAGGTGCGTGTCGTCGGTGATAGGGCTCTCCGCCCGGGGGAGTGTTGGAGTGGCCTTGTGCATGGTAGGGCATGGGCTGAGCACGGTGTGCAGGTGTGACGGGTCATGAGCGGCCATAGCTGGCAGATCTGAGGAGGCACATGCCCGTGGCGCTTGGGCGTTCTTCCCCTGCATGGATCTGTTGCGTGCTATGCACGGGAGGCGCGTGACTGGGGCTCCATCTCGGTGGCAGCTGGATCTCGTCAAGAGGCACGCCATGAGGTTGTGTAGGCACGCATGCGATGCTGGGAGGTCAGGCATCATGACTGAAAGATCATGGATGTCGCCTAGAGGGTGGGTGAATACGCACTTTAAAATAATTATGATTTAGGCTTGAAACAAATGCAGAATAAAACTAGTGTTTAATTTTTCAAGCACAAAACCTAAATCAACTAGGCTCACCTATGTGCACCAACAACTTATGCTAACCAAGATATAAAACTAAGTGATAGCAAGATATATATCATGAAACACTATGGCTATCACAAAGTAAAGTGCATAAGTAAAGGGCTCGGGTAAGAGATAACCAAGGCACGCGGAGACGATGATGTATCCCGAAGTTGACACCCTTGCAGATGCTAATCTCCATTTGGAGGGTGTGGAGTGATGGCTCGAGAATTTGTGATGATTTAGTAGTGATTCTTGCTTGGTTGCACTAGAATTTTTATTACTCTTTGAATGTTTCTACCGCTAATCTCTAGAAAGACAAGAAAATCCATTTCCCCAATGTTTGGCAAGAAATATCAATTATGGAAGGAAACCAAGGAGGATTGTTGAAAATCAAGCCAAATGGAGCAACTTTCCTGAAGTGACTCGAGTCATTAGGCGCAACAGAGCAAAAGACGGTGTTCCATACGACTGCAAGCGCCCGTATGATCGGCCATATGGATTGCCATCAGCTCCACCACATCTATACAAGCCACTCTCGTGAAGGGCCCGAGGGAAGAAGACAACCCTAGTCGCCGCCACACCACCCAGAACAGGAGAAGAGAGGATCTAAGGAACTATCGAAGATCTTCTTAGTTTTGGTCCTTCCATCTCCATCATCATCATCATCATCACCCCTTTCACTACTTTAAGAGGAATTCCAATTTGGGAGAACAATTGTAATTCTACTCAATCTCATCTGGAGATCAATACTTTTCGAGTTTCCCATTTCATCTTATTGTGGATCTTCCCCATATTATCGATATGGTTTTCATGGGGTTTATCGTTGTTGTGTTGATTCCCGTCTTATGATGTGTTAGTAATTCCCCTAGGTGTGGGACATGTAGGTAAGTGGTAAGATTAATCTGTGCCTATTCTAAATGTCGTCATTTACATTTGTAGTAGTGTGATCTATCTAGTATGTTATTATGTTGTAGTGAACTCTATGCATGTTGTCCAATTTAAGGGCCCATGCAACATGATCTCAACACCTTGATACGTCTCCAACGTATCTACTTTTCCAAACACATTTGCCCTTGTTTTGGACACTAACTTACATGATTTGAATGGAACTAACCCGGACTGACGCTGTTTTCAGCAGAACTACCATGGTGTTATTTATGTCCAGGAGCAAACGTTCTCGGAATGACCTGAAACTTCACGGAGACACTTTTCAGAAAATAAGAAAAATACCTGCCAAAGATGAAGGCCAGGGGGCCCACCGTCTCTCCACGAGGGTGGGGGCGCGCCTGCCCCCCTACAGCGCGCCCCCTACCTCGTGGGCCCCCTGTTGCCTTTCCGACTCCAACTCCACCTCCATATATTGAGTTTCGGGGAGAAAAAAATCAGAGACAAGAAATCATCGCGTTTTACGATACGGAGCCGCCGCCAAGCCCTAAAACCTCTCGGGAGGGCTGCTTTGGAGTCCGTTCGGGGCTCCGGAGAGGGGAATCCGTCACCATCGTCATCATCAACCATCCTCCATCACCAATTTCATGATGCTCACCGTCGTGCGTGAGTAATTCCATCGTAGGCTTGCTGGACGGTGATGGGTTGGATGGGATCTATCATGTAATCGAGTTAGTTTTGTTACGGTTTGATCCCTAGTGTCCACTATGTTCTGAGATTGATGTTGCTATGACTTTGCTATGCTTAATGCTTGTCACTAGGGCCCGAGTGCCATGATTTCAGATCTGAACCTATCATGTTTTCATCAATATATGAGTGTTCTTGATCCTATCTTGCAAGTCTATAGTCACCTACTATGTGTTATGATCCGTTAACCCCGAAGTGACAATAATCGGGATACTTCCCGGTGATGACTGTAGTTTGAGGAGTTCATGTATTCACTATGTGTTAATGCTTTGTTCCGGTACTCTATTAAAAGGAGGCCTTAATATCCCTTAGTTTCCGTAAGGACCCCACTACTGCGGGAGGGTAGGACAAAAGATGTCATGCAAGTTCTTTTCCATAAGCACGTATGACTATATTCAGAATATATGCCTACATTATATCAATGAACTGGAGCTAGTTCTGTGTCACCCTAGGTTATGACTGTTACATGATGAACCGCATCCGGCATAATTCTCCGTCACCGATCCATTGCCTACGAGCTTTCCATATATCGTGCTTTGCTTATTTACTTTTCCGTTGCTATTGCTATCATCACTACGAAATACCAAAAACATTGCTTTTCCTACTGTTACCTTTTGCTACCGCTATCACTACTATCATATTACTTTGCTACTGAACACTTTCCTGCAGATATTAAGTTTCCAGGTGTGGTTGAATTGACAACTTAGCTGCTAATACTTGAGAATATTCTTTGGCTCCCCTTGTGTCGAATCAATAAATTTGGGTTGAATGCTCTACCCTCGAAAACTGTTGTGATCCCCTATACTTTTGGGTTATCACACCTACACAGGTAACACGTATTGTTTAGGAAATGTGTGACCTATGATGTGACAGGTGGAGATATCCATGAGGTACGAAGAAAATATTCTATATGTCATCATCTACATTCGTAGCAGTGTGATCTATCTAGTATATGATATGCCCATTTTACAGCATGTTTTCCTACTGTTATTTATTATGTTTATGATGCTATTCTAATGTCGTTTCTCTCTTATGTTTGCAAGTTTCACTTGAAGAGGGTGATTGCCGGTAGCTGGAATTCTGGACCTAAAAAAGCTACAACAGAGAAGGATATTCTCCACAAATCGAAATGACCTGAAAATTTAAGGAGAAATATTTTGGAATATATAAAAATATTGGCTGAAGAAATATCAGGAGGGCACCCACTAGTGAGCGACAAGCTCAGGGGGCGCCCCGTAGGGTGTGCCCTATGAGCTCGTGGGCCCCCTAGCAGGCCTTCAGTGCTCATCTTCTACTATATGAGGTTATTTGCCCTATAAAAGATAATACGAAGACTTTCGGGACAAGGCACCGCCATCTCGAGGCGTAACCTGGGCAAGAGCACTTTTGCTCTCTGGTGCAGCGATTTCGTCGGGGAAACTTCGCTCTAGGAGGCGGAAATTGAAGCCATCGACATCACCAATGATCCTCTCATCATGGGGGGGCCAATCTTCATCAACATCTTCACCAACACCATCTCCTCTCAAACCTAGTTCATCTCTTGTATTCAATCTTTGTCCCGAAACCTCAGATTGGTACTTGTGGGTTGCTAGTAGTACATCTTGTAGTTAATGCTAGCTGGTTTAATTGGTGGAAGATTAAATGTTAAGATTCTCAAGCATATTCAATACACCTCTGATCTTGAACATGAATATGATTCGTGAGTAGTTACTTTCGTTCTTGAGTACCTGGGAGAAGTCTTTTTATAAGTAATCATGTGAAGTTGGTATTAGTTCGATATTTTTATGATATGTATGTTGTTCTTCCTTTAGTAGTGTCATGTGAATGTTTACTACATGACACTTCACCATACTTGGGCCTAAGGGGAGGCATTGGGGAGTAATAAGTACATGATGGGTTGCGAGAGTGACAAAAGCTTAAACCCTAGTTTATGCGTTATTTCGTAAGGGGCTGATTTGGATCCATATGTTTCATGCTATCGTTCGAGTTATCTTAATTCTTCTTTCATAGTCACGGATGCTTGCGGGAGGGGGTAATCATAAGAGGGTTGCTTGTTCAAGTAAGAACATCACCCTAGCACCGGTTCACCCACATATCAAATTATCAAAGTAGCGAACGCGGATCAACTAAACATGATGAGCATGACTAGATGACAATTCTCATGTGTCCTCTATAACAATTTGCTTCATATAAGAGAACTTTTTGCCTTGTCCTTTGCTATAAAAAGGATTGGGCCACCTTGCTGCACCTTTGTTACTATTGCTACTTGACACTTGTTATGAATTATCCTACTACAAAAATATCTCTTACCGCTACTTTCAGTACTTGTAGAGAATACCTTGCTGAAAACCGCTTATCATTTCCTTCTGCTCCTCGTTGAGTTCAACACTCTTACTTATTGAAAGGACTACGATTGATCCCCTATACTTGTGAGTCATCAAGACTCTTTTCTGGCACCGTTACCGGGGAGTGGAGCGCCTTTGGTAAGGAAACATTTATATTACATGCTGAAATTTACTGTCACTTGTCCCTATGGAGAATAATACTTTGAGGGGCTTGTTCGGGCTATCTTCACCTAAACCAAAAGCAATAAGAGTTTCTCCTCAACCTACTGAACCTACTGAAAATATTTATTATGATATTCCCTTGGGTACGTTAGAGAAACTACTAGCTAATCCTTATGTAGGAGATGAAACAATACATCCTAATATGCACTTGATATATATACATGAAATTTGTGGATTGTTAAGCTTGTAGGTTTATCCGAGGATAAAGTTAAGAACAAGGTATTCCCTTTATATTTGGGGGGAAAGTCATTGACATGGTATAGTCTATTGGATGATACTGGAACATAGGATTGGAACCAGTTGAAGCTGGAATTTCATAAGAAGTTTTATCCTATGCATCTGGTTCATCGTGATCAGAATTATATATATAATTTTTGGCCTCATGATGGAGAAAGTGTATAATGCATTGGTTTGTCAAGAGCTCAAGGACAGAAGACGAAGGAAATTTGGATTCCCATTCAATCCTGGTAATTTATTACCGAGTAAAATGCATTGGCGGTCATCGAACTTGTCTTGATAGCTCACTTTGATCATTATATACGAGATATGGTGATTATACGGTCAGTGGCTCAGCGTATAGCTCCGTATTTGTCGGTTTGATAGTCAAACAGTCTGCATGCGCCTCATCATCTCATGTTCTTTATCTATCTATCTAAGCGGGCCTACCTGTCAGTGGAGAAAGAAATAAAAACAAAAATTATGCGTATTTGAGGAATCAAACCACGGACTCGTCGCTGCAATGCACACTCTTCAGCCAAATGAAAATGAAATACTTTATGTTAAATGCACAAATCGATTTTTTTATATTATACGTGATGCACACATTAGCGCACATCGTCCATAGAGGCAAGTAGCATGTACGCATGCAGACACTCACGCTCACGTTGTCAAACCATGCTAATGCATGCACGTCGCCCTGTCAATCAAAGTCCTACTCATGGCGCAACGCAAACAGTGAGCCCGTCACTTGCGCACCCCGGCGGTGCCTGACATTACTGTTTAGACGTTTGCTGGAGGCCTCCGCAAACACCGAGCATGTATTCACCTAGCTTAACACCAACGGTCATACTCATGACTCGGCGCCTTGATCATGTATATCATCCATCACAAGGACAATCTATAAAACAGCCTAGCTAGAGAGGGTACTATGGTACGAAGTATGTACTATCGTGAGCGACCGATCATAGTGCCACTGCACACGAGTGTGTGTCTGATTGATTCGTCCATTATTCGTAAGTTATGCATGGTTGTGTGGTGTCTAATGGTGGTCGTCGAAGGCTAGCTGGCGACAAGAGCAGTTGCATGGATGCCTGGTTGTCAATACATGCCGCATACGCTTCAAAGGCTCGTCATCCATGAGTTCACATTTTACCACCACGCCAGCGTCTGACCGCCCTGGCCTACCGAAACCCCTTCCATCGCTAGCGCGCTTCCCATATGAAACGGTCACCATCTCTCCAGAACACCAATGCCGCATTCACCGGACTTAACTGCAAGTGCAGTTGGTGTGTCACTGACATGCGGGCCAGATGCCTGTTGGGCCCACATGTCAGCGACCCAACACACTTGCAGTTAAGTCACTGAAGCAGCGTCCGCATTCACGCCCGACGCAACCTCTCACTAGCGCCGACATTGCAGCAGCGCAACAGCTGAGAGAGCGCCCCCCTCGCGGCATCCCGGTGCAAGCGACTCCTCCGCGTTAACGAAACAACGCCCATCCATCCGTCCGCCGCCCACATTAATGACATATGGCTGCCGACAAAGAAGAAGTGCCTATATTCATTCGAGTATCAACCAACGTCAACCAGTTGTCAAACTCCAAGCACTAGGAGAGTGAACGCCAAAAATATTGCTTGGCGCATAGCCCAGAAAAACACAGTCCAGTCATTGGTCCCAACTTGTGCCTTTTGGTTATCGACACATATGGCAGCGAATTGTATTGCATGGAGTCTAAAGATTCCATACAAGTTGGTTGACGCGTATATTCATCTGGCACTTAATCAATCCTCACACCGGGGATGCTCCATTTCATTTGAACTGTACAAAATTTTTGGGTGGTTCATTTTCTCAACCGCCTCCTTTCTTGTCCACAATGTAGAATTTTGGCAAGCTACAAGACCAAGATGAGCCAGTAAACTAGTTGGATGAAAGTAGTAGCCAAGTTGCTCAAGCCTCCCTCAGCATGAGGACACTATTTGAGGATAAACCTACAAGCAAAGTTCATATTGTCTATGCTGCCTCTCATGTACTCGAAAGTTTACTCGTACAAGCATTAATTTTAGCAAGAAGTACCTCCGACTGAACACCATTTACCAGTCTGTACCCTAGGTAATTAAAGTTTGTCCATGGATGATATTGGCTGTGATCTCAATCATTTGGATGCATAAACATACTGAACATGTGTATATCTAAATCTTTTTGTGAATTTTCTATGAATATTGTCATGTGATCTATCAATCATTTGGATGCATACACATGTTGAACTTGTGTATACAGGAATCTTTTGAGTTGTTGATTGTGAATGTTGGCTATGAATATGAACGTGTCATGTGAACCTGAGTTTGATATGAATGTTTACCTTTTATGTTGTACTTGTGTGTGAACTTGTTAGTATGTCTACTATGGGATTTGTGACGTGTGAGTATCAACGGCACACCTTCTTCCCGAGGAGAATTGCACCTACTTTGTTAGGGTAGCAACGGTGCATCGGCTCTTTTTAATATTTTTGCTTTGTCTTCCCCCCTCCCCCGCTCAACCCCTGTCGTAATGTTTTCGGCCTCAAAACAAACATAGTACTGCGTTGTTTTGGGGGCTTGATGAAAAGTCGAGTGCTAGTTTCTGTAGGTTGCCCGCCCAGCAAATGGGTTGCTGGTCCAGCACGGACTGGGAGGCTAAAAATACAAGTTGTATGGTGCAGAGGCAAGTAAAAAACGCCATCGAGAGCCATCCACTGAAGCAAAAAAACACGTCTGATGTGCTTCTTCAGTCGCACCGCCGGCCCCCTCTTTAATCCAGTTCGCTCCGGGATCTAGCTGGTATCATTTTTTCCAGAGGGCAAACAAGTATCAGCTAGGCCTAGGTTTTGTTTTTTAACATGCGTAGCCCACAACATATGGAGACAGTGGTTTCAACTTATTTTTTGAGGTCCATACCAGCCTATGGGCCTCCCAGCGTAGGTTTTACTTTTCTTAAAGATCGACAGCCCAATGTATTTTTTTAATAAAACACAGATCTCTATTCTACTTATCTATATATAAGAATAATATTGTTGTGTCCAATTTATGTTTTCCCTTCTAACCACATTATATATATTTATATTATTACTATTATCGTATATTTTATAGAGACTTATATATACATTATAAAAACATCCATGTGTTATTAACTTATAAAAGTAAATGTTTAACAGAAGTTGGCAAGGAAAATCCTGGTTGTTTTTGACTCACGCGCAAGGAAAATCCTGGTGATTGCGTACAAAAGCTTGCGAAGATTTTACGGACCAATGTAATAATAACGCGCTCATTTTTATTTTGAGCAATAACTCGCTAATTTGTTAATTATATATAATGTGTCGTGCCGGTTTATTTTTTGATATTAATTGCTCCTTCTAACCTAACATTATATATAGACTGAGCCAAGCTAATTCATGTATTTCAAGAAAGTGCAAATGTGCTAGGATTTCTTAGAAAATATTAAATGGGCCGCATTGACACAAAATTATCTGTTCACCCATCCCAGCAAATGGATTGTATGTTCTAGAAAACATGGGTTAAATATATGCCACATTTTTGCAGGCTGACATGTGGGCCAATAGGTCAAAGCCTACGCAGGGCGTTGTCAACTTGGTTCACAAATGATTATGACATCCACAGCCATTGGATTTATATCCAACGGCCGGCATGCACCTTCAATCTCTCGTCTTCTTCCTCAAGTGTCGTTGGGACCACCTGGTCCGGCCTCTAGCGGTGAGCGGCTCTGATTAGCACGCATCGCTGCAAAGCGCTACCCCACCGTCGGCCAGGCTATCCCTCCACCCCTCCACACCTCCTATTATTCTTCACCGACTGTAGCCCCACGCCGCACCAGAACCAGTTATAACCCTTGTACTCCTCTCAATCTACGACTCCACTGCCGCGTCTTCCCATCTCCGGGTTGTTCCCGTCCGGCGCCTCGCCATCATCCACCGCCCCGCTACGCTCGGCGCAGCGTGGTCAACAAACAAGAGTCATCGGAAGAGGATTCTACGTGGAGAGCCTAACGGCTGGGACCCACGAGGTCCATGGTCGCACGCAAGAAAAGTTCCTCCTTATTAAGCTGAAAAAATGTTTGATCCCCCTGACAGCTAGGACCCACTAGTTGTATCTTCGCATGGTAGGAAGTGCCTCCTTGTTATGCGAAAAAAACTATTCCTCCCGTTGACAGCTGGGACCCGTCAGATTTGGTGGCTGACTTGTGGGCCTACTAAGCAGACATGTACGCATGGCTTTGTCAACTTAATCAACAAATGATTCTAGTAGCCGGACCGTTGGATGTTAATCCAACAGCCGTGCTCCTTCTTCAATCTCTGTTCTTGCTCTTGTCTCCCGTGGGCGGCACCGCGGCAGTGCTGTCGCGCACCCGAACCAGTCAAGTTTCCCACTCCTCTCCATATGCGACTCCACTACCGCGTCTTCCCCATCTTCGGGTCATTCCAGTCTGGGGCCTCACCGTCGTCCACCGGCCTTGGTGCACTCGGCACGGTGTGGTCAACGTGGTCAACAAACGAGCGTCATCAGAAGATGACTGTACGTGAGAGGCTGACAGTGGGGATGCACCATGCCCATGGACGCATGCATGCAACTGCATCCTTTTTACCCTAAAAATTAATGTTTTCTCCTCATGACTGTTGGGACCCACCAGCTACATCTTCGCACGCAAGGAAGTGTGTCCTTATTACGGGAAAAAATATCCTCCCTGACAGCTGGGACCCAGCAGCTATATCTTCGCACGCAAGGAAGTGCGTCCTTATCCTCCCTGACAGCTGGGACCCACCCGGTCGAAGCATGCGTACCGTTGTCTGTCTTGTCAGAACGTGTATGTACATACTGGTCGATCGGTCGCTCTGCAACGATGAATTGTGGCCGAGTAAGTAGCGGCACATGTCATAGTAGAGCCCCCCATGTAGTAGTTCAGGTTGTCCTGTCTAAACCGTGTACACGTACATACAGCTACACGCCAAAAAATACAGCCATGTACATACATACGGGCGAGGTCTCGACCGCCTACTCGAGCATATGTATGGCGAGGGCTCGTGTACCTGGTTGGGTCGGAACGGAGAAACTGCGTCGTCGTCGTGTTCATCGGGAGGCAACAAAATGCGATCGTGTTCATCGGGTGGCAACGGAATACGTCGTGTTCATCGGGAGCCAACCGGCTTGGACGAAACAACCGATCGAAATGAGGCATGGCGTACCACAGAACAGAGGAAACAGCCTTGTGTTCGACCGGCCACGGTCGAAATGGGATCCTGTTCATCGGGAGGGGTCTGGCGTGCCGCAAAACGGAGGAAACAAACTTCTCTTGGACCTCCTATGGTCGAAACGGGGTCCTGTTGATCGGGAGGAGTGTGGCATACCGCAAAACGGAGGAAACGGGCTTGTGTTGGAGCGCTACGATCGAAACTAGGTCCTGTTCATCGGGAGGGGTGTGGCGTACCACAAAACGGGACTCCACGGGATACTGTTCATCTCCACCGTCGACTGCCTCCATGGGCTACTATTCGTCCACCGTCGACCTCCTCCAGCCTCCACCTGTGACTTTTCATCCACGGGCCACTGTTCATCCAGCCTCCACCGCTCCTCCACCAGCTACTGTTCAACCAACCCTCTCCATGGGGTCCTATTCAACCACCCCTCCATGGGCTACTGTTCATCTAGCCCTCCACCAGCTACTGTTCAACCATCCATCCACGGGGTCCTGTTCATCCATCCCTTTGCGGGGCCCTGTTCATCCACCCCCAACCGGCTCGATCGGGGTCCTATTCATCCAGCGGTAATGACCTCTACTACCACAGGGTCTTGTTCATCCAACCCCCCACCGGGAACTGTTCATCCAAACCCCCAACAACGCTCACTGTTCATCAAGGGAAGGAGGCAGCCGGGTTCGATCGGCTTTAGTTAGTAGCAGTAGCGAAGGAATTACTCGGGTTCAGTTAACAGCAAGGGATCGATCGGGGTACAATAATGTAGCTAGTGCAATCGCTCGGGTTCAGTTAGAGCCCAATTCCTCGCTCGGGTTCAGTTAGAGTGCAACGCCTCGCACACACGCGTGTACGTGTACGAGAGAAACGCGCAAACCTGCATGCATCGCTCGGCCCCGACCACCCACCGTAACCGGGAAATCCCCGATATTTTCCTTGCCCTTGCTTCTACCATGGTTTTTTCCGTCATGGATGGCTCAAAGAATGTCATGCAGCTGCGTCTCCGGACCGCCCAGGACGAAAAGCCCATTTGCTGTCATGATTTTTTGTCATAGAAGTAGGAGCCCACCACATCTATGATGATACTGGGTTTTGTCACAATTATCATCATAGAAGTGTCATAAGCATGACAGAAAAAAAATTGTTCGGCCCAAAATGTCACGGATGTGTCTTTTTTTGTAGTGTATGTACCAGTAGCTATGTGTTTGATCTCTCTCTCTCTCTCATGTTCTTGATTTGGCACGATCTTCATGTACTGCGAGATTTGCTATTATAGTTGGATCTTATGATGTTTCTCCCCCTCTACCTTCTTGCATTGGATTGAGTTTTCCCTTTGAAGTTATCTTATCGAATTGAGTCTTTAAGGATTTGAGAACACTTGATGTATGTCTTGCATGTGCTTATCTGTGGTGATAATGGGATATTCACGTGATCTACTTGATGTATGTTTTGGTGATCAACTTGCGGGTCTGTGACCTTGTGAACTTATGCACAGGGGTTGGCACACGTTTTCATCTTGACTCTTCTGTAGAAACTTTGGGGCACTCTTTGAATTTCTTTGTGTTGGTTTGAATAGATGAATCTGAGATTGTGTGGTGCATATCGTATAATCAAACCCGCGGATACTTGTGGTGACATTGGAGTATCTAGATGACATTAGGGTTTTGGTTGATGTGTATCTTAAGGTCTTATTTTAGTACGAACTCTAGGGCTGTTTGTGACACTTATAGGAACAGCCCAATAGATCGATCAGAAAGAATAACTTTGAGGTGGTTTCGTACCCTACAATAATCTCTTCGTTTATTCTCCACTATTAGTGACTTTGGAGTGACTCTTTGTTGCATGTTGAGGGATTGTTATATGATCTAATTATGTTATCATTGTTGAGAGAACTTGCACTAGTGAAAGTATGAACCCTAGGCCTTGTTTCGAAGCATTGCAATATCGTTTTTTCTCACTTTTACCACTTGATACCTTGCTGTTTTTATATTTTCATATTACAAAAACCTATATCTACCATCCATATTGCACTTGTATCACCATCTCTTCGTCGAACTAGTGCACCTATATCATTTACCATTGTGTTGGGTGTGTTGGGGACACAAGAGACTCTCTGTTATTTGGCTGCAGGGTTGTTTGAGAGAGACCAACTTCATCCTACGCCTCCCATGGATTGATAAACCTTAGGTCATCCACTTGAGGGAAATTTGCTACTGTCCTACAAAACTCTGCACTTGGAGGCCCAACAACATCTACAAGGATAAATTTGCATAGTAGAAATCACTGTGTAGTTTCCCACACTTATATTTTGTCTATGCTGTTGTGTCTTAAAAATATATGATTTGAACCGTGTCTCTATCTTGCTTTGGCAACATAAACTAGAATGGTATGGACAGTACAGTGACCATAGTACATAGATATATGTTTGTTTCATGTTGTTATCCTGTCCACCTTACTACTCAACCGGTTTACCAAAATGAGTTTCGTATACTACATGCTAAGCCTGTGATGTGTCTGCTTGTTTCTCTTGCAGAATGCGAACAAAATATTGGAGAAGAGCACCATGATACGTCTCCAACGTATCTATAATTTTTGATTGCTCCATGCTATATTATCTACTGTTTTAGACATTATTGGGCTTTATTATCCACTTTTATATTATTTTTGGGACTAACCTATTAACCAGAGGCCCAGCCCAGAATTGTTGTTTTTTACCTGTTTTAGGGTTTCGAAGAAAAGGAGTATCAAACGGAGTCCAAACGGAATGAAACCTTCGGAAACATGATTTTCTCATCAGATAAGATCCAGGAAACTTGGACCCTCCGTCAAGAAAGCAACGAGGTGGTCACGAGGGTGGAGGGCGCCCCCCTAGGGCGCGCCCCCTGCCTCGTGGGCCCCTCGAAGCTCCACCGACGTACTTCTTCCTCCTATATATATCCACGTACCCCCAAATGATCGGGGATGGAGCCAAAAACCTAATTCCACCGCCGCAACTTTCTGTATCCACGAGATCCCATCTTGGGCCCTGTTTCGGAGCTCCATCGGAGTGAGCATCGATCACAGAGGGCTTCTACATCATCATCCAAGCCCCTCCGATGAAGTGTGAGTAGTTTACTTCAGACCTACGGGTCCATAGTTAGTTTCTAGATGGCTTCTTCTCTCTTTTTGGATCTCAATACAATGTTCTACCCCTCTCTCATGGAGATCTATTCGATGTAATCTTCTTTTTGCGGTGTGTTTGTTGAGACCGATGAATTGTGGGCTTATGATCAAGTCTATCTATGAAAAATATTTGAATCTTCTCTGAATTCTTTTATGTATGATTGGTTATATTTGCAAGTCTCTTCAAATTATCAGTTTAGTTTGGCCTACTAGATTGGTTGTTCTTGGCATGGGAGCAGTGCTTAGCTTTGGGTTTGATCTTGCGGTGTCCTTTCCCAATGACAGAAGGGGCAGCAAGGCACGTATTGTATTGTTGCCATCGAGGATAACAAGATGGGGTTTTTATCATATTGCATGAAACTATCCCTCTACATCATGTCATCTTGCTTAAGGCATTACTCTGTTTTTAACTTAATACTCTAGATGCATGCTGGATAGCGGTCGATGAATGGAGTAATAGTAGTAGATGCAAAATCGTTTCGGTCTACTTGTCTCGGACGTGATGCCTATATACATGATCATACCTAGATATTCTCATAACTATGCTCAATTCTGTCAATTGCTCAACAGTAATTTGTTCACCCACCGTCGAATACTTATGCTCTTGAGAGAAGCCGCTAGTGAAACCTATGGCCCCCGGGTCTCTTTCTCATCAATCACTTTATTATTGCTTTGCTTTTACTTTTTACTTTGCATCTCTATACCAAAAATACCAAAAATAGTATTTATCATCTCTATCAGATCTCACTTTCGTAAGTGACCGTGAAGGGATTGACAACCCCTAAGCGCGTTGGTTGCGTTGAGCTATTGTTTTTGTGTAGGTACGAGGGACTCGCACATAGCCTCCTACTGGATTGATACCTTGGTTCTCAAAAACTAAGGGAAATACTTACGCTACTTTGCTGCATCATCCTCTCCTCTTCGGGGAAATCCAACGCAGTGCTCAAGAGGTAGCAAGAAGAATTTCTGGCACCGTTGCTGGGGAGCATAGCTCTATTCTTTGAGTCACTTGGGATTTATATCTGCTGGACACTATGAAGAATTTGAAAGACGCTAAGACAACAATTTATCCCTCAACTACGAGGGGAGGTAAGGAACTGCCATCTAGCTCTGCACTTGATTCACCTTCTGTTATGAGTAAGCTTGCGACACCTAAACCTGCTTCTGCTATTCGTTCTCATATGTCGCATGTTATTGATGATGCTACTTCTGCTATACATGATACTTATGATGAAACTACTTCTATGCCTGATACTACTATGCCATGTAGTGATTTTCTCGAGGAACGACTTGCTAGGGCTAGAGAGATTGAAAACATTGAATCTGATTATGAGGATGAAAGTGATGATGAAGAATCACTTGTTATTCCTGAGGGTTATTTATTTGATCACGAAGCTTCTTTAACTATTTTAGCTTGCAAAGATAGATATGAACTCAAAAGGTTATTAGCTAAATGGAATAAGCAATCTCTAAATGCTAGGACGAGACCTGACCCTGCTTTTTCTACTTCACCTATCTATGTTGCTGATAAGGATTATGAATTCTCTATTGATCCTGATAAAATTACTTTGGTTGAATCTGATCCTTTTCATGGCTATGAATCTGAAACTGTTGTGGCACATCTTACTAAATTAAATGATATAGCTACCCTGTTCACTAATGATGAGAGATCTCGCTACTTTTATATCCTCAAAATATTTCCGTTCTCATTAAAGGGTGATGCTAAGATATGGTTTAATTCTCTTGATCTTGGTTGTGTGCGTAGTCCCCAGGATATGATTTACTACTTCTCTACTAAATATTTCCCTGCTCGTAAGAAACAAGCTGCTTTAAAGGAAATATACAACTTTGTGCAAATTAAAAAACAGAGTCTCCCACAAGCTTGGGGGAGGCTTCTCAAGTTACTTCATGCTTTGCCTGATCATCCTCTTAAGAAAAACGAAATACTTGATATCTTTTATAATGGACTAACTGATGCTTCCAGAGATTACCTGGAGAGTTGTGCTGGTTCTCTTTTCAAGCAAAGAACACCGGATGAAGCTGAAATCTTATTGAATAATATGTTGAAAAATGAAAATAATTGGGCACCTCCTGAGCCACCTCCTGAGCCAGGTCCTGCTCCAATTAATGATCCTATTCCTAAACCAACTCCGAAGAAGAGAGGTATTCTATTTCTCAGTCCCGGAGATATGAAAGAGGCAAAGAAATCCATGAAATAAAAAGGTATTAAAGCTAAAGATGTTAAGAATTTAGCTCCTATTGAAGAAATACATGGTCTTAATTTACCTCCTATTGAAGAAACATATGATCTTGATCCTTTTACTTATTGAAGAACCTCCAGACCTCGATAACCCGACATAGGTAGTAAAGGTAAATTCTCTCTATAGACATGATAAAGCTGAAATCCCTCCTACTAAAATTGCTAGTCAATGCTTGGATGAGTTTGATAATTTTATGTTTAAGCAAAAGACTTCAATGCTTATTTTGGTAGACAATTAAAACAAGATGCTGATATGATTAAACACTTGGGTGACTATATGGCTAATATTAGAGGTGAACTTAAACTTGTTAGCAAACATGCTTCTATGGTTACCACTCAAGTAGAACAAGTACTTAAAGCTCAAAAAGAATTGCTCAATGAGATGAATAGTAAGAAAAAGGATTATGATGTTAAAGTGGCTACTAGAACTGGTAGAATGACTCAGGAACCTTTGTATCCTGAAGGCCACCCTAAGAGAATTGAGCAAGATTCTCAGAGAAATAATATTGATGCACCTAGTTCTTCTAAAAAGAAGAAAAAGAAAAATGATAGAACTGTGCAAACTTCTAGTGAACCTATTGCTGAACCACCTGATAATCCAAATGATATATCTATGTCTGATGCTGAAACACAATCTGGCAATGAACATGAACCTAATGAAAATGTTAATGATGATGTTCATAATAATGCTCAACCTAGTAATGATAATGATGTAGAAATTGAACCTGTTGTTGATCTTGATAACCCACAATCAAAGAATCAATGTTATGATAAGAAAGACTTTGTTGCTAGGAAACATGGTAAAGAAAGAGAGCCTTGGGTTCAGAAACCCATGCCTTTTCCTCCCAACCCATCTAAGAAAAAGGATGATGAGGATTTTGAGCGCTTTGCTGAAATGATTAGAAATATATTTTTGCGTATGCGATTGACTGATATGCTCAAAACCAATCCTTATGCTAAGTACATGAAAGATATTATTACAAATAAAAGAAAGATACCAAAAGCTGAAATTTCCACCATGCTTGCTAATTATACTTTTAAGGGTGGAATACCAAAGAAACTTGGAGATCCAGGAGTACCTACTATACCATGCTCCATTGAAAGAAACTATGTTAAAACTGCTTTATGTGATATTGGAGCCGGTGTTAGTGTTATGCCTCTCTCTTTATATCGTAGACTTGACTTGAATAAGTTGACACCTACTGAAATATCTTTGCAAATGGCTGACAAATCAACTGCTATACCTGTCGGTATTTGTGAGGACGTGCCTGTTGTGGTTGCAAACGTTACTATTTTAACGGACTTTGTTATTCTTGATATTCCCGAGGACGATAGTATGTCTATTATTCTTGGAAGACCTTTTCTTAATACTGCAGGGGCTGTTATTGATTGCAACAAAGGCAATGTCACTTTTCATGTTAATGGTAATGAGCATATGGTACACTTTCCGAGGAAACAACCTTAAGTTCATAGTATCAATTCTATCGGAAAAATTCCATCGATTATATTTGGAGGTTTTGAATTTCCTCTTCCTACTGTCAAGAAGAAATATGATATACTTATTATTGGGGATGTGCATATCCCCGTTGAGGTAACCTAGTGTTATTCGAAATTTCTCCGGTTTCATGTTAATCGGAATGAGTTTGTTAACAAAACTTGATCAACCTTGTTAGTGGATTCCTTTTGATGAGCATGAGATGGATGAAACTAGAGAGCACAACCTTCTGTACCCCACTTTTACTTTCTGTTATTTAGTTGAAATAAAATAAAAATAAATAATTTTCTGTCTATTATCTGATTATCCATGCAATATAAAATACCTCGAAAATAAAAGTTCTCCAAATGCCCTGAAAATTAAATATGATTTTTAATAGAATATTTGAGGATTTATGGAACAAAGAACACACCAGGAGGGCCAACCACCTTGCCACGAGGGTGGAGGGCGCGCCCACCCCCCTAGGGCGCACCCCCCTGCCTCGTGGGCCCATGGTGGCCCTCCTCCACTTATTCTTTCACCCACACACTCCTTCTTCCTCCCCCAAACATGAAAAACTAGCTCAAACCCGAGTCCAAGCTCGTTTTGCTGCCATTTTCGATCTCCTTGCTCAAAGCACCTCTCACAAAACTGCTTGGGGAGATTGTTCCTTGGTATGTGGCTCCTCCATTGGTCTAATTAGTTTTTGTTCTAGTGCTTTATTATTGCAAATTTTTGCTGCTTAGGTGACCCTGTTCTTGAGCTTGCATGTCAAATTTATATGGTCAAAAGTAGTTTTGATGCATGATATAGGCCCTAGGCACTTGTAGGAGTGGTTGGTATCAATATTATTGAGTTTGGTTCACTTTTATTTTGAAGTTACTAAAAATTTCAGAATTTTTCAGAAAATGATGAGGAGATTATTGAGGGGCTCATCGAGCCAAAGCTCGAAGGAAAAGGCACCGAAGCCTAAGTATAATTTGCCGCGCACCGCGGAGGTTCGGGCGTGTGAATGGCCTTCCGAGGATTTCTTGAGAGCAGCCGGGATTTATGAAGATTTTCATGAGTTGGCTCATAATGCAGGCCTCACCGCTTTCCTCCATGAACAATGTGATCAGTATCTCTTACTCACAAATACCTTTGTGCAAAACTTTCATTTTCATTCTAGGAACTCACCACCTACGGTGGAGTTTCATTTATATGATGAGCATAAGGAGATGTCACTTTATGATTTTTGTCGGATTTGTTTAGTCCCTTTTGAGGGCAAGACATAAGAACCACATCGTGATGATGTGGAGGGATTTATTAATACTATCACTGTAGGGGAAACTAGGAAGGTTTCTGATGCACGAATCACTAGCATACATTTTCATGTATTATGTTACTTTGCATTATTTGCTAGTCGTTGCTTAATTGGTCGCGGAAACTATGGAAACCTTAGTATCCCTGATATTATTATTTTACTCCAAGGTTTATACAGTGTTAACACTTTTAGTATGGGCGGCATTATTGCTAGACGGTTAAGTATGAACCATACTAAGGGCCCCATCTTTGGAGGCATCTATGCTACACGCCTAGCTGCACATTTTAACATACCTATTAGGCATGCTGAGAAGGAAGAAAAAGTGCTGCCTCGTGTTTATTTAGATTATAAAAGTATGGTGGCACATGCTTTTATTGTTAAGAATAGGGCAGGAGAGCTTAAATATCAATTGTTCTTTAATAAACATCATCCTGAGACTATTACCTTGCCTGCTCCTTCTTTGTTTGATTTGACTGTAGGCACGTACCTTTTTCCGTTGACGGCTATCCACGCCTATCGGAACCCTGCACCAGCCAAGGAGCCAGAACCGGGACCACAATTTGATCCTTCACGACAGTCTAACTATCAGTGGGATTCGGAGATGATTGCCAGCCAGTGGCAATCGGAGCCCTCTTCTTCCTCATCGTAGTACGACCCCAACTACTATTATGGATATCAGCCAGGCCAGCCATGGCCATAAACCAAATTAGGCCAAAAGCCTAAGCTTGGGGGAGTATGTATTTCTCACCGACATTACATTTATGTTCACACACACTCATTGCTAGATGTCAGTGGTCATACTTTTTCATTGTATCATCCATACTAGTTTATTTCCTTTTATGCTTTCTTCTTGTGTGTTTAATAAACCTTCAGAAAAAACCAAAAAAATTTAGTTGTAGCTTTTAATTAATTTACTTTCCATGCTTGTAGTAGTAATTAAAAAGAAAACCCAAAAAGATTTCTCGTTCTTCTTTTTCTTGTTGGGAGCTTTCCCGTGTAAATAGTTTTATTTCTTTTCTTTTATTTGGGGGTCAGTAGGAGAAGACCATGATTAAATTGTTGAAATGGCTCTTATATGCATTATTGTTGATTTAACCAAGAGCCCATGGTGCTTTGTCTTCTCCTGTTTATTGAATGCCTGCAGATTCCATCTTAGTCCAATGCACGTGCACTCTTATTATTATTCACATCGTTCAGTCGTGCAAGTGAAAGGCAATTATGATGATATATGATGGACTGACTGAGATGAGAAAAGCTGGTATGAACTCGACCTCTTTTGTTTTTGTAAATATGATGAGTTCATCGTTCTTGATTCAGCTTGTTATGAATAAACATGTTTGCAATGACAATTACAGATCATAGTTGCTTCTGCCATGCTTGATTAGCTATGAGTTATAATGGTTTACCTTGTGTGCCAACATGCTATTAAAATGGTTATGATGTGGTATGATAGGGTGGTATCCTCCTCTGAATGATTTAAGTGACTTGACTTGGCACATGTTCACGCATGTAGTTGAAACAAATCAACATAGCCTTCACGATATTTATGTTCATGGTGGATTATATCCTACTCATGCTTGCATCCAATGTTTATTAATTTTAATGCATGTACATGGCTGTTGTCACTCTCTAGTTGGTCGCTTCCAAGTCTTTTGCTAGCCTTCACCTGTACTAAGCGGGAATACTGCTTATGCATCCAAACTCCTTAAACCCCAAAGTTATTCCAGATGAGTCCACTATACATTCCTATATGCGGTATCTACCTGCCGTTCCAAGTAAATTTGTATGTGCCAAACTCTAAACCTTCAAATAATCATCCTGTTTTGTATGCTCGAATAGCTCATGTATCAACTAGGGTTGTCTATATCTTCCGTGTTAGGCGGGTTATTCTCAAGAGGAGTGGACTCCGCTCCTCACTCACGAGATAAATGATTGGTCACCGGGATGCCCAGTCCCATGCTTTATGCAAACTAAATCAAAATAATTGCAAACAAAACTCCCCCTGGGACCTGATGTATGTTGGAGGCACTCGTAGTTTCGAGCAAGCCATGGATTGATGTTTGTTGGTGGAGGGGGAGTATAAACTTTACCATTCTGTTTGGGAACCGCCTATAATGTGTGTAGCATGGAAGATATCGCCATCTCTTGGTTGTTATGTTGACAATGAAAGTATACCGCTCAAAATGTTATTCACCTCTATTTCAAAACCGAGCTCTGGCACCTCTACAAATCCCTGCTTCCCTCTGCAAAGGGCCTATCTATTTACTTTTATGTTCAGTCCTCACCCTCTTATTAAAAGGCACTAGCTGGAGAGCACAGCTATCATTTGCATTCATTATTGTTAATTTATATTGGGTGTGACTATGATTGGATCTCTTTTACCATGAATTACAATGTCTAGTCAATCCTTGATCTTTAAAGGTGCTCTGCATTTATGTTTTGCGGTCTGAGAAAGGGCTAGCATGATGCCATCTTGTTATATCACATTATGATTGTTTTGAGAAAGTGTTGTCATCCGAGATTTATTATTATGACTTGCTAGTTGATTATGCTATTGATATGGGTAATCATGAGACCTGAGAATTATTGCAAATGTGGTTAGTTATAATCTTTGCTGAAAACTTGAATGCTAGCTTGACATATTTACAACAACAAGAGCAAACAGAGTTTGTAAAAGTTTTTCTTTATTTCTTTCAGTTTGTCAACTGAATTGCTTGAGGACAAGCAAGGGTTTAAGCTTGGGGGAGTTGATACGTCTCCGATATATCTACTTTTCCAAACACTTTTGCCCTTGTTTTGGACTCTAACTTGTATGATTTGAATGGAACTAACCCGGACTGACGTTGTTTTCAGCAGAATTGCCATGATGTTGTTTTATGTGCAGAAAACAAAAGTTCTCGGAACAACCTGAAACTCCACGGAATATCTTACAATAAATAATAAAAAATCCTCGCCAAAGATGAAGACCAGGGGGCCCACACCCTTGCCACGAGTGTGGGGGCGCCACCCCCTAGGGCGCGCCCCCCTACCTCGTGGGCCCCCTGGAGGCCCCCCGACTCCAACTCCAACTCTATATAACTGCTTTCAGGGAGAAAAAAATAAGAGAGATGAAATCATCACGTTTTACGATGCGGAGCCATCGCCAAGCCCTAAAGCCTCTCGGGAGGGCTGATCTGGAGTCTGTTCGGGGCTTCGGAGAGGGGGATTCGTCACCGTCATCATCATCAACCATCCTCCATCACCAATTTCATGATGCTCACCGTCGTGCGTGAGTAATTCCATCGTAGGCTTTCTAGACGGTGATGGGTTGGATGAGATTCACCATGTAATCGAGTTAGTTTTGTTAGGGTTTGATCCCTAGTATCCACTATGTTGTGAGATTGATGTTGCTATGACTTTGCTATGCTTAATGCTTGTCACTAGGGCCCGAGTGCCATGATTTCAGATCTGAACCTATTATGTTTTCATCAATATATGAGAGTTCTTGATCCTATCTTGCAAGTCTATAGTCACCTATTATGTGTTATGATCCGTTAACCCCGAAGTGACAATAATCGGGATATTTACCGGCGATGATCGTAGTTTGAGGAGTTCATGTATTCACTATGTGCTAATGCTTTGTTCCGGTTCTCTATTAAAAGGAGGCCTTAATATCCCTTAGTTTCCATTAGGACCCCGCTGCCACGGGAGGGTAGGACAAAAGATGTCATGCAAGTTCTTTTCCATAAGCACGTATGACTATATTCGGAATACATGCCTACATTACATTGACGAATTGGAGCTAGTTCTGTGTCACCCTATGTTATGACTGTTACATGATGAACCGCATGCGGCATAATTATCCATCATTGATCCGATGCCTACGAGCTTTCCATATACTAGTTTACACTTATTTACTTTCCCGTTGCTATTGTTACAATCACTACAAAATACCAAAAACATTACTTTGCTTTTGTTACTCTTTTGTTACCGTTACCATCACTATCATATTACTTTGCTACTAAACACTTTGCTGCAGATACTAAGTTTCCAGGTGTGGTTGAATTGACAACTCAGCTGCTAATACTTGAGAATATTCTTTGGCTCCCCTTGTGTCGAATCAATAAATTTGGGTTGAATACTCTACCCTCAAAAGCTGTTGCAATCCCCTATACTTGTGGGTTATCAAGACTAATTTCAAGAAATTCTTCTTGCTACCTCTTGAGCACTGCGTTGGATTTCCCCAAAGAGGAGAGGATGATGCAGCAAAGTAGTGTAAGAATTTCCCTCAGGTTTTGAGAACCAAGGTATCAATCCAGTAGGAGGCTACACGCGAGTCCCTCGTACCTACACAAAAACAATAGCTCAACGCAACCAATGCGCTTAGGGGTTGTCAATCCCTTCACGGTCACTTATGAAAGTGAGATCTGATACATATGATAAATAATATTTTTGGTATTTTTGGTATAGAGATGCAAAGTAAAAAGTAAAAGCAAAGTAAAAGAAAAGCAATAATAAAGTGATGGAGATTGATATGATGAGAAAGAGACCCGGGGGACATAGGTTTCACTAGTGGCTTCTCTCAAGAGCATAAGTATTCGACGGTGGGTGAACAAATTACTGTTGAGCAATTGACAGAATTGAGCATAGTTATGAGAATATCTAGGTATGATCATGTATATAGGCATCACGTCCGAGACAAGTAGACTGAAACGATTCTGCATCTACTACTATTACTCCACTCATCGACCGCTATCCAGCATGCATCTAGAGTATTAAGTTAAAAACAGAGTAACGCCTTAAGCAAGATGACATGATGTAGAGGGATAGTTTTGTGCAATATGATAAAAACCCCATCTTGTTATCCTCGATGGCAACGATACAATACGTGCCTTGCTGCCCCTTCTGTCACTGGGAAAGGACACCGCAAGATCGAACCCAAAGCTAAGCACTTCTCCCATGGCAAGAACAACCAATCTAGTAGGCCAAACTAAACTGATAATTCGAAGAGACTTGCAAAGATAACCAATCATACATAAAAGAATTCAGAGAAGATTCAAATATTATTCATAGATAGACTTGATCATAAACCCACAATTCATCGGTCTCAACAAACACACCGCAAAAAGAAGATTACATCGAATAGATCTCCACGAGAGAGGGGGAGAACATTGTATTGAGATCCAGAAAGAGAGAGGAAGCCATCTAGCTACTAACTATGGACCCGTAGGTCTGAAGTAAACTACTCACACTTCATCGGAGGGGCTTGGATGATGATGTAGAAGCCCTCCGTGATCGATGCCCCCTCCGGCGGAGCTCCGAAACAGGCCCCAAGATGGGATCTCGTGGATACAGAAAGTTGTGCCGGTGGAATTAGGTTTTTGGCTCCGTCCCCGACCGTTTGGGGGTACGTGGATATATATAGGTGGAAGAAGTACGTCGGTGCAGCTTCGAGGGGCTCACGAGGCAGGGGCGTGCCCTCCACCCTCGTGACCACCTCGTGGCTTTCTTGACGGAGGGTCCAAGTCTCCTGGATCTTATCTGATGCGAAAATCACGTTTCTGAAGGTTTCATTCTGTTTGGACTCCGTTTGATATTCCATTTCTTCGAACCCTAAAACAGGCAAAAAATAGCAATTCTGGGATGGGCCTCCGGTTAATAGGTTAGTCCCAAAAATAATATAAAAGTGGATAATAAAGCCCAATAATGTCTAAAATAGTAGATAATATAGCATGGAGCAATAAAAAATTATAGATACGTTGGAGACGTATCAAGCATCCCCAAGCTTAATTCCTGCTCGTCCTCGAGTAGGTAAATGATAAAAACAAATTTTTTGATGCGGAGTGCTACTTGGCATAATTTTAACGTAATTCTTCTTAATTGTGGTATGAATATTCAGATCCGAAAGATTCAAGACAAAAGTTCATGTTGACATAAAAATGATAATACTTCAAGCATACTAACTAAGCAATTATGTCTTCTCAAAATGACATGGCCAAAGAAAGTTCATCCCTACAAAATCATATAGTTTAGTCATGTTTCATTTTCGTCACACAAGAATGCTCTCATCATGCACAACCCCGATGACAATCCAAGCAATTGTTTCATACTTTAGTAATCTCAAACCTATAAACTTTCACGCAATATATGAGCGCGAGCCATGGATGTAGCACTATGGGTGGAATAGAATATAAAGAGGGGGTTATGTGGAGAAGACAAAAATGAGAAATTCTCACATCAACGAGGCTGATCAATGGGCTATGGAGATGCCCACCGATTGATGTTAATGCAAGGAGTAGGGATTGCCATGCAACGGATGCACTAGAGCTATAAATGTATGAAAGCTCAACAAAAGAAAATAGTGGGTGTGCATCCAACTTGCTTGCTCATGAAGACCTAGGGCACTTGAGGAGGCCCATTGTTGGAATATACAAGCCAAGTTCTATAATGAAAAATTCCCACTAGTATATGAAAGTGATAACATGAGAGACTCTCTACTATGAAGATCATGGTGCTACTTTGAAGCACAAGTGTGGTAAAAGGATAGTAACATTGTCCCTTCTCTCTTTTTCTCTCATTTTTTGGGACTTCTCTTTTTTATGGCCTTTCTTTTTTTGGGCCTTCTCTTTTTTTATGGCCTTTCTTTTTTTATTTATTTATTCCTCACTTGGGACAACGCTCTAATAATGATGATCATTACACTTCTATTTATTTACAACTCGATGATTACAACTCGGTACTAGAACAAAGATGACTCTATATGAATGCCTTCGACGGTGTACCGGGATATGCAATGAACCAAGAGTGAGATGTATGAAAGAATTATGAACGGTGGCTTTGCCATAAATACTATGTCACCTACATGATCATGCTAAGCAATATGACAATGATGAATGTGTCATGATGAACGGAATGATGCAAAGTTGCATGGCAATATATCTTAGAATGGCTATGGAAATGCCATAATAGGTAGGTATGGTGGCTGTTTTGAGGAAGATATAAGGAGGTCTATGTGTGAAAGAGCGTATCATATCACGGGGTTTGGATGCACCGGCGAAGTTTGTGCCAACTCTCAATGTGAGAAAGGGCAATGCACGGTACCGAAGAGGCTAGCAAGGATGGAAGGGTGAGAGTGTGTATAATCCATGGACTCAACATTAGTCATAAAGAACTCACATAATTATTGCAAAAATCTACAAGTCATCAAAAACCTCGGCACTACGCGCATGCTCCTATGGGGTAGATTGGTAGGAAAAGACCATCGCTCGTCCCCGACCGCCACTCATAAGGAAGACAATCAAATAACACCTCATGTTTCAAATTTGTTGCCTAACGTTTACCATACGTGCATGCTACAGGACTTGCAAAATTAAACACAAGTATTTCTCAATTTCACAACTACTCAACTAGCATGACTTTGATATTATTACCTCCATATCTCAAAACAATCATCAAGCATCAAACTTTTCTTAGTATTCAACACACCCGTACGAAAGTTTTATTATTAATCTTGCATACCAAGCATATTAGGATTTTAAGCAAATTACCATGATATTAAGACTCTCAAAATAATCTAAGTGAAGCATGAGAGATCAATAGTTTCTATAAAACAAATCCACCATCGTGCTCTAAAAGATATAAGTGAAGCAGTAGAGCAAAATTATATAACCCAAAAGATATAAGTGAAGCACATAGAGTACTCTATCAAATTCCAAATCATGTATGGCTCTCTCAAAAGGTGTGTACAGAAAGGATGATTGTGGTAGACTAACAAGCAAAGACTCAAATCATAAAAGACGCTCCAAGCAAAACACATATCATGTGGTGAATAAAAATATAGCTCCAAGTAAAGTTACCGATAGAAGTAGATGAAAGAGGGGATGCCTTCCGGGGCATCCCCAAGCTTTGGCTTTTAGGTGTCCTTAGATTATCTTGGGGGTTCCATGGGCATCCCCAAGCTTAGGCTCTTTCCACTTCTTGTTCCATAATCCATCAAATCTTGACCCAAAACCTGAAAACTTCACAACACAAAACTTAAAGTAGAAAATCTCGTGAGCTCCGTTAGCGAAAGAAAACAAAAGACCACTTCAAGGTACTGTAATGAACTCATTCTTTATTTATATTGGTGTTTAACCTACTGTATTCCAACTTCTCTATGGATTATAAGTTATTTTACTAGCCATAGATTCATCAAAATAAGCAAACAACACACGAAAAACAGAATCTGTCAAAAACAGAACAGTCTGTAGTAATATGAAGCTAGAGCAATATATGGAACCCCAAAAATTCTAAAATAAATTTCTGGTCGTGAGGAATTTACCTATTAATCATCTTCAAAAAGAATTAACTAAATATCACTTGCCAAATAAAAATGACAGCAGTTCTCGTGAGCGCTAAAGTTTCTGTTTTTTACAGCAAGTTCAACAAGACTTTCCCCAAGTCTTCCCAACGGTTCCACTTGGCACAAACACTAATTAAACACAAAAAAACACAACCAAAACAGAGTCTAAATAATTTATTTATTACTAAACAGGAGCAAAAAGCAAGGAAACATAAAAATGGGTTGCCTCCCAACAAGCGCTATCGTTTAACGCCCCTAGCTAGGCATAACGAGCAAGAATAGATCTAGGTATCGCCATAATAGTAAGATAGATTATTAAAACTCATTTCATATTCTCTATGTTCGGCAGCAAGTTTTCTTTGAGGCAAGCAAAAGTAATCAAAATGGCTAAATTTAACGGGACAAAAGTCCCCAAGATCAACCTTGGGAGGTATAGGTTCCTCCTTTGGTCCTTTATAATGCACAACCAATTCATCATTATAAGCATTCTTTTGACAGAACATTGTGAGCCTATATTCAGAGAATATCATAGTTCATTATTTCGAATAGCCAAATCATCATTAAGTTCAAAAATTCTATCAACTAAAACATTGGTAGGAACCCTTTTTCTAAGATTTTCATTGAAAGCAACATAGTCTAGAGATTGAAAACGCACTATTTCTTCTTGATCAAAGAGGATAGCCTCTATGGGGGGACGGCAAGTGTCCACCCTATAATGCGCAAAGATTTCTTTGGCTTATTTTATTATGAATCTAAACTCATGAGCCAAAAATATAGTAGCGGCACGCTTAACAAAAGAATGCTCAATATTAGAAAATTCCAGAAAAATCCTTTGTATGGAAGGATGCATGTGCATGAATTGTCTTTCAAGTTCAACTACAAGCATGGCAATAGCGTCCGAAAGACTACTAATTCTATGAAGGATAGAACTACCCATAGAAGGTAAAGCACCGGCACAAGTAAAGAAATCTTGAATAACTCCTTTTCCAATAATATTACCACTACCAACACGGAAATTTTTTTGTATGAAATATGGTAGGTTCTTTAGCAGGAGCATCAGAATTATTCATGATATTATTATTGTCCATATCGACAATAATTTCCCCAATTTCAGACATAGAGGCGGAAGGTAAAGGACTTGACATAATGACAAGCTAGCAAACTAACACACAAGCAAACAAAAAGCAAACAGGCAAAAGAGGCAAATAGAGAGAGAGGGAGGATAGAGAGAGAGGGCGAATAAAATGGCAAGGGTGAAGTGGGGGAGAGGAAAATGAGAGGCAAATGGCAAATAATGTAATGCAGGAGATAGGGATTGTGATGGGTACTTGGTATGTTGACTTTTGTGCAGACTCCCCGGCAACGGCGCTAGAAATTAGTCTTGATAACCCACAAGTATAGGGGATTGCAACAGCTTTCGAGGGTAGAGTATTCAACCAAAATTTATTGATTCGACACAAGGGGAGCCAAAGAATATTCTCAAGTATTAGTAGTTGAGTTGTCCATTCAACCACACCTGGAAACTTAGTATCTGCAGCAAAGTGTTTAGTAGCAAAGTAATATGATAGTGATGGTAATGGTAACAAAAGAGTAACGAAAGCAAAGTAATGTTTTTGGTATTTTGTAGTGATTGTAACAATAGCAACGGGAAAGTAAATAAGTGTAAACCAGTATATGGAAAGCTCATAGGCATCAGATCAATGATGGATAATTATGTCGGATGCGGTTCATCATGTAACAGTCATAGCATAGGGTGACACAGAACTAGCTCCAATTCGTCAATGTAATGTAGGCATGTATTCCGAATATAGTCATGCGTGCTTATGGAAAAGAACTTGCATGACATCTTTTGTCCTACCCTCCCGTGGCAGCGGGGTCCTAATGAAAACTAAGGGATATTAAGGCCTCCTTTTAATAGAGAACCGGAACAAAGCATTAAGCACATAGTGAATACATGAACTCCTCAAACTACGGTCATCACCGGTAAGTATCCCGATTATTGTCACTTCGGTGTTAACGGATCATAACACATAATAGGTGACTATAGACTTGCAAGATAGGATCAAGAACTCTCATATATTGATGAAAACATAATAGGTTCAGATCTGAAATCATGGCACTCGGGCCCTAGTGACAAGCATTAAGCATAGCAAAGTCATAGCAACATCAATCTCAGAACATAGTGGATACTAGGGATCAAACCCTAACAAAACTAACTCGATTACATGGTGAATATCATCCAACCCATCACCGTCTAGCAAGCCTACGATGGAATTGCTCGCGCACGGCGGTGAGCATCATGAAATTGGTGATGGAGGATGGTTGATGATGACGACGACGACGAATCCCCCTCTCCGGAGCCCCGAACGGACTCCAGATCAGCCCTCCCGAGAGGTTTTAGGGCTTGGCGGTGGCTCCGTATCGTAAAACGTGATGATTTCTTCTCTCTTATTTTTTTATCCCCGAAAGCAGTTATATTGAGTGGGAGTTGGAGTCGAGGGGTCTCCAGGGGGCCCACGAGGTAGGGGCGCGCCCTAGGGGGGCGCCCCCCACCCTCGTGACAAGGGTGTGGGCCCCCTGGTCTTCATCTTTGGCGAGGATTTTTTATTATTTATTGTAAGATATTCCGTGGAGTTTCAGGTCATTCCGAGAACTTTTGTTTTCTGCACATAAAACAACATCACGGCAATTCTGCTGAAAACAGCATCAGTCCGGGTTAGTTCCATTCAAATCATACAAGTTAGAGTCCAAAACAAGGGCAAAAGTGTTTGGAAAAGTAGATACGTTGGAGACGTATCACACCACGTTATGCAATGTTTGGGAAAGTAATGCAGATAAGGTTCAAGATAGCGAGACAACCCTGGTGGTCTCCAAGAAAGGTGATAAAAACTATCTTGTAGACAGTGAGACAACCCCAAAGTCTTGCGTTGATGTAGTGTTCGAGTTACTGGCCACTACCACTAGCACAAGCTCTTTGAACTCCCTGCCTGAATCACTTCGGCTTCTTCAGTCTCAGCTACAAGATGAAAGGCTTCAGTCAACTGTGATGTGGCAAGAAGCCGAAGGATTGAGGAAGTTCCTGCAGAATTCAGATCTATACTTTCTGGTGCAACAGCAAGCGTTGGACGATTTTAGCGCCAAACAACAGAAAACTAGTAAGCTTGCTAAGCTTATTGCCAGCAAGGTGGATATCCAGGATATCATTTCTTGAGCTCTTCTGAAGTGGTTTTAGTTCTAGACTTTTTTGCTGCCGCGTTTATTTTTGTTGGTGGCCAATTTAGACGCCCATTGTATGTAATATGTTGCTTTGTTCACTATATTTGCACTGGTGGCGAACTTTGATGCCCAGTGGATGTAATATTTGTAATAGTCGTAATAGCCTAGTGTAAGTTGCTTGCTTATTTATTTTCTTATTGTCTTTTTTATTTTTTTGCTGGTAGTCATTACAGTTCTTTTTCTGCGGTAACCTTTTTATTTAGAAGCCACAGTAAACATGGGCAACATACTGACCATTGTAACCATGGTCATGTTGCCTGTTGTAGTGGGACTCCTAAGGTCTGTATGATCCATGGGCCTTCTATGGGTCGTAGATTAATGGGACTTCTACGGGTCATATGATCGATTGGCCAAACATGGGCCGTACTTTCATGGAAAATTAATGGATCGCAATATGGGCCGTAAACAGGCTATAATGGGAATCGTCTGTTTATGGGCCGTTAACAGGCCCATGTGTACAATGGGCTTAATTCCAACGACAGGCATAACAGGTCGTTAATGGGCCATATTTGATGACGCCATGAAAATGGCCCAATGGATTAAAGGGCCACAGACGGGCCGGCTTTAACCACAAGCTGAATTTGGCCCACAAGTGGAATAGGCCAGTAACGGATCATAAGTAATCGAATGCCGGGAATGAGCCCAATAATAAATGGGCCCTTAGAAGGCCGAAAGATAACATGGGCTGAAACGACCCAATGGAATAATGGGCCGTTAATGGGTATAAAGCTATATACTGTTCATTATGGGCCAGTTTCACCACGGGCGATGTATGGGCCAAGATTTAGAAAGGGCCTCATATGGGCTGAAAGATGTCATGGGCCATACATGGGCCGGTAGTTACGACGGGCTGGAATCATATTGGATGGCCCATATGGAGCTACCGGCCCTAATTCGGATAGGCTATAACGGGTCGTGAGTTAGCGGGCTGTAAATGGGCTATATGTGAACACGCCGTTAATGGGCCTTCGGTGGGCCGAGCCGCTACCTTTTGACTAAGTCAAACAGGTTGGCCTTTTGACCTGAATGGGCCACTGTTGGGCCATGCCACGTGTCGACGTATCATAGGTGTGTCCCGTCCATTCACTGGGTGGCATTTGTCCCAGCACTGAGCTGACACGTGGATACTCCGGCGAATGAGAATTTTACACGTGGAAAATCCCCACTGGTCAGGGCTGTTAACGGGTTATCGGATCCAAACCGGAACCCGATAGCTTAACGGCGACCCGTTATGGTGGATGCCACGTGTCGGTTACCCTTGTCGAAAACAGTTCCATGACGCGTGATTTATCATCATGGAAGTGGACACTTCCGTGATGATAATTTTGGTATTGTCATGGAACACTTCTATGACAGCACAGGTATGATTATCTTGATTCTATCATAAAATCGTCATGGATGTACATGCATGACATAAAATGTGACCTACTGTGACAAACATATATCATCACGGAAGTGTATTTTTTGTAGTGTCACTTATTAACTGTTTGGTTAATTAGTTGTTGTGTTCAGTTAACTATTTGGTTTAATTCTGCAAATGTGATGTTCAATTCTTCAGGGTGCAATTTTGTATTGTCTTCCATTTGAGAAATAAATCGAATTTCTCTTTACAAAATACATGATAAACAAATACAATTGCTATATTTCCAAGTTGTCAAGCATGCTTGGTTTGATTAACTGTCTGATCTTATAGTATGTTATACATTGTGCAATGTGGTGCTCAGTTAACATTTGTTTCATTTATTGTGGTGTTTAGTTAAGTGTTTGGTTCAATTCTGCAATGCGATGTTCAATTGTTGTGGGTGCATTCTGTTATTGTATACCATGTGAGAAATAAATTAAATTTGGTTGTACTAAATACATGAGAAACAAATACGATTGTTATATTTCCATGTTGTTAAGCATTCTTGGTTTGGTTAACTGTCTGATCTTCTATTAGGAGTATTGTTGTGGTGTTTAGTTAACTGCTTGGTTCAATTCTGCAATGCGATGTCCAATTATCGTGGGTAGAATTTTGTATTGTTGTGGAATAAATCGAATTTGGTTGCACTTAATACATGAGAAACATATAAAATTGCTATATTCCTAGTTCTTAATCATGCTTGGTTTGGATAAATGGGTTTTCCATGTGGCTTGAATTAATCTGATGAATTTGCAATGTGCTTATTTTTCATCAACATATTTGACTGATAGCATGTGGACCCTCACTTAACCTAATCACTAACTACCTCATATGTGTTGCAGGGAAACAATGGGAAGCACTGAGGTTTACAATCGAGGTTTGCACATGCAAGGTCCTTTGTATAATAGCACAATATTGTGCAATTGCAGGAACAATTTTAATATTTAGGTTTTTAACAATTTGGTCTTGCACATGTAGGTCCTGATGTCAGAGGTTTTGCCCACTATTCGACCCTTTTTGAATATGGGGAAATGAGTTGTCCATGAATATCATTCATGTAAAGAAACGCAGAAAGATTGTTAGGATAAAGAAATTAGTGACAAAAACAACAAGATCTTTGTCTGCACAATGAAGAAGAGATCAGTTCACTACAGGATGGTACTAACTATTATACCTTGCCTTTTTTATTCCTTTGCCCCATTTCCAATATAGAGAAGATATTTATGCACATCCTTGTTTTCAAGCCTTTCCAAAGCAGTTCACTGATGATTACCTCTCAAACCACCTGTATGGTCAGGAGGCGAGGAAGGTATTCATACAACACCCACGGTTCAATATGGAAGTGTTCCTGAAGAGGACGAAGGACGGATGGTCAATCATCCACATGTACTACCCTAAAGTTGCAAAGACCTTCAACATCAATGAAGGCTCAATATTCGCCTTCCGCTTCAGCAGTTTTTAGATGAGATTCGTCTATCTATGTATCGTCTATGATGCTAATTTCGAAAGGTTATAGATGTTGCATGTGAAACTTGGTGCTCGTGCAGTTGTGTAATGGGGTAGCTAAGTGATGAAGCTATATGGCGTTGTACTCTCATGTATTTCAATTATGAAATCATGCTTCCTTAATATGAAAATGAAATATATTGTGTGCTTAATATGAAATGTCAATTAGATTAATAAATGGATTATTAACAATAGAACAATTAGCCTGCTGATTGGGTTTTTCTATTGCAAACGGTTATTGAGAAAACACCATGGACGATGACCTCATGCAACGCACACGGTTTTTAGGAATAAACCGTGTTGGATCAATGAACAATCACACACGACATCCTCTTGAAAATTGTCTGCGTTAGGCCACCTTGCGCAAACATTTACCACATAAAAAGTGTGTCCGATGGACAGCCTTTGCCACAAATTTTCTTCTACGCACCGTGTGTGATGCATTCAATAACGCAAACGATAAAATTGTTAATATCGTTTGCAATGGCAACGCTATCACAAACGATTTAATGGGGAAAATTGTGTGTGATGTACCTGTGAACGGAAACGTTTTCCTTGGAGTGACTGTGTGGGATGTATATACGAACGGAAATGTACTTCTTGGATTAACTGTGTGGGATGTACATACTAACGGAAAGGTATTTCTTGGATTGACTATGTGGAATGTACATACGAACGGAAACATTTAGCCGAGACTGACTATGTGGGATGTACTTACAACTGGAAACGTTAGTCATGTATAATTGTATTTTTTAGCACAGTTGTATGTATAACCATATTTGATTGCTCACCCGTCCCACACGACCTCATTTTTCCGAGCGTGTGTGCCAGGAGGGCCTATCCCTGACGGTTTCTGGGTCATGTGGGAAGGACTCCCCCTATCGCACACACTCACTCGACGACGATTCAGAATGCCGTCGTGGAAAGGGGCTAAAACCGTCAGAAGTGCAGCGCTGGACACAGCAGCATCTGCACGCAGGCCATCGACGGCGTGCCCCTCTTCGCGATTCGTATTAGGATAAAGTGCTAGTAAGAGTATAGCTGGAAGTTGTTTTTCGGCGTGCATCGTCTATGCGTATTCGAAAGACCAATCTGACAGTACGTTCTTACACAAAGGATGTACACTCCCTGACGAATGGCCGAAGACGACCTTTGCAACCAGTACGAGAGATATATCACTCGCACACATCGCCGGACAGCACAGACTGGCTCGAGCCCACTCATCTAGGTGGACGGAGGGGGAAGCAACGCCATGTTCGTGATGGACGACGCCATGGACGACATCCGCATCACGCAGCGAGGAACACAATGATGTTGTGCATGTTCATGCTCTTGGTCTTGGCAAGGCTCCGAACTACCCTTGAACCACCGGTCCCCTCTCCGGCGTGCCCCCGCCAACGGGCGCTTCAGGAAGGATGGGAGCGCCGGCGTACTCCGCTTCGGCAACCTCGCGCACCACCAGAGCATGTGCCGCTCTGACTGATCTGCAGTTTCGGCACGCATGCCAGCTGGTAAGGACGAGAGAATATGGAGAACAGAAACAGCACAACCCATCCACCGACTACAGGCAGAGTTTTACTCACCCTTCGCCCAACGCCGGCGTAGTCTCTCCCGGAATTGCAATGAGCAGACCTCGAGCGGCCCCAACGCAAATAATTAGTGTGAACGGAGGACGAGACAACGCCGCACACGCAACCTAGACTTGTTGTCCACACACTTTAGAAAATTTAGAGTCGGTCCCGCGTGGTTAAAAGAAATGTACGGCCTTCATGCATGGTACTACTTTTTGTCAGATGTATACCCCACTTGAGCCCACTTAGCCAACCTGGATACAGTATTCGCCCGTACGCAATGATGTATGCTGCCTTTTGCTATTTTGACAAACACTTACTACTCGGATCACCTCGCCTGGACATGCGGCTGGATATCTGCGTCCATATGCCGCTGCGTCCAGCACGTCTGCTCTCCTAAAACCGTTTGTATAGCACCTCGCTGTACCAGTGTATTATAGTATCAATCTTGGATGTTTTATATGCAATTATATATCATTTTTTGGGCTAACCTATTAACCAAGTGCCAAGTACCAGTTGTTGTTTTTACTTGTTTTTTGTTTTCCACGAAATCAGCACCAAACGAAGTTCAAATGCCATGAAACTTTTTGAAGATTTTTTCTCCACAAGAGAGACCCTAGAAGCTTCGTGAGGAGACTAGAAGGCAAACGAGTAGATGGCAAGGCACTAGGGCACGCCCTATTGAAAGCACAAGTGCTCCCTAGGTGGTTTTGATAATTGATGACAACATATCTCTTGTTGGACTAACGTTTTCATCTAGTATGTTTCAGATAAGTTCAACAATGGAGTGGCATGGACTAAAGGGTGTGGGAAGGTCTCCAAGATACTAAGGACAAAGGATTGGCTAAAGCTTGAAGTTCAAGACTCTTCATTTTACATTTTAGTGATCCAAGATCACATTGAGTCCATAGGAAAAGCCAATACTATCAAGGAGGGATGAGGTGTTGCTTAATGAGCCTCTTGCTCAAGTGCTTAATGATATGCTCCAAAATCCTCAGCTACTTTCCCATATCCACAAATGACCTAAACCCTAAGCCAAACTCGGTCATACCGATTCTATCTATCCAGCGCCACTGAGTTTCACTTGTCATTTGCCACTGCCAAACCCTAGCAATTCGGTCTCACCGATGGGATCTCGGTCTCACCGAGATGGGCTTGCAAACTCTCTGTTACCTGTTGCAATATCTTCGGTCCAACCGAGATATGCAATCAGTCCCACCGAGTTTGCTTGGCCAACTCTCTATTTCGCTTATTACCCAAATCGGTCCCACCGAGTTTGAGTAATCGGTCAAACCGAGTTTTGGATTTTCCCTAACCCTAGCACATCGGTCCCACCGAGTTGTTCCAATCGGTCCCACCGAAATTCCTAATGGTCACTAGGTTTACTATTTCGGTCCGACCGAGTTTTCTGATTCGGTCCCACCGAGATTGGTAAATTGTGTGTAACGGTTGGATTTTGTGTGGAGGCTATATATACCCCTCCACCTCCTCTTCACTCGTGGAGAGATCCATCAGAACACATACACCATTCCAACTCATATGTTCTAAGAGAGAACCACCTACTCATGTGTTGAGGCCAAGATATTCCATTCCTATCATATGAATCTTGATCTCTAGCCTTCCCCAAGTTGCTTTCCACTCAAATCTTCTTTCCACCAGATCCAAATCCTATGAGAGAGAGTTGAGTGTTGGGGAGACTATCATTTGAAGCACAAGAGCAAGGAGTTCATCATCAACACACCATTTGTTACTTCTTGGAGAGTGGTGTCTCCTAGATTGCTAGGTGTCACTTGGGATCCTCCGACAAGATTGTGGAGTTGAACCAAGGAGTTTGTAAGGGCAAGGAGATTGCCTACTTCGTGAAGATCTACCGCTAGTGAGGCAAGTCCTTCGTGGGCGATGGCCATGGTGGGATAGACAAGGTTGCTTCTTCATGGACCCTTCATGGGTGGAGCCCTCCGTGGACTCACGCAACCATTACCCTTCGTGGGTTGAAGTCTCCATCAACGTGGATGTAGGATAGCACCACCTATCCGAACCACGGGAAAAACATCCGTGTCTCCGATTGCATTTGAATTCTCCAAACCCTTCCCTTTACATTCTTGCAAGTTGGATGCTTTACTTTCCGCTGCCTATATACACTTTGCATACTTGCTTGATATGTATTGTGAGTGTTGAAATTATGCTTAAACTCCACTCAAACCGAAAAAGCTTAAAAATTGCAACTTTGGCATGAAGTGTCTAATCACCCCCCTCTAGACACATCTACTTCAAGGTCCTACAAGTGGTATCAGAGCTTTGGTCTCCATTGCCTTGGTTTAATCACCATTGGAGGAAGATGGATGTGTCTACTTTAGGGAGTCTTAGACATAGAGTGCCTATTCTTGATGGAGAGTATTTTCATGAGTGGAAAAATGAGATGCTTGCAATTTTCAATCAATATCACTTAAACAAGTATATTGTTAGCCCTTGTGCACCTCACATTGATCCCTTGCATCCTACCCTAGATGAAGATATTGACATGATTCGCAATCTTAGAACTATTGAGCTCATCATTAGAGGATTGCCCAAAAACTTGATTGCTAGTTTGCCTACTCTTAATTGTGCTTATACTATATGGAAATTTCTTGAGGAACGATTTCCCGACCATTCCTTAAAAAATTTGGATAAAATTCTCCATAAATCTATTGCCTTGAGTAAGATGAACTCTAGTGATCCTAACTTTGGTGATTGTCTACTTGAGCTTGCCAATCTCAAGCGAGCTAAGGGAGATGTTGGAATCATTAGTGATATTATATTCGAAGCTATAAGAATTCATAAAAGTGACCATTTTGATGATCATTTATCTAATGAATTACCCTCTCTAGGAAATGATGAGTCACAAGATCATGGTGAACATGGATACTATGATGATGATGATGATGATGATGATGATGATGATAGTGACTTCAATCTTGATGATGCAATGAGACACTTTGGTCTTACGGCAAATCTTCGGGGATATGAATCAGGAGGAAAGGAATGGGTTCTTGATAGTGGGTGTACTGATCATATGACCGGAGATGAAGAGATGTTCCGTGAGCTTGCTGAAAATGACGGCCCTCGAAAATATGTCACCTTTGGTGATAATTCAAAGGGTAAAGTAGTTGGCCTTGGTAAGGTGGCCATCTCACATGATAGTTCCATTCAAAATGTCATGCTCGTTGAATCTCTCGGCTACAACTTACTTTCAGTATCTAGACTTGCTGATTTTGGTTTAAATGTCCTATTTACCGAGGTAGATTGC
Source organism: Triticum monococcum (assembly GCA_034509565.1). Lineage (NCBI taxonomy): Eukaryota > Viridiplantae > Streptophyta > Magnoliopsida > Poales > Poaceae > Triticum > Triticum monococcum. Next base: position 142,610,544 of record CM067841.1, on the reverse strand, counting down.
CAAGTGTTTCGTCGAGACAATCATAAAATGGTCTTTATCGGTATGCGTAGAGGTGACCTTTACATTGTCGACTTCTCTAAAAAGGCACAACCTAAAACTTGCTTTATTGCTAAATCCTCAAAAGGTTGGTTGTGGCATAGACGACTAGGTCACGTTGGCATGAGAAATCTTGACAAGCTTATTAAAGGAAATCATATCCTTGGAGTTAACGATGTCATATTTGATAAGGATAGACTTTGCAGTGCTTGTCAAGCAGGTAAACAGGTTGGAGGAAGACATCCCGTGAAGAACATCATGACCACAAGGAGGCCACTCGAGCTACTTCATATGGATCTTTTTGGTCCCAACGCCTGCAAGAGTCTCGGTGGAAATTCTTTTGGTCTAGTTATAGTTGATGATTTTTCAAGATTTACGTGGCTGTTCTTTCTTAATGACAAGTCGCAGGTTCAGAATATCTTCAAAAATTTCGCTAGGAAGGCCCAAAATCAGTTTGACGTGAAGATCAAGAATGTTCGGAGTGACAACGGAACGGAGTTCAAGAATGCAAATGTGGACACCTTTCTTGACGAAGAAGGGATTTCACACGAGTTCTCGGCTACGTACACACCTCAACAAAATGGAGTTGTTGAGAGGAAGAACCGGATGCTCATCGAAATGGCAAGAACGATGCTTGATGAATACAAGACGCCGAAGCACTTTTGGGCAGAAGTGGTTGAGACAGCTTGTCATGCAACAAATCGCTTGTATCTTCACAAGCTACTCGGCAAGACAGCATACGAGATCCTCACCGGTAACAAACCCCAAGTTGGATACTTTCGAGTATTTGGCTCAAAGTGCTACATTCTTGATAAGCATCGTCGTTCAAAGTTTGCTCCTAAATCTCATGAAGGTTTTCTACTTGGTTATGGCTCAAACTCTCACACTTACCGTGTCTACAACAATTTCACCTGAAAGGTTGAAGAGACGGTAGATGTGAAGTTTGATGAATCTAATGGCTCACAAGTAGAGCAATTGCCAATTGATGTAGGAGACAAAGACCCTTCAGAAGCAATCCAAGACTTGTCCATAGGCAAAGTTCGTCCAACGGAGGTGAAGGAGAGTACTTCATCCGTCCAAGTGGAGGCTTCTACTTCACAACAAGGTGAACCAAGAATTGATACGGAAGCATCCACAAGTGGGACACACCAAGATGAAGAAGACAAGGAAATGCATCAAGACGAACATCAACAACCTCCTTCTCCACCATGACAAGAGAATGACAACATCAACAATGAAGAAGGCCAAGAAGAAGAACAAGATGAAGAAAATGTTCAACAAAGACCCAAGCAAAAGTTCTCACGAGTTCGAGAAAGAATCGCCAAAGATCATCCCGTTGAGCAAATCTTCAATGATATACAAACCGGGAGAATCACTCGCTCAAAAACTCATTTAGCTAACTTTTGTGAAAACTATTCATTCATCTCTAGCATTGAACCTATGAAGGTTGAAGAAGCATTGGAAGATCCGGATTGGATAAACGCTATGCATGAAGAGCTACACAATTTTGAGAGAAACCAAGTTTGGACATTGGTTGAGAAGCCCGACAACAACCACAACATCATTGGTACCAAATGGGTGTTTCGCAACAAGCAGGATGAAGATGGACAAGTGGTTCGCAACAAAGCACGTCTCGTCGCCCAAGGATACACACAAGTCGAAGGTATGGACTATGGTGAGACATATGCTCCCGTTGCTAGACTTGAGTCCATTCGCATCTTACTTGCCTATGCCAATCACCATAACATCACCTTGTACCAAATGGACATTAAAAGTGCTTTTCTAAATGGTGAAATAGAGGAGGAAGTTTATGTCAAACAACCTCCCGGCTTTGTCAATCCTAAGAAACCTAATCATGTTTACAAACTTCACAAAGCTCTTTATGGTCTTAAACAAGCTCCTAGAGCATGGTATAAATGCTTGACCAAGTTCCTTATTGCAAGTGCTTTCGAAATTGGTAAAATTGATTCTACTCTTTTTACTAAAAGGGTTAATGGAGAACTATTTGTATGCCAAATTTATGTTGATGATATCATATTTGGTTCAACTAACCCTCTCTTTAGTGAAAAGTTTGGAAAGCTAATGTCAGAGAAGTTTGAGATGTCTATGATGAGTGAACTCAAATTCTTTCTCGGTTTGCAAATCAAGCAAACTAAGGAAGGTACATTTGTCTCTCAAACGAAGTACACCAAGGACCTATTCAAGAAGTTCAATATGCAAGAATGCAAAGGTATGTCTACACCCATGCCTACTAGTGGACATAATGATTTGACCAAAGATGGTGAACCGGTTGATCAAAAGGTTTATCACTCTATGATTGGTTCATTGTTATACCTATGTGCTTCACGTCCCGATATTATGTTAAGTGTGTGCATGTGTGCAAGATATCAAGCTTCCCCTAAAGAATGTCATCTTAAGGCCGTGAAAAGGATAGTTAGATACTTAATTCATACACCAAATTTTGGCATTTGGTACCCTAAGAGGTCTTCTTTTGATCTTGTTGGCTATTCCGACTCGGATTATGCCGGAGACAAGGTTGATAGAAAGTCAACTTCGGGTACCTGTCAATTTCTTGGTAGATCTCTTGTGTCTTGGTCCTCTAAGAAACAAAACTCTGTATCCTTATCCACCGCCGAAGCTGAATACATTGCCGCTGGTTCATGTTGTGCTCAATTACTTTGGATGACCCAAACTCTTAAAGATTATGGAATCTATGTTAAACATGTTCCACTGCTTTGTGACAATGAAAGTGCTATTAAAATTGGTCATAATCCTGTACAACATTCTCGAACTAAGCATATTGAAGTTCGTCATCATTTCATTCGAGATCATGTTGCTAAGGGTGACATTGATCTTAAGCATGTTCGCACCGATAAGCAATTAGCGGATATATTCACTAAACCACTTGATGAGAAAGTGTTTTGCAGGCTGAGAGGAGAATTGAACATCATTGATGCTTCGAACTTGGAGTAGGAACTCCATTGGATACATGCAAGACATGAGCTTGTGACTAATCCATGATATATCTCTTATGATGACTATCTTATGTCTTGGATATATTTGTACCTTGCATGTTGTCTAACCCATGTAGGTGCTTGGTTGAAACTAATTCCATGAGATTGCGACTCACTCACATCTTGAGAAATCTCTACATCACCAAGTCTCTACACAATGGTGGTTGAAGACAAGGAAGCACAAAACCATTCAAACATATCCTTTGACAAATTCTTTGTTGAGCCTCATGATTGTCACTTTTGGATACACAAGTGCTCTTCCTTGCAAGAACTAATCCATGTAGGTAGATGAACTCAAACTCCAAGTGGTGCTCCAAACTCTTGATTGGCTACATCAACCATGAGCACCCACACAAGTTCAACTACATGAGAAAGAACCACACCACCACCCAAGGTATGTTATTCCATCTTAGAGAAGCTTTACTCCAAGACATGAGTCAAAGCAACTCAACAAGATGTGAATACATCAAGATGCTTAAACAAAAATGGTAACCCCATTCTGAGCTTAAACGATGAGTATGACCTATGATCAAGTGTTCTCACTTGACTCCTAAGTCAATATACTCTAACATAGGTGACTATGTCACCGCCCAACTCTAGATGAAGTTCTCTTGTGTTCTTTCTTTGTGTTATTGCATTTGTCTCATGCTTGTTTATCTGTTCCCTTCTCTTTTTGTCTAGTTCTTTCAGTTTCTTCTCTTTTCTCTTTGCTTTTGTTCTGCATTTTCTGCATTTAATTCATTGCAAATCTTTGTGAGATCTTATTTGACTAGTGAGCTGAGCTGACAAGTGTTCTCTCTGTCATGAACTCGGTTTCACCGATTTGTAATTTTCGGTCCAACCGAATCCCTTCGGTACCACCAAAACATACCACTCGATGCCACCGATTTCGCAACAGGAAAAACAGTTTGTCACATAATCTATATTTCTTCTGATCCAGCTTCACTCAATGAATCTTGTCTCAATTTTATTCTTTGCTTTATGCTGAGTCTCAAGGACCAACCCTATTCGACGGATTCCAGAAAAACCTTCTTGGAAATTGATGTCAAAGGGGGAGAGAGAGATCACATCAAAGCCTATCTTCGGGGAGGGAGAGATCACATCAAAGCACTAAAGGGGGAGAGAAAGTCTCAAGGATCCCAGACGTCTCAGATAATGTATTAAGGGGGAGAAAGAGATCTCTAGGGGGGGAGACAATACTAAAGGATCCCAGATGCTTGATGTTCAAGAGGAGAGATGTCACATGTCTTTTTAGGGGGAAAGACATATTCAATTGTATCTTTCAGCTCTGATTTTCTGTTCCCTATCTTCTCCCAATATCCCATGAAAGATTTAGGGGGAGCAAGACACCCATGGGAAAGAAATCAGTCAAATTCATTGCATATCTTTACTCTTGGGGACATGTTGAATCCAATGTGGTAACTTGTACTCACTCTCTACATGTCATCCCAGTCTTGGTATTCTTGTGGCTTCTTTTGTTTGCTCTAGCTAGTGGATGTACCTGTGTTATCTAACCTTGTTTGTGCAGGTTCATTCCATCCTAAGCCAACTTAAGACTACAAGGTAAGTGTATGCATCAAAATCATGAGTATGAGGAATTCTTGCCTATGTACATACTGTTTGCAAGAAGGACTCATGAGCATGAAGGTATTTTCCTTAATAATCTTTTGCTCTGATGCATATAGCCAAGATACATGTAACACATTGCCTACTCTGTCATGATTATGCTCTCACATGCTTCTATATTTTATATTCACATGATTGCATACATGTAGGGGGAGCCTATGTTTGTTACATGTCCTTCCAAAGCTTTACTTGCTATTCTTTGTATATTTATCTAAAGCTTTGATGTATGTTGCCATCAATTACCAAAAATGGGGAGATTGAAAGCACAAGTGCTCCCTAGGTGGTTTTGATAATTGATGACAACATATCTCTTGTTGGACTAACGTTTTCATCTAGTATGTTTCAGATAAGTTCAACAATGGAGTGGCATGGACTAAAGGGTGTGGGAAGGTCTCCAAGATACTAAGGACAAAGGATTGGCTAAAGCTTGAAGTTCAAGACTCTTCATTTTACATTTTAGTGATCCAAGATCACATTGAGTCCATAGGAAAAGTCAATACTATCAAGGAGGGATGAGGTGTTGCTTAATGAGCCTCTTGCTCAAGTGCTTAATGATATGCTCCAAAATCCTCAGCTACTTTCCCATATCCACAAATGACCTAAACCCTAAGCCAAACTCGGTCATACCGATTCTATCTATCCGGCGCCACCGAGTTTCACTTGTCATTTGCCACTGCCAAACCCTAGCAATTCGGTCTCACCGATGGGATCTCGGTCTCACCGAGATGGGCTTGCAAACTCTCTATTACCTGTTGCAATATCTTCGGTCCAACCGAGATATGCAATCGGTCCCACCGAGTTTGCTTGGCCAACTCTCTGTTTCGCTTATTACCCAAATCGGTCCCACCGAGTTTGAGTAATCGGTCAAATCGAGTTTTGGATTTTCCCTAACCCTAGCACATCGGTCCCACCGAGTTGTTCCAATCGGTCCCACCGAAATTCCTAACGGTCACTAGGTTTACTATTTTGGTCTGACCGAGTTTTCTGATTCGGTCCCACCGAGATTGGTAAATTGTGTGTAACGGTTGGAATTTGTGTGGAGGCTATATATACCCCTCCACCTCCTCTTCACTCATGGAGAGAGCCATCAGAACACATACACCATTCCAACTCATATGTTCTGAGAGAGAACCACCTACTCATGTGTTGAGGCCAAGATATTCCATTCCTATCATATGAATCTTGATCTCTAGCCTTCCCCAAGTTGCTTTCCACTCAAATCTTCTTTCCACCAGATCCAAATCCTATGAGAGAGAGTTGAGTGTTGGGGAGACTATCATTTGAAGCACAAGAGCAAGGAGTTCATCATCAACACACCATTTGTTACTTCTTGGAGAGTGGTGTCTCCTAGATTGGCTAGGTGTCACTTGGGAGCCTCCGACAAGATTGTGGAGTTGAACCAAGGAGTTTGTAAGGGCAAGGAGATCGCCTACTTCGTGAAGATCTACCGCTAGTGAGGCAAGTCCTTCGTCGGCGATGGCCATGGTGGGATAGACAAAGTTGCTTCTTCGTGGACCCTTCGTGGGTGGAGCCCTCCGTGGACTCGCGCAACCGTTACCCTTCGTGGGTTGAAGTCTCCATCAACGTGGATGTAGGATAGCACCACCTATCCGAACCACGGGAAAAACATCCGTGTCTCCGATTGCGTTTGAATTCTCCAAACCCTTCCCTTTACATTCTTGCAAGTTGCATGCTTTACTTTCCGCTGCCTATATACACTTTGCATACTTGCTTGATATGTATTGTGAGTGTTGAAATTATGCTTAAACTCCACTCAAACCGAAAAAGCTTAAAAATTGCAACTTTGGCATGAAGTGTCTAATCACCCCCCTCTAGACACATCTACTTCAAGGTCCTACACCTATGTAGCGCTCAAGATGCGATTCTATCCCAATCACATGATGAATTCATGATTGGGGCACAACCGCATTTCGAGCGCAGAGCAAGGTGGATATCATTACAACATACCATGTACTGAATAGATGAGAATACCATATGAAGGCTTACACTCGCCACAAGATACAACAAGAATACATCAATACATAGCAATAATCATACAAAAGAGCAGGATCCGACTATGGATGAAACCGAACGAAAAAGAAGAACGACATCCACCCTGCTAATCCCAAGCTCCCGACCCGAAACCTATCCCTTGATCGAAGAATAGGAAGCAGAACTCCAAACAAGCAAGCATTGCTATCTGATACGTCTCCAACGTATCTATAATTTTTTATTGTTCCATGCTATTATATTATCTATTTTGGATGTTTAATGGGCTTTAATATGCTATTTTATATTATTTTTGGGACTAACCTGTTAACCGGAGGCCCAGTGTCAGTTGCTAATTTTTTGCCTATTTCAGTGTTCCGCAGAAAAGGAATATCAAATGGAATCCAAATAGAACGAAACCTTCGCGAGGATCTTTCTTGGAAAAAACGCAATCCAGGAGACTTGGAGTGGAAGTCAGAGATGCAACGAGGCGGCCATGAGGCAGGAGGGCGCGCCCAGGGGGTAGGCGCGCCCCCACCCTCGTGGGCCCCTCGTAGCTCCACCGACCTACTTCTTTTGCCTATATATACTCTTATACCTCGAAAACATCCAGGGGAGCCACGAAACCACTTTTCCACCACCGCAACCTTCTGTACCCGTGAGATCCCATCTTGGGGCCTTTTCCGGTGATCTGTCGGAGGGGGAATAAATCATGGAGGGCTTCTACATCAACACCATAGCCTCTCCAATGATGTGTGAGTAGTTTACCACTGACCTCTGGGTCCACAGTTATTAGCTAGATGGCTTCTTCTCTCTCTTTGGTTCTCAATACAAAGTTCTCCTTGATGTTCTTGGAGATCTATTCGATGTAATACTTTTTGCGGTGTGTTTGCCGAGATCCGATGAATTGTGGGTTTATGATCAAGAGTATCTATGAACAATATTTGATTCTTCTCTGAAATTCTTATATGCATGATTTGATAGCTTTGCAAATCTCTTTGAATTATCGGTTTAGTTTGGCCTACTAGATTGATCTTCCTTGCAATGGGAGAAGTGCTTAGCTTTGGGTTCAATCTTGCAGTGCTCGATCCTAGTCACAGAAAGGGAACCGACACGTATTGTATTGTTGCCATTGAGGATAGAAAGATGGGGTTTATATCATATTGCTTGAGTTTATCCTCTACATCATGTCATCTTGCCTAATGCATTACTCTGTTCTTATGAGCTTAATACTATAGATGCATGCTGGATAGCGGTCATTGTGTAGAGTAATAGTAGTAGATGCAGAATCGTTTCGGTCTACTTGACACGGACATGATGCCTATGTTCATGATCATGCCTAGATATTCTCATAACTATGAACTTTTCTATCAATTGCTCGGCAGTAATTTCTTCACCCACCATAATATATGCTATCATGAGAGAAGCCACTAGTGAAACCTATGGCCCACGGGTCTACTTTACATCATATAAGTTTCCGATCTATAATTCTAGTTTACTATCTATTTATTTTGCAATCTTTACTTTCCAATCTATACAACAAAAATACCAAAAATATTTATCTTATTATCTTTATCAGATCTCACTTTTGCAAGTGGTCGTGAAGGGATTGGCAACCCCTTTATCACGTTGGTTGCAAGGTTCTTAATTGTTTGTGCGGGTACTAGGCGATTTGCATGTAGTCTCCTACTGGATTGATACCGTGGTTCTCAAAAACTGAGGGAAATACTTACGCTACTTTGCTGCATCACCCTTTCCTCTTCAAGGGAAAGCCAACACATGCTCAAGAGGTAGCACTCTCACGTCAAAGCATCGCTTTACCTGTACCTACACATGTTGTTGAAGTAATCTATGAGCCACGAGGACTCAGCAATCTCATTACCATAGGTATCAAGACTAGCAAATCTTAATGGGTATGGAAATGGATAAGTGGTGAGGTTGCAGCAAGCTCTAAGCATTTGTATGGTAGCTAACTTACAAGTACAAGAATAAGAAGAGAAACTACACATAACGGACATGAACTAGTAATGATCAATAAGTGATCCAGAACTACTTACGTGTCAAACACAACCCCACCGCGTTCTCTTCCCAAACTCCCTCAGAAAGAGACGGTCGCGGTTACGCACGCAGTTGGTGTACTTTATTTGAAGTTTAGTGTCAAGTTCTCTACAACCGGATATTATAAATTTCTAAGTCGCCACATAACCATGGGCACGGCTTCTGAAACGATTTAACCCTGCAGGAGTGCTCCAACTTAATCCATTATAAACTACCAAACGCATCCGATGGAACATCTTCACGTCATGAAGAACACGATGCTTACAATAAGGAATCCCGATGGACAAGTCACTCGTCAAAGGTACAACTAATCTAGCAAGACCTCCCGGCGTGCCGACACCCTGATAGGAGCCGCACGTATCTCGTCTCATGCCACGACCGGATCGGCTAAGTTTCCAGCTGGCACACCCATTGGTGGCCCCAGCTACTGCCATTTTGGACCAACACTCATGAGGAGCACTGGCCCAGTTTGTTGATTAATTATCCTTCGGTGCTAGTCGGTCCCTATGCAAGTTTTAGTTGTTATTAGGCAAATGGTAAAACCAATGTTAGGCCTTGCTGGAAGATTTAAACCTAAGCGAATGATCAGTGGGTCCCCAGAAAACCCCACAGATGTTAAGAGCGCTCATCAAGGAACATAACACCGGTATGACGGAAACTAAGGAGCATGAATGGAACAAAACACCAGGCAAAAGGCCGAGCCTTCTACCCATTACTAGGTGTATATATATATGCATTAATTAAATAACAGATATTGTGATATCCCATGATATCCATGTCCCAACATGGAACAACCTGGATTGCACCTGCAACTAGCAACGCTATAAGAGGGATTGAGCAAAGCGGTAACATAGCCAATCAACGGTTTCTTGGGATGGTGAAAAAGGTTAGAGGCTTATCAAGGCATTTAGGGGGGCTTGACAAATAAGTGGTAGGTAGCGCGACATAGTGATAGCATCAAGACAACTAGCAAAGCAAAGATAGTAGTGATATCCAAGGTAAAGGTCATCTTGCCAGAAATCCCGCTAGGAAGAAGACTGAATCCATGAAGCAGACGAACCAACGTAGTCGAATGAATTCTCACAATCGCAACGTAACCGGGACTGTCGAGAAGAAGTACAACCGGAAAGAAGCAAACAACATGGTAAACCAACAAGCATAATCATGGCATGATGCACAATCAATTATGATGCATGTCCATTTTACTGAGGCATGGCATGGGAAAGTGCAACAAACAATACTATAAATGAAGTGGATCTCAATATGCAGCGAGTTGCATACTGAGGAAACACCACATTCAAATATTTAGTTCACTCTTGTTTATGTACAAGACCAGATTAAATGTTGGCTAACATGGCAAGAGGTGAAGCGTAAGTAAACTACACATTTAGGCAATTTAAATGAGGTCGGAAACAACAAACAACAATTCCAGAAAATCCCCATATGCATATTTCGAATTTGCTAATGTTTCGCCTAAAAGCATATTTTAGAGTTTTTAGACAGGGAAATAAAGTGCACCATGTTAATCTATACATTTTTCTACCCCATTTACATATAAAGTCTATGTAATTCGGAGCTACGGTTAATTAGTTGTGAATTAAACTATTTTAACATGTCATTTATGCAAATTAAATGCAAACAGTAATTTAAACATTTTTAACATGGATGCAGGTTGCAAATTGTGAAATTACATGGAATTCTGAACATTTTGGACATATAACTTGTTTAATTCCGATGCACTGTTTGAGAGATATGATATGCATGAACATGGAGGGTCAATCTGTAAATATGCAGTTTCTGGAAAAATGATTAAATGATAGGCAGGAATAAAATGTGTTGGGCCGGAATCTGGATCGAGCTGGGCTGCTCACATTGGGCTTGGTTCAGTAGATCTAGGCCGCAGCTTGGAGCAGGAGAAGGGCTGGCCCAAGGGACGGAGTCAACGGGCGGATGCTGACGAGGCACACACTCGTCTCCCTTGAGCGCTCACATGAGCAGGAGGCCAGCGCCGATGGGACTTGAAGCAGCATGGGCGCAGGAACGAGATCCGGGCGTGGAAAATGAGGACGGCCGGTAGAAAGCTCCATGTGGCAGCCATGGGCATTCTGGCGATCTCCTGTGATGGAACAGAGGGAGAGAGAGAGAGATCGTGACAGAGAGAGCGGGAGGGGAGGAATATGGAGATAGGCATGGGCACGCGATCGGGACGTGATGATGCTCGTCAGCGGTGGCAGGGCTGGCCGAAGATGCGCGACGACGGGAACGCGTGGGACTCCGGCGGCGGCAAGACGGCAAGCAATCGATGCGGCGAGATGATGAACATCTACGGCGAGGTCGATGCAAAATCCATGGTGCGGGGAGCTCCTGTAGGCAAAAGAAAGGGGAGAGAGATTAGAAGGGAACAGAGAGAGCTGCGGGAGGAGGGAGAGGAACGGGCGAGCAAGAGTGATGGGGATGGCCTGGTGGTTGTTGCTGTTGGCCGGGAATCTTCGACGGGAAAGCACCGGCAAGGAGGGCGTCAAGCGCGGGAGGCCGACGCTGGGTTGCTGCAAGAGCTCCTGGACAGGGGCTCAGTCGAGCAGGGGATCAGGCGATGTGGTGGTTGTGAGGTGGCTGGCGGCAGCAAGATGAATCGAGGGAGGAGCTCGGGCTGGTGGGTGGATCGGGAGGGATCCCGATGGAGAGAGTGGTGGCTGGTGCATGGGTAGGTGAGGAGAACAAGGAGGGAGTTAGTCCAGTGCGAGGTGTCATGGATCTAAGACTGACAGTAGAATGGGGGTAGGTATGAGGAGGCAAGATCCTAGCTATGGAGTAGTTGTACCCACGAGTTTACGAGTTCAGGCCCTTCTCGGAGGAAGTAATAGCCCTACGTCTCAGTGCCCTGAGGCGGTCAACTGGATTATATGTGTGTGTGTGTGTGTATTTACAAAAGATGTGAACCCTTGTCCCGGAGGAGGGGGGGTGGCTTATATAGAGTGCGCCAGGACCCCAGCTTCCCTTCGTTACGCGGGGTTCAATCTACATAAAGGAAGAGCGTTACAGGTGACGTCTGTATTAAAGTGCTATAAATGATAGTTAAGTCTATGAGTAAATGCCCGACCGTTGCTGTGTAGAGTGGCTTCAGATCTTCTGTTTGTCGAGTGATTTCTGTGACAGTCGAGTGACATTGATTCTTCCGAGTGGAATGTCTCTGGTCGAGTGGATGATGGTACCCTTTGAATGCTGCTGGCTTTAGGGTGATGTCCTTGGGGAGGGAGTCTGGGTCAGGCCTATGACCCTACCCTAGGTACATAGTTTCATCATTAGCCCCCGAATGGTTCGGGGCTTGAGTGGAGAAGGAGTTGAGAATTCCTCCGATTCAATTTTTGTGATCCAGTAGTGACTTATTGCGACCAAGCGAACAACCATAATGATCTCAACTCCTTTTCAGTTGCCTTGGTCCATTCTTGAATCTACCGACTGAACTTTACTGTGATGTCTCGAGTACTGATATGGAGAAGATATTTCGTCTAACAGATTGCCCTGTTGCGTGGATATCGTGGGATTTGGATTTCGGGAAGCGTGCGGGACGAGGGAGGCCGCAGTAATCGGAAGGGATTAGGTGAAGCCGCTTCGATCACTGTGCCACCTTTTTTGCAATGTACCTCGCGTGTGACTGTTGCGGGATTTGATTGGGTCGTCCAGACCCACAGGTCAGCCACTCAAAAGCGGCCCCATATAAGGCGTCGGGACGGGTTTTTCTTTGAACAATGCGTCTTCGTTCTCCTCTTTTCCTCTCAATTTTCTCCGCTGCATCTGCTCCTGCTCCAGCGCCGCCGCCCCGTTCGAGCTCTGCTCGCCACGATGGGGAAGGAGAAGACGGTGGCATTGGAGCGCACGAAGAAGGCGACGGCGAAGGCGAAGGGGAAGAAGTCCGGCCGGGCGGATCTTCCTCGAGGTCCGGCCTGCCGCCGGGCTGGATCCAGGGTGACTGGATTCGCTCGACAATCCGTCAGGACGACATCGACGACCTGGTTGAGGGGGACTGATCTCCCACGAATCGGTGCGACTCCCGGGGAACGAGACCGAGCCGCAGCCATAGGAGGGTGAGCGTGTTCTCCTCGCTACTCACGTCGACCGCGGGTTTTCCTTGCCTCCCCACCCTTTCTTTCGAGGTTTCTTAAACTTCTTTGGGGTGCAACTCCACCACTTTACCCTGAACACCATCGTGTATCTTGTTGCTTTTGTGTCCATGTGTGAGAGCTTCCTGGGCTGTCGGCCACACTGGGGCCTCTTCAAACACATATTCACGTGCCGTTCCCAGTCGGTCAAGAAGGCCAACCCGAGTGATGAGAGGACACAAGTGATTCAGATGTGCGGGGGTCTTGGGATTTAGATGAGGAGTAAAAGTACTTTCCCAGCCATGATCCTTCCTGAGTCGGTCCAAGGGTGGCAGTCGACCTGGTTCTATTGCAAGGACCAGCCGACTCCCGGTCATTCGACTGGACTTCCCCCCTTTTCCATGGCCCGAGTGGAGAAGCCCTCTGCTTTGAAAGTGATCCCGAAGGAGAAGGCGCAAGTGAAAATGTTGGTTGAGCGAGTAGTTCAGCTTGTCCGTGATGGGGTAACTGGTATGGATCTGTTGGAGGTCTTCCTCAGGCGACGCATCCAACCACTTCATGCACGTGACCATCCGATGTGGATGTATGCAGGCACCGATGACACCACTCGGATCCATCTAGACGAAGTCGACGATGCTACGTTGGAAGGGTGGCTGAAGAGTATTACTGGCAACAAAGACAACCCCAGGGGATCCCGGAGGATTCCTCCACTCAACAACTCGTACGAAATCGACAAGGTATGACTCCACATGGTCGAGTGTCTTCTTGATTTACCAAGTAACGGTTTGCTGTCATCCGACTTCTCCTATCTTGGTTGTTGTCTTCTAGGCCCTGACTGAGATGTACTCGATGCCCAACGGGGAGCAGGAGCAGGACCCAGAGGGAGAAGCGAGTGGAGGTGAAAGCGGCGAGTGGCACTCTAACGATGAGGAGGACGAGGATAGCGATGACCCGAGTGATGAAGAAGAGGTCGACTCTCCTCCTCGTAGGGAAAGACGATCCAAGCTTTCTCACGATCCAGCAAGCGCCCGCGGCAAAGTGACCGCGCAAACTGGGCAGTCATCGAAGCGCCCTCGGACGTCTTCTCCAGCGCCGACTGAAAAGGCGTCGAAGCAACCGAAAGCTACACCGTCCAAACCGCCAAAAGCCTTGCCGAAGATCAAAGTGGCCATCCCCATTGCTTCCGGGTATTAGTTGGGCTTGATTTCTTGTTTTAGTATGAATCTGGATTTGAGTCGATTCATTTCATCAGACATGACCAACTGAACTTTGAAATTTGTAGTGCCGCTACCTCTGGGACTTCCAGTCGCAAGTATGAAGACGAGGACATGGAAGATGCGGTCACCTCCAACTCGGGTACAATCATCATGATCTTGTTCTCGATTGTATGGTCGATTAAATTTTGGTGACTCATCTGGGGTCGGCTGATTTCTTTGCAGCCCCTCCCAATGTCATTGAGCTTCCGGATGATGATGAGAATGTGCCACTGAGGCCCAAGAAAAAGAAGGCAATAGCTATCAAGACATCCCAGTCGGAGCCGGTGGCGGAGCGGGTAGTTCAACGGCTCGTGGATGCAAGTAAGGTTTCTGTAACCTTTGTCGACCTAGTGTCGAGTGCGCATCCTGCATCGTCGACTACTCCAGAGCTTGTTTCAACCATCCAACTTCATGCCTCAGATCTCCAAGCCGCTGCATCTGGACCATCCGTCCCCTTCTTTGCCACGCATCATGTTCCAGAAAGCCAGTCGGACGCCGCTGCGGAGGCTATTCGTCAGGCTGGCATAACGATGCAGTGGGTGAAGGCGGTGCACGAAAGCAGTCAGGCTGCTTATGACGCTAGCGCGGCTCTTTGAGCCAATGTCTAGGTAAGTTAACTTCCGACTGAACTTGTTCTTTTAGGATATGCTACCCAAATATTTTTCCTTCACGCAATCTTTCATTGTCTTGCACTTCGAGATTGTACACCCACTGGATGTAGCCGAGTGGAATCCGAACCAGTGGGGGCACGCTAAGTGCACCCACTGGGTGTAGTCCCCGAGACCGCAGTCAACTGCTGGCAGTCAGTTGGGGTATGAGCACTTCCTTTTTTTACTCGGCCTAGGTGGACTGCCTTAGTGGAATCCAAACCAGTGGGGGCATGCTAAGTGCACCCACTGGGTGTAATCCCCAAGACCACAGTCGACTACTGGCAGTCGGTTGGGGTCTGAGTAGTTTTGAAGTTTTATTCACTCGGAAGTAGATAATCTTTGATCTTGTCGATTGATATGTCTTTTCTCACTATAGAAATCTTGTTCGCTTATCTCCAAGTTTGCCAAAATTGAGGAAAAGCAAAGGCAACTCAATCTTGACCTGGAGTTGGCTCAGCAGAACTTGAAGAAGGCTCAAGATGAAGTCGCTAGTACGGAAGGTAACGGCCTATCGACTGCTTATCTTGACCGTCCTTCAAGTTATCTCTTCATTCTTTTGTTTGATCTAAATGTGTATTTTGCAGAGAAAATGAGGCTGGCCCTGGAGAAGAAGGACTTGGACCTTGCAGCTGCGCAGAAGGAAGCTCAGGAGAAGATTGCCCTTGCTGACCAGAAACTGGCTTCGGTTAGAGCGCTGGAGGAAGAAATCAACAAGCTGAAGTCGTCTCTCACTGAATCTAATCGAGAGGCGACTCTTCTAAGAAAAGATAAAGTGGCTCCGAACGACCAGCTGGAAAGCATGACTCGCAGGAGGAACGATCTGGAGGCTTATCTGAAAGCTCTCGCCAAGAAACTCTTTCTTATGCTCGAAGGTACCCCTTTTTTACCCAACTGTTTTACTGTTTGCAAGTTAGACCTGACTAGTCGACTCATTAACTCCTTGACTCTACAGAATTTTGCCAAAACTTTGAAGAGGAGACTGGACGGATCGAGACGAGCTTGGACCCTATCCTTTCTCCAGTCGGCGACGAGGCTGCCATGAATGTGCTTCAACTGGAATCCCACATCGCCAGTGTTACAAGTTATCTTGCCCGTCTGAAGGTTGCAGTTTCACGCATCGACTCATCGCTCTGGCCAAGGGCAACGCTTCAGAATGATCTCAAGTCTTTGATGGCTCGACTCAATGAGGTCCCTGGTCGAGTGCAGGAATTGAAGAAGTCCTCTGCCCGATGCGGTGCTGACATGGCTTTGTCACTGGTCAGGGTCCACTACAGAGAAGCTCGAGAAGAGAAGCTGGCGGTGATCAAGGTCGCTAACACAAAAAGGCACGACTTCCAGTCCTTCATGGAGACTTTCATTGCTGCTACCACTCGGATTGCTGACGGGATTGATTTGGACGAATTCGTCGAGCCTGCAAGTCCTCCTCCTGCCGAGTGAACAAACTTGATACTTAAACTTGCTTTAAATTTGCCTCGGAATGCCGAGTGGTTTTTGTAACCGTTAAACTCCTTCAGGCCTGACACCCGAGTATTTTTATCTTTGTCCTGAAACTCTTGAGACTTTATCTGATCTTGGTTTATCTTCTACATGTGCTTGCATTTGCCTTCAAGTGGAACTTATTCTTCACTCGGAATATTCTTTGAGATGCAACTCTGAGGGAGATATCTCAGTCGACCTGCGCCTCGTCGTCCTTGCGGATAGGGATGGAGCGGACATTGTACTTGTGGCGCAGCTCTGAGGAGAGGTTTGCAGTCGACTCGCACCTCGTCGTCCTTGCGTATAGGGATGGAGCGCACATTGTACTTGTGGCGCAGCTCTAAGGAGAGGTTTGCATTCGACCTGCACCTCATCGTCCTTGCGGATAGGGATGGAGCGCACATTGTACTTGTGGCGCAGCTCCATGGAGAGGATTACAGTCGACCTACACCTCGTCATCCTTGCGGATAGGGATGGAGCGGACATTGTACTTGTGGCGCAGCTCTGAGGAGAGGTTTGCAGTCGAACTGCACCTCGTCATCCTTGCGGATAGGGATGGAGCGGACATTGTACTTGTGGCGCAGCTCTGAGGAGAGGTTTGCAGTCGACCTGCACCTCATCGTCCTTGCAGATAGGGATGGTTTTTCAACTTAGGCGAGTACTAGAGTGCAGCTAAGCCCCCGAGTGAGAGGTTTGCTCATCACTCGGTAGGATTTTTGAAACTTAGGCGAGCACTAGGCTGCAGCTAAGCCCCTGAGTGTGAGGTTCACTCATCACTCGGTAGGATTTTTGAAACTTAGGCGAGCACTGGGCTGCAGCTAAGCCCCCGAGTGTGAGGTTCGCTCATCACTCGGTAGGATTTTTGAAACTTAGGCGAGCATTGGGCTGCAGCTAAGCCCCCAAGTGTGAGGTTTGCTCAACACTCGATAGGATTTTTGAAACTAAGGCGAGCATTGGGATGCAGCTAAGCCCCCGAGTGTGACGTTTGCTCAACACTCGGTAGGATTTTTGAAACTTAGGCGAGCATTGGGATGCAGCTAAGCCCCCGAGTGTGAGGTTTGCTCAACACTCGGTAGGATTTTTGAAACTTAGGCGAGCACTGGGCTGCAGCTAAGCCCCCGAGTGTGAGGTTTGCTCATCACTCAGTAGGATTTTTGAAACTTAGGCGAGCATTGGGCTGCAGCTAAGCCCTCGAGTGTGAGGTTTTCTCAACACTCGGCAGGATTTTTGAAACTTAGGCGAGCATTGGGCTGCAGCTAAGCCCCCGAGTGTGAGGTTTGCTCATCACTCGGTAGAATTTTTGAAACTTAGGCGAGTACTAGACTACAGCTAAGCCCCCGAGTGAGAGGATTGCTCACCACTCGGTAGGATTTTTTCAACTTAGGCGAGTACTGGACTGCAGCTAAGCCCCTAAGTGAGAGGCTTGCTCACCACTCGGTAGGATTTTTTCAACTTAGGCGAGTACTGGACTGCAGCTAAGCCCCTGAGTGAGAGGCTTGCTCATCACTCGGTAGGATTTTTGAAACTTAGGCGAGTACTGGACTGCAGCTAAGCCCCTGAGTGAGAGGCTTGCTCACCACTCGGTAGGATTTTTTCAACTTAGGCGAGTACTGGACTGCAACTAAGCCCTCGAGTGAGATGCTTGCTCACCACTCGGTAGGATTTTTTTCAACTTAGGCGAGTACTGGACTGCAGCTAAGCCCCTGAGTGAGAGGCTTGCTCACCACTCGGTAGGATTTTTTTCAACTTAGGCGAGTACTGGACTGCAGCTAAGCCCCCGAGTGAGAGGCTTGCTCATCACTCGGTAGGATTTTTTCAACTTAGGCGAAACGGATTCGCAGCTAAGCTACCCATTGGGGGATTTCAGAAACAAACGTAAGCAATCGACAATCATTTTAGAAGACTGTAAAAAACTCTTGTCTTTGATAAACAAACTACAAAGGTGCTTTTTATTACATGCCAATAGACTGAGTGATTAAGTTTAAAAGGGGCGGAGCAGCTCTGCATTCCAAGCTCGCGGCTCGTCTTTCTTGTGCTCGACATTGTAGAGGTGGTACGCTCCATTGTGGAGCACTCTTGTGACAACGAAGGGGCCTTCCCAGGCAGGAGCAAGCTTGTGAGGTTTCTGCTGATCCACTCGGAGAACCAAGTCTCCCTCTTGAAATACTCGACCCCTCACGTTTCTGGCATGGAATCGACGCAGGTCTTGCTGATAGATGGTTGATCAGATCAAGGCCATCTCTCTTTCTTCTTCCAGGAGATCGACTGCATCTTGCCATGCCTGTTCTACTTCTTCTTCTGAGAAAAGCTGAACTCAGGGCGCATTGTGGAGCAAGTCACTCGGAAGTACAGTTTCAGCTCCATAAACCAAGAAAAAGGGGTTCTGCCAGTCGACCGATTGGGCGTTGTCCTCAATCCCCACAATATTGATGGAAGTTCATCAACCCAGGCTCCTGCTGCATGTTTGAGGTCACGCATCAATCGAGGTTTCAGTCCTTTGAGAATCAATCCATTTGCTCTTTCAGCTTGCCCATTCGACTGGGGGTGGGCGACTAAGGCATAGTCGACTCGAGTACCTTGGGAAGCATAGAAAGTTCCGAACTCATCAGAGTCGAAGTTTGACCCGTTGTCAGTGATGATGTTGTGTGGAACACCATATCTGAATGTTAACTCTCTGATGAAGCTGATAGCGGTACTGGCTTCAAGTTTCGTGATAGGCTTGGCCTCAATCCACTTGGTGAACTTGTCGACTGCTACAAGCACATGAGTGAATCCACTCCTACCAGTCCTTAGAGGTCCAACCATGTCCAATCCCCAGACAGCAAAGGGCCAGACGAGTGGAATGGTCTTTAGGGCCGACGTAGGCTTGTGAGACATGTTGGAGTAAAACAGGCAACCTTCACATTTCTCGACTATTTCTTTTGCCATATCATTTGCCCGTGGCCAGTAAAATCCTGCTCGGTATGCTTTGGCCACAATGGTCCTAGAGGACGCATGGTGACCACAGGTCCCCGAGTGGATGTAATTGAGGATCACTCGACCTTCTTCAGGTGTTATGCATTTCTAACAAACTCCAGTCACACTTTCTCTGAACAACCATCCTCGTATCACAGTAAAGGCTTTAGATCGACAGACGATCTGTCGAGCCTCTTCTTCATCCTCTGGGAGTTCCTTTCTAAGAATGTACGTGATATATGGTACTGTCCAATCGGGGGTGATGACCAAAACCTCCATAATCAAATCGACCATGGCTGGAACCTCGATTTCAGTCGGATCGGTGGCACTCTTCGGCTGCGGGGGCTCTTCACACTACAAAAAAATACACTTCCGTCATGATACGTGTTTGTCACAGTAGGTTGCTTTTTTTTGTCATGCATGTACATCCATGACAAATTTATGACAGAATCAAGATAGGCATACCTATGTTGTCGTAGAAGTGTTCCATGACATTACCAAAATTATCATCACGGAAGTGTCCACTTCCATGACAATAAAGCGCGCGTCACAGAAGTGCTTTCGTCAAGGGTGACCGACACGTGGCATCCACCGTAACAGAACACCGTTAAGCTATCGGGTCGGGTTTTGGATCCGATAACCCATTAACAGCCCCAACCAATGGGGATTTTCCACGTGTAAAATCATCATTGGCTAGAGGAAACACGTGTCGGCTCATCGTTGGGACAGATGTCATCCACTCACTGGATAGAAGGCGCCTATGATACGTCGACACGTGGCACTGCCCAACAGTGGCCCATTCCTGTGAAAAGGCCGACCCATTTGACTTAGTCAAAAGTTGGCGGGCCGGCCCATGGAAAGCCTGTTAACGGCATGTTCGCATATAGCCCATTTACAGCCTGCTAATCCAAGGCCCGTTACGCCCTATCCGAATTAGGCCCAGTAGCGTCATCTGGACCGTCCAATACGATTCCAGCCCGTTTTCACTTCTGGCCCATGTATAGCCCATGACGTCTTTCGGCCCATATGAGGCCCTTTGTAACTCTTGGCCCATTAGCGGCCCGTGCTGAAACTGGCCCGTAATGAACAGTGTATTACTTTACACCCATTAACAGCCCATGGTGAAACTGGCCTGTAATGAACTGTGTATCACTTTATACCCATTAACGACCCGTTATTCCGTTGGGCTGTTTCCAGCCCAAGTTAACTTTCGACCTTCTGAGGGCCCATTTATTCTTGGGCTCATTTGCAGCATTCGGTTACTTACGGCCCGTTACTGTCATTTTCTGTTTGTGGGCCAAATTCAGCCCGTCGTTACAGTCGGCCCATTTGCGGACCGTTAGTCTGTTGGGCCATTTTCATAGCATCACCAAATACGGCCTATTAACGGCCCATTATGGTCAGCCCATAAAACGTACGATTTCCATTAAAGGCCCATCTACGGCCCATTAAAGGCCCGTATAAGACCCATAAATGAGCCGGCGGCCCATGGATCCTACGAGATGTACAAGGCCCATGGATCCTACGAGACGTAGAAGGCCCATGGATCCTACGAGACGTAGAAGGCCCATGGATCCGACGGCCCGTGAAGGGCCATGGTCGGGCGAATTGGCCCCCGTTTGAAAGATATAGCATATTTAAAGAATTATCCTACTCAATACTATCACCTCTAAAAAGCCTACACTATTACAACAAAGAGATCAAGGCATACAAAGGTAGAATAATCCTACACTATACAATAAAGAAATTATAGCCAATTATACCCACTGGGCATTATGGTTCGGCACAGGTGATAATAAAGCATACACAAACAGCAAATTACATACACTGGGCAAATACAGCTCATACATCATGGACGCGCATCAACTTAACTCCATTTGAACTATAATCTCTTTAGAAAATAGGATTGGCCGGATTCAGATAGCACAAATTTTAGTCTGCAAAATCTCCAATTCCTTCATGGTTACCTAAGTGTCTTGTTTCATTTTTTTGACTCCTGCATCTAATACCTGCATGTCCAGTCTCAACTTGTTGATTATATGTTGACAATCTTGTACACATTGTCTTGCCACCTCTAGTTGATGCTCGAGAACATCAGCACATTCCAATTCCAATCCATAATCATTCGGTAACGGCCATGCCACACTGCTCGCAGATCTTTGTGTTAATGTCACTTCATCCTGAAATGTTTCTGTAAGTACACATGACTAGGGCAAAAATATAGTTACAACAGTGAAGCGAACAAGACACTATTTTGTACTACATGGCAAAATAGGACTAACAATAATGTTACACGTCACTTTCAAAAAAAAATGTTACACGTCATGAAGCATAAGCAGGTGATATTTTAAAAATATAAAAAAGATAGTATGTGCAGCCTGCATACAGAAATCCCTCTTAGCTCACCAGAGGAGCATGATGTTGGGGCCCAATCAAAAACACAGACAAGTTACAAATTTAGACAGCACGTTGCGTATAAGTAAGCAAGCAGTTGGCCATTCTATGCTTCAATTAAAGTCTTAGGGAGCATAATGAACAGCAGAGGGTTTCATACAAACATACTACAGCAGGCAAAACTATGCAATCATTAGCGTAGTATAAACTAGATTGTGAGCCTCATGCAATAATAGTTGGTTAATAGACTTCAAAGCTTAAGGCACACTTCGGTAGAGTAATTAAATGGTAAGGCCTTTAATTATGTCAATTAATAGTGATACAAGTACCAAACATCAGGCATGATTATTTGGGCATCTCATTAACTAAGGACAAATAAAGCAATTGAAAAGAGAAAATTAACTATGCCTGAAACAAACAAGGAATTGAACTGTTGAGTTGCATACAGTGACTTACCTTAGCAGGTTGAAGAGGCTCAACGCAGCTCCTACTTCTCTTGCAAGGCTCCTTCCTAACATCTTGTACTTGGAAATCCTCAATCTTATTTTCATTGCACCCCCTCTGCAAGGTGACACAAACTAGTTACTCGTCTCCTTGGAAGATAAATATGCATACTTTCTAGTCTGTGAACACAAAAGAATGAGATTATAACAAAACAACACCACATAATGAAACATGCCACGTCTCTTGCACTTGCACACAATGAAATGAGCATTTACTATGTCTGCACTATGTAAAAACTAGGCATACCTTCGAACTGGATCTCCAGGTACTCTTGGAGAGCCTACTGTAGTGTACAACCAAACCTTTATGTCACCTATGAGTTAGACAAGGCCCCACTATAGCAGCCCTTAGTGTTTAAATCGTTGACAAGCTCTGTTAGAGTGTTATGTCAAGAACAGCAAGTAATCAAAGAAAACAGTCCTAGTATGGCTGGCTGATGCAAACAAGCAATTGAACAGATGTGTGAGCAAATCTTACATATCAAGAGAAGAAGCAAAGAAGGAGGCTTAAAGACCATCACTTGACTGACCAGATTTAAGGGGCATTTAAACATCATGTGCAACGTATGAACTAACATAAACATTGCATATTCCAGATTCTACAATGGAATGCACATGTATTAGGTTATGCCATGTATGATGATGCCTAAATGTACAGATAGCAGGCAGGAGTGATTCATCATTGCACGCACAATTGAATTGCTGGTTAAGGGCCAGTTCGGTTCCGCCTTTTCAGGGCATATTGTCAAAATAAGCCATAAAAGATGTAAAGAAGTCATGTTTTAGTTATGGGCTTGGGCTTAACTAATTTCGCTTTGGAGGGGGGTGTTTCGGGTAGAACCTCACTGAAAATTGAAGGGAAGGGGAATAGTGAAATGACTCTATTGTCTGCCTGTATTACACTCAAAATGCAACTACTGACGCCCGTGTCACACCTGACCCTCAAGTAAAAACAAACACGCAAGCATTCATTGCCCTGCCCGCTTGCATCTCCTCTCCCCTTTCCACTATACGATGAATTGCTATGAGCTGCTTCTGCTGCTGCTATATGATGCATTGCTATGAGCTGCTCCTGCTGCTGCTATATGATGAATTGCTATGAGCTGCTGCTGCTGTATGATGAGTTGCTATTAGCTACTACTGCTGCTGCTATATGATGAATTGCTATGAGCTATTGCTGCTGCTATATGATGAGTTGCTACAAGCTGCTCCTGCTGCTACTATATGATGAGTTGCTACAAGCTGCTCCTGTTGCTGCTATATGATGAATTTCTATGAGCTGCTCCTGCTGCTTCTATATGATGAATTGCTATGAGCTGCTCCTGCTGCTGCTCTATGATGAATTTCTATGAGCTGCTGCTGGTATATGATGAATTGCAGCCTGCTACTGCTGTATGATGAGTTGCTATGAGCTGCTGCTGCTATATGATGCTTTCAGGTGGTGCTGCTATACGATAATAACCAGCCACTTGGACCATTGAATTTCAATAAATAATTGTTCTAGATTTAAATGTGGGTCATGCTTTCTTTGTTTAAATTAGGCAACGGGATCTCTATGGAAAACATTGACCAAAGTAGATTGTGCCAAGTAGATGGTATCTTTGTATTTGCATTTTGAGCAAATAGTGATGGTCTGTTTTCCTATCATATTAATTACTGCACTGGGTTCAATTTGTGATGTTTGCAAGTCAAATTAATTTCCATATGGGCAGCAAAATCAAAAAAATATAATGCAATCTAGACTTTCCACTGATCATACCAAAGATAAGCTGAAAACGCAATGAAAAGAACTGGTTGGCTTATTACATGGAGCTTATATTCACAGGTGCTTATTTTCTTAAGATAACTTGTAATAACTGTCCCTAAGAAACTTGGCTAATAGAACTGGCATACAAATAACATGTCACGATGATTGCAATGGAGAATTGACGTACCATGGCACACTGTATAGGCTCACTGCTGCCTCTCCTTTTTTGCGATATTCCATGAAATTGCCACATACATCTTGTACTTTTTCATTGTGTAACCCTATCTGCAAGTTGACACGGCTAATTTCAGACATCTCTACATGATACTACATTGCATATTCCTTGCGCATATTTAAACCACCAATTAACGATTGTGTGCGTACCATAAACTAGCCATGACTCTGTATGCTGGACTAGCAGGCACTCTAAGGGAGCCTAATGTAGTGCACTGGAATTCCTACATGCCACCTACAATTTTGTGTAATGTACTACCCCTGTTCCTAAATATATGTCTTTGTAGAAATTCCAGTATGGACCACATACAGATGTATATAGATGCATTTTCGAGTGTAGATTCACTCATTTTGCTCCGTATGTAGCCTATAGTGGAATCTCTAGAAAGACTTATATTTAGGAACGGAGGTACGAGGTAGTATCATGTATGACATCTACATATCTAATTTAGCAGCCAGTAGTAGAAATCATTGTCTGCACAAAGGGATTACTGGTTGAAAATCCTAGCAAAGCACGCTGGCAGGCACAGAACAGTACAAGAGAGAGAGACGCGCTTACAAGATCATAGCAATGCCTTGGTCCAGGATCTTGGTTGGCCAAGCTGTTAGATCCAGAAGAAACATCGTCCTTGTAGTTTTTGCCAGCTGCATAACAGGTAACAGCGACCGGTTAATATATTTGAAGTACATCGGGCAGCTGAAGTTGGACGGGTTTAAAGGTGACAAGTACCTAGGCCGTGGCGGGTGCTTGGCATCTCTCCAGACTGTGGGAATCAGGTTAGAAACGTCGAGGGTGATGACGCTGCGCTGGTTGTCGGGGTCTGGTAAGGATCTCTAGAACCGTCGAGTAGGGTGTTTGTGGATTGGCTCCGGTAGGGTGGACTACGATGTGGGCGAAGCGGGTCTATGGCCGTGGACGAGGGCGTAGGTGAACATGCTCCGGTGGTTGGGTTAAGGATGGTGTCGACGATGCGGATCTGCGGCCGTGGACGAGGCGTCAGAAGCTGCTCCGGTGGTTGGGTTAAGGGTGGTGTCGATGATGCAGATCTGCGGCCGTGGATGGGGCATTAGAAGCTGCTCTGGTAGGTTGGATGAGGGTGCGAGAAAGCGGATCTAAGGCCGTGGACTTGTGAGTTGGCAAAGCGGCCCCGGTAGGGTTGAGAATGATATAGGTGAAGCTACTCCGGTAGGGTTGAGGAAGGTGTCGGCGAAGCGGCTCCGGTAGGGTTGAGGAAGGTGTCGGCGAAGAGGATCAGAGGCCGTCGACGGGGGCATCGGTGGGGCGGCTCCGGGGGGTGTGGACGAAGCGTCTCCGGTGGGGAGTACGAATGAGCCGCTGCAGATGCACGGCAGTTGACGAGAGTACCGGCGAAGCAGATCCGGCGCCGTGGACAAGGCCGACACTAAATGGGTTGTGGTACAGTGGTGGATGAGCAGTCTACTTGTTTCTAGGGGAGGTGGGAGGGGTATATGCGTCTGCAGAAGCAGATCCGGCGAGGTGGATGCCGCTGGTAGTGAATGGGCTATGGTACGCCGGTGGATGAGCAGTCTAGGGTTTCGAGAGGGGAGGGGGGAAAGGGCGATGAAGTACGGATGACGTGATGTAAGATGCTCTGGTGTTGTGGAGTTAGTCGTTTTTGCGGGAGGGGGAGAGGAAATGGGGGTGCCATGTAGTGGCGGAACCGGAAGTTACCAAAGCAGCCCTGACCTATCATGTAGATGAGGGCGGTATTGTAACTGTTGGTCTCCGTGCACCAAGTACAAAAGGGGGATTTCGCATGCTAAAGACTAAGGTGGCGGAAATTTTAGAAGGAGGCGGGAGATTTTGCCGCCCGCGGGATCGTTCGTATCCAGTTTCAACTAATTTTGGATCGTGCTAGCGGGAAGGTCATGCTAGACTGTGTACACGGGGCACGCGTTAGCAGTTAATAACTGGTGTGAAGTCCACCCCAGAAAAAAGACAATAACTCGGGATGATGCGCCGATAACTTGGACGTTAACACGGACGCGGCCAATCGTATGGGTGTAGTGGCACGTTCACAAAAAAGGGATCAAA
Source organism: Triticum monococcum (assembly GCA_034509565.1). Lineage (NCBI taxonomy): Eukaryota > Viridiplantae > Streptophyta > Magnoliopsida > Poales > Poaceae > Triticum > Triticum monococcum. Next base: position 142,584,450 of record CM067841.1, on the reverse strand, counting down.
CGCTCAGCCTATGTATTTCTCGTGTAAATAGATAATTTAGTGCCATTGGTTATTTACTTTAAACATAATGCATTGACGTGTTAGTGTAGAGGCGCACAAAAAGAAATGGATATTGTAGTCAGCTACTTAAAAGTGTTACCTCATATGATTACATAGCCTCCATATCATAAATTGCGTACCCGTTGAATTCATATATGAATATTACATATATTAATTCAAAATAGAAACTTAAATCATCCAAGACTAATGAATTTGAATGCAAGAGTAACAATGGTGCATGTTCATGATAGCTACATTGGTTGTTTGAAGAAACATCACTGTAACTTTGGCATGCACAACTAAAAAGGCTTATTTAAATAGAAAAATGTGATATGTGAGTGTCCAATCTTTATAGCATTGAATCAATATTGTACCTTTGGCCACGATACGAAGTAGATATTGACTTATGTTCAAGCGATGCACGTCCACGATCGCTAGATAGTGATACGTGAATGAATTGTGCAATCTCTCTCACGCGCATACATATCTCATTTCCCTGTGGGCATCGGAATCACACAAGCGCACTTTGTGTATTTCTCTCCCTCCGTCAGGGTTAAATTCGTCTTTCTACCCCGTCCTACAAGTCTCTCACACAGAAACACACACGCTCTCTATGTCTAAAACGCCCACCCCTTTAATTCCGCCCACCCACAGCCACTAGTGTCTCTCACACATATGCTATCTACCTATCCCTTAATATAGCTAGATATGTGTCACACAAACTTCTTCTCCCTACTAGCAAGATGCCCATGCGTTGCATGGAACATCAAGATGCATTTGTATGAGAAGTTTATTTTGTGGGAGAAAAGGATGAACGAGGGTGTAACACCCTCGATGCGACTATATCTCCCACGTGTCGAGGCACGACTTAGAGGCATAATCGCATTGAAGGCAATGTCGCAAGTGAGGTAATCTTCACACAACCCATGTAATACAATAGGGGAAAAAGTTACATAGTTGGCTTACAATCGCCACTTCACACAAATACATGAATAAAGCATTACATCAACCAAATACACTCATGGTCCGACTACGGAACCAAAATAAAAGAAGAACCCCAAATGCGACAAAGGTCCCCGATCGACCCCAACTGGGCTCCACTACTGATCAACTAGAACGAAACAACACAAAGGACAAGATCTTCATCGAGCTCCTCCTGAGCTTGGTTGCGTCATCTGCTCGGTCTCATCGGCACCTGCAAGCTGGTTTTGGAAGTATCTGTGAGCCACGGGGACTCAGCAATCTCGCACCCTCGCGATCAAGACTATTTAAGCTTATGGGTAAGGTGAATGTATGAGGTGGAGCTGCAGCAAGCGACTAGCATATATGGTGGCTAACCTATTCGCAAATGAGAGCGAGAAGAGAAGGCAAAGCACGGTCGATAAAAGTATGATCAAGAAGTGATCCTGGACTACCTACGTCAAGCATAACTCCAACAACCGTGTTCACTTCCCGGACTCCGCCGGAAAGAGACCATCACGGTTACACACGCGGTTGATTCATTTTAATTAAGGTCAACTTTAGGTTTTCTACAACCGGACGTTAACAAATTCCCATCTGCCCATAACCGCGGGCACGGCTTTCGAAAGTTCAAATCCCTGCAAGGGTGTCCCAACTTAGCCCACGACAAGCTCTCACGGTCAACGAAGGAATAGACCTCCTCCCGAGACATTCCGATCAGACTCGGTATCCCGGTACTCCAAGACATACTCGACAATGGTAAAACAAGTCCAGCAAGACCACCCGATGCGCCGACATCCCGATAGGAGCTGCACATATCTCGTTCTCAGGGCACACCAGATAAGCTAAGCGTACAGGAGCCGACGTAACCCAAGTTGCCAAGGGATGGCCCTGCACGGTGCTCTGGGTTGGACCAACACTTAGACAAGCACTGGCCCGGGGGGGTTAAAATAAGATGACCCTTGGGCTGGCCTAACCCAAGGGAAAAGGCTAGGTGGCAAATGGTAAAACCAAGGTTGGGCCTTGCTGGAGGAGTTTTATTCAAAGCGAACTGTCAAGGGGTTCCCATATACCCAACCGCGTAAGGGACGCAAAATCCGGGAACATAACACCGATATGACGGAAACTAGGGCGGCAAGAGTGGAACAAAACACCAGGCATAAGGCCGAGCCTTCCACCCTTTACCAAGTATATAGATGCATTAATTAAATAAGATATATAGTGATATCCCAACAAGTAAACATGTACCAACAAGGAACAACATCTCCATGTTCCAACAAGGAACAAACTTCAATCTTCACCTGCAACTAACAACGCTATAAGAGGGCTGAGCAAAGCGGTAACATAGCCAATCAACGGTTTGCTAGGACATTGGTGGGTTAGAGGCTGAACATGGCAATTTGGGAGGCTGACAAGCAAGTGGTGGGCATCGTAGCAATGGCATAGCAAAAGAGCGAGCAAACTAGCATAGCAAAGATAGTAGTGATTTCGAGGGTATGATCATCTTGCCTGAAATCCCGTAAGGAGAACGAGTCCATGAAGAAGACAAACGGGCATCGATGAACGGGTCCTCACAACTCGACGTTAACGGAACGAACCCGAAGAAGCAAACACCGGAAAAGGAAGCAAACAACACAGTAAACAACCACCACATAGACATGGCATGATGCACAAACAATTATGATGCATGTCCGGTTTAAATATGCATGGCATGGCAAAGTGCACAAACAACCCTACAAGTTAAATGGAGCTCAATATGCATCGGGATGCATATTGACAAAACACCACATCAATTATTTAGTTCTCTCTCGTTTATGTACCCAACCATATTAAATGTTGTTAAAACATGGCAAGAGGGTGAAGCAAAGCAAAACTACCTATCTAGTCAAGGTTAAATGAGGCCGGAAGCAACGAACAACAATTCCGGTAAATCCCCATAGCATATTTTAGATTTGGTACTGATCTGTCCTAAACACAATTTTAGAGTTGTTTAACATGCAAAGTAAGCTCACCATGATAAACTAGGCAAAATTCTACCCCATTTACATATAAAGTTTATTAAAATCGGAGTTACGGTTATTTAGTTATGAATTAAAGCATTTTAACATGGCATTTAAGCAAATTTAACCAAACATCAATTTAAACAATTTTAATTGTTGTTATCATGATGCGGATGACATGAACAAGTTTTAAGCAATTTTTATGCAAAATGTTGATAAGAGCATTATGAAGCATTGTCGCCGTGGTGGAAGGAAAAAGGGGTGTCACGGCAACGAATCCGAAAATGATGCCACGGCAACATATCGGTTCCGGTAACTCGATTGAGATCCCGGTGCAAAAGGAAGTGCGGCGGGAGCGTGACAAGCGATAGAAGGTGGGGGTACTCTCGGATACCGAGTTCCCACATGATGGTGGCAAGGCAAAAGAGGGGCAACGTGCACCGAACAAGGGTGCATCTCATACAACATGCATTCATTCACGGGCATCGTTCCGGCGGTTATACCTTTGAAGCGAGCATCATCGAAATGGATCGAGTTCGGCGGTAGGGGTACACGTGTCGACGAGGAAGTAATTGTTCACGGGGTCGTCGTGGGAAGTAGGGGTACATGACGACGTAGAGGTACTCACGACGGTAGTCGTCCACGTTCACGTTACACGGGTCTTCGGCGACGGTCGTCGTACATGGTTCGGAGTGGTACTTGCGACGGTAGTGGTACACGTTTCGTAGACGTTCGAGCCATATCGGTAGCGGTACTTGATGAATCCCGAAACGGACTTGGCGTCTTCGTGCGTAGGGGAACTTGGCGTTTCCGGAGACGACGGTAGAGGAACACGTTTCGTAGGGGTACTTGGGGTCCTCGAACTTGCCGATCTCTTCATCTCGAAGGGGTACTTGACGTCCAAAGCGTTCATCGGTAGTAGAACTTGGCGTTTGCTGTAGTCGATCTTGCCGGTCCTTGACGTTCAACACAACAACAACACAGGGCCTCGGGATGCCAACAGCAAGGAGGCGATGGCCAGGCGAGCAGTAGCCTGATGGAACTCCAGCGAACTTGGCGCATGGGGGCTCCAAAGAGAGGAAGCTCCACGGCGTCCATGGCGGTGAGGCAAAACGGCGGAGGAGGTGGCGGTGCACGGCAGTGGCTTGGACTCGGGCAGGAGGAGAAGAAGACGGCGCGGCGCTCACTGGTGACGAGGAGGAAGCAGGGGCGCCGGACTACAGCAACCGCTACCGAAGGCTTTGAGCTCCGCGACGGCGGTCATGGCGCAGGAACCGAGCGGACGAGGACTTGGGACACCGGCGACGGGCGACGTCTGCGGCGCGGGGACGAGGCAGGAGGCAGCTTGGGAGCACGGCGCGGGGACGACGGCTGCCGACGCGGGCGCGGGCACTCCTCTCCTCGGGCGCCTGGGCGACGCGGAGATAGGTGAGGAGGAGGCGCGGCAGGGTGGCTTCGGCCAGGGGCACGGCGCGGGGTGGTCCCCCTGGATCATCGCCGACGGCGGCGGGTGGCGACGGGAGAGGACCTGGGCGGAGGAGAGGGAGGCGCGTGGGAGGTCGAGGGGATCGGGCCCCTGTCTCTGGCGGCGCTGGAACGAAGACGAGAGGGAGCGAGGCTGCGAGGAGGGGCGCGCGGGATCGGGCGTGGTGCCCTGGCGGCAGCGCTAGGAGGGGGATGGGGATCGGGCAGCGTGTGGGAGCGAGAGGGAGAGGGAGATCGATCCTCTCTCTCTGGCGGCGCTAGGAGGGAGAGAGGGATCGGGCTCGCGTGGGAACGAGAGGGAGATGAGGAATCGGGCCAGGGGTAGCGATGCGGGAGCGCTAGGGTTAGGGTTAGGTGGGCCTGCGGGGAAGGATGGGCCTAGGGAGGCCGGCCTGGGCTGGGCTTCTCTCTTCCTCCCTTCTTAATTCTTCCCTTTGCAAAAACAGAGAACAATAAGAGAAAGGAAAAGAGAAAAGAGAATGTTAGAGGAAGAATTTGAGCACGGGAATAAATTTCCCGGACTCGCATAAATGCGCATGTCCCAAGAAAAATGGAGTGGGCATGATTGCAAGAATTAAATTCAAAGTCATTTGAATTTAATTAAAAAGGTTTGAACAAGGACTAGGATTTAGAAGAGTCCAAAAATGTTGAGAAATTAGGTGGAGCTCCGGAAAATGATGAAAGGACATGTGACAAAGTTAGAGGCCAAGAGAAGAAATAATAAAAGGCATTGGGATTTTTGCAAGTGTGTTTATGGGTGACTCCAAAAGAATGGAATATTTATTATAGCTCCCTAATATTGGGAGGATATATTATAAAGAGAAGTCATCCTTCCCTCGATTTAAATGGATCGAAGATCCATACGAATTATTTAGTTGAGATGCAAAAGATTATGACATGATGACATGATGACATGATGCAATGCACATGATGACGTGACATGATGCAACACGCAAGCACATGACAACGCAACAACATCGAATAACTGCACGACACCTGGCACATCGGTCTCGGGGCGTTACAGAGGGAATGCCTTATTTGCAAATGCAGAGAGGGGTGTGGGTATCTTTTTGCAAAATTGCCATAGTTTCCATCCTGTCCGTCGGATATAAATTGGATGGCCTATATTGCAGGATGGCAGGAACACCATCATCACCAACTCTGTTTTTTATAAGAGTAGAGATATGTGAGCGTCACTGCCCCCCCCCCACACACACCCACACTTCCCAACACCGAAGGAGTAGGGTGACACCTTGATCTTGATACTAATCTATCGACTGGCTTCTCTCTCAAACATAAACACACACACACACACACTACCCAGCACCGAAGGAGCTAGTAGGGTGGCACATCGATCTTGATAATAATCTATCTACTCCTCTTTCAAACACACACACACTCTCTCTAGTTGTGCATCTGTGACTACCGCGCACACTCTCGATACGTCTTTCTCTCCCTCCCCCCCCCCCCCCCCCAACAATGACAGCAGAAGGGTGACAACTCGATCTGATCATAATCTGTGAATTGGTTTCTCTCTCAAACATTGTGTCTCGGTGCCTCGCTCGGTAGCCCCCTCGATATGTAGACTTCTCGCGCGCGCACAGCTGTAGTGACGATGACGCTGAACCCAATGTGCCTTGTTTTTACCGGCCTCATGTGATAGTTTTCACCCTGTTTTTTGTTAATTAACAAGGCAACCTTTTCTTTGTTACTACTAGTGAATCTGAAATCATTCGGGGCAGACATAAAATATATCACTTAAACCCAATTATCGCAGCAACTATTTTAAAAGAAATAAGCTAGCTACCCGTGCGTTGCACGGAACATCAAGATGCATTTGTATGAGTAGTTTATCTTGTGAGAGAAAAGGTTGAACGAGGGAAGGCCTTATTTGCGAACGTGGAGAGACATGTGGGTATATTTTTGCAAAATTGCCATAGTTTCTTTCCTATCCGTTAGATATAAATCCGACGGCCTATATTGCAGGATGGCACGCACACCATCATCACCAACTCTGTTTTCTAGTCCCTCCGTCTGAAAATACTTGTAATCAAAATGGATAAAAAGAGATGTATCTAAAACTAAAATACGTCTAGATACATTTCCTTTTATCCATTTTGATGACAAGTATTTCCGGACGGAGGGAGTATTTGTCTTTTTAGAGATTTCAACAAGTGACTATGACCGGACCTTACCAACATACTCAAAAAAGTAGTCCATAATTTTGATGTTACCCTCTTTTCTTGGCGGTGCAGTGCCATCTGGATACCTCATAAATAAATAAAGTACTACATGATACTAATATATGATACATGGTGCAGGAGTACTAAGTATTATTAATACAGTTTTGCTAGAACTCATCTAGATGAGATATAATTTGGTCTCATTCATCTTTTATAGCCATTGGATGTGATGCTATATAAGATGTGTGTGTGCTGACATGGGTTGTATTTGTTCTTGTGCAACAAAATGACCACTGCATGTCATGTTTGATAGTCTCAAGTCATTAAAAGCATACAAGCCCCACATCTCTTCTTGGTTGATTCCTCTATTTATGTCAAAAAATAAGAAACAACGTGAGAGTTAATGCACCACGCCTATGTGTTTACTATTTGGTTTTCGTAAGATGACTTAATACTCACCTAGACGGAGGGAGTATTCGATTTGACAGCGGGCGGCGCAGTTCCCGATACGACTTTAATGCAGGAGAGGGAGGGAGTAGCGGTTCCCGATATGTTGAACGGCCAATGCATCCTTCTTCAATTAATGCATGAGGGAAGTAATGGGAGGAGGTCTGGGAAAAGAGGTTGCACGATGTGAATGCAACGCAGTTTGCCCTCATTGCCCTCATATAAAGGCGCCCCTCCATTCCAATGCATCTACCACATCGTACGCACCTAAGCATTTGCCTAAGAACCTACACTAAGCGCAAAAGAGCTCACTCCAGACCCATGGCGGCGATGCTCGTGAGCGGCCAGCGGCTGCGCCAGATGGTCCACGACACCGGCCTGCGACATGGCGCCGAGGATCGTCTCCAGACGATGTTGGAGACCGGCTGGTGGATGGCCACCTTCGACGCCAACTACGACTCTCAGTTGGACCAGATGATCATTGCCACCAGCAACAAGTTCACCGTCCTCAAGAAGCTCGCGGACGACATCGCCATACTACTCCAGCCCGCGCGCCTGGGCTCCTCATTGCCTGCCACCCTAATCGGCCTCCATGGCCGGAACCTCTTTCAAGCACTGGTGGCCCTGCGACTGCCCGCCGACGCCACAAAGAATTTCCACCTAGAGGTCACGCTCGCCGCGAGGCGCCTCGCCCTGCAAGAATTCGTCGACCTACACATCCACATGTACGAGGAAATCGTGTACATAGGTATCTACAAGGCCAGTGAGGATGCTACGACGTTGGCCTTCCTCAACCGGCTGGAAGCCTTGGATGCCTTCGCTGAGAAGCACCTCGACCTCGCCACAAAAGTGTAGGACCTTGAAGTAGATGTGTCTAGAGGGGGGGTGATTACACACTTAATGCTAAAGTTGCAATTTTTAAGCCTTTTTGGTTTAAGTGTAGTTTACGCATAATTTCAGCATTCACAATACATATCAAGCAAGCATGCAAAGAGTGAATAGGCAGCGGAAAATAAAGCATGCAACTTGCAAGAATGTAAAGGGAAGGGTTTGGAGAATTCAAACGCAATTGGAGACACGGATGTTTTTCCCGTGGTTCGGATAGGTGGTGCTATCCTACATCCACGTTGATGGAGACTTCAACCCACGAAGGGTAACGGTTGTGCGAGTCCACGGAGGGCTCCACCCACGAAGGGTCCACGAAGAAGCAACCTTGTCTATCCCACCATGGCCATCGCCCACGAAGGACTTGCCTCACTAGCAGTAGATCTTCATGAAGTAGGCGATCTCCTTGCCCTTACAAACTCCTTGGTTCAACTCCACAATCTTGTCGGAGGCTCCCAAGTGACACCTAGCCAATCTAGGAGACACCACTCTCCAAGAAGTAACAAATGGTGTGTTGATGATGAACTCCTTGCTCTTGTGCTTCAAATGATAGTCTCCCCAACACTCAACTCTCTCTCATAGGATTTGGATCTGGTGGAAAGAAGATTTGAGTGGAAAGCAACTTGGGGACGGCTAGAGATCAAGATTCATATGGTAGGAATGGAATATCTTGGTCTCAACACATGAGTAGGTGGTTCTTTCTCAGAACATATGAGTTGGAAGTGTAGATGTGTTCTGATGGCTCTCTCCACGAGTGAAGAGGAGGTGGAGGGGTATATATAGCCTCCACACAAAATCCAACCGTTACACACAATTTACCAATCTCGGTGGGACCGAATCAACAAACTCGGTCAGACCGAAATAGTAAACCTAGTGACCGTTAGAGATTTTCGGTGGGACTGACTGGATCAACTCGGTGGGACCGATGTGCTAGGGTTAGGGTAAATCCACAACTCGGTTTGACCGATTACTCAAACTCGGTGGGATCGATTTTGGTAATAAGTGAAACAGAGAGTTGGCCAAGCAAACTCGGTGGGGCCGATTGCATATCTCGATGGGACCGAGGGTATTGCAATAGGTAACAGAGAGTTTGCAAGCCCATCTCGGTGAGACCGAGATCCCATCGGTGAGATCGAACTGATTAGGGTTTCTGGCAGTGGCTATGACAAGTGAAACTCGGTGGCGCCGGATAGAAATAATCGGTAGGTCCGAGTTTGGCTTTGGGTTTAGATCATATGTGGAAGTGGGAAAGTAGCTGAGGATTTTGGAGCATATCATTAAGCACTTGAGCAAGAGGCTCATTAAGCAACACCTCATCCCTCCTTGATAGTATTGGCTTTTCCTATGGACTCAATGTGATCTTGGATCACTAAAATGTAAAATGAAGAGTCTTGAGCTTTAAGCTTTAGCCAATCCTTTGTCCTTAGCATCTTGGAGAACTTCCCACAACCTTTAGTCCATGCCACTCCATTGTTGAACTTATCTGAAACATACTAGATAGAAACGTTAGTCCAACAAGAGATATGTTGTCATTAATTACCAAAACCACCTAGGGAGCACTCGTGCTTTCAATCTCCCCCTTTTTGGTAATTGATGGCAACATACATAAAAGCTTTAGATAAAGATATAAAGAACAGCAAGTAAAGCTTTGGAAGGACATGTAACAAGCATAGGCTCCCCCTACATGTATGCACTCATGTAAATGTGAAATATAGAGGCATGTGAGAGCATAACCATGACAGAGTAGGCAATGTGTTACATGTATCTTGGCCATATGCATCAGAGCAAAAGATTATCAAGAAAAATACCTTCATGCTCATGAGTCCTTCTTGCAAACAGTATGTACATAAGCAAGAATTCCTCATACTCGTGATTTTGATGCATACACTTACCTTGTAGTCTTTGGATGGCTTAGGATGGAATGAACCTGCACAAACAAGGTTAGATAACACAGGTACCTCCACTAGCCAGAGCAAACCAAGGAAGCCACAAGAGAACCAAGACTGGGATGACATGTAGAGAGTGAGTACAAGGTACCACATTGGATTCAACATGTCCCCAAGAGTAAAGATATGTAATGAATTTGACTGATTTCTTTCCCTTAGGTGTCTTGCTCCCCCTGAATCTTACATGGGATATTGGGAGAAGATAGGGAACAGAAAATCAGAGCTGAAAGATACAAATGGATAGAACTTAATGCAAATAAGCACATATGAACATGTCTTCCCCCCCCCAAAAGACATGTGACATCTCTCCTCTTGAACATCAAGCATCTGGGATCCTTGAGTATTCTCTCCCCCTAGAAATCTCTTTCTCCCCCTTAATACTTTCTCTCTTGTAGGTTTGGTCCTTGAGACTTTCTCTCCCCCTTGAGCTTTGATGTGATCTCTCTCTCCCCCTTTGACATCAATTTCCAAGAAGGGCTTTCTGGAATCCGTCGTATAGGTTTGGTCCTTGAGACTCAGCACAAAGCAAAGGATAAAACTGTGATGCTTGTAGAGGACACGATTCATTGAGTAGAGCTGGATCAAAAGAAATATAGAACAAGTGGCAAACTATTTTTCCTGTTGTGAAGTCGGTGGCACCGAGTGGCATGTTTTGGTGGTACCTAAAAGATTCGGTTGGACCGAAAATTACAAGTCGGTGGAACCGAGTTCACACAGAGAAAAACACTTGTCACCTCAGCTCACTAGACATGTAGGATCTCACAAAGATTTGCAATGAATTACCTGAAGGATTTGCAAGGAATTGAATGCAGAAAATGTAGAACAAAAACAAAAAAGAAAAGAGAAGAAACTGAAGGATCTAGATGAATTAAAAAGAGAAAGAAAATAAACATGCATGAGACAAATGCAATAACACATAAAAGAACACAAGAGAACTTCATCTAGAGTTGGGCGGTGACATAGTCACCTATGTTAGAGTATATTGACTTAGGAGTCAAGTGAGAACACTTGATCATAGGTCATACTCATCTTTTAAGCTCAAAATGGGGATACCATTTTTTTGTTTAAGCATCTTGATGTATTCACATCTTGTTGAGTTGCTTTGACTCATGTCTTGGAGTAAAGCTTCTCTAAGATGGAATAACATACCTTGGGTGGTGGTGTGGTTCTTGCTCATGTAGTTGAACTTGTGTGGGTGCTCAAGGTTGATGTAGCTCATCAAGAGTTGGGAGCACCACTTGGAGTTTGAGTTCATCTACCTACATGGGTTAGTTCTTGCAAGGAAGAGCACTTGTGTATCCAAAAATGACAATCATGAAGCTCAACATAGAATTTGTCAAAGGATATGTTTGAATGGTTTTGTGCTTCCTTGTCTTCAACCACCATTGTGTAGAGACTTGGTGATGTAGAGATTGCTCAAGATGTGAGTGAGTCGCAATCTCATGGAATTAGATTCAACCAAGCACCTACATGGGTTAGACAACATGCAAGGTACAAATATATCCAAGACATAAGATAGTCATTATAAGAGATATATCATGGATTAGTCATAAGCTCGGGATTTTGGAGCATATCATTAAGCACTTGAGCAAGAGGCTCATTAAGCAACATCTCATCCCTCCTTGATAGTATTGGCTTTTCCTATGGACTCAATGTGATCTTGGATCACTAAAATGTAAAATGAAGAGTCTTGAGCTTTAAGCTTTAGCCAATCCTTTGTCCTTAGCATCTTGGAGAACTTCCCACAACATTTAGTCCATGCCACTCCATTGTTGAACTTATCTGAAACATACTAGATAGAAACGTTAGTCCAACAAGAGATATGTTGTCATTAATTACCAAAACCACCTAGGGAGCACTTGTGCTTTCGAAAAGTCGCCGCTCCTTAGCCGCCGGTTGGTGGCCCGACGCACTAAGTTGAGGAGGAGGAGGTCGTACGTTCGTGGATCCATCTTTCTTCTTGCCTTCTGTAACCACCACTGCGATCGCATCATCGTGGCCTTAATTCTTATTGTGCTGTTGCATTCTCGTTCCAGTCAATACCGACATGTGTGATACCTTTGCTTAATTATATGCATCTCTGTAACTAGTACTCCATCCGTTAATTTATAAGTTGTGCTTACCTTTTCCATCAACTTCGAGCAACGCGCGGGCATCTTGCTAGAAACACTAGAATATGTCTATATAATCCGTATGTGATAGTCCATTTGAAATCTCAAAAAAGACAAATATTTAGGTACGGAGGGAGTAATATATTATGAGTATATCAAAACAATAGTGATTTCTTTCAAGTTTGTGAACAAATACTACTATTCTACTACTTTGGATCCATCACAACGCACAAGCACATTGCTGGTAAAAGGAAAAGGCCTGCTGCGTTCGCGTCGCACCCCCACATGCCCGGGAATCGGGAGTACAGCACGGCCCGTCCGGCACGACACATGGCTTAGGGATGGCGTGTTGCCTAGCATTTTCACTTTCATGTGGGACCGCCGTTGAGCAAACCGACACCCCGCCCGCCGCCGGGTTGGAAAAAAGAAACGAGGGGAAGATCTAGCTGTAGCACGGAAGCCAAGAAATTTGGTGTCGGACGGGGCTTGTTGATAGAGTAGGAGCATTCCGTACTAGTACTACTCCTACTAGTACCAAGTTTGTACTCCTAATACTATATTACTAGTACTACCACTATACAACTAGTAGGTACGTGCACGACACAACATCGTAGGAACAAAAAACGGGGAGATCTTGTTTTGGGTGATTTATCTTTTTTTCAATCAACGTAGTATGAATAATATGATGTGGGGGCACCCATGAAGCTTATGTGGCTTGGTTGCATGGCTACGGAAAGTTAGAGAAAAATAAATAGATAATGTGTTTAGAGTGCACTCCACTAAATAGATATATATGCTTTGGATCCATTGCAATGGACCGGCACATCTATATCTATACCCCTATATAGTGTGTGAAAAACTTTGAAAGTTGGTCGTTGGATGAAGCCAATCCAACGGTACAAAGATGGCAAATCCGAGCACTACTGGCCGTTGGATATCATCCACCAGATTCTTCCACATGTATAATCTAGAAGACTCCATGGTTGAACTTAATTCATGACTAACGGCCTCTTTGATTCATAGGATTGCAGAAACACAGGAATAGGAAAAAAGTAGGATTGGAATGGCATGTTCATTGGATCCCTATAGGATTTGAGTTTGTTTGATTCTGTCACATGAAAAACAAAGGATTTCTTTCAAGAGGTTGGAGTGCATGTTAGAATTCCTGTGAAATGCAGTACAAATGAATCCTTAGGAAATATTCTACATGATTCAATCCTATGAATCAAACGACCGATGTAGGAAAAAAATCCTAAGGATTCTAATCCTTCAAAGATCCTATGAAAATCCTTTGAATCAAACAGACCCTAACTTTGCCACAACTAAGCTTAGGCAAAGTTATTAGTTCTTTAAAACGAGAGAAACAAGTTGGCAAGCCTAAGGGAATCTTGGCACATTTTTTGTGTGTATGTCATGTGGGGCCTTAGTGTGGCTTGCCTAAGGTGTGGCTTGAATCAAACACTCGCCTAAGTTAATCAAACTTGACTAACCTTACATTCCACCAGATTTTGCCACATGTTAGAATCTAGAAAGCTCCACATGTAGAAGCATAATGCACAAACCACCAGAATCTCATGCATGCAATGCACGTGTACCTTACTAGTACTAGTTGGTAGTAGTAAGAAACAAATTCCAGTTTTGGCATGAGCTCGTACTGCGGGAGCACCACAAGGCCTGCCGCAGGAGTTACATTTCCCTGTCGGGGCCCATGGGACCGAACTTTAGTGGCTTAGTGGTAGAAACAAGAAACGTGATGGTCGTCGTGGTTCAACTTCCATGGACAAGCTGTCATGTCTGCTGACACATGTATATCAAAACTAGAGTGTTTATATTTCAAGCACGTGAACAAGTATTATTCTACTAGTTTGGATCCATTGCAACGCACGGGCCAACACATTGGTAGTAGTAGTTTCCATCTCTATCTCTAGAGGCCTTCCCTCGTTCATCCTTTTCTCTCACAAGATAAACTACTCATACAAATGCATCTTGATGTTCCGTGGAACGCACGAGGATGTTTCCTTGGGGGTCTCTCCAGCGCGGCGTGGCCGTAGTTGCAAGTTGACGCCCCTTGAGATGCCGACGTTGAGGGGCACTCGGATTTCCTCCGATGAGCAGGTAAGATGAGTTTGATCATGTAGTAAATGCATTCTAAAGACTACTTCTGTGTCCATTTCCTAATTCTCCCCCTGCCCACTGTTTCACAGGTTAGGCTCAGTGCGAGTGGAGATTGGCTTGCATATGTACGGGAGGGTACCAACATCAATTTGCACAACATTTACAACGGTGAAACTGTTTCCGTAGAACCTTTGTCCAACATTGGGATCAGTCATGCAACGGGCCACCACATGAATTGGTACGACGGAACCACGGTGAGATTGAATAAGATAGCACAAACCTTGCACATGGCGGTCAAAGGCGGACCATGTTGTCTACGGCCGATTTGTTTCTTGCGAGTAGGAAGACGTTGTGCTCCTTTCTAACCGCATCTTCACGGTGACAAACCAGGGGACTTATTTTGTATGGGACACATCCTACGATATACTCCCTCTCTCCCAATTTTTTTTTGAATCTTTTCATTTTATAAGTTTCAAATTCAAATTTAGAGCTCCCCATCACATGTTGAGATTACAATGTCCATTAAATCGTTGCGTGCATGTATAGTAAAGAAACAAATCTCGAGTTTGGCACGAGTTCGTGCTGCGGGAGCACCACAAGCCCTGGCGCAGGAGTTACATTTCCCTCTCAGGGCCGTCGGGACTGAGCTTCATCGCCTTACTACACCTACCTTTGAGTCAATAACATGTGGACCCGATAGGTGACTAGTCCACATGTAATGCTCCCGTAGGCAGAGGGGCAGTGGGGCCAAGAGGGGTGAGCCACAGGTCGGGGGACATGTGGTTTCATGGGTTCGAGCGGCGTCATGGGAATCGCGGGTGGCTGTGGTAGAAACTTGATGCTCGCCGCATTTTAGGTGGCCCACATGCCATGCACACAAAGGCAGAGGGGCGGTGCGGCCGAGAGGGGTGAGGCGCACATTGGGGGGCGTGGTGCCGTGGGTTGGAGAGGCGTCGTGGGAATCACGAGATGAAACGTGATGGTCGTCGTAGTTGAACTTCCATGGACAAGCTGTCATGTCTATGGACACATGCACTGCATACCGATCACTGGAAGTAGCAGAGAAAGCTATATATGCGGATAAATAGTTCCTTATAGTCAAGCGGACCCACACTACTACTCTGTTCCAAAGACATGCACACCATCGAAATAGTCCATCTATATCAATATACACCGAGAGGGAATATTTTTTTTACAAGAGAGGAAATAGTTCATCCATCCATAATGCCCTCCTGCTGGTGCAGCCTTTTCTTCTTCTTCTTCTTCTTCTTCTTCTTCTTCTTCTTCTTCTTCTTCTCATTCTCTGTGGGAGACGGCTTCGCAACAAGCTCCTTGGACCTTGCAGCTATCTCGAAACTCACATGGGCATCGAGGGCAGCATATTTTATCCGCTCGTACATCAAGGGATAATTCTCCCGTCTAGACGACCTTAATGCCACCGTCTCGTCACCCTTCTGAAGATTTGTACCGAGCACAAAATTTGCTATGTCGAATAGGGATGGTGTCTGTTTATCACAAACTTCTACAGGAATTTTGATTCTGGTTTGTAGGTCAGCGATGCTATTCAAATCAAGGTTGTACGGCTCCAGCTTCTATTTATCCCCTTCGATGGCTACCCACAGAAGTATATGTCCTCCCGAGACAAGAAATCGTGAAGCTCACCTGGTATGGAGGGCGAGTGTATGATGTGGTACACCAAAACATCATCTTCGAAGCACAACTGAAGGACGGTGGCGCGCTGGATCTTCCCAGGGGCACGCTCTGTGTACTCTGCGTCGAGACCGATGACCCTCGTCTCTACCTTTTAGAGGGAGTTGGATACATTGTTGATCCACTGCCGAACAACCCTTGGGTGGATGGTGACGGTGGCAACTATGCGCATCGAGCCTTCGACGAGGACATGTTGGACGCTAAAAAACTGCATCTCGATCTCTATCGCCATTTGGAACTGCTGGAACACAAGGCTATGGTTTGGAGAATTAGGATTAGATGGCTAGTCTAACTAAAGTAGTAGATGATTATTTAAAGAGGTTAAAACAATGTGAACGCAGTGGGGTTTGGATGCAAATGAAGACGAAGGGGAGGTGAAGAAGCCGAGGAGAATCGGTTCCCGATGGAGAAGTAAATGGGAGAAGTGGCGTGCAAGCAGTTGATTAGACGGCTAGGTAGACTAAACGAAAAGGCTATGCGGGTAGACTGATGAGTCATACCTGTTCGTGCACGTGCCCATCCTTCCTGATAGGTGGGACCTATGCAACAGATAAAAAAATGTGTCATAGTTTTTTTTAGCGCGTGAGTGGGAGACACAACATTCTCTGGTTAAGGAATACTCCCTCCATTTAGGTGAGTATAAGTCACCTTATGAAAATCAGGTTTTCCCAAAACCTTTAGGCGTGGAGCATTAACTTCCTGCTCGATCCCCTCCCAGCCTCGTTAGCCAGCGTTCTCTTCCTCTGCTGCCGCGTTCTACCTTTCCATTTTTCCTCTTCTCAAGTGTGTAACGATCACTACATGCATCGCGGCAGAGCGTTGATTGGGCATGCATGAGAATTTGGTTCTGCTCGCAATATGGATGATACCTGAACGATGAAGTGAACAGGCATGCTAGCACGGGAGACCTATTTACACTATACAATACTGGAGTACTCATGTACCTACTACTACTAGTAGTAGTAGTACAACTATGGTACACTTGATGGTCAAAATACTATTCATCCGGTCCTCACAGTGAAGTGACAACACCCTGCGCCTGACACTAGTCCAGGCAGCATGTTCGGGTTACCAAAGTCAGCCTCACCCAGTGCATAGTGTAGTCTGTCATCGCCGCTGTACAACACATTGGCGCCTCACCTCGTCTCCCGCTCCGCTCCCATAGCACCACTCCATCTCCATCTCCTTCTCCGTCTCCATCTCATTGTGCCCCCATGTACCGTCGCCTCACTCGCCTCCCCCAGTACCACTATTCCCTCGCTAGCCGCTCCAGCACCGACATCCTTCTCCCCTGTAAATCAAGCCCCCTTCCAAACTCCACCATGGTCGAATGCGAACCGTGCAACATCCATATGAGCCATGATTGGAGCAATCTCCCCAGTGACCTCCTCGACCTTTGTTGTTCGTGTATGGATACGTTGAGCGCCCTGCGGCTGGCTGCATGCTCGAGGGACATGCACACGGCCATCGTCGAAGCGAGGCCTAAGCTTTTCAAGACACCCTGCTTGGTGCTATCTGGTCTTGCGAGATTGGCTCACCATGATATGGAGGCATGCATGATGCCTCTCGACTTCAATCCGATCTCCATTAGCCGAAACTTCTTTGCAGGTATGTAGTGGGTCGCCGTACATCATTTCCCTCGACATCGATCCGATCACCATCGCCCGAAACTTCTTGGCAGGTATGTATTGGGTCGGCATGAACTCCCACTGGATGGCTGCCTTCAGAGAAGACGGTAAAAAGTTGGTGCTCGTGAACTTCCAGACCTCCCATGAGATTATCCTTCCTCCGTTGGATTATATGGAGTATTACCATCGCGGTCAAAGTCATCTAGATTACTACGTCAGTTGGACGGACCTTGTTTTGCAGAAGATTGTAATCTGCCAAGTGCCCACACAACATGCGAATTACGCAGACTTCAAGCTAATTGCCTTGTTCGACCGCGGACTCGCCTATCTTTACGTCGGTGCCTTCTTTAACTGGAGACAACTCGGCTCGCAGTGGATCATCGTCAAAGCTGATACACACTTCTGTGATGCTATTGAACACAATGGCATCATCTACGCGATCGACAAAGCAGATGGCACCACGTATTGCTGGGACGGTGCATGTAAGTTGTTTCCTCTCATGTTAATGATGACGCCATGACACTGTTTGAACTTTTTGTGATGATTGGCATATCTCTGTTTGAGCAGAATTTGAGTATAACTATGGCAATGTATTAGAGACACCGTAAATCAGCTATATTTGGAATGAGTTAATTCATGCGATTGTGACCATGTCATTACAGCCAATTTGTACCCTGAATAATCAAACGGTTAGGAATATAGGGATATTATCCTTATTTTATAGTAATCTATATACTACTACTAAATATGAGTGTGTATCAATGGCCATGTTAGTTTCCTCATTTTCATGATGTAGAAACATGCACCACACTGTTGGTTTCATCTAACCATACATTAGGGAAGTAAATGTGCATATGGAGAACTCTATATTTGGAAGTAGTGAAATCCTGCAATGCTTACCATGTGTACATACCTATATTCGCCCTTCAGCAATCAATGGCTAGAAGAATATCCTCACAAAATTTTTACCCACAGAACACGAGTATATAACAATGCATGGTCTGTTAGTTACCTTGAAGAATTTGTTTGTGAGGACAGAACATGATTACATAACATGCATGACATGGTAGTTTCCTATGAAGAGTCGATTGCGAGATAACATGAGTATAACCATGCATGGCACTTCTATATTTTCGAACCCAGTATACATTTCCCTGTATTTTCCTCCCAGTTCTAATAGGGACATATCAATGTTGTTTCTTGCATTATCCGACTCATACTATGAACAATGCTGATCTTACATTAACAATGCCTGTCCTTTTTTATATGATGCAGTGTCCCTATAGTTACTGCCCTTTGTAATCACACCACCTTTGCCAAAAACAGGGAAGCACAACTGGTTCCTCGCTCGATCAGATGACGGCAAAAGACTGATGATCATTCGGACACATGAGCCGGAGAAGTTATATTGCAAAAACCCCACTGTATACAAGCACCGTGTAATACGTGAGTATCCGGATAGTGGTTGTTGTGTCTATGAGCAGGATACCAACTGTTGGGGCCTTTAGGATTTTTTAGTTGGAGGCGGGTAAACAGCCTTGGTTCACACTCTTTGTTTCTCGGACTCAATTATCCGATTAACCAGGAGATCACCATTGGCAAGGACCTTGATGGCAGAGAGGCTCTGTTTGCTATGGAAAACTGTGTCTACACGGTGAGCCCTAGGAGTTTGGGAGCAAACTCCCCTGATTGTCAACGATACAGCCTGCAGCCAAAAGAAGGTGAGAATGACAAAGGCATCCAGATTAACTTTGATCCTTGGATGTCTCAATTACGACAGGCAGTGATGTGGTTCGAGCCTTCAGGTTGATAGGTAATTGGGCTGTTGCATCGAAAGGGTGGAGTACTGGTGTCTCCGGATCACTGGTCGCTGAAGCGGGGCTGCAAATTATGATGGTGTTGGATCATCTCTTCGAATGACTTTGTTGTCTTTGCTGCTGGTTCTGGATGGGTAGTTCTTTCTTTTCTTATGCATATTCCTTGTCATTTGGTCATCCTCGTCTATGTCACTCTTACTATGTAATAGTTGCTTCTGTTTAAAATGCCATTCTCGTCTGGATCACGAGAGTCTGAGCGCTGCAGATGGGTGTGTTTTGGTGGCGTAGCAAGACTTCTTATGAACTATCATGTCTTGTTGTTTATGTCAGTAGTAGTCACTAGTCAGTGTTTGAATGTTGTATATATCGTTGTTTCGAACTGTTTATTGTCTCGAACTACTGGTGGGCTAAATGAGGGCATCACCGTTCTCCAGTGTTCAGAGTATATCTCCTTTTTCAAGTTATATAATTTGAGCTCAGTGCCTTTTCGATGATGTACACTTGTTTGGGCCAGTGAGGTGTCGTTGAATATGGGCCGAGTAGTAATGCAATGCCAAACAGGTCAATTATGACTCTCAGGCCTGGCTCTCAAAAGATCCTAGAAAAAAAAGGCCGGGCTCTCCAAAAAAGAATGAATAAGGACTCTTAGGCCAACATGTGGGCGCCATCGATGTTTTTGTGCGCTTGGGCACCGAGAGCATATTGGCGCGTGCTCGAAATTCATGCTACCTTTTCATCCGCAGTCTCCCGCCCCTCCCCCACCTCTGGAATCTCAATTCCTACTCCAGTTCCCCCAAACCCCCCTCCTGTACTCCCTGTACTCAAGCACACTATCATGTCGCTGGTCAACGCAGATCTCCGAGCCGGAGATCCTGAGGTCCGTCCTGCCTTCGGTCGCTGCGTGCTGTCGCTCAACAGTGGCATGGCGGCGCTTGACGACCAGTTTGCCGGCAAAGTGCTGATGGTAACCATCAACGGCGACCGGCCTCCCGTCTCACCGAATGACCTTGTCAAAGCTCTTGGCATTGCGCACGGCATCCAAATAAGTGTCTTGCTCGTTGAAGTCTGTCCGCCACCGGCTGATTTCTTCATCAGGTTCCGGACAACTTTTGACTGCAGTCGTGTGTTCGAATCTTCCCGGTGTTTGTTCTGCGATGGCGCGCTGGTGAGCTTTGATCGGTGGCACCCAGGATGGGACTCGGTGCCCACTAAGCTTGAGTTTTTAACAAAGCTTACCTTCCACGGCATGCCTCGACGTGCTTGGAACAGCGAGTCCATGAACGAGCTTATCAACAACCTTGGAGGTGAGCTCGTAAGTATGTTTGTTCCTCCAAACAACTGGGCTCTGACGGTTATGGCATGGATGAAGAAGCCGTCCACCATACCGAAGGTGATTGGTGTTGAGATACCGGTGCAGGAACCGGGGTTGTACTATTCATCGCCACCAAGGCCGCCGCGGACCATGTTAGGGATGTACCTGCATCGAGTGTTCGTGCATGTCGAAGAAGTGGTCAATCCATCAATCGAAGTCCTACGGCCGCCGCTTGTGCCAGGGTCCATCGACGGAGTCCATTACAGGAGTCAACATCAGACTTTCCCCATGTTGCTCAGAACGATGGATGGCACAGGGCCTACTCCATCGCGCGGCGGAGGCCACTGCTTCTTTGGGAGAAGAGGCAGGGCTGGCTGCCTGGATGTGCTCTAATTTGAGATAACAACTGAATCTTGTCAGATGCTAGTTAAATCCGAGCTATGGGTGTGAAGCACTGATATGCCAGTACATTTGATTGTGACATGTTATAATTTTGTACCTGGACTTTTTTTAGAAAGGGTTGTACGTCAACTTAATGTGCTAGGAGAACTTATTGTGTTGTCTGTCTGTTTTCTTTGCACAACATTCAAGATATTTTCCCGTCATTGATAAAGACGATGAACCGTTATGTACGACTTCGTTGGTTTCAACATAGCCCTTCCCGTAGCGATCCACTGCTTCCATCCTGATTGTGCCGCCTGCGTGAAATTTTTGTATGCAAGTTCAGTGTGCTATGATGTTCTATATGATTGTGTTAACTATATAAGTTTTTACTGAGCATCAGCAATGCATATGGCTGAAAGATGTATTTACGAGCATCGGCCGATGGGTCTCACACACACACACACACAAGTGGGACCTGTTGAATTATTTATTTGCTCGTGACAACTTTTAATTAGGTTCCACTGTGATCTAACTTTTTTCTTAAGTTATTAATTGAGCTTAGTGACTTCAAAAAGTTGTACAGAAGCCTTGTTTGGGCCTTTCCAGCGTCGCTGAATGTGGGCTGAGTAACCATGTTAGGTTGTACTGTACTACACAGGCCTTTTTTCACTGTTTTTTCTTAAATAATACATTTTTTTATTAATTTTCATAAGCATTACGCTGGGTAAATTTTTTTCAAAAATAATACACCGTCCACCCGTTGCAGGCCGACTGGGCCTAGTTGGCCCAGAGCAGGCTGATTGGATTCCAGTCGGCCTACAGCTGGCCGACTGGCCCCTGTCGGCCCACTGTGGGCCGACTCGAGCTAATTGGCTCGCTGTGGGCTAATTGTTTTTGCAAAAGTGTTAATCATGTATTTAAAAAATATATGTATTGTGACCTCCTCCGCTCGCTGTGGCCCACTGTTGACTAAAAAATATGTTTTAAAAAGTGTTAATCATGTATTTAAAAATTGTTAAATGTGTGTATAATTTTTTTTCCTTATCTATACAATTTTTTAATGTGTGTATAAAAATAGCTTTTTTTCAACATCAGCAATGCAACTGGGCCGACAGTTGTACACAATATCCGGGTCAACTTGTTATTCTCCGCCCAGCTGGGCTGCAAACTTTCCTAGGAGGTATACATTAGGCTTAACAAGAAAATGGACTTTAAGAAATAATAAATGGGATGTAATTATAATAACTGGACAATTACTGTGCACCAAACACGTAATTAGTTTGAAAAATATATTATTTTTGGAATTTGAAATTTTTAATTTCATTACTTGTTGCGCGCAATATTTTGTTGGATTTTAACGTAATACAACTTTATTTTGAAATTATATTTAACCTGACTAGAAATTTCGGATACAAATATTTTGGATCCCATCAAAATGTGGGAATTTTTTTAATTCTGTTTTGAGCGGTTGTTTGAAATTATTAATCGTTGTCCTAGCTAGAAGTTGGGCTGTACTTTTAACAAACTGTAAATAGGTTGTAGTAAATTCCATTAGAATTAAAAAATGGGATGTACATTCTTACAAATCGCAAATTGGCTATATGTTCTCTGCCAAATCCGAGATGTGGGTCTACTAAGTTAACGCGTACCAAGGGCTTTGTCAACTTAGTCAATATAAACGATTCTAGCTGTAGTGATCGTACAATGTCTATCCAACGGCCGTAGTGCTTCTTCAACCTATGATCTTCTTGCTACAGCTGCCCAAAGCAGCGCCGGTCGTGTCGCGTGCTCCTGCCTCCCGTGGTCGGCAGTGATGCCGCGGAGGCCTCACCGCCCCATACTACTCCCACCGCTGGCCAGGCCATCCCTTTACTCACCCACACCCCCTGTTATTCTGCGGCGACGGCAGCCTCACATCGCAGCCGAACCAGTGAACCCTCGCACTCCTCTCCGCACGGGCTTCCATTGCTGCGTCTTCCCCGGCTCCGCGCCGTCCCCTTCCTAGACTTCGTCGTCGTCCAGACCACCGCCCTGGTGCTCTCCGCATGGCGTGGTCAACATGGTCAACGACCGACTTCCATCGGAAGAGTACTGTACGTGGAGAGGCTGACACCTGGGTCCACGGCAGCCGCAAGGAAGTGCCTCCTTATTACGCGCAAAATAATTATTCCTCCACCTGACAGCGGGGACCCACCGGACGGGCCACCGTATTTCGCGAAAAAAATGATTCGCCCCCTGACTGCTGGGACCCACGACCTACATCTTCGCACGCAAGGAAGTGCGTCCGAAAAAAATGATTCGCCCCCCTAACTGCTGGGACCCACCAGGCCCTCGACTGCTGGGACCCACCAGCTACATCTTCGCACGCAAGGAAGTATGTCCGGGTAAAAAAACGATTCGCCCCTGACTGCTGGGACCCACCAGCTACATCTTCGCAGGCAAGGAAGTGCCTGACAGTCGGGACCCACCTGGTCGAAGCGTACGTAGCATTGTCATTCTGGTCGCGAACGTCGATGTAGAGGCACGCACGTGTCGTAGTAGAGGCGCGCACGTGTCGTGGTAGAGGCGCGCACGTATCATTTACACGTACGTACAACATCCAGGGTGCAAGAAAGAAAATACGGCCACGTATGTGTACATACGGGCGGGGTCTCGAACGCCTACTCACGCATACGTACGGCCAGGGCTCGTGTACATGGCTGGGTCGGAACGGAGAAACAACGTCGTCATCGTGTTCATGGGGAGGCAATGGAATGCGTCGTGTTCATGGGAAGGCAACAGAATGCGTCGTGTTCATGGGCAGGCAACGGAATGCGTCGTGTTCATCGGGAGGGCTTGGACGGAATAGGCGATGGGAACGAGGCCTGGCGTACCGCAGAACGGAGGAAACGGCCTTGTGTTCGACCGACCACGTTCGAAACGGGATCCTGTTCATCGGGAGGGGTCTGGCATACCGCAAAACGGAGGAAACGGGCCTACTACGGTCGAAACGGGGGTCCTGTTGATCGGGAGGGGTGTGGCGTACCGCAAAACGGAGGAAACAGACTTGTGTTGGAGCGCTACGGTCGAAACGGGGGTCCTGTTCATCGGGAGGGGTGTGGCGTACCGCAAAACAGGACTCCACGGGATACTGTTCATCTCCACCGTCGACCTCCTCCAGCCTCCACGGGCTCCTGTTCATCCAGCCTCCATGGGCTCCTGTTCATCCAGCCTCCACCGCGCGCTACTTCACCGGCTACTGTTCAACCACCCCTCCACCGTCTACTGTTCATCCAGCCCTCCACACCACGGGGTCCTTGTAACGCCCTCGATGCGGCTATATCTCCCACGTGTCGAAGCACGACTTAGAGGCATAACCGCATTGAAAGCAATGTCGCAAGTGAGGTAATCTTCACACAACCCATGTAATACATAAGGGAAAGAGATACATAGTTGGCTTACAATCGCCACGTCACACAATACATGAATAAAGCATTACATCAACCAAATACAATCAAGGTCCGACTACGGAACCAAAATAAAAGAAGAACCCCAAATGCGACAAGGTCCCCGATCGACCCCAACTGGGCTCCACTACTGATCAACTAGAACGAAACAACACAAAGGACAAGATCTTCAACGAGCTCCTCCTTGAGCTTGGTTGCGTCATCTGTACGGTTCAACGGCACCTGCAAGCTGGTTTTGGAAGTATCTGTGAGCCACGGGGACTCAGCAATCTCACACCCTCGCGATCAAGACAATTTAAGCTTATGGGTAAGGTAAAAGGTATGAGGTGGAGCTGCAGCAAGCGACTAGCATATATGGTGGCTAACCTGTTCGCAAAAGAGAGCGAAAAGAGAAGGCAAAGCACGGTCGATAAAAGTATGATCAAGAAGTGATCCTATAACAATCTACGTCAAGCATAACTCCAACACCGTGTTCACTTCCCGGACTCCGCCGGAAAGAGACCATCACGGTTACACACGCGGTTGATGTATTTTAATTAAGGTCAACTTCAGGTTTTCTACAACCGGACATTAACAAATTCCCATCTGCCCATAACCGCGGGCATGGCTTTCGAAAGTTCAAATCCCTGCAGGGGTGTCCCAACTTAGCCCATCACAAGCTCTCACGATCAACGAAGGAATAGACCTCCTCCCAAGACATTCTGATCAGACTCGGTATCCCGGTTCTACAATACATTTCGACAGGGTAAAACTAAACCAGCAACACCGCCCGAATGTGCCGACAAATCCCAATAGGAGCTGCACATATCTCTTTCTCAGGGCACACTCAGATTGTCCTAGGTATGGGTAAGCCAGCCCAGAGTTGCCCCTGGTGGCCACCGGCAGCTAACAGGTTGGACCAACACTCAGAGGAGCACTAGCCCGGGGGGTAAAATAATGATGACCCTCAGGAGCGCGACTCCCAAGGCAAAAGAAAAAGGCTAGGTGGCGAATGTTAAAACCAATGTTGGGCATTGCTGGAAGAGCTTTACTCAAGGCGAACTGTCAAGGGGTTCCCATAATAGCCCAACCGCGTAAGGAACGCAAAATCCGGGAACATAACACCGATATGACGGAAACTAGGGCGCCAAGAGTGGAACAAAACACCAGGCATAAGGCCGAGCCTTCCACCCTTTACCAAGTATATAGATGCATTAATTAAATAAGAGATATTGTGATATCCCAACCAGTAAACATGTTCCAACAAGGAACGACATCTCCATGTTCCAACAAGGAACAAAACTTCAATCTTCACCTGCAACTAACAACGCTATAAGAGGGGCTGGGCAAAGCGGTAACATAGCCAAACAACGGTTTGCTAGGATAAGGTGGGTTAGAGGCTTGGTTCAACAATATGGGAGGCATGATAAGCAAGTGGTAGGTATCACAGCATAGGCATAGCAAAAGAGCGAGCAACTAGCAAGCAAAGATAGAAGTGATTTTGAGGGTATGATCATCTTGCCTGAAATCTCGCAAGGAAGAAGAATGGGTCCATGAAGAAGACAAACGGACATAGACGAACGGGTCCTCACAAACACGACGTTACCGGATCCAACCCGAAGAAGAAAACACCGGAAAGAAGCACACAACATAGTAAACAACCAACACATGAACATGGTATGATATGCGAGATGCGGTATGCGATGCATATGCATGATTTGCAAAGGAATGATGGAACCTGGCCTCAACATGGAAATCCAAGAGTGCCACTGGAAATATGAGGTGATTTCAGTTGAAATCGATACAAAGATCACCGGAATCGGAGTTACAGTTTGGAAATGGCAAGCAATTCAAATATGACCACGTTCTGCGATTTACAGCAAGTAACCATCTAAATGCAACAAGTTAAATATGCTACAGCACTCAAACATGACAACAAAATACATGGAAGGGATCCATTCATGATGCTTAGCAAAAGATGAACACTGAGCTACGGCCAATTCATCCATTAACAGGTTCAAACAAGCATGGCAAAAGTGCAATTGGTAAACAGGTTTCAGACTTGGTGAAATTAACACTTGTCTGGAATTTCAGATCAGATAGCACTCTTCGGAGCAATAAAACTATATGCTACAGGACCTGAACATGGCAAAGTAAAGCATGGCATAGAGCTACTCAAAGAGCTTAACAAAAGTCCCTTAGTGACCTTGAGCCAAAAGGGATCAGAAAATACAATTGCAAGCATGTGAACATGGCAAAAACATAATCAGATCACAGACTTAGTGAAAACTGGAGCATGCTGAAACAGATATCAAGTAGGCATGTTTACGAGCTCGATGCACTCACTACAGAGCAAGTCATCGCAATCTAAGCATATACCCATCAAGAATACACAAAATACTAGCTAGACATGGCAAGAACAATAACATAGCATGCACGGATCAACTACAACATCCTTGGCAAAATCGCTAACAAGTAGACAATCTGCCCAGATTCACGAAATAGCAAAAGTAGAGCTCGATTGACTCAAGCTAGGGTACTCCATAATTGCAAACAAAGACATGGATGGATAGAGAACTACAAGATTAACAAAACATCCTTACTGGTCATCCTCAAAAGAGGCACGGATCACTAGGAAACAACATGAACATATGGCCATATGAGACAAACAGCTCAAGGACTTAGTGGAAATGCTGCAAGCTTGTGCTAGTCACCACACACATCACAAAAATACATGGGTTGCACCTCTGGAAAGATGGCAAAACCCTTAACAAAACACATGTAGAGCTCATGGGCATATCATGCACACAATAATCATGGCAAAAATGACAAAAATCTAATAGGAGCAGCAGATCTGACAATTATCTCAAATAGCCTTCTTCCAACAGCATTTCTGGCATCAAGATGAACTCAAATGAAAATGATGCAATGAGATGAAATGATGGACTCTCTGAGATGAACATTTTGATATGCTATATGCCCAAAACGGATCTACGGATGCAAAGTTATAGGACGATGAACAAGGGCAATTGGATCTGAGAATTTGAGGACTTAGTAGAAATTCACCACCCACGGATCTAGGGTTCCTCGCGGCACGCAACCCGAGGTAAATTCCGGCGAGGTCACCACGGCTCCGGCGAGCCCGATGGCGCGGCGGGGAGGCAGGGGAGAGTGGATCCGGCCTCCTCCGGCCGGATCCGGCGGCGGGGAGGTGTCCGGCAACCGAGGGGTGGAGAGGAGGCGCGGGGACGGGCCCGGCGACGAGCTTCCTCGGCGGACGGAGATTGGGACGGCGGCCGGCGACCTGGGCGGCGGAGACGGCGACCGGCCGCGAGGAGGGCGAGCGGCGGATCGGGCGGCAGGCGGTGGGAGGAGATGGGCCGGGGAGGGCCTGCTCCGGGCCCCGCAGGCCTGGCGCGGACCAGTGGCGAAGCGGTCCCGCCCGGGACAGGTGGCGCCCGCGGATTGGTCAGCGGCGGTGGGCGGACACGTCCGGCCAGACGGACAATGTCCGGCGCGGCGGAGACGATTTGGGATCTAGGGTTTCGGGGGAGGAGAAAGGGAATTTCGGAGGGGGTTCTTTATATAGGCATAGGAGGAGCTAGGAGAGTCCAAATGAGGTGCGGTTTTCGGCCACGCGATCGTGATCGAACGCTCTAGAAGATGGAGAGGGTTTTGGTGGGTTTTGGGCCAACTTGGAGGGGTGTTAGGCTGCAACACACACGAGGCCTTCTCGGTCCCTCGGTTAACCGTTGGAGCATCAAACGAAGTCCAAATGGTACGAAACTTGACGGGCGGTCTACCGATAGTAAACCAAGGCCGCTTGGCAAGTCTCGGTCCAATCCGGAAATGTTTAATCCCCACACACGAGAAGAAGGTAGAAATGACCACCGGAGGAGATAGGAGCGCCGGAATGCAAAACGAACAACGGGGAAAATGCTCGGATGCATGAGACGAACACGTATGCAAATGAAATGCACATGATGACATGATATGCAATACATGACACACAAGCAATGACAACGCAACAACAGCGAATAACTGGACGACACCTGGCACATCGGTCTCGGGGCGTTACAGTCCTGTTCAACCACCCCTCCACGGGCACCCCTCCACCGTCTACTGTTCATCCAGCCCTCCACACCACGGGGTCCTGTTCAACCACCCCTCCACCGTCTACTGTTCATCCAGCCCTCCACACCACGGGGTCCTGTTCATCCACCCCTCCACGGGCACCCCTCCACCGTCTACTGTTCATCCAGCCCTCCACCACACCACGAGGTCTTGTTCATCTAGAGGCAACGCCACCGCTCACTGTTCATCCAACCCCCCCCCCCCCCGCAACGCTCACTGTTCATCCCATCGATCGGCTTCAGTTAGCAGCAGTAGCAAAGGAATCGCTCGATCGGGTTCAGTTAACAGCCATCGATCAATCACTCAGGTTCAGTAACGCATAGCCTGCAGTGCAATCGCTCGGGTTCAGTTAGAGCCCAACGCCTCGCTCGGGTTCAGTTAGAGCCAACGCCTCACACACACGCGCATACGTGTACGAGAGAAACGCGCATCGCTCGGCCCCCGACCTCCCACCGTAACCGGGAACTCCCCAAAATTTTCCTCCCCCTCGCTTCTACCATGGTTTTTTCCATCATGGACGGCCCAAAGAATGTCATGCAGCTGCGTCTCCGGCCCGCCCAAGACGAAAAGCCCATTTTCTGTAATGATTTTTTGTCATAGAAGTAGGAGCCCACCACATCTATGATGATACCGGGTTTTGTCACAATTATCGTCATAGAAGTGTCATATGTATGACAAAAAAAATTGTTCGGCCCAAAATGTCACGGATGTGTCTTTTTTTTGTAGTGTCAGTGAAGGGATCTTCTTGAACTGAAGGTGTATGAATGTGATCTAAGAACACATTGCTGGGAATGGCTTCTCTCTTGGAGCCTATCTTTGCCAGATCATCGGCTGCTTGATTTTTCAGTCGAGGGATGTGATGGAGCTCTAATCCCTCAAACCTCTTTTCTAACTTTCTCACTGCATTGCAATAACCAGTCATAGCTGGGCTTCTGACGTCCCATTCCTTCATCACCTGATTGACCACTAAATCCGAGTCGCCATAGACCACGAGGCGACGGACGCCAAGTGAAATGGCCATACGCAACCCGTACAGAAGTGCCTCATATTCAGCTTCATTGTTGGAGGAGTCAAAGTGAATCTGGAGAACATAGCTGAGTTTGTCACCACGGGGGGATACCAACACCACCCCAGCACCGGAACCATTCAGCATCTTGGACCCATCGAAGAACATGGTCAAATCCTCCGAGTGAATTTGGGCCGGAAGTTGCTGTTCGATCCACTCGGTGGGGAAATCAGCTATTGATTGGGACTTGATAGCTTTATTTGCCTCAAATTTGATGTCTAGGGGAAGTAGTTCAATCGCCCACTTTGCCACTCGACCAGTTGCATTTCTGTTGTTCAGAATCTCTGATAATGGAGCGTCGCTGACGACTATAATGGAATGATTAGAGAAATAGTGTGCAACCTTCTCCGTGATCATGTAAATCCCATAAACAAGCTTCTGATAGTGTGGGTATCTTTGCTTCGATGGAGTCAGAACTTCAGAAACATAATACACTAGGCGCTGAATTTTATAGGCTTTTCCTTCTTCCTCCCGCTCGACCGTGAGTAATGTACTGACAACTTGTCCAGTGGCTGCAATATAAAGCAGTAAAGGCTCTTTGCTGATTGGTGCAGCAAGCACCGGCTGCATGGAAAGCAGGGCTTTGAGCTCTGCAAACGCTGCATCAGCTTCGGGAGTCCACTCGAACTTATCAGACTTCTTCATCAGTCGATAAAGAGGCAATGCCTTTTCACCGAGGCGAGAAATGAATCGACTCAAGGCGGCCAAACAACCAGTAAGCTTCTGGACATTGTGCACACGCATAGGGCGTTTCATCCGAAGTATAGCAACAACTTTCTCTGGGTTAGCGTCGATCCCTCGTTCGGAAATGAGGAAAGCGAGTAACTTTCCGCCAGGAACTCCGAATGTGCCCTTTGATGGATTAAGCTTGATATCATATCTTCTAAGATTGGCAAAGGTTTCGGCAAGGTCAGCCAGCAGGTCGGAACCTTTACGTGACTTGACCACAATGTCATCCATGTATGCTTCCACATTCCGACTGATTTGAGTGAGCAGACACTTCTGGATCATCCTCATGAATGTGGCTCCGGCATTCTTCAGGCCGAATGGCATAGTGACATAACAGAAGCATCCGAATGGAGTGATGAAAGCCGTTTTTATCTCATCGGGTCCATATAGTCGGATCTGATGGTACCCAGAATAGGCGTCCAAAAAGGACAAACGCTCACACCCCGCAGTCGAGTCGACAATTTGGTTGATGCGGGGGAGAGGAAAATGATCTTTCGGGCAGGCCCGATTGATATGCTTGAAGTCAATGCACATGCGAAGTGAATCATCCTTCTTGGGGACCATGACAATATTGGCGAGCCACTCGGAGTGGTAAATCTCTTGGATGAACTCAGCTGCCAGGAGCCGAGCCACTTCCTCGCCAATTGATTTTCTCTTCTGGAGGGCGGACCGTCGGAGGTGTTCTTTGACTGGTTTTACTTTTGGGTCGACTTGCAAACAATGCTCAGCCAGTCCCCTGGGTACACCCGGCATGTCAGAACGTTTCCATGCAAAGATGTCCCAGTTCTCACGGAGGAACTGGATGAGCGCTTCTCCCTATTTGCTGTCGAGTGTTGTTGAGATATGGGTTGGAGCAGCATTGGGGTCGGTCGGGTGAATATGAATCGGCTTCGTTTCACCGGATGACTAAAATGTAGAATCTGTAGCAGGCTTCTTGGCTCGCAACAAATCACTCGGATCTGCATTTTTCTGATATTCTTGCAGTTCTACTACTGCCATCTGTGCATCGGCAATTTTCGAGCCCTTTTGGAAGCACTCTTCCGCCTTCTGTCGATTTCCAGTGACAGTGATTACTCCTCTAGGACCAGGCATCTTCAATTTGAGATACACGTAACATGGTCGATCCATAAAACGTGCATAAGCGGGCCTACCCAGAATAGCATGGTAAGCACTCTTGAAAATCCACTACCTCAAATGTCAACTTTTCCTTGCGGTAATTCTTTAAATCACCGACAACCACATCAAGGGCGATCTGGCCGAGTGACTGAGCCTTCTTGCCAGGTATAACGCCATGGAAACTCATGTTGCTTTCACTAAGCTTGGACATTGGAATGCCCATTCCCTTCAAGGTTTCAGCATAAAGGATATTCAGGCCACCGCCACCGTCCATCAACACTTTAGTCAGTCAAGTGCCTTCAACTACTGGGTCGACCACCAATGCTTGCCTCCCAGGGGTGGCTACATGTGCTGGATGGTCCGACTGGTCGAATGTGATGGCAGTCTGGGACCACTTCAGATAAATGGGTGTTGCAGGAGCAACCATGTTTACTTCTGTGTCAATAACTTTCAACTAACTTTTGCTTTCAACATCAGCAAAAATCATTAGCGTGGAATTGACATTGGGAAAAACCATCATCATCTTCTTCCCTATCCTCACCTCCGTCCGACTCCTTTTCCTTCTCCTTGGGTTGTTTCTCTCGGAACTGCTGGATCAGGAAATGACACTGTCGAGTGGTGTGTTTAGGGTAAATGATGTTCCCTTCTTCATCTTTTTTGGTATGAATATGGCATGGTAAATCCAACACACCATTCCCATCTTTATCCTTAACTTTTTGGGGATTCCAGGGCCCTTTGGGCTTTCCTTGGGTAACAGCTAAAGCTTCACCAGGAGCAGCTGGTTCAGCCTTTCGCTTCTGTTTCCGACTGGAATTCCCTCCTCCGGTTTCTTGGGCGACTGTTTTGTGCTTGCCACTCCGGAGTCGGTCTTCCTCTTCACCATTGGCATATTTGGTGGCAATCTCCATCATCCGAGTCAGAGTCATATCTCCTGTCCGACCAAATTTCAGATTCAACTCCCGATACTTAACGCCCTCCTTGAAGGCACAAATTGCTTGGTGATCTGACATATTCTCCACTGTAT
Source organism: Triticum monococcum (assembly GCA_034509565.1). Classification (NCBI taxonomy): domain Eukaryota; kingdom Viridiplantae; phylum Streptophyta; class Magnoliopsida; order Poales; family Poaceae; genus Triticum; species Triticum monococcum. The sequence goes on along the minus strand of CM067841.1, from coordinate 142,551,934 downwards.
GGTGCAACGTGATCCATCTCTGGATATAATCCCTCGAGGTTTCATTCGGTTTCTGGACACAACACTGCAATTCTGTCAACCCTGCCGGCCTTTTGCAAGTGCCTTCAAAGGTTCTAACAAACACTCAAGCAAGTTCCTCCCAACTATATATGCTGCCAGGAGCCAACTGATTCAACCACGCTCTGGCTGAGCCCTCCAACATCAAGGGGAGGTGATTCATAGCCACATCATCATTGCCGCCACCAATCTGCACAGCCACTTGGTAGTCCTCAAGCCAAGTGTCTAGCTTGGACTCGCCAGTGAACTTGCTGACTCCAGTTGCCAACCTGAAGTTGGGAGGAATCATTGCTGCTCTGATGGCTCTACTGAAACACTCGGGTCCTGAAACGTGCACCCTGCTTCCAGTCGGATGATCTCTATCGTGGCCTTCTCTGTGAGCCCTGTTCCTATCAACCAGACCTTGAACGAGGATAGATCTTGCATCAAAGCCTGGCTCTCTGGGGTCAACCGGAATTCTTTGCTCGCCGCTGTGGGGGCACCTGTCATCTTACCGCCGAGGCATGTATGACCCTCTCCTCGGAGGAGGCGTGGGCACTCGACGACGGTCATCGTGGTCGAGTCGATGATCATACTGCTCACGGTTCCTGTACTGATCGTGTTGGTGCCCACGTCCCTCACGCCTCGGAGGCGATCTTGGGCTGTGAGCAGATTGGACAGTATCTGCCACCACAGATCTGCTATGAATCCTATTCCGCGACTGAGATACTGCTGTATTCTGCTCTCCCGCTGCCCAGAGTAAAGCCCCGATCTGCATCAAACCTCGGTCAGCTTCTGACTGGGAAGGCTGAATTGACTCTGCTATTCAAGCTGCAGCTGTGAGATTCTGGATCGGAGTTCGGTATACCTGAGTCAGAGGCGGAAAAAGTTGCCATCGACTGGACTCGGGAATCCACTGCCGAGCACGCTCGTCGAGTGCGTGCTGGAGGTTCTCCAATCGAGTGCGCTCAGCCAAGTTGGCCAGGCGCGCCTCCTCCAAGGCCTGGGCCTCAGGGGTTTCTCCAACGATAGGAGTGTGAAGTGCATCCATATTACGGCGGCGAAGATCTTCCCTCCGCTGCAAAGAGAGGGGTTCGGGGCGGTACTCCTCGTGGACATGTGATGGGTCGCCGACGCCATCACCACCATCTTCACGGGTGAAGCCAGGAGGACTGCGTGGCCCATTAACCATCAAGACTTCCGTCGCGGGGTCACTGCTGTCGCACTCGAATGCAGTCTCAACGGAGCCAGTCGACAGATCGAACAGGCTGTAGAGAGTTTCATCAGGCTCGATCACCGCAATTTGTGGGGTGGCCGATTGGCGGGCCACCGCATGCCTCACCCACCGCTGAAGCCGCGACTGACCGGATCGCTGGCGCCGGCGAACAACGGAAAGCGAGGTTGCCATAGGAGCCGACTGATACTGAGTTGACGGCTGCCGAAGAAGGACGTCGCGGAAGTGCATCGCCCCGTGGACGTGGAGCGGCTCAACGTCGAGTGGAGCCTCGTGGAGCCAAGCGGAGTCGTTGGCGATGAAGACGAGCGCGCCGAGACGGATCTCGCGGCCTTCAGCCAATCCTCCGCTGGAAACCATGATGACGGGAATCGGAAAAATCGCAACTTCTCCAACAAACTGCTAAGACACCTGCCCCACGGTGGGCGCCAACTATCGTGGATCTAAGACTGGCAGTAGAATGGGGGGTAGGTATAAGGAGGCAAGATCTTAGCTATGGAGTAGTTGTACCCACGAGTTTATGAGTTCAGGCCCTTCTCGGAGGAAGTAATAGCCCTACGTATCGGTGCCCTGAGGCAGTCGACTGGATTATATGTGTGTGTGTGTGTGTGTGTGTGTGTGTTTACAAAAGATGTGAACCCTTGTCTCGGAGGAGGGGGTGGCTTATATAGAGTGCGCCATGACCCCAGCTTCCCTCTGTTACGCGGGGTTCAATGTACATAAAGGAAGAGCGTTATAGGTAACGTCTGTATTAAAGTGCTATAAATGATAGTTAAGTCTATGAGTAAACGCCCAACCATTGCTGTGTAGAGTGGCTTCAGATCTTCTGTTTGTCGAGTGATTTCTGTGACGGTCGAGTGACATTGATTCTTCCGAGTGGAATGTCTCTGGTCGAGTGGATGATGGTACCCTTTGAATGCTGTTGGCTTTAGGGTGATGTCCTTGGGGAGGGAGTCTAGGTCACGCCTATGACCCTACCCTAGGTACATAGCTTCATCACCGGGGACGGGACAGACTGCCTAGGATCTAGGGTTTGGTCTAGAAATGGACTAGGGTTGTCTGTTATATATAGTAGGTGGATGGGTTTGGGTGATTGCGGCCCTCAGATTTTGATCGGACGGCTCCGAGTGGTCTAAACAAAGAACCGATAATGTTTTAGGGATGTTTGGAGATGATCCGGACCCATCGGTCATGAGTGCTCGTTTCGGGTCCAGGGGGAGCTTCGGACGCGCACACGAGGGGGTCTGTGCACTATGCAGAGAGACTTCAGTTTAGGCAAGAGAGAAAACATAGAACAAGGTTGCAAGTGTGGTTGGTCTCGGAACGGCCAATGATGACAAGGGAGAAACACGGCAACTACGAAGAGATGCGAGTTTGAAAAATGACGACAAAAGAGTGTCGATGTAATGCAAATGATGCGATGATGAATGCAACAGACAAATAAAACACACGGCGATGGCGAAATAAATGGAAGGCATCTGGAGCGTCAGTCTTGGGGCGTCACAAGACTCCCCCACTTACAAGAGATCTCGCCCCGAGATCTAGGGATGAAAACGTCGAGAAGAGGAAGAGGTAAAATAAAGTTGCTTCTATGACAAATGAGCGAAACCAAAGAACCTTGGAAGTTGCAAATACATGAATCAAGAGCTCAAGGAAGAAGAAGAATTGAAACCACTCTGGTTGAAACGAGATGAGAAGGAAGAATTCGAGCAGCACTCTGGCTGGAAATGGTAGGATTTGGACATGAACTTGACAAGATGGGACGATACTCGATGAGAGCAATACACAATGCCTCCGGAACAAATGAAGAATAGAATGAAAAGAACGGAGAAGAGAAAACCAACATCTCTCACAATTGAACTTGAGAGAGCATTCTTATGAAGAAGGGTTGAACGAAATCAACAACGAAAAGAACAAGCTTGTTATGGGCTTATGGAAAACATCTCAAACTTGAGGTGACAACTGGCCACTAACGGAAACAATTGATTTGATTGAGAGGAACAAAAGATGCAACACTCCACATGAAAATACCATGGAGAACTAATTGCACTTCAAAATGCAAGAAGCAGAATTTATGAGCTCCTCCAACAAGAATCTTGATGAATACTTCAAGAATGAAATAAATCTTTGATTGACCACCATGAAGAAACCCTCAAAGGACTCCGGATAGATAAAAGGATGATCGAAACGAGATGAAGCTTCAAGACGATATAACCGCTTCGCACTTGGAACTCCAGAAAATAAAGATGAACAACTTGAAACCGAGAATTGATATCATGAACGAACTCTGGAAGAAGGAATTAAATCGCCTTGATAGAATAAGAAAAATAATTATGTCATGCTTGCGCTTCATCAACTTAAATTGATGACAAGCAACATATTGGCATGCCACTTATTCTTCCTGAAAAGATTGAAGAGAGAAATAGCGCAAACTCAACAAACCACGGTAGGATTTTGGAAACATCGAATGAAATGATATGATAATAAAGGAAGAGTAATGTTGAACAAGCCACCGTAAGAATTGAAAACAAACAAAGCAAAGGGAACAAATCACCGGGAAGAATTAGAAAACAACGAAGGTACTTAGGGAATATATATGCAAGAGAACGAAGAGATCACGAGCTGGCTAGAGAATACTTGAACAAAGCACGGGAAGAATATGGAGACGAACGGAGATACATCAATTTAGCATAATTGGAGAATGAAGTTGAAAACTTGGAACAAAGAAATCTTCTAAAATGATGACCTTTGGATGATATAGAAACGAGAACAAATCCTGAAATGCTTCGGATGGTTATGAAAAGAATTCTCACAATCCAAAACAATTATGAGGATGCCATGAAGCTAGAACCATGAATCTTCAAGAGAACGGGCCAATATTTAGGAGAAATTCTTCTTCGTCCTTCAAAACTTAGAATGACGACGAGAAACACCTTGAATAATTTTGAGATACTCCAAAAGAATGAAGAATATAAAGGTTGAGCCAAATATGAAAATAATTTGGAAGCGATCTTGGAGAAGGCATTTGAGTGATGAAAATTCATTCTTATGTCAAGCTTTGAAAAACATTTGAGAATAACTCTGGAAAAATTAGAAGAGTCAGGTATGATCCTGGGAAAGACTTGTGGGTTAGGGCCCACCCAAAATACACTGTTGAACGAATTTTCAAAGAGAGATTGCATCGGTTGATTTAAATGACTTGAATGAGAAACAACCTCGAAATAGCTTGAATGGATTAAGGATGGAAACGTGAATCTTCTGAGGTGTCTTCTACACTCTGGAACAAATGAATAGCAAGATGTGAATATTTAAGAGGTGCACCGACATGGGAAAGCATTTTAAATGAGGAAAGGGATATGATCAACACCAAAAGATTGCATTGAATCCATCAGAGAGAAAAACGAGAATGAAAGAATGGTTAACTTGAAGCTCCTCCGCATCTTCATGAGAAATCATCGGCTAAGAACATTGATGGAAAGAATGAAGAAACTTCACATGAATAGAATGGATACTTGATTTGAGAATTTTGACTTCCTTGAAGAAAAGGGTGGGAGGGTGGGAAAAGAAAGGCAACTTGGGACGGGTGAAATGAACAAATCCTTAGGCTTCTCAACGACGCTCGTATGGAATAACTTGAAGAGAAGTGCACCTTTTCGGAAAACATGCAATTCTTTTCCAATCGGCGTTTGGACAAAAATTCAGTTGATGAAAAGGAAAGACGCTCCATAGGAATACGAGAACACCATTTAGGAAAAGGTATGGAATCAACACTTGACTCTGAAGCAACTCGAATACCACAACTCAAAACAAAACAAAGGATTTGACTTGCAGAATAAGCCGGAAACAAATACATAACCCCTCATGCATTTCTTGGAAGGATAAACCTAGGTAACTACTTGAATTCCCACCTGAGAACTCCCGAAACTTCTTGGTTATGCAATCTGGTCCTACGACTACACGGAGCAAAATTTCACACAATTCCTAACAGGCTATACTACACTCCAATGTTCTGAATGTGTTCAACACATAATCAAGAAATCTCGGAAACTCATGTACCTCGGACCTTCGAACACACAATGATACTAGTCATGGAAGATCATTCGTGCTATCTCCTCCAGTATTGGGGATAAGTCATGACACTATTTGCCACCATGAAAAGTATGGCAGCGTTTCGATCTTGGCATCCTCTGGTATTCCATAACTGAAATGATAACAACTATGACAAAAACACCTTGGAGCTCAACTCCCCAGGTCCAATCCATACAATCAAGAGGCACCAAGAAAGAATTCCTGTCACATCGATATCGCAACGATTCCAACAATACCAGCATGATCCTAAAAAAATCAGTGGGAAGAGTAGTGGAATCAAAACACCTACGTCACAATTCCTCACTAGAGCGACGAAGGGGATAAGGAGTAAAAAGAATTCCTACTCTCCGATATATAACTAGGCTTAAAATATTTTTTTCTAGACTTGACAACGGCAACAGTTCGATCAATCAAGGGGATCCTAAGGTCGGTAAGGCTCTGATACCAACTTGTAGCGCCCAAGATGCGATTCTATCCCAATCACGTGATGAATTCATGATTGGGGCACAACCTCATTTCAAGTGCATAGCAAGGTGGGTATCATTACAACATACCATGTACTGAATAGATGAGAATACCAGATAAAGGCTTACACTCGCCACAAGCTACAACAAGAATACATCAATACATCAACACATAGCAATCATCATACAGAAGAGTAGGATCCGACTACGGATGAAACCAAACGAAAAAGAAGAACGACATCCACCCTGCTAATCCCAAGCTCCTGACCCGAAACATATCCCTTGATCGAAGTAGAAGAAGCAGAACTCCAAACAAGAAAGCATCACTCTCACGTCAAAGCATCGCTTTACCTGTACCTGCACCTGTTATTGAAGTAATATGTGAGCCATGATGACTTAGCAATCCCATTACCATGGGTATCAAGACTAGCAAAGCTTAATGGGTATGGAAATGGATAAGTGGTGAGGTTGCAGCAAGCTCTGAGCATTTGTATGGTGGCTAACTTATGAGTACAAGAATAAGAAGAGAAACTACACATAACAGACGCAAACTAGTAATGATCAATAAGTGATCCTAAACTACTTACGAGTCAAACACAACCCCGCCATGTTCTCGTCCCGAACTCCCTCAGAACGAGACGGTCATGGTTACGCACGCGGTTGGTATATTTTATTTGAATTTTAGTGTCAAGTTCTCTACAACCAGATATTATAAATTTCCAAGTCACCACATAACCGTGGGCAAGACTTTCGAAAAGATTTAACCCTGCAGGGGTGCTCCAACTTAATCCATTATAAACTACCACACGCATCCAACGGAACATCCTCACATCATGAAGAACGCGATGCTTACGATAAGGAATCCCGGTTGAAAAGTCACTCGTCAAAGGTACAACTAATCCATCAAGACCTCCTAGCGTGCCGACACCCTAATAGGACCCCTGCGTGTCTCATCTTGGGCCACGGCCAGATCGGCTAAGTGTCCGGTTGGCACACCCGTTGGTGGCCCCGGCTACTGCCATTTTGGACCAACACTCATGAGGAGCACTGGGCCGGTTTGTTGATTAATTATCCTCGGGTGGTAGCCAGTCTCTATGCAAGTTTTAATTGTTATTAGGCAAATGGTAAAACCAAAGTTGGGCCTTGCTGGAAGAGTTAAACCTAAGCGAATGATCAGGGTGGTCCCCACAAAACCCCACACGTGTTAGGAGCGCTCATCAAGGAACTTAACACCGGTATGACAAAAACTAATGCGGCATGAGGGGAACAAAGCACCAGGCAAAAGACCGAGCCTTCCACCCATTACCAAGTATAAAAGAATCCAGAGAAGACGCAATTAATATTCACGAATAATCTAATCAGAAACCCACAATTCACCGGATCCCAACAAACACACCGCAAAACAAGATTACATCAAATAGATCTCCAACAACATCGAGGAGAACATTGTATTGAAGATCAAAGAGAGAGAAGAAAGCCATCTAGCTACTAGGTATGGACCTATAGGTCAGTGGAAAACTACTCACACATCATCGGAAGGGCAGCAAGGTTAATGTAGAAGCCCTCCGTGATTGATTCCTACTACATCTTGAGCTTGCGTTGGTTTTCCCTTGAAGAGGAAAGGGTGATGCAGCAAAGTAGAGTAAGTATTTCCCTTAGTTCTGAGAACCAAGGTATCAATCCAGTAGGAGACAACGCACAAGTCACCGAATACCTGCACAAACAAACAACAACTTGCACCCAACGCGATGAAGGGGTTGTCAATCCCTTCACGGTTACTTGCAAAGGTGAGATCTGATAGAAATAGATAAACGGTAAAGTAAATATTTTTGGTATTTTTGGTTTATGGATCGGAAAGTAAAAGATTGCAAAGGAAGTAAATCGTAAACTAATATGATGGAAACTAGAACTTGTATGATGCAAAATAGAACTTGTATGATGGAAAATAGAACTTGTATGATGGAAGATAGACCGGGGGCCATAGGTTTCACTAGAGGCTTCTCTCAAGATAGAACATTACGGTGGGTGAACAAATTACTGCCGAGCAATTGATAGAAAAGCGCAAAGTTATGACGATATCTAAGGCAATGATCATCAATATAGGCATCACGTCCGTGTCAAGTAGACCGAAACGATTCTGCATCTACTACTATTACTCTACACATCGACCGCTATCCAGCATGCATCTAGAGTATTAAGTTCATAAAGAACGGAGTAATGCATTAAGCAAGATGACATGATGTAGAGGAATTAACTCAAGCAATATGATGAAAACCCCCATCTTTTTATCCTCGATGGCAACAATACAATACGTGCCTTGCTGCCCCTACTGTCACTAGGAAAGGACACCGCAAGATTGAACCCAAAGCTAAGCACTTCTCCCATTGCAAGAAAAAACTATCTAGTTGGCCAAACCAAATCGATAGTTCGAAGAGACTTGCAAAGATATCAAATCATGCATATAAGAATTCAGAGAAGATTCAAATAATATTCATAGATAAGCTGATCATAAATCCACAATTCATTGGATATCGGCAAAAACACCGCAAAAAAGTATTACATCAAATATATCTCCAAGAACATCGAGGAGAACATGGTATTGAGAATCAAATAGAGAGAAGAAGCCATCTAGCTACTAGCTATGGACCCATAGGTCTGTGGTAAACTACACACGCTTCATCAGAAGGGCAATGTTGTCGATGTAGAAGCCCGCCGTGATCAAATCCCCCTCCAGCAAGACATCAGGAAAGGCCCCTAGATGGGATCTCATGGGTACTGAAGGTTGCGACGGTGGAAAAGTGTTTTCGTGGCTATCTATGTTGGTTTTGGGGTATATGAGAATGTATAGGCAAAGAAACTAGGTTGGTGGAGTCACGAGGGGCCCACAAGGGTGGGGGCACGCACTCTGTCCTTGTGGCCGCCTCGTGGCTTCTCTGACTTGCACTCCAAGTCCTCTGGATGTCTTCTGGTCCAAGAAAAATCATCGCAAAAGTTTTATCCCATTTGGTATTCCTTTTCTGCGAAACTCTAAAACAAGGAAAAATAGGAACTGGCACTCGGCTCTAGGTTAATACGTTAGTCCCAAAAATAGCATATTAATGCATTTAAAACACCCAAAACAGATAATATAATAGCATGGGACAATCAAAAATTATAGATATGTTGTAGACGTATCAAGCATCCCCAAGCTTTATTCCTGCTCGTCCTCGAGTAGGTAAATGATAAAAACATAATTTTTGATGTGGAATGCTACCTAACATATTTATCCATGTAATATATTTTATTGTGGCATGAATGTTTAGATCCGTATGATTCAAAACAAAAGTTTAATATTGACATAAAAGCAATAATAGTTCAAGCATACTAACAAGGCAATTATGCCTTCTCAAAATAACATGGCCAAAGAAAGCTTATCCCTACAAAATCATATAGTCTGGCTATACTCCATCTTCATCACACAAAATATTTAAATCATGCACAACCCCGATGACAAGCCAGGCAGTTGTTTCATACTTTTGATGTTGTCAAACTTTTTCAACTTTCACGCAATACATGAGCGTGAGCCATGGACATAGCACTATAGGTGGAATAGACGGTGGTTGTGGAGAAGACAAAAAGAAGGAGATAGTCTCACATCAACTAGGTGTATTAACAGGCTATGGAGATGCCCATTAATAGATACCAATATGAGTGAGTAGGGATTGCCATGCAACGGATGCACTAGAGCTATAAGTTTGTGAAAGCTCAAAAAGAAACTAAGTGGGTGTGCATCCAACTTGCTTGCTCACGAAGATCTAGGGCAATTTGAGGAAGCCCGTCATTAGAATATACAAGCCAAGTTCTATAATGAAAAATTCCCACTAGTATATGAAAGTGACAATATAGGAGACTCTCTATCATGAAGATCATGGTGCTACTTTGAAGCACAAGTGTGGTAAAAGGATAGTAGCATTGCCCCTTCTCTCTTTTCTCTCATTTTTTATTTGGGCCTTCTCTCATTTTTTTGGCCTCTTTTTTCGTCTGGAGTCTCATCCAGACTTGTGGGGGAATCATAGTCTCCGTCATCCTTTCCTCATATGGGACAATGCTCTAATAATGAAGATCATCACACTTTTATTTACTTACAACTCAAGAATTACAAACTTGATACTTAGAACAAAATGTGACTATGTGAATGCCTCCGGCGGTGTACCGGGATGTGCAATGAATCAAGAACAACATGTATGAAATAATTATGATCGGTGGCTTTGCCACAAATACGATGTCAACTACATGATCATGCAAAGCAATATGACAATGATGGAGCGTGTCATAATAAACGGAATGGTGGAAAGTTGCATGGCAATATATTTCAGAATGGCTATGGAAATGCCATAATAGGTAGGGTGGCTGTTTTTAGGAAGGTATATGGTGGGTCTATGGTACCGGCGAAAGTTGCACGACACTAGAGAGGCTAGCAATGGTGGAAGGGTGAGAGTGCGTATAATCCATGGACTCAACACTAGTCATAAAGAACTCATATACTTATTGCAAAAATCTATTAAGTATCGAAACGAAGTACTACACGCATATTCCTAGGGGGATAGATTGGTAGGAAAAGACCATCGCTCGTCCCCGACCGCCACTCATAAGGAAGACAATCAATAAATAAATCATGCTTCGACTTCATCACATAACGGTTCACCATACGTGCATGCTACGGGAATCACAAACTTTAACACAAGTATTTATCAAATTCACAATTACTTACTAGCATGACTTTAATATCACCATCTTGATATCTCAAAACAATCATGAGGAATCAAACTTCTTGTAGTATTCAATGCACTTTATATGAAAGTTTTTATTATATCCCTCTTGGATGCCTATCATATTAGGACTAAATTTATAACCAAAGCAAATTACCATGCTATTTAGAGACTCTCAAAATAATATAAGTGAAGCATGAGAGTTCATCAATTTTTATAAAATAAAACCACCGCCTTGCTCTAAAAAGATATAAGTGAAGCACTAGAGCAATATTGCCTAGCTCAAAAGATATAAGTGAAGCACCTAGAGTATTCTAATAAATCATGATTCATGCATGTCTCTCTCAAAAGGTGTGTACAGCAAGGATGATTGTGCCAAAATAAAAGGCAAAGACTCAAATCATACAAGACGCTCCAAGCAAAACACATATCATGTGGTGAATAAAAATATGGCCTCAAGTAAAGTTAGCGATAGACGAAGACGAAAGAGGGGATGCCTTCCGGAGCATCCCCAAGCTTAGGCTCTTGGTTGTCCTTGAATATCACCTTGGGGTGCTTTGGGCATCCCCAAGCTTAGGTTCTTGCCACTCCTTATTCCATAGTCCATCAAATCCTTACCCAAAACTTGAAAACTTCACAACACAAAACTCAACAGAAAATCTCATAAGCACCGTTAGTATAAGAAAATAAATCACCACTTTTCGTACTGTTGTGAACTCATTCTTTATTTATATTGGTGTAATATCTACTGTATTCCAACTTTTCCATGGTTCATAGCCCTCGATACTAGCCATAGATACATCAAAATAAGCGAACAACACATAGAAAACAGAATCTATAAAAAACAGAACAGTCTGTAGCAATCTGGAGATTTCGAATACTTCTATAACTCCAAAAATTCTGAAAATTTAGGATAACCTAAGAAATTTGTTTGGTAAACTTCCGCAAAATGAATCAGTATTTTATCATGCTTCTGCTAAAATGAAAATTAGTCTTCTAGGCGCAAAAAATTCTGTTTTTCAGCAAGATCAAATCAACTATCACCGTAAGCTATCCCAAAGGTCTTATTTGGCACAAACACTAATTAAAACATAAAAACTACCTCTAACCAGAGTCTAGATAAATTATTTAATGCAAAACATAACCTAAAAAGCAAAAACAAAAATAAAATTGGGTTGCCACCCAACAAGCGCTATTGTTTAACGCCCTTAGCTAGGCATAAAACACAAATATATATCTAAATATTATCGCCCCCCCCCCCTTTAGGAAACAAAGAGAGAATTTCTTATCCATGTAATTTATCTTTCCATTTTGTGAAAGCACATGTTGATTAATAGTATAAGAAATATTAAGCACATTACGAAAATTTGTGTCTAAACTAGCATTCATCTCTTTGATTATTTCATTTTTGATAGAAGCACATAATAGCAGTTGATTCAAAATTTTCTCCCTTGGGGTGCCCAAATATGGTTTTCATCTTCTCGTACGTGTCGATGGCATCCCCTCCAAGAAAACCATTTTCAAATATAGAATCCAAACTTGCTTAAAAGAAGGAGGTAAGCAAATATAAAAGCTTTTCAAATATATCTCAATCTGGTATTGGGGCACATAGCTAGCTCGAATCCTCAACAGCCTATCCCAAGCGTCTTCCAAAGATTCATCAAGCAAATAACGAAAAATTCCGGGATCATCTTCATCAAAATTATCGCAATCTTCCTTAACAACCCGGTAAGTCTTTCCATAGCATCATTATTTATGAGCTTAGAAAGGACAGAGGGGCTATCTAAAGCATTAAAACCTGGGAGAAAACCCTTAGCCCTTCTAGAGTCGGCCATAGCGATAGAAAGGCGAACAGAAGAGGGGCGAAGAACAGGCAAATCTTTTTGAAAATCGTTTTAGAAGTGGGGGAGAGGAAAATGAGAGGCGAATGGCGAATAATGTAATGCAAGAGATGAGAGTTTATGATGGGTACTTGGTATGTCTTGACTTGTCGTAGATCTCCCCGGCAACGGCACCAGAAATTCTTCCTGCTACTTCTTGAGCTTGCGTTGGTTTTTCCCTTGAAGAAGAAAGGGTGATGCAGCAAAGTAGAGTAAGTATTTCCCTTAGTTTTGAGAACCAAGGTATCAATCCAGTAGGATACAACGCACAAGTCACCGAATACCTGCACAAACAAACAACAACTTGCACCCAGCGCGATAAATGGGTTGTCAATACCTTCACGGTTACTTGCAAAGGTGAGATCTGATAGAGATAGATAAACGGTAAACTAAATATTTTTGGTGTTTTTGGTTTATAGATCGGAAAGTAAAAGATTACAAAGGAAGTAAATTGGGAACTAATATGATGGAAACTAGAACTTGTATGATGGAAAATAGAACTTGTATGATGGAAGATAGACCCGGGGGCCATAGGATTCACTAGAGGCTTCTCTCAAGATAGAAAAAATTACGGTGGGTGAACAAATTACTGCCGAGCAATTGATAGAAAAGCGCAAAGTATGACGATATCTAAGGCAATGATCATGAATATAGACATCACGTCCGTGTCAAGTAGACCAAAATGATTCTGCATGTACTAGTATTACTCCACACATCGACCGCTATCCAGCATGCATCTAGAGTATTAAGTTCATAACGAACGGAGTAACGCATTAAGCGAGATGACATGATGTAGAGGAATTAACTCAAGCAATATGATGAAAACCCCATCTTTTTATCCTCGATGGCAACAATACTATACATGCCTTGCTACCCCTACTGTCACTGGGAAAGGCACCGCAAGATTGAACCCAAAGCTAAGCACTTCTCCCATTGCAAGAAAAACCAATCTAGTTGGCCAAACCAAATCGATAGTTTGAAGAGACTTGCGAAGATATCAAATCATGCATATAAGAACTCAGAGAAGATTCAAATAGTATTCATAGATAAGATGATCATAAATCCACAATTCATCGAATCTCGGTGAAAACACCGCAAAAAAGTATTACATTGAATAGATCTCTAAGAACATCGAGGAGAACATGGTATTGAGAATCAAAGAGAGAGAAGAAGCCATCTAGCTACTAGCTATGGACCCGTAGGTCTGTGGTAAAGTACTGACGCTTCATCGGAAGGGCAATGGTGTTGATGTAGAAGCCCTCCGTGATCGAATCCCCCTCCGGCAGGACGCTGAAAAAGGCCCCTAGATGGGGATCTCGCGGGTACAGAAGATTCCGACGGTGGAAAAGTGTTTTCGTGGCTCTCTCTGCTGGTTTTGGGGTATATGAGAATATATATAGGTAAAGAAACTAGGTCGTTGGAGTCACGAGGGGCCCACAAGTGTGGGGGGCGCGCCCTCCGTCCTTGTGGCCACCTCGTGGCTTCTCTGACTTGCACTCTAAGTCCTATGGATGTTTTTTGGTCCAAGAAAAATCACCGCAAAAGTTTTATTCCGTTTGGACTCTGTTTGGTATTCCTTTTCTGCGAAACTCTGAAAAAAAGGAAAAAACATGTACTGACACTGGGATCTAGGTTAACAGGTTAGTCCCAAAAATAGTATAAAATATCATATTAATGCATATAAAACATCCAAAACAGAAAATATAATAGCATGGAACAATCAAAAATTATAGATACGCTGGAGACATATCAATTCCCCCTTCGGGAGGGTGCAGGAAAGACCTCCAGATGGGACCGTGGATGAACAGAAACTTGCGGCGGCGGAAAAAGTATTTTGGGTGGCTATCTATTGGTTTCCTGATTTTAGAGAATTTATAGAGGTGGAATTAGGTCAGACGGAGACACAAGGGGCCCACAAGGCATCAAGGCGTGCCCTGTTTCCTTCTGGTCTCCTCCCGAAGCTTCTAGGGTCTCTCTTGTCCAAAAAAAATCATCAAAAAAGTTTCGTAGCATTTGGACTTTGTATGGTACTGATTTCCTGGAAAAGCAATAATATGCAAAAAAATGGAACTACACTTGGCACTAGGTTAATAGGTTAGTCCTAAAAAATGATATATATATATATATATATAATTGCATATAAAACATGCAAGATTGATACAATAATAGCATGGAACAATAAAAAAATAATAGATACGTTGGAGACGTATCAATTATCAACACAAGCATGTGAAACATGTAGGGTGCTCGAAGTGTGAATCCAAAGATGAAACATTGCAATAAGATAGTGATGAAGGATCAACAGTAATAAGCTCACTATCACCATTGCAATGACTAACACTACTCACCATTTCATTACCATGTGGCAAACCACCTTTTGGAGAAGTAGAAGAAGTTGAGAACACTACACGCCCAGAGGTGGAGGAAGAACAATCATCCTCATAAATCTTGGACACACCATATTTATCTTGAAGCTTTGTGCACAACTCATGAGCATCCCAAAATACCATGAGTTAAAATATAACTACATTTCTCAAAGCATCGAAAAGCACATTAGAAGATTGAGCATTGAGATAAGAGTTTTTCTCATCCTCTAAAGATAACCTTTGAGGATCCTTTGGAGGAGAAAACCACATATCTACAATTCGCTCTAAATTTGGGTCCATGACCCTAGAGAGATTAAGCATGTGAATTGCAGAAACATAAAAATTCGCGCCATTGAAACTAAGAGTGTCAAAGAATCCTAATACCCTAGTCGACATCTTTAATCTCTAGGCGGTGAAGCCTAATAATGAGAAACAAGGCTCTGATACCAATAAAAGATTATGGATGTCGCCTAGAGGGGGGAGAATAGGTACTTTAAAATAATTATGGTTTCGGCTTGAAAAAATGCAGAATAAAACTAGTGTTTAATTTGTCAAGCACAAAACCTAAATCAACTAGGTTCACCTATGTGAAACAACAACTTATGATAAACAAGATAGACAACTAAATGATAGCAAAACATATACCATGAAACACCATGGCTATCACAAAGTAAAGTTCATAAGTAAAGGGCTCTGTAAGAGATAACCGAGGCACGCAGAGACGATGATGCATCCCGAAGTACACACCCTTGTGGATGCTAATCTCCGTTTGGAGTGGTGTGGAGGTACAATGCTACCCAAAATGCCACTAGGGCCACCGTAATCTCCTCATGCCCTCACACAATGCAAGATGTCATTATTCCACCAAGGGACCCTTGAGGGCGGTCGCTGAACCTGTACAAAATGGCAACCCTTGGGGACGATCACTGGAACCCATACAAATTGCTTGGGGCAATTTCCACAACTTAATTGGAGATCCCGACGCTTGTCCAGAGCTTTACACCACGATGATTGAGCTCCAAGACACCACCAACCCTCTAGGGCGCCCAAGCACCCACGAGAAACAAGCTCTAGGGTACCAAGCACCCAAGAGTAATAAGCTACTCAAACTTCACTTACACGTATCACCGTGGAGAACTCAAACCTATGCACCAAATGCAATGGCAAGGGCATACGGAGTGCCCAAGTCCTTCTCTCCCAAATCCCACCACAACAACTAATGCTAGGAAAATGAGAGGAAGAACGAACAAGAGAACACAAAGAACTCCAAGATCTGGATCCAAGGGGTTCCCCTCACATAGAGGAGAAAGTGATTTGTGAAAATGTAGATCTAGACCTCCTCTCTCTTTTCCCTCAAGAACTAGCAAGGATCATTGGAGGGACTGAGAGATAGCAAGCTCAAAGAAGGTCACCAATGGAGAGCAAACACGAGCTCAAAGTATAAGAACCATTGGGGAAGAAGACCCACTTAAATATCCCCCCCTCGAATCCAACCGTTATGCCCACTGGTCCTGCACAAGCGGTAATACCGCTTTGCATGACCATCGCAACCCAACGAGGCAGAAATACAAGAGCGGTGGTTCTGCGAGAGCAGTGCTACCGCTTGGGGAGCAGTACTACCGCTTAGAGTAGTACTACCGCTCTACTACCACTCTCTACTAACGTGAAATTTGTGATACGTTCCAGAAGCATTTTCCCAAGTAGAAGTAGTTGCGGTAGACCACAACGGAAGTACCACATGCAGCGGTACTACCATGGTACCGAGCAGTACTACCGCTTGGGTGCTGCAAAATAGCCCAAGCAAAACAGAAGAAGCAGGTAAGACCAAAGCTACCATAACTTCTGCAAATGAACTCTGATTGCGATGAACTCAAGCTTGATGGAAAGCTAATGAAAAGAGTTGTCAAATCACAAATGCATATCCGAATCGGCAAGACAAATATGCCTATGATATAGACTTATAGAGGTGTGAAACCTCCATCAGTGAAGAACCGACATAAACTCCAACATAAAAAAATACTAGATGAAGCAAACGAAAACCGTTCTCAATGAACTTGAGCTTGTCGAGAAGAAGACCACAAGCTCCAAAACTCACAAAGAGAAAAACCAAACAAGAACCAAGAAAGATGATGCCAAGGATGCAAAGGTTTGAGCTCTCTATGAACGATACCATCAAGCTACTCACTCGAGAGAGCCCCTTGATAGTATGACTACCGATCTTATAACCTGGTCTACCAACTAACACCATGAGACGGGTAAGATAGAAAACCTACCAAGGACAAACCTTTGCCTTACACATAATCCACTTGAGCTAGATTATGACGATCTTGACCTCCTCAAGTTGGACCACCTTTCTTGATTGCGTTGGCTCAATGAAGACTAGTAGATTTCTCCCCCATACTCCACTATGGGTGAGCCACTCTTCAATATATGTTCAAAAGTCCATTGTCACCATAATGGATGGCAAGCTTCAAGCATGATCTCTTTGTGATACTCCACTTGAACTTGCACATCACAACCTTGATGACGACCATCACTTGATGTCATCCTCCATGCGTTATGTGATATCTTTATTTTGATGCACACCCATGGAAACATACCTAACCCCACAAAGAACTCTCACGTAGACCACGGGTTAGTACACAAAGTGTAATGGATAATGCTTACCATACCATGGGATCACTTGAGCCCTCTCGGCACATCTTCGATGCTTTGTGTGTTGATCAACTTGATTCACTGTTTGGCTTAATCTTGATCAACCTTGTGTCTTATCTTCTCCTTATAACCTTGAAACCAACAAATGTTCTCCAAGCAAAGTCTGTGGATAAACCCTTCAAGTATATCCCAAGGCGACCATTAGTCGACAGAGATTGTCATCAATTACCAAAACCAAACATGGTGGCACCATGCTCTTTTAGGGGCGGTGTGGGGCTCGTAGTGTCCAAACCTGATCTGGCTCTGGTGATCCTGTGGCCAGATCATACCGCCCGGGGTCGGGCTGGTGGAGGTAGTAGCACAGTGGTGTCAGCGGATGCTGGTGGTTTCCTCCTTCAAGCGTGTCCACGTCTAGCTCCTATGAGCAGTGGCGTCGTCTGGTGTGCACCTGGTGCTAGAGGAGGCTTAGACAAACCAGATCGAGTACGGATAATCCAGTCTTGGCGCGCGGTGGTGCATGGCGGTTAGTTTTCGCTTGGTTTCGCCTAGTTCCAGCACGCGGTGGTGCGGATCGACTAGTTCCGATTCTACCTCGGCTTTTTCCGGTGCGCTGCGGTGCGGATCCTCGCCCAATTTTGCGCACGGAGGTAGAGGATGGTCAGATCTAGTTTGGCTCGCCCAGGGCCTACATGCGACGGTGCAGACCGGTCAGGTTGGCGTGTGCTCGTCGAGTTCCTGCATGCGGTGGTGACCATTTCGTGTTCTGGTAGTGTGGGCTTGGGCTTGTTCGGCCCGATGGCACTGGGAAGGGCTCACATCCTGGGATGGTTGGTGGAAGACTCGGCTCCCGATGAAAATCTTGCACCGATCTTGTCGGTGCCGACGGTAATGGTGTCTACGGATGTCGTCTTCCTCCTTGGAGGTACCACCGTGGAGCTCGCTGCTCTTCTTACCCCATGGCTTGAGGTCTCCGGGTGAAAACCCAAAATCAGGCCGTGCCAGATCGGGTGACGGTGATGTCCTCAACACTAGTACCTTCTTGGAGGCGTCACCTTGTAGACCCGATGATGGATTCCGATGGTGTTCACGGTTGTTCGCGGAGCTTCGGATTGCGGTGGTGCCGACCAATCCTTTTTTTCTTTTCCTTTTGCACTAGCCCTTCGTAGGTGTTCTTGTAATGCCTCTTTCTAATCAATGAATTTGGTAACTCTCTTACTAACATTCGGAAAAAATAATTATATCTCATTGTTCGTGCGTAGACCACTTCCTTGCGAATGATTTTTTATGTGACATGGCAACCAACTTTGCTCCAAGATTCATGCACTACATTTCTGTTTTCTATTTCTGTGATTTTGCAGACTTGGGCATGGCCAATGCATAGCCCCAGGGTGATGCCTCACATGCCATGTAGGATCGGATAACAGAAAAAATAAGTTCGGATAGGGAAGCGGGATCCTCTTCAGGAGGTGGGTGCTTAGAGAGAAAAAGTGTGGTCCGGTGCATAAAGTTGGAAAAGTTGAAGTGGAAAGGAAGGATGCATGTATAGTGAAAGTCACTTTCTATTCTTTGATGAGGCCCACTAGTAGTAGCTTGCATTGGGAAGAAAAAATAAACACATATACCTAAAATTACTTTTT
Source organism: Triticum monococcum (assembly GCA_034509565.1). NCBI lineage: Eukaryota > Viridiplantae > Streptophyta > Magnoliopsida > Poales > Poaceae > Triticum > Triticum monococcum. The sequence continues at coordinate 142,532,825 of CM067841.1, read as the reverse complement.
ATCATGAGGCATCTATATTCATATGCCACCATTGTACATGCCCTGAATCGAAAGAAGAACTGACATTTTCCTTTCAGACCACACTAGACCTAAAAACCTTCCATCGTGCGATAGATGGGAATCCAATCCCAAACGGACGGCCGAGATGCATCCTGCCACCCCTTCCTTCTTCCGGTGGCCATCGTTCCCCGCAAACAGCTGTAAACTCCAGCTCCTCTCCCCGCTCGGCTCCCACTGCGATTCCGCCCAAAACGCCAAAGGCTCTGCACTTTCTGCCCCCCTCCTCCTCCGAGATCCCATCCATGGCGGCGGCCTCGGCGTCCCGCCTCCGGATCTAAAACCCCCACACAGCCATTGCGGGGTCTGTGACCGGCGTCCCGACAGCTGCACGGGTCGCGGCAGCCGACCCGGTTCGTTGCCTTGCAAGATTTGCTTTGCCGCTGCGTGCCCTGGGTGGGTGGCGGGTAGTGGGTTCGTCCATGGTTCCTTGAAATGGGTGTCTGACGCGAGGTGGGTCGGTGCTACGGACTGCCTGCTGCCGCCATGTGGAAGCAGTTCCTTGGTAAGCTCTCGGGGAAGTCGCCGAAATCCGGCGGAGGCGGGGGCTGGGGATCTCCGCCGCCCAAGTCCCCAACGTCGTATGACGTGAATGGGAGGCAGTGGGACTCGATGCGGGCGTCTCCTCCGCTCGCGGCTATCGCCGGGGCGGAGGGGGAGACAAGGGAGGACGTGTTCCTCCGGAAGCTGAACGTCTGCTGCGTGTTGTTCGACTTCTCCAACGACCGGGGCCGGGACTCTCCGGAGAGGGAGAGAAAGCGGCAGGTGCTCATGTCTCTCGTCGACTGCCTCGGCACGGCGGAGGAGCCCCTCACGGAGGCGATGGTCTCGGCCTGCGTGCGTATGTTCGCCATCAACCTGTTCAGGGTCTTCCCGCCCAAGGTCCGGCCAGGCACCGGGGCAGCTGCCGAGGCTGACGAGGACGATCCGTTCTTTGACCCCTCATGGTACCACTTACAGGTCGTATACGAGCTGCTCCTCCGGTTCGTCACCTCTCCTGTCGTTGATGTGAAGGTGGCTCGCAAGTACATGGACAATTCCTTCATCTCCAGGCTGCTTGATTTGTTAGATTCTGATGATCCTAGAGAAAGGGATTGCCTGAAGGCAGTATTGCATAGGATATATGGAAAATTCATGGGTAATCGGCCCTTCATCCGCAAGGCTGTGAGTAATATCTTCTATAGGTTTGTATCCGACGCTGATCGTCACAATGGGATTGCCGAACTTTTGGAGGTGTTTGGGAGTGTGATTAGTGGGTTTGCGAAACCACTGAAGGAGGAGCATAAGTTATTTCTGTGGAAGGCATTGATTCCTCTTCATAAACCGAAGACAGTGGGCATGTATCTGCCGCAGTTGACATACTGCATTACACAGTTTATTGACAAGGAACCAAAGCTCTCAGGGACTGTGATCAGAGGCCTGTTGAAGTACTGGCCAGTGACGAACAGTCAGAAGGAGATGATGTTCTTGGGGGAGTTGGAGGAGGTGCTGGAATTGACAGAAATGCCTGAATTCCAGAAGTGCATGGTCCCATTGTTTCGGAGGGTTGCGCACTGCTTGAATAGCTCTCATTTTCAGGTGAAATTTTGTCCCAGGATATCAATCTGCAATATCCTATTGCCAGTGTTTGTTGTTTGATTAAATTTCTTTACTAGCTTATAGCGCATATAGTTGGTTGTCAGAACACTCATTTAATTAAGGGAGTTATTTCAATTGATTCTTGTGGGTGGTATTTGTATTTCGAACTAGCATCACATTTGCCGCCAAGATATGTTCTGTTATATTCATTTTCAAATTATATTTTGCTCAAAGAATTCCCTTCAGAGATTCTTCACATTTGGATTTAGCTGCTATTTAATTGGCCACAAGGGCTAATGCTGAGTAATCACACCAATGCAGAATACATTCTTTCCCTTTTCCTTATGTTGTTTGTTGGAGATTTTGTTTCTTTGTATGCCTATATAAAGCTTTACAGATGCGGAACACTTCTATGCGCCATGCGCTGATGGATGGAGAAACCTGTTGTTTTTGTTTGTGACATGATTTATTCTACAATTCATACACTCATAGCCTAGAAACTAAGAATATTATTCCTGCCTACAGGTTGCTGAAAGAGCCTTATTCCTGTGGAACAATGAGCACTTGTTCGGTTTGATCTCTCAAAACCACCAAGTTATCTTGCCAATCATATATCCAGCTCTCGAAAGGAATGCTCGTTTGCATTGGAACCAATCGGTTCTGAATGTTACAATGAATGTCAGGAAAATGTTCTTTGACATGGATCAGAAGCTGCTGTTGGCTTGTCAGAAAAATTTCCAAGAGGAGGAAGAGAAGCAAGCCGCAACTGAGGAGCGGAGAAGGCTTATATGGGAGCACCTTGAGAAGAATGCCGCATTCCATCCAGTAACCAGAGACATCAGCTTTGCTGCTTTTCCTAAACCCGCTCCTCTGGTAGCTCCAACTATGACATAATATATATGTGTTCAAATGTACTTCATTTGACTCCATTTATAGCACTATGGGTGCTGTGCAGGAACTTTGTCCACCCCCCCCCCCCCCCCTCCCATTTCAAAGTCTGTAATTAATAGTTTCTTATTTGAGGACGAACCTTGATTCTTTCATGGTGTATTCTCAAGTGATGGACATTTCTTTCTTTGACAAGATAATGCCCAATTCTAGTCGATTGTTTTGTGAAACAACTTTGGATATGGGAGGTCATGATTTTTTACTACAGCTGGTGTCATGTGGATGCCAGTGTATTTCGAATTTTCCAGATTCTGATGAATCTGTTCACCTGATTTGATGGACGAGCAAACAATGAGGTAAGTCCACAGTGCTTTTCATGCTTTATAACTCAACTACATTGTGTCGCTTGCTTAGTAGAATAGGAAATCTGAACTTAACACAGTAAGCATTGCTACATGTTCTGGTATTGCACATCTGGCCAATTCATGGCAAGAACATTGCTGCATAATTAAGGATGATTTGCCTTTGACATGATAAATATCAAAGTCTTGGCTCAACATTGAAAAGTGTCCTTATATTTTTAACGTCTGGATCAATATTATCAATCAATGTGTAAAATCTCTTTCTTGTACCTTTATTCCCCTTCATTGTCAGCATTGTTATCATGGATGATGTTGTCATGAATAATGATAAAGGCACTTAGTTGATAAAATCAAGTCTGGTCCCTGGTGCAAGTATCAACCATCTACCAATGAATGCAAGAGGGACCTAATTTCACCTAAATATTCAATGGTAATCAATTCCATCCATCTACAAGCTCAGTGCACATTTCTCAGTCAGATGGATACTCATAAGAGATCTGATTCATGGCATGACTACGGATTTAGTCCCATCCAATTAGGATTTAACCTGTCTAGTTATCCCCAGAAAAGATACTCTTACAGGGTTTGGTGCGATAAGCTTGATGGACAGTAATAATACTTAATACTAATTATTGGCTTGATTAGTACTGATTCAAGGATCTAGAAATACATATACTGGTAAAATGAAGAATTTCCTATGCTGCTATTTTGTGTACATACCTTATTGAACAAACTGTGTTATATATGATTGTTCATTAAACAAAATTGTGCTATCTCTATTGCACTAGCAAACAACACATCAACTGCCACAGTTATGTCTACCCTAGTCAAGTCCTTTTTGTTCCTACTGGTGCTTGATAGTTGGACACTTGAATCGACCTGACACATTGCAATCTTGAGTTGGTCTATAAAAGGTCTCACACCCATACAGATAGCCACTGTCCACTCCATATATTTTCCTCCTTTGTTCTGCTCATAGTCCTTTTCTTCTCTTTTGGTGTACTTAGATACTTGTGTAGAGATATACATCAAGATGGACAACCCTCCGAGTAAGCAGGACATGTCCTACTATGATCATGTTCAGAAGCGCCATGAGGAGAAAGGCTGCTTATATGCATGGTAACCTTTCTGTTCTGTTATAGTTATGGATAACTCTTGTTACTCTGTTAATTGTTAAATATGCATTTTGGTCGAGTTCTTGTTGACGTATTCTGCAATGAGGAATCACTCTGATTTTGAACTTGCCTTAAGGTGTATAAGGCCACCTTAGTGAATTTTTAGTATTTATTTAATTTTATTTAAAAAATAGAGTAAATTTGCATGATATTGCTCGTGGCGTCGAAGTTCTTTATAAAAATAGTACTCCCTCCGATCCATATTAATTGACGCTGCTTTAGTACAACGAGGGAGTATTATGTATTTCTGACTTGTCAATAACCTGTTTGATGCAACAAGTAACATAGACAAGATTTATGTGTCACGCGATCATTCTAACATACGCCAGAATACTAGTTTATGTGTCACACGATCATTCTAACAAACTAGGTAGGCAGTTTACGTCGTTTACCTTTCTCATATTTCCCGAGTCCCGTATCTTGTTATTAAACCTAAGAGTTAGCAGTACCTAACTGTGTATGAAAGAAAAAGAATCAGTATGATTTAGGGCCTCTTTAATTCAAAGGAATTTCATAGGAAGTTTGGAGGATTATGCTTCTTCGGAAATGTTCTTGAGAATATATGAATTTTTCCTATAGACTGCTGGTAGGAACTTGTATCCTACCAGGCCTTGGGCGTAAGCAGTAGGGGAAGAAGGGAGGAGGGCGTGGCGAGGAACGGGCGCGCCAGCGGCAGGGCGTCGTCGCGAGCTAGGAGAAGGGCGGCGGCGGTTAGGGCTGTTGGCGGCTAGGGTTTCCGGCTCCTCAGGGAGCCGGGCAATAGGAGATAATATTCTTCTTATTGCTTAATTCCAAAAAGAGTCTTACAACCTATATTTATAACCTAGATAACTTGCAGAAGAATTAACCTAAGATAACTTGCATAAGAATTAACCTAAGATAACTTGTGGGCTAAGATTGCTCGGTGGGCCTAGCTAAACCGGCCATAACACTTCTCCCCGCCTGCACAAACAGCTCGTCCTCGAGCTGTAAGGTGGGGAAGCGCCCGCGGAACTCCTGGAGGCGATCAACCAGCGTCAAACACCTTCTCGACAGCTGGGGCGGCCAGGTCGGCGGCGACGGTGTCCTCCGGAATGTAGTCCGCAACCTCCAAGTAGAAGAGTCGCGGGCAAGCATGGCCGGGCGTGTAGGGCTCGTCGCAGTTGAAGCATAACTCTTGGCGACGATGCTCGAGCAGTTCGGCTGATGTGAGCCGGCGGAACTGCCGCGCCGCGGTCGCGACGAGGGGTGTCGCAGAAGCCTGCGCAGGCCGACCCTGCGCGGAATCCGGCCCGGGTAGCAACCCAGCGGTCCGGGATGGTGATTCCTGCTAGATGGCCACCGCGTGGCGCTCGAAAGCGCGGGCGTAGTACATGGCCGACTGGAGATCCTGGGGTCCCCGAAGCTCCACGTCCACGCGGATGTGATCCGGAAGTCCACCGACAAAGAGGTCGGCCCGCTGCTGCGCCGTCACACCCGACGCATGGCATGCCAGGGCCTGGAAACGGTCGGCGTAGTCCTGCACCGTGGAGGTGAAGGGAAGGCGGCCGAGCTCCGCCAGGCGGCCCCCGTGAACCGGAGGCCCAAAGCGAAGGAGGCAGAGCTCGCGGAAGCGCTCCCAAGGGGGCATGGCGCCCTCGTCCTGCTCGAGGGCGTAATACCAGGTCTGTGCCGCGCCGCGGAGGTGATACGAGGCGAGCCAGGTACGCTCCGATGCGAGGGTGCGCTGCCCGCGAAAGAACTGGTCGCATTGGTTGAGCCAGTTGAGGGGGTCCTCTGTGCCGTCATAGGTGGCGAAGTCGATCTTGGCAAACCGTGGCGGTGTCTGGGTTGGAGCGCCGTGTCGAGCTGGCTCAGAGGTGCGAAGCAGCGAGGCGGGTGGCGCCTGGTCGGAGTACTTCGGGTAGGGACCCGCGGAGCTGGATGGCCCGCCGAACTGCGGAAACGGGGTCGGTTGCTCCGGAGCCGTGGCGTAGACCGGCGATGGCGAAGACCCAGCCGCCCACGCTGGAAGTGGCGACGGGGAGGGCGGGAACCGGACCTGATGAATCGGTAGGCCGGTCGGTGAGGGTGCCCCTGAGCTAGGAGGGTCGGTGCCGGTGGTTGGAGCGTCGGTGGCGGGGGGTGCGCGGGGGCGTCGGTGGCCGCGGGAGGGGGTGGCTGCAAGTACCACAGAGGGGCCGCGGCCGGCGTAGTCCCGCCGGGGTGTCCCGCTGGAAACGGCAGCAGGGGCTGCCCGGTGCAGGTCGGCGCGGAGAACGGCTGCAGCGGTCCGGTGGCCGCCGCCTGCGGCATCTGCTGTAGCGTCCAGGGGCCTGAGGACGGCGTCGGCGCCAAGGGCCAGAGGGGCGCACCGTACGGAGAGACGCCCTGGAGCGGCCACGGCGTGTGGCCGTAGGCGGCAGGGGGCGCCGTCGACTGGGGCATGCAGGGCCCGGTCGCGTACTGCTGCTGTTGCAAGTAGAGGCTCTGGACGGCGGTGACGAGGTCCCGCAGGGTGGCCGTGACCTACTCCGGTGTGAAGACGGCGGACGGCGGTGGCGCAGGAGGAATTGTGGAGGACGGCGCGGCCGGGATCGCGGTGGAGACGGGGCCCGCCAGCGTGGTTGATCCGGCGGTGGACGTCGTCGGCGCGGTGAGGGACGGCGCCGGCAGCATCGGCGCGGTGAGGGACGGCGCTGTCGTCATCGGCGCGGTGGATCCGCTGGAAAGCGCCGGCGGTGGTGGTGGCAGTGACATGATCGGAACTTGGTCTCTGATTACCAAATTGGTAGGAACTTGTACCCTATCAGGCCTTGGGCGTAAGCAGTAGGGGAAGAAGGGAGGAGGGCGTGGCGAGGAACGGGCGCGCCGGCGGCAGGGCGCCGTCGCGAGCTAGGAGAAGGGCGGCGGCGGTTAGGGCTGTTGGCGGCTAGGGTTTCCGGCTCCTCAGGGAGCCGGGCAATAGGAGATAATATTCTTCTTATTGCTTAATTCCAAAAAGAGTCTTACAACCTATATTTATAACCTAGATAACTTGCAGAAAAATTAACCTAAGATAACTTGCATAAGAATTAACCTAAGATAACTTGTGGGCTAAGATTGCCCGGTGGACCTAGCTAAACTGGCCATAACAACTGCTTTGCATGCAATTTCAAAGGAAAATTTCCACCTAGTCCAACCTCATGGAAATTATTCTTATTTTCAGTGAAAACTATGGCAAACACTATGCCTACATTCTGTGTTTTTCATGTGGTGCAATCAGACAACCTGTGCTACACTACATAGTTCTGTGTTTTTAGTTCATGTGAATTCAACATGGCATGGCATCCAGCTTCTTCATTTTTCTTAGTTTGAAATCCTACAAATCAGAGAGGCCCTAGCAAACGTCACGCATTTGGTACAAAAGTATTTTAAGTTTTTAATTGAACTTTTATTGTGTTATTATAGGATTCAGAACATGGTGAAAATTTAGGATGGTTCCTTGACAATAGCCCGGAAATGCAAAAGGTGCTCTTGGGCTTGTTACAAAGCTTTGTTTTCCCAGAGAAACTAATTAGCCTCATGATTCAACTTCCTTCCTCATTTCAGTGATTTAATCACAGTGGGGTGGGGTACATTACTTCCTTGCCGGCAAAGCTTTCTTCCAAAACATTTCCAGCACCTACCGTCAATAAGGCCCCAGTTTGGTGAGGGACTGCCATTCAGGGAGGTAGGAAGTGATCTTTCACCTTTATTCCTGAAAGGGATATCCACCAAACAAGTGACCCAAACCTTTGGCTCATTAGATAAAATGGAAAACGATATCCTGTTGGCGAGTGGTAGTAGTTACTGGTCATCTTCATGCAGCTTCGGCTGGATCTTGTCTTTCGCACTGCATCACAGAGGATTTAATTATACCATCAAATCAGTCTGAGATCACTCCAAGATGCAAGTAATTTTCAGATATTTCACTATGAATTATGCAGCGAATCTCAGTTCAAGTTACAAATTACTTCTGATACTTAATCTTGCTCCGGTTTCTGGTTAACAACTGTGGATTTTACATTGGAAGCCTGTCGCTTGCAGCCTGTTTACACTGTGCTGTTGCTTCTGCTGCTACGAGACCTGCGAGTGCTGCATGGAGTCCTTGTGCTGCTGTGGCTAATTTTAGCTGCACATTTCTGCTGTTGCATGGAGATCTGGCAGACTGGGCTGTACTGTGGAAACCCATATCGTTTCGCCTCGGTGAGATGGTGAACAGGCATATGTGCTTGTTGTCATGTACTCCCTCCGTTCCAAATTACTCGTCGCAGAAATGGATGTATCTAGAACTAAAATACATCTAGATACATTCATACCTGCGACAAGTAATTCAGAACGGAGGGAGTATGTTGTTGGTCGCCAAAAATAAGAGTATGCTGTTGGTGTGTGTTTGCCTTTGGCGATTGTCATGTTTAGTGCTGTCATGTTTATAGGGAGATCCTCCGATTTGTATTGAACTTTCATCTATATCTATACTTTTAAACACCCCACCATATGCCAATATAAAAAGAACGAGTTGCGAAGATCCAACACATCTCACCCTTCGGTGTTTAGCGCTAAACATGTTTAGCACCATGCGTGTTTTCATTAATGTGTTTAGCACCTTGCTCTGGTTAAAACATACCTAATATCAGTGCTAATCAAGTAATTAATGTGTTTAGCACCTTGCTCTGGTTAAAACATATACCTAGCGCCTGTTTGGCAGTCATCCAGCTCCGCGGAGCGGACGGAGCGACCCATGCCGGCGCAGAGCGGGCGGAGCGGAGAGCTGCTGAACAGAGTGCTAATATCAGTGCTAATCAAGTAATTACATTCTACTAACGAGAAATGCAATTAATATCCGCTTAATATTAAAGATGCAGTTAATATCTGCCTAATATACTACCCCTTCTTTCCGGTTTATAGGGCTTATCTCAAAATTTTAGTTTTTCCATTTTATAAGGCTCAATTTAGTTGTTTTCCATCACATGTTCAGATTCCAAAGTGCATTAAATCATTGCATGCAAGTACTAAGAGAAAATTGACCAATGCATGTAATTTATGCATGCATGTATTGCAATTAATGCATTGGTAAACATACTTTTTTGAGGAAAACAAGAGCATTAATTGGGTGCTTTTGCAAACTACAAAAAATATTCCACCACTCACCATCTACCGGACGCGGCTTGCCTACGGCCGCTGCGTGCGACCATCCATGCGGCATGTCCATCGCACGGCCCTGGCTCCACGCACGCAATGATTGATCCTGATTTTAAGTGGCAAAAGAAAATACACATCATAATACTGATTCATTTCCGTAATACTCTCATCACTAAAACAGAACACAAGCCCTGCGAAAATAATCTAATCACCCGCCAAAAGAACCACAAAATACACAAAAGGGCGCCAAAATGCAAGATCTACATCTCATATGAGGCGGAAGTGACCTTACAGCCTTAAAGCACACAATTATCAATAGCGGCTTAACCAGGAATCAGGAAACTCTTCTCTTCAATTAAGCAGCAAAGGAATCCACGTCCCTGATGGCTTCTCTGAGTCTTGCATCCCGGACGACTTCTCCTAGGAGTGTTCCAGGGAACCAGGACACTGACGAACAATCTCATGCACCAAAAGTAAGAAATCTCATTCGGTTCTGACGATGAATCTGCGGCAAATTCTCTAATTTCTTTGTTTTGAACCATTGCGGGAGACTTCACATCCAGCAGTGCACACAAATATGTTTGCCTAAAAGATCCACTTTCCATCAACTGTGACACGATCCAGAGTGTTGGCCGGGAAAAAGCAGTGTGTTGCACCCTTGTAGAACTTCTACAGGAATCTGTGACCGCATTTTGCAAAAGCCAAACAACAATGGAAAGTTAGTTTTTTTTAAATTTAGAAAAAACAAAGCAGTGTCATGTACAGTAGCCAATTTCAGACGTTCTTGTACCATCTCTGATATCAGGTTTTGGAAAACATGCACTACAGTTTTTTCTATTCCTTTTACAATACATATAGTTCACGGACAAACATAAGAGATAGTTGAATATACTTGCACAAACCGTGTACTGATATGAAATATAAACAGAACAAGGATTCTAGAGTGCATCATGATTTCTTCTCTAAAACTTAACACTCCTGATGTCTCAATGCACTCCATGTTTCTTAAGACAAATACGATTGCAAGAGATATAAATATGATTTATGATGCAGTTCATAAAAGCCCATGATAGGCAAATATAATTGCTATATGTGTGTATTAACTAAATTGAATCCTAACTGATATAGGATCAAGAAACTGCAGTAGATCACACCGATGAAAGGGTACCAAAGCTTGGCATGAAATTTTTATCTGAAGAGGAAGCTTATTTATTTTATAACAAGGATGCTAAAACCATCGGTTTTAGCATCAGAAGAAGCAGTGGTCATAAAGTGATGAACTCTTCTACTTTTCAGCAACGGACATTTACATGCTCTCGTCAAGGTATGGGTTATTTTCAATTTTCTTAAATTATAATCATTTACTTATGCTCTAAGACAATTACAACAACTTATAGGCCATCGCTGGGAAGATAAAAGAGAGGAGACATTCACTTATAGTAGGCCTGAAACACGATGTGGTTGTGATGCCCGTATGAAGATTAGCCTTAGAGATGGATTTTATTATGTGTATGAATTCGAGGCGTCACATAACCACACTCTTGCTAATGGACTCATGGCCCAATACTTGAGATCCCAGAGAAAAGTGACAGAAGCACAGATAGCAAACGCAGAGGTTGCAAAGTCAGTTGGCATTTCAAATAAAGCAACAATCGATTTGATGGCTAAAGAAGCAGGTGGAAGTGAAAACCTTGGCTTTACACCTCAAGATATGAAAAATTGTTTGTACTCAAAGAGAACAATAAAAGCAAAGGCAGGTGACACAGGGGGGGGGGGGTATTAGAATACATGGAGAAAAAGGTCTCAGAAGATGTCAACTTCTTTTATTCAATTCAAGTGGATGAGGATGAGTTGATAACTAATATTTTTTGGGCCGACTCCAAAATGGTTTCAGACTATGCAATGTTCGGCGATGTTATATGCTTTGACACCACATACAAAAAACTAGATGATGGACGTCCATTTGGTTTGATTGTGGGGGTGAATAATCATAAGAAAACTATTGTCTTTGGTGCTGCACTTCTATATGATGAAACCGCTGCTAGTTTTGCTTGGCTTTTCAGAACTTTCCTGAAAGTTATGTCAGGAAAACATCCACGTACAATTCTCACCGATGAAGATGCGGCAATGGCGAAGGCAATTCGTGAAGTCTTTCCTCAGTCTCACCATAGACTTTGTGTGTGGCATATGAATCAAAATGCTTGCAAGCACCTCGCCGGAGTTGTTGACGAATATAAGAAGTTCAATGTTGATTTTCAGCACTGTATATATGATATAGAAGAGGAGGATGAATTTGTAGGTGCATGGGATAAAATGATTGACAAGTATGGGCTGCATGACAATGAATGGCTGCAAAGGCTATTTGAGAAAAAGGAACACTGGGCACTAGTGTACGGTAAAAATACGTTCTCTGCCTACATGAGCACTACCCAAAGAAGTGAAAGCATGAACAATGAACTGAAGAGATACATTAGTATTAAATATGACATGCTTACTTTCTTTGAGCATTTTGAACGACTAGTTTCGGATAAAAGATGTGAAGAGGTGAAGTATGACTTTAGAGCAACACAGACTACTTCCAAGTTGAAGGCTGAATCTAGCTATATGTTAAAACAAGCTGCAGCTACATATACTCCAGCAATATTCAAGATGGTTCAAGATCAAGTGCTTCGGACTCTGAACTACGACACAATGCTTTGTGATGAAAGTGACACAAAGGTGAAGATTTATGTAGTAAAATTTCATGGCACACAACATGAACATGTTGTTAGATTCATTCCAAAAGAAGAAAAGGTTAGCTGCAGTTGCAAAAGGTTTGAGTTTGCTGGAATTCTTTGCTCTCATTGCTTAAAGGTACTTGATATTAACAATATCAAGCATATCCCTGGGGAATATATCTTGAAAAGACGGACAATTGATGCCAAAGTTCTAGATATAACAAGCAAATGCAACCCGCATGATAACCTAAAAGCAAGAATGTCTAACCGCTACAAGGAACTATGCAGAATATTTGTGAAAATAGCTGCTCGTGCCGCTGAGTCCGAAGAATCATACTATAAGGCTGCTAAGTGTGCAGAGCAATTAGCACAAGATGTGGAGAAATGCTTGAACATTAGAGCTGATCCAGATTTGGTTAGCGCCGATCCACATTTGGTTCATGTTGATCCAGATTTGGTTCACGCTGATCCAGATTTGGTTAGTGCTAATCCAGATTTGGGTAACTCCAGTACTAAAGAAGGTACAAACTATACTAACAATAATTACCTACACTATTGTTGAACAACGACTGAGATTTGGCATTATACTGGCAGGAACGAACATCGCCTCTAGTAGAATTTCAAAACACGGTGAGGGGCTTGCAAAACCAAAAGGTATGAAGGTCAAGGAGAAGACTGTGAAAGGATCAAAAAGACCCGTTGGTGGATTTGAGAAAGCAACTTCAAAGAAGAAAAAGAACACAAATGATACTGTGCATCTAGAGCCTCGTGGCCCCTCAACGGTATAATATTTAGTCACTCGATTCGTATAAAATATTCAATGTGTTGACCTTTCTCTATCATTTTTGATAGGGTCCTTTGAAGAAAGCAACTTTAAAGAAGAAAAAGAACACAAATGATATTATACAACTACAGCCTCATGACCCGCCGACGGTAATAATACAATGTTGCTTGTTTCTTATAAAACCTCAACTGTACTGACCTTTCTCTATCATTTTCTATAGGGTCCTATGGAATTTTTCACAAATCAAATGGCTGCATATCAATTACACTATAATGCTATGCTAAGTGCTTCAATGCAACCATCAATTGGTAATGCCATCCCTATGCCACCACAGACCCAACAACTGTTGGCTGGATTCCAACCATACAATACAACAATGGTAGAAGCAGTCCGCACTTTCATTTTTCCTATTTTTTAAACTTCAGTGCAACTGAACTTTGCTTTCTCTACAGGGTCATCCGACAAATAACACGTACACCTCGCTGCAGGGTACCATTGGGGCCTCTATCTCTGGTTTGATGACAGGAGAAAAACAAGACTTCCTCCATCAACCGAATCCAACATCTATCCTAAATGCTTCAATGCTGCAATCCAGTGGTCATACCATCCCAATGCCACCGCAGATCCAAGAACACGGCAATACTCCAGTGGTATAAGCAGTCCACACTTTCATTTCAAGTATAGTTTCAGAACGTCAATGAAACTAAACTTCTCTAATTTTTTGCACAGGGTCATCCAACAAATCACATGTATACATATTTACAACAGCAACATTCCACGCTGAATTCCTCACTGCAAGGGAGCATTGGGACCTCTGACGCTAGTTTGATGACAGGACAAAATGAATTCTTTCCCAATCAACCGAAGCCAACCTAATCTATTCTGTAAAAGGAATAGTTTTATCGCATGTGTGTTAGACTTCCAAGCTACAAGTGATTTTTATTTGAACTTGTATGAACTAGTTTTCTTCTTCTTTTTGAATGCTACTCCATCTCCCCTGTCAAATATAATCGTTCACAGAATTATCTATGCACAATGTCCACAGGCATCATGCGCATCTGACCTGTCAGCTATCCTTCAGTTTACGTATGATGATAGGGATGGCAGGAATCAATTTTAATTCTATTGACAAAAGTGCAGACATAACCATCTATCCAAATGTCAAACCTAGAGGCATAGAGCAAGCAGAGAATAGATCAATTGGTCCAAGACTCTGAGTTTAGTAGTGAGCATTGTGAGCACTAGATTGACGATTGCATGAAAATAATTTTATTTAAACAGAATGGATTTGCTCTCAGCTTTATCCCAATTCAATTTGCATTAGATGGGAGCAACACAAGAAGAAAACGAGATTTACCTGTGTCCTGTGTAGGTGATGTTGAGTACATGAACTGCAGCCCGGCGGCTTTCTTGAGGACGGAATTGACGAGCCGAGCTGGAGACAAAGATTGCAGTCCCTCTCCCCCTCCAAGCATCCCCGTCCCCTTCTTCCTCTCCAAGGGCATATCAAATCCATGGCGCTCTAGCTGCGGTCCTCAACGTCCTTCATCTTGCTCCATCGACCCCTCCTCCAAGCTCCACCACAAGCCCGAGGCGCCGCCCTCTTGTGTAGTCGCCCCGTGCTGGCTCGCCAACCTCCGCGCCACTGGGTGGCGACGCTGGTCCGCTGTCTGCCCGACGTTGATTTAGGCGCCGATTTTGGCCAAGCTGCAGCACGGCTAGGTCCGGCAAGCGCACATGGGCCGCGGCCAGCCAAGCGACGCAGGTCCGGCCGACCCCGATGGGGGCTTCGGTGCCGGCCAAGCTGCTGCACGGTCAGGTCCGGCAAGCGCACGCGCACGCGGGCGGCGACCAGCCGAGCGGGGACGGGATGAGATATGGTAGGCGACCAGCCGAGCGGGGACGGGATGAGATATGGTAGGTTGTAAGGCTTCAGCTCGAGCTCTGTTCAGACAGAAGGGGAAAGATGTGGATATAAGTGTATTGAAGAAGGGAATCAGTATTACAATGTGTATTTTGTTTTTTTTTCCACTTAAAATCAGGATCAATTGTTGCATGCGTGGAGCGGGGCATGCGTGGAGCCAGGGCCGTGCTATGGACACGCCGCACGGATGGTCGCACGCAGCGGCCGCACGCAAGCCGCGTCCCCATCTATCTTGGTTGGTGAGAATTTTGAATTGAGCCTTATAAACCGGAAAGGAGGGAGTATTAACAAGAAATGCAATTAATATCTTGTCTAATAGGGTAATATCGTGTGCATTGATTACTAGTGGAAATAGGCACGGAAATACTTGGCTTTTATGTCGAAGGTTAAATACTCCCTCCGTCCACCAATAAGTGTACATCTAGCTTTTATTCTAAATCAAAATTTTAAAACTTTGACTAATGTTATAGAAAAAAACAACGACATTTATGGCACTAATTTAATATCAATAGATTCGTTTTGAAATGTAGTTTCATAATATACCGATTTGATGCCGTATATGTTACTACTCTTCTCTATAAAGTTAGTCAAAATTTTAAAATTTTGACTTAAGAGAAAAAGTAAAAGCACACTTATTCACGAACGGAGGGAGTACAATTTTGTTATCAACCAGCACCTAAATCGGTGAAATTGTGTGTAGAATCTGATCCTCAGCCATGTTCATTGGAAGAGGTTCATTTCTACCAATTCGTTTGGGTCCTTCGTTATGGTCAACTCGCTGTTGTGTGGTGACCTCTACTTAGGCTCCGCCATAGGTGTGTGGGGTCCACGGGCATCGCCTTCCAGCCCGCCAGTGCTTTGTACAAACTTTTAGACTTTAAAATTTGCCAATATATTTTCCGCCTTTTTTATCTTCAAATTTTTGTTTTTTCTAAAAAGTCAAAAAACAACATAAAATAAAAATTGGCACTAAATTAATAGATTAGTCCATAAATTGCTAATATCTTGTGCCAAAATTATGCAATAATGATATAGTTGTAGTATGAAACAAGCAAAAACTTATAGATATGTCTTAAACTTATCAACGCCCCAAAGAGCGAAAAACAACACTGACGACGGCGCCACCACCCGATCCTGCAACGGAATCTTGGCTTTGCTCGAAGAGCTCGATCCAATAGCTGAGAGTGCGTAGATCTCCTCGATGACCCCTCCAAGAAGGATAGCGATGCCTACTGGCGTTGCCGTTGCCATTGCCGTCCGGCAAGCACTGGCCATGCTTTCACCCATAGGAGAGCACAACCACCATTCCCATGTCGTTGCCCAATGCCGATGAGCACATCCACTCACTCTCACACCCCAATGTGACGCGATCGCCAATGCCACATAGGGCCACCACCGATCTCATTGCCCGCTAACGCCGACAAGTTAGAACTATCCCACTGGCCAGATCTAGCGCCCTTCCCCGCTGCACCACCACGCAACCACTCGTAGCCACCGAACATCGCCTAAGCTGGTGTAACACCCCCAGTGTCATGCTATAGTAATCCATCATGATGATGCTAAGCTACTGAGTTTTGCAATAATAATCATGTTGGGATAATATCTCATTTCAAATTCCTTCTTTGAATTCCATTCAAATTCAAAGTGCAAAATGAAGTTGATCAAAACTTGTTGGAAAAATGTTCACCTTTTAGCAAATAATCCAAAACTATTTGCTGTTAAGGAACACAACATTATAATCAACTCTAAATGGGCCTAATGCTTTTATTCAAAGCCAAAACAACCTTTAAAATGCCATTTTTTTGAATAAATCGAAAGGGATTCAAAAAGATTCCCAACATTTTTGTGGCAGTGCACAGTACTTCTTTTAATTTGTTTTGGCCAGTGGAATATTTTACAAAGTCATTTGTGGCAAAATAAAATGCAAAAGCTGCTGAAAAAAACAAAAGAAAAGAAAAAGAAAAGAGAAAGAGCACACGCCACTGTGCACTTGGCCAAGTGCACAGTGCCTGGGCCGAGCCTCGACCCACTCCAGCTAGCCAACCCAGCCCACTAGGGGGCCTTTCCCCTACCTTCTACTGCTCACCGCCCGCGGTGGCCGCCGGGCGTGCGTCCGTGGCCGCGGATGGCCACGCAGCAGCCATCCGGCATCTCCCTGTCGTCTACAAGGTCGTCGTCGACCCTCCCGCTAACCCTAGCTCGACCGGCCCTTTCCCTCCCCCCTCTCGCTCGTTCTCCTCCATCACCGAACGCGAGCGTCGCCGCTCGCCGTCGCAGTCGCGACTACTGACCTCGCCTTGCCTCGCCGACCTGTCCACCAGCTCCGTCGTCGTCGACTGCCTCGTCCCCGTCCACGAGCGCAAGCCGGGGAGCACCGCAGGCCATGGATCGAGCCGCCCCCTTCTGCCTCGGTCGCCGACGATCTCCCTCCTCTCCGGCGACTCCTCCTGCTACTAAGCCTATCACCAGCCTCCGTGTGCCGCGCGGTGAGCTTCTCCGTCTCCTGCTCCCCTCCGTTAGCCTCTTTGTGCGCCGTAGCTACCTCGTCGCCGTTGCCGTGAGCTCGTCGCCGCGGATCGCCTCGCCGCCGTGGCCATAGCCCATGTCGCGCTCGCCTGGGCACGTCATCGAGCTCCTGGTGCTCCCTGGTGAAGGAAATATGCCCTAGAGGCAATAATAAAGTTATTATTTATTTCCTTATATCATGATAAATGTTTATTATTCATGCTAGAATTGTATTAACCGGAAACATAATACATGTGTGAATACATAGACCAACAGAGTGTCACTAGTATGCCTCTACTTGACTAGCTCGTTAATCAAAGATGGTTATGTTTCCTAACCATGAACAAAGAGTTGTTATTTGATTAACGAGGTCACATCATTAGTTGAATGATCTGATTGACATGACCCATTCCATTATCTTAGCACCCGATCGTTTAGTATGTTGCTATTGCTTTCTTCATGACTTATACATGTTCCTATAACTATGAGATTATGCAACTCCCGTTTACCGGAGGAACACTTTGGGTACTACCAAACGTCACAACGTAACTGGGTGATTATAAAGGAGTACTACAGGTGTCTCCAATGGTAAATGTTGGGTTGGCGTATTTCGAGATTAGGGTTTGTCACTTCGATTGTCGGAGAGGTATCTCTGGGCCCTCTCGGTAATGCACATCACATAAGCCTTGCAAGCACTGCAACTAATATGTTAGTTGTGAGATGATGTATTACGGAACGAGTAAAGAGACTTGCCGGTAACGAGATTGAACTAGGTATTGGATACCGACGATCGAATCTCGGGCAAGTAACATACCGATGACAAAGGGAACAACGTATGTTGTTATGCGGTCTGACCGATAAAGATCTTCGTAGAATATGTAGGAGCCAATATGGGCATCCAGGTCCCGCTATTGGTTATTGACCGGAGACGTGTCTCGGTCATGTCTACATTGTTCTCGAACCGTAGGGTCCGCACGCTTAACGTTACGATGATAGTTATTATGAGTTTATGCATTTTGATGTACCGAAGGTTGTTCGGAGTCCTGGATGAGATCACGGACATGACGAGGAGTCTCGAAATGGTCGAGACGTAAAGATTGATATATTGGAAGCCTATGTTTGGACATAGGAAGTGTTCCGGGTGAAATCGGGATTTTACCGGAATACCGGGAGGGTTACCGGAACCCCCCGGGAGACTAATGGGCCTATTGGGCCTTAGTGGAAAAGAGAAAAGGGGCAGCCCACAGCCTAGCCGCGCCCCCCCGCTTCCCCAAGTCCTAGTAGGACTAGGAGAAGGGGCCGGCCCCCCTCTCTCTCCTTTCCCCCTTGAGAGTCCTAGTTGGAATAGGATTGGAGGGGGGAGTCCTACTCCCGGTAGGAGTAGGACTCCCCCTGCGCCTCCCTCTCTCTGGCCGGCCGGCCCCCTCCCTCCAACCTTTATATACGGGGGCAGGGGACACCCCAAGACACATAAGTTGATCCTTGAGATCGTTCCTTAGCCGTGTGCGGTGCCCCCTGCCACCAAATTCCACCTCGATCATACCGTTGTAGTGCTTAGGCGAAGCCCTGCGTCGGTAGTACATCAAGATCGTCATCACGCCGTCGTGCTGACGGAACTCTTCCTCGACGCTTTGCTGGATCGGAGCCCGAGGATCGTCATCGAGCTGAACGTGTGCTAAGAACTCGGAGGTGCCGGAGTAACGGTGCTTGGATCGGTCGGATCGGGAAGAAGACGTACGACTACTTCCTCTACGTTGTGTGATCGCTTCCGCAGTCGGTTTGCGTTGGTACGTAGACAACACTCTCCCCTCTCGTTACTATGCATCACCATGATCTTGCGTGTGCGTAGGAAAATTTTCGAAATTACTACGTTCCCCAACACCTGGAGATCAACAAGCTCGCGACCGAGCCTCCCCGCGCCCTCTAGCCTCGTTTTCGACCGCGACCGAACACCGGCATTCACCCCGCCTCTCGCCGTTGTCGTTCTAGCCCGTTACGGGCCGCCCCGCCACCGTAGATGGACGCGGCGTCGAACGCCCGATCCAACACGCACGTGCATGCCCCCTCCCATGCCTCCTAGCGCTGTCCCCGATGAGCGCCCGGACGCATCGTCGCGGAGCTCGCCGGCGGCGAGGCTTCGGTGACCATTTGGTCACGGGCTCAAGCCCGTTGGACACGCCGTACCACGGGGATCCTCCCCAACCCTTCCACTCGCTCCGTAGCGCGCTGTTTTGCCGTCTCCTTCATCCACCCGTACGCGCCACTGCCTCCACTCGTCGTCGGCGCTGTTTCCGGCAGCTCCAGCTCCGGTCGGCCTCACCACGCGACGCGGCGGGCTCTTGCCGTTCGAACACGCCCACCCGCGCCCGTGCCGTCTCCGGTTCGGCCGCCGCGGATGGCCTCGCCGGCGTTGCTCCGGCGCGGGCGCTGACCTGGCACCATGAGGGCCCGCCTTTGGGTTACTGCCCGTGGGCCCCTGGCCCCAGTTGACCATGTTGACTGTGGTCAATGTGCTGACTGGGCACACTGTGTCACTGACATGCGGGCCCCACTAGCTTAAACGTTTTTTTAAATAAATAAAACTGCTAGTTAAAATCTGTTAATTAATTAGTAATTAGTTAGTCTCTGACACCAGGGGCCCACCCCTCTAGTTAGCCTGTTAGTTTAGTTTAAATTACTGTTAGACTAACAGAGGCTGACAGTGGGTCCCACTGGACCCACAGGACCCACAGGTCAGGTTTGACCCTGGTCAGCGAGTCTGTTGACTGCTGACGTAATCCCCGCGCAATGCTGACGTCACAATGAATTTCTGTTAATTTAAATAATTCCAGAAAATGTTTAAATCTTTGAAAATTAATAGAAAATAAACTGTAGCTCGGATCGAAAACTTTATATATGAAAGTTGCTCAGAACGACGAGACGAATCCGAATACGCGGTCTGTTCATCTGTCACTTGCCCCTAGCATGCTGAACATGGAACATTCCCTCTCCGGTCATCTGTCTGACACAGGTCCGAAACCGGGAAAACATTCCCGGTTGACTTCCACTTTCACCGGTATCGTGTAGCACCGCGTTAGAACATGTCTAGCTCTGCTTGTTGTCCCGCTGTGCACTTGCTTGCTATGTATTTACTGTTTCTCCCCCTCTTCTCTTCGGTAGACCCCGTGACGATGCTGATGCCCCTGTGACTGACGACCCCTCCTTCTCATCTGAGCGACCAGGCAAGCAAACCCCCCTTGAGCATTTCGATATCGCCCATTTCTTTCCCTCTCATGCTTGCATTAGAACTGCTACTGCTTTCTGTATGATCCTACTCTGATGCATAGCCTGTTTTTGTTGCCTGCTTATTGTTACCTTACCTTCTTATCCTAAACTGCTTAGTATAGGTTGGTTAGAGATCCATCAGTGACCCCCACCTTATCCCAGTTGCCCCGCTTTATGTTCGATGACTCGATCAACGTGATCGACGTCCAGGCCCCGACACCGCACATCACTTTCCCCTTTTGTTGCTCGACTCTGTAGAGTTACCAGCGAGTGCCGAGGGTGGAACCTCATACATCACTCCTGATGAGATCTCTGTAGTGTAGCTATCCGATCATGGTCATCGAGGGTGATTTCCTCCTTAACCACTTCTGTTACGGCTCTGTCGTGCAACCCCTCTACTGTGAACCTTGAGGGTGGATCCTCTTACGTTCACCTTGATGATAACATCGAATGGAATTCACCGGGGGTGATTCCTCGGGTTTTCCCCTTGGTGTTAGACACACAGTTACTATGGTTACTATTGTTGGGGAACATAGTAATTTAAAATTTTTTCCTACGCACACGCAAGATCATGGTGATGCATAGCAACGAGGGGGAGAGTCTGATCTACGTACCCTTGTAGATCGCAACGGAAGCGTTGACACAACGTAGAGGAAGTAGTCGTACGTCTTCTTCCCGATCCGACCGATCCAAGCACCGTTACTCCGGCACCTCTGAGTTCTTAGCACACGTTAAACTCGATGATGATCCCCGGGCTCCGATCCAGCAAAGCTTCGGGGAAGAGTTCCATCAGCACGACGGCGTGGTGACGATCTTGATGTACTACCGACGCAGGGCTTCGCCTAAGCACTACAACGATATGATCGAGGTGGAATTTGGTGGCAGGGGGCACCGCACACGGCTAAGGAACGATCTCAATGATCAACTTGTGTGTCTATGGGGTGCCCCTGCCCCCGTATATAAAGGAGCAAGGGAGGAGGGGCGGCCAGCCTAGGAGTTGGCGCGCCAAGGGGAGTCCTACTCCCACCGGGAGTAGGACTCCTTTCCTAGTCCAACTAGGAGAAGGGGGGAAAGGAGGGAAGTGGAGAAGGAAGGAAGAGGTGGGCCGCGCCCCAAATCCCTTGTCCAATTCGGACTGGACTTGGGAGGGGCGCGCGCCACCTCCTGGCTCCTTCCCACTAAAGCCCATTAAGGCCCAATACTCTTCCCCGTATTCCCGTAACTCCCCGGTACCTCCGAAAATACCCAAATCACTCGGAACCTTTCCGATGTCCGAATATAGTCGTCCAATATATCGATCTTTACGTCTCGACCATTTCGAGACTCCTCGTCATGTCTCCGATATCATCCGGGACTCCAAACTCCTTCGGTACATCAAAACTCATAAACTCATAATATAACTGTCATCGAAACCTTAAGCGTGCGGACCCTACGGTTCGAGAACAATGTAGACATGACCGAGACACGTCTCCGGTCAATAACCAATAGCGGGACCTGGATGCCCATATTGGCTCCTACATATTCTACGAAGATCTTTATCGGTCAGACCGCATAACAACATACGTTGTTCCCTTTGTCATCGGTATGTTACTTGCCCGAGATTCGATCGTCGGTATCCAATACCTAGTTCAATCTCGTTACCGGCAAGTCTCTTTACTCGTTTCGTAATACATCATCTCGCAACTAACTCATTAGTTGTAATGCTTGCAAGGCTTAAGTGATGTGCATTACCGAGAGGGCCCAGAGATACCTCTCCGACAATCGGAGTGACAAATCCTAATCTCGAAATACGCCAACCCAACATCTACCTTTGGAGACACCTGTAATGCTCCTTTATAATCACCCAGTTACGTTGTGACGTTTGGTAGCACCCAAAGTGTTCCTCCGGCAAACGGGAGTTGCATAATCTCATAGTCATAGGAACATGTATAAGTCATGAAGAAAGCAATAGCAACATACTAAACGATCGGGTGCTAAGCTAATGGAATGGGTCATGTCAATCAGATCATTCAACTAATGATGTGATCCCGTTAATCAAATAACAACTCTTTGTCCATGGTTAGGAAACATAACCATCTTTGATTAACGAGCTAGTCAAGTAGAGGCATACTAGTGACACTTTGTTTGTCTATATATTCACACATGTATTATGTTTCCGGTTAATACAATTCTAGCATGAATAATAAACATTTATCATGATATAAGGAAATAAATAATAACTTTATTATTGCCTCTAGGGCATATTTCCTTCAACTATGACTTTACACTGAGCCATGTTACTAAAGACGGGTCGGCCCTGAGGGGTACCCGCGCGAGCTTAATAGCGAGTGATGTGGAGTCGGGTTGACCTGGAAGGTGCCCGCGAGATACTTACGAGGCGTGGCCGGGCATTCTTAGCCATTGCCGCAAGTACTCGAAACAGGGAGACGGGGTCACATCTTTCGTGAGTCTCTGCTCGTGAACGCACTGCCAACACACTAACGGTTTGGATATTTGATCCGAGGGGCCTCTGGCCTGATAGCACTAACCATCACGTGGGCATAGTATGGGCGTTTTGCATCGTATACATCAGCTGAAGCTTAATAGACGTCAGCGACTGAGCGGCGCGCGCCGGGTTGGAATGGTAAGCACCTGCCTTTTTGAAGGAGGTAGCTAGGTCTGCTCACCGACCGCCCACACAACATGCAGGAGTTCCCGGGGTGATGGCCCAAGACCCCTGGGGGCATAGGTTTAGTCCGGCGTGCTTGACCTCTCTATTAAGCCTAGGTCGGGTTGCGGCGTATTGTTTGGCCGAGGCCAGGCATGACCCAGGAAAGTGTGTTCGGCCGGAGTTAATCGAGCATGGTGGGTAAGTTGGTGTACCCCTGCAGGGAAGAAAACATCTACCGATAGCCTGTCCTATGGTAACGGACACTTGGAGTTGTATCCCGATCGATACAACTAGAACTGGATATTTGAGATGAGAAATGGTTATGAGAAATGGATAGTATGGCTCTGGGATTGCTTTCTCGCAGGGAGTCGAGAAAGGATCTCTGGCCGAGGTTGATAACACTACTACTACTTTACATTATGTTGATCTGTACTCTTCTATATGCTGCAAGATGCTTGAAGATGCTAGTCTTTGATAGGCTAGGCTTTCTCCTTCTTTTCTAGCATTCTGCAGTTTAGTCCACAGATACAACCCATTTCCTTTGATACAGATGCATACTTAGTTTAGATCTGATGTAAGTCTTGCGAGTACTTTGGATGAGTACTCATGGTTGCTTTGCTACCTCTTTTTCCCATATATCCGATTGTTGCGACCAGATGACGGATCGCAGGAGCCAGACGACACCACTGATGACTACTGCTACCCCGAGGGTGCCTACTACTACGTGATGGCCGCTGATGACCTGGAGTAGTTAGGAGGCTCCCAGGCAGGAGGCCTTGCCTTTTCGATCGTAGATGCTTTTGTGCTAGCCTTCTTAAGGCAGACTTGTCTAACTTATGTCTGCACTCAGATATTGTTGCTTCCGCTGGCTCTTATATTTTCGAGCTTATGTATTCGAGCCCTCGAGGCCCCTGGCTTGTAATATAAAGCTCGTATTATTTTAATTTGTGTCTAGAGTTGTGTTGTGATATCTTCCAGTGAGTCATTGATCTTGATCGTACACATTTGTGCGTATGATTAGTGTACGATTGAATCGAGGGCGTCACAAGTTGGTATCAGAGCCGACTGCCTGTAGGAATCCCCCTTTCCAACTCCTTGGCCAAAGTTGAGTCTGGTATTTGAAAGCTATTTTACTAACATGACTGTGTGGCTTACGGGCCCACGTCGCCATTGGGTGGTATTAGGATCTTTTACTCCTCGCCTATACTCTGGGATTCTGATCTCTCTTCTACTCGGGTTAAATGGTTTTGCTAGCTCTAACTCTAGGTTCTCGTAAATACTTTCTCCCGGAGAGCCCCCTTCATTCGAGATGATGGCCTACTTCACTAGAAGATTCTGAAGATACTCTCCGATGTTTCTCGAGACCCTTGTACCCTTCGCTGTTACGATCCCTACCATCGATAAATCCTTATGAGTAACTACCTACATTGTCGTTCATACCTTCATCCCCAGTCGATCTTGTTATTACAAGATGTCCTGAAATACTCTCTGATGTGCCGAGAATCCTTTATGCTTACTGCCCTATAGTTCCTTGCCGCATGAATACCCCTATGAATAATTCCTCACACTTTTTGAGGATTTGTTCATTCCTAGTTGATCAAGTGATTCACAAGATGCTTTCAAGTACTATCCGATCTTTAAATAACCCTCTCCAACTATTACTCTGCTAATACTTATCTGCTTGCAATATGGTTACTTCCATATGTCCAGCAATACTCATTAGCATCCTTTGTCATCATAATTTCGAGCAATTGATTCGATTTGTTTGTGAATACTCGCGATCATCAGTCCTAATTAGAGTTCTTCCTTTCGGCTCAGATGTCACCTCGGACATGAGCTGGTGTTCAACAAATCAAACCTTGATTGATTGTAGATCTATGTCTATTCTACTTAATTGTCTTTGATCGGAGCCTCTTCCTCTGACCCCTCGTTTTGGAAATCATAATTCCCTTTGCATCCGAGCTTTGAATTAGTTAGTTGTTTCTATAATCTGATATCCTTGCATTCTTTCTTCCTCTGGTTGAGTACTGATGCTCACATCAGATCCCTTGTTAACCACCAGACCCCTTTTTCGGATTTTATCCGACAACGTCCTTCATATTCAATAAGCTTGTGAGCCTTTCCTCGGTTACATAATACCTTTGGTAAATTATATCCTCTCCTCTTGTCAATCATACTCTGCTTTTGAGCTTGTGTTGTTTACTTCTGAAGTTTGTGGAATAGGTTCCTAAGATGCCCCTATGGGTTGAACCTATGCCCCACCTAATCCTTTTGAACTCGTGAGTTTTCACGAGTCTTACTCTTCTGGTGTTTTGCCAGATAAAATTCCAATACCATAGCTTCATCAAGAGCAAGAAGTAAAATGAAAGGTTATGCATTGTAGAAGTGGGAGTCAACCCTGAACCTTGTGTTCATGCCCACATACACAGTGTGGAACTTATCATGAAAGCTTCTTGCGAGGATATTTAATCATTTGAATATTCTTCCGGTATCGTAAATTGGATCCCTTGCAGTTATGGTCCCGACCATATTTCCTCCTTGATCCCATTTACTGGGTAAGTTACAATTACTTATCCTCTGCAAATCATTCCCCCGTCCAACCTCTACTCCGATTTACCTTCTAGCATTACACCTAGTACTTGACACTGGGAAGCTTTATACCCCATCACATCATTCCTAGCCTGATCTGCTATATTTTTATCATGTCAACTTTTTAACTGTGCTACCTGGTCCTTATGCCCGGAGCAACTTTCGATGATGAGCTAAGCTTACGTCGATCTTCCTCATCTTATCATTTCACCTCGAACAACAAGCTTGACTTCGAGCTTGTGTCGAATCCGTGGTTCTCATAGCCTTTCACTTCATCCTCCCTTTTCTGCTCGAGGGCATCTTCATAGAGTCTCTCGACAAACTTTGTCTTGATCACCGTCACACTTTCGCTTCTTCAGAGATGTCAATTGAATTCATGGCTAGAAATACCATCTTTGCCTCTCGATGATTTGTGTCAGGATCAACAACATTCTTGTCTTCCCCCCAACACAAACTTGATCATATTAATTTTGGGAATACACCCCTGTTGACATGTCGAGGATTGCTATTGAACCCATCAGCCACCTCCTCATCTTTTCCCTGGTAAAATAACATGATATGTTCTAGAAATTCCCGATGGATCCTTTGTGAATCCAAGGTCCGACCTTTACCTGATGACCATGTCAATGCTATCCCGAAGCATGATTGTGGTACTCAAACATCAACAAGAACATTGGAAGCATAATGCTAAATGTTTCTTGTTCATTTATCCAAACACCGTTGTACGTGTAACATCATGAACTCCCTCACCCCTTTACCTAATTGGTTATCTAATTACTATCCTGTAATGGATATCATCCTCTGCTTGTCCTTGGGAAGGATATACTCCTGATAATTGTGTTTAAACACATTTTCCTTTCCATTGTTCTGTTTAATCTAACAATTACTTTTTCCTTTCCATTGGTTTGTTTAAACCTTATTGTGATCTATATTATATAAGTAGTAATATTTCCCTGCTTATGTAAACAACTCGGTGTACAATTTGTCAGTAATACCTTGTTATTATTGTTGTTGACATTCCGGTAACCATCGATGGACGAGAACTTTGCCTATTGGTCCGCCTCGTTCAACGAGCAGGAAAATGGTTCTCCTCGTCCTCGCCCTTGGTACCAACGTTGTTGCCAACATAACTGACAGGATATCCTCTGACATGCCTTGCTACCCTGACCATGCAAGATGTCACCACTCTTTCTACTTTTAACCCACACGGTGGACCCATAACCCACAGTTCCACAAGAACGAGACCCGCCTCTCCTGTACACCCTTGTTGCCAAGGTTATTCCTCACGCTTGGCTTCGTATCGTGTCACGAGCCACCTTCCGAGAGATGATCTATTCCTGATGCTCTGAACCCCTTTCTCACACTCGGTTTAGGTATCAATCATTTGTCCATTCGCTTGAAACTTCCTATTGTACCTTCATATTTTGCTCTCGATGTTTTCTTGAGTTTCAACTCGAGAGACACTTCTATCACATTCCCTGAATTCTTCACCAGATAATTAACCCTATAAGGGTCAGTTCTCCCGAAGTTACTCTTTACTTCCGCACTTAAATCTCGGGACGAGATTTCTTGTAGTGGAGGAGATTTGCAACACCCCCAGTGTCATGCTATAGTAATCCATCATGATGATGCTAAGCTACCGAGTTTTGCAATAATAATCATGTTGGGATAATATCTCATTTCAAATTCCTTCTTTGAATTCCATTCAAATTCAAGGTGCAAAATGAAGTTGATCAAAACTTGTTGGAAAAATGTTCACCTTTTAGCAAATAATCCAAAACTATTTGCTGTTAAGGAACACAACATCATCATCAACTCTAAAATGGGCCTAATGATTTTTAACAAAGCCAAAACAGCCTTTAAAATGCCATTTTCTTTTTGAATAAATCCAAAGGGATTCAAAAAGATTCCCAACATTTTTGTGGCAGTGCATAGTAGTTCTTTCAGTTTGTTTTGGCCAGTGGAATATTTTGCAAAGTCATTTGTGGCAAAATAAAATGCAAAAGCTGCCGAAAAAAACAAAAGAAAAGAAAAAGAAAAGAGAAAGAGCACAGACCACTGTGCACTTGGCCAAGTGCACAGTGCCTGGCACGAGCCTCGGCCCACTCCTGCTAGCCAACCCAGCCCACTAGGGGGCCTTTCCCCTACCTTCTACCGCTCACCGCTCGCGGTGGCCGCCGGGCGTGCGTTCGTGGCCGCGGATGGCCACGCGGCAGCCATCCAGCCTCTCCCTGCCGTCTACAAGGTCGTCGTCGACCCCCCCGCTAACCCTAGCTTGACCGGCCCCTCTCCCTCGCTCTCTCTCGCTCGTTCTCCTCCACCACCGAACGCGAGCGTCGCCGCTCGCCATCGCAGCCGCGGCTACCGACCTCGCCTTGCCTCTCCGACCTGTCCAGCAGCTCCGCCGTCATCGACTGCCTCGTCCCCGTCCACGAGCGCAAGCCGGGGAGCACCACAAACCGTGGATCGAGCTGCCCCCTTCTTCCTCAGTCGCCGGCGATCTCCCTCCTCTCCGGCGACTCCTGCTGCTACTAAGCCTATCACTGGCCTCCGTGTGCCGTGCGGTGAGCTTCTCCTTCTCCTGCTCCCCTCCGCTAGCCTCTTTGCGCGCCATAGCTACCTCGTCGTCGTTGCCGTGAGCTCGTCGCCGCGGATCACCTTGCCGCCATGGCCATAGCCCATGTCGCGCTCGCCTGGGCACGTCATCGAGCTCCTGGTGCTCCCTAGAGCTCAACGAGCTCGCGACCAAGCCTCACCGCGCCCTCTAGCCTCGTTTACGACCACGACCGAACGCCGGCGTTCGCCCCGCCTCTCGCTGTCGTTGTTCTAGCCCGTTACGGGCCGCACCGCCACCATAGATGGACGCGGCATCGAACGCCCGATCCAACATGTAGGCGCATGCCCCCTCCCGTGCCTCCTAGAGCCGTCCCCGACGAGCGCCCGAATGCATCGCCGCGGAGCTCGCCGGTGACCATTTGGTCACGGGCTCAAGCCCATTGGACGCGCCGCACCACAGGGATCCTCCCCAGCCCTTCCACTCACTCCATTGCGCGATGTTTCGCCGTCTCCTTCATCCACCCGTACGCGCCACCGCCTCCACTTGTCGCCGGCGCCGTTTCCGGCAGCTCCAGCTCTGGCTGGCCTCACCACGCGACGCGGCGGGCTCTCGTCGTTCGAACGCGCCCGCCCGCGCCTGTGTTGGCCCCCTGTAGGCGAATCCAGGCCGTGTCCGGCGTTCGGCCGCCGCGGATGGCCTCACCGGCGTTGCTCCGACATGGGCGCTGACCTGGCACCGGTAGGGCCCGCCTTTGGGTCACTGCCCGTGGGCCCCCTAGCCCCAGTTGACCACGTTGACCGTGGTCAACTGTGCTGACTGGGCACACTGTGTCATTGACATGCGGGCCCCACTAGCTTAAAAGTTTTTTAAATAAATAAAACTGCTAGTTAAAATCTATTAATTAATTAGTAATCAGTTAGTCTCTGACACCAGAGGCCCACCCCTCTAATTAGCCTGTTAGTTTAGTTTAAATTACTGTTAGACTAAGAGAGGCTGACATGTGGGTCCCACTCGACCCATAGGCCAGGTTTGACCCTGGTCAGCAAGTCTGTTGACTGCTGACGTAATCCCCGCGCAATGCTGACGTCACAATGAATTTCTGTTAATTTAAATAATTCTAGAAAATATTTAAATCTTTGAAAATTAATAGAAAATAAACCGTAGCTCGGATCGAAAAACTTTATATATGAAAGTTGCTCAGAACGACAAGACGAATCTGAATACGTGGTCCGTTCATCTGTCACATGCCCCTATCATGCCGAACATGGAACATTCCCCCTCCGGTCATCTGTCTGACACAGGCCCGGAACCAGGAAAACATTCCCGGTTGACTTCCACTTTCACCGGTATTGTGTAGCACCGCGTTAGAACACGTATAGCTCTGCCTGTTGTCCTGTTATGCACTTGCTTGCTATGTATTTACCATTTCTGTCCCCCTCTTCTCTTCGGCAGACCCCGTGACGATGCTGATGCCCCTGTGACCGACGACCCCTCCTACTCTTCTGAGCGACCAGGCAAGCAAACCCCCCTTGAGAATTCCGATATCGCCCATTTCTTTCCCTCTCATGCTTGCATTAGAACTGCTACTGCTTTCTATATGATCGTACTCTGATGCATAGACTGTTTTTGTTGCCTGTTTATTGTTACCTTACCTGCTTATCCTAAACTACTTAGTATAGGTTGGTTAGAGATCCATCAGTGACCCCCACCTTGTCCCAGTGTTCGATGACTCGATCAACGTGATCAATGTCCAGGCCCCGACATCGCACATCACTTTCACCTTTTGTTGCTCGACTCTGCAGAGTTACCATTGAGTGCCGAGGGTGGAACCTCATACATAACTCCTGATGAGATCTCTGTAGTGTAGCTATCCGGTCGTGGTCATCGAGGGTGATTTCCTCCTTAACCACTGCTGTTACAGCTCTGTCGTGCAACCCCTCAAGTGTGAACCTCGAGGGTGGATCCTCTTACGTTCACCTTGATGATAACATCGAGTGGAATTCACCGGGGGTGATTCCTCGGGTTTTCCCCTTGGTGTTAGACACACAGTTACTATGGTTACTATGACTTTACACTGAGCCATGTTACTAAAGACGGGTCGGCCCTGAGGGGTACCCGCGCGAGCTTAATAGCGAGTGATGTGGACTCGGGTTGACCTGGAAGGTGCCCGCGAGATACTTACGAGGCGTGGCCGGGCATTCTTAGCCCTTGCCGCAAGTACTCAAGACGGGGCGATGGGGTCACATCTTTCGTGAGTCTCTGCTCGTGATCGCACTGCCAACACACTAACGGTTTGGATATTTGATCCGAGGGGCCTCTGGCCTGATAGCACTAACCATCATGTGGGCATAGTATGGGAGTTCCGCGTCGTATACATCAGCCGAAGCTTAATAGACATCAGCGACTGAGCGGCGCGTGCTACGTCTTGAGCTTGCGTTGGTTTTCCCTGAAGAGGAAGGGATGATGCAGCAGAGTAGCATAAGTATTTCCCTTAGTTTTTGAGAACCATGGTATCAATCCATTAGGAGCCCATGCTCAAGTCCCTCGTACCTGCACAAAGCGATAGCTACTCGCAACCAACACGATTAGGGGTTGTCAAGCCCTTCACGGTCACTTACGAGAGTGAGATCTGATAGATAGAATATTTTTGGTATTTTTGATATAAGGATGCAAAGTAAAAAGTAAAATCAAAGTAAATAGCAAAAGAATATAAAAGTGAGAGAGATTGATATGATGAGAATAGACCCGGGGGCCATAGGTTTCACTAGTGGCTTCTCTCAAGAGCATAAGTATTCTACGGTGGGTGAACAAATTATTGTTGAGCAATTGATAGAATTGTGCATAATTATGGGAATATCTAGGCATGATCATGTATATGGGCATCATGTCTGTGACAAGTAGATCGAAACGATTCTGCATCTACTACTATTACTCCACTCATCGACCGCTATCCAGCATGCATCTAGAGTATTAAGTTAGAAATAGAGTAACGCCTCAAGCAAGATGACATGATGTAGAGAGATAAATTCATGCATTATGAAATGAACCCCATCATGTTATCCTCGATGGCAACGATACAATACGTGCCTTGCTGCCCCTTCTGTCACTGGGTAAGGACACCGCAAGATCGAACCCAAAGCTAAGCACTTCTCCCATGGCAAGAACTACCAATATAGTTGGCCAAACCAAACGGATAATTCAAAGAGACTTGCAAAAATAACCAATCATGCATAAAAGAATTCAGAGAAGATTCAAATATTATTCATAGATAGACTTGATCATAAACCCATAATTCATCGGTCTCAACAAACACACTGCAGAAACAAGATTACATCGAATAGATCTCCACAAGAGAGGGGGAGAACTTTGTATTGAGATTTAAAGAGAGAGAAGAAGCCATCTAGCTACTAACTATGGACCCGAAGGTCTAAGGTAAACTACTCACACTTCATCGGAGGGGCTAGGATGATGTAGAAGCCCTCCGTGATGACGGCCCTCTTCCGGCGGAGGTTCGAAACAGGCCCCAAGATGGGATCTCGTGGATACAGAAAGTTGCGGTGGTGGAATTAGGGTTTTGGCTCCTGTTCTGATTGTTTGGGGGTACGTGTGTATATATAGGAGGAAGGAGTACGTCGGTGGAGCACGGAGGGCCCACGAGACAGGGGGCGCGCCCTGGGGGGGGCCCACCCTCATGACCACCTCTTTGATCCCTTGCAGTAGGGTCCAAGTCTCCTGGATCACGTTTAGTGAGAAAATCACATTTCCGAAGATTTTATTCCGTTTGGACTCCGTTTGATATTCTGTTTATCCGAAACACTGATAGGCAAAAAACAACAATTCTGGGCTGGGCCTCCGGTTAATAGGTTAGTCCCAAAAATAATATAAGTGGAAAATAAAGCCCAATATAGTCCAAAACAGTAGATAATATAGCATGGAGCAATCAGAAATTATAGATACGTTGGAGACGTATCAGGCATCCCCAAGCTTAATTCCTGCTCGTCCTCGAGTAGGTAAATGATAAAAAGAGAATTTTTGATGCGGAGTGCTACTTGGCATAATTTCAATGCAAATCTTCTTAATTGTGGTATGAATATTCAGATTAGAAAGATTCAAGACAAAAGTTTATATTGACATAGAAAATAATAATACTTCAAGCATACTAACAAAGCAATTATGTCTTCTCAAAATAACATGGCCAAAGAAAGTTATCCCTACAAAATCATATAGTCTGGCTATGCTCCATCTTCCCCACACAAAGTATTTAAATCTTGCACAACCCCGATGACAAGCCAAGCAATTGTTTCATACTCTAACTTTTTCAAAACTTTTTCAATCTTCACGCAATACATGAGCATGAGCCATGGATATAGCACTATAGGTGGAATAGAATGGTGGTTGTGGAGAAGACAAAAAGGAGAAGATAGTCTCACATCGACTAGGCGTATCAACGGGCTATGGAGATGCCCATCAATAGATATCAATGTGAGTGAGTAGGGATTGCCATGCAACGGATGCACTAGAGCTATACATGTATGAAAGCTCAACAAAAGAAACTACTGGGTGTGCATCCAACTTGCTTGCTCACGAAGACCTAGGGCAATTTGAGGAAGCCCATCATTGGAATATACAAGCCAAGTTCTATAACGTAAAGTTCCCACTAGTATATGAAAGTGATAACATATGAGACTCTCTATATGAAGAACATGGTGCTACTTTGAAGCACAACATATGAGACTTGCTACATCATGGTGCTACTTTGAAACACAAGTGTGGAAAAAATGATAGTAGCATTGCCCCCTTTTTTTGGGCCTTCTTTTTTTTTCTTTGGCCTTTCTCTTTCTTTGGGACAATGCTCTATTGAATGATGATCATCACACTTCTATTTATTTACAACTCAATGATTACAACTCGATACTAAAACAAAGTATGACTCTATATGAATGCCTCAGGCAGTGTACCGAGATATGCAATGAATCAAGAGTGACAAGTATGAAAGAATTATGAACGGTGGCTTTGCCACAAATACTATGTCAACTACATGATCATGCTAAGCAATATGACAATGATGGATGTGTCATGATGAACTAGATGGTGGAAAGTTGCATGGCAATATATCTCGGAATGGCTATGGAAATGCCATAATAGGTAGGTATGGTGGCTGTTTTGAGGAAGGTATATGGTAGGTGTATGATACCGGCGAAAGTTACACGGTATTAGAGAGGCTAGCAAGGGTGGAAGGGTGAGAGTGCATATAATCCATGGACTCAATATTAGTCATAAAGAACTCATATACTTATTGCAAAAATTTAGAAGTTATCAAAGCAAAGTATTACGCGCATGCTCCTAGGGGGATAGATTGGTAGGAAAAGACCATCGCTCGTCTCCGACCGCCACTCATAAGGAAGACAATCAATAAATAAATCATGCTCCGACTTCATCACATAACGGTTCACCATACGTGCATGCTACGGGAATCACGAACTTCAACACAAGTATTCTTTAAATTCACAACTACTCAACTAGCATGACTTTAATATTATCACCTCCATATCTCAAAACAATTATCATGCTTCAATCTTTTCTTAGTATTCAACACACTCAAAAGAAAGTTTCACCAATCTTGAATACCAAGCATATTATTATTAGGCAAATTACCATGCTATTAATAGGATCCCAAATTAATTTAAGTGAAGCATGAGAGATCAATAGTTTCTTTAAAACGAATCCACCACCGTGCTCTAAAAGATCTAAGTGAAGCACATAGAGCAAAATTATAACGCTCAAAAGATATAGGCGAAGCACATAGTGCAAAATTATCTAGCTCAAAGGATATAAGTGAAGCACATAGAGAAAAATTATCTAGCTCAAAAGATATAAGTGAAGCACATAAAGCAAACTTATCTAGCTCAAAAGATATAAGTGAAGCACATAGAGCAAAATTATCTAGCTCAAAAGATATAAGTGAAGCACATAGAGTATTCTATCAAATTTTAATTCATATATGGATATCTCAAAAGGTGTGTACAACAAGGATGATTGTGGCATACTAAAAAACAAAGACACAAATAATACAAGACGCTCCAAGCAAAACACGTATCATGTTGGTGAATAAAAATATAGCTCCAGGTAAATTACCGATGGAAGTGGACGAAAAGAGGGGATGCCTTCCGGGGCATCCCCAAGCTTTGACTTTTTGGTGTCCTTGGATTATCTTGGGGGTGCCATGGGCATCCCCAAGCTTAGGCTCTTGCCACTCCTTGTTCCATGATCCATCAAAAGAATTCACCCAAAACTTGAAAACTTCACAACACAAAACTCAAGATAGAAAACTCGTGAGCTCCGTTAGCGAAAGAAAACAAAAGACCATTTCAAGGTACTGTAATGAACTCATTCTTTATTTATATTGGTGTTTAACCTACTGTATTGCAACTTCTCTATGGATTATAAACTATTTTACTAGCCATAGATTCATCAAAATAAGCAAACAACACACGAAAAACAGAATCTGTCAAAAACAGAACAGTCTTTAGTAATCTGTAGCTAGCGCAAGATCTCGAACCCCAAAAATTCTAAAATAAATTGATGGACTTGAGGAATTTATCTATTAATCATATTCAAAAAGAATTAACTAAATATCACTCTTCAAATAAAAATGAAAGCATTTCTCGTGAGCGCTAAAGTTTCTGTTTTTTACAGCAAGTTCAACAAGACTTTCCCCAAGTCTTCCCAATGGTTCTACTTGGCACAAACACTAATTAAACACAAAAAACACAACCAAAACAGAGTCTAAATAATTTATTAATTAAATAACAGCAAGGATAAATATTGGGTTGACTCCCAACAAGCGCTTTTCTTTAAAGCCTTATAGCTAGGCATAATATTTCAATGATGCTCACATGAAAGACAAGAATTGAAGCACAAAGAGAGCATCATAAAACACGCGACAAACACATCTAAGTCTAACATACTTCTTATGCATAAGCATATTATAGGCAAACAAATTAGCTAGGCAAGCAAAACCTAGCATATGCAAGGAAACGGAAAGAAACAATAGCAATCTCAACATAACGAGAGGTAATTTAGTAACATGAAAATTTCTACCACCATATTTTCCTCTCTCATAATAATTACATGTAGGATCATAATCAAATTCAACAAAATAGCTATCACATAAAATATTTTCAACACGATCCTCATGCATGCAAAGTTGACACTCTTCCAAAATAGTGGGATTAACATTAACTAAAGTCATGACCTTTCCAAACCCACTTTTATTAAAACTTCATAAGATTGAACATTCTCCAAATATGTGGGATCTAAAGTTGAAATTCTTCCAAACCCACTTTCAATATTATTGCAAACATTATAATCAATCTCATATTCATCATGGGGTTTAAATAAATTTTCAAGATCGAAAGAAGAATCACCCCAATCATGATCATTGCAACAAGTAGAGGACATAGCAAAACTAGCATCCCCAAGCATAGGGTTTTGCATATTATTAGCACAATTGACATTAATAGAATTTATAATAGAATCATTGCAATCATTCTTTCTATTCAAAGATCTATCGTGAATCGCTTCATGAGGTAATTCATCACACTTTTCAGATTCACGAATTTCAGGCAAAAGCTTATAAAGATAATCTAGTGCATCCAAATCACTAGGAATTGGTTCATCATAATTGGATCTCTTAAAAAGATTGGCAAGCGGATGAGGACCCATAGATATTAGCTTCTCTGTTTAGTAATAAATAAATGACTATTCCAACCATACGAGCAAACAAGTAACGGGCAAAAAGAGGCAAATAGAGAGGGGGGATAGGGAGAGAGAGGGCGAATAAAACGGCAAGGGTGAATTGGGGGGAGAGGAAAACAAGAGGCAAATGGAAAATAATGTAATGTGAGAGATAGGGATTGTGATGGGTACTTGGTATGTTGACTTTTTGCGTAGACTCCCCGGCAACGGCGCCAGAAATCCTTCTTGCTACGTCTTGAGCTTGCGTTGGTTTTCCCCGAAGAGGAAGGGATGATGCAGTAGAGTAGCATAAGTATTTCCCTCAGTTTTTGAGAACCAAGGTATCAATCCAGTAGGAGCCCACGCTCAAGTCCCTCGTACCTGCACAAAGCAATAGCTACTCGCAACCAACACGATTAGGGGTTGTTAAGCCCTTCACGGTCACTTACGAGAGTGAGATCTGATAGATAGAATATTTTTGGTATTTTTGATATAAGGATGCAAAGTAAAATGTAAAAGCAAAGTAAATAGCAAAGCAATATAAAAGTGAGGGAGATTGATATGATGAGAATAGACCCGGGGGCCATAGGTTTCACTAGTGGCTTCTCTCAAGAGCATAAGTATTCTACGGTGGGTGAACAAATTACTGTTGAGCAATTGATAGAATTGTGCATAATTATGAGAATATCTAGGCATGATCATGTATATAGGCATCACGTCGATCGAAATGATTCTGCAGCTACTACTATTACTCCACTCATCGACCGCTATCCAGCATGCATCTAGAGTATTAAGTTAGAAACAGAGTAATGCATTAAGCAAGATGACATGATGTAGAGAGATAAATTCATGCAATATGAAATAAACCCCATCTTGTTATCCTCGATGGCAACGATACAATACGTGCCTTGCTACCCCTTCCGTCACTGGGTAAGGACACCGCAAGATCGAACCCAAAGCTAAGCACTTCTCCCATGGCAAGAACTACCAATCTAGTTGGCCAAACCAAATGGATAATTCAAAGAGACTTGCAAAGATAACCAATCATGCATAAAAGAATTCAGAGAAGATTCAAATATTATTCATAGATAGACTTGATCATAAACCCACAATTCATCGGTCTCAACAAACACACCGCAAAAACAAGATTACATCGAATAGATCTCCACAAGAGAGGGGGAGAACTTTGTATTGAGATTCAAAGAGAGAGAAGAAGTCATCTAGCTACTAACTATGGAATCGAAGGTCTGAGGTAAACTACTCACACTTCATCGGAGGGGCTAGGATGATGTAGAAGTCCTCTGTGATGACGGCCCTCTTCCGGCGGAGCTCCGAAACAGGCCCCAAGATGGGATCTCGTGGATACAAAAAGTTGCAGCGGTGGAATTAGGGTTTTTGCTCCTGTTCTGATCGTTTGGGGGTACATGTGTATATATAGGAGGAAGGAGTACGTCGGTGGAGCACCGAGGGGCCCACGAGGCAGGGGGCGCGCCCTAGGGGGGGGGCCCACCCTCGTGACCACCTCTTTGACCCCTTGCAGTAGGGTCCAAGTCTCCTGGATCACGTTCGGTGAGAAAATCATGTTTCCGAAGATTTTATTCCGTTTGGACTCCGTTTGATATTCTATTTATCCGAAACACTGAAATAGGCAAAAACAACAATTCTGGGCTGGGCCTCTGGTTAATAGGTTAGTCCCAAAAATAATATAAAAGTGGAAAATAAAGCCCAATATAGTCCAAAACAGTAGATAATATAGCATGGAGCAATCAAAAATTATAGATACGTTGGAGACGTATCAGCGCGCGCCGGGTTGGACTGGTAAGCACCTGCCTTTTTGAAGGAGGTAGCTAGGTCTACTCACCGACCGCCCACGCAACATGCAGGAGTTCCCGGGGCGATGGCCCAAGACCCCTGGGGGTATAGGTTTAGTCCGGCGTGCTTGACCTCTCTATTAAGCCTAGGTCGGGTTGCGGCGTATTGTTTGGCCGAGGCCGGGCGTGACCCAGGAAAGTGTGTCCGGCCAGAGTTAATCGAGCGTGGTTGGTAAGTTGGTGCACCCCTGTAGGGAAGAAAACATCTATCGATAGCCTGTCCTACGGTAACAGACACTTGGAGTTGTGTCCCGATCGATACAACTAGAACTGGATACTTGAGATGAGAAATGGTTATGAGAAATGGATAGTATGGCTCTGGGATTGCTTTCTCGCAGGGAGTCAAGAAAGGATCTCTGGCCGAGGTTGATAACACTACTACTACTTTACATTATGTTGATCTGTACTCTTCTATATGCTGCAAGATGCTTGAAGATGCTAGTCTTTGATAGGCTAGGCTTTCCACTTCTTTTCTGGCATTCTATAGTTTAGTCCACAGATACAACCCATTTCCTTTGATACAGATGCATACTTAGTTTAGATCTGATGTAAGTCTTGCGAGTACTTTCGATGAGTACTCACGGTTGCTTTGCTACCTCTTTTACCCATATACCCGATTGTTGTGACCAGATGACGGATCCCAGGAGGCAGACAACACCACTGATGACTACTGCTACCCCGAGGGTGCCTACTACCACGTGATGGCCGCTGACAACCTGGAGTAGCTAGGAGGCTCCTAGGCAGGAGGCCTTGCCTTTTCGATCGTAGATGCTTTTTTGCTAGCCTTCTTAAGGCAAAATTGTCTAACTTATGTCTGTACTCAGAAATTGTTGCTTCCGCTGGCTCTTGTGTTTTCGAGCTTATGTATTCGAGCCCTCGAGGCCCCTGGCTTGTAATATAAAGCTCGTATTATTTTAATTTGTGTCTAGAGTTGTGTTGTGATATCTTCCAGTGAGTCATTGATCTTGATCGTACACATTTGCGTGTATGATTAGTGTACGATTGAATCGAGGGCATCACAACTGGGAAGGAGAGCTACCACCTCATCCCGTACCTGCCAGAGTAGCCATCGGGCCGGACCAGTACAGGCCGCCGCCCTGTGCAGCACCTGTCCGCACCTTAAATCCAACTATGATACACCCAACGAAAACATTGCCATGACAGCCAAAAGGGCAACGACGAAGGGCGCCAACAGCGCACAAGGAAAAAGTGCCGCAATGGTAGCCAAAACTGTTGCCATGGCAACCAATAAGGCCACAAGGACGAATCAAGGAGAAGGGCGTGTCATCGGCCGTCCACATTGGATCATTCAACCCAACCGCAAGTATGTGGACCTAGAGTGGGTTGGCACTACATAAGCAAGATGAGGGACCAAGAGAGGGATCATCCAGTGGATCAGGCAACGACATGGCTTGGCTTTACTTCCTGTTCTTTTTTATTTTGCAATACTATGTATATCTATAAAGCAAAACATCTGAGTGAATGAGATTAGCTAGACCGGGAACCTAACATCATGGTATCAGAGCCCAACCACTACCCTCCCGCCGTCGCCACATGTAACATCCCAAATTTTCAATTTGGAATGTTATACATTAGATCATCATTGCATACCATATTTTATTTTTGCATTTTGGTTGATCCTAGAAATTCTGCGCAACTCAATGACCACGGGGAGAGTTGGGGATTTCGTTATTTTCATATTTGAGTTCTCTCAAATTTTGAGAATAGGATCATTTGATTTTATTTATTTTATCATCAATTATTTCTAATACAAAAATATGAGAGAGGGAATAAAATGACTTTCCCAAAATAAAGAAATATTGAGGATTTAATAATAAAATCAAACAAGATTTTATTTCGGAGTTTTATTTGAATTTAGGAAAAATGTGCATTTTTCAAAATTGCATTTAGGTCCCAAATAAATGTTCACCTTGTGCGGCTTGATTCTAGAAGCCCGTGAAAATTTATTTCGGAATTTTTGGAGTCCGTTTAGTATTTCTTTTATTTCTCTTCCTAGCGGAATAATTAAAAAAAATCGCACCGACCTACGGACCGTGTCCGACCGGGACACCGGCCCAGGCGGGCTTTATATAGCCGGGGAGAGGCCCAGCCCCAGCCCCAGCAAACCCTAGCCGCCCTGCACCTCGAGCCCCGCGCCGCCTCGCCGCCGCCGAGGTTCGTCGCTGCCTTGACTTCCGTGCCGTCGTTTAAAAAACCGATCGGGTTTCATCGGTTTTTTTAAGTTTCGGTTTTTAAATAAATCGGTTTTTCCGGTTTATTTATTTTTGCGAGCGTTCGTCGTTTTTTCTTTTTCTCAGATTAAATCCGCGATTTTTCTGATTGCGATTCCTGATCCGATTTCCGTTTTAGTATAACTTTTCGCTCGTTTATCGAAATCAGGCGATTCAAGCGCTTAGAGTTTCGTCTCGAAACCCTCTATCCGTTTAACCAACTTAAACAGGATTTTGCTACTGTAAAATTTTCGCTAGATCCAGATTACTAGAACAAAGTTGTTTTCTTTTGCCGTTTGACTTTCGTTGCT
Organism: Triticum monococcum; assembly: GCA_034509565.1. Classification (NCBI taxonomy): domain Eukaryota; kingdom Viridiplantae; phylum Streptophyta; class Magnoliopsida; order Poales; family Poaceae; genus Triticum; species Triticum monococcum. Next base: position 142,492,504 of record CM067841.1, on the reverse strand, counting down.
TCGTTCGATTTGGTTCTTTTGCCAACCGGAGTTCTTAAGTTGAACCTTCTGGTTAGATCTCTTATTTGAGTTTTACCTATGCATTAGATGAGTACTTATTGTATGCTTGTTTGTTTGTCTGCGATAGAGTACCTGGAGTGCGCCGCCTGTTACTTCGAATCATTAGGTTTCGCGGATCATCAACAAGGCAAGTAACACTTTGATCATACCTTTTTTACTACCTAGTTTTATTGCATTAGATCAATCCTCACACATTGCATGATTAGGATCTAATTAAATTGTGGGATGGGAAGTAGTTGAGGTAGAACCTATTTCTTGTTTATTATCAAACCTTTGGGAGTTACTTCTACATTTGCTTATTATGCCATGCTATGCTAGTAGACGTGGATTTGGTGAGTGATATCCATGACAGATGTGAGTTTGTTAATTAATGGTTTATCTAAGGTGGCAACTTAAACACACATCTGGGTGGATTGAGGCACCTGGGTATTCTAGGACTTGCCTGTTTTCTTTTGGACCGCCACCCAGGCTCAAAGGGATCATGAGATTATTCATGCTAGGAACTTCCGTGTGCAGCCACAAGCTATTATGGGCTCTAGCATAGTTGACTAAGTTGTGCGAACTCTTACAGTGGTAGACTAGCAGATGTAGGGGATGTAGGTGGTACAGTCTACCCGATCGTAAGGTGCTAGCGCTTCTGAAAGACTATGTCTCGGTCATCCGTCTTCTCAAACACCATGTAGTGCGAGAAACCAAACGGAGGCGATCGAGTCTTGTGGGGAAAAGTGCGCAAACCTCTGCAGAGTGTAACAAACTAATCATGGTTAGCCGTGTCCCCGGTTATGGACATCTTGAGTATCTAGTACCTGGATTATCATGTGAATCTCAACATGTTACTCGAAATTCATTTTGTTGGGTTTTGTTTAATGATGATGCTTAATTGGGATTGAGAATGCTGTCAACCATTCTCAATGTTTAACAACCACCTTGATAGTTAAATAAAATTATTCCTTTGAAGTAGGGAAAAATTGGCTTTACGCAAAACTGTAACCATAGACTTTCCACCAGCCAAATATGCATATAGTATAGCTGTTTTATTCCATTACTCTCTATGTGTTACCTTGCCAGCATATTCCATGTGCTGACCCATTTTCGGGCTGCAACATTAATGTTGCAGACTTTTCAGATGACGATTAAGGAGTTTTTAGGTCGTGGTTCTATACTCAGTGATGCCGTTGGAGTTGATGGACTCACTTATCTTCCAAGCCTTCCGCTGTTATCGTTATTAGATGGCCTTAAGCCATATTTATTGCAATAAGTTCTTTTTTGAGACACGCGATGTAATAAGTGTGTGATTTCTACTCTGCTATAAATCCTCCGAGTACTGTGTGGTGTCAGCATTACTGATCCAGGGATGACACCGGAGCATAGAGATCAGACTTTTTGAGGTCTGGTCGCTACAGAGATGGTATCAGAGCACATGCTAACTATAGGACACGACCACTAAGCTAAAGACCTAGATCACTATTCACTCTCTTCTCTTTTGATTCCTCATCTTTTCTACTCTTTAGGATGGCGGATGCAAGGAACAAGTTCATGCAACCGGATGAAGATACACCCTTTGGACGTCACTTGAAGGAAGTCACTAGATACCTGAACATAGGAGTACCAAGTTTCACCGGAACCTACAATGCCACTTTACCTGAAGAAGAGCGCTGGATGATTCAAGTTCAAGTTCCAGGAAGGACGTTCATGCCAGTCACTGAGCCCATAGAGTTTTTTTGATGCCCCAACTTGGATTCTAGGAAAGAGCATGGAAGCTCACATCGCCATGGGACGCATTGGAGAAGTCTACCACAAGGATCTCAAGGACACTATCTACCAGATTTGTGGGCACCGAGATGAACATTGGGAGATGATCAGCACCAGAAAGGATAGATCAATCACAGCTTTTATCCAGGAGTTAAACCAGCACATTCGACGACAGGAAAACCAGATGTGCGCCGACATGATAGATCTGAAGAAGGCAAGGACAAAAATCAAGGAACTAGAGGAAGAACTCAAGGCTACACGTGAAGATTATGAAGAAGAAATTGAAGTATTGGTGGAGAAGAATGACGACCTGATCAAGAAGATCGGAATATTTATGGGAGGCCCTACGCTAGTAGAGGAAGACGAAGAACCCAAGGAGATTAGCCCGGAAGACTATATCATCATCGACGGCACCGACTCGGAATAAGATAGTAGCGATGATGACTATGTTGATGAAGCTGGAGCAGATATCATGGAGTCTGCAACAGAAGAATATTTCTAGTAGACCACCACATCAGTAGTAGTAATCTACCATGTAAATGTAGTAGTCCGAGCACTGTTGCGATAGTTAGATCGATTGTATGCCCTTGTTTGATTGAAATGAATTGTTTGCTTTTGCCTCATGTGCATATGGGTAGTGTTTTCTCTTTAGACCCCCTTTATTCTTACCTCTCATCTTTTCTAAACCATTAGATGCCTCCGAGACGTGACCCCGGATTTACCTTTCCACCGGAGCTCACCCAGTTGATCTAGCAGCAGAACACATTGATGCAGTTGCTAGTCCAGAATCAGAATCAGGGGAACAACAACAACAACAACCCACCATCACCACCACCTGTTGACCACTTAGCCCGTTTTCTTAGGCTGAATCCGCCAGTGTTTTCCAGTAGCACCGAGCCGATAGTAGCAGATGATTGGCTCCGCAAGACAGCTAGGGAGTTGACCACAACAGGATGCACAGATGCGGAGAAGGTGAAGTTTGCCGCACATCAGCTAGAAGGACCCGCAGCATCATGGTGGGAGAATTTCACCGCCACTTTCCCTGTAGACACTGTCACATGGGACCAGTTTCAACAGGCTTTTCATACTGCCCATGTTTCAGCAGGAGCTATGGTCATGAAGAAGCGTGAGTTTTGCAACTTGCGCCAAGGAGGACGGACAGTTGGCCAGTATGTGGAGGAGTTTAGTAAGTTAGCACGTTATGCCCCAGATGACGTTGCTACGGATGCAGCCAAGCAGGAGAAGTTTCTGGAAGGACTGAATGATGAGTTGAGCATGCAGTTGATGGTAGCAACCTTCAACAACTACCAGGAGTTGGTAGATCGTGCTCTTATGATTGAAGGGAAGCAGCAGCAAATTGAGAATCGCAAGAGGAAGTATGGACAAGGAAAGTACACTTCAGGAGCTCAGTAGAAGCCACGTTTTACCCCTAGATCGGGAGGACATTTACAGCATACCCATGGAGGAGTTAGCTCGCACAATCACAATGGCACCAAAAATGGTAATGGCAATGGAGGAAGCAATGGCCAGAATCGCACCAACCCATCAACCCCAGCCAAGAAGGACCTGAGCCAAGTCACTTGCTTTAAGTGCCAGAAGACCAGACATTATGCCAATGAATGTCCTGAAGGCCAAAATGGCAATGGAAGTTCTGGGAAGAAGCCGAACCCTTTCAACAATGGACAGGTGAACCACGTTAGCATGGAGGAGGTTGAAGCTCAGCCTGATGCAGTAATAGGCAAGTTTTGGGTTAAGTCATTTACTACACTCGTTCTTTTTGATACTGGCGCATCGCATTCATACATCTCAAGGGAATTTGTGGATAAGTATAACCTACCAACCCAAGCCCTTAGGTCACCCATGTTAGTAACCTCGCCTGGAGCAGAGTATGTGGCTAGTCTATGGTGTGATCGGTTACCATTAAGGATTGGTAACTATGTTTTTCCCTCAGACCTAATAGTATTGGAATCTCAAGGATTGGATGTGATATTAGGCATGGATTGTGAAAGTGCAACTATCCCTAGGTGGTTTTGGTAATTCATAACAACATATAGCTCATTGAGCTAATGCTATTTCAAGATGATTATTTCAGGAAAGCTCAATGATTGGCATGGCATGGATGTGAAAGTGGAACCCTCAAAATGCTAAGGACAAAGAATTGGCTCAAGCTCAAAAGTTCAAGACTCTTCATTTTATGTTTTAGTGATCCAAGATCACATTGAGTCTTTAGGAAAAGCCAATACTATCAAGGAGGGATGAGGTGTTGCTTAATGAGCCTCTTGCTTTATGTGCTTAATGATATGCTCCAAAATCCTCAGCTACTTTCCCATATCCACAAATGACCTAAACCCTAAGCCAAACTCGGTCATACCGATTCTTTCAATCCGGCGCCACCGAGTTTCACCTGTCATTTGCCACTGCCAAACCCTAGCAATTCGGTCCTACCGATAAGGATCTCGGTCTCACCGAGATGGGCTTGCAAACTCTCTGTCTCCCTTTCGTAACTTTTCGGTCTCACCGAAAGAGCGAATCGGTCCCACCGAGAATGCAAGGTAAACTCTATGTTTCCTTCTTGTAGCTTTCCGGTCTCACCGAAAGAGCATGTCGGTCCCACCGAGTTTGCCTGACCAACTCTCTGGTTAGCTTATTGCCAAACTCGGTCTCACCGAGTTTGTGCAATCAGTCTCACCGATATTACGTTATGCCCAAACCCTAACCGAATCGGTCCTACCGAGTTGCATGTCAGTCCCACCGAAATTCCTAACGGTCACTAGGTTTACTATTTCGGTCCAACCGAGTTTTCTGATTCGGTCCCACCGAGATTGGTAAATTGTGTGTAACGGTTGGATTTTGTGTGGAGGCTATAAATACCCCTCCACCTCCTCTTCACTCGTGGAGAGAGCAATCAGAACACATACACCATTCCAACTCGTATGTTCTGAGAGAGAACCACCTACTCATGTGTTGAGACCAAGATATTCCATTCAAACCATATGAATCTTGATATCTAGCCTTTCCCAAGTTGCTTTCCAGTCAAATCTTCTTTCCACCAGATCCAAATCATATGAGAGAGAGTTGAGTGTTGGGGAGACTATCATTTGAAGCACAAGAGAAAGGAGTTCATCATCAACACATCATTTGTTACTTCTTGGAGAGTGGTGTCTCCTAGATTGGCTAGGTGTCACTTGGGAGCCTCCGACAAGATTGTGGAGTTGAACCAAGGAGTTTGTAAGGGCAAGGAAATCGCCTACTTCGTGAAGATCTACCGCTAGTGAGGCAAGTCCTTCGTGGGCGATGGCCATGGTGGGATAGACAAGGTTGCTTCTTCGTGGACCCTTCGTGGGTGGAGCCCTCCGTGGACTCGCGCAACCGTTACCCTTCATGGGTTGAAGTCTCCATCAACGTGGATGTAGGATAGCACCACCTATCCGAACCACGGGAAAAACATCCGTGTCTCCAATTGCGTTTGAATTCTCCAAACCCTTCCCTTTATATTCTTGCAAGTTGCATGCTTTACTTTCCGCTGCCAATACACTCTTTGCATGCTTGCATGAATTGTGTAATGATTGCTTGACTTGTCCTAAGATAGCTAAAAACTTCCAAGAACTAAAATTGGGAAAAGGTTAAGTTTTTATTTGGTCAAGTAGTCTAATCACCCCCCTCTAGACATACTTTCGATCCTACAAGTGGTATCAGAGCTTTCATCTCCATTTGCCTTGATCTCCATAGCTTTTGGTGGTCATAGCCTTGGTTTCACAACCTAGGAGAGTATGGCATCTAGCGAGGGAAATTATCACCGTAGAGGTCCTTACTTTGATGGTACTAATTTTGCTAGTTGGAAGCACAAAATGAAAATGCATATTCTTGGACATAACCCCGCCGTATGGGCTATTGTTTGTGTTGGCTTACAAGGTGAGTTCTTTGATGGGAGGGAACCAAACCGTGAAGCTACCGCGGATGAGTTGAAGATGTTGCAATACAATGCTCAAGCTTGTGATATTCTCTTCAATGGATTGTGCCCCGAAGAATTCAACAAAATCAGGCGCCTTGAGAATGCAAAGGAAATTTGGGACACTTTGATTGATATGCACGAAGGTACCGACTCCGTCAAGGAATCCAAGTTGGATGTGCTCCAAAGTCAACTTGACAATTCAAGATGAAGGATGGTGAAGGTGTCGTCGAAATGTACTCTAGGCTTGCTCTCATCACAAATGAGATTGCCGGCTTAGGAAGTGAAGAGATGACCGATAGATTCATCATCAAGAAGATCCTAAGAGCCTTGGATGGGAAATATGACACCGTGTGCACATTGATTCAAATGATGCCCAATTATAAAGATCTCAAGCCAACAGAACTGATTGGAAGGATTGTTGCTCATGAGATGTCACTCAAGGATAAAGAGGAACTTCACAACAAATCAAGTGGTGCCTACAAAGCCTCATGTGAAGTCCCCACATCATCAAGTGAGAAACAAACCTTCAATGAAGAATTGAGCTTAATGGTGAAGAACTTCAACAAGTTCTACAAGAGTAGAAGCAAAGATAGAAGCTTCAAGTCAAGGTCCTACAATGACAAAAGATCTTCTAGTCGAGAGCGAAACTGCTACAATTGTGGATGACCCGGACACTATTCCAATGAGTGTACGGCTCCCTACAAGAGAAGAGAAGATTCTCCAAAAAGAAGAAGCAAAGAATCACCACCAAGAGAGAGAAGGAGTAGAGATGATCGTTATGAACGGAGATACTCACGGAGAAGCAAGGATTCGGAAAGGAAGGAAAAATCATCAAGGAGCTACACAAAACGAAGACATCAATCTCATGTTGGTGAATGGGTATCCGGCTCCGACTCCGACAGCCACTCCGAGAGAAGTTATCACTCCGACTCCGAAGATACTCAAGATGAAGGTGTTGCCGGTCTAGCACTAGTGTCAACCAACTCCTACGACATATTTGACTCACCAAATGAAGGAATTGGAAGATGCTTCATGGCCAAAGGTCCTAAGGTAACACACCCCGAGTACGTTGATTTTAATAGTGATGAAGATGACTTGTTAGGTGATGATGACTTGCTTGTTGACAACTCTAGTGATGAGTACTATGATGAAACATCAATTAATCATGCTAAAACGAATGACAATGATAAGGAGAAGATTGAGGCTTTAACTAAAGAACTAAACACTCTTAAGTTAGCTCATGAAACTATCTTCGAAGATCATCGAGAACTTTTAAGAGCTCATGAGAAATTACGCTTTGAAAAGCTCAATCTTGAGCAAGAGCATGAGTTCTTAAAGGCAATCAATGATGATCTCCGTAAGAAAAGTTCTTCTTACATTGCCAAGCGTTTACTATTATCCACTTACATGCCTCAAGTCAAGTCTAGTAACAAGAACAAGAAAGATTCTTCCTCTAGTAGTAACAATGATCATGCTAAATCCAATATTGTTGCTTCTAGTAGTTCTCTTGATTCCACTAATGATTCTCTTAGCCAAGTTACACTTGAGCAAGAAAATAGCTTATTGAAGGGAATCATAGATAAAGGAGTGTACAAGAGCCTTGCCGGGAGTAAGCAATTCGAGGAAATTGTGCGCAAGCAAGGAATGCACCAGAAGAATCAAGGTGTTGGTTTTGAACGAAAGTTCAATGCCAATGGAGTTGAATGGGAAGAAGATCAATATCCCAAGACAAAGTTTGTTCCTCAACAAGAGAAGTATGATACTTCTTTCAAGGGGACACAAGCTCAAGATGATCTTCCACCACAAGACTACAAGCAAAAAGGCAAGGACAAGCTTCAAGAGGAGATTGATGCATTTGAAGAAGCTCCTAAGACCTTAGTCAAGTGGATTCCCAAGACCACGTCAAGTTCCACTTCATCAAGTATGACTACAACTCCAAGGATTCCCATCAAGATGGTGTGGATCCAAAAGAAGAATAACTAGAGAGTTCTTGAGGGTGACTCCGCCAACATATTTCACTCTCATCATTTTGGCAAGAACAAGTGCAATCAACTTCCACATCATGCACTAGTTCAAAGAGTCACAAACCCTCTTGTTGGTAAGACAAGGGACAAGGTAACCTAAAGTTTTCATGGACATCATCTTGTGTATGCATCACTCTATGTCTATGGATATCCTTGTTTGTTCCTTGTGGGACTAACCCATGTAGGTATTGAAAGTGCAATTCACTCAAATGGATAGCTCCAAGTGATCTACATCAACATTGAGCATCCACATCTTCAACATCTACATGAAGTCATCATCGACAAAACCCAAGGTTAGTTCATCCCTCTTAAGGGGGATATCACATCTAGGGGGAGCTTTACTCTAAGACTTGAGCTAAAGAAACTCTAAAGATGTGAATACAACAATGCTTTATGTAAAAGTGGTAACCCCACTTGAGCTTAAACGATGAGTATGACCTACGATCAAGTGTTCTCACTTGACTCCTAAGTCAATATACTCATATATAGATGACCTAGTCATCGCAAATTGCTTGATAGATGCTAGAATTTTTTGTGCATGCTTTGCCACATATTTCATTTGCCATCTTATTGTGTGAGCATGTTGGTTGCATATTTTACTCATTCGAGGACATCCACTTGTTGTTTTGATTGTTTGGCTTTATCTTGTTTTGCCAAGTGGATGGACAAGAATGCCTAAGAACCTCCTCTAGCTATCTATGCTTTTCTCGTCTCAAACTCTATTCATGCTGCATCACAAAACTTGATCAAGTCAGATTCGAACCACTCTGTGTGAGGAGCGCTCGGAGTCCCCGATTCGTCATAGACTTAAACTTCCAAAACCTCTTTGTGATTCTCGGTCTGAACGATACCATACTTTCGGTCCTACCGAGATCATTAAGTTGATCTAGGTTTTCGATCTCGGTGCAACCGATTTAAACCACTCGGTCACACCGAGTTGCAATAACTGTATATAGTTTTGCATCTCGGTGCCACCGAGTTGTTCCACTCGGTCACACCGACAGGGTCGGGCTATATATAGTGACGGCAGAATTTTGGAAATTTCTCCGAAACCTCTTCACCCGCGCAGAGCTCGCTCTGCCTCCTGGGTCTCCGGATCGTCCTCCTCGCCGCCAGCAGCCTCCTGTCGCTGGTCTCCGCTGCCGTCAACGGAATTCTGCCCCTCTGTTGCCACCGTAGCGAGTCTCCGCTGTAACGCCCCGAGACCGATGTGCCAGGTGTCCTCTGCTTATTCGCCGTCGTTGCCATGTCATTTGCTTGCGTGTTGCATTTCATCATGTCATCATGTGCATTGCAGCATCATGTTTTTCAAAACTTGCATTCGTCTGGGTTCTCCGAGTTCTCTCCGTTGTCCGTTCTGAGCCCAACCACACTTGCATTGCGCCCGCGGCATGTCCGAAATAGTATTTTATAAGTGGCCGGAAAATGTTCTCGGATTGGGTTGAAATTTGGTGTGCGGTCTTATTATAGTGTAGACAGACCGCCTGTCAAGTTTCATCGCAATCGGAGTTCGTTTGATGCACCAACGGATAAATATAGCGGCAATAGTAGCCGGTCAAAACGTCGGACGTTTTTGGTCTCCGGAAATAGTCGTCGGGCCTCCCTCTCTTCTCTTCTCTCAGCTCGAGACCATCTACATAGCCCACTACTCACCGCCAGGCCCTACCTAACCTCTCTCGTCAGCCCGCGACCCTCCTCGCGCCCGCCCGAAAGCTGTCCCGGACCCGACTCGGGCTGTCGCTACCGTTGTGTCCGGATCATCCCCAAACATCTACAAAATGTCACTGTTTTCTTATTAGTACTTCCTAGCCTATTTATTCGCGACCGTCCGATTACGATCGAAGGGTCCGGATAGCCCCTAATCTAACCCACCTACTATTTATTCACAGATGAAACCCTAGCTGTCCCATCCATCCATCTAATCCTCCGCCGCCGCCACTGTCATTCTCCCACCTAGGGATCCCCTTCGCACCAACCAGCTCCTCCCATCGATTCAAACCGCATCCAATCTCTCCCTTCCTCGTTTTCAGCATCAGATCGACTAGAGCCGCCCCGTCCGCTACCCGAACCTGCAAGACAAGCAGATGAGTCCCCACCTGCCTCCTTTTCTCCCCTGTCTTTCCTCTCTTTCCTCCTCTAACCTCTCCCTCTCATTTGACTTCTTCTCTGCCAGGAAACGAACGGGGATCGCGCCCTGATGCCGTGGCCGCCGGCGACCGAAGCCGCTGTGTGCCCTCTCCTTCCCGTCTCCTACCTTCGCCGCCCGGAGCAACCCACGTCGCCGTCTTCGCTGCCCGTGGACCTCCGCTGCCCGACGCCATGGATGGCCGCCGCCCCGCTGCTTTGAGGCCAAGTCCCGCGTGCCCTCGCCGGACCTCCTCCTCCGCCAAACCCAAGCCGCGCCATGGCCGCCGAACCCCTGCCTCGCCTCGGATCTCACTTGGGACGCCATCCAGCGGCCGGATCCGCATCTCCTCCGCGCCTTGCATCGCCGGCTCTTCTGCGTCCTCTGCATCGAAGTAGATGCAGTAGAGGACGAGCGCCCTGAACTGCATCGCTGTGCGTTGACCACGCCAGGCCAGCGCGAGGCCACCCGCGCCAGATCCAGCCGGCCTGCTTCCGCTTCGGCCTTCAAGGCCAGCTCGAGCCGGCCCACCCCCGCAGCCTGCGTCCTGCGCCAGCAGGCTAACCCAGCACCGACCAGGCCAAGAGCCCAATGTGAGCAGGCCTCCCTCTAGTCTCCTGTGCACCTGGCCCAACAGGATTCAGCCCATAGCTGTTTTTTCTGTGCACTACGATTTTGTCTATTATCCGCAGGATTGCAGTTTTGCAGAAAAACCCTCATACATCATGCATTTAACAACTCCACAACCGTGCATCGGATTAAAATGATTTATATATGAAACTTGACTAGAATTTCATCTAGTTTAATAATATGCCATTTTCTTGCCATGTTAAAATGTTTCAAAAGTTGTTTGCATTAATTTGCCCCTATGCCATGTTAAAATGGGTTAATTCATAACTAAATAACCGTAACTCCGATTTTAATAATCTTTATATGTAAATGGGGTAGAATTTTGCCTAGTTTATCATGGTGACCTTACTTTGCATGTTAAACAACTCTAAAATTATGTTTAGGGCAGAACAGTACCAAACCTAATTTATGCTCTTGAGGAGTTTCCGGAATTGTTGTTCGTTGCTTCCGGCCTCATTTAACCTTGACTAGATAGGTAGTTTTCATTTGCTTCACCCCTTGCCATGTTAATCAACATTTAATATTGTTGGGTACATAAACGAGAGAGAACTAAATAAGTCATGTGGTGTTTTTCTTCAATATGCAACCCCGTCGCATATTGAGCTCCACTTAACTTGTAGTGTTGTTTGTGCACTTTGCCATGCCATGCCTCATTAAACCGAACATGCATCATACTTGGTTGTGCATCATGCCATGTTTATGTGGTGGTTGCTTACTATGTTGTTTGCTTCCTTTCCGGTGTTGATTCTTCGGGTTGGTTCCGTTAACGTTGCGTTTGTGAGGATCCGTTCGACTACGTCCGTTTGTCTTCTTCATGGACTCGTTCTTCTTCCTTGCGGGATTTCAGGCAAGATGATCATACCCTTGAAATCACTACTATCTTTGCTATGCTAGTTTGCTCGCTCTTTGCTATGCCAATGCTACGATGCCCACCACTTGCTTGTCAGCCTCCCAAATTGCCATGTTCAGCCTCTAACCCACCATTGTCCTAGTAAACCGTTGATTGGCTATGTTACCGCTGTGCTCAGCCCCTCTTATAGCGTTGTTAGTTGCAGGTGAAGATTGAAGTCTGTTCCTTGTTGGAACATGGAGATGTTGTTCCTTGTTGGAACATGTTTACTTGTTGGGATATCACAATATATCTTATTTAATTAGGGTTTTTATCATTTTTGCCACTAGTTGTGTCCCACTACTCAGTTTTGCCATTAGAAGTTACAACTACTCAAAAATGCCATCGATCCGTGAGATGTTTGCTCAAAAATGCCATCGTTCCATTAGATGTTTCCTCAAAAATGCCATTAGACATCGTTATTTTCACATCAAACTCATTGACCATGTTATATGACAAAAATAAGCCTAGACCCACATGTCAGTTCTCTCTATCTCACAATGATAAGTGTGGCCCCACTTGTCCGGAGTAACCAAAAGAATAATTTTATAGAAAAATAAGAACGTCATTGGGATCAAGTGGGCCCCACACTTTATTGTAGTAAGATAGAAGGAGAGCTGGCATGCTGGTTCATAGGTATTTATGTCATTATAACATGGCAAAAGAGATTTGAGATCACAACAATGGTGTCCAGTGGCATTTTTGAACATATGTCTAACACAACGATGGCATTTTTGAGCAGTTGAAATTCCTAGTGGCAAAACTGAGTAGTGGGAGACAACCGATGGCATAAATGATAAAAACCCATTTAATTAATGCATCTATATACTTGGTAAAGGGTGGAAGGCTCGGCCTTATGCCTGGTGTTTTGTTCCACTCTTGCCGCCCTAGTTTCCGTCATATCGGTGTTATGTTCCCGGATTTTGCGTTCCTCACACGGTTGGGCTATAATGGGAACCCCTTGACAGTTCGCCTTAAGTAAAGCTTTTCCAGCAATGCCCAACATTGGTTTTACCATTTGCCACCTAGACTTTTCTTTTCCCTTGGGGGTCGCGCGCCCAAGGGTCATCTTTATTTTAACCCCCCCGGGCCAGTGCTTCTCTAAGTGTTGGTCCAACTGAGCGATGTCCGAGGCTACCAGGGGCAACTCTGGGCTGGCTTACCCGATGTCTGGCTCATCTGAGTGTGCCCTGAGAAAGAGATATGTGCAGCTCCTATCGGGATTTGTCGGCACATTTAGGCGGTGTTGCTGGTTTAGTTTTACCCTATCGAAATGTCTTGTTGTACTGGGATACCGAGTCTGATCGGAATGTCTTGGGTGGAGGTCTATTCCTTCGTTGACCGTGAGAGCTTGTGATGGGCTAAGTTGGGACACCCCTACAGGGATTTGAACTTTTGAAAGCCGTGCCCACGGTTATGGGCAGATGGGAATTTGTTAACGTCTGGTTGTAGAAAACCTGAAGTTGACCTTAATTAAAATGAATCAACCGCGTGTGTAACCGTGATGGTCTCTTTCCGGCGGAGTCCGGGAAGTGAACACGGTTGTTGGAGTTATGCTTGACGTAGGTAGTCCAGGATCACTTCTTGATCATACTTTTATCGATCGTGCTTTGCCTTCTCTTCTCGCTCTCATTTGCGTATGTTAGCCACCATATATGCTAGTCGCTTGCTGCAACTCCACCTCATACCTTTTACCTTACCTATAAGCTTAAATAGTCTTGATCGCGAGGGTGCGAGATTGCTGAGTCCCTGTGGCTCACAGATACTTCCAAAACCAGCTTGCAGGTGCCGATGAGTCCGTGCAGTTGACGCAACCAAGCTCAGGAGGAGCTCGTTGAAGATCTTGTACTTTGTGTTGTTTCGTTCTAGTTGATCAGTAGTGGAGCCCAGTTGGGGTCGATCGGGGACCTTTGTCGCATTTGGCGTTCTTCTTTTATTTTGGTTCCGTAGTCGGACCTTGATTGTATCTGGTTGATGTAATGCTTTATTCATGTATTTGTGTGAAGTGGCGATTGTAAGCCAACTATGTATCTTTCCCCTATTGTATTACATGGGTTTGTGTGAAGATTACCTCACTTGCGACATATGCCTTCAATGTGATTATGTCTCTAAGTCGTGCCCCGACACGTGGGAACTATAGTCGCATCGAGGGTGTTACAAGTTGGTAATCAGAGCCTTCCCCGACCTTAGGAGCCCCCACTGATTGATCGTTTTTAGCGGCCGAGTTGTGTCTAGAAAAATGTTTTGAGTCATTTAGGAATTATATATCGGAGAGTTTAGGAATTCTTTTTACTCCCCAGTCTCCTCATCGCTCTGGTAAGGCATCTTGACGTAGAGTTTTGACTCTTCTCTTCTCTATTTTCACTAAAAAAAATTAGGATCACGCGGGTATCTTGGAATCGTTCCGATGGTTTTATGATGAGAACATTGTCTTGGTGCCTCCTGTCAGGGGTTTAGTGGAAGTGTCCCGGGGAGTTGAGCTCTGAGGTGTTGTCATCATAATTTTATCGTTGCAGTTCTGGAATACCTGAGTTTAGTACGCCGACATCGAAAATCTCCTTTATGCAGTTCGTTGGTGAGATAACCTCGACGCCACCCAGTACTTGGGCGGGAGTTCGGGAGTATCGCCATAACTTGTATAACGGATGCTTTTCGAAGGTTGAGGTAGACGATTTCCGAAGGTTTCTTGGTTATGTGTTGAAGGATGGATACAGCTGGATGTAGGATTTGCTAGTTTGGGTGAGATATTATGCTTCCCCTGTATCCCCAACACCTGATTGCATAACCGGAAAATTTCGGGAGTTTCATAGGTGGGAATTCAAGTAGCTCTTAGGATATCTTTCCGACAGATGTGTGATATGAAATTGGGGTTCGACGTCTAGTGGTCCGCCTATTCACGGTCGGTTTTACAGTGGTCTCGTTGTGTCTTAAAGAGTCCTTGGCTATGCTGACTCGGGGACGCTTTGTATGTCATGTGCACTGCCTTGTACATGATGGTGCTGTACGATCGAGCCCGTGTAGGTCCCACCACGAAAACTTCGGACGAAATCTCTATCATATGTTTGTTCTGGCTTATTCTGCAAGCCAACCCTTTGTTTTGTTTTGAGTTGTGGTATTCGAGTTGCTTCGAAGTCAAATGTTGATCCCATACCTTTCCTAAGCGGTGTTCTCATATTTCTATGTGAATACTAATCTTCCTCGATCATTGAGTTTGTCATGTCAATTTCTTTTCACCGTGTGTGCTTCTCTTCTAGTGGATCCGATCATTTCTACAACCGCAAGATCAAGTATCAGTTCTTCTCAATGGTGTTCGTTTCATCCATTCCAAATTGTCTTTGTTTTTCCCACCCTCCCTCCCTTTGTTTTTTTCCAAGGATTCAGATTTCTTATTCAAGTATCCATTTTATTGGTGGAAATCTCTCCATTCTTTTCCCATCAATATTCTTATCCGGTGATTCTCACGTATATTCTAACGGAGCTTCAAGTTCGTCAACCTTCACTCATTTTTCTTCTCCGGTGGTTTAAATTCAAGCATTATTGATCATATCTTTCTCCTCGTTTTAAATACATTCTCATACCGGTGCACCTCATAATAATTCACTTCTTGCTATTCAATTGTTCCGAAGTGCTCAAGATATCTCGAAGATTCTTGTTTCCACTCTGCATTCGTTCAAGCTCTTTCGAGGTTGTTATTTCATTCTAGCCATTTAATTCAACCGGTGCATTCTCCTTTTCAAGTAATCGTTCTACGGTGTTTCTTTTGAGTGGGCCCTAACCCACAGGTCTTTTCCTAGGACCTTACCTGACTCTTCTTATTTTCCTGGAGTTATCCTAAATTCCTTTCGAAGCTTGACGTAAGGATGAATTATCATCAGTCATATGCCTTTCTCCAAGATCTTTCAAATTCTTTCCGTAGTTGGCTCAACCTCTTCGCTTTTGATTCTCCCGGAGTGTCTAAATAATTCATGGTGGTGTTCCTCGTTGTCATCATGGGTTTTGAAGACGAAGAAGATTTTCTCTCTCAATCTTGTTCCGTTCTCGTGATGATTCATGATTCTAGCTTGTTGCCATCCTCTCATAATTTTTTTGATCGTGAGAATTCTATTTATCCATCCGGTGCAAATTCAGGAGTCTTTTCAGTTTGATTCTCCGAAGGCCATTATTTCGGGATTATTCATTCTCAGCTTTCAGTTATCATTCTCCAATTTTATCGGTGCATCAAGTGATCTCTAATAAGTTCGTGATCTCTTTGTTCTCTTATATCTAAACCCTCTCATGTACCTTCGTTCATTTGCTAATTCTTACCCGGTGTTTCATTATCCTTTCTTCGTTCATTTTTTTTCTATTCTTCCGGTGATTCGTTCAAGACTTTTTCTTCCTTCATGTATCATATCTATGCATTCGTGCTTTTCAAATTCTACCGATGGATCGTTGAAGGCATTCTCAAGTTGACGCTATATCTATCTTAATCCTTTCTACGAGAATAAGTAGTATGCCAATTCCATTGCTTGTCATCAATTTTAAATTGGTGAAGGATACGCATAATGTAATTCTTATTCTTGTTTCATCGAGTTTATTTAATTCCTGTTTTCCGGAGTGGTTCATCATACTTTTTCTTGGGTTCAAGTGTTCATTTTTCTTTCCCGGAGTTCCAAGATCTAATTATCACGGAGGTCCATCAAAAATCCTTACAAGGATTCACCTTGTGTTTTCAACTTCCTTTTCCTTCCTGTTTGATCATTCTTTTATTACCGGAGCTCTTCATGAAGGTTCTACATGATGGTTCATCAAGGATTTAATCCCTTCTCGAAGTTTTCATCGAGATTCTTTTCTAAGGAGCTCAAGCATTCTCATCTTGCAATCCGGAATTCAATCTTTCTTCCGTATCATTGGAGATGGTATTATGTCATTCTTGATAATTTGAGTTCATGTTTCACATGTTGTTAAGAATGAGGTATTTTAAATCCATCAATCCCTTCGTTGGAGTTATCTTGTGTCATGTTATGCCTAAAGCCTTCCCTAAGGTTTGTTGCTATTATGGTGCTTATAAATGACCCAAGTTCTTCTTTTATCCTCCCGATGATATATTTTTCTCGTCTCCTTGTTCATACCAAATCCAATCTTTTTCCGCGAGTGGCAGGTGGTCACCTCATAATGTTTGAGTTGTATTCCATAAGACCATATCATGATTACTCTTTTTGTTGTTGTTTTTTTACAACAATTCCGTTCGACCCTTCTCCTAAAGATGCCCTGTCAAGCTCTTTTGTGGCAGAAGTTGGCATTTTCTTCTCAATTCTCCTATTTCAATTATCCATCTTCTATTCTTTTGCTCCGGAGTCATTGTGATGTTGCTATCTTCAACCTTTCTTTTTGTTTTTTTGTCAGGACCTTGTTCCTTTCTTGCTTATCCATCTAACCGGAGCGTGGTGTCATATTTTCTAGTTCTATCACCTTATCAAGTTCTTATGCAATTATTTTCTTTTCAACCGGAGTGCTGCCCGAATTTGGTCTTCCTTGATCCCCTTCCTTAACCAGAGTGTTTTTCTATATATATCTTCCCTTCAACCTCAAGGGTTTTTTTTGCAATGCTCTTTGTCCCTCGTTTCTAACGGAGTGTTTTCGACCTTGTTCACCTTCGTTGTATCCTTTTCTCGAATTTGTTCAACCTCTTCAAGGTTCGTTGTTTCACTCGTTTGTCAAAGAAGCAACTTAGTTTTACCTCTTCTCTTTCTCTTCCGTTTTCCCCTCCGGTGCCATTCTAGATCTCGGGACGAGATCCTCTCGTAGTGGTGGAGTGTTGTAATGCCCCGAGACCGATGTGCCAGGTGTCCCCCGCTTATTCGCCGTCGTTGCCATGTCATTTGCTTGCGTGTTGCATTTCATCATGTCATCATATGCATTGCAGCATCATGTTTTTCAAAACTTGCATTCGTCCGGGTTCTCCGAGTTCTCTCCGTTGTCCGTTCTGAGCCCAACCACACTTGCACTGCGCCCGCGGCATGTCCGAAATAGTATTTTATAAGTGGCCGGAAAATGTTCTCGGATTGGGTTGAAATTTGGTGTGCGGTCTTATTATAGTGTAGACAGACCGCCTGTCAAGTTTCATCGCAATCGGAGTTCGTTTGATGCACCAACGGATAAGTATAGCGGCAATAGTAGCCGGTCAAAACGTCGGACGTTTTCGGTCTCCCGAAATAGTCGTCGGGCCTCCCTCTCTTCTCTTCTCTCAGCTCGAGACCGTCTACACAGCCCACTACTCACCGCCAGGCCCTACCTAACCTCTCTCGTCAGCCCGCGACCCTCCTCGCGCACGCCCGAAAGCTGTCCCAGACCCGACTCGGGCTGTCGCTACCGTTGTGTCCGGATCATCCCCAAACATCTACAAAACGTCACTGTTTTCTTATTAGTACTTCCTAGCCTATTTATTCGCGACCGTCCGATTACAATCGAAGGGTCCGGATAGCCCCTAATCTAACCCACCTACTATTTATTCACAGATGAAACCCTAGCTGTCCCATCCATCCATCTAATCCTCCGCCGCCGCCACTGTCATTCTCCCACCTAGGGATCCCCTTCGCACCAACCAGCTCCTCCCATCGATTCAAACCACAGCCAATCTCTCCCTTCCTCGTTTTCAGCATCAGATCGACTAGAGCCGCCCCGTCCACTGCCCGAACCTGCAAGACAAGCAGATGAGTCGCCACCTGCCTGCTTTTCTCCCCTGTCTTTCCTCTCTTTCCTCCTCTAACCTCTCCCTCTCATTTGACTTCTTCTCTGCCAGGAAACGAACGGGGCTAGCGCCCTGATGCAGCGGCCGCCGGCGACCGAAGCCGCTGTGTGCCCTCTCCTTCCCGTCTCCTACCTTCGTCGCCCGGAGCAACCCACGCCGCCGTCTTCGCTGCCCGTGGACCTCCGCTGCCCGACGCCATGGATGGCCGCCGCCCCGCTGCTTTGAGGCCAAGTCCCGCGTGCCCTCGCCAGACCTCCTCCTCCACCAAGACCCAAGCCGCGCCATGGCCGCCGAACCCCTGCCTCGCCTCGGATCTCACTTGGGATGCCATCCAGCGGCCGGATCCGCATCTCCTCCACGCCTTGCATCGCCGACTCTTCTGCGTCCTCTGCATCGAAGCAGATGCAGTAGAGGACGAGCGCCCTGAACCGCATCGCTGTGCGTTGACCACGCCAGGCCAGCGCGAGGCCACCCGCGCCAGATCCAGCCGGCCTGCTTCCGCTTCGGCCTTCAAGGCCAGCTCGAGCCGGCCCACCCCCGCAGCCTGCGTCCTGCACCAACAGGCTAACCCAGCACCGACCAGGCCAAGAGCCCAATGTGAGCAGGCCTCCCTCTAGTCTCCTGTGCACCTGGCCCAACAGGATTCAGCCCATAGCTGTTTTTTTCCTGTGCACTACGATTTTGTCTATTATCCGCAGGATTGCAGTTTTGCAGAAAAACCCTCATACATCATGCATTTAACAACTCCACAACCGTGCATCGGATTAAAATGATTTATATATGAAACTTGACTAGAATTTCATCTAGTTTAATAATATGCCATTTTCTAGCCATGTTAAAATGTTTAAAAAGTTGTTTGCATTAATTTGCCCCTATGCCATGTTAAAATGGGTTAATTCATAACTAAATAACCGTAACTCCGATTTTAATAATCTTTATATGTAAATGGGGTAGAATTTTGCCTAGTTTATCATGGTGACCTTACTTTGCATGTTAAACAACTCTAAAATTATGTTTAGGGCAGAACAGTACCAAACCTAATTTATGCTCTTGAGGAGTTTCCGGAATTGTTGTTCGTTGCTTCCGGCCTCATTTAACCTTGACTAGATAGGTAGTTTTCGTTTGCTTCACCCCTTTCCATGTTAATCAACATTTAATATTGTTGGGTACATAAACGAGAGAGAACTAAATTAGTCATGTGGTGTTTTTCTTCAATATGCAACCCCGTCGCATATTGAGCTCCACTTAACTTGTAGTGTTGTTTGTGCACTTTGCCATGCCATGCCTCATTAAACCGGACATGCATCATACTTGGTTGTGCATCATGCCATGTTTATGTGGTGGTTGCTTACTATGTTGTTTGCTTCCTTTCCGGTGTTGCTTCTTCGGGTTGGTTCCGTTAACGTTGCGTTTGTGAGGATCCGTTCGACTACGTCCGTTTGTCTTCTTCATGGACTCGTTCTACTTCCTTGCGGGATTTCAGGCAAGATGATCATACCCTCGAAATCACTACTATCTTTGCTATGCTAGTTTGCTCGCTCTTTGCTATGCCAATGCTACGATGCCTACCACTTGCTAGTCAGCCTCCCAAATTGCCATGTTCAGCCTCTAACCCACCATTGTCCTAGCAAACCGTTGATTGGCTATGTTACCGCTGTGCTCAGCCCCTCTTATAGCGTTGTTAGTTGCAGGTGAAGATTGAAGTCTGTTCCTTGTTGGAACATGGAGATGTTGTTCCTTGTTGGAACATGTTTACTTGTTGGGATATCACAATATATCTTATTTAATTAATGCATCTATATACTTGGTAAGGGGTGGAAGGCTCGGCCTTATGCCTGGTATTTTGTTCCACTCTTGCCACCCTAGTTTCCTTCATATCGGTGTTATGTTCCCGGATTTTGCGTTCCTCACGCGGTTGGGCTATAATGGGAACCCCTTGACAGTTCGCCTTAAGTAAAGCTTTTCCAGCAATGCCCAACATTGGTTTTACCATTTGCCACCTAGCCTTTTCTTTTCCCTTGGGGGTCGCGCGCCCAAGGGTCATCTTTATTTTAACCCCCGGGCCAGTGCTTCTCTAAGTGTTGGTCCAACTGAGCGATGTCCGAGGCTACCAGGGGCAACTCTGGGCTGGCTTACCCGACGTCTGGCTCATCTGAGTGTGCCCTGAGAAAGAGATATGTGCAGCTCCTATCGGGATTTGTCGGCACATTCGGGCGGTATTGCTGGTTTAGTTATACCCTGTCGAAATGTCTTGTTGTACTGGGATACCGAGTCTGATCGAAATGTCTCGGGTGGAGGTCTATTCCTTCGTTGACCGTGAGAGCTTGTGATGGGCTAAGTTGGGACACCCCTGCAGGGATTTGAACTTTCGAAAGCCGTGCCCGCGGTTATGGGCAGATGGGAATTTGTTAACGTCCGGTTGTAGAAAACCTGAAGTTGACCTTAATTAAAATGAATCAACCGCGTGTGTAACCGTGATGGTCTCTTTCCGGCGGAGTCCGGGAAGTGAACACGGTTGTTGGAGTTATGCTTGACGTAGGTAGTCCAGGATCACTTCTTGATCATACTTTTATCGATCGTGCTTTGCCTTCTCTTCTCGCTCTCATTTGCGTATGTTAGCCACCATATATGCTAGTCGCTTGCTGCAACTCCACCTCATACCTTTTACCTTACCTATAAGCTTAAATAGTCTTGATCGCGAGGGTGCGAGATTGCTGAGTCCCTGTGGCTCACAGATACTTCCAAAACCAGCTTGCAGGTACCGATGAGTCCGTGCAGTTGACGCAACCAAGCTTAGGAGGAGCTCGTTGAAGATCTTGTACTTTGTGTTGTTTCGTTCTAGTTGATCATTAGTGGAGCCCAGTTGGGGTCGATCGGGGACCTTTGTCGCATTTGGGGTTCTTCTTTTATTTTGGTTCCGTAGTCGGACCTTGATTGTATCTGGTTGATGTAATGCTTTATTCATGTATTTGTGTGAAGTGGCGATTGTAAGCCAACTATGTATCTTTCCCCTATTGTATTACATGGGTTTGTGTGAAGATTACCTCACTTGCGACATATGCCTTCAATGCGATTATGTCCCTAAGTCGTGCCCCGACACGTGGGAGCTATAGTCGCATCGAGGGTGTTACATCCGCCGAACTAGGGTATGGACTCGATCTTTGTGCTATTCTTCAATCCGATTCCTAGCACATTGTGATCATCATGATTCTTGCCACGTTTGATAAACTCCTATCCAGCCAATGAACTCGTAGATTAGGTTTAATTCGAAAATTTTAGGGTTAGGTTTCCGCCAAAACCATCTCGGACCCACCGAGTTGAAAAACTCAGTCCCACCGATTTGGCTTATGCCATTGCACAAGTAAAACTCGGTCTGATCGAGAATTACTTATCGGTGTGACCGATTTTGGAACTCTGTGAAACCCTAGCAGTCTCGGTGCCACCGAACTGTGACTCGGTCTGACCGAGTTCACTAGTTCTGGTGCCAACACTGCTTCGGTGTCACCGAGTTTGAAAATTGGTAGATCCGAGATGATTTCAGTGGGAAACTAAAACTAAGTTTTTGAATTATTCTTTTGCAAAAATCTCTACATTTTGTGATGCTCATCCACTCTATCTCATCTATAATCTATTCACAGGGTCAGCAGTCAGCTTGCATCATGTCAGACCAGAGTGACAGCCAGAACTTGTCAGAGCAGCAAGTGCAGTTGAGTGAGGGCACTAGCCCCTCAAGTTCCTTAGATGATGGCAGCAGGAGCACACCCAGCAACCTGCCTAAAGCTGCCACACGTCAAAGGAAGAAGAGGACTTCTGATTCTGAAGATGAGGACTATGTGGCAGAAGAAGAGGCTACATCAAAGAGAGCTGAGCCAGCAGCAGGCACAAAGCCAGGCCTGAAAATCAAAAGGCCAGCAGGCAGGCAGCCCATGTCAAAGGCTAGAGCTTCAACTGTGAAGCCTGCTCCCATTGAGCCCGTTGCTGCTGAGGGCAAGAAAAGGAAAGAACGAGTGAAGAAGACTGTGGCCAGAGTGCTTGGGAAGGCCTCCATCATGGTAGATGAGGAGGAGGAAGAAGAAGAGGTTGCTGCACCAGCACCCAAGGCAGCCAAACTTATGGGAGATGCCATAAGGTCAGGGACAGCTGCATCCAAGCCCAAGGAAGCACCCAAGGCTGCATCTAAGCCTAAGAGTGCACCAAAGAGAAACACCAGAAGCATCCCAGCCACTAAGAAGAACAAGGCCCCAGTGCCTGAAGCTGCAGAGGAAGAGGAAGAGAATGTCCTTAGGAAGCTCAAGCCCAAGATCCCAGACCACAACGATGCTCATCCTGTGGCTGAGGATATGAAGCTCAGGAGAGATTCAGGGCTGAGGAAGTGGAGAGAAGCAGATCCGTATGCTTCTAGGAGAAGGACTGCAGTGGACTACAGGTTTCATACCAAGGAGCAGCAGGATTTCTATGAGACTGTTTCGCTTGACAAGAAGCCAATTGTGTGTGACATGAGATGGGTCGACTAGACCTGCATGAAGGAGAATGAAGAACACTACCCTGGAGTATATGACAGCTTTAGTGTGTGTGGAGTGGCAGACTTTGTTGGGCAGAAGCTCACAAAGTGGAACAAGGAGCTAATCATGCAATTCTACTCCACATCACACTTTTATCCGGATGGCAGGATCACTTGGATGTCAGAGGGTACAAGGTACCAATCCACTGTTGAGGAATGGGCGAAGTTGATCAATGCCCCAGAGGAGCAGGATGATGACTTGGACATTTATGCCAAGAAGAAGATGGACCACAACACCATGTCCAACATGTACAAGGAGATTCTGAATGAAGCACTTGACACGTTCAAGTTTGGCTCAGTGCACTATCTTCTGTCAGGATTGCCTACGATCAACTGGATCCTTAGGCACACTCTTCTGCCCAAGTCTGGAGATCACAAGATGATCAGAGGTCACGCGATCAATTTGCTTCATGTTTTTGACGTGCCTCAAAAATTCAAAGTCATGAGTCTCATAGTGGAAACAATCAAGAGGACAGCAGCAGACCAGAAGAGGAGCTATGGATATGCCCCACAGATTCAGGAGCTCATCAACTCCAAGATGGGCACGGGCATATACCTCTTAGATAAGGAACATCTGCCCATCCGTCCAGATTTCGAGGATAACCAAGTGGTCATGACTGAGAATGAGCCACCATCTGTCCATGCACAAGCTCAGAAGGAGAAGGCGAAGAAGGAGAAAGCTGCCAGGATGCCTACTCAAACGGAGGCATCTGATTACTTCCTGAAAACCAAACAAGAGCAGCTTGGTTACCTGATTGCGTCCACCCTGCGTATTGAGCAAGGACTTGCCACCCTGACTCAGAACCAGGCAAGCCTAGAGAGGATCATGGAACAGAGGTTCTATGACTTGGACATCAAGGTGACAGAGATACAGACCGCCGTGGAGCAGCTCCAGGAGGACATGAATGAGAGGAGAGGCAGGACCACGACTGATGCTTTTGCGAGGGTGCCATGAGGTCCGAGGTCGTCTGCACTGTCAGTTGCTGACACCAGAGCTACAACGTCTGCGCCAGCCACAGCCTCAGTTCCACCAGCTCCAGCATCCACTTCAGCCTCGACTCCGACCACGTCTACCGAAGGCTTCGTCCTTGGAGTGCTCCGGACTCCACCACCACCTGAAGATCAAGCCTGAGCGTCGACTTAGCACTATGCATTTTCTAGGAACTTTTTGGTAACTTGTTGCCAAAGGGGGAGAAAATGTATAGATCATAGGCTTCGAGAGAGAGTGTTGCTTTTATTCTCTCTTGTTTTATTTGGTGGTTTTTCGAACTTTGTTTGCTTGTGTGTGAGATACTACGTCCTTATGTTTGTGAGACATCGATGATCATGTGTTTGATCATAAGCTACACTTAATGTTTGCTTAAATATTATCATTCTATCTATCGTTTGTGATCATTCACTATTCTTGGTGATGAGTGCATGTATTTCAATCTTATCATTTTTTAGCGCTCCACCAAGATGTATGTGACATGGAAGAGTAACCCATGATTCTAACTCCTTGTGCATTTGCAGTCCAAAGCAAATTTTAAATATGCACAAATTTAGGGGGAGCTCTTATTTGTCACATACTTCTCAAAGCGACGATATATTTCATGCTTATTATCATTTGTCGAAGCTTTGATCTATATGTTGTCATCAATTACCAAAAAGGGGGAGATTGAAAGTGCAACTATCCCTAGGTGGTTTTGGTAATTCATAACAACATATAGCTCACTGAGCTAATGCTATTTCAAGATGATTATTTCAGGAAAGCTCAATGATTGGCATGGCATGGATGTGAAAGTGGAACCCTCAAAATGCTAAGGACAAAGAATTGGCTCAAGCTCAAAAGTTCAAGACTCTTCATTTTATGTTTTAGTGATCCAATATCACATTGAGTCTTTAGGAAAAGCCAATACTATCAAGGAGGGATGAGGTGTTTCTTAATGAGCCTCTTGCTTTATGTGCTTAATGATATGCTCCAAAATCCTCAGCTACTTTCCCATATCCACAAATGACCTAAACCCTAAGCCAAACTCAGTCATACCGATTCTTTCAATCCGGCGCCACCGAGTTTCACCTGTCATTTGCCACTGCCAAACCCTAGCAATTCGGTCCTATCGATAAGGATCTCGGTCTCACCAAGATGGGCTTGCAAACTCTCTGTTTCCCTTTCGTAACTTTTCGGTCTCACCGAAAGAGCGAATCGGTCCCACCGAGAATGCAAGGTAAACTCTATGTTTCCTTCTTGTAACTTTTTGATCTCACCGAAAGAGAAAGTCGGTCCCACCGAGTTTGCCTGACCAACTCTCTGGTTAGCTTATTGCCAAACTCGGTCTCACCGAGATTACGTTATGCCCAAACCCTAACCGAATCGGTCCTACCGAGTTGCATGTCAGTCCCACTGAATTTCCTAACGGTCACTAGGTTTACTATTTCGGTCCAACCGAGTTTTCTGATTCGGTCCCACCGAGATTGGTAAATTGTGTGTAACGGTTGGATTTTGTGTGGAGGCTATAAATACCCCTCCACCTCCTCTTCACTCGTGGGGAGAGCAATCAGAATACATACACCATTCCAACTCGTATGTTTTGAGAGAGAACCACCTACTCATGTGTTGAGACCAAGATATTCCATTCAAACCATATGAATCTTGATCTCTAGCCTTTCCCAAGTTGCTTTCCACTCGAATCTTCTTTCCACCAGATCCAAATCATATGAGAGAGAGTTGAGTGTTGGGGAGACTATCATTTGAAGCACAAGAGCAAGGAGTTCATCATCAACACACCATTTGTTACTTCTTGGAGAGTGGTGTCTCCTAGATTGGCTAGGTGTCACTTGGGAGCCTCCGACAAGATTGTGGAGTTGAACCAAGCAGTTTGTAAGGGCAAGGAGATCGCCTACTTCGTGAAGATCTACCGCTAGTGAGGCAAGTCCTTCGTGGGCGATGGCCATGGTGGGATAGACAAGGTTGCTTCTTCGTGGACCCTTCATGGGTGGAGCCCTCCATGGACTCGCGCAACCGTTACCCTTCGTGGGTTGAAGTCTCCATCAACGTGGATGTAGGATAGCACCACCTATCCGAACCACGGGAAAAACATCTGTGTCTCCAATAGCGTTTGAATTCCCCAAACCCTTCCCTTTATATTCTTGCAAGTTGCATGCTTTACTTTCCGCTGCCAATACACTCTTTGCATGCTTGCTTGAATTGTGTAATGATTGCTTGACTTGTCCTAAGATAGCTAAAAACTGCCAAGAACTAAAATTGGGAAAAGGTTAAGTTTTTATTTGGTCAAGTAGTCTAATCACCCCCCCTCTAGACATACTTTCGATCCTACAGATTGGTTATCAAAGTATGAAGGGAATATTGAATGTGCTAGCAAGTCAATTTTGCTTACCACACCAGAAGGGAGAAGGATCAAGTATGTATCCATGCATGTGCCAAAGAGGACTCAAGTAAATTGCCTAACAGGAGTTGTGCAGGAGGAAGTACGAGTGGTAAGGGATTTTCCTGAAGTATTTCCAGAAGAGTTGCCCGGCATGCCACCGGATAGAGATATTGAGTTTTTGATTGAGCTATTGCTAGGCACAAGGCCAATATCAAAGAGACCATATAGGATGCCAGCAAAGGATTTGGTGGAAATTAAGAAGCAGATTAAGGAGTTACTGGATAAAGGATATATTCGCCCAAGTTCTTCGCCTTGGGGATCACCAGTACTACTAGTGGAGAAGAAAGTTGGATCGTTAAGGATGGTTGTTGATTATCGAGGATTGAATGAAGTAACGATCAAGAATAAGTACCCACTACCAATGATAAATGATCTGTTTGATCGATTGCAAGGAGCTAAGGTATTTTCCAAGATCGATCTGCGATCAGGATACCACCAGTTGAAGATTCGAGAACAGGATATTCCGAAGATAACTTTTACCACTAGGTATGGGCTGTACGAGTATACCATTATGTCATTTGGTCTGACTAACGCACCTGCCTATTTTATGAACATGATGAACAAAGTGTTTATGGAGTTTTTGGATAAGTTCGTCGTAGTGTTCATTGATGATATCCTGGTTTATTTGAAGAATGAAGAGGAGCATAAGGAACATTTGCATTTGGTACTTGGAAAGCTCAGAGAACATCAATTATACGCCGAGTTCAGCAAATGTGAGTTTTGGTTGAAGGAAGTAGGATTCGTAGGACACGTTATATCTGGAGAAGGTATAGAAGTTGATCCCACTAAACTTGAAATCGTGACCAAGTGGGAAGCCCCACCAACAGTTGGAGAGATCCGGAGTTTTCTTGGACTCGTAGGATACTACCGGAGATTTATTGAGAATTTCTCAAAGATTGCGAAGCCTATGACGGAGTTGTTGAAGAAGGATACCAAGTTCATATGGACAGAGGAGTGTGAGGCTAGTTTCCAGGAGTTGAAGGAACGTTTGGTTACCTCACCAGTATTGATTTTGCCAGACCAGACCAAGGATTATGAGGTGTATTGCGACGCTTCATGTCGAGGACTTGGAGCAGTGCTTATGCAGGAAGGGAGAGTTGTTTGATATGCCTCAAGACAACTGAAACCTCATGCGTTGAATTATGCCACACATGATTTGGAGTTAGCAGCTGTAGTGCATGCTTTGAAAACATGGAGACATTTCCTCATTGGAAATCATTGTGAGGTGTACACGGATCATAAGAGTTTGAAGTACATTTTCATATAGAAGGAGTTGAATGTCAGACAAAGGAGATGGTTGGAGCTCATCAAGGATTATGATATGAAATTGCACTATCATCCTGGAAAGGCTAATGTAGTAGCTGACACATTAAGCCGTAAGAGCCATGTCAATACGTTAATGACGGGAGAAATACCCAAGGAGTTAGCAGAAAATCTTCGTGAACTATGTTTGGAAATAGTTCCGAGAGGCTATGTAGCAGCATTGGAGATTCAGTCAACTTTGATGGATAGAATCAGGGAAGCTCAGAAGACCGACAAAGAGATTGCCGCTATTAAGGAGAAACTGAGCAAAGGAAAAGCTAAAGGATTTCGTGAGGATGAGCACGACACCTTATGGTTTGAAGATCGCGTTTACGTGCCCAATGACCCGGAGATCAGGAAGTTGATTTTGCAAAAGGCACACAATTCACCATATTCGATTCACCCAGGAAATACCAAGATGTATTTGGATCTGAAGGATATTTTCTAGTGGACCGGAATGAAGAAGGATATTGCAGAGTATGTAGCAGTTTGTGATGTATGCCAGAGAGTAAAGGGAGAGCATCAGAAGCCAGCAGGATTGTTACAACCATTGCCGATAGCCGAATGGAAGTGGGATAAGCTAGGTATGGATTTTATCACAGGATTGCCCAGGACTCGTTCAGGCTATGACTCAATTTGGGTTGTAGTTGATCGATTGACGAAAGTAGCTCATTTCATCCCAGTAAAGACCACTTACACCAGTGCTAAGTTGGCAAAGATATACATGACCAGGATCGTATGTTTGCATGGAGTTCCAAGGAGTATCATATCAGATAGAGGAACCCAGTTTACCTCAAAGTTCTGGAAGCAGTTGCACGAAACTTTGAGAACCAGGCTAGAATTCAGTACAGCTTTTCATCCACAGACAGATGGACAGACCGAGAGAGTAAATCAAATTTTGGAGGATATGCTGAGAGATTGTGCGCTAGATTACGGATCTAGTTGGGACGACAATTTTCCCTATGCAGAGTTCTCTTACAACAACAGTTACCAAACCAGTTTGAAAATGGCCCCTTTCGAAGCCTTGTATGGAAGGAGGTGCAGGACACCGTTGTCATGGGACGAAGTTGGAGACCGCCAGTTGTTTGGACCTGACTTGATTACAGAGTTTGAACAGAAGGTGAAGTTGATTTGCGATAGGCTCAAGGTAGCCCAGTCCAGGCAGAAGAGTTATGCAGATTCTAAATGCAAGGAGACAGTTTACGAAGTCGGAGATAGAGCTTACCTTCGAGTATCTCCACTTCGGGGAACAAAGCATTTTGGAGTAAAAGGGAAGTTAGCGCCACGATTTGTAGGACCATATCGAGTTTTGGAGCGTATGGGAGAGGTGGCCTACAAGTTGGAATTGCCCGAAGGATTGTCAGGAGTGCATGATGTGTTCCACGTTTCCCAGTTGAAGAAATGTCACGCGGAGATGGCTGACATACCGTTGAGAGACACAGTGCCATTAGAAACTATTCAGTTGGATAACGACTTGACGTACGAGGATAAACCAATGAAGATTCTCGAGTTTGCCAGTCGAGTCACTCGCAGCAAGGTTATCAAGATTTGCAAAGTTCAGTGGAGCCACCACACAGAGGATGAAGCCACCTGGGATCGAGAGGAAGATTTGCTCAAGGACCACCCTCACCTATTTTCTAACCAACCCGAATCTCGAGGGCGAGATTCATCTTAAGGGGGGTAGGTTCGTAACATCCCAAATTTTCAATTTGGAATGTTATACATTAGATCATCATTGCATACCATATTTTATTTTTGCATTTTGGTTGATCCTAGAAATTCTGCGCAACTCAATGACCACGGAGAGAGTTGGGGATTTCGTTATTTTCATATTTGAGTTCTCTCAAATTTTGAGAATAGGATCATTTGATTTTATTGATTTTATCATCAATTATTTCTAATACAAAAATATGAGAGAGGGAATAAAATGAGTTTCCCAAAATAAAGAAATATTGAGGATTTAATAATAAAATCAAACAAGATTTTATTTCGAAGTTTTTCGGTGTTTTATTTGAATTTAGGAAAAATGTGCGTTTTTCAAAATTGCATTTAGGTCCCAACTAAATGTGCACCTTGTGCGGCTTGATTTTAGAAGCCTGTGAAAATTTATTTCGGAATTTTTGGAGTCCGTTTAGTATTTCTTTTATTTTTCTTCCGACCGGAATAATTAAAAAAAATCGCACCGACCTACGGGCCGTGTCCGACCGGGACACCGGCCCGGGCGGGCTTTATATAGCCGGGGAGAGGCCCAGCCCCAGCCCCAGCAAACCCTAGCCGCCCCGTGCCTCGAGCCCCGCGCTGCCGCCGCCGCCGGATTTCCGCCGCCGAGGTTCGCCGCTGCCTCGACTTCCGTGCCGTCGTTAAAAAAACCGATCGGGTTTCGTCAGTTTTTTTAAGTTTCGGTTTTTTAAATAAATCGGGTTTTCCGGTTTATTTATTTTTAGCGAGTGTTCGTTGTTTTGTCTTTTTCTCAGATTAAATCCGCGATTTTTCTGATCGCGATTCCTGATCGGATTTCCGTTTTAGTATAACTTTTCGCTCGTTTATCGGAATCAGGCGATTCAAGTGCCTAGAGTTTCGTCTCGAAACCCTCTATCTGTTTAACCAACTTAAACATGATTTTGCTACTGTAAAATTTGCCCTAGATCCAGATTACTAGAACGAAGTTGTTTTCTTTCACCGTTTGACTTTGGTTGCTTCGTTCAATTTGGTTCTTTTGCCAACCGGAGTTCTTAAGTTGAACCTTCTGGTTAGATCTATTATTTGAGTTTTATCTGTGCATTACATGAGTACTTATTGTATGCTTGTTTGTTTGTCTGCGATTGAGTACCCGGAGTGCGCCGCGTGTTACTTCGAATCGTTAGGTTTCGCGGATCATCAGCAAGGCAAGTAACA
The DNA here is from genome assembly GCA_034509565.1 of Triticum monococcum. Lineage (NCBI taxonomy): Eukaryota > Viridiplantae > Streptophyta > Magnoliopsida > Poales > Poaceae > Triticum > Triticum monococcum. The sequence continues at coordinate 142,462,156 of CM067841.1, read as the reverse complement.
CTTTGATCATACCTTTTTTACTACCCAGTTTTATTGCATTAGATCAATCCTCACACATTACATGATTAGGATCTAATTAAATTGTGGGATGGGAAGTAGTTGAGGTAGAACCTATTTCTTGTTTATTATCAAACCTTTGGGAGTTACTTCTACGTTTGCTTATTATGCCATGCTATGCTAGTAGACGTGGATTGGGTGAGTGATATCCATGACAGATGTGAGTTTGTTAATTAATGGTTTATCTAAGCTAGCAACTTAAACACACATCTGGGTGGATTGCGGCACCTGGGTATTCCAGGACTTGCCTGTTTTCTTTTGGACCGCCACCCAGGCTCAAAGGGATCATGAGATTATTCATGCTAGAAACTTCCGTGTGCAGCCACAAGCTCTTATGGGCTCTAGCATAGTTGAATAAGTCGTGCGAACTCTTACAGTGGTAGACTAGCAGATGTAGGGGATGTAGGTGGTATGGTCTACCCGATCGTAAGGTGCTAGCGCTTCTGAAAGACTATGTCTCGGTCATCCGTCTTCTCAAACACCATGTAGTGCGAGAAACCAAACGGAGGCGATCGAGTCTTGTGGGGAAAAGTGCACAAACCTCTGCAGAGTGTAACAAACTAATCATGGTTAGCCGTGTCCCCGGTTATGGATATCTTGAGTATCTAGTACCTGGATTATCATGTGAATCTCAACATGTTACTCGAAATTAATTTTGTTGGGTTTTGTTTAATGATGATGCTTAATTGGGATTGAGAATGCTGTCAACCATTCTCAATGTTTAACAACCACCATGATAGTTAAATAAAATTATTCCTTTGAAGTAGGGAAAAATTGGTTTTACGCAAAACTGTAACCATAGAGCTTTCCACTAGCCAAATATGCATATAGTATAGCTGTTTCATTTCATTACTCTCTATGTGTTACCTTGCCAGCATATTCCATGTGCTGACCCGTTTTCGGGCTGCAATGTTAATGTTGCAGACTTTTCAGACGACGATTAAGGAGTGTTTAGGTCGTGGTTCTATACTCAGTGATGCCGTTGGAGTTGATGGACTCACTTATCTTCCAAGCCTTCCGCTGTTATCGTTATTAGATGGCCTTAAGCCATATTTATTGTAATAAGTTCTCTTTTGAGACACGCGATGTAATAAGTGTGTGATTGCTACTCTGCTATAAATCCTCCGAGTACTGTGTGGTGTCAGCATTATTGATCCAGGGATGACACCGGAGCACAGAGATCAGACTGTTTGAGGTCTGGTCGCTACACCACATTTCCCAATGCCGCAACCATCTACAAGTTGGTGACTCATCACCAGCAAGCCCAACAAAAGTTGGTCGCGGCCATGGATCCGGAGCTGCGTACCTACCTCGACAAGCTGGACTCCACACCAACGACCGCGCCCTACAACATCATCGACGCTCAATCTGCTTCCATCCTCAGGGCGCTCGATGCGCTGATGGAGCGGATCACACGCTCACCGTGTGGAAGCCAAAACTCGAGGCATGTTTTGTTGGAATAATGTCCTAGAGGCAATAATATTTGTATTATTACATTTACATATTCATAATTACGGAGTTTATATTCTATGCTATAACTGCTATGATCCTGGAATATACGATTCAGTGGAAAACTCATATGCATGTGTGGAATGATAAACGATTAAATAAGAGGTTCCTAGTCTTGCCTCTGCGACTAGCTCAAGTGTTGTTGGTGGTCACATTTTCTGGGTATTAGGATACCGTTAAGTGTAACAATAGTCCTAAAACAACATTGAGATTATGACATTCGAAGAATGGTCATACTGAACCGACTCAATCTCGTCTGTTATCAATGAATTAATATTATCTGTAATCAATTGTAATAATACAGAGTGTTAACATGTGATTTGCTCCTTAGACCATGAGAGTATCATGGTCACTTTACATACGGTGGGCTTTGGGGTTGCTCAAATGTCACCTTTTACACGGTGATCATAACGACAACCTACGGGTTCATCGAAAAGTTTGACAAGTGGATGGATAGCTCGAGCGTGAGATTTGCTCCTCTGACGATATAGATATATTCTTAGGTCCCCTCTTGGTGTGACGTGACTACATCACGGGGATACCGGAATACAACAACAAGAAAGAAGAACAAAACCGGTAACGAAGATTTTGGCGTAGTGAGCATGGTGATGACTCAGGAGGATACCGATGCATCCCGGGTTTTATGAAGTTTTGGGAAGCAAAAGTAACATCACATGATAACCATAGGTTCACCCAAATATCATTCCTGTGCTCATAGTGATTGATATGGCACTAGTACATCTAGGTGCTATACAAACGGTTTTTAACCCCTTTCTGCGACGGCGTTCTGAACCGTCGCCTAGTGAGCAACTGCAATAGGGGGGGGGGTCCTTCCCACACGACCCAGAAACCGTCAGGGATATGCCCTCCTAACACACACGCTCGGCAAAATGAGGTCGTGTGCGACTGGCGAGCGATCAAATATGTTATACATACAGTTGTGCTAAAAAATACAACTATACATGCCAAATCGTTTCCGGTCGTAAGTACATCCCACACAATGAGTCCCCGCTAAACGTTTCCATTCATATGTACATTCCACATAGTCAATCCAAGGAATACATTTCCATTAGTATGTACATTCCACATAGTTAATCCAAGAAGTACGTTTCCGTTCGTATATACATCCCACAGTCACTCCAAGGAAAACTTTTCCGTTCGCAGGTACATCACACGCAACTTTACCCATTAAATCATTTGTGATAGCATTGCCATTGCACACAATATTAACAATTTTATTGTTTGCATTATTGAATGCATCACACATGGTGCATGGAAGAAACTGTGTGGCAAAGACTATCCATCACACACACTTTTTATGTGATAAACATTTGCGCAAGGTGGCCTAACGCAAACAGTTTTCAAGAGGATGTCGTGTGTGATTGTTCATTGATTCAACACGGTTTATTCCTAGAAACTGCGTGCGTTGCCTGAGGTCATCACCCACGGTGTTTTCTCAATAATCTATTGCAATAGAAAAACTCAATTAGCAGGCTAATTGCCCTATTATTAATAATCCATTTATTAATCTAATTGACATTTCATATTAAGCAAACAATATATTTTATTTCCATATTAAGGAAGCAGGATTTCATAATTCAAATACATCAGAGTACAACATGATATAGTTTCAGCACTCAGCTACCCCATTACACAACTGCACCAGCACCAAGTTTCACATGCAACATCTATAACCTTTCAAAATTAGCATCATAGACGGTACATAGATGATGGAAATATTCCCTAGAGGCAATAATAAATTTTTATCATTATATTTCCTAAATCATGATAAAGGTTTATTATTCATGCTATAATTGTATTGACCAAAAACTTAAATACATGTGTGGATACATAAACAAATACCAGTCCCTAGTAAGCCTCTACTAGACTAGCTCGTTGATCAAAGATGGTTAAGGTTTCCTAACCATAGACATGAGTTGACATTTGATAATGTGATCACATCATTAGGAGAATGATGTGATGGACAAGACCCATTCGTTAGCTTAGCATAATGACCGTTCAGCTTTATTGCTATTGCTTTCTTCATGTCAAATACATATTCCTTCGACTATGAGATTATGCAACTCCGAGATACCAGAAGAATACCTCGTGTGCTATAAAATGTCACAACATAACTGGGTGATCATAAATATGCTCTACAAGTATCTCCGAAGGTGTCTATTGAGTTGGCGTGAATCGAGATTGGGATTTGTCACTCCGTGTATCGGAGAGGTATCTCTAGGCCCTCTCGGTAATACACATCACAAGAAGCATTCAAGCAAAGTGAATAAGGAGTTAGTTGCAAGATGATGTATTACAAAACGAGTAAAGAGACTTGCCGATAACGAGATTGAACTAGGTATAGAGATACCGGCGATCGAATCTCGAGCAAGTAACATACCGACAGACAAAGGGAATTATGTATGTTGTCATAAAGGTTCAACCAATAAAAGATCTTCATGCAATATGTAATAATCAATATGCGCATCCAGGTCCCACTGTTAGTTATTGACCAGAGAGGTGTCTCGGTCATGATTACATAATTCCCGAACCCGCAGGGTCGCACGCTTAACGTTCGCTGACGCTAGAGTAGTATTGGGATATTTGATGAGTGGTAAATAAATGTTGTTCGGAGTCCTGGATGAGATCCCGAATGTCACGAGGAGTCTGATACGTCTCTGTCTTATCTACAGTTTTTGATTGTTCCATGCCAATATTATACAACTTTCATATACTTTTGGCAACTTTTTATACTATTTTTGGGACTAACATATTGATCCAGTGGCCAGTGCCAGTTCCTGTTTGTTGCACGTTTTTTGTTTCGCAGAAAATCCATATCAGGGACTCCAAACGGGATAAAAACTGACGGAGATTTTTTGGAATATATGTGATTTTTGGGAAGAAGAATCAACGCGAGACGATGCCCGAGGGGGCCACGAGGCAGGGGGCGCGCCCCAGGGGGTCAGGCGCGCCTTGGGCCCTCATGGGCACCACGTAAGGAGGTTGGTTCCCTTGTTTCGCCGCAAGAAAGCCAATATCTGGATAGAAATCGTGTTAAAATTTCAAACTAATTGGAGTTACGGATCTCCGGGAATTTAAGAAACGATGAAAGGGCAGAATCAGTGAACGCAGAAACAGAGAGAGACAAAGAGACAAATCCAATCTCGGAGGGGCTCTCGCCCCTACGCCGCCATGGAGGCCATGGACCAAAGGGTAAATCCTTCTCCCATCTAGGGAGAAGGTCAAGGAAGAAGAAGAAGAAGGGGGGCTCTCTCCCCCTCTCTCCCGGTGGCGCCGGAACGCCACCGGGGCCATCATCGTGTGACGGTGATCTACACCAACACCTCCGTCATCTTCACCAACATATTCATCACCTTCCCCCATCTATCTACAACGGTCCACTCTCCCGCAACCCTCTGTACCCTCTACTTGAACATGGTGCTTTATGCTTCATATTATTATCCAATGATGTGTTGCCATCCTATGATGTCTGAGTAGATGTTCGTTGTCCTATCGGTAACTGGTGAATTGCTATGATTGGTTTAATTTGCTTGTAGTTATATTGCTGTCCTTTGGTGCCCATCATTTGAGCGCGCGCATGGATCACACCATAGGGTTAGTTGTATGTTGATAGGACTATGTATTGGATGGTAAGAGTGACAGAAGCTTCAACCTAGCATAGAAATTGATGCATACGGGATTGAAGGGGGACCAATATATCTTAATGCTATGGTTGGGTTTTACCTTAATGAACGTTAGTAGTTGCAGATGCTTACTAATAGTTCCAATCATAAGTGCATAGAATTCCAAGTCAGGGATGACATGCTAGCAGTGGCCTCTCCCACATAAAACTTGCTATCAGTCTCGTAAAGTAGTCAATTGCTTAGGGACAATTTTGCAACTCCTACCACCACTTCTCCATACTCGCTATACTAAATTTATTGCTTCTTTACCTAAAACAGCCCCTAGTTTTTATTTACGTGCTCTTTATATTCTTGCAAACCTATCCCGTTACACCTACAAAGTACTTCTAGTTTCATACTTGTTCTAGGTAAAGCAAACGTTAAGCGTGCGTAGAGTTGTATCGGTGGTCGATAGAACTTGAGGGAATATTTGTTCTACCTTTAGCTCCTCGTTGGGTTCGACACTCTTACTTATCGAAAGAGGCTACAATTGATCCCCTATACTTGTGGGTTATCAAGACCTTTTTCTGGCGCCGTTGCTGGGGAGTTATAGCGTGGGGTGAATATTCTCGTGTGTGCTTGTTTGCTTTATCACTAAGTAATTTTTATTTGTTGTTCTAAGTTTTTATCTATCTTTAGTTATGGATATGGAACATGAAATACCAAAAAATAGGTTTACTTGCTACTCATGGAGATGGGCAACCTCCTAAAACCCTCGATGCTCATTATGTGAAAGAAATTATGTACTACTTTGATAATCCTGAGAAAACCCCATTCAACTTTATAATGGGAGTAACATTGGATCAACGTGAATACTTTAGGGATTATCACTTGAATCAAAAAAGGAAACTATTATGGGATTAAATTTATATTTTGCATTGGTATGCTCGACAACTATGCTTGAGATATGATTATACTTGTTGGTTTAGGATGAAGGCTCCACACCTTCCCTTTTCATGCAAATTTAATGATAATGAAACCTTAGCTTCTTATGCTAATGGTATATATGATTACTATGATGTGGAACAAATAGAAGAATTCATTGCTTTTATGGGTGCTTATGAAATTGAATCTTTGTTTAAAGAGTGTGAAAATCTTGATGATGCTGTTTGCAGACCTGAAATTTTTGCTATACTTAAATATTTCTATGAGAATTATGACTTCAATTCCGATATTGATGATTTTATTGAGAAAGTCTCCGCTGTCCGAGAAGAGACTAATATTTTGCAGGAGTCTATGGAAGAAGGAATTGATGAAACTATGGGCTCATTGGATGAAAAAGATGATGAGGAGAGCGAAGAACAAAAGGAGGAAGATCAGATTAGCTACCCGTGCCCACCTTCTAATGAGAGCAACTCTCCAACTCATACATTATTTAATTTCCCTTCATGCTTACCGAAGGATGATTGCTATGATGATTGTTATGATCCCGTTGATTCTTTTGAAACATCCCTTTTTGATGATGCTTTCTATGCTTATGGCCAAGATGCCAATATGAATTATGCTTATGGAGATGAACTTGCTATAGTTCCTTATGTTAAACATGAAATTGTTGCTATGATAGTCCTATTATCTTTTTGAATTCTCCCGACTACACTATATCGGACAAGTTTGCCCTTATTAAGGATTATATTGATGGGTTGCATTTTACTACTACACATGATGATATTGATATATATAATATGCATGTGCTTGCTGCTCCTACTTGCAATTATTATGAGAGAGGAACTACATCTCCGCTTCTCCATGTTTCCAATATGATAAACTCGCAAGAAACTGTTTATACTATGCATTGGCCTTTACTATGTGTGCATGAATTGTTCTTTTATGGCATGCCAATGCATAGGAAGAGAGTTAGACTTCATTGTTGCATGATATACGTTACTTTGTGCTCACTACTAAATCACAAATCATTGTTAATTAAAATTGACTTTGATATACCGTTGGATCCGGGTGGATCCATTACTTGAGCACCATTTGCCTAGCTTAATGGCTTTAAAGAAAGCGCTGGCAGGGAGACAACCCGGAAGTTTTAGAGAGTCATTTATTTCTGTTGAGTTCTTTTATAAAGTTTTAAAATAAAAATAATGTTCCAAGATTTGCCTTTAGGATGTTTACATTGCTTGTTGGTTTGTGCGGTGCAAGACAGAAACTTTGACTGTAGTGCGCGATTTTACATTTTTACTGGAATGTCAAACGGTTCTGAAACTTTTTGCTCTATCTTGCTATACAAATTGTTTATTTTTACTAATTCTTTCAGAATTTGTAGAGTACCATAAGTATGGTGAATGTTTAGATTGCTACAGACTGTCCTGTTTAAGACAGAATCTGTTTTTGATGCATAGTTTGCTTGTTTTGATGAAACTATCGATTTCTATCAGTGGATTAAGCCATGGAAAAGTTATATTACAGTAGCTACAATGCAAAACCAAAATATGAATTGGTTTTCAACAGTACTTAGAGTAGTGATTTGCTTTATTATACTAACGGATCTTACCGAGCTTTCTGTTGAGTTTTGTGTGGATGAAGTGTTCGAAGATCGAGGAGGTCCCGATGTGAGGAGAAGGAGGAGAGGCAAGAGATCAAGCTTGGGGATTCCCAAGGCACCCAAAGTAAATATTTAAGGAGACTCAAGCATCTAAGGTTGGGGATGCCCCGGAAGGCATCCCATCTTTCTTCAACAAGTATCGTATGTTTTCGGATTTGTTTCGTTCATGTGATATGTGCAAATCTTGGAGCGTCTTTTGCATTTAGTTTTCACTTTTATTTTATGAACCATGCTGGTATGAGATAGTCCTTGGTTGATTTATAGAATTCTCATTGCACTTCACTTATATATTTTTTGAGTATGCCTTTATAGAATGCTTCATGTGCTTCACTTATATCATTTGAAGTTTGGATTGCCTATTTCTCTTCACATAGAAAACCGCCATTTGTAGAATGCTCTTTTGCTTAACTTATATTTGTTAGAGTGTGGGCATATCTTTTGTAGAAAGATTTAATCTCTCTTGCTTCACTTATATCTATTTAGAGAGATGACAGGAATTGGTCATTCACATGGTTAGTCATAAAACCCTACATAAAACTTGTAGATCACTGAATATGATATGTTTGATTCCTTGAAATAGTTTTGCGATATAAAGATAGTGACATTAGAGTCATGCTAGTGGGTAGTTGTGGATTGTAGAAATACTTGTGTTGAAGTTTGTGATTCCCGTAGCATGCACGTATGGTGAACCGTTATGTAACGAAGTTGGAGCATGAGGTATTTATTGATTGTCTTCCTTATGAGTGGTGGTCGGGGACGAGCGATGGTCTTTTCCTACCAATCTATCCCCCTAGGAGCATGCACGTAGTACTTTGTTTTGATGACTAATAGATTTTTGCAATAAGTATGTGAGTCCTTTATGACTAATGTTGAGTACATGGTTTATACGCACTCTCACCCTTCCGTCATTGCTAGCCTCTTCGGTACCGTGCATTGCCCTTTCTCACCTTGAGAGCCGGTGCAAACTTCGCCGGTGCATCCAAACCCTATGATATGATATGCTCTATCACACATAAGCCTCCTTATATCTTCCTCAAAACAGCCACCATACCTACCTATCATGGCATTTCCATAGCCATTCCGAGATATATTGCCATGCAACTTCCATCATCTTCATATACATGACTTGAGCATCATTGTCACATTGCTTTCCATGATTGTAATATAGCTAGCATGATGTTTTCATGGCTTGTCTGTTTTTTGATGTCATTATTATGCTAGATCATTGCACATCCCGGCACACCGCCAGAGGCATTCACATAGAGTTATATTTTGTTCTAGTATCGAGTTGTAATATTGAGTTGTAAGTAAATAAAAGTGTGATGATCATCATTATTAGAACATTGTCCCATGTGAGGTTATCAAAATAAAAGTGGACGAAGAAGCCCCCCCCCCCCCAAAGAGAGAGGCCAAAGAAGCCAAAAAAATAAAAAAAGGAAAAAAGAAAAAAATGAGAGAAAAGAGAGAAGGGACAATGTTACTATCCTTTTACCACACTCGTGCTTCAGAGTGGCACCATGTTCTTCATAGAGAGAGTCTCTTATGTTGTCACTTTCATATACTAGTGGGAATTTATCATTATAGAACTTGGCTTGTATATTCCAACGATGGGCTTCCTCAAATGCCCTACGTCTTTAGCAAGCAAGTTGGATGCACACCCACTTAGTTTCAGTGTGAGCTTTCATACACTTATAGCTCTAGTGCATCTGTTGCATGACAATCCCTACTCCTCGCATTGACATCAATTGATGGGCATCTCCATATCCCGTTGATTAGCCACGTAGATGTGAGACTTTCTTCATTTTTTGTCTTCTCCACACAACCTCCATCATCATATTCTATTCCACCTATAGTGCTATGTCCATGGCTCGCGCTCATGTATTGCATTAAATTTGAAAAGGTTTGAGAACCTCAAAAGTATGAAACAATTGCTTCACTTGTCATCGGGGTTGTGCATGATTTGAATATTTTGTGTGGTGATGATGGAGTATAGCCAGACCATATGATTTTGTAGGGATAACTTTCTTTGGCCATGTTATTTTGAAAAGACATGATTGCTTTATTAGTACACTTGAAGTATTATTGTCTTAATGTCAAATGATAGACTATTGTTTTGAATCACTCGTGTCTTAATATTCATGCCATGATTAGTTACATGATCAAGATTATGCTAGGTAGCATTCCACATCAAAAATTATCTTTTTTTTATCATTTACCTACTCAAGGACGAGCATGAATTAAGTTTGGGGATGCTGATACATCTCCATCGTATCTATAATTTTTGATTGTTCCATGCCAATATTATACAACTTTCATATACTTTTGGCAACTTTTTATACTATTTTTGGGACTAACATATTGATCTAGTGCCCAGTGCCAGTTCCTGTTTGTTCCATGTTTTTTGTTTCGTAGAAAATCCATATCAAACGGACTCCAAATGGGATAAAAAATGACAGAGATTTTTTGGAATATATGTGATTTTTTGGAAGAAGAATCAATGTGAGACGATGCCTGAGGGGGCCACGAGGCAGGGGCGCGCCCCAGGTGGTCAGGCGCGCCATGGGCCCTCGTGGCCACCCCATAAGGCGGTTAGTGCTCTTCTTTCGCCGCAAGAAAGCCAATATCCGGATAGAAATCGGGTTAAAATTTCAGCCCAATCGGAGTTACGGATCTCCAGGAATTTAAGAAACGGTGAAAGGGCACAATCAGCGAACGCAGAAACAGAGAGAGACATATCGAATCTCGGAGGGGCTCTCGCCCCTCCGCCACCATGGAGGCCATGGACCAAAGGGTAAACCCTTTTCCAATCTAGGGAGAAGGTCAAGGAAGAAGAAGAAGAAGAAGAAGGGGGCTCTCTCCCCCTCTCTCCCGGTGGCGCCGGAACACCGCCGGGGCCATCATCGTGTGACGGTGATCTACACCAACACCTCCGTCATCTTCACCAACATCTTCATCACCTTCCCCCCATCTATCTACAGTGGTCCACTCTCCCGCAACCCGCTGTACCCTCTACTTGAACATGGTGCTTTATGCTTCATATTATTATCCAATGATGTGTTGCCATCCTATGATGTCTGAGTAGATTTTCGTTGTCCTATCGGTAACTGGTGAATTGCTACGATTGGTTTCATTTGCTTGTATTTATGTTGCTGTCCTTTGGTGCCCATCATATGAGAGCGCACGTGGATCACACCATAGGGTTAGTTGTATGTTGATAGGACTATGTATTGGAGGGCAAGAGTGACAGAAGCTTCAACCTAGCATAGAAATTGATGCATACGGGATTGAAGGGGGACCAATATATCTTAATGCTATGGTTGGGTTTTACCTTAGTGAACGTTAGTAGCTGCGGATGCTTGCTAATAGTTCCAATCATAAGTGCATAGAATTCCAAGTCAGGGATGACATGCTAGTAGTGGCCTCTCCCACATAAAACTTGCTATCGGTCTAGTAAAGTAGTCAATTGCTTAGGGACAATTTCGCAACTCCTACCACCACTTCTCCATACTCGCTATACTAACTTCATTGCTTCTTTACCTAAAATAGACCCTAGTTTTTATTTATGTGCTCTTTATATTCTTGCAAACCTATCCTGTTACACCTACAAAGTACTTTTAGTTTTATACTCGTTCTAGGTAAAGCGAACGTTAAGTGTGCGTAGAGTTGTATCGATGGTCGATAGAACTTGAGGGAATATTTGTTCTACCTTTAGCTCCTCGTTGGGTTCGACACTCTTACTTATCGAAAGAGGCTACAATTGATACCCTATACTTTTGGGTTATCAGAGTCTCAGAATGGTCGAGAGGTAAATATTTATATATGGGAAGTATTATTTTGGTTTCCGGAAAAAGTGTAGTTTTTTCGGTATTGTATCGGGAAGCTTCTATAAGGTTCCGGAAGATTGCGAAGGGGTCCGGAAATCCACAAGTGGGTCCACCATGACCCAAGGGGTAGAATGGGCTGCGGGGAGGTGCCCTGTCCTTATTGGGCTAGGCGCACCAAGTCTTCAAAAGCCCATGTGGCCAGGGGAGGCAAAAAAGGAAGGAGTCCTAGTAGGAATAGGATTGGACTTGGAGTCCAAGTCCTCTCCCCCTTAGCTATGCCCTAGGGCTTGGAGGGGCTGTTTGCCATGCCCCTCCACCTATATATAGAGGGGAGGGGCGCCCCAAGAGGACAGACCAAGCCCTTGGCGCCCCTCTCTCTCTCCCGTTAGTCCATAGTTCCACCGCCTCGTCCTGGCGATGCTTAGCGAAGCGCTGTTGGTACTCCACGACCACCATCACCAACACACCATCGTGTTGGTTGTGATCCCATCTACTTATCCTCTGTCACTTGCTGGATCAAGAAGGAGGAGGCGTCATCGAGCTACACCGTTGCAAAAGTTTGTTGTTTTGAGACACCACGTGATGATCGGGTGTGATAGACTCTATGTTCACATACAATGGGTGTAAGACAGATTCACACGCGCGGAATACTTGGGTTAAACTTGACGAGCCTAGCATGTACATACATGGTCTCGGAACACTAGAGACCGAAAGGTCGAACATGAGTCATATAGTAGATATGATCAACATGGAGATGTTCACCATTGATGACTACCCCATCTCACATGATGATCGGACATGGGTTAGTTGATTTGGATCATGTATCACTTAGACAACTTGAGGGATGTTGTTTTAAGTGGGAGTTAATTAGTAATTTGATTAATTGAACTTAATTTATCATGAACTTAGTCATAATAGTTTTGCACATCTATGTTGTAGATCAATAGCTCACGATATAGGTCCCTATATTTTTGATATGTTCCTAGAGAAAACTAAGTTGAAAGATGATAGTAGCAATGATGCAGACTGGGTCCGTGATCTGAGGATTATCCTCATTGCTGCACAGAATAATTATGTCCTTGATGCACAGAATAATTATGTCCTTGATGCACCGCTAGGTGACAGACTGCTACCTCTTTTAGCACCGCGTTGGTTTTCCCCAAAGAGGAAGTGATGATGCAGCAAAGTAGCGTAAGTATTTCCCTCAGTTTTTGAGAACCAAGGTATCAATCCAGTAGGAGGCTACGCGCGAGTCCCTCGTACCTGCACAAAACAAATAAATCCTCGCAACCAATGCAAATAGGGGTTGTCAATCCCTATAGGGCCACTTACGAGAGTGAGATCTGATAGATATGATAACATAATATTTCTGGTATTTATATGATAAAGATGCAACCTAAAATAAAAGCAAAGTAAATAGCAAGTAAATAACTAAGTAGTAGGAGATTGATATGATAAAGATAGACCCGGGGGCCATAGGTTTCACTAATGGCTTCTCTAGAGAGCATAAGTATTCTACGGTGGGTGAACAAATTACTGTTGAGCAATTGACAGAATTGAGCATAGTTATGAGAATATCTAGGTATGATCATGTATATAGGCATCACGTCCGAGACAAGTAGACCGACTCCTGCCTGCAACTACTACTATTACTCCACTCATCGACCGCTATCCAGCATGCATCTAGAGTATTAAGTTAAAAACAGAGTAACGCCTTAAGCAAGATGACATGATGTAGAGGGATAGACTCATGCAATATGAAGAAAACCCCATCTTATTATCCTCGATGGAAAAAATACAATACGTGCCTTGCTGCCCTTACTGTCACCGGGAAAGGACACCGCAAGATTGAACCCAAAGCTAAGCACTTCTCCCATTGCAAGAAAGATCAATCTAGTAGGCCAAACCAAACTGATAATTCGAAGAGACTTGCAAAGATAACCAATCATACATAAAAGAATTCAGAGAAGATTCAAATATTATTCATAGATAGACTTGATCATAAACCCACAATTCATCGGTCTCAACAAACACACCGCAAAAAGAAGATTACATCGAATAGATCTCCACAAGAGAGGGGGAGAACATTGTATTGAGATCCAAAAAGAGAGAAGAAGCCATCTAGCTATTAACTATGGACCCGTAGGTCTGAAGTAAACTACTCACACTTCATAGGAGAGGCTATGGTGTTGATGTAGAAGCCCTCCGTGATCGATGCCCCCTCCGGCGGAGCTCCGGAACAGGCCCCAAGATGGGATCTCGTGGATACAGAAAGTTACGGCGGTGGAATTAGGGTTTTGGCTCCTGTTCTGATCGTTTGGGGGTACGTGGGTATATATAGGAGGAAGAAGTACATCGGTGGAGCAACAGGGGCCCCATGAGGGTGGAGGGCGCGCCTCGGGGGGGGGGGGGGGGGTAGGCGCGCCCCTACCTCGTGGGCTCCTGTTAGCTGGCTTGACGTAGGGTCCAAGTCTCCTGAGTTGTATTCGGTGAGAAAATCATGTTCCCGAAGGTTTCATTCCGTTTGGACTCCGTTTGATATTCCTTTTCTTCGAAACCCTAAAACAGGCAAAAAACAACAATTCTGGGCTGGGCCTTCGGTTAATAGGTTAGTCCCAAAAATAATATAAAACTGGATAATAAAGACCAATAATGTCCAAAACAGTAGATAATATAGCATGGAGCAATAAAAAATTATAGATACGTTGGAGACGTATCAAGCATCCCCAAACTTAATTCCTACTCGTCCTCAAGTAGGTAAATGATAAAAACAGAATTTTTGATGCGGAGTGCTACTTGGCATAATTTTAATGTAATTCTTCTTAATTGTGGTATGAATATTCAGATCTGAAAGATTCAAGACAAAAGTTCATAATGACATAAAAACGATAATACTTCAAGCATACTAACTAAGCAATTATGTCTTCTCAAAATAACATGGCCAAAGAAAGTTCCCTACAAAATCATATGGTTTAGTCATGTTTCATTTTCGTCACACAAGAATGCTATCATCATGCACAACCCAGATGACAAGCCAAGCAATTGTTTCATACATTAGTAATCTCAAACCTATAAACTTTCACGCAATATATGAGCGCGAGCCATGGACATAGTACTATAGGTGGAATAGAATATAATGAGGGGGGTTATGTGGAGAAGACAAAAAAGGACAAAGTCTCACATCAAAGAGGCTAATCAATGGGCTATGGAGATGCCCACTGATTGATGTTAATGCAAGGAGTAGGGATTGCCATGCAACGGATGCACTAGAGCTATAAATGTATGAAAGCTCAACAAAAGAAACTATTGGGCGTGCATCCAACTTGCTTGCTCACGAAGACCTAGCGCACTTGAGGAGGCCCATTGTTGGAATATACAAGACAAGTTCTATAATGAAAAATTCCCACTAGTATATGAAAGTGATAACATGAGAGACTCTCTACTATGAAGATCATGGTGCTACTTTGAAGCACAAGTGTGGCAAAGGATAGTAACATTGTCCCTTCTCTCTTTTTCTCTCATTTTTTGGGCCTTTTCTTTTTATGGCCTTTCTCCTTTTTTTTGTTTTTGGGCCTTCTCTTTTTTATGGCCTTTCCTCTTTTATATATATATTCCTCACTTGGGACAATGCTCTAGAAAATGATGATCATCGCACTTCTATTTATTTACAACTCAATGATTACAACTCGATACTAGAACAAAAGATGACTCTATATGAATGCCTCCGGCGGTGTACCGGGATATGCAATGAACCAAGAGTGACATGTATGAAAGAATTATGAACGGTGTCTTTGCCACAAATACTATGTCAACTACATGATCTTGCTAAGCAATATGACAATGATGAATGTGTCATGATGAACGGAATGATGGAAAGTTGCATGGCAATATATCTCGGAATGGCTATGGAAATGCCATAATAGGTAGGTATGGTGGCTGTTTTGAGGAAGATATAAGGAGGTTTATGTGTGAAAGAGCGTATCATATCACGGGGTTTGGATGCACCGGCGAAGTTTGTGCCAACTCTCAATGTGAGAAAGGGCAATGCACGGTACCAAAGAGGCTAGCAAGGATGGAAGGGTGAGAGTGCGTATAATCCATGGACTCAACATTAGTCATAAAGAACTCACATACTTATTGGAAAAATCTACAAGTCATCAAAAACCTCGGTACTACGCGCATGCTCCTAGGGGGACAGATTGGTAGGAAAAGACCATCGCTCGTCCCCAACCGCCACTCATAAGGAAGACAATCAAATAACACCTCATGTTTCAAATTTGTTGCATAACGTTTACCATACGTTCATGCTACGGGACTTGCAAACTTCAACACAAGTATTTCTAAATTTCACAACTACTCAACTAGCATGACTTTGATATTATTACCTCCATGTCTCAAAACAATCATCGATCATCAAACTTCTCTTAGTATTCAACACACTCATAAGAAAGTTTTATAATTAATCTTGCATACCAAGCATATTAGGATTTTAAGAAAATTACCATGATATTAATACTCTCAAAATAATCTAAGTGAAGCATGAGAGATCAATAGTTTCTATAAAACAAATCCACCACCGTGCTCTAAAATATATAAGTGAAGCACTAGAGCAAAATTATATAACTCAAAAGATATAAGCGAAGCACATAGAGTATTATAACAAATTCCAAATCATGTATGGCTCTCTCAAAAGGTGTGTACAGAAAGGATGATTGTGGTAAACTAACAAATAAAGACTCAAATCATACAAGACGCTCCAAGTAAAACACATATCATGTGGTAAATAAAAATATAGCTCCAAGTAAAGTTACCGATAGAAGTAGATGAAAGAGGGGATGCCTTCCGGGGCATCCCCAAGATTTGGCTTTTAGGTGTCCTTAGATTATCTTGGGGGTGCCATGGGAATCCCCAAGCTTAGGCTCTTGCCACTCCTTGTTCCATAATCCATCAAATCTTTACCCAAAACTTGAAAACTTCACAACACAAAACTTAAAGTAGAAAACTCGTGAGCTCCATTAGCGAAAGAAAACAAAAGACAACTTCAAGGTACTGTAATGAACTCATTCTTTATTTATATGGGTGTTATACCTACTGTATTCCAACTTCTCTATGGTTTATAAACTAATTTACTAGCCATAGATTCATCAAAACAAGCAAACAACACACGAAAAACAGAATCTGTCAAAAATAGAACAGTCTGTAGTAATCTGTATCTACCGCAAGATCTGGAACCCCAAAAATTATAAAATAAATTTATGGACGTGGTGAATTTATCTATTAATCATCTTCAAAAAGAATTAACTAAATAGCACTCTCCAAATAAAAATGACAGCAGTTCTCGTGAGCGCTAAAGTTTCTGTTTTTTACAGCAAGTTCAACAAGACTTTCCCCAAGTCTTCCTAACGGTTCTACTTGGCACAAACACTAATTAAACACAAAAAAACACAACCAAAACAGAGGATAAATAATTTATTTATTACTAATCAGGGGCAAAAATCAAGGAATAAAAATAAAATTGGGTTGCCTCCCAACAAGCGCTATCGTTTAACGCCCCTAGCTAGGCATAACAAGCACGAATAGATCTAGGGATTGCCATCTTTGGTAGGCAATTCTTCAATGAGGCATCTACCATCTTTAGGAATTTCTTTCTTTTTATTAATTATCAAAATTTTAGGCACAAGATCGAAAAATTCATTCGTAACAAATGGTTCCTTAATGATAGCAAAAAGATTGGGATGAACACTTATAGATTTAAGATCCGCATTTTCCTTACTAGATAATTCACCCTTATTTTTAGGAACATACATAAGATTGGCAACTTTAGTGGAGGAACTTGGAGTATTCTTTACGGAAGAAAAAGCGGTTCCCAAATTGGTAATAATATTCTCAAGTTTATCGATCCTAACGGAATCGTGATTTATTTTCTCATTAACTATGGGTTCCTTTTCTTTAATATCTTTCAAAGTAACTCCTACTTTAGATCCATATTGAGAGATTCGGCTGTGGATCTTTTTATCCAAATTTTCAATTAACTCAACGGTAGCAACCTTATTTTCAATAATTTCAAGCCTTTGCATTACATGCTCCAAAGTTAATATAGTTCCATTAACCAAAAGAGGGGGGGAGCCAAATAAATCTAACATAGCGTTATGAGAATAAAAAGTATGGCTACCCAAAAAATTCCCTCCGGTAATAGTATCAAGAATATAACGGTGCCAAGGAGTAATGCCTACATAAAAATTGCGAAGGAGAATGGTAGTAGGCCGCTTCCTAGCAGATTTATTTTGAGCATTGCAAATTCTATACCAAGCATCTTCTAGATTTTCACCCTCCCTTTGCTTAAAATTTAGAATTTCAGTCTCGAGAGACAACGGAGAAGATAAGGGACTAGTCATAACGACAAGCAAGCAAACTAACACACAAGCAAACAAAAAGCAAGCGGGCAAAAAGAGGCAAATAGAGAAAGAGAGGGAGGATAGAGAGAGAGGGCGAATAAAACGGCAATGAATTGGGGGGAGAGGAAAACGAGAGGCAAATGGCAAATAATGTAATGCGGGAGATAAGGGTCTGTGATGGGTACTTGGTATGTTGACTTTTGCGTAGACCTCCCCGACAACGGCGCCAGAAATCCTTCTTGCTACCTCTTTTAGCACTGCGTTGGTTTTCCCTGAAGAGGAAGGGATGATGCAGCAAAGTAGCGTAAGTATTTCCCTCAGTTTTTGAGAACCAAGGTATCAATCCAATAGGAGGCTACGCACGAGTCCCTCGTACCTGCACAAAACAAATAAATCCTCGCAACCAACGCAAATAGGGGTTGTCAATCCCTATAGGGCCACTTACGAGAGTGAGATCTGATAGATATGATAACATAATATTTTTGGTATTTTTATGATAAAGATGCAAAGTAAAATAAAAGCAAAGTAAATAGCAAAGTAAATAACTAAGTAGTAGGAGATTGATATGATAAAGATAGACCCCGGGGCCATAG
Organism: Triticum monococcum; assembly: GCA_034509565.1. Classification (NCBI taxonomy): domain Eukaryota; kingdom Viridiplantae; phylum Streptophyta; class Magnoliopsida; order Poales; family Poaceae; genus Triticum; species Triticum monococcum. The sequence continues at coordinate 142,443,547 of CM067841.1, read as the reverse complement.
GTTTCACTAATGGCTTCTCCCGAGAGCATAAGTATTCTTCAGTGGGTGAACAAATTACTGTTGAGCAATTGACGGAATTGAGCATAGTTATGAGAATATCTAGGTATGATCATGTATATAGGCATCACGTCCGAGACAAGTAGACCGACTCCTGCCTGCATCTACTACTATTACTCCACTCATCAACCGCTATCCAGCATGCATCTAGAGTATTAAGTTAAAAACAGAGTAACGCCTTAAGCAAGATGACATGATGTAGAGGGATAGACTCATGCAATATGAAGAAAACCCCATCTTGTTATCCTCGATGGCAACAATACAATACATGCCTTGCTGCCCTTACTGTCACCGGGAAAGCACACCGCAAGATTGAACCCAAAGCCAAGCACTTCTCCCGTTGCAAGAAAAATCAATCTAGTAGGCCAAACCAAACTGATAATTCGAAGGGACTTGCAAAGATAACCAATCATACATAAAGGAATTCAGAGAACATTCTAATATTATTCATAGATAGACTTGATCATAAACCCACAATTCATCGGTCTCAACAAACACACTGCAAAAAGAAGATTACATCGAATAGATCTCCACAAGAGAGGGGGAGAACATTCTATTGAGATCCAAAAAGAGAGAAGAAGCCATCTAGCTACTAACTATGGACCCGTAGGTCTGAAGTAAACTACTCACACTTCATCGGAGAGGCTATGGTGTTGATGTAGAAGCCCTCAGTGATCGATGCCCCCTCCGGCGGAGCTCCGGAACAGGCCCCAAGATGGGATCTCGTGGATACAGAAAGTTACGGCGGTGGAATTAGGGTTTTGGCTCATGTTCTGATCGTTTGGGGTATGTGGGTATATATAGGAGGAAGAAGTACGTCGGTGGAGCAATAGGGGCCCCACAAGGGTGGAGGGCGCGCCTGGGGGGGGGGGGGGTAGGCGCCCCCCTACCTTGTGGGCTCCTGTCAGCTGGCTTGACGTAGGGTCCAAGTCTCATGAGTTGTATTCGGTGAGAAAATCACGTTCCCGAAGGTTTCATTCCATTTGATATTCCTTTTCTTCGAAACCCTAAAATAGGCAAAAAAACAACAATTCTGGGCTGGGCCTCCGGTTAATAGGTTAGTCCCAAAAATTATATAAAAGTGGATAATAAAGCCCAATAATGTCCAAAACAGTAGATAATATAGCATGGAGCAATCAAAAATTATAGGTACGTTGGAGACGTATCACAGACCTATTGCAGGAGCAGATGCAGATGTTATGACATTTGGCAAGCTCGATAAGATGACTACTTAATAGTTTAGTGCGCCATGCTTTATGGCTTAGAACCGGGACTTCAAAAACATTTTGAATGCCACAGAGCATATGAGATGTTCCAAGAGCCGGAATTGGTATTTCAGACTCATGCCCGTGTCGAGAGGTATGAGACCTCTAACAAGTACTTTGCCTACAAGATGGGGGAGAATATCTCAACTAGTGAGCATGTGCTTAGAATGTCTGGGTACTACAATCGCTTGAATCAAGTAGGAGTTAATCTTCCAGATAAGATAGTGATGGACAAAGTTCTCTAGTCACTATCACCAAGCTACTAGAACTTCATGATGAACTATAAAGGGATGACGAAAACGATTCCTGAGCTCTTCGCGATGCTGAAATTGGCGAAGGTAGAAATCAAGAAAGAGCATCAAGTGTTGATGATTAACAAAATCACTAGTTCCAATAAAAAGGGAACGGTAAAGAAAGGGAACTTCAAGAAGAATGGCAAGCAAGTTGCCACTCCCGGGAAGAAGCCCAAAGCCGGACCCAAGCCTGAAACTGAGTGCTTTTACTGCAAAGGGAATGGTCACTGGAAGCGGAACTGCCCCAGATACTTGGCGGATAAGAAGGATGGAAAAGTAAACAAAGGTATATTTGATATACATGTTATTGATGTGTACTTTACTAGTTTTTATAGCAACCCCTGGGTACTTGATACCGGTTCAGTTGCTAAGATTAGTAACTCGAAACAGGAGTTGCAGAATAAACAGACTAGTTAAGGGCGAGGTGACGATGTGTGTTGGAAGTGATTCCTAGGTTGATATGATCACCATCGTGCACTCCCTCTACCTTAGGGATTAGTGTTGAACCTAAATAAATGTTACTTGGTGTTTGTGTTGAGCATGAATATGATTTGATCATGTTTGTTGCAATATAGTTATTCATTTAAGTCAAAGAATAATTGTTGTTCTATTTACATGAATAAAACCTTCTATGGTCATACACCCAATGTGAATGGTTTATTGAATCTAGATCATAGTGATGCACATATTCATAATATTGATGTCAAAAGATGCAAAATTGATAATGATAGTGCAACATACTTATGGCACTGCCGTTTAGGTCATATTGGTGTAAAGCGCATGAAGAAACTCCATGCAGACAGGCTTTTGGAATCACTTGATTATGAATCATTTGATACTTGTGAACCATGCCTCATGGGAAAGATGACTAAAACTCCGTTCTCCATAACAATGGAGCGAGCTAATGACTTACTGGAAATAATATATACCGACGTATGCGGTCGGATGAGTATTGAAGCACGCGGCGGGTATCGTTATTTTCTGACCTTCACAGATGATTTGAGCAGATATGAGTATATCTACTTAATGAAACACAGTGTGAAATATTTGAAAAGTTCAAAGAATTTCAGATTAAAATGGAGAATCATCGTAACAAGAAAATAAAGTTTCTATGATCTGATCGCTGAGGCAAATATTTGAGTTAGGAGTTTGGCCTTCATATAAAATAATGTGGAATAGTTTCACAGCTCATGCCACCTAGCACACCACAACATAATGGTGTGTCCGAATGTCGTAACCATACTTTATTAGATATGGTGCATTCTATGATGCCTCTTACCGATTTGCCACTATCATTTTGGAGTTGTGCATTAGAGACAGTCGCATTCATGTTAAATAGGGCACCGTCTAAATCCGTTGAGATGACACAGTATGAACTGTGGTTTGGCAAGAAACCTAACTTGTCATTTCTTAAAAGTTTGGGGATGTGACGCTTATGTCAAAAGGCTTCAGCCTGATAAGCTTGAACCCAAAGCGGAGGAGTGCGTCTTCATAGGATACCCCGAGGAAACCATTGGGTACACCTTCTACCACAGATCTGAAGGCAAGATATTTGTTGCTAAGAATGGATCCTTTCTAGAGAAGGAGTTTCTCTCGAAAGAAGTGAGTCGAAGGAAAGTAGAACTTGATGAGGTAATTGTACCTTCTCTCGAGTTGGAAAGTAGCACATCAGAGAATTTTTTTCCCGTGATGCCTACACCAACTAGAGAGGAAGCTAATGATGATGATCATGAAACTTCAGATCAATTTACTACTGGACCTCGTAGGTCGAACAAAGCACATTCCGCACTAGAGTGGTACGGTAATCCTGTCCTAGAAGTCATGTTATTAGACCATGACTAACCTATGAACTATGGAGAAGCTATGATGAGCCCAGATTCCGGCAGATGGCTTGAGGCCATAAAATCTGAGATAGGATCCATGTATGAGAACAAAGTGTGGACTTTGGTGGATTTGCCCGATGATCGGCAAGCCACTGATAATAAATGGATATTCAAGAAGAAGACTGACGCTGATAGTAATGTCACTATCTACAAAGCTCGAGTTATCGCAAAAGGTTTTCGACAAGTTCAAGGAGTTGACTACGATGAGACTTTCTCACCCGTAGTGATGCTTAAGTCTATCCGAATCATGTTAGCAATTGCCACATTTTATGATTATAAAATCTGGCAAATGGATGTCAAAACTGCATTCCTTAATGGATATCTTAAAGAAGAATTGTATATGATGCAACCATAAGGTTTTGTCGATCCTAAAGGTGCTTCCAAAGTGTGCAAGCTCCAGCGATCCATCTATGGACTGGTGCAAGCATCTCGGAGTTGGAATATACGCTCTGATAAGGTGATCAAAGCATATGGTTTTATACAGAGTTACGGTGAAGCCTATATTTACAAGAAAGTGAGTGGGAGCTCTGTAGCATTTCTGATAATATATGTGGATGCCATATTATTGATTGGAAATGATATAGAATTTCTGGATAGCATAAAAGGATACTTGAATAAGAATTTTTTCAATGAAAGACCTCGGTGAAGCTGCTTACACATTAGGCATCAAGATCTATAGAGATAGATCAAGACGCTTGATAAGACTTTCACAAAGCACATACCCTGATAAAGTTTTGAAGAAGTTCAAAATGGATCAGTCAAAGAAAGGGCTCTTGACTGTGTTACAAGGTGTGAAGTTGAGTAAGACTCAAAGCCCGACCACGACAGAAGATAGAAATAGAATGAAAGTCATTCCCTATGCCTCAGCCATATGTTCTATAAAGTATGCCATGCTGTGTACCAGACCTATTGTGTGCCCTGCCATGAGTTTGGCACATGGGTACAATAGTGATCCAGGAGTAAATCACTGGATAGTGGTCAAAATTATCCTTAGAGAACTAAGGAAATATTTTCTCGGTTATGGAGGTGATAAAGAGTTCGTCGCAAAGAGTTATGTCGATGCAAGCTTTGACACCGATTCAGATGACCATGAGTATCATTCTGTATCCATATTGAAAGTGGGAGCAATTATCTAGAGTAGCTCTATGCAGAGCATTGTAGACATAGAAATTTGCAAAATACTTACGGATCTGAATGTGACAGACCCATTGACTAAACTTCTCTCACAAGCAAAACATGATCACACCTTAGTACTCTTTGGGTGTTAATCACATGGCGATGTGAACTAGATTATTGACTCTAGTAAACTCTTTGGGTGTTGATCACATGGCGATGTGAACTATGGGTGTTAATTACATGGCGATGTGAACTAGATTATTAACTCTAGTGCAAGTGGGAGACTGATGGAAATATACCCTAGAGGCAATAGTAAAATTGTTATTATTATATTACCTAAATCATGATAAAGGTTTATTATTCATGCTATAATTGTATTGACCAGAGACTTAAATACACGTGTGGATACATAAACAAATACCAGTCCCTAGTAAGCCTGTACTAGACCAGCTCATTGATCAAAGATGGTTAAGGTTTCCTAACCATAGACATGACTTGTCATTTGATAATGAGATCACATCATTAGGAGAATGATGTGATGGACAAGACCCATTCGTTAGCTTAGCATACTCATCGTTCAGTTCTATTGCTATTGTTTTCTTCATGTCAAATACATATTCCGTAGACTATGCGATTATGCAACTCCCAGATACCGGAGGAATACCTTGTGTGCTATCAAACGTCACAACGTAACTGGGTGATCATAAATATGCTCTATAGGTATCTCCGAAGGTGTCTGTTGAGTTGGCGTGAATCGAGATTGAGACTTTCCACTCCGTGTATCGGAGAGGTATCTCTGGGCCCTCTCGGTAATACACCTCAAGTGAAGCATGGAAGTGAAGTGACTAAGGAGTTAGTTGCAAGATGATGTATTATGGAACGAGTAAAGAGACTTGCCCATAACGAGATTGAACTAGGTATAGAGATACCGATGATCGAATCTCGGGCAACTAACATACCAACAAACAAAGGGAATTATGTATGTTGTCATAAAGGTTCAACCGATAAAAGATCTTCGTGGAATATGTAGGAATAAATATGGGCATCCAGATCCCGCTATTGGTTATTGACCAGAGAGGTGTCTCGGTCATGACTACATAATTCCCGAACCCGCAGGGTCACACGCTTAACGTTCGCTGACACTAGAGTAGTATTGGGATATTTGATGAGTGGTAAAAAATGTTGTTCGGAGTCCCAGATGAGATTCCGGACGTCATGAGGAGTTTTGGAATGGTCAATAGGTAAAGATTTATATATGGGAAGTCATATTTTGGGTTCCGGAAAAAAGTGCAGTTTTTTCGGTATTGTACCGGGAAGCTTCTAGAAGGTTTCGAAGGATTCCAGAGGGGTCCGGAAGTCCACAAGTGGGTCCACCACGACCCAAGGGCTAGCATGTGATGCGGGGAGGTGCCATGGCCTTATTGGGCTAGGCGCACCAAGTCCTCAAAAGCCCATGTGGCTTGGGAAGGCAAAAAAGGAAGGAGTTCTAGTAGGAATAGTATTGGACTTGGAGTCCAAGTCCTCTCCCCCTTAGCTGCGCCCTAGGGCTTGGAGGGGCTGTTTCCCACTCCCCTCCACCTATATATAGAGGGGAGGGGGTGCCTCAAGAGGACATACCAAGCCCGTGGCACCTCTCTCTCTCCCGTTACTTCGTAGTTCCACCGCCTCGTCCCGGCGACGCTTAGCGAAGCACTGGCGGTACTCCACCACCACCACGCCGTCATGTTGGCTGTGCTTCCATCTACTTCTCCTCGCTCGCTTGCTGGATTAAGAAGGAGGAGACGTCATCGAGCCGCATGTTTGCTAAACTCGGAGGTGTCGTCCGTTCGGCACTAGATCAGTTGGATCGTGGTCAGATCGCGAAGAGTACGACTACATCAACCACGTTGTTAAACGCTTCCGCTTACGGTCTACGAGGGTATGTAGACACACTCTCCCCACTCATTGCTATGCATCTCCATGGATAGATCTTGCGTGTGCATGGAATTTTTTTTGTTTTCCATGCAATGATTCCCAACAATAGACCGATGAATCTCATCTGGAAAACTGCTGAAGCGGAAGGCGAATATTGAGCCTTCATTGATGTTGAAGGTCTTTGCTTCTTTAGGCCAGTGCCTGCAGATGATTGACCGTCCATCCTTCGTCCTCTTCAGGAACACTTCAATATTGAACCATGGGTGTTGTATGAATACCTTCCTCGCCTCCTGACCATACAAGTGGTTTGAGAGGTAATCATTAGTGAACTGCTTTGGAAAGGCCTGAAAACAAGGATATGCATAAATATCTTCTCTAGATTTGAAATGGCGCAAAGGAATTAAAAAGACAATGTATAACAGTTAGTGCCATCCCGTAGTGAACTGATGTCTTCTTCATTGTGCAGACAAAGATCTTGTTGTTTTTTTGTCTCTAATTTCTTTATCGTAACAATCTTTCTGAGTGACTTGACTGATATTAATGGACAACTCATTTCCACATATGCAAAAAGCGTCAAACAGTGGGTCAAAACCTATGACAACAGGACCTACACGTGTAAGACCAAATTGTTAAAAACCTAATATTTAAAAACAAGAAGCGGAAAGGTGTCTTATTAACTACAACATGCCTAATATTTAAAAACAAGCAAACGTAGTCATTCAAACTTGTATTGTGCAGGTCTAAGTACACTAGTTATTGGCCCTGCTTGGATCCATGGGTTAGAGTTAGTTTGAGCTCAAATAACCCTAAAGTATCCAACCATGAGGGCTAGTTTGGGCTAGCTGTGTCAAACTCACCCAAAATAACTATCCCACCCAAGAGGTGCTGATTGGGGCTAGTTCTCCTAGTGCATTTATTGTCAATCTAACACTGTCATCCAAACACCTCTTTGGCTAGAGTTAGTTCAGGGTTAGTCATTGTTTAATATCATTGTTATTTAGGAAATGTAGGATAGCATAGGATTTATTCTACCTTGACTTGTACTCCAAGATGACCATGTACTCCTATATATATGCCCACGAGGCTCAAGCAATACAATCAACTATTCCACCAATTTCTCTCTCTCCCTTTTAACTGTCATGAGCTAGAAACTAACTCTAACCTCTAGCTAAGTTAGAGTATCCAAATAGTGCCATTAATTGTTAAATCAAATGGAAAGGCGTGTTCAATACTCCCTTCGGTCCTTTTTACTCTGCATATAAGAATTGTCTGAAGTTAAACTTCATAAAGTTTGACCTTATTTATATGAAGAAAATATCAACATCTACCATGGTAAAGTTATACAATATGAAAATTTAAGTCATGACACATGTACTGATATTTATTTAATATTGCGAATGTTGGTATTTTGTTCTATAAATTTGGTCAAACTTTACGAGGTTTGAATTTAGACAAATCTTATATGCGAACTAAAAAGATTCAGAGGGAGTACAACATGCTTAACAACAACCAAATATAGTCATTCATAGAGCTATTGTTAAATTTGGTATTGATGAAATTGAACTGCATACTTCATATTAGCACATATAGAACATCACACTGTTAATAACTGAAATAAACAAGGCATACTACGAACAACCAAAGATGGCAATTGAAACTGGACATATGCTAACTACAAACAACTGAACAACCATAAACCGTAGAAATAAACAAGGCGTAAGGCACACAACCAAATATAGCAATAAATACTGGACAGGTTCTCATTACAAAAGGGGTTCGAGAAAACAAATCACGTGTTTCCTCACTTGTCACAGATTGGCTCCTCCTCGTGGTCGCCGTCGATGAGGCATGACTTGTCAGCTGAGGATCCCAAGCCAGCGTCACAGAACATGCCCTTTAGAAATGACAAAAGGGGTTCCATGGCGATGAAGGATGGAAAATTGTTCATAACGAGCTGCAGGAGATCACCGTTAGGGCCATCAATGAGATCAACCACTATCGAACCCAAAGGGTAGGGGGTGGGTGAGGGATTCCTGGACTAAGGGGTCCTCGGGTGTCCGGCCTGTTGGCCATGGGCCGGACTAATGGGCTGTGAAGATACGAAGACCGAAGACCGGACCCATGTCTGGATGGGACTCTCCTTGACGTGGAGGGCAAGTTGGCGACCAAATATGTAGATTCCTTTCTTTGTAACCGACCCCGTGTAACCCTAGATCCTCCCCGTGTCTATATAAACTGAAGGACTTAGTCTGGAGAGGAGATTCATTACCATAGCCATACAAGCTAGGCCTCTAGGGTTTAGCCATTATGATCTCATGGTAGATCAACTCTTGTAATACTCATATTCATTAATATTAATCAAGCAGAACATAGGGTATTACCTCCATAGAGAGGGCCCGAACCTGGGTAAACATCGTGTCCCCTGTCTCTTGTTACCATCGACCTTAGACGCACAACTCGGGACCCCCTACCCGAGATCCGCCGGTTTGACACCGACATTGGATCTTTCTTCTTTAAACACAACATCCGTGACGAATGGCTCGCCCGCCACCCCGGCCAAGAGAAGCCAAAGTCCATGGCAGCCCTCATGGCACTCATGACCCGCTTTTGCGCGAGCGAAGATAGTCGGCTGGCCCATAGCAAAAACAACGCAAGCGACGCCGGCACCCCTGAAGTTAAAAATAACATAGACAAGTCTCGATGCAACAGATACAAGTGACGAAACAATAATGACAACACCGAGGATACGACGGTCAATGCCGGATTCAGTGGCTCTAAGTCCGGTCAGCGGAAGAAGCCGTTTCAAAAGAAAAATTCGGGCCCATCTAGCTTGGACCGCATACTTGATCGTCTGTGCCAGATTCATGGCACCCCAGACAAACCACCCAATCACACCAATAGAGATTGTTGGGATTTTAAACAGGCCGGAAAGTTAAATGCCGAAAACAAGGATAAGGGATCGCAAAGCGAGGACGACGACGAGGAGCCCCGACCGCTGAACATAGGGGGACAGAAGAAGTTTCCCCCTCAGGTCAAAATGGTGAAATGATATATGCTACCCACATCCCCAAGAGGGAGTGTAAGCGCGCGCTCAGGGACGTCTACGCGATAGAGCCAGTCGCCCCAAAATTTAATCCATGGTCGTCATGCCCGATCACTTTTGATCATTGGGTTCATCCGACCATCATCCGTCATGGCGGTTCAGCCGCACTGGTCCTGGACCCAATAATTGATGGGTTCCACCTTATGTGAGTCCTGATGGATGGTGGCAGCAGCCTCAACTTGCTCTATCAGGATACAATGCGCAAAATGGGAATTAATCCATCACGAATCAAACCCACAAAGACTACCTTCAAAGGAGTCATACCAGGTGTAGAGGCCCGCTATACGGGCTCAATCATGCTAGAGGTCGTCTTCGGATCTCCGGACAATTTCCGAAGCAAGGAGTTAATCTTCGACATAGTCCCCTTTTGCAGCGGCTATCACACACTGCTCGGACGGACCGCATTCGCTCGATTTAACGCAGTGCCACACTATGCCTATCTCAAGCTCAAGATGCCCGGTCCACATGGCGTCATAACAGTCAATGGAAATACAGAACGCTCCCTCCGTACAGAAGATCACACAGCTGACTTAGCAGCAGAAGTACAGAGCGGCCTTCTCAAGCAGAACCTTTATTCGGCTGCCGAGCCCACAGACACCGTCAAGAGGGTCCGAACTACCCTGCAGCAGGATAGCTCGGCTCGTCAGGAGCTCGACTAGCAATCCGGCCTCCGTCTCAGTCCCGATCAAGTGGTGGCATTCATACCGCATGTACATAACTACACACTCAAAATTCCATGGGCATCCACGGAGGCATAGCTAGCTTGTGATCCACAGTACGGCTCAACCAACACCGGATACACACATACTTTCACTTTTATCCATTTGCTTTTAAGGTTTCAATCCCGCAGGCCCCATCTGATGGCCTGGTCATCGGTACTCTTGAAAGACAAACACACCAAGGCGGCAAGAAGCACAAGCATATGGGGGACTTCTCTAGGTGGTTTCGTTAACGATCACTCTACCTGTTTTTCAGGACCCGCGTGCAGCTCTCCCTTGGTTAAGGCATAGTAACTAGCCTCCTGCTTATTTGCATTACTTGTATAAACACGCTTTAACATACCAATGAAATTATAATAAGAACAGTCTGTGGCTCAAATTTTACGGCCCTAGCTTATCACTTTTGGAGATATGCCCTGGAGGCAATCATGTATGATGATATTTCCTATGTGTTTATGAATAAAGATAGTCCTTGGACATTATCAATGATGTGTATCAACAAGTACGTGACTTGTTTGCGGGACTATGCATTGTATGATGAATGTCCTAAAAGGTCCCTAGTCGAAAGGGCTGTGTGGACGCGGAACCAACTAGACTAGCATATGACACAGTCGATGGCTTGGTCTCACTAGCCATGGGGCATGGGATGCTAACCGGATAATATGGACTCGGAAGGATCTGGTCAGATTCGACGTAGTCGGATCCGAGTGGAGATAAAGTCCGAGCCGGACAGGCCCAACTATGAGACGTAGCAATATGTCATCTGTGAGTCTCTAGAACAACGCACGTTCTATGACCTAAGACCTGAGCTGTAGCATGTACTCGGGATGGTAATAGACTTGCTTCGGGCCAACCAAACTCTACTCCATGACCGGGTAGTTACAAAGGTAGGTTTTGGGCTTGTCCAGAACCATGCTGCGAGACATGGTCGAGCAAGATGGGATTTGCCCCTCCGATCAGGAGAGATATACTCTGGGGCCCCACGTGATCCGACCAGGATAAGCATGGCCATGCGACAAGGATTACGATATAATCCCGTTTGTGGTCGGCATCACTGGAACGAGAAAGAGGTTGGGCTAGCACAAGGATGACAGACTCGCCTTGAGCCCGACAACATATATCGTGTGGCAAAAGGAATGGAAGTGTGATGCACAGGTTCGCCTAACCAGCTTCAACGTCTGCTTGGTGGTCGGCACACCTTGCTAGAGGCCGCTACCAGCCATGTAGTCCGGAGGTGATCCGAACCGCGACCAAGCCGGCTTGAACCTAAGGGGTCGCGCGCTTAAGGGAAGGAACCTACGAGGTCAGATCCGAGGACACTCGTCGGATGTGATCCGAGCTGTATTCGGATTGTGGCAGAGTAGACTTGTGGGCTTTAGGGTCCGTGCGAGGCCCAAGTATTGAGCCCGTGATGGACACCTATATAAAGTGGGGTGTGGCAATCTGATGAGGGTTTGATCGCTTTGGCGCTGTCACTAGGGTTTGCATGTGTTGCGAATAGACACCTCCACTCGCCGCCGGTTGTGTGATCGGACCTAGCAGTCCGCCGCACGATGTTCCTCCTGCATGCGCGAATACCGTTAGAGGCGGTGCACTTGCGCCGCTCCGGAGAACTTGTACGTGGGAATCGACTACCAGCTGTACGAGGGAGATCGGACGAGGAGGAGACGATCCACGCGGACGCGCTGCCCCAACTCTTCTTCCGCTGCACGGCACTGCGCGTCTAGTTGTAACGAACTGTGATCCATCTCCTGTAGCATGTTCTTGGTTGTTCTGCATGTAGGAAATTTTAATTTGCAGTCAGCGCACCCTATCGTAGAACCCAACAATCACTTGTTCTTCTTTTTCTTCCTATTTTGTCTTTCCTTTTCTGGTAACTTTATTAGGTAGCACCCGTACACTTTGGTACATTTGATGTTTGCCAGGGGCTTCATAGCACCTCACACTACGGCAACAAAAGTCCGTACACTTTTTATAGTATAGTTCGGCACCCCGAATTTAGCATTATATCCTTGGCTCCGAATCATGTCTTTGGTCAATAGTTGGGTTGCCCGGCTCCTGTGCTTGCTACCTTACGTTCCGCTATATCGGCTAAGGTAGTAAAGGGAGAACTACTACGATTGTGCCTTGGTTTATCCAAAGGAGCACCTCATGATGCGGCGAGAGCCGGTCAGCTGTTCGGAGGATGCAAATCATTGGAGATTTCTTCCGCATCACGTGAAGGATCGGTACTTCCCGATCAGACGCTTGCAACACTCTGGTTCGGATACTAGGGGTTGCGCCCATGTTTTTATTGTCAAACTCCTATGGCTAAGTGAGGGCGTTAACGCCGCATAGTCCGATTGCCTGGTTCGTTGTGCTAAACAACTCCTTCAAGGACCATATAATTGGATCAAGATTGTTTAGATTCCATCACGAACACCTCCGTACTACCTACGTGGGGGCAGAAGCCGATGACTGGAAAACCCTCAGATTTCATACAACACGGCCGCACAGGAGGAAAAATTTAAAACATAAACAAGCATTATATTGCAAACCCACTTTGTTTCATCATACAAGGCAAAGACAACACGAATGTATTCATTCGAAAATAATGTCTTGCCCACACTGCATTGCTACAATGCAAGACCCCTCTAGGACATCCGCAAAATAACGCTCAGGTGTGCGGTGCTCCTTGCCCTCCGGTGGCCCCTTGCTCTTGTTGGACCTCGTCCCAAAGCTCCTGTTGGACCTCGTTGACCCGGGCCTTGAGCTTCTTATGAGTGGTCTACTCCTTGACAACCTTCTCCTCGGCTTCGGCCAGGGCTTGTCTCAGGGCCTCGACTTCGGTGGTCGCTTCTATACATATCATGACACTTCGGTCAATGCATATCATTTTACCTTTTTCGAATACATAACGGGTTATCACATACCTTGTTTTTCTTGGAGCTGCCTCCTCACCTGGCCGAGCTCCCCCTCGGCCTGCTCCAGTCTCCGCTTTAGTTCGGAGACCTCGGCAGTATGTGAGGCTGCGGCCAATAGCGACGCCTGCGTATTCATTTCAGACACTTTAGTTAGTTCCCTGCAATAAAGGATTGATCCTTTGTCTGGCCTTTTCTTTCCGAACGCCGGACAATGTCTCAGGGGCTACTATCTATATGGGGGTTTTCTCTTTTTGCGTCGCTTACCCCAAAACCTGTCAACAGGCTGCTGCAGGCTTCGGTTAGTCTGCTCTTGGCGGACTGAACCCTTTCAATCACCGTGCCCATAAGAACACGGTGCTCATCCACAATGGAAGTGCCTCACAGTGTTTCCAGCAGATTATCCGGTGCCCCTGGTTGGACAGGGGTCACCAGTGGAATAGGCACACCCCTTCTTTTGAAGAAGGTTGCGTGCCGGATTCCGGAGCCGCATCGGTCTCCGGAATCGAGTCCGGCTGAGGGCCGAACTGAATATGACCCTCCTCACCACCAGTCTCCACGGGGATTGGCTCCCCTGGTGTCCGGTGATGGAGGCATCGCCTTTTGGCGCTTCCCGAGCCGCTCCCTGGCCTGGGAAAGTCCTTTGGGACAGCACCTCCGTGTTGTCCTTGGCCGTGGGGGAGTGAGCGCCCGGCGGTGACTCGCTGGCCATCGCCTTTGAATCCAACGAACCTCATGACAAGGATCACTGGGAGCTGTCGTGGGCCGGACTGCAATAGCATAACTAATCATGTCAATACAACGAAGAGGAGAGGCTAGATTTATGGGCATGTATGAGTATGTATGAGTCCTAGCACTTACGATGCAACCCGAGGCTTATTGCGGGGCATCTTTCCGGAATGTTGTCGACGTCCCACGTGGAGTTATCCGCAAGGGAGCCCTTCCCTTTCTTGGGCGTCTCTACCTCCAGGTTTGTGGAGGCCGCCCTCTTCTTCTTTCCCTCATCAAAGGGAGGGTTGTTCTCCTCCTCCTCCTCATTGTCGACGTCTTCGGCGACGGAGGAGCGGGTCTTGTCTTCGGATGTCACGTCCGAAGTGCCCTTACGGCGGGGGCCACTCCGGACCCCCTTGGCCTTCCCTGTGGCCTTCTTCTCCGGCGCCTTATAGGGTGCCGACACCAGCATCTTCGCTAAACACGGGATGACTGGTTCTTCAGGCAGCGGAGCCGGACATCGGATCCGCTTCGCCTTCTCCATCCACTCCTGAAGAGGCCATAATAATGAAAGCTTAGATATCATCCTTGAAACAAGCAAGTAGAGGATGCGGTAAAGATTTACCTTGTTGGCAGGGCAATTAATGCTATAGCCGCGGTCTGAGCCTGTGGCCGGCGGTGCCTCGTTGCCCTTGATAAGCAACTTCCAAGCATCTTCGTGGGTTTTTTCGAAGAGCCTCTCTAGGGTTTGGTGCTTCTTCAGATTAAAATCCCATAGAGAGTGACTTCGGCTTTGGTAGGGGAGAATCCGGCGAACTAGCATCACCTGGATTACATCGACAAGTTTGACATCTTTGTCCACCATGCTTTGAACGTGCGTCTGCAGCGCTGTCAGCTCGTCTAGCGAACACCAGTTTGGGCTCTTCTCGACCCAGGAGGTGAGTCGCATGGGAGCGCCAGAGTTGAATTCGGCAGCTGCGGCCCAGGTGGCGTCGCGGGGTTCTGTGATGTAGAACCAATGCTTCTGCCATTCTTTTATAGTCTCCATGAAAGTGCCTTTTGTCCAGGAGACATTGGCCAGCTTGCTCACCATGGCGCCTCCGCACTTCGCGTGCTGGCCATCCACCACCTTCGGCTTCACATTGAAGACCTTGAGCCATAGCCTGAAGTGGGGTTGGATGCGGAGGAAGGCCTCACACACGACGATGAACGCCGAGATGTTGAGGAAGGAGTTCGGGGATAGATCATGGAAATCTAGCCCATAATAGAATATAAGCCCGCAGACGAAGGGGTGGAGTGGAAACCCAAGCCCGCAGAAGAAATGAGGAATGAATACCACCCTCTCACTAGGCCTCGGTGTGGGGACAATTTGCCCCTGGGCTGGAAGACGGTGGGCGATTTCCTTCGCCAGGTACCTAGCCGCCTGAATCTCGGCGATGTCCTCCTCCTTGACGGAGGAGGCCATCCACTTGCCTTGACCTCCGGATCTGGACATGGTTGAGTGCTTGCTCGAATGGGAAAAATATGAGAACTTGGGTGCTGGAGCTCAAGAGTGGAAGGGCAGAGGAAGAGAGAAGGCGTGGGAGAAGAAAGGGGATTCTTATCTCCTTATAAGGGCAGTGAATATTGAACGCCTCCCTGCTCACCTTAAAATTTGTGTCGGCGTTCTGGGAACGGGGGTCCCCAGACTTGCCTGCCTGCAGCCTGCGGCGTGGCTCAAGCGGGGGCCCAGCACGGCCCATCTTCATCAGCTCAAGCTCAAGACCCTCACGAGGGGCCAAGCCTCGCGGGGCGGACAATAGGAAGCTTCCTCAGAGGCAGCCTCATCAGGCAGGCTCGCGAGGAGGCGGAGAGATCAAGGCATGGGTACCTTGCGAGGAACCCATGACGCAAGCCATGACGATCGAGACCAGGCGGGCGCCGGCCCGTGCAGTGCCCTTGTTTCCCCTTTTGTGCAAAGGGGGCAAGCACAGGCCAAGGCATCAGGCAAAGGTTACCATTCTGGTGCAGCGAGACCAAGACCAGCCGGACGGCAGGACGGAGGTCACCGTGGAGCCCAAGACGGCGTCATCGCCAGTGCTTTTGGCAGCCGAAGACCACCTTTGGTCAGGATAACTTGTACTAGATGTTCCCCTTCGAAATGGCCAATTGCTTGCGCCCTTCCCGCTCATTCTTTGGGGAGAGGCCCATGGCCTCTATAAATAGAGCTAGCCACCACAGAAGGAGGGGACGGCTGGAAATCTGGTAGAACCATAGCAGAGAGAGAGGAAGAGGCGACTGAACTCACCCTAGCAGTTCATCGCACCAGCTCAAGAACACCTCTCGCGAGGCTGTTCTTCCCTTGTACTGTCCATCATCATCCCCAAAGGCAATCCACCACAGCACACACTGGAGTAGGGTATTACACCACAACGGTGGCCCAAACCAGTATAAACATCGTGTCTATTGTGTTGTTCATCATTTTCACCTTAGTTCGCACGAGAGGATCGGACGTAGATCGATAGGGAGAGATCTCCGTGCGCACCCCAGTGTTCGAACCTCAAGGGTCTGCCGGAACCCAAAACCCGACAATTTGCCTACTCCCAAGGGCCGTGTAAACGGCACGGTTGGGTTACCCATGCCCGTATTGATGAGAATCCCGTAATAAGGGGACACGATCTCTGCTTCGACAAGACATGCCAATGGCAACCGCGTCTCGAAACATGGAGCGGAAGATGAAGAACAGTTCAAAATTATGACCGGGTAGATGTGATGTCATGCTATAAAAAGTTGTCAGCAGATTGGACTCGTGGATTATTATATTCTCTCTGTGGTTGTGTGTCGTGCGTTGTTACAGGTCCGGACACGATCAATATGTCTGAAGACTATCTTGGAGTTCAGAAGGAGGAACCCGCCTTGCAATGCCGAAGACACATCTACGCGTCGGATACCTTGTCATTGAAGCCAGGTTCAGGGGCTACTGAGGGAGTCCTGGACTAAGGGTTCCTCGGGTGTCTGACCTATTGGCCATGGGCCGGACTGATGGGCTATGAAGATACGAAGACCGAAGACCGCACCCGTGTCCGGATGGGACTCTCCTTGACGTGGAGGGCAAGCTTGACGACCAAACATGTAGATTCCTTTCTTTGTAACCGACCCCGTGTAACCCTAGATCCTCCTGGTGTCTATATAAACCGGAGGACTTAGTCTGGAGAGGAGATTCATTACCATAGCCATACAAGCTAGGCCTCTAGGGTTTAGCCATTACGATCTCGTGGTAGATCAATTCTTGTAATACTCATATTCATCAATATCAATCAAGTAGGACATAGGGTATTACCTCCATAGAGAGGGCCCGAACCTGGGTAAACATCGTGTCCCCTGTCTCCTGTTACCATCGACCTTAGACACATAGTTCAGGACCCCCTACCCAAGATCCGCCGGTTTTGACACCGACAGTGGGCAACTTAACCTGTGACATAACCCGCGTCAAGCCGTCGGTGTCGACGACCTTGATGTCATAGCCGGCGTGCGTGACATGCCAAAATACTCTAGCTCGCTGATTTAAAGGCTCAATCTAGTTCCACTCATCGTCGTCAGCTTCCTCAGCGGCCACCTCGCCGACGTTGGGTGAAGAGGCCGCGGTAAAGCTCTTTTGGGCCATTCGCTCCTCAAGCTCCCCGTGAAGCGTAGTCAGGCTTAGGCTGCAATGCTCTGGAGTGGGGGAGGGGGTGGGGATGGGGATCTCTTGGAAACGGGGCATTTCGTAGGCGTCATCTAAGAAACTCAGGGCGGCGAGGGTATGTATATCGGTGGGTAAACTACACGTGCAGACCAACAGAGGTTGACGATGGAGGAGGCGGCAGCGACCTAGCTAGGTTTGGAGCGAGGGAGGGGTGATGTGTATGTGTGTGAGCGGGGGATTTGGGGTGAGCGAAGGATTTGGTGTGTGTGTGTGTGTGTGTGTGTGTGTGTGGAGGGGGTCCAAGGCAGTGTTTGAGGAAATGCCGTGGGTACTAAAAAGTTTACTAGGCAGGAGTAAAATGGCAGGGCTACTGCAAATTTGGATCAAGGGACTGAAGTAGAGTAGGGCGGGAGTAACAAACATCACACATGGTTAAAACATAATAATCGTGTGCTACCAAATAGAAAAACACTCCAGTCGAGCAGACATTTTTGGGATTGCAAGGGATGGAGGCGGGAGTAAAATGCCCGGGCTACTGAAAATTTGGATCTACTGATTGAAGCAGAGCAGGAGTAAAAGACATCGCACACGGTCTAGACATACTAATCGTGTGCTGTCAAACAGAAAAACCATCTACGCGGGTAGATATTTTCGAGATTGCGAGGGAGTAGTTATTTCGAGAGGGGGAGGGAAGCCTCATGGATCCCAATCTACTATGATCATGTGGGTGATAGGGGCAGGGGAGTGGCACACATGTAGTCCTAGGGAACCGTATCTGTTTCAAACCCGATCGCAGACGGTTGCTGTGTCCAACTCGTCTGCTATTTATAAATTTGGCCAAAAAACGTGAGAAAGGGTTAGAACATGAACACACTTGCATGTGGACCAAATATATGTATGAAAAGGGTGGTTTGATGTTCAAATGCCCAATTGATGTGGCACCTGTTGCACAAAGCGCATGTTATTATTGCTAGCCCCCTCCCCCTAACACACACACAGACACTTCGTGTTGCCGGGAGGGGAATCCTAGCTATGAATGCATGCCCCCAAACAGCTAGGTCTGACATATCAATGTACGTTAACACAAACCGAAAGGATTACATCAACCCCCTCCCCCCTTTGCTTCCGATCAAATGTGGACCGTGTGCAGGCCCACAGATGTGTTGTTCTAGCGTTAGATGGGTGAGACCACTTACCAACCACACCTGCGGGTGGACCGATGTGTGTGTGTGTGCGTGCGTGCGTGTGAAAAAGATGTGCTATGATATTTAAATAACCAAATAACAAATTTGATGTGGCACGTGTGCATCGAAAATAAACCGAGCATCCCCAACCCCATGGAGGTTCATTTAGTACGAAGTAGTACTATGCCCCCCACACACACTTTGAGTCGGTGGGAGGGGGCATCTCACCAAGGCGTATTGTAAGACTAACCAAGAAGAATCACCACCTTGGTCGTATAACCTCTCTTGTTTCTTGGGTCAAAGTCATGCATTGACGTTCCACATGCGGCCCCACAACAAAATAGGCTAGCTTGTCGCTGATAACCACGCGAGGGAGTGCCTGAAGACAACCACTGTGTGCATGTGGACCAAACATATGTATGAAGTGCCATGTGGTGTTTGAATATACCCAATGCAAAACTTTGATGTGACCGCGTGCTTTTGGAACCAGAAAGTCCTTACACGGAGCGAGGGTTCACGACGCGTAGTATACTATATATGTAGGGATTCATGTGTATGCGAGCCCTCGAACTTAGGTCTCGAATCACGCATGATCGATGTACGACTATACAGTAACACGAACCAAGAGAAGAAGAATCCACCCTGGTAACCTCTCTCGCGTTGTGGGTCGAAGTGATGGACGTCCATGCGGGCCCATGAATATATAGGCCGTCGATGATAACCAAGCGAGGGAGAGTGTCCAAAGACAACCACTACATCTATGTGCCGTGCCCCAATCATATGTATGGACACGCGTGATGAATGCATATATGTTTGAATACCAAAAGCACAACATTTTGATGTGGCGCATGCATGTGTCAAAAAACACACAGTTCCCACACAGATCTAGTTCACGATGCATCGCGTGCTCGCCCCCCCCCCCACTTCAACCCGGTAGGAGGGATTTGTGCGTACACATGCACGTGAAGTATAGTTGCATGTACCGAACCATATAAGACGAACCAAAATTTAATACCCTCCTAATTATAAGTCAAATTAACCTCTATCGCTGTCGGTTGAAGTGATTGACCAAGCGGGAACACAGAGATGGATGAAGCATCTTGCCGATAACCTCGTGAGTGAGTGCTAGAGGACAACCGCCATCGCTTGCTTGTGGGCCAAACACATGCATGGAGATGTGTGGTTGTGATGTTTGAATACCTAATATACATGCAGAACTTTGATGTGGCACCTGCCTCTGAAACCTTTAAGTCCCCACACGAACCGAGGTTCATGACACGTAGTATATATATGTTGCCCCCTCCCCTCTTCGGCGCGTAATATATACTCCTATGTACCATAACACAACTTGAAAATAATCCTCCTTGTTCCTCAAATTACCTTTCTCGTTGTGTCATATATTAGATGGACGACGACCTCGCGGGACCATGGAGGGAAGAGTCGCATGCGAATGAGTGACAACCATCGTCTGCACATGGCCCAATGTGTTGGTGATCTTTTTAATACCCAACATGCACAACTTCTTTGCGGCACTTGCCTCGAAAACTGAAAAGTCCCCACACGGAGCGAGATCGATTCATGACGTGTGTCTAGTATATATGTGCTGCCCCGCCCCCTCCTCTATATATATACTCCTACCGCAACACAACCCAAAAAGAAACCTCCTTGCTGGGTCAAAGTGATGGAGGACAACCTCGAGGGGCCATGGATGGAAGCATCGCATGCGAGTGAGTGTCCTATATGACGCGTAGTATTGCCCCCAGTCACCCTCCTCAACGCATACTATATATATACTCCTATCGTACGCATAACAAAAACCAAAAATGACCATCCTTGTTGGTCAAATTAACCTCTCTCATTGCATGTCATAGTGCTGGACGGCGCCCTCGTGGGCCCACGCGAGTGAGTGTCCTAGGACCACCACGTGCATGTGGCCCAAAGATGCATGTCAAACTTTTTTTGCAGCGAATATGCGACCAAAGGAGTTTAGTGTTGAAAATTGAAAAAAAAAGATAACATCTGTCCGTTTTGTATACATTGATTGATTTCCCAGGGATTAAATGTGCAAAAATCAAATTTGATCTACATGAGACCTGTGATAGTGCACAAAAATGGATTGCAAAATCATATGTGTACGTGTCCCTGGGTGCCTGTTTAGTCCCCATGCAAGAATTTTCTAACATCTAGAATCTTGATTTTAATATCCAATAAATCCAAAACTAAGTTGAAATTCATGAAACTTATCGTGGTGTCATATGGACACCAATAGACTGTGATTTTTTTTTCAAATTTGAGACAAGTTTTGATATAATCTTCTCACATATAGGAAATTATAAATAATTATCAACCTAGATCGCAAACAAACTCTTTATTCAAACCATGTGCGTTAGACTAACAATGTAAGTGTCGTGCTTCGGTTAAGCAATAAAGCGGCAGAATTAATCATCAAAAAGGAAAAATCAATATAATACGTGCCGTGCACGCGTCCTGTGTGCCGTACGAGCATGCGTGAGTTGCTGAGATGCATGCTAGCAGGAAGACCGGAAGGCCGAGGCATGCGCGTGTTCGCTACGCACTCATCATGGGGCATGCTAGTAGAGGTGTGAAATCACGGCAGGCGTGCCAGTAATCCGCTGCGTAGGCTCACCGGGAGGCGGGCCAACCCTTGACCGCCGCCCACCTCGCTCGCACTGCTCCATATTAATGGCGTGCCCGATCCGCTGGTCATAATAGGCGGCCGCACACCCCGTCCACAGTTGTCACCGCCGCATGGAGTGTATTAGGATTTTGCCGAAGCGCACCATCGGTCGGAGTGGCGACGCCGGGGCTGGTGAAGCACCCGCGCAAATGCATGAAGCTGGGCACAGAGGTTGCTGTCGCCGTCGATGAGGTCTCGCACAGGCAACAGCGTGACCTTAACTTCATCGCCGTCATCGTGCCTCCCCAGCCGGAGCCGGAGGTCCACAGCTACTCCGACAACGACCTTGACTTCGATGAAAAACCAGTTAGTCCCCCCTTTGTTGGGAACAGAAACCCTTGGCTATGTTCACCCAGTCCATGAAATCAGAGTAAGATTCGTTAGATTCGTGTAGTGTATTGATTGTTTGAATGGCATCTATGGTTAGTGATTAATTGTTTGTTTTGTACAAATGATTTGTTTACTAATAATCCGACTAGGGTTAGCGTGCATGCTAATAATTCATAGCCAGATCTTGAGAATTGATTTTGAATGTCCTACATATATGTTTGTGCCCTTTTTTCTTCTAGATCTTGAGAATTGATTTTGAATGTCCTACATGTATGTTTCTGCCTTTTTTCCTTCCAGATTGCTATGTACACAGATGAGGCTCCGGCCAGCGGCACCGCCGGTTGTAGATCCTGTACCCGGTAGCGCGGGCAGAAAAGGATGGCAATTTTACCCATGGACATGGATACCCATGGATATCCGACCCATATGGATAGGGTTTGGATATGCTTTTGCACCCATGGGCGGTGCCCAAACCCGACCCGATTGCTCATGGATAGGACATGGACATGATCTTGTACCCATGGATGTACCCAAACCCGACCCTATAGTCTAACTTAATGGGAAATATTCTGCTATCCCTACCCCACATTCACATGTCCCATTGTAATTTTTACCATTATTATCTAAAACATGCTAATTTTTTTTTAAAAATCCCCACCATAACTTTTATTAGCTGATATTCAATCCCCACGTTAATATTGAAGGATATATGCCCTAGAGGCAATAATAAAGTTATTATTTACATCCTTATATCATGATAAATGTTTATTATTCATGCTAGAATTGTATTAACCGAAAACTTAGTACATGTGTGAATACGTAGACAAACTGAGTGTCACTAGTATGCCTCTACTTGACTAGCTCGTTAATCAAAGATGGTTAACTTTCCTAGCCATGGACGAGATTTGCCATTTGATGAACGGGATCACATCATTAGAGAATGATGTGATTGACTTGACCCATCCGTTAGGTTAGCACGATGATCATTTAGTTTGTTGCTCTTGCTTTCTTCATAACTTATACATGTTCCTATGACTATGAGATTATGCCACTCCCGGATACGGGAAGAACACTTAGTGTGCTATCAAACGTCACAACGTAACTGGGTGACTATAAATATGGTCTATAGGTGTCTCCGATGGTGTTTGTTGAGTTGGCAAAGATTGAGATTAGGATTTGTCACTCCGAGTATCGGAGAGGTATCTCTAGGCCCTCTCGGTAAAGCACATCACTATAAGCCTTGCAAGCAGTGTGAATAATGAGTTAGTTACGGGATGTTGCATTACAGAACAAGTAAAGAGACTTGCCGATAATGAGATTGAACCAGGTATTGAGATACCGACGATCGAATCTCGGGCAAGTAACATACCGATGACAAAGGGAACAACGTATGCTGTTATGCGGTTTGACCGATAAAGATCTTCATAGAATATGTAGGAGCCAATATGGGCACCCAGGTTCCGCTATTGATTATTTACCGGAGATGAGTCTCGGTCATGTTTACATAGTTCTTGAACCTGTAGGGTTCGCATGCTTAACGTTCGATGACGATCGGTATTATGAGTTTATGTGTTTTGATGTATCGAAGGTTGTTCGGAGTCCCGTATGATATCATGGACATGACCAGGAGTCTCGAAATGGTTGAGACATAATGATTGATATATTGTAAGGTTATATTCGGACACAGGAAAGGTTTCGGGGGTCATCGGATAAATACCGGAGTACCGGGGAGTTACCGGAACCCCCGGAGGGTCAATGGGCCTTCATGGGCCTTAGTGGAAATAGAGGGTAGCAAGGGAGCTGTGGGGCGCACCCCTGGGCCCAAACCGATTTGGTTTAGGGCTTGGGGGCCGGCCCCCTCTTTCCTTCTCCCCTCCTCCTCTTTCCTTCCCCTCCTTGTTCGACTAGGAAAGGGGGAACCTACTCCTAGTAGGAGTAGGATTCCCCCCTTGGGGCACACCCTATGAGGCCGCCGACCCCCTCCCCTTGCTCCTTTATATACGGGGGCAGGGGGCACCCTAGAACACACAAGTTGATTGTTTAGCCTTGTGCGGTGCCCCACTTTACAGATTTCCACCTCGGTCATATTATTGCAGTGCTTAGGCGAAGCCCTGCGCCAGTAGCTTCATCATCACCGTCATCACGCCGTCGTGCAGACGGAACTCTCCTTCGACATTCATCTGGATCTAGAGTTCGCGGGACGTCATCGAGCTAAACGTGTGCAGATCGCGAAGGTGCCGTACCTTCGGTGCTAGGATCCGTCGGATCATGAAGACATACGACTACATCAACCGCATTGTCATAACGGTTACGCTTACGATCTAGGAGGGTACATGGACAACACTCTTCCCCTCTCGTTGCTATGCATCACCTAGATGGATCTTGCATGTGCGTAGGATTTTTTTTGAAATTACTGCATTCCCCAACAAATATTACTTCAGCACCCTTTCTCATCCTTTTGTCTCGTCAATAAATGACTCATCATTAAGTATCAGCCCCGTCTCCTCTTCTTACTCCTCCCACATCCCTAAAGATGCCCGGCACTGTTAGCCGCTACCTCCATGTATGGTGAGCGCCACTGGCCTAGGATAACACTGCTCTATATCCCCTAGATCCTTCTATCTTTGCTTTTTCACACATAACATGTGTGCAACAACTTATGTGCACATCATGTTATGTCTTATATATATGTCTTGAGAGGACCCAATGAATATCTGGACCTAATGGATATCCATTGGATTTGGACATGGACACAATTTTTCGCCCATGGATTTTTCCATAAATGGGTAGAGACTGTCTTCATGGATATAGATACGGATTTGATATTGTTCAACCCGATCGAAACCGGCCCATTGCCATCCTTAGGCAGAAGCGGTCACGCCCCTGGATTTGAGGAACCCGTAGAATATCGGACGGACCACATCAGCGATCTCCCGGACTCCATCCTTGGTAGGGCTAGGCGTTCGGTTAGACCGAACCATTCGGTTCAGTTTTCTCGGTCAATAAAAAAAATCCGGTTTTCTTACTTTGTTGACCGATCGATTTCTTAGAAAAACAGTAACCGATGATTTCGGTCCACGGTATTTCGGGTCGGGTCTCGGTTCAACCGAACAAAGCTACAGCAATGCCTGACAATAGGAATCTGTGGAGAGTTGTGTCTAAAATTGAGCAGACCCTCACCAATCGAACAACAAAGGAAAGAAAAAGTCAGATGCAAGAGCATCGCATGTAGAAGTCAATTTCTTGTGAGAACGTGAACACATCGAAAGAAATCAAGAAACAATCCTAGCACCAAGAGGATGGTAAAAAGAAGAAGATGCAGTGCAACGGAAGCACTGGTGGACGAGGAAGAAGCAGGGAGCAGATAACACCACTGCTGGTCTGCCCCCGCTGGCCGGGGAAGAGAGCATGCGAATCCGCAGCCGCCGCTGGCCGGAGTAGCTATATTTTTTCTTTCGAGGGGAACGCTGGCGGCTAGGTTAAAGCATCGAGTGGATATAGTATTTTTTGGGGGGATCGAGTGGATGGATATAGATGCTGGTTACTCGATGTTGCGTGCTTATCCATCACGTGAGAGCTTGGGCCTGAATTGGGCCAAGGGCCATGGAGTTAGGCAATTAGGTGGGACGTGGAGTATCTACACCCGAGCTCAAATGAGCTCGGGTGAACAGTAAAATCAAAAGAGATTTTAGAAATGTTCAAAAAATTCTGAATTTTTTTTGTGATAAATTTTGACAAATGTTCTAATTGCTTGCAAAATTTCATCTTTAGATCACATTCGTGGAAGGCGTGACAAAAAAAACAAAATCGATGCTCTGAAAATGCTACTTTCAAAGCATTTCAGAGCACTGATTTTGTTTTTTTTGCCACGCCTTGTACGAATGTGATATGAAGATAAAATTTTGCAAGCAGTTAAAATATTTGTCAATGTTTACCACAAAAAAATTTCAGAATTTTTTGAGTATTTTTAAAATACATTTTGATTTTACTGTTCACCCAAACTCATTTGAGCTCGGGCTGAGAAAGGACTTTCCGAATTAGGTGGGTTGTTTCTCAGATTTTGTACTACATACACATGCACGTATGAGATATATCGGTTGTTTTGGGTGACCGAGGGTCATGACCGAATTTACCAAAACTACTTCGGTTTTCCAGAAGCTTTGACCGAAGTAACAACCGAACTTCTCGGTTTCAGTCAGTTCGGTCTCGGTCTCGGTTTTTACGGTTTGGTACTTCGGTCTTTGGTTTATATGCCCACCCCTAATCCTTGGGGAGATCATCTTCCTTCTCCCACCAAGGATGGCTGCCGCACACATGTCCTCGCATCTTGGTGGCACACTCTGTGGCATGTCGCACCTCTTAATCTTGACTGTCGTCGGCTATCTGTCGTTCATGATTTTGAACTATGTGGATCCATCATCTCCTCCCACCAGGGCTCCGTTCAATGCCTATGCATCCCGGCATGCTGCCTGCACATACCCTGCACGGGGACGCCTGGCTGACATCCTGTCAATTCAAAAAACTCCAACATCTTGAGTTCTACCATTACTATGCAAATAGCTATCCACCAAGCGTTGTAGCTATGCCCTCACCACCAGTGTCCATCTCATGGTTTTCCTCCTCTCTCCACACCACCACCCTGGCCCGGTGTCATCTACCAGACAATCTAGTGCAAATGCTTCGACTCCCACTACTAAAAAAACTCATGCTTGTGCTGGTCGATCTGTCGGAGGCCTCACTGCACATCATCATCCACTCCTGCTGCCCTGCCCTGGAGCGCTTGCCGCTTGCTTTTCGAAAAGAAATCGGTATCTGTTGTCTCCAAATAAAGTCGCCTCACCTTGTAAGCATTGGAATTTTCTTTAAAGGAGAGGAGCTCATCATCAAAGAGGCCCCTTCACTCCAAAGGCTGCTCCTTGATTGTCGTTATGTACCTTCGCAAATAACTGTGGTCTCTGCGCCTTAACTGGAGACCTTGGGTATAATTCCTTATCCGTTTGAAGGTTACAAGATGGTGGTTGTGAAGGAAATATGCCCTAGAGGCAATAATAAAGTTATTATTTATTTCCTTATTTCATGATAAATGTTTATTATTCATGCTAGAATTGTATTAACCGGAAACATAATACATGTGTGAATACATAGGCAAACAGAGTGTCACTAGTATGCCTCTACTTGACTAGCTCATTAATCAAAGATGGTTATGTTTCCTAACCATGGACAAAGAGTTGTTATTTGATTAACGAGATCATATCATTAGATGAATGATCTGATTGACATGACCCATTCCATTAGCTTAGCACCCGATCGTTTAGTATGTTGCTATTGCTTTCTTCATGACTTATACATGTTCCTATGACTATGAGATTATGTAACTCCCGTGTGCCGGAGGAACACTTTGTGTGCTACCAAACATCACAATGTAACTGGGTGATTATAAAGGTACTCTACACGTGTCTCCAAAGGTACATGTTGGGTTGACGTATTTCAAGATTAGGATTTGTCACTCCGATTGTCGGAGAGGTATCTCTGGGCCCTCTCGGTAATGCACATCACTTAAGCATTGCAAGCAATGCAACTAATGAGTTAGTTGCGAGATGATGTATTACAGAACGAGTAAAGAGACTTGCCGGTAACGAGATTGAACTAGGTATTGGATACCGACGATCGAATCTCGGGCAAGTAACATACCGATGACAAAGGGAACAACATATGTTGTTATGCGGTCTGACCGATAAAGATCTTCGTAGAATATGTAGGAGCCAATATGGCATCCAGGTCCCACTATTGGTTATTGACCGGAGACGTGTCTCGGTCATGTCTACATCGTTCTCGAACCTGTAGGGTCCGCACGCTTAAGGTTTCGATGACAGTTATATTATGAGTTTATGAGTTTTGATGTACCGAAGGAGTTCGGAGTCCCGGATGAGAACGGGGACATGACGAGGAGTCTCGAAATGGTCGAGACGTAAAGATCGATATATTGGACGACTATATTTGGACATCGGAAAGGTTCCGAGTGATTCGGGTATTTTTTGGAGTACCGGAGAGTTATGGGAATTCGCCGGGAGAAGTATTGGGCCTTGATGGGCTTTAGTGGGAAGAGGAGAAAGGGCCTGCTGCGCCCCCCCTCCCCTCTAGTCCGAATTGGACTAGGGAAAAGGGGGCCGACCACCTTTCCTTCTCCTCCACTTCCTTCTCCCTTCCTCCCCTCTTGGTGGACTCCTACTAGGACTTGGAGTCCTAGTAGGACTCCACATCCTGGCCGCACCTAGCCTTGGACGGCCTCCTCCTCCTCCATCCTTTATATACAGGGGCAGAGGACACCCCATAGACACACAAGTTGATCCACGTGATCTTATTCTTAGCCATGTGCGGCGCCCCCTGCCACCACAGTCCTCGATAATATTGTAGCGGTGCTTAGGCGAAGCCCTGCGACAGTAGTACATCAAGATCGTCACCACGCCGTTGTGCTGACGGAACTCTTCCCCGACACTTTGCTGGATCGGAGTCCGGGGATCGTCATCGAGCTGAACGTGTGCTAAAACTCGGAGGTGCCGTAGTTTCGGTGCTTGATCGGTCGGGCCGTGAAGACGTACGACTACATCAACCGCGTTGTCATAACGCTTCCGCTGTCGATCTACAAGGGTACATAGATCACACTCTCCCCTCTCGTTTCTATGCATCACCATGATCTTGCGTGTGCGTAGGAATTTTTTTGAAATTACTACGTTCCCCAACAGTGGCATCCGAGCCTAGGTTTTATGGTTTGATGTTATATGCACGAGTAGAACACAAGTGAGTTGTGGGCGATATAAGTCATACTGCCTACCAGCATTTCATACTTTGGTTCGGCGGTATTGTTGGATGAAGCGGCCCGGACCGACATTACGCGTACGCTTACGCGAGACCGGTTCTCCCGACGTGCTTTGCACATAGGTGGCTTGCGGGTGACAGTTTCTCCAACTTTAGTTGAACTGAGTGTGGCTACGCCTGGTCCTTGCGAAGGTTAAAACGGAGTCAAATTGACAAACTATCGTTGTGGTTTTGATGCGTAGGTGAGATTGGTTCTTGCTTAAGCCCGTAGCAGCCACGTAAAACTTGCAACAACAAAGTAGAGGACGTCTAACTTGTTTTTGCAGGGCATGTTGTGATGTGATATGGCCAAGACATGATGCTAAATTTTATTGTATGAGATGATCATGTTTTATAACCGAGTTATCGGCAACTGGCAGGAGCCATATGGTTGTCGCTTTATTGTATGCAATGCAATCGCGATGTAATGCTTTACTTTATCACTAAGCGGTAGCGATAGTCGTGGAAGCATAAGATTGGCGAGACGACAACGATGCTATGATGGAGATCAAGGTGTCGCGCCGGTGACGATGGTGATCATGACGGTGCTTCGGAGATGGAGATCACAGGCACAAGATGATGATGGCCATATCATATCACTTATATTGATTGCATGTGATGTTTATCTTTTATGCATCTTATCTTACTTTGATTGACGGTAGCATTATAAGATGATCTCTCACTAATTATCAAGAAATGTTCTCCCTGAGTATGCACCGTTGCGAAAGTTCTTCGTGCTGAGACACCACGTGATGATCGGGTGTGATAGGCTCTACGTTCAAATACAATGGGTGCAAAACAGTTGCACACGCGGAATACTCAGGTTATACTTGACGAGCCAAGCATATACAGATATGGCCTCGGAACACGGAGACCGAAAGGTCGAGCGTGAATCATATAGTAGATATGATCAACATAGTGATGTTCACCATTGAAACTACTCCATCTCACGTGATGATCGGACATGGTTTAGTTGATTTGGATCACGTGATCACTTAGAGGATTAGAGGGATGTCTATCTAAGTGGGAGTTCTTAAGTAATATGATTAATTGAACTTAAATTTATCATGAACTTAGTCCTGGTAGTATTTTGTAAATCATGTTGTAGAACAATAGCTCGCGTTGTTGCTTCCCTGTGTTTATTTTGATATGTTCCTAGAGAAAATTGTATTGAAAGATGTTAGTAGCAATGATGCGGATTGGATCCGTGATCTGAGGTTTATCCTCATTGCTGCACAGAAGAATTATGTCCTTGATGCACCGCTAGGTGACAGACCTATTGCAGGAGCAGATGCAGACGTTATGAACGTTTGGCTAGCTCAATATGATGACTACTTGATAGTTTAGTGCACCATGCTTAATGGCTTAGAATCGGGACTTCAAAGACGTTTTGAACGTCATGGACCATATGAGATGTTCCAGGAGTTGAAGATAATATTTCAAGCAATTACCCGAGTTGAGAGATATGAAGTCTCCAACAAGTTCTATAGCTAAAAGATGGAGGAGAATCGCTCAACTAGTGAGCATGTGCTCAGATTGTCTGGGTACTACAATCGCTTGAATCAAGTGGGAGTTAATCTTCCAGATAAGATAGTGATTGACAGAATTCTCTAGTCACCATGACCAAGTTAGTAGAACTTCGTGATGAACTATGGTATGCAAGGGATGACGAAAACGACTCCCGAGCTTTTCATGATGATGAAATCGATGAAGGTAGAAATCAAGAAAACCATCAAGTGTTGATGGTAGACAAGACCACTAGTTTCAAGAAAAAGGGCAGAGGGAAGAAGGGGAACTTCAAAAAGAACAGCAAGCAAGTTGCTGCTCAAGTGAAGAAGCCCAAGTCTGGACCTAAGCCTGAGACTGAGTGCTTCTACTGCAAAGGGACTGGTCACTGGAAGTGGAACTACCCCAAGTGATTGGCAGATAAGAAGGATGGCAAAGTGAACATAAGTATATTTGATATACATGTTATTGATGTGTACTTTACTAGTGTTTATAGCAACCCTCAGTATTTGATACTAGTTCAGTTGCTAAGATTAGTAACTCGAAACGGGAGTTGCAGAATAAACAGAGACTAGTTAAGGGTGAAGTGACGATGTGTGTTGGAAGTGGTTCCAAGATTGATATGATCATCATCGCACACTCCCTATAAATTCGGGATTAGTGTTGAACCTAAATAAGTGTTATTTGGTGTTTGCGTTGAGCATGAATATGATTTGATCATGTTTATTGTAATACGGTTATTCATTTAAGTAAGAGAATAAATTGTTGTTCTGTTTACATGAATAAAACCTTATATGGTTACACACCCAATGAAAATAGTTCGTTGGATCTCGATCGTAGTGATACACATAATCATAATATTGAACCAAAAGATGCAAAGTTAATAATGATAGTGCAACTTATTTGTGGCACTGCCGTTTAGGTCATATTGGTATAAAGCGCATGAAGAAACTCCATGCTGATGAGATTTTGGAATCACTTGATTATGAATCACTTGATGCTTGCGAACCATGCCTCATGGGCAAGATGACTAAGACTCCGTTCTCCGGAGCGAGCAACTGACTTATTGGAAATAATACATACTGATGTATGCGGTCCGATGAGTGTTAAGGCTCACGGCAAGTATCGTTATATTCTGAACTTCACACATGATTTGAGAAGATATGGGTATATCTACTTCATGAAACATAAGTCTGAAACATTTGAAAAGTTCAAAGAATTTCAGAGTGAAGTGGAAAATCATCGTGACAAGAAAATAAAGTTTCTATGATCTGATCGTAGAGACAAATATTTGAGTTACGAGTTTGGTCTTCAGTTAAAACAATGTGGAATAGTTTCACAAACTCATGCCACATGGAACACCACAGCATAATGGTGTGTCCGAACGTCATAACCGTACTTTATTGGATATAGTGCAATCTATGATGTCTCTTACCGATCTACCACTATCGTTTTGGGGTTATGCATTAGAGACAGCTGCATTCACGTTAAAAGGGCACCATCTAAATCTGTTGAGACGACACCATATGAACTATGGTTTGGCAAGAAACCAAAGTTGTCGTTTATCAAAGTTTGGGGTTGCAATGCTTATGTGAAAAAGTTTCATCCTGATAAGCTCAAACCCAAATCGGAAAAGTGTGTCTTCATAGGATACCCAAAAAGTTACTGTTGGGTACACCTTCTATCACAGATCCGAAGGCAAGAATTTTGTTGCTAAATTCGGAAACTTTCTGGAGAAGGAGTTTCTCTCGAAAGAAGTGAGTGGGAGGAAAGTAGAACTTGATGAGGTAACTGTACCTGCTCCATAATTGGAAAGTAGTTCATCACAGGAACCTGTTCCTGTGATTCCTGCACCAATTAGTGAGGAAGATAATGATGATGATCATGTAACTTCGGATCAAGTTACTACCAGACCTCGTAGGTCAACCAGAGTGAGATCCGCACCAGAGTGGTACGGTAATCCTATTCCGGAGGTCATGTTACTTGACCATGACGAACCTACGAACTATGAGGAAGTGATGATGAGCCCAGATTCCGATAAATGGCTTGAGGCCATGAAATCTGAGATATGATCCATGTATAAGAACAAAGTATGGACTTTGGTTGACTTGCCCGATGATCGGCAAGCAATTGAGAATAAATGGATCTTCAAGAGGAAGACGGACACAGATAGTAGTGTTACTATCTACAAAGCTAGAATTGTCGCAAAAGGTTTTCGACAAGTTCAAGGTGTTGACTACGATGAGAGTTTCTCACTCATATCTATGCTTGAGTCTGTCCGAATCATGTTAGTAATTGCCGCATTTTATGAAATCTGGCAAATGGATAAACAAAACTGCATTTCTTAATGGATTTATTAAAGAAGAGTTGTATATGATGCAACCAGAAGGTTTTGTCAATCCGAAAGGTGCTAACAAAATGTGCAAACTCCAGTGATCCATCTGTGGACTGGTGCAAGCATCTCGGAGTTGGAATATACGCTTTGGTGAGTTGATCAAAGCATATAGTTTTATACAGACTTGCGATGAAGCCTGTATTTACAAGAAAGTGAGTGGGAGCACTACAGCATTTCTGATAAGTATATGTGAATGACATATTGTTTATTGGAAATAATGTAGAATTATTCTGTAAAGCATAAAGGAGTGTTTGAAAGGAGTTTTTCAAAGAAAGACTTCGGTGAAGCTGCTTACATATTGAGCTCCAAGATCTATAGAGATAGATCAAGACGCTTGATAAGTTTTTTCAATGAGTACATACCTTGACAAGATTTTGAAGTAGTTCAAAATGGAGCAGTCAAAGAAAGAGTTCTTGCCTGTATTACAAGGTGTGAAGTTGAGTAAGACTCAAAGCCCGACCACGGCAGAAGATAGAAAGAGAATGAAAGTCATTCCCTATGCCTTGACCATAGGTTCTATAAAGTATGTCATGCTGTATACCAGATCTATTGTATACCCTGCACTGATTTGGCAAGGGAGTACAATAGTGATCTAGGAGTAGATCACTGGAAAGCGGTCAGAATTATCATTAGTGAAATAAGGATATGTTTCTCGATTATGGACGTGACAAAAAGGTTCGCCGTAAAGGGTTACGTCGATGCAAGTTTTTGACACTGATCCAGATGATTCTAAGTCTCAATCTAGATACATATTGAAAGTGGGAGCAATTAGCTAGAGTAGCTCCGTGTAGAGCATTGTAGACATAGAATTTTGCAAAATACATACGGATCTGAATTTGGCAGGCCCGTTGACTAAATTTCTCTCACAAGAAAAACATGATCACTCTTTGGGTGTTAATCACATAGCGATGTGAACTAGATTATTGAATCTAGTAAACCCTTTGGGTGTTAGTCACATGGAGATGTGAACCAATCACATAAAGATATGAACTATTGGTGTTAATCACATAGTGATGTGAACTAGATTATTGACTCTAGTGCAAGTGGGAGACTGAAGGAAATATGCCCTAGAGGCAATAATAAAGTTATTATTTATTTCCTTATTTCATGATAAATGTTTATTATTCATGCTAGAATTGTATTAACCGGAAACATAATACATGTGTGAATACATAGACAAACAGAGTGTCACTAGTATGCCTCTACTTGACTAGCTCGTTAATCAAAGATGGTTATGTTTCCTAACCATGGACAAAGAGTTGTTATTTGATTAACGGGATCACATCATTAGATGAATGATCTGATTGACATGACCCATTCCATTAGCTTAGCACCCGATCGTTTAGTATGTTGCTATTGCTTTCTTCATGACTTATAAATGTTCCTATGACTATGAGATTATGTAACTCCCATGTGCCGGAGGAACACTTTGTGTGCTACGAAACATCACAACGTAACTGGGTGATTATAAAGGTACTCTACAGGTGTCTCCAAAGGTACATGTTGGGTTGACGTATTTCGAGATTAGGATTTGTCACTCCGATTGTCGGAGAGGTATCTCTGGGCCCTCTCGGTAATGCACATCACTTAAGCCTTGCAAGCAATGCAACTAATGAGTTAGTTGCGAGATGATGTATTACAGAACGAGTAATGAGACTTGCCGGTAATGAGATTGAACTAGGTATTGGATACCGACGATCGAATCTCGGGCAAGTAACATACCGATGACAAAGGGAACAACGTGTGTTGTTATGCGGTCTGACCGATAAAGATCTTCGTTGAATATGTAGGAGCCAATATGGGCATCCAGGTCCCGCTATTGGTTATTGACTGGAGACGTGTCTCGGTCATGTCTACATTGTTCTCGAACCCGTAGGGTCCGCACGCTTAAGGTTTCGATGATAGTTATATTATGAGTTTATGAGTTTTGATGTACCGAAGGAGTTCGGAGTCCCGGATGAGATCGGGGACATGACGAGGAGTCTCGAAATGGTCGAGACATAAAGATCGATATATTGGACGACTATATTCGGACATCGGAAAGGTTCCGAGTGATTCGGGTATTTTTCGGAGTACCGGAGAGTTACGGGAATTCACCGGGAGAAGTATTGGGCCTTGATGGGATTTAGTGGGAAGAGGAGAAAGGGCCTGCTGCGCCCCCCTCCCCTCTAGTCCAATTGGACTAGGGAAAAGGGGGCCGGCCACCTTTCCTTCTCCTCCACTTCCTTCTCCCTTCCTCCCCTCTTGGTGGACTCCTACTAGGACTTGGAGTCCTAGTAGGACTCCACATCCTGGCCGCACCTAGCCTTGGCCAGCCTCCTCCTCCTCCATCCTTTATATACAGGGGCAGAGGGCACCCCATAGACACACAAGTTGATCCACGTGATCTTATTCTTAGCCGTGTGCGGCGCCCCCTGCCACCACAGTCCTCGATAATATTGTAGCGGTGCTTAGGCGAAGCCCTGCGACAGTAGTACATCAAGATCGTCACCACGCCGTTGTGCTGATGGAACTCTTCCCCGACACTTTGCTGGATCGGAGTCCGGGGATCGTCATCGAGCTGAACATGTGCTAAAACTCGGAGGTGCCGTAGTTTTGGTGCTTGATCGGTCGGGCCGTGAAGACGTACGACTACATCAACCGCGTTGTCATAAGACTTCCGCTGTCGATCTACAAGGGTACGTAGATCACACTCTCCCCTCTTGTTGCTATGCATCACCATGATCTTGCGTGTGCATAGGAATTTTTTTGAAATTACTACGTTCCCCAACAGGTTGGATCCACACTTATTCAGGTATTGCATATTATCATCAACACTTTTGTAATCATAAGCTGCATTTTTCATTTGTGTGCGTAAGTTTTATATCATCAACACTTTTGTAATCATAAGCTGCATTTTTCATTTGTGTGCATAATCTTTATATAATCTTGGAGTATGATTTTGGTACTAATATTATGTTCTATGCTTAATGAAGAGTTTGTCCATGGGTACCCTATCAATGGTGCTGGATTCTGTCAAGACCTTACATATCAGTACGCAGTGTTTTGATCTGAACATGATTATCGGCTTGCTCCGATGCTTTCCATGTCTGGAGAATTTGCATATAGAGGTGATGATATCAAGCACATTGATATACTTTACTAGAACTACCCGTTTAGCTGTAATATTTTTGTAGACATTAACTGTTTTCAGTCTTCATGTCTATTTAGGCTAAAGGACATGGACAAAAAGGTATAACCAATCGTTGGCATAAGAAGCACTGGGATTTTCTCAGTTCTCATGACATTCGTTTGACAATAATGCTGGAAGGATATGCATCCAACCATGCAAACACATCTTCAACTTTGTCACATTCTTCCTGTTGAATGCGAGAGTACTATTGTCCATGAGGATTAAGTTTTTTAACAAAAACTTTCTCACGGATGGACACGTTGAATAGCATAAAAAGAAGTTTCAGGTGGACAAAAGGGCTTTTGAACATGCTCGGCTTCTATTTACAACAAATTGTCTTCATGTACCAGTAGATTTTCTGGTCCAGGATCTTGATTTTATGGATCAGACCGATCCATTTGATTGTGACTGCCGAAAACTTTGGTTGCGTTAGTTGTTATTGTCTTGTTCAATCTGGATTGTGTGTAAACATGATGAACAATTAATTATCGTGCTTTTGTACCGTCTGTAGGCTGGGGTTAGATCTTGCCACCCTTTTCAACTAGGCTCTGACCCATATTTTCTTTCATACAAACCGGAGCTTCTATCAAGAAGCCTCATGGTTCCGAGAGGGAACTTGGTCACATGATCTGTGTGCGAAATGACACACGCTGTATCTTCCCGCCTGATTTATTTTACAGAGGCAACATGCAATTGTGCTAAACATACGAAATTATTCACGGTTCGTTTCGCCTTTTTATACATTGATTTTCCTAGGCATTTTTAATAAATAGCCACCATGTTATTATCGCAAACAGTCATATTAGTCCAACTGTGGGTGTTTAACTAACCATTTACTACCACGGGTAGCTGTTTGATTAGACGGGACGACTGTGAGCAGTCCGCAGTGATCGCTGCAATTTATTGCTGGTTTTGGACTTTTGTTTTGGTCGCCTCGGGAAGGTACGTAGAATAGTCCTCTGTTCTCATCTATAAGCACCATTGCCGAGGATCACCGCCTGCTGCGAGATGGAGGACGAGCCGGCCAACAAGCGGGGGCGGGTTGAGCCGGAACCTCAAGAGCCTCCGGCGAACGCGGACTTCATCAACAGCCTCCCCGACGAGATGTTGGTAACCATCATATCCCACCTCCCCATCAAATAAGGCATGCAGACCACTGTCCTCTCACGATAGTGGTGCCTCCTCTGGCACACCACCCCTGGAGATCATCATCGACCACAAGTTCTGCAGCGGGGCGTAGGAAAGCCTGGACGCATTGTCCCACGTCCTCGACACGCACCCTAGGTCGGTCAAACGCCTTGTTATCGGCATGCTCAATCCCCACAACAAGACGGAACCCAGGTTGCACTACTAGTTCCTATCCCCAGCCCTGGATCGGCTCGAGGAGCTCAGCCTTCATGCTAGATGTCCTTGCTTGCTGCCGCCGTCCGTGTTCTGCCTCGCGCCCACGCTGCACCATGCTACATCCAAGCGGTGGATTTCCCCTCAGATCGATGCCGCGCGCGCTCTTCATCTCCCTAAACTTAAGCACCTCGAGCTCATTGTCGTCTTCATCTCGAAGGAGGATTTGGAGCACCTTCTCATTGGCTGTACAATGCTCGAGTACCTTCATGTTCATGCGATGGATGGGTTCAGTAGCCTCCACATCACCTCGACAAATGTCCCTGCGATTCATGTGCATTTCTGGCGCCGCCCAAGGCTGTCAGTTGAGGTGTTTCACAATATTGCCATTGAGAATGCGCCTTTCCTCGAGAGATTGTATGTACTTGATAAATTAGGTCCAGTAAGAATCAGGGTCATTCACGCACTGAAATTGACAGTGTTGGGCTATTCGTGTGCTGAATTCAACAAACTTGTTACTGGATCATTATCCGTTCAGGTACAACAGTCTTCTTTTTCTCCTTCTTATATATTATCGCACAACACATTTTATCAAATTGTTGTTGATCTATATGTTCGCCTATCATCTAGAAAATGATTCCCACAAGCTTGACCCGGCCTCTGCGCACAGTGAAGATCTTGGCACTACAATCTGTCGGCCCCGATCTGGATAAAGTTGTTAGATTCCTTAAATGCTTTCTTTGCACGGAGAAGCTATAA
This sequence comes from Triticum monococcum, assembly GCA_034509565.1. Lineage (NCBI taxonomy): Eukaryota > Viridiplantae > Streptophyta > Magnoliopsida > Poales > Poaceae > Triticum > Triticum monococcum. The sequence continues at coordinate 142,405,682 of CM067841.1, read as the reverse complement.
ATCAAGGTGATGCTCCTTTCCTGTTAATTGTTAACCACAACGGAGCTCAATTTTTTGTTACTTTTACCCATGATTACAATGACAAATGTAGAATGATTTCTAAAGGAATTTTGGAGGATTCCCATACATATTTTTTTGAGATGCTAGTGTTGTACGCGTTTTATTCCTTCACCCGACATGCTTTCATGATAAAAGTTTATCATGAAAGATTGAAGGTGGCATTTCATTCTTTTCGTGTATTTTAGAAATCCTGCAAATCAAAGAGGCCCGAAGTGCTCAAATCTGCAGTTATGCACTAATATGTTGTCTACGTTTGTAAATACTACCCGAAAGTAGAAAATGTTGGGGAATATAACAATCACATTGAATGCCTTGATCATCATCTCATAGAAATTACTTTTAGTGAGTACCGAGGCACCACACCAGAAATTAAATTCTCCAGGTTCTTTGTTGAGAAAGCAAGGTTTCTCTAGGTAGTGAGGTTTGCCCTATATTTACTGCGCAGAAGTGAATGGATTTCTAAAGAGCGCCGGCGTCGACAGCTGAATGGAAAAGGCTCTGCACAAGCTGAATTTCAGTTTGTAACTTCCTATGATAGATTATTCGGAAGTCACTGTATCAAGCCGCTATATGACTTCTTCGTGGTTGATCTTTTCGCAGAAATAATGCATGAGAAAGATTCTGCAGAAGATGAATTTTATGTGTCTGAATAGTCTGAACCTTGTAATCTTGGAATTTGGGCCTTGTAATGCTGGAATTTGAACTTGGCAATATTTATGGTATTTGTTATATAACGTAATTGGATGTTTAACTTGATCTTGCAATCATGTCCTGTTACAAGTATATATATGTTATTCTTCCACTACTAGGAAAAGGGCTATAGATAGGATTGACACTAATGGCGCACCAGGGAAGTAGTGCGCCACTACTATATACAAATGGCGCACCAGTTGGTGATGCGCCATTAGTGTGGAAGACACTAATGGCGCACCAGAAAATAGGTGCGCCACTAGTGATAATTTTTTTTTTTCATTTTTACATACATACTAATGGCGCATCCTACCGAAATGCGCCATTACTAGTTCTAACTAGTAATGGCGCACCAGACAAGGAGTGCGCCAGTACTGAATTTTTTTATTCTTTTTTTTTGCAAAACTACTAATGGCACACCGCCTCACAGTGTGCCATTAGTAGTTTAAACTACTAATGGCGCACCCTGTGAAAGTGCGCCATTAGTATATATATATATATATATATATTACTTTTCTGCAAAACTACTAATGGCGCACCACCTACAGGTGCGCCATTAGTAACCAGGGTTACTAATGGCGCATTTGCAGGTGGTGCGCCATTAGTAACCTGGGACCCCAACAAGATATTTTGGACAGCCACACCTACCCACTCACTTTCCCCACTTCATTCCCTCCACCTCCTTCTCCAAGCTTTCGGCTGCCTCCTCCTCCTCACCTCATTTCCACCATAGATTCATCAAAATTAAGTGGTGAAATTACCTTTTTTGATAGGTAAGTAAGGGGAAAGCTATCTTCATGATGTAGACCTACTTTTTTTATCCCTAGCTCGCTCCAACAACGTGCACATGCACTTTTTGTGGCCTAGCTAGATCTATGTATGTTTGTGGTGTTGCATATATGTTTGTGTTTGCAGATACCGGTATTTGAAATGCGATAGTTGCCACTATTTTGCCGGAATGTTGATTCATTTCCGTTTCGGCGAGAATTTTGGCACTATGCATTCTTTTTGGTCCTATTTTTAGGGAAGGTCATGCCAAATTTTTTCTTGGTTCTAAAATATCGTTTTGCTCTACCCCGCAGGCGACCATGGTCCGCACAATGACCGAAGGCATCGTGAATAGGTTTTTGAGCTCCGCGAAGGCCGAGATGCTTCAAAAGAACGAGACGGAGATAAGATGTCCGTGTCGAAGATGCAAGCTGAAGAGCCTTATTGCGGACCCGAATTCTGGGCAGGTGCGGGACCACCTGCTCCTGTGTGGTTTCATGGATGGCTATCGGTGGCAAGGTGATGAAGATGACTATGAAGTCGTCCATGGGGGCCGGGCAAGAAATGAGGAAGGGCAACAAGACAAGTACCACCGCGGCGAGGGCGGGCGAGAAGACAAAGAATCTCCAGGACATGATCACGACGGTGATGCTGTACACAGTCATCATGTAGAAGATGTCGTACATGATGATGAGGAAGATCAAGACGAAGGGCATGATCATGAAGATGAAGATGCCGGAGTAGATGACGATGGAGGCTGGGTGCAGGACCCTCACATTCAAGAGCTGCTTCTCAAGCAGACGGATAACTCAAGAGCTGCCGCCCGAGAGAAAGCCAAGCTAGATCAACTGGAGATAGACGCGGTCCCTCCATTGTATGAAGGATGTAGGCCCGAGGATACCCGCCTGAAAGTAACGCTCATGGCTCTGGAGATGAAGGTAAAACACAAAATGACCGACGCATGCTTCGACGAGAACATGTCATTCTGGCACGAACATCTTCCCAAGGGGAACAAGTGCCCGACCAGTTTCGAGGAGGCGAAGAAAATCGTGTGTCCTCTGGATTTACCGCACGTGAAATACCATGTGTGCATGAACAATTGCATCATTTATCGGGACGAGCACGCGGAGTCTACCATATGTCCGGTGTGCGGCGTCACTCGATACAAGAAGAGGAAGAAAGCTCCTCGAAAATCGGTGTGGTACTTTCCGATCACTCCTCGTCTGCAGCGGTATTTCGTGGACCCTAAGGTAGCAAAGCTCCTGCGTTGGCACGCGGATAGGGAGGAGAAGAAGCGGGAAGATGACTGAAATGATCTGGAGATAAATAAAAAAGACAAGATGCTGAGTCACCCTAAGGATGCGAGCCAGTGGCAAGCGTTGAACTTCGAATACCCAGAATTTGGGAAGGATCCAAGGAACATCGTGCTGGGCGCGAGCACCAATGGAGTCAATCTGTTTGGCAGCCAAAGAAGCACACATAGCACCTGGCCTATGTTTGTGTGGATGTACAACCTTCTCCCCTGGTTGTGCATGAAGAGGAAGTACATACACATGAGTATGCTAATTGAAGGGCCGAAACAACCAGGGAACGACATCAATATATATCTGGGGCTACTGAAAGAGGAGCTAGACACGTTGTGGAAAACACCAGCCAATACGTGGGACGCCGCAGAGAAAGAATATTTCCCTATGAGAGCCGCACTGCTCACGACGGTGCACGACTATCTCGGTTACGGATATCTCGCGGGGCAGGTAGTCCATGGATTTTCTGGATGCGTAAGGTGCATGGATGACACAACGTATCGCCAGCTATATAGAGATCCCGGGTCTTTGAAAACCGTGTTCATGGGACATCGAAGGTGGCTTCGCGACGATGACCCGTGGAGGAAATGCAAGGATCTGTTCGATGGTGAAACCGAACCCCGAAAACGACCGTGTACGAGGAGCGGCGAGGAAATAGATGAGCTGTTGAAAAATTGGAAAGATTGCCCACTGCCGGGAAAGAAGCAAAAGGCGCCAGAGCCGGGAAAGAAGCGAAAGGCGCCAGAGCCGCTGCTGAAGGTATGGAAAACGAGGTATGTTTTCCGGGACTTGCCGTACTGGAAGATCCACCGTGTGCCTCACAGCCTTGATGCCATGCATATCATGAAGAACGTGTGTGGGAGTCTGCTTGGTACCCTGCTCAACATGCCAGAGAGGACCAAAGATGGGCCGAAAGCAAGGGCGGACTTGAAATCAATGGGCATCAGACAGGAGCTTCACGCTAATGATGATGATGATGATGAGGCGAAGCAGGACACAGAAACTCGTCGCAAAGGCAAAAAGGCCAAGAAGACCGGAAGTGACTACCCTCCCGCGTGCTTCACTCTAAGTCAGGAGGAGATCGAGCAGTTTTTCACCTGCCTCATAGGAGTAAAACTTCCTTATGGTTACGCGGGGAAGATAAGCAGATACCTAGACCCAGCGAAGCAGAAGTTCAGCGGGATGAAGTCTCACGACTGTCACGTGCTGATGACGCAGATACTTCTAGTTGCAATCCGTGGGATCATGGACGTGCACGTTCGTGAAATGCTATTTGGCCTATGCAACTTTTTCGACGTCATCTCTCGGAAGTTGATTGGCGTGAGGCAACTCAGAAGGCTACAGGAAGAGATCGTGGTGATACTATGCGAGCTTGAGATGTACTTCCCGCCCGCATTCTTTGATGTTATGGTGCATCTGCTGGTCCATATCGTGGAGGATATCATCCAACTCGGGCCGACGTTCCTGCACAGCATGATGCCGTTCGAAAGGATGAATGGTGTCATCAAAGGATACGTTGGCAACATGTCATGTCTAGAGGGAAGTATAGCCAGGGGCTTTCTGACCGAAGAATGCATCTCCTACTGCACGAATTATCTAGGCATCGAGAACTCCGTTGATCTGCCCATCAACAGGCACCTCGGCAGGCTCGCTGGATGGGGTCACCGTGAGGGTCGCCGTGAAATGCATGTCGACTTCGAGGGTCGACTTGCCGACTTTGAAAGAGCAAACCTAGTCGCGCTACAACACATAGACGTGGTCGATCCTTGGGTGGTAGAGCACAAAACCTTTATTGAGAAGACGTATAATGACCGAGGCCAACAGAGGACGGACGGAGATATAATCAAAGAGCACAACTCATGTTTCATGCGTTGGTTCAAGCAGAAGCTTCTGTCGTACCCTTTACATGAGGATTCTTCCGCGGAAGAACAACTCATATTCGCCTTGTCACAGGGCGCCGAGCACAACCTGATGACCTATGAGGCGTACGATATCAACGGCTACACATTCTACACCGAGAACAAGGACATGAATAGCGATGGTTATTAGAACTCCGGGGTAACGATGGAATCCTACACCGGTAACAACAAGGACTGATACTACGGAAGGATCGAGGAGATCTGGGAGCTGAGCTACGCTGGAGAGAAGGTCCCGATGTTCCGTGTCAGATGGGCCAAGAGCGTCCTAAAAGAAGACCGGTATTTCACCACCATGGTTATACCCGAAGCCAAATCCAAGACCGTGGGCGCAAACGTCACCGTGAAAAATGAGCCATGGGTACTGGCTTCCCAAGTGGACCAATGCTTCTTCATTACCGACCCGTCAAAGCCCAGTCATGTTGTCGTGAGGAGAGGCAAAAGGAAGATCATCGGAATGGATGGAGTAGCCAATGAGCAAGACTTCGACAAGTACGGCGACCCGAAGATCGAACATGACGACGACGATGAAGTAGCAGCACACACCACAAGAAGAAGCAGGACCACCCTACATAAAGGACGTCCGTTCCACAAAAGAACTCCATTTGCGAAAAAGAAGGGCAAGAAGATTGTGAACAGATAGCTAGCTAAGATCGATTGTATTTAAATCGTAGTCTTCATTTCTCGATTGTATTTCATGGGCACTTTTTGATATCATGAATATTTTTAAATTTCACGGGCACTTTTTGAATTCATGAGGACACTCGATCTCGATCCCCCTCCCCCGCTCCACCGCCGCCGCCGATGATATTTTCAAGGTACAAATTTGAACATATTTAAAAAAAAATTATTACTGTTTTTATAAAAAATATTACTGTTATGATTTAAACAAGTTTGAACATATTTAAACACAAATAAATATCAAACAACATTTAAAATGCAAAAAAAATTGCGGAGCCTGGGAATCGAACCTAGGACCTCCTAGTGTGTGTGCTGCGTGCTAACCAGTCGAGCTAGTGGGCGGGTTCTGATGTGGATTGGGTTAGGTGCAATATAACGTGTGCTCGAACTGTAATAAAAAAACAATCTAATGGCGCACCGCTGCGGGGTGCGTCATTGCTATCTAAAAAAAAGATTTCTAATGGCGCACCGCTGCGGGGTGCGCCATTGCTATCTAAAAAAAGATTTCTAATGGCGCACCGAGGTGTGGTGCGCCATTAGTAAGTTTCCCCGTAGCTATCCTCCCTCTCCCTCGCCAGATCCTCTTCGACCCTCTCTTCCTCGCCACCAGATCCACCCGCGCTCTGCCCCGACCCACGACGCCGCCGCCCCGACCCTCACCGGACTCCACCCCACCGCCCCCGCGCCCCCACCCCCGCCGCCCCCGTGCCCCCACCCCTGCCTCCCCGACCCTCGCCGGACTCCTCGCCGTTGGCGCCAAGCAGCGACGCAGCACCATACGCCCCCCGACCCTCCTCCTCCCCTTGCCCCTCCTCCTCCTCCCCTTGCCCCCCGCCTGCGCAGCTGACGGCCCCTTCTCTGTCTCGCAGGGCAAGGTCTCCGGCGCCTCTACGACACCGACGCCTCCACCGTCTACGGCGTCTGCGCCTTCTTCCACCTCCGGCCACCGCGGCCTCACCGTCTGTGGAGGTATCTGCTTCTAAGATCTCTGCGTCCCGCTCCCCTTGGCCCTCCCGGTTCTTCTCCACTAAGGTGCGTTTCTCCATGCCCCTGTCTCCGCCGTTCTAGGGCTTAATAGATCTCCTATGATATATGACTTGTTTATGAAGATTTTGATGTGTTATGCCTTGTTCTTGTCTGTACATTTGCGCCCTTCCAGGGCTTAACTTGCTTATGAATACATCTCCCATTGATTTTGATGTAGTTTTAGAGTGGCTAGTATGTATGTAGTGGAGCTAGCAGTAGCAGCTGCTTCTACGGCACCTTCTTTGCTGTTCAGCTGTGTCAAACAAAATTCCAATGGCCAACTCATATGCCCTGCAATTTGCTCATGATTATTATTTATCTCACATCACCTTCTCCTCTTTGCTTGCCATGCACTCCCAGCTCCGTCATCGCGACCGCGTAATAGTCCACGGGTGATACAACATGCTCAAATTCAGTAATTAATCAGTATATATATACCATAAGAGAAGTCTCAAAGATTGGGACTATCTTGCCTTATGTTTCAAACTTTGAACTATATACATGACTTCTATTTTATTTTTGAAATTCACAGAGTTAGGACTATCGTGTGCATGATGCTAAACAGAGATAGTAGTAGTAGTGGTGGCCATCTAGTTGGACTACTACTGCTAGGACTTGCTCCAGATTTTATGATTTCTTTTCTTTTAGGATTTATTTTCTTCTAGGACTAGGTTTTTATTATTTTTCTGTTGTGATTGTTTTTTGAGCTCTTTCCTTTTCATTTCCTACTATCCTTATCCTAATTATCTTAAATTGTTATGATGTGTGTAATAGGATTAGATCTCGGATTTGCTAGTGGACTTTGGGAGTTTCTTAGCCAGCTTGGTGACTCCATATTTTTCACTATTTCAGCAAGTCTTTTGTAAGCATTAAACTTTCAACACTACATTTCTATCTTGTTTGCTTCCAATTGCTATATATGTATTGTTATTACTAAAAATGATGAAGCTCCTGTCAATTGCTATACATATATATGTGTATGACGATCCTCCTTTCCTGCAGTAGTATAACTAGGATATAAATCACATTGAACTAACAGTCTTGTATGGTGCCTAAACTACAATGATTCAGGAACATCGGATGACATAGCATGTGGATATTGACATGGGATGAGTAGATTAATAAGTGAGCCAAAAGTGATGGACAAACCTCATGCTAGGAATTCTCGAGGGTTGCAGTACATGGAATGCATTTGCAAACGCAGCCAAAACCTGATATATATACCAAAAAAATTGTATAGAAATATGGTGAATTTTCTGCTCTGATTGTTGCTCAAAGAAATTTAGCAAAAAAATGGGGTCCTGGGAGACGCCGCTGCTGCTTGAGGCCCTTCGTGTCGTGATGATTTTGCAGGTACCCCGAGAGGCCCTTGAGTTTGCCGGAATGTCGATTAACTTCCGTTCCGGCAAATTCGGGTACTCCATATGTCCTATTTTTAGCAAAGGTCATGCTGAAATTTTCCGTGAATTTTAGCATGACTTTGCTAAAAATCGGACATATGAGGTACTTGCTACTAATGCATGGGCCGGGGTATCTTAGTACTTAATTAAGTAGGATCAATTGCCCCTTTATTCTTGCTGCATTAAACCATAGGTGGCAATAGAGCCAAGTGATTAGGCCCAACTTACAAATTCTCCTCAGCATCGATAAACCCTACATGATAAACCCAACATAGGTGGCAATAGAGCCAACTGATTAGTGCCAAGTGATTAGGCCCAACCTAGGGTGCCTCGGCATCGATAAACCCTAAATGATGAAAACTTAGTATTTAGGGCGCCTCGGCGTCGACAAACCCTAAATGATGAAACCTTGGCTTTTAGGGTGCCTCGGTGTCGATGAGAACCTAAATGATGTACGCTTAGGCTTTTAGGGTGCCTTGGCGTCGACAAACCCTAAATGATAAAAGCTTAGCTTTTAGGATGCCTCGGTGTCGACAAACCCTAAATGATGAGACCATGATCTTGTTTCTTGACAATAACCAACTTTTTGACCAAACTTTTTTCCTATTTAGAGCGAAACATGGCCCACAACGATGAGGCCGGCGGTTCGGGCGGCAAGCAATTCTGGGAGCTGTCCCAGGAGTTCGAGGAAGAACCTCACCGCTATGAGGACGCCGCGGAAGACACCGATCCTGACTACACAACCCCTAGTGGCGTCGGGGATGACACCACTGATGATGGCGCCGCGGATGCCACCACTGATGATGGCGGCGCACGCACAGATGGCAGCCAACCAAAGCGGCAACGGAAGGACCGGCGCCCGAACGTGCTCGGCATCGTCTGGGAGGAATTTACTGAAGTGAACTCCAATGGGCATCCGACGGCGCCCAAACACGTAGTCAAGGGGTACTCGATTCAGCTCGGGTGCATTCTCCGGAGCACCGCCTCGATCAACACCGAGAACCTAAGGCATAAGGAACGAGGGAATTTGCGCAGCCTCCTCTTCACGAAGCTGCATGAATGATACAAGTTGCCCGCTGAGTTCGCAAACACACGCCTCTCGAGTAATAAAGTGAACGGTGCCGCCCTCACGATGATGAGCACGGCCCTGTCTACTTGGAAAAGCACGGTGAAGGCAATGATTGACAAAGGTGATAGTTATGAGAAGATCAAGGTGAAATATCCTTTGATGAGCGAAGATGACTACAAGGAGTTCAAGATCAAGTGCGAGAGCCCCGCAACCTCCGAATCAAGTAAGTGGGGGAAAGAAATGCGGCAGTTGAACATAGGGGTCCACCAACTCGGTCCCGACAGTTACAAAGTGGCGGAGCCTGTATGGGACAAGGAGGACGCGAAGCGTGCCGAGCAAGGCCTACCGCCCCGCTTCGAGAAATACAGTGACAAGCAGACCAGGAACTTTCTCAAGGCCCGGTACAAGGAGGACCCGATAACAAAGGAGCTTACCACGGATCCGAAGACCAAGGAGCTTGAGCTTGTTCTGGTAAGGAATACACCCCCACGTAATTAGCTCCATATGGTTGCATTCTAATTAATCCCCAATATTTCTAAATGGTTCACGTTCCTTCCGCAGGACAAAGAAAGCAGTAGCGCGGGGTTGTCTCAGAGCTCCCCTTTCGACACCCCTTTGAATAGGGCATTGAACGTAATGAAAAACAGGGATAAGCTCAATAAGCCGACGTCAGCTGGTCGTGTGGCCGGCAAAGGCTTGTCCACAAAATGGTCGTCATACTATGGCGCTGGTGGGCAAAAGGAGAAAAAGACCAGCTCGGAAAGCCAGTCGCGCGAGGTTGAAGCACTCAAGGCGCAAGTGGCACGGATTCTGGAGATGGTCCAAGAGCAAGTGCAACAACAACTGGGATCAACACTTACCGGCATTATGCCTACCTTGATTCATGGGATAACGACGGGGATTGCGGGTGGCCAACAGGGGCCGCCCCCGATTCCCAACTTCACGGCCAGCAACTCACACAACGCGCAGGCGACGCCATTGGTGTCTCCGGCGGCGGCAGTATTGGTGTCTATGGTGGCGGCGCCATTGGTGTCTCCGACGACGGCGGTATTGGTGTCTCCTACGCCGGCATTGGAGCTTAATGCACCCGGGTGTACGCCGGCCGACACCTCGCCAGCAAGCGGCCCCTCCGTCAGTTGCACGCCCGCCGTTGGCGGTGCCTCGACATTAGCCAAGCTCGATGGCATCACGGTAACTAAGCCTCTCGGCCGAGGACTTCATCTCCTTGCCTTGGACTGGGCATCCCTGACGCCCTACATGTTTTCGCAGGGCGCCGCCAACGTTCCTTGCACTCTCCTGCACTTCATGGGCGGCGAGTTGGTCGATGTCGCCAAGGGCAGAATCATTCAACCGGGCAACCCCGTTTTCCACGGTAATCCGATGCCACCCACAATGTATAGGGTTGAAGTGGTTCGGGTGCTGCCAGGCTGTGACGAGCTGTTACCTCCGATTCGACCTGCTGGGGCCAACGAAGAAGATGAGATGACCCTCAGCGCCTGCGTAAGCTGGCCCCTGCTTTGGCCGAAGAGACAGATTCGTTTGGGGGCGGGGGACACCACCCCACAGACAAGACCACCAGTCGTGCCGGTGCCAAGCCATGGCAAGAACGCCGCAACGCTACCGGACATGCCAGACATCCCTATGGCATAGGATCCGGATGATGACGACAACGACGATGGTACATTTACCAACGTTGATAAGTACTTTGCCGAACATGGGTACGGTGACGAGTTCTGCGGGCCTCCTTCTCAAGAACCCAAACAAGACGACCGGGATCTAGCTGGTACGGCAGAGAAACCCAATTGCAACAGGCGTCGTCTGGTGTTCAGTTCTCAGGAGACACCTCCAGCCGCCGCCTTCACCGAGCCTCAGATAGCAGAGGTGTCAAATATTATCAGCCCCAACACGCTCAAGAAGGCGGTCTGTGAGGAGAACTTGGCCCCATTACAGCAGATCAAGAAGAAGGGCCAGAAACGGCCGACTAAAAAGGCCGCCGGTGCGAGCCAGCCGGCACCGAGTACGATCCGTGGTCAGGACGGGCCACCTTCACCTAAGGATATCTCGAGGAGGGTTCATGTGGCGGGTAGGGCGATGCTACCGACAAATATGCTCAATGCTGCAACTAGTGCTATGCGGAGTCTGCACGACAGTGTTCTTTCTTTGGAGAAGCGGCGTCTCAGAGAGAATGATGTGGCATACCCGGTTTTCGTGGCTAAGGTGCTAGAGGGCAAGGGCTTTGTGGATGGCGACATCAGGGGTACGATCGTCCTGCGGTTTGATGACATCTTTGCTATGTTTATCCTTCATCCGCTGCACTACACCTTCGTTCGGCTGTTTTCGCTGAGTATGGAGATGCGGATCATTAGAGACAAGACCCCGAACATCGTGATCGTCGACCCCTTCTACATGCGTGCCAAGCTCTTGAGAAGCGCCGGGGACTGCAAAGTCGCGAGTTCACACCTCAAAGACGTCATTCTGGCAAACCCATATAAGGATAACTTCCTTGTGGCTTACTTTCCCGAGTAAGCCATCCCTTAACCGCCCTGTAACATATGATTTCTTAGATTTCGATCGTTTTTTTTCTAACATTCTGTGTTCTGTGCAGTGACACACATTGCACACTCATCCTCGTAAGCCCGAAATATTCCATGGCCACGTATTTCGACCCGAACCGTAACTCCAAGATAGACTACACAAATATCAAGAAAGTTCTTGATGATGTTCTCCCCGGCTACGCCAAATCTGGAGGCACCTTCACCAGGGCAGTTCGTAAGTACGGCAAGCACGTGTTCGCCCACAATACGACATTCTGCTACGTCAAGCAGCCGCCTGGCGGTCAGAAGGATGCCTACTACGCCCTCCATCACATGCGGGTGATCATAAGGGACCATCATCACCTTCTGCTACCAAATAATCTCAAAGATTGGGCCGCGAGCTTGTCGGCAATCCAGGACGCAGACATCAGACAAGAATTCTTTCGCATCCAGTTGGAGTTTGCGGACATCATCCATCAAGATGTCCTTCATACCTCAGGGCAGTTCTTCCTCAGATATCAACCGTCCAACATTGAGATAGACGGAATGCTACAAATGCAGGCTGACAACACCCGCGATTTCATGACCATCACAACAGACGGCGGCTTCATCCACGCTCCTGTCCATGAGTCGAGTCAAAAGTAGTGATGTGTAGTTCTGAAACATTGATTGGATCATGTTGTAATTAAACTTTAATGAATTGTATGTCTCTTTGGTTTGGATAGTCGTTCAACTTAGATGTAATCGATGCTATTTATTAGTAGGACCATGAATCGTGCTATTAATGTCTTGCTTTTCTCTTCCGATCCTTTTGTTGCATACTTATATATTGCTTATGTATGTATTGTCTGTTGTTTGGCTTGTGCATAGAGATGCTGTCGTATGTTGTGTACAAGGGTAAGGTTCCCGGTGTCTACAACGACTGGGAGGAGTGTCGGAGACAGGTTCATCGTTTCAGCGGTAACAGTTACAAAGGGTACACCACTAGGGCGGAGGCGGAATCTAGATACACCCGCTATCTAGCGAGAGAGAGGAGGGAGCGTTGGAGGAACCGGATGAGGACCAGTTCCATCACGATGATGCTCATCATGATGACCGCAGCTCTCTTCTATGTGATGGTAGTTTAGATGATCGATATCGACTTGTAATGTGAAGACAAACTCGATACTCGCGGTCTCGAGACTTGTAATGTTTTATCTTTGTTCGGTCTTTTCAATTCGGAGACTAATATGAGGAATTGTATTCGGAGACTAATCTTCTATTGTATTCGATGAATCTGTTGTTGCTGTGTGCTACTGTCTATATTCTGTCAAATAATATATTTTGTAACCTGTGCAAAAATCAGAAAAGCAAAAAAAAAACCTAATATTCATACTAATGGCGCATCACTACAGAGTGCGCCATTAGTATGCCAAAGTATACTAATGGCGCATCACCAAATAGTGCGCCATTAGTGTGCCAAAGCACATGGTTAAATATGGCCCCTGGGAGGCATACTAATGGCGCATGGTGTTATATACTAATGGCGCACTGCGTGGTGCGCCATTAGTAATAAATACTAGTGGCGTGCTACTAATGGCGCACCAGTGATGCGCCATTAGTAGGCAAAACTGGTGTGCCATTAGTAGGCCTTTTCCTAGTAGTGTTCTATACATAGATCATAGATGTTCTGCACACAGAACATATCACATCGCACACGGACCACACTAGGTAATCCGTCGGTGATGAATTCATCAATCACAAACGGTTATATACCAGCAAGCGTTTGCCCACAACACACACGGCTTATTCCATCACAAACAACTCGGATGGATCAACTGTATGCCACGTATCACACACGCAACTCTAATCTGATTTGTGCTTGATGTCTGCACCATCGCTCACACAGTTCGTCTTATTTGCCACGTATCATTGTGCCGGCCTCTGCTTGCGTCCCTCGACACGCTGTGCTCGCCGTTAGGCGCCGTGGCACGCTCTGCTTGCGTCTGTTGGCGCACTCTGCTGTCCGTCGACGCGCTCTGCTCACGTACCTCTACCCACTCGGCTTGTGGACAGCTTTTCCTTGCGTGTTCAGTTGCTATATGCATATATATGGTTGCTCGCCGTTGAGGCGCCGTGAAGCGCTCTGCTGCGTCCCAGCGCGCACGCTCTGCCAGCGGTTGGGGCCTGTGCACGATCATGTTGGGGGCTCATATGCATGCGGTTGCGCCATGCATGTCGCCACGATGCAGTTACATGTGACACGATGGAGTTATGCGCTACAAATTAGAACTGCCATACGGGCGTGCGGATATTCTAGTCCGTCCAGCTTCCCCATTAATTCTTGCGGACATTATAACCTTAGTCTCTTCAACCTTTAGATCTCGCCCCACAACACAACAAGCACACCCACGACGACACATACAGAGAGGATATCTAGCGGCACTCCAATGGAGTTCAGCGAGCATAAAGACATGACCCACGCGAGGGAGATGGATCTCACAGTGGTGTACACCATCGACCCGATCGTGGTGGAGGACTACATCAACACAGTGGAGCAATTGCTTGCTGGAGACAAGTACAAAGTGGTCTGCATCGACCTCCAGTACACCATCAGTCTTCCAGCAAAGATCAGAAGGTTGCCATCACCCAGTTGTGCATGCGCCATCATGTCCTCATCTACCACTATTGCATGGCCACAGAGCCTTACAACCATTTTGCCAGGTTTGTCAATAGCATCGACTACAAGTTCGCTATGGTGGAAACCACTGACGATGTAAAAGCACTCAGGTTACGGGCTTGGCCTACAAGAACCTTGTCGAAATTCATGAGCACTATAGGGTCTGGGGCAACACAAAGAAGGAATCCCTGGTTGAACTCGCCTTGGCCATCTTCGACCCATACTACGAAAAGATGAAGTTGCATGATGCCAACAAAACACGTCTCGTATCCTGTCACGGGGCCCGGATGTGGAAACTGGATGGACCTCACCTCAGGTTCTCGGCCAAGAGCATGTACACATGCTACGAGATGCACAGGAGGATCATTGACATGAGGAATTGCCTCGTCACCGAAAGCGGCGAGGTCGGATCGAGCCACAAGCAGAGCAGTAGCGGCAAGCGTCACAAGAAGTAGATGATGATCAGATGATCGTTTATCCTAGTTAATTATGCATGTAATATATAGTTGAATTTGGTTTGTGGAAATGTCAGGTGTGTAGTAGCCACCTATGTAATTATGCATGTAATAGTTTACTTTGGTGTGTGCAAATGTCATTTGTGTAGTAGCCACCTATGTAATTGGATGTTTAATTTGGTTATGCAACCATGTCCTTATAAGTGTGTGTGTGTGTGTATGTTGTTGTTCTGTATGCAATCCCAACACACAACACACACATCTTACTAGCAGCAATCGTATGTGTTATTATCGGTCTTCGCACACATTTCTGATTACAGACCAGTTTGGCGCATATCACTCAAATCTTGTTAAATTGAACCATTTCTGTTATCTTGGCTCAATGCAAACTGTTCATGCAAGTGAAATGTTTGCCCTCTATCGCACACACCTTGATCTGGCCGACCGTTTCTTTTGTTTCGCCTAATCACAAACAGTTCATCCAAGTGAACCGTATGCGGTATATCACACACACCTTGATACGTCCATTTTGCATCATGCTTTTATATCGATATTTATTGCATTATGGGCTGTTATTGCACATTATGTCACAATACTTATGCCTATTCTCTCTTATTTTACAAGGTTTACATAAAGAGGGGGAATGCCGACAGCTGGGATTCTGGGCTGGAAAAGGAGCAAATATTAGAGACCTATTCTGCACAGCTCCAAAAGTCCTGAAACTTCACAGAAGTCATTTTTAGAATATAAAAAAATACTGAGGGCAAGAAGTTCCGGAGGGGGGCCACACCCTGCCCACAAGGGTGGGGGGTGCGCTCTACCCCCTGGGAGCGCCCCCTGCCTCGTGGGCCCCCTGGTGGCCCTCCGATGCCCATCTTCTGCTATATGGAGTCTTTCGATGAGGAAAAAAAATCATAAGCCAGCTTTCGAGACGAGACTCCGCCGCCACGAGGCGGAACCTTGGCAGAACCAATCTAGGGCTCCGGCGGAGCTGTTCTGCCGGGGACACTTTCCTCCGGGAGGGGGAAATCATCACCATCGTCATCACCAACGATCCTATCATTGGGAGGGGGTCTATCTCCATCAACATCTTCACCAGCACCATCTCCTCTCAAACCCTAGTTCATCTCTTGTATACAATTCTTGTCTCTAAGTCTGGGATTGGTACCTGTGGGTTGCTAGTAGTGTTGATTACTCTTTGTAGTTGATGCTAGTTGGTTTATTTGGTGGAAGATCATATGTTCAGATCCTATATGCATATTAATACCCCTCTGATTATGAACATGAATATGCTTTGTGAGTAGTTACGTTTGTTCCTGAAGACATGGGAGAAGTCTTGCTATTAGTAGTCATGTGAATTTGATATTCGTTCGATATTTTGATGAGATGTATGTTGTCTCTCCTCTAGTGGTGTTATGTGAACGTCGACTACATGACACTTCACCATTATTTGGGCCTAGAGGAAGGCATTGGGAAGTAATAAGTAGATGATGGGTTGCTAGAGTGACAAAAGCTTAAACCCTAGTTTATGCGTTGCTTCGTAAGGGGCTGATTTGGATCCATATGTTTCATGCTATGGTTAGGTTTACCTTAATACTTTTGTTGTAGTTGCGGATGCTTGCAATAGAGATTAATCATAAGTAGGATGCTTGTCCAAGTAAGGGCAGCACCCAAGCACCGGTCCACCCGCATACCAAATTATCAAAGTACTGAACGCGAATCATATGATCGTGACGAAACCTAGCTTGACAATAATTCCCATGTGTCCTCGGGAGCGCTTTTCTCTATATAAGAGTTTGTCCAGGCTCGTCCTTTGCTACAAAAAGGATTGGGCCACCTTGCTGCACTTTATTTACTTTTGTTACTTGTTGCTTGTTACAAATTATCTTATCACAAAACTATCTGTTACCTGTAATTTCAGTGCTTGCAGAGAATACCTTGCTGAAAACCGCTTATCATTTCCTTCTACTCCTTGTTGGGTTCGACACTCTTACTTATTGAAAAGGACTATGATAGATACCCTATACTTGTGGGTCATCACACCTTCATCTCGCTGCCCGTTTCTGTTTTTCTGCATCATCACAAATAGTTCATTGAACTGAACCATATGCCCCTCATCGCACACACAACTAAATTCTGAACCGTGTTTGATGGATCCGACATCGCAAATGTTTTGCATCTTTTGGACGGGTTTTTTACATCACCATTTGCGACTATTGCATCACACACAGTTTCGACGAAGGGTCTCTGATTGTAGTGTCGCGTTAGCAGCATCCTGCAGTAGTGTGAACGTCCACAGTCCTACTATCGATCAATGAATGAAGGGTTTCATTCATGTCTATGAGTTACCGAACCTACGAGGTCGCAAGCTTAAAGCCATCACGATCTGGTGAGTGTTAGTAGGATGGGGGTGATGAGAATATATTTGTGGAATTGTTTCATTAATATTCACAATAACTCTAAGAGGATCTAGAAGCGTTTCAGGGTCAACGGAAGGGTTTTAGTGAGTATCGGGTAATACCGGGTGTTATCAATAAATCATGTATAAGTGGAAAACATTTCTGGAGATGTTAATATATATATATATATAATGGTCTAAAAGTATTTAGAACATTTTATATTTAATTTAAATATCAGCGGGCCTAAAAAGGCCAAGAGGTGGAAGGCAACTTGGGCCACAAAGGCCCAAGTGGAGGTGGCGCCCCTTTTTTCCTTGTGTGTGTGTGTGTGGGGGGGGGGCAACTAGGGGAGGGAGTCCAACTCTCCCCTAGGAAGACACACCAAAGGGGACTCCTTCCCCCTTGGTGGCTACCCTCTCCCTCCCCTCCAACCTATATATAGTAGGGGAATTTGTCCTTTGAGACACACAAGTTTTTGGAGCCTCCCCTAGTTCTTCTAGTTCTAGTTGGTCCTAGTTGACTAATTAGAGCTTGGCTAATACTCTTGTCATCATAATTAGAAGCCTCATGTGGTTCTAATCTCCTCCCTCTAATTCTTCGGTGATGATTAGCTCTGGATGACGAAGCGCCTCCGGATCATGAAGCCTGCACGCTTGCAACCAAGTAGAGAGATCGTGCTTTCGGTCTTTGGTTCGAGGGACTGTTCGTGGGCGGTACGAGGGATCGTTCATTGACAGTTCGAGGTAGTCCAAGTACGATCTACACTGAGCATTCTTCTTCCGCTGCAACTCGGTGACGGTAATGATCGTGATCTCAACCTGTTATGCATCTTCATATTGATCTTGGGTGTTCGTAGGCATTCTTTTTTTGTTTGCTACTACATTTCCCAACAGTGGCGTCATGAGCAGTTATATGAGTAGGTGTAGGTTGCAATCTAGATCACATGTGATTGTGAGGGTTGATGTTCTTGTTTTGCTTCCCCCGAGTGTCGCTTTGGTTCAATTCATCGACGACATGGTGTCGCTTTTCACAAGGATCTGACAATCGACCAGCACTGGTTGTCAACGATCTACTAACAGTTCCTTGGGCTTCACCGTAGCTGAGAATAGTAAACCGTCGCATACACAAAAGGGTACCGAAGATGGATGATCTTCTAGGGTGTCACGCGTATTTGACGAAGTTTAGTGTGGGGCTAGAGATTTTTATTAAGTCTCTTGTGTCACACACCCCGAAACTTAATCTAGCATCAGGAATCATCGCCAAATTTGTGGACGTAGATAGGTAGTATTACTACCGCATAACTAAAATTTTTCTTAAACCGATTAGAGGATGTCTGACTTGGTTTTGAAGGGTATGCGTATGATGTGGTATATCCTTCGTCATGATAATGAGTTTATGTATGAGACGGTTATATGTTGTAATGTTAAGTGGCCTGCGTGTGATACGTCCATTTTGCATCATGTTTACCTACTGTTATTTATAATTTTTTATGCATAATAATGCTTTTTGGAGTAATTCTAATACCCTTTCTCTCATAATATGCAAGGTTCACACAAAGAGGGAGAATACCGGCAGCTGGAATTCTGGACCTGAAAAAGCTACGCTAGGCCACCTATTCTGCACAACTCCAAATGAGCTGAAACTTCACGGAGATTTTTTTCTGGAATATATAAGAATTATTGCAGCAAATAACTACCAGAGGGGGCCCACTAGATGAGCACAACCCACCTGGGCGCGCCCTGGTGGGTTGTGCCCTCCTCGGCCCACCTACGGTGCCCCTCTTCTGGTATATAAGTCATTTTGAACTAGAAAAAAATGAGGAGAGGACTTTCGGGATGAAGCGTCGTCGTCTCGAGGAGGAGCTTGGGGAGGAACACTTTTGCCCACCGGCGAAGTGATTCTACTGAGGGAACTTCCCTCCCGGAGTGGGAAATCATTGTCATCATCATCACCAACAACTCTCTCATCTTGGGGAGGGAAATCTCCATCAACATCTTCAACATCACCATCTCCTCTCAAACCCTAGTTCATCTCTTGTGTTCAATCTTTGTACCGGAACCTTAGATTGCTGCTTGTGGGTGACTAGTAGTGTTGATTACATCTTGTAGTTGATTACTATATGGTTTATTTGGTGGATGATTATATGTTAAGATCCATTATGCTATTTAATACCCCTCTGATCTTGAGCATGATTATTATTTGTGAGTAGTTACTTTTGTTCTTGAGGTCACGGGAGAAATCATGTTGCAAGTAATCATGTGAACTTGATATGTGTTCGATATTTTGATGGTATGTAGTGATTCCCTTAGTGGTGTCATGTGAACGTCGACTACATGACACTTCACCTTATTAGGGCCTAAGGGAATGCATTGTGGAGTAGTTATTAGATGATGGGCCGTGAGAGTGATAGAAGCTTAAACCCTAGTTTATGCGCTACTTCGTAAGGGGCTGATTTGGATCCAAAAGTTTAATTCTATGGTTAGATTTTATCTTAATACTTTTCTCATAGTTGCAGATGCTTGCGAGGGGTTTAACCATAAGTAGGAGGTTTGTTCAAGTAAGAACAACACCTAAGCACCGGTTCACCCACATATCAAATTATCAAAGTAGCGAACATGAATCAAACCAACATGATGAAAGTGACTAGATGAAATTCCCGTGTACCTTCAAGAACACTTTGCTTATCATAAGAGACCATTTTGGCCCATCCTTTTCCACAAAATGATTGGCCTACCTTGCTGAACTTTTGTTACCATTACTGTTACTTGGTCGTTACGAATTATCTTGCTATCAAACTACTCACTACTTATAATTTCAGTGCTTGCAGAGAATACCTTGCTGAAAACTACTTGGCATCTCCTTCTGCTCCTCGTTGGATTCGACACTCTTACTTATCAAAAGGATTATGATCGATCCCCTATACTTGTAGGTCATCAGTGTGTCAAGTCATAATGGTTGGAGCCATGAGATTGCCACGTTAATGTAAATATAGCCTATAGGTCTCAGGTGTGATGCCTGGATAATTATGCTATAGTAAACCTATGCTAATGATGGCACACCACCTCTGTTACTGTTGCTAACCTCGCGTTAGATCAAAACGTTTCGAAATCAAATTTGAATTTCTGACAAGCAATAAAAGTTTTCAAATATCAAAAGAAAAATGTTTGGAATGTGACAAAATTAAGTTTACTAAATTAGGTGCAACCTAGGTATTTTTCCAAAACTAAAATGTTTAGGAAATGAAAGAAAATAGAAAAGAAAATAAAGAAAAAGGAAAAGAGCCAAAACAAAAAACTAACAAAAGGAAAGCCCCCCCGGGCCAACTGGGCCAAAAGGCCCAGCCGGCCAGCCCACCAATCGGCTGGGCCAACCCCCTCCATATCCCCACCAGGGGAAACCCTAACCCGCAAGCCCCCCCCCCCCACTTCCCCCATTCCCCCACGTCTCTCTCCCCCTCCCCGATCCAGATCGAGATCGAGGGAACGAGACCATCGCGCCACCCAACGCCGTTGGACCACGTCGCCGTCGCCCGGAACGCCACCTCGACCTCTTCTCCTCCCCACCGCGTGTTGTCCCCATCCTCCTCCTCGCCGGACTCCATCGTCGCCGTCCTCTCCGTCGTCGCCTCGTCCTCCCCACGCCCCACTACCCCGTTCCCTACAACCACGGTGAAGCCCCCGGCCTCTCCTCCTCTCCCCGCACTTGTCGTCCGCCCCGGCCGCTTGACCACGCGCGCGAACGCGCCGTGCTTGTCTGCCCCATGCCGCGGCCCTGCCTAGCTATTGCTGCTGCTCTCCCCCTGCTGCCGCTGGCTACTGCGCTGTTGCTTGCTCCGCCTGCTGCCTTCACGCGCCGTGCTCGGCCACGCCCGCCTCCGCCTTGTCGACCGCTCGCCGCCGTCCGCCCGATGCTGCCCCGTGGTCGCGGCCTCCTCCCCGCATCGCGCCTGGACTGGCACCCCGCTCGTGGCTCCGCTGCTCGCCCGTGCGTGCTGTCCCGACTCGCCGATGCTGATATTGCCTCGTCGGCCCGTGCGCCCGTGAACCCCCCGCTCCGGCTCTGCCCCTCTTTTCCCCGCCATGGCCTGCGCTGCCACCCTGCTGCCTCAGCCCCGCCGTCCCTCTCCTGCTCCGCTTGGCCGCGCATTGCCCGCGTCGCTCAGCCCACGCACTGCCAGTGCCTGTCCCGCTGTCGCCTTCGCCCTGCTTCACCCGCGCGACCCTGCTGTCGGTGTCAAAACCGGCGGATCTCAGGTAGGGGGTCACGAGCTGTGCGTATAAGGTCAATGGTAATAGGAGGCAGGGGACACGATGTTTTACCCAGGTTCGGGCCCTCTTGATGGAGGTAATACCCTACGTCTTGCTTGATTGATCTTGATGAGTATGAGGATTACAAGAGTTCACCTACCACGAGATCGTTGTGGCTAAACCCTAGAAGTCTAGCATGTATGATTGTGTCTGCCTCTACGGACTACACCCTCCGGTTTATATAGACACCGGAGGGGCCTAGGGTTGTAAAGAGTCGGTTTTCAAAGAAAGGAATCTACATATCCGA
This sequence comes from Triticum monococcum, assembly GCA_034509565.1. Taxonomy (NCBI): domain Eukaryota; kingdom Viridiplantae; phylum Streptophyta; class Magnoliopsida; order Poales; family Poaceae; genus Triticum; species Triticum monococcum. The sequence goes on along the minus strand of CM067841.1, from coordinate 142,384,167 downwards.
ATGCCAAGCTTGCCATCCATGCAAAGGAGAGTCCCCTCCGAACACGGGGAGAGGTCTTCTGTCTTGTATCTTCGTAGCCCATTAGTCTGGCCCATGTTACATAGTCCGGACACCCGAGGACCCCTTAATCCAAGACTCCCTCAGTAGCCCCTGAACCAGGCTTCAATGACGATGTGTCCGATGCACAGATCGTCTTCGGCATTGCAAGGAGGGTTCCTCCTCTGGATACTCCAAAGAAGCTTTCAAACACAGACAACGTGTCCGGCTCTACAGATCAAACACCACACACAACCGCAGAGAACATAATATTTCACGAATCCAATCTACTGACAACTTTTGCAGCGTGACATCACGTCCCTGCCCAGTCCTTATTTCGAACCGCTTTTAGCCTCCCGCTCCACGTTCCAAGATGCAGTTTTATTGGCATGTCTTGTCGAAGCAGAGATCGTGTCCCCTTATTATGGGATTTTCATCAATACGGGCGTGGGTAATCCAACTGCTCCGTTGGTACGATTCCTTGGGAATAGGCAAGTTTTAAGGCTCATGAGGATGCGTTCGATATTCATCGCCTTTATAAAGGGGCACGGACCCGTCCTTCTCCTCTACGCTACCTCTTCCTCAACTTCTCCAACCTCGAACTCCCAGCACCCAGTCTTCAACTTAATCGCTCCAAGCCTCCCAGTCATGTCCGGGCCCAGCCTTCAAGGCCGATGGGTGGCCTCCTCTGTTACAAAGGAGGATATCGCGAAGCTCCGGGCGGCAAGGTGCCTGACCGTGGAAATCCCCCACAGGCTCCCTGCTAAGGGGCATGTTATTCCTACACCCAGACCCGGCGAGAGGGTCGTATTCATCTCCCACTTCCTCCGGGGGTTAGGGTTCGCTCTCCACCCATTCGTTCGTGGCCTCATGTTCTATTACGGGCTAGATTTTCATGATCTAGCTCCGGGCTCCTTTCTTCACATGTCAACGTTCATTGTGATGTGCGAGGCCTTTCTCCGCACCCCCACACTTCGGCTTCTGGCTCAAGACCTTTAATGTGAAGCCGAAGGTAGTCGACGAGGAGCAAGTGGAGTGTGGCGGTGCTATGGTGAGCAAGGTTGCCAATACTCTTTGGCCAAAGGGCTCATTCACAGAAACTTCCAACCTATGGCAGCAGGAGTGGTTTTACATCACTGAACCACGTGGTACCAACTGGGCAGCTACACATGCGTTTCGATCTGGCCCTCCATTATGAGTCGCATCATGGATTAATAAAGGGGCTGGATTGGGGATCAATTGATGAAGTGCAGACGCTACAAAGCCTTATCCGGAGTCTCCTTGAAAAGGACACCGGCCTCATCAACGTCATCCAGGTAGTGATAGTCCGCCAGGTCCTGCTGTGCCAATGACGGCCTCTCCTCCTATGGGAGTTCAATCCAGAAGGACCACGGACCCTTCAACACTTCTTCAGCACAACACACAGAGGGATGTGGAAGTTATTCTTCGGAACCCGAAAGCAGTGGCCGGAAAAGACCGAGGACATCGACCTCGACTGCAACCATCCGGATACCTCGGTAAGCACTCGACTCCAGAACATAGCTTAGTTAATTACCCCGTATCAATATACTGAGAAACTATCTTCAACCAGGGATGGATAAAGAAGGTGGAATAAATTAGGTGTTCGGCCCCACTTCCCGAAGACTCAGCCAAGCCTGTGTTAACAAGGATGCTGGCCTCGGTGCCGTATCAAGTGCCGGCGAAGGAGGACAAAGAGGAGATCAAAAAGGCCAAAGGTGGCTCCCACTCTAAAGGTACACCGAGCGCTATGTCCGAGAAGACCAGAACTCCCTCTTCTGAAGACGAAGGGGAAGAAGAAGCTGATATCCCTTCTCCCCATGGGAAGAAAAGGACCGCCTCCGAAGATTTGAATGTAGAGGCTCCCAAGAGAGGGAAGATGTCCCTGTCAGACGGATCGGGTTCGGAAGACAATGTTGCCGCGCAGTTCCTTCGTAAGGACGAGCCTTCCGCTGAATCGTAAGTGAACAAGGGTATTCTAGACATATCCTGTTCCTTTCAGGTCACAAGGGTAACATCTTAAATATATGTTTGCAGTCTGGCCCGCAATCTTCCTCAACAGTCCTCCTCCTCGGGTGACCTGCTTCCGGAGATGATGGAAAGCGAGACGCCTCCACATGCTTCCTCGCCCCTTAGGGCGGACGACTTCAAGGTGTCATCCCGGAGGGTCTCCCTCGATCATCAAGTGGCGCAAGGGGTAGTGAAGACAGCGCCCGAAGGTGATACTTCGGTCGTCCAGGGTCCGGGGTGTGCAACCCCTATGGGGACCAACAATAAAGGCCCCGGACTATCCGGTTTACAGCCGAAGACGACTCTAGGGTCGAGTGAACATATCCCTTCGAAGGGAGCACATACTCCTGTAGCTGCTTCCAGGAGTCCGGAGATGCCGGATACATTAATGGGCGTGTTGCAGAATGCGTCCATCTCATAGGAACATCGTACCTTAATGGGTATGGTAGTTGAGAGGATTTTGTCCGCAAGAAGCGGATTGAATGAAGACTTCACGAGCCTGCTAAGAGGCTTTGAGGTATGTAATGTAATATCTTAACCACTCTTTACATGCAGAATGTGCCTGTGTATAGGTAGTAACCCCTGAGACTCTGGTCGGCCTCCATAGGGAGGCGATCAGAGGATCAAAAAGGTATGCTCAAGAAATGTCATGATTAATTTGAAAATAGGCTGGTATGTCAATGGCGACTGCCCATGTTGCGGAAGTTGCAGATTTAAAGCAGAAACTTGAGTCAGTGGATGAGGACATTACTCTTATCAACAGGCGGCTCGATGAGGCACAAGGTATGTTTTGGGGCCGTCGTCTTATGCATGTATACTAATATTGGCACCAAGCTGAAAATTATATCTTGGGACATGCATAATTGCAGATGGCGCTGCTGCGGTTGAGACCCTTCGGGCTGAACTTGCCCGGGCCAAGGAGCAAGCCAGAGTGAGCAATGCGGCTGTCAAGAAGGCAGCTGATGAGTTAAAGGCCGAACAAGCCGCTTGGCGCCAGTGCGAGGAGAGAATATCTACCATAGCATGAGAGCTAAAGGATGCCACAAGCCAATGCGAATCACTCGAGAAGGATAACAAAGCCAAGGCATCCGAACTCAACAAGGCTTTACAAGAGGCGCGAGAGGCACGGTCCGAGTCTAGAGCGGCTCGGGAGGAGATCCGGCAAGCTGGGGAGATAGCGGCTGGTAAGCCCTTTCTATTACAGACTAAATTTGGCGACCCAAAGTATGCCCTGCTGATCAATTGTGGAGTTCTCCAGACTCATTCTTGGACCTGCCGAAGAGTGTCGCCGATGTGGCACAGTTTTATCAAGCGCAAGACAGACATGCAGTGGAGAAGCTTTTATGGTCACAGTTCAACATGCCAAAGTGTGCATTGCTGAACGAACAAATGGCCCAGTGGGCCGAGCTCCACAAGGTGTCCGGAGCTGCCATGAAGGAAGTCTTGGTCCGGCTGTGGCCAACTGAGCCAATTCCGAACAGTTATTTCGGTTTGGTGTAGCGACTTGTTGATGCGGTGCACGGATGGCGTTTGCCCACGCCAAGACGTACTGGGCGAAAATGAAAGCCGCCGATGTTGCAGCAAACAGTCCACCCGAGGGCAAGGACCATCGCGCGCCGGAGCATTATTTTGAAGATGTCCTAGAGGGTGCCCGCTTGATAGAGGGTCAGTTCTCAAAGAGTATTATGTTTGAGTGAATGTATCAGAATTGTGATAAAAATATTATGATATATTAAGGCTATGTTATATTTATGCCTTTTGCCTGAAAGGAATTTCCTCATGTGCGGCCATTTTTTATAATCTGAAGGTTTGCCAGTCATCGGCTTCAGCCCCTTCGCATATAATGCGGGGGTGTTCGGAATAGCAGCTGACTACACTTGACCCAACATCTTGGTCCGTGAAGGAGGTGTCAGTGCGGCGAACTAGGCAATCGGACTATAGGGCTTTAACACCTTCACTTAGCCATAGGAGTTTGACGGTGGTCTACGATATAGCCCCTTGTATGTACGCGGTTATCCGAATATGGCTGCGCTACATAGGTGACTGGGATACGGTCCTTCGTGTTATTCGAAAGAAATCGCAAAAGATTTTAATAAGTCGTCGAGTGGTTGACCAACTCTCGTCGCATCATGACAGTCAGTTTTCGGCTTTCTCTACTGAGGTGCTTAACCAGGTGAACCGGAAACACAATCGCAGTAGTTCTCCCTTTACTACCCTAGCCAATAGAGCGGAACATAAGGTAGTAAGCACATGAGCCGGACAACCCAACTATTGACCAAAGACATGATTCGGAGCTGATGCATATAATGCCAAAACTCGTGACGCCGAAGTATGCTGTAGAGCTGTTCAGACTTGCTTGCAATTTAATGTGTTGCCGTATTGAGCCCCTGGCGATTAGTGCCAAGGTGTATATGTGAAACCACCGAAAAGGTAAAATACAGTTCTATGAAAAAAATAAGTACTGAAGACGGATTATGTCCACTGGAATCTGATTGATACGTCGAGCGCAATCTTACAGATTATAACACCTCTACCCGGGTCATTTTACATGCCAGGGGTCGAAGGCTGAGGAAAAAGGCTATATCCAAGTTTTAAATAGAGTGCTTGGTCTACAAAAATCTTTTGGACCTCATGTCACACGTCTACGCTGCCTTTGCCAGCGAAGAGGATTCCTTAAAAGGAGCAATCTTTGGTTGCCTGGATGAGACTGGGCTCCGAAAGAGTCCTTGTAGGTCCATAGGACGGGCAGGTTTTGATTCATATGTGACAAAAGATAAGAAATAATTTAAAAAGGGAGAAAAGTTGTAGGAGGACAAACCATGTTGTAGGTCTGTCCGCATTGTGCCTTCGCCGACGATCAAGGTATTTTAAGTGCATAATTATGCATGCACGATGCGAACTTCGTGGGCATATGCGGTGAACGACGAAGGCGGAACTGCTAATCCAGCTCGAAAATTGACCGGTCTTGTGCAGTAGAGGCCGGTGGCTTAATGGCCGATAAGTTATGTGGTTTAACGAGTCCGCTTTGTAGTTCGGCTGTGATGGTCGTGGTATACTCCTCGGAACGGAGGGGGTGTTCCGTGTTTCCATTGATCGTTATGACACTGCGTGGACCGGGCATCTTAAGTTATAGATAGGTATAGTGTGGGACCGCATTGAAACGAGCGAACGCAGTCCACCCAAGCAGTGCATGGTATCCACTGCAGAACGGAACAATATTGAAGATCAATGCTTCACTTCGGGACTTGTCCGACGAACCGAAGACGACTTCCATCGTGATTGAGCCCGTACAGTGAGCTTCTTCGCCAGATATTACACCTTTGAAGGCGGTTGTGGTGGCCTTGATCCTTGAGGGATCAATGCCCATTTTGCAAACAGTGTCTTGATAGAGCAAATTAAGGCTACTGCTACCGTCCAAAAGGACTCGTGTCTGATGGAATCCATCAATGATTGGGTCGAGGACCAAAGCCGCCGAACCCTTGTGACGGATACCTGTTGGGTGGTCATTGCGATCAAAAGTGATCGGACAGGCTGCCCATGGGTTAAATTTTGGTACGACCGGCTTTATGGCATAGTCATCTTGTGGTACACGCTTGCGCTCCCTCGTAGAGATATGCGTCATAGATATCATGTTTACTGTTTTTACTTCGGGGGGAATTGCTTTTGTCCCTCGGTGTTTGGCTGACGAGTCTCCTCGTCTTCACTGTCACTAGGCGGCCCCTTCCCTTTGTGTTTGACATTGAGCTTGCCTGCTTGTTTGAAAACCCAACAATTTCTGTTGGTATGGTTGGCGGGTTTGTCAGGGTTGCCATGAATTTGACAGGGCCGATCCAGTTTCTTGTCTAAACTAGATGGGCCATCTTTGTTTGCCTCGAATGGTTTCTTCCGTTGACTGGATTTGGAACCACTGAATCCGGTGTTGACCGTCGTGTCTTGGGTTCCTACATTATTGTTTCGATGCTTGTTTTTATTGCGTCGAGGCTTGCCATTGCCGTCCCTGACCTCAGAGGTGCCAGGATCGCTGGTGCTATTGTTTCGGAGGGCCAACCGACTGTCTTCTCCCGCACAGAAGCGGGTCATCAGTGCGGTAAGAGCTGCCATAGACTTTGGTTTTTCTTGGCCGAGGTGACGGGCCAGCCATTCATCTCGGACGCTATGTTTGAAAGCCACTAGGGCTTCAGCGTCCAGACAATCGATGATTTGGTTCTTTTTAATTAAGAACCTAGTCCAGAGCTTCCTGGCAGAATCTCCAGGCTGCTGGATGATGTTAGTGAGGTCATCGGCATCCGGAGGCCGGACATATGTACCTTGGAAGTTGTCGCGAAAGGCGTCTTCCAGGTCTTCCCAAGTGCCAATAGAGTTTTCTGGGAGGCTGTTTGACCAGTGCCGGGCTGGTCCCTTTAATTTTAGTGGGAGATATTTGATGGCATGAAGATCATCACCGCGAGCCATATGAATATGGAGAAGAAAATCCTCAATCCACACCGCGGGATCTGTTGTTCCATCATACGATTCAATATTCATTGGTTTGAACCCTTTTGGGAATTCATGCTCCATTACTTCATCAGTGAAGCAGAGGGGGTGTGCGGCGCCTCTATATCGGGCCAGGTCGCGACGTAGTTCGGATGGAGTCCGTCTGCGGCTTTCGGCCCAAGAGTGATTATGCTTGTCATGTTTTGCTTGATAGCCATCATCGTGCGTCGGGGCACGCCCCCGCGATCTTTAGATCGACCAGTTCGGACCTACTCTATTCTTTAGGTCCTGCTGTAGGTCATATGTGTGTCCCTGAGTTGTTATGTCTCTACCTTTACGGCGAGGTAGTATGGGATGGTGTTCGGCTTTAGTTGCCATTTTGTCCCGGCCACGAGGTGATCGGTCAGCCGCATTATGCGTTGATGGCGTGGGCTCGAGGGCCTCGTCGTCAAATTGGGTGTCGTAGTAATGGGCCATGGGTAGGCTAACCCGAGGCCCATAACCTTTCAAGACATCGCGGCTGACTGCGCCCCTCGAGACGCCAGATGAAGAGCCACCTTCTAGAGGACGACTGAAGGAACAGTCGGCTGCCCGGATGCAGCCAAGTCCAAGAGGCGAGGTCAAGACCGGCCGACTCCCGCCTGGCGGCTTCCTGAAAAGCGGGCCACGGGGAGTCGGCCCACGGAACCAACAAAGCCCATGCCCTCATCAGGGGGGATGGGACGGGGAGTGGCAACAGTGAAGCCCACTCCCTCCCCTTTTCCAGGAGATGGCTAGGCCACAGTGCGCTGTACCAACAGAGATCTCCGTCTGGCGCGACACTGTTGCCATGCCATCCCTGACATCAGCAACAGTGGGCGGAGTCCTGTGCCCACGACGGCCTGTCAGTACGGTCCACAGACGACGGGCCCTACCAGTCAGCGAGAGTCCAGAAGACGGCAAGAGCGCCACCAGTCAGACCCGTAGGGAGCCGGCCCCCGGGAGTCGGCCTACCCCTCCCATGGGTTCCCCGCGCCATTAACCAGACGATACAAGGAGTGGCCACAGTGATCACCCACCAGACAACAGGGCTATAGCCATGACCCCATGACCAAGCCTGCGTCATTTGAAGCACGGCTATAGTAATCAGCAACCAGCAAGACCCGCAAGCGGCGGGTACGGCCTGTCAGCTCTGTACTAGACCAGTCAGCGGGGCCCACTAGTCGGCGGGCCCCAGCAGTCGGCGGAAGGGTCGGCAGGCGAAGAGACTGATGGCTGGGCCCTGCGCCCAGTCAGTTTACCATTGTACCCCTGGAGGGTAGACCTATATAAACCCCCAGGGCACCCATGCAAAGGGTTCCGACCCATTAGAACTAGACCAGATCATAGAGGGAGGAGAGAGCTAGCCCTGCCTTCTCCTACCTTCAGCATACAGCTCGAGGAGCGCCCTTGTATTCACTTTGCCTTAGTGATCATGCGGAGACCCTACAGAGCAGGACTAGGGGTGTTATCTCCTAGGAGAGCCCCGAACCTGGGTAAAGTACGCCGGCGTTCGTGTCTATGCCTCATCCCGTTTCCGGGCACCGGCGACGTTCTACTCGCTCCCACCATGATAAGCCATCCATTGGCATATGTTGCACCCAACCCCCGACATTGGGGTAGCAGTTTACGCTTCGGGTAACTTTTGATTGGGCGCTCGAGGTCGCATTCCTCGGCTGCCAGGACATTAGTCCATCTGTCGTTGAGTAGACCTTGACCAGCTTGAAGTTGCCGATGTTTCTTTTTCAGAGTCCTTGCAGTGGCTATTAGCCATTGCTTAAAGCGCTCCTGCTCGAGAGGTTCCTCGGGCACGATAAAGTCTTCATCGCCGAGGCTCACCTCATCCTCGGAGAGTGGAAGGTAATTACCGTCCTCCGACTCTTCGTTTGCAGCCTATTCATCAGGGCTGGTTGGCCAATCCTCCCGACCATCTTGTTGATAGTTTTGCTCGACGGGGTTTTCTTGGTCCTCGGCATCGTCCGGAGTATCGTTGTCTCTTGTGCCGGTATTGTTGTCTTTGTTGCGGCGTGATTTAGAGCGGCGCAGTCGGCGTCTTGGTTGTATTTCGGGGGGTTTATCCTCTACTGAATTTTTCTCATTATCGCCGTCACCCTCCTTGGGTGTATCCACCATGTAGATGGCCATCCAGCATCCGGTAAACGGCGGGTTTTGGGCCTACTCTTCTTCGGCATCGTCGTCCATACCTTCGATGTCTTCGGAGCCGTAATCGAGCATGCCAGTTAAGTCCTCGACAGTGGCAATGAAGTGGGTGGTGGGTGGGACATAAAATTTCCCATTCTCAGCCCCTAATCTGGGCTGGGCGTAGTTCGGACGTTGCTCCTTCGTAATGACGAGGGATTGCATCAAGTCTAGAGCCTCGCTTAAAGGCGAGATTTGGGCAGGGAGGAGAGAATCCATGGAGTACGGCGGGAAGGGGATTCCTCATCCGAGCTCATACGATGCTGACTCCGAGAGTTCGAAGCCAGTGTCAGGGAAGAGTCTGGCTTTGTGATGGTTGCCAGCGACATTGTTTCCTCCGGCTCTCTCGTACTGGGCTTAGTAGCCACAGATAGTCCGGCGGGTTTAGAAATCCCGTCTTCGGACCTGGCGACACGCTCCGGCTCTAAGGCCAGAGCGGAGGTTGGGGTCGTGAATCCTTGGAAGATCAAGTCTCCTCGGATGTTAGCGACATAATCCAAGTTTCCAAAACTAATCTGGTGACCTGGGGCATAGCTGTCGATCTACTCTAGATGGCCAAGCAAGTTGGCCCACAGTGCGAAGCCACCGAACACGAAGATCTGAGCAGGGAGGAAAACCTCCCCTAGGGCAGGGTTGTTGTAGATGATTGATGGAGCCATCGAACCTTCTAGCGACGACGCAATGGAACTCTCAATGAAAGAACCAATGTCGGTGTCAAAACCGGCGGATCTCGGGTAGGGGGTCCCGAACTGTGCGTCTAAGGTCGATGGTAACAGGAGGCAGGGGACACGATGTTTTACCCAGGTTCGGGCCCTCTTGATGGAGGTAATACCCTACGTCCTGCTTGACTGGTATTGATGAGTATGAGGATTACAAGAGTTGATCTACCACAAGATTGTTGTGGCTAAACCCTAGAAGTCTAGCTTGTATGATTGTGTCTGCCTCTACGGACTACACCCTCCGGTTTATATAGACACTAGAGGAGCCTAGGGTTGTATAGAGTCGGTTTACAAAGGAAGGAATATACATATCTGAACGCCAAGCTTGCCATCCACGCAAAGGAGAGTCCCCTCCGGACGCGAGGAGAGGTCTTCTGTCTTGTATCTTCGTAGCCCATTAGTCTAGCCCATGTTACATAGCTTGGACGCGTGAGGACCCCTGAATCCAGGACTCCCTCACCCGCCACCACCTCCACCGCTATAGGTCGCGCACGCCACCACGCGCCTCCTTCGCCCTGCCGGCCCCGCGCTATTCCGCCACAACCGGCGCCCGCTGCCATGGCCGCGCCCCCTGTTGATCACCCGACTGTCACACCCTGCATTTGTAACTCTTCATTTGCATTAATAAAGCATGAAAATTTGGACCAACAAAAACTTTTGCATTATTTGGCTTTTATTTGGAGTTGGTTTTCTCTCTGTGCTTTTCAAGTGCTCTTTAAAGTCAATGCAACTCCACCCCCTATACTTCATCTCCTTGCCCCAAACTTTTTCCCAATGATCATGCCATGTGTATAGAGCAATATAGTATTTTCTTACAAAAATAATTTGGCCAAATAGTATTTTTTTTTACCCTTGAAACAGTAGGAGAGTCTCCTACTGCAAATGAATTAAAGAATCAACAGCTGTACATGGTTTGTATGTTATAAGTCCATCCCAGTTTGTGGGTGTGGAGGGGGGGAGAAAAGCTAAATTACAAAGCAGCTAAGTAAGAAAGCAAAAAGGGTTTATTCTTCTCTCCCACCCTATAAGTGAGGAGGGATAAGTCTTCCTTAAGTTTAGAGAGCCAGGAGCTTGTGGAAGGGACAATTCCTTTGAAGTGCTTGTTGTTCCTTTCCTTCCAGATACTCCAAGCAGATTGTAGTAGGATTTCCACAAATAATGGCCTATTCCATGAGGTCTTGGCTGCTGCCACCCAATCTAGTCGATTCCCTTGAGTAGATCCTTGCATTCCAAGCTTGGCCCAGCAATTTAGACTAAAAGGGCATTCAAAGAAAAGATGCTCCACCGTTTCATCCATGCAAGTGGGGCACAAAAGACAGCCAAATGTGTTACCAATGTTGAAGTGGCGTTGTTTGAGCATATTTCTAGTGTTTAGCCTATCAGATAGGAGTAGCCATCCAAAGACTTTGATCTTCATAGTTGATTTGGACTTCCATAGCCATAAGTAGGCCGGGTGAGCTTGGACATCTCTGAAGAAAAACTCATAAAATTTGTTGGCGGCGAAGTGGGTGGATCCCCAGGTGCATCTCCAAACATCGTGTATTGGTTCGCTAGCCAGTTGTATGTCTAGGGTAAAGTTTTGCAGGTTTCTGATCTCTGCATGTGCTTGCTCCGAAAGTGGCAGATGAAATGTTTCCTGCAAGCTGGCGGTCCCTAGGAACTCACGGACTGAGACGTCTTCATTTTTAGCAAACAAGAAGGCACGTGGGTGGGTTTCGGCCAGGATCTCTCCAAGCCACATGTCTTTCCAGAAGAGAGTGGTTGCTCCATGATTCACAGTGATCGTCGTGATTCCTCTATACGTGGGCATGAGCTTGGAGATATCTCGCCACCAGAAGGAGCCACAAGGATCGGCAGCATGGGGTATCTTGGAGGTGTAGTAAGTATTCCAAATCAGCTCAACCCAAGGCAAGTCCCAGTGGTTGTAGAACTTATGAAGAAATTTGAGAAGCAAGGCTTCATTCTGGATTTTGAGGTTTAGAACCCCCAAACCACCACATTTCTTAGGCTTGCAAACCATGTCCCAAGCGGCCAGTGAGGTGCACTTGTCGCCTTGATCCTTTTTTTTGTCCATAAACATTTGCAGCGAATCTTGTCAAGGAGTTCAATGATTCCAGCTGGGAGTTTAAGTGTACACATAGCGTAGATTAGGAGCGAGGTGACGACCGAGTTGAGTAGAGATCATTTGCCACCATATGAGATCATATTCAGTGTTGCTGAGAGTCTTCTTTCTAGTCGACAGACCAAAGGCATGAGATCATGAATTGTAGGTTTAGTAGTCCCCAATGGAAGGCCTAGGTAGGTAAAGGGCATCTTTCCCACCACACAACCAAAAATATTCGCCAAATCGGTATATAGCGCCTCATCACAGTTGATCGGGATAAGTGTGGATTTATGAAAATTGATTTTGAGTCCAATAGAGGCAGCGTAATCCGACAGAATATTTTTGATAGTAATAGCCTGCATAGTACAAGCTGGCATTGCAAGAATCGTGTCGTCTGCATATTGAATAACTGGGTAATCCTTTTGTGTAGCGCATGGAAAGGGTAACTTGATGAGGTCTTTGGCAAAAGCATCATTGATAGCAACCTGTAGTAAATCAGCAGCTAGGACAAAGATTAGAGGGGACAGAGGGTCACCTTGGCGGACACCGCATTTGCAATGAAATTGTCGTCCCGGGACGCCATTGAGGAGGACAGCCAATTTTCCCGAGGCAAAGATGCAGTTAATCCAGCCAAGCCACTTAGCATTAAAGCCCATATTTCGCATGATCTCTAACATTGCATCATGATCAATGGTGTCGAAGGCTTTAGCAAAGTCTAGTTTTAACAGGACAATTTCTTTTTTGGAGGACTGACACTGGTTGATGTATTCGAAGGCCCATGCCAGGCAATCTTGGATCGTGCGCCCTTTTAGGAAACCATATTGGTTGCGGTGCACAATTTTTAGCACGAGCCTTTGCAAGCGGTTGGCCAGGAGCTTTGTAATTACCTTGAGGCAACAATTAAGAAGAGTGATGGGCCTGTATTCATTAATTGTTGATGGCGCCTGGACTTTTGGGATGAGAGTGATTAGTCCTTCATTAATGCTCTCTAAGTTGAGGTTGCCCTCGAAGAACTGGTTGCAAAGCTTATAGAAGTCCTCCTTTATTATTTCCCAGCAAGTTTTCAGGAAAACGCCAGTAAAACCATCAGGCCCCGGGGCCTTGTCCGCAGGCATTGTTTTGATCACCTGGTCAATTTCAGCCGTGGTAAAAGGTACTATGAGCTCCTCAAGGCCATCAATGTGTTTGATAATTCTGGGCAAGTCAAATTTCATGTCGTGTTTGGTTTTCGTGCCAAGACGATCTTTCAAAGTCTGAAAAATGATTGCTTCTTTGCTTGCATGATCCTCTGCACAGAAGCCAGATTCAGACGTGAGGGAGGCTATGTTATTTCTGCGATATCGTTCAGATGCCATGGCTTGAAAAAAATTGGAATTTTCATCTCCGAATTGTACCCAGCGAACCGTGCAGCGTTTCTTCCAATAAAGCTTTTGGTAGGTCAGTAACCGTAATAAATGGCTCTTGAGAATCATTCTGAAATTTTCCTCCGGCGTCGTGAGCAGCCTCCTGTTTTCCAGACCATCAATTTCTAGAAGTGCCCTGTTAGTGTTCTCAATAGTAATGGATAGCTTAGAAATGTTCTTACTCCAACATTTGAGTTCATGCCGAAGGTGCTTGAGCTTTTTACAGAGATTTGTCGCCATGTTTGAAGAGTTCACAGGTATGGCCCAAGCTCTTTTCACAGTTTCTATGAACCCCGGATGATGGATCCAATAAGATTCAAATCTGAACATTTTGGAATGTCGGATTTTTGTTTCAATGTTAATGACACAAGGAATGTGATCCGAGACCGGTCTGCCAAGGGGTTTAACAATCGTGTTTGGGTAGGAGCTAGTCCAATTGTTACTAGTTAAGAACCAATCAATTTGCTCGAGGAGGGGATCGGATTGCATGTTACTCCATGTGTAAGTTCGTCCTTTGATGGGAAGTTCAATTAGGGCCTGTGATCTGATGAAATCATTAAAAGTAATCATATCTCCAAAATGTCCACCTGGTTTGTTATGATTGTCAGGGCCTCTAATGAAATTAAAATCTCCACATAAGAGCCAATCTTCGTGAGGAGGTATATCGAGTGAAAATAACCAAGCAATGAAATCATTTCTGAGGTCACCTTGACATGACCCATACACATTAATTAAGGTCCAAGCTTGCGCCGATTGGGTAGAGTGAAAACGAGTTACCAGTGCAAATTCTTCAGAGGCCACTGTAGTAGCCGTGAAAACCGAGCTATTCCAAATGGTGGCAATTCCGCCAGATGCACCTCGGGAGGGGACAAAATCAAACTTATCAAATCTTCGAGGGCAACAAGATTTAATGAAAGCATTATCAAAAGATTGTTTTTTCATTTCCTGCAAGCAAATAACTGCACAACCACTAGAGTTGATCGCATTAGAAAGTGCAAGCTGTTTGGCTTCAGAGTTTAGCCCACGTACATTCCAACATAGAACATTCCAACTAACCAAAAGGGGCATAATAAGGATAGAAAAGGAGATCAGGCCGCATCAGAAGATGACCCTGCGTCCTTGCTAGCCAGGAGCTTCTCCTCCGATAGTTCCGCACCGGGGATTCCACACATAACATGGCCAATGTGCTGAATGATAGGGAGCGGGGTGGGAGGGGGCACTTTTGCTTCATCAGACAGTTCAGTTATAGTGACAGCAGAGGGAACGACCCTAGGTTTCACCTTAGAGGCTCTGGTCTTTGTGTCCGAGAGAGACGGGACTTTGAATCCATCATATTTGTTCTTGCGAGTGCTCCTACGTAGAGTAGCAGAGGATTCAGGAATAGGAGTTTCTCCATGGTGAGTACTGAGCACAGGTTCAGGTACATGCAGGCCATCAGAAACAGCAGTCGCTGTAGGCACCAGGGCAGATAGTTCAGAAGAAGCAACCGGACCCATCTGGTCGGATGAGTGCACCAGGCTAGGTGGAGAGGCACTCGCAGGAGCCATTGAGGCCCCCTCATTCAGATCAAGCAGAGGGAGATCAGTTTCCATGGGCATTTGCTCAACAATAACAGCATTGGAGTTGTGCGGAGTTGTGGTCTTGATGGCTTCAGTAACAGTTAGCACTCCCTCTTCTTCAGTAATTGCCACTTTGAACTCCAGCCGAGCATCCCTGAGACCATAGCCAGATCTCCAAGGTCCATAAGATGCAACTATAGGCATGATTGCAGCCCTGAGGAAGGTGTTAAGCCTGACAATGGGAACACCTTCATTGATCATCATCGAGATGAGTATAGTCCCCTGGGCAGACATATTAAAGTGAAAACCAGTTGCCGAAAGAGAGATCTGAATATCCAAAGCATTGGGTTGAGGGGCCGGGCTAGGAGCCACCTGTGCAGCCGAGCTTTCGCCCATAACCAGATTACTGAAAATGTTGCTGGGCACCAAGACATAGCTGTCAGATACAGTGGCACTAGAATCAGAACTGGTAAAAGCTGAGATGGAATCGTTCCAAGCTATCCTTGGACTATCCTGGAGGTTATTAGCGGGCAGAATCCCATCTTGCACTTGCAGACCCACAGCCGTCGGCCAAGCTTGGAAATTGTACAGAGCAGGAGGCGGCGACGGTGGCCAATCACCACATGCTGCCTGGAAGTGAACATCATGTCCCTGAGGAGCATTGTGTTGCGGTTCTGCATGAGGCATATTTGGCGCAGCGTTCTGCGCGAGCCAATTGTGAAGTTGGGCTTGATACATCTGCTCCGCAGTGAGATTGTCATCAAATAGGGGATGTGGAATCCCATCAGCAGGCGGTGGCCCAATATCTGCAGGCGGCACATCCGGGATATGGGCGTTCCAGTCACTGCTGTGCAGGATTGTGACACACACAGTCCAGCATCGATGCTCACCACCGAGCTGATGCATAACAAAGCTTTTTGGCACCCGGCGCAAGCTAATAACCCTTGCTTTGATCAGAATAAATTTCCTGTCCCCCCTAGGGTTATTCCAAGTGATAAGTTCCCCAAACTTATCGACAGACTTATGGATGTAGTGAGAAGTTTGATAATCATGGGGAAATCCAATGTACAACAACCAGACTTGAGGACCAAAGCCAGTTTGGCGCATATTGATAGCAGCATCATGAGGAACAAAGGAAACAACAGTACCCAGATTATCATCATCCTCATCGAGCTCAAAAGTAGTACCCACTACAGTGTCTCTAACGACAGAATCCACGAAACCAAAGATACCAATCCTGAGCGGGTAGTCATCTACTTCAGTGCGGAAGAAATTGGACTCGTGGAGCAAACCTTCAATGGTGTGACGAAGTTGAGCCTTCTGATGAAAAGGGACGAAGCGGTTCACCTCGGCAATGGCCAAGAAATCATGGCGGAGTGGTGGCACCGGACCGATCACCATCTCATCTCTGACCAGGTGATCCTCGAGCCCCAGCTCGATGGTCATGCCATGAGGGAGGTAGGGGATGACATTAACTGGATAGTTCGCCATGGTTGAGCTTGGTGGAGAAGCAGGGGGGGTTCGATGCAATGACAGGAGACAGAGAGGGAGGCGTATCGGCAGGGGTATTTTGCCTCTTGGGAATCCAAACGCGACGGCCTTGCCTCCTCATGCCCCAGCAGGATGTCGCCACGTGTCCCTGGTCACCACACGATCGGCATCTAACGGTGTTACTTTGTTTGCAGTCAGCTAAGGCAACAGAGTGTTTGAGGGGAAGTGTATTATTAAAATCTGCCTAATTGATTGGTTGCCGCTGGTTGATATTGACAGGGATTGACTGAGATAAGATGCCAAAAGTGTTTTGAACTAAATCCGCCGAGCTTGAACTGTCCAGGCCCGCAGAAGGCAATAAATCGGCGATTTGGTTGGTCCGGATAATCTCGGTTTGGCTATGAAGCCCAGTTTTGGGGGCCCATTTCAAACGAGGTATCTGGGCTCTGAAGCAGGCTTCAGAAAAATGGCCAAACCAGCCACAAGTGGAACAAAGCTTGAGTCCTGGGCAATGAAAGTAAGTGTGGCTCTTGGAGTTGCACGTTGGACAATTCAGCGTATTATAAGCAGTACCTACAGGCTGATTGCAAGGAATGGCTGTGTGATCTTGTAGTTCTTGGTTCGCGATGGGGTCACATTGACAGCTCTGTTCATCACAGGTGGCACACCGTTGCATGGGACAATTATCCGACAAGTGTCCCCTTGTATCACACTTAGTACATATCTTTAGTCACGTTTGAATGTAATCCAGTGTTGGCGTTGACTTGATATCCCAAATGGTAGCAATATGTGTAGAGGAATACCCAAATCGCAATTGGTCCAAAATGTAGAGAATCAAGAAAGTTGGTAGGGAATCCCAGAATTTTTCTTGAAAGACTGCCCTTCGAATCGCATCATATCCAGAGAGGGACGTCCGCTCAAATTACAATTGATTGCGCCCAAACACAAACTATCTGGCAGTAAATGATGATTGTCCGGAGATGCCGCAGAATCATTAAGCTGATTGGCTAGAGGCTTGTCCCCGACAGAAAGACCAACAACAGATATAGGGTCATTATTATCATTAATTGCATTAACTGCACGTACCGTGTTGCCAAAGATATGCGGAATGACCGGAGTGGCCGGAGAGGTCGCCGGCGTCACGGCCTCCGGCAGATTTCGAAGAGACGAGCTATTCTCCTGGCCTTGCAGAGTACAATTAGGAGCAGAATTCCAATGACTATTTGAATGTAGAAAATCCAAATTTGACCTGATAGCCACTTGGGATCGGGCTGCAATCTCCTGGGCAGTCTCATCAGAGTGCCAGAAGTTATCAAGATGACCAACCCTGTGGTCGCTGGCACGGTAAAGTTGAAAATGACAGATGAAGTCCGGCTAGATACGATCCTTGAGATGATAGATGAAATGGCCAACTTTGTTGGATGCCACCGAGAAGCGAAAACGCCGTTCGCTTAGGGTTTGCACCCTGAGACCAGAGGCTAGGCCTCCAATGCAGCATTGCAACGCTAAACCAACCGATTCTTCCGAAAGGACAAATGAAGCCGACGAGAAGTAGACGATCAAGAAAAACTCCTTGGTCTTATTGGCAGGGGAGAAATGCACCGTAGAACGAAAGCGCCGACGCACCTGATCCGCGACCGCTAGGCCGGGGTTGAAGTCCCAGTGTAGAAGCCCCTCCATTGACGCCGCCATTGAGGATCGCCATTAGGGTAGTGGAAGAGCAGGTGGAGAGGTGAGAATCGCCATTCCCAAAGAATCTGATTATCGCCAAATAGTATTTTCAAAAATTAGTTTTCCAAAAACCCCTGGATTGAGGGTTGCACTGCAAGTACCTGATTTGGGGTATGAAAACTATTTCAAAAGGTATATTTGAAACCTATTAGATATAGGATTCCCATAAATCCCAAAAATATAATCTTAAAAGTTATTTTCCTATTTTATTTAAAGGCTTTTTCTTAAGGCCAGAAATGGTCTTTAATAGGGAAAATTTATTTTAGTATTTTAAAAATATTTGAGAAAATTTAGGGAAACTCAGTGGACATATATTTCCCATATATAAGAGTTTCAACACATGGTCATGTTCAAAATATCGGGCAAAACCTCCCAAAACCATTTCTGCTCATTTCAAGGATTTGAAATATTTCTACAGGAATTATTTTCATAAAAATCCAAGAAAAATCCAGAAAGTCACAAATGCATATTGTGATGATCTTGCAAAGCCTCACTTCAATCAAGGTCATTTTGGTCCACCAAAATGCCCCATAACCCTTTCTGTTCAGAACCAAATTTGAGCAAGTTTGTACTACCAACTTTCTCTCCTTGACCCCAACTTTTGTGAGCATGTTCATATGACCAAATTATGACACTACACCAAGTGGTGCATCATGAGAATGGTTTTGCATGACTAAATCTACACAAACCCCTTTGTGTTGATTTCTAGGGTTTACAAAAGTTGCATTGGCTACTTTGCCCAAATGAGCTCAAATTTGGTGGCACACCCTATTTCTAAGTGTCATTCCATCATGTTAAGTATCATGGCAATTGGAGTTCATTTTCTTGCCCAAACCCTTATCAAACACCTTCTGCCATTTTACAAAAAGCACTGTTTTGACCCCTTCCACTATTCTTGGTAAGCTCAACTTTTTACCAGAGCTTAATCTAGTCACCTTATACCTCCATTAGCAATGGCAAGACCTCACATCAATTATTTGGGGGTGAAACCGTCACTTTCTCTCTCTGAACAGCCCATTTCCACTCTTCTTCTTCTTCTCTCCTCACTCCAATGGCCATCCAGGGCATCCTATGCTCTCTCCCCTTTCTTTACTCCTCCCTGGAGCTACCAGACATGCTTGGCCGTGCCCACTTTGCCAAAAAATGGCATGCCGGCCATTTGCATGCTCTGGAGCGCGCTACAGTGCGCTCCCGGACTGTAGCCGCCCCTGCCAAGCACACCTGGCCACCTCGGGCCTCCCCCTCACGCCAGCCGATGTGCCTCGACGTCCGCAATACGGTAGCTGGTCGGCCCCCTCCTCCTTCTCTCTCTCATGCCCCTGCTCACACGCGCACCATGGCCGCCCGAGAGCTCCAATGAGCGAGCTCACACGCGCGGCGTCTCTGACCCTTCCCCGCTCCTTCTCTTCTTTCCCTAGGCGTAGTCGACCCCCACGAACACCCCAGACACACTCGAACAGGCCCCCGTGACCCGTGGTGACGGCAACGAGCTCGCCGGCACACAAGTCCATGGTGGACCATCGCGCGGCTATATAAGCCCGCCCCGGGCCGCTCCAGTGACATTCGCCTCCTTCTCACACCCCCAAGAGCGCGCCTGCACCACCCAGTCAACCCCGGAGAGCTTCTGTGCTCGGGATCGACCGGAGCTCCGCCGCCTCGGGTCGCCATCGATCCAGAGGTACGGGCTCTCTCCGCCCCCGCTCTCACTCGATCTTGAACCGCAGGAGCCCACTGACCATTTCCCCCTTGTTTCCCCTCTCTGTAGCCACTGGAATCGGCCGGAACCATCAACGCCCGACGCTCCTCCGCCGCAAACCTCGTCGCCGGCGAACCCTTGCACCCCGGCGACCAACTCCGGCACCACCCGAACGGCGACACGACGAGGAGGCCAACGGTGCCATCAGCTCACCTCGCCGTGCCCGGAAACGTCGCCGGTGAGCTCGCCGCCCCTCCGACCCAGGGTTGACGACGACGGTCGTGGGGCCCATCCGTCAGCCTCACGCCCTGACGCGTGGGCCCCACCCGTCAGGTTTAAAATGCACGCGCGCGCGCACCGGTTCACTGCGTCGGCTGAAGGCGTATTTTGCCTTTACGCCTTTGACGTGACAGCCTTGCGTGGGCTGAATCCCTTCTGGGCCTGCTGCACTGTGGCCCTTCTGGCCCAGTTGCACAGTGCTGCTTTTCCTTTTTCTTTTTTCTTTTTCTGGGAACTTGCAAAAATTCCACGGGATTAAATATTAATCCAAATGCAATAATTCCAACTCCCACATTTTTCTAAAAATCCCACCTATTTAATGGTGTAACTTTCATAAATATCCATCAAACTTTTCTGCACTGTTCAAATTTAAATTCAAATTTGAGCATTTATATTCCCCTATGAAAATCCATTTCTCCTATTATACAACTCCAAATCCAAAACTAGGAATTTTCCCATTCTTAGTTTTCCCATTCTTGGTTTTTCTGTTTTATTATTGCCTTATTTTTCTCGTTATTATTTTGCGACGATAGATTGTGTTGCTGACGAAGGGGTTGGACCACAAGACTTTGAAGACCCAGAAGACCTTGTTGAGCCAGGCAAGCAGCCCTTTGACCATGACTATGAAACCCTTTTTATGCATTTCATATAGCACTTTATTATTGTTGCATCAGAATCATGATGAGAGGGTAGCCCCTCTGGTGGGTTGCCTTCATCTCCTCCTTGTTGGTACTTGCATTGCGCATGACCCTACCTTCTTATGAGGGTTATGCCGATGGAAATAGTTAGGATGCTAGGTAGTGCTTCGAAATAGGGATGGGAATATGCATGGTGATGGAGACAAAGTATTTTGAAAGGACTTTTCGAAAACCCCGTCGGGTGCCACTTATGCCCGAGGGAGACAATGAGTTGGGTAGCCACTTGATGACGAAGTGGAGTACCAAGGCAAGTGTGTGTGTTGTTTTCAAAAATGGATTGGTTTAAGTTGCGACCGTTATTCCAACCTTACATGCGCAACCACTCTACCCTTATATGGGAAAGGGCATTATTGATTACCTAGGCCGATACTAGCTTGGAGCCCGCATTACTAGTGACGGGGGAGAGTTGGTGCTCTCTCTCGGGACGGGGTCGTGCCAGGTAGGGCGGCCATGATTGTTTTCACAGGGCACCGGATACACCGTTGTGTCCCCTCTCGGATGTTACGATCTCGAGTGCGTCTCGTATGATGTGCATCGTGAGGATACGAAACAACGAGTGGACTCCTTGTTAGTGTCGTCTAGGGAAAGATAGTGATCGGGTGCTTACCCCGGGTACTTGAGGTACCGCGGGTCATGGATGACATGGAAGTTCCCCGGATCTTGTGGGTAAAGTGTGCAACCTCTGCAGAGTGTAAAACTATTCGAATAGCCGTGTCCACGATCAAGGACAGTTGGGTAACCGCTCTTGGGCTACATCCACATGTTTTCAAACCAGTGTGAGTGTTTGGATAAGTGGGAAGAACCACTCGGGTCAAGTCAAAGGACTTGACATGATTGAGTTGGGTTGGTGCCCACTCTATTTATGTTGATACCACTACTCGGGTCAAGTCAAAGGACTTGACATGATTGAGTTGGGTTGGTGCCCACTCTATTTATGTTGATATCTGTAACCTGTCATTATGGTTACTTGAATTCTCCTGATGCATGTCTTACAAGTTGTTGAACATGTCATTGCACTCGAAAACTAGCTTTCCGCAGAAATTTACCTATATCATGCATTGTTGTACCTTGAACCAAAACATGGGTTGCTTGCGAGTACATTCAAAGTACTCATTGGCTTGCCACTGGTTATTTAATTGGCCAGGCATGGAAGAACAGGAGTTCGAAGAAGAGTTCTTTGAAGACGAACATGCGAACTAGGACGTTTCCCAGTCAGAATGCCTGTAGGGTTAAGGCAGGTGGCATGGGTTCTACTTATCGACGAAGATTTTCGCTGCTTATGTTTCATTTGATGTTCAGCCCTTAAGGCTTTATCTATGTAAGACTTGACCATAATGGTCATAATTTGTGTAAGACGGTATGTATGGATGTAAGACTCTTGTTATTCAGCTTCTGTGTGTTCAGTGAGCTTTGATCTCTGGGATCACTGTACACGTGCATTCAGTGGTCTCGACTTATGAGTCGGGGTCCCCACACCGACACTCGGCGACCGCCTTGGCCGCCGAGAGGGAGTCGGAGAGAATGACACCCGCCACCGGATCGACCGTCTCCACCGATCCCTGGCGCTTGAAGAAGAAGATGAGTTGGGTCCGCTGTGTTTCGGCCCCCGCATTCGAGGTGAGCCCTTCCCCAAAGGGTTCACGCTCCCAAGAGACACACCCAAATACACCAGCTCCGTGAAGTCGGAAGAATGGCTAATCGACTACTCCACGGCCGTCAGCATAGCAAACGGCAGCAAGTGTGTCGCCGTGAAGTACGTTCTGCTCATGCTCTAGGGCATTGCCCGGACATGGCTGAACAGCTTAAAGCCCCACAACATCAATAGTTGGGTCGACTTCACTGACGCCTTCGTCCGCAACTTCACCAGCATGTACAAGTGGCCTCCCAAACCTCACCAGCTCTCCTTGTGTGTGCAAGGGCCCAACGAGTCAACTCGCGACTACCTCACGCACTGGGCCGAGCTCCGTAACTCCTGCGAGTGTGTGCACGAGGTGCAAGCCATCGAGTACTTCAAACCAGGATGCCGGGAGGGCACCCTCCTCAAGCACAGGCTTCTCTGCGATGAGCCGGAAATCCTCGACAAGCTACTGATCATAGCAGACAAATATGCCACGGCCGACTCCTCCATGAAGGCGGAGATCCAAGTTAGTGCGACAGGCAAGGTGGCTCCTCAGGCTAATCGAACCCCGGCTGGAGATGCCAGTCGGTGTCAGCAGCAAAACGACCAAAAGCGCAAAGCCCCACAGCCGGCTTCCACCAGCCGGCAGGTGGCGACGGTTGAAGACCAGCCGCCAGAAGGGCAGCCCCGACCCAAACGTCAGAAGGGCGGCAAGCCCAACTGGCCGTCGGCTTTCTCTTATGAGCAGACTTTGGATGGTCCCTACAAATTCCATAGTGGCGTGAAGTCGTCCAACCACACCACTCGGAAGTGCCATTGGCTCACCAGGATCGCCAACGGAGACGGCCTTTTGCCTCCCCCACCTACTGGGCAGCCGCTTCCTCCTCCGCCCGAGCAGCCGGCGGTCAGACCAGTCAGCGCGATACAAGACGAGTACCCAGAAGAGCATGGAACCTATGTCGTGTTCACCAGCGTGGCCGATGATCGACGCAGCAGGAGGCTACAGCAGCAGGAGGTGAATGCAATAGCATCTGAGACACCAGAGTTCATGCATTGGTTTGAGAAGCCCATCAGCTGGAGCAGAGCTGACCACCCAGAAGTAATGCCCAAACCCGGCTCCTATGCCTTGGTTTTGGATGCCACCTTTTCCACGGACAAGCGAGCTGCTCGCTTCTCCAGAGTCCTGATAGACGGCGGCAGCAGCATCAACATCCTGTACAAGGATACCATGGAGAAATTAGGAATCAGACAGAGGCAGCTTCAGTCCAGCCGGACAGTGTTCCATGGCATAGTTCCTGGCCTTTCCTATTCACCAATCGGCAAAATTCTGATTGACGTCCTCTTTGGGGACAAAGATCATTTCCGCCGAGAGTCAGTTTGGTTTGAGGTGGTGGACCTCGAGAGCCCATACCATGCGTTACTTGGCCGGCCTGCCCTAGCCAAGTTCATGGTTGTCCCCCACTATGCCTACCTCAAGATGAAGATGCCAAGTTCCAAGGGGATTCTGACCATAGCTGGCGACTACAAGAAGTCGTCTGCCTGCGCAGCAGAGAGCAGTCGGCTGGCCGAGTCCCTCGTGATCGCAGCTGAGAAGCGGCTCCTTGACCGGGTTGTGGCAATGTCAAGAAAGCATCCAGAGATGTCACCCGATCCCAGGGAGTCGGAAGCTGAGGGCTCGTTCAAGCCGGCCAAAGAAACGAAGAAGATACCCTTGGACCCGAAGCACCCGGAGAGGTACGCTGTCGTAGGTGCAAACCTTGACAGCAAATAGGAAGGTGAGCTCGTCGATTTCCTTCGTGAGAATCGGGACATCTTTGCATGGTCCCCCAAAGACATGCCAGGTCTCCCTACGGATTTCGCTGAGCACAAATTACATGTCCGGTCTGATGCCAAGCTAGTTAGGCAGCTCTTGCGCCGCTTGTCAGAAGAGAATAGAAGAGTTGTTGGAGAAGAGATAGCCCGGCTGCTGGCAGTCGGCTTCATCATGGAGGTGTTCTTTCCAGAATGGCTAGCCAACCCGGTCCTGGTACTGAAGAAGAACAAGCAATGGCGAATGTGTATTGACTACACTAGCCTCAACAAAGCATGCCCCAAGGACCCGTTTACTCTGCCAAGGATCGACCAAGTGATAGACTCCACAGCCGGATGCGAGCTGTTGAGTTTCTTGGATGAATATTCGGGATATCACCAGATCAAGTTGAACCTGGACGATAGGCTGAAGACCACCTTCATCACACCGTTTGGAGCCTTCTGCTACTTGACCATGACGTTCGGCTTGAGGAACGCCGGCGCCACCTTCCAATGTTGCATGCAGAAGTGCCTCCTCAAGCAACTCGGCAGAAATGCCCATGTTTACGTGGACGATTTGGTGGTGAAGACCGAGAAGTGTGGAACACTACTGGAAGACCTCAAGGAGACCTTTGAGAACTTGCGCTGATTTCAAATCAAGCTCAACCCGGAGAAATGCGTCTTCGGAGTACCAGCCGGCCATCTTCTTGGCTTCCTGGTCTCTGAACGTGGCATAGAGTGCAACCCTGTGAAGATTAAGGCCATTGAGAGGATGGAGGTACCCAACCGACTGCTGGACGTACAAAAGTTCATCGGCTGTTTGGCATCCATCAGCCGATTCATCAGTCGGCTGGGCGAGAAGGCTCTCCCCCTATACCAACTCATGAAGAAGACCACTTTTTTCGAGTGGAACCACAAGGTGGACGAAGCTTTTATCCAACTGAAGAAGTTGACTACTCCACCTGTCCTGGCAGCTCCGACTCCTAAGGAACCCATGCTCCTCTACATGGCCGCCACCAGCCGAGTAGTCAGCACAGTCGTTGTAGTAGAGCGCAAGGAGGAAGGCAAGGCACTACCAGTCCAGAGACCGGTATATTATTTGAGTGAAGTACTGTCGACCTCCAAGCGAAACTACCCCCACTACCACAAGATGTGCTACGGCGTGCACTTTGCCACCAAGAAATTGAAGCCTTACTTTCAAGAGAATCCAATCACCATGGTTTGCACGGCTCCACTAGCCGAGATCATCGGGAGCCAGGATGCTTCGGGCCGAGTGACCAAATGGGCCATAGATTTGGCCCCCTACACTAGCTGCTACGAGCCTCGCACCACCATCAAGTCGCAAGCGCTAGCCGACTTCCTCGTCGACTGGGCCGAGACCCAGTATCTGCCGCCAGCGCCCGACTCCACCCATTGGCGAATGCATTTCGACGGCTCCAAGATGCGCACCGGTTTGGGAGTCGGCATTGTCCTCACCTCTCCCAAAGGCGACAAGCTCAAATATGTGATGCAAATCCATTTTGCCGCCTCCAACAACGTCGCCGAATATGAGGCACTCATTCACGGGCTCCGGCTGGCCAAAGAGCTCGGCATTCGCCGGATCCTATGCTATGGTGACTCCGAGTTGGTGGTCCAGCAGTCGTCAGGCGATTGGGACGCGAAAGACGCAAACATGGAGAGCTACCGCTTCCTCGTACAGCAACTCAGTGGATATTTTGAGGGGTGCGAGTTTCTCCATGTGCTAAGAAACGACAATGACCAAGCAGATGCCCTGGCATGAATCGGCTCCACCCGTCAAGCAATACCGTCCGGCTTCGCCCTTCAGCGCCTCCTCAAGCCGTCTGTCAAGCTGTCGGATTTCGGGTTCCGGCAGACCCTTGAGGTTTGAACACTGGGGTGCACGCGGAGATTTCGCCCCCTACCTACCTGCACCCCTCCGCCTTGCTAGGATCTAAACTATGGAAAGAACAACACAAGAGACACAGGGTTTATACTGGTTCGGGCCACCGTTGTAGTGTAATACCCTACTCTAGTGTGTGGTGTGGTGGATTGCCTCTTGGGCTGATGATGATGAACAATACAAGGAAGAATAGCCTCGCGAGGGTCTGTTCTAGGCTGGGGCGATGAACTGCTGGGAGGAGTTCAGTCACCTTTCTCTCTCTCTCTCTCTCTCTCTCTCCCTCTCTTTCTGACCGAAACCCTCTCTAAAGAGCCTCCTCCTTTCAACCCAAAGAACCCCCTTTGCTCTGTGGGTGGCTGGTCCTATTTATAGAGAACCTGGTCCTCTTCCCAAATATCAAGCGGGAAGGGAGCCAACAACGGCGGGCTAATTTGAAGGGGGACATCAAGTATCAGCTATCCTGACAAAAGTAGTCTTCGCCTGCACAAAGCTCTGGCGGTGACGCCGTCTTGGGCTCCACGGTGACCCCGGTCTCGTAGTCCTCCTGGTCTTGGTCTTGTTGCACAGAAATGGCAACCTTTGCATGATGCCTCGGTACTCCGCGGCTGCGCTTGCCCCCTTTGCACCAAAGAGGAAAGGAGGACACTGCGCGGGCTGGCACCCGCCTGGCGCCCTTGGTCGTCATGGCTTGCGTCACGGGCACCTCGTGAGGTACACTGCCTTGATCTCTCCGCCTCCTCGTGAGCCAGCCTGATGAGGCCGTGCCTGAGGAAGCTCCGCGTCGTCTGCCCCGCGAGGCTTGGCCCCTCGCGAGGGTCTTGGGTTTGTGTTGGTGAAGATGGGCTGCGCTGGGCCCCCTTTTGAGCCACGCCGCAGGCTGCAGGCAGGCAAGTCTAGGGACCCTCATTCCCAGAATGCCGACAGTAGCCCCCGGGCCCAAGGCGCGCTCGGACTTGGCTGTGTAGGGAGGTGGAAGGGCAAGAGCGAAGTGCCGCGGGCCCTAATAGCCTGCGGCCTTGGGCGCCGCGTGGCGGTTGATTGGACGTGGGCGTCTCCACTTCCCCATGGCGCCTCGGCAACTGCACGGATTTGACAAGTCCCTGCATGCAAAGCGGGTCATAATTACCTGCGATCGTGGGGGGCGTCGGTTGGCGCTCGCCAGCTATAAGTACGGATCGGCTCGTGCCCTTCCAGTTCATCTCCCCTTGCTCCTCCTTCTTCTTCATGGCCCCGTCGAGGAGGTCCTCGGCCGCAGAGAAGGGGAAGGCTCGCCAGGTTGAGGCCGCGTCTTCCCCGCCCAAGCGCGGCCGAGGGCGCCCTCGCAAACATCCTGTGGCCACCACGGCAGCTCCCCGCGCCCGTGGAGGCAATTTTTAGCACAATGACAGGTGGATTGCTGCGGCCGGGGGGTGCGCTCCAGCTGCGCGTCCCCCTATGCAGCGCTTTCGCGCTGCTGAGGTGCTGCCGGAGTTCGTCGTGCGGTCGGTGGAGCCGACTAGCACCCGGCTTCCACTTCCTCGCTTCCTCCTTGGTGAGCTCCCGGCCGGCGCCCCGAGCGGCCTCTGGCTTCAGGCCGACGGCTGCTGCCGCCGGGCCTCATGGGTTTCACTGGAGGTCTTCGTAGCCGGGAGCCTGGCCCTGGCCCGCGGTTGGCAGGCATTTGCCCGGGCGCGTGGCCTGGGCCATCGGTGCACCCTGCACTTCAAGTTCGACGGCGATGCCACCCTCTACGTGAGGGTGTTTGGGGAAGATGGTCGCCGCGCAGGGTGTTGCCTCGAGGGCGACGAACGCGTCTGGGAACCCGACTCCGGCGATGATGGAGAGGTCAGCGCTCGCGCGGCTGGCGGCGCTCAGGGTTCCTCAAGCTTCTCCGGTTCTTCTTCAGGTATCGACTCTTCTAGCGGTGGCCGCGGTCAGCCTCCATGCCGTCGTATCTGCTTGGGAGGTGGTAACGTATCCGCCCGCCGTCGCGCCCTGGTGAAGCGCGAGAGGGAGTCCGCCTGAGCTCCGGAGGCAGCTCGGGCTTTCCCTGCGGGCCGGTGTGAGGCGCGCTGCACCAGATTTGTTCTTTCTTTTCCTTTTTCCTGCGTAAAAAAAAGACAGTAGTGTGGAGGCCCGCGGGGGCATGTATGGGTTATTGCTGTTAATCATCGTTTTGCTCCTTATTGTACCTCCCGACTACGTGCCCACGCGTGGATAGTTCCCGGCCCCGGCCATGGGGGCGACCGAACAGGCCCTGTGTTTGTGTCGCGGTGCCCGAGGGGCACGGACTGGAGGGGTGCTCCTGCAAGGGGCCCAGGTCGTGAACCCTTTAAATGACTAGGATAGGAACACTCGCGAGGGCGCTCGGCTGCCCCCCTCGCGAGGCCTTGCACAAGAGAAATCGAGGCAGGAGAATGAAAAGTCGAAGAACCACAAGCCAAAGACGGCAACAACTTCAATAAAACTTCGAATGAGAAAGAACAAGCCAACTGCGGAAAGCAAATGAAAAGCCGCATCTGGCACCTAGTCTAGTCTTCGACGTCTTCTCACCAGCGCAGAGCTAAGTGCTGCCACTGGGCGTGGGAGGGAGCCCCAGGGCCTGAGGCCGGCGCTCCTGAGACTCCGGGGCGTGTACAACCCCAACTCATTATTACGTGAGAGTGTCACGGGCGGCGAGCTTCACAGGCGTTGGCCTTCTTCACAGGCTCTGGGCCTTTTCCAAAACGCGATAGCTTCACAGGCATTCGCCTTCTTCACAGGCTCCGGGCCTTTTCCAAAACGCGCTAGCTTCACAGGCATTTGCCTTCTTCACAGGCTCTGGGCCTTTTCCAAAACGCGATAGCTTCACAGGCATTCGCCTTCTTCACAGGCTCGGGGCCTTTTCCAAAACACGATAGCTTCACAAGCATTCGCCTTCTTCACAGGCTCCGGGCCTTTTCCAAAACGCGATAGCTTCACAGGCATTCGCGACAGGCTCCGGGCCTTTTCCAAAACGCGATAGTTTCACAGGCATTCGCCTTCTTCACAGGCTCTGGGCCTTTTTAGGGGTAGAACCTCCGGAGGTGCTGGATGTTCCATGCGTTCTGGACTGGCACCCCCTCCTGAGTCTCCAAGTGCGCGGAGCCGGGCCTGGAAACATGAACAACTTTGAATGGGCCCTCCCACATGGGACAGATCTTGTGCAGGCCCTCCTTGGAGAGAACCCGCCTAAGCACGCGGTCTCCTACCTCGAGAGTTCTGGGGCAGATGTTGCGGCAGTGATATCGCCGCAGTGCTTGTTGGTACCTCGCCGCTCGTAGCGCGGCTTCTCAGCGACGTTCCTCCCCCAGCACGAGGTCCATCCCCCGCATGGCGTCCTGTTGCGCCTCATCGAATGCCAGGACCCGCGCGGAGCGACGTCTGACCTCGTGAGGGAGGACCGCTTCGGCTCCGTAGAGCAGGAAGAACGGGGTCTCCCCTGTCGGCTTGGTCACGGTTGTGCGGATGGACCACAACATGGACTGAAGCTCGTCGTACCAACCACTGCTGCAGGCCTCCAGCTTCTTCTTGAACGTCCTAGTCTTGAGGCCCCTCAGGACCTCCGCGTTGGCTCACTCGGCCTGGCCGTTGCTTCGGGGGTGTGCCACTGAAGCGTAGCATATCTGCGTTCCAAGGTTAGCACAATATGTTTTGAAGAGGTTACTGGTGAACTGCGAACCGTTGTCCGTGATGATGCGATTCGGCACCCCGAACCGGCTCACGATGCCCTTGATGAACTTGACCGCGGAACCCGCGGGAATGGTGCGGACAGCCTCTACTTCAGCCCACTTGGTGAACTTGTCCACGGCAACGTAAAGGTAGCGGTAGCCCCCTGGCGCCCGAGAAAACGGGCCCAAGATGTCCAGCCCCCAGACTGCGAATGGCCATGAAAGGGGGATAGTCTGCAAGCCTCCTGCTGGCTGATGGGTCTGCCTGGCGTGGAACTGGCAGGCCTCACAAGCTTTCACTAGTTCGACGGCGTCATTGAGCGCGGTGGGCCAATAAAACCCACTGCGGAACGCCTTGCCGACGAGGGTCCGTGATGATGTATGATGTCCGCAGTCTCCGCCGTGTATATCTTCCAGTAGTTCCTTCCCTTCCTCCCTGGAGATGCAGCGTAGGGATACATCGTTTGGTCGCTTCCGATAGAGCTCCCCATCTTTGATGCAGTATGCCGTGGCCTGTCGTGCCACTCGCTCCGCTTCCTCCTCCTTCTCCGGCAGGGTCCCTTCGTTAAGTAGCTCCGGAGCTCCGCGATCCAACATCCCTCCTGAGGTTCCATCGTCAGGAGAAGGCGTGCTCCTGAGGCCGGGCCACAAGCCGGAGCTCCTGAGGCAGGTGGCTGGGGGAGCTCCTCCCGGGGCTGAGCCGTGTTTGATAATGACGGCAGGGATGAGGGCTTGAAGAGCCGCTCCTCGAAAACGCCAGGCTCCTGAGGTAACCGCCTGGACGCACGTTTGGCGATGTCATCGGCCTCCTGATTGGTTCCACGGGGCACATGCTGTAACTCAAACCCCCAGAACTGCTTCTCCATCCTGCGGACCTCTGCAAGGTAGGCTTCCATGTGCTCATCCTTTGGCTCATACACCTTGTTAGAGAAATTGACAAGGAGCTATGAATCGCCCTTGATGGTGAGGCGTTTCACCCCCAGGGCAGCTGCGACCTTCAAACCCGCTATTAAACCTTCATACTCCGCTATGTTGTTGGAGACCTTTTCACCTTGCTGGAAACAGAGCTGCACAGCATAATAGAGCTTGTCCTGAGCGGGCGATATAAGCACCGCCCCAGCTCCAGCGCCATGCCTGGAGAACGCCCCATCGAAGTACATGCCCAGCCTTCTGGCGCCTCGCTTCCCGGGGATAGGGACCGATCCTCGTCGGCCTTGAGGCTTGGCGCCTCCGTCCATTCTGCCACAAAATCCGCCAACGCTGCTCCCTTGATGACTCTGGTCGTGCTGAATTCAAGCTGAAACGCTTGCAGTTCTATGTTCCACTCAGCGACCCTTCCAGCTAAATTGGGGCTCCTAAGCACTCTCTCCAGGGGGTATGACGAGACGACCTTGATGGGGTGGCCCTGAAAATAGTGCCGCAGCTTGCGCGAGGCCACCAGTAGCGCGAGGAGGAGTTTCTGAGGCACGGGGTACCGTGCCCTTGCATCCCGCAACACCGTGCTGACGAAGTACACTGGGTGCTCAACGAGGTGGAGTGCGTCAGTGCTGGTGGCTCCCTTCGGAGACCATGGCGCCTCTTCAGGAAATGAGGCCTCCTGAGACTGGCCATCTGGGAGAGGGGCCTCTTCCGCCTCCGGTGCGCCCCTCTGCGGTGGCTGATCCTCCTCAGCCGCTGCGGCGGTTTCTATGGGCCTTCCTCGTTCTTGTTCTGCCTTGTCCCGAGCCGCTGCCGCGGTTTTGATTCGACGCTCCTCTCTGACTGCCACCAAGGCTGCATTGGCGGAGTAGGGAGTGGCGGCGAGGTAAAGCACCAGGGGCTCTTGAGGGCGCGGAACCACCATGACCGGTGGACTGGTCAGGTATCTCTTGAGATCCTGAACGCCTTGTCGGCCTCTTCAGTCCACTCGAAGGGCCCCTTTTTCTTCATTAGTTGGAAGAAAGGCAACGCTCGCTCCCCCAACTTGGAGATGAAGCGCCCTAGCGCGGTCACGTGCCCCGTGAGCTTCTGCATTTCTCTGAGGGTCTTTGGTGGGCTCATGTCTTCCACTGCCTTGACCTTCTCCGGGTTAGCTTCGATGCCTCAGTGGGACACGAGGAAACCCAAGAGCTTGCCCGAGGGGACTCCGAACACACACTTCTCTGGGTTGAGCCGTAGGTTCACTGTGTTGAGGCTCGGGAAGGTTTCCTCCAGGTCTTGTATCAAGGTCCTGGCCTCCCGAGATTTTACCACAATGTCATCGACGTAAGCTTCAACATTCTTCCCGAGCTGCGGGCCCAAGGTGATGTGCATCAGCCGCTGAAAGGTTGCCCCTGCGGTACGCAGCCCGAATGGCATGCATGTGTAGAAGTACACCCCACACGGGGTTAGGAAGGCTGTCTTCTCCACATCTTCTACCGCCATCTTGATCTGGTGATACCCAGAGAAGGCATCCAAGAAGCATAACAGGTCGCATTCCGCAGTGGAATCGACGATCTGGTCGATGCGGGGGAGCGGGAACGGATCTTGCGGGCACGCTTTGTTGAGGTTGGTGAAGTCGACACACATGTGTTCCTTCCCTCCCTTCTTTGGCACAACGACAGGGTTGGCCAACCAATCTGGGTATCGGACCTCACGAATGACCCCAGCGGCCTCTAATTTGCGGGTCTCTTGGACGATGAAGGCCTGCTTTTTTGTGGAATGCCGCCTGGCCTTCTGCTTCACAGGGCGCACGTTGGGGCACACGTTGAGGTGATGCTCGATTACACTCCTAGGGATCCCTGCCAACTAGTCTGGCTCCCAAGCGAATACCTTCTTGTTTGCACGCAGGAACCCGACCAGGGCCTCCTCCAACTTGGGTTTGAGGTGGGCGCCTATGGTGAAAGTGGTGTTGGTGGACCCGTCCTCATCGATGGGTATCTGCTTGGTTTCTGCCTTGTCTTGGGTGAACAACTGTTTCTTCTTGGCGGGCGCAGCTCCCTTGGGCTCGGGGGCCTCCAAGTCGGCGGGCTGCGCCGACGCCGCTGTCTTGAAGACGAGCTTGAGCACCCGCAGAGCGTCCCCGGTGTCCCCGTGCACGGTGAGGGCACCGCTGCTCCCGGGCATCTTCATGAGGTTGTACGCCGGGTGCGTCGCGGCCATGAACTGGGCCAACACTGGGTAGCCGAGGATGGAGTTGTAGGGGAGGCCGATGGGGGCGATGTTGAAGTCAACCAGCTCCGTGCGGAAGTTGTTGTAGGTACCGAAGGTTACTGGGAGCCGGATCTGTCCCAAGGAGCTGGACGATCCCCCCCCCCCAACGCCTGAGAAGGGCCGGCTGGGTCGCAGCCGCTCCTGGGGTATGCAGAGGAGATTGAAGGCCTCGACCGAGAGCATGCTGAGGCCCGCGCCGCCATCAATGAGGGTTCTAGTGACGGCCACCTGGCAGATGGTGGGGGTGCACAGCACGGGGAGCGCACCCGAGCAGGCCGAGTTGGAGGGGTGGTCCTCCGAGCTGAAGGTCAGGCCGGTCTCGGGCGCCGCCCGATCCAGGGGAGCCCCCTGCCGCGTGGAAGCGGCGCTGACCCGGCGGATGAAGGGCTTGACGTGGTGACTTGTGGGCGGCGCCTGCGAGCCGCCCAGGAGGGCCGCGACGACCGGGGGTGTTGGTGTAGCGCGATGGGCGGGGAAGAGGTTGCGGGGCTCTTCCCGAGAGGCCACGGAGGCTGCCGGCGGGTGGAGCAGCCATGTGCGCGGGGCACCGGTGAGGGCCATGGGGAGCCAGTTGGCCGCAACCCTATCGTTACCTCCTGCTTCTAGGAGGGCCTCCTCGCTCGCCAGCAAGAAGGCCAACAGATCTGTCGCGCCGCCGTAGCGCGACGGCGTCGTTGGCTTGAGCTTGTCCGGCCACCGTACCCGTTGCAGGGCTGGGGCCCGGGCTCGGAGCCCCCTGGCCCCCGTGCTGGCGCCGGCGGCCGGAGCAGGCGACGCGCTGCTCATCGCGAGGCAGGCCGTGGCGGCGGCGGAAGAGAAAACTCTGGTGCACCCCCTACCTGGCGCGCCAAATGTCGGATTCGGGTTCTCGCAGACCCTTGAGGTTCGAACACTGGGGTGTGCCCGGAGATTTCGCCTCCTACCTACCTGCACCCCTCCGCCCTGCTAGGATCTAAACTATGGAAAGAACAACACAAGAGACACAGGGTTTATACTGGTTCGGGCCAGCGTTGTGGTGTAATACCCTACTCCAGTGTGTGGTGTGGTGGATTGCCTCTTGGGCTGATGATGATGAACAATACAAGGAAGAATAGCCTCGCGAGGGTCTGTTCTAGGCTGGGGCGATGAACTGCTGGGAGGAGCTCAGTCACCTTTCTCTCTCCCTCTCTTTTTTACCGAAACCCTCTCTAAAGAGCCTCCTCCTTTCAACCCAAAGAACCCAATTTGCTCTATGGTGGCTGGTCCTATTTATAGAGGCCCTGGCCCTCTTCCCAAATATCGAGTGGGAAGGGAGCCAACAATGGCGGCTAATTTGAAGGGGGACTGCAAGTATCAGCTATCTTGACAAAAGTAGTCTTCGCCTGCACAAAGCGCTGGCGGTGGCGCCGTCTTGGGCTCCACTGTGACCTCCGTCTCGTAGTCCTCCTGGTCTTGGTCTTGTTGCACCGAAATGGCAATCTTTGCTTGATGCCTCGGTACTCCGTGGCCGTGCTTGCCCCCTTTGCACCAAAGAGGAAAGGTGGACACTGCGCGGGCTGGCACCCGCCTGGCGCCCTTGGTCATCATGGCTTGCGTCACGGGCACCTCGTGAGGTACCCTGCCTTGATCTCTCCGCCTCCTCGTGAGCTAGCCTGACGAGGCCGTGCCTCAGGAAGCTCCGCGTCATCCGCCCTGCGAGGCTTGGCCCCTCGTGAGGGTCTTGGGTTTGTGTTGGTGAAGATGGGCCGCGCTGGGCCCCCTTTTGAGCCACGCCACAGGCCGCGGGCAGGCAAGTCTGGGGACCCCCGTTCCCAGAACGCCGACACAAGCCATCGCCAGAGTCAGACTCTATCTTCGTGCCGGCTCCTACTGAAGCAGTCGGATCTGACTCAAGAGCCCCCGCAGACGGCACGAGTATTCTGGCAGGCGGCGCGGGGATCGTGGCAGTCGCACCCGGCCCGGGGACTGCGGCGATCGGCCTGGAGACTCCAGAGCCCGGCCCGGGGACTGCGCCAATCGGCCCGGGGATTTCATCGACACAGCAAGCGGCTGCCGACTCCAACCCACTTCCTCCCGGCCCAGCCGCCCTCGTCCAAGTCGCAGTCCTGATAGTTGCAGAAATTGCTGCCCCTTCAAGGGCCCAACCCATCCTCAAATTCCTGGTGAACAAAGAGCTGCCAACTGATGAGATCTTAGCTTGACAAGTGCAACATCGGGCGGCAGCCTACACCGTAGTCAACAGAGAGCTTGTAAGGCGCAGTGTCACTGGTATCTACCAGCGCTGCGTGGAGCCGGAGCAAGGCCAAGCAATTTTCAAGGACATCCATCAAGGCGAGTGTGGCAACCACGCGGCTTCAAGAGCACTCGTCGCCAAAGCCTTCCGCCATGGTTTCTTTTGGCCGACTACTCTTGAAGACGCCAAGGCCTTGGTCCAAAAATGCAAAGGGTGCCAGAAGTTCCGCTCCAAGCCACATCAGCTGGCTTCTGCACTCAAACTATTCCAATTGCATGGCCCTTTGCTGTTTGGGGCCTGGACATGGTGGGACCATTCAAGACGGCACGCGGCGGCTTGACTCACTTACTTGTCGCAGTGGACAAGTTCACCAAGTGGATAGAAGCAAAACCAATCAAGAAGTTGAATGGTCCGACTGCTATTACCTTCATCTCCGACATCACAATTCGGTACGGCATACCGCACAACATCATCACCGAAAATGGCACAAACTTTGCCAAAGGTGCCTTTGCCCGTTTTTGCGCGACGCAGGGCATCCGACTGGAATTAGCGTCCGTTGCCCATCCGCAGTCCAACAGCCAGGTAGAGCAAGCAAACGGCCTCATCCTGTCTGGCATCAAGCCTCGACTGGTCGAGCCTCTAGAGCGTTCGGCCGGCTGTTGGCTCGACGAGCTATCGGCCATCCTCTGGAGCTTGCGCACAACTCCAAACAAGTCAACCGGCTTCATGCCCTTCTTCCTCGTCTACGGTGCCGAAACCGTCATCCCAACGGACATAGAATTCGACTCCCCTCGAATCACCATGTACACCGAAGAGGAAGTAGAAGAAGCACGTCAAGACGGCGTCGATCTGCTGGAAGAGGGCCGGCTGTTGGCACTCAGCCGGTCCAGCATCTACCAGCAGAGCCTGCGCCGATACTAGAACTGGAAGGTCAAGCCAAGATCTTTCCAAGAAGGAGACCTTGTGCTCTGGCTGATTCAGCGAACAGCCGGCCAGCACAAGCTCTCAGCACCTTGGGAAAGCCCTTTCATCATCAGCAAAGTGTTGGGCAACGACTCCTACTACCTGATCGATGCTTAGAAGCCCCGAGCACGCAAGAGGGACGACTCCGGCAAAGAGACGGAGCGGCCATGGAATACTATCGGCATTCTAGGAACAGGGGTCCCCAAACTTGCTTGCCTGCGGCCTGCAGCGAGGCTCAAAGGGGGGCCCAGCACGGCCCATCTTCACCAACACAAACCCAAGACCCTCGCGAGGGGCCAAGCCTCGCGGGCGGACGACGCGGAGCTTCCTCAAGCACGGCCTAGTCAGGCTGGCTCGCGAGGAGGTGGAGAGATCAAGGCGGGGTACCTCACAAGGTGCCCATGAAGCAAGCCATGACGACTCAGGGCGCCAGGCGGGTGCCAGCCCGCGCTGCGTCCTCCTTTCCTCTTTGGTGCAAAGGGGGCAAGCGCAGCCGCGGAGTACCGAGGCATCAGGAAAAGGTTGCCATTTCGGTGCAACAAGACCAAGACCAGGAGGACTGCAAGACGGAGGTCACCGTGGAGCCCAACACGGCGTCACCGCCAGAGCTTTGTGCAGGCGAAGACTACTTTTGTTAGGATAGCTGGTACCGGCTGTCCCCTTTCAAATTAGCCCGCCATTGTTGGCTCCCTTCCCGCTCGATATTTGGGAAGAGGACCAGGGCCTCTATAAATAGGACCAACCACCCACCGAAGAAAGGGAGAGTTTTCCAAGAAGCAGCCAGAGAGAGAGAGAGAGAGAGAGAGAGAGGGTGACTGAACACTTCTCAGCAGTTCATCCCCTTAGCCAAGGACAGACCCTCGCGAGGCTGTTCTTCCTTGTATTGTTCGTCATCATCAGCCCAAGAGGCAATCCACCACGCCACACACTGGAGTAGGGTATTACACCACAACGGTGGCCCGAACCAGTATAAACCCTGTGTCTCTTGTGTCGTTCTTTCCATGGTTTACATCCTAGCAAGGCTGAGAGGTGCAAGTAGGTAGGAGGCGAAATCTCCGCGCGCGCCCCAGTGTTCGAACCTCAAGGGTCTGCCGGAACCCAAAATCCAACATTTGGCGCGCCAGGTAGGGGGTGCACCGGAGTTTTCTCTTCCGCTACCGCGACGGCCTGCCTCGCGATGAGCGGCGCGTCGCCCGCCCCGGCCGCCGGCGCCAACACGGGGGCCAGGGGGCTCCGAGCCCGGGCCCCAGCCCTGCAATGGGTGCTGCGGCTGGACAAGCTCAAGCCAACGACGCG
Source organism: Triticum monococcum (assembly GCA_034509565.1). Taxonomy (NCBI): domain Eukaryota; kingdom Viridiplantae; phylum Streptophyta; class Magnoliopsida; order Poales; family Poaceae; genus Triticum; species Triticum monococcum. The sequence goes on along the minus strand of CM067841.1, from coordinate 142,347,117 downwards.
GCCACGCTACGGCGGCGCGACAGATCCGCTGGCCTTCTTGCTGGCGAGCGAGGAGGCCCTCCTCGAAGCAGGAGGTAACGATAGGGTTGCGGCCCACTAGCTCCCCATGGCCCTCACCGGCGCCCCGCGCACATGGCTGCTCCACCCGCCGGCAGCCTCCGTGGCCTCTCGGGAAGAGCCCCGCAACCTCTTCTCCGCCCATCCCGCTAAACCAACACCCCCGGTCGTCGCGGCCCTCCTGGGCGGCTCGCAGGCGCCGCCCACAAGTCACCACGTCAAGCCGTTCATCCGCCGGGTCAGCGCCCCTTCCATGCGGCAGGGGGCTCCCCTGGATCGAGCGGCACCCGAGACCGGCCTGACCTTCAGCTCGGAGGACCACCCCTCCAATTCGGCCAGCTCGGGTGCGCTCCCCATGCTGTGCACCCCCACCATCTGCCAGGTGGCCGTCACCAGAACTTTCATCGATGGCGGTGTTGGCCTCAGCATGCTCTCAGTCGAGGCCTTCAACCTCCTCTGCATACCCCTGGAACGGCTGCAGCCTAGCCGGCCCTTCTCAGGCGTTGGGGGCAGGTCATCCAGCTCCTCGGGACAGATCCGGCTCCCAGTAACCTTCGGCACCTACAACAACTTCCGCACGGAGCTTGTCGACTTCGACATCGCCCCCCATCGGCCTCCCCTATAACGCCATCCTCGGCTACCCAACGCTGGCCCAGTTCATGCCGCGACGCACCTGGCGTACAACCTCATGAAGATGCCCGGGAGCAGCGGTGTCCTCACCGTACACGGGGACACCGGAGACGTGCTGCGGGTGCTCAAGCTCGCCTTCAAGACGGCGGCGCCGGCACAGCCCGCCGACTTGGAGGCCCCCGAGCCCAAGGGGGCTGCGCCCGCCAAGAAGAAACAGTTGTTCACCCAAGACAAGGCAAAAACCAAGCAGATACCCATCGATGAGGACGGGTCCACCAACGCCACTTTCACCATAGGCGCCCACCTCAAACCCGAGCAGGAGGAGGCCCTGGTCGGGTTCCTGCGTGCAAACAAGAAGGTATTCGCTTGGGAGCCATACCAGTTGGCAGGGATCCCCAGGAGTGTAATCGAACATCACCGCAACATGTGCCCCAATCCTTTGAAGCAGAAGGCCAGGCGGCAGTCCACAGAAAAGCAGACCTTCATCGTCCAAGCGACCCGCAAGTTAGAGGCCGCTGGGGTCATTCGCGAGGTCCGATACCCTGATTGGTTGGCCAACCCTGTCGTTGTGCCAAAGAAGGGAGGGAAGGAACACATGTGTGTCGACTTCACCAACCTCAACAAAGCGTCCCCGCAAGATCCGTTCCCGCTCCCCCGCATCGACCAGATCGTCAATCCCACTACGGAATGCGGCCTGTTATGCTTCCTGGATGCCTTCTTTGGGTATCATCAGATCAAGATGGCGGTCGAAGACGTCGAGAAGACAGCCTTCCTAACCCCGTGTGGGGTGTACTGCTACACATGCATGCCATTCGGGCTGCGCATCGCAGGGGCGACCTTTCAGTGGCTGATGCACATCACCTTGGGCCCGCAGATTGGGAAGAATATTGAAGCTTACGTCGATGACATTATTGGAAAGTCTCAGGAGGCCAGGACCCTGATACAAGACCTGGAGGAAACCTTCGCGAGCCTCAACGCAGTGAACCTACGGCTCAACCCAGAGAAGTGTGTGTTCGGAGTCCCTTCGGGCAAGCTCTTGGGTTTCCTCGTGTCCCACCGAGGCATCGAGGCTAACCCGGATAAGGTCAAGGCAGTGGAAGACATGAGTCCAACAAAGACCCTCAGAGAAATGCAGAAGCTCACAGGGCGCGTGACCGTGCTAGGGCGCTTCATCTCCAAGTTAAGGGAGTGAGCGCTACCTTTCTTCCAGCTAATGAAGAAAAATGGGCCCTTTGAGTGGACTGAAGAGGCCGACAAGGCGTTCCAGGATCTCAAGAGATACCTGACCAGTCCATCGGTCATGGTGGCCCCGCACCCTCAAGAGCCCCTGGTGCTTTACCTCGCCGCCACTCCCTAATCCGCCAGCGTAGCTTTGGTGGCAGTCAGAGAGGAGCGTCGAATCAAAACCGCGGCAGCGGCCCGGGACAAGGCGGAACAGGAACGAGGAACGCCCACAGAAACCGCCACAGCGGCTGAGGAGGATCAGCCGCCGCAGAGGGGCGCACCGGAGGTGGAAGATGCCCCTCTCCCAGATGGCCAGTCTCAGGAGGCCTCATTGCCTCAAGAGGCGCCATGGTCTCCGAAGGGAGCCACCAGCACAAACGCACTCCACCTCGTTGAGCACCCAGTGTACTTCGTCAGCACGGTGTTGCGGGATGCAAGGGCGGGGTACCCCATGCCTCAGAAACTCCTCCTCGCGCTACTGGTGGCCTCGCACAAGCTACGGCACTATTTTCAAGGTCACCCCATCAAGGTCATCTCGTCATACCCCCTGGAGAGAGTGCTCAGGAGCCCCAATTCAGCTGGAAGGGTCGCTGAGTGGAACATAGAACTGCAAGCGTTTCAGCTCGAATTCAGCACGACCAGAGTCATCAAGGGAGCAGCGTTGGCAGATTTTGTGGCAGAATGGACGGAGGCGCCAGGCCTCAGGGCTGACAAGGATCGGTCCCTATCCCCGGGAAGCGAGGCGCCAGAAGGCTGGGTCATGCACTTCGATGGGGCGTTCTCCAGGCATGGCGCTGGGGCTGGGGCGGTGCTTATATCGCCCACTCAAGACAAGCTCTATTATGCTGTGCAGCTCTGTTTCTAGCAAGGTGAAAAGGTCTCCAACAACATAGCGGAGTATGAAGGTTTAATAGCGGGCTTGAAGGCCGCAGCTGCCTTGGGAGTGAAACGCCTCACCATCAAGGGCGATTCGCAGCTCCTTGTCAATTTCTCCAACAAGGTGTATGAGCCGAAAGATGAGCACATGGAAGCCTACCTTGCGGAGGTCCGTAAGATGGAGAAGCAGTTCTGGGGGTTGGAGTTGCAGCATGTGCCCCGTGGCACCAATCAGGAGGCCGACAACATTGCCAAACGGGCGTCTAGGCGGTTACCTCAAGAGCCTGGCGTTTTCGAGGAGCGGCTCTTCAAGCCCTCGGCCCAGCCGTCAATGTCAAACACGGCTCAGCCTCGGGAGGAGCTCCCCCAGCCACCTGCCTCAGGAGCTCCGACCAGCGGCCCGGCATCAGGAGCACGCCTGCTCCTAACGACGGAACCTCAGGAGGGATGCTGGATCACGGAGCTCCGGAGTTACCTAACACAAGGGACCCTGCCGGAGAAGGAGGAGGAAGCGGAGCGAGTGGCACGCCAGGCCGCGGCATACTGCATAAAGGATGGAGAGCTCTACCGGAAGCGACCGAACGATGTATCCCTGCGCTGCATCTCCAGGGAGCAAGGGAAGGAACTGCTGGAAGATATACACGGCGGAGACTGTGGACATCATTCATCATCACGGCCCCTCGTCGGCAAGGCGTTCCGCAGTGGGTTTTATTGGTCCACCGCGCTCAATGACGCCGTCGAACAAGTGAAAGCTTGTGAGGCCTGCCAGTTCCACGCCAAGCAGATCCATCAGCCAGCAGGAGGCTTGCAGACTATCCCCCTTTCGTGGCCATTCGCGGTCTGGGGGCTGGACATCTTGGGCCCGTTCCCTCGGGCGCCAGGGGGCTACCGCTACCTTTACATTGTCGTTTACAAGTTCACCAAGTGGGCTGAAGTAGAGGCTGTCCGCACCATTCCCGCGGGTTTCGCGGTCAAGTTCATCAAGGGCATCGTGAGCCGGTTCGGGGTGCCGAATCGCATCATCATGGACAACGGTTTGCAGTTCACCAGTAACCTCTTCAAAACATACTGTGCTAACCTTGGAACGCAGATATGCTACGCTTCAGTGGCGCACCCCTGAAGCAGCGGCCTGGCCGAGCGAGCCAACGCGGAGGTCCTGAGGGGCCTCAAGACCAGGACGTTCAAGAAGAAGCTGGAGGCCTGCGGCAGAGGTTGGTACGACGAGCTCCAGTCCGTGTTGTGGTCCATCCGCACAACCGTGACCAAGCCGACTGGGGAGACCCCGTTCTTCCTGGTCTACGGAGCCAAAGCGGTCCTCCCTCACGAGGTCAGACGTCGCTCCGCGCGGGTCCTGGCGTTCGACGAGGCGCAACAGGACGCCATGCGGGGGACGGACCTCGTGCTGGGGGAGGAACGTCGCCGAGAAGTCGCGCTATGAGCGGCGAGGTACCAACAAGCACTGCGGCGATATCACTGCCGCAACATCCGCCCCAGGACTCTTGAGGTAGGAGACCTCGTGCTCAGGTGGGTTCTCTCCAAGGAGGGACTGCACAAGCTCTCTCCCATGTGGGAGGGGCCGTTCAAGGTTGTTCATGTTTCCAGGCCCGGCTCCGCGCGCTTGGAGACTCAGGAGGGAGTGCCGGTCCATAACGTGTGGAACATCCAGCACCTTCGGAGGTTCTACCCCTAAAAGGGCCCAGAGCTTGTGAAGCAAGGTGAATGCCTCTGAAGCTATCGCGTTTTGGAAAAGGCCCGGAGCCTATGAAGCAAGGCGAATGCCTGTGAAGCTATCGCGTTTTGGAAACGGCCCGGAGCCTGTGAAGCAAGGAGAATGCCTGTGAAGCTATCGCGTTTTGGAAAAGGCCCGGAGCCTGTGAAGCAAGGCGAATGCCTGTGAAGCTATAGCGTTTTGGAAAAGGCCCGGAGTCTGTGAAGCAAGGCGAATGCTTGTGAAGCTATCGCGTTTTGGAAATGGCCCGGAGCCTGTGAAGCAAGGCGAATGCCTGTGAAGCTATCGCGTTTTGGAAAAGGCTCGGAGCCTGTGAAGAAGGCGAATGCCTGTGAAGCTATCGCGTTTTGGAAAAGTCCTGGAGGCTATGAAGAAGGCCAACGCCTGTGAAGCTCGCCGCCCGTGACACTCTCACGTAATAATGAGTTGGGGCTGTACACGCCCCGGAGTCTCAGGAGCGCCGGCCTCAGGCCCTGGGGCTCCCTCCCACGCCCAGTGGCAGCACTTAGCTCTGCGCTGGTGAGAAGACGTCGAAGACTAGACTAGGTGCCCGACGCGGCTTTTCATTTGCTTTCCGCAGTTGGCTTGTTCCTTCTCATTCGAAGTTTTATTGAAGTCGTTGTCGTCTTTGGCTTGTGGTTGTTCGGCTTTTCATTCTCTTGCCTCGATTTCTCTTGTGCAAGGCCTCGCGAGGGGGGCAGCCGAGCGCCCTCGCGAATGTTCTTATCATATTCATTCAAAGGGTTCGCTACCTGGGCCCTTGTAGGAGCACCCCTCCAGTCCGTGCCCCTCTGGCACCGTGACACAAACACAGGGCCTGGGTCGGTCGCCCCCATGGCCGGGGCCGGGAAGTATCCACGCGTGGGCACGTAGCCGGGAGGTACGATAAAGAAAGCAAAACGATGATTAATAGCAATAACCCATACACGCCCCCGCGGGGCTCCACACTACTATCCTTTTTACGCAGGAAAAAGGAAAAGAAAGAACAAATCTGTTGCAGCTCGCCTCACACCGGCCCACAGGGAAGCCCAAGCTGCCTCCGGAGCTCAGGCGGACTCCCTCTCGCGCTTCACCAGGGTGCGACGGCGGGCGGAAACGCTACCACCTCCCAAGCAGATATGACGGCGTGGAGGCTGACCGCGGCCACCGCTAGAAGAGTCGCCGCCTGAAGAAGAACCGGAGAAGTTTAAGGAACCCTGAGCGCCGCCAGCCGCGCGAGCGCTGCCCTCTCCATCATCGCCGGAGCCGGGTTCCCAGCTGCGGTCGTCACCCTCGGGGCAGCACCCCGCGCGACGACCATCTTCCCCAAACACCCTGACATAGAGGGTGGCATCGCTGTCGAACTTGAAGTGTAGGGTGCACCGACGGCCCAGGCCACGCGCGCGGGCAAATGACTGCCAACCGCGGGCCAGGGCCAGGCTCCTGGCTGCGGAGACCTCCAGTGAAACCCATGAGGCCCGGCTGCAGTAGCCGTCGGCCTGAAGCTAGAGGCCGCCCGGGGCGCCGGCCGGGAGCTCGCCAAGGAGGAAGCGAGGAAGTGGAAACCGGGTGCTAGTCGGCTCCACCGACCACACGACGAACTCCGGCAACACCTCAGCAGCGCGAAAGCGCGGCATAGGGGGACGCGCAGCTGAAGTGCACCCCCAGCCGCAGCAATCCGCCTGCCACCCTGCTGGAAAGCGTCTCCGAGGCCGCGGGGAGCTGCCGTCGGGGGCACAGGATGTTTGCGGGGGCGCCCTCGGCCACGCTTGGGCGGGGGAGAGGCATGCTTAACCTGGCAAGCCTTCCGCTTCTCCGCGGCCGAGAACCTCCTCGACGGGGACATGAAGAAGAAGGAGAAGCAAGGGGAGATGAACTGGAAGGGCGCACGTTGATCAGTACTTATAGCTGGCGAGGGCCAACCGACGGCCCCATGATCGCAGGTAATCATGACCCGCTTTGCATGCAGGGACTTGTCCAATCCGTGAAGTTGCCGAGGCGCCATGGGGATGTGGAGGCGCCCACGTCCAACCAACCGCCACGCGGCGCCCAAGGCCACAGGCTGTTAGGGCCCACGGTGCTTCGCTCTTGCCCTTTTGCCTCCCTGCACGGCCAATCCCGGGCACGCCTTGGGCCCGGGGGCTACTGTCGGCGTTCTGGGAACGGGGTTCCCCAGACTTGCCTGCCTGCGGCCTGCGGTGAGGCTCAAAGGGGGGCCCAGCACGGCCTATCTTCACCAACACAAACCCAAGACCCTCACGAGGGGCCAAGCCTCGCGGGGCGGACGACACGGAGCTTCCTCAAGCACGGCCTCGTCAGGCTGGCTCGCGAGGAGGCGGAGAGATCAAGGCGGGGTACCTCACAAGGTGCCCGTGACGCAATCCATGACGACTCAGGGCGCCAGGCGGGTGCCAGCGCGCGCTGCGTTCTCCTTTCCTCTTTGGTGCAAAGGGGGCAAGCACAGCCGCGGAGTACCGAGGCATCAGGCAAAGGTTGCCATTTCGGTGTAACAAGACCAAGACCAGGAGGACTGCAAGACGAAGGTCACCGTGGAGCCCAAGACGACGTCACTGCCAGAGCTTTGTGCAGGCGAAGACTACTTTTGTCAGGATAGCTGGTACCGGTTGTCCCCTTTCAAATTAGCCCACCATTGTTGGCTCACTTCCCGCTCGATATTTGGGAAGAGGACCAGGGCCTCTATAAATAGGACCAACCACCCACCGAAGAAAGGGAGAGTTTTCCAAGAAGCAGCCAGAGAGAGAGAGAGAGAGGGTGACTGAACTCTTCTCAGCAGTTCATCCCCTTAGCCAAGGACAGACCCTCGCGAGGCTATTCTTCCTTGTATTGTTCATCATCATCAGCCCGAGAGGCAATCCACCACGCCACACACTGGAGTAGGGTATTACACCACAACGGTGGCCCGAACCAGTATAAACCCTGTGTCTCTTGTGTCGTTCTTTCCATGGTTTAGATCCTAGCGAGGCTGAGTGGTGCAGGTAGGTAGGAGGCAAAATCTCCACGCGCGCCCCAGTGTTCGAACCTCAAGGGTCTGCCGGAACCCAAAATCTGACAAATGGAAACCTCCTCCGAAGGTTTTATAGTTAATGCAGTATGTACCACGCTACCTTTTGTATTAAAGTAAGAAGACCTCGGCCCCCTGAGAAGAGCTCGAGGACTGCCCTCTTTTATCTATATGATAAGAATTATGCCTGTGAGTATGTTATTCTTTGTTATGCCGTTGGGCAGCAGGTTCGACTAGTCGGCCCGGGGACTTGCCGCCTTATACTATCAAATGACTTCCTGCAACCGGACAAGTAGTGTGTGGCACTTAAGCCCTCTCCTGTTAGAAGCCGCAGCTTGCAGAGCGACTGTCTGGTGGGCAGGAGTAAGGTAGAATGGGTGTCCACATGAAAAATGGCTAAGGACTCAAAGCATGTACATAGTTTAAGCTGTCTTCCAGCCTTTTACAACCGACTCTTGAGCAGCCGGCTCGCCGTTTTCTAATTAACTTGCTAAAAAACTCTAAATGGCTAAGTACTTGCCTTCCCAAAGAAGCTAAGTACTTGATCCAGCAACAGTCCGCAGAGCAGCTGTCCGACTGGCAAGACGGCAACCAAGGGAAGGCGGCAAAGGAAAAAGCCAAAGAGCAATAAGCAAGAAGAGATAGAACACGGAGGAATATTTACATAGAAAAGGCCCTTGGCCGAATCTTCAAAACAGAAGTTCAAGATACACCCCGTGGGTGGAATTGTGCAAATTAACAAGTTCATCGAGACTATTAAGCAGATAAAAGCAAAGATGAAGTGGCAGCCTAGGAAACTACAGACGGATTAGGAGGACCGGAGGGGTCGGCGGTGCCAGTTGCCAGAGCGGCCGGCTGGTTGGTCTTCGCTTGGTCGCTTCTGGCAGTAGCCGGCTCGGTTGGGCGCAGCTCGTTGCTAGAGGCGCGGTCGAGCTGGGGTTGGTCGTCTGCTCCGTCCTCTGGCGCCTCCTCCTCGTCCCCTTCCTCCTCCTCGCCTTCTTCCTCGCCACTGGAGTCAATCACCTCCGTCGAGTCCTCGCCATCATCCGGGTTCAGCCCGAACCACTCTTGCGGCGCCTCCTCGCCGTTCTCAGCCCGCTCTAGGACGAAAATGCTGGTGTCAGTGTATTCGACGATCGATGATGCGCACTTGACGAGATCGTCTTCCACGACCGCCAACTCCGCCTGAGCTTCTAGCCGGAACGTGGCTAGCTGGGCTAGACTCAGCCCAGGATACCACGCCTTGACGAACTCCAAGGCTCGGCGCGCTCCAGCCCGGGCCGAAGAGCCCTTCCAGGCCTCAAGGCAGCCAGGCTCTACCTCCAGCCAGTCGGCAGTCCGACTGGGGGTGCGCGGTGCCTGCATATCCGGCCACAGGGCGGCAATCGCCTGGGCACCGACACGTTGAAGCCGGCGCAGCATCCGGTGGGCCGGCCGAAGGCGGGCCTCGATGCTCAGGATCTGCTCGCCAAGAGTTCGGGGGGCATTAGCGGCGATCTGTGCACCGTCCACCCTCCGCCCTTCACGATCAGCCTCGATGGCTTGGTTGGCGGCGTCCGAGTGGCCAGGGAAGAAGTCTGCCAGGACAGGAACGCAAAGAGCCAAATTAGAAGATTAGAAGCCGGCTCGACCAACAGCCGGCAGCTCAAAGAAGAAAAGCGAGGAGAGGCTCACCGTCGACAAGATCCTCGATCTCAAGGAAGCCGGAGGACAGCATCGCCTCCTTGTCGGTCCAGGAGGAGCGCTCAGACGCGAATTCGGCAAGGAGGGCGGTCTCCTTGTCCTCCGCCTCTTTCTAGGCCTTCTTGAGCAGCTCCTTCTGCTCCGCCGGCTGCACGGCCAGCCGGTCACGCTCCTCTGCCAGCTGGCAGCACTCCTCCTCCTTGACATGCAGTGCAGTGTTGGGCTCGCCCAGCTGCTGCTGCAGGGTGGCGTTGGCTTCTGCAGAAGAAGAAGAAAAAAGGTTTCAGTCGTCAATAGGGAAGAAAGGTCGCCAGGGAGATCCGGACCGACTGCTCAGCAGTCGGCCCGAATCTCGGGGACTATAGCCCGCGGGTGCGCCAGCGCGCCCCCGCGAATAAAGAAATCATCAACAAAAGAAGAATAGTCGCCGGGGAGATCCGGCCCGACTGCTCAGCAGTCAGCCTGAATCTCGGGGACTACAGCCCGCGGGTGCGCCAACGCGCCCCCGCAGAGAAGGAAGAGGACTCACCCCGGCTTTCGGACAAGTCGGCGGTCCGCTTGGCCAGCTCCTCAACGTTGGCATTGAAGGTGGTCACGCGAAGGTTGTGGTAATCAATGACAAAATTTCAGACAAGTGTTGGTACTCGGAACTCGCCGATTAGAGTTTCGAGCCGCCTGCTCAGCAGCCGGCCCGAAACTCGGGGACTACACCCAATGGGTGCGCTGGCGCGCCCCCACAAAGAAGAATAAGAAACAGAAACAAAGAAGGAAGGACGCGTACCCAGATGGCTGCTCGTGACGCCAGATACGCCTTGGTGCATTCCTTGATGGCATCGCCCTCGGCTCAAAGCTTGGCTTGGACGTCCAAAAGCGCCTGGTTCAACGGGCCCATCCCGCCTCCCTGCACCCACCCAGTGGGCGCGACGCTCGTCGCCTCGGTGTCCGGGATCGTGGAGCTCGTGTCACCGGTCTCTAGAGGGCGCGCCATCGAGGCCTCCTTCACGAGATGGCGGCGCGTCGGGGTGCCGACCTCGAGAGCCAGGCCCCTCGCCGCCACGTCTTCAGTTGGCGGCACCGGCGGGTCCACCGGCTGCCCACCTGGCGCGCTCCCGGACGGTGGCGGTGGAGGCATGATTACGTCCGGCGTGGTGATGTCGTCGCCATCCCTCTCCATGATCGGGTTCTCGTCTCCAACTTCCCCAGTCTGCGCCATGAACTCCGGTGGTGGCGGCGCAGAGTTCAAAGGGACGACGAACAGCGCCGACTAGCGGTGTGCGGCTTCTTCAGCATGTTTCTTCTCCGTGTCAGCGGCTTCGGCTTCCGCCAGTTTCTTCAGGGCGGCGGCCTCCACCTTGTCGGCTTCCGCCTTCTTCAGGCGGGCGGCTTCCCGCTCCTCGCGCGCCTCCTGCCTGTTCCGCTCCGTCGCCTCCCGGAGGTCGGCGGCCGGATCAATCCGCCGGGTAGTGGAGGAGGTCTCCGCCGACTTCATGACGGAGCCGGCGGCCGACTTCTCGAGAGAGAGCGGGGCCCTAAAGTCAAGAATGTAAAGCAAAGGAATTTCAGACGGAGTGAACGAAGAAAAAGGGAAGGTGCAAAGGAAGGTAGCACTTACGCAGAAACCACCTGCGGCGTCTTCACCACCTTGCGGAAGTGGTTGGCCTTTGCGGCCGCTTCGTCCCGCTTGGTCGCCGCGGCTGAGCCCTTGGGCTTCTTCGGCCGGCTGCCAAAGAGGCTCGTCCCGGCCCTGCGCTTCTTAGCGCCATCTTGGGCATCTGGCGTGGCGGACGAGCTCACGCCCGGCTGGTGGCACGGGGCGACCTCCTTGTCATCGTCAGGCTAGTCCTCGAGACTAGCCCCAAGTCTCGGGCCACCCACTGCGCCGCCTCCTCCCTCGGTGTCGTCCTCCAGGGCCACCGCCCCCAAGTCGGGGTCGTCAACGTCGCTCTCCGCCCGGTCGGGGAGGAATTCGCGGTCCGGCCCCACGGTGCCAGCTGCTGGCTGGAGGAGGGGGTTCTGGCCAAAGCCGACTGGTCAGATCGGACAAGACGGACTCGGCAACGAAGAAGTTAGGAGAGTCAAAGAAAAAGAGAAAAAGAAATGACTCACCAGAGGCGGAGGGGCGGCACATGAATACGCCTCCTTGCCGAACTGCCACTCTTCTTTGAGGTCGCAGCTCGCAAGATAATTCACCATATAGGCTACCTCCTCGTGAGGCATTTCCTTGGTTCACATCCGACTCGGATCCCGATGCCCGCTCATCTGAAAAATCATGTGGGGCGACCTTGGAGTGGGAGCACTCGGCACGCCATGAAGGCGGCCAGCAAATCTGGCCCGGTCAGGACCTCCGAGTGGGTCAACACTTGGAGTCGCGCGACGGCGCCGACTCCTGCGGGCATCAGCGTCCTGGCCCAATACGCCTAGTTGGGATGCCTCCCCGTCGGCGGGCCAGCTATGTAGGCCGGCAGATTGACCTAGTCGCCCTCCGCGGAGACGTTCTTCACGTAGAAGTATGACTGCTGCCACATCTTCATCGACTTTATCAGCTTGATGGTGGGAAACGGGTTGTCAGCCCCCGACCTTCGCACAACAATGAACGCGCCGCACTAAGCCAGCACGCCCGCGGCTTGGGTGCCGAGCTTGGAGTAGAAGAACTCCCCCCAGAGCTCGATGGTGGGGAGAACGCCGAGGAAGCCTTCACACAAGGTGACGAAGGTGGACAATGATGTCTACTACACAACCTTCTTCTTGTAGACGTTGTTGGTCCTGCAAGTGCAGAGGTTTGTAGGACAGTAGCAAATTTCCTTCAAGTGGATGACCTAAGGTTTATCAATCCGTAGGAGGCGTAGGATGAAGATGGTCTCTCTCAAGCAACCATGCAACCAAATAACAAAGAGTCTCTTGTGTCCCCAACACACCCAATACAATGGTAAATTGTATAGGTGCACTAGTTCGGCGAAGAGATCGTGATACAAGTGCAATATGGATAGTAGATAAAGGTTTTTGTAATTTGAAAATATAAAAACAGCAAGGTAACTAATGATAAAAGTGAGCGTAAATGGTATTGCAATGTGTGGAAATAAGGCCTAGGGTTCATACTTCCGCTAGTGCAAGTCCTCTCAACAATAATAACATAATTGGATCACATAACTTTCCCTCAACATGCAACAAAGAGTCACTCCAAAGTCACTAATAGCAGAGAACGAACGAAGAGATTATGGTAGGGTACGAAACCACCTCAAAGTTATTCTTTCCAATCAATCCATTGGGCTATTCCTATAAGTGTCACAAACAGCCCTAGAATTCGTACTAGAATAACACCTTAAGACACAAATCAACCAAAACCCTAATGTCACCTAGATACTCCAATGTCACCTCAAGTATCTGTGGGTATGATTATACGATATGCATCACACAATCTCAGATTCATCTATTCAACCAACACAAAGGACCTCAAAGAGTGCCCCAAAGTTCTACCGGAGGATCACGACAAAAATGTGTGCCAACCCCTATGCATAGGTTCATGGGCGGAACCCGCAAGTTGATCACCAAAACATACATCAAGTGAATCACATGATATCCCATTGTCACCACAGATACGCAAGGCAAGACATACATCATGTGTTCTCAAATCTTTAAAGACTCAATCCGATAAGATTATTTCAAAGGGGAAACTCAATTCATTACAAGAGAGAAGAGGGGGAGGAGAAACATAAGATCCAACTATAATAGCAAAGCTCGCGATACATCAAGATCGTGCCAAATCAAGAACACGAGAGAGAGAGAGAGAGATCAAACACATAGCTACTGGTACATACCCTCAGCCCCGAGGGAGAACTACTCCCTCCTCGTCATGGAGAGCACCAGGATGATGAAGACGGACACCAGAGAGGGATTGCCCCCTCCGGGAGGGTGCCGGAACGGGTCTATATTGGCTTTCGGTGGCTACGGAGGCTTCTGGCGGCGGAACTCCCGATCTATTGTGCTCTCTGGAAGTTTTAGGATACGTGGGTATATATGGGTGAAAGGAGTACGTCGATGGACCGAAGGGGTGGCCACAAGGCAGGGGGCGCGCCCCAGGGGGTGGGCGCGCTGTCGGCGTTCTAGGAACGGGGGTCCCCAGACTTGCCTGCCTGCGGCCTGCGACATGGCTCAAAGGCGGCCCTAGCGCGGCCCATCTTCATCAACACAGACCCAAGACCCTCACGAGGGGCCAAGACTCGTGGGGCGGACAACACGGAGCTTCCTCAGGCACGTCCTCATCAGGCTAGCTCGCGAGGAGGCGGAGAGATCAAGGCGGGGTACCTCACGAGGTGCCCGTGACGCAAGCCATGACGACCAAGGGTACCAGGCGGGCGCCAGCCCGCGCAGTGTCCTCCTTTCCTCTTTGGCGCAAAGGGAGGAAGCGCAGGTGAGAGCATCAAGCAAAGGCACCTGTTTCGGTGCAACGAGACCAAGACCAGTCCAACGACAGGGAGGAAGTCATTGTGGAGCCCAAGCCAGTGTCACCACCAGAGCCTTTGGCAGGCGAGGACCAACTTTAGTCATGATAAGTGTACCAGATGTTCCCCTTCAAAATGGCCAATTGTTGGCGCCCTTCCCGCTCAATATTTGGGAAGAGGCCCAGGGCCTTTGCCTATAAATAGGACTAGCCACCCATAGAAATCAGAGAGGAAAATCGGATCGAGTAGCATCACACAAAGAGAGAAAGAGAAGGGCTACTGAACTACTCCTAGCAGTTCATCCACTCAACCAAGAACAGACCCTCGCGAGGCTGTTCTTCCTTGTATTGCTCATCATCATCAGCCCAAGAGGCAATCCACCACACCACACACTGGAGTAGGGTATTACACCACAACGGTTGCCCGAACCAGTATAAACCCTGTGTCTCTTGTGTTGTTCTTTCCATAGCTTAGATCTTAGCGAGGCGGAGGGGTGCAGGTAGGTAGAAGGCGAAATCTCCATGCGCACCCCAGTGTTCTAACCTCAAGGGTCTGTCGGAACCTGAAATCCGACATTTGGCGCGCCAGGTAGGGGTGCACCGGAATTCATCTTCCACCACCCCGTTCTTCTCCGACCACCGCGTCCATGTCTAACGCTCGTTGGGCCCGCGCCGAGCGCCGGGCCGCTCTCGCTTCCCGCGTCGCCCAGACGGCTCCTGTCGGTGGGCGTCCTCGCCGTTCCCCGTCACCTATCGTCAACGCCGCCATCGGCCCGGCGGGGGACGAGCAGCAAGCGTCGTCTCAGCATCCGTTCGTGCGGCAAGACGGCCGCACCGCTACTCCCTCACTCACCCCAGCTAGTTCTTCGCCCCGCGCGCTCCACGCACCCATGGAGGCTCAAGCTGCGCTCATCGTGGCAAACGAGCTCCTGCGCTACCGTCCCATTGACGACGTCTACGAAGAATGGCTCGACCGCGTCGCTGAGCTCGTCCGCGCCGCAGGGGGCTCTCCTGCGCCATCCATTCCGCTGCGCCGCACCCCGCCCCGCGTGGGCGACGAAGCTCCGGGGGCGCCCCAGCCACCTCCTCCTCAAGAAGGCGCCATGGCTCCAAGGCGCGTGACCCCTGGGCGGAACCCGCTCCGTTAGGTGCCAGCGCGGCAAGAGCAGAGCTGCCAAGAAGTCCCTCGCCCGCAAGAAGCTGCCCGGGCGCTCCATGCTCCAGCACGTCGCGACCATGCCCCTGCTCCCGCACATAAAGACCCCACGCTGCTCCCAGCTACCGCGCGTGGGGACATGCAAGACCAAGCTCTCCATCACCCAAGGCCTCCCGTGGCCACAGCAGGCTGTTATGCCTTCACCACCGAGCTACGCAGCGTCGCGTGGCCCGGTAAGTTCAAGTCAGACCTGCCTCCTCGTTACGACGGCACGGCCGACCCTGCGGAGTTCCTCCAGCTCTATGAGCTGGGCATCGAAGCTGCCAACAGAGAGGAGAAGGTCATGGCGAACTGGTTTCCCATGGTACTCAAGGACGGGGCCCGCACCTGGCTCCTGAACCTGGCTCCAGGCACGATCTCCTTGTGGGACGAGATGCGCACCCGCTTCATCGCCAACTTCCAAGGTACTCGCGACCGGCCACCCGCCATGAGCGACATGCGCCGCATCAAGCAACAACCCGGAGAGACCCTGCAGAAGTACATCCAGCGCTTAAACAACGCACGCCTCAAGATTCCCAAGGTGACCGAGGAGGCCATCATCTCAGCTTTCTCCGACGGCATGCGCGATGTCAATATGAAGGAGGAGCTGGCGATGCATGAAGACCTGTGCACTTCCTTGGAGTTGTTCAACTTGGCAACCAAGTGCGCCAGGGATGAGGAAGAGCGTCTCTCCCTCCTCGAGCTACCTGCCACAGACCCAGAAGAGAAGAAGCCCAAGGCCAAGGATGTGAAGCGCAAGGGGGCTGCAGTGCTCGCGGCAGAACCATACACCAAGCGGGGCAGAGATCAGCCCAAACCTTCCAAGGGCAGTCGATACTGTGTGTACCACGACCTCCACACCCACAACACCAACGAATGTCAAGAGCTCCGAGCCGTGCGAGAAGGAAGGATCGGCCGTCGCCCCAACCATGGTGACCGGGGCTACGGTCGAGGAGGAGGAAGGAACACAGGACGCTGGGAAGACCGCGGCCCGCGCCAAGGGTGGCACGGTCAACCTCGTGAGGATCGCTGGCAAGACCCGCCTCGCGAGGGAGACTGGAGGGAGCAGCCTCGCGAGGATCGCCCGCAAGGCAACGCAGGCCTCCCTCCACTACTGCCGCAGCCAAGGAGAAATGAGGACCGCCATCAGGACGAGGGGGCTGGGGGCTTCCAGGAGCCGCGCGCGATTGCCTGCATCCTGGGCGGGGCTCAAGCCCCAGCCTCTCAATGCATCTTTAAGCAGTTCGCCGGCGAAGTGAATGCAGTCCTCCCCAAGCTCGAAGCCACACGCCCTCTCAGGTGGTCGGCGTGCGCCATCACATTCAGCTCAACAGATCAGCTCAAGTGTGCGGCTATAGCCGGAGTCCTCCCGATGCTCTGTTCCCCAATCATCAGCAACGTGGTGGTCACCAGGACCCTCTTCGATGGCGGGGCGGGGCTCAACGTCCTATCCGTGGAAACATTCAACAATCTCTAAGTGCCCTACAACCAGCTTCAGCCAACCAAGCCTTTCTCCAGAGTAACTGACGGCTCCACGGTCCCGATTGGGCAGGTATGCCTCCCTGTCACCTTCGGGGCACGCGACAACTACCGCACCGAGCTCATCGACTTCGACGTCGCTCACATTCGCCTGTCGTACAACGCCATCCTTGGGTACACAGCGCTGGCCAAGTTCATGGCTGTAACTCAACACGGCTACAATGTCCTCAAGATGCCAGGAAGTGGCGGAGTCATCACGGTGCCCTGTGAAGAGAAGGACGCGGCGTGTTCCCTGGAACGAGCCTTTCAGGCCGCATCACTGGAAGACCCGATCGCGGAAGCAGGAGGCTTCCCGAGACCGCCCCCAAGAAGAAGAACACATCGTCCGACACGACCCCTTAGGAGGCAGGCCCCTCAGGGCCCGCGCCTGCCCAGGGGGAACCTCCTTCCATCGCATAGGAAAGCGCGCCCAGCGCCCTCCCTAGGCAGGGCTCGGGGGCTCTCCCCTGGAGGGCCATCGACCTGGCTAAGGTCACGAGGGAGGCGCTTGGGCACCACATGGAGGCGTGTTTCGAAGCACGTTTCCCTCAAGAAGGAGTAAGTGAAGGAGAGCCAGACCCTCAGGAGTTCGTCAGCAAGGCCATATAGGAGCTACATGAGTCAAGAGTCATGAAAGGCGGCCACCGCCTACCGGCTGTGGCCCCCCATCCAGGCGAGGATGGTGGGCTGCACGTCTGCATCGACATACCAGGGCTCAATCGAGTCGCCTCTCTGGAGCGCCTCTGGCCCTCGCGAGTGGGGCGCTGCAAAGGTCCACCCCACAGCTACGTTCGCATGCCTTATGGCTTGCCGAACGCAGCTGCCACGTACCAGCGCCTCATGAGGGGCATCATGGAGGCTCAAGAGGCCAGGCGTTCCGCAGCCTTGGCGGAGATGGAGATGGTCCGCGAGGAGCCACCAGCGCCTCCGGAGCCTCCCGAGGCCCCTGGGCCTAGGGGCTCGTGAGGATCGGCTTCCGCAGCCCACCGAGTCTGCTACACCAACACCCCTTTGTCCTCAACATCATTAGGTGACATCTTTCAAGCTTCATTTCCAGCTGGGAGCACCCCCAAGGGCTGCATTATTCCTAGGCCATGTGGGTCCGTCCCTGCGGCATGTATCCCTTTTATTTCATGTTGTTAGCTTACCTTGTTGGGGGCGCCCCACGGGCTGCATCATCCCCAAGTCGCTCGGGCCAGACCCAGCGGCATGTATCCCTTTTGTGTTTATTTCCGAATATGCGTTCAACCCACCATGCTTGATTATTTGATGCCTGTCCACGGCACCTCTTCTTCTCCATGCCGACTACTTGCACGTTAAAGGGGGGTTACCTGAGCATCGCGACTCAGGGCTCTTACTGGCTCTCCAGCCCTCACCCTCTGGCCTTGTCCACGGCATCGCGACCTGGCATACCAGCGACGGCTGAGACCAGCTCGAGGGCCAGGACCCAAGGACGTAGAGTGCCAGCATCTAACCAAATTTTCAGGGACACATCACAAGATAAGGCCTAGTGCCAGGCGCAACCCGCCTAGAGGTAGGGCCCCGTGAGTCCCGCGCTGGCTCACGGGTGCCTAGATACACCTCGCCAGGCCCTACCGTGCTAGCCACGTGTCAGGACGGGGCTGTACACGCCCCGGGGGCTCCTCCCGGAGGGGAGCCCCCTCCCACATACCAGTGGAAGCACCATGCTCCGCGCTGGCTGACGACACTTCCAAGGAGCGGCTATGCCCGTACACATACGGAAGCGCTATGCTCCGCCCTGGTGATAAACAACTGAGGGTGGCCCCCGGGCCGCATCAACCTCAGGGAGCCCGGAGCTCAGTGTCTAGCCTCATCGTAACGCATCCCCTCGGGAGTGCCGCGCGAAGGGGCTGGGCACACGGGCTGCGCCTGGGTCATGCCCAGACGCACGCCACCCAGCCAGCCCCCCCCCCCCGGGCCTGGTTCGTCGCGCGTCTCTCCCCGAGTGGAGCCAAGGTACGAAGGCCGTTTGAGCATCAAGGGGGACTCCTAAGCATCGCGACTCAGGAGCCTAACTGGTCATGTAGCCCCTCACTCCTCAGTTTCGAAAGGCTAACGCTGGGTCAGGTATGCGCGGGGCCGGGCTCTGCAGACGTAGAATGGTAGATCCACCCACATCTCACCTCCCTACTTGCTGTTCGTGCACCAAGGGGGACTCCTGAACATCGCGACTCAGGAGCCTAACTTGTCATGTAGCCCCTCACTCCTTGGTCCCGTCCTGGTTTCCGGTCGGGGCTAATGCTAGGTGAGGAATGCGCGGGGCCGGGCTCTACCGGCGTTGAACATAAGCAAGTAGGAAGGAAAAGCGTAAATTTCAAGGAATTCAAAAGCAAATATTAGAGTCCACACTGTTATCTCAATGCCAAATGCAAGTTTAAATGCCTCCCCGAGGCATGATACATGTGCAGGAAGTAAAGGCAGGACATGAGCCACAACGGAGTCACTTGTCGGCGGTGGAGCAGCGTGGAGTGGGTTCGCCTCATGGAGCAGCGGGGTCGGCAGTGCCTTGCTTCGGCTTGGCGCTGAAGGCCTGGAACTTCCCCAGCAGAGCCTTCGTGCGACCCTTCACGGCCTCGGCAGCGGCAGCGGCACGCTCGCCGCTTACTGGCTCCAGCAGGCTGTCAAGGTTGACGTCGGGATCGCGAAGGTAGATGTCGGTGAGGACCCGCGTCAGCGTAGCAGAAGACAGGACACGCACCTCGGCCTCGGCCGCGGGGCCAAGGCCAAGGGCGACATCTCCAGGCCGCTGTCGTAAAGCATCCTCAGCGAGGAGCGAGCCTTCGCCTCCATCTCCGCGAAGGTCACGCGGTCCTCGGCAAGAACCTGGGCCTTGTTGTCCAGCTCGACCTTCCTCGCCCCCAACTCCTGCTCCAGCGCGCCTAGGCGGTCACGACGCTTCCTGAGCTTGGCCTCCCGGCCCTCGATGGCAGCCTCGCGAGCCTTCACGCCTTCTTCCTACTCTTAGCGAAGGCGGGCCTCTTTCACGAGCTGGTCCCACAGGCCTTGTAGCTCGTCCTCCAGCGCCTTGCAGCGACCACGGACGTCGGCCACCTCCCCCAGGGCTGCATCACGAGCAGCCTTCGCCTCAAGGACGGCCTTCCTCTCCTCATCGCAAGCCGTCGAGGCCTGGACCAGCGCCACCCGAATCGAAGCGTCGGAGCAAATCCATCCTGAAGCCAGCTCCAAGCGCCCGGCCACCAAGCAAGGGTCGGCGCCAAGAAGATCCTGCCGCAGCCGGTCCAGCTCAGTAGCAGCACGATCTAGAACGGCAGGAGGAGTCGGAGAAACAACGGTCGGTGGAGTAGGAGGAGAAGGTGGCGGCGCGACCACAGCATCCTGAGGCGGAGCCTGCTGCGCCCCAACGGCTGTAGTGGCGGCAGCAGGCAAAGGCACCTCGGGAGTCACTTGGGCCATGGGGGCTGAGCTCGCCCCAGCCGGCTCAGCCAGGCCTCGCGAGGACGACCGGGCAGGAGAAGCCCGTGCGTCACGGTCACCTTCCTTCGCGGGCAAAGGCGCTGCCACGGATGGAACCTCAGGAGCTCCCTTCGGCTTCTTTGCTGCGGGCGCCAGCCTGTCCAAGAGATGTGGACGTCAAGCCTCAGCAGCAGAACAAGAAATAAAGACAAGAATCAAGTGCTTACGGGTCATCGCCAGTGAGCTCAAGCGACCTCCGGCCAAATTTGAAGCCCGAAAGCCGGCTGGAAGGGTCAACCTCGGGAAGCTTGGAAGCGGAAGGCGCTTCTGCGGTCCGCCTCGGGGCCAGGGCAGACCCACGGGAGATCAGCCCGGTCCTGTCCTTCTTCAGGATCGGGGGCAAGCTCCCGCCGCCCTGCTCGTCATCATCCGCGTCGTCATCGCTCGGAAGGAGGCGGAGAGTGCGGGACCTGCGTCGGGGGAGGGGAGCCCTCGACTCTCCGTCAGTCGCCTTGGAGTCAGGCCCTTTTTCCCGCTCCCCTCCTTCCTCCTCTTTGCTGGAGTCGTCGGAGGACACGTCCACCGATTCACTGGGAGTTTCCATGGGCACGGGCCCGTCCCTGTTGAAGACGGGCATGGACTCCAGTACCTGCTCCCAGTCGTCGCGGAGGAACAAGGGCGTAGGAGCGCCCTCCAACCTCGCCACATCGCCCCCGACCAGAGATTGGAGGACCGCAACCAGATCTTCGTCGGCCAAGGCCGCGGGGCTCGGATTGGGCCTCCACATCAGAAGTGAGTACTGCCGAAGCGGAGCCAGCTGGTGCTCCAGGAATTCCCTCAGCAGCGACGCGCCGGTCAGCTTCGCCGCTGCCATGTTGGCCGGCCTCAGATCCGCGTCCATCTTCTCCAACACCAGCTTCGCGCGTGGGTCCGTGAGCTCCGCTCGACCCCAATCGCTGGAGCTCGTGGGTTGCTCTGTGGGCAGGATCAGCCGAGGGTGGATGCGCCCAGCATCTGCCAAGACCCACTTGCTCTTGAAGCTTCAATCCTTTTCCCGGGGTTCGAAATGGCAATGGCGCCACCGTACGCGATGAAGCTCGTGCACGCGGAAGCAGGACCGCGAGAGGTCCGGAGGTAGAAGTAGTGGCGCAGCAAGGCCACTGAAGGCTGCACCCCTACGTGAGCCTCGCAGTAATAGGCGAAGATTGCCAGGAGAAGGACGGAGTTGGGGTGGAGATGCAGAGCCTGTAGCTTATAATGGCGGAGGACAGAGAAGAAGAACTCGAAGAAGGGAGGCACCAGGCCAGCAGCAATGGCGCTTACAAAGAACGGATAGAAGGTGCTCCCTTGGCCCTCAGGGGTGGCGGAGCCGTCCTTGAACACCTTCGCCCCATCGATGCCCTGCGCCGCCGCCATCCGGCACAACCGGGCGAGGCTCGCCTCTGACACGTTCGGCAAGTCCAGGGCAGACGAGTACCAAGCTCCGGCCGGGGACTGACGAGGCGCCATGGCTTCCTAGGTCACGCGGTCGGAGTAGATCTGGAAATTTTGGAGGAATGAAGGAGAGGTGCAAGAAAGGGGATCTGAGCAGCAACCAGAGAAAGCAAAAAGCAAATCCTAGGCAGATGCCGCTCCTTTATCAACTCACGCAGTTGCTGAGGCGCTCACGTCCAGTCAACCGCCACGCGGCGCCCAAGGCCGCAGGCTGTTAGGGCCCGCAGCGCTTCGTCCTTGCCCTTTCGCCTCCCTGCACGGCCAAGTCCGGACGCGCCTTGGGCCCGGGGGCTACTGTCGGCATTCTGGGAACGGTGGTCCCCAGACATGCCTGCCTACGGCATGGCTCAAAGGGGGGCCCAGCGCGGCCCATCTTCATCAACACAGACCCAAGACCCTCGCGAGGGGCCAAGCCTCGCGGGGCGGACGACACGGAGCTTCCTCAGGCATGGCCTCATCAGGCTGGCTTGCGAGGAGGCGGAGAGATCAAGGCGGGGTACCTCACGAGGTGCCCGTGACGCAAGCCATGACGACCAAGGGTGCCAGGCGGGCGCCAGCCCGCGCATTGTCCTCCTTTCCTCTTTGGTGCAAAGGGAGCAAGCGCAGGCGAGAGCATCAAGCAAAGGCACCCATTTCGGTGCAACGAGACCAAGACCAGTCCAACGATAGGGAGAAGGTCATTGTGGAGCCCAAGCCAGCGTCACCACCAGAGCCTTTGGCAGGCGAGGACCAACTTTAGTCAGGATAAGTGTACCAGATGTTCCCCTTCAAAATGGCCAATTATTGGCGCCCTTCCCGCTCAATATTTGGGAAGAGGCCCAGGGCCTTTGCCTATAAATAGGACTAGCCACCCACAGAAATCAGAGAGGAAAATCGGATCGAGTAGCATCACACAGAGAGAGAAAGAGAAGGGCGACTGAACTCCTCCTAGCAGTTCATCCACTTAGCCAAGAACAGACCCTCGCGAGGCTGTTCTTCCTTGTATTGCTCATCATCATCAGCCCAAGAGGCAATCCACCACACCACACACTAGAGTAGGGTATTACACCACAACGATGGCCCGAACCAGTATAAACCCTGTGTCTCTTGTGATGTTCTTTCCATAGCTTAGATCTTAGCGAGGCGGAGGAGTGCAGGTAGGTAGAAGGCGAAATCTCCGCGCGCACCCTAGTGTTCGAACCTCAAGGGTCTGCCGGAACCCGAAATCCGACACGCGCCCCCTACCCTCGTGAGCTCCTCCTTCATCTTCTGACGTAGAGTCCAAGTCTATCCGGTAGGTTTCCTTCCAAAAATAACTTCTCCAGTTGATTTCGTTTCGTTTCGACTCCATTTGATATTCCTTTTCTTTGAAACACTGAAATAGGCATAAAACAGCAAATCTGGGATGGGCCTCCGGTTAATAGGTTCGTCCCAAAAATGATATAAAGTGTATAATAAAGCCCATAAACATTGAAAACAGTAGATAATATAGCATGGAGCAATCAAAAATTATAGATACGTTGGAGACGTATCAACATCCCAAAGCTTAATTCCTGCTCGTCCTCGAGTAGGTAAATGATAAAAGAAAGAATTTTTTGATGTGGAATGCTAGTTGGCATAAATTCAATGTAATTCTTCTTAATTGTGGTATGAATATTCAGATCCGAAAGATTCAAGACAAAAATTCATATTGACATAAAAATGATAATACTTCAAGCATACTAACTAAGAAATCATGTCTTCTCAAAATAACATGGCCAAAGAAAGTTCATCCCTACAAAATCATATAGTTTAGTCATGTTTCATTTTCGTCACACAAGAATGCTCTCATCATGCACAACCCCGATGACAAGCCAAGCAATTGTTTCATACTTTAGTAATATCAAACTCATAAACTTTCACGCAATACATGAGCGCGAGCCATGGATATAGCACTATGGGTGGAATAGAATATAATGAGGAGGGTTATGTGGAGAAGACAAAAAGGAGAAAGTCTCACATCAACGAGGCTAATCAATGGGCTATGGAGATGCCCACTGATTGATGTTAATGCAAGGAGTTAATGGCCCATATAGGTTAAAAAGGCCGGCCCAGTCAAAGGCCAGTAGTACTTACTCAGGTACTAGTGGGCCAGCCCAATAATGGCCTATTTAATAAAGGCCCATTTACGGCCCGAAGCCAGATCTGTCCCGTTAATTATTCGCCGAATAGGCCAAATTATAGCCCAGTGAATGTTGGCCTGTTAGAGGCCTGATGTACATATGGGCCCATTTCAGCCCGGTGTGTCTTTCGGCCTGGGAATGGCCTGTGCTGCCCATGGGCCATATATGGTCCGACGCGACATCCGGCCCACTAATGGCCTATGATAAAGGTGCCAACAGTTCAGCCCAACGTGACTTTGGACCTGTTAAAGGCCTGTCGTATAATTCGGCCCATTGATCCATGTACTAAGCTTTTGTTGGGGAACACAGTATTTCATACAAATTACCATGATCACGCAAGATCGATCTAGGAGATGCATAGCAACGAGAGGGGAAGAGTATGTCTACATACCCTCGTAGACCGAAAGTGGAAGCGTTATGAAACCCGGTTGATGTATTCGAACATCTTCGCGATCCAACCGATCAAGTACCGAATGCACGACACCTCCGGCATCTGCACATGTTCAGCACCGTGACGTCCCTCGTACTCTAGATCCAGTTGAGGCTGAGGGAGAGTTTCGTCAGCAGGACGACGTGCTGACGGTGATGATGAAGTTACCGACGCAAGGCTTTGCCCAATCACTACAACGATATGACCGAGGTGGAATTCTATGGAGGGGGGCACCGCACACGGCTAAACAATCAACTTGTGTGTCTATGGGCTGCCCCTGCTGATGTATATAAAGGAGGGAGGAGGAGGAGGCCGGCCTTGGAGGGGCACGGCTATAGGGGAAGTCCAACTAGGATTCCCAATCCTAGTTGGAGTCCCATTCCTTTTCCAAGAGGGGAAAGAGGGAAGGAGTAGGAGAGGGAGAAGGAAAGAGAGGGGGGCGCCGCCCCCTCCCTAGTCCAATTTGGACTTGCCATGGGGGGCGACCAACCCTTGAGGCCCTTCTCTCCTTTCCCGTATGGCCCATTAAGGCCCACTACTTTCCCTGGTGAATTCCCGTAACTCTCTAGTACTATGAAAAATACCTGAATCACTCGGAACCTTTCCGATGACCAAATATAGCCTTCCAATATATCAATCTTTACGTCTCAACCATTTTGAGACTCCTCGTTTTGTCCGTGATCTCATCTGGGACTCCTAACAACCTTTGGTACATCAAATCACATAACTCATAATACAAATCGTCATCGAACGTTAAGCGTGCGGACACTACGGGTTCGAGAACTATGTAGACATAACCGAGACACATCTTCGTTCAATAACTAATTGAGGAACCTGGATGCAAATATTGGCTCCTACATATTCTACGAAGATCTTTATCGGTCAAACCGCATAACAACATACGTTGCTCCCTTTGTCATCGGTATGTTACTTGCCCGAGATTCGATCATTGGTATCATCATACCTAAATCTCGTTACCGGAAAGTCTCTTTACTCGTTCTGTAATGCAACATCCCACAAGTAACTCATTAGTCACATTGCTTGCAAGGATTATAGTGATGTGCATTACCGAGAGGGCCCAGAGATACCTCTTCGACAATCGGAGTGACAAATCCTAATCTCGATCTATGCCAACTCAACAAACACCATCAGGGACACCTGTAGAGCATCTTTATAATCACCCAGTTACGTTGTGACGTTTGATAGTACACAAGGTGTTCCTACGGTATTCGTGAGTTGCATAATCTCATAGTCAGAGGAACATGTATAAGTCATGATGAAAGCAATAGCAATAAAACTAAACGATCATTTATGCTAAGATAATGGATGGGTCTTGTCCATCACATCATTCTCTAATGATGTGATCATGTTCATCAAATGACAACACATGTCTATGGTCAGGAAACTTAACCATCTTTGATTAACGAGCTAGTCAAGTAGAGGCATACTAGGGACACTCTGTTTTGTCTATGTATTCACACATGTACTAATTTTCCGGTTAATACAATTCTAGCATGAATAATAAACATTTATCAGGATATAAGGAAATATAAATAACAACTTTATTATTGCCTCTAGGGCATATTTCCTTTAGTCTCCCACTTGCACTAGAGTCAATAATCTAGTTCACATCGCCATGTGATTTAACACCAATAGTTCACATCTTTATGTGATTAGTTCACATCTCCATGTGATAAATACCCAAAGGGTTTACTAGAGTTAATAATCTAGTTCACATCGCTATGTGATTAACACCCAAAGAGTGATCATGTTTTGCTTGTGAGAGAAATTCAATCAACGGGTCTGCCACATTCAGAGCCGTATGTATTTTGCAAATTTTCTATATCTACAATGCTCTGCATGGAGCTACTCTAGCTAATCACTCCCACTTTCAATATGATCTAGATCGAGACTTACAGTCATCCAGATCATGTCAAAGCTTGCATCGACGTAACTCCTTACGGTGAACTCTTTGTCACCTCCATAACCGAGAAACATTTCCTTATTCCACTAAGGATAATTTTGACCGTTGTTCAGTGATCCACTCCTGGATCACTATTTTACCCTCTTGCCAAACTCATTGTGAGGTACACAGTAGGTTTGGTACACAACATAGCATACTTTATAGAACCTATGACTGAGGCATAAGGAATGACTTTTCATTCTCTTTCTATTTTCTGTCGTGGTCGGGTTTTGAGTCTTTACTCAACTTCACACCTTGCAACACAGGCAAGAACTCCTTCTTTGACGGTTCCATTTTGAACTACTTCAAAAACTTGTCAAGGTATGTACTCATTGAAAAATTTATCAAGCATCTTGTTCTATCTCTATAGATATTGATGCTCAATATGTAAGCAGCTTCACCAAGGTCTTTCTTTGAAAATCTCCTTTCAAACACTCATTTATGGTTTCCAGAAAATTCTACATTATTTCCGATCAACAATATGTCATTCACATATACTTATCAGAAATGTTGTAGTGCTCCCACTGACTTTCTTGTAAATACAGGATTCACCGCAAGTCTGTATAAAACTATATGCTTTGATCAACTCATCAAAGCGTATATTCCAATTCCGAGATGCTTGCACCAGTCCATAGATGGATCGCTGGAGCTTGTACAGTTTGTTAGCACCTTTAGAATTGACAAAACTTTATTGCTGTATCATATACAACTCTTCTTTTAAGAAATCCATTAAGGAATGCAAATTTGACATCCATTAGCCAAATTTCATAAAATGTGGTAATTTCTAACATGATTCGGATAGACTTTAAGCATCGCTACGAGTGAGAAAATCTCATCGTAATCAACACCTTGAACTTGTCAAAAAAAATTGTGACAATTCGAGCTTTGTAGATAGTAACACTACTATCAGCGTCCGTCTTCCTCTTGAAGATCCATTTATTCTCTACGGCTTGTCGACCATTGGGCAAGTCCACCAAAGTCCATACTTTGTTCTCATACATGGTTCCCATCTCAAATTTCATGGCCTCAAGCCATTTTGCAGAATCTGGGCTCATCATCGCTTCCTCATAGTTCATAAGTTCATCATGGTCTAGTAACATGACTTCAAGTACAGGATTACTGTACCACTCGGGTGCGAATCTTACTCTGGTTGACCTACGAGGTTTGGTAGTAACTTGATCAGAAGTTTTCATGATCATCATCATTAGCTTCCTCACTAATTGGTGTAGGAATCACTGGAACTGATTTCTGTGATGAACTATTTTCCAATAAGGGAGCAGGTATAATTACCTCATCAAGTTCTACTTTCCTCCCACTCACTTCTTTTGAGAGAAACTCCTTCACTAGAAAGGATCCACTTTTAGCAACAAAGATCTTGCCTTCGGATCTGTGATAGAAGGTGTACCCAACAGTTTCTTTTGGGTATCCTATAAAGACACACTTCTCCGATTTGGGTTTGAGCTTATCAGGTTGAAACTTTTTCACATAAGCATCGCAACCCCAAACTTTTAAGAAACAACAACTTAGGTTTCTTGCCAAACCATAGTTCATACGATGTCATCTCAACGGATTTAGATGGTGCCCTACTTAACATGAATGCAGCTATCTCTAATGCATAACCCCAAAACGATAGTGATAAATCGGTAAGAGACATCATAGATCATACCATATCTAATAAAGTACGGTTATGGCCAAGTTCATGGCTGTAACTCAACACGGCTACAATGTCCTCAAGATGCCAGGAAGTGGCGGAGTCATCACGGTGCCCTGTGAAGAGAAGGACGCGGCGTGTTCCCTGGAACAAGCCTTTCAGGCCGCATCACTGGAAGACCCGATCGCGGAAGCAGGAGGCTTCCCGAGACCGCCCCCAAGAAGAAGAACACATCGTCCGGCACGGCCCCTTAGGAGGCAGGCCCCTCAGGGCCCGCGCCTGCCCAGGGGGAACCTCCTTCCATCGCATAGGAAAGCGCGCCCAGCGCCCTCCCCAGGTAGGGCTCGGGGGCTCTCCCCTGGAGGGCCATCGACCTGGCTAAGGTCACGAGGGAGGCGCTTGGGCACCACATGGAGGCGTGTTTTGAAGCACGTTTCCCTCAAGAAGGAGTAAGTGAAGGAGAGCCAGACCCTCAGGAGTTTGTCAACAAGCCCATTCAGGAGCTACATGAGTCAAGAGTCATGAAAGGCGGCCGCCGCCTACCGGCTGTGGCCCCCCATCCAGGCGAGGATGGTGGGCTGCGCGTCTGCATCGACATACCAGGGCTCAATCGAGTCGCCTCTCTGGAGCGCCTCTGGCCCTCGCGAGTGGGGCGCTGCAAAGGTCCACCCGACAGCTACATTCGCATGCCTTACGGCTTGCCGAACGCAGCTGCCATGTACCAGCGCCTCATGAGGGGCATCATGGAGGGTCAAGAGGCCAGGCGTTCCGCAGCCTTGGCGGAGATGGAGATGGTCCACGAGGAGCCACCAGCGCCTCCGGAGCCTCCCGAGGCCCCTGGGCCTAGGGGCTCGTGAGGATCGGCTTCCGCAGCCCACCGAGTCTGCTACACCAACACCCCTTTGTCCTCAACATCATCAGGTGACATCTTTCAAGTTTCATTTCCAGCTGGGAGCACCCCCAAGGGCTGCATTATTCCTAGGCCACGTGGGTCCGTCCCTGCGGCATGTATCCCTTTTATTTCATGTTGTTAGCTTACCTTGTTGGGGGCGCCCCACGGGCTGCATCATCCCCAAGTCGCTCGGGCCAGACGCAGCGGCATGTATCCCTTTTGCGTTTATTTCCGAATATGCGTTCGACCCACCATGCTTGATTATTTGATGCCTGTCCACGGCACCTCTTCTTCTCCATGCCGACCACTTGCACGTTAAAGGGGGGGTACCTGAGCGTCGCGACTCAGGGCTCTTACTGGCTCTCCAGCCCTCACCCTCTGGCCTTGTCCACGGCATCGCGACCTGGCATACCAGCGACGGCTGAGACCAGCTCGAGGGCCAGGACCCGAGGACGTAGAGTGCCAGCATCTAACCAAATTTTCAGGGACACATCACAAGATAAGGCCTAGTGCCAGGCACAACCCGCCTAGAGGTAGGGCCCCGTGAGTCCCGCGCTGGCTCACGGGTGCCCAGATACACCTCGCCAGGCCCTACCGTGCTAGCCACATGTCAGGACGGGGCTGTACACGCCCCGGGGGCTCCTCCGGAGGGGAGCCCCCTCCCACATACCAGTGGAAGCACCATGCTCCACGCTGGCTGACGACACTGCCAAGGAGCGGCTATGCCCGTACACATACGGAAGCGCTATGCTCCGCGCTGGTGATAAACAACTGAGGGTGGCCCCCGGGCCGCATCAACCTCAGGGAGCCCGGAGCTCAGTGTCTAGCCTCATCATAACGCATCCCCTCGGGAGTGCCGCGCGAAGGGGCTGGGCACACGGGCTGCGCCTGGGTCACGCCCAGACGCACGCCACCTAGCCAGCCCCCCCCCCGGCCCTGGTTCGTCGCGTGTCTCTCCCCGAGCGGAGCCAAGGTACGAAGGCCGTTTGAGCATCAAGGGGGACTCCTGAGCATCGCGACTCAGGAGCCTAACTGGTCATGTAGCCCCTCACTCCTCAGTTTCGAAAGGCTAACGCTGGGTGAGGTATGCGCGGGGCCGGGCTCTGCAGACGTAGAACGGTAGATCCACCCGCATCTCACCTCCCTACTTGCTGTTCATGCACCAAGGGGGACTCCTGAGCATCGCGACTCAGGAGCCTAACTTGTCACGTAGCCCCTCACTCCTTGGTCCCGTCCTGGTTTCCGGTCGAGGCT
The DNA here is from genome assembly GCA_034509565.1 of Triticum monococcum. NCBI lineage: Eukaryota > Viridiplantae > Streptophyta > Magnoliopsida > Poales > Poaceae > Triticum > Triticum monococcum. The sequence goes on along the minus strand of CM067841.1, from coordinate 142,317,506 downwards.
AATGCTAGGTGAGGTATGCGCGGGGCCGGGCTCTGCCGGCGTAGAACATAAGCAAGTAGGAAGGAAAAGCGTAAATTTCAAGGAATTCAAAAGCAAATATTACAGTCCACACTGTTATCTCAATGCCAAACGCAAGTTTAAATGCCTCCCCGAGGCATGATACATGTGCAAGAAGTAAAGGCAGGACATGAGCCACAACGGAGTCACTTGTCGGCGGTGGAGCAGCGTGGAGTGGGTTCGCCTCATGGAGCAGCAGGGTCGGCAGCGCCTTGCTTCGGCTTGGTGCTGAAGGCCCGGAACTTCCCCAGCAGAGCCTTCGTGCGACCCTTCATGGCCTCGGCAGCGGCAGCGGCACGCTCGCCGCTTACTGGCTCCAGCAGGCTGTCAAGGTCGACGTCGGGATCGCGAAGGTAGATGTGGGTGAGGACCCGCGTCAGCGCAGCAGAAGACAGGACACGCACCTCGGCCTCGGCCGTGGGGCCAAGGCCAAGGGCGACATCTCCAGGCCGCTGTCGTAAAGCGTCCTCAGCGAGGAGCGAGCCTTCGCCTCCATCTCCGCGAAGGTCATGCGGTCCTCGGCAAGAACCTGGGCCTTGTTGTCCAGCTCGACCTTCCTCGCCCCCAACTCCTGCTCCAGCGCGCCTAGGCGGTCACGACGCATCCTGAGCTTGGCCTCCCGGCCCTCGACGGCCGCCTCGCGAGCCTTCACGCCTTCTTCCTACTCTTGGCGAAGGCGGGCCTCTTTCACGAGCTGGTCCCACAGGCCTTGCAGCTCGTCCTCCAGCGCCTTTGTAACACCCTTGATGTGACTATATCTCCCACGTGTCGAGGCACGACTTAGAGGCATAATCGCATTGAAGGCATATGTCGCAAGTGAGGCAATCTTCGCACAACCCATGTACATATATAAATTAAAGGGGGGTAAATAATAATAGTTGGCTTACACTCGCCACGTCACATCAAAGTACATAAATAACATCCATCATGAAAGACACTCATGGCCCGACTATGGCGCCAAAATATAAAAGAACCCCAACAAGCGACTAATCCCTGAATCGAACCCCGAACAGGCACTACTACTGATCATCAGGAAAAGAAACATAGTATCGCTGAGAGTCCTCGTCGTACTCCCACTTCAGCTCGAACGCGCCATCCGGAGGAGTATCATCGGTCCCTGCATCTGGTGTAATAGTAATCTGTGAGCCACAAGGACTCAGCAATCTCGCACCCTCGCGGTCAAGACTATTTAAGCTTAATAGGTAGGAAAGGGGTAATGTGAGTGGAGCTGCAGCAAGCGACTAGCATATATGGTGGCTAACTTATTCGCAAAGGAGAGCGAGAAGAGAAGGCAAAGCACGAGCGGAAACTACTTAGAGCAGACTACGCAAACATAACTCCAACGCCGTGTCCACTCCCCGGACTCCACCGAGAAGAGGCCATCACGGCAACACACGCAGTTGATTCATTTTAATTAATTAAGTTCAGGTTATCTACAACCGGACATTAATAAATTCCCATCTGCCCATAACCGCGGGCACGGCTTTCGAAAGATCAATCCCTGCAGGGGGTCCCAACTTAGTCCATAACAAGCTCTCACGGTCAACGAAGGAATAGACCTCCACCCAGGACCCACCGATCAGACTCGGTATCCCGGTACAACAAGATGATTCGACAGGTCAAAACTAGTCCAGCAACACCGCCCGAATGCGCCGACAAATCCTGATAGGAGCTGCACATATGTCTTTCTTAGGGCACACTCAGATAAGCAATCCGTACAACTAAAACCAGCCCTCGGGTTCCCCATAGGTGGCGCTGCAAGGGGCTCTAGTTCGGACCAACACTCAGAGGAGCACTGGCCCGTGGGGGGGCTAAAGTAAAGATGACCCTCGGGCTCCGGAAACCCAAGGGAAAGAAAAGGGTAGGTGGCAAATGGTAAAACCAATGTTGGGCATTGCTGGAAAAGCTTTAATCAAGGCGAACTATCAAGGGGTTCCCATTATAGCCCAACCGCGTAAGGGACGCAACAAACCGGGAACATAACACCGATATGACGGAAACTAGGGCGGCAAGAGTGGAACAAAACACTAGGCGAGAGGCCGAGCCTTCCACCCTTTACCAAGTATATAGATGAGTAAAGATAACATAGCAATATAATGATATCCCAACAAGTAATAAATGTTCCAACAAGGAACGGCTCCAATCTCCACCTGCAACTAAAAACACTATAAGAAGGGCTGAGCCAAGCGGTAACATAGCCAATCAATGGTTTGCTAGGACAAAGGTGGGTTAGAGGCTCAATCATGGCAATTGGGAGGCTGACAAGCAAGTGGTAGGCATCGTAGCATTGGCAAAGCAAAAGAGCGAGCAAACTAGCATAGCAAAGATAGTGGTGATTTCAAGGGTGTGATCATCTTGCCTGCACAGTTGTCAGAATTGACTGGATCCTCAAAAGCAAACTCAACGGGCTCCTCGTTAGCGAACTTGTCTCCCGGCTCTACCCAACAACACAAACAAGCAACAAGGATACAATCAACCACGTGCAAGGGCAAGCAATAATATGCAAAGATGATATGCTATGCGGGATGCGATGCGGGATGCAAAAATGCAACATGTAACAGGAAATGCATGAACCTGGCTTCAACTTGGAAAACCAAGTGTGCCACTGGATAGAGGGGAAGAAATCCCCTGAAAACGATATAAAGATCATGGTAATCGGAGCTACGGTTTAGAAATGGCAAGCGTTTTACTAAACGAACCGATCTGCGATTTACAGCAAGTAGGCTCCTAAATGCAACAAAATGAACATGTTACAGCCACCCAACATGAAAACAAATCACATGGCAGTGATGTCCTCATCAAGCTTAACAAATCATCATGACTGAGGCATAGGCATATTCATCCACTAAGGGCTTCAAACAAGCATGGCAAAACTGAATAAGCAAAACAGATTTCAGACTTGGCGAAATTAACGCTAGTCTGAAATTTCAGACCACGATGCCCTCTTCGAAGCAGCAAAACAACATGAAGGAAAACCTGAACATGGAAAATAAGATCATGGCATGGAGCTACTCAACAAGATTATCGAAACACCCAAAATGACCTGGGGCCAAAAGGGTTCACAAAATACTCTACCGAGCACACGAACATTGATGAAACACAATCAGTTTTCAGACTTAGTGAAAACTGGGACATGCTGAAATAATAACTCACGGAGGCATGTAAACGAGTTCGATGCTCTCACTACGGTGCAAGTCATGGCAAGGCAAGCATATATCCATTAAGAAGGCACAAAATGCTAGCTAGACATGGCAAGAACAATGGTATAGCATGCATGGATCACTAGCAATCACTCCGGCAAAATCGCAAAAGAGTTCACGATCTGCCCAAAACAGCAACTATCCAAAAGTTGAGCTCGATTGAGTCAACCTAGGGTGCTCCAACATAACAACTAAAGACATGGATGGATTAAGCACAACAAGCATAACAAATCAATCTTACTGATCATCCCCAAAAGAGGCACGGATCACTAGGAAACAAGCCGGACATATAGCATCGGGAACTAAAACGGCTCAGACTTAGTGAAAATTACTAAGTCCCTGAAATTGATAATCTCAGGTAGCCCTCTTCGCAAGCTTGCACAAGACAACACACACATCCTAAAAATACATGGAAGGCACCTCTGGAAAGAAGACAACATGCTTAACAATTCATCCCAAAGGGGCACAGGCATATCATGCACGGATTAAATGTGGCAAAAATGACAAAAGTGCATGTTGGATTAACGGATCTGCAATTTAACTCAACATGCCTCCTTCCAACAGCATTTTGGCCAACAAGATGACCTCAAATGCAAATGATGCAATGGAATGAAATGATCTACTCGTCGAGACGAAGATTTTGACATATCATCCGCCCAAATCGGAGCTACGGATGCAAAGTTATGGCAGGTCAAAGTAGCAAGAAAATCTAGGGAGTTAGGAAAAAAAACAACCGAGTGGATCTAGGGTTTCACTGTAGCCCGATCCGATCCGATCCGATCTCGCGGCCACAGTAGCGCCTCGCGCGACGCGGGCGATGGCGGCGGCTCCGGCGAGGCGGGAAGGTGCCGGGCGGCGGGGGAAGCGGCGCCGGCCGGCGAGGAGGTGGCGAGGCCCGGCCGGAGACGTCGCCGGGACGGCGCGGCGAGGACTCCGGCGCAGCGCGGGGCGGTCCGGCGCGTCGGACGGCGAGGATCGTCGCCGGACGACGAGGAGGCGTGGGCGGCGGCTTGCCGGACCGCGACGAAGCGGCGGCGGAGCGGCGGGCGCCGGCGCCGACGTCGGGGAAGAGGAGGCGCGGGCGAGGCGCGGGCGGCGCGCCCCGGATGGGCCGCGGGGGCCGGAGGCGGGCCGGGCGGGCCGCGGCAGCGGGGGACGTGCGACTGCCACGTGGCGGGCGGCGATTGGCTGGTGGCGGCGGGCGGACGCGTCCGGCCGGATTCGGACGTGTCCGGCCGGGTGCGGGGGCGATTTTAGGGTTTCGGGGAGGAAGAGAGATCCGAAAACGGGGGGGTGTATTTATAGGCATAGAGGGAGCTAGGAGAGTCCAAATGAGGTGTGGTTTTCGCCCACACGATCGTGATCGAACGACCGAGACGATGGAGCTGAGTTTGGTGGGTTTTGGTCCAACATGGAGGGGTGTTGGGCTGCACACACACGAGGCCTTTTTGGTCCCTCGGTTAACCGTTGGAGTATCAAACGAAGTCCAAATGACCCGAAACTTGACAGGTGGTCTACCGGTAGTAAACCAAGGCCGCATGGCAAGTCTCGGCCCAATCCGGAAATGTTTAACCCCCACACACGAAAGAAAGCTAGAAATGGCCACCGGAGGAGAACGAAGCGCCGGAATGCAAAATGGACAACGGGGAAAATGCTCGAATACATGAGATGAACATGTATGCAAATGCGATGCACGTGACGACATGATATGAGATGCACGAAAAACAAAACAACACATGGAGACAAAGACCCGAACCCGAGAATTAAATATAACTTAATGCCGGAAACGGCATGAGTCGGAGTACAATTGGGGAAGGGTACATGTGGGGCGTTACAACACTCCACCACTACGAAAAGATCTCGTCCCGAGATCTAGGACCGAAAGAACTCCGGGTACTCAGAACAGAGGTAATCCTTGCGTTCCCAGGTAGCTTCACGGTCGGAATGGTGTGACCACTTGACTTTGAGAAACTTGATTGACTTGTTGCGAGTTTTGCGTTCAGTCTCTTCAAGGATTGCAACTGGGTGCTCACAGTAGGAGAGATCTTCTTGGAGCTCAATGTCCTCGAAGTTGACGGTGCGCTCAGGCGTCTTGAAGCACTTTCGGAGTTGCGAGACGTGGAACACATCATGAACATTGGCAAAGGTTGCAGGAAGCTCGAGTTGATAGGCGAGGTCGCCTCTCTTGCTGACGATCTTGAAAGGCCCGACGTATCTGGGGGCAAGCTTCCCTTTGATACCGAAGCGACGAGTCCCTTTCATAGGAGAGACGCGGAGGTAGACATGATCTCCGATCTCGAAGGCCAAATCGCGGTGCTTGCTGTCGTAGTAGGTCTTCTGACGAGACTGGGCTGCTTTGAGGTTATCACGAATGACCTTGCACATCTCTTCTACTTCTGTGATCAGGTCATTGCCCAGCAGCTGACGTTCACCGGTTTCAGACTAGTTGAGAGGTGTACGGCACTTCCTACCATACAGAATTTCAAACGGGGCCTTGCCGGAACTTGCTTGGAAACTGTTGTTGTACGAGAATTCGGCATAAGGAAGGCAATCCTCCCACTTCATGCCGAAGGAGATAACACAAGCCCTGAGCATATCTTCAAGAATCTGGTTGACACGCTCGACTTGACCGCTTGTTTGAGGATGGAAAGCAGTGCTGAAGCGAATGTTGGTGCCCATGGCCTTCTAAAAAGAATCCCAGAACTTGGAGGTAAAGATGCTACCACGGTCTGAAGATATCACTTGAGGAATACCGTGCAGAGAGACAATGCGAGAGGTGTAGAGCTCCGCCAATTGAGCTGCAGTGATTGACTCTTTGATAGGCAAGAAATGAGCCACTTTGGTCAGCTTGTCGATGACAACGAATATAGCATCATTGCCACGCTTGGACTTAGGAAACCCAGTCACGAAGTCCATTTCAATGTGGTCAAACTTCCATTCTGGAATGGCGAGAGGTTGGAGGAGACCTGCTGGCCTTTGGTGTTCTGCTTTCACTCTTCTGCAGACATCACATTCATTCACGAATTGAGCGATCTCGCGCTTCATTCGAGTCCACCAATAAGTTTGCTTCAGGTCTTGATACATCTTCGTGCTCCCAGGGTGGATGGAGAGGAGAGAGTTGTGAGCCTCATTCATGATCCCCTTACGAAGTTCACCTTTGGGCACAACAATTCGATCCTCGAAGAAGAGAGTGTCCTTGTCATCAAGTCGGTAGCACTTGTACTTGGACTGACTCTTTGCAATACCGATCTTCACCTTTTTCACCATAGCATCAAGAAGCTGGGCTTGGCGAATCTGGTCTTCCAAGGTAGGAGAAACTTGAAGGTTGGCAAGGAAACCTTGAGGAACAACTTGCAGATTAAGTTTGCGGAAGGCTTCACAAAGCTCGGGTTGATAAGGCTTGAGAATCAGACTGTTGCAATATGCTTTCCTGCTTAAAGCGTCAGCAATCACATTAGCCTTGCCTGGAGTATACTCGATACTCGGATTGTACTCTTGAATCATTTCGACCCATCGAGTCTGCCTGAGGTTGAGATTAGGCTGAGTGAAGATGTACTTGAGACTTTTGTGATCAGTGAAAATGTCCACTTTCCTTCCCAAGAGAAGATGTCTCCAAGTCAACAATGCGTGCACAACTGCCGCCAACTCGAGATCATGAGTGGGGTAGTTCTTCTCATTTGGCTTCAACTGGCGAGAGGTATAAGCAACAACTTTCTTCTCTTGCATCAGTACTGCACCAAGACCTTGGAGAGAGGCATCACAAAAGACCTCGTACGGATTGCCTTCATCAGGCGGAGTTAGAACTGGAGCAGTGATCAATTTCTCTTTCAAAGCGTTGAAAGCAACATCACACACCGGAGACCAAACGTACTTGACGTGCTTCTGAAGAAGATTTGAGAGAGGCTTCGCGATCTTGGAGAAGTTTTCAATGAATCTTCGACAATAACTTGCAAGACCGAGGAAGCTACGGAGTTGCTTCACATTCTGAGGAGGTTCCCAATTAACAATTGCAGACACCTTCTCAGGATCCACGGAAATGCCCTTGGCAGAGATAATATGACCAAGATAAAGAACTTCATCGAGCCAAAACTCACACTTAGAGAACTTGGCATAGAATTGATGTTCCCTTAGCTTGTCAAGAACCAAACGCAAGTGTTTGGCATGATCTACCTTGTTCTTCGAGAAAACCAGGATATCATCGAGATAGACCAAAACAAAGTCGTTGGTGTAGGGGTTGAAGATGAAGTTCATCATGCGAGAGAACGTCGGAGGAGCATCAGCGAGGCCAAAAGACATAACTGTGTATTCATATGACCCATAGCTTGTTCTGAACGCCGTCTTTGGAATATCTTGTTCACGAATGCGAATTTGATGATAACCCATACGGAGATCAAGCTTGGAGAATACTTGGGCACCCTTGAGTTGTTCGAATAGCTCATTAATGTTGGGAAGTGGATATTTGTTCTTGATGGTCTTCTTGTTCAATGGACGATAATCAACACAAAGTCGGTCCGTTCCATCCTTCTTCTTCACAAAAAGAACACCACAACCCCACGGAGAAGTACTAGGCCGAATGAGACCCATTCTTTCTTGCACATCGAGCTGTTTCTTCAACTCCTTCAACTCTTCGGGGCCGAGCTTGTAAGGCCGTTTGCACACTGGTTCCGTACCGGGCTCAAGTTCGATAACGAATTCAACAGGCCGGTTTGGAGGCATGCCTGGGAGTTCTTCAGGGAAGACATCTTGATACTCACAAACAACCGGAATCTGCGAAATAGCATCCAATTCACCCTTCTCATTGAGGGAGAATAACCGGATGGTATTATCCCGAGCAGCAAAAACAATGACATCTTCAGAGGAATGAGTCAGTTGAATCTGCCTGGCTGCACAATCGAGGTGAGCCTTGTGTTTAGAGAGCCAGTCCATCCCAAGAATGAGGTCGATATCGGAATCGCCGAGAACATTTCGAGAAGCCAAGAACTTATGATCCCCAAAGTGATAGTGACATCCGGAACACATACTCGAGATGTCATTTGACGGGCCGGAGAAACAATAGCCAATGGTCTCGACAACACTTGAGTAACAAAATCATGCTTAGATGCAAAAGGTCTCGACATAAAACAATGCGATGCACCAGTGTCAAAAAGAACCCTTGCAGGAATATCGTTAACAGGAAGGTTACCCATGATCACATCTGACGAATCCTCTGCTTGAGCTGCATTCACCATATTGACCTTGGCGTGCTTGGGATTATGCTTGACCACAGCTGTGCTTGCCGATCTGACAGGAGAAGGAGGAGGAAGACGCCTCTGGTTGAAACACTTGTTGGCGTAGTGACCCTTCTGTTGGCACTTGTTGCACGTGACCTCTGAGAGCGGACGGTGGTACGGAGCACTCGATCTTAGAGCTTGAGACGAAGTCTTGTTCTGAAAGCCTGGGTTGGGTGGGTGGGACGAACCACTGCCACCTTTGCTCTTCTGCTGATACGGCTGACGGAACGGAGGAGGAGGAAGTCAATACTTCTGCTGCTTGGCCACTTGCGTAGAGGACGAAGTCGAAGTGTCTCTAACTCGCTTCCTGGAAGCATCACACCTGAGCTGAGCAGCCTCTTACTTCAGTGCCATGTTGTAGAACTCATCGTATCTCAGCGGCTCGAAGAGGACAAGAGCGAGCTGAATTTCTTCACGAAGACCACCCCTGAACTGATAGATCATGCTCTTCTCATCAGGAACATCCTGCTTGGCAAAACGGGCGAGCTTCTGGAACAACTTGTTGTAGTCATAGACAGACAAAGAGCCTTGCTTCAGATTGCGGAATTCTTCACGTTTGCTTTCAGTCACACTTTGAGGAATGTGATGAGCTCGAAAATCACAACGGAAATCATCCCAAGTGATCAAACGTCCACCTTTGGAATCCCGGTACTGCTGAAACCACTCTGCGGCCTGATCCTTGAGCTGGAAAGACGCGAACCTGACGAAATCTTCAGGTCTGACGTTGCTACATTCAAAATTCTTGCCCAGATCGACTAACCAATCATCAGCATCGGTAGCCTCAACGCAGTTGCTGAACGTCTTTGGACCATTTGCGAGGAACTGATTCAGAGTTGCAAACTGGTTCTGGTTGTTGCCGTGATTCGCTTGACTGCTTTGATTCCGCTCTTGGATGATTTGCATGATCAGCTGAGTATTTGCATTAGTAGCAGCCATCACAGCCTGCCATGCTTCCGGAGGAGGCGGAGGTGGCGGAGGATCTTGATTCTGGTTCCGACTGGTGCTCTTAGCGGGAGCCATCCTGAAGAGGTTGACCACCATTAGCACACAAATAGAGAAATATAGAAGGTGAATCCAACGGAATGAAAATTGCAACATAAAGTCTTCACATCCGAACAAAATGAACGAATGCACTTCTCTTGAAGTGGTCACATATTCCTAAATTGCGAAGCCACGAAGAATCATGTAGAAGAGGTACATCAACGAGGGATGGAATCAACATATGACGTCGAAGAAGAACGAATACCACAACTCGAAATAAAACCAAGGGTTGGCTTGCGGAATAAGCCGGAACAAACACATGATAGAAATTTCGTCCGAAGTGTTCGTGGTAGGACCTACACGGGCTCGACCGTACAGCACCATCATGTACAGGGCAGTGCACATGACATACGAAGCGTCCCCGAGTCAGCATAGCCAAGGACTCTTTAAGACACAACGAGGCCACTGTAAAATCGACCGTGAATAGGCGAACCACTAGACGTCGAACCCCAATTTCATATCACACATCTGTTGGAAAGATATCCTAAGGCTACTTGAATTCCCACCTATGAAATTCCCGAAACTTTCCGGTTATGCAATCAGGTGTCGAGGATACAGGGGAAGCATAATATCTCAACCAAGCTAGCAAATCCTACATCCAGCTGCATCCATCCTTCAACACATAACCAAGAAACCTTCGAAAACCATCTATCTCAACCTTCGAAAAGCATCCGTTATACAAGTTATGGCGATACTCCCGAACTCCCGCCCCAGTACTGGGTGGCGTCGAGGTTATCTCACCAACGAACTGCATAAAGGAGATTTTCGATGTCGCGCACATATCTCAAGTATGCCAGAATTGCAACGATAGAATTATGATGACAACACCTCAGAGCTCAACTCCCCGGGACACTTCCACTAAACCCCTGACAGGAGGCACCAAGACAGTATTCTCATCATAAGCCATCGGAACAAAACTAAGATACTCGCGTGATCCTAAAATTTTTTTTAGTGAAATTTGAGAAGAGAAGAGTCAAAACTCAACGTCAGGATGCCTTACCAAAGCGATGAGGAGACTGGGAAGTAAAAAGAATTCCTAAGCTCTCCAATATATAATTCCTAAGGACTCAAAACATTTTTCTAGACACAACTCGGCTGCTAAAAAAAGATCAAGCAATGGGGCCCCTAAGGTCGGGGAAGGTTCTGATTACCAACTTGTAACACCCTCGATGCGACTATATCTCCCACGTGTCGAGGCACGACTTAGAGGCATAATCGCATTGAAGGCATATGTCGCAAGTGAGGCAATCTTCGCACAACCCATGTACATATATAAATTAAAGGGGGGTAAATAATAATAGTTGGCTTACACTCGCCACGTCACATCAAAGTACATAAATAACATCCACCATGAAAGACACTCATGGCCCGACTACGGCGCCAAAATAGAAAAGAACCCCAACAAGCGACTAATCCCTGAATCGAACCCCGAACAGGCACCACTACTGATCATCAGGAAAATAAACATAGTATCGCTGAGAGTCCTCGTCGTACTCCCACTTCAGCTCGAACGCGCCATCCGGAGGAGTATCATCGGTCCCTGCATCTGGTGTAATAGTAATCTGTGAGCCACAAGGACTCAGCAATCTCGCACCCTCGCGATCAAGACTATTTAAGCTTAATTGGTAGGAAAGGGGTAATGTGAGTGGAGCTGCAGCAAGCGACTAGCATATATGGTGGCTAACTTATTCGCAAAGGAGAGCGAGAAGAGAAGGCAAAGCACGAGCGGAAACTACTTAGAGCAGACTACGCAAACATAACTCCAACGCCGTGTCCACTCCCCGGACTCCGCCGAGAAGAGGCCATCACGGCAACACACACAGTTGATTCATTTTAATTAATTAAGTTCAGGTTATCTACAACCGGACATTAATAAATTCCCATCTGCCCATAACCGCGGGCACGGCTTTCGAAAGATCAATCCCTGCAGGGGGTCCCAACTTAGTCCATAACAAGCTCTCACGGTCAACGAAGGAATAGACCTCCACCCAGGACCCACCGATCAGACTCGGTATCCCGGTACAACAAGATGATTCGACAGGTCAAAACTAATCCAGCAACACCGCCCGAATGCGCCGACAAATCCCGATAGGAGCTGCACATATCTCTTTCTCAGGGCACACTCAGATAAGCAATCCGTACAACTAAAACCAGCCCTCGGGTTCCCCCGAGGTGGCGCTGCAAGGGGCTCTAGTTCGGACCAACACTCAGAGGAGCACTGGCCCGTGGGGGGGCTAAAGTAAAGATGACCCTCGGGCTCCGGAAACCCAAGGGAAAGAAAAGGGTAGGTGGCAAATGGTAAAACCAATGTTGGGCATTGCTGGAAAAGCTTTAATCAAGGCGAACTATCAAGGGGTTCCCATTATAGCCCAACCGCGTAAGGGACGCAACAAACCGGGAACATAACACCGATATGACGGAAACTAGGGCGGCAAGAGTGGAACAAAACACTAGGCGAGAGGCTGAGCCTTCCACCCTTTACCAAGTATATAGATGAGTAAAGATAACATAGCAATATAATGATATCCCAACAAGTAATAAATGTTCCAACAAGGAACGGCTCCAATCTCCACCTGCAACTAAAAACGCTATAAGAAGGGCTGAGCCAAGCGGTAACATAGCCAATCAATGGTTTGCTAGGACAAAGGTGGGTTAGAGGCTCAATCATGGGAATTGGGAGGCTGACAAGCAAGTGGTAGGCATCGTAGCATTGGCAAAGCAAAAGAGCGAGCAAACTAGCATAGCAAAGATAGTGGTGATTTCAAGGGTGTGATCATCTTGCCTGCACAATTGTCAGAATTGACTGGATCCTCAAAAGCAAACTCAACGGGCTCCTCGTTAGCGAACTCGTCTCCCGGCTCTACCCAACAACAGAAACAAGCAACAAGGATACAATCAACCACGTGCAAAGGCAAGCAATAATATGCAAAGATGATATGCTATGCGGGATGCGATGCGGGATGCAAAAATGCAACATGTAACAGGAAATGCATGAACCTGGCCTCAACATGGAAAACCAAGTGTGCCACTGGATAGAGGGGAAGAAATCCCCTGAAAACGATATAAAGATCATGGCAATCGGAGCTACGGTTTAGAAATGGCAAGCGTTTTACTAAACGAACCGATCTGCGATTTACAGCAAGTAGGCTCCTAAATGCAACAAAATGAACATGTTACAGCCACCCAACATGAAAAAAAATTACATGGCAGTGATTTCCTCATCAAGTTTAACAAATCATCATGACTGAGGCATAGGCAAATTCATCCACTAAGGGCTTCAAACAAGCATGGCAGAACTGAATAAGCAAAACAGATTTCAGACTTTGCGAAATTAACGCTAGTCTGAAATTTCAGACCACGATGCCCTCTTCGGAGCAGCAAAACAACATGAAGGAAAACCTGAACATGGAAAGTAAGAGCATGGCATGGAGCTACTCAACAAGCTTATCAAAACACCCAAAATGACCTGGGGCCAAAAGGGTTCACAAAATACTCTACCGAGCACACGAACATTGATGAAACACAATCAGTTTTCAGACTTAGTGAAAACTGGGACATGCTGAAATAATAACTCACGGAGGCATGTAAACGAGCTCGATGCTCTCACTACGGTGCAAGTCATGGCAAGGCAAGCATATATCCATTAAGAAGGCACAAAATTCTAGCTAGACATGGCAAGAACAATGGCATAGCATGCATGGATCACTAGCAATCACTCCGGCAAAATCGCAAAAGAGTTCACGATCTGCCCAAAACAGCAACTATCCAAAAGTTGAGCTCGATTGAGTCAACCTAGGGTGCTCCAACATAACAAGTAAAGACATGTATGGATTAATCACAAAAAGCATAACAAATCAATCTGACTGATCATCCCCAAAAGAGGCACGGATCACTAGGAAACAAGCCGGACATATAGCATCGGGAACTAAAACGGCTCAGACTTGGTGAAAATTACTAAGTCCCTGAAATTGATAATCTCAGGTAGCCCTCTTCGCAAGCTTGCACAAGACAACACACACATCCTAAAAATACATGGAAGGCACCTCTGGAAAGAAGACAACATTCTTAACAATTCATCCCAAAGGGGCACAGGCATATCATGCACGGATTAAATGTGGCAAAAATGACAAAAGTGCATGTTGGATTAACGGATCTGCAATTTAACTCAACATGCCTCCTTCCAACAGCATTTTGGGCAACAAGATGACCTCAAATGCAAATGATGCAATGGAATGAAATGATGTACTCTTCGAGACGAAGATTTTGACATATCATACGCCCAAATCGGAGCTACGGATGCAAAGTTATGGCAGGTCAAAGTAGTAAGAAAATCTAGGGAGTTAGGAAAAAAACAACCGAGTGGATCTAGGGTTTCACTGTAGCCCGATCCGATCCGATCCGATCTCGCGGCCACAGTAGCGCCTCGCGCGACGCCGGTGATGGCGGCGGCTCCGGCGAGGCGGGAAGGTGCCGGGCGGCGGGGGAAGCGGCGCCGGCCGGCGAGGAGGTGGCGAGGCCCGGCCGGAGACCTCGCCGGGACGGCGCGGGGAGGACTCCGGCGCGGCGCGGGGCGGTCCGGCGCGTCGGACGGCGAGGATCGTCGCCAGACGACGAGGAGGCGTGGGCGGCGGCTTGCCGGACCGCGACGAAGCGGCGGGCGCCGGCGCCGACGTCGGGGTAGAGGAGGCGCGGGCGAGGCGCGGGCGGCGCGCCCCGGATGGGCCGCGGGGGCCGGAGGCGGGCCGGGCGGGCCGCGGCGGCGGGGGACGTGCAACTGCCATGTGGCGGGCGGCGACTGGCTGGCGGCGGCGGGCGGACGCGTCCGGCCGGATTCGGACGTGTCCGGCCGGGTGCGGGGGCGATTTTAGGGTTTCGGGGAGGAAGAGAGATCCGAAAACGGGGGGGTGTATTTATAGGCATAGAGGGAGCTAAGAGAGTCCAAATGAGGTGCGGTTTTCGCCCACACGATCGTGATCGAACGACCGAGACGATGGAGCTGAGTTTGGTGGGTTTTGGGCCAACATGGAGGGGTGTTGGGCTGCACACACACGAGGCCTTTTCGGTCCCTCGGTTAACCGTTGGAGTATCAAACGAAGTCCAAATGACCCGAAACTTGACAGGCGGTCTACCGGTAGTAAACCAAGGCCGCATGGCAAGTCTCGGCCCAATCCGGAAATGTTTAACCCCCACACACGAAAGAAAGCTAGAAATGGCCACCGGAGGAGAACGAAGCGCCGGAATGCAAAACGGACAACGGGGAAAATGCTCGAATACATGAGATGAACATGTATGCAAATGTGATGCACGTGATGACATGATATGAGATGCATGAAAAACAAAACAACACACGGAGACAAAGACCCGAACCCGAGAATTAAATATAACTTAATGCCGGAAACGGCATGAGTCGGAGTACAATTGGGGAAGGTTACATGTGGGGCGTTACAGCCTTGCAACGACCACGGACGTCGACCACCTCCCCCAGGGCTGCGTCACGAGCAGCCTTCGCCTCAAGGACGGCCTTCCTCTCCTCATCGCAAGTTGTCGAGGCCTGGACCAGCGCCACCCGAATCGAAGCGTCGGAGCAAATCCATCCTGAAGCCAGCTCCAAGCGCCCGACCACCAAGCAAGGGTCGGCGCCAAGAAGATCCTGCCGCAGCCGGTCCAGCTCAGTAGCAGCACGATCTAGAACGGCAGGAGGAGTCGGAGAAACAACGGTCGGTGGAGTAGGAGGAGAAGGCGGCGGCGCGACCACAGCATCCTGAGGCGGAGCCTGCTGCGCCCCAACGGCTGTAGTGGCGGCAGCAGGCAAAGGCACCTCGGGAGTCACTTGGGCCATGGGGGCTGAGCTCGCCCCAGCCGGCTCAGCCAGGCCTCACGAGGACGATCGGGCAGGAGAAGCCCGTGCGTCACGGTCACCTTCCTTCGCGGGCAAAGGCGCTGCCACGGATGGAACCTTAGGAGCTCCCTTCGGCTTCTTTGCTGCGGGCGCCAGCCTGTCCAAGAGATGTGGACGTCAAGCCTCAGCAGCAGAACAAGAAATAAAGACAAGAATCAAGCGCTTACGGGTCATCGCCAGTGAGCTCAAGCGACCTCCGGCCAAATTTGAAGCCCGAAAGCCGGCTAGAAGGGTCAACCTCGGGAAGCTTGGAAGCGGAAGGCGCTTCTGCGGTCCGCCTCGGGGCCAGGGCAGACCCACGGGAGATCAGCCCGGTCCTATCCTTCTTCGGGATCGGGGGCAAGCTCCCACCGCCCTGCTCGTCATCATCCTCGTCGTCATCGCTCGGAAGGAGGCGGAGAGTGCGGGACCTGCGTCGGGGGAGGGGAGCCCTCGACTCTCCGTCAGTCGCCTTGGAGTCAGGCCCTTTTTCCCGCTCCCCTCCTTCCTCCTCTTTGCTGGAGTTGTCGGAGGACACGTCCACCGATTCACTGGGAGTTTCCATGGGCACGGGCCCGTCCCCGTTGAAGACGGGCATGGACTCCAGTACCTGCTCCCAGTCGTCGCGGAGGAACAAGGGCGTAGGAGCGCCCTCCAACCTCGCCACATCGCCCCCGACCAGAGATTGAAGGACCGCAGCCAGATCTTCATCGGCCAAGGCCGCGGGGCTCGGATTGGGCCTCCACATCGGAAGTGAGTACTGCCGAAGCGGAGCCAGCTGGTGCTCCAGGAATTCCCTCAGCAGCGACGCGCCAGTCAGCTTCGCCGCCGCCATGTTGGCCGGCCTCAGATCCGCGTCCATCTTCTCCAACACCAGCTTCGCGCGTGGGTCCGTGAGCTCCGCTCGACCCCAATCGCTGGAGCTCATGGGTTGCTCCGTGGGTAGGATCAGCCGAGGGTGGATGCGCCCAGCATCTGCCAAGACCCACTTGCTCCTGAAGCTCCAATCCTTTTCCCGGGGTTCGAAATGGCAATGGCGCCACCGTACGCGATGAAGCTCGTGCACGCGGAAGCAGGACCGCGAGAGGTCCGGAGGTAGAAGTAGTGGCGCAGCAAGGCCACTGAAGGGTGCACCCCTACGTGAGCCTCGCAGTAATAGGCGAAGATTGCCAGGAGAAGGACGGAGTTGGGGTGGAGATGCAGAGCTTGTAGCTTATAATGGCGGAGGACAGAGAAGAAGAACTCGAAGAAGGGAGGCACCAGGCCAGCAGCAATGGCGCTTACAAAGAACGGATAGAAGGTGCTCCCTTGGCCCTCAGGGGTGGCGGAGCCGGCCTTGAACACCTTCGCCCCATCGATGCCCTGCGCCGCCGCCATCCGGCACAACCGGGCGAGGCTCGCCTCTGACACGTTCGGCAAGTCCAGGGCAGACGAGTACCAAGCTCCGGCCGGGGACTGACGAGGCGCCATGGCTTCCTAGGTCACGCGGTCGGAGTAGATCTGGAAATTTTGGAGGAATGAAGGAGAGGTGCAAGAAAGGGGATCTGAGCAGCAACCGGAGAAAGCAAAAAGCAAATCCTAGGCAGATGCCGCTCCTTTATCAACTCACGCAGTTGCTGAGGCGCTCACGTCCAGTCAACCGCCACGCGGCGCCCAAGGCCGCAGGCTGTTACGGCCCGCAGCGCTTCGTCCTTGCCCTTTCGCCTCCCTGCACGGCCAAGTCCGGACGCGCCTTGCGCCCGGGGGCTACTATCGGCGTTCTAGGAACGGTGGTCCCCAGACTTGCCTACCTACGGCGTGGCTCAAAGGGGGGCCCAGCGCGGCCCATCTTCATCAACATAGACCCAAGACCCTCGCGAGGGGCCAAGCCTCGCGGGGCAGACAACACGGAGCTTCCTCAGGCACGGCCTCATCAGGCTGGCTTGCGAGGAGGCGGAGAGATCAAGGCGGGGTACCTCACGAGGTGCCCGTGACGCAAGCCATGACGACCAAGGGTGCCAGGCGGGCGCCAGCCCGCGCAGTGTCCTCCTTTCCTCTTTGGTGCAAAGGGAGCAAGCGCAGGCGAGAGCATCAAGCAAAGGCACCCATTTCGGTGCAACGAGACCAAGACCAGTCCAACGACAGGGAGAAGGTCATTGTGGAGCCCAAGCCAGCGTCACCACCAGAGCCTTTGGCAGGCGAGGACCAACTTTAGTCAGGATAAGTGTACCAGATGTTCCCCTTCATAATGGCCAATTATTGGCGCCCTTCCCGCTCAATATTTGGGAAGAGGCCCAGGGCCTTTGCCTATAAATAGGACTAGCCACCCACAGAAATCACACAGAGAGAGAAAGAGAAGGGCGACTGAACTCCTCCTAGCAGTTCATCCACTTAGCCAAGAACAGACCCTCGCGAGGCTGTTCTTCCTTGTATTTCTCATCATCATCAGCCCAAGAGGCAATCCACCACACCACACACTAGAGTAGGGTATTACACCACAACGGTGGCCCAAACCAGTATAAACCCTGTGTCTCTTGTGCTGTTCTTTCCATAGCTTAGATCTTAGCGAGGCGGAGGAGTGCAGGTAGGTAGAAGGCGAAATCTCTCCGCGCACCCTAGTGTTCGAACCTCAAGGGTCTGCCGGAACCCGAAATCCGACACGCGCCCCCTACCCTCGTGAGCTCCTCCTTCATCTTCTGACGTAGAGTCCAAGTCTATCCGGTAGGTTTCCTTCCAAAAATAACTTCTCCAGTTGATTTCGTTTCGTTTCGACTCCATTTGATATTCCTTTTCTTCGAAACACTGAAATAGGCATAAAACAGCAAATCTGGGCTGGGCCTCCGGTTAATAGGTTAGTCCCAAAAATGATATAAAGTGTATAATAAAGCCCATAAACATTGAAAACAGTAGATAATATAGCATGGAGCAATCAAAAATTATAGATACGTTGGAGACGTATCAACATCCCCAAGCTTAATTCCTGCTCGTCCTCGAGTAGGTAAATGATAAAAGAAAGAATTTTTTGATGTGGAATGCTAGTTGGCATAAATTCAATGTAATTCTTCTTAATTGTGGTATGAATATTCAGATCCGAAAGATTCAAGACAAAAGTTCATATTGACATAAAAATGATAATACTTCAAGCATACTAACTAAGAAATCATGTCTTCTCAAAATAACATGGCCAAAGAAAGTTCATCCCTACAAAATCATATAGTTTAGTCATGTTTCATTTTCGTCACACAAGAATGCTCTCATCATGCACAACCCCGATGACAAGCCAAGCAATTGTTTCATACTTGAGTAATATCAAACTCATAAACTTTCACGCAATACATGAGCGCGAGCCATGGATATAGCACTATGGGTGGAATAGAATATAATGAGGAGGGTTATGTGGAGAAGACAAAAAGGAGAAAGTCTCACATCAACGAGGCTAATCAATGGGCTATGGAGATGCCCACCGATTGATGTTAATGCAAGGAGTAGGGATTGCCATGCAACGGATGCACTAGAGCTATAAATGTATGAAAGCTCAACAAAAGAAACTAGTGGGTGTGCATCCAAGTTGCTCGCTCATGAAGACCTAGGGCACTTGAGGAGGCCCATTGTTGGAATATACAAGCCAAGTTCTATAATGAAAATACCCACTAGTATATGAGAGTGATAACTCAAGAGACTCTTTACTATGAAGATCATGGTGCTACTTTGAAGCAAAAGTGTGGTAAAAGGATAGTAACATTGCCCCTTTTTTGGGGGGGCCTTCCTTTTTTTCTTTAGCCTTTCTTTTTGTTGGGAAAATGCTCTATTGAATGATGATCATCACACTTCTATTTATTTACAACTCAATGATTACAACTCGATACTAGAACAAAGTATGACTCTATATGGATGCCTCCGGCGGTGTACCAGGATATGCAATGAATCAAGAGTGACAAGTATGAAAGAATTATGAACGGTGGCTTTGCCACAAATACTATGTCAACTACATGATCATGCAAAGCAATATGACAATGATGAATGTGTCATGATGAACGGAATGATGGAAAGTTGCATGGCAATATATCTCGGAATGGCTATGGAAATGCCATAATAGGTAGGTATGGTGGCTGTTTTGAGGAAGATATAAGGAGGTTTATGTGTGAAAGAGTGTATCATATCACGGGGTTTGGATGCACCGGCGAAGTTTGCACCAACTCTCAATGTGAGAAAGGGCAATGCACGGTACCAAAGAGGCTAGCAATGATGGAAGGGTGAGAGTGCGTATAATCCATGGACTCAACATTAGTCATAAAGAACTCATATACTTATTGCAAAAATATACAATTCATCAAAAACCTCGGTACAACGCGCATGCTCCTAGGGGGTAGATTGGTAGGAAAAGACCATCACTCGTCCCCGACCGCCACTCATAAGACGGACAATCAAATAACACCTCATGTTTCAAATTTGTTACACAACGTTTACCATACATGCATGTTACAGGACTTGCAAACTTCAACACAAGCATTTCTCAATTTCACAACTACTCAACTAGCATGACTTTGATATTATTACCTCTATATCTCAAAACAATCATCAAGCATCAAACTTCTCTTAGTATTCAATACTCTATATGAAAGTTTTTACTAATCTTAAATACCTAGCATATTAGGATTTTAAGAAAATTACCATGCTATTTAAGACTCACAAAATAATCTAAGTGAATCATGAGAGTTCATCTATTTCTTCAAAATAAAACTACCACCATGCTGTAAAAGATATAAGTGAAGCACTAGAGCAAATGACAAACTACTCCGAAAGATATAAGTGAAGATCAATGAGTAGTAGAATAATTATGCAACTATGTGATGACTCGCTAACATTTAATAATTTCAGATCTTGGTATTTTATTCAAGCAGCAAGCAAAACAAAAGAAAATGACATTCTAAGAATGGCAAACATCATGTGAAGAAGCAAAAACTTAGGATCAACCGAAACTAACCGATAGTTGTTGAAGAAGAAAGGTGGGATGCCAACTGGGGCATCCCCAAGCTTAGATGCTTGAGACTTCTTGAAGTATTATCTTGGGATGCCTTGGCCATCCCCAAGCTTGAGCTTTTGTGTCTCCTTAATTCCTCTCATATCACGGTCTCCCTAAATCTCAAAAGCTTCATCCACACAAAACTCAACAAGGACTCGTGAGATAAGTTAGTATAAACCATTGCAAAAACCTTATCATACTCTACTGTAGCAAATCAGTAAAATTATTATTCAACATTGCATACTAAATTCCTCTGCATATTTAATAGTCCTATCCTCAAATAGAATCATTAAAGAAGCAAACATATGCAAACAATGGAAACATAACAGCAATCTGCCTAAACAGGATAGTCTGTAAAGAATGCTGCAACATCCATACTTCCCTAGCTCCAAAAATTATGAAAGAAAATTCCCACTGTAGTAAATTTATCAGATCTTAATATGCAAAAGGTTTAAACATTTTATCACATTCTGACTTTTCTATGGAATTATTGCAACAGCGGTAAACTTTCTATTTTCAAACAGCAACATGTGGACTTCTAAAATAGGCTTAGTAAAGACTATCAATGCCACTTCTATTGAAATAAAAGATGCAAAACATTGTTCTAAATAACATAAAGCAAATCCTAATAAAATAAATTGACGCTCCAAGCAAAACACATATCATGTGGTAAATAAAAATATAGGTCCAAGTAAAGTTACCGATGAACGAAGACGAAAGAGGGGATGCCTTCCGGGGCATCCCCAAGCTTAGGCTCTTGGCTATCCTTGAATATTACCTTGGGGTGCCTCGAGCATCCCCAAGCTTAGGCTCTTGCCACTCCTTATTCCATAGTCCATCGAATCCTTATCCAAAACTTGAAAACTTCACAACACAAAACTTAACAGAAAACTCGTAAGCTTCGTTAGTATAAGAAAATAAATCACCACTTCAAGGTACTGTAATGAACTCATTCTTTATTTATATTGGTGTTAAAACTACTGTATTCCAACTTCTCTATGGTTTATAAACTCTTTTACTAGCCATAGATTCATCAAAATAAGTAAACAACGCATGAAAAACAGAATCTGTCAAAAACAGAACAGTCTGTAGTAATCTGGATCAAACGTATACTTCTGGAACTCATAAAATTCTCAAATAAATTGCGGAACCTGAGGAATTTATCTATTAATCATCTGAAAAAAGAATTAACTAAATATCACTCTCAAAATAAAAATGGCAGCAATTCTCGTGAGCACTAAAGTTTCTGTTTTTTACAGCATGATCAACAAGACTATCCCCAAGTCTTCATAAACGTTCTACTTGGCACAGACACTAATTAAAAGCATAAAACCACATATGAACAGAGGATAGATGAATTATTTATTACTAAACAGGAACAAAAAGAAATGAACTAAAATAAAATTGGGTTGCCTCCCAACAAGCGCTATCGTTTAACGCCCCTAGCTAGGCATGATGATTTCAATGATGCTCACATAAAAGATAAGAATTGAAATATAAAGAGAGCATCATGAAGAATATGAATAGCACATTTAAGCCTAACCCACTTCCTATGCATAGGGATTTTTTGAGCAAACAACTTATGGGAACAATAATCAACTAGCACAGGAAAGCAAAACAAGCATAACTTCAAGATTTTAACCACATAGAGAGGAAACTTGATATTATTGCAATTCCTACAAGCATATGTTCCTCCCTCATAATAATTTTAAGTAGCATAATGAATAAGTTCAACAATATAACCAGCACCTAAAGCATTATTTTCATGATCTACAAGCATAGAAATTTTACTACTCTCCACATAAGCAAAATTCTTCTCATTAATAATAGTGGGAGCAAACTCAACAAAATAACTATCATGTGATTGAAAATTGAAATCAAGATGACAAGTTCCATTGTTATTATTATTCTTTAAAGCATACGTGTCATCACAATAATCATCATAGATAGGAGGCATGCTTTCATCATAATAAATTTGCTCATCAAAACTTCGAGGACAAAAAATATCATCTTCATCAAACATAGCTTCCCCAAGCTTGTGGCTTTGCATATCATTAGCATCATGGATATTCAAGGAATTCATACTAACAACATTGTAATCATGCTCATCATTCAAATATTTAGTGCCAAACATTTTATAGATTTCTTCTTCTAGCACTTGAGCACAATTATCCTTTCCATCATACTCACGAAAGATATTAAAAAGGTGAACCGTATGAGACAAACTCAATTCCATTTTTTATAGTTTTCTTTTATAAACTAAACTAGTGATAAAACAAGAAACTAAAAGACTCGATTGCAAGATCTAAAGATATACCTTCAAGCACTCACCTCCCCGGCAACGGCGCCAGAAAAGAGCTTGATGTCTACTACACAACCTTCTTCTTGTAGACGTTGTTGGGCCTCCAAGTGCAGAGGTTTGTAGGACAGTAGAAAATTTCCCTCAAGTGGATGACCTAAGGTTTATCAATCCACAGGAGGCGTAGGATGAAGATGGTCTCTCTCAAGCAACCCTGCAACCAAATAACAAAGAGTCTCTTGTGTCTCCAACACACCAAATACAATGGTAAATTGTATAGGTGCACTAGTTCGGCGAAGAGATGGTGATACAAGTGCAAGATGGATAGTAGATAAAGGTTTTTGTAATCTGAAAAATATAAAAACAGCAAGGTAACTAATGATAAAAGTGAGCGTAAACGGTATTGCAATGTGTGGAAATAAGGCCTAGGGTTCATACTTTCGCTAGTGCAAGTCCTCTCAACAATAATAACATAATTGGATCACATAACTTTCCCTCAACATGCAATAAAGAGTCACTCCGAAGTCACTAATAGCGGAGAACGAACGAAGAGATTATGGTAGGGTACGAAACCACCTCAAAGTTATTCTTTCCAATCAATCCGTTGGGCTATTCCTATAAGTGTCACAAACATCCCTAGAGTTCGTACTAGAATAACACCTTAAGACACAAATCAACCAAAACCCTAATGTCACCTAGATACTCCAATGTCACCTCAAGTATCCGTGAGTATGATTATACGATATGCATCACACAATCTCAGATTCATCTATTCAACCAACACAAAGGACCTTAAAGAGTGCCCCAAAGTTCTACCGGAGAATCACGACGAAAACGTGTGCCAACCCCTATGCATAGGTTCATGGGCGGAACCCGCAAGTTGATCACCAAAACATACATCAAGTGAATCACGTGATATCCCATTGTCACCACAGATACGCACGGCAAGACATGCATCAAGTGTTCTCAAATCTTTAAAGACTCAATCTGATAAGATTACTTCAAAGGGGAAACTCAATTCATTACAAGAGAGAAGAGGGGGAGGAGAAACATAAGATCCAACTATAATAGCAAAGCTCGTGATACATCAAGATCGTTCCAAATCAAGAACACGAGAGAGAGAGAGAGAGAGAGAGAGATCAAACACATAGCTACTGGTACATACCCTCAGCCCCGAGGGAGAACTACTCCCTCCTCGTCATGGAGAGCACCGGGATGATGCAAATGGCCACCGGAGAGGGATTGCCCCCTCCGGGAGGGTGCCGGAACGGGTCTAGATTGGCTTTCGGTGGCTACGGAGGCTTCTGGCGGTGGAACTCCCGATCTATTGTTCTCTCTGGAAGTTTTAGGATACGTGGGTATATATGGGTGAAAGGAGTACGTCGGTGGACCGAAGGGGTGGCCACGAGGCAGGGGGGCGCCCCAGGGGGGTGGGCGCGCCCCTACCCTCGTGAGCTCCTCCATCTTCTGACGTAGGGTCCAAGTCTATCCGGTAGGTTTCCTTCCAAAAATAACTGCTCCAGTTGTTTTCGTTCCGTTTCGACTCCGTTTGATATTCCTTTTCTTCGAAACACTGAAATAGGCATAAAACAACAAATCTGGGCTGGGCCTCCGATTAATAGGTTAGTCCCAAAAATGATATAAAAGTGTATAATAAAGCCCATAAACATTCAAAACAGTAGATAATATAGCATGTAGCAATCAAAAATTATAGATATGTGGGAGACGTATCAGACAGCAGCACCACCGTGTTGGGGGTGAGGTGGTGCGGCTGGAGACCGTAGAATTCAAGGAAAGAGCGGAAGAAGCTGCTCGGCGGTAAGCAAAGGCCGCGTAGGCAGTGTGAGCGGAAGACGAACCGCTCGTCCTCCTGCGACATCGGCGAGATTTCCCCCCCCCCCCCCTCCGCGCGAGACGGACCCGCACGAGGTCCTCGCCGGGCAGCCGACGCGTCTTGCTGAGGAAATCGACGTGATCGTCGTGGACCTCCGAACCGTCCCAGGTGCCGGAGTGCGCCATAGGGGGCGTGACGGCGGAGGAAGAGCTCATTGTGAGCGGACCGCCGCAGCGCTCGACGTAGCTTGAGGCGCAGCGGAGAGAGGGAAAAGAAGAAGAAGTATGAGGTGGCGGGGCGCGCGTGCTCCGCCGCTCCCCCTCCTCCCCCTACTTATAGACGCATGGGTTGCAAAGCCGAGGGGGCAGTTGTGGGATCTACTGGGCCCACTACCCCGCGCCCCCATGTTTATCGCGCAAAGTTACTGCGCGCAGTAACTCCGCGGGAACCTCAACCGTCCACCCCGGCCGAAGCGGATCCGCTCACGCGCCGAGGCGCGGTAGTGGCGGGCCCCACCTGTAGGAATGTCCCGTCCCGCATGTGGGAGAGCAGACTGGCCCGGCCGCTCATTGCCACGTGACATGCCCGAAATAGGCGGCGGCCTGGAAGCTTAGCTAGTATGCCACTAGGATCCCGCCGGGGCGTTCAAAAATTTGGACGAGTCAAATTGGGCGAGTCCGACTCCTGCCAGTCGGCCCGGCAGAAATCGAACGAGGTTTTCACCTCAAGCACTCAGAGAAAGAATCTGCTGAGGCTCCTCGGCTGATCGTCTACGGCGCCTCATCAGCTTCGGGGACTACTATTGGAGTAATGGGCCACGGGTAGGCTAACCCGAGGCCCATAACCTTTCAAGACATCGGGGCTGACTGCGCCCCTCGAGACGCCAGATGAAGAGCCGCCTTTTGGAGGACGGCTAAAGGAACAGTCGGTTGTCGGCATGCAGCCGGGTCCTAGAGGCGAGGTCAAGACCAGCCGACTCCCGCCTGGCGGCTTCCTGAGAAGCCGGCCACAGGGAGTCGGCCCACGGCACCAACAAAGCCCATGCCCTCATCAGGGGGGATGGGACGGGGAGTGGCAACAGTGAAGCCCACTCCCTCCCCTTTTCCAGGAGATGGCTAGGCCATAGTGCCCTGTACCAACGGAGATCTCCGTCTGGCGTGGCACTGTTGCCATGCCATCCCTGACATCAGCAACAGTGGGCGAAGTCCTGTGCCCACGACGGCCTGTCAGTAGGGTCCACGGACGACGGGCCCTACTGGTCAGCAAGAGTCCAGAAGACGGCAAGAGCGCCACCAGTCGGACCAGTAGGGAGCCGGGCCCCGGGAGTCGGCCTGCCCCTCCCACGGGTTCCCCGCACCATTAACCAGACGAGACAGGGAGTGGCTACAGTGATCACCCGCCAGACGGCGGGGCTGTAGCCACGACCCCATGACCAAGCCTGCGTCATTTGAAGCACGACTATAGTAATCAGCAACCGGCAAGACCCACAAGCGGCGGGTATGGCCTGTCGGCTCCATACCAGACCAGTCGATGGGGCCCACCAGTCGGCAGGCCCCACCAGTCGGCAGAAGGGCCGGCAGGCGAAGGGACTGACGGCTGGGCCCTGCGCCCAGTTAGTTTACCATTGTACCCCTGGGGGGTAGGCCTATATAAACCCCCCAGGGCACCCATGCAAAGGGTTCCAACCCATTAGAACTAGACCAGATCATAGAGGGAGGAGAGAGCTAGCCCTGCCTTCTCCTACCTTCAGCATACAGCTCGAGGAGCGCCCTTGTATTCACTTTCCTTTAGTGATCATGCGGAGACCCCGCAGAGCAGGACTAGGGGTGTTATCTCCTAGGAGAGCCCCGAACCTGGGTAAAGTACACCGGAGTTCGTGTCTACGCCTCATCCCGTTTCTGGGAACCGGCGACGTTCTACTCGCTCCCACCATGATAAGCCATCCATTGGCATATGTCGCACCCAACCCCCGACATTGGGGTAGCAGTTTACGCTTCAGGTAACTTTTGATTGGGCGCTCGAGGTCGTATTCCTCGCTGCCAGGACATTAGTCCATCTGTCGTTGAGTAGACCTTGACCAGCTTGAAGTTGCCGATGTTTCTTTTTCAGACTCCTTGAAGTGGCTATTAGCCGTTGCTTAAAGCGCTCCTGCTCGAGAGGTTCCTCGGGCACGATAAAGTCTTTGTCGCCGAGGCTCACCTCATCCTCGGAGAGTGGAAGGTAATTACCGTCCTCCGAGTGTTCGTTTGCAGCCTATTCATCAGGGCTGGTTGGCCAATCCTCCCGACCGTCTTGTTCATAGTTTTGCTCGACGGGGTTTTCTTGGTCTTCGGCATCGTCTGGAGTATCGTTATCTCTCGTGCTGGTATTGCTGTCTTTGCTGCGGCGTGATTTAGAGCGGCGCAATTGGTGTCTTGGTTGTATTCCGGGAGGTTTATCCTCTACTGGATTTTTCTCATTATCGCCGTCACCCTCCTTGGGTGTATCCACCATGTACACGTCATATGAAGAGATGGCCATCCAGCATTCAGTAAACGGCGGGTTTTGGGCCTGCTCTTCTCCGGCATCGTCGTCCATACCTTCGATGTCTTCGAAGCCGTAATTGAGCATGTCAGTTAAGTCCTCGAGAGTGGCGATGAAGTGGGTGGTGGCTGGGACATAAAATTTCCCGTTCTCAGCCCCTAGTCCGGGCTGGGCATAGTTCAGACATTGCTCCTTCGTAATGACGAGGGATCGCATCAAGTCTAGAGCCTCGCTTAAAGGCGAGATTTGGCTAGGGAGGAGAGAATCCGTGGAGTACGATGGAAAGGGGATTCCTTGGCCGAGCTCATATGATGCTGACTCCGAGAGTTCGGAGCCAGTGTCAGGGAAGAGTCCGGCTTTGTGATGGTTGCCAGAGACATTGTTTCCTCCGGCTCTCTCGTACTGGGCTTAGTAGCCACAGATAGTCCGGCGGGTTTAGAAATCCTGTCTTCAGACCTGGCGACGCGCTCCGGCTCTAAGGCCAGAGCGGAGGTTGGGGTCGTGAATCCTTGGAAGATCAAGTCTCCTCGGATGTCAGCAACATAATCCAAGTTTCCAAAACTAATCTGGTGACCTGGGGCATAGCTATCAATCTGCTCTAGATGGCCAAACGAGTTGGCCCACAGTGCGCAGCCACCGAACACAAAGATCTGACCAGTGAGGAAAACCTCTCCTAGGGCAGCGTTGCTGTAGATGATTGATGGAGCCATCGAACCTTCTAGCGACGACACAACGGAACTCTCAATAAAAGCACCAATGTCGGTGTCAAAACCGGTGGATCTCAGGTAGGGGGTCCCGAACTGTGCGTCTAAGGTCGATGGTAACAGGAGGCAGGGGACACGATGTTTTACCTAGGTTCGGGCCCTTTAGATGGAGGTAATACCCTACGTCCTGCTTGACTGGTATTGATGAGTATGAGGATTACAAAAGCTGATCTACCACAAGATTGTTGTGGCTAAACCCTAGAAGCCTAGCTTGTATGATTGTGTCTGTCTCTACGGACTACACCCTCCGGTTTATATAGACACCGGAGGAGCCTAGGGTTGTACAGAGTCGGTTTACAAAGGAAGGAATCTACATATCTGAATGCCAAGCTTGCCATCCACGCAAAGGAGAGTCCCCTCCGGACGTGGGGAGAGGTCTTCTGTCTTGTATCTTCATAGCCCATTAGTCTGGCCCATGTTACATAGTTCGGACGCCTAAGGACCCCTGAATCCAGGACTCCCTCACCCGCCACCACCTCCACCGCTATAGCTCGCGCACGCCACCACGCGCCTCCTTCGCCCCGCCGGACCCGCGCTGTTCCGCCACAACCGGCGCCCGCTGCCGCGGCCGCGCCCCCCTAGCCGGGGTCCCCTTCCTGGGTGGACTCGGGCGCGCACCCGCATGCCCGTAACCACTGCCCGTTTCGCCCGCTAGGCCCAGGGGGCCTAGGACAAAGGGGCCCACCCCCTAGAACGTTTAAAAAGGATAAAAAGGAATTAAAAATAATAAATATAAATATAAATATAAATTAATTAACTAACTTAATTTATTGTGTTTAATTAACCTAATCAATTAACTAAACTAATTAAACCTGTTTAGTTAGTATTAGTCTATGACAGGTGAGTCCCACTTGATCCACCGGTCCGGTTCGACTCTGGTTAGCGGACCGTTGACCACTGACGTCACCTCTACGTCATGCTGACATCACCACACACTATTCTGGATAATGCTGATTTGAAATAAATAAATAAATTCCAGAAATGTTTAAAATCTTTAGAAAATCGTAGAAAACAATCCATAGCTCGGATGAAAATACTTTGTACATGAAAATTGCTCCAAACGATGAGACGAATCCGAATTCGCTGTCCGTTTGTCAGCCACACGTCCCTGGCATAGCGAACGTGCAACATTTCACCTCCGTCCGTCTGTTCAAAAACACGAAACACCTGGAATACTTTCCCGGATGTTTCCCTCCTTTGCAGGTACCACCTACTACCGCGTTAGGGCCCACATAGCAACGCTCATTGTCATGCCATGCATCATCATGCTTATGTATGCATTATATTTATTGTTTCTTCCCCCTCTTCTCTCGTTAGACACCGAGACCGACGCCACTGCTACCGAGTACGACTACGGTGTGGACGACCCCTCCTTGCCAGAGCAACCAGGCAAGCCCCCCCCCCCCTTGATCAACCCGATATCGCCTATTCTTATCTCTACTACTTGCATTAGAGTAGTGTAGCATGTTACTCCTTTCTGTTAATCCTATTCTAATGCATAGCCTATCTTGGCTACTATTGTGGTTACCTTTACCTACATTCCTAAATGCTTAGTATAGGATGCTAGTTTATCATCAGTGGCCCTACATTCTTGTCCGTCTGCCATGCTATACTATCGGGCCATGATCACTCGGGAGGTGATCACGGGTATATTTCATATATACATAATATATGATACATGTGGTGACTAAAGTCGGGTCGGCTTGTAGAGTACCCGCGAGTGATTCACGGATTGGGGGCTGAAAGGACATACTTTCCCGACGGCCCTCTTTGTGGATCTTTGTAGTGGAGTGACATGGCAGGTTGAGACCACCTAGGAGAGAGGTGGGCCTAGCCCTGGTCGGCGTCCGCGGTTACTTCAAAATAACACGCTGAACGGGATCTTGGTATTTGATCTGAGGTTGGCCACTAGACTATACGCACTAACCAACTACGCGGGAACAGTTATGGGCACTCGACGTTGTGGTATCAGCCGAAGCCTTCTCGACGTCAGCGACTGAGCGGCGTGCACCGGTTTGGACTGGAACGCCTGCTCTTGTATTAGGGAGGCTGATAACCCACAAGTATAGGGGATCCCAACAGTTTTCGAGGGTAGAGTATTCAACCCAAATTTATTGATTCGACACAAGGGGAGCCAACAATATTCTCAAGTATTATCAACTGAGTTGCCAATTCAACCACACCTGGAAACTTAGTATCTGCAGCGAATTGTTTAGTAGTATAGTAATATGGTAGTAGTGGTAATGGTAGCAAATGGTAACGATAGCAAAAGTAATATTTTTGGTGTTTTGTAGTGATGATAACAATAGGAACGGAAAAGTAAATAAGCGAAGAACAATATATGGAAAGCTCGTAGGCAATGGATCGGTGATGGAGAATTATGCCGGATGCGGTTCATCATGTAACAGTCATAACATAGGGTGACACAGAACTAGCTCCAATTCATCAATATAATGTAGGCATGTATTCGGAATATAGTCATACGTGCTTATGGAAAAGAAATTGCATGACATCTTTTGTCCTACCCTCCCGTGGCAGCGGAGTCCTAGCAAAAAGTAAGGGATATTAAGGCCTCCTTTTAATAGAGTGTCAGACCAAAGCATTAACACATAGTGAATACATGAACTCCTCAAACTATGGTCATCACCGGGAGTGGTCCCGATTATTGTCACTTCGGGGTTGCCAGATCATAACACATAGTAGGTGACTATAGACTTGCAAGATAGGATCAAGAACTCACATATATTCATGAAAACATATAGGTTCAGATCTGAACGGCCCTAGTGACAAGCATTAAGCATAGCAAAGTCATAGCAACATCAATCTCAGAACATAGTGGATACTAGGGATCAAACCCTAACAAAACTAACTCAATTACATGATAAATCTCATCCAACCCATCACCGTCCAGCAAGCCTACAATGGAATTACTCACACACGGCAGTGAGCATCATGAAATTGGTGATGGAGGATGGTTGATGATGACGACAGCGACGAATTCCCCTCTCCGGAGCCCCGAACGGACTCCAGATCAGCCATCCCGAGAGAGTTTAGGGCTTGGCAGCGGCTCCGTATCATAAAACGCAATGAATCCTTCTTCTTTATTTTTCTCCCCGAACACGAATATATGGAGTTGGAGTTGAGGTTGGTGGAGCTCCAGGGGGCCCACGAGGAAGGGGGCGCGCCCCCCACCCTCTTGGCTAGGGTGTGGGCCCCCTGGCCTTGATTCTTTGCCAGTATTTTTTATTATTTCCAAAAGTAATCTCCGTGGAGTTTCAGGTCATTCTGAGAACTTTTGTTTCTGCACATAAATAACACCATGGTAAATCTGCTGAAAACAGCGTCAGTCCGGGTTAGTTCCATTCAAATCATGCAAGTTAGAGTCCAAAACAAGGGCAAAAGTGTTTGGAAAAGTAGATACGACGAAGACATATCAGAGGCTAGGTCTGCTTCCGGCCACGTTCGCAACATGTAGGTGTGGAACGGGCGATGGGCCCAGACCTCTGCACATAGGATTTAGACCGGCGTGCTGACCTCTCTGTTAGGCCTAGGTGGGGCTGCGACGTGTTGATCTTCCAAGGCCGAACATGACCCAGGAAAGTGTGCCCGGCTAGAGGGATCGAGCGTGTTGGGTAATGTGGTGCACCCCTACAGGGAAGTTTATCTATTCGAATAGTCGTGTCCCTGGGTAAAAGGACGACCCGGACTTGTACCTTGACCTTATGACAACTAGAACTGGATACTTAATAAAACACACCCTTCCAAGTTCCAGATACAACCCGGTAATCGCTCTCTCACAGGGCGACGTGGGGAGGATCGCTGGGTAGGATTATGCTATACGATGATACTTGATGAACTTACCATCTACTCTCTTCTATATGCTTCAAGATGGAGGCTGCCAGAAGCGTAGTCTTCGATAGGACTAGCTATCCCCCTCTTATTATGGCATTCTGCAGTTCAGTCCACAGATACTACTCATTTGATTGATACCAATGCATATGTAGTGTAGATCCTTGCTTGCGAGTACTTCGGATGAGTACTCATGGTTTCTTTGCTCCCCCTTTTCCCCCTTTCCTTTCCTCTCGGTTGTCGCAACCAGATGCTGGAGCGCAGGAGCCAAACGCCACCGTCGACGGCAACTCCTACTATACCGGAGGTGCTACTACTATGTGCAGGCCGCCGCCACCGACCAGGAGTAGTTTAGGATGATCCCAGGCAGGAGGCTTGCGCCTCTTTCGATCTGTATCCCAGTTTGTGCTAGCCATCTTCTGGCAACTTGTTTAACTTATGTTTGTACTCATATATTTTTTCTTCCGCTGACTCGTCTATGATCGAGCACTTGTATTCGAGCCGTCGAGGCCCCTGGCTTGTATTATGATGCTTGTATGACTTATTTTTTTAGCGTTGTGTTGTGATATCTACCCGTGAGTCCCTCATCTTGATCGCACACATTTGCGTGTATGATTAGTGTACGGAATCGGGGGCGTCACAAGTTGGTATCAAAGCCGACTGCCTGTAGGAATCCCCCTTCCACACTCCTTGGCCGAAGTCGAGTCTAGACATTGGAAAACTTTTACTAACATGGCTGTGTGTCTTACGGGCCCACGTCGCCATTTGGGTGGTATTAGGATCTTTTACTCCTCGATCTTTACTCTGGGACTCTGAACTCTCTTCTACTCGGGTTAAACAAATTAACTAACTTCGACATTAGGATCCCGTGACCACATTCACCCCAAAGTTGGATAAGCCATAGTTATTCCTTAGAATAGTATTTTGAACAATACCCACACTGTCATTTGACTGCTTTGAAATATCTTTGCTTTCACATGGACGTCCGCCACACGACGGCCATTGGTGTCCTAGCTTTACCTGTTGTGTTAGATGAGATGATGACATATCTGGGTTATTGCTGGCACCCTGAGTACACTGTGTACGAGCAGTACCAGGAGCAGTACCGTGCCATTGTCCACCTCTACTCTCGGGAGTATGACTCCACTACTATGCTGCACACCGCTCATGGTGTTGGAGTGACCATCGATATGGCAGTCCACGATGCTGCTTATGCTACTCTGACACGTCTTCGTGGAGAGTATCAGGCGTTGGACACCTCCCCTTTCAGGCACATTGCTATCGCATCTGACGATGGTGCAGAGGGATACTACATTGCTGCCTACTCCACCGTCACCCGAGAGCCCTTCCACCATCAGAACCTGGTTCTGTATGCTAATGGGACGGATTGAGCTAGCCGAACTCTTCGCCACGAGTTGTACACCACCCGTCAGCACCTTTACCGTGCTTTGACGCTATTGCACCCCTCTGTCCGATCTGGTGAGATGTCGCGATCTGCAATCTACCGAGCCAGGACCGTGATGCCCCAGGGTGTCGGCTGGCAAGATGTGGGAGGCTATTCTCCCGCACTTGGTCCTCTTCTGCCTCCTAAGCGTCGGGTTCTGCACCAGAGTATCCGTGGACCCCAGGCTACTGGCTGGAGGACTTCCCGTCGCCTCACTACCAGCTGTCAGGCTACACCTACCTCCATAGTTCCTCCTGGGACTGAGGTAGTCTTGCTTATTAGTATTAGTTGCATTTGCCGCAAGCCTGCGTCCCGCCTATGATGTCCTTAGTCTATGTACTGAACTCTATGTACTGAACTCTATGCATGATCCCTTTTGTAAGATATGCCGACTACTATGTAGTATCTATCGTGCTCCTTTCATTGTGCATGTTTCATCATGAATGATTCTTGTCTTTGCACATTTCTCAATGTTGAACTACCCTGTTATATATTAGCAGGATGGTTAGACCAGGTGGTCGTGGTCGTGGTGGCGATGCCCCACCACCGCCTGAGTACATGGTTGGTATGATCCAACAGCTTGAGTTGAATCGCCAGTTCATGGAGAATATGATGGCTTAGTTCCCTCGCCCAAATATGATCCAACAGCCAGCCCAAGTGACTCTGCAGGATTTCATGCGCCTCAACCCAACCATCTACCGCAGCTCAACTCAGCCTTTGGATGCTGATCACTGGATCCGTGACATCACCTATGAGATGGAGTTTGCTAATGTAGCCCCTGCCAGCTATGTCACCTTTGCTTCCTTCTTCCTGAAGGGGCCCGCTGCTCAATGGTGGGATCGCCACAGGCGTACTCTGTCGGTTGGAACAATCATCACCTGGCCAGACTTTCAAGCTGCTTTCCGTGTCCGCTTCATTCCTCAGGGAGTCATGGACCGGAAGAAGCGCGAGTTCCGCAACCTCACCCAGCGCAACAAAACCGTGGAAGCTTATCAGCAGGAGTTTCTAGACTTATCCCGCTATGCTGAAGAAGACATTGCAACTTCACAGACATGAGAAGTTACGTGATGGACTACAAGCTGAGATAAAGCTCGCATTGCTAGTGCATGACTTTGCCAATTTCGCCACCTTGGTGAACAAGGACATCAATGTCGAGACTAGTCTGCAGGAACACCAGAGCTCTCACAGGCGCAACCATGACACGGTCTCATCTTCGGGCCCGCCCTCGCAGAAGCATAGGATATGGATTCCCAACAGCATGTACCAGCCGACTGCACCTGCCCCAAGGTAGACCTATGCTACACCTCGTCTGCCTCCTCCACCAACTAGGCAGCCAATGCTTCCAGCTTCACCACCCCGAGCTCCTGTTCCCACTCCCAATAATGGTCTATGCTACAAGTGTGGTTAGCCAGGTCACATTGCCAGGAACTGCTATCAGAACCAGAATCAACTGGCCCTTCCCGCAGCTGGCCATGGTAGCAACCAGCCTCGCAACAACAATGCCAAGTCTTATGGTCGTGTTCATGCCAACCACGTTGATCCGAATGAAGCTCAAGACCACCCTGCTACTGTGATGGATACATTCCTCATTAATTCAGTACTTGCATCTATTTTATTCAATTCAGGAGCATCACATTCATTCATGTCAGAAGATTTTGCATATAAGCACGACATTAAATGTGAGGAGATGAACACTTCGGTAGTGGTAAAAAACCCCGTGGGACAATGTCAACCCTCCATGGTTGGTATCGACGTCCCCGTGGAAATCAAAGGGCTGGAATTTCACGCCTCTCCCATTATTCTGAAGTCTTCCAATGTTGACCTCATTCTGGGAATGGATTGCTTGAAAGCGCATACTTCTTCTATAGTTTGCACCACTAAGACCGTGCATCTGCTACACCCTTCTGATGAAATAGTTAGTTACCATGCTCCTCAGGTGCAAAATGCCAAGGCACGGCTTTATGCCTTGCATGCATTGAACGCTGCACCACTCGAGGGCATTGAAAACATTCCCATCATGCGTGAATTCCAAGACATATTTCCTGAAGAACTTCCAGGGATTCCCCCTGCTAGAGCTGTCGAGTTCATCATCGACTTGAAACCAGGCACCACTCCTATAGCCAAACGACCCTACAAGATGCTACCGCATGAACTCATTGCACTTAAGGAGGAAATCGACACATCTCTTTGAAGTGGTTTCATTCGCCCAAGTTTCTCTCCTTGGGGAGCACTTTCTCTCTTTGTCAAGAAGAAGGATGGGACAAACCGTTTCGTCCAAGACTACCGTCCTATCAATAAATCTACCATTCGGAACAAATATCCTCTTCCACGAATCAATGATCTGTATGATCAACTAGCTGGTTCATGAGTGTTCTCTAAACTTGACTTGAGGTTGGGTTACCACCAGATTTGTGTTCGCGAAGAGGATATCCCACAGACCGCCTTTGTGACTCGCTATGGTTCATACGAGTAGACCGTTATGTCTTTTGGCTTAACCAATGCTCCAGCCACCTTCTCTTGTCCGATGAACTATATCTTCATGGAATACCTCGACAAGTTCATCGTGGTTTATCTGAATGACATCCTTGTGTACTCCAAGAATGAAGAATAACATGCTGAACATCTTCGCCTTGTTTTGGAAAAGCTTCGAGAGCATAAACTCTATGCTAAGTATTCCAAGTGTGAATTCTGGGTTCCCAAAGTAACCTATCTTGGGCATGTCATCTCCAAGGATGGTATTGCCGTCAACCCCGAGTGAGTTTAGGCCATTCTTGATTGGACTCCTCCAAAGAACGTCAAGCAAGTCAAAAGTTTTCTCGGACTAGCCAGCTATTGCCTTCGATTCATCGAGAACTTCTCCAAGATCGCCAGGCCTCTGACTAACCTGTTGCATATGGGCGTCAAGTTCCAATGGACAGACAAATGTCAGGAAAGTTTCTAGGCACTCAAAGACAAGTTGACTTCTGCCCCAGTGCTAGCTCCACCTGATACTAAGGACTTTGTCATTTACTGCGACACTTCTCGTCAAGGATTAGGCTGTGTCCTAATGCAAGAGCGCAAAGTGATTGCTTATGCCTCTCGTCAATTGCGCCCTCACAAAGAGAACTACCCAGTTCACGACCTCAAGCTTGTTGCTGTCATTCATGCACTGAAGCAGTGGGGACATTACCTTCCCGATAATTGTTGCGAGATATTCACTCAGTTACTGTTGCTAATCTCGTGTTAGTTCAAAACCAGTTCAAAATCCAAATTCAAAAAGAAGTCAAACAATTAAAGTTTTGAAAAGTCAAAACTAAAATGTTCTTATTGTGATAAATAATTCATAAGATATATTGATGGAGAAACCAAGTCTTTACAAAATGTTTAAATGTACTAAACTAATTAAATCAGTAGCTAAAACCATTATTTAAATGCCTTTTATATTTTGTAAAATACTAAACTATATTATTTTGGGATGAAACTTTTTGTGATTGTGACATAATTTGTAGCATCAATTTAGGTGCCACTTTGATATTTTATTAAAACTAAAATAATTAGGAACTAAAAGAAAACAGAAAAGAAAATAAGAAAAAGTAAAAGAAAATAAAACAAACAAAATAAAAAGGAAAAGCCCCCCTGGGCTTTAGCCCAGTCGACCGGCCCACCTCCCACCACTTAACCCCCGCACTTCGTAACCCTTGACCGAACCCCCCCACTTTCCACTCCCCCCCCCCCCGCACCATCCGCTTCCCCCACACGATCCCCTCACCTCCCTCTGTCCCCCCTGATCCAGATCGGGGAAAATGCCCCTGACACCGCCTGTCTCCGCCCCACTGCGCCTTCGACCTCCTCCGCGACGCCACCTCGCCGACGTCGCCCCTCCCGGCCTCCTTCCTCTCCGCCCGCACCGCCATCGTCTGCTACCTCCTCTCCGACCGCAAGCACGAGCTCGAGACCTACCTCGCCGGGTCGACCTCATCCCCCTTCTCTGCCCCGCCGGTCATCACCATCGATCTGCTACTCCGGCGCCTCCCCGAGCCCACTGTTGTTGCCCTACGACCGCCGGTGAGGCCCTGACCTCTCCTTCTCTCCCCTTGCTCCTGGTCGCGCCGAAGCACATGCGCGCCCGCACCCTGCACTGTTGTTGCTTGCTATGACCACTGCAGCCTCCGACCCGCACCCCGCGCGCCCGCTTCCGAGCCCCGTTGCCCGCCGTCCCAGCACCCCGGCCACCCACTAGCCGCCGGCGGCCTCTCGTGCAACCCCGCACCAGTGCCAGGCCACGCCGCCTCGCTCCCGCTCCCGCCTCCGCCACTCTGCCCCGTGCACCACTGCACCGTTGCGCCATGCCATTCCACCTCCGCCGCTCTGCCCCGTCCGCCGCTGCTCCGTTGCGCTGCGCCGTCCGCCACCCGCGTCCATGGTCTGGACCACGTCACCGGTAGCACCCACGCCGGCCGGCTACGTCGACCGCGCCTGCTCAGCTCCCGCTCCGGCCTCGCCCCGCTACCAGGCAGGCGGCGGCTTCGCCGCAACCGCACCCGCCTACACCCGCGCGCCGCTAGCGCCCAAACCCGATAGGCCCCTCTGGGCCTATGAAAAAGGGCCCCATGCCCAGAACGTTTAAAAATAAAAATAAAAATAAATAATAAAATTTAACTAATTAATTAGTTAACTAAATTAATTAACTTAATTAATTGTGATTAATTAAACTAATTAACTATTAGTCAGTCAATCAGTCAATGACATGCGGACTCCACCTGTCAGGTTGACCAAGTCAACGGTTAACGTTGACTGCTGACGGCATAATTAAATTAATTCTGTTATTTCTAATTAAATTACTTCTGTTATTTCTAGAAAAAGATAAAATCATATTTAAATTGATATAAAATCAACCGTAGCTCGGATGGAAAAGCTTTGTACATGAAAGTTGCTCAGAAGGATGAGATTAATCTGAATACACAGCCCGTTCGTCCGCCACACATCCCTAGCATAGCGAACATGCAAATTTCCCCCTCCGGTTCATCTGTTCGAAAACGTGAAACACCGGGGATACTTTCCCAGTTGTTTCCCCCTTCCTCGGTATCACCTCCTACTGCGTTAGGGCACACCTGGCACCGTTACTTGTCATGTCATGCATCTGTTTGCATTGTATTCATTGTTTCTTCCCCCTCTTCTCTCCGGTAGACTACGAGACTGACACCGCTGCTGGTGCCCCGATCGACTACGTTGTTGATGACCCCTCCTTGCCAGAGCAACCAGGCAAGCCCTCCTCTTGATCACCAGATATCGCCTATTCTTCTCTCAACTTCTTGCATTAGAGTAGTGTAGCATGCTACTTCTTTTCGTTAATCATATCCTGATGCATAGCCTATTTTTGTTACTACTGTTTTTACTTTTACCTGCAATCCTAATTTCTTAGTATAGGATGCTAGTATTCCATCAGTGGCCCTACATTCTTGTCCATCTACCATGCTATACTACCGGGTCGTGATCACTTGGGAGGTGATCACAGGTATATACTTATATACATGATATGTGATAGATGTGGTGACTAAAGTCAAGTCGGCTCGTAGAGTACCCGCGAATGATTCAAGATTGGAACCGAAAGGACGTAAGTCCCGACGGCCCTCTGAGTGGATCTTTGTGGCGGAGTGACAGGGCAGGTTGAGACCACCTAGGAGAGAGGTGGGCATGGCCCTGGTTGGCGTCCGTGATTACTTTAAAATAACACGCTTAACGAGATCTTGGTATTTGATCTGAGTCTAGCCACTGGCCTATACACACTAACCAACTACGCGGGAACAGTTATGGGCACTCGACATCGTGGTATCAGCTGAAGACTTCTTGACACCAGCGACTGAGCGGCGCGCCCTGGATTGGACTAGAACACATGCTCTTGTATTAGGGAGGCTAGGTATGCTTCCGGCCGCCCACGCAACATGCAGGTGTGCAATGGGGGATTGGCCCAGACCCCTGCGCACTTAGGATTTAGACCGGCGTGCTGACCTCTCTGTTGTGCCTAGGTAGGGCTGTGACGTGTTGATCTTTCAACGCCGGGCATGACCTAGGAAAGTGTGTCCGGCCAAAGAGGATTGAGCGTGTTGGGTTATGTGGTGCACCCTGCAGGGAAGTTTATCTATTCGAATAGTCGTGTCCCTCGGTAAAAGGACGACCCGAAGTTGTACCTTGACCTTATGACAACTAGAACCGGATACTTAATAAAACACACCCTTTCAAGTGCCAGATACAACCCGGTGATCACTCTCTCACAGGGCGACGAGGGGAGGATCGCCGGGTAGGATTATGCTATGCAATGATACTTGGTTAACTTACTATCTACTCTCTTCTACTGCTTCAAGATGGAGGCTGCCAGAAGCATAGTCTTCGATAGGACTAGCTATCCCCCTCTTATTCTAGCATTCTGCAGTTCAGTCCACATATACTACCCCTTTCATTGATACCAATGCATATGTAGTGTAGTTCCTTGCTTGCGAGTACTTTGGATGAGTACTCACGGTTGCTTTGCTCCCCCTTTTCCCCCTTTCTATACCTGGTTGCACTACAAAAAAGACACTTCTGTGATGATATGTGTTTGTCATTGTAGGTCACGTTTTCTGTCATGCATGTACATCCATGGCGATTTTATGACAGAATCAAGATAGTCATACATGTGCTGTCGTAGAAGTGTTACATGACATTACCAAAATTATCATCACGGAAGTGTTCACTTCCATGACGATAAATCGCGCGTCATAGAAGTGCTTTCGTCAAGGGTGACCGACACGTGGCATCCACCGTAATGGCTCACCGTTAAGCTATCGGGTTCGGTTTTGGACCCGATAACCCGTTAACAGCCTGGACCAATGGTGATTTTCCACATGTAAAATTCTCATTGGCCAGAGGAAATATGTGTCTGCTCCTCGGTGGGCCAGATGTCGCCCGTCCATTGGAGGAGACATGCCTATGATACGTCGACACGTGGCAGGGCCCAACAGAGGCCCATATAGGTTAAAAAGGCCGGCCCAGTCAAACGCCAGTAGTACTTACTCAGGTACTAGTGGGCCAGCCCAATAATGGCCTATTTAATAAAGGCCCATTTACGGCCCGAAGCCAGATCTGTCCCGTTAATTATTCACCGAATAGGCCCAATTATAGCCCAGTGAATTTTGGCCTATTAGAGGCCTGATGTAGATATGGGCCCATTTCAGCCCGGTGTGTCTTTCGGCCTGGGAATGGCCCGTGCTGCCCATGGGCCATATATGGTCCGACGCGA
This sequence comes from Triticum monococcum, assembly GCA_034509565.1. Taxonomy (NCBI): domain Eukaryota; kingdom Viridiplantae; phylum Streptophyta; class Magnoliopsida; order Poales; family Poaceae; genus Triticum; species Triticum monococcum. Next base: position 142,277,090 of record CM067841.1, on the reverse strand, counting down.
CATCCGGCCCACTAATGGCCTATGATAAAGGTGCCAACAGTTCAGCCCAATGTGACTTTGGACCTGTTAAAGGCCTGTCGTATAATTCGGCCCATTGATCCATGTACTAAGCTTTTGTTGGGGAACACAGTATTTCATACAAATTACCATGATCACGCAAGATCTATCTAGGAGATGCATAGCAACGAGAGGGGAAGAGTATGTCTACGTACCCTCGTAGACCGAAAGTGGAAGCGTTATGAAACGCGGTTGATGTAGTCGAACATCTTCGCGATCCAACCGATCAAGTACCGAATGCACGACACCTCCGGCATCTGCACATGTTCAGCTCCGTGATGTCCCTCGTACTCTAGATCCAGTTGAGGCTGAGGGAGAGTTTCGTCAGCAGGACAACGTGCTGACGGTGATGATGAAGTTACTGACGCAAGGCTTTGCCTAATCACTACAACGATATGACCGAGGTGGAATTCTATGGAGGGGGGCACCGCACACGGCTAAACAATCAACTTGTGTGTCTATGGGCTGCCCCTGCTCACGTATATAAAGGAGGGAGGAGGAGGAGGCCGGCCTTGGAGGGGCACGGCTATAGGGGAAGTCCAACTAGGATTCCCAATCCTAGTTGGAGTCCCATTCCTTTTACAAGAGGGGAAAGAAGGAAGGAGTAGGAGAGGGAGAAGGAAAGAGAGGGGGCCCCGCCCCCTCCCTAGTCCAATTTGGACTTGCCATGGGGGGCGGCCAACCCTTGAGGCCCTTCTCTCCTTTCCCGTATGGCCCATTAAGGCCCACTACTTCCCCTGGTGAATTCCCGTAACTCTCTAGTACTATGAAAAATACCTGAATCACTCGGAACCTTTCCGATGACCAAATATAGCCTTCCAATATATCAATCTTTACGTCTCAACCATTTTGAGACTCCTCGTTTTGTCCGTGATCTCATCTGGGACTCCTAACAACCTTCGGTACATCAAATCACATAACTCATAATACAAATCGTCATCGAACGTTAAGCGTGCGGACACTACGGGTTCGAGAACTATGTAGACATAACCGAGACACATCTTCGTTCAATAACTAATTGAGGAACCTGGATGCTCATATTGGCTCCTACATATTCTATGAAGATCTTTATCGGTCAAACCGCATAACAACATACGTTGCTCCCTTTGTCATCGGTATGTTACTTCACACCTTAACATCTGTATCCGAATCATGTTAGATCTTCATTCTCTTTCTATTTTCTGTCGTGGTCGGGTTTTGAGTCTTTACTCAACTTCACACCTTGCAACACAGGCAAGAACTCCTTCTTTGACGGTTCCATTTTGAACTACTTCAAAAACTTGTCAAGGTATGTACTCATTGAAAAATTTATCAAGCGTCTTGTTCTATCTCTATAGATATTGATGCTCAATATGTAAGCAGCTTCACCAAGGTCTTTCTTTGAAAATCTCCTTTCAAACACTCATTTATGGTTTCCAGAAAATTCTACATTATTTCCGATCAACAATATGTCATTCACATATACTTATCAGAAATGTTGTAGTGCTCCCACTGACTTTCTTGTAAATACAGGATTCACCGCAAGTCTGTATAAAACTATATGCTTTGATCAACTCATCAAAGCATATATTCCAATTCCGAGATGCTTGCACCAGTCCATAGATGGATCGCTGGAGCTTGTACAGTTTGTTAGCGCCTTTAGAATTGACAAAACTTTATTGCTGTATCATATACAACTCTTCTTTTAAGAAATCCATTAAGGAATGCAAATTTGACATCCATTAGCCAAATTTCATAAAATGTGGTAATTTCTAACATGATTCGGATAGACTTTAAGCATCGCTACGAGTGAGAAAATCTCATCGTAATCAACACCTTGAACTTGTCAAAAAACATTTGTGACAATTCGAGCTTTGTAGATAGTAACACTACTATCAGCGTCCGTCTTCCTCTTGAAGATCCATTTATTCTGTACGGCTTGTCGACCATTGGGCAAGTCCACCAAAGTCCATACTTTGTTCTCATACATGGTTCCCATCTCAAATTTCATGGCCTCAAGCCATTTTGCAGAATCTGGGCTCATCATCGCTTCCTCATAGTTCATAAGTTCATCATGGTCTAGTAACATGACTTCAAGTACAGGATTACTGTACCACTCGGGTGCGAATCTTACTCTGGTTGACCTACGAGGTTTGGTAGTAACTTGATCAGAAGTTTTCATGATCATCATCATTAGCTTCCTCACTAATTGGTGTAGGAATCACTGGAACTGATTTCTGTGATGAACTATTTTCCAATAAGGGAGCAGGTATAATTACCTCATCAAGTTCTACTTTCCTCCCACTCACTTCTTTTGAGAGAAACTCCTTCACTAGAAAGGATCCACTTTTAGCAACAAAGATCTTGCCTTCGGATCTGTGATAGAAGGTGTACCCAACAGTTTCTTTTGGGTATCCTATAAAGACGCACTTCTCCGATTTGGGTTTGAGCTTATCAGGTTGAAACTTTTTCACATAAGCATCGCAACCCCAAACTTTTAAGAAACGACAACTTAGGTTTCTTGCCAAACCATAGTTCATACGATGTCATCTCAATGGATTTAGATGGTGCCCTACTTAACATGAATGCAGCTATCTCTAATGCATAACCCCAAAACAATAGTGATAAATCGGTAAGAGACATCATAGATCATACCATATCTAATAAAGTACGGTTATGGCGTTCGGACACACCATTACGCTATGGTGTTCCAAGTGGCGTGAGTTGCGAAACTATTCCACATTGTTTCAAATGAAGACCAAACTCGTAACTCAAATATTCACCTCCACGATCAGATCATAGAAACTTTATTTTCTTTTTACGATGATTTTCCACTTCACTCTGAAATTCTTTGAACATTTCAAATGTTTCATACTTATGTTTCATCAAGTAGATATACCCATATATGCTCAAATCATCTGTGAAGGTCAGAAAATAACGATACCCACCACGAGCCTCAACACTCATTGGACCGCACACATCAGTATGTATTATTTCCAACAAGTCTATTGCTCGCTCCATTGTTTCGAAGAACGGAGTCATAGTCACCTTTCCCATGAGGCATGGTTCGCAAGCATCAAGTGATTCATAATCAAGTGATTCCAAAAGTCCATCAGCATGGAGTTTCTTCATGCGCTTTACACCAATATGACCTAAACGGTAGTGCCACATATAAGTTGCACTATTATTATTAACTTTGCATCTTTTGTCTTCAATAGTATGAATATGTGATCACTACGACCGAGATTCAATAAACCATTTATATTGAGTGTATGACCATAGAAGGTTTTATTCATGTAAATAGAACAACAATTATTCTTCGACTTAAATGAATAACCGTATTGCAATAAACATGATCCAATCATATTTATGGTCAATGAAAACACCAAATAACATTTATTTAGGTTCAACACTAATCTCAAAGGTAAACGGAGTGTGCGATGGTGATCTTATCAACCTTGGAATCACTTCCAACTCACATCATCACCTCACCCTTAACTAGTCTCTGTTTATTTTGCAACTCCCGTTTCGAGTTACTACTCTTAGTAACAGAACCAGTATCGAATACTGAGCGATTGCTATAAACACTAGTAAACTACACATCAATAACATGTATATCAAATATACCTTTGTTCACTTTGTGGTCCTTCTTATCCGCCAAGTATCTAGGGCAGTTCCACTTCCAGTGACCATTTCCTTTGCAGTAGAAGCACTCAGTTTCAGGCTTTGGTCTAGCTTTGGGCTTCTTCATGGGAGTGGCAACTTGCTTGCCATTCTTCTTGAAGTTCCCCTTATTTCCCTTGCCCTTTTACTTGAAACTAGCGGTCTTGTCAACTATCAACACTTGATGCTTTTCTTGATTTCTACCTTCGCTCATTTCAGCATCGCGAAGAGCTCAGGAATTGTTTTCGTCATCCCTTACATTTTATAGTTCACCATGAAGTTCTAGTAACTTGGTGATTGTTCTAGAGAACTCTTTTAATCACTATCTTATCTAGAAGATTATCTCCCACTCGATTCAAGTGATTGTAGCACTCAGACATTCTGAGCACATGCTCACTGGTTGAGCTATTCTCCTCCATCTTGTAGGCAAAATACTTGTCAGAGGTCTCATTCCTCTCGACTCGGGCATGAGTTTGAAATAGAAATTTCATCTGTTGGAACATCTTATATGCTCTGTGGCGTTCAAAACGTTTTTGAAGTCCCGGTTCTAAGCCATAAAGCATGGTGCACTAAACTATCAAGTAGTCATCATACCGAGCTTTGCCAAACGTTCATAATGTCTACATCTGCTCCTGCAATAGGCCCATCACCTAGCGGTGAATCAAGGACATATTGTTTCTATGCAGCAATGAGGATAATCCTCAGATGACGGACCTAGTCCGCATCATTGCTACTATCATCTTTCAACTTAGTTTTCTCTAGGAACATATCAAAAATAAACGGGGAAGCTATACGCGAGCAATTGATCTACAACATAGATATGCAAATACTATCAGGACTAAGTTCATGATAAATTAAAGTTCAATTAATCATATTACTTATGAACTCCCACTTAAATAGACATCCCTCTAGTCATCGAAATGATCACGTGATCCAAATCAACTAAACCATGTCCGATCATCATGTGAGATGGAGTAGTTTTCAATGGTGAACATCACTATGTTGATCATATCTACTATATGATTCATGTTCGACCTTTCTGTCTCATTGTTCCGAGGCCATATCGGCATATGCTAGGCTCGTCAAGTTTAACCCGAGTATTCTGCATGTGCAAAACTGGCTTGCACCCGTTGTATGTGAACGTAGAGCTTATCACACCCGATCATCACATGGTGTCTCAGCACGAAGAACTGTCGCAATGGTGCATACTCAGGGAGAACACTTATACCTTTAAATTATAGTAAGGGTTCATATCATAATGCTACCGTCGTACTAAGCAAAATAAGATGCATAAAGGATAAACATCAGATGCAATCAAAATATGTAACATGATATGGCCATCTTCATCTTGTGCCTTTGATCTCCATCTCCAAAGTACCGTCATGATCTCCATCATCACCGGCATGACACCATGATCTCCATCATCTTGATCTTTATCAACATGTTGTCACACGGTCGTCTCGCCAACTATTGATTTTGCAACTATTGCTATCGCATAGCGATAAAGTAAAGCAATTATATGGCGCTTGCATCTTACGCAATAAAGAGACAACCATAAGGCTCCTGCCAGTTGCCGATAACTTTGACAAAACATGATCATCTCATACAACAATTTATATCTCATCACGTCTTGACCATATCACATCACAACATGCCCTGCAAAAATAAGTTAGACGCCCTCTACTTTGTTGTTGCAAGTTTTACGTGGCTGCTACGGGCTTAGCAAGAACCGTTCTTACCTACGGCATAAAAACCACAACGTGGTATAGTGATTGCTTTTTGTTCTTCAGAAAGAACCCTATTCATTGAATCCAATTCAACTAAAGTTGGAGAAATATACACCCGCCAGCCACCTGTGTGCAAAGCACGTCTGTAGAACCAGTCTCATGAACGCGGTCATGTAATATCGGTCCGGGCCGCTTCGTCTAACATTACAGCCGAATCAAGAAACAACTAGTGACGACAAGCAATATGTATATACCCACGCCCACAAATCCTTTGTGTTCTACTCGTGCATATAACATCTACGCATAAACTTGGCTCGGATGCCACTGTTGGGGAACGCAGATTCCTACGACCACGCAAGATCTATCTAGGAGATGCATAGCAACGAGAGGGGGAGAGTATGCCTATGTACCCTCATAGTCCGAAAGCGGAAGCGTTATGAAACACGGTTGATGTAGTCGAACGTCTTCGCGATCCAACTGATCAAGTACCGAATGCACGGCACCTCCGCGATCTGCACACGTTCAGCTCGGTGACGTCCCTCGTACTCTTGATCCAATTGAGTCCGAGGGAGAGTTTCTTCAGCACGATGGCGTGATGACAGTGATGATGAAGTTACCGATGCAGGGCTTCGTCTAAGCACTACAATGATATGACCGAGGTGGAATTCTATGGAGGGGGGCACCGCACATGGCTAAACAATCAACTTGTGTGTCTATGGGGTGCCCCCTGCCCACGTATATAAAGGAGGGAGGGGAAGGAGGACGGCCTTCGAGGGGCACGCCTATAGGGGGTGTAACATCCCAAATTTTCAATTTGGAATGTTATACACTAGATCATCATGCATATCATATTTTCTTGCATTTTGGTCTGTCCTAGAAATTTCACGCAACTCAAGGACCCTCGGAGAGAGTTGGGGATTTCGTTATTTTCATATTTGAGTTTTCTCAAATTTTGAAAAGAGGATCATTTGATTTTATTTATTTCATCTTCAATTATTTTCCAATATCAAATATGAGAGGGGAATAACATGACTTTCCCGAATCTAGGAAAAATGAAGATCTAATAAGTAAATCAAATTTTGTTTTCTGGTGTTCATTTGCATTTTATTTGGATAGGGAAAAATGTGTGTTTTAAAAATTAGCATCTAGGCCCGGAGAAAAGTTCATTTTGTTCGACTCATTTTTAGGAGTCGGGGAAAATTTACTTTGGGAATTTTGGAGTTCGTTTAGATGTTCTTTTCTTTGTTCTTTTCTGTGCGCGTAACCGATTAAAAAAATTCTCCGCGCAGCGCCCGCTTGGGCCAAGGCCCAGCAGGCCGGCCTCCTCCCCGCACGCGCGCGTGCGCCGCGCAGCCCCAGCGCCACCGAAGCCAAGTCCTAGAAGGACTCTAGGCCCCCCCCCTCCTCTTTCTTGCCCCCTCCCCCAAGTCTCCTCTCCCCCTCCCCTCTTTAAATACCCCCACACCACCCCTTTTCCCACACCAACCCGTGCCCCTCACCACCCCGCAACCCAAGCCGCCTAGCGCCGCCGCCGCCTTACAACGCCGCCGCCGCCTACGCCGCCACCGCCGCCGGACCCCCCTCGCCGGAGCCTCGCCGACGTAGCCGCGCCGCGTCTCTTTTTCCCCTCGGTTCGGTTTTTCTTATAAACCGTTCCGGTTTTCTTTTCGTTCGTTGTTTCGGTTTTTCTTCCTAAACCCTAGATCGGTTTTCGTTTTCTTTTCCGGTTTAGTTGTTTAGCGACCGTTCGCCGGACCGTTCGTCCTAACGAATGTGATCACCGGTTATTCCCGGTTAACGAACGTCCGTTCGTTTAACCGTTCTTCTTTTTCTTTTCATCGGATTTATTCCACAATCGCGATCTCAGATCCGATCTTTGTTCTAGTCTATCTTCTCGCTTGTTTATCGGAATCAGGTGATTTAAGCGCCTGGAGTTTCGTTACGAAACTGCCGTTCCGACTAATCAACTTAAATAAGTTTTTGCTACTGTAAAACTTGACCTAGTTTCAACTTGCTAGAACCGAGTTGTTTTCTTCCGCCGTTTGTTTTCAGTTGCTTTGTTCGGTTCTTTCTCTCTTTGCAACCGGAGTTCTTAAGTTGAACTATCTGGTTCGATCTCTTGTTCGAGTTTTACCTGTGCATTAGATGAGTATTTATTGTATGCTTGTTGTTTGTCTGCGATAGATTACCCGGATTGCGCCGCCTGTTACTTCAAATCTCTAGGACTCGCGGATCATCAGCAAGGCAAGTAACACTTTGATCATACCTTTTCTACAACCCAGTTTTATTGCATTAGATCAATCCTCACACATTGCATGATTAGGATCTAATTAAATTGTGGGATGGGAAGTAGATGAGGTAGTACCAATTACCTGCTTATTATGAAACCTTTGGGAGTTACTTCTACGTTTGCTTATTATGCCATGCTATGCTAGTAGACGTGGATTGGGTGAGTGATATCCATGACAGATGTGAGTGTGATAATTTTAAGGGTTTATCTAAGGTGGCAACTTAAACACACATTTGGGTGGATTGAGGCACCTGATGTCTATCAGGACTTGCCTGTTTTCTTTTGGACCGCCACCCAGGCTCAAAGGGATCATAAGATCTTTCATGCTAGAAACTTCCGTGTGCAGCCACAAGCCAATATGGGCTCTGGCATAGTTGACTAAGTCATGCGAACTCTTACAGGGTAGACTAGCAGATGTAGGGGAAAGTAGGTGTACCGGTCTATCCATCGTAAGGTGCTAGCGCTTCTGAAAGACCGTGTCTCGGTCATCCGTTTCTCAAACACCAGTAGAGCGAGAAATCCAACAGAGGCGATCGAGTCTTGTGGGGAAAAGTGCGCAAACCTCTGCAGAGTGTAATAAACTAATCATGATTAGCCGTGTCCCCGGTTATGGACATCTTGAGTATCTAGTACTTGAATATCGTGTGAATCTCATCACGTTACTTCTAATTAATATTGTTGGGTTTTAATTGTTCACTTAATTGGGATCGGAATGCTGTCAACCATTCTCGATGTTCAACTACCATGATAGTTAAATAAATTTATTCCTTTGCAGTAGGGAAAAACTGGCTTTACGCAAAACTGTAACCATAGAGCTTTCCACCAGCCAAATATGCATATAGTATAGCTGTTTTATTCCATTACTCTCTATGTGTTACCTTGCCAACATATTCCATGTGCAGACCCGTTTTCGGGCTGCAACTTTCATGTTGTAGACTTTTCAGACGACGAGTAAGGTGTTTTAGGTCGTGGTTCTATACTCAGTGATGCCGTTGGAGTTGATGGACCCATTTATCTTCCAAGTCTTCCGTTGTTATCGATATTAGATGGCCTTAAGCCATATTTATTGTAATAAGTTCTCTTTGAGACACCGATGTAATAAGTGTGTGATTGCTACTTTGCTATAAATCCTTCAAAGTACTGTGTGGTGTCAGCATTACTGATCCAGGGATGACACCGGAGCACAGAGACTTGATCCATTCGGGTCGGGTCGCTACAGAGATGGTATCAGAGCACACGCTGACTGTAGGACACGACCACTAAGTTAAAGCCATAGATCACTATTCTCTCCTCATTTTCTAACTCCTCATCTTTTCTACTCTTTAGGATGAAGGACGCGAAGATCAAGTACGCTCAACCGGATGAAGGCACACCTTTTGGATTTCACTTGAAGGAAGTCACCAAGTACCTAAACATTGGATTACCAAGTTTCACGGGAACCTTCAACGCCACTCTGCCTGAAGAGGAGCGCTGGAAGATTCAAGCTCATGTTCCGGGAAGGACATTCGCGCCAATCACGAAGCCCATAGATAGTGTTTTCAATGCACCAACCTGGAGTCTGGGAAAGAGCATGGCAGCCCATATCACCATAGGACGCATTGGAGAAGTTTATCAAGATGACCTCAAGGACACTATCTACCAAATTTGCGGACGCCGAGATGAAAAATGGGAGTTAGTCAGCACCAAGAAGGATAGATCCATTGCAGCTTTCATCCAGGAGTTAAACCAGCACATTCGATGCCACGAGAACCAGATGTGCAACGATATGATAGAGTTGAAGAATGCGAAGGCAAGGATCATCGAGCTAGAAGAAGAACTGAAGGCTACACGCAAGGACTACATGGACGAGATCGTAGCTCTAGCAAGACACAACGGCGATCTTAAGCAAGAGATTGAAGAACTCAAGAGGGAGTTAGCATCCAGGAAGGAGGACATGTACGTCGCATGTCCAGACAACTACATCATTCTCGACGACACCGATTCGGATCCAAGTGAACCTGACTTTGAAGACGAAGCTGGAGCGGACATCATGGAGTCTTCCACCGGTTCAAATTTCTAGATGACCACCAAATATTAGTAGTATTTTCCCCCATGTATACCTTATAGTTCGAGCACTTTTGTGATATCTAGACCGTTTGTAAGCTCTTGTGTGAATTGAATGAAGTGATTTTCTGTGCATTTGCTCATGTGCATTGGGGTCGTGTTTTCTCTTTAGACCTCACTCTATTCTTATTTCTCATCTTTTCTAAACCCTCAGATGCCTCCGAGACGTGACAATGGATTTCCACCGGAACTCACTCAGTTGATCCAGCAACAGAATCAATTGATGCAGATGTTAGTCCAGAATCAGCAAAACAACAACAACAACCCACCCCCACCACCGCCACCTGTTGACCACTTAGCCCGTTTCCTTAGGCTGAATCCACTGGTGTTTTCTAGTAGCACCGAGCCGATAGTAGCAGACGATTGGCTCCGCAAGATAGGAAGGGAGTTGACCACTGCAGGATGCACGGATGGTGAGAAAGTGAAGTTTGCCGCACACCAGTTAGAAGGACCCGCGGCAGCATGGTGGGAGAATTTCACAGCCACCTTCCCAGTTGACACTGTCACATGGGATCAGTTCCAGCAAGCTTTCCGCACTGCACATGTGTCAGCAGGAGCTATGGCCATGAAGAAGCGTGAGTTTCGCAACTTACGCCAAGGAGGAAGGACAGTTGGCCAGTACGTTGACGACTTCAGCAAGTTAGCACGTTATGCCCCAGATGACGTTGCTACGGATGCAACCAAGCAAGAGAAGTTCCTGGAAGGACTGAATGATGAGTTGAGTATGCAGTTGATGGTAGCAAGTTTCAAAAACTACCAGGAGTTGGTAGATCGTGCCATCATGATTGAAGGGAAGCAACAACAGATTGAGAACCGCAAGAGGAAGTATGGACAGGGGAAGTATAACTCTGGAGCCCAGCAGAAGCCCCGTTTTACCCCTAAATCGGGATTTCAGTGTCAGCATACCCATGGAGGAGGTAGTTCGCACAACCATAACAGCCACAAGAATGGTAATGGGAATGGAGGAAGCAACGGCCAGAACCGTACCACCCCATCAACCCCAGCCAAGAGAGATCTGAGTCAAGTCACCTGTTTCAAGTGTTCCAAGACCGGACATTACGCAAATGAATGTCCTGAAGGCCAGAATGGAAATGGCAATGGAAGTTCAGGGAAGAAGCCGAACCCTTTCAATAGGGGACAGGTGAACCACGTTAACGTGGAGGAGGTTGAAGATCAGCCTGATGCAGTAATCGGTAAGTTTTTGGTTAAGTCATTTACCGCACTCGTTCTTTTCGATACTGGTGCATCACATTCATACATATCAAGGGGATTTGTGGAAAAATATAGCCTGCCCACTAGGATTCTTAAAACACCTATGCTAGTAAGCTCGCCAGGAGCAGAGTACATGGCTAGTCAAGGATGTTTTCAAGTTCCATTAAGCATAGGAAGGCATGTTTTCCCAACAGATTTAATTCTTCTGGAATCCCAAGGTCTAGATGTAATTCTCGGTATGGATTGGTTGTCGATGTATGGAGGAAACATCGATTGTGCTAGTAAGTCAATTTTGCTTACAACGCCAGAAGGAAGAAGGATCAAGTATGTATCCCGGCATGTGCCAAATAGGACACAAGTAAATTGCCTAACAGGAGTTGTGCAGGAGGAAGTACCAGTGGTAAAGGATTTTCCTGATGTATTTCCGGAAGAGTTGCCAGGCATGCCACCGGATAGAGACATTGAGTTTTTGATTGAGTTATTGCCAGGCACAGGCCCAATATCAAAGAGACCATACCGGATGCCAGCAAAGGATTTGGTAGAAATTAAGAATCAGATTAAGGAGTTATTGGAGAAAGGTTACATTCGCCCAAGTTCTTCGCCTTGGGGATCACCCGTACATCTAGTGGAGAAGAAGGATGGATCATTACGGATGGTTGTTGATTACCGTGGATTGAAGAAGTAACCATCAAGAACAAGTACCCACTGCCAATGATAAATGATCTGTTTGATCGTTTGCAAGGAGCTAAAGTGTTTTCCAAGATCGATTTGCGATCAGGGTACCACCGGTTGAAGATCCGAGAACAGGATATACCCAAGACAGCATTCACCACAAGATATGGACTGTATGAGTATACCGTTATGTCATTTGGATTGACTAACGCACCTGCCTATTTTATGAACCTGATGAACAAAGTGTTTATGGAGTTTTTGGATAAGTTCGTCGTAGTGTTCATTGATGATATCCTGGTTTATTCAAAGAATGAAGAAGAGCATAAGGAACATTTGCATTTGGTTTTGGAGAAACTAAGGGAACATCAGTTATATGCCAAATTTAGCAAATGTGAGTGTTGGTTGAAGGAAATAGGATTCCTCGGACACGTTATATCCGGAGAAGGGATAGCAGTTGACCCCACAAAGGTTGAGACCGTAACCGAATGGGAAGCACCAACGACAGTTGGAGAGATCTGGAGTTTTCTTGGACTCGCAGGATACTACCGGAGATTCATTGAGAACTTTTCAAAGATTGCGAAGCCTATGACGGAGTAGTTAAAGAAGGATACTAAGTTCAATTGGACTGAGGAGTGTGAGGCTAGTTTCCAGGAGTTGAAGAAACGATTGGTTACCTCACCAGTGTTGATTTTGCCAGATCAGACCAAGGATTATGAGGTATATTGCGACGCTTCACGTCGAGGACTTGGAGCAGTGCTTATGCAGGAAGGGAGAGTTGTTTCGTATGCTTCACGACAACTGAAACCTCTTGAGTTGAATTACGCCACCCATGATTTGGAGTTAGCAGCCGTAGTGCATGCATTGAAGATATGGAGACATTTCCTCATTGGAAATCATTGCGAGGTGTACACGGATCACAAGAGTTTGAAGTACATTTTCACGCAGAAGGAGTTGAATCTCAGACAAAGGAGATGGTTGGAGCTCATCAAGGATTATGATATGAGATTGCATTACCATCCCGGTAAAGCTAATGTAGTAGCTGACGCATTGAGCCGTAAGATCCATGTCAATACGTTAATAACGGAGGAAACACCCAAGGAGTTATCAGAAAACCTTCGTGAACTAAGTTTAGAGATAGTTCCGAAAGGCTATGTAGCAGCATTGGAGATTCAGTCAACATTGATGGATAAAATCAGAGAAGCTCAGAAATCTGACAAGGAGATTGCTTCTATAAAGAAGAAAATGAGTGAAGGAAAAGCAAAGGGATTATGTGAGGATGAGCATGATACCCTATGGTTTGAGGACCGTGTTTATGTGCCAAATGACCCGGAGATCAGGAAGTTGATTCTGCAAGAGGCACATGATTCACCATATTTGATTCACCCAGGAAATACCAAGATGTATTTGGATTTGAAGGAAACATTCTGGTGGACCAGAATGAAGAAGGATATTGCAGCATATGTAGTAGTTTGTGATGTGTGTCATAGAGTGAAGGCAGAACATCAGAAGCCAGCCGGATTGTTACAACCATTGCCGATACCCGAATGGAAGTGGGATAAGATAGGCATGGACTTTATCACAGGACTACCCAGGACGAAGGCAGGATATGACTCGATATGGGTAGTAGTTGATCGTTTGACGAAGGTAGCACATTTCATTCCAGTCAAGACCACTTACACCAGTGCTAAGTTGGCAAAGATATACATGACTAGGATCATTTGTTTGCATGGAGTTCCGAGGAGTATTGTATCAGACAGAGGAACCCAATTTACCTCAAAGTTTTGGAATCAGTTGCATGAAACTTTGGGAACCAGGCTAGAGTTCAGCACCGCTTTTCATCCGCAGACAAATGGACAGACCGAGAGAGTCAATCAAATTTTGGAAGATATGCTGACAGCTTGTGCACTAGAGTATGGATCTAGTTGGGACGATAACTTGCCGTATGCGGAATTTTCTTATAACAACAGTTACCAAACCAGTTTGAAGATGGCACCTTTCGAAGCTTTATACGGAAGGAGGTGCAGGACACTGTTGTCATGGGACGAAGTTGGAGATCGTCAGTTCTTTGGACCAGATTTTATTAAGGAGTCTGAACGGAAAGTTAAGTTGATTCGCGATAGGCTCAAGGTAGCCCAATCCAGGCAGAAGAGCTACGCAGCTCCGCGACGTCCCTCGTACTCTAGATCCAGTTGAGGCTAAGGGAGAGTTTCGTCAGTAGGACGACGTGATGACGGTGATGATGAAGTTACCGACGCAAGGCTTTGCCTAATCACTACAACGATGTGACCGAGGTGGAATTCTATGGAGGGGGGGCACCGCACACGGCTAAACAATCAACTTGTGTGTCTATGGGGTGCCCCTGCTCACGTATATAAAGGAAGGAGGAGGAGGAGGCCAGCCTTGGAGGGGCACGGCTATAGGGGAAGTCCAACTAGGATTCCCAATCCTAGTTGGAGTCCCATTCCTTTTCTAAGAGGGGAAAGAGAGAACGAGTAGGAGAGGGAGAAGGAAAGAGAGGGGGGCGCCGCCCCCTCCCTAGTCCAATTTGGACTTGCCATGGGGGGCGGCCAACCCTTGAGGCCCTTCTCTCCTTTCCCGTATGGCCCATTAAGGCCCACTACTTCCCCTGGTGAATTCCCGTAACTCTCTAGTACTATGAAAAATACATGAATCACTCAGAACCTTTCCGATGACCGAATATAGCCTTCCAATATATCGATCTTTATGTCTCAACCATTTCGGGACTCCTCGTTTTGTCCGTGATCTCATCCGGGACTCCTAACAACCTTCGGTACATCAAATCACATAACTCATAATACAAATCGTCATCGAACGTTAAGCGTGCGGACCCTACGGGTTCGAGAACTATGTAGACATAACCGAGACACATCTTCGGTCAATAACTAATTGTGGAACCTGGATGCTCATATTGGCTCCTACATATTCTACGAAGATCTTTATCGGTCAAACCGCATAACAACATACGTTGCTCCCTTTGTCATCGGTATGTTACTTGCCCGAGATTCGATCGTTGGTATCATCATACCTAAATCTCGTTACCGGAAAGTCTCTTTACTCGTTCTGTAATGCAACATCCCGCAACTAACTCATTAGTCACATTGCTTGCAAGGATTATAGTGATGTGCATTACCGAGAGGGCCCAGAGATACCTCTTCGACAATCGGAGTGACAAATCCTAATCTCGATCTATGCCAACTCAACAAACACCATCAGGGACACCTGTAGAGCATCTTTATAATCACCCAGTTATGTTGTGACGTTTGATAGTACACAAGGTGTTCCTACGGTATTCGGGAGTTGCATAATCTCATAGTCAGAGGAACATGTATAAGTCATGATGAAAGCAATAGCAATAAAACTAAACGATCATTTATGCTAAGATAATGGATGGGTCTTGTCCATCACATCATTCTCTAATGATGTGATCATGTTCATCAAATGACAACACATGTCTATGGTCAGGAAACTTAACCATCTTTGATTAATGAGCTAGTCAAGTAGAGGCATACTAGGGACACTCTGTTTTGTCTATGTATTCACAGATGTACTAATTTTCCGGTTAATAAAATTCTAGCATGAATAATAAACATTTATCAGGATATAAGGAAATATAAATAACAACTTTATTATTGCCTCTAGGGCATATTTCCTTCAGTCTCCCACTTGCACTAGAGTCAATAATCTAGTTCACATCGCCATGTGATTTAACACCAATAGTTCACATCTTTATGTGATTAGTTCACATCTCCATGTGATTAATACCCAAAGGGTTTACTAGAGTTAATAATCTAGTTCACATCACTATGTTATTAACACCCAAAGAGTGATCATGTTTTGCTTGTAAGAGAAATTCAGTCAACGGGTCTGCCACATTCAGAGCCGTATGTATTTTGCAAATTTTCTATGTCTACAATGCTCTGCACGGAGCTACTCTAGCTAATCACTCCCACTTTCAATACGATCTAGATCGAGACTTACAGTCATCCAGATCATGTCAAAGCTTGCATCGACGTAACTCCTTACGGTGAACTCTTTGTCACCTCCATAACCGAGAAACATTTCCTTATTCCACTAAGGATAATTTTGACCGTTGTTCAGTGATCCACTCCTGGATCACTATTTTACCCTCTTGCCAAACTCATGGTGAGGTACACTGTAGGTTTGGTACACAACATAGCATACTTTATAGAACCTATGACTGAGGCATAATTAATGACTTTTCATTCTCTTTCTATTTTCTATCGTGGTCGGGTTTTGAGTCTTTACTCAACTTCACACCTTGCAACACAGGCAAGAACTCCTTCTTTGACGGTTCCATTTTGAACTACTTCAAAAACTTGTCAAGGTATGTACTCATTGAAAAATTTATCAAGCGTCTTGTTCTATCTCTATAGATATTGATGCTCAATATGTAAGCAGCTCCACCAAGGTCTTTCTTTGAAAATCTCCTTTCAAACACTCCTTTATGGTTTCCAGAAAATTCTACATTATTTCCGATCAACAATATGTCATTCACATATACTTATCAGAAATGTTGTAGTGCTCCCACTGACTTTCTTGTAAATACAGGATTCACCGCAAGTCTGTATAAAACTATATGCTTTGATCAACTCATCAAAGCGTATATTCCAATTCCGAGATGCTTGCACCAGTCCATAGATGGATCGCTGGAGCTTGTACAGTTTGTTAGCACCTTTAGAATTGACAAAACTTTATTGCTGTATCATATACAACTCTTCTTTTAAGAAATCCATTAAGGAATGCAAATTTGACATCCATTAGCCAAATTTCATAAAATGTGGTAATTTCTAACATGATTCGGATAGACTTTAAGCATCGCTACGAGTGAGAAAATCTCATCGTAATCAACACCTTGAACTTGTCAAAAACTTTTTGTGACAATTCGAGCTTTGTAGATAGTAACACTACTATCAGCGTCCGTCTTCCTCTTGAAGATCCATTTATTCTCTATGGCTTGTCGACCATTGGGCAAGTCCACCAAAGTCCATACTTTGTTCTCATACATGGTTCCCATCGCAAATTTCATGGCCTCAAGCCATTTTGCAGAATCTAGGCTCGTCATCGCTTCCTCATAGTTCGTAAGTTCATCATGGTCTAGTAACATGACTTCAAGTACAGGATTACTATACCACTCGGGTGCGAATCTTACTCTGGTTGACCTACGAGGTTTGGTAGTAACTTGATCAGAAGTTTTCATGATCATCATCATTAGCTTCCTCACTAATTGGTGTAGGAATCACTGGAACTGATTTCTGTGATGAACTATTTTCCAATAAGGGAGCAGGTATAATTACCTCATCAAGTTCTACTTTCCTCCCACTCACTTCTTTTGAGAGAAACTCCTTCTCTAGAAAGGATCCACTTTTAGCAACAAAGATCTTGCCTTCAGATCTGTGATAGAAGGTGTACCCAACAGTTTCTTTTGGGTATCCTATAAAGACGCACTTCTCCGATTTGGGTTTGAGCTTATCAGGTTGAAACTTTTTCACATAAGCATCGCAACCCCAAACTTTTAAGAAACGACAACTTAGGTTTCTTGCCAAACCATAGTTCATATGATGTCATCTCAACGGATTTAGATGGTGCCCTACTTAACATGAATGCAGCTATCTCTAATGCATAACCCCAAAACAATAGTGATAAATCGGTAAGAGACATCATAGATCATACCATATCTAATAAAGTACGGTTATGGCGTTCGGACACACCATTACGCTATGGTGTTCCAAGTGGCGTGAGTTGCGAAACTATTCCACATTGTTTCAAATGAAGACCAAACTCGTAACTCAAATATTCACCTCCACGATCAGATCATAGAAACTTTATTTTCTTTTTACGATGATTTTCCACTTCACTCTGAAATTCTTTGAACGTTTCAAATGTTTCATACTTATGTTTCATCAAGTAGATATACCCATATCTGCTCAAATCATCTGTGAAGGTCAGAAAATAACGATACCCACCGCGAGCCTCAACACTCATTGGACCGCACACATTAGTATGTATTATTTCCAACAAGTCTATTGCTCGCTCCATTGTTTCGAAGAACGGAGTCATAGTCACCTTTCCCATGAGGCATGGTTCGCAAGCATCAAGTGATTCATAATCAAGTGATTCCAAAAGTCCATCAGCATGGAGTTTCTTCATGCGCTTTACACCAATATGACCTAAACGGTAGTGCCACATATAAGTTGCACTATTATTATTAACTTTGCATCTTTTGTCTTCAGTATTATGAATATGTGATCACTACGATCGAGATTCAATAAACCATTTATATTGAGTGTATGACCATAGAAGGTTTTATTCATGTAAATAGAACAACAATTATTCTTTGACTTAAATGAATAACCATATTGCAATAAACATGATCCAATCATATTTATGGTCAATGCAAACACCAAATAACATTTATTTAGGTTCAACACTAATCTCAAAGGTAAAGGGAGTGTGCGATGGTGATCTTATCAACCTTGGAATCACTTCCAACTCACATCATCACCTCACCCTTAACTAGTCTCTGTTTATTTTGCAACTCCCGTTTCGAGTTACTACTCTTAGTAACAGAACCAGTATCGAATACTGAGTGGTTGCTATAAACACTAGTAAACTACACATCAATAACATGTATATCAAATATACCTTTGTTCACTTTGCGGTCCTTCTTATCCGCCAAGTATCTAGGGCAGTTCCACTTCCAGTGACCATTTCCTTTGCAGTAGAAGCACTCAGTTTCAGGCTTTGGTCTAGCTTTGGGCTTCCTCATGGGAGTGGCAACTTGCTTGCCATTCTTCTTGAAGTTCCCATTATTTCCCTTGACCTTTTACTTGAAACTAGTGGTCTTGTCAACTATCAACACTTGATGCTTTTCTTGATTTCTACCTTCGCTCATTTCAGCATCGCGAAGAGCTCGGGAATCGTTTTCGTCATCCCTTACATTTTATAGTTCACCATGAAGTTCTAGTAACTTGGTGATAGTTCTAGAGAACTCTTTTAATCACTATCTTATCTGGAAGATTATCTCCCACTCGATTCAAGTGATTGTAGCACTCAGACATTCTGAGCACATGCTCACTGGTTGAGCTATTCTCCTCCATCTTGTAGGCAAAATACTTGTCAGAGGTCTCATTCCTCTCGACTCGGGCATGAGTTTGAAATAGAAATTTCATCTGTTGGAACATCTTATATGCTCTGTGGCGTTCAAAACGTTTTTGAAGTCCCGGTTCTAAGCCATAAAGCATGGTGCACTAAACTATCAAGTAGTCATCATACCGAGCTTTGCCAAACGTTCATAATGTCTACATCTGCTCGTGCAACAGGCCCATCACCTAGCGGTGCATCAAGGACATATTTTTTCTATGCAGCAATGAGGATAATCCTCAGATCACGGACCTAGTCCGCATCATTGCTACTATCATCTTTCAACTTAGTTTTCTCTAGGAACATATCAAAAATAAACGGGGAAGCTATACGCGAGCAATTGATCTACAACATAGATATGCAAATACTATCAGGACTAAGTTCATGATAAATTAAAGTTCAATTAATCATATTACTTATGAACTCCCACTTAAATAGACATCCCTCTAGTCATCTAAATGATCACGTGATCCAAATCAACTAAACCATGTCCGATCATCATGTGAGATGGAGTAGTTTTCAATGGTGAACATCACTATGTTGATCATATCTACTATATGATTCATGTTCGACCTTTCTGTCTCAGTGTTCCGAGGCCATATCGGCATATGCTAGGCTCGTCAAGTTTAACCCGAGTATTCTGCATGTGCAAAACTGGCTTGCACCCGTTGTATGTGAACGTAGAGCTTATCACACCCGATCATCACGTGGTGTCTCAGCACGAAGAACTGTCACAACGGTGCATACTCAGGGAGAACACTTATACCTTTAAATTATAGTAAGGGTTCATCTCATAATGCTACCGTCGTACTAAGCAAAATAAGATGCATAAAGGATAAACATCACATGCAATCAAAATATGTAACATGATATGGCCATCTTCATCTTGTGCCTTTGATCTCCATCTCCAAAGTACCGTCATGATCTCCATCATCACCGGCATGACACCATGATCTCCATCATCTTGATCTTTATCAACATGTTGTCACACGGTCGTCTCGCCAACTATTGATTTTGCAACTATTGCTATCGCGTAGCGATAAAGTAAAGCAATTATATGGCGCTTGCATCTTACGCAATAAAGAGACTATCATAAGGATCCTGCCAGTTGCCGATAACTTTAACAAAACATGATCATCTCATACAACAATTTATATCTCATCACTTCTTGACCATATCACATCACAACATGCCCTGCAAAAATAAGTTAGACGCCCTCTACTTTGTTGTTGCAAGTTTTACGTGGCTACTACGGGCTTAGCAAGAACCGTTCTTACCTACGACATAAAAACCACAACATGGTATAGTGATTGCTTTTTGATCTTCAGAAAGAACCTTATTCATTGAATCCAATTCAACTAAAGTTGGAGAAATATACACCCGCCAGCCACCTGTGTGCAAAGCACGTCGGTAGAACCAGTCTCATGAACGCGGTCATGTAATGTCGGTCCGGGCCACTTCGTCTAACATTACTGCCGAATCAAGAAACAACTAGTGACGACAAGCAATATGTATATACCCACGCCCACAAATCCTTTGTGTTCTACTCGTGCATATAACATCTACGCATAAGCTTGGCTCAGATGCCACTATTGGGGAACGCAGATTCCTACGACCACACAAGATCTATCTAGGAGATGCATAGCAACGAGAGGGGGAGAGTATGTCTATGTACCCTCATAGTCCGAAAGCGGAAGCGTTATGAAACACGGTTGATGTAGTCGAACGTCTTCGCGATCCAACTGATCAAGTACCGAACGCACGGCACCTCCGCGATCTGCACACGTTCAGCTCGGTGACGTCCCTCGTACTCTTCATCCAGTTGAGTCCGAGGGAGAGTTTCATCAGCACGATGGCGTGATGATAGTGATGATGAAGTTACCGACGCAGGGCTTCGTCTAAGCACTACAATGATATGACCGAGGTGGAATTCTGTGGAGGGGGGCACCGCACACGGCTAAACAATCAACTTGTGTGTCTATGGGGTGCCCCCTGCCCACGTATATAAACGAGGGAGGGGGAGGAGGCCGGCCTTCGAGGGGCACGCCTATAGGGGGAGTCCAACTAGGATTCCCAATCCTAGTTGGAGTCCCCTTCCTTTTCCAAGAGGGGAGAGAGGGAAGGAGTAGGAGAGGGAGAAGGAAAGAGAGGGGGGCGCCGCCCCCTCCCTAGTCCAATTTGGACTTGCCATGGGGGGTGCGGCCAACCCTTGAGGCCCTTCTCTCCTTTCCCATATGGCCCATTAAGGCCCACTACTTCCCCCGGTGAATTCCCGTAACTCTCCGGTACTATGAAAAATACCTGAATCACTCGGAACCTTTCTGATGTACGAATATAGCCTTACAATATATCGATCCTTATGTCTCGACCATTTCGAAACTCCTTGTCATGTCTGTGATCCCATCCGGAACTCCTAACAACCTTCGGTACATCAAATCACATAACTCATAATACAAATCGTCATCGAACGTTAAGCGTGCGGACCCTATGGGTTCGAGAACTATGTAGACATGACCGAGACACGTCTCCGTTCAATAACCAATAGCGGAACCTGGATGCTCATATTGGCTCCTACATATTCTACAAAGATCTTTATCGGTCAAACCGCATAACAACATACGTTGCTCCCTTTGTCATCGGTATGTTACTTGCCCGAGATTCGATCGTCGGTATCATCATACCTAGTTCAATATCATTACCGGCAAGTCTCTTTACTTGTTCCGTAATGCAACATCCTGCAACTAACTCATTAGTCACATTGCTTGCAAGGCTTATAGTGATGTGCATTACCGAGAGTGCCCAGAGATACCTCTCCGACAATTGGAGTGACAAATCCTAATCTTGATCTATGCCAACTCAACAAACACCATCAGAGAAACCTGTAGAGCATCTTTATAATCACCCAGTTACATTGTGACGGTTGATAGCACACAAGGTGTTCCTCTGGTATTCGGGAGTTGCATAATCTCATAGTCAGAGGAACATGTATAAGTCATGATGAAAGCAATCGCAATAAAACTAAACGATCATTTATGCTAAGCTAACGGATCGGTCTTGTCCATCACATCATTCTCTAATGATGTGATCCCGTTCATCAAATGACAACACATGTCTATGGTCAGGAAATTTAACCATCTTTGATTAACGAGCTAGTCAAGTAGAGGCATACTAGGGACACTCTGTTTTGTCTATGTATTCACACATGTACTAAGTTTCCGGTTAATACAATTCTAGCATGAATAATAAACATTTATCATGATATAAGGAAATATAAATAAAAACTTTATTATTTCCTCTAGGGCATATTTCCTTCAGCTTTCGGCCTCTTAAAGGCCCATGATATCAGTGGGCCAACTAAGGCCCAAGATATGTGACGGCTTGGTAACGGCCCGTCATATAACTGGGCCAAAAAAGGCCCAGTCTACATTTTAGCCTGATGAAGGCATGTATACGACTAGTGAAAATCGAGGCCCAACATGCATTTCTGCCTGCTAAAGGCCCATGGTTTCTTCTGGGCCGTAACAGGCCAGTAGAATATTCATCCTGTTAATGGCCCAACGCTACCTGGGTCAATCTAAGCGCTGGGTCCACAAAAGGCCCAACTAAAATTTGGGCCGAATATAGGCCGGAGTAAGTTGTGGGCCTGGCGCAAAGTGTGAAGGCCCCAATGCCATTCAGGCCCAAGAAAGATGCAGGCCGGCCCAATTGTGGCCCACTAAAAACCAGGCTCATTAGAGGCGAATGTTTCGGCCCGGTCGACTACATCAGATTTTTTTGAGATACTGAATGATGGCAGTAACTAGCAGGAATTAAGAACAAACCTACTCTATACAATAAAGAAATTACGTCATAGTAACTTAGAATAAACCTACACTATACAATAAATGATTTATGGTATATTACATCCACTAGGCATCGAAGTTCGCCACCAGTGATCATAAAGCGCAATGAAGAAGCAGATTACAAAAACTGGGCACCATTGCAGCGTAATAAAATAATACTGAACCGAGACCACTTCCAAGACAGTTCAAGAAAGGTTAGCCTTGCGCGGGAACTGCTGCACAAGCTGCTGAGCAAGGCTGTGAGACCGGCCTAGCATGTCGGTCATAGCTTCTAGGTGTAGCTGTTTAGCAATGAGGTTCTC
The DNA here is from genome assembly GCA_034509565.1 of Triticum monococcum. NCBI lineage: Eukaryota > Viridiplantae > Streptophyta > Magnoliopsida > Poales > Poaceae > Triticum > Triticum monococcum. The sequence goes on along the minus strand of CM067841.1, from coordinate 142,254,061 downwards.
ATTGGTGTTCTCCGCAATCTTTCTTAGAGATAGGACTTCAAGTCAGAGTTGAGTTGCAGAATGTCTTTCTGCTAGAACTTGGGACTAAAGAAGTTGAACTGATTCAGACAGCGAATTCTGTGAGCTTGTCTGACTACTAGTCTGAAGTAACTTGAACACTGCATCAAGACAATACTTTGGGGTTGTCTCACTATCTTCAAGATGTTTTGCCTTCTTTGCTGCAATATATGTTGGGTTTGTCTCACAGCCTTCAGCAGACTTGTGCATGCCATCAGGCATATCACCCTGAAACAAGCAGAGAGATGACATGTTTTCCACATGTATAAACAAAGATGATAACTGTGCTATCAATTCCATCCAATTTCAAATTAGAAAATAAAGAGTAAGTTCAAAATATCAATAGCATACCCTGGCATTGTTCATAATGCGGGGAGCTTCACCACACTACTGGATTACCATGTCAACATAACAAGCATAGATGAAGGGCAAAGACAATCATTGTATCTATTTTGGTTAATGTGCATGGCATGTTGTTCATATCATCAGCCACATCAGTAAGATAAAACAGGAGATGACAAGGTGCAAACGTGGGCTACTTCACCACACACTGGATTATAGATCCACAAAAACAAGCATACATATAGGGAGTATTGAGTAATGTGCGTGGTATGAATAAGGAATTTGATTTTACAAGTAAAACTTGGTACTTACGGTTCTTGCGAACATCCATTTTGATAGAAACAGCAAACTAAATAGCAGTAAAACGATAGGGAGTATGAGAAAATTAAACATCAGTTGAGGATAAAGGCTTTAGAAGGACTGACTTACATTAACAGTTAACACCGACTTTATAATGCCCTTCTCCATGTCAAGGGAAGGATAACTCAAGAATTTCAGCACCGAATTTCTTCATAAGCATTGCATGTACTCTACATTTTGTAGAGAGTAATTATAGATATCATAATACTGGAAAGGATAGAGGATAATGAAGATAAGGTGCAGATTCATGCTACATAATCAACTACCAATCCCTGGAAGTACAAGCGTTACAGGACAAAATGTACTGACAAGACCAATGGGCTACACTTCTGCACTGGCATTGTCTGTGTATTCAACTTTTTGGTAAGATTAAATATAGATCTGATATCTTTTAGTAAATGGTGGGTGAGGGAGATAAGATGCAGAATGCTACAGAATGAACCAATCCCTCTTCCCATAATACAAGAGTGTTTTGAACACTGTTGTACTGTACAAAATGTTCTTATATTATGGGACGGAGGGAGTAGCTGTTAATGTAAGTACAATGATAGAGGACGTTCAGTCCTTACAATAGGACTGCAGAGCTAAACCTCTTCAAAAGCATTGGGTTGATTCTAAATTTATGTAAGAGTCCATACGAATCTTATAATGTCCACCAAATGGACGATAACGAGACTAACATGTGCAATGATGCTACATAATTAAACAGCTACGAAAGTAAGTATGGTCATACAGGGCAAGAGGTACTCACAAGAGCAATGCAGTGTGCAGTATAGTTGCGAGATTCTGTGGTCCCTTGAGAATGAATGTTCTTCTGCTAACAGTTTTCGTACAAGTGAGACGTTAAGGAAAATGCAGAAATGTAGTTCAAATTGTGATGTGATATCATAGACAGTACCTTATGCTGCAGACGAGACCAACGTGTAATAAGATTATTCGAGTCACTGTCGGATAAAAGTAGCACCGAAGACTTCACAGAAATTTCGTTTAGAGGCTTGCCATCGAAGTGCGCTTGCCTCGGGTAGGAATGATACTTCATCAACGAGTGCTTGAAAAGCGCAACCAACCCTTGCTCGTCTTGACAATCCATTTTGGTCCTCCCCTATTTAAAAGAATGAAATGTTGTGTCTTCTGTCAGCAGAAACATATGTAGTAATTACCATGAATAACATTAGTACATTACTTACGCGTCAGTTGCGAAGGAAGACTGGAAATTGTTCCGTGTCTGCGGTATAATTTTTCTATGAAGGAAAGATGCGCACAAAGTTCCTGACAACAATATAAGCTTCGTCTTCTAAACTGGGAAGAAATGGAACAGGGGTCCTATTTGCTGCAATTGGGGCTCTCTCTGGTTAGAAAAGGGATTGGGCACCTCGATTTGGTGTACTCTTTGCTAGAAGGGGGGTTTTGCATCGTAGAGCTGGTGCTATGTCAACTAGCATCATCATACTGTTTGCTGCAGTTGGGGTCTGCTGAGTTGGGGCATCAGAAATGACCAGTGTAGTAGGGCTAGAGTCTGCTAGAGTTGTGGTGTTTTGCGGGTCAGGTGATATTGCAACTACACCTAATGGGCTATTTGATTTATCAGGTGTCACTACCTTTTCCAAATACTTTGCTTGTGCTCCTCTGTGATTCGCAATCGCCCTCTTCCTTTTGAATGTCTGATACACAAGAAGAACATTTGAATGGATAAATATGGTATGATGACAGATGGAATATGTACTAAAAATGGATAGGCAGGGCGTATTCACATACACGATGTGTAAACTAAGCTAATGGCAGTGCAACAAAGTAGAAGCAATGCAAAGCATCAGTTGCAAGATATGTGTGACCAATATAACCGTGGAAAGTTAGAGCAAGCACCTTGATGGGTGAATAAGATAGGGCATATGCCTCTGACTCCTCCACTAGGGAGCTACATTGACTTAGGTCTCCCTCTAGCTCAGAATCACGGTTAGGATCATATTCTGAGCATGAATATGTAGGTGGAGAGCGTTTGCATTGCATTGCATCCAGACTTGATTTCAGTCCCTTAATGCCAAGTTTGACAGCCATGGCATTGTTTTGCTTTATTCTTTTCATGTGCGCAAGCTCATAATCATTATGATGCTGTTTAGAATCTGAGATTCATGAAAACATAAAAAGTAGTCAGATTATCTATGGAATGCATTGCGGACTCAACTCGAAGAGTGTCTCCCAATAAACCCCCGCACATGCAAAGTTCAGCCCCAACCGTGCTGACCAGACCACACACAGAAATACAAACCCCTTATGTCTCTAGCAGACACACATTTCAAAATTGAAGTAGGAACATTAGAATCATATCAAATTTATATCTGAAGAAATAAACCAAGGAATTATGAGTGGCATAATGTTTAGCTTCAAGGGTGGAGTGTTGGTAGTGCGACACAAAGCAAGTAGGCAGATTGTATTCCATGTAAAAGATCGTAGCCTATGTAAAAGCTAGAAATGCCACTTTCTTTCTATACAATGCAGTGTTCGTTGCTCACACATGATGGAAGAGATCACACAGAGAAATACTATTCACTCATATCTACGGTTCTAGTATTTTGAAACAGGGTGGTCCACCCTAAAAGAATATTGACAACAAATATGAGAAGGCAAGCATAGATGTAGTGAATCAATCATTTACTTGTGAGCTCACTAGGACAAGTATGCAGAATTGTAACTGCAGTAAGAGACCATCCAAAATCTAAATCAAGAAGTCTATCTTAGCACTTACTGTTTGCAACTAATCGACGTGAATAATTGGATATCATATCGAATGAGTAAGAAAGACAAGTAAAATTGTCAACAAACCTGGCCTGCAATAGTAATCTGGGTCAATGTCACTACGACCAACAATCTAAAATGACTAGTGTCTGTTCCTAGGGCCGGAATTTTGAAACCCTGTGAACTTTACAGGTACTAAAGATTACTGAAATACATCTGAACCATTAAGTGTAGGTAAAACTTAGCACACAACAAACCCTAATGACAGTCCTGCCTAATGAGTAATGAATCAATTAAAAAATGGGTGATGAGGAGTGGCTACTGAAGTGTTGAGTGTTGAGGATGTATCTCAGGATAAATCGGGTTGGCTTAGTGGGTGTTGCACGCCTGAGCCCTGAACGGACTAGGAAGGTAGGCATGGTGGCGCGCCCGGGCAGCGGTGACACTGTAGGGCGAGCGGCTCCTGACCTCCTGCTAGTCCGGCGTCTCCTCCTAGAGTCATGTCGTCCGGGGACGGGAAGTCGCCGGCGAGGCAGGCGGCTGGGGCGAGGAGAGATCGGAAGCGCGCAGCAGAACAAAGGGGAATCGGGGCCTGGGACGAACCAAAATCCCAGGGTAGGATGGCCCATCGTGGGCACCCTGTAGAGATACACACCCGAGCGATGAACATGCATTTTCGAAACTAAATTAGGAACATTTAGCTGACCAATTAAACGACTCTATTTTAATAATATCAGATTCGTATTTTAACAACTAAGCTTGTTTAGCTTGATGGGTGGAGCGGTGCTATTATGACACGAAGCACGTATTCTGGTCGTATAGTGATCATAAAAGGGGGAAACCTAAGCATTTTTTTGAGCAAAAGAGGGTTTCCCCTCCGATTTCTATTAGAGAAACCACCACAGAACCAACATGATCAATTAAACCCTAAGCATGATCAATTAAACCGTATTATGACTGTGCCATGGCAGATTTACAGCTGCAAACTGGAGAAATGATATTTAGCATCCATTGTTTGCTTTGAACTAAGAACTAAATTCTAAGAGCTGAAAAGAAAGTAGAGTAACCAAGTTACCATCTATTTTCTGGTTGAGATCAAAAAGTTGAGGAGATATGAAGTACCACCTCTCTTGCAGCGTCGTGTAGGCATCGGGGGTGCGATGGTTGTCGGTGGCGTTGAAGTGGATCTGCAATGGTAGATGGGTGCATCAAGGGATAACTCCCGTTGCGGTGGAAGAGAAGGTCGTGTGAGCGGCCCCGGCAAAGAGGACGACGACGCCGATGAAGCGAGAGGACGCGATGCAAGGCTCTTGGTCCGTCGTCATGGATGAGAAACGTCCATCTCTAGCAATGGACGACACGGTCTTGGTAGGCGCTCTGGCATGGTGGACGACGGTGGCGATGGATGGGGTGGAGGACGGCGGCGATGGATGGGGTGGCGGACGGAGGAGGCTGGTGTGGGGATGGTGTTCTAGCGCGGACGGTGTATGAATGGGAAAATGGAGGGAGAGGTACGGGGAACCAAGTTTTTGGGACGCGCCTGTCTAAAATATGGGAAAGCTACGAACTTAGCCCCCATTTAAAATTTCAACGTCTCGTCGGTTGGGGATAGGACGGTAATCTCGCATCTTGCCAATATTTGCCCAGAGCGATTTCGGGCGAGGAGAGGGTGTTTCGGCGCCCATGGTTAGTGCCCACGGTGTATGAACGGGGCTGACAGGTAGGATAGTTGTGTCACGTCTGAGTGAAGTTACAAACCTGCCCCTATTGAAAATATTTGCCAACATCGATTTCGGCCGAGTCGAGTTTGTTTTGCCGCCCACCATGTATGAATGGGGAAAGGAAGGGAGAAACAGAGGTCTTTCAAACGAGCTTGAATCAAATGTGTTTTGTCGCCCATGTTTGGCTCCCACCATGTCGGAGTGGGCTCAGAGGCGGTTGTGTCATGTCTAATTGAAGTTACTAACCTACCCCTATTGAAAGAAGTGGAAATCGGGCTGATGGATTGTCCGTGTAATGGGTAGACAGTAATTTCCATCTCCCAAACACTTGGCTGCGGGCAGCCGATGTCGGAGTGGATATTTTGCCGCTTCTTTCGAATTTTGGTACAATAAGCATCCACGTTTACCCTGGCAACTAAATTCAAATCCCTTTTGTATTCCTATACGAATCTTTATATCTATGTGTTTTTATATATCTTCAAAAGCACGACAAAGATGTATTCCACTGTCATATATGAATATGATTTACAAATGCTGATACTCAAATTCAGAAGCTAGAATCCAGTTTAAGGTGAATTCGAATATTTGGAAAACTTTATGTCCAACTCAAATATCACACGCAGCATAATGTGTACTCCCATTAAGATATGTACACAAGCGATGTATCAAGATTCAAATACCGAGTCAATCAACCAATAATGTACATAATTAACAGACATTTAAACACTTATAGAGTATATGGATCAATAATATCAACTAACATACATAAGCCAGACCGTTGTACTTTTTTTTGCTAGAACAACATCCTTTTTAGCAAAGCTACTACAACATCTTGGCCCTTTCCGATGCGTGCCACTTATGGTCCATCTATACTACTATTATTGTTGAATGCACATTCAGCCCGATTGGCATATTTGTAGGTCTGGCATAGCAATCAAAATGAAATGTCTCCGAGTCTTATCAATTAATATAGACTTGTGCTCAAATGAAATTACAAACCACAAAACAAAACAAATTATTACATGATCTCTAAAACAAATGGTTTGATTGATTAGCTGAACAAACAACACAAAGGTTATTCAACAATGGAAAGAATATTTCACCTATGATTTACCAAGTGGGAATTTAATTTCATTTTTTCCTTCAGGACCTTAACAATGCGGTCAGTCTCAGCTTGCTTCGTTTTGAAATCCACCAAATATTTAATGGTTGTCTTGAGTACTGCTTGTGATTGTGTTGTTTGCTTCCTCAACATGTCAATTTCATGTCTAAGTGAAGAAGCAGAATCTCTTTCTACCACTAGTTTAGCCTCTAGAGCATCAGCAGTTGGCAATTCATGATGCACGATTAGGCCGGTGCCACTGTTGTGGGATGATACAACGTCCATGGGGACCTCGCTCTTTGATCTTGGGCTAACTTGTTTTGCCATTAATGTTCTAATTGGATTCCGAAAAGTTGAAGTTAGCAAAACATCTCAACTGGGAGTTATAATAGCAAACCAGTTAAACAAATAAGGAATTAAAGAGTTTCAATTGGATGCCGAAAAGTAGTTATTAACATCATTGTAACCGGTTATTGCAACAGCAAAGCAGTTAAATAAACAAGTTTTGCAAAAGGTATCTGTTGTGGCATTGGAGTTTCTCTTGGATCCTGAAAAGTTGAGTAGCCAGTAACGTGATTAGAGAAACCGGTTGCAGCAGCAAAGCAGTTAAACAAACAAGTTTTGCAAAAGGAACCTGTTGTGGCATTGGAGTTTCTCTTGGATCCTAAAAAGTTGAGTAGTCAGTAACTTGATTAGAGCAACAAGTTACAACAGAAAACCTGTTACACAAATATATTTTTGAAAATGTACCTGCTGGGCAATTGGACTTCCAATTCGATCCTAAAAACTTGAAGTTGGTAAGATGATTACAGCAACAAGTTACAGCAGCAAACCAGGTAAACAAGGAAGTTTTTGAAAACATACCTGTTGTGCCAACGGAGTTTCAGTTGGATCCTGCAAACTTGAATGTTAGCAATCAATAAGTAAAGTTTCGCAAGAGCCATAAGAAACTAACATCAAACTAGTAAAACTAACCGGTTTTGGCAACGTATTTAATTACACATGAACTAGTAAAACTAACAAGTTCTTGGCAACGTATTAAAGTAACAAGTCGGTACCGTTTACTAGCAACACAGACATCTGTAAATTTCTTTGATGTAAGCAAAATGATTCCAACGCATATATAAGTTAAAAAGATGGTGTCCCTCATATAAACTTGATAGTTGTCTATCTATGAACATGCAAACATTACTAGTGGTACAAGTGATAACAGCAAACTATTTATACAAACAGGGTATCAGAACGTAAATTACACGTGAATTCTGCTGCACCCTAGAAGTACATATGACCAGCTATCTACGTGCTTAAGTAGCTATTTAAGTTTAGGCAAACAGGTAATTCTTAACAGTAAGTATCAAACACATAGATAGGCGCAGTCTATAATAGGATTAACAGGCTATGGCATTATGTAATCAGTAGCAAACTAAATTAAGCCAAGCAACGTAATTGAACAATTTTGCAATAAGTGGCTAACTAAAATTCTGAGAAGCAGATAACTGAACTTACGCTAGCTCTTTGTATAGGCACACTACAACTTATTTTTCGCTTGCAAGGTTCTACAAAGGAGTCCATGGCATCAATTGCTTGGATACACAGTCCCAATACTTCTTTCTTCCCACACTGCATTGGTAAGTCGAATGGTTAATCTGGTAAGATGGTGCATCCTTGATATGTTATATGAGGACGTGTAGTTAGGCTAGTTGTAGCCACACACATCACACTGGCTTTTACTGTATATTTCATGCGATTACATTTGGCATATCAAGATCTAAGCAATCTACAATAGGATGAAAAGACTGGCATCTTTCACATTATTGGTGAACTCAGTTCATAGAAACAAGCAATTCAACCATTCTGTGGGTAAATCAAAAGCGCCACTGGAATATTTTTCACTACCCCAATCATATACACAAAAAGGTGTGACACCACCATAGGGGCTGGTATGGGCGGCCGCCTCTAGTGGCTGGAAAGTGTGCACCTAGTTTGAGTCGTCCAGGTTGGCCCAGGCTAGTTTTGTCCGTTCCAACGCACAAGCAGGAAATGTAAAAAATGAAGAAAAATGTTTCAATTTGGATGGGCCAATAACGTAAGTGCAAGGCAGGCCCTATAGTAAGCTCGCGGCCCAAACGAGCGCCTCCCATATCGATCGAGAGTAGGAAAAATCCCAATTCGTTCGCTCCAGCCTCTAGTCTGGTTTGCTCCTAACCTAGCCGCCGCTGGACAGACCGACACAACACTTCCCCGAGCCCTCGTTGGAGGGTGGTCGCCGGGCTTCAATCGAATGGAAGGACAAGAAGATGAAGGTCCAACCCTAGGTGTCGGGGATATACCCCACGGCATAAACCGGCCGGAAGTATAACCCGGCCGGACTAGGTGTTTCATTGGTAAACCGCCAGAGGATTGGTGATTTACATGTCTGGCGGTTCACTGGTATGATGATTCATGAGCCTGAAGACTCATTGGTGACCCGGCTGGACTTGGCGGTTTACTTGAGACCCCGTTTACACTTGGCGATTCACTGGCGACCTGCCCTGACCTGGCGGTTTACAAGCAACCCACCGGAACATTATGACACACTTGTGACCCGGCGGACGGGTTAGATGAATGACAAGACCCAAGGCCCAGAAGGCCGGTTTATGTTAATGGTGGGCCGGTTTAAGAGGAAAGGCTTGAGGAACATTTATCTTACAAGGAGTTAAGACCTGGACTTGTATCCGGTTTGTATTAGAGATAGACTAGTCATAATCCTAATAGGACTCTACATGTAACCCGCCCCTCCAACATATATAAGGAGGGATAGGGCTCCCCAAAGGGGACAAGATTCACAAGTTCCACAAGTTGGACAAGTTAGGTTTAGACAATAGCTCTCGAGATAGAGCACTCTTGTAACCGTGATCATCATCATCAATATCAATGAAGCAGGATGTAGGCTTTTACCTCCATCGTGAGGGGCCGAACCTGGGTAAAACATCGCGTCTCTCGTCCCGCTCAACCCCTCTCAAGCTACCACATAGATGCGTTGGCCTCGCGACTAAGTCCTGACACTAAGGACATCTGCCGTGACAATTCCACGACACTAGGTGTAGCCTGCGTGGGAGGCAGCGGCGGCAGCACGGGCATGGCATCGAGCTTGCGCAAACGGACAGTCGCAGCTTGCAAGAGTAGCATGCGCAACGAGCAGGTACATCACATCCCTGATTATATCTAATTCAACTGTTCAATTTCTGGCCAATAGTTAAAGCTAACGGTGTTGTAAAACTGCTTGTATGTAGGGAATCTATGAGAAAATGAAACCAATTTCTGCTTATTTTATAACTCCCCTAATCAATACTGAACTGACTGAATCTGATGTATCTAATCAAGTTTCCAGTGCAAACATACAAGATCATGTTGTTCTTGAGCCTGAAATGTCTAATGAACAGACTGCTAATGAAGGATTTGATGCAATCATTTTACATGCTCCTGGTGATGAACATATAGTGTCTAATGAGGGATCTAATGCAAGCATTTTTCAAGCTCCCATTGAAGGATTTAGTGTCTAATGATGATCTGCTATGTTGAGAGAGACATATAGATTTGCAGGCATTGATGACAAGAAAATTATAGTACATTTTCATGGCTTGAGGAAACGTCGAGGCAATCTACCAAAAAGTCCCCGTATCATGACAACGTAGCATAAATACTTTTCTAATCTGTTGTTTGAAACTATTGGCATACTTGTGCAGGATAGATATATTGATATGCAGTTTGCACACTGGTTATAGGTGCAATTACACTTCGATATTTTCAGCCACAGAACGAATAATTCAAGCAGGTACAGACCATGTTAGTAGTCCTTGTACACCATGTTGCAATTTCTATTTTTTTGGTGCTTGCATCATTTAGTGTTTTATAATCTGAACTACTTTGGATCATTAGCTGGTTTTCAAAGTGCATGTAGCTTCACATTTCTCAAGTTATGTTGATTTCCAGAGTGCAAGTGCCTTCGTATTTTTTAAGTTAAATGTTCGCCCCTGGTAACTTGAATTCGTGGATCCGCCACTACACACAAATCATACACGCATGCCAGTACGAATTACATGAAATGCAGGGACTTATGCTAGCTCGTTGTACAGGCTCACTGCAGCTCTGCTTGTGCTTGGGATGTTCCATGTACAAGTCCATGTTACCACTTGCTTGGATGTGCAGGCCTTGTGCTCCTTGCATCCCCCTCTGCATTTTTTACATGGTGAATGGTTGATCAATAAGAGGAATCGACCTTGCTATTGTACCGGAGGACAGATACTTACAAGGTTATATGGGTGTGCAGGATGTGTACCAGATCTCGTAGCGCCGTCATGCTTCGCTAAAAAATGGTTTTGCTTGTTTCAGATAATATCTCCACAAGAAATAAGAGTTAAAGCCAGAGTTGCATAGGCGTGTAAGCTAAGAGAGCAGTGAAAGGATATCCAAACATCGTCGGAACAGTGCACAAGGGAGTGATGTGTGGATACCTAGTTCGGGCCGGCATTTAGGCATGCTCGCCTAGCTAGAGTGCAGGTCACTTCAGAGCCATTGAGGGTGATGCATTGGCGTTGGCTGGCCGCGCACGGATGCAGATCTTGTGTGGCAGCGGAGAACTATGATGCGGTGGACGAGACCGTTGGTGAAGCCCCAACGGCCTCGGGGGGGAGGTGCGACGATGTGCTCGGTGAAGTAGCCCCGGTGAGGTGGGAGACGTCGTCGGTGAAGCGCACCAGATGCGGTGGAAGTCGGTGTCTATGAGGCACGTTGGATGCGGCGGCCGACGTTGTTGGTGGACCGCCCGGTGCGGTGGACGAGGGCGTAGATGAGGTAGCTCCGGTGTGGTGGTGAAGCATGACCGTCGTCGTCGTCCGGCGCAGAGGTGGGGAAAGAGACGAGACGAGGGGCGATTCGAACTTTGCTTGGGTTGGCAGCGAATTGGGGATTTGAGCAATCTGGGCACAGAAGGGGACGGTGGAGAAGGGAGATTTTGCAGGGCTGGAATTGGGGTCGCCAGATATTTCAATCCGAAATGTGTAAGCGCGAACTTATTTTGTCGTCATCCTTTTTTTGGGGGGGAGGGAGGGGTGGCTGGGTGCTAAGTGTCCATATGACACACGCGACCACCACGACACGACCCTGGTCTGCCTGGTGCTCCTACATTTGAGAGGAGATTTGAGAATGCAAATGAATCTGTATGTATTACCATGCCCGTGTTTTCCTTGCAAATAATTAGTCATTTGAAACGAGATACAATAAATTAATTAATGAGGAGTTATTTGAAAAAAATGAAACAGTATCCACGGTATCCATGCTAATGTGGATTAGAGTGTGTGTCACATAATTAGTTATTTGAATTAGAGTGTGTGTCACATAGCGATCTCCAATTCTTACATGGATTTTGCATTTCACTGTATCCACACTACTTTTTTAATACAAATTCATATGTATATGATGAACACCATGGTAGTGAGAAAACTTTTGGATGGATTCAAACATATGACCTACAAAAATAGCACAACAATCGAGTCAATGCCAACTTTTCCAAACCTAGTATGGCACCAATTCGAAATAATTACCCATATGCATGGTCCTCAGTTCAAATCTTACAATGTACATCGAATTGAAACATCGATATTAAGTCTAGTACTATCTACATTCAAATGTTGTTTTTAGCCCGCCCCCCTCGGCACACACGCTACATACTTCCTATATCGGTCAATCTTCCTCTGCTAACCACCTTAGGAAGCTATCAGTTTCCGACACAGATTCATTCTTTCTGTCCATGTTTCGATCTCTAACTCTCTCAACTATACAACCCCTTTTCCCACTCTGTTACCAAATGTATTTACCTCACACACCCGCCATTGCACCCCATGCCGAGCTCTCTCTCTCTCCCCCTCCAACCCTCTCTCGCTAGATACATGCATTGCCTATCTAGCCCCCAACCTCTCGTGTGCACGCACACACGTTGTCTATCTAGGTCACTCCCTCGAGACCGTCTCACTCTTTCTTCCGCACGGAGGGCCACACTCACTCAATCTCGCTCTCTTTATCTGAGTCTCGATTAACCTCGTTTTCTTTCACACACAAATGATATATCTCCCTGTTCGGGGCTCGATCGACGCACTTTATACTCTCTCATGCAAATTGTCTATCTAGGTCAGTCCATCCAAGCCGCCCCCACTTTTTTGACCTCATGGCGGGCCACTCTCGCTCAATCTCTCTTTCTCTCCATCCCTCTCTTTGTCTCTCTTTGTATGTCTCGATTGACCTCGCTCTTTCTCAGACACAAACAATATATCTCCATGTTTGAGCCCAATTCGACATATTCATATTTTATACTCTCTCACGCACATTGTCTATCTAGATCACTCTCTCCAACCCGTATCACTCTTTCGATCGCACGACGACCCACACTCGCTCAATCTCTCTCCCTTTATATATGTAATTGATTGACCTTGCTTCCTCCCGTGCACAAAATATATCTACATGTCTGTGACTGGATCATCTCTCAAGCTCTATCTTACAGCGCTCACCCTTCCCAAAAGCTCAATCGGACAATATCTCTCCAGAGCATATATATCTTTTCAATGAATGTCGGACCACACCCACTTTGTCTCTCTATCTACATGTCTCTCGATTGACCTTGCTTTCTCATGTTGTATCTTCCACACAATTGAGCTACCTGTCCATCCCTCGCAAAGCCGGAGCTATTTACATTGCGAGGGGGACTCCAACCTTGGATTAATTTGTGTAGGCATTTATTTCGGTGGTAGATTATATTTTCGTAGCATTCGGCCCACAACTACTCCAAACACGGTTGCAACCCCCGCACCTCCCCAATTGATTTCCCTCTGGCTCGGTCATTGCTCTCTCGCACGTCCTTTCTCGCCTTCAACGTCGCACCATGGTATTGTTGCAAAAACTCTGATTATTACAAATAAGCTACAAAACTACACACCGATAGTCCACTTGGAATGGAACAAATTTCGACCCACAAATTAAAGTGCCACAAACTACACACCGAGGGGCCCACCTGTCATGAAACAAATTTGGACCCATATACAAATTAAAAAATAAAGGACAAGGATCGAACATGCGACCAGGGTCTTCAAGCCGCACGTCAATAGGCAACATACGTAGAACAACAATGTTTGTTGTACCCCCCTTTGTTCATATAATGTTTTTATATTACCATAGCCTATTTAATTGATAATATGTAATATTATTTTTAGTACATTAGTGGGACCGGCTCGTTAACATGTACTATTCGCCTTCACTTACTGGTGGGTTCCATGTGTGCTCTCTCTCTCTCTCTCCTCCCCTTCTGCGTTTAGACGCATGGGCAAACACGAAGAACTCGCGGGCGATGTTGCCGTTGACCATATCTAGATGCGTTCACAAGTTACGGCACCAGTTTCACGTACTAGTAGTACTAGTCAATGTGTACGTGCAATGCACGTTAATTTGGAAGTATATTAAGTGCATGCAGATATTAAGTAGGATATTATTTGCATGTTATTATGTGATTAGCACTATTTTTGGCATGAAATTAACTGCACGCTAAACGTGTTGAGCGCTCAATATTGAAGCAGTCTAGGTCGTTGGATGAGAAGGAATACATGTGGCTTGATAACGTTTTATATTTAATTTGATATGGCTCTAGCAGAACATTAAATCGATCAAACCATAGATTTCATTCAGTCTGACTCTGACTTTACATTCATACGATGATCGATCTAAAATAAATGGAAATGATAAACATTCAGATTTTAAGCATGGAAATCGGAACATTTTTCATGGAAAATTTAGATTACGCGGTGGCGGCGTCTTGCAGTGGGAAGTGGCTCCTTTGTCGTGCTCAGTGTGTCGTCGGGCCACTGACCGACGGCGATGGCGACGGCAATGACGACGACGGCGTATTGTGGCGTTGTTGGCATACTCCTGGACCTTGGCCCTGGCTTCAAGGAAGGCCACAATGTTCTGGACTTCGGTCTCCAGGAGCGAGTCAACTGGCGGGAGGAGGCGACTGGTGTTGGTGCAAGGAAGCGGTCGACGGCGGCCATCCATGCCGCTGAGGGGGGCACTAGCACCCACGCGGGGATAGACGCTGTCAACGGAGCGGCGAAGACATTCGTGTGCATAGGCACCGGCACGGGTGTGCACATCAGTGCATGCACAGGCGCATGCGTTGGCAGGTTCACGGGCACCAGCACAGGCGTGCGTGTCAGTGCACGCGCAGGCGCATGCGTTGGCAGGTGCACGGGAGCGTGAAAGTCGGGACCTCGTGGAATCCTGTGGCATCAAGCTCGTCGACAATGTGCGGCTCCCAGCCTATCAAGGCCAAGGGGATGGGCGCTGGCACAGTCGGGGCGATGGGAGCCGGAACGGGAGCGGGGACAGGCGCGGCGTCTTCCTGCAAGGCCGGCTCAAGCTCGTCCCAAAGCGCCTTATGTTCTTGAGACTCCGGATGGGTGTCTTCCTCCGGAAACTTTAAGACTAAGGGCAGACCATCATGATGCGTCATGGCGTACGTTTAGGTGAGGGGGTTGGAGGTAGACGACATGAGAATCGGAGAGGAAGAGAGAAGATTCTAGCGATACCAGGTAGTGTGGGGTTTATTTTAAACTACGGCGCCGGTGACATAAAAAGTGGGAGCAATTGGGACCAAGGTGGGCGGCGGAGCCTAGTCAAAGGGCTCACCTCCCGGTGAGCCTACGCGGCGGTCTACTTGCATGCCTCCTTGTCAGCCGACACAGCGGTCTGCTCGCACGCGTCCCGTAAACTCACACGCTTGCTCGGACGGCACCTGCCAATGAGAAGCGGGACTCGTGCGACACGTAAACTCCCATGGTTTCAATAGTGAAAGCGTTTGCCTTAACGTGACAGGTCTTTGTTCCAAAATACCTTGGCTCTTCATTTGAGCAACTTGTGATAAGCAGCTTGTCTCAAATTGAAGAAAAAAATTACGAAGGAATATTTGTGCCATATCACGTGACCATGCTCAGTTTCATGAATTTCTGGTCACTTTTGGATTTTCTGAAATTTAAAATCCAGGATTCGAAACATAACCTGCATCATGCAATAAATTTTCAAGCGATACATCTGTCCTGTTGCATTTCTTAAGAAAGGATTTGGTCAAACATTTTTCTTAGTTAGACTTCAGACAAGTTATATATGCAGAGTAAAAGGATAATCCATCCATACCAGTGCATTGCCTGATATATTAACTCTTTTTAGGGGTCCTTGATATATTAACTCAAGTACTAGGCACGAACTAACGGGCTCAATTCTATGCTCATCCTAGTGTAGTAGTAGTAGTAGTACTAGGCAATGTAGTTGACGGGTGACCTTGGGGAGCGACGACCGAGGGAATGGAACCGTGCTCGGCACGGTAGGTAATGTTGTCAAGTTACTAAATCATCCCTCCATTGTTCATCGGTAGTCATTATGGACCGGGGACATGAGGGGAATTTCCTAGGGCTGGAATTCTGGCCGCCGGATATTTCGACTCGAAACGCGGAGGCTCGACTGGTTGGGGTTGGCTAGTGTGCGTACCACACACAACACCAGAAGGACACGAGTCCGCTTTTTTGAGGATCAACACGAGCCAAGGTCTTGCTGGTATGCCGTTGGGTACCATTCGAGAATACGAAAGGAATCTTTTAAATTGCCAAATGAATCTATGTGTATTACAATGCCGTATTTTCCTTGCAAATAGTAATCTTGACGTGGTAATTGATTTATGACGACCTCTTGAATTAGAGTGAGTTTGTGATATAGTGATCTCAACATGGATTTCACATTTCATGGTATCTCTAGTAAGTTTTTCATTGCAAATTCAAATTTAAAAGATGAACAATATGGTGGTGAGAAAACTTTGTATGTATCAAGCATATGACCACACACACACACGAACACAACAACAATCCAATAAGTATAGTGCATCTATTTTTCCAAACCATGCATGTATGACACGAATTCAAAAATACTCCTTCTGTTCCTAAATATTAGTCTTTTAGAGATTTTAACAAGTGACAACATATGGAGCAAAATGAGTGAATGTACACTCTATAATATGTCTATATACATCGTATGTGCCAGTCCATTTGAAATCTCTAAAAAGACTAATATTTAGGAACGAAGGGAGTAAAATGTAAGACACACATGGTCCTCAATTCAATATTTAAAATGAACAGGAAACTGAAACATGGATATTAAGTCTAGTACTAGAGTACATGCAAATGTTGTGTTTAGGCGGAGCTATGTAGATTGTCGGGGGTTAACCCCTCGACCTTAGATAAATTTGTGAAGCTCTGTTTAGGATTGTTTAGATTATATTTGTCCCCACCCTAGCTCCCAAACACCGATTGGTTGTGCACCCCCCCCCCCTCCTCCCCGAGATAATATCATGTGCCCCCACACCTTAGATGCTATATGCTGATATGAATTGCTTGGAGCTTGTAGATCTGAGATATAGCAGCTCACGTGATGTCTTAATATTTTTACAGGAAACCTTAATGAGTTTGAGAATTGCACACAATTTGTACAAAAACTACTCAGATGCCCTTGGATCCCATATCCAACGACCTCGAAGCTCATATCACCGTAGCATCTAAGATGAAGGAGGACATCATATTCTCCTATATGTAAGAATATCATGTGCTACCACACCTTAGATGCTTTGGTGATACAAGCTCTTCGGAGCCGTTGGATTTGTGACCCAACAACTCCTGGTGGTTTGAATGTTTTTTTGCAGAAAAGCCCCCAAAGAGTTCGGCCACTGCTTACAAGCACAAAGACTGCTCAGATGCCATTGGATCTCAGATCAAGCGACCTCAAAGCTCATATCACCGTAGCATCCAAGCTGCGAGAGCACCTGATGTTTTCTTGCACGGGAGAATATGAGGTGCTCCCGCACCATAGATTCTATGGTGATACAAGTTCACGAAGATCTAATGGCCCACAGTAGGAGGTTTGAATGTTTGTGCAATATACGACTGAGAGAGTTTGGGAATTGCATAGAAAATACAAGTACTACGCATGTGCCATCTGATCACAGATCATTCGACCTAGATGCTCGTATCACCGTAGCGGCTAATTAAGCTACGGGGAGCACCTAATATGAGCAATGGGGAGCCGTTGGATCCAAGATGCAGCGGCACACACGAGGCCTGACTGTTTTATTTGCAAAAAAACTTTGGAGAGCTTCGAAATTGCGCATAATTACAAAGACTACTCCCAAGCCATCCGATCTCACTTCCAATGATGTAAAAACTCGTATCACCATAGCATCTAAGCTGCGAGGTGGATGTGATATTCTATGTCGTTGTCATTTTTGTTCGTAAACTTGCAAAATACATGTAACTCGTGCTGTTACTTGTCTAACCGCGCAAAGTGTTTGTTCAAAATAACCATCTTACACTGAAATATCGGAACAACACACGGTGGTCCCACTTGTCATTGATCAAATTTGGACCTAAAACTAACAAATATGAAAGACGAGATTCGAACTGGCAACCTGGACTACAAAGTGTAAGTCGATGGCCTGAAACAACAACGGTTGTTGGCTTTGTCCCATAACTTGATTTTATATAGTATTACATCGAGTAGAGTAGAGGGAGTACCTCATCAACGTGTGCATGACCGTTGACTCACTTACTGGTGGGTCCGAGGTCTGCGATCTCTCTCTCCTCTCCATCGTCTAACCTTTAGATGCACGGGCACACACAAAGAGCGGCGCTAGCTTGCCGTGGTGTTATTATAACTAAAAAAAGCTTGGAAAATAGAAGAATTGCCTAGAACAAGAGACGTTGTGGCTAGTCGAGATGGAGCTAACCACACCTATCCTCTGTGCCATGTTAGCATGATGAAGTTGTGTGGCTAGTGGGGTGTTTTCGACCGACTGGCTGGGTCCAAAGGTCGAACCATAGGTACTAGTACGTCTGATACAGTATATTTTTACACGCACATTTTTCCTCCGTGCCGAGACGTGGCACACCCTACCGTGCGGTTTCGGGGTCCTCCCGGGTGGTGCACGCATATATTCTTCCTTGCCGAGACGCGGGGCACCCTACAACGCGTTTTATGGGTCCTCCTTGCTCGTAGCGCCGAAGTAAGTAAATGAGTCGTCAAATCATGAAAGACCACCTTTCTCGCCAACTACATCAGTGAAGCACGGTGGCTAGCTAATTGGGCTAGTGCGACCGATTAGCTAGGCTGCCGCCACATTTGTTTTTTCACCCTTTTTTATCTCCTTGTCGGCAGGTAAATATAAATATCCACCGTGGCGTTGCTCTAGTCTTTGGGTGCGGCAGGCGCGGCAGGATTTTTAATTTTTTGATTGACGGGAGCAGGCACGACAGGATTTTTAATTTTTTGATTGACGGGAGCAGGCGCGGCAGTAATTAGTCACGATGACTCCGCCTGTAAAACCCGCTGCTCCCTGATGTGATAAGTCGTCGACTGGTGTTTTCCCATGGTGAAAACCTAAAGATTCCCCGCTCCTCGGTTGGCTCCCTCTGCCTTCCCGTAGATTGCATTGCCTTTCAGCCATTTTGCCCCCTTTGCTTCCTCTCCCCATTGCTTCTACCTGGTGCCATGGCGGCACAGCAGATCACGGAGTCTGAGGTGAGGCGCCTGACACAGGAGCTCGAGGCCAAGGATGCGGAGCTGAGGGCCAAGGACGTGGAGCTCCATGAGCTCAAGGAGGAGAGGAGTGCCATGCTCCTCCGTTATGTGCGGGAGTTCACGGAGCTTCAAAAGTGGCAGGCGTCCACCACAAAGATGCTTGAGGCGTCGGCGGCGTTGCTGCAGAAAGCGGGAGATACGATAGGCCGTCAGGGGAGGCGGCTAGAGCGCGAGCGGGCCGATCGTGACAAGGTCTAGGATCACCTCAGCCACTTGGTGGATCAAGTTGCCACGCACGTGTTGCGGTTGCGCGATGCCTACTGTCGTGCCAGCGCGACCATGTCGGAAGTCCGGCTAAACCCGTTCGACCACCCCGTCGACTTCAACGAGCTGCGGCTTCCTGACCTAGTCTCCTTCTTCACCTATATCTCCGAGGAGCTGAGCCATCTCCGCGCGATGGTGGGGGCGGAGCTGGACAAGGAGGGGTTGCGGGCTGCCGTCGCCGTTGTCGGGTGAATCCTCTCAGGGCTCCGTCACCGGAATCCATTTGTGCCATTGGACGCCGTCTTTGACGAGCTGGCTCCCGTCGACCCGGGGCGGGCTCTGCGGGCCGTTGCACCCTGCGTCACCAACGTCGTGCGCCTCGAGAAGCAGAGGGACTTCGGTGGTGTTTAGGCGTCCTCTACATGGGCATGTCCATGTCTCGGCGCAACATGACCGTTGGATCAACATCAGACGGTGTAGATCAGTCACTATAGCACAAAGCGCGTGGGTGTGTTTGGTTGCATTCTCATCTCAATATAGTTGTTCCCTCTTCGTGTATTTGTGTTAACCTACTAGTGTGGACTCATGCACCCTTCATGCACTCTGCCAAACACCCAAAAGTGGGTCGAGAAGGGAACTTTTGCTCCCATCCCATGCACAAATACACCCTGCCTAACACTAAGTCGCCGTCCTTCATATGGATCATGTTTCATGGAGTACCATAGCACCGTACTCTCCATGCGCTGTAGACCTAGTTTTGTTAACATTGATCTCACCATTCATTCTTGACCGAACAGTCGAAAAAGTGGTACTATGTTACATTAATGTTCATATAGTTGACATGCGCACAACATCATTTGTTATTGTCATATCTTACTACACTAGCAACAAGATTATGTAGTACTGACGTATGAACCACTACACATGCCTAGTAGTAGGAGCACTATGTATGTTCAAGTGGCTACCGTGTTTCGCACTCCTCCGTCGTAAGAGTGGAAACGCTTGTTGTAATCATTTTTTTTCTTTAGAAAAAATAATGGACTCGCTCTACCATGCGGATACTCCTCGACGGTCGTCGGGAACTTTCTTACTCACTTTCGCCGACGTGTGGGACAGCCATCATCAGGGTCCACCAGCCATGCACTAAATTACCCCATAGTAGAGTGCCCAACTGCACGGTAGACTTCCCCGATCGAAGCGTCGCATTAATTCCCAATGAGTCGTCAAATCACAAAAACCCCTCCTTTCCAGCAGTAAGTTGGACGGACGAAGCAACCATCATTTCACTCTTCTCTCTCAGCTTCCTCTCTACCCAACCCTCGCTTCTCCCTCATCTTGTTCCTCATTTCTTCAATAAAACCCCAACCTGCTTCTGCCATTGTTCTTCTCTCCCAAAGAAGGAATGGTGAGCTCATCAATGGTGTTGATTCTGGCCAAGGCCCGGTCTTGCAACCCCAAGACTGATCCTATAACTCCCTCTCTGTTCCTTTTGGGTTTGTGATTATGGTTTCTTTTCTTTTATTTCTATTTGACAGTTTCTTGATGGACGCTGGAGCACCGGCCGAAGTGATGTCTATGGCTCTGGCAAAAACCATCGAGGCTCATGGTACGAAGAAGCGCAAGCACCCCGCCGAGACTACCGCAGACAAGCTCAAAGCCATCGCCCTGTCCAAGCCCCCCTCTCCGGGATCCCTCATCAAGCAAGTCCAGGTAATATCTCTTCTTGACTATCTTTTTCTTGATCTTGATCTTGTTTTTTCATCTAAAATGCAGTACTAGTAGTACCACTTTCTGGGTGATCTTGCATGTGATTTTTGTGTGCCAAATGGCAGTTCTAAATTCCTCTTTTGACCAAAACATGCGAGTGGTTGACATTGATTTCTTATAGATTACTTTCAACTACTTTATGAACATCAATGCTACCTTTGAAGAGGGTATATTTGCATCAGTAACTTGTGTTATGGATATTGCAAGTAATCCCTCTTCTCTCATGCCTTTGAAGACATGTTCTAGTGTCTTTGTTCACTCATTTCCGTGCGTATATGTAGTCATATATGGAGTAAAATATCGAAAATCATCTTATATTTCTAAACGGAGGTAGTAATAAAATATTTGGTTTCTGTTTGAATTAGAACCAGGTCCACGGTGGAGATGAACTTCTCAAAGTCATGTTGTGTGAACTGGAAGACATGAGGATGAGTTATACTGCTAAACTATCCAGTTGTTGTGTCCTTGTTGCCACATGTCCTGAACTAGTGTTTTCCTGTAGCATTGTTGTCAGGCGTGTTCTCGAGGTTGTACTTGACCACAACAATTTCCTGGTTGTGCCTTCGGTTACGAAGGGTGTGGTTCTTGTAAAGCTTCCCGACAAATCTGATGCGGCCTATCTTCATCATCATGTTTATGAGTGGAAAGACCACTCTGTTAGGTTCTCCAAGGTTGAGGAGATGGTGATGGTGCCGGTAGACATCTCTCACGAAGTCCATGACCTAGTCAGTTATGTGGGGTTCATCCCGTAGGTCAGTGGCAAGAAATAGTCCGTAGAGTTTAATTAGCGCAACTTTGCTTGTCTGTAGTAAGTACTATTGTTCAGTACTTGATTTGTGTTTGTGAACCCTGTATTGTTTAGTACTGCCGCTTTTGGTGTGTGGTGAGTCCTGAGAACAGACTATGTTAATGTCTGTCCACTCGATTTAGTCTATATATTTTGAAGTATCTAGATCATCTTTTTTGTGAGGATGGTTTATCAATTATGGTTACACTCCAATATCTGCATGCATTGCAGGGTTTATCGCACCCACCAGGATTTCCAGTCCCATGGATGTTCGGTCCATACGATTTGTCATGACCTTTGGACTATCCTGCTTGTGGGAGTAGGCGGGGGCCCTACATGCCACGCGTAGCTGGACGACCAATCTTCTGTTTAGTACTTCAACATAGTGATTTCCTGGTAAGGATTCACTTGTGTCACATCAAGTAAATCTTATTGATTTACTATCTAAATCTTATTGATTTAATGTATTGTTTTCTTTCTTTTGCTGCAATTTTACGATGCAGGTTTTTCCATGTGAAATTCATCACAGAATAAACCATTTGGTTTGCTCTATGATGGATATTTTTGCAGGTCTCACTTATTATGTCGTGTCAGTAAAGAAGGCACTGTCCATCACTTATATTACCGGAAAAAATTGGACCAGTCTGTTGTCTGAGTACAAGCTGAATCTGTATGATGAACTGCAGTTTGGTATAAAAAACACGCCACAATTAGTCCTTCTCGCGTTTAAAAGAAATGAAGAAAAAGACTGGATCACGGTCACGGAGCCTAGTCAAGTTAGAAAGCTGATCATAGCAGATCAAACAAGATCGCCACTGTCTCGCACATCAGTACCACCTTCAGCAACGGATCAAGCACCTGCAGTTGCTCTTGCACTGACAGCGGCAGCAGCTCAGTTTGATACAGCTGAGGATTGGGCACTGACCGCGTCAGCGGATCAGGCTGATCTACCGGAGGCTCGGGCATCGACACCGGCACCAGCTCTACAAGGAGCACCATCTCCGGCGGCAGCAGCGGCACTACCAGTCGCACCGGCATGGACACCAGCAACGGCTTCGGCACCTGCACCAACACTTGCACTTGCATCTGCTCCGGCCCGTGCGGTGGCAACAGAACCAGCAGTTGCACCAGCAATAGACTGGGCTACAGTTCGCACTTCATATACCAAAGTCCTTACAAAAACCGACATGTCCACCTTCTTGGTAAGCATTGGCTGCCCAAGTGCTTCGTTCTTTTTTCTTTCCATGTTGTTTCACATGATTCACTGTGTTGATCTAACTATTTGTGTACGTCTTCTTGTTTGCAAACAGAGAATTCCTAGAGCAACGAGGGAGTCGTTCAACAATCCGGGCGACCGTGGCCAAGTTTCTCTTACCATGCGCAACCTTTGTGTGAATGAACCTGCTCAATATACCGTCAGTACAAAGGATGGTCGCATGATGATTGATGCTAAAGGATGGTCAAGGTTCAAATCTAAATCATATCTTGTGGTAGGGGTGATGTCAAAATCGAACTTTCTCGGCAAGGAGAGCTGGTCCAAATCAACTTTGAAATTCTTTAGTAGCAGCACGCAACTGCCGAACTGATCTATCCTCCGAGAGATTTTGATGTAATACTCTGGCATGGTGAAACAAGTGTCCAGTGTGTGTAAGTAGTATGACAGTATCGTTGATAGAATTGCAACTCTGATTGCTTGTTAGGAACTGTCGTTTGATTTCATTCCAACAGCAGTCGTGCTTTATTCAATTTTGTGTATTCGCCTTGCGATGGCATCTAAAACCAGCGTTGTACCGACCGCTTGCAATATGAAAAGCACTGGGGTAGAACACATGGGCCCCCAAACATGCAGGCCCACCGGCCTGTGGCCCAAAGTCCAGAACCGTGAGCCTGTCTGAGTATTTCTTAGCTGAACCCCCATAATGCCTGTGCTTTGCACGTAACATCAAGATGCATTTGTATGAGTATTTTTTTGTGAGAGAAAAGGATGAACGAGGGAAGGCCTTATTTGCAAATTTGGAGAGGTGTGTGGGTACCTTTTTGCAAAATTGCCATAGTTTCCTTCATATCCATCAGATATAAATCAGACAGCCTATATTGCAAGATGGCAGGCACACCATCATCACCAACTCATCTATACCATGTTAAAAAAACTTTGTTTTTTATAATTATATATGTTATATATATTCCCCTTGATTTTTCTTATGTATAAAGTTGTGATATAAAAGATCTTTATATTCAAGGTCAAAAAAAAGATCTTTATATATCTTTATAGAGGGAGTATCTCTCTGTTAAAAATATATTTATGTGTAACTAGTTACTCCTGTCTTTCTACTTCCTTTCGCTGATATGTGGGGCATCCGGCAATGGCATCCACGTGCCATATGCACCAAATTAGAGTACACAACTGCACGGTAGACACACCCCGGTCGTAGCACCGCAGTAATGCCCAATGAGCCGTCAAATCACAAAAACGCCACCTTTCCAGCTTTAGCAGTAAGCTGGACGGACGAAGCGGCAATATTTCACTGGGCCTGAATCCCCTTCTCCCTCATCTGCTTGTTTAGAGAAAAACCCCACTCAGCGATTGCATAGGGTTTTCTCATGGAGAACCTAGTATGAATTCTTCATCCGTCCCCGATAAATCCAAGTCCCTTGGTCGCGGGTACTCCTAGGATGGCAGCCGCCGTCGTTGATGCATTTTTCTTCCTACTGAATGTAGTGTGTTTCATTTGCAGTGCCCAAAGTGCGAGGACACTACAGGTTTCTGCGCCCTCGGCGAGACACCACACTTGTTCCTTCTCATCCTAACACAGGATTTTAAAACACGCACAGTATGTTCCTAGAATCCTCTTTTCTATCCGGGAGGGTGGGGTTTTTTGAACATGATGTCGATTAATTTGGAAATTTGGATTGCTATATTTGTATAAAAGGTACTAGTGCCATGGTCAACACTGACATGAAGGAGGAAATTATTTCTAGATTTGGATATAGGGAATACATTGTGTTCTCATGTTATTTTTCCTGCAGTGCATTCCTTGCTCTGCCAGAAGACATGTACTCAAGATGCTCGGGCTTGCCATAACTGAATACACCAGTTTAATGATCACAGTGAAGACAAGACATGGTTATAAGTTTCAAGTTGGGTTCATGAACCAAGAAGGTCGCTGCTTTTTTTATGGCCGAACTTGGATAAACTTTCTCAAGTGTTACGGACTGAAAGTTGGCGCACGAATGTTGATGGAAATAGCAGAACCTGGTCTCATCTTCACTGCGATCTTCCACCCCGATGTCATTCCAATTGTTCATCCATGTTAGTTTTGTATCTGGTTCTTTCTTCTTGCCTCGATTACTTCTTAATCCACCTATTCTGTCTAACTAATCACAATTTAACTTTAGAACTAGCAACAAATCTCTCATGAAGATGCTACTTCTAACTAATATTTTCTTATAATTGGTGGCACGTGTAGGTTTTTTTAGAGTTAAGCAGGCTACTCATTTGTTATTCTATAAGAACTCAGTTGTTACTCATGGCACCGAAGTTGACTTGGACGATGTCCACAAGTTCCTACACTTTATTGATCGTCTTGAGGTCCTTGTGGGGCATTTCAATGGTGGAAGGCCACGTGGGATATGTGTGCCACTGCCGCACTCATTGAACAGGTCCAACTGTGTTGAGAAACTTATGGTACGAGCTGTTTTCTGTTATATATGTTGTTCATAAACTCTTGCTTATGCACAATTTTACAACTGTGATCTTCTTGAAACAGGAACTGCCCAGGTCTATTGTTCCTATACAGATTCCTGACCATGGTCGGGTCAGACTTGCGCTTGGTCACAACATGATGTTTATGTCGACCTACTCCATTCCCCTTGGAGGTGAAAAGATACTTATTCATGGGTGGTCTCAAATAATGAAGGCCCATCCATCTTGGAGAATAGGACAGAAGATTATGTTCCTGCTTTTCCATGGCTCTAAAGCGAATATCCTGTTTATTGACCACATTGCGAGATGAAGCTGCTTTCAGAAGGTTGTGGATGCGCGGGGTGGCGCCTGGGCCTTGTCCTGGGGCTTGGCAGCCTCACCCTTTGGTTAACTATAGGCAAAGTAGCATTGTTCGAGGCATGCTTTTTACGGTTGAACCTGTATAAGTACTCATACTGCTTTCAGCTATGGCTGTTAAGTGCCCCTGCTGGTTTCAGTTAAGGTTGTTAAGTACTCCTGCTGCTTTTACAGTTTGTCATGTTTCTTCAGTCCTGTCTTCCTCCAGCCTCCAAAACCAAACTAGCACCGACGGGGCCGCTTGCTTCCGCCTCCCACGGCTGGCTGCGCGTCAGTGCACGCATCGCCGCCCCAGCGTCTCCTAAATCATTAACACCAACCTCTGAGGCCTCATTGTCGTCATCCACACACTTTACTGCGCTCGCCGCGGCGCCACCCTCTCACATTGTCAACATGGTCAACAAACAAGAGGAATCGGCAGAGGACTGTATGTGGAGAGGATGACAGTAGGGGCCCACCATATCCATGGCCGGACGTAAGGAAGTTCCTCATTTTTTGTTATATATATACACTCCATTGTCAGCGTATGGAAAAAGAAAATGCTTCCTGCTAGTGGTTTCCTGACATCTGGGACCCACGACATTGTCAGCATATATAGTCAATAGACAAGAGAACAGCACAAGATCGGCTGACACCTGGGACGTAGCTACTCGAGCAGTATTTTTTTTATTGTTGAGACGGAGCAGGGTTTCAACTGGGCCATGGCCCGTCTAGCCCAGGCTTATATTTTATGTTCACCACATGACCAGCCTAGCTATTTTTTGTTTGTGAAAATGAGCCCAGTTTATTTTTTCTGAAGAATACCCAATCCAGGCCTACTTATTTTTCTATGCCTTGATGGGCTGCAACTCTTTCAAGACACCTGCAAATCTTGAAAGTAATATGTAATGGGCTGTAAATATAAAAAACAAATGACTAATTGGCAATTACTTTATAATTTCTGAATTTTTTTCACATTTTTAGATTCCAATTTCACTGGGCTTTAACCTAAATCAAATATATATATTCAAAGTACTTTAAATCTGGCTCGACATTTCGGTATTAAAAATAGTTTGGAACCCACCGAAATATGCGAAATTTCGTTTAAATTTTTAACCCTGGCCCTGGCCAACAAAAAAATGGACTACAATAAATTGCTTAAGGAGTTGCAATGAGCTATATATAAATTATTAAAAAAATAGGGAATGGTCTGACTTGTGGGCCTATTAAGTTGACGCGTATGCAAGATTTTTTTACTTATTATATACAACAACAAATGATTCTAGTAGACGTAACCGTTGGATGTCAATCCAACGGCCGTCATGTTTCTTCAATCTTCGATCTTCTTGCTCCAGCCGCCAAATCCAGCGCAGGTGGGACCGCCTGCTCCTGCCTCCCGTGGCTGGCTGTGCTGCCGCGCAGGCCTCACCGCCCCCTACTACTCCTACCGCTGGCCAAGCCATCCCTCTACTCACCCACATCCCTCCAATATTGTGGCTTCGCCGCCTCCGGGTCATTCCCTTCCTGTGTCTCGCCGTCATCCATCGCGCTGGTGTTCTCAGCACAGCGTGGTCAACGTTGTCAACAAACGACAACATCGGAAGAGGGACACACATGGAGAGGCTGACAGTTGGGACCCACATGGTCCATGGCCGCATGCAAGCAAGTACCTCCTTATTACGCCAAAAAGAATGAATACTCCCGCTGACAGCTTGGACCCACCAGTTATATCTTCGCACGCAAGGAAGTGCCTCCTTATTACGCATAAAAAAATGAATACTCCCCCTGCTAGCTGGGACCCCCATAGTGGGAGGCTGACTTGTGGGCCTTCTAAGTTGACGCGAACGGAGGGCTTTGTCAACTTAGTCAACAAACGATTCTATCACCAGTGACCGTTGGATTGTTAACATCCAACGGTCGTCCTGCTTCTTCAACCTCTGATTTTCTTGCTCCAGCCGTCCAAACCACCGCGTGCTCTTGCCTCCCATGTCCGGCTGTGCTGCCGTGGAGGCCTCAGCGCCCCCTACTACTCCCACCGCTGTCCAAGCCCTGCGGCGACGGCAGCCTCACACCACAGCCAAACCAGTGAACCCTCGTACTCATCTTCGCGTGGGCATCCACTACCACGTCTTCCTCGGCTCCATGTCGTTCCCTTCCTAGGCATCGCCGTCGTCCACCGCCTTGGTGCTCTCGGTGCGGCGTGGTCAATGTGGTCAATGAACGACTTCCATCGAAAGAGTACTATATGTTGAGAGGCTGACAGCTGGGTCCACAGCCGCAGCAAGAAAGTGCCTCCTTATTACGTGCAAAATAATGATTCCTCCACCTGACAGCAGGGACCCACCGGACGGGCCATCGTATTTCACAAACAAAACGGTTCCCGCCTGACTGCTAGGACCCACCAGCTACATCTTCGCACGCAAGGAATTGCATGACAGTCGGGACCCACCCGGTCGAAGCATACGTAGCGTTGTCATTCTGGTCGCGAACCTGTACGTACATATGATCATCTGTCTGCAGGCTGTAGCGATGAACCGTGGCTATGCAAGGAAGGGCATGTGTCGTAGTAGAGGCGTGCACGTGTCGTAGTAGAGGCGTGCATGTAGCATGTACACGTACGTACAGTGGCCAGGGTGCAAGAAAGTAAATACGGCCACGTACGTACATATGAGCGGGGTCTTGAATGCCTACTCACGCATATGTACGTACATGGCTGGGTCGGAACAGAGAAACTGTGTCATCGTCGTGTTCATGGGGAGGCAACGGAACACGTGTTGTTCATCGGGAGCCAACTGGCTTGGACGGAACAGGCGATGGAAACGAGGCCTGGTGTACCGCAGAACAGAGGAAACGGCCTTGTGTTCGACTGGACACGGTGGAAATGGGATCTTGTTCATCGGGAGGGGTCTGGCGTACCGCAAAATGGAGGAAACGGACTTCTGTTGGACCTCCTATGGTCGAAATGGGGTCCTGTTGATCGGGAGGGGTGGGGCGTACCGCAAAACGGAGGAAACAGACTTGTGTTGGAGTGCTACGGTCGAAACGGGGGTCCTGTTCATCGGGAGGGGTATGGCGTAACGCAAAACGGGACTCCACGGGATACTGTTCATCTCCACCATTGACCTCCTCTAGCCTCCACGGGCTACTGTTCATCCACTGTCAACCTCCTCCAGCCTCCACCTGCGATTGTTCATCCACGGGCTCCTGTTCATCCAGCCTCCACCGGCTACTGCTCAACCAGCCCTCTCCACGGGGTCCTGTTCAACCACCCCTCCACGGGCTACTGTTCATCCAGCCTTCCACCGGCTACTGTTCAACCAGCCCTCCCTCGGCTATTGTTCAACCAACCCTCCATGGGGTCCTGTTCATCCAGCCCTCCACGCGGTCATGTTCATCCATCGGCTCGATTGATCGGGGTACTGTTCATCCAACGGCAACGACCTCTACTACCACGGGTCATGTTCATCCAACCCCCCATCAGGAACTATTCATCGAAACCCCCTCAACAACGCTCACTGTTCATCCAGGGAAGGAGGCAGTAGTGTTCGATCGGCTTCAGTTAGCACCAGTAGCAAAGGAATCACTCGGGTTCAGTTAATAGCAAGGGATCGATCGATCGCTCGGGTTTAGTAATGCGTAGCCTGCAGTGCAATTGCTCAGGTTCAGTTAGAGACCAACGCCTCGCACATACACGCGTACGTATGAGAGAAATGCGCATTGCTCGGCCCCCGGCCAGCCACCGTAACCGGGAACTCCCTGATTTTTCCTCGCCCTCGCTTCTACCATGGTTTTTTCCGTCATGGATGGCCCAAAGAATGTCATGCAGATGCGTCTCCGGCCCGTGCAGGACGAAAAGACCATTTTCTATCATGATTTTTTGTCATAGAAGTAGGACCCCACCACATCTATGATGATACCGGGTTTTTTCACAATTATCGTCATAGAAGTGTCATAAGTATGACAGAAAAAATTTGTTCAGCCCAAAATGTCACGGATGTGTCTTTTTTGTAGTGTTGTCACAACCAGATGCTGGAGCCCAGGAGCCAGACGCCACCGTCGACGATGACTCCTACTACACTGGAGGTGCCTACTACTACGTGCACGCCGCCGCCGACGATCAAGAGTAGTTTAGGAGGATCCCGGGCAGGAGGCCTCCTCCAGCCGACTGCCTATAGGAATCCCCCTTCCACACTCATTGGCAACTTGTTTAACTTATGTCTGTACTCAGATATTGTTGCTTCCACTAACTCGTCTATGATCGAGCTCTTGTATTCGAGCCATCGAGGCCCCTGGCTTGTAATATGATGCTTGTATGACTTATTTTATTTTTAGAGTTGTGTTGTGATATCTTCCCGTGAGTCCCTGATCTTGATCATACATGTTTGTGTGTATGATTAGTGTATGATTGAATTGGGGGCGTCACAAGTTGGTATGAGAGCCGACTGCCTGTAGGAATCCCCCTTCCACACTCCTTGGCCGAAGTCGAGTCTAGACATTGCAAAACTTTTACTAACATGGACGTGTGTCTTACAGGCCTACATCGCCATTTGGGTGGTATTAGGATCTTTTATTCCTCATCTATACTCTGGGACTCCGATCTATCTTCTATTCAGGTTAAATAGATTTTACAAAATCTAACATTAGGATCTCGTGATCACTTTCACCCGGAGAGCACCTTATTACCGATGATCGTCTGCTGCACCAGAAGATTCCGAGGATACTCTATGATGTTCTCTCGAGACTTTGTGCAATCGCTTTTGCAATTCCCATCCATCGATAAACCTTTATGGATAACCACGTACACTTGCCATTCATACAATCATTCCTCGTTGATCTTGTTAGTATAAGATACCTTAAAATTCTCTCTATTGTTCCAATAATACATTGTGCCTACTACCTTGCAGTTCTTTGCCACATGAATAACGCTATGGATAATTACTCGCACTTACCGAGTATCCGCTCATCCCCAGTTGTTCAGGTGTTTCACAAAAGTCTTCGAAATACTATTCGATGCTTAGAAAATCCTTAGCAGCTTATTGCACTACAAATACTTGTCTGCTTGCATTATGGATGCTTCCCATATGTTTGGCAATATTCATTAGTCTCCTTTTGACACCATCGTTTCGATCCTATTGATTCAAAATGAGTGCGAATGCATGCAATCATCGATTGATCCTTTTAAATTATCTTTCCAGATCAGATGTCATTTTGAACATGAGTTGGTTGTCGCCCAATCAAATTGCCGACGATTGTACCCCCTAAGTCTATTCAACTTATCCATTCTTAATCACACCGTTGGCTTCTGATCCCTTGATTTGGAAATAATAATTCCTTCACATTTGAGCTTTGAATTAGCCAGTTGTTTCTATAATCCGACGCCCTTTCGTTCCTTCTTCCTATGATAGAGTACCGATACTCGCATTAGCTCCGTTGTAGACCACAAGACATCTTGTTGGATTATTATCCGATAGTGTCCTTCATATTCAATAACCTTGTGAGCCTTTCCATGGGTATATAATGCCTTTGGTAATTTGTATCATCTTCTTTGATAACAATACTCTACTGTCGAGCTTGTATTATTTACTCTAAAGTTTGTGGTATATGTTCCTAAGATGCCCTGATGGGTTGAACCAACGCCTTCCCTAATCTGTGTGAACCCGAAGGATTTCACGGGTCATACTTATCTGGTATTACACTAGGTAAATTTTTCAACAACTAATGTCATTTCTGAAAGACGAGAGGTGAATGATAGGTTAGGCATTGAAGAAGTGGGAGTCGACCTTGAACCCTTGTGTTCATGCCCATGGAACCGATGTTGAACTTATCATGGAAGCTTCTTGCAAAATATTTAATCATTTGAATAACTCTTCCGGTGTCGTTATTTTGGATCCCTGGTAGCAATGGTTCCTACCATGCTAACTTTATTTAATATATTTCTAAAAGGAAACCATCCGAGTGCCTCTCTATTTTGACAAGGTTAAAGTATCTGATATCACAAGTCAACGATCTAGTTCGGTTAATATCCTGGTCTACCTTTGAGTTTTACCTCTGTTATCTTGAAAATATCATGGAACTACATAACTTATTATGAGTTCTTCATCAACTATTATTCTCGCTGCTTCCAGATTTTCCCCCGGGTTCTGAGTTATTAGTTACTCGAGAACACCGATAAGTGAATCGATTCCACACTCCGATTCAATAACTCTAAGTAATTTTCATTGCTTACGAGTTTAATAATCCTTCAAGTCATTCCTAGCCTGATCGGTTACATCATTATCGTGCTAATTTTTTACTGTGCTACATGGTCCTTCTCGGAGCACAGCTTTCGATGATGAGCTAAGCTTACATCGATCTTCCTCGTCTTATCTTTCACCTCAAACAACAAGCTTGATTTCGAGTTGATGTCGTATCCATGGTTCCAAAAACCTTTTGCTTCATCATTCCTTCGACTTGATGTCGTTGCTGATTGATTACATCTTCATGAAATCTCTCGACAAATGTGTCATGATCATCATCAACATACTGAGCTCTTCAAGGATATCAATTGAATTCATGTTGAGAAATACCATCCTTTCCCTTTGATGGTTTGTGTTATCATTGACAACATCCTTGTCTTCCCTCAACACAAATGTGTTCATGTTTTGGATTGAATCTTGAGTTCCTTGCTATCCAGCATCTATTCTTCTTTACCTTGGAGTTGTACCATCTTTTATGTCAAGAAGGTCGTGAGAATTGCTCCACCTCTTAAAAATTATTGGTATGGTGATACTTCTCACCATCACCATTCTTTCTTGGTCCCCATGTTGATTATAACCGGAATACCAACAAGTGAACGATGCTGCTTGGATTCTGTACTCCTAGCAACCCTATTGCTTTGGAGTTAATGGTCGACAGTTCATTCTTGGATTATTGGATAACGAATCACCATTCTAACATTGATCGTGCTACCTAAGCCCATATGTCGGGTGCACCTTTCAACCATTTTTTTATTGTGTATGATTTCCTCAAGCATACATCATTATATCATTTGATTTGACAAATGCTATCTCCTATTCACATAATTGTGGAAATCCACTGTTTTGGAAATCTCGATGAATTACCGATGAGTCCATCACCCACCCCCTCACCCTCTCCTTGGTTTAATGATGGACTCTTGTTTCGGGACTTGCTTCCATAGTTCATTTCTCGAGAATCTTACAATGTCATCTCGTCAATTTGTGTTGTATCTTTTCTTCACAGGCATACTACGTCTAAGGTATCCTGACACCAATCAGATCTGAATCTCGGTCAGATATGATGGTTCGAACATATTTCCAAGATTTATAACATTGGTCTTTATGTGACCCTGTAAGGTGATGTTGTGCCTAGCACACCTGGCCGGAGGCCCTATTGTTATAGATTCCTTTTCAGCAAGGTTATCCATTCTTCCATGAGGAAATTGTAAGACTTATTCTACAAGTTATTCCTGATGGATCCTTTGTGTTTCCAAAGTCTGATCTTCACCTGATCACCATGTCAATACTATCTCGTAGAATTTCTATGGTACTCCGATTTTCAACAAGAACATTTGAAGCCCAATGCTAAATGTTTCCTACTCAATTATCCAAAACACTGATGTATGGGTAATGTCGTGAAATTTCTCTCCCCTTACCTAAAGAGTTTTCTATATTATATCATGTCATGGATATCATGATGTGCTTGTCCTTGGGAGGATATAACCTTGAAATATGTGTTTAAACACATTTTCCTTTCCATTGTTCTGTTACTCCGATAAACACCTTTTCCTTTCCATTGTTTTGTTTAACCTTTCTTGTGATCAATATGATCTAAGCGGTAATAATTCCCTGCTTATGTAAACACCTCGGTGTACATTTCTGTCATTAAGACCCTGCTACTTTTGTTGAAGACATTCCGGTAACCACCGATGGACAAGAACTTTTCCTATTGGTCCACCTCGTTCAACGAGTAGGAAAATGGTTCTCTTCGTCCCTCGCCCTTGGTACCGATATTGTTGCCGACATACTGACAGTCTCTTCTCTGGCATGCCTTGCTCTCATGATCGTGCAACATGACAACGCCCTCCCTGCTTTGAACCCACATGGTGCGCCCATAACCCACAGTTCCACATGATCGAAACCTGACTCTCCTGTACACCCCCGGTTTCCAAAGTTATTCCTCATGCGTGGCCTCATATGTAATTCACGGGCCACCTTCCTAGTGATCTATTCTGATAACAAACGAAATACTAAATTTCATTGCTCTGGACCCTTTCACACGTTGTTTCGGACATCAAACGATTGCCTATCCATTTGAAACTTCTCATGATACCTTCTTACTTTGCTCTCGATATCTTCTTAAGTTTCAGTTCGAGAGATACTTATGCTTCTTCCCATGAGTTAACCGTCCGATGCTCAATCTTCTTAGAATCCGTCCTTATAGAGCTTTTCCCCTCTTATCCTTTCGTAAGTACGATGGAGATTCCAAAGAAAGGATGCCGACTTCATCATGATGAAAGGAAACAGAGTAATGGAGACGTCAATATAATGGACTGACCTATTCTAGAAGAGCAACAAAGACCGAGATGATCCGTTAGAATTTCATAACCTAGTCTTTCCCCCTAACTCCACCTTAAAATCTCGGGACGAGATTTCTTATAGTGGAGGAGAATTGTGATGCCTGGATAATTAAGCTACAGTAAACCTCTGCTAATGATGCCACATCACCTCAGTTACTGTTGCTAATCTCGCGTTAGTTCAAAACTGATTCAAAATCCAAATTCAAAAAGAAGTCAAACAATTAAAGTTTTCAAAAAGTCAAAACTAAAATGTTCTTATTGCGACAAATAATTCATAAGATATATTGATGGAGAAACCAAGTCTTTATAAAATGTTTAAATGTACTAAACTAATTAAATCAGTACATAAAACCATTATTTAAATGCCTTTTATATTTTTTAAAATACTAAACTATATTATTTTGGGATGAAACTTTTTGTGGTTGTGACATACTAATTTGTAGCATCAATTTAGGTGCCACTTTGGTATTTTATTAAAACTAAAATAATTAGGAACTAAAAGAAAACAGAAAAGAAAAATAAGAAAAAGAAAAACAAAACAAAACAAACAAAATAAAAAGGAAAGGCCCCCCCCAGCCCCACTCGGCTTTAGCCCAGTCGACCGGCCCACCTCCCACCACTTAACCCCTGCACTCCGTAACCCTAGACCAAACCCCCCACTTCCCACTCCCTCCCACCCACGCACGATCCCCTTCCCCCACACGATCCCCTCTCCTCCCTGTGTCCCCCTCCCCCGATCCAAATCGAGGGAAATGCCCCTGACGCCGCCTGTCTCCGCCCCACCGCGCCTCCGACCTCCTCCGTGACGCCACCTCGCCAGCGCCGCCCCTCCCGACCTCCTTCCTCTCCGCCCGCACCGCCATCGTCTACTACCTCCTCTTCGACCATGAGCACGAGCCCGGGACCCGTACCTCACCGGATCGGCCTCATGCCCCTACTCTGCCCCACCGGTCATCACCGTCGATCTGCTACTCCGGTGCCTCCCCGAGCCCACTGTCGTTGCCCTACGACCGCCGGTGAGGCCCAGGCCTCTCCTTCTCTCCCCTGCTCCTGGCCGCGCTGAAGCGCGCGCGCCTGCACCCTGCGCTGCTACTGCTTGCTACGACCGTTGCGGCCTCCGAGCCGCACCTCGCGCGCCCACTGCCGAGCCATGCTGCCCGTCGTCCCAGCACCCCGGCCACACACTGGCCGCCGGCGGCCCTCTCGTGCAACCCCGCATCAGTGCCAGGCCGCGGCACTGATACGTCTCCAACGTATCTATAATTTTTGATTATTCCATGCTATTATATTATCTGTTTTGGATGTTTATGGGCTTTACTTTACACTTATATATTATTTTTGGGACTAACCTATTAACCTAGAGCCCAGTGCCAGTTCATGTTTTTTCCCTTGTTTCAGTGTTTCACAGAAAAGGAATATCAAACGGAATGAAACCTTCGGGAGCGTGATTTTTGGAACGAACGTGATCTAGGAGACTTGGAGTTGAAGTCAAGGAAGCTTCGAGGTGGCCACGAGGCAGGGAGGTGCGCCTGCCCCCCTGGGCACGCCCCCACCCTCATGGGCCCCTCGTGGCTCCCCTTACCGACTCCTTTTGCCTATATATGTCCATATACCCTAAAAACATCGAGGAGCAGAATAGATCGGGAGTTCCGCCGCCAGAAGCCTCCGTAGCCACCGAAAACCAATCTACACCCGTTCTAGCACCCTGCCGGAGGGGGGGGAATCCCTCTCCGGTGGCCATCTTCATCATCCCGGCGCTCTCCATGATGAGGAGGGAGTAGTTCACATTCGGGGCTGAGGGTATGTACCAGTAGCTATGTGTTTGATCTCTCTCTCTCTCATGTTCTTGAGTCCACACGATCTTGATGTATCGCGAGCGTTGCTATTATATTTGGATCTTATGATGTTTCTCCCCCTCTACTCTCTTGTGATGAATTGAGTTTTCCCTTTGAAGTTATCTTATCGGATTGAGTCTTTAACGATTTGAGAACACTTGATGTATGTCTTGTGCGTGCTTATCTGTGGTGACAATGGGATATCATGTGATCCACTTGATGTATGTTTTGGTGATCAATTTGTGAGTTCCGTGACCTCGTGAACTTATGCATAGGGGTTGGCACATGTTTTCGTCTTGACTCTCCGGTAGAAACTTTGGGGCACTCTTTGAAGTTCTTCGTGTTGGTTGAATAGATGAATCTGAGATTGTGTGATGCATATCGTATAATCATACCCATGGATACTTGAGGTGACATTGGAGTTCTAGGTGACATTAGGGTTTTGGTTGATTTGTGCCTTAGGGTGTTATTCTAGTACGAACTCTATGATAGATTGAACGGAAAAAATAGCTTCATGTTATTTTACTATGGACTCTTGAATAGATCGACCAGAAAGGATAACTTTGAGGTGGTTTCATACCCTATCATAATCTATTTGTTTGTTCTCCGCTATTAGTGACTTTGGAGTGACTCTTTTTTGCATGTTGAGGGATAGTTATATGATCCAATTATGTTATTATTGTTGAGAGAACTTGCACCAGTGAAACTATGAACCCTAGGCCTTGTTTCCTAGCATTGCAATACCGTTTATGCTCACTTTTACCACTTGCTACCTTGCTGTTTTTATATTTTCAGATTACAAAAACCTATATCTACCATCCATATTGCACTTGTATCACCATCTCTTCACCTAACTAGTGCACCTATACAATTTACCATTGCATTGGGTGTGTTGGGGACACAAGAGACTCTTTGTTATTTGATTGCAGGGTTGCTTGAGAGAGACCATCTTCATCCTACGCCTCCCACGGATTGACAAACCTTAGGTCATCCACTTGAGGGAAATTTGCTACTGTCATACAAACCTCTGCACTTGGAGGCCCAACAACGTTTACAAGAAGAAAGTTGTCTAGTAGACATCAGCCACCTCGCTCCCGCCTCCGCCGCTCTACCCTATGCGTTGTTGCTCCGTTGCGCCATGTGGCTCCGCCTCCGCCGATCTACCCCGTGCGCCGCTGCTCCGTTGCGCCGCGCCGTCCGCCGCCCGCGTCCATGGTCCAGACCACGTCACCGGCAGCGCCCGCGTCGGCCGGCTATGTTGACTGCGCCTGCTCGGCTCCCGCTCCAGCCTCGCCTCGCTATAGGGCAGGCGGCGGCTTCGCCCGCACCCGCCTACACCCGCGCGACCGCTAGCGCCCGAACCCGATAGACCCCTCTGGGCCTATGACAAAGGGCCCCACGCCCCAGAACATTTAAAAATAAAATAAAAAGTAAATTAAAAAACTTAATTAATTAACTTAATTAATTGCGATTAATTAAACTAATTAAGTGTTAGTTAGT
The DNA here is from genome assembly GCA_034509565.1 of Triticum monococcum. Classification (NCBI taxonomy): domain Eukaryota; kingdom Viridiplantae; phylum Streptophyta; class Magnoliopsida; order Poales; family Poaceae; genus Triticum; species Triticum monococcum. Next base: position 142,216,343 of record CM067841.1, on the reverse strand, counting down.
TAATCAGTCAATGACATGCGGACCCCACCTGTTAGGTTGACCAAGTCAATGGTCAATGTTGACTGCTGACATCATGTTGATGTCATAATTACCTTTTCTAATTAAATTAATTCTGTTAATTCTAGAAAAAGATAAAAATCCTTTCTAAATTAATATAAAATAAACCGTAGCTCGGATGGAAAAACTTTGTACATGAAAGTTGCTCACAATGACGAGACAAAATCCGAATACGCACCCCGTTCGTCCGCCACACATCCCTAGCATAGCGAACACACAACTTCCCCCCTCCGGTTCATCTTTCCGAAAATATGAAACACCAGGGATACTTTCCCAGTTGTTTCCCCCCTTCGTTGGTATCACCTCCTACTGCGTTACAGCACGCCTGACACCGTTACTTGTCATGTCATGCATAGATATGCATCTGTTTGCACTGTATTCATTGTTTCTTCCCCCTCTTTCCTCCAGTAGACTACGAGACTGACGCCGCTGCTGGTGCCCCGATCGACTATGTTGTTGATGACCCCTCCTTGCCAGAGCAACCAGGCAAGCCCCCCTCCCTTGATCACCAGATATCGCCTATTCTTCTCTCTACTACTTGCATTAGAGTAGTGTGGCATGTTACTGCTTTTCATTAATCCTATCCTGATGCATAGCCTGTCTTTGCTACTACTGTTGTTACCTTTACCTGCAATCCTAATTGCTTAGTATAGGATGCTAGTATTCCATTAGTGGCCCTACATTCTTGTCCGTCTGCCATGCTATACTACCGGGCTATGACCACTCGGGAGGTGATCACGGGTATATACTTATATACATGATATGTGATACATGTGGTGACTAAAGTTGGGTCGGCTCGTAGAGTACCCGCGAGTGATTTACGAATTGGGACCGACCCTCTGAGTGGATCTTTGTGGCGGAGCGACAGGGCAGGTTGAGACCACCTAGGAGAGAGGTGGGCCTGGCCCTGGTTGGCGTCTGCGATTACTTCAAAATAACATGCTTATTGGGATCTTGGTATTTGATCTGAGTCTGACCACTGGCCTATACGCACTAACCAACTACGCGGGAACAGTTATGGGTAATCGATGTCGTGGTATCAGCCGAAGCCTTCTTGATGTCAGCGACTAAGCGGCGCGCGCCGGCTGTGACTGGAATGCCTGCTCTTGTATTAGGGAGGCTGGGTGTGCTTCCGGCCGCCCATGCAACGTTCAGGTGTGCAATTGGCGATGGGCCCAAACCCCTACGCGCTTAGGATTTAGACCGGCATGCTGACCTCTCTATTGTGCCTAGGTAGGGCTGCGACGTGTTAATCTTCCGAGGCCGGGCATGACCCAGGAAAGTGTGTCCGGGCAAAGGGGATCGAGCGTGTTGGGTTATGTGGTGCACCCCTGCAGGGAAGTTCATCTATTCGAATAGTCGTGTGCCTCGGTAAAAGGACGACCCAGAGTTGTACCTTGACCTTATGACAACCAGAACCGGATACTCAATAAAACACATCCTTTCAAGTGCCAGATACAACCCGGTGATCGCTCTCTCACAGGGCGACGAGGGGAGGATCGCCGGGTAGGATTATGCTATGCGATGATACTTGGTTAACTTACCATCTACTCTCTTCTACTGCTTCAAGATGGAGGCTGCCAGAAGCGTAGTCTTCGATAGGACTAGCTATCCCCCTCTTATTCTGGCATTCTGCAGTTCAGTCCACATATACTACCCCTTTCATTCATACCAATGCATATGTAGTGTAGTTCCTTGCTTGCGAGTACTTTGGATGAGTACTCACGGTTGCTTTGCTCCCCCTTTTCCCCCTTCCTATACCTGGTTGTCAAAACCAGATGCTGGAGCCCAGGAGCCAGACACCACCGTCTACGATGACTCCTACTACACTGGAGGTGCCTACTATGACATGCAGGCCGCCGCCGATGAACAGGAGTAGTTTAGGAGGATCCCAGACAGGAGGCATGCGCCTCTTTCGATCTGTATCCCAGTTTGTGCTAGCCATCTATGGCAACTTGTTTAACTTATGTCTGTACTCAGATATTGTTGCTTCCGCTGACTCATCTATGATCGAGCTCTTGTATTCGAGCCCACGAGGCCCCTGGCTTGTAATATGATGCTTGTATGACTTATTTTATTTTTAGAGTTTTGTTGTGATATCTTCCCGTGAGTCCCTGATCTTGATTGTACACGTCTGCGTGTATGATTAGTGTACGATTGAATCGGGGTGTCACAACAGGTGACGATGAAAACCATACACGAAGGACCCCGACATGGAGAATGGTGTACTTGGCGCGAGACAAGGAGCTATAGTTTCGTGCCACGGCGGAATTTCTGAATTTGGTGCCACGATAATGTTTTCTGAAATGATAGTCATAACAACGTTTTCTTAAATTGCCGCCACAACAACGTTTTTGAAAAGGTTGCCACGACAACGAAATATTGGTCGTCACAATGCTTCAACTTGATATTGAAGATGATCACGGAAAATTCCCGGCGCCCAGGGCTATACCATATGATGCTTTTATGAATGTCCTGAGATGTTTATCCCTTTGTTGTTTGCACACTTTGATTGCGTAGTAGTCAATTATTAGGGTGATCTCTCAAAGTAAATATCAAGTTAAAAGGTGCTCTTACCAGTGTTGCAACCGTCTATAACATGTGGCCTTTCGGAATACTACATGCTACCCTGAGTACAAACGAGAAGTGAAGTGTAAGGTGGGTGAGGTAGGACTTCATAGTGGAAACACTTAGTTGCCTTGAAGTTCTAGCAGAAAAGTTCTGAGCTCGGAGCATGGAGCATCGAAATATGAACATGAGTCATATGGAGATATGATTGGCAAAAGATTGCCTACCGGTTGAAATTCACATCATATGAGATGCTACCACCCATGTTGTGAATAAGATCAGGATCTTGAATCACTCACTTTCAATTATGAGAGATATTGATTTGAGCGGGAGTGCACTTTATATTAAAATTTGTTTAAACACTAGTGCAACATTAATTATAAATAAATGTCTAAATGAGTTTTGTGTCTATCATTGTAGATCATTGGCTTGCAATATGTTCAACTTAGCCCCTATGTTAGAGAAAGAAAAGTTGGATGCTAATGGTGGAAACTATGCGGAATGGATCCGGAACCTGAGATTTATACTCAGGAGTGCTAAGAAGGAGTATGTGCTGGATCAGCCCCCGGGTGATGCTCCCAAAAAGGATGCAACACCAGAAGAAGTTGCTGCTTACACTGCTTGTAGTGACGACTATGATTCAGTCCAGTGCCTCATGTTGATGATGACTTGCATGCATCCTGAACTACATAAGTTTTGAATGATCTACTACTCAATTTATAATTGGGTCACTGGAAGTTCTGTACAAGAAATAGGCAAGGACCAAACGTTTTGAATTAACCAAGGTCTTGATTGAATGCAAGGTGAAAGAGGGTTCCTCAATGAGTGAGCATATAGTAAAACTTGTTGGCTATGTTGATAGGTTGGCTTCTCTCGAATTTGGAATTCCTCCAAAACTTGGTACATATATTGTGCCTGCTTCACTTCCCCATCTTACGATGGCTTTATCATGAATTACAACATGAATGGAATGGAGAAAAGTGCAAACGAGTTGTTTGCTATGCTCACAACTACGAAAGCTAGAATGCAGATGCTCACAACTGTGGAAGCTAGAATGCAGAAGAACAAAAAAGTGTTGATGGTCAAAAACACCACTAGTTTCAAGAAGAAGGGCAAGTCCAAGAAGAAGAAACCTACTGAAGCCGGTAAGACAGAGTCTCAGAAGAAAAACAAGGGCGGAGCCTCTAAAGAGACTGAATATTTCTACTGCAAGAAGAAAGGACACTGGAAGTGTGGCTGTGAGAAGTACTTGGCGGACAAGAAGAACGGTCCTTCCGGTAAAGGTATAATCGTTATACAAAGTTAATGTTATTCCACTTGTAAAATTTATGTATATCATGAGTATTTGTTACTGATCGGTTGCTCTTGTTTTGCAAATCGATATAGGGACTACAGAGAGCTCATAAGGAGAGTAGAAATGAAGTCGTGATCCAAGCCAGGAATGGTGATGGGATCACTGCTCGGAGACTGTCAAAATTATGTCTTTAGTTTATCTTCAGAATTTATGTTAGAACTGAAATAATAGTTATTTTGCTTCGGAGTTATGTAATGCATTATGCTATGGGTTATTTGATGAATCTTGAATTTTGGGATCTATAACATTAAAGCTAAACGTCTTGAAGACTGATAAAACCACTTGCATGTGACACTGCTTAGTAATATCGGATAATTGATCTTCATAGATATGAAGGTATACAAGTCTTTTAAATTGACTAAATACATTGAGATGTATGAAGTCCGATGGATATAACAGGGCGTGGTGAATTTTTATACTTCATCAATGTTATGAGTAAATATGATTTAGTTACATAAGGATTCTTCTTTAATGAAGAAATATATCTAAGTCATAAGTTTAGCAAGTAATTTAATAATTGTGGAATTATTATTACCGATATGCTCTTGTTATTTTTTTGGGGGATTTATAGATGAAATGTCATAATATTCACTAAACAAATGCACTATCTAAATGTGTGATAAAACTATAAGGGGTTATAGAATATTTCAGACAAATTGTTGATTGTAAGTTTTGTGTTCCTCTCACAAAGATCAAAGGGAAAAGTTTGTGAGAAAATGATTTTTTTGAGAAAAGGTTTTGTTGTTAAAAGAGAAAGTGGGGGAATAATACAGCTTATTGGATAATTAATCTCATGCTTAAAATTATAACAAGACTTAACCAGAAATGTTCTGAAATATTTTTGTTATAAAGCTAAGAAAAGAAACTTCTACATTAGATGTGGAGCTTCAGTTAAGACTGTAACAAAATGCAAAGTTCAGGAAGATTGTTGAATCTACTGGATATTTTATCTTAGAAGAAGATGAAACCAGCGAACTACAAGGAAGCAGTGATGGCGCCCAGCTAAGATAGGTATTACTCAAACCATTTAAATCCAAAGTGAAATCCATGTGCAAGGAACAAGTTTTGAACTTGGAGAAACCTTCAGAAGGGTGTATAAATGGATCTTCGATTGTTCACGGATAATCATCCTGAAAGAAAAGTATTACAAAAGAGTTTTGTAGGAATGGAAGAATTGATTTTGTCAAATCTTCTTGTTAGTAGCAATACTAAAAGTATTAATGGATTACAATGGTGAGTGTTATTGATATATAACAGATGAGTAACAAAACTTTTTTGAAAGAGATTTCAAACAGGATGTATATAAGATACAACCAACAAGGGTTTTGTTAGAGTACCGGAATGATATAAATATTTCAAAACCATATGTATGATTTGAAATTATGTATCAAGTATCTAGAATTTTGATAAAATAATTAAAGAATTTGGATTTATCAAGAGGCTTATGGACACAAGAAGTTTAGTGAGAGCCACACCCAGCAAATGTTATGAGCTTCCTACTGCGCAGGCAACCACCTCGTCTCCAACTACACCAGGGACCACCTCTTCCTACTACACCGGCGACCTCCTCCCCCTAGTACAAACTACCACCCTCTCCTCCTACAACAACCGCGGAGCACCACCACCGCAGCGGGGAGCACAACGACGAAACATGGCAGAGCACAAAAAGAACGCCACCGCGACGAGGCACCACCATTACCGCCCACCACCGCAACGGGGGCACCAACCCGTCACCGTCCCTACCACTGCATCCCTTGATGTTGCCCCTATAGGAATGGAGGGAAATATGTGGATCTAGTGGGGAAAGGATGCGTACCTGCTTGTGTAGACGCCAGCGACCTCGGATCGCGTCGTCGTTGCTAGCGCGGCTAGTCTGATGCGGTCGCCTAGCCGCCCTCGACCATGCAGCCGCCGCCTCTGTCCCAGCCGCATGGCACCCCGCCTCCTCGCTGCTGGATCTAACCATCACTCCTCGCTTTAAAACACGCGGTCAGTTGCGAAAACCGTTTTTGAAACAAAGCGCATACACAGCTGAGCTGCAGTAACGCGTGCGTGTATGTGGGATGCTCTCATCCGTCTGATCAAAAGACAATCCGATGGACACGGAGCCGGCGGACGGGGGCGCGCGATCGGCCGGCAGAAGGTAAGCTTTTCCGTTTATATATACATCCATGTGTGAGAAAGCTTGATCATGGCAATTTTTTGTTACATGTCGGATGGCCTTTTTCCTTTTTTTCATAGTCTCTTTTTTAAGGCTGGCAATACTCCTTTTTAGCCTTTTTAATGGGACACAACGGTGGGAGCTCCTACCTGCCGCTCCCTGCGGCAGGTTGTCCCTCACACGCACAGGGGGTCTACGCCTGCGCCGGCCCAATTGAGATCTGTAGCTTGAAAATAAAGGCCCGATCAAGAACTGTAGCACAAAAATAAAAGCGCCAAGCGGGTATCGAACCAAGGATCTCGTACTGCCAGTGGAGCTAGCAAGCTTCAATGCTCAAAATACAGCACAAACCTTTAAGAATGATCTGCCGAGCGCAAATCTGATTTTTTTTCTTCGAAATTTCAAACGCATTTTTCAAAAAATAACCTGAATGTTTTGGGAGATGCAACTACTTTTGAATACCATGAACAATTTTTTTCAAAAATTGCCACATTTTCGAAAATCTTGAACAATGTTTTGAGATGGGAACAATTTTGTAATCCCAGAACAAAATTTGTAAAGGTAAAAAAATTATAAACCGTGAACATTTTTTGAAATGTGAATAAGCGAACGGGAATGGATAAGAGGCTTGTGGGATTGATGTGATAGGGTAGGGTTGGCTATACTGCTGGTGGCGATTTGGGATCCTCATTTTGGTCAACCCGCTGTGGAAGCCTTTACTCGAGGAGGTGCTGCTTATTTTGAAACCACACATTTTCCGAATTTTGAACAAATTTTAAAACATGAACAAATTTCAAACTTGCGAAAAAAAATTGTGAATATTTTTCGAGTTATGAACAAATTTTGAAACCATAAACATTTTTCGAATTATGAACAAATTTTGAAACATGAATAAATTTCAAATTCGTGAACAAAATTATAAAACGGCGAACATTTTTCAAATCTGCGAACAAATTTTGAAACTGCGAACATTTTTTAAATTGTGAACAAATTTTGAAACATGAACAAAATTCAAATTCGTGAAAAAAAAATTATAATGTTGTGAACATTTTTCAAATTCTGAACAAATTTTCAAACCGCAATTTTTTCCTAATTGTGCACAAATTTTAAAACATGAATAAATTTCAAATTCGCGAACAAAAATATAAACTGTGAACATTTTTTGAATCTGCAAATAAATTTTGAAAAGCATGAACATTTTTGAATTGTAAAACAAATTTGGAACACGAACAAATTTCAAATTCATGAAAAAAATTATAAAATTATGAACATTTTTCGTTAAACCGTGAACATTATGAAAATAGAAACAAATGAAAAACCAGAAAAGGAAAGTGAGAGAAACAGAAAAGAAAAAATAAAATAAAAAACAGAATAAAGAAAAAACCAATTCACGGAACCTTCTAGAAGTTTCCCAAACCCAGAAAAACCCAGCTGGGAACCTCTAGAAGGTTCCCAAAACCGGAAGCGTTGGAACGGTTAAACGGGCCGGCTCGTTGCGTCGCTGCTAGGTCCCTCGGCTGTGCGAAGCGCCGGCAGTTTGACGCAGCAAGCGGCAAATAGAATTTCCAAACAATGGTGCGCCTTTAAGGCTTATTTCTTGTTTAGCGTGAATTTGTTTTAAGTGAGGCCCATGGGCATAGAACGAGCTTGGGTCGCGCTAAGATCTTTGAGGGAATGATTCGTTCGCTCTCGCTTGGGTTGCACTAAGGGGCATCTTTGAGCGAATGATAGAATGGGCCAGCCTATAGATAGAAAAAATAAACCGAATTGGACCAATTTTAGGGTTTTTATGGTTTCTGGTATGAGAATGTTATGAACTTTCCATACCTTTTTGAATTATGGTTTTTATGGCATATACTAAAAAACCAAAAGTTTTACTGAATAAACCGAAGTAAAAATATATTTATATTTCTTTAGGCGAACAAACATACCAGTAGTCGTTGTTTGTGCGCGGCAGCAAGATCCCCTACTAAGCACACCCATTTTTCTTGTAACATAGTCATTTTTCTCTTAAAAGAAATGGTAAGCACGCCCATACCTGAAATCTATGCATATATACTTATTTTCTTTACCATGTATGCAGCAAGACCCCCCCCCCCCCCCCCCCCTAAGCATAAATCCTTGTACGCATATGTGTGTGTATGAGAGAGATTGACTATTCGTCATCCTGGGTGAAAAATAGTTATTCTTTATCCACCTATATTTTAACATCTATGCATCGTAATTTTACGTTTCATAAATTTTGTCTTATTTTAAACATAAAAAGATAACGTAAGAAAACATATAATCATCGTAAAAAATATTTTATGTGTAAAATTAAAAATGTAAAAACATAATGTAAAATGTACATAAAATATAATTTTTGACTTATATTTTTTGTTATGCCAAATTTTATGCAGTAAATCAATATGAATGTAACTATTTGTATTTCAAATGTAATTTGCTTATGAAATGATCATAAGATTATCTTGGGTGAAGAATAACTTATTCTGCACCCTGTGGTGATGAATAGTAACACTATATTGACTATTCATCACCCTGGGTGAGGAATAGTTATTCTTCACCCCCACTATTTTAATAGCAATGCGCTGTAATTTTACGTTCCGTAAATTTTGTCGTATTTTGTACGTAAAAATAGATTGTAAGAAAATATATAGTCGCCGTAAAAAATATTTTATGTTATGTAAAAATATAGTGTAAACTATACATAAAATGCATTTTTTCTGATCTTATAACCTATATTTTTGTTTTCTTTGCCAAATTTTATGTAGTAAATCAAGATGAATGTAAATATTTTTATTTCAAATGTAATTTATTTATGAAACAATCGTAAAATTACCTCGGATGATAAGTTATTCTTCACCCGCTTGACCTATATATAGTGTTACTATTCATCATACAGGGTGTAGAATAAGTTATTCTTCACCCGAGGTAATCTTACGATCATTTTATAATTAAATTATGTTTCAAATTTAAATAGTTACATTCATATTGATTCACGATGTAAAATTTAACATAAGAAAATAAAAATATTGGTCATAAGACAAGAAAATTTGTAGTTTATGTGTATTTTAGACTATGTTTTTACGTTTGTAATTTTACATAACATAAAATATTTTTTACGGCAATTATATATTATCTTACGGTCCCTTTTTGCGTTGGAAATATGACAAAACTTACAGAACCTAAAATTACGATACATTGATGGTAAAATAGAGAGGGGTGAACAATAAATATTCCTCACCCAGGGTGACGAATAGCGCAACCCTATTCCTCACCTAGTGTGTGTGTTAGTGTTACTATTCATCACCCAGGGTGCAGAATAACTTATTCTTCACCCGAGGTAATCTTATAATCATTTCATAATTAAATTACATTTGAAATTCAAATAGTTACATTTCCATTGATTCACTACGTAAAACTAGAAGAACGCCCGTGCGTTGCAATGGGGCCACATTAACTTAAAAAGTTCAATATTACAACATTGGCGACCTTTTTTACCATCAAATCCTCACACACACACTCTCCCTCCCTCTCCCTCACTCTCTCTCCCCCTCTCCCGCTTCTCCTAGCCGCCTCAACATCACGTCATTACCAAACATGTAGTGGATGCCTAGTGGGACAAGGGTTAAGAAATAACATGAGGTGAAAAATACGATGGCTGTCAATTCCATAAGACGATCCAAGTAATTTGACAAAACAGATCGGGAGCATCTTGTATAATCTCAAAAAAGCAACTAAAAATATGAGAAATGAAGTGATGAAAATCAGCCCCTGCTCTCATTTATGCTCGCTTTTGTAATGGGAGGCAAGGAATGGGGATACCGGGAGAAGAAACGATCACATGGACGGCAAGCCTCCACCACCGGCAAGTGGGGTTGCTTCACATCCAATCTCCACGGCCGCCACCTCCATGGGGACGAACTCCCATGTTCACAACCGGGCTTCCCAATCGGCCGCTGCCTCGCCGACCTTGACGACGAAGTAGTCCCTCCCTTCGATCCCATTCGTAACGGAGGCAACACCCATCCCAGCGGACGGGTCCGCGTTGCGATCCCTACTGGATTGTGGTCGCGCCTCCCCAAACCTCACCGCGGGACACATGAGAGGGCGCCGTTGCCATGGTCGGGCTTGGATGGGGAAAGGAGGCGACATAGCAGCAACGGCGCCTTCGCCGGGATTGGTGGCGACGGCGGCGGCGAGCGAGCGGGAGGACGGCGGCGGTGAGAGAGTAGGAGGGTGGCGGCGGCAGTCCATCGGCCGCCGTGACGTGAGAGGAGGATGGGGATGGGGCCGCGATCTGGACGTATGGAGCGGTCGAGAGGAGGAGAAGCAGGCGGCTTGGTTTTTCCATCGTGCGGGGTTTGGGGGGGGGGTCAAACGAGAGGGCTTTTTTCGTGCGGGAGGCAGAGCAACGAGGGCAGATGTAGGGAGACGGGACGCGGTCGGTTGGCAGGAAAAGGAAAGCTACGCATTTTTTTAGGCAGTAGAGATGATTGATGATAGAAAGGGAAAATCACATCAATATAAGGAAATATCCCATCAATATTTGATTGATTGCGATTTATTTTTTATATGGTAACTAATCTGATCATCAATACTTGATTGATTGCGATTTATTTTTTATATGGTAACTAATCTGATGGGTTGGCAGGAAAAGGAAAGCTACGCATTTTTTTAGGTAGTAGAGATGATTGATGATAAGAAAGGAAAAATCCCATCAATATAAGGAAATATCCCATCAATATAAGGAAATATCCCATCAATATTTGATTGATTGCGATTTATTTTTTATATGATAACTAATCTGATTATCAATACTTGATTGATTGCGATTTATTTTTTATATGGTCGGTGAAGTTTTTTTTGTTGGGCGCGGGTTTTTTGGATGGCTGCGTGGGATAGGGTGGGGTGGGAGGATGACGAAAAAAAACCGGAGGTGGGAGGATGACGAAAATAAACCAGCAAAAATAAACCGCGCGGACTATTCACCAACTGCTCCATTAGGAGTAGAGATTTGACATAAGAAAATAAAAATATAGGTCATAATATAAGAAAATTTGCAGTTTATGTGTATTTTAGATTATGTTTTTACGTTTGCAATTTTACATAACATAAAATATTTTTTAGGACGATTATATATTTTCTTACGATCTTTTTTTGCGTCGGAAATAAGACCAGGGTGACGAATAGCGTGACTCTATTCCTCATCTAGTGTGTGTGTGCGCGCACACACGCTAAAATGAACCCGAGCGCATTGTGCTTATTCTACGCTCCGACCCATGGAGCGCACCCTGTTTGCTAATCGGTTACATTATTCTTTAATTAGCGCAGCCACATGCATGCATATGGTAAATAATTCATCTACTATGTTTGGCCCGTGTTTTACTAGCATGCGAGTCGAGGATGCGAGACGGACGACATTGCTTGTTGACCGTAATTCATTTAAGGAGACCATTCGGGATTAGACTACTGATCCCATGCTTCTTATCAGACTAGTGTACAACCATTGGATTAGATGGATGGGAGTCGTTCGATTGTGTGCCAGAGCCCACATAGAATTAGTTGGTCCCTGCACTAATTACGTGCATCCTCATAACTGCTCCTGTGAAGCAGTCTGATAGCCCATAAATAAACTAAGAGAAAATGGCGTAACTGATGCATTAAAAAAGGCATAATATTTTGGATTATATAATTTTTGTTATTCGAAGCAACACCATCGTGGGCATTGACATGGTGGATGCATGGCGAACATGGTTTTCGAACCACTTGATGCATCCACCTTATTTACAGTAACGACTGCATCCACCATACGAGAAGTATGCATCCACCTTAGGTGCCATTTGCATCTAGCGTGTTAATAGATTTTCCTTTCTTCCACTGTGACGGAAATTTGGTTTGATTTAGCATGATTTTTGTACTGTGTGCCAATATATTTTGCTTCCAAACCAATATGAAACTATTTTCATTGACTCAAGAATTGCTTCCATGAAAATGTAATTTGTTTCATCGATTAGAAAATGTTATATTGATTTCAATCACCATGGGATATGCTTCCTTACTGATCAAAAATTGCTTCCGTTAAATAGAGAATTTGCTTCCATGATGATCATGAAGCAACACAAAAAAAAATCAAGTGGTAATCATGTACTTTATCATTGTTCAGGTTATTGGCTTCCTACATTGTATTGTCCTGGTGCTTCAAATGGTGTAGCACGAGGTAATGTGTCCACGCATTGCATTACGCATCCACAGTCATCACTTTGGGCAACGGAGGGAAGACACCTTTCTGGGAAGCGGCATGGTTAGGAGGGAAAAGGCCAAAGGATATTGCCCCACTCATTTTTGCGGCCTGCAAACGAAAAAAATGGTGCGTGAGGGAGGCCATGCGCGACAAGGCTTGGGTGCACAAGATTAACCCTTCTACCGACCTCACGCTGGGGCACATTGTTCAGATTGTTGATCTCTGGGTGCGGCTTCTAGGCATACAATTACAAATGGACGTTGACGACGACATCACTTGGAAATTTGAGGCAAATGGAGAATACTCGGCAGGCTCTGCTTATAGGGCACAATTCCTGGGCTCCACCTCCACAATCATGAACAAGACCATCTGAAAGGTTTGGGCGCCTCCCAAGGTCAAGTTCTTCTCATGGTTGGCTATCCAAAACAGGATATGGACTGCGGATAGGCTGCAGAAGAGGGGTTGGGAGAATTGTGGCCTATGCGCCCTTTACAGGAGGGCCAACGAGACATCCGTCACCTCTTCTTTAAATGTCGATTTACCCTGCGTATTTGGAGAATGGTCAAAGCATGGCTTGGACTTGGGGCGCTGGAGATGAATAGGTGGGGGACGGAACGCAACATCAAGTGTTGGTGGACAAGGATGTCCAAACCAAATACAACAAACAGGAAGGCCATGGCCTCACTCACCATGCTTGTATGTTGGGTCATCTGGAATGAGAGAAACGCTAGAGTCTTCCAGAAGAAATCGACGCCGCCACACTACATTCTAAAACTCATCCAGGAGGAGGCCAGGACGTGGGTCACCGCAGGGGCTAGACATCTGAGCATCATCATGCCGCGAGAGTAATCCGTTTGCACCTTTTGTTGATGGGCTATGTTGTAAAGCCGGTTCTCATGTACTCAAAACTCTCCTTCTTAATTAATGAATGAGGCAGATCTTTTGCCTCTGTTTCAAAAAAAAGATATCATGGCACCAGGACAATGTGAGGAATCATATGCGAATCCAATGAACCATGGTTGGCGTTGTGTACAGTAAAACATATGCAATATAGAAGAGCATACAAGAAAACAAGGAAGCATGAGTTCTTTTGAAAAAACAGGCGACATTGAATAATATTATACTTAGTTAAACAATAAAATACAAACTATTACAACAACATTGTTTTCACATCCCTCTAGCCATCATCACAGAGGACGTTGAACGGACCATCTCACATGCACTGTGAGCTTGCCATCATCAACAAGGCAATCACGATCTCCGCTATATTGCAGTCGGCATATTTACAACACACCAGGTTGTAGAGAAATCTGCATAGTAAAAGCATGAATGAGAAACAATCAAGCACACATAGTGTTCAGTGGTTGAGACAAAAGTTCACTCCGAAAAGCAACACCGGCAATGGTTGAAGGGCACACAGGGGTAGTGGGTGAAGCAAAACTATGTGAGAAATCAAAAGTAGGAAGCATGGTTAATACGAAGCAATTATTGGATGCTCATGTACTAGAAGCATAAAAGAACGTTTTGACTGATCTGCATACTTGCTGGGCAAGATTTCTGTGTTAAAATTTAATGTCCGTGAAATATTGTTTCAGTTCCGCACTACATCTCTACACTAGAAGCATATGTTAAAACTCAAGGAAGCATGGTTAACAAGAAGCACTAATTTGGTTCTATCATAACATATATTAGACGCATCCGAAGCATACATATTTGAATTCACAAATTATAATTGCCAGAGAACATATGCGCATTCAAAGTGTTTCTAAACCATTCACAACATATGGGAGGAAAATTTTCTGCATACTATACCTCAGTACTTCAAAACTACAAACAGAGAAAGCAGGAAGCATTATTAACATGAGTTTGCACTGAAGAAATACAAAAAGGATACATAGGAAACTTACCAGCTGAATATCAACTCTGTAGCATGATTGACTCCTTTTTAGTCATTGTTGAGTGTCACCTGAGAACACACATGAAGGAAATATGCCCTAGAGGCAATAATAAAGTTATTATTTATTTCCTTATATCATGATAAATGTTTATTATTCATGCTAGAATTGTATTAACCGGAAACATAATACATGTGTGAATACATAGACAAACAGAGTGTCACTAGTATGCCTCTACTTGACTAGCTCGTTAATCAAAGATGGTTATGTTTCCTAACCATGAACAAAGAGTTGTTATTTGATTAACGAGGTCACATCATTAGTTGAATGATCTGATTGACATGACCCATTCCATTAGCTTAGCACCCGATCGTTTAGTATGTTGCTATTGCTTTCTTCATGACTTATACATGTTCCTATAACTATGAGATTATGCAACTCCCGTTTACCGGAGGAACACTTTGGGTACTACCAAACGTCACAACGTAACTGGGTGATTATAAAAGAGTACTACAGGTGTCTCCAATGGTAGATGTTGGGTTGGCGTATTTCGAGATTAGGGTTTGTCACTCCGATTGTCGGAGAGGTATCTCTGGGCCCTCTCGGTAATATACATCACATAAGCCTTGCAAGCATAATAACTAAGATGTTAGTTATGAGATGATGTATTACGGAACGAGTAAAGAGACTTGCCAGTAACGAGATTGAACTAGGTATTGGATACCGACGATCGAATCTCGGGCAAGTAACATACCGATGACAAAGGGAACAACGTATGTTGTTATGCGGTCTGACCGATAAAGATCTTCGTAGAATATGTAGGAGCCAATATGGGCATCCAGGTCCCGCTATTGGTTATTGACCGGAGACGTGTCTCGGTCATGTCTACATTGTTCTCGAACCGTAGGGTCCGCACGCTTAACGTTACGATGACAGTTATTATGAGTTTATGCATTTTGATGTACCGAAGGTTGTTCGGAGTCCCGGATGAGATCACGGACATGACGAGGAGTCTCGAAATGGTCGAGACGTAAAGATTGATATATTGGAAGCCTATGTTTGGACATCGGAAGTGTTCCGGGTGAAATCGGGATTTTACCGGATTACCGGGAGGGTTACTGGAACCCCCCGGGAGCCAAATGGGCCTACATGGGCCATTGTGGAAAGGTGAAAGGGGCTGCCAAGGAGGGCTGCGCACCTCCCCCCTCCCCTAGTCCTATTAGGACTAGGAGAGGTGGCCGGCCACCTCTCTCTCTTTCCCTCTCCCTTTTTCCCAAGGAGTCCTAGTTGGAATAGGATTGGAGGGGGGAGTCCTACTCCCGGTGGGAGTAGGACTCCTCCTGCGCCTCCCCCTCTTTGGCCGGCCAGCCCCCCTCCCTCCAACCTTTATATACGGGGGCAGGGGACACCCCAAGACACACAAGTTGATCCTTGAGATCGTTCCTTAGCCGTGTGCGGTGCCCCCTGCCACCAAATTCCACCTGGATCATACCGTTACAGTGCTTAGGCGAAGCCCTGCGTCGGTAGTACATCAAGATCGTCACCACGCCGTCGTGCTGACGGAACTCCTCCCCGAAGCTTTGCTGGATCGGAGCCCGGGGATCGTCATCGAGCTGAACGTGTGCTAAGAACTCGGAGGTGCCGGAGTAACGGTGCTTGGATTGGTCGGATCGGGAAGAAGACGTATGACTACTTCCTCTATGTTGTGTGATCGCTTCCGCAGTCGGTCTGCGTTGGTACGTAGACAACACTCTCCCCCTCGTTGCTATGCATCACCATGATCTTGCGTGTGCGTAGGAAAATTTTCGAAATTACTACGTTCCCCAACAGTGGCATCCGAGCCTAGGTTTTATGGTTTGATGTTATTTGCACGAGTAGAACACAAGTGAGTTGTGGGCGATACAAGTCATACTGCCTACCAGCATGTCATACTTTGGTTCAGCGGTATTGTTGGGTGAGACGATCCGGACCAACCTTACGCGTACTCTTACGCGAGACCGGTTCCCTCGACGTGCTTTGCACATAGATGGCTTGCGGAAGACTGTCTCTCCAACTTTAGTTGAACCAAGTGTGACTACGCCCGGTCCTTGAGAAGGTTAAAACAGAGTCTATTTGACGAACTATCGTTGTGGTTTTGATGTGTAGGTGAGATGAGTTCTTACTTAAGCCCGTAGCAGCCACGTAAAACTTGCAACAACAAAGTAGAGGACGTCTAACTTGTTTTTGCAGGGTATGTTGTGATGTGATATGGTCAAGGCATGATGCTGATTTTATTGTATGAGATGATCATGTTTTGTAACCGAGTTATCGGCAACTGGCAGGAGCCATATGGTTGTCGCTTTATTGTATGCAATGCAATCGCGATGTAATGCTTTACTTTATTACTAAGCGGTAGTGATAGTCGTGGAAGCATAAGATTGGCGAGACGACAACGATGCTATGATGGAGATCAAGGTGTCGCGCCGGTGACGATGGTGATCATGACGGTGCTTCGGAGATGGAGATCACAAGCACAAGATGATGATGGCCATATCATATCACTTATATTGATTGCATGTGATGTTTATCCTTTTATGCATCTTATCTTGCTTTGATTGACGGTAGCATTATAAGATGATCTCTCACTAAATTATCAAGAAGTGTTCTCCCTGAGTATGCACCGTTGCCAAAGTTCGTCGTGCCCAGACACCACGTGATGATCGGGTGTGATAAGCTCTACGTCCAAATACAACGGGTGCAAAACAGTTGCACACGCAGAATACTCAGGTTAAACTTGACGAGCCTAGCATATGTAGATATGGCCTCGGAACACGGAGACCGAAAGGTCGAGCGTGAATCATATAGTAGATATGATCAACATAACGATGTTCACCATTGAAAACTACTCCATCTCACGTGATGATCGGTTATGGTTTAGTTGATTTGGATCACGTGATCACTTAGAGGATTAGAGGGATGTCTATCTAAGTGGGAGTTCTTAAGTAATATGATTAAATTGAACTTAAATTTATCATGAACTTAGTCCTGGTAGTATTTTGCAAATCATGTTGTAGATCAATAGCTCGCGTTGTTGCTTCCCTGTGTTTATTTTGATATGTTCCTAGAGAAAATTGTGTTGAAAGATGTTAGTAGCAATGATGCGGATTGGATCCGTGATCTGAGGTTTATCCTCATTGCTGCACAGAAAAATTATGTCCTTGATGCACCGCTAGGTGACAGACCTATTACAGGAGCAGATGCAGACGTTATGAACGTTTGGCTAGCTCAATATGATGACTACTTGATAGTTTAGTGCACCATGCTTAACGGCTTAGAATCGGGACTTCAAAGACGTTTTGAACGTCATGGACCATATGAGATGTTCCAGGAGTTGAAGTTAATATTTCAAGCAAATACCCGAGTTGAGAGACATGAAGTCTCCAGCTAGTTCTATAGCTAAAAGATGGAGGAGAATCGCTCAACTAGTGAGCATGTGCTCAGATTGTCTGGGTACTACAATCGCTTGAATCAAGTGGGAGTTAATCTTCCAGATAAGATAGTGATTGACAGAATTCTCTAGTCATCATCACTAAGTTAGTAGAACTTCGTGATAAACTATAATATGCAAGGGATAACGGAAACAACTCCCAAGCTCTTCGTGATGCTGAAATCAACGAAGGTAGAAATCAAGAAAAACATCAAGTGTTGATGGTTGACAAGACCACTAGTTTCAAGAAAAGGGCAAAGGGAAGAAGGGGAACTTCAAGAAGAACGGCAAGCAAGTTGCTGCTCAAGTGAAGAAGCCCAAGTCTGATCCTAAGCCTGAGACTAAGTGATTCTACTGCAAAGGGACTGGTCACTGGAAGCGGAACTACCCCAAGTGATTGGCGGATAAGTAGGATGGCAAAGTGAACATAAGTATATTTGATATACATGTTATTGATGTGTACTATACTAGTGTTTATAGCAACCCCTCAGTATCTGATGCTAGTTCAGTTGCTAAGATTAGTAACTCGAAACGGGAGTTGCAGAATAAACAGAGACTAGTTAAGGGTGAAGTGACGATGTGTGTTGGAAGTAGTTCCAAGATTGATATGATCATCATCGCACACTCCCCTATACTTTCGGGATTAGTGTTGAACTTAAATAAGTGTTATTTGGTTTTTGCGTTGAGTGTGAATATGATTTGATCATGTTTATTGCAATACGGTTATTCATTAAAGTCAGAGAATAATTGTTGTTCTGTTTACATGAATAAAACCTTCGATGGTCATACACCCAATGAAACAAGTTCGTTGGATCTCGATCATAGTGATACACATATTTATAATATTGAAACCAAAAAGATTCAAAGTTAATAATGATAGTGCAACTTATTTGTGGCACTGCCGTTTAGGTCATATTGGTATAAAGAGCATGAAGAAACTCCATGCTGATGGGCTTTCGAAATCACTTGATTATGAATCACTTGATGCTTGCGAACCATGCCTTTTGGGCAAGATGACTAAAACTCCGTTCTTCGGAACAATGGAGCAAGCAACAGATTTGTTGGAAATCATACATACTGATGTATGTGGTCCGATGAATATTGAGGCTCGCGACAGGTATCATTATTTTATGATCTTCACAGATGATTTGAGCAGATATGAGTATATCTACTTGATGAAACATAAGTCTAAAACATTTGAAAAGTTCAAAGAATTTTAGAGTGAAGTGAAAAATCATCGTAACAAGAAAAATAAAGTTTCTATGATCTGATCGTGGAAAAGAGTATTTGAGTTACGAGTTTGGTCTTCAGTTAAAACAATGTGAACTAGTTTCACTACTCACGCCACCTGGAACACCACAGCATAATGGTGTGTCCGAACGTCATAACCGTACTTTATTGGATATAGTGCAATCTATGATGTTTCTTACCGATTTACCACTATCGTTTTTGGGGTCATGCATTAGAGGCTGCATTCACGTTAAAAAGGGGCATCATCTATATCCGTCGAGACGACGCCTTATGAACTATGGTTTGGCAAGAAACCAAAGTTGTCGTTTCTTAAAGTTTGGGGCTGCGATGCTTATGTGAAAAAGCTTCACCCTGATAAGCTCGAACCCAAATCGGAGAAATGTGTCTTCATAGGATATCCAAAGGAAACTATTGGATACACCTTCTATCACAGATCCGAAGGCAAGACTTTTGTTGCTAAGTTCGGAAACTTTCTAGAGAAGGAGTTTCTCTCGAAAGAAGTGAGTGGGAGGAAAGTAGAACTTGACGAGGTAACTGTACCTGCTCCCTTATTGGAAAATAGTACATCACAGAAAACTGTTTCTGCGACACCTATACCAATTAGTGAGGAAGCTAATGATGATGATCATGAAACTTCAGGATAAGATACTACTGAACCACGTAGATCAACCAGAGTGAGATCCGCACCAGAGTGGTACGGTAATCCAATTCTGGAAGTCATGCTACTAGATCATGATGAACCTACGATCTATGAAGAAGCAATGGTGAGCCCAGATTCCGCAAAGTGGCTTGAGGCCATGAAATCTGAGATGGGATCCATGTATGAGAACAAAGTATGGACTTTGGTTGACTTGCCCGATGATCGGCAAGCAATTGAGAATAAATGGATCTTCAAGAGGAAGACGGACGCTGATAGTAGTGTTACTATCTACAAAGCTAGAATTGTCGCAAAAGGTTTTCGACAAGGTCAAGGTGTTGACTACGATGAGAGTTTCTCACTCGTATCTATGCTTAAGTCTGTCCAAATCATGTTAGCAATTGCCGCATTTTATGAAATCTGGCAAATGGACAAACAAAACTGCATTCCTTAATGGATTTATTAAAGAAGAGCTGTATGTGATGCAACTAGAAGGTTTTGTCAATCCAAAAGGTGCTAACAAAATGTGCAAGCACCAGCGATCCATCTGTGGACTGGTGCAAGCATCTCGGAGTTGGAATATACGCTTTGATAAGTTGATCAAAGCATATAGTTTTATACAGACTTGCGGTGAAGCCTGTATTTACAAGAAAGTGAGTGGGAGCACTACAGCATTTCTGATAAGTATATGTGAATGACATATTGTTGATCGGAAATAATGTAGAATTATTCTGTAAAGCATAAAGGAGTGTTTGAAAGGAGTTTTTCAAAGAAAGACTTCGGTGAAGCTGCTTACATATTGAGCTTCAAGATCTATAGAGATAGATCAAGACGCTTGATAAGTTCTTTCAATGAGTACATACCTTGACAAAGATTTTGAAGTAGTTCAAAATGGAGTAGTCAAAGAAAGAGTTCTTGCCTGTATTATAAGGTGTGAAGTTGAGTAAGACTCAAAGCCCGACCACGGTAGAAGATAGAAAGAGAATGAAAGTCATTCCCTATGCCTTGGCCATAGGTTCTATAAAGTATGTCATGCTGTATACCAGATCTATTGTATACCCTGCACTGATTTGGCAAGGGAGTACAATAGTGATCTAGGAGTAGATCACTGGACAGCGGTCAGAATTATCCCTAGTGAAATAAGGATATGTTTCTCGATTATGGACGTGACAAAAAGGTTCGTCATAAAGGGTTACGTCGATGCAAGTTTTTGACACTGATCCAGATGAATCTAAAGTCTCAATCTGGATACATATTGAAAGTGGGAGCAATTAGCTAGAGTAGCTCCGTGTAGAGCATTGTAGACATAGAACTTGCAAAATACTTACGGATCTGAATGTGACAGACCCGTTGACTAAAATTATCTCACAAACAAAACATGATCACACCTTAGTACTCTTTGGGTCTTAATCACATAGATATGTGAACTAGACTACTGACTCTAGTAAACCCTTTGAGTGTTGGTCACATGACGATGTGAACTATGGGTGTCAAACACATGGTGATGTGAACTATTACTGTTAAATCACATGGCGATGTGAACTAGATTATTGACTCTAGTGCAAGTGGGAGACTGAAGGAAATATGCCCTAGAGGCAATAATAAAGTTATTATTTATTTCCTTATATCATGATAAATGTTTATTATTCATGCTAGAATTGTATTAACCGGAAACATAATACATGTGTGAATACATAGACAAACAGAGTGTCACTAGTATGCCTCTACTTGACTAGCTCGTTAATCAAAGATGGTTATGTTTCCTAACCATGAACAAAGAGTTGTTATTTGATTAACGAGGTCACATCATTAGTTGAATGATCTGATTGACATGACCCATTCCATTAGCTTAGCACCCGATCGTTTAGTATGTTGCTATTGCTTTCTTCATGACTTATACATGTTCCTATAACTATGAGATTATGCAACTCCCGTTTACCGGAGGAACACTTTGGGTACTACCAAACGTCACAACGTAACTGGGTGATTATAAAGGAGTACTACAGGTGTCTCCAATGGTAGATGTTGGGTTGGCGTATTTCGAGATTAGGGTTTGTCACTCCGATTGTCGGAGAGGTATCTCTGGGCCCTCTCGGTAATATACATCACATAAGCCTTGCAAGCATAATAACTAAGATGTTAGTTATGAGATGATGTATTACGGAACGAGTAAAGAGACTTGCCAGTAACGAGATTGAACTAGGTATTGGATACCGACGATCGAATCTCGGGCAAGTAACATACCGATGACAAAGGGAACAACGTATGTTGTTATGCGGTCTGACCGATAAAGATCTTCGTAGAATATGTAGGAGCCAATATGGGCATCCAGGTCCCGCTATTGGTTATTGACCGGAGACGTGTCTCGGTCATGTCTACATTGTTCTCGAACCGTAGGGTCCGCACGCTTAACGTTACGATGACAGTTATTATGAGTTTATGCATTTTGATGTACCGAAGGTTGTTCGGAGTCCCGGATGAGATCACGGACATGACGAGGAGTCTCGAAATGGTCGAGACGTAAAGATTGATATATTGGAAGCCTATGTTTGGACATCGGAAGTGTTCCGGGTGAAATCGGGATTTTACCGGATTACCGGGAGGGTTACCGGAACCCCCCGGGAGCCAAATGGGCCTACATGGGCCATTGTGGAAAGGTGAAAGGGGCTGCCAAGGAGGGCTGCGCACCTCCCCCCTCCCCTAGTCCTATTAGGACTAGGAGAGGTGGACGGCCACCTCTCTCTCTTTCCCTCTCCCTTTTTCCCAAGGAGTCCTAGTTGGAATAGGATTGGAGGGGGGAGTCCTACTCCCGGTGGGAGTAGGACTCCTCCTGCGCCTCCCCCTCTTTGGCCGGCCAGCCCCCCTCCCTCCAACCTTTATATACGGGGGCAGGGGACACCCCAAGACACACAAGTTGATCCTTGAGATCGTTCCTTAGCCGTGTGCGGTGCCCCCTGCCACCAAATTCCACCTGGATCATACCGTTACAGTGCTTAGGCGAAGCCCTGCGTCGGTAGTACATCAAGATCGTCACCACGCCGTCGTGCTGACGGAACTCCTCCCCGAAGCTTTGCTGGATCGGAGCCCGGGGATCGTCATCGAGCTGAACGTGTGCTAAGAACTCGGAGGTGCCGGAGTAACGGTGCTTGGATCGGTCGGATCGGGAAGAAGACGTACGACTACTTCCTCTACGTTGTGTGATCGCTTCCGCAGTCGGTCTGCGTTGGTACGTAGACAACACTCTCCCCCTCGTTGCTATGCATCACCATGATCTTGCGTGTGCGTAGGAAAATTTTCGAAATTACTACGTTCCCCAACAACACAAAATACGGATTGTTAGCATTTCTGTAAGAAAATGTTTCATAAGGAATGAAGTGATAGATTTGCTTTCTTCTGGAATTAGTTGTATGGAAGCAATGCACTACAAAATAAGAGTATATATATATATATATATATATATATATATATATATATATATATATATATAGGAAAATGGTTGTGTACTTCTGGGAGTACGTACTCCCGCTTCTCATATACCACATAGATAAATCTTTTATACCACTTTATTATTTTTAATATACTTCATTAGTAATTATTAGATACCCCAAAATGAGTTCCATGAAAAAAAAATCATGTGAGTCTACATATTTTTAAATGTTTACGTATATACTGATGTGTTTGTACGTGAAAAAGATATATTACAAAAAGTACATCGCAGATGATATTTTTCAACAAAACTCATGTTGGGGTATCTTAGAATATTTAATAAAATATATTGAGAATAATAAAGAGGTATAATTAATGTGTATATGAGGTATATTAAGAATGGGAGTACATACTCCCAGGAGTACAGAAGAGGAGTCCTATATGAAGAGGAGTCCTATATATATATATATATATATATATATATATATAGAGAGAGAGAGAGAGAGAGAGAGAGTGAGTGACACTATTCTAATCACGGGATTAGAATAGTTATTTGGATCACTTCGGGCCTATATAGGGCGATGGAGGTCCTCCCGAACTCCAGAACCCGCGGTCGAAAAAAACACCCACACCAGCATCCTAATCCTCCCATCTGCCGATTCCCACTCCCACCACCCACCCTACACGCCTTCGCCACCGGCCGACTCCGCACCGCTGCCCGCCTCACCCACCTCGGGGGTCACCGCCCACCTCACCCACCTCAGGCGCCGCCGCCCCTGCAACCCCGGGCATCGCCGGCAACTCGCGTGGCCGACGCCCCTGCAACCCCGGGCATCGCCGGTAACTCCCGCGCGGTGCCGCGAGATGGATTTTGTCTCTGTGCGTCGCCACCTGCAACCCCGGGCGCTGCCTCCGTGCCTCGAATCCCGGTGGCCGCCCCTCCCCCCTCCGATTCGATCTCCCCCTGACCCTACGTTCTTCCCCATCAACGGGATCGAGCAAGCGCCTTTGGCCGTCCCAAGCGCATCTGCTGCCACCGGCCCCGCGCGTCGTAGTTCGGCTACCGCCGCTGGCCGCCACAGGATGTTGCTCCGGCCACTGCTTCAGCAGTCCAAGTGTCCCACTAGTGTTCGTCCAAGTTCCTCTCCCTGTGCTCCTTCATGCCGGAGCAGTGTCAGAGGAGCCTGGCTGCCGCTGGCCTCTGCGTTGCAGTTCAGTTCAACTCGAGCGCGTGGGCAAGTCCACCGACGGCATCCGCCGCCCCCGCCTCGCAGCCTCGCCATCTCCCGGCAAAGCTCACCGCCATGCCTCACTGGAGTTCCACGGGTGGTGGCTCCCATGGCCGGCTTCTTCCCTAGTCGTCGCCCCCATCCGAATGACACAACACTACATGGCTACTCCATGGAGACTTCAACGGCGTGATGGAGACACTCGGCCTGGGCTAGCCCCCTCCAGTGCGCCTGGCACCTCCGGCCGTTCAAGTACACGACCACTGGGGGTTCGCAGTCGCAACGCCCCCTGAATCCTACTGGTCCCATGCTCCAACTACGAACAATCTCACCTCGTACATTTTATTTTGTACTTTTTATCATTTTCAACCATTTTATTTCAGCAAGATGGTTGTTGATCCTTGCCTTGCTATGCTACTGCAAATTTGCAGGCCAGCTATTTCTCGCCTGAACCTCCCTAGTCGTTCAAAAGCTACAGGTAATGCAATATTGACACTACAAGTACTTCTCGCGTGAACCTCTATATTCATTTAAAAGCTACAGGAAATTTTGTTGCCTCTCCAATATTGTTTGCAAATTCAGTATTGTTGGTATGGCTGCTTCTGTACTGTTCATCTTAGTATGTTAAACAAATAACCATGAACTATTGGGTCTGTATCTACCTAGAAGAGAGCCCATTTCTAAGTATTGATTCGGTAATTCATTTCATATGTTGTTAAAATAGAATTAACTGTGTAGAATTGGAGGAACTGAGATGTACGTGCCAATGCATGTGTTCATCCTCTGATGTGTGCGTGCATCCGAGGATCTTCCTCAACTTCTTTACGTCTACAAACAGAGGACCAATTAGAAATCCTAATGTGTAGTTGTTCTCGTGTGTGTGTGTGTGTGTGTGTGTTGTCCTTTAGAGCATTTTCTTAGCACCCTCACCCTGATCCAATCTACAGGGCCGCCCTGAGTCCTCCCAACGCAACCCCGGGCCGTTCAGCGACAGAGCCTCCCGAGCCGTTCAACTACGCAACCCCGGGCCATTCAACGACAGAGCCGCTGGCCGTCCATGAACACATCACCTTGGATCCTGCTGCCCACCATCTGGTTCAACTTCTACTGAATCCGATGAAGGGAGACTTCTTCTAAGAGAAATTCCCCCTTAATTTTTTTTCATTCAAAGTTTTAGTTTGTTATCTACTTCAGCTTCAGCACCTGTGTATATAGCTACCACGCTGGCATGCTGCAGCCCCTTAGCTCACCGTGTCTTCTCCAGCGGTCATGGAGGCGAGTTATGTGTGACTCTGCATCCAAAATTGTTCCTGGCGGAGACACTGCTCTGCTTGTTGCTAGCTACATCCCATGGAAGACAGCACCCATGGCCTTTGCTGTAGACCATACATGTTGCTAGTGGCCATACTCCTGGCTACCAGACGTGCCCTTGCCTCTAGCACCCCTGGCCGCCCCGTCGGCCAACTCCATAACCCCGCTAGAAAATTGGCCACGATTGCAGGTCAGCTTCTCCTAATGGGCCAGTCCGACTGCAAAAACAAGAGTACATGGAAGCTTCTCCAGAAAATTGGCCACCATTGTGGTTGCTTTCTGAATTAACATGTTTCTTGTTTGAGAGTACAGGGAAGAAAAAGAAAAGCACGGAGAAGATAATGCATCAACGCTATGTGGGTAAGGTGAGGCAAGATAGAAATGGATTGTGCGGTGGAGAAATGTGATATGAAGGGAATGTGTGGTTGAGAAATGTAGGTCCGCCACTAGTTGGTGCATTTTTTATGTAAAAAGGATTGGGTGCATGTAGTTACGGTGTGGCCAGGTCATGTGAGAATATTGTTTGTAAGCGTGCACAGCCTTTTCTGTTGATTCTTATGCTCAAATGATCCCAAAATTTCTACAGTTTTTGCACACTCATTTTACATCTTCCCTTCTATTTTTGTGTATGTTTTGCACCTTACAAATCATGGTGTTGAGAAGTTCATATATAACTACCAAGGAATTCATGAAACAGAAATATAGAAGTTCGATTTTTTTACTCAAGAATAAGTATAATTTTTTAGCTCGGCAAGTTCATAGGACAAAAAACAAGTGGTTTTATTTAATTTTTCTACATATAAGAGAAACAAAAAGAAGTTCACATATAAGAAATGAAAAGGTTCAAAAATTTGTAACATGATAAAAAGTTCATGTACGAAGTTCACGTGCAGAAATAAAATGTAAATTCACAATGAAGTTCATGTATAAAAGAACTTGAAGTTCGCATAGAGTAAAAAGGTGCATTTCTAAAAAAGATGGAACGGAAAGTTCATGTTCTCTAATTCCCGATGTTTGTATGGTGTGTACAGAGAAGTTCATGTATTAGTTCGAGGAAGGTTCATGTATTACTAAGTGTGTGCACATATAATTTCTCTCTCCACATATGTGTGTATGTCGGTTTTGTGTGTCCTTCCAGATCTACTTTAGCATTGACCAAGGTTTCACCAGTAAGGGAAACAACAGTTCAACGCATTATTCTATTACTTATTTTGTCCCGTGTGGCTCAAATATCAAATTGTGTTCATAAACAACAAAAAGAGAAACAAAAAAAAGACAAACCCAATAATGTTCGTAGGAAAAATTATGAGAAGTTCAAATTGTTCAAATATGGAAGCTCAAAATGTTAAAATAAATCCAACATTTTCTACTACTCGCATCCCACATCTTTTCTCAAAAAAATAGAACCTCTCTTGAAAAAAATAAGGAATTTCACAAACAAAACTTGTATGGAAAACCTAGATATTAAGAAAAAGAAACAAATTGTTCTTCAACCCAAAAGATAAAGTTGTGAAATTCCTAATAGGGAAAAATAGATCATTCTTATTTCCCCCATTTCTAAAAATAAATAGACAGAAGTTCAAAATATAAAAGCTGAGAAGGTCAAAATGTTGTGTTCGGGAAGGTCAAGTGTGTTATGTGTATCTCAGCAAGTTAAAATAATATGAACATGCAAAATGTTGTGTTCGAGAAGGTCAAGTGTGTTATGTGCATCACCTCGCCCCCACTGAATCTTCTGCATTTTTCGTGTATTCTTCAATAGTTCAGGTCATAATTAGTTGCTTCGATTGAGCTACTACTATGAAAAAGTTCACCTCAGAGGCATGTCTATGCGTGTAGACCGGGAAGGACGATGAACCATGCCTGGTGCTGCTACCATCGTCAACAGATGGAGGAAAAAGGTCACCATAGAAGCACGGAGAAGGTCACCATAGAGGCAAGGAGAAGGTCACATGTATAAGGTGCAAGGAGAAGGTCACCATAGAGGTATGTAGAAGGTCACATAACAGAAGTTCACGCACTACATGGTGTGCATTTTGTATGAAAAAAAGAATGAAAAAGCAAAGGCTAAAAGTTTTCTTGCTAGAAGTTCAAGTACTTGGTCCGAGAAAAATTCAAAATTCTTGTGAGAGGTTGAACAAAAATACGTGACAGAAGTTCAAGATGAAAACAGCGAGAAGTTCAACTACTACACGGAATGTGTTTCACGTAAGAATATATGAATAGAAAACAAAGAGCTTAAAAGGTTTGTTGCAAGAAGTTCACGTGCTCCTCCCGGTGAAGTTCAAGATGTCTAGTGCGAGACGTCCGACCTTCAATTACATGTAAAAAAGGGGCAAAAAACGACGTTTTTGCCATTTTTAAAACTTCTCTCAAACGACAACTAATTTGTAACACCTGTCTACATGAAAAACTTGCTGCTATTCATAAGCTTTCCAATGGTATATTATGTGCTACCTTTCGATGAACGATTTAAAATTTTCATGTATACCATTTAAAGCATGTTTTTATGTATTCAAAAAAAAATTCTTTTGAACCATCACGAGTATGAAAAACTGATCAACATGGGAAAGTTGCGTGTTTTCGACAGGTTTTCATCGGTATATCATTTGCTCAATTCCGGTAAGGGGTTTGAGAGTTACGGGAAAAAACATCACGTCAAAAACATAGTGAAGTTCAAACATACATGCCCAGAAGTTCAACTACTTCACGAAGTGCATTTCCATTCGCGATGAAGGCAGAAATCATGATCTCGTCATTTTCTAAAATGGCAGGAATATCATTTGTGTAACTTCAAGTCCTCGGTCGTAGAAAATTAAAAAAGAATTGTGAGAGAGGTTTGTACAAAAGGAATATCATTTGTGTAACACTAACGAATGGATGAGAAAATTACAAACGAAAATACGTCACATTAAAATTTAAAATAACCGAGAAGGTCAAAAAATGTAGAAGTTCAAATTTGACAACCCTAGAAGTTCAATTTCAAATAACCAAGAAGGTAAAAAACTAGAAGTTGAAATTTAAAAACCTAGAAAATTATTTGCTTATGTAAAACCATATTTTTCTAAGAAGTTCAAAGTAAAAAAATTCAAAGGTAAAAAAAACTTAGATGTTTTGTCATTACTAAATAATAAAATGAAGAAGTTCAAATAAAAAAGGAAAAACTAAAAAAAGTTCTAAAAGAATTTTCTCGTTTTTTAAACCGAAATAGATAGAAGTCCAAATTGATAAATGTCGGAAGTTCACGTATTGCATGCTGTGCATGGTCCTCCTATGAAGAAAATCTGGGTTCCCAAAAGATGCCTTGAAAATCTTCAGGTGAATGTCATCATGACGCCACCTATGAAGAATAGGAACCCCAGATCAAATTCTTCATATGGACCAAATTCTTCATATGGATCCAAGTCCTCATACGGACCAAACTCCTCACATGGATCATATTCCTCAAGAGGATCAAAGTCCTGATATGAACATCATCGTGCTAACCCGTCTGTTTCGCAGGGAAGATCTAAGGATTATGGATATGTGCATTATTCTTCAAATCATTATGTCCATAAGTCCTCGAAGAATTTCTCTGCTTACTCTTATGCTTACTCTAACCCCTCTTATGTGAAACGAAATGGACTGGCTTCTATGCCATCCTTCTCGTATGGAGCTCGCAGAATGATGAACTCTTTGCCACCCCTTCAGATGTGGGTGGTAAAGAAAAAGAACTAATCTCTTCTGCAGGGTTAGGTCTCCAGACGTACGTAATCGTCTGAAGAATTTGCTGGAGACCTGAGCATGCCTGATAGGACGCAGGCTAATCATGAAGAAATGAACTTTCATTTCTCGCGTCCTCATATTGCTTTGTCTATTCTTTTGATTGATGAAATTGATCTGATGAATTGCTGTCATATTCTTCACTAATTAAGTATATGAGTTTGTAAGCTGCACTAATTCATCTGCAGGATGATCAATCCAAAGCCGCTGAGTGGGTCCTCGATAGTGGATGTACAAATCACATGACTGGTGACAAGAATCTATTGATGGATGCTCCATTATCTCCCTCGCATCTGAAGCATATCATCTTTGCTGACAAAGGCAAAAGTCAGGTATTGGGTCTAGGTAAGATTGCGATCATAAAGGATCGACACATGGACAAAGTCATGCTTGTTGAGTCCCTAGGATACAACCTTATGTCTGTCTCAATGCTTTGTGATCTTGATATGGTTGTTGTCTTTGGCAAGTACCGTTGTGTTGTGGTTATGGAAGCTGACAATTCCAAAGTCTTCGAAGGCTTTAGGAGAGGAGACCTGTATATTTTTGATTTCTCTACAGGACCACAACCAGCCGTGTGTCTACTTGCAAAAGCTTCAGAAGGCTGGCTCTGGCATCGACGACTTGGTCATGCAGGCATGAGGAATTTGCACATGCTTGCGAAGAAGAAGCATGTCATTGGCATCGAGAATGTCAAATTCCTCAATGAGCACCTATGCGGAGCCTGTGAAGCTGGGA
Source organism: Triticum monococcum (assembly GCA_034509565.1). Taxonomy (NCBI): domain Eukaryota; kingdom Viridiplantae; phylum Streptophyta; class Magnoliopsida; order Poales; family Poaceae; genus Triticum; species Triticum monococcum. Next base: position 142,186,247 of record CM067841.1, on the reverse strand, counting down.
AGATGACAAAGGCCAAGCATCCAGTGAAGACTATCATGACCACCACTCACCCATTTGAATTGCTTCACATGGATCTCTTTGGTCCTAATCATTATTCTGCTATTTCAAATGAAGCATCTCAATATGGCTTTGTTATTGTTGATGATTACTCTCGCTACACATGGGTACACCTTGTTACTTACAAACATGAAGTGCAAGAAGTCTTCAAACGATTTTCCTCGAGGGCTTGAACCAACTTTGGTGTGAAGATCAAGCACATCAGAAGTGACAATGGCACTAAGTTCAAGAATTTTGCTCTCGATGACTATTTTGATGAACTTGGTATTACTCATGAGTTATCTGCTCCTTATACTCCTCAGCAGAACGGCGTCGTGGAGCGCAAGAACAAGACTCTTGCTGAGATGGCTCGCACTATGCTTGGTGAATACAAAACGCCTCATCGTTTCTGGACTGAGGCAATTGATGTTGCGTGCCACATCATCAACAGAGTATATCTTCACAAATTCTTCAAGAAGACTGCCTATGAACTCCTCACTGATAAGAAACCCAATGTAAGTTATTTCAAAGTTTTCGGTGCTAAATTTTGGATTAGAGATCCTCATCACAACTCAAAATTTGCACCGAAAGCACATGAAGGTTTTATGCTTGGTTACGGAAAGGACTCGCACACCTACAGAGTCTTCAACAACGTTCTTCACAAGGTTGTTGAAACTATAGATGTGCGGTTCGATGAAACTAATGGCTCGCAAAGAGAGCACCTACCTACTGTGATAGATGAACCAGCACCTGAGGAAACTATCAAGTTCAAGGCTACTGAGGATGTCATTCCTACTGAAGAATCTGCTGAAGAATTCATTTCAGAACATGAAGAACGTCGAGCTAATGCACCTGAAGAAAATACTAAAGAAAATGGTGCTGAAGAGAATGCTGATCAAATTCTTCAACAACAACCAGCTCATCCTCGCGTTGCAAAAGAAGTGCAAGTTGAAAAGATCATCAATGACATCAAAGCGCCAGGTCCTCTCACACGCTCAAAAGCTTCACATTTATCTAACTTTTGTGGGCACTATGCTTTTGTCTCTATTACAGAGCCCACTAAGGTAGATGAAGCATTTCTGGAGCCTGAGTGGATTCAGGCCATGCAAGAAGAATTACATCAGTTCGAGCTCAACAATGTCTGGGAACTGGTCAAACGTCCAGATCCTCGCAAGCACAATATCATTTGCACAAAGTGGATCTACCGCAACAAGCAAGATGAAAATGGCCTTGTGGTGAGGAATAAGGCACGGCTTGTAGCTCAAGGCTACACACAGGTTGAAGGAATTGATTTCGATGAAACTTTTGCACCTGTTGCTAGACTTGAGGCTATTCGCATATTACTTGCTTATGCTAACCATCATGATATCACTTTATATCAAATGGATGTGAAAAATGCATTCCTTAATGGTAAGCTTGAGTAAGAAGTATATCTTGCTCAACCCCCAGGTTTTGAAGATCCAAAGAATCCTGACAAAGTCTTCAGACTCAACAAGGCCCTCTATGGCCTCAAGCAGGCCCCACGGGCGTGGTATGATACCTTGAAGGAATTCTTCATGAAGAAAGGCTTCAAACCCGGTTCACTCGACCCTACTCTTTTCACTAAATCTTATGATGGTGAATTGTTTGTGTGCCAAATATATGTTGATGATATTATCTTTGGCTGTACTGACCAACGTTACAGTGATGAATTTGCCTATATGATGAGTGAAGAATATCAAATGTCTATGATGGGAGAGTTGAAATTCTTCTTAGGTCTTAAAATTCGTCAACAATGCAATGGCATATTCATATCCCAGGAGAAATATCTCAAGGATGTACTGAGGAAATTCGGCATGCAGATTGCAAAGGCGTCAAAATTCCTATGCCCACAAATGGCCATCTGTGCACTGATGAAAATGGTATTGACTTCGATCATAAGGTATACCGCTCCATGATTGGCTCTTTATTGTACCTATGTGCATCTAGGCCAGACATAATGCTTAGTGTTTGCATGTGTGCCCGATTTCAAGCTGCACCGAAGGAATCACACCATAAGGCTGTGAAGCATATTCTTCGATATCTAGCTCACACACCAACACTTGGATTATGGTACCTCAAGGGCTCGGCTTTTAATCTCATTGGATATTCTGACTCTGACTATGCTGGTGATCGTGTGGACCGCAAGTCAACATCTGGTACATGTCATTTCCTCGGACGATCTTTGGTATGTTGGTCCTCGAAGAAACAGAACTGCGTATCACTATCTACTGCTGAAGCTGAGTACATTGCCGCTGGTTCTTGCTGTGCTCAATTGTTATGGAGGAAACAAACTCTCAAGGACTACTGCGTCAACATGAAGAATGTGCCTCTCTTCTGTGACAATGAGAGTGCCATCAAGATTGCTCACAACCCAGTTCAGCACTCGAAGACTAAGCATATTCAGATTCGTCATCATTTTCTTCATGATCATGTGTTGAAGGGCGACATTTCTATTGAGCATGTGAAGACTGAAGAACAGCTAGCCGATATCTTCACAAAGCCCTTGGATGAGAAGAGATTTAGAAAGTTGCGGTGTGAGCTAAATATCCTAGAATCTTCGAATGTTCTTTGAAAAGGACACTCATCCTAACACTTATGCAAAATTGATGACTTAGATGTGCAACACATGAAGAAAAGTTTTTCTTCAATCAATGAAGAATAACACTCTTAGTGTGAAGAAATTAATGAAGAATTTGATTCCCAGAACCCTACGATAATTGTACATGGTGTCTGAAATCATCATTCTTATACGGTGGGTCACGCCACCACCAAAAGTTGAAATTCCTCAATTATTCATATTCTTCAACTTTGCATTGTCTTCACAGTTTCCGTCGTTTTTCTTCATTGGCTATATATATATATATATAGTTTACGTCCTCTACAGCATTCACTTATTGCTAATTCTTCAAGTTGGTTTTTTCTGCTAAGTGAATGTGATCGGACCCTTCCCCTCTATGCTATACTCAACCCAATCTGTTCACAAATTCTTCATGTGCGTTCTATTTGAAACTCGTTCAAAATCTTCACTGTGTCCTTATCAGCTGAAGAAATTGCGAATGGAACTTTCAAACCTATCTTATCTAAATTTTCGGCTTTGCCGCTCAAATCGCTCCGCATCCCACGATATACTTATCCTTTCACCCACGATCACACACGATCTCCACCTCTCAGTACGTGGGTGACACATGTCAAGCGAATGAGAAGGGTCAGGGGCACGTTCGTCCAATTTCTTCAGGCGAACAATTTTTCACCGTGGCTATAAATACCCCTCCTTCCCTTCCTCACTTATTTTACTCCGCTCGACCTCTCTCCATCTCGAGCTTCTCAAACCCTAGCGCCGCCGCTACTTCATCGTTGCCAGTGAGGAAGAGCTTCACTGCCTCGACCTCGTCGCCGCCGTACTCGCGCCGACCGGGGAAATCTTCACTCCACCGCCGCCGTAGCCGTGCTCCTCCGCCGAGTTAGGGCGTGGAAGATCTACACAGACGAACTTCACCTCTCCACTTCACTATTCGTCGTGTTCTTCATCCAGCGTAACTAAAAGTTACTTTTACTACCCTCGTTGATTTGAATGATTATCTTCAAAATCTTCAAAGGTGTTTTTCTTCATATCTTCACACACTAAACACCTCACAAGTCATCTGTCCTTGATTCGTTTCTCTAAGCATCATTTTTCTTCAAGATTCCTCAATTGTGTGGATCTTCGATCTATACAACTCTGGAACCTAAGACAAAGAATGCTTAGTGAAATTCTTCAAGACTCATCTGGTCAAATTCCTCAAACTTGTTCTTTTTGCAAAACCTTCTGAGAACGCATATGACATCTCCAAATTCCTCGCAACTATACTCTGTTCACAAGTACTCATGTCAGCTGCTGAATCACTAGGTTCTCATCAACTTAACTCATTTGCAACGTTCCTCGAAGAAAAGTTGCATACTTCTTTAGAGAATTCAATTGTCCAAATTCCTCAACTGAAGAAAATGGCTGACGGTAAGAAGCCACAGAAAGGAGGAAAGAGGCGTGAGGTCAATACAACGTTTGAGATCACTGATGAAATATGTGCTGGGTACTGCACACCTACTGAGGAAACCAAGAATGAGCGCAAGGTGCGCATTCAGAAGATAGAGAGGAGATGTGCTAGAGAGTGGAGGAAATACAGATATGTCACTCCCAAGTACATGAAGAAATTCGCACTCAATCCTCCATGCCCAAGACCTCCATTGGCACCTGGCCAGATAGCAGATCCCACCAGCCTCAAGCGTGGTGAGGATTATCCTGATGAATGGGCCAAGCGCCAAGCCAAGTTGGCTAAGCAAGCCAGAGAAGTAGTGAGGAAATTCAATGAAGACTCTGCTGCTGCTGCTGCCTCTGCTGTCAAGCCAAAGAAGGCTATGTCAAAGAAGCCTGCACGCAAGCCAAGTGCTTCACCAACAATGCCCTCACGGCCAGAATCCTCGAAGCCTTCACGGCAAATTCCTCATGCTACTCCTGCTCCCTCAAAATCCTCAGCTCCTCCAAAGTCCTCAGCTGCTCCGACAAAGTCCTCAGCACCTGTGCATCTTACCTCGTGTCAAAGGACTGCAGGCATCTCCATTGCCTCAGTATCTAAGCTAGTTCCTCAGCTGCCCCAAATTCCTCAACGGGACCCTCTCTCCTAAAGACAAAGGCCACTACTGGACGAGGTCCTCGCCCAAGTCCTCAGAAGAAGCAAGTCTCTTTCCAAGTGCCGTCCGAAGAAGACGAAGCTGATGATGATGAACTTGCAGAAATCATCAGAGATAGGCAAGTCAGGGCCGCTAGAGCCAAGGGAACAAATGTGCCACTTCTTTTGGATCACAAGTTGATCCTCGAATACATTGACGTTTGGCACAAGGATCCCAACACTCCCATGCCTGACTTCAAGATGACTCCTGGCCAAAGTCACATGCTGACTCACTTCATACACGAAGAGAAATGGAAATTTGAATAGGGGAGGAGGGTGAAGAAAGCGCAGTACAAGAAAGAGCGCTTTCTGAAGCAAAACATTCTGAAGCTTTCACCTGAAGAACTTGTTGCTCTCCAATCAGAAATCAAGAAACTGAGTGATGAATTTGATCGCTATTATGCTGACTGGCTGGGAGCCAAAGTCAGATTTGTAAACATAATAGAACAGTTCACCTCCAATGTTGCAGCCCCAACGCAACAGGAAATTCCTCAGGCTGAGTCATCTGCTTAGCCTACTGAAGAAAATGCCAGCACCGCTGATGACAATCAGGCTGCTGAAGAAAATGTGAGTTCCAGGGCTGATGACTGCATTCCAGCCGCTGAAGAAATTGCCAGGGCATACACTAGTGGTGCGCCTGAAGAAACTGAAGAAATCAGGGCAACTGCATCAGTTGTGCCTGAAGAAAATCAACCAAATTCCTCTGCTCCTCGTGCGCTAACACCAACTCCGATCCTTCCATCTGCATCAGATGTGAAGAAGACCAAGGCTGCAGAGCGTTCAACAGTGAAGAAAAGGAAAGCATCAGCTACTTCAGATTCTTCAGCTCCGAAGAAGATGAAGCCTTTGACAAGTTCTTTTGCTAATCCCATTGATGCTGTTCCAATCTCAACCATGCCATCAAAGGACCTTGTTCCTTTTGGTGAAGAATATGAGATCCCTAGCGGATCTGATGAAGAAAATCATTCCGATGCTTCGTCAGAGCAGATTGATGAAGAAATTGAAGTGGATACGATCCCTTCAACACCTATCATCTCCTCGCATATGCCTCAGTTCACAGCTGAAGAGGCTGACGTTGAAGAAATGGAAGATGAAGATGTGGATGTTGGTTGCTCCACACCCGTAATAAGTGATGAATTCTGGGAAAGTCAGCATCCAAACTCTCCAATGTTCACACCATTGCAGCAAATACCTCAGTCACCTGCACAAATTGTTCAAATGGGCTCTGAAGAAACTCACCCCACTTCATCTGTACATGAAGAAATTCCAGCCACTAGCACTGAAGAAAATGCTGCTGCTGAACATCTGAAGACGCAGAATGCCACTGAAGAGGAACCAGAAATTCCTCAGCCTGGAGAACCTGAGATTGCGATTCCCGAGGTCGTGATGCAACTCACTTACACTCCTCTGCCAAAGCCAAAGGATCCATTCTCACGCAAGCAAAAGTTCAAGGCTGATGATTTCTTCGGCGAGCATGTATTCTTCGAAGACTACAGCCCATATAACTCAGCTCGCATTAGGAAGAGGCATTTCTGGACTGCTAGTCAAGCCAATTTCTATTCCTCAGTGCTGTTCAACAAAGATAAAATCTTCTACCATGAGCACATTCCTCACGTGGATATGGAATCTCTGCCGTGCTTCGCACAGTCCTTAGTGTTCTTCACGACGCTGGACTGTTAAATTTTTGCTCTAACATCTACGATTGGAATGAAGAACTGATTCTTCAATTTTATGCAACGCTGCACATCACAGGAGATTCTGAAGATGTGAATTCATGGGTGCTGGACTGGATGTCTGAAAACACTCACTACACTACACCAGCCTCTGAATTGCTTCGTGCCTTACCACTCAGTCCTCCCCTTGAAGAAGCTTGTTGCATCTACAGTGAACCTGAGCTTACAAATCACTACATGAAGGTGCTGATGAAACCTTTGAAGCCAGGTCAGGCACCAAGAACCAAATTCCTCGTGAAGGAATTGCTTTATGTGCCCAGAACTGTCTATCATATTCTTACGAGGACAATAAGTCCTATCAAAGGCCACGACTCATCTGATGAGGAAATTGTTGGCATCATGAAGAATCTGGTATTCAACATCCTTCATGGCATTCCTGTCAATTATTACGATTTCTTCATGAGGACTCTGGCAAATGTTGCACTGTCTCCGTTTGAGCTGAAGCCTTATGCACCTTGGATTATGAGATTCCTCAGGACAAGGTCTTCACTCAACTACAAAGCTGATTTTCAGAATCACCTCAGCTACTTGCCCCCGATTGAAGTCCTCAAGTAGACCTATTCCTCAGTTGATGGAAAGGGCAAGGCACCGGCTATTATATATGAAGGCAATTCGTCCATTGGATGGTCAGTTTCGCAAAGCTGCCTCTTATTCCACCAATGATGACTCTGCCACACATGACTCTGCCAATGCACCCAAGTCTACTCCTCAAGCCACTGCTCCTCGTGTGATGACTGATCATGAGCTTCTGCTTAGTCTTCACCAGAAGGTGGATCGAAATCATAAATGGGTTAAGCGTCAGTTTGGTTCATTTCTTCACAACATGACTGCTACACACAATGCAGTGAATAAAAACCATTACTACCTCCATGAAGTGTTCGGTCGCACCTGGGCCATTCTGTCACATCTGTATGGTGAAGATGATCTGAAGAAAATGGGTCTCAAGGAAGATTTTGATTGGTCTGCACCCCCACCGAAGAAATTCAAGAAGGTCAAGGTTCCTTCTCTGGTGGCTAGTTCATATACCTCATCACGCGACACTGATGAAAATGAATACTTGGACGACACTACGGCAAACCCTACTACGACAAACGACCCCAACAGCGTTGGTGCTCCTTCATCAACTTGATATTCTTCAGGGGCGTTAGTCCTCATATTCGATCCTTTTGGTCATTTGATGACAAAGGGGGAGAATTTTGAGTTAGTCTTCAAGCGGTTCTTTCTATATGGGCATTTTTTTTTCAAGTTACAACTCTCGTTCTTCTGAGACTTTATTGGATCGAGTCGTAAACTTAAACCCGATGGTGCTCTGATACTCTCGAGACGTTTTTCTGCATGCTTATTCCTCGCTAATATTATTGCACGCATGCTGAATTACATCAGTCACCATATTTCATCATGCATTTCAAATTCTTCACTATTGTAAGTGCATCTAGTGCCACCCCTAATTGGTTTTGGAGTATTGACGACAAACCTAGTTGAGGGACTAATGTGTTTGTGAGAATTGCAGGATAACACAGGTAGAAGTCCCTCATTGATTCAGTTTTACTACCAGAGATGACCCCTAAAAATGTACGAAGACATTGAAGACAATGGTGGTATATGAAGATATTCACATTGAAGGCTATGACAGGAGAAGACACCACGTGAAGCCTATGGAACTCGAAGACTTAGATGTTTCGTAGTTCTTTTTCATTTGTGTTGAGTCATATGAACCACCGTACTGTTAAGTGGGGTCCAATAGAACTAGTCAGAATGACTGAAGTGATGCCTAATTCAAATCCTATGTCTTCGAGCGAAGACTATGAGAGCAAATCTTCTCCAGAGTCGGACAAGTCAGCTTTACTTGTAGCCCAAGTAAAGTTGCCGTGTGAGTTTGAAATCTGACCGTTGGTACACGTGTCAGTTCCTTAGTGACTCAGGGTCATTTCGGACAAATCAGGTCGGGTTGTCCAGTGGCTATAAATAGTCCACCCCCTACAACCATAAACGGTTGGCTGCTCAGATTTTAGTGCACGGCTTTTGTCGTTTGAGAGCAACCCACCTCGAAACCTTTGAGAGAAAATTTCCCAGCGAGGAGAAAAGCCCTAACCACCCAGAGCCAGAGTAAATTGGGCATCACTTAAGTCTTCTTGTCTAAGTGATCTAAAGACTTATTACACTTGAGGACTATGCATCCTCCAGCCGGTTAGGCGTCACGTTCTGAGCATCCAAGAGAAATTGTGGATTGCCGATGAACGAAGTCTGTGAAGGTTTGGGAGTCTACCTTGAAGACTTACCAGAGTGATTGGGCGAGGTCTGTGTGACCTTAGCTCAAGGAGAAAACGGTGAGGACTGGGTGTCCTGAGCTGCGTGTTCAGGACTGGGTGTCCGGGACTGTGTGTCCTTTGGTTTAAATACCTAGCTGCTCCAACCAGACGTACAGTTGTCACAGCAACTGGAACTGGTCCAACAAATCATTGTCTTCAGCGTGTCATTGGTTTCATCTTCACTTCCTTTTACTTACTGTTACACATTGTGAAGCCATTGCATGCTTGCTTTATCTTCTGTCTTCACAACATAACTGTATGATTTGTTTGGCTTCATAACTTCTTCCTACCTGATCCTTATTACACTGCAGCTACTTGTCATTGTGCTTTAACTCTATTGAATACTTGACCATGGCTTGCCTAGTGTAATCTAACTTCCGCTGCTTAAGTGATAGGCATATCTGTACTGTTTGTCTTCATAACCTTCACATTTTGAAGACTTTCATAAAAATCGCCTATTCACCCCCCGTCTAGTCGATATAACGCACTTTCAATTGGTATCAGAGCAAGGTGCTCCCTTGTTCTGTGTGATTCGGTTTAACCACCTGGAGTTTTAGCTATGTCGACTGCTGGGATAATCAAAGTCTCCGTTGCGTGCCCCATCTTCGATGGAACTGAATATCCCTACTGGAAGAATAAGATGCGCATGCATCTTGAAGCCATTGACGTCGACCTATGGTATGTCGTCGAAAACGGCGTTCCCAAGGCTGGAGAAGGTGTCACTGCTGCTGATGTCAAGAAGTTCACTCAACTGGACTCTACTGCCAAGAATATCATCTGTGGTCATCTGACCAAGGGACAGTACGGCCGTGTGAGTGCCTTGAAGACATCCAAGCTGGTCTGGGACTGGCTCTCCAAAGTCAATGAAGGCATCTCAACCTAGAGAGATCAGAGAATCAGTGTTCTTCGCAACCTCTTCAACCGCTTCAAGCGAAATGATAATGAGAATGTCCAACACACATTTAACCGGCTCACTGACATCACAAATGAGCTTCAAGCCCTCGGCGCCACTGAGATCACCAAACATGAAATCGTCAAGACGCTGCTGAGATCACTTGATAGTTCGTTTGACATCCTAGCCCTGATGATTCAAGAACGTCCTGATTTCAAGACACTCGATCCGTCTGACATACTTGAGAGGCTCAACACACATGAGTTTCAGCTTTCTGAGAAAAGAGATATCTGCGGTCCAAACTATGGGCGAACTCGTGCCCTGAAGGCAAAAGTTGTGTCCTCATCTGAAGAAGAATCTGACAGCAGTTCTGATGATCCTGAAGACATTGGAAGGGAACTTGCAATGCTAGTGAAGAAGTTCCAGAAATTCACCAAGAAGAAAGGCTTCAGAAAGTCTTCACGATCAAGCTCAAGGAATGATGAAGCATCTGCTCATGACTACAAGAAGAAAACATGCCACAAGTGCAAGAAAACTGGACACTTCATCTCTGAATGTCCACAGTGGGACAATGAGAATAGAAAGAAGAAGAAGAGCAAGGAATATGATTTTGACGATAAGAAGAAGAAGAAGAAATACTCAAAGTCTTCTTCCAAGTCTTCCTCAAAGTCTTCATCACACAAGAAGAGCTCATCTAGCAAGGCACGTGCGTTTGTTGGCAAGGAAATGGACTCAGAGGAGGAGTCTGCTTCTGAGGAGGCAGAGGTGGAGTCTAAGGAGGAGTCTGATTCTGGCATTGCGAGTCTGGCTACAGCATACGTCGCCAAGTCCATCTTCCACACTGAAGACAATGACTTCATCACCAACACCGATGCAAATGACAAGGATGACTCTACTCCTACCTACTGCTTCATGGCACGCGGTGCCAAGGTAAACACACACACTACTCACTATCAAACATCCAGTGATGATGATTCTGATTGTGATTCAAATCCCAGCTACAAAACACTTGCTAAAATTGCAACTGAACAACAGAAAGCCATGGAACACATTCAAAAACTGTTAGACAGAAGCGATGATCTGTTGGGTGCTGAAATGACTCGATCTGAATCCTTAATTGAAGACATAAAAAATCTTCACGTTAAGTATCAGGAACTTGAAGATCGTCATGATACTCTCTCAACTACTCATGAAAAGCTGTCCTATGATTATCTTCAAAGGAAGCAAGAACTTGAGAAATTGAGAGTGGCTCATGAAGACCTTCAAAAGGAAAACGAGTCACTTCGCGCCGAACAGATCAGTTCCGCTCAGGAAGGATTTGAACCACCATGCCTTAAATGCATTGAGCGTGATAATGCTACCTCTATTGCTGAATGTTCCACTGCTACTGCTGTTGCAATATCTTCAACTGTTGAAGTGGTAACTAACCCCTCTGCTGAGGATACCACTGCTACTGCTGATGAGAATGCTAGGTTGAAGACATTGCTTGAAACAGGGATGTACAAAAGTCTCAAAGGACATCAGACACTATGTGATGTCCTAAAGAAGCAGATTCTAAACCGAAACCCTAGGAAAGAGGGTGTTGGGTTCGTAAGGAAAATGAATGCTAATGGCTCTTACTGGAAACCTGAGCAGTACCCCAAAACCACATGGGTTGCTACAAAGGAATCCTCAGCAGATCCATCCAATTTGTCTGGTTTCACCTATGCTAACCCAGTTATCATTGATAAATCCTTTGATGCAAACTATAAGCTGTTTAGAAATCAGAATGGTGAAGTGTTTGCCAGATACATTGGCACTAACTGCAGGAATGGACCGCCTATGAAGAAGATCTGGGTTCCAAAAACATGTCTGAAGAATCTTCCTGTGAATGTCCTCATGACACCTCACATGAAGAAGACAAACCTCAAACCAAAGGCTTCATCTGGTCGAAAGGCTTCATATAGACAGAGGACTCACGTGAGTCGCACTAACGCAAATGTTTTGCAGGGAAACCATACTCAGGCATATGAATATGAGAGCGGTTCTTCAAACCGTCATGTTCATATGACCAAGAACTATTCTGCCTATTCTTATGAGTACTATTGCCCGCCTGCTAGACTATTTGCTAGGGCTCCAAAGCCAAAATTCTCACATGCTGCACTTAGACTTATTGCTTCTAAGCCACCCTTGAAGATGTGGGTGGTTAAGAAAGCTTAATTCTCTTTTGTAGGGAAAGGTCTCCAGCAGAAAACCAAAATCTTCTGATGCTATTACTGGGGACCTTAAAAATCTTGTGGGGCGCAAGATCAAATGCCCGAATGGCATCACTATGCATTTCGTTCCTGCATCGCATGCTACTCTCCCTATTAGTCCTAACCTGGATCTAAGTTTTCATAACCCACTGGCTCGTCAAATGTTTTTGCTTCACAATTCTCTTCGTGAAGCCTATCCCCCTAACTGCACTGTAGGGTACGACACCAGCGTCTTCAGAATGGATTATTGACAGTGGGTGTACAAATCACATGACTGGCAAAAGAAGCCTTCTTATGGACTCAGCCTTACGTCCATCCGACAAGAGCCACATCACATTTGCTGACACGGGTAAAAGTAAGGTATTGGGTCTAGGTAGAGTTGCAATCTCAAAGGATCAGCACATGGACAAAGTCATGCTTGTTGAATCCCTTGGCTTCAACTTAATGTCTGTCTCAATGCTTTGTGATTTGAACATGGTCGTAATATTCGGAAAATATCGTTGCCTGGTACTAATGGAATCTGACAAATCTCTAGTGTTTGAAGGGTATCGGAAAGATGATTTGTATGTGGCAGATTTCTCAGCAGGGCCACAACTTGCAGTATGCCTTCTGGCAAAGGCTTCAGAATGCTGGCTTTGGCATCGGAGGCTTGGGCATGCTGGCATGAGGAACCTCCACACCCTTGCAAAGAAGAAGCATGTCATAGGCATTGAAGGCGTCAAGTTCAAGAAAGATCACTTATGCGGTGCCTGTGAAGCAGGGAAGATGACGAGGGCAAAACATCCCTCGAAGACAATCATGACCACTACTCGACCCTTCGAACTGCTTCACATGGATCTTTTTGGTCCCACTCACTACTTAACTTTTTCCACTACTGCTTGCCTCTATGGCTTTGTCATTGTTGATGATTACTCTAGATATACTTGGGCACACATAATCCTTTACAAGACTGAAGTGCAGGATGTCTTCAGACGCTTCGTCAATCGAGCTATGAACAATTATGGCGCCAAGATAAAGCACATCAGAAGTGACAATGGCACTGAATTCAAGAACACTGGCCTTGACACATATCTTGATACCGTGGGCATCACACATGAATTCTCAGCTCCGTACACTCCACAGCAGAATGGCGTCGTCGAACGCAAGAACAGAACACTCATTGAGATGGCCAGAACGATGCTAGATGAGTACAAGACTCCAAGAAAATTTTGGCCTGAAGCCATTGACACTGCATGCCATACAATCAACCATGTTTATCTTCACAAGCTTCTAAACAAGACATCTTATGAACTCCTAACTGTCAAGAAGACAAATGTCAGTTACTTCAGAGTATTTGGCGCAAGATGCTGGATCAAGGACCCACACCACACCTCAAAATTTGCACCAAAAGCACATGAGGGTTTCATGCTTGGATATGGAAAGGATTCGCACTCCTACAGAGTCTTCAATCTCTTTCACTACAAAGTGGTTGAAACAGTGGATGTGCGGTTCGATGAGACCAATGGTTCACAAAGAGAGCAACTGCCAAATGTGCTAGATGAAGTTCCAGCTAGTGAATCAATCAAGCTAATGGGAACTGGAGAAATTATACCTTCTGAAGCTCATCCTGAAGAAGAACTTATCATCTCAGCACCTGATCCACATGAAGACAATGCTCAGCCTGAAGACATTCCTCCCAACGACAACATAGATCAGCAAGAGCAAAGTCTTCGACCTATACATCCTCGTGTTGCCAATGAAGTGCAGATTGACAGAATAATTGACAACATCAATGCACCTGGTCCACTGACTCGTTCAAGGGCAACTCAACTGGCAAATTTCTGCGGACACTTCGCATTCGTTTCAATCACAGAACCCAAGAAAGTTGAAGAAGCTTTCATGGAACCTGAATGGATTCAAGCTATGCAAGAAGAGCTTCAACAGTTTGAGCTGAACAATGTATGGGAACTGGTTAAGCGTCCTGATCCACGGAAGCACAATATAATAGGCACCAAATGGATATACCGCAACAAGCAAGATGAGCATGGTCAAGTTGTCAGAAACAAAGCTCGTCTCGTTGCTCAAGGATATACTCAAGTGGAAGGCATTGACTTCGATGAAACATTTGCTCCTGTGGCCAGACTTGAAGCCATCCGTATACTGCTGGCCTATGCAAATCATCATAACATACTTTTATATCAAATGGATGTGAAGAGTGCCTTTCTCAATGGCAAGATTGAAGAAGAAGTGTATGTTGCACAACCACCTGGGTTTGAAGATCCAAAACATCCTGACATGGTTTACAAGCTCAATAAGGCACTGTATGGCCTCAAACAAGCCCCTCGGGCCTGGTATGACACACTCAAATACTTCCCGAAGAGCAAAGGCTTCATACCTGGCTCCCTAGATCCCACTCTCTTCACGAAGACATATGATGGTGAACTGTTTGTGTGCCAAATATATGTGGATGACATTATCTTCGGCTGCACCAATCAGAAGTACAGTGAGGAGTTTGGATATATGATGCAAGAGCAATATCAGATGTCTATGATGGGGGAGCTGAAGTTCTTCCTCGGTCTTCAGATACGGCAACAACGCAATGGCATCTTCATATCTCAAGAGAAGTATCTCAAAGATTGCCTGAAGAAGTTCGGTATGCAAGACTGCAAAGGCTTCACAACACCAATGCCAGCCAAACATCATCTGGGTCCTGACGACAATGGTAAAGAGTTCGATCAAAAGGTATACCGCTCCATGATTGGTTCTTTGCTTTATTTATGTGCATCTAGGCCAGATATTATGCTTAGTGTTTGCATGTGTGCTCGATTTCAAGCGGCACCAAAGGAGTCGCATCACTTAGCAGTGAAGCGAATTCTTTGATATTTGGCTCACACCCCAACTCTAGGGTTATGGTATCCAAAGGGCTCAGAGTTTGATCTGGTTGGATTCTCGGATGCTGATTATGCTGGTGATAAGGTTGATCGGAAGTCTACATCAGGCACATGTCACTTTCTGGGATGATCACTTGTATGTTGGTCTTCAAAGAAGCAGAGCTGTGTATCCCTCTCCACTGCTGAATCTGAATACATTGCTGCTGGATCTTGCTGCGCTCAGCTTCTGTGGATGAAGCAAACTCTCAAGGACTATGGCATTCATCTGAAGCAAGTGCCTCTTTACTGCGACAATAAAAGCGCCATCAAGATCGCCAACAACCCAGTTCAGCACTCGAAGACAAAGCACATTGAAATTCGTCATCACTTTCTCAGAGATCATGTTGCAAAGGAAGATATTGATATCATACACATCAACACTGAAGAGCAATTGGCAGATATCTTCACCAAGCCCTTGGATGAGAAGAGATTTTGCAAGTTACGGTGTGAGCTAAATATCTTGGAATCCTCAAATGTCCTGTGATCAGGCACACATCCTAACACTTATGCATATTGATGACTTGGATGTGCAACACACGAAGTAACGTATATCTTCAATCAATGAAGACATACATTCTAAGTGTGAATACATCAATGTGGAATTTGACTTCGGAGCGCCACGATAATTGTGCGCCATGTCTGGGTCTAATACTTCCTATACGGTGGGTAACGCCACCACCAAACGTTCTATTCTGAAGTGTTTCACACATGGCGTTACCTTGAAATGTCTTCACATTTGGTTTGGCTTACATCTCAACATGTCTTCATAATTATCCTCACTACGTGGATTATATATATATATATATATATATATATATATATATACTAGTGTTCTGTCCTCTACAGCATTCACTTATAGCTATGTCTTCTTGTTTGAATCTTTTGAACTAAGTGAATGTGATCGGACCCTAATCTCTCTATGCTTTCTATCTCAAATTCTATCTCTCCAAGTCATATGCATTCTATTGAAACTGTCGAATGTCTTCTCTGCGTCCTTGTCAGCAGAAGACACAGAGACAAACTTTAAAACCGTTTTCAAAGCTCATTCATCCACAAGAAATCTGGAGAAGTAGGAATGACCACCCAACAATCCAGGCCACGTGATGTCCGCATGATGGCCACGTGTTGTTCAGAGGCGAATCGCCAGGGGCACCTGTGTAATAGCACAGCGCCGCCCCTGTGACTATAAATACACCCTCACTGCGGTCATTATCTCCTTCTTCCTCCCTCGCACGAACCCTAGCGCCACCGCTAGCTCTCGACGACGCCGGCGACGAAGCACTTCACTGCCGCAACCTCTCCGACGCTGTCTTCACGCCGATCGCGGACATCGTCCTCTCCGCCGTCGTCGTAGGTGTCTTCCGTCACCAAGTTAGGGCACGTAGGATCGAACTGCTCGACCTCATCTCCCACTCTGTCTAGAAGTTCCAAGTGTGGTAAATAAAACCTCTTTTTACAGCCTCTTTTGATCCTATAGTTCGGTCACTTTCTGCCATACGAAGTTTCTGTTCACACAAGTTAGATCTCTCTCAGTCTGCATCTCATAACTTGCCTAGTATATTCACTTGTGCTTCATGAAGTAGTTAGATTCCTCACTTGTACTGATCTATGGGTTTGTACAAATCTGGAACCAACTTCTTTTTCTATGAGTGAATGTCTTCGCACGATGAGGTCAATGTCTTCTAAACCGATTTATCTTCAAAATCTTCTAAGAATGCATATGACCTCTTCCCCTTCCCTCGCACCTTAATGCTGTCACAGGTACATGTCCGTGGGAGAATCCTTTGGTTCTCATAGTCTGCATTCATTTGCAGAGTACTTACAGCATCACATCAACTCTCCTGAAGCCAGTTCCTATTTGACCAGCAAGAGAAAGCCTTTGAAGCTTTTGAACGTATTGAAGCCATCCAGTTTAAAGTTCATGGCTGCAGAAAAACCAGCAAGGAAGGGTGGCAGAAAGCGTCGAGGGGAAACATCAAGAGATCTGCCTGATGACCTCTCAGAGCTGTACAAGACAGATCCTGAAGAGGATTACAATCAGCGCAAGACACGAATCCAATGAATTCGACGCTATTGGGCGGAGCAATGGTTCCAATACCGCTTCGTCACCAAGGAGTACGCTGAGAAAAGTGCCATCAAGAGACCATGGGGAGACGTACTATACAAAAATCTCGTGCCCAGGTCCAGAGATGAAGCCATTGCTCAAGGCTTCTACCCGTGCATGGTTCATGGGCCACAGCCAGCTGAAGCACATCCGTCGTCACTACTCTGGTGTCGTGACGACAATCTGTTCAAGCGCAACTTCCAGTTTGCCCAGAAATCAACAAAGCACAACAAGAAGAAATTGGGCTTAGACTTCAACCCTGGTCCCTCCGCACCAAGGGAAGATGGCACACGCGAGGCAGACCCCAATATCATCGGTCCATATGCAACTCTTGAGGGCCTCATCACCCGCATCTTAGTCCAAGGGACTGCAGTCAATGACCCTCTTGCTGACTTTGAATCTGATGAAGTGCCTGCTGCACCGAAGCCAAAGCAGTCAAAGAAGCCAAAAGCTTTAAAGCAGGCCCCTTCACCCAAAGTCTCAAGGGCGAAGCCATTGGCAACTGCACCTCCTGAAGCCAGTGTGCAGTCTGAAGACTTATCACGAGTCTCCAAGCCCCAGAAGGCCAAGATGCCTCAGCCACACAGCGGCCAAGAGCTCACAGCTGCTGCCATTCTGCGCAACGACGCCATTGATCTGTCAAGCGATGAAGACCTTGCAGATGACGCTCTTGAGCAACTCATCAAGAGCAAAGAGGAGGCAGAAATCTTCAATAATCTGCCTCTCTTTGATGTCGCCATCATCCACGACTTCATTGACGAGTGGTTTGCTACACCAAACGTCAGCTTTGATGATCTGCAGCTGCCTATAGGCCTCAGCGTCGCCTTCCAAGGCGCTATTGCTTCAGAACTCGCAATTGCTCAATGCATTGTTGAACTGAAGCAGAAAATTGATTTTGAAAAGGCTCAGTTCAAGAAGCACATGGCTAAGCTCAGCGTGCAAGAAGTGAAGAATTTCAAGATCATGTTGCACGAGTTAAAGGAAAACTTTCTGAAGAAGCATGCAGAAGCTCAGGGTTCGCGGGAGCGAATGAAGACTTTGGCTGATCGCTGTGTGCAGGCCTACAATGAGGCCAAGAAGCGCAAGGCACTTGGGCGTCCCGGCATCGACCCCAGGATGGCCGCGAAGAAGAAGAAGAAGCTTGCTGTGCCTGAACCAGAGGCACCAAGACAAGAAGCTGCACCGATTGTCTTCCCCACTGCTACGACTGGCTCGAAGCCAAAGAGCCGGTCAACCGCTTCAGAACTCAAGAAGACACGGACTGCAGAGGCTGAAGCGAGGAAGAGGAAACACTCTGAAGCCTCTCCTTCTGACCCCACCAAGAAGAAGCGCAAGATCAAGAAAGCTCGGGCTGCTCCCACATAGCCCTTGATAGTTGAACCTCTCTCTGTCATCTATCCTGACGCAGATCGTCAGCTGACAGTTCATGAGCCTGCTCCCACAGAGGCTCCTGAAGCTGAAGACATTCCAGCAGCCGACCCCATTGCTGCTGAAGACATTGGTCATCAGGACAATGTACAAGATGATGCAGCCCTTCCTCAGCTTGAGACAAGCGAACTCATCAGCATTGGTCGTCCTCTGACACCAATTGCACAAGATGCATCATGGGCGGATCGCCCACAAGTGGAAGAAGAATCTGAGGTCCAGCCCACTCCAACTCCAAAGGCGTCGTCTGCATTCCGCAGGCTTCGCAAAGGACCACGGCCTCAAGGTTCGGCTGAAGACATTCCGGCTGCATCAGCCGAAGAGCATGAAGAAACACCACAAGCTCCAACTCCCCCGCTTCAACAAGAAGCCGTTCTCCAGGAGAACGTGCCTGAGTCTGACCCTCCAGCTAGTCAAGTGGAGGCGGAAAATATTGAGGCTGCCACCACCAACATTGAAGCCCATGTGGAGCCCTCCCCAACAACAGCTTCAGAAGAAACTGAAGCTACTGCTCCTGACACTTCTGTGCCTGAGTCTGCTGCTGGTCGCCAATTCAACTATCATGTTGCGCATAGGCCTCAGGTCCAGAAGCCGATCCCACGACTGCCAAGGTTCCCAGGTCCTGCATCAGCTCCTGGCTCCTTTAACGTCAATAGCTTCAGGGCAGATAATACGTCCTTCAATAGCTCCAAGAACCCTTATTCAAGGGAACAGATTGTATCAGATAGGTTCTAGAGCTATCCACAACGCAGCTATTATTCATGCATCCTATACAACCAAGGTCGCATCTTCCCGCACAAGCGCCTTGAGGTTGAAGCTGTTGCTGGTCTGCCTGGCCTGGAAGAAGCACTGGATTGCTTCAAGCAAGTGGGTTTGCTGCCATTTATCACAGATGAAGAGCACTGGAATGAAGAGCTTCTGCTTCAATTCTATGCCACCCTTCATATCAAAGGCTACAACAGAGATCCGAAAACTTGGGTCCTAGAGTGGATGACCGACAACGTCCATCATGAAGCCAATGCATTTGATATCATTGAGCTTACCGGCCTGCCCACTCCTGGCGAATTCTTCGAGGAAGGCTGTCAACTACATGTTGAAGCAATTGAGAGCATATTCCAGAGGCCTGAACCAAATATGAGTCAGATGCTCTCAATGATGAAGCCATTGCCTCATGATGCACCCTATCCAACTGAGTTCTTCGTTGAAGACCTAGAGTACCTGCCCAGAACCATATATCACATCATCAGGCGGACTCTCTGGCCCATTAAGGGACACTCTCCACATGCCAAGGTTGAGGGTGCAATGAAGACTCTCATATTCTACATCCTTCATGGCAAATGCTTCAATGCGCAGGACTTCTTCATACGCCAGCTTGCGGCATCCGGCTCAGATTTATTTGGCTTGAAGTTTTATGCTCCTTGGGTTATGAGGCTAATCAAGCTTCACTCTGCGATTACATATCAGCCCTCAGCCCGCAACCATCGGATCTTCTTGCCAGATGTGGACACCTCTGCTGAAGCTATATACCCTGAGCCTGCCAAGCAACCATTAAGTCTTCAGAATGCAGAACACCAGAGCTTCACTCAGAATGTTGAAGGTGTTGAAGCCATCTCCAGAGTGTATCCGTTGGCTGGCACCACACGTGCACCTGCATCTACTGAAGCCACTGACAACACAGCTGCTCAGCGACCCAAGAAGCGTGCTCGTGCCCTCAATGACCGAGAGCTTCTTGTGGCTCTTCACCAAAAGCAGGATAGGCACCATGACTGGCTTAAGAGGCAGATGAAAAGCATCATGGAGGACGTTAATCGTATCAGAAATCTTGCAACCAAGAATGCATTTGTTGCACATGAAACCTGTCGCCGCACTTGGAAAGGACTCACGATGATGTGTCCTGAAGCTGAACTTCAAGAGGATGGCTTCACAGAGCGCTTCAAATTTGACTCCACGCCTCCTCGAAGGGCTATGCTACGCAGAACTCCATCACTTGAAGATTCGGAGTTCTCTTCCTCTGCTGCCACGGTGACTGCACGGATTATCGAAGAAGAATACGATGCTACATCACCTCCACCTCCTTCAGCGCGCGTCGAATCTGCACCAAGCTCGTCTGCACCGCCAAACACCTCCACCGACCCTGCTGCGCCTGGGAACGCGTAGAAAACTCTATGTCTTCAAACCTTTTTGGTCATCACTGACAAAAGGGGGAGAAGCATATGATGTTTATAGTCTTCAAGCGGGTCACTATGGGCGGGTGCCTTTATATTTTTCTACATTTTGCTTCATGCTTACAACTCCCGTTCTGCTACATTTGCTTCCTTGAGTTGTAACACTTAAACTTGATGGTCGTCTGCTACTTGTTTGCCACTATGTTTTGCGAAGATAAATTCCGCATGTGCGACGATAAATTCCGCACTTAGATCATTCTACAGACGTCCATTTTTCAATATGCATGTCATTCTCTTCATATACTTTTACATGCATAGTGGATTGTCATCATAAGTTGAAGTGGATTTCCACAAGTACAACCTGCCATGTGCATTTGCGTTCCAGAAGCAAATCACTTATATGCACATCTTCAGGGGGAGCCCTTGCAGCTTATGAAGACTATTCCTTTACAATTTCACAAATTATATTCCCCGTTGAAAACTTCAACTAGTTTGTCATCAATCACCAAAAAGGGGGAGATTGTAAGTGCATCTAGTGCCACCCCTAATTGGTTTTGGAGTATTGACGACAAACCTAGTTGAGGGACTAATGTGTTTGTGAGAATTGCAGGATAACACAGGTAGAAGTCCCTCATTAATTGGGTTTAGTACCAGAGATGACCCCTAAAAATGTACGAAGACATTGAAGACAATGGTGGTATATGAAGATATTCACATTGAAGACTATGACAGGAGAAGACACCATGTGAAGCCTATGGAACTCGAAGACTTAGATGTTTCGTAGTTCTTTTTCATTTGTGTTGAGTCATAGGAACCACCGTACTGTTAAGTGGGGTCCAAGAGAACCAGTCAGAATGACTGAAGTGATGCCTAATTCAAATCCTATGTCTTCGAGCGAAGACTATGAGAGCAAATCTTGTCCAGAGTCAGACAAGTCAGCTTTACTTGTAGCCCAAGTAAAGTTGCTGTGTGAGTTTGAAATCTGACCGTTGGTACACGTGTCAGTTCCTTAGTGACTCAGGGTCATTTCGGACAAATCAGGTCGGGTTGCCCAGTGGCTATAAATAGTCCACCCCCTACAACCATAAACGGTTGGCTGCTCAGATTTCAGTGCACGGCTTTTGTCGTTTGAGAGCAACCCACCTCGAAACCTTTGAGAGAAGATTTCCCAGCAAGGAGAAAAGCCCTAACCACCCAGAGCCAGAGTAAATTGGGCATCACTTAAGTCTTCTTGTCTGAGTGATCTGAAGACTTATTACACTTGAGGACTGTGCATCCTCCAGCCGGTTAGGCGTCGCGTTCTGAGCATCCAAGATAAATTGTGGATTGCCGGTGAAAAAAGTCTATGAAGGTTTGGGAGTCTACCTTGAAGACTTACCAGAGTGATTGGGCGAGGTCTGTGTGACCTTAGCTCAAGGAGAAAACGGTGAGGACTGGGTGTCCTGAGCTGCGTGTTCAGGACTGGGTGTCCGGGACTGTGTGTCCTTTGGTTTAAATACCTAGCCGCTCCAACCAAATGTACAGTTGTCACAGCAACTGGAACTGGTCCAACAAATCATTGTCTTTAGCGTGTCACTGGTTTCATCTTCACTTCCTTTTACTTACTGTTACACATTGTGAAGCCATTGCATGCTTGCTTTATCTTCTGTCTTCACAACATAACTGTATGATTTGTTTGGCTTCATAACTTCCTCCTACCTGATCCTTATTACACTACAGCTAATTGTCATTGTGCTTTAACTCTATTGAATACTTGACCATGGCTTGCCTAGTGTAATCTAACTTCCGCTGCTTAAGTGATAGGCATATCTGTACTGTTTGTCTTCATAACCTTCACATTTTGAAGACTTTCATAAAAATCGCCTATTCACCCCCCCTCTAGCCGATATAACGCACTTTCAACTGTTATATGTCAAATGCGTGTATGAATTACAAGATATAGGGGGAGATCTCCATGATTCAACTCTTCAAGTGTGCATTGCTTCAAAAGCAAATTCCTCACTATGCACATCTTCAGGGGGAGTTCCTCTATATCTTGCAATCAAATTCCTCAATATCAGTATTTACACTTCATATGTTTATCCCCGTTGAAAACTTAACCTATATTGTCACCAATCACCAAAAAGGGGGAGATTGTAAGTGCATCTAGTGCCCCTTAGTGATTTTGGTGTATTGAAGACTTATAGGTTAAGGGACTAATGCGTTTGTGAGTGTACACAGGTCTATAAGTCTATGAGGAGTTTGATATTTACAGAGAAAGTCGACCCCTAAAAATGAAGTTTTTTGACTGAAGACTTTGGATTTCTGAAGACTTTGAAAGTGAAGAAATTGGTGTGACCTTGAAGACTTGGTATTCATTCGAGGAACATGAAGCGTGAAGACTTTTGTTTTCGTAGTTTCATTTTCTCTTTCTTGAGTCATAGGAAACACTGTACTATTAAAGGGGGCCGAGGAAATACTAAGGAAAAATTTCCATGTGATGCTCAACTCAAAATCCTACACCTACCAATCCCTTCGAGTGAAGCCATTGGAAATCTCATACAGTTCAGTCAATTTCTTCAGTGACAGAGACGAAGTTCTTCTTGTCTCTGAGGAATTTGTTCTGACTGAGGAGTTAGGAATTCGCCAGTGCGGATTACCTACACAGTGAGGAACATGATAGCCCTAAGGATTTTGCCACTCAAAATTCCGACCGTTGCTGTGCTATGCGCCAGCTGTCCCAAAATATTTATCCACCTAACGGTCATATCATTGAAGGGCATCTATGTCTTATCATGTCAGGCTGCTCCCTAGGCTATAAATAGCCGCCCCTACAACCACTAGCTGGTTGGCTGCTCCAAGAGAAACTGACACTTGTCATTTGAGAGCAACCCATCCTCCTAGGACTTTGAGCGAAAATCATCGAGTGAGGAAAAACCCAAAAACCCAAACACCTACAAACCCCAAGTGATTGAGCATCACTGAAGAGATTGATCCTGCGTGGATCCTACGCTTGTTACCTTTGAAGACTGTGCTTCTTCCAGACAGTTAGGCGTCATGGTCTAGAGCATCCAAGAGGAATTGTGGATCGCCGAGTGACCAAGTTTGTGAAGGTTCGGAAGTCACCTGAAGACTTACCACGAGTGATTGGACGATGACTGTGTGACCTTAGTTCAAGGAGAATATGGTGAGGACTGGGTGTCCTGAGCTGCGTGTTCAGGACTGGGTGTCCGGGACTGTGTGTCCTCGAGTTTAAATACTCAGCCGCTCCAACCAGACGTACAACTGAGACAGCAGTTGGAACTGGTCTATCAAATCATTGTCTTCACCAAGCTTACTGGTTCCATTTCCTCAACTCTTTCATTTCCTCATAACTGTGTTGTGTGCTTGTTCATATATGTGTTTGAAGACTTTGACTGAAGACTTCCTCGATTTTCTTAGTTCAATTTCTTCAGTCTGTTTGTCTTCATCATGTGCTTATGCTACCTGTACTCTGTGCCTGTCTTTATTTCATCATGATGATCATGCTTGTATTCTGTTTGTTTACTTTTGAGTACTTATTCCACTGCTGGTAGTTCTTCGCTAAGGAATTTCCTCACGGCAAAATCCTCAGTGAAGAATTTCATAAAAATCGCCTATTCACCCCCCCTCTAGTCGATATAACGCACTTTCATGATGTCACCCTCGTCCACGACCTCAACATCCCTGAGCGTGTCCCGGTGAAGCTTGATCAAAACACCGCATTCTACTCCGCTTGAAAGCGGTACTTTTTGCTTGTGTTCTGTGAGTACCTCCTGCACGGCCACTTGGACGGCACCGTGGATTCGGCCCTCATAATCAACGACGAGGAGTGGATGATCCTCGATGCCACCATTATCCGCTGGTTTTACCTCACCATCTCCAGCGACCTCTTCCACACCGTGGTGGATGACGACGACGACGCCTACGCGGTCTGGACAAAGCTAAACGGTCTCTTCACCGACAGTAGGCTGCAGCACAAGGTCCTTCTCCACGACAAGTTCTATGGGTGCCAGTAGCTTGACTCGTCCATCGATGATTTTTGCATGCGCCTCAAGAAGCTTGCCGATGAGCTCCATGATCACGGGGAGACGATCGGCGACGAGCTCCTCATCAGCACCCTCACCGCCGGCCTTAACGAGGATTTTGGGAACGCCGCCTCCAACCTCACCCTCATCCCGGAGCCTACCTTTGTTAAGGTGGTGGCGTACCTTAAGCTGGAGGAGCGCCGGATGCGGATGGCGTGGACTCGCGCGACCCACATCGCCCTCGTCGCCGGCACCCGCGGGGGTCAAGCTCTGCCGCCTTCGCGCCCGACGCCGCCCCAGCCGGCGGCGCCCGCCTTCCCGCCCGGTTTCCCGCCCGCCCCGACAGCTCCCTTCCCACCGCCCCAGCCGGCGGCGCCCGCCTTCCCGCCCGCCCCGACAGCTCCCTTCCCACCGCCCCAGCCGGCGGCCAATGGGGGGGTCGCGCCGCGGCGGCCGTAGGCAGGGGGCATGGCCGCTCAAGAAGGAGCACCCCGCCCGCAGCAGCAGCAGGCTTATCAGCCGGCCCCGTGGTACGCCGACCAGAATCCTTGGACCGGCGTTGTGCATGCCTACTCCATGCCGGTTCCCCGTGCCCCTGCCCCGGGTATCCTCGGCGCCCGACCACCGTTGCACCAGGCGTTCTACGCCGCGCCTCAGCCCTATGCGGCGCCCTATGGCCAGCAACCATAGCCAAGCGGGCTGCCCCTGCTGCCCCAGACGGCCTCGCCGCAGCCTCTCCCGTCGGCGTCATGGGACCCGGCCCTTTTGGCGGCTCTTTACACCGCCCCTTCACCATCCATCTACACCGGCGGCGGCGACTGGTATATGGACACCGGAGCCACCGCACATATGGCCGCTTATCCCGGTAACCTCCAGACCTCCTATCCCGTCCACACTTCCAACCGCATCACCGTCGGTGACGGCTCCTCTCTTCCTATCACTCACATTGGTCATGCATATTTTCCGTCTAACTCCACTCCAATATCCATGTCTAATGTCTTAGTTTCTCCTGAGCTTATTAAAAATATTGTTTCTGTTCATTCTCTTACACGTGAAAATCCTGTTACCGTTGAATTTGACGAATGTGGTTTTTCTGTTAAGGACGCTTGCACCCGGATGGTACTCCACCGATGTGACAGCCCCGACGAGCTTTACCCGGTTCACTCCACCACCTCCACCACTTCCCCGCCCCTGTCGCCCTCACCACCGCAGTGGATCTTTGGCACACTCACTTGCGTCATCCCAACCCCGCCACCCTTTGTCATATACTTCAGAGTTTTTCTTTCACGTGTAATAAGAACGAGGATCACTCGTGTCATGCATGTCGCCTCGACAAACATGCTCGTCTCCCGTTTAGGGCTTCTTCTCATGTTGCATCATACCCGTTTGAGTTAATTCATAGTGATGTTTGGACCTCTCTTGTTGCCAGTAATACGGGCTATCTTTATTATCTTGTCATACTTGATGATTTCTCACATTATGTGTGGACCTTCCCGTTGCCCCGCAAGTCGGATGCTATATCCACTCTCGCCGCTTTCTACTCCTATGTTCTCACGTAGTTTGATCGTCCCATCCTCGCATTGCAGACAGATGACGGGAAGGAGTTCGACAACCTAGCTGTTCATACTCTCCTTACCACACATGGCACAACTTTTGTCTCACTTGCCCATACACCTCGCAGCAGAATGGTCGCGCTGAGCGTATCCTTAGCACTCAATGACTGCATTCGGATTCTCCTCTTTCATGCCAATGTGCCTCCGCGCTTTTGTCCCGACGCTCTCGCCACCGCTTCACTCCTCATTAACATCTGTCCATGCCGTACTCGCGTGAACTTTGCACCTCATCACCTCCTCTTTGGTGCACCACCCTCTTATGATGAGCTTCGCATCTTCGGCTGTCTCTGCTACCCTAGCATCACCGCTACTGCGCCTCATAAGCTTGCACCCTGATACATCTCCAACGTATCTACAATTTTTGATTGCTCCATGCTATATTATCTACTGTTTTGGACTATATTAGGCTTTACTTTCCACTTTTATATTATTTTTGGGACTAACCTATTAACCCGAGGGCCAGCCCAGAATTGCTGTTTTTTTTGCCTATTTTAGTGTTTCGGAGAAACAGAATATCAAACGGAGTCCAAATGGAATAAAATCTTCGGGGACGTGATTTTCTCACCGAACGTGATCTAGGAGACTTGGACCCTACTCCAGGGAGTCAAAGAAGAGGTCATGAGGGTGGGGGCGCCCCCCCTAGGGCGCGCCCCCTGCCTCGTGGGCCCCTCGGTGCTCCACCGACGTACTCCTTCCTCCTATATATACCTACGTACCCCCAAACGATCAGAACAGGAGCCAAAAACCTAATTCCACCACCGCAACTTTCTGTATCCACGAGATCCCATCTTGGGGCCTGTTCCGGAGCTCCGCCGGAAGTGGGCCGTCATCACGGAGGGCTTCTACATCATCATAGCCTCTCCAATGAAGTGTGAGTAGTTTACCTCAGACCTTCGGGTCCATAGTTAGTAGCTAGATGGCTTCTTCTCTCTCTTTGAATCTCAATACAAAGTTCTCCCCCTCTCTTGTGGAGATCTATTCGATGTAATCTTCTTTTTGCGGTGTGTTTGTTGAGACCGATGAATTGTGGGTTTATGATCAAGTCTATCTATGAATAATATTTGAATCTTCTCTGAATTCTTTTATGTATGATTGGTTATCTTTGCAAGTCTCTTCGAATTATCCGTTTGGTTTGGCCAACTAGATTGGTAGTTCTTGCCATGGGAGAAGTGCTTAGCTTTGGGTTCGATCTTGCGGTGTCCTTGCATGAATTTATCTTGCTTAGCCATCGAGGATAACAAGATGGGGTTTATTTCATATTGCATGAATTTATCTCTCTACATCATGTCATCTTGCTTAAGGCGTTACTCTGTTTTTAACTTAATACTCTAGATGCATGCTGGATAGCGGTCGATGAGTGGAGTAATAGTAGTAGATGCAGAATCGTTTCGGTCTACTTGTCACGGACGTGATGCCTATATACATGATCATGCCTAGATATTCTCATAACTATGCTCAATTCTGTCAATTGCTCAACAGTAATTTGTTCACCCACCGTAGAATACTTATGCTCTTGAGAGAAGCCGCTAGTGAAACCTATGGCCCCCGGGTCTATTCTCATCATATCAATCTCTATCACTTTAATCTTGCTTTGCTTTTACTTTTTACTTTGCATCTTTATACCAAAAATACCAAAATTATTATATCTATCAGATCTCACTCTCGTAAGTGACCGTGAAGGGATTGACAACCCCTAATCGCGTTGGTTGCGAGTAGCTATCGTTTTGTGCAGGTACGAGGGACTTGAGCGTGGCCTCCTACTGGATTGATACCTTGGTTCTCAAAAACTGAGGGAAATACTTACGCTACTCTACTGCATCATCCCTTCCTCTTCGGGGAAAACCAACGCAAGCTCAAGACGTAGCAAGAAGGATTTCTGGCATCGTTGCCGGGGAGTCTACGCAAAAAGTCAACATACCAAGTACCCATCACAATCCCTATCTCTCGCATTACATTATTTGCCATTTGCCTCTCGTTTTCCTCTCCCCCCCACTTCACCCTTGCCGTTTTATTCGCCCTCTCTCTCTCTATCCTCCCTCTCTATTTGACTCTTTTCGCCCGCTTGCCTTTTTGTTTGCTCGTGTGTTAGATTGCTTGTTTGTCGCGATGGCTCAAGATAATACTAAATTGTGTGACTTCACCAATACCAATAATATTGATTTCCTTAGCACTCTGATTTCTCCTCTTACCGATGTTGAATCCTGTGAAATTAATACTGCTTTGTTGAATTTTGTTATGAAAGATCAATTCGCCGGCCTTCCTAGTGAAGATGCCGCTACTCATCTGAATAGCTTCATTGATTTATGTGATATGCAAAAGAAAAAAGATGTAGATAATGATGTCGTTAAATTGAAGCTATTTCCTTTTTCGCTTAGAGATCGTGCTAAAGCTTGGTTTTCGTCTTTGCCTAAGAATAGTATTGATTCATGGAACAAGTGCAAAGATGCTTTTATCTTTAAGTATTTTCCTCCCGCTAAGATCATCTCTCTTAGTAACGATATTATGAACTTTAAACAACTTGATCATGAATAAGTTGCACAAGCTTGGGAGAGAATGAAATTAATGATACGTAATTGCCCTACTCATGGTTTGAATTTGTGGATGATTATACAAATTTTTTATGCCGGATTGAATTTTGCTTCTAGAAATCTTTTAGATTTGGCCACGGGAGGTACTTTTATGGAAATCACTTTAGGAGATGCTACTAAACTCCTAGATAATATTATGGTTAATTATTCTCAATGGCATACTGAAAGATCTTCTAATAAAAAGGTGCATGCGATAGAAGAAATTAATGTGTTGAGTGGAAAGATGGATGAACTTATGAAATTTTTTGCTACTAAGAGTGTTTCTTCTGATCCTAATGATATGCCTTTGTCTACTTTGATTGAGAATAACAATGAATCTATGGATGTGAATTTTGTTGGTAGGAATAATTTTGGTAACAACGCTTATAGAGGGAATTTTAATCCTAAGCCATATCCTAGTAATCCTTCTAATAATTATGGGAATTCCTACAACAACTCTTATGGAAATTATAATAAGATGCCATCTGAATTTGAGAATAGTGTTAAAGAATTTATGAATTCACAAAAGAATTTTAATGCTTTGCTTGAGGAGAAATTGCTTAAAGTTGATGATCTGGCTAGGAATGTTGATAGAATTTCTCTTGAGATTGATTCTTTAAAGCTTAGATCTATTCCACCTAAGCATGATATCAATGAGTCTCTCAAATCCATGAGAATTTCCATTGATGAGTGCAAGGAAAGAACCGCTAGGATGCGTGCTTCCAAAGATGCCTTTATTAAAGCGTGTTCTTCCAATTCCTATGAAAATCAAGATGAAGATCTAAAAGTTATTGATGTGTCCCCTATTAAATCTATGTTTTGCAATATGAATCTTGATGAAACTGAATATGATCTTCCTTTACCTAGAAGGCGTTCTAAAAATTCAGAGTATTTAGATCTTAATGATGAAATTGATGAAAGTGGGATTGAAAGAAATAAAAATCTAGATGTTGCTAAACCCACTATATTGGATTTCAAGGAATTTAATTATGAAAGTTGCTCTTTAATTGATTGTATTTCCTTGTTGCAATCCGTGCTAAATTCTCCACATGCTTATAGTCAAAATAAAGCCTTCACCGAACATATTGTTGATGCCTTGATGCAATCTTATGAAGAAAAACTTGAGTTGAAAGTTTCTATCCCTAGAAAACTCTATGATGACTGGGAACCAACTATTAAAATTAAAATTAAAGATCATGAGTTTTATGCTTTGTGTGATTTGGGTGCTAGTGTCTCTACTATTCCCAAGACTTTGTGTGATTTGCTAGATTTCCGTAATTTTGATGATTGCTCTCTAAACTTGCATCTTGCGGATTCCACTATTGAGAAAACTATGGGAAGGATTAATGATGTTCTTATTGTTTCAAATAGGAATTATGTGCCCGTATATTTCATTATTCTTCATATACATTGCAATCCTTCTTGCCCTATTATTCTTAGTAGACCTTTCCTTAGAATGGTTGGTGCGATTATTGATATGAAGGAAGGGAATATTAGATTTAAATTTCCATTAAAAAAGGGCATGGAACACTTTCCAAGAAAGAAAATAAAATTGCCATATGAAACTATCATGAGAGCCACTTATGGATTGCCTACCAAAGATGGCAATACCTAGATCTATCCTCGCTTTTATGCCTAGCTAGGGGCGTTAAACGATAGCGCTTGTTGGGAGGCAACCCAATTTTATTTTTATTCCTTGCTTTAATAAATAAATTATTTAGCCTCTGTTTTGGTTGTGTTTTTTGTGTTTAATTAGTGTTTGTGCCAAGTAGAACCGTTGGGAAGACTTGGGGAAAGTCTTGTTGAGCTTGCTGTAAAAAACAGAAACTTTAGCGCTCACGAGAACTGCTGTCATTTTTATTTGAAGAGTACTATTTAGTTATATCTTTTTGCAGATGATTAATAGATAAATTCCTCACGTCCAGCAATTTATTTTAGAATTGGGGTTCCAGATCTTGTGCTAGCTACAGATTACTACAGACTGTTCTGTTTTTGACAGATTCTGTTTTTCGTGTGTTGTTTGCTTATTTTGATGAATCTATGGTTAGTAAAATAGTTTATAATCCATAGAGAAGTTGGAATACAGTAGGTTTAACACCAATATAAATAAAGAATGAGTTCATTACAGTACCTTGAAGTGGTCTTTTGTTTTCTTTCGCTAACGTAGCTCACGAGTTTTCTATTTTGAGTTTTCTGTTGTGAAATTTTCAGGTTTTGGGTGAATTCTTTTGATGGATCATGGAACAAGGAGTGGCAAGAGCCTAAGCTTGGGGATGCCCATGGCACCCCCAAGATAGTCCAAGGACACCAAAAAGTCAAAGCTTGGGATGCCCCGGAAGGCATCCCCTCTTTCGTCCACTTCCATCGGTAATTTACTTGGAGCTATATTTTTATTCACCAACATGATATGTGTTTTGCTTGGAGCGTCTTGTATTATTTGTGTCCTTGTGTCTTAGTATGCCATAATCATCCTTGATGTACACACCTTTTGAGAGAGCCATACGTGAATTAAAATTTGATAGAATTCTCTATGTGCTTCACTTATATCTTTTGAGCTAAGTAGTTTTGCTCTATGTGCTTCACCTATATCTTTTGAGCTATGTAGTTTTGCTCTATGTGCTTCACTTATATCTTTTGAGCGTTATAATTTTTCTCTATGTGCTTCACTTAGATCTTTTAGAGCACGGTGGTGAATTTGTTTTAAAGAAACTATTGATCTCTCATGCTTCACTTAAATTATTTTGAGAGTTTCTTAATAGCATGCTAATTTGCTTAATAATAATATGCTTAGTATTTAAGATTTGTGAAACTTTCTTTTGAGTGTGTTGAATACTATGAAAAGATTAAAGCATGATAATTGTTTTGAGATATGGAGGTGATAATATTAAAGTCATGCTAGTTGAGTAGTTGTGAATTTAAAGAATACTTGTGTTAAAGTTTGTGATTCTCGTAGCATGCATGTATGGTGAACCGTTATGTGACGAAGTCGAAGCATGATTATTTATTGATTGTCTTCCTTATGACTGGCGGTCGGGGACGAGCAATGGTCTTTTCCTACCAATCTATCCCCCTAGGAGCATGCGCGTAATACTTTGCTTTGATAACTTCTAGATTTTTGCAATAAGTATATGAGTTCTTTATGACTAATGTTGAGTCCATGGATTATACGCATTCTCACCCTTCCACCTTTGCTAGCCTCTCTAATACCGCACACTTTTCGCCGGTATCATACACCTACCATATACCTTCCTCAAAACAGCCACCATACCTACCTATTATGGCATTTCCATAGCCATTCTGAGATATATTGCCATGCAACTTTTCACCATCTAGTTCATCATGACACATTCATCATTGTCATATTGCTTAGCATGATCATGTAGTTGACATAGTATTTATAGCAAAGCCACCGTTCATAATTTTTTCATACTTGTCACTCTTGATTCATTGCATATCCCGACACACCGCCGGAGGCATCCATATAGAGTCATACTTTGTTTTAGAATCAAGTTGTAATCATTGAGTTGTAAAGAAATAAAAGTGTGATGATCATCATTCAATAGAGCATTGTCCTCAAAAAAAAGAAAGACCAAAGAAAAAAACGAAGGCCCAAAAAAAGAAAATAAATAAAAAGGGGCAATGCTACTATCCTTTTTTCCACACTTGTGCTTCAAAGTAGCACCATGATATAGCTAGTCTCATGTATTGTGCTTCAAAGTAGCACCATGTTCTTCATATAGAGAGTCTCATATGTTGTCATTTTCATATACTAGTGGGAATTTTACATTATAGAACTTGGCTTGTATATTTCAATGATGGGCCTCCTCAAGTGCCCTAGGTCTTCGTGAGCAAGCAAGTTGGATGCACACCCACTAGTTTCTTTTGTTGAGCTTTCATACATTTATAGCTCTAGTGCATCCGTTGCATGGCAATCCCTACTCACTCACATTGATATCTATTGATGGACATCTCCATAGCCCGTTGATACGCCTAGTTGATGTGAGACTATCTTCCCCTCCTTTTTGTCTTCTCCACAACCACCATTCTATTCCACCTATATATCCATGGCTCACGCTCATGTATTGCGTGAAGATTGAAAAAGTTTTGAAAAAGTTAGAGTATGAAACAATTGCTTGGCTTGTCATCGGGGTTGTGCATGATTTAAATACTTTGCGTGGTGAAGATAGAGCATAGCCAGATTATATGATTTTGTAGGGATAACTTTCTTTGGCCATGTTATTTTGAGAAGACATAATTGCTTTGTTAGTATGCTTGAAGTATTATTATTTTTATGTCAATATAAACTTTTGTCTTGAATATTTCTAATCTGAATATTCATACCACAATTAAGAAGATTTGCATTGAAATTATGCCAAGTAGCACTCCGCATCAAAAATTCCTTTTTTTTATCATTTACCTACTCAAGGACGAGCATGAATTAAGCTTGGGGATGCCTGATACATCTCCAACGTATCTATAATTTTTGATTGCTCCATGCTATATTATCTACTGTTTTGTACTATATTAGGCTTTATTTTCCACTTTTATATTATTTTTGGGACTAACCTATTAACCCGAGGCCCAGCCCAGAATTGCTGTTTTTTTTGCCTATTTTAGTGTTTCGAAGAAATAGAATATCAAACGGAGTCCAAACGAAATAAAATCTTCGGGGACGTGATTTTCTCACCGAACATGATCCAGGAGACTTGGACCCTACTCCAGGGAGTCAAAGAAGAGGTCATGAGGGTGGGGTGCCCCCCTAGGGCGAACCCCTGCCTCGTGGGCCCCTCGGTGCTCCACCGACGTACTCCTTCCTCCTATATATACCTACATACCCCAAACGATCAGAATAGGAGCCAAAAACCTAATTCCATCGCTGCAACTTTCTGTACCCACGAGATCCCATCTTGGGGCCTGTTCCGGAGCTCCGTCGGAAGAGGGCCGTCATCACGGAGGGCTTCTACATCATCATAGCCTCTCCGATGAAGTGTGAGTAGTTTACCTCAGACCTTCGGGTCCATAGTTAGTAGCTAGATGGCTTCTTCTCTCTCTTTGAATCTCAATACAAAGTTCTCCCCCTCTCTTGTGGAGATCTATTCGATGTAATCCTCTTTTTGCGGTGTGTTTGTTGAGACCGATGAATTGTGGGTTTATGATCAAGTCTATCTATGAATAATATTGGAATCTTCTCTGAATTCTTTTATGTATGATTGGTTATCTTTGCAAGTCTCTTCGAATTATCCGTTTGGTTTGGCCAACTAGATTGGTAGTTCTTGCCAGGGAAGAAGTGCTTAGCTTTGGGTTCGATCTTGCGGTGTCCTGACCCAGTGACAGAAGGGGCAACAAGGCACGTATTGTATCGTTGCCATCGAGGATAACAAGATGGAGATTATTTCATATTGCATGAATTTATCTCTCTACATCATATCATCTTGCTTAAGGCGTTACTCTGTTTTTAACTTAATACTCTAGATGCATGCTGGATAGCGGTCGATGAGTGGAGTAATAGTAGTAGATGCATAATCGTTTTGGTCTACTTATCACGGACGTGATGCCTATATACATGATCATGCCTAGATATTCTCATAACTATGCTCAATTCTGTCAATTGCTCAACAGTAATTTGTTCACCCACCGTAGAATACTTATGCTCTTGACAGAAGCCACTAGTGAAACCTATGGCCCCCGGGTCTGTTCTCATCATATCAATCTCCATCACTTTAATCTTGCTTTGCATTTTACTTTGCTTTTACTTTTTACTTTGCATCTTTATACCAAAAATATCAAAAATATTATATCTATCAGATCTCACTCTCGTAAGTGACCGTGAAGGGATTAACAATCCCTAATCGCATTGGTTGCGAGTAGCTATTGTTTTGTGCAGGTACGGGGGACTTGAGCGTGGCCTCCTACTGGATTGATACCTTGATTCTCAAAAACTAAGGGAAATACTTACGCTACTCTGCTGCATCATCCATTCCTCTTCGGGAAAAACCAACGCAAGCTCAAGACATAGCAAGAAGGATTTCTGGCGCCGTTGCCGGGGAGTCTACGCAAAAAGTCAACATACCAAGTACGCATCGCAGTCCCTATCTCTCGTATTACATTATTTGCCATTGACTCTTGTTTTCCTCTCCCCCCACTTCACCCTTGCCGTTTTATTCGCCCTCTCTCTCTCTCTCTATCCTCCCTCTCTATTTGCCTCTTTTTGCCCGCTTGCCTTTTTGTTTGCTCGTGTGTTAGATTGCTTGTTTGTCGCGATGGCTTAAGATAATACTAAATTGTGTGATTTCACCAATACCAATAATAATGATTTCCTTAGCACTCCGATTGCTCCTCTTACCGATGCTGAATCTTGTTAAATTAATACTGCTTTGTTGAATCTTGTTATAAAAGATCAATTCGCCGGCCTTCCTAGTGAAGATGCCGCTACTCATCTGAATAGCTTCGTTGATTTATGTGATATGCAAAAGAAAAAAGATGTCGATAATGATATCGTTAAATTGAAGCTATTTCCTTTTTCGCTTAGAGATCGTGCTAAAGCTTGGTTTTCGTCTTTGCCTACGAATAGTATTGATTCATCAGACCGGATCTTCAGTATGCTGTTCACCAGGTGTGTCTCCACATGCACGCCCCTCGTGGCTCCCATTGGACCCTTGTGAAGCGGATCCTCCGTTACATTCGCGGCACGATGACCCTTGGGCTCACCCTCACGGCGTCCACTTCTCTGGAGATGATGGCTTACTCCGACGCGGACTGGGCTGGCTGCCCAGACACTCGTCGGTCCACCTCTGGCTACTGCGTCTACCTCGGTCCTTCACTCATCTCGTGGTCGTCCAAGCGACAACCCACGGTTTCGCGCTCCAGCGCGGAGGCTGAGTACCGAGCTGTGGCTAACGCCGTTGCTGAGTGCACCAGGCTACGACAGTTACTTCAGGAGCTGCATCACGACGTCTCCCAGGCTACGGTTGTCTACTGCGACAACGTCTCTGCGGTGTACCTCTCCGCCAACCCCGTTCATCATTGCCGGACTAAACACATTGAGCTGGACATTCACTTTGTGCGCGACCAGGTGGCCCTTGGACGTATTCGGGTTCTCCATGTTCCGAATGCACAACAGTTTGCCGATGTGATGACGAAGGGACTGCAAACTTCCATCTTTGAGGAGTTTCGTTCCAGTCTTTGCGTCACTGGCGTCGCTTCGACTGCCGGGAGGGGAGGGGGGAGGGGTTGAGTATATTGAGTACGTGTATATTTGTGTATAGGACCCACCTCCTATTTCCTTTGTATAGTTGAGGTTATGGCCCCCCTCTCATATATACGTGCTTGATGCACCGATCAATACATCACGATTACACAACCCACATCTTGCCCTTCCACAAAGTCTTCTAGAAGCTTCACAAACCGGCTGGGAGAGCAATTCGAGAAAAGAACTACATGGGCTGGCTCATCTTGTAGTGTGCGTAAGTTTGCAGAATGCACTAAATTCGCCTCTTTTGCGTAGAAAAAAAACTAATGCCCGCTCGGATGACTGGACGTAAGATAGCGTCCTAGAAAAGCATAGGTTAGCCGAGCAGGAAAAAAAATACCAAAGCCTGATTGTTGAAAGATTGGATTATAGCAAAGGTGTGACTGGATCTCAGTAGATTGAGATTTAACCAAATCTCACTCAACTGACATAACATGGAATAAAAAAGAAAAAACTGAAAAAAAATTAACGCAGATCTTAATGTAAGATTTCACGAATATAACATGGATCGAGACTTAGAGCATCTCCAACAGACGCACGAAATGGGGCGCGCGCGGTAAACAGACTCTTTAGCGCGCGCCGAACGTTTTGCCGCGCTCCAGCGGAGGCGGGAAAACCACGCGCGCGGGAACCGCTTGCGCGCGCGTGCGAAAAGGCGCCAGCTCGCGCACCATATTTTGCGCGCCGCTTCCGGCGCGCCTATAAAATCCAGCGCGCGCCACGCGCCTCTCCACACCTCCTCTTCTCCTTTTCTCTCGCTCTCTCTGTGCCACGCGCCGCTCCAGCGCCCCGCCACCGACGCGCCTCCGCCGCCCCAGCACCACGCCATGCCGCCGCGCCGCCGAGGAGCGTCCGGCTACCGCGGCGTCCGCCTGCGCCCCAACGGCTGCTACACCGCGGAGATACGCTCCGGCGAACTCCGGCTCGGCCTCGGCACGTACGGGAAGGCGCGCGAGGCCGCCCGCGCGTACGACGCGGCGGCGTGGCGCCTAGGCCGGCCGCGCGGCCAGATGAACTTTCAAGATGTGTACACGCTCCAGCAAGCGCTCAACCTCGCCCCTCTGCCTCGTCTGAACACGGCGGTAGACCACGCTGAGCGGCAACGCCGCCTCCTCGTCGCCCAGGAGGACGAGCGGGTCATGGCGGAGTGGCGCGAGCGCCACCCGGAGGACGTCGCCTACGAGCAGGCCTACTGGGCAAGGCGCCGCGAGGAGGACACGCGAAGGCGCCGCGAGACGCGGTTGGAAAGGCGTCAGCGGAAGGCGTTGGCGAATGCGCAGTCCGACATCGTTGCAGCAGGTGGGCAGTCGTTCTTCACGCCGGACGATGATCGGTGGCTGGACATCTGGCTAGATACCTCGGACGACACCGCCGAGGATGATAATGATGATGATGATAGCGACTTAGAGTAGTTTCTATCTAGTTGCGTTGTAGTTTATCTATGCTTTCGAACTATCTATCTAATTGCACCGATGTAAAATACCTTTGTATCATTTTTTATTTATATGCAATCTATCTAGTTTTTATTTTATCTATGTGTTTAAAAATTAAAAAAATGTTATATGCGCGCTGCATTTTTTGCGCGCTGCTGGAGCGGCGCGCGCGCGCTGCATTTTAGCGCGGCTGCTGGAGCGGGCGCAGCGCGTCACGTCAAACCAGACGTTGGGCGCGCGCTAAAGCTGTTTTTTGCGCGCGCCGCGTTGGGCGTCTGTTGGAAATGCTTTTAGCAAGACTGTTATAACGACCCCTTGACGGCAAGCGCAGCGTTAGTTTCACAGCTAGGATTGAGCTAAAACGACACAAGTGTCGTTAAGATTCCAAACCAAACAAAACCAGTCCATACACACATTTTCGCTTGACCAGATGGCCGGCACTGGCACCGTAGCTTTTCTGCTGGTGCGAGTCGCATTCACGAGTGCGACCTGCGCCACCTCGCCACCGTGGGCGTGCTCGTCGCGGGCGTCAACGCGGCGGCAGCGGCAGCGCGGGCCTTCTTGGACCCGCTGAGCGGCGTCCTTTCCATGCCGCTGTCGGAGTCGTCCACCCTCGCGGCGTCCGCGCCGCCGCCCCCACCGAACAGGAACGCTCCCCACTTGAACAGCCCCCGCCGCCGCCTGTCGGAGCTCAGCCGCTCCACCTGAGCCTGCAGCGCGTGGCATTGCACCTGCACGCACGCATCAAGACGTGAGCAACGAACGTCGCCCGATCACTGAATTAATGCTCCAGAAGATTTGATGAAGCAT
Source organism: Triticum monococcum (assembly GCA_034509565.1). NCBI lineage: Eukaryota > Viridiplantae > Streptophyta > Magnoliopsida > Poales > Poaceae > Triticum > Triticum monococcum. The sequence continues at coordinate 142,148,019 of CM067841.1, read as the reverse complement.
GCGGATGCACACAGAATGTACAGACCTGGAGCCGAGAGACGTCCTCGCGGAGGCGACGGAGCTCGTGGTGCTGCGAGACGACCTCGCGCTTGGACGGGCACCGGGCGGCGGCGGCGGACGAGGAGGAGGTGAGATCAAGGGCGCCGGGGCTCCTGTTCTGCAGGGAGCGGAAGGAGCCGCTCCAGTCGGCGAGGCGGCTGAGCTTGCTGCCGTGCTCGGAGAAGAGCACCTGCACCACGCAGCGCACCGGAAGGCGGTCGTTCTGCACGGCGTGCGCCGCCGCCTCCGTCGACAGCTTGCGCGCGTCGATCAGCCGGCACAGCGACCGCCGCTCCTCCTTGCTGGCGTGCGGGTGCGCCTGCATGCACGCCACACGTGTCACAGCCATCAGAATCAACGGCACGGACTCCCCGAGCGCAACTCGTGTATCACCAACATACTGAGGCCTCTTCATCCATGTGCAAGGACAGACGGATAATGCAAAATCATTGTGAAACTCAGCTCTCGCTCGCCAAGCAGCTCACGTGATTTACATCGTGACCTACGAAGTACCACTGCGAGTCCAAGAACCAAGATATTTCTTTACTTTCTTTCTGGTGTGACTAGACTCTGCATTGTTGGAGATGGTACAAACGGGTAGGTGTAGATCTGGGCGGGTGGGCCCTAATCTCGTCCTGCAAAGGACAAGCGAAGAGAAGGATCCCACAGGAACGGGTGGGGAACTAGGGTGGTGTACACTATCTACCAACATTCAAAAAAAAGAAATGAAAAAAATTATAACCCACCTTTTTTATAAGAAGCTAAAGGATTTTGGTGCAAAACATAGTGGTTTTCTTTGTTTGATCAAAGAGATTTCATGGTAAAAGAATGTATTAAAATATTAAATTTTGTATGAAAATTCTTGGATCTAAAGATGCTAGTGGCATGACTAGAACAAAATTCTAGTACTAGTGAGGAACTCGTGCAAAGCTCAAAGCATGCTAATACTAGTACGACTGATGCCGAATGAATAATACTCCTGTATCATATGCGTATGATACGGTCCAATCTGAATTACTGTGGTCAAACGCACAGAAACATGGGTGTACTGTGGCCTTACATTTTTTTTCTTTACCTCGAGCGTAGCATGCATGCGTCCAACACAGTCACATCGGGCAACGTATACAGCTCCCATGGAACCACGTGCACGCCCTGTGAGAGACTGTCCTATTGGAGCTGCCTTTTCGGCATATCACATCGACAAAGCCAACGGCTGGGCTGGTGGAAAAGGGAACCACAGAACTTGCATACACATATGCATGCCATGCCATGCCATGCTGGAATGATTTGCCTCACCCATCAGCATCAGGCATCAGCTACACTGACTACAGTGCAATGCTCGAGTTTTGACGTCGCGCCTTGAGGAGCAACTGGATACGAAATGGCCATATCAACCTCTAAAAAAGTTGTCAACTACTGTTACTCGGAAGTTCTGGTAGTACTACCAATTATTGGCATGTCAAAACATTAGAGCCAATTTTTGATAGTAGCGACTATTAGTAGATCCCAAGTGGAGAGGAGATACTAGTTTAATTGAAATTGTCAGATAATATATGCTTTCTTGGCGGTTTGTTGGGGATCTCGGTACTCATAGATTCTCTTTGGAGTTTGCTTGCCGAAAACAATATAGTACTACTCCATTTCTGTGCGTTATACTCCTCCGTTCGCTCCTAAATATAAGTTTTTGGAGAGATTTCACTATAAACCACATATAGAGTAAAATGAATGAATCTACACTCCAAAATGCATCTATATACATCCGTATGTGGTTCATAGTGCAATCTCTACAAAGACTTATATTTAAAAATGGAGGGAGTATATTTTCTTTGTAGTACTCCCTCTCTAAAGAAATATAAAAGTGTTTAGATCACTAAAATAGTGATCTAAATGCTCTTATATTTGTTTACAGAGAAAGTACGTATTACCTTGTTTATTGAGATAGTTCATGTACTATCTCAACTTTGAGCAAATATATACTGTGGAAAAATCGAGGGAGTGCAGTACTGCTATATTAAATTGGCAGCAACGTTGGAGTGCTGCTTACTTTTTTATCAACACGTCAATGATTCCATTTCTGCTGAAAGTTCGAAAGATCAATGGCACGCGTGCAGACTGAAGAGCATGGCGCGAGAGGGACGAGACCGTTTTTTCTAACAGGAGGCATGATGGCATCACTGCCATGACGATGTACGGTCGAGATTAACTAACAAGACACACCATAAACATGTTTAACCGAGCAGAGACGCCGCACTTACCTTAAGGTAGGTGTCCACGGCGCGGTACAGCCCGTCGTCGGCGGCGCGGGCGTACGCGGGCACGGCGCGCGCGAGCTCCTCGAACTCCGCCGGCCGCAGCCCGGCCTCCAGCGCCGCCTCGGAGAGGTACGCGTCCACCAGCTTCGCCACCCTGGCGGCCGCCGCGCCGCCGCCGCCCGCCTTGGCGCCCTCCCGCAGGAACCCGCGCACCAGACGAAGCACGAGGGGCACGTCCAGCAGCGTCGCGCACGGCGGGCGCGTCGTCGTCGGGTGGTGGCGATCGCGGGCGGCGGTGCCGTTGCCGAGGACCTGCAGGCCGAACGCTGGGATCATGACGGCGCCGAGAGACGCCTGGTCGAGACGCCGCGCCGCGCGGGCCTCGAGGTCTCCCAGCAGCGCCGCGTCGGCGCCCACCATGCTCCCGGCGCGGAGCAGGCGGAGGAGGAAGTCGCACGCGATGCCGTCATCCCTGTCTTCGCCGGCGGCGTCGTCGGGCGGGAGCGCGGCGACGAGGGACTCGAGCAGGAGCCGCTTCTTGAGCCACGTGGCGGTGGGGCTCTCCGGGGGCAGCTGGAAGCGCCCCGAGGGGGACGAGGCGGCAACGTCCGGGAGCCACCTGGCCGCGTAGTGGGACAGCACGGAGGCGAGGTGGTCGGAGGAGGGCGAGGCCGCCGCCGCCGCCTGGGGCTTGGACCGGATGGCGGCGATGGTGCGCGCGAAGGCGTCGACGTCACTGATGGCGACGCACGCGTCGTCGCTGGCGCCACGCGGGGGCGTGCCCGCGGCGGTGGAGGAGCGCCTTGGGTCCGGCGAGGAATAATGGGCGCCGGAAGGCTCGACGGTGGCGCGCGGGGACGGAGAGCTGGAGCATTGGGTTGGCGACGGAGCGTTCATCGTTTGTTGAGGCTGAGCCCGAGCTCTTTTGTTGGAACTTGGAACAAGCGGTCTGCGCGGCGGTGAGATGTGTGTGCCATAAAACTTCTTGTAGCAGCCGCGCGGTGGTGTTGTACACGGAGCTACAGTATTTTTATTGTATTTTTTTGGGGCAGAGTCTTATTCTTCTTAACAAACAGCTAGCTGTCATGTCTACTCTCGGCTAGCAAACATGTCCGTGCGTTGCAATAATAGATAAAAAAATTACACGTTGGCCAAATAAGTATGACTCAATACCAAACATATAAGCATCCTCTATCTTAACACGGTGGCTCGTCATTTTGCCACTTATCCTTCTTCCGACCCTCGTTAATGATGGATATGATGTCCACGTGATCGCATTGCATTTGACATGATCAATTCCAAGGCAATGAGCTTGCCACCGCATGACACACTTGTCATTGTGTAGCGCAAGAAAACGTTTAAATTTTAAAAATAAATCTCATCTACCACGAACTACTTCCAACGCGTAGACATATAAAGACTTTCTAAAAATTAATCAAAACACAGACATAAAAGACTTTTGAAACGGCGAACAAATTTTTGAATTGACAAATATATTTTTTAAAAAATTGGTCATTTTTTAAATTAATAAACATTTGTTTTGTTTAGATGAACATTTATTGAATACATGAATTGTTTTCGAAATTATGAACATTTTTTAATTGATGTTTTTTTAAATTAGGACAAAAAATTGAAATTCACAAAAAAATCGAATTTTTTGAGTATTTTCTAAATTTCATGGACATTTTTTTAGATTCATGAATATGTTTTGAATACACAATCATTTTTTCAAAATCAAGTATATGATTTTATTTACCGACATTTTTTTATAATTAGCCAACATTGTTTGCAAAATCACCAACATTTTTTGAAACCACGAAAATTTTATGAATTTTCTACTTTTTGAATTCATAAACATTTTATGATTTCTTGAACATTTTTTTCAAAATTCACAACTTTTTGAAATTTGTAAATCTCAAATTAATTTAAATAAGAAATAAAAAACATAAATAAGAAAAGAAAAAAAATGAAATGGAAACAAAATAGGGGCGCCACGCCCCGGCCCATGAACACGTACATGGGGAAGTTTGTGAGAGAAAAGGAAGTGGGGAAAAACGGTGGAACCTGGGTTCAAACCGTGGTCTTCTGGGTGGGTGAGAAAGGGTGTAGCCACTATGTCGCTAGTGTGTGTGATATATATTGGGTATCATACTTATAAAACATCTGAGCACGACGGTGATTTAAAAAAAACGAATCGTTTTCACTTATGGCTGGCATAGCTGGTAATATATAGCAACATGGAGGGTAATTTTTAGACGGACGGCCAGAAGCAATACTAGAGGAGGGGGGGGGGGGGGTGATTAGACTACTTGACCAAATAAAATCTGTCATTTTCCTAGTTTTAGTTATGGGCAGATTTTAGCAACTAGCACAAGTCAAGCTATCAATCTACACATGCAATTCTAAGAGTATAGCAATGGAAAGTAAATCATTGCATATGAAGGTAAATTAAAGGGTTTGGAGAAGGCAAACGCAAAGAAGGCACGAAGATTTTTGGCATGATTTCGATAGGTGGTGCTATTGTACGTCCATGTTGATAGAGACTTCAACCCACGAAGGGTAACGGCTGCGCGAGTCCACGGAGGTCTCTACCCACGAAGGGTCCACGAATAAGCAACCTTGCCTATCCCACCATGACCATTGCCCATGAAGGACTTGCCATACTCGGGTAGATCTTCACGAAGTAGGCGATCTCCTTGCCTTACAAACTTCTTGGTTCAACTACAGATCACAACGGAGGCTCCCAAGCGACACCTAACCAATCTAGGAGACGCCACTCTCCAAAAGGTAATAGATGGTGTGTAGATGACGAACTCTTTGCTCTTGTGCTTTAAATGATAGTCTCCCAACACTCAACTCTCTCTCACAGATTTAGCTATGGTGGAAGAAGGATTTGAGTGGAAAGCAACTTAGGGAAGGTTAGAAATCAAGGTTCAAATGGTTGGAATGGAATCTCTTGATCTCAACACATGAGTAGGTGGTTTTCTCTAAAAATATATGGTGGAAGTGTAGGCACGTTTTGATGGCTCTCTCCAATGAGAACAAGGGGGTGGAGGGGTATATATAGCCTTCACACAAAGTCCAACCGTTTCACACTCTTGACTCATCTTGGTGGCACCGATCTATACAGAAATATGAACGTTAGGAATCTCGATGGGACCGACTAGAACAATCGGGTGGGACCGATGTGTAGGGCTTAGGGCAAACATCATCTCGATGGCGCCGATTGCATCAACTCGGTGAGATCGAAGTGAAGCAATGAGCAACAGAGAGTATGTCATGCTAACTCGGTGAGACCGATTGCAACATCTTGGTGGGACCGAAATAATTACAACAAGTCAACATAGAGTTTGCAAGGCCATCCCGGTGGGACCGAGATCCATATCAGTGTGACAGAATCATTAGGGTTTGTCAGAGTGGCTATGTCAAGTGAACTCGGTGGCTCCGGATAAAAAGAATCGTTGGGGCCAAGTTTGGATTTTAGGTTTGGACATATTTGGAAGGAGAAAGTGGCTGAGGGTTTTGGAGCAATATCACTAAAGAGTTGAGCAAGTAGACCATTAAGCAACACCTTATCCCCTTTTAATAGTATTGGCTTTCCTATGGACTCAATGTGATCTTGGATCACTAAAACATAAATGAAGAGCCTTGAGCTTATGCCAATCTTTGTTCTTATCATTTTGAGGGGTCCACATCTCTAGTCCATGCCATGCCAATTATTGAACGTCCTAAAATATTTATCTTGAATGGATATTAGTTCAATGAGCTATATGTTGTTATGAATTACCAAAACTACCCGGGGATTAGTTGCACTTTCATTACATAATTCTTGAACAGGTTGGAGCTATTGTGCATTGCTCTAGGTTGTGATAGTTACATATTGAATCTCATGTAAATATCAATCGCTAGTTCATGCCAACACTTAATACAATTGCCTTTGCTCAAGTTACTATTATTCTGCTTGCTACAAAACTGTTACTACTGTTATTGCTCCTATTACAGTTACTACTACTACTATCACTGTTATCATATTACCATACTACTAATAAATTGCTACAAGGAAGTGATTCTGATAGGAACCGAGTCCCTACCAGGGCGTGCTCTCAGGTTGTAGGGGTGGAAGGGAAATTGGCGAGGTGAGGGGTGCGTGCGACGGCGTTGAGGCACCGTGATCGAGCGAGGGAGAGGGGGCGCAGGAGGCGACTAGGGTTTGGGGGTCTCGGCTCCTAAGGGAGCCGAGCAATAAAGATTACTTATTTCTTGCCTTCAAAACGAGTCCTTAGAGGTGTTTATATAATCCTCCTATGTGCTAATAAAAATAACGATAAATTGGGCCAAGCCCATAGCTGCCTGCGCCATTGGTGGGCCTCCTCTGGCTATAGTGCACATCGGTCATAACATCTCTCCCCGCCTGCGCAAACAGCTCGTCCTCAAGCTGGAAGTCGGGAAAATGCTGATGGAACTCCTCGAGCTACTCCCAAGTGGCGTCATCCTCCGGCAGGCCTTGCCACTGGATCAACAGGCGCCAAACACCTCAGCTCTGCTAGGCCTTCAACACCTTCTCTGGCCCCGGAAGAAGACGACCCTCGAAGGTCGGGGGAAGAGCAGACGCGGTCGCCGGTGGTTTGCCGCGAATGGGTTTCAACAACCCCACATGGAAGACATTGTGGATGCGGGCGCCGGGCGTTAGCTGAAGGTGGTAGGCGACATTGCTGATGCGTTCCAACACTGGAAACGACCCGACCTAGCATGGACCCAGCTTGCGCTTGGCGCGAGAATCCAGGGACTGCGTGGTGCGATGGAGGAGCTGCATCCACACTGAGTCACCCACCGCAAACTCGGCCTCGCGGTGGTAGGCGTCGTAGTATTTCTTGGACAACCACTAGGCCTGGAGAAGACGCTGGTGCACCACGGCAAGGATCTCATCCCTGCCGCGAAGAATGTCACCCGCCGCCTCAGTCCGGGCCGTCCCGGGTTGAAACAGCAGAATGGGTGGTGGAGGACGACCGTATACCACCTCGAAGGGTGTGGCACACAGGGCGGAGTGGTAAGAGGTGTTGTAGCAGTACTCCGCCCAAGCGAGCCAGTCCACCCAAGCACGTGGACGATCACCTGTAACACATCATAAATACATAGCAATCACCTTGTTGACCACCTCCTTGGCCGTCGGTCTGTGGGTGGAAGGCCGTACTTAGGCGCAATTCGACGCCCGACATCCGAAAAAGATCACGCCAGACATGGCGCTGAACACCGGGTCGCGGTCGCTGACGATCGAGGAGGGAAACCCGTGGAGGCGAACGATGCCGTCGAGGAAGGCACGCGCGACGGAGGTGGCGGTGTAGGAGTGGCCGAGCGCGATGAAGTGCGCGCACTTGGAGAAGCGGTCGACCACCGTAAGAATGACGAACTTGCCGCCCACCTTGGAAAGGCCCTCGATAAAGTCCATGGAGATGCTGGCCCAAATCTGAGAGGGCACCTCAAGGGGCTGTAGCAGTCACACTGGCTGCAGGGTCTCCATCTTGTTGGGCTGGCACGTCACGCAAGACCGCACCCAGTCTCGTACCAGTGCATGGTCATCGGGGATGTAGAAATCTGCTCGGAGGCGGTGGAGGGTCTTCTGCACACCCTCATGGCCGGCCTAGTGGGCCAGCAACATGGTCTGGTGGTGGAGATCGCCTTGATCTGGCACCAAGAGACGTTGCCCGTGTAGGAGTAAGCCGTCGTCCAGGCGCCACGGCTCCTGCAACTCGCCCGCCTCGAGGCGCTGACGGAGGTGCTGCACATCTGCGGAGGTCGCAGTGGCCCGGTGGATGTTGTCAATGAAAGCGAACGAGGGTCTCGAGCATGTGCAAAGGACTGCCCCCTTGGTGTCGGTGGTGCCCATGTCGTGGTCGATGTTGCGGCGGGACAACACGTCCGCCACGGTGTTGAGGCAACCCGGCCGGTACTCGACGGTGAAGTCAACCCCGAAAAGCTTGCTGCTCCACTGGTGCTACGGAACGGTGGACAAGCGCTGGTCCAACAGAAACTTGAGGCTGTAGTGACCCGTGCGAATAAGGAACGACCGCCCGCAGAGATACAGCCGCCAGTGATGCAAAACCTACACCAAGCCAATGAGCTCCTTTCGTAGGCCGTCAGCTTGTGATGGCGCGTGGAGAAAGGCCTGCTGAGGAACACGAGTGGTCCGGCGCCCTGATAAAGGACAGTGCCAAACCCCACGCCCGAGGCATCACAGTCCACCTTGAACGGCTTGTCTAAGTCAAGCATCTGGAGGACCAGCCCGTTCGTGAGAGCCTACTTGAGTGTCTAGAACGCCTCGGTCACCTCAATATCCCAGGAGAAGGCACTGCGATGCAATAGTCCCATGAGCGGTGCTGCGATGAGGCTGAACTCCCGGATGAACTTTTGGTAATAGCCCGCGAGGCCCAGAAAACCCCAGAGGGCCCGCGGCGAGTGCGGCGTTGGCCAAGCCGCGACGGCCGTGACCTTGTCGGCATCCATGGCGACTCCCTCCGTCGAGATGACGTGGCCGAGATACGCGACAGATGTCATGCTGAATGAGCACTTCGAGCGCTTGAGGTGCAGATGGTGTGCTCGAAGCTCGTTGAAGATGATGGCCACGTGTTGTAGGTGCTCTGCCCATGACGAGCCGTAGATGAGTATGTCGTCGAAGAAAATGAGCACAAACCTCCACAAGTAGGGGCGGAGGATGTCGTTCATCAACCCCTGAAATGTCATTGGGGCATTAGGGAGGCTGAAGGGCATCACCAAGAACTCGAAGTGGTCGTGATGTGTGCGAAAGGCCGTCTTAGCGACATCGTCCGGGTGCATCCGTACCTGGTGGTAGACCGAACGAAGGTCGAGCTTGGTGAAGAAGTGTGCCCTGTGTAGTTCGTCCAGGAGTTCATCAATGACGGGAATGGGAAATTTGTCCTTGGATGTCTTGGCGCTAAGAGCACGGTAGTCAATGCAGAAGCGCCACGAGTCGTCGGCCTTGCGCACAAGGAGCACCGGCGTGGAGAACGGCGAGGTGGTGATCCGGATGATGCCCTAGGCGAGCATGACCATACACTGCCGCTCCATCTCATCCTTCTGTAGCTTGGGGTAGCGGTACGGTCGCATGGCGACGGGGGCTATGCCCGGTAGCAGGTGAATGCGGTGGTCGTAGGGTCGGGCGGGAAGCCCTGTGGCTTGTCGAAGAGGTTGTTGTGCTGCTGCAACAGGCTAGCCAATAGGGGATGCTCGGGGTCGATGGTGGTCGCCGCCAGCTGGGGCTGGGGCACCGTGGGCTCAGCGCCACCCATGCCCTCCCACCGGACGCGGCGACCTAGCCGCCAAAAGATCATTGTCAGAGCGTCGAAATCCCATAAGATGGGACCAGGGTCCGACAAAAGTCGACGCCGAGGATGAAGTCAAAGCAGCCCAAGTCAATGCCGACGCATGTGATGGTGAAGTGCTTGTCACCAATGATGATGATGACATGTCGAGCAATTCCCTGGCAGGGTAGGCGATCACCATTGGACATGGTAACTCAGAGCTACTCCCCGCCAGTCGGTTGCAGCGCCAGGCGGCACATGCTGGTCCCGGGCAGGAAGTTATGGGTGGAGCCCGTATCCAGCAGGGCGAGGAAACACTCCATTTGATCGTCACCGGCATTAGCATAGTCTTGTCCGCCCGTATACCCGCAAGGGCATGGAGGGATACCACGAGGGCGTTCGCCTAGGCGGGCCCTAGGGCGACCTCTGCATCAAACGAGGCAGGCATGTTGCTGAGCACGGCGGCGGCGGCGACCTCCTCGATGTAGTCTGCCGTGTCCAAGTAGAAGAGGCGCGGGCAGACCTGGCCCAAAATGTAGGGCTCGTCATAGTTGTAGCATAGCCCCTAACGACGGCGCTCGAGTTGCTTGGCCGGGGTGAGCTGATGGAATGGGCGCGACACGACCGGGGCGTTGGGCGCGGCGGGGGGCCTGGGCAGGACGCCCCGGCGCTGGTGGTGTCGGCCGGGGGGGGGGGGGGGGGCTGGCGGGCAGCCCACGGCAGTGGCGCTTGCTGCATAGCCACCGCACAACGCTCGAAGGCGCGGGCATATTACATGGCCTTCTGGAGGTCCTGTGGCCCGCGCATCTCCACGTCCACGCGGATGTGGCCCGGCAGACCGCCCACGAAGAGCTCGGCCCGCTGGCGGGCCATGATGCCAGGAGCGTGGCACACCAGGGCCTAGAAGCGGTCAGCGAAGTCTTGCACCATGGAAAGAAAAGGCAGGTGACCAAGCTCCGCGAGCCGGCTCCTGCGTATCGGCGGTCCGAAGTGCAAGAGGCATAGCTCGCGGAAGCACTCCCATGGTGGCATGCCGCCCTCGTCCCGTTTGAGGGCGTAGTACCACGTATGAGCTGCTCCTCGGAGGTGATACGAGGTGATCCAGGTGTGGCCAGACATGAGCATGCGCCGCCCCCTGAAAAATTGGTCGCACTAGTTGAGCCAATTCAGGGGGTCCATAGTGCTGTCGTAGGTGGCGAACTCCAACTTGGAGAATCTTGGCAGTGGCGGCATGGACGAGGGTCGGTTGCGCCTCGCCAGCGTGGAACAGCGATGGTGGCGGAGCCGAATAGGCGGGCATCAGGGTGCCGCCCTGGAACAGGGGCTCGTCAATGCTGCCATATGGTCTGGTGGAGCTCGAGGACCTGCCGTACTACAAGGGCGGGTGCGACATTGGTGGCGGCGACATGTGCGGTTGGCTTGAGTCCGTCGTGTAGACCGGCCTGAGGGACCCGGAGAGCCAGGCTGTCAATGGTGATGGCGATGGGGGGAACCGGGCCTGGTGGATTGGCACCCGGGGCCGTCGTCGAGATACCTAGGGCTGAGGTCACTGGTGGCGGCGGCGGCATGCTGGGGACGAAGGAGGTCGTCGGTGGCGGCGGCTGCCATGGGTGCTGTTGCGGCGCCATGATGGTGGCAAAGGGGGCGGGCGGCTGCGGGGCATAGGGTCCCGAGATGAAAGTGTGGATGCCCGCAACCGCCTGAGTGAGGTCCTGGAGCGTAGCCGTCATATCCTCCGGGGTGAGGACGAGGGGGGCGTACACCGGCGGCGTCCAGGCGGCGGAGGAGACCGGCCCCGATAGGGACGGGCGCCTGCCGTGGTGGTCATCGGCGGCATGGTGGCGACCGACAGTGGGAGGGGGGGCGAACATGATTGATCCTGAGACAGCTGATACCAGATTGATAGGAACCGAGTCCCTACCAGGGCGCGCTCTCAGGTTGTAGGGGTGGAAGGGGAGTTGGCAAGGTGAGGGGCGCGTGTGTCGGCGTTGATGCGCGTGATCGAGCGAGGGAGAGGGGGCACAGGAGGCGGGGTTTGGGGGTCTCGTCTCCTGAAAGGAGCCGAGCAATAAAGATTACTTATTGCTTGCCTTCAAAACGAGTCCTTACAAGTGTTTATATAATCCTCCTATGCGCTAATAAAAATAATGATAAATTAGGCCAAGCCCCTAACTGCCTGCGCCACTGGTGGGCCTCCTCTGGCTATAGTGTACGCCGGTCATAACAGATTCTTAGGTGTGGTTGAATTGACAACTCAACTACTAAGTCTTATAAATATTCTTTGCCCCCCTTGTGTCGAATCAATAAATCTGGGTGCAATACTACCCTCGAAGACTATTGTGATCCCCTATGCTTGTGGGTCATCATTATCCAACATGGTTTCCTTGACCTTCACCATGTCATTAATTTGCTCCCTCAAGGTAGATGCCTTGGCCGACTAATGTCGCTTGAACTACATTAGTATTTCCCCAAAGAGGAAGGATGATGCAGGACAGCTATGGTAGGTATTCCCCTCAGTGATGAGACCAAGGTTATCGAACCAGTAGGAGGACCAAGCAACACTATGTAAATGATACCTACACACAAATAACAAATACTTGCAACCCAACGTGTAAGAGGGGTTGTCAATCCCTCCCGGGTAATTGATTGGTAAAAGGATAGATGAGTAATAGCAAATGGAATAACGTAAAATAAAATTCAGCAAGGTACTTTTGGGTTTTTGATAATATAGATCTAAAAATAAAAGTTGTAGATAAAGGAAAAAGCAAATGCCAATATAGATATGAAAGTATATGATAGGAAAATAGACCCGAGGGCCGTAGATTTCACTAGTGGCTTCTCTCGAGAAATAGCAAACAGTGGGTAACAAATCACTGTTGGGAAATTGATAGAAAAGCGAATAGTTATGATGATATCCAAGACAATGATCATGTATATAGACATCACATCCAAGATTAGTAGACCGACTCCTTCCTGCATCTACTACTATTACTCCACACATCGACCGCTATCCAGCATGCATCTAGTGTATTAAGTTCATGGAGAAACGAAGTAATGCAATAAAAACGATGACATGATGTAGACATGATCTATTCATGTAGGAATAGACCCCATCTTTTTATCCTTAATAGCAATGATACATGCGTGCCTTGCTGCTCCTTCTGTCACTGGGAAAGGACACCGCAAGATCGAACCCATCACAAAGCACTTCTTCCCATTGCAAGATAAATAGATCAAGTTGGCCAAACAAAACCCAAATATCGGAGAAGAAATACAAGGCTACAATAATCAAGTATGGATATGAAAGCAAGACAAATATGATCATAAACTCACAATTCATCGGATCCAACAAACACACCGCACAAAGTCATTACATCAAATAGATCTCCAAGAGAACTTTCTTTTGAGAAACATAAAGAGAAAAATCCATCTAGCTACTTCCTACGGACCCATAGGTTCGACGTGAACTACTCAAGCATCATCGGAGAGGCACCAATGAGGATGATGAACCCCTCTGTGATCGTGTTCCCCTCCGGCGGAGTGCCAGAAAGGGCTCTAGATTGGATCCCGTGGTTCTGGAACTTGCGGCGGCTGGAATAATATTTCGTCGACTCCCCTAGGGTTTCTGGAATATTTGGGTATTTATAGAGCGAAGAGGCAGTGCGGGAGGCCATCAAGGTGGGCACAACCCACCAGGGTGCACCCTGGTGGGTTGTGCTCCCCTCGGAGCACCCCCAGGTGCTTCTTTGGTCCATCGTGTGTCTTCTGGCCTAGAAAAATTCTCCAAAAAGTTTTGTTGTGTTTGGACTATTCGGTATTGATTTTCTGCGAAGTAAAGAAACAAGCAGAAAATAGCAACTGGCACTGGGCAATATGTCAATAGGTTAGTCCCGAAAAATGATATAAAGTTGCTATAAAATGATTACAAAACATCCAAGAATGATAATATAACAGCATGGAACAATAAAAAATTATAGATACGTTGGAGACGTATCACCAACCTCTTCACCCTATCTTTGTCCAACTTTCGTGCATCATCACCATCTTCCAAGTTAACGAGTGCACCTTTCATTGGAGGAGCTTTGTTATCCCTCAACCTCCATTTCTCACTTCCTTGAAGCAAGTTCCAAAAATGTTGAAGCACTTATAGCCTGCCTTTGAAACCTGGGCTTTGCTTAAAGCTTTGTTGGGCAATGCAATCCTACATTTGGAAAATATGGGTGAGCTCAAATTGTCATCAACGGAAACAAGATCGCAAATGTGTAAAGCAAAAAGGAAACAAACTCACATAGTCATCGATCGCGACACCACTTGAAGGTGCATTCCTCAGTTGCTCCAAACAACCAGACCAACAGCCACACATTTTCTTGATCACATCCCACCGGCCTTGGAGTGATTTCAATGATTGGTCGGATGGCATCAGTATGTTTTTCTGATAGATCTAGATTGCCATGACACAACCAAGTTCATCCAAGGACAAGTTCTCCGAGAAGGTCGGGAACCCCTACCTCCTGAAGGTGATGAAACACCCTCAAGACATTGAGATGCGTGAGGGGTGCTTCACATCCAGGGCGTTCAGGGACCAAAGAAGGAGGGAAGCGAGAAGGCCAGACTTGAAGCAGTGGAGCATGAGATCTTCATGTGGCAAGGGATGGTGGAGTGCAAACTCAGTGCTAACCACTCCATGATCATGGAATTCGTCCATGAAAAAGTGGACATCAAGGAAATTGGGGATATCATCTTCAAGCTCAATGACCAGATTGATCATCTCCAGGCCCAAATTTATGACTTGCAAAAAAGCAATTTTTGACTATGAAGCCAGGTTTAAAGGTATGAGTTTAGCTGTAAATTCCAGGACCTCCTAGACACGTTCATCTTCTTAAGATGGAGAGCCTATGCTTTGGAAGACGGAGGACAACCCTACTACCATTAGCATCATCATCTAAGAAAGAAACTTGAGTACACTGGTATGGGCATCACCCTTGGCTTGTTCCAAGCTTGGGGGAGGTGGCTCAGCATCATATCAACATCACTTTTTACCATCATCATCTCTCTTAGTTCAACGCCTAGTTATTTCATGATTTAGAAGAATAAAAGTTTAGTATGGTTTAGTTTTAAGTGCTTGCATCCTATATATGTAATTGAGTGTGAGAGTTATATAATAAAGAGTAGTTTGAGTTTTTTCTTTACTTTCTTGTTTCAATCTCAGCAATAAAAAGATCATATGCTAATCCCATGGGGAGTGATAACTTCACATAGAAAAAGTATGTTTGATTAAATTTATTGGAAATTAACAAACATAGTATTATTGGTCATGGATACAATTCATGCAAGATTACTAAAGGGAGAGGATATTCACATATAAATATACTATCTTGGACATCTTTTATGATTGTGAGCCCCCATCAAATATTTTCTTCATGGTAAAATAGTTGACGTTAGACAAGGAAGACAACCTATTGAGTTATGTTTGCTTACATTCACATCGAAGTTATATTGTCATGGATCCTCTAACATGTAGTGTTTGTTTAGAACCTTTTGCTAGCCAGAATTTCGCACTAAGTATAGATACTACTTGTGCATCCAAAACCATTAAGCCCGGTTTCTTTCATGAGAGTCCACAATATCTACGTACGGATTGAATAAGATCCTTCAACTAAGTTGTCATCGGTACACAAAGCAATAAAAATTGCTCCTAAATATGTATGATCTTTTATTGTAAGGGAAAATAAGCTTTGTACGGGGTCCTGTTCATCCACCCCCACCAGGAACTGTTCATGCAACCCCTACCACGTACGTCTCGACTTGTTCAATAAACCCCCATGTTCACTTTTCATCATGAGGCAGCAGGTTCGACCGGCTTCAGTAAGCACCAGCAGCAGCAACGATCGATCTCTCGGGTTCAGTTAGCAGCAGTAGCAAAGGAATCACTCAGGTTTAGTAACGTAGCTAGTGCAATCGCTTAGGTTTAGTAAATGAATGCCTCGCTCCGGTTCAGTTAGAGGCCAACTCCTCACACACACACACACACACACACACGTACATGTATGAGGGAAACGCGCAATCCCTCCATGCATCGCTCAGCCCCGACCACCCACCGTAACCGGGAACTCCCCAAAATTTTCCTCGCCCTTGCTTCTACCACGATTTTTTCGTCACGGACGGCCCAAAGAATGTCATGCAGGTGCGTCCCCGGCCCGGCCAGGACGAAAAGCCCATTTTCTGTCATGATTTTTTGTCATAGAAGTAGGAGCCCACCACATCTATGATGATACGTGCTTTTGTCACAATTATCATCATAGAAGTGTCATAAGCATGACAGAAAAAACTTTCGTTTGACTCAAAATGTCACAGATGTATCTTCTTTTGTAGTGCATATATCAAGTTGGATGTAGGTGATCATAAGTTATTATTGCTGACATTATCCTTGAGGTAAACGAGTTGGGAGGCAAAAACAATAAGCCCCTATATTCCTATGTGTCGGTGGTAAAACCAACAAATCTCTGGGTAGGGGCTCCCAAGCTGTGGATCTGGATCAATGGTAACATGGACGAAGGAAACAGTACCCAGGTTCGGTCCCTCTCGAAGAAGTAATACCCTACGACCCTTTGCTTGTATTAACAGTGATGATGTATCAAGTGCAGGTTTGATCTACCTTGAGATCGTAAGGAGGGACCTAACTCTAGGGCTAGGCGGATGTAATTGTGTTGAGATACCCTCTACGGGCTAAACCCTATGGCTTATATACACGCCAGGTAGGGTATATAGGGTTATATGGTCGGTATCCAGGGGCATGCGTGGAGGTGGTAAGAGATGTCTTGGAGTATATGTCAAGTCTCCGATAGATGCAGTCTTGATCACATCCAGGAGTGTACCCTCTAAGAGTCTTGCCATATAAGGGCCCACGGGCCTACCTGAGGATCACAGGCCGACTAGGTTGGTACCCCTAGTCCAGGACACTGTCAGTAGCCCCTGAACTGGTCTTTGACGCCGAGTAGGGCGTTCTTGCACTTCAGCTCCGGAGTCTTTGGCTCGACAGGTGAGTTCCTTCATAACATCTTTTAGCTCGGCTTTGAAGTCTTCCGTCCGATAAATGACTTCGCTCGGGGCCCGTTCCCACCACATGTGGCATACAATCCCTGACCTCGATCATCGCGCCTTCTGGGAAACCGAGTCACTTCATGGCGAGATGTCGAAGCGTCGGCCCCCTTTTCCTTTATTTATAAGCACACAATCCAGGATCGACACAGAGCACATTTTGCCCCCCTCCTTGACAATCCACGCGCGCCTTCCCCTTCTCTCCCAGGTCCAACCCTGAGAGTTCTAACCATGGCAAGTGATGCGGGTTCCTTGAGGTGACCCCATGGCCCCATCAAAGGTGACTGGGGAAGCTGCTCCATTCCACGTCTCCAACTGGAGCGCTTAGCCACCCAAGGATATCTGCCAGATTCATATCTAGCCTCTACTCGTCCGGGCTTAACATCCATGAACAGGAAAGCACATGCCAAGAGTCACCCTTCCCCACACGAGGGTGAACGGGTATGCATCGTCCCTTTCGTCCTTTGTGGGCTAGGACCCCATTCATCCCTTTCTCCGGAGTTTGCTTGAATTTTAGAGGCTTCAACTCCACCACCTTACACCCAACTCAATCTTACAAATTGCGGGATTTGTTGCCTTTTGCGAAATGCACCTCGGATGTGAGGCACACTTCGGGCTCTGGCGGAGGTACTTTTGCATAATGCCCTGCTCCCCAACTAGGATGTTGTATGAAGTGGCACAGTCGAAGTTTGCTGAATTGAGGGGACCGACTACCCTCCAGGTACCCCTCGACTTCTGGTTGCCCGAGTGATTTTATATAGACGATGTTCCACTATATGATCCAGTTTGGTCCGGGCTCCCGGAATTCTCCTCGGAACCTCTAAAGAAGTGAAGGAAATATGCCCTAGAGGCAATAATAAAGTTATTATTTATTTCCTTATTTCATGATAAATGTTTATTATTCATTCTATAATTGTATTAACCGGAAACATAATACATGTGTGAATACATAGACAAACAGAGTGTCACTACTATGCCTCTACTTGACTAGCTCGTTAATCAAAGATGGTTATGTTTCCTAACCATAGACAAAGAGTTGTTATTTGATTAATGAGATCACATCATTAGGAGAATGATGTGATTGACTTGACCCATTCCGTTAGCTTAGCACTCGATCATTTAGTATGTTGCTATTGCTTTCTTCATGACTTATACATGTTCCTATGACTATGAGATTATGCAACTCCCGTTTACCGGAGGAACACTTTGTGTGCTACCAAACGTCACAACGTAACTGGGTGATTATAAAGGAGCTCTACAGGTGTCTCCAAAGGTACATGTTGGGTTGGCGTATTTCGAGATTAGGATTTGTCACTCCGATTGTCGGAGAGGTATCTCTGGGCCCTCTCGGTAATGCACATCACATAATCCTTGCAAGCATTGCAACTAATGAGTTAGTTGCGAGATGATGTATTACAGAACGAGTAAAGAGACTTGCCGGTAATGAGATTGAACTAGGTATTGAGATACCGACGATCGAATCTCGGGCAAGTAACATACCGATGACAAAGGGAACAACGTATGTTGTTATGCAGTCTGACCGATAAAGATCTTCGTAGAATATGTAGGAGCCAATATGAGCATCCAGGTTCCGCTATTGGTTATTGACCGGAGACATGTCTCGGTCATGTCTACATTGTTCTCGAACCCGTAGGGCCCGCACGCTTAAGGTTTCGATGACAGTTATATTATGAGTTTATGAGTTTTGATGTACCGAAGGAGTTCGAAGTCCCGGATGAGATCGGGGACATGACGAGGAGTCTCGAAATGGTCGAGACATAAAGATCGATATATTGGACAACTATATTCGGACATCGGAAAGGTTTCGAGTGATTCGGGTATTTTTGGAGGTACCGGGGAGTTACGGGAATACGAGGAAGAAGCAATGGGCCATAATGGGCCTTAGTGGGAAGGACCAGGAGGTGGCGCGCGCCCCTCCCAAGCCCAGTCCGAATTGGACAAGGGGTTTGGGGCGCGGCCCCTCTCTCCCTTCCTTCCCCTCTTCCCCCCCTTTCTCCTAGTTGGACTAGGAAAGGAGGAAACCTACTCCAACTAGGAGTAGGAATCGTACTCCCTGGCGCGCCCCTCCTAGGGCCGGCCTCCTCCCCCTTTCTCCTTTATATACGGGGGCAGGGGGCACCCCTAGACACACAAGTTGATCCTGGTGATCGTTTTCTTAGCCGTGTGCGGTGCCCCCTTCCACCATATACCTCGATAATATTGTAGCGGTGCTTAGGCGAAGCCCTGCGACGGTAGTACATCAAGATCGTCACACGCCGTCGTGCTGACGGAACTCTTCCTCGAAACTTTGCTGGATCGGAGTCCGGGGTTCATCATCGAGCTGAACGTGTGCTAGAACTCGGAGGTGCCGTAGTTTCGGTGCTTGATCGGTCGGGCCGTGAAGACGTACCACTACATCAACCATGTTATCATAACGCTTCTGCTGTCGGTCTACAAGGGTACGTAGATCACACTCTTCCCTCATTGCTATGAATCACCATGATCTTGCGTGTGCGTAGGAAATTTTTTGTAATTATTATGTTCCCCAACAGTGGTATCAGAGCCAGGTTTTATGTGTTGATGTTATATGCACGAGTAGAACACAAGTGAGTTGTGGGCGATATAAGTCATACTGCTTACCAGCATGTCATACTTTGGTTCGGCAGTATTGTTGGACGAAGCGGCCCGGACCGACATTACGCGTACGCTTACGCGAGACTGGTTCTCCCGACGTGCTTTGCACAAAGGTGGCCAGCGGGTGACAGTTTCTCCAACTTTAGTTGAACCGAGTGTGGCTACGCCCAGTCCTTGCGAAGGTTAAAACAACACCAACTTGACAAACTATCGTTGTGGTTTTGATGCGTAGGTAAGATTGGTTCTTGCTTAAGCCCGTAGCAGCCACGTAAAATTTGCAACAACAAAGTAGAGGACGTCTAACTTGTTTTTGCAGGGCATGTTGTGATGTAATATGGTCAAGACATGATGCTAAATTTTATTGTATGAGATGATCATGTTTTGTAACCAAGTTATCGGCAACTGGCAGGAGCCATATGGTTGTCGATTTATTGTATGCAATGCAATTGCTCTGTAATGCTTTACTTTATCACTAAGCGGTAGCGATAGTCATGGAAGCATAAGATTGGCGAGACGACAACGATGCTGTGATGGTGATCAAGGTGTCGCGCCGGTGACGATGGTGATCATGACGGTGCTTCGAAGATGGAGATCACAAGCACAAGATGATGATGGCCATATCATATCACTTATATTGATTGCATGTGATGTTTATCTTTTATGCATCTTATCTTGCTTTGATTGACGGTAGCATTTTAAGATGATCTCCCACTAATTATCAAGAAGTGTTCTCCCTGAGTATGCACCGTTGCGAAAGTTCTTCGTGCTGAGACACCACGTGATGATCGGGTGTGATAGGCTCTACGTTCAAATACAACGGGTGCAAAACAGTTGCACATGCGGAATACTCAGGTTATACTTGACGAGCCAAGCATATACAGATATGGCCTCGGAACACGGAGACCGAAAGGTCGAGCGTGAATCATATAGTAGATATGATCAACATAGTGATGTTCACCAATGAAACTGCTCCATCTCACGTGATGATCGGACATGGTTTAGTTGATTTGGATCACGTGATCACTTAGAGGATTAGAGGGATGTCTATCTAAGTGGGATTTCTTAAGTAATATGATTAATTGAACTTAAATTTATCATGAACTTAGTCCTGGTAGTATTTTGCAAATTATGTTGTAGATCTATAGCTCGCGTTGTTGCTTCCCTGTGTTTATTTTGATATGTTCCTAGAGAAAATTGTGTTGAAAGATGTTAGTAGCAATGATGCGGATTGGATCCGTGATCTGAGGTTTAGCCTCATTGCTTCATAGAATAATTATGTCCTTGATGCACCGCTAGGTGACAGACCTATTGCAAGAGCAGATGCAGACGTTATGAACGTTTGGCTATCTCAATATGATGACTACTTGATAGTTTAGTGCACCATGCTTAATGCCTTAGAATCGGGACTTCAAAGACGTTTTGAACGTCATGGACCATATGAGATGTTCTAGGAGTTGAAGTTAATATTTCAAGAAAATACCCGAGTTGAGAGATATGAAGTCTCCAACAAGTTCTATAGTTAAAAGATGGAGGAGAATCGCTCAACTAGTGAGCATGTGCTCAGATTGTCTGGGTACTACAATCGCTTGAATCAAGTGGGAGTTAATCTTCCAGATAAGATAGTGATTGACAGAATTCTCTAGTCACCATCACCAAGTTAGTAGAACTTCGTGATGAACTTTAATATGCAAGGGATAACGGAAACAACTCCCAAGCTCTTCGTGATGCTGAAATCAACGAAGGTAGAAATCAAGAAAAATATCAAGTGTTGATGGTTGACAAAGACCACTAGTTTCAAGAAAAGGGCAAAGGGAAGAAGGGGAACTTCAATAAGAACGGCAAGCAAGTTGCTGCTCAAGTGAAGAAGCCCAAGTCTGGTCCTAAACCTGAGACTAAGTGCTTCTACTGCAAAGGGACTGGTCACTGGAAGCGGAACTACCCCAAGTGATTGGCGGATAAGAAGGATGACAAATTGAACATAAGTATATTTGAAATACATGTTATTGATGTGTGCTTTACTAGTGTTTATAGCAACCCCTCAGTATTTGACACTAGTTTAGTTGCTAAGATTAGTAACTGGAAACGGGAGTTGCAGAATAAACAGAGACTAGTTAAGGGTGAAGTGACGATGTGTGTTGGAAGTGGTTCCAAGATTGATATGATCATCATCGCACACTCCCTATACTTTCGGATTAGTGTTGAACCTAAATAAGTGTTATTTGGTGTTTGCGTTGAGAATGAATATGATTGGATCATGTTTATTGTAATACGGTTATTCGTTTAAGTAAGAGAATAAATTGTTGTTCTGTTTACATGAATAAAACCTTATATGGTTATACACCCAACGAAAATAGTTCGTTGGATCTCGATCGTAGTGATACACATATTCATAATATTGAAACCAAAAGATGCAAAGTTAATAATGATAGTGCAACTTATTTGTGGCACTGGCGTTTAGATCATATTGGTGTAAAGCGCATGAAGAAACTCCATGCTGATGGGCTTTTGGAATCACTTGATTATGAATCAGTTGATGCTTACGAACCATGCCTCATGGGCAAGATGACTAAGACTCTGTTCTTCGGAACAATGGAGCGAGCAACAGATTTGTTGGAAATCATACATACTGATGTACGTGGTCCGATGAATATTAAAGCTCGCGACAAGTATCATTATTTTCTGACCTTCACAGATGATTTAAGCAGATATGAGTATATCTACGTGATGAAACATAAGTCTAAAAAGTTTAAAGTATTTCAGAGTGAAGTGGAAAATCATCGTGACAAGAAAATAAAGTTTCTACGATCTGATCGCAGAGACGAATATTTGAGTTACGAGTTTGGTCTTCAATTAAAACAATGTGGAATAGTTTCACAAACTCATGCCACCTGGAACACCACAACATAATGGTGTGTCCGAATGTCATAACCGTACTTTATTGGATATAGTACAATCTATGATGTTTCTTACCGATTTACCAATATTGTTTTGGGATCATGCATTAGAGACAGCTGCATTCACGTTAAAAAGGGGCACCATCTAAATCCGTTGAGACGACACAATCTGAATTATGGTTTGGCAAGAAACCAAAGTTGTCGTTTCTTAAAGTTTTGGGTTGTGATGCTTATGTGAAAAGTTTCATCCTGATAAGTTCAAACCCAAATCAGAGAAATATGTCTTCATAGGATACCCAAAGGAAACTGTTGGGTACACCTTCTATCACAAATCCGAAGGCAAGACATTCGTTGCTAAGAATGGATCCTTTCTAGAGAAGAAGTTTCTCTCGAAAGAAGTGAGTGGGAGGAAAGTAGAAAACTTGATAAGGTAGTTGTACCTTCTCCCTTATTGGAAAGTAGTTCATCACAGAAATCTGTTCTTGTGACTACTACACCAATTAGTGAGGAAGCTAATGATGATGATCATGTAACTTCAGATCAAGTTACTACCGAATCTCGTAGGTAAACCAGAGTGAGATCCGCACCAGAGTGGTACGGTAATCCTGTTCTGGAAGTCATGTTACTAGACCATGACGAACTTGCGAACTATGAGGAAGCGATGATGAGCCCAGATTCCGCGAAATGGTTTGAGGCCATGAAATCTGAGATATGATCCATGTATGAGAACAAAGTATGGACTTTGATGGATTTGCCCGATGATCGGCGAGCCATAGAAAATAAATGGATCTTCAAGAGTGTAACGCCCCAGATATAACTTTCCCAATTTGTACTCCAACTCTTGCCGTTTCCAGCGTTAAGTTATATTTATTTCTCGGGTTCGGATCTTTGTCTCCGTGTGTTGTTTTTGCTTTCATGCATCTCATATCATGTCATCATGTGCATTGCATTTGCATACGTGTTCATCTCATGCATTCGAGCATTTTCCCCGTTGTCCGTTTTGCATTCCGGCGCTTCATTCTCCTCCGGTGGTCATTTCTAGCTTTCTTTCGTGTGTGGGGATTAAACATTTCCGGATTAGATCGAGACTTGCCATGCGGCCTTGGTTTACTACTGGTAGACCGCCTGTCAAGTTTTGTATCATTTGGACTTCGTTTGATACTCCAACGGTTAACCGAGGGACTGAAAGGCCTCATGTGTGTTGCAGCCCAACACCCCTCCAATTTGGCCCAAAACCCACCAAACTCTGCTCCATGTCCTAGAGCGTTCGATCACGATTGCGTGGCGAAAAACCGCACCTCATTTGGACTCTCCTAGCTCCCTCTATGCCTATAAATACAACCCCCTCGAAAAATTCACGGTGCAATCCACCCTAACCCTAGCCCCGCTCCTCTCCGCGCGGGCGGACACGTCCGCTGCCGCCGGACATCGCCACCACCGCCAACCGGAGACTACCACGTGGCAACCACCGGCGCCTCCCGCCGCGAGCCCGCCAGGCCCGGGGACGGCCCCCGCGGCCCGGATCTTCCCCGCCGCCGTCTTCCTCCTCTCCGATCTGCACCGCCGCCTCCTCAGCCATCGCCGCCCTGTCACCATCGCCGGCCGCCCCGACCTCGCCTCCCGCCGCTCGCCCCGCCGGCCGAAGCTCGTCGCCGGACCGCGGGCGACCCTGCCGCCGTCAACTCCGGTGGCCGCCGCCACCGCGACCCCACCGCGCCCTCCGGCCGCCGCCCCGGCCTCTCCTTCCCGCGACGACCGCCATCGCCGGTGACTCCCTTCGCCTCGACGCCGACCATCCTCGGAATCCGCGCCGGCCGGTGAACAGTGATCCGTAACCCTAGATCCAGATCTGGGTAGGTTTTTTTCCACTAAGTCCCAAAATTTCTACCCCATATGCTCATGTTCGCGGCTCCGTAACTTTGCATCCGTAGATCCGATTTGGACATATAGTATATCAAAATGTTCGTCTGGACGAGTACATCATTTCATTCCATTGCATCATTTTCATTTGAGTTCATCTTGATGCCCGAAATGCTGCTAGAAGGAGGCTTCGTGAGATAATTTTCAGATCTGCTAGTTCATCTTAGACTTTTGTCATTTTTGCCATGATTATTGTGTGCATGCTATGCCTGTGAGTCCTTCATATGATTTGTTAAGCATTTTGTCTTCTTTCCAGAGGTGCAACCCATGCATTTTTAGGATGTGTGTGGTGACTTGTGCAAGCTTGCAAAGTGAGGCACTTGGTAGATCTGTTTTCAGGGACTTAGTGGATTTCACTAAGTCTGGGATTATTTAGTTCGTGATGCCATATGTTCAGCTTGTTTCCTAGTGATCCGTGCCTCTTTTGAGGATGATCAGTAAGGGAGTTTTGTTATTCATGTTATGCTCTATCCAACCATGTCTTTTTTTGCACATGTGGAGTACTCTAGCTTGAGTCAATAGAGCTCTACTTTTGCTTCGTGGTAAATCTGGGCAGATCGTCAACTTGTTTGCGATTTTGCCGATGCTATTGTTATTGATCCGTGCATGTCATGCCATTGTTCTTGCCATGTATAGTTAGCATTTTGTGCCTTCTTAATGGATATATGCTTGCCTTGCCATGACTTGCACCGTAGTGAGTGCATCGAGCTCGTTTACATGCCTTCGTGAGTTATATTTCAGCATGTCTCAGTTTTCACTAAGTCTGAAAACTGATTGTGCGTGAGCTATGTTCGTGTGCTTGTTAGTATATTTTGTGATCCCTTTTGGCCCCAGGTCACTTTGGGACTTTTGATAAGCTTGTTGAGTAGCTCCATGCCATATTCTTACTTGTCATAATAAGGTCATGTATCATGTTGTTTTGCTGCTCCGAAGAGAACTTCGTGATCTGAAATTTCAGACTAGTGTTAATTTCACTAAGTCTGAAATCTGTTTTGCATTTGCGTTTTTGCCATGCTTGTTTGAACCTCATAATGGATGAATTTGGCCGTGGCTCAGTGCTAGTGTTTTGTTAAGCATCTTGTGGGCATCCCTGCCATGTATTTTGTTGTCATGTTTGGTGGCTGTAGCATGTTCATTTAGTTGCATTTAGATGCCTACTTGCTATAAATCGCAGACCGTTGTCATATCTTAAAACGCTTGCCATTTCCAAACTGTAACTCCGATTCCAATGATCTTTATATCGTTTTCAAGCGATTTCATCCCCTCTATCCAGTGGAACACTTGGTTTTCCAAGTTGAGGCCAGGTTCATGCATTTCCTGTCACGTCTTGCATTTTACATCCCGCATCGCATGCCGCATAGCATACCATCATTGCATCCTATTGTTGGAGTTTGCACGTGGTTGATTGTATTCTTGTTGCTTGTTTGTGTTGTTTGGGTAGAGCCGGGAGACGAGTTCGCTAACGAGGAGCCCGTTGAGTTTGCTTGTGAGGATCCAGTCAACTCTGACAACTGTGCAAGCAAGATGATCATACCCTCGAAATCACTACTATCTTTGCTATGCTAGTTTGCTCGCTCTTTTGCTATGCCAATGCTACGATGCCTACCACTTGCTTTTCAGCCTCCCAATTGCCATGTTGAACCTCTAACCCACCATTGTCCTAGCAAACCGTTGATTGGCTATGTTACCGCTTTGCTCAGCCCCTCTTATAGCGTTGTTAGTTGCAGGTGAAGATTGGAGCCGTTCCTTGTTGGGACATTTATTTACTTGTTGGGATATCATTATATTGCTATGTTATCTTAATGCATCTATATACTTGGTAAAGGGTGGAAGGCTCGGCCTCTCGCCTAGTGTTTTGTTCCACTCTTGCCGCCCTAGTTTCCGTCATATCGGTGTTATGTTCTCGGATTGTTGCGTCCCTTACGCGGTTGGGCTATAATGGGAACCCCTTGATAGTTCACTTTGATTAAAGCTTTTCCAGCAATGCCCAACATTGGTTTTACCATTTGCCACCTAGCCTCTTTTTCCCTTGGGTTTCCGGAGCCCGAGGGTCATCTTATTTAAACCCCCCGGGCCAGTGCTCCTCTGAGTGTTGGTCCAAATAGAGCCACTTGCAGCGCCACCTCGGGCCAACTCGAGGGTTGGTTTTAGTTGTACGTAGTGTTCATCTGAGTGTGCCCTGAGAAAGAGATATGTGCAGCTCCTATCGGGATTTGTCGGCACATTCGGGCGGTGTTGCTGGACTTGTTTTAACCTGTCGAATCGTCTTGTTGTACCGAGATACCGAGTCTGATCGGTGTGTCTTGGGTGGAGGTCTATTCCTTCATTGACCGTGAGAGCTTGTTATGGGCTCAGTTGGGACCCCCTGCAGGGATTGAACTTTCGAAAGCCGTGCCCGCGGTTATGGGCAGATGGGAATTTGTTAATGTTCGGTTGTAGATAACTTGAACCTTAAATTAATTAAAATGAATCAACTCAGTGTGTTGCCGTGATGGCCTCTTCTCGGCGGAGTCCGGGAAGCGGACACGGTATTGGAGTTATGTTTGCGCAGGTTGCTCTCTAGTTTCTCGCTCGCGCCTTGCCTCCTCTTCTCGCTCTCTCTTGCGAATAAGTTAGCCACCATATATGCTAGTCGCTTGCTGCAGCTCCACTTACATTTACCCCCATCCTACCTATTAAGCTTAAATAGTCTTGATCGCGAGGGTGCGAGATTGCTGAGTCCCTGTGGCTCACAGATTACTATTACACCAGATGCAGGGACAGATGATATAGCTCTAGATGGCACGCTTGAGCTCAAGTGGGAGTGCGACGAGGATTCTCAGCGTTACTATGTGTCTTTTCCTGACGATCAGTAGTGCCCAGTTGGGGTGATCGGGACCTATGTCGCTTGTTGGGTTGTCTTTTATTTTGGCGCCGTAGTCGGGCCATGAGTGTTTGGATGATGTATGTTATTTATGTACTTTGATGTGACGTGGCGAGTCTAAGCCAACTATTGTATCTCCCTTTTATTATATATATATTACATGGGATGTTGTGATGATTGCCTAACTTGCGACATTGCTTTCACTGCGGTTATGTCTCTAAGTCGTGCCTCGACACGTGGGAGCTATATCCGCATCGAGGGCGTTACAAGTTGGTATCAGAGCCTTCCCCGACCTTAGGAGCCCCCACTGTTTGATCGTTTTTAGCAGCCGAGTTATGTCTAGAAAAATGTTTTGAGTCATTTAGGAATTATATATCGGAGAGCTTAGGAATTCTTTTTTACTTCCCAGTCTCCTCATCGCTCTAGTAAGGCATCCTGACGTAGAGTTTTGACTCTTCTCTTCTCAAATTTCACTAAAATTTTTTTAGGATCACGCGAGTATCTTGGATTTGTTCCGATGGCTTATGATGAGAACACTGTCTTGGTGCCTCCTGTCAGGGGTTTAGTGGAAGTGTCCCGGGGAGTTGAGCTCTGAGGTGTTGTCATCATAATTTTATCGTTGCAATTCTGGAATACTTGAGATATGTTCGCCGACATCGAAAATCTCCTTTATGCAGTTCGTTGGTGAGATAACCTAGACGCCACCCAGTACTGGGGCGGGAGTTCGGGAGTATCGCCATAACTTGTATAACAGATGCTTTTCGAAGGTTGAGGTAGATGGTTTCCGAAGGTTTCTTGGTTATGTGTTGAAGGATGGATACAGCTGGATGTAGGTATTGCTAGTTTGGGTGAGATATTATGCTTCCCCTGTATCCCCAACACCTGATTGCATAACCGGAAAGTTTCGGGAGTTTCATAGGTGGGAATTCAAGTAGCTCTTAGGATATCTTTTCCGACAGATGTATGATATGAAATTGGGGTTCGACGTCTAGTGGTTCGCCTATTCACGGTCGATTTTATAGTGGTCTCGTTGTGTCTTAAAGAGTCCTTGGCTATGCTGACTCGGGGACGCTTCTTATGTCATGTGCACTGCCTTGTACATGATGGTGCCGTGCGATCGAGCCCGTGTAGGTCCCACCACGAAAACTTCGGACGAAATCTCTATCATATGTTTGTTCCGGCTTATTTCGCAAGCCAATCCTTTGTTTTATTTTGAGTTGTGGTATTCGAGTTGCTTCGAAGTCATATGTTGATTCCATCCCTTGTTGATTTACCTCTTCTACCTAATTCTACGTGGCTTCACAATTTGGGGATAGGTGACCACTTCCAGAGAAGTGCATTCGTTCATTGTGTTCGGATGTGAAGATTTATGTTGCAATTTTCATTCCGTTGGATTCAGCTTCAATATTTGTCTATCTATGTGCTAATGGTGGTCAACCTCTTCAGGATGGCTCCTCCAACGCGCACGACTCTGAATCCGGATCCGCCACCACCTCCACCTCCTCCGGAGGCTTGGCAAGCTGTGATGGCCGCGACCAATGCAAACACACAGTTGATCATGCAAATCCTCCAAGAGCGAAATCAAGGCAGTCAAGGGAATCAAGGCAACAATCAGAACCATTTTGCTACACTGAACCAGTTCCTTGCTAATGGTCCAAAGACGTTCAGCAATTGTGTTGAGGCTTCCGATGCTGACGATTGGCTAGTGGATCTGGGCAAGCATTTTGAATGCAGCAACGTCAGGCGTGAAGATTTCGTCAAGTTCGCTTCCTTCCAACTCAAAGATCAGGTTGCAGAGTGGTTCCAGTAGTACAAGGATTCCAGAGGTGGACGTTTGATCACTTGGGATGATTTCCGTCGAGATTTCCGAGCTCATCACATCCCTCAGAGTGTGACTGAAAGCAAACGTGAGGAGTTCCGCAATCTGAAGCAAGGCTCTTTGTCTGTCTATGACTACAACAAGTTGTTCCAGAAGCTCGCCCGTTTTGCCAAGCAGGATGTTCCTGATGAGAAGAGCATGATATACCAGTTCAGGGGTGGCCTCCGTGAAGAAATTCAGCTCGCTCTTGTCCTCTTTGAGCCGTTGAGGTACGATGAGTTCTACAACATGGCACTGAAGCAAGAGGCTGCTCAGTTGAGGTGTGATGCTTCCAGGAAGCGAGTCAGAGACACTACGCCTTCTTCCTCTACTCAAGTGGCCAAGCAGCAGAAGTATTGGCTTCCTCCTCCTCCGTTCCGTCAGCCGTATCAGCAGAAGAGCAAAGGTGGCAGTGGTTCTTCCCACCCACCCAACCCTGGTTTTTAGAACAAGACTTCGTCTCAAGCTCCAAGATCAAGTGCTCCGTACCATCGTCCGCTTTCAAAGGTCACGTGCAACAAGTGCCAACATAAGGGTCACTACGCCAACAAGTGTTTCAACCAGAGGCGTCTTCCTCCTCCTCCTCCCGTGAGATCGGCAAGTACAGCAGTGGTCAAGCATAACCCCAAGTCCGCCAAGGTCAACTTGCTGAATGCAGCTCAGGTAGAGGACTCGCCAGATGTGATCATGGGTAACCTTCCTGTTAACGATGTTCCCGCTAAAGTACTTTTTGATACTGGTGCATCGCTTTCTTTTATTTCAACTCCATTTGTGGCCAAGCATGATTTTGTGACCGAAAGGATTCCTGTTCCGTTGAAGATTATGTCTCCGGGCAAGCAAATGACTTCTAACAATTGCGTCCCGGATGTCTCTATCACATTGGGCGATTACAAGTTTCTCTCTTCTCCGGTGGTTCTTGGTAATTCGGATATCGATCTTATTCTTGGGATGGACTGGCTCTCTAAGCACAAGGCTCAGCTCGATTGTGCAGCCAGGCAGATTCAATTGACTCATTCGTCTGAGGATGTCATTGTCTTTGCCGCTCGGGATGATACAATCCGGTTGTTTTCTCTCAATGAGAAGGGTGAATTGGATGCTATTTCGCAGATTCCAGTCGTTTGTGAGTATCAAGACGTCTTCCCAGAAGAGCTCCCAGGAATGCCTCCGCATCGGCCCGTTGAATTTCTTATTGATCTTGAGCCCGGTACGGAACCTGTGTGCAAGCGTCCTTACAATCTCGGACCTGAAGAGTTGAAGGAGCTGAAGAAACAACTCGATATTCAAGAAAGAATGGGTCTCATTCGGCCTAGTTCTTCTCCGTGGGGTTGTGGTGTTCTTTTTGTGAAGAAGAAGGATGGAACGGACCGACTTTGTGTTGATTATTGTCCATTGAACAAGAAGACCATCAAGAACAAATACCCATTTCCCAACATCAATGAGCTGTTCGAACAACTCAAGGGTGCCCAAGTATTCTCCAAGCTTGATCTCCGTATGGGTTATCATCAGATTCGAATCCGTGAGCAAGATATTCCCAAGACGGCTTTCAGGACAAGCTATGGGTCATATGAATACACTGTCATGTCTTTTGGCCTCGCCAACGCTCCTCCGGCATTCTCTCGCATGATGAACTTCATCTTCAACCCCTACACCAATGACTTTGTTTTGGTCTATCTCGACGACATTCTGGTTTTCTCCAAGAACAAGGAAGACAAGCACTTGCGTTTGGTTCTTGACAAGCTCAGGGAACATCAGTTCTACACCAAGTTCTCCAAGTGTGAATTTTGGCTCGATGAGGTTCTTTATCTTGGTCATATCATCTCTGCCAAGGGCATTGCCGTGAATCCTGAGAAGGTGTCTGCAATTATGAATTGGGAACCTCCTCAGAACGTGTAGCAACTCCGTAGCTTCCTCGGTCTCGCAAGCTACTGCCGAAGATTCGTTGAAAACTTTTCTAAGAACGCGAAGCCTCTCTCAAATCTTCTTCAGAAGCACGTCAAGTACGTTTGGTCCCCGGAGTGTGATATTGCTTTCAACACTTTGAAAGAGAAGTTGATCACTGCTCCAGTTCTGACTCCGCCTGATGAGTCCAAGCCGTACGAGGTCTTTTGTGATGCCTCTCTCCAAGGTCTCGGTGCTGTACTGATGCAAGAGAAGAAAGTTGTTGCTTATACCTCTCGCCAGTTGAAGCCTAATGAGAAGAACTACCCCACTCATGATCTCGAGTTGGCGGCAGTTGTGCATGCTCTTTTGACTTGGAGACATCTTCTATTGGGAAGAAAAGTGGATATTTTCACTGATCACAAGAGTCTCAAATACATCTTCACTCAACCTAATCTCAACCTCAGGCAAACTCGATGGGTCGAGATGATTCAAGAGTACAATCCGAGTATCGAGTATACTCCAGGGAAGGCCAATGTGATTGCTGACGCTTTGAGCAGGAAAGCATATTGCAACAGTCTGATTCTGAAGCCTTATCAACCCGAGCTTTGTGAAGCTTTCCGCAAACTTAATCTGCAAGTTGTTACTCAAGGTTTCCTCGCCAACCTTCAAGTTTCTCCTACCTTGGAAGACCAGATTCGCCAAGCCTAGCTTCTCAATGCTATGGTGAAAAAGGTGAAGATTGGTATCACAAAGAGTCAGTCCAAGTACAAGTGCTACCGCCTTGATGACAAGGACACTCTCTTCTTCGAGGATCGAATTGTGGTACCCAAAGGTGAACTTCGTAAAGTGATCATGAACGAGGCTCATAGTTCTCTCCTCTCCATCCACCCTGGGAGCACGAAGATGTATCAGGTCTTAAGCAAGCTTATTGGTGGACTCGAATGAAGCGCGAGATTGCTCAATTCGTGAATGAATGTGATGTCTGCAGAAGAGTGAAGGCAGAACACCAAAGGCCAGCAGGTCTCCTCCAACCTCTTGCCATTCCAAAATGGAAGTTTGACCACATTGAAATGGACTTCGTGACTGGGTTTCCAAAGTCCAAGCGTGGCAATGATGCTATATTCGTTGTCATCGACAAGCTCACCAAAGTGGCTCACTTTCTGCCTATCAAAGAGTCGATCACTGTAGCTCAATTGGCGGAACTCTATACCTCTTGAATTGTCTCTCTGCACGGTATTCCTCAAGTGATATCTTCAGACCGTGGCAGCATCTTTACCTCCAAGTTTTGGGATTCTTTTCAGAAGGCCATGGGCACCAACATCCGCTTCAGCACAGCTTTCCATCCTCAAACAAGCGGCCAAGTCGAGCGTGTCAACCAGATTCTTGAAGATATGCTCAGGGCTTGTGTGATCTCCTTTGGCTTGAAGTGGGAGGATTGTCTTCCTTATGCTGAATTCTCATACAACAACAGTTTTCAAGCAAGTTCGGCCAAGGCCCCATTTGAAATTCTGTATGGTAGGAAATGCCGTACCCCTCTCAACTGGTCTAAAACCGGTGAACGTCAGCTGCTGGGTAATGACTTAATCACAGAGGCATAAGAAATGTGCAAGGTCATTCGTGATAACCTCAAAGCAGCCCAATCCCACCAGAAGAGCTACTATGATAGTAAGCACCGTGATTTGGCTTTCGAGATCGGAGATCATGTTTACCTCAGCGTCTCTCCCTTGAAAGGGACTCGTCGCTTCGGTATCAAAGGGAAGCTTTCCCCCAGATACGTCGGACCTTTTAAGATTGTCAGCAAGAGAGGCGACCTCGCCTATCAACTCGAGCTTCCTTCAAACTTTGCAAATGTTCATGATGTGTTCCGTGTCTCCCAACTCCGAAAGTGCTTCAAGACGCCTGATCGCACCGTCAACTTCGAGGACATTGAGCTCCAAGAAGATCTCTCCTATCTTGAGCACCCAGTTGCAATCCTTGAAGGGACTGAACGCATGACTCGCAACAAGTCAATCAAATTTCTCAAAGTAAAGTGGTCACACCATTCCGACTGTGAAGCTACGTGGGAACGCGAGGATCACCTCCGTTCTGAATACCCGGAGTTCTTTCAGTCCTAGATCTCGGGACGAGATCTTTTCGTAGTGGTGGAGTGTTGTAACGCCCCAGATATAACTTTCCCAATTTGTACTCCAACTCTTGCCGTTTTCGGCGTTAAGTTATATTTATTTCTCGGGTTCGGGTCTTTGTCTCCGTGTGTTGTTTTCGCTTTCATGCATCTCATATCATGTCATCATGTGCATTGCATTTGCATACGTGTTCATCTCATGCATTCGAGCATTTTCCCCGTTGTCCGTTTTGCATTCCGGCGCTTCGTTCTCCTCCGGTGGTCATTTCTAGCTTTCTTTCGTGTGTGGGGATTAAACATTTCCGGATTGGATCGAGACTTGCCATGCGGCCTTGGTTTACTACCGGTAGACCGCCTGTCAAGTTTCGTATCATTTGGACTTCGTTTGATACTCCAACGGTTAACCGAGGGACCGAAAAGGCCTCATGTGTGTTGCAGCCCAACACCCCTCCAATTTGGCCCAAAACCCACCAAACTCTACTCCATGTCCTAGAGCGTTCGATCACGACCGCGTGGCCGAAAACCGCACCTCATTTGGACTCTCCTAGCTCCTTCTATGCCTATAGATACAACCCCCTCGAAAAATTCGCGGTGCAATCCACCCTAACCCTAGCCCCGCTCCTCTCCGCGCGGGCGGACACGTCCGCTGCCGTCGGACATCGCCACCACCGCCAACCAGAGGCTGCCACGTGGCAACCACCGGCGCCTCCCGCAGCGAGCCCGCCAGGCCCGGGGACGGCCCCCGCGGCCCGGATCTTCCCCGCCGCCGTCTTCCTCTTCTCCGATCTGCCCCGCCGCCTCCTCAGCCATCGCCGCCCTGTCACCATCGCCGGCCGCCCCGACCTCGCCTCCCGCCGCTCGCCTCGCCGGCCGAAGCTCGTCGCCGGACCGCGGGCGACCCCGCCGCCGTCAACTCCGGTGGCCGCGCGCCACCGCGACCCCACCGCGCCCTCCGACCGCCGCCCCGGCCTCTCCTTCCCGCGACGACCGCCATCGCCGGCGAATCCCTCCGCCTCGACGCCGGCCATCCTCGAAGTCCGCGCCGGCCGGTGAACAGTGATCCGTAACCCTAGATCCAGATCTGGGTAGTTTTTTTTCACTAAGTCCCAAAATTTCTACCCCATATGCTCATGTTCGCGGCTCCATAACTTTGCATCCGTAGCTCCGATTTGGACATATAGTATATCAAAATGTTCGTCTCGACGAGTACATCATTTCATTCCATTGAATCATTTTCATTTGAGTTCATCTTGATGCCCGAAATGCTGCTAGAAGGAGGCTTCATGAGATAATTGTCAGATCTGCTAGTTCATCTTAGACTTTTGTCATTTTTGCCATGATTATTGTGTGCGTGCTATGCCTGTGAGTCCTTCATATGATTTGTAAGCATTTTGTCTTCTTTCCAGAGGTGCAACCCATGCATTTTTAGGATGTGTGTGGTGACTTGTGCAAGCTTGCAAAGTGAGGCACTTGGTAGATCTGTTTTCAGGGACTTAGTGGATTTCACTAAGTCTGGGATTATTTAGTTCGTGATGCCATATGTTCAGCTTGTTTCCTAGTGATCCGTGCCTCTTTTGAGGATGATCATTAAGGGAGTTTTGTTATTCATATTATGCTCTATCCATCCGTGTCTTTGTTTGCACATGTGGGGTACTCTAGCTTGAGTCAATCGAGCTCTACTTTTGCTTCGTGGTAAATCTGGGCAAATCGTCAACTTGTTTGCGATTTTGCCGATGCTATTGTTATTGATCCGTGCATGCCATGCCATTGTTCTTGCCATGTCTAGTTAGCATTTTGTGCCTTCTTAATGGATATATGCTTGCCTTGCCATGACTTGCACCGTAGTGAGTGCATAGAGCTCGTTTACCTGCCTTCGTGAGTTATATTTCAGCATGTCTCAGTTTTCACTAAGTCTGAAAACTGATTGTGCGTGAGCTATGTTCGTGTGCTTGTTAGTATATTTTGTGATCCCTTTTGGCCCCAGGTCACTTTGGGACTTTTGATAAGCTTATTGAGTAGCTCCATGCCATGTTCTTACTTGTCATAATCAGGTCATGTATCATGTTGGTTTGCTGCTCCGGAGAGAGCTTCGTGATCTGAAATTTCAGACTAGTGTTAATTTCACAAAGTCTGAAATCTGTTTTGCATTTGCGTTTTTGCCATGCTTGTTTGAACCTCATAATGGATGAATTTGGCCGTGGCTCAGTGCTAGTGTTTTGTTAAGCATCTTGTGGGCATCCCTGCCATGTATTTTGTTGTCATGTTTGGTGGCTGTAGCATGTTCATTTAGTTGCATTTAGATGCCTACTTGCTGTAAATCGCAGACCGTTGTCATATCTTAAAACGCTTGCCATTTCCAAACCGTAACTCCGATTCTAATGATCTTTATATCGTTTTCAAGCGATTTCATCCCCTCCATCCAGTGGCACACTTGGTTTTCCAAGTTGAGGCCAGGTTCATGCATTTCCTGTCACGTCTTGCATTTTGCATCCCGCATCACATCCCCATAGCATACCATCATTGCATCTTATTGTTGGAGTTTGCACGTGGTTGATTGTATTCTTGTTGCTTGTTTGTGTTGTTTGGGTAGAGCCGAGAGACGAGTTCGCTAACGAGGAGCCCGTTGAGTTTGCTTGTGAGGATCCAGTCAACTCTGACAACTGTGCATGCAAGATGATCATATCCTCGAAATCACTACTATCTTTGCTATGCTAGTTTGCTCGCTCTTTTGCTATGCCAATGCTACGATGCCTACCACTTGCTTGTCAGCCTCCCAATTGCCATGTTGAACCTCTAACCCACCATTGTCCTAGCAAACCGTTGATTGGCTATGTTACCGCTTTGCTCAGCCCCTCTTATAGCGTTGTTAGTTGCAGGTGAAGATTGGAGCTGTTCCTTGTTGGGACATTTATTTACTTGTTGGGATATCATTATATTGCTATGTTATCTTAATGCATCTATATACTTGGTTAAGGGTGGAAGGCTCGGCCTCTCGCCTAGTGTTTTGTTCCACTCTTGCCGCCCTAGTTTCCGTCATATCGGTGTTATGTTCCCGGATTGTTGCGTCCCTTACGCGGTTGGGCTATAATGGGAACCCCTTGATAGTTCGCCTTGATTAAAGCTTTTCCAGCAATGCCCAACATTGGTTTTACCATTTGCCACCTAGCCTCCTTTTCCCTTGGGTTTCCGGAGCCCGAGGGTCATCTTATTTAAACCCCCCGGGCCAGTGCTCCTCTGAGTGTTGGTCCAAACAGAGCCACTTGTAGCGCCACCTCGGGGCAACTCGAGGGTTGGTTTTAGTTGTACGCAGTGTTCATCTGAGTGTGCCCTGAGAAAGAGATATGTGCAGCTCCTATCGGGATTTGTCGGCACATTCGGGCGGTGTTGCTGGACTTGTTTTAACCTGTCTAATCGTCTTATTATACCGAGATACCGAGTCTGATCGGTGTGTCTTGGGTGGAGGTCTATTCCTTCATTGACCGTGAGAGCTTGTTATGGGCTCAGTTGGGACCCCCTGCAGGGATTGAACTTTCGAAAGCCGTGCCCGCGGTTATGGGCAGATGGGAATTTGTTAATGTCCGGTTGTAGATAACTTGAACCTTAAATTAATTAAAATGAATCAACTGAGTGTGTTGCCGTGATGGCCTCTTCTCGGCGGAGTCCGGGAAGCGGACACGGTATTGGAGTTATGTTTGCGCAGGTTGCTCTCTAGTTTCTCGCTCGCGCCTTGCCTCCTCTTCTCGCTCTCTCTTGCGAATAAGTTAGCCACCATATATGTTAGTCGCTTGCTGCAGCTCCACTTACATTTACCCCCATCCTACCTATTAAGCTTAAATAGTCTTGATCGCGAGGGTGCGAGATTGCTGAGTCCCTGTGGCTCACAGATTACTATTATACCAGATGCAGGGACAGATGATACAGCTCCAGATGGCGCGCTTGAGCTCAAGTGGGAGTACGACAAGGATTCTCAGCATTACTATGTGTCTTTTCCTGACGATCAGTAGTGGTGCCCAGTTGGGGTGATCGGGACCTATATCGCTTGTTGGGTTGTCTTTTATTTTGGCGCCGTAGTCGGGCCATGAGTGTTTGGATGATGTATGTTATTTATGTACTTTGATGTGACGTGGCGAGTGTAAGCCAACTATTGTATCTCCCTTTTATTATATATATATATTACATGGGATGTTGTGATGATTGCCTAACTTGCGACATTGCTTTCAATGCGGTTATGTCTCTAAGTCGTGCCTCGACACGTGGGAGCTATAGCCGCATCGAGGGCGTTACAAAGAGGAAGACAGACGCTGATAGTAGTGTTATTATCTACAAAGCTAGACTTGTTGAAAAAGGTTTTTGACAAAGTTCAAGGTGTTGACTACGATGAAATTTTCTCACTCGTACCGATGCTTAAGTCTGTCCAAATCATGTTAGCAATTGCCGCATTTTTATGAAATCTGGCAAATGGATAAACAAAACTACATTCCTTAATGGATTTAAAGAAGAGTTGTATATGATGCAACCAGAAGGTTTTGTCAATCCTAAAGGTGCTAACAAAATATGCAAGCTCTAGCGATCCATCTATGGACTGGTGCAAGCATCTCGGAGTTGGAATATACGCTTTGATAAGTTGATCAAAGCATATAGTCTTATACAGACTTGCGGTGAAGCCTGTATTTACAAGAAAGTGAGTGGGAGCACTACAACATTTCTGATAAGTAAATGTGTATGCCATATTGTTGATCGGAAATAATGTAGAATTATTCTGCAAAGCATAAAGGAGTGTTTGAAAGGATTTTTTCAAAGAAAACCTCAGTGAAGCTGCTTACATATTAAACATCAAGATCTATAGAGATAGATCAAGATGCTTGATAAGTTTTTTTCAATTAGTACATAACTTGACAAGATTTTGAAGTAGTTCAAAATGGAACAGTCAAAGAAAGAATTCTTGCCTGTGTTACAAGGTGTGAAATTGAGTAAGACTCAAAGCCCAACCACGGCAGAAAATAGAATGAGAATGAAAGTCATTCCCTATGCCTTGGCCATAGGTTCTATAAAGTATGCCATGCTGTGTACCAGACCTATTGTATACCCTACACTAATTTTGGCAAGGGAGTACAATAGTGATCTAGGAGTAGATCACTGGACAGCGGTCAAAATTATCCTTAGTGGAATAAGGATATGTTTCTCGATTATGGAGGTGACAAAAGGTTCGTCGTAAAAGGTTATGTCGATACAAGTTTTGGCACTGATCCGGATGACTCTTAGTCTTCATCTGGATACATATTGAAAGTGGGAGCAATTAGCTAAAGTAGCTCCGAGCAGAGCATTGTAGACATAGAAAATTGCAAAATACTTACGGATCTGAATATGGCAGACCCATTGACTAAACTTCTCTCACAGGCAAAACATGATCACACCTTAGTACTCTTTGGGTGTTAATCACATAGCAATGTGAACTAGATTACTGACTCTAGTAAACCCTTTGGGTGTTGGTCACATATCGATGTGAACTATGGGTGTTAACCACATAAAGATGTGAACTATTGATGTTAGATCACATGGCGATGTGAACTAGATTATTGACTCTAGTGCAAGTGGGAGACTGAAGGAAATATGCCCTAGAGGCAATAATAAAGTTATTATTTATTTCCTTATTTCATGATAAATGTTTATTATTCATGCTATAATTGTATTAACCGGAAACATAATACATGTGTGAATACATAGACAAACATAGTGTCACTACTATGCCTCTACTTGACTAGCTCGTTAATCAAAGATGGTTATGTTTCCTAACCATAGACAAAGAGTTGTTATTTGATTAACGAGATCACATCATTAGGAGAATGATGTGATTGACTTGACCCATTCCGTTAGCTTAGCACTCGATCATTTAGTATGTTGCTGTTGCTTTCTTCATGACTTATACATGTTCCTATGACTATGAGATTATGCAACTCCCGTTTACCGGAGGAACACTTTGTGTGCTACCAAACGTCACAATGTAACTGGGCGATTATAAAGGAGCTCTACAGGTGTCTCCAAAGGTACATGTTGGGTTGGCATATTTCGAGATTAGGATTTGTCACTCCGATTGTCGGAGAGGTATCTCTGGGCCCTCTCGGTAATGGACATCACATAATCCTTGCAAGCATTGCAACTAATGAGTTAGTTGCGAGATGATGTATTACGGAATGAGTAAAGAGACTTGCCGGTAACGAGATTGAACTAGGTATTGAGATACCGACGATCGAATCTCGGGCAAGTAACATACCGATGACAAAGGAAACAACATATGTTGTTATGCGGTCTAACCGATAAAGATCTTCGTAGAATATGTAGGAGCCAATATGAGCATCCAGGTTCCGCTATTGGTTATTGATCGGACACATGTCTCGGTCATGTCTACATTGTTCTCGAACCCGTAGGGTCCGCACACTTAAGGTTTCGATGACAGTTATATTATGAGTTTATGAGTTTTGATGTACCGAAGGAGTTCGGAGTCCCGGATGAGATCAGGGACATGACGAGGAGTCTCGAAAAGGTCGAGACGTAAAGATCGATATATTGGACGACTATATTCGGACATCGGAAAGGTTCCGAGTGATTCGGGTATTTTCGGAGGTACCGGGGAGTTACGGGAATACGAGGAAGAAGCAATGGGCCATAATGGGCCTAAGTGGAAGGGACCAGGAGGTGGCGCGCGCCCCTCCCAAGCCCAGTCCGAATTGGACAAGGGGTTTGGGGCGCGGCCCCTCTCTCCCTTCCTTCCCCTCTTCCCCCCTTTCCCCCTTCTCGTAGTTGGACTAGGAAAGGAGGAAACCTACTCCAACTAGGAGTAGGAATCCTACTCCCTGGCGCGCCCCTCCTAGGGCCGGCCCCCTCCCCCTTGCTCCTTTATATACGGGGGCAGGGGGCACCCCTAGACACACAAGTTGATCCTGGTGATCGTTTTCTTAGCCGTGTGCGGTGCCCCCTTCCACCATATAACTCGATAATATTGTAGCGGTGCTTAGGCGAAGCCCTGCGACGGTAGTACATCAAGATCGTCACCACGCCATCGTGCTGACGGAACTCTTCCCCGACACTTTGCTGGATCAGAGTCCGGGGATCATCATCGAGCTGAACGTGTGCTAGAACTCGAAGGTGCCATAGTTTCAGTGCTTGATCGGTCAGGCCGTGAAGACGTACGACTACATCAACCGCATTGTCATAACGCTTCCGCTGTCGGTCTACAAGGGTACGTAGATCACACTCTTCCCTCGTTGCTATGCATCACCATGATCTTGCGTGTGCGTAGGAATTTTTTTTGAAATTACTATGTTCCCCAACAAGAAGCGCTATATCTAGAGACCACGGAGTGCCGCTCAGGAAGACGATGTCAAGTAGTCAGTTTGACGGCACAAGTAAGCTGCTAACAAACATTGGCCTCAGCATTGTAGATGTAATGTCCATGGCGATCAACTGAAGGGTCCAACCACTTCGGCAACGCCAGCACCCGTGCATGTACAATGGAACTGAAGACGCCTCCCGATCAATTCGGGAGAGCTTCGGTGACTAGATGGCCTTTGGGACTGTACTGGCCGGTATTTATCAGGGATCAACGGAGGAGTTCGCAAGGCGGTAGTTCCTAGACGAGCTGTCTTATTACAACCCTGCCGATATAGCAAGTCCTCTTAGATTTCCTCGTCTTATCTGAGTTGTTTCTCCGCTACTTTTTCTGACCGACCCTTTACTGAATCTGAATAGAGATGGAGGCGCTGGGTCGAGACGTTGAGTAGCCTTGCGCCTGAACCAGAAACACATTGTCCGATGGATGACCCCCTCTTCCATGAAGACGAGGAACCGTCCCACCTATAAGAAGTGGAGGGAAGTTTTATTTCGAGAGCCTTGACAGGTCAAGGGTTCCTGTCACTCCCGATGTACCGGGAACGCGGACGGCCTCATTGCTAAGACTGCTCATAGTGGAAAGTAACATAGAGTAGTAACTTGCCGATGTTACCAGTCTATGTTACTACCTTCATAGTGGGTAGTAACATATGAGTGGTATCATGAAAGAGTTCATTTATTAGACTATAGACTCATTATGCCTTGAAATGTGTGATGTTACAGTAACTACCTAAGTTACCACAAACCCCTCTCTCCTCATTAATTACCACAAACCCCTCTCTCCATACAAGGGTTGAAGGAACATCGGCTCCAAGTGGCGGCACGGGACCCCTCCCTACCTCGGGAGATGCTCCCGAAATCCCCCAGCCAGAGGATTTGGGGACCTGTTCGGCTACCCCCTCCGAGGTCGAAAGTGGCATGAGCCACTAACGACGGAAGGCTTCCTTGAGGAATTCCGCCTTCACTACTCAGGAGTTTAATGCTCTAAGCTTGGTGGACACCTACCTCAGGGCAACTTGCTCTGTCTTTAAAAAGGAAGTGAGTGTTCTATCACAGGGTTTGCAGGAAAGGTTAGACCCGAGGCCAGATTATTTCAGAAATCTCTCTATGCTTGTCATAACTTGTTTGCTCAAAGGCAAACTAAGGCCCTGTTTGGTTCATAAGTCCTAGGACTTTTTTAGTCCCAACTAAAAAGTCCCTAGTCCCTAAAAAGTCCCTCCTTGTTTGTTTTCAGGGACAAAAAAGTCCCTAGTCCCTCCTTAGAGGTTATTAAATGACCATGTTACCCCTAGTATACAGAAAAATAACAACCAAACAACATCACGGGGCGGCGGGCCAATGGGTGCATGGAGGGGCATTGTTGGAAAAGTCCCAAAAAGTCCCCAAAAGACTCTCCTTGAGAGTCTTCTTCATTTAGTCCCAAAAAGCAACTTTTAGTCCCTAGTAGTCCCTCCTGTTTGGTTAAAAAGTCTCTAAGAGGGACTTTTTCTAGTCCCTATACCAAAAAGCCCCTAGAAGCAAACACCCCCTAAACTGCCAAGCACGACAGTAGCCCCTAAGGCTCGATATGAGCACCTATGACCGTATCGAGGCTTGTGATTTTTCTAAAAAGTATGCCTTTGAACGGGAGCTCGGGAGGAAAAAATAAGCAACTCTTCGAGGTGCTTGCCCAGACAAAAGGGAAGGTGAACACCGCTCTAGCCGATTTAGAGCACGTGAAAATTTTCACCAGAGAAGCACATGATAAGCGTCTCCATTTCTTGTTGTATATATTTACACGAAGACCCTTGGGTCATATAACAACATGATGCATCGTAGCAGCGGAAGCCCTTGGTCACGTGGAAAGGGGTCTAAAATAGGCCCGCGAAGATTTGCACTATGCAGAGTCACAGCGGTAGGCTGGCCAGCATGTGTTGACCCAAAGGAGGGACGATGCGAGTGCGCTCAGAGCTGAAAATTCTTGGCAAGCGTAGGAGATCGAGAATCTAAAACCTTAACTAGCCGCCGCTAGGGAGAAAGAGTGACAAGCGAGTGAAATAATTTTTGGTAACCTTTTGTTTCCATTTTTAGTTGGTTTCCCGATTGTAGGATTGCTTAATGTGATCAACATGCTCATATGTGTTTCCTGGAAATTTCCCTGGCCGGTCAGCCCCTTGAGGCTACTGAACCATTGCCTGAGTATGACATGACTCATCTGGTCGTGGTGCATGAAAGCACATGGAAGGAAATGATGGGAGTTTTTAAGGTTTTATTGCCCGAGGAGGAACACGTGCCCGAAGACATGTCGATCCTCGCTGAGTGGCTTAAGAGGGCTCAGCGTTGGATTTAGGCCTGGAAGATTTCAGCATGTCGTGCCCGAAGACATATTTATCCTCGCCAAGCGGCTTAAGAGGGCTCGACATTGGATTCAGGCTTGGAAGATTTCGACATGTCATGAAGGAGCGAGGGAAGCTTGGGCCATGGTCAAGACATGGTACACTGGCATGGATACCACTCATCTGGCCGAGGTAGGGACCATACGGGCTGATGGGGAGGAAATACCCACAAGCTTGGTGTATGAAAATTTCATGTCGGTTGCTCGCTTTTTGCAGAAGGACTGTGCCTTAGACACCTTGATAGATGGGCTGGACTGAGTGTAATTAAGTAAATTTGTATGACTCTATGTATCGAAGTACTTTACAACATTAATTAATCAGTCTGCGTGTCCGAACTCTGTCAACCAGCCATCGACTTCTACCTCGTCGTCTAGTGGCCGAGGAGTGTCTCTTACAACTAGACGAACTAGTTGGACCAGATACTTCGGGAGACAAGGCAATCCGCCTATATGGCTCGAAAGACAGGAGTAGGGCAGAGAGTTATGTTTTATTACTACTTAAGGTAAGAAACATCTTCCGAGAAAAATAGTTCTTCCAACAGTTCCTTTTCTTGGGCGACGGTGTCAAGCACATTCGTCTGAAGACAAGTGACCTCGGGGTAAAAGCCCCTAGTCAGGGTTTGAAAGACCCCGTCCATTCTATTCCCATGTCATCGCCGACCAATTCGTATGTTTAAGAATGCTAGCTTTCAGCTTTATCTGTCTGAGGTACTTCTCAGGGTGACCAGGGACTAACTATCGAAGTGGTGCTCCCTTTGCCCCTTAGCCGAACAATGGGAAATGTAAGGGGCAATCAAAGGAGCCGGGCAACCTAGCTTGACGAAATGTTAAGTCGATTTAGTGCATATTGGGGCTTTAAGGATGATATGATGAAAGAAATGGGAAAGATGCATGTGTTGGGAGGACATGTTGTGTTTCGACATAGCCCACGAGGAAATACATATAAAGATGTCTCTGAGGTGGGCGGAAAACAAAGTAACACTAAATGCAAAAAAGGTATGTACATGGGGAGGAGATGCTTAAGTTATTATCCGTAGAAACGTCAGAGCAGTGCGGCGTTCCAGGTATTGGGCTCCAAACGCCCGTCCGTTGGATCCCAGATTCGATAGGAGCCTCCAATGAGGACCTGGTCGATGATGAATGGCCCATCCCACTTAGGTGAGAGTATATGCTTTTGTTTCCCTGGGTGGAGCCTCATGACCAGATCGCCTATGTTGAATTCCTTCGTGCAGAGTTCCCTGTTGTGATAGTGTCTTGCTTGTTGCTGATAAAGCACATAGCATGCCCCAGCTACATTGCGTTCCCCT
Source organism: Triticum monococcum (assembly GCA_034509565.1). NCBI lineage: Eukaryota > Viridiplantae > Streptophyta > Magnoliopsida > Poales > Poaceae > Triticum > Triticum monococcum. The sequence continues at coordinate 142,104,075 of CM067841.1, read as the reverse complement.
TCTAGGGCGTCCATGGCATCTTTCCAGTCTAGCTCGGCCTCCCATTCCTTGTACATGTGTACCCGAGGTTCATCATGTATTATATCACAAGGGAGTACCACCTCGGTGCCGTATACCATGAAGAATGGGGTGTAACCAGTGGATTGATTGGACGTGGTGTGAGGCCCCATAGGACGGAATCGAGTTCCTCTACCCATTTGAAGTGTGTTTCTTTAAGGGACTAGCCTTGGCTTGATGCCACTGAGTATCAGTCTATTGGCGTGTTCTACCTGCTCGTTTGACTGAGGGTGATAGACTGACACATAGTCGAGCTTTATGCCCATCTTTGTGCATCATGCTTTAACCTCTTTGGCCGTGAAGTTTGTCCCGTTGTCCGTTATAAAGCTATGGGGGATACCCTAATGGTGAACTAACCCGGAGATGAACTCAATAACTAGGACTACTCCAGCCGAGGTGACTGGTTTTGCTTTGATCTAGTTGGTAAATTTGTCCATCATGACAAGTAGATACCTATTTTTCCGTGACCCTCCCTTAAGTGTTCCAACCATACCGAGCCCCTAGACCGCAAACAGCCAAGTGATAGGAATAGTACGAAGAGCTGTTGGGGGCATGTGGCTTTGTTTGGCCGGCACCTGACAACTGAGGCAATGTTGTACTAGTGTTGTAGCGTTGGACCATGCTGTTGTCCAATAAAAACAAGCTCAGAACGCCTTGCTGACCAAGGTTCGAGCAACGACGTGATGTCCGCTCATGCAAGAGTGTATTTCGCTAAGCAACGATCTCCCCTCCTCCTCAAATATACATCGTCGGAGGACACCCGTGGTACTTAGCTAATAGAGCTCCCCCTCATGGACCTTGTATGCTTTAGACTGCCTTATAATCCGACGTGCGTCAGTTGGGTCCTAGGGGAGTTCTTTGCGGAGTAGGTATGTGAGGAGGGACTTGCTCTAGGGTGCAATTGATACGTCTCCAATGTATCTATAATTTTTTATTGTTCCATGCTATTATATTATCTGATTCGGATGTGTCATATGCATTAATATGCTATTTTATACTCCCTCCATTCCTTGATATAAGGTGTATAGATTTTTGAGAAAAACTCCAAAATATAAGGTGTATTGCGTTGCACCACTCATTTCGATTTTTTTGGATTTGATTACATTTCCTTATATTAGGCAAGCTCCTCTATTTTCTCATGTCAACTAGTTAGGTGTAATCTCACCCAAAACTTGTGAAATTTTTCCTCCTGATGTTCCGTGCAATGCACGGGCATCTTGCTAGTCCATGAAAACAACACATGGCAAAATTTCACGGCGAATGAGGGATTCGAATCTGCTGGGAAGGGTTGTTTGGATTTTTCCTGGGGTGGCCAAAATATTGGCGACCCTTTTGTCCACCAGTGCCTTTGCCACCGATGAACGAGGAATGGCTCGGGTGCTCATGCATCCTCCAACGCGCATGTTGGAGACGAGCTCGCAAGAGCTGTGCTTTTTTTGTCCCACCACGCCGCCTGAGTCGGCCGCAGACCGACCGGCGACCCGCATATTACGCAATCCAACCGTAGCCGCACACATTCTGACAACAACTCAACCAAAAGGAAAAAAATTCATGCAAACATGATGATATTTCTCATAAACAATGACGGAATTCATATAAAATATTGTATTTTCATACAAACATGACGGATTTCATTACATTCAAATCAACTAAACGGTGCTAGTTCTGGAAAGCACAAGTATATAATACCTGGCCTAAATGGTCGCCCGCCGATCCATTTGTGTTCCTCATGTCCGGTAGCACGATCATCGGACTGCCGGGAGCCCCGGAGGTATATGCTTCAACGCAAAGGACGGCTCGCTTCCCCGCTGCCCAACTGATATGGTTGGCTGATGCCCAAGATGATGGTGGAAGGGGGCTTCTCCGCTTCCGTGGAGCCCATGCGGGGTCGACAAAGGTCCTTGCAACAAAAGGATCCGGCATGACACCTGCTATGTACGCCGGCGTCGCCTCCGCGGTGGCCTTCATGGGACCCAAGCGGTGGCGGCCTCTTGTGTTCTACTTCTCCTCGATGATGGCGGCGGATGCGGAGGCGCTGGCCACCGACTCGTCGCTCTCCGCGCACGCGGCTTCTGTCTCTAGTTGCATGGTGCGGCCGCCGGCATGGGAGTCTCGGCCACAGAAACGGGAGACGCGGTCCCAAATGTGGGAGGCGCGGTACGAGGCAGCGGCGTGGACGGCAGTGACGACGCCCATGCGCCGCTCCTCATCGAGCTGGCCTAGAGCGGCGAGTTGCTGAATCGCGTGCCAGCTTGGGGCGGCAACTGGCTCCGTTAGGCGTGGGAAGGGAGGTGGATCAGCGAGCTGCATAGCTCGTATCTGGCGGGCTCGGCGAGCCACCCAGCCGGCTTGGATGCGGGATAACTACTCTTCGTAAGCCATTGTAAGAGTGGACAAAATGGTGAAGGAGGAGATAGGGGAGTGGCGGAGGTGTGCGATTCACGGCCGGCGTTTGGCCTCGTTTAAATAGATGGCGGACGGGAGGAGCTCGGCCGGTGTTGCGTTTAATGCCGGCCCGTTCATGAACGGATGTGTGTCCAGAGTGGGTTTCTCGGCTTCCACACGGGTTTCATGGAGGCATTTGAATGCGGCACGGAGGCGTGTTCAGCCGGGCGTGCATCGAGAGGCGCCCTCGACTCTGACGTACGACACCGCCCGTTCTTCCACTGACGTGTGGGCTCTTTGGGTACATGGCTTGCATGTCGGTGACCCAATGCAGGCAGCGCACGACAGAGGAACTTTTGGTGGGACAGGGTAATCAGAAGCGGGCATTTCATAAACGATGATTGTCCATTGAGTGTGACGCCATCTATTTCATCTAGGTAAGCCTACTATATATTGTAAGAGAATTTTAAATTTTTCATATAAACGTTGATTGCCCGTTCGATACGTTGTGATTCATAAAGACCGCTGCAAACATCAATCATAGATAAGATTGATTAAACCTTGCAAAAAAGATAATATTGATTAATACCTGTAACAATCCATGTCCTAAACAAAGGGTGCATGCACGTATAGGTTGAGCGTGTGTCTTGCGTCATGTGCGGTGTGCATGCAGGTGTGCGAGTGTTGCGTGCGTGCATGTGTATGTTTCAGTGTTGCATGCATGTGTGCGTACGTGCGTGTGTTCGTGAGTGCATGTGTACGTGTCAGTGTTGCACGCCTGCAAGCATGCGTGTGTTCGTTATGTGTACGTGTCAGTGTTGCATGCCTACATGCATGCGTGTGTTCGGGCGAGTGTTGCGTGTGTGCATGTGTACATGCGGGGTGAGGCTACATGTCAGTCGACTGACTTTTTCATCTCTGGTCAGTAGATTTACCAGCCGTTGGATACGAAATCAAGGGCCTGCAGTTTATCTTCAACCTCCACCCCCTAAGCCGCCAGCCATTGCCGGCCGAACTGCCGGTCGCCGCCGTCCGCGGCCGGCCCGCGCGGCCACGCTGCCCTAACCCGCCCCAAAACCACTCCCCACCGCCGGTCCGCCGCCGCTCCGGCCATCCCTCTAGGCCCCCCCGCGCCGAGCTTTTTCTCCGGCGATCCCAACACCACCGCCCAATCACCGCGCCCCCACCACCGGCGACTGCCAACCAGATGTCTCACGACTTCGAATCCCCACCGACCGCTAATTTATTACCATTTCTATCCTTCATATATGCGCTGACGGGTGGGCCCTATGGTAATGTGCGCTGTTGAATGTAGACCGTTTGACTGGTCAATTGATCGTGCCATCAACAAATTACAGAGCTGTATGGTGAGCCAGTGACTGGATGATCACCCTAAAATGTTTTTTATTAACACAGTATAGACTCAAACTACCATTTGTTTCTTTCATATACGCGCTGACAGGTGTGCCCCACGGTTACACGCCCCGATGGTGCAACACTAGTTGCGCCACGTGGAACATTTGAATGGTCAATTGATTGTGTCATCAACAAAATACAGAGTTGTACGGGTGAGCCATTGACCATATAATCACGACATGTATTTTTTAACATGGTACAAATGCAAGCGCTCATATATACGCGCAGGCACTCACCATTATAAGCGCACACACGCAGACCCTACCCCTATGAGCACCTTCGAGAGAGTGAGCTAGCATATGATCTTGAGATTTTACGAAGTCACCATAGGTGCCTCGTAGTCGAGTGGAACGTCTCCTCCCACTGAACGCACATCACTGGTAAAATACTGAAATTAACCCAGGATAAATGTGAGCACCAGGACTTTAACCCTAGTGGGCTCGAGAAACCATTGTCCTCCTAACCATCCAACCACAGGTTGGTTAGCACCACAAAATGTATGTGCTGACCGTGATGAGCTTATTCTGAAGTCCAGTGACCATATCGTGCTTTCGCTTCAAATACAATGACCGTAAGTGTCGTCAACAAAATATGGAGCATGCATCAAATACAATGTCTGTCAGTGTCATCAACAAAATACAGAGACGTATCATGAGCTAGGTACCGTATGATCACCACGAGAATGTATACGGTGACCGTAATGAGCATATTCTGAAGTCCATCGACCGTATAGTGCTTTTGCTTGAAATACAGTGACCGTCATGCATGAATGCGTCATGGGCATGCATACTTTTACACGGCCGAGAGATAGTTTGTGTGCGTATGTGAAAGTGGTGTAGAAAGAGGGGGTGTCCGGTGGAGACAAGGAGAGATATGCCATTCGTTTCTCTTTCCCGTGACTAATATTTTAGGATAAAATATAAACATTCACAATGCAGAACAAATATTTTTGGATGCACCATGCAATTAACTTTCATGTATAACATTGTACTATTGTATATGCTTATTTTTTAGTGGCTGATTGTGTGTGTGGTGTGGTGGGCACATCATTTCTAGTTGTGGTGGGTCAACATGAGGACTCATGGGTCAGTTCCATCCTGCGCCACATAGGTTGGACCAAGACGCATTATACGAAGACCCATGTGGAGGACTCGGCATACAACACGAAGCTACCAGAGTCGTGGAGGACTCTATCCCCACTGGTGATAAGCCGACTATATATGATTTGTAACCCTAGGCTCCGAGTATGTTATAGAAGCCTGTGGGCTAGTTCGTCGATAGTATACACACACAATGCCTGGTATTCACGTGTACTTTGTACACACCCCTATCACTAATATACAGTACCAGGAGTAGGCTTTTTCCTTAATTGCAAGGGTCCGAACTTGGGTAAAACTTTGCCTCGTATTACCATCCAGCCTAACAGTCAGGGATATCCTACCGAATGATCTGATGGAATCATATCTGCCAACTACTAAGAGAGAGGTGTATCTGTAGGGGGCAATGTGTGCGAGAGAGGCCTAAAGATAATGTGCGTGCGGGAGACACGTAGGCACATATATGTGCGTATAGAGGGCTAGTAGAGACCGTGCGTGTGTATATATGCATGTGAGAGAAATAGTGTTTTCCAACTGAGATTAGTGAAAAGAGTGGTACATAGTAGTCAGAAACAGAGAGAGAGAGAGAGAGAGAGAGAGAGAGAGAGAGAGAGCGTGAGACACCCCGACACCCTCGGAGAGATTGTGAGCATGTGTGAAAGAGCAATGCCGATGTATATAAAGTGTGTGCACTTATTGTTGGGGAACGTAGTAATTTCAAAATTTTCCTACGCACACGCAAGATCATGGTGATGCATAGCAACGAGAGGGGAGAGTGTTGTCTACGTACCAACGCAGACCGACTGCGGAAGCGATCACACAACATAGAGGAAGTAGTCGTACGTCTTCCCGATCCGACCGATCCAAGCACCGTTACTCCGGCACCTCCGAGTTCTTAGCACACGTTCAGCTCGATGACGATCCTCGGGCTCCGATCCAGCAAAGCGTCGAGGAAGAGTTCCGTCAGCACGACGGCGTGGTGACGATCTTGATGTACTACCGACACAGGGCTTCGCCTAAGCACTACAACGGTATGATCGAGGTGGAATTTGGTGGCAGGGGGACCGCACACGGCTAAGGAACGATCTCAAGGATCAACTTGTGTGTCTAGAGGTGTCCCCTGCCCCCGTATATAAAGGATGAGAGGGGGAGGGCTGGCCGGCTAGGAGAGGAGGCGCAGGAGAGTCCTACTCCCACTGGGAGTAGGATTCCCCCTCCAATCCTAGTCCAACTAGGATTCCCAAGTGGGAAAGGGAGAGAGGGGGGCCGGCCACCTTCTCCTAGTCCTAATAGGACTAGAGAGAGGGGGAGGCGCACAGCCCTATGTGGGCTGCCCTTTCAACTTTCCACTAAGGCCCATGTTGGCCCATTTGGCTCCCGGGGGGTTCCGGTAACCCTCCCGGTAATCCGGTAAAATCCCGATTTCACCCGGAACAGTTCCGATGTCCAAACATAGGCTTCCAATATATCAATCTTTATGTCTCGACCATTTCGAGACTCCTCGGCATGTCCGTGATCACATCCGGGACTCCGAACAACCTTCGGTACATCAAAATGCATAAACTCATAATAACTGTCATCGTAACGTTAAGCGTGCGGACCCTACGGTTCGAGAACAATGTAGACATGACCGAGACACGTCTCCGGTCAATAACCAATAGCGGGACTTGGATGCCCATATTGGCTCCTACATATTCTACGAAGATCTTTATCGGTCAGACCGCATAACAACATACGTTGTTCCCTTTGTCATCGGTATGTTACTTGCCCAAGATTCGATCGTCGGTATCCAATACCTAGTTCAATCTCGTTACTGGCAAGTCTCTTTACTCGTTCCGTAATACATCATCTCACAACTAACATCTTAGTTATAATGCTTGCAAGGCTTATGTGATGTGTATTACCGAGAGGGCCCAGAGATACCTCTCCGACAATCGGAGTGACAAACCCTAATCTCGAAATACGCCAACCCAACATCTACCATTGGAGACACCTGTAGTACTCCTTTATAATCACCCAGTTATGTTCTGACGTTTGGTAGTACCCAAAGTGTTCCTCCGGTAAACAGGAGTTGCATAATCTCATAGTTATAGGAACATGTATAAGTCATGTAGAAATCAATGGCAACATACTAAACGATTGGGTGCTAAGCTAATGGAATGGGTCATGTCAATCAGATCATTCAACTAATGATGTGACCTCGTTAATCAAATAACAACTCTTTGTTCATGGTTAGGAAACATAACCATCTTTGATTAACGAGCTAGTCAAGTAGAGGCATACTAGTGACACTCTGTTTGTCTATGTATTCACACATGTATTATGTTTCTGATTAATACAATTCTAGCATGAATAATAAACATTTATCACGATATAAGGAAATAAATAATAACTTTATTATTGCCTCTAGGGCATATTTCCTTCACTTATGCGTTAAATAGAGAGATATATAGCACGTTTGTGAGAACGAGCCGAGGCATAGTGCATCTACGTGTAAAATGAGGTACTACGCATTAAATTAAAATATAAATGCCATTATTATTTTTGGATGAGACATGAATTTTGCAATTTGCGTATGAACGAAAATTGGTCTATCAGACACCCATACTCTATTGAATTCTAACATGTACATGTGCTTATTTCATATTATTGATCCATAGAGTGAGAGCGGTTTAAAATACAGGCAATGCATTGCTTTTGCAACTCATATATATACATTAATTAGTGCACTCCATGTTGTTAGTGTGAAGCACTTTATACATTTGTCACTACATGGATACATTCCAAATTGCTAGCTACGAAATAGAATACATGTTGAATTCAACAAAAGGGGGGTTTCGAAGAATTGAGTTCATAGGAAGTGCATTCATCTATTTGAACCCGAGATAATGGCATTTGTAAATCAGATCTAAAAGGGGCATCAATCTTTGTTGTGCGTTTGAGCATGCTATATATTCATACGCATGTCTAACTATTTTTTTGCAACCAAGGAGATTATGTCTGGAACCATGCATGAACTGAGGTAAGTTGCATATTTTTTAATATATACTAGTGTACAATGTATATTCAAATGTACCCCCTCCATTCCAAAATAATCGTAGTTTTAGGATTTTCAAGAGTAAAGATTTGTGAAGTTTGACAAATCCTGAAAGTTCAATTCAAGAGAACTGAAAACGTTAATGCTTATGCTCCCAAATATTGAACGAAGCGCCAAATAAGCCTCTGGTCACCCGAAACCGCGCGAGACTAATGTTTGGTGGTAGTAAATTACTGTCCTGACTCTCACACGTGTAGCCTATCGGCCCGATGTCCAAAGGTCTAAACCGGGGTAGGTTTGTAACTTCACCAAGACGCGAGTCTCAACTGCCTCTGAGAAGCATTCATACGCCGTGGGCGCCTAAACACCCATGCACTCGGCCGAAATCTATCCCGCCCACCATTTGGGACACCTAAGATTACTGTCCTACCCCCAACCCGCAATATGTCCGAAACATTAGATGGGGGAAAAGTTTGTAACTTTCCCCAAATTTCAAACAAGCATGTCCCAAACCGAAACATTGTTCACCCTTAGTTCCCTCCTCCATCCTCCCTCCGTTTTTCCATTCATACTCCATGGGCGCCAAAACGCCCTCTCCACCAGCCTTGTCCGTCCTCCACCCCATCGTGCCCAATCCACCACCGCCTTCCTCCATCATGCTAGAGCTGGTACCCCGACGTCGTCGTCCAATGCAACCGCAACTACAATGCCCTTAAGGACTTAGCAGCTAAAGCCGATGCAGAGTTGCCTCCACGACGCCGACGCCGACGTGCGCCATACCAGAACCACTTCGACCAGCTGTCCTGCGCCTCACCGCTGCCACTCCACTATCGCAACCGTCCACCGCACCAGAGCTATTCCCGCTACGCCGTCATTCGCCTCCTCGGATCTGGTTCCCCGCCACCAACAGACGGCCACCGCACCACACTCAACAACTTGGCCATGGGTTCATCCAAGGCTCCAACGTCCTCCATAAGTTCTCGTTTCCAAGAACCACAAGAAGATCGTTGGAAAATTAGAAGGAGGACACAACACTGTCAGCAGAAAGAGGTACTCCTCCTCCCTTATTCGTGCAAATCTTACGTCTCTGCTCACACCGTATTTATCCCACGAAAGAAACTAGTTGAGTGCTTCGTACTGCATCTTCTTCGTTATACTAAATGCACAAGGTTTCCTCCCATTTACTATTTCACCTTTTCTAGAGGTCAGTACCTGCCTGGATTTCAATTTAGGGTCAGTCGAATCGCAATTAAAAGACGCAACACCCGCTTAGGCGCGTGGAGCACCTAGTCTGCTTGTTCATCGGGGAAGCGGCACCTTGGTGTCTATCATAGGGGTGTGGAGCGCAGGAGCTGCTTGCGCCCTCTGTTGGAAAAGGCAGTGCCTAGGAGGCGCTTAGGCACGCTTAGGCGCTAGGCGATGGTCAAACGCCTTGCCTAGGGCATAAATGTGAGTCTAGGTAGTGCAAGCAAAAAATTGTCTACCCAAGCAAGAAATCATACCATACTGCACTGATATGCCAAACGGGTCATATTCCAATGGTAGTACCTAGTATTTAGCTTATTTATATGCCATAAAATTAATACTAATACACATATAATAACCACAGATACACCCTCATAGTAAAAATTATATTACTGCCTAGGTCGTGCCTAGGACGCTTAAGCACCGCCTAGGCACTAGGCGAAGGCCAACCGCCTTGCTTATGCCTACCGCTTTTTCCAACCTTGCTTGCGCCTGATCTGGAGGTCGGCGGGGCTTGAAGGGATGGCCAGGGCGGTGGCAAGCATGGCGGTGCGGTGAGGTTGAGGAGAGGGCGGAGGTAGGGGACTGGGCTGGTGGTCGCTGGCGTTTCGAGGAAGATCGTAACACTGACTGGCTGGAGGTAGATGAAGGCGATCTGCCCGTTCTTTGTACATCGGACGGTGCAGAAAAAATGGACTGACCTATTTGTTTTCAGTCGACTATTATTTTCATAGGACCACACCTTGTGGTGTGATGGAGGAGCATCTGCATTTGCCAGCCATCCCTGTGCTCATATTTCAAAATCCTAGAATCTAGTAATTTCGTGTTCCATGCATGTTGTAGAGCTATCATATGTCTCCCGTCATTTATTTCTCACCGACCTGCTATCTGCTACCTTTACACTGTACTACTTATGCACACACTTCACCCATACTCACACTATTGTTTTTTTATGCATGAGTATTTCAGACTCTGACGCAGTGTTGATGAATACAAAAAAGAAAAGACAGAAGTCGCTCCAGTGTAATTCGAAGATAAGCACTAAGTGTCTCAGCATTCTAAAGGGTGCAGTGCCAGCAGATGGAGACAGTAAACGTAGCTCTGCAGTTGATGATCCCAATTGCCACACACAACCATCCCAGGTGCTTGCTTTAACTTCACGCTGTCAAATGTGGTTCCTTGTTGCATATGGTGTCTAGCTTGTATTGCTTCTAATTTGGTTAAATTGCATCAACTTACTTTACACATTATACCTTTGATAATGACATGCCTTCCTGTTTTTGATACATACTACATATGTCTATTAACCATGTTCGTACATCAAACTAATGCTATTTTGTATCCCTCATCAATCACTTATGACAAGACAGTCACCCCACTGGGTTACTGTGAGACGCGCTACTCGTTTAAAGAGTGTAGTGTCATCCTCCCCACATGATTCTCAAGAAACAGCAAGGCTAAATGAAGATAGTCAACATAGCTCTCTAGTTGATGACCGCAATCCCCCACACCACCATCGCAGGTGCTTGCTCTTACTTGGAAGTGTGATATGTGGTTGCATGTTGCATATGGTGTCTACGTTGTAATGCTTCTAATTAGGGTAAATTGCATCTGCTTAGTTAACACATTATACCTGTGAATATGACATGCGTTCCTGTTTTTGGTACATATTACGTGTTTCTATTAACCATGTTCTTAATCAAACTACTTTTCTTCTGTATCCCTCATCAATCACTTCTGACGAGACACCTTCAAGTTGATAGTGTAATATTGGTTGCATCTTGCATATCATTTCAAACATGTATTGGCTCTAATTTGTTGAAGTGCCACTTATAATGAGACACATCTAACTTGGTAGAGTGATTTTGGTTGGATCTTTCATATGGTGTCTAGATTGCATTGCTTCCAATTTGTTGAAATGCCTTCTGCTTAGTGTTTTTCATACACATTCCATCCTCCTACAATGTGGTTGCCATACATAAAAGTTGTGTTCGTCAGTATCATGCGTCAATGAATTTGGAAGTGCGAATTTCATTCCTTTTTCTTGTGTGTTTACTTGACAAGGCAAAATATAAAAGGGCGAAGGCACGGAATGATCGTGGTCCTCTGGAGCAACCGAAACAGATGATCTCGGCAGATTCTCCTGCTACTCCTACTGCAGTGCAAGTTCCAAATCTCATCCCCCTACTCCACAACCCGAGGTGCTTGCTCTAACATGGTAGTGTGATATCTGGTTGCATGTTGCATATGGTGCCTAGCTTGTATTACTCCTAATTTGTTAAATTGCACCTCCTTAGCTTACACATTTTACATGTGAATATGACACACCTTCCTATTTTTTGTACATACTACATCTGCCTATCACACCATGTTCTTACATCAAACTACTGTTCTTGTGTATCCTGCATCTATTTCTTATGATGAGACAGTCACGCCCGTGGGTTAGTATGAGACGTGCTACTCTTATAAAGAGTGCAGTTTCATCCTCTCCACATGATTCTCAAGAAACATCAAGCCTAAATGAATATATTGAACGTAGCTCTATACTTGAAGACCGCACTTCCCCTACACCACCATCGCAGGTGCTTGCTCTAACTTCGCAGTGTGATATGTGGTTGCATGTTGCATACGGTGTCTAGATTGTAATGCTTCTAATTAGGGTAAATTGCATCTGCTTAGTTTACACATTATACCTGTGAATATGACATGCCTTCCTATTTTTGGTACACACTACATCTATGTGTTAACCATGTTCTTACATGAAACTACCTCTCTTCTGTATCCTGCATCAATCACTTACGATGAGACACCTTTATTCTTTGCATATTGCATATTATTTCTAGCCTGTTGCTATGTATTGCTTCTAATTTGGTCAAATACATTTGTTAGGCCACCCTTTTAATTTGGCAGAGTGATATTGGTTTCATCTTTCATATGGTTTCTAGCTTGCATTGCTTCTAACTAGTCCAAACACCTTGTGCTTAGTTTACACTTTATACATCATACATGTCAATATGTCATGCCGTCCTATTTTTCATACATATTCCATCCTCCTATCATGCGGCTATCTTACATGAAAGTAGTGTTCGTTAGTATCATGCATCAATGCGTTCTGAAGAGCAAATTTTATTCCTTTTTCTTGTGGGTTTGACTTCACAAGGAAAAATCAAAAAAGAGGAAGGAAAAGAGTAAGGAAGGCGATGATGGTGGTCCTCTGCAGCAACATAAACAGAGCATTTGTATGGATTCTCCTTGTACTGCTAGTTGTAGGATCGAAAGTATGTCTAGAGGGGGGGTGATTAGACTACTTGACCAAATAAAAACTTAACCTTTTCCCAACTTTGGTTCTTGGCAGATTTTAGCTACTTTAGGACAAGTCAAGCAATCATCACACAATTCAAGCAAGCATGCAAAGAGTATATTGGCAACGGAAAGTAAAGCATGCAACTTGCAAGAATGTAAAGGGAAGGATTTGGAGAATTCAAACGCAATTGGAGACACGGATGTTTTCCCGTGGTTTGGATAGGTGGTGCTATCCTACATCCACGTTGATGGAGACTTCAACCCACAAAGGGTAACGGTTGCGCGAGTCCACGGAGGGCTCCACCCACGGAAGGGTCCACGAAGAAGCAACCTTGTCTATCCCACCATGGCCATCGCCCACGAAGGACTTGCCTCACTAGCGGTAGATCTTCACAAAGCAGGCGATCTCCTTGCCCTTACAAACTCCTTGGTTCAACTCCACAATCTTGTCGGAGGCTCCCAAGTGACACCTAGCCAATCTAGGAGACACCACTCTCCAAGAAGTAACAAATGGTGTGTTGATGATGAACTCCTTGCTCTTGTGCTTCAAATGATAGTCTCCCCAACACTCAACTCTCTCTCAGAGGATTTGGATTTGGTGGAAAGGAGATTTGAGTGGAAAGCAACTTGGGGAAGGCTAGAGATCAAGATTCATATGGTAGGAATGGAATATCTTGGCCTCAACACATGAGTAGGTGGTTCTCTCTCAGAACATATGGGTTGGAAGTGTAGATGTGTTCTGATGGCTCTCTCCGTGAATGAAGAGGAGGTGGAGGGGTATATATAGCCTCCACACAAAATCTAACCGTTACACACAATTTACCAATCTCGGTGGGATCGAATCAACAAACTCGGTCAGACCGAAAAAGTAAACCTAGTGACCGTTAGAGTTTTCGGTGGGACCGACTGGATCAACTCGGTAGGACCGATTTTGTTAGGGTTAGGGCATAACGTAATCTCGGTGAGACCGATTACACAAACTCGGTGAGACCGATTTTGGTAATAAGCCAACCAGAGAGTTGGTCATGTAAACTCGGTGGGACCGATTTGCTCTTTCGGTGAGACCGAAATGTTACAAAAAGGAAACAGAGAGTTTACATTGCAATCTCGGTGGGACCGATCCGCTCTTTCCGTGAGACCGAAAAGTTATGAAAGGGAAACAGAGAGTTTGCAATCCCATCTCGGTGAGACCGAGATCCCTATCGGTAGAACCGAATTGCTAGGGTTTGGCAATGGCTATGACAAGTGAAACTCGGTGGCGCCGGGTTGAACGAATCGGTAGGACCGAGTTTGGCTTTGGGTTTAGGTCAAATGTGGATATGGAAAAGTGGTTGAGGGTTTTGGAGCATATCACTAAGCACATGAAGCAAGAGGCTCATTAAGCAACACCTCATCCCTCCTTGATAGTATTGGCTTTTCCTAAAGACTCAATGTGATCTTGGATCACTAAAATATAAAATGAAGAGTCTTGAACCTTTGAGCTAGAGCCAATCCTTTGTCCTTAGCATTTTGAGGGTTCCACTTTCAACATCCATGCCATGCCAATCATTGAGCTTTCCTGAAATAATCATCTTGGAATAGCATTAGCTCAATGAGCTATATGTTATTATGAATTACCAAAACCACCTAGGGATAGTTGCACTTTTAATCTCCCCCCTTTTGGTAATTGATGACAACATATAGATCAAAGCTTCGACAAATGATAATAAGCATGAAATATATCGTTGCTTTGAGAAGTATGTGATAAGTAAGAGCTCCCCCTAAATTTGTGCATATTTAAAATTTTATTTGGACTATAAATGCACAAAGAGTTAGAGTCATGGGTTACTCTTCCATGTCACATACATCTTGGTGGAGCGCTTAAAATGATAAGAATGAAATACATGCACACATCAAGAAAAGTGAATGATCACATAAGATAGATAAGATAATAGCATTCACCAAGCATTAAGTGTAGCTTATGATCAAACACATGATCATCAATGTCTCAGAGATAACGGCGTAGTATCTCAAGCACTCAAAAGCAATCAAAGTTTGAAAAACCACCAAATAAAGCAAGAGAGAATAAAAGCAACTCTCTCTCTCTCTCTCGAAGCCTATGATCTATACATTTTTCTCCCCCTTTGGCAACAAGTTACCAAAAAGTTCCTAGAAGATGCATAGTGCTAGATCGACTCTCAGGCTTGATCTTCTGGTGGTGGAGTCCGGAGCACTCCAAGGACGAAGCCTTCTGTAGACGTGGTTGGAGTTGAAGCTGAAGTGGATGCTGGAGCTGGTTGGGCTGGTGCTGTAGCTGGAGCTGAGGTGGTGGCTCTGGTGTCAGGAACTGGCACTGCAATCGACCTCTGAGCTCGTGGCACTCTGGCAAATGCATCAGTTGTGGTCTTGCCCTTTCTCTCCTGCATATCATCCTGTAATTGTTCCACTATAGACTGAATCTCTGTTGGTTTGACATCCAAGTCATAGAACTTTTGTTCCATGATCCTCTCTAAGCTCTGCTGATTCTGAGTGAGGGTGGCCAGGCCTTGCTCAATCCTCAGTGTGGATGCAATCAAGTAACCAAGATGCTCTTGTTTGGTCTTCAAAAAATACTCAGATGCCTCCGCTTGAGTTGGCATCTTGGCAGCTTTCTCCTTCCTTGCCTTCTCCTTCTTTGCTTGTGCTTGTGCAGATGATGGTTCATTCTCATTCATGACAACTTGATTATCTTCAAAATCTGGATGGATGGGCAGGTGTTCCTTGTCCAATAAGTATATGCCTGTGCCCATCTTTGAATTGATCAACTCCTGAATCTGAGGGGCATAACCACAGCTCCTCTTCTGATCTGCTGCAGTCCTCTTGATAGTCTCTACTATGAGGCTCATGACCTTGAATTTCTGAGGTACATCAAATACATGAAGCAAATTGATTGCATGGCCTCTGATCATCTTGTGATCACCTGACTTGGGCAAGAGAGTGTGCCTCAAAATCCAATTAATAGTTGGCAGCCCTGACAGAAGATAATGCATAGACCCAAACTTGAAAGTATCAAGTGCCTCGTTTGGAATTTCCTTGTACATATTGGACATAGAGTTGTGGTCCATCTTCTTCTTGGCATAGATATCCAAGTCATCTTCATGCTCCTCTGGGCATTGATGAGCTGTGCCCACTCAGCAACAGTAGATTGGTACCTCGTACCTTCAGACATCCATGTGATCCTTCCATCTGGGTAGAAGTGTGCTGTGGAGTAGAATTGCATAATGAGTTCCTCGTTCCACTTTGTGAGCTTCTGCCCAACAAAGTCTGCAACTCCACAAGCACCAAAACTGTCAATCACACCAAGATAGTTTTCCTGATTGTCCTTGATGTACTCCCAATCAACCCATGTCATGTCACAAACTATGGGCTTCTTATCAAGCAGCACTATCTCGTAGAAATCTTGCTGTTCCTTGGTGTGAAACCTGTAATCAATAGCAGTTCTTCTCCTTGAAGCATACGGGTCTGCTTCTCTCCACTTCCTCAGCCCTGAGTCTCTTCTGAGCTTCATGTCCTCAGCCATAGGATGAGCATCATTGTGGTCTGAGATCTTGGGCTTGAGCTTTCTCAGAACATGCTCTTCATCATCTTCTTCAGCAGCTTCAGGCACTGGGGCCTTGTTCTTTTCAGTTGCAGGTATGCTCCTTGTATTCCTCTTGGGTGCTGACTTGGGCTTGGAGGCAGCTTTGGGTGCTTCTTTGGGCTTAGACGTGGCAGCCCCTGATCTTATAGCATCACCCATAAGCTTAGGTGCCTTAGGTGCTGGTGCAGCAACCTCTTCTTCCATGATGGAAGCCTTTCCAAGCACTTTGGCTACGGTCTTCTTGACCCTTTCCTTCCTTTTCTTTCCTTCAGCAGCAACTGGCTCTATGGGTGCAGGCTTTTCAGGAATCTGAGTTGAGGCTCTGGCCTTTGGCATAGGCTGCCTACCTGCTGGCCTTTTGATTTTCAATCCTGGCTTTGTGCCTTGAGCTGAGCCATACTCCTTCTTGAGCACTACTTTCTTGGAAGTAGCTTCCTCTTATGCCACATAGTCCTCATCCTCTGAGTCTGAGGTTCTCTTCTTCCTTTGTCTGGTGGCAGCTTTTGGCAGATTGCTAGGGGTGCTCCTGCTGCCTTCATCTGAAGAACTGGAGGGACTAGTGCCCTCACTCATGTGCACCTGCTCTTCTGACCTGTTTTGGCTGTCACTCTGATCAGACATGATGTAAAAGCTGTCTGCTGGCCCTGTGAATAGTTTGTAGATGAGGTAGAATAGATGAGCATCACAAATTGCAGAGATTTTGCAAAAGAATGACTCAAAATCTTAGTTTTAGTTTCCCACAGAAATCATCTCGGATCTACCGATTTTTAAACCCGGTGATACCGAAGCAGTTTTGGAACCTAAACTAGTGAACTCGGTCAGACCGAGTCACAGTTCGGTGGCACTGAGACTGCTAGGGTTTCACAAAGTTCCAAAATCGGTCACACCAATTAGTAATTCTCGGTCAGACCGAGTCTTACTTGTGCAATGGCATGAGCCAAATCGGTGGGACCGAGTTTTTCAACTCGGTGGGTCCGAGATGGTTTCGGCGGAAACCTAACCCTAAAATTTTCGAATCAAAACTAATCTACGAACGCATTGACTGGATAGGAGTGTTTCAATCGTGGCAAGAATCATTAAGAACATAGTGTGCTAGGAATTGGACGGGGAATAGCACTGTGATTGAGTCCATACCCTAGTTCGGCGGAGACTTGCTACGGCGGCAACAGCGGGGTAGAATTCCGTTGACGGAGATGGAGACCAGCGACTAGAGGCGGCTGGCGGCGAGGAGACGATCCGGAGACCACGTTGGTAGAGTGAGCTATTGCGTGGGCGAAGGGGTTCGGAGAAATTTCCAAATTTTTGCCCGTGACTATATATAGCCCGACCCTGTCGGTGTGACCGAGTGGAACAACTCGGTGGCACCGAGATGCAAAACTGTATACAATTGTTGCAACTCGGTGTGACCGAATGGTTCAAATCGGTTGCACTGAGATCGAAAATTCAGATCAACTTAATGATCTCGGTAGGACCGAAAGTAGGATATCGGTCAGACCGAGAATCATAAAGAGGTTTTGGAGGTTTAAGTCTATGACGAATCGGGGACTCCGAGTGCTCCTCACATAGAGTGGTTTGAATCTGACTTGATCAAATTTTGTGATGTAGCATGAATAGAGTATGAGACGAGAAAAGCATAGATAGCTAGAGGAGGTTCTTAGGCATTCTTGTCCATCCACTTGGCAAAAGGAAATAAAACCAAACAATCAAAACAACAAGTGTATGTCCTCGAATGAGTAAAATATGCAACCAACATGCTCACACAATAAAATGGCAATTGAAATATGTGACAAAGCATGCACAACCAATTCTAGCATCTATCAAGCAATTGGCGATGACTAGGTCATCTATATATGAGTATATTGACTTAGGAGTCAAGCGAAAACACTTGATCATAGGTCATACTCATCGTTTAAGCTCAAGTGGGGTTACCACTTTTACATAAAGCATTGTTGTGTTCACATCTTCAGAGTTGCTTTAGCTCAAGTCTTAGAGTAAAGCTCCCCCTAGATGTGATATCACCCCTAAGAGGGATGAACTAACCTTGGGTTTTGTCGATGATGACTTCATGTAGATGTTGAAGATGTGGATGCTCAATGTTAATGTAGATCACTTGGAGCTATCCATTTGAGTGAATTGCACTTTCAATACCTACATGGGTTAGTCCCACAAGGAACAAACAAGGATATCCATAGACATAGAGTGATGCACACACAAGATGAGGTCCATGAAAACTTTTACGTTACCTTGTCCCTTGTCTTACCAACAAGAGGGTTTGTGACTCCTTGAACTAGTGCAAGATGTGGAAGTTGATTGCACTTGTTCTTGCCAAAATGATAAGAGTGAAGTATGTTGGCGGAGTCACCCTCAAGAACTCTCTAGTTCTTCTTCTTTTGGATCCACACCATCTTGATGGGAATCCTTGGAGTTGTAGTCGTACTTGATGAAGTGGAACTTGGAGTGGTCATGGGAATCCACTTGACTAAGGTCTTAGGAGCTTCTTCAAATGCATCAATTTCCTCTTGAAGCTTGTCCTTGCCTTTTTGCTTGTAGTCTTGTGGTGGAAGATCATCTTGAGCTTGTGTCCCCTTGAAGGAAGTATCATACTTCTCTTGTTGAGGAACAAACTTTGTCTTGGGGTATTGATATTCTTCCCACTCAACTCCATTGGCATTTAACTTTCGTTCAAAACCAACACCTTGATTCTTCCGGTGCATTCCTTGCTTGCGCACAATTTCCTCGAATTGCTTACTCCCGGCAAGGCTTTTGTACACTCCTTTCTCTATAATTCCCTTTAATAAGCTATTTTTTGCTCAAGTGTAACTTGGCTAATAGAATCATTAGTGGAATCAAGAGAACTACTAGAAGCAACAATATTGGATTTATCATGATCATTGTTACTACTAGAGGAAGAATCTTTCTTGTTCTTGTTACTAGACTTGACTTGAGGCATGTAAGTGGATAAGAGTAAACGCTTGGCAATGTAAGAAGAACTTTTCTTGCGGAGATCATCATTGATTGCCTTTAAAAACTCATGCTCTTGCTTAAGATTGAGCTTTTCAAAGCGTAACTTCTCATGAGCTCTTAAAAGTTCTCGATGATGTTCGAAGATAGTTTCATGAGCTAACTTAAGAGTGTTTAGTTCTTTAGTTAGAGCCTCAATCTTCTCCTTATCATTGTCATTCATTTTATCTTGATTAGCATGATTAATTGATGTTTCATCATAGTATTCATCACTAGATTTGTCAACAAGTAAATCATCATCACCTAACAAGTCATCTTCATCACTATTAAAATCAACATACTCGGGGTGTGTTACCTTAGGACCTTTGGTCATGAAGCATCTTCCAATTCCTTCATTTGGTGAGTCAAATATATCGTAGGAGTTGGTTGTCACAAGTACTAGACCGGCAACACCTTCATCTTGAGTATATTCGGAGTCGGAGTGATAACTTCTCTCGGAGTGGTCGTCGGAGTCGGTGCCGGATACCCATTCGCCAACATGAGCTTGATGTCTTAGTTTTATGTAGCTCCTTGATGATTTTTCCTTCCTTTCTGAATCCTTGCTTCTCCGTGAGTATCTTCGTTCATAACGATCATCTCTACTCCTTCTCTCTCTTGGTGGTGATTCTTCTCTTTTGCTTCTTCTTTTTGGAGTCTTCTCTTCTCTTGTAGGGAGCCGTACACTCATTGGAATAGTGTCCGGGTCTTCCACAATTGTAGCAGTTTCGCTCTCGACTAGAAGATCTTTTGTCATTGTAGGACCTTGACTTGGAGCTTCTATCTTTGCTTCTACTCTTGTAGAACTTGTTGAAGTTCTTCACCATTAAGCTCAATTCTTCATTGAAGTTTTGTTTCTCACTTGATGATGTAGGGGCTTCACATGAGGCTTTGTAGGCACCACTTGATTTGTTGTGAAGTTCCTCTTTATCCTTAAGTGACATCTCATGAGCAACAATTCTTCCAATTACCTCCATTGGCTTGAGATCTTTGTAATTTGGCATCATTTGGATCAATGTGCACACGGTATCATATTTTCCATCCAAGGCTCTTAGAATCTTCTTGATGATGAATCTATCGGTCATCTCTTCACTCCCTAAGCCAGCAATCTCATTTGTGATGAGAGCAAGCCTAGAGTACATTTCAGCGACACCTTCACCATCCTTCATTTTGAACTTGTCAAGTTGACTTTGAAGCACATCCAATTTGGATTCCTTGACGGAGTCAGTACCTTCGTGCATATCAATCAAAGTGTCCCAAATTTCCTTTGCATTCTCAAGATGACTGATTTTGTTAAATTCTTCGGGGCACAATCCGTTGAAGAGAATATCACAAGCTTGAGCATTGTATTGCAACATCTTCAGCTCATCCGCGGTAGCTTCACGGTTTGGTTCTCTCCCATCAAAGAAGTCACCTTGCAAACCAACACACACAATAGCCCAAACAGCGGGGTTATGTCCAAGAATATGCATTTTCATTTTATGCTTCCAACTAGCAAAATTTGTACCATCAAAGTAAGGACCTCTACGGTGATAATTTCCCTCGCTAGATGCCATACTCTCCTAGGTTGTGAAACCAAGGCTATGACCACCAAAAGCTATGGAAATCAAAGCAAATGGAGACCAAAGCTCTAATACCACTTGTCGGATCGAAAGTATGTCTAGAGGGGGGGGGGGTGATTAGACTACTTGACCAAATAAAAACTTGACCTTTTCCCAGCTTTGGTTCTTGGCAGATTTTAGCTACTTTAGGACAAGTCAAGCAATCATCACACAATTCAAGCAAGCATGCAAAGAGTATATTGGCAGCGGAAAGTAAAGCATGCAACTTGCAAGAATGTAAAGGGAAGGATTTGGAGAATTCAAACGCAATTGGAGACACGGATGTTTTCCCGTGGTTCGGATAGGTGGTGCTATCCTACATCCACGTTGATGGAGACTTCAACCCACGAAGGGTAACGGTTGCGCGAGTCCACGGAGGGCTCCACCTACGAAGGGTCCATGAAGAAGCAACCTTGTCTATCCCACCATGGCCATCGCCCACGAAGGACTTGCCTCACTAGCGGTAGATCTTCACGAAGTAGGCGATCTCCTTGCCCTTACAAACTCCTTGGTTCAACTCCACAATCTTGTCGGAGGCTCCCAAGTGACACCTAGCCAATCTAGGAGACACCACTCTCCATGAAGTAACAAATGGTGTGTTGATGATGAACTCCTTGCTCTTGTGCTTCAAATGATAGTCTCCCCAACACTCAACTCTCTCTCACAGGATTTGGATTTGGTGGAAAGGAGATTTGAGTGGAAAGCAACTTGGGGAAGGCTAGAGATCAAGATTCATATGGTAGGAATGGAATATCTTGGCCTCAACACATGAGTAGGTGGTTCTCTCTTAGAACATATGGGTTGGAAGTGTAGATGTGTTCTGATGGCTCTCTCCATGAATGAAGAGGAGGTGCAGGGGTATATATAGCCTCCACACAAAATCTCACCGTTACACACAATTTACCAATCTCGGTGGGACTGAATCAACAAACTCGGTCAGACTGAAAAAGTAAACCTAGTGACCGTTAGAGTTTTCGGTGGGACCGACTGGATCAACTCGGTAGGACCGATTTTGTTAGGGTTAGGGAATAACATAATCTCGGTGAGACCGATTACACAAACTCGGTGAGACCGATTTTGGTAATAAGCCAACCAGAGATTGGTCAAGTAAACTCGGTGGGACCGATTTGCTCTTTCGGTGAGACCGAAATGTTACAAAAAGGAAACAAAGAGTTTACATTGCAATCTCGGTGGGACCGATCCGCTCTTTCGGTGAGACCGAAAAGTTACGAAAGGGAAACAGAGAGTTTGCAATCCCATCTCGGTGAGACCGAGATCCCTATCGGTAGAATCGAATTGCTAGGGTTTGGCGATGGCTATGATAAGTGAAATTCGGTGGCGCCGGGTTGAACGAATCGGTAGGACCGAGTTTGGCTTTGGGTTTAGGTCAAGTGTGGATATGGAAAAGTGGTTGAGGGTTTTGGAGCATAACACTAAGCACATGAAGCAAGAGGCTCATTAAGCAACACCTCATCCCTCCTTGATAGTATTGGCTTTTCCTAAAGACTCAATGTGATCTTGGATCACTAAAATATAAAATGAAGAGTCTTGAGCCTTTGAGCTTGAGCCAATCCTTTGTCCTTAGCATTTTGAGGGTTCCACTTTCAACATCCATGCCATGCCAATCATTGAGCTTTCCTGAAATAATCATCTTGGAATAGCATTAGCTCAATGAGCTATATGTTGTTATGAATTACCAAAACCACCTAGGGATAGTTGCACTTTCACTAGTGCATTACAAGTTCCAAGGCTCTGCTCCCCTACTCCACCATCCAAGGTGCTTGCTCCAACTTGGCAGTGTGATATCTGGTTGCATGTTGCATATGGTGTCTAGCTTGTATTGCTCCTAATTAGTGTAAACTGCATCTACTTAGCTGATACGTCTCCAATGTATCTACTTTTCCAAACACTTTTGCCCTTGTTTTGGACTCTAACTTGCATGATTTGAATGGAACTAACCCGGACTGACGCTGTTTTCAGCAGAATTACCATGGTGTTATTTATGTACAGGAGCAAACGTTCTCAGAATGACCTAAAACTTCACGGAGACACTTTTCAGAAAATAAGAAAAATACCTGCCAAATATGAAGGCTAGGGGCCCACCATCTTGCCACGAGGGTGGGGGGCGTGCCCCCTACCTCGTGGGCCCCCTGTTGCCTCTCCGACTCCAACTCCACCTCCATATATTGAGTTTCGGGGAGAAAAAAATTAGAGAGAAGAAATCATCGCGTTTTACGATACGGAGCCGCCGGCAAGCCCTAAAACCACTCGGGAGGGCTAATCTGGAGTCCGTTCGGGGCTTCGGAGAGGGGAATCCATCGCCATCATCATCATCAACCATCCTCCATCACCAATTTCATGATGCTCACCGCCGTGTGTGAGTAATTCCATCGTAGGCTTGCTGGACGGTGATGGGTTGGATGGGATCTATCACGTAATCGAGTTAGTTTTGTTAGGGTTTGATCCCTAGTGTCCATTATGTTCTGAGATTGATGTTGCTATGACTTTGCTATGCTTAATGCTTGTCACTAGGGCCCGAGTGCCATGATTTCAGATATGAACCTATTATGTTTTCATCAATATATGAGTGTTCTTGATCCTATCTTGCAAGTCTATAGTCAACTATTATGTGTTATGATCCGTTAACCCCGAAGTGACAATAATCGGTATACTTACCGGTGATGACCGTAGTCTGAGGAGTTCATGTATTCACTATGTGTTAATGCTTTGTTCCGGTTCTCTATTAAAAGGAGGCCTTAATATCCCTTAGTTTCCGTAGGGACCCCGCTACCACGGAGGGTAGGACAAGAGATGTCATGCAAGTTCTTTTCCATAAGCACGTATGACTATATTCGGAATACATGCCTACATTATATCAACAAACTGGAGCTAGTTCTGTGTCACCCTAGGTTATGACTATTACATGATGAACCGCATCCGGCATAATTCTCCATCACCGATCCATTGCCTATGAGCTTTCCATATATTGTTCTTCGCTTATTTACTTTCCCTTTGCTATTACTATCATCACTACAAAATACCAAAAACATTGCTTTTACTACCGTTAGCTTTCGTTACCGTTACCACTACTATTATATTACTTTGCTACTAAATACTTTGCTGTAGATATTAAGTTTCCAGGTGTGGTTGAATTGACAACTCAGCTGCTAATACCTGAGAATATTCTTTGGCTCCCCTTGTGTCGAATCAATAAATTTGGGTTGAATACTCTACCCTTGAAAACGGTTGCGATCCCCTATACTTGTGGGTTATCAAGACTATTTTCTGGCACCGTTGCCGGGGAGCATAGTTCTATTCTTTGAGTCACTTGGATATATATCTGCTTATCATTATGAAGAAATTGAGAGATCCAAAAACCAAGATCTATCCCTCAACTACGAGAGGAGGTAAGGAACTGCCATCTAGCTCTGCACTTGATTCACCTTCTGTTTTGAGTAAGCTTGCGACACCTACACCTGCTTCTCCTATTCATTCTGATATGTCGCTTGTTATTTATGATGCCACTTCTGCTATGCATGATACTTATGATGAAACTACCTCTATGCCTGATACTACTATGCCACTTAGTGCTTTTCTTGATGAACAACTTGCTAGGGCTAGAGAGATAGAAAATATTGAATCTGATGATACCGATGAAAGTGATGATGAAGAATCACTTGCCATTCCTAAGGGTTATGTTTTTGATCAAGATGCTTATTTAGCCATTTTAGCTTGCAGAAATAGAACTGAACTTAAAAAATTATTAGCTAAATGGAGTAAGCAATCTCTAAATGCTAGAATGAAACCTGACCCTGCTTTTGCTACTTCACCTATCTTCGTTACCGATAAGGATTATGAATTCTCTGTTGATCCTGATATAATTACTTTGGTTGAATCTGATCCTTTTCATGGTTATGAATCGGAAACTGTTGTGGTACATCTTACTAAATTGAATGATATAGCTACCCTGTTTACTAAAGATGAGAGAACTCGTTACTTTTATATCCTTAAAATATTTACGTTCTCATTAAAGGGTGATGCTAAGATATGATTTAATTCTCTTTATCCTGGTTGTGTGCGTAGTCCCCAGGATATGATTTATTACTTCACTGCTAAATATTTCCCTACTCATAAGAAACAAGCTGCTTTAAGGGATATATATATAATTTTGTGCAAATTGAAGAAGAGAGTCTCCCACAAGCTTGGGGGAGGCTTCTCCAATTACTTAATGCTTTGCCTGATCATCCTCTTAGGAAAAATGAAATACTTGATATCTTTTATAATGGACTAACCGATGCCTCCAGAGATTACCTAGATAGTTGTGCTGGTTCTATTTTCAGGTAAAGAACACCAGATGAAGCTGAAATTCTATTGAATAATATGTTGACAAATGAAAATAATTGGGCACCTCCAGAGCCAATTCCCAAGCCTATTCCTAAACCAACTCTGAAGAATAGGGGTATTCTATTTCTCAGTCCTGAAGATATGCAAGAGGCAAAGAAATCTATGAAAGAAAAAGGTATTAAAGCTGAAGATGTTAAGAATTTACCTCCTATTGAAGAAATACATGGTCTTAATTTACCGCCTGTTGAAGAAACATATAATCCAAACCCTTCTCCTCTTGAAGAAACTCATGGTCTTGATAACCCGACACAGGTAGTAAACGTAAATTCTCTCTATAGATATGATAAAGCTGTAATCCCATTTACTAAAGTTGCTAGCCCATGCTTAGATGAGTTTGATAAATTTATGGCTAAGCGAGAAGATTTTAATGCTTATTTTGGTAGACAATTAAAAATACAATTCAAATATGCTTGGACACTTGGGTGATTATATGGCTAATGTTAAAAGTGAACTTAAACTTATTAGTAAACATGCTTCTATGGTTACCACTCAAGTAGAACAAGTACTTAAAGCTCAAAATGATTTGCTCAATGAATTGAATAGTAAAGATAATGATTATGCTGTTAGAGTGGCTACTAGAACTGGTAGAATGACTCAGGAACCTTTGTATCCCGAAGGCCATCCTAAGAGAATTGAGCAAGATTCTCAGAGAAATAATTTAGATGCACCTAGTTCTTCTAAAAAGAATAAAAAGAAAAATGATAGGACTTTGCATGCTTCTAGTGATCCTATTGTTGAAACACCTGAGAATCCAAATGATATTTCTATTTCTGATGCTGAAACACAACCTGGTAATGAACCTGAAACTAGTGATAATGATAATGTTCATGATGATGCTCAACCTAGTAATGATAATGACATAGAAATTGAACCTGATGTTGATCTTGATAAGCCACAATCAAAGAATCAACGGTATGATAAGAAAGACTTTCTTGCTAGGAAACATGGTAAAGAAAGAGAACCTTGGGTTCAGAAACCCATGCCTTTTCCTCCCAAACCATCCAAGAAAAAGGATGATGAGGATTTTGAGCGCTTTGCTGAAATGATCAGACCTATCTTTTTGCGTATGCGATTATCTGATATGCTCAAAACCAATCCTTATGCTAAGTATATGAAAGATATTATTACAAATAAAAGAAAGATACCGAAAGCTAAAATTTCCACCATGCTTGCTAATTATACTTTGAAGGGTGGAATACCAAAGAAACTTGGAGATCCAGGAGTACCCACTATACTATGCTCTATTAAAAGAAACTATGTTAAAACTGCTTTATGTGATCTTGGAGCCGGTGTTAGTGTTATGCCTCTCTCTTTATATCGTAGACTTGACTTGAATAAGTTGACACCCACTGAAATATCTTCGCAAATGGCTGATAAATCAACTGCTATACCTGTTGGTATTTGTGAGGATGTGCCTGTTGTAGTTGCAAACATTACTATTTTAACGGACTTTGTTATTCTTGATATTCCCGAGGACGATAGTATGTCTATTATTCTTGGAAGACCCTTTTTGAATACTGCAGGGGCTGTTATTGATTGCACTAAAGGCAATGTCACTTTTCATGTTAATGGTAATGAGCATACGATACACTTTCCGAGGAAACAACCTCAAGTTCATAGTATCAACTCTATTAGAAAAATGCCATTGATTATATTTGGAGGTTTTGAATTTCCTCTTCCTACTGTCAAGAAGAAATATGATATTCTTATTATTGGGGATGTGCACATCCCCGTTGAGGTAACATAGTGTTATTCGAAATTTTCCGGTTCCATGTTATTCAGAATGAGTTCGTTAACAAGACTTGATCAACCTTGTTAGTGGATTCCTTTTGATGATCATGAGACGTATGAAACTAGAAGGCACAACCTTATGTACCCCACTTTTACTTTCTGTTATTTACATAAAGTAAAATAAAATAAATATTTTTCTGTCTGTTATCTGATTATCCGTGCAATATAAAATACCTGGAAAATAAAAGTTCTCCAAATGCCCTGAAATTTAAATATGATTTTTTTCTACAATATTTGAGGATCTATGGAACAGAGAACACACCAGGGGGGCCAACCACCTTGCCACGAGGGTGGAGGGCGCGCCCACCCCTCTAGGGCGCGCTCCCTGCCTCGTGGGCCCACGGTGGCCCTCCTCCACTTATCATTTCACCCATACACTTCATCTTCCTCCCCCAAACACGAATAACCAGCTCAAACCCAAGTCCAAGCTCGTTTTGCTGCCATTTTCGATCTCCTTGCTCAAAGCACCTTTCACAAAACTGCTTGGGGAAATTGTTCCTTGGTATTTGACTCCTCGGTCCAATTAGTTTTTGTTCTAGTACTTTATTCATTGCAAATTTTTGCTGCTTAGGTGACCCTGTTCTTGAGCTTGCATGTCAAATTTATATGGTTCCAAGTAGTTTTGATGCATGATATAGGCCATAGACACTTATAGGAGCAGTTACTATCAATATTATTGAGTTTGGTTTACTTTTATTTTGAAGTTACTAAAAGTTTTCAGAATTTTTCAGAGGAAGAAATATGCATAGGAAAATGTTCCAAGGTGGTTCTTCAAGGAAGCAAGGACCCAGACTTGCAATGCGTGATGCAGACGAAGAGCCACCAAGAGACGCTCCAGTGCGTCCTTGTGAGTGGCCTTCTGAAAATTTTATGGATCGAGCGGGAATGAAAGAAGAATTCAACGCATATTTGCGTAACGCTGATCTCGTGAGCTTCGACGAAGAGAAGTGCAGTCAGTATCATAATCTCACTAGTTCCTTTGCGAGGAGGTTTGAATTTTCAACTTCACGTAATTCTCCAACTGTCTTGTTCGATCTTTATGATAAATCTTATACCATGGACTTAGAGGATTTTACCACTGCATGCAAACTTCCACAATGGGGTAGTATAAGGGATCCTCGCAAATATGAATTTAGAGATTTTCTTGCTAGCATAACTGTGGGAGAATCTAGAGATATTACGCAAGCTACCATAGGGAGCATTCACTTTCCTGCTATACATTATTTTGCTCTCTTCATAGGTAGATGCATAAATGGTAAAGATGAGGCATGTCACATGTGTGTCCCCGATCTCAGTATTCTCAGGAGTGCTGTCTTAGGAGACCAATCATATAATTTGGGAGCCATTGTTGCACGTAGGTTGAACCTTAATAGATATAATGGAGATTTCTTTGGTGAATTTATGAAACCCGCGTAGCTAATTTTCTTGGTATAGATGTACGCAAAGATGATATTGAATTACCTCCTGCCTATCCAGATTTTAATGCTATGGTTCACCACCAGTTTGTCGAGAGGAACAAATCACCGCTCCAGTATCGACTAATCTTTGACAGGCGCCGTGTTGTCCGTATTACTCTCCCTGCTCCTGCTTTCTTTGATTATCAGGCAAGAGGAGGATATACTATTACCAGAGAGGAGGCAGATGAGTACGAGAGGAGAGAGGAGGCCGCTCGTCGCCACGCTGCAGCTCAGCATGCGATAGCTTCTGCATCACAATATGACCCCAGCTATTATTATGGATATCTGCCAGGCCAGCCGTGGCCATAGACCAACTTAGGCCAAAAGCCTAAGCTTGGGGGAGTACGTATTTCCCACCGACATTACATTTATGCTCACACACTCATTGCTAGAAGTCGGTGCTCATGCTTTTTCATTGTATCATCCATGCTAGTTTATTTTCCTTTTTATGCTTTCTTCTTGTGTGTTTAATAAACCTTAAGAAAAAAACAAAAGAATTAGTTGTAGCTTTTAATCAGTTTAATTTCCGTGCTTGTAGTAGTAATTAAAAAGAAAACCCAAAAAGATTTCATGTTCTTCTTTTGCTTGTTGGGAGTTTTCCCGTGTAAATAGTTTTATTTCTTTTCTTTTCTTTGGGGGTCGATAGGAGAAGACCATAATTTAAATTATTGAAGTGGCTCTTATATGCATTATTGTTGATCTGACAAAAGAGCCCATATTGCCTTGTCTTCTCCTGTTTATTGACTGCTTGCAGATTCCAGCTTAGTCCAATGCACGTGCACTATTATTATTATTCACACTATTCGGTCATGCAAGTGAAAGGCAATTATGATGATATATGATGGACTGGCTGAGATGAGAAAAGCTGGTATGAACTCAACCTCTTTTGTTTATGTAAATATGATTAGTTCATCGTTCCTGATTCAGCCTTGTCGTGGTATTTCTCACGGGGTGCTTGCGAGTCGACAGATGCCACAAGGGCTTAGTGTGTGGGTAGGACTGCTGCTGATAGGACCGGGAGCGGGTATGCGAGTAGCACGCGGTGGTTACCCAGGTTCGGGGCTCTCCGGAGAGATAATACCCCTACTCCTGCATGTCTGAGTATATCTAGTATATCTGGTACAGGGTCGCTCCTAGAGCTGTATCTCAGCTCAGTGTCGTAGGCATCTGGCTTTATATACGCCTGTATGAGGCGTGCTAGTGGCCGGCCATGCTCATGGCCGTGAGCATACGTGCTCATGTGAATGGATGGAAAGCTAGCTTGCTTGCTAGCTTGTGTGTGTGCGTGAGTCTCCATCCCCCTGGATGGATGGATGGATCTCATATATATAGTGGGAGTTGGCTTAGGATGTAAGCCATGTAGGCATGGTAGCTAGCTAACTAGCTAGTGGCATGGGTAGTGGCGTTGGATGTAAGCTACCTTGGGTAGCTTACATGCCAAGCCATGTAGGCATGGCATATGTCATGCATGTCCCCTGGGGTACTTTATAAATCAGTACCCAGGGGACACGGTACACTGTAGATGATGGCACCGCGGTACGGTTGTCTCGTCGATGTCGGGTCGGGCTGCAGTCGGCAGCCGACTGGTTGGCGTAGTCGGCGGCCGGCAGTCGGTAGCCGGCCGGGTAGCGCAGTCGGACGGGGAGCCGGCAGGAGCGGCCGGTCGGTCGGACTGAGGGGCTTTGCTAGCCCCGATGTCTTGAAATATCATCTCGCCGTCTTCGGGGTATCTGTGTCCCATTACACCGACAGTAGCCCCCAAGCCTCCGGGCAACTTGGCGAAGTTGGGCGGAGGTTTTTTTGGCAAATGTTCATGAAAATAATCATAAAAAAGGACAGAGTTAGTCCATGCAGATATATCGAATGCTTGCTTTTATCATTGCAACTTTTATGTTGAGGGTGCCGACTCGGTTTCGTCCGAGCCCCCTTAATCTTTTTCGTGTTCCCTCCACTTTTTGGCCCGGGCTCTTGCTTGCCGGACAGCCGCTCTGCGGTCTGTGGCTGAGAGTGGGCCGCGAAGTGGGGTGTACAATACTCAGAGTCTGGGAGCAGATTCAACCGAGTAGATACTTGTAAAGGAAAACGGTCGGGTCGCCCGAACGTTTTTCTTCCCGGACGTTTTTCGCGTGGGTGGCCTCCAGCGTTCACTCTTGCTAGTCGGCAGCCGCTCTGCGGTTTGTGACTAAGAGTGGGCGTTTGGTACCGCGCACGGTACTAAGCCGTCTGCGGGAACTAACGTCTCAGGCCAAGCGGCCAGCCCCCGGGCCAACTCTGGCTGGCGCCGGGGCAAACAGTGATGCTACTGTAATAAAATGCGGAGGCAGCCCCAGAGCAATGCTCGGGGTTATCCATGCTTGCGTAGTGCAAAAATATGCGGGTGAGGAGCTCACATTGATTTTCGTGTAGTCGCGGTCGTCGAAGATAGCCGGCGCGACTCGGCGTTCGCGGAGTGCGCCGGCGCACCCGCTGGGTGTAGGGCCGATTGCTGAGCAGTCGGGCCGGATCTTCCGGCAGCTGTTGTGTCTTCTTTCTCGCGGGGGCGCGTCAGCGCACCCACTGGGTGTAGCCCCCGAGATTCGGGCCGACTGCTGAGCAGTCGGGCCGGATCTTCTGGCAACTACTTTGTCTTCTTCTCTCGCGGGGGCGCGTCAGCGCACCCGCTGGGTGTAGCCCCCGAGATTCGGGTCGACTGCTGAGCAGTCGGGCCGGATCTTCCGGCAACTACTTTGTCTTCTTCTTCTCTCGCGAGGGCGCGTCAGCGCACCCGCTGGGTGTAGCCCCCGAGATTCGGGCCGACTGCTGAGCAGTCGGGCCGGATCTTCCGGCAACTACTTGGTCTTCTTTTCTCTTCGCGGGGGCGCGTCAGGGCACCCGCTGGGTGTGTCGTCGGAGTAGGAGGCGGTCCAGCCGGCTGGCACAGCCGGCAGTGAGGGTCACGACTGACCGTCCGAGTGGCGAAGCAGGCGGACGGGTCATCCGGACGGGTTTTTCTTTATTCTCTGGAGCAAGCCGGCCTGATTTTTTCTCTAGCCGGCATCTCACACTCCTCTCTTTTTTTTGCAAGCCGGCCACTCTTTCTTTTCTCTTCCCCCAGCCGGCCATTGGGTAGGCGGCCCTTTTCCTTGTGTGCGCGGAGCAGCCAGCTGGGGTGCGGCCGCGTGGAGCCGAGGGGCGCGGCGGAGTCGGCCGGCGCGGGCGCGGCAGGCGCCTGGTCGAGCGGCGCGGGAGCCGGCCGGCCAAAGCCGGCAGGCGGCTGGGCCCGCATGGGGCCACAGCCGGTGCGGGCGGGGGAGCCCGCAGCAGCCATGGCGCAGGGGGGGCCGGGCCCGGCGCGGCGCGGCCGGCCAGACGAAGGAGGGGCGGCGAGCTGGCCGCCCGGAGTCGGGGATGGGGGTGGCGCAGCCGGCGTAGAGCAACGTTGGCGACCCAAAGCCGGCCAGGCGAGCGGGGAGCCGGGGCGGCCGCGGCAGGGGCGCGGCCGAGGCCAGCGGCAGCGGTGAGCAGGCGGCCATGGGCGGAGCCGGCCCGGCACGGCGGCCGCCGGCGCAGCCGGCAGGCGCGAGTCGAAGCCGGCCGGAGTGGCGAAGCGCAGGCGGCGCCGCGGGGGAGGCCGGCAGGGACACGCGAAGCCGGCACGGGGGAGGCAGGCGGCGAAGCCGGCAGCCGGCCGAGCGTGGGGACGAGGGAGGGAGGTGGGGACGCGGGAGGCAGGCGGCGAAGCCGGCCCGGGGGAGGAGTCGGCGGCCGGGGGCTCCGGCGACCCGGCGGAGCCGGCAGCCGGCCCAGGCGGGGAGCCGGCCACGGGCACGACCCGGAGCAGCGCATCCGAGTGCGGAGGGGGAGCGACGCGGTCGTCCGAAGACGAGGTCGAGGCCGCGTCAGCGAGCGGCCGCGCGGGAGGCGGAGCCGGCTGAGCCAGCGGGCGAGCGGAAACCGAACGCAGACCCGGTGCGGCGCGAGCGGAGGCGAGGCGGGGGCTCGGGCGCGCGGGGTTGCGGCGAATGGCCGACGAGGTCCACAGCGGACGCAACGCGGGGCGCGTGGGCGGAGCGGCGCGCGGCCGCAGGGGAGCCGGCGCGGGGGCGAAGCGGCGCGGGGCACGTCCGCAAGGCGGCCAAGCGAGGCAGAGCGAAGCCGGCACGGGGGAGGAGTCGGAGGGCAGGGGCTCCGGCGACCCGGCGCGGGCAGAGCCGGCCCGGGGCAGCCGGCGCGGGGAGGCCGGCGCAGGCGGGGCAGCCGGCGCGGGGAGGCCGGCGCAGGCGGGGCAGCCGGCGTGGGCAAAGCCGGCCCGGGGCAGCCGGCGCGGGCGGGGCAGCCGGCGCGGGGCGGGAGGCAGGCGGGGTGAGCAGAAGCCAGCAGCAGCTGGTGCGAGGTCGGGGGAGCGAGCGCCACGGGAAGAGGCGAGCGCGCACCTGCGGGCACGCGGCCGTGAGCAGCGCCGCGCGCGGCCACGCGGAGGATCGAGAGGTCGGCGCCCTGGGGCAGCAGGATGCAGGTAACGGCGGGAGCAGAGGAGCTCACTGGTGCGCGCTCGCGCGTGCGGACGGTCGCGCAACGAAGCAGAGCAGCGCAGCGGCCAGAGCGGAGCCGGAGCAAGGTGGAGGAGTGTGCGGAAGCGGCACGGCCGGCCGGAGCGAGTGTCTGAATGGCAAGAATCCAGGCAGTGTCCGTCTCGCATCCGGCCAGCGTATAAACAGAATATGGCCATTGTCTGACTTGCGTCTTGGAAGTGTATCGGCAGTGTACAAGCTTTAGGCTTGTGTATCGCTAGTATCTGGCTATGGCTTGACCATTGTTTTGACTTGCTCTAGCTAGCTTGTATGGACGAAATGTGGAGGAGCGAAAGCGCATTCCGGCTAGAGCAAGGCGCAGCGTGGAGAGGAGCAGACGCAAGCCGCGCGTGCATGGTCACGGCCGACCGAAGAGAGGCCCCGCGCGCGGCGCGCGCACGGACGGACGGCCGGCGTTGCGGTGGTGGTGATGACGAAGGTGGCGAGGCCGACGACGAGGACGTGCCGTCCCGCGCGGCCGCTCCGGGGGCGGGTCGAAGTCGAGCCCCCGAGCGCTACCGGAGAGACGGTGCGACGCCGCGGCGGAGATGATGAAGATGGTCCCGCCCGGACCGCGAAACCAGCAGCAGCGCGGTAGCAAAGTACCGCCCCACGGTGGGCGCCAACTGTCGTGGTATTTCTCACGGGGTGCTTGCGAGTCGACAGATGCCACAAGGGCTTAGTGTGTGGGTAGGACTGCTGCTGATAGGACCGGGAGCGGGTATGCGAGTAGCACGCGGTGGTTACCCAGGTTCGGGGCTCTCCGGAGAGATAATACCCCTACTCCTGCATGTCTGAGTATATCTAGTATATCTGGTACAGGGTCGCTCCTAGAGCTGTATCTCAGCTCAGTGCCGTAGGCATCTGGCTTTATATACGCCTGTATGAGGCGTGCTAGTGGCCGGCCATGCTCATGGCCGTGAGCATACGTGCTCATGTGAATGGATGGAAAGCTAGCTTGCTTGCTAGCTTGTGTGTGTGCGTGAGTCTCCATCCCCCTGGATGGATGGATGGATCTCATATATATAGTGGGAGTTGGCTTAGGATGTAAGCCATGTAGGCATGGTAGCTAGCTAACTAGCTAGTGGCATGGGTAGTGGCGTTGGATGTAAGCTACCTTGGGTAGCTTACATGCCAAGCCATGTAGGCATGGCATATGTCATGCATGTCCCCTGGGGTACTTTATAAATCAGTACCCAGGGGACACGGTACACTGTAGATGATGGCACCACGGTACGGTTGTCTCGTTGATGTCGAGTCAGGCTGCAGTCGGCAGCCGACTGGTTGGCGTAGTCGGCGGCCGGCAGTCGGTAGCCGGCCGGGTAGCGCAGTCGGACAGGGAGCCGGCAGGAGCGGCCGGTCGGTCGGACTGAGGGGCTTTGCTAGCCCCGATGTCTTGAAATATCATCTCGCCGTCTTCGGGGTATCCGTGTCCCATTACACCGACAAGCCTATTATGAATAAACATGTTTGCAATGACAACTAGAGATCATAGTTTCTTGTGCCATGCTTGATTAGCTATGAGTTATAATGGTTTACCTTTTGTGCCAACATGCTATTAAAATGGTTATCATGTGCTATGATAGGGTGGTATCCTCCTCTGAATGATTTAAGTGACCTCACTTGGCACATGTTTATGCATGTAGTTGAAACAAAATCAACATAGCATTCACGATATTTATGTTCATGGTGGATTATATCCCACTCATGCTTGCATTCAATGCTGATTAATTTTAATGCATGTTCATGACTGTTGTCGCTCTCTAGCTGGTCGCTTCCCAGTCTTTTGCTAGCCTTCACCTGTACTAAGAGGGAATACTGCTTGTGCATCCAAACTCCTTAAACCCCAAAGTTATTCCACATGAGTCCACTATGCCTACCTATATACGGTATCTACCTGCCGTTCCAAGTAAATTTGTATGTGCCAAACTCTAAACCTTCAAATAAATATCCTGTTTTGTATGCTCGAATAGCTCATGTATCAACTAGGGCTGTCTGTATCTTCCATGTTAGGCGGGTTATTCTCAAGAGGAGTGGACTCCGCTCCTCACTCACGAGATAAATGGCTGGTCACCGGGATGCCCAGTCCCATGCTTTATGCAAACTAAATCAAAATAATTGCAAACAAAACTCCCCCTGGAACTCTTGTAAGTTGGAGGCACTCGTTGTTTCGAGCAAGCCATGGATTGATGCTTGTGGTGGAAGGGGGAGCATAAACTTTACCATTCTGTTTGGGAACCGCCTATAATGTGTGTAGCATGGAAGATATCACCATCTCTTGGTTGTTATGTTGACAATGAAAGTATACCGCTCAAAATATTATTCACCTCTGTTTCAAAACCGAGCTCTGGCACCTCTACAAATCCCTGCTTCCCTCTGCGAAGGGCCTATCTATTTACTTTTATGCTGAGTCATCATCCTTTTATTAAAAAACACTAGTTGGAGAGAGTATGACTTGACTGGATCTCTTTTACCATGAATTACAATGTCTAGTCAGTCCTTGGTCTTTAAAGGTGCTCTGCATTTATGTTTTGCGGTCTCAGAAAGGGCTAGCGAGATACCATCCTGTTATATCATATTATGATTGTTTTGAGAAAGTGTTGTCATCTGAGTTTTATTATTATGGCTCGCTAGTTGATTATGCTATTGATATGAGTAAACTTGAGACCTATGCGTTATTGTGAATGTGGTTAGTTACAATCTTTAATAAAAACTTGAATGCTGGCTTTACATATTTACAACAACAAGAGCAAACAGAGTTTGCAAAAGTTTTTCTTTATCACTTTTAGTTTGTCAACTAAATTGCTTGAGGACAAGCAAAGGTTTAAGCTTGGGGGAGTTGATACGTCTCCAATGTATCTACTTTTCCAAACACTTTTGCCCTTGTTTTGGACTCTAACTTGCATGATTTGAATGGAACTAACTCGGACTGACGCTATTTCAGCAGAATTACCATGGTGTTATTTATGTGCAGGAGCAAACGTTCTCGGAATGACCTGAAACTTCACGGAGACACTTTTCAGAAAATAAGAAACATACCTGCCAAAGATGAAGGCCAGGGGGCCCACCGTCTTGCCACGAGGGTGGGGGGCGCGCATGCCCCCCCTAGGGCACGCCCCTACCTCGTGGGCCCCCTGTTGCCTCTCCGATTCCAACTCCACCTCCATATATTGAGTTTCGGGGAGAAAAAAACAGAGAGAAGAAACCATCGCGTTTTACGATACGGAGGCGCCGCCAAGCCCTAAAACCTCTCGGGAGGGCTGATCTGGAGTCCGTTTGGGGCTCCGGAGAGGGGAATCCGTCGCCATCGTCATCATCAACCATCCTCCATCACCAATTTCATGATGCTCACCACCGTGCGTGAGTAATTCCATCATAGGCTTGCTGGACGGTGATGGGTTGGATGGGATCTATCATGTAATCGAGTTAGTTTTGTTAGGGTTTGATCCCTAGTGTCCACTATGTTCTGAGATTGATGTTGCTATGACTTTGCTATGCTTAATGCTTGTCACTAGGGCCCGAGTGCCATGATTTCAGATATGAACCTATTATGTTTTCATCAATATATGAGTGTTCTTGATCCTAGCTTGCAAGTCTATAGTCACCTATTATGTGTTATGATCCGTTAACCCCGAAGTGACAATAATCGGGATACTTACCGGTGATGACCGTAGTTTGAGGAGTTCATGTATTCACTGTGTGTTAATGCTTTGTTCCGCTTCTGTATTAAAAGGAGTCCTTAATATCCCTTAATTTCCGTAAGGACCCCGCTGCCACAGGAGGGTAGGACAAGAGACATCATGCAAGTTCTTTTCCATAAGCATGTATGACTATATACGGAATACATGCCTACATTATATCAACAAACTGGAGCTAGTTCTGTGTCACCCTAGGTTATGTCTGTTACATGATGAACCGCATCCGGCATAATTCTCCATCACCAATCCATTGCCTACGAGCTTTCCATATATTGGTCTTCGCTTATTTACTTTTCCGTTGCTATTACTATCATAACTACAAAATACCAAAAACATTGCTTTTACTAACATTACCTTTCGTTACCGTTACCACTACTATCATATTACTTTGCTGCAGATATTAAGTTCCAGGTGTGGTTGAATTCACAACTCAGCTGCTAATACTTGAGAATATTCTTTGGCTCCCCTTGTGTCGAATCAATAAATTTGGGTTGAATACTCTACCCTCAAAAACTGTTGCGATCCCCTATACTTGTGGGTTATCATTAGCTTACACATGATCCGTGTGAATATGACATGCTTTCCTGTTTTTGGTACACACTATATCTGTCTATCACACCATGTTCTTACATGAAACTACTCTTCTTGTGTATCCTGCGTCAGTCACATATGATGGGACACCTTTAAGTTGGCAGTGTGATATTGGTTTGCGTCTTGAATATGATTTCTAGCATGTAGTGCTTCTAGTTTGATGAACGCCACCTATGACGAGACAGTTTTAACTTGGCAGAGTGATATTGATTGCACCTTCCATATGGTGTCTAGCTTGCAGTGCTACTAATTTGTTGAAGTGTCTTCTGCTTAGTTACCACATCATAGCTGTGAATACATCAAGCCGTCCAGTTTTTTGTACATATTCCATCCTCGTATCATGACTTTGCCTTTCATCAGAGTAGTGTTCGTCAGTATCATGCATGAATGAGTTCTGAAGAGTGAATTTTATTCCTTTTTCTTGTTGATTTGACCTCACAATGCAAAATCAATAAAGCGGAAGGAAATTGGTAAGGCATTGGATGATGGTGGTCCTTCCGAGCAACTAAAGTGGAGGGTCTCTACAGATTCTACTCCGCCATCCTCCCAACAAGATTCGCAAGACAATGCAAGGCTAGACAATCAACGTAGCTGTGTAGATGATGAGCACATCTCCCCTACTCCACCATCACAGGTGCTTGATCTAAATTTGAAAGTGCAACTATCCCTAGGTGGTTTTGGTAATTCATAACAACATATAGCTCATTGAGCTAATGCTATTCCAAGATGATTATTTCAGGAAAGCTCAATGATTGGCATGGCATGGATGTGAAAGTGGAACCCTCAAAATGCTAAGGACAAAGGATTGGCTCAAGCTCAAAAGCTCAAGACTCTTCATTTTATATTTTAGTGATCCAAGATCACACTGAGTCTTTAGGAAAAGCCAATACTATCAAGGAGGGATGAGGTGTTGCTTAATGAGCCTCTTGCTTCATGTGCTTAATGATATGCTCCAAAATCATTAGCTACTTTCCCATATCCACAAATGACCTAAACCCTATGCCAAAATCGGTCATACTGATTCTATCTATCCGGCGCCACCGAGTTTCACTTGTCATAAGCCACTGCCAAACCCTAGCAACTCGGTCCTACCGATAGGGATCTCGGTCTCACCGAGATGGGGTTGCAAACTCTGTGTTTCCCTTTCGTAACTTTTCGGTCTCACCGAAAGAGCGAATCGGTCCCACCGAGATTGCAATGTAAACTCCGTGTTTCCCTTTTGTAACTTTTGGTCTCACCGAAAGAGCAAATCCGTCCCACCGAGTTTGCCTGACCAACTCTCTAGTTTGCTTATTACCAAACTCGGTCTCACCGAGTTTGTGTAATCGGTCTCACCGAGATTACGTTATGCCCAAACCCTAACAGAATTGGTCCTACTGAGTTGCATGCCAGTCCCACCGAAAATCTCTAACGTTCACTAGGTTTACCTTATCGGTCTGACCGAGTTTATTGATTCGGTCCCACCGAGATTGGTAGATTGTGTGTAACGGTTGGATTTTGTGTGGAGGCTATATATACCCCTCCACCTCCTCTTCATTCGAAAGAGAGAGCCATCAGAACACATACACCATTCCAACTCATATGTTCTGAGAGAGAACCACCTACCCATGTGTTGAGACCAAGACATTCCATTCCTACCAGATGAATCTTGATCTCTAGCCTTCCCAAGTTTCTTTCCACTCAAATCTTCTTCCCACTAGATCCAAATCTTATGAGAGAGAGTTGAGTGTTGGGGAGACTATCATTTGAAGCACAAGAGCAAGGAGTTCATCATCAACACACCATTTGTTACTTCTTGGAGAGTGGTGTCTCCTAGATTTGCTAGGTGTCACTTGGGAGCCTCCGACAAGATTGTGGAGTTGAACCAAGGAGTTTGTAAGGGCAAGGAGATCGCCTACTTCGTGAAGATCTACCGCTAGTGAGGCAAGTCCTTCGTGGGAGATGGCCATGGTGGGATAGACAAGGTTGCTACTTCGTGGACCCTTCGTGGGTGGAGCCCTCCGTGGACTCACACAATTGTTACCCTTCGTGGGTTGAAGTCTCCATCAACGTGGATGTAGGATACCACCACCTATCCGAACCACGGGAAAAACATCCGTGTCTCCAATTGCGTTTGAATCCTCCAAACCCTTCCCTTTACATTCTTGCAAGTTGCATGCTTTACTTTCCGCTGCCAATATACTCTTTGCATGCTTGCTTGAATTGTGTGATGATTGCTTGACTTGTCCTAAAATAGCTAAAATCTGCCAAGAACTAAAATTGGGAAAAGGTCAAGTTTTTATTTGGTCAAGTAGTCTAATCACCCCCCCTCTAGACATACTTTCGATCCTACAAGTGGTATCAGAGCTTTGGTCTCCATTTGCTTTGATCTCCATAGCTTTTGGTGGTCATAGCCTTGGTTTCACAACCTAGGAGAGTATGGCGTCTAGCGAGGGAAATTATCACCGTAGAGGTCCTTACTTTGATGGTACTAATTTTGCTAGTTGGAAGCATAAAACGAAAATGCATATTCTTGGACATAACCCCACCGTTTGGGCTATTGTGTGTGTTGGTTTGCAAGGTGACTTCTTTGATGAGAGAGAACCAAACCGTGATGCTACCGCGGATGAGTTGAAGATGTTGCAACACAATGCTCAAGCTTGTGATATTCTCTTCAACGGATTATGCCCCGAAGAATTCAACAATATCAGCCGTCTTGAGAATGCAAAGGAAATTTGGGACACTTTGATTGATATGCATGAAGGTACCGACTCCGTCAAGGAATCCAAGTTGGATGTGCTTCAAAGTCAACTTGACAAGTTCAAAATGAAGGATGGTGAGGGTGTCGCTAAAATGTACTCTAGGCTTGCTCTCATCACAAATGAGATTGCCGGCTTAGGAAGTGAAGAGATGACCGATAGATTCATCATCAAGAAGATTCTAAGAGCCTTGGATGGAAAATATGATACCGTGTGCACATTGATCCAAATGATGCCCAATTACAAAGATCTCAAGCCAACAGAAGTGATTGGAAGAATTGTTGCTCATGAGATGTCACTTAAGGATAAAGAGGAACTTCACAACAAATCAAGTGGTGCCTACAAAGCCTCATGTGAAGCCCCTACATCATCAAGTGAGAAACAAAGCTTCAACAAAGAATTGAGCTTAATGGTGAAGAACTTCAACAAGTTCTACAAGAGTAGAAGCAAAGATAGAAGCTTCAAGTCAAGGTCCTACAATGATAAAAGATCTTCTAGTCGAGAGCGAAACTGCTACAATTGTGGAAGACCCGGAATCTATTCCAATGAGTGTACGACTCCCTACAAGAGAAGAGAAGATTCTCCAAAAAGAAGAAGCAAAGATTCACTACCTAGAGAGAGAAGGAGTAGAGATGATCGTTATGAACGAAGATACTCACGGAGATGCAAGGATTCGGAAAGGAAGGAAAAATCATCAAGGAGCTACACAAAACAAAGACATCAAGCTCACGTTGGTGAATGGGTATCCGGCTCCGACTCCGAAAGCCACTCCGAGAGATGTTATCACTCCGAATCCGAAGATACTCAAGATGAAGGTGTTGCCGGTCTAGCACTTGTGGCATCCAACTCCTACGACATATTTGATTCACCAAATGAAGGAATTGGAAGATGCTTCATGGCCAAAGGTCCTAAGGTAACACACCCCGAGTATGTTGATTTTAATAGTGATGAAGATGACTTGTTAGGTGATGATGATTTGCTTGTTGACAACTCTAGTGATGAATACTATGATGAAACGTCAATTAATCATGTTAATCAAGATAAAACGAATGACAATGATAAGGAGAAGATTGAGGCTCTAACTAAAGAACTAAACACTCTTAAGTTAGCTCATGAAACTATCTTCGAAGATCATCGAGAACTTTTAAGAGCTCATGAGAAATTACGCTTTGAAAAGCTCAATCTTGAGCAAGAGCATGAGTTTTTAAAAGCAATCAATGATGACCTCCGCAAGAAAAGTTCTTCTTACATTGCCAAGCGTTTGCTCTTATCCACTTACATGCCTCAAGTCAAGTCTAGTAACAAGAACAAGAAAGATTCTTCCTCTAGTAGTAACAATGATCATGCTAAATCCAATATTGTTGCTTCTAGTAGTTCTCTTGATTACACTAATGATTCTCTTAGCCAAGTTACACTTGAGCAAGAAAATAGCTTATTGAAGGGAATTATAGAGAAAGGAGTGTACAAAAGCCTTGCCGGGAGTAAGCAATTCGAGGAAATTGTGCGCAAGCAAGGAATGCACCGGAAGAATCAAGGTGTTGGTTTTGAACGAAAGTTCAATGCCAATGGAGTTGAGTGGGAAGAAGATGAATACCCCAAGACAAAGTTTGTTCCTCA
The DNA here is from genome assembly GCA_034509565.1 of Triticum monococcum. NCBI lineage: Eukaryota > Viridiplantae > Streptophyta > Magnoliopsida > Poales > Poaceae > Triticum > Triticum monococcum. The sequence goes on along the minus strand of CM067841.1, from coordinate 142,062,493 downwards.
ACAAGAGAAGTATGATACTTCCTTCAAGGGGAGACAAGCTCAAGATGATCTTCCACCACAAGACTACAAGCAAAAAGGCAAGGACAAGCTTCAAGAGGAAATTGATGCATTTGAAGAAGCTCCTAAGACCTTAGTCAAGTGGATTCCCAAGACTACTTCAAGTTCCACTTCATCAAGTACGACTACAACTCCAAGGATTCCCATCAAGATGATGTGGATCCAAAAGAAGAAGAACTAGAGAGTTCTTGAGGGTGACTCCGCCAACATACTTCACTCTTATTATTTTGGCAAGAACAAGTGCAATCAACTTCCACATCTTGCACTAGTTCAAGGAGTCACAAAACCCTCTTGTTGGTAAGACAAGGGACAAGGTAACCTAAAAGTTTTCATGGACATCATCTTGTGTGTGCATCACTCTATGTCTATGGATATCCTTGTTTGTTCCTTGTGGGACTTACCCATGTAGGTATTGAAAGTGAAATTCACTCAAATGGATAGCTCCAAGTGATCTACATCAAGATTGAGCATCCACATCTTCAACATCTACATGAAGTCATCACCGACAAAACCCAAGGTTAGTTCATCCCTCTAAGGGGGGATATCACATCTAGGGGGAGCTTTACTCTAAGACTTGAGCTAAAGCAACTCTAAAGATGTGAACACAACAATGCTTTATGTAAAAGTGGTAACCCCACTTGAGCTTAAACGATGAGTATGACCTATGATCAAGTGTTCTCACTTGACTCCTAAGTCAATATACTCATATATAGATGACCTAGTCATCGCAAATTGCTTGATAGATGCTAGAATTGGTTGTGCATGCTTTTTCACATATTTTATTTGCCATCTTATTGTGTGAGTATGTTGGTTGCATATTTCACTCATTCGAGGACATCCACTTGTTGTTTCGATTGTTTGGCTTTATTTTCTTTTGCCAAGTGGATGGACAAGAATGCCTAAGAACCTCCTCTAGCTATCTATGCTTTTCTCGTCTCAAACTCTATTCATGCTACATCACAAAATTTGATCAAGTCAGATTCGAACCACTCTGTGTGAGGAGCGCTCGGAGTCCCCGATTCGTCATAGACTTAAACTTCCAAAACCTCTTTGTGATTCTCGGTCTGACCGATTCCCCACTTTCGGTACTACCGAGATCATTAAGTTGATCTAGGTTTTCGATCTCGGTGCAACCGATTTGAACCTTTCGGTCACAGCGAGTTGTAGTAACTGCTCGCAGTTATGCATCTCGGTGCCACCGAGTTGTTCCACTCAGTCACACCGACAGGGTCGGGCTATATATAGTCACGGGCAAAAATTTGGAAATTTCTCCGAACCCCTTTGCCCGCGCGATAGCCTGCTCTGCCAACTTGGTCTCCGGATCGTCTCCTCGCCGCCAGCAGCCTCCAGTTGCTGGTCTCCGTCGCCGTCAACGGGAATTCTACCCCGCCGTTGCCGCCGTAGCGAGTCTCCATCGCACTAGGGTATGGACTCGATCTTTGTGCTATTCTCCAATCTGATTCCTAGCACATTGTGATCATCATGATTCTTGCCATGTTTGATAAACTCCTATCCAGTCAATGAACTCGTAGATTGGGTTTAATTCGAAAATTTTAGGGTTAGGTTTCCGCCGAAATCATCTTGGACCCACCGAGTTGAAAAACTCGGTCCCACCGATTTGGCTTATGCCATTGCACAAGTGAGACTCGGTCTGACCGAGAATTACTTATCGGTGTGACCGATTTTGGAATTCTGTGAAACCCTAGCAGTCTCGGTGCCACCGAACTGTGACTCGGTCTGACCGAGTTCACTAGTTTAGGTTCCAAAACTACCTCGGTATCACCGAGTTTAGAAATCGGTAGATCCGAGATGCTTTCAGTGGGAAACTAAAACTAAGTTTTTGGATTATTCTTTTGCAAAAATCTCTGCATTTTGTGATGCTCATCTACTCTATCTCATCTATAACCTATTCACAGGGTCAGCAGTCAGAGCTTGCATCATGTCAGACCAAAGTGATAGCCAGAACCTGTCAGAACAGCAAGTGCAGCTGAGTGAGGGCACTAGTCCCTCAAGTTCCTCAGATGATGGCAGCGGGAGCACCCCTAGCAATCTGCCTAAAGCTGCCACAAGACAGAGAAAGAAGAGAACCTCAGACTCAGAAGATGAGGATTATGTGGCAGAAGAGGAAGCAACCTCCAAGAGAGTTGAGCCAGCACAGGGTACAAAGCCAGGGTTGAAGTTCAAAAGGCCAGCAGGCAGGCAGCCTATGTCAAAGGCAAGAGCTTCAACTGAGAAGCCCACTCCCATTGAGCCAGTTGCTGCTGAGGGCAAGAAGAGGAAACAAAGGGTGAAGAAAACTGTAGCCAGAGTGCTCGGCAAAGCTTCCATCATGGAAGATGAGGAGGAATAAGAAGAGGTGGCTGCACTAGCACCAAAGGCACCCAAGCTGATGGGTGATGCCATAAGATTAGGGGGAGCTGCTTCCAAGGCCAAGCCAGCTCCAAAGCCTAAGCCAAAGAGGAATACAAGAAGCGTCCCAGCTGCTGAGAAGAACAAGGCCCCAGTGCCTGAAGCTGCAGAAGAAGAGGAAGAGAATGTCCTTAGGAAGCTCAAGCCCAAGATCCCAGACCACAACGATGCTCATCCTGTGGCTGAGGATATGAAACTCAGGAGAGATTCAGGGCTCCGGAAGTGGAGAGAAGCAGACCCGTATGCTTCAAGGAGAAGGACTGCAGTTGACTACAGGTTTCACACCAAGGAGCAGCAAGATTTCTATGAGACAGTGCTGCTAGACAAGAAGCCCATTGTATGTGACATGAGATGGGTCGATTGGCAATATATCAAGGATAACAAGGAGTACTACCCTGGAGTGCAGGACGGCTTCAAGGCGTGTGGAGTAGAGGACTTTGTTGGGCAGAAGCTCACAAAGTGGAACGAGGAACTCATCATGCAGTTCTACTCCACATCCCATTTTTATCCAGATGGTAGGATAATTTGGATGTCAGAGGGTACGAGGTACCAGTCTACAGTTGCTGAATGGGCTCAGCTGATAAATGCCCCAGAGGAGCAAGCAGATGACTTGGACGTTTATGCCAAGAAGAAGATGGACCACAACTCTATGTCCAACATGTACAAGGAGATTCCAAATGAAGCACTTGACACTTTCAAGTTTGGCTCAGTACATTATCTTCTATCAGGGCTGCCCACTATCAATTGGATACTGAGGCACACCTTATTGCCCAAGTATGGAGATCACAAGATGATCAGAGGCCACACGATCAACTTGCTTCATATCTTTGACGTGCCTCAGAAATTCAAGGTGATGAGCCTAATGGTAGAGACCATTAAGAGGACAGCAGCAGACCAGAAGAGGAGCTGTGGATAAGCCCCACAGATTCAGGAGCTCATCAACTCCAAGATGGGCATGGGCATATACCTCTTGGACAAGGAACACCTGCCTATCCGTCCGGACTTTGAAGATAACCAAGTGGTCATGACTGAGAATGAGCCATCATCTGCCCAAGCACAAGCCAAGAAGGAGAAAGCTAGGAAGGAGAAAGCTGCCAAGATGCCTACTCAAGCGGAGGCATCTGAATATTTCCTGAAAACCAAACAAGAGCAGCTTGGTTGCTTGATTGCATCCACCCCGCGGATTGAGCAAGGACTAGCCACCCTAACTCAAAACCAGGCAACCTTAGAGAGGATCATGGAACAAAAGTTCTATGACTTGGATGTCAAAGCGACAGAGATTCAGTCTGCAGTGGAGCAGCTCCAGGATGACATGCAGGAGAGGAGAGGCAAGACTACAACTGATGCCTTTGCCAGAGTGCCCCGAGCTCCGAGGTCGTCTACAGTGCCAGTTCCTAACACAAGGGCAACTGCCTCAGCTCCAGCCGCAGCATCAGCTCCAACTCCAGCATCTACTTCAGCTCCAGCGTCTACTTCGGCATCTACGGAAGCCTTCGTACTTGGAGTGATCCGGACTCCACCACCACCTGAAGATCAAGCCTGAGTGTCGACTTAGCACTATGCATTTTCTAGGAACTTTTTGGTAACTTGTTGCCAAAGGGGGAGAAAATGTATAGATCATAGGCTTAGAGAGAGAGTGTTGCTTTTATTCTCTCTTGTTTTATTTGGTGGTTTTTCGAACTTCGTTTGCTTTTGTGTGAGATACTACGTCATTATCTGTCAGACATCGATGATCATGTGTTTGATCATAAGCTACACTTAATGTTTGCTTAATATTTTTATCCTATCTATCTTATGTGATTGGTGATGAGTGCATGTATTTCATTCTTATCATTTTAAGCGCTCCACCGAGATGTATGTGACATGGAAGAGTAACCCATGACTCTAACTCTTTGTGCATTTGCAGTCCGAAGCAAATTTTAAATATGCACAGATTTAGGGGGAGCTCTTACTTGTCACATACTTCTCAAAGCGACGATATATTTCATGCTTATTATCATTTGTCGAAGCTTTGATCTATATGTTGTCATCAATTACCAAAAAGGGGGAGATTGAAAGTGCAACTATCCCTAGGTGGTTTTGGTAATTCATAACAACATATAGCTCATTGAGCTAATGCTATTCCAAGATGATTATTTCAGGAAAGCTCAATGATTGGCATGGCATGGATGTGAAAGTGGAACCCTCAAAATGCTAAGGACAAAGGATTGGCTCAAGCTCAAAAGCCAATACTATCAAGGAGGGATGAGGTGTTGCTTAATCAGCCTCTTGCTTCATGTGCTTAATGATATGCTCCAAAATCCTCAGCTACTTTCCCATATCCACAAATGACCTAAACCCTAAGCCAAACTCGGTCATACCGATTCTATCTATCCGGCGCCACCGAGTTTCACTTGTCATAAGCCACTGCCAAACCCTAGCAATTCGGTCCTACCGATAGGGATCTCGGTCTCACCGAGATGGGGTTGCAAACTCTCTGTTTCCCTTTCATAACTTTTCGGTCTCACCGAAAGAGCGAATCGGTCCCACCGAGATTGCAATGTAAACTCTGTGTTTCCCTTTTGTAACTTTTCGGTCTCACCGAAAGAGCAAATCGGTCCCACCGAGTTTGCCTGACCAACTCTCTAGTTTGCTTATTACCAAACTCGGTCTCACCGAGTTTGTGTAATCGGTCTCACCGAGATTACGTTATGCCCAAACCCTAACAAAATCGGTCCTACCGAGTTGCATGTCAGTCCCACCGAAATCTCTAACGGTCACTAGGTTTACCTTTTCGGTCTGACCGAGTTTATTGATTCGGTCCCACCGAGATTGGTAGATTGTGTGTAACGGCTGGATTTTGTGTGGAGGCTATATATACCCCTCCACCTCCTCTTCATTCGAAAGAGAGAGCCATCAGAACACATACACCATTCCAACTCATATGTTCTGAGAGAGAACCACCTACTCATGTGTTGAGACCAAGACATTCCATTCCTACCATATGAATCTTGATCTCTAGGCTTCCCAAGTTGCTTTCCACTCAAATCTTCTTTCCACTAGATCCAAATCCTATGAGAGAGAGTTGAGTGTTGGGGAGACTATCATTTGAAGCACAAGAGCAAGGAGTTCATCATCAACACACCGTTTGTTACTTCTTGGAGAGTGGTGTCTCCTAGATTGGCTAGGTGTCACTTGGGAGCCTCCGACAAGATTGTGGAGTTGAACCAAGGAGTTTGTAAGGGCAAGGAGATCGCCTACTTCGTGAAGATCTACCGCTAGTGAGGCAAGTCCTTCGTGGGCGATGGCCATGGTGGGATAGACAAGGTTGCTACTTCGTGGACCCTTCGTGGGTGGAGCCCTCCGTGGACTCGCGCAACCGTTACCCTTCATGGGTTGAAGTCTCCATCAACGTGGATGTAGGATAGCACCACCTATCCGAACCACGGGAAAAACATCCGTGTCTCCAATTGCGTTTGAATCCTCCAAACCCTTCCCTTTACATTCTTGGAAGTTGCATGCTTTACTTTCCGCTGCCAATATACTCTTTGCATGCTTGCTTGAATTGTGTGATGATTGCTTGACTTGTCCTAAAATAGCTAAAATCTGCCAAGAACTAAAATTGGGAAAAGGTCAAGTTTTTATTTGGTCAAGTAGTCTAATCACCCCCCCCTCTAGACATACTTTCGATCCTACAAAATTGGCACTATTATATGTGGTTGCATGTTGCATATGATGTCTAGCTTTTATTGCTTCTGACTTTGTTGAATTGCATCTGCTTACTTTACACATAATGCCTGTGAATATGACACATGTTCCTGTTTCTAGAACATACGTGTAGATGATGAGCACTTCTCCTCTACTCCACCATCTTAGGTGCTTGCTCTAACTTGGAACTGTTATATGTGGTTGCGTGTTCCATATGATGTCTAGTTTGTATTGCTTCTGATTTTGTTGAATTGCATCTGCATAGCTTACAACTTATACCTGTAATGATTACTTACCCATAAGACACATTTAACTTGGGAGTGTGATGTAGATTGCATCTTGCATTGTCTTCTAGCTTGTACTACTTCTAATTTCTTGAAATGGCACTTACAACGATACACTTTTTACCTGATAGAGTGATATTGGTTGCATGTTCATATGGTGCCTAGCTTTCATTTCTTCTAAGTTTGTTGAAATGCCTTCTGCTTAATATTTTTCATACATATTCCATCCTCCTATCGTACGTCTGAATATGCAATTCTATCTTATTTGTATATATTCCATCCTCCTATCCTGCGCTTGCCTTACATCAAAGTAGTGTTCGTCTGTATCATGCATCAACCAGTTATGCAGAGCTAATTTTTTTCATCTTCTTTTGGTTTTGACTTCATAAGGCAATATCAGAAAATAGGAAGGAAAAGAGTGAGTTAGGGGATGTTGGTGGTCCTCCAAACCGACGCAAACAGAGACTCTCTAGATTTGCCACTGCTACTGCTAATGAAGTTGAAGTCTCAAGTCTACATGATGAGTTCATCTCCCATACTACACCATCACATGTGCTTGCTCTAAGTTGACAGTGTGATAATTGGTTTCATGTTGCATATGTTGTCTAGCCTGTATTTCTTCTATTTTGATTAAATTGCACCTGCTGAGTTTATACGTTATACATGTTCATATGACATGCCTTTCTGTGTCTAGAATACATTGCATCTATCAATCATACTATGTTCTTACATCAAAGTACTGCTATTGTGTATCCCGCATTAGTCACTCATGATTGGACACTTTAACATGGAAGTTTGATAGTGGTTGCATCTTGCATTGATTTCTATGTTGTACTGCTTCTAATTTTTTGAAATGCCACTTACGGCAAGACACTTTTAACTAGGCAGAGTGATATTGGTTGCATCTTTCATATGGTGTCTAGCTTGCATTACTTCTATTTTCTTGAAAATCCTTCTGCTTAGTTTACACATCGTAGCTATGAATATGTCACGCTGTCCTATTTTTCTGACATATTCCATCCTCATACGGTTGTCTTACATCAAAGTATAGCTTGTCTGTATCATGCATCAATGAGTTCTGAAGAGCAATTTTGTTCTTTTGTGTTGTGGGTACGCCTTGATATTGCAAAGTCAAAAAAGAGCAAGGAAAAGAATATAGTAGGGAATGGTGTTACTCGTCGGGTGAAACGGAAAAGCATTTGCCCTCGAGATTCTGCTGGTACTTATAGTGTAGTAGAAGGTCCAAGTCCACTGGCTAAATCTACAAACACAGTATCAGCTGCTCCACCAGCTGCAGCATCCGCTTCAACTGTACCAACATATCAACGAGTTACTCGTTCGTTTGCTCCGAAACTGGCCAGTTCCCAAGCTGCATTCACACCTAACACTACTTTCGAAGCACTGCTGACACATCAAGACTTGGCAAGATCAGAAGAACCTCATGAGCATCAACACCAAGATGGTACCTGACAGTGTCAAGTTGCAGTTGCATGCTCCTTTATATGTACTCTCATAGTTTGATGTGCACTAACACTTTCCATATTCGTTGTTGAACTAGCACCATGGCGCAAGAGGAAATAGACATCAGGGATAATGCTTGACAGATTAACAAAATCTAACGGAGGAAGAATGGAGATCCATTTTGAGGCAGGTTTAAAAAGGCCATGTGATGCTACAAAGTCAGCCAAGTTAGTATCAGAGGAAACCATTGCCGTTAGGTGTCATGCACGTGTCCTCCCAACATGGATCCAGTACAGGAATGAGAAAGACAATACCCAGTTTAAGACCTTCCTTGACCATTTATCCGTAAGTAATGTTATTCATCGCAATTTGTAATATTGTCTTGCTATGTGCCATACTTTCTAGCTTCCTCCTAATAAGACTCACATTCTTTTTTCAACAGATGAGGTTCAAGTTGGATCTGAAAGATGATGCAACTAAACAAGCATGCACTCATGTTTTCCAGTTTGCTCTGCGACAGTATCGGTACCACCTTAGAAAAATCTCACTTTGAAGGCAAGGCTAACAATGAAATTGCCCAAACATCTCCAGTGGAATATATTACAAATGAAGACTGGACAACCCTTGTTAAACACTGGTCTGATCCAAAGTATCAGGTAGGGTATATGTATTTGATCAGACCACATATTGAACTTGTATTTATGTATGTGCCTTACAAGTGTATCTTCTTCTAGGCTAACTGTTTGAAGAACAAGACCAACCGTTCTAAAGTGAAATTCCAACAAACAACAGGATCTTGTAGCTATATTGCACACTGCGAGGCTCTTGTAAATAGCTGCTAGTTCCTTCTTTTTTCTGTGCCATATTATCATATCTATATTGACTTGTTCCAAATACAGAGGAAAACCCGTGCGGACCAAAAAGAACCTGAACCGAATGTAGTGCAAATCTTCAAGGATTGCCACACCAGCAAGATGAAGGGCATGAGCACACCAGTTCAGGCTGCTATTGTAAGTCCTTACTCCTCCTGCCTTTGAATTGACTGGTACTATGATGTGTTCATTTAACTGCTTGGTTTGCAGCCAATGTCAGTTGCTCTGTTCACTTTTATACATAGTTGTCTTAACGTATCATTTCACCTTACATGGTTTAAAAGAGATGAAGGATATTCTTTTGGTCTTGATCTGTAATCTAGTTGTGATGTTCACGTGCGCATACAATGATACAATAGCCTGTTTGTTTTATATTTGTTTGCCCATGATATGAATGATGTCATACTATGTTCATCCTACTTTAAACCATGTCTCTTTATCCTTAGATGTCAATGGATGTGAGGAAATAGACAATACAGTAGGCATGCTACATGGACATATGTTCCGAAAGTGATTTTATTATGTAGTTGGCACTACAATACATGCTAATGTATTACAGTAGTTCACCAAAATAAGTTATGTATAAACGTGAAACCTAATTTGTTTGTTTTTGTCTCATTAGTAACTTATCTGGTACACTAATCTACAAGTTCAAACTTTCAGCAAGCTATGGAACAAATGATCGAACAGCCACAACCACCTGAAGGTGACGAGGCTACCACATGCACAATGTCACCTCTTGCTGCAGTGCGTCGGTATCTCTCCACTAACAGTGCAAAAAGCACCTTCCTGCGTAATTCTGGGTTGGTTGTCAAGGTAACCTCGTCCAAATCGCCTACTCAACAAAATCTTCCGGCTAGACAGAGTGATATATCTGTGCTCCAGACACAAGTCCAATCCCTAATTGACGTTGTGTCGGAAACAAAAATAGTGGTTGACAAATGTTGTGAGGATATGAATGGTTTTGAAACCAGACTACCAGACATTTGCTTCTTTGTTCAAGAGCAATGGCAGAAAAAGGGGAAGATCGTGCTGCTCCATCAGATTCTACAGCCTGAACATAAGCACTCAGGTCAAATGATCTGTGCTTCTATACATCTGATGGTGCTTTTATCTGCAAGGACTATAAACTTTATGCCAACATGCCTTTTGTTGTATGGTTGGAATTTATTTTGTTGTGATACAACGTATATGATGCTCCCAAAGGTTGCAGTAATTACGATGCTATTTTTGTATAGTGTAGGTTTATCTTAGTAATGTATTCGACCAAAAGCTTCGTAGGAGTCCAACATGCCAACATTCATCGGGCCCATTCCAATTGGGCTAAAAACGAGTCTGGGCCAAAATTTGCATGTAGCCCACTAAAAATATCTGGGCCTAAATCAGCATAAGCTTTCATATTTTTCTGGTAGGCATGTGCCCATAGTGGGCCTTAAATAGGCCTAAACATAATTTGGGCCCTCAGTAATAATAGGCCGTTTACATGTGTAAATATCTCGAGCCCATAAAAAACATGGGCATTTAATAGGCTGAAAGTAAGATTGGGCCCTGATTGTGCCAAATAACCCACTGGTCTTAGCAGGTCGAAATGGTGGCCCATTTACAATGCGAATCATCCACAGGTCAAAATTCAGACGGGCCGTAAATGCACCGACCTACTACACGGGCCTTTAACAGGCCGGAAGTTCGGTCGGGCTTGATTAGTGTCATTTTTATATGGGCCGTTAGTAGGCCCGATGTGGCGTTGGGCCACATATGGCCCATGGATTTCGTCCGACGTTAATAGGCCGAAAGTCACAACAGGGTGAAATTGGCCCAAATCTATGGTGGGCCTCTAACATGCCGAATGTCAAACAGGGCCGAATATGACCCATATCCTTCATGGTCGTTTATGGGCCGAAAGTTTCAATGGCCTATAAATGGGCCCAAATGAAGCAGGACCTTTAACAGGCCGGAAACACACCGGGCCATAATTCGGCCCAAATTCTTAGCGGACTGTTAACGGGCCAGAAGTGACCATGGGCCGTGATGACGACAAGTTTAGGACGGGTCGTTGACAGGACGATTTGACACTAGCCGTACGGGCCTTAATTGAGAATGTTGGGTAAGGGAGTCCTGGATTAGGGGGTATCCGGACAGCCGGATTATATCCTTTGGCTGGACTGTTGGACTATGAAGATACAAGATTGAAGACTTCGTCCCGTGTCCGGATGGGACTCTCCTTAGCATGGAAGGCAAGCTTGGCAATACGGATATGTAGATCTCCTTCCTTGTAACCGACTCTGTGTAACCCTTGCCCCCTCCGTGTCTATATAAACCGGAGGGTTTAGTCCGTAGGACCAAGAACAACAATCATACCATAGGCTAGCTTCTAGGGTTTAGCCTCATCGATCTCGTGGTAGATCAACTCTTGTAATACTAATATCATCAAGATCAATCAAGCAGGAGTAGGGTTTTACCTCCATCGAGAGGGCCTGAACCTGGGTAAAAACATCGTGTCCCCCGTCTCCTGTTACCATCCGCCTAGACGCACAGTTCGGGACCCCTACCCGAGATCCGCCGGTTTTGACACCGACATTGGTGCTTTCATAGAGAGTTCCTCTGTGTCATCATCATTAGGCTTGATGGCTCCTTCAATCATCGATAGCGATGCAGTCCAGGGTGAGACTTTTCTCCCCGGACAGATCTTTGTATTCGGCGGCTTCGCACTGCGGGCCAACTCGCTTGGCCATCTGGAGCAGATCAAGAGTTACTCCCCCGGCCACCAGGTCAGGTTTGGAAGCTTGAACTACACGGCCGACATCCGCGGAGACTTGATCTTCGACGGATTCGAGCCCCTGCCGAGTGCGCCGCATGGTCACGATGAGCATGATTTAGCTCTACCATCGGACAGTGTTCAGGAGACCGCACCGGCATCCGCTCCGACCCTCAATTCAGAGCCAATTGCGCCATCCGTGGACGGGTGGATAGACCCCGCCACGGAGGCCGCCTTCTCAGCGGCGGTCAAGCCGAGTATCGACCTTACCCTTCACGAGAGCTGTGACGCCCAACTGCCTTCCCTAGCCACGGACTCCGAACCGCCTGCGCCCGTGCCTATCAAATCCGACCGGGCGCTGATCATGGAGTTCACCTCCGCGGATATCTTCAGCACTTACCCTTCGGCGACATACTGAACTCATTAAGGTCTCTCTCCTTATCAGAAGAGTCCTGGCCGAACTATGTCCGGCAGGATTGGGATGCGGATGACGAAGAAATTCGCCGCTCACCCACCACCCACTTAGTAGCCACTATCGACGATTTGACCGACATGCTCGACTTCGACTCTGAAGACATCGACGGTATGGACGATGATGTAGGAGACGAACAAGAACCACTGCCCACAGGGCACTGGACAACCACCTCATCATATGATATATATATATATATATATATGGTGGACACACCAAAAGAAGGCAATGGCGACGGGACAGCGGAGGATGACCCCTCCAAGAAGCAACCCAAGCGCCAACGTCAGCAGCGCCGCTCTAAGTCTCGCCAAGGCAAAAGCAGTGATACCGGCACAGGAGATAATAGCACTCCGGACAGTGCCGAAGATGACGAAAATCCCCTCCAGCAAGATTTAGAGCAGGAGGATGGAGAAGCCAGCACTCCCAAGAGAGCGGCAGATGGAGAGGCAGAGGAAGATAATTACATGCCTCCTTCCAAAGACGGGCCAAGCCTCGATGATGACGAATTTGTCGTGCCTGAGGATCTTGTCGAGCAAGAGCGCTTCAAGCGCCGGCTTATAGCCACGGCAAATAGCCTTAAGAAAAAGCAATAGCAGCTTCGAGTTGATCAAGATTTGCTAGCTGACAGATGGACTGAAGTCCTTGCGGCCGAGGAATATGAACTCGAACGCCCCTCCAAGAGTTACCCAAAGCGCAGGTTGCTACCCTGACTGGAGGAGGAAGCATTAAAACCTACATCTCCAACGTATGACGCGGCTGATCGGCCACCTCGTGGCCGCGACAAAGAGGCATTTCTACCAAAAGCTCAGCCCGCACCCCGACGCCACTCAAATAAAAATGTCAAGGCACGGGGAAACACGCTAGACCTGTGAGACATATTGGAGGGCAAAGCAAAACACGCAAGATCGTTCTATGGATCACGAGGGTGCGCCACTACGCGAGACGATAACCGTCACGCCGGATACAGTAAAAGTAAATCCGGCCGGGCCGAACATAGCGGACAAGACTCATTTGAGCTACGTCGCGATATAGCCCAGTACAGAGGCGCCGCACACCCCCTATGCTTCACAGACGAAGTAATGGATCACCAAATCCCAGAGGGTTTCAAACCCGTAAATATCGAATCATATGACGGTACAACAGATCCTGCGGTATGGATCAAGGACTTCCTCCTGCACATCCACATGGCCCGCGGTGACGGTCTACGCGCCATCAAATACCTCCCACTCAAACTCAAAGGACCAGCTCGGCATTGGCTCAACATCCTGCCAGCAGAATCCATTGGCTGTTGGGAATATCTAGAAGCCGCATTCCTCGACAACTTCCAGGGCACTTATGTGCGACCACCAGGTGTCGATGACTTGAGCCACATAATTCAGCAGCCAGAGGAATCGGCCAGGCAATTCTAGACATGGTTCCTGACAAAGAAAAAGTAAATCGTCGACTGTCCGGATGCAGAGGCCCTAGCAGCTTTTAAGCACAACATCCGCGACGAGTGGCTCGCCCGGCACCTTGGCCAGGAAAAGCCGAAATCTATGGCAGCCCTCACGACACACATGACCCGCTTTTGCACGGGAGAGGACAGCTGGCTGGCTCATAGCAATAACATATCAAAGAACCATGGTACTTCGGATACCAAGGATAGCAATGGCAGGTCACGTCGCAACAAACACAAGCGCCGCATCAACAGCGACAATACCAAGGATATGGAAGTAAATGTCGGATTCAGAGGCTCTAAACCCGGCCAGCAGAAAAAGCCATTCAAAAGAAGCACTCCGGGCCCGTCCAGTTTGGACCATATACTCGATCGCTCGTGTCAAATACACGGCACCCCCGACAAGCCAGCCAACCACACCAACAGGGAATGTTGGGTGTTCAAGCAGGCCGGCAAGTTAAATGCCGAAAACAAGGATAAGGGGCCACATAGCGATGACGAGGAGGAGCCCTGGCAGCCGAACACCTGAGGACAAAAGAAGTTCCCCCCACAAGTGCGGACGGTGAACATGATATACGCAACCCACATCCCCAAGAGGGAGCGGAAGCGTGCGCTAAGGGACGTATATGCGTTGGAGCCAGTCGCCCCAAAGTTCAACCCATGGTCCTCCTGTCCGATCACCTTCGATCGCAGGGACCACCCCACTAGTATCTGTCATGGCGGATTCGCCGCACTGGTCCTAGACCCAATCATCGACGGATTTCACCTCACTCGAGTCCTTATGGACGGCGGCAGCAGCCTAAACCTGCTTTATCAGGACACAGTGCGCAAAATGGGTATAGACCCCTCAAGGATCAAACCCACAAAAACGACCTTCAAAGACGTCATACCAGGTGTAGAGGCCCATTGCACAGGCTCAGTCACACTGGAAGTGGTCTTCGGATCCCCGTATAACTTCCGAAGCGAGGACTTAATCTTCGATATAGTCCCGTTCCGCAGTAGCTATCACACACTGCTCGGCCGAACCGCATTTCCGAGATTCAATGCGGTACCGCATTATGCATACCTCAAGCTCAAGATGCCAGGACCTCGGGGGGTCATCACAGTCAATGGAAACACAGAGCGCTCTCTCCGCACGAAGGAGCACACTACGGCCCTCGCAGTAGAAGCACAAAGCAACCTCTTAAGGCAATCCACTAGTTCGGCTATTAAACACCCGGACACCTTCAAGCGCGCCCGGAGTAATCCACGACAAGACCGCCTGGCACGTTCCGAGCTCGCATAGCAATGCGGCCCCCACCGTAGTCCCAGCCAAATGGTGAAATCCATGCCACGCGTACATAATTACACATTGAAAATGCCATGGGCATAGGTGGGGGGGGCACGACTACGGCACGCCCCAAAACGCGGCTCAACTGCACTAGGGGCTTCCTGCTTTGTTATTTTTTCTCTCTTTCAGGACTTTACTCTCTGGAAACACCGTCCGGAAGTACGATTGCCGGACACACGATCCAATAACCAAGGAGGCAGGAAGCTACGTCACACCATGGAACTCCCAGGTGGTCTGTGATAACGAGTGAAATACCTGCTTTAAATACCATTCCGCAGCTTGCCCTTGGAGGGGACATGTCAAATAGTCCTACTTTTTGCTTATCGCACTACTTGTATCATTATGCTTCGATGCACCTTTTTGAATAAACAATGCATAACACTAGTCTATTATAGCATTCTCTATTATATATATATATATATATATATGTTCATTCATGACATTCAGCACCCGTACACTCTGGTACGGCCAATACGCCAGGGGCTTAAGCATACCCCATAATACGGCGTGAGAAGTCCGAACACTTTCGACAGTGCGGCACCCCGAACTTATAGCATTATATGCATCAACTCCGAATCATGTCTTGGGTCAATAGTTGGGTTTGCCCGGCTCCCATGTTTTGGTACCTTACGTTCCGCTATATCGGCTAAGATAGCACTGGGAGAACTACTGCGATTGTGCCCCGGTTCATCTGGGCAAGCACCTCAGTAGAGAAAGCTAAAACTGACTGTCATGATAAGGCGAGAGCTGGTCGCTATTCGAGAGGTCTCGAGTCCCTAAAGACTTATGTCGCTTAGGGCGAGGAGTCGGCTTTGTCCGGCTTAGGCGTGTATAGCGCCCCGAATTCGGTCTTCCGAATACTAGGGGCTTCACCAAAATTTAAAATTATAGACTTCTATGGCTAAGTGAGAGTGATAAAGCATTATAGTCTGATTGCCTTGCTCGTTGCGCTGAGCACCTCCCTCGAAGGACCCAACAATGGGAAAAAGAGTGCTCAGATTTATCCCGAACACCCCAGCACTCGTGGCATGGGGGCAGAAGCCGACGACTGGCCATTTGTCAGATTTGATAAACAGCCGCACAGAAGGTAATATTTTAAATTCAAACAAGCGTTGCATCGCGCATGAACAAGTTTTCATAATACAGGATCACACGAGCAAGTTCATTCAAAAATTACATCCTTCGCACACTCGTCCGCCACAAGACAGGCACCCTTCAGGACACCCTCATAATACATTTCAGGGTGGCGATGCTCCTTGCCCTGCGGCGGCCCCTCCTTCACCAGCTTCTCGGCGTCCATCTTGGCCCAGTGCACCTTCGCACGGGCAAAAGCCCAGCGGGCACCTTTGATGCAGACGAACCGCTTTATGACTCCCAGCTGTGGGCAGGCATCCACAAGCCGCCTCACCTGGCTGAAGTAGCTGTTGGGAAGGGAGTCGCCAGGCCACATCCGGACTATAAGGCCCCTCATGGCCTGTTCGACCGCCTTGTGCAGCTCGACCAGTTGCTTCAACTGGTCGCTCACAGGCATCGGGTGTTCGGTCCCAGTATACTGAGACCAGAACAACTTCTCCGTCGAGCTTCCCTCCTTGGCCTGGTAGTACTTTGCGGCATCCGACATGCCGTGGGGCAAATCTGCGAATGCTCCTGGAGAGCTCCGGACTCGGGCAAGTAATAAGTAATTTACTTTCACATGCTTGCTTTGCATAATGAATGCCTTACCCGCCGCTATCTTCCTCATCGCCTCAATTTCCTGGAGGGCCTTTTGGGCTTCAGCCTTGGCATGCTTTGTGCTCTCGAGGGCCGCGGCAAGCTCGGACTCTCGCGTCTTCGAGTCAAGCTCCAAAGTCTCGTGCTTCTTCACGAGAGCCTGGAGCTCTTGCTGCACCTCGCCCACCCATGCGTCTTGTTCCTCCCGGTCGGTGCCCTCCTTGGCCGCTTTGTTTTCGGCCTTGGACAGCGCTTGCTTCAGGGTCGCCACTTCTATCATGGCCCCTGGCACATCTATGATGATCCTATCATTTTGCAACCACATCTTTCTATATATATATATATATATATAGACAAGGTATTACTTACCTTTGTTCTCCTCGAGCTGCCTCTTGGCAAGGCCGAGCTCTTTCTCGGACCGCTTGAGGTTCTGCTTCTGTGCGGTGTCCTCCGCAGCCAGTGCGGCAGAGGTCAGCAGCGAAGCCTGCATACGCATATAGACATACTTGTATTAGACTCCTACAGATATTATTTGATCCTCTATTAGGCTTTTCTTTGTGAACACCAAATGGAGCATCAGGGGCTACTGTCTATGCAGTAATAGTTTCCTATATTTTAAATACTTACCTCAAAGCCTGTTAGAAGGCTGGCACAGGCTTCAGTTAGTCCGCCCTTGGCGGACTGAACCTTCTTGATCACCGCACTCATAATAGTGCAGTGCTCTTCGTCGATGGAAGCGCCGCGAAGTGCTCCCAGCAGGTTGTCCGGTGCCTCTGGATAGACAGAAGTCGCCAGCACGGGCGGCTTGCCCCTCTTGGCAGGGGGCCGCCTGCCGGAGTCCGGAACCACTGAAGGTTCCGGCGCGGTGTTCGGCCGAGGGCCGAACTTGGTGCCCTCGGGAGTCTTGCTCCCTTTGCGCGTGGAGTCCGGAAGGTCGCCTTGAGGCGCCTCCAGGACTACCTCCCCTCGGTTCGGTGCCCCTTGAGACAATACCTCGACATTGTCCGTAGGGTGAGGAAAGGAGGCGGTAGGAAGTGACTCGCTATTCATATCTGATGAGTCCAAGGAACCATCCGACGAGGATACGTCGATACGGGCTCGGGGCGGACTGCATGATCATATTCGATGTTAGGAGAAGCAGTGCAATAAAAGTATGCTATGAGTTACTCTAGTATCCGAATACTTACGACTTCGCCAGGGGCTTGGCCCTGAGTAACCACTCGTCTTTGTTGTCGGCAGCGGCGGTGGAACAGTTCGGAAGGAGAGTCCTTCCCTTCTTGGACCCTCCGGCCTCCCCGGTTGGGGCGGCCTTCCTTTTCCTGTCTCCCCGGCTGGAGGGGGAGAACCTTCATCTTCCTCCTCCTCGTTTTCATGGGAGGAGTGCGTCTCGGTGTTATTGGATGGCGTCTCGGTGTTATTGGACGATGAGTCCGATACCACCTGGTGTCGGGAACTCTTTCAGGTTCTCGTGGCCTTCTTCTTGATCTTCTTCTCCGGCACCTCATAAGGAGCCGGAGTCCGCATCTCCATCAGGAGAGCGTCTGCAGGGTCTTCGGGCAGAGGGACCGGACAGTCAATCTGCTCCGATGTCTCCACCCAGTCCTGTCAAAGGCATGGGAGCTCAGACCCTGCACATGGTTAAACTATGGAAAATAAATACCCTACGAGATGTACAGAACTTACCGGATTCGCAGGGCGCGCCGCGCTTAGCCCGTGGTCCTCGGTAAGGGGAGGGGGGACCTCGGGGCCCTTGAAAAGCACCTTCCAGACGTCCTTATGCGTCGTGTTGAAGAGCTCGCGTAGAGTCTAGTGCTGGGCCAGGTCAAACTCCCATAAGTTGAAAGCCCGTTGTTGACATGGGAGGATCCGGCGGAAGAGCATGACCTCGACTATGTTGACAAGCTTGAGTTTCTTGCCTATCATGTTCCGGATACACTTCTGGAGTCTGTCCAGCTCCACCGATGAACCCCAGGACAGGCCCTTCTCCTTCTAGGAAGTGAGCCGCGTGGGGATTCCAGATCGAAACTCAGGGGCCGCCACCCAGTTGGTGTCGCGCGGCTCGGTGATGTAGAACCACCCCAATTGCCACCCCTTTATGATCTCCACGTAGGAGCCCTCGAGCCATGTAACGTTGGGCATTTTGCCCACCATGGCTCCGCCGCATTCCGCTTGTTGGATGCCTACTACCTTCGGTTTAACACTGAAGGTCTTCAGCCACAGGCCGAAGTGGGTCCGTACACGGAGGAAAACCTCGCACACGAAGATGAACGCCGAGATGTTGAGGATGAAATTCAGAGCTAGATCATGGAAGTCCAGCCCATAATAGAACATACGGCCATGGACGAATGGATGGAGGGGAAACCCCAGTCCACGGACGAAGTGGGAGAGGAAAACCACCCTTTCGTAAGGTTCCGGGGTAGGGACGATCTTCCCCGCAGCTGGCAGCCGGTGCGCAATATCCATGGCTAAGTATCCGGCCCCGCACAGCTTTTTGATGTCTCCCTCCGTAACGGAGGAGACCCTCCACTTGCCTCCCGCTCCAGACATGTTTGGAGAGGGTTGAGGAGAAGCATGTGGACTTGGGCGTTGGAGCTAGAGTGCGCGGGAATAGATGAGCAAGGAGGAAGAAGGCGTGGGTAGAAAAAGGTGAACCCTTATCCCTTTATAAGGACAGACTAAACTATGCGCCCCCACCAGCCTGGTAAAACTTGCTTATCCCCAAGCGCAGTAATTGATGACCCGGTTGGGTTACCCACGTCCGTATTGATGGGAATCCCGTAATAAGGGGGCACGATCTCTGCTTTGACAAGACGTGCCAAGGGAACCACCTCGCAAAACACACTGAGGTTGGTTGTGGAAAATGATTCGAATGGTGACCTGGCTGTGGTGTGATGTCACACTGTAGAATGCGTCGGCAGATTAGATTTGTGAAAATATTATTCTCTCTATGGTTGTATGTGGAACTTGTTTTGCAGAGCCGGACACGATCCTCGTGTTCAAAATCTTCTATGAAGTATTCGGAGGAGGAACCCGCCTTGCAATGCCGAAGACAATCTGCGCGCCGGACTCATCGTCATTGAAGCCTGGTTCAGGGGCTACTGAGGGAGTCCTAGATTAGGGGGTATTCGGGCAGCCAGATTATATCCTTTGGCCGGACTGTTGGACTATGAAGATACAAGATTGAAGACTTCGTCCCGTGTCCGGATGGGACTCTCCTTGGCGTGGAAGGCAAGCTTGGCAATACGGATATGTAGATCTCCTTCCTTGTAACCGACTCTATGTAACCCTAGCCCCCTCGAGTGTCTATATAAACCAGAGGGTTTAGTCCGTAGGACCAAGAACAACAATCATACCATAGGCTAGCTTCTAGGGTTTAGCCTCTTCGATCTCAGGGTAGATCAACTCTTGTAATACTCATATCATCAAGATCAATCAAGCAGGAGTAGGGTTTTACCTTCATCGAGAGGGCCCGAACCTGGGTAAAAACATCATGTTCCCCGTCTCCTGTTACCATCCGCCTAGACACACAGTTCGGGACCCCCTACCCGAGATCCGCCGGTTTTGACACCGACATTGGGCCTTTAGCTGTGCCGGCCCATTATGGCCTGCAAAATCTTGTGGGCCTTTAGCTGGGACGGCCCATTATGGCCCGCTAAATCTTGTGGGCCTTTAGTTGGGCTGACCCATTTAATCTTTATGGGCCACTTTTGGGCCGGTCCACGTGTCAACCGATCATAGGCGCATCTCGCCCATTGGATGAGTGACACATGTGCCAACGCGAAGCTGACACGTGGTTCCGTCAGCCAATGAGAATTTTACACGTGGAAAATCGGCATTGGTCGTGGCTGTTAGCGGGTTATCGGATCCAAAACTGGACCCGATATGTTAACGGCATTCTGTTACGGTGGATGCCACGTGTCGGTCACCCTTGACGAAAGCACTTCTATGACGCACGATTTATCATCATGGAAGTGGACACTTCCGTGATGATAATTTTGGTAATGTCATGGAACACTTCTACGACAGCACAGGTATGACTATCTTGATTCTGTCATAAAATTGTCATGGATGTACATGCATGACAGAAAACGTGTCCTACTGTGACAAAAACGTATCATCACGGGAGTGTCTTTTTTGTAGTGATGGCATCCCCTCTTTCATCTTCGTTCATCGGTAACCTTACTTGGAGCTATATTTTTATTCACCACATGGTATGTGTTTTGCTTGGAGCGTCATTTTATTTTATTAGTATTTGCTTTCTATTATTTAGAGTAATGTTTTGCATCTTTTATTTCAATAAAAATGTCAAGTATAGCCTTTACCATGCTTATTTCGCAAGTCTATATGTTGTTGTTTGAAAACAAAAAGTTTGCTGTTATGTTTTGAATATTCGTAAATAGTCAGAACATGATAAAATCTTGAAACTTTTACACAATGAGTAACAACAAATTATCTATAGTGTGGTAATTTTCAGATTTTTTGGAGTTAAAGAAGTATGATTCCTCTTGCATTCTTTACAGACTATCCTGTTTTGACAGATTGCTGTTATGATTGCATTGTTTGCATATGTTTGCTTGATTAATGATTCTATTTGAGGATAGGAGTGTTAAATTTGCAGATGCATTTAGCATGCAATGTCAAATTATAATTTTAGCGATTTTCTACAGTAGAGAATGATAAGGTTTAGCATGGATTTATACTAACTTATCTCACGAGTTCTTGTTGGGTTTTGTGTGGATGAAGTTTTTAAGAATTAGGGAAACCGTGATATGAGAGGAATTAAGGAGACACAAAAGCTCAAGCTTGGGGATCCCCAAGGCATCCCTAGTCAATATTCCAATAAGTCTCAAGCATCTAAGCTTGGGGATGCCCAGGTAGGCACTCCGCCTTTCTTCTTCAACAATTATCGGTCAGTTTTCGTTGAGCCTAAGTTTTTGCTTCTTCACATGATATGTCATATCCTTGCAATGTCATTTTATTTTGTTTTGCTTGCTATTTGAATAAAGTATTTAAGATCTGGAATTTTATTTATGAGAATGAGTCTTCACATAGTTACATAATTATTCAACTACTCATTGTGCTTCACTTATATCTTTTGGAGTAGTTTGTCATTTGCTCTAGTGCTTCACTTATATCCTTTTAGAGCACGAAGGTGATTTTATTTTGAAGAAATTGATGAACTCTCCTGCTTCACTTATATTATTTTGAGAGTCTTTAAACAACATGGTAATTTTCTTAGGTTGTGAATTTAGTCCTAATATGATGGGCATCCAAGAGGGATATCATAAAAACTTTCATATTAAGTGCATTGAATACTATGAGAAGTTTGATTCCTTATGATTGTTTTGAGATATGAGGGTGGTGATATTAGAGTCATGCTACTGAGTAATTGTGGATTGTAGAAATACTTGTGTTAAAGTTTGTGATTCCCGTAGCATGCACGTATGGTGAACCATTATGTAACGAAGTTGGAGCATGAGGTATTTAATGATTGTCCTCCTTATGAGTGGCGGTCGGGGATGAGCGATGGTATTTTCCTACCAATCTATACCCCTAGGAGCATGTGCATAGTACTTTGTTTTGATAGCTAATAGACTTTTGCAATAAGTATGTGAGTACTTTATGACTAATGTTGAGTCCATGGATTATACGCACTCTCACCCTTCCACCATTGCTAGCCTCTCTAGTACCATGCAACTTTCGCCGGTACCATACACCCATGAAAACAACCACCATACCTACCTATTATGGCATTTCCATAGCCATTCCGACATATGTTGCCATGCAACTTTCCGTCGTTCCGTTTATTATGACACGCTTCATCATTGTCATATTGCTTTGCATGATCATGTAGTTGACATAGTATTTGTTGCAAAGCCACCGTTTATAATTCTTTCATACATGTCACTCTTGAGTCATTGCACATCCCGGTACACCGACGGAGGCATTCATATAGAGTCATATTTTGTTCTAAGTATCGAGTTGTAATTCTTGAGTTGTAAGTAAATAGAAGTGTGATGATCATCATTATTAGAACATTGTCCCATGTGAGGAAATAAAAAATTCCAAAGAAGCCAATCAAAAAAAGGGAGAGGCCAAAGAAGCCAATCAAAGAGAGAGAGAGAGAGAGAGAGAGAGAGAGAGAGAGAGAGAGAGAGAGAGAAAAGAGAGAAGGGCAATGTTACTATCCTTTTTCCACACTTGTGCTTCAAAGTTGCACCATGATCTTCATGATAGAGAGTCTCCTATGTTGTCACTTTCATACTAGTGGGAATTTTTCATTATAGAACTTGGCTTGTATATTGCAATGATGGGCTTCCTCGAAATGCCCTAGGTATTCATGAGAAAGCAAGTTGGATGCACACCCACTTAGTTTCTTTTTGAGCTTTCATACACTTATATCTCTACTGCATCCATTGCATGGTAATCCCTACTCACTCACATTGATATCTATTGATGGGCTTCTCCATAGCCCGTTGATATGCCTAGTTGATGTCAGACTATCTCCTTCTTTTTGTCTTCTCCACAACCACCATATTCTATTCCACTTATAGTGCTATGTCTGTGGCTGACGCTCATGTATTGCGTGAAAGTTGAAAAAGTTTGATAACGTCAAAAGTATGAAACAATTGCTTGGCTTGTCATCAGGGTTGTGCATGACTTGAGTATTTTGTGTGATGAAGATGGAGCATAGCCAGACTATATGATTTTGTAGGGATAACTTTCTTTGGCCATGTTATTTTGAGAACACATGATTGCTTTGTTAGTATGCTTGAAGTATTATCATTTTTATGTCAATATTAAACCTTTGTTTTGAATCTTATGGGTGTGAACATTCATGCCACAATAAAGAAAAATTACATGGATGAATATGTTAAGTTGCATTCCACATCAAAAATTCTGTTTTTTAACATTTACCTACTCGAGGAAGAGCAGGAATTAAGCTTGGGGATGCTTGATACATCTCCAATGTATCTATAATTTTTGATTGTTCCATGCTATTATATTATCTATCTTGGATGTTTTATATGCTATTTTATATGATTTTTGGGACTAACCTATTAACCTAGAGCCCAGTGCCAGTTTGTGTTTTTTTCCTTGTTTTTGAGTTTGGCAGAAAAGGAATATCAAACGGAGTCCAAATGAGCTGAAAATTTACGATGGTTTTTTATGGATCAGAAGAAGCCCCTGAAGCAAAAGAGTTGGGCCAGAAGAGCCACGAGGCATCCATAAGGGTGGAGGGTGCCCCATCCTAGGGCGCGCCCCCCTGCCTTGTCGTCGCCTCGTGGACCCCCTAACTTGTTCCCAATGCCAAAAATTCCTATAAATATAGAAACCCCCAGAAATAAACCTAGATCGGGAGTTCCACCGCCGCAAGCCTCTGTAGCCATGAAAAACCAATCGGGAGCCCGTTCCGGCACCCTGCCAGAGGGGGAAACCATCATCGGTGGCCATCTTCATCATCCTGCCGCTCTCCATGACAAGGAGGGAGTAGTTCACCCTCGAGGCTAAGGGTATGTACCAGTAGCTATGTGTTTGATCTCTCTCTCTCTCTCTCTCTCTCTCTCTCTCTCTCTCTTGTTCTTGATTTGGCATGATCTTGAGGCTAAGGGTATGTACCAATCGCTATGTGTTTGATCTATAAGTGTCACCCATGAGCTTTGTTATTATAGTTGGATCATATGGTGTTTCTCCCCCTCTCATCTTCTTGTGATGAATTGAGTTTTACCTTTCAGGTTTCACTATTATCGGATTGAATACTATTATGGATTTGAGAACACTTGACAATGTCTTGCGTGGGATACCCGTGGTGACAATGGGGTATTCTATTGATTCACTTGATGTATGTTTTGGCACTCAACTCGCGGATTCCCGAGGTGACATTGGGGTAATATATGCATAGGGCTTGATGCACGTTTTCATCCTTGTTTCTCCGGTAGGAATCTTGGGGCACTCTTTGATGTTCTTTGTGTTGGATTGAATATTATGAATCTGAAGTTGTTTGATGCATATCGTATAATTGACTCACGGATACTTTTGGTGACATTGTAGTATCTAGGTGACATTAGGGTTGATTGATGTGTGTGATATGATGTTATTTTACTATGAACTCTAGGGTTGTTTGTGACACTTATAGGAATAGCTCAATGGATTGATCGGAAAGAATAATTTTGAGGTGGTTTCGTACCCTAGAAGCAATTTCATCTTATGTTCTCCGTGATAGGAACTTTGGAGTGACTCTTTGTTGCACGTTGAGGGATTGCCATATGATTTAATTATGTTATCCTTGTTGAGAGAACTTGTCCTAGCGAAAGTATGAACCCTAGGCCTTGTTTCCAAGCATTGCAATACTGTTTTTGCTCACTTTTGTTACTAGTTACCTTGCTGTTTTTATATTTTTAGATTACAAAAACCTATATCTACTATCCATATTACGCTTGTATCACCATCTCTTCGCCGAACTAGTGCACCTATACAATTTACCATTGTATTGGGTGTGTTGGGGACACAAGAGACACTTTGTTATTTGGTTGCAGGGTTGTTGGAGAGAGACCATCTTCATCCTACGCCTCCCACGGATTGATAAACCTTAGGTCATCCACTTGAGGGAAATTTGCTACTGTCCTACAAAACTCTGCGCTTGGGGGCCCAACACAAGTCTACAAGAAGAAGGTTGCGTAGTAGACATCAAAGAGATTATCCATTTTGTACATGAAATGCATCCAGTTTTTGCCGTAACCCTCTCAACTTTTTAGCACATGGTACGTGGGTGAAATGATGATACCATGCCAACTTTCAACCTTTTCAGAGATCATTTTGTAGTGCTTTTCAACTTCAGGGTCATTTAGCTCGGAAAAAAACAGTAAATGCATGAAAAATAGCAAATGAAGTTAGAAAGGGTTGAAAATTGATGACATGGATTTGAATGGTGCATACTGAATGCACAAAAAGTCTGGAGTTGAAATAAGTTTTAAAAAATGAAATGCCTTTGTAACAGATGAGTTTTTGTCCAAAACCCTGATACTTCGAAAGAGATTGTCCATTTTGTACACGAAGTGCATTCAGTTTTTGCCTTAACCCTCTCAAATTTTTAGCACATGGTACATGGGTAAAATGATGATACCATTCCAACTTTCAACCTTTTTAGAGTTCATTTTGTAGTGCTTTTCAATTTGGGAGTCATTTAGCTCAGACAAATTCAATAAATGCATGGAAAATAGCAAATGAAGTCAGAAAGGGTTGAAAATTGACGATGTGGCCTTGAATGGTGCATATTGAACACATAAAGTCGGGAGTTGAAATAAGTTTTAAAAAATGAAATGCCTTTGTAACAGATGAGTTTACGTCCAAAACCTTGATATATACTTCGAAAGAGATTGTCCATTTTGTACATGAAGTGCATCCAGTTTTTGCCGTAACCCTCTCAACTTTTTAACACATGGTACGTGGGTGAAATTATGATACCATGCCAACTTTCAACCTTTTCAGAGTTCATTTTGTAGTGCTTTTCAATTTTAGGGTCATTTAGCTCAAAAAATCAGTAAATGCATGAAAATAGCAAATTAGTAAATGCACATGGGCGCATGTCCATCAGCGTCATTCAGAATTGTCCGCCAGGACACTTTCCAAAGATTACTTTTAAATCCTTGACCATATCAAGTATGTCACGACCAGTACGGTGGCGAGGCTTCTTCCGGTGATCTGCCTCACCTTTGAAATGCTTGCCTTTCTTTCTTATGGGATGCCTGCTTGGAAGAAATTGATGATGTCCCAGGCACACATTATTCTTACAATTATCCAAATATATACTGTCGGTATCATCTAAACTGTGTGTGCATGCACGACATCCCTTGTTTGTCTGTCTTGAAAGGTTACTGCGAGCAGGCCATTCATTGATGATCACAAACAGCAATGCATGTAGGTCAAATTCCTCCTGACTATGCTCATCCCATGCACGTACACCTTTTCATTCCATCTCTGTAAGAGTTCTTCAACTAATGGCCTTAGGTACAGATCAATGTCATTGCCGGGTTGCTTAGGGCCTTGGATGAGCACTAGCATCATAATGAACTTCTGCTTCATGCACAACCAAGGAGGAAGGTTATACATACATAGAGTCACAGGCCAGGTGCTATGATTGCTGCTCTGCTCCCCAAAAGTATTAGTGCCATCTGCGCTTAGACCAAACCATACGTTCCTTGCATCATCTGCAAAGTCCTCCCACTTTCTCTTGATTTTTCTCCAATGCGACCCGTCAGCGGGTACTCTCAACTTCCCATCTTTCTTACGGTCTTCTTTGTGCCATCGCATCACTTGGCATGCTCTTTGTTTTGGAAGAAATGTTTCAACCATGGTATTATAGGAGCATACCACATCACCTTGGAAGGGATCTTCTTCCTGGGGCGCTTGCCCTCAACATCACCAGGGTTATCGTGGCTGATCTTATAGTGCATTGTGCCGCATACCGGGCATGCAGTCAAATCCTCGTACTCATCGTGGTAGAGGATGCAGTCATTAGGGCATGCATGTATCTTCTACACCGCTAATCCTGGAGGGAAGACAACCTTCTTTGCTTCATATGTACTGTCGGGCAATTCGTTGTCCTTTGGAAGCATCTTCTTTAACATTATCAACAACTTTTCAAATCCCTTGTCAGATACACCATTCTCTGCCTTCCATTGCAGCAATTCCAATGTGGTGCCCAGCTTTTTATTGTCAGCTTCGCAATTTGGGTACAACAATTTCTTGTGATCCTCTAACATGCGCTGCAACTTTGGCCTCTCCTTTTCACTTGCGCAATTTCTCTTTGCATCGGAAATGGCCCAACCAAGATCATCAGCGGGCTCATCTGATGCCTCTTCTTCAGCTTCTTCCTGCATTGCCGGCTCAGCTTCTTCCTGCATTGCCGGCTCAGCTTCTTCCCCCGTTGTTGTTGTACCAACGTATTCAGGGAACCCATGGCCAGGATAGCTGTCGTCATCCTCTTCTTCTTCATTTTCATCCATTAAGACCCCTCTTTCTCCATGCTTGGTCCAACAGTTATAGCCGGACATGAAACCAGACTCAAACAGGTGGACGTGAATGGTTCTTGAGTTAGAGTAATTTCAACCATTCTTATAGTCAGCACATGGACAACACATAAAACCATTTGCCCGCTTGTTTGCCTCAGCTACAAGCAGAAAAGTATGCACGCCCTTAATGAACTGGGGAGAGCATCGGTCATCGTACATCCATTGCCGGCTCATATTCATTACACAACACAGAAAAAACGTTCATACATAAAGTTCATACATACTTATTCTCATAAAACAACATACAAACTCTCTAGCTAAAGCATTTAAATGCAACAACAAAAGCGATCAAGATCGCAACTAAGGTAACAATTTATCCAACAGCATAATGATACCAAGCCTCACTATCAATGGCATATTTTCTAATCTTTCTAATCTTCATGCGCATTGCATCCATCTTGATCTTGTGATCATGGACGACATCGGCAACATACAACTCCAATTCCGTCTTCTCCTCCTCAATTCTTTTCAATTTTTTCTTCAAGTAGTTGTTTTTTTTCAAATAAATTTAACCTCTCGACAAGAGGGTTAGTTGGAATTTCCAGTTCACATACCTCCTAGATAAAAATATCTATGTCAACTTGATGGGCATAATTTGTCGTAAACATGAAATGCAACAAATAGTTATAAAAGAGAGTATACCACATCCGAAACATAAATCGGACGAGGGCCGACGGGGACGGATATCAAAACCATGCCACTATGTATAACAAACAATGCACGAGTAAGAAACTTATACAAGTAACTATCTAAATCACACAAACATGATTTTTTATATATAAAAAGGATAAGAACAAGAGGCTCACCAAGGTAGTGCGGGCGACAGGACGGTGCGGGCGATCGACGGTGGTTAGGACGGGGACGGGAAGGCACTAAGTAAACCACACTTACATGTGCAAACTAAGAAGTTAATCTAAGCTCAAATTGCATATAAATCAAATAAATTACCACATATAAATACTCCCAAACTAAAACCCACAAATCACTATACTTATAGAGCATTGTAAGAGCTATTCTAGCAATGAGAGATGAAAGGACAATGTTGCTAACCTTTGTGAACACTTGGATGGATGGGGTGCCTTTAAATCTTCACAAATTTTGGCAAAATGGAGGATGAGCTCGAGAAGAGGGGAAGAACAGAGGAGAGGAAAGGGGAAGAACAGAGAGCTCGCGGGCTGGACGAAGGGTTTATGTAGGGGCACATTTAGTCCCAGTTGGTTATACAAACCGGGACTAAAGGTACACCTACAGTATCGGTTCGTGACACAAACCGGTACTGGAGGTTCAAAAAACCGGGACTAATGATTCCCGCCTCCCTAGCCGTTGGAACCGGCACTAATGGTCACATTAGTAACGACCCGTTTACAAAACATGACTAATGTGGCTCACGCAAAGTAGTTTTTCTACTAGTGTGTGAGCTTGCGGGCCCCTCACGGCACCTCTTAACCTAATTCCACCTCTATAAATTCCCAAATATTCCCAATATACCAGAGAGCCACCCTAAACACTTTTTTCGCCACCGCAAGCTTTTTTTTCTTCCGCGATCCCATCTTGAGGCCTTTTTCGGTACTCTACTAGAGGGGGAATCGATCACGGAGGGCTTCTACATCATCCTTGTTGCCTTTCGATGATGCGTGATTAGTTCACCATAGACCTACGGGTCCATAGCTAGTAGCTAGATGGCTTCTTCTCTCTCTCTTTGATCGTCAATACAATGTTTTCCTCGATGTTCTTGGAGTTCTATCCAATGTAATCTTATTTTGCGGTGTGTTTGTTGGGATTTGATGAATTGTGGGTTTATGATCTGAATATTAATTTACAAATATTAATGGAGTCTTTTCTGAATTTTATTATGCATGATTGTTGTAGCTTTGTATTTCTCTATGATCTATCCATTTGGTTTGGCCAACTAGATTGATTTATCTTCAGTGGGAGAGGTGCTTTGTGATGGCTTCAATCTTGCGGCGCTCTATATCCAAGTGAAAAAGTAGGGGACAAGACATGTATTTTGTATTATTGCCATTAAGGGTAAAGCGACGGGGTTTATTCATATTGATTGGGTTTGGTTTGTCTGCATCATGTCATCATTCTTAACGCGTTACTCTGTTTATACTTAATACCCTAGATGCATGTTGGATAGCGGTCAATGGGTGGAGTAATAGTAGTAGATACAGGCAGGAGTTGGTCTACTTGTCTCGGTGTGATGCCCATATACATGATCATTCCGTTGAATATCGTCATAACTATGTGTTTTTCTATCAATTGACCGACAGTAATTTGTTCACTTATCGCATGCTATGTGCTTGAGAGAGAAGCCTCTAGTGAAAACTATGCCCCATAGGTCTACTTTTATCATATATAAACACAAAATACCTTGTTGCATTTTTCTATTTTCTTTTATTTTTGTTTGCAATTTATCTATCTACCACTGCGAGATTTAATCCTTGCAAGTAACCACCAATGGGATTGACAACCTTCTTATTTGTGTTGCGTGCAAGTATTTGCTTTTGTGTGTGCATGTGCTATTGTAGCGACCCGACCTCAAACGGTTAAGTCTCTGTGCTTCAGTGTCATACCTGGATCGGTAATGCTGACACACACAGTACTCGAGGATTTATAACGGAGTAGCAATCACACACTTATTACATCGAATGTCTCCAAAGAGAACTTATTACAATAAATATGGCTTAAGCCCATCTAATACGATAACAGCGGAAGGCTTGGAAGATAAAGTGTCTCCATCAACTCCAATGGCATTGCTGAGTTGCACGAAAACGACCTAACGAACCTTACCCTTCGTCTGAAAAGTCTGCAACATAATACGTTGCAGCCCGAAAACGGGTCAGCACATGGAATATGCTGGCAAAGTAACACAGTAGAGCAAGAACATAATAATGCTATCACTACATGCATATTTGGCTGGTGGAAAGCTCTATGGTTACAGTTTTGCGAAAAGCCAATTTTTCCCTACAACAAAGGAATAGATTTTAATGTAACTATCATGGTAGTTGAAACATCATTGAGAAGGTTCCTCCAACTCAATCCCAAATAAAGTAATTATCAACCCAACAATATTAATTTAGAGTGATGAGATACCTAAGATACTCCAAGTACTAGATACTCAAGATGTCCATAACCGGGGACACGACTAACCATGATTAGATTGTACACTCTCCAGAGGTTTGCACACTTTTCCCCACAAGACTCGATCTCCTTCGTTGGATTTCTCGCACTACAAGATGTTTGAGAAACGGATGACCGAGACACAGCCTTTCAGAAACATTAACTCTCTACTCCGGGTAGACCATACCAAACCTACAACCCACTACCTGCTGATCTACCTCTTCGAGAGCTTCACGTAACTTACTCACTATGCTAGAGCCCATAATAGCTTGTGTATGCACATGGGAGTTTCTAGCATGAATCATCTTAGTTCCCTTTGAGTCTGGGTGGCGGTCCATAGGAAGATCACACGGGTACTCCAGGATTTCCAAAAAGACAGGCAACACTGGGTACTCCAGGTGCCTCAATCCACCCAGATGTGTATTTAAGTTGCCACCTTAAGTTGAACCATTAATTATCAATCTCACATCTATCATGGATTTCACTCACCCAAACCACGTCTACGAGCATAGCATATAAGCAACACGTAGAAGTAACTCCCAAGAGTTTGAATGTAACAGGGCAATAGGTTCTACCTCATCAACTACTTCCCAACCCACATATTAATAACATCCTAATAATGCAATGTTTGAGGATTGGAACGAATGCATAAAACTGGGTGATAAAGGGATATGATCAAAGTGTTACTTGCCTTGCTGACGATCCGCGTAACCTAGAGACTCCAAATAACATGCTTCCCACTCCGGGAATTCTATTGCAAACAAACAATAGCATACATAAGCAAACAAGCAAAAAGCACGGGTAAAACTCAAATAAGAAGGTCTAACCAGAAAGTTCAACTTAAGAACTCCGGTTTGCAAAAAGAATCAAATCAAACGGAGTAACGAAACTGAAACGTTGAAAGAAACAAGATCCATTTACTAATCTGGACCTAGGTCAAATTTTACAGTAGCAAAAGCTTGTTCAAGTTGGTTAAATGTAAAGAGGGTATCGAGACGAAGATCTAGGCGCGCCTGATTTCGACAAACGAGCGAAAAGATAAAATAGAACGAAAATTGGATCAAAAATCGTGATTAGAAATAAACGCGGGAAAATCCGATAAAAGAAAACTAACGAACAGGCTAACGAACGAGCGTTCGTTGTTTGTAACTAACAAGCGAAAACCGTTTTTAAAACGAACGTACGGACGGGCGTCCGCTAAATAGAAGAACCGGGAAAAACCGGCGAACTAATCTAAAAAAACGAATTAGGGTTTTTTTCTAAAAAAACGAATTGGTTTTCTTTTAAAAAAACGGTGGTGAAGAAACGGCATGGTACCTCCGGCGAGGCTTCGGCGAGGCGAGGCTCGGGCGACGGGGCGGCGGGCTAGCGGGGCACGACGCGACGAAGCGGCGGCGACGGCAGCGAGGCGGTGACGCGGGAGGCGGCGGCGCGTGGCTCGGATCGGGAGCGGGCTGCGGCGGCGGGGGCGGGGTTTGTGGTGGTGGCGGGGGGCTCGGGCGGCGTATATAAAGGGCGGGGGAGGGATGGCTTGGAGGAGGGGCAGGCGGCGGGGGAGGAGTCCGGCTCGGACTCTGTCCGAGTCGATGGCGGCGCCGCGCGTGGCTCCGCGCGGGAGACAGCGGTGGCGGGAGATGGGCCGACCCGGCTGGGTCTCGGCCCAGTCGGCGCCCGAAGCTTTTTAAAAAAAACAATTCCGCCAAACAGAAAATAAATTCTAGAAAATAAAATAAAAAACTAAAAATTCCAAAACAAATTTTCACCGTCTAAATAGAATATTTAGAACGAGGTGAACATTTTCTTGGCCCTAAAATGCAATTTTGTAAACGTGCAATTTTTCTAATGCAAATAAAATCAAATATTTGATTTTAATATTTTTCCTCCAATATTTCAATTATTTTTGGAGAAGTCATATTATCTCCTCTCATATACTTTAATATGAAATATTTTCGGGGAGAAAAATAATTAAAACCAAAAATCCTCGTTTCAAAATTTGACAAAAATCAAATTTGAAACCCGGGGAAATCCCCAACTCTCTCCAAGGGTCCTTGAGTTGCTTAGGATTTCGAGGATCGCGAGACGAAATGCAATAAAATATGCTATGCAAGAATGATCTATGTATAACATGCCAAATTGAAAATTTGGGATGTTACAAACCTACCCCCTTAAGATGAATCTCGCCCTCGAGATTCGGGTTGGCTAGAAAATAGGTGTGGGTGGTATTTGCGAAGATCATCCTCTCGTTCCCATGTGGCTTCATCCTCGGTATGATGGTTCCACTAAACTTTGCAAAACTTAATGACCTTGCTGTGGGTGACTCGACTGACAAACTCCAAAACTTGACTAGCTTCTCCTCATAAGTCAAGTCATTGTCCAACTGAATCGCCTCCAAGGGTACGGTATCTCTTAGCGGTATGTCGGTCATCGCAGCATGGAACTTCTTCAACTAGGAAACGTGAAACACATCGTGAACTCCTGACAGTCCTTCAGGTAACTCCAACTTGTAGGCAACTTCTCCCATCCGTTCCAAAACACGATACGGTCCTACAAATCTCGGGGCTAACTTTCCCTTAACTCCAAAATGTTTCACTCCTCACAAGGGTGACACTCGCTGGTATGCTCTACCTCCAATTTCATAGGTTACCTCCTTGCATTTCGAATCTGCAACTCTTCTGTCTGGACTGAGCTATCTTTAGTCTATCTCGAGTCAGTTTAACTTTCTCCTCAGACTATTTGATCAAGTCTGGTCCAAACTATTGTTGATCTCCAACTTCATCCCACATTAACAATGTTCTGCACCTTCGTCCATACAGGGCTTCGAACGGTGCCATCTTCAAACTGGCTTGGTAACTATTGTTGTATGAGAACTCTGCGTAGGGAAGATTGTCATCCCAACTAGATCCATAATCTAGCGCACAGGCTCTCAACATGTCCTCCAGAATCTGGTTGACTCTCTCGGTCTGTCCATTCGTCTGCGGGTGAAATGTTGTACTGAACTCCAATCTCGTTCCCAAGGTCTGGTGTAACTGATGCCAAAACTTTCAGGTAAACTGCGTTCCTCTATCGGATACGATGGTCCTTGGCACTCCATGCAGACATACGATCCTGTACATATATATCTTGGCCAACTTCGCACTTGTATAAGTTGTTTTCACTGGGATAAAGTGTGCCACTTTGGTCAAGCTGTCAACTACTACCCATTAGAATCATAGCCTGATTTGGTCCTGGGCAATCCGGTGATAAAATCCATGCCAAGTTTATCCCACTTCCATTCGGGTATCGGCATAGGCTATAACAATCCTGCTGGCTTTTGATGCTCTCCCTTCACTCTCTGGCATACATCACATACGGCCACATACTCGGCGATATCCTTCTTCATCCCTGTCCACCAAAAACGTTCCTTCAAATCCAAATACATCTTGGTGTTTCCGGGGTGTATCGAGTATGGTGAGTCACGAGCCTCCTGAAGTATTAACTTCCTGATCTCTGTGTTATTGGGCACATAAACACGGTCCTCAAACCATAAGTGTCGTGCTCATCCTCATGAAAACCTTTGGCGTTCCTTCTCTCATTTTCCCTTTTATCTATGCAATCTCTTTGTCCTCCTTCTGAGCTTCTCGAACCTTTCCTAATAATGTAGAATCAACCTCCATTGTTGCAACAAAACCACTAGGAACAATCTCCAAACGTAGTTCCCGGAGATTCTCTGCTAACTCCTTCGGTAATCCCATGCTCTCTAGGGTATTAACATAACTCTTCCGGCTCAAAGCGTCTGCTACGACATTGGCCTTTCCTGGATGATAGTGCAGCTTCATGTCGTAATCCTTTCTGAGCTCCAACCATCTTCTCTGCCTAAGGTTCAGTTCCTTCTGCGTGAAGATGTACTTCAAACTCTTATGATCCGTGTACACATCACAATGATTTCCAATAAGGTAGTGCCTCCAAGTCTTCAACGCATGCACTACGGCTGCTAGCTCCAAATCATGCGTGGCATAATTCAATTTGTGTGGTTTTAGTTGTCGTGAGGCATACGAAACAACTCTTCCGTCCTGCATGAGCACACTTCCAAGTCCTAAGTGAGAGGCGTCGCAATACACTTGGAAATCCTTATGTATATCTAGCAATGTCAGCACTAGGGCTGTAGTCAAACGTTTCTTCAAATCCTAGAAACTTGCCCCGCAATCTTCCGTCCATTTAAACTTGGTATCCTTCTTCAATAATTTTGTCATTGGCTTCGCAATCTTGGAAAAATTCTCAATGAATCTCCGATAGTATCCTGCGAGTCCAAGAAAACTGTGGATCTCGCTAACTGAAGTGGGTGCCAACCATTCAGTGACTGACTGAACCTTGGTGGGGTCTACTGCTATACCTTCTCCTGATATAACATGTCCAAGGAACCTGACTTTCTTCAACCAAAACTCACATTTGCTGAACTTGGCATACAACTGATGTTCCCTGAGTTTCTCGAGAACTAAACGCAAATGCTCCTTGTGTTCCTCTTCATTCTTCGAATATACCATTATATCATCAATGAACACCACTACAAACTTATCCAAATATTCCATGAACACCTTGTTCATCATGCTCATGAAATAGGCAGGGGCGTTAGTCAGTCCAAACGACATGACCGTATATTCGTATAACCCGTACTGTGTGGTGAATGCTGTCTTTGGTATATCCTTCTCTCGTATCTTCAACTGATGGTATCCTAATCGCAGATCGATCTTCGAAAACACCTTAGCTCCTTGCAGCTGGTCAAACAGATCATTGATCATCGGCAATGGGTACTTGTTCTTAATCATCACTTCATTCAAGGCCCTATAATCAACAACCATTCTTAGGGACTTATACTTCTTCTCAACCAAAAGCACCGGGGCTCCCCATGGTGATGAACTCCGTCGAATGTAACATTTCTCCAATAACTCCTTGATCTGTTTCTTAATCTCCTCGAGATCATTCGCGGGCATCTGATAGCGTCTCTTGGATATTGGCCATGTGCCTGGCAATAGGTCAATCAAAAACTCAATGTCTCGATCCGGTGGCATGCCTGGTAACTCCTCTGGGAAAACATCCGGGTAATCCTTTACTACAGGTACTTCTTCCTGAACAACTCCCGTGAGGGTATTTACTTGGCTCCTTCTAGGCACATGCCTAGATACATACTTGATCCTTTTTCCCTCCGGGGTGGTGAGACAAATTGACTTACTAACACAGTCAATGCTTCCTCCATACTTTGACATCCAGTCCATGCCTAATATCACATCCAATCCTTGTGACTCCAAGATAATTAGGTCGGACGGAAAAACATGGTTGCCAATGGTTAGGGGTATCTGGTCGCACCATCGACTAGCCATATATTTTGTTCCAGGTGAGCTTACTAGAAAAGGGGTCCTAAGGGTTTGGGTCGGTAGTTTAAACTTATCCACGAATTCCCTTGATATGTATGAATGCGATGCACCAGTATCAAAAAGAACAAGAGCGGTAAATGACTTAACCAAAAACTTACCTATAACCGCGTCTGGCTGCTCTTCAACCTCCTCCACGTTAACATGGTTCACTTGTCCTTTGTTGAATGGATTGGGCTTCTTCCCAGCGCTCCCATTTCTGTTTCCATTCTTCCCTTCAGGGCACTCTATGGCATAGTGTCTAGTCTTCCAGCACTTGAAACAAGTAGCGTGGCTTAGGTCTCTCTTGGTGGGTGTGGCTGGATTGGGGCGGTTCTGATTGTTGCTTGCTCCATTCCCATTTCCATTCCTTGGGCCAGTATTATTATGGTTACTTCCTCCATTATGGGGGTGGCCTCCATGGTTATGAAAAAGACCTCCCGAGTTCAGGGTTAGGCAAGGCTTCTGCTGAGCTCCTGAGTTATACCTCCCTTGTCCATACTTCCTCTTACGGCTCTCAATCTGCTGCTGCTTCCCTTCAATCATAAGAGCCTTATCTACCAACTCCTGGTAGTTGGTGAATGTTGCCACCATCAACTGCATGCTCATCTCATCATTCAGCCCTTCCATAAACTCCTCCTTCTTTGCGGCATCTGTGGCCACATCATCAGGGGCATAGCGAGATAACTTGCTAAACTCATCCGCGTACTGAGCCACAGTACGGTTCCCCTGGTGTAAGTTGCGAAACTCACGCTTCTTCAAATTCATGGCTCCAGTTGAGACATGGGCTGTACGGAAGGCTTA
Source organism: Triticum monococcum (assembly GCA_034509565.1). Taxonomy (NCBI): domain Eukaryota; kingdom Viridiplantae; phylum Streptophyta; class Magnoliopsida; order Poales; family Poaceae; genus Triticum; species Triticum monococcum. Next base: position 142,025,638 of record CM067841.1, on the reverse strand, counting down.
CTAAAATTGGTCCCATGTCACCATGGCTATAGGGTAGGTGACAGTGTAATTCTCCCACCATGATGTTGCTGGTCCATCCAACTAATGTGCGGCAAAACGCACCTTCTCAACATCAGTACATCCTGTAGTGGTTAACTCCCTTCCAATCCTGGGGAGCCAATCATCTGCTACTATGGGCTCGGTGCTACTGGAAAACACCGGCGGCTGCAACCTCAGAAAACGGGCTAAGTTGTCAACTGGTGGTGGTGGTGGTGGATTGTTATCGTTGTTGTTGCCTTGGTTCTGAACTAACAACTGCATCATGGTATTCTGTTGCTGGATCAACTGAGTGAGCTCCGGTGGGAAAGCAAATCTGGGGTCACTTCTCGAAGGCATCTGATGGGTTTAGAGGGGAGAGATTAGAATAGAATGAGGTCTATTGAGAAAGCACTACCCGTATGCACATGAGACAAACACAATCATTTCACTCAATCAATCAAGCAAGGGCATACAATCGATATAGAACCATCGCAAAAGTGCACGGACTACTCTATTTACATGGTGGAATACTACTACTGATGTGGTGGTCTACTAAAAATATTCCTCGGTTGCAGACTCCATGATATCTGCTCCAGCTTCGTCCTCAAAGTCATCATCACTCAGGTCGGAGTTGGTGTCGTCGATGATGATGTAGTCCTCTGGGCGAATCTCCTTGGGTTCTTCGTCTTCTTCTGCTGGTGTGGGGTCTCCCATGAATATTCCGATCTTCTTAATAAGGTCGTCATTCTTCTCCACTAGTATGATGATTTCCTCCTCATAATCTTCACGTGTAGCCTTGAGTTCTTCCTCCAGCTCGATGATCCTACTCTTCGCCTTCTTCAAGTCCATCATGTCTGCGCACATTTGGTTCTCCCGACGTCGAATGTGCTGGTTTAACTCCTGGATGAAAGCTGCAATGGATCTATCCTTCCTGGTGTTGATCATCTCCCATTGCTCATCTCGGCGCCCACGGATCTGTTAGATAGTATCCTTAAGCTCCTTGTGATAAACTTCTCCAATGCATCCCATGGTGATGTGAGCTGCCATACTCTTTCCTAAACTCCAGGTTGGTGCATCAAAGGAAAAATCTATGGGTTTAGTGACTAGCGTGAAGGTTCTTCCTGGAACTTGTACTTGAATCATCCAGCGCTCCTCTTCTGGTAAGGTGGCGTTGTATGTCCCGGTGAAGCTTGGTATTCCTATGTTCAGGTACCTAGTGACTTCTTTCAAGCGTCGTCCAAAAGGTGCTTCTTCATCCGGTTGTGCAAACTTGTTCCTTGCATCCGCCATCCTAAAGAGTAGAAAATGGAGGAGTCAGAAATGAGAAGAGAATAGTAATCTATGGCTTTTAGCTTAGTGATCGTGTCCTACACTCAGCGTGTGCTCTGATACCATCTTGTAGTGACCCGACCTCAAACGGTCAAGTCTGTGTGCTTCAGTGTCATCCCTGGATCGGTAATGCTGACACACACACAGTACTCGATGATTTATAACAGAGTAGCAATCACACACTTATTACATCGAATGTCTCCAAAGAGAACTTATTACAATAAATATGGCTTAAGTGAAGGAAATATGCCCTAGAGGCAATAATAAAGTTATTATTTATTTCCTTATATCATGATAAATATTTATTATTCATGCTAGAATTGTATTAACCGGAAACATAATACATGTGTGAATACATAGACAAACAGAGTGTCACTAGTATGCCTCTACTTGACTAGCTCATTAATCAAAGATGGTTATATTTCCTAACCATGAACAAAGAGTTGTTATTTGATTAACGAGGTCACATCATTGGTTGAATGATCTGATTGACATGACCCATTCCATTAGCTTAGCACCCGATCGTTTAGTATGTTGCTATTGCTTTCTTCATGACTTATACATGTTCCTATAACTATGATATTATGCAACTCCCGTTTACCGGAGGAACACTTTGGGTACTACCAAACGTCACAACGTAACTGGGTGATTATAAAGGAGTACTACAGGTGTCTCCAATGGTAGATGTTGGGTTGGCGTATTTCGAGATTAGGGTTTGTCACTCCGATTGTAGGAGAGGTATCTCTGGGCCCTCTCGGTAATGCACATCACATAAGCCTTGCAAGCATTATAACTAAGATGTTAGTTGTGAGATGATGTATTATGGAACGAGTAAAGAGACTTGCCAGTAACGATATTGAACTAGGTATTGGATACCGACGATCGAATCTCGGGCAAGTAACATACCGATGACAAAGGGAACAACGTATGTTGTTATGCGGTCTGACCGATAAAGATCTTCGTAGAATATGTAGGAGCCAATATGGGCATCCAGGTCCCGCTATTGGTTATTGATCGGAGACGTGTCTCGGTCATGTCTACATTGTTCTCGAACCGTAGGGTCCGCGCGCTTAACGTTACGATGACAGTTATTATGAGTTTATGCATTTTGATGTACCGAAGGTTGTTCGGAGTCCCGGATGTGATCACGGACATGACGAGGAGTCTCAAAATGGTCGAGACATAAAGATTGATATATTGGAAGCCTATGTTTGGACATCGGAAGTGTTCCGGGTGAAATCGGGATTTTACCGGATTACCGGGAGGGTTACCGGAACCCCCCGGGAGCCAAATGGGCCAACATGGGCCTTAGTGGAAAGTTGAAAGGGCAGCCCACATAGGGCTGTGCGCCTCCCCCCTCTCGCTAGTCCTATTAGGACTAGGAGAAGGTGGCCGGCCCCCCTCTCTCCCTTTCCCACTTGGGAATCCTAGTTGGACTAGGATTGGAGGGGGAATCCTACTCCCAGTGGGAGTAGGACTCTCCTGCGCCTCCTCTCCTGGCCGGCCAGCCCTCCCCCTCTCATCCTTTATATACGGGGGTAGGGGACACCTCTAGACACACAAGTTGATCCTTGAGATCGTTCCTTAGCCGTGTGCGGTGCCCCCTGCCACCAAATTCCACCTCGATCATACCGTTGTAGTGCTTAGGCGAAGCCCTGCGTCGGTAGTACATCAAGATCGTCACCACGCCGTCGTGCTGACGGAACTCTTCCTCGACGCTTTGCTGGATCAGAGCCCGAGGATCGTCATCGAGCTGAACGTGTGCTAAGAACTCGGAGGTGCCGGAGTAACGGTGCTTGGATCGGTCGGATCGGGAAGACGTACGACTACTTCCTCTACGTTGTGTGATCGCTTCCGCAGTCGGTCTGCATTGGTACGTAGACAACACTCTCCCCTCTCATTGCTATGCATCACCATGATCTTGCGTGTGCGTAGGAATTTTTTTGAAATTACTACATTCCCCAACAGTGGCATCCGAGCCTAGGTTTTATGGTTTGATGTTATTTGCACGAGTAGAACACAAGTGAGTTGTGGGCGATACAAGTCATACTGCCTACCAGCATGTCATACTTTGGTTCAGCGGTATTGTTGGACGAGACGACCCGGACCAACCTTACGCGTACGCTTACGCGAGACCGGTTCCCTCGACGTGCTTTGCACATAGATGGCTTGCGGGCGACTGTCTCTCCAACTTTAGTTGAACCGAGTGTGGCTACGCCCGGTCCTTGAGAAGGTTAAAACGGAGTCTATTTGACGAACTATCGTTGTGGTTTTGATGCGTAGGTGAGATGAGTTCTTGCTTAAAGCCCGTAGCAGCCACGTAAAACTTGCAACAACAAAGTAGAGGACGTCTAACTTGTTTTTGCAGGGCATGTTGTGATGTGATATGGTCAAGGCATGATGCTAAATTTTATTGTATGAGATGATCATGTTTTGTAACCGAGTTATCAGCAACTGGTAGGAGCCATATGGTTGTCGCTTTATTGTATGCAATGCAATCGCGATGTAATGCTTTACTTTATTACTAAGCGGTAGTGATAGTCGTGGAAGCATAAGATTGGCGAGACGACAACGATGCTACGATGGAGATCAAGGTGTCGCGCCGGTGACGATGGTGATCATGACGGTGCTTCGGAGATGGAGATCACAAGCACAAGATGAAGGCCATATCATATCACTTATATTGATTGCGTGTGATGTTTATCTTTTATGCATCTTATCTTGCTTTGATTGACGGTAGCATTATAAGATGATCTCTCACTAAATTATCAAGAAGTGTTCTCCCTGAGTATGCACCGTTGCCAAAGTTCGTCGTGCCCAGACACCACGTGATGATCGGGTGTGATAAGCTCTACGTCCAAATACAACGGGTGCAAAACAGTTGCACACGCAGAATACTCAGGTTATACTTGACGAGCCTAGCATATGCAGATATGGCCTCGGAACACGGAGACCGAAAGGTCGAGCGTGAATCATATAGTAGATATGATCAACATAACGATGTTCACCATTGAAAACTACTCCATCTCACGTGATGATCGGTTATGGTTTAGTTGATTTGGATCACGTGATCACTTAGAGGATTAGAGGGATGTCTATCTAAGTGGGAGTTCTTAAGTAATATGATTAACCGAACTTAAATTTATCATGAACTTAGTCCTGGTAGTATTTTGTAAATCATGTTGTAGATCAATAGCTCGCGTTGTTGCTTCCCTGTGTTTATTTTGATATGTTCCTAGAGAAAATTGTATTGAAAGATGTTAGTAGCAATGATGCGGATTGGATCCGTGATCTGAGGTTTATCCTCATTGCTGCACAGAAGAATTATGTCCTTGATGCACTGCTAGGTGACAGACCTATTGCAGGAGCAGATGCAGACGTTATGAACGTTTGGCTAGCTCAATATGATGACTACTTGATAGTTTAGTGCACCATGCTTAATGGCTTAGAATCGGGACTTCAAAGACGTTTTGAACGTCATGGACCATATGAGATGTTCCAGGAGTTAAAGATAATATTTCAAGCAAATACCCGAGTTGAGAGATATGAAGTCTCCAACAAGTTCTATAGCTAAAAGATGGAGGAGAATCGCTCAACTAGTGAGCATGTGCTCAGATTGTCTGGGTACTACAATCGCTTGAATCAAGTGGGAGTTAATCTTCCAGATAAGATAGTGATTGACAGAATTCTCTAGTCACCATCACCAAGTTAGTAGAACTTCGTGATGAACTATAATATGCAAGGGATAACGGAAACAACTCCCAAGCTCTTCGTGATGCTGAAATCAACGAAGGTAGAAATCAAATTAAACATCAAGTGTTGATGGTTGACAAGACCACTAGTTTCAAGAAAAGGGCAAAGGGAAGAAGGGGAACTTCAAAAAGAATGGCAAGCAAGTTGCTGCACAAGTGAAGAAGCCCAAGTCTGATCCTAAGCCTGAGACTAAGTGCTTCTACTGCAAAGGGACTGGTCACTGGAAGCGGAACTACCCCAAGTGATTGGCGGATAAGAAGGATGGCAAAGTGAACATAAGTATATTTGATATACATATTATTGATGTGTACTTTACTAGTGTTTATAGCAACCCCTCAGTATTTGATACTAGTTCAGTTGCTAAGAGTAGTAACTCGAAACAGGAGTTGCAGAATAAACAGAGACTAGTTAAGGGTGAAGTGACGATGTGTGTTGGAAGTAGTTCCAAGATTGATATGATCATCATCGCACACTCCCCTATACTTTCGGGATTAGTGTTGAACTTAAATAAGTGTTATTTGGTTTTTGCGTTGAGCATGAATATGATTTGATCATGTTTATTGCAATACGGTTATTCATTAAAGTCAGAGAATAATTGTTGTTCTGTTTACATGAATAAAACCTTCGATGGTCATACACCCAATGAAACAAGTTCGTTGGATCTAGATCGTAGTGATACACATATTCATAATATTGAAACCAAAAGATGCAAAGTTAATAATGATAGTGCAACTTATTTGTGGCACTGCCATTTAGGTCATATTGGTATAAAGCACATGAAGAAACTCCATGCTGATGGGCTTTCGGAATCACTTGATTATGAATCACTTGATGCTTGCGAACCATGCCTTTTGGGCAAGATGATTAAAACGCCGTTCTCCGGAACAATGGAGCAAGCAACAGATTTGTTGGAAATCATACATACTGATGTATGTGGTCCGATGAATATTTAAGGCTTGCAGCGGGTATCATTATTTTCTGACCTTCACAGATGATTTGAGCAGATATAGGTATATCTACTTAATGAAATAGAAGTCTGATACATTTGAAAAGTTCATATAATTTCATAGTGAAGTGGAAAATCATCGTAACAAGAAAATAAAGTTTCTATGATCTGATCGTGGAAAAGAGTATTCGAGTTACGAGTTTGGTCTTCAGTTAAAACAATGTGAAATAGTTTCACTACTCACGCCACCTGGAACACCACATCATAATGGTGTGTCCGAACGTCATAACCGTACTTTATTGGATATAGTGCAATCTATGATGTTTCTTACCGATTTACCACTATCGTTTTTGGGGTCATGCATTAGAGATAGCTGCATTCACGTTAAAAAGGGGCACCATCTATATCCGTCGAGACGACGCCTTATGAAGTATGGTTTGGCAAGAAACCAAAGTTGTCGTTTCTTGAAGTTTGGGGTTGCGATGCTTATGAGAAAAAGTTTCATCCTGATAAACTCAAACCCAAATCGGAGAAATATGTCTTCATAGGATACCCAAAGGAGACTGTTGGGTACACCTTCTTTCACAGATCCTAAGGCAAGACATTCGTTGCTTATAATGGATCCTTTCTAGAGAAGGAGTTTCTCTTGAAAGAAGTGAGTGGGAGGAAAGTAGAAAACTTGATAAGGTAATTGTACCTTCTACCTTATTGGAAAGTAGTTCATCACAAAAATCTGTTCTTATGACTACTACACCAATTAGTGAGGAAGCTAATGATGATGATCATGTAACTTCAGATCAAGTTACTACCGAATCTCGTAGGTAAACCAGAGTGAGATCCACACCAGAGTGGTACGGTAATCCTGTTCTGGAGGTCATGTTACTTGACCATGACGAACCTACGAACTATGAGGAAGCGATGATGAGCCCAGATTCCGCAAAATAGTTTGAGGCCATGAAATCTGAGATATGATCCATGTATGAGAACAAAGTTTGGACTTTGGTTGACTTCCCGATGTTCGGCAAGCAATTGAGAATAAATGGATCTTTAAGAGGAAGACGGACGCTGATAGTAGTGTTACTATCTACAAAGCTAGAATTGTCGCAAAAGGTTTTCGACAAGTTCAAGGTGTTGACTACGATGAGAGCTTCTCACTCGTATCTATGCTTGAGTCTGTCCAAATCATGTTAGTAATTGCCGCATTTTATGAAATCTGGCAAATGGATAAACAAAACTGCATTCCTTAATGGATTTATGAAAGAAGAGTTGTATATGATGCAACAGAAGGTTTTGTCAATCCGAAAGGTGCTAACAAAATGTGCAAGCTCCAGCGATCCATCTGTGGACTGGTGCAAGCATCTCGGAGTTGGAATATACGCTTCGATAAGTTGATCAAAGCATATAGTTTTATACAGACTTGCGGTGAAGCCTGTATTTACGAGAAAGTGAGTGAGAGCACTACAGCATTTCTGATAAGTATATGTGAATGACATATTGTTGATCAGAAATAATGTAGAATTATTCTGTAAAGCATAAAGGAGTGTTTGAAAGGAGTTTTTCAAAGAAAGACTTCGGTGAAGCTGCTTACATATTGAGCTTCAAGATCTATAGAGATAGATCAAGACGCTTGATAAGTTTTTTTTCAATGAGTACATACCTTGACAAGATTTTGAAGTAGTTCAAAATGGAGCAGTCAAAGAAAGAGTTCTTGCCTGTATTATAAGGTGTGAAATTGAGTAAGACTCAAAGCCCGACCACGGCAGAAGATAGAAAGAGAATGAAAGTCATTCCCTATGCCTTGGCCATAGGTTCTATAAAGTATGTCATACTGTATACCAGATCTATTGTATACCCTGCACTGATTTGGCAAGGGAGTACAATAGTGATCTAGGAGTAGATCACTGGACAGCGGTCAGAATTATCCTTAGTGAAATAAGGATATGTTTCTCGATTATGGACGTGATAAAAAGGTTCGTCGTAAAGGGTTACGTCGATGCAAGTTTTGACACTAATCTAGATGACTCTAAGTCTCGTTCTAGATACATATTGAAAGTGGGAGCAATTAGCTAGAGTAGCTCCATGCAGAGCATTGTTGACATAGAAATTTGCAAAATACATGTGGATCTGAATGTGGCAGACCCGTTGACTAAGATTCTCTCACAAGCAAAACATGATCACACCTTAGTACTCTTTGGGTGTTAATCACATAGCGATGTGAACTAGATTACTAAATCTAGTAAACCCTTTGGGTGTTGGTCACATGGCGATGTGAACTATGGGTGTTAATCACATGATGATGTGAACTATCGATGTTAATCACATGGTGATGTGATCTAGATTATTGACTCTAGTGCAAGTGGGAGACTGAAGGAAATATGCCCTAGAGGCAATAATAAAGTTATTATTTATTTCCTTATATCATGATAAATATTTATTATTCATGCTAGAATTGTATTAACCGGAAACATAATACATGTGTGAATACATAGACAAACAGAGTGTCACTAGTATGCCTCTACTTGACTAGCTCGTTAATCAAAGATGGTTATGTTTCCTAACCATGAACAAAGAGTTGTTATTTGATTAACGAGGTCACATCATTGGTTGAATGATCTGATTGACATGACCCATTCCATTAGCTTAGCACCCGATCGTTTAGTATGTTGCTATTGCTTTCTTCATGACTTATACATGTTCCTATAACTATGAGATTATGCAACTCCCGTTTACCGGAGGAACACTTTGGGTACTACCAAACGTCACAACATAACTGGGTGATTATAAAGGAGTACTACAGGTGTCTCCAATGGTAGATGTTGGGTTGGCGTATTTCGAGATTAGGGTTTGTCACTCCGATTGTAGGAGAGGTATCTTTGGGCCCTCTCGGTAATGCACATCACATAAGCCTTGCAAGCATTATAACTAAGATGTTAGTTGTGAGATGATGTATTATGGAACGAGTAAAGAGACTTGCCAGTAACGAGATTGAACTAGGTATTGGATACCGACGATTGAATCTCGGGCAAGTAACATACCGATGACAAAGGGAACAACGTATGTTGTTATGCGGTCTGACCGATAAAGATCTTCGTAGAATATGTAGGAGCCAATATGGGCATCCAGGTCCCGCTATTGGTTATTTACCGGAGACGTGTCTCGGTCATGTCTACATTGTTCTCGAACCGTAGGGTCCGCGCGCTTAACGTTACGATGACAGTTATTATGAGTTTATGCATTTTGATGTACCGAAGGTTGTTCGGAGTCCCGGATGTGATCACGGACATGACGAGGAGTCTCGAAATGGTCGAGACATAAAGATTGATATATTGGAAGCCTATGTTTGGACATCGGAAGTGTTCCGGGTGAAATCGGGATTTTACCGGATTACCGGGAGGGTTACCGGAACCCCCCGGGAGCCAAATGGGCCAACATGGGCCTTAGTGGAAAGTTGAAAGGGCAGCCCACATAGGGCTGTGTGCCTCCCCCCTCTCTCTAGTCCTATTAGGACTAGGAGAAGGTGGCCGGCCCCCCTCTCTCCCTTTCCCACTTGGGAATCCTAGTTGGACTAGGATTGGAGGGGGAATCCTACTCCCAGTGGGAGTAGGACTCTCCTGCGCCTCCTCTCCTGGCCGGCCAGCCCTCCCCCTCTCATCCTTTATATACGGGGGCAGGGGACACCTCTAGACACACAAGTTGATCCTTGAGATCGTTCCTTAGCCGTGTGCGGTGCCCCCTGCCACCAAATTCCACCTCGATCATACCGTTGTAGTGCTTAGGCGAAGCCCTGCGTCGGTAGTACATCAAGATCGTCACCACGCCGTCGTGCTGACGGAACTCTTCCTCGACACTTTGCTGGATCGGAGCCCGAGGATCGTCATCGAGCTGAACGTGTGCTAAGAACTCGGAGGTGCCGGAGTAACGGTGCTTGGATCGGTCGGATCGGGAAGACGTACGACTACTTCCTCTACGTTGTGTGATCGCTTCCGCAGTCGGTCTGCGTTGGTACGTAGACAACACTCTCCCCTCTCGTTGCTATGCATCACCATGATCTTGCGTGTGCGTAGGAATTTTTTTGAAATTACTACGTTCCCCAACATTAAGGACATCTAATACGATAACAGCGGAAGGCTTGGAAGATAAAGTGAGTCCATCAACTCCAACGGCATTGCTAAGCTGCACGGCGATGACCTAACGGATCTTACTCTTCGTCTGAAACTTCTGTAACATAATACTTTGCAGCCCGAAAATGGGTCAGCACATGGAATATGCTGGCAAAGTAACACAGTAGAGCAAGAACAGAATAATGCTATCACTACATGCATATTTGGCTGGTGGAAAGCTCTATGGTTACAGTTTTGTGAAAAGCCAATTTCTCCCTACAATAAAGGGATAGATTTTAATTTAACTATCATGGTAGTTGAAACATCATTGAGAAGATTCCTCCAACTCAATCCCAATTAAAGTAATTATCAACCCGGCAATATTAGTTTAGAGTGATGAGATACTTAAGATACTCCAAGTACTAGATACTCAAGATGTCCATAACCGGGGACCTGGCTAACCATGATTAGATTGTACACTCTGCAGAGGTTTGTGCACTTTTCCCCACAAGACTCGATCTCCTCCGTTGGATTTCTCGCACTACAAGATGTTTGAGAAACGGATGACCGAGACACGGCCTTTCAGAAATGTTAACTCTCTACTCCGGGCAGACCATACCAAACCTACAACCCACTACCTGCTGATCTACCTCTTCGAGAGCTTCACGTAACTTACTCAACTATGCTAGAGCCCATAATAGCTTGTGGCTGCACACGGAAGTTTCTAACATGAATCATCTCAGTTCCCTTTGAGTCTGGGTGGCGGTCCATAGGAAGATCACACGAGTACTCCGGGATTTCCAAATAACAGGCAACACTGGGTACTCCAGGTGCCTCAATCCACCCATATGTGTATTTAAGTTGCCACCTTAAGTTGAATCATTAATTATCAATCTCACATCTGTCATGGATTTCACTCACCCAAACCACGTCTACGAGCATAGCATATAAGCAACACGTAGAAGTAACTCCCAAGGATTTGAATGTAACAGGGCAATAGGTTCTACCTCATCAACTACTTCCCAACCCACATATTAATAACATCCTAATCATGCAATGTTTGAGGATTGGAACAAATGCATAAAACTGGGTGATAAAGGGATATGATCAAAGTGTTACTTGCCTTGCTAACGATCCGCGTAACCTAGAGACTCCAAATAACACACTTCACACTCCGGGAATTCTATCGCAAACAAACAATAGCATACATAAGCAAACAAGTAAAGAAGTATGGGTAAAACTCAAATAAGAAGTTCTAACCAGAAAGTTCAACTTAAGAACTCCGATTTGCAAAAAGAATCAAATCGAACAGAGCAACGAAACTCAAACGACGAAAGAAACAAGATCCGTTTACTAATCTAGACCTAGGTCAAATTTTACAGTAGCAAAAGCTTGTTCAAGTTGGTTAAACAAAAAGAGGGTCTCGAGACGAAGATCTAGGCGCTTGAATCACCTGATTCCAACAAATAAGCGAAAAGATAAACTAGAACGAAAATCGGATCAGAAATCGCGATCAGAAATAACCGCGGGAAAAATCTCATAAAAGAAAACTGACAAACAGGCTAACGAACGAGCGTTTGTTGTCTGTAACTAACGAGCGAAAACTGTTCGTTAAAACGAACATACGGGCGTCCGCTAAATAGAAGAACCGGGAAAAACCGGCGAACCGATCTAAAAAAACTAACTAGGTTTTAAAAAAACGAATTGGTTTACTTTTAAAAAAACGGCGGCGACGAAATGGCGTGTAACCTCCGTCGAGGCTCTGGCGAGGCGGGGCTCGGGCGACGGGGTGGCGGGCTAGCGGGGCAGCGGCGGCGCGACGCGCTCTTGCGGCGACGGCGGCGAGGCGGCAGCGCAGGAGGCGGCTGTGCGCGGCTCGGCTCGGGAGCGGGCCGCGGCGCCGGGGGGGGGGGGGGGGGGTTGTGGTGGTGGCGGGGGGCTCGGGCGGCGTATATAAAGGGCGGGGCGGGGTGGCTTGGAGGAGGGGCAAGGCGGCGGCGGTGGAGGAGTCCAGCTCGGACTTTGTCCGAGTCGGCGGCAGCAGCACGCGCGGCTCCGTGCGGGAGACGGCGGTGGCGGGAGATGGGCCGGCCCGGCTGGGTTTCGGCCCAGTCGGTGCCCGAAGCTTAAAAAACAATTCCGCCGAATAGAAAATAAATCCTAGAAAATAAAATTAAAATCTGAAAAATTCAAAACAAATTTTCACAGTCTAAATAGAATATTTAGAACGAGGTGAACATTTTCTTGGCCCTAAAATGCAATTTTCCAAATAAAATCAAATATTTGATTTTAATATTTTTCCTCCAATATTTCAATTATTTTTGGAGAAGTCATATTATCTCCTCTCATATACTTTAATATGAAATATTTTCGGGGAGAAAAATAATTAAAACCAAAAATCCTCGTTTCAAAATTTGATATAAATCAAATTTGAAAACTGGGGAAATCCCCAACTCTCTCCAAGGGTCCTTGAGTTGCTTAGGATTTCGAGGATCGTGAGAAGAAATGCAATAAAATATGCTATGCAAGAATAATCTATGTATAACATTCCAAATCGAAAATTTGGAATGTTACAGCTATTCATGAGGCTTTGTGTGATCATCCTACTAGATTGATAACCTTATTTCTTAACCAAGGGAAATACTTATCTCTATTGTACTGCATCATCCTCTCCTCTTCGGGGAAATCCCAACGCATATCACAAGTAGCATCCTCATGCACAGTACAAGGCTGCCACCTTATCTGGGCCATACTATTTACCAATTTTGGCTCACTTATATGAATATGTCGCTAGCAACTGTATGACAGAGAACCTAGCTCGACATGATTAGTGATAAATCAAGGTGGCACAATCATACAGGGACAGACATAGGTAAGCCAGCAAAGCCCGTGCCGGTCATCAACATGTGTAACTGAGTCATGGAACGCGACAAGGACTCTGGGAAGCACATCAAGACATTTCCCGGTCGAAACAGGTACAAACATAGGAGCAATGTAGGATACATGTCGGTCAATCAGTGTGTTTTGGAGCAATAGCGAACTACCAAGGCTTAGTGGAAACACAAAGAAGCATATCCATGTAAGAAGGGCTACCAACGGTGTAAAACTAGGTGTCGAATATGATCTAGTGGAGGAAGAACTGTGGTGAAGATGGAGATGGTTGCTATGGAGATGGGAAATGGTGGCGGCTAGGGTTGATGAAGATGGCTCTGTTCTGGCTTTGCTCTCAGCTCTTCTGTTAACATTTTGGCATCGACCCCTTTATAAAAGTTGTTCAGGTGGACGAGGAGCATCGATTTCCATGCCATCTGACGGCTCATACGAGTGCTCACGGTCGCACGGGGCATTGTCTTTTGCTTTGGAATTGCTGGTGCGCCTCCTCCTGATTTCTTATATCTCCTCCTTTACTCCTTTCCATGTACTCACTTGATTTCGTCCATATTTATCCCATTTACTGTAGAAACACAATAAGAGATGATTTGTGGAATCCTTTGCATTCATTAGTCATTAGTGGCAATATTGGAGTGAATATCTCGGTTTCAATGAAATATATCAGTTTAAACTGAGGGTAGATGAGTGTAAAAATATCACTCATCAACTATCCCCAAGCTTAAACTTGGTTGCCCTCGAGCAACATATAGAGAAATACGAATCATAAGAAACTCAGTTGTTTAAACCAAAATAACGAGAAGGTTTTGGTTCACTTTGATAGGTATGCCTAGATAGCCCTCTGCTTCTTGACATGAAAACTTAGCATAGCTGTAGATGTGGCATGATTATTATGTAAGTGTTAGTGAAGCAAAGATAATCAACTAAAAGTTTTTGATTTACTAGATAAAACAACTTTGCAACACTCAATTCTATTTCCACTAGGTAACACTTGCTTGCCAGGAATGCACGGAAGAGTTTTTCTTTGATGAGGCCATTAAAACAGAATTATGAGTGAAAGGCATACAAATACAAACATGATACTGGAGTGCCCATAAACATTTTTTTTGAAAAGGGGAATATATTAATACCACGAAGATACCAATTACGCACAGCCTCTACACCTACAAGATGTCACAAAGACATCTAGGATGCACACAACCAAAGGAAAAAAGAAAGGTCCCGCCACATCTATTGACTCCTCTCAATAGCAAAACACCTATCACCACCTAATACAACACCTGGAAAACATAAAAGGTCTCCAAAAGCAACGCCTTCAATAAGGTAATAATGCACAAGCACCATCGTTGCCCGATCCAAGATCTTAGGTTTTCATCCTAAAGAAAGTTCATGCTCTCAAAACAATTACTTCAACAAGGCAATCGCCAGGCACAGCCAATGAAGGTCAAACCATAGGTTGGCACTCGAGGAGTATCACCAAAAATGAAATCCGCCAGTGTTGCCGCCCCCACTTATTACTACTGCTCTTGAGAGTTATCTGACACCTGACTGACTCCATCGCCTCCAAGGCTCCGTCCGTCTAACTGATCCTCCAATCTCAGTCATCATGACCTTCTCCACCGTTGTCTTCACCATGGAAACCGAGATGCCGACATGTCCCAAGGTGTCATCAACCAGTAGAGCTTCGTGCAACGCGCCCTCAGAACCTCATAGGAAGATATGAGCATGCACGACTGGAATCTAACCGATCCAGATATCACGAGCAAGATGTCTGCCGGCCGGCTTGGAACACGTCGATGGCCAGATCGAGGAGGACCGATCATGCAGGATGTTGCTGTGATGCGAGAAGAGTACGAGGACCGCCACCTTATCATAATGGCAACAACCCCCCATGCCGCCCCGATCCAGCCTACCAGCATCAGGCCGAGCATCGACACCACCATGGTACCTAGCAGCCGGCACCGTCAGGTACCACGCGCCAGCTCATAAGCACTTTGTTTCAATCATTGTTTGTTGGAACTTTGGTTGTCACGTGAAGGGATTATGCCACATAAATGATCATGCATAGAGTTCTGTTGTGGCTTAATTTTGGGAACTATTGATATTGACCGAACCTTGTGGCGAGATCTGATCTGTTGTTGTGGCCCGATCTTTCAAGACACTAGTCCTTTTTTTCGAATACGCACAAGCATGCGTATCATTCCTTAAAGAACGAGGGGGAAAGACTCCCCAAAAGTCATCTATACACGGAGTATTTACATGCCGGTTTTACCGACACTACCAAAACCAAGCCCCTTATGAAGGAAATATGCCCTAGAGGCAATAATAAAGTTATTATTTATTTCCTTATTTCATGATAAATGTTTATTATTCATGCTAGAATTGTATTAACCGGAAACATAATACAAGTTGTGAATACATAGACAAATAGAGTGTCACTAGTATGCCTCTACTTGACTAGCTCGTTAATCAAAGATGGTTATGTTTCCTAACCATGGACAAAGAGTTGTTATTTGATTAACGGGATCACATCATTAGATGAATGATCTGATTGACATGACCCATTCCATTAGCTTAGCACCCGATCGTTTAGTATATTGTTATTGCTTTCTTCATGACTTATACATGTTCCTATGACTATGAGATTATGTAACTCCCGTGTGCTGGAGGAACACTTTGTGTGCTACCAAACGTCACAACGTAACTGGGTGATTATAAAGGTGCTCTACAGGTGTCTCCAAAGGTACATGTTGGGTTGACGTATTTCGAGATTAGGATTTGTCACTCCGATTGTCGGAGAGGTATCTCTGGGCCCTCTCGGTAATGCACATCACTTAAGCCTTGCAAGCAATGCAAATAATGAGTTAGTTGCAAGATGATGTATTACAGAACGAGTAAAGAGACTTGCCGGTAACGAGATTGAACTAGGTATTGGATACCCACGATCGAATCTCGGGCAAGTAACATACGGAAGACAAAGGGAACAACGTATGTTGTTATGCGGCCTGACCGATAAAGATCTTCGTAGAATATGTATGAGCCAATATGGGCATCTAGGTCCCGCTATTGGTTATTGACCGGAGATGTGTCTCGGTCATGTCTACATTGTTCTCGAACCCGTAGGGTCCGCACGCTTAAGGTTTCGATGACAGTTATATTATGAGTTTATGAGTTTTGATGTACCGAAGGAGTTTGGAGTCCCGGATGAGATCGGGGACATGACGAGGAGTGTCGAAATGGTCGAGACGTAAAGATCGATATATTGGACGACTATATTCGGACATCGAAAAGGTTCCGAGTGATTCGGGTATTTTTCGGAGTACCGGAGAGTTACGGGAATTCGCCGGGAGAAGTATTGGGCCTTGATGGGCTTTAGTGGGAAGAGGAGAAAGGGCCTGCTGCGCCCCCCCTCCCCTCTAGTCCGAATTGGACTAGGGAAAAGGGGGCCGGCCACCTTTCCTTCTCCTCCACTTCCTTCTCCCTTCCTCCCCTCTTGGTGGACTCCTACTAGGACTTGGAGTCCTAGTAGGACTCCACATCCTGGCCGCACCTAGCCTTGGCCGGCCTCCTCCTCCTCCATCCTTTATATACAGGGGCAGGGGGCACCCCATAGACACACAAGTTGATCCACGTGATCTTATTCTTAGCCATGTGCGGCGCCCCCTGCCACCATAGTCCTCGATAATATTGTAGCGGTGCTTAGGCGAAGCCCTGCGAAAGTAGTACATCAAGATCGTCACCACGCCGTCGTGCTGACGGAACTCTTCCCCGACACTTTGCTGGATCGGAGTCCGGGGATCGTCATCGAGCTGTACGTGTGCTAAGAACTCGGAGGTGCCGGAGTAACGGTGCTTGGATCGGTCGGATCGGGAAGAAGACGTATGACTACTTCCTCTATGTTGTGTCAACGCTTCCGTTGCGATCTACAAGGGTACGTAGATCATGCTCTCCCCCTCGTTGCTATGCATCACCATGATCTTGCGTGTGCGTAGGAATTTTTTTGAAATTACTACGTTCCCCAACACCTTATACTCTAATTCTCACCCTCCCACCTCGCTACCTCTCCCTCTACCAGTGGTCCTTCATCTCCACCCTTAAATAATCTCGCCTTATCCCATAGCCTGGCCTCTTCCGTGATCTTCTGCCTCACTCTCGAGATGGAAGGTGTTGCGCCGTTGAAGACGACGTCATTCCTGTGCTTCCAGATCAGCCACATTACCAGTAGGCACTTTGCTCGTGTGGCTCTCTTGTTCTGCCCAGCTGAATCTTGCCTAACGCACCACTCCCTTAATTCCTCGCCTACAAGTGGCTCCAAACTCGGTCTGCATGTGATCGCTCCCAGCCAATGCCAAATCTGCCTCACAAACACACACCCCAGAAGGAGGTGTTGGATGGTTTCCTCCTCCTGACTGCACAATGGGCAAGAGTCTTGATGGGGTAGTCCACGTCTGGCAAGCCTATCCGAGGTCCAGCATCTGTTCTTTAGGGCAAGCCATGAGAAGAAACGACAGCGAAGCAGAGCCCTGGAGTCCTACGTGAACTTGGCCTCCGGAGAAACTTCCATACCCATGAACCTCACTGCATAGGCCGAACGCGCAGAGAATTGACCATTGCTCTCCCAACTCCAACGCACTGTGTCCTCTACATTCTCCATGAGCTGTGTCTCCACCACTCTCGACCAGAGCTCCAGGAATTGAAGTAAAGC
Source organism: Triticum monococcum (assembly GCA_034509565.1). NCBI lineage: Eukaryota > Viridiplantae > Streptophyta > Magnoliopsida > Poales > Poaceae > Triticum > Triticum monococcum. The sequence goes on along the minus strand of CM067841.1, from coordinate 142,007,898 downwards.
TCCTGCCGACAGTTCTGTTCCAATGCTTGCTACCCAGCTGTTATTGTTGAGTGCCTCCGAGACCGTCATCGACTGCCTAATTCTTTTCGGGATCCTGTCATAGATCCATGGTGCGATGTCGCAAACCCTGTATCCCTCCAACCACTTATCTTCCCAGAAAATTGTGGATTTACCGTCGCCAATGGACGAAATTGCTGCCACTTGCATCAGAGCATTTGCCTCCGCCGGAACCTTGATTTGGAATTCTGCCCCATGGTCGTTGCTTGTCATACTTCTGCAACCAAGGCCATCGTGCTTGAAGCGCTTTGTTTAGCCATTTCAAGTTCGCAATTCCCAGACCTCCCGCCCATTTGGGCGTGCACACCACCTCCCAGGATACCGAGCAATTTCCACCCTGAGCCTCTTTCTTACCACACCATAGGAACCCATGGCAAATTTTGGTTAGCGTCGAAAGTGTCTTAGCTGGCAGATCCAGTGCCAACATGGAGTGCATCGGGATTGCGCTCAGCACCGACTGGATAAGCAACAACCGGAGTAACCTCTCGCTCGCGCACGCGATGTACGCGAAGTAGAGGGATTGAACCTTACAATCCAACACGAGAAAATCAATCTCGACGATGGTACTCACGTGCAAAACTATTTCCTTGCAAGGAAATCGTAGCATGGAGGTTTTCTAAAGCTTCCTCCAAAAGTTAGGATTTTCTCGACAGCTTTCCCCAAAACTTGATATGGATATTTACCCTATAAACACCATCATGTTTATTCACAATATATAACCTGAAATTTACAAAAGACTCGATTGATATTATATAATAGTCACACGTCCTAACTAGCTTGGAAAGCAAGCACATGGTATGTACTTAGAAAGAATATAACGCCTAGGCATAAGCTAAACCCACTTGATCTAGTATTTAGGAGAACAAAAACTACTAGTATTTTTTGTGCAACCATCGCGGGCTTCAGTTTTGGTGCTGGTGGACCCCATCCAATTTCATCTGCACCTTCTGCTTTTTAAATCAAAACGGACTCCTCATATCAATTTCATCCACACCTTCTTGCAAACCAACATGTAGTTGGATGGTTAGAGAAATTGTGGTATCTTCAGCCTATCAAGGTTCAAGTCTTGATGCTTGCATTTATTCCTGAATTTATTTCAGGATTTTCGGCGATGCACATTTAGTGGGAGGAGATGTTCCCGTTGACGACAAGGTGCCTACGGTAAGTTCGTAAATTTCAAGATGATATGCCGGCCCAGTCTTTTGAAAGTACTCATAGAGATAGGATGTGTATGTTTATAAAAGTGAGTATATGTGCGTGTATATGAGCGCTTGTGTCTGTACTGATGTTCAAAAAAAAGTTCTCTATGGTGATAAACAGTCGTGGCAAGGGAAACACTGAATACCAGCCTCCTTGACGCCTCCTCCTAAACGTGGTTTACCATAAGAATTAAAATATTCTCTTTTTTTATTTTCTGTTGATGCATGCACGTCCAAACCTGAAGAAGCTAATATCAAACTGAACAAGTTTCTCTTCTTTGTCTATGCACATCATATGCAACACATTAGCATGCATGCACGTAGTATTTACTAGTGGCTTCTCAGCGTTGTAACTTAGCCCCTCTCACGCATATACAATGTATTTTTGCACACCATCAGCTTTAGGCAAAACAACAATGACCCCAGTATTTAAATTACATGTGGTCGTATTAATGGATTATGGGTGAGCTTAGGCCCATATAAGACAATAATCTCTGGTTAATTTCTAAGACCCATACATGTGTACGGCAAGTGATGGGAAGTGTAATAAGTTTAGTATCATACTGCTACAGTAAGAAGAGTGAGACCTCTTTATATGAGCTGCTCTATCACTTGCTATTGGGAGATTGGGTCTTAATATTTCCAACACGTATCAACTATGGATCTTGATATTTGTCTCTTTTGAGCTCTCATGATCCGTTCCTGGTATTTACCATATACACACATATTTAAGAGAAAGCTGAATAATATTCGATTGTAGTGTTGCCACTAGAAACTCTGGTGGATCGTTCACTGGCCAGCGGAGTTCTCAACATAACATAAAAAAAGGTGACAAATCCACATTTACACACCTACACATGTAGATAGGAGCAGGGTCAGGGCACTAGCGAGAAGTTAAAGCACCATATAAGAGATACATCACATATTTTTTGGCATAATCTCGCTCACCCTTCAACTAAGTTTCTCTAAACAATTTAATTCAGAAGTGCTATCAAGTCTATTAAAATTAACAATATGGATTTGAGCATTTCTAACATCATCTTCTATACAATTTTTTCTCAACACCCAAGTCTTTGAAGACTTTCTCTTGTGCATGGTTATTCTTAGGTATGATTAGTTTCTTTTAAAAACAATCCCACCACAAGTCTCGGTTATCTAGATTAAATAGAACAAAGGCTACAATTTTTTTCATCCACTAGAACAAAACCTTTGTCTTAATCATCAAGACTAACTCCCTCTTACACACATCAGTCATACTACTACCACATCTATTCTAAGCATTTCAAGTGCAAAAAATGGGAGTCGCAGGACATACCTTCACGGTTATGAATGTACACACTTTTCTTCCTTATGCTTGCATTCCTCGTTGTCCGGCATAGATCAACTCCTCTAAAATATAAACAAGAATGCAAACGAACTCCAAGGGGCAAAAAGAAAAGAACAAAGCAAAGCTTATTCTAGTTTTGGGTTTTTGAAAACTAACTTGCAAATGAAAAATCACAATGGGAAAAAGAAAAATGAAAGCAAATAAAAATCAAAGTATTGGAACAAACCAACACGAGCGTTTTGAAGCTCAACGAGCTAAAGTACAACCTCACTAAAATTTATTCAAATAATATAGCCACATCTTGATGTAGACGTGGTAGTGGCCTCCCACCAAGCTTAAACTTTTGTAAGTCCAAACCTGGGAGATCATTGTGGCAGTTGGTCAGGAACCCATCCTTGGCTCCAGCTAGAGAACTTGGTGTTCATGTAAACGGACGTGTCTCGAAGGGACTTGGCGAGGTTTCTCATATCATGGATAGAGCCTTGGGTAATGTAGAGGTCCATATAAGTGGTGTAGGCTTCTTATTGTGGTTGCTTTTGGGGATGCTCCTCCTCTTCATCGGTGGCAAGTTCATCTTCATCTACTTGTTCAGGTTCTGGCACATAATGAATTTTCTATTTTCAATGGAGAAACAGTTAGGCATAAGAGTAGGCAGCAAGTACCCAACTCCAGGAATTTTAATGCAATAACGACCATGGCTAACCACTACCATTCTAGCGCTAGTAAGAACACGGATGTTAACAAGGTTGTTATCAACAATGGGGCAAAGGTGATTGTAGTTGGGGCCTAGAGAGTTGGACAACATGGTGATCACTCCTCCACACGTGATATCTTCTTGTGCATGATTTGCTTGATGCACTAGGTGTAGCAAAAGTAATTCCCCTAAGTTGGGCGAATAATCGACGTCAAGGTCAGATGCTTTCCCGAGAATTAGCATATTCTCGTCATCCAGCGTAGAAACTTCTCCTCATGCATACGCACTCTGTCGTGTCCAAACGAAGTAGAAGCTCCTGCATTTTTGAACCATACAGGGCAAGCAGTAAATAACCTGAATGGCAAAGTGACATGACAAGATCTTTTTGTAGTACAAACCGTGTCATGGCAGGTTTTTGTTTCTTAAATTTATGTGGCGATCACAATTTATGTTACGCATACATGACAAGTTTTGAACAAAGCATATGGCAACTCATGTACAAACCACATGGAATTTTTTTCTACTTCCCTTTTTGTTTCTACAATTTAGAATATGCATGGCAATTTTCACATTAACATCACTGCAACTTTTGTGGATATATCCTATCATGGGGGAAACATCACTTACTGAACAAAGCAGGTGCAAAACAACCCACATAAGTTGCCCTTACAATTGGCAACTTTTCATTTGACCTCTCTTTCATGTTTTTCTTTCGATCGAGCAGGTTTCCTCATTCATGATAAATGTTTATTATTCCTGAAGGAAATATGCCCTAGAGGCAATAACGAAGTTGTTATTTTATATTTCCTTAGTCATGATAAATGTTTATTATTCATGCTAGAATGTATTGATCGGAAACCTAAATACATGTGTGAATACATGGACAAACACTATGTCCCTAGTGAGCCTCTACTTTAATAGCTCATTGATCAAAGATGGTTAAGGTTTCCTGACCACGGACATGAGTTGTCATTTGATAACAGGATCACATCATTAGGAGAATGATGTGATGGACAAGACCCTCCGTTAGTTTAGTATATTGACCGTTCAGTTTTATTGCTATTGCTTTCTTCATGTCAAATACATATTCCTTCGACTATGAGACTATGCAATTCTCGAATACCGGAGGAATACCTTGTGTGCTATCAAACATCATAATGTAACTGGGTGATTATAAATATGCTCTACAGGTATCTCCGAAGGTGTTTGTTGGGTTGGCATAGATCGACATTAGGATTTGTCACTCCGAGTATCGGAGAGGTATCTCTGGGCCCTCTCGGTAATGCACAACATAAGAAGCGTTGCAAGCAAAGTGACTAATGAGTTAGTTACAAGATGATATATTATGGAACGAGTAAATAGAATTGCCGGTAACGAGATTGAACTAGGTATGAAGATACCGATGATCGAATCTCGGGCAAGGAACATACCGATGACAAAGGGAATAACGTATGTTGTCATAACGGTTCGGCTGATAAAGATCTTCATAGAATATGTAGGAGCCAATGTATCCAATAGCGTAACCTGGATGCTCATATTGGCTCCTACATATTCTATGAAGATCTTTATTGCTCAAACCGCATAACAACATACGTTGTTCCCTTTGTCATCGGTATGTTACTTGCCTGAGATTCGATCATCAGTATCATCATACCTAGTTCAATCTCGTTACCGGCAAGTCTCTTTACTCGTTCCGTAATGCATCATCCGCAACTAACTCATTAGTCACATTGCTTGCAAGGCTCATAGTGATGTACATTACCGAGAGGGCCCAGAGATACCTCTCCGATAGACGGAGTGACAAATCCTAATCTTGATCTATGCCAACTCAACAAACACCATCAGAGACACATGTAGAGAATCTTTATAATGACCCAACTACGTTGTGATGTTTGATAGCAAACAAGGTGTTCCTCCGATATTCGGGAGTTGCATAATCTCATAGTCAGAGGAACATGTATAAGTCATGAAGAAAGCAATAGCAATAAAACCGAACGATCATTATGCTAAGCTAACGGATGGGTCTTGTCCATCACATCATTCTCTAATGATGTGGTCCCATTCATCAAATGACAACACATGTCCATGGCTAGTAAACTTAACCCTCTTTGATTAACAAGCTAGTCTAGTAGAGGCATACTAGGGACACTCTGTTTGTCTATGTATTCACACATGTACTAAGTTTCCGGTTAATACAATTCTAGCATGAATAATAAACATATATCATGATATAAGGAAATATAAATAACAACTTTATTATTGCCTCTAGGGCATATTTCCTTCAGTCTCCCACTTGCACTAGAGTCAATAATCTAGTTCACATCGTCATGTGATTTAACACCAATAGTTCACATCTTTATGTCATTAGTTCACATCTCCATGTGACTAACACCCAAACGGTTTACTACAGTCAATAATCTAGGTCACATCGCTATCTGATTAACACCCAAAGAGTTATCGTATTTTGCTTGTGGGAGAAATTTAGTCAACGGGTCTGCCACATTCAGAGCCGTATGTATTTTGCAAATTTTCTATGTCAATAATGCTTTGCATAGAGCTACTCTAGCTAATTGCTCCCACTTTCAATATGTATCTAGACCGAGACTTAGAGTCATCCAGATCGGTGGCAAAGCTTGCATCGACGTAACTCTTTACGACGAACTCTTTGTCACCTCCATAACTGTAACGCCCCACATGTAACCTTCCCCAATTGTACTCCGACTCATGCCGTTGCCGGCATTAATTTATATTTAATTCTCGGGTTCGCGTCCTTGTCTCCGTGTGTTGTTTCGTTTTTTCGTGCATCTCATATCATGTCGTCACGTGCATTGCATTCGCATACATGTTCATCTCATGCATCCGAGCATTTTCCCCGTTGTCCGTTTTGCATTCCGGCGCTTCGTTCTCCTCCGGTGGCCATTTCTAGCTTTCTTTCGTGTGTGGGGATTAAACATTTCCGGATTGGGCCGAGACTTGCCATGCGGCCTTGGTTTACTGCCGGTAGACCGCCTGTCAAGTTTCGGGTCATTTGGACGTCGTTTGATACTCCAACGGTTAACCGAGGGACCGAAAAGGCCTTGTGTGTGTGCAGCCCAACACCCCTCCATTTTGGCCCAAAACCCACCAAACTCAGCTCCATCATCTCGGTCGTTCGATCACGATCGTGTGGGCGAAAACCGCACCCCATTTGGACACTCCTAGCTCACTCTATGCCTATATATAGCCCCCCCTCCGAAATTCTCGTTCTCCTCCCCGTCCAACCCTAATTCTAAAAAAAACGAGATCCGCCGCCGACGGACGTGTCCGGGCGGAGCCGGACAACGTCCGCCGCGCCCCCCCCCCCCCCCCCCCGCCACTCTCGGGCTGCCACGTGGGCACCGCCGCCGCCGCCGCCGTCCCGGCCCGGGAGGCCCAGGAGGGGCCCCCGCGAGCCCGCGTCGCCCCGCCGCCGCCTTCGCGTCGCCTCGCCGCCTCTTCCCCGCGGCCGGCCGCCGGCGCCGCCGCGCCCCGCCACCGCTCGCCGCTCCGGCGGGCCGCGCCGCCCGTCTCCGCCCGCGGCCGCCCGCGCCGCCACCGGCCGCCGCCGACCCCGGCCCCGCCGACCTCCTCCTCCTCCGCCGTCCTCGCCGGATCCGGCCGGCCCCGCCGACCTCCGCTCCGGCCGCCTCCTCCCTCGTCGCCGGCGAGCTCCGGCGCCGGCCTGGTGAACAGTGCCGCCCGATCCAGATCCGCGGATGAACAGTAAACCCTAGGTGGTTGTTTTTTTTTCTAAGTCCCAGTTTTTCTCAGATTCAAGTGCTCATGTTTGACCTGCCATATCTTTGCATCCGTAGCTCCGATTTGGGCGTATGATATGTCAAATTCTTCGTCTCGACGAGTACATCATTTCATTCCATTGCATCATTTGCATTTGAGGTCATCTTGTTGCCCAAAATGCTGTTGGAAGGAGGCATGTTGAGTTAAATTGCAGATCCGTTAATCCAACATGCACTTTTGTCATTTTTGCCATATTTAATCCGTGCATGATATGCCTGTGCCCCTTTGGGATGAATTGTTAAGCATGTTGCCTTCTTTCCAGAGGTGCCTTCCATGTATTTTTAGGAGGTGTGTGTTGTCTTGTGCAAGCTTGCGAAGAGGGCTACCTGAGATTTCAGATTTCAGGGACTTAGTAATTTTCACTAAGTCTGAGCCGTTTTAGTTCACGATGCTATATGTCCGGCTTGTTTCCTAGCGATCCGTGCCTCTTTTGAGGATGATCAGTAAGGGTGATTTGTTATGCTTGTTGTGCTTAATCCATCCATGTCTTTACTTGTTATGTTGGAGCACCCTAGGTTGACTCAATCGAGCTCAATTTTTGGATAGTTGCTGTTTTGGGCAGATCGTTAACTCTTTTGCGATTTTGCCGGAGTGATTGCTAGTGATCCATGCATGCTATGCCATTGTTATTGCCATGTCTAGCTAGCATTTTGTGCCTTCTTAATGGATATATGCTTGCCTTGCCATGACTTGCACCGTAGTGATAGCATCGAGCTCGTTTATATGCCTCCGTGAGTTATTATTTCAGCATGTCCCAGTTCTCACTAAGTCTGAAAACTGATTGTGTTTCATCGATGTTCGTGTGCTCGGTAGAGTATTTTGTGAACCCTTTTGGCCCCAGGTCATTTTGGGTGTTTTGTTAAGCTTGTTGAGTAGCTCCATGCCATGCTCTTACTTGCCATGTTCAGGTTTTCCTTCATGTTGTTTTGCTGCTCCGAAGAGAGCATCGTGGTCTGAAATTTCAGACTAGCGTTAATTTCGCTAAGTCTGAAATCTGTTTTTGCTTATTCAGTTTTGCCATGCTTGTTTGAAGCCCTTAATGGATGAATTTGCCCATGCCTCAGTCATGATGATTTGTTAAGCTTGATGAGTACATCACTGCCATGTAATTTGTTTTCATGTTGGGTGGCTGTAGCATGTTCATTTTGTTGCATTTTGGAGGCATGTTGCTGTAAATTGCAGATCGGTTGGTTTAGTAAAACGCTTGCCATTTCTTAACCGTAGCTCCGATTGCCATGATCTTTATATCGTTTTCAGGGGATTTCTTCCCCTCTATCCAGTGGCACACTTGGATTTCCAAGTTGAGGCCAGGTTCATGCATTTCCTGTTACATGTTGCATTCTTGCATCCCGCATCGCATCCCGCATAGCATATCATCTTTGCATCTTATTGTTTGCCCTTGCACGTGGTTGATTGTATCCTTGTTGCTTGTTTGTGTTGTTGGGTAGAGCCGGGAGACGAGTTCGCTAACGAGGAGCCCGTTGAGTTTGCTTTTGAGGATCCAGTCAATTCTGACAACTGTGCAGGCAAGATGATCACACCCTTGAAATCACTACTATCTTTGCTATGCTAGTTTGCTCGCTCTTTTGCTTTGCCAATGCTACGATGCCTACCACTTGCTTGTCAGCCTCCCTATTGCCACGATTGAGCCTCTAACCCACCTTTGTCCTAGCAAACCATTGATTGGCTATGTTACCGCTTTGCTCAGCCCTTCTTATAGCGTTGTTAGTTGCAGGTGAAGATTGGAGCCGTTCCTCGTTGGAACATTTATTTACTTGTTGGGATATCACTATATTGCTATGTTATCTTTACTCATCTATATACTTGGTAAAGGGTGGAAGGCTCGGCCTCTCGCCTAGTGTTTTGTTCCACTCTTGCCGCCCTAGTTTCCGTCATATCGGTGTTATGTTCCCGGATTGTTGCGTCCCTTACGCGGTTGGGCTATAATGGGAACCCCTTGATAGTTCGCCTTGATTAAAGCTTTTCCAGCAATGCCCAACATTGGTTTTACCATTTGCCACCTACCCTTTTCTTTCCCTTGGGTTTCCGGAGCCCGAGGGTCATCTTTGTGTTAACCCCCCCGGGCCAGTGCTCCTCTGAGTGTTGGTCCAACTGTCAGCTGCCGGTGGCCACCAGGGGCAACTCTGGGCTGGCCTACCCGTACCTAAGACAATCTGAGTGTGCCCTGAGAAAGAGATATGTGCAGCTCCTATCGGGATTTGTCGGCGCATTCGGGCGGTGTTGCTGGACTAGTTTTGACCTGTCGAATCATCTTGTTGTACCGGGATACCGAGTCTGATCGGTGGGTCCTGGGCGGAGGTCTATTCCTTCGTTGACCGTGAGAGCTTGTTATGGGCTAAGTTGGGACCCCCTGCAGGGATTGATCTTTCGAAAGCCGTGCCCGCGGTTATGGGCAGATGGGAATTTGTTAATGTCCGGTTGTAGATAACTTGAACTTAATTAATTAAAATGAATCAACTGCGTGCGTTGCCGTGATGGCCGCTTCTCGGCGGTGTCCGGGAAGTGGACACGGCGTTGGAGTTATGCTTGCGTAGTCTGCTCTACTTAGTTATCGCTCGTGCTTTGCCTTCTCTTCTCGCTCTCTTTTGCGAATAAGTTAGCCACCATACATGCTAGTCGCTTGCTGCAGCTCCACTCACATAACCCCTTCCTTACCTAATAAGCTTAAATAGTCTTGATCGCGAGGGTGCGAGATTGCTGAGTCCTTGTGGCTCACAGATTACTATTATACCAGATGCAGGGACCGATGATACTCCTCCGGATGGCGCGTTCGAGCTGAAGTGGGAGTACGACGAGGACTCTCAGCGATACTATGTTTCTTTTCCTGATGATCAGTAGTGGTGCCTGCTCGGGGTTCGATTCAGGGTTTAGTCGCATGTTGGGGGGTCTTTTCTATTTTGGCGCCGTAGTCGGGCCATGAGTGTTTGTATGATGGATGCTATTTATGTACCTTGATGTGACGTGGCGAGTGTAAGCCGACTATTATTATTATTCCCCCTTTATATTTATATGTACATGGGTTGTGCGAAGATTGCCTCACTTGCGACTTATGCCTTCAATGCGATTATGCCTCTAAGTCGTGCCTCGACACGTGGGAGATATAGTCGCATCGAGGGTGTTACAAGTTGGTATCAGAGCCTTCCCCGACCTTAGGAGCCCCATTGCTTGATCGTTTCTAGCAGCCGAGTTGTGTCTAGAAAAATGTTTTGAGTCCTTAGGAACTATATATCGGAGAGCTTAGGAATTCTTTTTACTTCCCAGTCTCCTCATCGCTCTGGTAAGGCATCCTGACGTAGAGTTTTGACTCTTCTCTTCTCAAATTTCACTAAATTTTTTTTAGGGTCACGCGAGTATCTTAGTTTTGTTCCGATGGCTTATGATGAGAATACTGTCTTGGTGCCTCCTGTCAGGGGTTTAGTGGAAGTGTCCCGGGGAGTTGAGCTCTGAGGTGTTGTCATCATAATTCTATCGTTGCAATTCTGGCATACTTGAGATATGTGCGCGACATCGAAAATCTCCTTTATGCAGTTCGTTGGTGAGATAACCTCGACGTCACCCAGTACTGGGGCGGGAGTTCGGGAGTATCGCCATAACTTGTATAACGGATGCTTTTCGAAGGTTGAGATAGATGGTTTCCGAAGGTTTCTTGGTTATGTGTTGAAGGATGGATGCAGCTGGATGTAGGATTTGCTAGCTTGGGTGAGATATTATGCTTCCCCTGTATCCTCAACACCTGATTGCATAACCGGAAAGTTTCGGGAATTTCATAGGTGGGAATTCAAGTAGCCTTAGGATATCTTCCCTACAGATGTGTGATATGAAATTGGGGTTCGACGTCTAGTGGTTCGCCTATTCACGGTCGATTTTACAGTGGCCTCGTTGTGTCTTAAAGAGTCCTTGGCTATGCTGACTCGGGGACGCTTCGTATGTCATGTGCACTGCCTTGTACATGATGGTGCTGTACGGTCGAGCCCGTGTAGGTCCTACCACGAACACTTCGGACGAAATTTCTATCATGTGTTTGTTCCGGCTTATTCCGCAAGCCAACCCTTGGTTTTATTTCGAGTTGTGGTATTCGTTCTTCTCCGACGTCATATGTTGATTCCATTCCCCGTTGATGTACCTCTTCTACATGATTCTTCGTGGCTTCGCAATTTAGGAATATGTGACCACTTCAAGAGAAGTGCATTCGTTCATTTTGTTCGAATGTGAAGACTTTATGTTGCATTTTTCATTCCGTTGGATTCACCTTCTATATTTCTCTATTTGTGTGCTAATGGTGGTCAACCTCTTCAGGATGGCTCCTCCAACGCGCACGACTCCGAACCCAGATCCTCCGCCACCTCCGCCTCCTCCGGAAGCATGGCAGGCTGTAATGGCTGCTACTAATGCAAATACTCAGCTGATCATGCAAATCATCCAAGAGCGGAATCAAAACAGTCAAGCGAATCAAGGCAGCAACCAGAACCAGTTTGCAACTCTGCATCAGTTCCTCGCTAATGGTCCAAAAACGTTCAGTAACTGCGTTGAGGCTACCGATGCTGATGATTGGTTAATCGATCTGGGCAAGCATTTCGAATGTAGCAACGTCAGACCTGAAGATTTCGTCAAGTTCGCGTCTTTCCAGCTCAAGGATCAGGCCGCAGAGTGGTTTCAGCAGTACCGGGATTCCAGAGGTGGACGTTTGATCACTTGGGATGATTTCCGTCGTGATTTCCGCGCTCATCACATTCCTCAAAGTGTGACTGAAAGCAAACGTGAAGAATTCCGCAATCTGAAGCAAGGCTCTTTGTCTGTCTATGACTACAACAAGTTGTTCCAGAAGCTCGCCCGTTTTGCCAAGCAGGATGTTCCTGATGAGAAGAGCATGATCTATCAGTTCAGGGGTGGTCTTCGTGAAGAAATTCAGCTCACTCTTGTCCTCTTCGAGCCGCTGAGATACGATGAGTTCTACAACATGGCACTGAAGCAAGAGGCTGCTCAGCTCAGGTGTGATGCTTCCAGGAAGCGAGTCAGAGACACTTCGTCTTCGTCCTCTACTCAAGTGACCAAGCAGCAGAAGTATTGGCTTCCTCCTCCTCCGTTTCGTCAGCCGTATCAGCAGAAGAGCAAAGGTGGCAGTGGTTCTTCCCACCCACCCAACCCAGGCTTTCAGAACAAGACTTCGTCTCAAGCTCCAAGATCGAGTGCTCCATATCACCGTCCGCTCTCAGAGGTCACGTGCAACAAGTGCCAACAGAAGGGTCACTACGCTAACAAGTGTTTCAACCAGAGGCGTCTTCCTCCTCCTCCTCCTGTCAGATCGGCAAGTACAGCTGTGGTCAAGCATAATTCCAAGTCCGCCAAGGTCAACTTGATGAACGCAGCTCAAGCAGAGGATTCGTCAGATGTGATCATGGGTAACCTTCCTGTTAATGGTATTCCTGCAAAAGTACTTTTTGACACAGGTGCATCGCATTGTTTCATTTCAAGGCCTTTTACATCTAGGCATGGTTTGGCTCAGCAAATTCTGCCTAGTCCATTAGCAGTCGTCTCTCCTGGTAAACGCATGCAGGCTAACTCCATTGCTCCGGATATTTCTATCATGTTGGGTGACTTCAAGTTCTTGGCTTCTCCAACGGTTCTTGGCAATTCCGATATCGACCTCATTCTTGGGATGGACTGGCTCTCTAAACATAAAGCTCAGCTGGATTGCGCAGCCAAGCAGATTCAACTGACTCATTCGTCTGAGGAAGTGATTGTCTTTGCTGCTCGGGATAATACCATCCGGTTATTCTCTCTCAATGAAAAGGGTGAATTGGATGCTATTTCGCAGATTCCGGTTGTTTGTGAGTATCAAGATGTCTTCCCTGAAGAACTCCCAGGCATGCCTCCAAACCGGCCTGTTGAATTCGTTATTGAACTTGAGCCCGGTACGGAACCGGTGTGCAAGCGGCCTTACAAGCTCGGCCCCGAAGAGTTGAAGGAGTTGAAGAAATAGCTCGATAAGCAAGAAAGTATGGGTCTCATTCGGCCTAGTACTTCTCCGTGGGGTTGTGGTGTTCTTTTTGTGAAGAAGAAGGATGGAACGGACCGACTTTGTGTTGATTATCGTCCATTGAACAAGAAGACCATCAAGAACAAGTATCCACTTCCCAACATTAATGAGCTATTCGAACAACTCAAGGGTGCCCAAGTATTCTCCAAGCTTGATCTCCGTATGGGTTATCATCAAATTCGCATTCGTGAACAAGATATTCCGAAGACGGCGTTCAGAACAAGCTATGGGTCATATGAATACACAGTTATGTCTTTTGGCCTCGCCAATGCTCCTCCGACGTTCTCTCGCATGATGAACTTCATCTTCAACCCCTACACCAACGACTTCGTTTTGGTCTATCTCGATGATATCCTGGTTTTCTCGAAGAACAAGGAAGATCATGCCAAACACTTGCGTTTGGTTCTTGACAAGCTAAGGGAACATCAATTCTATGCCAAGTTCTCCAAGTGTGAGTTTTGGCTCGATGAGGTTCTTTATCTTGGTCATATTATCTCTGCCAAGGGCATTTCCGTCGATCCTGAGAAGGTGTCTGCAATCGTTAATTGGGAACCTCCGCAGAATGTGAAGCAACTCCGTAGCTTCCTCGGTCTTGCAAGTTATTGTCGAAGATTCGTTGAAAACTTCTCCAAGATCGCGAAGCCTCTCTCAAATCTTCTTCAGAAGCACGTCAAGTACGTTTGGTCTCCGGAGTGTGATGTTGCTTTCAACGCTTTGAAAGAGAAATTGATCACTGCTCCAGTTCTAACTCCGCCTGATGAAACCAAGCCGTACGAGGTCTTTTGTGATGCCTCTCTCCAAGGTCTCGGTGCAGTACTGATGCAAGAGAAGAAAGTTGTTGCTTATACCTCTCGCCAGTTGAAGCCAAATGAGAAGAACTACCCCACTCATGATCTCGAGTTGGCGGCAGTTGTGCACGCATTGTTGACTTGGAGACATCTTCTCTTGGGAAGGAAAGTGGACATTTTCACTGATCACAAGAGTCTCAAGTACATCTTCACTCAGCCTAATCTCAACCTCAGGCAGACTCGATGGGTCGAAATGATTCAAGAGTACAATCCGAGTATCGAGTATACTCCAGGCAAGGCTAATGTGATTGCTGACGCTTTGAGCAGAAAAGCATATTGCAACAGTCTGATTCTCAAGCCTTATCAACCCAAGCTGTGTGAAGCTTTCCGCAAACTTAATCTGCAAGTTGTTCCTCAAGGTTTCCTTGCCAACCTTCAAGTTTCTCCTACCTTGGAAGACCAGATTCGCCAAGCCCAGCTTCTTGATGCTATGGTGAAAAAGGTGAAGATCGGTATTGCAAAGAGTCAGTCCAAGTACAAGTGCTACCGGCTTGATGACAAGGACACTCTCTTCTTCGAGGATCGAATTGTTGTGCCCAAAGGAGAACTTCGTAAAGTGATCATGAATGAGGCTCACAACTCTCTCCTCTCCATCCACCCTGGGAGCACGAAGATGTATCAAGACCTGAAGCAAACTTATTGGTGGACTCGAATGAAGCGCGAGATCACTCAATTCGTGAATGAATGTGATGTCTGCAGAAGAGTGAAAGCAGAACACCAAAGGCCAGCAGGCCTCCTCCAACCTCTCGCCATTCCAGAATGGAAGTTTGACCACATTGAAATGGACTTCGTGACTGGGTTTCCTAAGTCCAAGCGTGGCAATGATGCTATATTCGTTGTCATTGACAAGCTGACCAAAGTGGCTCATTTCCTGCCTATCAAAGAGTCAATCACTGCAGCTCAATTGGCGGAGCTTTACACCTCTCGCATTGTCTCTCTGCACGGTATTCCTCAAGTGATATCTTCAGACCGTGGCAGCATCTTTACCTCCAAGTTTTGGGATTCTTTTCAGAAGGCCATGGGCACCAGCATTCGTTTCAGCACTGCTTTCCATCCTCAAACAAGCGGTCAAGTCGAGCGTGTCAACCAAGTTCTTGAAGATATGCTCAGGGCTTGTGTTATCTCCTTCGGCATGAAGTGGGAGGATTGCCTTCCTTATGCTGAATTCTCGTACAACAACAGTTTCCAAGCAAGTTCCGGCAAGGCCCCGTTTGAAATTCTGTATGGTAGGAAGTGCCGTACACCTCTCAACTGGTCTGAAACCGGTGAACACCAGCTGCTGGGTAATGACCTGATCACAGAAGCAGAAGAAATGTGCAAGGTCATTCGTGATAACCTCAAAGCAGCCCAGTCTCGTCAGAAGAGCTATTACGACAGCAAGCACCGTGATTTGGCCTTCGAGATCGGAGATCATGTCTACCTCCGCGTCTCTCCTATGAAAGGGACTCGTCGCTTCGGTATCAAAGGGAAGCTTGCCCCCAGATACGTCGGGCCTTTCAAGATCGTCAGCAAGAGAGGCGACCTCGCATATCAACTCGAGCTTCCTGCAACCTTCGCCAATGTTCATGATGTGTTCCACGTCTCGCAACTCCGTAAGTGCTTCAAGACGCCTGAGCGCACCGTCAACTTCGAGGACATTGAGCTCCAAGAAGATCTCTCCTACCGTGAGCACCCAGTTGCAATCCTTGAAGAGACTGAACGAAAAACTCGCAACAAGTCAATCAAGTTTCTCAAAGTCAAGTGGTCTCACCATTCCGACCGTGAAGCTACCTGGGAACGCGAGGATCACCTCCGTTCTGAGTAGCCGGAGTTCTTTCAGTCCTAGATCTCGGGACGAGATCTTTTCGTAGTGGTGGAGTGTTGTAACGCCCCACATGTAACCTTCCCCAATTGTACTCCGACTCATGCCGTTGCCGGCATTAATTTATATTTAATTCTCGGGTTCGCGTCCTTGTCTCCGTGTGTTGTTTCGTTTTTTCGTGCATCTCATATCATGTCGTCACGTGCATTGCATTCGCATACATGTTCATCTCATGCATCCGAGCATTTTCCCCGTTGTCCGTTTTGCATTCCGGCGCTTCGTTCTCCTCCGGTGGCCATTTCTAGCTTTCTTTCGTGTGTGGGGATTAAACATTTCCGGATTGGGCCGAGACTTTCCATGCGGCCTTGGTTTACTGCCGGTAGACCGCCTGTCAAGTTTCGGGTCATTTGGACGTCGTTTGATACTCCAACGGTTAACCGAGGGACCGAAAAGGCCTCGTGTGTGTGCAGCCCAACACCCCTCCATTTTGGCCCAAAACCCACCAAACTCAGCTCCATCGTCTCGGTCGTTCGATCACGATCGTGTGGGCGAAAACCGCACCCTATTTGGACACTCCTAGCTCACTCTATGCCTATATATAGCCCCCCCTCCGAAATTCTCGTTCTCCTCCCCGTCCAACCCTAATTCTAAAAAAAACGAGATCCGCCGCCGACGGACGTGTCCGGGCGGAGCCAGACAACGTCCGCCGCGCCCCCCCCCCCCCCCCCCGCCACTCTCGGGCTGCCACGTGGGCACCGCCGCCGCCGCCGCCGTCCCGGCCCGGGAGGCCCAGGAGGGGCCCCCGCGAGCCCGCGTCGCCCCGCCGCCGCCTTCGCGTCGCCTCGCCGCCTCTTCCCCACGGCCGGCCGCCGGCGCCGCCGCGCCCCGCCACCGCTCGCCGCTCCGGCGGGCCGCGCCGCCCGTCTCCGCCCGCGGCCGCCCGCGCCGCCACCGGCCGCTGCCGACCCCGGCCCCGCCGACCTCCTCCTCCTCCGCCGTCCTCGCCGGATCCGGCCGGCCCCGCCGACCTCCGCTCCGGCCGCCTCCTCCCTCGTTGCCGGTGAGCTCCGGCGCCGGCCCGGTGAACAGTGCCGCCCGATCCAGATCCGCGGATGAACAGTAAACCCTAGGTGGTTGTTTTTTTTTCTAAGTCCCAGTTTTTCTCAGATTCAAGTGCTCATGTTTGACCTGCCATATCTTTGCATCCGTAGCTCCGATTTGGGCGTATGATATGTCAAATTCTTCGGCTCGACGAGTACATCATTTCATCCCATTGCATCATTTGCATTTGAGGTCATCTTGTTGCCCAAAATGCTGTTGGAAGGAGGCATGTTGAGTTAAATTGCAGATCCGTTAATCCAACATGCACTTTTGTCATTTTTTCCATATTTAATCCATGCATGATATGCCTGTGCCCCTTTGGGATGAATTTTTAAGCATGTTGCCTTCTTTCCAGAGGTGCCTTCCATGTATTTTTAGGAGGTGTGTGTTGTCTTGTGCAAGCTTGCGAAGAGGGCTACCTGAGATTTCAGATTTCAGGGACTTAGTAATTTTCACTAAGTCTGAGCCGTTTTAGTTCACGATGCTATATGTCCGGCTTGTTTCCTAGCGATCCGTGCCTCTTTTGAGGATGATCAGTAAGAGTGATTTGTTATGCTTGTTGTGCTTAATCCATCCATGTCTTTACTTGTTATGTTGGAGCACCCTAGGTTGACTCAATCGAGCTCAATTTTTGGATAGGTGCTGTTTTGGGCAGATCGTTAACTCTTTTGCGATTTTGCCGGAGTGATTGCTAGTGATCCATGCATGCTATGCCATTGTTCTTGCCATGTCTAGCTAGCATTTTGTGCCTTCTTAATGGATATATGCTTGCCTTGCCATGACTTGCACCGTAGTGATAGCATCGAGCTCGTTTATATGCCTCCGTGAGTTATTATTTCAGCATGTCCCAGTTCTCACTAAGTCTGAAAACTGATTGTGTTTCATCGATGTTCGTGTGCTCGGTAGAGTATTTTGTGAACCCTTTTGGCCCCAGGTCATTTTGGGTGTTTTGTTAAGCTTGTTGAGTAGCTCCATGCCATGCTCTTACTTGCCATGTTCAGGTTTTCCTTCATGTTGTTTTGCTGCTCCGAAGAGAGCATCGTGGTCTGAAATTTCAGACTAGCGTTAATTTCGCCAAGTCTGAAATCTGTTTTTGCTTATTCAGTTTTGCCATGCTTGTTTGAAGCCCTTAATGGATGAATTTGCCCATGCCTCAGTCATGATGATTTGTTAAGCTTGATGAGTACATCACTGCCATGTAATTTGTTTTCATGTTGGGTGGCTGTAGCATGTTCATTTTGTTGCATTTTGGAGGCATGTTGCTGTAAATTGCAGATCGGTTGGTTTAGTAAAACGCTTGCCATTTCTTAACCGTAGCTCCGATTGCCATGATCTTTATATCGTTTTCAGGGGATTTCTTCCCCTCTATCCAGTGGCACACTTGGATTTCCAAGTTGAGGCCAGGTTCATGCATTTCCTGTTACATGTTGCATTCTTGCATCCCGCATCGCATCCCGCATAGCATATCATCTTTGCATCTTATTGTTTGCCCTTGCACGTGGTTGATTGTATCCTTGTTGCTTGTTTGTGTTGTTGGGTAGAGCCGGGAGACGAGTTCGCTAACGAGGAGCCCGTTGAGTTTGCTTTTGAGGATCCAGTCAATTCTGACAACTGTGCAGGCAAGATGATCACACCCTTGAAATCACTACTATCTTTGCTATGCTAGTTTGCTCGCTCTTTTGCTTTGCCAATGCTACGATGCCTACCACTTGCTTGTCAGCCTCCCTATTGCCACGATTGAGCCTCTAACCCACCTTTGTCCTAGCAAACCATTGATTGGCTATGTTACCGCTTTGCTCAGCCCTTCTTATAGCGTTGTTAGTTGCAGGTGAAGATTGGAGCCGTTCCTCGTTGGAACATTTATTTACTTGTTGGGATATCACTATATTGCTATGTTATCTTTACTCATCTATATACTTGGTAAAGGGTGGAAGGCTCGGCCTCTCGCCTAGTGTTTTGTTCCACTCTTGCCGCCCTAGTTTCCGTCATATCGGTGTTATGTTCCCGGATTGTTGCGTCCCTTACGCGGTTGGGCTATAATGGGAACCCCTTGATAGTTCGCCTTGATTAAAGCTTTTCCAGCAATGCCCAACATTGGTTTTACCATTTGCCACCTACCCTTTTCTTTCCCTTGGGTTTCCGGAGCCCGAGGGTCATCTTTGTGTTAACCCCCCCGGGCCAGTGCTCCTCTGAGTGTTGGTCCAACTGTCAGCTGCCGGTGGCCACCAGGGGCAACTCTGGGCTGGCCTACCCGTACCTAAGACAATCTGAGTGTGCCCTGAGAAAGAGATATGTGCAGCTCCTATCGGGATTTGTCGGCGCATTCGGGCGGTGTTGCTGGACTAGTTTTGACCTGTCGAATCATCTTGTTGTACCGGGATACCGAGTCTGATCGGTGGGTCCTGGGCGGAGGTCTATTCCTTCGTTGACCGTGAGAGCTTGTTATGGGCTAAGTTGGGACCCCCTGCAGGGATTGATCTTTCGAAAGCCGTGCCCGCGGTTATGGGCAGATGGGAATTTGTTAATGTCCGGTTGTAGATAACTTGAACTTAATTAATTAAAATGAATCAACTGCGTGCGTTGCCGTGATGGCCGCTTCTCGGCGGTGTCCGGGAAGTGGACACGGCGTTGGAGTTATGCTTGCGTAGTCTGCTCTACTTAGTTATCGCTCGTGCTTTGCCTTCTCTTCTCGCTCTCTTTTGCGAATAAGTTAGCCACCATACATGCTAGTCGCTTGCTGCAGCTCCACTCACATAACCCCTTCCTTACCTAATAAGCTTAAATAGTCTTGATCGCGAGGGTGCGAGATTGCTGAGTCCTTGTGGCTCACAGATTACTATTATACCAGATGCAGGGACCGATGATACTCCTCCGGATGGCGCGTTCGAGCTGAAGTGGGAGTACGACGAGGACTCTCAGCGATACTATGTTTCTTTTCCTGATGATCAGTAGTGGTGCCTGCTCGGGGTTCGATTCAGGGTTTAGTCGCATGTTGGGGGGTCTTTTCTATTTTGGCGCCGTAGTCGGGCCATGAGTGTTTGTATGATGGATGCTATTTATGTACCTTGATGTGACGTGGCGAGTGTAAGCCGACTATTATTATTATTCCCCCTTTATATTTATATGTACATGGGTTGTGCGAAGATTGCCTCACTTGCGACTTATGCCTTCAATGCGATTATGCCTCTAAGTCGTGCCTCGACACGTGGGAGATATAGTCGCATCGAGGGTGTTACAATAACCGAGAAACATTTCCTTATTCCACTAAGGATTTTTTTTTGCCTGTTGTCTAGTGATCCACTCCTGGATCACTATTGTATCCTCTGGCCAAACTTATGGTGAGGTACACAATAGGTCTGGTACACATCATAGCATACTTTATAGAACCCATGACTAAGGCATAGGGAATGACTCTTCATTATTTTTCTATTTTCTGTCGTGGTCGGGTTTTAAGTCTTTACTCAACTTCACACCTTGCAACAAAGGCAAGAACTCCTTCTTTGACTGTTCCATTTTGAACTACTTCAAAATCTTGTCAAGGTATGTACTCACTGAAAATATATCAAGCGTCTTGATCTATCTCTATAGATCTTGATGCTCAATATGTAAGTAGCTTCACGGAGGTCTTTCTTTGAAAAACTCCTTTCAAACACTCCTTTATGCTTTCTAGAAAATTCTACATTATTTTCGATCAACAATATGTCATTCACATATACTTATCAGAAATGTTGTAGTGCTCCCACTCACTTTCTTGTAAATACAGGCTTCACCACAAGTCTGTATAAAACCATATGCTTTGATCACTTTATCAAAGCATATATTCCAACTCCGAGATGCATGCACCAGTTCATAGATGGATCACTGGAGCTTGCTCACTTTGTTAGCACCTTTAGGATCGACAAAACCTTCTGGTTGCATCATATACAACTCTTCTTTAAGAAATCCATTAAGGAGTGTAGTTTTGATATCCATTTGCCAGATTTCAGAAAATGTGGCAACTGCTAACATGATTCAGACAGACTTTTAAGCATCGATACAAGTGAGAAAATCTCATCGTAGTCAACACCATGAATTTGTCGAAAACATTTTGCGACAATTCGAGCTTTGTAGATAGTAACACTACTATCAGCGTCCGTCTTCCTCTTGAAGATCCATTTATTCTTAATGACTCACCGATCATCGGGCAAGTCAATCAAAGTCCGTACTTTGTTCTCATACATGGATCCCATCTCAGATTTCATGGCCTCAAGCCATTTTGCGGAATCTAGGCTCACCATCGCTTCCTCATAGTTCGTAGGTTCGTCATGGTCAAGTAACATGACCCCCAGAACAGGATTACCATACCATTTTTGTGCGGATCTTACTCTGGTTGACCTACGAGGTTCGGTAGTAACTTGATCAGAAGTTTCATGATCATCATCATTAGCTTCCTCACTTATTGGTGCAGGAATCACTGGAACTGATTTCTGTGATGAACCACTTTCCAATAAGGGAGTAGGTACAGTTACCTCATCAAGTTCTACTTTCCTCCCACTCACTTCTTTCGAGAGAAACTCCTTCTCTAGAAAGGATCCATTCTTGGCAACAAAATATCTCGCCTTCGGATCTGTGATAGAAGGTGTACCCAACAGTTTCTTTTTGGGTATCCTATGAAGATGCACTACTCCGATTTTGGTTCGAGCTTATCAGTTTGAAACCTTTTCACATAAGCATCGCAACCCCAAACTTTAAGAAATGACAACTTTGGTTTCTTGCCAAACCATAGTTCATACGGTGTCATCTCAACGGATTTAGATGGTGCCCTATTTAACGTGAATGCAGCTATCTATAATGCATAACCCCAAAACGATAGTGGTAAATCGGTAAGGGACATTATAGATCACACCATATCCAATACAGTACGATTACAATGTTCGGACACACCATTATGTTGTGGTGTTCCGGGTGGCGTGAGTTGCGAAACTATTCCACATTGTTTCAAATGAAGACCAAACTCGTAACTCAAATATTCGCCTCCGTGATCAGATCGTAGAAACTTTATTTTCTTGTTACGATGATTTTCCACTTCACTCTGAAATTCTTTGAGCTTTTCAAATGTTTCAGACTTATGTTTCATTAAGTAGATATACCCATATCTGCTCAAATCATCTATGAAGGTCAGAAAATAACGATACCCGCCGCGAGCCTCAACACTTATCGGATCGCATACATCAGTATGCATTATTTCCAATAAGTCAGTTGCTCGCTCCATTGTTCCGGAGAACGGAGTCTTAGTCATCTTGCCCATGAGGCATAGTTCGCAAGCATCAAGTGATTCCAAAAGTCGATCAGCATGGAGTTTCTTCATGCGCTTTACACCAATATGACCTAAACGGCAGTGCCACATATAAGTTGCACTATCATTATCAACTTTGCAACTTTTGGCATCAATATTATGAATATGTGTATCACTACGATCGAGATTCTATAAACCATTCACCTTGGGTGTATGACCACATAAGGTTTTATTCGCGTAAACAGAATAACAATTATTCTTTAACTTAAATGAATAACCGTATTGCAATAAACATAATCCAATCATATTATGCTCAACGCAAACATCAAATAACATTTATTTTAGGTTCAACTCTAATCCCGAAGGTAAAGAGAGTGTGCGATGGTGATCTTATCAACCTTGGAATCTCTTCCAACACACATCATCACTTTGCCCTCAACTAGTCTCTGTTCATTTTGTAACTCATGTTTCAAGTTACTAATCATAGCAACTGAATCGGTATCAAATACCTAGGGCTTACTATGAACACTAGTAAAGTACACATCAATAACATGTATATCATATATACTTTTGTTCACTTTGACATCCTTCTTATCCGCCAAATATTTGAGGTAGTTCCGTTTCCACTGACCATTCCCTTTGTAGTAGAAGCACTCAGTTTCAGGCTTAGGTCTAGCTTTGGGTTTCTTCATGGGAGTGGAAACTTGCTTGCCTTTCTTATTTGAAGTTCCTCTTTCTTTCCCTTCGTCCTTTTCTTGGAACTAGTGGTCTTGTTAACCATCAACACTTGATGCTATTTCTTGATTTCTACCTTCACCGATTTCAGCATCACGAAGAGCTAGGGAATTACTTTCGTCACCCCTTGCATATTATAGTTCATCACTAAGTTCTAGTAACTTGGTGATAGTAACTAGAGAACTTTATCAATTACTATCTTATCTGGAAGATTAACTTCCACTTGATTCAAGCAATTGTAGTGCCCAGACAATCTGAGCACATGCTCACTAGTTGAGCTATTCTCCTCCACCTTATAGGCAAAGTACTGTCAGAGGTCTCATACCTCTCGACACGTGCATGAGTATGAAATACCAATTTCAACTCTTAGAACATCTGATATGTTCCGTGGCATTAAAAACATTTTTGAAGTCTCGGTTCTAAGCCGTAAAGCATGGCGTACTAAACTATTAAGTAGTCATCATACCGAGCTTTGTCAGACGTTCATAATGTGTGCATCTGCTCCTGCAATAGGTCTGTCACCTAGTGGTGCATCAAGGACATAATTCTTCTATGCAACAATGAGGATAATCCTCAGATCACGGACCCAGTCCGCATCATTGCTACTATCATCTTTCAACTTATTTTTCTATAGGAACATATCAAAAAATAAACGGGGAGCTACATTGCAAGCTATTGATCTACAACATAGATATGCAAAAACTACCAGGACTAAGTTCATGATAAATTAAGTTCAATTAATCATATTACTTAAGAACTCCCACTTAGATCGACATCCCTCTAATCATCTAAGTGATTACGTGATCCAGATCAACTAAACCATGTCCGATCATCACGTGAGATGGAGTAGTTTTCAATGGTGAACATCTCTATGTTGATCATATCTACTATATGATTCACGTTCGACCTTTCGGTCACAGTGTTCCAAGGCCATATCTGCATATGCTAGGCTCGTCAAGTTTAACCCGAGTATTCTGCATGTGCAAAACTGGCTTGCACCCGTTGTATGTAAACGTAGAGCTTATCACACCCGATCATCATGTGGTGTCTCAGCACGAAGAACTGTCGCAACGGTTCATACTTAAGGAGAAGATTTATACCTTGAAATTTTAGTAAGGGATCATCTTATAAAGCTACCATCGTACTGAGCAAAATAAGATGCATAAAAGATAAACGTCACATGCAATCGAAATATGTGACATGATATGGCCATCATCTTCTTGTGTCTTTGATCTCCATCTCCAAAGTAGCGTTATGATCTCCATCGTCACCGGCATGACACTATGATCTCCATCATCTTGATCTTTATCAACGTGTCTTCACATGGTCATCTCGCCAATTATTGCTTTTGCAACTATTGCTACCGCATAGCGATAAAGTAAGCAATTATATGGCGCTAGCATCTTATGCAATAAAGAGACAACCATAAGGCTCCTGCCAGTTGCCGATAACTTTAACAAAACATGATCATATCATACAACAATTTATATCTCATCATGTCTTGACCATATCACATCACAACATGCCCTGCAAAAACAAGTTAGACTTCCTCTACTTTGTTGTTGCAAGTTTTACGTGGTTGCTACGGGCTGAGCAAGAACCGTTCTTACCTACGCATCAAAAACCACAATGTAGTATAGTGATTGCTTTTTGATCTTCAGAAAGAACCCTGTTCATTGAATCTGATTCAACTAAAGTTGGAGAAACTGACACCCACCAGCCACATATGTGCGAAGCACGTTGGTAGAACCAGTCTCGCGTAAGCGTACGCGTAATGTCGGTCTGGACCGCTTCATCCAACAATACCGCTGAATCAAGAATCAACTAGTGATGGCAAGCAATATGCATATACCCACGCCCACAACTCCTTCATGTTCTACTCATGCATATAACATCTACGCATAGACCTGGCTCAGATGCCACTGTACGGGAACACAGTAATTTCAAAAAAATCCTACGCACACGCAAGATCTATCATGGTGATGCATAGCTACGAGAGGGAAGAGTGTTGTCCACGTACCCTCGTAGACCGTAAGCGGAAGCGTTATGACAACGTGGTTGATGTAGTCGTACGTCTTCACGATCCGACCGATCCTAGTACCGAAAGTACGATACCTCCGCGATCTGCACACATTCAGCTCGGTGATGTCCCATGAACTCAATCCAGTTGAGTGTCGAGGGAGAGCTTCGTCAGCACGACGACGTGATGATGGTGATGATGAAGCTACCGGCGCAGGGCTTCGCCTAAGCACTACGACGATATGACCGAGGTGGATTATGGTGGAGGGGGGCACCACACACGGCTAAAACAATGATCAACCTGTGTGTCTATGGGGTGCTCCCCTCCCCCGTATATAAAGGAGTGGAGGAGGGGATGGCCGGCCCTCTCTATGGCGCGCCCAAGGGGGATTCCTACTCCTCGTAGGAGTAGGTTTCCCCCCTTCCCTAGTTGGAGTAGGAGAAGAAGGAAGGGGAAGAGGGAGAGAAGGAAAGAGGGGGGCGCTGCCCCCTCCCTAGTCCAATTCGGACCGGCCCATGGGGGGGGGTGCGCAGACACCCCTTAAGGTGAAGGAAATATGCCCTAGAGGCAATAATAAAGTTATTACTTATTTCCTTATATCATGATAAATGTTTATTATTCATGCTAGAATTGTATTAACCGGAAACATAATACTTGTGTGAATACATAGACAAACAAAGTGTCACTAGTATGCCTCTACTTGACTAGCTCGTTAATCGAAGATGGTTATGTTTCCTAACCATAGACATGAGTTGTCATTTGATTAATGGGATCACATCATTAGGAGAATGATGTGATTGACATGACCCATTCCATTAGCTTAGCACCCGATCGTTTAGTATGTTGCTATTGCTTTCTTCATGACTTATACATGTTCCTATGACTATGAGATTATGCAACTCCTGTTTACCGGAGGAACACTTTGTGTGCTACCAAACGTCACAACGTAACTGGGTGATTATAAAGGTGCTCTACAGGTGTCTCCAAAGGTACATGTTGGGTTGGCGTATTTCGAGATTAGGATTTGTCACTCCGATTGTCGGAGAGGTATCTCTGGGCCCTCTCGGTAATGCACATCACTTAAGCCTTGCAAGCAATGCAACTAATAAGTTAGTTGCAAGATGATGTATTACAGAACGAGTAAAGAGACTTGCCGGTAACGACATTGAACTAGGTATTGAGATACCGACGATCGAATCTCGGGCAAGTAACATACCAATGACAAAGGGAACAAACGTATGTTGTTATGCGGTCAGAACGATAAAGATCTTCGTAGAATATGTAGGAGCCAATATGAGCATCCAGGTTCCGCTATTGGTTATTGACCGGAGACATGTCTCATTCATGTCTACATTGTTCTCGAACCCGTAGGGTCCGCACGCTTAACGTTATGATGACAGTTTCATTATGAGTTTATATATTTTGATGTACCGAAGGTTGTTCGGAGTCCCGGATGTGATCACGGACTTGACGAGGAGTCTCGAAATGGTCGAGACATAAAGATCGATATATTGGACGACTATATTTGGACACTGGAAAGGTTCCGGGTGAGATTGGGACAATACCGGATCACTGGGAGGTTATCGGAACCCCCCGGGAGGTATATGGGCCTTATTGGGCCTTAGTGGAAAGGAGGGGAAAGGAGCAAGGGAGGGGGGCGCCCCCCAAGCCCAATCCGAATTGGGAGGGGGGCCGCCCCCCCCCCCCCCTTTCCTTCCTCCCTCCTTCCTCTTCCTTCCTCTCCTACTCCTAATAGGAAAAAGGGGAGTCCTACTCCCTGTGGGAGTTGGACTCCCCCTAGAGCGCGCCACCCTCCTTGGCCGCCCCCCTCCTCCACTCCTTTATATACGGGGGCAGGGGGCACCCCATAGACACAACAATTGATCATTGATCCGTGTGCGGTGCCCCCTCCACCATAATCCTCGATAATATTGTAGCGGTGCTTAGGCGAAGCCCTGCGATGGTAGAACTTCAAGATCGTCACCACGCCGTCGTGCTGACGGAACTCATCCCCGACACTTTGCTGGATCGGAGTCCGGGGATCGTCATCGAGCTGAACGTGTGCTACAACTCAGAGGTGCCGTAGTTTCGGTACTTGATCGGTCGGGCCGTGAAGACGTACGACTACATCAACCGCGTTGTGCTAACGCTTCCGCTTCCGGTCTATGAGGGTACGTAGACAACACTCTCCCCTCTCGTTGCTATGCATCACCATGATCTTGCGTGTGCGTAGGAAATCTTTTGAAATTACTACGTTCCCCAACATAAGGCCCTTCTCTCCTTTCCCATATGGCCCATTAAGTCCCATTACTTCCCTGGCGAATTCCCGTAACTCTCCGGTACTTCGAAAAATACCCGAATCACTCGAAACCTTTCCGGTGTCCGAATATAGCCTTTCAATATATCGATCTTTACGTCTCGACCATTTCGAGACTCCTCGTCATGTCCGTGATCTCATCCGGTACTCCGAACAACCTTCGTTACATCAAATCACATAACTCATAATACAAATCGTCATCGAACGTTAAGCGTGCGGACCCTACGGGTTCGAGCACTATGTAGACATGACCGAGACACATCTCTGATCAATAACCAATAGCGGAACCTAGATGCTCATATTGGCTCTTACATATTCTATGGAGATCTTTATCGGTCAAATCGCATAACAACATACGTTGTTCCCTTTGTCATCGGTATGTTACTTGCCCGAGATCCGATCGTCGGTATCATCATACCTAGTTCAATCTCATTACCAGCAAGTCTCTTTACTCGTTCCGTAATGCATCATCCGCAACTAACTCATTAGTCACATTGCTTGCAAGGCTCATAGTGATGTACATTACCGAGAGGGCCCAGAGATACCTCTCCGATATACGGAGTGACAAATCCTAATTCGATCTATGCCAACTCAACAAACACCATCAGAGACACCTGTAGAGTATCTTTATAATCACCCAGCTACGTTGTGACGTTTGATAGCACACGAGGTGTTCCTCCGGTATTCGGGAGTTGCATAATCTCATAGTCAGAGGAACATGTATAAGTCATGAAGAAAGCAGTAGCAATAAAACTAAATGATCATTATGCTAAGCTAACGGATGGGTCTTGTCCATCACATCATTCTCTAATGATGTGACCCCGTTCATCAAATGACAACACATGTCCATGGCTAGGAAACTTAACCTTCTTTGATTAACGAGCTAGTCAAGTAGAGGCATACTAGGGACACTCTGTTTGTCTATGTATTCACACATGTACTAAGTTTTTGGTTAATACAATTCTAGCATGAATAATAAGCATATATCATGATATAAGGAAATATAAACAACAACTTTATTATTGCCTCTAGGGCATATTTCCTTCACATAATTGGTGTTACTTAACGGTGTAATATGATGTAGGTGTGTTCCCCATTGTCAGCGCAAGCATCATCCGGTCCCTGCTCTTGCATTTTTTGTAAGTTATTAGTCCAACCTTCTTCCCTTGATAGCCAAAAGTGATCTTTTACTAGTTACCGTTCAAGCTTTTGTTCTTTAGTTTTTCAGAAAAATAATATGTGGTGATGGCATTTTATGTTATACTTGGATGGCAACTTGTGAACAAACCACATGGCAACATGTGACCACACTACATGGCAACTATGACTTCTCTTTTTTGGTTTCCTGCAATATTGTTGAAACTTACATGGCAATTATGAGATCAAGTTCACTGCACTTTTTTAGTATTTACATCCTATACTGGGATACAACCCACATAAGTTGCCATTTACACTCGATAACTTCATTTAACCTTGTTTTACATATTTTTTTGCATGTGAGCAGACTTTTGTCTTACGGCATAAGAGGTTGATGGCCTACCTTCCATCGTCAGTTGAAGCCATGTGCCAGCTCCCATTCATGTATTTTTATTTTGTAAGTTTCCAGTTCATTTGTTTACGGTTTTTGCGTTGCTCAATAGTGATCTTTACCTATTTTTTACTGCTCTATCGTTTTTGTATCCGCCTCATTTTTTTGCGTACCTTGAATTGCTTCTTTTACTTGATGTTGGCATCCCGGATGTGAAGCATCGGTAGTTTTTTCCGGTATAGATTGCCATGGAACTCCTAATGGTGTAGTTGTATTGAAAGCCTCTGCAAATATATTTTTTGGTTTCACGTTAGAAGCCAAAAAATATACATAATGGCACTTGCTGGATGGGGCTTATATGGTTACAAATTATTGTAAACTTTTACTCAAACCATCAAACAATTACCACCTTATTACTACAAGCATGGCAATTCTTTCTTCACATGACAAGCTTTTCTTAAAGAAGCTGCACTTCATACATAGTTCATACCTATGTCTGCATATTGCTGCAATAGTGGTAGCAACGCTCCGGTTGAAATTAGTTCCTCATAGTCCAGTGCATCCCATATGGTGCTCAAATCGATCAGAACAACCATGGATTAGACCCATCTGCATGATCCATTTGTTTCTCGTCTTTTTTATTTCCTGTGTAGAATGAACAAAACACCATATAGTTAATTTAGCAGGTCTTCATCTCAGAATGATGTCAAACCATGGTGCCATAGGAGGGCATGATTTACAAAAAATGGCATTCTTTTTCCACACTTCATAGTTATGCATTTATTTTGATTCCTTTTCATTTTCATGTACGACAATCCGCGCGCACTGAGCATGGCAAAGACAACCAATGTAACATGCCAAATTATCTTTATCATCGTCACATGACATTTTTTTGCATGAGAAATCCATGAGGATCCCATGGCAGCCCAAGGAGATGCTCCATGCCATTTTGTTTTGCATGCATTCTGGACACACTGTTTCTTGGCTGCATGACAGTTACTAGCAAACATAGATGGAAATTAAAATTAAAATGACATGGCAACTTCTGTGCCAACAGGGGTGGCAAGTATCACTAAAATGACGTGGCAGATAGAGCATCAACTCATGTCAATTATTTCTTGGCTATCAAGGTGGCAAATACAGCTAAAATGTCCCAACAATTAACTACAAATAGGCATGTCAATTTTTTAAAATTTCTAACTGGAGTTTGCGCAGGTGTCTTGTTTTTTTTTTCTGCTGAATGCTTTGTTTTTCATCTTTTTTTGTCCCAAAATACATGGAAGCAACTGAAATTCGAGCCCACATTTTGAGTGTAGTTTCTCTCATATCCAACCATGATGTGGAACCAAAATCGCAAACAAAACTGAACACACATGGCAATTCTTACTCAGTGTGCACCCGGATTTGTGGTTCACAACAATAGAATCATCTCGTTGGCAAGAATTACAGGGAGGGGCAGGGGGTACGGCCCGATACGTGGATGAACTGACCTTCAAACCAGCAGATTGTTGCTTGTTTTTCGTCTAGATCTGGCTAGGGTTCTCGTGTTCTTGCCATGGCAATTTGAGAGGAGGGGATCGGGGGCAATCGAACTGAGGGGAGACGGGTGCTGGAGCTGCGGGTGGGAGAGGGGTTTCGAGAGGTTTTTCAGGCAATATTCGTTAGGGTATCTAAAACTTCATCTGTTGGAGACGATGTTGCGTACTCGCATGTACATGGGGGCGGTGCATAGTGTGTGGCAGATCGACCTGCACTGTGCTTAGCCGGGCAAGAGCCCACAGGAAGTTGCGTTGCCAAAAGGCACTGACAGATAGACACGACGAAGAGAGAGGGACCGAAAGTCGAGCGGCTTTCCGGCAAAATCTGGGCAGGTTCCTCCAACATTTTGGCTCTTGTTGGCTGGGTTGCTCTGCTCCCTTGCTTTTCGCAGCGGATGCTGCGGCTTGCTCATGCGCAGAAAGACTGACAGCAGCACAGTGACTGGTGATTCGCCAACAAAACAATAATAATAATTGAGATAAGGGCATCTTCTATCTGAGTGCTTAGACCGTTTTCTCCAAAAGCATAAGCAACTAAACACCACGAAGATTAAGCAGGAGGCGAGGGCCCTTCCTCCCTATTGCAACTTTGCAAGGCTGCATCTGCTGTAGCCTGTAGGCTTTCACCTGCATTGCACCCGGCCTTGTCCCCTGCTGCATGGCTCCCATATGCAGCTCGGCAGCTGCCGCCGGAGTCCACAGCCACCTGCTGTTGCGGCGTTCCGCAAGATCCTCCGGAGATTGCATCTGGTGGTTTCGCCGGAACAATCATTTAGTGCCGTAACTTGACGCCCGAGAAACTTTCTGGCGTACTCCTTGTGCTCGCGTCGCGTCCTTTCGACGCGGTGGGGGCATGCCCAGCGCCCGCGTCCTGTTCGGCAGAATTCCCCACCGGAGGTCCTCAGGCCGAAGCCAGGTTGGTCGGCCAACGGCCATGGCTGCCTGATTCTTTTGCGGTGCAGTGCGTGCGGGGGCGCCATGCTGCAGGATCTGTGCCGTGGTGGTCTCCAAGGGTTGCGTCCGCGTTAAGCGAGAGGCGTCAGGCTGGCGTGACGCTCCTTTGCTCCGCCAGTCCATCTCGCCGGTGAAACTGTGCCCAACTGCCAATCTTCGCCGAGGCTGTACATGTTCGGTCCAGCTCCCTGCTTCACTCATTGAGTTCTCACACCGGAACGCAAGGGCCTGGCACGCAATGCCATGAATGAAAAAGACATGGCCGTCCTGCTAAAACAGAATGGATATTATTATCTCCGGTTCCGGGCAACTGGCCAACGGCCGCAGGGCCGCAACACGACTTGTTTGAGGATTTCTGTGAAAGTAGGAGACGTGGTGCCATTATCGGTGGATTGTTGGATGATTGGTGGACATATAGGCAGGCTAGTCTAACATGGGTGGGTCAGGCAGACAACTTCACCATGGTGAGGAGCATAGCCCCAGACCTCCGGCCCAGCGCAAACTAGCCGTTCTCAACAGAGGAGCATGTGCAAGGGTTTACTTGTATGGATTGGGCAGGAGTGGTCTCCGGAATGGAGGCCCCCACTGGTATGGATGGTGTGCTCAAACCTGAGAAAGTGCATCAACATTTTGCAGGTACAGTTATCAGTTGGTAAATCCAAGAAATGGGAGTCAGAGAGTGGCACAGATGATTTTCTTTTCTTTGTTGCCGTGCTGTTTTTTTGTTTGGACTAGTGGCAAACTGGAAGGAGGACGAGGCTACTTGCATGTTCCACGCTTCCACACAAACACACTAGGGTTCATAGGCTGCATATGATCTGAGAAACTCTTTTCTTCATAGGTTGCAGACGATCAGATGATCTAACAATTCATTTTTCATCACCTTCGTGCAGGATCATTGCTGGAATTTATGAACTTCCCAAGGTTTTCTGATGCATCGACGACGGGGGTTCCTCCTTTCCGAATGAAAAAAGGTTATCTGATAATTTCATACGATCTGTTTCAGTTGTGCCTTCCACGTCGGAGCATGTTACTTTAGAGACCTTTTACAGTGCATCTAATTATTTTGGACCGTTTATTTATGTGCTTCAACGGTCCAGATATGACAATGCTATACCAAAAATCTGGTAGTATATCTAGGCATTAGGGGCATTTTGGGAAAAAAATCACAATACATCAATCTGCGATCTGAGTCTCAAATTATTCGCGACACGTCCTAGGTTGGGTTGACTACCGCCAACATATACAGTTTTGTACAAACCCCCCCATAAAGTCTTGTATTTCAATTTGAAGGCCCTTTCTAATTTTTGCATGTTGTTTTTCTAGTCGTCGCCGGCGCCTGGTCCTTTTTTCCCGGGCCCGACATCTGGTCATTAATAATCAACCCTGACCTTGGTCTCCTGCGGCGTGGTGTATGAATACGCATAGGCTGCCATCTGAGAACACGTCGAGGCAGCGTCTGTCATTGGGGGACGCGGTGTCTCAGACCAAAGCCAACACGAACGAGAACGACTGTCCTCCCGTTGCGGCAGAAGCGGACGCCTGAGGAAAAGGTGAGCGCGTCGCCGTGGATTTGCAGGGGTCCGGTTGTTATCTGAATGCTCACTCTCATTTGATTGGTTTGCTCGATCAATCCAGCTAGCGAGTGCCCCAACGAACCTACCTACCACCATGAACTTTTTCCCAGTAGCTTGATCCAATCGAGGGTGGCGAGAGGAAGGCGCTGGAGTAGAGAGTATGTGTGTATTCTTGACCTGTGGCATAGATCGGGCAACTAAGCGGATGGGGTGATGGACTAATTCAGGTTTGTTAATTAGGCATTGATCAATGAGCGATCCTTCTTGGCCTAAGCGTTCAGCGTGGAGGATGGAGCTATGGATGCGTGCATTTAGGACTAATCACGTGAGAGGATAAATATATCCCTAATTGGAATTACCAATATGCCCTCAAGCTGCATTTCATACCAGCCATTGGATCAACTTAATACTACCCACTGAGTTATGGAGTATGATGTACCGTAAAAACTCTCTATCTTTAGGGGTTGTTTGGATACCGAGTATCAGTGATAGGATTATAGAAAACGAGTTTTTAGCTGATTTATAGGAAAACCGATTTTGCTATCCTTTTTGTGAAAAACGTGTTTACAGAAAACTTTATTTGGGTTAGAAAATTAATAAACCAGGTTCGTAGAGTTTTGTGTTTGGATAGCAAACGTTATCCTTATCCTACCCGTGACCTTCTTCCTTACTCTGCCATTGACGAGACTTCCAAGCTCGACATCGTACCGTACGAGTCCACCCGTCCAGACTGTTGTTGCTCTTCCTTCCGGCCTTCACGGTTCCGTGTGCGACCTCCGGGCGGGCGCTTCCGCTGGGCTCCGAGGTCATCTTCCCGGGCTACTTCTTGCCTCCCCACGGCCTCCACTGACTCCGCGCCCGCCCGGCGGCAAGGCCTTCCGTTGGCCCCTGAGGTCGTCGCCCTCCCTTACACCGACCCTTCCTCGGGTCACTTCCCCTCTGACCTCCACTTATTCTGAATGCAGCCGCCGGCGAGGGCTTCCGCTGGTCCCTAGTTCTTCATCCCCTGTACTGACACTGCCGCCAGCTGCTTCTCGCATCCCCTCCGGCCTGCACGACTCCGCATGCAGCCGCCGGCTAGCGACTGCTTTGCTCCCCGATGTCGTCGGGCTAACCGCCCTCGTCGTGTCCCCGCCGGCAAGCACGCTCTGCTCCCATTGGAATCCAGTTTATGTAAATCGTGTTTATGGAAAAACGAGTAATAGTCGTTTTCCCATATACCTGAAATCTGGGTTTTTGAAAAGCTAAGTTTTCTACATACGCGGATTAGTTGGAGTTGCCAAACAGGATTTTTGTTTGTAACACCGTGTCCATAGTTTGTGGAGATCCGGTTTTATATATACTACCTATCCAAACAACGCCTTAATGTACTCTCTCCTTAAAGAAGTATAAGAGTGTTTAGATCAGTGATCTAAATGCTTTTATATTTCTTTACAGAGGGAATATTTTCTCTGGATTCCTTCCATGAGATCTTTTCATGAGATTTTATAAATCCCGGTGAGTTGAAGTTTCCTTATAATCTCTCCTTTGGTACCTCAAGGTGATAATGGAGCCAGACGAGGACAACCAGCTCATTTTCATCTTCAACATCTTTCAGATATCTTATGTTCATAAGTGTTATGCCTAATAACAGACATAACTAATTTTATCCGCAAGGCATTTAGCGAGGGTGGTAAAGAAGCTCATGAAACGCGGGGGAGCTATTTCTTGCCTCACACAAGCGCGCTACTGGCTCAGCCCATTAACTATAGCAATGGTGTGAGTTTTATTCCTCTGTGGTTTTCTAATCCCGTTTTCATGTTTGCAGCAGTTTTCGTTGGTTTCTTTTTTTCTTTCTTGGTTTCCACTGGTTTTCTTTGTTTTTTTCCTCTTTTTAACATGTCTACATTTTAATACATATTCTATATTTTTCATATACACCAGAAACATTTTATACACGTTTAATATTTCAAATACATTATTAACATTTTTCAAATATATATTTGATATCTAACTTTTCATACACATTGTATATTTTCAAATATATATTTGATATCTAACTTTTCATACACATTGTATATTGTTGGTATGCATATAAAATACTTGTTTATAAATGTTAAAGAATTCTCAAATACATGATTGTCGCTTTCCAAGTACATGTTTTTGAATATATTTTTTCCAATACGTGTTAACATTTTCATATACATGTTGAAAACATTTTTCTGAATGATGCAATTGTTTTTTAAAACTATATGAACATTTTTTTACATTGCATAAACATTGTTTTTAAATGTCATAAACATATTTTTGAAACTTGTGATTTTTTTTAAAAAAGTAATGAAATTTCTTTTTGAATGGCAAGATTTTTTTTGAATCACGCGTTCCTTTTACATTGTATAACATATTTGAAAAATGCCATTTATATTTTTTTTGAAATGCAATCAATTTTTTTTGGATTACACTAACAAAAATTTACACTATGATAACATTATTTAAATTCGCCGTAGCCATTTTTAAAGAATTTAAGCACATTAAGTTTTTTGAAATGTACATGTCTTTTTTTTGCGTGTCGTGGTTATTTCTTTGACAATATGTATAGGGGTGTGTATAGAAGAGCATCATATCTACCAAAAGATGAAGATGGGAGTACACACAAGGAATTTAGACAGGTTTGGACCCTCTGCTGTAGAGGTAATATCCTACTCTTGTGTATGGTGCTCTTGCTCTTGCACATAGGCTTATAAGTATGTTCAACCCTCAACCCGGTGCTCCTCCGTGGGCTTATATACAATGCATCAAGAGGGGTGTCATAACCGATAGGTATTCATCCTGGTAGTAGCAGCCATGCACGACCAACTGTTTCCCAACCATAACTCAATAGTAACAGACGCAATTAACTAGATACACCACCATTGGTAATGATCACACTTAATGCGCAGTGGAGGTCATGTTCAACACCCCCAGCAGCTGACTAGCCGCTAGCCTTCCATGACCAACTGGAGGTTCTTGTCCGACTGGAGGAAAATATGCCTGGGGCTTGGTGACGATTAGAAGACGATCCCTTTTTAGGCCATCCCATGGACTGCAATCTTCATGGGCTTGTACCTTATGTTGTTTTGGGCCTCCTTAGTGTGCATTTTCTAATTAGTAGTGTCAATCTTGTGAAGACTGGGTTCCACGCATCCGTCTCACATGGGTCACGGCAGCCCCGTCAATGGGTGTGCACGGTCTGGCTGGCCGTGCACTACAAATGTGTGCCCCTCCGGAGGTGGAATTTAGATCTTCATCAAGAGTTGAGGCTGAGAAAACCCATCTTCAGTGTGGGTGTGGTCGTCTCACTACGAGTAGGCAATTCAAGGATGGCGGCGCCCCATGTAACACCCCGAATATGATTTACCCAATATGTAATCCAACTCTTGCCGTTTCCGGCGCTAAGTTATTTTATTTTCTCAGGTTCGGGTTTTTGTCTCCTTGTGTTGTTGTTGTTGTTGTTGTCATGCATCTCATATCATGTCATCATGTGCATTGCATTTGCATACGTGTTCGTCTCATGCATCCGAGCTTTTTCCCCGTTGTCCGTTTTGCATTCCGGCGCTCCGTTCTCCTCCGGTGGTCATTTCTACCTTCTTCTCGTGTGTGGGGATTAAACATTTTCGAATTGGACCAAGACTTACCAAGCGACCTTGGTTTACTACCGGTAGACCGCCTGTCAAGTTTCGTACCATTTGGACTTCGTTTAATGCTCCAACGGTTAACCGAGTGACCGAGAAGGCCTCGCGTGTGTTGTAGCCCAACACCCTTCCAATTTGGCCCAAAACCCACCAAAACCCTCTCCATCATCTAGAGCGTTCGATCACGATCGTGTGGCCGAAAACTGCACCTCATTTGAACACTCCTAGCTCCCTCTATGCCTATAAATACACCCCCTCCGAAATTCGCGGTTCCCCTCTCCCGAAACACTAAAAATCGCCTCCTCCGCGCGGCCGGACACGTCCGCCGGCCGCCGGACACGTCCGCCGGCCGCCGGACACGTCCGCCGCCCGCCTGGTCCACTCCCGCGCCGCCACGTGTCCCCCGCGCCCCACATCGCCGCCGGGCCCGCGGAGCCCATCTCCGGCCCGCTCCGGGCCACGGCGGGCCAGATCCGCCCGAGAGCCCCGCGCCCTTCTTTCCCGGCGCCGTTCGCCGGCCGCACCTCGCGGCAGCCCCGCCGCCAAGCTCCCCGGCGTCGCCAGCCGCCTCCGCCACCGCGCCGGCAAGGCCGCGCCGCCACCGCCCGGCGCCGGCGAGCACGCCGGCGACCGCGCCCTTGCGCACCCCCGCCTCACCGGTCCCGGACCCGGCCCTCTCCGGTCACCTCCCGACGAACTCTGGCGAAGGTCCCCCGGCGAACCTCGATCCACACGCTGGATCTCAGATCCGGATTCAAAACCCTAGGGTTGACTTCATCTTTTTCCTATGTCCCAGATTTATTTTGCTATGTTCATCATGCCGTAACTTTGCATCCATAGATCCGTTTTGGGCATATAGCATATCAAAATGTTAGTCTCAGAGAGTACATCATTTCATCTCATTGCATCATTTTCATTT
This sequence comes from Triticum monococcum, assembly GCA_034509565.1. NCBI lineage: Eukaryota > Viridiplantae > Streptophyta > Magnoliopsida > Poales > Poaceae > Triticum > Triticum monococcum. The sequence goes on along the minus strand of CM067841.1, from coordinate 141,970,484 downwards.
GAGTTCATCTTCATGCCCGAAATGCTGTTGGAAGAGTGCTATTTGAGATAATTGTTAGATCTGTTGCTCCAAATAGCTATTTGTCATTTTGCCATGATCATTGTGTGCATGATATGGCCCCGAGCTCTACATGTGTTTTGTTATATGCTTTGCCATCTTTCTAGAGGTGCTATCCATGTATTTTTTTTGATGTGTGTGGTGACTAGCACAAGCTTGCAAAGTGGTGCATTTGTTAACGCTGTTTTCAGGGACTTAGCATTTCCACTAAGTCCTTGATCTGTTTTTATCAATATGCCATATGTTCATGTTGTTTTCTAGTGATTCGTGCCTCTTTTGGGGATGATTAGTAAGGATGTTTTTTTAATCTTGTAGTGCTCTATCCATCCATGTCTTTGTTTGGAATTATGGAGCACCCTAGCTTGAGTCAATCGAGCTCTACTTTTACTATTTCGTGAATCTGGGCAGATTATCTACTTGCTAGCAATTTTGCCGAGGATGTTGTAGTTGATCCGTGCATGCCATGTTGTTGTTCTTGCCATGTCTAGCTTGTATAATGTGTATTCTTGATGGGTGTATTCTTAGATTGTCATGACATGCTCTGTAGTGAGTGCATCGAACTCGTAAACATGCCTACTTGATATCTGATTTGCATGCTCCAGTTTTTCACAAAGTCTGAGATCTGATTATGTTTTTGCCATGTTCACATGCTTGCAATTGTATTTTATGATCCCTTTTGGCTCAAGGTCACTAAGAGACTTTTATTAAGCTCTTTGAGTAGCTCCATGCCATGTTTTACTTTGCCATGTTAAGTTTCTGTAGCATATTGTTTATTGCTCCAAAGTGTGCTACCTGATCTGAAATTCCATACAAGTGTTAATTTCACTAAGTCTGAAATCTGTTTACCAATTGCACTTTTGCCATACTTGTTTGAACCTGTTAATGGATGAATTTGCCGTAGCTCAGTGTTCATCTTTTTTTAAGCATCATGAATAGATCCCTGCCATGTATTTTGTTGCCATGTTTGAGTGCTGTAGCATGTTTGTCTTGTTGCATTTAGATGGCTACTTGCTGTTTAACGCAGACCGGTGCCATATTTGAATTGCTTGCCATTTCCAAACCGTGCCTCTGATTCCGGTGTTGTTTATATTGATTTAAACCGAAATCACCTCACCTTTCTAGTGGCACACTTGGATTTCCAAGTTGAGGCCAGGTTCATTCATTCCTTGTCAAATCTTGCATATGCATCACATATCGCATCCCGCATAGCATACCATGTTTGCATCATGTTGTTTGAGTTTGCACGTGGTTGATTGTGTCATTTTTGCTTGTTTGTCTTGTTTGGTAGAGCCGGGAGACGAGTTCGCTAACGAGGAGCCCGTTGAGTTTGCTTTCGAGGATCCAATCAACTCTGACAACTTTGCAGGCAAGATGATCATACCCTCGAAATCACTTCTATCTTTGCTTTGCTAGATGCTCGCTCTCTTGCTATGCCTATGCTACGATGCCTACCACTTGCTTATCATGCCTCCCAAATTGCCATGTCAAACCTCTAACCCACCATGTCCTAGCAAACCGTTGATTGGCTATGTTACCGCTTTGCTCAGCCCCTCTTATAGCGTTGCTAGTTGCAGGTGAAGATTGGAGACCGTTCCTTTTTGGAACATTATTTACTTGTTAGGATATCATTATATTATCTTGCTATCTTAATGCATATATATACTTGGTAAAGGGTGGAAGGCTCGGCCTCTCGCCTAGTGTTTTGTTCCACTCTTGCCGCCCTAGTTTCCGTCATATCGGTGGTATGTTCCCGGATTTTGCGTTCCTTACGCGGTTGGGTAATAATGGGAACCCCTTGACAGTTCGCCTTGAATAAAGCTCCTCCAGCAATGCCCAACCTTGGTTTTACCATTTGCCACCTAGCCTCTTTTTCCCTTGGGTTTCTGGAGCCCAAGGGTCATCTTATTTAAACCCCCCGGGCCAGTGCTCCTCTGAGTGTTGGTCCGAATCGGGCAGCCTGCGGGGCCACCTCGGGGAAACTCGAGGTTTGGTTTTACTCGTAGCTTGACCTATCTGAGTGTGCCCTGAGAACGAGATATGTGCAGCTCCTATCGGAATTTGTCGGCACATTCGGACAGTGTTGCTGGATTTGTTTTAACTTGTCGAAGTGTCTTGTAGAACCGGGATACCGAGTCTGATCGGAATGTCTCGGGAGAAGGTATATCCTTCGTTGACCGTGAGAGCTTGTCATGGGCTAAGTTGGGACTCCCCTGCAGGGATTTGAACTTTCAAAAGCCGTGCCCGCGGTTATGGGCAGATGGGAATTTGTTAATGTCCGGTTGTAGATAACTTGAACCTTAACTTAATTAAAATGAATCAACTGTGTGAGTTACCGTGATGGTCTCTTCTCGGCGGAGACCGGGAAGTGAACACGGTGTTGGAGTAATGCTTGCCGTAGGTTGTTCTCTAGTTATTCGTTCGCGCTTTGCCTTCTCTTCTCGCTCTCTTTTGCGAACAGGTTAGCCACCATATATGCTAGTCGCTTACTGCAGCTCCACATATTTACCTTGCCTTACCTATAAGCTTAAATAGTCTTGATCGCGAGGGTGCGAGATTGCTGAGCCACTGTGGCTCACAGATTACTTCCAAACTAGATGCAGGGCCTGACGACTCCGTTCCAAATGACGTGCTTGAGCTCAAGTGGGAGTTCGACGAGGACTCACGTCGTTACTATGTGTCTTTCCCTGATGATCAGTAGTGGTGCCCAGTTGGGGCGATCGGGACCGTGTCGCATGTTGGGTTGATCTTTTATTTTGGCACCGTAGTCAGGCCATGAGTGATTGGATGATGTAATGCTATTTATATACTTTGTTTGACGTGGCGAGTGTAAGCCAACTATGTACCTTCCCCTTTTATTATCTATATTACATGGGATGTTGTGAAGATTGCCTTACTTGCAGCATTGCTTTCAATGCGGTTATGCCTCTAAGTTGTGCTTCGACACGTAGGAGATATAGCCGCATCGAGGGCGTGACAAGTTGGTATCAGAGCTTTCCCCGACCTTAGGAGCCCCCACTGATTGATCGTTTTTAGCAGCCGTTGTTGAGTCTAGAAAAATGTTTTGAGTCATTTAGGAATTATATATCGGAGAGTTTAGGAATTCTTTTACTCCCCAGTCCCTTCATCACTCTGGTAAGGCATCCTGACATAGAGTTTTGACTCTTCTCTTCTCAAATTTCACTAAATTTTTTTTTAGGATCACGCGGGTATCTTGGAATCGTTCCGATGGATTTGTGACGAGAACATTGTTCTTGGTGCCTCCTGTCATTTAGGGGTTGTGGCAGTGTCCCGCGGAGTTGAGCTCCGAGGTGTTGTCGTCACAATTTTATCGTTGCAGTTCTGGCATACCTGAGTTTAGTACGTTGACATCGAAAATCTCTTTTATGCAGTTGTTGGTGAGATAACCTCGACGCCACCCAGTACTGGGGCGGGAGTTCGGGAGTATTGCCATAACTTGTATAACGGATGCTTTTCGAAGGTTGAGGTAGATGGTTTCCGAAGTTTTTCTCGGTTATGTGTTGAAGGATGGATACAGCTGGATGTAGGATTTGCTAGATTTGGGTGAGATATTATGCTTCCCCTATATCCCCAACACCTGATTGCATAACCGGAAAGGTTCGGGAGTTTCATAGGTGGGAATTCTTGTAGCTCTAGTTCTTCTTCCACGGATATTTGGTTTGAGATTGGGATTTCTTACCGAGTATTCGTTCTTGTTCCGTACCTTGTTGATTTATTCCTCTACCTAAATTCTAAGTGGCTTCTCAATTTATGGATATGTGACCATTTGAAGTGGAATGCATTCGTTCTTATGTTCGGATGTGAAGACTATATGTTGCAATTTCAACCCGCTTGATTCAGCTTCATTTTATCTGTCAATGTGCTAACGGATGTCACCCTCTTCAGGATGGCTCCCGCTAAGAGCAGCAATCAGAATCAGAATCAGGATCTGCCACCACCTCCCCCTCCTCCGGAGGCATGGCAAGCTGTGATGGCTGCTACCAATGCAAACACGCAGTTGATCATGCAAATTCTTCAAGATCGCAATCAAGCGAACCAAGGCAACCAAGGCAACAATCAGAATCACTTTGCTACACTCAACCAGTTCCTTGCTAACCAGCCAAAGACTTTCAGCAATTGTGTTGAGGCAACTGATGCTGACGATTGGCTCGTGGACTTGTGCAAGCATTTCGAGTGCAGTAACGTCAGGCCTGAGGACTTTGTCAAGTTCGCTTCCTTCCAACTCAAAGACCAAGCTGTAGAATAGTTTCAGCAGTACAAAGATTCCAGAGGAGGGCGTGTGATTACCTGGGATGAATTCCGTCAAGACTTCAAAGCTCATCATATTCCTCAGAGGGTGGTTGAAAGCAAGCATGAGGAATTCCGCAACCTGAAGCAAGGCTCTTTGTCTGTCTATGACTACAACAAGTTGTTTCAGAAGCTCGCCCGCTTTGCTAAGTAGGACGTCCCCGACGAGAAGAGCATGATATACCAGTTCAGGGGTGGTCTCAGAGAAGAAATCCAGCTAGCTCTTGTTCTCTTTGAGCCCTTGAGGTACGATGAGTTCTACAACATGGCATTGAAGCAAGAGGCTGCCCAACTGAAGTGTGATGCTTCCAAGAAGTGAGTCAGAGATGCTATTCCTTCTTCCTCTACTCAAGTGGCCAAGCAGCAGAAGTATTGGCTTCCTCCTCCTCCGTTCCGGCAGTCGTATCAGAAGAGCAAAGGTGGCAGTGGATCTTCCCACCCACCCAACCCTGGCTTTCAGAACAAGACTTCGTCTCAAGCTCCGAGATCGAGTGCTCTGTATCACCGTCCGCTTTCAGAGGTCACGTGCAACAAGTGCCAACAGAAGGGTCACTATGCCAACAAGTGCTTCAACCAGAGGCGTCTCCCTCCTCCTCCTCCTGTGAGATCGGCAAGTACAGCTGTGGTCAAGCATAACCCCAAGCACGCCAAGGTCAATTTGATGAATGCAGCTCAGGCAGAGGACTCGTCAGATGTCATCATGGGTAACCTTCCTATTAACGATATTCCTGCAAGAGTTCTTTTGACACGGGTGCATCGCATTGTTTCATGTCAAAGCCATTTTTTACCAAGCATGAATTCGTTTCTTCTCATTTGGGTAAATAAATGGATATCGTTTCTCCTGGCAAACGCTTGAGTGCAAGTCTGGAGGTTCCAGATGTTACTATCACCTTGGGCGACTACAAGTTCCTTTCTTCCCCAATGGTTCTTGGTGACTCGGATATTGATCTTATTCTCGGAATGGATTGGCTTTCTAAGCACAAGGCTCAGGTTGATTGTGCACCCAGGCAGATTCAATTGACTCATTCGTCTGAGGATGTAATTGTCTTTGCCGCTCGTGATGATACCATTCGTCTGTTTTCTCTCAATGAGAAGGGTGAACTGGATGCCATCTCGCAAATTCCAGTCGTTTGCGAATATCAAGATGTCTTTCCAGAAGAGCTTCCAGGAATGCCTCCGCATCGGCCAGTTGAATTCGTCATCGATCTTGAGCCTGGCACGGAACTGGTTTGCAAGCGTCCCTACAAGCTCGGACCTAAAGAGTTGAAGGAGCTGAAGAAGCAACTTGATATTCAAGAACGAATGGGTCTCATCCGACCTAGTTCCTCTCTGTGGGGTTGTGGAGTTCTTTTTGTGAAGAAGAAGGATGGAACGGACCGACTTTGTGTTGACTACCGTCCATTGAACAAGAAGACTATCAAGAACAAATACCCACTTCCCAACATCAACGAGCTGTTCGAACAACTCAAAGGTGCCCAAGTATTCTCCAAGCTTGATCTCCGTATGGGTTATCACCAGATTCGAATCCGTGAGCAAGATATTCCCAAGACGGCTTTCAGGACAAGCTATGGTTCATATGAATACACTGTCATGGTTTTTGGCCTCGTCAACCTCCTCTGACTTTCTCTCGCATGATGAACTTCATCTTCAACGCCTACACCAATGACTTTGTTTTGGTCTATCTCGACGACATTCTGGTCTTTTCGAAGAACAAGGAAGATCATGCCAAGCACTTGCGTTTGGTGCTCGATAAGCTCAGAGAACACCAGTTCTACGCCAAGTTCTCAAAGTGCGAATTTTGGCTCGATGAGGTTCTTTATCTTGGGCATATCATCTCTGCCAAGGGCATTGCGGTGAATCCTGAGAAGGTGTCTGCAATTGTGAATTGGGAACCACCTCAGAACGTGAAGCAACTCCGTAGCTTCCTCGGTCTCGCAAGCTACTGTCGAAGGTTCATGGAGAACTTTTCAAAGATCGCGAAGCCTCTCTGAAATCTTCTCCGGAAGCACGTCAAGTACGTTTAGTCTCCGGAATGTGACATTGCTTTCAACAATTTGAAAGAGAAATTGGTCACTACTCCAGTTCTGACTCCTCCTGATGAATCCAAACCGTTCGAGGTCTTCTGCGATGCCTCTCTCCAAGGTCTTGGTGCAGTGTTGTTGCAGGAGAAGAAAGTTGTGGCTTATACCTCTCGGCAGTTGAAGCCCAACGAGAAGAACTACCCCACTCATGACCTCGAGTTGGCGGCAGTTGTGCATGCTCTTATGACTTGGAGGCATCTCTTATTGGGAAGAAAAGTGGACATCTTCACTGACCACAAGAGTCTCAAGTACATCTTCACTCAGCCTAATCTCAACCTCGGGCAGACTCGTTGGGTCGAAATGATTCAAGAGTATAATCCGAGTATCGAGTATACTCCAGGAAAGGCCAATGTGATTGCTGACGCATTGAGGAGGAAGGCTTATTGCAACAGTCTCATTCTCAAGCCTTATCAACCCGAGCTTTGTGAAGCTTTCCGCAAGCTTAATCTGCAAGTTGTTCCTCAAGGTTTCCTTGCCAACCTTCAAGTCTCTCCTACCTTGGAAGACCAGATTCGCCAAGCTCAGCTTCTTGATGCTATGGTGAAGAAGGTGAAGATTGGGATTGCCAAGAGTCAACCCAAGTACAAGTGCTACAGCCTTGATGACAAGGACACTCTCTTCTTCGAGGATCGTATTGTTGAGCCCAAAGGTGACCTTCGTAAAGTGATCATGAACGAGGCTCACAATTCACTCCTCTCCATCCACTCCGGGAGCACGAAGATGTATCAGGACCTCAAGCAGGCTTATTGGTGGACTCGAATGAAGTGCGAGATTGCTCAGTTCGTGAATGAGTGTGATGTCTGCAGAAGAGTGAAGGTAGAACACCAAAGGCCAGCTGGTCTCCTCCAACCTCTTGCCATTCCAGAATGGAAGTTTGACCACATTGAGATGGACTTCGTGACTGGGTTTCCAAAGTCCAAGCGTGGCAATGATGCTATATTCGTTGTCATCGACGAACTCACTAAAGTGGCTCACTTTCTACCTATCAAAGAGTCAATCACTGCAGCTCAATTGGCGGAGCTCTATACCTCTCAAATTGTCTCGCTGCACGGTATTCCACAGGTGATCTCTTCAGACCGTGGCAACATCTTTACCTCCAAGTTTTGGGATTCTTTTCAGAAGGCCATGGGCACCAACATCCGCTTCAGCACAGCTTTCCATCCTCAAACTAGCGGTCAAGTCGAGCGTGTCAATCAGACTCTTGAAGATATGCTCAGGGCTTGTGTGATCTCCTTCGGCATGAAGTGGGAGGATTGTCTTCCTTATGCTGAATTCTCCTACAACAACAGTTTTCAAGCAAGTTCGGGCAAGGCCCCATTCGAAATTCTGTATGGCAGGAAGTGCCGTACCCCTCTCAACTGGTCTGAAACCGGTGAATGTCAACTTCTGGGAAATGACTTAATCACAGAGGTAGAGGAGATGTGCAAAGTCATTCGTGATAACCTCAAAGCAGCGCAGTCGCGCCAGAAGAGCTACTATGATAGTAAGCACCGTGATTTGGCTTTCGAGATCAGAGATCATGTTTACCTCCGCGTCTCTCCTATGAAAGGTACTCGTCGCTCCGGTATCAAAGGGAAGCTTGCCCCTAGATACGTGGGACCTTTCAAGATCGTCAGCAAGAGAGGCGATCTCGCCTATCAACTCGAGCTTCCTTCTAACTTTGCAAATGTGCATGACGTGTTCCATGTCTCCGCAAGTGCTTCAAGACTCCTGACCGCACCGTCAACTTCGAAGACATTGATCTCCAAGAAGATCTCTCTTATCGTGAGCACCCCGTTGCTATTCTTGAAGAGACTGAACGCAAGACTCGCAATAAGTCAATCAAATTCCTCAAAGTCAAGTGGTCACACCATTCCGACCATGAAGCCACCTGGGAACGCGAGGATCACCTCCGTTCCGAGTACCCGGCGTTCTTCCAGTCCTAGATCTCGGGACGAGATCCTTTCGTAGTGGTGGAGTGTTGTAACACCCCGGATATGATTTACCCAATATGTAATCCAACTCTTGCCGTTTCCGGCGCTAAGTTATTTTATTTTCACGGGTTCGGGTTTTTGTCTCCGTGTGTTGTTGTTGTTGTTGTTGTTGTTGTTGTTGTTGTTGTTGTTGTTGTTGTTGTTGTCATGCATCTCATACCATGTTATCATGTGCATTGCATTTGCATTCGAGTTCGTCTCATGCATCCGAGCTTTTTCCCCGTTGTCCGTTTTGCATTCCGGCGCTCCGTTCTCCTCCGGTGGTTATTTCTACCTTCTTCTCGTGTGTGGGGATTAAACATTTCCGGATTGGACCGAGACTTGCCAAGCGGCCTTGGTTTACTACCGGTAGACCGCCTGTCAAGTTTTGTACCATTTTGGACTTCATTTGATGCTCCAATGGTTAGCCGAGGGACCGAGAAGGCCTCGTGTGTGTTGCACCCCAACACCCTTCCAATTTGGCCAAAACCCACCAAAACCCTCTCCATCATCTAGAGCGTTCGATCACGATCGCGTGGCCGAAAACCGCACCTCATTTTGACACTCCTAGCTCCCTCTATGCCTATAAATACACCCCCTCCGAAATTCACGGTTCCCCTCTCCCGAAACCCTAAAAATCGCCTCCTCCGCGCGGCCAGACACGTCCGCCGGCCGCCGAACACGTTCGCCGCCCGCCCGGTCCACTCCCGCGCCACCACGTGTCCCCCGCGCCCCACATCGCCGCCGGGCCCGTGGAGCCCATCTCCGGCCCGCTCCGGGTCACGGCGGGACAGATCCGCCCGAGAGCCCAATGCCCTTCTTCCCTGGCGCCGTTCGCCGGCCGCACCTCGCGGCAGCCCTGCCGCCAAGCTCCCCGGCCGACGCCAGTCGCCCCCGCCACCGCCCGGTGCCGGCGAGCACGCCGGCGACCGCGCCCCGGCGCACCCCCGCCTCACCGGTCCCGGACCCGGCCCTCTCCGGTCACCTCCCGACGAACTTTGGCGAAGGTTGTCGGCGTTCTGGGAACGGGGGTCCCCAGACTTGCCTGCCCGCGGCCTGCGGCGTGGCTCAAAGGAGGCCCAGCATGGCCCATCTTCATCAACACCAGACTGAAGACCCTCGCGAGGGGCCATGCCTCACGGGGCGGACGACACGGCGCATCTTCAGGCGCAGCCTCCTCAGGCTGGCTCGCGAGGAGGCGGAGAGATCAAGGCAGGGTACCTCGCGAGGTGCCCATGACGCAAGCCATGACGATCGAGGGTGCCTTCTTTCCTCTTTGGTGCAAAGGGGACAAGCGCAACCGCGAAATACCGAGGCGTCATGCAAAGGTTGCCATTTCGGTGCAACGAGACCAAGACCAGGAGGACTACGAGACGGAGGTCACCATGGAGCCCAGCACGACGTCACCAGAGAGCCTTTGGCAAGCGAAGACCAACTTTAGTTAGGATAAGTGTACTAGATGTTCCCCTTCGAATTGGCCAATTGTTGGCGCCCTTCCCGCTCAATATTTGGGAAGAGGCCCAGGGCCTTTGCCTATAAATAGGACCGGCCACCCACGTAGCAAGGGGTTCGGTTGAATCACCAACCAGACGGACGACAAGTGAGAGAAAAGTAGAGAGAGTGAGTGAGAGAGAGAGAGAAGGGCGACTGAACTCCTCCCAGCAGTTCATCGCCCTGGCCAAGAACAGACCCTCATGAGGCTGTTCTTCCTTGTATTGTTCATCATCATCAGCCCCAGGAGGCAATCCACCAACCACACACTGGAGTAGGGTATTACACCACAACGGTGGCCCGAACCAGTATAAACCTTGTGTCTCTTGTGCAGTTCTTACAGTAGTTTAGATCTTTGTGAGACGGGGAGGTAGAAGGTGTGATCTCCGCGCGCACCCCAGTGTTCGAACCTTAAGGGTCTACCGGAACCCGTGATCCGACATTTGGCGCGCCAGGTAGGGGCGCGCCGGAATCTGTCTTCCACCACTCCATTCTCCTCCGACCGTCGCATCCATGTCCAACGCTCGTCGGGCCCGCGCCGAGCGCCGGGCCGCCATCGCTTCTTGCGTCACCCAGACGGCCCCCGTCGGTGGGCGTCCTCGTCGTTCCCCGTCGCCCGCCGTCAACGCCGCCACTGGCCCGGCGGGGGGCGAGCAGCAAGCATCGTCTCAGCATCCATCCGTGCGCCAAGACGGCCGCACTGCTAGTCCATCGCTCGCACCAGCTGGTTCTTCGTCCCGCGCGCTCCACGCACCCTTGGAGGCTCGAGCTGCGCTCCTCGCGGCAAACGAGCTCCTGCGCTACCGCCCCGTCGACGACGTCTACGAAGAGTGGCTCGACCACGTCGCCGAGCTTGTCCGCGCCGCAGGGGGATCTTCCGCGCCATCCGTTCCTCTGCGCCACACCCACCCCGCGCGGGTGAAAGCACAAGTGCTCCCTAGGTGGTTTTGATAATTGATGGGGACATATCTCTTGTTGGACTAATGTTTTCACCTAGTATGTTTCAGATAAGTTCAACAATGGAGTGGCATGGACTAAAGGGTGTGGGAAGGTCTCCAAGACACTGAGGACAAAGGATTGGCTAAAGCTTGAAGTTCAAGACTCTTCATTTTACATTTTAGTGATCCAAGATCACATTGAGTCCATAGGAAAAGCCAATACTATCAAGGAGGGATGAGGTGTTGCTTAATGAGCCTCTTGCTCAAGTGCTTAATGATATGCTCCAAAACCCTCAGCTACTTTCCTATATCCACAAATGACCTAAACCCTAATTCAAACTCGGTCATACTGATTCTTTCAACCCGGCGCCACCGAGTTTCACATGTCATAGCCACTGCCAAACCCCAATCAGTTCGGTCTCACCGAGATGGGCTTGCAAACTCTCTGTTACCTACTGCATTACTCTCGGTCCCACCGAGATATGCAATCGGTCCCACCGAGTTTGCTTGGCCAACTCTCTGTTTTGCTTATTACCCAAATCGGTCCCACCGAGTTTGAGTAATCGGTCAAACCGAGATTTGTATTATCCCTAACCCTAGCACATCGGTCCCACCGAGTTGTTCCTATCGGTCCCACCGAAATTCCTAACGGTCACTAGGTTTACTATTTCGGTCCGACCGAGTTTGCTGATTCGGTCCCACCGAGATTGGTAAATTGTGTGTAACAGTTGGATTTTGTGTGGAGGCTATAAATACCCCTCCACCTCCTCTTCACTCGTGGAGAGAGCCATCAGAACACACACACCATTCCAACTCATATGTTCTGAGAGAAAACCACCTACTCATGTGTTGAGACCAAGACATTCCATTCCTACCATATGAATCTTGATCTCTAGCCTTCCCCAAGTTGCTTTCCACTCAAATCTTCTTTCCACCAGATCCAAATCCTATGAGAGAGAGAGTTGAGTGTTGGGGAGACTATCATTTGAAGCACAAGAGCAAGGAGTTCATCATCAACACACCATTTGTTACTTCTTGGAGAGTGGTGTCTCCTAGATTGGCTAGGTGTCACTTGGGAGCCTCCGACAAGATTGTGGAGTTGAATCAAGGAGTTTGTAAGGGCAAGGAGATCGCCTACTTCGTGAAGATCTACCGCTAGTGAGGCAAGTCCTTCGTGGGCGATGGCCATGGTGGGATAGACAAGGTTGCTTCTTCGTGGACCCTTCGTGGGTGGAGCCCTCCGTGGACTCGCGCAACCGTTACCCTTCGTGGGTTGAAGTCTCCATCAACGTGGATGTAGGATAGCACCACCTATCCGAACCATGGAAAAAACATCCGTGTCTCCGATTGCGTTTGAATTCTCCAAACCCTTCCCTTTACATTCTTGCAAGCTGCATGCTTTACTTTCCGCTTCCTATATACACTTTGCATACTTTCTTGATATGTATTGTGAGTGTTGAAATTATGCTTAAACACCACTCAAACCGAAAAAGCTTAAAAATTGCAACTTTGGCATGAAGTGTCTAATCACCCCCCTCTATGCACATCTACTTCAAGGTCCTACAGCGGGCAACGAAGCTCTAGAGGCGCACCAGCCGCCTCCTCTCCAAGAAGACGCCATGGCTCCAAGGCGCGTGGCCCCTGGGCGGAACCCACTCCGTCAGGTGCCAGCGCAGCAAGAACGGAGCTGCCAAGAAGTCCCTCGCCCGCAAGGAGCTGCCAGGGCGCTCCCTGCTCCGGCACGCCGCGACCCTGCTCTAGCTCCGGCACGCCAAGACCCCGCTCTGCTCCTAGCTGCAGCGCGTGGGGACCCTCAAGACCAAGCTCTCCACCAGCCGAAGCCTTTCGTGGCCACCGCAGGCTGCCGCGCCTACACCACCGAGCTGCGTAGCGTCGCATGGCCCGGCAAGTTCAAGCCAGACCTGCCTCCTCGCTACGACGGCACAACTGATCCCACAGAGTTCCTCCAGCTCTATGAGCTGGGCATCAAGGCTGCCAGCGGGGATGAAAAGGTCATGGCAAACTGGTTCCCCATGGTGCTCAAGGAAGGAGCTCGCACCTGGCTCCTGAATCTGGCTCCAGGCACGATCTCTTCCTGGGACCAGATGCGCACCCACTTCATCGCCAACTTCCAAGGTACTCGCGACCGGCCACCCGCCGTGAGCGACATGCACCGCATCAAGCAACAACCTGGAGAGACCCTGCAAAAGTACATCCAGTGCTTCAACAGTGCGCGCCTCAAGATCCCCAAGGTGTCCGAGGAAGCCATCATCTCGGCCTTCTCCGATGGCGTGCGTGACGTCAAGATGAAGGAGGAGCTGGCGATGCATGAACACCTCTGCACCTCCCTGGAGCTGTTCAACTTGGCGAACAAGTGCGCCAGGGCTGAGGTGGGACGTCTCTCCCTCCTCGAGCTACCTGCCGCGGACCCAGAAGAGAAGAAGCCCAAGGCCAAGGACGTGAAGCGCAAGGGGGCTGCCGTACTCGCAGCAGAACCAGACACCAAGCGGGGCAAGGATCTGCCCGAATCCTCCAGGGGCAGCTGGTACTGTGTGTACCACGAGCTCCACACCCACAACACCAACGAATGCCAAGAACTCCGCGCCGTGCAAGAAGGAAGGATCGGCCGTCGCCCTAACCATGCTGACCGGGGCTATGGCCGAGGAGGAGGAAGAAACCCAGGACGCTGGGAAGATCGCGGCCCGTGCCAGGGGTGGCGCGATCAACCTCGCGAGGACCGCTGGTGGGACCTGCCTCGCGAGGGGGACTGGAGGGATCAGCCTCATGAGGATCGCCCTCATGGCAACACAGGCCTACCTCCGCTGCCGCCTCAGCCAAGGAGGAACGAAGACCGCCATCAAGACGAGGGGGCTGGGGGCTTCCAAGAGCCGCGCGCAATCGCCTGCATCCTCGGTGGAGCTCAAGCCCCAGCTTCTCAACGTATCTTCAAGCAGTTTGCCCGCGAAGTGAATGCAGTTCTCCCCAAGCTTGAAGCAACACGCCCCCTCAGGTGGTCGGTGTGCGCCATCACATTCAGCTCAGCAGACCAGCTCAAGTGCGCGGCCACGGCAGGAGTCCTCCCGATGCTTTGCTCCCCAGTCATCAGCAATGTACTAGTCACCAAGACCCTCATCGATGGTGGGGCAGGGCTCAACGTCCTGTCCGTGGAAACGTTCAACAATCTCCAAGTGCCCTACGACCAGCTTCAGCCAACCAAGCCTTTCTCCGGAATCACCGACGATTCCACAGTCCCGATCGGGCAGGTCCGCCTCCCTGTCACCTTCGGGGCCCGCAGAAACTACCGCACTGAGCTCATCGACTTCGACGTCGCCCACATCCGCCTACCGTACAACGCCATCCTCGGGTACCCAGCGCTGGCCAAGTTCATGGCCGTGACTCACCACGGCTACAACATCCTCAAGATGCCAGGAAGTGGCGGCGTCATCACGGTGCCCTGTGAAGAGAAGGATGCAGTGTGTTCCCTGGAGCGAGCCTATCAGGCCGCGTCGCTAGAAGACCCAGATCGCGGAAGCAGGAGGCTTCCTGAGACCACCCCCAAGAAGAAGACATCGTCAGGCTCAGCCCCTCAGGAGGCAGGCCCTTCAGGGCCCGTGTCTGCCCAGGGGGACCTCCCTTCCATCGCATAGGAAAGCGCGCCTGGCGCCCTCCTTAGGCAGGGCTCGGGGGCTCTCACCTGGAGGGCCACCGACCTAGCCAGGGTCACGAGGGAGGCGCTTGGGCACCATGTGGAGGCGTGCTTCGAAGCACGTTTCCCTCGAGAAGGAGCCAGGCAAGGAAGGCCAGACCAGCCGGAGTTCGTTAACAAGGCCATTCAAGAACTACAGGAGTCAAGGATCATGAGAGGTTGCCGCCGTCTACTAGCTGTGGCCCCACATCCAGGCGAGGATGGTGGGCTACGCGTCTGCGTCGACGTACCAGGGCTCAATCAGATCGCCACAACGGAGCGTCTCTGGCCCTCGTAAGTGGGGCGCTGCGGGGGTCCACCCCACAGCTATGTTCGCATGCCTTACAGCCTGCCGAGCATGGCTGCGGCGTACCAGTGCCTCATGAGGGGCATCATGGAGGCTCAAGAAGACAGGCGTTTCGCAGCCCTGGCGGAGATGAGGATAGCTCGCGAGGAGCCACCAGTGCCTCTGGAGCCTCCTGAGGCCCCGGGGCCTGGGGGCTCGTGAGGATTGGCTTCCGCAGCCCACCGAGTCTGCTGCACCAACGCCACTTCGCCGACGACATCCTCAGGTGACATCTTTCAAGCTTCATTCCTAGCTGGGAGCACCCTCCCAGGGTTGCATCACTCCCAGGCCGCATGGGTCCGTCCCTGCGGCATGTATCCCCTTTTATTTTTCGGTCGTTAGTTTGCCTTGTTGGGGGCGCCCCTCGGGCTGCATCATCCCCAAGCCGCTCGGGCTAGGCCCAGTGGCGTGTATCTCCCTCGCGTTTATTTCCAACTATGCATTCGCCTATCATGCTTGATTGCTTGATGCCTGTCCGCAGCATCCCTTCTTCTCCATGTCGGCCACTTGCACGTTAAAGGGGGGGGGTGCCTGAGCATCGCGACTCAGGGCTCTTACTGGCTCTCCAGCCCTCACCCTCTAGCCTTGTCCACGGCATCGCGACCTGGCATACCAGCGACGGCTGAGACAAGCTCGAGGGCCGGGACCCGAGGACGTAGAGTACCGGCATCTAACCAAATTTTGCAGGGACACATCTCAAGATACGACCCAGTGCCAGGCGCAACCCGCCTAGAGGTAGGGCCTCGTGAGTCCCGCGCTGGCTCACAGGTGCCCCGATACACCTCACCTACTCCAACCAGCGAGCTCTTGAGCGACTAACGATCGACTAATGACTGCCATGTCAACCCCATCTTATTTCTGTGATGAACCTGCAGGATCCTTGGAGGGAACTGCGCTAGCCAAGGCCCTCACGGAGTTCCCTTCACCCTCGCCCACGCGAACCGCTTGCACGTTAAAGGGGGGGCGCCTGAGCATCGCGACTCAGGGCTCCTACTGGCTGTCCAGCCCTCACCCTCTGGCCTTGTCCACGGCATCGCGACCTGGCATACCATCGACGGCTGAGACCAGCTCGAGGGCCGGGACCCGAGGACGTAGAGAAGAAAGGGGAGCAGAGGCGAGGGGGAAGGGGCGCGTGAGGACCTCGCCGAGCAACTCCGTCCCACCTACCCCACGGACCTGATGATGCGCTGGGGCGATCCCCGATCCTCAAGATAAGTCACCACCCAAAGCACTGGCTACCGTGGCACTACCCCCGCACCTAAAGCAATTCCGTACTAGCGACGTTGCTTCCCTTTCTCACCAAACGACGGCTGCTTGGGCGCCAAAGGGGACCTCCTGAGCATCGCGGCTCAGGGGCTCTTACCGGACCCCGGGCCGCTCACCTCCTAGCCTTGACCACGGCATCGCGACCTGGCATACCAGCGACGGCTGACGCCGCCTTGGGACTGGGACTTGTCGACGCAGAGCACCAAGCCCTCGCGAGGTGCGAAAGGGAGGACTGAACTACAACGGAATTTGCGACTCGCACAGATCCATAGCAAAGGTTATGTATTAACAAACGGGACTACGGGCACCTTACAAGCCCTTGTGGGGCGCATTTTGATTCCTCATAGGGAACGGATCCTAAGGGATGCTAACTACACGAGCTCCTGCAAAAGATGCCATCATCAACAGTGGGCCGTCAGGCGCCGGCGCCAACCCCATCAAGATCAGGGTCGGCGACGGCCTGACGAGCCCGCCCTGCTCCGGGAGTGGCACTGACTCGGGGGCTCGTAGCTGTCGTCGCTCGTCTCCGGAGTCGCGAAGATTTCACTGGAGTTGCTGGACCCTCCGGAACCTCCGCCAAGGGGGCGGTCGACGGGCCTAGTCCTCACCAGGGCAAGGTCCCAGCCACCGCTCCCGGGGCAGCACTCCAGCCGGCGCCCGTTCGCGTCGAAGACCTTGAAGAACATCACCGCAGCGCCATCATACTCCAGGTGGACCGCGAAGACGCCCCTTTCCCTGCAAACCCAGGCGATCTCTCTCCAGCCACGGGACATGTAGACCTCGCTCGGGGCAGCGACCACGACCTCTGCCTCGGTCGCGAGGGCGCTGCAGCCGGCGTGCTGCAGCCAGAGCTCTAGGGGCCCTCCTGGAGGGACGATGGAGGCGAAGAAGGGAGGCAGACGGATCCAGGACTGGAGAGGAATGGCGACGTGGAGCATGAACTCTTGGGAGGAGCTCTCGGCATGGACTCCAGGAGGAACAACCCACGCCTTCGTGACCCGACGGCGCCTACGACGGCGCCGACCGCGGAGATCGGCATCGACGCCTTCGGGGCCCTCGACGTGGGCATACAAGGGAAGTGGGAACCCCGGCGGAGCCCGCTCGCACCAGGGCCTCGGCACCACCTGACGGTCTTCCTCGCCCCGGCTGCAAAGGGCGAGCCGTTTCTTCGGCGGGAGCGGGTCTGGCCCCTCTCGAGGAGCCTTTCCCTTCTCCGCTGCAGAGAACCGGCGGATCGGAGCCATCGCAGCAAGACGGAGCAAGGATCGGGAAGGAGGAGAAGCCAGGAGGAAGGGACTGGGAGGGCACGCGCGGTGCCATACTTATAGCCGATGAAGGCCAACCGCCGGCCTCCACGATCACAGGTAATCATGACACGATCTGCATGCAGGGACTTGTCCAACTCGCGCGATCACCGAGGCGTCATGGGGAAGTGGAGATGCCCACGTCCCATCAACCGCCACGCGGCGCCCAAGGCCGCAGGCTGTTAGGGCCCGCGGCGCTTCGCCCTTGCCCTTTCGCCTCTCGGCACGGCCAACTCCATGCGCGCCTTGGGCCCGGGGGCTACTGTCGATGTTCTGGGAATGGGGGTCCCCAAACTTGCCTGACTGCGGCCTGCGGCGTGGCTCAAAGGAGGCCCAGCATGGCCCATCCTCATCAACACCAGACTGAAGACCCTCGCGAGGGGCCATGCCTCGCGGGGCGGACGACACGGCGCATCTTCAGGCGCAGCCTCCTCAGGCTGGCTCGCGAGGAGGCGGAGAGATCAAGGCAAGGTACCTCGCGAGGTGCCCATGACGCAAGCCATGACGATCGAGGGTGCCTTCTTTCCTCTTTGGTGCAAAGGGGACAAGCGCAACCGCGGAATACCGAGGCGTCATGCAAAGGTTGCCATTTCGGTGCAACGAGACCAAGACCAGGAGGACTACGAGACGGAGGTCACCATGGAGCCCAGCACGACGTCACCAGAGAGCCTTTGGCAGGCGAAGACCAACTTTAGTTAGGATAAGTGTACTAGATGTTCCCCTTCGAATTGGCCAATTGTTGGCGCCCTTCCCGCTCAATATTTGGGAAGAGGCCCAGGGCCTTTGCCTATAAATAGGACCGGCCACCCATGTAGCAAGGGGTTCGGTTGAATCTAAACCAGACGGACGACAAGTGAGAGAAAAGAAGAGAGAGTGAGAGAGAGAGAAGGGCGACTGAACTCCTCCCAGCAGTTCATCGCCCCGGCCAAGAACAGACCCTCACGAGGCTGTTCTTCCTTGTATTGTTCATCATCATCAGCCCCAGGAGGCAATCCACCAACCACACACTGGAGTAGGGTATTACACCACAACGATGGCCTGAACCAGTATAAACCTTGTGTCTCTTGTGCAGTTCTTACAGTAGTTTAGATCTTTGTGAGACGGGGAGGTAGAAGGTGTGATCTCCGTGCGCACCCCAGTGTTCAAACCTTAAGGGTCTGCCGGAACCCGTGATCCGACAAAGGTCCCCCGGCGAACCTCGATCCACGCGCTGGATCTCAGATCCGGATTCAAAACCCTAGGGTTGACTTCATCTTTTCCCTAAGTCCCAAATTTATTTTGCTATGTTCATCGTGCCATAACTTTGCATCCGTAGATCCGTTTTGGGCATGTAGCATATCAAAATGTTCGTCTCAGAGAGTACATCATTTCATCTCATTGCATCATTTTCATTTGAGTTCATCTTGATGCCCGAAATGCTGTTGGAAGAGTGCTATTTGAGATAATTGTCAGATCTGCTGCTCCAAATAGCTATTTGTCATTTTTGCCATGATTATTGTGTGCATGATATGCCCCTGAGGTCTACATGTGTTTTGTTATATGTTTTGCCATCTTTCCAGAGGTGCTATCCATGTATTTTTGTGATGTGTGTGGTGACTAGCACAAGCTTGCAAAGTGGTGCATTTGTTAACGCTGTTTTCAGGGACTTAGCATGTCCACTAAGTCCTTTATCTGTTTTCATCAATATGCCATATGTTCATGTTGTTTCCTAGTGATTCATGCCTCTTTTGGGGATGATCAGTAAGGATTTTTTGTTAATCTTGTAGTGCTCTATCCATCCATGTCTTTGTTTGCACTTATGGAGCACCCTAGCTTGAGTCAATTGAGCTCTACTTTTGCTATTTCGTGAATCTAGGCAGATTGTCTACTTGCTAGCAATTTTGCCGAGGATGTTGTAGTTGATCCGTGCATGCCATGTTGTTGTTCTTGCCATGTCTAGCTTGTATCATGTGTATTCTTGATGGGTGTATGCTTAGATTGTCATGAAATGCTCTGTAGTGAGTGCATCGAGCTCGTAAACATGCCTACTTGATATCTGATTTGCATGCTCCAGTTTTTCACTAAGTCTGAGATCTGATTATGTTTTTGCCATGTTCACATGCTTGCAATTGTATTTTATGATCCCTTTTGGCTCAAGGTCACTAAGGGACTTTTGTTAAGCTCTTTGAGTAGCTCCATGCCATGCTTTACTTTTCCATGTTAAGTTCCTGTAGCATATTGTTTTATTGCTCCAAAGTGTGCTACCTGATATGAAATTCCAGACAAGTGTTAATTTCACTAAGTCTGAAATCTGTTTACCAATTGCACTTTTGCCATGCTTGTTTGAACCTGTTAATGGATGAATTTGCCGTAGCTCAGTGTTCATCTTTTGTTAAGCATCATGAATAGATCCCTGCCATGTTTGAGTGTTGTAGCATGTTTGTCTTGTTGCATTTAGATGGCTACTTGCTGTTTAATGCAGACCGGTGCCATATTTGAATTGCTTGCCATTTCCAAACCGTGCCTCCGATTCTGGTGTTGTTTATATCGATTTATACCAAAATCACTTCACCTTTCCGGTGACACACTTGGATTTCCAAGTTGAGGCCAGGTTCATTCATTCCTTGTCAAATCTTGCATATGCATCACATATCGCATCCCGCATAGCATACCATGTTTGCATCATGTTGTTTGAGTTTGCACGTGGTTGATTGTGTCCTTTTTGCTTGTTTGTCTTGTTTGGGTAGAGCCGGGAGACGAGTTCACTAACGAGGAGCCCGTTGAGTTTGCTTTCGAGGATCCAGTCAACTCTGACAACTTTGCAGGCAAGATGATCATACCCTCGAAATTACTTCTATCTTTGCTTTGCTAGATGCTCGCTCTCTTGCTATGCCTATGCTACGATGCCTACCACTTGCTTATCATGCCTACCAAATTGCCATGTCAAACCTCTAACCCACCATGTCCTAGCAAACCGTTGATTGGGTATGTTACCGCTTTGCTCAGCCCCTCTTATAGCGTTGCTAGTTGCAGGTGAAGATTGGAGACCGTTCCTTTTTGGAACATTATTTACTTGTTGGGATATCATTATATTATCTTGCTATCTTAATGCATCTATATACTTGGTAAAGGGTGGAAGGCTCGGCCTCTCGCCTAGAGTTTTGTTCCACTCTTGCCGCCCTAGTTTCCGTCATATCGGTGTTATATTCCCGGATTTTGCGTTCCTTACGCGGTTGGGTAATAATGGGAACCCCTTGACAGTTCGCCTTGAATAAAGCTCCTCCAGCAATGCCCAACCTTGGTTTTACCATTTGCCACCTAGCCTCTTTTTCCCTTGGGTTTCCGGAGCCCAAGGGTCATCTTATTTAAACCCCCCGGGCCAATGCACCTCTGAGTGTTGGTCCGAACCGGGCAGCCCGCGGGGCCACCTCGGGGAAACTCGAGGTTTGGTTTTACTCGTAGCTTGACCTATCTGAGTGTGCCCTGAGAATGAGATATGTGCAGCTCCTATCGGGATTTGTCGGCACATTCGGGTGGTGTTGCTGGATTTGTTTTAACTTGTCGAAGTGTCTTGTAGAACCAGGATACCGAGTCTGATCGAAATGTCTCGGGAGAAGGTATATCCTTCGTTGACCGTGAGAGCTTGTCATGGGCTAAGTTGGGACTCCCCTGCAGGGATTTGAACTTTCGAAAGCCGTGCTCGCGGTTATGGGCAGATGGGAATTTGTTAATGTCCGGTTGTAGATAAGTTGAACCTTAACTTAATTAAAATGAATCAATTGTGTGAGTTACTGTGATGGTCTCTTCTCGGCGGAGACCGGGTAGTGAACACGGTGTTGGAGTAATGCTTGTCGCAGGTTGTTCTCTAGTTATTCGTTCGCGCTTTGCCTTCTTTTCTCGCTCTCTTTTGCGAACAGGTTAGCCACCATATATGCTAGTCGCTTGCTGCAGCTCCACATATTTACCTTGCCTTACCTATAAGCTTAAATAGTCTTGATCGCGAGGGTGCGAGATTGCTGAGTCCCTGTGGCTCACGGATTACTTCCAAACCAGATGCAGGGCCTGACGACTCCGTTCTAGATGACGCGCTTGAGCTCAAGTGGGAGTTCGACGAGGACTCACGCCGTTACTATGTGTCTTTCCCTGATGATCAGTAGTGGTGCCCAGTTGGGGCGATCGGGACCGTGTCGCATGTTTGGTTGATCTTTTATTTTGGCACTGTAGTCGGGCCATGAGTGATTGGATGATGTAATGCTATTTATGTACTTTGTTTGACGTGGGAGTGTAAGCCAACTATGTACCTTCCCCTTTTATTATCTATATTACATGGGATGTTGTGAAGATTGCCTTACTTGCGACATTGCTTTCAATGCGGTTATGCCTCTAAGTCGTGCTTCGACACGTAGGAGATATGGCTGCATCGAGGGCGTTACACCCCAGCAAACTACAACATCGAAAAGCAACCCATGTTGCCACCTTGTCATCCGACAACGTGCTGGCATGCAGGTCTTTGCCAAAATCTCTCCTCAAGATGCAGATCTTTGTGAACACTCTCACTGGCAAGACCATCACACTTGGGGAAAAACTTTTGAAACCATCGACAACGTCAAGGCCAAGATCTACCCGGCAAGGATCTACTTCATGAGGACATGCTTCCTATCACCTACCTCCCGTGGACCTGCCATCGACTAGTTGTTAGCGGGCGCGGTGATGAGATTGCTCAGGCCTACAGTGGCCTAGACCTTTAGCATCCACCCGTAGCCCAGAGCGTGTTGTCTAGCATGCACGGCTTCCCTTGGAAGGCAAGTAGCATGCATGTGTTGGGAAACGTTGCATGAAAAACCAAAAAATTCTATGCACACGCAAGATCTATCCATGGAGATGCATATCAACGAGAGGGGAGACTGTGTCTATGTTCCCTCGTAGACCGTAAGCGGAAGCATTTGTTAATGTGGTTGATGTAGATGAACTTCTTCGCACTCCAACATCGAGTACCGAACATACGACAACTCCGCGTTCAGCACACGTTCAGCTCGGTGACGTCCTACGCCCTCTTAATCCACCAAGACAGCGAGGTAGTGGATGAGTTCCGGCAGCACAACGGCGTGGTGACAGTGATGGTGAAGCTATCTCCGCAGGGCTTCGCCTAAGCACTACGAAAATATGACCGAGGGTGTAAACGGTGGAGGGGGGCGCCGCACACAGCTAAGACAATGTTCTGTTTTGCTAGGCGCCCCCCTCCCACATATATATAGGTGGGGGGAGGAGGGAGCAGCCAGGAGGCGCCCCAAGTAGGCCGAATCCTACTTGGGGTCTCCTCCCAAGTGGCGCCCACTGCCATGTATAGGTGTGGGGGAAAGGCAGGGGAAGGAGGCCCCCCTTTTCCTCTCTCCCATGAGAAGGGGAAGGCAGAAGGGGCTAGCCCTCCCCCTTTCCTTCCCTAGGGCTGGCCGGCCAGGGAGAGGGGTGCACCAGCCCCCCGTGGGCTGGTTTGTCCCCTCCTTGGCCCATTAAGCTCATACACCTACCTCGGGGTGTCCGGAACCCCTCCCGACTACCAGATGCATCCCCAAACTCTTCCGGTGTCCGGATACCATCGTCCTATATGTCAATCTTTACCTCTCGACCATTTCAAGACTCCCCTTCATGTTCGTGATCTCATCCGGGACTTCGAACAACATTCGGTCACCAAATCATATAACTCATATAACACTATATCGTCAATGAACGTTAAGGTGCGGACCCTACGGGTTCGTGAACTATGTAGACATGACCGAGACACCTCTCCGGTCAATAACCAATAGCAGAACCTGGATGCCCCTATTGGCTCCTACATATTCTAAGAAGATCTTTATCGGTTGAACCGTTATGACAATATACGTAATTCCCTTTGTCCATCGATATGTTACTTTCCCGAGATTCGATCGTTGGTATCTTCATACCTAGTTCAATCTCGTTACCGGCAAGTCTCTTTACTCGTTCCGTAATATATCATCTCATAACTAACACCGTAGTCATTTGCTTGCAAGCTTATGATGTGTATTACCGAGATGGCCCAGAGATACCTCTCCGATACTCAGAGTGACAAATCCTAATCTCAATCTATGCCAACTCAACAAACACCTTCGGAGATACCTATAGAGCATCTTTATGATCACCTAATTACTTTGTGACGTTTGATAGCAAAACAGGTATTCCTCCGGCATCCGGGAGTTGCATAATCTCGTAGTTGGAGGAATATGTATTTGACATGAAGAAAGCAGTAGCAATAAACTGAACGATCAATATGCTAAGCTAACAGATGGGTCTTGTCCATCACATCATTTTCCTAATGATGTGATCCCGTTATCAAATGACAACACATGTCTATGGTTAGGAAACCTTAACCATCTTTGATCAACGAGCTAGTCTAGTAGAGGCTTACTAGGGAAACGATATTTGTTTATTATTCACACATGTATTTAAGTTTCTCATGAATACAATTCTAGCATGAATAATAAACCTTTATCATGAATAAGGAAATATAAAATAACAACTTTATTATTGCCTCTAGGGCATATTTCCTTCAGTCTCACACTTGCACTAGAGTCAATAATCTAGATTACATATTAATGAATCTAACACCCATGGAGTCTTGGTGTTGATCATGTTTTTCTCATGGAAGAGGCTTAGTCAACGGGTGTGCCACATTTAGATCCGTATGTATTTTGCAAATTTTTATGTCTACAATGCTCTGTATGGGAGCTACTATAGCTAATTGCTCCCACTTTCAAAATGTATTCAGATCGAGACTCAGAGTCATTCGAATCGGTGTCAAAGCTTGCATCGACGTAACCCTTTACGACGAACTCTTCATCACCTCCATAACCGATAAATATCTCCTTAGTCTTTCTTAGGTAACTAAGGATAATTTTGACCTGTGTCCAGTGATCTACTCTTGGATCACTAGTGTACCCCCTTGCCAAACTCATGGCAAGGTACACAACTGGTCTGGTACACAGCATGGCATACTTTATAAAACCTATGGCTGAGGCATAGGGAATGACTTTCATTCTCTCTCTATCTCTTGTCGTGGTCGGGCTTTGAGTCTTACTCAACCTCACACCTTGCAACACAGACAAGAACCCTTTCTTTGACTAATCCATTTTGAACTCCTTCAAAACTTTGTCAAGGCATTTCTTTGTGAAAGTCCTATTAAGCATCTTGATATATCTCTATAGATTTTGATGCCCAATATGTAAGTAGCTTCACCGAGGTCTTTCATTGAAAAATTCTTATTCAAGTATCCTTTTATGCTATGCAGAAATTCTATATCATTTCCAATCAACAATATGTCATCCACATATAATATTAGAAATGCTATAGAGCTCCCACTCACTTTCTTGTAAATACAGGATTCACCGTAAGTCTGTATAAAACTATATGCTTTGATCACCTCATCAAAACATATATTCCAACTCCGAGATGCTTGCACCAGTCCATATATGGATCGCTGGAGCTTACACACTTTGTCAGCACCTTTAGGATCGACAAAACCTTCTGGTTGCATCATATACAACTCTTCTTTAAGAAATCCATTAAGGAATGCAGTTTTGATGTCCATTTGCCAGATTTCATAATCATAAAATGCGGCAATTGCTAACATGATTCCGACAGACGTAAGCATCACTGCGGATGAGAAGGTCTCATCGTAGTCAACCCCTTGAACTTGTCGAAAACCTTTTGCGACAAGTCGAGCTTTGTAGATAGTAACATGACCATCAGCTTCGGTCTTCTTCTTGAAGATCCATTTATTCTCAATGGCTTGCCGATCATTAGGCAAGTCCACCAAAGTCCATACTTTGTTCTCATAGATAGATCCTATCTCAGATTTCATGGCCTCAAGTCATTTATTGGAATCTGGGCTCATCATAGCTTCTTCATAGTTCGTAGGTTCGCCATGGTCTAATAACATGACTTCCAGGGAAGGATTACCGTAACACTCTGGTGCGGAACATGCTCTGCTCGACCTACGAGGTCCAGTAGTATCTTGATCCAAAGTTTCATGATCATCATCATTAGCTTCCTGTCTAGTTGGTGTAGGCATCACGGGAACAGATTTCTCTGATGTGCTACTTTCCAATTCGAGAGAAGGTACGATTACCTCATCAAGTTCTACTTTCCTCCCACTCACTTCTTTCGAGAGAAACTCCTTCTCTAGAAAGGACTCATTCTTAGCAACAAAGATTTTGCCTTTGGATCTGTGGTAGAAGGTATATCCAATAGTTTCTTTTAGGTATCCTATGAAGACACACTTCTCCGATTTAGGTTCGAGCTTATCAAGCTGAAGCCTTTTGACATAAGCCTCACATCCCCAAACTTTAAGAAACGACAGCTTAGGTTTGTTGCCAAAACCATAGTTCATGCGGTGTTGCCTCAACAGATTTAGACGGTGCTCTCTTTAACGTGAATGCAGTTGTCTCTAATGCATAACCCCAAAACGTTAGTTGTAAATCAGTAAGAGACATCACAGAACGCACCATATCCAATAAAGTATGGTTACGACATTTGAACACACCATTACATTGTGGTGTTCCAGGTGGCGTGAGTTGTGAAACAATTCCACATTGTTTTAAATGAAGGCCAAACTCGTAACTCAAATATTCACCTCCATGATTAGATCGTAGAAACTTTATTATCTTGTTATGATGATTTTCCACTTCACTCTAAAATTCTTTGAACTTTTCAAATGTTTTATACTTGTGTTTGATCAAGTAGATATACCTATACCTACTCAAATCATCTGTAAAGGTCAAAAAATAATGATACCCGCCGCGTGCTTCAACACTCATTGGATCGCATACATCATTTGCATTATTTTGCAATAAGTCATTAGCTCGCTCCATTGATCCAGAGAATGGAGTTTTAGTCGTCTTGCCCATGCGGCATGGTTCGCAAGTATCAAATGATTCCAAGAGTCCATCCGCATGGAGTTTCTTCATGCGCTTTACACCAATATGACCTAAATGGCAGTACCACAAGTATGTTGCGCTATCATTATCAACTTTGCATCTTTTGTCATCAATATTATGAATATGTGTATCAGTAAGATTGAGATTAAGTAAACCATTCACTTTAAGTGTATGACCATAGAAGGTTTTATTCATGTAAACAGAACAACAATTATTCTCTCACTGAAATGAATAACCGTATTGCAATAAACATGATCCAATCATATCCGTGCTCAACGCAAACACCAAATAACATTTATTTAGGTTCAACACTAATCCCGAAGGTAGAGGGAGTGTGCAATGGTTATCGTATCAACCTTGGAATTACTTCCAACACACATCTCGCTTCGTCCTTAACTAGCCTATGTTCATTCTGCAACTCTTGTTTCGAGTCACTAATCTTAGCAACTGAACCGGTATCAAATACCCAGGGGCTACTACGAACACTAGTAAAGTACACATCAATAACATGTATATCAAATATACCTTTGTTCACTTTGCCATCCTTCTTATCCGCCAAGTATTTGGAGCAGTTCCGCTTCTAGTGATCATTTCCTTTGCAGTAGAAGCACTTAGTTTCAAGCTTGGGTTCAACTTTGGGTTTCTTCACGGGAGCGGCAACTTGCTTGATGTTCTTACTGAAGTTCCTTTTCTTTTCCTTGTCCTTTTCTTAAAACCGGTGGTCTTCTTAACCATTAACACTTGATGCTCTTTCTTGATTTCTACCTCTGCGGATTTCAGTATCGCGAAGAGCTCGAATTTTTTTCCGTCATCCCTTGCATATTATAGTTCATCACGAAGTTCTAGTGACTTGGTGATAGTGACTAGAGAACTCTCTCAATCACTATCTTATCTGGAAGATTAACTCCCACTTGATTCAAGCGATTATAGTATCCAGACATTCTGAGCACATGCTCACTAGCTGAGCTATTCTCCTCATCTTGTAGGCAAAGTATTTGTCAGAGGTCTCATACCTCTCAACATGGCATGAGCCTGAAATACCAATTTCAGCTCTTGGAGCATCTCATATGTTCCATGGCGTTCAAAACGTCTTTGAAGTCCCGGTTCTAAGCCGTAAAGCATGGTGCACTAAACTATTAAGTAGTCATCATATCGAGCATGCCAAACGTTCATAACGTCTACATCCGCTCCTCCAATAGGTCTGTCACCTAGCAGTGCATCAAGGACATAATTCTTCTGTGCATCAATGAGGATATAATCCTCAGATTAGGGACCCAGTCCGCATCATTGCTACTATCATCTTTCAACTTATTTTTCTCTAGGAACGTATCAAAAAACAGGGGAGCTACATCGTGAGCTATTGATCTACGACATAATTTGCAAATACTATTAGGACTAAGTTCATGATAAATTAAGTTCAGTTAATCAAATTACTAATGAACTCCCACTTAAATTAACATCCCTCACGTTATCTAAGTGACACATGATCCAAATCAACTAACCCATGTCTGATCATCACGTGAGGTGTGGTAGTCATCAATGGTGAACATCTCTATATTGATCATACCTACTATATGACTCGCGTTCGACCTTTTGGTCTCCAGTGTTCCGAGACCATATCTGTACATGCTAGGCTCGTCAAATTTAACCCAAAGTATTCTGCATGTGCAAAACTGTCTTACACCCGTTGTATGTGAATGTAGAGTCTATCACTCTCGATCATTACGTGGTGCTTGGAAACAACAAACTTTGGCAACGGTGCATACTCAGGGAAAACACTTTTATCTTGAAATTTAGTGAAGGGATCATCTTATGATGTTGCCGCCATTCTAAGCAAAATAAGATGCATAAAGGATAAACATCACATGCAATCAAAGTATGTGACATGATATGGCCATCATCATCTTGTGCTTTTGATCTCCATCTCCAAAGCATCGTTATGATCTCCATCGTCACTGGCTCGACACCTTGATCTCCATCATTGCGTCGGGGTCATCTCGACAACTATTGCTTCTACAACTATTGCTAACGCATAGTGATAAAGTAAAGCAATTACATGGCGCTTGCACTTCATACAATAAAGAGACAACCCTAAGGCTCCTACCAGTTGTTGATATTGCAAAACATGATCATCGCATACGTCAACATATATCACATCATATCTTGACCATATCACATCACAACATGCCCTGCAAAAACAAGTTAGACGTCCTCTACTTTGTTGTTGCAAGTTTTACATGGCTGCTACGGGCTTCTAGCAAGAACCGTTCTTACCCACGCAGAAACCACGATGGTGATTCATCAAGTTTGTTATTTTAAACTTCTTCAAGGACCGATCGTACTCAAATTTGATTCAACTAAAGTAGGAGAAACAGACACCCGCCAGCCACCTTTATGCAAAACTAGTTGCATGTCTATCGGTGGAACCGGTCTCATCACTGGTACAACGATGTGCTATACAAACGGTTTTTAACCCCTTTCCGCGACGACATTTGGACCGTCGCCAAGTGAGTGTGGGCGATAGGGGGGGTCCTTCCCACACGACCCAGAAACCATCGGGGATAGGCCCTCCTGGCACACAAAATGTGCTCGTGTGCGATCTGGCGGGGCATCGAAACCCAATTGTTTCCGTCCGTATGTACATCCCACACGGTGAATCCCAGAAAATCATTTCCGTTTGTATGTATATCACACACAGTTCTTTGTGTGGAAACGTTTGTGCAAGGTGGCCTAACGCAGACAGTTTGCTACCAGAAGCCGTGTGTGATTGTTAGTTGATTGAACATACCTACTTTCTAGAAACCGTGCGGGTTGTTTGAGTTCATCGCCCACGGTGATGTCTGAGTAACCGTCTGCAATAGAAAACCCCAATAAGTAGGGTAATTAGACTATTATTGATAATCCATGTACTAATCAAATTGATATTTCTTATAAAACACACTAGATATTTCATCTCCATATAACAGCAACCAGGATTTCATAATCGAATTACATCAGATAGCTTCGGCACTGAGTTACGCCATTACACAGCAGCACCAAGTTTCACATGGAACATCAAAAACATTTGGAAAGTAGCATCATACCCAGTAAATAGACAGATGAATCTCATCTAGGAAACTGCAGAAGCGGAAAGAAAATATTGAGCCTTCAGTGATGTTGAATGTCCTTGCAACTTTAGGCCAGTGGCTATAGATAATTGCCCGCCCAACCTTCGTCCTCTTCAGCAAGACTTCAATATTGTACCGTGGGTGTTGAATGACTACCTTCCTCGCCTATTGACCATGCAGGTTGTTTGAGAGGTAATCATCGGTGAACTGCTTTGAAAAGTACTAAAAACAAAGATATGCATAAATTGATGTTATAAATTTTGAAATGGTGCAAGGGGTAAAAACAAGGTAAAAGAGTTAGTACCATCCTATAGTTGACAGATGTCTTCTTCATTGTGCAAACAAAGATCTTGTTGTTATTCGTCGCAAGTTTCTTCATCCTAACAATCTTTCTGAGTTTCTTGACTTGACTGATATTCATGGACATCTCATTTCCCCATATGCAAAATGGGTCGAATAGTGGGTCTAAGCCTCTAACAGCAGGACCTACATGTGCAAGACCAAATTTTAAGAAACCTAAATATTAGAATGCTTCCTGCAACTGCACAATAATGTGCTATGAGCCAAAGGACCATGCTTGAACAAACCTCGATGGTAAACCGCAGTGCCTCCGATTATTTCCCTGCAACACACATAAGGAAGATCTTGATCAGGTTAACTGAGAGTTGCCATACTATCAGTAGAATATGTATTGAGTACAGCCAAATTCGATTGTTGTCACATGCACAACAATACAAAATTGTACCCACAACAATTGAAAATCAAATTGCAGAACTGAACCAAACAGTTAAATGGATAGCGGAACAAATGAACCAAAATAGTTAACTGAGCACAGCATTGCAGAATAGAAACATGTACTAGAAGGAAGACAGTTAATAAAACAAAGAATGCTTGAGAACAGTACTATGAAATGTTGCAATTGTTGGACCAAAGTGTTAACTGAACATTACATTTCAGAGGAACAAACTATTAACCAAACATCAGGTAACATTACAGAGGACAAATCACTAGAAGGCACTAGCGGTGGCCTCGAGAAAACATCACGAACTGTATTTTAAAGTAGACTACCGCGTGGCGGTGTCGATGGTGGCCTCGAAGACGAGGTGCTCCTGCAAGATCTGGCAGTCGGCATGCATGGCAGCCATAGCGACCTCCTACGCACGTGCGGTCGCAAGCTACTGAGCTCCATGTTATACTGCATGCAAAATGACTGTGGGCGGCGCTTACTTGGAGGAGGGGGACAACGATTTTGGCGAAAGGTGTAGCATCGTCAGTCGGGGCATGTGGGACGGGAAAGGAGGATGATGTGGGTGGGGTGTGGATTACCTGACCATATCAACGAGGTCGCGCAGCAAGAAGAAGGGTCGGCGGCGAGGAGGCCGCGCAGCAAGAAGAAGGGTCGCCGGTGAGGAGGCAGCGCTGCAAGAAGAAGGGTAGCAGGCGAGGAGGAGGCGCTGCCAACAGAAGGGTCACCGACGAGCAGGCTGAGCTGCCAGTAAGCAGCAGTGAAGGTTTGAACTTGGAAAGCAAGGAGGAACAATGGAAATGTGGCTTTTGGTGGGAGGGGCGGGCAGATAAATATTTCCATGGTGGCAAAAAAATTTTGCTTGGTGCCGCGAGAAACTGGCGTGCAAGTGTGGTTCAAGCGGGGGCGGTGGACTGTAGACGACGAAGCTTCCTGCGTAAGCCAGACAAGAAGGTGGGCCAAGATATTTTATATCGCATCCCACACGATTCTTTCTAGTAAACTGTTTGTGGTATACCTAATTTTTTCATTATGTTTTGAAAGATAAAATGGTGTTACAGAGGGAAATGATGGTGTTTGAATTGCTAGAACATTTACGTACGGTGAACATGCAAGTAGTACATGGGTGTCGTGTTTAAATTTGGAATTATTCCGGGTTCGTTTGGCATTTTTATGTATTAATTGAGTTTCTAGGTATTTAATGTGCATAATTCAAATTTGAACTACAAGCACATGCTCCAGTGCACCAAAGTTTGTTGAAAAATCACATGTGTGTCTTTAGGTGAATTTATAGGTCCCATGCAAGAAATGATAATGAAATTCAAACATATGGGCATCGTGGCTCGGCCGGAAAGATTGAGAAACTTGGTTTTTTAATTCCTGTAAATCCAAAACACGCCTGAAAATCATGAAACTTGGCATGGTGTCATGACATGGTGCCAACAAGTTGCGCTAATTTTTTGACTGAATTGGGAAAAGCTTTGGTTTAAGCTTCTTGCAAACAGGAGCTTCCCTCAAGAAGGCTCGTGGTTCCGAGAGGGAACGTGTCACCTCCGTGTGTGAAACGACATGCATACACTGCCTTCTCCCGCCTTAATTTTTTTACACAAGCATATTAGACCAAATAGAAGTATCGTGCTAAATTTTGGAATTATTCCGGGTTCATTTGACCCTTTTATACATTAATTGAGTTTCTAGGCATTTAATGTGCATAATTTAAATTTGAACTACAAGCACATGCTCCAGTGCACCAAAGTTTGTTGAAAAATCACATGTGTGTCTTTGGGTGAATTTCTATGTCCCATGCAAGAAATGGGAATGAAATTCAAACATCTGGGCGTCGTGGCTCTGCCGAAAAGATTGATAAACTTGTTTTTTTAATTCCTGTGAATCCAAAACAAGCCTGAAAATCATGAAACTTGGCATGGTGTCATGACATGGTACCAACATGCTGCGGTAATTTTTTTGGCCGAATTGGGACAAGCTTTGGTGTAAGCTTCTTGCAAACCGGAGCTTCCCTCAAGAAGGCTCGTGGTTCCAAGATGGAACGTGTCACCTCCGTGTGCGAAACGACATACGTACACTGCCTTCTCCCGCCTTAATTTTTTCACACAGTCAGATTAGACCAAATAGAAGTATCGTGCTAAATTTTGGAATTATTCCGGGTTCGTTTGGCCTTTTTTATACGTTAATTGAGTTTCTGGGCATTTAATGTGCATAATTCAAATTTGAACTACAAGCACATGCTCCAATGCACCAAAGTTCGTCAAAAAATCACATGTATGTCCCTGGGTGGATTTCTAGGTCACATACAAGAAATGGGAATGAAATTCCAACATCTGGGCGTCGTGGCTCGGCCAGAAAGATTGAGAAACTTGTTTTTTTTAAATCCTGTAAATCCAAAACATGCCTGAGAATCATGAAACTTGGCATGGTGTCATGACATGGCACCAACATGCTGTGGTAATTTTTTGGCCGAATTGGGATAAGCTTTAGTGTAAGCTTCTTGCAAACTGGAGCTTCCCTCAAGAAGGCTCGTGGTTCCGAGAGGGAACATGTCACCTCTGTGTGTGAAACGACATACGTACACTGCCTTCTCCCGCCTTAATTTGTTTACAGAGGCAGATTAGACCAAATAGAAGTATCGTGCTAAATTTTGGAATTATTCCGGGTTCGTTTGGCCTTTTTATACATTAATTGAGTTTCTAGGCATTTAATGTGCATAATTCAAATTTGAACTACAAGCACATGCTCCAGTGCACCAAAGTTGGTTGAAAAATCACATGTGTGTCCTTGGGTAAATTTCTAGGTCCCATGCAAGAAATGGGAATGAAATTCAAACATCTGGGCGTCGTGGCTCGGCCGAAAAGATTGAGAAACTTGGTTTTTAATCCCTGTAAATCCAAAACACGCCTGAAAATCATGACATTTGGCATGGTGTCATGACATGGCACCAACATGTTGCGGTAATTTTTTTGGCCGAATTGGGACAAGCTTTTGTGTAAGATTCTTGCAAACTGGAGCTTCCCTCAAGAAGGCTCGTGGTTCCAAGAGGGAACATGTGACCTTCGTGTTGATAACCCACAAGTATTGGGGATCGCATCAGTTTTTGAGGGTAGAGTATTCAACCCAAATTTATTGATTCGACACAAGGGGAGCCAAAGAATATTCTCAAGTATTAGCAGCCGAGTTGTCAATTCAACCACACCTGGAAACTTAATATCTGCAGCAAGGTATTTAGTAGAAAAGTAATATGATAGTAGTGGTAACAGTGGCAAAAGTAATGGTAGCAGTTTTGGTTTTACAGTAATTGTAGTAGTTTTGGAAAAGTAAATAAGCGAAGAACAATATGTGAAAAGCTCGTAGGCAATGGATCGGAGATGGATAATTATGTCGGATGCGAGCAATCATGCAACAGTTATAACATAGGGTGACACAGAACTAGCTCCAGTTCATCAATGTAAGGTAGGCATGTATTCCGAATATAGTCATACGTGCTTATGGAAAAGAACTTGCATGACATCTTTTGTCCGACCCTCCCGTGGCATCAGGGTCCTATTGGAAATTAAGGGATATTAAGGCCTCCTTTTAATAGAGTACCGGACCAAAGCATTAACACACAGTGAATACATGAACTCCTCAAACTACGGTCATCACCGGTAAGTATCCCGATTATTGTCACTTTGGGGTTAATGGATCATAACACATAATATGTGACTATAGACTTGCAAGATTGGATCAAGAACTCATATATATTCATGAAAACATAATAGGTTTAGATCTGAAATCATGGCACTCGGGCCCTAGTGACAAGCATTAAGCATAGAAAAGTCATAGCAACATCAATATCAGAACATAGTGGATACTAGGGATCAAACCCTAACAAAACTAACTCGATTACATGATAAATCTCATCAAACCCATCACCGTCTAGCAAGCCTACGATGGAATTACTCACGCACAACGGTGAGCATCATGAAATTGGTCATGGAGGAAGGTTGATGATGACGATGGTGACGGATTCCCCTCTCTGGAGCCCCAAACGGACTCCAGATCAACCCTCTTGAGAGAGTTTAGGGCTTGGCGGCGGCTCCGTATGGTAAAACGTGATGAATCCTTCTCTCTTATTTTTTCTCCCCGAACATGAATATATGGAGTTGGAGTTGAGGTCGGTGGAGCACCAGGGGGCCCACGAGGCAGTGGCGCGCCCAGGGGGGGTAGGCGTGCCCCCACCCTCATGGACAGGGTGTGGGGCCCCTAACCTTGATTCTTTCGCCAATATTATTTATATATTCCAAGAACTTC
Source organism: Triticum monococcum (assembly GCA_034509565.1). NCBI lineage: Eukaryota > Viridiplantae > Streptophyta > Magnoliopsida > Poales > Poaceae > Triticum > Triticum monococcum. The sequence continues at coordinate 141,935,972 of CM067841.1, read as the reverse complement.
TATTTCTGCACAAAAATAACACCATGACAATTCTGCTGAAAATAGCGTTAGTCCGGGTTAGTTCCATTCAAATCAAGCAAATTAGAGTCCAAAACAAGGGCAAAAGTGTTTGGAAAAGTAGATACGACGGAGACGTATCAACTCCCCCAAGCTTAAATATTTGCTTGTCCTTAAGCAATTCAGTTGATAAACTAAAAGTGATAAAGAAAAACTTTTACAAACTCGGTTTGCTCTTGTTGTTGTAAATATGTAAAGCCAGCATTCAAGTTTTCAGCAAAGATTATGAACTAACCATATGCACAATAATATTTAGGTCTCATGTTTACTCATATCAATGGCATAATCAACTAGCGAGCTATAATAATAAACCTCGGATGACAACACTTTCTCAAAACAATCATAATATGATATAACAAGATGGTATCTCGCCATCCCTTTCTGAGACTGCAAAATATAAATGCAGAGCACCTTTAAAGATCAAGGACTGATTAGACATTGTAATTCATGGTAAAAGAGATCCAGTCAAGTCATACTCAATGTAAACTAACGATAATACATGCAAATGACAGCGGTGCTCTCCAACCGGTGCTCTCCAACCGGTGCTTTTTAATAGGAGGATGATGACTCAACATAAAAGTAAATAGATAGGCCCTTCGCAGAGGGAAGCGGGGATTTGTAGAGGTCCCAGACCTCGATTTTGAAATAGAGGTGAATAATATTTTGAGCGGTATGCTTTCATTGTCAACGTAACAACCGAGAGATCTCGATATCTTCCATGCTACACACATTATAGGCGGTTCCCAAGCAGAATGGTAAAGTTTATACTCCACCACCACCAACAAGCATCAATCCATGGCTTGCCCGAAACAACGGGTGCCTCCAACTAACAACAATCCTAGGGGAGTTTTGTTTGCAATTATTTTGATTTGATTGAGCATGGGACTGGGCATCCCGGTGACCAGCCATTTTCTCGTGAGTGAGGAGCAGAGTCCACTCTTGAGAATAACCCGCCTAGCATGGAAGATACAGACAACCCTAGTTGATACATGAGCTATTCAAGCATACAAAACAGAATTTTTATTTGAAGGTTTAGAGTTTGGCACATACAAATTTACTTGGAACGGCAGGTAGATACCGCATATAGGAAGGTATGGTGGACTCATATGGAATAACTTTTGGGGTTTATGGAGTTGGATGCACAAGCAGTATTCCCGCTTAGTAAAAGTGAAGGCTAGAAAGAGACTGGGAAGCGACCAGTTAGGGAGCGACAACAGTCATGAACATGCATTAAAATTAATCAACACTAAATGCAAGGATGAGTAGGATATAATTCACCATGGACATAAATGTCGTGGAGGCTATGTTGATTTTGTTTCAACTACATGCGTGAACATGTGCCAAGTCAAGCCACTCGAATTGTTCAAAGGAGGATACCACCCTATCATACCACATCACAACCATTTTAATAGCATGTTGGCACGCAAGGTAAGCCATTATAAACTCCTAGCAAATTAAGCATGGCATGAGCAACTATAATCTCTAATTGTCATTGCAAACATGTTTTATTCATAATAGGCTGAATCAGGAACGATGAACTAATCGTATTTACAAAAACAAGAGAGGTCGAGTTCATACCAGCTTCTCTCATCTCAATCAGTTCATCATATATCGTCATTATTGCCTTTCACTTGCACGACCGAATGGGGTGGATAATAATAATAGTGCACGTGCATTGGACTAAGCTAGAATATGCAAGCATTTAATTCAAGGGAGAAGACAAGGTAATACAGGCTCTTTGTTAGATCAACAATAATGCACAAGAGGGCCACACAACATTTTCATCATGGTCTTCTCCTCTCGGCCCCCAAAGAAAAAGAAAAGAAATAAAACTATTTACACGAGAACGCTCCCAACAAGCAAAAGAAGGACGAGAAATCTTTTTGGGTTTTATTTTTAATTACTACTACTATAGGCATGTGAAGTAAACTAGCTAAAGGATACAACTAATTTTTTATTTTTATTAAGGTTTTTCAAACACACAAGAAGAAAGCTTAAAAAGAAAATAAACTAGCATGGATATTACAATGAAAAGGTATGAGCACCGACAACTGGCATGAGTGTGTTAACATGAATGTAATGTCGATGAGAAATACATACTCCCACAAGCATAGGCTTTTGGCCTAAGTTGGTCTATGCCCATGGATCAAAGTTGTAGCTGGGGTCGTACTGAGATGCAGCGGCAATTGCCTCATGAGCTGCAGTTTGGAGGCGAGCCACCTCCGTCCTCCTCTCATACTCGCTCGCTTCCTCCCTGGTTATAACATATCTCCCTTTTGTCTGAAAAATCAAAGAAAGCGGGAGCAGGGAGAGCAACGTGGACAATGCGCCGTCTCTCAAAAATTAGTCGGTACTTGAGGAACTGATCGTTCCTCTCAACAAACTGATGACAAACCATAGCATTATAATCTAGATAAGCAGGAGGCAACTCAATATCATATCCACGTATGGGCACCTCAAGAAAATTAGCTAAACGGGTTGCGTAAATTCCACCGAATAAATCTCCATTAATACTGTTATTATGTAACCTACGTGCAACAATGGCCCCCAAGTTATATTGTTTATCTCCTAATACAGCACTCTAGAGAACACTAAGATCCGGAACACATATATGACATGCCTCATCTTTACCGTTAATGCATCTACCCACGAAGAGAGCAAAATAATGTGTGGCAGGAAAATGAATGCTTCCTATGGTAGCTTGTGTTATTTCTCTAGATTCCCCCACAGTGATACTAGCAAGAAATTCTTTAAATTCAGATTTGCGAGGTTCACTAGCACTACCCCACTACGGGAGTTTACAAGCAATATTAAAATCTTCTAAGTCCATGGTATAAGATTTATCATAATGATTAAATAGGACATTGTGAGAATTGCACAAGGATGTAAATTTAAACCTTCTCACAAATGAATCAGTTAAATAGAGGTATTGCCGGCACTTATCTGCCTCCAAGCTCTCAAGACCAGCGTTACGCACATATGCGTCAAATTCTTCCTTGATGCCCGCCTAGACCATGAAATCCTCTGACGACCATTCACGAGGCCGCACTTGAGCCTCCCTTGGTAGTTCATCGTCCGGCTTGCGTATTGCATGCCTTGGGCCTTGCTTCCTTGAGGAACCACCTTGGTACATTTTCCTAAACATATTTCTTTCTCTGAAAAATTTCTGAAATTTTTAGTGACTCAAAATAAAAGTGAACCAAACTCAGCAAAATTGATAGCAACTACTCCTACAAGTGTCTAGAGGCTATATCATGCATTAAAACTACTTTTGACCACATAAATTTGACATGCAAGCTCAAGAACAGGGTCACCTAAGCAGAAATTTTTTGCAATAAATAAAGCACTAGAACAAAAACTAATTGGACCATTGGAGGAGTCACATACCGAAGAACAATCCCCCAAAGCAGTTTTGTGAATGGAGCTTTGAGCAAGCAGATCGAAAATGGCAGCAAGATGAGCTAGAACACGAGTTTGAGCTGGTGGATGATTTTTTCTGGAGGAAGACGAAGTGTGTGGGTGCAAGAATAAGTGGAGGGGACCCATGTGGGGTCCACGTGGCAGGGGGGCGCGCCCAGGGGGTACGGCGCGTCCTCCTCCCTCGTGGGCACACGGTGGGTCCCCCTAATGTGTTCTCAGTGCCAATAATTCTTAAATATTATGGAAAAAAATCATATTTCATTTTCAGGGCATTTGGAGAACTTCTATTTTCAGGGTGTTTTTTATTGCAAGGATAATTCAGAAAAACAAACAGAAAATACTATTTTTACTTTATTTAATATAAATAACAGAATGTAAAAGGAGGGTATAGAAAGTTGTGCTTTCTAACTTCACCCATCTCATGCTCATCAAAAGGAATCCACTAACAAGGTTGATCAAGTCTTGTTAACAAACTCATTCCGAACCACATGAAACCGGAGAAATTTCGAATAACACTACATTACCTCAACTAGGATATGCACACCCCCAATAATAAGAATATCATATTTCTTCTTGACAATAGGAAGAGGAAATTCAAAACCTCCAATAGTGATTGTTGAAAATTTTCCAATAGAATTGATACTGTGGACTTGAGGTTGTTTCCTCGGAAAGTGTACCGTATGCTCATTACAATTAACATGAAAAGTGACATTGCCTTTGTTGCAATCAATAACAGCCCCTGCAGTATTCAAAAAGGGTCTACCAAGGATAATAGACATACTATTGTCCTCGAGAATATCAAGAATAATAAAGTCCGTTAAAATATCAACGTTTGCAACCACAACAGGCACATCCTCACAAATACCGACATGTATAGCAATTGACTTATCAACCATTTACAAAGATATTTCAGTGGGTGTTAACTTATTCAAATCAAGTCTACAATATAAAGAGAGAGACATAACACTAACACCGGCTCCAAGATCACACAAACCAGTTTTAACATAGTTTCTTTTAATGGAGCATGGTATAGTTGGTACTCCTGGATCTCCAAGTTTCTTTGGTATTCCACCCTTAAAAGTGTAATTAGCAAGCATGGTGGAAAGTTCAGCTTCCGGTATCTTTCTTTTATTTTTAACAATATCTTTCATGTATTTAGCATAAGGGTTCATTTTAAGCATATCGGTCAAACGCATATGCAAAAAGATAGGTCTAATCATTTCAGCAAAGCGCTCAAAATCCCCATCATCCTTTTTCTTGGATGGTTTAGGAGGAAAAGGCATGGGTTTCTGAACCCATGGTTCTCTTTCCTTACCGTGCTTCCTAGCAACAAAGTCTCTCTTATCATAACGTTGATTATTTGATTGTGGGTTATCAAGATCAACAACAGGTTCAATCTCTACATCATTATCATTGCTAGGTTGAGCATCAACATGAACATCATCATTAACCTTATCACTAGGTTCATGTTCATTAACAAATTGTGTTTCAGCATCAGAAATAGAAAAATTATTGGGATTCTTAGGTGTGTCAACAACAGGTTCACTAGGAGCATGCAAAGTCCTATCATTTTTCTTTTTCTTCCTCTTAGAAGGACTAGGTGCATCAACATTAGTTCTCTGAGAATCTTGCTCAATTCTCTTAGGATGGCCTTGAGGATACAAAAGTTCCTGAGTCATTTTACCCCCTCTAGTCATAACTCTAACGACATTATCATTCTTCTTATTATTTAGTTCATTGAGCAAATCATTCTGAGCTTTAAGTACTTGTTCTACTTGAGTGGTAACCATAGAAGCATGTTTACTAATAAGTTTAAGTTCACCTTTAACTCTAGACATATAATCACTCAAGTGTTCAAGCATATGAGCATTATGTTTCAATTGTCTACCAACATAAGCATTGAAGTTTTCTTGTTTAACAATAAAATTATCAAACTCATCTAAGCATTGGCTAGCAGACTTACAACGAGGAATATCACCTTCATCAAATCTATAGAGAATTGACCTTTACTACCTGTGTCGGGTTATCAAGACCATGCATTTCTTCAAAAGGCGGTAAATTCTTAACATCTTCAGCTTTAATACCTTTTTCTCTCATAGATTTCTTTGCCTCTTGCATATCTTCAGGACTGAGAAATAGAATACCCCTTTTCTTCAGAGTTGGTTAGGAGTTGGTTCAGGAAGTGTCCAATCATTTTCATTACTCAACATATTATTCAATAGCAATTCAACTTGATCAACTATTCTTTCCCTGAAAACACAACCAGCACAACTATCCAAGTAGTCTCTGGAAGCATCGGTTAGTCCATTATAAAAGATATCAAGTATTTCACTTTTCTTGAGAGGATGATCAAGCAAAGCATTAAGTAATTGGAGAAGCCTCCCCCAAGCTCGTGGGAGACTCTCTTCTTCAATTTGCACAAAATTATATATTTCCCTTATGGCAGCTTGTTTCTTATGAGTGGGGAAATATTTAGTAGAGAAGTAATAAATCATATCCTGGGGACTACGCACACAACCAGGATCAAGAGACTTAAACCATGTTTTAGCATCACCCATTAATGAGAACGGAAATAACTTAAGGATATAGTAATAGTGAGTTTTCTCATCATGTGTAAACAGGGTGACTATATCATTTAATTTAGTAAGATGTGCCACAACAGTTTCAGATTCATAGCCATAAAAAGGATCAGATTCAACCAAAGTAATTAACTCAGGGTCGACAGAGAAATCATAATCCTTATCGGAAATAAAGATAGGTGAAGTAGCACAAGTAGGGGCATATTTCATTCTAGCGTTCAAAGACTTTTCTTTAAGCTTAACTAATAATTTCTTAAGATCATATCTATCATTGCAAGCTAAAAACTCTCTAGTAGTTTCTTCATCCATAACATAACCCTCAGGCACAACAGGCAATTCATATCTAGGGGGAGAATCTTCATCATCACTTTCATCAATATTATCAGTTTCAATAATTTCATTCTCTCTAGCCCTAGCAAGTTGTTCATCAAGAAATTCACCTAGTGGCACAGTAGTATCAAGCATAGAAGTAGTTTCATCATAAGTATCATGCAAAGCAGAAGTGGCATCATCAATAACATGCGACCTATCAAAATCATTAGCATGTGTAGGTGTCGCAAGTTGATACGTCTCCAACGTATCTATAATTTTTGGTTGCTCCATGCTATATTATCTACTGTTTTGGACTATATTGGGCTTTATTTTCCACTTTTATATTATTTTTGGGACTAACCTATTAACCGGAGGTCCAACCCAGAATTGCTGTTTTTTTTGCCTAGAATTGCTGTATTTTTTCCTATTTCAGTGTTTCGGAGAAACGGAATATCAAATGGAGTCCAAACGGAATAAAACCTTCGGGAACGTGATTTTCTCAGCGAACGTGATCCAGGAGACTTGGACCCTACTCCAAGGAGTCAAAGAGGAGGTCACGAGGGTGGGGGGTGTCCCCTGCCTCGTGGGCCCCTCAGTGCTCTACCGACGTACTCCTTCCTCCTATATATACATACGTACCCCCAAACGATCAGAACAGGAGCCAAAAACCTAATTTCACCGCCGCAACTTTCTTTATCCACGAGATCCCATCTTGGAGCCTGTTTCGGAGCTCCGCCGGAAGAGGACCGTCATCACGCAGGGCTTCTACATCATCCTAGCCTCTCTGATGAAGTGTGAGTAGTTTACCTCAGACCTTCGGGTCCATAGTTAGTAGCTAGATGGCTTCTTCTCTGTCTTTGAATCTCAATACAAAGTTCCCCCCTTCTCTTGTGGAGATCTATTTGATGTAATCTTCTTTTTGCGGTGTGTTTGTTGAGATCGATGAATTGTGGGTTTATGATCAAGTCTATCTATGAATAATATTTGAATCTTCTATGAATTCTTTTATGTATGATTGGTTATCTTTGCAAGTCTATTCGAATTATCCGTTTGGTTTGGCCAACTAGATTGGTGGTTCTTGCCATGGGAGAAGTGCTTAGCTTTGGGTTCAATCTTGCGGTGTGCTTTCCCAGTGACAGAAGGGGCAGCAAGGCACGTATTGCATCGTTGCCATCAAGGATAACAAGATGGGGTTTATTTCATATTGCACGAATTTATCTCTCTACATCATGTCATCTTGCTTAAGGCGTTACGCTGTTTTTAACTTAATACTCTAGATGCATGCTGGATAGCGGTCGATGAGTGGAGTAATAGTAGTAGATGCAGAATCGTTTCGGTCTACTTGTCACGGACGTGATGCCTATATACATGATCATGCCTAGATATTCTCATAACTATGCTCAATTCTGTCAATTGCTCAACAGTAATTTGTTCACCCACCGTTGAACACTTATGCTCTTCAGAGAAGCCACTAGTGAAACCTATGGCCCCCGGGTCTATTCTCATCATATCAATCTCCATCACTTTAATCTTGCTTCGCTTTTTTACTTTGCCTTTACTTTTTACTTTGCATCTTTATACCAAAAATACCAAAAATATTATATCTATCAGATCTCACTCTCGTAAGTGACCGTGAAGGGATTGACAACCCCTAATCGCGTTGGTTGCGAGTAGCTATCGTTTTGTGCAGGTACGAGGGACTTGAGCGTGGCCTCCTACTGGATTGATACCTTGGTTCTAAAAAACTAAGGGAAATACTTACGCTACTATGCTGCATCACCCCTTCCTCTTCGGGGAAAACCAACGCAAGCTCAAGACGTAGCAAGAAGCATTTCTGGCGCCGTTGCCGGGGAGTCTACGCAAAAAGTCAACATACCAAGTACCCATCACAATCCCTATCTCTCGCATTACATTATTTGCCATTTGCCTCTAGTTTTCCTCTCCCCCACTTAACCCTTTCCGTTTTATTTGCCCTCTCTCTCTATTCTCCTCCTCCCTCTCCTTTCCGCTTGCCTCTTGTTTGCTTGTGTGCTAGTTTGTTTGCTTGTCGTCATGGCTAGTCCTCTTTCGGCTCCTTTGTCCCCCGAGTTTGAAGTCCTTCACTTCAAGAAAAAGCAAGGAGAAAACTTAAAGGATGCTTGGTTTAGAATAATGGAATCTTATCGTAAATGCACCCTAGAAGTAAATTTCAGAATTTTTCTCCGCAACTTTTATGTTGGGCTTAATATGTCTCATAGACAACTTTTGGATTGTGTTGCCAAAGGCAATTTTATTGAAATTGATCCCAGTATCGCGCATGAAATTATAGAAGGTATAGTAGGAACTTTACCTCAACAAAAGGGGCCCCATCATACCCAAGAGAAAACGCAAGTTTTTGAGAAAATTTGCGAAGTAACTAAGATTTTACAGAAATCTCTTGAACCTCTTAAGAGCATTAGCGTAAATCTTCACCGCATGAATATGTTGATTACTCTTTGCAATAAGCGGTTGGATTCTTTAGATCTCAAGATCTCTTAATATGAAGGGAAATGTAAGGAACCTCCCGGATTCGGGCATAACATCGCTAAAAGAATTAAGAATCAAGATGACAATACCTAGATCTGTCGTCGCTTTTATGCCTAGCTAGGGGCACTAAACGATAGCGCTTGTTGGGAGGCAACCCAATTTTATTTTTATTCCTTGCTTTTTGCTCCTGCTTAGTAATAAAGAAATTATTTAGCCTCTTTTTTGGTTGTGTTTTTTTGTGTTTAATTAGTTTTTGTGCCAAGTAGAACCATTGGGAAGACTTGGGGAAAGTCTTGTTGAACTTGCTGTAAAAAACAGAAACTTTAGCGCTCACAAGAACTGCTATAATTTTTATTTTAAGAATGATATTTAGTTAATTATTTTTGCAGATGATTAATAGATAAATTCCTCACGTCCATAAATTTATTTTAGAATTTTTGGGGTTCCAGATCTTGCGCTAGCTTCAGATTACTACAGACTATTCTGTTTTTGACAGATTCTGTTTTTCGTGTGTTGTTTGCTTATTTTGATGAATCTATGGCTAGTAAAATAGTTTATAATACATAGAGAAGTTGTAATACAGTAGGTTTAACACCAATATAAATAAAGAATGAGTTCATTACAGTACCTTGAAGTGGTCTTTTGATTTCTTTCGCTAACGGAGCTCACGAGTTTTCTACTTTAAGTTTTGTGTTGTGAAGTTTTCAAGTTTTGGGTGAATTCTTGTGATGGATTATGGAACAAGGAGTGGCAAGAGCCTAAGCTTGGGGATGCCCATGGCACCCCCAATATAATCCAAGGACACCAAAAAGTCAAAGCTTGGGGATGCCCCGGAAGGCATCCCCTCTTTCGTCCACTTCCATCGGTAATTTACTTGGAGCTATATTTTTATTCACCAACATGATATGTGTTTTGCTTGGAGCGTCTTGTATTATTTGTGTCTTTGTGCTTTAGTATGCCACAATCATCCTTGCTGTACACACCTTTTGAGAGAGCCATACATGAATTAAAATTTGATAGAATACTCTATGTGCTTCACTTATATCTATTGAGCTAAGTAGTTTTGCTCTATGTGCTTCACTTATATCTATTGAGCTAAGTAGTTTTGCTCTATGTTCTTCACTTATATCTTTTGAGCTAAGTAGTTTTTCTCTATGTGCTTCACTTATATCTTTCGAGCGTTATAATTTTGCTCCATGTGCTTCACTTAGATCTTTTAGAGCACGGTGGTGGATTTGTTTTAAAGAAACTATTGATCTCTCATGCTTCACTTAAACTATTTTGAGAGTATCTTAATAGCATGGTAATTTGATTAATAATAATATGCTTGGTATTTAAGATTTGTGAAACTTTCTTTTGAGTGTGTTGAATACTAAGAAAATATTGAAACTTGATAATTGTTTTGAGATATGGAGGTGATAATATTAAAGTCATGCTAGTTGAGTAGTTGTGAATTTAAAGAATACTTGTGTTAAAGTTTGTGATTCCCGTAGCATGCACGTATGGTGAACCGTTATGTGATGAAGTCGGAGCATGATTTATTTATTGATTGTCTTCCTTATGAGTGGCGGTCGGGGACGAGCGATGGTCTTTTCCTACCAATCTATCCCCCTAGGAGCATGCGCGTAATACTTTGCTTTGATAACTCCTAGATTTTTGCAATGAGTATATGAGTTATTTATGACTAATGTTGAGTCCATGGATCATACACACTCTCACCCTTCCACCTTTGCTAGCCTCTCTAATACCGCGCACCTTTAGCCGGTATCATACACCTACCATATACCTTCCTCAAAACAGCCACCATACCTACCTATTATGGCATTTCCATAGCCATTCTGAGATATATTGCCATGCAACTTTCCACCATCTAGTTCACCATGACACATTCATCATTGTCATATTGCTTAGCATGATCATGTAGTTGACGTAGTATTTGTGGCAAAGCCACCGTTCATAATTTCTTCATACTTCTCACTCTTGATTCATTGCATATCCCGGTACACCGCCGGAGGCATCCATATAGAGTCATACTTTGTTTTAGAATCGAGTTGTAATCATTGAGTTGTAAATACATAAAAGTGTGATGATCATCATTTAATAGAGCATTGTCCCAAAAAAAGGCCAAAGAAAAAAATGCCCAAAAAAGAGAAAATAAAAGGGGCAATGCTACTATCCTTTTACCACACTTGTGCTTCAAAATAGCACCATGATCTTCATAGTAGAGAGTCTCTCATGTTATCACTTTCATATACTAGTGGGAATTTTACATTATAGAACTTGGCTTGTGTATTCCAATGATGGGCTTCCTCAAATTGCCCTAGGTCTTCATGAGCAAGCAAGTTGGATGCACACCCACTAGTTTCCTTTGTTGAGCTTTCGTGAATTTATAGCTCTAGTGCATCCGTTGCATGGCAATCCCTACTCACTCACATTGATATCTATTGATAGGCATCTCCATAGCCCATTGATACACCTAGTTGATGTGAGACTATCTTCCCCTTCTTTTTGTCTTCTCCACAACCACCACTCTATTCCACCTATAGTGCTATATCCATGGCTCACGCTCATGTATTGCATGAAGATTGAAAAAGTTAGAGTATGAAAAAATTGCTTGGCTTGTCATCGGGGTTGTGCATGATTTAAATACTTTGTGTGGTGAAGATGGAGCATAGCCAGACTATATGATTTTGTAGGGATAACTTTCTTTGGCCATGTTATTTTCAGAAGACATAATTGCTTTGTTAGTATGCTTGAAGTATTATTATTTTTATGTCAGTATAAACTTTTGTCTTGAATCTTTCGAATATGCATATTCATATCACAATTAAGAATATTTGCATTGAAATTATGCCAAGTAGCACTCCGCATAAAAAATTCTCTTTTTATCATTTACCTACTTGAGGATGAGCAGGAATTAAGCTTGGGGATGCTGTCGGATTTTGGGTTCCGGCAGACCCTTGAGGTTCGAACACTGGGGTTCGCGCGGAGATTTCGCCTCCTACCTACTTGCACCCCTCCGCCACGCAAGGATCAAAACTATGGGAAGAACAGCACAAGAGACACAGGGTTTATACTGGTTCGGGCCACCGTTATGGTGTAATACCCTACTCCAGTGTGTGGTGTGGTGGATTGCCTCTTGGGCTGAGGATGATGAACAGTACAAGGAGGAACAGCCTCGCGAGGGTCTGTTCTTGGCTGGGGCGTTGAACTGCTGGGATGAGTTCAATCACCTTTCTCTCTCTCTCTCTCTCTCTCTCTCTCTCTTTCTAGCCAGTCGATCCCTAGAGACACTTCGACGTGACCCAACCGACCCCCTTTGCTAGGTGGGTGGCTGGTCCTATTTATAGAGGCCCTAGTCCTCTTCCCAAATATCGAGCGGGAAGGGAGCCAACAATGGCGGGCTAATTTGAAGGGGGACATCAAGTATCAGCTATCCTGACAAAAGTAGTCTTCGCCTGCGAAAAGCTCTGGTGATGACGCCATCTTGGGCTCCACGGTGACCTCCGTCTTGTAGTCCTCCTGGTCTTGGTCTCGTTGCACCGAAATGGCAACCTTTGCCTGGTGCCTCGGTACTCCGCGGCTGTGCTTGCCTCCTTTGCACCAAAGAGGAAAGGAGGACGCTGCGCGGGCTGGCGCCCGCCTGGCGCCCTGAGTCGTCATGGCTTGCGTCACGGGCACCTCGCGAGGTACCCCGCCTTGATCTCTCCGCCTCCTCGTGAGCCAGCCTGACGAGGCCGTGCCTGAGGGAGCTCCGCGTCATCCGCCCCGCGAGGCTTGGCCCCTCGCGAGGGTCTTGAGTTTGTGTTGGTGAAGATGGGCCGCGCTGGGCCCCCCTTTGAGCCACGCCGCAGGCCGCGCAGGCAGGCAAGTCTGGGGACCCCCATTCCCAGAACACTGACAGTAGCCCCCGGGCCCAAGGCGCGCCCGGACTTGGCCGTGCAGGGAGGCGGAAGGGCAAGAGCGAAGCGCCACGGGCCCTAACAGCCTGCGGCCTTGGGCGCCGCGTGGCGGTTGACTGGACGTGGGCGTCTCCAGTTCCCCACGGCGCCTCGGCAACTACACGGATTGGACAAGTCCCTGCATGCAAAATGGGTCATAATTACCTGCGATCGTGGGGGCCGTTGGTTGGTCATCGCCAGCCATAAGTATGGACCGACGCGTGCCCTTCCAGTTCATCCCCCCTTGCTTATCCTCTTTCTTCATGGCCCCGTTGAAGAGGTTCTCAGCCACCGAGAAGGGGGAGGCTTGCAGGGTTGAGCCCGCCTCTACCCCACCCAAGCGCGGCCGTGGGCGCCCTCGCAAGCATCCTGTGGCCACCACGGTGGCTCCCCGCGGCCGTGGAGGCGATCTCCAGCTCAGCGGCAGGCGGATTGCCGCAGCCGGGGGGCGCGCTCCGGCTGCGCGTCCCCCCAGGCCGCGCGTTCGTGCTGCTGAAGTGCTGCCGGAGTTCGTCGTGTGGTCGACGGAGCCGGCTAGCACCCGGCTTCCGCTTCCTCGCTTCCTCCTCAGCGAGCTCCCGGCCGGCGCCCCGGGCGGCCTCTGGCTGCAGGCCGACGGCTGCTGCAGCCGGGCCTCATGGGTCCCGCTGGAGGTCTCCGCGACCAGGACCCTGTCCCTGGCCCGCGGTTGGCAGACGTTTGCCCGCGCGTGTGGCCTGAGCCGGCGGTGCACCCTACACTTCTAGTTCGATGGTGACGCCACCCTCTATGTGAGGGTGTTTGGGGAAGATGGTCGCCGCGCGGGGTGTTGCCCCGAGGGTGACGACCGCAGCTGGGAACCCAGCTCCGGCGATGATGGAGAGAGCAGCGCTCGCGCGGCTGGCGGTGTTCGGGGTTCCTCAAGCTTCTCTGGTTCTTCTTCAGGTGGCGACTCCTCTAACGGTGGCCGCGGTCAGCCTCCACGCCGTCGTATCTGCTTGGGGGGTGGCAACGTGTCCGCCCGCCGTCGCGCCCTGGTGAAGCGCGAGAGGGAGTCCGCCTGAGCTCTGGAGGCAGCTCAGGACTTCCCTACGGGCCGGTGTGAGGCGAGCCGCGCCGGATTTGTTCTTCCTTTTCCCTTTTTCTAGCGTAACAAAGACAATAGTGTGGAGCCCCGCAGGGGCGTGTTTGGGTTATTGCTATTAATCATCGTTTTGCTTTCGTTACCTTACCTTCCGGCTATGTGTCCAAGCGTGGATAGCTCCTGGCCCCGGCCGTGGGGGGGGGGGGCGACCGACCCAGGCCCTGTGTTTGTGTCGCGGTGCCCGAGGGGCACGGCCTGGAGGGGTGCTCCTGCAAGGGGCCCAGGTCATGGACCCTTTGAATGACTAGGATAGGAACACTCGTGAGGGCGCTCGGCTCCCCCCCCTCGCGAGGCCTTGCGCAAGAGAAATCGAGGTAGGAGAGCGAAAAGTCGAAGAACCGCAAGCCAAAGACGGCAATAACTTCAATAAAACTCCAAATGAGAAGGAACAAGCCAACTGCGGAAAGCAAATGAAAAGCCGCGTCCGGCACCTAATCTAGTCTTCGACGTCTTCTCACAAGCGCAGAGCTAAGTGCTGCCACTGGGCGTGGGAGGGAGCCCCAGGGCTTGAGGCCGGTGCTCCTGAGACTCTGGGGCGTGTACAGCCCCAACTCATTATTACGTGAGAGTGTCACGGGTGGCGAGCTTCACAGGCTCCGGGCCTTTTCCCTAACGCGATAGCTTCACAGGCACTCGCCTTGCTTCACAGGCTCCGGGCCTTTTCCAAAACGCGATAGCTTCACAGGCACTCGCCTTGCTTCACCGGCTCCGGACCTTTTCCAAAATGCGATAGCTTCACAGGCACTCGCCTTGTTTCACAGGCTCCGGGCCTTTTCCAAAACGCGGTAGCTTCACAGGCACTCGCCTTGCTTCACAGGCTCCGGGCCTTTTCCAAAACGCGATAGCTTCACAGGCACTCGCCTTGCTTCACAGGCTCCGGGCCTTTTCCAAAACGCGGTAGCTTCACAGGCACTCGCCTTGCTTCACAGGCTCTGGGCTTTCAGGGGTAGAACCTCCGGAGGTGCTGGATGTTCCATGCATTCTAGACCGGCACTCCCTCCAGAGTCTCCAAGCGCGCGGAGCCGGGCCTGGAAACATGAACAACCTTGAACGGGCCCTCCCACATGGGAGAGAGCTTGTGCAATCCCTCCCTGGAGAGAACCCGCCTAAGCACGAGGTCTCCTACCTCAAGAGTCCTGGGGCGGATGTTGCGGCAGTGATATCACCGCAGTGCTTGTTGGTACCTCGCCGCTCGCAGCGTGGCTTCCCGGCGACGCTCCTCCCCCAGCACAAGGTCCGTCCCCCGCATGGCGTCCTGTTGCACCTCGTCGAACGCCAGGACCCGCGCGGAGCGACGTCTGACCTCGTGAGGGAGGACTGCTTCTGCTCCGTAGACCAGGAAGAATGGGGTCTCTCCAGTCGGCTTGGTCGCGGTGGTGCGGATGGACCACAGCACGGACTACAGCTCATCGGACCAACCTCTGCCGCAACCCTCTAGCTTCTTCTTGAACGTCCTGGTCTTGAGGCCCCTCAGGACCTCCGCGTTGGCTCGCTCGGCCTGGCCATTGCTTCGGGGGTGCGCCACTGAAGCGTAGCATATCTGCGTTCCAAGGTTAGCACAGTATGTTTTGTAGAGGTTACTAGTGAACTACGAACCGTTGTCCGTGATGATGCGATTCGGCACCCCGAACCGGCTCACGATGCCCTTGATGAACTTGACTGCGGAACCCGCAGGAATGGTGCGGACAGCCTCCACTTCAGCCCACTTGGTGAACTTGTCCACGGCAACGTAAAGGTAGCGGTAGCCCCCTGGCGCCTGAGGAAATGGACCCAAGATGTCGAGCCCCCAGACTGCGAATGGCCACTAAAGGGGGATATTCTGCAAGCCCCCTGCCGGCTGATGGATATGCTTGGCGTGGAACTTGCAGGCCTCACAAGCTTTCACTAGTTCAACGGCGTCATTGAGCGCGGTGGGCCAATAAAACCCACTGCGGAACGCCTTGCCAACGAGGGTCCGTGATGACGAATGATGTCCGCAGTCTCCGCCGTGTATATCTTCCAGTAGTTCCTTCCCTTGCTCCCTGGAGATGCATGCAGGGATACATCGTTTGGTCGCTTCCGGTAGAGCTCTCCATCTTTGATGCAGTATGCCGTGGCCTGGCGCGCCACTCGCTCTGCTTCCTCCTCCTTCTCCGGTAGGGTCCCTTGCGTTAAGTAGCTCCGGAGCTCTGTGATCCAACATCCCTCCTGAGGTTCCATCTTCAGGAGCAGGCATGCTCCCGAGGCCGGGCCACAAGCCGGAGCTCCTGAGGCAGGTGGCTGAGGGAGCTCCTCCCTAGGCTGAGCCGTGTTTGATAATGACGGTAAGGCTGAAGGCTTGAAGAGCTGCTCCTTGAAAACGCCAGGCTCCTGAGGTAACCGCATGGATGCGCGTTTGGCGATGTCGTCGGCTTCCTGATTGGTGCCACGAGGCACATGCTGCAACTCCAACCCCCAGAACTGCTTCTCCATCCTGCGGACCTCTGCAAGGTAGGCCTCCATGTGCTCATCCTTCGGCTCGTACACCTTGTTGGAGAAATTGACAAGGAGCTGCGAATCGCCCTTGATGGTGAGGCATTTCACCCCCAGGGCAGCTGCGGCCTTCAGGCCCGCTACTAAACCTTCATACTTTGCTATGTTGTTGGAGACCTTTTCACCTTGCTGGAAACAGAGCTGCACGGCATAATAGAGCTTGTCCTGGGTGGGCGATATAAGCACTGCCCCAGCCCCAGCGCCGTGTCTGGAGAACGCCCCATCGAAGTACATGACCCAGCCTTCTGGCGCCTCGCTTCCTAGGGATAGGGACCGATCCTCATCGGCCTTGAGGCCTGGCGCCTCCGTCCATTCTACCACAAAATCCGCCAACGCTGCTCCCTTGATGACCCTGGTCGTGCTGAATTCGAGCTGAAACGCTTGCAGTTCTATGTTCCACTCAGCGACCCTTCCAGCCGAATTAGGGCTCCTGAGCACTCTCTCTAGGGGGTATGACGAGACGACCTTGATGGGGTGACCCTTAAAATAGTGCCTCAGCTTGCACGACGCCACCAGTAGTGCGAGGAGGAGTTTCTGAGGCATGGGGTACCGCGCTCCTGCATCCCGCAGCACTGTGCTGACGAAGTACACTGGGTGCTCAACGAGGTGGAGTGCGTTAGTGCTGGAGGCCTATTTCGGAGACCGTGGCGCCTCTTGAGGCGGTGAGGCCTCCTGAGTCTGGCCATCTGGAAGAGGGGCCTTTTCTGCCTCTGGTGCGCCCCTCTGCGGCGGCTGATCCTCCTCAGCCGCGGTGGCGGCTTCTGCAGGCCTTCCTTGTCCCTATTCTGCCTTGTCCCGAGCTGCTGCCGTGGCTTTGATTCGGCGCTCCTCTCTGACTGCCACCAAGGCTGCGCTGGCGGAGTAGGGAGTGGCGGCGAGGTAAACCACCAGGGGCACCTGAGGGCGCGGAGCCACCATGACCGTTGGGCTGGTCAGGTATCTCTTGAGATCCTGGAACGCCTTGTTGGCCTCTTCAGTCCACTCGAAGGGCCCCTTTTTCTTCATTAGCTGGAAGAAGGGCAGGGCTCGTTCCCCCAACTTGGAGATG
This sequence comes from Triticum monococcum, assembly GCA_034509565.1. NCBI lineage: Eukaryota > Viridiplantae > Streptophyta > Magnoliopsida > Poales > Poaceae > Triticum > Triticum monococcum. The sequence continues at coordinate 141,918,476 of CM067841.1, read as the reverse complement.
AAGCGCCCTAGCGCTGTCATGCGCCCCGTGAGCTTCTGCATTTCTCTGAGGGTCTTTGGCGGGCTCATGTCTTCCACCGCCTTGACCTTCTCCGGGTTAGCCTCGATGCCTCGGTGGGACACGAGGAAACCCAAGAGCTTGCCCGAGGGGACTCTGAACACACACTTCTCTGGGTTGAGCCGTAGGTTCACTGCGTTGAGGCTCGCGAAGGTTTCCCCCAGGTCTTGTATCAAGGTCCTGGCCTCCCGAGATTTCACCACGATGTCATCGACGTAAGCTTCAACATTCTTCCCGAGCTGCGGCCCAAGGTGATATTCATTAGCCGCTGAAAGGTCGCCCCTGCGTTATGCAGCCCGAATGGCATGCAGGTGTAGCAGTACACCCCACACGGGGTTAGGAAGGCTGTCTTCTCGACGTCTTCTACTGCCATCTTGATCTGGTGATACCCAGAGAAGGCATCCAGGAAGCATAACAGGTCGCATTCCGCAGTGGAATCGACGATCTGGTCGATGCGGGGGAGCAGGAACGGATCTTGCGGGCATGCTTTGTTGAGGTTGGTGAAGTCGACACACATGCGTTCCTTCCCTCCCTTCTTCGGCACAATGACATGGTTGGCCAACCAATCTGGGTATCGGACCTCGCGAATGACCCCAGCGGCCTCTAATTTGCGGGTCTCTTGGATGATGAAGGCCTGCTTTTCTGTGGACTGCCGCCTGGCCTTCTGCTTCACAGGGCGCACGTTGGGGCACACGTTGAGGTGATGCTCGATTACACTCCTAGGGATCCCTCCCAACTGGTCTGGCTCCCAAGCGAATACCTTCTTGTTTGCCTGCAGGAACCCGACCACGGCCTCCTCCTGCTCGGGTTTGAGGTGGGCGCCTATGGTGAAAGTGGCGTTGGTGGACCCGTCCTCATCGACGGGTATCTGCTTGGTTTCTGCCTTGTCTTGGGTGAGCAACTGTTTCTTCTTGGCAGGTGCAGCCCCCTTGGGCCCGGGGTTCTCCAAGTCGGCGGGCTGTGCCGACGTCGCCGTCTTGAAGGCGAGCTTGAGCGCCCGCAGCGCGTCCGCGGTGTCCCAGCGCACAGTGAGGACACCGCTGCTCCCAGGCATCTTCATGAGGTTGTACGCCGGGTGCGTCGTGGCCATGAATTGGGCCAGCGTTGGGTAGCCGAGGATGGCGTTGTAGGGGAGGCCGATGGGGGCGATGTTGAAGTCAACCAGCTCTGTGCGGAAGTTGTCGTAGGTGCCGAAGGTCACTGGGAGCCGGATCTGTCCCAAGGAGCTGGACAGCTTGCCCCCAACGCCTGAGAAGGGCCGACTGGGTTGCAGCCGTTCCAGGGGTATGCAGAGGAGGTTGAAGGCCTCGACCGAGAGCACGCTGAGGCCCGCGCCGCCATCAATGAGGGTTCTGGTGATGGCCACCTGGCAGATGGTGGGGGTGCACAACATGGGGAACGCGCCCGAGTAGGCCGAGTTGGATGGGTGGTCCTCCGAGCTGAAGGTCGGGCCGGTCTCGGGCGCCGCCCGATCCAGGGGAGCCCCCTGCCGCGTGGAAACAGCGCTGACCCGGCGAATGAACGGCTTGACGTGGTGACTCGTGGGCGGCGCCTGCGAGCCGCCCAGGAGGGCCGCGATGACCGGGGGTGTTGGTTCAGCGCGATAGGCGGGGGAGAGGTTGCGGGGCTCCATGGGCGCGCAGAGCACGCGGGACGAAGAACCAGCTGGGGTGAGCGAGGGAGTTGCAGTGCGGCCGTCTTGCCGCACGGACAGATGCCGGGATGATGCTTGCTGCTCGTCCCCCGCCGGGCCGGTGGCGGCGTTGATGGCAGGTGACGGGGAACGGCGGGGACGCCCGCAGACAGGGGCCATCTGGGCGACGCGGGAAGCGAGGGCGGCCCGGCGCTCCGCGTGGGCCCGACGAGCGTCAGACATGTGCGTGATGGTCGGAGGAGAACGGAGCGGTGGAAGACAAATTCCGGCGCACCCCTACCTGGCGCGCCAAATGTCGGATTTCGGGTTCCGGCAGACCCTTGAGGTTCGAACACTGGGGTGCGTGCGGAGATTTCGCCTCCTACCTACCTGCACCCCTCCACCACGCAAGGATCAAAACTATGGGAAGAACAACACAAGAGACACAGGGTTTATACTGGTTCGGGCCACCGTTGTGGTGTAATACCCTACTCGAGTGTGTGGTGTGGTGGATTGCCTCTTGGGCTGAGGATGATGAATAGTACAAGGAAGAACAGCCTCGCAAGGGTCTGTTCTTGGCTGGGGCGATGAACTGCTGGGAGGAGTTCAGTCACCTTTCTCTCTCTCTCTCTCTCTCTCTCTCTCTGTCTCTCTCTCTCTCTCCCTCTCTCTTTCTAGCCAGTCAATCCTTAGAGACACTTCGACGCGACCCAACCGACCCCCTTTGCTAGGTGGGTGGCTGGTCCTATTTATAGAGGCCCTAGTCCTCTTCCCAAATATCGAGCAGGAAGGGAGCCAACAATGGCGGGCTAATTTGAAGGGGGACAGCAAGTATCAGCTATCTTGACAAAAGTAGTCTTCGCCTGCGAAAAGCTCTGGTGATGATGCCATCTTGGGCTCCACGGTGACCTCCGTCTCGTAGTCCTCCTTGTCTTGGTCTCGTTGCACCGAAATGGCAACCTTTGCCTGGTGCCTCGGTACTCCGCGGCTGCGCTTGCCTCCTTTGCACCAAAGAGGAAAGGAGGACGCTGCGCGGGCTGGCGCCCGCCTGGCGCCCTGAGTCGTCATGGCTTGCATCACGGGCACCTCGCGAGGTACCCCGCCTTGATCTCTCTGCCTCCTCGTGAGCCAGCCTGACGAGGCCGTGCCTGAGGAAGCTCTGCATCGTTCGCCCCGTGAGGCTTGGCCCCTCGCGAGGGTCTTGAGTTTGTGTTGGTGAAGATGGGCCGCGCGGGGCCCCCCTTTGAGCCACGCCGTAGGCTGCAGGCATGCAAGTCTGGGGACCCCCGTTCCCCGGCCATTTGGGCGCTCTGGAGCGCGCTACAGTGCGCTCCCGCACTGTAGCCGCCCCCTTCCAGCCACATCCGGCCACCTCGACTCTCCCCCTCGTGTCCCTCGAGGTCACCTCGACGTCCGCAGCATGCTACGCTGTTGCCCCTCTCCTCTCTCCTCCTCCCCGCACCTCCGCGCTAGCGAACAGAGGCCGCCCGAGCGCGCCAATGGTGCGGCTCACACGCGCGCGCCTCTGGCCCCCTGCTCCCTCCCTCTCTTCTTCCCCTCGCTCTGGACCAAGCCCATGAGCGCCCCAGACACGCCCACGCGCGCCCCCGTGACCCACAGCAACGGCAACAACCTCGCCGGCGCACGGGTCTACGGTGAGCCATGGCTTGCCTACTTAAGGGCCTCCCAGAACCCTTCTCTCCTCACCCATCGCTCTCTACACCACCAAGACCTCCCCCGCACCCCTAGTTCCTCTCCAGAGCCGCCTGAGCTTGAGATTGAGCTCGAGCTCCGCCGCCTCGGCTCGCCGGAGTTCGTGAGGTATAGGCCTCCCCCGCTCCTCCCTTGCCTCGATCTGGAACCCATGCATCCCACTGATCGTTTCCCCTCTCTTCCCCGCCTCGTTTGCAGCCGGAAACGGCCGGACCCGTCGACGGCCGAAGCTTCTCCGCCGCGAGACCTCGTCGCCGGTGAACCCTTGCACCCCGGCGACCAACTCCGGCACCACCCGAACGACGATACGATGAGGAGTCCAGCGGTGCCATCAGCTCACCTCGCCGTGGCCTGCATCGTCGCCGGTGAGCACCGCGGCCCCCCTGTCCACGGGTTAGTGATGACAGGTGGGCCCCGCCTGTCATCCTCCCCCATGTTCCCGCACCCCTCTCTCTCTCTGACCTGCGGGCCCCGACCGTCAGGTTTGAAAAGGGTGGGCGGGCGCGCGCGCTGTTGGCTGGCTTGGCTGGGCCGGAACGCTGGCTGGGCCTGCTGCCCCGTAGCTGTTCTGGCCCAGGAGGAGCAGTGCCCTTTTCCTTTTTCTTTTTCTGTGGCTTTTCCAAAAATTCCACAGGACAGATTATAAGTCCAAATGAATTAATTCCAATTTCTAAATTCCCAAAATATTGCAACCTATTTAATGGTGCAACTTTCATTCAAATCCAACAAACTTTTCTTCACTGCAAATATTTAAATGTGATTTTGAGCATTTAAATATGCCTTTGTAAATCCATTTCTCCCATTCTGATGCACCAAGTCCAAAACTAGGAATTTTCCCCTTCTTAGATTTCCACCTAGTATTTTATAAAAATAAGTTGACATTTTTCTGAGCACTTTGGTTTTTCTGTTTTATTATTGCCTTATTTTCTCGTTATTATTTTGCGACGATAGATTGTGTTGCTGACGAAGGAGTTGGACCAGAAGACTTTGAAGACCCAGAAGACCTCGTTGAGCCAGGCAAGCAGCCCTTTGACCATGTCTATGAAACCCTTTTTATGCATGTCATATAGCACTTTATTAGTATTGCTTCAGAAATCATGATGAGAGGGTAACCATTTTGGTGGATAGCCTTTGTTACTTCCTCGTTGATACCTGCATTGTGCATGACCCTACCTTCTTATGAGGGTTATGCCGTTGGGAGTAGATAGGATGCTAAGTAGTTGCTACGCAAAAAGGGACGGGAATATGCATAGTGATGGAGGCAAAGTACTTTCAAAGTACTTTTCGAAAACCCTGTCGGGTGTCACTTATGCCCGAGGGAGATGATGAGTTGGGTAGCCACTTGATGACAAAGTGGTGTACCAAGGCAAGTGTGTGTGTTGTTTTCAAAAACGGATTGGTTTAAGTTGCGACCGTTATTCCAACCTTACATGCGCAACCACTCTACCCTTGTATGGGAAAGGGCATTATTGATTACCTAGGCCGATACTAGCTTGGAGCCCGCATTACTAGTGACGGGAGAGTTGTTGGTGCGCTCTCTCGGGACGGGGTCGTGCCAGGTAGGGCGGCCATGACTGTTTTCACAGGGCACCGGATACACCGTTGTGTCCCCTCTCGGATGTTACGATCTCGAGTGAGTCTCGTATGATGTACATCGTGAGGATACGGAACAATGAGTAGACTCCTTGTTAGTGTCGTCTAGGGAAAGATAGTGATCGGGTGCTTACCTCGGGTACTTGAGGTATCGCGGGTCGTGGATGACACGAAAGTTCCCCGGATCTTGTGGGTAAAGTGTGCAACCTCTGCAGAGTGTAAAACTATTCGAATAGCCGTGTCCACGGTCAAGGACAGTTGGGTAACCGCTCTTGGGCTACGTCCACTTGTTTTTAACCGATGTGTGTGTGGGAAGAACCACTTGGGGTCAAGTCAAAGGACTTGACATGATTGAGATGGGTTGGTGTCCACTCTATTTATACCACTTGGGTCAAGTCAAAAGACTTGACATGTCTGAGTTGGGTTGGTGCCCACTCTATTTATGTTGATGTCTGTAACCTGTCCTTATGGTTACATGAATTCTCCTGATGCATTGCCTTACAAGCTGTTGAACATGTCATTGCACTCAAAAACTAGCTTTCCGCAAAAATTTAGCTATATCATGCATTGTCGTACCTTGAACCAAAACATGGGTTGCTTGCGAGTACATTCAAAGTACTCATTGGCTTGCCACTGGTTATTTAATTGGCCAGGCATGGAAGAACAGGAGTTCGAAGAAGAGTTCCTTGAAGGCGAACATGCGAACTAGGACGTTTCCCAGTCAGAATGCCTGTAGGGTTTAGGCAGATGGCATGGGTTCTACTTATCGACGAAGATTTCCACTGCTTGTGTTTCATTTGATGTTCAGCCCTTAGGGCTTTATCTATGTAAGACATGACCATAATGGTCATAATTTGTGTAAGACGGTATGTATGGATGTAAGACTCTTGTTATTCAGCTTCTGTGTGTTCAGTGAGCATTGATCTCTGGGATCACTGTGCACGTGCATTCGGTGACCACGACTTATGAGTCGGGGTCCCCACAGAGCTGGTATCAGAGCCATCCTGACTATAGGGAGCCTTAGTTAGCATGGGCCTTAGTTAGCTTGAGACCATCTAAACTTCTCTTCTTTTCTAAAGCCTACCCAACCCAAGATATAATTCCCTTATTGACCTCTCCCATTCAACCTTTGTAGATGGCTGCCGTACCTGAAGACTTCCTGACCACAGGATTTCCCGTGCTTCTCGAGGATAGCCTCAAGAAGTGCCAGTACCAGCGAGCCCCCATTTACATCTACCATGAGCATTGGATCAATGACACCAAGACGGAGTATCATGTGGAAGTGATCGTGAAGGCCAACAACTCCCCAACAAGCTGGTTTTTCAAGGGACCCCAGATGGCAACACTAGTCCTTGCCATCGAGACGGCAACCCTCAAGGCACTCACCCGCCTCCGAGACCTTCTTCCAGAGATGTCAGACGAGTTGGCAATCCGTTTCTTGCCTTATCGGAAGGAAGGTGAGGATGAGAGAAATGCACCAGCTCCACCATTAGAAGAAGGACTTCCACTTCGATTCCAGACCTACTTCTGCCTTTGTGCCGATAGTTTGGCACAATGCTTGGCCTTGGAATCGATGGAACTCCGAAAGGAACTTCATGAGACCAAGGCACTTCTTCTTCAAGCACAAGGGAAGAAGGATAGGATCAAGAAGGAAGGTGCTCCCCCTGGACAACCCGCAATCGCATACAGAGGCAGAAGACCCCCAAAGGATGGAGAACCACCACAGCAACACCGCATGAGCGAAAAGGAATACCGCAAGCTCTTCGCACCTCCGGCAAAGCAACGCCGTGTTGAGCTCCTCCACTCCCCCACCCCCTCAAGCGAAGAAGAAAGTCAGGCCGCCGATGACGAGGAGGAAGACCCAGAAGAGCCAGACTACGCGACCGAGCATTCCACCACTTAGGCATCGTTCGCAGCCCGGATATGCCCGTTAGTAACCCCTACGGTAGGATAGGTCGTGTACCCCTATGCGAAGTCGAGTCCTTGTAATGATTCATATGAAACCATGAAGTATTGTGTTTGCTTTTGATGTGTTTGATGGACGTCGTACTTTCCTTCGGGAACTTGTAAGCGACTACATCACCCATTGGGATTTTAATGAATGTGTTTTGCCCTTTTGGCCCTTGCATGAAAACAATTAGTGTCATACCAACCCCCTTACTAGGCATCCCATCTATATTGCTTCCCCCATCTTTCCCAATCATGAGACCTTGACCGCCCCGACAGGATGCCTGTTGTAACTCGTACTGGTACCTCTACCCAGCAGCCAGAAGCCGGAGAAGGAGCCAGTCAGGACCAAACCCAAGGACAAGCTCCACCACCGCCACCACCTCCAAGCATGGACATGGCTCAGCTTCTCCAAGCCTTCCGAGAGGAACGCCAAGCCAACACTACAGACCTCCAGATGATCGCGCAAGCTGTCAACCGCCAGCCGGCGGGAAACGGCAATGCACGTTCCACATTGGTGGAGTTCAAGAACCATGCACCACCCACCTTCATCGAGACTGCTGAACCCCTGGATGCAGACGACTGGGTCCGCACCATTGAGGATTTGCTGGAACTAGTCGGATGCACTGAAGACCGTGAGAAGGTGGCATATGCTGCTCACTGTCTCGGGGGAACTGCTAGAGCTTGGTGGGATGGATTCAAGGCCATGCATGCTGAGCAAAACATCACTTGGAGCAACTTCAAGGCAGAATTCCGCAAGGCCCACATTCCTTTTGGAATTATGGCCATCAAGAAGCGTGAGTTCCGAGCCCTGAAGCAAGGTAGCAACACTGTCAAGGAGTACATGCAGAAGTTCAGTGTTCTCTCAAGGTATGCCCCTGAAGATGTCAGCACTGATGCTGCCAAAAGGGAGCGCTTCATGGAAGGCCTTAACCAGACTCTGCAGTACTCGCTTGTTGTGCGTGACTGCCCGACCTTTCCTGATCTGGTGAACAAGGAACTCATGCTTAAGGACAAGCGACGTGCTTTGGATGACACCCGTAAGCGCAAGATGATCAGCAAGGGTAGCTCCAGCAACCAGAAGGCTCGCCCGTGGCAGCCAGCCCCGGTCAAGCCAACCTATCAGCAGCCAAGAGCTCCTGTACCCCGCACCAACTATCCACCTCAGCAGTATGCCAACCCCAGGCCAGCTTACAACAACCCCAATAACAATGCCGGAAAGAGCAGCAACCCCAATCAAGTCACTTGCTTCGGATGTGGTCAGGCGGGACACTACTCCAAGAATTGCCCCAACAAGAAGCTCGACGCCTCGCGCCCCAATGCGCAGAACCCAGGACAAGGCCGTGGAATGCCACCAAGGAACCAAGCTCCCCGCAACCTGCCCAACAACGGCAAGGGTCGAGTGAATCATGTCACTACAGAAGAAGCCCAGGAAGACCCGGACGTCGTGCTGGGTACGTTCCTTGTCAACTCAGCACCTGCAACTGTCTTGTTTGATTCTGGAGCCACACATTCATTTGTCACCCAAAAGTTTGCATTAAAAAGTGGCATGACCCCTACACCCCTGAATAACCCCATGGTGGTACAAACCCCCGGAGCAGAGATGAGAGCCAAGATAGGATGTAAAGGAGTCGGGATTGTCATTAATGGGGTAGACTTCCTAGCAGACCTTATCATCTTAAGGTCGCAAGGCTTGGATGTGATCTTAGGAATGGATTGGCTCATCAAGCACCAAGGCTTGTTAGATTGTGCCAACCGAACTGCCACTATGACCAATGACCAAGGAGTCGAAGTTAGATATGCCTCCAACCCCTCCTCTGCTCAAGCCACCCAAGTCAACTCTCTGTCAGAAGTTGGATTGGAGCAAGTACCGGTAGTATGCGAATACCCTGATGTCTTTCCTGATGAGCTACCGGGAATGCCTCCTGACCGAGATATTGAGTTCGTCATCGAGCTCATACCCGGAGCAGGACCCATCTATAAGAAGCCTTATAGAATGGGATCGGAAGAGTTAGCAGAATTGAAGAAGCAATTGGAAGAGAAGTTGAGGAAGGGATTTATCCGCCCTAGTGCCTCCCCTTGGGGATCACCTGTTCTGTTTGTGACAAAGAAGGACGGTACCATCCGCTTATGCATTGACTACCGCTCCCTCAATGAAGTTACAAACAAAAACAAGTATCCACTTCCCAAGATTGAAGATCTGTTTGATCAACTCAATGGAGCCAAGGTGTTCTCCAAGATTGATCTCAGATCTGGGTACTACCAGCTGAAAATCAGACCCCAAGATATTCCGAAGACGGCATTTGTAACCAGATATGGCCTGTATGAGTGCACGGTCATGTCCTTTGGATTGACCAATGCCCCAGCTTACTTCATGTATCTCATGAATAAGGTCTTCATGGAATATTTGGACAAGTTTGTCATTGTCTTCATTGATGACATTCTTGTCTTCTCGAAGACGGAAGAAGAGCACGAGCAACACTTGAGGATGGTCCTAGATAAGCTTCGAGAGCACCAATTGTATGCCAAGTTCAGCAAGTGCGAATTTTGGCTGCGCGAAGTTGGATTCTTGGGTCATGTTTTGACTGAAGAAGGATTGTCGGTCGATCCCACTAAGATTGAAGCCGTGACTGAATGGCAATCCCCAAGCAATGTGCAGAGAGCTTCCAGGAACTGAAGAAGAGATTGACCACCGCCCCAGTTCTGGCCACACCAGATATACACAAGGAGTTTGTGATATATTGTGATGCGTCAAGAACCGGACTGGGAGGTGTTCTGATGCAAGAAGGCAGAGTCGTAGCTTACCTTTCAAGGCAGCTACGGCCTCATGAAGAGAACTATGCTACTCATGACCTTGAGTTAGCAGCTGTAGTTCATGCCCTGAAAACATGGCGACATTACCTCCTAGGGAAGCGGTGTGAGATATACACGGATCACAAGAGTCTAAAGTATATTTTCACTCAAAAGGAATTGAACATGAGGCAAAGAAGGTGGCTAGAGTTGATCAAGGATTATGACCTCAGTGTTCAATACCACCCTGGAAAGGCTAATGTGGTAGCAGATGCATTAAGCAGAAAGGCTTGTTCCTTGAATGCTATGCTTAAGGAGAGGCTACCCGCCTTGTATGAGGAACACGAAAGCTTCGGGTTGGAACTGGTTGCACCAGGATTCTTAGCCAACCTTGAAGTCAAGCCTACCCTGATGGATGATATTAAGGAAGCTCAGAAGGGACACGAAAGCATTGAAGGCATCAAGAGGAAGATCAAGGCAGGCAAGGCCCCAGGATTCTTAGAGGATGAGCAAGGAATTGTGTGGTTTGGGAATCGCATTTGTGTACCCAACAAGATTGAGCTCAAGAATTTGATCTTGCAAGAAGCTCATGACACCCCGTATTCCATCCACCCCGGAGGAACCAAGGTGTATCAAGACCTAAAGGAAAGATTCTGGTGGCATGGCATGAAGAGAGAGATAGCCACTTTCGTCGCTAAATGTGACATATGCCAAAGGGTCAAAGCTGAACATCAGCGGCCCGCTGGGTTGCTACAGCCTCTCAAGGTGCCTGAATGGAAATGGGATAAGATCGGAATGGACTTCATCACTGGATTACCCAGGTCAAATAAGGGTCATGACTCCATCTGGGTCATAGTCGACCATTTGACCAAAGTAGCCCATTTCATTCCTGTCAAAACGACTTACAAGGGAAATCAGCTAGCCAGCCTCTACATCAATAGAATCATAAGCCTTCATGGTGTTCCCAAGGAGATTGTGTCAGACCGAGGAACCCAATTTACCTCAAGGTTCTGGAAGAAGTTCCAAGAGGCCATGGGGACCAAGTTGTCCTTCAGCACTGCTTTCCAACCACAGACTGGAGGTCAGACAGAACGAGTGAATCAGATACTCGAAGACATGCTCCGAGCCTGTGTCTTAGCATATGGAGCTAAGTGGGAGGATTGCCTCCCTTTCGCCGAGTTCTCCTACAACAACAGTTATCAGTCAAGCCTTCAGATGGCACCATTTGAGGTGTTGTATGGGCGCAAGTGCCGCACACCCCTCAATTGGTCAGAAACCGGAGAAGGACTAGTCTTTGGGCCCGATATCCTCTGTGAAACAGAAGAGCAAGTCAAGTTTGTCAGAGAGCGTTTGAAGACTGCCAAGTCAAGGCCGAAGAGCTACGCTGACTCTCGTCGGAGGGACATGACCTTTCGAGTTGGAGACCATGTCTATCTCCGGGTCACACCTCTCAAGGGGACCCAGCGCTTCCATGTCAAAGGAAAGCTCGCCCCAAGATTCATCGACCCCTTCAAGATCACTGACCGACGAGGAGAAGTGGCTTACCAGTTGGAACTGCCACCTGAACTATCCGATGTGCACAACGTATTCCACGTGTCACAACTCCGGAAGTGCCTCCAAGTTCCAGGCAAGCCTGATCTTTACAAGGACGTCAACCCCCAAGCCATTGACCTTCAGCCTGATTTGACTTACCACGAGAGGCCCATTTGCATTTTGGATGAGGCTGAGCGGCGCACTTGAAGCCGCACGATCAAGTACTTCAAGGTCCAGTGGAGCAACCACACTGAAGCAGAAGCAACCTGGGAACGTGAAGACTACCTTAGATCCGAGTTTCCATATCTCTTTAAAGCCTAGTTTAGGAATCTCGGGGACGAGATTCTTGTAAGGGGGGTAGGTCTGTCACACCCTACATTTTGTAACTCTTCGTTTGCATTATTAAAGCATGAAAATTTGGACCAACAAAAACTTTTGCATTATTTGGCTTTTATTTGGAGTTGGTTTCTCTCTGTGCTTTTCAAGTGCTCTTTAAAGTCAACACAACTCCACCTTCTATACCTCATCTCCTTGCCCCAAACTTCTGCCCAATGACCATGCCATGTGTATAGTACAATATAGTATTTTCTTACAAAAATAATTTGGCCAAAAGGTTTTTTCAACAATTAGTTTTCCAAAAACCCTTGAATTAAGATTTGTACTACAAGTGCTTAATTCAGGGCAGTAAAAATCTTTCAAAAAGTATATTTGAAACCTACTAGATATAGGACTCCCATAAACCACAAAAGTAAAATTTAAAAGCTATTTTCCTATTTTATTTAAAGGCTTTTTCTCAAGGCCAGAAATGTGAAGGAAATATGCCCTAGAGGCAATAATAAAGTTATTATTTATTTCCTTATATCATGATAAATGTTTATTATTCATGCTAGAATTGTATTAACCGGAAACATAATACATGTGTGAATACATAGACCAACAGAGTGTCACTAGTATGCCTCTACTAGACTAGCTCGTTAATCAAAGATGGTTATGTTTCCTAACCATGAACAAAGAGTTGTTATTTGATTAACGAGGTCACATCATTAGTTGAATGATCTGATTGACATGACCCATTTCATTAGCTTAGCACCCGATCGTTTAGTATGTTGCTATTGCTTTTTTCATGACTTATACATGTTCCTGTAACTATGAGATTATGCAACTCCCGTTTACCGGAGGAACACTTTGGGTGCTACCAAACGTCACAACGTAACTGGGTGATTATAAAGGAGTACTACAGGTGTCTCCAATGGTAGATGTTGGGTTGGCGTATTTCGAGATTAGGATTTGTCACTCTGATTGTCGGAGAGGTATCTCTGGGCCCTCTCGGTAATACACATCACATAAGCCTTGCAAGCATAATAACTAAGATGTTAGTTATGAGAGGATGTATTACGGAATGAGTAAAGAGACTTGCCAGTAACGAGATTGAACTAGGTATTGGATACCGACGATCGAATCTCGGGCAAGTAACATACCGATGACAAAGGGAACAACGTATGTTGTTATGCGGTCTGACCGATAAAGATCTTCGTAGAATATGTAGGAGCCAATATGGGCATCCAGGTCCCGCTATTGGTTATTGACCGGAGACGTGTCTCGGTCATGTCTACATTGTTCTCGAACCGTAGGGTCCGCACGCTTAACGTTACGATGACAGTTATTATGAGTTTATGCATTTTGATGTAACGAAGGTTGTTCGGAGTCCCGGATGAGATCACGGACATGACGAGGAGTCTCGAAAAGGTCGAGACGTAAAGATTGATATATTGGAAGCCTATGTTTGGGCACCGGAAGCGTTCCGGGTGAAATCGGGATTTTTCCGGATTACCGGGAGGGTTACCGGAACCCCCCCGGGAGGTAAATGGGCCTATTGGGCCTTAGTGGAAAAGAGAGAAGAGGCAGCCCACACCTGGCCGGCGCCCCCCCCTTTCCCAAGTCCTAATAGGACTAGGAAAGGTGGGCCGACCCCCTCTTTCTCCTTCCCCCCCAAGAATCCTAGTTGGAATAGGATTGGAGGGGAGGAGTCCTACTCCCGGTGGGAGTAGGACTCCCCCCTGCGCCTCCCTCCTAGCCGGCCGAACCCCCTGCCCCTGGCCTTTATATACGGGGGCAGGGGGCACCCCAAGACACACAAGTTAATCGTTCCTTAGCCGTGTGCGGTGCCCCCTGCCACCAAATTCCACCTCGATCATACCGTTACAGTGCTTAGGCGAAGCCCTGCGTCGGTAGTACATCAAGATCGTCACCACGCCGTCGTGCTGACGGAACTCTTCCTCGACGCTTTGCTGGATCGGAGCCCGAGGAACGTCATCGAGCTGAACGTGTGCTAAGAACTCGGAGGTGCCGGAGTAACGGTGCTTGGATCGGTCGGATCGGGAAGAAGACGTACGACTACTTCCTCTACGTTGTGTGATCGCTTCCGCAGTCGGTCTGCGTTGGTACGTAGACAACACTCTCCCCTCTTGTTGCTGTGCATCACCATGATCTTGCGTGTGCATAGGAAATTTTTTGAAATTACTGCGTTCCCCAACAGTGGCATCCGAGCCTAGGTTTTTATGGTTTGATGTTATTTGCACGAGTAGAACACAAGTGAGTTGTGGGCGATACAAGTCATACTGCCTACCAGCATGTCATACTTTGGTTCGGCGGTATTGTTGGACGAGACGATCCGGACCAACCTTACGCGTACTCTTACGCGAGACCGGTTCCCTCGACGTGCTATGCACACAGATGGCTTGCGGAAGACTGTCTCTCCAACTTTAGTTGAACCAAGTGTGACTACGCCCGGTCCTTGAGAAGGTTAAAACGGAGTCTATTTGACGAACTATCGTTGTGGTTTTGATGCGTAGGTGAGATGAGTTCTTACTTAAGCCCGTAGCAGCCACGTAAAACTTGCAACAACAAAGTAGAGGACGTCTAACTTGTTTTTGCAGGGCATGTTGTGATGTGATATGGTCAAGGCATGAGGCTGATTTTATTGTATGAGATGATCATGTTTTGTAACCGAGTTATCGGCAACTGGCAGGAGCCATATGGTTGTCGCTTTATTGTATGCAATGCAATCGCGATGTAATGCTTTACTTTATTACTAAGCGGTAGTGATAGTCGTGGAAGCATAAGATTGGCGAGACGACAATGATGCTACGATGGAGATCAAGGTGTCGCGCCGGTGACGATGATGATCATGACGATGCTTCGGAGATGGAGATCACAAAGCACAAGATGATGATGGCCATATCATATCACTTATATTGATTGCATGTGATGTTTATCCTTTTATGCATCTTATCTTGCTTTGATTGACGGTAGCATTATAAGATGATCTCTCACTAAATTATCAAGAAGTGTTCTCACTGAGTATGCACCGTTGCAAAAGTTCTTCGTGCTGAGACACCACGTGATGATCGGGTGTGATAGGCTCTACGTTCAAATACAACGGGTGCAAAACAGTTGCACACGCGGAATACTCAGGTTATACTTGACGAGCCAAGCATATACAGATATGGCCTCGGAACACGGAGACCGAAAGGTCGAGCGTGAATCATATAGTAATCACTTGAGCATATACTCAAAATGTCTGGGTATAATAATCACTTGATTCAATTGGGAGTTACACTTCCGGATGATTGCGTCATTGACAGAATTCTCCAATCACTGCCACCAAGCTACAAGAGCTTTGTGATGAACTATAATATGCAAGGGATGAACAAGACTATTCCCGAGCTCTTCGCTATGCTGAAAGCTGCGGAGGTAGAAATCAAGAAGGAGCATCAAGTGTTGATGGTTAACAAAACCACTAGTTTCAAGAAAAAGGGCAAAGGGAAGAAGAAAGGGAACTTCAAGAAGAACGGCAAGCAAGTTGCTGCTCAAGAGAAGAAACCCAAGTCTGGACCTAAGCCTGAAACTGAGTGCTTCTACTGCAAGCAGACTGGTCACTGGAAGCGGAACTGCCCCAAGTATTTGGCGGATAAGAAGGATGGCAAGGTGAACAAAGGTATATGTGATATACATGTTATTGATGTGTACCTTACTAATGCTCGCAGTAGCACCTGGGTATTTGATACTGGTTCTGTTGCTAATATTTGCAACTCGAAACAGGGACTACAGAATAAGCGGACACTAGCAAAGGACGAGGTGACGATGCGCGTGGGAAACGGTTCCAAAGTCGATGTGATCGCGGTCGGCACGCTACCTCTACATCTACCTTCGGGATTAATATTAGACCTAAATAATTGTTATTTGGTGCCAGCGTTGAGCATGAACATTATATCTGGATCTTGTTTGATGCGAGACGGTTATTCATTTAAATCAGAGAATAATGGTTGTTCTATTTATATGAGTAATATCTTTTATGGTCATGCACCCTTGAAAAGTGGTCTATTCTTATTGAATCTCGATAGTAGTAATACACATATTCATAATGTTGAAGCCAAAAGATGCAGAGTTGATAATGATAGTGCAACTTATTTGTGGCACTGCCGTTTAGGTCATATCGGTGTAAAGCGCATGAAGAAACTCCATGCTGATGGGCTTTTGGAACCACTTGATTATGAATCACTTGGTACTTGCGAACCGTGCCTCATGGGCAAGATGACTAAAACACCGTTCTCCGGTACTATGGAGAGAGCAACAGATTTATTGGAAATCATACATACCGATGTATGTGGTCCGATGAATATTGAGGCTCGTGGCGGATATCGTTATTTTCTCACCTTCACAGATGATTTAAGCAGATATGGGTATATCTACTTAATGAAACATAAGTCTGAAACATTTGAAAAGTTCAAGGAATTTCAGAGTGAAGTTGAAAATCATCGTAACAAGAAAATAAAGTTTCTACGATCTGATCGTGGAGGAGAATATTTGAGTTACGAGTTTGGTGTACATTTGAAAAATTGTGGAATAGTTTCGCAACTCACGCCACCCGGAACACCACAACGTAATGGTGTGTCCGAACGTCGTAATCGTACTTTACTAGATATGGTGCGATCTATGATGTCTCTTACTGATTTACCGCTATCATTTTGGGGTTATGCTTTAGAGACGGCCGCATTCACGTTAAATAGGGCACCATCTAAATCCGTTGAGACGACGCCTTATGAACTATGGTTTGGCAAGAAACCAAAGTTGTCGTTTCTTAAAATTTGGGGCTGCGATGCTTATGTGAAAAAGCTTCAACCTGATAAGCTCGAACCCAAATCGGAGAAGTGTGTCTTCATAGGATATCCAAAGGAAACTATTGGATACACCTTCTATCACAGATCCGAAGGCAAGACTTTTGTTGCTAAATTCGGAAACTTTCTTGAGAAGGAGTTTCTCTCGAAAGAAGTGAGTGGGAGGAAAGTAGAACTTGACGAGGTAACTGTACCTACTCCGTTATTGGGAAATAGTACATCACAGAAAACTGTTTCTGTGAGACCTACACCAATAAGAGAGGAAGTTAATGATGATGATCATGAAACTTTAGATCAAGATACTACTGTACCTCGTAGATCAACCAGAGTAAGATCAGTGGTACGGTAATCCTGTTCTGGAAGTCATGCTACTAGATCATGATGAACCTACGAACTATGAAGAAGCGATGGTGAGCCTAGATTCCGCAAAGTGGCTTGAAGCCATGAAATCTGAGATGGGATCCATGTATGAGAACAAAGTTTGGACTTTGGTTGACTTGCCCGATGATCGGCAAGCAATAGAGAATAAATGGATCTTTAAGAAAAAGACTGACGCTGATGGTAATGTTACTGTCTACAAAGCTCGACTTGTCGCAACAGGTTTTTGACAAGTTCAAGGAGTTGACTACGATGAGACTTTCTCACCCGTAGCGATGCTTAAGTCTGTCAGAATCATGTTAGCAATTGCCGCATTTTATGATTATGAAATTTGGCAAATGGATGTAAAAACTGCATTCCTGAATGGATTTCTGGAAGAAGAGTTGTATATGATGCAACCAGAAGGTTTTGTCGATCCAAAAGGAGCTAACAAAGTGTGCAAACTCCAGCGATCCATTTATGGACTGGTGCAAGCATCTCGGAGTTGGAATAAATGCTTTGATAGTGTGATCAAAGCATTTGGGTTTATACAGACTTTTGGAGAAGCCTGTATTTACAAGAAAGTGAGTGGGAGCTCTGTAGCATTTCTGATATTATATGTGGATGACATATTACTCATTGGAAATGATATAGAATTTCTGGATAGCATAAAGGGATACTTGAATAAAAGTTTTTCGATGAAAGACCTCGGGGAAGCTGCTTACATATTAGGCATAAAGATCTATAGAGATAGATCAAAACGCTTAATTGGACTTTCACAAAGCACATACCTTGACAAGATTTTGAAGAAGTTCAAAATGGATCAAGCAAAGAAAGGGTTCTTGCCTGTATTGCAAGGTGTGAAGTTGAGTCAGACTCAATGCCCGACCACTGCAGAAGATAGAGAGAAAATGAAAGATGTTCCCTATGCTTCAGCCATAGGCTCTATCATGTATGCAATGCTGTGTACCAGACCTGATGTGTGCCTTGCTATAAGTTTAGCAGGGAGGTACCAAAGTAATCCAGGGGTGGATCACTGGACAGCGGTCAAGAACATCCTGAAGTACCTGAAAAGGACTAAGGATATGTTTCTCGTATATGGAGGTGACAAAGAGCTCACCGTAAGAGGTTACGTTGATGCAAGCTTTGACACTGATCCGGACGATTCTAAATCGCAAACCGGATACGTGTTTACTTTGAACGGTGGAGCTGTCAGTTGGTGCAGTTCTAAACAAAGCGTCGTAGCGGGATCTACATGTGAAGCGGAGTACATAGCTGCTTCGGAAGCAGCGAACGAAGGAGTCTGGATGAAGGAGTTCATATCCGATCTAGGTGTCATACCTAGTGCATCGGGTCCAATGAAAATCTTCTGTGACAATACTGGTGCAATTGCCTTGGCAAAGGAATCCAGATTTCACAAAAGAACCAAACACATCAAGAGACGCTTCAACTCCATCCGGGATTTAGTCCAGGTGGGAGACATAGAGATTTGCAAGATACATACGGATCTGAATGTTGCAGACCCGTTGACTAAGCCTCTTCCACGAGCAAAACATGATCAGCACCAAGGCTCCATGGGTGTTAGAATCATTACTGTGTAATCTAGATTATTGACTCTAGTGCAAGTGGGAGACTGAAGGAAATATGCCCTAGAGGCAATAATAAAGTTATTATTTATTTCCTTATATCATGATAAATGTTTATTATTCATGCTAGAATTGTATTAACCGGAAACATAATACATGTGTGAATACATAGACCAACAGAGTGTCACTGGTATGCCTCTACTAGACTAGCTCGTTAATCAAAGATGGTTATGTTTCCTAACCATGAACAAAGAGTTGTTATTTGATTAACGAGGTCACATCATTAGTTGAATGATCTGATTGACATGACCCATTTCATTAGCTTAGCACCCGATCGTTTAGTATGTTGCTATTGCTTTTTTCATGACTTATACATGTTCCTGTAACTATGAGATTATGCAACTCCCGTTTACCGGAGGAACACTTTGGGTGCTACCAAACGTCACAATGTAACTGGGTGATTATAAAGGAGTACTACAGGTGTCTCCAATGGTAGATGTTGGGTTGGCGTATTTCGAGATTAGGATTTGTCACTCTGATTGTCGGAGAGGTATCTCTGGGCCCTCTCGGTAATACACATCACATAAGCCTTGCAAGCATAATAACTAAGATGTTAGTTATGAGAGGATGTATTACGGAACGAGTAAAGAGACTTGCCAGTAACGAGATTGAACTAGGTATTGGATACCGACGATCGAATCTCGGGCAAGTAACATACCGATGACAAAGGGAACAACGTATGTTGTTATGCGGTCTGACCGATAAAGATCTTCGTAGAATATGTAGGAGCCAATATGGGCATCCAGGTCCCGCTATTGGTTATTGACCGGAGACGTGTCTCGGTCATGTCTACATTGTTCTCGAACCGTAGGGTCCGCACGCTTAACGTTACGATGACAGTTATTATGAGTTTATGCATTTTGATGTACCGAAGGTTGTTCGGAGTCCCGGATGAGATCACGGACACGACGAGGAGTCTCGAAAAGGTCGAGACGTAAAGATTGATATATTGGAAGCCTATGTTTGGGCACCGGAAGCGTTCCGGGTGAAATCGGGATTTTTCTGGATTACCGGGAGGGTTACCGGAACCCCCCCGGGAGGTAAATGGGCCTATTGGGCCTTAGTGGAAAAGAGAGAAGAGGCAGCCCACACCTGGCCGGCGCCCCCCCCTTTCCCAAGTCCTAATAGGACTAGGAAAGGTGGGCCGCCCCCTCTTTCTCCTTCCCCCCCAAGAATCCTAGTTGGAATAGGATTGGAGGGGAGGAGTCCTACTCCCGGTGGGAGTAGGACTCCCCCCTGCGCCTCCCTCCTAGCCGGCCGAACCCCCTGCCCCTGGCCTTTATATACGGGGGCAGGGGGCACCCCAAGACACACAAGTTAATCGTTCCTTAGCCGTGTGCGGTGCCCCCTGCCACCAAATTCCACCTCGATCATACCGTTACAGTGCTTAGGCGAAGCCCTGCGTCGGTAGTACATCAAGATCGTCACCACGCCGTCGTGCTGACGGAACTCTTCCTCGACGCTTTGCTGGATCGGAGCCCGAGGAATGTCATCGAGCTGAATGTGTGCTAAGAACTCGGAGGTGCCGGAGTAACGGTGCTTGGATCGGTCGGATCGGGAAGAAGACGTACGACTACTTCCTCTACGTTGTGTGATCGCTTCCGCAGTCGGTCTGCGTTGGTACGTAGACAACACTCTCCCCTCTCGTTGCTGTGCATCACCATGATCTTGCGTGTGCGTAGGAAATTTTTTGAAATTACTGCGTTCCCCAACAAAATGGTCTTTAATAGGATAAAATTATTTTAATGTTTCAAAAATATTTGAGAAAATTTAGGGAAACTCAGTGGACATATATTTTCCATATATATGAGTTTAAGCACATGGTCATGATCAAAATATTGGACAAAACCTCCCAAAACCATTTCTGCCCATTTCAAGGATTTGAAATATTTCTACAGGAAATATTTTCATAAAAATCCAAGAAAAATCCAGCAAGTCACAAATGCATATTGTGATCACCTTGCAAAGCCTCATGTCAATTAAAGTCATTTTGGTTCACCAAAATGCCCCAAAACCCTATCTGACCAGAACCAAATTTGAGCAAGTTTGTACTACCAACTTTCTCTCCTTGACCCCATCTTTTTGAGCATGTGCAAATCCCCAAATGAGGCCACTACACCAAGTGGTGCATCATGGAGAAGTGATTTGCTCAACTAGATCTACACAAGTCCAATTCTGCTGATTTCTAGGGTTTGCCAAAGTTACATTGGCAACTTTTCCCAAATGAGCTCAAATTTGGTGGCACACCCTATTTCTAAATGTCTTTCCATCCTGTTAAGTATCATGGCAATTGGAGTTCATTTGCTTGCCCAAACCATTATCAAACACCTTCTGACATTTTGCAAAAACCACTATTTTAACCCCTTCCACTATTCTTGGTGAGCTCAAATTTTTACCACAACCCCTTCTAGTCCTATTCTAACTCCAGTAAGTTTTCCTAGCCCAAACTCAATTGTTGGGGGGATGAAAACCTCTCTCTCCCTCTCTGGACAGCCACTTTCTCTCTCTCCCTCACCCTCTCTCCTCTCCTACTGGCTCTCCAGGGCATCCAATGCCCCTCTCCTCTTCTTTACTCCCGCCTAGACCTGCTAGACACCAATGGACGCGTTCACCATGCATAAAGAATGGCCATGCCGGCCATTTGGGCGCTCTGGAGCGCGCTACAGTGCGCTCCCGCACTGTAGCCGCCCCCTTCCAGCCACATCCGGCCACCTCGACTCTCCCCCTCGTGTCCCTCGAGGTCACCTCGACGTCCGCAGCATGCTATGCTGTCGCCCCTCTCCTCTCTCCTCCTCCCCGCGCCTCCGCGCTAGCGAACAGAGGCCGCCCGAGCGCGCCAATGGTGCGGCTCACACGCGTGCGCCTCTGGCCCCCCTGCTCCCTCCCTCTCTTCTTCCCCTCGCTCTGGACCAAGCCCATGAGCGCCCCAGACACACCCACGCGCGCCCCCGTGACCCACAGCAACGGCAACAACCTCGCCGGTGCACGGGTCTACGGTGAGCCGTGGCTCGCCTACTTAAGGGCCTCCCCGAACCCTTCTCTCCTCACCCATCGCTCTCTACACCACCAAGACCTCCCCCTGCACCCCCAGTTCCTCTCTAGAGCCGCCCGAGCTTGAGATTGAGCTCGAGCTCCGCCGCCTCGGCTCGCCGGAGTTAGCGAGGTATAGGCCTCCCCCGCTCCTCCCTTGCCTCGATCTGGAACCCCTGCATCCCACTGATCGTTTCCCCTCTCTTCCCCGCCTCGTTTGCAGCCAGAAACGGCCGGACCCGTCGACGGCCGAAGCTTCTCCGCCGCGAGGCCTCGTCGTCGGTGAACCCTTGCACCCCAGCGACCAACTCTGGCACCACCCAAACGGCGACACGACGAGGAGTCCAGCGGTGCCATCAGCTCACCTCGCCGTGGCCTGCATCGTTGTCGGTGAGCACCGCGGCCCCCAGTCCACGGGTTAGTGATGACAGGTGGGCCCCGCCTGTCATCCTCCCCCACGTTCCCGCACCCCTCTCTCTCTCTGACCTGCGGGCCCCGGCCGTCAGGTTTGAAAAGGGTGGGCGGGCGCGCGCGCGCTGTGCGCTGGCTCGGCTGGGCCGGCCCGCTGGCTGGGCCTGCTGCCCCGCAGCTGTTCTGGCCCAGCAGGAGCAGTGCCCTTTTCCTTTTTCTTTTTCTGTGGCTTTTCCAAAAATTCCACAGGACAGATTATAAGTCCACATGAATTAATTCCAATTTCTAAATTCCCAAAATATTGCAACCTATTTAATGGTGCAACTTTCATTCAAATCCAACAAACTTTTCTTCACTGTAAATATTTAAATGTGATTTTGAGCATTTAAATATGCCTTTGTAAATCCATTTCTCCCATTCTGATGCACCAAGTCCAAAACTAGGAATTTTCCCCTTCTTAGATTTCCACCTAGTATTTTATAAAAATAAGTTGACAATTTTCTGAGCACTTTGGTTTTTCTGTTTTATTATTGCCTTATTTTCTCGTTATTATTTTGCGACGATAGATTGCGTTGCTGATGAAGGAGTTGGACCAGAAGACTTTGAAGACCCAGAAGACCTCGTTGAGCCAGGCAAGCAGCCCTTTGACCATGTCTATGAAACCCTTTTTATGCATGTCATATAGCACTTTATTAGTATTGCTTCGGAAATCATGATGAGAGGGTAACCACTTTGGTGGATTGCCTTTGTTACTTCCTCGCTGATACCTGCATTGTGCATGACCCTACCTTCTTATGAGGGTTATGCTGGTGGGAGTAGATAGGATGCTAAGTAGTTGCTACGCAAAAAGGGACGGGAATATGCATAGTGATGGAGGCAAAGTACTTTCAAAGGACTTTTCGAAAACCCCGTCGGGTGTCACTTATGCCCGAGGGAGATGATGAGTTGGGTAGCCACTTGATGACGAAGTGGTGTACCAAGGCAAGTGTGTGTGTTGTTTTCAAAAACGGATTGGTCTAAGTTGCGACCGTTATTCCAACCTTACATGCGCAACCACTCTAACCTTGTATGGGAAAGGGCATTATTGATTACCTAGGCCGATACTAGCTTGGAGCCCGCATTACTAGTGACGGGAGAGTTGTTGGTGCGCTCTCTCGGGACGGGGTCGTGCCAGGTAGGGCGGCCATGACTGTTTTCACAGGGCACCGGATACACCGTTGTGTCCCCTCTCGGATGTTACGATCTCGAGTGAGTCTCGTATGATGTACATTGTGAGGATACGGAACAATGAGTGGAATCCTTGTTAGTGTCGTCTAGGGAAAGATAGTGATCGGGTGCTTACCCCGGGTACTTGAGGTATCGCGGGTCGTGGATGACCCGAAAGTTCCCCGGATCTTGTGGGTAAAGTGTGCAACCTCTGCAGAGTGTAAAACTATTCGAATAGCCGTGTCCACGGTCAAGGACAGTTGGGTAACCGCTCTTGGGCTACGTCCACTTGTTTTTAACCGGTGTGTGTGTGGGAAGAACCACTTGGGTCAAGTCAAAGGACTTGACATGATTGAGATGGGTTGGTGCCCACTCTATTTATACCACTTGGGTCAAGTCAAAAGACTTGACATGTTTGAGTTGGGTTGGTGCCCACTCTATTTATGTTGATGTCTGTAACCTGTCCTTATGGTTACTTGAATTCTCCTGATGCATTGCCTTACAAGCTGTTGAACATGTCATTGCACTCAAAAACTAGCTTTCCGCAAAAATTTACCTATATCATGCATTGTCGTACCTTGAACCAAAACATGGGTTGCTTGCGAGTACATTCAAAGTACTCATTGGCTTGCCACTAGTTATTTAATTGGCCAGGCATGGAAGAACAGGAGTTCAAAGAAGAGTTCCTTGAAGACGAACATGCGAACTAGGACGTTTCCTAGTCAGAATGCCTGTAGGGTTTAGGCAGATGGCATGGGTTCTACTTATCGACGAAGATTTCCGCTGCTTGTGTTTCATTTGATGTTCAGCCCTTAGGGCTTTATCTATGTAAGACTTGACCATAATGGTCATAATTTGTGTAAGACGGTATGTATGGATGTAAGACTCTTGTTATTCAGCTTCTGTGTGTTCAGTGAGCATTGATATCTGGGATCACTGTACACGTGCATTCGGTGACCACGACTTATGAGTCGGGGTCTCCACACCGTCGCATCCATGTCCGACGCTCGTCGGGCCCGCACCGAGCGCCGGGCCGCCATCGCTTCCCGCGTCGCCCAGACGGCGCCCGTCGGCGGACGTCCTCTCCATTCCCCATCACCTACCGTCAACGCCGCCACCGGCCCGGCGGGGGGCGAGCAGCAAGCATTGTCTAAGCATCCATCCGTGCGTCAAGACGGCCGCACCGCTACTCCATCGCTCGCACCAGCTGGTTCTTCGTCCCGCGCGCTGCGCGCTCCCTTGGAGGCTCGAGCTGCGCTCCTCGCGGCAAACGAGCTCCTGCGCTGCCGCCCCGCCGCCGACGTCTACGGGGAATGGCTTGACCGCGTCGACGAGCTCGTCCGCGCTGCAGGGGGCTCTCTTGCGCCGTCCCATCACGCTACACCAACACCCCCGGTCGTCGCGGCCCTCCTGGGCGGCTTGCAGGCGCCGCCCACAAGTCACCATGTCAAGCCGTTCATCCGCCGGGTCAGCGCCGCTTCCACGCGGCAGGGGGCTCCCCCGGATCGGACGGCGCCCGAGACCGGCCTGACATTCAGTTTAGAGGACCAGCCCTCCAACTCGGCCTACTCGGGCACGCTCCCCATGTTGTGCACCCCCACCATCTGCCAGGTGGCCGTCACCAAAACCCTCGTTGATGGCAGCGCGGGCCTCAGCGTGCTCTCGGTCAAGGCCTTCAACCTCCTCCGCATACCCTTGGAACGGCTACAACCCAGCCGGCCCTTCTCAGGCGTCGGGGGCAAGTCGTCCAGTTCCTTGGGGCAGATTCGGCTCCCAGTGACCTTCGGCACCTACGACAACTTCCGCACGGAGCTGGTTGACTTCGACATCGCCCCCATCGGGCTCCCCTACAACGCCATCCTCGGCTACCCAGCGCTGGCCCAATTCATGGCCACGATGCACCCGGCGTACAACCTCATGAAGATGCCCGGGAGCAGCGGTGTCCTCACTGTGCACGGGGACACCGGGGATGCGCTGAGGCGCTCAAGCTCGCCTTCAAGACGGCGGCATCGGCACAGCCCGCCGACTTGGAGACCCCCGGGCCCAAGGGGGCTGCACCCGCCAAGAAAAAGCAGTTGTTCACCCAAGACAAGGCAGAAACCAAGCAGATACCCGTCAATGAGGACGGGTCCACCAACGCCACTTTCACCATAGGTGCCCACCTCAAACCCGAGCAGGAGGAGGCCCTGGTCGGGTTCCTGCACGCAAACAAGAAGGTATTCGCTTGGGAGCCAGACCAGTTGGCAGGGATCCCCAGGAGTGTAATCGAGCATCACCTCAACGTGTGCCCCAACGTGCGCCCTGTGAAGCAGAAGGCCAGGTAGCAGTCCACAGAAAAGCAGGCCTTCATCGTCCAGGAGACCCGCAAATTAGAGGCCGCTGGAGTCATCCGCGAGGTCCGATACCCAGATTGGTTGGCCAACCCTGTCGTTGTGCCAAAGAAGGGAGGGAAGGAGCGTATGTGTGTCGACTTCACCAACCTCAACAAAGCATGCCCGCAAGATCCGTTCTCGCTCCCCCGCATCGACCAGATCGTCGATTCCACTACGGAATGCGACCTGTTATGCTTCCTGGATGCCTTCTCTGGGTATCACCAGATCAAGATGGCGGTAGAAGACGTCGAGACGACAGCCTTCCTAACCCCGTGTGGGTTATACTGCTACACGTGCATGCCATTCGGGCTGCGTAACGTAGGGGCGACCTTTCAGCGGCTGATGCACATCACCTTGGGCCCGCAGCTCGGGAAGAATGTTGAAGCTTACGTCGATGACATTGTGGTAAACTCTCGGGAAGCCAGGACCTTGATACATGACTTGGAGGAAACCTTCGCGAGCCTCAACACAGTGAACCTACGGCTCAACCCGGAGAAGTGTGTGTTCGGAGTCCCCTCGGGCAAGCTCTTGGGCTTCCTCGTGTCCCACCGAGGCATCGAGGCTAACCCAGAGAAGGTCAAGGCGGTGGAAGACGTGAGCCCGCCAAAGACCCTAAGAGAAATGCAGAAGCTCACGGGGCGCGTAACTGCGCTAGGGCGCTTCATCTCCAAGTTGGGAGAACGAGCCCTGCCCTTCTTCCAGCTAATGAAGAAAAAGGGGCCCTTCGAGTGGACTGAAGAGGCCGACAAGGCGTTCTAGGATCTCAAGAGATACCTGATCAGCCCACTGGTCATGGTGGCAACGCGCCCTCAGGAGCCCCTGGTGCTTTACCTCGCCGCCACTCCCTACTCCGCCAGCGCAGCCTTGGTGGCAGTCAGAGAGGAGCACCGAGCCAAAACCACGGCAGCAGCCCGGGACAAGGCAGAACAGGGACAAGGA
This sequence comes from Triticum monococcum, assembly GCA_034509565.1. NCBI lineage: Eukaryota > Viridiplantae > Streptophyta > Magnoliopsida > Poales > Poaceae > Triticum > Triticum monococcum. Next base: position 141,892,072 of record CM067841.1, on the reverse strand, counting down.
AGGCCTACAGAAACCACCACCGCAGCTGAGGAGGATCAGCCGCCGCAGAGGGGCGCACTAGAGGCGGAAGAGGCCCCTCTTCCAGATGGCCAGTCTCAGGAGGCTTCGTTGCCTCAAGAGGCGCCACGGTCTCCGGAAGGAGCCACCAGCACTGACGCACTCCGCCTCGTTGAGCACCCGGTGTACTTCGTTAGCACAGTGCTGCGGGATGCAAGAGCGTGGTACCCCATGCCTCAGAAACTCCTCCTCGCGCTACTGGTGGCCTCGCGCAAGCTGCGGCACTATTTTCAGGGTCACCCCATCAAGGTCGTCTCCTCATACCCCCTGGAGAGAGTGCTCAGGAGCCCTAATTCAGCTGGAAGGGTCGCTGAGTGGAACATAGAACTGCAAGCGTTTCAGCTCGAATTCAGCATGACCCGGGTCATCAAGGGAGCAGCGTTGGCAGATTTTGTGGTAGAGTGGACGGAGGCGCCACGCCTCAAGGCCGATGAGGATCGGTCCCTATCCCCGGGAAGCGAGGCGCCAGAAGGCTGGGTCATGTACTTCGATGGGGCATTCTCCAGGCACGGCGCTGGAGCTGGGGCGGTGCTTATATCGCCCACACAGGACAAGCTCTATTACGCCATGCAACTCTGTTTCCAGCTAGGCGAAAAGGTCTCCAACAACATAGCGGAGTACGAAGGTTTAATAGCGGGCTTGAAGGCCGCGGCTGCCCTGGGAGTGAAACGCCTCACCATCAAGGGCGATTCGCAGCTCCTTGTCAATTTCTCCAACAAGGTGTACGAGCCGAAGGATTTGCACATGGAAGCGTACCTTGCGGAAGTCCGTAGGATGGAGAAGCAATTCTGGGGGTTGGAGTTGCAGCATGTGCCCCGTGGCACCAATCAGGAGGCCGACGATATCGCCAAGCGCACGTCCATATGGTTACCCCAGGAGCCTGGCGTTTTCGAGGAGCGGCTCTTCAAACCCTCAACTCTTCCATCATTGTCAAACACGGCTCAGCCCTTGGAGGAGCTCCGCCAGCCACCTGCCTCAGGAGCTCCGACCTGTGGCCCGGCCTCAGTAGCGCGCCCGCTCCTGACGAAGGAACCTCAGGAGGGATGTTGGATCACTGAGCTCCGGAGCTACTTAGTGCAAGGGACCTTGCCGGAGAAGGAGGAGGAAGCGGAGCGAGTGGCACGCCAGGCCACGGCATACTGCATCAAAGATGGAGAGCTCTACCGGAAGCGACCAAACGATGTATCCCTGCGCTGCATCTCCAGAGAGCAAGGGAAGGAACTACTGGAAGATATACACGGTGGAGACTGCGGACATCATTCCTCATCGCAGACCCTCGTCGGCAAGGCGTTCCGCAGTGGGTTTTATTGGCCCACCGCGCTCAATGATGCCGTGGAACTAGTGTAAGCTTGTGAAGCCTGCCAGTTCCACGGCAAGCAGATCCATCAGCCAGCAGGGGGCTTGCAGACTATCCCCCTTTCGTGGCCATTCGCAGTCTGGGGGCTGGAAATCTTGGGCCCGTTTCCTCGGGCGCCAGGGGGCTACCGCTACCTGTACGTTGCCGTGGACAAATTCACCAAGTGGGCTGAGGTAGAGGCTATCCGCACCATCCCCGCGGGTTCCGCGATCAAGTTCATCAAGGGCATCGTGAGCTGGTTCGGGGTGCCGAATCGCATCATCACGGACAATGGTTCGCAGTTCACTAGTAACCTCTTCAAAACATATTGTGCTAACCTTGGAACGCAGATATGCTATGCCTCAGTGGCGCACCCCCGAAGCAACGGCCAGGCCGAGCGAGCCAACGCGGAGGTCCTGAGGGGCCTCAAGACCAGGACTTTCAAGAAGAAGCTGGAGGCCTATGGCAGAGGTTGGTACGATGAGCTTCAGTCCGTGCTGTGGTCCATCCGCACCACCGCGACCAAACCAACTGGAGAGACCCCATTCTTCCTGGTCTACAGTGCGGAAGCGGTCCTCCCTCACGAGGTCAGACGTCACTCCACGCGGGTCCTGGCGTTCGACGAGGCGCAGCAGGACGCCATGCGGGGGATGGACCTCGTGCTGGGGGAGGAACGTCGCCGAGAAGCCGCGCTGCAAGCAGTGAGGTACCAGCAAGCACTGCGGTGATATCACTGCCGCAACATCCGTCCCAGGACTCTTGAGGTAGGAGCCTCCGTGCTCAGGCGGGTTCTCTCTAGGGAGGGACTGCACAAGCTCTCTCCCATGTGGGAGGGCCCGTTCAAGGTTGTTCATATTTCTAGGCCCGGCTCCGCGCGCTTGGAGACTCAGGAGGGAGTGCTGGTCCAGAATGCATGGAACATCCAGCACCTCCGGAGGTTCTACCCCTGAAAAGGCCCAAAGCCTGTGAAGCAAGGCGAGTGCCTGTGAAGCTGTCGCATTTTGGAAAAGGCCCAGAGCCTGTGAAGCTGTCGCATTTTGGAAAAGGCCCAAAGCCTGTGAAGCAAGGCGAGTGCCTGTGAAGCTGTCGCGTTTTGGAAAAGGCCCAGAGCCTGTGAAGCAGGGCGAGTGCCTGTGAAGCTATCACGTTTTGGAAAAGGCCCAGAGCCTGTGAAGCAGGGCGAGTGCCTGTGAAGCTATCGTGTTTTGGAAAAGGCCCAGAGCCTGTGAAGCTGTGCGAGTGCCTGTGAAGCTATTGCGTTTTTGGAAAAGGCCCGGAGCCTGTGAAGAAGGCCAATGCCTGTGAAGCTCGCCGCCCATGACACTCTCACGTAATAATGAGTGGGGCTGTACACGCCCCGGAGTCTCAGGAGCGCCGGCCTCAGGCCCTGGGGCTCCCTCCGACGCCCAATGGCAGCACTTAGCTCCACGCCGGTGAGAAGACGTCGAAGACTAGATAGGGTGCCGGACGCGGTTTTTCATTTGCTTTCTGCAGTTGGCTTGTTCCTTGTCATTTGGAGTTTTATTGAAGTTGTTGCCGTCTTTGGCTTGCGGTTCTTCGGCTTTTTGCTCTCCTGCCTCGAATTCTCTTGCGCAAAGCCTCACGAGGGGGGCAGCTGAGCACCCTCGCGAGCGCTCCTATCCTAGTCATTCAAAGAGTTCGCGACCTGGGCCCCTTACAGGAGCACCCCTCCAGTCCGTGCCCCACGGGCATCGCGACACCAAAAAAGGTCCTGGGTCGGTCGCCCCCCACGGCCGGGGTCAGGAACTATCCACGCTTGGGCACATAGCCGGAAGGAACGGTAATGAAAGCAAAACGATGATTAACAGCAATAACCCAAACACGCCCCCGCGGGGCTCCGCGCTATTGTCTTTGTTACGCAGGAAAAAGGGAAAAGGAAGAACAAATCCGGCACGGCTCGCCTCACACCGGCCCGCGGGGAAGGCCCGAGCTGCCTCCGGGGCTCAGGCGGACTCCCTCTCGCGCCTCACCAGGGCGCGACGGCGTGGAGGCTGATCGCGACCGCCGCTGGAGGAGTCGCCGCCCGAAGAAGAACTAGAGAAGCTTGAGGAACTCCGAGCGCCGCCAGCCGCGCGAGCGCTGCTCCCTCCATCATCACCGGAGCTGGGTTCCCAGCCGCGGTCGTCACCCTCGGGGCAACACCCCGCGCGACGACCATCTTCCCCAAACACCCTCATGTAGAGGGTGGCGTCGCTGTCAAACTTGAAGTGTAGGGTGCACCGGCGGCCCAGGCCACGCACATGGGCAAACGTCTGCCAACCGCGGGCCAGGGACAGGCTCCCGGCCGCGGAGACCTCTAGGGAGACCCATGAGGCCCGGCTGCAGCAGCCATCATCCTAGAGCCAGAGGCCGCCCGGGGCGCCGGCCGGGAGCTCGCCAAGGAGGAAGCGAGGAAGCGGGAGCCGGGTGCTGGCCGGCTCCGCCGACCACACGACAAACTCCGGCAGCACTTCGGCAACACGAACGCGCGGCCTGGGGGGACGCTCAGCCGAAGCGCGCCCCCGGCTACAGCAACTATAGGAGCGCGCCCCCCGGCTGCAGCAACCTGCCCGTCGCCGTGCTGAAGGTCACCTCCACGGCTGCGGGGAGCCACCGTGGTGGCCATAGGATGCTTGCGAGGGCGCCCTCTGCCGCGCTTGGGTGGGGGAGAGGCGGGCTCAACCCGGCAAGCCTTCCCCTTCTCGGCGGCCGAGAACCTCCTCGACGGGGCCCTGAAGAAGAAGGAGAAGCAAGGAGGAATGGACTGGAAGGGCACGCGCCGGCCCGTACTTATGGCTGACGATGGCCAACCGACGGCCTCCACAATCGCAGGTAATCATGACACGGTTTGCATGCAGGGACTTGTCCAACTCGCGCGGTCACCAAGGCGTCGTGGGGAAGTGGAGACGCCCACGTCCATCAACCGCCACGCGGCGCCCAAGGCCGCAGGCTGTTAGGGCCCGTGGCGCTTCGCCCTTGCCCTTTCGCCTCTCGGCACGGCCAAGTCCGGGCGCGCCTTGGGCCCGGGGGCTACTGTCGGCGTTCTGGGAACGGGGGTCCCCAGACTTGCCTGCCTGCGGCGTGGCTCAAAGGGGGCCCAGCACGACCCATCTTCATCAACACAAGACTCAAGACCCTCGCGAGGGGCCAAGCTTCGCGAGGCAGACGACACGGAGCTTCCTCAGGCACGGCCTTGTTAGGCTGGCTCGCGCTGAGGCGGAGAGATCAAGGCGGGGTACCTCGCGAGGTGCCCGTGACGCAAGCCATGACGACTCAGGGCGCCAGGCGGGTGCCAGGCCGCGCAGCGTCCTCCTTTCCTCTTTGGTGCAAAGGGGGCGAGCGCAGCCGCGGAGTACCGAGGCATCAGGCAAATGTTGCCATTTCCGTGCAACGAGACCAAGACCAGGAGGACTACGAGACGGAGGTCACCGTGGAGCCCAAGACGGCGTCATCACCAGAGCTTTGCGCAGGCGAAGACTGCTTTTGTCAGGATAGTTGATACTTGTTGTCCCCCTTCAAATTAGCCCGCCAATGTTGGCTCCCTTCCCGCTCGATATTTGGGAAGAGGACCAGGGCCTCTATAAATAGGTCCAGGCGCCCACATAGCACGAGGGTTTTTCGTTTGTTCGTTCGGTTGGCAGACAAGTAAGAGTAGGAGAGAGAGAGAGAGAGAGAGAAAGAGAGAGGTGGCTGAACTCCTCCCAGCAGTTCATCACCCCAGCCAAGAACAGACCCTCGCGAGGCTGTTCTTCCTTGTATTGTTCATCATCATCAGCCCCAAGAGGCAATCCACCCACCACACATTGGAGTAGGGTATTACACCACAACGGTGGCCCGAACCAGTATAAACCTTGTGTCTCTTGTGCAGTTCTTCTAGTTGTCTAGATCTTTGTCAGACGGAGAGGTAGAAGGCGTAATCTCCGCGCGCACCCCAGTGTTCGAACCTTAAGGGTCTGCCGGAACCCGAAATCCGACACAGCTGAGTTGTCAATTCAACCAGACCTGGAAACTCAATATCTGCAGCATGGTATTTAGTAGCAAAGTAATATGATATTAGTGGTAACAGTGGCAAAAGTAACGGTAGCACTTTTGGTTTTATAGTGATTGTAATAGTAGCAACGGAAAAGTAAATAAGCGAAGAACAATATATGAAAAGCTCGTAGGCAATGGATCGGTGATGGATAATTTTGTCGGATGCGAGCAATCATGCAACAGTTATAACATAGGGTGACACAGAACAAGCTCCAGTTCATGAATGTAATGTAGGCATGTATTCTGAATATAGTCATACGTGCTTATGGAAAAGAACTTGCATGATATCTTTTGTCCTACCCTCCCGTGGCAGCAGGGTCCTATTGGAAACTAAGGGATATTAAGCCCTCCTTTTAATAGAGTACCGGACCAAAGCATTAACACATAGTGAATACATGAACTCCTCAAACTATAGTCATCACCGGTAAGTATCCCGATTATTGTCACTTCGGGGTTAAGGATCATAACACATAATAGGTGACTATAGACTTGCAAGATATGATGAAGAACTCACATATATTCATGAAAACGTAATAGGTTCAGATCTGAAATCATGGCACTCGGGCCCTAGTGACAAGCATTAAGCATAGAAAAGTCATAGCAATATCAATCTCAAAACATAGTGGATACTAGGGATCAAACCCTAACAAAACTAACTCGATTACATGATAAATCCCATCCAACCCATCACCGTCCAGCAAGCCTACGATGGAATTACTCATGCACGTCGGTGAGCATCATGAAATTGGTGATGGAGGAAGGTTGTTGATGACTATGGCAACGGATTCCCCTCTCCGGAGCCCCGAACGGACTCTAGATCAGCCCTCCCGAGAGAGTTTAGGGCTTGGCAGCGGCTTCGTATCGTAAAACATGATGAATCCTTATCTCTGATTTTTTTCTACCCGAACGCGAATATATGGAGTTGGAGTTGAGGTCGGTGGAGTACTAGGGGCCCACGAGGCAGGGGGCGCGCCCCCACCCTCGTGGACAGGGTGTGGGCCCCCTAGCCTTGATTCTTTCGACAATATTTTTTATATATTCCAAAAATAATCTCCGTTGATTTCTAGGTCATTCCAAGAACTTCTATTTTGCACAAATATAACACCATGGCAATTCTGCTGAAAACAACGTTAGTCCGGGTTAGTTCCATTCAAATCATGCAAATTAGAGTCCAAAACAAGGGCAAAAGTGTATGGAAAAATAGATATGACGGAGACGTATCACGTGTGCGAAACGACATACGTACACTGCCTTCTCCCGCCTTAATTTTTTACACAGACAGATTATACTAAATAGAAGTATCGTGCTAAAATTTGGAATTATTCCAGGTTCGTTTGGCCTTTTTTATACATTAATTGAGTTTCTGGGCATTTAATGTGCATAGTTTAAATTTGAACTACAAGCACATGCTCCAGTGCACCAATGTTGGTTAAAAAATCACATGTGTGTCCTTGGGTGAATTTCTAGGTCCCATGCAAGAAATGGGAATGAAATTCAAACATCTGGGCATCGTGGCCTGGGCGGAAAGATTGAGAAACTTGGTTTTTTAATTCCTGTAAATCCAAAACACGTGTGAAAATCATGAAACTTGGCATGGTGTCATGACATGGCACCAACATGCTGTGGTAATTTTTCCGTCCGATTTGCGAAGGCACACACATTAACAATCAACAAAGTCATTTGGAACAAGTGATGTCACGTTACAAATCGGAAACACTAGTATTATTGAAACCTGGGTGTTCTACTTACCAATTACGTGCCGCCACGTGTCTCCTTTTTTTATTGGCTAGGAGGTGTCGTGCGGGGTAGCTATTTGAGTACGGGAGGCGTGCGATCAGCCCCCTGCACGTGCTCGTCGGGAGGAGAGCCCTTTTTCCTCTACCCGCCGTGCACCTCCCTCCCAACGTCTCCATTAATGGTGCCCGAGCCCCTGGTCTACGGCGTGGCTATATGTCTCACTGGAATGAGATTTAAGAGAGAAAAATGAAAATTTGAAAAGAAAGTTTTGCACGGATCTTGATGTAAAATCCGACGGACCTATATAGCATCGACTACGACTTATAGCAAGCATGATGAATATAAGGATGATGCCAGTGGATAATAATTGTCTTACATATTTAGGAACATAATAAAAGACACATGCGGCAACACCCGGAATACACAAGGGCAAAAGAAGAAGGAAGACAACGATCTAGCTCGCTGATCTCTACTTTCTTGATGTGTTGTTGCAGGCCACGGGAACTAGTCTCCGCGGCGAGCGGCGATGAGCTCTTTCTTGTCCTCAAGATGCTCCTTGAGAGCATCCATGGATTCCTCCACCAGCCTTCTACGCTCGATGCGCAACATGGCATTCTCGTCCATAAGTCTCTCGAGGATGACGTCGGTTCCACTACTAGGAAAAGGCCTATAGATAGGATTGACACTAATGGTGCACCAGGGAAGTAGTGCGCCACTACTATATACTAATGGCGCACCAGTTGGTGATGCGTCGTTAGTGTGGAAGACACTAATGGCGCACCAGAAAACAGGTGCGCCACTAGTGATATTTTTTTTATTTTTACATACATACTAATGGCGCATCCTATGTCTGGTGCGCCATTACTAGTTCTAACTAGTAATGGCGCACCAGACAAGGAGTGCGCCAGTACTGAATTTTTTTTATTCTTTTTTTTGCAAAACTACTAATGGCGCACCGCTTCACCGTGCGCCATTAGTATATATTTTGATATCATGAATATTTTTAAATATCATCGGCACTTTTTGATATCATTAATATTTTTAAATTTCATGGGCAGTTTTTGAATTCATGAATATTTTTTCAAATTTGATGATATTTTTTCATATTCAATATGATAAAATATTGAATATTCATGAGGACACTCGATCTTGGCCCCCCTCCATCTCGATCTCGATTCCCCCTCCATCTCGATCTCGATCCCACCCGCGGCTCCTCTCCCCTCTTCATTTTTTAAAAAATAATAATAATAAAGTGTAGACTACAATTGTTGTTAAACAACAATTATTACTGTTTTTATAAAAAATATTACTGTTTCATATTCATATTCATTTTCTAAAAAAATATTAAATGCAACAAAAAAAATTACTTATGGCGCACCTCTGGCTGGTGCGCCATTAGTAAGATTTCCCCTAGCTAATTCCCTCCCTCTCGCCAGATCCCCTTCATCCCTCTCCCTCGCCCCCTAGCTAATTCCCCCCGCTGCCCTGACCCACGCTGCCGCCGACGACCCCCCGCACCCTCCGCCGCTCCACCGCCGCCGACGACCCACCGCACCCTCCCCCGCTCCACCGCCACCGCCGACCCCCCGCACCCTCCCCCGCTCCGCCGCCGCCGCCGACCCCCTGCACCCTCCCCCGGCCTGCTCCACCGCGGCCGCCGACACCCCGCACCCTCCCCCGCTTTTTGATAATATTTTCAAATAACAAATTTGATGATATTTTCAAATAACAAATTTGATGATATTTTCAATTAAAAATAAAAAACAAATTTGATGATATTAAGAAAAACAAATTTGATGATATTTGACGATATATTTTGTTCTAGTCCTCATGAAAATAAAAAATCTGATAAAAAACAAATTATTAGATGCAACAAGAAATAATGAAAAAAAGAAGTTACTAATGGCGCACCAGAGGAGGGTGCGCCATTGCTATCAGAAAAAAGTTACTAATGGCGCACTAGAGAATGGTGCGCCATTGCTATGAGTGTTTTTATGGCGCACCCCTCGACGGTGCGCCATTACTAACATTCCCCCCTCTATAGCTAGATACCCGGCCCTTCGCCCGATACCTCCTTCCCTCTCCCTCGCCAGATCCCCTTCCATCCCTCACCTCACCCGCTCCGGCTCCCCCGCGCCGCCGCCCTCGCTCCCCCGCGCCGCCGCCCTGGCGTCCCCCGACCCACGAAGCACGTGGCCGCCGGCCTCCCCACGACCAACCGAGGCGCCCAGGAGGACCGCCGTCGTCTTCCTCTTCGACTACGAGGACCCGGACGAGCTCGGACGCCCTTGAGCCACCCCTTCGACGCCGCTGCCGACCGCGACCCCTCCGGCGACTGGCCACGCCCGCCCAGGTACCTCTCCTCCTTCCTCCCTCTCCACCCTTCCTCCCCATTCCCTCCCTCCCTAGTTCTTCTTGCTATATGGATCAGAACATATGGAGCATTACTATTGCTATATGGAGCATTACTATTGTTCTTCTCTGAACCATTACCGTTCCCTCCCTCCCTAGTTCTTCCTCCCCATTAATTTGCAGGATCAGAACAAGTTTGTAACAGGATGCTCTACAATGTTGATTAGGTGCATTACTATTGCTATATGGAGCAGCAATTTACTATTGCTATATGCTCTAGTTTGTATCAATGTGATTGTAGTTTTTCTTGTCATCAAGTTTAGTTGATGTTTATTTAAATATAGCTTATATGATCAGCCACTCTATGTATGATTGTGGCTTGAAGGTTCTGGAAGAACATTTTTCCTTCAAATTCTATTTGGTGGCATTGTCCTAGACTCCCTAGTTGTGTTGTTAATTGTGCTTCTATTAAAAGAATTGGGAGTTACTCACTGTACTAGAACTCTGTAGGTTGAATTTTGGTTAAATAATACTGACGTTATGAGAATGTAAGCACCTATTATTGCTACTGATATCATTGGCTCATTGCTGCCTTTGTGCAATGTAGAACTTTTAAGAGTGATTTGGAGGATTCAAGATTCTGTGAAGCTCTTTTGACATTTAAAACTCAGAACTGAAGGTACTTAATAAACTCAAAAGCATTGATGATAACTCTTGTTGCCTAGAAACAGAGGTAGTTTACAATTGCATTGCTGGTGTTTGTTTATGTTCAGAGTTTAAGCATGTGTAGTGTAGTGTAGTGAGCTTTCTCTAGTGTAGTGAGGTCTGAACCATTGCACGATGTAGTGTAGTGTAGTGAGCTCTGAACCATGTTTAGTGTTGAGTACTTCAAGTTTACTGAACCTATTCATTTTTGTGGACTTAGTGAACATGATAAGACAAGCCAGATGCTCTATTTTTAATTAACAGTAATCCATGATCAGAAACAGTTTCTTTCACTAATTTTCAGTTAACAGCAATCCATGATTTTTTAGCTAAAACTATTCATGATTTTTTGTTGGGTGACCTATTAGATCTGGAATGGAAGCTCACATAAGTTGAGCTGATTTTTGTCCATATGAAAGCAGAGGACCATATGGTCTGTGGCCTTTTCATCCATATGAAAGTAGAGGCACATTTTGGTGCTAGTTTGCTGGGTTTTGTCTCCGACCATCGTGTCGTGATGATTTTGCAGGTACCCTGAGAGGCCCTTGAGTTTGCCGGAATGTTGATTAACTTCCGTTCCGGAAAATTCTGGTACTCCATATGTCTTATTTTCAGCAAAGGTCATGCTGAAATTTTCCGTGAATTTTAGCATGACTTTGCTAAAAATCGGACATATGGGTACTTGCTACTAATGCATGGGCCGGGGTATCTTAGTACTTAATTAAGTAGGATCAACTGCCCTGCCATTCTTGCTGCATTAAACCATAGGTGGCAATAGAGCCAAGTGATTAGGCCCAACTTAGAATTCTCGTTAGCATCGATAAACCCTAGATGATAAACCAAACATAGGTGGCAATAGAGCCAAGTGATTAGTGCCAAGTGATTAGGCCCAACCTAGGGTGCCTCGGTGTCGATGAGAACCTAAATGATGTACGCTTAGGCTTTTAGGGTGCCTTGGTGTCGACAAAACCTAAATGATGAAAGCTTAGGCTTTTAGGGTGCCTCGGTGTCGACAAACCCTAAATGATGTAGTTTTGAATTATGAACGTAGGATATGTCATCATCATCATTGGACGACGAAAGTCTCCTGGCGGAGTGCGACTGGTGCCACGACGATCAAGGTCTGTGCGACATGCCTCACCTGGACGATGATCGGTGCTTCAGCATTAAGCTCGAGGAGACCTTCGAAGTTGAAACGGTACACAACGACGACAAGTGTTATTTTCATAATTAAGCATGACTTCAACCATTTCAACGTGTAATTTTCATCTTTTACAATTCGAGTATAGCTTATCCCATGCCATGCAAGACGCTATGTCTTGGAGAGGATGGATTTTGAAGACCATGAAATTTCTGAAACAAAGAAAATTCACCTAAGGACTCATCACGATATGGACTTTGAAGTAAATCTATATAATTCTGAGAGCGTAACCCATTTTGGTTGCAAAAATTGGGAAGCATTTTGCAAGATGTATGGTTTTGATGAGGGTATGCTTATCACCATGGATCTTGGTAATCCTGACATCAACCAAGACAATATGGACATTTGGGTCCTTGTTGATACGCCTCCAGTTCTACCGCTATGTGAGTTTCTCAAACATAGTTATTAGCTAATTTATATTGTTTATTTCAAAATAGTTGACAACTTATTTCCATTGTCAGCTTATTTTTATTGTTCAAAGAATGTGCGGGAGATGGTAGACAAAACCCACTACACCGATGGCTCCGAATTAACAACTTACAAGGAGAAAAATCATTTGGTCGGATTTTGTACTGACATTGAGAATTACAATATCTACAATCAAACTCCTCAACATTATGGTAAATACGTGCCACTAGTGCATGTGTTCAACTACGGTAACTACCATGGAGATATCCTGGTAAGATTTTTACTGTTACGACATCCGTGCATCTTTTGCATACTTCTAAAACTAGTACATCATTGCTAACTATGAAGTTATTACTATGTTTTTCAACAGATAATCCTAGAGAATTGTGTGCCTCATATGATGTATCTGAAAGGTAGTGTTAATGTTTTGAACATACAGCCAGGTCATCCTACGAATCTCAACTGTCCATACGAGATTTCTAAAAGAAGTGGAGACATGAAAATCAAAGGATGAAAAAAATGTATGGACAGTCGTAAGGAGCTTCTTGGAAGCAAAAGGAAGCGAAGCAAAAGAATTGGAGATAGGATGTTCTCCATTCTCCATAATGGAGAGTCAGGGTCTATATTGTTTTATGCTATTTTAGCTTAAATAGGGTATTTTGGTCCTGCCTAATACTGATGATCATGTGCTAAGAACAATTAAGTAGGGTTGGTTCGAAGACTATCAAGATGATGATCGTATGACTTGTTATGAATAACAAGTAGAAGTTGTATGATGATGATTAGTAGGACTTGTTAGGATTAGTATTACTTCCAACAAACTCGATACTCGCAGTCTTGAGACTTGTAATGTTTTATCTTTGTTCGGTCTTTTGAATTCGGAGACTAATATGATGAATTGTATTCGGAGACTAATCTTCTATTGTATTCGATGAATCTGTTGTTGCTGTGTGCTACTGTCTATATTCTGTCAAATAATATATTTTGTAACATGTGCAAAAATCATAAAAGTAAAAAAACCTATTATTCATACTAATGGCGCATCACTACAGAGTGCGCCATTAGCATGCCAAGTATACTAATGGCGCATCCATCCGCAGTGCGACATTAGTGTGCCAAAGCACATGGTTAAATATGGCCCCTGGGAGGCACACTAATGGCACATGGTGTTATATACTAATGGCGCACTGGATGGTGCGCCATTAGTATACCAGATACTAATGGCGCACCACTGGTGCGCCATTAGTAAAAATTACTAGTGGCGTGCTAGTAATGGCGCACTAGTGATGCGCCATTAGTAGGCAAAACTGGTGCGCCATTAGTAGGCCTTTTCCTAGTAGTGTTCTCTTCAACAAGGCAGTGGTCTCCTCTTGCCGGTCCACAGTTCAGACGATCTTCGCCCTCAGCAGGTCGCGCTCGGCCAGGAGCTTCGCATTGCTCTCATTTAGTTGCCGGATGATGCCTGTAGCCTGTTCAAAAGAGGCTTACATGTTGTCATGCAACCTCGCCCAGCTAGAGATCTGATCCATCTGGCTATGGATGATCGCATGCATGCGCCTGTAAGAGTCCTCGCCAACCCACGAGACATTTTCCCTGGCCGGCGCGGCGCAGGAGGACATCTCTGCTGCATTCGCGGCATGGTGGGACCTCTCTTCTGCTTCCTCTACGCGGCCGGACCAGTCTGCTGCATCGACGGCACGGCGGGACCTCTGTGCTGCTTTGGCGGCACGGCGGGACCTCTGTGCTGCTACGGCCGCGCGGCGGGACATGCCGGCTGCGTTCGCGGCGAGGCGGGACATCTCTTGTGCTTCTTCTTCCATGCTCGCATCTCCCTGGTGGCAATCTCTCGACCCAGAACTCACCCTCGCAATGGCAGACGCAAGGGAAAGATGATGAATGACTTGTTTGTTTCTGTGGATGAGGAGTTGAGGAGGAATGTGTAGTCATCTTGGAGCAGTTGTATTTATAACCGAGTACTAATACGCTCCTAAGTGGGATACCGTTTAGGTTTTGATCGGTGTGAACAGGTTTGCAATTTGGAATGTGACGGGACGCAGGCTCAAAATTTATTGATGTTTATAAGTGCGGCACTATTCCCGGAAGGCGTAACGTGGGCACATACGCCTTCTTGGCCGCGTACGTGGCGTTTGCACCATAGGGTGCACCACAATAGGCAATGTCAGCACACATCTTGTTCCAACAACCGTGCGCGCTCATTATTACCATCGCACACGCTTCTTTTTATTAGAATGTGTGTGCCCGTCTAGCGCACACACGTTGATCTATCTAACTATTTTAGTTTGTTGTGGCTAATCGCAAACAGTTCATCTGTGTGAAGTGTATGCCATCAATCACAGACACTTTAATATGGCTGACCCGTTTCTGTTCTGTTGCCTAATCGCAAACAGTTAATCCTTCTGAAGCGTATGCCCTCAATCGCACACACCTTTATGTAGTTGTCCATTTCTATTGTTCTTCCTCATCACAAGCAGTTCATCCGAGTGAACTGTATGTTGTATATCGCACACGCCTTCATCTGGCTGCCCGTTTCTTTTGTTCCGCCTCATCGCAAACAGTTCATTGAATTGAACCGTATGCCCTACATCGCACACGCAACTAAAATCTGAACCGTGTTTGATGGCTCCACCATCGCAAACATTTTGCACCTTTTTGACGGTTCTTTTACACCACCGTTTGCGATTATTGCATCACAGACAATTTCGTTGAAGGGTCTCTGATTGTAGTGTCACGTTAGCAGCATCCCACAGTAGTGCATGTCCGTGGACATGTAAGGTTGGTCCGGGGCCGCTTGATCCCACAATACCGCCAAATCAAAATAAGACGTTGGTGGTAAGCAATATGACTATCACCACCCATAAACCATTGTGTTCTACTCGTGCATATCATCTACGCATAGACCTGGCTCTGATGCCACTGTTCAGAAATGTTGCATGGAAAACAAAAAAGATTCTATGCACACGCAAGATTTATCCATGGAGATGCATAGCAATGAGAGGGGAGAGTGTGTCTACTTACCCTTGTAGACCGTAAGCGGAAGCGTTTGTTAATGCGGTTGATGTAGTCGAACTTCTTCGTGCTCCAACCGATCGAGTACTAAATGTACGACACCTTCACATTCAGCACATGTTTAGCTCGGTGATGTCCTCCGCCTTCTTGATCCAGCAAGACGGCGAGGTAGTGGATGATACGATACCGGGGCACCTCCCCCAAGCTTGGCGGAAGCCAAGGGGAGTGCCCATACCTGATACTCAATTCTCTTTTGGTGGTGAAGAAGATGATGGTGGTGATGAAGCGATTCTATCCTTAAGGATCAAGAGATTCTCCAATCGACACGTGATGCGTTGGAAGTGGGTGATGTGCTCTTGATGCAAAATATTTTCACGAGTGAGATACTTATTTTGTATGCGAACTATTTCATGATTTGAAAGGCTTAAATCTCAGCAGGACTAAGATGAGTAAGGTAAGGTTCAAGGATATCTTCCTCCTCCTTCTCAGCTAGTAGTACTTGTTGGAGGACCGGAGGCTGATCTACGGTAACCTCATTGCTCCCATCTCCTCCGAAAACTTCCACGGGCTCTTCTCTCTTCAGCTCGATCTTCATCAACCAAGCATCCTCTTCCACATTGTTGGAGGAAGAAGAAGACATGATGTTTAGCCCGATAGATCTAATAGAAAACATCAAGAAAAGAAAACAAAGGATTTCTCCGCGATACAGTGATCAACAGGTTCGGGAAGTATATATAGATTTTTTCATCTTTTAGGACAAGTAAACTATAGAAACACGGAGTACGGAAGGTGTCCCAGGTGGGCACAACCCACCTGGGCGCGCCAGGCAAGCCTGGTCTGGCATGCCATGGTATCTTGTGCCCACCAAGGACGCTTCCTGGAAGTTCCTTTATTCCCAAAATTCTTAAATATTCCAAAACTGATAAAAATATTTTTGCGGATTTTTCATAGTACGTTTACTTACCGTATCACGTACCTCCTTATTTTCATGATCCTGGAGTGTTCCGAAAGGAATCTTTTATGTGTTCTTCTGGTGTCATAGTTTGGATAATATTACTTTCAACATTAATAGGCGTACCTGAGATATAATGATTTATTCGTTGCCCATTGATAACCTTCGGGTTAGTACCTTTGGAATTATTTATTTTGATGGCTCCATACCGGTAAACCTCCTCGAAGACGTATGGGCCTTCCCATTTTGAGAGGAGTTTTCCTGCAAAGAATCTGAAACGAGAGTTGTACAAAAGAACATATTCTCTGACTTTAAACTCACACTTTTGGATTCTTTTGTCATGCCAAATTTTTACTTTTTCTTTGAATAATTTTTCATTTTCATAAGCTTGGGTTCTCCATTCATCTAGTGAGCTAATATCAAATAACCTCTTTTCACCAGCAAGTTTGAAATCATAGTTGAGCTCTTTGATGGCCCAATATGCTTTATGTTCTACCTCAAGAGGCAAATGACAAGCTTTTCCATAAACCATTTTATAAGGAGACATACCCATAGGATTTTTATATGTTGTTCTATAAGCCCAAAGTGCATCATCTAATTTCTTAGACCAATTCTTCCTGGACCTCTTGACAATCTTTTGCAAAATTAATTTTATTTCTCTATTGCTAAGTTCAACTTGACCACTAGACTGAGGATGATATGGTGATGCAATTCTATGGTTAACATCATACTTGGCAAGCATTTTACAGAAAGTACCATGAATAAAGTGTGAACCACCATCAGTCATTAAATATCTAGGGTCTCCAAACCTTGGGAAAATAACTTCCTTAAGCATTTTAATAGAGGTGTTGTGATCAGCCCTGCTGGTTAGAATAGCTGCTACCCATTTAGTAACATAATCAACAACAACCAAATATGTGTATACCCATTAGAGGAAGGAAAATGCCCCATGTAATCAAATCCACAAACATCAAATGGGTCAACAAAAAGTGAATAATTCAGAGGCATTTCTTGATGCTTACCGATATTACCTATTGTTTGATGTTCATCACAAGATAAGACAAACTTACGGGCATCCTTGAAGAGAGTAGGCCAATAAAATCCAGATTGCAATACCTTGTGAGCAGTTCTATCTCTAGCATGATGCCCACCATAAGCTTCGGAGTGCCATTTCCGTAGGATTTGTCCCCGTTCATGCTCAGGTACACAACGTCTAATAATACCATCTACTCCGTTATAAAAATGTGGATCATCCCAAAAGTACTGTCTTAAATCATGAAGATTTTTTTTCTTTTGTTGGTATTTAATGCTAGGTGGTAAATATTTAGCAACAATTTAATTAGCATAATCAGCATAGCAAAGAGTACTATGAGAAACATTTATTGCAGCTAATTGCTCATTAGGAAAACTATCATCAATAGGTACTGGGTCATCAAGCACATTTTCAAGCCTAAATAAATTATCAGCTACTGGGTTCTCAGCTCTTTTTCTATCAATGATATATAAATCAAATTCTTGTAACAAGAGAACCCAACAAATAAGTCTAGGTTTAGCATCTTTCTTTTCCATAAGATATTTAATAGCAGCATGTTCTGTGTGAACAGTTACTTTGGAATCAACAATATAAGGTCTAAATTTACCACAAACAAACACAACTGCTAAGAATTCTTTTTCAGTAGTAGCATAATTTCTTTGAGCATTGTCTAGAGTTTTACTAGCATAATGAATAACATTAAGTTTCTTATCAACTCTTTGACCTAGAACAACACCAACAGCATAATCACTAGGATCACACATAATTTCAAAAGGCAGGTTCCAATCAGGTGGTTGAACAATAGCTGCAAAAATTAAGGCTTTCTTAAGTGTTTCAAAGGCTTCTAAACAATCATCATAAAAAACAAAAGGAATATCCTTTTGCAAGAGACTAGTAAGAGGCCTAGAATTTTTTGAAAAGTCTTTGATAAATATCCTATAGAAACCAACATGACCTAAGAAACTACGAATACCTTTTATATCTTTAGGACATGGCATTTTCTCAATTGCATCAACCTTAGCTTTGTCCACTTCAATACCTCTTTCAGAAAATTTATGACCCAAGACAATTCCTTCATTAAGCATAAAGTGGCACTTCTCCCAATTCAAGAAAAGATTTGTTTGTTCACATCTCTGCAAAACTCGATCAAGATTACTTAAACAATCATCAAAAGACTTCCCATAAACAGAAAATTCATCCATGAAAACCTCCACAATCTTTTCACAAAAGTTAGAGAATATAGCAGCCATACATCTTTGAAGGGTAGCACGTGCATTACATAAACCAAAAGGCATACGTCTATAAGCATAGGTTCCAAAGGGACAAGTAAAAGTGGTATTTTCTTGATCAGGTTGAGAAACATGTATTTGTGAAAAGCCAGAATATCCATCAAGGAAGAAAAAAGTGTGTGTGCTTAGATAATCATTCAAGCATTTGATCAATAAAAGGAAAAGGGTAATGATCTTTTCTAGTTGCTTTACTTAATTTTCTAAAATCTATTACCATTCTATAACCTTTAACAATTCTTTGTGGAATAAGTTCATTCTTATCATTAGGAACAACAGTAATACCTCCTTTCTTAGGAACACAATGAACATGACTTACCCATCTACTATCAACTATGGGATATATTATACCTGCTTCCAGAAGTTTTAATAATTATGTTCTTACCACTTCTTTCATCTTTGGATTTAACCGACGTTGGTGATCAACAACAGGTTTAGCATCAGGTTCCATATTAATTTTGTGCTGACATAGAGTGGGACTAGTGCCCTTTAAATCATCAAGAGTATATCCAATAGCAGCTCAGTGCTTCCTTAGAACTTTCAATAATCTTTCTTCTTCATGTTCTGAAAGGTTAGCACTAATAATAACAAGATATCTTCTTTTCATCAAGATAAGCATATTTCGAAGTGTCTGGAAATTGTTTTAATTCAAACACAGGATCACCTTTAGGTGGAGGAGGACCTCCTAGGGTTTTAATAGGCAAATTGTGTTTAAGCAGAGGACAATGTTCAAAGAAAATTTTATCTATTTCATTTCTTCATGAATATGAAAATCATTCTCATGGTCTAATAAATATTGTTCTAAAGGATCTGTAGGTGCTACAACAATTAAAGCAGGACCAAGCAATTCATCTTTACTAGGCAATTTTTTTTCATGAAGATTTCTACTAAACTTGGAAACCTTAAACTCATGAGACTCATTACCAAATCTAACACTGACAGTTTGTTTCTCACAATCTATTCTAGCATTAACGGTGTTCAAGAAAGGTCTACCAAAGATAATGGGACAAAATTCATCTTGTGGGGAACCAAGAACAAGAAAATCAGTAGGGTATTTTATTTTCCCACACAAGGCTTCAACATCTCTAACAATCCCAATTGGTGATATAGTGTCTCTATTAGCAAGTTTAATAGTAACATCTATGTCTTCTATTTCTGCGGGTGCTATGTCATTCATAATTTGTTGATATAAAGTGTAAGGAATAGCACTCACACTAGCACCTATGTCACATAAACCATGATAACAGTGATCTCCTATTTTAACTGAGATGAGGGGCATGCCCACAACAGGTCTATGTTTATCTTTCTTATCTGGTTTGGCAATTCTAGCAGCTTCTTCATAGAATTAAATAACATGCCCATCCGTATATTCTTCTAAGAGACCTTTAACCATAGCAACACTAGGTTCTACTTTAATTTGTTCCTCAGGTTTAGGTGTTATAATATAGCTTTTGTTACCACAGTTGAAACTTTAGCATGTTCCTTTATCCTAACAGGAAAAGGTGGTTTCTCTATATAAGCAGAAGGAACAGCTGGATCAACATTATAAAGTATAGTTTCTTCTTTAACTGGTACTAGTTCTTTAATTTATTACTTAATAGGTGGGTGATATTTAAACCACTTCTCTTTAGGGAGTTCAACATGAGTAGCAAATGATTGACAAAAGGAGGCCACTATCTCAGAGTCAAGTCCATATTTAGTGCTAAACTTTTGAAAAGCATCAGTATCCATAAAAGATTTAACACAATCATACTTAATTTAATACCCGCCTCTCTACCTTTGTCGAGTTCCCAATCTTCAGAGTTGCATTTAATTTTTTCAAAAAGATCCCACCGGAATTCAACAAAGAAACAACACAAGAAGTATCAAGCATGGTTTGATCGTTACGAGAAAGCCGAGCGTAAAAATTCTGTATAAGAATTTCTCTTGAGAGCTCATGATTGGGGCATGAATATAACATTGAATTAAGCCTCCCCCAAGCTAGAACGATACTTTCTCCTTCATGAGGCCAAAAATTATATATATAATTCTGATCACGATGAACTAGATGCATAGGATATTTTTTGGTGGAACTCCAATTTCAAACGATTCCAGTTCCAAGATCCAATATCATCGCATAGCCTATACCATGCCAATGCTTTTCCCTTCAAAGATAAAGGGAAAGAATTCTTCATAACTTTATCTCTGGGTAAACCCGCAAGCTTAAATAATCCAGAAATTTGTTCTACATATATCAAGTGCATATCAGGATGTTCGATTCCATCTCCTGCATAAGGATTAGCTAGCGGTTATTCTATCATACCCGAAGGAATTTCATATTCAATATTTTCAGTAGGTGCAGTAGGGTGAGGGGTAGCTAATTGTGGTTCCGGACAAGGTGAAGATACCCCGAACAAACCCCTGAAAGGATTGTTTTCCACAGTAACAAGTGACAATAAATTTCAGCACACTGTATAAATGTTTCCTTACCAAATTCCACTTGCCGAAGGCGCTTCACTCCCCAGCAATGGCGCCATAAAATAGCCTTTATGACCCACAAGTATAGGGGAACAATTGTAGCTCTTTTCAATAAGTAAGAGTGTCGAACCCAATGAGGAGCAGAAGGAAATAACAAGTAGTTTTCAGTAAGGTAATGTCTGCAAGTGCTGAAATTGTAAGTAGCAGAGTAGTTTGATAGCAAGATAATTTGTAATGAGCAAGTAACAATAGTAGTAACAAAAGTGGAGAAAGGTATCCCAATCCTTTTGAGGCAAAAGACAGGCCAAAACGGTCTCTTATGATAAGCAAAGCGTTCTTGAGGGTACACGGGAATTTCATCTAGTCACTTTCATCATGTTGGTTTAATTCATGTTCGCTACTTTGATAATTTGATATGTGGGAGGACCGGTGCTTAGGTGCTGTTCTTACTTGAACAAACCTCCTACTTATGATTAACCCCCCCACACACACACACACAAGCATCCACAACTACGAGAAAATTATTAAGAATAAATTCTAACCATAGCATTAAACTTTTGGATCCAATCGATCCCCTATAGAATAGCGCATAAACTGGGTGAGGCGGAGCATCCTTCCATCATCCCCATGGACTCTACACCGACACATCAAGCCCCACGCGGACCTATGACAAGAGCGAGAACACGTGCTTTGGAAACCGAGGTGAACTCCTTCCTACATAGCTTGCATATGGATACGAATGGAACATTGTTGCCACCTCACCAAGATAAGCTATGTCTCATTAGGTATGAAGAGGAACACCACCAAGAGGCTCAGGAGCACCCCCAAGGAGAAGAGGAACCACCCCAAGGCCACGCGGACCAAGGCGGAGTGCAACACCAGCAAAACTGGAAGTCCGAGATGACCCCGTGCGCACGGGCCCTCGAGACCCCGTGCCCACGGGCTATCCAGGAAGTTGGCGCTGGAGCACCCCGTGCGCACGGGCCTGTACCGTGCTCATGGGACCCCCGTGCGCATGGGCCCAACTTACCCTGTGCGCACGGGCCTCCCAGGATGGACGGCTAAGATCCCCAAACCGAGCCCCTCTTCATCTCTTTCTACCCCAAGACTATATAAACCGTACCTAGGGCTATGTTTAGGGTTAGCAAAGTATGAGATGAGATATTTGTAAGCTTTGCTCCTTCTACCTTCCCATTTGTGGAATCAAGACCCCTTTGGGAAGAATCCTAGTGGATTTCAAGACCTCCTCTAGGAGAAGACTATCTTCAAGACCTCATCTCCTAGGAGTGGGAAGAACTTTTCCATTGTATCTTTCCTTTGATTGTGCTTGTGACTTGTGGATCTTGTTTTGCTATTCTAGTGGATGTGTGATTGGGGAATTGTTTGAGTGATTTCCTCTTTGTGTTCTTGTGAGTTTTCCCTTTTCCCCCTCCAAGTGTGAAAAGATCCCCCTCTAGGATTTCATCCTATATCATTTTGGTATCATGAGCAAGGTTGATTCACATCTTGGAGTCTCATCCCCCCATTGCTAGCTTGATTTTGTTGTTTTTTCGTCCAAATTCGAAAATCCCCACAAAAATAGCCCAAATTATTTCTTGCAATTTGTTGGATCTTGTGAGATTTGGTTGTTTTGATCCACGAATTTGGAGTTTGGCAAGTGGATCTACCCATCTTCCTTCTTCCCCACCTTCCAAATCCTCGAAATTGTCCTTATCTTGGAAAATCCCCACGGATCCGGAGCTATTCGTCCGCTCCCAGCACACCCCGTGCACACGGGCCCTCGAGACCCCGTGCACACGGGACCCCGTACACACGGGCCTCACTTACCCTGTGCGCACGGACCATCCAGAAACTTTCGGCCATCTTTTGTTTTCCCCATTTAGCTTCCATACCAACACTTGTGTTCTTCCGCACTATTTCTCGTGGTTGTTTGAGTTTCGGACCGCGGTTTCTCTTATGTCCTAAGGTGTTTCGGCTACTTAGGCGCATTTGGACATCATCATTGCCACCACTCTATTGTCAATTGGGACACCACATCAGCTTCACCAACTTCATGCTTACCGTACGACCGGACGGTAACCTCGACGACATCTCACCCTTGCTTTTGCATTGATAACCCGAGCCATTTCGCGTCGCTTACCCATCGATACTAGCAAGTTGAGAATTGTCGGGCCACGCTATTGTGCACCGTAGTGATCTTATTACCATCTTAGTGCCATAAGTCTCTCCCGTGCATATATTACATACTTGTCTCATATCATACTTGGCTCTAGCTTCAAAAAAACAAGAAAAGCTTTTAAGCAAAAGAGAAGCAACAAAGAGCTTGTAAGCAATATCATCGAGCCATTTTGCATATCATCTTTGACACCTCATACGTAGCATAGTTGGGATTGAAGACGGCATGTTTCTCTTATAGTTTGGTGCACATGCGTATCTAGCCCATTTGAGCAATCGAGCTAGCATCTCTCTAGTATTCGCAGAACAAGAGCATTTTCCGTGGTTGCACATTTTGAGCTCACCCCTTGGTTGTGCGGATCCCATCCATCTTTCCGTGTGTGTGTTCCTAGTGATATCATTGGGTTTGATCTATTTGTTTTTACTTGCATTTTTGTGAATCTTCTCAACCTTATCGATATCTTGACTAACATTTGCTTGAAATTTTTGCCACCATCCTAACCGAGCTCCTCCATAAGCCTTTTACTTGTAGGTGTGAGAAACAATTCTAGGTACCAATTCCCCTATTATAGCATCGTGAGATCGTACTTGTTACATCCACAATCTTCGGAAAAGGTAACTTTGGTTTTGTCCTCTCATTTTTCCTACTCACCACCACTTGCTCATGATGGATAGGCCAAGTACTTCTACCAACCCACTCTTCATGGAGCAAGATGACGACATGAACTCCTTCGTCACCAAGAGTCACCTCTTTGGTGCACAACGTGCTTTGCATCAAGAGCAACAAGCTATGAGTGACCGCATCGACAACCTTGCCGCCGACTTGCGACTTTCCGAGCAACGTACAAGGGACTACTTCGACCACAAGCTCGACGATCAAAAGCAAGAGAATGACGCAAGGATGGACGAAATTCGTGCTTTGTTGCTCAACCGCTCGTCTTCCACTTCAAGAAGGAGCCGTTCAAGCCGCCACTCCGACTTCACCCTCTTCGGCTCAAGTACTCTGACATCGAACACTCTTCGTCGCGCCGCGTGCACCGACTATCAAGCAAACCTCAATCCACTACGCGACACCGACTCGCAAGAGCATCGACGACGTCAAACCCAAGAAGCCTTTGCGCTAGCACGAGAACGGCAACGTCAACGCCAACATGAAGAGGAAGAACGTGCGCGTCTACACCAACATGCACAAGATGCTGAGACACAATGTCAAGAACAACAACTCCGTGACGGTCAAGCACTTGCGGCGCAGCAAGCTCTATGTGATTCGAGTCGAGTCATTGCCGACCGAAGCCGTCAAGCCCATGAACAAGATGAAGCACTTCGCGAAGAAATTCCAGAACAAAGATTTCAAGCTCGCATGCATTGTTAAGTTCCTCCTCGAGCT
Source organism: Triticum monococcum (assembly GCA_034509565.1). Taxonomy (NCBI): domain Eukaryota; kingdom Viridiplantae; phylum Streptophyta; class Magnoliopsida; order Poales; family Poaceae; genus Triticum; species Triticum monococcum. The sequence goes on along the minus strand of CM067841.1, from coordinate 141,867,927 downwards.
CGCGAAGCTCCCCCACAAGCTCGCCAACACCATCAAGTTCATCGAGAGCATGAAGACAATGAACATCCTCCATGACAAGAGCAACATGAGGTTGACAACCTTCCGCATCAAGAGCACCACGAGTTGAACAATCATCTACAACATGGGCGTCATCATCCCCGACCCCAATACAATGAAGAGCAACGCTACGGCAATCTCAAGTTCACCATGCCCAAGTCCAATGGAAGCAACGACCCCGAAGAATATCTTTCATGGGCATTGAAAGTTGACAAGATCTTCCGTTTGCACAATTATGAAGAAGAGAAGAAGATCGCGATGGCATCCCTTGAGTTCCAAGACTATGTCCTTATTTGGTGGGAACAAGTCACTGAGCACCGAGAGGCAAGGGGTGATCCACCCATCACTACTTGGGCGCAAATGAAAGATGTCATGAGAGCACGCTTCGTTCCTACCTACTACAACCGCGACCTTTTCAAGAAACTCCAACAACTCAAGCAAGGAACCAAGAGCGTTGAAGAATACTACAAGAAGATGGAGATTGCAATGATAAGAGCCAATGTCACGGAAGATGATGATCAAACAATGGCACGCTTCTTGAATGGCCTCAGCCATCCCATCAAGAAGATCGCCGACTTCCAACCATACTCAAATCTCATCGAGCTAGTGCACCAAGCCACCAAAGCGGAACGCCAAGTGCAAGATGATTTCAAGTATGCCAAGTTCTCGTCCAAGACCTACGGCTCCTCTTATCATGCTCCAGCAACTTCGGCAACTCCTACCTCAACTAGAGCATCACCAAGTACCGGCGACAACTCAAGTTACAAGAAGACTTCGACAAGTGCAAGTCGTCCTCCTACTACAGGAAACTTCAAGATGAAAGCTTCATCATCATCTACTCCAACCGATGAGACCATCAAGACAAGTTCCATCAAATGTTTCACATGCGGAGGCCGAGGCCACAAGTCCTTGAGTGCGCAAACAAGCGCACCATGATCCTCAACGATGACATCACCTACGAATCCATGAGTGAAGGAGAAATGGAAGCCCTTGAGCAAGTGGACATGCACCGACAAGTGAACAACGAAGACGAAGATGATCAAGTCTTTCGTGATGAAGATTCTAGTCCCGCTCTTGTTGTCTCCAAGGTCTTGACTCTTCAACATCAACAAGACGAAGATCAATGATGCCATATCTTCCACACAAAGGCCGGAACCAACAGACAGTCTGTCAAGGTCATCATCGATGGAGGTAGTTGCCACAACTTAGCAAGTGAAGAACTATGCTCCAAACTCCAATTGGTCTAAGACGAAGCACCCTCACCCCTACAAGGTTCAATGGCCAAGTGACACCGGCACCATACAAGTCGAGCATCAAGTATAAGTCTCTTTCAAGATCGGCGCCTATGAAGACACTTTGGAGTGTGATGTCCTTCCGATGACCGTCTGCCACCTCCTTCTTGGGCGTCCATGGCAATTTGACCGAGGTGTCATTCACAATGGGCGTACCAATCACTATAGCTTCAAAATGAAAAGGAAAGAGTTTGTACTACGTCCTATATCTCCAAGACAAGTGCTCACCGACAAGAAAAACACCCATCGTGGAGAGAATAGTGAGAGAGTGAGCCACCTAAAAGAAAGTGAGCGCCACAAGCCCAAATTGAGTGCCTCCATGATGAGCGACAAGAAAAACTTAGTCCTATTTGCCACCAAACATGAGATGAGAGAAGTGTGTGAGAACCCATGAAGTGTCCTACACTATGTCCTATTGTGCAAGGACGAGGCACCAAAAACTAACACCTCTCACAATCTACCTTTGGTGTTATCTTCTCTATTGCAGGAATTTCAAGATATTTTCCCCGATGAGCTACCCCCGGGACTACCTCCACTACGAGGCATTGAGCACTGCATCAATCTCATTCCCGGAGCGCCACTTCCAAACAAAGCTCCCTACCGCGTCAACCCCGAAGAAACCAAAGAAATTCAAAGGCAAGTAAAGCATCTCATAGACCATGGCCATGTGCGTGAAAGTTTGAGCCCTTGTGCCGTACCGGTCATCCTTGTGCCAAAACGTGACAGTAGCTTTCGCATGTGCTCCGATTGTAGACCTATCAATGCTATCACCGTTCGCTATAGGTACCCCATTCCACGCCTAGATGATATGCTTGATGAGCTTAGCGGTGCCACTATATTTTCCAAAATTGATCTTAAGAGTGGTTACTATCAAATCCGCACACAAGAGGGTGATGAATGGAAAACCTCCTTCAAAACCAAGTTTGGTTTGTATGAGTGGTTAGTCATGCCTATGGGTCTCTCGGAAGCACCGGGCACTTTTATGCGCCTTATGAATCATGTCTTTCGCCCTTACATTGGTATATTTGTTGTGGTTTACTTCGATGACATTCTTGTGTTTAGCAAATCCATCAAAGAGCATGTCACCCATGTCCGCACCGTTTTGCAAACTCTTAGAAAAGAGCGCCTCTATGCTAATATGGAGAAATGCCTTTTTGGTGTTGATAAGCTCGTTTTCTTGGGTTTTGTTGTTTCTTCTAAGGGTGCTCATGTAGATGAGTCCAAGATCAACGCTATTAAAACTTGGCCGCAACCAACCAAGTTGCATCAAGTGCGTAGTTTCCTTGGTCTTGCGGGTTTCTATCATCGCTTTGTGAAGGATTTTAGCACCATTGATTCGCCTTTGCATGCTTTGAGCAAGAAGAATGCGCCTTTTTTTGGGGACCATCCCAAGATACCGCATTCAATGAGCTTAAGAATTTGCTTACTCATGCTCCCGTGCTTGCTTTACCAAACTTCGACAAACCTTTTGAAATTCATTGAGATGCTAGTGGTAATGGCATAGAAGGTGTGTTAACGCAAGAGAAGCGCCCCATAGCTTACTTTAGTGAGAAACTTTCCGAAGCGCAACTCAACTACCCCATCTACGACAAGGAGCTATATGCTTTAGTCCGCGTTTTGCATGAATGGGAACATTACCTTCGTCCCCATGAGTTTATCATTCATACCGATCATGATACTCTCAAGTATCTTAAGGGTCAAACTAAGTTGAACAAGCGTCATGCTAAATGGAGTGAATTTATTGAGTCTTTTCCCTATGTCATCAAGTACATCAAGGGTAAAGAAAACATTGTAGCGGATGAGCTTTCCCGTATATGCATGCTTGTCACCCAACCTGAATTGAATGTCATTGGTTTTGAGCATATCAAAGACTTGTATGAGCATGATGCAATTTTTGCCATTCCTAATAACAAGTGTTTGTCGCATGCATCTTGGGAACGCTATTACCTAAAATATGGATATCTTATGAGAGCTAACAAACTTTGCATTCCCGAGTCCTCTCTTCGTTTGTTGATTTTGCAGGAATCCCATGGAGGATGCTTAATGGGACACTTCGGACGTGACAAGACACTCGCTACGCTCTCCAAGAACTATTTTTGGCCAAAGATGGTTCGCAATGTCAATCGTTTCACCAACCGGTGTTCAACATGTCGCAAAGCTAAGTCCAGAGCTCAATCTCATGGTCTCTATATGCCTTTACCAATTCCATAACAACCTTGGGAAGACATTAGCATGGACTTTGTACTTAGTTTGCCTAGAACTCGAAATGGGAAAGACTCCATATTTGTCGTTGTGGACCGTTTCTCCAAAATGGCACATTTTATTCCTTGCAACACGACAGACGATGCTTCACATGTTGCAAATTTGTTTTGTAGGGAAATATTACGTCTTCATGGAATGCCAAGGACAATTGTCTCAGACCGCGACGTCAAGTTCTTGAGTTATTTTTGGAAGACCTTATGCGCCAAGCTCCGAATCAAGTTACTCTTCTCCACAGCATACCACCCTCAAACCGACGGCCAAACGGAGGTGACGAACCGTACACTCTCCACTCTACTACGAGTCTTGATCAAGAAGAACATCAAGGAGTGGGAGGAGTGTCTACCAATCACCGAGTTCGCCTACAACCGTGCAAGACATTCAACTACCGGCAAGTCCCCTTTCGAAGCCATCTATGGATTAAACCCATGGTCCCCATTGGACATTCTTCCTCTACTGCTACAAGAACGCATCAACATGGACGCAAGCGACCGAGTGAACCACCTCAAGAAGATGCATGAAGATACAAGGCACACCATAGAGCGCCAAGTACAACGACTCGCAACCAAGTGCAATGCCAACAAGTCCCCAATGGTGTTCCAACCGGGAGACCTAGTTTGGGTACATCTCCGCAAGGATCGTTTTCCCAAGGAGCGCATGTCCAAGCTACTTCCAAGAGCTGATGGCCCATTCAAGGTACTCGCACGCTCTCGATCGGGTTGGATCAAGCTAAGATGAGATGAGATGCCTCTACTATGGTGGCTAGCTCTACTTATATAGGCCCTGGTCCTCTTCCGAAATATCGAGCGGGAAGGGAGCCAACAACGGCGGGCAAATTTGAAGGGGGACAACTAGTACAAGCCATCCTGACAAAAGTGGTCTTCACCCGTGAAAAGCTCTGGTGGTGACGCCGTCTTGGGCTCCACGATGACCTCCATCTTGCCGTCCTCCTGGTCTTGGTCTCATTGCACCAATATAGTAACCTTTACCTGATGCCTCGGTACTCTTCATCTGCGCTAGCCTCCTTAGCACCAAAGAGGAAATAAGGACGATGTGCGCACTGGCGCCCACCTGGTGTCGTGCGTCATGGCTCACGTCATGAGGGCCTCATGAGGTTTGCCCCGCCTTGATATCTCCGCTCCTCGTGAGCCTGCCTAGCTAGGCCGCTCCAGAGGAGGCCTTGCATCATCCGCCTCGTGAGGCTTGGACCCTCGTGAGGGTCTTAGATGCCTTGTTGATGAAGATGGTTCGTACGGCCTGCTGGCTTAGCCACACCGTGGGCCGCAGGCAGGCAAGTCTGGGGACCCCCATTCCCAGAACGCCAACAGTAGCCCCCGGGCCCAAGGTGCGCCCGGGCTTGGCTTCGCGGCAAAGCCAAGGGTCAAGTTCGGAGCACCGCGGGCCCCCAAAAGCCTATGGCCTCGGTTGACGTGTGGCGGTTGATTGGACGTGGGCGTCTCCGCTTCCCCATGTTGCCTCGGCAACTGCTTGACCTGACAAAAGGCTGGCGCAGGCAGCACTTGCCTTTGTTGCTTCTTCCTTGCCTCGCTCCAGATCCCCTTTCTCGCTCTTCGCCGCAGCTACCTTCAGATCTGCCCCAGTCTTGCTCTGCATCTGCCACTCATGGCTCCGCGCAAGGTCAAGACTTCCTCAGCACCAGCTTGGTACGAGCCCGCTCTTGAGGCACCCACCATCACGGAGAAGAGCCTCGCCTCCGTGCGCCTGCTGACAGCGGGAGAGAGCAACGAGTGGGGGAAGACGGAGCTCTGGCTTACGTCCGACGAGCCGGAGCCTAAGGGGAGCACCTGCTTCCCCTTCTTCTTGAGCAGCATCGCTATTGGGTTGGTTCCTCCCTTCTCTGATTTCTTTTATGAAGTCCTCGACCACTACGGGTTGCAGGCGCTGCAACTCCATCCCAACTTTGTCCTCCTCCTGTCTATCTTTGCCTACTACTATGAGGCATACCTGGGCGTGATGCCGTCCGTGGCGCTCCTGCACCATTTCTTCTTCCTCCGTGTCAGCGGCGAGCATGCCTCTGGATGCACTAATTTCATCGCCTGCAGAAAGGCCAACTTGATCTCGAGCACCGGGAAGAGAGCCGACAACATTCCATCCAAGTGGGTCATGATGGATGCCAAGCACGCCCATCCATGCATGGTGTTGCCGACGGAGGCGCCCCGGCAGGGCAAGGGGTGGCCCAAGGTGGAGCTTGTCGACGAGCGGGCATAGTCAGTGTTGGGGCAGATGATGACTGACCTGAAGCCGGGCAACGCGAGGGCGGCCAAGATAACGGGGGCAATGCTCCTGAGGGAGTTCTTGATGCTGCGGGTTGCCCCACTCCAGGCGCGCGTGCCCCCTCTGGGAGCTCGAAGAAGAGGAAAACAAGACCCGCCTGAGGCCAGGGGACCTGCCTGGCGATGAATTGGACACCATCCTATGCCTCATAGTCGGGGACAACCAGGAGTCCCCGCCTAGCGCCTTCGTTCCCCTGATCCAACGCAGGGACCGGGAGGAATTTGACGCCTCCAGGCCGACTTTTGATGCGCGCGGGCTGGTGACACCAGTGCTTTCGTGAGCTCCTATGGCGCAGAAACCGATGGAGGTGTCTTCTGGCGAGTCCCTCGGAGAGGGGGAAGAGGAGGTGGACTCAGAGAAGACCCCGGAAGAGGTGGGGGAGACATCCCCTCTGAGCAAGGCCGAGGTTCTCCGCGCCCTTCCTGATGATGCCGAAGCCGACGCTGTCGGATTTCGGGCTCCCGCAGACCCTTGAGGTTCGAACACTGGGGTGCGCGCGGAGATTTCGCCTCCTACCTACCTGCACCCCTCCGCCACTCTAGGATCTAAACTACGAAAAGAACAACACAAGAGACACAGGGTTTATACTGGTTCGGGCCACCGTTGTGGTGTAATACCCTACTCCAGTTTGTGGTGCGGTGGATTGCCTCTTGGGCTGATGATGATGAACAGTACAAGGAAGAACAGCCTCGCGAGGGTCTGTTCTTGGCTGGGGCGATGGACTGCTGGGAGGAGTTCAGCCACCTTTCTCTATCTCTCTCTCTCTCTGCTTACGACCTCTCTACTTATCGAGCCCTCGGAAGAGACCGAACCGAACCCTTTGCTACGTGGGTGGCCGGTCCTATTTATAGAGGCCTTGGCCCTCTCCCCAAATATCGAGCGGTAAGGGAGCCAACAATGGCGGGCTAATTTGAAGGGGGACAGCAAGTATCAGCTGTCCTGACAAAAGTAGTCTTCGCCTACGCAAAGCTCTGGTGATGACACTGTCTTGGGCTCCATGTGACCTCCGTCTCGTAGTCCTCCTGGTCTTGGTCTCGTTGCACCGAAATGGCAACCTTTGCCTGATGCCTCGATACTCCGCGGCTGCGCTTGCCCCCTTTGCACCAAAGAGGAAAGGAGGACGCTGCGCGGGCTGGCGCCCGCCTGGCGCCCTGAGTCGTCATGGCTTGCATCACGGGCACCTCGTGAGGTACCCCGCCTTGATCTCTCCGCCTCCTCACGAGCCAGCCTGACGAGGTCGTGCCTAAGGAGGCTCCGCGTCGTCCGCCCCGCGAGGCTTGGCCCCTCGCAAGGGTCTTGCTTTTGTGTTGGTGAAGATGGGCCGTGCTGGGCCCCCTTTCGAGCCACACCACAGGCCGTAGGTAGGCAAGTCTGGGGACCCCCATTCCCAGAATGCCGACAGTAGCCCCCAGGCCCAAGGCGCGCCCGGACTTGGCCGTCCAGGGAGGCGGAAGGGCAAGAGCGAAGCGCCGCGGGCCCTAACAGCCTGTGGCCTTGGGCGCCGCGTGGCGGTTGACTGGATGTGGGCGCCTCCACTTCCCCATGGCGCCTCGGCAACTGCACGGATTGGAAAAGTCCCTGCATGCAAAATGGGTCATGATTACCTGCAATCGTGGAGGTCGGCGGTTGGCCTCCGCCAACTATAAGTACGGAACGTCGCGTGCCCTTCCAGTCCGTCCCTCGCTTCTTCTTCTTCCCGATTCTTGCTCCGTCTTTCCGTGATGGCTCCGATCTGCTGGTTCTCGTCGGCAGAGAAGGGAAAGGCTTCCCGAGAGGGACCAGACCCACTCCCACTGAAGAAACGGCTTGCCCACCATGGCCCGGATGAGGGGGCTCTCCAGGTGGTGTCGAGGCCTTGGGGCAAGCGGCGCCGCCGGGGTTCCCGCTTCCATTATACGCCCACGTCGAGGGCCCCTAAGGAGTTCATGCTGACCACCACGAGCGGCGCCGCCGTCGGCGCTGATGGGTCATGAGGGTGTGGGTCGTCCCCTCTGGAGTCCACACCGAGGGCTCCTCCCGAGAGTTCGTGCTCCACGTCGCCATTCCTCTTCAATCTTGGATCCGCCTTCCTCCCTTCTTTTCCTCCATCATCCCGCAGGGGGAGCCCCTCGAGCTCTGGCTGCAGCACGCTGGCTACAGCACCCTCGCGACCGAGGCGGAGGTCGCGGTCGTCGCCCCGGGCGAGGTCTACATGACCCGAGGTTGGAGAGAGATCGCCCGGGTTTGCAGGACATGGGGCGTCTTTGCGATCCACTTGGACTACGACGGTGCATCGGTGATGCTCTTCAAGGTCTTCGACGCGAACGGGCACCGGGTGGAGTGCTGCCCTGGTGAAGGCGGCCAGAGCCCTGCTGCGACAAGGACTGGGCTCGCCAACCGCGCCCTTGGTGGCTCCTCAGGCGATGGAGACGTCGGACGCTCCAGCGACTCCGGCGAGCCCTTCGCGACTCCAGAGACGAGCGACGACAGCTACGAGCCCTCGAGCCGACGCCGCTCCTGGAGCAGGGCAGGCTCGTCAGGCCGCCGCCGACTCTGATCTGGATGGGGTTGGCGTCGGTGCTTGACGGTCCACTATTGATGATGGCGTCTTTTGTAGGGATGCACGTAGTTTTGCGTCTCTTTAGGATCTATTCCCTGCGAGGAACCAAAGACGCGCCCCGCGGGGGCTTGTAAGGTGCCTGTGATCCTGTTTTGTTAATATAACCCTTGTCGTAGAATTGCGCGAGTTGCTCATCCTGTCTTAGCTCGGTCCTCCCTTTCGAACCTCACGAGGGCTTGGTGCTCTGCGCCGACAGGTCCCAGTCCCAAGGCGGCTTCAGCTGTCGCTGGTATGCCAGGTCGCGATGCCGTGGTCAAGGCCAGGAGGTGAGCGACCCGGAGTCGGGTAAGAGCCCCTGAGTCGCGATGCTCAGGAGGTCCCCTTTGGCGCCCAAGCAGCCGTCGTTTAGTGAGAAAGGGGAGCGACGTCGCTAACATTTGATAGCATTAGGTGCGGGGATGATGCCACGGTAGCTGGCACTTCCGGGCGATAACTTATCTCGAGGATCAGGGGCCGCTCTCTGGTGTGTGGCCGGGTCCGTGCATCGGCAGGCGCGGGGTTGCTTGGCGAGGTCCTCGCGTGTCCGTCCCCTCTCGCCTTTGCTCCCCTTTCTGCTCTACGTCCTCGGGTCCCGGCCCTCGAGCGAGTCTCAGCCATCGCTGGTATGCCTGGTCGTGATGCCGTGGTCAAGGCCAGAGGGTGAGGGCTGGAGAGCCAGTAGGAGCCCTGAGTCGTGATGCTCAGGTACCCCCCTTTAACGTGCAAGCGGTTCGCGCGGACGAAAGCGAAGGAGGCACAACAAGAGCCTCGCCTGACGCAGATCCTTCAGGAGGTCCTTCAGGTCCATCATAGAAAAAGCAAGGGGTTGCCATAACAATTGACGGTCAACCGTTGGCTGCTTCTGAGGGGTAGCGAGGCACTGAAGGCTTGACGAGGTGACGCTATGCGGGGCTGCCCCGGCCAGAGCTCAGCCATCCAGGTTTGTCGGCGTTGCTGGGACGGACCCATGCGCAAGCGTCGTGCCGTTTTGGAGCAGCTCCGTTAGCTGGCGTCAGCTGAGCAGGCAACTAGGTAAAACACATTAGCCGCGAAGGAGTGGATTCGTTCAAATAGATGCTGGGAATGCGGAGATCACTGGGTCAGGCCCGAGCGACTTGGGGATCATGCAGCCCAAGGGGCACCCCCAACAAGGTAAGCTAGCGACGCGGAATGAAAAGGGATACACGCCGCAGGGACGGACCCACGCGGCCTGGGAATAATGCAGCCCTGGGGGCGCTCCCAGCTGGAAGTAAAACTTGAAAGATGTCACCTGATGATGCTGAAGACGAAGGGGTGTTGGTGTAGCAGACTCGGTGGGCTGCAGAAGCCGATCCTCACGAGCCCCTAGGCCCAGGGGCCTCGGGAGGCTCCGGAGGCGCTGGCGGTTCCTCGCGGGCCATCTCCATCTTCGCCAGGGCCGCGGAGCGCCTGGCCTCTTGAGCCTCCATGGTGCCCCTCATGAAGCGCTGGTACGTGTCAGCCACGCTCGGCAAGCCATAAGGCATGCGAACGTAGCTGTGGGGTGGACCTCCACAGCGCCCCACTCGCGAGGGCCAGAGGCGCTCCAGGGAGGTGACTCGGTTGAGCCCTGGTACGTCAACGCAGACGCGCAACCCGCCATCCTCGCCTGGATGGGGAGCCACTGCTGGTACGTGGCGGCCACCTCTCATGACTCTTGACTCCTGTAGCTCCTGAATGGCCTTGCTGACGAACTCCTGTGGGTCTGGATCTCCTTGCATTGCTCCTTCTTGAGGGAAACGTGCTTCGAAACACGCCTCCATGTGGTGCCCAAGCGCCTCCCTCATGACCCTGGCTAGGTCGGTGGCCCTCCAGGGGAGAGCCCCCGAGCCCTGCATGAGGAGGGCGCTTGGCGCGCTTTCCTATGCGATGGAAGGAGGTTCCCCCTGGGCAGGCACGGGCCCAGAGGGGCCTGCCTCCTGAGGGGCCAGGCCGGACGACGTCTTCTTCTTCTTGGGGGCGGCCTCGGGAAGCCTCCTGCTTCCGTGATCCGGGTCTTCCAGTGATGCGGCCTGAAAGGCTCGCTCCAGGGAACACACCGCATCCTTCTCTTCACAGGGCACCGTGATGACTCCGCTGCTTCCTGGCATCTGGAGGACGTTGTAGCCATGGTGAGTTACGGCCATGAACTTGGCCAGCGCTGGGTACCCAAGGATGGCGTTGTACGGCAGGCGGATGTGAGTGACGTCAAAGTCGATGAGCTCGGTGCGGTAGTTGTCGCGTGCCCCGAAGGTGACAGGGAGGCGGACCTGCCCAATCGGGATCGTGGAGCCGTTGGTGATACCAGAGAAAGGCTTGGTTGGCTGGAGTTCGCTGTAGGGCACTTGGAGGTTGTTTAATGTCTCTACGACAGGACGTTGAGCCCTGCCCCGCCATCGATGAGGGTCTTGGTTACCACCATGTTGCTGATGATTGGGGAACAAAGCATCGGGAGGACTCCGGCTATTGCCGCACACTTGAGTTGATCTGCTGAGCTGAAGGTGATGGCGCACGCCGACCACCTGAGAGGGCGCGTGGCTTCGAGCCTGGGGAGGGCTGCATTCACTTCGCGGGCGAACTTCTTGAAGATGCGTTGAGAGGCCGGGGCTTGTGCTCCACCCAGGATGCAGGCGATCGTGTGCGGCTCCTGGAAGCCCCCAGCCTCCTCGTCCTGGTGGTGGTCCTTGTTTCTCCTTGGCTGTGGCGGTAGCGGTGGGAGGCCTGCGTTGCCTTGCGGGCAATCCTCGCGAGGCTGATCCCTCCAACCTCCCTCGCGAGGCGGGTCTTGCCAGCGATCCTCGCGAGGTTGGTCGCGCCACCCCTGGCACGGGCCATGGTCTTCCCAGCGCCCTGCGTCCCTTCCTCCTCCTCGGCCGTAGCCCCGGTCACCGCAGTCAGGGCGACGGCCGATCCTTCCTTCTCGCACGGCTCGGAGTTCTTGGCATTCACTGGTGTTGTGGGTGTGGAGGTCATGGTACACGCAGTACCAGCTGCCCTTGGGAGGTTCGAGCTGATCTCTGCCCCGCTTGGTGTCTGGTTCTGCCACGAGCACTGCAGCCCCCTTGCGCTTCACATCCTTGGCCTTGAGCTTCTTCTCTTCTGGGTCTGTGGCAGGCGGCTCGAGGAGGGAGAGACGCCCCTCCTCAGCCCTGGCGCACTTGTTCACCAAGTTGAACAGCTCCAAGGAAGTGCACATGTCTTCATGCATCGCCAGCTCCTCCTTCATCTTGACGTCGCGCACGCCGTCGGAGAAGGCTGAGATGATGGCCTCCTTAGTCACCTTGGGAATCTTGAGGCGTGCATTGTTGAAGCGCTGGATGTACTTCTGCAGGGTCTCCCCGGGTTGTTGCTTGACGCGGCGCATGTCGCTCACGGCGGGTGGCCGGTCGCGAGTGCCTTGGAAGTTGGCGATAAAGCGGGTGCGCATCTCTTCCCAGGAGGAGATTGTGCCTGGAGCCAGGTTCAGGAGCCAGGTGCGGGCCCCGTCCTTGAGCGCCATGGGAAACCAGTTCGCCATGACCTTCTCGTCTCCATTGGCAGCTTCGATGCCCAGCTCGTAGAGCTGGAGGAACTCCGCGGGGTCGGCCGTGCCGTCATAGCGAGGAGGCAGGTCCGGCTTGAACTTGCCTGGCCATGCGACGCTGCGCAGTTCGGTGGTGTAGGCGCGGCAGCCTGCTGTGGCCACGGGAGGCCTTGGGTGATGGAGAGCCTGGTCTTGCATGTCCCCATGCGCTGGAGCAGGAGGATGGTCGCGACGTGCTGGAGCAGGGAGCGCCCGGGCAGCTTCTGGCGGGCGAGGGACTTCTTGGCAGCTCTGTTCTTGCCGCGCTGGCACCTGACGGAGCGGGTTCCGCCCAGGGGCCACGCGCCTTGGAGCCATGGCATCTTCTTGGGGAGGAGGCGGCCGGGGCGTCGCCGGAGCCTCTTCGCCCGCAAGGGGCGGGGTGCGGTGCAGCGGAACGGACGGCGCGGAAGAGCCCCCTGCGGCGCGGACGAGCTCGGCGATGCGACCGAGCCATTCTTCGTAGACATCGTCGACAGGATGGTAGCGCAGGAGCTCGTTTGTCGCGATGAGTGCAGCCCGAGCCTCCATGGGCGCGCGGAGCGTGCGGGACGAAGATCCAACTGGGGCGAGCGAGGGAGTTGCAGTGCGGCCGTCTTGGCGCACGGATGGATGCTGAGATGATGCTTGCTGCTCGTCCCTCGCCGGGCCGGTGGCAGCGTTGGCGGTAGGTGACGGGGAACGGCGTGGACGCCCGCCGACAGGGGCCGTCTGGGCGACGCGGGAAGCGAGGGCGGCCCGGCACTCTGCGCGGGCCCGACGAGGGTTAGACATGAGCGTGATGGTCGGAGGAGAACGGGGTGATGGAAGATGAATTCCGGCACACCCCTACCTGGCGCGCCAAATGTCGGATTTCGGGTTCCGGTAGACCCTTGAGGTTCGAACACTGGGGTACACGCGGAGATTTCTCCTCCTACCTACCTGCACCCCTCCGCCACGCTAGGATCTAAACTACGAAAAGAACAACACAAGAGACACAGGGTTTTTACTGGTTCGGGCCACCGTTGTGGTGTAATACCCTACTCCAGTTTGTGGTGTGGTGGATTGCCTCTTGGGCTGATGACGATGAACAGTACAAGGAAGAACAGCCTCGCGAGGGTCTGTTCTTGGCTGGGGCGATGAACTGCTGAGAGGAGTTCAACCACCTTTCTCTCTCTCTCTCTCTCTCTCTCTCTCTCTGCTTACGACCTCTCTACTTATCAAGCCCTAGGAAGAGACCGAACCGAACCCTTTGCTACGTGGGTGGCTGGTCCTATTTATAGAGGCCCTGGTCCTCTCCCCAAATATCGAGCGGGAAGGGAGCCAACAATGGCAGGCTAATTTGAAGGGGGGAAGCAAGTATCAGCTGTCCTGACAAAAGTAGTCTTCGCCTGCGCAAAGCTCTGGTGATGACGCCGTCTTGGGCTCCACAGTGACCTCTGTCTCGTAGTCCTCCTGGTCTTGGTCTCATTGCACCGAAATGGCAACCTTTGCCTGATGCCTAGGTACTCCGCGGCTGCGCTTGCCCCCTTTGCACCAAAGAGGAAAGGAGGACACAGCGCGGGCTGGCGCCCGCCTGGCGCCCTGAGTCGTCATGGCTTGCGTCATGGGCACCTCATGAGGTACCCCGCCTTGATCTCTCCGCCTCCTCACGAGCCAGCCTGACGAGGCCGTGCCTGAGGAGGCTCCACGTCGTCCGCCCCGCGAGGCTTAGCCCCTCGCGAGGGTCTTGGTTTTGTGTTGGTGAAGATGGGCCGTGCTGGGCCCCCTTTCGAGCCACGCCGCAGGCCGCAGGCAGGCAAGTCTGGGGACCCCCGTTCCGAGGATGCCGATAGACGCCTACCAAGGGGAGAGGGAGAAACCCCTCATCCCAACGAAGGGTAGGTCATCGTTGGTGGTCCGTGGTGCCGCCTCCATCCCAACACCTCCTGGGGCTGGATTCAGTTCTGCCTCCGCACCGCCTGGCGCCGCCGGAACCCAAACACCTGCCCTTCAAGTCCCGATGATGTCAGGCTTCAAGCTTCACAAGCAAAAGGTGGAGTACTTCGCGGTGGACCGGTAGGTGTCTCGAGCTTCGCCTTATCCCTGTCGGTACTTGTTATGTCCTGATGCTAGCCCTTGGTTGATCAGGACGACGTCTTCGGCGAAGAAGAGGAAGGAGGATACAGTGGTCGTGCCTCCCTCGGCAGAGAAAGAAGGCAGCAGCGCCCGCATCTCCCCAGCCCAGTCGTCCTTGCGGGGCCAAGAGGAACATCGCTGCATGGAATCAACCCCCATGGCCCCGCTGGCTCCGAAGGTGTCGGTGCTTGGCGCGGCTGACGAGGTCCCAGCTGCTCCGGAACCCGTGGTCTCCCAATCCCTGGTGACGGTGTTGCTTCCTCCTACCGCAGCACCTCCACTCCCTGGTTCTTCTGCTCCTGCTGCTGTCTTGGAGCGTGCCCTTTCGGAGATGACCCAGCTGCAGGCAAATCTCCTGAGTGCGGACCCGCGCCTGGTGGCCGGGTGTCTGGAGTTGGCCTCTGGCTGCCTTCACTCCGACCTGGCGGTTCGCGCGGTGCTGGGCCAGGCTGCTATGGCTTCCGAGGAGGAGAAGCAAGCAGCCGCCAGCGCTGCAGCTGATCATGAGGCGGTGTTAAAAGACTCCAAGGCCGCCCGTGACTACTGCCAAGTGCTGGAGGGCGAGTTTCAGAGCCTGCACAACAAGCACGCCAAAGAGGCACGCTGCCGCCAAGCGAAGGAGGAGAAGATGAAGGCCAGGGAGGAACCCGTCAAGAACCGTGATGCTGAGCTGGCGGAGCTGGGGAAGAAGCAGGCCACCGAGCGCAACCGGTTGGAAGAGTTGGAGCGGAAGATGGGGGCGAGGGAGGCCGATCTTGATGCCAAGGCACGAGTCCTGGCCGAAGACCGCGTGGCCTTCGCCGATGTCGAGAAGAGGTCTCGCAAGGCGCTGAGGACACTCTATGAGCACGGCTTGGAGAAGCCGTTGGACACCAACGAGGACGGCCTGCCCAGCTACTTCCTCTCGTGGTGAAGGCGCTTGAGGAGGTTGTTGATGGCCTCGGTCCCATGGCAGAGGCAGAAGCTCGCGTCCTGGTCTTCAGCCGCACTGACTTGCATCTTCAGTCATCCGCACCTCTGCGGCCCCAGTGCTCGCCTTGACGAGCTGCTAGAGCCTATGGCTGAAGATCACTGCAAAGCTGCCGCCGCGGCTGTACAAGGTCAAGTGGAGCCTTGCTAGGGAGGTTCCGCGGCTTTGTCTTCGATCCTCTATCTGGCGATGCCGCAGGTCCTACGGCTAGTGGTGAAGGTGAGAACATCATTTCCAATGAGGGAGCACCTTCCGCAGGCGATGGCGATATCCAAGGGTGACCTGCGGCTATTCTTCCCGTTTTGTTCCTGCGACATGTATCAGGCCTCGTGGAGGCGTTTAGACTTTTCATTTGGTATTGTGAGAACAATATGCATGTAATATTTGCTTCGAGGTTTTGCGATTTCCTTCCTGTTTGCTTTGCGTTCTGCGTCGGCAGAGCCCGGCCCTGCGCATACCTCAACCGCCATTGGGCCGACCGGAGACTAGGACGGACCAAGGAGTGAGGGGCTACGTGACCAGTTAGGCTCCTGAGTCGTGATGCTGAAGAGTCCCCCTTGACGCGCAAACAACATATAGGGAGAGTTCGTGAGGATAGATCAATGTTCTACGTCGACAGAGCCCGGCCATGCGCATACCTCAACCGCCGTTGGGCCCACTGGAGATCATTACGGACCAAGGAGTGAGGGGCTACGTGACCAGTTAGGCTCCTGAGTCGCGATGCTCAGGAGTCCCCCTTGACGTGCAAACAATTTCCATACCTGCCCTCGTCGAGGCAACGGGAGGGGCGCGCAACGCCCAGGTCCAGGGGACCTGGTTGGGTGGCATGCGCTTGGGCGTGACCCGAGTGCAGCCCCCTCGTACGGCTCTCCTGAGGGGAGGTGTTGTGGTGAGGCTAGGCGCTGAGCTCTGGGCTCCCTGAGGTTGGTACAACCGTGGGGCCGCCCTCAGTTGTTTATCACCAGCGCGGACCATAGTGCTTCTGCTTGTGCACAGGCATAGCCGCTCCTCGGTAGTGTCGACAGCCAGCACAGAGCATGGTGCTTCCACTTGGGCGTGGGATGGGGGCCCCCTCCGAGAGGAGCCCCAGGGGCGTGTACAGCCCCGCCCTGACACATGGCTTGCACGGCAGGGCTGTGAGGTGTATCTGGGCACTCGTGAGCCAGCACGGGACTGATGAGGCCCTACCTCAAGGCGGGTTGCGCCTGGTCTTGAGTCTTGGTGATTGTATGTCCCTGTAAGGCGGTTAGATGCCAGCACTCTACGTCCTCAGGTCCCGGCCCTCGAGCGAGCTCAGCCACCGCTGGTATGCCAGGTCGCGATGCCGTGGTCAAGGCTAGGGGGTGAGGGCTAGAGAGCCAGTAAGAGCTCCTGAGTCGCGATGCTCAGGAGCCCAACTTTTAACGTGCAAGCGAATTGCATAGGATGAACAGACCCGTGGTGGGAAGCAATCGAGCAGGTGACATCAGTTGGCAGGTTAAGCATGGAGATCAGATCTATTTGGATAAATGCAGGAAGATACATGCCACCGGGTCCGGCCCGAGCGGCTTGGGGATGATGCAGCCCGAGGGGCGCCCCCAACAAGGTAAGCTAAAGACATAAGCAAAATGGATACATGCCACAGGGACGGACCCATGCGGCCTGGGAATAATGCAGCCCGAGGGGCGCTCCCAGCTAAACGAGCTTGGAAGATGTCACCTGGTTCTGTAGACGAAGTAGAGTTGCTGCAGCTGAAGGCGTGCGTTGAAGAAATGACTCCTCATGAGCCACCAGAACCCTGAGGCTCGGGAGACTCTGGGGGCTCGGGAGGTTCCCTAAAGACCGTCTCCATCTCCTCCAGAACGGCATGGTACCTGGCTTCCTGAGCCGCCAGGACACGTCGCATGTTGCGCTGATAGGCCGACGCCACGCTCGGCAAGACAAAGGGCATATGAACGTAGCTATGAGGCGGGCCCTCGCAGCGGCCCACACACGAAGGCCAAAAACGCTCCTGAGATGCGGCCCCGTTGAGCCCTAGGACATCGATGCAAACACGCAGCCCAGCATCCTCGCCAGGATGCGGAGCTGCGCCTCGTGGGCGGCTGTCGCCGCGCATGGCTCTTGCTTCTTGCAGTTCCTGGGTGGTCTTGGTGATGAACTCCGGAGTGGTAGGCACTCCTTGCCCTGTGCTCTCCTAAGGGTCACGTGTCGTGAAGCACGCCTCCAAGTGGTGCCCAAGCGCCTCCCTCGTGAGGTTAGCAAGGTCTGAGGCCCTCCAGAAGAGAGCCCCCGAGCCCTGCCTGAGGAGGGCACCAGGCATGCCTTCCTATGCGATGGAGGGAGGTGCCCCTGGAGCGGGCGCTGGTCCTGACGTGGCTCCTGCCGCGATGCCATCCTCCTGAGGTCCTGCATGGCACGACTACTTCTTAGGGATGGCCTCCAGAGGGCCTTCATTTCTGCTATCGGGGTCATCAATTGCTGCGGCTTGAAAGGCGCGCTCGAGGGAGCACACCGCATCCCTCTCTTCACACGGGTCTGTGATGATTGCTCTGCTTCCTGGCATCTTGAGAATGTTGTAGCCGTGATGAGTGACTGCCATGAACTTGGCCAGGGCTGGATACCGGAGGATGGCATTGTACGGGAGGCGGATATGCACGACGTCGAGGTCGATGATCTTAGTGCGGTAGTTCTTGTGCTCCCCGAAGGTGACGGGCAGGCGGACCTGCCCTATCGTTGTGGTGGAGCCGTCGGTCACTCCTGAGAAAGGCTTGGTGGGCTAGAGCTATTCATATGGCACTTGGAGGTTGTCAAACATGTCGACGGACAGGACATTGAGCCCTGCACCGCTGTTGATGAGAGTCTTGGTAACCTACACATTGCTGATGATTGGGGAACACAACATCGGGAGGATGCTGGCGGCGGCTGCGCACTTGAGCTGACCCGCCGAGTTGAAAGTGATGGCGCATTGGGACCACCTAAGCGGGCGCATGGCCTCGAGTTTGGGGGGCGCCACATTCACCTCGTGAGCGAACTGTTTGAAGATGCGCTGAGAGGCTGGGGCCTGGGCGCCACCCAGGATGCAGGCAATCGCACGCGGCTCCTGGAAGCCCCCAGCCCCCGCGTCCTAGTGGTGGTCGTAGTTCCTTCTTTGTGGTGGTAGTGGGGGAAGACCGGCGTTGCCCTGGGGGCGATCTTCACGTGGCGGGTCCCTCCAGGCACACTGGCGAGGTTGGTCCTGCCAGCGGTCCTCACGAGGCCGGTCACGCCACTCCTGGCGCGGGCCACGGTCCTCCCAGCGTCCGCCTCCACGTCCTCCTCCACGGCCGTAGCCCCGGTCGTTACGCTCGGGGCGTCGACCGTAGCATCCTTCCCGTATGGCTCTGAGCTCTTGACAGTCGCTTGATGTCGGGGTCCACTGCGAGCAGAGCTGCCTCCTTGCGCTTCACGTCCTTGGCCTTGGCCTTCTTCTCCTCCGCGCCCACAGCTGGCAGCTCAAGGAGAGAGATTCGCCCCTCCTCAGCTATTGCGCACTTGGTCGCCAGGTTGAACAGCTCCTGAGATGAGCAGAGCTCCTCGTGGATGGCGAGCTCTTCCTTCATATTGACGTCATGGACGCCGTTGGAAAACGCGGAGATGATGGCCTCGTCTCTGACCTTGGGGATCTTGAGGCGGGTGTTGTTGAAGCACTGGATATACTTCTGGAGGGTCTCTCCTGGTTGTTGCCTGATGTGGCGTAGATCACCGGCGGCCGGTGGGCGGTCGCGAGTGCCCTGGAAATTGGCGACGAAGCAGTCGCGCATCTCGTCCCAGAAGGAGATCGAGCCGTGCTGCAGGTTCAGGAGCCAGGAGCGAGCTCCATCCTTGAGAGCCATGGGAAACCAGTTCACCATGACCTTTTCGTCGCCGTTGGCCGCTTCGATGCTCAGGTCATAGAGCTGCAGGAACTCCGTGGGGTCGGCGGTACCGTCGTAGCAAGGAGGCAGATCCGGCTTGAACTTGCCTGGCCAGGCGACGCTACGCAGCTCGGGGGTGAAGGCGCAGCAGCCAGCCGTGGTTGTCGGGGCCCGCTTCGGAGGTGGAGCTTGGTCTTGACGAGGTCCGCGCTATGCCGCTGCGGGCGGTGCACGGTCTTGACGAGGTGGCGCGGGGAGCGCAGGTGCAGTTGCTCGCGGCTGCGGAATTTCTTGGCAGCTTCTCTCTTTGCGCGCGGGCACCGGGCGCGGCGGATCATGCCGTGGAGCTGCGCGCCTTGGTTCCAAGGCGCCGTCTTGGGGCTTAGGTGGTGGAGGCACGCCATGAGCCCCATCGCCCGCGGCTGGTTGAGGGGGAGGCAGAGAGTGGGACGGCACCGGAGAGCCCCCTGCGGTGCGGACGGGCTCGGCGACGCGGTCGAGCCACTCCTCGTAGAGGTCATCGACGGGGCGGTAGTGCAGGAGCTCGTTTGCCGCGAGGAGCGCGGCCCGTGCCTTCATGGGAGCACGGTGCGCGTGAGACGAAGAACCGGCAAGGGTCAGCGATGGAGTGGCGGTGCAGCCGTCCTGCCGCACCGAAGGATGCAGTGAGGATGCATGCTGCTCGTTCCCCGCCGGGGCGGTGGCAGCGTTGGCGGTGGGAGACGGAGAACGGCAATGTGGCCCACCGACGGGAGCCGTCTGAGCGACGCGGGCGGTGAGGGCAGCCCGAAGCTCAGCTCGAGCACGATGAGCGTCCGCCATGGAGACGACGGAGCGACGAACTGATGGAAGGGAAGCTACAGCGCACCCCTACCTAGCGCGCCAAATGTCGTATGTGGGGTTCCGGCAAACCCTAAAGGTTCGAACACTGGGGTGCGCGCGAAGTCTTTCCTTCCCACCAATCTACACCCTAGCTCGCTAAGATCTCGCGGACGATATTGACGAACTCGCAACACGGAAAGACACGAGGTTTATACTAGTTCGGGCCACCTTTGTGGTATAATACCCTACTCCAGTGTGGTGGTGGTGGATTGCCTCTAGGGCCGATGATGAACAGTACAAGGGAAGAACAGCCTCCTGAGGTTGAGGTGTTCTTGTGAGTAGGCTCTCGATCAGGTTGGATCAAGCTAAGATGAGATGAGATGAGATGCCTCTACTATGGTGGCTAGCTCTACTTATACAGGCTCTGGTCCTCTTCCCAAATATCGAGCGGGAAGGGATCCAGCAACGGCGGGCAAATTTGAAGTGGGACAGCTAGTACAAGCTATCCTGACAAAAGTGGTCTTCGCCTGCGAAAAGCTCTGGTGGTGATGCCGTCTTGGGCTCCACGATGACCTCCGTCTTGCCGTCCTCCTGGTCTTGGTATCGTTGCACCAATATAGAAACATTTTCCTGATGCCTCGGTACTCTTCGTCTGCGCTAGCCTCCTTAGCACCAAAGAGGAAATAAGGACGCTGTGTGCACTGGCGCCCGGCTGGTGCCCGCCTGGTGTCGTGCGTCATGGCTCACGTCACAAGGGCCTCGTGAGGTTTGCCCCGCCTTGATATCTCCGCTCCTCGTGAGCCTGCCTAGCCAGGCCGCTCCAGAGGAGGCCTTGCGTCATCCGCCTCGCGAGGCTTGGACCCTCACGAGGGTCTTTGATGCCTTGTTGATGAAGATGGGTTGTACGGCCTGCTGGCTTAGCCACGCCGTGGGCCGCAGGAAGACAAGTCGGGGGACCCCCGTTCCCAGAACACCGATAGTGATCTTATCCGGGACTCCAAACAACATTCGGTCACCAAATCATATAACTCATATAACACTATATCGTCAACGAACGTTAAGCGTGCGAACCCTACGGGTTCGAGAGCTATGTAGACATGACCGAGACACCTCTTCGGTCAGTAACCAATAGCGGAACCTGGATGCCCATATTGGCTCCTACATATTCTACGAACATATTTATCGGTTGAACCGTTATGACAACATACATAATTCCCTTTGTCCATCGGTATGTTACTTGCCCGAGATTCGATCGTCGGTATCTTCATACCTAGTTCAGTCTCGTTACCAGCAAGTCTCTCTACTCGTTCAGTAATACATCATCTTGTAACTAACTCCTTAATTATTTGCTTGCAAGATTATGATGTGTATTGCCGAGAGGGCCCAAAGATACCTCTTCGATACTCGGAGTGACAAATCCTAATCTCGATCTATGCCAGCTCAACAAACACCTTCAATGATACCTATAGAGCATCTTTATGATCACCTAGTTATGTTGTGACGTTTCATAGCACACAAGGTATTCCTCCGGCATCCGGGAATTGCATAATCTCATAGTCGGAGGAATACATATTTGATATGAAGAAAGCAATAGCAATAAACTGAATGATCAATATGCTAAGCTAACAGATGGGTCTTGTCCATCTCATCATTCTCCTAATGATGTGACCCCGTTATCAAATGACAACACAGGTCTATGGTTAGGAAACCTTAACCATCTTTGATCAATGAGCTAGTCTAGTAGAGGCTTAGTAGGGATACGGTATATGATTATGTATTCACACATGTATTTAAATTTCTGATAAATACAATTATAGCATGAATAATAAAGCTTTATCATGAATAAGGGAATATAAAATAACAACTTTATTATTGCCTCTAGGTCATATTTCCTTCAACGCGATGGCTCACTGCGGCACACACGCCACTTGGTGGGGCGTGCAATAGGGATGGGTGCGAAGTCGACAAATCTGCCCTGATGGGACGTGTGTCTGCTCCCGACATTGCATCTTATCGCCACGTGCCTGTCGCATTTCCTGTGCTAGTTGCTCCACTATACACCCACCTTGTTTACTGCTTTGCAGCTACTGTGGAAACCCCTTATGACTATTAAACGAGGCCTAGGTTGCCTAGATTAGGGTTGGACACTTGGTAGTTTTCGACTCCCAGGGAGTTGACACCCACTAGACCAACATCGCTTCCCAGCGCGGCAAGCCCTAGTTACAGAAACCAACACTTGTAAACCTCGTTCATCGTATCCAGTGAGAAAACCAACACTTGTTATTTTGCACACGTGATAGGTAGTCCCCTGAGTCTGTTAGGGTCTCACCATGGAAACCGACTGTGCTTCAAATGGAAGGTTCCGACTGACCGCCAAAACTGATGCTCGTTGAGAGACATTGACATCCTTTTAAGAGCATGCATGCCAACGGAGAGGTTGAGCAAGTTCCTGGAAAAAATCTGGTGATACCCAAACCAATCTCTTTTGAGGAGGACAGCTTGTGGCCTGACTAAGGGAGTAATTATAAAATTCCAAGAGACCATTTGAGATTCTTGGGACCGAATAGGTCGAGTGTCACTAGTCAGTATCCTCTACAAGGAACGTTTGTCAGACCTTATATCTCAAGAACCAAGTTTGCTTTTTAGATATATGGCCTTCACGGAAGTGCCAGCCACAGCCATAGAGGATATTGAAAATGCCCCTTGCTCCAGGTATCACTGAGTATCTTGGCAACCTCGCCGAGGCAACCTATTGAAGGGTCAACATTTCAACACTTTTATATGGGCATTTCTTTGGTTTTTCCGAAGGATTGTTGCCGGTTCTCGCTATTTTATTAACATTAATCCTTCCAGAACAAAGAATGCTTGTTTTCCTACATGATGTTCATGAACATGCATTTTTTAGAAGGAAATCAGTCAATCACCAAGCCCATGGAGCAACTTTCCTTTTGAGCACAAGTCCATTGTCACACCAAAGAAGAAGATGGCGCCTGGTGCGAGCAAGACCGCTCATACCAGTCGCTACCGCCTTCCCCTTATCAATCCAAGCAACTTCCGTGAAGGGGAGGGGACAATCAGTGGTAGTCATATACCACCAGAGAGGACAGGGCTGTTTCGATGGTTGTCAATGCTCGCCTTACCAAAATATGGGCATTGACTACTAGCGTGGGTGTCTGTTTGGTTAGCAGCCAAATTTACTAGCCCACACCAAAATTTTGGTCGCTAGCTTGTTTCCTAGACACAAATCGAGGAAGATTCGTGGTAGCTGTCGGCGTTCTGGGAATGGGGTCCCCAGACTTGCCTGCCTGCGGCCCGCGGTGTGGCTCCACTGGTAGCCACGTACGACCCATCCTCACCAGCAAACATTCAAGACCCTCGCGAGGGGCCAAGCCTCGCAAGGTGGGCTACGCAAGACCTCCTCAAGGCGGACTCACCAGGCTGGCTCGCGAGGGGTGGAGAGATCAAGGCGAGGGGCACCTCGCGAGGTTCCTGTGACGCAAGACATGATGACCGGAACCAGGCAGGTGCCAGCGCATGCAGTGTCCTTGTTTCCTCTTTGGTGCTAAAGGGGCAAGCACATGCGAGGAGTCCCGAGGCATTAGGCAAAGGTTTCCATATCGGTGCAACAAGACCAAGACCAGCAGGACGGCAAGTCGGAGGTCACCGTGGAGCCCAAGACGGTGTCACCACGAGAGTCTTTGGTAGGCGAAGACCACTTTTGCCAGGATAGCTTGTACTAGTTGTCTCCCTTCAAATTTGGCCATTGTAGGATCCCTTCACGCTCAATATTTGGGAAGAGGACCAGGGCCTCTATAAATAGGACTAGCCACCACCAAAGAAGGAGGAGATCATCCCGAACCACACAAGTTCACCTCGCACAAGAACACCTCTCCTCAGGAGGCTATTTTTACCTTGTAACTGTTCATCATCAGCCCAAGAGGCAATCCACCACACCACACTGGAGTAGGGTATTACACCACAACGGTGGCCCAAACCAGTATAAATCTTGTGCCTCATGTTCTTGGGTCTGTCGAGCTAGGCTATGAGATCAGAGAGAGTGTGAGCTAGAGAGGGGGAGCGATCTTCGTGCGCACCCCAGTGTTCAAACCTCAAGGGTTTTGCCGGAACCCGAAATCCGACATTTGGCGTGCCAGGTAGGGGTGCGCCAGAGCCTCCCCCCGACGACCTCGCCTCTCCGACTAACTCTCATGGACGCCGCCTCTTCTCCGACTGGATCGACCAGCGCCCTCCGCGGCGCCGGAGGGCTCCGGGACTTTACCACCGCCTTGCAGCGGGTGTAGTGGCCGCACAAATTCAAGCCGGAGATGCTGCCCCGTTACGATGGCGTGGCGGATCTGGCAGCCTTCCTGCTAGCGTACGAGGAGGCCATCTTTCAGGCCGAGGGTGACGGTAAGGTCATGGCCAACTGGCTCCCAATGGCCCTGGCTGGCGTGCCGCGCGCCTGGCTCCTCCATCTGCCAGAATCTTCCGTGGCCTCCTGGGAGGAGCTGTGTGACCTCTTCATCACACGCTTCAGAGGACCGGCACCCCCTGTCATCGCGGCCCTTCTCGATGGCTCATAGGCGCCGCTCTCGGATCGTCACGCCAAGCCGTTCTTTCGCCAGATCAGCGCCGTCTCCACACGGCAGGGGGCGCCCCCGGGTTGGGCGGCGCCCAAGGCCGACCTGATCTTCAACTCGGGGGATCACCCAGTCAACACCGTTGGCTCGGGCGTACTTCTGATGCTCTGCACGCCCACCATTTGCCGTTACCAAGACCCTCATCGTCGGCGGCACTGGCCTCAATGTGCTCTCCACGGAGGCTGAGGGAGTCCTGTACTAAGGGGTCCTCAGACGTCCGACCTGTTATCTATGGGCCGGATTGATGGACTGTGAATATACGAAGACCGAAGACTACACCCGTGTCCGGATAGGACTCTCCTTGGCGTGGAAGGCAAGCTTGGCGAACAACTATGAAGATTCCATATTATGTAACCGACTCTATGTAACCCTAGATGCCCCTGGTGTCTATATAAACCAGAGGACTTAGTCTGGATAGGGGATACTCAATACCGTAGTCATACAGGCTAGGCTTCTAGGGTTTAGCCGTTATGATCTCATGATAGATCAACTCTTGTAACACTCATATTCATCAAGATCAATCAAGTAGGAAGTAGGGTATTACCTCCATAGAGAGGGCCCGAACCTAGGTAAACATCATGTCCCATGTCTCCTATTACCATCAACCTTAGACGCACAGTTTGGGGCCCCCTACCCGAGATCTGTCGGTTTTGACACAAGCATTGGTGCTTTCATTGAGAGTTCCTCTGTGCTGTCGCTGAAAGGTTTGATGGCCCCTTCAATCGTCAGTAATGGCGCTGTCTACGATGAAACTTTCCTTCCCGGACAGATCTTTGTGTTCGGCGGCTCCACACTGCGGGCCAACTCGTTTGGCCATCTGGAGCAGATCGAAAGCTACGCCCCTGGCCATTAGGTCAGATTCGGGTGCTTGAACTACGTCGCGGACATCCGTGGAGACTTGATCTTCGCCAGATTCGATACCGCGGTAGCCGCTCCCGATCACCCCGATGATCATGACTTAAATCTGCCATCGGGACGCATCCAGGAGATCGCTCCTGTAACCACTCTGGCCCTAGAGCCGGAGCAGGTCGCGCCATCTGAAAATGGGAGGATTAACCCCACCACGGAGGCCGCAAATTCCACGGCGTTGGAGCCGCACATGGACCTGGTCTCACTTGATGCCTATGCCACCGGAACACCGGACTTGTCTCCGGCTGTGGGTTCCGAACCACACGAGCCCGCGGACGCCGAGTTTGATCGTTTATCGATCTTCGAATTCAGCGCCGCAGACATCTTCTAGCACTCGCCTCTGGGCGATGTGCTAAAATCGTTAAAAAGTCTGTCCTTAGCGGAGGACTCTCAGCCGAACTATATCCGGCTCGAACTAGGGGCTGACGATGGAGAATTTCGCTTCCCACCCGCCACCCACTTTATACCCATGGGCGAGGATTTGACCGATGAACTTGATTACGACTCCGAGG
Source organism: Triticum monococcum (assembly GCA_034509565.1). Taxonomy (NCBI): domain Eukaryota; kingdom Viridiplantae; phylum Streptophyta; class Magnoliopsida; order Poales; family Poaceae; genus Triticum; species Triticum monococcum. The sequence continues at coordinate 141,842,065 of CM067841.1, read as the reverse complement.
ACATTAACGGTATGGACGACAATGCCGGAAAAGAAGAAGACCAGAACCCGCCATTCACCGGACGCTGGACGACCACTTCCTCGTATGAAGTATACATGGTGGATGCACCAAAGGAAAACAGCGATGACGACAAGGAAGACCCAGTTGAGGATAAACCTTCCAAAATACAATCCAAGCATCGGCGTTAGCGGCGCCGCTCTAAGTCACACCGCAGTAAAGATAGCAACACCGGCATAGGAGAAGGTGACACTTCAGAAGGTGCCGAAGACAACAAAGACCCTGTTGACACAACAAACGAACAAGACGAACGGGAAGATGCGCGGGTTAGCCCTGTTAAATAGGCCACACACAAATATTCGGAGGACGACAGTTACCTTCCACTCTCCGAGGATGAGTTGAGCCTTGGCACCGAGGATCTCATCGTGCCCGAGGAACCTCTTGAGCAGGAGCACTTCAAGCGCTAGCTAATAGACACTGCAAGGGGCCTGAAAAAGAAGCAGCAGCAGCTTCAAGCTGACCAGGATCTGCTCAATGATAAATGGACTGATGTCCTAGAAGCCGAAGAATACGGCCTCAAGCGCCCAACCAAAAGCTACCCAAAGCGTAAATTGCTACCTCAGTTCGACCAAGAGGTGCCAGAGTATATACCACCATCTTACAATGCGGCTTACCGGCCACCGCATGGCCGGGACAAAACAACAACCCACGCCAAACACCAGCCCGCCCCGCCTCATCACTCAGGCAAAGGTAAATTCTCTCATGGCCATACATATGACCTCCAACAGAACCTGAACAATAAATCAGGACCTACCAGATAAATCTACGGATCGCGAGGACGCACCTCGACACCTGACAACGGCCGCCTATTCGGACGTGACAAACCCAGTCATGCGTAGGCCGAACACCGCAGACTGACTTCATCAGAGTTGCGTCATGATACGGCCCGATATAGAAGCCCTGCACACCCTCATTGCTTCACTGATGAGGTCCTGGATCACGAATTCCCCGAAGGATTCGAGCCCGTGAACATAGAATCATACGATGGGACCACGGACCCCGTGGTGTGGATCGAAGACTTCATTCTCCACATCCATATGGCATGCAGAGATGACCTCCACGCCATCAAATACCTCCCTCTCAAACTCAAGGGGCCTGCTCAGCATTGGCTAAACAGTCTGCCTGACAATTCCATTGGCAGTTGGGAGGACTTGGAAGAGGCTTTCCTTGATAACTTCCAAGGTACATATGTTCGACCTCCGGACGCTGATGACTTAAGCCATATTGTCCAGCAGCCCGGAGAGTCCGCTAGGAAATTCTAGACAAGGTTCCTAACTAAAAAGAACCAAATCATTGACTGTCCGGACGTTGAAGCTCTAGAAGCTTTCAAACATAGCATCCGCGACAAATGGCTCGCTCGCCACCTCGGCCAAGAAAAGCCAAAATCCATGGCGGCCCTCACGGCAGTTATGACCCACTTTTGTGCGGGCGAGGTCAGTTGGTTGGCCCGTAGTAAAAACAATGCAAGCGATGCCAGCACCGCTGAACTTAAAATAACAAAGACAAGTCTTGACGCAATAGATACAAGCGCCGAAATAGCGGTGACAACACCAAGGATACGACGGTCAACGCCGGATTCAGTGGCTCTAAGTCCGGTCAGCGGAAGAAGCCATTCCAAAAGAACAATTCGGGCCCATCCAGCTTGGACCGCATACTTGATCGTCCATGCCAGATTCACGGCACCCCCGACAAGCCTACTAATCATACAAATAGAGAGTGCCGAGTTTTCAAACAGGCCGGCAAATTAAACGCCGAGAACAGGGAAAAAGGATCGCAAAGCGAGGATGACGACGAAGAGCCACGGCAGCCGAACACAGGGAGACAAAAGAAGTTTCCCCCTCAGGTCAAAACGGTGAACATGATATATGCCACCCACATCCCCAAGAGGGAGCGCAAGCATGCGCTTAGGGACGTCTACGCGATAGAGCCAGTCTCCCCAAAATTCAACCCATGGTCGTCGTGCCTGATCACTTTCGATCGCCGGGACCACCTCACTAGTATCAGTCACGGGGGCTCAGCCGCACTAGTCTTAGACCCAATAATTGATGGGTTTCACCTGACTCGCGTCCTTATGGACGGCGGTAGCAGCCTCAATCTGCTCTATCAGGATACAACGCAGAAAATAGGCATTAACCCATCAAGGATCAAGCCTACAAGGACTACCTTTAAAGTAGTCATATGAAAGTGCAACTATCCCTAGGTGGTTTTGGTAATTAATAACAACATATAGCTCATTGAGCTAATGCTATTCCAAGATGATTATTTCAGGAAAGCTCAATGATTGGCAAGGCATGGATGTGAAAGTGGAACCCTCAAAATGCTAAGGACAAAGGATTGGCTCAAGCTCAAAAGCTCAAGACTCTTCATTTTATATTTTAGTGATCCAAGATCACATTGAGTCTTTAGGAAAAGCCAATACTATCAAGGAGGGATGAGGTGTTTCTTAATGAGCCTCTTGCTTCATGTGCTTAATGATATGCTCCAAAATCCTCAGCTACTTTCCCATATCCACAAATGACCTAAACCCTAAGCCAAACTCGGTCATGCCGATTCTATCTATCCGGCGCCACCGAGTTTCACTTGTCATAAGCCACTGCCAAACCCTAGCAATTCGGTCCTACCGATAGGGATCTCGGTCTCACCGAGATGGGGTTGCAAACTCTCTGTTTCCCTTTCATAACTTTTCGGTCTCACCGAAAGAGCGAATCGGTGCCACCGAGATTGCAATGTAAACTCTGTGTTTCCCTTTTGTAACTTTTCGGTCTCACCGAAAGAGCAAATCCGTCCCACCGAGTTTGCCTAACCAACTCTCTGGTTAGCTTACTACCAAACTCGGTCTCACCGAGTTTGTGTAATCGGTCTCACCGAGATTACGTTATGCCCAAACCCTAACAGAATCGGTCCTACCGAGTTTCATGTCAGTCCCACCGAAAATCTCTAACGGTCACTAGGTTTACCTTTTCGGTCTGACCGAGTTTATTGATTCGGTCCCACCGAGATTGGTAGATTGTGTGTAACGGTTGGATTTTGTGTGGAGGCTATATATACCCCTCCACCTCCTCTTCATTCGAAAGAGAGAGCCATCAAAACACATACACCATTCCAACTCATATGTTCTGAGAGAGAACCACCTACTCATGTGTTGAGACCAAGACATTCCATTCCTACCATATGAATCTTGATCTCTAGCCTTCCCAAGTTGCTTTCCACTCAAATCTTCTTTCCACTAGATCCAAATCCTATGAGAGAGAGTTGAGTGTTGTGAAGACTATCATTTGAAGCACAAGAGCAAGGAGTTCATCATCAACACACCGTTTGTTACTTCTTGGAGAGTGGTGTCTCCTAGATTGGCTAGGTGTCACTTGGGAGCCTCCGACAAGATTGTGGAGTTGAACCAAGGAGTTTGTAAGGGCAAGGAGATCGCCTACTTCATGAAGATGTACCGCTAGTGAGGCAAGTCCTTCGTGGGCGATGGCCATGGTGGGATAGACAAGGTTGCTACTTGGTGGACCCTTTGTGGGTGGAGCCCTCCGTGGACTCACGCAACCGTTACCCTTCGTGGGTTGAAGTCTCCACCAACATGGATGTAGGATAGCACCACCTATCCGAACCATGGGAAAAACATCCGTGTCTCCAATTGCGTTTGAATCCTCCAAACCCTTCCCTTTACATTCTTGCAAGTTGCATGCTTTACTTTCCGCTGCCAATATACTCTTTGCATGCTTGCTTGAATTGTGTGATGATTGCTTGACTTGTCCTAAAATAGCTAAAATCTACCAAGAACTAAAATTGGGAAAAGGTCAAGTTTTTTATTTGGTCAAGTAGTCTAATCACCCCCCTCTAGACATACTTTCGATCCTACAAGTGGTATCAGAGCCAGGTTTCCATTGGCTTTGATCTCCACAACTTTTGGTGGTCATAGCCTTGGTTTCACCACCTAGGAGAGTATGGCGTCTAGCGAGGGAAATTATCACCGTAGAGGTCCTTACTTTGATGGTACTAATTTTGCTAGTTGGAAGCATAAAATGAAAATGCATATTTTTGGACATAACCCCGCCGTTTGGGCTATTGTGTGTGTTGGTTTGCAAGGTGACTTCTTTGATGGGAGAGAACCAAACCGTGAAGCTACCGCGGATGAGTTGACGATGTTGCAATACAATGCTCAAGCTTGTGATATTCTCTTCAACGGATTATGCCCCGAAGAATTCAACAAAATCAGCCATCTTGAGAATGCAAAGGAAATTTGGGACACTTTGATTGATATGCACGAAGGTACCGACTCCATCAAGGAATCCAAGTTGGATGTGCTTCAAAGTCAACTTGACAAGTTCAAAATGAAGGATGGTGAAGGTGTCGCTGAAATGTACTCTAGGCTTGCTCTCATCACAAATGAGATTGCCGGCTTAGGAAGTGAAGAGATGACCGATAGATTCGTCATCAAGAAGATTCTAAGAGCCTTGGATGGAAAATATGATACCGTGTGCACATTGATCCAAATGATGCCCAATTACAAAGATCTCAAGCCAACGGAAGTGATTGGAAGAATTGTTGCTCATGAGATGTCACTTAAGGATAAAGAAGAACTTCACAACAAATCAAGTGGTGCATACAAAGCCTCATGTGAAGCCCCTACATCATCAAGTGAGAAACAAAGCTTCAACAAAGAATTGAGCTTAATGGTGAAGAACTTCAACAAGTTCTACAAGAGTAGAAGCAAAGATAGAAGCTTCAAGTCAAGGTCCTACAATGAAAAAAGATCTTCTAGTCGAGAGCGAAACTGCTACAATTCTGGAAGACCTGGAGACTATTGCAATGAGTGTACGGCTCCCTACAAGAGAAGAGAAGATTCTCCAAAAAGAAGAAGCAAAGATTCACCACCTAGAGAGAGAAGGAGTAGAGATGATCATTATGAACGAAGATACTCACGGAGAAGCAAGGATTCGGAAAGGAAGGAAAAATCATCAAGGAGCTACACAAAATGAAGACATCAAGATCACGTTGGTGAATGGGTATCCGGCTCCGACTCCGACCGCCACTCTGAGAGAAGTTATCACTCCGACTCCGAAGATACTCAAGATGAAGGTGTTGCCGGTCTAGCACTTGTGTCATCCAACTCCTACGACATATTTGATTCACCAAATGAAGGAATTGGAAGATGCTTCATGGCCAAAGGTCCTAAGGTAACACACCCCGAGTATGTTGATTTTAATAGTGATGAAGATGACTTGTTAGGTGATGATGATTTGCTTGTTGACAACTCTAGTGATGAATACTATGATGAAACGTCAATTAATCATGCTAATCAAGATAAAACGAATGACAATGATAAGGAGAAGATTTAAGCTCTAACTAAAGAACTAAACACTCTTAAGTTAGCTCATGAAACTATCTTCGAAGATCATCGAGAAATTTTAAGAGCTCATGAGAAATTACGCTTTGAAAAGCTCAATATTGAGCAAGAGCATGAGTTTTTAAAAGCAATCAATGATGATCTCCACAAGAAAAGTTCTTCTTACATTGCCAAGCATTTGCTCTTATCCACTTACATGCCTCAAGTCAAGTCTAGTAACAAGAACAAGAAAGATTCTTCCTCTAGTAGTAACAATGATCATGCTAAATCCAATATTGTTGCTTCTAGTAGTTCTCTTGATTCCACTAATGATTCTCTTAGCCAAGTTACACTTGAGCAAGAAAATGGCTTATTGAAGGGAATTATAGAGAAAGGAGTGTACAAAAGCCTTGCCGGGAGTAAGCAATTCGAGGAAATTGTGCGCAAGCAAGGAATGCACCGGAAGAATCAAGGTGTTGGTTTTGAACGAAAGTTCAATGCCAATGGAGTTGAGTGGGAAGAAGATCAATACCCCAAGACAAAGTTTGTTCCTCAACAAGAGAAGTATGATACTTCCTTCAAGGGGATACAAGCTCAAGATGATCTTCCACCACAAGACTACAAGCAAAAAGGCAAGGACAAGCTTCAAGAGGAAATTGATGCATTTGGAGAAGCTCCTAAGACCTTAGTCAAGTGGATTCCCAAGACTACTTCAAGTTCCACTTCATCAAGTATGACTACAACTCCAAGGATTCCCATCAAGATGATGTGGATCCAAAAGAAGAAGAACTAGAGAGTTCTTGAGGGTGACTCCGCCAACATACTTCCCTCTTATCATTTTGGCAAGAACAAGTGCAATCAACTTCCACATCTTGCACTAGTTCAAGGAGTCACAAAACCCTCTTGTTGGTAAGACAAGGGACAAGGTAACCTAAAAGTTATCATGGACATCATCTTGTGTGTGCATCACTCTATGTCTATGGATATCCTTGTTTGTTCCTTGTGGGACTAACCCATGTAGGTATTGAAAGTGAAATTCACTCAAATGGATAGCTCCAAGTGATCTACATCAACATTGAGCATCCACATCTTCAACATCTACATGAAGTCATCATCGACAAAACCCAAGGTTAGTTCATCCCTCTAAGGGGGGATATCACATCTAGGGGGAGCTTTACTCTAAGACTTGAGCTAAAGCAACTCTAAAGATGTGAACACAACAATGCTTTATGTAAAAGTGGTAACCCCACTTGAGCTTAAACGATGAGTATGACCTATGATCAAGTGTTCTCACTTGACTCCTAAGTCAATATACTCATATATAGATGACCTAGTCATCGCAAATTGCTTGATAGATGCTAGAATTGGTTGTGCATGCTTTGTCACATATTTTATTTGCCATCTTATTGTGTGAGCATGTTGGTTGCATATTTCACTCATTCGACGACATCCACTTGTTGTTTTGATTGTTTGGCTTTATTTTCTTTTGCCAAGTGGATGGACAAGAATGCCTAAGAACCTCCTCTAGCTATCTATGCTTTTCTCGTCTCAAACTCTATTCATGCTACATCACAAAATTTGATCAAGTCAGATTCAAACCACTCTGTGTGAGGAGCGCTCGGAGTCCCTGATTCGTCATAGACTTAAACTTCCAAAACCTCTTTGTGATTCTCTGTCTGACCGATTCCCCACTTTCGGTCCTACCGAGATCATTAAGTTGATCTAGGTTTTCGATCTCGGTGCCACCGATTTGAACCTTTCGGTCACACCAAGTTGCAGTAACTGCTCGCAGTTATGCATCTCGGTGCCACCGAGTTGTTCCAATCGGTCACACCGACAGGGTCGGGCTATATATAGTCACAGGCAAAAATTTGGAAATTTCTCCGAACCCCTTCGCTCGCGCGATAGCCTGCTCTACCAACTTGGTCTCCGGATCGTCTCCTCGCCACCAGCAGCCTCCAGTCGCTGGTCTCCGTCGCCGTCAACGGGAATTCTACCCCGTTGTTGCCGCCGTAGCGAGTCTCCGCCGCACTAGGGTATGGACTCGATCTTTGTGCTATTCTCCAATCCGATTCCTAGCACATTGTGATCATCATGATTCTTGCCATGTTTGATAAACTCCTATTCAGTCAATGAACTCGTAGATTGGGTTTAATTCGAAAATTTTAGGGTTAGGTTTCTGCTGAATCCATCTCGGACCCACCGAGTTGAAAAACTCGGTCCCACCGATTTGGCTTATGCCATTGCACAAGTGAGACTCGGTCGGACCGAGAATTACTTATCGGTGTGACCGATTTTGGAATTCTGTGAAACCCTAGCAGTCTTGGTGCCACCGAACTGTGACTCGGTCTGACCGAGTTCACTAGTTTAGGTTCCAAAACTGCTTCGGTATCACCGAGTTTAGAAATTGGTAGATCCGAGATGCTTTTAGTGGGAAACTAAAACTAAGTTTTTGGATTATTCTTTTGCAAAAATCTCTGCATTTTGTGATGCTCATCTACTCTATCTCGTCTATAACCTATTCACAGGGTCAGCAGTCAGAGCTTGCATCATGTCAGACCAAAGTGATAGTCAGAACCTGTCAGAACAGCAAGTGCAGCTGAGTGAGGGCACTAGTCCCTCAAGTTCTCAGATGATGGCAGCAGGAGCACCCCTAGCAATCTGCCTAAAGCTACCACAAGACAGAGAAAGAAGAGAACCTCAGACTCAGAAGATGAGGATTATGTGGCAGAAGAGGAAGCAACCTCCAAGAGAGTTGAGCCAGCACAGGGTACAAAGCCAGGGTTGAAGTTCAAAAGGCCAGTAGGCAGGCAGCCTATGTCAAAGGCAAGAGCTTCAACTAAGAAGCCCACTCCCATTGAGCCAGTTGCTGCTGAGGGCAAGAAGAGGAAAGAAAGGGTGAAGAAAACTGTAGCCAGCTCAAAGCCACCCAAGCTGATGGGTGATGCCATAAGATCAGGGGGAGCTGCTTCCAAGGCCAAGCCAGCTCCAAAGCCCAAGCCAAAGAGAAATACAAGAAGCATCCCAGCTGCTGAGAAGAACAAGGCCCAGTGCCTGAAGCTGCAGAAGAAGAGGAAGAGAATGTCCTCAGGAAGCTCAAGCCCAAGATCCCGGACCACAACGATGCTCATCCTGTGGCTGAGGATATGAAACTCAGGAGAGATTCAGGGCTCCAGAAGTGGAAAGAAGCAGACCCGTATGCTTCAAGGAGAAGGACTGCAGTTGACTACAGGTTTCACACCAAGGAGCAGCAAGATTTCTATGAGACAAGAAGCCCATTGTCTGTGACATGAGATGGGTTGATTGGCAATATATCAAGGATAACAAGGAGAACTACCCTGGGGTGCAGGATAGCTTCAAGGCATGTGGAGTAGAGGACTTTGTTGGGCAGAAGCTCACAAAGTGGAACGAGGAACTCATCATGCAGTTCTACTCCACAGCCCATTTTTATCCAGATGGTAGGATAATTTGGATGTCAGAGGGTACGAGGTACCAGTCTACAGTTGCTGAATGGGCTCAGCTAATAAATGCCCTAGAGGAGCAAGCAGAGGACTTGGACGTTTATGCTAAGAAGAAGATGGAGCACAACTCTATGTCCAACATGTACAAGGAGATTCCAAATGAAGCACTTGACACTTTCAAGTTTAGCTCAGTACATTATCTTCTATCAGGGCTGCCCACTATCAATTGGATACTGAGGCACACCTTATTGCCGAAGTCTGGAGATCACAAGATGATCAGAGGCCACACGATCAACTTGCTTCATATCTTTGACGTGCCTCAGAAATTCAAGGTGATGAGCCTAATGGTAGAGACCATTAAGAGGACAGCAGCAGACCAGAAGAGGAGCTGTGGATATGCCCCACAGATTCAGGAGCTCATCAACTCCAAGATGGGCACGGGCATATACCTCTTGGACAAGGAACACCTGCCTATCCGTCCGGACTTTGAAGATAACCAAGTGGTCATGACTGAGAATGAGCCATCATCTGCCCAAGCACAAGCCAAGAAGGAGAAGGCTAGGAAGGAGAAAGCTGCCAAGATGCCTACTCAAGCGGAGGCATCTGAATATTTCCTGAAAACCAAACAAGAGCAGCTTGGTTACTTGATTGCATCCACCCCGCGGATTGAGCAAGGACTAGCCACCCTAACTCAAAACCAGGCAAGCTTAGAGAGGATCATGGAACAAAAGTTCTATGACTTGGATGTCAAAGTGACAGAGATTCAGTCTGTAGTGGAGCAGCTCCAGGATGACATGCAGGAGAGGAGAGGCAAGACTACAACTGATGCCTTTGCCAGAGTGCCCCGAGCTCCGAGGTCGTCTGTAGTGCCAGTTCCTGACACAAGGGCAACCGCCTCAGCTCCAGCCGCAGCATCAGCTCCAACTCCAGCATCTACTTCAGCTCCAGCGTCTACTTCAGCATCTATGGAAGCCTTCATACTTGGAGTGATCCGGACTCCACCACCACCTGAAGATCAAGCCTGAGTGTCGAATTAGCACTATGCATTTTCTAGGAACTTTTTGGTAACTTGTTGCCAAAGGGGGAGAAAATGTATAGATCATAGGCTTCGAGAGAGAGTGTTGGTTTTATTCTCTCTTGTTTTATTTGGTGGTTTTTCGAACTTCGTTTGCTTTTGTGTGAGATACTACGTCATTATCTATGAGACATCGATGATCATGTGTTTGATCATAAGCTACACTTAATGTTTGCTTAATATTTTTATCCTATCTATCTTATGTGATTGGTGATTAGTGCATGTATTTCATTCTTATCATTTTAAGCACTCCACCAAGATGTATGTGAAATGGAAGAGTAACCCATGACTCTAACTCTTTGTGCATTTGCAGTCCAAAGCAAATTTTAAATATGCACAAATTTAGGGGGAGCTCTTACTTGTCACATACTTCTCAAAGCGACGATATATTTCATTCTTATTATCATTTGTCGAAGCTTTGATCTATATGTTGTCATCAATTACCAAAAAGGGGGAGATTGAAAGTGCAACTATCCCTAGGTGGTTTTGGTAATTCATAACAACATATAGCTCATTGAGCTAATGCTATTCCAAGATGATTATTTCAGGAAAGCTCAATGATTGGCATGGCATGGATGTGAAAGTGGAACCCTCAAAATGCTAAGGACAAAGGATTGGCTCAAGCTCAAAAGCTCAAGGCTCTTCATTTTATATTTTAGTGATCCAAGATCACATTGAGTCTTTAGGAAAAGCCAATACTATCAAGGAGGGATGAGGTGTTGCTTAATGAGCCTCTTGCTTCATGTGCTTAATGATATGCTCCAAAATCCTCAGCTACTTTCCCATATCCACAAATGACCTAAACCCTAAGCCAAACTCGGTCATACCGATTCTATCTATCCGGCGCCACCGAGTTTCACTTGTCATAAGCCACTGCCAAACCCTAGCAATTCGGTCCTACCGATAGGGATCTCGGTCTCACCGAGATGGGGTTGCAAACTCTCTGTTTCCCTTTCGTAACTTTTCGGTCTCACCGAAAGAGCCAATCGGTCCCACCGAGATTGCAATGTAAACTCTGTGTTTCCCTTTTGTAACTTTTCGGTCCCACCGAAAGAGCAAATGGGCCCCACCGAGTTTGCCTGACCAACTCTCTGGTTAGCTTATTACCAAACTCGGTCTCACCGAGTTTGTGTAATCGGTCTCACCGAGATTACGTTATGCCCAAACCCTAACAGAATCGGTCCTACCGAGTTGCATGTCAGTCCCACCGAAAATCTCTAACGGTCACTAGGTTTACCTTTTCGGTCTGACCGAGTTTATTGATTCGGCCCCACTGAGATTGGTAGATTGTGTGTAACGGTTGGATTTTGTGTGGAGGCTATATATACCCCCTCCACCTCCTCCTCATTCAAAAGAGAGAGCCATCAGAACACATACACCATTCCAACTCATATGTTCTGAGAGAGAACCACCTACTCATGTGTTGAGACCAAGACATTCCATTCCTACCATATGAATCTTGATCTCTAGCCTTCCCAAGTTGCTTTCCACTCAAATCTTCTTTCCACTAGATCCAAATCCTATGAGAGAGAGTTGAGTGTTGGGGAGACTATCATTTGAAGCACAAGAGCAAGGAGTTCATCATCAACACACCGTTTGTTACTTCTTGGAGAGTGGTGTCTCCTAGATTGGCTAGGTGTCACTTGGGAGCCTCCGACAAGATTGTGGAGTTGAACCAAGGAGTTTGTAAGGGCAAGGAGATCGCCTACTTCGTGAAGATCTACCGCTAGTGAGGCAAGTCCTTCGTGGGCGATGGCCATGGTGGGATAGACAAGGTTGCTACTTCGTGGACCCTTCGTGGGTGGAGCCCTCCGTGGACTCGCGCAACCGTTACCCTTCGTGGGTTGAAGTCTCCATCAACGTGGATGTAGGATAGCACCACCTATCCGAACCACGAGAAAAACATCCGTGTCTCCAATTGGGTTTGAATCCTCCAAACCCTTCCCTTTACATTCTTGCAAGTTGCATGCTTTACTTTCCGCTGCCAATATACTCTTTGCATGCTTGCTTGAATTGTGTGATGATTGCTTGACTTGTCCTAAAATAGCTAAAATCTGCCAAGAACTAAAATTGGGAAAAGGTCAAGTTTTTTATTTGGTCAAGTAGTCTAATCACCCCCCCTCTAGACATACTTTCGATCCTACATCATACCAGTTGTAGAAGCCCGCTGTACAGGCTCAATCACATTAGAGGTTGTCTTCGGATCTCCGGACAACTTCCGAAGCGAGGAGTTAATCTTCGATATCGTCCCATACCGCAGCGGCTATCATTCACTGCTCGGACGAACTGCGTTTGCTCGATTCAACGCAGTACCACACTATGCTTATCTCAAGCTCAAGATGCCCGGTCCATGTGGCGTTATAACAGTTAATGGCAATACGGAACGCTCTCTCCGTACAGAAGAGCACACAGCTGCCCTAGCAGCATAAGTACAAAGCGGCCTTCTCAAGAAGACCCTTCATTCGGCTGACGAGCCCGCGGACATCCTTAACAGGGTCCGAACCACTCTGCAGCAGGAGAGCTCGGCTCATCAGGAGCTCGACTAGCAATCCGGGCTCCATCTCAGTCCCGATTCAGCGGTAGCATTCGTGTCGCGCGTACATAACTACGCACTTAAAATTCCATGGGCATTGACGGAGGCACAAAAAACTTGTGATCCACGGCACGACTCAACCAACATCGGATACACACATACTTTCACTTTTACTTTATTTCCTTTCAGGTCTCAATCCCACAGGCCCCATCGGGGGGTCTGGTCATCGGTCCTCTTGTAGGATAAATACACCAAGACCGCGAGAAGCGCGAACATATGGGGAACTTTTTAGGTGATTCCGTTAACGATAACTCTAGCTGTTTTCCAGGACCCATATGCAGCTCTCCCCTGGTATCGGCACATTAAATAGCCTATTGCTTATTGCACTATTTGTATCAATGCGCCTTGACGTACTAATTACATTACAATGAAAACAGTTGGTAGCTGGAGCTTTAGGACCCTAGCTTTTCACCTTTATGTCTTGTCTATTTTCTTTCTCTCTTTTCTTTTTTAGACCTGTGGATAACCCCATCAGGTAGCACCCGTACACTTTGGTATGTTTGACGTTTGCCAAGGGCTTTATAGCACCTTACAGTACGGCAACAAAAGTCCGAACACTTTCTATAAGTATAGTTCGGCACCCCGAATTTAGCATCATATGCATTGGCTCTGAATCATGTCTTTGGTCAATAGTTGGGTTGCCTGGCTCCTGTGCTTGATACCCTACGTTCCTCTACATCGGCTAGGGTAGTAAAGGGTGAACTACTGTGATTGTGTCCTGGTTTAAACCGGATGAGAACCTCAGTAGAGAAAGCCGAAAACTGAATGTCATGATGCGGCGAGAGCTGGTCAGCTGTTCGGAGGTCGCAAATCATTGGGATTTTTCCGCATTACGTGAAGGATCGGTACTTCCTGATCAGACGTTGACAACACTCTGGTTCGTATACTAGGGGCTACGCCTATGTTTTATTATAAAACTCCTATGGCTAAGTGAGGGCGTTCAAGACATGTAGTCTGGTTGCCTAGTTCGTTGCGCCAAACAACTCCTTCAAGGACCATATAATTGGATCAAGATTGTTTAGACTCCATCCCAAACACCTCCATACTACCTACGCGAGGGCTGAAGCCGGCGAATGGTTATCCCTCAGATTTTATACAACACGGCCGCACCGGAGGAAACAATCAAAACATAATAAAAATTATATATTACAAGGAGGATTTGTTAATACAAGGCAAACCATGGATGTATTCATTCGAGAATAACGTTCTTCCCGCACTGCGTTGCTACAAGTCGAGATCCCTCCAGGACATCCGCAAAATATTGCTTGGGTGTGCGGTGCTCCTTGCCCTCCGGCGGCCCCCTGGCCACCTCGACGGCATCCATCTTCGCCCACCACATCTTGCAATGAGTGAAGGCCATGCGGGCACCCTCGATGCAGACGGATCGCTTGACGATGTCTAGCCGCGGACAAGCGTCCACCACCCACTTCACAAGGCTGAAATAACTACTAGGTATAACTTTGGCCGGCCATAATCGGATTATGAAATCCTTCATGGCCAGTTCAGCCACCCTATGCAGCTCAACCAACTGCTTCAGTTGATCGGAAAAGGCCACTGGATGTTCTGGCACAGCATACTGCGACCAGAACAGCTTCTCTGAAGAATCCCCTTCCCTGGCTCGGAAGAACTCCGAAGCATCGGATACACTGCACGGCAGATCCACAAAAGCCCCTGGGCAACTCCGAATTCGTGTTAGTAAAAGGTACTTCCTCTCCACATACTTGCTTTGCATGTTAAAATACTTACCCACTGCGACCTTCTTCGCCTCTTGGATCTCCTGGAGAGAGTCCCGGGCCTCATTCCGTGCAGCCTCTGAGCTCTGACGAGCCTTGGTAAGTTCGGCCTCTCGAGCCGACGCCTCGTGCTCCAAAGCTTCACACTTCTTCACCATGTCTTGGAGCTCCTACTGGACCTCCCCGATCCAAGCCTTGCCAGGAACCCGATTCCAACTCACATCGATCTAGCCGGTAACACCTCATATCACTTTGCGGCCTCATGCACGGTATCCCCACGGGTGTCGCCTTACCATGGCCCAGGACCGTTTGCGCCTTTTGGCTCACGTATATGACAGTGTCGCTAGCATCCATATGACAGAGAACCCGGGCCGACATGGCTAGTCGTGAACCCAAAGCGGCATAGACCTACGGGAACAGGCATACATGAATCACATCGAACATGTCGGTCATCAGCATGTGAATCTGGGCTGTAGCACTAGGCTAACAGGACTCCGGGGAACCCGGGCTGTAGCAGGCTAGGCAGGACTCCGGATGTCACCACGTGACATTTCCCCGAAGGGACAGACATAGGAACGAAGTGAAACACATGCCGGCCAGTCAAGTGTCCTAAGCAGTAGTGCTGGGCTAGCAGGACTCCGGTGAACCGGGCTGTAGCGGACTACTATGGCTCGAGGAGCACTAGACTACATTTCCCCATAAGAGAGGCTGCCAAGGATAAACAGCTAGATTGTCGGAGCCCACACATACCAAGCATTTCAATCATACACACAATATGCTCGATATGTGCAAATACAACATGGCATCACAACAAAACTCTATAACTCAAGTACTTTATTTAAAGGCTCCAGAGAGCCATACATAACATGTTCATACAGGTAGGGGTCACATGACCCGACACTCAATTCATACAAGCATACAAGCACATGCGGAAGCAAATAGTCTGAGTACATACACTAGAAAGAAAGAAGGCTTGTCGAAGCCTGTCTATCTACAAAGGGCCCTCCATGGCCAGGATCACCACCTGGGTGGCAAGTTACTCATCGATGTCGAGGTCTACATAAAACCCATTGGAGGGGGCGGTGTTGTCGTCCGAAAATAGTAATTAAAGCAACATCAGTACAAAGGTACTCAACAAGTCTTACAACAGAACCTACTATACATGCTCATTCTCAAGAAGGTGGTTGAGTTATTGCAGTAAGCCAGCTTTGACTCTTGGCTAAGCTATCCTACGAGACACCACTAATAAAATAGTTTTCGCACACGAGTCCACTAATCACCAACACAATACTCCACCGGGGATCCTCCCTCGTCATCCTACAAGAGGGCCATCCTCGGTACTCACACTTATCTTGAGTCTTTTAGTAGTAACCATTAACTTGTCTATGAACTGTATAGGCAACCAAGTAGTCCTTTACTGCGGACGCGGCTATTCAAATAGATGATGTTAACCCTGCAGGGGTGTAGTTCTTCATACACGCTCTCACCACTTACCGTCGTTTACACGACATGTACTCGGCAACCTTCAAGCGGAAGCCCAACGAGGGTGTCGGCCACGGCCTACCTAAACACTCAAGTCTCTAGTCCAGGTTTATCGCCTATCCAGGTTCCATCCGCAGGGAGTCCGGCCGAGGTTTCCACATATGGACCTGAACGATGTGAACAGGGTTCCCGAGACACCAAACGGGTGACTTGGTACACCGTGCCATGGTGTATCTACCGCATCATAGCCCACCCCTAGGGTCAGCGCTACGCACGGCCACCAACACATAACCTACAAACACCAGAAACTAGTTGCAACTCCTGGACAGAGTACTAGGGTGATTAAGAAGCTGAGAGGGTCCATTGGTTTGGGCCCAATGTATGGTAGTAACTGAATCTTAAATCACACATACAGATCTCAGTTCTTAGGGACGACCTCAATGAAACAACCCACCATGTACTCCTACATGGCCTCTCATCGATACCTTTACCAAATCAAGTTCAACACATCCCTCACATTACCGACATAGTCATTTCACTCTAGCCCATCACCCAGATAAAACAAACCTGACTCAACTCTAAGCATAGCAGGCATAGCAAGGTAGGAAACACATACATGGCTCAATCAACTCCTACACATGCTAGTGGGTTTCATCTAGTTACTATGGCAATGACAGGTCATGCAGAGGATAAGGGTTCAACTACCATAGCACACAGAAGTTTGAAACGTTGTTGTCTTAATGCACTAAACGAGAGCAGAGGCGAGAACATGGGATTGTATCGATATGATCGATGGGGCTGCTTGCCTGATGGAGTAGTAGTAGGGTACTGCCCTTCAGCTGGATACTCGGAAATATCCTCGGAGGCAGAACCTACCACGAAAGACACCACATAATACATTCATCGCATGGCAATATGCAACAATATGATGCATGCTATGACAAGGCAATATGATATGTCCTGCCTAATGCAATGTGAAACAAGTTGAAATGGGTCCATTTGAATCAAAGATTCAAATGGAAGCTTAAGTTCTTATGCATTATAAGTGTATTAGCTTGTTTCACCTAAACAGCAAGGTGAAAGTGTTTTGTCATGCATGAAACCATTATAGATGGAAAGAATGAATTTTTCTGATCATTTTTCATATATAATCTGTTTGATTTGGAGCTATGGTTGATTTTCTATGATTTTTAGAAGTTTTGGCTATTTTCTGGAATTTCCTATATAAGAATAAATCCAGAAAATAAATAACTGCGTCAGCATTGCGTCACTGTGACGTCAGCGGTCAAAGGCGCCAGCCTAGGTCAAACCTGACTGGTGGGCCCCATGTGTCAGTGTCATAGTCTAACTAATTTTTAGTTAGTCCTAATCCTAACATAATTAGCAGGCGGGGCCCATCTATCATAGACTAGGGGGTCAAACTGGGCCCACCCGAGTTAACTTAGTCAACGGGGGTCAAACCCCTGGTCAGCAGGGTCAATCCCGCCAGCGTTGAGTCACCGGCGAGGCCGAGACGGCGGAGAGCGTCAGAAACGTTGCTCCGGCCATGGTTCGATGCGCGGGTGGGTGCTACGGGTAGCTGGCGATGTGGCGCATCCAACGGTGGCGTTGGTTGGTGCTGTGGTGGCCGGGAACGACGATAGCGTCGAGCCGGGCGGCGGCCGGAGCTCGTCCGTAGGTGGTTTTGCTGCTGCAACGAGCTAGCGGGGAAACGGACACACTAGCGAGGCGCTACGAGGTGCGGTGAGTGCGTTACCGGAGTGACGCCGGCGACGAGTTTGGCGGCGGTCGGAGCTCATGGACACGGTAGGGCGACACAGAGACGACGGTAGCTACGGCTACGGCGGCGGCTGCTTCGGCCATGGCAAAGGGGAACGAGGGAGAGAGGCAGGCGGAGTGTGAGGTGTCCAGGGGGTCGGGGGCGCGGCGTGGAGGTCGTCCAGCCCGTCCAGCGGCGAAGCGGCAAGTAGGAGGTGGTGCACGGCGGTGCTCGCGCGTCGGGCACGCGCCCGTCCTCCTGGCAAAGGGGGAAGATGACAGGGGAGGAGGCGGTGGTGGGCTGGGCCAGTTGGCTGGGCTGCCAGCTGGGCCAGCTAGGTGGCTGCACAGGTGAGGTAAGCCCAGGTAAGTTCTAACCATTTCTTTTTCTGGTTTTATTTATTTTCTATTATTTCTGTATCTTTAGGGCTTTATTAAAAATGCCATGGCATTTCCAAAAATCATAAAATTAATCATGGCTACTGCTTAGAATAAATCCAACAGTAAACATTTTAGTTTATGATTATTTGAGCATTTAAAATATTTTATAGCATTTAAATGCCCAAATGCAAATACTATATGAATTAATCCAATGACCTTAAGATGTCCTAGAAAAATGAGCACCATTTTTGTCAAAGGTTTTAACCCAAAACAAAATGGGTGGGCTTTTTAGAAGGGCATTTCAGGTTCATTGGAAAAGTTTTTAGTAAACCCTAGTTGTTCCAGGGGGGGTGCTGGGGGTTCTATCATCCCCATTTCATCTTTCTAGGAAAATTAAACATGATGCAATCACTCTAATGCATGAACTAGCTAGGGTGTGACAACTCACCCCCACTCAAAAGAATCTCGTCCCGAGATTTAGGATCCGTTGGGAAGAAAGTGGGGTACTCGAGTCAAAGACGATCCTCCCTTTCCCAAGTGGCTTCTTTCTCGGAATGGTGTGACCATTGAACCTTGAGAAACTTGATGTTATGGCGTCGAGTGGTACGCTCAGCTTGATCAAGGATACGAACGGGATATTCCCGATATGAGAGATTATCTTGTAGATCAAGCATTTCGTGGTCCACTCCACGGATAAGATCCGCAAAGCAACGCCTAAGTTGAGAAACATGGAAGACATCGTGAACTCTGGAAAGATGCGGAGGTAGTTCCAATTGGTAGGCAACTCCTTTTTTGGCAAGAATGCAAAAGGGTCCAATGTAACGAGGAGCCAATTTGCCTTTGATACCGAAACGATGGGTTCCCTTTAACGGAGTAACCCGAAGGTAAGCCTTCTCGCCGACTTCATAAGTCATGAGCTTATGTTTACGATCATATTGGCTCTTTTGACGAGATTGGGCTGTTTTCAATTTCTCATGAATAACACGAACCTGCTCTTCTGCTTCCTGAATCATATCCGGGCCAAAGAGTTGTCTTTCCCCGGTTTCTGACCAATTAAGAGGCGTTCGACATTTTCGCCCGTAGAGAACTTCGAAAGGAGCTTTGCCCAAGCTAGCTTGATAACTATTGTTATAAGCAAACTCCGCGAATGGAAGGTGTCAGTGTCAAAACCAGCGGATCTCGGGTAGGGGGTCCCGAACTGTGCGTCTAAGATCGATGGTAACAGGAGGCAGGAGACACAATGTTTACCCAGGTTCGGGCCCTCTTGATGGAGGTAAAACCCTACATCCTGCTTGATTAATATTGATGATATGGGTAGTACAAGAGTAGATCTACCACGAGATCGGAGAGGCTAAATCCTAGAAGCTAGCCTATGGTATGATTGTATGTATATATCTATCGACTAGCTTGGCCTCGGTTTATATAATGCACCAGAGGCCTAGGATAACAAGAGTCCTAGCTGAATACGCCGGTGGGGAGTAGTCCTTGTCTTGATCGCCAAGTCTTGTGGAATCTTCCTTGTATGCGGCAGCTATCCAAACTGGCCCATGAGTATACGACCATGGGGGTCTTCGGCCCAATCTAACAGATCGGGAGATGACGTGGTGAGTACCCCCTAGTCCAGGACACCGTCAGAAGGCATTTCTCCCAATCCGTTCCGAATGAGATGACAGAAGCTCGGAGCATATCCTCCAGAATTTGATTGACTCGCTCTACTTGACCACTTGGTTGGGGTGGAAGGCGGTGCTAAATGAGAGATGAGTTCCCATAGCATTTTGGAAACTTTCCCAAAATCGAGAGGTGAAGAGACTCCCACGGTCTGAGTTAATTTCCAATGGGACACCATGAAGAGACACTATTCGGGAGATGTATAAATCAGCTAGCTGGCTAGCGGTGATACTCTCACGAACAGGTAGGAAATGGGCTACTTTGGAAAGACGATCGATCACGACGAAGATAGCATTATTCCCTCTCTTGGTCCTGGGAAACCCAGTAATGAAATCCATACTGATTTTATCCCATTTCCACTCAGGAATAGCCAAAGGTTGAAGGGTGCCAGCAGGCCGTTGATGCTCTGCTTTAACACGACGACAGACGTCGCAACTAGCAATGTATTGAGCAATTTCTCTCTTCATCCTAGTCCACCAAAACCTCTGGCGTAGGTCTTGATACATTTTAGTACTACCGGGATGAATGGTGAGAGGGGATTCATGAGCTTCCTTAAGAATCAGCTGCCTCAGGTTTCGTGCTTTGCGAACCACTAAGCGGTTTCCAATGTATACGACACCTTGATCATCAACGGAGAAACAATTCGCCACTCCTTTCTTAATGTTTCTCTTAATATGGGAGATTCCCGGATCTACCTTCTGTGCCTTGATGATCTGATCCGTAAGGGTAGGTTTCACCACCAGGGTGGATAGGAATCCTTGAGGAACAATGTGAAGGTTAAGATTACAAAATTCCTCGTGCAGAAGTGGTTGACTTTGTTGTAACATCAGGTTGTTACAATAAGATTTACGACTTAGCGCATCAGCCATGACATTGGCTTTGCCCGGGGTGTAAGTTATTCCTAAGTCGTAATCCAAGATCAACTCGACCCAACGTCTTTGCCTGAGATTCAAATCCGGTTGGGTGAAAATATATTTCAGACTTTGGTGATCAGTGAAGATCTCGCAACGATTACCGAGAAGGTAATGTCGCCATGTTTTAAGTGCATGGACTACAGCTACAAGCTCTAGATCATGTGTGGGATAACTTTCCTCATGTGGGTGTAATTGCCGTGAGGCATAGGCAATTACCTGACGATCTTGCATGAGTATGCAAGCTAGTCCTTGTCGCGAGGCGTCGCAATAGATAATAAAGTCCTTGGAGAAATCTGGTGGTACCAATACGGGAGCAGATGTCAGGCGTCTTTTCAGTTCCTGAAAGCTGAACTCACACTGCGGGGTCCACTCGAACTTTTTATCTTTCTTGAGGAGTTCAGTTAGGGGTTTAGCAACCTTGGAGAAATTCTTGACGAAGCGACGGCAATAACTCGCTAGGCCAAGGATGCTCCGAACTTGCTTGACCGTTTCAGGAGGAGTCCAATCAAGGACGGCTTGAACTCGCTCGAGATTGACAGCAATACCCTTACCAGAGATTACATGGCCTAGATAGGTCACTTCTGGCAACCAAAATTCACACTTGGAGAATTTGGCATAAAGGCGATGCTCTCGAAGTTTCATCAATACCAGCCTTAGATGTTCGGCATGTTCCTCCTCACTCTTGGAGTAGATGAGTATATCATCGAGGTATACTACGACGAATTTATCCAAATACTCCATGAACACCGAGTTCATTAACCGAGAAAAGGTGGCTGGGGCATTGGTTAAACCGAAGGACATGACGGTGTACTCGTATTGGCCATAGCGGGTAACAAAGGCCGTTTTGGGAATGTCCCCGTTTCTGATTTTGATTTGATGGTAGCCCAACCTCAAATCCATCTTGGAAAAGACCGAGGATCCGATGAGCTGGTCATATAGATCGTTGATCCTGGGGAGCGGATACTTGTTCTTGATAGTGACCAAGTTGACAGGTCGGTAATCTACGACCATCCAATCCGTTCCATCCTTCTTCTTGACGAAGAGGACGAGGCAAGCCTAAGGGGAGGAACTAGGACGGATGAAACCCCTTTTCAAGGACTCATCCAGTTGGTTCTTAAGCTCGGCTAGTTCTAAGGGTGCCATATTATAGGGTCTCCTAGAAATTGGAACGGTTCCTGGAACAAGGTCTATCACAAACTCGACATCCCTGTCAGGTGGAACACTTGGCAGTTCTTCTGGAAAGACATCCGGAAAGTCTCGGACTACCGGAATATCTTCAAGGTCTGGAAGGGGGTTGGCATTTAGGGAGTAAAGCTGGCGCTTGGCCACTCGAGTTAAGACATTGGCTGTCTTGCCCGATGGGTGAGTAAGTTGAACGGTTCTAGTGGAACAATTAATTTTAGCATAATGAGCTGACATCCAGTCCATACTCAAGATGATGTTTATGTCCGAGGACTTGAGAGCTATTAAGGATGCAAGGAAGACAAGTCTATCGACAAGAATTTCATTCCCATGGCTTACTCTAGAAGTTTGCCATTTGGAACCCGGGGTTTGAATTACCATGGAAGTGGGCATGTCACAGAATGTCGTGTTATGCAATCGAGCGTAGCTCTCAGATATGAATGAATGAGATGCTCCAGTATCAAAAAGAACAGATGCCAGATGGAAATTAACAAGGAGCGTACCAAGGACGGCGTTAGGATCATAGTGAGCCTCCTCTGCTGAGACATAGTTGACATGGCCACGTGTAGTGGTGGCTGGCTTGGCATAGAATGTCTTTCCCGTTGGCTTATCATGGCCAATGGACTTTCCAGACTGATTGGGGTTGTTGTTCTGGGGACACTATCGACTGTAGTGACCCGGCTCTCCACACTTGAAACATGTCAAAACATTGGGGCGTGGAGCAGCTAGCAGTGGGGCCACCATAGGGCTTAGATGGTGCAAACTGCTGGTTGGGGCGAGGCGCCTCAAAGGATCGCCTCGGAATGAACATGGGTGGCAGTTCCGTGCTTGGAATCCACACCTGGTGCTTCTGAGATCCAGAGCCGGATGAAGAACCAAAATGACGAGTGTGCTTGCATGAAGCGTCATAGTCAGACCGGCCTGTCTCAGCACTGATGGCTTTATTGACCAGCTTCTGGAAGGAGGTGCACTCGTGCAGACGAAGATCGCGGCGAAGCTCGAGGCTAAGTCCCTTGCGGAACCTTGCCTGCTTCTTAGCGTCGGTGGATACCTCTTCAGGAGCATATCGTGCCAGATTCCCAAATTCACGACTATATGCATCCACAGTCAGTCTTCCTTGGGTGAAATTGCAGAACTCTTCCCTCTTGCGATCTATGAGACCTTCCGGGATGTGATGCTCATGGAAAGCCTCACTAAATTCAACCCAAGTAGTGATTTTGCCGACCGGGCGCATAGCCTCAAAGTTTTCCCACCAAAGGCTAGCAGGGCCTTCGAGGTGATAGGCAGCATAGGTAACCTAATCAGCTTCGGCTACGTTGGCAGAACGTAGCTTGTGGGTGATGCTGCGAAGCCAGTCCTCCGTGTCGAGGGGCTCGACGGAATGATTAAACTTTGGTGGGTACAACTTGATAAAGTCATTGATTGACACCAAGTCATTTCGCTGATGCCGTGCAGTGTTCTGCTCAATCCGCTCCCGCAAGCGTTTAGTCTCACGCTTGTTTCTTTCCGCCTCCAGCATAACTTCGGCTAGAGAAGGCGGGTGAGGTAGATTTTCACCGCTAGCTGCACTAGCTTCCCCCTGCCCCGGGGCAGCAGGGTTGCTGCGGGTGTTGACCATCCTAGGAAAAACAAGACAACGGTTTAGACAAGGATGGCACAAACTTAGCAAGGAAGTGGAGAATGTAATGGATAACATGGAATGCTAAGATGTTCATTGCACGACATGGTAATATAGAAACTTCCATATATATAACATTGGTCATACACACCGTACATAGTTTAGTACAAGCCCATGCTAGAGTACAACTACGGTGAAAGACATTACATCTCATCGGAGGCATTCCAAGCTCCGATACATTATTTTTCTACACCTCTGGAGCGTGATACACACCAAGTCGTATCCCACGGTCACGCAGGACTATGGAGATTACGACTATTATAGTACTAGTGAAACTACTACTAGCAGCTCCATAGTAATCCTCATAAAAGTCACCACCAAAGCCTGGAAGTGGAACATGATCATCTGGGAATGGACGGTCCTACGGAGCCTGTGGACCATAGGGGCTCGGATGTGGCCTTGGTCCCACAGGCGGTGGCAGATGGGGACCACCAGGTGGGGTGATGCCTCCTACATCGCGCCACTCCATACAATCTGGCAATCCAGACCGCACCGGGTACATGTCCCTCATGTCCATGTATCCTGCCTGCACCGCAGGTGCAAACCGAGTCAAAGTGGCCCAATGATCAAAATGAGTGTGGAAAAGCTCCATACACAAGGCCCGATTTTCACGGTCCTTATCCTCGAGCATCTCGGCAGTGGTGCGGAGTAGTGACTCCTCATGTGTAGAGTCATAGTACAAAGCCTGATAGTACCCCTGTGCTCCAGGGAGTGAGGCTGGCATGTAACGGAAATCGGTATTCTGAAGCAAGGCAGTCCTGGCTCGAATGATAGTCATGATTGAATAGTCTGCATCCTACAGAGACATCTCAATAGTGACCCCAAGTCCATAGGAACAGTGAAGGGGTTCAGTGGCTCCAAGATAAGAGGGATATATCCTGACGGTACAAAGGTACTGGCTCTGGTTGAAGTCTCTGAATTGCTCCTCGACGGTATATTCCGGATACCACCGATAGCCTGACTCGACCATCACTCGAACCAACATGGCCGTGTGGCCGGGCACATCGAGGCACCGGGTCAGACGAACCACTTGAGTTTGGGAACGGGTGGCCATCTGAAAGCATAGAATAATGCAAAGGCATTAGAATTTTCTAGGGGAAATCGGACAGCATAACGGCTGTAAATGCTCAGAAAAAGATTTGAGACATCCACAACAGTTTGCAATACCACTCAACAACATCATATCAAGGTTCTGATTCAACTAACAACATACTAAAAGTAGTAGAAACTGTACCGAGGCTTGTAACAACAATCCTATAAGCTACTACGGATTAGTAACACGTGAACCTGATAGAAGGAGAGAGCCTAGTCCTTAACCCACGTAGAATGAGAAGAAAATGAATCGGATCAGAGGGCATAAGGTAAAGGAGTAAAAGAGCCTTACGTTCCCTCCCACAACCAATTCCCCTACATATAACTAAAGCATTTCTAGACTCGACATCGACCAGTTTGACTCAACGAACCTACAGGCAGTCCGGCTCTGATGCCAACGCTGTCAGGACCCCGATTCCAAGTCACATCGATCTAGCCGGTAACACCTCATATCACTTTGCAGCCTCACGCACGGTATCCCCATGGGTGTCGCCTTACCATGGCTTGGGACCGTTTGCGCCTTTTGGCTCACGTATATGACAGTGTCGCTAGCATCCATATGACAGAGAACCCGGGCCGACATGGCTAGTCGTGAACCCAAAGCGGCACAGACCTATGGGGACAGGCATACATGAATCACATCGAACATGTCGGTCATCAGCGTGTGAATCTGGGCTATAGCATTGGGCTAACAGGACTCCGGGGAACCCAGGCTGTAGCAGGCTAGGCAGGACTCCGGATGTCACCGCGTGACATTTCCCCGAAGGGACAGACATAGGAACGAAGTGAAACACATGCCGGCCAGTCAAGTGTCATGAGTAGTAGTGCTGGGCTAGCAGGACTCCGGTGAACCGGGCTGTAGCGGACTACTATGGCTCGAGGAGCACTAGACTACATTTCCCCATAAGAGAGGCTGCCAAGGATAAACAACTAGATTGTAGGATCCCACACATACCAAGCTATTCAATCATACACACAATATGCTCGATATGTGCAAATACAACATGGCATCACAATAAAACTCTACAACTCAAGTACTTTATTTAAAGGCTCCAGAGAGCCATACATAACATGTTCATACAGGTAGGGGTCACATGTGAAGGAAATATGCCCTAGAGGCAATAATAAAGTTATTATTTATTTCCTTATATCATGATAAATGTTTATTATTCATGCTAGAATTGTATTAACCGGAAACATAATACATGTGTGAATACATAGACCAACAGAGTGTCACTAGTATGCCTCTACTAGACTAGCTCGTTAATCAAAGATGGTTATGTTTCCTAACCATGAACAAAGAGTTGTTATTTGATTAACGAGGTCACATCATTAGTTGAATGATCTGATTGACATGACCCATTTCATTAGCTTAGCACCCGATCGTTTAGTATGTTGCTATTGCTTTTTTCATGACTTATACATGTTCCTGTAACTATGAGATTATGCAACTCCCGTTTACCGGAGGAACACTTTGGGTACTACCAAACGTCACAACGTAACTGGGTGATTATAAAGGAGTACTACAGGTGTCTCCAATGGTAGATGTTGGGTTGGCGTATTTCGAGATTAGGATTTGTCACTCTGATTGTCGGAGAGGTATCTCTGGGCCCTCTCGGTAATACACATCACATAAGCCTTGCAAGCATAATAACTAAGATGTTAGTTATGAGAGGATGTATTACGGAACGAGTAAAGAGACTTGCCAGTAATGAGATTGAACTAGGTATTGGATACCGATGATCGAATCTCGGGCAAGTAACATACCGATGACAAAGGGAACAACGTATGTTGTTATGCGGTCTGACCGATAAAGATCTTCGTAGAATATGTAGGAGCCAATATGGGCATCCAGGTCCCGCTATTGGTTATTGACCGGAGACATGTCTCGGTCATGTCTACATTGTTCTCGAACCGTAGGGTCCGCACGCTTAACGTTACGATGACAGTTATTATGAGTTTATGCATTTTGATGTACCGAAGGTTGTTCGGAGTCCCGGATGAGATCACGGACATGACGAGGAGTCTCGAAAAGGTCGAGACGTAAAGATTGATATATTGGAAGCCTATGTTTGGGCACCGGAAGCGTTCCGGGTGAAATCGGGATTTTTCCGGATTACCGGGAGGGTTACCGGAACCCCCCGGGAGGTAAATGGGCCTATTGGGCCTTAGTGGAAAAGAGAGAAGAGGCAGCCCACACCTGGCCGGCACCCCCCCCCTTTCCCAAGTCCTAATAGGACTAGGAAAGGTGGGCCGGCCCCCTCTTTCTCCTTCCCCCCCAAGAATCCTAGTTGGAATAGGATTGGAGGGGAGGAGTCCTACTCCCGGTGGGAGTAGGACTCCCCCCTGCGCCTCCCTCCTAGCCGGCCGAACCCCCTGCCCCTGGCCTTTATATACGGGGGCAGGGGGCACCCCAAGACACACAAGTTAATCGTTCCTTAGCCGTGTGCGGTGCCCCCTGCCACCAAATTCCACCTCGATCATACCGTTACAGTGCTTAGGCGAAGCCCTGCGTCGGTAGTACATCAAGATCGTCACCACGCCGTCGTGCTGACGGAACTCTTCCTCGACGCTTTGCTGGATCGGAGCCCGAGGAACGTCATCGAGCTGAACGTGTGCTAAGAACTCGGAGGTGCCGGAGTAATGGTGCTTGGATCGGTCGGATCGGGAAGAAGACGTACGACTACTTCCTCTACGTTGTGTGATCGCTTCCGCAGTCGGTCTGCGTTGGTACGTAGACAACACTCTCCCCTCTCGTTGCTGTGCATCACCATGATCTTGCGTGTGCGTAGGAAAATTTTTGAAATTACTGCGTTCCCAACAGTGGCATCCGAGCCTAGGTTTTTATGGTTTGATGTTATTTGCACGAGTAGAACACAAGTGAGTTGTGGGCGATACAAGTCATACTGCCTACCAGCATGTCATACTTTGGTTCGGCGGTATTGTTGGACGAGACGATCCGGACCAACCTTACGCGTACTCTTACGCGAGACCGGTTCCCTCGACGTGCTATGCACACAGATGGCTTGCGGAAGACTGTCTCTCCAACTTTAGTTGAACCAAGTGTGACTACGCCCGGTCCTTGAGAAGGTTAAAACGGAGTCTATTTGACGAACTATCGTTGTGGTTTTGATGCGTAGGTGAGATGAGTTCTTACTTAAGCCCGTAGCAGCCACGTAAAACTTGCAACAACAAAGTAGAGGACGTCTAACTTGTTTTTGCAGGGCATGTTGTGATGTGATATGGTCAAGGCATGATGCTGATTTTATTGTATGAGATGATCATGTTTTGTAACCGAGTTATCGGCAACTGGCAGGAGCCATATGGTTGTCGCTTTATTGTATGCAATGCAATCGCGATGTAATGCTTTACTTTATTACTAAGCGGTAGTGATAGTCGTGGAAGCATAAGATTGGCGAGACGACAACGATGCTACGATGGAGATCAAGGTGTCGCGCCGGTGACGATGATGATCATGACGATGCTTCGGAGATGGAGATCACAAAGCACAAGATGATGATGGCCATATCATATCACTTATATTGATTGCATGTGATGTTTATCCTTTTATGCATCTTATCTTGCTTTGATTGACGGTAGCATTATAAGATGATCTCTCACTAAATTATCAAGAAGTGTTCTCCCTGAGTATGCACCGTTGCAAAAGTTCTTCGTGCTGAGACACCACGTGATGATCGGGTGTGATAGGCTCTACGTTCAAATACAACGGGTGCAAAACAGTTGCACACGCGGAATACTCAGGTTATACTTGACGAGCCAAGCATATACAGATATGGCCTCGGAACACGGAGACCGAAAGGTCGAGCGTGAATCATATAGTAGATATGATCAACATATTGATGTTCACCATTGAAAACTACTCCATCTCACGTGATGATCGGTTATGGTTTAGTTGATTTGGATCACGTAATCACTTAGAGGATTAGAGGGATGTCTATCTAAGTGGGAGTTCTTAAGTAAATTAACTGAACTTAAAAAATTATCATGAACTTAGTACCTGATAGTATCTTGCTTGTTTATGTTGATTGTAGATAGATGGCTCGTGCTGTTGTTCCGTTGAATTTTAATGCGTTCCTTGAGAAAGCTAAGTTGAAAGATGATGGTAGCAATTACACGGACTGGGTCCGTAACCTGAGGATTATCCTCATTGCTGCACAGAAGAATTACGTCCTGGAAGCACCGCTGAGTGCCAGGCCTGCTGCAAGAGCAACACCAGAAGTTATGAACGTCTGGCAGAGCAAAGCTGATGACTACTCA
Source organism: Triticum monococcum (assembly GCA_034509565.1). Classification (NCBI taxonomy): domain Eukaryota; kingdom Viridiplantae; phylum Streptophyta; class Magnoliopsida; order Poales; family Poaceae; genus Triticum; species Triticum monococcum. Next base: position 141,813,384 of record CM067841.1, on the reverse strand, counting down.
ATAGTTCAGTGTGCCATGCTTTACGGCTTAGAACCGGGACTTCAACGACGTTTTGAACGTCATGGAGCATATGAGATGTTCCAGGAGTTGAAGTTAATATTTCAAGCAAATGCCCGGATTGAGAGATATGAAGTCTCCAATAAGTTCTATAGCTGCAAAATGGAGGAGAACAGTTCTGTCAGTGAGCATATACTCAAAATGTCTGGGTATAATAATCACTTGATTCAATTGGGAGTTACACTTCCGGATGATTGCGTCATTGACAGAATTCTCCAATCACTGCCACCAAGCTACAAGAGCTTTGTGATGAACTATAATATGCAAGGGATGAACAAGACTATTCCCGAGCTCTTCGCTATGCTGAAAGCTGCGGAGGTAGAAATCAAGAAGGAGCATCAAGTGTTGATGGTTAACAAAACCACTAGTTTCAAGAAAAAGGGCAAAGGGAAGAAGAAAGGGAACTTCAAGAAGAACGGCAAGCAAGTTGCTGCTCAAGAGAAGAAACCCAAGTCTAGACCTAAGCCTGAAACTGAGTGCTTCTACTGCAAGCAGACTGGTCACTGGAAGCGGAACTGCCCCAAGTATTTGGCGGATAAGAAGGATGGCAAGGTGAACAAAGGTATATGTGATATACATGTTATTGATGTGTACCTTACTAATGCTCGCAGTAGCACCTGGGTATTTGATACTGGTTCTGTTGCTAATATTTGCAACTCGAAACAGGGACTACAGAATAAGCGGACACTAGCAAAGGACGAGGTGACGATGCGCGTGGGAAACGGTTCCAAAGTCGATGTGATCACGGTCGGCACGCTACCTCTACATCTACCTTCGGGATTAATATTAGACCTAAATAATTGTTATTTGGTGCCAGCGTTGAGCATGAACATTATATCTGGATCTTGTTTGATGCGATACGGTTATTCATTTAAATCAGAGAATAATGGTTGTTCTATTTATATGAGTAATATCTTTTATGGTCATGCACCCTTGAAAAGTGGTCTATTCTTATTGAATCTCGATAATAGTAATACACATATTCATAATGTTGAAGCCAAAAGATGCAGAGTTGATAATGATAGTGCAACTTATTTGTGGCACTGCCGTTTAGGTCATATCGGTGTAAAGCGCATGAAGAAACTCCATGCTGATGGGCTTTTGGAACCACTTGATTATGAATCACTTGGTACTTGCGAACCGTGCCTCATGGGCAAGATGACTAAAACACCGTTCTCCGGTACTATGGAGAGAGCAACAGATTTATTGGAAATCATACATACCGATGTATGTGGTCCGATGAATATTGAGGCTCGTGGCGGATATCGTTATTTTCTCACCTTCACAGATGATTTAAGCAGATATGGGTATATCTACTTAATGAAACATAAGTCTGAAACATTTGAAAAGTTCAAGGAATTTCAGAGTGAAGTTGAAAATCATCGTAACAAGAAAATAAAGTTTCTACGATCTGATCGTGGAGGAGAATATTTGAGTTACGAGTTTGGTGTACATTTGAAAAATTGTGGAATAGTTTCGCAACTCACGCCACCCGGAACACCACAACGTAATGGTGTGTCCGAACGTCGTAATCGTACTTTACTAGATATGGTGCGATCTATGATGTCTCTTACTGATTTACCGCTATCATTTTGGGGTTATGCTTTAGAGACGGCCGCATTCACGTTAAATAGGGCACCATCTAAATCCGTTGAGACGACGCCTTATGAACTATGGTTTGGCAAGAAACCAAAGTTGTCGTTTCTTAAAATTTGGGGCTGCGATGCTTATGTGAAAAAGCTTCAACCTGATAAGCTCGAACCCAAATCGGAGAAGTGTGTCTTCATAGGATATCCAAAGGAAACTATTGGATACACCTTCTATCACAGATCCGAAGGCAAGACTTTTGTTGCTAAATTCGGAAACTTTCTTGAGAAGGAGTTTCTCTCGAAAGAAGTGAGTGGGAGGAAAGTAGAACTTGACGAGGTAACTGTACCTACTCCGTTATTGGGAAATAGTACATCACAGAAAACTGTTTCTGTGAGACCTACACCAATAAGAGAGGAAGTTAATGATGATGATCATGAAACTTTAGATCAAGATACTACTGTACCTCGTAGATCAACCAGAGTAAGATCCGCACCAGAGTGGTACGGTAATCCTGTTCTGGAAGTCATGCTACTAGATCATGATGAACCTACGAACTATGAAGAAGCGATGGTGAGCCCAGATTCCGCAAAGTGGCTTGAAGCCATGAAATCTGACATGGGATCCATGTATGAGAACAAAGTTTGGACTTTGGTTGACTTGCCCGATGATCGGCAAGCAATAGAGAATAAATGGATCTTTAAGAAAAAGACTGACGCTGATGGTAATGTTACTGTCTACAAAGCTCGACTTGTCGCAAAAGGTTTTCGACAAGTTCAAGGAGTTGACTACGATGAGACTTTCTCACCCGTAGCGATGCTTAAGTCTGTCAGAATCATGTTAGCAATTGCCGCATTTTATGATTATGAAATTTGGCAAATGGATGTAAAAACTGCATTCCTGAATGGATTTCTGGAAGAAGAGTTGTATATGATGCAACCAGAAGGTTTTGTCGATCCAAAAGGAGCTAACAAAGTGTGCAAACTCCAGCGATCCATTTATGGACTGGTGCAAGCATCTCGGAGTTGGAATAAACGCTTTGATAGTGTGATCAAAGCATTTGGGTTTATACAGACTTTTGGAGAAGCCTGTATTTACAAGAAAGTGAGTGGGAGCTCTGTAGCATTTCTGATATTATATGTGGATGACATATTACTCATTGGAAATGATATAGAATTTCTGGATAGCATAAAGGGATACTTGAATAAAAGTTTTTCGATGAAAGACCTCGGGGAAGCTACTTACATATTAGGCATAAAGATCTATAGAGATAGATCAAAACGCTTAATTGGAATTTCACAAAGCACATACCTTGACAAGATTTTGAAGAAGTTCAAAATGGATCAAGCAAAGAAAGGGTTCTTGCCTGTATTGCAAGGTGTGAAGTTGAGTCAGACTCAATGCCCGACCACTGCAGAAGATAGAGAGAAAATGAAAGATGTTCCCTATGCTTCAGCCATAGGCTCTATCATGTATGCAATGCTGTGTACCAGACCTGATGTGTGCCTTGCTATAAGTTTAGCAGGGAGGTACCAAAGTAATCCAGGGGTGGATCACTGGACAGCGGTCAAGAACATCCTGAAGTACCTAAAAAGGACTAAGGATATGTTTCTCGTATATGGAGGTGACAAAGAGCTCACCGTAAGAGGTTACGTTGATGCAAGCTTTGACACTGATCCGGACGATTCTAAATCGCAAACCGGATACGTGTTTACTTTAAACGGTGGAGCTGTCAGTTGGTGCAGTTCTAAACAAAGCGTCGTAGCGGGATCTACATGTGAAGCGGAGTACATAGCTGCTTCGGAAGCAGCGAACGAAGGAGTCTGGATGAAGGAGTTCATATCCGATCTAGGTGTCATACCTAGTGCATCAGGTCCAATGAAAATCTTCTGTGACAATACTGGTGCAATTGCCTTGGCAAAGGAATCCAGATTTCACAAAAGAACCAAACACATCAAGAGACGCTTCAACTCCATCCGGGATTTAGTCCAGGTGGGAGACATAGAGATTTGCAAGATACATACGGATCTGAATGTTGTAGACCCGTTGACTAAGCCTCTTCCACGAGCAAAACATGATCAGCACCAAGGCTCCATGGGTGTTAGAATCATTACTGTGTAATCTAGATTATTGACTCTAGTGCAAGTGGGAGACTGAAGGAAATATGCCCTAGAGGCAATAATAAAGTTATTATTTATTTCCTTATATCATGATAAATGTTTATTATTCATGCTAGAATTGTATTAACCGGAAACATAATACATGTGTGAATACATAGACCAACAGAGTGTCACTAGTATGCCTCTACTAGACTAGCTCGTTAATCAAAGATGGTTATGTTTCCTAACCATGAACAAAGAGTTGTTATTTGATTAACGAGGTCACATCATTAGTTGAATGATCTGATTGACATGACCCATTTCATTAGTTTAGCACCCGATCGTTTAGTATGTTGCTATTGCTTTTTTCATGACTTATACATGTTCCTGTAACTATGAGATTATGCAACTCCCGTTTACCGGAGGAACACTTTGGGTACTACCAAACGTCACAACGTAACTGGGTGATTATAAAGGAGTACTACAGGTGTCTCCAATGGTAGATGTTGGGTTGGCGTATTTCGAGATTAGGATTTGTCACTCTGATTGTCGGAGAGGTATCTCTGGGCCCTCTCGGTAATACACATCACATAAGCCTTGCAAGCATAATAACTAAGATGTTAGTTATGAGAGGATGTATTACGGAACGAGTAAAGAGACTTGCCAGTAACGAGATTGAACTAGGTATTGGATACCGACGATCGAATCTCGGGCAAGTAACATACCGATGACAAAGGGAACAACGTATGTTGTTATGCGGTCTGACCGATAAAGATCTTCGTAGAATATGTAGGAGCCAATATGGGCATCCAGGTCCCGCTATTGGTTATTGACCGGAGACGTGTCTCGGTCATGTCTACATTGTTCTCGAACCGTAGGGTCCGCACGCTTAACGTTACGATGACAGTTATTATGAGTTTATGCATTTTGATGTACCGAAGGTTGTTCGGAGTCCCGGATGAGATCACGGACATGACGAGGAGTCTCGAAAAGGTCGAGACGTAAAGATTGATATATTGGAAGCCTATGTTTGGGCACCGGAAGCGTTCCGGGTGAAATCGGGATTTTTCCGGATTACCGGGAGGGTTACCGGAACCCCCCCGGGAGGTAAATGGGCCTATTGGGCCTTAGTGGAAAAGAGAGAAGAGGCAGCCCACACCTGGCCGGCGCCCCCCCCCTTTCCCAAGTCCTAATAGGACTAGGAAAGGTGGGCCGGCCCCCTCTTTCTCCTTCCCCCCCAAGAATCCTAGTTGGAATAGGATTGGAGGGGAGGAGTCCTACTCCCGGTGGGAGTAGGACTCCCCCCTGCGCCTCCCTCCTAGCCGGCCGAACCCCCTGCCCCTGGCCTTTATATACGGGGGCAGGGGGCACCCCAAGACACACAAGTTAATCGTTCCTTAGCCGTGTGCGGTGCCCCCTGCCACCAAATTCCACCTCGATCATACCGTTACAGTGCTTAGGCGAAGCCCTGCGTCGGTAGTACATCAAGATCGTCACCACGCCGTCGTGCTGACGGAACTCTTCCTCGACGCTTTGCTGGATCGGAGCCCGAGGAACGTCATCGAGCTGAACGTGTGCTAAGAACTCGGAGGTGCCGGAGTAACGGTGCTTGGATCGGTCGGATCGGGAAGAAGACGTACGACTACTTCCTCTACGTTGTGTGATCGCTTCCGCAGTCGGTCTGCGTTGGTACGTAGACAACACTCTCCCCTCTCGTTGCTGTGCATCACCATGATCTTGCGTGTGCGTAGGAAAATTTTTGAAATTACTGCGTTCCCCAACAACATGACCCAACAATCAAGTCATACAAGCATACAAGCGCATGCGGAAGCAAATAGTCTGAGTAGAGACACTAGAAAGAAAGAAGGCTTGTCGAAGCCTGTCTATCTACAAAGGGCCCTCCATGGCCAGGATCACCACCTGGGTGGCAAGTTACTCATCGATGTCAAGGTCTACATAAAACCCATCGGAGGGGCGGTGTTGTCGTCTGAAAACAGTAATTAAAGCAACATGAGTACAAAGGTACTCAACAAGTCTTACAACAGAACCTACTATACATGCTCATTCTCAAGAAGGTGGTGGAGTTATTGCAGCAAGCCAGCTTTGACTCTTGGCTAAGCTATCCTAGCCCACCCCTAGGGTCAGCGCTACGCACGGCCGCCAACACATAACCTACAAACACCAGAAACTAGTTGCAACTCCTAGACAGAGTACTAGGGTGATTAAGAAGCCGAGAGGGTCCATTGGTTTTGGGCCTAATGTATGGTAGTAACTGAATCTTAAATCACACATACAGATCTCAGTTCTTAGGGACGGCCTTAATGAAACAACCCACCATGTACTCCTACATGGCCTCTCATCGATACCTTTACCAAATCAAGTTCAACACATCCCTCACATTACCGACATAGTCATTTCACTCTAGCCCATCACCTAGATGAACCAGACCTGACTCAACTCTAAGCATAGCAGGCATAGCAAGGTAGGAAACACATACATGGCTCAATCAACTCCTACACATGCTAGTGGGTTTCATCTAGTTACATTGGCAATGACAGGTCATGCAGAGGATAAGGGTTCAACTACCATAGCACACAGCAGTTTGAAATGTTGTTGTCTTAATGCAGTAAACGAGAGCAGAGGCGAGAACATGGGATTGTATCGATATGATCAATGGGGCTAGAGGGAGTCCTGGATTAGGGGGTGTTCGGATGGTCGGACTATACCTTTAGCCGGACTCCTGGACTATGAAGATACAAGATTGAAGACTTCGTCCCATGTCCGGAAGGGACTTTCCTTGGCGTAGAAGGCAAGCTTGGCGATACGGATATGTGGATCTCCTACCATTGTAACCAACTCTATGTAACCCTAACCCTATCCGGTGTCTAAATAAACCGGAGGGTTTTAGTCTGTAGGACAACACATTCATACACAACAATCATACCATAGGCTAGCTTCTAGGGTTTAGCCTCTCTGATCTCGTGGTAGATCTACTCTTGTACTACCCATCATCAATATTAATCAAGCAGGACGTAGGGTTTTACCTCCATCAAGAGGGCCCGAACCTGGGTAAAGCTTCATGTCCCTTGCCTCCTGTTACCATCCGGCCTAGATGCACAGTTCGGGACCCCCTACCCGAGATCCACCGGTTTTAACACCGACAGGGCTACTTGCCTGATGGAGTAGTAGTAGGATACTACCCTTCAGCTGGATACTCGGAAATATCCTCGGAGGCAGAACCTACCACGAAAGACACCACAGAATACATTCATCACATGGCAATATGCAACAATATGATCCATGCTATGACATGGCAATATGAGATGTCCTGCCTAATGCAATGTGAAACAAGTTGAAATGGGTCCATTTGAATCAAAGATTCAAATGGAAGCTTAAGTTCTTATGCATTATAAGTGTATTAGCTTGTTTCACCTAAACAGCAAGGTTAAAGTGTTTTGTCATGCATGAAACCATTACAGATGGAAAGATTGGATTTTTCTGATCATTTTTCATATATAATTTGTTTGATTTGGAGCTATGGTTGATTTTCTATGATTTTTAGAAGTTTTGGCTATTTTCTGGAATTTCCTATATAAGAATAAATCCAGAAAATAAATAACTGCGTCAGCGCTGTGTCACTGTGACGTCGGCGGGTCAAAGGCGCCAGCCCAGGTCAAACCTGACTGGTGGGCCCCACCTGTCAGTGTCATAGTCTAACTAACTTTTAGTTAGTCCTAATCCTAACTTAATTAGTAGGCGGGTCCCATCTGTCATAGACTAGGGGGTCAAACTGGGCCCACCTGGGTTAACTCAGTCAGCGGGGGTCAAACCCCTGGTCAGCAGGGACAATCCCGCCGGCATTGAGTCGCCGGCGAGGCCGAGACGGCGGAGAGCGTCGGAAACGCTGCTCCGGCCACGGTTCGATGCGCGGGTGGGTGCTACAGGTAGATGGTGATGTGGCACATCCAACGGTGGCGTTGGTTGGTGCTGAGGTGGCCGGGAACGACGACGGTGTCGAGCCGGGCGGCGGCCGGAGCTCGGCCGTAGGTGGTTTTGCTACTGCGGCGAGCTAGCAGGGAAACGGACGCACTAGCGAGGCGCTACGAGGTGCGGTGACTGTGTTAGGCACCCGCGCCTGACCAAATGGTCACCGGAGTGACGCCGGTGACGAGTTTGGCAGCGGCCAGAGCTCGTGGACATGGTAGGGCGGCGCAGAGATGACGGTGGCTACGGCTACAGCGGCGGGACGGCGGCGGCTGCTTCGGCCATGGCGAAGGGGAACGAGGGAGAGAGGCAGGGGGAGTGTTAGGTGTCCGGGGGGTCGGGGGCGCGACGTGGAGGTCGTCCAGCCCGTCCAGTGGCGAAGCGGCAAGAAGGAGGTGGCGCACGGCGGTGCGCGCGTGTCGGGCACGCGCCCGTCCTCCTGGCAAAGGGGGAAGACGACAGGGGAGGAGGCGGTGGTGGGCTGGGCCAGTTGGCTGGGCTGCCAGCTGGGCCGGCCAGGTGGCTGCACACGTGAGGTAAGCCCAGGTAAGTTCTAACCCTTTCTTTTTCTGGTTTTATTTATTTTCTATTACTTCTGTATCTTTAGGGCTTTATTAAAAATGCCAGGGCATTTCCAAAAATCATAAAATTAATCAAGGCTACTGCTTAGAATAAATCCAATAGTAAACATTTTAGTTTATGATTATTTGAGCATTTAAAATATTTTATAGCATTTAAATGCCCAAATGCAAATACTATATGAATTAATCCAATGACCTTAAGATGTCCTAGAAAAATGTGCACCATTTTTGTCAAAGGTTTTAACCCAAAACAAAAAGGGTGGGGATTTTTAAAAGGGCATTTCAGGTTCATTGGAAAAGTTTTTAGTAAACCCTAGTTGTTCCAGGGGGGTGCTGGGGGTTCTATCATCCCCATTTCATATTTCTGGGAAAATTCAACATGATGCAATCACTCTAATGCATGAACTAGCTAGGGTGTGACAAGCCTTGAGTTTCTTACGGGCGGTTTGCTATTGGACAGCCTTCCCCTCGGCTTCGACCAAGGCCTTTCTAAGGGCCTCAACCTCGGCCGTCGCGTCTGTACAAATCATGGCAATTTGGTCATCACATACAATTTTCTTCTTTTTGAATATATAACAGGTTATTGCTTACCTTGTTTCTCCTGGAGCTGCCTCTTCGCTTGGCCCAGCTCCTCCTCGGCCTCCGCCTGTTTCTGCTTCAGTCCAGAAACTTCGGCAGTATGCGAGGCTATGGCTAGCAATGATGCCTGCATTTCAGAAAAATTAAGTTAGTTTCCTGTTAAAACGAGATTGATCCTTTGTCCGCCCTTTTCTTTCCGAACACTGGACAGTGTCTCAGGGGCTACTGGTCTACACTGGGATTTTCTCCTTGTTCGGCGTCTCTTACCTCAAAACCTATCAGCAAGCTGCTGCAGGCTTCGGTTAATCCGCTCTTGGCGGACTGTACCTTTTCGATCACCACGCCGATAAGGGCACGGTGCTCATCCATAATGGAAGCGCCTCGTAGCGCCTCCAGCAGGTTATCCGGTGCCCCTGGTTGGACAGGTGCCACCGGCGCAACATGCATCCCCCCTTTTGAAGGAGGGTGCGTGCTGGATTCCGGGGCCGCCTCGGTCTCCGGAATTGAGTCCGGTTGAGGGTCGAACTATGTGCGGCCCTCCCCGCCAGTCTCATTGGGGATTGAGTCCCCTTGGTGTCCGGCGACAGAGGTTTCGCCTTCGGGCGCCTCCCGAGCCTCTCCCCTGCCGGAGACAGTCCTTTGGGACATCACCTCCACATCCTCCTTGGTCTTGGGGGAGTGTGCGTCCGGCAGGGAGTCGCTAGCCATCGCCTTGGAATCCAGTGAGCCTCCTGACGAACATCACTGGGAGCTGTTATGGGCCCGACTACAATAACATTTTCCAATCATTTCAATACAATGAGGAGGAGAAACTTTATGGGCGGATAAGGTATTAGTACTTACAATGCGGCCCGAGGCTTAGCGCGGGGGCATCTCTCCGGACTATCATTAACGTCCCATGCGGAGTTACCCGCTAGGGAGCCCTTCCCCTTTTTGGGTGCCTCCGCCTCCAGAGTTGTGGAGGCCGCCCTCTTCTTACTCCCCCCATCGGGGGGAGAGTCTCTATCCTCCTCCTCCTCATCTGCGTCGTCTTCAGCGGTGGGGGAATGGGCCTTGTCTTCGGACGCCGCATCCGAAGTGCCCTTGCGGCGGGGTCCACTCCAGACCCCCTTGGCCTTTCCTGTGGCCTTCTTCTCTGGTGCCTTGTAAGGCACCGGCTCCAGCATCTTCGCTAAACGCGGAGTGACTAGCTCTTCGGGCAGGGGAGCCGGACACCGAATCTTCTTCGCCTGCTTCAGCCAGTACTGAAAAAGCAATGTTAATGAAAGCATTAGATATCACCCTTGAAACAAGCAAATAAGGGATGTGTTAAAAATAACATACCTCGTTGGGGAGGTGATTTATGTTGTGGCCACAATCCGAATCGGTGGCCGGCGATACCTCGTTGCCCTTAAAAAGCAACTTCTAGGCATCTTCATGAGTCGTTTCGAAGAGCCTCACCAAGGTATGGTGTTTCTTCGGGTTGAAGTCCCATAGAGGACGGCTTCGGCTCTAGCAGGGGAGGATCCGGCGCACTAGCATAGCTTGGATTATGTCGACGAGCTTGATATCCCTATCGATCATGCTTTGGATGCGCGTTTGCAGCACAATCAGCTCGCCCGACGGACACCAGTTTGGGCTCTTCTGGACCCAAGAGGTGAGCCGCACGGGAGTGCCGGAGTTGAATTTGGCAGCTGCGGCCCAGGTGGCGTCGCGGGGTTTGGTGATGTAGAACCATAGTTTCTGCCATTCCTTGACAGATTCCACGAATGTGCCTTTTGGCCAAGAAACATTGGTGAGCTTGCTCACCATTGCGCCCCCGCACTCTGCGTGGTGTCCATCCACCACCTTGGGCTTCACATTGAAGGTTTTGAGCCATAACCCGAAGTGGGGGTGGATGCTGAGGAAAGCCTCACACACGACGATGAACACCGAGATATTGAGGAAGGAGTTCGGGGATAGATCGTGGAAATCTATCCCGTAGTAGAACATAATCCTGCGGACGAAGGGGTGGAGTGGAAACCCTAGCCCGCGGAGGAAGTGGGGGATGAACACTACCCTCTCGTCGAGCTTCGGTGTGGGGATGATCTGTCCCTGGCCTGGAAGACGGTGGGCGATTTCCTTCGCCAGGTACCCGGCCGCCCGAAGCTCGGCGACGTTCTCCTCCTTAACGGAGGAGGCCATCCACTTGCCTTGACCTCCGGACCGGGACATGGTTGAGTGCTTTCTCGAGACTAGGGGAATGAGAACTTGGGCGCTCGAGCACAAGGACGGAGAGGTAGGAGGAAAGTGTGGGGGAAGAAGGAGGAATGTTATCTCCTTATAAGGGCGGTGAATATCGAATGCCCCCCCCCCCCGTTTGCCTTAAAATCCGCCTGCTCCCAAGGGCTGTGTAAACGGCACGGTTGGGTTACCCACGCCCATATTGATGGGAATCCCGTGATAAGGGGACATGATCTCTGCTTTGACAAGACATGTCAATGACAACCGCGTCTCGAAACATGGGGCGAAAACGGTTCGAAATTATGACCGGACAGGCGTGACGTCATATTACTAAAGTTGTCAGCAGATGGGACTTGTGTGTTATTCTATTCTCTCTATGGTTGTGTGTGGTGTGTTTTATAGGTCCGGACACGTTTGTTTCATTCGAAGACTATTTTTTGGAGTTCGGAAGGGGGAACCCGCCTTGCAATGCCGAAGACAGCCCTACGCGCCGGATACCTTGTCATTGAAGCCAGGTTCAGGTACTACTGAGGGAGTCCTAGACTAAGGGGTCCTCGGACGTCCGACCTGTTATCTACGGGCCGGACTGATGGGCTGTGAAGATATGAAGACCGAAGACTACACACGTGTCCGGATAGGACTCTCCTTGGCATGTGTCGGCGTCCTGGGAACGGGGGTCCCCATACTTGCCTACATGCGGCCCGCGGCGTGGCTGAGCCAGCAGGCCGTACGGCCCATCTTCACCAACAAAGCATCCAAGACCCTCGCGAGGGTCCAAGCCTTGCGAGGCGGACGACGCAAGGCCTCCTCTGGAGTGGCCTAGCCAAGCAGGCTCATGAGGAGCGGAGATTCAAGGCAGGGTAAACCTCACGAGGCCCTCGTGACGTGAGCCATGACGCACGACACCAGGCGGGCGCCAGTGTGCACAACATCCTTATTTCATCTTTGGTGCTAAGGAGGCCAGCTCAGACGAAGAGTACCGAGGCATCAGGCAAAGGTTTCTATATTGGTGCAATGAGACCAAGACCAGGAGGACAGCAAGATGGAGGTCATCGTCGAGCCCAAGACGGCGTCACCGCTAGAGCTTTTCGCAGGCGAAGACCACTTTTGTCAAGATAGCTTGTACTAGATGTCCCCCTTCAAATTTTCCCGCCGTTGTTGGCTCCCTTCCTACTCGGTATTTGGGAAGAGGACCAGGGCCTATATAAGTAGAGCTAGCCACCATAGTAGAGGCATCTCATCTTAGCTTGATCCAACCCGATCGAGAGCCTACTCACAAGAACACCTCAACCTCAGGAGGCTGTTCTTCCCTTGTACTGTTCATCACAGCCCTAGAGGCAATCCACCACCACCACACCGGAGTAGGGTATTACACCACAACGGTGGCCTGAACCAGTATAAACCTCGTGTCTTTCCATGTTGCAAGTTCGTCGAGTTCGTCCGCGAGATCTTAGCGAGCTAGGGCGTAGATTGGTGGGAAGGAAAGACTTCGCGCGCACCCAGTGTTCGAACCTTCAGGGTTTCCCGGAACCCCACATCCGACATTTGGCGCGCTAGGTAGCGGTGCACTAGAGCTCCTCCTCCACCGGCTAGCTCGTCGATGCTCCTCAGCCACGATGTACGGTGACTCAAGGGCCAGCTCCGACCGTTGGGCAGCCTGGCCAGTCCGGGCAGCGCCGCCTACCCATGAAGGTCTCGACTCCGCACTCCAGGCGGCACGAGCGCCGCCAAACTCCGTCGGGCGCGGGCAGCACGCCCAGGCGTTGTCCACCCTCACTCCACAGCAGGTACGGGCCACCGCAAGAGCGGCGAGCCATGCCGCAGGAGCGGCGCCGCACTCACGGCAGGAGCAAGAAAACATGCGGGCATCGCTCACCGTGGCAAGGGAGCTGCTGTGGTGCAGGCTGAATGAAAGCGGTCAGGACACACTGCTGGAGCGTGTTGTCGAGCTACTGGATGCAGTGGCGTCGGGAGCACCACCCTTCTGCTATCGACTTCCTCCCCAGGCCACTGCAGGGCCGTGCGGCGAACCTCACCACATCTGCGCGCCATCAACTACGCCTGGGGGCTTCATTAACATCAGCACGACCAGTGGCGTAGGGGGGCTCCGACTCCCCCATGCCACCCGCGGCGGGCGCGGGCGCAAGCGTCACCCCCACGGTCCCAGCCGGATGTCGTGCTGTCATCCCCAGGGCACCACCATGGGACGAGCAACATGGAGCGTGGGGCACCACGGCGAGGTGTTCGGGGTGACGGCCCCGGAAGCCTACATGTCCCGCATGATGGACCAAGGGTATGCACCAGATGACGACCCTGGCTCATTCATTGGAGAAGATTGGGGAGAGGGGGCGCTAGGAGTCGAAGTCTTCCAAGAACCAACAGAGAACCACAACGATCGCACCGACAACGGCAACTACAGGGTACCGCTAATCTCTCAGGAACTGGCTTATGCTAACCATGGGCTACAGATGAATCAGGTTGTAGCGTCGATCAACGACCCTGGCATGGCGGCACCCGTTCCAACAAGGGAGACACGCTAGGGGCCGCCGGGAGGGAGCTAGGAGCCAGGCTCCTCCCCAAGGCACGCGAAACTAGGGGACACCCGGAGGTAGGCCCTCTGCCGGGGTGGCTTCGACAACCCTTCCCCCGGTAGAGGACTCGTGGTCGCCGAGGGAACCGCTGGTGTCCCCTTTCCCTCTTTAGTGTCATCCTGGTGACCAGTCGGCTCAAAGGAGGTCGAGGGTGGCGCAAGGCGGGGCCCTCGTCTGGCGATATGAAGCAAGGCCAGTACCTATGAAGAAGGCCCGATGCCTGTGAAGCTTGCCGCCCGTGACATTCTCACATAATAATGAGTTGGGGATGTACACGCCCCAGAGTCTCAGGAGCGCCGGCCTCAGGCCCTGGGCTCCCTCCAACGCCTAGTGGCAGCACTTAGCTCTGCGCTGGTGAGAAGACTTGAAGACCCGAAGACTAGACTAGGTGCCGGACGCGGCCTTTTGCTTTGGATCTCTCTTTCTGTGGCTTTGCTTTCTGGATCTGGACTTAAGTTGAAGCTGATTTTTTTATCGATGCGCGCGGGGGGTGCATTTTCTCGTTCGAGCCGTTTCTTGCCTTCTGGATCTCTTTTGTTTTGGGACTCATGTCCATCACCTTTCCCTCGCAATGCTCCTCGCGAGCTGGACCGCGCAAAGCGCACGCTCGTCAAGCATGCGCTAGGACTATGCCTGGTGCTCACCTCCTATGGGCCCCCCCTCAAACGGGGCGATAAGCTCCGCAGGATTCTCAGGAACTCGTCGCCTCACGACCCAGCCCTAAGCTGGCACTGACTAAGGTAAACCACATCGGGGAGCTCACCCCCAACTTCATGAGCTCATGAGGACACATACCCACATCGCATAGGAAAGTAAAAACTGCAATTTGCTTACACGAGTGGCTCCCCCTCTCAAAATGCTCTTACAAAGTCTTCCAAGGGCCACACCCGAGTTTTGCGTGCAGGATGAAACAACAGGCGAACATGGGATCAGCCAGAGATATCACTTGCTACATCACCCGCAGACGCGTCACTCGCGTCGTCGTCATCTTCGTCGGTATCGCCGCCGCCGTCGGCGATGCCCCCATCACCATCATTGACCACGTCACCTTCATCTGTGACGACCACCACCGCGTCATTATCCGAGGTGAAGGCACTGACCAACCGCGTCGACATGGTCCTCTATCCAACGCGCCAGGTCACCCCAGACGGTCGTGGGTACGGAGGCAATGGCGGCATCGAAGTCGAAGTTGGGGTTGGCATTTAGAAGGGGGCTGAAGACACGGGAGAAGGTGCGCTGAAGCAGGCCACGACCCCTCTCCTCCACAAACTGTCGAGCTCTAGCAGATTGAGCCTCCAGACGCGTCACCACCTCGGTGAAGAAGGTCAGGTGGCTGGCGTAGTCATTCGAGTGAGGGGCCGGGGCGTTCTCATCACAGATGTAACCCAGGGCGGTGTTGGCCTTGTTCCGAAGGTCTTGAAGCATAGGAGCATGCTCGCGCTCTAGCGTTCGGCTTTGGAGCACTTCCTCCCTATTTTTCTGTGCGACGGCCTCGACGTCGTCAACTCGTTTCCGGAGGGAAAGCAGCTCGGCGCGGGCGGAGGCCAAGTCCGCCTGCGTCGTGACCAGGGCGGCGGTTGTGGCCTCCGCACGCCTCTCGGCCTCGTCCAACCTGGGCCTGAGGGCAGCGGCCCTGCCCGCACCCTCCAGAACGGCGAGCTTCAGCCTCAAGTCGTACCTGCCCTCCAGATCTGCGCGAACCTCGACCACCCGGCGATTTATCTCCCCCTCGACTCCGGCCTCGCGGGCCCCAAGGAGATCTTCTGCTTGAGGGACATGACGCTCCCTCGTCTCCAGTCGCTCGAGCTCGAGACTGCGCTCCACGGCTTCCAAGGCCAGCGTCTCCTCGCGGTGCCAGACCTCCTCTTCCTCCGTAGGTGTCCCCCTCAGCGATGCGAGAGCGACCCCGCGCGCCTCCACCTGCTGCTCAAGGGACGTGCTCCTCCGCAACCTCACGGCGCGAGCGGGCCTCATTGGCAATCTTGAGGGACGCCTCGGCCTTCATGTTCTCAAGGTCGCGCTGATAGCGACCAAGGTTGATGGCCACTCGCAGCTTGCGCCGCTCCTCCACCAACCGATGACCTTCAGCCTCAAGAAGCGAGTCGACACCAGCAAGCTCTTCACCGAGGCGGCTCATCGTGCCCATCGCCTCCTGGAAGAGCTCGTGACGGATTACGCTACGCCCGCGCTCGAGCTCGAGCTCGAACGCTCGACCGCCTCGTCCTACACCTTGGGGGCGGCGGGTGGAGCATCAAGTGGCACGCCACCTCCCGGTTGGGGGCTGGGGTCTGGCGCCGTGCCTAACGTCAGCCCATCCTCGCGAGGAGCCCAAGCTGATCGAGGCTCGCTGCTTGAAGAGGAACCGAAGACCGAGGCCAGCCAGCGACTGCTCATGAGCAGAGGAGGAGTCTTGGGCACGCCTGCCAAGCTCCACGCTAGACCATGGGCGAGGGGCGGCCAAACCACAGACTCAGCACGTCCCGAAGGCGGGGACGCTCCTCCGACCGATCCTGCTCCAGGGGCGGCAAGCAGGCCAGGAACGCTCAATGCTGACGGGCGAGTTGATGAAGGAGGAGGCCGCCACTCAGAAGACGCAATAGCTTCAAAAGAAGGAGCCCTGGAGGACAGGCGTCAGGATAAGAAGATCACACGCAAAAATCCATGGCGACAAGATACTTACGCGTCAATAGCAATGTACTTCCGTCGCTTCAACGGCCCGAAGATGTTGCTGCCGCTGGGGGATCCCTTCCTCTTGCGGAGCTCCTCGAAGTCCACACAAAGGCGACCGAAGCGCTGGACATGAAGGCCGGTGCGCGGCGGAGCCGAAGAAGACCCAAGAGGGATGGCCTCAGGGGAGCCCGGCTGAGGCGAACAGCCTAGCTCCTTCCCACTGCGACCTCCTGAGGCTCCTAGAGCCTCAGCCTCGGGAGCCGCATGCTGCATCTCCTCGGCAACCGATGCCTTAGGAGGGGGGGTCATAGGCCCCCAAGGACGACGCCCCCGGATCACCACCCGACATGTGCTCCTCACCACCTGAGCCGCCGGCCCCCGTCGCAGCTCACTCCCCCGCACTGTCACCTGGGGCGAGCCCGGCACCGGCGGCGGAGAAGGGGACCATGATGACGGGGTTCTCATGGGGCCCCACCAAGCCGACTGGGCGCAGCCCCCACTCATCAAAGGAAGGCATGTTCGCGGCAAATGTGACTTTGTTCTCGCAGCGGTACAACATGCAGTTGTTCTTGGGCATCTCGTCTGGCAGAGGGACACCTGATAGGACCGTGAGCACTGTCTGCCGCGCAGCAAGAGGAAGCTCCTCCTCCTGAAACCTCATGTTGTCCTGTCTGCTGAGCAAGTCCCACATCGGGCGAGAGTGGCGCTGGAGTGGAGCAACTCGACGCCTGACGAACTCCCTCACCACCATGGGCGCAGTCACGCCAAGGTCCTTCAACCACTTCAGCCTGGCCCAGACGGGGGCAAGGCAGGGGCTCGTGAGCTTCTGATGACCCCAACCGGAGTTTGGAATAGCAGGCCCCACTAGAGCTTGAAGCAGAGGGTTGAGCACGCCTGCATCAACAAACACCCATCGCGTACGGAACTCGCTCGTGGATGAAGGGATCTCGAAGTCGATCCCCGCGCCTGCCGTCGCACCCACGGCCTGGAAACTCACGCACCCTGAGCTCTGTCAGGGACCAGTGAGATGCAACGAGAAGAAGTGGCGGAGGAGTGGCCACAGAGGGGGCGATGCCCACCATGGCCTCGCACATGAAGGAGAAGACGGCGAGAAGGGTCACAACCTGAGGATCGAGATGGAGCATGTGGATCGGATAGTGCTCGAGCACCGTGTTGAAGAAGGCGGAGAAGGGAGGAATCAGGCCAGCCCAGAGGGCATCAATGATGATCGGAACCTCAGTAACTGCCCGAGCCATGCTGGTGCGAGATGCGGGTCAAGCCGGTGTCTCTCCCCACTCATTGAAACTGGAGGCAAGCATGGGGCGCACCTTGTCCATGGCTGTGAAGCGGGCGGAGCACATGTCGGATTGAGAAGTCGGGCGTGGTGAAGGAAGAATAACTGTGTAAGAGGCGGGGCCACATAGCCAGGCGGATTCAAGGGCAGCGTGGGGAAGCGGAGACGCCCACGTCCAATCAACCACCATGCGTCAATCGAGGCTGCATGCTTTTGGGTCCCGCGGCGCTCCGTACTTGGCCCTTGGCTTCGCCGTGAAGCCAAGCCTGGGAGCACCTTGGGCCCGGGGGCTACTGTCAGCGTCTTGGGAACGGGGGTCCCCAGACTTGCCTGCCTGCGGCCCGCGGCATGGCTGAGCCAATAGGCCATACGGCCCTTCTTCACCAACAAAGCATCCGAGACCCTCGTGAGGGTCCAAGCCTCGCGAGGCGGACGACGCAAGGCTTCCTCTGGAGTGGCCTAGCCAGGCAGGCTCACGAGGAGCGGAGATATCAAGGCAGGGCAAACCTCACGAGGCCCTCGTGACGTGAGCCATGACGCACAACACCAGGCGGGCGCCAGCGCGCACAATGTCCTTATTTCCTCTTTGGTGCTAAGGAGGCCAGCGCAGATGAAGAGTACTGAGGCATCAGGCAAAGGTTGCTATATTGGTGCAACGAGACCAAGACCAGGAGGACAGCAAGACGGAGGTCATCATGGAGCCCAAGACGGCGTCACCGCCAGAGCTTTTCGCAGGTGAAGACCACTTTTGTCAGGATAGCTTGTACTAGCTGCCCCCCTTCAAATTTGCCCGCCGTTGTTGGCTCCCTTCCCGCTCGGTATTTGGGAAGAGGACTAGGGCCTATATAAGTAGAGCTAGCCACCATAGTAGAGGCATCTCATATTAGCTTGATCCAACTCGATCGAGAGCCTACTCACAAGAACACCTCAACCTCAGGAGGCTGTTCTTCCCTTGTACTGTTCATCATCAACCCTAGAGGCAATCCACCACCACCACACTGGAGTAGGGTATTACACCACAACGGTGGCCCGAACCAGTATAAACCTCGTGTCTTTCTGTGTTGCGAGTTCGTCGAGTTCGTCCACGAGATCTTAGCGAGCTAGGGCGTAGATTGGTGGGAAGGAAAGACTTCGTGCGCACCCCAGTGTTTGAACCTTAAGGGTTTGCCGGAACCCCACATCCGACAGCGTGGAAGGCAAGCTTGGTGAACAACAATGAAGATTCCAAATTATGTAATCGACTCTATGTAACCCTAGATCCCCCTGGTGTCTATATAAACCGGAGGACTTAGCCTGGATAGGGGATACTCAATATCGTAGTTATACAGGCTAGGCTTCTAGGGTCTAGCCATTACGATCTCGTGGTAGATCAACTCTTGTAACACTCATATTCATCAAGATCAATCAAGCGGGAAGTAGGGTATTACCTCCATAGAGAGGGCCCGAAGCTGGGTAAACATCGTGTCCCATGTCTCCTGTTACCATCAACCTTAGACGCACAGTTTGGGACCCCCTACCCGAGATCCGCCGGTTTTGACACCGACAGAGGCTTTCAGCCTCCTTCACGTACCCCTCGAGCGGCTCCGCCCCAGCAAGCCTTTTTTCAGGGTCGATGGCGGCTCCTGCGACCCCCTGGGGCAGATCCGCCTCCCTGTGACTTTCGGCACACGCGACAACTACTGCACCGACCTAATCGACTTCGACATCGCCCGCATCGGCTTGCCGCACAACGCCATCCTCGGGTACCTGGCGCTGGCCCAGTTCATGGCAGCCACTCATCCAGCCTACAACCTCATGAAGATGCCAGGAAGCAAGGACGTCCTCACCATGGTCGGGGACACCAAGGAAGTCATGGCGGCCCTCAAGCTCGCCTTCAGGGCCACGGCGGCAGCTTTCCCGACCAACAAAGCAGGGCCCAGAGCCAAGGGGGATGTGACGACCAAGAAGAAGCAGTTTTTCGCTCAGGGCCAAGCCAGGACGAATAGATACCGGTCGACAAACACGGGGCCTCTGGCGCCACCTTTACCATAGGTGCTGACCTTGCCCCAGATCAAGAAAAAGAGTTGGTAGACTTCTTGCGGGCGAACAGGGAAGTATTTGCCTGGGAACCCAAGCAGCTGGCTAGGGTCCCGAGGAAAGTTACCAAGCACCATCTAAGGGTATGCCCCAATGTGCGCCCCGTGAAGCAGAGGTCCAGGCGGCAATCCATGGAGAAGCAGCCTTTTATTGTTCAAGAAACCCGCAAGCTGGAGGCAGCAGGTGTCATTCGCGAAGTCCGATACCTGGAGTGGCTGGCGAACCCGGTCGTCGTGCCAAAGAAAGGAGGGAAGGAGCGCATGTGTGTTGACTTCACCAACCTCAACCAGGCTTGCCCTCAAGACGCGTTCCCGCTGCCGCGCAGACCTGATTGTCGACTCCACTATCGAGTGCGACCTGCTATGTTTCCTGGATGTGTTCTCAGGCTACCACCAGATCAAGATGGCGGTGGAAGATGAGGAGAACACAGCTTTCCTAACCTCGTGCGGTGTGTACTGCTACACCTGCATGCCGTTCGGACTGCACAACGCAGGAGCAACTTTCCAGTGGCTGATGCACATCGCCTTCGGGCAGTAGCTCGGGAGAAACGCTGAGGCCTACGTCAATGACATTGTGGTGAAATCTCGGGAGGCAAGAATGTAACGCCCTCGATGCGGCTATAGCTCCCACGTGTCGAGGCACGACTTAGATACATAACCGCATTGAAAGCAATGTCGCAAGTTAGGCAATCATCACAACATCCCATGTAATTTATGTAGAATAAAAGGGGAGATACATAGTTGGCTTACACTCGCCACGTCACATCAAAGTGCGTAAATAACATACATCACCCAAACACTCATGGCCCGACTACGGCGCCAAAATAAAAGACAACCCAACAAGCGACAAAGGTCCCGATCAAACCCCAACTGGGCACCACTACTGATCATCAGGAAAAGAAACATAGTAACGCTGAGACTCCTCGTCGTACTCCCACTTGAGCTCAAGCGCGCCATCTGGAGATGTATCATCTGTCCCTGCTTCTGGTGTAATAGTAATCTGTGAGCCACAGGGACTCAGCAATCTCGCACCCTCGCGATCAAGACTATTTAAGCTTAATAGGTAGGATGGGGTAAATATATGTGGAGCTACAGCAAGCGACTAGCATATATGGTGGCTAACTTATACGCAAAAGAGAGCGAGAAGAGAGAGCAAAGCGCGAGCGAGAAACTAGAGAGCAACTTGCGCAAACACAACTCCAACACCGTGTCCACTTCTCGGACTCCGCCGAGAAGAGGCCATTACGGCAACACACTCAGTTGATTCATTTTAATTAATTAAGGTTCAAGTTATCTACAACCAGACATTAACAAATTCCCATCTGCCCATAACCGCGGGCACGGCTTTCGAAAGTTCAATCCCTGCAGGGGAGTCCCAACTTAGCCCAGAACAAGCTCTCACGGTCAACGAAGGAATAGACCTCCACCCAAGACATTCCGATCAGACTCGGTATCCCGGTACAACAAGACATTTCGACAGATTAAAACAAGACCAGCAACACCGCCCGAATGTGCCGACAAATCCCGATAGGAGCTGCACATATCTCTTTCTCAGAGCACACTCAGATTGTCTAAACTTCCGGTAGGCCAGCCCAGAGTTGAGCCTGGTAGCCACCGGCGGCTGACAGTTTGGACCAACACTCAGAGGAGCACTGGCCCGGGGGGGTTAAAAATAAGATGACCCTCAGGCTTCGGAAACCCAAGGGAAAAAGAGGCTAGGTGGCAAATGGTAAAA
Source organism: Triticum monococcum (assembly GCA_034509565.1). Lineage (NCBI taxonomy): Eukaryota > Viridiplantae > Streptophyta > Magnoliopsida > Poales > Poaceae > Triticum > Triticum monococcum. Next base: position 141,791,930 of record CM067841.1, on the reverse strand, counting down.
CCAAGGTTGGGCATTGCTGGAAAAGCTTTAATCAAGGCGAACTATCAAGGGGTTCCCATTATAGCCCAACCGTGTAAGGGACGCAAAATCTGGGAACATAATACCGATATGACGGAAACTAGGGCGGCAAGAGTGGAACAAAACACTAGGCGAGAGGCCGAGCCTTCCACCCTTTACCAAGTATATAGATGCATTAAGATAACATGGCAATATAATGATATCCCAACAAGTAAATAAATGTTCCAACAAGGAACGGCTCCAATCTTCACCTGCAACTAACAACGCTATAAGAGGGGCTTAGCAAAGCGGTAACATAGCCAATCAACGGTTTGCTAGGACAATGATGGGTTAGAGGCTGAACATGGCAATTGGGAGGCTGACAAGCAAGTGGTAGGCATCATAGCATTGGCATAGCAAAAGAGCGAGCAAACTAGCATAGCAAAGATAGTAGTGATTTCGAGGGTATGATCATCTTGCCTGCAAAGTTGTCAGAGTTGACTGGATCCTCACAAGCAAACTCAATGGGCTCCTCTTTAGCGAACTCGTCTCCCGGCTCTACCCAAACAAGACAAACAAGCAACAAGAGTACAATCAACCATGTGCATAATCAAACAACACGATGCAAGGATGATATGCTATGCGGGATGCGATGTGGGATGCAAAATGCAAGATGTGACAGGAAATGCATGAACCTGGCATCAACTTGGAAAACAAAGTGTTCCACTTGAAAGATGGGATGAAATCGCTTGAAAACGATATAAAGAACGCCGGAATCGGAGTTACGGTTTGGAAATGGCAAGCATTTCAAATGTGGCACCGGTCTGCGATTTACAGCAAGTAGGCATCTAAATGCAATGAGATGAACATGCTACAGCACTTAAACATGGCAACAAAATAAATGGCAGGGAAACATTCAAGATGCTTAACAAAATACTAGCACTGAGCTACGGCCAATTCATCCATTATGAGGTTCAAACAAGCATGGCAAAAACGCAAATGCAAAACAGATTCCAGGCTTAGTGAAATTAACACTTGTCTGAAATTTCAGATCATGAAGCCCTCTTCGGAGCAGCAAAACAACATGATACATGATATGATTATGATAAGTAAGAACATGGCATGGAGCTACTCAACAAGCTTATCAAAAGACCCAAAGTGACCTGGGGCCAAAAGGGTTCACAAAATATAATAACAAGCACACGAATATAGCTAAAACACAATCAGTTTTCAGACTTAGTGAAAACTGAGACATGCTGAAATATAACTCACAAAGGCGTGTAAACGAGATCGATGCACTCACCACGGTGCAAGTCATGGCAAGGACAGCATACATCCATTAAGAAGGCACAAAAAGCTAGCTAGACATGGCAAGAACAAGGCATAGCATGCACGGATCAACTACAATAGCATCGGCAAAATTGCAAACAAGTTGACGATCTGCCCAGATTTACCATGAAGCAAAAGTAGAGCTCGATTGACTCAAGCTAGGGTACTCCACATGTGCAAACAAAGACATGGATGGATAGAACATAACAAGATTAACAAAACTCCTTTACTGATCATCCTCAAAAGAGGCACGGATCACTAGGCAACAACATGAACATATGGCATCACGAACTAAATAATCCCAGACTTAGTGAAAACCACTAAGTCCCTAAAAACAGATTTACCAAGTGCCTCACTTTGCAAGCTTGCACAAGTCACCACACACATCCTAAAAATGCATGGGTTGCACCTCTAGAAATATAACAAGATGCTTAGCAAAACATATGAAGGACTCACAGGCATATCATGCACACAATAATCATGGCAAAAATGACAAAAGTCTAAGATGAGCTAGCAGATCTGACAATTAACTCACGAAGCACTCTTCTAGCAGCATTTCGGGCATCAAGATGAACTCAAATGAAAAGGATGCAATGGAATGAAATGATGTACTTGTAGAGACGAACATTTTGATATACTATATGTCCAAAACGGAGCTACAGATGCAGAGATATGGCAGGTCAAAGTATGCATAAAAAATCAGGAGGAGAGGGGGAAACTCAACCCACGCTAGGGTTACTATAGCTCGGATCTGAGATCCAGATCGGTGGCGCGGATCCCGAGGTCGTCGGCCGGACTTGGGGCTCGCCGGAGATGGCCGCGGTGGTGGCCGGACTTGCCGGGGGACTTGCCGGTCTTGGCGGATCCGGCCGGACAAGGGATGTGGGCACGGCATCAAGGAGTGGCGAGGTCGGCGGCGGAGCGTGCACGGCGGGCGGCGGCCGACAACGTTGGGGCGGAGCGGGGCGGCGGAGCTCCGGCGACTGCTCGCGGCGGCGCCGGCGACCGGACTCGAGAGAGGAGGCGGCGCGGTGCGGGAGACGACGCGGGCACGGGGAGGCGGCGGCCGGGCCCGGGAGGGTCTCCCGCGGGCCTGGCGGGCTTCGGCGTCGGCGGGCAGGCAGGCGCCATGTGGCGATTGGCGGTTGGCAGCGGCGCGATCCGTACGTTGTCCGACTTGTCCGGACACGTCCGGCGGCGGCGGAGAGGGTTTTTTTTAGGGTTTCGGGGAGAGGGGAGATCCAAAAATGGAGGGGTGTATTTATAGGCATAAGTGGAGCTAGGAGAGTCCAAATGAGGTGTGGTTTTTGGCCACGCAATTGTGATCGAACGCTCTAGATGATGGGGTAGAGTTTGGTGGGTTTTGGGCCAAATTGGAGGGGTGTTGGGCTGCAACACACACGAGGCCTTTTCGGTCCCTCGGTTAACCGTTGGAGTATCAAACGAAGTCCAAATGATACGAAACCTGACAGGCGGCCTACCGGTAGTAAACCAAGGCCGCATGACAAGTCTCGGTCCAATCCGGAAATGTTTAATCCCCACACACGGAAGAAAGCTAGAAATGACCATTGGAGGAGAACGAAGCGCCGGAATGCAAAACGGACAACAGGGAAAATGCTCGAATGTATGAGATGAACACGTATGCAAATGCAGTGCACTTGATGACATGATATGAGATGCATGACAACGAAAACAACACATGGAGACAAAGACCCGAACCCGAGAAATAAATATAACTTAATGCCGGAAACGCCAAGAGTTGGATTACAAATTGGGAAAGTTATATCTGGGGCGTTACAACACTCCACCACTACGAAAAGATCTCGTCCCGAGATCTAGGACTGAAAGAACGCCGGGTACTCAGAACGGAGGTGATCCTCGCGTTCCCAGGTAGCTTCACGGTCGGAATGGTGTGACCACTTGACTTTGAGAAATTTGATTGACTTGTTGCCAGTCCTGCGTTCAGTCTCTTCAAGGATTGCAACTGGGTGCTCATGATAGGAGAGATCTTCTTGGAGCTCAATGTCCTTGAAGTTGACGGTGCGGTCGGGCGTCTTGAAGCACTTTCGAAGCTGAGAGACATGGAACACATCATGAACATTTGCAAAGTTTGACGGAAGCTCGAGTTGATAGGTGAGGTCGCCTCTCTTGCTGACAATCTTGAAAGGCCCGACGTATCTGGGGGCAAGCTTCCCTTTGATACCGAAGCGACGAGTCCCTTTCATAGGAGAGACGCGGAGGTAAGCATGATCTCTGATCTCGAAAGCCAAATCACGGTGCTTACTATCATAGTAGCTCTTCTGGCGGGATTGGGCTGCTTTGAGGTTATCACGAATGACCTTGCACATTTCTTCTGCCTCTGTGATTAAGTCATTACCCACCAGCTGACGTTCACCGGTTTCAGACCAGTTGAGAGGGGTACGGCATTTCCTACCATACAGAATTTCAAATGGGGCCTTGCCCGAACTTGCTTGAAAACTGTTGTTGTATGAGAATTCAGCATAAGGAAGACAATCCTCCCACTTCATGCCAAAAGAGATCACACAAGCCCTGAGCATATCTTCAAGAATCTGGTTGACATGCTCGACTTGACCGCTTGTTTGAGGATGGAAAGTTGTGCTGAAGCGGATGTTGGTGCCCATGGCTTTCTGAAAAGAATCCCAAAACTTGGAGGTAAAGATGCTGCCATGGTCTGAAGATATCACTTGAGGAATACCGTGCAGAGAGACAATTCGAGAGGTATAGAGTTCCGCCAATTGAGCTGCAGTGATCGACTCTTTGATAGGCAGAAAATGAGCCACTTTGGTGAGCTTGTCAATGACAATGAATATAGCATCATTGCCACGCTTGAACTTTGGAAACCCAGTCACGAAGTCCATTTTAATGTGGTCAAACTTCCATTCTAGAATGGCAAGAGGTTGGAGGAGACCTGCTGGCCTTTGGTGTTCTGCCTTCACTCTTCTGCAGACATCACATTCATTCACGAATTGAGCGATCTCGCGCTTCATTCGAGTCCACCAATAAGCTTGCTTCAGATCCTGATACATCTTTGTGCTCCCAGGGTGGATGGAGAGGAGAGAGTTGTGAGCCTCGTTCATGATCACTTTACGAAGGTCACCTTTGGGTACAACAATTCGATCCTCGAAGCAGAGAGTGTCCTTGTCATCAAGGCGGTAGCACTTGTACTTGGACTGACTCTTGGCAATCCCAATCTTCACATTTTTCACCATAGCATCAAGAAGCTGGGCTTGGCGAATCTGGTCTTCCAAGGTAGGAGAGACTTGAAGGTTGGAGAGGAAACCTTGAGGAACAATTTGCAGATTAAGTTTGCGGAAAGCTTCACAAAGCTCGGGTTGATAAGGTTTGAGAATCAGACTGTTGCAATACGCTTTCCTGCTCAAAGCGTCAGCAATCACATTGGCCTTGCCTGGAGTATACTCGATACTCGGATTATACTCTTGAATCATTTCGACCCATCGAGTTTGCCCGAGGTTGAGATTAGGCTGAGTGAAGATGTACTTGAGACTCTTGTGATCAGTGAAAATGTCCACTTTTCTTCCCAATAGAAGATGTCTCCAAGTCAAAAGACCATGCACAACTGCCGCCAACTCGAGATCATGAGTGGGGTAGTTCTTCTCATTAGGCTTCAACTGGCGAGAGGTATAAGCAACAACTTTCTTCTCTTGCATCAGTACAGCACCAAGACCTTGGAGAGAGGCATCACAAAAGACCTCGTACGGCTTGGATTCATCAGGCGGAGTCAGAACTGGATCAGTGATCAACTTCTCTTTCAAAGTGTTGAAAGCAATATCACACTCCGGAGACCAAACGTACTTGACGTGCTTCTGAAGAAGATTTGAGAGAGGCTTCGCGATCTTAGAAACGAATCTTCGGCAATAGCTTGCGAGACCGAGGAAACTGCGGAGTTGCTTCACGTTCTGAGGAGGTTCTCAATTCACAATTGCAGACACCTTCTCAGGATTCACGGCAATGCCCTTGGCGGAGATGATATGACCAAGATAAAGCACCTCATCGAGCCAAAATTCACACTTGGAGAACTTGGCGTAGAACTGATGTTCCCTCAGCTTATCAAGAACCAAACACAAGTGCTTGGCATGATCTTCCTTGTTCTTTGAGAAAACCAGAATGTCGTCGAGATAGACCAAAACGAAGTCATTGGTGTAGGGGTTGAAGATGAAGTTCATCATGCAAGAGAACGTCGGAGGAGCGTTGACGAGGCCAAAAGACATGACAGTGTATTCATATGACCCATAGCTTGTCCTGAGTGCCGTCTTGGGAATATCTTGCTCACGAATTCGAATCTGATGATAACCCATACGGAGATCAAGCTTGGAGAATACTTTGGCACCCTTGAGTTGTTCGAACAGCTCATTGATGTTGGGAACTGGGTATTTGTTCTTGATTGTCTTCTTGTTCAATGGACGATAATCAACACAAAGTCGCTCCGTTCCATCCTTCTTCTTCACAAAAAGAACACCACAACCCCACGGAGAAGAACTAGGCCGGATGAGACCCATTCTGTCGGGTGGTAGGATCGACATATGCCAACGGGTGGCTTATCATTGCGGGGGCCAAAAGAACGTCGCCGGTGCCTGGAAGCGGGATGAGGCGTAGACATGCACGCCGGCAAATCTTACCCAGCTTCAGGGCTCTCCGGGGAGATAACACCCCTACTGCTGCTCTGCGGGGTCTCCGCATGGTTGCTAAGTTCACAGGTGGCTACAATGCTCCTTGAGCTGTTTGGGACGGAAGGAGGAAGAAGGGCTTAGCACAGCCTGCCTCTTCTCCTTGTAAGTGTCTATGTCTAGAAAGTGAGTTCAACCCTTTGCATGGGTGCACCGGGGGGTTTATATAGGCCTACCCCCCGGGGGTACAATGGTAATCCGACTGGGCGCGGGGCCCAGCTATCGGTGACTATGCTCGCCGGCTTCTCCGCCGGCTTCTGGGGCCCGCCGGCTGGTGGGTCCCGCCGACTGCCGGCTCCTGGGTCGACAGGCCGGCCCCGCCGGCCAGGATCTTGTCGGCGGCCGGTTGCTGTTGCTCCGTGTTTGTTGGCGCAGGCTTGGCCGGGGTAAGCGTGGCTACAGTAACGCCGCCCTGGCGGGCGATTACTGTAGCCCCGCCGCACCTTGTCTCCTTAATGGGCGTCTCCTTCGAGGAAAGCGGCAGGCCGGCTATGCCAAGCCGGCCATCTGTCTCGCCGGCTTGAGAGGGGGTGTGGCCGCCTTCGGCTTCTCTCTGCCCGAAGGGGCCCACCGCCTCAGGGGCCACGTTGGCGGCCCGTCGAGGACGGCGTCGGAGCCGCCGAGGCTACAGTGCCGCGCCGGGCGGGCCGCAGTTGCCCGCACGACGCGCTGTACCAGGCGTGCTCCGGGTTTTGGGGGTGGCAGGCTCCACTGTAGCCACGCCTCGCTTCATCATCGCAGGGTGGACGCGTACATCGCGGGTACGGCGTTGACTGCCTTATCGGAGCAGGCCCCGCGTAGCCGGCCGTGCCATAGCCGGCCTTGCCATAGCCGGCCCTACCGTAGCCGGCCATGCCGTAGCCGGCCCTCCATAGTTTTCTTCATGGGGGTAGAAAGGGCAGGCCGCCCCCCAAGCCGGCTAGGAAGGCAGCCGGCTAGGGGGGAGGCGGCCTAAGTCTTGAGTCTTCTTATGAGCCGGACGGGCTCACAATTTTTTCTGAGGGGCCAGGGGAAGCCGGCTGGGCTACCCATGGCTATTTACCCCGACAGTAGTCCCCGAAGGCGGGCGAGCTTCACGGTGGATGGAAGGACGGGAAGCTTGGCCGGCTTCATACCGTGAGGGGCCGACTGCGTCGTTGCAGCCGACTTCAGAGCACTTTTCTTTATTAGGGCGACCGTGGTTGACCCGCGGACCGGCCGCGGGCCCCACGATGAGCCACGTGGCGGGGAAGTCCTGCCGTCGCACGCGCGCGATGGGACGCCGCCGCAGGCCCGGGCCCGCCACTCCCTGGCCTCGGCCCGGGCGCAGATCTTCTGTGGCCCGAGGGGGCTGCTCGCCTCCCCGCGGCCATTACCTCGCGTCATCAAGGCGCGTAATTAACGCGAGCGTGGGGGAGATGGGCACGATCGATCCCCACGATCCCCCACGCCGCGCCTCCTCGTCTCCGGCGCACGCGCCTACAAGTAGGAGGGGAGGGGGAGAGGCACGGGCCTGTTCGTTCCCCCGCTCCCCATCCCCCCTGCTCTTCTTCTTCTTGCTCTTCTTCTTCTTGCTCTTCTTCTTCTTCCTCACGCCCGACGCAGCTTCGCGCCGTAGCCCTCCCATGCCGCCATGTCGCTGGCTTTGTCGAGCTCGTGGGACGGGTCCAACGTCCACGATGAGCACATCGAGTTCCTCCGCCAGACCCGGCGTCTGCCCGCCGCCGACCTCGTGCAGGTGCGTCTGGCGCCCGCGAAGGAGGTCTCGCCGGCGCCGGAGGAAGGCGAGCGCGTCGTCTTCTACACGCACTTCCTCCGGGGCTTCGGCTTCCCGGCGAGCAGTTTCATGCGGTCATTTCTCGAGTTCTACAACCTTCAACCGCACCACGTCACGCCCAATGCAGTGCTCCAACTCTCGGCCTTCGTCACGCTCTGCGAAGGGTACTTGGGGGTGCTGCCGACGTTGGAGCTCTGGGCGGAACTGTTCCAGAACAAGCTCGGCACCGTCTCCGCCAGCGTGCCGGCTCCCTGTGGCGCCTTCATCGCGATGAAGAGGGCCTGCGACGACAACCCTTTCCCCCACATTCCTCTGATCCAGTCGGTCAAGCTGTGGCAGAAGTCTTACTTCTACGTCAAGAACATCGCCCGGCACGGCGACTACGTCAATCTGCCGGCTTACGTAGCCGGCCCGCCGACTGGGAAGCGGCGGACCTGGGGCTACCGGTCGAAGTCCCTGTCTCCAGCGGGGAACGCTTCCATCTCCCGGCTTCGGGTGATGATCCAGTCGGAAGGTCTGCTCGCATCCGACTTGGTAACCGCCTTCGTCGAGCGCCGGATTTTGCCTCTTCAAAGCCGGCCGCACATGATGTGCCAGATGAGCGGCCGGTACGATCCCTGCCGGCTGAGCACCTGGGAGATGCCCCACGCCGAGGTGGCTCTGATGGCGAACTACGTCGCCAACTTGAAGCTCACCGACGAGTGGCAATTCGGCAAGGCGCCGTACTCCCGCGCCCAGCCTCCGCCTGTGGTAAGCTTTTCCTCTCGTCGTCTGCCGGCTTGGGTTAGCCGGCCTCTGACCAGGCGGCTATTTTTTCTTTTCTCCTTCATCAGAATCCTCTCCTCCCGCTGCCAGCCGGGGCAGCCGGAGTCGACCGAGAGTACGCCCCGGACCCCACGGTGGATGACCCCGACGACCCGGATCTCTCCGCCGTCGCCATGGAGGACGCCGCCACGGGGGGTGCCGCCGAGCTCGGCGGCACCGGGCTTTCGGCCAGTTTCGACGACTGGCCGGACGATTTTGAAGCGAAGAACTCCCGCGCCGCCAGCCGGCTACCGACTGCCGCGGCACGAGCTCGTCTGCCGCGCCGACCGCCGGTGGCGGGAAGGGAAAACGCCGGGCCGCGCTCCCGCTCTTCGGAAGCCGGCCGAAGAAACCGAAGGCCTCCGCCGCGGCCACAAAGCGCGAGGAGGCGGCGGCGAAGGCGGCCCGCTTTCGGAAGGCGGTGAAGAAGCCCCCGTCAGTTTCCGCGTAAGTCTAGTAGCCGCCTGCATGTTTGTTATCCTGAAGTTTTCTTTCCTTGAATGTTTTTCTGATCTCCTGGGCAGGGCGCTGCTCTCCCTCGAGCGAGGCCCAGCCGGCTCCGTGGTCGGGCCGAGCGCCGGCTCCTCAGGGTCCCGCCGAGTAGACCCCCGCGCCGAACTTGACGCAGCCACACAGCGCAACGCACGCGAAGCGCGCCGAGAGAAGGAGGCGGCCGAGCGGGCGGCGGCGGAGCAAGAGGCCACCCAAACGGCGCCAGGGCGAGTGAGCGCGGCGGCCGAGGCTCCATCGGAGCGGGCGGCCGTGGAGGCGGAGGTGGAAGGCGCGCGCAGCCATACTCCGCTGCTCGCCATCCCCCTCCAGACCTTGGATCCGGACGTCCCTCTGCCCACGGCGGAGGAGATTATCCCCGAGCAGCCGCCGGTGCAGAGGGGCGAGGTCGTCGAGGGATCCGCTGAGAGGACGTCGCCAGCAGCGCCAGCCGGAGAAGGCGAAGGCGGCCGATCGTCGGCGGTGCCGGAGGAGCCGGCCCGGGCTGCACCCAAGGCCGGAGCCGGCCTTGAGATCGAGCCGGCGGCGGGCCGGCCCGCCGGAGGGGCACGGCCCCGCCGGACACGCGCCGAGCCGCGGGAGCCGAGCGGACGGCAGACGCCTTGGAGGCGGCCAGCTCCGCCACGTCCGGGTGGACTCCCAGCGGAGGGAGCGGCGAGCTGAACGTCGCGGCCCAAGAGGTTCGGAGCCGGTTGCAAGCACAGGCCGCCTCCTGAGGCAATTCACTCAGGAGTTTCTGTCGACGCGGTCTGCAATCCAGGTAAGTCTTCACTCCTTGACCGCTTTGGTCCTTTGAATTTTTTCCGTGGGGGCGCGCTGGCGCACCCACTGGGTGTAGTCCCCGAGATCCGGGCCGACTGCGGCGCAGTCGGGTCGGATCTTACTAGACGACTATGTTGATTGTTTTTTCTGATCTTCAGGATTATCACAACTCTCGCGCGGCCGCCTTCAACTCCCAGGCTCGGGAGCTAAGCCGGAGGACCGAAGACCTCGCCAACAGCCGGCGTAAGTGTTTTGTCATTGTTAACTTCTCGTGGGGGCGCGACAGCGCACCCACTGGGTGTACTCCCCAAGATCCGGGCCGACTGCAGCGCAGTCGGGTCGGATCTTACTTGACGACTTTTCCTTTGCTGATTTTTCTCTTTATTTATTGCTCGTGCAGAGGCCAACGCCGACTTGCGGAGGGAACTCGGCGTGGTGCAGGCCGCTCTTCGTGCCAAGGACGCCGAGTACGCTGACTTGGCTCAAGAGCGCGACCGCCTGGCGACGAAACTGGCCGACCAGGAGGAGAGCCACAAGGCGGCCCTGCAAAAGGCGCAGGACGACGAGGCTACCCTGAGGGCGGAGTTCGGGGCCAGGGAGGCGAGCTGGGCCGAGACGCGCCGGGCGCTGGAAGAAGGCTTCGGTCGGGTCGAGGATCTTATTGACGGTAGGCTGTCTTTCTTGCTCTTCTTCCATTCGCCGGCCGCCTATGGTTTTGTTTTGACTTGTGTTTGCTGTCTTGCGTAGAGTACTTCCCCGGCCAGTCTGTCCTTGCCGCCCAAGCCATCGAAGCCTACCGCGAGGAGCGCCGTCAAGCCGGGGTCGTGATTCCGCCGGATGCGAACCGGACATTGTCGGAGCAGCTTATCACCGTCCAGGCGCGGCTGCAACCGGCCCACCGGTTGCTCCGCCGGCTCCAACGCGCCAGGGCGACGATGCTGGCCGCGCTCTGGCCCGGCCAGGCAATTCCCCGGACCCCAAGCCGGACGGCCGACCGGCTCGAAGTCGCAGTCGGCCACTTCGAGGCCTGGAAGGCGTCCGCGGCCCGTCTTGGAGCCGGGCGCGCGCTGGAGTTCGTCCGCGCGTGGTACCCAGGGCTAAGCCTGGACCAGCTACGGACGTGGCGGTCGGAAGCCGACGCCGAGCTGGAGGAGGTGCGGCCAGCGATCGCGCAGCGCGCCTCGACGATCGCCGAGTGCACCGACACCAGCATCTTCACGCCGGAGCTCAACGACGATGGCGCCGCCCAGCCGGAGGAATGGTTTGGGCTGAACCTGGCGGACGGCGAGGACTCGGCGGAAGAGATCGCCTCCAGCGACAAGGGCGAGGACGACGAGGAAGAGGACAGCGAAGACGCCGAGCCGACTGGTGGGGCGGCCGACCGTCCCCCAGCCGATCATGCCTCTAGCAACGAGCCACGCAGGAGCGCGCCCTCTGCCGGAGATGATGATCAAGCCGAGGTTCGCCAGCCGGCCGCTCCTTCAGCCGGCGCGACTACCTCCGTCGCCTAATCCAGCTCGTCTGTGGCCCCGCCGGCTTGATCTGCCTTTCTTTTTGTTCCTGTCTTTCTTTTTGGACAAATTTAAGTTTCTGCAATTCCACCCACTGGGGGTGTATCGAACAATGCTGAATGTCGACCTCTCTGGAGGCTTTTTGTGTAATATATTAATATATGCATGTGTTGGCGTTCATCCGAGTGTACTTTTTGTCCTTAGGCTCTTTCCTTTGCTGCCTTCCCTCTTTGGGAAGGCAAGTACTTGAGTTTTCTTGGATTTGAAGTAGACTGAATGTAAGCCGGCCGGCCGGCTACTCTGGTAGTCGGTCGGCGGGAGGCAGCAAGCCGGCTTTTGTTCTATATGCGAGCATGTTTGGTCCCTAGCCGTTTTTCATGTGCGCACCCTTTCCGGCTGGTGGCTCTTGCCAGCCGGGCAGTCGGTTCTTCGAGCTGCGATTTCGGCAAGAGCCAAGCCTGGGTGTCGACACATTACTTGTCTGACTGCGGGTAGGGCTCTTAATATAACTCTAGTCGGCCAGTCCCCGGGCCGACTCGTCGGACCCGGTACCGGACAAAATAAATGAAAAGATAATATCATACGCATGATAACTTTCATTCATAAAACGACGGTGGCAGTCCCCGAGTCTTTCTCGGGGAGCCTACTGTATCATACTAAATACAAAAGTGGGCATGACACATACTGCGCTTTTAACTGTAAAACTTTCGAAGGAGATTTGCGTTCCACGGTCGCTCCGACTCCTTGCCGGAGTCGTCTCTCTTGCGTGCCTTCGGCTTCTGCGCGTCGATGAGGTAGTAGGCGTCGTTGCCCAAGGCTCTGCTGATGATGAAGGGGCCTTCCCAGGGGGCTGCGAGCTTGTGCTGGCCGGCTGTTCGCTGGATCAGCCGGAGCACAAGGTCGCCCTCCTGGAAGGATCTTGGGCGGACCCTCCGGCTATGGTAGCGGCGCAGACCCTGCTGGTAGATGGCGGACCGGCTGAGGGCTAACAGCCGGGCCTCTTCCAGCAGGTCGACGCCGTCTTCTCGTGCTTCTTTGGCTTCCGCTTCCGTGTACATGGTTACCCGAGGCGAGTCGAACTCGATGTCTGTTGGGATGACCGCCTCGGCACCATATACGAGGAAGAAGGGAGTGAAGCTGGTTGATCTGTTGGGACTAGTGCGCAGACTCCATAGGACAGCCGGCAGCTCATCGAGCCAGCAGCCGGCTGAACGCTCCAGGGGTACGACCAGTCGAGGCTTGATGCCGGACAGAATGAGGCCATTTGCTCGCTCCACTTGGCCGTTTGACTGCGGGTGGGCGACTGACGCAAGGTCCAGCCGGATACCTTGCGCAGCGCAGAACCGTGCCAGGGCACCTTTGGCAAAGTTCGTGCCGTTGTCGGTGATGATGCTGTGCGGTACACCGTACCGGGTTGTTATATCTGCGATGAATGTCACTGCAGTCGGCCCATTCAGCTTCTTGATCGGCTTCGCCTCGATCCACTTGGTGAATTTGTCAATGGCGACGAGCCAATGTGTCATGCCGCCGCGTGCCATCTTGAATGGGCCCACCATATCCAATCCCCAGACGGCAAAGGGCCAGGTGATGGGAATGGTCTTGAGTGCCGAAGCCGGCATGTGTTGCTACGAGCTGAAGAGCTGGCAGCCTTTGCAGTGTTTGACTAGCTCTTTGGCGTCGTCCAAAGCAGTCGGCCAGAAGAAACCGTGGCGGAAGGCTTTGGCGACCAGTGATCTTGATGCGGCGTGGTGACCGCATTCTCCTTGGTGTATATCCCTGAGGATCGCGATGCCTTTCTCCTGCTCGACGCATCGCTGCAAGACTCCGGTGGCGCTGCGCTTGACAAGCTCTCTGTTGACGATTGTGTATGCTCCAGCCCGGCGCTGAACTTGTCTTGCTTCATTTTTGTCAGCCGGCAGGTCATGGTTCACCAGAAAGTTGCGGATGCCTTGGGCCCATGATGGGGCGGCGACCTCCTCAGCCACCAATGTGGCCAGAGCCACCAGGGTGGGTGGGTTGGGCAGTGCAGCGCTGGAGTCGGCCGCCGCTTCCTGTGCTGAAGAAGTCCCCGGGCCGGCTACTGCAGCCCCCGGGCCGGGTGCTGCAGTCCCCGGGCCGGGTGCAGCGGTTCCCGAGCCGAATATTGAAGTCCCGGGGCCGGCTGCTTGATTCTTCGAGCCGGACCCGGCCCCCTCGGGGTTAGGCGGCACGAAAATGGAGTCGGACTCCGGAGACGGCTTGATTGAAGGCTTGAGGAGGCGCCGCAGGGCGACGCCAGCTGGTATTGCTTGCCGCGTGGAGCCTATTCGGGCCAGGGCGTCAGCTGGCTCGTTGTCGGCCCGCGGCACGTGAAGGAACTCACATCCGTCGAAGTATCTGCTGATTTGCTGTACTAGGAAACGGTAGCTCGCCATGTTCGCGTCCTTGGCGTCCCAGTCGCCAGAAGACTGCTGCACCACCAAATCCGAGTTGCCATAGCACAGGATCCGGCGAATACCAAGCTCCTTGGCAAGCCGGAGCCCGTGTATGAGTGCCTCGTACTCGGCTACGTTGTTGGAGGCGGCGAAGTGGATCTGCAGCGTGTATCTGAGCTTGTCGCCCTTTGGAGAGGTAAGGACGATGCCGGCTCCCAAGCCGGTGCGCATCTTTGATCCGTCAAAGTGCATGTGCCAATGGGTGGAGTCGGGCGCCGGTGGTAAGTACTGGGTCTCGGCCCAGTCGACGAGGAAGTCGGCCAGCGCTTGCGTCTTGATGGCGGTGCGGGGTTGATAGAAGATGGTGTAGGGGGCCATCTCGATGGCCCATTTGGCCACCCGGCCGGATGCATCCCGGCTGCCTATGATGTCGGCCAGCGGGGCGGTGCATACGACCGTGATGGGATGCTCTTGAAAGTATGGCTTCAGCTTCTTGGCGGCGAAGTACACGCCATAGCACATCTTCTGATAGTGCGGGCAATTTTGTTTCGAGGTGGACAGCACCTCGGTCAGGTAATAAACCGGCCTCTGGACCGGCTGGGCTCGGCCTTCTTCGGGGCGTTCGACCACAATGACGGTGCTGACCACCTGGCTAGTGGCGGCAATATATAGGAGCATGGGCTCCTTCTCGGTCGGTGCCGCCAAGACAGGCGGCGTGGACAGCATTTTCTTCAGCTCGTGGAAAGCTTGGTCGGCCTGGTCGTTCCACTCAAAGTGAGTGCTCTTCTTCATGAGGCGGTAGAGGGGGAGAGCCTTTTCTCCGAGCCGGCTGATGAAGCGGTTAAGAGAGGCCAGGCACCCGGTGAACTTCTGAATCTCTCTGAGCTTGGATGGGACCGCCATCCTCTCGATGGCTTTGATCTTCACAGGGTTGCACTCTATGCCGCGTTCAGAGACCAGGAAGCCTAGGAGCTGGCCGGCCGGCACTCCGAACACGCATTTCTCTGGGTTGAGCTTGATCCAGAACCGGCGCAGGTTCTCGAATGTCTCCTTCAAGTCTTCCAACAGAGTGCCACGCTTCTCCGTCTTCACCACAACATCATCCACGTAAACATGGGCATTCTTGCCGAGCTGCGTGAGGAGGCACTTCTGCATGCAACGCTGAAACATGGCGCCGGCATTCCTCAAGCCGAACATCATGGTTAGGTAGCAGAAGGCCCCAAACGGCATGATGAAGGCGGTCTTCAGTTGGTCATCCGGGTTCAGCTTGATCTGGTGGTATCCCGAGTAGGCATCCAAAAAGCTCAACATCTCGCATCCGACTGTGGAGTCTATCACTTGATCAATCCTGGGCAGAGCGAAGGGATCTTTTGGGCAGGCTTTGTTGAGGCTCGTGTAATCTATACACATGCGCCACTTGTTATTCTTCTTCAGCACGAGAACCGGGTTCGCGAGCCATTTGGGGAAGAAAACTTCCATGATGAAGCCGGCTGCAAGGAGCCGGGCTATTTCCTCCCCTACGATCCTTCTCTTCTCTTCTGACAGTCGGCGGAGGGGCTGCTTGACTGGTTTAGCATCCTCCCGCACGTGCAATTTGTGCTCAGCGAAATCCTTCGGAACACCCGGCATGTCCTTGGGGGACCATGCAAAGATATCCCGATTCTCACGGAGGAAATCGGCGAGCTCGCCTTCCTATTTGCTATCCAGGCTCGCCCCAATGACGGCGAACCTCTCGGGGTGCTCGGGGTCGAGCTGTATCTTCTTGGTCTCCTTGGCCGGCTGGAAAGATCCTTGGGCATCATACTCCTTGGAGTCGGCGGGTTGGTTTAGCTGCTTGCTGGCCAGGGCCACGACCCGGTCCAGCGTCTTCCTCTCGGCTGCGATCACGAGGGACTCGGCCAGCCGGCTGCTGGCCGCGGCGCAATCGGCAGACTTCTTGTAGTCGCCGGCGATGGTGATGACACCCTTGGAGATCGGTATCTTCATCTTGAGGTAAGCATAGTGGGGGACCGCCATGAACTTGGCCAAGGCGGGTCGGCCAAGCAAGGCATGATAAGGGCTATCCAGGTCCACCACCTCGAACTAGATTGCCTCCCGGCGGAAATGATCCTTGCCCCCAAAGAGTACATCGATCTTGAGCTTGCCGATGGGGGCGCAGGACAGTCCGGGTACGATGCCGTGGAACACCGTTCGAGTCGGCGCAAGTTGCTTGGCCTTGACGCCCAGCTTCTCCATGGTGTCGCGGTACAGGATGTTGATGCTGCTTCCGCCGTCAATCAGCAC
This sequence comes from Triticum monococcum, assembly GCA_034509565.1. Classification (NCBI taxonomy): domain Eukaryota; kingdom Viridiplantae; phylum Streptophyta; class Magnoliopsida; order Poales; family Poaceae; genus Triticum; species Triticum monococcum. The sequence goes on along the minus strand of CM067841.1, from coordinate 141,775,858 downwards.
GCGGGAGAAGCGTGCGGCGCGCGTATCCGTTGCGAGGGTGGCCTCCAGGACCAATGCGTGGGAGCCGGGGGATGGCATCACCTCTGGGTGGTCGGCCCGGCTCCAGCTGATGGGTTTTTCCGACCAGTGCATGTGGCCGGCTAGGCTGGTAGCGGCCATGTTGACCTCCTGTTGCTCTCGGCGCTTGCTGCGCCGGTCTTCCGGCTGGCTCGTAAAGATGACATAAGACGCTTGCTCGTCAGGGAACTCGTCCTGCACGGCGTCGACCGCGGGCCGGGCGGCATTGGGCGGCGGAGCCGGCGGCGGCGGGCCGGCAGGCGGAGTCGGCGTGAGCCCTTCGCCCTTCGAGATTCGGGCGAGCCAGTTGCATTTGCGGGTCGTGTGGTTGGACGGCTTCGCGCCGCTGTGGAACTTGCACGGGGCATCAAGGGTTTGCTCGTAGGAGAAGGCCGGCTGCCAAGCCGGCCGACCGCCCTTGGGCTTCTTGGGTGCGGGCCGCCCTTCAGGCGGCGCGTCTTCGACCGTGGCCACCTGCCGACTGGCGGGAGGTGGCGCAGGGCCCTTGCGTTTTTTATCGTTCTGGTGTTGGCGTCGGCCGCCGTCTCCAGCCGGCGCTTTGGGCGCCGGATTGAGTACCTTTCCAAATGCGTCCACCCGGAGCTCGATCTTCATCGAGGAGTCGGAGGTGGCGTACTTGTCGGCGATGGTTAGGAGCTCGTCGAGGGTAGTCGGCTCATCGCAGAGAAGCTTGTGCTTGAGGAGGGTGCCCTCTCGGCACCCGGCTGTGAAGTATTCAATGGCTTGCACCTCGTGCACCCCCTCACAGGAGTTGTGGAGCTCGGCCCAACGCGTCAGGTAGTCGCGAGTGGACTCGGCTGGGCCCTGTACACACAGGGAGAGCTGTCTGGGCTTGGGAGCCCACTTGTAGGTGCTGGTGAAGTTGCAAACGAAGGCTTCAATGAAGTCCACCCAGCTGTTGATGCTGAGCGGCTTAAGGCTGTTAAGCCAAGTCCGCGCCGTGCCCTGCAGCATGAGGGGCACGTACTTTACGGCAACGCGCCGGTTGCCATTGGTGATGCTGACGGCTGTGGAGTAATCGGTCAGCCAGTCTTCCGGCTTCACCGAGCCGTTGTACTTGGGCGTGTCTCTTGGGAGCGAGAACCCTTTGGGGAAGGGCTCGTCGCGGATGCGGGGGCCGAAGCAAGGCGGGCCGACATCGTCTTCCTCTTCTAGCGCCAGGGATCGGGCCAGGCGGTCGATCCGGTGGCGGGCGTCGTTTTCGCCGATTCCCTCCCGGCGACCAAGCCGGCCGCTGAGAGTCGGGTGAGCCACTGGGGGTGGGGTAGGATATCTTTCTCCGCGAGCTCGAGGCGGAGGCGGGGTGCCCCGCCATTCCATGGCTCGGGGGCGGCCGTCCGCGTCTCGCTCGATGGAGACTTGGGTCCGGCTTCGGCTGGAAGCCGGCTCTTTCTCGCGCCGCGCGCGGGTGTAGCTGGTAGTCGGCGACTGGGAGGTCGCGCCGTGCTCGCGGCGCGGGGGAGGGCTCCCTGCGCAGGCGTCGGCCTCGTGCCGTCGCGCGGCCGCATTGATTAGTTGCTGGATGCGCCGCGTCATATAGGGGAGATCTTCGGTTTCCAAGCCGTCTAGCTCGTCTACGGCCGCCTGGGCGGCGCGCAGGTTCTCGAGCGGGGTGGCATAGACCGGGCGATCCACGCCGAGCGTGTCGGCAATGACGGCGCTGCGTTGCCTGACAGCGCCGGCCTGGCTAGGGCCAGCCGGAGCCGGCGTGCCGAAGGCGGCGCGATCAGCTTCGCGCTGGTAGGCCTCGGTGAGGCGTCTTACGGAAGCCAGCCGCCGGCCCTCCGCGAGGAGAGCGAGGCGGCGTGCCTCCAGAACTTCATCGCTGGCGTCAGCCGGAAGGGGGACGGACAAATCTTGGGCTGCCGCGCGCGGGGAGTCGCGGGCGCCCTCGTCAGTCGGGCCGTCGAGGCCGATGACCATCACCTCGGGGGCGTCAGAGTCGCGATCGCCAGCCGGAGGGAGCGGGTCATTGTAGACCGTGACGTTGGTGGGGAAGGTGTCGTAGGATGCCGCGTCGGAGTCGACGGGCATCGGGTCGGTGGAGCCAACCGACTCCAAGTCCACAGCGGGCTCGCTGGAGACGTGGAGCTGGCCGAGGAGGTTGGCGAGGTGATCTGTGCCCGCATCGGAAGCGAGCTCATCGGAGATGCGGGCCTTGTCGAAGAGGCTAGCGAGGCCTCTAGCCGCGCAGGCGTCGGCGACGCCGTGCAGCGCGTCGCGGCAAGCGCCATCGGGCGAGCCAGGCTGGCTGCGCCCGCGAGGAAGGAAAAAGGTTCCTGTCCAGAACAGGTCTCCGGACGACGGTGCACCTGGCCCCATGATGGGCGCCAAATGTCGGGTGGTAGGATCGACATATGCCAACGGGTGTCTTATCATTGCGGGGGCCAAAAGAACGTCGCCGGTGCCTGGAAGCGGGATGAGGCGTAGACATGCACGCCGGCGAATCTTACCCAGCTTCAGGGCTCTCCGGGGAGATAACACCCCTACTGCTGCTCTGCGGGGTCTCCGCATGGTTGCTAAGTTCACAGGTGGCTACAATGCTCCTTGAGCTGTTTGGGACGGAAGGAGGAAGAAGGGCTTAGCACAGCCTGCCTCTTCTCCTTGTAAGTGTCTATGTCTAGAAAGTGAGTTCAACCCTTTGCATGGGTGCACTGGGGGGTTTATATAGGCCTACCCCCCGGGGGTACAATGGTAATCCGACTGGGCGCGGGGCCCAGCTGTCGGTGACTATGCTCGCCGGCTTCTCCGCCGGCTTCTGGGGCCCGCCGGCTGGTGGGTCCCGCCGACTGCCGGCTCCTGGGTCGACAGGCCGGCCCCGCCGGCCAGGATCTTGTCGGCGGCCGGTTGCTGTTGCTCCGTGTTTGTTGGCGCAGGCTCGGCCGGGGTAAGCGTGGCTACAGTAACGCCGCCCTGGCGGGCGATTACTGTAGCCCCGCCGCACCTTGTCTCCTTAATGGGCGTCTCCTTCGAGGAAAGCGGCAGGCCGGCTACGCCAAGCCGGCCATCTGTCTCGCCGGCTTGAGAGGGGGTGTGGCCGCCTTCGGCTTCTCTCTGCCTGAAGGGGCCCACCGCCTCGGGGGCCACGTTGGCGGCCCGTCGAGGACGGCGTCGGAGCCGCCGAGGCTACAGTGCCGCGCCGGGCGGGCCGCAGTTGCCCGCACGACGCGCTGTACCAGGCGTGCTCCGGGTTTTGGGGGTGGCAGGCTGCACTGTAGCCACGCCCCGCTTCATCATCGCAGGGTGGACGCGTACATCGCGGGTACGGCGTTGACTGCCTTATCGGAGCCGGCCCCACGTAGCCGGCCGTGCCATAGCCGGCCTTGCCATAGCCGGCCCTGCCGTAGCCGGCCCTCCATAGTTTTCTTCATGGGGGTAGAAAGGGCGGGCCGCCCCCCAAGCCGGCTAGGAAGGCAGCCGGCTAGGGGGGAGGCGGCCTAAGTCTTGAGTCTTCTTATGAGCCGGACGGGCTCACAATTTTTTCTGAGGGGCCAGGGGAAGCCGGCTGGGCTACCCATGGCTATTTACCCCGACACATTCTTTCTTGAATATCGAGTTGTTTCTTCAACTCCTTCAACTCTTCTGGTCCGAGCTTGTAAGGACACTTGCACACAGGTTCCATACCGGGCTCAAGATCAATAACAAATTCAACTGGCCGGTGCGGAGGCATTCCTGGGAGCTCTTCTGGGAAGACATCTTGATACTCACAAACGACTGGGATCTGCGAAATAGCATCCAATTCACCCTTCTCATTGAGAGAAAACAACCGGATGGTATTATCCCGAGAAGCAAAGACAATTACATCCTCGGATGAATGAGTCAATTGGATCTGCCTGGCAGCACAATCAAGCTGAGCTTTATGCTTAGAGAGCCAATCCATCCCGAGAATAAGATCGATATCCGAGTTACCAAGGATCATCGGGGAAGCCAGAAACTTGAAGTCACCCATCGAGATAGAAATATCCGGAACTTCATAGTTAGCAAGCAAGCATCTACTCGGAGAGACAACTGCTAATGGCTTATGCATAACTTGAGAAAACCACCCATGCTTGGATGCAAAAGGTCTCGAGATAAAACAATGCGATGCACCAGTGTCAAAAAGAACTTTTGCGGGAACATCGTTAACAGGAAGGTTACCCATGATGACATCTGATGAATCCTCTGCCTGAGCTGCATTCACCATATTGACCTTGGCGGACTTGGGGTTATGCTTGACCACAGCTGTACTTGCCGATCTGACAGGAGGAGGAGGAAGAAGACGCCTCTGGTTGAAACACTTGTTGGCATAGTGACCCTTCTGTTGGCACTTGTTGCACGTGACCTCTGAAAGCGAACGGTGGTACGGAGCACTTGATCTTGGAGCTTGCGACGAAGACTTGTTCTGAAAGCCAGGGTTGGGTGGGTGGGAAGAACCACTGCCACCTTTGCGCTTCTGCTGATACGGCTGACGGAACAGAGGAGGAGGAAGCCAAAACTTCTGCTGCTTGGCCACTTGAGTAGAGGAAGAAGGAGTAGCATCTCTGACTCGCTTCTTGGAAGCATCACACCTCAACTAAGCAGCCTCTTGCTTCAGTGCCATGTTGTAGAACTCATCGTATCTCAACGGCTCAAAGAGGGCAAGAGCGAGCTGAATTTCTTCACGGAGACCACCCCTGAACTGGTATATCATGCTCTTCTCATCAGGTACGTCCTTCTTGGCAAAGCGGGCGAGCTTCTGGAACAACTTGTTGTAGTCATAGACAGACAAAGAGCCTTGCTTCAAGTTGCGAAATTCCTGACGCTTACTTTAAACCACACTTTGAGGGATGTGATGAGCTCAGAAATCTTGACGGAAATCATCCCAAGTGATCAGACGTCCACCTCTGGAATCCTTGTACTGCTGGAACCACTCTGCAGCCTGATCTTTGAGTTGGAAGGAAGCAAACTTGACGAAATCTTCAGGCCTGACGTTGCTGCACTCAAAATGCTTACCAAGGTCCACTAGCCAATCGTCAGCATCGGAAGCCTCAACACAATTGCTGAACGTCTTTGGACCATTAGCAAGGAACTGGTTCAGTGTAGCAAAATGGTTCTGATTGTTGCCTTGATTCCCTTGACTGCCTTGATTTCACTCTTGGAGGATTTGCATGATCAACTGTGTGTTTGCATTGGTTGCGGCCATCACAGCTTGCCATGCTTCCGAAGGAGGTGGAGGTGGTGGCGGATCAGGATTCAGAGTCGTGCGCGTTGGAGGAGCCATCCTGAAGAGGTTGACCACCATTAGCACATTGATAGACAAATATTGAAGCTGAATCCAACGGAATGAAAATTGCAACATAAAGTCTTCACATCCGAACAAAACGAACGAATGCATTTCTCTTGAAGTGGTCACATATCCCTAAATTGCGAAGCCACGTAGAATTAGGTAGAAGAGGTAAATCAACAAGGGATGGAATCAACATATGACTTCGAAGCCACTCGAATACCACAAATCAAAACAAAACAAAGGATTGGCTTGTGGAATAAGCCGGAACAAACATATGATAGAGATTTCGTCTGAAGTTTTCGTGGTGGGACCTACACGGGCTCGATCGTACAACACCATCATGTACAAGGCAGTGCACATGACATACGAAGCGTCCCCGAGTCAGCATAGCCAAGGACTCTTTAAGACACAACGAGGCCACTGTAAAATCGACCGTGAATAGGCGAACCACTAGACGTCGAACCCCAATTTCATATCATACATCTGTCGGAAAAGATATCCTAAGAGCTACTTGAATTCCCACCTATGAAACTCCCAAAACTTTCCGGTTATGCAATCAGGTGTTGGGGATACAGGGGAAGCATAATATCTCACCCAAACTAGCAAATCCTACATTCAGCTGTATCCATCCTTCAACACATAACCAAGAAACCTTCGAAAACCATCTACCTCAACCTTCGAAAAGCATCCGTTATACAAGTTATGGCGATACTCCCGAACTCCCGCCCCAGTACTGGGTGGCGTCAAGGTTATCTCACCAACGAACTGCATAAAAGAGATTTTCGATGTCGGCGAACATATCTCAAGAATTCCAGAATTGCAACGATAAAATTATGATGACAACACCTCAGAGCTCAACTCCCCGGGACACTTCCACTAAACCCCTGACAGGAGGCACAAAGACAATGTTCTCATCATAAGCCATCGGAACGATTCCAAGATACTCGCGTGATCCTAAAAAAAAATTTAGTGAAATTTGAGAAGACAAGAGTCAAAACTCTATGTCAGGATGCCTTACCAGAGCGATGAGGAGACTGGGAAGTAAAAAGAATTCCTAAACTATCCGATATATAATTCCTAAAGACTCAAAACATTTTTCTAGACACAACTCGGCTGCAAAAAACAATCAATCAGTGGGGGCTCCTAAGGTCGGGGAAGGCTCTGATTACCAACTTGTAACGCCCTCGATGCGGCTATAGCTCCCATGTGTCGAGGCACAACTTAGAGACATAACCGCATTGAAAGCAATGTCGCAAGTTAGGCAATCATCACAACATCCCATGTAATATATATAGAATAAAAAAGGGGAGATACATAGTTGGCTTACACTCGCCACGTCACATCAAAGTGCGTAAATAACATACATCATCCAAACACTCATGGCCCGACTACGGCGCCAAAATAAAAGACAACCCAACAAGCGACAAAGGTCCCGATCAAACCCCAACTGGGCACCACTACTGATCATCAGGAAAAGAAACATAGTAACACTGAGAATCCTCGTCGTACTCCCACTTGAGCTCAAGCGCACCATCTGGAGCTGTATCATCTGTCCCTACATCTGGTGTAATAGTAATCTGTGAGCCACAGGGACTCAGCAATCTCGCACCCTCGCGATCAAGACTATTTAAGCTTAATAGGTAGGATGGGGTAAATATATGTGGAGCTGCAGCAAGCGACTAGCATATATGGTGGCTAACTTATACGCAAAAGAGAGCGAGAAGAGAGAGCAAAGCGCGAGCGAGAAACTAGAGAGCAACCTGCGCAAACATAACTCCAACACCGTGTCCACTTCCCGGACTCCGCCGAGAAGAGGCCATCACGGCAACACACTCAGTTGATTCATTTTAATTAATTAAGGTTCAAGTTATCTACAACCGGACATTAACAAATTCCCATCTGCCCATAACCGCGGGCACGGCTTTCGAAAGTTCAATCCCTGCAGGGGAGTCCCAACTTAGCCCATAACAAGCTCTCATGGTCAACGAAGGAATAGACCTCCACCCGAGACATTCCGATCAGACTCGGTATCCCGGTACAACAAGACATTTCGACAGATTAAAACAAGACCAGCAACACCGCCCGAATGTGCCGACAAATCCCGATAGGAGATGCACATATCTCTTTCTCAGGGCACACTCAGATTGTCTAAACTTCTGGTAGGCCAGCCCAGAGTTGCCCCTGGTAGCCACCGGCGGCTGACAGTTTGGACCAACACTCAGAGGAGCACTGGCCCGGGGGGGTTAAAAATAAGATGACCCACAGGCTCCGGAAACCCAAGGGAAAAAGAGGCTAGGTGGCACATGGTAAAACCAAGGTTGGGCATTGCTGGAAAAGCTTTAATCAAGGCGAACTATCAAGGGGTTCCCATTATAGCCCAACCGCGTAAGGGACGCAAAATCCGGGAATATAACACCGATATGACGGAAACTAGGGTGGCAAGAGTGGAACAAAACACTAGGCGAGAGGCTGAGCCTTCCACCCTTTACCAAGTATATAGATGCATTAAGATAACATGGCAATATAATGATATCCCAACAAGTAAATAAATGTTCCAACAAGGAACGGCTCCAATCTTCACCTGCAACTAACATCGCTATAAGAGGGGCTGAGCAAAGCGGTAGCATAGCCAATCAACGGTTTGCTAGGACAATGGTGGGTTAGAGGCTGAACATGGCAATTGGGAGGCTGACAAGCAAGTGGTAGGCATCGTAGCATTGGCATAGCAAAAGAGCGAGCAAACTAGCATAGCAAAGATAGTAGTGATTTTGAGGGTATGATCATCTTGCCTGCAAAGTTGTCAGAGTTGACTGGATCCTCACAAGAAAACTCAACGGGCTCCTCTTTAGCGAACTCGTCTCCCGGATCTACCCAAACAAGACAAACAAGCAACAAGAGTATAATCAACCACGTGCATAATCAAACAACACGATGCAAGGATGATATGCTATGCGGGATGCGATGCGGGATGCAAAATGCAAGCTGTGACAGGAAATGCATGAATCTGGCCTCAACTTGGAAAACCAAGTGTGCAACTGGAAAGATGGGATGAAATCGCTTAAAAACGATATAAAGAACGCCGGAATCGGAGTTACGGTTTGGAAATGGCAAGTGTTTCAAATATGACACCGGTCTGCGATTTACAGCAAGTAGGCATCTAAATGCAATGAGATGAACATGCTACAGCACTTAAACATGGCAACAAAATACATGGCAGGGAAACATTCAAGATGCTTAACAAAAGACTAGCACTGAGCTACGGCCAATTCATCCATTACGAGGTTCAAACAAGCATGGCAAAAACGCAAATGCAAAACAGATTTCAGACTTAGTGAAATTAACACTTGTCTGAAATTTTAGATCATGAAGCCTTCTTCGGAGCAGCAAAACAACATGATACATGATCTGATTATGATAAGTAAGAACATGGCATGGAGCTACTCAATAGGCTTATCAAAAGACCCAAAGTGACCTGGGGCCAAAAGGGTTCACAAAATATAATAACAAGCACACGAACATAGCTAAAACACAATCAGTTTTCAGACTTAGTGAAAACTGAGACATGCTGAAATATAACTCACAAAGGCGTGTAAACGAGCTCGATGCACTCACCACGGTGCAAGTCATGGCAAGGACAGCATACATCCATTAAGAAGGCACAAAAAGCTAGCTAGACATGGCAAGAACAAGGCATAGCATGCACGGATCAACTACAATAGCATCGGCAAAATCGCAAACAAGTTGACGATCTGCCCAGATTTACCACGAAGCAAAAGTAGAGCTCGATTGACTCAAGCTAGGGTACTCCACATGTGCAAACAAAGACATGGATGGATAGAACATAACAAGATTAACAAAACTCCTTTACTGATCATCCTCAAAAGAGGCACGAATCACTAGGAAACAGCATGAACATATGGCATCACAAACTAAATAATCCCAGACTTAGTGAAAACCACTAAGTCCCTGAAAACAGATTTACCAAGTGCCTCACTTTGCAAGCTTGCACAAGTCACCACACACATCCTAAAAATGCATGGATTGCACCTCTGGAAAGATAACAAGATGCTTAACAAAACATATGAAGGACTCACAGGCATATCATGCACACAATAATCATGGCAAAAATGACAAAAGTCTAAGATGAACTAGCAGATCTGACAATTAACTCACGAAGCACTCTTGTAGCAGCATTTCAGGCATCAAGATGAACTCAAATGAAAAGGATGCAATGGAATGAAATGATGTACTCGTCGAGACGAACATTTTGATATACTATATGTCCAAAATGGGGCTATGGATGCAGAGATATGGCAGGTCAAAGTATGCACAAAAAATCAGGAGGAGAGGGGGAAAGTCAACCCTCGCTAGGGTTACTGTAGCTCGGATCTGAGATCCAGATCGGTGGCGCGGATTCCGAGGTCGTCGTCCGGACTTGGGGCTCGCCGGAGATGGCCGCGGTGGTGGCCGGAATTGCCGGGGGACTTGCCGGTCTTGGCGGATCCGGCCAGACAAGGGACGTGGGCGCGGCGCCGAGGAGTGGCGAGGTCGGCGGCGGAGCGTGCACGGCGGGCGGCGGCCGGCGATGTTGGGGCGGAGCGGGGCGGCGGAGCTCCGGCGACTGCTCGCGGCGGCGCCGGCGACCGGACTCGAGAGAGGAGGCGGCGCGGTGCGGGAGACGACGCGGGCACGGGGAGGCGGCGGCCGGGCCCGGGAGGGTCTCCCGCGGGCCTGGCGGGCTTCGGCGGCGGCGGGCAGGTAGGCGCCACGTGGCGATCGGCGGTTGGCGGCGACGGGATCCGGACGTTGTCCGGCTCTTCCGGACACGTCCGGCGGCGGCGGAGAGGGTTTTTTTTAGGGTTTTGGGGAGAGGGGAGATCCGAAAACGGAGGGGGTGTATTTATAGGCATAAGTGGAGCTAGGAGAGTCCAAATGAGGTGCGGTTTTTGGCCACGCGATCGTGATCGAACGCTCTAGATGATGGGGCAGAGTTTGGTGGGTTTTGGGCCAAATTGGAGGGGTGTTGGGCTGCAACACACACACGAGGCTTTTTCGGTCCCTCGGTTAACCGTTGGAGTACCAAACGAAGTCCAAATGATACGAAACTTGACAGGCGGCCTACCGGTAGTAAACCAAGGCCGCATGACAAGTCTCGGTCCAATCCGGAAATGTTTAATCCCCACACACGGAAGAAAGCTAGAAATGACCATCGGAGGAGAACGAAGCGCCGGAATGCAAAACGGACAACGGGGAAAATGCTCGAGTGTATGAGATGAACACGTATGCAAATGCAATGCACATGATGACATGATATGAGATGCATGACAACGAAAACAACACACGGAGACAAAGACCCGAACCCGAGAAATAAATATAACTTAACGCCGGAAACGGCAAGAGTTGGATTACAAATTGGGAAAGTTATATCTGGGGCATTACAAAGAACTCTGATTCAGGACCTGGAGGAGACCTTCGCGAGCCTACGCTAGGTGGACCTGCGGCTCAACCCAGAGAAGTGCGTGTTTGTTGTCCCTTCAGGCAAGCTGCTGGGATTCCTCGTGTCTCACAGGGGGATTGAGGCCAACCCGGAGAAGGTCAAGGCAATTGAAGACATGAGCCCACCACAAAACCTCCAGGAGATGCAGAAGCTTGCAGGCTGCGTGACTTCATTGGGACATTTCATCTCCAAGTTAGGGGAGAGCGCACTGCCGTTCTTCAAGCTGATGAAGAAGAAGGGTCCATTCGAATGGACCCCCGAGGCCGACCTGGCGTTTCAAGACCTCAAGAGATACTTGACCAGCCCACCGGTGATGGTGGCACCTCGTCCTCGCGAGCCCTTGGTACACTACTGAAGGAAATATGCCCTAGAGGCAATAATAAAGTTATTATTTATTTCCTTATTTCATGATAAATATTTATTATTCATGGTAGAATTGTATTAACCAGAAACATAATACATGTGTGAATACATAGACAAACATAGTGTCACTAGTATGCCTCTACTTGACTAGCTCATTGATTAAAGATGGTTAAGTTTCCTAACCATAGACATGAGTTGTTATTTGATCAATGAGATCACATCATTAGGAGAATGATGTGATTGACTTGACACATTCCGTTAGCTTAGCACTTGATCGTTTGTTTACTGCTATTGCTTTCTTCATGACTTATTCATGTTCTTATGTCTATGAGATTATGCAACTCCTGAATACCGGAGGAACACTTTGTGTGCTACCAAACGTCACAACGTAACTGGGTGATTATAAAGGTGCTCTACAGGTGTCTCCGATGGTACTTGTTGAGTTGGCATAGATCAAGTGTAGGATTTGTCACTCCGATCGTCGGAGAGGTATCTCTGGGCCCTCTCGGTAATACACATCACTATAAGCCTTGCAAGCATGATAACTAATGAGTTAGTTACGGGGTGATGTATTACGGAACGAGTAAAGAGACTCGCCGGTAACGAGATTGAACTAGGTATTGGGATACCGACGATCAAATCTCGGGCAAGTAACATACCGATGGCAAAGAGAACAACGTATAGTGTTGTGAGGTTTGACCGATAAAGATCTTCGTAGAATATGTAGGAACCAATATGAGCATCCAGGTTCCGCTATTGGTTATTGACCGGAATCGTGTCTCGGTCATGTCTACATAGTTCTCGAACCCGTAGGGTCCGCACGCTTAAAGTTCTGTGACGATCGGTTTTATGAGTTTATACGTTTTGATGTGCCGAAGGTAGTTCGGAGTCCCGGATGTGATCACGGATGTGATGAGGAGTCTTGAAATGGTCGAGACATAAAGATTTATATATTGGAAGCCTATATTTGGATATCGGAAGTGTTCCGGGTGAAATCGGGATTTTACCGGAGTACCGGGGGTTACCGGAACCCCCCCGGGGGTTTAATGGGCCAAGATGGGCCTTAGTGGAAGAGAGGAGGGGCTGCCAGGGCAGGCCGCGCACCCCCTCTCCCTCTAGTCCTAATTGGACAAGGAGGAGGGGGTGGCGCCCCCCTTTCCTTCCTCTCTCCCTCCTCCTTCCCCCTTCTTCTACTCCAACTAGGAAAGGAGGGAGTCCTACTCCAGGTGGGAGTAGGACTCCTCCTAGCGCGCCTCCTCCTGGCCGGCCGCCTCTCCCCCCTTGCTCCTTTATATACGGGGGCAGGGGCACCTCTAGACACACAAGTTGGTCATTGAGATCTCTCCAGCCGTGTGCGGTGCCCCCCTCCACCATAATCCGCCTCGGTCATACTATAGCAGTGTTTAGGCGAAGTGCTGCTACGGTAGCTTCATCAACATCATCACCATGCTGTTGTGCTGATGAAACCCTTCCCCGATACTCTACTCGATCGTGAGTTCGCGGGACGTCGCCGAGCTGAACATGTGTTGAACGCGGAGGTGCCGTACGTTCGGTACTAAGGATCGGTCGATCGTGAAGACGTACAACTACATCAACCGCGTTGTCATAACCCTTCCGCTTAACAGTCTATGAGGGTACGTGGACGACACTCTCCCCTCTCGTTGCTATGCATCACCATGATCCTGCGTGTGCGTAGGAAATTTTTTGAAATGACTACGTTCCCCTATAGTGGCATCAGAGCCTGGTTTTATGCGTTTATGTTATATGCACGAGTAGAACACAAGTGAGTTGTGGGCGATACAAGTCATACTGCTTACCAGCATGTCATACTTTGGTTCGGCAGTATTGTTGGATGAAGCGGCTCTGACCGACATTACGTGTATGCATACGCGAGACTGGTTCTACTGACGTGCTTTGCACACAGGTGGCTGGCGGGCGTCAGTTTCTCCAACTTTAGTTGAACCGAGTGTGGCTACGCCCGGTCCTTGGGAAGGTTAAAACAACACCAACTTGACAAACTATCGTTGTGGTTTTGATGTGTAGGTAAGAACGGTTCTTGCTCAGCGCATAGCAGTCACGTAAAACTTGCAACAACAAAGTAGAGGACGTCTAACTTGTTTTTGCAGGGCATGTTGTGATGTGATATGGTCAAGACATGATGCTATATTTATTGTATGAGATGATCATGTTTTGTAACGGAGTTATCGGCAACTGGCAGGAGCCATATGGTTGTCGCTTTATTGTATGCAATGCAATCGCCCTGTAGTTGCTCTACTTTATTACTAAGCAGTAGTGATAGTCGTAGAAGTAATAGTTGGCAAGACTACAATGATGCTACGATGGAGATCAAGGTGTCGCGCCGGTGACGATGGTTATCATGACAATGCTTCGGAGATGGAGATCACAAGCACAAGATGATGATGGCCATATCATATCACTTATATTGATTGCATGTGATGTTTATCCTTTATGCATCTTATTCTGCTTTGTTTGACGATAGCATTATAAGATGATTTCTCACTAAATTTCAAGATAAAAGTGTTCTCCCTGAGTATGCACCGTTGCCAAAGTTCGTCGTGCCAAGACACCACGTGATGATCGGGTGTGATAAGCTCTACGTCCATCTACAACGGGTGCAAGCCAGTTTTGCACACACAGAATACTCGGGTTAAACTTGACGAGCCTGGCATATGCAGATATAGCCTCGGAACACTGAGACCGGAAGGTGGAGCATGAATCATATAGTAGATATGATCAACATAGTGATGTTCACCATTGGAAACTACTCAATTTCACGTGATGATCGGTTATGGTTTAGTTGATATGGATCACGTGATCACTTAGATGATTAGAGAGATGTCTATCTAAGTGGGAGTTCTTAAGTAATATGATTAATTGAACTTAAATTTACCATGAACTTAGTACCTGATAGTATTTTTGCTTATCTATGTTGTTGTAGATAGATGGCCCGTGTTATTTTTCCGTTGAATTTTAATGCGTTCCTTGAGAAAGCAAAGTTGAAAGATGATGGTAGCAATTACACAGACTGTGTCCGTAACTTGAGGATTATCCTCGTTGCTGCACAGAAGAATTACATCCTGGAAGCACCGCTGGGTGCCAGGCCTGCTGCAGATGCTGCTGACAACGTTAAGAACGTTTGGCAGAGTAAAGCTGAGGACTACTCGATAGTTCAGTGTGCCATGTTTTATGGCTTAGAACCGGGACTTCAACGATGTTTTGAACATCATGGAGCATATGAGATGTTCCAGGAGTTGAAGTTAATATTTCAAGCAAATGCCTGGATTGAGAGATATGAAGTGTCCAATAAGTTCTATAGCTGCAAGATGGAGGAGAATAGTTCTGTCAGTGAGCATATACTCAAAATGTATGGGTATCATAATCACTTGACTCAACTGGGAGTTAATCTTCATGTTGATAGTGTCATTGACAGAGTTCTTCAATCACTGCCACCAAGCTACAAAAGCTTCGTGATGAACTATAATATGCAAGGGATGAATAAGACTATTCCTGAGATCTTCGCGATGCTAAAGGCTGCGGAGGTAGAATCAAGAAGGAGCATCAAGTGTTGATGGTCAATAAGACCACCAGTTTCAAGAAAATGGGCAAAGGGAAAAAGAAGGGGAACTTCAAGAAGAACGCCAAACAAGTTGCTGCTCAGCAAAAGAAACCCAAGTCTGGACCTAAGCCTGAGACTGAGTGCTTCTACTGCAAACAGACTGCTCACTGGAAGCGGAACTGCCCCAAGTATTTGGCGGATAAGAAGGATGGCAAGGTAAACAAAGGTATATGTGATATGCATGTTATTGATGTGTACCTCACCAGAGCTCGCAGTAGCACCTGGGTATTTGATACTGGTTCTGTTGCTAATATTTGCAACTCGAAGCATGGACTACGGATTAAGCGAAGACTAGCTAAGGACGAGGTGACGATGCGCGTAGGAAATGGTTCCAAAGTCGATGTGATCGCCGTCGGCACGCTACCTCTACATCCACCTTCGGGATTATTTTTAGACCTAAATAATTGTTATTTGGTGCCAGCGTTAAGCATGACCATTATATCTGGATCTTGTTTCATGCGAGACGGTTATTCATTTAAATTAAAGAATAATGGTTGTTCTATTTACATAAGTAATATCTTTTATGGTCATGCACCCTTAAAGAGTGGTCTATTCTTGTTGAACCTCGATAGTAGTGATACACATATTCATAACGTTGAAGCGAAAAGATGTAGAGTTGATAATGATAGTGCAACTTATTTGTGGCACTCCCATTTGGGTCATATTGGTATAAAACGCATGAAGAAACTCCATACTGATGGACTTTTGGAATCACTTGATTATGAATCACTTGGTACTTGCGAACCATGCCTTATGGGCAAGATGACTAAAATGCCGTTCTCCGGAACTATGGATCGAGCAACAAATTTGTTGGAAATCATACATACTGATGTATGTGGTCCAATGAATATTGAGGCTCGCGGCGGGTATCGTTATTTTCTCACCTTCATAGATGATTTGAGCAGATATGGGTATATCTACTTAATGAAACATAAGTCTGAAACATTTGAAAAGTTCAAAGAATTTCAGAGTCAAGTGGAAAATCATCGTAACAAGAAAATAAAGTTTCTTCGATCTGATCATGGAGGAGAATATTTGAGTTACGAGTTTGGCCTACATTTGAAACAATGCGGAATAGTTTCGCAACTCATGCCACCCGGAACACCACAGCATAATGGTGTGTCCGAACATCATAATCGTACTTTATTATATATGGTGCGATTTATAATGTCTCTTACTGATTTACTGCTGTCATTTTGGGGTTATGCTTTATAGACGGATGCATTCATGTTAAATAGGGCACCATCAAAATCCATTGAGACGACGCCTTATGAACTATGGTTTGGCAAGAAACCAAAGTTTTTGTTTCTTAAAGTTTGGTGTTGCGATGCTTATGTGAAAAAGCTTCAACCTGATAAGCTTGAACCCAAATTGGAGAAATGTGTCTTCATAGGATACCCAAAGGAAACTATCAGGTACACCTTCTATCACAGATCCGAAGGCAAGATATTCGTTGCTAAGAATGGATCCTTTCTAGAGAAGGAGTTTCCCTCGAAAGAAGTGAGTGGGAGGAAAGTAGAACTTGATGAGGTAATTGTATCTACTCCCTTATTGGAAAGTAGTTCACCACAGAAACTGGTTCCTGTGACATCTACACCAATTAGTGAGGAAGCTAATGATGATGATCATGAAACTTCAGATCAAGTTACTACCGAACGTTGTAGGTCAACCAGAGCAAGATCTGCACCAGAGTGGTACGGTAATCCAGTTCTGGAGGTCATGTTACTTGACCATGAAGAACCTACG
The DNA here is from genome assembly GCA_034509565.1 of Triticum monococcum. Taxonomy (NCBI): domain Eukaryota; kingdom Viridiplantae; phylum Streptophyta; class Magnoliopsida; order Poales; family Poaceae; genus Triticum; species Triticum monococcum. The sequence continues at coordinate 141,759,292 of CM067841.1, read as the reverse complement.
AACTATGAGGAAGCGATGATGAGCCCAGATTCTGCAAAATGGCTTGAAGCCATGAAATCTGAGATGGGATCCATGTATGAGAACAAAGTGTGGACTTTGGTTGACTTGCCCGATGATCGGCAAGCCATCAAGAATAAATGAATCTTCAAGAAGAAGACTGACGCTGACGGTAATGTTACTGTCTACGAAGCTCAACTTGTTGCGGAAGGATTTCGACAAGTTCAAGGAGTTGACTACGATGAGACCTTCTCACCCATTGCGATGCTTAAGTCCGTCCGAATCATGTTAGCAATTGCCGTGTTTTATGATTATGAAATTTTGCAAATGGATGTAAAGACTGCATTCCTGAATGGATTTATGGAAGAAGAGTTGTATATGATGCAACCTGAAGGTTTTATCGATCCAAAGGGAGCTAACAAAGTGTGCAAGCTCCAGCGATCCATTTATGGACTGGTGCAAGCCTCTCAGAGTTGGAATAAATGTTTTGATAGTGTGATCAAAGCATATGGTTTTATACAAACTTTTGGAGAAGCCTGTATTACAAGAAAGTGAGTGGGAGCTCTGTAGCATTTCTAATATTATATGTGGATGACATATTGCTGATTGGAAATGATACAGAATTTCTGGATAGCATAAAAGGATACTTGAATAAGAGCTTTTCAATGAAAGACCTCGGTGAAGCTGCCTATATATTGGGCATCAAGATCTATAGAGATAGATCAAGACGCTTAATTGGACTTTCACAAAGCACATACCTTGATAAAGTTTTGAAGAAGTTCAAAATGGATCAAGCTAAGAAAGGGTTCTTGCCTGTGTTACAAGGTGTGAAGTTGAGTAAGACTCAATGTCCGGCCACTTCAGAAGATACAAAGAAAATGAGAAGTGTTCCCTATGCTTCAGCCATAGGCTCTATCATGTATGCAATGATGTGTACCAGACCTGATGTGTGCCTTGCTATTAGCTTAGCAGGGAGGTACCAAAGTAATCCAGGAGTGGATCACTAGACAGCGGTCAAGAACATCCTGAATTACCTGGAAAGGTCCAAGGATATGTTTCTTGTTATGGAGGTGACAAAGAGCTCATCGTAAATGGTTACGTTGATGCAAGCTTTGACACTGATCCGGACAATTCTAAATCGCAAACCGGATACGTGTTTATATTAAATGGTGGAGCTGTCAGTTGGAGCAGTTCTAAACAAAGCGTCATGGCGGGATCTACATGTGAAGCGGAGTACATTGCTGCTTCGGAAGCAGCGAATGAAGGAGTTTGGATGAAGGAGTTCATATCCGATATAGGTGTCATACCTAGTGCATCGGGTACAATGAAAATCTTTTGTGACAATACTGCTGCAATTGCCTTGGCAAAGGAATCCAGATTTCACAAGAGAACCAAGCACATGAAGAGATGCTTCAACTCCATCCAGGATCAAGTCCAGGAGGGAGACATAGAGATTTGCAAGATACATATGGATCTGAATGTTGCAGACCCGTTGACTAAGCATCTTCCACGAGCAAAACATGATCAGCACCAAGGCTCCATGGGTGTTAAAATCATTACTGTGTAATCTAGATTATTGACTCTAGTGCAAGTGGGAGACTGAAGGAAATATGCCCTAGAGGAAATAATAAAGTTATTATTTATTTCCTTATTTCATGATAAATGTTTATTATTCATGCTAGAATTGTATTAACCGGAAACATAATACATGTGTGAATACATAGACAAACATAGTGTCACTAGTATGCATCTACTTGACTAGCTTATTGATCAAAGATGGTTAAGTTTCCTAACCATAGTCATGAGTTGTTATTTGTCAGGACCCCGATTCCAAATCACATCGATCTAGCCGGTAACACATCATATCACTTTGCGGCCTCACGCACGGTATCCCACGGGTGTCGCCTTACCATGGCCCGGGACCGTTTGCGCCTTTTGGCTCACGTATATGATAGTGTCGCTAGCATCCATATGACAGAGAACCCGGGCCGACATGGCTAGTCGTGAACCCAAAGCGGCACAGACCTATGGAGACAGGCATACATGAATCACATCGAGCATGTCGGTCATCAGCGAGTGATTCCGGGCTGTAGCACTAGGCTAACAGGACTCCGGGGAACCCGGGCTGTAGTAGGCTAGGAAGGACTCTGGAAGTCACCGCGTGACATTTCCCCGAAGGGACAGACATAGGAACGAAGTGAATCACATGCCGGCCAGTCAAGTGTCCTGAGCAGTAGTGCTGGGCTAGCAGGACTCCGATGAACCGGGCTGTAGCGGACTACTATGGCTCGAGGAACACTAGACTACATTTCCCACAAGAAAGATGCCAAGGATAAACAACTAGATTGTCGGATCCCACTCATACCAAGCATTTCAATCATACACGCAATATGCCCGATATGAGTACATACAACATGGCATCACTACAAAACTCTACAACTCAAGTACTTTATTTAAAGGCTCCAGAGAGCCATACATAACATGTTCATATAGATAGGGGTCACATGACCCGACACTCAAGTCATACAATCATACAAGTACATGCGGAAGCAACTAGTCTGAGTACAGACTCTAGAAAGAAAGAAGGCTTCTCGAAGCCTGTCTATCTACATAAGGCCCTCCATGGCCAGGATCACCACCTGGGTGGCTAGTCACTCGTCGACGTCAAGGTCTACATAGAACCCATCGGAGGGGGCGGTGTTGTCGTCTGAAAACAGTAATTAAGCAAACATGATTACAAAGGTACTCAGCAAGTCTTACAACAGAACCTACTATACATGCTTATTCTCAAGAAGGTGGTGGTGATATTGCAGCAAGCCAGCTTTGACTCTTGGCTAAACTATCCTACGGAACTTCTCTAGTAAAATAGTTTTCGCACACGAGTCCACTACTCACCAACACAATACTCCACCGGGGATCCTCCCTCGTCATTCTACGAGAGGGCCATCCTCGATACTCACACTTATCCTGAGTCTTTTAGTAGTATCCATTTACTTGTCTATGAATTGTATAGGCAACCAAGTAGTCCTTTACCGCGGACGCGGCTATTCGAATAGTTTTATACCCTGCAGGGGTGTACTTCGTCACACATGTTTCCACCACTTAGCGTCTGCACACGACATGTGCTCGGCAGACTTCAAGCGAAAACCGACGTGGGTGTAGACCACGACCTAACTAACCTCACAAGTCTCTAGTCCAGGTTTATCGCCTATTCATGTTCCATCCGCAAGGAAATCCGGCCGGGGTGTCCTCAGCGGCCCCAAATGATGTGTACAAGGTCCCGAGACGCCAAACGGGTGCCCGGCATACCCGGCCACAGTGTATCTACCGCATCATAGCCCACCCCTAGGGTCAGCGCTACGCACGGCCGCCAACACATGTCCTACAAACACCAGAAACTAGTTGCAACTCCTGGACAGAGGCGGGAGGGGTCAGTAAGTCGAGCAGGGTCATATTTCAGGGCCCAATGTGTGGTAGTAGCTGAATCTTAAATCACGCATACAGATCTCAGTTCTTAGGGACGACCTCAATGAAACAACCCACCATGTACTCCTACATGGCCTCTCATCGATACCTTTACCAAAACATGTTCAACACATCCCTCATATTACCGACATAAGCATTTCACTCTAGCCCATCACCCAGATGAACCAGACCTGACACAACTCTAAGCATAGCAGGCATAGCAAGGTAGGAATCACATACATGGCTCAATCAACTCCTACACATGCTAGTGGGTTTCATCTAGTTACTATGGCAATGACAGGTCATGCAGAGGATAAGGGTTCAACTACCGTAGCACACAGCAATTTGAATCGCGTTGTCTTAATGCAGTAAACAAGAGCAGAAGCGAGAACATGGGTTTGTATCGGAATGATCAATGGGTTGCTTGCCTGATGGAGTGGTAGTGGGATACTGCCCTTCAGTTGGATACTCGTGAACATCCTCGAAGGCAGAACCTGCCACGAAGAACACATCGGAACACAATCAACACATGACGATATGCAACAATATGATGCATGCTATGACATGGCAATATGAATGTGTCGTGGCCTAATGCAAGCTATAACAGAAAGGAATGTGCTTATTTGAATCAAAGATTCAATTATTAGCTTATTAAACATGGCTTTAATAGTGCATTTCCTTATTCTACTTAAACAGAAAGGTAAACTTGTTTTGTCATGCATGAAACCATTATGTCGGCGTTCTGGGAACGGGGGTCCCCAGACTTGCCTGCCTGCGGCCCACGGCGTGGCTCAAAGGAGGCCCAGCATGGCCCATCTTCATCAACACAAGACTCAAGACCCTCGCGAGGGGCCAAGCCTCGTGGGGCGGACGACACGGTGCATCCTCAGGCGCAGCCTCCTCAGGCTGGCTCGCGAGGAGGCGGAGGAATCAAGGCGGGGTACCTCGCGAGGTGCCCATGACGCAAGCCATGACGATCGAGGGTGCCAGGCGGGCGCCAGCGCGCGCAGCGTCCTTCTTTCCTCTTTGGTGCAAAGGGGGCAAGCGCAGCCGCTGAGTACCGAGGCGTCAGGCAAAGGTTGCCATTTCGGTGCAACGAGACCAAGACCAGGCGGACTACGAGACGGAGGTCATCATGGAGCCCAGCGCGACGTCACCGCAGAGTCTTTCACAGGCGAAGACCAACTTTAGTCAGGATAAGTCTACTAGATGTTCCCCTTCGAATTGGCCAATTGTTGGCGCCCTTCCCGCTCAATATTTGGGAGGAGGCCCAGGGCCTTTGCCTATAAATAGGACCGGCCACCCACGTAGCAGGGGGTCGGTTGGGTTCGGTTGGGTTCGGTTTGGTTCGGTTGGTCCGGCTAGCGAGCAGAGAGAGTGAGTGAGTGAGAGAGAGAAGGGTGACTGAACTCCTCCCAATAGTTCGTCGCCCCAGCCAAGAACAGACCCTCGCAAGGCTGTTCTTCCTTGTATTGTTCATCATCATCAGCCCCAAGAGGCAATCCCCCCACCACACACTGGAGTAGGGTATTACACCACAATGGTGGCCCGAACCAGTATAAACCCTGTGTCTCTCGTGCAGTTCTTTTAGTAGTTTAGATCTTTGTGAGACGGGGAGGTAGAAGTCGTGATCTCCGCGCGCACCCCAGTGTTCGAACCTTAAGGGTCTGCCGGAACCCCTGAATCCGACATTTGGCGCGCCAGGTAGGGGTGCGCTGGAATCTTTCCTCCACCACTCCGTTCTCCTCCGACCGTCGCATCCATGTCCGACGCTCGTCGGGCCCGCGCCGAGCGCCGGGCCGCCATCGCTTCTCCCGTCGCCCAGACGGCCCCCGTCGGTGGGTGTCCTCGTCGTTCCCCGTCGCCCGCCGTCAACGCCGCCACCGGCCCGGCGGTGTGCGAGCAGCAAGCATCGTCTCAGCATCCGACCGTGCGCCAGGACGGCCGAACCGCTACTCCATCGCTCGCACCAGCCGGCTCTTTGTCCCGTGCGCTCCACGCACCCTTGGAGGCTCGAGCTGTGCTCCTCGTGGCAAATGAGCTCCTGCGCTACCGCCCCGTCGACGACGTCTACGAAGAGTGGCTCGACCGCGTCGCCGAGCTTGTCCGCGCCGCAGGGGGCTCTTCTGCGCCGTCCGTTCCTCTGCGCCACACCCCGCCTCGCGTGGGCAACGAAGCTCCAGAGGCGCACTAGCCGCCTCCCCTCCAAGCACACGCCATGGCTCCAAGGCGCTTGGCCCCTGGGCGGAACCCGCTCCATCAGGCGCCAGCGCAACAAGAACGGAGCTGCCAAGAAGTCCCTCGCCCGCAAGGAGCTGCCCAGGCGCTCCTTGCTCCGGCACGCCGCGACCCTGCTCCAGCTCCGGCACGCCAAGACCCCGCTCTGCTCCTAGCTGCAGCGCGTGGGGACCCTCAAGACCAAGCTCTCCACCAGCCGAAGCCTTTCGTGGTCACCGCCGGCTGCCGCGCCTACACCACTGAGCTGCGCAGCGTCGCGTGGCCCGGCAAGTTCAAGCCAGACCTGCCTCCTCGCTACGACGGCACAACTGACCCCGCAGAGTTCCTCCAGCTCTATGAGCTGGGCATCGAGGCTGCCAGCGGGGATGAAAAGGTCATGGCGAACTGGTTCCCCATGGCGCTCAAGGAAGGAGCTCGAACCTGGCTCCTGAATCTGGCTCCAGGCACGATCTTCTCCTGGGACCAGATGCGCGCCCGCTTCATCGCCAACTTCCAAGGTACTCGTGACCGGCCACCCGCCATGAGCGACATGCGCCGCATCAAGCAACAACCCGGAGAGACCCTGCAAAAGTACATCCAGCGCTTCAACAGCGCGCGCCTCAAGATCCCCAAGGTGTCCGAGGAAGCCATCATCTCGGCCTTCTCCGATGGCATGCGCGACGTCAAGATGAAGGAGGAGTTGGCAATGCACGAAGACCTATGCACCTCCTTGGAGTTGTTCGAGTTGGCGAACAAGTGCGCCAGGGCTGAGGAGGGACGTCTCTCCCTCCTCGAGCTACCCGCCGCAGACCCAGAAGAGAAGAAGCCCAAGGCCAAGGACGTGAAGCGCAAGGAGGCTGCCGTACTCGCCGCAGAACTAGACACCAAGCGGGGCAAGCATCTGCCCGAATCCTCCAGGGGCAGCCGGTACTGTGTGTACCACGACCTCCACACCCACAACACCAACGAATGCCAAGAACTCCGCCCCGTGCGAGAAGGAAGGATCGGTCGTTGCCCTGACCGTGCTGACCGGAGCTACGGCCGAGGAGGAGGAAGAAACCCAGGATGCTGGGAAGATCGCGGCCTGCGCCAGGGGTGGCGTGACCAACCTCGCGAGGACCGCTGGCGGGACCTGCCTCGCGAGAGAGACTGGAGGGATCAGCCTCGTGAGGATCGCCCTCATGGCAACGCATGCCTACCTCCGCTGCCGCCTCAGCCAAGGAGGAATGAAGACCGCCATGAAGACGAGGGGGCTGGGGGCTTCCAAGAGCCGCGCGCAATCGCCTGCATCCTCGGCGGAGCTCAAGCCCCAGCCTCCCAACGTATCTTCAAGCAGTTTGCCCGCGAAGTGAATGCAGTTCTCCCCAAGCTCGAAGCAACGCGCCCCCTCAGGTGGTCGACGTGCGCCATCACGTTCAGCTCAGCAGACCAGCTCAAGTGCGCGGGCACGGCAGGAGTCCTCCGGATGCTTTGCTCCCCAGTCATCAGCAACGTGTTGGTCACCAAGACCCTCATCGATGGTGGGGCAGGGCTCAACGTCCTATCCGTGGAAACATTCAACAATCTCCAAGTACCATATGACCAGCTTCAGCCAACCAAGCCCTTCTCCAGAATCACCAACGGTTCCACGGTCCCGATCGGGCAGGTCCGCCTCCCTGTCACCTTCAGGGCTCACAGCAACTACCGCACCGAGCTCATCGACTTCGACGTCGCCCACATCTGCCTGCCGTACAACGCCATCCTCGGGTACCCAGCGCTGGCCAAGTTCATGGCCGTGACTCACCACGGCTACAACGTCCTCAAGATGCCAGGAGGTGGTGGCGTCGTCACGGTGCCTTGTGAAGAGAAGGATGCCGTGTGTTCCCTGGAGCGAGCCTTTCAGGCTGCGTCGCTAGAAGACCCAGATCGCGGAAGCAGGAGGCTTCCTGAGACCACCCACAAGAAGAAGAAGACATCGTCAGGCTCGGCCCCCCAGGAGGCAGGCCCCTCAGGGCCCGTGTCTGCCCAGGGGGACCACCCAACCACCGCATAGGAAAGCGCGCCCGGCGCCCTCCTCAGGCAGGGCTCGGGGGCTCTCACCTGGAGAGCCACCGACCTAGCCAGGTTCATGAGGGAGGTGCTTGGGCACCATGTGGAGGCGTGCTTCGAAGCACGTTTCCCTCGAGAAGGAGCCAGGCAAGGAAGGTCAGACCAGCAGGGGTTCGTTAACGAGGCCATTCAAGAACTACAGGAGTCAAGGATCATGAGAGGTTGCCGCCGTCTACCAGCTGTGGCCCCACATCCAGGCGAGGATGGTGGGTTGCGCGTCTGCATCGACGTACCAGGACTCAATCAGATCGCCACGACAGAGCGTCTCTGGCCCTCGCGAGTGGGGCGCTGCGGGGGTCCACCCCACAGCTATGTTCGCATGCCTTACGGCCTGCCGAGCATGGCTGCAGCATACCAGCGCCTCATGAGGGGCATCATGGAGGCTCAGGAAGACAGGCGTTCTGTGGCCTTGGTGGAGATGAAGACAGCTCGCGAGGAGTCACCAGTGCCTCCGGAGGCTCCCGAGGCCCCGGGGCCTGGGGGCTCGTGAGGATCGGCTTCCGCAGTCCACCGAGCTTGCTGCACCAACGCCACTTCGCCGACGACATCCTCAGGTGACATCTTTCAAGCTTCATTCCCAGCTGGGGGCACCCTCCCAGGGTTGCATCACTCCCAGGCCGCGTGGGTCCGTCCCTGCGGCATGTATCCCCTTTTATTTTCTGGTCGTTAGTTTGCCTTGTTGGGGGCGCCCCTCGGGCTGCATCATCCCCAAGCCGCTCGGGCTAGGCCCAGTGACGTGTATCTCCCTCGTGTTTATTTCCAACTATGCATTCACCTATCATGCTTGATTGCTTGATGCTTGCCCGCGGCATCCTTTCTTCTCCATGTCGGCTACCTGCACGTTAAAGGGGGGGTGCCTGAGCATCGCGACTCAGGGCTCTTACTGGCTCTCCAGCCCTCACCCTCTGGCCTTGTCCACGGCATCGCGACCTGGCATACCAGCGACGGCTGAGACAAGCTCGAGGGCTGGGACCCGAGGACGTAGACTACCGGCATCTAACCAAATTTTGCAGGGACACATCTCAAGATACGGCCCAGTGCTAGGCGCAACCCGCCTAGAGGTAGGGCCTCGTGAGTCCCGCGCTGGCTCACGGGTGCCCAAATACACCTCACCTAGCCCTACCGTGCCGGCCACATGTCAGGGCGGGGCTGTACACGCCCCGGGGGCTCCTCCCGGAGGGGAGCCCCCTCCCACGTACCAGTGGAAGCACCATGCTCCACGCTGGCTGACGACACTGCCGAGGAGCGGCTATGCCCGTACACATACGGAAGCGCTATGCTCCGCGCTGGTGATAAACAACTGGGGGTGGCCTCCGGGCCACGTTAACCTCGGGGAGCCCAGAGCTCAGTAGCTGGCCTCATCACAACGCCTCCCCTCGGGAGTGCCGTGCGAGGGGGCTAGGCACGGGGGCTATGACTGGGTCACGCCCAGACGTACGCCGCCCAGCCAGGCCCCTCGGGCCTGGTTCGCCGCGCGTCTCTCCCTAAGAGGAGCCAAGGTATGAAGGTCGTTTGCGTGTCAAGGGGGACCCCTGAGCATCACGACTCAAGGGCCTAACTGGTCCCGTAGCCCCTCACTCCTTAGTTGCGAAAGGCTATGCTCGATGAGGTACGCGCGGGGCCGGGCTTTGCAGACGTAGAACGGTAGCCCCACTTACATTGCACCTCATCACCCGTTGTTTGCGCGTCAAAGGGGGCTCCTGAGCATCGCGACTCAGGAGCCTAACTGGCTCCGTAGCCCCTCACTCCTTAGTTCCGAAAGGCTATGCTGGGTGAGGTACGCGCGGAGCCGGGCTCTGCAGACGTAGAACGGAAGATACACCTACATCGCGCCTCCCTACTTGTTGTTCGCACGCCAAGGGGGACTCCTGAGCATTGCGACTCAGGAGCCTAACTTGTCACGTAGCCCCTCACTCCTTTAGTCCCGTCATGGTTTCCGGTCGGGGCTAATGCTGGGTGAGGCATGCGCGGGGCCGGGCTCTGCCGGCGTAGAACACAAGGAAGTAGGGAAGAAAAACATAAAATTCAAGGAACTTAAAAGCAAATATTACAGTCCATACTGTCGCCTCAATACCAAACTCAAGTTTAAATGCCTCCCCGAGGCGTGATGCATGTGCTGGAAGTGAAAGAAGAATAGGGATGGAGCGGAGTCACTTGTCGGTGGTGAAGCTGTGTGGAGTGGCTTCGCCTCATGGAGCAGGAGGGCCGGCAGCGCCTTGCTTTGGCTTGGTGCTGAAGGCCCGGAACTTCCCCAGCAGCGCCTCCGCGCGCCCCTTCACGACTTCGACAGCGGCGGCAGCACCCTCGCCGCTCACGGGTTCCAGCAGGCCGTCGAGGTCGGCGTTGGGATCACGAAGGTAGATGTGGGCGAAGACCCGCGTCAGCGCAGCAGAAGACAGGATGCGCGCCTCGGCCTCGGCCGAGGGGCCGATGCCAATGGCGACGTCCCCAAGGGCATTAACCAGGAAAGGAAGTAGCTTGGCGGGGCCGTCACCATCACCGGCTAGCGAGCTGTCCAGGCCGCTCTCGTAAAGCGTCTTCTTCAGCGAAGCGCGGGCATCTTTCTCCATGTCCGCAAAGGCCACGCGATCTTCGGCAAGAACCTTGGCCTTGCTGTCCAGCTCGACCCTCGTCGCCTCCAGCTCCTCCCCTAGCGCACTTAGGCGGTCGCAACGCTTCTTGAGCTTGGCCTCCCGGCCCTCGATGGCCGCCTCGCGAGCCTTCATGCTTTCTTCTTGTTCCTGGCAAAGACGAACCTCCTTCGCGAGCTGGCCCCGCAGGCCTTGCAGCTCGTCCTCCAGTGCCTTGCAATGACCGCGGACTTCAACCACCTCTCCCAGGGCCGCGTCTCAGGCAGCCTTCGCCTCGAGGGTGGCCTCCCTCTCTCCGTCACAGGCCGTTGAGGCTTGAACCAACGCCGCCCGAACCGAAGCATCAGAACGAATCCACCCCGAAGCCAGTTCCAGGCGCCCGGCCACCAGGCGAGGGTCGGCGCCGAGAAGATCCTGCCGCAGCTGGTCCAGTTCAGCAACGGCATGCTCCAAGATGGAAGAAGGAGGCGGAGAAACATCGGTGCGCCCCAAGACAACAGGAGGAGCCGGGGAAGCAACAGTCAGTGGAACAGGAGGAGAAAGTAGTGGCAGCGAGGCCGCAGTGTCCTGAGGCGGGGTCCGCTGCGCCTCCATAGCCGTAGCAGCGGCGCCAGACGAGGGCGCCTCAGGAGTCGTTCAAACCATGGGGGATGGGCTCGCCCCAGCCAGCTCAACCAAGCCTCGCAAGGATGAGCGGGCAGGAGAGGCCCGCGCGTCACGATCTCCCTCCCCTGCAGGCAAAGGCGTCACCGCAAGTGGGGCCTCGGGGGCTCCCTTCGGCTTCTTCGCCGCTGGTGCCAGCCTATTCAAGAGAAGCAATCATCAAGCCTGATCGGCGGAACGAGAAACAAAAGATCAAGGATCAAGAACTTACAGGTCATCGCCGGTGAGTTCGGGCAGCCTCCGGCCCAACTTGAAGCCTGACAGCCGGCTGGAAGGGTCAACCCTGGAAGCAGAAGGCGCGTCCACGGTTCGCCCCGGAGTCAGGACGGACCCGCGGGAGATCAGCCGGTCCTGTCCTTCTTCGGGATCGTGGGCGAGCTCCCGCTACCCAGTACGTCATCGTCCTCATCATCATCATCGCTCGGCGAAAGGCGGAGAGTGTGGGACCTGCGCCGGGAGAGGGGAGCCCTCGACTCTCCATCAGTCGCCCCAGAGTCGGGCCCCTCTCCCCGCTCCTCTTCCTCCTCCTCGTTGCTGGAGTCGCCGGAGGGCACATCCACCGGTCCTTCAAAAGCCGCCACGGGCTTGAGCCCGTCCCCGTTAAAAACAGGCATGGACTTCACCACCCGCTTCTATTCGTCGCAAAGGAACAAGGGCTTGGGAGCGCCCTTCAACCTTGCCACCTCGCTCCCGACCAGAGATTGGAGAACCGCGGTCACGTCCTCTTCGTCCACAGCCTTGGGGCTCAGATGAGGCCTCCACATTGGAGGAGAGTACCGCCGGAGTGGAGCCAGCTGGTGCTCCAGGAACTCCTTCAGCAGCGACGCACCAGTCAACTTCGCCGCCGCCATGTTGGCCGGCCTCAGGTCCGCGTCCATTTTCTCCAACACCAGTTCCGCGCGGGAGTCCGTGAGCTCCGCTCGGTGCCAGTCGCTGGAGCTCATCGGCTGCTCCGCGGGCAAGATCAGCCGAGGGTGGATGCGCCCGGCATCTGCCAAGACCCACTTGCTCCTGAAGCCCTCAATCCTCTTCCCGGGATTCGAGATGGCAATGGTGCCGCCATACGCGACAAAGACCGCGCAAGCAGAAAGAGAGCCGCCGTTTACACGGAGGGAGAAGTAGTGGCGCAGCAAGGCCACCGAAGGCTGCACCCCCACATGGGCCTCGCAGTAGTAAGCGAAGATCGCCAGGAGAAGGACAGAGTTGGGGTGGAGATGCAGAGCCTGCAAGTTGTAATGGCGGAGGACAGAGAAGAAGAACTCGGAGAAGGGAGGCACCAGGCCCGCAGCAATGGAGCTTGCAAAGAGAGGATAAAAGGTGCTCCCTCGGCCCTCAGGGGTGGCGGAGCCGACCTTGAACACCTCCGTCCCGTTGATGCCCTGCGCCGCCGCCATCCGGCACAGCCGGGCAAGACTCGCCTTGGACACATTCGGCGAGTCCAGAGCAGGAGAAGACCAAGCTTTGGCCGGAGGCTGGCGAGGCGCCATGGCTTCCTAAGGTCACGCAGCTGGAGTAGATCTGGAAGTTTGGAGGAAGAAAGGAAAGGCGCAAGAAAGGAGATCTGAGCAGCGACCGAAGAGTGCAAAAGGTGAAGTCTGGGCAGATGCCGCTCCTTTACCAACCTGCACGGTTGCTGAAGCACCCACGTCCCATCAACCGCCACGCGGCGCCCAAGGCCACCGGCTGTTAGGGCCCGCGGCACTTCGCCCTTGCCCTTTCGCCTCTCGGCACGGCCAAGCCCATGCGCACCTTGGGCCCAGGGGCTACTGTTGGCGTTCTGGGAACGGGGGTCCCCAGACTTGCCTGCCTGCGGCCCGCGGCGTGGCTCAAAGGAGGCCCAGCATGGCCCATCTTCATCAACACAAGACTCAAGACCCTCGCGAGGGGCCAAGCCTCGCGGGGCGGACGACACGGCGCATCCTCAGGCGCAGCCTCCTCAGGCTGGCTCGCGAGGAGGCGTAGGAATCAAGGCGGGGTACCTCGCGAGGTGCCCATGACGCAAGCCATGACGATCGAGGGTGCCAGGCGGGCGCCAGCGCGCGCAGCGTCCTTCTTTCCTCTTTGGTGCAAAGGGGGCAAGCGCAGCCGCTGAGTACCGAGGCGTCAGGCAAAGGTTGCCATTTCGGTGCAACGAGACCAAGACCAGGCGGACTACGAGACGGAGGTCATCATGGAGCCCAGCGCGACGTCACCGCAGAGTCTTTCGCAGGCGAAGACCAACTTTAGTCAGGATAAGTGTACTAGATGTTCCCCTTCAAATTGGCCAATTGTTGGCGCCCTTCCCGCTCAATATTTGGGAGGAGGCCCAGGGCCTTTGCCTATAAATAGGACCGGCCACCCACGTAGTAGGGGGTCGGTTGGGTTTGGTTGGGTTCGTTTGGTTCGGTTGGTCCGGCTAGCAAGCAGAGAGAGTGAGTGAGTGAGAGAGAGAAGGGTGACTGAACTCCTCCCAACAGTTCGTCGCCCCAGCCAAGAACAGACCCTCGCGAGGCTGTTCTTCCTTGTATTGTTCATCATCATCAGCCCCAAGAGGCAATCCCCCCACCACACACTGGAGTAGGGTATTACACCACAATGGTGGCCCGAACCAGTATAAACCATGTGTCTCTCGTGCAGTTCTTTTAGTAGTTTAGATCTTTGTGAGACGGGGAGGTAGAAGGCGTGATCTCCGTGCGCACCCCAGTGTTCGAACCTTAAGGGTCTGCCAGAACCCATCAATCCGACACATTACAGATGGATAGATTGAATTTTTCTGATAATTTTTCATATATAAATTATTTCATTTGGAGTTACGATTGAATTTCTATGATTTTTAGAAGTTTTAAACCTTTTCTGGAATTTCCTGAATAAAAATAAATCTAGAAAATGCATTACTGCGTCAGCATTGCGTCATGCTGACCTCAGCAGGTCAAAGGCGCCAGCCCAGGTCAAACCTGACTGGTGGGCCCCTTCTGTCAGCCTCTCAGCTAATTAACAAGATTAGATTAACACTAATTAACTGTTAGTGGTGCCTGGGCCCACATGTGAATGACTGATTAACTTAAATTTAGTTAAAACTAATCCTAGATTAGTTAGCAGACCGACCCCACCTGTTATAGACTCAGGGGCGTCTACCTGGGCCCACCCAGGGGTCAAACTGGGTCAACTCGCCGGCGACTCGACGCCAGCGAGGCCCGAGACGGCGAAGGTCTTCGGATTTGGTGGTGGTGCAGACGTGCTATGCGTAGCTGGGAACGAGCCGCAGCGTTTGGTGGTGGTGGTTGGGCTCGGGGTGGCCGGAAACGACGCCGGCGACGACCTTGGCGGTCGCCGGAGTCCGGGCGTGGATGAACCCGACACTACGGGGCACGGCGAGGCGCGGGGAGTGGTGCATTAGGTTCCTGGGAGCGCATGGAAGACGAAGGCGTGCTCGGACTCGAGCTTATGCGCCTGTGGCCACGGCGGCGACATGGCCGGCGGAGCCAAGCTCTCGGGTGCGGTGGAAATGGCAGCTACAGAGGCCGAACGAGCACGGGAGCTAGGGGGAAAGGAAGAGGAGCTCACAGCGGGGTCATAGAGGGGGTCAGCGAGCTCGGGAAGGCCCTGACGGCGGCGAATCGACCGGAGATGGCTCGGGTGCCCGAGGTTGAAGACGAGGGCGAAGACGGCGTTCGGAGGCGTTTGGAGTCGCGTGGGTCGGCGGAGAGGTCCAGGGCGACGAGGCGGAGCTGTTGGGCTCGTCGGAGGGGCGAGGGGGTGGCTCTGGTGGCGTCTACGGCAAACGATGGCGAGGGACGCGCTCGGCCATCATGGGAGAGGGAGAGGGAGACGAGGGGGAGAGTGAGAGGGGATGAGAGGGGGACGTGGGGGTCGCGTGGCATCCCCTGGACGTCTCCCAGCGTCGGCGAAAGCAGGAGGTGGCCGGCGTGTGGCCGCAGGCGCCGGCCACGCGCTCCGCGTCCTTCTGGCACGAGGAGGACGACGACTGGCTGCGCCAGTAGGCTGAGCCGAGCCAGGTGGGCTGGCCAGCACAGGTAAGGCCCAAGTGGCTTCTCCCTCTCTCTCTTTTTTTATTTGTTTTTGTTTTTCTAATTAACTGCAACTGTTTAGCTTTATTAAAAATACTAAAACGTTTCCAAAAATCCTGAAAATAAATGTGGCCTCTGTTTAGAATATTTCCAACAGGAAACATTTATTCCCAGAATTATTTGAGCATTTAAATTATTTTATAGCATTTAAATGCCCAAATTCAAATACTTATGATTTAATTCAATGACCTTCTGTTGACCTAGAAAATTGTGCACCAATTTTGCCAGAGGTTCTAACCCAAGACAAAGAGGGTGAACTTTTTAGAAGGGCATTTCAGGTTCATTGAAAATAATTTTAGTAAACCCTAGTTGTTTCCAGGGGGTGTTGGGGGTTTTTGCTTTCCCCATTTCAAATTTAAGAGAATTTAAACATGATGCACACTCTAATGCTTGAACTAGCTAGGGTGTGACAACTCACCCCCACTCAAAAGAATCTTGTCCCGAGATTTAGGATCCTCTGGAAAGAAGGTGGGGTACTTGAGTCAAAGACGATCCTCCCTTTCCCAAGTGGCTTCTTTCTCAGAATGGTGTGACCATTGAACCTTGAGAAACTTGATATTATGACGTCGAGTGGTACGCTCGGCTTGATCAAGAATACGAACGGGATATTCCCGATAAGAGAGGTTATCTTGTAGATCAAGCGTTTCGTGGTCCACTCCACGGATAGGATCCGCGAAGCAACGCCTGAGTTGTGAAACATGGAAGACATCATGAACTCTGGAAAGATGCGGAGGTAGTTCCAATTGGTAGGCAACTTCTCCTCGTTTGGCAAGAATGCGAAAGGGTCCAATGTAACGAGGAGCCAATTTCCTTTGATACCGAAACGATGGGTTCCTTTTAACGGGGTAACCCGAAGGTAAGCCTTCTCGTCGACTTCATAAGTCATAGGCTTATGTTTACAATCATATTGACTCTTTTGACGAGATTGGGCTGTTTTCAATTTCTCACGAATAACGCGAACCTGCTCTTCCGCTTCCTGAATCATATCCGGGCCAAAGAGTTGTCTTTCCCCGGTTTCTGACCAGTTAAGAGGCATTCGACATTTTCGTCCATAGAGAACTTCGAAAGGAGCTTTGCCCAAGCTAACTTGATAACTATTGTTATAAGCAAACTCCGCGAATGGGAGGCATTTCTCCCAACTCATTCCGAACGAGATAATAGAAGCTCGGAGCATATCTTCCAGAATTTGATTGACTCGCTCTACTTGACCACTTGATTGAGGATGGAAGGCGGTGCTAAAAGAGAGACGAGTTCCCATAGCATTTTGGAAACTTTCCCAAAATCGAGAGGTGAAGAGACTCCCACGGTCTGAGTTAATTTCTAATGGGACACCATGGAGAGACACTATTCGGGAGATGTATAAATCGGCTAGCTGGCTAGCAGTGATACTCTCACGAACAGGTAGGAAATGGGCTACTTTGGAAAGACGGTCGATCACGACGAAGATGGCATTATTCCCTCTATTGGTCCTGGGAAACCCAGTAATGAAATCCATACTGATTTTATCCCATTTCCATTCAGGAATAGCCAAAGGTTGAAGGGTGCCAGCAGGCCGTTGATGCTCTGCTTTAACACGACGACAGACGTCGCAGCTAGCAATGTATTCAGCGATTTCTCTCTTCATCCTAGTCCACCAAAACCTCTGGCGTAGGTCTTGATACATTTTAGTGCTACCGGGATGAATGGTGAGAGGGGATTCATGAGCTTCCTTAAGGATCAATTGGCGTAGATGTTGTTTCTTGGGAACCACCAAATGGTTCTCAAAGAAGACAGCACCCCGCTTATCCATGGAAAAACACTTAGCAACTCCGCTAGCAATGTTTTCCTTAATCCGAGATATGCCCTTATCACGCTTCTGGGCAGCTATAATTTGATCCATAAGGGTAGGTTTTGCCACCAGGGTGGATAGGAATCCTCGAGGAACAATGTGAAGATTAAGCTTACGGAATTCCTCATGGAGAAGTGGTTGACTTTGTTGTAACATCAGGTTGTTACAATAGGATTTACGACTTAGTGCATCAGCCATGACATTGGCTTTGCCCGGGGTGTAAGTTATTCCTAAGTTGTTATCCGAGATCAACTCAACCCAACGTCTTTGCCTGAGATTCAAATCTGGTTGGGTGAAGATATATTTCAAACTTTGGTGATCGGTGAAGATCTCGCAACGATTACCGAGGAGGTAATGTCGCCAAGTTTTAAGTGCATGGACTACAGCTGCAAGCTCTAGATCAGGTGTGGGATAATTTTCCTCATGTGGGTGTAATTGCCGTGAAGCATAGGCAATTACCTGACGATCTTGCATGAGTATGCAACCTAGTCCTTGTCGCGAGGCGTCGCAATAGATAATAAAGTCCTTGGAGAAATCTGGTGGTACCAGTACGGGAGCAGATGTCAGGCATCTTTTCAGTTCCTGAAAACTGAGCTCGCACTCTGGAGTCCACTCGAACTTTTTATCTTTCTTGAGGAGTTCAGTTAGAGGTTTAGCAACCTTGGAGAAATTCTCGACGAAGCGGCGGCAGTAGCTCGCTAAGCCCAGGAAGCTCCGAACTTGCTTGGCCGTCTCAGGTGGAGTCCAATCAAGGACGGCTTGAACTCGCTCGGGATTGACGGCAATACCCTTACCAGAGATTACATGGCCTAGATAGGTCACTTCTGGCAACCAAAATTCACACTTGGAGAATTTGGCATAAAGACGATGCTCTCGAAGTTTCATCAATACCAGCCTTAGATGTTCAGCATGTTCCTCTTCATTCTTGGAGTAGATGAGTATGTCATCGAGGTATACTACGACGACTTTATCCAAGTACTCCATGAAAACCAAGTTCATTAACCGGGAGAAGGTAGCCGGGGCATTGGTTAAACCGAAGGACATAACGGTGTACTCATATTGGCCATAACGAGTAACAAAGGCCGTTTTGGGAATGTCCCCGTTTCTGATTTTGATTTGATGGTAGCCCAACCTCAAATCCATCTTGGAAAAGACTGAGGATCCAGCGAGCTGATCATACAGATCGTTGATCCTGGGAAGCGGGTATTTGTTCTTGATGGTGACCAAGTTGACACGTCGGTAATCCACAACCATTCGATCTGTTCCATCCTTCTTCTTGACGAAGAGGACGGGGCAAGCCCAAGGAGAGGAACTAGGACGGATGAAACCCCTTTTCAAGGACTCATCGAGTTGGTTCTTAAGCTCGGCTAGTTCTAAGGGTGCCATCCTATAGGGTCTTCTAGAAATTGGAATGGTTCCCGGAAAAGGGTCTATCACAAACTCGACATCCCTGTCAGGTGGAACACCTGGCAGTTCTTCTGGAAAGACATCCGGAAAGTCTCAGACTACTGGAACGTCCTCAAGGTCTGAAGGGGGTTGGCATTTAGGGAGTAAAGTTGGCGCTTGGCCACTCGAGTTAAGACATTAACTGTCTTGCCCGATGGGTGAGTAAGTTGAACGGTTCTAGTGGCACAGGCAATCTTAGCATAATGAGCTGACATCCAGTCCATACCTAAGATGATGTTTATGTTCGAGGACTTGAGAGCTATTAAGGATGCAAGGAAGACAAGTCTATCGACAAGAATTTCGTTCCCATGGCTTACTCTAGAAGTTTGCCATCTAGAGCCAGGGTTTGAATTTCCATGGTAGAGGGCATGTCACAGAATGTCGTGTTGTGCGATCGAGCATAGTTCTCGGATATGAATGAATGAGATGCTCCAGTATCGAAAAGAACAGATGCCGGATGGCAGTTAACAAGGAGCGTACCAAGGACGACGTTGGGATCCTCATCAGCCTCCTCGGCTGAAACATAATTGACATGGCCACGTGCAGTGGTGGCCGGCTTGGCGTAGAACGTTTTTCCCGCGGGCTTACCACGGCCAACGGACTTTCCAGTTTGATTGGGGTTGTTGTTCTGGGGACACTCTCGGCTATAGTGACCCGGCTCTCCACACTTAAAGCATGTCACCACATTGGGGCGTGGAGCAGCATTAGCAGCAGGGCCACCATAGGGCTTGGGCGGTGCAAGTTGCTGGTTGGGACATGGTGCCTCAAAGGATGGCCTCGGGATGAACCTGGGTGGCAGTGTCGTGCTTGGAATCCACACCCGGCGCTTCTGAGCTCCAGAGCCGGATGAAGAGCCAAAATCACGGGAGTGCTTGCGTGAAGCGTCATCATCAGTCTGGCCTGTCTCAGCACTGATGGCTTTATTGACCAACGTCTGGAAGGAGGTGCACTCGTGCAGACGAAGATCGCGGCGAAGCTCAGGACTAAGTCCCTTGCGGAACCTTTCCTGCTTCTTAGCGTCAGTGGATACCTCTTCAGGGGCATAACGTGCCAGATTCCCAAATTCACGACTGTAAGCATCCACAGTCAGTCTTCCTTGGGTGAATTTGCAGAACTCCTCCCTCTTGCGATCCATGAGACCTTCCGGAATGTGATGCTCACGGAAAGCCTCACTGAATTCAGCCCAAGTAGTGATTTGGCCGACCGGGCGCATAGCTTCGAAGTTTTCCCACCAAAGGCTAGCAGGGCCTTCGAGGTGATAGGCAGCATAGGTAACCTTGTCGGCTTCGGCTACGTTGGCAGAACGTAGCTTGTGGGTGATGCTGCGAAGCCAGTCATCCGCGTCGAGGGGCTCGACGGAATGGTTAAACTTTGGTGGGTACAGCTTGATAAAGTCATTGATTGACACCAAGTCATTTCGAGGGTGGCGTGCAGTGTTCTTCTCAATCCGCTCCAGCAGGTGGTTGGTCTCACGCGTGTTTCTTTCCGCCTCCAGCATTACTTCGGCCAGAGAAGGCGGGTGAGGCACATTTTCACCTCTAGCAGCACTGGCTTCCCCCTGCTCCGGGGCAGCAGGGTTGCTGCGGGTGTTGACCATCCTAGGAGAAAACAAGACAACGGTTTAGACAAGGATGGCTCAAACTTAGCAAGGAAGTGCAGAATGTAATGGATAACACGGAATGCAGAGATGTTCATCCGTATGTCATGGTAATATAAAACTGCCATATATATACCAACGGTCATACACATCATACATAGTTTAGTACAAGCCCAGGCTGCAGTACAACTATGATGAAAGACGTTACATATCATCGGAGGCATTCCAAGCTCCTATACATTATTGTCTACACCTCCGGAATTGATTAAACGCAAAGTCGTATTCCACAAGTCACGCAGGACAGTGGAGATACAACTTCTACAATACTGGTGGTACTACTACTAACTCAGACAGCTCCATAGTAGTCCTCATAGAAGTCACCTCCATAGCCTGGAAGTTCAATGTGACCATCCGGGAACAGACGGTCCTGAGGAGCCTGTGGACCATAGGGGCTAGGATGGGGTCTTGGACCAACAAACGGTGGCCTGCGGGGACCACGGGGTGGGGTGATGCCTCCCACATCACGCCAATCCACCATGTCTGGCAAAGTAGACCTCACAGGATACAGATCCCTTGTATCCATACATCCAGCTTGCACCGTAGGTGCAAACCGAGTCAATGTGGCCCAATGATCAGCACGGGTATTAAAAAGCTCCAGCCTCAAGGCCCGATTCTCTCGGTCCTTATCTTCGAGCATCTCAGCAGTGGTACGAGTTAATGAATCCTCCTGGGTGGAGTCAGCATAGATAGCCTGAAGATACCCTTGCGCTCCCGGAAGTGAAGCTGGCATGTAACAGAAATCAGTGTTCCGAAGCAGGCCAGTCCGGACTCGCATGATGGTCATCATGGAATAGGCAGCATCCTGCACAGCCATCTCAACAGTAACCCCGAGTCCATAGGAACAGTGAAGGGTCTCAGTAGATCCAGGATAAGAAGGAAATATCCTGATGATGCAGAAATACTGGCTTTGATTAAAGTCTCGAAATTGCTCTTCGACGGTGTATTCGGGATACCAACGGTAACCCATCTCGATCATGACTCGGACTAACATAGCAGTATGACTGGGCACGTCGAGGCACCTGGTCAGGCGAACCACTTGGTTTTGAACACGGTTGGCCATCTGAAAGCACAACCACAATGCAAAGACATTAGAATTTCTAGGGAAAATTGGACAACATAACGGCTGTAAATGCTCAGAAAAAGATTTGAGACATCCACAACAGTTCACAATACCGCTCAACAACATCATATCAAGGTTCTGATTCAAATAGCAACATACTAAAAATAGTAGAAACTGAACTGGGACTTGTAACAATAATCCTGTAAGCTACTATGGATTAGTAACACGTGAACCTAATAGAAGAAGAGAGCCTAGTCCTTAACCCACGTTGAATGAGAAGAGAATGACTCAGATCAGAGGGCATAAGGTAAAGGAGTAAAAGAACCTTACGTTCCCTCCCACAATCAATTCCCCTACATATAACTAAAGCATTTCTAGACTCGACATCGACCAGTTTGGCTCAACGAACCTACAGGCAGTCCGGCTCTGATGCCAACGTTGTCAGGACCCCGATTCCAAATCACATCGATCTAGCCGGTAACACATCATATCACTTTGCGGCCTCACGCACGGTATCCCACGGGTGTCGCCTTACCATGGCCCGGGACCGTTTGCGCTTTTTGGCTCACGTATATGATAGTGTCGAGCATCCATATGACAGAGAACCCGGGCCGACATGGCTAGTCGTGAACCCAAAGCGGCACAGACCTATGGAGACAGGCATACATGAATCACATCGAGCATGTCGGCCGGTCAAGTGTCCTGAGCAGTAGTGCTGGGCTAGCAGGACTCCAGTGAACCGGGCTGTAGCAGACTACTATGGCTCGAGGAACACTAGACTACATTTCCCCACAAGAAAGGCTGCCAAGGATAAACAACTAGATTGTCAGATCCCACTCATACCAAGCATTTCAATCATACACACAATATGCCCGATATGAGTACATACAACATGGCATCACAACAAAACTCTACAACTCAAGTACTTTATTTAAAGGCTCCAGAGAGCCATACATAACATGTTCATATAGATAGGGGGCACATGACCTGACACTCAAGTCATACAATCATACAAGTACATGCGGAAGCAACTAGTCTGAGTACAGACTCTAGAAAGAAAGAAGGCTTCTCGAAGCCTGTCTATCTACATAAGGCCCTCCATGGCCAGGATCACCACCTGGGTGGCTAGTCACTCGTCGACATCAAGGTCTACATAGAACCCATCGGAGGGGGCGGTGTTGTCGTCTGAAAACAGTAATTAAGCAAACATGAGTACAAAGGTACTCAGCAAGTCTTACAACAGAACCTACTATACATGCTTATTCTCAAGAAGGTGGTGGTGATATTGCAGCAAGCCAGCTTTGACTCTTGGCTAAACTATCCTACGGAACTTCTCTAGTAAAATAGTTTTTGCACACGAGTCCACTACTCACCAACACAATACTCCACCGGGGATCCTCCCTCGTCATTCTACGAGAGGGCCATCCTCGATACTCACACTTATCCTGAGTCTTTTAGTAGTATCCATTTACTTGTCTATGAATTGTATAGGCAACCAAGTAGTCCTTTACCGCGGACGCGGCTATTCGAATAGTTTTATACCCTGCAGGGGTGTACTTCGTCACACATGTTTCCACCACTTAGCGTCTGCACACGACATGTGCTCGGCAGACTTCAAGCGAAAACCGACGTGGGTGTAGACCACGACCTAACTAACCTCACAAGTCTCTAGTCCAGGTTTATCACCTATTCAGGTTCCATCCGCAAGGAAATCCGGCCGGGGTGTCCTCAACGGCCCCAAATGATGTGTACAAGGTCCCGAGACGCCAAACGGGCGCCCGGCATACCCGGCCACAGTGTATCTACCGCATCATAGCCCACCCCTAGGGTCAGCGCTACGCACGGCCGCCAACACATGTCCTACAAACACCAGAAACTAGTTGCAACTCCTGGACAGAGGCGAGAGGGGTCAGTAAGTCGAGCGGGGTCATATTTCAGGGCCCAATGTGTGGTAGTAGCTGAATCTTAAATCACGCATACAGATCTCAGTTCTTAGGGACGGCCTCAATGAAACAACCCACCATGTACTCCTACATGGCCTCTCATCGATACCTTTACCAAAACATGTTCAACACATCCCTCATATTACCGACATAAGCATTTCACTCTAGCCCATCACCCAGATGAACCAGACCTGACACAACTCTAAGCATAGCAGGCATAGCAAGGTAGGAATCACATACATGGCTCAATCAACTCCTACACATGCTAGTGGGTTTCATCTAGGTACTGTGGCAATGACAGGTCATGCAGAGGATAAGGGTTCAACTACCATAGCACACAGCAATTTGAATCGCGTTGTCTTAATGTAGTAAACAAGAGCAGAAGCGAGAACATGGGTTTGTATCGGAATGATCAATGGGTTGCTTGCCTGGTGGAGTGGTAGTGGGATACTGCCCTTCAGTTGGATACTCGTGAATATCCTCGGAGGCAGAACCTACCACGAAGAACACATCGGAACACAATCAACACATGACGATATGCAACAATATGATGCATGCTATGACATGGCAATATGAATGTGTCGTGGCCTAATGCAAGCTATAATAGAAAGGAATGTGCTTATTTGAATCAAAGATTCAATTATTAGCTTATTAAACATGGCTTTAATAGTGCATTTCCTTATTCTGCTTAAACAGCAAGGTAAACTTGTTTTGTCATGCATGAAACCATTACAGATGGATAGATTGAATTTTTCTCATAATTTTTCATATATAAATTATTTCATTTGGAGTTACGGTTGAATTTCTATGATTTTTAGAAGTTTTAAACATTTTCTGGAATTTCCTGAATAAAAATAAATCCAAAAAATGCATTACTGCGTCAGCATTGCGTCATGCTGACCTCAGCAGGTCAAAGGCGCCAGCCCAGGTCAAACCTGACTGGTGGGCCCCTTCTGTCAGCCTCTCAGTTAATTAACAAGATTAGATTAACACTAATTAGCTGTTAGTGGTGCCTGGGCCCACATGTCAGTGACTGATTAACTTAAATTTAGTTAAAACTAATCCTAGATTAGTTAGCAGACCGGCCCCACCTGTCATAGACTCAGGGGGGTCTACCTGGGCCCACCCAGGGGTCAAACTGGGTCAACTCGCCGGCGACTCGACGCCGGCGAGGCCCAAGATGGCGGAGGTCTTCGGATTTGGTCCTCCGGTGACCAAATCGACGGCGGAAACGTGCTACGCGTAGCTGGGAATGAGCCGCAGCGTTTGGTGGTGGTGGTTGGGCTCGGGGTGGCCGGAAACGACGCCGGCGATGACCTTGGCGGTCGCCGGAGTTCGGGCGTGGATGAACCCGACGCTACGGGGCACGGCGAGGCGCGGGGAGTGGTGCGTTAGGTTCCTAGGAGCGCGTGGAAGACAAAGGCGTGCTCGGACTAGAGCTTACGCGCCTGTGGCCACGGCGGCGACATGGCCGGTGGAGCCAAGCTCTCGGGTGCGGTGGAAATGGCGGCTACAAAGGCTGAACGAGCACGGGAGCTAGGGGAAAGGAAGAGGAGCTCACAGCGGGGTCGGAGAGGGGGTCAGCGAGCTCGGGGAGGCCCTGATGGCGGCGAATCGACCGGAGATGGCTCGGGTGCCCGAGGTTGAAGACGAGGGCGAAGACGGCGTTCGGCGGCGTTTGGAGTCGCGTGGGTCGGCGGAGAGGTCCAGGGCGACGAGGCGGAGCTGTTGGGCTCGTCGGAGGGGCGAGGGGGTGGCTCTGGTGGCGTCTAGGGCAAACGGCAGCGAGGGACGCGCTCGGCCATCGCGGGAGAGGGAGAGGGAGATGAGGGGGAGAGTGAGAGAGGATGAGAGGGGGACGTGGGGGTCGCGTGGCATCCCCTGGACATCTCCCGGCGTCAGCGGAAGCAGGAGGTGGCCGGCGTGTGGCCGCGGGCGCCGGCCACGCGCTCCGCGTCCTTCTGGCGCGAGGAGGACGACGAATGGCCATGCCAGTAGGCTGGGCCAAGCCAGGTGGGCTGGCCAGCACAGGTAAGGCCCAAGTGGCTTCTCCCTCTCTCTCTCTTTTTATTTGTTTTTGTTTTTCTAATTAACTGCAACTGTTTAGCTTTATTAAAAATACTAAAACGTTTCCAAAAATCCTGAAAATAAATGTGGCCTCTGTTCTGAATATTTCCAACAGGAGACATTTATTCCCAGAATTATTTGAGCATTTAAATTATTTCATAGCATTTAAATGCCCAAATTCAAATACTTATGATTTAATTCAATGACCTTTTGTTGACCTAGAAAATTGTGCACCAATTTTGCCAGAGGTTCTAACCCAAGACAAAGAGGGTGAACTTTTTAGAAGGGCATTTCAGGTTCATTGAAAATAATTATAGTAAACCCTAGTTGTTTCCATGGGTGTTGGGGGTTTCTGCTTTCCCCATTTCAAATTTAAGAGAATTTAAACATGATGCACACTCTAATGCTTGAACTAGCTAGGGTGTGACATTATTTGATCAATGAGATCACATCATTAGGAGAATGATGTGATTGACTTATCCCATTTTGTTAGCTTAGCACTTGATCGTTTGTTTACTACTATTGCTTTCTTCATGACTTATACATGTTCTTATGACTATGAGATTATGCAACTCCCGAATATCGGAGGAACACTTTATGTGCTACCAAACATCACAACGTAACTAGGTGATTATAAAGGTGCTCTACAGGTGTCTCAGATGGTACTTGTTGAGTTGGCATATATCAAGATTAGGATTTGTCACTCCGATCATCGGAGAGGTATCTCTGGGCCCTCTCGGTAATACACATCAATATAAGCCTTGCAAGCATGATAACTAATGACTTATTTACGGGATGATGTATTATGGAACGAGTAAAGAGACTCGCCGGTAACAAGATTGAAGTAGGTATTGGGATACCGACGATCAAATCTCGGGCAAGTAACATACCGATGACAAGGAGAACAACATATAGTGATGTGTGGTTGGACCGATAAAGATCTTCGTAGAATATGTAGGAACCAATATGAGCATCCAGGTTCCGCTATTGGTTATTGACCGGAAACGTGTCTCTGTCATGTCTACATAGTTCTCGAACCCGTAGGGTCCACATGCTTAAAGTTCTGTGACGATCGGTTTTATGAGTTTATATGTTTTGATGCACCGAAGGTAGTTCGGAGTCCCGGATGTGATCACGGACATGACGAGGAGACTCGAAATGGTCGGGACATAAAGATTTATATATTGGAAGCCTATATTTGGATATCGGAAGTGTTCCGTGTGAAATCGGGATTTTACCGGAGTACTGGGGGTTACCGGAACCCCCCCCCCCCCCGGGGGGGGGGGGTTAATGGGCCAAGATGGGCCTTAGTGGAAGAAAGGAGGGGCTGCCAAGGCAGGCCACGCGCCCCCTCTACCTCTAGTCCGAATTGGACAAGGAGGAGGGGGCGGCGCCCCCTTTCCTTCCTCTCTCCCTCCTCCTTCCCCCTTCTCCTGCTCCAACTAGGAAAGGAGGGAGTCCCACACCCGGTGGGAGTAGGACTCCGCCTGGCGCGCCTCCTCCTGGACGGCCGCCTCTCCCCCTTGCTCCTTTATATACGGGGGCAGGGGGCCACCTCTAGACACACAAGTTGATTATTGAGATCTCTCCAGCCGTCTGCGGTGCCCCCCTCCACCATAATCCACCTCGGTCATATTGTAGCGGTGTTTAGGCGAAGTCCTGCTGCGGTAGCTTCATCAACACCATCACCACACCGTTGTGCTGACGAAACTCTTCCCTGAGGTCTACTGGATCGTGAGTTCGCGGGAGGTCACCGAGCTGAACGTGTGCTGAACGCGGAGGTGCCTTGCGTTCGGTACTAATGATCGGTCGATCGTGAAGATGTTCGACTACATCAACCGCGTTGTCATAATGCTCCCGCTTAACGGTCTACGAGGGTACGTGGACGACACTCTCCCCTCTCGTTGCTATGCATCACCAAGATCCTGCGTGTGTGTAGGAATTTTTTTAAATTACTACGTTCCCCTACATCTACATGTCCGCCACACCCCACTTCACCAGTGCGCTCTTGGTGGCCCTTAGGGAGGGGACCGGGGTCGAGGACCCGCCAAGTGGAGACGCCAAGCTGGATGAGGAAGCTCAGCACCAAGACGATGCACCTGAGACAGCGGCTGCCATGACAGGTCATCAAGCCCAAGGACCTGGAAACCCACTGGAAGGACCTCAGTCCCGAGGAGCTAAAAACCCCGTCAGCTCTCCCACCCTGGTCGAGCATCCAGTATACTACGTCAGCACGGTCCTGCGAGATGCGAGGGCGTGATACCCCATGCCTCAGAAGCTCTTGCTCACGCTCCTCGTGGCCTCTCACAAGCTACGCCACTACTTCCATGGTCACCCCATCAAGGTCGTTTCAGCCTACCCATTGGAGAGAGTGCTCAGAAGCCCCAATGCTGCGGGAAGGGTCGCTAAATGGAACATTGAGCTGTAGGTGTTCGACCTGGAGTTCAGCACAACCAGAGTCATCAAGGGGGTTGTGCTCGCCGACTTTGTGGCGGAATAGACTGATACCCCGGAGCTCAAAGCAGGTGAGAACCAATCCCTCTCGCCAGGAAGTGAGGCGCCAGATGGTTGGGTGTACTTCGACGGTGCGTTTGCGCGTCAGGGCGCGGGGGCTGGAGCCGTGCTTATCTCACCCACTCAGGACAAGCTTTACTACGCCGTGCAACTCTGCTTCCAGCGGGGCGAGAAGATCTCCAACAACATCGCAGAGTACGAGGGCCTCATCGCCGGCCTCAAAGCGGCAGTAGCCCTGGGAGTGAAGCGCCTCACCATCAAAGGAGACTCACAGCTCCTCATCAACTTCTCCAACAAGGTGTACGAGCCAAAGGATGAGCACATGGAGGCATACCTCACGGAGGTGCGCAAAATGGAGAAGCGGTTCTTGGGTCTGGAACTACAGCATGTACCTCGTGGCAGCAACAAAGAGGCTGATGACCTCGCCAGAAGAGCGCCAAGCGGCAACCCCAAGAGCCTGGCATCTTCGAGGAGCGTCTATTCAAGCCCTCGGCCGCACCTCCGCCTGCGGAGCCGGTGCCATCTCAGGAGGAACTCCCCCAGCCTCCAGCCTCGGGAGCCCCCGCCTGCGGCCCGACCTCAGGAGCGCACCTCCTCTTAGCACTCGAGCCTCAGGAGGGAGCTGGATTGAAGAGTTCAAGGCATACCTGATACAAGGCACGCTGCCGGAGAAGGAGGAAGATGCGGAATGTGTGGCCCGGCAGGCTACGGCGTACTGCGTTCAGGACGGTGAGCTATACAGGAAGTGGCCAAATGATGTTTCTCCACAATGCATTTCCAGGGAACAGGGGAAGGAGTTGCTAGCTGACATACATGGCGGAGACTACAGGCACCACTCGTCCTTGCGCACCCTGGTCGGCAAGGCTTTCCGCAGCGGGTTCTACTGGCCCACGGCACTCAATGACGCGGTTGAGTTGGTAAAATCTTGTGAGACCTGCAGTTCCACACCAAGCAGATCCACCAGCCTACTCAGGACCTCCAGACTATCCCGCTCTCATGGTCGTTTGTGGTCTGGGGGCTGGATATCCTGGGTCCATTCCCTTGAGCACCGGGAGGCTACCTCTACCTCTACGTCGCCATTGAAAATTCACCAAGTGGGCAGAAGTGGAAGCTGTTCGCACCATCCCGGCCGGGTCAGCAGTCAAGTTAAGCAAGGGCCTCGTAAGCCGATTTGGGGTCCCTAACCGCATCATCACCGACAATGGCTCGCAATTCACTAGCAATCTCTTCAAAACGTATTGTGCTAACCTTGGAACGCAGATCTGCTACGCCTCCGTGGCGCACCCCAGGAGCAACGGCCAGGACGAACGCGCCAATGCGGAGGTCCTGAGGGGTCTCAAGACAAGGACCTTCAAGAAGAAGCTTGAGGCCTATGCCAGGGGCTGGCACGACGGGCTCTAGTCCATGTTGTGGTCCATCCACACCACCGCCACCAGGCCAACAGGCGAGACCCCGTTCTTCCTCGTCTACGGAGCAGAATCGGTTCTCCCACACGAGGTCAGGGATCGCTCCACGCGGGTCTTGGCGTTTGATGAAACGCGGCAGGACGCCATGCGGGGGATGGATCTCGTGCTGGGAGAGGAACGCTGCCGAGAAGCCTTGCTCTGAGCTGCGAGGTTCCAGCAGACGCTGCAGCGGTACCACTGCCGCAACGTCCGCTCCAGGACGCTCGAGGTGGGTGATCTTGTCCTGAGGCGGCTGCTCTCCAGGGAAGGGTTGCACAAGCTCTCGCCCATGTGGGAGGGACCGTTTGAGGTTGCCCATGTCTCCAGGCCTGGCGCCGCGTGAGGGAGTCGTACAATAAGGGGTCCTCGGGCGTCCGGCCTGTTAGCCATGGGCCAGACTGATGGGCTGTGAAGAACGCGAAGACCGAAGACTGTACCCGTGTCCTGATGGGACTCCCCTTGGCGTGGAAGGCAAGCTTGGCGACCAAATATGTACATTCCTTTCTTTGTATCCGACCTTGTGTAACCCTAGATCCTCCCGGTGTCTATATGAACCGGAGGACTTAGTCCGGAGGGAGGAGAGATATTCATTACCATAGCCATACAAGCTAGGCCCCTAGTGTTTAGCCATTACGATCTCGTGGTAGATCACCTCTTGTAATACTCGTATTCATCAATATCAATCAAGCAAGACATAGGGTATTACCTCCATAGAGAGGGCCCGAGCCTGGGTAAACATCGTGTCCCCTGTCTCCTGTTACCATCGACCTTAGACGCATAGTTCGGGACCCCCTACCCAAGATCCGCCGGTTTTGACACCGACATTGGTGCTTTCATTGAGAGTTCCACTATGTCGTCCTCAAAAGGTTCGATGGCCCCTTCAATCGTCAACAATGACGCCGTCCAAGGAGAAACCTTCCTCCCCAGACAGATTTTCGTGTTGGGCGGCTTCGCACTGCGGGCCAACTCGTTTGGCCATCTGGAGCAGATCGATAGCTACGCCCCTGGCCATCATGTCAGATTTGGGAGCTTGGACTACGTTACGGACATCCGTGGAGATTTGATCTTCACTGGATTCGAGATCGCGGCGATTGGTCCTGGTCACCTCGATGAACATGACCTAAATCTGTCATCAGACCACATTCAGGAGATAGCTCCTATAACTGCTCTGGCCTTAGACCCGGAGCATATGACGCCATCTAAGGACTGGAGGTTCAACCCAACCACAGAGGCCACACATCCCCTGGCGTTGGAGCCACACATGGACTTAAACTTACACAATATTTGTGTCACCGGAAGACTCATCTCTGGTTGTAAGTTTCGAACCATGTGAGTCCACAGATGCCGGACTTGATCGTTTATCGATCTTCGAGTTCAGCGCCGCAGAAATCTTCTAGCACTCACCCTTGGGCGTTGTGCTAAGCTCATTAAAGAACCTGTCCTTGGCGAGGGACTCATAGCCGAACTATATCCGGTTCGAACTAGAAGCTGATGATAGGGAATTTCGCTCCCTACCTGCCACCCACTTTATAGCCACTATCGAAGACTTAAATGACATGCTCGATTACGGCTCTGATGACATCGATGGTATGGACGACGATGCTGGAGAAGAAGAGGCCCAGGACCCACCGTTCACCGGACGTTGGACGGCCACTTCCTCGTACGATGTGTACATGGTGGATGCACCAAAGGAGAATAGCGGTGATGACAAAGAAAATCCAGTTGAGAATAAACCTCCTAAGACACAGCAAAAATGCGGCGCCCTCAGGACCGCTCTAAGTCACGTCGTTCAAAGGACAGCAATACTGGCATCGGAGAAGACAGTACTCCGGACAAGGCCGAAAACAATGAAGACCTTGCTGAGGTAACATCTGAACAGGAGGAGCAAGAAAACGGGCAAGCCAGCCCCGACGAAGAAGCTAGGCCCAACGACTCGGAGGACGGTAGTTATCATCCGCTCTCTGAGGACGAGGAAAGCCTGGGCAACGAAGATTTCATCGTGCCTGAGGAACCTATCGAGCAAGAAAGTGCCAGCTAATAGCCACCGCAAAGATCCTGAAAAAGAAGCAGCAGCAGCTTCAAGCTGACCAAGATCTGCTCGATGACAGGTGGACCGACGTTTCGGCAGCCGAAGAATACGGCCTCAGACGCCCACCAAGAGTTACCCAAAACGAAGATTGCTACCTCAGTTTGACGAAGAGGCGCTGGAGCCCATACATCCCTCGCGTAATGCGGCCGACCGAACACTACGCGGTCGGCACAATGCGGCGGACCTACCACATCGTGGTCAGGATAGAGTGGCAACTCAAGCCGAAGAGTAGCCCGCCCCGCCGCCACGAAAAAACAGAGACAAAACAGTTCGGGGTCATACACACGACCTCTGGCAGACCCTGGATAGTAGAGCAGGATATACCCGATCGATTTACGGATCGCGAGGACGTTCCTTGACACGTGATGATGGCTACCTATTCGGACATGTCAAACCTAGTCACACCCGAGCCGACAACCGCAGACAGACTCCATCGGAGCTACGTCGCGACGTGGCCCGATATAGAGGCGCCGCACACCCTCTTTGCATCACAGATGAAGTAATGGATCACGAATTTCCCGAAGGGTTCAAACCCATTAACATTGAATCATACGACGGAACAACCAACCCCGCGGTATGGATCGAGGATTTTATTCTCCATATCCACATGGTCTGCGGAGATGACCTCCATGCTATCAAATACCTCCCACTAAAGCTCAAAGGGCTAGCTCGGCACTGGTTAAACAGCCTACCTGAAAACTCTATCGGCAGCTGGGAGGACTAGGAAGAAGCCTTCCTCGACAACTTCCAAGGTACATATGTCCGGCCACCAGACGTTGATGACTTAAGCCACATAGTCCAACAACCTGGAGAGTCAGCCAAGAAATTTTGGACTAGGTTCCTAACCAAAAAGAACCAGATCGTCGACTATCTGGATGCCGAAGCTCTAGCGGCCTTTAAACACAGCATCCGCGACGAATGGCTCGCTTGCTACCTCGGCCAAGAAAAGCCGAAATCTATGGGATCCCTCACGACACTTATGACCCGCTTTTGTGCGGGTGAGAATAGATGGCTGGCTCATAGTAAAAATACGGCCAGTGACGCAGGCCCCTCCAAGGCCAAAAACAGCGACGGCAAGCTCCGACGTAACAGACACAAACGCCGAAGCAATGGTAATAATACCAATGACGCTACAGTCAACGCTGGATTCAGCGGCTCCAAGTCCAGCCAGTGGAAGAAACCGTACAAGAGAAACAATCAGGGACCATCCAGCCGGGACCGCATACTCGACCATCCGTGCCAAATCCATGGCACCCCAGACAAACCAGCCAACCATACCAACAGAGATTGCTGGGTTTTAAGAAAGCCGACAAGTTAAATGCCGAGAACAAGGAAAAGGGATCACAGAGCGAGGACGATGATGAGGAGCCCCTGCAGCCTAACATAGGGGAACAGAAGAAGTTTCCCCCTTAGGTCAAAATGGTAAACATGATATATGCTACACACATCCCCAAGAGGGAGCGCAAGCGCGCACTCAGGGACGTCTACGCAATAGAGCCAGTCGCCCCAAAATTTAATCCATGGTCGTCATGCCCGATCACTTTTGATCGCCGGGATCATCCGACCAGTATCCGTCACAGCGGTTCAGCCGCACTGGTCCTGGACCCAATAATTGATGGGTTCCACTTGACGCGAGTCCTGATGGACGGTGGTAGCAGCCTCAACTTGCTCTATCAGGATACAATGCGCAAATTGGGCATTAACCCATCATGGATCAAGCCCACAAAGACTACCTTTAAAGGATTCATACCGGGCGTAGAGGCCCGCTGCATGGGCTCAATCAGACTAGAGGTTGTCTTCGGATCTCCGGACAACTTCCGAAGCGAGGAGTTAATCTTCGATATCGTACCCTTTCGCAACGGCTATCATGCGCTGCTCGGACGAACCGTATTCACCCTATTTAACGCAGTGCCACACTATGCTTATCTCAAGCTCAAGATGCCCGGTCCATGTGGCGTCATAACAGTCAATGGAAATACGAACACTCCCTCCGTACAGAAGAGCACACAGCTGCCTTAGCAGCAGAAGTACAGAGCGGCCTTCTCAAGCAGAACCTTTATTCGGCTGCCGATCCCACGGACACCGTGAAGAGGATCCGAACTACCCTGCAGCAGGACAGCTCGGCTCGTCAGGAGCTCGACTAGCAATCCGGCCTCCGTCTCAGTCCCGATCAAGTGGTGGCATTCATACCACACATACATTACTACGCACTCAAAATTCCATGGGCATCGACGGAGGCATAGCTAGCTTGTGATCCACAGTACGGCTCAACCGACACCGGATACACACATACCTTCACTTTTATTCGTTTCCTTTTCAGGTTTCAATCCCGCAGGCCCCATCTGATGGCCTGAACATCGGTAATCTTAAAGGACAAACACACCAACGCAACAAGAAGCATTGACATACTGGGGAATTTTTAGGTGGCTTCTTTAATACCCCTTTACCTATTTTTCAGGACCCACACGCAGCTCTCCCTTGGTTAAGGCATAGTAACCGTCCTCCTACTTATTACATTACTTGTATAAATGTGCTTTAACGCACCAATGAAATTATAATAAGAATAGTTTGTGGCTCAAATTTTACGGCCCTAGATTATCACTTGTTCTTTTTTTCCTTTTTTGTCTTTTCTTTTCTGGTAAACCCTATCAGGTAACACCCGTACACTTTGGTACGTTCGATGTTTGCCAGGGGCTTCATAGCACCCCACACTATGGCAACAAAAGTCTGAAAACTTTTTATAAGTATAGTTCGGAACCCCAAATTTAGCATTATATGCATTGGCTCCAAATCATGTCTTTGGTCAATAGTTGGGTTGTCCGGCTCCTGTGCTTGCTACCTTACGTTCCGCTATATCAGCTAAGGTAGTAAAGGGAGAACTACTGTGATTGTGCCTTGGTTTATCCAAAGGAGCACCTCAGTAGAGAAAGCCGAAAACTGAATGTCATGATGCGACAAGAGCCGGTCAGCTGTTCAGAGGTTGCAAACCGTTGGAGATTTCTTCCGCATTACGCGAAGGATCGGTACTTCCCGATCAGACGCTTATAGCACTCTAGTTCGGATACTAGGGGTTGCGCCCATGTTTTTATTGTCGAACTCCTATGGCTAAGTGAGGGCATTAACGCTGCATAGTCTAGTTGCGTGGTTCGTTGCGCTAAACAACTCCTTCAAGGACCATATAATTGGATCAAGATTGTTTAGATTCCATCCCGAACACCTCCATCCTACCTACATGGGGGCAGAAGTCGACGACTGGAAAACCCTCAGATTTCACATAACACAGCCGCACAGGAGGAAAAATTTAAAAACATAACAAGCATTATATTGCAAACCCGCTTTGTTTTATCATACAAGGTAGAAGGAACTTGAATACATTCACTCAAAGATCGTGTCTTTCACACACTGATCCGCAACAATGTGGGACCCCTCCAAGACATCGCCAAAGTTGTCGGTGTAATGGGACACGGATACCCCGAAGACGGCGAGATGATATTTCAAGACATCGGGGCTAGCAAAGACCCTCAGTCCAACTACTCGGCCGCTCCTGCCGGCTCCCCGTCCGACTGCACTACCCGGCCGGCTGCCGACTGCCGGCCGCCGGCTACGCCAACCGGTCGGCCGCCGACTGCAGCCCAACCCGACATCGACGACGACAACCGTACCGCGGCGCCATCATCTACAGTGTACCGTGTCCCCTGGGTACTGATTTATAAAGTATCCCAGGGGACAAGCATGACATGTGCCATGCCTACCTGGCTTGGCATGTAAGCTACCCAAGGTAGCTTACATCCAAAGCCACTACCCATGCCACTAGCTAGCTAGCTACCATGCCTACATGGCTTGCATCCTAAGCCAACTCCCACTATATATATGAGATCCATCCATCCATCCAGGGAGGATGGATCCTCTCACGCACACACACACAAGCTAGCAAGCAAGCTAGCTATCCATCCATCCATCCATGCACATGAGCATATGTGCTCACGGCCATGAGTATGGCCGGCCACTAGCATGCCTGATACAGGCATATACAAAGCCAGATGCCTATGGCACTGAGCTTACATACAGCTCTAGGAGCGACTCTGTACCAGATATACCAGATATACTCAGACATGCAGGAGTAGGGGTGTTATCTCTCCGGAGAGCCCCGAACCTGGGTAAACTACCGCGTGCTACTCACATACCCGCTCCCGGTCCTATCGGCAGCAGTCCTACCCACACACTAAGCCCTTGTGGCATCTGTCGACTCGCAAGCACCCCGTGAGAAATACCACGACAGTTGGCGCCCACTGTGGGGCGGTACTATGCTACCGCGCTGTTGCTGGTTTCGCTGTCCGGGCGGGACCCTTTTTTCTTCATCGCCTCCGCCGCGGCGCCGCGCCGTCTCTCTGGTAGCGCTCGGGGGCTCGACATCGACCCGCCCCCGGAGCGGCCGCGAGGGGTGGCGCGTCCTCGCCGTCGGCCTCTTCGTCACCACCACCGCAACGCCGGCCGTCCGTCGTCCGCGTGCGCCGCGCGCGGGGCCTCGCTTCGTCGGCCGCGTCCGTCGGCGCCCCCATTGCGAGCTGGCTAGATTCAAGCCAACCCATGGTCAAGCCATGCAATGGCCTTGCACCACCCAGATAACGACCAGACTATAGTCAAACTATGAGACTATCCCCATGTATTGCCCATACACATCCCGGATACGCGACAGACATCAGCCAGATAATGGCCATTCACTCGCCCATGGCCCCGTACGCGGCCGCGTCCAGCTTCCTCGTCGCTGCGTCAACTCTGTCCCGGGCGCCGCTCGACCTCTGCCCACCGCGCCTGGCCTCCTCCGCCACGCTCGGCCGCCTCGGCGCCTGCCTGCGCGCTGGGCCCGGCCGGCCGGCTTCGCCTCCACCAGCGGCTGGGAGGCCGCCCTGCGCCCCGTGCCGACTCCCGCTCGCCCGGCGCCGGCTCCGCGCCTCTGCGTGACTGCTCCGGCTCCGCCCACTCGCCCGCTCGGCGCGACCCGGCCGTCATCTCCCCGCCGGCTGCGCTGCTCCGCCGGCTTTGTCCCGCCGAATTGCCTCTGCCCGTGGCAACCCCTCGGCCGGCTCCCGCGTGCCCTGCCGGCTTCGCCCGCGCGCCCCCGTCGGGTTCGCCTCGCCCGGCCGGCCTCCGCGTGCCAGTTGGCCACATCGCCGCCCCGCCGGGTCTGCCTCGCCCGGCTGGCTGCGCTGCCTCCCCGCGCGCGGGTCCCGCGCTCCCGCCTGCGCCGTGTCCGGCCCTCCCGCCGGGTCGCTGCGCCCGGCTGGCCGACTCCGCGCGCGACCCGGCCCCGTGCTTGCTCGGCCTTGCCGCTGCATCCGGCTGCCCTGGGCCGGCTCTGCCCACGCCGGCTGCTCCGCCCGCGCCAGCCTCCCCCGCGCCGGCTGCCCCGGTCCGGCTCCACCCGTCGCCCCTCGCCCCCGTGCCGGCTCCTCCCCGGCTTCCCTGCAGCGCTGCCAGCTGCCTCCACCACCACTCGTCCGCGGCTTCGGGTCCAGCGTCGCCCGCCCCGCGCATCTGCCTCCAGCCGGTCCGCCCGCACGCGAGGCCCCGTCGCCGCGTGCCTCCGCCCGTTCGCCCCGCTCAGCCTGCGCACGGCCTCGCGGGCCTCTGCCTCCACGCGCGTCGTCACGTCCTCCCTCCGACCAACCCGGCCGCTCTGCCCTCCTCACGCACGCCGGCTCCCCTGCGAGCCCCGTGCCGAGCCGCCACCGTCTCCTCCGATTGCGCCGGGCCGACTCCGCCCACGGCCGCCGGCTCGCCGCTGCAGCCGGCCCCGGCCGCGTCACTGCTGCCGCCGGCTCCGCGTCGTCCCGCGCTCCGCCT
This sequence comes from Triticum monococcum, assembly GCA_034509565.1. Taxonomy (NCBI): domain Eukaryota; kingdom Viridiplantae; phylum Streptophyta; class Magnoliopsida; order Poales; family Poaceae; genus Triticum; species Triticum monococcum. Next base: position 141,722,311 of record CM067841.1, on the reverse strand, counting down.
GCGCCGCCCCGCATCCTCCTGCTCGCGGCTCCGCGACCCGTCCGCCTATGCCGGTCCGCCCGTGGCCGCCTGCCCCGCACGCCTCCTCTGCACCCGCGCCCGGCCTCGTCCGGCTCTGCTCGCGCCGCCCTGCCGGCTCCGCGCGCGCTCGCCTGCCGCCTCTCCGCCGCGCGCGCCGACTGCGCCTCGCCCCTGCTCCGAGCCTCCCCGCGCCGGGTCCGGCCCCCCTAGCCGCCTCCACCTCGCCCGGCCGGCTCCGCCGCGCGCCGGTTGGCCGGCTCTGACTCTGCGCCGGCTCCGTGCTGCTCCGGCCACCTTCCCCTCCAACAGCACCACGGCGCCAACGCCCTTGCCCGTCGCCTCTCGCCCGGCCTCCCGCGCCGGGTCCGGCTTCGCCCGCCCCGCGGCCGGGTCCGCATGCCCGCCGGGTCCAACTCCGGCTCGCTCAGCCTCTGGCTCCGCCACGCCGCCTCCGTACCCTCCGCTCCACCCATGGCCGGCTCCGGCTTCCCCCGCGGCCGGCTCACCCTGCGCACGAGCGCCCGCTCCCCTGCTCCGCTTCGGCCGAGTCCCTCGCTGAAGAAAGAAAACAGAGGCCGGTTTCCCATGCTGGCTAAAATAAAAGTCAATGGAGACGGCTTGCTAAAAAAAAGTGGGGGGCCGGGTGTGAGAGAAGTCAAGTAGCCGGTTGCCCAAGCCGGCTGAGAAAGAAGTAGCCGGCTCGTGCCTAAAAAAAGAGTGAGATGCCGGCTAGAGAGAAAGTCAGGCCGGCTTGCTCCAAAAAAAAAAGTGTCCGACTACCAGATATGCGTCCGACCGCGGACTGCCTGGCCGGCTGCAAAGAGTCCGACTGCTATGTCGGGGTCCGCCCGCCCTGCTGCCTGAAGAAGAAAAAGAAAAACACAATGTAGTTGCCGGAAGATCCGACCCGACTGCTCAGCAGTCGGCCCGAATCTCGGGGGCTACACCCAGCGGGTGCGCTGATGCGCCCCCGCGAGAAAAAGAAAAACACAAGGTAGTCGCCGGAAGATCCAGCCCGACTGCTCAGCAGTCGGCCCGAATCTCGGGGGCTACACCCAGCGGGTGCGCTGACGCGCCCCGCGAGAGAAGAAGACAAAGTAGTCGCCGGAAGATCCGGCCCGACTGCTCAGCAGTCGGCCCGAATCTCGGGGGCTACACCCAGCGGGTGCGCTGACGCGCCCCCGCGAGAGAAGAAGACAAAGTAGTTGCCGGAAGATCCGGCCCGACTGCTCAGCAGTCGGCCCGAATCTCGGGGGCTACACCCAGCGGGTGCGCTGACACGCCCCCGCGAGAAAGAAGACACAATAGCTGCCGGAGGATCCGGTCCAACTGCTCAGCAGTCGGCCCTACACCCAGCGGGTGCGCCGGCGCACTCCGCGAGCGTCGAGTCGCGCCGGCTATCTTCGACGACCGCGACTACACGAAAATCAATGTGAGCTCCTCACCCGCATATTTTGCACTACGCAAACACGGATAACCCCGAGTCCGCATTTTATTACAGTAGCATCAATGTTTGCCCCGGCGCCAGCCAGAGTTGGCCCGGGGGCTAGCCGCTTGGCCTGAGACGTTAGTTCCCGCAGACGGCTTAGTACCGTGCGCGGTACCAAAGGCCCACTCTTAGTCACAGACCGCAGAGCGACTGCCACTAGCAAGAGTGAACGCTGGAGGCCACCCACGCGAAAAACGTCCGGGAAGAAAAACATTCGGGCGACCCGACCGTTTTCCTTTACAAGTATCTACTCGGTTGAATCTGCTCCCAAACTCTGAGTACTGTACACTCCACTTCGCGGCCCACTCTCAGCCACAGACCGCAGAGCGGCTGTCCGGCAAGCAAGAGCACAAGCCAAAAAGTGGAGGGAACACGAAAAAGATTAAGGGGGCTCGGACAAAACCGAGTCGGCACCCTCCGCATAAAACTTGCAATGATAAAAGCAAGCATTCGATATATCTGCATGGACTAACTCTGTCCTTTTTTATGATTATTTTCATGAACATTTGCCAAAAAACCTCCGCCCAAATTTGCCAAGTTGCCCGGAGGCTCGGGGGCTACTGTCGGTGTAATGGGACACGGCTACCCCGAAGACGGCGAGATGATATTTCAAGACATCGGGGCTAGCAAAGCCCCTCAGTCCGACTGCTCGGCCGCTCCTGCCGGCTCCCCGTCCGACTGCACTACCCGACCGGCTGCCGACTGCCGGCCGCCGACTACGCCAACCGGTCGGCCGCTGACTGCAGCCCGACCCGACATCGACGACGACAACCGTACCGCGGCGCCATCATCTACAGTGTACCGTGTCCCCTGGGTACTGATTTATAAAGTATCCCAGGGGACAAGCATGACATGTGCCATGCCTACCTGGCTTGGCATGTAAGCTACCCAAGGTAGCTTACATCCAAAGCCACTACCCATGCCACTAGCTAGCTAGCTACCATGCCTACATGGCTTGCATCCTAAGCCAACTCCCACTATATATATGAGATCCATCCATCCATCCAGGGAGGATGGATCCTCTCACGCACACACACAAGCTAGCAAGCAAGCTAGCTATCCATCCATCCATCCATGCACATGAGCATATGTGCTCATGGCCATGAGTATGGCCGGCCACTAGCATGCCTGATACAGGCATATACAAAGCCAGATGCCTATGGCACTGAGCTTACATACAGCTCTAGGAGCGACTCTGTACCAGATATACCAGATATACTCAGACATGCAGGAGTAGGGGTGTTATCTCTCCGGAGAGCCCCGAACCTGGGTAAACTACCGCGTGCTACTCGCATACCCGCTCCCGGTCCTATCGGCAGCAGTCCTACCCACACACTAAGCCCTTGTGGCATCTGTCGACTCGCAAGCACCCCGTGAGAAATACCACGACAAAAGTATTGCTCGGGTGTGCGGTACTCCTTGCCCTCTGGCAGCCCTTGGTCATCTTGACGGCGTCCATCTTCGCCCACCACATCTTGTAGCGAGTGAAGGCCATGCGCGCACATTCAATGCAGGCCGATTGCTTGACGACGTCCAGCCGAGGACAGACGTTCACCAACCGCTTCACGAGTCCGAAGTAGCTGCCGGGCATAGCTTCGGCTGGCCACAGATGGATTACCAAATCTTTCATGGCCAGTTCGGCCACCCTATGCAGCTCCACCAGCTATTTCAGCTGATCGGTGAAGGGCACGGGATGCTCTAGCGCAAGATACTGCGACCAGAACAATTTCTCCATGGAGCTCCCTTCTTAGGCTTGGAAGAACTCCGCAGCGTCGGACACACTGCGTGGCAGATCTGCGAAGGCCCCTGGAAAACTCCGAATTTAGGTTAGTAAGAAATACTTCTTCTTTATATATTTGCTTTGCATGCTAAATGCCTTACCCACCGCGATCTTCCTGGCCTCTTGGATTTCCTAGAGGGTACCCCGGGCTTCAACCCAGGCCACTTCCGCGCTTTGACGAGCCTTGGAGAGTTCGGTCTCTCGAGCCGAAACATCGCCCTCCAGGGTCTCATACTTCTTCACCGCGTCCTGGAGCTCTTGCTGGACCTCGTTCAGCCGGGCCTTTAGCTTCTTGCGAGTGGCCTGCTCCTTGATGGCTCTCTCCTTGGCCTCGGCCAGGGCCGTTTTCAGGGCCTTGACCTCGGTCGTCGCCCCTACAGATATAATGACACTGGGGTTAGTATACATCATTTACTCTTTCCGAATATATAGCGAGCCATTGCATACCTTGTTGGTCTTCCAGCTGCTTCCTCGCATGGCCAAGCTCTTCTTCGGCCCGCTCCAGTTTCTGCTTTAGCCCGGAGACTTTGGCAGTATGAGAAGTCGTGGCCAGCAGCTACGCCTGCTTATTAACATCAGACACACTTGGTTAGTTTCCTGCGAAATTTAATTGATCCTATGTCCGGCTTGTCTTTCCGAACACCTCACAATGTCTCAGGGGCTACTGTCTATGTGGAGATTTTCTTGGTTAAACGCCGCTGACCTCAAAACCTGTCAGCAAGCCGCTGCAGGCTTCGGCCAGTCCGCTCTTGACGTACTGAACCTTCTCAATCACCGTACCCATAAGGATACGGTGTTCTTTCGCAATGGAAGCGCCTCGTAGCGCTTCCAACAGATTATCCGGCACCTCTGGTTGGACAGAGGTCGCCAGTGGGATGGGCGTGCTTCCTTATCTTGATGGAGGCTGCTTGTCGGACTCTAGGGCCATATGGGTCTCCGGATCCGTTCCTAGAGGGGGGCCGAATCGAGTATGACCCCCATCGTCAGTCCCCATGGGGGCTTGTTCTCCCATGTGTCTGGCGGCCGAGGTATCGCCCTCCGGTGCCACCTTGACGGCCTCCCGAACCTCTCCCTGGCCTGGGAAGGTCCTTCGGGACAGCGCCTCGATGTCTCCCTAGGCCTCGGGAGAGTAAGCGGACGGTGGTGTCTCCCTGGCCATCTCCTTTGAGGCCAACGAGCCTCTTGATAAGGATCGCTGGGAGCTGTCATGGGCCGGACTGCAATAGCATAATTAATCATGTCAATACGACAAAGAGGAGAGGTCAGATTTATGGGCATGTACGAGTCTTAGCACTTATGATGCAGCCCGAGGCTTAGTGTGGGAGCATCGCTCCGGACTGCTGTCCATGTCCCATGCGGAGCTGCCCGCGAGTGGGCCTTTCCCCTTCTTGGGCGCCTCCGCCTCCAGAATTGGGGAGGCCGCCCTCTTCTTCCTCCCTCCATCTGACGGAGAGTCTCTCTTCTCCTCCTCATCATCATCGTCTTCGGCGAAGGAGGAACGGGTCTTGTCTTCGAACGTTGCGTCCGAAGCGCCCTTGCGGCGGGGGCCACTCCGGACCCCCTTAGCATTCCCCATGTCCTTCTTCACCGGTGCCTTATAGGGCGCCGGCACCAGCATCTTCGCTAAACACGGAATGATTGGTTCTTCAGGCAGCGGAGCCGGACACTGGATCTACTTCGCCCTCTCCATCCAGTCCTGAAGGAGCAATGATAATAATAGCTTAGATATCATCCTTGAAACAAGCAAGTAGGGGATGCATTAAAAATAACATACCTCGTTGGCGAGGTGATTGATGTCGTGCCCACGGTCCACGTCCGTGACCAGCGGTGTCTCGTTGCTCTTGAAGAGCAACTTCCAGGCGTCTTCGTGAGAAGTTTCGAAGAGCCTATTCAGGGTATGGTGCTTCTTTGGATTAAACTCCCATAGAGGGCGGCTTCGGCTTTGGCACGGGAGAATGCGGCGAACTAGCATCACCTGGATTATGTCGACAAGCTTGATATCCCTGTCCACCATACTTTGAATGTGCGTCTGCAGCGCTATCAGCTCGTCTGTCGAACACCAGTTCGGGCTCTTCTAGACCCAGTAGGTGAGCCGCATTGGAGCACCGGAGTTAAATTCAGCAGCTGTGTCTCAGTTGGTGCCGCGGGGTTCTGTGATGTAGAACCATTGTTTCTGCCATTCCTTGACAGTCTGCACGAAAGTGCGTTTCGGCCAGGAGACATTACTCAGCTTGCTAACCATGGCACCTCTGCACTCTGCGTGCTGGCCATCCACCACCTTTGGCTTCACATTGAAGACCTTGAGCCACAGCCTGAAGTGGGGTTGGATGCGGAGGAAGGCCTCACAGACGACGATGATGAACGCCGAGATGTTGAGGAAGGAGTTCGGGGATAGATCATGGAAGTCTATCCCGTAATAGTACATAAGCCCGCGGACAAAGGGGTGGAGTGGAAACCCTAGCCCGCGGAGGAAATGAGGGATGAATACTACCCTCTCGCTGAGCTTCGGTGTGGGGACGATTTTCCCCTAGGCCGGAAGACAATGGGCGATTTCTTTCGCTAGGTACCCGGACGCCCGAAGCTCGGCTATGTCCTCCTCCCTGACAGAGGAGACCATCCACTTGCCTTGGCCTCTGGATCCAGACATGGCTGAGTGCTAGCTTGAGTGGAAAGGAGATAAGAACCTGGGCGCTGGGGCTCAAGAGTGGAAGGGCAGAGGAAAAGAGAAGGCGTGGGAGAAGAAAGGGTATTCTTATCTCCTTATAAGGACAGTGAATATTGAATGCCTCCCCACTCACCTTAAAACTCACCTATTCTCAAGGGATGTGTAAACAGGCACGGTTGGGTTACCCACGCCCAAATTGATGAAAATCCCGCAATAAGGGGACACGACCTCTGCTTCCACAAGACATGCCAATGGCAACCGCGTTTCGAAACATGGAGTGGCAGACGAAAAACGGTTCGAAATTATGACCAGGCAGACGCAATGTCTTGTTGTAAAAAGTTGTCAGCAGATTGGACTCGTGGATTATTATATTCTCTCTACGGTTGCGTGTGGTGTGTGTGTGTGTGTTACAGGTCCGGACATGATCAATACGTCCGAAGATTATCTTGGAGTTCAGAAGGAGGAACCCGCCTTGCAATGCCGAAGACAGATCTATGCACCGGATGCCTTGTCATTGAAGCCAGGTTCAGGGGCTACTAAGGGAGTCCTGGACTAAGGGGTCCTCGGGCGTCCGGACTGTTAGCCATGGGCCGGACTGATGGGTTGTGAAGAACGCAAAGACCTAAGACTATACCCGTGTCCGGATGGGACTCTCCTTGGCGTGGAAGGCAAGCTTGGCGACCAAATATGTAGATTCCTTTCTTTGTAACCGACCTTGTGTAACCCTAGATCCTCCCGGTGTCTATATAAACCGGAGGACTTAGTCTGGAGGGAGGAGAGATATTCATTACCATAGCCATACAAGCTAGGCCTCTAGGGTTTAGCCATTACGATTTCGTGGTAGACCAACTCTTGTAATACTCATATTCATCAATATCAATCAAGCAGGACGTAGGGTATTACCTCCATAGAGAGGGCCCGAACCTGGGTAAACATCGTGTCCCCTGTCTCCTGTTACCATCAACCTTAGATGCACAGTTCGGGACCCCCTACTCGAGATCCGCCGGTTTTGACACCGACACAGGACCGGAACCCCATCTAGAACGCCTGGAACATCCAACATCTCCGGAGGTTCTACCCTTGAAGCAAGGCCTGGTGCCTGCGAAGCAAGGCCCAGTGCCTATGAAGAATCTCCGCTCGTGACACTCTCACGTAATAATGAGTGGGGCTACACACACCCCGGAGTCTCAGGAGTGCCACCCTCGGGCCTCGAGGGCTCCTTCCCACGCCTAGTGGTAGCACTTAGCTCCGCGGTGGTGAGAAGACAAGAAGACTAGACTAGGTGCCGGATGCGGCTTTTCATTTGCTTTCCGCAGTTGGTCGCCCTTCCTTCTAAGTGAGAGTTTGATTTCTGGTGTTCCTTGTTGGCCTGGTTTCTTTGTCCTTGTTGCCTCCATTTCTGCCCTCGGTTCCTCGTTTCTGACCCATTCTCTCCCTCGCATGCCTCGTGAGGGGGCTGGGCAGGTGCCCTTGTGAGGCGTGTTTTCGTGAGGCGTGTTTTCATGTGGCACGTTTTCGCTTTCTTGTCTTTCGCAAGGCACCCTCACTCGAGCTCGCAAGCTAGCACGCCCTTCTTAGTTTGTGCTCCCCCGGGTACCGCGACGCGAAGCACAGGGCTACGGCCGGCAGTGCCTACGACCAGGGTTCGGAAGAATAAGGATTTCCTAGCAAATTTTCGCAGTTATTCAGGCGCCTCCCGAGCACAGAAGGCCTCGTCAGGCATTGGGGAACGCGCATCTCATGAGGCGGAATCTACTCCAGGCGCATCAAGCTAAGTCATTCTATGCGCATACATAAAACATGACGCTGCAGCACAACACGGGAATAATAAACATAGCACGGCCACTTAGAAACCATAATTGTTGCATGCCCTAGCAGGGCCCATACTTCTCTATCTCTAATGCAGGAAGGGAAGGAAGAACGAAACAAAAGCGGAACATGCCCCCACAATAGGCCGCGAGGATGGGCTCGTGGCACTCTCTCGAGCTCAGCCGGACCCCTCCTCATGCTTCACCGGAGCATGGCGGCGAGTCGACCCGCTGCCACCTTCGAAATGGGCGCGGCGTCACGGCAGTTGGTTGTAGCCGCCGCTGCTGGAGCTACCATCAGACGAAGAGCTGCCATAGCTGGACAAGCCATGGCCAGCACCAAGGAAGAAGCCGCCTTCCTCCTTGTCACGACCATCGCCAAGGCCGAGCACCTCGTCACCGTCGTTGTCCTCGGGGCAACACCCGACGCGGTGACCATCTTCCCCAAACACCCTCACGAAGAGGGTCCCGTCGCTGTCATACTTGAAGAGGACGGTGCACCGCCTACCCAACCCGCACGCGCGGGCGAACGTCTGCCAGCCGCGAGCCAAGACCGCATTACCCACGGTGGAGACCTCGACCGCAGCCCAGGAAGCCTTGCTGTAGCAGCCGTCCGCTTGCAGCCAAAGACCACCTGCGCTAGTGGCTGGCAGCTCACCGACAAAGAAGCGTGGGAGCTGAACCCAAGTGCCGGCCGGGTTCTCCGAGCACACGATGAACTCCGGCATCACCTCCGCCGAATGAAAGTGCAGCCGAGGAGGCCAGCGACCATGGCACGCCTCACCTCATCAACAGGGCTGCCACGGCCTGGGCGGCTACCTCCGCGAGAGGAGGCGCCGCCGCGGCCGCGAGGGGCCGCGGCGGGCGTCGCAGCGTGTTTGCAGGGACGTCCGTGCCCCCTCTTGGACGGCGGAGAGCCGGGACCCTCCTGGCGAGCTATCCCCTTCTCCGCTGCTGAGAACCTCTTCGTAGGCGCCATGGGTGTCGCAGCTGACGGTGAAGCAAGGGAGAAGAAGGAGCGGAAGAAGCAAAGGAGGGGATGGGCGATGGGTGCTCCGCCTCCCCACCCATTTATAGCCAAGGGGAGGCCAACCGCTGGCCTCCACGATCTAAGGTTATAATGACCTTTTTCTGCACGCAGCAGGGACTCGTCAAGTCGGGCGGTTGCCGAGGCGGCGTGGGGAAGCGGAGACACCCACGTCCAACTGATCGCCATGCATCAAGCGGGGCCGCGGGCTTTGGGGGGCGCGGCGCTCCGCGCTTGCCCCTTTGCCTTCGCCTCGAAGCGAAGCCCGAGCACGCCTTGGGCCCGGTGGCTACTGTCGGCATTCTGGGAATGGGGATCCCCAGACTTGCCTGCCTGCGGCCCGCAGCGTGGCTCCACTGGCGGCCCCGTATGGCCCATCCTCACCAGCAAACATTCAAGACCCTCGTGAGGGGCCAAGCCTTGCGAGGTGGGCTATGCAAGACCTCCTCAGGGCGGCCTCACCAGGCTGGCTCGCGACGGGCAGAGAGATCAAGGCGAGGGGCACCTCGCGAGGTTCCTGTGACGCAAGCCATGACGACCGGAACCAGGCGGGCGCCAGCACGCAGTGTCCTCGTTTCCTCTTTGGTGCTAAAGGGGCAAGCACGGGCGAGGAGTCCCGAGGAATCAGGCAAAGGTTTCCATATCAGTGCAACAAGACCAAGACCAGCAGGACGGCAAGACGGAGGTCACCGTGTGTAAGTGCATCTAGTGCCCCTTAGTGATTCTGGTGTATTTAAGACTTATAGGTTAAGGGACTGATTAGTTTGCGAGTGTACACAGGTCTATAAGTATATGAGGAGTTTGATATTTACAGAGAAAGTTGACCCCTAAAAAAGAAGTTCTTCGACTGAAGACTTCGGATTTTTGAAGACTTTCTGAAGACTTTGAAAGTGAAGAAATTGGTGTGATCCTGAAGACTTGGTATTCATTCGAGGAACATGAAGCATGAAGACTTTTGTTTTAGTGGTTTCTTTTTCTCTTTGTTGAGTCATAGGAAACACAGTACTGTTAAAGGGGGTCGAGGAAATACTAAGGAAAAAATTTCAAGTTATGCTCAACTCAAATCCTACACCTACCAATCCCTTTGAGTGAAGCCAATTGAAATCTCATACAGCTTAGTAAATTTCTTCAGTGACAGAGACGAAGTTCTTCTGGTATCTGAGGAATTTGTTCTGACTGAGGAGTTAGGAATTTGCTAGTGCGGATTGCCTACACATTGAGGAACATGATAGCCCTGAGGAATTTGATACTCAAAATTCCGACCATTGTTGTGCTATGCACCAGCTGTCCCAAAATATCTACCCACCTAACGGTCATATCATTGAAGGGCGTTTATGTCTTATCATGTCAGGCTGCTCCCTAGGCTATAAATAGCCGCCCCCTACAACCACTAGCTGGTTGGCTGCTCCGAGAGAAACTGACACTTGTCATTTGAGAGCATCCCATCCTCCGAGGACTTTGAGTGAAAATCATCAAGTGAGGAAAACCTAAACCTAAACACCTACAAACCCCAAGTGATTGAGCATCACTGAAGAGATTTATCCTGCGTGGATCCGACGCTTGTTACCTTTGAAGATAGTGCATCTTTGAGATGGTTAGGTGTCATGGTCTAGAGAATCCAAGAGGAAATTGTGGATCGCCGAGTGACCGAGTTTGTGAAGGTTTGGAAGTCACCTGAAGACTTACCACAAGTGATTGGGTGAGGTTTGTGTGACCTTAGCTCAAGGAGAATATGGTGAGGACTGAGTGTCCTGAGCTGCGTGTTCAGTACTGGGTGTCCGGGACTGTGTGTCCTCAGGTTTAAATACCTAGCCGCCCTAACCAGACGTACAACTGTCATAGCAGTTGGAACTGGTCTACCAAATCACTGTCTTCACCAAGCTACCTGGTTCCATTTCCTCATTTCTGTGTTGTGTGCTTGTTCATATCTGTTTGAAGACTTTGACTGAAGACTTTCTCTATTTCCTCAGTTCAATTTCTTCAGTCTGTTTGTTTTCTCTTGTGTTTACGCTTTATGTACATTGTGCTTGTTTTCATTTCTTCATGAAGACCATGCTCATGCTCTGTTATGTTTACTTTTGAGTACTTATTCTGCTGCAAGTAGTTCTTCACTCAGGAATTTCCTCATGCTGAAATTCCTCAGTGAAGAATTCATAAAAATCGCCTATTCGCCCCCTGAGGGAGTCCTGGATTAGGGGGTATCCGGACAGCCGGACTATATCCTTTGGCCGAACTGTTGGACTATGCAGATATAAGATTGAAGACTTCGTCCCGTGTCCGGATGGGACTCTCCTTGGCGTGGAAGGCAAGCTTGGCAATACGGATATGTAGATCTCCTTCCTTGTAACTGACTCTGTGTAACCCTAGCCCCCTCCGGTGTCTATATAAACCGGAGGGTTTAGTCCGTAGTACCAACAACAACAATCATACCATAGGCTAGCTTCTAGGGTTTAGCCTCTTCGATCTCATGGTAGATAAACTCTTGTACTACTCATATTATCAAGAACAATCAAGCAGGACGTAGGGTATTACCTCCATCAAGAGGGCCCGAACCTGGGTAGACATTGTGTCCCTTGCCTCCTGTTACCATCCGCCTAGACGCGCAGTTCGGGACCCCCTACCCAAGATCCGCCGGATTTGACACCGACATTGGTGCTTTCATTGAGAGTTCCTCTGTGTCGTCATCGTTAGGCTTGATGGGTCCTTCGATCATCGATAGAGATACAGTCCAAGGTGAGACTTTTCTCCCTGAATAGATCTTTGTATTCGGTGGCTTCGCACTGCGGGCCAACTCGCTTGGCCATCTGGAGCAGATCGAGAGTTATGCCCCTGGCCACCAGGTCAGGTTTGGAAGCTTAAACTACATGGCCGACATCCGCGGAGACTTGATCTTCGACGGATTCGAGCCCCTGCCGAGTGTGCCGCACGGTCACGATGAGCATGATTTAGCTCTACCATCGGACAGTGTTCGGGAGACCGCACCGGCAACCGCTCCGACCCTCAATTTGGAGCCAATTGCACCATCCATGGACGGGTGGGTAGACCCCGCCACGGAGGCCGCATTCTCAACGGCGATCGAGCCAAGTATCGACCTTACCCTTCACGAGAGCCGTGACGCCAAACTGTCGGATTCTTCCCCAGCCACGGACTCCGAACCGCCTACGCCCGTGCCTATCGAATCCGACTGGGCGCCTATCATGGAGTTCACCTCCGCAGATATCTTTCAGCACTCGCCCTTCGGCGACATACTGTACTCATTAAGGTCTCTCTCCTTGTCAGGAGAGTCTTGGCCGAACTATGTCCGATAGGATTGGGATGCGGATGACAAAGAAATTCGCCGCCCACCCACCACCCACTTAGTAGCCACTGTCGACGATTTGACGGACATGCTCGACTTCGACTCCGAAGACATCGACGGTATGGACGACGATGCAGGAGACGAACAAGAACCACTGCCCACAGGGCACTGGACAGCCACCTCATCATATGATATATATATATATATATATATATATATATATATATATATATGGTGGACACACCCAAAGAAGTGGCGACGGGACAGCGGAGGATGACCCCTCCAAGAAGCAACCCAAGCGCCGACGACAGCGGTGCCGCTCTAAGTCTCTCCAAAGAAAAAGTGGTGATACCGGCACAGGAGATAATAGCACTCCGGACAGTGCCGAAGATAATGACAATCCCCTCCGGCAAGATTTAGAGCAGGAGGACGGAGAAGCCAGCCCTCCCGAGAGAGCGACAAATGGAGAGGCGGAGGATGATAATTACATGCCTCCCTCCGAAGACGAGGCAAGCCTCGACGATGATGAATTTGTCATGCCTGAGGATCTCGTCGAGCATGAGCGCTTCAAGCACCGGCTTATAGCCACGGCAAATAGCCTTAAGAAAAAGCAACAGCTGCTTCAAGCTGATCAAGATTTGCTAGCTGATAGATGGACTGAAGTCCTTGCGGCCGAGTTATATGAACTCGAACGCCCCTCCAAGAGTTACCCAAAGCGCAGGTTGCTACCCCGACTGGAGGAGGAAGCATTAAAACCTACATCTCCAGCGTATGACGTGGCTAATCATCCACCTCGTGGCCGCGACAGTGAGGCATTTCAGCCAAAAGCTCAGCCCGCACCCCGACGCCACTCAAATAAAAATGTCAAGGCATGGGCAAACATGCTAGACCTGCAAGACGTATTGGAGTACAAAGCAAAAATGCAAGATCGATCTATGGATCACGAGGGCGCACCACTTCGCGAGACGATAACCGTCACGCTGGATACAGTAAAAGTAAATCCGGCAGGGCCGAACACCGCGGACAAGACTCATTTGAGCTGCGTCGAGATATAGCCCAGTACGGAGGCGCCGCACACCCCCTATGCTTCACAGACGAAGTAATGGATCACCAAATCCCAGAGGGTTTCAAACCCGTAAATATCGAATCATACGACGGCACAACAGATCCTGCGGTATGGATCGAGGACTTCCTCCTACACATCCACGTGGCCCGCGGTGACGATCTACATGCCATCAAATACCTCCCACTCAAACTCAAAGGACCAGATTGGCATTGGCTCAACAACCTGCCAGCAGAATCCATTGGTTGTTGGGAGGATCTAGAAGCCGCATTCCTCGACAACTTCCAGGGCACTTATGTGTGACCACCAGATGCCGATGACTTGAGCCACATAATTCAGCAGCCAGAGGAATCGGCCAGGCAATTCTGGACACGATTCCTAACAAAGAAAAATCAAATCGTTGACTGTCCGGATGCAGAGGCCCTAGCAGCTTTTAAGCACAACATCCGCGACGAGTGGCTCGCCTGGCACCTTGGCCGGGAAAAGCCGAAATCTATGGCAGCCCTCATGACACTCATGACCCGCTTTTGCACGGGAGAGGACAGCTGGCTGGCTCGAAGCAATAACATATCAAAGAACCAAGGTACTTCGGTTACCAAGGACAGCAATGGCAGGTCACATCGCAACAAACACAAGCGCCGCATCAACAGTGACAATACCGAGGATACGACAGTCAATGCCGGATTCAGAGGCTCTAAACCCAGTCAGCGGAAAAATCCATTCAAAAGAAGCACTCCGGGCCCGTCGAGTTTGGACCGTATACTCAATCGCTCGTGTCAAATACACGGCACCCCCGACAAGCCAGCCAACCACACCAACAGGGAATGTTGGGTGTTCAAGCAGGTCGGCAAGTTAAATGCCGAAAACAAAGATAAGGGGTTACATAGCGAAGACGAGGAGGAGCTCCGGCCGCCGAACACGGAAGGACAGAAGAGGTTCCCCCCACAAGTGCGGACGGTGAACATGATATACGCAACCCACATCCCCAAGAGGGAGCGGAAGCATGCGCTAAGGGATGTATATGCGTTGGAGCCAGTCGCCCCAAAGTTCAACCCATGGTCCTCTTGTCCGATCACCTTCGTTCGCAGGGACCACCCCACTAATATCCATCATGGAGGATTCGCCGCACTGGTCCTAGACCCAATCATAGACGGATTTCACCTCACTCGAGTCCTTATGGACGGCGGCAGCAGCCTGAACCTGCTTTATCAGGACACAGTGCGCAAAATGGGTATAGACCCCTCAAGGATCAAACCCACAAAAATGACCTTCAAAGGCGTCATACCAGGTGTAGAGGCCCATTGCACAGGCTCAGTCACACTGGAAGTGGTCTTCGGATCCCCGGATAACCTCCGAAGCGAGGAGTTAATCTTCGATATAGTCTCATTCCGCAGTGGTTATCATGCACTGCTCGGGCGAACCGCATTTACGAGATTCAATGCGGTACTACATTATGCATACCTCAAGCTCAAGATGCTAGGACCTCGGGGGGTCATCACAGTCAATGGAAACACGGAGCGCTCTCTCCGCACGGAGGAGTACACTGTGGCCCTCGCAGCAGAAGCACAAAGCAGCCTCTTCAGGAAATCCACCAGTTCGGTGATTAAACACCCGTACACCGTCAAGCGCACCCGGAGTAATCTGCAATAAGACCGCCTGGCACGTTCCGAGCTCGCATAGCAATGAGGCCCCCACCCAGTCCCATCCAAATGGCGAAATCCGTGCCACGCGTACATAATTACGCATTGAAAATACCATGGGCATAGGTGGGGGGCACGATTACGAAACGCCCCAAAACGCGGCTCAACCGCACTAGGGGCTTCCCGCCTTATTATTTTTTCTCTCTTTTAGGACTTTACTCTCTAGAAACCCCGTCTGGCAGTACGATTGCCGGACACACGATACAACAACCAAGGAGGCAGAAAGCTACGTCGCATCATGGAATTCCCAGGTGGTCTCTGATAACGAGTGAAATACCTGCTTTAAATACCATTCCTCGGCTTGCCCTTGGAGGGGACATGTCAAATAGTCCTACTTTTTGCTTATCGAACTACTTGTATCATTCTGCTTCGATGCACCTTTTTGAATACATAATGCATAGCACTCGACTATTACCGCATTCTCTATTCTTTTTTATTTATATGTTCATTCATGACATTCAGCACCCATACACCCTGGTACAGCCAATACGTCAGGGGCTTAAGCGTACCCCATAATACGGTGTGAGAAGTCCGAACACTTTCGACAGTGCGGCACCCCGAACTTATAGCATTATATGCATCAGCTTCGAATCATGTCTTGGTTCAATAGTTGGGTTTGCCCGGCTCCCATGTTTTGTTACCTTACGTTCCACTATATCGGCTAAGGTAGCACTGGGAGAACTACTGCGATTGTGCCCCGGTTAATCTGGGCAAGCACCTTAGTAGAGAAAGCTAAAACTGACTGTCATGATAAGGCGAGAGCTAGTCGCAGTTCGAGAGGTCTCGAGGCCCTAAAGACTTATGCCGCTTAGGGCGAGGAGTCGGCTTTGTCCGGCTTAGGTGTGTATAGCGCCCCGAATTCGGCCTTCCGAATACTAGGGGCTTCGCCAAAATTTAAAATTGTAGACTTCTATGGCTAAGTGAGAGTGATAAAGCATTATAGTCTGATTGCCTTGTTCATTGTGCTGAGCACCTCCCTCGAAGGACCCAACAACAGGAAAAGGAGTGCTCAAATTTATCCCGAACACCCCAGCACTCGTGGCATGGGGGCAGAAGCCGAGGACTGGCCATCTCTTAGATTTGATAAACAGCCGCACATAAGGTAAAATTTTAAATTCAAACAAGCGTTGCATAACGCACATGAACAAGTTTTCACAATACAGGATCACATGAGCAAGTTCATTCAAAAATTACATCTTTTGCACAGTCGTCCGCCACAGGACGGGCACCCTTCAGGACACCCTCATAATACATTTCAGGGTGGCGATGCTCCTTGCCCTGCGGCGGCCCCTCCTTCACCAGCTTCTCGGCGTCCATCTTGGCCCAGTGCACCTTCGCACGGGCAAAAGCCCGGCATGCACCTTTGATGCGGACGGACCGCTTTATGACTTCCAGCCATGGGCAGGCATCCACAAGCCACCTCACCAGGCCGAAGTAGTTGTTGGGAAGGGAGTTGCCAAGCCACATCCGGACTATAAGGCCCCTCATGGCCTGTTCGGCCGCCTTGTGCAGCTCGACCAGTTTCTTCAGCTGGTCGCTCACAGGCAACCATTTTGCAACCACATCTTTTTTTATATAGATAAGGTATTACTTAACTTTGTTGTCCTCGAGCCACCTCTTGGTAAGGCCGAGCTCTTTCTCGGACCGCTCGAGGTTATGCTTCAGTGCGGCGACCTCCATAGTCAATGCGGCAAAGCTCAGCAGCGAAGCCTGCATACGCATACATACATACTTATATTAGACTCCTGCAGATATTATTTGATCCTCTATTCGGCTTTTCTTTGTGAACACCAAACAGAGCATCAAGGGCTACTGTCTATGCAGTAATATTTTCCTATATTTTAAACACTTACCTCAAAGTCCGTTACAAGGCTGGCACAGGCTTCAGTCAGTCCGCTCTTGGTGGACTGAACCTTCTTGATCACCGCACTCATAATAGTGCGGTGCTCTTCGTCGATGGAAGCGCCGTGAAGCGCTCCCAGCAGGTTGTCCGATGCCTCTGGATAGACAAAGATCACCGTCACGGGCGTCTTGCCCCTCTTGGAAGGGGGCCGCCTGCCGGAGTCCAGAACCACTGGAGGTTCTGGCGTGGTGTTCGGCTGAGGGCCGAACTTGGAGCCCTTGGGAGTCTTGCTCCCTTTGCGCCTGGAGTCCGGGAGGTCGCCTTGAGGCGCCTCCGGGACTATCTCCCCCCGGCTCGGTGCCCCTTGAGACAGTACCTCGACATTTTCCGTAGGGCGAGGAGAGGAGGCGGTTGGAAGTGTATCACTATTCATATCCGACGAGTCCAAGGAACCGTCCAACGAGGATACGTCGATACAGGCTCGGGGCGGACTACATGATCATATTCGACGTTAGGAGAAGCAGTGCAATAAAAGTATGTTATGAGTTACTCTGGTATCCGAATACTTACGACTTCGCCAGGGGCTTGGCCCTGAGTAACCACTCGTCTCCGCTGTCGGTGGCGGTGGTGGAACAGTCCGGAAGGAGAGTCCTTCCCTTCTTGGACCCTTTGGCCTCCCCGGTTGGGGCGGCCTTCCTTTTCTTGTCTCCCCCGGCTGGAGGGGGAGAATCTGCATCTTCCTCCTCCTCGTTTTTATAGGAGGAGTGCGTCTCGGAGTTATCGGACGATGAGTCCGATACCACCTGGCGCCGGGAACTCTTTCGGATTCTCGTGGCCTTCTTCTTGATCTTCTTCTCCGGCACCCCATAAGGAGCCGGAGTCCGCATCTCCGTCAGGAGAGCGTCTGCAGGGTCTTCGGGCAGAGGGGCCGGACAGTCAATCTGCTCCGATGTCTCCACCCAGTCCTGTCAAAGGCATGGGATCTCAGATCCCGCACATGGTTGAACTATGGAAAATAAATACCCTACGAGACGTACAGAACTTACTGGATTCATAGGGCACGCCGCGCTTAGCCTGCGGTCCTTGGTAAGGGGAGGGGGGACCTCGGCGCCCTTGAACAGCACCTTCCAGACGTCCTTATGCGTCGTGTCGAAGAGCTCGCGCAGAGTCTGGTGATGGGCCGGGTCGAACTCCCATAAGTTGAAAGCCCTTTGTTGACATGGGAGGATCCAGCGGAAGAGCATGACCTGGACTATGTTGACAAGCTTGAGTTTCTTGCCTATCATGTTCTGGATACACTTCTGGAGTCCGTCCAGCTCCACCGATGAGCCCCAGGACAGGCCCTTCTCCTTCCAGGAAGTGAGCCGCGTGGGGATTCCGGATCGAAACTTGGGGTCCGCCACCCAGTTGGTGTCGCGCGGCTCGGTGATGTAGCACCACCCCGATTGCCACCCCTTTATGGTCTCCACGCAGGAGCCCTCGAGCCATGTAACATTGGGCATTTTGCCCACCATGGCTCCGCCGCATTCTGGTTGTTGACCGCCTACTACCTTCGGTTTGACATTGAAGGTCTTTAGCCACAGGTCGAAGTGGGGCAGGATGCGGAGGAAAGCCTCGCACACGACGATGAACGCCGAGATGTTGAGGATGAAATTCGGGGCCAGATCATGGAAGTCCAGCCCATAATAGAACATAAGGCCGCGGACGAATGGATGGAGGGGAAACCCCAGTCTGCGGACAAAGTGGGTGAGGAAAACCACCCTTTTCTGAGGTTCCAGGGTAGGGACGATCTGCCCCGCGACTAGCAGCCGGTGCGCGATATCCGCGGCTAAGTATCTGGCCCCGCACAGCTTTTTGATGTCTCCCTCCGTGACGGAGGAGACCATCCACTTGCCTCCCGCTCCGTACATGTTTGGAAAGGGTTCAGGAGAAGGATGTGGACTTGGGCGCTGGAGCTCGAGTGCGCGAGAATGGATGAGCAAGGAGGAAGAAGGCGTGGGTAGAAAAAGGCGAACCCTTATCCCTTTATAAGGGCGGACTAAACTATGCACCCCCACCAGCCTGGTAAAACTCGCTTATCCCCCAAGCGCCATAATTGATGGCGCAGTTGGGTTACCCACGTCCGTATTGATGGGAATCCCGTAATAAGGGGACACGATCTCTGCTTCAACAAGACATGCCAAGGAAACCTCCTCGTGAAACACGCTGAGGTTGGTTGTGAAAAACGGTTCGAATGGTGACCTGGTCGTGGTGTGATGCCACACTACGGAATGCATCGGCAGATTAGATTTGTGAAAATATTATTCTCTCTACGGTTGTATGTGGAACTTGTTTTGCAGAGGCGGACACGATCCTCGTGTTCAAAATCTTCTATGAAGTATTCGGAGGAGGAACCCGCCTTGCAATGCCGAAGACAATCTGCGCGCCGGACTCATCATCATTGAAGCTTGGTTCAGGGGCTATTGAGGGAGTCCTGGATTAGGGGGTATCTGGACAGCCGGACTATATCCTTTAGCCGGACTATTGGACTATGAAGATATAAGATTGAATACTTCGTCCCGTGTCCGGATGGGACTCTCCTTGGCATGGAAGGCAAGCTTGGCAATACGGATATGTAGATCTCCTTCCTTGTAACCGACTCTGTGTAACCCTAGCCCCCTATGATGTCTAAATAAATCGGAGGGTTTAGTCCGTTGGACCAACAACAACAATCATACCATAGGCTAGCTTCCAGGGTTTAGCCTATTCGATCTCGTGGTAGATCAACTCTTGTACTACTCATATTGTCAAGAACAATCAAGCAGGACGTAGGGTATTACCTCCATCAAGAGGGCCCGAACCTGGGTAAACATTGTGTCCCTTGCCTCCTGTTACCGTCCGCCTAGACGCGCAGTTCGGGACCCCCTACCCGAGATCCGCTGGTTTTGACACCAACACCCCCCCTCTAGTCGATATAACGCACTTTCAATTGGTATCAGAGGAAGGTACTCCCTTGTTCTGTGTGATTTTGGTTTAACCGCCTGGAGTTTTAGTTATGTCGACCATAGGAATGAAGACTGTGACTTGCCCCATCTTTGACGGTCATGATTATCCCAAGTGGAAGACCATGATGAAGAAGCGCCTCATGGCGATGAACAGCGAACTCTGGACTATCACCGAGATTGGTCTTATGACCTATGCAAGATGGCGGAGGCTGATGATATTCGCAAATACACACTTCTCAACCTCACGGCGAAGGACATCATCTGCTCCACCTTGTCACAAAATTAGTTCAGGAACGTTATGCATCTCAGCCATGCGAAACTCATCTGGGACCGACTCTCTGAGGTCTATGAAGGTCATCGATCTCACCATGATCCCTGGTTCAAAGAATTCATGGAATCACGCAAGGCTATGACTTTCAATCCAAAGTCATCATCCTCTGCACCATGCCTTATGGCAAAAGGTGCCAAGGTAACCAACTTCTACTTATCTGAGTCAAGTGATGATGAATCTGGTGATGAATTTGGACCCAGTTATGTCAAACTTGCTTCCCTTGCCACTAAACAACAAAGAGCTTTGGGAAAAGTTCAAAACATGCTAAATGAGAGCGACGATATGTTGGGCGAGGAAATGGATCGCACTAAAATTTTTACTTAAAATCTTCAGAGACGTCAGTCCAAGTTTGACAATCTTCAAGGTCATCATAACACTCTCCTATCTGATCATGAGAATTTTTCTTATGAATTTCTTCAAAGAAAGCAAGATCTTGAGCAGTCAAGAGTGAGTTATGAAGATCTTCAGAAGGAGCGTGATTCATTACTTGCTCAACAGATCAGCGCTACTCAGGATGAATTTCTTCCTCCATGTTTGAAGTGCATTGAACGTGAAACTGCTAATTCTTCACCTTAATGCTCAAATACTTCCATTGCTACAAATTCTTCAACTGCCTTTGATATCACTAATTCCTCATTTGAGGACATTGCTAGTATCACTGATGGTGCAGGGCTGAAGGAATTGTATATGACAGGCATGTACAAAAGCCTCAAAGGGCATCAGGCTCTTTGTGACGTGTTTAAAAAGCATATCCTCAACAGGAACCCTAGGAAAGAGGGTATTGCCTTTGAGAGGAAACTCAATGCTGATGGGACCTACCACTACAAGAAATATGTCAACTTGTGACCACCACTATTGGTCACTCTATGGTCACAAATTTCCATGTGTGGCCTTTTTGTGACCAAAAACATAAGGTCAAAAGCTGGCCGTCGTAAACTGACTATAGCGACCTTTCTTCTGGAATGGTCGTAGATGTTTATGACCAAAATACGTCTACAGTGGCGTTTTGGTCACTAGCAACCTCCCCAGGCCACGTAGGCATCCAGCATGGCAATCTGACATGGCACAAGATTCAGCCCGGTCCAATTCGATTTTCTACATGGGCCTAGCCCAACAATTCGGCCTTTTCAATATATATTTATTTCTGTAAATTTTCACTAGCTACATGGGCCTGGCCCAGTAATTCGGCCTTTTAAATTTCTTTGCCTATCCCTTTTGACAGATTTTTTTGGTCTTGTTTTTTCTGGGCCATTTCTTTGCTGGGCCTCTCAAGTTTTCCCCTCAAAATAATTGTTCAATATATCTTGGGCTGGGCCGAAATAATTGATCCAATCCAACTTCTTTTATTA
Organism: Triticum monococcum; assembly: GCA_034509565.1. Taxonomy (NCBI): domain Eukaryota; kingdom Viridiplantae; phylum Streptophyta; class Magnoliopsida; order Poales; family Poaceae; genus Triticum; species Triticum monococcum. The sequence goes on along the minus strand of CM067841.1, from coordinate 141,700,953 downwards.
TGCCATTGACATTACAACACATCACACTACAAGTTATCTTGGGCCTAGCCCAGTTCCGATACATTTTCAAAGCAACATGAAATATTATAGGAGCCCAAAATATATTTACATGCATTCATTCTAGCAGTACATATCTTTACATCCAACCAGTAAGTGCCAAACAGAACTAATCTACAACAAAGAAAAGAAAATAGATGACAAGACATCACAGAAGTTCCTATTGTCCTCCTCCTTCAACATTTGAAAACCTTCACCTGGCAGTAGATCAATCATGAGTGAGAAACAATACAGCAGCAAAACAATACAGAAACAATACGGTTGATTATTCAAAGAAATTAAACTAAGTGCAGGTCACCCAAAGCTGAATTCTTGCAATCCAAACAACACAACACAGTAGGAAGATGGTTGCATAGATACAAATCCATGTGGTAGCAGCAAAATTGGCCAATCTGGACCGCATCTTCTCTGTTTGGTACTAACTAAAAAAACTGGACTTGTTCATACAAATCCCTCTTGAATTCCTTACACAGCCAGGATTTGCATCAAATATTCCTTAATTTAGCGGCATTTGTAAGCAGAGAAAGAGAGGGAGGGAGATGGGGATGCTACGTACCTTGTCCTGAAGTTCCAACGACCAGACCAGAGAGAAGTTGCTCCTCGTCTTCTTTCCTCAGCCCCAAATTTGCCTGCAATAACCACAATTCATTGCATCAACCAGCGATCTGATCTCACAAGCGATCTGATCTCACAAGCCCCACCTAGGTGGTGGACTGGTGGTAGTACAGCAGCTAGAAGGCTCATCACTCACCGGTTGAAAAGCTTGACCCGGTACTCCATCTCCTTCTCCGCCATCCCGAACATCTGCATCGCACAACCACCACCATCAATTGACCTCAATCACAAGCTCAAAATCGAAGAGGAAGGCATATACACACAAAAAAAGAACATGAAAATTCCAGAAAAAGGCGACTTGTAGCTGCCAGCAGCAACTTGAGAATGAATGATTGATATCCTGGAAGTTGTAAACTGGAAGCCAGAGAAGCTACTAGTCAGGTTAGTTTCCACAGGTTAATTAGTTTCAAGTTCTGAAACTAAATGCATGGGGTCGTATCAGTATTCTGTGTAAATTAGTCATATGATGTACCTGTAGTTACGCAATGATTTTGCTCACGTTAGATAGCATATACTTCTATACGAGAGAAAGAAGGATTGCTAGCAAATCTGCTACATTTTATTGTGCAATGTCAGTCAGTTTGTGTAGCTAAACTGCCAACAATGAACCAACCAAGTGCATATATACTGCTCGTGAGCATGACCAATTTTTTAATCAGACAAAACCAAATATGTTGCAGAATAAAAAATCTACAAGGTGAATAGTAGAAGCTGAGTTTTCAAAGAATGTATCACTTTCAGCTATACAAGATTGCCCATCCTCAAGAAAACAATTACAATTTCGAGTCATGGCCTGAACATCCCCAGTAACTCATCCTCAAGAAAACAATTATAAAAGACTAATCTTAACCCACTGGTAGCAGTCGAACACTAGCAACTAGTGAGCACTGAAGAAACAGCACAATGAAATAGCTTACCCTGATGGTGTCAGCGTAGTTCCATCTGACCTCCTTGGAGAGCTAGCCGAGGAGGCAGTACCTGTGCGCAGGCTGCAGCCTCAGAACCCTACAAAACCACAAGCAACGTCAACATCAAACACACATACAAGACACACGCCAAGATCTAGAAGGCAGTCCAACGCCGACGTACTTGAGCGTGTCGGGGATGACCATGCGCTTGGTCCTGTCATACGGTGGTGGTGCGCCCTCGTATGCCTTAGCCTAGGCGTCGTCCTCGAGGCCACCAGCGGCCCCGGGCGCGGCATCCGGCGCAGACGACTAGCAGGCGAAGCTGAAGCTGCTGCATTGGGACAGTACGAACAGTGAGCCATATGCCTGGACCCTAAACCTTGAAGAAAGCAGTACAAAATTGCACTTCATATAGGACTGTCATGCAGACCAAAGTAAGCATGAACCGAGTAGATCCCACTAGCATTATGCTTTCTAAAAGATTGCTCGACTAGCATTTTTAAAATTGTTGTGTTGTAGAAACTGAATTGATGGTAGTGAAAAGGTCCAGAATGTATGAAGATAAGAAAGAAGTTCTTCCCTGGACTGGTTAGTTTTAGAAGCTCTAGCGCAAAATCGACTCCAAGAAAGATCAACGATCCAATTCAAAGATGTAGAGAAAAGTAATACTTAAAAACGGGGAAATGTCTAAACAGCAAGCTAGCTGCACGTTATACAGCGTCAGCTTATTTCACTGCTCCATAGATGGAGCTTACAATACACTAACCACTTAGACGCACTAATGCAGATTAAAGGGATATGCATGTTTTGTGCCTGTTGGTTTAGGTAGATCTATTCTGGATACCAATGTTTATCTCCTTAGACCATAGGCATTCCATCAAATTGGTATGTTACAACAGACTGAATAATTCAAGGAATCACCTAGTAGTGGCAAGAATATACAATTGTACAAATGCAGTGCAAGAAGACTAACTACACGACAGTAACTTCCTAGAGCAGGCAATGTAAAAAGATGTGAATCTCAAATCTATAGCAGCTGCAGTGGTTCAATATAGTTTATGAAATATAATTTAAAGAGAGAGCAGACTGCCTTTATACGATTTTGGTTACTACTAATTGTCAGTACGATTGCATTAGTGCGTCAAAACGCTGAACAATTTATGCTGTCGTTCCAACAGTTTATGCTACAAGCCAACAATATATAAGCCCGTGCCAGTGCTGCTGTTCCGCTGCTCTACTCCTTGTGCTGCCGCTAGAGATCCCCCGATGGCCTAGAAGAAAAATACTGTTAACTGACAATTTCTCAATAAATTTTCTATACAATAGCACAAGGTGGTTAACACAAAGGGGAAACAAAGAATTAACATGGCAGCAGAGCAAACCAATACAGCTTGCAACTAATAAGCACATGATATTGCTTGGCAAAAGAAACCACCAGGATCCAAGTAGATCTAGATTTACAGGTGCAATCTTCAATAACTATTAAAGCCATAATTACCACTACAATGAACACAAACAGAATTATGTATAGATGGAGCAACGGAGTCTATCGACTTGCCCAAAAAGTACTTGCAAAAAAAGAAGGAACGCCAGTATCATCATCCATACAAAATAATCACTAGCATGGACCTAGCCGTAATCATCAGCATGCAACCCATCGCCTGACGCGACTGGGGAATCCAAAGCACTAGATCTAACAGGCAGTGCCTAAATCCACTCGAAAACAACGTAACTGCTAGAACCAAGCAGATCAAAGCACAGCGCGTACGGATGACATATCCTGCATCGGATAATGCTCGGGAGAGAACCTACTGCGAAGTTTAAACATGCAGCTAGCACGGGGGAGACAATGCTCGGGCAACTCACCCCGCAGGCGGACTTGAAGAAGACCCCGAGCTACTAATCGAGCGATAAGAGGGGCTCACTGGTGTGCCCTTGCTTGGCGGCAACGTGGAAGGCGTCGAGGTCGAGGCGGGAGCGGAGCTTGGCGGCCTCGAGGTCGTAGAACGGGAGGAGGAGGTGCACGACCTCGAGCGCGCCGGCCTCCGCCGTGATGTAGAGCGCGGACTCCTCGGCACCGACCAGGAGGCGGTGCACAGCCTCGGCGTCCGCGGATCGGACGGCCGCGAAGAGCGCCTAGTGGGAGAGCGGCAGGAGATCCATCGTCGGGCGGGCGGCCAACCGGAGAGCCGGCGCGGAGCTGACCAAACGGAACCCTAGCGCGTCGGCCGACCTGCTCGACTCGATCTAGGGCATAGGGTAGGGAGAGATGGTGAGGGGAGGGAGGGACGAGGTCGGCGGCGGTGGTGAGGAGGGCTGCGAGGTCGGCGGTGGGTGGGAGCGGCGGGGAGAGAACTGGATCGGGGAAAGGAGGCCGGGGAGAGGACTGGATCGAGGGAGGAGGTGGCGGCGGCTGCGAGGATAGGAGGGGTGCGATGGGGGGAGTTGATGGGATCTGACCTAGGGTTTGGGCTGCGGGTGGGGGGTATCTCTTTTTCATTTTATTTTCTTTTTTTCTGTAGATGGATGGATGGATGGATGTGGGATGGAGAGATGGATGGATGGATGGATGTGGGATGGAGAGATGGATGGATGGATGGATGGATGGATGGATGGGCGCCATGTCATTGATCCGTGGGAAGAGTCCTGATTGGTCGAAAAAGCAGTAATTTAAAAAAGTGTCTAAGTACTAAAAATAGAGGGATTTTGTGAAGTAGCTATTCAAAATATTTTGCAAAATGGCACCACACAAATTTTCACTAGAGTTAGACCACATTTTATGGATAAGGACCAATTTCTATGCATTTCTGATCTTTCTAGCTATTTTTAATCATTTTCTGAGTGCCCAAAAGGAGGTTTTTTGTGAAGCAACTACCAAATAATTGTTGCAAAATTGGACCAAATCAATTTTCTAAAATACTAGGACATATTTAATGCACAATTGACAAAATGGTTGGGTGTAAAAAGTTTTGATCCACCTCTCATGAAAAAGACAAATTTCCGCCGATTCAGCTGGAAGCGGGTCAAATTTGAACTGCAGCTGCCTCATAGTTTGCTATTTATTTTTTACAAAAATCATTTCTAGGTACATAAGTATCTATTTAATCAGAGAAACACCAAAAGTTTTCCAAGATTCAACCACTAGCTAGGAACGGTTAAGCCCGCCGTTTTGACCGCATTTTGAAACGGGCATAAAAAATTCAAAAAAAATCAAAAACTTGGGAAACCTTCGTATTGTGTCATCATATGTGGCCAAGTTCCTAGGAAAATAACAAACTTGTAATACGGCAATTATTTTAAAAAAAGTGTTCTCAGAAACGAGCTATCACGTGTGGAGATCAATGGCTTTCAAGCCAAATGATCAATCTTATGGCCACATTCATGGCATAGTTTGTTCAAATGATCTCATATTGTGCACAAGGGTGCATATTGGAATGACAAACAATGTTGCCTAAGGAAGTTTTCATTTTCTTTGGACGAAAAAACCATTTTCCATTTTTCGAGTGCCCAAAAGGAGGTTTTTTGTGAAGGACCTCCCAAATAATTATTGCAAAATTGGACCAAATCATTTTTCTAAAATACTAGGCCATATTTAATGCACAATTGAGAAAATTGTTGGGTGTAAAAAGTTTTGATCCACCTCTCGTGAAAAAGACAAATTTCTGCCGATTCAGTTGGAAGCGGGTCAAATTTGAACTGCAGCTGCCTCATAGTTTGCTATTTATTTTTTCCAAAAATCATTTCTAGGTACATAAGTATCTTTTTAACCAGAGAAACACCAACAAAATTCCAAGATTCAACCACTAGCTAGGAACGGTCATTCCCGCTGTTTTGACCGCATTTTGAAACGGGTATAAAAAATTCAAAAAAATCAAAAAATTGGGAAACCTTCGCATTGTGTCATCATATGTGGCCAAGTTCCTAAGAAAAATAACAAACTTGTAATACGGCAATTATTTTAAAAAAGTGTTCTCACAAACGAGCTATCACGTGTGGAGATCAATGGCTTTCAAGCCAAATGATCAATCTTATGGCCACATTCATGGCATAGTTTGTTCAAATGATCTCATATTGTGCACAAGAGTGCATATTGGAATGGCAAACAATGTTGTCTAAGGAAGTTTTCATTTTCGTTGGACGAAAAAACCATTTTCCATTTTTCGAGTGCCCGAAAGGAGGTTTTTTTGTGAAGGAACTACCAAATAATTGTTGCAAAATTGGACCAAATCATTTTTATAAAATACTAGGCCATATTTAATGCACAATTGACAAAATGGTTGGGTGTAAAAAAATTTGATCCACCTCTCGTGAAAAAGACAAATTTCTGCCGATTCAGCTGGAAGCGGGTGAAATTTGAACTACAGCTGCCTCATAGTTTGCTATTTATTTTTTCCAAAAATCATTTCTAGTTACATAAGTACCTATTTAATCATAAATACATGGTTTGGTGGCGATACGTCGAGGTTTGGGCGGTGGCCGAGGGCCCCAACTCTAGAGCGCGTAAACTCGCATGCCCGTCGCGTGGTCACCGCGTGACCGTAATGTTGCCATGTGTTCTGGGCGGCCTAGGCATGTCTAGTGGGTTGGGCACTCCCCAGGTTGGTGCTAGGAAGAAAATTACAATATAAGATTCTCACGAGGAGACCGATCGATGCTCAAACATGAATTAGCAGCCAAGTGTTTGATTAGCGGTACGGGAAATGCACATGGCCAATGGGCGTGAGTTTTGGCTGAGGATGATCATCTACTAAGGAGAATGTCTTCACAAATTTTGAGCTCAAAAGGAGGATCCTAGGTGGTACTTGATTTGCAAAGTACCACGCTAGACAAAAATATGAATGTTGAATCTGGGCTCAAAATAATGAATGGAGTGAGCTGAAATTTTGTGGAGGATGGTTATTTGGGCATAGGAAAGCATTGTAGAAAATTGATACCATTTGGACATGCCAAAGTAGTACTTCCTTCACAATGCTCTTCTATGGACAGAAACTTGGGAAAACTAGTGAGAGAGATTGGATGAATGAAATGAGCTCAAAATTGGTGCAGGTAAGTTACTTAGGTATGGTCATGCGCTGGTAAGTGTTCAGATCATTTGGGTAATCCTAGCTAGTACTTACTTCACAAAGCTTCTCTCGAGGTAGAAACTTTGGAAATTTCCCGAGAAAGATTTACTAGGAAAATTGAGCTGAATATTATCATGTGGCAATGATTTGGGTATGGAAGAGTGCCCGAAAAGTTTGAGGGTAATAGGAGGGGTCTATATAACACTTGCTTTGCAACGTGCCAATTTGGCCATAAAATATAAATTGAACTTGGGCTCACATAGATGATTTGACTGAGCTGCAATTTGGAGGAGGGTGATAATTTGGGCATATGAAGGAACTGTATAAATTTCATGTCATTTAGAGATATGAAAAAGGTACTTCCTTCAAAATGCTTCTAGGTGGACAAAAACTTTGGAAATTTGCCGAAGAAGATTTGCTAGGCAAATGGAGCTGAATTTTGTCATGCGGTAATGATTTGGATAGGAAAGAGTGCCCAAAAATTCCGACGGCAATCAAGAATATATAAATAGCACTTCCTTCATAAACTATTGTTGTGAACAGAATAGGAAAATGAATATTGTTGAATTAGTTTTGAACTAGGAAAGGAAGGATTTTTTGATATTTGATGAAGATATTCCCCAAAGAATTTATGAGATTTTTTGGGAATTTTGGGAATGATAGAAATATAGGTTGCTTCACAACCTAGGGCAAAAACTGCCACATGGACATGATGCATAGGCAAAACTGATGAGATGGCGCCTAGTCATCACAACCCACCACAATCTACAAGGCTATGACCATCTATATTGGTCATTAACAACTAGAAATAAGGCAGCGGACTAGCACTGTTTGCTTTGTGACCATTTCGTGTAAGGAAATTACGACCTTTCTGACCAAAATGGTCGCAATGGTTTAGGGTTTGGAGCCCCCTGAACAGCTTTTGACCAATTGGTCTAAAATGGTCATAAATTTATGACCAATTCTTCAAGGGTCACTGACAGAAGGTCATAAGTTGACATATTTCTTGTAGTGTACTAGAAACCTGAGCAGTATCCCAAAACCTCATGGGTTGCTGCAAAGGGACCTTCAGTGCATCCATCTACTTTATCTGGATTTACATGTGAATCTTCATATTCTTCTGATGAGTCAATCGACTCCAACTATAAACTGTTCAAAAATTAGAATGGTGAAGTATTTGCTAGATATGTTGGCACTAACTGCAGGAACGGTCCTCCTATGAAGAAAATCTGGGTTCCCAAAAGGTGCCTTGAAAATCTGCAGGTGAATGTCATCATGAGACCAAGAATAGGAACCCCAGATCAAATTCTTCATATGAACCGAATTCTTCATATGGATCAAAGTCCTCATACGGACCAAACTCCTCACATGGATCAAATTCATCAAAAGGATTAAAGTCCTCATATGAACATCATCATGATAACCCGTCTATTTCGCAGGGAAGATCTAAGGATGATGGATATGTGCATTATTATTCAAATCATTATGTTCATAAGTCCTCGAAGAATTTCTCTGCTTACTCTTATGCTTACCCTAACCCCTCTTATGTGAAACAAAGTGGACTGACATCTATGCCACCTTTCTCTTATGGAGCTCGCAGAATGATGAACTCTTTGTCACCCCTTCAGATGTGGTTGGTGAAGAAAAGAACTAATCTCTTATGCAGAATCAGGTCTCCAGACAAACTTAATCATCTGAAGAATTTGTTGGAGACCTGAATGTGCTTGAAAGGACGCAACCTAATCATGAAGAAATGAATTTTCATTTCTCACGTCCTCATACTACTTTATCTGTTTTATTGCTTGATGAAATTGATCTGATGAAATTAATACCATATTCTTCACTGATGAAGTCTATGAGTTCGTAAGCTGCACTAATTCATCTGCAGGATGATCAACCCAAAGCCACTGAGTGGGTCCTCGATAGTGGATGTACAAATCACATGACTGGTGACAGGAGCTTATTGATGGACATTGCTTTATCTCCATCACATCTGAAGCATATCACTTACGCTGACAAAGGCAAAAGCAAGGTATTGGGTCTAGGTAAGGTTGCAATCTCAAAGGATTGACACATGGACAAAGTCATGCTTGTCGAGTCCTTAGGGTTCAACCTCATGTCTGTCTCAATGCTTTGTGATCTTGATATGGTTGTTGTCTTTGGCAAGTATCGTTGTGTTGTGATCATGGAAGATGACAATTCCAAAGTCTTCAAAGTCTTTAGGAGAGGAGATTTGTATATTGTTAATTTCTCTACAGGACCACAACCTGCTACATGTCTACTTGCAAAAGCTTCAGAAGGCTGGCTATGGCATCGACGGCTTGGTCATGCTGGCATGAGGAATTTGCACATGCTCGCGAAGAAGAAGCATGTCATTGGCATTGAAAATGTCAAATTCCTCAAGGAACACTTATGCGGAGCCTGTGAAGCTGGAAAAATGACCAAGGCCAAGCATCCAGCGAAGACTATCATGACTACTACTCGACCATTTGAATTACTTCACATGGATCTCTTTGGCCCTACTCACTATGCCACATTTACTAATGTTGCATCCTTATATGGCTTTGTCATTGTTGATGATTATTCTCGATATACATGTGTCCATATCATCACTTACAAAACTGAAGTGTCGGAAGTCTTCAAACGTTTTTCATCGAGGGCTTCAACCAACTTTGGTGTGACGATCAAGCATATCAGAAGTGATAATGGAACTGAGTTCAAGAACACTGGTCTTGATGACTATCTTGATGAACTTGGTATCACTCATGAGTTATCTGCTCCTTATACTCCTCAGCAAAATGGCGTCGTAGAGAGCAAGAACAGGACTCTTGTTGAGATGGCCCGCACTATGCTTGATGAGTACAAGACGCCTCCTCGCTTTTGGCCTGAGGCAATTGATACTGCATGCCACATCATCAACAGGGTATATCTTCACAAATTCTTCAAGAAGACTGCATATGAACTCCTCACTGACAAGAAACCCAATGTGAGTTATTTCAAAGTCTTAGGTGCTAAATGTTGGATTAGAGATCCTCATCACAATTCTAAATTTGCACCGAAAGCACATGAAGGTTTTATGCTCGGTTATGGAAAGGACTCGCACACCTACAGAGTCTTAAACACCTGTCATCACAAGGTTGTTGAAACTATAGATGTGCGGTTCGATGAGACTAATGGCTCGTAAAGAGAGCACCTACCTCCTGTGACAGATGAAATAGCTTCTAAGGAATCTATTAAGTTCAAGGCTACTGAGGATGTCATTCCTAGTAAAGAATCTACTGAAGAAGTCATTCCAGAACATGAAGAACGTCATGCTGATGCACCTGAGGAAAATGGTGCTGAAGAAAATGCTGATCAAATTCCTCAATGACAACCCGCTCATCCTCGCGTTGCAAATGAAGTGCAAATTGAGAAAATCATCAGCGACATCAACATTCCAGGTCCTCTCACATGCTCAAGAGCTTCACATTTATCTAACTTTTGTTGGCACTTTGCTTTTGTCCCTATCACGGAGCCCACTAAGGTAGATGAAGCATTTCTGGAGCCTGAGTGGATTCAAACTATGCAAGAGGAATTACATCAATTCGAGCTCAACAACGTCTGGGAGCTGGTCAAACATCCAAATCCTTGCAAGCACAATATCATCGGCACAAAGTGGATCTACCGCAACAAGCACGATGAAAATGGCCTTGTGGTGAGGAATAAGGCATGGCTTGTAGCTCAAGGCTACACATAGATTGAAGGAATTGATTTCGATGAAACTTTTTCACCTGTTGCTAGACTTGAAGCTATTCACATATTACTTGCTTATGCTAACCATCATGATATCATCTTATATCAAATGGATGTGAAAAGTGCATTCCTCAATGGTAAGCTTGAGGAAGAAGTATATGTTGCTCAACCCCCGGGTTTTGAAGATCCAAAGCATCCTGACAAAGTCTTCAGACTCAATAAGGCCCTCTATGGCCTCAAGCAGGCCCCACGGGCGTGGTATGATACCTTTAAGGAATTCGAAATGAAGAAAGGCTTCAAACCCGGTTCACTTGACCCAACTCTTTTCACTAAATCTTATGATGGTGAATTGTTTGTGTGCCAAATTTATATTGATGATATCATTTTCGGCTGTACTGACCAACGTTACAGTGATGAATTTGCCTATATGATGAGTGAAGAATATCCAATGTCTATGATGGGAGAATTGAAATTCTTCTTAGGTCTTCAGATTCGTCAACAGCGCAATGGCATATTCATATCTCAGGAGAAATACCTCAAGGATGTACTGAGGAAATTCGGCATGCAAGATTGCAAAGGAGTCAAAATCCCTATGCCCACAAATGGTCATCTATGCACTGATGAAAATGGTATTGACTTTGATCAAAAGGTATACCGCTCCATGATTGGTTCTTTATTGTACTTATGTGCATCTAGGCCAGATATTATGCTTAGTGTTTTCATGTGTGCCCGATTTCAAGCTACACCAAAGGAATCACACCATAAGTTTGTGAAGCATATTCTTCGATATCTAGCTCACACACCAACACTTGGATTATGGTACCCCAAGGGATCGGCTTTTGATCTCATTAGATATTCAGACTCTGACTATGCTGGTGATCATGTGGACCGCAAGTCAACATCTGGCACATGCCATTTCCTCGGACGATCTTTGGTCTGTTGGTCCTCGAAGAAACAGAACTGCGTATCACTGTCTATTGCTGAAGCTGCGCACATTGCTGTTGGTTCTTGCTGTGCTCAACTACTATGGATGAAGCAAACACTCAAGGACTACGGCGTCAACGTGAAGCATGTGCCACTCTACTGTGACAATGAGAGTGCCATCAAGATTGCTCATAACCCAGTTCAGCACTTGAAGACAAAGCACATTCAGATTCGTCATCATTTTCTTCATGATCATGTGTTGAAGGGCGACATCTCCATTGAGCATGTGAAGACTGAAGAACAACTAGCCGATATCTTCACTAAGCCCTTGGATGAGAAGAGATTTAGCAAGTTGCGGTGTGAGCTAAATATCCTAGAATCTTCGAATGTTCTTTGAGAAGGACACTCATTCTAACACTTATGCAAAATTGATGGCTTAGATGTGCAACACATGAAGATACGTTTTTCTTCAATCAATGAAGGATAACACTCTAAGTGTGAAGAAATTAACAAAGAATTTGATTCTCAGAACCCTACAACAATTGTACGCGGTGTCTGAAATCATCATTCTTATACGGTGGGTCACGCCACCACCAAATGTTGAAAATATTCAATTGAGTTTTTCCTCAGTTCTTTGAAATTCCTCAGTTGTTTTTCAACTTGCATTGCCTTCACTCTTTCCGCCGTTTTTCTTCATTGGTTATATATATATATACACACACACACATATATATATATATATATGAGTTTATGTCCTCTACAACATTCACTTATTGCTATTTCTTCAAATGCTTGTTCTGCTAAGTGAATGTGATCGGACCCTTCCCCCTCTATGCTAAACTCAACCCAGTCTATGCAAAATTCTTCATGTGCGTTCTATTTGAATCTCGTTCAAAATCTTCACTGTGTCCTTGTCAGCTGAAGAAATTGCAAACGGAACTTTAAAACCTATCTTATCTAAATTTTCGACTTTGCCGCTCAAACCGTTCCACATTCTATGATATGTTTATCTATTCACCCATGATCTCGCATGATCGCCACCTCTCTATACGTGGGTGACACATGTCAAGCGAATGAGAAAGGTCAGGGGCACGTTCATCCTATTTCCTCGGGCGAGCAGTTTTTCACTTCAGCTATAAATACCCCTCTCCCTTCCTCACTTCTCTTTTACTCTGCTCGACCTCACTCCCTCGCTCGAGCTCCCCAACCCTAGCGCCGCCGCTACTTCCATCGTCACCGGTGAGGAAGAGCTTCACTGCCTCGACCTCGTCACCGCCGTACTCACGCCGGACGCGGATTTCTTCACTCCGCCACCATTGTAGCTATCTTCCTCAGCCAAGTTAGGGCGTGGAAGATCTGAACCGACGAGCTTCAAATCTACACTTCCTAGTTCATCATGTTCTTCGTCAAGGGTAATTAAACGTTACTTTTACTGCCCGTGTTGATTCTGATGTTTTCTTCAAATCTTCAAAAGGTGTTTATTCCTCAACTCTTCACACACTAAATACCTCACATATCATCTGTTCTTGATCTGTTTCTCTAAGCAACATTTTTCTTCAAGATTCCTCAATTGTGTGGATTTTCAAATCTGTACAACTCTGGAACCTAAGTCAAAGAACGCTTAGTGAAATTCTTCAAGACTCATCTGGTCAAATTCCTCAAACTTGTTCTTTTCGCAAAAACTTTTGAGAACGCATATGACCTCTCCAAATTCTTCGCACCTATACTCTGTTCACATGTACACATGTCCACTGCTGAATCATTAGGTTCTCATCAACTTAACTCATTTGCAACATTCCTCGAAGAAAATTTGCATACCTCTTCAGAGAACTCAATCATTAAAAACCCTCAGCTGAAGAAAATGGCAGATGGCAAGAAACCTCAGAAGGGAGGAAAGAAGCTAGAAGTCAACACTGTGTTTGAAATCCCTGAGGACATACACAAGGATCATTGCACTCCTGATGAGGCCACCCATGGGAAGGAAACTAAGAATGAGCGCAAAGTGCGCATCCAAAGGATAGAGAGGAGATGGGCATGGGAATGGAGGGAATACAGATATGTCACTCCCAAGTATATTAAGAAATTCGCTCTTCATCCTCCATGCCCAAGAACTCCTTTGGCACCTGGCCAAGTAGTTGATCCCACCAGCCTCAAGCGTGGTGAGGATTATCCTGATGAATGAGCCAAGCGCCAGGCCAAGCTTGCCAGAGTAGCTAAGGAAGCAGTGAGGAAATTCAATGAAGACTTTGCTGCTGCCACTGCTGAGGCCTCTTCAAGTAAGCCCAAGAAGGCAATGCCAAAGAAGCCGGCTCATAAGCCAAGTGCTTCTACCCAAATGCCCTCACGGCCAAGTTCCTCAGCAATGCCCTCATGGCCAGTTTCTTCAAAGCCCCCACGGCCAATTCCTCAACCCACACCAGCTCCTCCAAAGTCCTTAGCTCCTCCGTCAAAGTCCTCTGCACCTGCGCATCTTGCCTCGTGCCAAAGGACAATAGGCATCTCTATTGCCTCAGGCGCCTCTGCAAGTTCTTCAGCTCCACTGCATTCTTCAACTGGCACCACTCTGCTGAAGACCAAGGCAACTGCTGGACGAGGCTCTCGACCAAGTCCTCAAAAGAAGCAGGTTGCTTTTCAAGTGTCGTCTGATGAAGACGAAGCTGATGATGAAGAACTTGCTGAAATCATCAGTGACATGCAAGTCAGGGCCGCTAGAGCCAAAGGCACAAGTGTGCCTCTGCTTTTGGATCCAAAGTTGATCCTTGATTACATTGATCTCTAGCACAATGACCCCAACACTCCCATGCCTGATTTCAAGTTGAATCCTGGCCAAAGTAATATGTTGACTCACTTCATTCAGGAAGAGAAATGGAAATTTGAAAAGGCCAGGCAGATCAAGAAAGCGCGGTACAAAAAGGAGCGCTTCCTGAAGAAAAACATTGTCTCTATGACAACTGAAGAACTTGTCACTATTCAATCTGAGATCAAGAAACTCAGTGATGAATTTGACGCATACCGCGCTGATTGGCTGGGAGCCAAGGTTCGTTTTGTGAGACTTGCTGACAACTTCACCTCCACTATTGCAGCACAATCGCAACAAGAAATTCCTTAGGCTGCAGCATCTGCTCAACCTACTGAAGAAAATTCTAGCACCACTGATGACACTCAGGCTGCTGAAGAAAATGCTAATTCCAGGGTTGATGACTGCATTCCAGCCGCTGAAGAGATTGCCAAGGAAACCACTAGTGTTGTGCCTGAAGAAAATGAAGAAGTCGGGGCAACTGCATCAGTTGTGCCTGAAGATCTTGGACCAAATTCCTCTGCTCCTCCTGCGCCTACACCAACTCCTATCCTTCCATCTGCTTCAGATGTGAAGAAGACCAAGGCTACAGAGCATGCAGCTGTGAAGAAAAGGAAGGCATCAAATGCATCAGATTCTTCAGCTCCGAAGAAAATGAAGCCACTGACAAGTTCCTATGACAATCCAATTGATGTTGTTCCTGTCTCATCCATGCCATTAAAGGACCTTGTTCCGTTTGATGAAGAATATGTGATCCCAAGAGGATTATATGATGACATTCCTTCTGCTGCTTCGTCAGAGCAGTTGGATGTAGAAATTGTAGTGGATGAAATCCCTTCAACCTCAATAATCTCATCGCCCATGCCTTAGTTCACTTCTGAAGAGGCCAGCGTTGAAGAAATGAATGAAGAAGAAGATGTGGACATTGGATGCACCACTCCAGTATTGAAAGACGACTTTTGGGAAAGTCAGCATCCCAATTATCCTCTATTCACACCACTACAACAAATTCCTCAGTCCCCTCTCCCTACTAAAGTACAACTGGTATCTGAAGAACCTCGTGCCACACCATCTGTCCATGAAGAGATTCCAGCCACTAGTGCTGAAGAAAATGTAAATGAAGAATTGAAGTCCCAGGCTGCCACTGAAGAAAAACCTGAAATTCCTCAGCCTGCGGAACCTGAGATCGAGATCCCTGAGGTTGTGATGCAATTGACTGACACTCCTCAGCCCAAGCCAAAGGATCCCTTCATGAAGAAGCAAAAATTCAAGGCTGATGACTTCTTTGGCGAGCATGTACTCTTCATTGACTACAATCCTTATGACTCTGCTCGTCTAAGGAGGAAGCGTTTCTGGACTGCCAGCCAGGCCAACTTCTACTCTTCACTGCTTTTTAACAAGGACAAAATCTTCTACCATGAGCATATTCCTCACGTGCACATGGAATCGTTGCCTTGTTTCTCTCCTATCCTCGTTGTGCTTCATGACGCAGGCCTCCTCAATTTTTGCTCTGACATTGTTGATTGGAACGAAGAGCTTATTCTTCAGTTCTATGTGACACTGCACATCACAGGTGATCCTGAAGATATCAACACCTGGGCCTTGGACTGGATGACCGATAACACTCATTATAAGGCACCGTCCTCTGAATTACTTCACGCCCTGCCCCTTAGTCCACCCAGTGAAGGAGCTCGCTGCATGTACTAAGAACCTGAACTCACTGCTCATTACATGCAAGTTCTAATGAAGCCTCTGATGCCCGGCCAAGCCCCAAGGACCAAATTCCTTGTGAAGGACTTACTCTATGTGCCCAGAACAGTCTATCGCATTCTGACGAGGACAATGAGTCCTATTAAAGACCACGACTCATCTGAGGAGGAAATAGTTGGCATCATGAAGAATCTGCTATTCAACATCATTCATAGCATTCATGTCAATTACTATGATTTCTTCATGAGGACTCTGGCAAATGTTGCACTCTCTCCGTTTGAGTTGAAGCCTTATGCTCCTTGGATTATGAGATTCCTCAGAACAAGGTCTTCACTCAACTACAAGGCTGATTTTCAGAATCACCTCAGCTACCTGCCCCCGATTAAAGTCCTCAAGCAGACTTATACCTCAACTGATGAAAAGGGGAAGGCACCTATTATCATTGATGAAGGCATTCGTCCATTGGATAGTCAATTTCGCAAAGTTGCATCTTATTCCACCAATGATGACTCTGACACTCATGACTGCTACAAATGCATCCAAGTCAAATCCTCAAGCCACAGCTCCCAGGGTTATGACTGACCGTGAGCTTCTTCTTAGTCTTCACCAGAAGGTGGATCGCAACCATAAATGGGTTAAGCGTCAGTTTGGTTCTCTTCTTCACAACATGACTGCTACGCATAATGCAGTGAAGAAAAACCATTACTACCTCCATGAAGTTTTTGGTCGCACCTGGGCTGTCTTATCACATCTGCATGGTGAAGAAGATCTGAAGCAAATGGGTCTCAAGGAGAACTTTGACTGGTCTGCACCTCCACCTAAGAAATTCAAGAAGGTCAAAGTTCCTTCCTTGGTGGCCATCTCATATTCTTCATCCCGCGACACCGACGAGTATGAAGACTTGGACGACACTGCGACAGGCCCTACAACGACAAACGGCCCCAACAACGTTGGCACTCCTCCATCAACTTGGTATTCTTAAGGGGCGTAAGTCCTCATTTTTGATCTTTTTGGTCATTCGATGACAAAGGGGGAGAAATTTGAGTTAGTCTTCAAGCGGGGCTACCTATATGGGCGTTTTTTCTAAGTTACAACTCTCGTTCTTTTGAAGACTTTGCTGGATCGAGTTGTAATCTTAAACTCTATGGTGGTCTAATACTTGTGTTGATTTCTTCTGCATGCTTATTCCTCATTAATGTTAATGCACGCATGCTGAATTACATCAGTCACCATATTTCATCATGCATTTCAAATTCTTCATATTATATGTTAAATGCATGTATGAATTACAAGATATAGGGGGAGATCTCCATGATTCTACTCTTCAAGTGTGCACTGCTTCTAAAGCAAAATCCTCACTATGCACATCTTCAGGGAGAGTTCTTCTATATCTTGCAATCAAATTCCTCAATATCAGTATTTACACTTCATATGTTTATCTCCATTGAAAAAATAACCTATATTGTCATCAATCGCCAAAAAGGGGGAGATTGTAAGTGCATCTAGTGCCCCTTAGTGATTTTGGTGTATTGAAGACTTATAGGTTAAGGGACTAGTGCTTTTGCGAGTGTACATAGGTCTATAAGTATATGAGGAGTTTGATATTTACAGAGAAAGTCGACCCCTAAAATGAAGTTCTTCGACTGAAGACTTTCTGAAGACTTTGTAAGTGAAGAAATTGGTGTGATCATGAAGACTTGGTACTCATTCGAGGAACATGAAGCATGAAAACTTTTGTTTTCGTGGTTTCTTTTTCTCTTTATTGAGTCATAGGAAACACCGTACTGTCAAAGGGGTCGAGGAAATACTAAGGAAATATTTTCAAGTGATGCTCAACTCAAATCCTACACCTACCAATCCCTTCAAGTGAAGCCATTGGGAATCTCATACAGCTCAGTCAATTTCTTCAGTGACAGAGACGAAGTTCTTCTGGTCTCTGAGGAATTTGTTCTGACTGAGGAGTTAGGAATTCGCTAGTGCGGATTGCCTACACAGTGAGGAACATGATAGCCTTGAGGAATTTGATACTCAAAATTCCGACCGTTGATGTGCTATGCACCAGCTGTCCCAAAATATCTACCCACCTAACGGTCATATCATTAAAGGGCATTTATGTCTTATCATGTCGGGCTGCTCCCTAGGCTATAAATAGCCGCCCCTACAACCACTAGCTGGTTAGCTGCTCCGAGAGAAACTGACACTTGTCATTTGAGAGCATCCCATCCTCCGAGGACTTTGAGTGAAAATCATCAAGTGAGGAAAACCCAAACCTAAACACCTACAAACCCCAAGTGATTGAGCATCACTGAAGAGATTGATCCTGCGTGGATCCGACGCTTGTTACCTTTGAAGACTGTGCATCTTCCAGACGGTTAGGCGTTGTGGTCTGGAGCATCCAAGAGGAAATTGTGGATCGCCCAGCGACTGAGTTTGTGAAGGTTTGGAAGTCACCTGAAGACTTACCACGAGTGATTGGGCGAGGTCTGTGTGACCTTAGCTCAAGGGGAATACGGTGAGTACTGAGTGTCCTGAGATGCGTGTTCAGGACTGGGTGTCCGGGACTGTGTGTCCTCAGGTTTAAATACCTAGCCGCCCTAACCAGACATACAACTATCATAGCAGTTGGAACTGGTCTACCAAATCACTGTCTTCACCAAGCTACCTAGTTCCATTTCCTCAACCCATTCATTTCCTCATTTCTGTGTTGTGTGCTTGTTCATATCTGTTTGAAGACTTTGATTGAAGACTTTCTCTATTGCCTCAGTTCAATTTCTTCAGTCTTTTTGTGTTATCGTGTGTTTACGCTTTCTGTACTCTGTGCATGTTTTCATTTCTTCATGAAGACCATGCTCATGCTCTGTTATGTGTACTTCTGAGTACTTATTCGGCTGCAAGTAGTTCTTCACTTAGGAATTTCCTCACCCTGAAATTCCTCAGTGAAGAATTCATAAAAATCTCCTATTCACCGCCCCCTCTAGTCGATATAACGCACTTTCACCATGGATCCCAAGGCGGCGTCACCACCAGAGTCTTTGGCAGGCGAAGACCACTTTTGTCAGGATAGCTTGTACTAGTTGTCTCCCTTCGAATTTGGCCGTTGTGGGATCCCTTCCCGCTCAATATTTGGGAAGAGGACCAGGGCCTCTATAAATAGGACTAGCCACCACCAAATAAGGAGGAGATCATCCCGAACCACACAAGTTCACCTCGCAGAAGAACACCTCTCCTCAGGAGGCTGTTCTTCCCTTGTAACTGTTCATCATCAGCCCAAGAGGCAATCCACCACACCACACTGGAGTAGGGTATTACACCACAACGGTGGCCCAAACTAGTATAAATCTTGTGCCTCGTGTTCTTGGGTTCGTTGAGCTAGGCTGTGAGATCATTGAGAGTGTGAGCTAGAGAGGGGGAGAGATCTTCATGCGCACCCCAGTGTTCGAACCTCAAGGGTTTTGCCGGAACCCAAAATCCGACAGTAGCGAATTTCATCGGCAATTTTTTGGCTTGCCCACGATTTGGCGTGGCTAGCCTAGGTGCCATTCAAACGCCCCTGAGAACTCCACATCCAAATAAGAAATCTAGGAGAGAAGATCTTCACTTAGATTCATTCCATTCCTCTCCGATCTTCACCCCCATTTCATTCATCGGAAACATCACCATTGAGAGAGTAGTACCAATTTGTAAGGCTGGGGTTGAAACTCTGTTCGTATTTCTTTAGATATTGAGAGCTGGTCGATCATTCAAATTATTTTGGATCTTTTGTGATACTATCGACATGATTTCTCTCCATTTAATATCTTGTTTATTGGTTATTCCCCTCCCATGTGTGAGTATTTCTCCATATGCGTGGGAGATGTTGGGGATTGGTGAGATTCATTTTTGTCAATTTGATATGCCATGAGTTGTGAAAGTGCTCATATGATTGATTATTAAGGGTTATATGTTGTTGGCACTTGCAAAACTAGAGGTGTTGCAATTTAACAGAACGCACCGTGTGCTTAGCAGAAAACCAGGGGCGTTTGTCAAAGTATCAATGCATTAGTACTTGATATGTCTCCAACGTATCTATAATTTATGAAGTATTCATGCTGTTATAGTATCATTCTTGGATGTTTTACAATCATTTTATAGCAACTTTATATCATTTTTGGCACTGACCTATTGACGCAGTGCCCAGTGCCAGTTGTTGTTTATTTGTTTTTTACATCGCATGAAATCAATATCAAACGGAGTCCAACACCGCGAAACTTATTGTGGATTTTTTATGGTCCGGAAGACATCCAGTGGGCCAGAGAAGCACCTGGGGGTGCCCCGAGGGGGGCACAACCCACCAGGGCGCGCATGGGGGCCCAGGCACGCCCAGGTGGGTTGTGCCCACCTCGGTGACCTCCCGCACCCCCTCTTCGCCCAATAAATTCCCAGATATTCCAAAAACCCTCAGGATAACCTATATCAGAAATTTCACCGCCGCAAGGCTCTGTAGCCACCGAAAACCAATCTAGACCCCGTTCTGGCACCCTACCAGAGGGGGTATCATCACCGGTGGCCAATTCATCATCCCGGTGGCCATCATGATGAGGAGGGAGTAGTCCACCCTCGGGGCTAAGGGTTTGTACTAGTAGCTATGTGTTTAATCTCTCTCTCTCTCGCTCTCTCTCTCTCTCTCTCTCACTCTCTCTCTCTCTCTCTCTCTCTCTCGTGTTCTTGAGATGTCGCGATCTTGATGTATCGCGGGCTTTGTTAATATAGACGGATCATATGGTGTTTTCCCCTCTCTGTCTTGTTGTGATGAATTGAGTTTTTCCCTTTGAGATTTCGTTGTTATCAGATTGAACACTTTTATGGATTTGAGAGCACTTGATATATGTCTTGCATATGAATACTCGTGGTGACAATGGGGTATCATATTGATTCACTTGTTTTGGTATTCAACTCACGGATTCCCGCGGTGACATTGGGGCAATCTATGCATAGGGGTTGATGCACGTTCTCGTCTTCTGTTTCTCTGGTAGAAATCTTGGGGCACTCTTTGAGGTTCTTTGTGTTGGATTGAGTATTATGAATATGAAATTATTTGGTGTTATTTTAATACGAACTCTTGGATAGATCGATCAGAAAGAATACCTTTGAAGTGGTTTCGTACCCTAAAAACAATTTCTTCTTATGTTCTCCGCTAGATAAGAACTTTTGAGTGATACTTCATCACACATTGAGGGATTGTTATGTGATCCAATTACTGTAGTGAAAGTGCGTTATATCGACTAGAGGGGGTGAATAGGCAATTTTTACAAATTTGTCACTGAGGAATTTCAGGGTGAGGAAATTCCTAAGCAACGAACTACTTAGCAACGGAATAAGTACTCAAATGCAAGCATAATAGAGTAGTAGCACAGTCATCATGATGAAATGAAAACAAGCACAAAGTAGAAGTAGCGTAAACACAGGATAAGCAGGCTAAAGACAAAGTGACTGAAGAATTAGGATTGAGGAAATTGAGAAAGTCTTCAGTCAAAGTCTTCAAACAGTAACGATCAAGTACTTCTACACATAGATGAGGAAATGAAAGGGTTGAGGAAATTGAACCAGTAGCTTGGTGAAGACAGTGATTTGGTAGACCAGTTCCAAGTATTGTGACAGTCGTACGTCTGGTTGGAGCGGCTATGTATTTAAACTTAAGGACACACAGTCCTCACCATATTCTCCTTGATCTAAGGTCACACAGACCTCGCCAAATCACTCGTGGTAAGTCTTCAGGTGACTTTCAAACCTTCACAGACTCGGTCACTCGGCGATCCACAATTTCCTCTTGGATGCTCTAGACCATGATGCCTAACCGTCTGGAGGATGCACAGTCTTCAAAGGTAAGAAGCATCGGTTCCACACAGGGACAATCACTTTAGTGATGCTCAATAACTTTGGGTTTGTAGGTGTTTGGGATTGGGTTTTCCTCACTTGATGATTTCTGCTCAAAGTCCTCGGAGGATGGGATGCTCTCAATTGACAAGTGTCAGTTTCTCTCGGAGTAGCCAACAGACTAGTGGTTGTAGGGGGCGGCTATTTATAGCCTAGGGAGCATCCCGACATGATAAGACATAAATGCCCTTCAATGGTATGACCGTTAGGTGGGTAGATATTTTGGGACAGCTGGGGCGTAGCACAGCAACGGTCGGAAATTTGAGTATCAAATTCCTTAGGGCTATCATGTTCCTCACGTGTAAGCAATCCACACTGGAGAATTCCTAACTCTTCAGCCAGAAAAAATTCCTCTAAGACCAGAAGATGTTTGTCTCTTTCACTGAAGAAATTGACTGAACTATATGAGATTTTCAATGGCTTCACTAGAAATGATTGGGTAGGTGTAGGATTTTGAGATGAGCATCACTTAGAAACTTTTCCTTAGTTTTACCTCGACCCCCTTTAACAGTACGGTGTTTCCTATGACTCAAGGATGAGAAAAGGAAACTACGAAAACAAAAGTCTTCACGCTTCATAATCCTCGCATGAATATCAAGTCTTCAGGGTCACACCAATTTCTTCACTTTGAAAGTCTTCAGAAGGCCAAAGTATTCAGTTGAAGACATCATTTTTAGGGGTCGACTTTCTCTTTAAATGTCAAACTCCTTATAGACTTATAGACCTGTTTACACTCACAAACGCATTAGTCCGTTAACCTATAATTCTTCAATACACCAAAATCACTAAGGGGCACTAGATGCACTTACAATCTCCCCTTTTTGGTGATTGATGACAACATAGGTTAAGTTTTCAACGGGGATAAACATATGAAGTGTAAATATTGATATTGAGGAATTTGCTTTGAATAGCAAATGCACATTGTAGAGTGGAATCATGGAGATCTCACCCTATATCTTGTAATTCATACACGCATTTAACATATGATATGAAGAATTTGAAATGCATGATGAAATATGGTGACTAATGTAATTCAGCATGCGTGCATTAACATATATGAGGACATAGCATGCAGAAAATTAGAGCAAAAGTATCAGACCACCATCGGACATAAGTTTACAACTCGATCCAACAAATACTTCAGAAGAACGAGAGTTGTAACTTAGCAAAAAACGCCCATATATAGAGACCCGCTTGAAGACTAATTAAAACTTCTCCCCCTTTGCCATCGAATGACCAAAAGGGACGAAAAATGAGGACTAATGCCCCTGAAGAATATCATCACGATGTCGATGGAGGAGTGCCGGCGTTGTTGGGGTCGTCCATTGATGTAGGGCATGCCATAGTGTCGTTCAAGTCTTTGACTTCATCCATCTCGTGCGATGAAGAATATGAACTGGCCACCAAGTGAGGAACTTTGACCTTCTTGGATTTCCTCGAAGGTGGCTGAGACCAGTCAATGTCCTGTTGGAAGCCCATCTACTTAAGATCTTCATGACCGTAGAGGTGAGACAATACAGCCCAAGTGCGGTCAAAAACTTCATGCAAGTAGTAGTGGTTCTTCTTCACAGTGTTTTGCGTGATTGTTATATTCTGAAGAATTGAACCAAACTGTCGCTTAACCCACTTGTGATTGCGATCCACCTTCTAATGAATACTGTGGAGAAGCTCACGATCAGCCATCACCCTTGGAGCTGTGGCTTGAGGAAATTGCTTTGAAGCATTTGTGACAGTGTCATGGGTGGCAGAGTCATCATTGGTGGAATAAGATGCAGATTTGCGAAACTGTCCATCTAGTGGACGAGTGCCTTCATCGATAACAGCAGCATTGCCCTTCTCATCAGCTGAGGAAATAGTCCTTTTGAGGACTTCAATTGGCGGGAAGTAGCTGAGATGATTTTGACAATCAGACTTATAGTTGATTGAAGACCTTGATATGATGAATCTCATGATACACGGAGCGTAAGGCTTCAATTCAAATAGTGACAGAGCTACATTGGCCAAAGTCCTCATGAAGAAATCATGGTAGTTCATAGGAATACCATGGATGATGTTGAAAAGCAGATTCTTCATGATGCCAACAACTTCTTCATCATCAGAGTTGTGGCCCTTGATCGGACTAAGGGTTTCGGTCAATATCTTGTATATAGTCCTTGACACATAAAGCTATTCCTTGATGAGGAATGTGGTTCTAGGAGCTTGGCCTGACTTCAAAGGCTTCATCAGAACTTGCATCAGGTGGTTGGAGAGCTCGGGTTCATCATAGATGTGCCTTGCACCTTTAGTGGGAGGAATGACTGGGCGGTGTGAAGCAATTCAGAGGCCGGTGCTTTGTAGTGAGTATTTTCTGTCATCCAGTCCAATACCCATGAATTCACATCTTCAACATTGCCAGTGATGTGCAATGTGGAATAGAACTGAAGAATGAGTTCTTCATTCTAGTCGTAGATGTCAGTGCAGAAGTTGAGCAGCCCAGCGTCATGAAGAACACTTAGGAGTGGGGTGAAGCACGGTAGAGACTCCATCTCCACATGAGGGATTTGCTCATGGTCAGAGATCTTGTCCTTATCAAACAACAACAAGCAATAGAAGTTCATCTGGCTAGCAATCCAAAAGCACTTGCGACGAAGTCGAGCAGCATCATAAGGATTGTAGTCAGTGAAGAAAATATGCCCATTGAAGAAGTCATCAGCCTTGAACTTCTACTTCTTGGAGTGAGGATTCTCTGGCTTGGGCTGAAGATTAGCAGTTGAAGTCTTCACAGCCTCCTGAATCACAGACTCTGGAGCCACAAGCTGAGGAATTTCAGGAGCAATGTCATCAGTAGCAGCCTTGGCCTCCATTTCTTCAGCAACATTTGCATCAGCACTACTAGCTGGAACTTCTTAAGGAATAGTGAGACAAGAATCTTGACGTTCTTCAGATCCCATGTGAATTTCTTCAGTTTGGACTGGGGACTGAGGAATCTATTGGAGAGGGGTGTAGAGTGGTGAATTGGGGTGATGACGTTCCCAGTAGTCATCATTCAGAATAGGCGTTGTACACCCAATGTCCACATCTTCATCTTCATCATCCATTTCTTCAACACCTGCCTCTTCAGCTGTGAACTGAGGCATGGGTGATGATACCAGTGGAGTTGAAGTGATATTTTCCACTTCAATTTATTCATCCAATTGCTCTGACGTAGCAGCAGAAGGATCTTCTTCATCAGATTCACTTGGAATCACATATTCCTCACCAAATGGAACAATCTCCTTTGATGGCATGCTTGATATACGAGCAACATCTATGGGATTTGCATAGGAGCTTGTCAAAGTCTTCACTTTCATCGGAGTTGGAGACTCTGAGGAAGCAGATGCTTTCCTTTTCTTCATAGTTGCTCGCTCTGCAACTTTGGTCTTCTTCACTTCTGACGCAGAAGGAAGGTTAGAACTTGTTGTCTATGCAGGAGGAGCAGAGGGAATTGGTGCAATTTCTTCAGCCGCAACTGATGCAGTTGCCCTGGCAGGTTCAGTTTCTTCAGGGGCAGTAGCAGATGCTTCAACTAGCCTAGCTTGTTATTCAGGCGCAACACTAGATGTTGCCCTGGCAGTTTCCTCAGCGGCTGGATTTTCTTCATCAGCCCTGGTGCTTTCAGAATCATCAAAAGCCTGATTTTCATCAGTTGTGCTTGCATGTTCTTCAGTTGACTGTGCAGATGCTTCAGCCTGAGGAATTTCATGTTGCATTGGGGCTGCAACATTTGCAGTGAATGTCTTGGTCAGCTTGACAAATCTGACTTTGGCTCCCAGCCAATCAGCATAGTATCGATCAAATTCATCACTTAGACCCTTGATCTCTATTTGTAGAGATACAAGTTCATCAGGTGATATCGTCATAACATTGTTCCTTAGAAAGCGCTCTCTCTTGTATTGAGCTTTCTTCACTTTCCTCCCCTGTTCAAATTTCCATTTTTCCACATCAATGAAGGCCGTCAACACATGACTTTGGCCAGGAGTGAGGTTCAGCTCAGGCAAAGGAGTATTGGGGTCCTCGTGCCATAGGTCGATGAAGTTGAGGACCAACTTTGGATCCAGCATCAGTGGAACATTACTGCCTTTGGCTCTAGCAGCCCTTTGTTGTCTGTCTCTGATGATTTCTGCTAATTCCTCATCATCAACTTCGTCTTCACTTGATGGCACTTGGAAGCCAACCTGCTTCTTGTGAGGACTTGGCCTGGTGCCTCGTCCAGCAGTGGCCTTTTTCTTCGGCAAAGTTGGGCCTGTTGAGGAATAAGGAGGAGCTGAAGAACTTGCAGATGCTCCTGAGGCAATAGAGATGCTCGTAGTCGTTTGCCAAGAGGCGAGATGCGCATGTGCCGAGGACTTTGCAGTAGCAGCTGTAGGTTTTGCAACAGTAGGAACTGGAGCTGCTTGAGGAATATGTCGTGAGGGCTTTGATGAGCTTGGCCGTGAGGGCATTGCAGCTGAGGAACTGGGCTTGTGCGCAGGCTTCTTGGGCATAGCCTTCCTGGGCTTGCTAGCAGAGGCCTCAGCAGCGGCAGCAGCAAAGTCTTCATTAAATTTCTTCACTGCTTCTTTGGCCATTTTGGCCAACTTGGCTTGTCGCTTGGCCCATTCATCTAGAAAAGCCTCACCGCGCTTAAGGCTAGTGGGATCAGCAACTGGGCCTAGTGCCAATGGAGGTCTTGGGCAAGGAGGGTGTAAAGCGAATTTCTTCATGTACTTTGGAGTTACATATCTGTACTCCCTCCATTCCCGTGCCCATCTCATCTCTATCCTTTTTATGCACACCTTGTGCTGATTCTTGTTCTCCTTGCCATGTTTGGCTTCATCAGGAGTGCAATATTCCTTATAAATCTCATCTGGGATCTCAAAAGTTGTGTTCATTTCCGGTCTCTTGCCTCCCTTCTGAGGTCTCTTGCCATCAGCCATTTCCTTCAGCTGAGGATTTTGAATGATAAAAATCTTTGACGAGGTATGCAATTTGTCTTCGAGGAACACTGCAAATGAGTTAAGTTGATGAGAAGCTAGTGAT
This sequence comes from Triticum monococcum, assembly GCA_034509565.1. Taxonomy (NCBI): domain Eukaryota; kingdom Viridiplantae; phylum Streptophyta; class Magnoliopsida; order Poales; family Poaceae; genus Triticum; species Triticum monococcum. The sequence goes on along the minus strand of CM067841.1, from coordinate 141,674,197 downwards.
TCAGCAGCGGACATGTGTACCTGTGAACAAAAAGTATAGGTGTGAAGAATTTGGAGAGGTCACATGCGTTCTTAGAATTTTTTCAAAAAGAATCAAGTTTGAGGAATTTGACCAGGAGTGTCTTGAGGAATTTCACTAAGCGGTCTTTGACTTAGGTTCCAGAGTTGTATAGATTGAAAATCCACACAATTGAGGAATCTTGAAGAAAAATGTTGCTTAGAGAAACAAATCAAGAACCAGATGCAAGTGTGAGGTGTTTTAAGAGTGTGGAACTTGAAGAATAAGCACCTTTTGAAGATTTTGTAGAAATCATCAGAATCAACAAGGGCAGTAAAAAAGATTTTATTTACCCTTGACGAAGAACACAACAAACTAGGAGTTGAAGATGGGAAGTTCGTCCATTTAGATGTTCCATGCCCTAACTTGGCAGTGGAAGACAATTACGGCGGCGGCGGAGTGAGGATTTCCGCAGCCAACGCGAGTACGACGGCGACGAGGTCGAGGCAGTGAAGCTCTTCCTCACCGGCGACAATGGAAGTAGCGATGGCACTAGGTTAGAGAGCTCGAGCAAGGGGAGTGACGTCAAGCGGGGTAAATGCAGTCTGAGGAGGGTGAGGGGTATTTATAGCCGAGGTGAAAAACTACTCGTCCGAAGAAAATGGACGAACGTGCCCTTGGCCCTTCTCATCCTAGCAACATATGTCACCCACGTACTGTGAAGTGGAGATCATGTGAGATAGTGGGTGAATAGAATAATCCTATCATGGGATGTAGAACAGTTTGAGTGGCAAACGCCGAAAATTCAAATAATAACATTTTAAAGTTTCGTTCACAAATTCTTCAGCTGACAAGGACACATTGAAGATTTTGAACGGGTTTCAAATAGAACACACATGAAGAATTTGAGAACAGACCGGGTTGAGTTTAGCATAAAGGGGGTGGGTCTGATCACATTCTCTTAGCAGAAAAGTCAACTTGAAGAATTAGCAATAAGTGAATGATGTAGAGGACAGAAAACTCAAATATATATATAGTCAATGAAGAACATAGTCAGAAAGAGTGAAGACTTTGCAAAGTTGAAGAATTTGAACAACTGAGGAATTTCAAAAATGAAGAAAAACTCAAATTGAAGATTTTCAAATTTTGTTGGTGGCGTGGCCCACCGTATAAGAATGATGATTTCAGACGCCGTGTAAAATTGTCGTAGGGCTCTAAGAATCAAATTCTTCATTAATTTCTTCACACTTAGAGGGTTAGTCTTCATTGATTGAACAAAAATGTTACTTCGTGTGTTGCACATCTAAGTCATCAATTTGCATAAGTGTTAGGATGTGTGTCCTTTTCAAAGGACATTCGACGATTCTAAGATATTTAGCTCACATCGGAACTTGATAAATCTCTACTCATCCAAGGGCTTTGTGAAGATATCGGCTAGCTGTTGTTCAGTCTTCACTTGCTCAATAGAGACGTCGCCCTTCAACACATGATCTCAAAGAAAATGATGACGAATCTGAATCTGCTTTGTCTTCGAGTGTTGAACTGGGTTATGAGCAATCTTGAGGGCACTCTCATTGTCACAAAAGAGTGGCACATTCTTCACACTGATGTCGTAGTCCTTGAGGATTTGGTTCATCCATAGCAATTGAGCACAGCACGAACCAACAGCAATGTACTTAGCTTCAGCAGTAGAGAGTGATACGTAGTTTTGCTTCATTGAGGACCAACATACCAAGGATCGTCCGAGGAAATGGCATGTGCCTGATGTTGACTTGCGGTCCACACAATCACCGGCATAGTCAGAGTCAGAATATCCAATGATATCAAAAGCCGAGCCCTTGGGATACCATAATCCAAGTGTTGGAGTGTGAGCTAGATATCGAAGAATATGCTTCACAGCCTTATGGTGTGATTCCTTCGGTGTAGCTTGAAAACGGGCACACATGCAAACACTAACCATAATATCTGGCCTACAAGCACATAGATACAATAAAGAGCCAATCATGGAGCGGTATACCTTTTGACCGAAGTCAATACCATTTTCATCAGTGCATAGATGGCCATTTGTGGGCATAGGGATTTTGATGCCTTTGCAATCTTGCATGCTGAATTTCCTCAACACATCCTTGGGGTATTTCTCTTGAGATATGAAGATGTCGTTGCGCCATTGATGAATTTGAAGACCTAAGAAGAATTTCAATTCTCCCATCATAGACATTTGATATTCCTCACTCATCATATAGGAAAATTCGTCACTGTAACGTTGGTTAGTATAGCCAAAGATAATGATGCGGAGCATCCCACGTTCATCCCCATGTACACTCCCACTACTCTCCAAGCCCCAAGTGGACATATGACGAGACCTCGAACAAACACCATTGGACACAAGGTGAACTCACTCCTCTCCAAACCTTCATTTCCCACATGTGAGACATGGTTACTACCTCAAATATATGTGCTATGCATGACCAGGAACAAGGAGGAAGACCATGGACAAGACGGCGAGGACACCAAGTACAAGGACCAAGAGAAGTTACCCGAAGCTACAGCCGCCGGATGATCGGCCCAGCCCGGATGTCTGGCCCCTGAAGGTCACAACAGCCCAAGGAAACCAGGCCAGCAAATGCTACAGCGGTCGAACGTCCGACCAGGACCAGACGTCCGACGAACTCCAGGCACCGGACGACCGGCCCCCTCCGGATGTTCGACCAAAGCGCACCCGAGTCAAATCTACGGAAGTCCGAAGAGCACCAGACGTCCGGACCTTCCCGAGCCTCTGGACGACCGGAACCCTCCGGACGTCCGATGCCTGCCTGCGCACAGTGTATTGGACCGAGTCCATGTATCCCCCACTTACCCCTTCGTGGCCCATGACTATATATACTCCTCCACCTCCTCCTAGTTAGGGTTAGCGTTGTGATAGCTCATTTGAGAGATAGAGCTACGCTCATCCATATCGGATCTACTCCTTGAGAGAGACCGCGACCCCTCTTCGGAGGAGATCCACCTTTGGATTCAAGACCCCTTTCTAAGGGAAGATCCCCTTGTGGATTCAAGACCTCCTCACGGAGAAGAACCGGCTACCTCTTGTATCGTTCGTTGTTGACTTTGGATCTTGTATCTCCCTTTGTGTTCATGGATCTAGCGCACGTGTGACCATTCTTGTTGGTTTGAGTGTTCTCTTGTGTTCCCCTTGTTTCCCTCCTCGTCTTCTTCGTGTTCATCGCGGGATTCGCTTCTTTCGTGAAAGATCGGGCTATAGGGTTCCTACCCTACATCATATTGGTATCATGAGCCACGTTCCTCACGATTTCGGAGCCTCCCCCACCATTTTCTAGCCTTCTTTTGCTTGATTTCGTCCTAAATTCGAAAAACCCCACCAAAAATAGCCCCAATTTTTTTTGTGATTTGTTGGTTTGAGGAAGTTTTGTTGATTTTGATCCATGGATTTGCTTGGTTTCGAGTGGATCTAGCATTTCCCCAAGTTTCCCCACTTTCCATCCACGAAATCTCATCAATTTTGACCCCAAAATCTCCAAATTCCGCCCAAAATCACGTCCCGAATCTCGGATCTCGAGTTGACCCCGATACACCGGACGACCGTCACTTTACCGGACGTCCGGAGCCGCAGGAACCACCGGACGTCCGACCTTACCGGACGACCGGAACCCCCTAACCCGAGCAGAATTAGCGGATTTCCGACCCGACCGGACATCCGTCCATTTCCGGACGTCCGCTACCTGTAGATATCAACTTCGGCTGATTTTTGTTTCGGCCATAACTAATTCATCCGAACTCCGTTTTTGACGTTCTTTAGCTCGTTTTGAAGCTCTTGACATCCTCCTTCTCACAAAAATACAACCAGCATCTTTTGACTCCATAAAATTTTGACAATTTTGGCATCTTTGCCTAGGGCTTCCACCACATCATCCGCTACACGATCACCGACTTCCGCAACCTAACCAATTTTGTTCCCCATCGCATTAGTGGTTGCTTGAGGAGTGATTTGAGTCTCCTAAGGTGTCTAGGCTACTTAGGGACGGTTGCTTTTTCATCGACCACCACCACCACTTCCGCATAGGCTTGACCACTATACACTTCCGCCACCCCAACTTAACCGAATTTTGGTTGTGTTGTGAGTTGTGTCTCCTAAGGTGTTTTGGCTACTTAGGGACCGTGCTTTCAACTCCGACACCGTGTATAGTCCACCACCATAACCTCCACTTCCGCATTTACTAGTGCAACACCACCGCATTCCGCTACCACCATTGACATTTGAGATTTTGAGTTCGCGATTTTTCCGTTTCCTAAGGTGTTTCGGCTACTTAGGGACGAATCTCCATCATCTTGGTATCTCCATCAAGATCACCGCCACTCATCATCAACACGGATGGTAACCTCCATATCATCTTGGTATCGTGGTATCCCTCCATTGTATATTCCCTTGCCATTGCATTGATAACCCCTAGCCCATTTTGCGTCACTTGCCTATCGAGACTAGCCATTTGAGTATTGCCGGCAACGTCACTGTCGGATTCATGGGTTTCGGCAGACCCTTAAGGTTCGAACACTGGGGTGCGCGGGGAGATCACGCCTTCTACCTCCCCGTCTCACAAAGATCTAAACTACTAAAAGAACTGCACACGAGACACAAGATTTATACTGGTTCGGGCCACCATTGTGGTGTAATACCCTACTCCAATGTGTGGTGGATGGATTGCCTCCTGGGGCTGGTGATGATGGACAATACAAGGAAGAACAGCCTCGCGAGGGTCTGTTCTTGGCTGGGGCGATGAACCACTAGGAGGAGTTCAGTCACCTCTCTCTCTTTCTTACTCTCTCTCCCTTGTCGACCATCCTGGGGGTTACTTGCTATGTGGGTGGCTGGTCCTATTTATAAGCAAAGGCCCTGGGCCTCTCCCCAAATATTGAGCGGGAAGGGCGCCAACAATTGGCCAATTCGAAGGGGAACATCCAGTACACTTATCCTGACTAAAGTTGGTCTTCGCCTGCGAAAGGCTCTGCGGTGACGCCGTGCTGGGCTCCGTGGTGACCTCTGTCTCGTAGTCCGCCTGGTCTTGGTCTCATTGCATCGAAATGGCAACCTTTGCCTGATGCCTCGTTACTCCGCGGTTGCGCTTGCCCCCTTTAAACCAAAGAGGAAAGAAGGACGCTGTGCGCGCTGGCGCCCGCCTGGCACCCTCGATCGTCATGGCTTGCGTCATGGGCACCTCGCGAGGTACCCCGCCTTGATTCCTCCGCCTCCTCGCGAGCCATCCTGAGGAGGCTGTGCCTGAGGATGCGCCGTGTCGTCCGCCCCGCGAGGCTCGGCCCCTCGCGAGGGTCTTGAGTCTTGTGTTGATGAAGATGGGCCATGCTGGGCCTCCTTTGAGCCACGCTGCAGGCCGCAGGCAGGCAAGTCTGGGGACTCCCATTCCCAGAACGCCGACAGTAGCCCCCGGGCCCAAGGCGCGCATGGACTTGGCCATGCTGAGAGGCGAAAGGGCAAGGGCGAAGCGCTGCGGGCCCTAACAGCCTGCGGCCTTGGGCGCCGCATGGCGGTTGGTTGGACGCGAGTGCTTCAGCAACCGCGCAGGTTGGTAAAGGAGCGGCATCTGCGCAGACTTCGCCTTTTGCTCTCTCCAGTCGCTACTCAGATCCCCTTTCTTGCGCCTTCCCTTTCTTCCTCCAAAATTCCAGATCTACTCTAGCTGCGCGACCTTAGGAAGCCATGGCGCCTCGCCAGCCTCCGGCCAAAGCTTGGTATTCTCCTACTCTGGACTTGCCGAATGTGTCCAAGGCGAGTCTTGCCCAGCTGCGCCGGATGGCGGCGGCGCAGGGCATCAGCAGGACGGAGGTGTTCAAGGTCGGCTCCGCCACCCCTGAGGGCCGAGGGAGCACCTTTTATCCTCTCTTTGTAAGCTCCATTGCTGCGGGCCTGGTGCCTCCCTTCTCCGAGTTCTTCTTCTCTGTCCTCCGCCATTACAACTTGTAGGCTCTGCATCTCCACCCCAACTCTGTCCTTCTTCTGGCGATCTTCGCTTACTACTGCGAGGCCCACGTAGGGGTGCAGCCTTCGGTGGCCTTGCTGCGCCACTACTTCTCCCTACGGGTCTCCGGCAGCTCTCTTTCTGCGTGCGCGGGCTTCGTCGCATACGGCGGCACCATTGCCATCTCGAATCCCGGGAAGAGGATTGAGGGCTTCAGGAGCAAGTGGGTCTTGGTAGATGCCGGGCGCATCCACCCTCGGCTGATCTTGCCCGCGGAGCAGCCCGTGAGCTCCAGCGACTGGTGCCGAGCGGAGCTCACAGACCCCCGCGTGAAACTGGTGTTGGAGAAGATGGACGCGGACCTGAGGCCGGCCAACATGGCGGCGGCGAAGTTGACCGGCACGTCGCTGTTGAAGGAGTTCCTGGAGCACCAGCTGGCTCCACTCCGGCGGTACTCTCCTCCAATGTGGAGGCCTCATCCGAGCCCTGAGGCTGTGGACGAAGAGGATGTGACCGCGGTTCTCCAATCTCTGGTCGGGGGCGAGGTGGCAAGGTTGAAGGGCGCTCCCAAGCCCTTGTTCCTTCGCGACGACTGGGAGCAGGTGGTGAAGTCCATGCCTGTTTTTAACGGGGACGGGCTCGTGCCCGTGGCGGCTTCTGAAGGACCGATGGATGTGCCCTCTGGCGACTCCAGCAAGGAGGAGGACGAAGGGGAGCGGGGAGAGGGGCCCAACTCTAGGGCGACCGATGGAGAGTCGAGGGCTCCCCTCCCCCGGCACAGGTCCCGTACTCTCCGCCTTTCGCCGAGCGATGATGACGATGATGACGATGACGCGTTGGGTAGCGGGAGCTCACCCTCGATCCCGAAGAAGGACAGGACCGGGCTGATCTCCCGCGGGTCTGCCCCTACCCCGAGGCAGTCCGCAGACGCGCCTTCTGCTTCCGAGGTTGACCCTTCCAGCCGGCTGTCAGGCTTCAAGTTGGGCTGGAGGCAGCCCGAGCTCACCCGCGATGACCTGTAAGTGCTTGATCCTTGATATTTTGTTTCTTGTTCCGTCGACGAGGCTTGATGATTGCTTCTCTTGAATAGGCTGGCACCAGCGGCGAAGAAGCCGAAGGGAGCCCCCGAGGCCCCATCTGCGGCGACGCCTTCGCCCGCGGGGGAGGGAGATCGTGACGCGCGGGCCTCTCCTGCCCGCTCATCCTTGCGAGGCTTGGCTGAGCTGGCTGGGGCGAGCCCAGCCCCCGTGGCCCGAGCGACTCCCGACGTGCCCTCGTCTGGTGCCGCTGCTACGGCTGTGGAGGCGCAGCGGACTCCGCCTCGGGACACTGCGGCCTCGCCGCCGCTACTTTCTCCTCCCGTTCCACTAACCGTTGCTTCCCCGGCTCCTCCTGTTGTCTTGGGGCGCACCGATGTTTCTCCGCCTCCTTCTTCCATCTTGGAGCGTGCCATTGCAGAACTAGACCGGTTGCGGCAGGATCTTCTCAGCGCCGACCCTCGCCTGGTGGCCGGGCGCCTGGAACTGGCTTCGGGGTGGATTCGTTCTGATGCTTCGATTCGGGCGGCGTTGGTTCAGGCCTCAACGGCCTGTGACGGAGAGAGGGAGGCCACCCTTGAGGCGAAGGCTGCCCGAGATGCGGCCCTGGGAGAGGTGGTTGAAGTCCGCGGTCGTTGCAAGGCCCTGGAGGGCGAGCTGCAAGGCCTCCGGGTCCAACTCGCGAAGGAGGTTCGTCTTCGCCGGGAACAAGAAGAAGGCATGAAGGCTCGCGAGGTGGCCGTCGAGGGCTGGGAGGCCAAGCTCAAGAAGCGTCGCGACTGCCTAAGTGCGCTGGGGGAGGAGCTGGAGGCGACGAGGGTCGAGCTGGACAACAAGGCCAAGGTTCTTGCCGAGGATCGCATGGCCTTCGCGGACATGGAGAAAGATGCCCGTGCTTCGCTGAAGACGCTTTACGAGAGCGGCCTGGACAGCCCGCTAGCCAGTGATGGTGACGGCCCCGCCAAGCTGCTTCCTTTCCTGGTTAAGGCCCTTGGGGACGTCGCCCTTGGCATTGGCCCCACGGCCGAGGCCAAGGCACGCGTCCTGTCTTCTGCTGCACTGACGCAGGTCTTCGCCCACATCTACCTTCATGATCCCAATGCCGACCTCGACGGCCTGCTGGAACCGGTGAGCGGCGAGGGTGCTGCCGCCGCTGTCGAAGCCGTGAAGGGGCGCGCGGAGGCGCTGCTGGGGAAGTTCTGGGCCTTCAGCACCAAGCCAAAGCAAGGCGCTGCCGGTCCTGCTACTCCACGAGGCGAAGCCACTCCGCACAGCTTCACCGCCGACGAGTGACTCTGTTCCATCCCTATTCTTCTTTCAATTCCTGCACATGCATCATGCCTCGGGGAGGCATTTAAACTTGCGTTTGGTATTGAGACGACAGTATGGACTATAATATTTGCTTTTAAGTTCCTTGAATTTTATGTTTTTCTTTCCTACTTGCTTGTGTTCTACACCGGCAGAGCCCGGCCCCGCGCGTGCCTCACCCAGCATTAGCCCCGACCGGAAACTAGGACGGGACCAAAGGAGTGAGGGGCTACGTGACAAGTTAGGCTCCTGAGTCGCGATGCTCAGGAGTCCCCCTTGGCGTGCGAACAACAAGTAGGGAGGCGCGATGTAGGTGTATCTTCCGTTCCATGTCTGTAGAGCCCGGCTCCGCGCGTACCTCACCCAGCATAGCCTTTTGGAACTAAGGAGTGAGGGGCTACAGAGACAATTAGGCTCCTGAGTCGCGATGCTTAGGAGCCCCCCTTGACGCGCAAATAGCGGATGATGAGGTGCAATGTAAGCGGGGCTACCGTTCTACGTCTACAGAGCCCGGCCCCGCGCGTACCTCACCCAGCATAGCCTTTCGGAACTAAGGAGTGAGGGGCTACGGGACCAGTTAGGCCCCTGAGTCGCGATGGTCAGGGGTCCCCCTTGACGCGCAAAGGGCCTTCATACCTTGGCTCCGCTCAGGGAGAGACGCGCGACGAACCAGGCCCGAGGGGCCTGGCTGGGCGGCGTACGTCTGGGCATGACCCAGTCGTAGCCCTCGTGCCTAGTCCCCTCGCGCGGCACTCCCGAGGGGAGGCGTTGCAATGAGGCCAGCCACTGAGCTCTGGGCTCCCTGAGGTTAATGCGGCCCGGAGGCCACCCCCAGTTGTTTATCACTAGCGCGGAGCATAGCGCTTCCGTATGTGTACGGGCATAGCCGCTCCTCGGCAGTGTCGTCAGCCAGCGTGGAGCATGGTGCTTCCACTAGTACGTGGGAGGGGGCTCCCCTCCGGGAGGAGCCCCCGGGGCGTGTACAGCCCCGCCCTGACACGTGGCCGGCACAGTAGGGCTAGGTGAGGTGTATCTGGGCACCCGTGAGCCAGCGCGGGACTCACGAGGCCCTACCTCTAGGCGGGTTGCGCCTGGCACTAGGTCGTATCTTGAGATGTGTCCCTGCAAAATTTGGTTAGATGCCGGTACTCTACGTCCTTGGGTCCCGGCCCTCGAGCTTGTCTCAGCCGTCGCTGGTATGCCAGGTCGCGATGCCGTGGACAAGGCCAGAGGGTGAGGGCTGGAGAGCCAGTAAGAGCCCTGAGTCGCGATGCTCAGGCACCCCCCCCCCTTTAACGTGCAAGTGGCCGACATGGAGAAGAAGGGATGCCGCAGATAGGCATCAAGCAATCAGGCGTGATAGGCAATGCATAGTTGAAAATAAACGCGAGGGAGATACACGCCACTGGGCCTAGCCCGAGCGGCTTGGGGATGATGCAGCCCGAGGGGCGCCACCAACAAGGCAAACTAATGACCGAAAAATAAAAGGGGATACATGCCGCAGGGACGGACCCATGCGGCCTGGGAGTGATGCAACCCTGGGAGGGTGCTCCCAGCTGGGAATGAAGCTTGAAAGATGTCACCTAAGGATGTCGTCGGCGAAGTGGCGTTGGTGCGGCAGACTCGGTGGGCTGCGGAAGCCGATCCTCACGAGGCCCCAGGCCCCGGGGCCTCGGGAGGCTCCGGAGGCACTGGTGACTCCTCGCGAGCTGTCTTCATCTTCGCCAGGGCCGTGGAACGCCTGTCTTCCTGAGCCTCCATGATGCCCCTCATGAGGCGCTGGTACGCCGCGGCCATGCTCGGCAGGCCATAAGGCATGCGAACATAGCTGTGGGGTGGACCCCTGCAGCGCCCCACTCGTGAGGGCCAGAGATGCTCCGTCGTGGTGATCTGATTGAGCCCTGGTACGTCGACGCAGACGTGCAGCCCACCATCCTCGCTTGGATGTGGGGCCACAGCTGGTAGACGGCGGCAACCTCTCATGATCCTTGACTCCTGCAGTTCTTGAATGGCCTTGTTAACGAACTCCTGCTGGTCTGACTTTCCTTGCCTGGCTCCTTCTCGAGGGAAACGTGCTTTGAAGCACGCCTCCACATGGTGCCCAAGCGCCTCCCTCGTGACCCTGGCTAGGTCGGTGGCCCTCCAGGTCAGAGCCCCCGAGCCCTGCCTGAGGAGGGCGCCGGGCGCGCTTTCCTATGTGATGGATGGGGGTCCCCCTGGGCAGACACGGGCCCTGAGGGGCCTGCCTCCTGAGGGGCTGAGCCTGATGATGTCTTCTTCTTCTTGGGGTGGTCTCAGGAAGCCTCCTGCTTCCGCGATCTGGGTCTTCTAGCGACGCGGCCTGATAGGCTCGCTCCAGGGAACACACTGCATCCTTCTCTTCACAAGGCACCGTGATGACGCCGCCACTTCCTGGCATCTTGAGGATGTTGTAGCCGTGGTGAGTCATGGCCATGAACTTGGCCAGTGCTAGGTACCCGAGGATGGCGTTGTATGGCAGGCGGATGTGGGCGACGTCGAAGTCGATGAGCTCGGTGCGGTAGTTGCTGCGGGCCCCGAAGGTGACAGGGAGGCGGACCTGCCCGATCGAGACTGTGGAACCGTCGGTGATTCCAAAGAAGGGCTTGGTTGGCTGAAGCTGGTCGTAGGGCACTTGGAGATTGTTGAACGTTTCCACGGACAGGACGTTGAGCCCTGCCCCGCCATTGATGAGGGTCTTGGTGACCAGCACGTTGCTGATGACTGGGGAGCAAAGCATCGGGAGGACTCCTGTCGTGGCCGCGCACTTGAGCTGGTTTGCTGAGCTGAACGTGATGGCGCACGCCGACCACCTGAGGGGGCGCATTGCTTCGAGATTGGGGAGAACTGCATTCACTTCGCGGGCAAACTGCTTGAAGATACGTTGAGAGGCTGGGGCTTGAGCTCCGCCCAGGATGCAGGCGATTGCGCGTGGCTCTGGGAAGCCCCCAGCCCCCTCGTCTTGATGGCGGTCTTCGTTCCTCCTTGGCTGAGGCGGCAGCGGAGGTAGGCCTGCGTTGCCATGAGGGCGATCCTCACGAGGCTGTTCCCTCCAGTCTCCCTCGCGAGGCAGGTCCCACCAGCGGTCCTCGCGAGGTTGGTCGCGCCACCCCTGGCGCGGGCCGTGATCTTCCTGGTGTCCTGGGTTTCTTCCTCCTCCTCGGCCGTAGCCCCGGTCAGCATGGTCAGGGCGACGGCCGATCCTTCCTTCTCGCATGGCGCAGAGTTCTTGACATTCATTGGTGTTGTGGGTGTGGAGGTCGTGGTACACACAGTACCGGCTGCCCCTGGAGGGTTTGGGCAGATCCTTGCCCCGCTTGGTGTCTGGTTCTGCTGCGAGTACGGCAGCCCCCTTGCGCTTCACGTCCTTGGCCTTGGGCTTCTTCTCTTCTGGGTCCGCAGCAGGCAGCTCGAGGAGGGAGAGACGTCCCTCCTAAGCCCTGGCGCACTTGTTCGCCAAGTTGAACAGCTCCAGGGAGGTGCAGAGGGCTTCGTGCATCACCAGCTCCTCCTTCATCTTGACGTCGCGCACGCCATCGGAGAAGGCCGAGATGATGGCTTCCTCGGACACCTTGGGGATCTTGAGGCACGCACTGTTGAAGCGCTGGATGTACTTTTGCAGGGTCTCTCTGGGTTGTTGCTTGATGCGGCGCATGTCGCTCACAGCGGGTGGCCGATCGCGAGTACCTTGGAAGTTGACGATGAAGCGGGTGCGCATCTGGTCCCAGGAAGAGATCGTGCCCGGAGCCAGATTCAGGAGCCAGGTTCGAGCTCCTTCCTTGAGCGCCATGGGGAAACAGTTCGCCATGACCTTTTCATCCCCGTTGGCAGCCTCGATGCCCAGCTCATAGAGCTGGAGGAACTCTGCGGGATCAGTTGTGCCGTCGTAGCGAGGAGGCAGATCTGGCTTGAACTTGCCGGGCCACGTGACGCTGCACAGCTCAGTGGTGTAGGCACGGCAGCCTACGGTGGCCACGAAAGGCTTCGGCTGGTGGAGAGCTTGGTCTTGAGGGTCCCCACGTGCTACAGCTAGGAGCAGAGCGGGGTCTTGGCGCGCCAGAGCTGGAGCAGGGTCGCGGCGTGCCGGAGCAGGGAGCGCCCGGGCAGCTCCTTGCGGGCGAGGGACTTCTTGGCAGCTCCGTTCTTGTTGCGCTGGCACCTGACGGAGCGGGTTCCGCCCAGGGGACACGCGCCTTGGAGCCATGGCATCTTCTTGGAGAGGAGGCGGCTGGTGCGCCTCCGGAGCTTCGTTGCCCGCACGGGGCGGGGTGTGGCACAGAGGAACGGACGGCACGGAAGAGCCCCCTGCGGCGCGGACAAGCTCGGCGACGCGGTCGAGCCACTCTTCGTAGACGTCGTCGACGGGGCGGTAGCGCAGGAGCTCGTTTGCTGCGAGGAGCGCAGCTCGAGCCTCCAAGGGTGCGCTAAGCGCGCGGGGCGAAGAGCCGGCTGGTGCGAGCGATGGAGTAGCGGTGCGGCAGTCTTGGCGCACGGATGGATGCTGAGACAACGCTTGCTGCTCGCCCCCCGCCGGGCCGGTGGCGGCGTTGACGGCGGGCGACGGGGAACGACGAGGATGCCCACCGACGGGGGCCGTCTGGGCGACGCGAGAAGCGATGGCGGCTCGGCGCTCGGCGCGGGCCCGACGAGCGTCGGACATGGACGCGACAGTCGGAGGAGAACGGAGTGGTGGAGGACAGATTCTGGGGCACCCCTACCTGGCGCGCCAAATGTCGGATTCACGGGTTCCGGCAGACCCTTAAGGTTCGAACACTGGGGTGCGCGCGGAGATCACGCCTTCTACCTCCCCGTCTCACAAAGATCTAAACTACTAAAAGAACTGCACACGAGACACAAGATTTATACTGGTTCGGGCCACCGTTGTTGTGTAATACCCTACTCCGGTGTGTGGTGGATGGATTGCCTCCTGGGGCTAGTGATGATGGACAATACAAGGAAGAACAGCCTCGCGAGGGTCTGTTCTTGGCTGGGGCGATGAACCGCTAGGAGGAGTTCAGTCACCTCTCTCTCTTTCTTACTCTCTCTCCCTTGTCGACCGTCCTGGGGGTTACTTGCTATGTGGGTGGCTGGTCCTATTTATAGGCAAAGGCCCTGGGCCTCTCCCCAAATATTGAGCGGGAAGGGCGCCAACAATTGGCCAATTCGAAGGGGAACATCCAGTACACTTATCCTGACTAAAGTTGGTCTTCGCCTGCGAAAGGCTCTGCGGTGACGCCGTGCTGGGCTCCATGGTGACCTCCGTCTCGTAGTCTGCCTGGTCTTGGTCTCGTTGCACCGAAATGGCAACCTTTGCCTGATGCCTCGGTACTCCGCGGCTGCGCTTGCCCCTTTTGCACCAAAGAGGAAAGAAGGACGCTGCGCGCGCTGGCGCCCGCCTGGCACCCTCGATCGTCATGGCTTGCGTCATGGGCACCTCGCGAGGTACCCCGCCTTGATTCCTCCGCCTCCTCGCGAGCCAGCCTGAGGAGGCTGCGCCTGAGGATGCGCCGTGTCGTCCGCCCCACGAGGCTTGGCCCCTCGCGAGGGTCTTGAGTCTTGTGTTGATGAAGATGGGCCATGTTGGGCCTCCTTTGAGCCATGCTACAGGCCGCAGGCAGGCAAGTCTGGGGACCCCCGTTCCCAGAACGCCGACAGTCACTTGTGCACATTAGTGATCTACACCATACATTGCATACATACCATATCATATTGGTATCATATCATCTCGTGTGCCTCAAGATTGTTCCCGCATATACACAATTGCTATCTTGGTTTGTGCATTTCGCAAAGTGGCCATACAAAAAAAGAAAGAGAATAAGCTTTTAAGCAAATAAAAAGAGTGAACAAAGAGCTTGTAAGCAAGTGCCATAGAATCATACCACATTGTCATATAAGATCATCTTGGATCATACCACTGGAACATCATACATATATTGCATACCTGGGATAGAAGTTGTTACATTTTGCAATTTATAGGTTGTGCACAAGTGTCGTATCCGCCTATTGAGCAATCGTGCTAGCGTCTCTCTTGAGTTGTGCAACACGAGCGTTTTCCGTGGACTCCACATTTTGTGCTCATTCCTTGGTTGCACGACCCCATTTATCTATCTGTGTGTGTGTTTCCGTGTGCCATTCTATTGCTATTGGTCTACTTGTTTCACTTGCGAATTTGTGAATCTCTTTCAACATTATTGACTCTTGCTAACATTTTACATCAAATTTTTGTGCCACTATCCTCACTGAGCTCCACCATAAGCCTTACTTGTGTAGGTGTGAGAAACCGACAAGAATTGGTACCAATTGTGCTATTTCCTTGTCCACGTTCGAGTGATCATTGATCCACTTTCAACTTCGGTCAAGGTACATTTGGTATTCGTTCTTCTCTTTCTCCACTCATATTGGCTCGAATTTTGTGATGGATAGGCAAGGCATTTCATCTCCTGTCTTCCACAACAACGACGGTGTGAACAACTACATCACCAAAGCGTCAATCTTCGATCTACAACGACAAATGCAAGGCGCACAATCAAGATTGCGAGAGCGCATCGAGAACATCTCCATCGACATTCGTCACCCCGAAGCAAGGAAAAGGGACTACATCGACAAGAAGCTTTCCGCACATAAAGAGGAGCAAGATGCAAGGATGGAGGAGATTAGAGCCTTGATCAAGTCTTCTTCCCCTTCGTCATCCTCAAGGCGGCGACATTCAAGCCACAAGTCTTCGGAGCGCCCAAGCGATGCAAGCGCAAGTCGTCCATGTCCACATCTCCATGGCGACCACCATCACGTTCGTGATCCACATCGTCATGAAGGGCAAGTCACCTCCATGCATCATGTGCATGACGACGACGAACGACATCTACTACGAGCTCAAGCACGACAACGACATCATCATCATGAAGATGCTCCACAAGCGCAAGTGCACAAGTCCCAACAAGCACTACCTCACGCCAAGTCGAAGCCTCATGAGCACAAAAGAAGACCGCGAGACGACCACCACAAAGACGGCGCTACGGCTACATCAACCACTTCAGCATATTCGCCAAGTGTTCTCAAGGCATCTTCGCCTTTGGACGTACGGCATCTTCGCCTACTTCCCACATGTACGCCTACATCGACTTCATCAAGTCCACGGCGACTACCTATGAGAGAGGGCGACACTTCCATCTTCGGAAGCCCCCCAAGGAAGATGGCCGAGCATGGGAAATTCCCTTCGGTCATGCAGACGAGCTACGAGGTGCCACATCATATGGGCCTCCAACAACAAGACGGTGACAAGAAGGTTGAGCATGGGACTATCCCTTCAACCAAGGCGGCGATAGGAGTTGAGCATGGAGACATTTGCACCAACATCTCTCTGACACCCACATATAAAGAGATGACCCAATTCCCATGTGAGGAGAGCCACCCCACCATGAGTGATATGAGTGACTCCACCAACCATATGAGTGAGAGCATCCTTGAGGGAGTGAGTGAGCCACAACACTTAGTGAGTGAGGTAGTTGACACGGCATGTGAGGCCATTATGATTTCTAACGACTTACCCTCTACTCCGAGTGTGTTTTCTTATTTGGTGCTAGGTCTCCTACATGATGACATGCCTATCCTCGACGAGTCCATACCTCCAATGGAGACGACGATGGCCATGGTGGACGATGATGCACCCCCCACATGGTTCCATCAAGATGAAGATGACAACGAGACGATCTTCAACACCTCACCTATAACACAGGAGCGACGCTCCAAAGGTAACATAGGTGATGGTACTTCTCTTGTCCCACTAGTGGACTATCTTGACATCGATTGCTCCCATGATGTTGACCTACCTATTACCATGCTTCACGCTAGTGAGACTTCTTCATGCCTTGACTTACCTATTTATGATGAATATGATGATGAGCATGTTGAGTTGCCTAGTTGTGATGCTATGCTTCATAGGATATCTTGTGAAAATTCTATTGGTCACTTCATGTTTGACAATCCATTGAACTTGTCATATGCTATGAGTCAGATATACCATATTGCATTATTCCAATCTCAATATAGTGACTATGCATGCCCCATTACAATAAATACCATTTGCACTTATGGCATAGAAGATGAGATGATGGTCATTGGCTTTTGTTTTTCATGTGATGATATTGCCATGCTTCCTTTACATGATTTGCACAATTCATCTACTATGCCATGCCATGATCACATTGTACCAAATATGCTTTGTTTTGGATGTTGTCATAATTGTTTGCACCGTATGCATTCCATGAATAACAATGCTCTACATATTTCTTGTGATGCATTACACACTTTGAGTCTCCATTATGCTATACATAACAACAAACCTATCATGATGGATGACATGTTTCTATATCACGCATCTCACTTATTTGAGCATTTGCTATTTTGTGCTAACCAACACAAGCACGTGCGCATCATGATGGATGATGTATACATCTACCACGCACACACAATTTTCCCTTTGTCTTTGTTTTGTGTAGGTACTCACGTATACTCGTCAACCTCTCAATCCCAAGAGTTGACGAAACGAGCTCTTGAGAGCAAAGATGACTTGGGATCCCGTGGACTATCCTTACCACCGCTCTCTTCGCGCAACGACTACGTGCATCTTTCTCATTTGGCTCTCACATGGCTATGGGCTATATACCGCTTCTCGCTTCTTGCTCATTTTACCGTGTTCACCTTGCATGCTATGCTTGCTTCTATGCCTTTGCCATGCAATTGTGACCCTTGCTTGCATCTACCCATGATTCACCATTATGCTACTTCTATGTGTATTTGCATGCTTGGTGGAGATCCTTGTTGCTATTGCCATGTTTATCATGTGCCTCATGCTATTGATGCTATTTTGCTCATATCTTTCCTTCATGCTTGTGATGTGTCTTGTGCATTATTCATGACTACCATTGTCGGCGTTCTGGGAACGGGGGTCCCCAGACTTGCTTGCCTGCGGCCTGCGGCGTGGCTCAAAGGGGGCCCAGCACGACCCATCTTCATCAACACAAGACTCAAGACCCTCGCGAGGGGCCAAGCCTCACGGGACAGACGACACGGAGCTTCCTCAGGCACGGCCTCATCAGGCTGGCTCGCGAGGAGGCGGAGAAATCAAGGCGGGGTACCTCGTGAGGTGCCCGTGACACAAGCCATGACGACTCAGGGCGCCAGGCGGGCGCCAGCCCGCGCAGCGTCCTCCTTTCCTCTTTGGTGCAAAGGGGGCAAGCGCAGCCGCGGAGTACCGAGGCATCAGGCAAAGGTTGCCATTTCGGTGCAACGAGACCAAGACCAAGAGGACTACGAGACGAAGGTCACCGTGGAGCCCAAGACAGCGTCATCACCAGAGCTTTGCGCAGGCGAAGACTGCTTTTGTCAGGATAGTTGATACTTGTTGTCCCCCTTCAAATTAGCCCGCCATTGTTGGCTCCCTTCCCGCTCGATATTTGGGAAGAGGACCAGCGCCTCTATAAATAGGACCAGCCACCCACATAGCAAGGGGCCGGCGAGTAAGAGTAAGGCAGCTAGAGAGAGAGAGAGAGAGAGATAAAGAGAAAGGTGGCTGAACTCCTCCAGCAGTTCATCGCCCCAGCCAAGAATAGACCCTCGCGAGGCTGTTCTTCCTTGTATCATTCATCATCATCAGCCCCAAGAGGCAATCCACCCACCACACACTGGAGTAGGGTATTACACCACAACGGTGGCCCGAACCAGTATAAACCTTGTGTCTCTTGTGCAGTTCTTTCAGTAGTCTAGATCTTTGCGAGACGGAGAGGTAGAAGGCGTAATCTCCGCGCGCACCCCAATGTTCGAACCTTAAGGGTCTGCCGGAACCCAAAATCCGACATTTGGCGCGCCAGGTAGGGGTGCGCCAAAATTCGTCTTCCACCGCCCCATTCTCCTCCGACCGTCGCATCCATGTCCGACGCTCGTCGGGCCCGCACCGAGCGCCGGGCCGCCATCGCTTCCCGCGTCGCCCAGACGGCGCCCGTCGGCGGACGTCCTCGTCGTTCCCCGTCGCCCGCCATCAACGCCGCCACCGGCCCGGCGGGGGGCGAGCAGCAAGCGTCGTCTCAGCATCCATCCGTGCGGCAAGACGGCCGCACCGCTACTCCATCGCTCGCACAAGCTGGTTCTTCGTCCCGCGCGCTCCGCGCCCCCTTGGAGGCTCGAGCTGCGCTCCTCGCGGCAAACGAGCTCCTGCGCTACCGTCCCATCGACGACGTCTACGAAGAGTGGCTCGACCACGTCGCCGAGCTTGTCCGCGCCGCCCGTTCCGCTGCGCCACACCCCGCCCTGCGCGGGCAACGAAGCTCCGGAGGTGTACCAGCTGCCTCCTCTCCAAGAAGACGCCATGGCTCCAAGGCGCGTGGCCCCTGGGCGGAACCCGCTCCGTCAGGTGCCAGCGCAGCAAGAACAGAGCTGCCAAGAAGTCCCTCGCCCGCAAGGAGCTGCCTGGGCGCTCCCTGCTCCGGCACGCCGCGACCCTGCTCCAGCTCCGGCATGCCAAGACCCCGCGCTGCTCCTAGCTGCAGCGCGTGGGGACCCTCAAGACCAAGCTCTCCACCAGCCGAAGCCTTTCGTGGCCACCGCAGGCTGTCGTGCCTACACCACCGAGCTGCGTAGCGTCGCGTGGCCCGGCAAGTTCAAGCCAGACTTGCCTCCTCGTTACGATGGCACGATTGACCCTGCAGAGTTCCTCCAGCTCGATGAGCTGGGCATCGAAGCTGCCAGCGGGGACGAAAAGGTCATGGCGAAATGGTTCCCCATGGCGCTCAAGGAAGGAGCTCGCACCTGGCTCCTGAATCTGGCTCCAGGCACGATCTCTTCCTGGGACCAGATGCGCACCCGCTTCATCGCCAACTTCCAAGGTACTCGCGACCGGCCACCCGCCGTGAGCGACATGCGCCGCATCAAGCAACAACCTGGAGAGACCCTGCAAAAGTACATCCAGCGCTTCAACAGCGCGCGCCTCAAGATCCCCAAGGTGTCCGAGGAGGCCATCATCTCGGCCTTCTCTGATGGTGTGCGCGACATCAAGATGAAGGAGGAGCTGGCGATGCATGAAGACCTGTGCACCTCCCTGGAGCTATTCAACTTGGCGACCAAGTGCGCCAGGGCTGAGGAGGGACGCCTCTCCCTCCTCGAGCTGCCTGCCGCAGACCCAGAGGAGAAGAAGCCCAAGGCCAAGGACGTGAAGCGCAAGGGAGCTGCCGTGCTCGCGGCAGAACCAGACACCAAGCGGGGCAAAGATCTGCCTGAGTCCTCCAGGGGCAGCCGGTACTGTGTGTACCACGACCTCCACACCCACAACACCAACGAATGCCAAGAACTCCGCGCCGTGCGAGAAGGAAGGATCGGTCGTCGTCCCAACTGCGCCGATCGGGGCTACGGCCGAGGAGGAGGAAGAAACGCAGGACGCTGGGAAGACCGCGGCCCGCGCCAAGGGTGGCGCGATCAACCTCGCGAGGATCGCTGGCGAGACCTGCCTCGCGAGGGGGGTTGGAGGGATCAGCCTCGTGAGGATCGCCCACAAGGCAACGCAGGCCTCCCTCCACTGCCGCCTCAGCCAAGGAGGAACGAGGACCGCCATCAAGACGAAGGGGCTGGGGGCTTTCAGGAGCCACGCGCAATCGTCTGCATCCTGGGCGGAGCTGAAGCCCCAGCCTCCCAACGCATCTTCAAGCAGTTTGCCCGCGAAGTGAACGCAGTCCTCCCCAGGCTTGAAGCAATGCACCCTCTCAGGTGGTCGGCATGCGCCATCACATTCAGCTCAGCGGATCAACTCAAGTGTGCGGCCACAGCCGGAGTTCTCCCGATGCTTTGCTCCCCAGTCATCAGCAATGTACTGGTCACCAGGACCCTCATCGATGGTGGGGCAGGGCTCAACATCCTGTCCGTGGAAACGTTCAACAATATCCAAGTGCCCTACGACCAGCTTCAGCCAACCAAGCCCTTCTCCGGAGTCACCGATGGCTCCACGGTCCCGATTGGGCAGGTCCGCCTCCCTGTCACCTTCGGGGCATGCGACAACTACCGCACTGAGCTCATCGACTTCGATGTCGCCCACATCCTCCTGCCATACAACGCCATCCTCGGGTACCCAGTGATGGCCAAGTTCATGGCCGTGACTCACCATGGCTACAACGTCCTCAAGATGCCAGGAAGTGGCGGAGTCATCACGGTGCCCTGTGAAGAGAAGGATGCAGTGTGTTCCCTGGAGCGAGCCTTTCAGGCCGCGTCACTGGAAGACCCGGATCGCGAAAGCAGGAGGCTTCCCGAGACCACCCCCAAGAAGAAGAAGACATCGTCCGGACCGGCCCCTCGGGAGGCGGGCCCCTCAGGGCCCGCATCTGCCCAGGGGGAGCCTCCTTCCATCGCATAGGAAAGCACGCCCGACGCCCTCCTCAGGCAGGGCTCGGGGGGCTCTCCCCTGGAGGGCCACCGACCTAGCCAGGGTCATGAGGGAGGCGCTTGGGCACCACATGGAGGCGTGTTTCGAAGAACGTTTCCCTCAAGAAGGAGCAAGGCAAGGAAGGTCAGACCCACAGGAGTTCGTCGAGAAGGCCATTCAAGAACTACGGGAATCAAGAATCATGAGAGGTTGCCACCGTCTACCGGCTGTGGCTCCCCATCCAGGTGAGGATGGTGGGTTGCGCATCTGCATTGACGTACCAGGGCTCAACCAAGTCGCTATGATGGAGCGCCTCTGGCCCTCGCGAGTGGGGCACTGCGGGGGTCCGCCCCACAGCTGCGTTCGCATGCCTTACGGCTTGCCGAGCGCGGTTGCTACGTGCCAGCGCCTCATGGGGGGCATCATGGAGGCTCAAGAAGACAGGCGTTCCGCAGCCTTGGCGGAGATGGAGATGATTCTCGAAGATCTACCAGTGCCTCCGGAGCCTCCCGAGGCCCCTGGGCCTGGGGGCTCGTGAGGATCGGCTTCCGCAGCCTACCGAGTCTACTGCACCAACACCCCTTCGCCCTCGACACCCTCAGGTGACATCTTACAAGTTTCATTTCCAGCTGGGAGTGCCCTCCCATGGCTGCATCGTTCCCAGGCCGTGTGGGTCCATCCTTGCGGTATGTATCCCTTTTATTTCATGTCGTTAGCTTGCTTTGATGGGGGCGCCCCTCGGGCTGCATCATCCCCAAGTCGCTCGGGCCCGACCCAGCGATGTCTACCTTCCCAGCATCTGTTTGAATGAATCCCCTCCTACGCGGCTAACGTGTTTGATCTAGTTGCCTGCTCAACTGACGCCAACTGACGGAATTGCTCCCACAACGGCACGACGCTTGCGCATGGGTCCGTCCCTGCAACGCCGGCAAACCTGAATGGCTGAGCTCTGGCCGCGGCAGCCCCGCATGGCGCCACCTCGTCAAGCCTCTAGTGCCTCACCTCCCCTCGGAAGCGACTAACGGCAGACTGGTAGTTGTCATGGCAACCTTTTCTTCCTTCTATGATGAGTTTACAGGATCCCCTAAGGGAGTTGCACCAGGCAAGGCCTTCGCGGCGTTCCTTTCACTCTCGTCCGCGCGAACCACTTGCACGTTAAATGGGGGGTGCCTGAGCATCGCGACTCAGGGCTCCTACTGGCTCTCCAGCCCTCACCCTCTGGCCTTGACCACGGCATCGCGACCTGGCATACCAGCGATGGCTGAGACTAGCTCGAGGGCCGGGACCCGAGGACGTAGAGCAGAAAGGGGAGCAAAGGCGGGGGAGAAGGGGCACGCGAGGACCTCGCCGAGCGATTCCGCTCCTGCCAACGCGCGGACCCGACGACACACCAGGAATAATCCCCGACTCTCGAGATAAGTCACCGCCCGAAAGCACCGGCTATCGTAGCACTACCCCCGCACCTAATGCAATTCCGTGTCAGCGACGCCGCTCTCCTTTCTCGCCGAGCGGCGGCTGCTTGGGCGCCAAAGGGGACCTCCTGAGCATCGCGACTCAGGGGCTCTTACCGAACCCCGGGTCTCTCACCTCCTGGCCTTGACCACGGCATCGCGACCTGGCATACCAGCGACGGCTGACGCTGCCTTGGGACTGGGACCTGTCGGCGCAGAGCACCAAGCCCTCGCGAGGTTCGAAAGGGAGAACTGAGCTAAGACGGAATCAGCAACTCGCACAGCTCTACATCAAGGGTTATGTATTAACAAACAGGACTACAGGCACCTTACAAGCCCCCATGGGGTGCATTTTGATTCCTCGCAGGGAACGGACCCTAAGGGATGCTAACTACACGTGCTCCTGCAAGAGATGCCATCATCAACAGTGGGCCGTCAAGCGCCGGCGCCAACCCCATCCAGATCAGAGTCAGCGATGGCCAGACGAGCCCGCCCTACTCCAGGAGTGGCGCCGGCTCGGGGGCTCGTAGCTGTCGTCACTCGTCTCTGGTGTCGCAGAGATCTCGCCGGAGTCGCTGGATCCTCCGGCGCCTTCGTCGCCTGCAGAGCCGCCAGGGGAGCGATCGACGGGCCTAGCCCTCACCATGGCAAGGTCCTGGCCACCTCTCCCAGGGCAACACTCCAGCCGGCGCCCGTTCGCGTCGAAGACCTTGAAGAACATCACCGAAGCGCCATCATACTCCAAGTGGACCGCGAAGACACCTCTTACCCTGCAAACCCGGGCGATCTCTCTCCAGCCACGAGTCATGTAGACCTCGCCCGGAGCAACGACCGCGACCTCTGCCTCGGTCACGAGGGTGCTGCAGCCAGAGCTCCAGGGGCTCCCCCGGCGGGATGATGGAGGCGAAGAAGGGAGGCAGACGGATCCAAGACTAGAGAGGAATGGCGACGTGGAGCACGAACTCTTGGGAGGAGCCCTTGGCGTGGACCGCAGGGGGAACAACCCACACCTTCGTGACCCGTTGGCGCCGACGACGACGCTGACCGCGGGGATCGGCATCGACCCCTTTGAGGCCCTCGACGTGGGCATACAAGGGAAGCGGGAACCCCGGCGGAGCCTGCTCGCACCAAGGCCTCGACACCACCTGACGGTCCTCCTCATCCCGGCCGCAAAGGGCGAGCCGTTTCTTCGGCAGGAGCAGGTCTGGTCCCTCTCGAGGGGCCTTTCCCTTATCCCCTGCAAAGAACTGGCGGATCGGAGCCATCATGGCAAGACGGAGCAAGGATCAGGAAGAAGGAGAAGCAAGGAGGGATGGACTGGAAGGGCACGCGCAGTTCTGTACTTATAGCCGGCGAAGGCCAACCGCCGGTCTCCACGATCACAGGTAATCATGACACGATTTGCATGCAGGGACTTGTCCAACTCGCGCGATCACCAAAGCGTCGTGGTGAAGCGGAGACGCCCACGTCCCATCAACCGCCACGCGGCGCCCAAGGCCACAGGCTGTTAGGGCTCGCGGCGCTTTGCCCTTGCCCTTTCGCCTCTCGGCACGGCCAAGTCCGGGCGCGCCTTGGGCCCGGGGGCTACTGTCGGCGTTCTGGGAACGGGGGTCCCCAGACTTGCCTGCCTGCGGCCTGCGGCATGGCTCAAAGGGGGACAGCACGGCCCATCTTCATCAACACAAGACTCAAGACCCTCGCGAGGGGCCAAGCCTCACGGGGCGGACGACACGGAGCTTCCTCAGGCACGGCCTTGTCAGGCTGGCTCGCGAGGAGGCGGAGAAATCAAGGCGGGGTACCTCGCGAGGTGCCCATGACGCAAGCCATGACGACTCAGGGCGCCAGGCGGGCGCCAGCCCGCGCAACGTCCTCCTTTCCTCTTTGGTGCAAAGGGGGCAAGCGCAGCCGCGGAGTACCGAGGCATCAGGCAAAGGTTGCCATTTCGGTGCAACGAGACCAAGACCAGGAGGACTACGAGATGGAGGTCACTGAGGAGCCCAAGACGGTGTCATCACCAGAGCTTTGCGCAGGCGAAGACTGCTTTTGTCAGGATAGTTGATACTTGCTGTCCCCCTTCAAATTAGCCCGCCATTGTTGGCTCCCTTCCCGCTCGATATTTGGGAAGAGGACCAGGGCCTCTATAAATAGGACCAGCCACCCACATACCAAGGGGACGGCGAGTAAGAGTAAGGCAGCTAGAGAGAGAGAGAGAGAGAGAGAGAGAGAGAGAAAGGTGGCTGAACTCCTCCAGCAGTTCATCGCCCCAGCCAAGAACAGACCCTCGTGAGGCTGTTCTTCCTTGTATCGTTCATCATCATCAGCCCCAAGAGGCAATCCACCCACCACACACTGGAGTAGGGTATTACACCACAACGGTGGCCCAAACCAGTATAAACCTTGTGTCTCTTGTGCAGTTCTTTCAGTAGTCTATATCTTTGCGAGACAGAGAGGTAGAAGGCGTAATCTCCGCGCGCACCCCAGTGTTCAAACCTTAAGGGTCTGCCGGAACCCGAAATCCGACAACCATTTGCACACATGACATACTTAACATGATTCCTTCTAGTACGTTGCATCTTCGCACTACTAGCTTGCTTGCCTTGATTCATATGATTGCTTGCTTTGTTGCATCACCCATGTTCCATTATTACTTGCTTTCTTGGGTTGATGACGTATATGTTCATGCCTCTCACATGATACATCTTGTGATGCATGCTTGCTTGCGCCTATTCTATTTGGTTGTTCTCACATCATATGCCTCCATACTATGAAATGCTCCCTTGTCCTTCATTATGATGAGCATGATGCATCCACTTGTTGGGTATTTTACCGCACGAATGATAGGTTTTCCGCTAACCTCATTTGTTTTTCCGAGTGTTTGTCATGTTCTTTCGTGTTGAAGGATTCACAAGGCGATACCGTCATGACACAATTTGGTCATGTGAAGGCATACACAATGTGCAACACCAACATTTGCGAGAATCTCCTAAAGGTGAACTCTTTCCCTTTGAGCCATCCTCAAATATGCATATTGGATGGGTCACTCTTTCATTGTTGTTTCCTTCTTCTTGTCTACATGTTACATCTATTGGATGGAGGACCGACATTGGACATGGAACCCATGGACCTTCAAGTTGAGGAGCGCTCGAATTTATTGGATGCACCTTCGAACCTCCACTCATGCCACGGCATCGAGCATTGGTATACCAACACCTCCATATTTGTTGATTGTGTTCACACATGTCATGCTCGATGGACATATCATACACATGACAAATTTGCATATTATGCATGGATTGACTCACATCATGATTGCCTTGTTGCATCTTGTATTCCCATGTCATCCATGATATATGAGCTTGTGCATTTCATTAGCAAATTTGTTGTGATATACCTTGATGGCATATTCATACATCATGATCTTATTGCCTATCATCAATTGCATGATCACATCACATTGAGCATCCATTACCATATTCATGCTATTGATAAACCGTCTCACTATGACATCATTTTACACCGTGGTTGCATTGATCACATCCATAATACATTTGTGTGCACAATGATTACATTTCCTCCCATGAATGCTTTGCATCTCATTCTAGATCATCTCGATAAGCTTCATGCGCTTTGTCATGACCAATCTTGCCGCATGGACTCATTCTTACATGATGGACACTTTGTGTGCGCTAACCATTGTATTTCCGAGTGTTGCTTGTGTTTGCTCTTTTTGCATGTCTATCACTCCGGTGACACCTTGGACTACTTGGATTGCGCCATGTCTTCAACTTCGTCCAACTACAAGTTCGTCTACGACAACCGTTTCCATGGTGATGAGGATCACGATCCGAGGTCGGATCTTTCCCAAGGGGGCAGATGATGCGGAGCATCCCACGTTCATCCCCATGTACACTCCCACTACTCTCCAAGCCCCAAGTGGACATATGACGAGACCTCGAACAAACGCCATTGGACACAAGGTGAACTCGCTCCTCTCCAAACCTTCACTTCCCACATGTGAGACATGGTTACTACCTTAAATATATGTGCTATGCATGACCAAGAACAAGGAGGAAGACCATGGATAAGACGACGAGGACACCAAGTACAAGGACCAAGAGAAGAAGTTGCCCGAAGCTACAGCCACCAGACGACCAGCCCAGCCCGGACGTCCGGCCCTTGAAGGTCACAACAGCCCAAGGAAACCAGGCCAGCAAATGCTAGAGCGGTCGGACGTCCGACCAGGACCGGACGTCCGACAAACTCCAGGCACCGGACGACTGGCCCCCTCCGGACGTCCGACCAAAGCGCACCCGAGCCGAATCTACGGAAGTCCGAAGAGCACCAGACGTCCGGACCTTCCCGAGCCTCCAGACGATCGGAACCCTCCGGACGTCCGACGCCTGCCTGCGCACAGTGTATTGGACCGAGTCCATGTATCCCCCACTTACCCCTTCGTGGCCCATGACTATATATACTCCTCCACCTCCTCCTAGTTAGGGTTAGCGTTGTGATAGCTCATTTGAGAGATAGAGCTACGCTCATCCATATCGGATCTACTCCTTGAGAGAGACCGCGGCCCCTCTTCGGAGAAGATCCACCTTTGGATTCAAGACCCCTTTCTAAGGGAAGAACCCCTTGTGGATTCAAGACCTCCTCACGGAGAAGAACCGGCTACCTCTTGTATCGTCCGTTGTTGACTTTGGATCTTGTATCTCCCTTTGTGTTCATGGATCTAGTGCATGTGTGATCATTCTTGTTGGTTTCAGTGTTCTCTTGTGTTCCCCTCGTGATTTTCCCCTTGTTTCCCTCCTCGTGTTCTTCGTGCTCATCACGGGATTCGCTCCTTTCATGAAAGATCGGGCTATAGGGTTCCTACCCTACATCAGATAATATCATCAACATATATTTGGCACACGAATAATTCATCATCATAGGTTTTGGTGAAAAGAGTTGGGTCAAGTGAACCAGGTTTGAAGCCTTTCTTCATGAGGAATTCCTTGAAAGTATCATACCATGCCCGAGGGGCCTGCTTGAGGCCATAGAGGGCCTTATTGAGTCTGAAGACTTGGTCAGGATGCTTTGGATCTTCAAAACCTAGGGGTTGAGCAACATATACTTCTTCCTCAAGCTTACCATTGAGGAATGCACTTTTCACATCCATTTGATATAAGATGATATTATGATGGTTAGCATAAGCAAGCAATATGCAAATAGCCTCAAGTCTAGCAATAGGTACAAAAGTTTCATCGAAATCAATTCCTTCAACCTGTGTGTAGCCTTGAGCTACAAGTTGTGCCTTATTTCTCAAGGCCATTTTCATCTTGCTTGTTGCGGTAGATCCATTTGGTGCCGATGATATTGTGCTTGTGTGGGTCTGGTTGCTTGACAAGTTCCCAGACATTGTTGAGCTCGAATTGATGTAGTTCCTCTTGCACTGCTTGAATCCACCCAGGCTCCAGAAATGCCTCATCTTCTTTGGTGGGATCTGTGATAGAGACAAAAGCGAAGTGCCCACAAAAGTTAGACAAATGTGAAGCCTTTGAGCGTGTGAGAGGACCTGGTGCTTTGATGTCATTGATGATTCTCTCAATATGCACTTCATTTGCGATGCAAGGATGAGCGGGTTGACAATGTTGAGTGGGCTCAGCATTTTCTTCAGAACTATTTTCTTCAGGTGCATCAGCATGATGTTCTTCAGGTTCTGGAATGACTTCTTCAACAGATTCTTTGGTAGGAATGACATCCTCAGTAGCCTTGAACTTAAAGGATTCCTCAGGTGACATTATTTCATCTAGAACATGAGGTAGGTGCTCTCTTTGCGAGCCATTAGTTTCATCGAACCACACATCTGCAGTTTCAACAACCTTGTGGTGATAGGTGTTGAAGACTCTGTAGGTGTGTGAGTCCTTTCCATGACCAAGCATAAAACCTTCATGTGCTTTCGGTGCACATTTAGAACTGTGATGAGGATATTTAATCCAACATTTAGCACCGAAGACTTTGAAATAACTCACATTGGGTTTCTTGTCAGTGAGGAGTTCATATGGGGTCTTTTCGAAGAATTTGTGAAGATGTACCCTGTTGATGATGTGGCACGCAGTGTCAACTGCCTCAGGCCAGAAGCGAGGAGGCGTCTTGTATTCATCGAGCATAGTGCGAGCCATCTCAACAAAAGTCCTATTCTTGCGCTCCACGACACCATTCTGCCGAGGAGTAGCAGATAACTCGTGAGTAATACCAAGTTGATCAAGATACACTACACCACGACACCACAACAGCGACATGCATCTGTTGGCATAGTTGTACATTAGCGACACATTATCTATCTGAAAGAACGCCGACACACCAATTGTCGACATTGTTTAGTTGATAGACACTCTATCCATCGGTAGTCACAAACATTTCCCTATATAAATTGTGTCGGCATATGTACCTTTTGCGGATAGATTATGTGTCGACGATGCTCTTCAACGGAAAAAGTGTCGGCGTTTCTCACATCCAGCCCACCAGTTTCCATGCGTGGGCCATGACCCAAGTATTGAGAGGCTACAGCCGAGCGTGCGAGCGGCCCAAATCCCAGATATTTTCCAAGTCACCACGCTCCTCTGAACACAAGCACACTATCTCACCCTGGCCACACACAAGCATAAACCTAAATCGCACACCAGCCGCCGCCACCCTTCCTCTCCGTCGATTCGGTCATGCCGCTGCACGTCCCACCGTCGCCCGCGGGGGCCTGCGCCACCCGAAGCTCCCGTCCAGCCCGCAGTGCAGCCCCACCACCAGCAGCCTGAGGTGAAGCCCGTCGTCAGCTCATCCGGCGACCGACGCCGCGTCTGCCGATTTGGTCGCGCCGCTGCGCCTCCACCGCCAGCGGCGCCACGCGGCCACCCGAAGCTCTTGCCTAGCCCGCGGTGCATCCCGACGTGTCGCCCTGGCGATGGACGACCCGCCCACCGATTTGCGCCGGTGCTTCTCCGACTGCCATTAGTCCCCCCCAAAGCATCCTTACACCCTGTGCTTCCATCCACAGCCAAGGAGCCGCACAAACCCCTGCATCCCGAGGTGCCAGGCAGCCGTCCCTCTTCCACCTCCGGTGATGGCTCCCTATTCCCCCTTGTCCTGCCCTCCTTTAAATCCAACCGTTGCATCCTGTATGTATTCTTTTATGTGATTCCTCATGATTGTGTGATATTTCCCATGAGATCTTCCTGCTTTAGCATTGAACTGAATAATATCATCTCTGCAGCGTCTTCAATTGAATCTATTTACAGAGGGAAAACTCCACAAGAGGCTTCTGAAGCTTGGTTAACACCTACATGAGGTCAGAATAGTAACAGACTGAACTTATTATCATGTTTTCATGGCACAGTCTCTATATTGATAGGAACAGACTTAACTTATTGATTGACCTTGACCTATTTGTGCAGATGGTCATCTTAATTATTCCATCATTACCCTTAGTTTTGAATGAAACATATTGTTTATCATTAGCTTGTAGTTCTAAAAAAATTTACACTTGAACCTTAGCTCATGTTGCAAATTTAAAATAATTACAGTACAGACATCTGAAACTAAAACGATACATTTTTTGTGTTGTAGCCAAATATATTTTCCTACAACAGTTTGGCTTATCTTTGTTGTTTGCTTATTTTGAATTTCCCTGACATGACCAACCTATAACTCGTATGTGCCGCTGGATAAGGCCATGTCTTTCGTGGGTGGTGCTTGGCTGATTTGTACATGGATACTATTAAAGAATGGTACAAACATACTCCCTCCGTCCCTAGTGTCAAAAACGTCTTACATTATGGGACGAAAGGAGTATATCGTAGGCAATTGTGATCAACCTCTAATTTTCTACGAAGGAAACCCGTTATACTTATTTAATTCGCCTAGTCATGATGTGGCAACGATTCATGCTCTTCTCTGCCAAGGTGCCCATGGTGTGTCTTATTTGAATTATACTGCATGACATTCATCCTCATCTCCTCCTCCATGTGCGTCGCTGTCTCCATGCTCCACCCCTTCATGATCTAGCAGGGTCACTGGATCTGTTGCTAATGTGGCTATTGGCGAGCTCCTTTCCTCCAAGCGCGAGGCTGCTGAGGGAGGGGCCAATGTTACCTTCTTTTTTTTGTCCTGCATGTCCATCAACCTGCCCACAGAATCATGACACGTATAAGCTCCAAACTCTGCCAACTAATTTGCACAACAATGTAATTAATGGTACACCAATTAAATGTTTTTTTGCACTACTTGTATTGATGCTACTTCTCTTTCAGAATTTTAGTCACGTGCTTCTATCTATCTATATATCAACTAATGGATTCAACTCTCATGCCCCAGGATTATGAAAGGTTGATCCAAGCTAGCTTCAGAAGGAGCTCAAGGCATACAGGAAGACCGAGGACGAGGCGATGAACACACTTTTGAACACTACCTCCATTTCTGTGCAGTTTCTCTCAAGGTCAGCTTAACCAATACCATTCTGAAAATCATGCTGCATATATTCGCTTCTCGTCAATTCACAAAAATAAACAAAACACGAACTTACAGATGCAAGCTGAAATGTTGGTGATCAAGAAGAACAGTCCTGTGAATGGCATCATCAAGCTCATCGAACAGCATCACATCACAAACCATGTCATGGGAACATCTTCCTTCTCACCGTGTGTCCAGATCAAATACCGCTTCATAACAAGGATTCATCTATAAACATGCACATCAAAATTGCCCGCAGACTTCTATATATATATAGGTAAATACTGATTTTTTTAGGTAGGAGGTCCTATTCTTTAAGGATCCATTTGATCCACTTGTTAATTATAAATACTGATTTGTGCACCAAATTTCAGTCATGCCTTGTTCCAACTGAGGCATCCCTGCACTATGCATATACGTGATTTTGTTTTACTGCTAGCAATGTGTCCCATTTATTTTATACTTCTTAGATGCTCACCTTAAACTGGTGCACATAATTTTCACTAGTCTGGTCAGTATAAATGACATGTTTGACAACTACGTTTCATTCTTTTTTGATAGAAGCTGGTATATGCCAAGTTGCCAACCTATTTTACCTTGTTCACTATGTGACTTCCTTTGTATAACCTATCTGTCTGAATACCATTTGCACAAATCTCTCTGCATGAACTTGCTATGCTAGGTTGTCTTAGTACCATGTGTTTCTTAATGACATTTGAAGTGCAGGTTACATCTGATCTCTAATGCATTTGCATTGTAATATTGTAAAGTAATCAATTTTGAAGGTGTTCTTAGTATTGGGCAATTTCTTATAGTTCAATCTTTACTGATCTTACAAATTTAGAATAATTGTAGTATAGACATCTGAAACTAAAAAGACTCATTGGTTATATACAGGCACTAAGATGTGATAAATCATGATGGCACACTATCAACTTATATAAGTTCCTTGAGGGTAAAAGCAAGTAATGAACAAGGTACTAGCTTTCTATCCATTCTTTTCTTTATTCCGGCGTGAACTATGTTGTCCTCCCTGAAATGGTGAAAAATGTCTATATAACCATGTTATGCATGATTTTTCTATGTGTGTAACATTTCAAGGGCAACTTCTTAGCTCAACTGATGGCTGGATGTCCTTTATTACAAGCGTGCATGCTCTAACCATTTGTTCTTTCTTGTCGTGATGGAAGATGTAACACCATTTACTTGCTAGGTCACTTTCTTACATTTTCTAAACAGAATCATTCGAGTTTCAATTCTAAATCAGATTTGCTTACTAATGGATATCAATAATTATGCTAGGTCTGTGAATAGTTTAGTGGCTTGTAGATGAACTGAGCGCCTGTAGTAATTAAATGGACTATAGATGAACTCAGAGCACATAGTAAATGGCTGGCATGATTTTATTATAAATTGTGTGAAGATCATCCTAGCAATTACTCACACTAGAAAATGCCTAACTAGAGTGCATCTATTGAACCAAGATGCATGTGCAACCATATGGTCTTCGAAATGGCTTTTTTTTTACCAAGTGCATTTCCTGCTATCACACATATGACTGATGGTACATGTACAAGTGCATATCTGATTATTTGATGGTTGAGGACCTTCAAATACAAATCTGTAAAGTTACAATAAGAACCATATTTGTTATGCCTTGGAACAGATCCGAGTCAATGAGTGCATAATTTTTCTAGTAAGGCATGTGATAAACTAGTTGCTAGCCTGACTTTTGTTGGTGCTTTGTTAAGGATATCTTCTGTAACCAAATTATTTGTAGTACATCTTCTATTTTTAGATCTTTGGGATCAAAGGCAACTCACAAATTTGAACAAATTATCATTTCTAATATTGCTCAAACATGTAAGTTCTTTTGCAGCGAAATGGCACATCCAGAAGTTGATACAAGATGTTTTGATGGTCGGTTTTGTTCATAACATGCTTGACACATTTTGTGGATATGGAAGTTGATGTCAGCTCGGTGATCGAAGGGATTTGGTCTCTTCCTTAATATTTTGTAGTAGTCAAGTGATCGAACAATTGGGTCTCTTAGGAGCCTAGCCATCATATTTTGTAATAGACCATGTCTTGTATGTCAACTTATTTACTTATTGGTTGTAGCTGACTTGAGTGTAGCAAACTACTGAATCTTCTATATATGCTTGAATGAATCTATTAATCAATGGTATGTTGTGATGAATCGAATAGTATGTTTTGTTTGTATATGTATTGCACACTGAACATAAATTTAATATTATGAATGTCATTTCATATTAAAATATGGTGCATTTGCATTTGTGCTGAAACGTAGAATGCTAGCAGCAAATGTGTCGGCAAAACTATTGAGCGTCACACTATCTGTCGGTGGAGCATGCTAATAGATGAACTGTCGGCATATCAATGGGTGTCATAGTATATGTCGGCATAGCACACTGTCAGATGAACTGTCGGCATAGCACTGTCTGTCGGCGTACAAATGTCTGTCGGCGTATACCTCACCAAGCCTGTCATAGTATGTGTCGGCAAAGATTTATCTGTCAGGAAAGACCTTTCCCGGCAGGACTATAGGCGACAACTCCTTTATGTCGGTAGAAGTCTTTGCCGACACTAAATGTGTCGCCTTAGGTGACATATACCGACACATTGTTTGATGCTGTTTTGAGTGTCGTGGTGTAGTGATAGTCATCAAGACCAGTATTCTTGAACTCAGTTTCATTGTCACTTCTAATGTTCTTAATCTTCACTCCAAAGTTTGTTGAAGCCCTTGAGGAAAAATCATTTGAAGACCTCCTGCACTTCAGTTTTGTAAGTGATGATATGCATCCATGTGTAATGAGAATAGTCATCAACAATAACAAAGCCGTATAAAGATGCAGCATTGGTGAATGTGGCATAATGAGTAGGGCCATAGAGATCCATGTGAAGCAATTCAAATGGACGAGTGGTAGTCATGATAGTCTTTGAGGGCATAATGAGTAGGGCCAAAGAGATCCATGTGAAGCAATTCAAATGGACGAGTTGTAGTCATGATAGTCTTTGAGGGATGCTTGGCCTTGGTCATCTCTCCAGCTTCACAAGCTCCACACAAGTGATCCTTGAGGAATTTCACACCCTCGATGCCAATGACATTCTTCTTCTTCGCGAGTGTGTGCAAGTTCCTCATGCCAGCATGACCAAGTCGTCGATACCATAGCCAGCCTTCTGAAGCTTTTGCAAGTAGACATGTAGGAGGTTGTGGTCCTGTAGAGAAATCAACAATATACAAGTCTCCTCTCCTAAAGCCTTCGAAGACTTTGGAATTGTCAGCTTCCATGATCACAACACAACGATACTTGCCAAAGACAACAACCATATCAAGATCACAAAGCATTGAGACAGACACGAGGTTGAACCCCTAAGGACTCGACAAGCATGACTTTGTCCATGTGTCGATCCTTTGAGATCGCAACCCTACCTAGACCCAATACCTTGCTTTTGCCTTTGCCAGCATAGGTGATATTCTTCAGATGCGATGGAGATAAAGCAGTGTCCATCAATAGGTTCTTGTCACCGGTCATGTGATTTGTACATCCAGTGTTGAGGACCCACTCAGTGGCTTTGGGTTGATCATCCTGTAGATGAATTAGTGCATCTTACAAACTCATATACTTCATCAGTGAAGAATATGATATCAATTTCATGGGATCAATTTCATCAAGCAATAGAACAGATATAGCGGTAGGAGGACATGAGAAATGGAAATTCATTTCTTCATGATTAGCTTGCGCCCTTTCAAGCATATTCAGGTCTCCGGCAAATTCTTCAGACGTTTAAGTTCGTCTGGAGACCTGACCCTACATAAGAGATTAGTTCTTTTTCTTCACCACCCACATCTAAAGGGGTGGCAAAGAGTTCATCATTCTGCGAGCTCCATAAGAAAAAGGTGGCATAGAAGCCAATCCACTTCGTTTCACATAAGAGAGGTTAGAGTAGGCATATGAATAAGTTGAGAGATTCCTCAAGGACTTATGGACATAATGATTGAAAGAATAATGCACATATTCATAGCCCTTAGATCTTTCCCGCGAAACAGAAGTGTTAGCACGATGATGTTCATATGAGGATCTGGATCCATATGAGGAATTTGATCCACGTGAGGAATTTGGTCCATATGAGGACTTGGACCCTTATGAAGACTTTGGTCCATAAGAAAAATTTGATCTAGGGTTCCTATTATTCACAGGTGGTGTCATGATGCCATTCACCTAAAGACTTTCAACACACCTTTTGGGAACCTAGATTTTCTTCATAGGGGGACCGCTCCTGCAGTTAATGCCAACATATCTAGCAAATACTTCACCATTTTGATTTTTGAATAGTTTATAGTTGGAGTCAAATGACTCATCAGAAGAATATGAAGATTCACATGTAAAGCCAGATAAAGTGGATGGATCAATGGGAGGTCCCTTTGAAGCAACCCATGAGGTTTTGGGATACTGCTCAGGTTTCTAGTAGGTCCCATCAGCATTGAGTTTCCTCTCAAAGTCAATACCCTCTTTCCTAGGGTTCCTGTTGAGGATCTGCTTTTTAAGCACATCACAAAGAGCTTGATGCCCTTTGAGGCTTTTGTACATGCCTGTCACATACAATTCCTTCAGCCCTGCATTGTTAGTGATACTAGTAGCATCCTCAGATGAGCAATTTATGATAGCAGAGACAGTTGAAGAATTTGCAGCAATAGAAGCATTTGAACTTTCAGGTGAAGAATTAGCAGATTCACGTTCAATGCACTTCAAACATGGTGGAATGAATTCAACCTGAGCAGAACTGATCTGTTGAGCAAGCAATGAATCACGTTCCTTTTGAAGATCTTCATAACTCACCCTTAGCTGCTCAAGATCTTGCTTTCTTTGAAGAAATTCATAAGAAAGTTTCTCATGATCAGATAAGAGATTATTATGATGACTCTAAAGGTTATCAAACTTAGACTGTAGTCTTTGAAGATTATCAGTTTGATCCATTTCTTCACCCAACATATCATCGCTTTCATCTACCATGTTTTGAACCTTTTCCAAAGATTTTTGTTGCTTTACAGCAAGAGAAGCAAGCTTGGTATAGCTGGGTCCAAATTCATCACTAGATTCATCATCACTAGACTCAGATAAGTAACATTCAGTTACCTTGGCACCTTTTGCCATGAGGCATGGTGCAGAGGATGATGATTCAGGGTCGAAAGTCATTGTCTTGAGCGATTACTTGAAATCTTCAAACCAGGGATCATGACGAGTTCAATGACCTTCATAGACATCAGAGAGTCGGTCCCAGATAAGCTTCGAATGGCTGAGATGCATGATATTCCTAAACTGATTTCGGGACAAACAGGAGTAGATGTTGTCCCTCGCCATGATGTCAAGTCGAGTGTACTTGTGAACATCATCAGCCTCCGCCATCTTGCAAAGATCGATAACCCCAATCTCAGTGACGGTCCATAGCTTGATGTTCATCTCCATGAGGCACTTCTTCATCATTGCCTTCCACTTGGGATAATCATGACCGTCAAAGATAGGGCATGTCACTTTCTTCATTCATGCGGTCGATATAACTAAAACTCCAGGCGGTTAAACCGAAATCACACAGAACAAGGGAGTACATTTCTCTGATACCAATTGAAAGTGTGTCATACCGGCTAGAGGGGGGTCAATAGGTGATTCTTACAAATTCTTCACTAAGGAATTTCAGGGTGAGGAAATTCCTAAGCAGCAAACTACTTAGCAGCAGAATAAGTACTCAGATGCAAGCATAACAGAGTAGTAGCACAGTCATCATGATGAAATGAAAACAAGCACAGAGTACAAGTAGCGTAAGCACAGGATAAGCAGGCTAAAGACAAAGTGACTAAAGAATTAGGATTGAGGAAATTGAGAAAGTCTTCAATCAAAGTCTTCAAACAGTAACGATCAAGTACTTCTACACATAGATGAGGAAATGAAAGGGTTGAGCAAATAGAACCAGTAGCTTCATGAAGACAGTGATTTGGTAGACCAGTTCCAACTATTGTGATAGTCATACGTCTGGCTGGAGCGGCTAGGTATTTAAACCTGAGTACACATAGTCCCAGATACACAGTCCTCACCGTATTTAAACCTAAGGTCACACAGACCTCGCCCAATCACTCGTGATAAGTCTTCAAGTGACTTCCAAACCTTCACAGACTCGATTACTCGCTGATCCACAATTTCCTCTTGGATGCTCTAGACCATGACGCCTAACCATCTAGAGAATGCAAAGTCCTCAAAGGTAACAAGTGTCGGTTCCACACAGGAACAATCTCTTCAGTGATGCTCAATCACTTTGGGTTTCTAGGTGTTTGGGATTGGGTTTTCCTAACTTGATGATTTTAGCTCAAAGTCCTCGGAGGATGGGATGCTCTCAATTGACAAGTGCCAGTTTCTCTCGGAGCACCCAACCAACTAGTGGTTGTAGGGGGCGGCTATTTATAGCCTAGGGAGCAGCCCGACATGATAAGACATAAATGCCCTTCAATGATATGACCGTTAGGTGGGTAGATATTTTGGTACAGCTGGCGCGTAGCACAGCAACGGTCGGAAATTTGAGTATCAAATTCCTCAGGGCTATCATGTTCCTCACTTGTAGGCTATCCGCACTGGCGAATAACTAACTCCTTAGCCAGAATAAATTCCTCAGAGACCAGAAGATCTTCGTCTCTGTCACTGAAGAAATTGACTGAACTGTATGAGATTTTCAATGGCTCCACTCGAAAGGATAGGGTAGGTGTAGGATTTTGGGATGAGCATCACTTGGAAACTTTTCCTTAGTTTTACCTCGACCCTCTTTAACAGTACGGTGTTTCCTATGACTCAAGAATGAGAAAAAGAAACTACAAAAACAAAAGTCTTCACGCTTCAAAATCCTCTCATGAATATCAAGTCTTTAGGGTCACACCAATTTCTTCACTTTGAAAGTCTTCCGAAGGCCAAAGTCTTCAGTTGAAGACATTCACTTTTAGGGGTCGACTTTCTCTCTAAATTTGAAACTCCTTATAGACTTAGAGACATGTGTACACTCACAAATGCAATAGTCCCTTAACCTATAAGTCTTCAATACACCAAAATCACTAAGGGGCACTAGCTGCACTTACAATTAGCATTGTTGACAGATTGCACTAGCGACATTACGGACCCTAGGCCTCATTTTCAAGCATTGCAATATTGTTTGTGCTCCTTTTATCAATTGCTACCTTGCTGTTTTTATTGTTCCTATTACAAAAATCAATATCTACTATCATTACTATGCTTTTATCACCATCTCTTCGTCGAACTAGTGCACCTATACAAATTACCATTGTATTTGGTGTGTTGGGGACACAAGAGACTTTTTATTATTTGGTTGCAGGGTTGTTTGAGAGAGACCATCTTCATCCTACGCCTCCCATGATTGATAAACCTTAGGTCATCCACTTGAGGGAAAATTGCTACTATCCTACAGAACTCTGCGCTTGGAGGCCCAACACGTGTCCACAAGAATAAAGTTGCGTCGTAGACATCAAGCTCTTTTGTGGCACCATTGCCTGGGAGGCTAGGTAAGCGACACTCACATCCCATCAACGATGCTCTTTTCTGGCGCTGTTGCCGGGGAGGTGAGTGCTTGAAGATATATCTTTAGATTTGCAATTGAATCTTTTAGTTTCTTGTTTTATCACTAGTTTGGTTTATAAAAGAAAACTACAAAAAAATGGAATTGAGGGTTGCATCATATTATTCATCTTTATAATGTATTTCGTGAAAATGATGGAAAGGAAAATTGTACTCAACTGATAGAAGAAGAATTCAATAGAATGTTTCGTATAAATGATGAGCATGATTGTAATGTTGTTAGTATGAATTCTTTGAATATCAATGATGCTAATGATATGCAAAGCCATAAGTTTGGGGATGCTATGTTTGATGAAGATGATATTTTTAGTCCCCCAAGATTTGATGTGCAAATTTTTTATAATGATTGCATGCCTCCTATTTATGATGATAATAATGATGAAAGTGGATTTGGAGAGGTCATGCCGATGAATCCACCATTTTGGATGAGGCTTCAATTGACTATGATAACAAGGTTGCTATCTATGATGATTATGGTGATAACATGTATGCTATAAAGAATAATGATAACCATGTAACTTGTCATCATGATTTAATTTTCACTCCCATGATAGTTATTTTGTTGAGTTTTCTCCCACTACTATTGATGAGAATAAATTTTCTTATGTGGAGAGTAACAAAATTTCTATGCTTGTGCATCATGAAAAGAATGATTTATGTGATAGCTATATTGTTGAATTCACTCATGATGCTACTGAAAATTATTATGAGAGAGGAACATTTGCTTGTAGGTATTGCAATAATATCGAGTTTCCTCTCTATGTGTTGAAAATATTGAAGTTATGCTTGTTTTCTTCCTATGCTAGTTGATTCTTACTCCCATAAATTGTTTGCTCACAAAATCACTATGTGTAGGAAGTGGGTTAGGCTTAAATGTGCTAGTCATATGCTTCATGATGCTATCATTGTGTTTCAATTTTTATCTTTTATGCGAGCATCGTTAAACTCATCATGCCTAGCTAAAAGGCATTGAAGAAAAACGCTTGTTGGGAGACAACCCAACATTTACCCCTACTGTTTTTGTGTGTTCACATGATTAAGCTACTGTAGTGTAACGCCCTCGATGCGACTATATCTCCCACGTGTCGAGGCACGACTTAGAGGCATAGGCGCATTGAAAGCAATGTCGCAAGTCGGGAAATCATCACACATCCCATGTACATAAATAATATAAAGGGGAATAACATAGTTGGCTTACACTCGCCACGTCACATCAAAGTACATAAATAACATCCATCATACAAATCACTCATGGCCCGACTACGACGCCAAAATAGAAAAGACCCCCAACATGCGACAAGGCCCTGAATCTAACCCCAAATAGGCACCACTACTGATCATCAGGAAAAGACACATAGTAACGCTGAGAGTCCTCGTCGTACTCCCACTTGAGCTCGAGCGCGCCATCTGGAGCTGTATCATCTTTCCCTGCATCTGGTGTAATAGTAATCTGTGAGCCACAGGGACTCAGCAATCTCGCACCCTCGCGATCAAGACTATTTAAGCTTAATAGGTAGGAAAGGGGTAATGTATAAGTGGAGCTGCAGCAAGCAACTAGCATATATGGTGGCTAACTTATTCGCAAAAGAGAGCGAGAAGAGGAGGCAAAGCACGAGCGAGAAACTAGAGAGCAACCTGCGCAAACATAACTCCAACACCGTGTCCGCTTCCCGGACTCCGCCGAGAAGAGGCCATCACGGCAACACACTCAGTTGATTCATTTTAATTAATTAAGGTTCAAGTTATCTACAACCGGACATTAACAAATTCCCATCTGCCCATAACCGCGGGCACGGCTTTCGAAAGATCAACCCCTGCAGGGGGTCCCAACTTAGCCCATAACAAGCTCTCACGGTCAACGAAGGAATAGACCTCCACCCAAGACACACCGATCAGACTCGGTATCTCGGTACAACAAGATGATTCGACAGGTCAAAACAAGTCCAGCAACACCGCCCGAATGTGCCGACAAATCCCGATAGGAGCTGCACATATCTCTTTCTCAGGGCACGCTCGGATAGGTCAAGCTACGAGTAAAACCAACCCTCGAGTTTCCCCGAGGTGGCCCCGCAGGCTGCCTGGTTCGGACCAACACTCAGAGGAGCACTGGCCCCGGGGGGGGGGGGGGGGGGTTAAAATAAGATGACCCTCGGGCTCCGGAAACCCAAGGGAAAAAGAGGCTAGGTGGCAAATGGTAAAACCAATGTTGGGCATTGCTGGAAAAGCTTTAATCAAGGCGAACTATCAAGGGGTTCCCATTATAGCCCAACCGCGTAAGGGATGCAACAATCCGGGAACATAACACCGATATGACGGAAACTAGGGCGGCAAGAGTGGAACAAAACACTAGGCGAGAGGCCGAGCCTTCCACCCTTTACCAAGTATATAGACGCATTAAGATAACTTAGCAATATAATGATATCCCAACAAGTAAATAAATGTTCCAACAAGGAACGGCTCCAATCTTCACCTGCAACTAGCAACGCTATAAGAAGGGGGCTGAGCAAAGCGGTAACATAGCCAATCAACGGTTTGCTAGGACAATGGTGGGTTAGAGGCTCAATCATGGCAATTGGGAGGCTGACAAGCAAGTGGTAGGCATCGTAGCATTGGCAAAGCAAAAGAGCGAGCAAACTAGCATAGCAAAGATAGTAGTGATTTCGAGGGTATGATCATCTTGCCTGCACAGTTGTCAGAGTTGGCTGGATCCTCAAAAGCAAACTCAACGGGCTCCTTGTTAGCGAACTCGTCTCCCGGCTCTACCCAACAACACAAACAAGCAACAAGGATACAATCAACCACGTGCAAGGGCAACCAATAAGATGCAAAGATGGTATGCTATGCGGGATGCGATGCGGGATGCAAAATGCAAGACGTGACAGGAAATGCATGAACCTGGCCTCAACTTGGAAAACCAAGTGTGCCACTGGATAGAGGGGAAGAAATCCCCTGAAAATGATATAAAGATCATAGGAATCGGAGCTACGGTTTGGAAATGGCAAGCGTTTTACGAAACGAACCGATCTGTGATATACAGCAAGTAGGCTCCTAAATGCAACGAAATGAACATGCTACAGCCACCAAACATGAAAACAAACTGCATGGCAGGGATGTACACAAGATGATTAACAAATCACTAGGACTGAGCCATAGGCAAATTCATCCGTTAAGGGGTTCAAACAAGCATGGCAAAACTGAATAAGCAAAACAGATTTCAGACTTAGCGAAATTAACGCTAGTCTGGAATTTCAGACCACGATGCTCTCTTCGGAGCAGCAAAACAACATGAAACATAACCTGAACATGACAAGTAAGAGCATGGCATGGAGCTACTCAACAAGCTTAACAAAACACCCAAAATGACCTGGGGCCAAAAGGGTTCACAAAATACTCTACCGAGCACACGAACATAGATGAAACACAATCGGTTTTCAGACTTAGTGAAAACTGAGACATGCTGAAATTATAACTCACGGAGGCATGTAAACGAGCTCGATTCACTCACTATGGTGCAATTCATGGCAAGGCAAGCATATATCCAAAAAGAAGGCACAAAATTCTAGCTAGACATGGCAAGAACAATGGCATAGCATGCATGCATCACTAGCAATGGCACCGGCAAAATCGCAAGAGTTGACGATCTGCCCAAATACACAACTATGCAAAAGTTGAACTCGATTGAGTCAACCTAGGGTGCCCCAACATAACAAGTAAAGACATGGATGGATAAAGTACAACAAGCATAACAAATCACTCTTACTGATCATCCTCAAAAGAGGCACGGATCACTAGGAAACAAGCTGGACATATAGCATCATGAGCTAAAACATCCCAGACTTAGTGAAATTCACTAAGTCCCTGAAATCAGCAAACTCAGGTACCCCTCTTGGCAAGCTTGCACAAGACACCACACACATCCTAAAAATTCATGGGTGCCACCTCTGGAAAGAAGACAAAGCTTAACAATTCATCCCAAAGGGGCACAGGCATATCATGCACACAATAATCATGGCAAAAATGACAAAAGTCAATGATGAGCTAACGGATCTGCAATTTAACTCACGATGCCTCCTTCTAACAGCATTTTGGGCATCAAGATGAACTCAAATGCAAATGATGCAATGGAGTGAAATGATGTACTCGTCGAGACAAAGATTTTGATATATTATACGTCCAAAACGAGCTACGGATGCGGAGATAGGAGCAGTCAAAGAATGCATAAAAATATGGAGATTAGGGTTTGGGGGAGAGGTCAACCGGATCTAGATCCAGATCCAGAACACTGTTCACGCGCGCGAACCGAGGTCGGCCGGAGAAGCTCGCCGGAGTTGTCGGGGAAGACGCCGGAGAGGTAGATCGGGCCAGCCCTGGCCGGATCCGGCGGCGGAGGTGGCGGCAGCGGCCG
This sequence comes from Triticum monococcum, assembly GCA_034509565.1. Taxonomy (NCBI): domain Eukaryota; kingdom Viridiplantae; phylum Streptophyta; class Magnoliopsida; order Poales; family Poaceae; genus Triticum; species Triticum monococcum. The sequence continues at coordinate 141,631,455 of CM067841.1, read as the reverse complement.
ACGGGGACCTCGGGGCGCGGGCGCGCGGGCGAGGGGCGCGCGGGGCGGCGGTGGTTGGTGCGGCGGCGGGGCGCCGGCGAGGAGGAGGGCGGCGGCCGGCCGGGCGAGCGGCGCCGGACTTGGGAGAGGCGACGGCGCTGTGGAGGCGCGGGGCGCTCGGGCCCGCGGGGGCCGGCGATGGGCTTCCCGGGCCGGATGGCGGTGGCGGCGGACGTGGCCACGTGGCGGCCTGCCACTGGTACGGGGCGGCGGCGCGATTTGTCCGGCCGGGTCGGACGTGTCCGGCTCGGCGCGGGGATTTCTTAGGGTTTCGGAGGTGGAAGACGACCCGAAAACGGAGGGTCTTTAAATAGGCATAGAGGGAGCTAGGAGAGTCCAAATGAGGTGCGGTTTTCGCCCATGTGATCGTGATCGAACGACTGAGACGATGGAGCAGATTTTGGTGGGTTTTGGGCCAAATTGGAGGGGTGTTGGGCTGCAACACACACGAGGCCTTTTCGGTCCCTCGGTTAACCGTTGGAGTATCAAACGAAGTCCAAATGACCCGAAACTTGACAGGCGGTCTACCGGTAGTAAACCAAGGCCACATGGCAAGTCTCGGTCCAATCCGGAAATGTTTAATCCCCACACACGAAAGAAAGCTAGAAATGGCCACCGGAGGAGAACAAAGCGCCGGAATGCAAAACAGACAACGGGGAAAATGCTCGAATGCATGAGATGAACATGTATGCAAATGCAATGCACGTGATGACATGATATGAGATGCACGAAAACGAAAACAACACACGGAGACAAAGACCCGAACCCGAGGAACAAATATAACTTAATACCGGAAACGACAAGAGTTGGAGTACAAATTGGGAAAGTAATATCTGGGGCGTTACATGTAGTAATCATGTTTTGTAGCTTTTGTTTCAATAAAGTGCCAAGTAAAGCCTTTGGGATAGTGTGGACGATAGTTGATTTGATTCCGTGCAAAAACAGAAACTTTTGCGCCCAGTAACAGAATTGATCTGCTCTGCTGGAATGTGATAAATTCTTGAATTTTTTTACAGATTATTGATATACAAATTTCCCATATTTTCCTAATGTTTTACAATTTTTGGAGTAGCAAAAGTATGGTTGTTGTCCAGATCATTACAGACTGTTCTGTTTTTGACAGATTCTGTTTTCAATTCATAGTTTGCTTGTTTCATAATTTCTATGGATTATATTGCTCAATATAAATTGTGGAAATTGTGAGTTATAGTAGGAATTGTGTGAGAACAATTAAGAATATTGTATTTGACAGTACCCAAGGGAAATGGTTTGCTCTTTATCATACTATAAGCTATCTCACGAAGTTCCGTTAAGTTTTGTGTGACTGAAGTTTTCATGTTTTGGGTGAGATATCAATATGAGAGGAACAAGCAGTGATAAGACCCTAAGCTTGGGGATGCCCAAGGCTCCCCAAGTTAATATCCAAGGAAGATCCAAGGAAGATCCAAGCGACTAAGCTTGTGGATGCCCTCCCTCTTTCATCTTCAACATTATCGATAACCTTACTTGAAGCTATGTTTTCATTCGTCACATGACATGTGTTTTGCTTGGAGCATCATTTTATTTTTTTAGGATTTGCTTGATATTATTTAGAATAATATTTTGAAGCTTTCTTGTCAATTAAAATTCCAAGGATAGCCTTTGCCATGCTTATTTTGCAAGTCTACATGTTGCTGTTTCAAATCAGAAAGTTTACTGTTGTTGCAAAAATTCCCTAGAAAAGTCAAATTGTGATAAAATGTTGAATTTTTTTGGACAATAAGCTCTGATAAATTTTATACAGTGTGGTAAATTTTCATAATCTTTGGAGTTAAGGAAGTATTGATACTCTTGCATTATTTACAGACTGTACTGTTTTGGCAGATTGCTATTATGTTTGCATTGTTTGCATATGTTTGCTTATGTCATGATTCTATTTGAGGATAGGAGTATTAAATATGCAGAGGCATTTAGTATGCAATGTTGAATAATAATTTTAGTGATTTGGTACAGTAGAGAATAATAAGGTTTTTGCATTGGTTTGTAGTAACTTATCTCACGAGTTCTTGTTGAGTTTTGTGTGGATGAAGTTTTTAAGATTTAGGGAAACCGTGATATAAAAGGAATTAAGGAGGCAGAAAAGCTCAAGATTGGGGATGCCCAAGGCATCCCAATATAATATTTCAATAAGTCTCAAGCATGTAAGCTTGGGGATGCCCCGGTAGGCATCCCACCTTTCTTCATCAACAATTATCGATTAGTATCGGTTGATCCTAAGCTTTTGCTTCTTCACATGATGTGTGCTATTGTTGGAATGTAATATTATATTGTTTTGCTTGCTGCCTTAATAAAATACTTAGATCTGAAAGTTTTTAAATAAGAGAGAGTCCTCAAATAGCAACCCATTTACATAACTACTCGCTTGATCTTCACTTATATCTTTTTGGAGTAGCTTGTCATTTACTCTTGTGCTTCACTTATATCGTATGAGTAAATTGTTGAATGAATTGAATATCATGAAGTTGAAATTATATGTTCATATCATGCCTAGTAATAGCTTCACATTGGGTTTAGAAAGTGAAATATTTTGAAGCTTGACAATCACAATATTGGTCATACAAGCAATTCACGAATGATTAGTAGCAGAAAGAGAACTTTCACATGCAAATACACTATCTTGGAAATATTTTGTGATTGTGAGCCCCCATCAAAATATTATATGCCAAAATTGTTGACGTTGGACAAGGAAGACAACGTAATGATTTATGTTTTTTCATATTCACATAGAAGTTATATTGTCATAGATCCTTCAACATATGGTGCTTGCCCCCCATCTTTGCTAGCCAAAAAATTTGCACCAAGTAGAGATACTACTTGTGCATCCAAAAACCCTTAAACCGAATCTTATTTTCAAGAGTCCACCATACCTACCTAAGGATTGAGCAAGATCCTTCAAGTAAGTTGTCATCGGTGCAATAAGGTAATAAAAATTGCTTCTAAAAAGTGTTAGATCATTTAGTGTAAGAGAAAATTGAGCGTTGTACAAACTTGTGATGGCAAAGAATAAAAGTGACAGACTGCATAATAAAGGTTGCTATCCTAAGGGGCAATATAATGCGACGTTCTTTTTGTTGGAAATATGCCCTAGAGGCAATAAAAATGATTATTATTATATTTCCTTGTTCATGATAATTGTCTATTATTCATGCTATAATTGTGTTATCCGGAAATCATAATACATGTGTGAATACATAGACCATAACATGTCCCTAGTGAGCCTCTAGTTAACTAGCTCGTTGATCAACAGATAGTCATGGTTTCCTGACTATGGACATTGGATGTCATTGATAATGGGATCACATCATTAGGAGAATGATGTGATGGACAAGACCCAATCCTAAGCATAGCACAAGATCGTGTAGTTCGTTTGCTAGAGCTTTTCCAATGTCAAGTATCATTTCCTTAGACCATGAGATCATGTAACTCCCGGATGTCGTAGGAGTGCTTTGGGTGTACCAAACGTCACAACGTAACTGGGCGACTATAAATGTATACTACAAGTATCCGCGAAAGTATCTGTTGGGTTGACACGGGTTGAGACTGGGATTTGTCACTCCGTATGACGGAGAGGTATCTCTGGGCCCACTCGGTAATGCATCATCATAATGAGCTCAATGTGACCAAGTGTTTGGTCACGGGATCATGCATTACAGTATGAGTAAAGTGACTTGCCGGTAACGTGATAGAACGAGGTATTGGGATACCGACGATCGAATCTCGGGCAAGTAACGTACCGATTGACAAAGGGAATTGTATACGTGATTATTTGAATCCTCGACATCGTGGTTCATCCGATGAGATCATCGAGGAGAATTTGGGAGCCAACATGGGTATCCAGATCCCGCTGTTGGTTATTGACCGGAGAGTCGTCTCGGTCATGTCTGCGTGTCTCCCGAACCCGTAGGGTCTACACACTTAAGGTTCGGTGACGCTAGGGTTGTAGAGATATTAGTATGCAGTAACCCGAAAGTTGTTCGGAGTCCTGGATGAGATCCCGGACGTCACGAGGAGTTCCGAAATGGTCCAGAGGTGAAGAATTGTATATAGGAAGTCCAGTTTCGGCCACCGGGAAAGTTTCGGGGGTCACCGGTATTGTACCGGGACCACCGGAAGGATCTCGGGGGTCCACTGGGTGGGGCCACCTATCCCGGAGGGCCCCATGGGCTGAAGACGAAGGGGAACCAGCCCCTGGTGGGCTGGTGCGCCCCCCATGGGCCTTCCCCTGCGCCTACGGTTGGAAACCCTAGGGGTGGGGGCGCCCCACCTGACTTGGGGGGCAAGTCCCCCCTTGGCCGCTGCCCCCCCTTGGAGATGGGATCTCCTAGGGCCGGCGCCCCCCCATGGAGATGGGATCTCCTAGGGTCGGCGCCCCCCTAGGGGCCCTATATATAGTGGAGGGGAGGGAGGGCAGCCGCACCCAAGTCCCTGGTGCCTCCCTCTCCCCTCATAACAGCTCTCCCCTCTCCCTCTCGTTGGAGCTTGACGAAGCCCTCCCGAGATCACCGCTGCTTCCACCACCACGCCGTCGTGCTGCTGGATCTCCATCAACCTCTCCTTCCCCTTGCTGGATCAAGAAGGAGGAGACGTCTTCCCCAACCATACGTGTGTTGAACGCGGAGGTGTCGTCCGTTCGGCGCTCGTTTATCGGTGATTTGGATCACGACGAGTACGACTCCATCAACCCCGTTCTCTTGAACACTTCCGCGCATGATCTACAAGGGTATGTAGATGCACTCCCCTCTCCCTCGTTGCTAGATGACTCCATAGATTGATCTTGGTGATGCGTAGAAAATTTTAAAATTCTGCTACGTTCCCCATCAGTGGTATTAGAGCTAGGTCTATGCGTAGTTTCTATGCACGAGTAGAACACAAGTTATTGTGGATGTTGATTTTATCAATTTACTTAACGTTACTAGTCTTATCTTGATTCGGCGGCATCGTGGGATGAAGCGGCCCGGACCGACCTTACACGTACGCTTACGTGAGACTGGTTCCACCGACTGACATGCACTAGTTGCATAAAGGTGGCTAGCGGGTGTCTGTCTCTCCCACTTTAGTCGGATCGGATTCGATGAAAAGGGTCCTTATGAAGGGTAAATAGAAATTGGCATATCATGTTGTGGTTTTGGCATAGGTAAGAAACGTTCTTGCTAAGAAACCTATAGCAGCCATGTAAAAAAGTTGCAACAATAATTAGAGGACGTCTAACTTGTTTTTGCAGCATGTGTCATGTGATGTGATATGGCCAAAAGGATGTGATGAATGATATATGTGATATATGAGATTGATCATGTTCTTGTAATAGGAATCACGACTTGCATGTCGATGAGTATGACAACCGGCAGGAGCCATAGGAGTTGTCTTAATTTATTTATGACCTACGTGTCAACATAAACGTCATGTAATTACTTTACTTTATTGCTAAATCGTTAGCCATAGTAGTAGAAGTAATAGTTGACAAGACAACTTCATGAAGACAGGATGATGGAGATCATGATGATGGAGATCATGGTGTCATGCCGGTGACGACGATGATCATGGCGCCCCGAAGATGGAGATCAAAAGGAGCGAAATGATATTGGCCATATCATGTCACTATTTGATTGCATGTGATGTTTATCATGTTTCACATCTTATTTGCTTAGAACGATGGTAGCTTAAATAAGATAATCCCTCACAATAATTTCAAGAAAGTGTTCCCCCTAACTGTGCACCGTTGCGAAGGTTCGTTGTTTCGAAGCACCACGTGATGATCGGGTGTGATAGATTCTAACGTTCGAATACAATGGGTGTAAGCCAAATTTACACACGCAATACACTTAGGTTGACTTGACGAGCCTAGCATGTACAGACATGGCCTCGGAACACGGAAGACCGAAAGGTCGAACATGAGTCATATAGAAGATACGATCAACATGAAGATGTTCACCGATGATGACTAGTCCGTCTCACGTGATGATCGGACACGGCCTAGTTGACTCGGATCATGTATCACTTAGATGACTAGAGGGATGTCTATCTAAGTGGGAGTTCATTAAATAATTTGATTAGATGAACTTAATTATCATGAACTTAGTCTAAAAACCTTTGCAAAATGTCTTGTAGATCAAATGGCCAACGCTCATGTCAACCTCAACTTCAACGCGTTCCTAGAGAAAACTAAGCTGAAAGATGATGGCAGCAACTATACGGGCTGGGTCCGGAACCTGAGGATCATCCTCATAGCATATGTCCTAGAAGCACCGCTAGGTGCAACACCCATCCCAGAGAACCAAGACGTTATGAACATTTGGCAGTCGCGTGCTGATGATTACTCCCTCGTTTAGTGCGGCATGCTTTACAGCTTAGAACCGGGGCTCCAAAAGCGTTTTGAGCAACACGGAGCATATGAGATGTTCGAAGAGATGAAAATGGTTTTCCAAGCTCATGCCCGGGTCGAGAGATATGAAGTCTCCGACAAGTTCTACAGTTGTAAGATGGAGGAAAATAGTTCTGTCAGTGAGCACATACTCAAAATGTCTGGGTTGCACAACCACTTGTCCCAGCTGGACATTAACCTCCCAGACGAGGCGGTCATTGACAGAATCCTTCAGTCGCTCCCACCTAGCTACAAGAGCTTTGTGATGAACTACAATATGCAGGGGACGGTGAAAACTATTCCTGAAGTATTTTCAATGCTGAAATCAGCGGAGGTGGAAATCAAAAAGGAACAACAAGTGTTGATGGTCAATAAAACCACTAGTTTCAAGAAAGGCAAGGGTAAGAAGAACTTCAAGAAGGACGACAAGGGAGTTGTCGCGGCCGGTAAATCAGTTGCCGGGAAGAAGCCAAAGAATGGACCCAAACCTGAGACTGGGTGCTTTTATTGCAAGGGAAAGGGACACTAGAAGCGGAACTGCCCCAAATACTTAGCGGACAAGAAGGCCGGCAACACTAAAGGTATATGTGATATACATGTAATTGATGTGTACCTTACCAGTACTCGTAGTAGCTCCTGGGTATTTGATACCGGTGCGGTTGCTCATATTTGTAACTCAAAATAGGAGCTGCGTAATAAGCGGAGACTGGCGAAGGACGAGGTGACGATGCGCGTCGGGAATGGTTCCAAGGTCGATGTGATCGCCGTCGGCACGCTACCTCTACATTTACCTATGGGATTAGTTTTAAACCTCAATAATTGTTATTTAGTGCCAGCTTTGAGCATGAATATTGTATCTGGATCTCGTTTAATACGAGATGGCTACTCATTTAAATCCGAGAATAATGGTTGTTCTATTTATATGAGAGATATGTTTTGTCGTCAAGCCCCGCTGGTCAATGGTTTATGATAAATGAATCTCGACCGTGATGTTACACATATTCATAGTGTGAATACCAAAAGATGTAAGATTGATAATGATAGTCCCACATATCTATGGCACTGCCGCCTTGGTCACATCGGTGTCAAACGCATGAAGAAGCTCCATACAGATGGACTTTTGGAGTCTCTTGATTTCGAATCATTTGACACGTGCGAACCATGCCTCATGGGTAAAATGACCAAGACTCCGTTCTCCGAAACAATGGAGCGAGCAACCAACTTATTGGAAATTATACATACTGATGTGTGCGGTCGAATGAGCGTTGAGGCTCGCGGTGGCTATCATTATGTTCTCACTCTCACTGATGACTTAAGTAGATATGGGTATGTCTATTTGATGAAACACAAGTCTGAGACCTTTGAAAAGTTCAAGGAATTTTAGAATGAGGTAGAGAATCAACGTGACCGAAAGATAAAATTCTTACGATCAGATCATGGGGGAGAATATTTAAGTCACGAATTTGGTATGCACTTAAGGAAATGTGGAATCGTTTCACAACTCATGCCGCCTGGAACACCTTAGTGTAACGGTGTGTCCGAACGTCGTAATCACACTCTATTAGATATGGTGCGATCTATGATGTCACTCACTGATTTACCGCTATCATTTTGGGGATACGCTCTAGAGACAGCTCCATTCACTTTAAATAGGGCACCGTCTAAATCTGTTGAGACGACACCGTATGAATTATGGTTTGGGAAGAAACCTAAGCCGTCGTTTCTAAAAGTTTGGGGATGCGATGCTTATGTCAAGAAACTTCAACCTGAAAAGCTCGAACCCAAGTCGGAAAAATGCATCTTCATAGGATACCCTAAGGAAACCATTGGGTATACCTTTTACCTCAGATCTGAAGGCAAGATCTTTGTTGCCAAGAACGGGTCCTTTCTGGAGAAAGAGTTTCTCTCGGGAGAAGTAAGTGGGAGGAAAGTAGAACTCGATGAAGTACTGCCTCTTGAACCGGAAAGTAGCACAGCTCAGGAAGATGTTCCTATGGTGCCTGTACCGACTAGAGAGGAAGCTAATGATAATGATCAAGGTACTTCGGATCAAGTTGCTACTGAACTTCGAAGGTCCACAAGGACACGTTCCACACCAGAATGGTATGGCAACCCTGTCCTGGAAATCATGTTGTTAGACAACGGTGAACCTTCAAACTATGAAGAAGCAATGGCGGGCCCAGATTCCAACAAATGGCTTGAAGCCATGCAATCCAAGATAGGATCCATGTATGAAAACAAAGTATGGACTTTGACAGACTCGCCCGATGATCGGCGAGCGATAGAGAATAAATGGATCTTTAAGAAGAAGACGGACGCGGATGGTAATGTTACCATCTATAAGGCTCGACTTGTCGCTAAGGGTTATCGACAAGTTCAAGGGGTTGACTACGATGAGACCTTCTCACCCGTAGCGAAGCTGAAGTCCGTTCGAATCATGTTAGCAATTGCCGCATACTATGATTATGAGATATGGCAAATGGACGTCAAAACGGCATTCCTTAACAGCTTTCTTGAGGAAGAATTGTATATGATGCAGCCGAAAGGTTTTGTCGATCCTAAGAATGCTAACAAGGTATGCAAGCTCCAGCGCTCCATCTATGGGCTGGTGCAAGCATCTCGGAGTTGGAACATTCGCTTTAATGAAATGATCAAAGCGTTTGGGTTTATGCAGACTTATGGAGAAGCCTGCGTTTACAAGAAAGTGAGTGGGAGCTTTGTAGCATTTATCAAATTATATGTGGATGACATACTTTTGATGGGAAATGATATAGAACTTTCGGACAGTATTAAGGCCTACTTGAATAAGTGTTCTTCAATGAAGGACCTTGGAGAAGCTGCTTACATATTAGGCATCAAGATCTATAGAGATAGATCGAGACGCCTCATAGGTCTTTCACAAAGCACATACCTTGATAAGATATTGAAGAAGTTCAATATGGACCAGTCCAAGAAGGGGTTCTTGCCTGTATTGCAAGGTGTGAAATTGAGCTCAGCTCAATGTCCGACCACGGCAGAAGATAGAGAAAAGATGAGTGTCGTCCCCTATGCCTCAGCCATAGGGTCTATCATGTATGCCATGCAGTGTACTAGACCTGATGTAAACCTTGCCGTGAGTTTGGTAGGAAGGTACCAAAGTAATCCCGGCATGGAACACTGGACAACAGTCAAGAACATCTTGAAGTACCTGAAAAGGACTAAGGATATGTTTCTCGTATATGGAGGTGACGAGGAGCTCGTCGTAAAGGGTTACGTCGGCGCTAGCTTCGACACAGATCTGGATGACTCTAAGTCACAAAATGGATACGTGTATATTTTGAATGGTGGGGCAGTAAGCTGGTGCAGTTGCAAGCAAAGCGTCGTGGCGGGATCTACATGTGAAGCGGAGTACATGGCAGCCTCGGAGGCAGCGCATGAAGCAATCTGGATGAAGGAGTTCATCACCGACCTAGGAGTCATACCGAATGTGTCGGGGCCGATCACTCTCTTCTGTGACAACACTGGAGCTATTGCCCTTGCCAAGGAGCCCAGGTTTCACAAGAAGACCAGGCACATCAAGCGTCGCTTCAACTCCATTCGTGAAAATGTTCAAGATGGAAACATAGATATTTGCAAAGTACATACGGATCTGAATGTCGCAGATCCGTTGACTAAACCTCTTCCGCGAGCAAAACATGATCAACACCAGGACTCTATGGGTGTTCGATTCATCACAATGTAACTAGATTATTGACTCTAGTGCAAGTGGGAGACTATTGGAAATATGCCCTAGAGGCAATAATAAAATGATTATTATTATATTTCCTTGTTCATGATAATTGTCTATTATTCATGCTATAATTGTGTTATCCGGAAATCATAATACATGTGTGAATACATAGACCATAACATGTCCCTAGTGAGCCTCTAGTTAACTAGCTCGTTGATCAACAGATAGTCATGGTTTCCTGACTATGGACATTGGATGTCATTGATAATGGGATCACATCATTAGGAGAATGATGTGATGGACAAGACCCAATCCTAAGCATAGCACAAGATCGTATAGTTCGTTTGCTAGAGCTTTTCCAATGTCAAGTATCATTTCCTTAGACCATGAGATCATGTAACTCCCGGATGTCGTAGGAGTGCTTTGGGTGTACCAAACGTCACAACGTAACTGGGCGACTATAAATGTATACTACAAGTATCCGCGAAAGTATCTGTTGGGTTGACACGGGTCGAGACTGGGATTTGTCACTCCGTATGACGGAGAGGTATCTCTGGGCCCACTCGGTAATGCATCATCATAATGAGCTCAATGTGACCAAGTGTTTGGTCACGGGATCATGCATTACGGTATGAGTAAAGTGACTTGCCGGTAACGAGATTGAACGAGGTATTGGGATACCGACAATCGAATCTCGGGCAAGTAACGTACCGATTGACAAAGGGAATTGTATACGGGATTATTTGAATCCTCGACATCGTGGTTCATCCGATGAGATCATCAAGGAGCATGTGGGAGCCAACATGGGTATCCAGATCCCGCTGTTGGTTATTGACCGGAGAGTCGTCTCGGTCATGTCTGCGTGTCTCCCGAACCCGTAGGGTCTACACACTTAAGGTTCGGTGATGCTAGGGTTGTAGAGATATTAGTATGCGGTAACCCGAAAGTTGTTCGGAGTCTCGGATGAGATCCCAGACGTCACAAGGAGTTCCGTAATGGTACGGAGGTGAAGAATTGTATATAGGAAATCCAGTTTTGGCCATCGGGAAAGTTTCGGGGGTCACCGGTATTGTACCGGGACCACCAGAAGGATCCCGGGGGTCCACCGGGTGGGGCCACCTATCCCAGAGGGCCCCATGGGCTGAAGAGGGAGGGGAACCAGCCCCTGGTGGGCTGGTGCACCCCCCATGGGCCTCCCCCTGCGCCTAGGGTTGGAAACCCTAGGGGTGGGGGCGCCCCACCTGACTTGGGGGGCAAGTCCCCCCTTGGCCGCCGCCCCCCTGGAGATGGGATCTCCTAGGGCCGGCACCCCCCCTAGGGGCCCTATATATAGTGTAGGGAAGGGAGGGAAGCCACACCCAAGTCCCTGGCGCCTCCCTCTCCCCTCGTAACACCTCTCCCTCTCGTTGGAGCTTGGCGAAGCCCTGCCGAGATCATCGCTGCTTCCACCACCACACAGTCGTGCTGCTGGATCTGTATCAACCTCTCCTTCCCCTTGCTGGATCAAGAAGGAGGAGACGTCTTCCCCAACCGTACGTGTGTTGAACACAGAGGTGCCGTCCGTTCGGCGCTCGGTCATCGGTGATTTGGATCACGACGAGTACGACTCCATCAACCCCGTTCTCTTGAACGCTTCCGCTCGTGATCTACAAGGGTATGTAGATGCACTCCCCTCTCCCTCGTTGCTAGATGACTCCATAGATTGATCTTGGTGATGCGTAGAAAATTTTAAAATTCTGCTACGTTCTCCATCACTTTTGCACTAAGGGGTTGAGCATACAAACAAAAAGCGCATGTCAACCTCTGCTTCCCTCTGTGAAGGGCGTATATTTTACTTTTCAGTATTTACTTTTATGCAAAGAGTCAAAGTTTTTCTCTCTATTCCTTTTTATTTTTCTCTTTTAGCAAGCATCATGTGGTGAGGAAAGATCTAGGCACATATATCTAGTTGGATATGGGTAGCATGAGTTATTATTGTTGACATCACCCTTAAGGTGAATACGCTGGGAGGTGAAATTATAAGCCCCTATCTTTCTATGTGTCCGGTTGAAACATTTTGCTCATGTGTATGTGGTGAGTGTTAGCAATCATAGAAGACTATATGATGGTTGAGTATGTGGATCTCTTACTTAAACTCTGTTGAATAAGTTAAATTACAATTGCTTGGTGACTAAGAACATAGGTTGTTGAGTTTCAAGAGAATTCATTGTTTGAACCTTAACATGTGAATTGGTTGCTACTTTAACATGAGAAGTTTCATAAGAAAGAATTGCTGTTATGATGCTAGGAAAAGTGATTGAAATTATCATTGATCAAACTTGTGCACTTTGCTAGCATTCACACTTCATAAATTATTTCTTTTATCATTTACCTACTTGAGGACGAGTATGAATTAAGCTTGGGGATGCTGATATGTCTCCAATGTATCTATAATTTATGAAGTATTCATGTTGTTATATTATCATTCTTGGATGTTTTACAATCATTTTATAGCAACTTTATATCATTTTTTGGGACTAACCTATTGACCAAGTGCCCAGTGCGAGTTGTTATTTTTTGCTTGTTTATTACATCGTAGGAAATCAATATCAAACGGAGTCCAAACACCGCGAAACTTTTTGTGGATTTTTTTATGGATCAGAAGACATCTAGTGGGCCAGAGAAGCACCTGGGGGTGCCCTGAGGGGGGCACAACCCACCAGGGCGCGCCTGGGGGCCCAGGCGCGCCCAGGTGGGTTGTGCCCACCTCGGTGGCCTCCCGCACCCCCTCTTGTCCCTATGAATTCCCAAATATTCGAAAAACCCTCGGGGTTAACCTAGATCAGAAGTTCCACCACCACAAGGCTCTGTAGCCACCGAAAACCAATCTAGACCCCGTTCCGGCACCCTGTCGGAGGAGGGAATCATCACCGGTGGCCATCTTCATCATCCCGGCGGCCACCATGATGAGGAGGGAGTAGTACACCCTCAGGGTTGAGGGTTTGTACCAGTAGCTATGTCTTTAATCTCTCTCTCTCTCTCTCTCTCGTGTTCTTGAGATGTCACGATGTTGATGTATCGCGGGCTTTGTTAATATAGTCGGATCATATGGTGGTTTCCCCTCTCTATCTTGTCATGATGAATTGAGTTTTTCCCTTTGAGATTTCGTTGTTATCGGATTGAATATTTTATGGACTTGAGAGCACTTGATATATGTCTTGCATATGAATACTCGTGGTGATAATGGGGTATCATATTGATTCACTTGATATGTGTTTTGGCATTCAACTCACAGATTCCCGCGGTGACATTGGGGTAATCTATGCATAGGGGTGGATGCACGTTCTCGTCTTTTGTTTCTCCGGTAGAAATCTTGGGGCACTTTTGAGGTTCTTTGTGTTGGATTGAGTATTATGAATATGAAATTATTTGGTGTTATTTTACTACGAACTCTTGGATAGGTCGATCAGAAAGAATAGCTTCGAGGTGGTTTCGTACCCTACAAACAATTCTTCTTATGTTCTTCACTAGATAAGAACTTTGGAGTGATTCTTCATCGCACGTGGAGGGATTGTTATATGATCCAATTAGATTAGCATTGTTGAGAGATTGCACTAGCGAAAGTACGGACCGTAGGCCTCATTTTCAAGCATTGCAATACCGTTTGTGCTCCGTTTTATCAATTGCTACCTTGTTGTTTTTATTGTTCCTATTACAAAAATCAATATCTACTATCACTACTACGCTTTTATCATCATCTCTTAGCCGAACTAGTGCGCCTATACAAATTACCATTGTATTTGGTGTGTTGGGGACACAATAGACTTTTTGTTATTTGGTTGCAGGGTAGTTTGAGAGAGACCATCTTCATCCTACACCTCCCACGGATTGGTAAACTTTAGGTCATCCACTTGAGGGAAAATTTCTACTGTCCTACAAAACTCTGCGCTTGGAGGCCCAACATGTGTCTACAAGAATAAAGTTGCATAGTAGACATCAGTACTTTATACCTTTGACACTCTACCTTTCTGCAATGCCATTGATACTTTGTGCAAATACCTGTGGTGTCCAAAATTTGGTCGATGCCACTAACTTTCTCAACCTATAAGGGTTTTCCTACTGATGAATGTATGCTTCTTCTTTAGGTGCACCAAGGGATTGGTGAAATGGCCCTCCAGAGCAGGTAAAGGGCCTCTAGAAGCAGGCGAGCTAACAGTTGGACGTACATCCATGTGAGAGGAGAGACTAGAGACATGCTCGAGCGCCGCTAGCAGGAATGAGCAAAGGGTCTTCCAGAGCCAACAAAGGCCCCCTAGGAGCAGGCAAGCAGACATCTGGCTATACATTCGTGCGAGAAGAGAGAGGCCAGAGACGTACTTAAGCATCACCAGCCAGAATTATCAAAGAGCCATTTGCATCAGGAAAAGGTTCCCTTGGAGCAGGCAAGATGATAACTAGCTTTACATCTATGCAAGAAAGTAAAGGACGGAGACATGCCCGAGCTTTGTCAGCGAGAACAAGCAAAAATTCCCATGAAAAAAGTGGCCCTTGGATCAGGCAAGCTGATAGATGGATCTACATACGTGCGAAAGGGAGAGTTCAGAGCCATGCTCGAGCGTCAAGAGCCTAAATGGGCAAAGGTCCCTTAAGAGAAAAAAGGGGCCGCTTGGAGCAGGCAAGCGTACAGATGGTTGCACATCCATGCGAGAAGGGCTGGAGATGTGCTTGAGTGTCATCAGTGGGAACATGTAAAGATTCCTCTAGAGCCAGCAAAGGCCCCTAGGATTAGGCAAACTGACAACTTGATGTGCATCCATGCAAGAAGAGAGAGAGAGGGGTCATAAACATGGTCGAACATTGCCAACTTGAGCGGGTAAAGGACCATCCGGAGTAGGCAAAGGGCCCCTAGGAGTAGGCGAGCTGATAGCTAGTTGTAGATCCATGTGAGAAGGGAGAGGGAGAAGGTGTGCTCGAGTGTTTCTAGCGGCTAAGCACTCCCCTACAATGACATGACCACTCAAACGTCCAGGAAAGCTAATTCAAATGATTAGAGGGGGGTCACAAGCTAGAGAGGCAAGACCAACAACGTAAACTTCCTCCTCCAGTCTATCAAGGGAACATGCAAATATACCTTGCGGGAAGGCAAAGGGAAAGGAGTGGGAGAGCTTACAACTTGATGTACATTCATGCAAGAAGGAAGATACCAGAGATGTAGCATTGGCAGCAACCAGGTACTCCGCTACAAGGCCATGAACATTCGAACGACAAGCAAAGCAAATCCAAATGAAAAGAGCACGCGACAAGCTAGAGAGGCAAGGGCAATAATGTACACTTCCTTTGGCGGTTTACCAACAGAACGGGCAAAGGGTCCTCCAAGGTAGGCAAAGGGGGCCTAGGAGCAGACGAGCTGAAAGCCAACTGTACATTCGCACGAGCAGAAAGTGGACAAAGAAAGTTGCAGGAAGAACGTCAGACAGGCGGAGGCATTTAGTTGATAATGGCCCACAACAAACAACGACTACAAAGAGCACTTCATCACGGCCAACTGGAAAATAAAGAAAATACAAAAGAAATAAAAAAACAATTTGAGATGCAAATAAATCTATGAAAGAGCAAAATGAAATGAAAACAAAGGGAAGAATACAAAACCGCCCAATCATGAGAAGCATGTCTGAAAAGAAAGTTGCGGGAAGAACGTCAGACAGGTGGCGACATTTAGTTGATAATGGCCCACAACAAACAACGGCTGCAAAGAGCACTTCATCATGGCCAACTGGAAAATAAAGAAAATACAAAAGAAATAAAAGACAATTGGAGATGCAAATAAATCTATGAAAGAGCAAAATGAAATGAAAACAAAGGGAAGAATACAAAACTGCCCAATCGTGAGCAGCATGTTTGATAAAAATGCAAAACGCCTCGTAGTGCGGTTACTGCATCGCACATTTGGGAGGTGTCTGCTGATGACACACAAGTATAAGGGATCAATCGTAGTCCTTTAGATAAGTAAGAGTGTTGAAACCAATGAGGAGCAGAAGGAACCGATAAGTGGCTTTCAGCAAGGTATTCTCTGCAAGTGTTATAAGATAGTTGTGAGAGATAAATTTGATAGCAAGATAATTGGTCACAAGTGACAAGTAACAAAAGTAACAAGGTTCAGCAAGGTGGCCCAATCCTTATTATTACTAAGGACAAGTCGGATGTACTTCTCATAGTGATTTAAGCATTCTCGAGGACACACAGGAATTTCATCTAGTTACTTTCACCATGATTCATTGGCTGACGTTCATTGCTTTGATAAGTTGTTATGTGGGTGGATCGGAGCTAAGGTGTTGTTATGATTACCCTCTGCAAGCATCCGCAAATACAAGAGAAGAATTAAGATAAATCTAAGCATAGCATTAAACAAAAGGATACAAAACAACCCCTTACGGAACAACTCATAAACTGCGATTTAGGTTTCCGTCACTCCCGCAACCCATCATCCACAAAATAACCCCACAATGCCTCCCCCCTAGGCTCAAGCATGGTGAAGTGTCATGTAGTCGACGTTCACACGACACCACTAGAGGAAGAACAACATAACATATCATCAAAACATTGAACAAACACCAACTTTACATGATTACTTATAACAAGACTTATCCCATGTCCTCAAGAACAAATATAAATACTCACAAAGCATAATTGTGTTCATAATCAGAGGATATAAAAATGTGATTAACAATCTGAACATATATCTTACAGCAAGTAAACCAACTAGTGTCAACTACAAGATGTAATCAACACTACTAGCATCCCAGGTACCTATCTGAGGCTTGATATAAAGATTGAATACAAGAGATGAACTTGGGTTTGGAGATGAGATGGTGTTGGTGAAGATGTTGATGGAGATGAGTCCTCCCGCTATGAGAGGGGCATTGGTGATGACAATGGCTCCGATCTCCCCCTCCTGGTGGGAAGTATCCCTGACGGAAACGCTCCACCAAAGAGCAAAATTGCTCCGCCTCGAGACGGCGTTGGTTGATCCCAAAAATCTTCTTTTTATTTTTTTCCAGGGAAAATGGCTTCATATAGTAGAAAATGGGAATCAGTGGGCCTCAGTGGAGCCCATAAGCTCATGTGGCGTGCCTAGGGGGTAAGGCGCACCCCTGGATTGTGGCCACACTGAGGGTCCTCTCTAGTACTTCTTTCTGCAAGTGTTTTTTATATACTCCAAAATAATTATCCATAAATTTTCAGGTTATTTGGAGCTCTGGAGAATAGCTATCTCTACTATAGCTTTTTCATGTCAGAATTCCGGCTGCCGGCAATCTCCCTCTTTTGGTGTATCTTGCATTTTAAGAGAGAAAGGCATTAGAATTGCATCATAAAGTGGAATATAACTTCAAAATAATAAAAATAACAGTAGGAAAACATGATGAAAAATGGGCATATCACCTGCCCAGGCTTTCTGCCCACCTTGTTATTTGCCCACCTTGCTCTGTTTGCCTCGCCACGCGTGTGACGCCTCGTCTACTGGCAAGGAAACTGCTTTGGATTTTCGGCCACCTTCTTGTTCGATATAGTTGACGTGGACGACGTGCAACAAACAAGAAGAAGTTGAAATAAACTCCTGACAAAGGATGAGCCGAGGAACCTTTATTCGATGATGAAAAGAACAAAGCAATACCCAGCACACAACATGCCAACTAAATTTCGAAACAAGCATGCTAACTAAATGCAGTGCATGGAGGCTAAGAGTTGTGAGTACAAGAGCGGCAGGTCAGGCCGATACCAAAATTGTTCACCAACGGTGAAAATTCCGTGATGCCTGGAGGGAACACACAGAGAATCAAGAACCCTCTCAAAGGACTTGCTAACGCAAGGCTGACACCGCCACAACCATGCCAGAATGAATTGAGTTCCTATACAACAACATACTGTTGTAGGTATAATCCCTAAGCACAGACCATACAAACCTTGGAAAAAATTATGTCTTGCAAGGCAACTTGCTCATAAGCATGGAGGCCACCTTGAAAGGTAATTCTCCAGCAAAATTTTCTCTGCGCCAACAGAGTGACGCCATCCCCAGGTAGCTCGATCTCTACCCCCAACAAGCAAAGTCCCGTCGTCAGCAATCTACAAACGTAAGAAAGCACAGTGAAATTAAATCATGCTGCTAGCAACTCTGAAATAGGTATCATAAAAGATACAATGGAACACATTGTGTACCTATAGATCAACAAGAAAATGTAACAAGCTACAACAAGAAATCGCACATGACCACAACACAAGGATGAACAAATAGGAAGAAAAAAGTTGATCAGGCACACAAAAGGCATCAAAATGTACAAAAAACAAAGAAAACTGCAAACCTTAACACAACAAAGCAAACGCTCAGCAATCATGAGGAGAACCTACACAACAAACAGGTTAGACATTAGACATTCGAACAAACATACCACGCACAAATACAAGCAAGATTAGATCTGCCAGTATAAGCAAGTACAACACAATATGGCGGCTAATTAAAGGACAAGAAGGGCCATCAAGAAGCTCAAGTAGTCAAGAAGGCAAGGAACCTAGGGTAGAAAAAACAATCAAATCACACACGTTTAACCAAAAAACACAGATGCACTAGAACGCGCAAACAAACAACCCACCTCGAATAGAAATAGACACGTCCATGAGCAAGTGGAGTGCCATGCCGTTCCTGCCCAAAACATAAGAATGGGAAGGTAAAGAAGACATGGGATCAGACATAAGGTATAGGAGAACCAAACCCGAACATCAACAAACATGGCGGACATACGTGTTGGCAGAAGGTGTGAAGGGACAGTCGTGAAGGAAAGCGCCGCGCAAAAAAGAAGATGATATAGGGAAATGGAGGGGACTAAAAGGAGTGCATCACCCTTGTAGCACAACATGAATGGACGACAACACAACCAAGAAGCAACAACATGCGAGTTGCTAACATGTGAGACCAGGAATATAGGAGCCCAGGAATAGCGAGGGGGGAACTGGCGCAAGCAACCAAACAGAAGTCGACCCCAACATGGAAAAAGTATCATCCGGCAATAGAGGGAGAAAATAGGAATATCACCCTCCAATTGCCTCCAAGATTGCTCCCTAGGGTTTAGCCCTGCAACGACCCCACATACATCATTACGAACCTAGCAACGCGAGTACATCGTTTACCCAGCGGACTGGATATACAACTGCCACAACCAATTGCAGTATGAAGAAAGCGTGTGCAGAATGACAAACCAGAATAAAATCGCCCCACAAGGACGTGGTGCAACAAGAGAAAAGATCATCGCAGCCTAATGGCGCAAGAGCAAAAAAAAGGATGCTTGCCCATCACAAACCAAGTCGAATGGAACTTAGAAACTAGTCAAAATAGAAAGAGAAAGAAATGGGCACACACCAATACAAACAGAACAGTCACGCTGACAAGAAAGAGAAGGGAACACGATTAAAACCGATCCAGGCCCGATGCGCTGACTAGAAACAACCAGGTAAGAACAACAACATGACACTTTATTACAGCCGAAACCCCAAACGAGGCATATACTCATAATAGGAACCACATGAGCAGAGCGAAATCAAGCGAACCGACCAGATAATTCTGGGACCGGTGAAGGGTGCGATTAGAGAGCACGTGCATCACATGTACACATAACGCACTAGCCGGCCAGACCACATCGTCGAGAAGCTAGACAGACATTCCAAAACACGCCATCCAGCCATGAAACACGACAGCAAGAGGTCGTGCCACAACCCGACACCCACCCGACAGGACACAAAGAAAACGGGGCAGAGCAAAACTATCGGCCGGTCTAGGGAAGAGCACGATTAGAGGGCACATGCAACGCACAAGCACACAGAACAAGCCAGTCGGCTAGACCACGGTGTCCAAAAGTCAGGCACACATTCCAAAACACATCATCCAACAAGGTGTCGCGACGACAAGAGGCCGGGTAGCCAAAGCACCTCTGCATCCGAACGATACCAATAGGTGAAAGCACCCCACAAGGACCAAAACATGCAAGCCAACCATGAGGGCCATCCAGCCAGGGGTCACGACGGCAAAGCCAGACGACCGCGAGGGCCATTCAAACGGGGGCATGATGACAAGAGGCCAGGTAGCCAAAGCCCTTCACACCGGGATGAGACCAATGGGTGAAAGCGCCCCACAGGAACCAAAACATGAGGGCATGAGGTCGGGCAGATAATGCCCCTCCGCATCCAAACGAGCAACGCCCCCATCAGACCCCACCACCTAGAAAAGGAAACAGGCCGACCTGGCGGCCGACATGCCCTCACCCGGTGGATGACCAACCTGGTTCAGTTGGCGCATGCGGACGCTCACAGGCCAACCTCACCCGACGCATGCGGAGCAACACATGAGACGGTGCACGTAGGCACAACAAAAACCACAACAGAAAGGTGGCCCCTTGCGTGTCCGCGATTGAGACGTCATGGACTCCCGAGGAAATCGACTGGGTGCGGAGCGCTCCGGGAAATCGGATGGCTTGGAGCGTGCCAGATAGGCATCGGCGCGAGGCGCATGTGTAATAGGCGGCACGGAGGGCACTCACGAGTGTCGATACCCTGAGGAGACGGGTACTCCAACATCATTTATAAGAGTAATGTCTCCATTCTGGCGAGATATTTTCGGGCACCACCTCTCTCTATTGTTCTTGAGGACCCCTTCTTAGGTCGTAAGATTGGTGGCGAATCAATCGTTAACACAAACCAATTGACAAACCACTAATTTTCCTCACTCATGTTCCAAAATAGACTAAGATGGTGTCAGTAAAAGTACGATCCACTATGTTAAATATTTTCATCTAAAGATCACTCAATTGGATTGATGATTATCTCAGTGACATGACAAATTTATGTACGGCTTCGGTACACTCCCCCTCACAAAATGTATAAAGGGCAGTATGGTCCTTTAACATATCATACACAATTTGCTGTATATATACGAATGTATTTAGCCTGGGCGTCAATACAGTGTCATTTTGTTTCTTTCGTTTTATTAAACTTCAAAAGGTACATGTTGTGCTACGAACCAACACCAGCCACCTCTAATCATTAAGCCGGTAACCACTACGATACTAAATTGGTTGTGCCATAAAACTTCTTTCCTCCTACTTATCGAGTATGACGCTAATAAAAAAACACGCATTTTCCATCTGATTATTTTTTCAGTTTGGCCGTTTTTTTTTGTTTTTTCCTTGTTTCTTAATATTTTTCTTCCTATACTTAATTCACCAAACTTTTTAAAATTCGTTAACTTTTTCAAATTTGTGATTTTTTAAATGAACTTTTTATGAACTCATGACCTTTTTTCAAATTCATGATTTTTTTAGTCTTTGATTTTATTTCAAATTCATGAACTTTTTTGAGTCTTCGGTTCTATTTCAAATTTGTGAGCTTTTTAAAAATTTCATGAGCACATGGAACCTTTTTTCAGTGGTTTTATGCTTGCAACCAAACACAATGTGTACAATTTGGTACGTTCGGTAGGCCGGAAGGGCAAGTTTTGAACCATTTTTTTCACCTCTGAACTCACTCAATTTTGTCCACACCCTGGCATCACCATGGCCAGCATGCATGTTGGTTTCTAACATTTTATGTTTTTTTTCTATATTTTTTTGGTGAAAAAACCATAAAACACAAGAACGAATTCCTTCAAAGCTTGCATGGGGAATAACATTGGGCATGCCCAACTGCTAGCAAAATTTGTTGTCATTTATATTTTATATTTTATATTTATTGTTTCTCCTGTTTCTTTTCTTTTTCTTTTTTCACATTTTTTATATTTTTTTCACAAAATTTGTTCACAAAGTCAATAAAGTTCTCGTTGAAAAAGATTTACAAAATTAGTTTATTCTTATCATGTTTGAGCCAACATGTTTCTTGATAACAGGCGTGTGTGCGTGCGTATACATGTAGGCATGGTAAACGAACGCAGGTTTTCTTCCATTCCTGCTTTTAAATATCACGAGCCGCATCATAGTCGGATGGCAAGTAGTGTAATCAGGATGACGAGGTTACAAAATTTATTCCCAAATTCGAAAAATATTCTTGATTTCAATAGTTGTCCGCAAATTCCATAAATGTTTGCGAATTTCAAAAAAATGTTCACACTTTGAAACAATTGTTCGTAATTTTGAAAAAGGTTCATGTTTTCAGTTTAGTTCCTGTTTTTCAAAAAATGGTCTCCTTTTCATTGCTTTTTCCATTGTAAAACAAATGTTTGAGAGTCCCAAAACTCGCGTTTTCACAAAATGTTTTAGGTGTTTTTAAAACACAAATTTGTGTTCAAGTCTCCCAAAAAATTGTTTGCAATTCCAAAAAATGTTATCATTTTTGGTTTTGTTCCTTTTGTGATTCCCAAAAAATGTTCACGTTTTCACAAAATGTTCTAGTTCTTTTTAAAATATCACAAATTCTTAAATGACCGCGTTTCTACAAATATTTACCTTTTCCAATTAGAAAATGAGGTCCGATTTTAAAAAAAAATTGTCGCGGCTTTTTGTTCATATAGACTAGGTTACCTTTTTGGACACGAAATCTCAATTGGTATAGTGTCTACTGTCATAGTTCGGTCCTATTGCACACTTTGGTTTATCTTAATTTTGCGAATTTTTAAATTTTGCCACGATCTTTAGTTTCTTAATGATTCGTGCTGGAGCACTGTAATAGCAGATTGGTTGTCACAGTGGTTAGCTCAGCGTCCACATAAATGGTAGATGCAGGTTCAATTCCCGTCGGCCTCCTATTTTCTCGTTATTTTTCTCCCAGTGAACGTGGCACACCTGCAGATGGGCCGCCCAGGTGAGCCACCCTTGACGACTTCTTGCCTCTACGCCCCGTATCGTATGCAGGCAGCGAACGACGTACTTTGAAGAAAGACTTAAAAAAAAACAACTTTAAAGAAAAGACCATCACATCCTTTATTATGAAAGGGTATGAAGTAATCTCATCCGTTTATGTGTTTAGAGGAGGTGTACCGAAGCAGAAGTGTCATTAAAAAAAAAGATGACCATGGGACCGGCCTAAAGGCTGAACAGTTATCCGGCTATGACCTAGCTAGCTTTCTGATCTGTCACACCAAATCTTCGTCCAATGGCTGGAACATAATATTTTGTGTCTTCCACTGTACCAAAATAAATATGGATGTAAGATAATGAGGTAGCCTGGGCATGTAAAATCAGCTGTCTTGAGAGAGAAAACGACCTTTTGAGAGGTACATCTGACCTCCACAAGCTTTGCGTAGGTTTCTCCACTTATCCTGCACCATCGATCAAACAATGTGATCCATTAACGTGTGCCAGCAAACTTACAAATGCACCACTCATCCAAAAAAGAAACTCAAATATGTAAATGTATCTAGTATTTACAGGCAAAATATCGCCGAGCTCCACTTTGATTCACACAATTATAAAAACTCACAAACAGAAAAGCACATATTGCATATCATGGAATATTTATATTGATATTTCAAAATACATAAATATGTAATGGATGTTCTATTGCCTATCAAAAAAGCAGAAACTATTTATTCCAGAATTAGATGATTTTCCTAGTTGTCATAGACAAGGAAGAATCTACTTAGCTGCATCCAAACTAGCCCATAAGAAACTCCAAACAGTATCAATGTAATAAATCCAATAGGCTCGATAAACGTATTATATGGAACATAATCCTTCATGATTTATATGAAAACTACTTGAATCAAAGAGGTCATGTACCTTCAGATGTACTGCCGTTCGAACCAATTTTCTGAAGTACCGTTTCTTCACTTTTGTCCATTTCCCCTCACCATATCTACGGATACCTTTAAGCAGTTTGGTCACATCGTCAGGTGTCCACCGCTCATTGTTTTTTCTACCTCGAGATTTCGTGCCCTTACTACCAACATGCAACTGTCCTACGCACTGTGGGTTCTGTTAAACACCAGAGAAATTATGGACACTTTTTTACCCGTGGCCGGGTGATAAAACAAATCTATGTACTTGAAGAATTCAAAACCAAAATGTAAAATCCATGTATAGAATATTCTTGCACGTGGAACTAATGGCTGAATGTTTACATGAAAAATAAACTTGTTTTATCCTAAAAGAAGATTACACGCTTCAGCAAACCTTGTTTGGTCGATCTCTTTGCATGTTTCTTCTTTTAAATAACTTATAGATAAAACAAAGAAACATCAGAAGTGACAAAGGAACACGTGAAAATTAACCTGGGGCAGACCATTGTCTCATGGGAGGTCACCAGCAGTGTGCTAGCCAGAAGGTACTTACGCTTAAGTAAAACAACTCCCTCTGTCTTTCTAGAGATTTTAATAGGGAGTACATACAAAGCAAAAGAGTGAATCTACAAACTAAAATATATCTATATATATCCATATGTAGTCCCTATTGAAATCTCTAAAAGGTCTTATATTTAGAAACGGAGGGAGTAGATAACACCCACGTGTTGCTGCGGAAATGTATACCAGTGAAATTATTAAAAATAGGAGTAGAATATTTGTCGGAGCTGGTTCCGGCAGATCCTTCGATAGGATATCCTGGCAAGGTGAGTAGATCAGAGGGAAAACAGGAGACCAGAATTATCCAGATTCATGCCCTCCTTACGTGGTAAAACATTACTCCTATTGGTGTATATTGCTATGTCGGTCGAGGGTGATGGGCTAAGTCTCTCCACATGGAGTTGTGTTGGCTGCCCAACATCAACCTATAAGTCCAACAAATGTTAGATGTTGATCTTCGTTGCATCCAACAGTTGTGAGTGCTTCCTAGTGAAGGGAGTAGAGAAGAAAACCCTAGACACTCGACCCCTAGTAGTGGTGGGTGACATTATGAGAGTGAGAGAGAACACAAGATAGGCACGCAACCATATAGATAAGAGGAAGAAGAAGAAGTGGAGGTTCTGTCAGATTTGCTGCATCTGACTAGACATTGTTCAAGCTGGTGATTGGTGGTTCAAATGTGCTTGGATTGACCCAAAACTTGGTGAACTTATTCCTTACTTTGATTACTTCAATCTAGTTAGCTGGTTTGAGGATTGGGTCAATGGAGCACCAGATTTGAGAGTGGTTTTGTCAACTCCGACTGTTGCAGTTTCAGAAAAGAGTAATTTTGAGAGACGAACAATTTGGGTATGCAAACGCTGTCCAATTGAGCTGCATTTTTTAGGGGATCTCAAGAACTCGTGCGTCTACTTATCTGTCAAATTTGGTACTATTTTGTTTAGCGGTTTAAGAGCAGTTTACAAAACACCGAAAGGGACAGAAGGTGTATAAACTGTACTTTGTTGATATCTTGTCTCTTGTGGTTGCCGGCTGGCAACTTGGAGAGTGTGTTTTAAATCTTAATCTTTCTAGAGGTCTTAGAGAAGACTTTGTACTCACCATTCTCATAGTAAACTTGTGTGGAGCGGTCAGTCCATAGCCATGGTTTTTTACTTCTCAAGTTGAGAAGGTTTTTCCATGTTCAATCCCATGTCACATGTGCATGTGTGGTTGAAGTTATCCTAAAAGTTCATTCCAATTGAAGGAGGCTGTGTAGTGTGCATATTTGCCGTATCGGTGAATTTGTGCATCACATCTTTGATGTCCATCCCTGACAAAGTGGCATCAGAGTTTTGGCTTGCTTGTGTTGATTGCTGAGTTTCTTTTGGTGAAAGATTGAAGTGAATGCCAGCAGGATGATATCTTTGAATGATACAGATTATGAAGTATGGAATGGCAAGATAAAGGACTTGTTATATGTCAAAGAATACTGAAACCAATATTTTCCACTAAGATGCCCAAGGGAATTGATGAAGGTGGTTGGAAGGTACTTCATCGCCAAGCTTGTGCGTTCATTCGACAATGAGTCGATCACAATGTTTTGAACCATATCATTGATGAGACACATGCATGTACCTTATGACCTAAAATGGAGGAGTTGTTTGCCCAAAAAAAGGTACAAATAAGATGTTTTTATCAAACAATTGATGTGTTTGAGGGACAAATAGGGCACTTGAATTGCAGACCACGTGAATACATTCCAAGACATTATAAATCAATTATCTTCAATGAGAATTACTTTCGATCAGGAATTATAAATACCTCGCCCACTTGCAGAGACCATGTGGTTCATATCTTTTTGACCAGGAATTTATGTCTAATATTTTGTATGCACATATATATTTATACATGTAAATGTGCTACAAAAATAATTGTTTGGACATTTTTGAATCTTAAAAGTACTCTGATAATCATAGTCTATAACATGTTCATATCATAACAATAAGCTAAAGAATATGTATATGCAATTGTAGCACGACAATGGATAGACATGTGGCATATGTGAACACACCCAAAACTTAGACTCACCGACGGAAATTTCCGTTTCTTGCGAGGACCTCGTGGCCCTTTCGTCCAATTGTCCTTGGGTAAAAACCCTGAAGTATCATCTATAAATATATTTCGTACTATGTATGTATGTGTAGTGAAGTTCGAAAGTCGACAAGAAAGCACAGTACCTCTCAGAGATAAGTTGATCTCAGGGGCATCATCCCCATACACAAAATGGAAGTACTCTTCAATCTGCCATTAAGTAAAAAACAATTTTCATTAAGTAAACAAATAATTTTTATTGATTGTTTTCTAATTAATTGTAGGTATGGTTTGTAGGAATGTCTGCATGGATTTGTTTTCTATATCTTTTGAGCAAACTAGTAGGTAAACAAAACGAAAATACAAAGGTGAAAAAAAAATCGGAGTATCAAATTTGGTCAACCAATTTACCTATGTGTGAAGTTTCATGCAGAAAAGATACCTGTGGTATTCTTACCGAAAGTAATATACAATTAGGGCCTTACTGTTCACTCATCAGTGTTTTTTTAATATAAATTTGATTTTTTTTATTTTTGCCAAGAATACCACGGATGTCATTCTTTATGAAACGCCATACATGAGTATGTCAAAAAAAGATTTTTATACAAAAAATTCTAGTATTTGTTTCGAATTTAGTATTAATAAGGGGTGCACATGGAATCACGCTCACCAAATTTGGGGACAAAAACACATATTTATTTCAAGTTCTCACTAGTTTTAAGACAAGTCCAATGTTACGTACATTAGCAACATTGAAGTCTAACATATCCACCTACCTAATAATGTTAGGTGTAAATGCCATAAGTATATTCAAGGTCTCATAAAAACATACATGCTACTCTTGCATATCTGTGTCCATGCCTTTATATAGCCGGCCACATCTATGTGCATTGTAAATTATTTGTGGTCATACGACTGCCGACGAATGATTGTGCGGTGATTCATTCCTTTCAAAATAGAAGCTGAACGTGTATCACACTTTATGTATGATATATTATGGTATTCACAAAAAATATGTTATAAGCGAACAATATATATCATTGGAGCTGTATAGAGTAACGCTTTCTACAATATTGTTTTGTATCATGTAATTTGTATTGTTGATCAAACTTAAATCATGTGATACATAAAATATTATGACATAATGGAGAAGAACACATAATATAAATATGTTATATTAAGTTGGCTAAACATAATATAAATATGTTGTATCAAGTGGGCCAAGCATATCATTGGAGTGGTATGGAGTAACGCTTCCAGTCTGCATCTATTCATAAACATATGATATTTATCGACGCAAGAAAATCAACCAGAGAAACACTCCTAGGTATTTTTCTGGATTGAATACATGTACGAGCAAAAATTATGAATTGTTGTTGTGCTCGCATGCCTCAAGGATGATACCGTGGTACAGGTGCACGTTTACTACTGTACGCTATATGGAGATATGCAAGGTATTCAGTTTGGATAGTTCTGGAAGATTGAACGAAGTTTAGTTTGAAAAGAGTTCTCAAGCTGGACGTGGCTCCATAGTACTTTTTCCATGTGATCTTGGCCTGGAAGCACATGCAGAAGCTAATAAGAGGGTCAAGCCACATACCACACAATAAGATCGGCAGCTGACTTAATATTCCTATTTAATTTATTTTCTTCACAAAGGAAAAACATTGTATGCGGAGTGTCGGGCTGTTTGCAGGGTGTGTTTCATCGGGCACATAAAAATACATCATTTGCCAAGTGTATAGGCGATAACACTCGGGCAAAAAATAACAATAGGCAACACACGCTTTGGCGAGTGTTAAACTCCGCAAACAAAAACACTCGGCAAAGTTTATGCTTGTCCAATGTTTTTTGAAGACACTCAGCAAACAATAAAAAAGCAATAAAATACATATGTTTATTTGAAATTCCAAGAGCCAATTTTAAATTTTGAGATTAGTTTTTTGAAGGGAGCAACAAATGTATATCTAAGTATCTAAATATTTATTTTGCTTGAATCTATAGACTATTTTAATATACATGTAATTCATATTTGAATATATCATTATTTATTTATGTTGAATATTACCCTCTAAATAGATGGAATAACAAGTAATGTCTTAAAATGCCAAATTTTGGAGTTGGGAACTAAATGTAACTAGATGTTACCTCGCGTGTTGCTGCAGGAACCGGTTCACATGCAAGTTGATTATATGTAATATGAATATTTGGATTAATAAACTAAAACTAAAATATAATATTTGATTATTGTACAGTTGAAAAATATTTATTAAATATAAGTTTTTAGACAAATTTATTGAATATAACTAGCATATTATAAAGGAAAACATTTCCCATGCATGCATGTTGAGGTGGGCCTTCGATGAGGTGACATGTGTGCATGCTGAGATAAATACATGTAGTGGGAATCAACTAATAATGAAAAAACATCCATGCATGTTTGTAGGGCCTTTGATGAGTTGGCATGTGTGCATTTTAAGAGAATAGAAGTAGTGGAGATCAACTATTTAGGTATCTAGAATATAGGATATGTTCTATGTTTAAAAAAATTAAAAGTTTGTTGATATTTTTAAGCCATTAAATGCATTTCCTGGCATTTAATGAATATTATAAATTTTAAACTAGAAATGCATGAAACAATGCATAAAAATGGGCTGAAAAAAGCTTATTTGTGCTATTGAGACTATGTTTAGGCCATGTCCAAGAAAAGAAAAGGAGTTTCAAACATCAGGTTACTACGAATCGACCCCGAACATGGAGTTTATCAAGTTTTAAATTTTAGAAAATGCAAATAAAGTCTAAAAACATGATCATATTATCTCTAGAGGTTTTGATAAAAACTGAAGAAGGTTCGTAAAAGTTGTCACATGGACTGCTTAGAAACGAAACCATCTTTGAGGAATACTCGTGGTTTTGATAGAGAACATGTTTGTTCGAAGGCAAAATGATAGTTGCTCAATCTTTTTACCTTAAACATGTTTTACACTCAAAACACAGCATCATATGTCCCTATTTACACTCCGAAAATATATATATTGAGTAACCTCCAATTTACACTTGGCAAACATGTTGCATTATTGGTTGCTACAAGCATCCCACGGATCATGCTAGGGGCCGTTGGATCCTCTCAAATCTAAAGGCCGACACCTACAGCCTCTCTATTTTTATCTTTATACTCCTTTCTCTCTCTCTCTCTCTCTCCTTCCTCCTCCCATTCCTCCCTCTTTTTCCATTATATCCCCCATTATCGGTGCCACCTCTGCCCAAGCGAATGCGCGCAGCTCAACTGCTAGCCAATGATGAGCGTGGCCTCTAGCTACAACCAATCTCCTCTCCTCTTCTTCAGCCGGATCCATGCCCAACTCAGCGAGATATATTAGATCCATGGCGGCGACAATGGAGCACAGAGAGATCTTGCGCAACCATTTCATCGGTGACCATGGGGGCTCGATGCGCCAGTTCCTCCGGGCAACCACCCGGGCTCGACGCCATCATTGACTAGATGCTACTCTTAACCTGCATTGTGTTTACTTTAGTTATCACTCGAATGGTCGACGCACGTGAACGTGCTCAACAAACACCATTGCTCGTTGGCAGACGGCATGACCACGTGCTCGATGGCATCACATTTACTTTCTTCATTCATGTTCACAAAGCTTGACAAGTGTTTAAGCTCGGCAAAGCCTTCGATGAGTTTTACACTAGGGAAACCGACCCGTTTTCGTCACGCGTCATCTGTTATCGTCGTGCGTCACCATGTATGAATTTTTACCGAGTATCTCAAATAACCCACGACAAAATCTTTGTCAAGTTTCCATAAAAGAACACTCGACAAATTCCATATTGACGGGAGGGTGTATGACGAGTACAACACGAGGTGAAGCCACATACGTCCATTTTTTATCATCATTTCCTATTGTTATTTATCTTATTTTGAAGTCATATTTCATATTATGATGCAATTCTAATGTCTTTTCTGTCTTAAAAATGCAAGATACACCAAAGGAGAGGGATTGCCAGCAGCTGAAATTCTGACCTGAGAAAGCTACAATAGAGATAGCAATTTTCTAGAGCTCAAAATAAAGTGAAATTTTACGAAGATTTATTTTGGAATATATAAAAAATATTGAAAAAAATAAGTAAAACGGAAATTTAACAGGGGCCCGACAAGCTCAGGGGCGAGACCACCCCCAAGGCCACACCACCCAGGCTTATGGGGGTCCACAAAGCTCCTCCCTCGACGTCCTTTGGTCATATACTCCCATTTGGCCTAGGAAAAAAATCAAGAGAAGACTTTCAAGACCACCCGCCGCCGTCTCAAGGCAGAAACAGAGGCAGAGCACTTTTGCTCTCTGGCTAAGCGATTTTGCCCGGGAAACTTCCGTCCGGGAGGGAGAAATCGAATCACTCATCATCACCAATGTTCCTCCCATCATGGGAGGTCTCATCTTCATCAACATCTTCACCAGCACTATCGCATCTCAAAACCCTAGTTCATCTCTTGTGTTCAGTCTTTGGACAAATCTCAGATTGGTACCTGGAGGTGCTAGTAGTGTTGATTACATCTTGTAGTTGATGCTACTTGGTTTACTTGGTGAATATCATTATGTTCAGATTTTTAATTGCATATTTATACCCACTGAACATGTTCAATATGAAGAGTTGTGAGTAATTACATTTCTTCTTAAAGACATGGGAGAAGTGTTGATATTACTAATCATGTGAAGTTGATCACCGTTCAATGTTTTTATATTATGTTGTGTTGTTCTTCCTCTAGTGGTGTTGTGTGAACGTCGACTACATGACACTTGGCCATCTTTGGGCCTAGGGGAAGGCATCATGAACTTAGTTTGTAGATAATAGGTTGCGGGAGTGATATAAGTCTAAACCCAGTTTATGAATTGTTTTGTGAGGGGCTGTTTTGGATCCACGTGTTTATTGTTATGGTTAGATTTAACATAATTGCCTCTCTTGTATTTGCCGATGCTTGCATGGAGGGTATAATCATAAGTAGGTGTTGTTCAACTAAGAACATTATCTTAGCTCTGGTTCACCCACATAACACTTATCAAGGCAATGAACACGCAGTTCATGAATTATGGTGAAACTAACTTGACAATATTCCCTTGTGGTCTCAAGAGCATTTTAATCACTACAATAAATACTACTGGCTTATCCTTGGCATAATTAAGGATTGGGTCACTTGCTGCACCTTGCAACTTTTGTTACTTGTTACCAGTTATCCTGCGATCAAACTATCTGCCAAAATATCTTATAGCACTTGCAGAGAATACCTTACTGAAAACCGCCTATCAATTACTTCTGTTCCTCGTTAGGTTCAACACTCTTACTTATCAAAAAGACTACGATTGATCCCCTACACTTGTTAGTCATCAAAGCCTTTGTCATATGTTTTCCAGCCTTCGCCAAGTATTTCTTGCACTCGACAAAGAAGCAGATTCCGGTATGCTTTATTTAGATTTTGTACATAGTCGTTAATATAGGTAAAATGGAGGTTCAGGGAAAATAGAGTGATTCAAGCATAAAACAAAATTGCATAGCTAAACAAGGACCACCTTAGACCCCACTTAGTGTTAGTAACATATGCTCCAAGGTAGGACAACCTGAAGGCCCTTGCCGCCATTCGTCAGTCCCGCCTCCTCCATTTCTCCTCCACGCTATTGCCGGCAAAGCATGTACGACAACTAGGGAATGCAGATAAACCCTTTGAATGCAGCCAGTAGGATTGGCGCATGGAGGGTTGAGCGTGCATCGGTGCATGACCCACCAATGTTGTAGACGCAGATCTGGGGGATGGGTGGCACATGGTTCAAGCGGGAATTGTTCCACGCCTCGATGTGTGCCCTCTCCCAAGATTCTCTAGGAAAGTCAAGCATCGGTGGTGGGCGCCTCACCAGAGTGGTAGCCAGGATGCGTGGATCCGACACAACCGTGTGGATCGGATGCAGCTCCGAGAGTGGGCTGGTGCGATGCATTAGGTGTTGCCTTGGTCTCATATAGATGTTGTGCAAGGCGTGACGCTCCTCTCCCCGATCGTGGCCTGCGAGAGGAGCGTCACTATTGAATGCGAGAGGGGTTTGCATCTAGGTGACAGTGATGCATCTTGGGGTGTGGCTGTTAGATGCTACCATATCACATATGGTGACTATCGGGGTAGACAGTTATCAGCAGCGATGGAACTTCCCTTCCAGTGATTTCTGTTTCAGGGGACGACCATGGAGGCAAACAAAGGATGCATTTTGTCGAGGTGTATAATCATGATCTGGCCTTCTAACTTCACTAGGCCACAATGATGTCCGTGTGTTATTACATTGTTGAAGGTGTTGATTCAAAGATCTTCGCGGGGTGGAAAATCCCTATCTCACGTCTTATTGGAGAATCCAACGTCAGCGTGTGAATCACGATTTCTTCTTAAATGTGTTGTCTTGGAACTTTCTGTCAATTTCTCTGCTTATTGCCTTTTGGTTTTGTAGTAGGGTTTCGAGATACTGGGGTATGGCTTATGTGGACATACTCGGGGTCTTTCCTTTTCTTTTTCTAGGATAATTTTATAGGCATATTGTTTGGCTTTGTTTTTCAATTATAGGCATATATATGACAAATGTTTCCTACGACTAGTGGTAGTTACCACCCTTGCGTTTTGTATGTTGTATGTAGTATCTGTCAAAATCGAGAGCATGTACGTGTCATATGTAGTATATAACAATGTTTAGGTAAGATATATACTACTTTTTCGGTAGTACGTACCATATTTTGAACATACTCTTTTTTACGTACATATATGAACGTATTTCACAAATATAACATAAACTATGGGCTCATATGCAATTTTTTCGTGTAATTTGCTTTCAAATATCTTACATCTAGTATATGAATATATTTAGAATGATAAAAGAGTATATATAATATTATATGATAGTATATGAGACATGTGGGGTAACTAACATCGGGTGGTAGGATGGATTTTCCCTATATAACCCAAGATGCGCAATAATTCCAGTGATAGTTACCACCACTTGAGTTTTGTATGTTGTATGTAGTATCTATCAAATCGAAGAGTATATACGCATAGTATGTAGTATATAAAAATGTTTAGGTAGTATATATACTCCTTTTTAGGTAGTATGTATCGTAGTGTAAATATGCTTCTTTTTATGTATAAATATATATGTATTTCACAAATATACTAAAAACCATGGGTCAACTTGCAATTTTTTTCATGTAACACACTTTGAATTATCTTACATATAGTATATGCACATATTTAGAATGATAAAATAATACTCCCTCCGTCCGGAAAGACTTGTCATCAAAATGAATAAAAGGGGATGTATCTAGATGTATTTTAGTTTTACATACATCTATTTTTGTCCATTTTGATGATAAGTTTTTTCGGACGGAGGGAGTATATATATAGTACCATATGGTAGTATATGAGACATGTGGGATAACTACCCCTAGGTGGTAGAATATATATATATAATTGTGTGCATCAACTAACACGTAAGTTGGTACTTTATCCTTTTTCGCACTTGGATGTCGATTGACAATTTTTGGTTTGCTAAGTGCGCATACCGCGCACGTGGCCACCGGCGCACGGGTCTCATCGACCTCGTGCTCGGGGTGTGCTTCCATTTGGCACAGTTGGTACTTTATCCTTATCATTCAAGTAAAGTTGATGACCCAGTTAACAAGTAGTATAACAATAAGTATTGTTGAACCAGTTTTGTTGTAGAAAGATTTCAGCCAAACGCTATCAAGTGAAAAATGTTTCACTAAATTTAATTTCTTTTCTAGCGATAGAATATTGTTTTCCTCTTGTTGGTTAAATATTTTGTAGCTTGACGGAAAATTAATTTCCAATAAGATTTTAACCAATGGGAACACAGGTGTATAGACAAATTAGTTATCGCTTAACTTAATTTCCGTTAAACATTTCTCAAAAAATTTAGTAAGAAATATTATATAAATAACCATGTATATTTTCTGGACATCACTTCTCATATGTTACACCGCAAGATTCAAACTATCTACTTAGTTATATCATATAAGCGAACGAGAGGACAAAAAGCTGAATGTTGGTGTCATGAAAGACCAGACAACAATAATAGACCAATCCCTCACTTTTAAGAGTATGCCAATAATTTCGCAAAAAAAAAAGAGTATGCCAACATGGATCATGCCCGCATTCAGTCTTCTTTAGAATCACATATATTATTATATAATTCATATTAGGATCTTATATGCAGAGACCATAGGTTTAACTTCCCTTTTACAAAAAACATATTAGAATCATATATTGTTCTTGACTAATTGGGCCGACACATTGCAGAGTGTCGCCTGCAAGCAATTATAAACCAGAATTTTGTTCAATGGCAAGAAAGGAAATCAGGCAGTTATGTATGTAATCGAATATACCTGGCTCGGAAGAAAAATAACATCAGAAGATGGTGCCTGGTCAAGAGGATGAGCCAAAATGGGCGCCCAAATATCGGCTTCATCTTCCAGCTCCATTTGTGTGGCTCGGTCAGCAGCTAGGCACCTATCAAACAAAAGAGAGTGAACCGCATAAAGATACAAAAATATTATCCGATAGATGGAAAATCTGTGGCATGTAGTCATTGCGATCTTTCCGCACAGCGACAAAGTTTAGAAATGTTTCTTTTGTTAATTGATTTTGGTAGCGTTTTGTTTGTAGTTGCAGGTAGATGAAAACAAAATTTTGTGTGAGTGAAATATTAGCAATGCCATACATTGATCATTATTTATATATTTAAAAAATAGACATCCAGGGAGAACATTAGATAGTACAATGACAAGGCAACATGGCACGAAACGACAAGAAACATAAAAAACCATACTGTCTATCTTCTTCCTTCGATTGTATGTTGCTCGACGAAGTTTGAATTGGACTGAACCAACAATAAAGGAAATGAACGCCTGCAAACGCCTCACCGCATTGAAGACCACAATAGTCCCTTGCCGCTAGGAACGAGACTTAGTGACCATTGAAGAAATATTGGTTGGGTCATCACCCCACTCAACGTAGGCTTACACTTCTTCACCAATAGTCTATATTATTGGATAAACCGGACTATGCGTGAAACAACATAAAACGAGTGGTCGATTTTTCCACACTTAGATCCAACCAATTGTTTCTCTTGATTAATACGACACTGCCCAGATCTAAAGATTCTATAACATACGCCATGTTGAAGGTGCTGGTTCAGAGTTCTAGGACGGTGACAACTCTAGCTTTGACTTTTGTTTAGACCAGCAAACATCATCGTGCAAGTGATGATTTCCTCTTGAAGGTGTTGCTTGCAGTCTAGCACATCGGTTCGGTCAGATGTTCTTCGAACGGTAGAGATGCTACGGTTGCATGTTCATTGTAGATGATATGAGATATTGGCTTAATAGAAATGATAGACTAATCATATTAATAAAGAATTTCTTTTTTTCCAAGAGCCTATTAGTAAGAAACCTCAAAATTATGTGTGTTACTAATGCACATAGACGTGTGCTATAAGGGGGGCGGTTCTCTGTGCCAACAATAGCATTGGTTTTTTTGAGTGAGGTGTATGTGACATGCTACCTTAATAAAAATGATAGACTATTCATATCAACAAGCTACTTTTTTTTTCAGAAGCCCATTCGCAAGAAATCTCAAAAGGGTCTAAACTTCGACAAAAAATAAGCTTTAAAGTTATTTAATTTCTAAAGCTATTTTCTATTTCCGTATCATTGATAACTATCTAATTTAAATGGAAATATGAAATCTAATTTTAAAAATCATTGAATTTATTAAAACCAAGCGATTTCATGACAAATTATACGAAATTTAAAAAAATATCTTGCCACATTTTACACTTTAAAAGTAATCTTGTGAGAAAAATTATAATCCCTATGTTTCTGAATAAAAGTCTTTCTAAAGATTTCAATATAGACTACATACAGATGTATATAGATATAATTTAGAATGTAGATTCACTACTAGGCTTACAAGACCGACAAAACATGGGGCAACCAGTTGAGTTAACAACCATTTTGAACAAATGCATACGCTTCCACACATTTCAAAATAACTTGAAAAAAATCGTCCAAGTAAGTAAATAAGCCATAGCCATGCGATTTGCAAATAGCTATATGAAATAGACATTTACATGTACATATAGATTTCCAAGAAGAGGATTGCTTTCGCTACTTTTTCCCAGGCCGGACGGTAGACATGGATTCCTGGAGGCTTGCCGGAGCCAAATGCCTGGAAACACCACTTGGTGACCCAGGCTGATCTCTGTTCAATTTTTAGGCAAATGGCGACCTCTCTAGTGGCGCCAACTCTGTAACCCCCATCATGATCATTTGATCATGAATTTTTTTCCGCATGCTCCCTGCTTAATCAATGAAAAGCCAGCAGTGCTGGATCTTTCAAAAAACGGTAATCGATCCGTCGTCCCCGGCCACCTTCGTCCCGCTAACACAAGCAAACGCACGCAACTGATCCAGGACGAGGTGCGACGAAATGGGGAGTGAATCGAGCGCGAGAGCTGCTACGTACAGGTAGTGCTGCCGGCGGGCTCAAAGTGGCGGCACGGCGACACCGGAGCCAGTGCGCTAGCGCGACGCTGTGCACAAACAAGTGGAGATCGAATCAAAAGGTGGTGCAGGGTGGGAAGGGTTATCTAGTTACCTGGTGGGTGGGAGTGGTCCGACGGCGACGAGAGGAAGTGTTGGCCGGCGGAGTACTTCCACCTATGAGCTGCCGTCCAAGTCCACCGTCGACTGAGACTGAAAAGAGATATCACATCCGCACAAGGAGTAATAGCTTGAGGAAATCGAGTAGCCGCCGCCTCGGTCTCCACACGACTAAAAATAGACCCAGTTACATGCAAGTATAAGTTGCTTCGGGAATCGGAAAGGACGAGAGAGAAGTATACTTAACTCAGAGTGAATAAATAGGTGTTGCATTGGAACAAGAGCGTAGGTGTGCAGGTTTATGAGAGACGGAACGCATCGTGTCCCTGTGAGAGGATTTCTGAAAATCCGAAAATACAAATGACTGATTCGCAACCCGTTGCATATTCTTTTTCTACTTTTTTTTTAAAAAGCTTTTTTTTAACAAACGCAAGCACTCATACACATGCGCATATATTCACTTTTATGGATGCACACACGTAGATCCTACCCCTATAAGCACCTCCAAGGATGTGTTTGCTTTCGATCACGGGCCGGAATGGAACGGGTCCATTCCGTTCCTGGGCCTCGTCCTCGTGTTTAGTTGGATCAGGGACCGGAACCAACTCGTCCTCCCGAAACGAATATACCATCAATATGTCGAACGCACGCGTTCCTCCAAATCGGAGGAATCACGCGGAACGGCCTCTCATGAGGCGATTTCACCTCCTGCCGCCGGCCGCTTCTTTCCCTCGATCTGCGCCGCCGGCCGCTCCTTTCCCTCGATCCGCGCCGCCGGCTGCTCATCTCCTTTCCACGCGCCGCCTCTGCTCCTCTCCTTCCTCCGCGCCGTCGGCCGCTCATCTCCTTCCCCCGTGCCGTCCTCTGCTCCTCTTCTTCCTCCGCGCTGCCCTCTGCTCCTCTCCGTCGTCTCCTCGTCAATTGGCTTCAGGATGGCGGATGCGTGGCTCGCGGCCGTGAAGACGGGCGTCGACATCCAGCGCTCAGCCGGCAGCTGGAGAGGCACGCGACGGCGGTCGGCTTGGGTGCTAGCAGCGGTTCTTGCCTTTTGCAATTGTTCTGTCTATTTGTACATGCTTGTTGAGATTGATGACAAATTTTGTTGTCTATTTGTACATGTTTTCTTTTGCCTTTTGCAATTGTAAATTTGTGCGTGTATATTATATATAGACTAATGATGTCGTTTTATTGGAATATTTGTGAAGCAAATTACAAATTAGTGGTGATGAAAAAAAAGAAAATGTTGTTTTGGAATTTAAATGAAATGCTTCTCAAAATACAATCAATTTTGCATATATTGACAAAAAATAAACACCAATTTGAATATTTTTCATTCCATTCCATTCCACCAACCAAACATTGAGACGTAACCATTCCATTCCACCTCGTTATTCATACTAAACACAGAGATGGAACCATTCCATTCCTATGGAACGGAACCATTCCAGTCCATTACACTTTGTTTCTGAACCAAACACACCCCAAGAGACCGAGCCGGCATTGTCATCTTGAAATTTACGAAGTCACCGTAAGCACCTGTCATTGACAAGAACGTCTCCTCCCACTGAAAGCGCATCGCCGAAAATTCTGAAATAAATTCAAGAATAATGCGAGCATCAGAACTTGAATCCCGATGGACTAAGAATATCACCGTCCCTCTAACCATCCAACCACAGGTTGGTTCACAAAAAAAACTTCTAAAGTGATGGAAGTACAAGGAACGACAAACATTACAAAAATCACATCAAAACTACATCTAGATTCATGGACTACATAGCGACAATATAAGCATTGGAGCGAGCCGAAAGTATAACGTCAACATTGCCCTTCACTCACTAGCCGGGCAAACTTGTAGTGGACAATTAAAAAGTCATCATGCTAATACCTCATAGGATCCAGAACAACAATCACCATCGATGAAGATAAGTGTAAATTGAAAGGATCCAATCTGAATACACGTGAATGAGATTGGATCCACCAAGATCCACGGAAGACCGACGTCGACGGAATCTCAGAAGATCCATCGGGGACACACCTCAACACATCCATCGACGACGCTAAACGCACTGTCGGGACAGAGCTAGATAGGGAGAATCTTAATCCATCTCCAGAAAGACATTATTTTCTATATTGTCTCATCATTTCTCAGCACTTGTTCTTTTAGTTATGGTCATAGTGTTTTGAAACTTTGACCACTATTTTATTTATCGTGGAATCCATAGGCTAGTCATAGTGCGGAGTTAGAGCATCTACCGCCGCACCTTTCAAATACGTCTCAAACGCCCGGGCAAGCCGTCCGGTCACCAACCGGTCGCAAAAAACGACCCAACCGGAGCTCTTAAACCGCGGCCAAACGCCCGAGCTGACCGGCATCCCTCATATCCAGCCCAAATATAGGACGGATATGGGGCGGCCTGGGCGCGTTCTCCACATCAGCCTGGCCCACCGCTGGCCCATCTCGACCCCACAAAATCCCCCTTTGGAGCAAACCCTAGCTCACTTTACTCCGCTCCCCTTTCCCCAATCCGTTCAATCCTTGGCGCCGGCGAGCATGTCAAGCACCGACAACCATACAGTCGGCAGCTCCGGAGACGAGTACGAGTTGGCGCTCCGTATCGCATTTGAGCGCTTGCGGGTCATACAGGCGACAGCTCGGGGTGCGGTGTGACGCCTCCTGTCGTCCGTCACCGCAGTGCCGACCCCGGTGCCGGCCCTTCCCGCCCACACGTGGATC
The DNA here is from genome assembly GCA_034509565.1 of Triticum monococcum. Classification (NCBI taxonomy): domain Eukaryota; kingdom Viridiplantae; phylum Streptophyta; class Magnoliopsida; order Poales; family Poaceae; genus Triticum; species Triticum monococcum. Next base: position 141,591,497 of record CM067841.1, on the reverse strand, counting down.
TGGCGGCCTACCCAATCTGCTCCGCCCGCCTGACGGCCTCCTCCACCTCCGGCCACTGCTCCACGCGGGCAGCGGTGGGTTCTAGTGCCCGCTCCGCCAGCGCCACGGATGCGGACTCCGGAGTCAGAGGCACGTGCCACCCGCCGCGAGAGGCGTAGGGCAAGGGAGATGGGGGTGGGTCCGCCGCTGCTGTGTAGTCCGCTCACTGCCGCCGCGTGATGTCGGTGCCCGACGAGGACGAGCGTATCCTCCAGTGGGTGTACCGCCAGTCACTTACCATGGCGAAGACGGATGCTTGGCGGCTCCGGAGGATCAACGCCAAGCAGCTCCGACTCGGCATTGAGAAATCCTAGCGGGAGGCGGCGATGACAGCGGTGGAGGCGGCGAGGGTGGCCAAGCTCGAGTGCAAGCAAGACCGCATCGTCCGGCGCTTGCAAGGCTACATCGTCATCTCCAACCCCTCCTCCTCTGATGGCTTTGACATCGACCCACCTCCTGTTGCGGACGCCTACAGCAGCACTGGCGACCGGAAGGGCAAAAAGGGCCGGCGAGGAACTGGTGAAGCTCACCATCGCCTTTTATATAATCTAGTTCTAGTATGTAGTTACAATGTGCCGGATCGTTGAACTGTGTGAACTATGCCCGTTTGGTGATGTTTATGTGAATTATTCCCGTTTGGTATCAGTTTATATGTCCGTTTCCTATCGATTTTGATCGTTTGGTGATTTACGCACTACATCATGAATTTGTATGGATATAGGGTGCCGGATATGGGATACGCTGGTGTGGAGGCCCGGATTAGGGAGTGCCTGGTCAATGTCCGCGGACCCGCCTGGACGCTTGCACAGGCGTTTGAGGGGTCGGATTTGTAAAGTCCGGCTGTAGATGCTCTAATTTAGACTAGTAGCACGCATATGACACTAGTCTATGTTACTATCTTTATAGTGGAAAGTATCATAAAATTAGTATCATAAGTAGTTATAATTAGATTATAGACTCATTTTGCATTGGGTTGCGTTATGTTGCAGTTAACATATTTCGTTACCACAGTTACCTATCTACTCATTGACTACTTGCCACATAAGTAAACTTGTCTTGGCATGCGTTATGTTACTAGCTAAGTTAGGGCATCTCCAATGTTAACCCCCAAACCAGACACCGCATCCGTCCGAGGACGAGGGACCAGTCCGCGAATACTGATGCGGATGCCGGCCATCCAACCATAGCCGCATATGTCCGGTTACATTTTGTAACAAATTTAATGAAAGTGAACATTTTGATGAATATTTAAACAAACCGAAAGATATTCATTCATATTTGGATAAGTTTTACATAATACCAGATGCTTTTCATCTAAACTGGAGCAAACTCATTACATTTCGACAAATTTCAGGTAAACCATACTCTAAACCTAGTCTAAATGACCATCGATGCCCATTCCCCATGTCTGGTCGGCCATGAGCTCTGGAAAATGAAGCTCCAACTCTGCAGCCTGCAAGGGGAAAATCGTCGATGATGATGACCCACCTAGCTTGGCTTCAATGGGAGGGGAAGAGTGGTGGGCTTCCTAAGACCCCAGCGTCGGTGACCTCCCATAATTCACTCTTCCTCACTGTCGGCGGCGTCCGCAGGTGTGCCGTCTTCATGGTCGTGGCGGCGGGGCGTGGCCCTGGCGAGGCTAACGACGTCGTTCTCATCCTCGCTCTTATTGTACACTTCATTCACCGCCTCGTCAATCTCCTTGAAGGCAGCTTTTAAATATGCATGAAGGAGGCAATATCGCTAGTGGTCGCAACAGATCTCGCGGGCGGAGGCATAGCAGTCGAGCAGCTAGCGCCTCCTGCTTGGCCACGTCCACTTCCAGCATGATGGTCGTGCCGATGGCGAGTTGCTCCTCTGCATGTCGGTGCTCATCGAGGAGGCGAAGGTTGTGCTCCTGGTCGGCCTGCGCCTTCAGCAACGAGGCCTCCCGCTCTTCCAACACCATATCGGTGGTGAACACGAGCCTCGCCCACACTAGTGCAACGACGTCCTATACAAACGGTTTTTACCCCCTTTCTGCGACATAGTTTTAAACTGTTGCCTTGCATGTGTGGGCGATAGGGGGGGGGGGTCCATCCCACACGACCCAAAAAATCGTCAGTGATGGGGTGGAAGAATCCATACGTTTGGTGGAACAAAGCGTATGTGATGCCCAAATCTATCCTAAACGTGAGTGATAAGACAACCGTTTGTGATATATAACAATTCCCAAACGCTACATCCGTGCAACTCGGGTGGGATGACATTAATATAGCATGCGCTATTCTGCGGCACAATGTTTATGATGCACGCCACATCATAAACAGTTCATGATTGCAACCCGTTCATGATAAGGAGACTATCACAAATATTTAGTTCTCCAGCACCATTTGCGATCTATCAATTTTGCCATATGCTCCAACTGTTGTACTCGTATCAGATGGTATTACTATTGCACACGCTATTATGTGGTGCAACGTTTATGATGCGGACGATGTCACAAACATTCAGTTCAGTCAAACCATTTGTGATATTGTCTGACATCACACACGCTTTGCAAACACTAATTGTGTGCATGGTCACACAAGTTTACGATTTACGAAATGTGTGTGATAGTATTATTCAACACACAAGATTTCTCTCTGTAAAATGTGTCGAATCATGAGGTACATCACAAACATTCTGCTTTTAAAACCATGTGCGACGTAATGACCTGCAATGCATATTTTCTCCCTTATTTAATTGCTGCAATTTGGAATTCTAGAGAATTGATTTTGAAAGTAGGAAATAACTCTATTCACATCCAACCATTATATTATTCGATTCACAGGTACATATATTCAAGAAGTACAAAAGCAACAAATAAATAATGATGAACCATAGTTTATTAAAGACAGTAAAGAGAGAGACGAAAGATATATTGGTTGTTCTACAAGGTGAAGATGAATGCACTGTTGTGCCCTCCTCCATGCTGAATGCACGCGTGACTCTAGTCCAACCCCTTGTGATGCCCGAGCGTCCATCCTTCATTGTCTTGATGAGGACTTCTAGATAGTCATTATAGTTTGGTAGAAATACTTTAACCTTTGCGGCTCCACCAATCATGTAGTTTGAGAGGTAATATAATGTTGAGTAAATTGCTTTGAAAATCACTACAAACATAGAGGATTTAGACATTGTCATCTAACAACTCATTATGGGTAGTTGAAAGAAGGCTACAAAGTTCCTAGGTACCATCCTGCAGTTCACTGTTGGCTTGGATAAAGTGTAAACAAATAGATTAATTTTCATCTTTTGTCCCCTTTCCTAACAATCTTTATTAGTCTTCTCACTTGATGTTGATTCATGCATATCCCATTTCCCCATACGCCAAAAGGGTTGAAGCATGGATCTTTACCAATGACATACCTATAAGTAACAAGTTAATATTAGAAGCTAAACTGCAGTTGTACAATGATGTAATATAATACTCCCTCCCATTATATAAGATCTTATTACATCCAATATACTCACATATTGGATGTATTAATGATACGTCTCCAACGTATCTATAACTTTTGATTGTTCCATGCTATTATATTAATCATTTTATAGCAACTTTATATCATTCTTGGACTAACCTATTGACATAGTGCCTAGTGCCAGTTGCTGTTTTTTTGCTTGTTTTTTACTTTGTAGAATATCCCTATCAAACGGAGCCCTAATACAGCGAAAGTTTTTGGTGATTCTTTTGGACCAGAAGACAACTTGGGAGCCAAGGAAGCACCTGGGGGGAGGCCCATGGAGCCCATAAGACACCAGGATGCGCTAGAGGCCCCTGGCGTGCCCTAATGGGTTGTGGGGCCCATGGGGGTCTCCTCCACCATCTCTTAGCTCTATAAATACCCAAATATTCGAGAAGCACTAGGGGAGTCGACTAAACACAATTCCAGCCGCAACAAGTTCCAGAACCACGAGATCCAATCTAGAGTCCTATTTCGGCACCTTGTCGGAGGGGAACGCGATCACGGAGGGGTTCATCATCCTCATTGGTGCTCTTCCGATGATGTGTGAGTAGTTCAACATAGAACTACGGGTCCGTAGGCAGTAGTTAGATGGCTTCTTCTCTCCTTTTGGTTCTCAATACAATGGTCTTAGAGATCTATTTGATGTAATGACTTTTTGCAGTGTGTTTGTTGGGATTCGATGAAGTTCGAGTTTATGATCAGATCTATATCCATGAATATTATTTGAGTCTTCTTTGATCTCTTATATCCATGATTATTTAGAGCCTCATATTTCTTCTCCGAATCTTTGGTTTAGTTAGGCCAACTAGATTGATTTTTCTTGCAATGGGAAGAGGTGCTTTGTGATGGGTTTGATCTTGCGATGTCCTCACCAGGTGACAAAAGGGGTAGCGAGGCATGCATGTATCATAGCTATTAAGGATAAAAAGATGGGGTATATTTCTACATGAATAGATCTTGTTTACATCATGTCATCGTTCTTATTGCATTACTCCATTTCTCCATGAACTTAATATAGTAGATGCACGCTGGATAGCGGTCAATGTGTGGAGTAATAGTAGTAGATGCAGGCAGGAGCCGGTCTACTAATCTTGGAGGTGATGCCTATATTCATGATCATTGTCTTGGATATCGTCATAATTATTTGTTCTCCTATCAATTTCCGAACAATAATTTGTTTACCACCGTATGCTATTTTCTCGAGAGAAGCCACTAGTGAAATCTACGGCCCCCGGGTGTATCTTTTATCATATTGCTTTCCGATCTATCTTTTATTGTATTTGTTTTTAGATCTATTGTTCCAAAAACCCAAAAATACATTGCTGCACTTTTTCTTTACTTTTTATTTCGTGTTTTATTCAGATCTATTTATCCAATCTCATACAAATTTATCTATCTTTTACCGAGGAGGGATTCACAACCCCTCTTATGCGTCAGGTTGCAAATATTTGTTCTTTGTGCAGGTACCGTTTACATAGTGTTGCTTGGTTATCCTACTGGATTGATACCTTGGTTTCAAAACTGAGGGAAATACTTACCGTAGTTGTGTTGCATCATACCTTCCTCTTTGGGGAAGTACCAACGCAGTCTCAAGCCACGTCAAAGGAATTTCTAGCACCGTTGCCGGGGAGACATCATCAACATCTATTAGGTTCCTAATCACAAATCTCATCTCCTTGCAATTTAAATTATTTTCCATTTTCCTCTCCCCCACTTCGCAAAAAATTGCCTTTTTCTTTGCCTTCTTTTTCTCATAGATCTATCTTTTTACTTGCACTCTTGTTTGTGTAGTCACGATATCTCAAGAAAATACCAAATCGTGTGATTTTTCCAATACCAATAATAATGATTTTATTAGTACTCCAATTGCTCCTCCCGGCACTAGTGCGGAATCTTGTGATATTAATGCCTCTTTGTTGAATCTTGTTATGAAATATCAATTTTCCGGTACTCCTAATGAGGATGCCGCGTCCCATCTAAACACATTCGTAGAATTGTGTGATATGCAAAAGATATGTGGACAATGATATTGTGAAGTTGAAATTATTTCCTTTCTCATTGAGGGATCGTGCAAAATTTTGGTATTCTTCTTTGCTTCGCAATAGTATCAATTCTTGGGATAAGCGCAAAGATGCTTTTATTACTAAGTATTTTCCGCCCGTGAAAATTATTTCCCTTAGAACTCATATCATGAATTTTAAGAAACTTGATCATGAGCATGTTGCACAATCTTGGGAAAGAATGAAATTGATGCTAACAAATTGTCTTGCTCATGGTTTAAATCTTTGGATGATTATACAAAAAATTATGAGGGATTGAATTTCGTTTCTAGAAATCTTTTAGATTCAGCTGTGGGTGGTACTTTTATGGAGATTACTTTGGGTGAAGCTACTAAATTTCTAGATAATATTATAGAAAATTATTCACAATGCCATACCGAAAGAGCACCTACTAGTAAAAAAGTTAATTCCGTTGAAGAAATTACTACTTTGAGTGAAAAAGTTGATGCTCTTATGAAATTGCTTGCTAGTAAATATGCTCCTATTGATCTTAATGATGTGCCTTTGTCTACTTTGATTGAGCAAAATAGTGATCCCGTGGATGTGAATTTTGTCTCGCGAAACAATTTTAATAACAATGCTTATAGAGGTAGTTTTAATCGTATGCCTTTCCTAGAAATTCAATTCCTATTGTAATTCTTCTTACAATAATATGAACCCCTCTGATCTTGAGAGTAATATTAAATAATTTATCAATTCTCAAAAAGCTTTCAACACTATGATAGAAGAAAAGGTGAATAAGATTGATGATATGTCTAGAAGCATTGATATAATTTCCCATGATGTAGAAAATCTCAAGATTAAAATTTTCCACCTAAGGTTGATGCGAAGGAATCAATTAAAGCTTCGTATGTTTCTATGGATGAAACTAATAAAGGAACCACTATGCTTAGAGCTAAAAGAGAATTTTTAGAAAGAGCGTTTTCTACCGATTGCTTTCATAAAAATGATGAAGATCTTAAAATGATCGGTGTTTCTTCTATTGATTCCTTATTTAGTAATATTAAAATTGATGATAAAGGGACTTAAGAAGAGTCAACTTTAGCTATAAGGCGTCTCAATGATTCGGAGGGTGAAAATCTTGATGATTTTTTTTTGATAAAAGTGGGTTTGGAGTGGTCAAAACTTTAACTAGTGATGTGCCTACTCTTTTGGATTACAAAGACTTTAATTATGGTAATTGCTCTTTGATTGAAGATATTTCTTTGTTGCAATCCATGATAAATTCACCCCATGCTTATGAACAAAGTAAAGCTTTTAATAAACATATTGTGGATGACATGATGAAAGCTTTAGAAGAAAAGTTGGAATTAGAGATCTCAATTCCTAGAAAATTATATGATGAGTAGGAACCTACCATTAAAGTCAAGATTAAATATTATGAGTGATTTGCTTTATGTGATTTGGGTGCTACACTAGTGCAGAATCGGGCTTTAGTCCCGGCTCATAAGGACTTTTAGTGTCGGCTCTACAACCGACACTAAAGTGTGGGGACTAAAGGCCCCCCTTTAGTGCCGATTCGTCACGAACCAGGACCAAAGGCCCACCACGTGGCATGAGCCCGTGCCGGGGGGCTGGGGGCCTTTACTCCCGGTTGGTTACACCAACCGGGACTAAAAGGTTTAGCAGTTATTGTTTATTGTTTATTTTTCCTTTTAATTTTGTGTTTTCTATTTAATTATTTTTCATTTCAAACATATTTTACGCTACTACATATTGTACATGTTATGCTATAAATAAAATTCCTCGTAAAACCCATCATATATATATGATCGAATTTCTCGCACGACCATTCACACACACACACACACACACACACACACACACATATATATATATATATAATTTCTCCTACAATTTGTAGATCATTACATGGAGGCATTACAACTTGTAATGGTATTCTCCTTTGGGATCTATGACCTGGTCGAGCAAAAATCCTGCTATTTCCTCTTGAATTGCTCATACACGATCCGTTGGTAGGAGCTTATCCCGCATCTCCGACAACTTTAAAGAAGGAGATCAATATGATTGTATTAGTTGTGTGTGTATATATTAGATATAAAAATTGTGAATAGTGTTTTGGCAAATGTACCCAAGATTGTCTATCATCTTTGGTCCTTTCGGATTTCATAATGCGAATGTTCTCACAAACATAGTGTGCACATAAATTATTCCCATGCGCCCGCCTCATGGTCTTTACGAGAATAGAATTCAGTCAGATAATAATTAATCAAGCATGGTAATGGTATTGAAACTAGAATTAAAGAGATGGTAGCTAGCTAGTACTACTTAATTAATTACCTTGGGTCGCACCTGAGGGAGTCCTGGATTAAGGGGTCCTCGGGCATCCGGACTATATGACATGGGCCGGACTAATGGGCCGTGAAGATACAAGACAAAAGACTTCCTCCCGTGTCTGGATGGGTCTCTCCTTGGCGTGGAAGGCAAGCTTAGCGTGCGGATATGAATATTCCTTTCTCTGTAAACCGACTCTGTACAACCCTAGCCCCCTGCGGTGTCTATATAAACCGGAGGGTTTAGTCCATAGAGGCAATCAGAATCATACAGGCTAGACAATTAGGGTTTAGCATTATGATATCGTGGTAGATCAACTCTTGTAACCCCTATACTCATCAAAGTCAATCAAGCATGACGTAGGGTATTACCTCCATCAAGAGGGCCTGAACCTGGGTAAAACACCGTGTCCCTTGTCTCCTGTTACCATCAATCCTTAGATGCACAGTTCGGGACCCCCTACCCGAGATCTGCCGGTTTTTGACACCGACATTGGTGCTTTCATTGAGAGTTCTTCTGTTGCATCAACAACATGATTGATGGCTCGCCTTGTTACCAAGGACGTATCACTTCTAGAGGAGCCCTGGCCTCAGGCCAAACCCTTCGGCCGGGTAGCTTTACCATGGCCGCCCGTTCGGCCTTTAAGCCGATGATGACTTCCCAAGTCATCGAAAATCGTCTCCGTATTGACTCCGAATACTGCAAGCTGATGGATCCAGCGGATTTGTCGTCCTTAAAAGAACTCCTGGATCGCATCGCCACCCTGGGAGTCGCTACGGACTATGATCAGATTGGGCTTAAACCCGATCGGAGAGAAATCAAATCTCCACCGATCACCCATCAGATAGCGGTCGTTGAGGAGCAAAGCAATAACAGCTCTTCCCCTATACTAAAAACAAGCTATGTTCGGATCTCCGAGCTCATAGAGACGGATACTCGTCTGTGGGGTGACACTCCTGGCCCTTCGAACTTAGAATTGGACGCGAAGCCTAAGGAATCATTGGACATCCCGGATCCTGATAGGTCCATTTTGCATCATGCTTTTATATCGATATTTATTGCATTATGAGTTGTTATTACACATTATGTCACAATACTTATGCCTATTCTCTCTTATTTTACAAGGTTTACATAAAGAGGGAGAATGCTGGCAGCTGGGATTCTGGGCTGGAAAAGGAGCAAATATTAGACAGAATCCTTCAGTCACTCCCACCTAGCTACAAGAGTTTTGTGATGAACTACAATATGTAGGGGATGGTGAAAACTATTCCTGAAGTATTTTCAATGCTGAAATCATCGGAGGTTGTTGGATTTCGGGTTCCGGCAGACCCTTAAGGTTCGAACACTGGGGTGCGCGCGGAGATTATGCCTTCTACCTCTCCGTCTCACAAAGATCTAGACTACTGGATGAACTGCACAAGAGACACAAGGTTTATACTGGTTTGGGCCACCGTTGTGGTGTAATACCCTACTCCAGTGTGTGGTGGGTGGATTGCCTCTTGGGGCTGATGATGATGAACAATACAAGGAAGAACAGCCTCGCGAGGGTCTGTTCTTGGCTGGGGTGATGAACTGCTGGGAGGCGTTCAACCACCTTTCTCTCTCTCACTCTAGCTGTCGTACTCTCTCTTGCCGGCAACTAACCTTCCAACCCCCAAAAAACTACCCTCTCCTATGTGGGCGGCTGGTCCTATTTATAGAGGCCCTGGTCCTCCTCCCAAATATCGAGCGGGAAGGGAGCCAACAATGGCGGGCTAATTTGAAGGGGGACAGCAAGTATCAACTATCCTAACAAAAGCAGTCTTCGCCTGCGCAAAGCTCTGGTGATGACGCCGTCCTGGGCTCCACGGTGACCTCCATCTCGTAGTCCTCCTGGTCTTGGTCTCGTTGCACCGAAACGGCAACCTTTGCCTGATGCCTCGGTGCTCCGCGGCTGCGCTTGCCCCCTTTGCACCAAAGAGGAAAGGAGGACACTACGCGGGCTGGCACCCGCCTGGCGCCCTGAGTCGTCATGGCTTGCGTCATGGGCACCTCGCGAGGTACCCCGCCTTGATCTCTCCGCCTCCTCACAAGCCAGCCTGACGAGGCCGTTCCTGAGGAAGCTCTGTTTTGTCCGCCCCGCGAGGCTTGGCCCCTCGCGAGGGTCTTGAGTCTTGTGTTGATGAAGATGGGCCGTGCTGGGCCCCCTTTGAGCCACGCCGCAGGCCGCAGGCAGGCAAGTCTGGGGACCCCCGTTCCCAGAACGCCGACAGTAGCCCCCGGGCCCAACGCGCGCCCAGACTTGGCCATGCCGAGAGGCGAAAGGTCAAGGGCAAAGCGCCGCGGGCCCTAACAGCCTATGGCCTTGGGCGCCGCGTGGCGGTTGATGGGACGCAAGTGCTCCAGCAACCGTGCAGGTTGATAAAGGAGCGACATCTGCCCAGACTTTGCCTTTTGCTTACTTCGGTTGCTGCTCAGATCCCCTTTCTTGCGCCTCCCCTTTCTTCCTCCAAACTTCCAGATCTACTCCGGCTGCGTGACTGTAACGGCCCATATGTAACCTTCCCGAATTGTACTCCGACTCTTGCCGTTTCCGGCATTAAGTTATATTTAATTCTCGGGTTCGGGTCTTTGTCCCCGTGTGTTGTTTTGGTTTTCGTGCATCTCATATCTTGTCGTCACGTGCATTGCATTTGCATACATGTTCATCTCATGCATTCGAGCATTTTCCCCGTTGTCCGTTTTGCATTCCGGCGCTTCGTTCTCCTCCGGTGGCCATTTCTAGCTTTCTTTCGTGTGTGGGGGTTAATATTTCCGGATTGGACCGAGACTTGTCATGCGGCCTTGGTTTACTACCGGTAGACCGCCTGTCAAGTTTCGGGTCATTTGGACTTCGTTTGATACTCCAACGGTTAACCGAGGGACCGAAAAGGCCTCGTGTGTGTGCAGCCCAACACCCCTACAATTTGGCCCAAAACCCACCAAACTCTGCTCCATCGTCTCGGTCGTTCGATCACGATCGTGTGGGCGAAAACCGCACCTCATTTGGACTCTCCTAGCTCCCTCTAGGTCTATAAATAGACCCCCCCCGTTTTTCGGATCTCTCCCTCCCACCGAAACCCTAAAAATCCCTCCTCTGCCGCCGGACGTGTCCGGACGAGCCGGACAGCGTCCGGATCCCGCCGCCGCCAACCAGGGGCCGCCACGTGGCACCCGGCCTCCTCACCCCGCCGCCGGCCCGGGGAGCCCGCGCCCGGCCCCCGCGGGCCCGTTCCGCGCCGCCCGCTCCAGCGTCTCCCCGCCGCCGCCGTCCTCCGCTCCGGTGGCCGGAGTAGCGCCGGCCACCGCGCCCGCCATCGCCGGCCGCCGCTGTGCCGGCTCGCCTTGGCGCCTGGAGCCGTCGTCGCCTGCCCGCGCCCCTCGCCCGAGCTCCTCGCCGCCCGGCCGGTCCCCGCCACCACCGCGCCACCCCGACACCACGCCGGCGCCCTCGCCGGCGTCCCCCGCCGCCTCCACCGGCCGCCACCGCCATCGCCGGATCGGCCCCGAGCTACAGTGCCCTCCAGATCCAGATTTGGATCGGGTTGACTTTCCATCCGCTAACCCTAATTTTTTATGCGATGTTCGACCTGCCATATCTTTGCATCCGTAGCTCCGATTTGGGCATATGATATGTCAAAATCTTCGACTCGACGAGTACATCATTTCGTTCCATTGCATCATTTGCATTTGAGGTCATCTTGATGCCCAAAATGCTGTTGGAAGGAGGCATCGTGAGTTAAATTGCAGATCCGTTAGTTCATCATGCACTTTTGTCATTTTTGCCATGTTTAATCCGTGCATGATATGCCTTTGCCCCTTTGGGATGAATTGTTAAGCATGTTGTCTTCTTTCCATAGGTGCCTCCCATGCATTTTTAGGATGTGTGTGTTGTCTTGTGCAAGCTTGCGAAGTAGGGTACCTGAGTTTACTGATTTCAGGGACTTAGTGAAAATCACTGTCTGCGATGTTTTAGTTCACGATGCTATATGTCCAGCTTGTTTCCTAGTGATCCGTACCACTTTTGAGGATGATCAGTAAGAGTGATTTGTTATGCTTGTTGTGCTTAATCCATCCATGTCTTTACTTGTTATGTTGGAGCACCCTAGGTTGACTCAATCGAGCTCAACTTTTGCATAGTTGTTGTTTTGGGCAGATCGTGAACTCTTTTGCGATTTTGCCGGAGTTATTGCTAGTGATCCATGCATGCTATGCCATTGTTCTTGCCATGTCTAGCTAGCATTTTGTGCCTTCTTAATGGATATATGCTTGCCTTGCCATGACTTGCACCGTAGTGAGTGCATCGAGCTCGTTTACATGCCTCCGTGAGTTATATTTCAGCATGTCCCAGTTTTCACTAAGTCTGAAAACTGATTGTGTTTCTTCGATGTTCGTGTGCTCGGTAGAGTATTTTGTGAACCCTTTTGGCCCCAGGTCATTTTGGGTGTTTTGTTAAGCTTTTTGAGTAGCTCCATGAAATGCTCTTACTTGCCATGTTAAGGTTTTTCTTCATGTTGTTTTGCTGCTCCGAAGAGAGCATCGTGGTCTAAAATTTCAGACTAGCGTTAATTTCGCTAAGTCTGAAATCTGTTTTGCTTATTCAGTTTTGCCATGCTTGTTTGAAGCCCTTAATGGATGAATTTGCCTATGCCTCAGTCCTGGTGATTTGTTAAGCTTCTTGAGTACATCACTGCCATGCAATTTGTTTTCATGTTTGGTGGCTGTAGCATGTTCATTTTGTTGCATTTAGGAGCCTACTTGCTGTAAATCGCAGATCGGTTCGTTTAGTAAAACGCTTGCCATTTCTAAACCGTAGCTCCAATTGCCATGATCTTTATATCGTTTTCAGGGGATTTCTTCCCCTCTATCCAGTGGCACACTTGGTTTTCCAAGTTGAGTCCAGGTTCATGCATTTCCTATCACGTCTTGCATTTTGCATCCCGCATAGCATATCATCTTTGCATCTTATTGGTTGCCCTTGCACGTGGTTGATTGTATCCTTGTTGCTTGTTTGTGTTGTTGGGTAGAGCCGGGAGACGAGTTCGCTAACGAGGAGCCCGTTGAGTTTGCTTTTGAGGATCCAGTCAACTCTGACAACTGTGCAGGCAAGATGATCACACCCTTGAAATCACTACTATCTTTGCTATGCTAGTTTGCTCGCTCTTTCGCTTTGCCAATGCTACGATGCCTACCACTTGCTTGTCAGCCTCCCAATTATCATGATTGAGCCTCTAACCCACCTTTGTCCTAGCAAACCATTGATTGGCTATGTTACCGCTTTGCTCAAGCCCCTTCTTATAGCGTTGCTAATTGCAGGTGAAGATTGGAGCCGTTCCTTGTTGGAACATTTATTTACTTGTTGGGATATCATTATATTGCTATGTTATCTTTATTCATCTATATACTTGGTAAAGGGTGGAAGGCTCGGCCTCTCGCCTAGTGTTTTGTTCCACTCTTGCCGCCCTAGTTTCCGTCATATCGGTGTTATGTTCCCGGATTGTTGCGTCCCTTACGCGGTTGGGCTATAATGGGAACCCCTTGATAGTTCGCCTTGATTAAAGCTTTTCCAGCAATGCCCAACATTGGTTTTACCATTTGCCACCTAGCCTCTTTTCCCTTGGGTTTCCGGAGCCCGAGGGTCATCTTTATTTTAGCCCCCACGGGCCAATGCTCCTCTGAGTGTTGGTCCCACCGAGCGATGTCCGGGGCTACCAGGGGCAACTCTGGGCTGGCCTACCCGACGTCTGGCTCATCTGAGTGTGCCCTGAGAACGAGATATGTGCAGCTCCTATCGGGATTTGTCGGCACATTCGGGCGGTGTTGCTGGACTAGTTTTGACCTGTCGAATCATCTTGTTGTACCGGGATACCGAGTCTGATCGGTGGGTCCTGGGTGGAGGTCTATTCCTTCGTTGACTGTGAGAGCTTGTTATGGGCTAAGTTGGGACCCCCCCTGTAGGGTTTGATCTTTCGAAAGCCGTGCCCGCGGTTATGGGCAGATGGGAATTTGTTAATGTCCGGTTGTAGATAACTTGAACCTTAAATAATTAAAATGAATCAACCGAGTGTGTTGCCGTGATGGCCTCTTCTCGGCGGAGTCCGGGAAGTGGACACGGCGTTGGAGTTATGTTTGCGTAGGCTGATCTATTTAGTTTCCGCTCGTGCTTTGCTCTCTCTTCTCGCTCTCCTTTGCGAATAAGTTATCCACCATATATGCTAGTCGCTTGCTGCAGCTCCACTTACATTACCCCTTTCCTACCTATTAAGCTTAAATAGTCTTGATCGCGAGGGTGCGAGATTGCTGAGTCCTTTGTGGCTCACAGATTACTATTACACCAGATGCAGGGACCGATGACACCTCTCCGGATGGCGCGCTCGAGCTGAAGTGGGAGTACGACGAGGACTCTCAGCGATACTATGTGTCTTTTCCTGATGATCAATAGGGATGCCTATTCGGGGTTAGATTCAGGGCCTAGTCGCTTGTTGGGGGTCTTTTCCATTTTGGCGCCGTAGTCGGGCCATGAGTGATTGTATGATGGATGTTATTTATGTACTTTGATGTGACGTGGCGAGTGTAAGCCAACTATGATATTTTTCCCCTTTATATTATATATGTACATGGGTTGTGTAATGATTCCCGACTTGCGACATTGCTTTCAATGCACCTATGTCTCTAAGTCGTGCCTCGACACATGGGAGACATAGGCGCATCGAGGGCGTTACAGTGACCTAGGAAGCCATGGCGCCTCACTAGCCTCCGGCCGAAGCTTGGTACTCACCTGCTCTGGACTTGCCGAACGTGTCCAAGGCGGTCCTTGCCCGGCTGCGCCAGATGGCGGAGGCGCAGGGCATCAATGGGGTGCAGGTGTTCAAGGCCGGCTCTGCCACCCCTGAGGGCCGAAGGAGCACCTTTTATCCTCTATTCGTAAGCTCCATTGCTGCGGGCCTGGTGCCTCCCTTCTCCGAGTTTTTCTTCTCTGCCCTCCGCCATTACAACTTGCAGGCTCTGCATCTCCACCCCAACTCCGTCCTTCTCCTGGCGATCTTCGCTTATTACTGCGAGGCCCATGTAGGGGTGCAGCCATCAGTGGCCTTGCTGCGCCACTACTTCTCCCTTCGGGTCTCTTGCGGTTCTCCTTCCGCGTGTGCGAGCTTCGTCGCGTACGGTGGCACCATTGCCATCTCGAATCCCGGGAAGAGGATTGAGGGCTTCAGGAGCAAGTGGGTCTTGGTAGATACCGGGCGCGTCCATCCTAGGCTGATCTTGCCCGCGGAGCAGCCAGTGAGCTCCGGCGACTGGGGCCGAGCGGAGCTCACGGACCCCCACGCGAAACTGGTGTTGGAGAAGATGGATGCGGACCTAAGGCCGGCCAGCACGGCGGCGGCGAAGTTGACTGGTGCATTGCTGCTGAGGGAGTTCCTGGAGCACCAGCTGGCTCCACTCTGGCAGTACTCACCTCCGATGTGGAGGCCTCATCCGAGCCCTGCGGCCTTGAGCGACGAAGATTTGGCCGCGGTCCTCCAATCTCTGGTCGAGGGCGAGGTGGCAAGGTTGGAGGGCGCTCCAAAGCCCTTGTTCCTTCGCGACGACTGGGAGCAGGTGGTGAAGTCCATGCCCGTTTTTAACGGGGACGGGCTCATGCCCGTGGTGGCTTCCGAGGGACTGGTGGACGTGCCCTCCGGCGACTCCAGCAAGGAGGAGGATGAAGAGGAGCGGGGAAAGGGGCCCGACTCCGAGGCGACCGACGGAGAATCGAGGGCTCCCCTCCCCCGGTGCTGGCCCCGCAGTCTCCGCCTTTCTTCGAGTGATGATGACAAGGATGAAGACGAGCTGGTCGACGGGAGCTTGCCCCTAATCCCGAAGAAGGACAGGACCGGGCTGATCTCCCGCTGGTCTGCCCCTACCCCGAGGCAGTCTGCAGATGCGCCTTCTGCTTCCGAGGTTGACCCTTCCAGCCGGCTGTCAGGCTTCAAGTTCGTCCGGAGGCTGCCCGAGCTCACCGACGATCACCCGTAAGTGCTTGACCTTTGTCTTTATTTCTTGTTCCGCTACCGAGGCTTGACGTTCGCATCTCTTGAATAGGCTGGCGCCCGCGGCAAAGAAGCTGAAGGGGGCTCCTGAGGCTCCAGCCGCGGCAGCGCCTCCGCCTGTGGAGGAGGGTGACCGTGGCGCGCGGGCTTCTCCCGCCCGGTCGTCCTCGTGGGGCCTGGCCGAGCTAGCTGGGGCGAGCTCAGCCCCCATGGCCCAAGTGACTCCTGTGGTGCCTTTGCCCACTGCCGCCACCACAGCCGCTGGGGCGCAGCAGGCTCCGCCTCAGGACGCTGTGGTCTTGTCGTCGCCGCCTTCTTCCCCTGTTCCGCCGACTGTTGTTTCTCCAACTCCTCCTGCCGTCCCGGAGCATGCTGTTGCTGGACTGGATCGGCTGCGGCAGGATCTTCTAGGCGCCGACCCTTGCCTGGTGGCCGGGCGCTTGGATCTGGCTTCAGGATGGATTCGCTCCGACGCCTCGATCCGGGCAGCGCTGGTTCAAGCCTCGATGGCCTGCAACGAGGATAGGCAGGCCATCCTTGAGACGACGGCTGCTCGTGACACAGCCCTGGGGGAGGTGGTTAAAGTCCGTGATCGTTGCAAGGCGCTGGAGGACGAGCTACAAGGCCTGCGGGACCAGCTCGCGAAAGAGGTTCGTCTTCGCCAGGAGCAAGAAGAAGGCATGAAGGCTCGCGAGGTGGCCATCGAGGGCCAGGAGGCCAAGCACAAGAAGCGCCGCGACCGCCTAGGTGCGCTGGGGAAGGAGCTGGAGGCGATGAAGGTCGAGCTGGACAGCAAGGCCAAGGTTCTTGCCGAGAATCGCGTGGCCTTCGCAGAAATGGAGAAGAAGGCTCGTGCTTCGCTGAAGATGCTCTACGCCAGTGGCCTGGAGAGCCCGCTGGCCGGTGCCGAGGACGGCCCCGCCAAGCTGCTTCCCTTCCTGGTTCGTGCTCTTGAGGATGTCACCCTTGGCCTTGGCCCCACGACCGAGGCCGAGGCACGTGTCTTTTCTTCTGCTGCACTGACACGGGTCTTCACCCACATCTACCTTCGCGACCCCAGCGCCGACCTCGACAGCCTGCTGGAGCCAGTAAGCGGCGAGGGTGCTACCGCCGCTGCCGAGGCCGTGAAGGGTCGCGCAGAGGCTCTGCTGGGGAAGTTCCGGGCCTTCAGCACCAAGTCGAAGCAGGATGCTTCCGGCCCTGCTGCTCCATGAGGCGGGGCCACCCGCGCTGCTCCACCGCCGCCAAGTGACTCCGCTACTGCTCCTGCCCTGCTTTTAATTCCTGCACATGCATCATGCCTCGGGGAGGCGTTTAAACTTGCGTTTGGTGTTGATACGACAGTATGGACTGTAATATTTGCTTTTAAGTTCCTTGAATTTTATGCTTTTCTTCCCTACTTGCTTGTGTTCTACGCCGGCAGAGCCCGGCCCCGCGCGTACCTCACCCAGCATTAGCCCCGACCGGAAACCAGGACGGGACCAAAGGAGTGAGGGGCTACGGAGCCAGTTAGGCTCCTGAGTCGCGATGCTCAGGAGTCCCCCTTGGCGCATGAACAACAAGTAGGGAAGTGTGATGTAGGTGAATCTTCCGTTTTACGTCTGCAGAGCCCGACTCCGCGCGTACCTCACCCAGCATTAGCCCCGACCGGAAACCAGGACGGGACCAAAGGAGTGAGGGGCTATGGAGCCAGTTAGGCTCCTGAGTCGCGATGCTAAGGAGTCCCCCTTGACGCGCAAACAGCAAGTGATGAGGCGAGATGCGAGTGGGACCATCGTTCTACGTCTGTAGAGCCCGGCCCCGCGCGTGCCTCACCCAGCACTAGCCTTTCGGAACTAGGGAGTGAGGGGCTACAGGACCAGTTAGGCCCCTGAGTCGCGATGCTCAGGGCTCCCCCTTGACGCTCAAATGACCTTCATACCTTGGCTCTGCTCGGGGAGAGACGCGCGACGAACCAGGCCCGAGGGCCTGGTTGGGTGGCGTACGTCTGGGCGTGACCCAGGCGCAGCCCCCTTGCCCAGCCCCCTCGCGCGGCGCTCCTGAGGGGAGGCATTGCGATGAGGCTAGACGCTGAGCTCTGGGCTCCCTGAGGTTGATGCGGCCCGGGGGCCACCCTTAGTTGTTTATCACCAGCGCGGAGCATAGTGCTTCCGCATGTGTACGGGCATAGCCGCTCCTCGGCAGTGTCGTCAGCCAGCGCGGAGCATGGTGCTTCCACTGGTACGTGGGAGGGGGCTCCCCTCCAGGAGGAGCCCCCGGGGCGTGTACAGCCCCGCCCTGACATGTGGCCGGCACGGTAGGGCTAGGTGAGGTGTATCTGGGCACCCGTGAGCCAGCGCGGGACTCACGTGGCCCTACCTCTAGGCGGGTTGCGCCTGGCACTGGGCCTTATCTTGTGCTGTGTTCCTGCAAGTTTGGTTAGATGCCGGCACTCTACGTCCTCGGGTCCCGGCCCTCGAGCTTGTCTCAGTCATCGCTGGTATACCAGGTCGCGATGCCGTGGACATGGCCAGAGGGTGAGGGCTGGAGTGCCAGTAAGAGCCCTGAGTCGCGATGCTCAAGTACCCCCCCTTTAACGTGCAAGTGGTCGACATGGAGAAGAAGAGGTGCCGTGGGCAGGCATCAAGTAATCAAGCATGATGGGCGAATGCATAGCCGGAAATAAACGCAAGGGAGACACATGCTGCTGGGCCTGGCCCGAGCGACTTGGGGATGATGCAGCCCGAGGGGCGCCCCCAACAAAGCAAGCTAACGACATGAAAATAAAAGGGATACATACCGTAGGGACGGACCCACGTGGCCTGGGAACGATGCAGCCCTGGGAGGGCGCTCCCAGCTGGAAATGAAACTTGTAAGATGTCACCTGAGGGTGCCGAGGGCGAAGGGATGTTGGTGCAGCAGACTCGGTAGGCTGCGGAAGCCTATCCTCACGAGCCCCCAGGCCCAAGGGCCTCGGGAGGCTCCGGAGGCACTGGTAGCTCTTCGCGAATCATCTCCATCTCCGCCAGGGCTGCGGAACGCCTGTCTTCTTGAGCCTCCATGATGCCCCTCATGAGGCGCTGGCACGTAGCAACCGCGCTCGGCAAGCCGTAAGGCATGCGAACGTAGCTGTGGGGCGGACCCCCGCAGCGCCCCACTCGCGAGGGCCAGAGGCGCTCCATCGTAGCGGCTTGGTTGAGGCCTGGTACGTCGATGCAGACGCGCGGCCCATGATCCTCGCCTGGATGGGGAGCCACAGCCGGTAGACGGCGGCAACCTCTCATGATCCTTGATTCCTTTAGTTCTTGAATGGCCTTGTCGACGAACTCCTGCGGGTCTGACCTTCCTTGCCTTGCTCCTTCTTGAGGGAAACGTGCTTCGAAACACGCCTCCACGTGATGCCCAAGCGCCTCCCTCGTGACCCTGGCCAGGTCGGTGGCCCTCCAGGGGAGAGCCCCCGAGCCCTGCCTGAGGAGGGCACCGGGCGCACTTTCCTATGCGATGGAAGGAGGTTCCCCCTGGGCAGATGCGGGTCCTGAGGGGCCCGCCTCCCGAGGGGCCGGTCCGGACGATGTTTTCTTCTTCTTGGGGGTGGTCTCGGGAAGCCTCCTGCTCCCACGATCCGGGTCTTCGAGTGACGCGGCCTGAAAGGCTCGCTCCAGGGAACACACTGCATCCTTCTCTTCACAGGGCACCGTGATGACTCCGCCACTTCCTGGCATCTTGAGGACGTTGTAGCCATGGTGAGTTACGGCCATGAACTTGGCCAGCGCTGGGTACCCGAGGATAGTGTTGTACGGCAGGCGGATGTGGGCGACGTCGAAGTCGATGAGCTCGGTCCGGTACTTGTCTCGTGCCCCAAAGGTGACAGGGAGGTGGACCTGCCCAATCGGGACTATGGAGCCGTCGATGACTCTAGAGAAGGGCTTGGTTGGCTGAAGCTGGTCGTAGGGCACTTGGAGATTGTTGAACGTTTCCACAGACAGGACGTTGAGCCCTGCCCCACCATCGATGAGGGTCTTGGTGACTAGTACATTGCTGATGACTGGTGAGCAAAGCATCGGGAGGACTCCTGCTGTGGCCGCGCACTTGAGTTGATCCGCTGAGCTGAATGTGATGGCGCATGCCGACCACCTGAGAGGGCGTGTTGCTTCAAGCCTGGGGAGGACTGCATTCACCTCGCGGGCAAACTGCTTGAAGATGCATTGGGAGGCTGGGGCCTGAGCTCCGCCCAGGATGCTGGCGATTGCGCGTGGCTCCTGGAAGCCCCCAGCTCCTTCATCTTGATGGCGGTCCTCGTTCCTCCTTGGCTGAGGCGGCAGCGGAGGGAGGCCTGCGTTGCCCTGTGGGCGATCCTCACGAGGCTGATCCCTCCAGTCCCCCTCGCGAGGCAGGTCTCGCCAGCGACCCTCGCGAGGTTGATCGCACCACCCTTGGCGCGGGCCGCGGTCTTCCCAGCGTCCTGCGTTTCTTCCTCCTCCTCGGCCATAGCCCCGATCGGTGCGGTCGGGGCGATGGCCGATCCTTCCTTCTCGCATGGCGCGGAGTTCTTGGCATTCGTTGGTGTTGTGGGTGTGGAGGTCTGTAACAACCTCGATGCGGCTATATCTCCCACGTGTCGAGGCACGACTTAGAGGCATAATCGCATCGAAGGCAATGTCGCAAGTGAGGTAATCTTCATGCAACCCATGTAATATAATAAGGGAAAAAGGTAACATAGTTGGCTTACACTCGCCACTTCACACAATTACATGAATAAAACATTACATCAACCAAGTACAATCAGGGCCCGACTACGGAGCCAAAATAAAGAAGAACCCCAAATGCGACAAAGGTCCCCGATCGACCCCAACTGGGCTCCACTACTGATCAACTAGCACGAAACAACACAAAGGACAAGATCTTCCTCGAGCTCCTCCTGAGCTTGGTTGCGTCATCTGCACGGTCTCACCGGCACCTGCAAGCTGGTTTTGGAAGTATCTGTGAGCCACGGGGACTCAGCAATCTCGCACCCTCGCGATCAAGACTATTTAAGCTTATGGGTAAGGTAAAGGTATGAGGTGGAGCTACAGCAAGCGACTAGCATAAATGGTGGCTAACATACGCAAATGAGAGCGAGAAGAGAAGGCAAAGCATGGTCGATAAAAGTATGATCAAGAAGTGATCCTGGACTACCTACGTCAAGCATAACTCCAACAACCGTGTTCACTTCCCGGACTCCGCCGGAAAGAGACCATCACGGCTACACACGCTGTTGATTCATTTTAATTAAGGTCAAGTTCAGGTTTTCTACAACCGGACGTTAACAAATCCCCTTCTGCCCATAACCGCGGGCACGGCTTTCGAAAGTTCAAATCCCTGCAGGGTGTCCCAACTTAGCCCATCACAAGCTCTCACGGTCAACGAAGGAATAGACCTCCACCCGAGACGTTCCGATCAGACTCGGTACCTCGGTACAATAAGACATTTCGACAGGGTAAAACTAAACCAGCAACACCGCCAATGCGCCGACATCCTGATGGGAGCTGCACATATCTCGTTCTCAGGGAAACACCGGATGAGACATCCTACGAGTAAAACCAGCCCTCAAGTTTCCCCGAGGTGGCCCCGCAGTCTACTCAGTTCGGACCAACACTTAGACAAGCACTGGCCCGGGGGGGGGGGGGGTGTTAAAATAAAGATGACCCTCGGGATGCGCGACTCCCAAGGGAAAAAGGCTAGGTGGCAAATGGTAAAACCAACGTTGGGCATTGCTGGCAAAGCTTTACTTAAGGCGAACTATCAAGGGGTTCCCATTATAGCCCAACCGCGTAAGGGACGCAAAATCCGGGAACATAACACCGATATGACGGAAACTAGGGCGGCAAGAGTGGAACAAAACACCAGGCATAAGGCCGAGCCTTCCACCCTTTACCAAGTATATAGATGGATTAATTAAATAAGATATATGGTGATATCCCAACAAGTAAATAAATGTTCCAACAAGGAACAACATCTCCATGTTCCAACAAGGAACAAACTTCAATCTTCACCTGCAACTAACAACGCTATAAGAGGGGCTGAGCAAAGCGGTAACATGGCCAATCAATGGTTTGCTAGGACATGGTGGGTTAGAGGCTGAACATGGCAATTTGGGAGGCTGACAAGCAAGTGGTAGGCATCGTAGCAATGGCATAGCAAAAGAGCGAGCAAACTAGCATAGCAAAGATAGTAGTGATTTCGAGGGTATGATCATCTTGCCTGAAATCCCGTAAGGAAGAAGAACGAGTCCATGAAGAAGACAAACGGACTAAGTAGAACGGGTCCTCACAACACGACGTTATCAGAACCAACCCGAAGAAGCAATCACCAGAAAAGAAGCACACAACATAGTGAACAACCACGACATCAACATGGCATGATGGATAATCGAGTATGATGCATGTTCGGTTTAAATATGCATGGCATGGCAAAGAGCACAAACAATCCTACAAATTAAGTGGAGCTCAATATGCATCGGGATGCATATTGACAAAACACCACATCAATTATTTAGTTCTCTCTCGGTTAGGTACTCAACAATATTAAATGTTGTTAAGCATGGCAAGAGGGTGAAGCAAAAGAAAACTATCTAGTCTAGGCAAGTTTAAATGAGGCCGGAAGCAACGAACAACAATTCCGGAAAATCCTCATGTGCAAATATTAGGTTAGGTCCTGATCTGACCTAAACACAATTTTAGAGTTGTTTAACATGCAAGATGAGGCCACCACGTTAAACTAGGCAAAATTCTACCCCATTTACATATAAAGTTTATTAAAAACGGAGTTACGGTTGAATAGTTATGAATTAAATCATTTAACGTGGCATTTAAGCAAAACTTAAACAAACAACGTTATAATCATTTTTAATTGTTGTTATCATGATGCGGATGACATGAACAAGTTTTAAGCAATTTATGCAAAATGTTCATAAGAGCATTATGAAGCATTTGTCACAGTGGTGGAAAGAAGAGGGGTGCCACGGCAACGAATCCGAAAATGATGCCACGGCAACATATCGGTTCCGGTAACTCGCGGAGATACCGGCGCAAAAGGAAAAGTGACGGGAGCGTGACACGCGATAGGAGGTGGGGTGATCCCGGATACCGGGTTCCCACATGACGGTGACAAGGAAAAAGAGGGGCGACGTGCACCGAACAACTCCGACACGGAGCAAACACGAGCATTTCATACATCACACATGCATTCGTTCACGGGCATCGTTCCGGCAGTTATACCTTTGAAGCGAGCATCATCGAAACGGATCGAGTTCGGCGGTAGGGGTACACGTGTCGACGAGGAAGTAGTTGTTCACGGGGTCGTCGTGGGAAGTAGGGGAAGTAGTCGTTCTCATTTTCGTAGAAGGACTTGACGAAACCGAGTCACTTGGGGTCGACGGTAGTCGTTCACATTTCGAGGAGGAAGTAGGGGTTCTCGCGATCTCAGCGACGGTAGTTGTTCACGGTGATAGTGGAACTTGACGGATCCGATGCCTCCGAACGTAGTGGTACATGCTCGTTCTTCGGAGAGGTACTTGACGGGTCCGAATCCTTTCGCGGTGGTCGTGGTACTTGCGGTCTCGGCGATGGTAGTCGTTCACGTTCGAAGAGGAACTTGATGTACCCATGTGTTTCACGGGTCGCCGTTGAACTTGACGAAATCCATACGCAGGTAAGCCGTCCGGGGTCGTGTACTTGGCGAGTCCGCACGTAGAGGTACTTGGCAAAAATTCTGGAGACGAAGCGTGCACGTACGGTGGTAGTGGTGGTACTTGGTGAACCGAAACATGCAGCCCCGGTCATCGATGGGAGGCGGGCAACGAAGCAGCAGCAACATGGGGGCAGCGACGAACCCTCAGGCCATGAGGAGGAGGGGCTCTGCACGATGCCAGCAGCGAGGAGGGTTCCATGGTGTTGCAGAGCCGCGAGGGCGCAGACGGGGGGGGGGGGGGGGCGACGGGAGCTGGCGGGGCTCCTGCTGGGCGCGGAGGACGACGACGGCAGGCCATGGCAGGGGCGGAGGCGCGGTTCTCTGGACCGGCAGGGCCGTGGCGGCGCTGTGGTGCCCGGCGGCCTCGGCGACGTGGCGAGGGAGGAGATCCGGCAGGGGAGCGAGGGAGCTCGGTGGCGGCGCAGGCTGCAGTGCCCGGCAGATGGAGGAGGCGCGGCAGGGTGGCTTCGGCCAGGGCACGGCGCGGGGAGCGCAAGACGGCGGCGATGGAGATCGGGCGCCGGCGGCGGGCCGTATCAAGGAGGAAGGAGGCGAGGGGATCGGGACGAGGCTCTGGCATCGCAAGGGAAAGAGAAAGGAGATCGAGAGAGAGGTGGCGGCGCGAGGGGAGGGGTCGATGGGGAGATGAGGGTCGGGCCAGGGAGCTAGGGTTTCGGTAGGGGATCGAGAGGAGGCGGGCTGAGACTTGGCCTTGGGCCGGCGCGGTGAGGCTGGGAGGCCCAGGCTACTGGGCTCCTTCCCTCTCTCTCTCTCTCTGAATCTAAAGAGAAAAAAAAGAAAAAAATAGAGATACGAAAGAAAAGAAAGGGAGGTTAGGGGAAGAAGTTGGACACGCGAATAATTTTCCCGGACTCACAAAAATGCACTTGTTCCGAGAAAAATGAAGTGGGCAAGATTGCAAGAATTAAATTCAAAGTCATTTGAATTTAATTAAAAAGGTTTGCACAAGGACTAGGATTTAGAAGAGTCCAAAAATGTTGAGAATTTAGGAGGAGCCTCGATAAATGGGAAAAGAGATGTTGGCAAAGTTTGGGGACCAAACTTGAAGTAGAAAGGGAGTGGGGATTTTTCTAGTGTGTTTTGGTTAATTCCGAAAGAATGGAATATTTATAATAGCCCCACTAATATCGGGAGGATATGTTATAAAGAGAAGTCATCCTTCCCTCGATTTAAATGGATTGAAGATCCATACGAATTATTTAGTTGAGATGCAAAAGATTATGACATGATGATATGATGCAATGCACATGATGCAATGATGAATGCAACACGCAAGCAAAAGACAACGCAACGCCGACGAATAACTGGAAGACAGCTGGCACATCGGTCTCGGGGCGTTACAACACTCCACCACTACGAGAGGATCTCGTCCCGAGATCTAGAATGGCACCGGGGAAAAACGGAAGAGCAAAGAGGAGAGGTAAAACTAAGTTGCTTCTTTGACAAACGAGTGAAACCAAAGAACCTTGCGAGGTTGAACAAATTCGAGAAAAGAATACCACGAAGGTGAACTAGGTCGAAAACACTCCGTTAGAAACGAGGGGCAAAGAGCATTGCGAAAAACCTTGAGGTTGAAGGGCAAGATATATATTGAAAATACTCCGGTTAAAGAAGGGGATCAAGGAAGACCAAATTCGGGCAGCCTCTGGTTGAAATGAAAATAATTGAATAAGAACTTGATAAGATGAGAAGATACGTGATGAAATCACAATACACTGCCACTGGAACTATTGAATGAATGGAACAAGGGGTAAGAAAGATCTCAGACCGCACTCCAGTTGAGAAGGGAGTCAAAATTGGATAAGATGAGAGAGCTCAAATGAAAACATGACACTCTGGTTGAGAAAGGGATGCAAGACTTGATAAGGCAAAAAGAACTTGAACAAAGGGGCACAATACTATGGTTAAGCAAGATAGGGAAGGCATAAGAGTGATATAATTTGGACAGCACTCCGTCTGTAAATGGAAGGAATTGAACAAGACAAGATGAGAGGATACTTGAAAAGAGGACACAACACTCCAATTAAAAGGATAGGCACGACAAGAACACGATCCTGATAAAACAAGAAGATGGGTTGAAGAGAGCAACATCACCATGCCTCCGGAACAAAAGAGTAGAGTAAAGATAATTGAGACAAGCGAATGTAGAAGACAATGCCAACTTCTGCTACAAAAGAGCCTGAAAAGACATCTCTAGGAGAAGGGTTGAACGGAGTTGTTGGAAAAACCACCAACGAAAAGAATAGGTTGATATGGTCTTATGGAATATGTCTCAAATTAAGAGATGAAAAACCTGCCACTCACGGAAAAAGAATTGGATTGACAAGAACAAGGAGACGAGAAGGCTATAATACCGGGAGGATAATTGAAAAACTTGGATCATATATAAGCACCATAATAACAACAGTCCTTAGGAAAGGCTTTAGGTGAAGTATAACCCAAGATAATTAAATGATGAAAAGAATAAGGTTGAAGCCTCGCAATGATTTAGATAGAGATCTCCGTGATAAAAATAGTTGAAAGAGGTTGGACTCCGGGAAAAAGAGAAGATGAAACAAATGAAACCGAGAATTTGATGAGCCTCCGGAATAAAGAATTAATCACTTGGATGAACAAGAATAAGAATTACATTATACTTATCCTTCACCAATTTAAATTGATGACAATCAACGGATCTGGCATATTACTTATTCTCGTATCAAGGATTAAGAGAGATATAACATAATCTTGAGAACGTCTTCAACGAACCACCGATAGGATTGGAACAACAAAAGAATTGATATGATAAGAAAAAGAAGAAATCTTGAATGAACCACCGTATGAATTGAAAATGAACAAAGAAAAGATAAAGGAACACCGGGACAATTAAGCAAATGAACGAAGACGCTTGAGAGAATATGGATACATGAGAGCAAATAGATCACGAGCTGATTAGAGGTCACTTGATGCACCGGTAAAATTGGAGAATGATAACTGACAGCTGAGAATGTAAAAAAACCTGACTTGGTGGACTCCGGATAACAAACTGAGAAGACTCTTGAATTGCTCCGGAAGGGTGAAAAGAATAACTCACAATGAAAATAATTATGAGAGGATGGCAACAAGCTAGAATCACGAATCTTGAAGAGAATGGAGCAAGATTAAAGAGAAACTCTTCTTCGGTCTTCCAATCTGAGAATGACGATGAGAAACACCACCATGAATTATTTATGCACTCCGGAAGAAACACACGAAGAGGTTGAGCCAACAATGAAAAGAATTTGAAAGATCTTAAAGAAATGCATGTGACTGATGACAATCCATTCTTACGTCAACTTTGAAAAGAATTTGGGAGTAACTCCGGAAAGAATGGAAGAGTCAGGTAAGATCCTGGGAAAGACCTGTGGGTTAGGGCCCACTAAAAAGAAACACCATTGAATGATTACTTGAAAAGGAGAATGCACCGGTTGAATAAAAAAGGCTTGAATGATATAACATCCTCGAAATAGCTTGAATGAAAGGAGAGTGGATACACGAATCTTCGAGATTTCTTGAGCACTCCGGAACAATGAATAGCGAGAAATTAATTATTAAGAGGTGCACCGGTATGGAAAGGCATTGAAATGAGGAAAGGGTAACATCAACAACGCTTGACTTGAAACCACCGGAGAAGAAAGAGAACAAACAATGATGATCTTGAGACTCCGTTAGAATCTTCATGAGAATCACCGGATAAGAATATTGAAGGAAAAGAATGGAGAGGCTTCCCATCAATAAGATTTATACTCGATTAAGAAATCCGAGTCCTTGAAGAAAAACAAGGGAGGGAGGGCGGGAAAACAAAGGCAACTTGGAGACTGATGAAACAAACACCGTTCAGAAGAAACTGATACTCGATCTTGCGGATGTTGACATGATCAGATCCACTTGAAGAGAAGCATGCCGGTTAAAAAGGGGATTGACAAAAACAATCTCGATGATCAAGAGGGATTAGTATTCACATCGGAGTATGAGAACGCCATTTGGAAAAGGTATGGAATCAACATTTGACTTCGAAGCAAGTCGAATACCACAACTCAAAAAAAACAAAACAAAGGATTGGCTTGCAAAATAAGCCGGAACAAACATATGATAGAGATTTCGTTCGAAGTTTTCGTGGTGGGACCTACACGGGCTCGATCGTACATCACCATCATGTACAAGGCAGTGCACATGACATACGAAGCGTCCCCGAGTCAGCATAGCCAAGGACTCTTTAAGACGCAACGAGACCACTGTAAAATCGACCGTGAATAGGCGAACCACTAGACGTCGAACCCCAATTTCATACCATACATCTGACGGAAAGATATCCTAAGAGCTACTTAAATTCCCACCTATGAAACTCCCGAAACTTTCCGGTTATGCAATCAGGTGTTGAGGATACAGGGGAAGCATAATATCTCACCCAAGCTAGCAAATCCTATATCCAGCTGCATCCATCCTTCAATACATAACCAAGAAACCTTCGGAAACCATCTATCTCAACCTTCGAAAAGCATCCGTTATACAAGTTATGGCGATACTCCCGAACTCCCGCCCCAGTACTGGGTGGCGTCGAGGTTATCTCACCAACGAACTGCATAAAAGAGATTTTCGATGTCGCGAACATATCTCAAGTATACCAGAATTGCAACGATAAAATTATGATGACAACACCTCAGAGCTCAACTCCCCGGGACACTTCCACTAAACCCCTGACAGGAGGCACCAAGACAGTATTCTCATCATAAGCCATCGGAAAAAAACCAAGATACTCGCGTGATCCTAAATTTTTTTTTAGTGAAATTTGGGAAGAGAAGAGTCAAAACTCTACGTCAGGATGCCTCACCAGAGCGACGAAGGGACTGGGGAGTAAAAAGAATTCCTAAGCTCTCCGATATATAATTCCTAAGGACTCAAAACATTTTTTCTAGACACAACTCGGCTGCTAGAAACGATCAAGCAATGGGGCTCCTAAGGTCGGGGAAGGCTCTAATTACCAACTTGTAACACCCTCGATGCGGCTATATCTCCCATGTGTCGAGGCACGACTTAGAGGCATAATCGCATCGAAGGCAATGTCGCAAGTGAGGTAATCTTCACGCAACCCATGTAATATAATAAGGGAAAAAGGTAACATAGTTGGCTTACACTCGCCACTTCACACAATTACATGAATAAAACATTACATCAACCAAGTACAATCAGGGCCCGACTACGGAGCCAAAATAAAGAAGAACCCCAAATGCGACAAAGGTCCCCGATCGACCCCAACTGGGCTCCACTACTGATCAACTAGCACGAAACAACACAAAGGACAAGATCTTCCTCGAGCTCCTCCTGAGCTTGGTTGCGTCATCTGCACGGTCTCACCGGCACCTGCAAGCTGGTTTTGGAAGTATCTGTGAGCCACGGGGACTCAGCAATCTCGCACCCTCGCGATCAAGACTATTTAAGCTTATGGGTAAGGTAAAGGTATGAGGTGGAGCTACAGCAAGCGACTAGCATAAATGGTGGCTAACATACGCAAATGAGAGCGAGAAGAGAAGGCAAAGCACGGTCGATAAAAGTATGATCAAGAAGTGATCCTGGACTACCTACGTCAAGCATAACTCCAACAACCGTGTTCACTTCCCGGACTCTGCCGGAAAGAGACCATCATGGCTACACACGCTGTTGATTCATTTTAATTAAGGTCAAGTTCAGGTTTTCTACAACCGGACGTTAACAAATCCCCATCTGCCCATAACCGCGGGCACGGCTTTCGAAAGTTCAAATCCCTGCAGGGTGTCCCAACTTAGCCCATCACAAGCTCTCACGGTCAACGAAGGAATAGACCTCCACCCGAGACGTTCCGATCAGACTCGGTACCTCGGTATAACAAGACATTTCGACAGGGTAAAACTAAACCAGCAACACCGCCCAATGCGCCGACATCCTGATGGGAGCTGCACATATCTCGTTCTCAGGGCAACACCGGATGAGACATCCTATGAGTAAAACCAGCCCTCAAGTTTCCCCGAGGTGGCCCCGCAGTCTACTCAGTTCGGACCAACACTTAGACAAGCACTGGCCCGGGGGGGGGGGGGGGTTAAAATAAAGATGACCCTCGGGATGCACGACTCCCAAGGGAAAAAGGCTAGGTGGCAAATGGTAAAACCAACGTTGGGCATTGCTGGCAAAGCTTTACTTAAGGCGAACTGTCAAGGGGTTCCCATTATAGCCCAACCGCGTAAGGGACGCAAAATCCGGGAACATAACACCGATATGACGGAAACTAGGGCGGCAAGAGTGGAACAAAACACCAGGCAGAAGGCCGAGCCTTCCACCCTTTACCAAGTATATAGATGCATTAATTAAATAAGATATATGGTGATATCCCAACAAGTAAATAAATGTTCCAACAAGGAACAACATCTCCATGTTCCAACAAGGAACAAACTTCAATCTTCACCTGCAACTAACAACGCTATAAGAGGGGCTGAGCAAAGCGGTAACATGGCCAATCAATGGTTTGCTAGGACATGGTGGGTTAGAGGCTGAACATGGAAATTTGGGAGGCTGACAAGCAAGTGGTAGGCATCGTAGCAATGGCATAGCAAAAGAGCGAGCAAACTAGCATAGCAAAGATAGTAGTGATTTCGAGGGTATGTTCATCTTGCCTGAAATCCCGTAAGGACGAAGAACGAGTCCATGAAGAAGACAAACGGACGAAGTGGAACGGGTCCTCACAACACGACGTTATCGGAACCAACCCGAAGAAGCAATCACCGGAAAAGAAGCACACAACATAGTGAACAACCACGACATCAACATGGCATGATGCACAATCGAGTATGATGCATGTCCGGTTTAAATATGCATGGCATGGCAAAGAGCACAAACAATCCTACAAATTAAGTGGAGCTCAATATGCATCGGGATGCATATTGACAAAACACCACATCAATTATTTAGTTCTCTCTCGGTTAGGTACTCAACAATATTAAATGTTGTTAAGCATGGCAAGAGGGTGAAGCAAAAGAAAACTATCTAGTCTAGGCAAGTTTAAATGAGGCCGGAAGCAACGAACAACAATTCTGGAAAATCCTCATGTGCAAATATTAGGTTAGGTCCTGATCTGACCTAAACACAATTTTAGAGTTGTTTAACATGCAAGATGAGGCCACCACGTTAAACTAGGCAAAATTCTACCCCATTTACATATAAAGTTTATTAAAAACGGAGTTACGGTTGAATAGTTATGAATTAAATCATTTTAATGTGGCATTTAAGCAAAACTTAAACAAACAACATTATAATCATTTTTAATTGTTGTTATCATGATGCGGATGACATGAACAAGTTTTAAGCAATTTATGCAAAATGTTGATAAGAGCATTATGAAGCATTTGTCACCGTGGTGGAAAGAAGAGGGGTGCCATGGCAACGAATCCGAAAATGATGCCACGGCAACATATCGGTTCCGGTAACTCGCGGAGATACCGGCGCAAAAGGAAAAGTGACGGGAGCATGACACGCGATAGGAGGTGGGGTGATCCCAGATACCGGGTTCCCACATGACGGTGACAAGGAAAAAGAGGGGCGACGTGCACCGAACAACTCCGACACGGAGAAAACACGAGCATTTCATACATCACACATGCATTCGTTCACGGGCATCGTTCCGGCGGTTATACCTTTGAAGCGAGCATCATCGAAACGGATCGAGTTCGGCGGTAGGGGTACACGTGTCGATGAGGAAGTAGTTGTTCACGGGGTCGTCGTGGGAAGTAGGGGAAGTAGTCGTTCTCGTTTTCGTAGAAGGACTTGACGAAACCGAGTCACTTGGGGTCGACGGTAGTCATTCACATTTCGAGGAGGAAGTAGGGGTTCTCGCGATCTCAGCGACGGTAGTTGTTCACGGCGGTAGTGGAACTTGACGGATCCGATGCCTCCGAACATAGTGGTACATGCTCGTTCTTCGGAGAGGTACTTGACGGGTCCGAATCCTTTCGGGGTGGTCGTGGTACTTGCGGTCTCGGCGATGGTAGTCGTTCACGTTCGGAGAGGAACTTGATGTACCCATGTGTTTCACGGGCCGCCGTCGAACTTGACGAAATCCATACGCAGGTAAGCCGTCCGGGGTCGTGTACTTGGCGAGTCCGCACGTAGAGGTACTTGGCAAAAATTCTGGAGACGAAGCGTGCACGTACGGTGGTAGTGGTGGTACTTGGTGAACCGAAACATGCAGCCCCGGTCATCGATGGGAGGCGGGCAACGAAGCAGCAACAACATGGGGGCAGCGACGAACCCTCAGGCCATGAGGAGGAGGGGCTCTGCATGAGTCCAGCAGCGAGGAGGGTTCCATGGCATTGCAGAGCCGCGAGGGCGCAGACGGGGGGGGGGGGGGGGGCGACGGGAGCTGGCAGGGCTCCTGCTGGGCGCAGAGGACGACGACGGCAGGCCATGGCAGGGGCGGAGGCGCGGTTCTCTGGACCGGCAGGGCCGCGGCGGCGCTGTGGTGCCCGGCGGCCTCGGCGACGCGGCAAGGGAGGAGATCCGGCGGGGGAGCGAGGGAGCTCGGTGGCGGCGCAGGCTGCAGTGCCCGGCAGATGGAGGAGGCGCGGCAGGGTGGCTCCGGCCAGGGCACGGCGCGGGGAGCGCAAGACGGCGGCGATGGAGATCGGGCGCCGGCGGCGGGCCGTATCAAGGAGGAAGGAGGCGAGGGGATTGGGACGAGGCTCTGGCATCGCAAGGGAAAGAGAAAGGAGATCGAGAGAGAGGTGGCGGCGCGAGGGGAGGGGTCGATGGGGAGATGAGGGTCGGGCCAGGGAGCTAGGGTTTCGGTAGGGGATCGAGAGGAGGCGGGCTGAGACTTGGCCTTGGGCCGGCGCGGTGAGGCTGGGAGGCCCAGGCTGCTGGGCTCCTTCCCACTCTCTCTCTGACTCTAAAGAGAAAAAAAGAACAAAATAGAGATACGAAAGAAAAGAAAGGGAGGTTAGGGGAAGAAGTTGGACACGCGAATAATTTTCCCGGACTCACAAAAATGCACTTGTTCCGAGAAAAATGAAGTGGGCAAGATTGCAAGAATTAAATTCAAAGTCATTTGAATTTAATTAAAAAGGTTTGCACAAGGACTAGGATTTAGAAGAGTCCAAAAATGTTGAGAATTTAGGAGGAGCCTCGATAAATGGGAAAAGAGATGTTGGCAAAGTTTGGGGACCAAACTTGAAGTAGAAAGGGAGTGGGGATTTTTCCAGTGTGTTTTGGTTAATTCCGAAAGAATGGAATATTTATAATAGCCCCACTAATATCGGGAGGATATGTTATAAAGAGAAGTCATCCTTCCCTCGATTTAAATGGATCGAAGATCCATACGAATTATTTAGTTGAGATGAAAAAGATTGTGACATGATGATATGATGCAATGCACATGATGCAATGATGAATGCAACACGCAAGCAAAAGACAACGCAACGCCGGCGAATAACTGGAAGACAGCTGGCACATCGGTCTCGGGGCGTTACAAGGTCGTGGTACACACAGTACCGGCTGCCCCTGGAGGACTCAGGCAGATCTTTGCCCTGCTTGGTGTCTGGTTCTGCCGTGAGCACGGCAGCCCCCTTGCGCTTCACGTCCTTGGCCTTGGGCTTCTTCTCCTCTGGGTCTGCGGCAGGCAGCTCGAGGAGGGAGAGGCGTCCCTCCTCAGCCCTGGCGCACTTGGTCGCCAGGTTGAACAACTCTAAGGAGGTGCACAGGTCTTCATGCATCACCAGCTCCTCCTTCATCTTGACATCGCGCACGCCATCGGAGAAGGCCGAGATGATGGCCTCCTCGGACACCTTGGGGATCTTGAGGCACGCGCTGTTGAAGCGCTGGATGTACTTTTGCAGGGTCTCTCCGGGTTGTTGCTTGATGCGGCGCATGTCGCTCACGGCGGGTGGCCGGTCGCGAGTACCTTGGAAGTTGGCGATGAAGCGGGTGCGCATCTGGTCCCAGGAAGAGATCGTGCCTGGAGCCAGATTCAGGAGCCAGGTGCGAGCTCCTTCCTTGAGCGCCATGGGAAACCAGTTCACCATGACCTTTTCATCCCCGCTGGCAGCTTCGATGCCCAACTCGTAGAGCTGGA
Organism: Triticum monococcum; assembly: GCA_034509565.1. NCBI lineage: Eukaryota > Viridiplantae > Streptophyta > Magnoliopsida > Poales > Poaceae > Triticum > Triticum monococcum. Next base: position 141,557,728 of record CM067841.1, on the reverse strand, counting down.
GAAACTCTACAGGGTCAGTCGTGCCATCGTAACGAGGAGGCAGGTCTGGCTTGAACTTGCCGGGCCACGCGACGCTACGCAGCTCGATGGTGTAGGCACGGCAGCCTGCGGTGGCCACGAAAGGCTTCGACTGGTGGAGAGCTTGGTCTTGAGGGTCCCCACGCGCTGCAGCTAGGAGCAGCGTGGGGTCTTGGCGTGCCGGAGCTGGAGCAGGGTCGCGGTATGCCGGAGCGGGGAGCGCCCGGGCAGCTCCTTGCGGGCGTGGGATTTCTTGGCAGCTCCATTCTTGCTACGCTGGCACCTGACGGAGCGGGTTCCACCCAGGGGCCACACGCCTTGGATCCATGGCGTCTTCTTGGAGAGGAGGCGGCTGGTACGCCTCCGGAGCTTCGTTGCCTGCGCGTGGCGGGGTGTGGCGCAGCAGAACGGACGGCGCGGGAGAGCCCCCTGTGGCGCGGACAAGCTCGGCGACACGGTCGAGCCACTCTTCGTAGACGTCGCCGACGGGATGGTAGCGCAGGAGCTCGTTTGCCGTGAGGAGCGTAACTCGAGCCTCCAAGGGGGCGCGGAGCGCGCAGGACAAAGAACCAGCTGGTGCGAGCGATGGAGTAGCGGTGCGGCCGTCTTGGCGCACGGATGGATGCTGAGACGACGCTTGCTGCCCGCCCCCCGCTGGGCCGGTGGCGGCGTTGACTGCAGGTGACGGGGAACGACGAGGACGTCCGCCGACAGGCGCCGTCTGGGCGACGCGGGAAGCGATGGCGGCCCGGCGCTCGGCGCGGGCCCGACAAGCGTCGGACATGGATGCGACGGTCGGAGGAGAACGGGGCGGTGGACGACGAATTCCGGCGCACCCCTACCTGGCGCGCCAAATGTCGGATTTCAGGTTCCGGCAGACCCTTAAGGTTCGAACACTGGGGTGCACGCGGAGATTACGCCTTCTACCTCTCCGTCTCACAAAGATCTAGACTACTGGATGAACTACACAAGAGACACAAGGTTTATACTGGTTCGGGCCACCGTTGTGGTGTAATACCCTACTCCAGTGTGTGGTGGGTGGATTGCCTCTTGGGGCTGATGATGATGAACAATACAAGGAAGAACAGCCTCGCGAGGGTCTGTTCTTGGCTGGGGTGATGAACTGCTGGGAGGCGTTCAACCACCTTTCTCTCTCTCTCACTCTAGCTGCCGTACTCTCTCTTGCCGGCAACTAACCTTCCAACCCCCAAAAAACTACCCTCTGCTATGTGGGCGGCTGGTCCTATTTATAGAGGCCCTGGTCCTCCTCCCAAATATCGAGCGGGAAGGGAGCCAACAATGGCGGGCTAATTTGAAGGGGGACAGCAAGTATCAACTATCTTGACAAAAGCAGTCTTCGCCTGCGCAAAGCTCTGGTGATGACGCCGTCCTGGGCTCCACGGTGACCTCCATCTCATAGTCCTCCTGGTCTTGGTCTCGTTGCACCGAAACGGCAACCTTTGCCTGATGCCTCGGTACTCCGCGGCTGTGCTTGCCCCTTTGCACCAAAGAGGAAAGGAGGACGCTGCGCGGGCTGGCACCCGCCTGGCGCCCTGAGTCGTCATGGCTTGCGTCACGGGCACCTCGCAAGGTACCCCGCCTTGATCTCTCTGCCTCCTCGCGAGCCAGCCTAACGAGGCCGTTCCTGAGGAAGCTCCGTGTCATCCGCCCCGCGAGGCTTGGCCCCTCGCGAGGGTCTTGAGTCTTGTGTTGATGAAGATGGGCCGTGCTGGGCCCCCTTTGAGCCACGACGCAGGCCGCAGGCAGGCAAGTCTGGGGACCCCCGTTCCCAGAACGCCGACAGAGGTGGAAATCAAAAAGGAACATCAAGTGTTGATGGTCAATAAAACCACTAGTTTCAAGAAAGGCAAGGGTAAGAAGAACTTCAAGAAGGACGGCAAGGGAGTTGCCGCGGCCGGTAAATCAGTTGCCGGGAAGAAGCCAAAGAATGGACCCAAACCTGAGACTGAGTGCTTTTATTGCAAGGGAAAGGGACACTGGAAGCGGAACTGCCCCAAATACTTAGCGGACAAGAAGGCCGGCAACACTAAAGGTATATGTGATATACATGTAATTGATGTGTACCTTACCAGTACTCGTAGTAGCTCCTGGGTATTTGATACCGGTGCGATTGCTCATATTTGTAACTCAAACCAGGAGCTGCGTAATAAGCGAAGACTGGCGAAGGACGAAGTGACGATGCGCATCGGGAATGGTTCCAAGGTCGATGTGATCGCCGTCGGCACACTACCTCTATATTTACCTACGGGATTAGTTTTAAACCTCAATAATTGTTATTTAGTGCCAGCTTTGAGCATGAACATTGTATCTGGATCTCGTTTAATACGAGATGGCTACTCATTTAAATCTGAGAATAATGGTTGTTCTATTTATATGAGAGATATGTTTTATGGTCATGCCCCACTGGTCAATGGTTTATTCTTAATGAATCTCGAACGTGATGTTACACATATTCATAGTGTGAATACCAAAAGATGTAAGATTGATAATGATAGTCCCACATATCTGTGGCACTGCCGCCTTGGTCACATCAGTGTCAAATGCATGAAGAAGCTCCATACATATGGACTTTTGGAGTGTCTTGATTTCAAATCATTTGACACATGCGAACCATGCCTCATGGGTAAAATGACCAAGACTCCGTTCTCCGGAACAATGGAGCGAGCAACCAACTTATTGGAAATTATACATACTGATGTGTGCGGTCCAATGAGCGTTGAGGCTTGCGGTGGCTATCATTATGTTCTCACTCTCACTGATGACTTAAGTAGATATGGGTATGTCTATTTGATGAAACACAAGTCTGAGACCTTTGAAAAGTTCAAGGAATTTCAGAATGAGGTAGAAAATCAACATGACTGAAAGATAAAATTCTTACGATCAGATCGTGGGGGAGAATATTTAAGTCACGAATTTGGTACACACTTAAGGAAATGTGGAATCGTTTCACAACTCACGCCGCCTAGAACACCTCAGTGTAATGGTGTGTCCAAACGTCGTAATCGCACTCTATTGGATATGGTGCGATCTATGATGTCACTCACTGATTTACCGCTATCATTTTGGGGATACGCTCTAGAGACAGCTCCATTCACTTTAAATAGGGCACCGTCTAAATCCATTGAGACGACACCGTATGAATTATGGTTTGGGAAGAAACCTAAGCTGTCGTTTCTAAAAGTTTGGGGATGCGATGCTTATGTCAAGAAACTTCAACCTGAAAAGCTTGAACCCAAGTCGGAAAAATGCGTCTTCATAGGATACCCTAAGGAAACCATTGGGTATACCTTTTACCTCAGATCCGAAGGCAAGATCTTTGTTGCCAAGAACGGGTCCTTTCTGGAGAAAGAGTTTCTCTCGGGAGAAGTAAGTGGGAGGAAAGTAGAACTTGATGAAGTACTGCCTCTTGAACCGGAAAGTAGCGCAGCTCAGGAAGATGTTCCTATGGTGCCTGCACTGACTAGAGAGGAAGTTAATGATAATGATCAAGGTACTTCAGATCAAGTTGCTACTGAACTTCGAAGGTCCACAAGGACACGTTCCACACCAGAATGGTATGGCAACCCTGTCCTGGAAATCATGTTGTTAGACAACGGTGAACCTTCGAACTATGAAGAAGCAATGGCGGGCCCAGATTCCAACAAATGGCTTGAAGCCATGCAATCCGAGATAGGATCCATGTATGAAAACAAAGTATGGACTTTGACAGACTTGCCCGATGATCAGCGAGCGATAGAGAATAAATGGATCTTTAAGAAGAAGACGGACGCAGATGGTAATGTTACCATCTATAAGGCTCGACTTGTCGCTAAGGGTTATCGACAAGTTCAAGGGGTTGACTACGATGAGACCTTCTCACCCGTAGCGAAGCTGAAGTCCGTCTGAATCATGTTAGCAATTGCCGCATACTATGATTATGAGATATGGCAAATGGACGTCAAAACGGCATTCCTTAACGCCTTTCTTAAGGAAGAATTGTATATGATGCAGCCGGAAGGTTTTGTCGATCCTAAGAATGCTAACAAGGTATGCAAGCTCCAGCGCTCCATCTATGGGCTGGTGCAAGCATCTCGGAGTTGGAACATTTGCTTTAATGAAATGATCAAAGCGTTTGGGTTTATGCAGACTTATGGAGAAGCCTGCGTTTACAAGAAAGTGAGTGGGAGCTTTGTAGTATTTCTCATATTATATATGGATGACATACTTTTGATGGGAAATGATATAGAACTTTTGGACAGTATTAAGGCCTACTTGAATAAGTGTTTTTCAATGAAGGACCTTGGAGAAGCTGCTTACATATTAGGCATCAAGATCTATAGAGATAGATCGAGACGCCTCATAGGTCTTTCACAAAGCACATACCTTGATAAGATATTGAAGAAGTTCAATATGGATCAGTCCAAGAAGGGGTTCTTGCCTGTATTGCAAGGTGTGAAATTGAGCTCAGCTCAATGTCCGACCACGGCAGAAGATAGAGAAAAGATGAGTGTCGTCCCCTATGCCTCAGCCGTAGGGTCTATCATGTATGCCATGCTGTGTACCAGACCTGATGTAAACCTTGCCGTGAGTTTGGTAGGAAGGTACCAAAGTAATCCCGACATGAAACACTAGACAGTGGTCAAGAACATCCTGAAGTACCTGAAAATGACTAAGGATATGTTTCTCGTATATGGAGGTGACGAGGAGCTCGTCGTAAAGGGTTACGTCGATGCTAGCTTCGACACAGATCTGGATGACTCTAAGTCATAAACCGGATACGTGTATATTTTGAATGGTGGGGCAGTAAGCTAGTGTAGTTGCAAGCAAAGCGTCGTGGCAGGATCTACATGTGAAATGGAGTACATGGCAGCCTCGGAGGCAGCGCATGAAGCAATCTGGATGAAGGAGTTCATCACCGACCTAGGAGTCATACCGAATGCGTCGCGGCTGATCACTCTCTTCTGTGACAACACTGGAGCTATTGCCCTTGCCAAGGAGCCCAGGTTTCACAAGAAGACTAGGCACATCAAGCATCGCTTCAACTCCATTCGTGAAAATGTTCAAGATGGAGACATAGATATTTGCAAAGTACATACGGATCTGAATGTCGTAGATCCGTTGACTAAACCTCTTCCGCGAGCAAAACATGATCAACACTAGGACTCTATGGGTGTTCGATTCATCACAATGTAACTAGATTATTGACTCTAGTGCAAGTGGGAGACTGTTGGAAATATGCCCTAGAGGCAATAATAAAATGATTATTATTATATTTCCTTGTTCATGATAATTGTCTATTATTCATGCTATAATTGTGTTATCCGGAAATCATAATACATGTGTGAATACATAGACCATAACATGTCCCTAGTGAGCCTCTAGTTAACTAGCTCGTTGATCAACAGATAGTCATGGTTTCCTGACTATGGACATTGGATGTCATTGATAACGGGATCACATCATTAGGAGAATGATGTGATGGACAAGACCCAATCCTAAGCATAGCACAAGATCGTGTAGTTCGTTCGCTAGGGCTTTTCCAATATCAAGTATCATTTCCTTAGACCATGAGATCGTGTAACTCCCGGATGCCGTAGGAGTGCTTTGGGTGTACCAAACGTCACAACGTAACTGGGTGACTATAAAGGTATACTACAAGTATCCCCGAAAGTATCTGTTGGGTTGACACGGGTCGAGACTGGGATTTGTCACTCCGTATGACGGAGAGGTATCTCTGGGCCCACTCGGTAATGCATCATCATAATGAGCTCAATGTGACCAAGTGTTTGGTCACGGGATCATGCATTACAGTACGAGTAAAGTACTTGCCGGTAACGAGATTGAACGAGGTATTGGGATACCGACGATCGAATCTCGGGCAAGTAACGTACCGATTGACAAAGGGAATTGTATACAGGATTATTTGAATCCTCGACATCGTGGTTCATCCGATGAGATCATCAAGTAGCATGTGGGAGCCAACATGGGTATCCATATCCCGCTGTTGGTTATTGACCGGAGAGTCGTCTCGGTCATGTCTGCATGTCTCCCGAACCCGTAGGGTCTACACACTTAAGGTTCGGTGACGCTAGGGTTGTAGAGATATTAGTATGCGGTAACCCAAAAGTTGTTCGGAGTCCCGGATGAGATCCGAACATCACGAGGAGTTCCCGAATGGTCCGGAGGTGAAGAATTGTATATAGGAAGTCCAGTTTCGGCCACCGGGAAAGTTTCGGGGGTCACCGGTATTGTACCGGGACCACCGGAAGGATCCCGAGGGTCCACTGGGTGGGGCCACCTATCCCGAAGGGCCCCATGGGCTGAAGAGGGAGGGGAACCAGCCCCTGGTGGGCTGGTGCACCCCTCATGGGCCTCCCCCTGCGCCTAGGGTTGGAAACCCTAGGGGTGGGGGGCGCCCCACCTGACTTGGGGGGCAAGTCCCCCCTTGGCCGCCGCCCCCCTTGGAGACGGGATCTCCTAGGGCTGGCGCCCCCTAGGGGCCCTATATATAGTGGAGGGGAGGGAGGGCAGCCGCACCCAAGTCCCTGGCGCCTCCCTCTCCCCTCGTAACACCTCTCCCTCTCGTTGGAGCTTGGTGAAGCCCTGCCGAGATCACCGCTGCTTCCACCACCACGTCGTCGTGCTGCTGGATCTCCATCAAACTCTCCTTCCCCTTGCTGGATCAAGAAGGAGGAGACGTCTTCCCCAACCGTACGTGTGTTGAACGCGGAGGTGCCGTCCGTTCGGCGCTCGGTCATCGGTGATTTGGATCACGGCGAGTATGACTCTATCAACCCCGTTCTCTTGAACACTTCCGCTCGCGATCTACAAGGGTATGTAGATGCACTCCCCTCTCCCTCGTTGCTAGATGACTCCATAGATTGATCTTGGTGATGCATAGAAAATTTTAAAATTCTGCTACGTTCCCCATCACTTTTGCACTAAGGGGTTGAGCATACAAACAAAAATCGCATGTCAACCTCTGCTTCCCTCTGTGAAGGGCGTATCTTTTACTTTTCAGTATTTAATTTTATGCAAAGAGTCAAAGTTTTTCTCTCTATTCCTTTTTATTTTTCTCTTTTAGCAAGCATCATGTGGTGAGGAAAGATCTAGGCACATATATCCAGTTAGATAAGGGTAGCATGAGTTATTATTGTTGACATCACCCTTAAAGTGAATACGCTGGGAGGCGAAATTATAAGCCCCTATCTTTCTATGTGTCTGGTTGAAACATTTTGCTCATATGTATGTGGTGAGTGTTAGCAATCATAGAAGACTATGTGATGGTTGAGTATGTGGATCTCTTACTTAAACTCTGTTGAATAAGTTAAATTACAATTGCTTGGTGACTGAGAACATAGGTTGTTGAGTTTCAAGAGAATTCATTGTTTGAACCTTAACATGTGAATTGGTTGCTACTTTAACATGAGAAGTTTCATAAGAAAGAATTGTTGTTATGATGCTAGGAAAAGTGATTGAAATTATCATTGATCAAACTTGTGCACTTTGCTAGCAGTCACACTTCATAAATTATTTCTTTTATCATTTACCTACTTGCGGACGAGTATGAATTAAGCTTGGGGATGCTGATACGTCTGCAATGTATCTATAATTTATGAAGTATTCATGTTGTTATATTATCATTCTTGGATGTTTTACAATCATTTTATAGCAACTTTATATCATTTTTTGGGACTAACTATTGACCCAGTGCCCAGTGCGAGTTGTTATTTTTTGCTTGTTTATTACATCGCAGGAAATCAATATCAAATGGAGTCCAAACACCGCAAAACTTTTTGTAGATTTTTTATGGATCAGAAGACATCCAGTGGGCCAGAGAAGCACCTGGGGGTGCCCTGAGGGGGGCACAACCCACCAGGGCACGCCTGGGGGCCCAGGCGCGCCCAGGTGGGTTGTGCCCACCTCGGTGGCCTCCCGCACCCCCTCTTGTCCCTATGAATTCCCAAATATTCGAAAAACCATCGGGGTTAACCTAGATCAGAAGTTCCACCACCACAAGGCTCTGTAGCCACCGAAAGCCAATCTAGACCCCGTTCAGGCACCCTGTCGGAGGGGGGAATCATCACCGGTGGCCATCTTCATCATCCCGGCGGCCACCATGATGAGGAGGGAGTAGTCCACCCTCAGGGTTGAGGTTTTGTACCAGTAGCTATGTCTTTAATCTCTCTCCCTCTCGTGTTCTTGAGATGTCACGATGTTGATGTATCGCGGGCTTTGTTAATATAGTCGGATCATATGGTGTTTTCCCCTCTCTATCTTGTCGTGATGAATTGAGTTTTCCCCTTTGAGATTTCGTTGTTATCGGATTGAATATTTTATGGACTTGAGAGCACTTGATATATGTCTTGCATATGAATACTCGTGGTGATAATTGGGTATCATATTGATTCACTTGATATGTGTTTTGGCATTCAACTCACATATTCCCGTGGTGACATTGGGGTAATCTATGCATAGGGGTGGATGCACGTTCTCGTCTTTTGTTTCTCCGGTAGAAATCTTGGGGCACTCTTTGATATTCTTTGTGTTGGATTGAGTATTATGAATATGAAATTATTTGGTGTTATTTTACTACGAACTCTTGGATAGATCGATCAGAAAGAATAGTTTCGAGGTGGTTTCGTACCCTACAAACAATTTCTTTTTATGTTCTTTGCTAGATAAGAACTTTGGAGTGATTCTTCATCGCACGTGGAGGGATTGTTATATGATCCAATTAGATTAGCATTGTGGAGAGATTGCACTAGCGAAAGTACGAACCCTAGGCCTCATTTTTAAGCATTGCAATACCATTTGTGCTCCGTTTTATCAATTGCTACCTTGATGTTTTTTATTGTTCCTATTACAGAAATCAATATCTACTATCACTACTACGCTTTTATCACCATCTCTTAGCCGAACTAGTGCACCTATACAAATTACCATTGTATTTGGTGTGTTGGGGACACAATAGACTTTTTGTTATTTGGTTGCAGGGTTGTTTGAGAGAGACCATCTTCATCCTACACCTCCCACGGATTGATAAACCTTAGGTCATCCACTTGAGGGAAAATTTCTACTGTCCTACAAAACTCTGCGCTTGGAGGCCCAACATGTGTCTATAAGAATAAAGTTGCGTAGTAGACATCAGTACTTTATACCTTTGACACTCTACCTTTCTGCAATGCCATTGATACTTTGTGCAAATACCTGTGGTGTCCAAAATTTGGTCAATGCCACTAACTTTCTCAACCTATAAGGGGTTTCCTACTGATGAATGTATGCTTCTTCTTCAGGTGCACCATGGGATTGGCGAAATGGCCCTCCAGAGCAGGTAAAGGGCCTCTAGAAGCAGGCGAGCTAACAGTTGGACGTACATCCATGTGAGAGGAGAGACTGGAGACATGCTCGAGCGCCGCTAGCAGGAATGAGCAAAGGGTCTTCCGGAGCCAACAAAGGCCCCCTAGGAGCAGGCAAGCAAACATCTGGTTATACATTCGTGCGAGAAGAGAGAGGCCAGAGACGTACTTAAGCATCACCAGCCAGAATTATCAAAGAGCCATTTGCATCATGAAAAGGTTCCCTTGGAGCAGACAAGATGATAACTAGCTTTACATCTATGCAAGAAAGTAAAGGATGGGGACATGCTCGAGCTTTGTCAGCGAGAACAAGCAAAAAGTCCCGTGAACAAACTGGCCCTAGGATCAGGCAAGCCGATAGATGGATCTACATACGTGCGAAAGGGAGAGTTCAGAGCCATGCTCGAGCGTCGAGAGCCGAAATGGGCAAAGGTCCCTTTAGAAAAAAAGGGGCTACTTGGAGCAGGCAAGCGTACAGATGGTTGCACATCCATGCGAGAAGGGCTGGAGATGTGTGTCGGTGTCAAAACCGGCATATCTCGGGTAGGGGGTCCCGAACTGTGCGTCTAGGCCGGATGGTAACAGGAGACAAGGGACACGAAGTTTTACCCAGGTTCGGGCCCTCTCGATGGAGGTAAAACCCTACGTCCTGCTTGATTAATATTGATGATATGGGTATTACAAGAGTAGATCTACCACGAGATCGAGGAAGCTAAAACCTAGAAGCTAGCCTATGGTATGATTGTTGATGTGTACGTTGTTCTACGGACTAAAACCCTCCGGTTTATATAGACACCGGAGAGGGTTAGGGTTACACAAAGTCGGTACAATGGTAGGAGATCTTCATATCCGTATCGCTAAGCTTGCCTTCCACGCCAAGGAAAGTCCCTTCCGGACACGGGACGGAGTCTTCAATCTTGTATCTTCATAGTCCATGAGTCCGGCCAAAGGATATAGTCTGGCTGTCCGGACACCCCCTAATCCAGGACTCCCTCAGTAGCCCCCGAACCAGGCTTCAATGACGATGAGTCCGGCGCGCAGATTGTCTTCGGCATTGCAAGGCGGGTTCTCCTCCAAATTATGTGTTCTTGTTGAATAAAGTCCGGTTTCTTGTAGATGTTTGCGCTCCTTGGTTCTACGCCCAATAATGGCCGCTTCCCACGTCTCAAACGAATGTGAAAAGTCTGAGTGTTTTTACATTCACCCCCCTAGCCGCGTAAATGAGCTGCCCTATTTAAGGGGACGAGGATTTAGATCCAATCCACACCTTCTCCCCTCCGTGAGTGTTCATCGGAGCGCATCCGATAAAGGTCCATTCCACCATGGCTAGCCATCGCAACTCCTCCCCTCGCCCTTCTAGCCCTAAGCCTGGTTATTGGGAGAGATGTTCCACCCCGCATAGTGAGCTAGTGACGCTCCAGACCAAGGGATTTCTCCCCCCGACCTATATGGTCCTGGTTTGAGCCGGTCTTGCCGTCTACAATGGTGGAGAGCAAGCAAAGAATGCCCCTAATCCCTCCAAAGGAGAGCGGGTGTGCCTCGTCCCTTACTTAATAAGGGGGCTCGGATTTCCAATCCATCCATTTCTTCGGGGGCTGCTGGAGTTCTACGGCCTCCAGCTACATCATCTCACGCCTGCCTCAATATTGCATATCACGGGCTTTGTAGCCCTCTGCGAGCTGTTCTTGGGTGTTGAAGCTCATTTCGGACTGTGGAAGGAGCTATTTTGCCTCGTGCCCCATTCCAAGAAGGGGTTAATGTATCAAGTGGGTGGAGCCGAAGTGTGGCGCATCACCGGGACTGGATACCTGTCCGGAACCCCAAAGAAGGCGTACGAAGACTGGCCCTCGGAATGGTTTTATATAGAAGACGTCCCGCTGCCGAATCCTGTCCGGATCGGCCTCCCCGAATTCAACAGTGCTCCCTTAAAGAAGTGCCTTAGCTGGCGCCCACGAAGCCCTCAGAGGGGAGGTGACAGGGACATCCTTTACCTGATGGGCCGAATAAGATTGTTAGCCCATTCCGGACTAACCATGATCGGGGTTATGGCCGAATGCATTATGCGGGGGGTGCAGCCACTTCAGTATAGAAGCCACCCCATGTGGGACTTCAACGGGGAGGACGACGCCACCCGCTACGGCCGTAAGGGGCCGGATTCAGCTGCCGCTCTACTAAAGATCTTGTCCACTTTGTATAAGGGAGAAGAGCAGGAATTTCTCCGCGTGAACCCTCAGGGTGGATTCTCCATGCACAATCCCCCAAGCTGGGTAAGTGGTTGTATTTACTTGTCCATCCGTTTTGTATTCCCATTGTTAAATATTTGGTCTGACGACTTCAATGCAGGAACTGCGCCGAGCTGTTAAGGAAACAAGTAGCCCTCCTCCACAACCCGAGGACCCAGGACGGTCCGTCGACCCGGCCTCTCAAGAGGATCCGGACATATTTGCGGAGCTGATTGATGGAGTGTTCCATCAATTGAGCAAGGACAACGCCTTGGTGGCCATTACGGCCGATTACCCAGGGCTAATCCTGACGCCCCAGGTACCTGAGATTGAAGTCCCAGTACCCCGAATAGGTGTCTGCCCACTTGTGTTCAGTTTCCTGATTGCAACCAAACTTTGCAGGGGAGGTTTTTAAGGCGGAAGGCCGAACCTGCGGCGACAAGCCAACGAGGGGCCGTAGGGCCCCGCGGGCAGAAAAGAAGTGCAATCCAGACTGAGGCGTCAGTGCAAAGGTATGGCACGCCCCCTTATCCCAGGTGTTATACCTTCGAGGCATATTGACACTTGCGCTCTTTTCAGGACAAAGAGACCTCGCCGGACTATATCCGGGGAGGCTGCCAATCGCGCCTCCACCAGCCAGGCTCCAAAGCCTGGTCCGGAGGCGGAGGCGAACGCAAGGTATGTGCCAGACGCTCCTCCGACGGAGGATGTGGACGGGTTGTCTGCCACCAACTCTAAGGTGGAGAGTGCCATGAACCACAGGCGTCGCCGGACAATTCTTCGCGACGCTTGTTTCTCCCAAGGGGCGTTAGATGCCTTCAACTCGGGAGATGCGTACCTCCGTGCCGCTCAAAATGGTCTAGCCAGAGCCACGGAGCAGTATGTAAAAAACATACGGGTAAGAAAATTCTGGTAATTATATGTATATACCAGTAGCCCCCGAAACTTGGAACAGTTAGAATAACTGTTTTAAGGATCATTTGTTATGCAGGTTCTTACAGAAAAGAATTCCCTACTGTCCAAGGAGCTGGCAGAGTGCAAAGCCCAACTTGAGGCCGCACTAGCCACGGCAGGGGAGCCTGTCACACCCTGCATTTTGTAGCTCTTCATTTGCATTAATAAAGCATGAAAATTTGGACCAACAAAAACTTTTGCATTATTTCGCTTTTATTTGGAGTTGGTTTTCTCTCTATGTTTTTTTTCAAGTGCTCTTTAAAGTCAACACAACTCCACGCCCAGGAACGCCCCAGACATGGCGCCAGCTCCTCCCGAGCCCTACAGCGACGAGCGTGAGCTCGCCGGCGCACGGGTCTACTGGACCTCGCCGTTCGCCTATTTAAAGGCCTCCCCGAGCCCTTCTCTCCTCACCACTCACTCTCTCACTCCCCTAAACCTCCCCTTGCACCCCCAGTTCCACCCCAGAGCCGCCCGAGCTCGCGATCGAGCTCGAGCTCCGCCGCTTCGGCTCGCCGGAGTCCGCGAGGTACGGGCCTCCCTGCTCCTCCTCTGCCTTGATCTGAGACCGCCTTCCCCCAGTGATCATTTCCCCTCTCTCCCCCGCCTCATTTACAACCGGAGTCGACTGGAACGACCACCTCCCGAAGCTCCTCCGCCGTGCCCCGTCGTCACCGGCGAACCAGGCCACCCCGGCGGCCAACTCCGGCACCACCCGAACGGCGACACGACGCTAAGCTCAGCTGTGCCCTCGCCCGACCTCGCCATGCCCTGCATCATTGCCGGTGAGCTCGCCGGCCGCCTGGACTCGGGGTTAGGGATGACAGGCGGGCCCCGCCTATCAGCCTCTCCCCTCCATCGCCCCTCTCTCTCTCGCTGACGCCTGGGCCCCGCCTGTCAGGTTTAAACCTGGCGCGCGCGCGTGCACCAGTGCGCTGGGCCGCCTCTCTGGCTGGGCCTGCTGCGCTGCGGCTGTTCTGGCCCAGCAGGCACATTGCCCCTTCCCCTTTTTTCTTTTTCTGAATACTTGCAAAAATTCCACAGGATTAAATATTAATCCAAATGCAATAATTCCAACTCCTAAATTCTTGTAATAATCCCACCTATTTATGGTGCAACTTTCATTCAAATCCAACAACCTTTTCTTCACTGTAAATATTTAAATGTGATTTTAAGCATTTAAATATGCCTTTGTAAATCCATTTCTCCCATTCTGCTGCACCAAATCCAAAACTAGGAATTTTCCCCTTCTTAGTTTTCAACCTAGTATTTTACAAAAATAACTTGACATTTTTCTAAGCACTTTGGTTTTTCTGTTTTATTATTGCCTTATTTTCTCGTTATTATTTTGCGACGATAGATTGCGTTGCTGATGAAGGAGTTGGACCAGAAGACTTTGAAGACCCAAAAGACCTTGTTGAGCCAGGCAAGCAGCCCTTTGACCATGTCTATGAAACCCTTTTATGCATTTCATATAGCACTTTATTATTGTTGCATCGGAATGATGATGAGAGGGTAGCCACTTTGGTGGGTTGCCTTCATTTCCCCCTTGTTGATGCTTGCATTGTGCATAACCCTACGTTCTTATGAGGGTTATGCCGGTGGGAGTAGATAGGATGCTAAGTAGTGCTACGCTAAAGGGACGGGAATATGCATGGTGATGGAGACAAGTATTTTCAAAGGACTTTTCGAAAACCCCGTCGGGTGCCACTTATGCCCGAGGGAGACAATGAGATGGGTAACCACTTGATGACGAAGTGGTGTACCGAGGCAAGTGTGTGTGTTGATTTCGAAAACGGATTAGATTTAAGATTTGTCGACTGTCCCAACCTTACATGCGCAACCACTCTACCCTTGTATGGGAAAGGGCATTATTGATTACCCAGGCCGATACTAGCTTGGAGCCCGCATTACTACTGACGGGAGAGTTGTTGGTGCGCTCTCTCGGGACGGGGTCGTGCCAGGTAGGGCGGCCATGACTGTTTTCACAGGGCACCGGATACACCGTTGTGTCCCCTCTCGGATTTTACGATCTCGAGTGAGTCCCGTATGATGTACATTGTGAGGATACGGAACAACGAGTGGACTCCTTGTTAGTGTCGTCTAGGGAAAGATAGTGATCGGGTGCTTACCCCGGGTACTTGAGGTACCGTGGGTCGTGGATGACACGGAAGCTCCCTGGATCTTGTGGGTAAAGTGTGCAACCTCTGCAGAGTGAAAAAATATTCGAATAGCCGTGTCCATGGTCAAGGACGGTTGGGCAGTGCTGCTTAAACTACGTCCACATGTTTTCAAACCAGTGTGAGTGTTCGGATAAGTGGGAAGAACTACTTGGGTCAAGTCAAAGGACTTGACATGATTGAGTTGGGTTAGTGCCCACTCTATTTATGTTGATATCTGCAACCTGTCCTCATAGTTACTTGAATTCTCCTGATGCATGTCTTACGAGTTGTTGAACATGTCATTGCACTCAAAACTAGCTTTCCGCAAAATTTACCTATATCATGCATTGTTGTACCTTGAACCAAAACATGGGTTGCTTGCGAGTACATTCAAAGTACTCATTGGCTTGCCATTGGTTATTTAATTGGCTAGGCATGGAAGAACAGGAGTTCGAAGAAGAATTCTTTGAAGACGAACATGCGAACTAGGACGTTTCCCAGTCAGAATGCCTGTAGGGTTAAGGCAGATGGCATGGGTTCTACTTATCGACGAAGATTTCCGCTGCATATGTTTCATTTGATGTTCAGCCCGTAAGGCTTTATCTATGTAAGACTTGACCATAATGGTCATAATTTGTGTAAGACGATATGTATGGACGCAAGACTCTTGTTATTCAGCTTCTGTGTGTTCAGTGAGCATTGATCTCTGGGATCACTGTACACGTGCATTCGGTGATCTCGACTTATGAGTCGGGGTCCCCACAGAGCCCAATGAGACCCCCTCTGGTAATATACACTTCGAAAGATAAGTATTTTGTGAAGCACGACATTGGTGCGAATCTGACAAATGAAATTGCAGATGGTGCCGGGTTGAATCCGGAAAGGCAACACCTCCTACGCTAGCTAAAGGCTGGTGAGAAGGTGCTGACAAAGGTGAGGCGGGAGAAGAACGATCTCCAAGATGCCAACACCAAGCTGGGCGTCGAGCTGAAAGATGTTCGTGCTCAGCTGTCAGACTCCGTGAAGGAGAATCAGCGGCTTCGGCGCGGCATATTTAGTAAGTGCTTGAACGAACCTTTGAAAGAAAGTTCGGCGGGGAAGTCGACTAACAGAGCAATGTCTGTAGGTGTGCTAACAGGTCATCCTGCAGAGGAGATGCCCGGTTCTACGGGTGACCTTCTTCCCGAGCTCTCGCAACTGCTCGATCGAGTTCGGCAGGCAATGCAAGGCGTCGCCCAGGCCCTGTGGCCATCTGCCTCCATGCCCGAAGGTCTTGGAGAACTTGCGGAGAAGCTAAAGGGAGCATGACGGTGCTTCCGATTGTGGAAGATATCAGCCTGCCGTCAAGGCGCTAGGGAGGCCTGGGCTATGGTGAAGACGCGATACGCAAAGGCTGACCCCAACCACATGGCCGAGGTCGGTCCTGTAGGGCCCGATGGGAAGGAGATCCCTGTAAGCTTAGTATATGGCCAAGTAGAGTTGGCCGCAAAGTATTCCCAGCAGGACTGTAAATTAGACAGCCTGTTAGATGGTATTGAAGAGGAATACAATCAGTCAAAATGACTATGTATTTTAATTGACATTTATAATGCCTTCTAGCCGGATTGTAGATCATTTGTCATGGCCGACCTTTTAGCTTCAGCCTCGGGACCTGACGGTCCGGAGTGTGTCCGAATTCCCATGCGGTTATATAGGAACCAGGGAATGCATGGAGACCAGGCGTAGGGGTCATTAGGGCTTGAACAGACAAGTGCCCGACTAGTTATGTTATATTACATGGTTAGTAAGAAACATCTTCCAGGGAGAATAGTTCCGTTAGGGGTTCCATTCCCTGGGAGGCATGCCCTAAGGTGCATGTCCATGCTGCGAAAAGAAACGCAGGAAAAACATCTGGGGGCGTATAGATAAAAATAAAAAATATCATCTTTAGTTCACCGACCGAATATTCCCTTAAGAAAGCTAGCTTTCGGCTTCACCCAGTCTGAGGTACACGTCCGGCTGACCCGGCAGTAACAATCGCAGAGGTGCTCCCTTTACCACCTAGCTGAACAATCGGGAACTTAGGGGTAAGCACAGGAGCCAGGCAACCCAGCTTGGCCAAAACTTAAGTCATATCGACGCATATAATGGTGAATAAAAGGTACATGTGGAAGTGTGACACATGTGTTGGGCATGAAGCCCATATGAATAAGCTTCTGTTTAAAGAAGCCCCCGGGTTTAATGAGCACAGATAGCGCGTCACTTTATGAGCCTTTAGAGGCTATTAGAGAGAGAGAGAAGAAGAAGAGAAATGTAAGACAGAAAATATATAAAAATGTATAGAGGAAGGAGACGAACACAGAGTCCGGCGCTAGGCATAGAATCTTCGAAGACGGGCTGCGTTCCATGGGTTTGGCTCGAGTCGGTTATCCGATGCATTCCGCAGGCGGTACGCTCCACCAGTCAGGACTTGGTCAATTATGAAGGGGCCTTCCCACTTGGGCTTGAGTTTGTCCTTTTTCTTGTCCGGTAGTCGTAGAACTAATTCGCCAACGTTGTAATTTTTGGCCCGTACTTCTCTGCTTTGGTATCTTCGAGCCTGCTGTTGATAGAATGCGGAACGGGCTTTTGCCACGTCACGCTCCTCCTCCGATGCGTCCAAGCTGTCCTGCCGATCGAGCTCGGCTTCTCTTTCTTCGTACATGTGCACTTGAGGTGAGTCATGAATTATATCGCAAGGCAAAACTGCCTCTGCGCCATACACCATAAAGAATGGTGTGTATCCGGTGGTGCGATTCGGCGTGGTCCGTAGTCCCCAGAGTACAGAGTCGAGCTCCTCTACCCAGTGCGTGTTAGATTCCTTGAGGGACCGCACTAATCTGGGTTTGATGCCGCTCATGATAAGACCATTTGCACGTTTGACCTGGCCGTTAGTTTCTGGGTGATAGACGGAAGCATAATCGAGCTTGATGCCCATGTTTTTGCACCAGAGTTTTACCTTGTCGGCTGTGAAGTTCGTGCCGTTGTCAGTGATGATGCTGTGGGGGACGCCGTAACGGTGTACAACCCCGGATATAAAGTCTATCACCGGTCCGGATTCGGCCGTCTTAACCGGCTTGGCTTCTATCCATTTGGTGAACTTATCCATCATGACCAGTAAGTATTTTGGCTTGTGGGTTCCTCCTTTAAGGGGTCTCACCATGTCAAGCCCCCAGACCGCGACGGGCCAAGTAATGGGGATAGTTTCGAGGGCGGTGGGTGGCATATGGCTTGGTTTGCAAAGAGCTCGCAACCGGTGCATCGTTGGACTAAGTCCTGAGCGTCTGCCCGGGCCGTTGGCCAATAAAAGCCTGTACAGAAGGCCTTTCTTACAAGGGACCGGGCTGCAGCGTGATGACCGCCGAGTCCGGCATGAATTTCAGCCAGGAGGTTCTGCCCCTCCTCTTCGGAGATGCACCTTTGAAGGACTCTGGTAGTTCTTTTCTTATAAAGCTCTCCCTCGTGGACTTTGTAGGCTTTGGATTGCCGCACTATGCAGCGGGCCTCATTTTGGTCCTCAGGGAGTTCCTGCCTAGTAAGGTAGGTGAGGAATGGTTCTATCCACGGGGCGATGACGGTCATTATTACGTGGGCTGAAGGTGTTATTTCATTGGTAGAGCCTCCGATTGTGTCAGAGTGTTCGGTGTCGGGCAGTGCGGTTGGGTCCGGGCTGTTATTGTTCGGCTCCCCCTCCCATACTACGGATGGCTTGAACAACCTTTCCAAGAAGATGTTGGGGGGGACTACATCGCGTTTTGCGCAGATGCGTGCCAGGACATCTGCCGCCTGATTATTTTCCCGGGCTATATGGTGAAATTCAAGCCCCTCGAACCGAGCTGACATTTTTAGGACGGCGTTGCGGTAAGCTGCCATTTTTGGATCCTTGGCATTGAAGTCTCCATTGATTTGGGATATTGCGAGGTTCGAGTCCTCGCGCACCTCTAGGCGTTGGATGCCCATGGATACTGCCATCTGGAGACCATGTAAAAGGGCCTCATATTCGGCTGCATTGTTGGAGTCCGTGTACATAATCTGTAGTATGTATTGAACTGTGTCTCCTGTGGGGGACGTCAAAACGACGCCAGCCCCCAGTCCGGCCAACATCTTGGAGCCATCGAAATGCATGATCCAATTTGAATATGTGCCGTATTCTTTAGGGAGTTCGGCCTCCGTCCATTCTGCGACGAAGTCGTCCAAGACTTGCGACTTGATGGCTCATCGTGGCTTATAAGTTATGTCGAATGGGAGGAGCTCAATGGCCCATTTTGCAATCCGGCCTGTTGCGTCACGGTTGTTTATAATATCGTTAAGTGGTACTTCCGAGGCTACTGTTATTGAACACTCTTGAAAGTAGTGTCGTAGCTTCCAGGATGCCATGAATACCACATACGCAATCTTTTGATAATGCGGATACTGTGATTTGCATGGAGTGAGGACGGTGGACACATAATAGACCGGCTTTTGAAGGGGGAATTTGTGTCCGTCCGCTTCTCGTTCGACGACGAGCACTGCACTTACAACCTGATGTGTTGCTGCAATGTATAATAGCATTGGTTCGCCAATGTTTGGCGTGGCCAGGACTGGGTTTGTTGCCAGTATGGCTTTTATTTCGTCGAGTCCAGCCGTGGCTGCATCCGTCCATTTGAAGTGTTCGGTGCGCCGAAGGAGGCGGTAAAGGGGTAGGGCCTTTTCTCCCAAGCGGGAGATAAAGCGGCTGAGAGCCGCCACGCATCCGATTAACTTTTGTATTTGTTTGAGGTCCTTTGGGATATCCAGTTGCGACAGAGCTCGGATCTTGGCTAGATTTGCTTCAAGTCCTCTACCGGATACAATAAAGCCCAAGAGCTTTTCGGCTGGAACACCGAAAACGCATTTTTCTGGGTTGAGCTTGATGTCGTATGTTTAGAGGTTATCAAATGTGAGCCTCAAGTCGTCTACTAGAGATTCAGCATGTCTTGTTTTGACGACCACATCATCTACATACGCCTCCACTGTTTTGCCGATCTGGCTTGCCAGACATGTCTGAATCATGCGCTGATATGTTGCGCCAGCGTTTTTGAGCCCGAAGGGCATCGTGTTGAAGCAGAATGGCCCGTATGGTGTGATAAATGCCGTTGCGGCTTGGTCTGGTTCTTCCATCTTGATTTGATGGTAACCAGAATATGCGTCGAGGAAACACAATGAATCGTGTCCTGCGGTAGCGTCGATAATTTGATCGATGCGGGGGAGGGGGAAGGGATCCTTTGGGCAAGCCTTGTTAAGGTCTTTAAAATCAACACACAGGCGCCAGGATTTGTCCTTCTTTGGTACCATCACCAGGTTTGCTAGCCAGTCCGGATGTTTTAAATCTCTGATGAATCCGGCCTCCAACAACTTTGCTAGCTCCTCTCCCATGACCTGTCTCTTAGGTTCAGAAAAACGCCGAAGAGCCTGTTTGACAGGTTTGAATCCTGTTTGGATATTTAAGCTGTGCTCGGCCAGCCTGCGTGGGATTCCTGGCATGTCTGAAGGGTGCCAGGCAAAAATGTCCCAGTTCTCTCATAGGAACTCTCGTAATGCGGCGTCGACCTCAGGGTTTAACCGTGCCCCGATGGAAGCTGTTTTATTGGGGTCCGTTGGATGGACTTGTAATTTGACTATTTCGTCCGCCGGTTTAAAGGAGGTGGACTTGGATCTTTTGTCGAGTACCACATCGTCCCTATTCACCGTAGAGCGCAACGCAGTCAGCTCCTCAGCCGCTAGGGCTTCGGATAGTGCCTCGAGGGCCAGTGCGGCTGTCTTGTTTTCGGCGCGGAGTGCTATGTCCGGATCACTAGCGAGAGTGATGATCCCGTTAGGCCCGGGCATCTTGAGCTTCATGTACCCGTAATGGGGTATTGCTTGGAATATTGTAAACGCTTCCCGCCCTAGCAGAGTGTGATAACCGCTGCTGAACGGAGCCACCTGGAACGTGATCTCTTCGGACCTGTAATTATCCCGCGTGCCGAACACCACATCTAGTGTGATTTTTCCTGTATAGCGCGCTTCCTGACTGGGGATTATTCCTCTAAAGGTTGTGCTGCTTCGCTCAATGCGTTCTAGTATATTTCCATTTTTTGAAGGGTCTCCTCATAAATGAGGTTCAATCCGCTGCCGTCGTCCATGAGTACCTTGGTAAGACAAAAGTCGTCCACTATTGGACTGAGGACCAATGCGGCTGGTGCTTGGGCTGTTCGGAATTTAGGTTCATCACTGGCATTAAAGGTAATAGCCATGTCACTCCATGGGTTTATTGTTGCTACTTGGTAGACGTCGGCAAGGCTGCGGAGTGTCCTTTTTCACATATTATTTGATGCGGAAGTCTCGAAGACTGTTAATACCGTATTGGTGTCTCTGGGGTGGCTTTCTATGGCCTTCGGAATTAGGAGATTTTCGCCAATTTCGGCCACCTGCCGGAGTATCCAACATGCTCTGAGGCTGTGAGTTGGTGTGGCGTGCTCTGTACTGTGAATTTTATAGGGTCCATTAAGCCATCCTTCCAGTACGGTTCCATGCCCTGTAGAGGGTTTTTGCTTTTTAGTGCTTGAACCGGGTGACTGGTGATGATGCACCCTTTTATTTCGGACTAGGTTTGTATTCAGGGCCAGATTGTCCCAAAATTTTATTTCGGTTTTCCAAGCGCTTTCCATCGCACAGTACTTTCGTACAATGGACGCCAAGTCAGCGAAGCATGTAATATCACGGCGACTTATGGCGTTGAGTATTCCCTTGTCCGTGCAATTATTCCAGAAGATTGAGATTGCGTCTTCCTCGCGGCAGTCCCTTAGCCTGTTCTTAACTAGGAGGAATCTGGCCCAGTAATGATGTACTGTTTCATCGGGTTCTTGCCTGATTTTGGATAGATCGCTTATGTTGGGGTGGGTGGGTGGAATTAAATCTGAAGCCTCACCCCATCTAAGGCTCAGAGGCCGAGGAATTTCCGAACTCGAAAATTTGGATTCCTGGATGTTGTCTAATGAATCCAGCCCGTCGCCTGACTCTAAGTTCAGGTCTTGGGTGATATCCTCCCCTCTGCGGGTATCCGGCTTGGAGGGATCGGGAATCCGGACCTAGCGAGTCCTTAAGATAGATGAAGGGTCGCCACATTGTCCCTCTACCACGGCAACGTGATGGGTGACTTGGGGAGAGTTAATCTCTCTCAGATCGGTTTTAGGCCCAATCTGGTCGTAATCCGTAGCAACTCCCAGGGCGGCGAAGCGATCCAAGAGCTCATTTATGGAGGATAGATCCATTGGATCTAACTGCTCGACGAGTTCCGAGCTGACATGAAGATTTTTTTTCGATGGCTCGAGAGGTCATCGTGGGCGCAGAAGCCGAACAGGCGGTCATAAGAAAACCACCTAGCCGGACGGTTTGGCCGACAGCCAAAGCTCCCTTAGCAACGGTGCCATCTTTAAAGACGGGGCGAGGCATCCTTCCTGATGGCGACGACACAGAGTAACTCTCAATGAAAGCACCAATGTCGGTGTCAAAACCGGCGGATCTCGGGTAGGGGCTCCCGAACTGTGCGTCTAGGCCGGATGGTAACAGGAGACAAGGGACACGAAGTTTTACCCAGGTTTGGGCCCTCTCGATGGAGGTAAAACCCTACGTCCTGCTTGATTAATATTGATGATATGGGTATTACAAGAGTAGATCTACCACAAGATCGAGGAGGCTAAACCCTAGAAGCTAGCCTATGGTATGATTGTTGATGTGTACGTTGTTCTACGGACTAAAACCCTCCGGTTTATATAGACACCGGAGAGGGTTAGGGTTACACAAAGCCGGTTACAATGGTAGGAGATCTTCATATCCGTATCGCCAAGCTTGCCTTCCACGCCAAGGAAAGTCCCTTCCGAACACGGGACGGAGTCTTCAATCTTGTATCTTCATAATCCAGGAGTCCGGCCAAAGGATATAGTCCGGCTGTCCGGACACCCCCTAATCCAGGACTCCCTCAATGTGCTTGAGTGTCATCAGCGGGAACATGTAAAGATTCCTCTAGAGCCAGCAAAGGCCCCTAGGATTAGGCAAACTGACAACTTGATGTGCATCCATGCGAGAAGAGAGAGAGAGAGGTCATAGACATGGTCGAACATTGCCAACTTGAGCGGGCAAAGGACCATCCGGAGTAGGCAAAGGGCCCCTAGGAGTAGGCGATCTGATAGCTAGTTGTAGATCCATGTGAGAAGGGAGAGGGAGAAGGTGTGCTTGAGTGTTTCTAGCGGCTAAGCACTCCCCTACAATGACATGACCACTCAAACGTCCAGGAAAGCTAATTCAAATGATCAGAGGGGGGCCACAAGCTAGAGAGGCAGGACCAACAACGTAAACTTCCTCCTCCAGTCTATCAAGGGAACATGCAAATATACCTCGCGGGAAGGCAAAGGGAAAGGAGTAGGAGAGCTTACAACTCGATGTACATTCATGCAAGAAGGAAGATACCAGAGATGTAGCATTGGCAGCAACAAAGTACTCCGCTACAAGGCCATGAACATTCGAACGACCAGCAAAGCAAATCCAAATGAAAAGAGCGAGCGACAAGCTAGAGAGGCAAGGGCAATAATGTACACTTCCTCTGGCGGTTTACCAACAGAACGGGCAAAGGGTCCTCCAAGGTAGGCAAAGGGGGCCTAGGAGCAGATGAGCTGAAAGCCATCTGTACATTCGCACGAGCAGAAAGGGGACAAAGAAAGTTGCAGGAAGAACGTCAGACAGGTGGCGGCATTTAGTTGATAATGGCCCACAACAAACAACGACTACAAAGAGCACTTCATCATGGCCAACTAGAAAATAAAGAAAATACAAAAGAAATAAAAAAATAATTCAAGATGCAAATAAATCTACGAAAGAGCAAAATGAAATGAAAACAAAGGGAAGAATACAAAACTGCCCAATCGTGAGAAGCATGTCTGAAAAGAAAGTTGCGGGAAGAACGTCAGACAGGTGGCGACATTTAGTTGATAATGGCCCACAACAAACAACGGCTGCAAATAGCACTTCATCACGGCCAACTGGAAAATAAAGAAAATACAAAAGAAATAAAAGACAATTGGAGATGCAAATAAATCTACGAAATAGCAAAATGAAATGAAAACAAAGGGAAGAATACAAAACTGCCCAATCGTGAGCAGCATGTTTCATAAAAATGCAAAACGCCTTGTAGTGCGGTTACTACATCGCATATTTGGGAGGTGTCTGCTGATGACCCACAAGTATAAGGGATCAATCGTAGTCCTTTAGATAAGTAAGAGTGTTGAAACCAATAAGGAGCAGAAGGAACCAATAAGTGGCTTTCAGCAAGGTATTCTCTGCAAGTGTTATAAGATAGTTGTGAGAGATAATTTGATAGCAAGATAATTGGTCACAAGTGACAATTAACAAAAGTAACAAGGTTCAGCAAGGTGGCCCAATCCTTATTATTACTAAGGACAAGTCGGATGTACTTCTCATAGTGATTTAAGCATTCTCGAGGACACACAGGAATTTCATCTAGTTACTTTCACCATGATTCATTGACTGACGTTCGTTGCTTTGATAAGTTGTTATGTGGGTGGACCGGAGCTAAGGTGTTGTTATGATTACCCTCCTGCAAGCATCCGCAAATACAAGAGAAGAATTAAGATAAATCTAACCATAGCATTAAACAAAAGGATACAAAACAACCCCTTACAGAACAACTCATAAACTGCGATTTAGGTTTCCGTCACTCCCACAACCCATCATCCACAAAATAACCCCACAATGCCTCCCCCTAGGCTCAAGCATGGTGAAGTGTCATGTAGTCGACGTTCACACGACACCACTAGAAGAAGAACAACATAACATATCATCAAAACATTGAACAAACACCAACTTTACATGATTACTGATAACAAGACTTATCCCATGTCCTCAAGAACAAATATAAATACTCACAAAGCATAATTGTGTTCATAATCAGAGGATATAAATATGTGATTAACAATCTAAACATATAATCTTACAACAAGTAAACCAACTAGTGTCAACTACAAGATGTAATCAACACTACTAGCATCCTAGGTACCTATCTGAGGCTTGATATAAAGATTGAATACAAGAGATGAACTTGGGTTTGGAGATGATATGGTGTTGGTGAAGATGTTGATGGAGATGAGTCCTCCCGCTATGAGAGGGGCATTGGTGATGACAATGGCTTCGATCTCCCCCTCCCGGTGGGAAGTATCCCTGATGTAAACGCTCCACCAAAGAGCAAAATTGCTCCGCCTCGAGACGGCGTTGGTTGATCCCAAAAATCTTCTTTTTATTTTTTTCCAGGGAAAATGGCTTCATATAGTAGAAAATGGGAATCAGTGGGCCTCAGTGGAGCCCATAAGCTCATGTGGCGTGCCTAGGGGGTAAGGCGCACCCCTGGATTGTGGCCACACTGAGGGTCCTCTCCAGTACTTCTTTCTGCAAGTGTTTTTTATATACTCCAAAATAATTATCCATAAATTTTCAGGTCATTTGGAGCTCCGAAGAATAGCTATCTCTACTATAGCTTTTTCATGTCAGAATTCCGGCTGCCGGCAATCTTCCTCTTTTGGTGTATCTTGCATTTTAAGAGAGAAAGGCATTAGAATTGCATCATAAAGTGGAATATAACTTCAAAATAATAAAAATAACAGTAGGAAAACATGATGCAAAATGGGCATATCACCTACCCAGGCTTTCTGCCCACCTTGTTATTTGCCCACCTTGCTCTGTTTCCCTCGCCAGGCGTGTGACGCCTCGTCTACTGGCAAGGAAACTGCTTTGGATTTTCAGCCACCTACTTGTTCGATATAGTCGACGTGGACGACGTGCAACAAACAAGAAGAAGTTGAAATAAACTCCTGACAAAGGATGAGCCGAGGAACCTTTATTCGATGATGAAAAGAACAAAGCAATACCCAGCACACAACATGCCAACTAAATTTCGAAACAAGCATGCTAACTAAATGCAGTGCATGGAGGCTAAGAGTTGTGAGTACAAGAGCGGCAGGTCAGGCCGATACCAAAATTGTTCACCAACGGTGAAAATTCCGTGATGCCTGGAGGGAACACACAGAGAATCAAGAACCCTCTCAAAGGACTTGCTAACGCAAGGCTGACACCGCCACAACCATGCCAGAATGAATTGAGTTCGTATACAACAACATACTGTCGTAGGTATAATCCCTAAGCACAGACCATACAAACCCTGGAAAAAATTATGTCTTGCAAGGCAACTTGCTCATAAGCATGGAGGCCACCTTGAAAGGTAATTCTCCAGCAAAATTTTCTCTGCGCCAACAGAGTGACGCCATCCCCAGGTAGCTCGATCTCTACCCCCAACAAGGAAAGTCCCGTCGTCAGCAATCTACAAACGTAAGAAAGCACAGTGAAATTAAATCATGCTGCTAGCAACTCTGAAATAGGTATCATAAAAAACACAACGGAACACATTGTGTACCTATAGATCAACAAGAAAATGTAACAAGCTGCAACAAGAAATCGCACATGACCACAACACAAGGATGAACAAATAGGAAGAAAAAAGTTGATCAGGCACACAAAAGGCATCAAAATGTACAAAAAATAAAGAAAACTGCAAACTTTAACACAACAAAGCAAATGCTCAGCAATCATGAGGAGAACCTACACAACAAACAGGTTAGACATTAGACATTTGAACAAACATACCACACACAAATACAAGCAAGATTAGATCTACCAGTATAAGCAAGTATAACACAATATGACGGCTAATTAAAGGACAAGAAGGGCCATCAAGAAGCTCAAGTAGTCAAGAAGGCAAGGAACCCAGGGTAGAAAAAACAATCAAATCACACACGTTTAACCAAAAAACACAGATGCACTGGAACGCGCAAACAAACAACCCACCTCGAATAGAAATAGACACGTCCATGAGCAAGTGGAGCGCCATGCCGTTCCAGCCCAAAACATAAGAATGGGAAGGTAAAGAAGACATGGGATCATACATAAGGTATAGGAGAACCAAACCCAAACATCAACAAACATGGCAGACATATGTGTTGGCAGAAGGTGTGAAGGGACAGCCATGAAGGAAAGCGCCGCGCAAAAAAGAAGATGATATAGGGAAATAGAGGGGACTAAAAGGAGTGCATCACCCTTGTAGCACAACATGAATGGACGACAACACAACCAAGAAGCAACAACATGCGAGTTGCTAACATGTGAGACCAGGAATATAGGAGCCCAGGAATAGCGAGAGGGGAACTGGCGCAAGCAACCAAACAGAAGTCGACCCAACATGGAAAAAGTATCATCCGGCAATAGAGGGAGAAAATAGGAATATCACCCTCCAATTGCCTCCAAGATTGCTCCCTAGGGTTTAGCCCTGCAACGACCCCACATACATCATTAGAACCTAGCAACGCGAGTACATCGTTTACCCAGCAGACTGGATATACAACCGCCACAACCAATTGCAGTATGAAGAAAGCGTGTACAGAATGACAAACCAGAATAAAATCGCCCCACAAGGACGCGGTGCAACAAGAGAAAAGATCACCGCAACCTAATGGCGCAAGAGCAAAAAAAGGATGCTCGCCCATCACAAACCAAGTCGAATGGAACTTAGAAACTAGTCAAAAGAGAAAGAGAAAGAAATGGGCACACACCAATACAAATAGAACAGTCACGCCGACAAGAAAGAGAAGGGAACATGATTAAAACCGATCCAGGCCCAATGCGCTGACTAGAAACAACCAGGTAAGAACAACAACATGACACTTTATTGCAGCCGAAACCCCAAACGAGGCATATACTCATAATAGGAACCACATGAGCAGAGAGAAATCAAGCGAACCAACCAGATAATTCTGGGACCGGTGAAGGGTGCGATCAGAGAGCACGTGCATCACATGTACACAGAACACACTAGCCGGCCAGACCACATCGTCGAGAAGTTAGACAGACATTCCAAAACACGCCATCCAGCGATGAGCCGCGACAGCAAGAGGTCGTGCCACAACCCGACACCCACCCGTCAGGACACAAAGAAAACGGGGCAGAGCAAAACTATCGGCCGGTCAAGGGAAGAGCACGATCAGAGGGCACATGCAACGTACAAGCACACAGAACAAGCCAGTCGGCTAGACCACGGTGTCCAAAAGTCAGGCACACATTCCAAAACACATCATCCAACAAGGTGTCGCGACGACAAGAGGCCGGGTAGCCAAAGCACCTCTGCATCCGAACGATACCAATAGGTGAAAGCACCCCACAAGGACCAAAACATGCAAGCCAACCATGAGGGCCATCCAGCCAGGGGTCACGACGGCAAAGCCAGACGACCGTGAGGGCCATTCGAACGGGGGCATGATGACAAGAGGCCAGGTAGCCAAAGCCCTTCACACCGGGATGAGACCAATGGGTGAAAGCGCCCCACAGGAACCAAAACATGAGGGCATGAGGTCGGGCAGATAATGCCCCTCCGCATCCAAACGAGCAGCGCCCCCATCAGACCCCACCACCTAAGAAAGGAAACAGGCCGACTTGGCGGCCGACATGCCCTCACCCGGTGGATGACCAACCTGGTTCAGTTGGCGCATGCGGACGCTCACAGGCCAACCCAGCCTCACCCGACGCATGCGGAGCAACACATGAGACGGTGCGCGTAGGCACAACAAAAACCACAACAGAAAGGTGGCCCCTTGCGTGTCCGCGATTGAGACGTCATGGACTCCCGAGGAAATCGACTGGGTGCGGAGCGCTCCAGGAAATCGGATGGCTTGGAGCGCGCCAGATAGGCATCGGCGCGAGGCGCATGTGTAATAGGCGGCGCGGAAGGCACTCACGAGTGTCGATACCCCGAGGAGACGGGTACTCCAACATCTTTTATAAGAGTAATGTCTCCATTCTGGCGAGATATTTTCGGGCACCACCTCTCTCTATTGTTCTTGAGGACCCCTCCTTAGGTCGTAAGATTGGTGGCGAATCAATCGTTAACACAAACCAATTGACAAACCACTAATTTTCCTCACTCATGTTCCAAAATAGACTAAGATGATGTTAGTAAAAATACGATCCACTATGTTAAATATTTTCATCTAAAGATCACTCAATTGGATTGATGATTATATACGAATGTATTTAGCCTGGGCGTCAATACAGTGTCATTTTGTTTCTTTCGTTTTATTAAACTTCTTTTTTTTGAGCATCAGTACAAACACAAGCGCTCATATACACGCACATACATTCATCCCTATGAACGTACACACGCACACCCTACCCCTATGAGCACCTCCGAGAGACTGAGCCGGCATATCATCTTGAGATTTACGAAGTCACCGTAGGCGCCTCGTCGTCGACGGGAACGTCTACTCCCACTAAAAACGCATCGCCGGAAATCCTGAAATAAATCCAGAATTAATGCGAGCACCAGGATTTGAACCCTGGTGGATTGGGGATACCACTGTCCACCTAACGAACTCAACCACAGGTTGATTCGCACGTTTTATTAAACTTCAAAAGGTACATGTTGTGCTACGAACCAACACCAGCCACCTCTAATCATTAAGCCGGTAACCACTACGATACTAAATTGGTTGTGCCATAAAACTTCTTTCCTCCTACTTATCGAGTATGACGGTAATAAAAAAACACGCATTTTCCATCTGATTATTTTTTCAGTTTGGCCGTTTTCTTTTGTTTTTTCCTTGTTTCTTAATATTTTTCTTCCTATACCTAATTCACCGAACTTTTTAAAATTTGTTAACTTTTTCAAATTTGTGATTTTTTTAAATGAACTTTCTACGAACTCATGACCTTTTTTCAAATTCATGATTTTTTTAGTCTTTGATTTTATTTCAAATTCATGAACTTTTTTGAGTCTTCGGTTCTATTTCAAATTTGTGAGCTTTTTAAAAATTTCATGAGCACATGGAACCTTTTTTCAGTGGTTTTATGCTTGCAACCAAACACAATGTGTACAATTTGGTACGTTCGGTAGGCCGGAAGGGCAAGTTTTGAACCATTTTTTTCACCTCCGAACTCACTCAATTTTGTCCACACCCTGGCATCACCATGGCCAGCATGCATGTTGGTTTCTAACATTTTATGTTTTTTTTCTAGATTTTTTCGGTGAAAAAACCATAAAACACAAGAACGAATTCCTTCAAAGCTTGCATGGGGAATAACATTGGGCATGCCCAACTGCTAGCAAAATTTGTTGTCATTTATATTTTATATTTTATATTTATTGTTTCTCCTGTTTCTTTTCTTTTTCTTTTTTCACATTTTTTATATTTTTTTCACAAAATTTGTTCACAAAGTCAATAAAGTTCTCGTTGAAAAAGATTTACAAAATTAGTTTATTCTTATCATGTTTGAGACAACATGTTTCTTGATAACAGGCGTGTGTGCGTGCGTATACATGTAGGCATGGTAAACGAACGCAGGTTTTCTTCCATTCCTGCTTTTAAATATCACAAGCCGCATCATAGTCGGATGGCAAGTAGTGTAATCAGGACGATGAGGTTACAAAATTTATTCCCAAATTCCAAAAATATTCTTGATTTCAATAGTTGTCCGCAAATTCCATAAATTTTTGGGAATTTCAAAAAAAATGTTCACACTTTGAAACAATTGTTCGTAATTTTGAAAAAGGTTCATGTTTTCAGTTTAGTTCCTGTTTTTCAAAAAATGGTCTCCTTTTCATTGCTTTTTCCTTTGTAAAACAAATGTTTGAGAGTCCTAAAACTCGCGTTTTCACAAAATGTTTTAGGTGTTTTTAAAACACAAATTTGTGTTCAAGTCTCCCAAAAAATTGTTCGCAATTCCAAAAGATGTTATCATTTTTGGTTTTGTTCCTTTTGTGATTCCCAAAAAATGTCCACGTTTTCACAAAATGTTCTAGTTCTTTTTAAAATATCACAAATTCTTAAATGACCGCGTTTCTACAAATATTTACCTTTTCCAATTAGAAAATGAGGTCTGATTTTTTTAAAAAAATTGTCGCGGCTTTTTGTTCATATAGACTAGGTTACCTTTTTGGACACGAAATCTCAATTGGTATAGTGTCTACTACCATAGTTCGGTCCTATTGCACACTTTGGTTTATCTTAATTTTGCGAACTCTTGTTTTAAATTTTGCCGCGATCTTTAATTTCTTAATGATTCGTGCTGCAACACTCTTATAGCAGATTGGTTGTCACAGTGGTTAGCTCAGCGTCCACATAAATGGTAGATGCAGGTTCAATTCCCGTCGGCCTCCTATTTTCTCGTTATTTTTCTTCCAGTGAACGTGGCACACCTGCAGATGGGCCGCCCAGGTGAGCCACCCTTGACGACTTCTTGCCTCTACCGTGCTCGCGCCTTGGCTCCTTGCATCCTCTCCCTCGGATGGGTGGGCGAGCACGTCGATCCTCATGAGCATGGGTAGGCGAGCACGCCCGCTTCTTGTGTCCACGGTTTCAGACCGGTTCAGTCCAGAAACAAAATATAGTTTGGACGGGTCTGATTAGAAAACGTACATAGTTTGGTTTGGTCTGGATAATGATGGTGAAATTTTGGATTGGATTGATTTGGATGGAAGAGATAGAGTCGTATGGTTTGGGTTGGCTTCAGTTTGGTTTTGAAACTATTACCAGGTTTACCTCTACGCCCCCGTATCGTATGCAGGCAGCGAACGACCTACTTTGAAGAAAGACTTTAAAAAAAATAACTTTAAAGAAAAGAGCATCACATCCTTTATTATGAAGGGGTATGAACTAATCTCATTCGTTTATGTGTTTAAAGGGGGTGTACCGAAGCGAAACTGCTATTAAAAAAAAGAGATGACCATGGGACCGGCCTAAAGGCTGAAGAGTTATCCGGCTATGACCTAGCTAGCTTTCTGATCTGTCACACCAAATCTTCGTCCAACGGCTGGAACATAATATTTTGTGTCTTCCACTGTACCAAAATAAATATGGATGTAAGATAATGAGGTAGCCTGGGCATGTAAAATCGGCTGTCTTGAGAGAGAAAACGACCTTTTGAGAGGTACATCTGACCTCCACAAGCTTTGCATAGGTTTCTCCACTTATCCTGCACCATCGATCAAACAATGTGATCCATTAACGTGTGCCAGCAAACTTACAAATGCACCTCTCATCCAAAAAAGAAACTCAAATATGTAAATGTATCTAGTATTTACAGGCAAAATATCG
Organism: Triticum monococcum; assembly: GCA_034509565.1. Classification (NCBI taxonomy): domain Eukaryota; kingdom Viridiplantae; phylum Streptophyta; class Magnoliopsida; order Poales; family Poaceae; genus Triticum; species Triticum monococcum. Next base: position 141,525,794 of record CM067841.1, on the reverse strand, counting down.
CCGAACCCCACTTTGATTCACACAATTATAAAAACTCACAAACAGAAAAGCACATATTGCATATCATGGAATATTTATATTGATATTTCAAAATGCATAAATATGTAATGGATGTTCTATTGCCTATCAAAAAAGCAGAAACTATTTATTCCAGAATTAGATGATTTTCCTATGTAATGGCTGAATGTTTACATGAAAAATAAACTTGTTTTATCCTAAAAGAAGATTACACGCTTCAGCAAACCTTGTTTGGTGGATATCTTTGCATGTTTCTTCTTTTAAATAACTTATAGATAAAGCAAAGAAACATCAGAAATGACAAAGGAACACGTGAAAATTAACCTGGGGCAGACCATTGTCTTATGGGAGGTCACCAGCAGTGTGCTAGCCAGAAGGTACTTACGCTTAAGTAAAACAACTCCCTCTGTCTTTCTAGAGATTTTAATAGGGAGTACATACAAAGCAAAAGAGTGAATTTATAAACTAAAATATGTCTATATACATCCATATGTAGTCCCTATTGAAATCTCTAAAAGGTCTTATATTTAGAAACGGAGGGAGTAGATAACACCCGCGTGTTGCTGCGGAACTGTATACCAGTGAAATTATTAAAAATAGGAGTAGAATATTTGTCGGAGCTGGTTCCGGCAGATCCTTCGATAGGATATCCTGGCAAGGTGAGTAGATCAGAGGGAAAACAGGAGAGCAGAATTATCCAGATTCATGCCCTCCTTACATGGTAAAGCATTACTCCTATTGGTGTATATTGCTATGTCGGTCGAGGGTGATGGGCTAAGTCTCTCCACATGGAGTTGTGTTGGCTGCCCAACATCAACCTATAAGTCCAACAAATGTCAACTGTTGATCTTCGTTGCATCCAACAGTTGTGAGTGCTTCCTAGTGAAGGGAGTAGAGAAGAAAACCCTAGACACTCCACCCCTAGTAGTGGTGGGTGACATTATGAGAGTGAGAGAGAACACAAGATAGGCACGCAACCATATAGATAAGAGGAAGAAGAAGAAGTGAAGGTTCTGTCAGATTTGCTGCATCTGACTAGACATTGTTCAAGCTGGTGATTGGTGGTTCAAATGTGCTTGGATTGACCCAAAACTTGGTGAACTTACTCCTTACTTTGATTACTTCAATCTAGTTAGCTGGTTTGAGGATTGGGTCAATGGAGCACCAGATTTGAGAGTGGTTTTGTCAACTCCGACTGTTGCAGTTTCAGAAAAGAGTAATTTTGAGAGACGAACAATTTGGGTATGCAAACGTTGTCCAATTGAGCTGCATTTTTTAGGGGATCTCAAGAACTCGTGCGTCTACTTATCTGCCAAATTTGGTACTATTTTGTTTAGCGGTTTAAGAGCAGTTTACAAAACACCGAAAGGGACAAAAGCTGTATAAACTCTACTTTGTTGATATCTTGTTTCTTGTGGTTGCCGGCTGGCAACTTGGAGAGCGTGTTTTAAATCTTAATCTTTCTAGAGGTCCGAGAGAAGACTTTGTACTCACCATTCTCATAGTAAACTTGTGTGGAGCGGTCAGTCCATAGCCGTGGTTTTTTACTTCTCAAGTTGAGGAGGTTTTTCCATGTTCAATCTCATGTCACATGTGCATGTGTGGTTGAAGTTATCCTAAAAGTTCATTCCAATTGAAGGAGGCTGTGTAGTGTGCATATTTGCTGTCTCGGCGAATTTGTGCATCACATCTTTGATGTCCATCCCTGACAAAGTGGCATCAGAGTTTTGGCTTGCTTGTGTTGATTGCTGAGTTTCTTTTGGTGAAAGATTGAAGTGAATGCCAGCAGGATGATATCTTTGAATGATACAGATTATGAAGTATGGAAGGGCAGGATAAAGGACTTCTTATATGTCAAAGAATACTGAAACCAGTATTTTCCACTAAGATACCCAAGGGAATTGATGAAGGTGGTTGGAAGGTACTTCATCATCAAGCTTGTGCGTTCATTCGACAATGAGTAGATCATAATGTTTTGAACCATATCATTGATGAGACACATGCACGCACCTTATGACCTAAAATGGAGGAGTTATTTGCCCAAAAAGAGGGGTACAAATAAGATGTTTTTATCAAACAATTGATGTGTTTGAGGGACAAATAGGGTACTTTAATTGCAGACCACGTGAATACATTCCAAGACATTATAAATCAGTTATCTTCAATGAGAATTACTTTCGATCAGGAATTATAAATACCTCGCCCACTTGCAGCGACCATGTGGTTCATATCTTTTTGACCAGGAATTTATGTCTAATATTTTGTATGCACATATATATTTATACATGTAAATGTGCTACAAAAATAATTGTTTGGACATTTTTGAATCTTAAAAGTACTCTGATCATCATAGTCTATAACATGTTCATATCATAACAATAAGCTAAAGAATATGTATATGCAATTGTAGCACGACAATGGATAGACATGTGGCATATGTGAACACACCCAAAACTTAGACTCACCGACGGAAATTTCCGTTTCTTGCGAGGACCTCGTGGCCCTTTCGTCCAATTGTCCTTGGGTAAAAACCCTGAAGTATCATCTATAAATATATTTCGTACTATGTATGTATGCGTAGTGAAATTCAAAAGTCGACAAGAAAGCACAGTACCTCTCAGAGATAAGTTGATCTCAGGGGCATCATCCCCATACACAAAATGGAAGTACTCTTCAATCTGCCATTAAGTAAAAAACAATTTTCATTAAGTAAACAAATAATTTTTATTGATTGTTTTCTAATTAATTGTAGGTATGGTTTGTAGGAATGTCTGCATGGATTTGTTTTCTATATCTTTTGAGCAAACTAGTAGGTAAACAAAACAAAAATACGAAGGTGAAAAAAACCAGAGTATCAAATTTGGTCAACCAATTTACCCGTGTGTGAAGTTTCATGCAGAAAAGACACCTGTGGTATTCTTACCGAAAGTAATATACAATTAGGGCCTTACTGTTCACTCATCAGTGTTTTTTAATATAAATTTGATTTTTTTTATTTTTGCCAAGAATACCACAGATGTCATTCTTTATGAAACGCCATACATGAGTATGTCAAAAAAAGGTTTTTATACAAAAAATTCTAGTATTTGTTTCAAATTTAGTATTAATAAGGGGTGCACATGGAATCATGCTCACCAAATTTGGGGACAAAAACACATATTTATTTCAAGTTCTCACTAGTTTTAAGACAAGTCCAATGTTACGTACATTAGCAACATTGAAGTCTAACATATCCACCTACCTAATAATGTTAGGTGTAAATGCCATAAGTATATTCAAGGTCTCATAAAAACATACATGCTACTCTTGCATATCTGTGTCCATGCCTTTATATAGCCGGCCACATCTATGTGCATTGTAAATTATTTGTGGTCATACGACTGCCGACGAATGATTGTGCGGTGATTCATTCCTTTCAAAATAGAAGCTGAACGTGTATCACACTTTATGTATGATATATTATGGTATTCACAAAAAATGTGTTATAAGCGAACAATATATATCATTGGAGCTGTATAGAGTAACGTTTTCTACAATATTGTTTTGTATCATGTAATTTGTATTGTTGGTCAAACTTAAATCATGTGATACATAAAATATTATGGCATAATGAAGAAGAACACATAATATAAGTATGTTATATTAAGTTGGCTAAACATAATATAAATATGTTGTATCAAGTGGGCCAAGCATATCATTGGAGTGGTATGGAGTAATGCTTCCAGTCTGCATCTATTCATAAACATATGATATTTATCGACGCAAGAAAATCAACCAGAGAAACACTCCTAGGTATTTTTCTGGATTGAATACATGTCCGAGCAAAAATTATGAATTGTTGTTGTGCTCGCATGCCTCAAGGATGATACCGTGGTACAGGTGCACGTTTACTACTGTACGCTATATGGAGATATGCAATGTATTCAGTTTGGATCTACGGCTCCGATACGCTGATACGGCCGATACGGCTTCGATACCCGTATCAGGGAAGTATCCCCTTTTTTGATTTAAAAGAAAAGAAAAGAAATGCTGATACGGCAGCGATACGCTCGTGACACGGCTGGGACACGGCGAACGACAGAGCGCGGCCCGGAGCGGCCGCGCGAGCCCAATAGCCCATGACCACCTAAACCTAATCTCTCTCTCACACCCTGTTCGACTGTATGAGGAAGGGATCGAGGGCGACTCACCGCCGCCGCCGCCTACAGCGGCTCGCCGTCGCCGCCTCCGCCTCCTGGAGTGGCTCGCCGTCGCCGCCTCCGCCGCCTGGAGTGGCTCTCCGCCTCGAGTCTTCTGTGCTGCCGTCGCAAGGTAAACAATTTTCCCGAGCACTGAGTGATGTGTGATGTGTGCTTGATGTATGCTTGCGTGCTTCACTGCTTGTTGGATTATTGCTTGACTGTGCTTGCTGGATTCCGTAGTAGTACTAGTACACCGAGAGAAATAGCTGCACAAAGGAGGCTATCACTTCTATCTATTGCTGCTTGTTGATGTTTATTGGATAAAATTGCTTGCTGATGTTGCTGCTTGTTGATGTATTTTCTATTTTGCATACATCATGAGGAGTTGAGGACCGGGATGATCATTCAAGACTAGAAAAGAAGAGGCTTGGAAGCAATCAGGCAACTAATGGAGTTGAGGACATTTTTTTATGTTTGTTTTTATTGCATGTCATTTTATTAATTATTTATATATACTCGCCGTATCGCATATTGTTGTTTTTAAAAATTGCCGTATCCCGTATCGCCATACTCGTATCGCTGTATCGGTGTTGCCGTATCGGTGCAACGTAGGTTTGGATAGTTCTGGAAGATTGAACGAAGTTTAGTTTGAAAAGAGTTCTCAAGCTGGACGTGGCTCCATAGTACTTTTTCCATGTGATCTTGGCCTGGAAGCACATGCAAAAGCTAATAAGAGGGTCAAGCCACATACCACACAATAAGATCGGCAGCTGACTTAATATTCCTATTTAATTTATTTTCTTCACAAAGGAAAAAACATTGTATGCGGAGTGTCGGGCTGTTTGCAGGGTGTGTTTCATCGGGCACATAAAAACACATCATTTGCCAAGTGTATAGGCGATAACACTCGGGCAAAAAATAACAATCGGCAACACACGCGTTGGCGAGTGTTAAACTCCGCAAACAATAACACTCGGCAAAGTTTATGCTTGTCCAGTGTTTTTTGAAGACACTCAGCAAATAATAGAAAAGCAATAAAATACATATGTTTATTTGAAATTCCAAGAGCCAATTTTAAATTCTGAGATTAGTTTTTTGAAGGGAGCAACAAATGTATATCTAAGTATCTAAATATTTATTTTGCTTGAATCTATAGACTATTTTAATATACATGTAATTCATATTTGAATATATCATTATTTATTTATGTTGAATATTACCCTCTAAATAGATGGAACAACAAGTAATGTCTTAAAATGCCAAATTTTGGAGTTGGGAACTAAATGTAACTAGATGTTACCTCACGTGTTGCTGCAGGAACCGGTTCACATGCAAGTTGATTATATGTAATATGAATATTTGGATTAATAAACTAAAACTAAAATATAATATTTGATTATTGTACAGTTGAAAAATATTTATTAAATATAAGTTTTTAGACAAATTTATTGAATATAACTAGCATATTATAAAGGAAAACATTTCCCATGCATGCATGTTGAGGTGGGCCTTCGATGAGGTGACATATGTGCATGCTGAGATAAATACATGTAGTGGGAATCAACTAATAATGAAAAACTTCCATGCATGTTTGTAGGGCCTTTGATGAGTTGGCATGTGTGCATTTTAAGAGAATATAAGTAGTGGAGATCAACTATTTAGGTATCTAGAATATAGGATATGTTCTATGTGCTAAAAAAATTAAAAGTTTGTTGATATTTTTAAGCCATTAAATGCATTTCCTGGCATTTAATGGATATTATAAATTTTAAACTAGAAATGCATGAAACAATGCATAAAAATGGGCTGAAACAAGCTTATTTGTGCTATTGAGACTATGTTTAGGCCATGTCCAAGAAAAGAAAAGGAGTTTCAAACATCAGGTTACTACGAATCGACCCCGAACATGGAGTTTATCCAGTTTTAAATTTTAGAAAATGCAAATAAAGTCTAAAACATGATCATATTATCTCTAGAGGTTTTGATAAAAACGGAAGAAGGTTCGTAAAAGTTGTCACATGGACTGCTTAGAAACAAAACCATCTTTGAGGAATACTCGTGGTTTTGATAGAGAACATGTCTGTTCGAAGGCAAAATGACAGTTGCTCAATCTTTTTACCCTAAACATGTTTTACACTCAAAACACAGCATCATATGTCCCTATTTACACTCCGAAAATATATATATTGAGTAACCTCCAATTTACACTTGGCAAACATGTTGCATTATTGGTTGCTACAAGCATCCCACGGATCATGCTAGAGGTCGTTGGATCCTCTCAAATCTAAAGGCTGACACCTACAGCCTCTCTATTTTTATCTTTATACTCCTCTCTCTCTCTCTCTCTCTCTCTCTCTCTCCTTCCTCCTCCCATTCCTCCCTCTCTTTCCATTATATCCTCTCCCCCATTATCGGTGCCACCTCTGCCCAAGCGAATGTGCGCAGCTCAACTGCTAGCCAATGATGAGCGTGGCCTCTAGCTACAACCAATCTCCTCTCCTCTTCTTCAGCCGGATCCATGCCCAACTCAGCGAGATAGATTAGATCCATGGCGGCGACAATGGAGCACAGAGAGATCTTGCGCAACCATTTCATCGGTGACCATGGGGGCTCGATGCGCCAGTTCCTCCGGGCAACCACCCGGGCTCGACGCCATCATTGACTAGATGCTACTCTTAACCTGCATTGTGTTTACTTTAGTTATCGCTCGAATGGTCGACGCACGTGAACATGCTCAACAAACACCATTGCTCGTTGACAGACGGCATGACCACGTGCTCGATGGCATCCCATTTACTTTCTTCATTCATGTTCACAAAGTTTGACAAGTGTTTAAGCTCGGCAAAGCCTTCGATGAGTTTTACACTAGGGAAACCGACCCGTTTTCGTCATGCGTCATCTGTTATCGTCGTGCGTCACCATGTATGAATTTTTACCGAGTATCTCAAATAACCCACGACAAAATCTTTGTCAAGTTTCCATAAAAGAACACTCGACAAATTCGGTTTTGACGGGAGGGTGTATGACGAGTACAACACGAGGTGAAGCCACATACGCCCATTTTTAATCATCATTTCCTATTGTTATTTATCTTATTTTGAAGTCATATTTCATATTATGATGCAATTCTAATGTCTTTTCTGTCTTAAAAATGCAAGATACACCAAAGGAGAGGGATTGCCAGCAGCTAAAATTCTGACCTGAGAAAGCTACAATAGAGATAGCAATTTTCTGGAGCTCCAAATAAAGTGAAATTTTACAAAGATTTGTTTTAAATATATATAAAATATTGAAAAAATAAGTAAAAAGGAAATTTAACAGGGGCCCGACAAGCTCACGGGCAAGACCACCCCCAAGGCCACACCACCCAGGCTTATGGGGGTCCACAGAGCTCCTCCCTCAATGTCCTTTGGTCATATACTCCCATTTGCCCTAGAAAAAATCAAGAGAAGACTTTCAAGACCACCCGCCGCCGTCTCAAGGCGGAAACAGAGGTAGAGCACTTTTGCTCTCTAGCTAAGCGATTTTGCCCGGGAAACTTCCGTCCGGGAGGGAGAAATCGAATCACTCATCTGTTGGGGAACGTAGTAATTTTAAAAATTTTCCTACGCACACGCAAGATCATGGTGATGCATAGAAACGAGGGAGAGTCTGATCTACGTACCCTTGTAGATCGCAACGGAAGCGTTGACACAACGTAGAGGAAGTAGTCGTACGTCTTCTTCCCGATCCGACCGATCCAAGCACAGTTACTCCGGCACCTCCGAGTTCTTAGCACACGTTCAGCTCGATGACGATCCCCGGGCTCCGATCCAGCAAAACTTCGGGGAGGAGTTCCGTCAGCACGACGGCGTGGTGACGATCTTGATATTCTACCGACGCAGGGCTTCGCCTAAGCACTACAACGATATGATCGAGGTGGAATTTGGTGGCAGGGGGCACCGCACACGGCTAAGGAACGATCTCAATGATCAACTTGTGTGTCATGGGGTGCCCCCCTGCCTCCGTATATAAAGGAGCAAGGGGGAGGGGCCGGCCGGCCTAGGAGGAGGCGCGCCAAGGGGAGTCCTACTCCCACCGGGAGTACGACTCCCTCCTTCCTTGTTGGAGTAGGAGAAGGGGAAAGAGGTGGAGAGGAATAAGGAAAAGGGGGCTGCGCCCCTTGTCCAATTCGGACCAGAGGGGGGGCACAGGCCTCCTTCCTTTTGGCCTCTCTCCTCTAATTCCGTATGGCCCAATAAGGCCCATATACTCCCCGGCGAATTCCCGTAACTCTCCGGTACTCCGAAAAATACCCGAATCACTCGGAACCTTTCCGAAGTCCGAATATAGTCGTCCAATATATCGATCTTTACGTCTCGACCATTTCGAGACTCCTCGTCATGTCTCCGATCTCATCCGGGACTCTGAACTCCTTCGGTACATCAAAACTCATAAACTCATAATATAACTGTCATCGAAACCTTAAGCGTGCGGACCCTACGGTTCGAGAACAATGTAGACATGACCGAGACACGTCTCCGGTCAATAACCAATAGCGGGACCTGGATGCCCATATTGGCTCCTACATATGCTACGAAGATCTTTATCGGTCAGACCGCATAACAACATACGTTGTTCCCTTTGTCATCGGTATGTTACTTGCCCGAGATTCGATTGTCGGTATCCAATACCTAGTTCAATCTCGTTACCGGCAAGTCTCTTTACTCGTTCTGTAATACATCATCCCGCAACTAACTCATTAGTTGCAATGCTTGCAAGGCTTGTGGAATGTGTATTACCGAGAGGGCCCAGAGATACCTCTCCGACAATCGGAGTGACAAATCCTAATCTCGAAATACGCCAACCCAACATCTACCATTGGAGACACCTGTAGTACTCCTTTATAATCACCCAGTTACGTTGTGACGTTTGGTAGCACCCAAAGTGTTCCTCCGGCAAACGGGAGTTGCATAATCTCATAGTCATAGGAACTTGTATAAGTCATGAAGAAAGCAATAGCAACATACTAAACGATCGAGTGCTAAGCTAATGAAATGGGTCATGTCAATCAGATCATTCAACTAATGATGTGACCTCGTTAATCAAATAACAACACATTGTTCATGGTTAGGAAACTTAACCATCTTTGATTAACGAGCTAGTCAAGTAGAGGCATACTAGTGACACTCTGTTTGTCTATGTATTCACACATGTATTATGTTTCCGGTTAATACAATTCTAGCATGAATAATAAACATTTATCATGATATAAGGAAATAAATAATAACTTTATTATTGCCTCTAGGGCATATTTCCTTCAGTCTCCCACTTGCACTAGAGTCAATAATCTAGATCACATCACCATGTGATTAACATCGATAGTTCACATCATCATGTGATTAACACCCATATTTCACATCGCCATGTGACCAATACCCAAAGGGTTTACTAGATTCAGTAATCTAGTTCACATCGCTATGTGATTAACACCCAAAGTGTACTAAGGTGTGATCATGTTTTGCTTGTGAGAGAATCTTAGTCAACGGGTCTGCCACATTCAGATCCACATGTATTTTGCAAATTTCCATGTCAACAATGCTCTGCATGGAGCTACTCTAGCTAATTGCTCCCACTTTCAATATGTATCTAGACCGAGACTTAGAGTCATCTAGATTAGTGTCAAAACTTGCATCGGCGTAACCCTTTACGACGAGCCTTTTGTCACGTCCATAATTGAGAAACATATCCTTATTTCACTAAGGATAATTCTGACCGCTGTCCAGTGATCTACTCCTAGATCACTATTGTACTCTCTTGCCAAATCAGTGTAGGGTATACAATAGATCTGGTACACAGCATGGCATACTTTATAGAACCTATGGCTGAGGCATAGGGAATGACTTTCATTCTCTTTCTATCTTCTGCCGTGGTCGGGCTTTGAGTCTTACTCAACTTCACACCTTGTACTACAGGCAAGAACTCTTTCTTTGACTGCTCCATTTTTGAACTACTTCAAAATCTTGTCAAGGTATGTACTCATTGAAAAAAAACTTATCAAGCGTCTTGATCTATCTCTATAGATCTTGGAGCTCAATATGTAAGCAGCTTCACCGAAGTCTTTATTTGAAAAACTCCTTTCAAACACTCCTTTATGCTTTACAGAATAATTCTACATTATTTCCGATCAACAATATGTCATTCACATATACTTTATCAGAAATGCTGTAGTGCTCCCACTCACTTTCTTGTAAATACAGGCTTCACCGCAAGACTGTATAAAACTATATGCTTTGATCAACTTATCAAAGCGTGTATTCTAACTCTGAGATGCTTGCACCAGTCCATAGATGAATCGCTGGAGCTTGCATATTTTGTTAGCACCTTTAGGATTGACAAGACCTACTGGTTGCATCATATACAACTCTTCTTTAAGAAATCCATTAAGGAATGCAGTTTTGTTTATCCATTTGCCAGATTTCATAAAATGCGGCAATTGCTAACATGATTCGGACAGACTTAAGCATAGATACGGGTGAGAAACTCTCATCGTAGTCAACACTTTGAACTTGTTGAAAACCTTTTGCGACAATTCTAGCTTTGTAGATAGTAACACTACTATCAGCGTCCGTCTTCCTCTTGAAGATCCATTCATTCTCAATTGCTTGCTGATCATCGGGCAAGTCAATCAAAGTCCAAACTTTGTTCTCATACATGGATCATATCTCAGATTTCATGGCCTCAAACCATTTCGCGGAATCTGGGCTCATCATCGCTTCCTCATAGTTCGCAAGTTCGTCATGGTCTAGTAACATGACTTCCAGAACAGGATTACCGTACCACTCTGGTGCGGATCTCACTCTGGTTTACCTACGAGATTCGGTAGTAACTTGATCTGAAGTTACATGATCATCATCATTAGCTTCCTCACTAATTGGTGTAGGTGTCACAGAAACTGGTTTCTGTGATGTACTACTTTCTAATAAGGGAGAAGGTACAATTACCTTATCAAGGTTTCTACTTTCCTCCCACTCACTTCTTTCGAGAGAAACTCCTTCTCTGGAAAGGATCCATTCTCGGCAACGAATATCTTGCCTTTGGATCTGTGATAGAAGGTGTACCCAACAGTCTCCTTTTGGGTATCCTATGAAGACATATTTCTCCGATTTGGTTTTGAGCTTATCAGGATGAAACTTTTTCACATAAGCATCACAACCCCAAACTTTAAGAAACGACTACTTTGGTTTCTTGCTAAACCACAGTTCAGATTGTGTCGTCTCAACAGACTTAGATGGTGCCCCTTTTTAACGTGAATGCAGCTGTCTCTAATGCATAACCCCAAAATGATAGTGGTAGATCGATAAGAGACATAATAGATCGCACTGTATCTAATAAAGTACGGTTATGACGTTCGGACACACCATTACACTATGGTGTTCCATGTGGCGTGAGTAGTGAAACTATTTCACATTGTTTTTAACTGAAGGCCAAACTCGTAACTCAAATACTCTTCTCTACGATCAGATCATAGAAACTTTATTTTCTTGTTACGATGATTTTTTCACTTCACTATGAAATTCTTTGAACTTTTCAAATGTTTCAGACTTTATGTTTCATCAAGTAGATATACTCATATCTGCTCAAATCATCTGTGAAGATCAGAAAATAATGATACCTGTCGCGAGCCTCAATATTCATCGGACCACATACATCAGTATGTATGATTTCCAACAAATCTGTTGCTCGCTCCATTGTTCCGAAGAACAGAGTCTTAGTCATCTTGCCCATGAGGCATGGTTCGCAAGCATCAACTGATTCATAATCAAGTGATTCCAAAAGCCCATCAGCATGGAGTTTCTTCATGCGCTTTACACCAATATGACCTAAACGGCAGTGCTACAAATAAGTTGCACTATCATTATTAACTTTGCATCTTTTGGTTTCAATATTATAATTATGTGTATCACTACGATCGAGATCCAACGAACTATTTTCATTGAGTGTGTAACCATATAAGGTTTTATTCATATAAACAGAACAACAATTTATTCTCTTAAATGAATAACTGTATTACAATAAACATGATCAAATCATATTCATGCTCAACGCAAACACCAAATAACACTTATTCAGGTTCAACACTTATCCCAAAAGTATAGGGAGTGTGCGATGATGATCATATCAATCTTGGAACCACTTCCAACACACATCGTCACTTCACCCTTAACTAGTCTCTGTTCATTCTGCAACTCTCGTTTCGAGTTACTAATCTTAGCAACTGAACTAGTATCAAATACCGAAGGGTTGCTATAAACATTAGTAAAGTACACATTAATAACATGTATATCAAATATACTTATGTTCACTTTGCCATCCTTCTTATCTGCCAATCACTTGGGGTAGTTCCGCTTCTAGTGACCAGTCCCTTTGCAATAGAAGCACTTAGTCTCAGGCTTAGGATCAGACTTGGGCTTCTTCACTTGAGCAGCAACTTGCTTGCTGTTCTTTTTGAAGTTCCCCTTCTTCCCTTTGCCCTTTTCTTGAAACTAGTGATCTTGTCAACCATCAACACTTGACGCTCTTTCTTGATTTCTACCTTCATTGATTTCATCATCATGAAAAGCTCGGGAGTCTTTTTCGTCATCCCTTGCATACTATAGTTCATCACGAAGTTCTACTAACCTGCTGATGGTGACTAGAGAATTCTGTCAATCACTATCTTATCTGGAAGATTAACTCCCACTTGATTCAAGCGATTGTAGTACCCAGATAATCTGAGCACATGCTCACTAGTTGAGCGATTCTCCTCCATCTTTTAGCTATAGAACTTTGTTGGAGACTTCATATCTCTCAACTCGGGTATTTGCTTGAAATATTAACTTCAACTCCTGGAACATCTCATATGGTCCATGACGTTCAAAACGTCTTTGAAGTCCCGATTCTAAGCCGTTAAGCATGGTGCACTAAACTATCAAGTAGTCATCATATTGAGCTAGCCAAACGTTCATAACGTCTGCATCTGCTCCTGCAATAGGTCCGTCACCTAGCGGTGCATCAAGAACATAATTCTTCTGTGCAGCAATGAGGATAAACCTCAGATCACGGATCCAATCCGCATCATTGCTACTAACATCTTTCAATATAATTTTCTCTAGGAACATATCAAAGTAAACACAGGGAAGCAACAACGCGAGCTATTGATCTACAACATGATTTACAAAATACTACCAGGACTAAGTTCATGATAAATTTAAGTTCAATTAATCATATTACTTCAGAACTCCCACTTAGATAGACATCCCTCTAATCCTCTAAGTGATCACGTGATCCAAATCAACTAAACCATGTCCGATCATCACGTGAGATGGAGTAGTTTCAATGGTGAACATCACTATGTTGATCATATCTACTATATGATTCACGCTCGACCTTTCGGTCTCCGTGTTCCGAGGCCATAGATGTATATGCTTGGCTCGTCAAGTATAACCTGAGTATTCCGCGTGTGCAACTGTTTTGCACCCGTTGTATTTGAACGTAGAGCCTATCACACCCGATCATCACGTGGTGTCTCAGCACGAAGAACTTTCGCAACGGTGCATACTCAGGGAGAACACTTCTTGATAATTAGTGAGAGATCATGTTATAATGCTACCGTCAATCAAAGCAAGATAAGATGCATAAAAGATAAACATCACATGCAATCAATATAAGTGATATGATATGGCCATCATCATCTTGTGCTTGTGATCTCCATCTCCGAAGCACCGTCATGATCACCATCGTCACCGGCGCGACACCTTGATCTTCATCGTAGCATCGTTGTCGTCTCGCCAATCTTATGCTTCCACGACTATCACTACCGCTTAGTAATAAAGTAAAGCATTACATCGCGATTGCATTGCATACAATAAAGCGACAACCATATGGCTCCTGCCAGTTGCCGATAACTTGGTTACAAAACATGATCATCTCATACAATAAAAATCAGCATCATGCTTTGACCATATCACATCACAACATGCCCTGCAAAAACAAGTTAGACGTCCTCTACTTTGTTGTTGCAAGTTTTACGTGGCTGCTACGGGCTTAAGCAAGAACTCATCTCACCTACGCATCAAAAACCACAACGATAGTTTATCAAATAGACTCCGTTTTAACCTTCTCAAGGACCGGGTGTAGCCATACTCGGTTCAATTAAAGTTGGAGAGACAGTCACCCACAAGCCATCTATGTGCAAAGCACGTCGAGGGAACCAGTCTCGCGTAAGCTATGCGTAAGGTTGGTCCGGGTCGTCTCGTCCAACTATAACGCCGAACCAAAGTATGACATGCTGGTAGGCAGTATGACTTGTATCGCCCACAACTCACTTGTGTTCTACTCGTGCAAATAACATCAAACAATAAAACCTAGGCTCGGATGCCACTGTTGGGGAACGTAGTAATTTCAAAAAATTTCCTACGCACACGCGAGATCATGGTGATGCATAGCAACGAGGGGAGAGTCTGATCTACGTACCCTTGTAGATCGCAACGGAAGCATTGACACAACGTAGAGGAAGTAGTCGTACGTCTTCTTCCCGATCCGACCGATCCAAGCACCGTTACTCCGGCACCTCCGAGTTCTTAGCACACGTTCAGCTCGATGACGATCCCCGGGCTCCGATCCAGCAAAGCTTCGGGGAGGAGTTCCGTCAGCACGACGGCGTGGTGACGATCTTGATGTTCTACCGACGCAGGGCTTCGCCTAAGCACTACAATGATATGATCGAGGTGGAATTTGGTGGCAGGGGGCACCGCACACGGCTAAGGAACGATCTCAAGGATCAACTTGTGTGTCATGGGGTGCCCCCCTGCCTCCGTATATAAATGAGCAAGGGGGAGGGGCCGGCCGGCCTAGGAGGAGGCGCGCCAAGGGGAGTCCTACTCCCACCGGGAGTAGGACTCCCTCCTTCCTTGTTGGAGTAGGAGAAGGGGAAAGAGGTGGAGAGGAATAAGGAAAAGGGGGCTGCGCCCCTTGTCCAATTCAGACCAGAGGGGGGGGGGCACAGGCCTCCTTCCTTTTGGCCTCTCTCCTCTATTCCCGTATGGCCCAATAAGGCTCATATACTCCCCGGCGAATTCCCGTAACTCTCCGGTACTCCGAAAAATACCCGAATCACTCGGAACCTTTCCGAAGTCTGAATATAGTCGTCCAATATATCGATCTTTACGTCTCGACCATTTCGAGACTCCTCGTCATGTCCCCGATCTCATCCAGGACTCCGAACTCCTTCGGTACATCAAAACTCATAAACTCATAATATAACTGTCATCGAAACCTTAAGTGTGCGGACCCTACGGTTCGAGAACAATGTAGACATGACCGAGACACGTCTCCGGTCAATAACCAATAGCGGGACCTGGATGCCCATATTGGCTCCTACATATTCTATGAAGATCTTTATCGGTCAGACCGCATAACAACATATGTTGTTCCCTTTGTCATCGGTATGTTACTTGCCCGAGATTCGATCGTCGGTATCCAATACCTAGTTCAATCTCGTTACTGGCAAGTCTCTTTACTCGTTCTGTAATACATCATCTCGCAACTAACTCATTAGTCACAATGCTTGCAAGGCTTATGTGATGTGTATTACCAAGAGGGCCCAGAGATACCTCTCCGACAATCGGAGTGACAAATCCTAATCTCGAAATACGCCAACCCAACATCTACCTTTGGAGACACCTGTAGTACTCCTTTATAATCACCCAGTTACGTTGTGACGTTTGGTAGTACCCAAAGTGTTCCTCCGGTAAACGGGAGTTGCATAATCTCATAGTCATAGGAACATGTATAAGTCATGAAGAAAGCAATAGCAACATACTTAACGATCGGTTGCTAAGCTAATGGAATGGGTCATGTCAATCAAATCATTCAACTAATGATGTGACCTCATTAATCAAATAACAACTCTTTTGTCTATGGTTAGGAAACATAACCATCTTTGATTAACGAGCTAGTCAAGTAGAGGCATACTAGTGACACTCTGTTTGTCTATGTATTCACACATGTATTATGTTTCCGGTTAATACAATTCTAGCATGAATAATAAACATTTATCATGATATAAGGAAATAAATAATAACTTTATTATTGCCTCTAGGGCATATTTCCTTCATCATCATCACCAATGTTCCTCCCATCATGGGAGGTCTCATCTTCATAAACATCTTCACCAGCACCATCGCATCTCAAAACCCTAGTTCATCTCTTGTGTTCAGTCTTTGGAAAAATCTCAGATTGATACCTGGAGGTGCTAGTAGTGTTGATTACATCTTGTAGTTGATGCTACTTGGTTTACTTGGTGAATATCATTATGTTCAGATTGTTAATTGCATATTTATACCCACTGAACATGTTCAATATGAAGAGTTGTGAGTAATTACATTTCTTCTTAAAGACATGGGAGAAGTGTTGATATTACTAATCATGTGAAGTTGATCACCGTTCAATGTTTTGATATTATGTTGTGTTGTTCTTTCTCTAGTGGTGTTGTGTGAACGTCGACTACATGACACTTGGCCATCTTTGGGCCTAGGAGAAGGCATCATGAACTTAGTTTGTAGATGATAGGTTGCGGGAGTGATAGAAGTCTAAACCCAGTTTATGAATTGTTTTGTGAGGGGCTGTTTTGGATCCACGTGTTTAATGTTATGGTTAGATTTAACTTAATTGCCTCTCTTGTATTTGCCGATGCTTGTATGGAGGGTATAATCATAAGTAGGTGTTGTTCAACTAAGAACATTATCTTAGCTCTGGTTCACCCACATAACTCTTATCAAGGCAATGGACACGCAGTTCATGAATTATGGTGAAACTAACTTGACAATATCCCCTTATGGTCTCAAGAGCATTTTAATCACTACAATAAATACTACTGGCTTATCCTTGGCATAATTAAGGATTGGGTCACTTGCTGCACCTTGCACTTTTGTTACTTGTTACCAATTATCCTGTGATCAAACTATCTGCCAAAATATCTTATAGCACTTGCAGAGAATACCTTACTGAAAACCGCCTATCAATTACTTCTGCTCCTCGTTAGGTTCAACACTCTTACTTATCAAAAAGACTACGATTGATCCCCTACACTTGTTAGTCATCAAAGCCTTTGTCATATGTTTTTCAGCCTTCGCCAAGTATTTCTTGCACTCGACAAAGAAGCAGATTCCGGTATGCTTTATTTAGATTTTGTACATAGTTGTTAATACAGGTAAAATGGAGGTTCAGGGAAAATACAGTGATTCAAGCATAAAACAAAAATGCATAGCTAAACAGGGACCACCTTAGACCCCACTTAGTGTTAGTAACATATGCTCCAAGGTAGGACAACCTGAAGGCCCTTGCCGCCATTCGTCAGTCCTGCCTCCTCCATTTCTCCTCCACGCTATTTGTAGGATCGAAAGTATGTCTAGAGGGGGGTGATTAGACTACTTGACCAAATAAAAACTTAACCTTTTCCCAATTTTAGTTCTTGGCAGTTTTTAGCTATCTTAGGACAAGTCAAGCAATCATTTCACAATTCAAGCAAGCATGCAAAGAGTGTATTGGCAGCGGAAAGTAAAGCATGCAACTTGCAAGAATATAAAGGGAAGGGTTTGGAGAATTCAAACGCTATTGGAGACACGGATGTTTTTCCCGTGGTTCGGATAGGTGGTGCTATCCTACATCCACGTTGATGGAGACTTCAACCCACGAAGGTTAACGGTTGCGCGAGTCCACGGAGGGCTCCACCCACGAAGGGTCCACGAAGAAGCAACCTTGTCTATCCCACCATGGCCATCGCCCACGAAGGACTTGCCTCACTAGCGGTAGATCTTCACGAAGTAGGTGATCTCCTTGCCCTTACAAACTCCTTGGTTCAACTCCACAATCTTGTCGAAGGCTCCCAAGTGACACCTAGCCAATCTAGGAGACACCACTCTCCAAGAAGTAACAAATGGTGTGTTGATGATGAACTCCTTGCTCTTGTGCTTCAAATGATAGTCTCCTCAACACTCAACTCTCTCTCATATGATTTGGATCTGGTGGAAAGAAGATTTGAGTGGAAAGCAACTTGGGGAAGGCTAGAGATTAAGATTCATATGGTTTGAATGGAATATCTTGGTCTCAACACATGAGTAGGTGGTTCTCTCTCAGAACATATGAGTTGGAATGGTGTATGTGTTCTGATGGGACCGAATCAGAAAACTCGGTTGGACCAAAATAGTAAACCTAGTGACCGTTAGGAATTTCGGTGGGACTGACATGCAACTCGGTAGGACCGATTCGGTTAGGGTTTGGGCATAACGTAATCTCGGTGAGACCGATTGCACAAACTCGGTGAGACCGAGTTTGGCAATAAGCTAACCAGAGAGTTGGTCAGGCAAACTCGGTGGGACCGACTTGCTCTTTCGATGAGACCAAAAAGTTACAAGAAGGAAACATAGAGTTTACCTTGCATTCTTGGTGGGACCGATTTGCTCTTTCGGTGAGACCGAAAAGTTACGAAAGGGAAACAGAGAGTTTGCAAGCCCATCTCGATGAGACCGAGATCCTTATCGGTAGGACCGAATTGCTAGGGTTTGGCAGTGGCAAATGACAAGTGAAACTCGGTGGCGCCGGATTGAAAGAATCGGTATGACCGAGTTTGGCTTAGGGTTTAGGTCATTTGTGGATATGGGAAAGTAGCTGAGGATTTTGGAGCATATCATTAAGCACATAAAGCAAGAGGCTCATTAAGCAACACCTCATCCCTCCTTGATAGTATTGGCTTTTCCTAAAGACTCAATGTGATCTTGGATCACTAAAACATAAAATGAAGAGTCTTGAACTTTTGAGCTTGAGCTAATTCTTTGTCCTTAGCATTTTGAGGGTTCCACTTTCACATCCATGCCATGCCAATCATTGAGCTTTCCTGAAATAATCATCTTGAAATAGCATTAGCTCAATGAGTTGTATGTTGTTATGAATTACCAAAACCACCTAGGAATAGTTGCACTTTAATCTCTCCCTTTTTGGTAATTGATGACAACATATAGATCAAAGCTTCGACAAATGATAATAAGCATGAAATATATCGTCGCTTTGAGAAGTATGTGACAAATAAGAGCTCCCCCTAAATTTGTGCATATTTAAAATTTACTTTGGACTGCAAATGCACAAGGAGTTAGAATCATGGGTTACTCTTCCATGTCACATATATCTTGGTGGAGCGCTAAAAAATGATAAGATTGAAATACATGCACTCATCACCAAGAATAGTGAATGATCACAAACGATAGATAGAATGATAATATTTAAGCAAGCATTAAGCAAATATTAAGTGTAGCTTATGATCAAACACATGATCATCGATGTCTCACAAACATAAGGACGTAGTATCTCACACACAAGCAAACAAAGTTCGAAAAACCACCAAATAATACAAGAGAGAATAAAAGCAACACTCTCTCTCGAAGCCTATGATCTATACATTTTCTCCGCCTTTGGCAACAAGTTACCAAAAAGTTCCTAGAAAATGCATAATGCTAAGTCGACGCTCAGGCTTGATCTTCAGATGGTGGTGGAGTCCGGAGCACTCCAAGGACGAAGCCTTCGGTAGACGTGGTCGGAGTCGAGGCTGAAGTGGATGCTGGAGCTGGTGGAACTGAGGCTGTGGCTGGCGCAGACGTTGTAGCTCTGGTGTCAGCAACTGGTAGTGCAGACGACCTCGGACCTCGTGGCACCCTCGCAAAAGCATCAGTCGTGGTCCTGCCTCTCCTCTCATTCATGTCCTCCTGGAGCTGCTCCACGGCGGTCTGTATCTCTGTCACCTTGATGTCCAAGTCATAGAACCTCTGTTCCATGATCCTCTCTAGGCTTGCCTGGTTCTGAGTCAGGGTGGCAAGTCCTTGCTCAATACGCAGGGTGGACGCAATCAGGTAACCAAGCTTCTCTTGTTTGGTTTTCAGGAAGTAATCAGATGCCTCCGTTTGAGTAGGCATCCTGGCAGCTTTCTCCTTCTTCGCCTTCTCCTTCTGAGCTTGTGCATGGACAGATGATGGCTCATTCTCAGTCATGACCACTTGGTTATCCTCGAAATCTGGACGGATGGGCAGATGTTCCTTATCCAAGAAGTATATGCCCGTGCCCATCTTGGAGTTGATGAGCTCCTGAATCTGTGGGGCATATCCATAGCTCCTCTTCTGGTCTGCCGCTGTCCTCTTGATTGTTTCCACTATGAGACTCATGACTTTGAATTTTTGAGGCACGTCAAAAACATGAAGCAAATTGATCGCGTGACCTCTGATCATCTTGTGATCTCCAGACTTGGGCAGAAGAGTGTGCCTAAGGATCCAGTTGATCATAGGCAATCCTGACAGAAGATAGTGCACTGAGCCAAACTTGAACGTGTTAAGTGCTTCATTCAGAATCTCCTTGTACATGTTGGACATGATGTTGTGGTCCATCTTCTTCTTGGCATAAATGTCCAAGTCATCATCCTGCTCCTCTGGGGCATTGATCAACTTCGCCCATTCCTCAACAGTGGATTGGTACCTTGTACCCTCTGACATCCAAGTGATCCTGCCATCCGGATAAAAGTGTGATGTGGAGTAGAATTGCATGATTAGCTCCTTATTCCACTTTGTGAGCTTCTGCCCAACAAAGTCTGCCACTCCACACGCACTAAAGCTGTCATATACTCCAGGGTAGTGTTCTTCATTCTCCTTCATGTAGGTCCAGTCGACCCATCTCATGTCATACACAATTGGCTTCTTGTCAAGCAAAACAATCTCATAGAAATCCTGCTGCTCCTTGGTATGAAACCTGTAGTCCACTACAGTCCTTCTCCTAGAAGCATACGGATCTGCTTCTCTCCACTTCCTCAGCCCTGAACCTCTCCTGAGCTTCATATCCTCAGCCACAGGATGAGCATCGTTGTGGTCTGGGATCTTGGGCATGAGCTTCCTAAGGACATGCTCTTCTTCTTCTTCCTCTGCAACTTCAGGCACTGGGGCCTTGTTCTTCTCAGTGGCTGGGATGCTTCTGGTGTTTCTCTTTGGTGCACTCTTAGGCTTAGATGCAGCCTTGGGTGCTTCCTTGGGCTTGGATGCAGCTGTCCCTGACCTTATGGCATCTCCCATAAGTTTGGCTGCCTTGGGTGCTGGTGCAACAACCTCTTCTTCTTCCTCCTCCTCATCTACCATGATGGAGGCCTTCCTAAGCACTCTGGCCATAGTCTTCTTCACTCGTTCTTTCCTTTTCTTGCCCTCAGCAGCAACGGGCTCAATGGGAGCAGGCTTCACAGTTGAAGCTCTAGCCTTTGACATGGGCTGCCTGCCTGCTGGCCTTTTGATTTTCAGGCCTGGCTTTGTGCCTGCTGCTGGCTCAGCTCTCTTTGATGTAGCCTCTTCTTCTGCCACATAGTCCTCATCTTCAGAATTAGAAGTCCTCTTCTTCCTTTGACGTGTGGCAGCTTTAGGCAGGTTGCTGGGTGTGCTCCTGCTGCCATCATCTAAGAAACTTGAGGGGCTAGTGCCCTCACTCAACTGCACTTGCTGCTCTGACAAGTTCTGGCTGTCACTCTGGTCTGACATGATGCAAGCTGACTGCTGACCCTGTGAATAGATTATAGATGAGATAGAGTGGATGAGCATCACAAAATGCAGAGATTTTTGCAAAAGAATAATTCAAAAACTTAGTTTTAGTTTCCCACTAAAATCATCTCGGATCTACCGATTTTCAAACTCGGTGACACCGAAGCAGTGTTGGCACCAGAACTAGTGAACTCGGTCAGACCGAGTCACAATTCGGTGGCACCGAGACTGCTAGGGTTTCACAGAGTTCCAAAATTGGTCACACCGATAAGTAATTCTCGGTCAGACCGAGTTTTACTTGTGCAATGGCATAAGCCAAATCGGTGGGACCAAGTTTTTCAACTCGGTGGGTCCGAGATGGTTTCGGCGGAAACCTAACCCTAAAATTTTCGAATTAAACCTAATCTACGAGTTCATTGACTAGATAGGAGTTTATCAAACGTGGCAAGAATCATGATGATCACAATGTGCTAGGAATCGGATTGAAGAATAGCACAAAGATCGAGTCCATACCCTAGTTCGGCGGAGACTCGCTACGGCGGCAACGGCGGGGCAGAATTCCATTGACGGCGGCGGAGACCAGCGACAGGAGGCTGCTGGCGGCGAGGAGGACGATCCGGAGACCCAGGAGGCAGAGCGAGCTATGCGCGGGCGAAGAGGTTTCGGAGAAATTTCCAAAATTCTGCCCGTCACTATATATAGCCCGACCCTGTCGGTGTGACCGAGTGGAACAACTCGATGGCACCGAGATGCAAAACTGTATACAGTTATTGCAACTCGGTGTGACCGAGTGGTTCAAATCGGTTGCACCGAGATCGAAAACCTAGATCAACTTAATTATCTCGGTAGGACCGAAAGTATGGTATCGGTCAGACCGAGAATCACAAAGAGGTTTTGGAAGTTTAAGTCTATGACGAATCGGGGACTCCGAGCGCTCCTCACACAGAGTGGTTCGAATCTGACTTGATCAAGTTTTGTGATACAGTATGAATAGAGTTTGAGACGAGAAAAGCATAGATAGCTAGAGGAGGTTCTTAGGCATTCTTGTCCATCCACTTGGCAAAAGAAGATAAAGCCAAACAATCAAAACAACAAGTGGATGTCCTCGAATGAGTAAAATATGCAACCAACATGCTCACACAATAAGATGGCAAATGAAATATGTGTCAAAGCATGCACAAACAATTCTAGCATCTATCAAGCAATTTGCGATGACTAGGTCATCTATATATGAGTATATTGACTTAGGAGTCAAGTGAGAACACTTGATCGTAGGTCATACTCATCGTTTAAGCTCAAGTGGGGTTACCACTTTTACATAAAGCATTGTTGTATTCACATCTTTAGAGTTGCTTTAGCTCAAGTCTTAGAGTAAAGCTCCCCCTAGATGTGATATCCCCCTTAAGAGGGATGAACTAACCTTGGGTTTTGTCGATGATGACTTCATGTAGATGTTGAAGATGTGGATGCTCAATGTTGATGTAGATCACTTGGAGCTATCTATTTGAGTGAATTGCACTTTCAATACCTGCATGGGTTAGTCCCACAAGGAACAAACAAGGATATCCATAGACATAGAGTGATGCATACACAAGATGATGTCCATGAAAACTTTAGGTTACCTTGTCCCTTGTCTTACCAACAAGAAGGTTTATGACTCCTTGAACTAGTGCATGATATGGAAGTTGATTGCACTTGTTCTTGCCAAAATGATGAGAGTGAAATATGTTGGCGGAGTCACCCTCAAGAACTCTCTAGTTCTTCTTCTTTTGGATCCACACCATCTTGATGGGAATCCTTGGAGTTGTAGTCGTACTTGATGAAGTGGAACTTGACGTGGTCTTGGGAATCCACTTGACTAAGGTCTTAGGAGCTTCTTCAAATGCATCCATCTCCTCTTGAAGCTTGTCCTTGCCTTTTTGCTTGTAGTCTTGTGGTGGAAGATCATCTTGAGCTTGTGTCCCCTTGAAAGAAGTATCATACTTCTCTTGTTGAGGAACAAACTTTGTCTTGAGATATTGATCTTCTTCCCATTCAACTCCATTGGCATTGAACTTTCGTTCAAAACCAGCACCTTGATTCTTCTGATGCATTCCTTGCTTGCGCACAATTTCCTCGAATTGCTTACTCCTGGCAAGGCTATTGTACACTCCTTTCTCTATGATTCCCTTCAATAAGCTATTTTCTTGCTCAAGTGTAACTTGGCTAAGAGAATCATTAGTGGAATCAAGAAAACTATTAGAAGCAACAATATTGGATTTAGCATGATCATTGATACTACTAGAGGAAGAATCTTTCTTGTTCTTGTTACTAGACTTGACTTGAGGCATGTAAGTGGATAATAGTAAACGCTTGGCAATGTAAGAAGAACTTTTCTTGCGGAGATCATCATTGATTGCCTTTAAGAACTCATGCTCTTGCTCAAGATTGAGCTTTTCAAAGCGTAATTTCTCAGGAGCTCTTAAAAGTTCTCGATGATCTTCGAAGATAGTTTCATGAGCTAACTTAAGAGTGTTTAGTTCTTTA
Organism: Triticum monococcum; assembly: GCA_034509565.1. Taxonomy (NCBI): domain Eukaryota; kingdom Viridiplantae; phylum Streptophyta; class Magnoliopsida; order Poales; family Poaceae; genus Triticum; species Triticum monococcum. The sequence goes on along the minus strand of CM067841.1, from coordinate 141,501,493 downwards.
GTTAAAGCCTCAATATTCTCCTTATCATTGTCATTAGTTTTAGCATGATTAATTGATGTTTCATCATAGTACTCATCACTAGAGTTGTCAACAAGCAAGTCATCATCACCTAACAAGTCATCTTCATCACTATTAAAATCAACGTACTCGGGGTGTGTTACCTTAGGACCTTTGGCCATGAAGCATCTTCTAATTCCTTTATTTGGTGAGTCAAATATGTCATAGGAGTTGGTTGACACAAGTGCTAGACCGGCAACACCTTCGTCTTGAGTATCTTCGGAGTCGGAGTGATAACTTCTCTCGGAGTGGCTGTCGGAGTCGGAGCCGGATACCCATTCACCAACATGAGCTTGATGTCTTCGTTTTGTGTAGCTCCTTGATGATTTTTCCTTCCTTTCCGAATCCTTGCTTCTCCGTGAGTATCCCTGTTCATAACGATCATCTCTACTCCTTCTCTCTCTTGGTGGTGATTCTTTACTTCTTCTTTTTGGAGAATCTTCTCTTCTCTTGTAGGGAGCCGTACACTCATTGGAATAGTGTCCGGGTCTTCCACAATTGTAGCAGTTTCGCTCTCGACTAGAAGATCTTTTGTCATTGTAGGACCTTAACTTGAAGCTTCTATCTTTGCTTCTATTCTTGTAGAACTTATTGAAGTTCTTCACCATTAAGCTCAATTCTTTATTGAAGGTTTGTTTCTCACTTGATGATGTGGGGACTTCACATGAGGCTTTGTAGGCACCACTTGATTTATTGTGAAGTTCCTCTTTATCCTTGAGTGACATCTCATGAGCAACAATCCTTCCAATCACTTCCGTTGGCTTGAGATCTTTGTAATTGGGCATCATTTGAATCAATGTGCACACAGTGTCATATTTCCCATCCAAGGCTCTTAGGATCTTCTTGATGATGAATCTATCGGTCATCTCTTCACTTCCTAAGCTGGCAATCTCATTTGTGATGAGAGCAAGCCTAGAGTACATTTCGGCGACACCTTCACCATCCTTCATCTTGAACTTGTCAAGTTGACTTTGGAGCACATCCAACTTGGATTTCTTGACGGAGTCGGTACCTTCGTGCATATCAATCAAAGTGTCCCAAATTTCCTTTGCATTCTCAAGGCGGCTGATTTTGTTGAATTCTTCGAGGCACAATCCATTGAAGAGAATATCACAAGCTTGAGCATTGTATTGCAACATCTTTAACTCATCCGCGGTAGCTTCACGGTTTGGTTCCCTCCCATTGAAGAACTCACCTTGCAAGCCAACACAAACAATAGCCCATACGGCGGGGTTGCGTCCAAGAATATGCATTTTCATTTTATGCTTCCAACTAGCAAAATTAGTACCATCAAAGTAAGGACCTCTACGGTGATAATTTCCCTCGCTAGACGCCATACTCTCCTAGGTTGTGAAACCAAGGCTATGACCACCAAAAGCTATGGAGGTCAAGGCAAATGGAGACCAAAGCTCTGATACCACTTGTAGGATCGAAAGTATGTCTAGAGGGGGGGTGATTAGACTACTTGACCAAATAAAAACTTAACCTTTTCCCAATTTTAGTTCTTGGCAGTTTTTAGCTATCTTAGGACAAGTCAAGCAATCATTTCACAATTCAAGCAAGCATGCAAAGAGTGTATTGGCAGCGGAAAGTAAAGCATGCAACTTGCAAGAATATAAAGGGGAGGATTTGGAGAATTCAAACGCTATTGGAGACACAGATGTTTTTCCCGTGGTTCGGATAGGTGGTGCTATCCTACATCCACGTTGATGGAGACTTAAACCCACGAAGGGTAACGGTTGCGCGAGTCCACGGAGGGCTCCACCCACGAAGGGTCCACGAAGAAGCAACCTTGTCTATCCCACCATGGCCATCGCCCACGAAGGACTTGCCTCACTAGCGGTAGATCTTCACCAAGTAGGCAATCTCCTTGCCCTTACAAACTCCTTGATTCAACTCCACAATCTTGTCGGAGGCTCCCAAGTGACACCTAGCCAATCTAGGAGACACCACTCTCTAAGAAGTAACAAATGGTGTGTTGATGATGAACTCCTTGCTCCTGTGCTTCAAATGATAGTCTCCCCAACACTCAACTCTCTCTCATATGATTTGGATCTGGTGGAAAGAAAATTTGAGTGGAAAGCAACTTGGGGAAGGTTAGAGATCAAGATTCATATGGTTTGAATGGAATATCTTGGTCTCAACACATGAGTAGGTGGTTCTCTCTCAGAACATATGAGTTGGAATGGTGTATGTGTTCTGGTGGCTCTCTCCATGAGTGAAGAGGAGGTGGAGGGGTATTTATAGCCTCCACACAAAATCCAACCGTTACACATAATTTACCAATTTCGGTGGGACCGAATCAGAAAACTCGGTTGGACCGAAATAGTAAACCTAGTGACGTTAGGAATTTCGGTGGGACTGACATGTAACTCGGTAGGACCGATTCGGTTAGAGTTTGGGCATAGCGTAATCTCGGTGAGACCGATTGCACAAACTCGGTGAGACCGAGTTTGGCAATAAGCTAACCAGAGAGTTGGTCAGGCAAATTCGGTGGGGCCGACTTGCTCTTTCGGTGAGACCAAAACGTTACAAGAAGGAAACATAGAGTTTACCTTGCATTCTCGGTGGGATCAATTCGCTCTTTCGGTGAGACCGAAAAGTTACGAAAGGGAAACAGAGAGTTTGCAAGCCCATCTCGGTGAGACCGAGATCCTTATCGGTAGGACCGAATTGCTAGGGTTTGGCAATGGCAAATGACAAGTGAAACTCGGTGGCCCCGGATTGAAAGAATCGGTATGACCGAGTTTGGCTTAGGGTTTAGGTCATTTGTGGATATGGGAAAGTAGGTGAGGATTTTGGAGCATATCATTAAGCACATAAAGCAAGAGGCTCATTAAGCAACACCTCATCCCTCCTTGATAGTATTGGCTTTTCTTAAAGACTCAATGTGATCTTGGATCACTAAAACATAAAATGAAGAGTCTTAAACTTTTGAGCTTGATCCAATTCTTTGTTCTTGGCATTTTGAGGGTTCCACTTTCACATCCATGCCATGCCAATCATTGAGCTTTCCTGAAATAATCATCTTGAAATAGCATTAGCTCAATGAGCTATATGTTGTTATGAATTACCAAAACCACCTAGGGATAGTTGCACTTTCACTATTGCCGGCAAAGCATGTACGACAACTAGGGAATGCAGATAAACCCTTTGAATGCAGCCAGTAGGATTGGCGCATGGAGGGTTGAGCATGCATCGGTGCATGACCCACCAATGTTGTAGACGCAGATCTGGGGGATGGGTGGCACATGGTTCAAGCGGGAATTGTTCCGCGCCTCGATGTGTGCCCTCTCCCAAGATTCTCTAGGAAAGTCAAGCATCGGTGGTGGGCGCCTCACCAAAGTGGTAGCCAGGATGCGTGGATCCGACACAACCGTGTGGATCGGATGCTGCTGCGAGCGTGGGCTAGTGCGATGCATTAGGTGTTGCCTTGGTCTCATACAGATGTTGTGCAAGGTGTGACGCTCCTCTCCCCGATCGTGGCCTGCGAGAGGAGCGTCACTATTGAATGCGAGAGGGGTTTGCATCTAGGTGACAGTGATGCATCTTGGGGTGTGGCTGTTAGATGCTACCATATCACATATGGTAACTATCGGGTAGACAGTTATCAGCAGCGATGGAACTTCTCTTCCAGTGATTTCTGTTTCGGGGGCCGACCATGGAGGCAAACAAAGGATGCATTTTGTCGAGGTGTATAATCATGATCTGGCCTTCTAACTTCACTAGGCCACAATGATGTCCGTGTATTATTACATTGTTGAAGGTGTTGATTCAAAGATCTTCGCGGGGTGGAAAATCCCTATCTCACATCTTATTGGAGAATCCAACGTCAGCGTGTGAATCACGATTTCTTCTTAAATGTGTTGTCTTGGAAATTTGTGTCAATTTCTCTGTTTATTGCCTTTTGGTTTTGTAGTAGGGTTTCGAGATACTGGGGTATGGCTTATGTGGACATACTTGGAGTCTTTCCTTTTCTTTTTCTAAGCTAATTTTATAGGCATATTGTTTGGCTTTGTTTTTCAATTATAGGCATATATATGACAAATGTTTTCTACGACCAGTGGTAGTTACCACCCTTGCGTTTTGTATGTTGTATATAGTATCTGTCAAAATCGAGAGTCTGTACGTGTCATATGTAGTATATAACAATGTTTAGGTAAGATATATATACTACTTTTTCGGTAGTACGTACCATATTTTGAACATACTCTTTTTTACGTACATATATGAACGTATTTTACAAATATAACATAAACTATGGGCGCATATGCAATTTTTTCATGTAATTTGCTTTCAAATATCTTACATCTAGTATATGAATATATTTAGAATGATAAAAGAGTATATATAATATTATATGAGACATGTGGGGTAACTAACATCGGGTGGTAGGATGGATTTTCCCTATATAACCCAAGATGCGCAATAATTCTAGTGATAGTTACCACCATTTGAGTTTTGTATGTTGTATGTAGTATCTATCAAATCGAAGAGTATATACGCATAGTATGTAGTATATAAAAATGTTTAGGTAGTATATATACTCCTTTTTAGGTAGTATGTATCGTATTGTAAATATGCTTCTTTTTACGTATAAATATATATGTATTTCACAAATATACTAAAAACCACGGGTCAACTTGCAATTTTTTTCCATGTAACACACATGAATTATCTTATATATAGTATATGCACATATTTAGAATGATAAAATAGTATATATATATATATATAGTATCATATGGTAGTATATAAGCCATGTGGGATAACTACCCCTAGATGGTAGAATGTATTTTCCCTATATATATATAATTGTGTGCATCAACTAACACGTAAGTTGGTACTTTATCCTTATCATTCAAGTAAAGTTGATGACCCAGTTAACAAGTAGTATAACAATAAGTATTGTTGAACCAGTTTTGTTGTAGAAAGATTTCAGCCAAACGCTATCAAGTGAAAAATGTTTCACTAAATTTATTTTCTTTTCTAGCGACAGAATATTGTTTTCCTCCTGTTGGTCAAATATTTTGTAGCTTGACGGAAAATTAATTTCCAATAAGATTTTAACCAATGGGAACACAGGTGTATAGACAAATTAGTTATCGCTTAACTTAATTTCCGTTAAACATTTCTCAAAAAATTTAGTAAGAAATATTATATAAATAACCAAGTATATTTTCTGGACATCACTTCTCATATGTTACACTGCAAGATTCAAACTATCTACTTGGTTATATCATATAAGCGAACGAGAGGACAAAAAGCTGAATGTTGGTGTCATGAAAGACCAGACAACAATAATAGACCAATCCCTCACTTTTAAGAGTATGCCAATAATTTCGCAAAAAAAAAAGAGCATGCCAACATGGATCATGCCCGCATTCAGTCTTCTTTAGAATCACATATATTATTATATAATTCATATTAGGATCTTATATGCAGAGACCATAGGTTTAACTTCCCTTTTACAAAAAACATATTAGAATCATATATTGTTCTTGACTAATTGGGCCGACACATTGCAGAGTGTCGCCTGCAAGCAATTATAAACCAGAATTTTGTTCAATGGCAAGAAAGGAAATCAGGCAGTTATGTATGTAATCGAATATACCTGGCTTGGAAGAAAAATAACATCAGAAGATGGTGCCTGGTCAAGAGGATGAGCCAAAATGGGCGCCCAAATATCGGCTTCATCTTCCAGCTCCATTTGTGTGGCTCGGTCAGCAGCTAGGCACCTATCAAACAAAAGAGAGTGAACCGCATAATGATACAAAAATATTATCCGATAGATGGAAAATCTGTGGCATGTAGTCATTGCGATCATTTCCACACAACGACAAAGTTTAGAAATGTTTCTTTTGTTAATTGATTTTGGTAGCGTTTTGTTTGTAGTTGCAGGTAGATGAAAACAAAATTTTGTGTGAGTGAAATATTAGCAATGCCATACATTGATTATTATTTATATATTTAAAAAATAGACACTCAAGGAGAACATTAGATAGTACAATGACAAGGCAACATGGCACGAAACGACAAGAAACATAAAAAACCATACTATCTACTTTCTTCCTTCGATTGTGCATTGCTCGACGAAGTTTGAATTGGACTGAACCAACAATAAAGGAAATGAACGCCTGCAAACGCCTCACCGCATTGAAGACCACAATAGTCCCTTGCCGCTAGGAACGAGACTTACTGACCATTGAAGAAATATTGGTTGGGTCATCACCCCACTCAACGTAGGCTTACACTTCTTCACCAATAGTCTATATTATTGGATAAACCGGACTATGCGTGAAACAACATAAAACGAGTGGTCGATTTTTCCACACTTAGATCCAACCAATTGTTTCTCTTGATTAATACGACACTGCCCAGATCTAAAGATTCTATAACATACGCCATGTTGAAGGTGCTGGTTCAGAGTTCTAGGACGGTGACAACTCTAGCTTTGTCTTTTGTTTAGACCAACAAACATTATCGTGCAAGTGATGATTTCCTCTTGAAGGTGTTGCTTGCAGTCTAGCACATCGGTTCGGTCAGATGTTCTTCGAACGGTAGAGATGCTACGGTTGCATGTTCATTGTAGATGATATGAGATATTGGCTTAATAGAAATGATAGACTAATCATATTAATAAGGAATTTCTTTTTTCTCCAAGAGCCTATTAGTAAGAAACCTCAAAATTATGTGTGTTCAGTTTGGAGTGATATGAGGATGACTGACCAAGTGAGAACAAAGTGCGAAGAAAAAACTAGTGTCAGCATGTGAGGCCAGTCTAGCTAGATCTTCCCAGGCGTAACAGCCGAGAACCGGTGACTATGACGGAGACATTTCAAATGGTATCACAACCCTCATGGTTCCATGGACGTGACAGAGTTAGTGGCGTAGACATGTAGATTGTGTGTGTGTCCCACCATGGCACACAACATGAGCACATGTGGATGCTCGCACTGATGCACATAGACGTGTGCTATGAGGGGGGCGGTTCTCTGTGCCAACAATAGCATTGGTTTTTTTGAGTGAGGTGTATGTGACATGCTGCCTTAATAAAAATGATAGACTACTCATATCAACAAGCTATTTTTTTTTTCAGAAGCCCATTCGCAAGAAATCTCAAAAGGGTCTAAACTTCGACAAAAAATAAGCTTTAAAGTTATTTAATTTCCAAAGCTATTTTCTATTTTCTTATCATTGATAACTATCTAATTTAAATGGAAATACGAAATCTAATTTTAAAAATCATTGAATTTCTTAAAACCAGGCGATTTCATGACGAATTATACGAAATTTAAAAAAATATCTGGCCACATTTTACACTTTAGAAGTAATCTTGTGAGAAAAATTATAATCCCTACGTTTCTGAATAAAAGTCTTTCTAAAGATTTCAATATAGACTACATACAAATGTATATAGATATAGTTTAAAGTATAGATTCACTACTAGGCTTACAAGACCGACAAAACATGGGGCAACCAGTTGAGTTAACAACCATTTTGAACAAATGCATACGCTTCCACACATTTCAAAATAACTTGAAAAAAATCGTCCAAGTAAGTAAATAAGCCATAGCCATGCGCATTTGCAAATAGCTATATGAAACAGACATTCACATGTACATATAGATTTCCAAGAAGAGGATTGCTTTCGCTACTTTTTCCCAGGCCGGACGGTAATCGATCCGTCGTCCCCGGCCACCTTCGTCCCGCTAACACAAGCAAACGCACGCAACTGATCCAGGACGAGGTGCGACGAAACGGGGAGTGAATTGAGCGCGAGAGCTGCTACGTACAGGTAGTGCTGCCGGCGGGCTCAAAGTGGCGGCACGGCGACACCGGAGCCAGTGCGCTAGCGCGACGCTGTGCACAAACAAGTGGAGATCGAATCAAAAGGTGGTGCAGGGTGGGAAGGATTATCTATAGTTACCTGGTGGGTGGGAGTGGTCCGACGGCGACGAGAGGAAGTGTTGGCCGGCGGAGTACTTCCACCTATGAGCTGCCGTCCAAGTCCACCGTCGACTGAGACTGAAAAGAGATATCACATCCGCACAAGGAGTAATAGCTTGAGGAAATCGAGTAGCCGCCGCCTCGGTCTCCACACGACTAAAAATAGACCCAGTTACATGCAAGCATAAGTTGCTTCGGGAATCGGAAAAGACGAGAGAGAAGTATACTTAACTCAGAGTGAATAAATAGGTGTTGCATTGGAACAAGAGCGTAGGTGTGCAGGTTTATGAGAGACGGAATGCATCGTGACCCTGTGAGAGGACTTCTGAAAATCCGAAAATACAAATGGCCGATTCGCAACTCGTTGCATATTTTTTTTTATTTTTTTTTGAAAAAAGTTTTTTTAACATCAGTACAGACGCAAGCACTCATACACACGCATATACATTCACTCTTATGAATGCACACACGTATATCCTACCCCTATGAGCACCTTAAAGGGTGTGTTTGCTTTCGATCACGGGCCGGAATGGAACGTGTCCATTCCGTCTCTGGGCCTCGTCCTCGTGTTTAGTTGGATCAGGGACCGGAACCAACTCGTCCTCCCGAAACGAATATACCGTCAATATGCCGAACGCACGCGTTCCTCCAAATTGGAGAAATCACGCGGAACGGCCTCTCGCGAGGCGCTTTCACCTCCCGCCGCCGGCCGCTTCTCTCCCTCGATCTGCGCCGCCGGCCGCTCCTCTCCCTCGATCCGCACCGTCAGCCGCTCATCTCCTTCCCCCACGCCGCCTCTGCTCCTCTCCTTCCTCCGCGCTGTCGGCCGCTCCTCTCCTTCCCTCGTGCCATCCTCTGCTCCTCTTCTTCCTCCGCGCTGCCCTCTGCTCCTCTCTGTCGTCTCCTCGTCAATTGGCTTCATGGTGGCGGATGCGTGGCTCGCGGTTGTGAAGACGGGCGCCGACATCCAGCGCTCAGCCGGCAGCTGGAGAGGCACGCGACGGCGGCCGGCTTGGGTGCTAGCAGTGGTTCTTGCCTTTTGCAATTGTTCTGTCTATTTGTACATGCTTGTTGAGGTTGATGACAAATTTTGTTGTTTATTTGTACATGTTTTCTTTTGCCTTTTGCAATTGTAAATTTGTGCATGTATATTATATATAGACTAATGATATCGTTTTATTGGAATATTTGTGAAGCAAATTACAAATTAGTGGTGATGAAAAAAAAGAAAATGTTGTTTTGGAATTTAAATGAAATGCTTCTCAAAATACAATCAATTTTGCATATATTGACAAAAAATAAACACCAATTTGAATATTTTTCATTCCATTCCATTCCACCAACCAAACATTGAGACGTAACCATTCCATTCCACCTCGTTATTCATACTAAACACAGAGATGGAACCATTCCATTCCCGTGGAACGGAACCATTCCATTCCATTACACTTTGTTCCTGAACCAAACACACCCCAAGAGACCGAGCCGGCATTGTCATCTTGAAATTTACGAAGTCACCGTAAGCACCTATCATTGATAGGAACGTCTCCTCCCACTGAAAGCGCATCGCCGAAAATCCTGAAATAAATTCAAGAATAATGCGAGCATCAGGACTTGAACCCTGATGGGCTAAGAATATCACTGTCCCTCTAACCATGCAACCACAGGTTGGTTCACAAAAAAAAACTTCTTAAGTGATGGAAGTACAAGGAACACCGAACATTACAAAAATCACATCAAAACTACATCTAGATTCATGGACTACATAGCGACAAATATAAGCATTGGAGCGAGCCGAAAGTATAACGTCAACATTGCCCTTCACTCACTAGCCGGGCAAACTTGTAGTGGACAATTAAAAAGTCGTCGTGCTAATACCCCATAGGATCCAGAACAACAATCACCATCGATGGAGATAAGTGTAAGTTGAATGGATCCAATCTGAATACACGTGAATGCGATTGGATCCACCAAGATCCACGGAAGACCGACGTTGACGGAATCTCAGAAGATCCATCGGAGACACACCTCAACACATCCATCGACGACGCTAAACGCACTGTCGGGACAGAGCTAGATAGGGAGAATCTTATTCCATCTCCAGAAAGACATTATTTTCTATATTGTCTCATCATTTCTCAGCACTTGTTCTTTTAGTTTATGGTCATAGTGTTTTGAAACTTTGACCACTATTTTATTTATCATGGAATCCATAGGCTAGTCATAGTGCGGAGTTAGAGCATCTATCGTCGCACCTCTCAAATACGTCTCAAACGCCCGGGCAAGCCGTCCGGTCACCAACCGGTCACAAAAAAAGACCCAACCGGAGCTCTTAAACCGCGACCAAACGCCCGAGCTGACCGGCATCTCTCATATCTAGCCCAAACATAGGACGGATATGGGGCGGCCTGGGCGCGTTCGCCACATCAGCCTGGCCCACCGCTGGCCCATCTCGACCCCACAAAATCCCCCTTTGGAGCAAACCCTAGCTCACTTCACTCCGCTCCCCTTTCCCCAATCCGTTCAATCCCTGGCGCCGGCGAGCATGTCAAGCACCGACAACCATACAGTCGGCAGCTCCGGAGACGAGTACGAGTTGGCGCTCCGTATCGCGTTTGAGCGCTTGCGGGTCATACAGGCGACAGCTCGGGGTGCGGTGTGACGCCTCCTGTCGTCCGTCACCGCAATGCCGACCCCGGTGCCGGCCCTTCCCGCCCCACACGTGGATCTGGCGGCCTACCCAATCTGCTCCGCCCGCCCGACGGCCTCTTCCACCTCCGGCCACTGCTCCGCGCGGGCAGCGATGGGTTCTAGTGCCCGCTCCGCCAGCGCCACAGATGTGGTCTCCCGCCGCGAGAGGCGTAGGGCAAGGGAGATGGGGGCGGGTCCGCCGCTGCTGTGTAGTCCGCTCACTGCCGCCGCGTGATGCCGGTCCCCGACGAGGAGGAGCGTATCCTCCAGTGGGTGTACCGCCAGTCACTTACCATGGCGAAGACGGACGCTTGGCGGCTCCGGAGGATCAACGCCAAGTAGCTCTGACTCGGCATTGAGAAATCCTAGCGGGAGGCGGCGATGACAGCGGTGGAGGCGGCGAGCGTAGCCAAGCTCGAGTGCAAGCAAGACCACATCGTCCGACGCTTGCAAGGCTACATCGTCATCTCCAATCCCTCCTCCTCTGATGGCTTCGACATCGACCCACCTCCTGTTGCGGACGCCTACAGCAGCACTGGCGACCGGAAGGGCAAAAAGGGCTGGCGAGGAAGTGGTGAAGCTCGCCATCGCCTTTTATATAATCCAGTTCTAGTATGTAGTTACAATGTGCCGGATCGTTGAACTGTGTGAACTATGCCCGTTTGGTGACGTTTATGTGAATTATTCCCGTTTGGTATCAGTTTATATGTCCGTTTCCTATCGATTTTGATCGTTTGGTGATTTATGCACTACATCATGAATTTGTATGGATATAGGGTGCCGGATATGGGATACACTGGTGTGTAGGCCCGGATTAGGGAGTGCCTGGTCAATGTCCGCGGACCCGCCCGGACGCTTGCACAGGCGTTTGAGGGCTTGGATTTGTAAAGTCCGGCTGTAGATGCTCTAATTTAGACTAGTAGCACGCATATGACACTAGTCTATGTTACTATCTTTATAGTGCAAAGTATCATAAAATTAGTATCATAAGTAGTTATAATTAGATTATAGACTCATTTTGCATTGGGTTGCGTTATGTTGCAGTTAACATATTTCGTTACCACAGTTACCTATCTACTCATTGACTACTTGCCACATAAGTAAACTTGTCTTGGCATGCGTTATGTTACTAGCTAAGTTAGGGCATCTCCAATGTTAACCCCCAAACCAGCCACCGCATCCGTCCGAGGACGAGGGACCAGTCCGCAAATACTGATGTGGATGCCGGCCATCCAACCATAGCGGCATATGTCCGGTTACATTTTGTAACAAATTGAATGAAAGTGAACATTTTGATGAATATTTAAACAAACCAAAAGATATTCATTCATATTTGGATAAGTTTTACATAATACCAGATGCTTTTCATCTAAACTGGAGCAAAATCATTACATTTCGACAAATTTCAGGTAAACCATACTCTAAACCTAGTCTAAATGACCATCGGTGCCCGTTCCCCATGTCCGGTTGGCCATGAGCTCTGGAAAATGAAGCTCCGACTCTGCAGCCTGCAAGGGGCAAATCATCGACGATGATGACCCACCTAGCTTGGCTTCAATGGGAGGGGAAGAGTGGTGGGCTTCCTAAGACCCCAGCGTCGGTGACCTCCCATAATTCACTCTTCCTCACTGCCGGCGGCGTCCGCAGGTGTGCCGTCTTCGTGGTCGTGGCGGCGGGGCTGACGACGTCGTTCTCATCCTCACTCTTATTGTACACTTCATTCACCGCCTCGTCAATCTCCTTGAAGGCAGCTTTTAAATCTGCATGAAGGAGGCAATATTGCTAGTGGCCGCAATGGATCTCGCGGGCGGAGGCATAGGAGTCGAGCAGCTAGCGCCTCCTGCTTGGCCACGTCCACTTCCAGCACGATGGTCGTGCCGGTGGCGAGTTGCTCCTCTACATGTCGGTGCTCATCGAGGAGGCGAAGGTTGTGCTCCTGGTCAGCCTGCGCCTTCAGGAACGAGGCCTCCCGCTCTTCCAACACCATATCGGTGGTGAACACGAGCCTCGCCCACACTAGTGCAGCGACATCCTATACAAACGGTTTTTACCCTCTTTCTGCGACATAGTTTTAAACTGTTGCCTTGCGTGTGTGGGCGATAGGGGGGTCCATCCCACACGACCCAAAAAATCGTCAGTGATGGGGTGGAAGAATCCATACGTTTGGTGGAACGAAGCGTATGTGATGCCCAAATCTATCCTAAACGTGAGTCATAAGACAACCGTTTGTGATATATAACAATTCCCAAACGCTACATCCGTGCAACTCGGGTGGGATGACATTAATATAGCATGCACTATTCTGTGGCACAATGTTTATGATGCACGCCACATCATAAACAGTTCATGATTGCAACCCGTTCATGATAAGGAGACTATCACAAATATTTAGTTCTCCAGCACCATTTGCGATCTATCAATTTTGCCATATGCTCCAACTATTGTACTCGTGTCAGATGGTATTACTATTGCACACGCTATTATGTGGTGCAACATTTATGATGCGGACGATGTCACAAACATTCAGTTCAGTCAAACCATTTGTGATATTGTCCGACATCACACACGCTTTCCAAACACTAATTGTGTGCATGGTCACACAAGTTTACGATTTACGAAATGTGTGTGATAGTATTATTTAACACACAAGATTTCTCTCTGTAAAATGTGTCGAATCATGAGGTACATCATAAACATTCTACTTTTAAAACCATGTGCGACGTAATGACCTGCAATGCATATTTTCTCCCTTATTTAATTGCTGCAATTTGGAATTCTAGAGAATTGATTTTGAAAGTAGGAAATAACTCTATTCACATCCAACCATTATATTATTCGATTCACAGGTACATATATTCAAGAAGTACAAAAGCAACAAATAAATAATGATGAACCACAGTATTATTAAAGACAGTAAAGAGAGAGACGAAAGATATATTGGTTGTTCTACAAGGTGAAGATGAATGCAATGTTGTGCCCTCCTCCATGCTGAATGCATTCGTGACTCTAGTCCAACCCCTTGTGATGGCCGAGCGTCCATCCTTCATTGTCTTGATGAGGACTTCTAGATAGTCATTATAGTTTGGTAGAAATACTTTAACCTTTGCGGCTCCACCAATCATGTAGTTTGAGAGGTAATATAATGTTGAGTAAATTGCTTTGAAAATCACTACAAACATAGAGGATTTAGACATTGTCATCTAACAACTCATTATGGGTAGTTGAAAGAAGGCTACAAAGTTGCTAGGTACCATCCTGCAGTTCACTGTTGGCTTGGATAAAGTGTAAAAAAATAGATTAATTTCCATCTTTTGTCTTGTCGGTGTCAATACCGGCGGATCTCGTGTAGGGGGTCCCAAACTGTGCGTCTAGGCCGGATGGTAATAGGAGGCAAGGAACACGATGTTTTACCCAGGTTCGGGCCCTCTTGATGGAGGTAAAACCCTACGTCCTGCTTGATTAATATTGATGATATGGATAGTACAAGAGTAGATCTACCACGAGATCAAGGAGGCTAAACCCTAGAAGCTAGCCTATGGTACGATTGTTGTTCGTCCTACGGACTAAAACCCTCCGATTTATATAGACACCGGAGAGGGCTAGGGTTACACAGAGTCGATTACAATGGTAGGAGATCTACATATCTGTATCGCCAAGCTTGCCTTCCACGCCAAGGAAAGTCCCTTCCGGACACGGGACGAAGTCTTCAATCTTGTATCTTCATAGTCCTAGAGTCCGGCTGAAGGTATAGTCCGGCTACCCGGACACCCCCTAATCTAGGACTCCCTCAGTAGCCCCCGAACCAGGCTTCAATGACGATGAGTCCGGCGCGCAAATTGTCTTCGGCATTGCAAGGCGGGTTCTTCTCCAAATTCCGTGTACCTCCTGAATAATGTCCGATTTTCGTAATGTAGCGCACCTTGGCTTCCACGCCCAATAATGGCCGTCTTCCACGTGTCAAACGAATGCGAAAAGTCGGGGTGTTTTTACATTCACACCCCTAGCCGCATAAACGAGCCGCCTATTTAATGGGATGGGGATTCAGATCCAAACCACACCTTCTTCTCCCCGCGAGTAATCATCAGAGCGCCTCCAGCAAAGGTCCATTCCAACATGGCCAGCCATCGCAGCTCCTCCCCTCGCCCTTCCAGTCCTAAACCTGGAGACTGGGAGAGGTTCTCCATCCCGCACAGCGAGCTAGTGTCGCTTCAGGTCAAGGGATTCCTCCCTCAGGCCTATATGGTCCCGGTCCGAGCCGGACTCTCCACCTATAATGGTGGAGAGCAAGCGGAGAGCACCCCCAATCCCTCCAAAGGAGAGCGGGTGTGCCTCGTCCCTTATCTAATAAGAGGACTTGGATTTCCAATTCATCCATTTCTCCGTGGGCTTCTGGAGTTCTACGGCCTCCAGCTGCACAATCTCACGCCCGCCTCTATATTGCATATCGCGGGCTTCGTCGCCCTTTGCGAGTTATTCTTGGGTGTTGAGGCTCATTTCGCACTGTGGAAGAGGTTATTCTGCTTGGTGCCCCGCTCTCAAGAGGGGTCTATATATCAAGTGGGCGGAGCCGAAGTGTGGCGTATCGCCGGGACCGGATATCTATCCGGAACCCCAAAGAAGGCGTCCGAGGACTGGCCTTCGGAATGGTTTTATATAGATGATGTCCCGCTGCCGGATCCTATCCGGGTCGGTCTCCCTGAATTCAACAGTGCTCCCTTAAAGAAACGCCTAAGCTGGCGTCCGTGGAGTTCTCAGAGAGAAGGCGACAGGGACGTCCTTCACCTGATGGGTCGGATAAGACTATTGGCTCATTCCGGACTAACCATGATCAGAGTCATGGCCGCATGCATTATACGGGGGGTGCAGCCGCTTCAATATAGAGGCCACCCCATGTGGGATTTTAACGGGGAGGATGACGCCACCCGTTACGGTCGTAAGGGGCCAGCCTCAGCTGCCGCTCTAGTAAAGATCTTATCCTTTTTGTACAAGGGAGAAGAGGAGGAATTCCTCCGCGTCAACCCGCAGGGTGGATTTACTATGTACAACCCTCCGAGTTGGGTAAGTGGACAATTGTGATTACCCATCCATTTTATATTCCCATGATTAAATATGTAGTCTAATGATTTCAACGCAGGAACTGCGTCAGGAAGTAAAGGATATAAACAGCCGTCCCCCACAGCCCGAGGATCCAGAATGGTCCCTCGATCCGGACTCCGAAGAGGATCCGGACATATCGGTGGAGCTGATTGACGGGGTGTTTCATCAGCTAAGCAACGACAATACCTTGGTGGCCATTACGGCTGATTACCCAGGGTTAATCCCGGCCTCCCAGGTAACAGAGAGCAGAGTCTCATCCCCTTGAGAAGGAATCCATTCTCACGCACTTTAGTTTTCCTGACAACGACCGTGTTTTGCAGGGGAGGTTTCCGAGGCGGGAGGCCGAACCTGCGGCGGCTAGCCAACGAGGGGCCGCAGGGCCCCGTGGGGTAAAAAGGAATGTAGTCCGGACTGAGACGCCGGCACAAAGGTATAGCGCACCCTCTTTTTCCCTTGTGTTATTCCTTCAGGGCATATTAACGTTCGCGCTATCTTCAGGACGAAGAGACCTCGCCGGACTATATCCGGAGAGGTTGCCAATCGTGCCTCCACCAGCCAGGCTCCAACGCCTGGCCCGGAAGCGGAAGCGAACACAAGGCGCGCACCGGACGCCCCTCCGACAGAGGATGTGGACAGGCTGTCTGCCACCAATTTCGAGGTGGAGAGTGCCATGAACCACAGGCGTCGCCGAACAGTTCTTTGCGACACTTGTTTCTCCCAAGAGGCATTAAATGCTTTCAATTCGGGAGATGCGTACCTCCGTGCCGCTCAAAATGGTTTAGCCAGAGCCACGGAGCAATATGTAAAAGACATACGGGTAAGAAAATTTTGGTAAATATATATATACCAGCAGCCCCCGAGACTTGAAACAGTTAGAGTAACTGATTTAAGGATCATTTGTTATGCAAGTTCTTACAGAGAAGAATACCGTACTGTCCCAGGAGGTGGAAGAGTGCAAAGCCCAACTGGAGGCCGCACTAGCCACGGCAGGGAAGCCCAAAGAGACCCCCTCTGGTAAAATATACT
The DNA here is from genome assembly GCA_034509565.1 of Triticum monococcum. Taxonomy (NCBI): domain Eukaryota; kingdom Viridiplantae; phylum Streptophyta; class Magnoliopsida; order Poales; family Poaceae; genus Triticum; species Triticum monococcum. The sequence goes on along the minus strand of CM067841.1, from coordinate 141,484,672 downwards.
TCGAAAGATTAGTATTTTGCGAAGTGCGACGTGGGTGTAAATCTGACAAATCATATTGCAGATGGCGCCGGATTGGATCCGGAGAGACAACAACTCGTACGCCAGCTAAAGGCCGGTGAGAGTATGCTGACAAGGGTGAGGCGGGAGAAGAATGATCTTCAGGATGCCAACACCAAGCTGGTCGTTGAGCTTAAAGATGTTCGTGGCCAGCTGTCGGACTCTACTAAGGAGAATCAGCGCCTTCGACGCGGCATATTTAGTAAGTGCTTAAGCGAATCTTTGAAAGAAAAGAGTTCGGCGAGGAAGTCGACTAACAGAGTAATGTCTGTAGGTATGCTAACGGGTCGTCCTGCAAAGGAGATGCCCGGTTCTACGGGTGACCTTCTTCCCGAGCTCTCGCAACTGCATGAACGAGTTCGGCAGGCGATGCGGGGCGTTGCCCAAGCCTTATGGCCTTCCCACTCCATGCCCGAGGGCCTTGGAGAGCTTTCAGAGAAGCTTAAGGGAGCTCGGCGGCGCTTCCGGTTGTGGAAGATATCGGCCTGCTGACAAGGCGCTAGGGAGGCATGGGCCATGGTGAAGACGTGGTACACGAAGTCTGGCCCAAACCACATGGCCGAGGTCGGACCTGTGGGGCCTGACGGGAAGGAGATCCCTGTAAGCTTAGTGTACGGCCAAGTAGAATTGGCCGCAAAGTATTCCCAGTAGGACTATAAGTTAGACAACCTGTTAGATGGTATCGAAGAGGAATACAATCAGTCAGAGTGACTATGTAATTTTTAATTGACATGTGTAATGCCTTCTAGCCGGATTGTAGATCGTTTGTCGTTGCCGACCTTTTCGCTTCAACCTCCGGACCTGACGGTCCGGAGTGTGTCCGAATACCCTACCGGTTATGTAAGAACTGGGGTATGCATGGAGACCAGGCGTAGGGGTCATTAGTGCTTTATCAGACAAGTGCCCAACTAGTTATGTTATATTACATGGTTAGTAAGAAACATCTTCCAGAGAGAATAGTTTCGTTAGGGGTTCCTTTCTCTGGGAGGCATGCCCTAAAGTGCATGTCCGGACTGCAAATGCAGGAAAATCATCTGGGGGCATATATATAAATAAGTAAAAAAGGTCATCTTTTAGTTCACCGGCCGAATATTCCCTTAAGAACGCTAGCTTTCGGCTTCACCCAATCTGAGGTACACATCTGGCTGATCCGGCAGTAACAATCGTAGAGGTGCTCCCTTTACCACCTAGCCGAACAATCGGGAACGTAGGGGTAAGCATAGGAGCCAGGCAACCCAGCTTGGCCAAAACTTAAGTCATATCGATGCATATAATGGTGAAGAGAAGGTACATGCGGAAGTTTGACACATGTGGTGGGCGTGAAGCCCGTATAAATAAGCTTCTGTTAAAGAAGCCCCCAGGTTTAATGGGCGCAAGTAGCACGTCACTTGAGGAGCCTTTAAGGGCTATAAAAGAAAAGAGGGGAAGGAGAGAAATGCAAGACAGAAAATGTAAAAAATGGACAGAGGAAGGAGACAAACACACAGTCCGGCGCTAGGCATAGAATGTTCGGAGACGGGCTGCGTTCCATGGGTTCGGCTCGAGTCGGTTATCCGATGCATCTCGCAGGCGGTATGCTCCACCAGTCAGGACTTGGTCGATTATGAAGGGACCTTCCCACTTGGGCTTCAGCTTGTCCTTTTTCTTGTACGGCAGGCGTAGAACTAATTCGCCAACGTTGTAGTTTTTGGCCCGCACTTCTCTGCTTTGATATCTTCGAGCCTACTGTTGATAGAATGCGGAACGGGCTTTTGCCACGTCGCGCTCCTCCTCTAAGGCGTCCAAACTGTCCTGCCGATCGAGCTCGGCTTCCCTTTCTTCGTACATGCGCACTCGAGGTGAGTCATGAATTATGTCGCAGGGCAAGACTGCCTCTGCGTCGTACACCATAAAAAATGGTGTGTATCCGGTGGTGCAATTCGGCGTGGTCCGCAGCCCCCAGAGTACGGACTCGAGCTCCTCTACCCAGTGCATGTTAGATTCCTTGAGGGACCGCACTAATCTGGGTTTGATGCCGCTCATAATGAGACCATTTGCACGTTCGACCTGACCGTTAGTTTGTGGGTGATAGTCGGAAGCATAATCGAGCTTGATGCCCATGTTTTCGCACCAGAGTTTTACCTCATCGGCCGTAAAGTTCGTGCCGTTATTAGTGATGATGCTGTGGGGGATGCCATAACGGTGTACGACCCCGGATATAAAGTCTATCACAGGTCCGGATTCGGCCGTCTTAACAGGCTTGGCTTCTATCCATTTGGTGAACTTATCCACCATGACCAGTAACTATTTTATCTTGTGGGTTCCGCCTTTAAGGGGTCCCACCATGTCAAGCCCCCAGACCGCGAAAGGCCAAGTGATGGGGACAGTTTGGAGGGCGGTGGGTGGCATATGGCTTTGGTTTGCAAAAAGCTGGCAACCGACGCATCGTTGGACCAAGTCCTGAGCGTCCGCCCGGGCCGTCGGCCAATAAAAGCATGTACGGAAAGCCTTGCTTACAAGGGACCGGGCTGCGGCGTGATGGCCACCGAGTCCGGCATGAATTTCAGCCAGCAGGTTCCGCCCTTCCTCTTCGGAGATGCACCTTTGAAGGACTCCGGTAGTGGTTTTCTTATAAAGTTCTCCCTCATGGACTTTATAGGCTTTAGATCGCCGCACTATACAGCATGCCTCGTTTTGGTCCTCTGGGAGTTCCTGCCTAGTAAGGTAGGCTAGGAATGGTTCTGTCCACGGGGCGATAATGGCCATTAGTACGTGGGCTGAGGTTGTGATTTCATTGACAGAGCCTCCGATTATGTCAGATTGTTCGGCGTCGGACAGTGCGGTTGGGTTCGGGCTAATATTGCCATGTTCCCCTTCCCATACTACGGATGGCTTGAACAGCCTTTCCAGGAAGATGTTGGGGGGGACCGCACCGCGTTTTGCGCCGATGCGTGCTAGGACGTCTGCCGCCTGATTGTTTTCTCGGGCTATATGGTGAAATTCGAGCCCCTCAAACCGAGCTGACATTTTGAGGACGGCGTTGCAGTAAACCGGCCCGGCGGGGGGCGAGCAGCAAGCATCATCTCAGCACCCGTCCGTGCGGCAAGACGGCCGCACCGCCACTCCATCACTCGCTCCAGCCGGTTCTTTCACATCCCTAGATCTGGTATGGTCCTAGGCTTGCTTTGTGCATCATGGTTATTATTTCAAATGAAATTGAAATGGGGAAGTTGCAAACCCTAGCACCAAAGCAATTCAAATAGGTTCAAATTAAAAGTGGAATTTCAATGAACCCAAAATGCTTTTCAAAAATGTTCATGGTCTTTGGAAAATGTTGGGAACAACAACCAGAGGTGATGCACATTTTTGTTACACATCATGGATTTTTGAATCAATGCATAAATATTTGATTTGGAGCTGTTTAAATTATATAAATATTTTTAATGGCTCCAAAAATGTTGGGAATTGGTGAGGGCCTCTAGGATATTATATCTAGATGCCACAATTATTTTTAGCATTTATGGAAATGTTTTAACATTTCTTTTAAATACAAAACAAATGTCAAAAATAGAAAAAGAAAACAGGAATTAAGGAAAACACTTACCTGACTTACCTGGCGCCCCACCACGGCCCAGCAGTGGCCCAGCCCACCAGGGGCACGCAGCCGACCGCGCCACCTCCTGCTTCGCCGTGTCACGCTCCCCGTTGACCCAATCCCGCGCGTGGAGACGCCTCGAAGCCCCTCTCTCCTCTCCTCTCCCTCACTCGCTGCTCACTCTCCCTTACCTTGCTCTCTCTCTGTAGCATGCCCGAACGGGTCCGTCGCCGCCGTTCGCTGCCACCGTGAGCATCGTGGTCTTCTCGCCCTTTCCCCGTGTCCAAAAGCTCCATGATGACGCACAGCTCCTCCACGCAGAAGATCCCGAAACCAGGACCACCGTGGTGACGCCTTCGAGCTCGTCTTCCACCTCGGGTGCCGCCGATCACCGCCGGCGATTCGTGGCGTCTGGCGCGCCCCCGAGCCCGCTGACCTTCTCTTCCGACCCCCAGTGAGCCCCGCCGTCTTTTCCCTCTCTTCTTGCTGCCGAACGCATCCCCTATCCATGCTCTTCACCGGAGCCGAAAGTTTCCGCCCGCCGGCCATGTCACCGCCGTCGCCGCAGCCACCCATGCCCAAAACCGAGCGCGTCACCGTGCTCAGCATAGCTCCACGGGCCCAGAGCAACCAACCGTTGCTCCTGCTATGCACCATAGAAACGTTTTCATCATCGTCCGAACTCCGGCCACCGCAGCGAGCTTGCCTCCGGCGAGCTCGGGCCATCTCAGCCCCTGCTGTTTGCACAAATGGATGCGGCGCACACCCAGCTCCACGCAGAGCCCCTCCACCGTCCTTTTGGTCGCCGGAACAACGACCCCGAGCCCCTCCGCCGCGTTCGGCCTCGCCGGCAGCTAAACGCCGGTGGGGTTGACCTGTCTGACCCCCCCACAGCCCAGTTGACCTCCCCCCCTCTCTCTCGCTGACATGTGGGCCTCGGCCCTGTTAAGTTTTAGTTAAGATTAGTTTAACAACTAATTAACCCTGTTTAGCTAATTGGGTCACTGACGCGTGGGCCCAACCCCATTAACTAAATCAGTTTAGGCTTATTTTTAGATTAGGATTAACCACAGACACTGACGTGTGGACCCCACACGTCAGGTTTGACCTGGTCAGCTGCCTTTGACCTGCTGACGTAAGCATGACGCTGTGCTGACGCATTATACCATTTTCTGGTATTAATTTAAATCAGGAAATTCCAGAAAATAGTTAAAACTTCTAAAAATCATAGAAATTCAAGCGTAACTCCAAATCAAATAAATTATATATGAAAAATTATCAGAAAAATGCAAGGAATCCATTTATGATAGTTTCATGCATGAAAAACCAACTTATACTTGCTGTATAAGTGAAAACGTAATAATGGCATGTTATATACTTAAATTGGGGTTTGCATATGAATCCTTGGTTCATATGGACTTCAACCAAATTGATGCTACATGCATTAGGGCAAATCATAGCATCTTTGAAATGTCATCTTCATGCATCATACTATTGCATATGGTTGTTTATTGATTGCCAGCACCGTTCCCTCTCGATAGGTTCTGCTCCGGAAGGTGTCCCGAGTACCTGTCTGAGGAGCAGTGCTTCTTCGTCGATCTATCAGGCAAGCAAACCCCCTTGAGCATCTCGATAAAGTCCCACTCTCTTGCTCCTGCTCCTTTTACTGCATTAGGACAACAACGATTCAAACTGCTACTTTCTGCTGCGGTAGTTGAACCCATTCCTCTGCATGACCTGTCATTGCCACAGTAAATAGTTGAAACCCACTAGCATAAGTAGGAGTTGCTTGAGCCTTGATGTGCCTGCTCATGCATGCTTGTTTTCTTTATGCCAGCTATGCTTAGAGTTGTGTCAGGTCTGATTCATCGGGAATGAATCGGAGTGGTGAACATGTCCTACCGGTAAAGGCTAAGTGTGTGAACACGTTTTGCTAAAGGTAGCGATGAGAGGCCATGTAGGAGTACATGGTGAGTTGTCTCATTGGAACCGTCCTTAAGCACTGAGTTCTGTGTATGTTGTCCAAGTCCAGTTACTACCACACATTGGGTTCCGGTTATCCGGCCCCTCTCGGCTTATTAATCCACTTGATCTCTGTCCAGGAGTTGCAACTAGTTTCTGGCGTTTGTAGGTAGTGCTACTTGTCCACCAGGTGGTGTCCGACGGGACAGGCTTGGGACAGACTAGGCACTGTGGCACGGTGTACCAAGTGGCACCCGGATGGTGGGCTTGGGAACCCTGCACACATCATTTGGGGCAGTGAGCGACACCCCGGCCGGATCTCCTTGCGGATGGAACTCGAATAGGCGATAAACCTGGACGAGAGACTTGTGTGGTTAGTCAGGTCATGGCCGACACCCTCGCCCGGTTTCCGCTTGAAGGTTGCCGAGGTACATGACGTGTACAGGGCTATAAGTGGCGAGAGCGTGTGTGACGAAGTAGACCCCTGCAGGGTCAATATTATCTATTCAAATAGCCGTTTTCCTCAGATATGGAAACTTGGAGGACTTATGTAGTACATAGACAACTTGAAGTGGATACTCTAAAATCCGCAAGATAAGTGTGAGTACTATGGATGGCCTTCTCGTAGGGAGACGGGAACGGATCCATAGCGGAGTATTGATATGGTGAATTTGTGGACTCGTGTGCGTCTTCTCACCTAAAGAAGTTTCTGATACTCGTAGTATAGATTAGCCATTGAGTCAAAGCTGGCTTGCTACTGTTAAACTCCACCACCCCCTTTGTTGATAATGATGCATATGTAGATAGTTCTGAAGTAAGACTTGCTGAGTACCTTTGTACTCACGTTTGCTTGTTTATGTTTTGTAGTTGGTTACACTAGTGGCTTCGACGAGTAGCTTGTATCCCAGCTACGATCTTGTACCCTTGGGAGGGTCGTGTTTAGTTAGGCTTCTTAGTCTTTTCCTTTTGTAGTTGTCTGTACTCAGACATGTAATGCTTCTGTTGCTTGTATGCTCTGAATGATGGGTCATGAGACCCCTGTTTGTATTGATTGCTATGTGGCTCTTCTGGGCCTTTATCTATATGAGTTTGAGTTATGTTGTGATGCCATGATGTACAGCACATACTTGCATGTTATGCGTACATGTAATGTGTATTGCTATGTGTGGGATCCGACAACCTAGTTGTTTACCTCTGATAGCCTCTCTTATGGGGAAATGTAGTCTTGTGCTTCCATGTGCCATAGTAGTCCGCTACAGCCCGGTTCACCGGAGTCCTGCTAGCCCAGCACTACTGCTCCGGAACACTTGACTGGCTGGCATGTGAATCACTTCGTTCCTGTGTCTGTCCCTTCGGGAAATGTCACGCGGTGACATCCGGAGTCCTGCCTAGCCTGCTACAGGCCGGGTTCCCGGAGTCCTGTTAGCCAGTGCTACATGCCGGATTCATACGCTGTTGACCGACATGCTCGAGGTTGATTCATGGATGCCTGTCCCTGTAAGTTAGTGCTACTTTGGGTTCACGACTAGTCATGTCGGCCCGGGTTCTTTGTCATATGGATGCTAGCGACACTATCATATACGTGAGCCAAAAGGCGCAAACGGTCCCGGGCCAGGTAAGGTGGCACCCGTGGGTATACCGTGCGTGAGGCCACAAAGTGATATGAAGTGTTACATGCTAGTTCGGTGTGACTTGGGATCGGGGTCCCGACAGGTTCTTCGTCCCGCGCGCTCCGCGCAACCTTGGAGGCTCGAGCTGCGCTCCTAGCGGCAAACGAGCTCCTGCGCTACCGCCCCGTCGACGACGTCTACGAGTGTCGGATTTCGGGTTCCAGCAGACCCTTAAGGTTCGAACACTGGGGTGCGCGCGGAGATCTCGCCTTCAACCCCTCCGTCTCGATGGGATCTAAACTACTAAGGGAATCACACAAGAGACACAAGGTTTATACTTGTTCGGGCCACCATTGTGGTGTAATACCCTACTCCAGTGTGTGGTGGATGGATTGACTCTTGGGGGCTGGTGATGATGAACAATACAAGGAAGAACAGCCTCGCGAGGGTCTGTTCTTGGCTGGGGTGATGAACTGCTGGAGGAGCTCAATTATCTTTCTCTCTCTCTCTCTCTCTTTCTCTGCAAAACCCGAACCGATGAACCGACCCCTTGCTATGTGGGCGGCTAGTCCTATTTATAGAGGCCCTGGTCCTCTTCCCAAATATTGAGCGGGAAGGGATCCAACAATGGCGGGCTAATTTGAAGGGGGACAGCGAGTACGTCTATCCTCACAAAAGCAGTCTTCGCCTGCCAAAGGCTCTGGTGGTGAAGCCGGGCTGGGTTCCATGGTGACCTCCGTCTCGTAGTCCTCCTGGTCTTGGTCTCGTTGCACCGAAGTGGCAACCTTTGCCTGATGCCACGATACTCCGCGGATATGCTTGTCCCCTTTGCACCAAAGAGGAAAGAAGGACGCTACGCGCGCTGGCACCCGCCTGGTGCCCTCGATCATCATGGCTTACGTCACGGGCACCTCACGAGGCACCCCGCCTTGATATCTCCACCTCCTCGCGAGCCAGCCTGAGGAGGCTATGCCTGAGGATGCGCTGTGTCGTCCGCCTCGCGAGGCTTGGCCTCTCGCGAGGGTCTTGAGCCTCGTGTTAATGAAGATGGGCCATGCTGGGCCCCCACTCGAGCCACGCCGCAGGCCGCAGGCAGGCAAGTCTGGGGACCCCCGTTCCCAGAACGCCGACAGCTGCCCCCGGGCCCAAGGCGCGCATGGACTTGGCTGTGCTGAGAGGCGAAAGGGCAAGGGCGAAGCGCCACGGGCCCTAACAGCCTGCGGCCTTGGGCGCCGCGTGGCGGTTGATTGGACGTGGGCGGCACCGTTCCCCCATGCTTCCTTATTGTGCGCCCTGCGAGGCGGACTAGTAGTTGTACACAACCGCTCCCCTTCCTATTGCTCGGGCGTCCCCTGTTCTTCCTTCCTTCGAACGCGTGCTCCTACCTTCAATCCAATCTCTAATCCTCCCCCCTTCTTGTCGCCATGACTCCGACGGGGAAGGAGAGAGTGGAGGAACCCATGCCTTCATCTTGTGCGCCGCCGGCGGTGGCCCCCGATGCCGGCCGGTCGACCATACTCAACCAAGAGTGCCTGGGCAGGGACAGCTTGGCTCTGGCCACCGTCTTCAACGAGTGCGGGAGGACGACTGCCTGGCCCGCGTCCCTCTTCTCCATTGACAGGACAGCAACCGAGGTCCCATGTTTTACCGACGCCTTGTGGGCGGGTCTGGTTCCCCCCTTCTCCGATTTCTTCAATGCCATGCTTTCCCACTATCAGATCCACTTGATGCATCTAAGTCCTGAGTCCATCACCCTCCTTTCAGTCTTCGCCTTCGTTTGCGAAGCCATGGTAGGCATCCCTCCTTCGGTTGCCTTGCTGCGCCACTTCTTCTCGCTACGTCTTGTCGATCCCTCCCAGCGCTGGGCATGCGCGAGCTTTGCTGCCGAGCCTGAGACCGAGGCATCTGGAATTAACTTCAAACTCCCCCAGCCCGCGGTTGGGTTACGCGAGCGGTGGTTGTACGTGGACGCAGGGGTGCCCAGCCCCCTGCTATGGGAGCCGACCTCGCCTGCTGTCCCCAATTCAGGTTGGGGCCAGGAGACACTGAAGAACCCCCGACTTGTCTTCGTCTGGCCCCGCTTCGTGCTCCTGAGGAAACTTGGCGTGACGGCGCCCAAAGTGGTGAAGGAGTTTTTGCTGTTCCGCGTCGCTCCCCTGCAGCGCCACTCTCGCCGAATGTGGGCCTTCCGAGGGCGCGAGGACGACATGAGGCTCCAGGAAGAAGACCTGGTTCCTGCGGCGCTGAAGTCGACGCTCTTGACCTTGGCCGGGGACCCCAATCCTGGCAACATCCGGCAGGGAGGGGCCTTGCTGTATCTCTGCCAGAGCAGGGCTGACTTCGTGAAGCAGATGCCCGTCTTTGATGAGTGGGGGCTGCGCCCCGCCGGCCTCCAAGGACCTCGCGAGAACCTTGTAGTGGTGACTCCCCTCCCAATCAGCCAAGGCGAATCCTCCTCAAGCGGCAAAGCAGGGAGGCAGGAGGCACCTGAGGCCGAGTGGGCTCCTGAGGAAGTGGCAGTGCTGGGTGCCGCTCGCGAGGGGGCAGCTCCTGAGGCCCGTACTGTTGCGGCTGGAGGTGGTAGGCAGCCGCCTCCAGCACCCGGGGCTGAGGCCTTGGAGGCCCTAGTCCCGCCTTCTGACGAGGTGATGGGTGGCACGCGCCAGGCGGGCGATCCCGACGCGGTCCGTCCTGATGCTTCGTCCTCGCGGCAGGGTGATCCTTGCGCTCTTCTCTTGGGCCGCTTCCGCGTGGACTTCGAGGCCCTCCGGAGGAAGAGGGAGGCTCTAGGTGATGACTCCCCTTGTCGCATGCTGAAGCGCAGGAAGTACTTCACCACCGACGAGTAAGTCTTTTTCCTCTCTAACTCCTGATCCTTTTGTTGCTTTCGCTGATCCTTGCTTTGCAGGCCCCTTCCGGCGGAGGTCACGGAAGTCGCCGAGGTACCACCTCCTTTGGCTTCGCCTCCTCCGCCATCCTCAAGTGCTCCGAGCAGCTCTGCCCTCGTGGTGAGGGCTTCTGATGGGGCGGATCATCCCGAGGTGCGCTGCGGCCCTTCATTCCCCGCGCTTCTCCTTCGCGGGCCTTCTCAGGGGATAGCCAGTCTATCGGGTGCCTCCCGTCTGGTCTTGGGCTGCGATAGGTTGAGGCGCCTCCTACGCCCCTCATCTGGAGGCGGGCTGGCCCTTGGTCAGGCTTCTGATGTGGCGCATCCGGACACCACGGGGCGCTAGCCCCCAGCCCCCTACCCGGAGGAGGGACGATGATTCGCAGCCGCCGGCGCTTGCTTGGGGCGGACGATGGCATGGAAGATGTGCTTGAGCGTGCCCGGGAGCGCCGCACTCGCCGCCAAGGGTTCCTTCGACGAGCGGCTGACGCGGTGGACCTGCTTGGGGAAGAGCTTGCCGCTGAAGATGCTTGCCTGGAGGCTGAGGGCCTGCGCCTGGCTGCAGGGAGGCGCGAGCTGGAGGCCGCCGTCGCCCTTGTGCGCTGCCAACGTGACCTTGATGATGAAGAGGCGAAGGCGTCGCTGGAGGCCTCCCGAGTGGCCCGCTCCCAAGCCATCGAGGAGGCCTGGAGAGCTGACGGGGGGCGAGAGGCGGTGGAGGAGAGAGCTCACGAGCTCCTGGCCTGATGCCACTCGTTGGAGGAGCAAGCGGAGCTGCGCGAGGCAGCCCTCGCGTCGATGGAGGTGGCTTCCGGCGACCCATCTGAGCTTCCGAAGCGCGAGGAAGCGTTGGTGCTGGAGGCCGCCGAACGCTCCCGCGAGTACGAGAGGCTGGAGACGAGGGAGCGCCTAGTGACGCAGGCGGAGGACGATGTCGCAGCGCGGGAAGCGCGTGTCCTGGAGGAGGTTTGTCGTCGGGTGGCGACGGCGCGCCAAGGCCTCGAGCGTGAGTTCGACGGGAAGCTGGGGATGATCCGGGTCGAAGCCGAAGGCAGAACCGCGGCCCTGAGGACCCAACGGGACGAGGCGATGCGGCTGGCCGACGCCTCCCGGGCCGCCCTTGAGGCAGCGCAAAAGGAGCTGGCCGCCTCTCAAGTCGAGGTGCTCCGTCTTCGCCAGCGGATGGAAGAGGCCGAGGCCGTTGAGCGCCAGAACACCGACGAAATACGCCAGCAGCGACTCCTAGAGCACGCGCATGGCCCCATGTTCACCACACTTAGGGAGAGGGCTAACGTGGCCTTGGGCAACATCTGCGAGGCGTCCGTCGACGAACCACACACGATCAATTATGCCGGTAACTTGCAGTTCTTCACCGCCGTGGTGACGCAGCTGGAGGCGCGGTCGGTCAGGGCCGACAGGTTGGTGGAGGAGAGGAGTCGCGCCTTGCTCAAGCGCGCCTTTTCCCGTGTCTTCAGCCATCTCCAAAACATGAATCCCCGCTTCGATTTTGGCGCTGTCATCTTCCCAGTCTCCCAGGCCGTCCGAGACGACTTGGCGCGCTGGGTGGAGGATAATGTGGACGCCCTTGTCAGGGCCTTCGCTTCGGATGACAGCGACGTGGTCATGGGTGCTGACGAGGACGGTGCGGCGAGCGGCCCTGACGCCGCCAGCAGCGACGCAGGCGTCGATGGCAAGCTCGGCAACTCCGGCGAAGGCTCAGGAGGTGCTTCCGGGGACGCATTGGGGGATTGGTCCGACTGAGCACGTATCGCTCCTCTCTTTTTCACTCTGCATGAATAGAACTCAGGCTTTTGACCTGGTGGCGTGTGAGAGCATTTTGGGAGGGGAAGCCCCTCATGTAAAATCCTGTGTCCATCATATCAGTAGTAATCAAACTGCGCTCGTGCCTCACGGTGGGCTGGTTTACCTTTGTCCCACGCTGGTTCCGAGGCGGCCTGTAGGAGGGAGCGACGCCTTGGGCGCTTTCTAGCTGGGTCCTCAGGATGTGAGGTTGTCGCTGATGAGAAACTCCTCATGCGTTGGCCTTCTCCACAGGCTCCGGACCTTCTCCCGAGCGTGATGACTTCACAGGCACTCGCCTTGCTTCGCAGGCTCTGGGCCTTTTCCTCGAGCGCGAGAGCTTCACAGGCACTCGCCTTGCTTCACAGGCTCTGGGCCTTTTCCTCGAGCGCGAGAGCTGCACAGGCACTCGCCTTGCTTCACAGGCTCTGGGCCTTTTCCTTGAGCGCGAGAGCTTCACAGGCACTCGCCTTGCTTCACAGGCTCTGGGCCTTTTCCTCGAGCGCGAGATCTTCACAGGCACTCGCCTTGCTTCACAGGCTCTGGGCCTTTTCCTCGAGCGGGAGAGCTTCACAGGCACTCGCCTTGCTTCACAGGCTCTGGGCCTTTTCCTCGAGCGCGAGAGCTTCATAGGCACTCGCCTTGCTTCACAGGCTCTAGGCCTTTTCCGAATAGGGCAACCTCCGCAGTCACCCGAAAATCCTCCCGAGAGGGAGCAACGGCGGCAAGCCTGGGCTGCGCATGAGCCTGGCCTGACCCGACTCGCGAGGGGCTCGCGAGGGGAGGCAGCTGTGACGAAGCGGCAACCAGAACGCGAGAAATAGCTCGAGCGAGAACAAGCACCCCTCCCCGAACACACGCAAATCTCAAATTCGAATCCAACTTAAATCCAGCGAGAGAAAAAGCTACAACCAAAGGGAAGTGCAACAAAAGGCAGACAAAAGGCCGCGTCCGGCACCTAATCTAGTCTTGGACGTCTTCTCACCAGCACGGAGCTAAGTGCTATCCACTGGGCGTGGGAGGGAGCCCCAGGGCCTGAGGCCGGCACCCCTGAGACTCCGGGGTGTGTACAGCCCCACTCATTATTACGTGAGAGTGTCATGGGGCGGCGAGCTTCATAGACACTGGGCCTTCTTCACAGGTACTGGCCTTGCTTCATATCGCCAGACGAGGGCCCCGCCTTGTGCCACACTCTATTGCCATCAGCAACGACCGGAACCCAGGACGCCGCCCGATGGGGTAGAGCGGTCGCCAGCGGTTCCCCCGACGACCACGGGTCCTCTGCCAGGGGCAGGCCCTGAGGCACCTCCCCAGCAGAGGGCCTACCTCCTGAGAACGCCTTGCTTCGAACGCTGTGGTGGTGATGTCGGATCCCGGCCCCTCCCATGCAGCCCCCTGCACCCTCCTCCCGAGGGGTGGGAGACTGTAGGAGCGGGGCAGCCGCTTGCTGCGGCGACCTACACCTCCTGTGATCCATGGTTAGCGTATACCTGCCCCTGAAGAGTTAGCGGCGCCTGGTGATCGCTGCCTCCAGCATGGCCAGCGGGCTCGTCCTGGAGCTCTTGGAAGGGCTCAGCCTCCATCATCTCGTCCCCCCAGCTGGGGCCGAGGAGTGAGCCTTGCCCGTCCTCGTCACGGTGTGGCAACGCGGCCGCCCTCCGGGGCCACGGGTCGCGTCGAGTCCTTCTCCTTCGCGGGCCGGGAGCGGGGGCAGCGCCGCCACCGATCCGGTGCTGACAGCTTCACTGGCGTCGGAGTAGCCTTGAAGCCCGCGGGCGCGTGCGGAGCCCCCGTGCGGGTCGCTCTGGGCTTGAGATGGGAGCTGGGTGGAGAAGGGGTGAGCCCCCGAGGCGGCGAAGCCCAGGAGCTCCGCCACTCGCTCCAGCAGCACGTCGTGGCTGCCCTCCAACAGCCTGCACCGCAGCAGCTCCCGGGCCACTGTGAGCGCGGCCCTCGAGTTTGCCTGCTCCCGGCGGGTGTATGGTGTCGTTGTCGCGGCGTGATTGGAGGCCCTTGCTGCTGACCGAGCCTGCCACGATGTAAGAGTTGCCGAAGTCTGTCCGCGTCGCCCGCGGGCCGCAGCGACCTGTGGACCGCGAGCTGCCTGGGGTGTGGGGTCGCCTGAGGCGAGCGGTTCCGTGCGTTTGGGCCACGCAGCCCACGGGTCGGGGTTGCCCTCCTGGTCGCCGGGCATGGTGATGAAGACGCGATGGGGCACGGAGTGGTGGAAGACGAACTCCGGTGCACCCCTACCTGGCACGCCAAATGTCGGATTTCGGGTTTCGGCAGACCCTTAAGGTTCGAACACTGGGGTGCGCGCGGAGATCTCGCCTTCAACCCCTCCGTCTCGATGGGATCTAAACTACTAAGGGAATCACACAAGACACACAAGGTTTATACTGGTTCGGGCCACCATTGTGGTGTGATACCCTACTCCAGTGTGTGGTGGATGGATTGCCTCTTGGGGGCTGGTGATGATGAACAATACAAGGAACAACAGCCTTGCGAGGGTCTGTTCTTGGCTGGGGTGATGAACTGCTGGAGGAGCTCAATTATCTCTCTCTCTCTCTCTCTCTCTCTCTCTCTCTCTCTCTCTCTCTCTCTCTCTCTCTTTCTCTCCAAAACCCGAACCGATGAACCGACCCCTTGCTATGTGGGCGGCTAGTCCTATTTATAGAGGCCCTGGTCCTCTTCCCAAATATTGAGCGGGAAGGGATCCAACAATGGCGGGCTAATTTGAAGGGGGACAGCGAGTACGTCTATCGTCACAAAAGCAGTCTTCGCCTGCCAAAGGCTCTGGTGGTGACGCCGGGCTGGGCTCCATGTTGACCTCTGTCTCGTAGTCCTCTTGGTCTTGGTCTCGTTGCACCGAAGTGGCAACCTTTGCCTGATGCCTCGGTACTCCGCGGATATGCTTGTCCCCTTTGCACCAAAGAGGAAAGAAGGACGCTGCGCGCACTGGCACCCGCCTGGTGCCCTCGATCGTCATGGCTTATGTCACGGGCACCTCACGAGGCACCCCGCCTTGATATCTCCGCCTCCTCGCGAGCCAGCCTGAGGAGGCTGTGCCTGAGGATGCGCCGTGTCGTCCGCCTCGCGAGGCTTGGCCCACGCTGGGCCCCCACTCGAGCCACGCCGCAGGCCGCAGGCAGGCAAGTCTGGGGACCCCCGTTCCCAGAACGCCGACAACGAGGAGTGGCTCGACCGCGTCGCCGAGCTTGTCCGCGCCGCAGGGGGCTCTTCCGTGCCGTCCGTCCCTCTGCGCCACACTCCGCCCCGCGCGGGCAATGAAGCTCCAGAGGCGCACCAGCCACCTCCACTCCAAGAAGATGCCATGGCTCCAAGGCGCTTGGCCCCTGGGCGGAACCCGCTCCGTCAGGCACCAGCGCAGCAAGAGCGGAGCTGCCAAGAAGTTCCTCGCCCGCAAGGGGTTGCCAGGGCGCTCCCTGCTCTGGCACGCCGCGACCCTGCTCCAGCCCCGGCGCGCCAAGACCCCGCCCTGCTCCTAGCTGCAGCGCATGGGGACCCACAAGACCAAGCTCTCCACCAACCGATGCCTTTTGTGGCCACCGCGGGCTGCCACGCCTACACCACTGAGCCGCGGAGCGTCGCGTGGCCCGGCAAGTTCAAGCCTGACTTGCCTCCTCGCTACGATGGCACAACCGATCCCGCAGAGTTCCTCCAGCTCTATGAGCTGGGCATCAAGGCTGCCGGCAGGGATGAAAAGGTCATGGCGAAATGGTTCCCCATGGCGCTCAAGGAAGGAGCTCGAACCTGGCTCCTGAATCTGGCTCTAGGCACGATCTCCTCCTGGGACCAGATGCGCGCCCGCTTCATCGCCAACTTCCAAGGTACTCACGACCGGCCGCCCGCCGTGAGCGACATGCGCCGCATCAAGCAACAACCCGGAGAGACCCTGCAAAAGTACATCCAGCGCTTCAACAACGCGCACCTCAAGATCCCCAAGGTGTCCGAGGAGGCCATCATCTCGGCCTTCTCCGACGGCGTGCACGACGTCAAGATGAAGGAGGAGCTGGCAATGCATGAAGACCTCTGCACCTCCCCGGAGCTGTTCAACTTGGCGAACAAGTGCGCCAGGGCTGAGGAGGGACGCCTCTCCCTCCTCGAGCTGCCTACTGCGGACCCAGAAGAGAAGAAGCCCAAAGCCAAGGACGCGAAGCGCAAGGGAGCTGCCGTACTCGCGGTAGAACCAGACACAAAGCGGGGCAAGGATCTGCCCGAACCCTCCAGAGGCAGCCGGTACTGCGTGTACCATGACCTCCACACCCACAACACCAACGAATGTCAAGAGCTCTGCGCCGTGCAAGAAGGAAGGATCAGCCGTCGCCCTGACCGTGCTGACCGGGGCTATGGCCGAGGAGGAGGAAGAAACCCAGGACGCTGGGAAGATCGCGGCCCGCGCCAGGGGTGGCGCGACCAGCCTCGCGAGGACCGTTGGCGGGACCTGCCTCGCGAGGGAGACTGGAGGGATCAGCCTCGTGAGGATCGCCCTCTTGGCAATGCAGGCCTACCTCCGCTGCCGCCTCAGCCAAGGAGGAACGAAGACTGCCATCAAGACGAGGGGGCTGGGGGCTTCCAGGAGCCGCACGCAATCGCCTGCATCCTGGGCGGAGCTCAAGCCCCAGCCTCTCAACGTATCTTCAAGCAGTTTGCCTGCGAAGTGAATGCAGTTCTCCCCAAGCTCGAAGCAATGCGCCCCCTCAGGTGGTCGGCGTGCGCCATCACGTTCAGCTCGGCAGACCAGCTCAAGTGCGCAGCCACCGCCGGAGTCCTCCCGATGCTCTGATCCCCAGTCATCAGCAACGTGCTGGTCACCAAGACCCTCATCGATGGTGGGGTAGGGCTCAACTTCCTGTCCGTGGAAACATTCAACAACCTCCAAGTGCCCTATGACCAGCTTCAGCCAACCAAGCCTTTCTCCGGGATCACCAACGGTTCCACAGTCCCGATCGGGCAGGTCTGCCTGCCTGTCACCTTCGGGGCCCGCAGCAACTACCGCACTGAGCTCATCGACTTCGACGTCGCCCATATCCGCCTGCCGTACAACGCCATCCTCGGGTACCCAGCGCTGGCCAAGTTCATGGCTGCGACTTACCACGGCTACAACGTCCTCAAGATGCCAGGAAGTGGCGGAGTCATCACGGTGCCCTGTGAAGAGAAGGATGCAGTGTGTTCCCTGGAGAGAGCCTATCAGGCTGCGTTGCTAGAAGACCCAGATCGCGGAAGCATGAGGCTTCCTGAGACCACCCCCAAGAAGAAGAAGACGTCGTCAGGCTCGGCCCCTCAGGAGGCTGGCCCTTCAGGGCCCATGTCTGCCTAGGGGGACCCTCCTTCCATCGCATAGGGAAGCACGCCCGGTGCCCTCCTTAGGCAGGGCTCGGGGGCTCTCACCTGGAGGGCCACTGACCTAGCCAGGGTCACGAGGGAGGCGCTTGGGTACCATGTGGAAGCATGCTTCACAGCACGTTTCGCCCGGGAAGGAGCCAGGCGAGGAGAGTCAGACCAGCACGAGTTCGTTGACAAGGCCATTCAAGAACTACAGGAGAGAAGGATCATGAGAGGTTGCCGCCGCCTACCAGCCGTGGCCCCACATCCAGGTGAGGATGGCGGGCTGCGCGTCTGCGTCGACATACCAGGGCTCAATCAGATCGCCACGATGGAGCGTCTCTGGCCCTCACAAGTGGGGCGCTGCGGGGGTCCACCCCACAGCTATGTTCGCATGCCTTATGGCCTGCCGAGCATGGCTGCGGCGTACCAGCGCCTCATGAGGGGCATCATGGAGGCTCAGGAAGACAGGCGTTCCGCGGCCTTGGCGGATATGAATGCAACTCGCGAGGAGTCACCAGTGCCTCCGGAGCCTCCCGAGGCCCTGGGGCCTGGGGGCTCGTGAGGATCAGCTTCCGCAGCCCACCGAGCCTACTGCACCAACGCCACTTCGCCAACGACATTCTCAGGTGACATCTTCCAAGCCTCATTCCTAGCTGGGAGCGCCCTTTCAGGGTTGCATCACTCCCAGGCCGCGTGGGTCCGTCCCCGCGGCATGTATCTGCATTTACTTTTCGGTCATTAGTTTGCCTTGATTGGGGGAGCCCCTCGGGCTGCATCATCCCCAAGCCGCTGGGGCCAGGCCCAGCGGCGTGTATCTCCATCGCGTTTATTTCCAACTATGCATTTGCTTATCATGCTTGATTGCATGATGCCCGTCCACGGCATCCCTTCTTCTCCATGTCGACTACTTGCACGTTAAAGGGGGGGTGCCTGAGCATCGCGACTCAGGGCTCTTACTGGCTCTCCAGCCCTCACCCTCTGGCCTTGTCCACGGCATCGCGACCTGGCATACCAGCGACGGCTGAGACAAGCTCGAGGGCCGGGACCCGAGGACGTAGAGTACCGGCATCTAACCAAATTTTGCAGGGACACATCTCAAGATACGGCCCAGTGCCGGGCGCAACCCGCCCAGAGGTAGGGCCTTGTGAGTCCCGCGCTGGCTCACGGGTGCCCAGATACACCTCACCTAGCCCTACCGTGCCGGTCACGTGTCAAGGCGGGGCTGTATACGCCCCGGGGGCTCCTCCCGGAGGGGAGCCCCCTCCCACGTACCAGTGGAAGTACCATGCTCCGCGCTGGCTGACGACACTGCCGAGGCGCGGCTATGCCCGTACACATACGGAAGCGCTATGCTCCGCGCTGGTGATAAACAACTGAGGGTGGCCTCCGGGCCGCATTAACCTCAGGGAGCCCAGAGCTCAGTGGCTGGCCTCGTCGCAACGCCTCCCCTCGGGAGTGCCGCGTGAGGGGGCTAGCCACGGGGGCTACGACTGGGTCACGCCCAGACGTACGCCGCCCAGCCAGGCCCCTCGGGCCTGGTTCGCCGCGCGTATCTCCCCGAGCGGAGCCAAGGTATGAAGGCCGTTTGCGCATTAAGGGGGACTCCTGAGCATCATGACTCAGGAGCCTAACTAGCTCCATAGCCCCTCACTCCTTAGTTCCAAAAGGCTATGCTGGGTGAGGTACGCGCGGGGCCGGGCTCTGCAGACATAGAACGGTAGCCCCGCTTACATCGCACCTCATCACCCGCTGTTTGCGCGTCAAGGGGGACTCCTGATCATCGCGACTCAGGAGCCTAACTGGTTCCGTAGCCCCTCACTCCTTAGTTCCGAAAGGCTATGTTGGGTGAGGTACGCGCGGATTCGGGCTCTGCAGACGTAGAACAGAAGATACACCTACATCGCGCTTCCCTACTTGTTGTTCACGCGCCAAGGGGGACTCCTGAGCATCGCGACTCAGGAGCCTAACTTGTCCCGTGGCCCCTCACTCCTTTGGTCCCGTCCTGGTTTCCGGTCGGGGCTAATGCTGGGTGAGGCATGCGCGGGGCCGGGCTCTGACGACGTAGAACACAAGCAAGTAGGGAAGAAAAGCATGAAATCCAAGGAATTTAAAAGCAAATATTACAGTCCATACTGTCGTCTCAATGCCAAACGCAAGTTTAAATGCCTCCCCAAGGCGTGGTGCGTGTGCAGGAACTGAAAGAAGAACAGGGATGGAACGGAGTCACTTGTTGGCGGTGGCTCCGCCTCGTGGAACGGCAGGGTCGGCAGCGTCTTGCTTCGGCCTGGTGCTGAAGGCCCGGAACTTCTCCAGCAGCGCCTCGCGCGCCCCTTCACGGCTTCGACAGCGGCGGCAGCACCCTCGCCGTTCACCGGTTCCAGCAGGCCGTCGAGGTCGGTGTCGGGATCACGAAGGTAGACGTGGGCGAAGACCCGCGTCAGCGCAGCAGAAGACAAGACATGAGCCTCGGCCTCGGCCGCTGGGCTGATGCCAAGGGCGACATCGCCAAGAGCCTTAACCAGGAAGGGAAGCAGCTTGGCAGGGCCGTCCTCGTCACCAGCTAGCGGGCTGTCCAGGCCGCTCTCGTAAAGCATCTTCAGCGAAGCGCGGGCGTCCTTCTCCATGTCTGCGGAGGCCACGCGATCCTCGGCGAGGACCTGAGCCTTGGCGTCCAGCTCGGCCTTCGTCACCTCCAGCTCCTTCTTCAACGCGCCTAGGTGGTCGCGGCGTTTCTTGAGCCTGGCCTCCTGGTCCTCGAGCACTGCCTCGCGCGCCTTCGCCCCCTTCTCCAGCTCTTGGCGCAGGCAGACCTCCTCCACAAGCTGGCCCCTCAGGCCTTGCAGCTCGTCCTCCAGTGCCTTGCAGCGACCGCGGACTTCAACCACCTCTCCAGGGCCGCGTCTCGGGTAGCCTTCGCCTCGAGGGTGGCCTCCCTCTCTCCGTCACAGGACGTTAAGGCCTGAACCAACGCCGCCCGAATCGAAGCATCAGAGCGAATCCACCCAGAAGCCAGTTCCAGGCGCCCGGCCACCAGGCGAGGGTCGGCGCCGAGAAGATCCTGCCGCAGCCGGTCCAGTTCGGCGACGGCACGCTCCAAGATGGAAGAAGAAGACGGAGTAGCATCGGCACGCTCCAGGACAACAGGAGGAGCTGAGGAAGCAACGGCCAGTAGAACGGGAGGAGAAGGTAACGGCGGCGAGGCCGTAGTGTCCTGAGGCGCAGCCTGCCGCGCCTCCACAGCCGTAGCAGCGGCGCCTGACAAGGGCACCTCCGGAGTCACTTGGGCCATGGGGGCTGAGCTCGCCCCGGCCAGCTCGGCCAAACCTCACAAGGATGCGCGGGCAGGAGAGGCCCGCACGTCACGATCTCCCTCCCCTGCAGGCAAAGGCGTCTCCGCAGGTGGGACCTCAGGAGCCCCCTTCGGCTTCGTCGCCGCGGGCGCCCGCCTACTCAAGAGAAGCAATCATCAAGCCTCGTCGGCGGAACAAGAAACAAAAGAACAAGGATCAAGCGCTTACGGGTCGTCGCAGGTGAGCTCGGGCAGCTTCCGGCCCAACTTCAAGCCAAATAGCCGGCTGGAAGGGTCGACCTTGTAAGCAGAAGGCCCGACTGCGGACTGCCTCGGGGTAGGGGCAGACCCGCGGGGGATCAGCCCGGTCCTGTCCTTCTTCGGGATCGGGGGCGAGCTCCCGCTGCCCAGCACATCATCATCATCATCATCATCATCACTCGGCGAGCGGCGGAGAGTACGGGGCAAGCGCCGAGGGAGGGGAGCCCTCGACTCTCCATCGGTCGCCCCAGAGTTGGGCCCCTCTCCCCGCTCCTCTTCGCCCTCCTCCTCGCTGGAGTCGCCGGAGGGCACATCCACCGGCCCTTCAGAGGCTAGCGCGGGCACGAGCCCGTCCCCGTTAAAAACAGGCATGGACTTCACCACCCGCTTCCAGTCGTCGCGAAGGAACAAGGGCTTGGGAGCGCCCTTCGGCCTTGCCAGCTCGCCCCCGACCAGAGATTGGAGAACCGCGGTCACATCCTCTTCGTCCACAGCCTCGGGGCACGGATGAGGCATCCACATCGGAGGAGAGTACTCCCGGAGCGGGGCCAGCTGGTGCTCCAGGAATTCCTTCAGCAGCGACGCACCGGTCAACTTCGCTGTCGCCATGTTGGCCGGCCTTAGGTCCGCGTCCATCTTCTCCAACACCGGTTTCGCGCGGGGGTCGGTGAGCTCCGCTCGGCACCAGTCGCTGGTGCTCACGGGTTGCTCCGTGGGCAAGATCAGCCGAGGGTGGATGCGCCCGGCATCTGCCAAGACCCACTTGCTCCTGAAGCCCTCAATCCTCTTCCCGGGATTCGAGATGGCAATGGTCCTGCCATACGCAACGAAGCCCGCGCACCCAGAAAGAGAGCTACCGGAGACCCGGAGGGAGAAGTAGTGGCGCAGCAAGGCCACCGAAGGCTGCACCCCTACGTGGGCCTCGCAGTAGTAAGCGAAGATCGCCAGGAGAAGGACGGAGTTGGGATGGAGATGCAGAGCCTACAAGTTGTAGTGGTGGAGGACAGGGAAGAAGAATTCGGAGAAGGGAGGCACCAAGCCCGCAGCAATGGAGCTTACAAAGACAGGATAAAAGGTGCTCCCTCGGTCCTCAGGGGTGGCGGAGCCGGTCTTGAACACCTCCGTCCCGTCGATGCCCTACGCCGCCGCCATCCGGTGCAACCGAGCAAGGCTCGTCTTGGGCACATTCGGCGGGTCCAGAGCGGGAGAATACCAAGATTCGGCCGGAGGCTGGCGAGGCGCCATGGCTTCCTAGGTCGCGCAACCGGAGCAGATCTGGAAGTTCGAAGGAAGAAAGGGGAGGCGCAAGAAAGGGGATCTGAGCAGCAAATGGGGAGAGCAGGGGCGAAGTCTGGGAAGGTGCCTCTCCCTTATCAACCCACGCAGTTGCTAAGGCGCCCACGTCCAGTCAACCGCCACACGGCACCCAAGGCCGCAGGCTGTTAGGGCCCGCGGCGCTTCGCCCTTGCCCTTTCGCCTCTCGGCATGGCCAAGTCCGTGCGCGCCTTGGGCCCAGGGGCTACTGTCGGCGTTCTGGGAACGGGGGTCCCCAGACTTGCCTGCCTGCGGCCTACGGCGTGGCTCGAATGGGGGCCCAACATGGCCCATCTTCATCAAGCACAAGACTCAAGACCCTCGCGAGGGGCCAAGCCTCGCGAGGCAGACGACACGGTGCATCCTCAGGCGCAACCTCCTCAGGCTAGCTCACGAGGAGACGGAGATATCAAGGCGGGGTACCTCGCGAGGTGCCAGTGACGCAAGCCATGACGATCGAGGGTGCCAGGCGGGCGCCAGCGTGCGCAGCGTCCTCCTTTCCTCTTTGGTGCAAAGGGGGCAAGCGCAGCCGCGGAGTACCGAGGCATCAGGCAAAGGTTGTCGTTTTGGTGCAATAAGACCAGGACCAAGCGGACTATGAGACGGAGGTCACCATGGAGCCCAGCACGGCGTCACCGCAGAGCCTTTCGCAGGCGAAGACCACCTTTTGTCAGGATAGATGTACTTGCTGTCCCCCTTCAAATTAGCCCGCCATTGTTGGCTCCCTTCCCGCTCAATATTTGGGAAGAGGACCAGGGCCCCTATAAATAGGACCAGCCGCCCACATAGCAAGGGGTGGGGTTTTCAGGTGAGAGGGGGATCGAAATCAGAGAGAGAGAGAGAGAGAGAGAGAGAGAAGGGCGACTGAACTCCTCAGTTCACCGCCCCAGCCAAGAACTGACCCTCGCGAGGCAGTTCTTCCTTGTAGTGTTCATCATCACCACCCCCAGGAGGCAATCCATCCACCACACACTGGAGTAGGGTATTACACCACAATGGTGGCCCGAACCAGTATAAATCTTGTGTCTCTTGCGCAGTTCTTTTAGTAGTTTAGATCTTTGTGAGACGGGGAGGTTGAGGACGTGATCTCCACGCGCACCCCAGTGTTCGAACCTTAAGGGTCTGCCGGAACCCGAAATCCGACAGTACGGGCACAGCCGCTCCTCGGCAGTGTCGTCAGCCAGTGCGGAGCATGGTGTTTCCACTGGTACGAGGGAGGGGTCTCCCCCCCGGGAGGAGCCCTCGTGGCGTGTACAGCCCCACCCTGACACGTGGCCGGCATGGTAGGGCTAGGAGAGGTGTATCTGGGCACTCATGAGCCAGCGCGGGACTCTCGAGGCCCTACCTCGAGGGCGGTTGCGCCTGGCACTGGGCCTTTATCAATGGTGTGTTCCTGCAGGGTGGTCAGAATGCAAATGCTCTACGTCCTTAGGTCCCGGCCCTTGAGCGAGCTCAGCCACCACTAGTATGACAGGTCGCGATGCCGTGGGTCAAGGCCGGGGGGTCAGGGCTGGAGAGCCAGTAGGAGTCCATGAGTTGCGATGCTCAGGTACCCCCCTTTTAACGTGCAAGCGCTTTGCATGAAAGCGGACAAGCCCGCGATAAGCAGCAGGTGATAATTGAGTGCGAAAGAGCAAATTCATTTTAAATAGACGTAGGAAAAGCAAACGCTGCAGGTCCAGGCCCGAGTAGCTCGGGGATGATGCAGCCCGAGGGGCACCCCCGACAAGGTAAGTAACGAGCATAAGCAAAACGGATGCATGCCGCAGGGACGAACCCATGCGACCTGGGAATGATGCGGCCCTGTGGGCGCTCCCAGCTAAAAGCGGAACTTAGAAAGATGTCACCTGGTGCCGTTGAAGATGGAGTGATGTTAAATAAGCGGGCGATGCGCGATGAAGACGTCGACCCTCACGAGCCCCAGGCCCAGGAACCTCGGGAGGCTCCGGGGGCACAGGTGGGTCTCCGAGATCCATCTCCATCTCTGCCTAGACCGCATGATGCCTGACCTCCTCAGCCTCCAGAATGCTCCTCAGCCTCCAGAATGCTCCTCATCAAGTGCTGATGAGCGGCGACTGTGTTCGGCAGGCCGAGAGGCATGCGAATGTAGCTATGAGGTGGACCCTTGCAGCGCCCCACGCGCGAAGGCTAGAGGCGCTCCTGAGACACGGCTTGGTTGAACCCTGGCACGTCGACGCAGACGCACAGCCCACCATCCTCACCTGGATGCGGGGCCATGGCGGGTGAGCGGCAGCTGCCGCGCATGACACTCGACTCCTGTAGCTCCTGAGTTTTGCTTGTGATGAACTCCTGAGGGTTTGGTCTTCCTTGCCTTGTACCTTCCTGAGGGAAACGTGCATGGGAGCACCGCTCCAAGCGGTGCCCGAGCGCCTCCCTCGCGTCCTTGCCAAAGTCGGTGGCTCTCCAAGAAAGAGCCCCCGAGCCCTGCCTGAGGAGGGCGCCGGGAGAGCCTTCCTATGCGAGAGAGGGTCGCGCTCCCTGATTGGGCGCAGATCCTGACCCAACACCTCCGGAGGCGCCTGCCGCCTGATGGCTTGGGCCAGGCGAAGCCTTCTTCTTCTTGGGGGGTCGCCTCGGGAAGTCTTCCATTTCCACGGTCCGGGTCTTCGATTGCTGCAGCTTGGAATGGACGCTCAAGTGAACACACCGCGTCTCTTTCTTCAGAGGGTACGATGATGACTCCACCGCTTCCTGGCATCTTGAGGACATTGTATCCATGGTGAGTCACCGCCATGAACTTGGCCAGGGCTGGGTACCTGTGGATGGCGTTGTATGGCAGACGGATGTGGGCGACGTCGAAGTCGATGAGCTCGGTGCGGTAGTTGTTGTGCTGCCCGAAGGTGACTGGAAGGCGAACCTGCCCTATGGGAACAGTGGAACCATCAGTGACTCCTGAGAATGGCTTGGTTGGCTGAAGCTGGTCGTACGACACTTGGAGATTGTCGAACGTCTCGACGGACAAGACGTTGAGTCCTGCTCTGCTGTCAATGAGGGTCCTGGTGTCCTGCACGTTGCTGATGACTGGGAGCAAAGCATAGGGAGGACTCCGGTCATTGCCGCGCACTTGAGCTGATGCGCTAAGCTGAACGTGATAGCGCACGTGGACCACCTGAGAGGGCGCGTGGCCTCAAGCTTGGGGAGGACTGCATTCACCTCGCGAGCAAACTGCTTGAAGATGCGCTGTGAGGCTGGGGCCTGCGGGCCACCCAAGATGCTAGTGATTGCGCGCGGCTCCTGGAAGCCCCTAACCCCCTCATCCTGATGTTGGTCTTCGTTCCTCCTTGGCGGTGGTGGCAAAGGAGGAAGGCCTACGTTGCCGCGCGGGCAATCCTCACGAGGCTGATCTCTCCAGCCTCCCTCGCGAGGCTGGTCCTGCCAGTGATCCTTACGAGGTCGGTCATGCCACCGTTGGCGAGGGCCACGGTCTTCCCATCGTCCGCCGCCTCTTACTCCTCCTCGGCCATAGCCCCTATCATTGCGCTCGGGGCGTCGGCCGACACGTCCATCTCTCACGGCCCTGAGCTCATGACATTCGTTGGTGTTGTGGGTGTGGAGGTCGTGGTACACGCAGTACCTACTGCCTTTGGATGACTCAGGCTGATCCTTGCCTCGCTTGGTGTCTGGCTCCGCTGCAAGCACGACAGCCCCCTTGTGCTTCACGTCCTTGTCCTTGGGCTTCTTCTCTTCTTGGTCGGCAGCTGGGAATTCCGAGGAGGGAAAGGCGCCCTTCCTCAGCCCTGGCGCACTTGGTCGCCAAGCTGAACAGCTCCAGGGATGTGCACATGTCTTCATGGAATGCTAGCTCCTCTTTCATCTTGACGTTGCGTACGCCATTGGAGAAGGCCGAGATGATGGCTTCTTCAGTCACCTTGGGGATCTTGAGGCGAGCGTTGTTGAAGCGCTGGATGTATTTCTGCAAGGTTTCCCCCTGCTGCTGCTTGATGCGGCGCAGATCGCTTACGCCGGGGGCCGGTCGCGAGTGCCCTGGAAGTTGGCGATGAAGCGAGTGCACATCTCGTCCTAGGAGGAGATTGTGCCAGGAGCCAAGTTCAGGAGCCAGGTGCGGGCCCCATCCTTGAGTGTCATGGGAAACCAGTTCGCCATGACCCTTTCGTCTCCATTGGCGGCTTCGATGCATTGCTCGTAGAGTTGCGAGGGGGCAGGTCAGGCTTGAACTTGCCTGGCCATGCGACGCCGCGTAGCTCGGGGGTGAGAGCACGGCAGCCTGCTGTGGCCACCGATGCCTTTTGCTGGTACTGGGCTTGCTCATGGGGATTACCGCGCGCCGCCGCTTGGAGCAGCGCGGGATCTTGGCGTGGAGGTGCAGGGACGCGATCTTGGCGCGCCGGCGCTGGGAGCGCGCGAGCACCTTCTTGGGGACAAGGAATCTCTTGGCAGCTCCTTTCTTGCCGCGCAGGCGCCGGATGCAGAGGGTCTCGCCCCGGGCTGCGCGCCTTGGAGCCAGGGCGCCTTCTTGGGGAGGACGTGGTGGAGGCACCTCCTGATCCTCACCTCCTGGGCGGAATGGAGGGCGAGGCAGCGAGAGGGACGGCAAGGGGGAGCCCCCTGCGGCGCTGACGAGCTCGGTGATGCGGGTGAGCCAGTCTTCGTAGCGGTCGTTGACGGGGCGGTAGTGCAAGAGTTCTCTTGCCAGGAGCAGCGCGATGTGCGCGTCCGTGGGGGCGCGACGGGCGTGGGACGACGAAGCGGCTGGAGTCAGCGATAGTGTGGTGGTGCGGCCCTCCTGTCGCACCGAAGGATGCTGGGAGGAGGCCTGCTGCTCGTTCCCCGCTGGGCCGGTGGCGGCGTTGGCGGCAGGCGACGGGGAACGACGAGGACGTCCGCCGACGGGCGCCGTCTGGGCGACGCGGGTGGCGACAGCAGCCCGTCACTTGGTGCGAGCCTGGCGAGCGTCAACCATGGACACGAGGGGAGATCACACGCGAACGGCGGAAGAAAGATTCCAGTGCACCCCTACCTGGCGCGCCAAATGGCGGATTTCGGGTTCCGGCAGACCCTTGAGGTTCGAACACTGGGGTGCGCGCGGAGATCTCTCCCCTACTGATCTACATCCAATCTCCTCACGTGATTTGAGCTGGAAACAATGAAAAACATAAGGGACACAAGGTTTATACTGGTTCGGGCCACCGTTGTGGTGTAATACCCTACTCTAGTGTGTGGTGTGGTGGATTGCCTCTGGGGCTGATGAGGATCAGTACGAAGGAAGAACAGCCTCGCGAGAAGTGTTCTTGAGCAGGTGCGATGAACTGCTAGGGTGAGTTCAGTCGCCTCTCTCTCTCTCTCTCTCCCTCTCTCTCTCTCTCTCTCTCCCTCTCTCTCTCTCTCTCTCTCTCTCTTCTAGGGTTCTATCAGATTTCTAGATGTTTTCTCCCTCGATGGATCGATTCTCGGTAGATGTCTCTACTCTGTGGTGGCTAGCTCTATTTATAGAGGCCCTGGGCCTCTCCCCAAATACTGTGCGGGAAGGGCGCCAACAATTGGCCATTTTGAAGGGGAACATATAGTGCAAGTTATCCTCACCAAAGGTGGTCTTCGGCTGCCAAAAGTACTCGTGATGATGCCGTCTTGGGCTCCACGGTGACCTCCGTCCTGCCGCTCTGCTGGTCTCGGTCTCATTGCACCAGAACGACAACCTTTGCCTGATGCCTTGGCCTGTGCTTCCCCCTTTGCACCAAAGGGGAAACAAGGACACTGCGCAGGCCGGCGCCCGCCTCGTCTCGATCGTCATGGCTTACGTCACGGGTTCCTCGCGAGGTACCCCTACCTTGATCTCTCCGCCTCCTCGATAGCCTGCCTGATGAGGCTGCCTCTGAGGAAGCTTCCTGTCATCCGCCCCGCGAGGCTTGGCCCCTCGCGAGGGTCTTGAGCTTGAGCTGATGAAGATGGACCGTGCTGGGCCCCCACTTGAGGAACGCTGCAGGCCGCAGGCAGGCAAGTATGGGGACCCCCGTTCCCAGAACGCCGAGAGCTCCAGATGCCCAAATGAGTTGGCCTGCGGTTAGAATCCACCGAACATGAAGATCTTTCCAGGGAGGAAGGTTTCTCCTTGGACAGCGTCATTATTGACGATCGAAGGGTGTCAGGACCCCGATTCCAAGCCACATCGATCTAGCCGGTAACACCTCATATCACTTTGCGGCCTCACGCACGGTATCCCACGGGTGTCGCCTTACCATGGCCCGGGACTGTTTGCGCCTTTTGGCTCCCGTATATGATAGTGTCGCTAGCATCCATATGACAGAGAACCCGGGCCAACATGGCTAGTCGTGAACCCAAAGCGGCACAGACCTATGGAGACAGGCATACATGAATCACATCGAACATGTCGGTCATCAACGAGTGATTCCGGGCTGTAGCACTGGGCTAACAGGACTCCGGGGGTTCCCGGGCTCTAGCAGGCTAGGCAGGACCCCGGAGGTCACCGCGTGACATTTCCCCGAAGGGACAGACATAGGGACGAAGTGAAACACATGCCGGCCAGTCAAGTATCCTGAACAGTAGTGCTGGGCTAGCAGGACTCCGGTGAACCGAGTTGTAGCGGACTACTATGTCTCGAGGAACACTAGACTACATTTCCCCATAAGAAAGGCTGCCATGGATAATCAACTAGATTGTCTGATCCCACTCATACCAAGCATTTCAATCATACACACAATATGCCCGATATGAGTACATACAACATGGCATCACAACAAAACTCTACAACTCAAGTACTTTATTAAAAGGCTCCAGGGAGCCATACATAACATGTCTTACAGATAGGGGTCACATGACTCGACACTCAAGTCATACAGTCATACAAGCACATGTGGAAGCAACTAGTCTGAGTACAGACTCTAAAAAGAAAGAAGGCTTCTCAAAGCCTGTCTATCTACATAGGGCCCTCCATGGCCGGGATCACCACCTGGGTGGCTAGTCACTCGTCGACGTCAAGGTCTACATAAAACCCATCGGAGGGGGCAGTGTTGTCGTCTGAAAACAATAAATAAGCAAACATGAGTACAAAGGTACTCAGCAAGTCATACATCAGAACCTACTATACATGCTTATTCTCAAGAAGGTGGTGGGGTTATGCAGCAAGCCAGCTTTGACTCTTGGCTAAGCTATCCTACGGAACCTCTTTAGTAAAAATAGTTTTCGCACACGAGTCCACTACTCACCAACACAATACTCCACCGGGGATCCTCCCTCGTTATCCTGCGAGAGGGCCATCCTCGGTACTCACACTTATCTTGAGTCTTTTAATAGTATCCATTAACTTGTCTATGAACTGTATAGGCAACCAAGTAGTCCTTCACCGCGGACGCGGCTATTCGAATAGTTTTATACCCTACAAGGGTGTACTTCATCATACACGATTACCGCTTACCGTCGTCTACACGACATGTACTCGGCAACCTTCAAGCGGAAGCCCAGCGAGGGTGTCGGCCACGGCCTACCTAAATACCTAAGTCCCTAGTCCAGGTTTATCGCCTATCCAGGTTCCATCCGCAGGGAGTCCGGCCGAGGTTTCCACATACGGCCCCGAACGATGTGAACAGGGTTCCCGAGACACCAAACGGGTGACTCGGTACACCCGGCCACGGTGTATCTACCACAACATAGCCCACCCCTAGGGTCAGCGCTACGCACGGCCGCCAACACATATCCTACAAACACCAGAAACTAATTGCAACTCCTAGACAGAGTACTAGGGTGGCTAAGAAGCCGAGAGGGTCAATTAAGGATCCCAATGCACGGTAGTAGCTGAATCTTAAATCACACATACAGATCTCAGTTCTTAGGGACGGCCTCAATGAAACAAGCCACCATGTACTCCTACATGGCCTCTCATCGATACCTTTACCAAAACATGTTCAACACATCCCACATATTACCGACATAAGCATTTCACTCTAGCCCGTCACCCAGATGAACCAGACCTGACACAACTCTAAGCATAGCAGGCATAGCAAGGTAGGAATCACAAAACATGGCTCAATCAACTCCTACACATGCTAGTGGGTTTCATCTAGTTACTGTGGCAATGACAGGTCATGCAGAGGATAAGGGTTCAACTATCGTAGCACACAGCAGTTTGAATCGTGTTGTCTTAATGCAGTAAACAAGAGCAGGAGCGAGAACATGGGTTGTATCGGAATAATCAATGGTTGCTTGCCTGATGGAGTGGTAGTGGGATACTGCCCTTCAGTTGGATACTCGTGAATATCCTCGGAGGCAGAACCTACCACGAAGAGCACATCGGAACACAGTCAACACATGATGATATGCAACAATATGATGCATGCTATGACATGGCAATATGTTGGTGTCTTGACCTAATGCAAGCTAGAATAGAAAGGGATGAGCTCATTTGAATCAAAGATTCAAATATTAGCTCATTAAATATGGCATGTATAGTGCATTTCCTTATTCTGCTTAAACAGCAAGGTAAACTTGTTTTGTCATGCATGAAACCATTACAGATGGATAGATTGAATTTTTCTGATAATTTTTCATATATAATTTATCTCATTTGGAGTTATGGTTGAATTCGTATGAATTTTTGAAGTTTGAACTATTTTCTAGAATTTCCTGAATAAGAATAAAGCCAGAAAATCAATTACTGCGTCAGGAATGCATCAGGGTGACGTCAGCAGGTCAAAGGCGCCAGCCCAGGTCAAACCTGACTGGTGGGCCCCTTTTGTCAGCCTCTTAGTGCACTAACTACGTTTAATTAGCCTAATTACTAGGCAGGGCCCACTAGTCAGTGACTGATTAAGTAAGATTTAATTAAAACTAATCCTAATTTAGTTAACAGACCGGCCCCACCTATCATAGACTCAGGGGGGGTCTACCTGGGCCCACCCAGGGGTCAAACTGGGTCAACTCACCGGCGTTGAGCCGCCGGTGAGGCCCGAGATGGCGGAGGGCGTCGGAAAACGCCCTCACGCGACCAAAACGACGGTGGAGATGTGCTACGTGATGCGGGGAGCGGGCCGCATTGTTTGGTGGTGGTAGTTGGGCTCGGGGTGGCCGGAAACGACGCCGGCGACGACCTTGGCGGTCGCCGGAGTTCGGGCGTGGTCGAATCCGACGCTACGGGGCACGGTGAGGCACGGGGAGTGGTGCGCTAGGTTCCTGGGACTGCGCTGATCACGGTGGTGTGCCTGGCTTCAAGCCACGGTAGCCCTGGCCACGACGGCGAGCTTCGGCCGTAGTGGAAATCGGAGCTACAGGGCGCAAACGAGCAAGGGGAAGGTGGGGATCGAAGGAGGGGCTCACGGGGAGTGCAGCGGTGGTCTCGGCGGGCTCGGGGACGGGCTGAGGAAGAAGTGAGGTCGCCGGCGATCTCGGATGCCCGAGGTTGAAGACGAGGGTGATGGCGGCGTTGCAGGGCTTCCGGTGAAGCGTGGCTCGGTGGGGAGGACGAGGAAGACGAGGCGAAGCTGATGGACTCGTCGGAGGGGCGAGGGGAGGTCTCTGGCGGCGGCTACGGCGGTCGGCTGCGAGGGGCGCGCTCGGCCATCGCAGGAGAGAAAGAGGGGGACGAGGGGGAGAGTGAGAGAGGACGAGAGGGAGACGAGGGGGGTCGCGTGGCACTTCAGGGCGTCTCCCGGTGTCGGCAGAAGCAGGAGGTGGCCGGCGCGTGGCCGGCTAGCGGCGAGCACGCGCCCCAGCCTCCTGGCGCGAGGTAGGGGGTGACTGGCGCTGGCTAGTCGGCTGGGCCAAGCCAGGTAAGGCCCAAGTGGGCTTCTTTTCCCTTTTTTTGATTTTTTTTCTTTTTCTATTTTTCTGTAGCTTTAGGGCTTTATTTAAAATACCTAGGCACTTTCTAAAATCCTGAAAATAATTGTGGGCTCTGTTGGAAATATTCCTAACAGCAAACATTTATTTCCAGAATTATTTGAGCATTTGAATTATTTTATAGCATTTAAATGCCCAAATTCAAATATTTATGTTTTAAATCAGTGACCTTCTATTGACCTAGAAAAATGTGCACCTATTTTCCCAGAGGTTCTAACCCAAGGCAAAGAGGGCGAACATTTTAGAAGGGCATTTCAGGTTCATTGAAATTACTTTTAGTAAACCCTAGTTGATTTCAGGGGGGGGGGGTGCTGGGGGTTCTGCCTTCCCCATTTCAAGTTTCTGATGAAAGTAAACATGATGCACACTCAAATGCATGGACTAGCTAGGGTGTGACAACTCACCCCCACTCAAAAGAATCTCGTCTCGAGATTTAGGATCCTCTGAAGAGAAGGTGGGGTACTCAAGTCGAAGACGATCCTCCCTTTCCCAAGTGGCTTCTTCCTCGGAATGGTGTGACCATTGAACCTTGAGAAACTTGATATTATGACGTCGAGTGGTACGCTTGGCTTGATCCAGGATACGAACGGGATATTCCCGATAAGAGAGGCTATCTTGTAAATCAAGCGTTTCGTGGTCCACTCCACGGATAGGATCCGCGAAGCAACGCCTGAGTTGCGAAACATGGAAGACATCGTGAACTCTGGAAAGATGCGGCGGTAGTTCCAATTGGTAGGCAACTTCTCCTCGTTTCGCAAGAATGCGAAAGGGTCCAATGTAACGAGGAGCCAATTTGCCTTTGATACCGAAACGATGGGTTCCCTTTAACGGAGTAACCCGAAGGTATGCCTTCTCATCAACTTCAAAGGTCATAGGCTTATGTTTACGATCATATTGACTCTTTTGGCGAGATTGGGCTGTTTTCAATTTCTCACGAATAACGTGAACCTGCTCTTCTGCTTCCTGAATCATATCTGGGCCAAAGAGTTGTCTTTCCCCAGTTTCTGACCAGTTAAGAGGCGTTCGACATTTTCGTCCATAAAGAACTTCGAAAGGAGCTTTGCCCAAACTAGCTTGATAACTATTGTTATAAGCAAACTCCGCGAATGGAAGGCATTTCTCCCAACTCATTCCGAACGAGATAACAGAAGCTCGGAGCATATCTTCCAGAATTTGATTGACTCGCTCTACTTGACCACTTGATTGAGGATGGAAGGCGGTGCTAAAGGAGAGATGAGTTCCCATAGCATTTTGGAAACTTTCCCAAAATCGAGAGGTGAAAAGACTCCCACGGTCTGAGTTAATTTCCAATGGAACACCATGAAGAGACACTATTCGGGAGATGTATAAGTCAGCTAGCTGGCTAGCGGTGATACTCTCATGAACAGGTAGAAAGTGGGCTACTTTGGAAAGATGGTCGATCACGACGAAGATGGCATTATTCCCTCTCTTGGTCCTGGGAAACCCAGTGATGAAATCCATACTGATTTTATCCCATTTCCATTCAAGAATAGCCAAAGGTTGAAGGGTTCCAGCAGGCCGTTGATGCTCTGCTTTAACATGACGACAAACGTCGCAATTAGCAATGTATTGAGCGATTTCTCTCTTCATCCTAGTCTGCCAAAACCTCTGGCGTAGGTCTTGATACATTTTAGTACTACCGGGATGAATGGTGAGAGGGGATTCATGAGCTTCCTTAAGGATCAGCTGGCATAGATGTTGTTTCTTGGGAACCACCAGACGGTTCTCGAAGAAGACAACACCTCGCTCATCCATGGAGAAACATTTAGCAACTCCGCTAGAAATGTTTTCCTTAATCCAGGATATGCCCTTGTCATACCGCTGGGCTGTTATGATTTGATCCATAAGGGTAGGTTTCGCCACCAGGGTGGATAGGAATCCTCGAGGAATAATGTGAAGATTTAGCTTACGAAGTTCCTCATGGAGAAGTGGTTGACTTTGTTGTAACATCAGGTTGTTACAATAGGACTTACGGCTTAGCGCATCAGCCATGACATTGGCTTTGCCCGGGGTGTAAGTTATTCCTAAGTCGTAATCCGAGATCAACTCGACCCAACATCTTTGCCTGAGATTCAAATCTGGTTGGGTGAAGATATATTTCAAGCTTTGGTGATCGGTGAAGATCTCGCAACGATTACCGAGAAGGTAATGTCGCCAAGTTTTAAGTGCATGGACTACAGCTGCAAGCTCTAGATCATGTGTAGGATAATTCTCCTCATGTGTGTGTAATTGCCGTGAAGCATAGGCAATTACCTGACGATCTTGCATGCGTATGCAACCTAGTCCTTGTCGCGAGGCGTCGCAATAGATAATAAAGTCCTTGGAGAAGTCTGGTGGTACCAGTATGGGGGCAGATGTCAGGCGTCTTTTCAGTTACTGAAAACTGACCTCGCACTGTGGAGTCCACTCGAACTTTTTATCTTTCTTGAGGAGTTCAGTTAGAGGTTTAACAACCTTAGAGAAATTTTCGACGAAGCGGCGACAATAGCTCGCTAGGCCAAGGAAACTCTGAACTTGCTTGACCGTTTCAGGTGGAGTCCAATCAAGGACGGCTTGAACTCGCTCAGGATTGACAGCAATAACCTTGCCAGAGATTACATGGCCTAGATAGGTCACTTCTGGCAACCAAAATTCACACTTGGAGAATTTGGCATAAAGGCGATGCTCTCGAAGTTTCATGAATACCAGCCTTAGATGTTCGGCATGTTCCTCCTCATTCTTGGAGTAGATGAGTATGTCATCCAGGTATACTACGACGAATTTGTCCAAGTACTCCATGAAAACCGAGTTCATTAACCGGGAGAAGGTGGCCGGGGCATTGGTTAAACCGAAGGACATAACGGTGTACTCGTATTGGCCATAACGAGTAACAAAGGCCGTTTTGGGAATGTCCCCGTTTCAGATTTTGATTTGATGGTAACCCAACCTCAAATCCATCTTGGAGAAGACTGAGGATCCAGCGAGCTGATCATACAGATCGTTGATCCTGGGAAGCGGGTATTTGTTCTTGATGGTGACCAAGTTGACGGGTCGGTAATCCACGACCATTCGATCTGTTCCATCCTTCTTCTTGACGAAGAGGACAGGGCAAGCCCAAGGAGAGGAACTAGGACGGATGAACCCCTTGTTCAAGGACTCATCGAGTTGGTTCTTAAGCTCGGCTAGTTCCGAGGGTTCCATCTTGTAGGGTCTTCTAGAAATTGGAATGGTTCCTGGAACAAGGTCTATCACAAACTCGACATCCCTGTCAGGTGGAACACCTGGCAGTTCTTCTGGAAACACATCCGGAAAGTCTTGGACTACCGGAACATCCTCAAGGTCTGGAAGAGGGTTGGCATTTAGGGCGTAAAGCTGGCGCTTGGCCACTCGAGTTAAGGCATTGACTGTCTTGCCCGAGGGGTGAGTAAGTTGAACGGTTCTAGTGGCACAGTCAATATTAGCATAATGAGATGACATCCAGTCCATACCCAAGATGATGTTTATGTCAGAGGACTTGAGAGCTATTAAAGATGCAAGGAAGACAAGTCTATCGACAAGAATTTCGTTCCCATGGCTTACCCTAGACGTTTGCCATCTAGAGCCAGGGGTTTGAATTTCCATGGTAGAGGGCATGTCACAGAATGTCGTGTTATGCAATCGAGCATAATTCTCGGATATGAATGAATGAGATGCTCTAGTATCGAAAAGAACAGATGCCGGATAGCAGTTAACAAGGAGCGTACCAAGGACGACGTTAGGATCCTCATGAGCCTCCTCGACTGAAACATAATTGACATGGCCACGTGAAGTGGTGGCCGGCTTGGTGTAGAACGTCTTTCCCACGGGCTTACCACGGCCAACGGAGTTTCCAGTTCGATTGGGGTTGTTGTTCTGGGGACACTCCCGGCTATAGTGACCCGGCTCTCCACACTTGAAGCATGTTACCACATTGGGGCGTGGAGCAGCATTAGCAGCGGGGCCACCATAGGGCTTGGGCGGTGTGAATTGCTGGTTGGGACGAGGCGCCTCAAATGATGGCCTCGGGATGAATCTGGGTGGCAGTGCCGTGCTTGGGATCCACACCCAGCGCTTCTGAGCTCCGGAGCCGGATGAAGAGCCAAAATCACAGGAGTGCTTGCGTGAAGCGTCATAATCAGTCTGGCCTGTCTCAGCACTGATGGCTTTATTGACCAACTTCTGAAAAGATGTGCACGTGCAGAGGGAGATCGCGGCGAAGCTCAGGGCTAAGTCCCTTGCGGAACCTTGCCTGCTTCTTGGCGTCGGTAGAAACCTCTTCAGGGGCATAACGCGCCAGATTCCCAAATTCACGACTGTAAGCATCCACAGTCAGTCTTCCTTGGGTGAAGTTGCAGAACTCCTCCCTCTTGCGATCCATGAGACCTTCCAGAATGTGATGCTCACGGAAAGCCTCACTGAATTCAGCCCAAGTAGTGATTTGACCGACCGGGCGCATAGCTTCGAAGTTTTCCCACCAATGGCTAGCAGGGCCTTCGAGATGATAGGCAGCATAGGTAACCTTGTCGGCTTCGGCTACATTGGCAGAATGTAGCTTGTGGGTGATGCTGCGAAGCCAGTCATCCGCGTCGAGGGGCTCGACGGAATGGTTAAACTTTGGTGGGTACAGCTTGATAAAGTCTTTGACTGACACCAAGTCATTTCGTGGGTGGCGTGCAGTGTTCTGCTCAATCCGCTCCAGCAGGCGGTTGGTCTCACGCTTGTTTCTTTCTGCCTCCAGCATCACTTCGGCCAGAGAAGGCGGGTGAGGCAGATTTTCACCTCTAGCTGCACTGGCTTCCCCCTGCTCCGGGACAGCAGGATTGCCGCGGGTGTTGACCATCCTAGGAGAAAACAAGACAACAGTTTTGACAAGGATGGCTCAAACTTAGCAAGGAAGTGCAGAATGTAATGGATAACACGGAATGCAGAGATGTTCATCCGTATGTCATGGTAATATAAAACTGCCATATATATACCAACGGTCATACACATCATACATAGTTTAGTACAAGCCTAGGCTACAGTACAACTATGATGAAAGACGTTACATCTCATCGGAGGCATTCCAAGTTCCTATACATTATTTGTCTACACCTCCGGAATCGATTACACGCAACGTCATATTCCACAAGTCACACAGGACAGTGGAGATACAACTACTACAACACTAGTGGTGCTACTACTAACTCAGACAGCTCCGTAGTAGTCCTCATAGAAGTCACCTCCATAGCCTGGAAGTTCAACATGATCATCCGGAAATAGACGGTCCTGAGGAGCCTGTGGACCATAGGGGCTAGGATGAAGTCTTGGACCAACAAACAGTGGCCTGCGGGGACCACGGGGTGTGGTGATGCCTCCCACATCGCGCCAATCCACCATGTCTGGCAGAGCTGATCTCACAGGATACAGATCCCTTGTATCCATACATCCAGCTTGCAGCGCAGGTGCAAACCGAGTCAATTTGGCCCAATGATCAGCACGAGTATTAGAAAGCTCCAGCCTCAAGGCCCGATTCTCTCGGTCCTTAACTTCGAGCATCTCAGCAGTGGTACAAGTTAATGAGTCCTCCTGAGTGGAGTCAGCATAGATAGCCTGAAGATACCCTTGCGCTCCCGGAAGTGAAGCTGGCATGTAACGGAAGTCAGTGTTCCGAAGCAGGCCAGTCCGGACTCGCAAGATGGTCATCATGGAGTAGGCAGCATCCTGCACAGCCATCTCAACGGTAACCCCGAGTCCATAGGAACAGTGAAGGGGCTCGGTAGATCCAGGATAGGAAGGAAATATCCTGACGGTGCAGAAATACTGGCTTTGATTAAAGTCGCGGAACTGCTCTTCGACAGTGTATTCGGGATACCAACGGTATCCTGTCTCGATCATGACCCGGACTAACATAGCAGTATGACCGGGCACGTCGAGGCACCTGGTGAGGCGAACCACTTGGTTTTGAGGACGGTTGGCCATCTGAAAGCACAACCACAAGACAAAGACATCAGAATTCCTAGGGAAAATTGGACAGCATAACGGCTGTAAATGCTCATAAAAAGATTTGAGACATCCACAACAGTTCACAATACCGCTCAACAGCATCATATCAAGGTTATGATTCAAATAGCAACATACTAAAAATAGTAGAAACTGGACTGGGACTCGTAGCAATAATCCTATAAGCTACTACGGATTAGTAACACGTGAACCTGATAGAAGAAGAGAGCCTAGTCCTTAAACCACGTTGAATGAGAAGAGAATGACTCAGATCAGAGGCATAGGGTAAAGGAGTAAAAGAACCTTACGTTCCCTTCCACAATCAATTCCCCTACATATAACTAAAGCATTTCTAGACTCGACATCGACCAGTTTGGCTCAACGAACCTACAGGCAGTCCGGCTCTGATGCCAACGCTGTCAGGACCCCGATTCCAAGCCACATCGATCTAGCCGGTAACACCTCATATCACTTTGCGGCCTCACACACCGTATCCCACGGGTGTCGCCTTACCATGGCCCGGGACCGTTTGCGCCTTTTGGCTCCTGTATATGATAGTGTCGCTAGCATCCATATGACAGAGAACCCGGGCCGACATGGCTAGTCGTGAACCCAAAGCGGCACAGACCTATCGAGACAGGCATACATGAATCACATCAAACATGTCGGTCATCAACGAGTGATTCCGGGCTGTAGCACTGGGGTAAGAGGACTCCGGGGATCCTGGGCTGTAGCAGGCTAGGCAGGACTCCGGAGGTCACCGCGTGAAATTTCCCCGAAGGGACAGACATAGGGATGAAGTGAAAAACATGCCGGCCAGTCAAGTGTCCTGAACATTAGTGTTGGGCTAGCAGGACTCCGGTGAACCGGGCTGTAGCGGACTACTATGGCTCGAGGAACACTAGACTACATTTCCCCATAAGAAAGGCTGCCAAGGATAATCAACTAGATTGTCGGATCCCACTCATACCAAGCATTTCAATCATAAACACAATATGCCCGATATGAGTACATACAACATGGCATCACAACAAAACTCTACAACTCAAGTACTTTATTTAAAGGCTCCAGGGAGCCATACATAACATGTCATACAGATAGGGGTCACATGACCCGACACTCAAGTCATACAGTCATACAAGCACGTGCGGAAGCAACTAGTCTGAGTACAGACTCTAAAAAGAAAGAAGGCTTCTCAAAGCCTGTCTATCTACATAGGGCCCTCCATGGCCGGGATCACCACCTGGGTGGCTAGTCACTCGTCGACATCAAGGTCTACATAAAACCCATCGGAGGGGGCAGTGTTGTCTTCTGAAAACAATAAATAAGCAAACATGAGTACAAAGGTACTCAGCAAGTCTTATGTAACGCCCCAGATATTGCTTTCCCAATTTGTAGTCCAACTCTTGCCGTTTCTGGCATTAAGTTATATTTATTTCTCGGGTTCGGGTCTTTGTCTCCGTGCATTGTTTTCGTTTTCATGCACCTCATATCATGTCATCACGTGCATCGCATTTGCATACATGTTCGTCTCATGCATTCGAGCATTTTCCCCGTTGTCCGTTTTGCATTCCGGCGCTTCGTTCTCCTCCGGTGGCTATTTCTAGCTTTCTTTTGTGTGTGGGGATTAAACATTTCCGGATTGGATCAAGACTTGCCATGCAGCCTTGGTTTACTACCGGTAGACCGCCTGTCAAGTTTCGGGTCATTTGGACTTCGTTTGATACTCCAACGGTTAACCGAGGGACCGAAAAGGCCTCGTGTGTGTTGCAGCCCAACACCCCTCCAATTTGGCCCAAAACCCACCAAACTCTGCTGCATCGTCTCGGTCGTTCGATCACGATCGCGTGGGCGAAAACCGCACCTCATTTGGACTCTCCTAGCTCCACTTATTCCTATATATAGACCCCCCCTTCCAAATCTCGGATACCCTCCCCGAAACCCTAGCTTCTTCCTCCTCTCCGCCGCACCGGACGTGTCCGGATGGGCCGGACAACGACCGGATCGCTCCCGCCGCCGCCCGCAGCCAGTGGCCCGCCGCCACGTGGCATCGCCGCCGCCAGGCCCGGGAGGCCC
Organism: Triticum monococcum; assembly: GCA_034509565.1. NCBI lineage: Eukaryota > Viridiplantae > Streptophyta > Magnoliopsida > Poales > Poaceae > Triticum > Triticum monococcum. The sequence continues at coordinate 141,444,665 of CM067841.1, read as the reverse complement.
GCAGCCGGCCCCCGAGCCCATCTCCCTCCGCCGCCTGCCCGCGCCCGAGGCCCCGTCGCCCCGCCGCCGCCTTCTTCCGCTCCGGCGGCCGGAGCCGCCACGCGCCGCTCGACGCCGGTGGCCGGAGTCAGCCGCCACCGCCGCCCGGTGGTCGCCGCCGCGCCGCCCGGTGGTCGCCGCCCCGTCACCTTCCTCCTCCGGCCGGAGCCGCCTCCTCCGTCCTCCCCGGCGCCGCCCCGCACCCTCCGCCGGCGAGGAGCTCCGGCGAGGGTCCGGCGATCTCCTCGGTTCGCGTGTGTTCGGCTGCTGCAGTGCCCGGTGAACAGTACCCGCGGTGAAACCCTAGATCTAGGGTTGACTTCTCCTTCTCCCCCCTGATTTTTATGCTATGTTTGACTGCTCATATCTTCGCATCCGTAGCTCCATTTTGGACATATGATATATCAAAATCTTCGTCTCGACGAGTACATATTTTCATTCCATTGCATCATTTGCATTTGAGTTCATCTTGATGCCCAAAATGCTGGTAGAAGGAGGCATCGTGAGTTAAATTGCAGATCCGTTAGCTCAACATTGACTTTTCTCATTTTTGCCATGATTTTTGTGTGCATGATATGCCTGTGCCCATTTGGGATAAATTGTTAAGCATTTTGTCTTCTTTCCAGAGGTGCCACCCATGCATTTTTAGTATGTGTGTGGTGTCTTGTGCAAGCTTGCCAAGAGGGGTACCTGAGATTGCTGATTTCAGGGACTTAGTGATTTTCACTAAGTCTGGGATGTTTTAGTTCATGATGCTATATGTCCAGCTTGTTTGCTAGTGACCCGTGCCTCTTTTGAGGATGATCAGTAAGAGAGATTTGTTATGCTTGTTGTGCTTTATCCATCCATTTCTTTAGTTGTTATGTTGGAGCACCCTAGGTTGACTCAATCAAGCTCAACTTTTGCATCGTTGTTAATTTGGGCAGATCGTGAACTCTTTTGCGATTTTGCCGGAGCTATTGCTAGTGATCCATGCATGCTACTTCTTTGTTCTTTCCATGTCTAGCTAGCATTTTGTGCCTTATTTATGGATATATTATTTCCTTGCCATGACTTGCACCGTAGTGAGTGCATCGAGCTCGTTTACATGCCTCCGTGAGTTATAATTTCAGCATGTCTCAGTTTTCACTAAGTCTGAAAACTGATTGTGTTTCATCTATGTTCGTGTGCTTGTTAGAGTATTTTGTGAACCCTTTTGGCCCCAGGTCATTTTGGGTGTTTTGTTAAGCTTGTTGATTAGCTACATGCCATGCTATTACTTGTCATGTTCAGGTTATGTTTCATGTTGGTTTGCTGCTCCGAAGAGAGCATCGTGGTCTGAAATTTCAGACTAGTGTTGATTTCACCAAGTCTGAAATCTGTTTTGCTTATTCAGTTTTGCCATGCTTGTTTGAACCCCTTAATGGATGAATTTACCATGGCTCAGTCCTAGTGATTTGTTAAGCATCTTGTGTACATCCCTGCCATGCAATTTGTTTTCATGTTTGGTGGCTGTAGCATGTTCATTTCGTTGCATTAGGAGCCTACTTGCTGTATATCACAGATCGGTTCGTTTCGTAAAACGCTTGCCATTTCCAAACCGTAGCTCTGATTCCTATGATCTTTATATCATTTTCAGGGGATTTCTTCCCCTCTATCCAGTGGCACACTTGGTTTTCCAAGTTGAGGCCCGGTTCATGCATTTCCTGTCATGTCTTGCATTTTGCATCCCGCATCGCATCCCGCACAGCATACCATCTTTGCATATTATTGGTTGCCCTTGCACGTGGTTGATTGTATCCTTGTTGCTTGTTTGTGTTGTTGGGTAGAGCCGGGAGACGAGTTCGCTAACGGGGAGCCCGTGGAGTTTGCTTTTGAGGATCCAGTCAACTCTGACAACTGTGCAGGCAAGATAATCATACCCTCGAAATCACTACTATCTTTGCTATGCTAGTTTGCTCGCTCTTTCGCTTTGCCAATGCTACGATGCCTACCACTTGCTTGTCAGCCTCCCAATTGCCATGATTGAGCCTCTAACCCACCTTTGTCCTAGCAAACCGTTGATTGGCTATGTTACCGCTTTGCTCAGCCCCTTCTTATAGCGTTGTTAGTTGCAGGTGAAGATTGGAGCCGTTCCTTGTTGGGACATTTATTTACTTATTGGGATATCATTATATTGCTATGCTATCTTAATTCATCTATATACTTGGTTAAGGGTGGAAGGCTCGGCCTCTCGCCTAGTGTTTTGTTCCACTCTTGCCGCCCTAGTTTCCGTCATATCGGTGTTATGTTCCCGGATTGTTGCGTCCCTTACGCGGTTGGGCTATAATGGGAACCCCTTGATAGTTCGCCTTGATTAAAGCTTTTCCAGCAATGCCCAACATTGGTTTTACCATTTGCCACCTAGCCTCTTTTTCCCTTGGGTTTCCGGAGCCCGAGGGTCATCTTATTTTAACCCCCCCGGGCCAGTGCTCCTCTGAGTGTTGGTCCGACCAGGCAGCCTGCGGGGCCACCTCGGGGAAACTCGAGGGTTGGTTTTACTCGTAGCTTGACCTATCCGAGCGTGCCCTGAGAAAGAGATATGTGCAGCTCCTATCAGGATTTGTCGGCACATTCAGGCGGTGTTGCTGGACATGTTTTGACCTGTCGAATCATCTTGATGTACCGAGATACCGAGTCTGATCGGTGTGTCTTGGGTGGAGGTCTATTCCTTCGTTGACCGTGAGAGCTTGTAATGGGCTAAGTTGGGACCCCCCTGCAGGGATTGATCTTTCGAAAGCCGTGCCCGCGGTTATGGGCAGATGGGAATTTGTTAATGTCTGGTTGTAGATAACTTGAACCCTAATTAATTAAAATGAATCAACTGAGTGTGTTGCCGTGATGGCCTCTTCTCGGCGGAGTCCGGGAAGTGGACACGGTGTTGGAGTTATGTTGGCGCAGGTTACTCTCTAGTTTCTCGCTCGTGCTTTGCCTCCTCTTCTCGCTCTCTTTTGCGAATAAGTTAGCCACCATATATGCTAGTCGCTTGCTGCAGCTCCACTTATACATTACCCCCTTCCTACCTATTAAGCTTAAATAGTCTTGATCGAGAGGGTGCGAGATTGCTGAGTCCCTGTGGCTCACAGATTACTATTACACCAGATGCAGGGACAGATGATACGGCTCCAGATGGCGCGCTCGAGCTCAAGTGGGAGTACGATGAGGACTCTCAGCTTTACTATGTGTCTTTTCCTGATGATCAGTAGTGGTGCCTATTCGGGGTTTGATTCAGGGCCTTGTCGCATGTTGGGGGTCTTTTCTATTTTGGCGCCGTAGTCGGGCCATGAGTGAATTGTATGATGGATGTTATTTATGTACTCTGATGTGACGTGGCGAGTGTAAGCCAACTATGTTATCCCCCTTTATTATTATATTACATGGGTTGTTTGTGATGATTACCCGACTTGCGACATATGCCTTCAATACGATTATGCCTCTAAGTCGTGCCTCGACACGTGGGAGATATAGTCGCATCGAGGGTGTTACAAGTTGGTATCAGAGCCAGGTTCTTCCCACCCACCCAACCCAGGCTTTCAGAACAAGACTTCGTCTCAAGCTCCAAGATCAAGTGCTCCGTACCACCGTCCGCTTTCTGAGGTCACGTGCAACAAGTGCCAACAGAAGGGTCACTACGCCAACAAGTGTTTCAACCAGAGGCGTCTTCCTCCTCCTCCTGTCAGATCGGCAAGTACAGCTGTGGTCAAGCATAATCCCAAGCACGCCAAGGTCAACTTGTTGAATGCAGCTCAGGCAGAGGATTCTTCAGATGTCATCATGGGTAACTTTCTAGTTAATTCTATTCCCGCAAGAGTTCTTTTTGACACGGGTGCATCGCATTGTTTCATGTCAAAGCCATTTTTTTACCAAGCATGAGTTCGTTTCTACTCATTTGGGTAAACAAATGGATATCGTTTCTCCTGGCAAACGATTGAGTGCAAGTCTGGAGGTGCCAGATATCACTATCACGATGGGCTATTTCAAATTTCTAGCTTCTCCAATGGTTCTTGGTAATTATGATATCGATCTTATTCTTGGGATGGACTGGCTCTCTAAGCATAAAGCTCAGCTTGATTGTGCAGCCAGGCAGATTCAACTGACTCATTCGTCTGAGGATGTAATTGTCTTTGCTGCTCGGGATAATACCATCCGATTGTTTTCTCTCAATGAGAAGGGTGAATTGGATGCTATTTCGCAGATCCCAGTCGTTTGTGAGTATCAAGACGTCTTCCCAGAAGAACTCCCAGACATGCCTCCACACCGACCGGTTGAATTTGTTATTGAACTTGAGCCCGGTACGGAACCTGTGTGCAAACGTCCCTACAAGCTCGGACCCGAAGAGTTGAAGGAGTTGAAGAAACAACTCGATGTTCAAGAAAGAATGGGTCTCATTCGGCCTAGTACTTCTCCGTGGGGTTGTGGTGTTCTTTTTGTGAAGAAGAAGGATGGAACGGACCGACTTTGTGTTGATTATCGTCCATTGAACAAGAAGACCATCAAGAACAAATATCCACTTCCCAACATCAATGAGCTATTCGAACAACTCAAGTGTGCCCAAGTATTCTCCAAGCTTGACCTTCGTATGGGTTATCATCAAATTCGCATTCGTGAGCAAGATATTCCCAAGACGGCGTTCAGAACAAGCTATGGGTCATATGAATACACTGTCATGTCTTTTGGCCTCGCCAACGCTCCTCCGACGTTCTCTCGCATGATAAACTTCATCTTCAACCCCTACACCAATGACTTCGTCTTGGTCTATCTCGACAACATTCTGGTTTTCTCGAAGAACAAGGAAGATCATGCCAAGCACTTGCGTTTGGTTCTTGACAAGCTCAGGGAACATCAGTTCTACGCCAAGTTCTCCAAGTGTGAATTTTGGCTCGATGAGGTGCTTTATCTTGGCCATATCATCTCTGCCAAGGGCATTTCCGTGGATCCTGAGAAGGTGTCTGCAATTGTTAATTGGGAACCTCCTCAGAACGTGAAGCAACTCCGTAGCTTCCTCGGTCTCGCAAGCTACTGTCGAAGATTCGTTGAAATTTTTTCCAAGATCGCGAAGCCTCTCTCAAATCTTCTTCAGAAGCACGTCGAGTACGTTTGGTCTCCGGAGTGTGATAGTGCTTTCAATGCTTTGAAAGAGAAATTGATCACTGCTCCAGTTCTGACTCCGCCTGATGAAACCAAGCCGTACAAGGTCTTTTGTGATGCCTCTCTCCAAGGTCTAGGTGCTGTACTGATGCAAGAGAAGAAAGTTGTTGCTTATACCTCTCGCCAGTTGAAGCCTAATGAGAAGAACTACCCCACTCATGATCTCGAGTTGGCGGCAGTTGTGCACGCTTTGTTGACTTGGAGACATCTTCTATTGGGAAGAAAAGTGGACATTTTCACTGATCACAAGAGTCTCAAGTACATCTTCACTCAGCCTAATCTCAACCTCAGGCAAACTCGATGGGTCGAAATGATTCAAGAGTACAATCCGAGTATCAGGTATACTCCAGGCAAGGCTAATGTGATTGCTGACGCTTTGAGCAGAAAAGCATATTGCAACAGCCTGATTCTCAAGCCTTATCAACCCGAGCTTTGTGAAGCTTTCCGCAAACTTAATCTGCAAATTGTTCCTCAAGGTTTCCTCGCCAACCTTCAAGTTTCTCCTACCTTGGAAGACCAGATTCGCCAAGCCCAGCTTCTTGATGCTATGGTGAAAAAGGTGAAGATTGGTATTGCAAAGAGTCGGTCCAAGTACAAGTGCTACCGACTTCATGACAAGGACACTCTCTTCTTCGAGGATCGAATTGTTGTGCCCAAAGGTGATCTTCGTAAAGTGATCATGAACGAGGCTCACAACTCTATCCTCTCCATCCACCCTGGGAGCACGAAGATGTATCAAGACCTGAAGCAAACTTATTGGTGGACTCGAATGAAGCGCGAGATCGCTCAATTCATAAATGAATGTGATGTCTGCAGAAGAGTGAAGGCAGAACACCAAAGGCCAGCAGGTCTCCTTCAACCTCTTGCCATTCCAGAATGGAAGTTTGACCACATTGAAATGGACTTTGTGACTGGGTTTCCAAAGTCCAAGCGTGGCAATGATGCCATATTCATTGTCATCGACAAGCTCACCAAAGTGGCTCACTTTTTGCCTATCAAAGAGTCAATCTCTGCAGCTCAATTGGCGGAACTCTATACCTCTCGAATTGTCTCTCTGCACGGTATACCCCAAGTGATATCTTCAGACCGTGGCAGCATCTTTACCTCCAAGTTTTGGGATTCTTTTCAGAAGGCCATGGGCACCAACATTCGCTTCAGCACTGCTTTCCATCCTCAAACAAGCGGTCAAGTCGAGCGTGTCAACCAGATTCTTGAAGATATGCTCAGGGCTTGTGTTATCTCCTTCGGCATGAAGTGGGAGGATTGTCTTCCTTATGCTGAATTCTCATACAACAACTGTTTTCAAGCAAGTTCGGGCAAGGCCCCATTTGAAATTCTGTATGGTAGGAAGTGCCGTACACCTCTCAACTGGTCTGAAACCGGTGAACGTCAGCTGCTGGGTAATGACCTAATCACAGAGGCAGAAGAAATGTGCAAGGTCATTCGTGATAACCTCAAAGTAGCCCAATCCCGCCAGAAGAGCTACTATGATAGTAAGCACCGTGATTTGGCTTTCCAGATCGGAGATCATGTTTACCTCCGCGTCTCTCCTATGAAAGGGACTCGTCGCTTCGGTATCAAAGGGAAGCTTGCCCCCAGATACGTCGAACCTTTCAAGATTGTCAGCAAGAGAGGCGAACTCGCCTATCAACTCGAGCTTCCTGCAAACTTTGCCAATGTTCATGATGTGTTCCATGTCTCCCAACTCCGAAAGTGCTTCAAGACGCCTGAACGCACTGTCAACTTCGAGGACATTGAGATCCAAGAAGATCTCTCCTACCGTGAGCACCCAGTTGCAATCCTTGAAGAGACTGAACGCAGAACTCGCAACAAGTCAATCAAATTTCTCAAAGTCAAGTGGTCACACCATTCCGACTGTGAAGCTACCTGGGAACGCGAGGATCACCTCCGTTCTGAGTACCCGGAGTTCTTTCAGTCCTAGATCTCGGGACGAGATCTTTTCATAGTGGTGGAGTGTTGTAACGCCCCAGATATTGCTTTCCCAATTTGTACTCCAACTCTTGCCGTTTCCGGCATTAAGTTATATTTATTTCTCGGGTTCGGGTCTTTGTCTCCGTGCGTTGTTTTCGTTTTCATGCATCTCATATCATGTCATCACGTGCATCGCATTTGCATACATGTTCGTCTCATGCATTCGAGCATTTTCCCCGTTGTCCGTTTTGCATTCCGGCGCTTCGTTCTCCTCCGGTGGCTATTTCTAGCTTTCTTTCATGTGTGGGGATTAAATATTTCCGGATTGGACCGAGACTTGCCATGCGGCCTTGGTTTACTACCGGTAGACCGCCTGTCAAGTTTCGGGTCATTTGGACTTCGTTTGATACTCCAACGGTTAACCGAGGGACCGAAAAGGCCTCGTGTGTGTTGCAGCCCAACACCCCTCCAATTTGGCCCCAAACCCAAGAACTCTGCTCCATCGTCTCGGTCGTTCGATCACGATCGCGTGGGCGAAAACCGCACCTCATTTGGACTCTCCTAGCTCCACTTATGCCTATATATAGACCCCCCTTACAAATCTCGGATCCCCTCCCCGAAACCCTAGCTTCTTCCTCCTCTCCGCCGCACCGGACGTGTCCGGACGGGCTGGACAACGTCCGGATCGCTCCCACCGCCGTCCGCAGCCAGTGGCCCGCTGCCACGTGGCATCACCGCCGCCAGGCCCGGGAGGCCCGCAACCGGCCCCTAAGCCCATCTCCCTCCGCCGCCTGCCCGCGCCCGAGGCCCTGTCGCCCCGCCGCCGCCTTCTTCCGCTCCGGCGGCCGGAGCCGCCACGCGCCGCTCGACGCCGGTGGCCGGAGTCAGCCGCCACCGCCGCCCAGTGGTCGCCGCCGCGCCGCCTGGTGGTCACCGCCCCGTCACCTTCCTCCTCCGGCCGGAGCCGCCTCCTCCGTCCTCCCCGGCGCCGCCCCGCACCCTCCGCCGGCGAGGAGCTCCGGCGAGGGTCCGGCGATCTCCTCGGTTCGCGTGCGTTCGGCTGCTGCAGTGCCCGGTGAACAGTACCCATGGTGAAACCCTAGATCTAGGGTTGACTTCTCCTTCTCCCCCCTGATTTTTATGCTATGTTTGACTGCTCATATCTTCGCATCCGTAGCTCCGTTTTGGATATATGATATATCAAAATCTTCGTCTCGACGAGTACATATTTTCATACCATTGCATCATTTGCATTTTAGTTCATCTTGATGCCAAAAATTCTGGTAGAAGGAGGCATCGTGAGTTAAATTGCAGATCCGTTAGCTCAACATTGACTTTTGTCATTTTTGCCATGATTATTGTGTGCATGATATGCCTGTGCCCCTTTGGGATAAATTGTTAAGCATTTTGTCTTCTTTCCAGAGGTGCCACCCATGCATTTTTAGAATGTGTGTGGTGTTTTGTGCAATCTTGCCAATAGGGGTACCTGAGATTGCTGATTTCAGGGACTTAGTGATTTTCACTAAGTCTGGGATGTTTTAGCTCATGATCCTATATGTCCAGCTTGCTTCCTAGTGATCCGTGCCTCTTTTGAGGATGATCAGTAAGAGTGATTTTTTATTCTTGTCGTGCTTTATCCATCCATGTCTTTGCTTGTTATGTTGGAGCACCCTAGGTTGAGTCAATCGAGCTCAACTTTTGCATCGTTGTTAATTTGGGCAGATCGTGAACTCTTGCGATTTTGCCGGTGCTATTGCTAGTGATCCATGCATGCTATGCCATTGTTCTTGCAATGTCTAGCTAGCATTTTGTGCCTTCTTTTTGGATATATGCTTGCCTTGCCATGACTTGCACCATAGTGAGTGCATCGAGCTCGTTTACATGTCTCCGTGAGTTATAATTTCAGCATGTCTCAGTTTTCACTAAGTCTGAAAACCGATTGTGTTTCATCTATGTTCGTGTGCTCGGTAGAGTATCTTGTGAACCCTTTTGGCCCCAGGTCATTGTGGGTGTTTTGTTAAGCTTGTTGAGTAGCTCCATGCCATGCTCTTACTTGTCATGTTCAGGTTATGTTTCATGTTGTTTTGCTGCTCCGAAGAGAGCATCGTGGTCTGAAATTCCAGACTAGCGTTAATTTCGCTAAGTCTGAAATCTGTTTTCCTTATTCAGTTTTGCCATTCTTGTTTGAACCCCTTAACGGATGAATTTGCCTATGGCTCAGTCCTAGTGATTTGTTAATCATCTTGTGTACATCCCTGCCATGAAATTTGTTTTCATGTTTGGTGGCTGTAGCATGTTCATTTCGTTGCATATAGGAGCCTACTTGCTGTATATCGCAGATCGGTTCGCTTCGTAAAACACTTGCCATTTCCAAACCGTAGCTCCGATTCATATGATCTTTATATCGTTTTCAGGGGATTTCTTCCCCTCTATCCAGTGGCACACTTGGTTTTCTATGTTGAGGCCAGTTTCATGCATTTCCTGTCACGTCTTGCATTTTGCATCCCGCGTCGCATCCCGCATAGCATACCATCTTTGCATCTTATTGGTTGCCCTTGCACGTGGTTGATTGTATCCTTGTTTCTTGTTTGTGTTGTTGGGTAGAGACGGGAGACGAGTTCGCTAACGAGGAGCCCGTTGAGTTTGCTTTTGAGGATCCAGCCAACTCTGACAACTGTGCAGGCAAGATGATCATACCCTCGAAATCACTACTATCTTTGCTATGCTAGTTTGCTCGCTCTTTTGCTTTGCCAATGCTATGATTCCTACCACTTGCTTGTCAGCCTCCCAATTTCCATGATTGAGCCTCTAACCCACCTTTGTCCTAGCAAACCGTTGATTGGCTATGTTACCGCTTTGCTCAGCCCCCTTCTTATAGCGTTGCTAGTTGCAGGTGAAGATTGGGGCCGTTCCTTGTTGGAAAATTTATTTACTTGTTGGGATATCATTATATTTCTAAGTTATCTTAATGCATCTATATACTTGGTAAAGGGTGGAAGGCTCGGCCTCTCGCCTAGTGTTTTGTTCCACTCTTGCCGCCCTAGTTTCCGTCATATCGGTGTTATGTTCCCGGATTGTTGCGTCCCTTACGCGGTTGCGCTATAATGGGAACCCCTTGATAGTTCGCCTTGATTAAAGCTTTTCCAGCAATGCCCAACATTGGTTTTACCATTTGCCACCTAGCCTCTTTTTCCCTTGGGTTTTCGGAGCCCGAGGGTCATCTTATTTTAACCCCCCCGGGCCAGTGCTCCTCTGAGTGTTGGTCCGAACCAGGCAGCCTGTGGGGCCACCTCGGGGAAACTCGAGGGTTGGTTTTACTCGTAGCTTGACCTATCCGAGCGTGCCCTGAGAAAGAGATATGTGCAGCTCCTATCGGGATTTCTCGGCACATTCGGGCGGTGTTGCTGGACTTGTTTTGACCTGTCGAATCATCTTGTTGTACCGAGATACCGAGTCTGATCGGTGTGTCTTGGGTGGAGGTCTATTCCTTCGTTGACCGTGAGAGCTTGTTATGGGCTAAGTTGGGACCCCCCTGCAGGGATTGATCTTTCGAAAGCCGTGCCCGCGGTTATGGGCAGATGGGAATTTGTTAATGCCCGATTGTAGATAACTTGAACCTTAATTAATGAAAATGAATCAACTGAGTGTGTTGCCGTGATGGCCTCTTCTCGGCGGAGTCCGGGAAGTGGACACGGTGTTGGAGTTATGTTTGCGCAGGTTGCTCTCTAGTTTCTCGCTCGTGCCTTGCCTCCTCTTCTCGCTCTCTTTTGCGAATAAGTTAGCCACCATATATGCTAGTCGCTTGCTGCAGCTCCACTTATACATTACCCCCTTCCTACCTATTAAGCTTAAATAGTCTTGATCGTGAGGGTGCGAGATTGCTGAGTCCCTGTGGCTCACAGATTACTATTACACCAGATGCAGGGACAGATGATACAGCTCCAGATGGCACGCTCGAGCTCAAGTGGGAGTACGACGAGGACTCTCAGCATTACTATGTGTCTTTTCCAGATGATCAGTAGTGGTGCCTATTCGGGGTTAGATTCAGGGCCTTGTCGCATGTTGGGGGTCTTTTCTATTTTGGCGCCGTAGTCGGGCCATGAGTGATTTGTATGATGAATGTTATTTATGTACTTTGATGTGATGTGGCGAGTGTAAGCCAACTATGTTATTCCCCTTTATATTATTTATGTACATGGGATGTGTGATGATTTCCCGACTTGCGACATTGCTTTCAATGCGCCTATGCCTCTAAGTCGTGCCTCGACACGTGGGAGATATAGTCGCATCGAGGGCGTTACAAGTTAGTATTAGAGCCTTCCCCGACCTTAGGAGCCCCCATTACTTGATCGTTTTTAGCAGCCGAGTTGTGTCTAGAAAAATGTTTTGAGTCCTTAGGAATTATATATCGGAGAGTTTAGGAATTCTTTTTTACTTCCCAGTCTCCTCATCGCTCTGGTAAGGCATCCTGACGTATAGTTTTGACTCTTCTCTTCTCAAATTTCACAAAAAAAAATTTAGGATCACGCGAGTATCTTGGATTTGTTTCGATGACTTATGATGAGAATACTGTCTTGGTGCCTCCTGTCAGGGGTTTAGTGGAAGTGTCCCGGGGAGTTGAGCTCTGAGGTGTTGTCATCATAATTTTATCGTTGCAATTCTGGTATACTTGAGATATGTGCGCGACATCGAAAATCTCCTTTATGCAGTTCGTTGGTGAGATAACCTCGACGCCACCCAGTACTGGGGCGGGAGTTCGGGAGTATCGCCATAACTTGTATAACGGATGCTTTTCGAAGGTTGAGGTAGATGGTTTCCGAAGGTTTCTTGGTTATGTGTTGAAGGATGGATACAGCTGGATGTAGGATTTGCTAGCTTGGGTGAGATATTATTGCTTCCCCTGTATCCCCAACACCTGATTGCATAACCGGAAAGTTTCGGGAGTTTCATAGGTGGGAATTCAAGTAGCTCTTAGGATATCTTTCCAACAGATGTATGATATGAAATTGGGGTTCGACGTCTAGTGGTTCGCCTATTCACGGTCGATTTTATAGTGGTCTCGTTGTGTCTTAAAGAGTCCTTAGCTATGCTGACTCGGGGACGCTTCGTATGTCATGTGCACTGCCTTGTACATGATGGTGCTGTACGATCGAGCCCGTGTAGGTCCCACCACGAAAACCTCGGACGGAATTTCTATCATATATTTGTTCCGGCTTATTCCGCAAGCCAAACCTTGGTTTTATTTCGAGTTGTGGTATTCGTTTTGCTTCGACGTCCTATGTTGATTCCATCCCTCGTTGATGTACCCATTCTACCTGATTCTTCGTGGCTTCGCAATTTAGGAATATGTGACCACTTCAAGAGAAGTGCATTCGTTCATTTTGTTCGGATGTGAAGACTTTATGTTGCAATTTTCATTCTGTTGGATTCACTTTCAATATTTCTCTATTTGTGTGCTAATGGTGGTCAACCTCTTCAGGATGGCTCCTCCAACGCGCACGACTCTGAACCCTGATCCGCCACCACCTCCACCGCCTCCGGAGGCTTGGCAAGCTGTGATGGCCGCAACTAATGCAAATACACAGTTGATCATGCAAATCCTCCAAGAGCGGAATCAAGGCAGTCAAGGGAATCAAGGCAACAATCAAAACCATTTTGCATCTCTGAACCAGTTCCTCGCAAATGGTCCAAAGACGTTCAGCAACTGTGTTGAGGCTACCGATGCTGACGATTGGCTAGTCGATCTGGGCAAGCATTTTGAATGCAGCAATGTCAGATCTGAAGATTTCGTCAAGTTCGCTTCTTTCCAGCTCAAAGATCAGGCCGCAGAGTGGTTCCAGCAGTACCAGGATTCCAGAGGTGGACGTTTGATCACTTGGGATGATTTCCGTCGTGATTTCCGAGCTCATCACATTCCTCAAAGTGTGACTGAAAGAAAACGTGAGGAATTCCGCAATCTGAAGCAAGGCTCTTTATCTGTCTATGACTACAACAAGTTGTTCCAGAAGCTCGCCCGTTTTGCCAAGCAGGATGTTCCTGATGAGAAGAGCATGATCTATCAGTTCAGGGGTGGTCTCCATGAAGAAATTCAGCTCGCTCTTGTCCTCTTCGAGCCGTTGAGATACGATGAGTTCTACAACATGGCACTGAAGCAAGAGGCTGCTCAGTTGAGGTGTGAGGCTTCCAGGAAGCGAGTTAGAGACACTACGCCTTCTTCCTCTACTCAAGTGGCCAAGCAGCAGAAGTATTGGCTTCCTCCTCCTCTGTTCCGTCAGCCGTATCAGCAGAAGAGCAAAGGTGGCAGTGGTTCATCCCACCCACCCAACCCAGGCTTTCAGAACAAGACTTCGTCTCAAGCTCCAAGATCAAGTGCTCCGTACCACCGTCCGCTTTCGGAGGTCACGTGCAACAAGTGCCAACAGAAGGGTCACTACGCCAACAAGTGTTTCAACCAGAGGCGTCTTCCTCCTCCTCCTCCTGTCAGATCGGCAAGTACAGCTGTGGTAAAGCATAATCCCAAGCACGCCAAGGTCAACTTGCTGAATGCAGCTCAGGCAGAGGATTCTTCAGATGTCATCATGGGTAACTTTCCAGTTAATTCTATTCCCGCAAGAGTTCTTTTTGACACGGGTGCATCGCATTGTTTCATGTCAAAGCCATTTTTTACCAAGCATGAGTTCGTTTCTTCTCATTTGGGTAAACAAATGGATATCGTTTCTCCAGGCAAACGATTGAGTGCAAGTCTGGAGGTGCCAGATGTCACTATCACGATGGGCGATTTCAAGTTTCTAGCTTCTCCAATGGTTGTTGGTAATTCTGATATCGATCTTATTCTTGGGATGGACTGGCTCTCTAAGCATAAAGCTCAGCTTGATTGTGCAGCCAGGCAGATTCAACTGACTCATTCGTCTGAGGATGTCATTGTCTTTGCTGCTCGTGATAATACCATCCGGTTGTTTTCTCTCAATGAGAAGGGTGAATTGGATGCTATTTCGCAGATTCCAGTTGTTTGTGAGTATCAAGACGTCTTCCTAGAAGAACTTCCAGGCATGCCTCCGCACCGGCCGGTTGAATTTGTTATTGAACTTGAGCCCGGTATGGAACCGGTGTGCAAATGTCCCTACAAGCTCGGCCCCGAAGAGTTGAAGGAGTTGAAGAAACAACTCGATGTTCAAGAAAGAATGGGTCTCATTCGGCCTAGTACTTCTCTGTGGGGTTGTGGTGTTCTTTTTGTGAAGAATAAGGATGGAACGGACCGACTTTGTGTTGATTATCGTCCATTGAACAAGAAGACCATCAAGAACAAATACCCACTTCCCAACATCAATGAGCTGTTTGAACAACTCAAGGGTGCCCAGGTATTCTCCAAGCTTGACCTCCGTATGGGTTATCATCAAATTCGCATTTGTGAGCAAGATATTCCCAAGACGGCGTTCAGAATAAGCTATGGGTCTTATGAATACACTGTCATGTCTTTTGGCCTCGCCAACGCTCCTCCGACATTCTCTCGCATGATGAACTTCATCTTGAACCCCTACACCAATGACTTCGTTTTGGTCTATCTCGAGGACATTCTGGTTTTCTCGAAGAACAAGGAAAATCATGCCAAGCACTTGCGTTTGGTTCTTGACAAGCTCAGGGAACATGAGTTCTATGCCAAGTTCTCCAAGTGTGAATTTTGGCTCGATGAGGTGCTTTATCTTGGGCATATCATCTCCGCCAAGGGCATTTCCGTGGATCCTGAGAAGGTGTCTGCAATTGTTAATTGGGAACCTCCTCAGAACGTGAAGCAACTCCGTAGCTTTCTCGGTCTTGCAAGCTACTGCCGAAGATTCGTTGAAAACTTTTCCAAGATCGCGAAGCCTCTCTCCAATCTTCTCCAGAAGCACGTCAAGTACGTTTGGTCTCCGGAGTGTGATATTGCTTTCAACTCTTTGAAAGAGAAGTTGATCACTGCTCCAGTTCTGACTCCGACTGATGAAACCAAGCCGTACGAGGTCTTTTGTGATGCCTCTCTCCAAGGTCTCGGTGCTGTACTGATGCAAGAAAAGAAAGTTGTTGCTTATACCTCTCGCCAGTTGAAACCTAATGAGAAGAACTACCCCACTCATGATCTCGAGTTGGCGGCAGTTGTGCATGCTTTGTTGACTTGGAGACATCTTCTCTTGGGAAGAAAAGTTGACATTTTCACTGATCACAAGAGTCTCAAGTACATCTTCACCCAGCCTAATCTCAACCTCAGGAAGACTCGATGGGTCGAAATGATTCAAGAGTACAATCCGAGTATCGAGTATACTCTAGGCAATGCTAATGTGATTGCTGACGCTTTGAGCAGAAAAGCATATTGCAAAAGTCTGATTCTCAAGCCTTATCAACCCGAGCTTTGTGAAGCTTTCCGAAAACTTAATTTGCAAATTGTTGCTCAAGGTTTCCTCGCCAACCTTCAAGTCGCTCCTATCTTGGAAGACCAGATTCGCCAAGCCCAGCTTCTTGATGCTATGGTGAAAAAGGTGAAGATTGGTATTGCAAAGAGTCAGTCCAAGTACAAGTGCTACCGACTTGATGACAAGGACACTCTCTTCTTCGAGGATCGAATTGTTGTGCCCAAAGGTGAATTTTGCAAAGTGATCATGAACGAGGCTCACAACTCTCTCCTCTCCATCCACCCTGGGAGCACGAAGATGTATCAGTATCTAAAGCAAACTTATTGGTGGACTCGAATGAAGCGCGAGATCGCTCAATTCGTGAATGAATGTGATGTCTGCAGAAGAGTGAAGGCAGAACACCAAAGGCCAGCAGGTCTCCTCCAACCTCTTGCCATTCCAGAATGGAAGTTTGACCACATTGAAATGGACTACGTTACTGGGTTTCCAAAGTCCAAGCGTGGCAATGATGCTATATTCGTTGTCATCGACAAGCTCACCAAAGTGGCTCATTTTCTGCCTATCAAAGAGTCAATCACTGCAGCTCAATTGGCGGAACTCTATACCTCTCGAATTGTCTCTCTGCACGGTATTCCTCAAGTGATATCTTCAGACCATGGCAGCATCTTTACCTCCAAGTTTTGGGATTCTTTTCCAAAGGCCATGGGCACCAACATTCGCTTCAACACTGCTTTCCATCCTCAAACAAGCGGTCAAGTTGAGCGTGTCAACCAGATTCTTGAAGATATGCTCAGGGCTTGTGTTATCTCCTTCGGCATGAAGTGGGAGGATTGTCTTCCTTATGCTGAATTCTCATACAACAACAGTTTTCAAGCAAGTTCGGGCAAGGCCCCATTTGAAATTCTGTATGGTAGGAAATGCCGTACACCTCTCAACTAGTCTGAAACCGGTGAACGTCAGCTGCTGGGTAATGACCTGATCAAAGAGGCAGAAGAAATGTGCAAGGTCATTCGTGATAACCTCAAAGCAGCCCAATCCCGCCAGAAGAGCTACTATAATAGTAAGCACCGTGATTTGGCTTTCGAGATCGGAGATCTTGTCTACCTCCGCGTCTCTCCTATGAAAGGGACTCGTCGCTTCGGTATCAAAGGGAAGCTTGCCCCCAGATACGTCGGACCTTTCAAGATTGTCAGCAAGAGAGGCGACCCCGCCTATCAACTCGAGCTTCCTTCAAACTTTGCCAATGTTCATGATGTGTTCCATGTCTCCCAACTCCGAAAGTGCTTCAAGACGCCTGAACGCACCGTCAACTTCGAGGACATTGAGCTCCAAGAAGATCTCTCCTACCGTGAGCACCCAGTTGCAATCCTCGAAGAGACTGAACGCAGAACTCGCAACAAGTCAATCAAATTTCTCAAAGTCAAGTGGTCACACCATTCCGACTGTGAAGCTACCTGGGAACGCGAGGATCAGCTCCGTTCTGGGTACCCGGAGTTCTTTCAGTCCTAGATCTCGGGATGAGATCTTTTCGTAGTTGTGGAGTGTTGTAACGCCCCAGATATTACTTTCCCAATTTGTACTCCAACTCTTGCCGTTTCCGGCATTAAGTTATATTTGTTCCTCAGGTTCGGGTCTTTGTCTTTGTGTGTTGTTTTCGTTTTTGTGCATCTCATATCATGTCATCACGTGCATTGCATTTGCATACATGTTCATCTCATGCATTCGAGAATTTTCCCCGTTGTCCGTTTTGCATTCCGGCGCTTTGTTCTCCTCCGGTGGCCATTTCTAGCTTTCTTTCGTGTGTGGGGATTAAACATTTCCGGATTGGACCGAGACTTGCCATGCGGCCTTGGTTTACTACCGGTAGACCGCCTGTCAAGTTTTGGGTCATTTGGACTTCGTTTGATACTCCAACGGTTAACCGAGGGACCGAAAAGGCCTCGTGTGTGTTGCAGCCCAACACCCCTCCAATTTGGCCCAAAACCCACCAAACTCTGCTCCATCGTCTCGGTCGTTCGATCACGATCGCGTGGGCGAAAACCGCACCTCATTTGGATTCTCCTAGCTCCCTCTATGCCTATTTAAAGACCCCCCGTTTTCGGGTCGTCTTCCACCTCCGAAACCCTAAGAAATCCCCGCGCCGAGCCGGACACGTCCGACCTGGCCGGACAAATCGCGCCGCCGCCCCGCACCAGTGGCAGGCCGCCACGTGGCCGCGTCCGCCGCCGCCGCCATCCGGCCCGGGAGGCCCATCGCCGGCCCCTGCGGGCCCGAGCGCCCCGCGCCCCGCGCCTCCACAGCACCACCGCCTCTCCCAAGTCCGGCGCCGCTCGCCCGGCCGGCCGCCGCCCTCCTCCTCGTCGGCGCCCCGCTGCCGCACCAACCACCGCCGCGCCGCGCGCCCCTCGCCCGCGCGCCTGCGCCCCGAGGTCCCCGTCGGCCGCTGCCGCTACCTCCGCCGCCGGATCCGGCCGGGGCTGGCCGGATCTACCTCTCCGGCGTCTTCCCCGACAACTCCGGCGAGCTTCTCCGGCCGACCTCGGTTCACGCGCGTGAACAGTGTTCTGGATCTGGATCTAGATCCGGTTGACCTCTCCCCGAAACCCTAATCTCCATATTTTTATGCATTTTTTGACTGCTCATATCTCCGCATCCGTAGCTTCGTTTTGGACGTATAATATATCAAAATCTTCGTCTCGACGAGTACATCATTTCATTCCATTTCATCATTTGCATTTGAGTTCATATTGATGCCCAAAACGGTGTTAGAAGGAGGCATCATGAGTTAAACTGCAGATCCGTTAGCTCATCATTGACTTTTGTCATTTTTGCCATGATTAATGTGTGCATGATATGCCTGTGCCCCTTTGGGATGAATTGTTAAGCATTTTGTCTTCTTTACAGAGGTGCCACCCATGCATTTTTTAGGATGTGTGTGGTGTCTTGTGCAAGCTTGCAAAGAGGGGTACCTGAGTTTGCTGATTTCAGGTACTTAGTGAATTTCACTAAGTCTGGGATGTTTTAGCTCATGATGCTATATGTCCAGCTTGTTTCCTAGTGATCCGTGCCTCTTTTGAGGATGATCAGTAAGAGTGATTTGTTATGCTTGTTGTGCTTTATCCATCCATGTCTTTTCTTGTTATGTTGGAGCAGCCTAGGTTGAGTCAATCGAGCTCAACTTTTGCATACTTGTTAATTTGGGCAGATCGTGAACTCTTTTGCGATTTTGCCGGTGCTATTGCTAGTGATCCATGCATGCTATGCAATTGTTCTTGCCATTTCTAGCTAGAATTTTGTGCCTTCTTTTTGGATATATGCTTTCCTTGCCATGACTTGCACCATAGTGAGTGCATCGAGCTCGTTTACATGCCTCCGTGAGTTCTAATTTCAGCATGTCTCAGTTTTCACTAAGTCTGAAAACCGATTGTGTTTCATCTATGTTCGTGTGCTCGGTAGAGTATTTTGTGAACCCTTTTGGCCCCAGGTCATTTTGGGTGTTTTGTTAAGCTTGTTGAGTAGCTCCATGCCATGCTCTTACTTGTCATGTTCATGTTATGTTTCATGTTGTTTTTCTGCTCCGAAGAGAGCATCGTGGTCTGAAATTCCAGACTAGCGTTAATTTCGCTAAGTCTGAAATCTGTTTTGCTTATTCAGTTTTGCCATGCTTGTTTGAACCCCTTAACGGATGAATTTGCCTATGGCTCAGTCCTAGCGATTTGTTAATCATCTTGTGTACATCCCTGCTATGCAATTTGTTTTCATGTTTGGTGGCTGTAGCATGTTCATTTCGTTGCATTTAGGAGCCTACTTGCTGTATATCGCAGATCGGTTCGTTTCGTAAAACGCTTGCCATTTTCAAACCATAGCTCCGATTCCTATGATCTTTATATCATTTTCAGGGGATTTCTTCCCCTCTATCGATTGGCACACTTGGTTTTCCAAGTTGAGTCCAGGTTCATGCATTTCCTGTCACGCCTTGCATTTTGCATCCCGCATCGCATCCCGCATAGCATACCATCTTTGCATCTTATTGGTTGCCCTTGCACGTGGTTGATTGTATCCTTGTTGCTTGTTTGTGTTGTTGGGTAGAGCCGGGAGACGAGTTCGCTAACGAGGAGCCCGTTGAGATTGCTTTTGAGGATCCAGCCAACTCTGACAACTGTGCAGGCAAGATGATCATACCGTCGAAATCACTACTATCTTTGCTATGCTAGTTTGCTCGCTCTTTTGCTTTGACAATGCTACGATGCCTACCACTTTCTTGTCAGCCTCCAAATTGCCATGATTTAGCCTCTAACCCACCATTGTCCTAGCAAACCGTTGATTGGCTATGTTACCGCTTTGCTCAGCCCCCTTCTTATAGCGTTGCTAGTTGCAGGTGAAGATTGGAGCCGTTCCTTGTTGGAACATTTATTTACTTGTTGGGATATCATTATATTGCTAAGTTATCTTAATGCATATATATACTTGGTAAAGGGTGGAAGGCTCGGCCTCTCGCCTAGTGTTTTGTTCCACTCTTGCCGCCCTAGTTTCCGTCATATCGGTGTTATGTTCCCGGATTGTTGCCTCCCTTACGCGGTTGGGCTATAATGGGAACCCCTTGATAGTTCGCCTTGATTAAAGCTTTTCCAGCAATGCCCAACATTGGTTTTACCATTTTCCACCTAGCCTCGTTTTCCCTTGGGTTTCCGGAGCCCGAGGGTCATCTTATTTTAACCCCCCGGGCCAGTGCTCCTCTGAGTGTTGGTCCGAACCAGGCAGCCTGCGGGGCCACCTCGGGGAAACTCGAGGGTTGGTTTTACTCGTAGCTTGACCAATCCGAGCTTGCCCTGAGAAAGAGATATGTGCAGCTCCTATAGGGATTTCTCGGCACATTCGTGCGGTGTTGCTGGACTTGTTTTGACCTGTCGAATCATCTTGTTGTACCGAGATACCGAGTCTGATCGATGTGTCTTGGGTGGAGGTCTATTCCTTCATTGACCGTGAGAGCTTGTTATGGGCTAAGTTGGGACCCCCCTGCAAGGATTGATCTTTCGAAAGCCGTGCCCGCGGTTATGGGCAGATGGGAATTTGTTAATGTCCGGTTGTAGATAACTTGAACCTTAATTAATGAAAATGAATCAACTCAGTGTGTTGCCATGATGGCCTCTTCTCGGCGGAGTCCGGGAAGTGGACACGATGTTGGAGTTGTGTTTGCGCAGGTTGCTCTCGAGTTTCTCGCTTGTGCCTTGCCTCCTCTTCTCGCTCTCTTTTGCGAATAAGTTAGCCACCATATATGCTAGTCGCTTGCTGCAGCTCCACTTATACATTACCCCCTTCCTACCTATTAAGCTTAAATAGTCTTGATCGCGAGGGTGCGAGATTGCTGAGACCCTGTGGCTCACAGATTACTATTACACCAGATGCAGGGACAGATGATACAGCTCCAGATGGCGCGCTCGAGCTCAAGTGGGAGTACGACGAGGACTCTCAGCGTTACTATGTGTCTTTTCCTGATGATCAGTAGTGGTGCCTATTCGGGGTTAGATTCAGGGCCTTGTCGCATGTTGGGGGTCTTTTCTATTTTGGCGCCGTAGTCGGGCCATGAGTGATTTGTATGATGAATGTTATTTATGTACTTTGATGTGACGTGGCGAGTGTAAGCCAACTATGTTATTCCCCTTTATATTATTTATGTACATGGGATGTGTGATGATTTCCCGACTTGCGACATTGCTTTCAATGCGCCTATGCCTCTAAGTCGTGCCTCGACACGTGGGAGATATAGTCGCATCAAGGGCGTTACACCCGAGACGGTGGAGGGCTTCGGAAAACGCCCTCAGGCGACCAAAACGACGGCGGAGATGTGCTACGCGATGCGGGGAGCGAGCCGCATCGTTTGGTGGTGGTAGTTGGGCTCGGGGTGGCCGGAAACGACGCCGGCGATGACCTTGGCGGTCGCCGGAGTTCGGGCGCGGTTGAATCCGACGCTACGGGGCACGGTGAGGCGCGGGGAGTGGTGCATTAGGTTCCTGGGACTGCGCTGATCACGGTGGTGTGCCTGGCTTCAAGCCACGGTGGCCCTGGCCATGACGGCGACGAGGCACGGCGCCGGCGAGCTTCGGCCGTGGTGGAAATCGGAGCTACAGGGCGCAAACGAGCAAGGGGAAGGTGGGGATCGAAGGAGGGGCTCACGGGGAGTGCAGCGTTATTCTCACCGGGCTCGGGGACGAGCTGAGGAAGAATTGAGGTCGCCGGCGATCTCGGATGCCCGAGGTTGAAGACGAGGGCGAAGGCGGCGTTGCATGGCTTCCGGCGAAGCGTGGCTCGGTGGGGAGGACGAGGGAGACGAGGCGAAGCTGATGGACTCGTCGGAGGGGAGAGGGGAGGTCTCTGGCGGCGGCTACGGCGGTCGGCGGCGAGGGGCGCGCTCGGCCATCGCGGGAGAGAAAGAGGGGGACGAGGGGGAGAGTGAGAGAGGACGAGAGGGAGACGAGGGGGGGTCGCGTGGCACTTCAGGGTGTCTCTCGGCATCGGCAGAAGCAGGAGGTGGCCGGCGCGTGGCCGGCACGCGGCGAGCACGCGCCCCTGCCTCCTAGCGCGAGGTAGGGGGTGACTGGCGCTGGCTAGTCGGCTGGGCCAAGCCAGGTAAGGCCCAAGTGGGCTTCTTTTCCCTTTTTTTTCATTTTGTTTTCTTTTTCTATTTTTCTGTAGCTTTAGGGCTTTATTTAAAATACCTAGGCACTTTCTAAAATCCTAAAAATAATTGTGGGCTCTGCTGGAAATATTCCTAACAGCAAACATTTATTTCCAGAATTATTTGAGCATTTGAATTATTTTATAGCATTTAAATGCCCAAATTCAAATATTTATGATTTAAATCAGTGACCTTTTGTTGACCTAGAAAAATGTGCACCTATTTTACCAGAGGCTCTAACCCAAGGCAAAGAGGGTGAACATTTTAGAATGGCATTTCAGGTTCATTGAAATTATTTTTAGTAAACCCTAGTTGATTTTAGGGGGGGTGCTGGGAGTTCTGCCTTCCCCATTTCAAGTTTCTGATGAAAGTAAACATGATGCACACTCAAATGCATGGACTAGCTAGGGTGTGACAACTCACCCCCACTCAAAAGAATCTCGTCTCGAGATTTAGGATCCTCTGAAGAGAAGGTGGGGTACTCAAGTCAAAGACGATCCTCCCTTTCCCAAGTGGCTTCTTCCTCGGAATGGTGTGACCATTGAACCTTGAGAAACTTGATATTATGACGTCGAGTGGTACGCTCGGCTTGATCCAGGATACGAACGGGATATTCCCGATAAGAGAGGTTATCTTGTAAATCAAGCGTTTCATGGTCCACTCTACGGATAGGATCCGCGAAGCAACGCCTGAGTTGCGAAACGTGGAAGACATCGTGAACTCTGGAAAGATGCGGAGGTAGTTCCAATTGGTAGGCAACTTCTCCTCGTTTGGCAAGAATGCGAAAGGGTCCAATGTAACGAGGAGCCAATTTGCCTTTGATACCGAAACGATGGGTTCCCTTTAACGGAGTAACCCGAAGGTAAGCCTTCTCGTCAACTTCAAAGGTCATAGGCTTATGTTTACGATCATATTGACTCTTTTGGCGAGATTGGGCTGTTTTCAATTTCTCACGAATAACGCGAACCTGCTCTTCGGCTTCCTAAATCATATCTGGGCCAAAGAGTTGTCTTTCCCCGGTTTCTGACCAGCTAAGAGGTGTTCGACATTTTCGTCCATAAAGAACTTCGAAAGGAGCTTTGCCCAAACTAGCTTGATAACTATTGTTATAAGCAAACTCCGCGAATGGAAGGCATTTCTCCCAACTCATTCCGAACGAGATAACAGAAGCTCGGAGCATATCTTCCAGAATTTGATTGACTCGCTCTACTTGACAACTTGATTAAGGATGGAAGGCGGTGCTAAAGGAGAGATGAGTTCCCATAGCATTTTGGAAACTTTCCCAAAATCGAGAGGTGAAGAGACTCCCACGGTCTGAGTTAATTTCCAATGGAACACCATGAAGAGACACTATTCGGGAGATGTATAAGTCAGCTAGCTGTCTAGCGGTGATACTCTCACGAACAGGTAGAAAGTGGGCTACTTTGGAAAGATGGTCGATCACGACGAAGATGGCATTATTCCCTCTCTTGGTCTGGGAAACCCAGTGATGAAATCCATACTAATTTTATCCCATTTCCATTCAGGAATAGCCAAAGGTTGAAGGGTTCCAGTAGGCCGTTGATGCTCTGCTTTAACACGACGACAAACGTCGCAATTAGCAATGTATTGAGCGATTTCTCTCTTCATCCTAGTCCACCAAAACCTCTGGCGTAGGTCTTGATACATTTTAGTACTACCGGGATGAATGGTGAGAGGGGATTCATGAGCTTCCTTAAGGATCAGCTGGCGTAGATGTTGTTTCTTGGGAACCACCAGACGGTTCTCAAAGAAGATAGCACCTCGCTCATCCATGGAGAAACATTTAGCAACTCCGCTAGAAATGTTTTCCTTAATCCGGGATATGCCCTTGTCATACCGCTGGGCGGTTATGATTTGATCCATAAGGGTAGGTTTCGCCACCAGGGTGGATAGGAATCCTCGAGGAATAATGTGAAGATTTAGCTTACGAAATTCCTCATGGAGAAGTGGTTGACTTTGTTGTAACATCAGGTTGTTACAATAGGACTTACGGCTTAGCGCATCAGCCATGACATTGGCTTTGCCCGGGGGTGTAAGTTATTCCTAAGTCGTAATCCGAGATCAACTCGACCCAACGTCTTTGCCTGAGATTCAAATCTGGTTGGGTGAAGATATATTTCAAGCTTTGGTGATCGGTGAAGATCTCGCAACAATTACCGAGAAGGTAATGTCGCCAAGTTTTAAGTGCATGGACTACAGCTGCAAGCTCTAGATCATGTGTAGGATAATTCTCCTCATGTGGGTGTAATTGCCGTGAAGCATAGGCAATTACCTGACGATCTTGCATGAGTATGCAACCTAGTCCTTGTCACGAGGCGTCGCAATAGATAATAAAGTCCTTGGAGAAGTCTGGTGGTACCAGTATGGGGGCAGATGTCAGGCGTCTTTTCAGTTCCTGAAAACTGACCTCGCACTTTGGAGTCCACTCGAACTTTTTATCTTTCTTGAGGAGTTCAGTTAGAGGTTTAGCAACCTTAGAGAAATTTTCGACGAAGCGGCGACAATAGCTCGCTAGGCCAAGGAAACTCCGAACTTGCTTGACCATTTCAGGTGGAGTCCAATCAAGGGCGGCTTGAACTCGCTCAGGATTGACAGCAATACCCTTGCCAGAGATTACATGGCCTAGATAGGTCACTTCTGGCAACCAAAATTCACACTTGGAGAATTTGGCATAAAGGCGATGCTCTCGAAGTTTCATGAATACCAGCCTTAGATGTTCGGCATGTTCCTCCTCATTCTTGGAGTAGATGAGTATGTCAGCGAGGTATACTACGGCGAATTTGTCCAAGTACTACATGAAAACCGAGTTCATTAACCGGGAGAAGGTGGCCGGGGCATTGGTTAAACCGAAGGACATAACGGTGTACTCGTATTGGCCATAACAAGTAACAAAGGCCGTTTTGGGAATGTCCCCGTTTCTGATTTTGATTTGATGGTAACCCAACCTCAAATCCATCTTGGAGAATACTGAGGATCTAGCGAGCTGATCATACAGATCGTTGATCCTGGGAAGCGGGTATTTGTTCTTGATGGTGACCAAGTTGACGGGTCGGTAATCCACGACCATTTGATATGTTCCATCCTTCTTTTTGACGAAGAGGACGGGGCAAGCCCAAGGAGAGGAACTAGGACGGATGAACCCCTTGTTCAAGGACTCATCGAGTTGGTTCTTAAGCTCGGCTAGTTCTAAGGGTGCCATCTTGTAGGGTCTTCTAGAAATTGGAACGGTTCCTGGAACAAGGTCTATCACAAACTCGACATCCCTGTCAGGTGGAACACCTGGCAGTTCTTCTGGAAACACATCCGGAAAGTCTCGGACTACCGGAACATCCTCAAGGTCTGGAAGAGGGTTGGCATTTAGGGCGTAAAGCTGGCGCTTGGCCACTCGAGTTAAGACATTGACTGTCTTGCCCGAGGGGTGAGTAAGTTGAACGGTTCTAGTGGCACAGTCAATCTTAGCATAATGAGATGACATCCAGTCCATACCCAAGATGATGTTTATGTCGGAGGACTTGAGAGCTATTAAAGATGCAAGGAAGACAAGTCTATCGACAAGAATTTCGTTCCCATGGCTTACCCTAGACGTTTGCCATCTAGAGACAGGGGTTTGAATTTCCATGGTAGAGGGCATGTCACAGAATGTCGTGTTATGCAATCAAGCATAATTCTCGGATATGAATGAATGAGATGCTCCAGTATCGAAAAGAACAGATGCCTGATGGCAGTTAACAAGGAGCGTACCAAGGACGATGTTAGGATCCTCATGAGCCTCCTTGGCTGAAACATAATTGACATGGCCACGTGCAGTGGTGGCCGGCTTGGCGTAGAACGTCTTTCCCGCGGGCTTACCACGGCCAACGGACTTTCCAGTTTGATTGGGGTTGTTGTTCTGGGGACACTCCCGGCTATAGTGACCCGGCTCACGACACTTGAAGCATGTTACCACATTGGGGCGTGGAGCAGCATTAGCAGCGGGGCCACCATAGGGCTTGGGCGGTGTGAATTGCTGGTTGGGACGAGGCGCCTCAAAGGATGGCCTCGAGATGAATCTGGGTGGCAGTGCCGTGCTTGGGATCCACACCAGGCGCTTTTGAGCTCCGGAGCCGGATGAAGAGCCAAAATCACGGGAGTGCTTCCGTGAAGCGTCATAATCAGTCTAGCCTGTCTCAGCACTGATGGCTTTATTGACCAACTTCTGAAAAGATGTGCACTCGTGCAGACGGAGATCGCGGCGATGCTCAGGGCTAAGTCCCTTGCGGAACCTTGCCTGCTTCTTGGCGTCGGTAGAAACCTCTTCAGGGGCATAACGCGCCAGATTCCCAAATTCACGACTGTAAGCATCCATAGTCAGTCTTCCTTGGGTGAAGTTGCAGAACTCCTCCCTCTTGCGATCCATGAGACCTTCCGGAATGTGATGCTCATGGAAAGCCTCACTGAATTCAGCCCAAGTAGTGATTTGACCGACCGGGCGCATAGCTTCGAAGTTTTCCCACCAATGGCTAGCAGGGCCTTCGAGATGATAGGCAGCATAGGTAACCTTGTCGGCTTCGGCTACGTTAGCAGAACGTAGCTTGTGGGTGATGCTGCGAAGCCAGTCATCCGCGTCGAGGGGCTCGACGGAATGGTTAAACTTTGGTGGGTACAGCTTGATAAAGTCATTGACTGACACCAAGTCATTTCGTGGGTGGCGTGCAGTGTTCTTCTCAATCCGCTCCAGCAGGCGGTTGGTCTCACGCTTGTTTCTTTCCGCCTCCAGCATCACTTCGGCCAGAGAAGGCGGGTGAGGCAGATTTTCACCTCTAGCTGCACTGGCTTCCCCCTACTCCGGGACAGCAGGGTTGCCGCGGGTGTTGACCATCCTAGGAGAAAACAAGACAACGGTTTAGACAAGGATGGCTCAAACTTAGCAAGGAAGTGCAGAATGTAATGTATAACACAAAATGCAGAGATGTTCATCCGTATGTCATGGTAATATAAAACTGCCATATATATACCAACGGTCATACACATCATACATAGTTTAGTACAAGCCTAGGCTACAATACAACTATGATGAAAGATGTCACATCTCATCGGAGGCATTCCAAGTTCCTATACATTATTTGTCTACACCTCCGGAATCGATTACACGCAACGTCATATTCCACAAGTCACATAGGACAGTGGAGATACAACTACTACAATACTAGTAGTGCTACTACTAACTTAGACAGCTCCGTAGTAGTCCTCATAGAAGTCACCTCCATAGCCTAGAAGTTCAACATGATCATCCGGAAACAGACGGTCCTGAGGAGCCTGTGGACCATAGGGGCTAGGATGAGGTCTTGGACCAACAAACAGTGGCCTGCGGGGACCACGGGGTGTGGTGATGCCTCCCACATCGCGCCAATCCACCATGTCTAGCAGAGCTGATCTCACAGGATACAGATCCCTTGTATCCATACATCCAGCTTGCACCGCAGGTGCTAACCGAGTCAATGTGGCCCAATGATCAGCACGAGTATTAAAAAGCTCCAGCCTCAATGCCCGATTCTCTCGGTCCTTAACTTCGAGCATCTCAGCAGTGGTACGAGTTAATGAGTCCTCCTGAGTGGAGTCAGCATAGATAGCCTGAAGATACCCTTGCGCTCCCGGAAGTGAAGCTGGCATCTAACGGAAGTCAGTGTTCCGAAGCAGGCCAGTCCAGACTCGCAAGATGGTCATCATGGAGTAGGCAGCATCCTGCACAGCCATCTCAACGGTAACCCCGAGTCCATAGGAACAGTGAAGGGGCTCGGTAGATCCAGGATAGGAAGGAAATATCCTAACGGTGCAGAAATACTGGCTTTGATTAAAGTCGCGGAACTGCTCTTCGACAGTGTATTCGGGATACCAACGGTATCCTGTCTCGATCATGACCCGGACTAACATAGCAGTATGACCGGGCACGTTGAGGCACCTGGTCAGGCGAACCACTTGGTTTTAAGGACGGTTGGCCATCTGAAAGCACAACCACAAGACAAAGACATCAGAATTCCTAGGGAAAATTGGACAACATAACGGCTGTAAATGCTCATAAAAAGATTTGAGACATCCACAACAATTCACAAGACCGCTCAACAGCATCATATCAAGGTTCTGATTCAAATAGCAACATACTAAAAATAGTAGAAACTGGACTGGGACTCGTAGCAATAATACTATAAGCTACTACGGATTAGTAACACGTGAACCTGATAGAAGAAGAGAGCCTAGTCCTTAAACCACGTTGAATGAGAAGAGAATGACTCAGATCAGAGGCATAGGGTAAAGGAGTAAAAGAACCTTACGTTCCCTTCCACAATCAATTCCCCTACATATAACTAAAGCATTTCTAGACTCGACATCGACCAGTTTGGCTCAACGAACCTACAGGCAGTCCGGCTCAGATGCCAATGCTGTCAGGACCCCGATTCCAAGCCACATCGATCTAGCCGGTAACACCTCATATCACTTTGCGGCCTCATGCACGGTATCCCACGGGTGTCGCCTTACCATGGCCCGGGACCGTTTGTGCCTTTTGGCTCCCGTATATGATAGTGTTGCTAGCATCCATATGACAGAGAACCCGGGCCGACATGGCTAGTCGTGAACCCAAAGCGGCACAGACCTATGGAGACAGGCATACATGAATCACATCAAACATGTCGGTCATCAATGAGTGATTCCGGGCTGTAGCACTGGGCTAACAGGACTCCGGGGATCCCGGGCTGTAGCAGGCTAGGCAGGACTCTGGAGGTCACCACGTGACATTTCCCCGAAGGGACAGACATAGGGACAAAGTGGAACACATGCCGGCCAGTCAAGTGTCCTGAATAGTAGTGCTGGGCTAGCAGGACTCCGGTGAACCGGGCTGTAGCGGACTACTATGGCTCGAGGAACACTAGACTACATTTCCCCATAAGAAAGGCTGCCAAGGATAATCAACTAGATTGTCGGATCCCACTCATACCAAGCATTTCAATCATACACACAATATGCCCGATATGAGTACATACAACATGGCATCACAACAAAACTCTACAACTCAAGTACTTTATTTAAAGGCTCCAGGGAGCCATACATAACACGTCATATAGATAGGGGTCACATGACCCGACACTCAAGTCATACAGTCATACAAGCACGGGCGGAAGCAACTAGTCTGAGTACAGACTCTAAAAAGAAAGAAGGCTTCTCAAAGCCTGTCTATCTACATAGGGCCCTCCATGGCCGGGATCACCACCTGGGTGGTTAGTCACTCATCGACATCAAGGTCTACATAAAACCCATCAGAGGGGGCAGTGTTGTCGTCTGAAAACAATAAATAAGCAAACATGAGTACAAAGGTACTCACCAAATCTTACATCAGAACCTACTATACATGCTTATTCTCAAGAAGGTGGTGGGGTTATGCAGCAAGCCAGCTTTGACTCTTGGCTAAGCTATCCTACGGAACCTCTTTAGTAAAAATAGTTTTCGCACACGAGTCCACTACTCACCAACACAATACTCCACCGGGGATCCTCCCTTGTCATCCTGCGAGAGGGCCATCCTCGGTACTCACACTTATCTTGAGTCTTTTAATAGTATCCATTAACTTGTCTATGAACTGTATAGGCAACCAAGTAGTCCTTCACCGCGGACGCGGCTATTCGAATAGTTTTATACCCTGCAGGGGTGTACTTCGTCATACACGCTTTCACCGCTTACCGCCGTCTACACGACATGTACTCGGCAACCTTCAAGCGGAAGCCCAGCGAGGGTGTCGGCCACGGCCTACCTAAACACCTAAGTCCCTAGTCCAGGTTTATCGCCTATCCAGGTTCCATCCGCAGGGAGTCCGGCCGAGGTTTCCACATACGGCCCCGAACAATGTGAACAGGGTTCCCAAGACACCTAATGGGTGACTTGGTACACCCGGCCACGGTGTATCTACCGCAACATAGCCCACCCCTAGGGTCAGCGCTACGCACGGCCGCCAACACATATCCTACAAACACCAGAAAGTAATTGCAACTCCTGGACAGAGTACTAGGGTGGCTAAGAAGCCGAGAGGGTCAATTAAGGATCCCAATGCACGGTAGTAGCTGAATCTTAAATCACACATACAGGTCTCAGTTCTTAGGGACGGCCTCAATGAAACAACCCACCATGTACTCCTACATGGCCTCTCATCGATACCTTTACCAAAACATGTTCAACACATCCCACATATTACCGACATAAGCATTTCACTCTAGCCCATCACCCAGATGAACCAGACCTGACACAACTCTAAGCATAGCAGGCATAGCAAGGTAGGAATCACAAAACATGGCTCAATCAACTCCTACACATGCTAGTGGGTTTCATCTAGTTACTGTGGCAATGACAAGTCATGAAGAGGATAAGGGTTCAACTACTGTAGCACACAGCAGTTTGAATCGTGTTGTCTTAATGCAGTAAACAAGAGCAGGAGCGAGAACATGGGTTGTATCGGAATGATCAATGGTTGCTTGCCTGATGGAGTGGTAGTGGGATACTGCCCTTCAGTTGGATACTCGTGAATATCCTCGGAGGCAGAACCTACCACGAAGAGCACATCAGAACACAGTCAACACATGACGATATGCAACAATATGATGCATGCTATGACATGGCAATATGTTGGTGTCTTGGCCTAATTCAAGCTAGAATAGAAAGGGATGAGCTCATTTGAATCAAAGATTCAAATATTAGCTCATTAAATATGGCATGCATAGTGCATTTCCTTATTCTGCTTAAACAGCAAGGTAAACTTGTTTTGTCATGCATGAAACCATTAAAATGGATAGATTGAATTTTTCTGATAATTTTTCATATATAATTTATCTCATTTGGAGTTATGGTTGAATTCCTATGAATTTTTGAAGTTTGAACTATTTTCTGGAATTTCCTGAATAAGAATAAAGCCAGAAAATCAATTACTGCGTCAGCAATGCATCAGGGTGACGTCAGCAGGTCAAAGGCGCTAGCCCAGGTCAAACCTGACTGGTGGGCCACTTCTGTCAGCCTCTCAGTGCACTAACTACGTTTAATTAGCCTAATTACTAGGCAGGGCCCACTAGTCAGTGACTGATTAAGTAAGATTTAATTAAAACTAATCCTAATTTAGTTAACAGACCGGCCCCACCTGTCATAGACTCAGGGGGGGTCTACCTGGGCCCACCCAGGGGTCAAACTGGGTCAACTCGCCGGTGTTGAGCCGCCGACGAGGCCCGAGACGGCGGAGGGCTTCGGAAAACGCCCTCAGGCGACCAAAACAACGGCGGAGATGTGCTACGCGATGCGGGGAGCGAGCCGCATCGTTTGGTTGTGGTAGTTGGGCTCAGGGTGCCTGGAAACGACGCCAGCGACGACCTTGGCGGTCGCCGGAGTTCGGGCGTGGTCGAATCTGACGCTACGGGGCATGGTGAGGCACGGGGTGTGGTGCGTTAGGTTCTTGGGACTGCGCTGATCACGGTGGTGTGCCTGGCTTCAAGCCACGGTGGCCCTGGCCACGACGGTGACGAGGCACGGCGCCGACGAGCTTCAGTCGCGGTGGAAATCGGAGCTACAGGGCGCAAACGAGCAAGGGGAAGGTGGGGATCGAAGGAGGGGCTCACGAGGAGTGCAGCGGTGGTCCCAGCGGGCTCGGGGACGGGCTGAGGAAGAAGTGAGGTCGCCGGCGATCTTGGATGCCCGAGGTTGAAGACGAGGGCGAAGGCGGCGTTGCGGGGCTTTCGGCGAAGCGTGGCTCAGAGGGGAGGACGAGGGAGACGAGGCGAAGCTGATGGACTCGTCGGAGGGGCGAGGGGAGGTCTCTAGCGGCGGCTACGGCGGTCGGCGGCGAGGGGCGCGCTCGGCCATCGTGGGAGAGAAAGAGGGGGACGAGGGGGAGAGTGAGAGAGGACGAGAGGGAGACGAGGGGGGTCGCATGGCACTTCAGGGCATCTCCCGGCGTCGGCAGAAGCAGGAGGCGGCCGGCGCGTGGCCGGCGCGCGGCGAGCACGCGCCCCTGCCTCCTGGCGCGAGGTAGGGGGTGACTGGCGCTGGCCAGTCGGCTGGGCCAAGCCAGGTAAGGCCCAAGTGGGCTTCTTTTCCCTTTTTTTGGATTTTGTTTTCTTTTTCTATTTTTCTGTAGCTTTAGGGCTTTATTTAAAATACCTAGGCACTTTGTAAAATCCTGAAAATAATTGTGGGCTCTGTTGGAAATATTCCTAACAGCAAACATTTATTTCCAGAATTATTTGAGCATTTGAATTATTTTATAGCATTTAAATGCCCAAATTCAAATATTTATGATTTAAATCAGTGACCTTTTGTTGACCTAGAAAAATGTGCAACTATTTTCCCAGAGGTTCTAACCCAAGGCAAAGAGGGTGAACATTTTAGAAGGGCATTTCAGGTTCATTGAAATTATTTTTAGTAAACCCTAGTTGATTTAAGGGGGGGTGCTGGGGGTTCTGCCTTCCCCATTTCAAGTTTTTGATGAAAGTAAACATGATGCACACTCAAATGCATGGACTAGCTAGGGTGTGACAAAGGGGCCATAAACCTCTGAGCGACAGCACAGAGGAACTCTCAATGAAAGCACCAATGTCGGTGTCACAACCGGCGGATCTCAGGTAGGGGGCCCTGAACTATGCGTCTAAGGTCGATGGTAACACGAGACAAGGGACACGATGTTTACCCAGGTTCGGGCCCTCTCTATGGAGGTGATACCCTACGTCTTGCTTGATTGATATTGATGAATAGGAGTATTACAAGAGTTGATCTACCTCGACATCATAATGGCTAAACCCTAGAGGCCTAGCTTGTATGGCTATGATAATGAGTGTCCCATCTGGACTAAGTCCTCCGGTTTATATAGACACTGGGAGGATGTAGGGTTACACAAGGTCGGTTACAAACAATGGAATCTACATATCCGGTCGTCAAGCTTGCCTTCCATGCCAAGGAGAGTCCCATCCAGACTCGGGTGCAGTCTTCGGTCTTCGTATCTTCACAGCCCATTAGTCCGGCCTATGGCTAACAGGCCGGACGCCCGAGGACCCCTTAGTCCAGGACTCCCTCACCTGGCGCCTGCTACCTCTTGAGCACTGCGTTGGTTTTCCCCAAAGAGGAAGGGATGATGCAGCAAAGTAGCGTAAGTATTTCCCTCAGCTTTTGAGAACCAAGGTATCAATCCAGTAGGAGGCTACGCACGAGTCCCTCCACCCTGCACAAGACAAATAAATCCTCGCAACCAACGCGATATGGGGTTGCGAATCCCTACACGGCCACTTACGAGAGTGAGATCTGATAGATATGATAAGATAATATTTTTGGTATTTTTGTGATAAAGATGCAAAGTAAAATAAAAGCAAAGTAAAAAGCAAAGGAAATAACTAAGTAGTAGGAGATTAATATGATGAAGATAGACCCGGGGCCGTAGGTTTCACTAGTGGCTTCTCTCGAGAGCATACGTATTCTACGGTGGGTGAACAAAATACTATTGAGAAATTGACAGAATTGAGCATAGTTATGAGAATATCTAGGCATGATCATGTATATAGGCATCACGTCCGAGACAAGTAGACCGACTCCTGCCTGCATCTACTACTATTACTCCACTCATCGACCGCTATCCAGCATGCATCTAGAGTATTAAGTTATTGAAAGAAGAGTAACGCCTTAAGCAAGATCACATGATGTAGAGGGATAAACTCATCCAATATGATGAAAACCCCATCTTGTTATCCTCGATGGCAACAATACAATATGTGCCTTGCTTCCCCTACTATCACTGGGAAAGGACACCGCAAGATTGAACCCAAAGCTAAGCACTTCTCCCATTGCAAGAAAGATCAATCTAGTAGGCCAAACCAAACTGATAATTCGAAGAGACTTGCAAAGATAACCAATCATACATAAAAGAATTCAGAGAAGATTCAAATATTGATCATAGATAGACATGATCATAAACCCACAATTCATCGGTCTCAACAAACACACGGCAAAAAGAAGATTACATCGAATAGTTCTCCACAAGAGAGGGGGGGAACATTGTATTGAGATCCAAAAAGAGAGAAGAAGCCATCTAGCTAATAACTATCGACCTGTAGGTCTGAGGTGAACTTCTCACACTTCATTGGAGGGGCTATGGTGTTGATGTAGAAGCCCTCCGTGATCGATGCCCCCTCCAGCGGAGCTCCGGAATAGGCCCCAAGATGGGATCTCGTGGATACAGAAAGTTGTGGCGGCGGAATTAGGGTTTTGGCTCCGTGTCTGATCGTTTGGGGGTACGTAGGTATATATAGGAGGAAGGAGTACGTCGGAGGAGCAACAGGGGGCCCACGAGGGTGGAGGGCCCGCCTGGGTTGGGGGGTAGGTGCGCCCCTACCCCGTGGCCTCCTCTTTTGTGTCTTGACGTAGGGTCCAAGTCTCATGGGTCTTGTTCATTGAGAAAATCACGTTCCCGAAGGTTTCATTCCATTTGGACTCCGCTTGATATTCCTTTTCTTCGAAACCCTAAAGCAGGCAAAAAACAACAATTCTGGGCTGGGCCTCCGGTTAATAGGTTAGTCCCAAAAATAATATAAAAGTGAATAATAAAGCCCAATAATGTCCAAAACAATAGATAATATAACATGGAGCAATAAAAAATTATAGATACGTTGGAGATGTATCAGCGCCCGCCTGGGCTTGGTCGTCATGGCTTACGTCACAGGGACCTCGCGAGGTGCCCCTCGCCTTGATCTCTCCGCCCCTCGTGAGCCATCCTGGTGAGGCCGCCCCTCGCGAGCCAGCGTGGTGAGGCTGCCTCTCGTGAGCCAGCCTGGTGAGGCCGCCCCCGAGGAGGTATTGTGTCGTTCGCCTCGCGAGGCTTGGCCCCTCGCGAGGGTTTTGAGTGTTTGCTGGTGAAGACGAGCCGTACGGGGACGCTGGTGGAGCCACGTCATGGGCCGCAGGCAGGCAAGTCTCAGGACCCCCATTCCCAGGACACCGACAGTAGCCCCCGGGCCCAAGGCACGCTCAGACTTGGCTTTGAGGTGAAGCCAAGGGGCCAGTGCGGAGCGCCGCGGGCCCCAACAGCCTGCGGCCTTGGTTGACGCATGGTGATTGATGGGACATGGGCGTCTCCTCTACCCCATGCTGCCTCGGCAACTGCCCGACTGACAAAAGGCTGGCACGGGCTGCATTTTCCTTCATTGCTCTCCATCGCCTTGCTCCAGATCCCCTTTCTTGCTCCTTGCTTCCAGAGACTCCAGATCCACCCGGATCCTCCTTCAAGCCTGCTGCTAATGGCGCCCAAGAAAGCTCGGGCCACTCCCTCGTCGTCTTGGTAAGAGCCGACGCTCAATGCACCAATCGTTTTGGAGAAGAACCTTGCCGCTGTGCTCCTGATGATAGCGGAGGGTGATAAGAAGAGGAAGACCGTGTTCCGGGCTGGCTCCGATGAGCCAGAGGCCTCAGGCAGCACCTTCTACCCCTTCTTCATGAGCAGCATCGTCGCTGGGCTGGTTCCCCCCTTCTCTGACTTCTTCTACTGTGTCCTTAGCCATTACAAGATCCATGCTCTCCATCTTCATCCCAACTCCATCCTCCTCCTGTCGATCTTCGCCTTCTATTGTGAGGCATATGTTGGAGTGATGCCGTTCGTGGCGCCACTGCCCCACTTCTTCTTCCTCCAGATCAAGGAGGGTCACTTCTCTGGGTGCGTTGGCTTCGTCGCAGCCAACAAGACCAACACCATCTTGAAGGCCGGGAAGAAGGCGGAGGGCTTCAGGAGCAAGTGGCTCTTGATGGACGCCAAGTGCACCAACCCCCGGCTGGTGTTACCAACGGAGATGCCTGTGTCCCAAGAGGGGTGGCATCGCACGAAGCTCACCGACTCCCGGGCGGCGTAGGTGTTGGAGAGGATGACCGCCAACTTGAGGCCTGGTGATTCAAGGCCGGGAAGAAGCTTGGAGATGGAGGGGACGACCTCCGCCTATGCCCGGAGGCGCTTTCTCACGAGGAGCTGCGCTCGGCCCTCCGCTCCTTGGTTGGGGATGACCAAGGTTACCCGCCGGACTCCTTCGTTCCCTTGTTCCGCCGCTCAGATGGGGTGGAGGCTGCCGCCGCCATGCTCGTCTTTGACAGACGTGGGCTTGTGCCGCCTGCGCCTTCGAATGTCCCGGTGACGACAACTCTGGTGGACGTGTCTTTCGACGAGTCTCGGGCGGAGGAAGAGGAGGAAGAAGAAGAGGAGGAGGAGCGCGAGTCGGAGGCAACCCGCGAAGGGGCGGGGGAGACCTCCCCTTTGCACAAGGCCGACATCCTCTGCACCCTGCCTGATGATGATGATGAGGCCGATGTCCTCCTGGATATGGGCGAGCTGCGCACGACAGGGGGCTCCACGAGGTCCAAGGTCAGTCCCCGGAGGAGGTCAACGGCCGAGGTTCCGACAAGGGGAAGGTCGACGCTAATCTCCCAAGACGACGCCCCCATTCTGACGCTGCCTGGAGCTGCTTCCGGCCTATCTACTGCCCCAACTTCAGCGCCTAGAGGCCGCGCGCCCGCGTTCCTTAGGCTGCTAGGCTCTCAGGTTTCAAGCTTAGGAAGCGGATGGACTACACCGTAGTGGACCAGTAAGTATTCTTGTCCTGCCTTGTTCTTGCTTCTGCTGCCGATTCTTGACGCTTCTCCGTTGCGCAATTAGGCCAATGCCCGCGGCGAAGAAGAGGAAGGAGGAAGCGGCGGTACTGCTCGGGACCAAATCGCCCGCAGCAGCCGCACCCTCCTCTACGGGGAAGGGAAGTGAGAGCGCTCGCGCTTCCCTGGCCCGACCGTCCTTGCGAGACTTGGGGAAGCGTCCTCCGGAGGAGGCAGCCCCCGTAGCCCTGCTCGCTTTGGAAGCGCCAACGTCCGGCTCGATTGCTTGGGTCCCCCAAGTTCAGGAGCTCCTAGCCTCTCAGGCCATGGTGACGACGTTGTCTCCTCTTCCTTCCGCCGCACTGCTGACCCCGGATCCTTCTGCCTCCCCTGACGTCCTGGAGCATGCTCTTTCTGCGCTGACCCTACTATGAGAGGATCTTCAAGGCACCGATCGTCACCTGGCGGCTGGGCGCCTGGAGCTGATCTCGGGTTGGCTGCACTCCAATGTGTCCGTCCGGGCGGCATTGAGCCAGGCTGTGGTGTCCTCCGAGAATGACAAGCAGGCAGTCGCCCAAGCTGCGGCTGCTTGTGAGGTGGTGCTGAAGGATTCCGAGGCCGCCCAGGATCACTGTCGGTCGCTTGAGGCCGAGCTGGAAACCGTGCGCAACGAGCGTGCGACCCAAGCTCGCGATCGTAAGGCGGAGGAGGAGAAGATGTAGGCCCGAAAGGACACCGTCAATGGTCGCGACGCTGAGCTGGAGCAGCTGGCGAAGGCGCATACCCTGGAGCACAGTCAGCGGGGGAAGCTGCAACAGAAGATGAAGGCGGAGAAGGCCGAGTTGGAACTCAAGGCGAAGGCCCTTGCTGAGGACCGCCTGGCCTTCAAGCCCCTTGAGGAGAGGTATCGTGTGGCGCTGCGGGCACTCTATGAGAACGGCTTGGAGGAGCCCTGCTTCCCCATCTGGTCGCAGCGCTTGAGGATGTCGTGGACAGAATCGACCCCTTGGTGGAGGGGGAAGCCCGCACACTTTCCTCGGCCACGCTGACACGCGTCTTCAGCCATCTCCATCTTCGTGATCCTGATGCCAACTTTGACGAGCTGCTGGAGCCTGTGGATGACGAGCGCTGCGCAGCTGCTGCCGAAGCCGTGAAGGGCCAGGGGAGAGGCTTTGCTGAAGAAGTTCCGCGCCTTCGACCCTACGCCCTCAACTGGTGGTACTGCCGAACTTGCCACTCCGGCGGGCGACGCTGGCGAGGGCAACATTGAAGGGGCACCTTCTGCGAGTGACGACAGCGTCCAGGGATGACGAGATGGCTCCCTGGCAGCTTCTTTTTCCTGTTTTTGCTTCTGCAACATGAACCATGCCTCATGGAGGCGTTTAAACTTGTGTTTGGTATTCGAAAAATACTATGTCTTGTAATATTTGTTTGAGTTCCGTGATTTCCTTTCCGTTTGCTTTAGTGTTCTGTGTCGGCAGGCCTGACCCCGCGCATACCTCAGCCGCCATTGGGCCATCCGAATCACCAGGACGGACCAAGGATTGAGGGGCTACGTGGCCAGTTAGGCTCCTGAGTCGCGTTGCTCAAGAGTCCCCCTTGACACGCAAACAGCTTACAGAACAGAGATGCAGGAGTAGGCCTAGTGTTCTATGTCGGCAGGGCCCGACCCCGCGCATACCTCAGCCGCCGTTGGGTTGTCCGGATCACCAGGACGAGACCAAGGAGTGAGGGGCTACGTGGCCAGTTAGGCTCCTGAGTCGCGATGCTCAGGAGTCCCCCTTGATGTCCAAACGACCTACATACCTTGGCTCCGCTCGGGAGGGCGCCTGACGACCAGGTCCGAGGGACCTGGCAGGGTGGCGTATGCTTGGGCGTGACCCGAGCACAGCCCCCGTGCCCAGCCCTCTCGCACGACTCTCCCGAGGGGAGGCGTTGAGATGAGGCCAGACACTGAGCTCAGAGGCTCCCTAAGGTTGATACGGCAATGGGGCCACCCTCAGTTGTTTATCACCAGCGTGGAGCATAGCGCTTCCGTGCTTGCACGGGCATAGCGGCTCATCGACTGCCAGCGCGACGCATGGTGCTTCCACTAGTGCGTGGGTGAGGGCTCCCTCTGACTGGAGCCCTCAGGGCGTGTACAACCCCGCCCTGACACGTGGCTTGCACGACAGGGCTGGACAAGGTGTATCTAGGCACTCGTGAGCCAGCGCGAGACTCATGAGGCCCTTCCTCAAGGCGGGTTGCGCCTGGTCTTTGCTCTTGATGACTGTGGTGGTCCTCTGAGATGGTTAGGCAACCTGCGCCGAGCGAATCTCCAGAGGCCATCGCATGAGGAGGCCAAGCACCAACGACTCCAGGAGGTGACATGAATGGGGCCGGCCCGCCAGATAGAGCTTGGCCGTTGGGTTTATTGACGCTGTAGGGACGGACCCTAGCACTAGCACCATGCCTAGTCTTCTCATGCAAAGGATTCTGAAGAAAAATAATCGGCACGCGGCTCTCGTGGTGGGTGACAATCAAGTAGGTGATGACTATAAATAACTCATGCATGGGGACCAGCTAGCATAGATAGATGCGAGACCGATACATGCCATTGGGATGGACCCGAGCGGCCCGGGGATGATGCAGCTCGAGGGGCGCCCCTAGTAAGGTAAGCTAAAAAATGCGGAAGGATACATGCCGCAGGGACATGCCCATGCGACCTGGGAATAATGCAGCCTGAGGGGCGCTCCTAGCTGAATAAACTTGGAAAAGGTCACCTGGTTTCGTCGCCGAAGGAGGGTTGGGCTAGCTGAAGGTGCATGCTGAAGAAGTCGCTCCTCACAAGCCGCCAAGACCCTGAGCCTCGGGAGGCTCTGGGGGCTCAGGTGGCTCCTTGAGGACCATCTCCATCTCTGCCAGGACCGCATGATGCCTGGCTTCCTGGGTTGCTAGGATGCTCCGTAGGTTGCGCTGGAAGGCGGCTGCCATGCTCGGCAGGCGAAACGGCATGCGAACATAGCTGTGACATGGACCCTCGAATTGCCCAAAGTGCGAAGGCCATATCACTCCTGAGATGCGGTCTTGTTGAGCCCTGGAATGTCGATGCAAACGCGCAGCTCTCCACCCTTGCCTGGATGGGAGCTGCACCAGGTGGGCGACGGTCACCGTGCATAGCCCTTGCTTCTTGAAGCTCCTGGGTGGCCTTGACGATGAACTCCTAAGCGCCGAGCTCTCCTCGCCCGGTGCCTTCCTGAGGGAAACATGCCACAAAGCATGCCTCCACGTGGTGCCCGAGCGCCTCCCTCGTGATGTTGGCCGGGTCTGAGGCCCTCCAGAAGAGAGCCCCCAAGCCTCGCCCGAGGAGGGCGCCGGGCGCGCCTTCCTATGCGAGGGAGGGAGGCGCCCCAGGTGCGGGCACTAATCCTGAGGTGGCGCCGCTAGAGGCACCACACCCCTGAGGCCCTATGCAGAGTACCTGCTTCTTCTTCTTGGGGATGGCCTCTGGAGGATACTGCGTGCCCTAGTTGTGAGGCTCTTCGACTGCTGCGGCTTGGAAGGCGCGCTCCCGGGAGCACTGTAACACCCCTGATGTAATTTACCTTATCTATATTCCAACTCTTGTCGTTTCTGGCGCTAAGTTATTTTATTTATCCGTTGTTGGGTTTTTGTCTCCGTGTGTTGTTGTCTTTGTCATGCATCTCATATCATGTCATCATGTGCATTGCATTTGCATACGTGTTCGTCTCATGCATTCGAGCATTTTCCCCGTTGTCTGTTTTGCATTCGAGCGCTCCTATGTCACTCGGTGCCCCTTTATACCTCTTTTTGTGTGCGGGGGTTAAACATTTTCGGATTGGACCGAGACTTGCCATGCGGCCTTGGTTTACTACCCGTAGACCGCCTGTCAAGTTTCGTACCATTTGGACTTCGTTTGATAATCCAACGGTTAACCAAGGGACCGAAAAGGCCTCGTATGTGTTGCATCCCAACACCCTTCCAATTTGCCCAAAACCCACCAAAAACCCCTCCATCGTCTAGAGCGTTCGATCACAATCGCGTGGCCGAAAACCGCACCCCAATTGGAGCTCCCTAGCTCCCTCTACGCCTATTTATAGATCCCCTCTCGAAATCACGGGTCTTCTCCCCCCGAAACCCTAAAAAACCCTCGCGCCGCCGCCGGACACGTCCGATCCCGGCCGGACACATCGCCGCGGCCAACCGCCGGCCGCCACGTGTCGCCTCCACACCTCTCCCGCCGCCGGCCCGGGAAGCCCACTCCGGGCCCCCCGTGAGCCCAAAGCCTCCGGCCGCCTCGCCCGATCCGCCCGCGACCCCGCCGCCGTCCTCCTCCCGTCCGGCCGCCCGAGGTGCCCGGCGCCGCCGCCCGCCATCTCCGTCCGCCGAGCTCCACTGAGCTCTGGCGAGCTCCACCAGTGTTGCGCCCGGCGGCAGAGCCGCGCCACGTCGCCGCGCCGGCGCCGCCTCCTCGCCGCCCCGCCGGCGACCCGCGTCGTCCCGGCCTCCCTCGTCCTCTCCGGCGCACCAAGCTCCTCCGGCGAACCCCGACGACCTCGGCAAGTCCGGCTACAACGAAGTCCGGCAAAACTCGTAACCCGGGCCGATCTAGATCTCAGATCTAAAACGGTTGACTTCTCCCCAAAACCCTAGATTTTTGCAATCTTTGACATGCCATAACTCTGCATCCGTAGGTCCGATTCGTGCGTGTAGCATGTCAAAATGGTCGCCCCGACGAGTACATCATTTCATCTCATTGCATCATTTTCATTTGAGCTCATCTTGATGCCCAAAATGTTGTTGGAAGAGGGCTATGTGATGAATTTGTCAGATCGGTTTCAGCAAATGGCCTTTTGTCATTTTTGCCATGATTAATGTGTGCATGCTATGATCCCGAGCTCTACATGTGTTTTGTTATATGCCATGTCATCTTTACAGGGGTGCTTGCCTTGTATTTTTGTGATATTTGTGGTGACTAGCACAAGCTTGCAAAGTAGCGTAATCGTTGATGCTGATGTCAGGGACTTAGAATTTCACTAAGTCCTTGTCCTGTTTTTGTTGTTATGCCATATGTTCATGTTGTTTCCTAGTGATCCGTGCCTCTTTTGAGGATGATCAATAAGGATGTTTTGTTAATATTGTGGTGCTCTATCCATCCATGTCTTTGTTTGCATTTATGGAGCACCCTAGATTGAGTCAATCGAGCTCTATGTTTGCTATAAAATGATCCTTGCAGATTGTTGGCATGTTTAGCGATTTTGCCGAGGATGTCATTGTTGATCCGTGCATGCTATGATGTTGTTCTTGCCATGTCTAGCTTCTATGCCATGTCTTCTTGATGGGTGTCTGCTTCGTTTGTCATTCCATGCTCTGTAGTGAGTGCATCGAGCTCGTAAACATGCCTACTCGTTAACTGTTTTGCATGCTCCAGTTTTTCACTAAGTCTGAATCTGTTTATGTTTTTGCCATGTTCACATGCTTGCAATTTTATTTTGTGATCCCTTTTGGCTCAAGGTCACTAAGGGACTTTTGTTAAGTGCTTTGAGTAGCTTCATGCCATGCCTTACTTTTCCATGTTAAGTTCCTGTAGCTTGTAGTTTTCATGCTCTAAAGTGTGCTTCCTGATGATAAATTCC
Organism: Triticum monococcum; assembly: GCA_034509565.1. Taxonomy (NCBI): domain Eukaryota; kingdom Viridiplantae; phylum Streptophyta; class Magnoliopsida; order Poales; family Poaceae; genus Triticum; species Triticum monococcum. Next base: position 141,402,195 of record CM067841.1, on the reverse strand, counting down.
AGACTTGTGTTAATTTCACTAAGTCTGAAACCTGTTATCATTTGCTCTTTTGCCATACTTGTTTGAACCTGTTAATTGATGAATTAGCCGTAGCTCAGTGTTCATCTTTTGTAAAGCATCATGAGTGGATCGCTGCCATGTATTTTGTTGTCATGTTTGAGTGATGTAGCATATTTAACTTGATGCATTTAGTTGGTCACTTGCTGATTATCGCAGACCGGTGCCATATTTGTTTTGCTTGCCTTTTCCAAACCGTGCATCCAATTCCGGTGATCTTTATATCGATTTCAACCGAAATCACCTCACCTTTCCAGTGGCACTCTTGGATTTCCATGTTGAGGCCAGGTTCTATCATTCCTTGTCTATTCTTGCATATGCATCACATACCGCATCCCGCATATCATACCGTGTTTGCATCATGTTGTTTGAGCATTGCACGTGGTTGATTGTGTTCCGTTTGCTTGTTGTTCTTGTTTGGGTAGAGCCGGGAGACGAGTACGTGAACGAGGAGCCCGTTGAGTTTGCTTATGAGGATCAAGACAACTCTGAAAACTTTGCAGGCAAGATGACCATACCCTCGAAATCACTTCTATCTTTACTTGCTAGATGCTCTCTCTTTTGCTATGCCTATCCTACGATACTTACCACTTGCTTATCATGCCTCCCAAATTGCCATATCAAACCTCTAACCCACCATGACCTAGCAAACCGTTGTTTGGCTATGTTACCACTTTGCTCAACCCCTCTTATAGCGTTGCTAGTTGCAGGTGAAGATTGGAGATCGTTCCTTGTTGGAACATTGTTTATTGTTGGGATATCACAGTATTATCTTGTTTTATCTTAATGCACCTATATAATTGGTAAAGGGTGGAAGGCTCGGCCTTTTGCCTAGTGTTTTTTTCCACTCTTGCCGCCCTAGTTTCCGTCATATAAGTGTTATGTTCCCGGATTTTGCGTTCCTTACACGGTTGGGTTATAATGGGAACCCCTTGACCATTCACACGCCCGAACCTCCGCGGTGCGAGGCAGATTATACTTAGGCTTTGGTGCCTTTTCCTTCGAGCTATGGCTCGATGAGCCCCACGGCGCAACTGTTACCCTTCGTAGGATGGTGACTTTGTGACGGGGATGGCACTCCCACCCCCCACCACGGCTCTCCCGCCCTCTCCGGCGATCTGCCTCGTTCTCCACTAGTTTGTGGATTCTCTCCGATCATCTGTTCCGGCGTTCTCTTTGGATCAAGGTAATACCCATCTAGAATGGGTTCCTCTGGTGGATCTACCCTTGGCTTGGATTTCTCCAAGGGTAGGGTTTTTGAAGAAGAGGTCTTCAGATCTACTAGGCATACGGTCCACCCTTCCGGGCACAGGAGGTCATTCATCTTAGTGGTTTCATTCAGCCGCCATGCCTTTTGTCTCTTGGAAGACTCTGTGGCCGCGGTTTTGGAGGCAGTAATTGGAGGTTCGGCAATTGATCTTCAGGTTATTCACATCAAGGATAAGGTTTACTCCTTTCATGTCTCTTGCAAGAAAGTTGATTTTCTTATTATGGATTTCCGTTCCTATGCATGCGATCTGTTCAAGTGATATTTTCATTTGTGGGGAAATGGGGGGCCTAATTGGATTAGAGAGCTCCGGATCTGGAGGAAGGAATGTGATGCCGAATGGATTCTAGTTAGTCCTACTAAGCGTCGATCATATTTAGGTCTTTTGGCCATGAATAAGCCTCCGGTTAGACCAGCTATTAAGACTGTTATATCTGCTCGTAAAAAGCTTTCTTTTGCCACGTTTGAGCGATACTCTGCTTGCAAGGGATATAGATATCCGGCTACGCAAGAGTGCATTGACTTCATGACAGATGCGGGGTATGATCTTCCTGCTCATGAACGTGTAGTCATACATCCATCGCCACCCATGGACTTGTGTTGGACGGTGGCTCGTCCACCTATCGTTTTTGGTACAGTCACTCCCTTGCCGGCGCTGAGCCGGCCGGAATCTGCTTCACCGGTAATTGATCCGGTTTCGGAGGACCTTTCCCCTGTACATGCGGAGTTCTCGCCCGTCAGTTGCGCAGAGGCGGGATTGTCGCCTGTTCAAAACATTTGCCCGAATTCTGGCCCAGTGGCTTTGGAGGCCCGTCAGGATGCTACCCCACCTTCACTGCTTAGCCCAACTGCCTCTGGGCCTTCGAGCCCATCTCCTTTTTGCCGTCCAGATATCCCCTCATCTCACGAGGCAGCCAGGCAGTTTGAGGCCATGGTCGATGACATGGTGGACCGTGTGGTTACCTGTACTATTTGTTCTCAGAAGGGCCACAAGTCAACGACTTGTGGAAGGCGAGTAGTCTGCACGGCTTGCTCCCGTCCTGGTCACTCTAGCCAGGCCTGTAATGATTTCGCGCGCTCCAATGGATTGGTTTGGAGGCCAATTTCGGTGCAACAAAAAACGAGTTTATTGGAATCTGCTGCTACTCATGGGAACAGAGCCGGAGTTATTGGGATAGACTGTTCAGTCCCATCGCCACCGCCTCCATTGCATCTTTCCTTACCCCAAACCAAAGAAAACCCCCGACAAGCTTCTGGCTCTTCTATGGCGAACTATGAGCTCGATCCACAGCGCTTTGTTCCCCCTGGACATCTCATCATCGACGGCGGCGATCGTCGGCTTCCATGCACCTTCTTCATGCCCGCCACGCGTTCGCCCCGCCGGCATGAGGACTACATGGTTGCTGAGGTGATGCCGGCGCCGGAGGGGCCGTTCGGCCCGGTGCGGGACGAAGTCGTCCAGTTTCTGCAGAACAGAGGTATTATGGTCCGATCTGCTCAGCCGTTGTTTCATGGGATAGGTCTGTTTCAAGTCAGGGATCCGTCAGTTAGATATACCCTGGTTCAGCATGCACCTTTTCCTTTGGGCAATGATCGTTTTGTTAGATTTATGAAGCATGATGTGGGAGATAATTTCAAAGGAACACACGGTTTTGGTAAGGGTTGGTTAATGTTCATTGGGATTCCCCTGGATTACCGTACCAGTGAATACATCTCGCAGGCCGTAGGCACTTTTGGAAAGTTTATTTCTTCGGACAGTGAAGATCCTTATCTTGTCCGGACTTTGGTTGAAGCTAGTTTCCGAGATACGCCTTTGGTTCCAAGGGATGTGGTTTTTGGTGATTATGCAGAGTATGGAGGTGCTCAAGTATCTTGGACCGCTGCTTGCTATGTTCTTGGCGCGGATTTTGCAGACCAGATGCCAAATGACGAAGACCCTATGCCCTTGGATGGAAACCCTCACCCGTTGCCTGGCAATCTGGTTCCTGATAATTTGATGTTTGTCTTACCCCCATACCCAATGCTGGGTTGGAATGATGCACCACTTGCTCCACCACCTCCACTGGTGAATGACGAAGCACGTGGTTGGGGCAATGCCATGTGGGGGGATGAAGCTGACAATGGGCAGGCCCCGCTCCCTGCTGCTCCCGAATAGGATCAAGTTTCAATAGTAATTGATCAGCCAGAAGGATCTATTTCTGTAGAGCAGCAAGAACAAGAAGTTGAAATCCAGCAACAGCATGATTTGCCCCTTCCAGAACCTCAGCACCCTATCCTTGCGGAGAATCAGCTTGCCATTGTGCGCTACCATCCCCCTATGATTCAGCAACAGCACATATTTATTGGCATGGCACGCATTGTGGCGGGACCTCCTCTTCCCCAGATATGATTTGGCAAAGGTCTTTCCAAAACCTTATGTTCGATTTCTCTATTAAGGAAGTGCCAAGATCTATCTTCCCCAAGCCGATGGGCACAATCATCTACTCCAAGAGGTCGTGGTCCATTGCCTTTGATGAATCAAGGATGATTAGTTGTTTGACTGCTTCACTGCCTCTTGTTCTTGCTGTCAGAAAACCTGTCATGCAGAAGCGCCCTGTGGCCAGAGCTTTATTTGAGCCGTTGCCTGCTGTTTCAGAGTCTGTTTCTGAAGAAGTTGAGTCTGCTAGTTCTGCTGTTCCCGTATCAGTTCAATCAACACCTCTGTTCTCTGTGGCGCAATCCTCTGCTCGTAAGCGGAGAGAGAAGAAGAAGACTCCTGTTGTTGATACGTCACTAAGGCGTTGCACTCGGAGCGCGGCAAAGTTAGATGGTTACAAAAACATGGTCTTTGAGCAACTTTCTCTGCAGCCATCTAAAAAGCGCCCCCATGCAAAGCCCATGGAGGACAAGGCCCGGCCCACTTCTGCAGATGATTCTGAAGACGCTCTGCCTACTGCACCACCACACACCCCGCTTCATGTTCTTCAGGCTGTGGGGGCGGAGCTGGAGGTTGATCCTGCGCTTCTAACGGTGGACAAGCTTATGGATAATCCATGGGAGGACTCGTTTGCATCTTCCACTTAGTTTTTATGTTACTTTATATGTCAAGGCTGAGGGTTCTGGCTATGTCTGTTTTTATTACTGTTGAACTGAGTCCGGGCTGGGACCTTGGGGTACTTAACTTCGCTTTATTTTGGAGGGTATGGCATTATGTGCCACACTCTTATTACTTCTCTACGCAAAGGTTATTCATGAATCGTGTCACAACGCGTAGTTGGAAAGTACTATGCTGGAATGTTCGCGGTCTGAATTCAGATGCTAGGCAGCGCTCTGTCAGGGAGAAAGTGATAGGGAGTCAGTGTTCAGTGCTTTGTTTGCAAGAAACTAAGTTATCCTCTTGCTCGCGCTCTATCATGAAAAGCATTTGTCCTCAAGGGTTTGATCAATTTGTCGAGTCTCCCTCTAGTGGAGGCTCTGGGGGCCTCTTAACAGTGTGGCGATCTGATATGTTTCATGGCACCCTACTCGCAGTCAAACCATACGCAATCGTTATGCAATTTACCTCGGTTCATAATAATGAGCAATGGTTTCTGGTTAATGTGTACGGTCCATGTCAGGGTGAGTTGCGCGATGAGTTTGTTTCCTGGATTTACAACTTGGACATTGATCTGAATCAGATGTGGATGTTAATGGGGGACTTCAACTTCATCCGTTCCATTGATAATAGGAATCTCCCCGGGGGTGATATAAATGATATGTTTATTTTCAATGAAATAATTGACCATTTGGGATTGTTAGAACTTCCTCTAAAAGGACGTAAATTGACATGGTCTAACATGCAAGACAGGCCTCTTCTGGAACAGTTGGACTGGGTTTTTACTTCTGCAAGTTGGATTAACATATATCCCATGACCCAACTGACCCCTTTGGCAAAGACTGCGTCTGATCATGTTCCTTGTCTGGTGGCCATTAGTACAGCAATTCCCAAAGCACATATCTTCAGGTTTGAAAACTTTTGGATTCATCAGGCTGGTTTCATGGAATGTGTGTAGGAGGTTTGGACTTGCCCCACTCGTAAGACCCATATTTCGGCAATAATTGTGGACAAACTGAAAGCTTTGAGGTTTGCATTGAAGAAATGGCAGAAAGGTTTATCACACATCAAAAGGTTGATTGAGAAGTGTAACTGGGTAATTCTTTTGTTGGACAATCTTGAGGATAAGAGATCTTTATCCAGGCCTGAGTTTAATTTCAGGAAAATAATTAAAATGCACCATGAACATCTGCTTCACATGCAATACCTGTACTGGAAGAAAAGATGTACAATTAGATATATCAAAGTGGGAGAGGAAAACTCCAAATTCTTTCAGGCCATGGCAACTGAAAGATTTAGAAAAAACTCTGTTGCGAGCTTGTTGCTGTCAGTTGGATCAGTAACGTCTAACCATGAGGAAATGGCCAGAGAATTCTTGACAACCTTTAAAAGTAGAATGGGGACAGTTAAATCAATTTCTTTGGATGCAAACATATTGTCTCTAACACCCAGGGTCCAGGGTTTGGAGGTGCTCACAAAACCTTTTGAATTAAAAGAAATTGAGCAGGTTATCAAGGACTTGCCTATTGATAAGGCCCCTGGACCCGATGGCTTTAACGGGCTCTTTTTAAAAAAGTGTTGGCATATAATTTCTGCTGATTTTATACAGCTGGTTAAAGAGTTTCATGCTGGAACAGTGCAGTTAGAAAATTTGAATGATGCATTCATCACCCTGGTCCCAAAGAAGCAGACACCTGAGGGTGTGGGAGACTTTAGGCCAATTTCTCTAACCTCTGTCGGTCTAAAGTTCCTTACAAAGCTTGCTGCTAATAGATTCCAACAGGAGATCACCAAATGTGTGCATAAAAATCAATATGGTTTCATCAAATCAAGAACAATCCAGGATTGTCTTGCTTGGACCTTTGAGTATATCCATCAGTGCAATCAGTCTAAAAGGCCCATCCATTTTCTTAAGTTAGACTTTGAAAAGGCTTTTGATTCTATCCACCATGAGGCCATCATAAAGATCTTAATTGCAAAAGGTTTTGATGAAAGGTGGATTGTTTGGATCAAGCAGTTGCTGTCTTCTGGCACTTCTTCTGTCCTTCTGAATGGAGTCCATGGTAATCACTTTAAATGCAAATGTGGAGTCAAGCAAGGAGACTTAATTTCTCCTTTACTATTTGTTATTGCGGCTGATCTCTTGCAGACTTTAATTAACAATCTTCTCCAACAAGGTTTAATAAGCAGGCCCCTGCCTACCCATGATCCTGATTTCCTAGTGGTCCAATATGCTGATGACATACTGCTGTTCTTAAATGCTGATATAAGTCAATTGAGGGCTCTGAAATCAGTTTTGAATTCCTTCACACAGGCAACTGGACTCCAGATCAATTTCCATAAATCCTCCATGTATCCTATCAATGTAGGTGAGCAGGATGCTTTTGACCTGGCTGCCTTTTTTGGTTGCAAATTAGGCAATATGCCTTTTACCTATCTGGGTCTGCCAGTGGGGACCACCAGGCCCAAAATTGTGGACCTTCTTCCTCTTGTGGATTGTATGGAGAGAAGATTGACAGCAAGTTCTTGGTTCTTGCCCCAAGGGAGCAAATTGCAATTAGTCAATTCTGTCATTTCTTCATTGCCTATCTTTTTCCTTTGTCGTTTGTCAATTCCTCAGGGTATTTTAAAACAATTGGAAAGAATCCAAAGGCAGTGTTTATGGAGGAAATATGGTCAGGAAAGGGGACAATCACTAGCGGCTTGGCAACTTGTTTGCAGACCTAAGTGAAAGGGGGGGCTTGGGATCTTAAACCTTGGACTGCAGAATGATGCTCTCTTATTGAAACACCTCGGCAAATTTTATAACAAGATGGATGTGCCTTGGGTACAGTTAGTTTGGGATTCTTACTATTTTTAAAGGATTCCACATGATATTGTTCTCTGTGGCTCCTTTTGGTGGAAAGATGTATGCAAGTTGATGGATAATTTCAGAGCAGTTACTTTGGTTGATGTTCATAGTGGAGATACAGTGCAGTTCTGGTCTGACTATTGGCAAATTGGGAACAGTTCGGTTCCTCTGCAAGAGCGATTTCCTAGGCTATTTTCTTTTTGTCTCCACAAAAACCTCTCAGTCAAGGAAGTCTTTCAGGCTAGTACTTTTCAGGACCTTTTCTACTTGCCTCTTACTAAACAGGCCATCCAAGAACTGCAGCAGCTCTCCTCTTTAATCGGGTCTTTCCATTTGGACAATCAATCTCATGACCACTGGGGATGGAGGCATGGCAAGAAATCAGAATATACAAAAAAAGTTTTATGATTTTGTCTATCAGCCAATGGTATCAAACCCCATCCTGGGGTGGATATGGAAAAGTTGCTGTACTATGTCGATCAAGATGTTTGCTTGGCTTGTCATCATGGACAGGGTTAACACCAAGGACATGATTCATAGGAGACACTGGAGGATTAATGAAGGACCAGAATGTGTTCTTTGTCTGACTGGAACTCTGGAGGACAGAAATCACCTATTTTTCCAGTGCAATTTCAGTGCTCGAGTATCGAACTACCTACAAATTGAATGGAAAAATGGTGATGATATGGTGGAAATTCCTCATCATGCAAGGAAGGATTTCAAAAAACCTTTTTTTGGGGAGGTGGTTTTCACGGCCTGGTGGAATATTTGGAAGATCAGGAATGATAGAGCTTTCAGGAACATTCAACCATCTTTCAGGGCATGGAGGAATAGCTTCATTCATGATCTCACTCTGCACTCTCACAGAATCAAACGGCAATTTAGAGACGCCCTTCTTAAGTGGATTGATTTTCTTCCTCGTTGAGGAGAGTTCCTTATTTGCTTTCTTTGTTTCTTTGTAATTTATAGGTATAGTGCACCCGTCCCCTGTATAGCCTTTATTCCTTCTTTATTTCTTTGTTCTTTTATTTCTTTTCTCACCTTGAGGAAACCCTGTATGTGTTTTCTTTATTAATAAAATGTTGTGGGGTGCAAGCCCTGCAGTCTTCATGGTCAAAAAAAATGGGAACCCCTTGACAGTTCGCCTTGAATAAAACTCCTCCAGCAATGCCCAACCTTGGTTTTACCATTTGCCACCTAGCCTCTTTTTCCCTTGGGTTTCCGGAGCCCAAGGGTCATCTTTATTTAAACCCCCTGGGCCAGTGCTCCTCTGAGTGTTGGTTCGAACTGGGCAGCTTGCGGGGCCATCTTGGGGAAACTCGAGGGTTGGTTTTACTCGTAGCTTGATCTATCTGAGTGTGCCCTGAGAACGAGATATGTGCAGCTCCTATCGGGATTTGTCGGCACATTCGGGCGGTGTTGCTGGACTTGTTTTACCATTGTCGAGGATGTCTTGTAACCGGGATGCCGAGTCTGATCGGATTATCTTGGGAGAAGGAATATCCTTCATTGACGGTGAGAGCTTGTGTTGGGCTAAGTTGGGACTCCCCTGCAGGGTAATGAACTTTCGAAAGGCGCGCCCGCGGTTATGGGCAGATGGGAATTTGTTAATGTCCGGTTGTAGATAACATGAAACTTAACTTAATTCAAATGAACCAACCGCGTGTGTTACCGTGATGGTCTCTTCTCGGCGAAGTCCGGGAAGTGAACACGGTGTTGGAGTAATGCTTGACGTAGGTTGTTCTAGGATCACTTCTTGATCATAGTTGTTCGACCGTGCTTTTGCCTTCTCTTCTCGCTCTCTTTTCCGTATGTTAGCCACCATATATGCTAGTCGCTTGCTGCAGCTCCACATCATACCTTGTCTTACCTATAAGCTTAAATAGTCTTGATCGCAAGGGTGCGAGATTGCTGAGTCCCCGTGACTCACAGATTACTTCCAAACCAGATGCAGGGACCGATGATACCGCTCCAGATGATGCGCTTGAGCTCAAGTGGGAGTTCGATGAAGACTCTCATTGTTACTATGTGTCTTTCCCGGATGATCAGTAGTGGTGCCCAGTTGGGGCGATTGGGGACTTTGTCGCATTTGGGGGTTGATCTTTATTTTGGTACCGTAGTCGGAACATGAGTGTATTGGATGAATGTAATGTTATTCATGTATTTGTGTGATGTGGCGAGTGTAAGCCAACTATATATCCTTTCCCCTTTTATTTATATTACATGGGTTGTTTGCGAAGATTACCTCACTTGCGACATTGCTCTCAATGCGGTTATGCCTCTAAGTCGTGCTTCAACACATAGGAGATATAGCCGCATCGAGGGCGTTACAAGCACACCACATCTCTTTCTTTGCAGGGGACTGTGATGATTCCGCCGCTTCCTGGCATCTTGAGGACGTTGTAGCCATGGTGGGTCACTGCCATGAACTTGGCTAATGCTGGGTACCCGAGGATGGAATTGTACGATAGACGGATGTGGGCGGCGTCGAAGTCGACGAGCTCGGTGTCGTAGTTGTCGCGCTGGCCAAGGTGAGAGGGAGACGAACTTGCCCTATCGGGGTGGTGGAGCCGTCGGTCACTGTCGGCGTTCTGGGAACGGGGGTCCCCAGACTTGCCTGCCTGCGGCCTGCGGCGTGGCTCAAAGGGGGCCCAGCGCGGACCATCTTCACCAACACAGACCCAAGACCCTCACGAGGGGCCAAGCCTCGCGGGGCGGACGACGTGGAGCTTCCTCAAGCACGGCCTCATCAGGCTGGCTCGCGAGGAGGTGGAGAGATCAAGGCGGGGTACCTCACGAGGTGCCCGTGATGCAAGCCATGACGACCAAGGGTGCCAGGCGGGTGCCAGCCCGCGCTGTGTCCTCCTTTCCCCTTTGGTGCAAAGGAGGCAAGCGCAGCCTCGGAGTACCGAGGCATCAGGCAAAGATTGCCATTTCGGTGCAACAAGACCAAGAACAAAAGGACTGCAATACGGAGGTCATCGTGGAGCCCAAGACGGCGTCACCACCAGAGCTTTGTGCAGGCAAAGACTACTTTTGTCAGGATAGCTGGTACTAGCTGCCCCCCTTCAAATTAGCCCGCCATTGTTGGCTCCCTTCCCGCTCAATATTTGGGAAGAGGACCAAGGCCCCTATAAATAGGACCAGCCACCCACAGGGTTGAGGGGTTTTTAAGTAAGGAAGACAGAAGAGAGGTTTTAGAGAAAGGTTGAGAGAGAGAGAGAAGAGGGTGACTGGACTCCTCCCAGCAGTTCATCGCCCCAGCCAAGAACAGACACTCGCGAGGTTGTTCTTCCTTGTATTGTTCATCATCGTCAGCCCAAGAGGCAATCCACCACACCACACACTGGAGTAGGGTATTACACCACAACGGTGGCCCGAACCAGTACAAACCCTGTGTCTCTTGTGTTGTTCTTTCCGTAGCTTAGATCTAAGCAAGGCGGAGGGGTGCAGGTAGGTAGGAGGCGAAATCTCCGCGCGCACCCCAGTGTTCGAACCTCAAGGGTCTGCCGGAACCCGAAATCCGACATTTGGTGCGCCAGGTAAGGGTGCTTCGGAATTCGTCTTCCACCACCCCGTTCTCCTCCGACCATCGCGCCCATGTCTGACGCTCGTCGGGCCCGCGCCGAGCGCCGGGCCGCTCTCACTTCCCGCGTCGCCCAGACGGCCCCTGTCGGTGGGCGTCCTCGCCGTTCCCCGTCACCTGTTGTCCACGCCGCCACCGGCCCGGCGGGGACGAGCAGCAAGCATCGTCTCAGCATCCGTCCGTGCAGCAAGACACCCGCGCCGCAACTCCCTCGCTCACCCCGGCTGGTTCTTCGCCCGCGCGCTCCGCGCACCCATGGAGGCTCGAGCTGCGCTCATCGCGGTGAATGAGCTCCTGCGCTACCGTCCCGTCGACGACATCTATGAAGAATGGCTCGACCGCGTCGCCGAGCTCGTCCGTGCTATAGGGGGCTCTCCTGCGTCGTCCGCTCCGCTGCACTGCACCCCACCTCGCGTGGGCGATGATGCTCCGGCGGCGCCCCGGCCACCTCCTCCTCAGGAAGACGCCATGGCTCCAAGACGCGTGGTCCCTGGGCAGAACCCGCTCCGTCAGGTGCCAGCGCAGCAAGAGCAGAGCTGCCAAGAAGTCCCTCGCCCGCAAGAAGCTGCCCGGGCGCTCCCTGCTCCAGCACGTCGCGACCATGCTCCTGCTCCCGCATGTCAAGACCCCGCACTGCTCCCAGCTGCAGCGCATGGGGACATGCAAGACCAAGCTCTCCGTCACCCAAGGCCTCCCGTGGCCACAGCAGGCTGCCGCGCCTTCACCACCGAGCTATGGAGCGTTGCGTGGCCCGGCAAGTTCAAGCCAGACCTACCTCCTCGTTACGACGACACGATTGACCCTGCGGAGTTCCTCCAGCTCTACGAGCTGGGCATCAAAGCTGCCAACGGAGACGAGAAGGTCATGGAAAACTGGTTTCCCATGGCGCTCAAGGACGGGGCCCGCACCTGGCTCCTGAACCTGGCTCCAGGCACGATCTCCTCCTGGGACGAGATGCGCACCCGCTTCATCGCCAACTTCCAAGGTACTCGCGATCGACCACCCGCCGTGAGGGACATGCGCCACATCAAGCAACAACCCGGGGAGACCCTGCAGAAGTACATCCAGCGCTTCAACAACGCACGCCTCAAGATTCCCAAGGTGACTGAGGAGGCCATCATCTCAGCCTTCTCCGACGGCGTGCACGATGTCAAGATGAAGGAGGAGCTGGCCATGCATGAAGACCTGTGCACTTCCTTGGAGCTGTTCAACTTGGCAACCAAGTGCACCAGGGCTGAGGAAGGGCGTCTCTCCCTCCTTGAGCTGCCTGCCGCAGACCCGGAAGAGAAGAAGCCCAAGGCCAAGGATGTGAAGCGCAAGGGGGCTGCCGTGCTCGCGGCAGAACAAGACACCAAGCAGGGCAGAGATCAGTCCGAACTTTCCAAGGGCAGCCGGTATTGTGTGTACCACGACCTCCACACCCACAACACCAACGAATGTCAAGAACTCCGAGCCGTGCGAGAAGGAAGGATCGGCCGTCGCCCCGACCGCGGTGACCGGGGCTACGGTTGAGGAGGAGGAAGGAACGCAGGACACTGGGAAGATCGTGGCCCGCGCCAAGGGTGGCGCGATCAACCTCGCGAGGATCGCTGGCAAGACCCGCCTCGCGAGGGAGACTGGAGGGATCAGCCTCGCGAGGATCACCGGCAAGGCAACGTAGGCCTCCCTCCGCTACCGCTGCAGCTAAGGAGAAACGAGGACCGCCACCAGGACGAGGGGGCTGGGGGCTTCCAGGAGCCGCGCGCGATCGCCTACAACCTGGACGGGGCTCAAGCCCCAGCCTCTCAACGCATCTTCAAGCAGTTCGCCCGCGAAGTGAATGCAGTCCTCCCCAGGCTCGAAGCCGCGCGCCCTCTTAGGTGGTCGGCGTGCGCTATCACGTTCAGCTCAGCAGATGAGCTCAGGTGTGCGGCTATAGCCGGAGTCCTCCCGATGCTGTGTTCCCCAATCATCAGCAACGTGGTGGTCACCAAGACCCTCATCGATGGCGGGGCAGGGCTCAACGTCCTGTCCGTGGAAACATTCAACAATCTCTAAGTGCCCTACAGCCAACTTCAGCCAACCAAGCCTTTCTGCGGAATCACCGACGGCTCCACGGTCCCGATTAGGCAGGTCCGCCTCCGTGTCACCTTCGGGGCACGTGACAGCTACCGCACCGAGCTCATCGACTTCGACATCGCTCACATTCGCCTTCCGTACAACTCCATCCTTGGGTACCCAGCGCCGGCCAAGTTCATGGCCATAACTCACCACGGCTACAACGTCCTCAAGATGCCAGGAAGTGGCGGCGTCATCACGGTGCCCTGTGAAGAGAAGGATGCGGTGTGTTCCCTGGAACGAGCCTTTCAGGCCGCGTCACTGGAAGACCCGGATCGCGGAAGTAGGAGGCTTCCCAAGACCGTCCCCCAAGAAGAAGAAGACATCGTCCGTCCCGGCCCCTCAGGAGGCAGGGCCCTCTGGGCCCGTGCCTGCCCAGGGGGAACCTCCTTCCATCGCATAGGGCGCCCGACGCCCTCCTCAGGCAGGGCTTAGGGGCTCTCCCCTGGAGGGCCACCGACCTAGCTAGGGTCACGAGGGAGGCGCTTGGGCACCACATGGAGGCGTGTTTCGAGGCACGTGTCCCTCAAGAAGGAGCAAGGCAAGGAAAGCCAGACCCTCAGGAGTTCGTCAGCAAGGCCATTCAGGAGCTACAGGAGTCAAGTGTCATGAAAGGCGGCCGCCACCTACCAGCAATGGCTCCCCATCCAGGCGAGGATGGTGGGTTGCGCGTCTGCATCGACATACCAGGGCTCAACCGAGTCACCTCTCTGGAGCGCTTCTGGCCCTCGCGAGTGGGGCGCTGCGGAGGTCCACCCCACAGCTACAATCGCATGCCTTATGGCTTGCCGAACGCGGCTGCCACATACCAGGCCTCATGAGGGGCATCGCAGAGGCACGGGAGGCCAGCCATTCCGCAGCCCTGGCGGAGATGGAGATGGTCCGCGAGGAGCCGCCGGCGCCTCCGGAGCCTCCCGAGGCCCCTGGGCCCGGGGGCTCATGAGGATCGGCTTCCGCAGCCCACCAAGTCTACTACGCCAACACTCATTCGTCCTCAATGTCATCAGGTGACATCTTTCAAGTTTCATTTCCAGCTGGGAGCGCCCTCCCAAGGCTGCATTATTCCCAGGCCGCGTGGGTCCGTCCCTGCGGCATGTATCCCTTTGATTTCATGTTATTAGCTTACCTTGTTGGGGGCGCCCCTCGGGCTGCATCATCCCCAAGTCGCTCGGGCCTGACCAAGTGATGTCCGCCTTCCCAGCATCTATTTAAATGAATCCACTCCTTCACGGCTAATGTGCTTGACCTAGTTTCCCGGTCAACTGACGGAACTGCTCCCAAACGGCACGACGCTTGCGCATGGGTCCGTCCCTGCAATGCCGACAAACCTGAATGGCTGAGCTCTGGCCGCGGCAGCCCCGTATGGCGCCACCTCGTCAAGTCTTCAGTGCCTATTTACCCCTCGGAAGCAACCAACGACTGACTGTCAATTGTCATGGCAACCCCCTTGTTTCTTTTTCTATGATGGGTTTACAGGGTTTCCTGAAGGAGCCGCGTCAGGCGAGGCCCTTGCAGTGTCTCCCTCACTCTTGTCCGCGAAAACCGCTTGTACGTTAAAGGGGGGTGCCTGAGCATCGTGACTCAGGGCTCCTACTGGCTCTCTAGCCCTCACCCTCTGGCCTTGTCCACGGCATCGCGACCTGGCATACCAGTGACGGCTGAGACTCGCTCGAGGGCCGGGACCCGAGGATGTAGAGCAGAAAGGGGAGCAAGGGCGAGAGGGGAGGGACACACAAGGACCTCGCCGAGCAACCTCGCGCCTGCCGATGCACGGACCCGACGACACACCAGAGAGCGGCCCCTGATTCTCGAGATAAGTCACCACCCGAAAGCGCCAGCTACCGTGGCACCATCCCCGCACCTAATGCAATCCCGTGTTAGCGACGCCGCTCTCCTTTCTCACCGAACAACGGCTGCTTGAGTGCCAAAGGGGACCTCCTGAGCGTCGCGACTCAGGGGCTCTTACAGGACTCCGGGTCGCTCACCTCCTGGCCTTGACAACGGCATCGCGACCTAGCATACCAGCGACGGCTAAAGCCGCCTTGGGACTGGGACCTGTCGGTGCAGAGCACCAAGCCCTCGTGAGGTTCGAAAGGGAGGACTGAGCTAAGACAGAATGAGCAACTCGCACAATTCTACGACAAGGGGTATATTAACAAAACAGGATCACAGGCACCTTACAAGCCCCCATGGGACGCGTCTTTGATTCCTCGCAGGGAACAGATCCTAAAGGAACACTAACTACGCGCGCCCCTGCAAAAGATGCCATCATCAATAGTGGGCCGTCAAGCACCGGCGCCAACCCCATCCAGATCAGAGTCGACGGCAGCCTGACGAGCCCGCCGTGCTCCAGGAGCGGCGCCGGCTCGGGGGCTCGTAGCTGCCGTCGCTCGTCTCCGGAGTCGCGAAGAGCTTGCCGGAGTCGCTGGAACCTCCGACGCCTCCACCGCCTGAGGAGCCGCCAATGGAGCGGTTGGCGGGCCCAGTCCTTGCCGCAGAAGGGTCCTGGCCACCTCTCCCATGGCAGCACTCCAGTCGGGGCCCGTTCACATCGAAGACCTTGAAGAGCATCACCGAAGCACCGTCGTACTCCAAGTGGATCGCGAAGGCGCCTCTTGTCCTGCAAACCCGGGTGATTTCGCCCCAGCCCCGAGTCATGAAGACCTCGCCCGGGGCAACGACCGCGACCTCTGCCTCGGTCGCGAGGGTGCAGCAGCCGGCGTGCTACAGCCAAAGCTCCAGGAGTTCTCCCTGCGGGATGATGTAGGAGAAGAAGGGAGGAAGGCGAATCCAAGACCGAGGGGGCATGACGACATGGAGTACGAACTCTCTGGAGGAGCCCTCGGTGTGGACCCCGGGAGGGACGACCCACACCTTCGTGACCCGTCGGCGCCGACGGCGGCGCCGTCCGTGGCGATCAGCATCAGCTCCTTCAGGGCCCTCGATGTGGGCGTACAAGCGAAGCGGGAACCCCGGCGGTGCCCGCTCGCACCAAGGCCTCAACACCACCTGATGGGCCCCCTCGTTCGGGCCACGGAGGACAAGCCGTTTCTTCGGCAGGAGCGGGTCTGGTTCCTCTCGGGGAGCCTTCCCCTTCTCAGCCGTCGAGAACCGGCGGATCGGAGCCATCGCAGCAAGACGGAGCAAGGACCGGGAAGAAGGAGAAGCAAGGAGGGATGGACTGGAAGGGCGCGCGTTGTTCCGTACTTATGGCCGGTGAAGGTCAACCGCAGACCTCAACGATCGCAGGTAATCATGACCCACTTTGCATGCAGGGACTTGTCCAGTCCACGCAGTTGGCAAGGCGCCATGGGGAAGTGGAGGCGCCCACGTCCAATCAACCGCCACGCGGCGCCCAAGGCCGCAGGCTGTTTGGGCCCATGGCGCTTCGCTCTTGCCCTTCCGCCTCCCTGCACAGCCAAGTCCGGGCGCGCCTTGGGCCCGGGGGCTACTGTCGGCATTCTGGGAAAGGGTGTCCCCAGACTTGCCTGCCTGCGGCCTGCGGCGTGGCTCAAAGGGGGCGCAGCGCGGCCCATCTTCACCAACACAGACCCAAGACCCTCGCGAGGGGCCAAGCCTCGCGGGGCGGACGACGTGGAGCTTCCTCAAGCACGACCTCATAAGGCTGGCTCGCGAGGAGGCGGAGAGATCAAGGCGGGGTACCTCACGAGGTGCCCGTGACGCAAGCCATGATGACCAAGGGCGCCAGGCGGGTGCCAGCCCGCGCTGTGTCCTCCTTTCCCCTTTGGTGCAAAGGGGGCAAGCCCAGCCGCGGAGTACCGAGGCTTCAGGAAAAAGTTGCCATTTCGGTGCAACAAGACCAAGACCAGAAGGACTGCAAGACGGAGGTCATCGTGGATCCCAAGACGGCGTCACCACCAGAGCTTTGTGCAGGCGAAGACTACTTTTGTCAGGATAGCTGGTACTAGCTGTCCCCCTTCAAATTAGCCCGCCATTGTTGGCTCCCTTCCCGCTCAATATTTGGGAAGAGGACCAAGGCCCCTATAAATAGGACTAGCCACCCATAGGGTTGAGGGGTTTTTTGAGTAAGAAAGACAGAAGAGAGGTTTTAGAGAGAGGTTGAGAGAGAGAGAGAAGAGGGTGACTGGACTCCTCCCAGCAGTTCATTGCCCCAGCCAAGAACAGACTCTGGCGAGGCTGTTCTTCCTTGTATTGTTCATCATCGTCATCCCAAGAGGCAATCGACCACACCACACACTTGAGTAGGGTATTACACCACAATGGTGGCCCGAACCAGTTAAACCCTGTGTCTCTTGTGTTGTTCTTTCTGTAGCTTAGATCTTAGCAAGGCGGAGGGGTGCAGGTAGGTAGGAGGCGAAATCTCCGCGCGCACCCCAGTGTTCGAACCTCAAGGGTCTGCCGGAACCCGAAATCCGATAGTCACTCCTGAGAAGGACTTAGTAGGCTGCAGCTGATCATAGAGTACTTGAAGGCTGTCGAACGTCTCGACGGACAGGACACTGAGCCCTGCGCCGCCGTCGATGAGGGCTTGGTGACTTGGACATTGCTGATGACGGGTGAACAGAGCATCGGGATGACGCCGGCAGTCGCCGCGCATTTGAGCTGGTCCGCCGAGCTGACGGTGATGGCATACTTGGACCGCCTGAGCGGGCGCATGGCCTCGAGCCTGGGGAGGATTGCATTCACCTCTTGAAAAAACTACTTGAAGATGCGCTGGGAAGCTGGGGCCTGAGCATCGCCCAAGATGCAAGCGGTCGCGCATGGCTCCTAGAAGCCCCCTGCCCCCTCGTCGTGATGGTGGTCGTCGTTCCTTCTTGGTGGTGGTGGCAGCGGAGGGAGGCCAGGATTTCCCTGAGGACGGTCCTCGCGAGGCTCGTCGTGCCAAGCGCCCTCACGAGGCTGCTCCTGCCAGTGGTCCTCACGAGGTCGGTCACGCCACTCCAGGCGCGGGCCGCGGTCGTCCCAGCGTCCTCCACCTCGTCCTCCTCCTCGGTCGTAGCCCCGGTCATTGCACTCGGGGCGTCGACCGAAGCGTCCATCTCGGATGGCCTTGAGCTCTTGACAATCGTTGGTGTTGTGGTTGTGTACGTTGTGGAAGGCATAGAACGGGCTGCTGCTCTTGGACGACTCGGGGTGGTCCCAGCCACGCTTCGTGTCCGGCTCCGCCACGAGCATGGCTGCTCCCTTGCGCTTCAAGTCCTTGACCTTGGCCTTCTTCTCCTTTGGGTCGGTAGTAGGGAGCTCGAGGAGGGAGAGGCTCCCTTCCTCAGCTCTTGCGCACTTGGTCGCTATGTTGAACAGCTCGAGAGTCGTGCATAGCTCCTCATGGATGGCGAGCTCCTCCTTCATCTTGACGTCACGGACGCCATTGAAAAACGCTGAGATGATGGCCTCGTCCGTCACCTTGGGGACCTTGAGGCGAACGCTATTGAAGCGCTGGATGTACTTCTACAGGGTCTCTCTTGGTTGTTGCTTGATGCGGTGCAGGTCGCCCGCGGCCGGAGGGCGATCGCGAGTACCCTTGAAGTTGGCGATGAAGCAGTCGTGCATCTCACCCTAGGAGGAGATTGATCCCGCGGGAAGTTCAGGAGCCACGAGCGAGCGCCATCCTTGAGAGCCATGGGAAACCAGTTCGGCATGACTTTTTTGTCACCGTTGGCCACCTCGATGCTTAGTTCATAGAGCTTCAGGAACTCCGTGGGGTTGGGGGTGCTGTAGTAGTGCGGAGGCAGATCCGGCTTGAACTTGCTTGGCCAAACGACGGTGCACAGCTCGGGAGCGAAGGTGCGACAGCCTGCAGTGGCCACCGGGGCCCTCTGCAGGGGCGGAGCCTGCCCTTGATGTCCGTGCACCGCTGCCATAGGCGGCATGCAGTCTTGTCGTGGTGGTGTCGGGAGCGCTGGAGCGTTTTCTTGTGGCCAAGGGACCTCCTGGCAGCTTCCTTCTTCGTGCGCGGGCACACGGCATGGCGGATCACGCCACAGGACCGCACGTCTTGGGGCGAGGACACCGTCTTGATGTGGAGGAGGCGGTGGCACTCCGTGAGCATCTCGGAGCAAGGGTGCCATCTTGATGCGGAGGCAGCGGAGGCGCTCCATGAGCTACGTCGCCCGCGGCTGGAGGTGGGCGAGGCAGCGAGAGGGATGGTGCATGAGAGCCCCCGGCGGCGCCGACGAGCTGGGCGATGCGATCTAACCAGTCCTCGTAGAGGTCATCGATCGGGTGTAGCGCAGGAGCTCGCATGCCATGAGCAGCGCTGCCTGCACGTCCATGGGCACGTGACAAGCGTGGGCCGATGAGCCGGCCAGAGTCAGCGACGGGGTGGCGGTGCGGCCGTCCCACCGCACGGAGGGGTGCAGTGATGATACTTGCTGCTCATTTGCTGCTGGGCCAGTAGCTGCGTTGGAAACAGGAGATGGAGAATGATGGGGAGGCCCGCCGACAGGGGTCGTCTGAGCGACACGGGCGACAAGGGTGGCTCGGCGCTCGGCGCGGGCTCGACGCGCGTCTGCCATGGATGCGGTGGAGCGGTGGAACGTGGATCAACGGAAGGAAGGCTTCAGCACACCCCTACCTAGCATGCCAAAAGCCGGATTTCGGGTTCCAGCAAAACCCTTGAGGTTCGAACTTTGGGGTGTGCATGAAGATCTCTTCCCCCAGCTCACGCTCTCAGCACGATCTGAAAGCTCAGCACGTCGAACTCGCAGAACAAAGGACACATGGTTTATACTGGTTTGGGCCACCATTGTGGTGTAATAGCCTACTCCAGTGTGGTGTGGTGGATTTCCTTGCAGGCTGAGGGTGAACATGTACAAGGGATGAACAGCCTCCTGAGGAGAGGTGTTCTTGAGCTCGATGAGCTTGTGTGGTTGAGAATGGAATGGATCCGATCCAAGATCAATTGCCTCCTACTGTGGTGGCTAGTCCTATTTATAGAGGCCCTGGTCCTCTTCCCAACTGTAGGCGGGAAGGGATCCAACAATGGCCAAATTTGAAGGGAGACAACTAGTACAACTTATCCTGACAAAAGGTGGTCTTCATCTGCCAAAGGCTCTGGTGGTGACACTGTCCTGGGCTACACGGTGACCTACGAACTGCCGTCGTGCTGGTCTTGGTCTTGTTGCACCGATATGGAAACGTTTGACTGATGCCTCGGGACTTCTTGCCTGCGCTTGCCTCCTTAGCACCAAAGAGGAAACAAGTACAGTACGTGCGCTGGTACTCGCCTGGCCTTGGTCGTCATGGATTACGTCATAGGGACCTCGCGAGGTGCCCCTTGCCTTGATCTCTCCGCCCCTCGTGAGCCAGCCTGGTGAGGCCGCCCCCGAGGAGGTCTTGCGTCATCCGCCTCACGAGGCTTGGCCCCTCGCAATGGTCTTGAGTGTTCGCTAGTGAAGACGGGCCATACGGGGCCGCCGGTGGAGCCATGTCATGGGCTGCAGGTAGGCAATTCTGGGGACCCCCGTTCCCAGGATGCCGACAGAACTGTTGTGCTTAATATGCTTCTCTATGTACCTACACAGGACAATTTTGGCAACGACTGTTGTTTTCCATCGAGGTTAGTTTCAGCCCATGGCTTATATCTGCTCACTGTTTAGGATATCGGTAGCTGGTACCATATAGGCCGGCGGCTGGTAAGGGACTAATCGGTGAATTGGACTTTTAACTAAATATATCTGCAACCCATTTATCGTTAGGTTAACTAGGGCCATATGTAATATATCTGAGGCTACATAGCAACATGCACTACACTTAATGTCTAAATATGCAATCCTAGACTACATAGCAATAAGGAAGAGTGTTACATTAAAGTTCTAATGATGTCTAGACATACGTAGAAGAGCAGCAGCAACAACAACAACAACACATCACTGTTTGGATACTCAACTTACCTAGAGGTTAGTGTTAGTTTTTAGCTCATTACTAACCCTGAACTAACTCCATACAAAGAGTTGTTTGGATGGCAGGGTTAGATTGACAATAAATGCACTAGGAGAACTAGTTCCAATTAGCACCTCTTGGGTTGGATAGTTTTTCTTGGGTGGGTTATAGATCCAACTATCTCAAACTAGCCCTCATGTTTACATATAATTTAGGGCTATTTGAGCCCGAACTAGCTCAAACTAACTGCAACCCTTGGATACAGCAGCATTAATCAGCCAATAATTTGTAAGAATGCACTAAACTCCTTCCGGCCCATAATATAAGAAGTTAATTCCTCTAATATTTGAGTATATTTGATGTTATAAGATACTCCCTCTGTTCCTAAATATTTGTCATTTTAAAGATTTCAAATGGAATACCACATACGGATGTATATAGACATATTATAAAAGAGTGTTGTACTACATCATTGTGCAATTGATGTTTAGCTTCTAATATTAACATGGTGCTTTTAGGTACATATGTCATTGGTAAAGATCCGCGCTTTGACCTTTTCTGCGTATGGGGCAATGAGATATCGATAAACCATCATCAAGTGAGGAAGCTGATAAAGATTGTTAGTAAAATGGTTCCAAAGATGGCAATTAAACTCTTTGTTTACACTTTATCCAAGACAACAATGAACTGCAGGATGGTAAGTAAGAACTCAACATCTTTCTTTTTATTACCCATAATGAGTTGTGTTAGATGACAATGTATGAATCTTTTTCCTTTGCAGTGGTTGCCAAAGCAGATTACTCAAGATTACCTCTCAACTACATGATTGGTGGGCATGCAAAGGTCAAAGTATTTCTACCAGAACACGATGATTACCTAGATGTTTTCATGCAGACCGTGAAGGATGGGCGGTCGACCATCACAAGGGGTTGGACTAGAGTCGTGCATGTCTTCTGCATGGAGGAGGGCATAATACAGGCATTCTACTTCACCTTGTTCAGCAACCAGAATATATTTCGCCTCTTTCTTTACCGTATTTAATAGTACAAGTATACAACTATGGTTCATCACTATTTATTTGGTTCTTATGTAATTCTTGAACATATGTACCTATGAATCGAATAATGCATTGGTTGTTTGAACAAGATTGATATGAATGAAGCTGTAGCATACATGCAAATTCAAATTCAAATCTGGTACAATTTAAATAGAAGCAATTAAATTACAGTGGAATTACGCTCTCCAGGTTGTTACAGCACACACGGCTGGTAAAACACAAACGTTTGCGATATACACCATAATCCGAGACGGTTCACAGAGAGGAAACATGTGCAAGCATGCACACAGTTGTCGTTTCTAAAGTATGTGCGATGTCAGACAATATCACAAACGGTGCGGGCAAACTAAACGTTTGTGTTAGTTGCCTTATTGTACATGATTCACAACCATGAACTGTTTCTAATGAAGTATGCACCGTAAACATTGCACCACAGAATAGCGTGTGCGGTAGTTGTCGTGTACGATGATGTTATG
The DNA here is from genome assembly GCA_034509565.1 of Triticum monococcum. Lineage (NCBI taxonomy): Eukaryota > Viridiplantae > Streptophyta > Magnoliopsida > Poales > Poaceae > Triticum > Triticum monococcum. The sequence goes on along the minus strand of CM067841.1, from coordinate 141,379,868 downwards.
ACGGTCCGACGTTTCATTATCCTGTTCGACACTCGAACAACAATGAACTAATCTTCTTAACAGTGAACCATTTGTGATGGGCCGCGCATCATACACGTTCTATAATAGTGAGCCGTTTGTGATGGGCCACACATCATAAACGTAGCACCACAGAATACCGACTGCGATGGCAATGCAAGCAAAAATGAGTTGGAGTACTATAGGGTCCCTATCCCCGACGGTTCCTGGGTCGTGTGGGAAGGACCCCCTATCACCCACACTCACTTGGCGACGGTTCCAAATGCCGTCGCGGAAAGGGATTAAAAACCATTTGTTTAGGACCAACACACACCAGTGCATAGCCGTCCGCCACCTTCATGGATATGTTCTTCACTTTCATGTGTAGCTCGCAAGTTGTCATAGCTATGATATCATCCACAGGGTGTCTATCCAGCAGTGCATCGATCATCGCTCGGGGCCGAACCCACACTTCTTCTCGGCATGGATGGGACTGTGCTATCCAATGGTGGATCTGCTTGCTGCTGCCGCTGAGATGCCCTTTCCTGGCTAAGTGAGTCGATCTGCTCCTGTTGTCGGATGAAAGCGCTTTCCAACTTTGCATGCTTTGATTCTACGATGTGAAGGTGGTCTGCTTCCTGCTTCCTCTGCTCCTCCTCTTTCTTCCTCTTTTGCTCCTCCTACCGCTTCTGTCTCGCACGGCTTTTGTAGTCAGCATTCTAGTCCGCAAACCCCTCATACCATGGAACAAGGCCTTTGCCTCATGTTCTTCCCGGGTGTTCAGGATTCTTCAGGGCGCACGTAAGCTCGTCGTTCTCTCTGTTGGGCATGAACACCCCTGTTCGAGCCCCTTCTATTGCAACAAGTAAATTGTCGGTGGCTCCTTTAAGACATGCCCGCTCAAAAACCAGCCCTGTCTTTGGGTCCAACTTCCCCCCATGCGCATAAAACCAAGTCCTGCACCTTTTAGGCTAGTTCAATGTAATTGGAGTGACCCCTGCAACAATCATCTGTTGCTCTGTGATATCCCACTTAGGCCGGGCCACCTTGTAGCCACCTGGCCCCAGATTATGGTGCCACTCTTTTTTCGCAGCATTAATCTTGTTTTTCTCGACCGTTCCTAAGCTACTTCCGATTCCTTGAACTTCACAAAAGCATCCCAGTGATCTCTTGCCTTCTCTAGTGTTCCCTTGAATTCTGGAGTCTGTTTTCCTACATTGACATATGCAGCCCATATAATTTTCTTGTGGTTGTTGAATGCAATCGCCATGTTCTTAAGAGCACTGATCTTGACTTTCTCCAGATCTGCATCTATCAAATGATCTGGCAGGGTGAAATGTGACATGAGTGATTCCCAAAGCAGATCTTTTACTCTTTGGTCGACAAAAGTAACATCTGGATCTCCCTTTGCTGGCTTTTTTCCATTCTTGAACGGAGATCGGGATTTGGTCCCGGACAATTGTTGGGGAACGCAGTAATTTCAAAAAATTTCCTACGCACACGCAAGATCATGGTGATGCACAGCAACGAGAGGGGAGAGTGTTGTCTATGTACCAACGCAGACCGACTGCGGAAGCGATCACACAACGTAGAGGAAGTAGTCGTACGTCTTCTTCCCGATCCGACCGATCCAAGCACCGTTACTCCGGCACCTCCGAGTTCTTAGCACACGTTCAGCTCGATGACGTTCCTCGGGCTCCGATCCAGCAAAGCGTCGAGGAAGAGTTCCGTCAGCATGACGGCGTGGTGACGATCTTGATGTACTACCGACGCAGGGCTTCGCCTAAGCACTGTAACGGTATGATCGAGGTGGAATTTGGTGGCAGGGGGCACCGCACACGGCTAAGGAACGATTAACTTGTGTGTCTTGGGGTGCCCCCTGCCCCCGTATATAAAGGCCAGGGGCAGGGGGTTCGGCCGGCTAGGAGGGAGGCGCAGGGGGGAGTCCTACTCCCACCGGGAGTAGGACTCCTCCCCTCCAATCCTATTCCAACTAGGATTCTTGGGGGGGAAGGAGAAAGAGGGGGCCGGCCCACCTTTCCTAGTCCTATTAGGACTTGGGAAAGGGGGGGGGGCGCCGGCCAGGTGTGGGCTGCCTCTTCTCTCTTTTCCACTAAGGCCCAATAGGCCCATTTACCTCCCGGGGGGGGGGGGGGGTTCCGGTAACCCTCCCGGTAATCCGGAAAAATCCCGATTTCACCCGGAACGCTTCCGGTGCCCAAACATAGGCTTCCAATATCTCAATCTTTACGTCTCGACCTTTTCGAGACTCCTCGTCATGTCCGTGATCTCATCCGGGACTCCGAACAACCTTCGGTACATCAAAATGCATAAACTCATAATAACTGTCATCGTAACGTTAAGCGTGCGGACCCTACGGTTCGAGAACAATGTAGACATGACCGAGACACGTCTCCGGTCAACAACCAATAGCGGGACCTGGATGCCCATATTGGCTCCTACATATTCTACGAAGATCTTTATCGGTCAGACCGCATAACAACATACGTTGTTCCCTTTGTCATCGGTATGTTACTTGCCCGAGATTCGATCGTCGGTATCCAATACCTAGTTCAATCTCGTTACTGGCAAGTCTCTTTACTCGTTCCGTAATACATCCTCTCATAACTAACATCTTAGTTATTATGCTTGCAAGGCTTATGTGATGTGTATTACCGAGAGGGCCCAGAGATACCTCTCCGACAATCAGAGTGACAAATCCTAATCTCGAAATACGCCAACCCAACATCTACCATTGGAGACACCTGTAGTACTCCTTTATAATCACCCAGTTACGTTGTGACGTTTGGTAGTACCCAAAGTGTTCCTCCGGTAAACGGGAGTTGCATAATCTCATAGTTACAGGAACATGTATAAGTCATGAAAAAAGCAATAGCAACATACTAAACGATCGGGTGCTAAGCTAATGAAATGGGTCATGTCAATCAGATCATTCAACTAATGATGTGACCTCGTTAATCAAATAACAACTCTTTGTTCATGGTTAGGAAACATAACCATCTTTGATTAACGAGCTAGTCTAGTAGAGGCATACTAGTGACACTCTGTTGGTCGATGTATTCACACATGTATTATGTTTCCGGTTAATACAATTCTAGCATGAATAATAAACATTTATCATGATATAAGGAAATAAATAATAACTTTATTATTGCCTCTAGGGCATATTTCCTTCAGTCTCCCACTTGCACTAGAGTCAATAATCTAGATTACACAGTAATGATTCTAACACCCATGGAGCCTTGGTGCTGATCATGTTTTGCTCGTGGAAGAGGCTTAGTCAACGGGTCTGCAACATTCAGATCCGTATGTATCTTGCAAATCTCTATGTCTCCCACCTGGACTAAATCCCGGATGGAGTTGAAGCGTCTCTTGATGTGTTTGGTTCTTTTGTGAAATCTGGATTCCTTTGCCAAGGCAATTGCACCAGTATTGTCACAGAAGATTTTCATTGGACCCGATGCACTAGGTATGACACCTAGATCGGATATGAACTCCTTCATCCAGACTCCTTCGTTCTCTGCTTCCGAAGCAGCTATGTACTCCGCTTCACATGTAGATCCCGCTACGACGCTTTGTTTAGAACTGCATCAACTGACAGCTCCACCGTTTAAAGTAAACACGTATCCGGTTTGCGATTTAGAATCGTCCGGATCAGTGTCAAAGCTTGCATCAACGTAACCTCTTACGGTGAGCTCTTTGTCACCTCCATATACGAGAAACATATCCTTAGTCCTTTTCAGGTACTTCAGGATGTTCTTGACCGCTGTCCAGTGATCCACCCCTGGATTACTTTGGTACCTCCCTGCTAAACTTATAGCAAGGCACACATCAGGTCTGGTACACAGCATTGCATACATGATAGAGCCTATGGCTGAAGCATAGGGAACATCTTTCATTTTCTCTCTATCTTCTGCAGTGGTCGGGCATTGAGTCTGACTCAACTTCACACCTTGCAATACAGGCAAGAACCCTTTCTTTGCTTGATCCATTTTGAACTTCTTCAAAATCTTGTCAAGGTATGTGCTTTGTGAAAGTCCAATTAAGCGTTTTGATCTATCTCTATAGATCTTTATGCCTAATATGTAAGCAGCTTCCCCGAGGTCTTTCATCGAAAAACTTTTATTCAAGTATCCCTTTATGCTATCCAGAAATTCTATATCATTTCCAATGAGTAATATGTCATCCACATATAATATCAGAAATGCTACAGAGCTCCCACTCACTTTCTTGTAAATACAGGCTTCTCCAAAAGTCTGTATAAACCCAAATGCTTTGATCACACTATCAAAGCGTTTATTCCAACTCCGAGATGCTTGCACCAGTCCATAAATGGATCGCTGGAGTTTGCACACTTTGTTAGCTCCTTTTGGATCGACAAAACCTTCTGGTTGCATCATATACAACTCTTCTTCTAGAAATCCAGTCAGGAATGCAGTTTTTACATCCATTTGCCAAATTTCATAATCATAAAATGCGGCAATTGCTAACATGATTCTGACAGACTTAAGCATCGCTACGGGTGAGAAAGTCTCATCGTAGTCAACTCCTTGAACTTGTCGAAAACCTTTTGCGACAAGTCGAGCTTTGTAGACAGTAACATTACCATCAGCGTCAGTCTTTTTCTTAAAGATCCATTTATTCTCTATTGCTTGCCGATCATCGGGCAAGTCAACCAAAGTCCAAACTTTGTTCTCATACATGGATCCCATCTCAGATTTCATGGCTTCAAGCCACTTTGCGGAATCTGGGCTCACCATCGCTTCTTCATAGTTCGTAGGTTCATCATGATCTAGTAGCATGACTTCCAGAACAGGATTACCGTACCACTCTGGTGCGGATCTTACTCTGGTTGATCTACGAGGTACAGTAGTATCTTGATCTAAAGTTTCATGATCATCATCATTAACTTCCTCTCTTATTGGTGTAAGTCTCACAGAAACAGTTTTCTGTGATGTACTATTTCCCAATAACGGAGTAGGTACAGTTACCTCATCAAGTTCTACTTTCCTCCCACTCACTTCTTTCGAGAGAAACTCCTTCTCAAGAAAGTTTCCGAATTTAGCAACAAAAGTCTTGCCTTCGGATCTGTGATAGAAGGTGTATCCAATAGTTTCCTTTGGATATCCTATGAAGACACACTTCTCCGATTTGGGTTCGAGCTTATCAGGTTGAAGCTTTTTCACATAAGCATCGCAGCCCCAAATTTTAAGAAACGACAACTTTGGTTTCTTGCCAAACCATAGTTCATAAGGCGTCGTCTCAACGGATTTAGATGGTGCCCTATTTAACGTGAATGCGGCCGTCTCTAAAGCATAACCCCAAAATGATAGCGGTAAATCAGTAAGAGACATCATAGATCGCACCATATCTAGTAAAGTACGATTACGACGTTCGGACACACCATTACGTTGTGGTGTTCCGGGTGGCGTGAGTTGCGAAACTATTCCACAATTTTTCAAATGTACACCAAACTCGTAACTCAAATATTCTCCTCCACGATCAGATCGTAGAAACTTTATTTTCTTGTTACGATGATTTTCAACTTCACTCTGAAATTCCTTGAACTTTTCAAATGTTTCAGACTTATGTTTCATTAAGTAGATATACCCATATCTGCTTAAATCATCTGTGAAGGTGAGAAAATAACGATATCCGCCACGAGCCTCAATATTCATCGGACCACATACATCGGTATGTATGATTTCCAATAAATCTGTTGCTCTCTCCATAGTACCGGAGAACGGTGTTTTAGTCATCTTGCCCATGAGGCACGGTTCGCAAGTACCAAGTGATTCATAATCAAGTGGTTCCAAAAGCCCATCAGCATGGAGTTTCTTCATGCGCTTTACACCGATATGACCTAAACGGCAGTGCCACAAATAAGTTGCACTATTATTATCAACTCTGCATCTTTTGGCTTCAACATTATGAATATGTGTATTACTACTATCGAGATTCAATAAGAATAGACCACTTTTCAAGGGTGCATGACCATAAAAGATATTACTCATATAAATAGAACAACCATTATTCTCTGATTTAAATGAATAACCGTCTCGCATCAAACAAGATCCAGATATAATGTTCATGCTCAACGCTGGCACCAAATAACAATTATTTAGGTCTAATATTAATCCCGAAGGTAGATGTAGAGGTAGCATGCCGACCGCGATCACATCGACTTTGGAACCGTTTCCCACGCGCATCGTCACCTCGTCCTTTGCTAGTGTCTGCTTATTCTGTAGTCCCTGTTTCGAGTTGCAAATATTAGCAACAGAACCAGTATCAAATACCCAGGTGCTACTGCGAGCATTAGTAAGGTACACATCAATAACATGTATATCACATATACCTTTGTTCACCTTGCCATCCTTCTTATCCGCCAAATACTTGGGGCAGTTCCGCTTCCAGTGACCAGTCTGCTTGCAGTAGAAGCACTCAGTTTCAGGCTTAGGTCCAGACTTGGGTTTCTTCTCTTGAGCAGCAACTTGCTTGCCGTTCTTCTTGAAGTTCCCTTTCTTCTTCCCTTTGCCCTTTTTCTTGAAACTAGTGGTTTTGTTAACCATCAACACTTGATGCTCCTTCTTGATTTCTACCTCCGCAGCTTTCAGCATAGCGAAGAGCTCGGGAATAGTCTTGTTCATCCCTTGCATATTATAGTTCATCACAAAGCTCTTGTAGCTTGGTGGCAGTGATTGGAGAATTCTGTCAATGACGCAATCATCCAAAAGTGTAACTCCCAATTGAATCAAGTGATTATTATACCCAGACATTTTGAGTATATGCTCACTGACAGAACTGTTCTCCTCCATTTTGCAGCTATAGAACTTATTGGAGACTTCATATCTCTCAATCCGGGCATTTGCTTGAAATATTAACTTCAACTCCTGGAACATCTCATATGCTCCATGACGTTCAAAACGTCGTTGAAGTCCCGGTTCTAAGCCGTAAAGCATGGCACACTGAACTATTGAGTAGTCATCAGCTTTGCTCTGCCAGACGTTCATAACTTCTGGTGTTGCTCTTGCAGCAGGCCTGGCACTCAGCGGTGCTTCCAGGACGTAATTCTTCTGTGCAGCAATGAGGATAATCCTCAGGTTACGGACCCAGTCCGTGTAATTGCTACCATCATCTTTCAACTTAGCTTTCTCAAGGAACGCATTAAAATTCAACGGAACAACAGCACGAGCCATCTATCTACAATCAACATAAACAAGCAAGATACTATCAGGTACTAAGTTCATGATAATTTTTAAGTTCAGTTAATTTACTTAAGAACTCCCACTTAGATAGACATCCCTCTAATCCTCTAAATGATTACATGATCCAAATCAACTAAACCATAACCGATCATCACGTGAGATGGAGTAGTTTTCAATGGTGAACATCAATATGTTGATCATATCTACTATATGATTCACGCTCGACCTTTCGGTCTCCGTGTTCCGAGGCCATATATGTATATGCTTGGCTCGTCAAGTATAACCTGAGTATTCCGCGTGTGCAACTGTTTTGCACCCGTTGTATTTGAACGTAGAGCCTATCACACCCGATCATCACGTGGTGTCTCAGCACGAAGAACTTTTGCAACGGTGCATACTCAGGGAGAACACTTCTTGATAATTTAGTGAGAGATCATCTTATAATGCTACCGTCAATCAAAGCAAGATAAGATGCATAAAAGGATAAACATCACATGCAATCAATATAAGTGATATGATATGGCCATCATCATCTTGTGCTTTGTGATCTCCATCTCCGAAGCATCGTCATGATCATCATCGTCACCGGCGCGACACCTTGATCTCCATCGTAGCATCGTTGTCGTCTCGCCAATCTTATGCTTCCACGACTATCACTACCGCTTAGTAATAAAGTAAAGCATTACATCGCGATTGCATTGCATACAATAAAGCGACAACCATATGGCTCCTGCCAGTTGCCGATAACTCGGTTACAAAACATGATCATCTCATACAATAAAATCAGCATCATGCCTTGACCATATCACATCACAACATGCCCTGCAAAAACAAGTTAGACGTCCTCTACTTTGTTGTTGCAAGTTTTACGTGGCTGCTACGGGCTTAAGTAAGAACTCATCTCACCTACGCATCAAAACCACAACGATAGTTCGTCAAATAGACTATGTTTTAACCTTCTCAAGGACCGGGCGTAGTCACACTTGGTTCAACTAAAGTTGGAGAGACAGTCTTCCGCAAGCCATCTGTGTGCATAGCACGTCGAGGGAACCGGTCTCGCGTAAGAGTACGCGTAAGGTTGGTCCGGATCGTCTCGTCCAACAATACCGCCGAACCAAAGTATGACATGCTGGTAGGCAGTATGACTTGTATCGCCCACAACTCACTTGTGTTCTACTCGTGCAAATAACATCAAACCATAAAAACTTAGGCTCGGATGCCACTGTTGGGGAACGGAGTAATTTCAAAATTTTTCCTACGCACACGCAAGATCATGGTGATGCACAGCAACGAGAGGGGAGAGTGTTGTCTACGTACCAACGCAGACCGACTGCGGAAGCGATCACACAACGTAGAGGAAGTAGTCGTACGTCTTCTTCCCGATCCGACCGATCCAAGCACCGTTACTCCGGCACCTCCGAGTTCTTAGCACACGTTCAGCTCGATGACGTTCCCCGGGCTCCGATCCAGCAAAGCGTCGAGGAAGAGTTCCGTCAGCACGACGGCATGGTGACGATCTTGATGTACTACCGACGCAGGGCTTCGCCTAAGCACTGTAACGGTATGATCGAGGTGGAATTTGGTGGCAGGGGGCACCGCACACGGCTAAGGAACGATTAACTTGTGTGTCTTGGGGTGCCCCCTGCCCCCGTATATAAAGGCCAGGGGTAGGGGGTTCGGCCGGCTAGGAGGGAGGCGCAGGGGGGAGTCCTACTCCCACCGGGAGTAGGACTCCTCCCCTCCAATCCTATTCCAACTAGGATTCTTGGGGGGGAAGGAGAAAGAGGGGGCCGGCCCACCTTTCCTAGTCCTATTAGGACTTGGGAAAGGGGGGGGCGCCGGCCAGGTGTGGGCTGCCTCTTCTCTCTTTTCCACTAAGGCCCAATAGGCCCATTTACCTCCCGGGGGGTTCCGGTAACCCTCCCGATAATCCGGAAAAATCCCGATTTCACCCGGAACGCTTCCGGTCCCCAAACATAGGCTTCCAATATCTCAATCTTTACGTCTCGACCTTTTCGAGACTCCTCGTCATGTCCGTGATCTCATCCGGGACTCCGAACAACCTTCGGTACATCAAAATGCATAAACTCATAATAACTGTCATCGTAACGTTAAGCGTGCGGACCCTACGGTTCGAGAACAATGTAGACATGACCGAGACACGTCTCCGGTCAATAACCAATAGCGGGACCTGGATGCCCATATTGGCTCCTACATATTCTACGAAGATCTTTATCGGTCAGACCGCATAACAACATACGTTGTTCCCTTTGTCATCGGTATGTTACTTGCCCGAGATTTGATCGTCGGTATCCAATACCTAGTTCAATCTCGTTACTGGCAAGTCTCTTTACTCGTTCCGTAATACATCCTCTCATAACTAACATCTTAGTTATTATGCTTGCAAGGCTTATGTGATGTGTATTACCGAGAGGGCCCAGAGATACCTCTCCGACAATCAGAGTGACAAATCCTAATCTCGAAATACGCCAACCCAACATCTACCATTGGAGACACCTGCAGTACTCCTTTATAATCACCCAGTTACGTTGTGACGTTTGGTAGTACCCAAAGTGTTCCTCCGGTAAACGGGAGTTGCATAATCTCATAGTTACAGGAACATGTATAAGTCATGAAAAAAGCAATAGCAACATACTAAACGATCGGGTGCTAAGCTAATGAAATGGGTCATGTCAATCAGATCATTCAACTAATGATGTGACCTCGTTAATCAAATAACAACTCTTTGTTCATGGTTAGGAAACATAACCATCTTTGATTAACGAGCTAGTCTAGTAGAGGCATACTAGTGACACTCTGTTGGTCTATGTATTCACACATGTATTATGTTTCCGGTTAATACAATTCTAGCATGAATAATAAACATTTATCATGATATAAGGAAATAAATAATAACTTTATTATTGCCTCTAGGGCATATTTCCTTCAACAATAACTCAGCATTGACGACTGAACATGTTCGCATTCTTCTTAGGTTCAAGCGGTTCGCCATTACGTTTGATGGCATCGATGTTGTACTTTACGCCAGCCTGCAACATTTTGGCCAGGCCTTGAACTGCCCTGCTACTTGTAGAAGATTTGCTCAATTCGGAGGGCTAAAAGAAGAAATATCGATTCATTAATATATATACAAATCAATTAAAACATGTGATGATCACCAGATGCCTTATATAAATATACCTCGCCGGTCTTTGTTATTTGAAGAACAACATTTCCTTCGTCGTCATTGTTCTGGACTTCATCTACTCGTTCAGCTTCATCAAATATGATACCCACACCGGTATTGTTTAGATATTGCGAGCCGTCATCTTCTTCATTCTCATCTGGGCCCGGGGAGCGTATGATGTCGAACATACACTACTGTAGGATGCTGCTAACGCAACACTATGATCAAAGACCCTTTGATGAAACTGTGTGCGATGCAATAATCACAAACGGTTGTGTAAAATAACCGTAAAAAGGTGCAAACCGTTTGCAATTGCGGCACATCAAACACGGTTCAGATTTTAGGTGCATATGCGATGTTGCGCATATGGTTGATCCATACGAACTGTTTGTGATTAGACAGAACTACAGAGATAGGCAGCCATATCAATGTGTGTGTGATATACGGCATAGTGTTCTCTCCAATGAACTATTTGTGAAGATCGAGGTGAACACAAACGATCCTGCGTAACAAGATGTGTGTGATACCTGGCAAACAGGCCGGTAATCAGAATTGTGTGCGATCATTATAGACATCCCATACCGTGTTTTGTGAATTGTGTGCTCGTTAGGGAACACAGTTCAACAAACCAACCTATGGGCGATAATGTAGAAGATCTCTGTTGAATACATATTACTAACCATCTACGATGAGATTGACAGGATAAACAGAGATAACAAATTAATATGAGCGAACAAAAACAGAGATATGTATAGTCTTCTTAACTTAGTCCTTCTTCTTGTTGTTGTTGGATGGCCCCGCGACATCGTCTTGGCGAGGACGCTTCTTGCCGCTGACAATTGGCTTTTCATCGTCGCCGCCGTCATCAAAGTCATTGTTGTCATCATCCTCCTCCTCCTTATTCGACCATTCATCCTCCTCATCATCATCGTCCTCTTCTCCGTCCTCCCTCGGCTCCTCGTCTGTCTGGTTGTCATCTGAAGACTCCAGAGGCGGCGTCCCTTCCATGATCCGGATATAATCGAAGTCTGGGCTCGAGGCCCAACTCATGGAAGACGAGCGGGATGATTCCGATGTTGACCTATCATCAGGTGCGAGACTGCTGGTCGAACTGTCGTCCTCGCTCTCGCTCGACATGGCTGCAGAGTGTGTGCCAGTGTGTAGCGTGTCCTGTCGGGAACGATGAAGATGGTGGACACTTAAGCGGGGTATGCATAGAAGAGGAAATGCCAATTGAAGCGGGGGTTGACGTATTATCTAACCACTGATATAATCAATCGCAATTATTTGTACCCAGTTGTTCCAAATTCCCGGGGTTGCGCAGGGATCCTATTGGCTGGTTAATTTTTTCAGGACAAAAAGAAAGAACGAGTTTTGGGATTATGCGCCAGTACTGGTACGACCGGAGTAGGACAATTGGCAAGCAATACATTGAGCTCTTCTTATTGATAAAGCCAGTAATAATCAAACTACAAAGGAAAAGAAAAAACACAAAGGAAAATATCTGCATGAATCTTCACATAACATCAATGTCATAGGACCTAGATGTGCATTACTTAGAGCACATCTAGATGCGCTTTAGCAATACTGTCAAACAGAACCCATAATCATCATTGCAAACAGCGCATATAACATGGCTAATTTGACAACGACAACTACACATGGTAGTTCCTTCTTGTCTCTTGCTTTCATCTGTTTCCTGTGATTGATTCTTTCTTGCTTCATCGTACTGATTATACATTCCAGATCAGCCAGTTTCTTCTTCAGCTTTACATTATCTTCTGTGAGCTTGGTGATAGCACTCCGAGCCCTGGCATGCCATTCTTCATCCAGCCAGTTAACAAAGGCACATGCCTCATATCCCTGCCAATGTTAAATAGTATTCAGGATGAGCGGTGGCATTAACTGAAGTAAAATGATGAACTTAGCACTGACCTCTAAGGGGAAACTTAGAAACCGCCTGCCAATGTCGAATCCCTCCATGCATACACGTCGAGCGGGAGTATGCCCGTGCACACAACTCAGCTTTTGGTACTTCTCGGTGGCGCAAAACTCGGAGTCGAACTCATGTTTTGGGAATCTGGAGTCATGCTCCGGATCCGGTGGCAGATTGCTTTCCTAGGGGGGGGGGGGTTTATCGGTCCCAAAACTGGCCAATCTCGGGTAGGGGGTCCCGAACTGTGCGTCTGAGGATCAAAGGTAATAGGAGGCAGGGGACACGATGTTTACCTAGGTTCGGGCCCTCTTAATGGAGGTAATACCCTACTTCCTGCTTGATTGACTTTGATGAGTATAGGGGTTACAAGAGTTGATCTACCTCGAGATCGTAATGGCTAGACCCTAGATGTCCAGCCTGTATGATTTGTCTTGGCCTCTATGGATTAAAACCCTCCAGTTTATATAAACATCGGAGGGGCCTAGGGTTGTACAGAGTTGGTTTACAGAGAAAGGAGACTACGCATCCGAACGCCAAGCTTGCCATCCACGCAAAGGAGAGTCCCATCCGGACACGGGGGAAGGCCTTCTATCTTGTATCTTCACGGCCCATCAGGTCGCCCCATGTCACATAACCCGGACACCTGCGGACCCCCTAATCCAGGAATCCCTCAATAGGCCCTAAACCAGGATTCAATGATGATGTGTTCGGTGCGGATTGTCTTCGGCATTGCAAGGCGGGTTCCTCCTCCGAATACTCCAAAGTTGTTGAACAAAAGAACTATATCTGGTTCTGTATAACAGTTACAACACTGAACCACAAGGGCAAAATATTTAAACAAAATAAGTCATGTCTACTGACAGCCTTTTCGGCGAGACGTTAGGCCTGGCCCTATTATTATTTTGAACCATTTTTTAGCCTCCCGCTTCGCGTTTCCAAGCGCGGCCTTCACTGACATGTCTTCTCAAAGCAGAGATCGTGTCCCCTTATTGCGGGATTCTCATCAATACGGGTTTGGGTAATCCAACCATGCCATCTGCACGACCCCTTGGGAATAGGCGAGTTTGAAGGCTAGCGAGGAGGGGGTGCTTGATATTCACTGCCTTTATCAGAGGATAAGGATCCATCTTTTTACCTCACGCCTTCTTCTTCCTCAGCCCTTCCATCCTCGAGCCCCGTCGCCCAAGCTTCGATCTTTTTCGTCACCACCAAACACTCCAGCCATGTCCGGATCCGACTCTCAAGGCAAATGGGTGGTCTCCTCCGTGACAGAAAAGGACATCAAGGAGCTCCGTGAGGTGTGGTATTTGACAGTAGAAATCAGACACCGGCTACCTACAACAGAGCAAGTCATCCCCACTCCAGAGCCTGATAAGAGGGTTGTATTCATCCCTCACTTCCTCCGTATACTAGGGTTTCCACTCCACCCCTTGGTTCCTGGTCTCATGTTCTATTACGGGTTAGATTTTCACAATCTAGCCCTGAACTCCTTTCTCCACATCTCGGCATTCATCGTCGTGTGTGAGGCATTCCTCCGCATCCCCCCCACACTTTGGCCTGTGGCTCAAGGTCTTCAACGTGAAGCCAAAGGTGGTTGACGGGGAGCACGCTGACTGCGGCAGCGCCATGGTTAGCAAACTGACCAAAGTTATCTGGCCTAGAGGGGCCTTTGTAGAGACCGTCAAGGCATAGTAGCAGGAGTGGTTCTACATCACCGAACCCCACAGCACCAAGTGGGCGGCCACTCCTGCCTTCAGATCCGGATCCCCGCTACAGCTGGCGTCATGGATCAACAAGGGTCCGGACTGGGGGTCATCCGGCGAGGTGCAGACGTTGCAAAAGCGCACCAAAAGCATCATAGAGAAGAACACCAGCCTCACTGACGTGATCCAGGTGATGCTCCTCTGCCGAACCCTTCCCTACCAATGCCGGTCTCTCCGTATGTGGGAGTTCAATCCGGAAGGGCCGAGGACCGTGCAACATTTCTTCGGCACGACGCACAAAGCAATCTGGAAGCTACTCTTCAAGACTCAAAAGTCATGGCCAAAGACGTCCGAGGACATCGGCCTCAATTGCAATCATCCGGCCTCCCCGGTAAGTGCTAAATTTCCGAACATAACTTAGTTTGTCTATCAAAGGGGTGTATTGAGAATTCCATACTCTAAACAGGGCTGGACAAAGAAGGCAGAGCAGATTAGATGTCCAGCTCCTCTGCCCGAAAACCTACCTGATCCTCTATTAATGAAGATGCTGGTCCCGGCGCCCTATCAGGCGCCGGAGAAAAAGGCCAAAAAGAAGAACAAGGAGGCCAAAGATGGCCTCCGTCGTAAAGGTACCTCGGACGAAGTGCCTGGAGAGACTGAAACTCAATCCTCCCACGAGGAGGATGAAGATGAAGAGGATACAGAAAGCAATTATTCCACGAAGGGAAGGAAGAAGAAAAAGGCAGCCTCCGAAGACCCAGAGGCGGAGGCGCCCAAAAGGGGGAAATATCCGTCCCCGACGGCTTGGATTTGGACGCTGAGGCCATCCCCGAATGGCGCCCCCGGTCGAAGCCCCTTGCCACATCGTAAGTATCCGAGGATGCCTTACATAAGTTCGATCTTTGTAATCGTGGTCTAATATATTGTATGATGTAGTCCAGCCCGCGATCTCCCCTAACAGTCGTCGGAGGGGAACTCTTTGGATCCGGGGATGATGGAGAGCGAGTCGTCCCCGGGAGCCTCCCCGCCTATCGTCACAGACGACATCAAAGTGTTGTCCCGAAGGGCCTCTCCGGGCAACAATGCGGTATGGGAGGCCATTAAAACTGTGCTAGAGGGTAATGCCATGGCTGCCGAGAACACAGGGGGAGTAACCCCCGTGGAGACTGGCGGCGGGGGCCTTGACCAGTACGGCCCCCAGTCGAACACCGTTCCGGAAACCCATGTGGCTCCGGAACCGAATAAGCGGCCCCCTTCGGAGGGGGGAGTGCCCACTCCAGCGGCTACCTCCACTAATCCGGAGGTGCCAGACATACTAATGGAGGCACTGCAGCGTGCTTCCATCGTGGAGGAGCACCGCACCCTAATGGGTGTGGTGGTTGAAAAGGTCCAGTCCGCCAAGAGCGGGCTGAACGAAGCCTTCACTAGCCTGCTAACAGGCTTCGAGGTAGGCGATGTAATATTCTTGGCCACTTTCCATATAAAAAATATGCCTATATATAGATAGTAGCCCTTGAGACTCTGTTCGGCTTTTGAAAAGAGGCCGACCAGAGGATCGATAATATTTGTAGGAGATAATGTACTTTTCTATTTTGAGAAGCATGCTTCACTGTTAGGGGCAACCGCCCAGGCTGCCGAAGTGTCCGAGCTCAAGCGTAAGCTGAGGCTGGCCGATGAGGATCTCGTCCGCGTCAACAAGAGGCTTGATGAAGTGCAAGGTATGTTTTAGAAGATATCGTTCATGCCTGTATTTAATATGAAGATTCTGAGTCGAAGCTCATTCGTTGCTATGTGTATGATTGCAGGCAGTGCTGCTGCGGTCGAGACCCTCATGGGTGAACTTGCCCAGGCCAAGCAGCAGGCAAGGGTGAACAAAGCGGCCGCTGATAAAGCGGTCGAGGACTTGAAGTCTGAGCAGGTCCTCCGCCGCCGATACGAGGAGAGGGTGATCGAAGTGGAGCAAGCGCTCAAGGACGCCACCAGCAAGTGCGAGTCCCTAGAGGAGAAGAATAAAGCCTAGGCGACCGACCTTGCCAAGGCCCTTTAAAAGGCCGAGGAGGCGCGGGCTGAATCCTGAGCGGCGGGCGAGGAGATCAAGCAGGCCGGACAGATAGCGGCTAGTAAGCATTTTCTCTTAGAGAGTAAATTCGGCAATCAAAAGTATGTCTTGCTCACGCGATTGTGGAGTGCTCTAGATGCCTTTGCGAATCTTCCAAAGAGTGCCGCCGACGCCGCACAGTTCTTCCGGTCCCAGGAGGGGCATACAATGGAGAAGCTATTCTTGTCACAGTTTGCGGCGCAGGAGCGCCCAGCGCTATTGAATGACCAAACGACGCAGTGGGCCAAGCTACATAGGATGTCTGGACGCCCCATAAGGGACGTCATAGTCCAGCTATGGCCAGCCGAACCTGTCCCAAGTAGCTATTTTGGCCTAGTGCAACGACTTGTTGATGCACTGCCCCGTATTGACGTGGTCAAAGGATTGTCATGTATAGAAGGTGCGCGGCTGGCCTTTGCCTGTGTCAAGATGCATTGGGCCAAAATAAAGGCAGCCATCGTGGCCGTCGAAGGTTTGCCCAGGGGCAAGGACCACCGTACGCTGGAGCGCTACTTTGAAGACGTCCTGGAAGGTGCCCGCTTGATAGAGGGCCAGTGCTCAAAGGACATTATATTTGAGTGAATGTGTCCGAACTGCCCGGATGTTGTATAAACCAAAGCTTTGTAATATAAACCAAGGCCTTTTAATATATTTATGGTGTTTGTCTTTTAAAGTGTTTTTCCTCCTGTCGTGTCAAAACCGGCGGATCTTGGGTAGGGGGTCCCGAACTGTGCGTCTAAGACAGATGGTAATAGGAGGCAGGGGACACGATGTTTTACCCAGGTTCGGGCCCTCTTGATGGAGGTAAAACCCTACGTCCTACTTCATTATACTTGATGATAAGGGTATTACAAGAGTTGATCTACCACGAGATCGGAGAGGCTAAACCATAGAAGCTAGCCTATGATATGATTGTATGTTGTCCTATGGGCGAAAACCCTCTGGTTTATATAGACACCGGAGGGGGCTAGGGTTACACAAGGTCGGTTACAAAGGAGGAGATATACATATCCGTATTGCCTAGCTTGCCTTCCACGCCAAGTAGAGTCCCATCCAGACAAGGGATGAAGTCTTCAATCTCGTATCTTCATAGTCCAACAGTCCGGCCAAAGGATATAGTCCGGCTGTCCGGAGCCCCCCTAATCCAGGACTCCCTCAGTAGCCCCTGAACCAGGCTTCAATGACGATGAGTCCAACGCGCAGTGTTGTCTTCGGCGTTGCAAGGCGGGTTCCTCCTCCGAACACACCACGGAAGAATTTGAATACAAGGATAGTGTCCGACCCTGCAAAATAAGTTCCACACACCACCGTAGAGAGAATAATATTACCACAAATCTAATCTGCTGACACGTTTTGGCAGCATGACATCACGCCACGACCCGGTAATTATTTGAACCGTTTTTCTTTAACCAGCCCCCGCATATAACACGAGGTGGTTCCTTGACACATCTTGTGAAAGCAGAGATCGTGTTCCCCTTATTACGGGATTCTCATTAATACAGACGTGGGTAACCCAACCGCGCCATCAATTACGGCGCTTGGGGGATAAGCGAGTTTTACCAGGCAAGTGGGCGCGCATAGTTTAGTCCGCCCTTATAAAGGGATAAGATATCACCTTTTTCTACCCACGCCTTCTTCCTCCTTGCTCATCCATTCTCGCACACTCGAGCTCCAGCACCCAAGTCCGCATCCTCCTCTTCAACTCTCTCCAAACATGTCCGGAGCGGGAGGCAAGTTGATGGCCTCCGCCATGGAGGGGCACATCGAAAAGTTACATGGAGCCGGATACTTAGCCGCGGATATCGTGCACTGGCTGCCAGCCGCGGGGCAGGTCGTGCCTACCCCAGAACCTCACGAAAGGGTGGTTTTCCTCCCCCACTTCGTCCGCGGACTTGGGTTTCCCCTCCATCCATTTGTCCGCGGCCTCATGTTCTATTATGGGCTGGACTTTCATGATCTGGCCCTGAATTTCATCCTCAACATCTCGGCGTTCATCGTCGTGTGCGAGGCTTTCCTCTGCATCTGGCCCCACTTCGGCCTATGGCTAAAGACCTTCAATATCAAGCCGAAGGTGGTGGGCGGCCAACGAGCAAAATGCGGCGGAGCCATGGTGGGCAAAATGCCCAACGTTATATGGCTCGAGGGCTCCTTCGTGGAGACCATAAAGGGGTGGCAATCGGGGTGGTTCTACATCACCGAGCCATGCGACACCAACTGGGTGGCGGCCCCCGAGTTTCGATCCGGAATCCCCACGCGGCTCACTTCCTAGAAGGAGAAGGGCCTGTCCTGGGGTTCATCGGTGGAGCTGAACGTACTCCAGAAGTGTATCCGGAACATGATAAGCAAGAAACTTAAGCTTGTCAACATAGTCCAGGTCATGCTCTTCCGCAGGATCCTCCCGTGTCAACAACGGGATTTCAACTTATGGGAGTTCGACCCGGCCCAGCACCAGACTCTAAGCAAGCTCTTCGACACGACGCATAAAGACGTCTGGAGGGTGCTATTCAAGGGTGCCGAGGTCCCTCCTTCTCTTACCGAGTACCGCGGGCTAAGCGCGAAGCGTTCTGCGAATCCGGTAAGTTTTGTACATCTGATAGGGTGTTTATTTCCCATAGCTTAATCATGTGCGGGGTTTGAGCTCCCATTCCTTTGACAAGACTGGGTGGAGACATCGGAGCAGACCAACTGTCCGGCCCCTCTGCCCGAAGACCCTGCAGACGCTCTCCTGGCAGAGATGCAGACTCCGGCTCCTTATGAGGTGCCGGATAAGACCAAGAAGAAGGCCAAGGGAACCCGAAAGAGTTCCCGGTGCCAGGTGGTATCGGACTCATCGTCTGATAAGTCCGATACGCACTCCTCCCGCGAAAACGAGGAGAAGGAAGATGAAGATTCTCCCCCTCCAGCTGGGGGAGACAAGAAAAGGAAGGCCGCCCCAACCGGGGAGGCCGAAGGGTCCAAGAAGGGAAGGACTCTCCTTCCGGACTGCTCCACCACCGCCGCTGACGGCGAAGACGAGTGGCTGCTCAGGGCCAAGCCACTAGTGAAGTTGTAAGTATTCGGATACCAGAGTAACTCATAGCATACCTTTGTCGCACTGCTTCTCCTAACGTCGAATATGATTATGCAGTTCGCCCCAAGCCCGTATCGACATGTCATCATCGGACGGTTCCTTGGACTCGTCAGACATGAATAGTGATACACTTCCAACCGCCACCTCTCCTTGCCCTACGGACAATGCCGATGTACTGTCTCAGGGGGCACCGAGCCGGGGGGAGACAGTCCCGGAGGCGCCTCAAGTTGACCTTCCGGACTCCAGGAGCAAAGGGAGCAAGGCTCCCGGGGGCTCCAACTTCGACTCTCAGCCGAACACCGCGCCGGAACCTCCAGTGGTTTCGGACTCAGGCAGGCGGCCCCCTTCCAAAAGGGGCAACCCGCTCGTGCCGGTGACCTCTGTCCATCCAGAGGCACCGGACAGCCTGCTGGGAGCGCTTTGCGGCGCTTCCATCGACGAAGAGCACCGCACTATTATGAGTGCGGTGATCCAGAAGGTTCAGTCCACCAAGAGCGGACTGACTGAAGCCTGTGCTAGCCTTCTAACAAGCTTTGAGGTAAGTATTTAAAATATAGGAAAAATATTACCGCATAGACAGTAGCCCCTGATGCTCTGTTTGGTGTTCACAAAGAAAAGCTGAATAGAGGATCAAATAATATATGCAGGAGTCTAATATAAGTATGTCTGTATGCGTATGCATGCTTCGCTGCTGACCTCTGCCGCACTGACTGCGGAGGTCTCCGCACTGAAGCAAGACCTCGAGGGGTCTCAGAAAGAGCTCGGCCTTGCCAAGAGGCAGCTCGAGGAGAACAAAGGTAAGTAATACCTTGTCTATATATATAAAAGAAAATGTGGTTGCGAAATGACAGGATCATCATGAATGTGCCAGGGGCCACGACCGAAATGGCGACCCTGAAGCAAGCGCTGTCCGAGGCCGAAGACAAAGCGGCCAAGGAGCGCACTGAGCGGGAGAAACAAGAGGCACGGGAAGGCGAGGTGCAGCAAGAGCTCCACACTCTCGTGAAGAAGCACGAGGCTTTGGAGCTTGACTCGAAGACGTGAGAGTCCGAGCTTGCCGCGGCCCTCGAGAGCACGAAGAATGCCAAGGCTGAAGCCCAGAAGGCCCTCCAGGAGATTGAGGCAATGAGGAGGATAGCGGTGGGTAAGGCATTCAATATTCAAAGCAAGCATGTGAGAGTAAATTACTTGTTACTTACCCGAGTCTGGAGCTCACCAGGAGCATTCGTAGATTTGCCTCGCAGCGTGTCGGATGCCGCGAAATTTTACTAGGCCGAGGAGGGAAGCTCTATGGAGAAGTTGTTCTGGTCTCAGTATACTGGGACCGAACACCTGATGCCTATGAGCGACCAGCTGAAGCAACTGGTCGAGCTGCACAAGGCGGTCGAACAGGCCATGAAGGGCTTTATAGTCCAGATGTGGCCTGGCGACTCCCTTCCCAACAGCTACTTTGACCTGGTGAGGCGGCTTGCAGATGCCTGCCCACGGCTGGAAGTCATCAAGCGGTCCGTCTGTATAGAAGGTGCCCGCCGGGCTTTTTCCCGTGCAAAGGTGCACTGGGCCAAGATGGATGCTGAGAAGCTGGTGAAGGAGGGGCCGCCGCAGGGCAAGGAGCATCTCCACCCCGAAATGTATTATGTCCTGAAGGGTGCCCGTCTTGTGGCGGACGAGTGTGCAAAAGATGTAATTTTTGAATGAACTCGCTCGTGTGATCCTGTATTATGAAAACTTGTTCGTATGCGCTATGCAACACTTGTTTGAATTTAAAATATTACCTTCTGTGTGGCTGTTTATCAAATCTGAGAGATGGCCAGCCATCGGCTTCTGCCCCCATGCCACGAGTTCTGGGGTGTTCGGGATAAACCTGAGAACTCTTTTTTCCCATTGTTGGGTCCTTCGAGGGAGGTGCTCAACCCAACGAATAAGGCAACTGGACTATAATGCTTTATCACTCTCACTTAGCCATAGAATTCTACAATTTTAAATTTTGGTGAAGCCCTTAGTATTCGGAAGGCCGAATTCGGGGCGCTATACACGCCTTAAGCCGGACAAAGCCGACTCCTCGCTCTAAGCACCATAAGTCTTTAGGGACTCGAAACCTCTCGAACAGCGACCAGCTCTCGCCTTATCATGACAGTCAGTTTTAGCTTTGTCTACTGAGGTGCTTAGCCCAGCTGAACCAGGCACAATCGCAGTAGTTCTCCCAGTTCTACCTTAGCCGACATAGCGGAACGTAAGGTACCAAAACATGGGAGCCGGGCAAACCCAACTATTGACCCAAGACATGATTCGGAGCTGATGCATATAATGCTATAAGTTCGGGGTGCCGCACTGTCGAAAGTGTTCGGACTTCTCACGCCGTATTATGGGGTATGCTTAAGCCCCTAGCATATTGGCCGTACCAGAGTGTACAGGTACTGGATGTCATGAATGAACATATATATATATATAAAGAATAGAGAATGCGATAATAGTCTAGTGCTATGCATTGTTTATTCAAAAAGGTGCGTTAAAGCAGAATGATACAAGTAGTGTGATAAGCAAAAAGTAGGACTATTTGACATGTCCCCTCCAAGGGCAAGCTGAGGAATGGTATTTAAAGCAGGTATTTCACTCGTTGTCAGAGACCACCTGGGAGTTCCGTGGTGCGACATAGCTTTCTGCCTCCTTGGTTGTTGCATCGTGTGTCCGGCAGAGATTAAAGTCTTGGGGTTTCCAAAGATTAAAGTCGTGAAAGAGAGAAAAATAACAAAGCAGGAAGCCCCTAGTGTGGTTGAGCCGTGTCTTGGGGCATGTCGTAGTCGTGCCCCCCTCCCCACCTGTGCCCATGGTATTTTTAATGCGTAACTATGTACGCGTGGCACAGATTTCACCGTTTGGCTGGTACTGGGTCGGAACATGCTAGGAGGTCTTGTTGCCGATTACTCTGGGCGCGCTTGAAGGTGTCTGGGTCTTGAATTGCCGAACTGGTGGATTGCCTTAAGAGGCTACTTTGCGCTTCTGTTGCGAGGGCCGCAGTGTGCTCCTCCGTACGGAGAGAGTGCTCTGTGTTTCCATTGACTGTGATGACCCCCCGAGGTCCTGGCATGTTGAGCTTGAGATATGCATAGTGCGGTAGTGTGTTGAATCTCGCGAATGCGGTTCGCCCGAGCAGTGCATGATAGCCACTGCGGAACGGGACTATATCAAAGATTAACTCCTCGCTTCGGAAGTTATCCGGGGATCCAAAGACCACTTCCAGTGTGACTGAGCCTGTGCAATGGGCCTCTACACCTGGTATGACGCCTTTGAAGGTCGTTTTTGTGGGTTTGATCCTTGAGGGGTCTCTACCCATTTTGCGCACTGTGTCCTGATAAAGTAGGTTCAGGCTGCTGCCACCGTCCATAAGGACTCGAGTGAGGTGAAATCCGTCGATGATTGGGTCTAGGACCAGTGCGGCGAATCCGCCATGATGGATACTAGTGGGGTGGTCCCTGCGATCGAAGGTGATCGGACAGGAGGACCATGGGTTGAACTTTGGGGCAACTGGCTCCAACGCATATACATCCCTTAACGCATGCTTCCGCTCCCTCTTGGGGATGTGGGTTGCGTATATCATGTTCAACGTCTACACTTGTGGAGGGAACCTCTTCTGTCCTCCGGTGTTTGGCTGCCGAGGCTCCTCCTCGTCATCTCTATGTGACCCCTTATCTTTGTTTTCGGCATTTAACTTGCCGGCCTGCTTGAACACCCAACAATCCCTCTTGGTGTGGTTGGCTGGCTTGTCGGGGGTGCCGTGTATTTGACACGAGCGGTTGAGTATATGGTCCAAACTAGACGGGCCCGGAGTGCTTATTTTGAATGGCTTTTTCCGCTGACCGGGTATAGAGCCTTTGAATCTGGAATTGACTGCCGTATCCTCGCTATTGTCACTGTTAATGCGGCGCTTGTGTTTGTTGCGATATGACCTGCCATTGCCATCCTTGGTATCCGAAGTACCATGGTTCTTTGATATGTTATTGCTGCGAGCCAGCCAGCTGTCTTCTCCCATGCAAAAGCGGGTAATGAGTGTCGTGAGGGCTGCCATAGATATCGGCTTTTCCTGGCCAAGGTGCCGGGTGAGCCACTCGTCGCGGATGTTGTGCTTAAAAGCTGCTAGGGCCTCTGCATCCGGACAGTCGACGATTTGATTTTTCTTTGTTAGGAACCATGTCCAGAATTGCCAGGCCGATTCCCCTGGCTTCTGAATTATGTGGCACAAGTCATCGGCATCTGGTGGTTGCACATAAGTGCCCTGGAAGTTGTCAAGGAATGCGGCTTCCAGATCTTCTCAACAGCCAATGGATTCTGCTGGCAGGCTGTTGAGCCAATGCCGAGCTGGTCCTTTGAGTTTAAGTGGGAGGTATTTGATGGCGTGTAGATTGTCACCGCGGGCCATGTGGATGTGCAGGAGGAAGTCCTCGATCCATACCGCAGGATCTGTTGTGTCGTCGTATGATTCTATATTTACGGGTTTGAAACCCTCTGGGATTTGATGATCCATTACTTCGTCTGTGAAGCATAGGGGGTGTGCGGAGCCTCTGTACTGGGCTATATCGCGATGCAGCTCAAATGAGTCTTGTCCGCTGTGTTTGGCCCGGTCGGACTTACTTTTATCGTATCTGGCGTGACGGTTATCGTCTCGCATAGTGGTGCGCCCTCGCGATCCATAGATCAATCTTGCGTGTTTTGCTTTGTCCTCCAATACGTCTCGCAGGACTGGCGTATTTCCCCATGTCTTGACATTTTTATTTGAGTGGCGTCGTGGTGCGGGCTGAACTTTTGGCTAGAATGCCTCTTTGTCGCGGCCACGAGGTGGCCGATCAGCCGCGTCATACGCCGGAGATGTATGTCTTGGTGCTTCCTCCTCCAGTCGGGGTAGCAACCTGCGCTTTGGGTAACTCTTGGAGGGGCGTTCGAGTTTATATTCCTCGGCCGCAAGGACTTCAGTCCATCTGTCAGCTAGCAAATCTTGATCAGCTTGAAGCTGCTGTTGCTTTTTCTTAAGGCTATTTGTTGTGGCTATAAGCCGGCGCTTGAAGCGCTCTTGTTCGATGGGATCCTTAGGCACAACGAATTCATCATCGTCGAGGCTTGCCTCGTCTTCGGAGGGAGGCATGTAATTATCATGCTCCGCCTCTCCATCTGCCGCTCTCTCGGGAGGGCTGGCTTCTCCATCCTCCTGCCCTAAATCTTGCTGGAGGGTATTGTTGTCGTCTTCGGCACTGTCCGGAGTGCTATTATCTCCTGTGCTAGTGTCACCGCTTTTGCTTTGGCGAGACTTAGAGCGGCGCCGCTGACGTCAGCGCTTGGGTTGCTTTTTGGAGGGGTCATCCTCCGCTGTCCCGTTGCCATTGCCTTCTTTGGATGTGTCCACCATATATATGTCATATGACGAGGTGGCTGTCCAGTGCCCTGTGGGCAGTCGTTCTTGTTCGCCTCCTGCATCGTCGTCCATGCCGCCGATGTCTTCGGAGTCGAAGTCGAGCATGTCGGTCAAATCATCGACAGTGGCTACTAAGTGGGTGGTGGGTGGGCGGCGAATTTCTTTGTCATCGGCATCCCAATCCTGCCGGACATAGTTCGGCCAGGACTCTCCTGACAAGGAGAGAGACCTTAATGAGTTCAGTATGTTGCCGAAGGGCGAGTGCTGAAAAATATCCGCGGAGGTAAAATCCATGATCGGCGCCCAGTCGGACCAGATAGGCACGGGAGCATGCGGTTCGGAGTTCATGAGCGGGGAAGAATTCGGTAGTTCAGCGTCACGGCTCCCGTGAAGGGTAAGGTGGATACTCGGCTCGATCGCTGATGAGAGTGCAGCCTCTATGGCGGGGTCTATCTGCCCGTCCATGGATGGCACAACAGGGTCCGAATTGAGGGTGGGAGCGGTTGTCGGCGTGATCTCCTGAACACTGTCCGATGGCAGAGCTAAATCATGCTCATCGTGACCATGTGGCGCACTAGGCAGTGGTTTGAATCCATCGAAGATCAAGTCTCCGCGGATATCGGCCGTGTAGTTTAAGCTTCCAAACCTGACCTGGTGGCCAGGGGCGTAACTCTCGATCTGCTCCAGATGGCCAAGCGAGTTGGCCCGCAGTGCGAAGCCGCCGAATACAAAGATCTGTCCGGGGAGAAAAATCTCACACTGGACTGCATTGCTATCGATAATCGAAGGAGCCATCAGGCCTAACGGGACGACACAGAGGAACTCTCAATGAAAGCACCAATGTCGTTGTCAAAACCGGCGGAACTCGGGTAGGGGGTCCCGAACTGTGCGTCTAAGGCGGATGGTAACAGGAGGCAGGGGACATGATGTTTTACCCAGGTTCGGGCCCTCTTGATGGAGGTAAAACCCTACGTCCTGCTTGATTATACTTGATGATATGGGTATTACAAGAGTTGATCTACCACGAGATCGGAGAGGCTAAACCCTAGAAGCTAGCCTATGGTATGATTGTATGTTGTCCTACGGACTAAAACCCTCTGGTTTATATAGACACCGGAGGGGGCTAGGGTTACGCAAGGTTGGTTACAAAGGAGGAGATATACATATCCGTATTGCCTAGCTTGCCTTCCACGCCAAGTAGAGTCCCATCCGGACAAGGGACGAAGTCTTCAATCTCGTATCTTCATAGTCCAACAGTCCGGCCAAAGGATATAGTCCGGCTGTCTGGAGTCCCCCTAATCCAGGACTCCCTCACCTCCTATGGGCTGTTTATATCCCTAAGAGTTTGCCAGTTGTTGGCTTCAGCCCCCACTAGATACTAGGAGGGTGTTCAAAATAGCACATGGCCACACGTTGACCCAATGTCTTCATTCGTAAAGGAGGTGTCAGCGCGGCGAACCAGGCAATCGAACTATGCGGTTTACCACTCTCACTTAGCCATAGGAGTTTGACAATGGGGTTATGAGGTAGCCCTTGGTGCGTATGTGCCTATCCAAACTTGGGCACCTTATGGGTGTGAATGGGAAAACTCAGCCCTTCGTGTAATACAGAAGAAATTGCTAGAGATTTAGTAAGTCACTGAATTGCTGACCAGCTATCGCCGCATCACGACGGTCAGTTTTCGGCTTTCTCTACCGAGCTGTTTGACCAGGCCAACCGGAAATACAATCGCAGTAGTTCTCCCTTTACTACCTTAGCTGAAAAACGGAACGTAAGGTGGCAGGCAGAGGAGCCGGGCAACCCAACTATTGACCAAAGACGTGGTTCGAAGCCGATGCGTATAATGCAGTATTCGGGACGCCAAAGTATACTCTGAGAGTGTTTGGACTTTCTATTGTTGAGAATATATATGGCTTGAAATAGAGCCCTTGGTGATTTAAGTCGTACCAAGGTGTATATGCCAATTCGGACATAAAGTGGGAAAACAGATTAAGAAATAAGCCAATACCGAAGAAGGTTGGGAGAAACTGTTTCCATTATAGTCTGATTGGTACGTCAAAACATCCTTTTACAGAAGATGCCATAAGACTCAAGGCCATTTTACATCCCGAGAACAAGGCAAGGCTGTATACAGGTCCTAAATTTGAAAATATGATCTTGAAGATCCTTTGGACATTCTGCCGCATCTCTAGGCCGCTTTTCCCTATAGTGTATGGTCCTTTGAGATGGTCAACAATCGAGTGTATATAAGGGGCCTGGAAAAGGGCCCTAAGTACCATCAAAGAGTGGCGTGGGTTGTAAAGAACCTGAAAAAGAAAAGAAGAAGAAAAAGATGGAAAATATAAGGTCCGGATAGGGTCGACCCGTGCCGTGGACCGTGCTTTCTGTATGCCTCCGTCCGTGCCCATGGTATCTTTAGTGTGTAGTTATGTACGCGCAGTACATATGCCGCCATCCAGCTGGGGTTGTGATGGAGGCCGGATTGCTAATCTAGCACTGGACGAGTCAGGCTGTCGTTCTATGGGGTATACCGCACTCATTTGATAGTGTCCGGGGGCTTGACTGTTGGGGTAGTATTCGGCTTGATAAGGCCACCCTATGCTTCGGCTGCGAGAGCCGTGGTATGCTCCTCGGTACAGAGGGAGCGCTCCGTGTTTCCATTAACTATAATAACGCCGTGAGGTCCATGCATTTTGAGCTTTAGGTAAGCATAATGCAGGACCGCGTTGAAGCGGGCGAAGGCGGTTCTTCTTAGCAGTGCGTGATAACCCTACGGAAAGGGATGACGTCGAAGATCAACTCTTCGCTTCAGAAGTTGTCTGGCGAACCGAAGACCACTTCCAGTGTTACTGAGCCCGTACATCAAGCTTCAACACTAGGTATTTCTCCTTTAAAGGTGGTTTTAGTGGGCTTGATTCTTGATGAATCGATGCCCATTTTGCGGACAGTGTCCTGATAAAGCAGGTTAAGGCTACTGCCGCCGTCCATAAGGACTCGCGTGAGATGGAATCCATTGATAATTGGGCCGAGGACCAATGCTACCGAACCTCCATGACGGATACAGGTCGGGTGGTCTCTGCGATCGAAAGTGATCGGACAGGCTGACGATGGGTTGAATTTTGGGGCGATTGGCTCTATGGCATAGATGTCCCTTAGTGCACGCTTGCACTCCCTTTTGGGGATATGTGTAGCATATATCATATTTACCGTTTTTACCTCGGAGGGAAATTTCTTCTGTCCCCATGTGTTTGGTGGGCGAGGCTCTTCATCATCGTCCTTGCGGGGCGGCCCCTTCCCCTTATGTTCAGCGTTTAGCTTGCCCCGCCTATTTAGAGAACCGACAATTCATGTTGGTATGATTGGTAGGCATATCAGGGGTGCCATGAATCTGGCAAGGCCGATCGAGTATTCTGTCCAAACTAGATGGACCAGCCTTGTTTCCTTTGAATGGCTTCTTACGCTGACCGGGTTTAGAGCCACTGAATCCGGCGTTGACCGCCGTGTCTTCAATATCTTTGTTATTGCTTCGACGCTTGTGTTTGTTGCATCATGGCTTGCCATTGCCATCCCTGGCTTCAGAGGTGCCAGGGTCACTGGTGCTATTGCTTCTGCGAGCTAGCCAGCTATCTTCTCCCGCGCAAAAGTGGGTCATAAGTGCGGTAAGGGCTGCCATGGACTTCGGTTTTTCTTGACCGAGGTGTCGGGCGAGCCACTCGTCTTGTACACTGTGTTTAAAGGCCGCGAGGGCTTCGGCGTCCAAACACTCCACAATTTGGTTCTTCTTAATTAAGAACCTGGTCCATACCTTCCGGGGTGATTCTCTAGGTTGCTTGACTATGTGACAAAGGTCATTGGCGTCTGGAGTCCGAACATAGGTTCCTTGGAAGTTTTCTCTAAAGGCATCCTCCAAGTCTTCCTAGTGTCCAATAGAGTTTTCTTGGAGACTGTTTAACCAGTGCCGTGTTGGTTCCTTTAATTTTAGTGGGAGGTATTTGATGGCATGGAGATCATCACCGCGGTCCATGTGAATATGGAGAAGAAAATCTTCGATCCAAACTGCGGGATCTGTAGTACCATCGTATGATTCAATGTTCATGGGTTTAAACCCTTCAGGGAACTGGTGCTCCATCACCTCATCGGTGAAGCATAAGGGGTGTGCGGAGCCTCTGTATCGGGCGATGTCATGGCGCAGTTCGGATGAAGTCCGAATGCAGTTTTCGGCCTAGGTGGGGTTTGCCTGTCGTGCAAGGCCTGATGGCCATCCTCTCATGTTGGAGCACGCCCCCTTGACCCATAGATTGATCTTGTCTGACCGGCTCTATTGTCCAGGTCCTTGCGTAGGTCATAGGTATAGCCTGGGGCCGGTACCTCCCTGCCTCGACGGCGGGGTGGCACAGGCTGGTGTTCGGCATAAGTAGCCGGTCTGTCCCGTCCATGTGGTGGTAGGTCATGTTCGTCAGCGGGTTTATACTTTGGCGGTATTGGCTCAAGGGCCTCATCGTCAAATTGTGGTAGCAGTTTGCGCTTCGGGTAGCTCTTGGTTGGGCGTTCGAGGCCATATTCCTCGGTTGTTAGGAGTTTAGTCCATCTATCATTGAGCGTATCTTGTTCGTCTTGGAGTTGCTACTGCTTCTTTTCTAGGCTTCTCGTAGTAGTGATTAGCTGGCGCTTAAAGCGCTCTTGTTCGAGGGGTTCCTCCGGCACGATAAAGTCTTCGTCATCGAGGCTCACATCCTCTTCGGAGATCGGCAGGTAGTTACTATCCTCCAAGTCCTCGTTCCCAACTGGATTGTCGGGGTTAACTTGCCCATCCTCCCAATCATCCTATTCGGATGTTGGCTCGACGAGGGCTTCGGGGTCTTCGGCATTCTCCAAAGTGTTATTGTCTCTAGTGCCAGTATTGCAGTCTTTTTTGTGACACGATTTTGAGCGGTGCAACTAACGTTGATGCTTTGGAGGTGCTTCAGCAGGCTTGTCCTCAACCGGATCCTTCTTGTCGTTGTTTTCATCCTCTTTGGGTGTGTCTGCCATGTACACGTCATATGTGGAGGTGGCCGTCCATCTGTCGGGGGAACTTCCCTCCCGGAGGGGGAAATCATCGTCATCATCATCACCAGCAACCCTCCCATCTTGGGGATGGCAATCTCCATCAACATCTTCAACAATGCCATCTCCTCTCAATCCCTAGTTTATCTCTTGTGTTCAATCTTGTTACCGGAACTATAGATTGGTACTTGTGGGTGAGTAGTAGTGTTGATTACATCTTGTAGTTGATTACTATATGGTTTATTTGGTGGAAGATTATATGTTCAGATCCATTATGCTATTTAATACTCCTCTGATCATGAACATGTTTATCATTTGTGAGTAGTTACTTTTGTTCTTGAGGTCACGGGAGAAATCATGTTGCAAGTAACCATGTGAACTTGATATGTGTTCGATATTTTGATAGTATGTATGGTGTTATTCCCTTAGTGGTGTCATGTGAACGTCGAATACATGAAACTTCACCATATTTGGGCCTAAGGGGATGCATTGTGGAGTAGCAATTAGATGGTGAGTTGCGAGTGTGACAGAAGCTTAAACCCCAGTTTATGCGCTATTTCGTAAGGGGCCGATTGGATCCAAAAGTTTAATGCTATGGTTAGAATTTATTATTAATACTTTTCTCGTAGTTGCGGATGCTTGCGGGAGGGTTAATCATAAGTAGGAGGTTTTTTCAAGTAAGAACAACACCTAAGCACCAGTCCAACCACATAGCAAATTATCAAAGTAGCGAACACGAATTAAACAAACATGATGAAAGTGACTAGATGAAATTCCCGTGTACCCTCAAGAATGCTTTGCTAATCATAAGAGAACGCTTTGGCCTGTCCTTTGCCTCAAAAGGATTGGGCTACCTTGCTGAACTTTTGTTACTATTATCGTTACTTGCTCGTTACAAAATTATCTTGCTATCAAACAACTCGCTACTTACAATTTCAGCACTTGCCGACAATACCTTACTGAAAACCACTTGTCATTTCCTTTTCCTCCTCGTTGGGTTCGACACTCTTACTTATGAAAAAGAGCTACAATTGATCCCCTATGCTTGTGGGTCATCAAGGCTATTTTCTGGTGCCATTGCCGGGGAGTGAAGCGCCTTTGGTAAGTGGAATTTGGTAAGGAAACATTTATATAGTGTGCTGAAATTTATTGTCACTTGTTACTATAAAAAACAATCCTTTGAGGGGTTTGTTCGAGGTATCTTCACCTTGTCCGAAACCACAATTAGCAATCCCTCGACCTGTTGCACCTACTGAAAATATTGAATATGAAATTCCTTCGATTATGATATAACAACTGCTAGCTAATCCTTATGCAGGAGATGGAACCGAACATCCTGATATGCACTTGATATATGTGGAAAAAAATTGTGGATTGTTTAAGCTTGCAGGTTTACCTAGGTATGAAGTGATGAAAAAGGTTTTCCCTTTATCTTTGAAGGGAAAAGCATTGGCATGGTATAGGCTATGTGATGATATTGGATCATGGAATTGGAATCGTTTGAAATTGGTGTTCCACCAAAAAAATTATCCTATGCATCTAGTTCATCGTGATCGGAATTATATATATATATATAATTTTTGGCCTCGTGAAGGAGAAAGTATCACTCTAGCTTGGGGGAGGCTTAAGTCAATGTTATATTCATGCCCCAATCATGAGCTCTCAAGAGAAATTATTATCTAGAATTTTTATGCTCGGATTTCTCATAACGATCAAACCATGCTTGATACTTCTTGTGCTGGTTCATTTATGAACAAGACTATTGAATTCCGGTGGGATCTTTCGGAAATAATTAAACGCAACTCTGAAGATTGGGAACTCGATGAAGGTAAAGAGTCAGGTATTAGACTTAAGTATGATTGTGTTCAATCTTTTATGGATACTGATGCTTTTCAAAAGTTTAGCACTAAATATGGACTTGACTCTGAGATTATAGCCTCCTTTTGTGAATCATTTGCTACTCATGTTGAAATCCCTAAGGAGAAGTGGTTTAAATATCACCCACATATTAAAGAAGAAATTAAAGAACCAATACCAGTTAAAGAAGAAACTATACTTTATATTGTTGATCCAGTTGTTCCTTCTGCTTATATTGAGAAACCACCTTTCCCTGTTAGGATTAAGGAACATGCTAAAGTTTCAATTGTGGTTAACAAAAGTTATATTAGAAAACCTAAACCTGATGAACATATTAAAGTTGAACCTAGTATTGCTATGGTTAAAGATCTCCTGGAAGAAGATATGGATGGGCTTGTTATTTACTTCTGTGAAGAAGCCGCTAGAATTGCTAAACCTGATAAAAGAGATAAACATAGACTTGTTGTTGGCATGCCTGTTATTTCAGTTAAAATAGGAGATCACTGTTATCATGGTTTATGTGACATGGGTGCTAGTGTGAGTGATATTCCTTACTCTTTATATGAAGAAACTATGAAAGATATAGCACCTGCTGAGATAGAAGAAATAGATGTTACTATTGAACTTGCTAATAGAGACACCATATCACCAGTTGGATTTATTAGAGATGTTAAAGAATTGTGTGGAAAAATTAAATACCCTACTGATTTTCTTGTTCTTGGTTCCCCACAAGATGACTTTTGTCCCATTATCTTTGGTAGACCTTTCTTGAATACAATTAACGCTAAGTTAGATTGTAAGAAATAAACTGTTGGTGTTAGCTTTGGTGATGAGTCTCATGAGTTTAATTTTTCCAAGTTTAGTAGAAATCATCATGAAGAAGAATTGCCTAGTAAGGATGAATTAATTGGTCTTGCTTCTATTGCTGTTCCACCTATTGATCCTTTAGAACAATATTGGCTAGACCATGAAAATGATTTACATATGCATGAAAGAAATGAAATAGATGAAGTTTTATTTGAACCACGTCCTTTGCTTAAACGCAATTTGCCTATTGAAACTCTAGGAGATCCTCCTCCACCTAAAGGTGATCCCGTGTTTGAATTAAAACAATTGCCAGACACTTTTAAATATGCTTATCTTGATCAAAACAAGATATATCCTGTTATTATTAGTGTTAACCTTTTAGAACATGAAGAAGAAAGGTTATTGAAAGTTCTAAGGAAGCACCGGACTGCTATTGGATATACTCTTGATGATTTAAAGGGCATTAGTCCCACTCCATGTCAGCACAAAATTAATATGGAACCTGATGCTAAACCCACTGTTGATCACCAACATTGGTTGAATCCAAAACTGAAGGAAGTGCTAAGGGTGGAAATCTTAAAACTTCTGGAATCAGGTATAATCTATCCTATAACTGATAGTAGATGGGTAAGTCTTGTTCATTGTGTCCCTAAGAAAGGAGGTATTACTGTTGTTCCTAATGATAAGAATGAACTTATTCCACAAAGAATTGTTACAGGCTATAGAATGGTAATTGATTATAGAAAATTAAACAAAGCAACTAGAAAAGATCATTACTCGTTGCCTTTTATTGATTAGATGCTTGAAAGATTATCGAAACACACACACACTTTTGCTTCATAGATGGATACTCTGGTTTTCCACAAATACATGTTTCTCAACCTGATCAAGAAAATACTACTTTTACTTGTCCCTTTGGAACTTATGCTTATAGACATATGGCTTTTGGTTTATGTAATGCACCCGCTACTTTTCAAAGAAGTATGACTGCTATATTCTCTGACTTTTGTGAAAAGATTGTTGAGGTTTTCATGGATGACTTTTCTGTTTATTGAAAGTCTTTTGATGATTGTTTGAGCAATCTTGAGCGAGTTTTGCAGAGATGTGAACAGAAAAAAAATCTTGTATTGAATTGGGAGAAGTACCACTATATGGTTAATGAAGGCATTGTCTTGGGTCATAAAATTTCTGAAAGAGGTATTGAAGTGGACAAAGCTAAGGTTGATGCAATTGAGAAAATGACATGTCCTAAGGACATAAAACTTATTCATAGTTTCTTAGGTCATGCTGGTTTCTATAGGAGATTTATCAAAGACTTTTCTAAAATTTGTAGGCCTCTTACTAATCTTTTGCAAAAGGATATTTCTTTTCTTTTGATGATGATTGTCTTGAAGCCTATGAAACACTCAAGAAAGCCTTAATATCTGCACCTATTGTTCAACCACCTGATTGGAACTTGCTTTTCGAAATTATGTGTGATGCTAGTGATTATGCTGTTGGTGCTATTCTAGGACAAAGAGTTGATAAAAAACTTAATGTTATTCATTATGCTAGTAAAACTCTAGACAATGCTCAAAGAAATTATGCTACTACTAAAAAAGAATTATTAGCAGTGGTGTTTGCTTGTGATAAATTTAGACCTCATATTGTTGATTCCAAAGTAACTGTTCACACAGGCCATGCTACTATTAAATATTTTCTGGAAAAGAAAGATGCTAAACCTAGACTTATTCATTTGGTTCTCTTGTTACAAGAATTTGAATTACATGATAGAAAAGGAGATGAGGATCCCGTAGCTGATAATTTGTCTAGGCTTGAAAATGCTCTTAATGACCCACTACCTATTGATGATAGTTTTCCCGATGAG
Source organism: Triticum monococcum (assembly GCA_034509565.1). Taxonomy (NCBI): domain Eukaryota; kingdom Viridiplantae; phylum Streptophyta; class Magnoliopsida; order Poales; family Poaceae; genus Triticum; species Triticum monococcum. Next base: position 141,345,670 of record CM067841.1, on the reverse strand, counting down.
CAGTTAGCTGCAATAAATGTTGCTAATAGTACTCCTTAGTATACTGACTATGCTAATTACATTGTTGCTAAATATTTACCACCTAGCTTTACATATCAGTGAAAGAAAAAATTCTTATATGATTTAAGACATTATTTTTGGGATGACCCACATCTTTATAATGAAGGAGTAGATGGTATTATTAGACGTTGTGTACCTAAGCATGAACAGGGGCAAATCCTATGGAAATGTCACTCCGAGGCTTATGGAGGGCATCATGCTGGAGATAGAACTGCTCACAAGGTATTGCAATATGGATTTTATTGGCCTACTCTCTTCAAGGATGACCGTAAGTTTGCCTCTTCTTGTGATGAATGTCAAAGAATAGGTAATATCGGTAAGTGTCAAGAAATGCCTATGAATTATTCACTTGCTATTGAACCATTTGATGTTTGGGGATTTGATTACATGGGACCTTTTCCTTCCTCTAATTGGTATACATATATTTTGGTTGCTGTAGATTATGTTACTAAGTGGGTAGAAGCTCTTCCAACTACTAGTGCTGATCACAACACCTCTATTAAAATGCTTAAGGAAGTTATTTTCCCAAGGTTTGGACTCCCTAGATATTTAATGACTGATTGTGGTTCACACTTTATTCATGGTGCTTTTCGTAAGATGCTTGATAAGTATGATGTTAACCCTAGAATTGCATCACCCTATCATCCTCAGTCTAGTGGTCAAGTTGAACTTAGCAATACAGAAATAAAATTAATTTTGCAAAAGACTGATGGTTGTTCACACTTTATCCAAGGTTTGGAGTCCCTAGATATTTAATGACTGATGGTGGTTCACAGTTTATTCATGGTGCTTTCCATAAGATGCTTGATAATTTTTAACCATAGAATTGCATCACCCTATCATCCTCAGTCTAGTGGTCAAGTTGAACTTCGCAATAGAGAAATATAATTAATTTTGCAAAAGACTGTTAATATGTCCAGGAATAATTGGTCTAAGAAATTAGATGACACACTTTGGGCTTATAGAACAGCATATAAAAATTCTATGGGTATGTCTCCTTATAAAATGGTTTATGGAAAAGCTTGTCATTTGCCTCTTGAGTTAGAATATAAAGCATATTGGGCAGTTAAAGAACTCAACTATGATTTCAAACTTGCTGGTGAAAAGAGGTTGTTTGATATAAGCTCCTTAGATGAATGGAGAACCCAAGCATATGATAATGCAAAGTTATTCAAAGAAAAAGTTAAAAGATGGCATGCCCAAAGAATTCAAAAGTGTGAGTTTAAAGATGGATAATATGTTCTTTTGTACAACTCTCGTTTTAGATTTTTTGCATGAAAGCTCCTCTCGAAATGGGAAGGCCCATATGTCATCGAGGAGGTTTACCGTTCTGGAGCCATCAAAATAAATAACCCGAAGCTACTAACCCGAAGGTTGTTAATGGGCAACGAATAAAGCATTATATCTCAGGTATGCCTATGAATATTGAAAGTAATATTATCCAAACTTTGACACCGGAAGAACACATAAAAGAGTCCTTCTGGAACACTCCAGAATCGTGAAAATAAGGAGGTATGTGATATGGTAAGTAAACGGACTCCGAAAAATCTGCAAAAATATTTTTTATCAGTTTTGGAATATTTTAGAATTTTGGAAATAAAGAAATTTCCAGGAAGCGTCCCCTGGTGGGCACAAGACACCAGGGCGCGCCAGGCCTGCCTGGCGCGCCCAGGTGGGTTGTGCCCACCTGGGACACCTTTCGTACTCCCTTTTTGTACCATATACTTTTCCTCCAAGATAAAAAATCTATATATACTCCCTGAACCTGTTGATCACCGTATCGAGAAGAAATCCTATGTTCTCTTTTCTTGTTGTTTTCTGTTTAGGTCTGAAAGTATGCCGTCCCAAGACTCCAATGGAGAGAGCTATGTCTCACATCTTATCGCTAACCCAAAGACCTATGAGGACCTATCTCCTTATGGTCGAACTTCAAATAATGAGGAGGATGCTCACTTGATGAGGATCGATAATTCAAGCTCGGAGTTGGAAGATGTTCCTCTACCTCAACCTGGGGATATGCATACAGAGTTCAAGAGATCCAGCCTCCCTAAACAATCTATTCCTTCTCATTTTCGGCATAAAATCAAAGGGGATTTATGTGACAAGATCTTGAAATTGGAATTGGAGTTCGACGATCTAAAAGAAGAAATTGCTCTCCTCAACTAGAATATGAAAAAGTTGAAGGAAAAATTGTCATCACCAGCATCATCTTCTTCACCACCAAAAGAGAATTGAGTATCGGGTATGGGCACTCCCCTTGGCTTGCACCAAGCTTGGGGGAGGTGCCCCGGTATCGGATCATCCCACTATCTTTTTGCTTTTACTTATTTTAGTTCGATCCTTTTGCTTTAGATGAATAAAAGTTCAGTTCGATCCTTCCTTATTTGAGAGCTTGCTTAGTGATCTATCCTTGTAATCGTGTGCAAGTTATATAATAAAGTTAGTTTGAGTTTTTGCTTTCTTTACTTTCGAGTTGCAAATAAACAAAATAAATAAGAAAGAAAGAAAAATAGAAAGGAAACAAATGAAGAAAGGAAATAAATAATGAAAATATTATATACTAATCCTATGGTAGGTGATAGCACCACATAAGGAAAAGTATAAGTAGAAAATTTTATTAGAGATTGACAAACATAGCATTAGTCAATGATGCAACTCGTGAAAGAATTAATAAGGGAAGAGAAGATTCACATATAGATATACTGTCCTAGAAATCATTTGTGATTGTGAGCCCTCATCAAAATATTATATGCCAAAATTGTTGACATTGGACAAGGAAGACAACTTAATAATTTATGTTTGTTTATATTCACATATAATTCCTATTGTCATAGATCCTTTAACATGTGGTGCTTGCCCCCTATCTTTGCTAACCAAGAATTCTGTACTAAGTAGAGATACTACTTGTGCATCCAAAAACCCTTAAACCCAAATATTTTTCAAGTGTCCACCATACCTACCTAGGGATTGAGCAAGATCCCTCAAGTAAATTGTCATCAGTGCAAAAAGGCAATAAAAATGACTTCTAAAAGTGCGAAATCATTTAGTGTAAGAGAAAATTGAGCGTTGTACGAACTTGGATGACAAAGAATAAAAGCAACAGACTGCATAATAAAGGTTGTCATCTTAAGGGGCAATACAATGTGACATTCTCTTGCACTAAGGGATTGAGCATACAAACAAATAAGCGCATGGCAACCTCTACTTCCCTCTGTGAAGGGCCTATCTTTTACTTTTATCCAAAGAGTCAAAGTTTTCCCTCTATTCCTTATATTTTTATCTTTTGGCATGCATCATGTGGTGAGGAAAGATCTAGGCACATATGTCTAGTTGAATATAGATGGCATGAGTTATTATTGTTGACATCACCCTTGAGGTGAGTATGTTGGGAGGTGAAACTATAAGCTCATATCTTTCAATGTGTCTGGTTGAAACGTTTTTCTCATGGGTACGAGGTGAGTGTTAGCAATCATAGAACACTATATGATGGTGGAGTATGTGGACTTGCCTAAGGCTCCGACATGTGACCCTTCCTGAAAAGATGATGAATTGTAGTTGCAAAGTTGATTGAGAACATAGTTTGTCGGTTTCTAATAGAGTTTTTGCTTTATACTTCGAATGTGTGATGAACTATTACTTATTCATGAGAAGTATATGACAAAAGTTCTATGATAAAAGTCCTATGTTTAATGTTGTTATTTTTATAATAATCAAATTGATGCTTCTATGTCCGTATTTTGTTTTTATCGACACCTCTCTCTCAAAGCATATGGACATGTTTTTCGATTTCTGTTTTCGCTTGAGCACAAGCTAGGTCTAAGCTTGGGGAGTTGATACGTCCATTTTGCATCATGTTTTCTTACTATTATTTATAATTTTTTATCCATAATAATGCTTTTTGGAGTAATTCTAATGCCTTTTCTCTCATAATTTGCAAGGAACACACCAAGTGGGAGAATACCGGTAGCTGGAAATCTGGACCTGGAAAAGCTACGTCAGGCCACTTATTCTGCACAAATCCAAATGAGCTGAAACTTCATGGAGATTTTTTATGGATTATTTAATAAATAATGGAGCCAATAAACACCAGAGGGGGGCCACCAGTTGGGCACAACCCACCTGGGCACGCTAGGCCCCCAGGCGCGCCCTGGTGGGTTTTGGCCTCCTCGGCCCACCTCCGGGCCCATCTTCTGGTATATAAGTCATTTGGACGTAGAAAAAATTAGAGGAGGACTTTCGGGACGAAGCGCCGCCGCCTCGAGGCGGAACTTGGGTAGGAGCACTTTTGCCCTCCGGCGGAGCGATTCCGTCGGGGGAACTTCCCACCCTGTGGGGGAAATCATCGTCATCATCATCACCAAAACTCTCCCATCTCGGGGAGGTCAATCTCCATCAACCTCTTCAACAACACCATCTCCTCTCAAACCCTAGTTCATCTCTTGTGTTCAATCTTGTTACCAGAACTATAGATTGGTACTTGTGGGTGACTAGTAGTGTTGATTACATCTTGTAGTTGATTACTATATGGTTTATTTGGTGGAAAATTATATGTTCAGATTCATTATGCTATTTAATACTCCTCTGATCATGAGCATGTTTATCATTTGTGAGTAGTTACTTTTGTTCCTAAGGTCACGGGAGAAATCATGTGGACTTGATGTGTGTTTGATATTTTGATAGTATGTATGTTCTTATTCCCTTAGTGGTTGATGACCCACAAGTATAGGGGATCTATCGTAGTCCTTTCGATAAGTAAGAGTGTCGAACCCAATGAGGAGCAGAAGGAAATGATAAGCGGTTTCTAGCAAGGTATTCTCTGCAAGTACGGAAATAAGTGGTAACAGATAGTTTTGTGATAGGATAATTTGTAACGAGCAACAAGTAACAAAAGTAAATAAAGTGCAGCAAGGTGGCCCAATCCTTTTTGTAGCAAAGGACAAGCCTGGACAAACCCTTATATAGAGAAAAGCGCTCCTGAGGACACATGGGAATATCGTCAAGCTAGTTTTCATCACGCTCATATGATTCGCGTTCGGTACTTTGATAATTTGGTATGTAGGTGGACCGGTGCTTGGGTACTGTCCTTACTTGGACAAGCATCCCACTTATGATTAACCTCTATTGCAAGCATCCGCAACTACAACAAAAGTATTAAGGTAAACCTAACCATAGCATGAAACATATGGATCCAAATCAGCCCCTTACGAAGCAACACATAAACTAGGGTTTAAGATTCTGTCACTCTAGCAACCCATCATCTACTTGTTACTTCCCAATGCCTTCCTCTAGGCCAAAATAATGGTGAAGTGTTATGTAGTCGACGTTCACATAACACCACTAGAGGTGAGACAACATACATCTCATCAAAATATCGAACGAATACCAAATTCACATGACTACTAATAGCAAGACTTCTCCCATGTCCTCAGGAACAAACGTAACTACTCACAAAGCATATTCATGTTCATAATCAGAGGGGTATTAATATGCATATAGGATCTGAACATATGATCTTCCACCAAATAAACCAACTAGCATCAACTACAAGGAGTAATTAACACTACTAGCAACCCACAGGTACCAATCCTAGACTTAGAGATAAGAATTGGATACAAGAGATGAACTAGGGTTTTGAGAGGAGATGATGCTAGCGAATATGTTGATGGAGATTGCCCTCTCCCGATGAGAGGAGCGTTGGTGATGACGATGGCGGTGATTTCCCCCTCGCAGAGGGAAGTTTCCCCAGCAGAACAGCTCTGCCAGAGCCCTAGATTGGTTCCGCCAAGGTTTCGCCTCGTGGCTGCGGAGTTTCGTCCGAGAAGATGGCTTATGATTTTTTTCTCATTGAAAGACCTCATATAACAGAAGATGGTCATTCGAGGGCCACCAGGGGGCCCATGAGGTAGGGGGGCGCGCCCCCACCCTCGTGGGCAGGGTGTGCCCCCCTGGTGAACTTCTTGCGCTCAATATTTATTATATATTCTGAAATTGACTTCCATGAAGTTTTAGGACTTTGGGAGCTGTGCAGAATAGGTCTCTAATAATTGCTCCTTTTCCAGCCCAGAATCCCAGCTGCCGGCATTCTCCCTCTTTATGGAAACCTTGTAAAATAAGAGAGAATAGGCATAAGTATTGTGGCATAATGTGTAATAACAGCCCATAATGCAATAAATATCGATATAAAAGCATGATGCAAAATGGACATATCAACTCCCCCAAGCTTAGACCTTGCTTATCCTCAAGGGAAAGCCGAAATCGAAAAATATGTCCACATGTTTAGAGATAGAGGTGCCGATAAAAATAAAATACGGACATGAGGGCATCATGATCATTCTTAGAACATCAACTTACATAATTCTTGTCATATAATTTCTTACGCTAGAGTAATAATTCAAACACTATTTCAAGTATAAATCATAAACTTCATTGACAACTAACAAACTATAATCTCGGTCATTGGAGCAATTTCAAATTATCATAACATAGGAAAGAGTCAAGATATAAGAGCTTTTCAGCAAGTCCACATACTCAACTATCATATAGTCTTTCACAATTGGTGACACTCACACAATACTTATGGGTATGGAGTTTTAATCGGACACAGAGAAAGATAGGGGCTTATAGTTTTGCCTCCCAACGTTTTACCTCAAGGTTAATGTCAACAATAATAGTTCATGAAAACTCACATCCAATTAGCCATATATACCAGGATCTTTCCAACATACTGTGCTTGCCAAAGGATAAAATGTGAAAAGGAAGGGTGAACATCACCATGACTCTTATGCAAGGAGGGAGATAAAAGTAAAAGATAGGCCCTTCGCAGAGGGAAGTGATGTCTACTACACAACCTTCTTCTTGTAGACGTCGTTGGGCCTCCAAGTGCAGAGGTTTGTAGGACAGTAGAAAATTTCTTGTGGATGACCTAAGGTTTATCAATCTGTAGGAGGCGTAGCATGAAGATGGTCTCTCTCAAGAAACCCTGCAACCAAATAACAAAGAGTCTCTTGTGTCCTCAACACACCCAATACAATGGTAAATTGTATAGGTGCACTAGTTCGGCGAAGAGATGGTGAAACAAGTGGTATATGGATAGTAGATAAAGTTATTTGTAAACTGAAATAATAAAAACAGCAAGGTAGCAAGTGATAAAAGTGAGCGTAAACGGTATTGCAATGATAGGAAATAAGGCCTAGGGTTCATACTTTCACTAGTGTAAGTTCCCTCAACAATGATAACATAATTGGATCACATAACTATCCCTCAACATGCAACAAAGAGCCACTCAAAAGTCACTAATAGCGGAGAACGAACGAAGAGATTATGGTAGGGTACCAAACCACCTCAAAGTTATTCTTTCCAATCAATCCGTTGGGCTATTCCTACAGGTGTCACAAACAGCCCTAGAGTTCGTACTAGAATAACATCTTAAGACACAAATCAACCAAAACCCTAATGTCACCTAGATACTCCAATGTCACCTCAAGTATCTGTGGGTATGGTTATACGATATGCATCACACAATCTCAGATTCATCTATTCAACCAACACAAAGGACCTCAAAGAGTGCCCCAAAGTTTCTACCGGAGAATCACGACGAAAACATGTGCCAACCCCTATGCATAGGTTCATGGGTGGAACCCGCAAGTTGATCACCAAAACATACATCAGGTGAATCACGTGATATCCCATTGTCACCACAGATATCCATGGCAAGACATACATCAAGTGTTCTCAAATCATTAAAGACTCAATCCGATAAGATAACTTCAAAGGGGAAATTCAATTCATTACAAGAGAGTAGATGGGGGAGAAAACATCATAGGATCCAACTATAATAGCAAAGCTCGCGATACATCAAGATCGTATCACCTCAAGAACATGAGAGAGAGAGATCAAACACATAGCTACTGGTACATACCCTCAGCCCCGAGGGAGAACTACTCCCTCCTCGTCATGGAGAGCACCGGGATGATGAAGATGGCCACCGAAGAAGGATTGCCCCCTCCGGCAGGGTGCCTGAACGGGTCTAGATTGGTTTTCGGTGGCTACGGAGGCTTTTGGAGGCGGAACTCCCGATCTATTGTGCTCACAGATGTTTTTAGGGTATATAGAGATATATAGGCGGAAGAAGTACGTCAGGGGGCCACGTGGGGCCCACGAGGGTGGAGGGCATGCCCAGGGGGTGGGCGCGCCCCCTACCTCATGGCCTCCTCGCAGTTCCCCCGACGTGCACTCCAAGTCTTTTGGGCTTCTTTCCTTCCAAGAATGAGTTCCGTGAAGTTTCAGGTCAATTGGACTTCGTTTGATTTTCCTTTTCTTCGAAACCCTAAAACAGGGTAAAAACAGAAACTGGCACTGGGCTCTGGGTTAATAGGTTAGTCCCAAAAAATGATATAAAAGTGTATAATGAAGCCCATAAACATCCAAAACAGTAGATAATATAGCATGGAGCAATCAAAAATTATAGATACGTTGGAGACGTATCAGCATCCCCAAGCTTAATTCCTGCTCGTCCTCGAGTAGGTAAATGATAAAAACAGAATTTTTGTCGCGGATTGCTACTTGGCATAATTTCAATGTGATTCCTCTTAATTGTGGTATGAATATTCAGATCCGAAAGATTCAAGAAAAAAGTTCATATTGACATAAAAATAATAATACTTCAAGCATACTAACTAAGCAATTATGTCTTCTCAAAATAACATGGCCAAAGAAAGTTCATCCCTACAAAATCATATAGTTTAGTCATGCTCCATTTTCGTCACACAATAATCCTCTCATCATGCACAACCCCGATGACAAGCCAAGCAATTGTTTCATACTTTAGTAATCTCAAACCTATAAACTTTCACGCAATACATGAGCGCGAGCGATGGATATAGCACTATGGGTGGAATAGAATAATGAGGGGGTTATGTGGAGAGGACAAAAAGGAGAAGGTCTCACATCAACGAGGCTAATCAATGGGCTATGGCGATGGCCATCGATTGATGTTAATGCAAGGAGTAGGGATTGACATGCAACAGATGCACTAGAGCTATAAATGTATGAAAGCTCAACAAAAGAAACTAGTGGGTGTGCATCCAACTTGTTTGCTCACGAAGACCTAGGGCACTTGAGGAGGCCCATTGTTGGAATATACAAGCCAAGTTCTATAATGAAAAATTCCCACTAGTATGTGGAAGTGATAACATGAGAGACTCTCTACTATGAAGATCATGGTGCTACTTTGAAGCACAAGTGTGGTAAAAGGATAGTAACATTGTCCCTTCTCTCTTTTTGTCTCATTTTTTGGGCCTTTTCTTTTTTATGGCCTTTCTCTTTTTTTGGGGCCTTCTCTTTTTTTTGGGGCCTTTTATTATTCCTCACTTGGGACAATGCTCTAATAATGACGATCATCACACTTCTATTTATTTACAACTCAATGATTACAACTCGATACTAGAACAAAGATAACTCTATATGAATGCCTTCGGCGGTGTTACCAGGATATGCAATGAACCAAGAGTGATATGTATGAAAGAATTATGATCATGCTAAGCAATATGATCATGCTAAGCAATATGACAATGATGAATGTGTCATGATGAATGGAATGGTGGAAAGTTGCATGGCAATATATCTCGGAATGGCTGTGGAAATGCCATAATAGGTAGGTATGGTGGCTGTTTTGAGGAAGATATAATGAGGTTTATGTGTGAAAGAGCGTATCATATCACAGGGTTTGGATGCACCGGCGAAGTTTGCGCCAACTCTCAATGTGAGAAAGGGCAATGCACGGTACCGAAGAGGCTAGCAAGGATGGAAGGGTGAGAGTGCGTATAATCCATGGACTCAACATTAGTCTTAAAGAACTCACATACTTATTGCAAAAATCTACAAGTCATCAAAAACCTTGGTATTATGCGCATGCTCCTAGGGGGATAGATTGGTAGGAAAAGACCATCGCTCGTCCCCAACCGCCACTCATAAGGAAGACAATCAAATAACACCTCATGTTTCAAATTTATTACACAACGTTTACCATACGTGCATGCTACGGGACTTGCAAACTTCAACACAAGTATTTCTCAAATTCACAACTACTCGACTAGCACGACTTTGATATTATTACCTCCATATCTCAAAACAATCATCGAGCATCAAACTTCTCTTAGTATTCAATACACTCATAAGAAAGTTTTTACTATTCTTTAATACCTAGCATATTTAGGATTTTAAGAAAATTACCATGCTATTTAAGACTCTCAAAATAATCTAAGTGAAGCATGAGAGTTCATCTATTTCTTCAAAATAAAACTACCACCATGCTCTAAAAGATATAAGTGAAGCACTAGAGCAAACGACAAACTACTCCGAAAGATATAAGTGAAGATCAATGAGTAGTTGAATAATTATGCAACTATGTGAAGACTCTCTAACATTTAATAATTTCAGATCTTGATACTTTACTCAAACAGCAAGCAAAACTAAATAAAATGACATCTAAGAATAGCAAAATATCATGTGAAGAAGCAAAAACTTAGGATCAACCGAAACTAACCGATAGTTGTTGAAGAAGAAAGGTGGGATGCCAACCGGGGAATCCCCAAGCTTAGATGCTTGAGACTTATTGAAATATTATCTTGGGATGCCTTGGGCATCCCCAAGCTTGAGATTTTGTGTCTCCTTAATTCCTCTCATATCATGGTCTCCCTAAATCTCAAAAGCTTCATCCACACAAAACTCATCAAGGACTCGTGAGATAAGTTAGTATAAACCATTGCCAAAACCTTATCATACTCTACTGTAGCAAATCACTAAAATTCTTATTCAACATTGCATACTAAATGCCTCTGCATATTTAATAGTCCTATCCTCAAATAGAATCATTAAAGAAGCAAACATATGCAAACAATGCAAACATAACAGCAATCTGCTTAAACAGGACAGTCTGTAAAGAATGCAGCAACATCCATACTTCCCTAGCTCCAAAAATTATGAAAGAAAATTCCCACTTTATTAAATTTATCAGAGCTTAATATGCAAAAGGTTTCAACATTTTATCACATTCTGATGTTTCTAGGTAATTATTGCAACAGCGGTAAACTTTCTGTTTTCAAACAGCAACACGTGGGATTCTAAAATAGGCATAGTAAAGGCTATCAATGCCACTTTTATTGAAATAAAAGATGCAAAACATTGTTCTAAATAACAGCAAGAAAATCCTAACAAAATAAATTGACGCTCCAAGCAAAACACATATCATGTGGTAAATAAAAATATAGCTCCAAGTAAAGTTACCGATGAACGAAGACGAAAGAGGGGATGCCTTCCGGGGCATCCCCAAGCTTAGGCTCTTGGCTATCCTTGAATATTACCTTGGGGTGCCTTAGGCATTCGCAAGCTTAGGCTCTTGCCACTCCTTATTCCATAGTCCATCGAATCCTTACCCAAAACTTGAAAACTTCACAACACAAAACTTATCAGAAAACTCGTAAGCTCCGTTAGTATAAGAAAATAAATCACCATCATAAGGTACTGTAATGAGCTCATTCTAAATTCATATTGGTGTAATATCTACTGTATTAAAACTTCTCTATGGTTTATAAACTATTTTACTAGCCATAGATTCATCAAAATAAGTAAACAACACATGAAAAACAGAATCTGTCAAAAACATAACAGTCTATAGTAATCTGAATCAAACGTATACTTCTGGAACTCATAAAATTCTCAAATAAATTGCTTGACCTGAGGAATTTATCTATTAATCATTTGCAAAAAGAATTAACATGTCATATGTTAATGAGTGTTCACAGTCATAAAAGATGTCCAAGATAGTATATCTATATGTGAAGACCCCTCTTTCTTTATTACTTCCTATTAATTGCAACGATGACCAAAACTATGTTTGTCAACTCTCAACAACATTTATTCATCATACTCTTTCTATGTGTGCTCATTACTCTCCATAAGATCCTTATTATCTCTTTGTTTCTTTTTATTTCTTCCTCTTTTCTTTTATTCACATAAGATCATGGCAAAAGAATCAAGCCCTTGACTCAACACTAACATTTATTATATAGCTCACGGACTCGATTACATAGAAGGGTCATAAAGCAAAACTCACAACTAGATCATACTAGGAACTTTTATTCTACTAGATCAAGATATTACCAAAAGGATCGAACTAAGAAAAACGGTAAAGATAAAAGTGATGGTGATACGGTACCGGGGCACTCCCCCAAGCTTGGCAGTTGCCAAGGGGAGTGCCCATACCAGATACTCAATTATTTTTTGTTGGTGAAGAAGGTGGAGTTTTTGATGATGGATAGTCGCACATCGAGCGTAGGAGGTCTTCGAACTGTGGATAATGCCCTTGAGTGCGATGATATGCTCCTTCAACAAAATATTTTCACGTGTGAGATACTTATTTTGTATACGAGCTAAATCAATCATCTTGAAAGCTTCGATCTCTGTTGGGGTAAGAAGATTGTGATCAAGTTGAAGGGTGTCTTCTGTTGCCGGAACTTGGTCCTCCATGGCCTTCTTGATCCCTTCATCCTTATTGATCTCCATGGGTTCTTCTCTCTTCAGCTCTATCTTCATTAGCCAAGCATCGTTGCCCTCATGGTTGGAGGAGGAGGGGGACGACATAGTGCCTGGCCTAGACAACACTAACAGAAAACAGCTCGAAACAAAGACAGGAGATTTTTGCGCGATACGGGAGTCAAAACCTCCGGGGGATTATATAATGAATTTTTACCGACCAAAATACGTGTCGTGTAAGAAACGAAGTTCGGAAAGCGCACGAGGTGCCCATGAGGTAGTGGGCGCGCCCTCCACCCTCGTGGAGGCCTCATGTCCTTCCCGGACCGCTACTTATTTTTCTATTTTTCTAAATATTCCAAAACGGAGAAACATTGCCTTAAAACTGTTTTGGAATGGGTTTACTTACTGTACCACATACCTATTCCTTTTCGAAGTCTGAAACATTCCAGAAAGTGTCCCTTATGTATTCCTCCGGGGTTATGGTTTCAATAACATTGGTTTCAACATTTATGGGATTACCTAAGGTATAATGTTTGATTATTTGACCGTTCACCACCTTCGGATTTGTGCCTTTGAAGTTGTTGATTTTTATGGCACCGGAACTATAGACCTCCTCGATAACGTAAGGACCTTCCCATTTAGAGAGAAGTTTTCCTGCAAAAAATCTTAACCGAGAGTTGTATAGCAATAAATAATCACCTACATTAAACTCACGCTTTTGTATCCTTTTATCATGCCATCTTTTAACTTCTTCTTTAAATAATTTGGCATTTTCGTAGGCTTGGGTTCTCCATTCATCGAGTGAGCTAATATCAAATATCCTCTTCTCACCAGCAAGTTTAAAATGATAATTGAGCTCTTTAATAGCCCAATATGCCTTGTGTTCTAGTTTGAGAGGTAAGTGACCTGCTTTTCCATAAACCATTTTATACGGAGACATACCTGTCGGTGTCAAAACCGTCGGATCTCGGGTTGGGGTCCCGAACTGTGCGTCTAGGCCGGATGGTAACAGGAGGCAGGGAACACGATGTTTTACCCAGGTTCGGGCCCTCTCGATGGAGGTAAAACCCTACGTCCTGCTTGATTAATATTGATGATATGGGTAGTACAAGAGTAGATCTACCACGAGATCAAGGAGGCTAAACCCTAGAAGCTAGCCTATGGTATGATTGTTGTATATGGAGTTGATTGCCTACGGACTACAACCCTCCGGTTTATATAGACACCGGATAGGGTTAGGGTTACATAGAATCGGTTACAATGGTAGGAAATCTTGAATATCCGCATCACCAAGCTTGCCTTCCACGCCAAGGAAAGTCCCATCCGGACACGGGACGAAGTCTTCAATCTTGTATCTTCATAGTCCTGGAGTCCGGCTGAAGGTATAGTCCGGCTACCCGAACACCCCCTAATCCAGGACTCCCTCAGTAGCCCCCGAACCAGGCTTCAATGACCATAGGTCCGGTGCGCAGATTGTTCGGCATTACAAGGCGGGTTCTTCTCCCAATCCTGTGTACCTGTAGGAATAATGTCCGATTTTTGTAATGTATTGCTCCTTGGCTTCCATGCCCAATAATGGCCGTCTTCCACGTGTCAAACGAATGCGAAAAACCGGGGCGTTTTTACATCCACACCCCTAGCCATATAAACGAGCCGCCTACTTAACAGGATGGGGATTCAGGTTCAAACCACATCTTCTCCTCTCCGCGAGTTATCATCAGAGCGCTTCCAGTAATGGTCCATTCCAACATGTCCAGCCCTCGCCCCTCCGGTCCCAAACCCGGGGACTGGGAGAGTTGCACCATCCCGCATAGCGAGTTAGTGTCGCTTCAGGCCAAGGGATTTCTCCCCCGGGCATACATGGTCTCGGTCCGAGCCGGTCTCGCCACCTACAATGGCGGAAAACAAGCGGAGAGCACCCCCAATCCCTCTAAAGGAGAGCGGGTGTGTCTCGTCCCCTATCTAATAAGGGGACTGGGATTTCCAATTCATCCATTTCTTCGCGGGCTTCTGGAGTTTTACGGTCTCCAGCTGCACGATCTCACGCCCGCCTCCGTATTACATATCGCGGGTTTCGTCGCCCTTTGCGAGCTATTTTTAGGTGTTGAGGCTCATTTCGCGTTGTGGAAGAGGTTATTCTGCCTGGTGCCCGTTCTCAAGAGGGGTCTATCTACCAAGTGGGCGGAGCCGAAGTATGGCGCATCGCTAGGACCGAATACCTATTCGGAACCCCGAAGAAGGTGTCCGAGGACTGGCCCTCGGAATGGTTTTACATAGATGACGTCCCGCTACCGGACCCTATCTGGGTCGGTCTCCCTGAGTTCAACAATGCCCCAATGAAGAAACGCTTGAGCTGGCGCCCATGGAGCTCTCAGAGAGAAAGCGACAGAGACGTCCTTTACCTAATGGGCCGGATAAGACTGTTGGCTCATTCTGGACTAATCATGATTGGAGTCATGGCCGCATGCATTATGCGGGGGGTGCAGCCGCTTCAATATAGAGGCCACCCCATGTGGGATTTCAACGGGGAGTGTCGGCGTTCTGGGAACGGGGGTCCCCAGACTTGCCTGCCTGCGGCCTGCGGCGTGGCTCAAAGGGGGCCCAGCACGACCCATCTTCATCAACACAAGACTCAAGACCCTTGCGAGGGGCCAAGCCTCGCAGGGCGGACGACACGGAGCTTCCTCAGGCACAGCCTCGTCAGGCTGGCTCGCAAGGAGGCGGAGAGATCAAGGCGGGGTACCTCGTGAGGTGCCCGTGACGCAAGCCATGACGACTCAGGGCGCCAGGCGGGCGCCAGCCCGCGCAGCGTCCTCTTTTCCTCTTTGGTGCAAAGGGGGCAAGCGCAGCCGTGGAGTACCGAGGCATCAGGCAAAGGTTGCCATTTCGGTGCAACGAGACCAAGACGAGGAGGACTACGAGATAGAGGTCACCGTGGAGCGCAAGATGGCGTCATCACCAGAGCTTTGCGCAGGCGAAGACTGCTTTTGTCAGGATAGTTGATACTTGTTGGCTCCCTTCCCGCTGGATATTTGGGAAGAGGACCAGGGCCTCTATAAATAGGACCAGCCACCCACATAGCAAGGCGCGGCGAGTAAGAGTAAGGCAGTGAGTAAGTGAGAGAGAGAGGGAAAGAGAGAAAGGTGGCTGAACTCCTCCCAGCAGTTCATCACCCCAGCCAAGAACAGACCCTCGCGAGGCTGTTCTTCCTTGTATTGTTCATCATCATCAGCCCCAAGAGGCAATTCACCCACCACGCACTGGAGTAGGGTATTACACCACAACGGTGGCCCAAACCAGTATAAACCTTGTGTCTCTTGTGCAGTTCTTTCAGCAGTCTAGATCTTTGCAAGACGGAGAAGTAGAAGGCGCAATCTCCGCGCGCACCCTAGAGTTCGAACCTTAAGGGTCTGTCGGAACCCGAAATCCGACATTTGGCGCGCCGGGTAGGGGTGCACCGGAATTCGTCTTCCAGCGCTCCGTTCTCCTCCAATCATCACGCTCATGTCTGACGCTCGTCGAGCCCACGCGGAGCACCGGGCCGCCCTCGCCTGCCGCGTCGCCTAGACAACCCATGTCGGCGGGCGTCCTCGCCGTTCCCGGTCACCTGCCATCAACGCCGCCACCGGCCCGGCGGGGGACGAGCAGCAAGCATCGTCTCAGCATCCATCCGTGCGCCAAGACGGCCGCACCACAACTCCCACGCTCGCTCCAGCTGGATCTTCGCCCCGTGCGCTTAGCGCGCCCATGGAGGCTCGGGCTACACTCATCGCGGCAAACGAGCTCCTGCGCTGCCGCCCCGCCGACGACGTCTAGGGGGAATGGCTCGACCGCGTCGCCGAGCTCGTCCTCGCCACAGGGGGCTCTCCTGCGCCGCCCCATCGCGCTACACCAACACCCCCGGTCGTCGCGGCCCTCCTGGGCGGCTCGCAAGCGCCGCCCACAAGTCACCACGTCAAGCCATTCATCCGCCGGGTCAGCGCCGCCTCCACGTGGCAGGGGGCTCCCTCGGATAGGATGGCGCCCGAGACCGGCCTGACCTTCAGTTCGGAGGACCACCCCTCCAACTCGGCCTGCTCGGGCGCGCTCCCCATGTTGTGCACCCCCGCCATCTACCAGGTGGCCGTCACCAGAACCCTCGTTGATGGCGGCGCGGGCCTCAGCGTGCTCTCGGTCGAGGCCTTCAACCTCCTCCGCATACCCCTGGAACGGCTGCGACCCAGCCGGCCCTTCTCAGGCATCGGGGGCAAACCGTCCAGTTCCTCGGGGCAGATCCGGCTCCCAGTGACCTTCGGCACCTACGACAACTTCCGCACGGAGCTGGTTGACTTCGACATCGCCCCCATCGGCCTCCCCTACAACGCCATCCTCGGCTACCCAGCACTGGCCCAATTCATGGCCGCGACGCACCCGGCGTACAACCTCATGAAGATGCCCGGGAGCAGCGGTGTCCTCACTGTGCACGGGGACACCGGGGACGTGCTGCGGGCGCTCAAGCTCGCCTTCAAGACGGCGGTGTCGGCACAGCCCGCCGACTTGGAGACCCCCGAGGCCAAGGGGGCTGCACCCGCCAAGAAGAAGCAGTTGTTCACCAAAGACAAGGCAGAAACCAAGCAGATACCCATCGATGAGGACGGGTCCACCAACGCCACTTTCACCATAGGCGCCCACCTCAAACCCGAGCAGGAGGAGGCCCTGGTCGGGTTCCTGCGTGCAAACAAGAAGGTATTCGCTTGGGAGCCGGACCAGTTGGCAGGGATCCCCGGGAGTGTAATCGAGCATCACCTCAACGTGTGCCCCAACGTGCGCCCTATGAAGCAGAAGGCCAGGCGGCAGTCCACAGAAAAGCAGGCCTTCATCATCCAGGAGACCCGCAAATTAGAGGCCGCTAGGGTCATCCGCGAGGTCCGATACCCAGATTGGTTGGCAGTCCACAGAAAAGCAGGCCTTCATCAACCAAGCTACCTCACACTATATATACACTACCCATCCATCCATCCAGGAGGGGGGACACTCACGCATGCATACTAGCACTAGCTAGCTATCCATCCATCCATCCACATAAGCTCACACATACGGCCATGAGCATGGCTGGCCACTAGATGCCCGGTATAAGCATATACCAGATTGGATGCCTATGGCACCGACTCCAGATACAGCTCCAGGAGCGCTTTGTACTGCCCGATGTACACCTCAGATATATATATTCAGACATGCAGGAGTAGGGGATTATCTCTCCGGAGAGCCCCGAACCTGGGTAAACCACCGCGTGCTACTCGCATACCCGCTCCCGGTCCTATCAGCAGCAGTCCTACCCACACACTAAGCCCTTGTGGCATCTGTCGACTCGCAAGCCCCCCGTGAGAAATACCACAACGGTTGGCGCCCACCGTGGGGCGGTACTTTGCTACCGCGCTGCTGCTGGTTTCGCGGTCCGGGCGGGACCGTCTTCGTCATCTCCGCCGTGGTGTCGCGCCGTCTCTCCTGTAGCGCTCGGGGGCTCGACTTCGACCCGCCCCCGGAGCGGCCGCGCGGGGCAGCGCGTCCTCGTCGTCGGCCGCCGCCTTCACCACCACCACTGCAACACCGGTCGTCCGTCCGCGCGCACCGTGCGCGGGGCCTCGCTTCGACCTCCGGCTGCCAGCCTTTCCCGCATCCGCATCTGAGCGCTCGGTCGTCCCTGCGCGTCCCCGCTCCATTCCCGCTGCGATCGTGGCCGCGCGCCCCACCATCACCATCTCTGGCCGACCCCCGCGCGCGGCTTCGTCCACGCCCAACCACCAGTCCGTCGGCCGCACCCGTTTCGCTCCCGAGCGCTGCTCACGGGCCTTGTCGGCGCGCGCCTCCAGGCTGCTCCGGCTCCTCGTCCTGCACGTCGCCTCCGACTCCCCTGCTGCCCCGCGCAGCATCTGGCCGGCTGGGCTCCTCCGTCCAGCTCTAGCCCCTGCCGGCCCCCGCACGGCCATGCCCGTGACTCCCTGACCTTGCTCCGCCCAGGGCCGCGCGACCGCTCCCCTCTGCTGCATTTCGCTCCGGCCAAGCCGTGCCGCCCTGCACGCCGTTCTGCCCGTGAGCTCGCGTACGCTCTGCCGCCTCACGCCCGGCCCCGGCGTCGGCTTCTCCAAGTCCCGCGCCGGCTTCGGGTGGCCGCCCCGCGCGCTGCCGCGTCCCGCGCCGGCTTTGGGTGGCCGCCCCGCGCGCTGCCGCTTCCCGCGCCGGCTTCGGGTGGCCTCCCCGCGCGCGGCCGTGTCCCGCCTCGGGCCTTCGCCTTCCGCGCTCGACGGCTTCTGCTCTCCCGGCCGCTGCCGTGCCTCCGGCCGGCTCCGCTCTGCCGCCACACGCCCGGCCCCGGCGTCGGCTTCTCCAAGTCCCGCGCCGGCTTCGGGTAGCCGCCCCGCGCGCTGCCGCGTCCCGCGCCGGCTTCGGGTGGCCGCCCCGCGCGCTGCCGCGTCCCGCGCCGGCTTCGGGTGGCCGCCCCGCGCGCTACCGCGTCCCGCCTCGGGCCTTCGGCTTCCGCGCTCGTCGGCTTCCGCTCTCCCGGCCGCTGTCGTGCCTCCGGCTCTGCTCTGCCGCCTCACGCCCGGCTCCCACACCCGGATGCCGACTCCCGGCCTCCCTGCGCCGGCCTCCACGCCTCCCGGCTCGCGCCCCGCCTTCATCCGCGCCGGCTTCCACGCCTCCCGGCTCGCGCCCCGCCTTCATCCGCGCCGGCTTCCACGCCACCCGGCCTGCCGCCTTCATCCGCGCCGGCTTCCACGCCACCCAGCCTGCCGCCTTCATCCGCGCCGGCCCCCACACCTGGATGCCGTCTCCCGGCCTCCCTGCCGCTTGACGACTCCGCGCGCGCCCGGACTGCGGCGTCCCGCCGGCGCCTACCTTCGGCCCGCGTCTGGCGTCCCGCCCCTCGGCGCCGGCTACTACGCCCTCTCCTGCCGGCTCGCCGCAGCCGGCTGCGCCCCGCGCGCCCTTGACAGCTCCCGCTGTTCGGCTGCCCGTGCCCGGCTGGAGGCGAGAAGAAGAACGAAAGAAAGAGAAGAAATAGGGCTGGGTAAAAAAAGACAGAAAGATAGAGAGTGAGATGCCGGCTAGAGAAAAAGTCAGGCCGGCTTGCTCCAAAAAAATGTGTCCGACTACCAGATATGCGTCCGACCACGGACTGCCTGGCCGGCTGCAAAGAGTCCGACTGCTATGTCGGGGTCCGCCCGCCCAGCCGCCTGAAGAAGAAAAAGAAGAAGACAAAGTAGTTGCCGGAAGATCCGGCCCGACTGCTTAGCAGTCGGCCCGAATCTCGGGGGCTACACCCAGCGGGTGCGCTGACGCGCCCCCGCAAGAGAAGAAGAAAAAGTAGTTGCCGGAAGATCCGGCCCGACTGCTCAGCAGTCGGTCCGAATCTCGGGGGCTACACCCAGCGGGTGCGCTGACGCGCCCCCACGAGAGAAGAGAAGACAAAGTAGTTGCCGGAAGATCCGGCCCGACTGCTCAGCAGTCGGCCCGAATCTCGGGGGCTACACCCAGCGGGTGCGTGACGCGCCCCCGTGAGAAAGAAGACACAATAGCTGCCAGAAGATCCGGCCCGACTGCTCAGCAGTCGGCCCTATACCCAGCGGGTGCGCCGACGCACTCCGCGAGCGCCGAGTCGCGCCGGCTATCTTCGACGACCGCGACTACACGAAAATCAATGTGAGCTCCTCACCCGCATATTTTTTGCATTACGCAAACACGGATAACCCCGAGCGTTGCTCGGGGGCTGCCTCCGCATTTTATTATAGTAGCATCACTGTTTGCCCCGGCGCCAGCCAGAGTTGGCCCGGGGGCTGGCCGCTTGGCCTGAGACGTTAGTTCCCGCAGACGGCTTAGTACCGTGCGCGGTACCAAAGGCCCACTCTTAGTCACAGACCGCAAAGGGCTGCTGACTAGCAAGAGTGAACGCCGAAGGCCGCCCACGCGAAAAACGCCCGGGAAGAAAAATGTTCGGGCGACCCGGCCGTTTTCCTTTACAAGTATCTACTCGGTTGAATCTGCTCCCAGACTCTGAGTACTGTACACTCCACTTCGCGGCCCACTCTCAGCCACAGACTGCAGAGCGGCTGTCCGGCAAGCTAGAGCCCGGGCCAAAGAGTGGAGGGAACATGAAAAAGATTGAAGGGGGCTCGGACGAAACCGAGTCGGCACCCTCCGCATAAAACTTGCAATGATAAAAGCAAACATTCGATATATCTGCATGGACTAACTTTGTCCTTTTTTATGATCATTTTCATGAACATTTGCCAAAAAACTTCTGCCCAACTTTGCCAAGTTGCCCAGAGGCTTGGGGGCTACTGTCGGTGTAATAGGACACGGATACCCCGAAGACAGTAAGATGATATTTCAAGACATCGAGGCTGGCAAAGCCCCTCAGTCCGACTGTCCGGCCGCTCTTGCCGGCTCCCCGTCCGACTGCACTACCCGGCCGGCTACCGGCTGCCGGCCGCCGACTACGCCAACCAGTCGGCTGCCGACTGCAGCCCGACCCGACATCGACGAGACAACCGTCCCGCGATGCCATCATCTACAGTGTACCGTGTCCCCTGGGTACTGATTTATAAAGTATCCCAGGGGACAAGCATGACATGTGCCATGCCTACCTGGCTTGGCATGTAAGCTACCCAAGGTAGCTTACATCCAAAGCCACTACCTAGCTTACTTCCTAAGCTACCCACATAGCTTACACACCAAGCTACCTCACACTATATATACACTACCCATCCATCCATCCAGGAGGGGGGACACTCACGCATGCATACTAGCACTAGCTAGCAAACTAGCTAGCTAGCTATCCATCCATCCATCCACATAAGCTCACACATACGGCCATGAGCATGGCCGGCCACTAGATGCCCGGTATAAGCATATACCAGATCGGATGGCTATGGCACCGACTCCAGATATAGCTCCAGGAGCGCTTTGTACTGCCCGATGTACACCTCAGATATATATATTCAGACATGAAGGAGTAGGGGATTATCTCTCCGGAGAGCCCCGAACCTGGGTAAACCACCGCGTGCTACTCCCATACCCGCTCCCGGTCCTATCAGCAGCAGTCCTACCCACACACTAAGCCCTTGTGGCATCTGTCGACTCGCAAGCCCCCCATGAGAAATACCACGATAGGGGCCTGACGGGAAGGAGATCCCTGTAAGCTTAGTATACAGCCAAGTAGAGTTGGCCGCGAAGTATTCCCAGCAGGACTATAAATTAGACAGCCTGTTAGATGGTATAGAAGAGGAATACAATCAGTCGGAATGACTGTGTAATTTTGAATTGACATGTGTAATGCCATCTAGCCGGATTGTAGATCGTTTGTCGTTGCCGACCTTTTCGCTTCAACCTCGAGACCTGACGGTCCGGAGTGTGTCCGAATACCCTAGCGGTTATATAAGAACCGGGGTATGCGTGGAGACCAGGCGTAGGGGTCATCAGTGCTTTATCAGACAAGTGCCCAACTAGTTATGTTATATTACATGGTTAGTAAGAAACATCTTCCAGAGAGAATAGTTCTGTTAAGGGTTCCTTTCGCTGGGAGGCATGCCCTAAGGTGCATGTCCGGACTGCGTGAAAAACGCAGAAAAAAAAGCATCTAGGGGCGCATAAAACGAGTAAAAAGATTATCTTTTATTTCACCGACCGAATATTCCCTTAAGAACGCTAGATTTCGGCTTCACCCAGTCTGAGGTACACATCCGGCTGACCCGGCAGTAACAATCGCAGAGGTGCTCCCTTTACCGCCTAGCCGAACAATCGGGAACGTAGGGGTAAGCACAGGAGCCAGGCAACCCAGCTTGGCCAAAACTTAAGTCATATCGATGCATATAATGGTGAAGAAAAAGTTACATGCGGAAGTTTGACGTATGTGTTGGGCGTGAAGCCCGTATAAATAAGCTTCATTTAAAGAAGCCCCTAGGTTTAGTGAGCGCGAGTGGCGCGTCACTATATGAGCCTTTAAGGGCTATAAAAGAAAAAATGGGAAGGAGAGAAATGTAAGACAACAAAATGCAAAAAAGAATGGACAGAGGAAGGAGACGAACACAGAGTCCGGCGCTAGGCGTAGAATCTTCGGAGACGGGTGGCGTTCCACGGGTTCAGCTCGAGTCAGTTGTCCGACGCATCTCGCAGGCGGTACGCCCCACCAGTCAGGACTTGGTCGATTATGAATGGACCTTCCCATTTGGGCTTGAGTTTGTTCTTTTTCTTATCCGGCAGGCGTAGAAATAGTTCACCAACATTGTAATTTTTGGCCTGTACTTGTCTGCTTTGATATCTTCGGGCCTGCTGTTGATAAAATGCGGAACGGGCTTTTGCCACGTCACGCTCCTCCTCCAAAGCGTACAAGTTGTCCTGCCGATTGAGCTCGGCTTCTCTTTCTTCGTACATGCGCACTCTAGGTGAGTCATGAATTATTTCGCAGGGCAGAACTGCTTCTGTGCTGTACACCATAAAAAAATGGTGTGTATCCGGTGGTGCGATTTGGCGTGGTCCGCAGCCCCCATAGCACGGAGTCGAGCTCCTCTACCCAGTGCGTGTTAGATTCCTTGAGGGACCGCACTAGTCTGGGTTTAATGTCGCTCATGATAATACCATTTGCACGTTCGACCTGGCCGTTGGTTTGTTTGTGATAGAAGGAAGCATAATCGAGCTTGATGCCCATGTTTTTGCACCAGAGTTTTACCTCGTCGGCGGTAAAGTTTGTACCATTATCGGTTATGATGCTGTGGGGGACACCATAATGGTGTACAACCCCGGATATGAAGTCTATCACAGGCCCGGATTCGGCCGTTTTAACAGGCTTGGCTTCTATCCATTTGGTGAACTTATCCACCATGACCAATAAGTATTTTTTCCTATGGGTTCCACCTTTAAGGGGTCCGACCATGTCAAGCCCCCAGACCGCAAAAGGCCAGGTGATGGTATAGTTTGGAGTGCGGTGGGTGGTGTATGGCTTTGGTTGGCAAAAAGTTGAAAACCAGCGCATCGTTGGACTAGGTCCTGAGCGTCTGCCCGGGCCGTCGGCCAATAAAAGCCTGTACGAAAAGCCTTGCTAACAAGGTACCGAGCAGCGGCATGGTGACCACCGAGTCCGGCATGAATTTCAGCTAGAAGGTTCTGCCCTTCCTCTTCGGAGATGCACCTTTGAAGGACTCCGATAGTGCTTTTCTTATAAAGCTCTCCCTCATGGACTCTATAGGCTTTAGATCGCCGCACTATGCAGCGGGCCTCGTTTTGGTCCTCCGGGAGTTCCTACCTAGTAAGGTAGTCTAGGAATGGTTCTGTCCACGGGGCGATGACCGCCATTATTACGTGGGCTGAAGGTGTAATTTCATTGGCAGAGCCTCCAATTGTGTCAGATTGTCCGGCGTCGAGTGGTGCAGCTGGGTTCAGGCTGTTGTTTGCGGGTTCCCCCTCCCATGCTACGGATGGCTTGAACAATCTTTCCAAAAAGATGTTGGTGGGGGACTGCATCGCATTTTGCTCCGATGCGTGCTAGGACGTCCGCCGCTTGATTGTTTTCTCGGGCTATATGGTGAAACTCCAGCCCTTCGAGCCGAGCTGACATTTTTAGGACGGCGTTGCGGTAAGCTGCCATTTTTGGGTCCTTGGCATCGAAGTCTCCATTTATTTGGGATATCGCGAGGTTTGAATCCCCGCGTACCTCTAGGCGCTGGATACCCATGGATACTGCTATCCGGAGGCCATGTAGGAGGGCCTCATATTCGGCTGCATTGTTGGAATCCGTGTACATGATCTGAAGCACATATTGGACTATGTCTCCTGTTGGGGACGTCAGGACAACGTCGGCCCCCAGTCCGGCCAACATTTGGAGCCGTCGAAATGCATAATCCTGTTTGAATATGTGCCGTACTCTTTGGGGAGCTCGGCCTCCGTCCATTCTGCGATGAAGTCGGCCAAAACTTGCGATTTAATAGCTCGCCGTGGCTTATAGGTTATATCAAACAGGAGAAGCTCGATGGCCCATTTTGCAATCCGGCTCGTTGCATCGCGGTTGTTGATGATATCGTTGAGTGCTACTTCTGAGGCTACTGTTATGGAACACTCTTGAAAGTAGTGTCGTAGCTTTCGGGATGCCATGAATACCGCGTATGCAATCTTTTGATAATGCGGGTACCATGATTTGCATGGAGTGAGGATAGTGGACACGTAGTAGACTGGCCTTTGAAGGGGGAATTTGTGTCTATCCATTTCCCGCTCGACAACAAGCACTGCGCTGACAACTTGATGTGTTGCTGCAATGTACAATAACATTGGTTCGCCGGTGTTTGGCGCGCCCAGGACTGGGTTTGTTGCCAATATGGCTTTTATTTCATCAAGTCCGGCCGTGGCGGCATCCGTCCACTCGAAGTGTTCGGTGCGCCGAAGGAGGCGATAGAGGGGTAGTGCCTTTTCTCCCAAGCGGGAGATGAAGCGGCTTAAAGCCGCCACGCATCCGGTTAATTTTTGTATTTGTTTAAGGTCCTTTGGGACATCCAATTGTGACAAAGCTCGGATCTTGGCTGGTTTGCTTCAATTTCTCTACCGGATACAATGAAGCCCAAGAGCTTTCCGGCTGGAACGCCGAAGACGCATTTTTCTGGGTTGAGCTTGATGTCATATTTTCGGAGGTTATCGAATGTAAGCCCCAATTCGTCTACTAGGGATTCGACATGTCTTGATTTGACGACCACATCATCCACATACGCCTCCACTGTTTTGCCGATCTGGTTTGCCAGACATATCTGGATCATGCACTGATATGTTGCCCCGGCGTTTTTCAGCCCAAAGGGCATTGTGTTGAAGCAGAATGGGCCGTATGGTGTGATGAATGATGTTGCATCTTGGTCTGATTCTGCCATTTTGATTTGATGGTAACCGGAGTATGCGTCAAGGAGACACACCTAATCGTGTCCTGCGGTGGCATCGATAATTTGATCAATACGGGGGAGGGGGAAGGGATCCTTTGGGCAAGCCTTTTTAAGGTCTTTAAAATCGACACACAGGCGCCAGGATTTGTCCTTCTTTGGTACCATCACCAGGTTTGCTAGCCAGTCTGGATTTTTTATGTCTCTGATGAATCCGGCCTCCAATAGCTTGGCTAGCTCCTCTCCCATGGCTTGTCTCTTGGGTTCGGAAAAACGCCGAAGGGCTTCTTTGAGAGGTTTAAATCCTTTTAGGATATTTAAGCTGTGTTCGGCCAGCCTGCGTGGGATCCCCGGCATGTCTGAAGGGTGCCAGGCGAAGATGTCCCAGTTCTCTCGTAGGAACTCTTGCAGTGCGGCGTGTACATCAGGGTTCAGTCGTGCCCCGATGGAAGCAGTTTTATTGGGGTCCGTTGGATGGACCTAAAATTTGACTATTTCGTCAGCTGGCTTGAAGGATATGGATTTGGATCTCTTGTCGAGTATCACATCATCCCTGTTGATCGTGGAGCGCAGCGCAGTCAGTTCCTTGGCCGCTAAGGCTTCGGATAGCGCCTCAAGGGCTAATGCGGCCGTCTTGTTTTCAGCGCAGAGTGCTATGTCCGGATCACTAGCTAGAGTGATAATTCCGTTCGGCCAAGGAATCTTAAGCTTCATGTACCCGTAATGGGGTATTGCTTGGAAGATTGTGAATGCTTCCCGCCCTAGTAAAGCGTGATATCCGCTCTTAAACGGGGCCACCTGAAACATGACTTCTTCGGACCTGTAATTATCCGGCGTGCCAAACACCACATCTAGTGTGATTTTTCCTGTGCAGCGCGCTTCCTGACTGGGGATTATTCCTCTAAAGGATGTGCTGCTTCGCTCAACGCGGTTCCAGTCTATTTCCATTTTTTGAAGGGTTTCCTCATAAATGATGTTCAGTCCGCTGCCTCCATCCATGAGCACCTTGGTGAGGCGAAAGCCGTCCACTATGGGACTGAGGACCAATGCGGCTGGTGCTCGGGCCATTCGGAATCTAGGTTCATCACTTGCGTTGAAGGTAATGGCAGTGTCGCTCCATGGATTTATTGTTGCAACTTGATAAACTTCGGCGAGGCTGCGGAGTGTTCTTTTTCGCAAATTGTTTGATGCGAAAGTCTCGAAGACTGTGAGAACGGTACTGGTGTCCTTGGGCTTGTTTCTGCAGCCTCCGGAATTAAGAGGTCCTCACCGATTTTGGCCACCTGCCGGAGTATACAACATGCTCTAAGGCTGTGAGTTGGTGTGGCGTCCTCTGTACTGTGAATTCTACAGGGTCCATCAAGCCATCTTTCCAGTACGGTTCCATGCCCTGTAGAGGGTTTTGGCTTTTTGGTGTTTATCCCGGGTGTCCTATGATGATGCACCCTCTTAGTTCGGACGGGATTACTATTCAGGGCCGGATTATCCCAAAATTTTATTTCGGTTTTCCAGGCGCTTTCCATCGCATAGTATTTTTGTACTATGGATGCCAAGTCAGCGAAGCGTGTAATATCACAACGACTTACGGCGTTGAGGACTCCCTTGTCCATGCAATTACTGCAGAAAATTGAGATTGCATCTCCCTCGCGGCAATACTTTATCCTGTTCATAACCAGGAGGAAGCTGGCCCAGTAATGATGTACTGTTTCCTCGGGCCTCTGCTTGATTTGGGAGAGATTGCTTATGATTGGGTGGGCGGGTGTCGTTGAATCTGAAACCTCACCCAATCCAAGATTCGGAGGCCGAAGAGTTTCCGAACTCTGAAGTTCGGATTCTTGGGTGTTGTCCAACGAATCTGGCCCGTTGCCTGATCCTAAGCTCAGGTCTTGAGTTACATCCTCCCCTCCGCGGGTATCTGGCTTGGAGGGGTCGGGAATTCAGACGTAACTAGTCCTTAAAATAGATGAAGGGTCGCTGCACTGCGCCTCTACCACGGCAATGTGGTGGGTGACTTGGGGAGAGTTAATTTCTCTTAGATCGGGTTTAAGCCCAACCTGGTCGTAATCCATAGCGACCCCCAGGGCAGCGATGCGATCCAAGAGCTCATTTACGGAAGAGAGCTCCATTGGATCTAGCTGCTTGGCGAGCTCCAAGATGACGTGTAGGTTGCTTTTGATGACCCGAGAGGTCACCGTCGGCGCAACAGCCGAATAGGCGGTCATGAGGAAACCACCTAACCGGAGAGTTTGGCCGACAGCCAAGGCTCCCTTAGCAACGACGCCGTCTTTAAAGACAGGAGGAGGCATCCTTCCTGATTGCGACGGCACAGAGGAACTCTCAATGAAAGCACCAATGTCGGTGTCAAAACCGGCGAATCTCGGGTAGGGGGTCCCGAACTGTGCGTCTAAGCCGGATGGTAACAGGAGGCAGGGAACATGATGTTTTACCCAGGTTCGGGCCCTCTCGATGGAGGTAAAACCCTACATCCTGCTTGATTAATATTGATGATATGGGTAGTACAAGAGTAGATCTACCACGAGATCAAGGAGGCTAAACCCTAGAAGCTAGCCTATGGTATGATTGTTGTATATGGAGTTGATTGCCTACGGACTACAACCCTCCGGTTTATATAGACACCGGATAGGGTTAGGGTTACATAGAGTCGGTTACAATGGTAGGAGATCTTGAATATCCGCATCGCCAAGCTTGCCTTCCACGCCAAGGAAAGTCCCATCCGGACACGGGACGAAGTCTTCAATCTTGTATCTTCATAGTCCTGGAGTCCGGCTGAAGGTATAGTCCGGCTACCCGAACACCCCCTAATCCAGGACTCCCTCAATACCCATAGTATTTTTATATGCAGTTCTATAGGACCACAATGCATCATAAAGTTTCTTGGACCAATTCTTTCTAGACCTATTGATAGTCTTTTGCAAAATTAATTTGAGTTCTCTATTACTCAATTCTACTTGACCACTAGACTGCGGGTGATCAGGAGATGCAATTCTATGATTAACATCATATTTAGCAAGCATTTTATGAAAAGAACCATGAATAAAATGGGAACCACCATCAGTCATTAAATATCTAGGAACTCCAAATCTTGGAAAAATAACTTCTTTAAGCATTTTAATAGAAGTGTTATGATCAGCACTACTAGTTGGAATAGCTTCTACCCACTTAGTAACATAATCAACAACAACTAAAATATGTGTATAACCATTAGAGGCAGGAAAAGGTCCCATATAGTCAAAGCCCCAAACATCAAATGGTTCAATGACGAGTGAATAGTTCATAGGCATTTCTTGATGTCTACTAATATTACCAATTCTTTGACATTCATCACAAGATAAGACAAACTTACGGGCATCCTTGAAGAGAGTAGGCCAATAAAAACCAGATTGCAATACCTTATGTGCAGTTCTATCTCCAGCATGGTGCCCTCCATAAGCTTCGGAGTGACACTTGCGTAGGATCTGTTCCTGTTCATGCTCAGGTACACAACGTCTAATAATACCATCTACTCCTTCTTTATAAAGATGTGGGTCATCCCAAAAGTAATGTCTCAAATCATAGATGAACTTTTTCTTTTGCTGGTATGTGAAACTAGTTGGTATGAATTTGGCAACAATGTAATTAGCATAATCAGCATACCATGGAGCAGTATGAGAAGCATTTATGACATTTAATTGCTCATCAGGAAAGCTATCATCAATAGGTAGTAGGTTGTCAAGCACATTTTCTAACCTAGACAAGTTGTCTGCAATGGGGTTGTCAGCTCCCTTTCTATCAATAATATGCAAATCAAATTCTTGTAGCAAGAGAACCCATCTAATAAGTCTAGGTTTAGCATCTTTCTTTTCCATAAGATATTTAATAGAAGCATGATTAGTGTGAATAGTTACTTTAGAATCAACAATATAAGGTCTGAACTTATCACAAGCAAACACAACTGCTAAGAATTCTTTTTCAGCAGTAGCATAATTTCTTTGAGCATTGTCTAGGGTTTTACTAGCATATTGAATAACGTTTAATTTCTTATCAACTCTTTGCCATAGAACAGCACCTACAACATAATCACTAGCATCACATATAATTTCAAATGGTAAATTCCAATCAGGTGGCTGAACAATAGGTGCAGAGACCAATGCTTTCTTGAGTATTTCAAATGCTTCTACACAATCATCATCAAAGACAAATGGTTTATCTTTTTGTAATAAATTAGTAAGAGGCCGAGATATTTTTGAGAAGTCCTTAATGAACTTCCTATAAAATCCGGCGTGACCAAGGAAACTTCTTTTACCTTTGATGTCGTTGGGACATGGCATCTTTTCAATAGCATCAACCTTGGCTTTATCAACCTCAATACCTCTTTCAGAAACTTTATGCCCTAAGACAATACCTTCATTAACCATAAAGTGGCACTTTTCCCAATTCAAGACAAGATTAGTTTCTTCACATCTCTGCAAAACTCGATCAAGGTTGCTCAAGCAATCATTAAAAGAAGATCCATAGACGGAGAAATCGTCCATGAAAACCTCACAAATCTTTTCACAAAAGTCAGAGAATATAGCCATCATGCATCTTTGAAAGGTAGTAGGTGCATTACATAAACCAAAAGGCATACCTCTATAAGCAAAATTACCAAAAGGGCAAGTAAAAGTAGTCTTTCATTGATCCTTGGCTGACACAGGTATTTGAGAGAAACCAGAATAACCATCTAGAAAGCAAAAATGTGTATGTTTGGATAATCTTTCTAGCATTTGATCGATAAAAGGTAAGGGGTAATGATCTTTTTTAGTAGCTTTATTTAATTTGCGGAAATAAATTACCATCCTATAACCTGTAATAATTCTTTAAGGAATCAATTCATCTTTATCATTAGGAACGACAGTAATACCTCCCTTCTTAGGGACACAATGGATAGGACTTACCCACTGACTATCAGCAACGGGATAGATTATACCTGCCTCAAGGAGCTTTAGTATTTCTTTTCTTACCACTTCTTTCATTTTAGGATTCAGCCGTCGTTGATGATCGCGAACTGGTTTAGCATCTTCTTCCAAATTTATTTTATGTTGACATAGAGTGGGACTAATGCCCTTAAGATCATCAAGAGTATACCCAGTAGTAGCATGGTGCTTCTTCGGAGTTTTAAATAATCTCTCTTCCTCATGCTCTGAAAGGTTAGCACTAATAATAACATGATATATCTTTTTCTCATCAAGATAAGCATATTTAAGAGTATCAGGCAATGGTTTAAGCTCAAAGATGGGATCATCCTTGGGTGGAGGAGGATCCCCTAGGATTTCAACAGGTAAATTGTTTTTCAGAATAGGTTCATGTTTAAAGAATACTTCATCTATTTCCCTTCTTTCATTGATAAACATATCATTTTCATGGTCTAGCAAATATTGTTCTAAAGGATCACTAGGAGGTACGGCAATAGAAGCAAGACCAATAATTTCATCCTTACTAGGTAATTCTTCTTCACGGTGTTGTCTACTAAATTTAGAGAAATTAAATTCAAGAGACATGTCATCTAAACTGATAGTAACAACATCCTTTTTGCAATCTATCTTAGCATTAGCAATGTTTAAGAAGGGTCTACCAAATATAATGGGACAAAAGCTATCTTATGGGGAACCAAGAACAAGAAAACCAGCAGGATATTTAGTTTTCCCACACAAGACTTCAACATCTCTAACAATTCCCATTGGTGAAATAGTATCTCTATTGGCAAGTTTAATTGTGACATCAATATCTTCTAGCTCAATAGGTGCAATATCATGCATAATTTCTCTATATAGCCCAATAGGTATTGCACTAGCACTGGCACCCATATCACATAAGCCATGATAACAATGATCTCCTATTTTAACAGAAATAACAGGCATGCCTACCACAGGTCTAGGTTTATCTTTAGCACAAGCACTACAAAAAAATACACTTCCGTGATGATACATGTTCGTCACAGTAGGTCATGTTTTTTGTCATGCATGTACATCCATGACAAATTTATGACAGAATCAAGATAGTCATACCTATGCTGTCATACAAGTGTTCCATGACATTACCAAAATTATCATCACGGAAGTGTCCACTTCCACGATGATAAATCGCGCGTCACAGAAGTGCTTTCGTCAAGGGTGACCAACACGTGGCATCCACCATAACGGAATGCCGTTAAGCTATCGGGTCGGGTTTTGGATCTGATAACCCGTTAACAGCCCCGACCAATGGGAAATTTCCATGTGTAAAATTCTTATTGGCCGGACGAAACACGTGCCAGCTCGTCAGTGGGTCAGGTAGGCGCCTATGATATGTCGACACGTGGCACGGCCCAGCAGTGGCCAATTTAGCTTACAAAGACGGACCGTTTGACTTGGTCAACATTTAATGGACTGGCCCATGAAAAGCCTATTAACGGTCTCTTCGCAAATAGCCCATTTTACGGCCCGTTAACTCACGACCCGTTAGGCCCTAAAGGAAATCGGCACAACAACGTCGTGTGGGCCGTCAAATATAATACCAGCCCATTTCACTTTCGGCCCATGTATGGCCCATGATGTCTTTCGGCCCATATGAGGCCTTCGTATCTTTCAGCCCATTACAGGCCCACGGTGACTCTAGCCCATAATGAACAGTAATTTTCTTTATACCCATTAACGGCCCATGATTTACATGGGCCGTTTCCAGCCCGTGTTAGCTTTCGGCCTATTGACGACCCATACATTTTTGGGCTCCTTTTCGGCCCTCGATTACTTCTGGTCCGTTACTGGCCTGTTCCCCTAATGGGCCAAATTCGGCCCATGGCAAGAGTCGGCCCGTTACTGGCCCGTTTCACTAATGGGACAAATTTGGCCCATGGCAAGAGTCGGCCCGTTACTGGCCTGTTACCCTAATGGGCCAAATTCGGCCCATGGCAAGAGTCGGCCCGTTTCTGGCCTATTAACCCGTTGCCCCGTTTCCAGCCCGTCCTATATTCTGGCCCATTAACGACCCGTTATGCCTGTGATAGAATTAAGCCTTTGCTGTCCTACGGCCTGTTAACGGCCTGTTACCATGCTGGGCCGATACCAATTACGCCCGATTATGGCCCATGTAGACCCATTTATCCGACGGCCCGAGGCCCACCGATTATAGGCCCATTTATCGACGGCCCGTAGGAGACCCATGGATCCTACGGCCCGTATATGGCCCATGGTAGTTGCGGCCACTAGCAAACCAGGGAAAAACAAGACTAGGAAATAAATAAGGCCGAAACTAACGCTAGGCTATTAAGGCGATTGCACAGATTACATCCACTTGGCATCAAAGATCACCACCAGTGCAAATATAGGGAACACCCTACACTATACAAAAATGGCTTGCTTTTTTCTTCAGGCGGTGGCTGCACGTTAAGAATAAATTTTGTATCACAGCAAAACAAATTACAACTATAAAACAAAAGGAAGGATGGCATAAAACTTAACAGTCTAGCAGATAAATGCACCACCAGAAGTTCAGAAGCACAGTTCATTTGACCTGACTGTTACGTTTTCAAGCTATATTGTCCGATGGAGCACCATAACCCTCGCCTTCATTTCCCCTAGGCTCCTGAACAACATAGCAAATGTCTGATAGTCTGGTTTCAAAACCATGCATACATTGATGACATTGAGCAATGTTTCTCCTTGTGTCACAAAGGGTATATGTTAGGGAATGGACTTGTATCTGGAGCGCAGACACACCATTGCTTGGAGCTTGCATATCTTGATCATGAGGCATTTTGGACGATATTCCCTTAACAACCAACCCAATATTACGCAGGAACGTGCTTTTGGCACTATTAGTGGACAGGTACTGACCCACTGCAGCAAGAGTTGACATTGCGGTTATAGTTGCCTCGCCACCTTCAGAAAGTGGCGGTTCCACCATTTTTTCCATAGCTCGCTCAAAAGTTGAGGTTTTCATTAGTAGTACCAGAACAGAAGATATTAAGGAGGCAACAAAACCAAACAAAATAGCTTTGGTCTATATACAGAACTTATTCTGGTGAACCCATGTAAAATATTAGTTGTATTTTATTGCAAAGTACATAATAAAATCAGGTTCCAAACATATGACCATGTACCATCACTAATGTATTGTCTATTTCTTCACATTGTACTAAGGGATAAGGATAAAGAGACGAAGTTTATAATACGGTAAGCATAGTATGACGTCATTCATATCACAAAACAACTGAGAATAGACAAACAGGCAATTGTAATGTTGTGTGGCCAAGTCGAGCACGGAACTAGATTACGGGTCAAGATCAAAGGAACATCACTCCTCTCTTTTAAACCTTGTAAGGTGCAATGATACGCTAAGACAATTGTGTATAAAATTGAAAAGAGTAATAGACATTGGCTGCAAACCATGCAGTTCAAGGCACAAGTCAGAGTAAGTAGTAGTTAAAAGGCATGATGATTAAGGACTTACAACAGCGGCTTTGACTGGTGTAGTCATGCCCTTCTTCTTGCTGGTGTGACAGTTCTTGAAGATTTCCACAGTATTTGGTTCAGGTAATTTTTTGTCCTTGCGGGCTTTCCTCTGCATTTGGAACAACTCAATATAGATATGATAATATGGTACAATGAAAAGAGTGAAACAACAGCTAATTACAAGAGCCTCGCAGTGTGCAATATAGCTACGAGATCCTGTCGTCTGTTGGAATTTCACTTTCGTACGGTTGGCCTTGTTCTTTGAACAGTTCACCTACAAGAAGATAGATTTGTGTGGCACATGCATAAATAGGACTTCAACATGTGATCTGATGACATATATATAATGTACCTGATACTTCGGATCGGACCAGTGTTTAACGAGGCCTCTCCAGTCTTCATCAGATATATTTTCCACTGGAGATGTTTGGGCAAGTTCACTATTAGCCTTTCCTTCAAAGTGAGTTTTCCTCAATGAGGGAGTCCTAGATTAGGGGGTATCCGGACAGCAGGATTATATCCTTTGGCCAAACTATTGGACTATGAAGATACAAGATTGAAGACTTCGTCTCGTGTCCGGATGGGACTCTACTTGGCGTGGATGGCAAGCTAGGAAATACGGATGTGTATATCTCCTCATTTGTAACCGACCATGTGTAACCCTAGCCCCCTCTGGTGTCTATATAAACCGGAGGGTTTTAGTCCATAGGACAATATACAATCATACCATAGGCTAGCTTCTAGGGTTTAGCCTCTCTGATCTCATGGTAGATCTACTCTTGTACTACCCATATCATCAATATTAATCAAGCAGGTCGTAGGGTTTTACCTCCATCAAGAGGGCCTGAACCTGGGTAAAACATCGTGTCCCTGCCTCCTGTTACCGTCCGCCTTAGACGCACAGTTCGGGACCCGCTACCCGAGATCTGCCGGTTTTGACACCGACATTGGTGCTTTCATTGAGAGTTCCTCTGTGACGTCGCCAGAAGGAAGGATGTCTCATCTCGTCTTTAAAGACGGTATTACTATTGGGGGAGCTTAGGTTGTCGGCCAAACTCTTCGGCTAGGCGGTTTCATCATGACCGCCTGTTCGGCCGCCGCGCCGACGATGACTTCTCAGGTCATCGAAAACAGCCTCCATGTTAAATCAGCACTCGCCGAATAGATGGATCCGATGGAGCTCGCCTCCATAAACAAGCTCTTGGATCGCATCGCCGCCCTGGGAGTCGCTACGGACTATGATCGGATTGGGCTTAAACCCGATCAAAGGGAGATTAACTCTTCGCCGGTCACCCATCATATTGTAGTGGTGGAGGAACAATGCGGCGACCTCTCCTCCATATTGAGGACCAACTATGTCCAGATTCCTGAGCTCTCCGAGCCGGATACCCGTTTGCGGGAGGACAACATCCAATCCCTGAACTTAGAATCAGGCAGCGGGCCAGGATTATCGGGCAACACCCCGGAACCAGAATTTCCAAAATTGGAAATTCCTCGGCCCCTAGATCCCAGATCGGGTAAGGGTTCGGATTCAATTCCACCCACCCACCCAAACATAAGCGATCTTTCCCACATCAGGCAAGAGCCCCAGGAAACAGTACATCACTATTGGGCCAGATTCCTCCTTGCGATGAACAAGGTTAAGGACTATCGCGAGGAAGACGCAATCTTATTTTTCTGCAATAATTGCATGGACAAGGGAATACTTAACGCCATAAATCGCCGTGAGATATCACGCTTCGCTGACTTGGCGTCCATAGTACGAAAGTACTGTGCGATGGAAAGTGCCTGGAAAACCGAAACAAACTTTTGGGATAATCCGGCCCTAAATACGAACCCAGTCCGAAATAAAAGGGTGCACTATCAAAAGACAGCCTGGTCAACTACCAAAAAGCAAAAACCCTCTATAGGGCATGGAACTGTACTGGAGGGATGGCTCAATGGACCCTGCAAAATTCATAGTACAACGGATACAATACCAACGCACAGCCTTAGACCATGTTGGATACTCCGGCAGGTGGCCAAAAGTGGTGAGGATCTTCTTATCCCAAATGCCACAGAGCACCATCCCGTGGATAACAATACGGTGTTAACAGTCTTTGAGACATTTGCGTCAAATAATAGGCACAAGCGAACACTCCGCACCATGGCCGAAATCTGCCACGTAGCAGCAATAAATCCATGGAGCGACACGGCTATTACCTTCAATGCCAGTGATGAACCTAAATTCCGAACAGCCCGAGCACCAGCCGCACTGGTCCTCAGTCCAATTGTGGATGGCTTTCGACTCACCAAGGTACTCATGGACAACGGCAGCGGACTAAACCTCATCTATGAGGAAACCCTTCAAAAAATGGAAATAGACTGGAACCGCATCGAGCGAAGCAGCACAACCTTTAGGGGAATAATCCCCAGTCGGGAAGCGCACTGTACAGGCAAAATCACACTAGATGTGGTGTTTGGCACAACGGAGAATTATAGGTTTGAAGAGAT
This sequence comes from Triticum monococcum, assembly GCA_034509565.1. Taxonomy (NCBI): domain Eukaryota; kingdom Viridiplantae; phylum Streptophyta; class Magnoliopsida; order Poales; family Poaceae; genus Triticum; species Triticum monococcum. The sequence goes on along the minus strand of CM067841.1, from coordinate 141,309,225 downwards.
TACGTTCCAAGTGGCCCCGTTCAGTAGCGGTTACCACGTTCTATTAGGGCGGGAGGCGTTCACAATCTTCCAAGCCATACCCCATTACGGGTACATGAAGCTGAAAATGCCCGGGCCCAACGGAATTATCACTCTTGCTAGTGATCCGAACACAACACTCTGCGTCAAAAACAAGACAGCCGCACTGGCCCTCGAGGCATTATCCGAAGCCCTAGCGGCTGAGGAACTGACTGCGCTGCGCTCCACGGTGAACATGGACGATGTGATACTCGACAAGAGATCCAAGTCCACCTCCTTTAAACCGGCGGATGAAATAGTCAAATTCCAAGTCCATCCAACGGACCCTACATAAACAGCTTCCATCGGGGCACAGTTAACCCTTGACGTAGATGCCGCACTACGAGAGTTCCTACGCGAGAACTGGGACATTTTTGCCTGGCACCCTTCAGACATGCCAGGAATCCCACGTAGGCTGGCCGAGCACAGCCTCAATATTCTAAAGGAATTCAAGCTGGTCAAGCAGGCTCTTGGGCGTTTCTCTGAACCTAAGAGACAAGCCATGGGAGAGGAATTCGCCAAGCTATTGGAGGCCGAATTTATTAGAGAAATAAAACACCCGGACTGGCTAGCAAACCTGGTGATGGTCATGGTCAAAAAAAACCTGGTGATGGTACCAAAGAAGGATAAATCCTGGCGCCTTTGTGTCGATTTCAAGGACCTCAATAAAGCTTGCCCAAAGGATCCCTTCCCCCTCCCCCGCATCGATCAAATTATCGATGCCACCGCAGGACATGAGTCATTGTGTTTCCTCGACGCATACTCCACTTACCACCAAATTAAGATGGCGGAGTCCGACCAAGCCGCAACGGCATTCATCACACCATACGGTCCCTTCTGTTTCAACACAATGCCTTTTGGGCTCAAAAATGCCGGCACAACATATCATCGCATGATTCAGACATGTCTGGAGAAACAAATCGACAAAACAGTAGAGGCATACGTAGACGATGTGGTCGTCAAAACCAAGACATCGACTCTTTGATAGACGACTTGAAGCTCACATTCGACAACCTCCGAACATACGACATCAAGCTCAATCCGGAAAAATGCGTTTTTGGCATACCAGCCGGAAAGCTCCTGGGTTTCAATGTCTCCAGTAGAGGTATTGAAGCTAATCCGGCCAAAATCCAAGCTTTGTCACAGTTGGCTACCCCAACAGACCTCAAACAAATCCAGAAGTTAACTAGATGCGTGGCGGCTCTAAGCCGCTTTATCTCCCGCTTAGGGGAAAAGGCTTTACCCCTTTATCGCCTCCTTCGGCGCACCGAACACTTTGAGTGGACGGACACTGCCATAGCCGGATTGGAAGAAATAAAGGCCAATTTGGCAACCAACCCAATCTTGGCCGTGCCAAACATCGGCGAACCAATGCTGTTGTACATTGCAGCATCTCATCAAGTTGTAAGCGCAGTGCTCGTTGTCGAACGAGAAGTTGCCGGACATAAATTCCCTCTTCAAAAGCCGATATACTATGTATCCACTGTCCTCACTCCATGCAAATCACGGTACCCACATTATCAAAATATAGCCTATGCGGTATTCATGGTATCCCGGAAGCTGCGACACTACTTTCAAGAGTGTTCGATTACAGTAGCCTCGGAAGTGCCACTTAATGATATTATAAACAACCGCGACGCTACAGGTCGGATTGCTAAATGGGCCATTGAGCTCCTCCCGTTCGACATAACATACAAACCTCGATGGGCCATTAAGTCGCAAGTATCGCCGAATGGACGGAGGCCGAACTCCCTAAAGAGTACGGCACATACTCCAATTGGATCATGCACTTCGATAGTTCTAAAATGCTGGCTGGTCTAGGGGCTGGCATCGTTCTGACGTCCCCAACCGGAGATACCGTTCAGTACATACTGCAAATATTATATACAGACTCCAACAACGCAACCGAATACGAAGCTCTGTTGCATGGTCTTCGGATGGCAGTCTCCATGGGCATTCAACGCCAGGAGGTGCGTGGGGATTCAAACCTTGCAATATCCCAAATAAATGGATACTTTGACGCCAAGGATCCGAAAATGGCGGCCTACCGAAACGCCGTCCTAAAAATGTCAGCTCGATTCGAGGGACTCGAATTCCACCATATGGCTCGGGAAAACAATCAAGCGGCGGATATCATCGCCCACATCGGCGCAAAATGCGAGGCGGTCCCCCCCAACATATTTCTGGAAAGGCTGTTCAAGCCATCCGTAGTATGGGAAGGGGACATCGGTAACAATAGTCCGGACCCGGGCAAAATTCCCGATACCGAATACTCTGACACAATCAGAGGCTATGCCACCGAAATAACACCTTCAACCCACGTAATAATGGCCATTATCGCCCCATGGATAGAACCATTCCTGGCCTACCTAACTAGGCAGGAACTTCCGGAGGACCAAAATGAGGCACGCTGCATAGTGTAGCGATCTAAGGCCTACAGGGTCCAAGAGGGAGAATTGTATAAAAAAAGCACTACCGGAGTTCTTCAAAGGTGCATCTCCGAAGAGGAAGGGTGTAACCTTTTGGCAGAAATCCATGCCGGACTCAGCGGTCACCATGCCGCAGCCAGGGCTCTTGCAAGCAAGGCCTTCCGTACAGGATTCTATTGGCCAACGGCCTGGGCAGATGCACAGGACTTGGTCCAACGTTGCGCCGGTTGCCAGCTCTTTTCAAATCAAAGCCACATGCCACCCACCGCCCTCCAAACAATCCCCATTACATGGACCTTCGTGGTCGGGGGGCTTGACATGGTTGGACCCCTTAAAGGGGGAACCCACAAGAAAAAATACTTACTGGTCATGGTGGATAAATTCACCAAATGGATAGAGGCCAAACCTGTTAAAACAGCCGAATCCGGACCAGTGATAGACTTCATATATGGGGTCGTACACCGTTATGGCGTCCCCCACAGCACCATCACTGACAAGGGCACAAACTTCACAGCCGATGAGGTAAAACTCTGGTGCAGGAAAATGGGCATCAAGCTCGATTATGCTTCAGCCTATCACCCACAAACCAACATTCAAGTGGAGCGAGCAAACGGTCTTATAATGAGCGGCATTAAACCCAGATTAGTGCGTTCCTTAACGGAGTCTAACTCGCACTGGGTAGAGGAGCTCAACTCCGTACTCTGGGGGCTGCGGACCACGCCGAATCGTGGTACCGGATATACACCCTTCTTTATGGTGTACGGCGCAAAGGCAGTCTTGCCCTGTGACATAATTCACGACTCACCTCGAGTGCGCATGTACGAAGAAAGAGAAGCCAAGCTCGATCGGCAGGACAGTCTGAACATCCTGGAGGAGGAGCGCGACGTAGCCAAAGCCCGTTCCGCATTTTATCAGCAACAGGCTCGCAGATACCAAAGCAGAGAAGTACGGGCCAAAACTTATAACGTTGGCGAACTAGTTCTATGCCCGCCGGATAAGAAAAACAACAAGCTCGAGCCCAAATGGGAAGGTCCCTTCATTATTGACCAAGTTCTGACCGGTGGAGCGTACCGACTACGGGATGCAACGACTAGTCGACTCGAGCCGAACCCATGGAACGCGGCCAGGCTCCGAAGATTCTACGCCTAGCACCGGACTCTATGTTCGTCCCCTCCCATTGTCCATTTTTTGCATATACATTATCTGTCTTGTTTTTCTTATTCCTTTCTTCTATTCGTTCTCTAGGCCTTTCAAGGCCAACTTGTGCCTTGCTTGCTCATTATAGATGCGCCAGCCGTGCTCATCATACCTGGGGGCTTCTTTCACAGAAGCTTAATTATTTATCTGGGCCTCAGGCCCCGCACATGCGTCATGCTCCCGCATGTACCTTTTTCCTCCATTATATGCATCGATATGACTTAAGTTTTGGCCAAGCTGGGTTGCCTGGCTCTTGTATTTATGCCCTACGTTCCCATTAATTCGGCTAGGGCATAAGGGGAGCACCTCTGCGATTGTTACTGCCGAGTCAGCCGGATGTGTACCTCAGACTGGGTGAAGCCGAAAGCTAGCATTCTTAAGGGAATATTCGGTTGGTGAACAAAAGATGATTTTTATTTATTATCCATATCTGCCCCCAAATGTTTTTCCTGCTTTCCTATCGTAGTCCGGACATGCACTTTAGGGCATGCTTACCCAGGGAAAGGAACCCTTAACGGAACTATTCTCCCTGGAAGATGTTTCTTACTAACCATGTAATATAACATAACTAGTTGGGCACTTGTACGTTCAAGCACTAATGACCCCTACGCCTGGTCTCCACGCATACCCCGGTTCTTATATAACTGCGCGGGTATTCGGATACACTCCGGACTATCGGGTCCCGAGGTTGAAGCAAAAAGGTCCGCCAAGACAAATGATCTACAATCTGGCTAGAAGGCATTATACATGTCACTTTCATTACATAGTCATGCAGAATGACTAAAGTCCTCTTCTATACCATCCAACAGGCTGTCTAGCTTACAATCCTGTTGGGAATACTTTGCGGCTAATTCTATTTGCCCATAAACTAACCTAACGGGGATCTCTTTTCCATCAGGCCTCACAGGTCCGACCTCGGCCATGTGATTTGGGTCTGCCTTGGTATACCGCGTCTTCACCATGGCCCAGGCTTCTCTGGCACCCTGTCGGCAGGCTGATATCTTCCATAATCGGAAGCGCCACCGCGCTCCCTTGAGCTTCTCCGCAAGCTCTGCAATGTCCTCTGGCAAGGAGACAGACGGCCACAAGGCCTGGGCAACACCCTGCATCACCTGCCGAACTCATTTGTGTAGATGTGACAGCTCGGATAGAAGATCACCCGCAGACCCGGGCATTTCCTCCGCGGGACGACCCGTCAGCATACCTACAGACATAATGCTGTTAGTCGGCTTCTTCGCCGAACTCCATTAAAAGGATTCGTTCAAGCACTTACTGAAAATGCTGCGCCGAAGCCGCTTATTCTCCTTCTCAGAGTCTGCAAGCTGGCCCCGAACGTCTTTTAGTTCCACGCTCATCTTAATATTGGCATCTTGGAGATTGTTTTTCACCCACCTAACCTCAGTCAGCACGCGTTTGCCAGCCTCTACCTGTCGCATAACATGCTGGTCCTCCGGATTTTCTCTGGATTCATCTGTAACATCTATTGTTAGATCTGCAGCCATGCCGCACATTATATAGTAACCATCATTCTTTAAAGTAAATGTTACCAGCAGGTGACTTTTTCGGTTCCAGCAATGCGGCCACAGCAGCCCGCAGCTGGGTCTTGCATTCCTCTAGCTCCTGTGACAGCCTAGTATTCTTCTCTGTAAGAACCTGCATAATAAAGATGATCCTTAAATCAGTTCTACTAACTGTTTCAAGTCTCAAGGGCTACTGATACATATAAATCGTCAGATTTACTTAGCCGTACATCCTTTACATACTGATCCGTGGCTCTGGCCAGACCATCTTGAGCAGCTCGGAGGTACGCGTGTCCAGAATTGAAGGCATCAAACGCCTGTGGTGAGAAACAGGCGTCACGGAGTATGGCCCGGCGGCGCCTATGATTCATGGCACTTTCCACCTCTGAGTTTGTAGCGGATTATCCGGCGCCCACCCCATATCGGCTTCCGCCTCTATGTCCGGTCCTGGCGCCCGACTGGTGGAAGCGTGATTGGTAACATCACCGAACATATTCCGGCGAGCGTTTTTTATGTTAAAGAAACACGGGCGTCATTATATTTCGAGAAAGACAACAACCACGGAGCGGGGTTTGTTATACCTTTGCGCCGGCGTCTCCGTCCTGACCGCCTTCCTTTTTGGCCTACCCGGCCTCGGTGCCTCCTGTTGGCGCGTGGCTGCGGGTTCGACAGGGCGTCCCGAATGCCTTCCCTGTAAAAATGCCATGTGTATATGGTGGGTGAAGTGTCTAAAAGGGGATCCTAGTTTTGGAGTCAGGATTTTTGTTTTTTCTTACGTGCGATGCAGGGAGCAGTCCGGGATAGTCGGCCGTAATGGCCACAATGGCATTGTCGCAGCTTAACTGATAGAACTGCCGGTCTATCAGCTCCACGAATGTAACCGAATCTTCTTCGAGTCCGGAGTCGAGGGCCCGGTCAGGGTCCTCTGGTTGTGGAGAAGGGCTGCTAACCTCCTTTATTGCTTTTCATAGTTCCTGCCGCAAAGTGGCAATGTGAATACTTACGACAAAGAATGCGGGAAAAATGGGAGCAGGGAGATATAACTTACCCAGCTTGGAGGATTGTACATGGAGAATCCATCCCGTGGCTTGATGCGGGTGAAATCCTCTTCCTCGCCCTTGAACAATTCAGACAGAATTTTTGCTAAAGCGGCAGCATTGTCCGGACCCTTACGTCCGCAGCGGGTGGCATCATCTGCCCCGTTATAACACCACAAGGGGTGCCCACGATATTGAAGTGGTTGCACTCCCCGCATTATGCAAATCGACATAACTTCGATTACTGTCAATCTTGATCGAGCTAGTGCTTTAATTCGGTTCATCAGATAGAGGACTTCTCCATTGTCTTCCACCTGGGGGCTTCGTGGGCGCCAACTTCGGCGTTTCTTCAGAGGAGCATTGTTGAACTCAGGAAGGCCCCGCTGAACAGGGTCCGGAAGGGGAACGTCGTCCATATAAAACCATTCTGAAGGCCAGTCATCGGGTGACTTCTTCGGAGTACCAGACATGTATCCGGTATCGGCGATGCGCCATATTTCGGCTCCGCCCACTTGATAAAGTGACTCCCTCTGTGTGCGAGGGACGAGGCAAAATAGCCTTTTCCACAGCTTGAAGTGAGCCTCGTGGCCCAGGAACAACTCACAGAGAGCCACATAGCCGGCGATATGTAGGATGGAGGCGGGGGTGAAATTGTGTAATTGGAGGCCGTAGAACTCCAGGAGCCCGTGGAGGAATGGATGAATTGTAAATCCGAGTCCCCTTAATAGATTGGGAACAAGGCAGACCCGTTCCCCCATGGAGGGACAGGGAAAGCTCTCCGCTTGCTCCCCGCCATTATAGGTGGCAAGCCCGGCTCGAACGGGCACCATCTACGCCGGAGGAAGAAATCCCTTAGTCTGCAGTTCAACTAAATGACTGTGTGGGACTGAACACCTCTCCCAATCACCAGGCTTAGGGCTTCGGGGGTGGGAGGAGGAGCTGCGGAGGTCGGCCATGCTGGAATGGATCTTTCCGGAATGCGCTCTGATGGACTCCCGCTTGGGGAGGATGGTATGGATCGGATCTAAGGATCCCCATCCCTTTAATAGACAATTTATTTATCTGGATAGGGGGGCGAACGTAAAAATGCCCTGGCGCCTCATATTCATTTGACGCGTGGGAGAAAGCCCTTATTGGGCATAGAAGCAAAGAGGTCCAAACATTTATGGGACCGGACACTGCTTTACAAACGTTCGAAAGATGGAGAAGAACCCGCTTTGCAATGCCGAAGACAATACTGCGCGCCGGACTCATCGTCATTGAAGCCTGGTTCGGGGGCTACTGAGGGAGTCCTGGATTAGGTGGTATCCGGACAGCCGGATTATATCCTTTGGCCGGACTGTTGGACTATGAAGATACAAGATTGAACACATCGTCTCGTGTCCGGATGGGACTCTACTTGGCGTGGAAGGCAAGCTAGGCAATACGGATGTGTATATCTCCTCCTTTGTAACCGACCTTGTGTAACCCTAGCCCCCTCTGGTGTCTATATAAACCGGAGGGTTTTAGTCCGTAGGACGACATACAATCATACCATAGGTGTCGGAGTAAATAGCCATAGGTAGCCTAGCCGGCTTCCCCTGGCCCTTCTGAAAAATTACGAGCCCGTCCGGCTCTCAAGAGGACCCAAGACCTGGGGCCGCCTCCCCCCTGCCGGCTATCTTCTAGGCCGGCTTCGGGGGCGGCCCGCCCTTTACCCTCATGAAGAAAGCTGTGGGAGGGCTGACTGCGAGAAGCCGGCTGCAAAGAGGCCGACTCCAAGAGGCCGGCTCCCATAAAGTAGTCAAAGCCGTACCCGTAAAGTGCGCGTCCACCCCGCGATGATGAAGCAGGGCGTGGCTACAGAAAAGCCTGCCACCCCCAAAACCCGGAGCACGCCCGACACAGTGTGCCGTACAGGTGGCCACGACCCGTCCGGCACGGCACTGTTGCCACGGCGGTCTTAACGCCGTCCACGACGGGCCACCAGCGTGGCCCCCGAGGCGGTGGGCCCCTTCGGGCAGAGAGATACCGAAGGCGGCCGCACCTCCTCCAGAGTCGGCCCAATGGAGAGCCGGCCCCCCATAGCCGGCTCGCCATCCTCCTCGAAGGAGACACCCATTAAGGAGACAAGATACGGCGGGGCTACAGTAATCGCCCGCCAGGGCGGCGGTACTGTAGCCACGCTTACCCCGACCAAGCCTGCGTCAACAGTACGGAGCAACAGTAACCAGCCACCGACCAGGCCCTGGACAGTGGGGCCTGCCTGTCGACCAGGGTGCCGGCAGCCGGTAGGACCCACCAGTCGGCGGGCCCCAGCAGCCGGCGCAGAAGCCGGCGAGCACAGTCACAGACAGCTAGGCCCCGCGCCCAGCTGGATTACCATTGTACCCCCGGGGGGTAGGCATATATAAACCCCCCGGTGCACCCATGCAAAGGGTTGGACTCTCAAGCTAGACCTAGACACGACACAAGGAGAGGAAGCGAGCTAGATGTGCCCTTCTTCCTCCTTCCACCCAAACAGCTCAAGGAGCATTGTGTAGCTACTTGTTCATTTAGTCACCATGCGGAGACCCCGCAGAGCAGCAGTAGGGGTGTTATCTCCCCAGAGAGCCCCGAAGCTGGGTAAGATTCGCCGCCGTGCATGTCTTCGCCTTATCCCGTTTCCAGGCACCGGCGATGTTCTATTTGCTCCCACAATGATTTGCCACCCATTGGCATATGTCGCACCTACCACCCGACATTTGGCGCCCACCATGGGGCCAGGTGGACCGTCATCCGGAGACCTGTTCTGGACGGGAACCCTCTTCCTCCCCCGCGAGCGTAGCCAGCCCGGCTCGCCCGATGGCGCTTGCCACGACGCGCTGCAAGGCGTCACCGACATCTGCGCAGCGAGCGGCCTCGCCGATCTCTTCAACAAGGCCCGCATCTCCGACGAGCTCGCCTCCGATGCGGGCACCGACCACCTCGCCAACCTCCTTGGCCAGCTCCACGTCTCCAGCGAGCCTGCCGCAGACCTGGAGTCGGTTGGCTCCACCGACCCGATGCCTGTCGACTCCGACACGGCATCATACGACACCATCCCCACCAACGTCATGATCTACAATGACCCGCTCCCTCCGGCCGGCGATCGCGATACTGTCACCACTTAGGTGATGGTCATCGGCCATGACGGCCCGGCCGACGAGGGCGCCCACGATGCCCCGCGCGCGGCGGCCCACGACTTGTCCGTCCCCCTCCCGGCTGACGCCGACAACGAAGCACTGGAGGCACGCCGTCTCGCCCTCCACGCGGAGGGCCGGAGGCTGGCCTCCGCAAGACGCCTCACTTAGGCCTACCAGCGCGAAGCTGACCGCGCCCCCTTCAGCACGCCGGCCCCGGCTGGCCCAAGCCGGGCTGGTGCTGTCAGGCAATGCGGCGTCGTCATCGCCGACACGCTGGGAGTCGAACGCCCGGTCTACGCCACTCCCCTCGAGAACCTGCGCGCCGCCCAGGCGGCCGTAGACGAGCTGGACGGCTTGGAAGCTGAAGACCTCCCCCACATGACGCGGCGCATACAGCAACTAATTGACGCGGCCGCTCAGCGGCACGAAGCCGACGCCCGCGCGGGAAGCCCTCCCCCGCGTCGCGATCACGGCGCGACTTCCCGGTCGCCGACTACGAGCAGCACCGGCGCGCGGCGCGAGAAAGAGCCGGCTTCCAGCCGAAGCCGGACCCGAATCTCCATCGAGCGAGACGCTGACGGCCGTCCCCGAGCCTTGGAATGGCGGGGCACCCCGCCTCCGCCTCGAGCTCGTGCAGAGAGATACCCCACCCCGCCTCCAGTGGCGCACCCGACTCTTAGCGGCCGGCTAGGTCGCCGCGAAGGAGACGGCGAGAACGACGCCCGCCACCGGATCGACCGCCTGGCCAGATTCCTGGTGCTAGAAGAAGAAGACGATGTCGGCCCGCCCTGTTTTGGCCCCCGCATCCGCGACGAGTCCTTCCCCGAAGGGTTCTCGCTCCCAAGAGACACGCCTAAGTACAACGGCTCGGTGAAGCCGGAAGACTGGCTGACCGACTACTCCACAGCCGTCAGCATCGCCAACGGCAACTGGCGTGTTGCCGTGAAGTACGTGCCCCTCATGCTGCAAGGCACGACACGGACTTGGCTTAATAGCCCCAAGCCTCTCAGCATCAACAGTTGGGTAGATTTCACTGAGGCCTTCGTTCGCAACTTCACCAGCACCTACAAGCGGGCTCCCAAGCCCAGGCAGCTCTCCCTGTGTGTACAGGGCCTAGCCGAGTCCACCCGCGACTACCTCACGCGTTGGGCCGAGCTCCGCAATTCTTGCGAAGGGGTGCACGAGGTGCAAGCCATCGAATACTTCACTGCCGGGTGCCGAGAGGGCACCCTCCTCAAGCACAAGCTCCTTTGCGACGAGCCGACTACCCTCGACGAGCTCCTGAACATCGCCGACAAGTACGGCACCGCCGACTCTTCGATGAAGACCGAGCTCCGGGTGGACGCGTCCGGAAAAGTGCTTAATCCGGCGCCCCAAACGCCGGCGGGAGATTCCGGCCGATGCCAACACCCAAATGGCCAGAAGCGCAAAGGCCCTGCGCCGCCTCCCGCTAGCCGGCAGGGGGCCATGGTTGAAGACACGCCGCCTAAGGGGCGGCCCACACCCAAGAAGCCCAAGGGCGGCCGGCCGGCTTGGCAGCCGGCTTTCTCCTACGAATAAACTCTTGACGCCCCGTGCAAGTTCCATAGCGGCGCGAAGCCGTCCAACCACACGACCCGAAAGTGTAACTGGCTCGCCCGAATCTCCAAGGGCGAAGGCCTCACGCCGACTCCACCTGCCGGCCCGCCACCTCCGGCTCCGCCGCCCAAGGCCGCTCGGCCCACGGTCGACGCCGTGCAAGACGAGTTCCCCAACGAGCAAGCATCTTACGTCGTCTTTACGAGCCAGCCCGAAGACCGGCGCAGCAAGCGCCGAGAGCATCAAGAAGTCAATGTGGCCGCCGCTAGCCCAGCCGGACACATGCATTGGTTAGAGAAATCCATTAGCTGGAGCCGGGCCGACCACCCAGAGGTGATGCCGTCCCCCGGCTCCTACGCTTTAGTCCTGGAGGCCACCCTTGCAATGGACACACGCGCCGCCCTCTTCTCCCGCGTGCTGATCGATGGCGGAAGCAGCATCAACATCCTGTACCGCGACACCCTGGAGAAGTTCAGTGTCAAGACGAAGCAGCTTGTGCCGACTCGGACTGTGTTCCACGGCATCATGCCCGGTTTGTCCTGTGCCCCCATTGGCAAGATCAAGATCGACGTACTCTTTGGGGGCAAGGAGCATTTCTGCCGGGAAGCGATCTGGTTTGAGGTGGTGGTCCTGGAGAGCCCTTACCACGCCTTGCTTGGCCAACCCGCCTTGGCCAAGTTCATGGCGGTCCCCCACTACGCATACCTCAAGATGAAGATACCAAGCTCCAAGGGCATCATCACCATCACCAGCGATTACAAGAAATCCGCCGACTGCGCCGTGGCCAGCAGCCGGCTGGCCGAATCCCTCGTAATTGCCGAAGAAAAGAAGATGCTGGACCGGGTCGTGGCCCTGGCCAGCAAGCAGCTGAGCCAGTCCGCCGACTACAAGGAGTGTGATGCCCAAGGATCCTTCCAGCCGGCCAAGGAGACCAAGAAAATACAGCTCGACCCCGAGCACCCCGAAAGGTTTGCTGTCATCGGGGAAAGCCTAAACAACAAATAGGAAGGCGAGCTCATCGATTTCCTCCGTGAGAATCGGGATATCTTTGCATGGTCCCCCAAGGACATGCCGGGTGTTCTGAAGGATTTCGCCGAGCACAAATTACATGTGCGGGAGGACGCGAAACCAGTCAAGCAGCCTCTCCGCCGACTGTCAGAGGAGAAGAGAAGGATCATGGGGGAGGAGATAGCCCGGCTTCTGCCAGCCGACTTCATTATGGAAGTTTTCTTTCCAGAATGGCTAGCCAACCCGGTCCTCGTGCTCAAAAACAATAACAAGTGGCGCATGTGCATAGACTACACAAGCCTCAGCAAAGCCTGCCCCAAAGATCCCTTCGCCCTGCCAAGAATTGACCAAGTGATAGACTCCACAGCCGGATGCGAGCTGCTGAGTTTTTTGGATGCTTATTCAGGATACCACCAGATAAAACTGAACCCGGATGACCGCCTGAAGACCGCCTTCATCACGCCATTTGGAGCCTTCTGCTACCTGACTATGACATTCGGCTTGAGGAATGCCGGTGCCACTTTTCAGCATTGCATGAAGAAGTGCCTCCTCACACAACTCGGCAAAAACGCCCACGTCTACGTGGATCATATCATGGTGAAGACGGAGAAGCGTGGCACTTTGCTGGAAGACCTGAAAGAAACATTCGAGAACCTGCGCCGGTTCCGAATCAAGCTCAACCCCGAGAAATGCGTGTTTGGAGTGCCAACCGACCAACTCCTAGGCTTTCTAGTCTCCGAACGCGGCATCGAGTGCAACCCAGTGAAGATCAAGGCCATCGAGAGGATGGCGGTCCCAACCAAGCTTCAAGAGATCCAGAAGTTCACCGGGTGCCTGGCCTCTTTGAACCGCTTCATCAGCCGGCTTGGAGAGAAAGCCTTCCCTCTCTACCGCCTCATGAAGAAGAGCACTCACTTCGAGTGGAATGACCAGGCCGACCAAGCTTTCCACGAGCTGAAGAAAATGCTGGCCACGCCGCCTGTCCTGGCGGCGCCAACTGAGAAAGAGCCCATGCTCCTTTATATTGCCGCTACTAGCCGGGTGGTCAGCACCGTCATCGTAGTCCAACGCCCCGAAGAAGGCCGAGCCCAGCCGGTCCAGAGGCCGGTGTATTACTTGAGCGAGGTGCTGTCCGCCTCAAAGCAGAACTACCCGCACTACCAGAAGATGTGCTACGGCGTGTACTTCACCGCCAAGAAGTTAAAGCCCTACTTTCAAGAACATCCCATCACGGTCGTATGCACTGCCCCGCTGGCCGAGATCATAGGCAGCCGGGATGCATCCGGCCCGGTGGCTAAGTGGGCCATCGAGCTAGCCCCATACACGATCTTCTACCAACCCCGCACCGCCATCAAGTCACAAGCACTAGCCGACTTCCTCGTCGACTGGGCCGAGGCCCAGTACTTACCACCAGCTCCTGACTCCACCCATTGGCGCATGCACTTTGACGGATCCAAGATGCGCACCGGCTTGGGAGCCGGCGTCGTCCTTACCTCTCCTAAGGGCGACAAGCTCAGATACACGCTGTAGATCCACTTCGCCGCCTCCAACAACATAGACGAGTATGAGGCGCTCATACATGGGCTCCGGCTTGCCAAGGAACTCGGCATCCGCCGGATCCTGTGTTATGGCGACTCGGATTTGGTGGTTCAGCAATCATCTGGCGACTGGGATGCCAAAGACGCAAACATGGCAAGCTACCGCTTCCTAGTGTAGCAAATCAGTGGGTACTTTGATGGATGCGAATTCCTCCACGTACCACAAGCCGACAACGAGCCAGCAGATGCCCTGGCCTGAATAGGCTCCATGCGGCAAGCAATACCAACCAGCGTCGCTCTACAACGCCTCCTCAAGCCGTCCATCAAGCCGTCTCCATAATCTGATTCCATCTTCGTGCCGCTTGACCCCGACAGGGCCGGGTCCGGCTCGAAGAACCAAGCAGGCGACCCAGGGACTTCAGTACTCGGCTCGGGGACTGCAGTAGTCGGCCCGGGGACTGCAGTAGTCGGCCCAGGGACTGCGGTAGCCGGCTCGGGGACTGCAGCAGCCGGCCCGGGGACTTCTTCAGCACAGCAAGTGGCGGCCGACTCCATCACATCATCACCCAGCCCGCCCACCCTGGTGGCAGTGGCCAGATTGGCGGCGGGGGAGGTCGCAGCTCCATCATGGGCCCAAACCATCCTCAACTTCTTAGTGAACCAAGATCTGCCGGCTGACGAAACAGAAGCGAGACAAGTCCAACGCCGAGCCAGAACATACACGATTGTCAATAGAGAACTTGTCAAGCGCAGTGTCACCAGAGTCCTCCAGCGATGCGTCGAGCAGGAGAAGGGCATCGCAATCCTCAGAGATATACACCAGGGAGAGTGCGACCACCACGCCGCCTCAAGATCACTTGTCGCCAATGCCTTCCGCCACGGTTTCTTCTGGCCGACTACTTTGGACGACGCCAAAGAGTTAGTCCAACACTGCAAAGGCTGCCAGCTTTTCAGTTCCAAGGAACACATGCCGGCTTCGGCACTCAAGACCATTCCCCTCATCTGGCCCTTTGCCGTCTGGGGACTGGACATGGTGGGTCCATTCAAGACGGCGCGCGGCGGCATGACACATTTGCTCGTCGCCATGGACAAATTCACCAAGTAGATCGAGGCAAAGCCGATCAAGAAGCTGAATGGGCCGACTGCGGTGACTTTCATCGCAGATAAAACAACCCGGTACGACGTACCGCACAGCATCATCACCGACAACGGCACGAATTTCACCAAAGGAGCCTTGGCACGATTCTGCGCTACACAAGGTATCCGGCTGGACCTCGCGTCCATCGCCCACCCGCAGTCAAACAGCCAGGTCGAGCAAGCAAACGGCCTCATCCTCTCCGGCATCAAGCCCCGACTGGTCATACCTCTGGAGCGTTCAGCCGGCTGTTGGCTCGACGAGCTGCCGGCTGTCCTATGAAGTCTGCGTACTACCCCAAACAGATCAACCGGCTTCACTCCTTTCTACCTCGTGTACGGTGCTGAGGCAGTCATCCCAACAGACATCGAGTTCGACTCGCCTCGGGTAACAATGTACACGGAGGCGGAGGCCAAAGAAGCACGAGAAGACGGCGTTGACCTGCTGGAAGAAGGCCGGCTGTTAACCCTCAGCCGGTTTGCCATCTACCAGCAGGGTTTGCGCCGCTACCACAGCCGGAAGGTCAGGCCAAGATCCTTCCAGGAGGGCGACCTTGTGCTCCGGCTGATCTAGCGAACAGCCGGCCAGCACAAGCTCGCAGCCCCCAGGGAAGGCCCCTTCATCGTCAGCAGAGCTCTAGGCAACGATTCCTACTACCTCATCGACGCGCAGAAGCCAAAGGCACGCAAGAGAGACGACTCCGGCAAGGAGTCGGAACGACCATGGAACGCCAATCTCCTTCGAAAATTTTACAGTTGAAATGCAGTATGTATCACGTCAACTTTTGTATTAAGTACGAGACAATAGGCTCCCCGAGGAGGACTCGGGGACTGCCATCTTTTATTTGTGAATGAAAGTTATCATGCGTATGATATCGTCTTTTCATTTATTTCTTTCGTCCGGCACCGGGTTCGACGAGTCGGCCCGGGGACTAGCCGACTGGAATTATATTAGGAGACCTACCCACGCCCAGACAAGTAATGTGCCGACACCCAGGCTTAGCTCTTGCCAAAATCGCAGTTTGAAGAACCGGCTGCCCGGCTGGCAAGAGCCACAAGCCGGAAAGGATGTGCACACAAAAAACGGCTAGGGACTAACAGACTTATATATAACAAAAGCCCGCTTGCCGCCTCCCTCCGACCGACTACCAGAGTAGCCGGTCGGCCGGCTTGTATTCAGTTCACTTCAAATCCAAGAAAACTCGAGTACTTGCCTTCCCAAAGAGGGAAGGCGGCAAAGGAAAAAGCCTAAGGATAAAAAGTGCACTCGAATGGAAACCAAAACATGCACACAACAATATTTACACAAAGGACCTCCAGAGAGGTCAGCATCCAACATAGTTTGATACACCCCTAGTGGGTGGAATTGCGAAAACTTAAAGTTGTTCGAAAAGACAAAAGCAGGAACAACAAGGACGGCAGATCAAGCCGGCGGGGCAGCTAACGAGCTGGGCTGGGCGGTGGAGACGGCTGCGCCGGCTGAAGGAGCGGCCGGCTGACCAACTTCGGCCTGATCACCGCCTCCGGCAGAGGGCGCGCTTCCACGCGGCTCGTTGCTGGAGGCACGGTCGGTCATTCCACTGGCCGGCTCGGCGTCTTCACCTTCCTCTTCCTCGTCTTCCTCGCCCTCATCGCTGGAGGCGATCTCCTCGGCCGAGTCCTCGCCCACCGCCGGGTTCAGCCCGAACCACTCCTCCGGCTGGGCGACGCCGTCGTCGTTAAGTTCAGGCGGGAAGACGCTGGTGTCGGTGTACTCGGCAATCGTCGAGGCGCGCTGGGCGATCGCCGGCCGTACCTCCTCCAGCTCCGCATCGGCCTCCAGCCGCCATGTTCGCAGCTGGTCCAGGCTTAGCCTTGGGTACCATGCGCGGACGAACTCCAACGCCCGCCCGGCTCCAAGACGGGCTGCCAACGCCTTCCAAGCTTCGAAGCGGCCGACTACGACTTCCAGCCAGTCGGCGGTCCGGCTTGGGGTTGGGGGATCATCTGGCCGGGCCAGAGGGCGGCAAGCACCTGCGCCCCGGCACGTTGGAGCCGGCGGAGCATCCGATGGGCCAGCTGCAGTCGTGCCTGGATGGCAATGAGCTGCTCCGCCAACGTCCGATTTGCATCCGGTGCAATGTCAGCTCCAGCCTGACGGCGTGCCTCGCGATGGGCCTCGATGGCTTGGGTGGCGAGAACGGAATGGCCGGGAAAGTAATCTGCGCAAAGTAACAAGCACAGGTCAGAATAAAGCTCCAGACGGCTAGCAGATGGAGGAAGGGCAAGAAAACTGGCTTACCATCGATCAGGTCCTCGATTCGGTCGAAGCCCTCCTCCAGCGCCTGACGCGTCTC
This sequence comes from Triticum monococcum, assembly GCA_034509565.1. Taxonomy (NCBI): domain Eukaryota; kingdom Viridiplantae; phylum Streptophyta; class Magnoliopsida; order Poales; family Poaceae; genus Triticum; species Triticum monococcum. The sequence continues at coordinate 141,292,248 of CM067841.1, read as the reverse complement.
GGCCCAGCTCGCCGCCTTGGTTTCAAACTCCGCCTGCAGGGCAGCCTCGCCGTCCTGCGCCTTCTGCAGGGCCGCCTTGTGGTTTTCTTCCTGGTCGGCCAGTTTCTTGACCAGGCGGTCGCGCTCTTGGACCAGGGCGGCGTACTCGGCGTCCCTGGCGCAAAGAGCGGTCTGCGCCTCGCCAAGCTCCTTCCGCAAGTCGGCGTTGGCCCCTGCATGAACAAAAGACAAAGAGAAAAGGTCAATCAGGGAAAGGTCGTCAAGAAAGATCCGACCCGACTGCGCTGCAGTCGGCCCGAATCTCGGGGACTACACCCAGTGGGTGCGCTGTCGCGCCCCCACGAGAGACAGATAAGGGCAAAATACTTACGTCGGCTGCTGGCCAGGTCTTCGGTCTTCCGGCTCAGCTCCCGAGCCTGGGAGTTGAAGGCGGCAGCGCGAGAGTTGTGATAATCCTAAGGTTCAGACAGAAAACAGAGTTAGGATGGTCGTCAAGAAAGATCCGACCCGACTGCGCTGCAGTCGGCCCGGATCTCGGGGACTACACCCAGTGGGTGCGCTGGCGCGCCCCCACGGAAGAAATCAGAGGACCAGAGCAGTCGACGAGTGAAAAACTTACCCGGATGGCAGCCCGCATCGACAAGAACTCCTGAGTATATTGCTGCAGGAGGGCGGCCTGAGCCCTGCAGCCGGCTCCGAACCCCTTGGGCCGCCATGTTCAGCTCGCCACTCCCTCCGCTGGGAGTCCACCCGGACGTGGCAGAGCTAGCCGCCTCCAAGGCTTCCGCCGACTGATCGGCACCCGTGGCTTGGCGCATGCCCGGCGGGGCCGTGTTCTCTCCGGCGCGCTGGTTCTCTGCCAGCTGAATCTCAAGGCCGGCTCCGGCCTCGGGTGCGCCCCGGGCCGGCTCCTCCGGCGCCGCCAACGACTGGCCGCCTTCGCCCGCTCCGGTTGGCGCTGCCGGCGGTGTCCTCTCCGCGAAGACTTTGAAGAGCTCCTCCCTTTGCACCAGCGGCTGATCTGGGGTGATCTCCTCCACCAAGGGCAGTGGGATGTCCGGGTGCACGGTGCAGAGGGGGATGGCGAGCAGCGGAGGCCGGCTACGCGTGCCCCCCACCTCCGTTTCCGCGGTTGCCCGCTCCGTTGGTGTCTCGGCTGCCGCGTCAGCCCGCTCCTTCGCCGCCCGGGCGGCCTCCCGCTCCGCCACCTCCCTCTCCTCTCGCGCCTCGCGGGCGTTCTGCTCCGTGGCTTCCGCAAGGTCAGCGCGGGGGTCCACGCGGCGGGGCCCTGAAGATCCAGCACCCGGCCCAACCACAGAGCCGCCTGGGCCACGCTCAAGGGAAAGCAGCGCCCTGCCCAGAAAATGGAGGAGGGTTAGAACAAAAGAAGACAACAAAAAAAGGCATGCAAGCAGCCAAAGACTTACGATGAAATTGCGGGAGGCTGCTTCACCGCCCTCCAGAAGCGGGCCGCCTTCGCCGCCGCTTCGTCTCGCTTCGTTGCCGCGGCGGAGGCCCTCGTCTTCTTCGGCCGACTGCCGAAGAGAGGAAGCGCGGCCCGGCGCTTCGACGTTCCACCACCGGCAGCCGGCGCGGCGGACGAGCCCGCGCTGTGATGATCGGTTGCCTGCTGGCGGCGCGGGATTTCTTCGGCGTCGGCGTCATCCGGCCAGTCGTCAAAGCTGGCCGAGAGCCCCGTGCCTCCGGGCTCGGCGATGTCCCTCGTGGCGGCGTCTTCCATGGCGGCCGCCCCCAGGTCCGGGTCGTCGATATCATCTACCGCACGTTCGGGGGCATACCGGCATTCGACTCCTGCCGCCCCGGCTGGTGGCGGGAGAAGAGGGTTCTGATAAAAAGGAATCACCTGGTCAGAAGCCGGCCGATGACAGAAAGGAGATAGAAAGAAAGACCTACCACAGGCGGTGGATTGGCGCGAGAGTACGGCGCCTTGCCGTATTGCCAGTCGTCAGCGAGCTTGAGGTTGGCGATGTAGTTGACCATAAGCGCCACCTCGGCATGGGGCATTTCCCATTTGCTCAGCCGGCATGGGTCGCGGAGGCTGCTCATCTGGCACATCATGTGGGGCCGGCTTTGGAGAGGAAGGATCCGGCGCTCCGCGAAGGCGGCCACCAAGTTGGCTCCGCGCAGGCCTTCCGACTGAATCATTACCCGAAGCCGGGCGAGGGCGGCGTTCCCAGTCGGAGACAAGGACTTGGATCTGAAGCCCCAGGACGGCTGCCTTCCAGCCGGCGGGCCGGCTACGTAAGCCGGTAGATTGACGTGGTCTCCTTGCGAGGTGATATTCTTCACGTAGAAGTAATTTTTGCCAGAGCTTCACTGACTGGATTAAAGGGATGTGCGGGAAGGGGTTGCTCTCGCCTGTCCTCTTCATAGCGATGAAGGCCCCGCAGGGGGCGGGCACGCTGGCGATGACAGTACCGAGCTTGTTCTGGAAGAGCTCCGCCCAGAGCTCCAGTGTGGGCAGCACTCCCAAGAAGCCTTCGCAGAGGGCGACGAAGGCCGACAGCAGCATCACCGTGTTGGGCGTGAGGTGATGCGGCTGGAGGTGGTAGAACTCGAGGAAGGAGCGCATGAACCCACTCACCGGGAGGCCGAAGCCGCGCAGGTAATGCGTGCGGAAGACGACCCGCTCGCCTTCCTCCGGCACCGGCGAGATTTCCGTTGCCGGCGCTAGACGAACCTGCACGAGGTTGGCGGCGGGCAGGCGCCGGGTCCGGCGGAGGAACTCTATGTGATCGTCGTGGACGTTGGAGCCATCCCACGAGCTCGACAACGCCATGGACATGGGGGCGTGGGGGAGTTGCGACGGGAAGATGCGTTGGGCGCGAGAGGAAGAAGAAGAGAAGAGAGAACGAGGAGGGACGGGGAGCGGGGGAATGAGCGAGCCTTTGCCTCTCCCCCTCCCCCTCCTACTTGTAGGCTCGTGCGCCGGAGCCGAGGAGGCGCTGCGTGGGGAGTCGTGGGGATCGATCGTGCCCACTTCCCCCACGCCCCGCGTTTACTACGCACTAAAGACAAGAAGAAACGGCCATGGGAAGGTGGGTCATCCCCTCGGGCCACAGAAGATCTGTGCTCGGGCCGAGAGCAAGGAGTGGTGGGCCCGGTCCTGCGGCGGTGTCCCGTCGCGCGCATGCGACGGCAGGACTTCACCGCCACGTGGCCTGTCGTGGGGCCCGCGGTCAGCACGCGGGTCAACCACGGTCATGATGATAAAACAAAGAAGTTCTCTGAAGTCCGCCTACGACGGCGAGGTCGGCTCCTTAGGGTGAGAAGCTGACCAAGCTTCTCGTCCCTCTGTCCGCCGCGAAGCTCGCTCAGCTTCGGGGACTACTGTCGGAGTAAATAGCCATGGGTAGCCTAGCCGGCTTCGCCTGGCCCTTCTGAAAAATTACGAGCCCGTCCGGCTCTCAAGAGGATCCAAGACCTGGGGCCGCCTCCCCCCTGCCGGCTATCTTCTAGGCCGGCTTCGGGGGCGGCCCGCCCTTTACCCTCATGAAGAAAGCTGTGGGAGGGCCGACTGCGAGAAGCCGGCTGCAAAGAGGCCGACTCTAAGAGGCCGGCTCCCATAAAGCAGTCAAAGCCGTACCCGCAAAGTGCGCATCCACCCCGCGATGATGAAGCAGGGCGTGGCTACAGTAAAGCCTGCCACCCCCAAAACCCGGAGCACGCCCGGCACAGTGCGCCGTATGGGTGGCCACGAACCGTCCGGCGCGGCATTGTTGCCACGGCGGTCTTAACGCCGTCCACGACGGGCCACCAGCGTGGCCCCCGAGGCGGTGGGCCCCTTCGGGCAGAGAGATACCGAAGGCTGCCGCACCTCCTCCCAAGTCGGCCCGATGGAGAGCCGGCTCGCCATCCTCCTCGAAGGAGACACCCATTAAGGAGACAAGATACAACGGGGCTATAGTAATCGCCCGCCAGGGCGGCGGTACTGTAGCCACGCTTACCCCAACCAAGCCTGCGTTAACAGTATGGAGCAACAGTAACCAGCCACCGACCAGGCCCCAGACAGTGGGGCCTGCCTGTCGACCAGGGTGCCGGCAGCCGGCGGGACCCACCAGTCGGCGGGCCCCAGCAGCCGGCGCAGAAGCCGGCGAGCACAATCACAGACAGCTGGGCCCCGCGCCCAGCTGGATTACCATTGTACCCCCGGGGGTAGGCCTATATAAACCCCCCGGTGCACCCATGCAAAGGGTTGGACTCTCAAGCTAGACCTAGACACCACACAAGGAGAGGAAGCGAGCTAGCTGTGCCCTTCTTCCTCCTTCCACCCAAATAGCTCAAGGAGCATTGTGTAGCTACTTGTTCATTTAGTCACCATGCGGAGACCCCGCAGAGCAGCAGTAGGGGTGTTATCTCCCCGGAGAGCCCCGAAGCTGGGTAAGACTCGCCGGCATGCATTTCTTCGCCTTATCCCGTTTCCAGGCACCGGCGATGTTCTATTGGCTCCCACAATGATAAGCCACCCATTGGCATATGTCGCACCTACCACCCGACAATAGGCTAGCTTCTAGGGTTTAGCCTCTCTGATCTCGTGGTAGATCTACTCTTGTACTACCCATATCATCGATAATAATCAAGCAGGACGTAGCGTTTTACCTCCATCAAGAGGGCCCGAACCTGGGTAAAACATAGTGTCCCCTGCCTCCTGTTACCATCCGCCTTAGACTCACATTTCGGGACCCCCTACCCGAGATTCGCCGGTTTTGACACCGACACTCAAGTTATACCGATACTATCGCAGAGCAGACTTGAAAACATGGGTGCAAGCTTGTCTGGTTGCATCATCTTGGCTATCCAACTTGAACCTCATCTGTTGAAAATTTTGGGAGTCTCATTATCAACAACCTAGAAAGTATTGGATAGAGCAAGACGATATTAGTAGTTTCCATACATAACCATACTTACAGATAAATGGTCGAGGAAGATGTTGAACTGGGTTTTGTCTTTGTCATTCCTATACCGAATCCATGTTGGGAGGATACGTACATGACACCTAACAGCAACCGCTGCCTCTGATACTAACTTGGCTGACTCTGTAGCATCACGTGGCCTTTTTAAACCTGCCTCAAAACGGATCTCCATTCTTCCTCCTCTAGATTTAGTTAACCTATCGAGCATTATCTCTAATGTTTGTTTCATCTTGCGCCTAGGTGCTAGTCCAACAACAAACATAGGAAGTGTTAGTGTACATCAAACAGTGAGACTACATATAAAGAAGCAAGCAACTGTAACTTGACTCCAGCAACTACCTTCTTGCTGTTGAAGCTCACAAGGTTCATCTGATATTTCCAACTCGTCTTGTGTCAAGAGTGCTTGGGAAGTAGTGTCAGATGGCAAGGGAGCTTGGGAATGTGCTGCTAGCTCAGTTGACGCACGAGTATGTCGTGCAGCTGGTAGTAATGTGGTAGGTGTTGCAAGAACTAGGGCTGTCTCTGCTTGTTTGGTGGCAGCTATTAGTTTCTGTTTGTCTTTTTTTGCAACTCGTGTAGCATGGGATGCCATGTTTGTAGAATTTTCTGCTGGACTTTGACCTTCTATTGCACCATCAGTACCAGCAGAATCTGCAGGATTCATCCGCTTCTCATTCCCTGCCATTCTGTGTTTCTTCCTCTTTCTCTGTGCCATGTTAAGTCAAGCTGACAAGAAAAATGAATAACAACTTAGTTCTTCAGAACAAATTGATGTGTGATGCAGACGAACTGAACTTTGATGTTAGACAACCACATGATATGAGGATGTAATATGTATGAAAAATAGGATGGAAGAGATAACCAGAACTATGATGTGTAAACTAAGAAGAAGACATTTCACCAAATTAGAATCAATGCAATGGAAGGTAGACACCATATGAAAGATGCTACAAATATCGCTCTACCAAGTTAACAGTGTCTCATCATAAATGGCGTTTAAACAAATGTGAAGCAGTACAAGAAATAAATCATATACAAGATGCAAACAACATCACACTACCATGTTAGAGGTCTCTTGTCATTAGTGCCATTGCATATTCACAACATTTCATATTCACAGCTTATGATGTGTAAACTAAGGACAAGGCATTTCAACAAATTAGAAGCAATGAAAGCTAGACACCATATGAAAGATGCAACGAATATCACCTTACCAAGTTAAAACTGTCTCGTCATAAGTGCCATTTCAACAAACTAGTAATACAAGTGATTGTTGTAGGTTACACAACATTAGTAATTTTATGTAAGAACATGGTGTGATAGACATATATTGTATGTTCTAGAAACAGGAACACGTGTCTTATTCAAGTATATACAATGTGTAAAGTAAGCAGATGGAATTCAACAAAATTAGAAGCAATACAAGCTAGACATCACACATAACATGCAACCACATATAACAGTGCCAAGTTAGAGGGAGCACCGGTGATGTTGCACTAGGGGAGACGTGCTCATCATAAACACAACTTTGTTGAGTGTGTATGCATGTGTTGTCTTGGAAATCATCTTGGGGGTGTGGAGGAGTAGAAACTATAGAGGCCCTCCATTCGGAAGGAGCACCTTTATCCGCTGCCTTGCTAACTTCCTTCCGCTTTATTGATTTTGAATTGTCAAGTAAAACCAACAAGAAAAAGCAATAAAATTCTCTCTTCAGAACTCATTCATGCATGATACTTACAATCACTACTTTGATGTAAGGCAAACACATGATACCAGGATGGAATATGTACGAAAAACAGGACGGCATGGCATGTTGACAACTGTTTGTGTAAACTAAGCAGAAACCATTCCAGCAAATAAGAAGCAATGCAAGCTAGACACCAAATGAAAGATGCAACCAATATGACTCTGCCAAGTTAAAAGCGTCCCATCATAAATGGAATTTCAACAAATTAGAAGCAGCGCATGCTATAAATCATATGAAAGATGCAACTAATATCGCACTGCATATACTAAAGGTGTCTCGTCATGTTGATTGATGCGGGATAAAAAAACAATAGTTTTATGTAAGGACATGCTTAATAGACAGATGTACTATGTACTAAATACAGGAAGGCATGTCACATTAACAGGTATAATGTATAAGCTAAGCAGACTAGCACATGTTGTTTAACCAGATTGGAAGAATTACAATCTAGACACCATATGCAACATGCAACCACATATCACACTACCAAGTTAGAGCAAGCACCTGCGATGCTAGTGTAGGGGAAATGCTGTAATCAACTACAGAGCTACGTTCACTATCTTCATCTAGCATTTCTGTTTCTTGAGAATCATGTCGGGAGGCTGTCGGTGCATTCTTTAAATGAGGAGTAGCATCCTTGCATGCCTGCCTCGTTATAAGTGATTGATGAGGGATACACAAGAACATTAGTTTGATGTCAGAACATGGTTAATACAAAGATGTACTAGTATGTACCAAAAACAGAAATGCATGTCATATTCAAAGGGATAATGTGTAAGCTAAGCTGATGCAATTTAACCAAATTGGAAGCAATACAAGCTAGGCATCCGGCTGGAGTGGTGGGCATGATCATCTAGGACCTGAGAGCCTGGTGGGAGGTGGGCTGCTTCGCCACCATCGCAGCTTTTTAGTTGGCTTCCAGGTGATGCCTATCTTTGCTGGGCTTGTCACTGGCTCGGCCTGTGCCCTGACTAGCTATTTGTCTTCTGGTGCTCATGAGATGGTGGTTCATGTAAAAAAATATTTTTCCTTATCTTACCGACTCTGGCCTTTCAAATACAAGCTAGACACCATATGGTACATGCAACCACATATGACACCGCGAAGTTAAAGCAAGCACCTGGGATGGTGGTTCATTGAGAGCGAGGTCATCAACTCCAGAGCTACGTTCTCCGTCTCCATCTGCTGACACTACACCCTTTAAAGCGTTGAAACATGTCTTGCCTAGCCGCACACCAAACTGGAGTGACTTCTCTCTTTTCTTTTTGGCTTTTCTCATGGCAGCAGAGTCTGAAATACCCTTGCATAAAAACACAACAGTGAGAGTAAGGGTGAAGTGTGTGCAGAACTAGTGCACTGTAAAAGTAGCATATAGCAGGTGGCTGAAAAATAAATGACAGGAGACATATGATAGCTCTACAACATTGCATGGCAAACAAAATTAGATTCTACTATGTATGATTTTGTAATATATGAGCACAGGAAATGCAGGTACTCCTCCAGCACACCACCACATGTGGTCATATCTAAGATAACAATCGACTGAAAATAAATAGGACAGTCGATTTTTTTAATGAACCGTCCGATCTATAAGGAACGGGCAGATGGCCTTCGTCTACCTCCAGCCAGTCACTGTCGACGATCTTTCTCAAACCGCCAGCGACCACCGGCCCAGACCCCTGCCTCCGCCGGCCCGCCCTCCCATCAACCTCACACCATCGGCGTGCTTAGCAGCGCCCCTAGGCCATCCCTTTAATCCCGGCCGACCTCCAGACCAGGCGCCAGTAGCTATAGGCCGCACACGCCCCTAAGATAAATACCAAGGCGCTGCTTCCCCGGCGTAATAGGCATACTAGCGCCTATTACGCCGGGGAATGCTTCCGTTAATTGGGAATCAAGTGGCTAGAAATTGCAATTCAGGGGGGCGACGGACCTCTAGCTAAGGTGAAATAGTATATGAGGAGAAACCTTGTGCATCGCGAGTTACTAGGAACGTCTAGTATCAAGAAGAAGCGGTCAACTAGTGTCTTCTGTGGGATGAATACCGTGCAAGCAGAGATGTAATATTTGCACGAATAAGGGAAGAGGAGTACCTTTTTCAGTTGCCGGTGTGGTCACCTCCACAAGTCGCGCCGATTTTCTTCTTTTTACTGGGGAAACCGATGTTCTGGAGGGTGCAGGCTTGGACGAACCCATGGACAAATTGTTGACTGTGCTGCCGTGGCCGTATGTCGGCGGAGGGGAAGCAGACCCGAGGCGGTGAAGGACGGCATAGCAGGAACAACTCTGTGCGATGGAGGGTGGCGAAGTTGGAGCGGCAGTGGTGAGGTGCAGTACGACGTGGTTGAACTGGCTCGGGTACGGATGGCTCGGCCTCGGCTGAGGGCATTGCGTTTGAGGTTGCGGTGGATGACGACGTCGGGATATCGGCTCCGGCGTGATGGAGGAGGGCGGCGGTTGATGGGTGGGATGGGCTGGCGGACGGAGGACGCCGGGGTTTCGCGGCTGGTGGATAGGTAGTTTTGGCGCCCACGGAGTACGAATGGGGAATCGTACGGGTGGGCGGAACCATGTTTCGGTCTGGGACGCGCTTGTTTTTGGCTTTTTTGAACAGAAGATGGGACGCGCTTGTTTGAAATTTGGGGAAAGTACAAACTTTGCCCCCTCTTAAACTTTGGACCTACTGCGGGTCGGGGGTAGGATGGTAATCCCAGGTGTCCCAACTTGTAACACCCTCGATGCGACTATATCTCCCACGTGTCGAGGCACGACTTAGAGGCATAATCGCATTGAAGGCATAAGTCGCAAGTGAGGCAATCTTCACACAACCCATGTACATATAAATATAAAGGGGGAATAATAATAATAGTCGGCTTACACTCGCCACGTCACATCAAGGTACATAAATAGCATTCATCATACAAACACTCATGGCCCGACTACGGCGCCAAAATAGAAAAGACTCCCCAACATGCGACTAAACCCTGAATCGAACCCCGAGCAGGCACCACTACTGATCATCGGGAAAAGAAACATAGTATCGCTGAGAGTCCTCGTCGTACTCCCACTTCAGCTCGTACGCGCCATCTGGAGGAGTATCATCGGTCCCTGCATCTGGTATAATAGTAATCTGTGAGCCACAAGGACTCAGCAATCTCGCACCCTCGCGATCAAGACTATTTAAGCTTAATAGGTTAGGAAGGGGTAATGTGAGTGGAGCTGCAGCAAGCGACTAGCATATATGGTGGCTAACTTATTCGCAAAAGAGAGCGAGAAGAGAAGGCAAGGCACGAGCGGTAACTAAATAGAGCAGACTACGCAAGCATAACTCCAACGCCGTGTCCACTTCCCGGACTCCACCGAGAAGAGGCCATCACGGCAACACACGCAGTTGATTCATTTTAATTAATTAAGTTCAAGTTATCTACAACCGGACATTAACAAATTCCCATCTGCCCATAACCGCGGGCACGGCTTTTGAAAGATCAATCCCTGCAGGGGGGTCCCAACTTAGCCCATAACAAGCTCTCACGGTCAACGAAGGAATAGACCTCCACCCAGGACCCACCGATCAGACTCGGTATCCCGGTACAACAAGATGATCCGACAGGTCAAAACTAGTCCAGCAACACCGCCCGAATGCGCCGACAAATCCCGATAGGAGCTGCACATATCTCTTTCTCAGGGCACACTCAGATGAGACTAGCTACGAGTAAAACCAACCCTCAAGTTACCCCGAGGTGGCCCTGCAGGCAGCTCATTTCGGACTAACACTCAGAGGAGCACTGGCCCGTGGGGGCTAAAATAAAGATGACCCTCGGGCTCTGGAAACCCAAGGGAAAGAAAAGGGTAGGTGGCAAATGGTAAAACCAATGTTGGGCATTGCTGGAAAAGCTTTAAACAAGGCGAACTATCAAGGGGTTCCCATTATAGCCCAACCGCGTAAGGGACGCAACAAACTGGGAACATAACACCGATATGACGGAAACTAGGGCGGCAAGAGTGGAACAAAACACTAGGCGAGAGGCCGAGCCTTCCACCCTTTACCAAGTATATAGATGAATAAAGATAACATGTCAATATAATGATATCCCAACAAGTAAATAAACGTCCCAACAAGGAGCGGCTCCAATCTTCACCTGCAACTAACAACGCTATAAGAAGGGCTGAGCAAAGCGGTAACATAGCCAATCAATGGTTTGCTAGGACAAAGGTGGGTTAGAGGCTCAAACATGGCAATTGGGAGGCTGACAAGCAAGTGGTAGGCATCGTAGCATTGGCAAAGCAAAAGAGCGAGCAAACTAGCATAGCAAAGATAGTAGTGATTTCAAGGGTGTGATCATCTTGCCTGCACAGTTGTCAGAATTGACTGGATCCTCAAAAGCAAACTCAACGGGCTCCTCGTTAGCGAACTTGTCTCCCGGCTCTACCCAACAACACAAACAAGCAACAAGGATACAATCAACCACGTGCAAGGGCAACCAATAAGATGCAAAGATGATATGCTATGCGGGATGCGATGCGGGATGCAAGAATGCAACATGTAACAGGAAATGCATGAACCTGGCCTCAACTTGGAAATCCAAGTGTGCCACTGGATAGAGGGGAAGAAATCCCCTGAAAACGATATAAAGATCACGGCAATCGGAGCTACGGTTAAGAAATGGCAAGCGTTTTACTAAACGAACCGATCTGCAATTTACAGCAACATGCCTCCTAAATGCAACAAAAAGAACATGCTACAGCCACCCAACATGAAAACAAATTACAATGCAGTGATGTACTCATCAAGCTTAACAAATCATCATGACTGAGGCATGGGAAAATTCATCCATTAAGGGCTTCAAACAAGCATGGCAAAACTGAATAAGCAAAACAGATTTCAGACTTAGCGAAATTAACGCTAGTCTGTAATTTCAGACCATGATGCCCTCTTCGGAGCAGCAAAACAACATGAAGGAAAACCTGAACATGGCAAGTAAGAGCATGGCATGGAGCTACTCAACAAGCTTAACAAAACACCCAAAATGACCTGGGGCCAAAAGGGTTCACAAAATACTCTACCGAGTACACGAACATCGATAAAACACAATCAGTTTTCAGACTTAGTGAAAACTGGGACATGCTGAAATAATAACTCACGGAGGCATATAAACGAGATCGATGCTCTCACTACGGTGCAAGTCATGGCAAGGCAAGCATATATCCATTAAGAAGGCACAAAATCCTAGCTAGACATGGAAAGAACAATGGCATAGCATGGATGGATCACTAGCAATCACTCCGGCAAAATCGCAAAAGAGTTAACGATCTTCCCAAAACAGCAACTATCCAAAAGTTGAGCTCGATTGAGTCAACCTAGAGTGCTCCAACATAACAAGTAAAGACATGGATGGATTAAGCACAAAAAGCATAACAAATCTCTCTTACTGATCATCCTCAAAAGAGGCACGGATCTATAGGAAACAAGCCGGACATATAGCATCGTGAACTAAAACGGTTCAGACTTAGTGAAAATCACTAAGTCCCTGAAATCTGAAATCTCAGGTAGCCCTCTTCGCAAGCTTGCACAAGACAACACACACCTCCTAAAAATACATGGAAGGCACCTCTGGAAAGAAGACAACATTCTTAACAATTCATCCCAAAGGGGCACAGGCATATCATGCATGGATTAAATATGGCAAAAATGACAAAAGTGCATGTTGGATTAACGGATCTGCAATTTAACTCAACATGCCTCCTTCCAACACCATTTTGGGCAACCAGATGACCTCAAATTCAAATGATGAAATGGAATGAAATGATGTACTCGTTGAGACGAAGAATTTGACATATCATACGCCCAAATCGGAGCTACGGATGCAAAGTTATGGCAGGTCAAACATGAGCATATGGAGTAAAAATCCTGGGACTTAGAAAAAAACAGCACCCTAGGGTTTACTGTTCATCTGAAACCAGATCTCGCGAAACACTGTAGCGGCGGCGGATCCGGCGCTCACCGGCGAGAAGAGGAGGCTGGCCGGCGCCTTGCCGGCGAGGGGAGTCGAGGACGGCGGCGGCCGGGCCTTGGCGCGGCGTCCGGGGAGGCGGCGGCCACCGGAGCACCTCGGGCGAGGCGGCCTCGAGGTGGAGGCGGCGGCGGCCGGTCGGCGTCGAGCGCCGGCGAGGAAAGGGCAGCGCGCCGGCAGGGATTCTTCGCGGCGGAGCGGCAAAGGCCGCGGCGGCGTCGGGCACCGGCACCGAGGGAGGCGGCGGCGCTAGCGGGCGCGGGCACGGCCCGGTTGGAGCGGGGAGGGGGCCGGCCTCGGGCCCGAGTGGGCCGGCGGCGGAGGAGGCCCGGCGGGACAGGTGGCGGCTTCCTATTGGATTGGGGCGGCGGCGCGGCGTGTCCGACCGGAAATGGACATGTCCGGCGGCGCGAGGTGGATTTTAGGGTTTCGGGGAGGAAGAGAGATCCGAAAACGGGGGGGGGGTGTATATATAGGCATAGAGGGAGCTAGGAGAGTCCAAATGAGGTGCGGTTTTCGCCCAAACGATCGTGATCGAACGACCGAGATGATGGAGCTGAGTTTGGTGGGTTTTGGGCCAAAATGGAGGGGTGTTGGGCTGCACACACACGAGGCCTTTTCGGTCCCTCGGTTAACCGTTGGAGTATCAAACGAAGTCCAAATGACCCGAAACTTGACAGGCGGTTTACCGGTAGGAAACCAAGGCCGCATGGCAAGTCTCGGCCCAATCCGGAAATGTTTAATCCCCACACACGAAAGAAAGCTAGAAATGGCCACCGGAGGAGAACGAAGCGCCGGAATGCAAAACGGACAACGGGGAAAATGCTCGAATGCATGAGATGAACATGTATGCGAATGCAATGCACGTGACGACATGATATGAGATGCACGAAAAACAAAACAACACACGGGGACAAAGACCCGAACCCGAGAATTAAATATAACTTAATGCCGGAAACGGCATGAGTCGGAGTACAATTGGGGAAGGTTACATGTGGGGCGTTACACAAATAGTGGGCGGGAGCGATTTCGGCCGCGCGCATGTGGGCTTAGGCGGCCATTGTGTATGAATGTTTTTCGGACGCGGTTGCGTGGCGTCTAGATGAAGCTACAAATCTACCCCGGTTTAGACCTTTGGATGTCGGACCGGTAGGTTTCACGGGTCGGGGTTATTAGAAAAGTAATTTCCTTGTACTACCAAACATTGGTCTCACGCGGTTTCGGGCCAGTAGAGGCTCTTTTGGCGCTTCGTTCGAAATTTTGGAACACAAGCATTCACGTTTAAAGTACTCTTGAACTATGAGGATTGACCTAAATATACAACGTTATATTTGAAATTGTATGTTTGAAAACCTCATTAAATTATCCGCTTCTTTTTGAAATTTTGACACTTGAAAATCCTATAACTACGATTATTTTGGAATGGAGGAGCCAAATTTGAATCTATTTTGTACACGACTACATATGCTATTATGTACAAAATCAGAGCAAAGATTGGTGCCCCCATAATTTAGGTATGGTTTACAAATGCCATGGTATCAAATTCAAATAATTGAATGGACTTCATGTTGAAATCGATTTTTTTAAACCACCTTAAGTTGAATTCAAATGTATGCTAGTTCATAGGTAGTAGCTATATATAATGTCCGTTGTGTAACTTTCGTATGTATACTAACTATGTGGATCAATTGTGTCGAATAATAACATAGACATGCTCAAATTCGATAGAATCTAGATGTCTGATGGATCAATGACCGCTCCTGATGCGAATTGCAAATATTATGATCCCATCCTAATATTTGGATACAATTTATATCTTTAATCAATGTGTAGAGCAGTCTTTTACGAGTAGTTTCACTCTCCATCGGTGGTCTCTCACACATGCTCACACACTCTCTCCCGAGGTGTCTTTATCGCACACATGCTCTAGATATAACCCTCCCTCCCTCTTGTAACCATTTACAACTGTTTTCACTAACCTTGATCACAAGCACTCTTCCTCTCGCAAACATACACACACACAAACCTCATCGACCCTTTCTATATACATGGACATGCCTACGTGTCTCATGTACACACATTATCTTTACGCCTATCTCTCACGCATTGTCTCACACCTCTCTTCCTAATCGACGAGTATGATTCTAGCAGAGCATTCTGTAGGATGCCCCTGAAAGTTAGGTTGGATGAATAGTAATATCAGAGATAAAGGGGTTACCTTAGTCCGAGAACCTAGGGTTACAAATCAAAGCCGGCTTTGTTAGTGGACACAGAGTCGTTCACAATCCTGCTATTTTTGTCTTGTACGACTAGTCATCTATGGGTCTTCCTAAATGCGTCACGGGCTGACCAATGTGGCGTAGGACGGAACAGAACGAAGGGCCTCACCTCGAGCCACCGGACCTCACGCAGTGACACACCCTCTGCCCCCACGTCTCATTATCTTCTCACACCCACACATACCGACACAAACACCACACACACAGAAAATTTCTCCTGGTGCCTCTATTCCCCCCCTTGCATATACACACTCAAGGGAATGGAATCTCTTGTCGTGACGTCATATTCGTCTCTCTCTCTAGACCACTCTCATTTCTCGTGCTATCTCTCCCACGCCCCCCCGTCGGCCCCTCTATCCATGCATCTCTCGAATACGTAATACACACACATACCTCTCTAGGCCCCGCCAAGTGCATCAACTACACATTCACACATGTTACATCACGTACCCCATTATCTAAAAAGCCCTCTCTTCATGTTTATTTCTCATACAACATTCCTTTTGAATAAAGTGTGCCCAAAAAATTATTTTAGAGTTTCTACATATATACAACATTACAAAGTTATATGGAAGAGTACAAACGCTAATATGCATTGCATGGTGCCCACAATGATATTTATTCCACACTGTGAATTTGTACATTTTTATACTATATAAAAAGTTAGTCATAATAAAGAGAAACGAAGAGCATCTCTCTCTCCATCGCATACCCCCCCTGTACGCCCCTTTCACGTATGCACACAAAACTATCTCTAGGTCGTCTAAAAGTAAGCCCCCAGAAAATTCACGCATGTTTCATCTTTCTCTCGCGATATATGCAATGACGATCATTGTATTTGAAGCGAAAGCACGATACGTACATTGGACTTCAGAATCCACTCATTACAGTCACCATTTACGTTTAGTGGTTATTATGCAGTCACGGTTCACCATACAACTCTGTATTTGCTCATGACATGACTAGTTGACTAGTTAAACGCTCCACATGGCACCTCTAGTGTTGCATCACATTATCTCACTACCATCGTGCCCACCTGTCGACTGGTATCTACTCTACATCTACACTCTTATAAAATACATAAAATACACTCTTATAAAAAACAGAGTTGGTGATGATGGTGTGCCTGCCATCCTGCAATATAGGCCGTCCGATTTATATCTAACGGATAGGAAAGAAACTATGGCAATTTTGCAAAAAGGTACCCACACACCTCTCCACATTTGCAAATAAGGCCTTCCCTCATTCATCCTTTTCTCTCAGAAGATAAACAAGTCATACAAATGTATCTTGATGTTACATGCAACGCACGGGCACCTTGCTAGTAAGAATGAAAACAAACGACAAAAAAAATATTTGGACGGTAGTTCGAAGTTATGACCGTGGGCACATCGGACAAGGTGGCCTTGTATTGGTATGCTAAGCCGTCTGTTTTAACACACAGGAGCTGGTGTGGTGATTATACACACACGCACGCATGTACACGAACTGCATCCATGCAACACTCACACAAACACATGCACCCACGCACGCACGCAACACTCACACGTACACACGCAGCCACGCACGCACGCAACACTCACATGCACACACGCACGCATGGATGCACACACCAGTACACCACATGACCAACAAACACTCTCACGCTCAAGTGCTCAACCTACATGTGCATGCGCACACATCAGGCCCTGACAGACACATACACAACCAGGTGATTCCCGTGCACGGGTTGGAGCCTTGTCACGCTTGCGTAAATTTGTGTTTATCTGACCTTTTGCCTATGCGAACTGACAGGTGGGACCCACAATGAACATGGTCAATTTAACTAGTCTACATGGCGCCACGCAGACTATTTGGCCGGCCAACAGAGTGCAATCCGATGCTGAGCTGTGAGCAAGTGACCGTATAATCACTGCAAAACATATATAGTGACCGTAATCAGCTTATTCTGAAGTTCGGTGACCGTATTACGCTTTTCTCTCTGTAGGCCCTCCAAAACTACATCTCTACACGTTCTCGCATGTTACATCTAACAACTATGCAATACAGGACTACTACTACACTCTAACACAATAAATCATATGTGTTTTTAGTTTTACTAGATATCATATTGTTACTTATAATTATTCAGTTTGCATACACTAAAATTGCCTTTGAAATGTATGGCCAGTATCATCTACCGCGCGGGAAAAATCCCACCCTTTAATCGGGTTTGTATCGATGGATCGTGCGAAACAACAAAACTATAGTACTATATAGTACAAGTGACAGTTCACTTGGCCATCGTGTCGTCTACTCCTCCGTCGTAGGAGTGGAGCGCTCGCTTTCATAAATCTTCTAGTCCCTTTCGCCGACATGTGGGACATCAAGCTACCGGGTCCACGTGCCATACTGGAATACAGTGCAAAGCAGCCGGGGTGAAGCACCCCAGTCATGGCGCCGGCATAGTAATGAGCAATGAGGCGTCAAATCACAAAGCTGCACCTTTCCCGCGGTTAAGTTGGAGGGACGAAGCAACCATCATTTCACTCGTTGCTGAATCCGCTTCTCCCTCATCTTCTTTAAATTAACCACGTGTTGCTTCTACCGTTGTTCTGCCGCATGTGGGATGCGGATCGGCTTGGTAAAGCACTGACACGTGGGACCGCATGTTAGCAAACCGCCAGGACAACGTCCTCCGAAAATAAGAAGCCTAATCCTAGACTTAAAAAGGGCTATGTAGCTGCTACGTATACTTTCTATGTAATATATATATGCCCCCCCTGATTTTCAGGTGGGGTGGGCCTAATCCTCTCCTTTAATCCAATCAAATAGTCCCACATCACATCAGTTCGTAACTTTACGTAAACCATTATGTGGATGTAGCATTGCTCAAATAAGAAACCTCCCCCGCCATCTGTGCGGCAAAATCACCTCCTTTTTAGTATTCTCGATTCTATAATTTTTTAGATCAATATAATTGAGATTTGTATAGATAGCACACAGGAGCAAAACCAAGTGGTACGGTTAAGGGCATCCACAATGTGTAGCCAAATGTGAAAATAGCTTTTGGCATCATGGGAACCATTGTGGATGGTGTTGCCAAAGCCAAAAAGATGGAACCGAAGCTCCCTGACTGACTGATTGAAGGAATAGAAAAATGCAACGTCTCTCCTCTTTCTCCCATGCTTGTACGCCTATAGTACAGTATAGAGCACAGAGTCTACTCCCCTGTCCCTTCTATCACAAATCAAAAAGTAGTGAGGCGTCAAATCACGAAAGCACGGACGAAGCAACCATCATTTCACTCTTCGGTGACTCCGCTTCTCCATCGTCTTCTTCGAGAAGCAATCTCACCGCATTAGTTACTCCTAGTAGTACTAGTAAAGGACTTCCTGGATGCAAATAAGGCGGTTGTCTCGGCTTGCAGGCGGCACTTGCGAACGACTTACCGTGGTCTCCCTCAATGGTGTTCTCCGTCGAACGAACTTCGCCAAACCACCAAAAAAACATCGTCGACGTCACCGCAATGGGGAAGGAAGTCACATATAGTTACTACCTCCATTTTTTTGTACACAAGGCCTGTATATCAAAATTACAATTTGCATAGGGCCACTAACACTAATCGAGGCAAAATTGATGGGGTTAGCAACCAAGGACATTAATATCCCCTGCATGCATGCGGAAGTGAGAAGCTTGGTTTGCATGGAGCTGCATTAATCAAGCGATGAGGAGTGAGATGGTTAGCTCTTTGGTCTTTGGAGAAAAATACGCATTAATTGACATGTGAAACGAGGATTTGTATCGATTAAATCCCGCGAAGGAAAGCCGAGCCTTTCTTTTTTAACACGAGTACTCCTAGTACGTACGTACTTATCCTGTTTGGGTCTAGGCCTTGCATTGCCAAACTTCGCCACACATTTTTGCCAAGCTTGCTTAAAGTTTTCAAAATGAGAAGGAGGTCCACTTGCGCACGACTATCGCGGTAGCACCACACCCTCACACGGTTGCTCCTGCACGCCGCGGTCGCATCACACCCTCACATAGTCGCTCTTGCACACCGCAAACCCAACCAAGGGAACGCACCCTCACTGACAAGTGCTGTCGCATGTGAACACACCAAACTCAGCTATCCTATCGCTGACACATAATTTTCGTTTCATAGAGTATGTTTATCCAACAGCATGTTGGGGAGTATCCGTACGACCCGTGTGGTGGTCTGTTGGGGAAGAAGAAGAGGTGAGGAAGAAGGAAAGAAGGGTTAGGAGACGTAGGATATTCATCCAACCGCCTGAAATGGTAGACTGGCCCAAGTCAGGCGACTTGCATAACAAATATATGTTTTTACACAGCAAAAGATCCATAAAAACAACAACATATTGAAAAACTATCACTGCTCGCGGAAAGAGACGACCTTGTTGTCTTTGGCTGCCAGCGTGAACCAGCCGTCGCTGCCGACGTGTGTCTCTGCACCGTGGTTGTCCTCAGCCTCCAGCTACTCATTCAAGCGGAGCGTGCGGGCGCTCTGCACGGAAGAGAGCACAACCCGGTTCAAGTCGAGGACGTCTGGTTCCGCCTGCAGGAGGGCCTCGATGGCAGCGGCATCCGCGCGCTCCGCGTCGAGTCGAGCCTCCGCCGCCCGGTTCAAGTCTAGGATGTCCGGTTCCGCCTGCAGGAGGGCGTCGATGAGAGCGGCATCCACGCGCTCTGCGTTGAGTTGAGCCTCTGCTGCCCGGTTCAAGTCCAGGACGCCCGGTTCCGCCTGCAGGAGGGCTTCGATGGCAGCGGCATCCGCGCGCTCCGCCTCAAGTTGAGCCTCCGCCGCCTGGTTCACATCCATGACATCCGGTTCCGCCTGCAGGAGAGCCTCGATGGCAGCGGCATGCGTGTGCTCCACGTCGAGTTGAGCCTCTGCCTCCCGGTCCTCCTTTAGTATCACCATGTTGAACCGCTTGTCCGCCTGCAGCATGGGGGACTCGGCTTCCTCCTCCTCGTAGCTTGGCTCCAGAGAACTCGGGGATTGTCCCGCCGCAAAGCGAGCTTGTGAATGGAGGTCTGTGGCGCCGACCGCCGCCGCGATTTCTGCGCGGCGCTCCGGCATCAGCATCTTGTAGTAAGTGATCTTGTGGCGCACCATGGCTTTCCGGTGAACTAGGGGATGCTTGATGCGGGCTAGGGGATCGAAAGGTGGGGGAATGGGCTGGAGAATTGGTGTGGTTTTAGGGTAGTGGCTGGTGTAGGCCGAGCAGCGAAGGTTCTGGTGTGAATAGTGGTTTCGGTGACGACCGGTCAATCGGCTTTGACTGTACATCGCTCTTGTCGCGTTCGTGTTGCAGCCCGGCACGCTGGACCCTCCACGTCGCTCACAGAATGGAATGCGCTTCGTCTTGCGTTTTCGCTCGCTTGTGGGACCGCAGTTGAGAGCAAACCGTCGCCCTCCCCTCCCCCGCCCGCGTCATTTATTATACCACCACTCTGTCTGTTTTATGCGGAGTAAATAAAAACAGAGGGAGTATACTACGGATGAGGATCCCCTGACGTGGCCGAACCCATTGAGTAACTGACATGCGGGGCCTGGCAAGCATGAGGTCCGCCAGTAAGTGACCGAAAGGGAGGGTAAGGCAGGGATACCTATGTCAGAGGATCCACTTCCACTTACTACTTTGACCAAATATTAGAGTAATAATATATGACATGCAACTTACACAAATGTTAGAGTAATAATATATGACATGCAACTTACACAAAGCATACAGGGTTTAATGCGTTTTTCGAGGCTAACTTTGACCAAATGTTAGAGTAATAATATATGACATGCAACTTACACAACGCATACAGTCAAATTCGTATTGTGAAAGGAGTTTCCAATTATATAATCTTCACATTATACATCTCATGTACTATTAATCTTGTCAATAGTCAAATTGGAAACCATCTCGAGTACAAATCTAGGAGTACGTACGAATCTAACAATATTGATTGGGCGTTGTTGAATGTCGATACCTTTTTGATCAAAGTAGATATACTTTGACTACACATAAAACTTATATGTAAACTAGAAAGGATAGGGGGAGTATATTGTACGTTCAAAAACGAAACGAACACTGAATACCCTTTATATATGATTTGCGGATGCTATGATCACCGGTTCAAAATTTTGAATCCGCCTTAGGTATCACGTGCCCCCACTCATTCCCTCTCGATTTCATCTTGGGGTCCGGAGATCTATTGAAAGAGGACTAGGGTGGGTACATGTGAATGATACTCGGCAGAATGTTCAAATGAGGCATGCTGGAGGATGGACTCGGCTGGAGGGCGACATGATCGATGGAGAAGAGGGTTGGAGAGGAATGAGAAATTAGAAAACGCCACATGATTATACTTGAACGGCTCAAATAAACAATAGGTTGTCTCGCTTGGCCTACATAGTGAAAGGCCTAATGCACAATGCGGAGCACTGACGCTCGAATATGGCCGGGAAAACAGGGAAACAGACATGTGGGGCTCACCCGCGGGACGACGTAGCGCAGACTAGTCCAATAGAGGAGCCGGCCCATGACCTCCTCGCCATCAACAACCATTCATGTGGGTCGTTGGGGCCAACAACGGGGCGTAGCTCCAGCACCACCCCTGGACACGGTGACCGCGGTGAGCGACACGCTCATATCGTCGCTAGACACGGTCGGCTTTAGTTTGCCGAGGGTGGCGTTAGTGTTGTTGCACGACCAACGGGATGTTTGGTTTGTGCCCAAGCTTTCCCCATCAAAGCATTGGGTAGCCAAAATTTTGGTTGAGGTATTTGTTTCCCATGATTTGGCCGGCATTGGCAAGAAAAATGAACTTGAGTTGGCTAGAGTTCATTGGCATGCCAAAGAAATGGCAACCATCCAAACAAAGACCAATCTTTGGGTCATGACCAAAATTTTGGTTGAGGTATTGGTTGCCCATGATTTGGCCGACATTGGCAAGAAAAATGAACTAGAGTTGGCTAGAGTTCATTGGCATGCCAAATAAATGGCAACCATCCAAACAAAGACCAATCTTTTGGTCATGACCAAAATTTTGGCAAGGTGCACTTTGGCCACAATCCAAACACACCCCAACACCCGGCTCGTCGAGGGTGCACGGGGCACCGCGACGCATCCGCGGAGTGGGGTAGCGCGGCCAACTGCATCCTCTGGACCTGAGACCATGCCGGGTCTTCTTGCTTTTTCAATGACATGCGGGGATCGCATGTGAGCAAAGGGCATCTCCAATGTTGCCATGACCGCAGCTGACTACCCTGGCACACCAAAACCCTCGTCCCCCGCGCTGTCGCGCAGTGGATTCCCAGCTGGCGCCAGCTTCCCGCATTCATGTTGTCCGTTCGTATGTCGTCATTAAGAGGGTCGGTGCCCGCGGAACCAACTCCGGCGACTTAATGACGCACCCGGACGCTTGGCCTCATCGGAATGCGCTACTTAAAGCGGCAACGCCCAGCTAACCTCCACACCATAGCGCATCGTCCTCCTACCTGGAACCACATCCGCCCTGACCGCAAGCGGGAACGCCCTGCGGAAGAGCTTGTCTTCGGGGATGGAGCTCGAGGTCGCCGCCCTCGCTCAAGTCGCCGCACAAGCGGTGGCCACGCTGGCGGCCGACGACGGGAGCACCATCAGCCACGCGTCCTACTTGCCGCCGTCCAATGTCCGACACCGCTGAGCTCGGGGACTCCTCCGAGGATGAGTAGGGCATGGGAGGCGGCATGTCATGGTGTGCCAACTGGCCGGTCTGTCTCCCGTGTTCTACTTTTCCTCGCCGGAGACCACACCTTCACTTCACGGGTCTTGAACCCCGCCCCCGTACATGGAAATCACAGATGGAGGACGTTGGTCGCCGCCGTAGAATAGGTTTAGGATCGGGTTTCTTTTATTTTTTTTTGTCCTATAAAAGTTCGAAATGTAATGAAAATCTGCCGTGTTTGCATTAATCTTGGCCTGTGTATATGAACTTTCGCAATAATATACATATTGTAGTTGTACTAGCAAGATGCTCGTGCGTTGCACGGAAGATCAAGATCTTGTGGGAGAAAAGGATGAACGAGGGAAAGCCTTATCTGCAAATGTGGAGAGGAGTGCGGGTAAATTGTCGTAGTTTCCTTCCTATCCGTTAGATATAGATCGGACGACCTATATTGCAGGATCAGACACATCTTTCTACATCTACGGGAACCTCCGAAAGGGTTAACGTAAATTGCATCTCTCTCTCCTCCCCTGATTTTCATGGTGATGGGCCCCTCCCTCCCCCCCAATCTACAATCAATAGCTCACACGTTTCACATTACGTTAAATTACGTAACTGGGATTACGTAGGTGTAGCATTACTCGTCCTAAAAAAGCCAACTACGCCAACCTCCCAGCATATCGCGCAGGAAAAGACCCGGCCGCGCCGTTTTAGTCGATGGATCGCGCGAAGCAACATATTTTTTTGAGGGGCGAAGCACCTAGTTTAAAAGGAAAAAATGTGGTACACTCACAGCACACCTGTAGCGGTCGCATTGCACCCCACACATGTTCGGTCCTGCACACGGCTCACGCAAACGGAACGCGCCTCGGCTTGCCTCTTCACTGACACGTGGGACTGCACTTGGAGAAACCGACCATGCGCCAAACTCCCCCCGCCCACCGCATGAAAATCCCCCCCCCCCCACACCCAAAAATTCCCCCCAAATCCGATTCAACCGCCCTTCGACCAACTAGCCAATAATATTCTCCAAACCCCCTCCCCCCTGTCCCCCTCCACTCCATTCGCTCTGCCAAAGCTGCCCTCCCCACCGTGCCGGTACGTCGGCGCCGCGGTTCGGCGAGCCTCTCTCTCCCATAGTCCGCTCTCGTAGACTGTCATCCTCTAGCCGCGCCGCCACCTCTGACTACGTTCTTGTGGAGGCGCACGACGGTCAGCGCCGCCACGGCTGGCGACGTTCGTGTGGAGACACATGGCGGTCAGCTTCTCCCACGATACGCGCATTCTAGACTGAGGCCCCGTTCATGTCGATGTAGCGCTGAATGTTAGCTGATAGACGCTGTTAATCTCACTGTTTGCCGAAGTAGTTTACTGTCAATATGCTCTGCTTAAGAAGCTTCCTTGCTCTATTCTGCACTCAATCTACTTAGATGAGATGGCATGCCAAGGCCGATTAGTTGCTCAAATATCCTGCCATATATTTATTGTGACGTAGATTGCCATGGTCTAGTAGCCAATCTGTTAGCTGAAATAGCTCTACACCGTTTTATACTCGATCTTTGTTGCTGCGATGGCCTTCGATAGTTCGATGGTCGTGTGCTCGGCCTCATTGACTACTGAAACAGCCTGCCATAATTTGCTACTCAAATCTGTTTGCTGAATTAGCTTTACATATATTTCGTTACTTAGATCTGCTCGTCCAAATATCTTGCCATAGCTTTAGACATCGACCTAGGTATTTTTTTTAGACTTCATAAAAAAACATTTATGTTTTTCCTGTAATATCTAGTAGAAGAACTAATTTGTATGTCTAACAGATGGACATGACTTGGATAACTTCTGCTCGAAGATTCTCCGGTGCATATGTCGAGGGGGTTGAAAACTTCATGAACTTTATCAGAGCTGAGTACGGTGGTCCGAAATCAGATGTGCTCTACCCGTGTAGCAGTTGTATGAATTCAGTTACAAGACCCTAGTCAACTGTGCAAAATCATCTACACTTGTATGGGATGTCGGTCACATATACTAGGTGGGTTCATCATGGTGAAGCAGTGAATGTCAATGTTATTGACTACGTGGAAGCAGCAGATCACCATCTTGATTTTCCTGATGCTCAGGTGGAAGAGGAGGAGGTGGTGGTGGTGGCAGAGCCAGTGAGTTTGACCAACATTGAAACAATGCTACAAAATGCTTGTGCATTCCGTGAACTTTCACCTGCAGAAGAAAAACGGTGGGCCCGCATGTTGGAACAATGCAACGTTGCTGTCACCCCAGGAAATAAGCTGTCAGTATTCTCAGCTATGGTCACCTTTCTTTAGGTAAAGACATCTGAGCGGATTACCAACAAATCATTCGATGCAATGTTGGCTGCTTTCCGCGAATCTTACCCAGATGCGTCTGAACTACAACACACCTACAGTAAAATGAAGAATTTCCTTCGTGCAGCTGGAATTGGATATGATATGATCCAGGTTTGTAAGAATAATTGTGTTCTGTTCCGGAAGGATTATGCCAACTTAAGTGAATGCCCGAAATGCAAATCATCGATATGGAAAGAAGGCAATGCTATGAAGAGGATTCCTCATAATGTTCTGAGACATTTTCCAATTACACCAAGATTGTAGAGGTTGTTTCATGATGCTGAAAAAAGAGAGGATGTACTGTGGCATTCTAGGAACCAGGAGTACAGAGATCAAAATGTAATGAGCCATCCATCTCATGGTAGTGAGTGGAAAAGCTTCAATGATAAACACAAAGAGTTTGCTGCTGACCCGAGAAACATTAGACTTGGCTTAGCTTCAGATGGATTTAACCCATTTGACCACCAGAGCGCCACATATATCATGTGGCCAGTGCTTGTTACCCCGTACAACATGCCTCCAAATGTCTGCACCAAAGAATCAAACTACATGATGGCCTTGCTCATCCTAGGTCCAAAAAGTCCTGGAAAGGATTTTGATTTGTTCACACAGCCTCTTGTGGAGTAACTTCAACAGCTATGGAAGGGTGTTCTCACTCGAGACCTATATAGTAGCCCACCAGCTGATTTCTTTCTGCGTGCTGTTATAATTTGGTGCATCCGTGATTATCTGGCTTTGGGCACTATGTCAGGGCGAACGACACATGGTTACAATGCATGTGTTCGCTGTGACAGGAATTCGTTGTCATACGCAATACTTAGCAAGATCTGTTACATTGGACACCGCCGTTTCCTTGCCAAGGACAAGCCGCATCCTAGAAAATACCGAAGACATGTGTTCAATGCAAAGCATGAAAACTGTGATGCGCCAAAGAGGCTCACCGCCGATGAGTTGCAAGTGGAATTAGAGAAGGTCAGGCATATTACACCAGGAAACCATCCTGGTAATGGTAGCGGGAAAAGGAAGCATGGCAGGGTAGAAGAGAGATTATTGTTTACCCGAAGGTCCAGTTTGTGGGACTTGGAGTATTGGAAAGATTTGGATCTGCGACATAATCTTGATGTGATGCACATCAAGAAAAATATATGTGACAGCAGTATCGGCACACTTCTTAATATTGAAGGCAAGACGAAAGATACCTTATAATCTAGGATTGATTTGACACACCTGGGTATCAGAAAGGATTTGCAGGTGCAAGATGAAGGTAAACCATGGGATATGGCACCAGCTATGTACGTCTTGGACAAGGTAAAAAGAAAAGAATTCTGTGAGGTCCTGTCACGTGTGAGATTCCCACATGGATTTGCTTCCAACCCTGAAAGGCGAGTCAGTGCAGATGGAAACAAGGTACAAGGGTTGAAAACTCATGACTGCCACGTCCTACTTCAAAGGGTTTTACCTGTTATCCCTAGAGGATTGGGCCGCCCTGAATTATACAGAGCAATTGCAGAGTTGGGACAATTCTTCAGGGAACTCCGCAGTAGGAATATCAGGATAGATGCTTTGGACCGTCTTAGAGACAAGATACCAACTATCCTATGCGACCTTGAGAAGATATATCCTCCAGCCTTCTTTGATGTGATGGTGCATTTGGCTGTTCATCTACATGATGAGGCACTACTTAGAGGTCCAGTACAGTATGGCTGGATGTACCCTATTGAAAGGCGGCTAGGCACTTTCAAGGGCTATGTTAGGAACAGAGCTAGACCCGAGGGTTCCATTGCAGAGGCCTACATTGCTACAGAAACATTGACATTCTGCTCAAAATACATTGAAACAGCTGATCATCTTAGCAAAGAGGTGGGTGAAGACAATCCTGGGCTCAATGTTTTCGATTATTCTGTTCGAGTTACAGGGAAGAGTCGACAAGAGGACAAACCTAAAGATTTGGACAAAATGGTTTGGTATGTGTTGAATAACTGTCCTGAGATACTACCTTATATCAAGTAAATGCAGTACTGCAGCTTATACATCGTAATCTACTATACTTGCAGCACATTCTTATATATTTAGATGTTTGATGCGATCACTATGTGGTGTAGCATCTACAAAGAGGAGTTACTGCCGCAAAATCCAAGAAACATTGACAAACTGGTTATGGCAGGATTTGCGAAATGGTTCAAGAACCATGTAAGCTTTTGAAGTGCAATGTCAGTTTTTTTTAATATATTGAGTACATAAGATGATCAGCTTGTCTATTTTCTAACCATAGGTTAAGAAGATGCGGGAGGATGGGCAGGCAGTTGATGATGCCCTTTACTCACCAGCAATGGGTCCTGATACTCGGGTAAGACATTATGAATCTTGCGTTGTTGGAGATGTGCGCTACAACACCCTTGCATGAGACGACGGCAGGAAGACACAAAACAGTGCCATCATGAGCACGGATACGTATGACAAAGAGACAACTGAAATGTATGCTAACAGAACAGACATTATTCAGTTGCAGTATATCTCCAGTTTCGAGGATCATCGGTGTCTGGTTCTGTTGTGCTGTCGTTGGTATAACCTGTTTCCAGGATCGCAAAACCCAGAGCTGATGATTATTGCAAATCCATCAATGTCAAGGCGGCGTACTAGACCAACGAGCCTTTTATTTTGGCAAATCAAGCAACACAAATATTTTTCTTGGAAGACATATTTGCACGTAGCGATGACTGGAGAGTATTGCAAAGGTTTGAGCAGAGGAATTCGTTTAATGAAGTTGCACAACAAGATGATGCTTACACTACTCCTGATGTACAAGATAACACAGATGTTCCTAATATCTTTGAGAACCATCACGTCAATGACGCCGGCGAAAAGATTGCCTGTCGTGCTGTGGACATACAAGAGGTGATCAAGAAGAAGCCAACGTTCAAGGACGTTGAGGATGAAGAAGAAGATGACACCATCGGGAATTACGATTTAGAATGGTACACATGGCGAAGATGTTGACGCTGCTGCTGCGGATGATGATTACATTCCTTTTGTCGTATTTGCCTGTCAGAAGACGTTTTTTATCTACTATGTGAAATTGTGTTTGCTATGACAGCTGAAACCTGATGAACATGTTGTTTAGTATTTTGCTGTGAGAACATCACTTGTTATGTATGCTGATTTGTGTTTGGTGATTGTATGACAACTAAAACATGATGACATTGTTGTTTAGTTGTACTCATATTCGGCAGTGAAACTTGAATTTGATGACATAGTTTGCTTTTGGACTGCAATTTGCTTGACATCTTCAAATGAGAACAAAGCTGACCTAACAGGGCCTCTGCTATTTATTTATTTATATGAGCAAAAGGGGATACCCCCTGATTTCCGTTAATAGAAATCATTAGATGTTCACAACACTACGCCCAGCCTGCTACACAGGTTTCATTCATTACTAGTTTCAGCAAAGTGCTCATGTCGTAGCCACTGAATACATCACGAGTGCTACATACACTGCAAATAAAGAGACAATCATCCTACAAAGCACATCGATTTTGCCCATTATCTTCACAAGATCTTTCATCTCCTCATTGCTGTCAGGGCCGTTCAGCAGCTGTTGCTTGGCCATGATCAAAGGAACTGCATCTTTAACCTTCTGCTCTGCATCTTCCTCTTCTGGCATTCCTTCAGTTACTTGTCCAACACCCCAACCTGCTGGTATTGGGATTCCTCGGCTAACCAAATAATCAGCATAGTTGCATTCCCCCACATCAGCAACTTCCCAGAAATAAAAATCACACAAATCTTCCCTTTTCTGCATGAATCAAATTGGTAGATCATCAACCAAACTATTAAAAAAATCAGCAACTGAAAGCAGCAGAACAACACTTAATCATATTATTACCCCATGATTCGGGCAGTTGTAGGAGACTCGGCCAGGGTTGCGGATTGTGGTTGAGACGCGATGGATGACTCTGTGTGATTTGCAGCAGTGGCACCACACCAACGGAAGCGGGTTGCGACGAGCAATCGGCCGCGGTGCGCATGCCGGCGAGGGTGTGATGAGACCCACAGGCGATGGTACGGGTTGCGACTTGGCGCATATCTGGTTGTTGCCTGCTGCTGAGCAGGTGGATGAGCAGCTAGCGGACATGGTTGCTGCGGCCAGAGCTTCTGATGCTAGGCAGAGTAAGTAGAGAAGAGGAGAAGCGAATGTTGGATATGTCAGTTTCATTACTTGTAGAGTAGCATAGCACCATATATAGTCATAGTCTAGGTTTGGGTTCGAACCAGCTACAGGAGCACATCTTTCTTTTTTCTAGAACTCGGCAACATCTCTTTACTGGTACACTAGCTTGTTTTGTACGCCTTCCCAAGTCTTTGATTTTCTTTCCCTTTTTTGCAAGGAAGGAAGGTGGACAAAATTGAGAGTTCCTGGGACTCGAACCCAAGACCTCTCGGTTGAAAACCAAGGGTGCTAGTCACTTATGTGGCGAACGTTCCCTGTGAGGAGGACGGCAGACGAACGCATTTTCCTCGTAGTTTTCTTCCTATATATAAATAGGTATGCTACTTGGTGTCCGCTTAGTCAACAAATGATTGTGCCAACCTTGACCATTGGATTGACATTCAACGTCTGTCGCATTTCTTCAGTCTCTTCTTCCTCGAGCCGCCAAAGCCAAACCAGCGCCGGCGGGACCGCCTGCTCCCGCCTCCCACGGCTGGCTGTGATCTGCCCTGGCTCCTGTTCGTTCCCGTCCAAGGCCTCACCATCGTCCTACGCCTTGGTTCGCTCACCGCGGCACCACCCTCCGGTGTTGTCAACATGGTCAACAACCGAGAGGAATAAGGAGATAACTGTACGTGGTGAGGATGACAGTAGGGACCCAGGAGCGCGCAGTAATTTTGTTTTTTTCGGGATGGAGAAGGGTATCAACTGGGTTGTGCGGGACCCGTGGCCCGTCTAGCCCAGGCTTTTATTTCATTTGTTTAGCACTTGACCAGCCCAGTTTGTTTTTTCCTTTCTAAGAATTGGTAGCCAGCTATTTTGTTTTTTGCAGAATAACCAACGTAGGCCTACTTGCTTTTCTACGCCCTGCTGGGTCGAAAATCTTTCAAGACGAGGAGGGATGCATTTTGCCCAGAAAATGGGCTATGAGTAATAAGAAATGCGCTATAAGTAATAATAAATGGGTTGTAAAATGAAAAAATACAGCAAACATACAATTAGTTCCAAAATACTGTTTTCTTTCGGATTTTGATATTTTAAATTTCATTGTTTTTGTGCGGGTAAAATTTCATTGAATTTAAATTAAGGTATATTTAGATTTAAAATTAGTTTGAATCTGGCTAGAAATTTCGGGCTGTATGCTGTTTGGGACAGATTTGGAGGCTGACTTGTGGGTCTACTAGGTTGACGTGTACTTTAGCTTTGTCAACTTAGTCCACAAACGATTCTAGCAGCAGTGACCGTTGGATGTTAATCCAACGGCCGTGCTGCTTCTTCAATATCTGATCTTCTTGCTCCACCCACCCAAACCAGCTCCGGTGGGACTGCCTGCTCCCGCCTCCCTTGGCCGGCTGTGCTGCCGCACAGGCCGCACCGCCCCCCTACTACATTGCTAGCCATGCCATTCCTCTACTCACTCACACCTCCTGTTATTTTCTGGCGACGGCAACCGGACCAATAAACCATCATACTCCCCACTGCGTGGGCAACCATTGCCGAGTCTTCAACGGCTCTGTGTCGTTCCCTTCCTAGGCCTCGCCGTCGTCCACCGCCATGGTGCTCTCGACGCGGCCTGGTCAACTTGGTCAATGAATGACATCCATCGGCCGTGGACTGTACGCGCAAAATAATGATTCCTCCACCTGACAGCTGGGACCCATCGGAAGGGCCTCTGTATTTCACGAAAAAAACGTTCCCCCCGCTGACATGTCGGACCCACCAGCTATATCTTCGCACGCAAGGAAGTGCCTCCTTATTACGGACAAAAAAAATGAATATGCCCTGCTAGCTGGGACCCACCATGGTGGGAGGATGACTTGTGGGCCAACAAAGTTGATGGGGACGGAGGGCTTTGTCAACTTAGTCGATATGAACGATTCTAGCTCCAGTGATTGTACGATGTCCATCCAACGGCTGTAGTGCTTCTTGAACCTCTGCTCTTCTTGCTCCAGCTGCCCAAAGCAGCGCCGGTCATGCCGCATGCTCCTGCCTCCCGTGGCCGGCTGTGCTGCCGCGGAGGCCTCACCGCCCCCTACTATTCCCACCGCTGGCCAGGCCCTGCGGTGACGGCAGCCTCACACCGCAACCGAACCAGTGAACCCTCATACTCCTCTCCGCACGGGCTTCCACTGCCCGCGTCTTCCTCGGCTCCGCGTCGTCCCCTTCCTAGGCCTCGTCGTCGTCCACCGCCGTGGTGCTCTCCGTGCGGCGTGGTCAACGTGGTCAAGGAACGAGTTCCATCCGAAGAGTACTGTACGTGGAGAGGCTGACAGCTGGGTCCACGGACACAGCCCAGTTTTTTGTGATTTGCCAAGTAAGTCGCTTTGTCAGGCCTGTTGGGCTGCCAATCATTCAAGACGAGGAGAGCTTTCATTCGGCTAGCCGTAAAAATGGCCCATCAGTAATGAGAAATGGGTTGTACATTTTTAAAACACATCAAACCTGCAATTAGTTTGAAATATCTTTTTTTTTCATTTCAAGATTTTAAATTACATTAATTTTTATGCGTGGAGAATTTGTTGGATTTTATAATGATATACATTTATTTTTAAAATCAGTTTGAATGTGAGTGGAAATTTTGGGATTAAAAACAGTACGTACCGCACCGAAATATGCAAAATTTCGTATAATTTTTTAACCATGGCCACAATTTGGGATGTAATGCTAACAAAAAGAATATGGGCTCCAAAAAAACCTTAAGAATTAGCAAATGGGCTGAAAATTATTAGAAATAATGGCAGATGGGCTGTGTGCTGTTTTCCATAGATTTGAGGCTTTCCTAAAAAAAGGTTGACACGCAAGCAGTGACTATTGGATGTCCATCCAACAGCCGTCGTGCTTCTTCAATCTCTGCTCCTCCTGCTCCAGCCGCTGAAACAAGCGCCAACGGGACTGCCTGCTCCCTCCTCCCCGCGGCTGGCTGTGCTGCCGCGCAGACCTCACCGCCCCACCATACTCCCATCATTGGCCTAGCCATCCCTCTACTCACCCACACCTCCTGTTATTCTCCGGCGACAGCAGACGAACCAGTAAACCCTCGTACAGTCGTATTCCCCTTCGCGTGGGAAACAACTGTCGAGTCTTCCCTGCCTCTGTGTCATTCCCTTCCTAGGCCTCGCCATCGTCCACCGCCCTGGTGCTCTTGGCGCGGTCTGGTCAACATGGTCAACGACCGACATACATCTGAAGTGGACTGTACATGGAGAGGCCGACAGCTGGGTCCACGGCCGCACGCAAAGAAATGCCTCCTTATTACGCGCAAAATAATGATTCCTCCAACTGACATCAGGGACCCACTGAAAGGTCCTCTGTATATCACGAAAAAAAGTTACCGCCACTGACAGCTCAGACGCACCAGCTATATCTTCGCATGCAAGGAAGTGCCTCCTTATTACGCACAAAAAAATGAATACTCCCCCTGTTAGCTGGGACCCAGTATAGTGGCAGGCTGACTTGTGGGCCTACTAAGTTAACGGGGACAGAGGGCTTTGTCAACCTAGTCAATATGCACGATTCTAGCTCCAGTGACCGTACGATGTCCATCCAACGGTCGTAGTGATTCTTCAACCTCTAGTCTTCTTGCTCCAGCCACCCAAACCAGCGCCGGTCGTGCCTCGTGCTCCTGCCTCTCTCGTGGCCGGCTATGATGTGGCGGAGGCCTCACCGCCCCCTACTACTCTCATCGCTGGCCAGGCCATCCCTCTACTCACTCACACCCCCTATTACTCTGCGGCGACGGCAGCCTCACACCGCCGCGAACCAGTGCCCTCGTACTCCTCTACGCGTGGGCATCCACTGCCGCATCTTCCCCAGCTCCGCATCGTCCCCTTCCTAGGCCTCGCCGTCCTCCACCGCCCTGGTGGTCTCGGCACGGCGTGGTCAATGTGGTCAAGGAATGGCTTCCATCGGACGTGGACTGTACGTGGAGAGGCTGACAGCTGGGTCCACGGCCGCAGCAAGGAAGTGCCTCCTTATTACGTGCAATATAATTATTCCTCCACCTGACAGCCGGGACCCACCGGACGGGCCACCGTATTTTGCCCCCTGACTGCTGAGACCCACCAGCTACATCTTCGCACGCAAGGAAGTGCCTGACAGTCGGGACCCACCTAGTCGAAGCGTACATAGCGTTGTCATTCTGATCGCGAACGTGTATGTACATATATACTGGTGGATGTAGAGGCGCGCATGTGTCGTAGTAGAGGCGGCCAGGGTGCAAGAAAGAAAATACAGCCACGTATGTGTACATACGGGCGGGGTCTCGAATGCCTACTCGCAGATACGTACGGCGAGGGCTCGTTGACATGGCTGGGTCGGAACGGAGAAACAACATCGTCATCATGTTCATGGGGAGGCAACGGAATGCGTCATGTTCATGGGGAGGCAACGGAATGCGTCGTGATCATGGGGAGGTAACGGAATGCATCGTGTTCATCGGGAGGCAACGGAACACGTCGGAGCCAACCGGCTGGGTCAGAACGGAATGCGTGGCCGTGTTCATCGGGAGGGCTTGGACGGAACAGGCGATGGAAACGAGGCCTGGCGTACCGCACAACGGAGGAAACGGACCTCTTATGTTCGGAACGGGGTCCTGTTGATCGGGAGGGGTCTAGCGTACCGCAAAACGGAGGAAACAGACCTCCTACGGTCGAAATGGGGGTCCTGTTCATCGGGAGGGGTGTGGCATACCGCAAAACGGACGAAACGGACCTCCTATGGTCAAAACGGCGGTCCTGTTCATCGGGAGGGGTGTGGCGTACCACAAGACGGGACTCCACGGGATACTGTTCATCTCCACCGTCGACCCCCTCCATCCTCCACAAGCTACTGTTCATCCATCGTCGACCTCCTCCAGCCTCCACCTGCGACTGTTCATCCACGGGCTCCTGTTCATCCAGCCTCCTATGCGCGCTACTCCACCGGCTACTGTTCAACCAGCCCTCTCCACGGGCTCCTGTTCAACCACCCCTCCACGGGCTACTGTTCATCCTGCCCTCCATGGGGTGGTCCTGTTCATCCAGCCCTCCACGGGGTCTTGTTCATCCAGCCCCAACCGGCTCGATCGATCGGGGTCCTGTTCATCCAAAGGCAACACCACGGGGTCCTGTTCATCCACCCCCACTGGGAACTGTTCATCCACCCCCCCCCCCCCCCCGCAACACTCACTATTCATCCAGAGGCAGCATCGATCGGCTTCAGTTAGCAGCGGTAGCGAAGGAATCGCTCGAGCGGGTTCAGTTAACAGCCATTGATTGATTGCTCGGGTTCAGTAACGCGTAGCCTGCAGTGCAATCGCTCGGGTTCAGTTAGAGCCCAACGCCTCGCGTGGGTTCAGTTAGAGCCAACGCCTCGCACACATGCTCGTACGTCAATGACAGAAACACGCATCGCTCGGCCCCCGACCTCCCATCGTAACCGGGAACTCCCTGAAATTTTCCTCGCCCTCGCTTCTACCACGGTTTTTTCCGTCATGGATGGCCCAAAGAATGTCATGCAGCTGCGTCTCCGGACCGCCCAGGACGAAAAGCCCATTTTATGTCATGAGTTTTTGTCATAGAAGTAGGAGCCCACCACATTTATGATGATATTGGGTTTTGTCACAATTATCGTCATAGAAGTTTCATATGTATGACATAATTTTTTTTTGTTCGGCCCAAAATATCACGGATGTGTCTTTTTTTGTAGTGAAGGTTTAGCAATTCTAGCAGTTTCATCACAGAAATAAATAACATGCCCATCAATATTATCAAACAAGAGATCTTTAACAATAGCAATATTAGGTTCAACTTTAACTTGCTCAGGAGGTGTATAAGTTTTAATATTACTTTTACGAACCATAGTTGAAGCTTTAGCATGATCTTTTATCCTAACAGGGAAAGGTGGTTTCTCAACAGAAGTAGTAGGAACGATAGGATCATTATAAGTGATAGTCTTTTCTTCAACTTTAATAGGAGCAGCTACTTTTAGTTCTATGGGAGGATGATATTTAAACCACTTCTCCTTGGGGAGATCAACATAAGTAGCAAAAGATTCATAGAAAGAAGCTACTATCTCAGAGTCATGTCCATATTTAGTGCTAAATTTACGGAAAACATCGGTATCCATAAAAGATTTAACACAATCAAACTTAGGTGTCATACCTGACTCCTTACCTTCGTCGAGGTCCCAATCTTCACAGTTGCGTTTAATTCGTTCCAATAAATCCCATTTGAATTCAATAGTCTTCATCATAAAAGAGCCAGCACAAGAAGTATCGAGCATGGTGCGATTGTTATCAGATAGCCGAGCATATAAATTTTGAATAATCATCTCTCTTGAGAGCTCATGATTGGGGCATGAATATAACATTGATTTAAGCCTCCCCCAAGCTTGAGTGATGCTTTCTCCTTCGCGAGGCCAAAAATTATATATATAATTGCGATCACGATGAACAAGATGCATAGGATAAAATTTCTGATGAAATTCCAATTTCAATCGTTTGTAGTTCCATGACCCCGTATCATCACATAGCCTATACCATGTCAATGCATCTTCCCTCAAAGATACATGGAAGACCTTCTTCTTAACAACATCTCCGAGTACACCTGCAAGCTTAAATAATCCACAAACTTCATCAACATATACTAGGTGCTCATCAGGATGCATTGTTCCATCTCCTGCAAAAGGATTAGCTAGCAGTTTTTCTAACATACCCGAAGGAAATTCAAAGCAGACATTTTCATTTTGATTTTCATTTTCAGTAGGTTTAGTAGGTTGAGGAGAAACTCTTTGCTCTCCTGGTCGGGGTGAAGATACCCCAAACAAGCCCCTCAGAGGATTACTTTCCATAGTAACAAGTGATAGTAAATTTCAGCACACTATATAAATTTTTCCTTACCAAATTCCACCTACCAAAGGCGCTTCACTCCCCGGCAACGTCACCAGAAAAGAGTCTTGATGACCCACAAGTATAGGAGATCTATCGTAGTCCTTCCGATAAGTAAGAGCGTCGATCCCAACAAGGAACAGAAGGAAATGATAAGCGGTTTCTAGCAAGGTAATTTTTGCAAGTACTGAAATAAGTGGTAACAGATAGTTTTGTGATAGGATAATTTGTAACGAGCAACAAGTAAAAAAAGTAAATAAAGTGCAGCAAGGTGGCCCAATCCTTTTTGTAGCAAAGGACAAGCCTGGACAAACTTTTATATAGAGAAAAGCGCTGTCGACGTTCTGGGAACGGGGGTCCCCAGACTTGCCTGCCTGCGGCCTGCGGCGTGGCTCAAAAGGGGGCCCAGCACGGCCCATCTTCACCAACACAAACCCAAGACCCTCACGAGGGGCCAAGCCTCGCGGGGCGGACGACGCGGAGCGTCCTCAGGCACGGCCTCGTCAGGCTGGCTTACGAGGAGGCGGAGAGATCAAGGCGGGGTACCTCACTTGGTGCCCGTGACGCAAGCCATGACGACTCAGGGCGCCAGGCGGGTGCCAGCCCGCGCAGCATCCTCCTTTCCGCTTTGGTGCAAAGGGGGCAAGTGCAGCCGCGGAGTACCGAGGCATCAGGCAAAGGATGCCATTTCGGTGCAACAAGACCAAGACCAAGAGGACTATGAGGCGGAGGTCACCGTGGAGCCCGAGACGGCGTCATCACCAGAGCTTTGCGCAGGCGAAGACTACTTTTGTCAGGATAGCTGATACTTGCTGTCCCCTTTCAAATTACCCCGCCATTGTTGGCTCCCTTCTCGCTCGATATTTGGGAAGAGGACCAGGGCCTCTATAAATAGGACCAACCACCCATGGCAAGGGGGTCGGGTTTTTGGTTGAAAGGGGAGAGTTTTCCGAGAAGCAGCCAGAGAGAGAGAAAGAGAAGGGTGACTGAACTCCTCCTAGCAGTTCATCGCCCCAGCGAAGAACAGACCCTCGCGAGGCTGTTCTTCCTTGTATTGTTCATCATCATCAGCCCAAGAGGCAATCCACCACACCACACACTGGAGTAGGGTATTACACCACAACGGTGGCCCGAACCAGTATAAACCCTGTGTCTCTTATGTTGTTCTTTTCGTAGTTTA
The DNA here is from genome assembly GCA_034509565.1 of Triticum monococcum. Lineage (NCBI taxonomy): Eukaryota > Viridiplantae > Streptophyta > Magnoliopsida > Poales > Poaceae > Triticum > Triticum monococcum. Next base: position 141,254,964 of record CM067841.1, on the reverse strand, counting down.
GATCCCAGCGTGGCGGAGGAGTGCTGGTAGGTAGGAGGCGAAATCTCCGTGCGCACCCAGTCTTCGAACCTCAAGGGTCTGCCGGAACCCGAAATCCGACATTTGGTGCGCCAGGTAGGGGTGCGGCAGAATTCGTCTTCCACCACCCCGTTCTCCTCCGACCATCACGCCCATGTCTGACGCTTGTCGGGCCCGCGCGGAGCGCCGGCCTGCCCTCGCTTCCCGCGTCGCCCAAACGGCCAATGTCGGTGGGTGTCCTCGCCGTTCCCTGTCACCTACCGTCAACGCCGCCACCGTCCCGGCGGGGGACGAGTAGCAAGCATCGTCACAGCATCCGTCCGTGCGGCAAGACGGCCGCACTGCAACTCCCTCGCTCGCCCCAGTTGGATCTTCGTCCCGCGCGCTCCGCGCGCCCATGGAGGCTCGGGCTGCACTCATTGCGGCAAATGAGCTCCTGCACTACTGTCCCATCGACGACGTCTACGAAGAATAGCTTGACCGCGTCGCCGAGCTCGTCCGCGCCACAGGGGTTCTCCTGCGCCGTCTGTTCCGCTGCACCGCACCCTGCCCCGCGTGGGCGACGAGGCTCCGGCGGCGCCCTGGCCGCCTCCTCCTCAAGAAGACGCCATGGCTCCAAGGCGCGTGGCCCCTGGGCGGAACCCGCTCCATCAGGTGCCAATGCGGCAAGAACAGAGTTGCCAAGAAGTCCCTCGCCCGCCAGAAGCCGCCCGCGTGCTCCCTGCTCCAGCACATCGTGACCGTGCTCCTGCTCCCGCGCGTCAAGACCCCGCGCTGCTCTCAGCTGCAGCGCGTGGGGACATGCAAGACCAAGCTCTCCGTCACCCAAGGCCTCCCGTGGTCACAGCAGGCTGCCGCGCCTTCACCACCGAACTACGCAGTGTCGCGTGGCCCGGCAAGTTCAAGCCAGACATGCCTCCTCGCTATGACGGCACGACCGACCCTGCGGAGTTCCTCCAGATCTACGATCTGGGCATCGAAGCCGCCAACGGAGACGAGAAGGTCATGTCGAACTGGTTTCCCATGGCGCTCAAGGATGGGGCCCGCACCTGGCTTCTGAACCTGGCTCCAGGCATGATCTCCTCCTGGGACGAGATGCGCACCCGCTTCATCGCCAACTTCCAAGGTACTCGCGACCGGCCACCCGCCGTGAGTGACATGCGCCGCATCAAGCAACAACCCGGGGAGACCCTTCAGAAGTACATCCAGCGCTTCAACAATGCACGCCTCAAGATTCCCAAGGTGACTGAGGAGGCCATCATCTCAGCCTTCTTCGACGGCGTGCGCGATGTCAAGATGAAGGAGGAGCTGGTGATGCATGAAGACCTGTGCACTTCCTTGGAGCTGTTCAACTTGGCAAATAGGTGCGCCAGGGCTGACGAAGGGCGTCTCTCCCTCCTCGAGCTGCCTGCCGCAGACCCAGAAGAGAAGAAGCTAAAGGCCAAGGATGTGAAGCGCAAGGGGGCTGCCGTGCTCGCGGCAGAACCAGACACCAAGCAAGGCAGGGATCAGCCTGAACCTTCCAAGAGCAACCAGTACTGTGTGTACCACGACCTCCACACCCACAACACCAACGAATGTCAAGAACTAGGAGCCGTGCAAGAAGGAAGGATCGGCCGTCGCCCCGACCGCGGTGACCGGGGCTATGGTTGAGGAGGAGGAAGGAACACAGGACGCTGGGAAGACCATGGCCCGCGCCAGGGGTGGCACGATCAACCTCGCGAGGATCGCTGGCAAGACCCGCCTCGCGAGGGAGGCTGGAGGGATCAGCCTCGTGAGGATCGCCCGCAAGGCAACGCAGGCCTCTCACTGCTGCCGCCGCAGCCAAGGAGAAACGAGGACGGCCACCAGGACGAGGAGGCTGGGGGCTTCCAGGAGCCGCGCGCAATCGCCTGCATCCTGGGCGGGGCACAAGCCCCAGCCTCTCAACGCATCTTCAAGTTGTTCACCCGCGAAGTGAACGCAGTCCTCCCCAAGCTCGAAGCCACGCGCCCTCTCAGGTGGTCGGCGTGCGCCATCACGTTCAGCTCAGCAGATCAACTCAAGTGTGCGGCTACAGCCGGAGTCCTCCCGATGCTTTGTTCCCCAATCATCAGCAACGTAGTGGTCACCAAGACCCTCATCGATGGCGGGGCAGGGCTCAACGTCCTGTCCGTGGAAACATTCAACAACCTCCAAGTGCCCTATAGCCAGCTTCAGCCAACCAAGCCTTTCTCCGGTATCACCAACGGCTCCACGGTCCCGATTGGGCAGGTCCGCCTCCCTATCACCTTCGGGGCACGCGACAACTACCGCACCGAGCTCATCGACTTCGACGTCGCTCACATTCGCCTGCCGTACAACGCCATCCTTGGGTACCCAGCGCTGGCCAAGTTCATGGTCGTAACTCACCATGGCTACAACATCCTCAAGATGCCAGGAAGCGGCGGCGTCATCACGGTGCCCTGTGAAGAGAAGGATCCAGTGTGTTCCCTGGAACGAGCCTTTCAGGCCGCATCACTTGAAGACCCGGGTCATGGACACAGGAGGCTTCCCGAGACCGCCCCCAAGATGAAGAAGACATCATCCGGCCCGGCCCCTCAGGAGGCAGGCCCCTCTGGGCCCGTGCCTGCCCAGGGGGAACCTCCTTCCATCGCACAGGAAAGCGCACCCGGCGCCCTCCTCAGGCAGGGCTCAGGGGCTCTCCCCTGGAGGGCCACCGAGCTAGCTAGGGTCACGAGGGAGGCGCTTGGGCACCACATGGAGGCGTGTTTCAAAGCACGTTTCCCTCAAGAAGGAGCAAGGCAAGGAGATACAGACCCTCAGGGGCTCGTCAGCAAGGCCATTCAGGAGCTATAGGAGTCAAGAGTCATGAAAGGCGGCCGCCGCCTACCAGAAGTGGCTCCCCATCCAGGCAAGGATGGCGGGCTGCGCGTCTGCATCGACATACCAGGGCTCAACCGAGTCGCCTCCCTGGAGCGCTTCTGGCCCTCACAGGTGGGGCGCTGCGGAGGTCCGCCCCACAGCTACGTTCACATGCCTTACGGCTTGCTGAGCGCGGCTGACGTGTACCAGCGCCTCATGAGGGGCATCTCGGAGGCACAAGAGGCCAGGCGTTCCGCAGCCCTGGCGGAGATGGAGATGGCTCGCGAGGAGCCACCAGAGCCTCCAGAGCCTCCCGAGGCCCCTGGGCCTGGGGGCTCATGAGGATCGGCTTCCGCAGCCCACCGAGTCTACTACACCAACACCCCTTCGTCCTCAATGTCATCAGGTGACATCTTTCAAGTTTCACTTCCAGCTGGGAGCGCCCCCAGGGCTGCATTATTCCCACGCCGCGTGGGTCCATCCCTGCGGCGTGTATCCCTTTTATTTCGTGTTGTTAGCTTACCTTGTTGGGGGCACCCCTCGGGCTGCATGACCCCCCCAAGCCGCTCGGGCCAGGCCCAGCGGCACGTATCCCATTTGCGTTTATTTCCGATTATGTGTTAGAACCATCATGCTTGCTTATTTGATGCCGGTCACTGGCACCTCTTCTTCTCCATAATGACCACTTGCATGTTAAAGGGGGGGGGGGGGGTACCTGAGCATCGCGACTCAGGGCTCTTACTGGCTCTCCAGCCCTCACCCTCTGGCCTTGACCACGGCATCGCGACCTGGCATACCAGCGATGGCTGAGACCAGCTCAAGGGCCAGGACCCGAGGACGTAGAGTGCAAGCATCTAACCAAATTTGCAGGGACACATCACAAGATAAGGCCCAGTGCCAGGCGCAACCCGCCTAGAGGTAGGGCCCCGTGAGTCCCGCGCTGGCTCACGAGTGACCACATACACCTCGCCAGGCCCTACCGTGCCAGCCACGTTTCAGGGCGGGGCTGTACATGCCCCGGGGCTCCTCCCGGAGGGGGCCCCCTCCCACGTACCAGTGGAAGCACCATGCTTCGCGCTGGCTGACGACACTGCCGAGGAGCGGCTATGCCCGTACACATACGGAAGCGCTATGCTCCGCGCTGGTGATAAACAACTGAGGGTGGCCCCGGGCCACATCAACCTCAGGGAGCCCAGAGCTCAGTGTCTAGCCTCGTCGTAACTCGTCCCCTCGGGAGTGCCGCGCGAGGGGGCTGGGCACGGGGGCTGCGCCTAGGTCACGCCCAGACGCACGCCGCCCAGCCAGGTCCCCCCTCGGCTTGGTTCATCGCGTGCCTCTCCCCGAGCGGAGCCAAGGTATGAAGGCCATTTGGGCGTCAAGGGGGATTCCTGAGCATCACGACTCAGGAGCCTAACCTGTCACGTAGCCCCTCACTCCTTGGTCCCGTCTTGGTTTCCGGTCGGGACTATTGCTGGGTGAGGTACGCGCGGGGCCGGGCTCTGCAGACGTAGAACGGTGGATCCACCCACGTCATACCTCCCTACTTGCTGTTCGTGCGCCAAGGGGGACTCCTGAGCATCGCGACTCAGGAGCCTAACTTGTCACGTAGCCCCTCACTCCTTGGTCCCGTCCTGGTTTCCAGCCGGGACTATTGCTGGGTGAGGTACGCGCGGGGCCGGGCTCTGCCGGCGTAGAACATAAGCAAGTAGGAAGGAAAAGCGAAAATTTCAAAGGAATTCGAAAGCAAATATTACAGTCCGCACTGTTATCCCAATACCAAATGCAAGTTTAAACGCCTCCCCGAAGCATGATACATGTGCAGGAATTAAAAGCAGGGCAGGAGCCACGACAGAGTCACTTGTCGGCGGGGGAGCAGCGTGGAGTGGGTTCGCCTCACGGAGCAGCGGGGTCGGCAGCGCCTTGCTCCGACTTGATGCTGAAGGCCCGGAACTTCCCCAGCAGAGCCTCTGCGCGACCCTTCACAGCCTCAGGAGCGGCAGCGGCACGCTCACCGCTCACTGGCTCCAGCAGGCTGTTGAGGTCGACACCGGGATTGCGAAGGTAGATGTGGGTAAGGACCCGCGTCAGTGCTGCAGAAGATAGGATACGCGCCTCAGCCTCGGCCGTGGGGCCAAGGCCAAGGGCGACATCTTCAAGAGCATGAACCAGGAAGGGAAGCAGCTTGGCGGGGCCGTCCTCGGCGCCAGCCAGCGGGCTCTCCAGGCCACTGTCGTAAAGCGTCCTCAGCGGGGAGCGAGCCTTCGCCTCCAACTCCATGCAGGCCACGCGGTCCTCGGCAAGAACACGGGCCTTGTCGTCCAGCTCGGCCTTCCTCGCCCCCAACTCCTGCTCCAGCGCGCCTAGGCGGTTGCGGCGCTTCTTGAGCTTGGCCTCCCGGCCCTCGACAGCCACCTCGCGAGCGTTCACGCCTTCTTCCTACTCTTGGCGAAGGCGGACCTCTTTCGCGAGCTGATCCTGCAGGCCTTCCAGCTCGTCCTCCAGCGCCTTGCAGCGACCACGTACATCGACCGCCTCTCCCAGGGCTGCATCATGAGCAGCCTTGGCCTCAAGGATGGCCTGCTTTTCCTCATCGCAAGCCGTCGAGGCCTGGACCAGCGCCGCCCAAATCGAAGCATCGGAGCGAACCCATCCAGAAGCCAGCTCCAAGCGCCTGGCCACCAAGCGAGGGTCGGCGCCAAGAAGATCCTGCCGCAGTTGGTCCAGCTCAGCAATAGCACGATCCAGAACGGCAGAAGGAGTCGGAGAGATAGCAGCCGGTGGAGTAGGAGGAGAAGGCGGCAGCGCGGCCACAACATCCTGAGGCGGAGTCTGCCGCGCCCCGACAGCTGTAGTGGCGGCGGCAGGCAAGAGCACCTCGGGAGCCACTTGGGCCGTGGGGGTTGAGCTCGCCCTAGCCGGCTCAGCCAGGCCTCGCGAGGGCGACCGGGCAGGGGAAGCATGTGCGTCAGGAGAAGCCTGTGCGTCGTGGTCACCCTCCTTCGTGGGCAGAGGCGCTGCCATGGACGGAACCTCGGGAGCTCCCTCCGGCTTCTTTGATGCGGGCGCCCGCCTATCCAAGAGTTGCGGACGTCAAGCCCCGGAAGCAGAGCAAGAAATAAAGGCAAGAATCGAACGCTCACGGGTCGTCACCAGTGAGCTCAAGCGGCCTCCGGCCAAATTTGAAGCCTGAAAGCCGGCTGGAAGGATCAACCTCGGGAAGCTTGGAAGCGGAAGGTGCGTCCGCGGCCCTCCTCGGGGCCGGGGCACACCCGCGGGAGATCGGCCCGGTCCTGTCCTTCTTCGGGATCGGGGGCGAGCTCCCGCCATCCTGCTCGTCGCTGTCCATGTCGTTGTCTTCGTCGTCATCCTCGTCGTCATCGCTCGGAGAGAGGCGGAGAATGAGGGACCTGCGCCGGGGGAGGGGAGCCCTCGACCCTCCATCAGTCGCCTCGCACTCAGGCCCTTTTCCCCGCTCCCCTCCTTCCTCCTCTTTGCTGAAGTCGTCGGAGGGCACGTCCACCAGTTCCTCGGGAGTTTCCATGGGCACGGGCCCATCCCCATTGACAACAGGCATGGACTCCACTACCTGCTCCCAGTCGTCACGGAGGAACAAGGGCGTAGGAGCGCCCGCCAACCTCGCCACATTGCCCCCGACCAGAGATTGGAGAACCGCAGCCAGGTCTTCGTCGGCCAAGGCCGCGGGGCTCGGACGGGGCCTCCACATTGGAAGTGAGTACTGCCAAAGCGGAGCCAGCTGGTGCTCTAGGAACTCCCTCAGCAGCGACGCGCCGGTCAGCTTCACCGCCGCCATGTCAGTCGGCCTCAGATCCGCGTCCATCTTCTCCAACACCATCTTCGCGCGGGGATCCGTGAGCTCCGCTCGACCCCAATCGCTGGAGCTCGTGGGCTGCTCCGTGGGCAAGATCAGCCGAGGGTGGATGCGCCCAGCATCCACCAAGATCCACTTGCTCCTGAAGCCCTCAATCCTCTTCCCAGGGTTCGAGATGGCAATGGCGCCACCGTACGCGATGAAGCTCGCGCACGCGGGAGCAGGACGACGAGAGGTCCGGAGGTAGAAGTAGTGGCGCAGCAAGGCCACTGAGGGCTGCACCCCAACGTGGGCGTCGCAATAATAAGCAAGGATTGCCAGGAGAAGGACGGAGTTGGGATGGAGATGCAGAGCCTGTATCTTGTAATGGCGGAGGACAGAGAAGAAGTACTAGGAGAAGGGAGGCACCAGGCCAGCAACAATGGCACTTACAAAGAGCGGATAGAAGGTGCTCCTTTGACCCTCAGGGGTGGCGGAGCCGGCCTTGAACACCTTCGCCCCGTCGATGCCCCGCGCCGTCGCCATCCGGTGCAACCGGGCAAGGCTCACCTCCGACACGTTCGGTGAGTCCAGGGCAGACGAGTACCAAGCCGCGGCCGGGGGCTGACGAGGCGCCATGGCTTCCTAGGTTGCATGGTCAGAGCAGATCGGGAAATTTCATCGGAAGGAAGGAGAGGCGCAAGAAAGGGGATCTGAGCAGCAACCGGGGAAAGCAAGAAGCAGGGCCTAGGCGGATGCCACTCGTTTATCAACTCACGTGGCTGCTAAGGTGCCCACGTCCAGTCAACCGCCACGCGGCGCCCAAGGCCGCAGGCTGTTAGGGCCCACGGTGCTTCGCTCTTGCCCTTCCGCCACCCTGCACGGCCAAGTCCGGGCACGCCTTGGGCCTGGGGGCTACTGTCGGCATTCTGGGAATGGGGGTCCCCAGACTTGCCTGCCTGTGGCGTGGCTCAAAAGGGGGCCCAGCACGTCCCATCTTCACCAACACAAACCCAAGACCCTCACGAGGGGCCAAGCCTCACGGGGTGGACGATGCGGAGCTTCCTCAGGCACGGCCTCGTCGGGCTGGCTCACGAGGAGGCGGAGAGATCAAGGCGGGGTACCTCACGAGGTGCCCGTGACGCAAGCCATGACGACTCAGGGCGCCATGCGGGTGCCAGCCCGCGCAGCGTCCTCCTTTCCTCTTTGGTGCAAAGGGGGCAAGCGAAGCCGCGGAGTATCGAGGCATCAAGCAAAGGTTGCCATTTCGGTGCAACAAGACCAAGACCAGGAGGACTATGAGATGGAGGTCACCGTGGAGCCCGAGAGGGCGTCATCACCAGAGCTTTGCGCAGGCGAAGACTACTTTCGTCAGGATAGCTGATACTTGATGTCCCCCTTCAAATTAGCCCACCATTGTTGGCTCCCTTCCCGCTCAATATTTGGGAAGAGGACCAGTGCCTCTATAAATAGGACCAGCCACCCACAGCAAGGGGGGTCGGGTTTTTGGTTGAAAGGGGAGAGTTTCCGAGAAGCAGCCAGAGAGAGAGAAAGAGAAGGGTGACTGAACTCCTCCCAGCAGTTCATCGCCCCAGCCAAGAACAGACCCTCGCGAGGCTGTTCTTCCTTGTATTGTTCATCATCATCAGCCCAAGAGGCAATCCACCACAGCACACACTGGTGTAGGGCATTACACCACAATGGTGGCCCGAACCAGTATAAACCCTGTGTCTCTTGTGTTGTTCTTTCCGTAGTTTAGATCCCAGCGTGGCGGAGGAGTGCATGTAGGTAGGAGGCGAAATCTTCGCGCGCACCCCAGTGTTCGAACCTCAAGGGTCTGCCGGAACCCGAAATCCGACAAGCGCTCCCGAGGACACATGGGAATATCATCAAGCTAATTTTCATCACGCTCATATGATTCGCGTTCGGTACTTTGATAATTTGGTATGTGGGAGGACCGGTGCTTGGGTACTATCCTTACCTGGACAAGCATCCCACTTATGATTAACCTCTATTCCAAGCATCCGCAACTACAACAAAAGTATTAAGGTAAACCTAACCATAGCATGAAACATATGGATCCAAATCAGCCCTGTATGAAGCAACTCATAAACTAGGGTTTAAGCTTCTGTCACTCTAGCAACCCATCATCTACTTATTACTTCCCAATGCCTTCCTCTAGGCCCAAATAATGGTGAAGTGTTATGTAGTCGACGTTCAGATAACACCACTAGAGGTGAGACAACATACATCTCATCAAAATATCGAACGAATACCAAATTCACATGACTACTAATAGCAAGACTTCTCCCATGTCCTCAGGAACAAACGTAACTACTCACAAAGCATATTCATGTTCATAATCAGAGGGGTATTAATATGCATATAGGATCTGAACATATGGTCTTCCACCAAATAAACCAACTAGCATCAACTACAAGGAGTAATTAACACTAGTACGAACCCACGGGTACCAATCCCAGACTTAGAGACAAGAATTGGATACAAGAGATGAACTAGGGTTTTGAGAGGAGATGGTGCCGGTGAAGATGTTGATGGAGATTGCCCTCTCCCGATGAGAGGAGCATTGGTGATGACGATGGCGATGATTTCCCCCTCCCGGAGGGAAGTTTCCTCGGTAGAACAGCTCCGCCAGAGCCCTAGATTGGTTCCACCAAGGTTCCGCCTCTTGGCGGCGGAGTTTCGTCCGAGAAGATGGCTTATGATTTTTTCTCATCGAAAGACCGCATATAGCAGAAGATGGTGATTGGAGGGCCACCAGAGGGCCCACAACATAGGGGGGGCGCGCCTAGGGGGGTTGGGTGCGCCCCCACCCTCGTGATAAGGGTGTGGCCCCCTGGTGAACTTCTTGCGCTCAATATTTATTATATATTCTCAAATTGACTTCCGTGAAGTTTCAAGACTTTTGGAGCTGTGCAGAATAGGTCTCTAATAATCGCTCCTTTTCCATCCCATAATCCCAGCTGTCGGCATTCTCCCTCTTTATGGAAACCTTGTAAAATAAGAGAGAATAGGCATAAGTATTGTGGCATAATGTGTAATAATAGCCCATAATGCAATAAATATCGATATAAAAGCATGATGCAAAATGGATGTATCAATGGTGTCATGTGAACGTTGAGTACATGACACTTCACCATATTTGGGCCTAAGGGAATGCATTGTGGAGTAGCAATTAGATGGTGGGTTGCGAGAGTGACAGAAGCTTAAACCATAGTTTCTGCGCTATTTCGTAAGGGACCGATTGGATCCAAAAGTTTAATGTTATGGTTAGAATTTATTCTTAATACTTTTCTCATAGTTGCGGATGCTTGTGGGAGGGTTAATCATAACTAGGAGGTTTGTTCAAGTAAGAACAACACCTAAGCACCGGTCCACCCACATATCAAATTATTGAAGTAGCAAACACGAATTAAACCAACATGATGAAAGTGACTAGATGAAATTCCCGTGTACCCTCAAGAATGCTTTGCTTATCATAAGAGACCATTTTGGCCTATCCTTTGCCTCAAAAGGATTGGGCTACCTTGATGCACTTTTGTTACTATTATCGTTACTTGGTCGTTACAAAATTATCTTGCTATCAAACTACTCGCTACTTACAATTTCAGCACTTGCAGACAATACCTTATTGAAAACCACTTGTCATTTCCTTCTGCTCCTCGTTGGGTTCGACACTCTTACTTATCGAAAATAGCTACAATAGATCCCCTATACTTGTGGGTCATTAGGAAATGAGAGTCCGCGGGGCTAGCCGGGGTGACAGCCTCCTGGCCATGCCCACTTGACGCGGACCTCGAGAATTCGAATCCGAAGTCTGAGGGAGAGTACGACACTTTAGGGACAAGGGGAGAACGATTTGACTTCGGGTTTGCCGATGACGTAGTCCCCTCCAGATCTCTGGTAGCAGGTTCCATAATTGCTGGGAGTCCGGCGGGCTCTATACTCCCGTCTTCATACCTGGTAGTCTGCTCTGGATCTAAGGAAAGAGCAGCGGTCGGGGCCATGAACCCTTCAAAGATCAAGTCTCCTCGGATATCAGCGACATAGTTCTGATTTCCGAAACTGATCAGATTACCAGGGGCGTAGCTGCCGATCTGCTCAAGGTGGCCAGTCGAGTTGGCACGCAGTGCGAAGCCGCCAAATACGAAAATTTGGCCTGGGAGGAAAGTCCCCCCTCCCCCCCGAGACGACATCGTCGTGGATGATCAAACGAGCCATCGAACCTTCTATCAACAACACAGAGGAACTCTCAATGAAAGCACCAATGTCAGTGTCAAAACCGGCCGATCTCGGGTAGGGGGTCCCGAACTGTGCGTTTGAGGATCGATGGTAAGAGGAGGCAGGGGACACGATGTTTACCCAGGTTCGGGCCCTCTTAATGGAGGTAATACTCTACTTCTTGCTTGATTGACTTTGATGAGTATAGGGGTGATAACCCACAAGTATAGGGGATCGCAACAGTTTTCGAGGGTAGAGTATTCCACCCATATTTATTGATTCGACATAAGGGGAGCCAAAGAATATTCTCAAGTATTAGCAGTTGAGTTGTCAATTCAACCACATGTGAAAGACTTAATATCTGTAGCAAAGTATTTAGTAGCAAAGTAGTATGGAAATAACGGTAACGGTGGCAAAAGTAACAGTAGCAGTTTTGTAATGATTGGAATAGTGGCAACGGAAAAGTAACTAAGCAAATAACAATATGTGAAAAGCTCGTAGGCATTGGATGAGTGATGGATAATTATGTCGGATGCGATTCCTCATGCAACGGTCATAACATAGGGTGACACACAACTAGCTCCAGTTCATCAATGTAATGTAGGCATGTATTCCGAATATAGTCATACGTGCTTATGGAAAAGAACTTGCATGCCATCTTTTTTCCTACCCTCCCGTGGCAGCGGGGTCCTATTGGAAACTAAGGGATATTAAGGCCTCCTTTTAATAGAGTACCGGACCAAAGCATTAACACTTAGTGAATACATGAACTCCTCAAACTACGGTCATCACCGGGAGTGGTCCCGATTGTTGTCACTTCGGGGTTGCCGGATCATAACACATACAAGAACTCACATATATTCATGAAAACATTATAGTTCAGATCTAAAATCATGGCACTCGGGCCCTAGTGACAAGGTTTAAGCATAGCAAAATTATAGTAACATCAATCTTAGAACATAATGGATTGTAGGGATCAAACCCTAACAAAACTAACTCGATTACATGGTAAATCTCATCCAACCCATCACCATCCAGCAAGCCTATGATGAGATTACTCATGCACGGCGGTGAGCATCATGAAATTGGTGATGTAGGATGGTTGATGATGACGATGGTGACGGAGTCCCCTCTCGGAAGCCCCGAACGGACTCTAGATCAGCCCTCCCGAGGAAGATTACGGCTTGGTGGCGGCTCCGTATCATAAAACACGATGAATCCTTCTCTCTCATTTTTTCTCCCCGAAAATGAATATATGGAGTTGGGGTTCAGGTCAGTGGAGTCCCAGGGGGCCCACGAGGCAGGGGCGCGCCCCAGGGGGGCGCCCTGGACCCTTGTGGACAGGGTGTGGGCCCCCTAATGCTGATTCTTTCGCCAATATTTTTCATTAATTCCAAAACGTGACTCCATGGATTTTCAGGTCATTCTGATAACCTTTATTTCTGCACAAAAATAACACCATGACAGTTCTGCTGAAAACAGTGTCAGTCCGGGTTAGTTCCATTCAAATCGTGCAAGTTAGAGTTCAAAACAAGGGCAAAAGTGTTTGGAAAAGTAGAGACGTTGGAGACGTATCAACTCCCCCAAGCTTAAACCATTGATTGTCCTCAAGCAATTCAGTTGACAAACTGAAAGTGATAAAGAAAAAGTTTTACAAACTCTGCTTGATCTTGTTGTTGCAAATATGTATCGCCAGCATTCAAGTTTTCAGCAAAGATTATGAACTAACCATATTCATAATAACATTTAGGTCTCACGTTTACTCATATCAATGTCATAATCAACTAGCAAACAGTATTAATAAATCTCGGATGACAACACTTTCTCAAAACAGTCATGACATGATATAACAAGATGGTATCTCACTAGCCCTTTATGAGACAGCAAAACATAAATGCAGAGCACCCCTGAAGATCAAGGACTGACTAGACATTGTAATTCATGGTAAAAGAGATCCAATCACAATCATACTCATTGTAAATTAATAGCAATGCATGCAAATGACAGTGGTGCTCTCCAACTGGTGCTTTTTAATAAGAGGATGACGACGCAACATAAAAGTAAATAGACAGGCCCTTCGTAGAGGGAAGCAGGGATTTGTAGAGGTGCCAGAGCTCGAGTCTTGAAATAGAGATAAATAATATTTTGAGTGGCATACTTTCATTGTCCAGATAACAACCAAGAGATCTCGATATCTTCCATGCTACACACATTATAGGCGGTTCCCAAACAGAATGGTGAAGTTTATACTCCCCCCCCCACCAACAAACATCAATCCATGGCTTGGCCGAAACAACGGGTGCCATCCAACTAACAATAATCCTGGAGGAGTTTTGTTTGCAATTATTTTGATTTGATTTGAGCATGGGACTGGGCATACCAGTTACCGGCCATTTTCTCGTGAGTGATGAGCGGAGTCCAGTCATCGTGAGAATAACCCACCTAGCATGGAAGATATAGACAGCCTTAGTCATACATGAGCTATTCGAGCATACAAAACAGAATTTCATTTGAAGGTTTAGAGTTTGGCACATACAAATTTACATGGAACGGTAGGTAAATACCGCATATAGGAAGGTATGGTGGACTCATATGGGATAACTTTGGGGTTTATGGAAGTGGATGCACAAGCAGTATTCCCACTTAGTACAAGTGAAGGCTAGAAAGAGACTGGGAAGCGACCAACTAGGGAGCGATAATAGTCATAAACATGCATTAAGATTATTCAACAATGAGTGCAAGCATGAGTAGGATATAAATCACCGTGAACATAAATATCGTGGAGGCTATGTTGATTTTGTTTCAACTACATGCGTGAACATGTGCCAAGTGAAGCCACTCGAATCGTTCAAAGGAGGATACCACCCTATCATACAACACCACAACCATTTTAATAGCATGTTGGCACGCAAGGTAAACCATTATAAAATCCTAGCTAATTAAGCATGGCATGAGCAACTATAATCTCTAATTGTCATGTAAACATGTTTCATTCATAATAGGCTGAATCAGGAACGATGAACTAATCATATTGACAAAAACAAGATAGGTTGAGTTCATACCAGCTTCTCTCATCTCACTCAGTCCATCATATATCGTCATTATTGCCTTTCACTCACACGACCGAACGGTGTGGATAATAATAATAGTGCATGTGCATTAGACTAAGTTGGAATCTTCAAGCGTTTAATACAAGGAAGAAGACAAGGTGATATGGGCTCTTGGTTAAATCAACAATAATGCATATGAGAGCCACTCAACATTTTTCATCATGGTCTTCTGCTCTCGACCCCCAAAGAATAAGAAAATAAATAAAATGATTTACACAGGAAAGCTCCCAACAAGCAATAGAAGAATGATAAATATTTTTGGGTTTTCTTTTAATTACTACTACTACAGGCATGGAAAGTAAACTAGCTAAAAGCTACAACCATTTTTTTGGTTTTTCTTAAGGTTTTTCAAACACACAAGAATAAGGCTTTGAAAAGAAATTAAACTTGCATGGATAGTACAATGAAAAAGTATGAGCATCGACAACTAGAATGAGTGTGTGAACATGAATGTAATGTCGGGGAGAAATACGTAGTGCCCCAAGCTTAGGCTTTTGGCTTAAGTTGGTCTACGGCCATGGATCGAAGCTACTCTCTCACGTGTACTAAAGAGGGTCCTCAGGGTGCCACTGGTTGGTGATCTCCTCGGGATCCCACTGATAAACATACTATTGATAAGGGTCAAGTGGTGGCTCAGGCTCAGGCTCTGGGACTTGTGTCAGCCTCTAGTATGCATAAATGGCCTCGGGTAAGATGAGGTACATGTCTAAAAGTATGTTAAACAAAGAGGGTGCAGGCAAGGTAATAGTCTCATAGTGAGTTTTATCAAATATCAAATTATACTTAAGCATCTTCTTCTTATCTTAACAATAAATTCATGTGCTACCATACTCTTATAATCTAGAAAAATAGGGGGCAGGAACCTTTCCTCTTTCTCATAATGCCTAATAGGTATCTCAAAGTGTTTAGCAAGGTGTGAAGCAAAGATGCCTCCGAAGATGGGGCCCTTTGTACGGTTTAGACTTAATCATTTAGCAACAATAGCGCCGAAGCTGAAAGTTGTATCACGAAACAAAGCATGGCGCAAAATGACAAGACCAGGAGCACTAAGATTTCCACTGTTCCCACGACCAATTAAGCATCTACTGGCAAATATCGCAAAGTAACGTAGAACAGGAAAATGTATACTAGTGGTGGACGAGGGTGCCGGTTAAGTAGATCCGGTGCGGTGGACCATGATGGCGGTCAAGGAGATCTGGAGCGGTAGACAAGCCAGTCGCTGAAGCGGCTCCGGTGAAGTGGTGAGTTGGGAGTTGGGGGGGGGGTCCAAGGTGCGGAAGGTTGATCTAGCGGGGTGTGAGGTCCACCGCTGTGGCGGAGGACTAGATTCGGCGGCTTGCCGTGGTTGGGGGGGTCGGGGAGGGGAAGGGGAGGGGCTCTAGGGAAGAATATTGGGGGCAAAGAGGGGAAAACAATGGAGTTACCAAAGCAGCCATTTTTCGTTCATGTGGCAGGGGTAAAACAGGAATATCGCAGGGCTAAACTCTCGGGCGCGTGATATTTCGATGTGAGCGGGAAGTTTGAAAGCTTTTGCCGCCTAAAATTATAAGTATTCTGCTCTCGTACGGCCGACTATGATATCATGGCCGACAATTTGTTTGTTTTGCACGCAAAAAAATGTGCAAGTTTTGAAAAGCAATGTGTCCAACTCGAAACTTAGATTGTCCATTCAATTCAAATATGGATCATTGAGCTACTACAAGAAAATACCATCATACGGTCCAATTCAAATGAAATTCCAAATGTGTTTATCCTAAATATGATGACGAAAGCAAAAAATGTGTATGTGTATGAATAAAGTGGATGATTATAAAGTTTGAACATGCCCGTATGTGTATATCTCTAGGTTTGATATATGAATTTGAAATCACGAAATCCTGGCTTAAATTTTTTTTCCTCCGTTTAAATGAATTACAAAAGCTAATGATCGAGTCGAATTCCAAAATTCCAATCTTAGGTTTGTAATTCTGGTACATCATGGTATATCACGCATGTTCAAAAGTATCGTTATCTCATAGTACAAACTGTGAAACAAATTGATCAACCATGAGTGCACAATATCTCAATTACGCTAAAGTCCCTCAAATATAGACACATCAATCTTTATCTGAAGTCAAACCCCACCACACACACACACACACAGAGAAGTCGTTCTCTTCCCCCAAACACCAACACACGAGCACATTAACACCCCTCTCTCTTATAAAGTCTGGACCCCAACATAGGTCTCTATCACTTTGTCTCTCGGGCATGCACACATCTCTTCCTTAACTCTCTAGGTCTCCCGCTATCTCTCTTACCCAAGCACACACACTATGTAGATTGTATATTTCCCATACACACAAAACGTCGCCCCCAAACGTCTATCTCCCTAGTTATGTGGTTCTCGCGCACTCACCTCACACACCACCCCCACTTCAAACAAGCACACTTTGTCTCCTTGTGCACCACACTCCTCTTTCCATCTGTCCCACATGCGGACCCGCCCCAGCTCCTTCCCTGTATACATATATGTCGTGACTCTTTGCATAGCTCCCTAATGTATAATAGTTCTCGATTTCGCACATTGTTCTCTACACCATCTATTCTAGCTCTCTCATGAAGTCCCTATCACACAAACGATGACTCGCTTCCCTTGCGTCTCCGTTCATAGGCCAATTTGGACAACATCAACATTGTCTCCCTATCTATACGGCATTTATGGACACAAACGACCCCTCTCGCCCCCTCTCTTCCTCTCTCTCTCTCTCCGGCGCTAGCTCTCGCTTTCTCTCGCTCTCACACCCCTCTCCCACACACACACTCGATGTCTCTTCCAAATAGTCTACTCCCCCCGCCCGCACCCGTGTTATCTCGCTACTACACATGTCACACCATTCCCCCTTCCCTTATACTAGGTTTACATCATCAGTGGTCTCTCTACTCCACATACACTCTCTCCCTCTCACACACAAACGCGTGCACAAACACACACAGACGCGCACAAACACCCATTTACCTGGATCCTCTTCTCTCCTCATGTCTGCATGTGTATCTCACACACTCACTCTCTAATTATGTATATGTGTCTCCATATTACACAACACAAAGCCCCATGTACATGTCTCTCTTTATCCTCCACACACATAGACACAAAGAATCTGTTATCATTGCCTCAGCCTCTAACATATCACACACGCACACTCTCTCTCTCTCTCTCTCTCTCTCGCAAACACCCTCAACAAGGGTTTCCCCGTGAATAACTTACCATCTATTCATGAACAATCGTGGTAGTACGGCGAACACGAGACATGAAAAAGAATAAATCTTCACGTTTTTAGACCACCTAGTATGACTACTAGGACTAGAGCAAGCCAAAAAGCGCACCGCCTGTTGGGGAACGCGGTAATTTCAAAAAATTTCCTACGCACACGCAAGATCATGGTGATGCACAGCAACGAGAGGGGAGAGTGTTGTCTACGTACCAACGCAGACCGACTGCGGAAGCGATCACACAACGTAGAGGAAGTAGTCGTACGTCTTCTTCCCGATCCGACCGATCCAAGCACCGTTACTCTGGCACCTCCGAGTTCTTAGCACACGTTCAGCTCGATGACGTTCCTCGGGCTCCGATCCAGCAAAGCGTCGAGGAAGAGTTCCGTCAGCACGACGGCGTGGTGACGATCTTGATGTACTACCGACGCAGGGCTTCGCCTAAGCACTGTAACGGTATGATCGAGGTGGAATTTGGTGGCAGGGGGCACCGCACACGGCTAAGGAACGATTAACTTGTGTGTCTTGGGGTGCCCCCTGCCCCCGTATATAAAGGCCAGGGGCAGGGGGTTCGGCCGGCTAGGAGGGAGGCGCAGGGGGGAGTCCTACTCCCACCGGGAGTAGGACTCCTCCCCTCCAATCCTATTCCAACTAGGATTCTTGGGGGGGAAGGAGAAAGAGGGGTCCGGCCCACCTTTCCTAGTCCTATTAGGACTTGGGAAAGGGGGGGGCGCCGGCCAGGTGTGGGCTGCCTCTTCTCTCTTTTCCACTAAGGCCCAATAGGCCCATTTACCTCCCGGGGGGGGGGGGGTTCCGGTAACCCTCCCGGTAATCCGGAAAAATCCCGATTTCACCCGGAACGCTTCCGGTGCCCAAACATAGGCTTCCAATATATCAATCTTTACGTCTCGACCTTTTCGAGACTCCTCGTCATGTCTGTGATCTCATCCGGGACTCCGAACAACCTTCGGTACATCAAAATGCATAAACTCATAATAACTGTCATCGTAACGTTAAGCGTGCGGACCCTACGGTTCGAGAACAATGTAGACATGACCGAGACACGTCTCCGGTCAATAACCAATAGCGGGACCTGGATGCCCATATTGGCTCCTACATATTCTACGAAGATCTTTATCGGTCAGACCGCATAACAACATACGTTGTTCCCTTTGTCATCGGTATGTTACTTGCCCGAGATTCGATCGTCGGTATCCAATACCTAGTTCAATCTCATTACTGGCAAGTCTCTTTACTCGTTCCGTAATACATCCTCTCATAACTAACATCTTAGTTATTATGCTTGCAAGGCTTATGTGATGTGTATTACCGAGAGGGCCCAGAGATACCTCTCCGACAATCAGAGTGACAAATCCTAATCTCGAAATACGCCAACCCAACATCTACCATTGGAGACACCTGTAGTACTCCTTTATAATCACCCAGTTACGTTGTGACGTTTGGTAGTACCCAAAGTGTTCCTCCGGTAAACGGGAGTTGCATAATCTCATAGTTACAGGAACATGTATAAGTCATGAAAAAAGCAATAGCAACATACTAAACGATCGGGTGCTAAGCTAATGAAATGGGTCATGTCAATCAGATCATTCAACTAATGATGTGACCTCGTTAATCAAATAACAACTCTTTGTTCATGGTTAGGAAACATAACCATCTTTGATTAACGAGCTAGTCTAGTAGAGGCATACTAGTGACACTCTGTTGGTCTATGTATTCACACATGTATTATGTTTCTGGTTAATACAATTCTAGCATGAATAATAAACATTTATCATGATATAAGGAAATAAATAATAACTTTATTATTGCCTCTAGGGCATATTTCCTTCAGTCTCCCACTTGCACTAGAGTCAATAATCTAGATTACACAGTAATGATTCTAACACCCATGGAGCCTTGGTGCTGATCATGTTTTGCTCGTGGAAGAGGCTTAGTCAACGGGTCTGCAACATTCAGATCCGTATGTATCTTGCAAATCTCTATGTCTCCCACCTGGACTAAATCCCGGATGGAGTTGAAGCGTCTCTTGATGTGTTTGGTTCTTTTGTGAAATCTGGATTCCTTTGCCAAGGCAATTGCACCAGTATTGTCACAGAAGATTTTCATTGGACCCGATGCACTAGGTATGACACCTAGATCGGATATGAACTCCTTCATCCAGACTCCTTCGTTCGCTGCTTCCGAAGCAGCTATGTACTCCGCTTCACATGTAGATCCCGCTACGACGCTTTGTTTAGAACTGCACCAACTGACAGCTCCACCGTTTAAAGTAAACACGTATCCGGTTTGCGATTTAGAATCGTCCGGATCAGTGTCAAAGCTTGCATCAACGTAACCTCTTACGGTGAGCTCTTTGTCACCTCCATATACAAGAAACATATCCTTAGTCCTTTTCAGGTACTTCAGGATGTTCTTGACCGCTGTCCAGTGATCCACCCCTGGATTACTTTGGTACCTCCCTGCTAAACTTATAGCAAGGCACACATCAGGTCTGGTACACAGCATTGCATACATGATAGAGCCTATGGCTGAAGCATAGGGAACATCTTTCATTTTCTCTCTATCTTCTGCAGTGGTCGGGCATTGAGTCCGACTCAACTTCACACCTTGCAATACAGGCAAGAACCCTTTCTTTGCTTGATCCATTTTGAACTTCTTCAAAATCTTGTCAAGGTATGTGCTTTGTGAAAGTCCAATTAAGCGTTTTGATCTATCTCTATAGATCTTTATGCCTAATATGTAAGCAGCTTCCCCGAGGTCTTTCATCGAAAAACTTTTATTCAAGTATCCCTTTATGCTATCCAGAAATTCTATATCATTTCCAATGAGTAATATGTCATCCACATATAATATCAGAAATGCTACAGAGCTCCCACTCACTTTCTTGTAAATACAGGCTTCTCCAAAAGTCTGTATAAACCCAAATGCTTTGATCACACTATCAAAGCGTTTATTCCAACTCCGAGATGCTTGCACCAGTCCATAAATGGATCGCTGGAGTTTGCACACTTTGTTAGCTCCTTTTGGATCGACAAAACCTTCTGGTTGCATCATATACAACTCTTCTTCCAGAAATCCATTCAGGAATGCAGTTTTTACATCCATTTGCCAAATTTCATAATCATAAAATGCGGCAATTGCTAACATGATTCTGACAGACTTAAGCATCGCTACGGGTGAGAAAGTCTCATCGTAGTCAACTCCTTGAACTTGTCGAAAACCTTTTGCGACAAGTCGAGCTTTGTAGACAGTAACATTACCATCAGCGTCAGTCTTTTTCTTACAGATCCATTTATTCTCTATTGCTTGCCGATCATCGGGCAAGTCAACCAAAGTCCAAACTTTGTTCTCATACATGGATCCCATCTCAGATTTCATGGCTTCAAGCCACTTTGCGGAATCTGGGCTCACCATCGCTTCTTCATAGTTCGTGGGTTCATCATGATCTAGTAGCATGACTTCCAGAACAGGATTACCGTACCACTCTGGTGCGGATCTTACTCTGGTTGATCTACGAGGTACAGTAGTATCTTGATCTAAAGTTTCATGATCATCATCATTAACTTCCTCTCTTATTGGTGTAGGTCTCACAGAAATAGTTTTCTGTGATGTACTATTTCCCAATAACGGAGTAGGTACAGTTACCTCGTCAAGTTCTACTTTCCTCCCACTCACTTCTTTTGAGAGAAACTCCTTCTCAAGAAAGTTTCCGAATTTAGCAACAAAAGTCTTGCCTTCGGATCTGTGATAGAAGGTGTATCCAATAGTTTCCTTTGGATATCCTATGAAGACACACTTCTCCGATTTGGGTTCGAGCTTATCAGGTTGAAGCTTTTTCACATAAGCATCGCAGCCCCAAATTTTAAGAAACGACAACTTTGGTTTCTTGCCAAACCATAGTTCATAAGGCGTCGTCTCAACGGATTTAGATGGTGCCCTATTTAACGTGAATGCGGCCGTCTCTAAAGCATAACCCCAAAATGATAGAGGTAAATCAGTAAGAGACATCATAGATCGCACCATATCTAGTAAAGTACGATTACGACGTTCGGACACACCATTACGTTGTGGTGTTCCGGGTGGCGTGAGTTGCGAAACTATTCCACAATTTTTCAAATGTACACCAAACTCGTAACTCAAATATTCTCCTCCACGATCAGATCGTAGAAACTTTATTTTCTTGTTACGATGATTTTCAACTTCACTCTGAAATTCCTTGAACTTTTCAAATGTTTCAGACTTATGTTTCATTAAGTAGATATACCCATATCTGCTTAAATCATCTGTGAAGGTGAGAAAATAATGATATCCGCCACGAGCCTCAATATTCATCGGACCACATACATCGGTATGTATGATTTCCAATAAATCTGTTGCTCTCTCCATAGTACCGGAGAACGGTGTTTTAGTCATCTTGCCCATGAGGCACGGTTCGCAAGTACCAAGTGATTCATAATCAAGTGGTTCCAAAAGCCCATCAGCATGGAGTTTCTTCATGCGCTTTACACCGATATGACCTAAACGGCAGTGCCGCAAATAAGTTGCACTATCATTATCAACTCTGCATCTTTTGGCTTCAACATTATGAATATGTGTATTACTACTATCGAGATTCAATAAGAATAGACCACTTTTCAAGGGTGCATGACCATAAAAGATATTACTCATATAAATAGAACAACCATTATTCTCTGATTTAAATGAATAACCATCTCGCATCAAACAAGATCCAGATATAATGTTCATGCTCAACGCTGGCACCAAATAACAATTATTTAGGTCTAATATTAATCCCGAAGGTAGATGTAGAGGTAGCGTGCCGACCGCGATCACATCGACTTTGGAACCGTTTCCCACGCGCATCGTCACCTCGTCCTTTGCTAGTGTCCGCTTATTCTGTAGTCCCTGTTTCGAGTTGCAAATATTAGCAACAGAACCAGTATCAAATACCCAGGTGCTACTGCGAGCATTAGTAAGGTACACATCAATAACATGTATATCACATATACCTTTGTTCACCTTGCCATCCTTCTTATCCGCCAAATACTTGGGGCAGTTCCGCTTCCAGTGACCAGTCTGCTTGCAGTAGAAGCACTCTGTTTTAGGCTTAGGTCCAGACTTGGGTTTCTTCTCTTGAGCAGCAACTTGCTTGCCGTTCTTCTTGAAGTTCCCTTTCTTCTTCCCTTTGCCCTTTTTCTTGAAACTAGTGGTTTTGTTAACCATCAACACTTGATGCTCCTTCTTGATTTCTACCTCCGCAGCTTTCAGCATAGCGAAGAGCTCGGGAATAGTCTTGTTCATCCCTTGCATATTATAGTTCATCACAAAGCTCTTGTAGCTTGGTGGCAGTGATTGGAGAATTCTGTCAATGACGTAATCATCCGGAAGTGTAACTCCCAATTGAATCAAGTGATTATTATACCCAGACATTTTGAGTATATGCTCACTGACAGAACTGTTCTCCTCCATTTTGCAGCTATAGAACTTATTGGAGACTTCATATCTCTCAATCCGGGCATTTGCTTGAAATATTAAATTCAACTCCTGGAACATCTCATATGCTCCATGACATTCAAAACATCGTTGAAGTCCCGGTTCTAAGCCGTAAAGCATGGCACACTGAACTATTGAGTAGTCATCAGCTTTGCTCTGCCAGACGTTCATAACTTCTGGTGTTGCTCTTGCAGCAGGCCTGGCACTCAGCGGTGCTTCCAGGACGTAATTCTTCTGTGCAGCAATGAGGATAATCCTCAGGTTACGGACCCAGTCCGTGTAATTGCTACCATCATCTTTCAACTTAGCTTTCTCAAGGAACGCATTAAAATTCAACGGAACAACAGCACGAGCCATCTATCTACAATCAACATAAACAAGCAAGATACTATCAGGTACTAAGTTCATGATAATTTTTTAAGTTCAGTTAATTTACTTAAGAACTCCCACTTAGATAGACATCCCTCTAATCCTCTAAGTGATTACGTGATCCAAATCAACTAAACCATAACCGATCATCACGTGAGATGGAGTAGTTTTCAATGGTGAACATCAATATGTTGATCATATCTACTATATGATTCACGCTCGACCTTTCGGTCTCCGTGTTCCGAGGCCATATCTGTATATGCTTGGCTAGTCAAGTATAACCTGAGTATTCCGCGTGTGCAACTGTTTTGCACCCGTTGTATTTGAACGTAGAGCCTATCACACCCGATCATCACGTGGTGTCTCAGCACGAAGAACTTTTGCAACGGTGCATACTCAGGGAGAACACTTCTTGATAATTTAGTGAGAGATCATCTTATAATGCTACCGTCAATCAAAGCAAGATAAGATGCATAAAAGGATAAACATCACATGCAATCAATATAAGTGATATGATATGGCCATCATCATCTTGTGCTTTGTGATCTCCATCTCCGAAGCATCGTCATGATCATCATCGTCACCGGCGCGACACCTTGATCTCTATCGTAGCATCGTTGTCGTCTCGCCAATCTTATGCTTCCACGACTATCACTACCGCTTAGTAATAAAGTAAAGCATTACATCGCGATTGCATTGCATACAATAAAGCGACAACCATATGGCTCCTGCCAGTTGCCGATAACTCGGTTACAAAACATGATCATCTCATACAATAAAATCAGCATCATGCCTTGACCATATCACATCACAACATGCCCTGCAAAAACAAGTTAGACATCCTCTACTTTGTTGTTGCAAGTTTTACGTGGCTGCTACGGGCTTAAGTAAGAACTCATCTCACCTACGCATCAAAACCACAACGATAGTTCATCAAATAGACTCCGTTTTAACCTTCTCAAGGACCGGGCGTAGTCACACTTGGTTCAACTAAAGTTGGAGAGACAGTCTTCCGCAAGCCATCTGTGTGCATAGCACGTCGAGGGAACCGGTCTCGCGTAAGAGTACGCGTAAGGTTGGTCCGGATCGTCTCGTCCAACAATACCGCCGAACCAAAGTATGACATGCTGGTAGGCAGTATGACTTGTATCGCCCACAACTCACTTGTGTTCTACTCGTGCAAATAACATCAAACCATAAAAACCTAGGCTCGGATGCCACTGTTGGGGAACGCGGTAATTTCAAAAATTTTCCTACGCACACACAAGATCATGGTGATGCACAGCAACGAGAGGGGAGAGTGTTGTCTACGTACCAACGCAGACCGACTGCGGAAGCGATCACACAACGTAGAGGAAGTAGTCGTACGTCTTCTTCCCGATCCGACCGATCCAAGCACCGTTACTCCGGCACCTCCGAGTTCTTAGCACACGTTCAGCTCGATGACGTTCCTTGGGCTCCGATCCAGCAAAGCGTCGAGGAAGAGTTCCGTCAGCACGACGGCGTGGTGACGATCTTGATGTAGTACCGACGCAGGGCTTCGCCTAAGCACTGTAACGGTATGATCGAGGTGGAATTTGGTGGCAGGGGGCACCGCACACGGCTAAGGAACGATTAACTTGTGTGTCTTGGGGTGCCCCCTGCCCCCGTATATAAAGGCCAGGGGCAGGGGGTTCGGCCGGCTAGGAGGGAGGCGCAGGGGGGAGTCCTACTCCCACCGGGAGTAGGACTCCTCCCCTCCAATCCTATTCCAACTAGGATTCTTGGGGGGGAAGGAGAAAGAGGGGGCCGGCCCACCTTTCCTAGTCCTATTAGGACTTGGGAAAGGGGGGGGGGGCGCCGGCCAGGTGTGGGCTGCCTCTTCTCTCTTTTCCACTAAGGCCCAATAGGCCCATTTACCTCCCGGGGGGGTTCCGGTAACCCTCCCAGTAATCCGGAAAAATCCCGATTTCACCCGGAACGCTTCCGGTGTCCAAACATAGGCTTCCAATATATCAATCTTTACGTCTCGACCTTTTCGAGACTCCTCGTCATGTTCGTGATCTCATCCGGGACTCCGAACAACCTTCGGTACATCAAAATGCATAAACTCATAATAACTGTCATCGTAACGTTAAGCGTGCGGACCCTACGGTTCGAGAACAATGTAGACATGACCGAGACACGTCTCCGGTCAATAACCAATAGCGGGACCTGGATGCCCATATTGGCTCCTACATATTCTACGAAGATCTTTATCGGTCAGACCGCATAACAACATACGTTGTTCCCTTTGTCATCGGTATGTTACTTGCCCGAGATTCGATCGTCGGTATCCAATACCTAGTTCAATCTCGTTACTGGCAAGTCTCTTTACTCGTTTCGTAATACATCCTCTCATAACTAACATCTTAGTTATTATGCTTGCAAGGCTTATGTGATGTGTATTACCGAGAGGGCCCAGAGATACCTCTCCGACAATCAGAGTGACAAATCCTAATCTCAAAATACGCCAACCCAACATCTACCATTGGAGACACCTGTAGTACTCCTTTATAATCACCCAGTTACGTTGTGACGTTTGGTAGTACCCAAAGTGTTCCTCCGGTAAACGGGAGTTGCATAATCTCATAGTTACAGGAACATGTATAAGTCATGAAAAAAGCAATAGCAACATACTAAACGATCGGGTGCTAAGCTAATGAAATGGGTCATGTCAATCAGATCATTCAACTAATGATGTGACCTCGTTAATCAAATAACAACTCTTTGTTCATGGTTAGGAAACATAACCATCTTTGATTAACGAGCTAGTCTAGTAGAGGCATACTAGTGACACTCTGTTGGTCTATGTATTCACACATGTATTATGTTTCCGGTTAATACAATTCTAGCATGAATAATAAACATTTATCATGATATAAGGAAATAAATAATAACTTTATTATTGCCTCTAGGGCATATTTCCTTCACCGCCGTCACCCCCTCCTTTTCGGTGACAGGAAAATCTTTGTTTTACACAGTCGAGAAGTCATTGTGCTAAGGGCCCACATGCCAAGGCGTTGAATAGAATGTAGATGCTAGTTTACGGAAGCAAGTATCGATAATACGTTTGTATCTCCATACTTATATTTCTTCTCTTATAAAAAACCGAGTTGGTGATGATGGTACGTGTGCCATCTTGCAATATAGACCGTCTGATCTATATCTGACGGATGGAAATTAAACTAAAAGATACCCGCACCCCTCGCCACATTTGCAGACAAGGCCTTCCCTCACTCATCCTTATCTCCAACAAACCTCATTGTTGAGCAATTAAGAAAGGAAGCCTCTGGAGCAAACTGGCCTAGTGGCCGCTGCTGGCGTCGTCAATCACCATGCCCGCACTTAGTTCGACCACCAACCACTACCACACCTTATCTCATATTTCTCGAGATATCATTAGTTTTTACACATGGTATTACTCCCGCAAGGGTCAATCACAACAAGTGTTTTATAAAAAAAATACAAATGCATCTTGATGTTCCATGCAATGCATGGATCTTGCTAGTACTCCTACACAAGACTAAGTTGGTGATATTGGTGTGTCTGCCATCCGTCGTTTCTAACCATTAGATCTACATATAATGATTGTGAGGTATGTTTTTGCCTTTTCTCACCAACATCCCATTTGTCTACCAATTTGCAGAAAAACCCATAATTAGTATCTTAAAACCAACCACATCCCTCCCTGACCTCACCAAAACGGCCCAAGGAATATATTCTAATTGAAACATAATATATCTCTAGTGACATATGTATATCAAAATTAGAGTGTTTTGTACCAAGTTTGTGAATAAGTATTATTCTAATTATGATTCGTTGCAACGGACATGAACATTGCTAGTATTTCTAGCCATGCATTTCTTTTCCTAGTATTCCATAGTTTCGAGTTTTCCATCAAGATATTAGTCACTCATGTTTGATATTTACTTTCAATCATGTACACATATGCACTATGTAACTAGCCTTGCTTATTGGCTTCCAAAGCTTAACTTTCACTCCTACTTACAATATGTAGAGTATTTAACAAAAAACTACCACTTTCAACCAGCCCTAGGAGGAATCTATTGTATAAAAAATAGCAAAAACATACCCAAAATTTCTTAATCCATGCCAAAAACTATCTAGTACTCCTACCGATTAGGTCCGTGCTGATGAGGCAGCTTAAACCAACACATTTTGTTTGACCGTTGACATGAGGGACCCACATCTAACCATCTATCTTGTTATTCTCCCTCAAATCATTATTTTTCCTGCACATTACTTCAAACAGTACTGATGCATGTTCGTCGGTGGCGCAGGTGATGAGCGAGTTGGCCACTGCTCCACCGGATGGGCTGGACGCTGCACTGGCCTCCGCACGGGTTGGCAGGCTGGCCCGAGCGTGACTCACGAGCGAGCAAGCCGCTGCGCTGGCCTTCGCTCGAGCCAGATGGCTGGCCTTAGCGCGGCGCGTGCGACGAAGCCGCCCGCGCTGCCTTGCCAATCTAGCTAGCAAACCTTGCAGACAAGCAGCTGGATAGAGCTATCTTGGCTAGCTAGCGGCCGCGAGCGCCGGACGGAGCTAGCATCCGGGCTGCCGCAACATGGGCTCCGCACCGCCGACAGTTTTGACCTTGCCTTCTGCCGGCGGTGGTAGCTGCGTCCCATGGCCGAGGATGACTAGGTGGACGGGCCGGAGGTAGGAGGTCACTCGAGGATTTTTGTTCATAAGTGCATGTGCAATCGTTGATAAGGTAGTCTTATCTTAAGTCTGCCACGTATGCAAGTTGTAGTAGTTTCTTGGCATTTTAGTGGTTTCTTACATTATTAGAGCAAGTACAACAGAGCTGAGTCAGCGGGCTATAAGAAATAAACTACTACTACATGTTGGCTATTAGATGGGCTGTAGATGACATGGCACTGGCTTATAGCCAGCTGTTGGCTATACTATTAACCATGCTCTTAGGGGTTTCTTTTAAGGAACAATGTGCGTACTACTAATGACAAAAGGCGATTCTAGGTTGTGTTGTACTCCAACGAGTACTACTAGTGGTCGCGGGAGTGTATACTGAAAGTGCGTTATATCGACTAGAGGGTGGGTGAATAGGCGATTTTTACGAAAGTCTTCAAAACGTGGAAGTTATGAAGACAAACAGTAGAGATAGGCCTATTACTATGCAGCGGAAGTTAGACTACACTAGGCAAGCTATGGTCAAGTATCAACAGAGTGAAAGCACAGTGACGAATAGCTGCAGTGTAGTACGGATCTGGTAGGAAGATATTATGAAGCCAAATAGAACAACACAGTCACTCAGTGAAGACAAAAGATACAACAAACATGCAATGACTTCATAACGAGTAACAGTATATAAAGGGAAGTGAAGATGAAACCAGTGACTCGTTGAAGACAATGATTTGTTGGACCAGTTCCAGTTGCTGTGACAACTGTACGTCTGGTTGGAGCGGCTAGGTATTTAAACCTTAGGACACACAGTCCCGGACACCCAGTCCTGAAACGCAGCTCAGGACACCTAGTCCTCACCGTGTTCTCCTTGAGCTAAGGTCACATAGACCTCACCCAATCACTCTGGTAAGTCTTCAAGGTAGACTCCCAAACCTTCACAGACTTTGTTCACCGGCAATCCACAATGACTCTTGGATGCTCAGAATGTGACGCCTAACCGGCTGGAGGATGCACAGTCCTCAAGTGTAATAAGTCTTCAGATCACTCAGACAAGAAGACTTAAGTGATGCCCAATTTGCTCTGGCTCTGGGTGGTTAGGGCTTTTTCCTCGCTAGGTATTCTCTCTCAAAGGCTTCGAGGTGGGTTGCTCTCAAACAACAAAAGCCGTGCACTGAAATCTGAGCAGCCAACCGTTTATGGTTGTAGGGGCTGGGCTATTTATAGCCACTAGGCAACCCGACCTGATTTGTCCGAAATGACCCTGGGTCACTAAGGAACTGAGACGTGTTCCAACGGTTAGATTTCAAACTCACACGGCAGCTTTACTTGGGCTACAAGCAAAGCTGACTTGTCCGACTCTGGACAAGATTTGCTCTCATAGTCTTCACTCGAAGACATAGGTTTTTTGTTTAGGCATCACTTCAGTCGTTCTGACTGGTTCTCTTGGACCCCACTTAGCAGTACGGTGGTTCCTAAGACTCAACACAAATAAAAGAGAACTACGAAAGATCTAAGTTTTCGAGCTCCATAGGCTTCATGTGGTGTCTTCTGTTGTCATAGTCTTCACAGTGAATATCTTCATATACCACCATTGACTGCAATGTCTTCATACATTTTTAGGGGTCATCTCTGGTAGTAAAACCGAATCGATGAGGGACTTCTACCTGTGTTATCCTGCAATTCTCACAAACACATTAGTCCCTCAACTAGGTTTGTCGTCAATACTCCAAAACCAACTAGGGGTGGCACTAGATGCACTTACAATCTCCCCCTTTTTGGTGATTGATGACAAACTAGTTGAAGTTTTCAACGGGGAATATAGTCTGTGAAATTTTAAAGGATAAGGAATTGTCTTCATAAGTTGCAAGGGCTCCCCTTGAAGATGTGCATATAAGTAATTTGCTTTTGGAATGCAAATGCCCATGGCAGGTTGTACTTGTGGAGATCTACTTCAACTTATGATGACAATCCACTATGCATGTAAAAGTATATGAAGATAATGACATGCATAATGGAAAATGGACGTCTGCAGAATGATCTAAGTGCGGAATTTATTGTCGCACATGCGGAATTTATCTTCGCAAAATAGGGTGGCAAGTAAGTAGCAGACGACCATCGAGTTTAAGTGTTACAACTCAAAGAACCAAATGTAGCAAAATGAGAGTTGTAAGCACGAAGAAAAATATAGCAAAATGTAAAGCACCCGCCCATAATGACCCGCTTGAAGACTATCAACCTCATATGCTTCTCCCCCTTTTGTCAGTGAGGACCAAAAAGGTTCGAAGACATAGAGTTTCTACTCGTTCCCATGAGTGGCAGGGTCGTTGGTGGTGTTTGGCGGTGCTGAAGAGCTTGGTGCAGTGTTGACGCGTGCTGAAGGAGGTGGCGGTGATGTAGCATCGTCTTCATCCTCTATAATTCTGGCAGTCACCGTGGCAACAGAGGAAGAAAACTCCGAGTCTTCAAGGGATGGCGTTCCTCGCAGCACAGCTCTTCTTGGAGGTGTGGAGTCAAACTTGAATCGCTCTGTGAAGCCATCCTCTTGAAGATCAGCTTGAGAACACATCATCGTGAGTCCTTTCCATGTGCGTCGACAGGTTTCATGTGCAACGAATGCATTCTTGGTGGCAAGATTTCGAATGCGATTTACATCCACCAAGAGGCTTTCATCTAACGCTTCAGCCAGTCATGATGCCTATCCTGTTTTTGATGAAGGGCCACAAGAAGCTCTCGGTCATTGAGAACACGAGCGCGCTTCTTGGGTCTTGGAGCAGTGGTGCTGTAAGTGGCTTCAGTGGAAGCAGGGCATGGTGCACGTGTAGTGCCAGCCAATGGATACACCCGAGAGATTGCTTCAATTCCTTCAATGTTTTGAGTGAAGCTCTGGTGTTCTGCGTTCTGAAGACTCAGAGGTTGCTTGGCCGGCTCAGGATAGATGGCTTCAGCAGAGGTATCCACATCAGGCAAGAAGATCCGATGGTTGCGGGCTGAGGGGTGATACAAGATAGCAGAGTGAAGTTTGATCAGCCTCATTACCCAAGGGGCATAGAATTTCAAACCAAACAGATCTGAGCCTGATGCAGCAAGTTGGCGGATGAAGAAGTCTTGTGCATTGAAGCATTTGCTGTGAAGAATACAGAATATCAGAGTCTTCATTGCACCCTCAATCTTGGCATTTGGAGAGTGCCCTTTGACAGGCCAGAGAGTTTGCTGATGACGTGATAGATGGTTCTGGGCAGGTACTCAAGGTCTTCAACGACGAACTCTGTGGGATAAGGAGCATCTTGGGGCAATGGCTTCATCATGGAGAGCATTTGACTGATATCAGGTTCTGGTCGCTGAAAGATGCTCTCAATAGCTTCAGCATGCAGCTGACAGCCTTGCTCGAATAGATCGCCAGGAGTGGGCAAGCTAGTGAGCTCAATGATATCAAATGCATTGGCTTCATGATGAACATTGCCAGTCATCCACTCCAGAACCCAAGTCTTCGGATCTCTGTTGTACCCTTTGATGTGAAGGGTGGCATAGAATTGTAGCAGGAGCTCTTCATTCCAATGCTCTTCATCAGTAACAAACTGCAGCAAACCCACTTGCTTGAAGCAATCCAACGCTTCTTCTAGACAGGGCAGACCAGCAATAGCTTCAACATCAAGGCGCTTGTGCGGGAAGATGCGACCCTGGTTGTACAGGATGCATGAGTAGTAGCTTCGCTGAGGAAAGCTCTAGAACCGATCTGATGAAATCCTTTCCCTTGAGTAGGGGTTCTTGGAGCTATTGAAGAAGGTATTGTCTTCCTTGAAGCTATTGACGTTGAAGGAGCCAGGTGCTGATGCAGGACCTGGGAACCTTGGCAGTCTTGGGATTGACTTCTGTACCTGAGGCCTGTGCTTAACATGGTAATCAAATTGGGGACCGGCAGAAGACTCAGGAACAGAAGTATCAGGATCAGTGGCTTCACTGTCTTCTGATGCTTTTGGTGGGGAGGGCTCCACATTAGCTTC
This sequence comes from Triticum monococcum, assembly GCA_034509565.1. Classification (NCBI taxonomy): domain Eukaryota; kingdom Viridiplantae; phylum Streptophyta; class Magnoliopsida; order Poales; family Poaceae; genus Triticum; species Triticum monococcum. Next base: position 141,223,119 of record CM067841.1, on the reverse strand, counting down.
ATGGTTGGTAGTGGCAGCCTCACGATTTGCATCCTCCACTTGACGAGCTGGAGGGTTAGACACAGGCACGTTCTCCTGGAGAACTGCTTCTTGGTGGAACAGGGGAGTGGGATCTTGTGATACTTCTTCTTCTGCGGCTGATGCAGCCGGAATGTCTCCAGAGACTTGCGGCCTTGGACCTTTGCGAAGCCTGCATAACGCAAACAACGCCTGTGGAGTTGGAGTGGGTTGGGCCTCAGATTCTTCTTCCTCTTGGGGGCGATCCGCCCATGAAGCATCCTGGGCAATTGGCGTCAATGGACGACCAATGCTGATGAGTTCGCTGTGGTCTTGCTGAGGAAGGACTGCATCATTTTGTACATTGTCATGATGACCAATGTCTTCAGTAGCGATGGGGTCGGCTGCTGGAATGTGTTCAGCTACAGGAGCCTCTGTGGAAGCAGGCTCATGAACTGTCAGTTGACGTTCTGCATCAGGATAGACCACAGAAAGGGGTTCAACCATCAAGGGCTCTGTGGGAGCAGCCCGATCTCTCTTGGTCTTCCGCTTCTTCTTAGAGGGGGCAGTAGGAGAGGCTTCAGGATATTTCCTTTTCCTTGCTTCAGCCTCAACAGTCCTGGTCTTCTTGAGCTCTGAAGCGGTTGACTGGCTCTTTGGCTTCGAGCCAGTCATTGCAGTTGGGAAGACAATCGGAGCTGCTTCCTGCCTTGGTGCATCGGGTTCAGCCGTAGTAGGCTTCTTCTTCTTCTTCGCGGCCATCCTGGGGTCGATGCGAGGAAGCCCAAGTGCCTTGCGCTTCTCAGCCTCATTATAGGCTTGCACACATCTGTTAGCCATAGTCTTCATGCGCTCACGTGAACCTTGAGCTTCGGCGCGTTTCTTCAAGAAGTTTTCCTTGAGCTCGTGCATCATGATCTTGAAGTTCTTCACTTCTTGCACGCTGAGCTTAGCCATATGCTTCTTGAACAGAGCCTTTTCATAGTCAATCTTCTGCTTTAGCTCAACAACGCGCTGGGCGATGGCTAGTTCTGAAGCAATGGCTCCTCGGAAGGCAACACTGAGGCCAATGGGTAGCTGCAGATCGTCAAAGCTGATGTTTGGCATGTCAAACCACTCGTCAATGAAGTCGTGGATGATGGCGACATCAAATAGAGGCAGATTATTGAAGATTTCAGCTTCTTCTTTGCTCTTGATGAGTTGCTCAAGAGCGTCATCTGCAAGGTCTTCATCACTTGACAGATCAATGGCGTCGTTGCGCAGAATAGCAGCAGTTGTGAGCTCTTGGCCGCTGTGTGGCTGAGGCATCTTGCTCTTCTGGGGCTTGGGGATGCGGGATACGTCTTCAGACTGCACAACGACTTCAGGAGGTGCAGTTGCCAATGGCTTCGCCCTTGAGATTTTTGGTGAAGGGGCTGCCGGCTTTGAAGCTTTTGGCTTCTTCATCTGCTTTGGCTTTCGCACTACAGGCGCTTCTTCTGATTCAGAGTCAGCTGGAGGCTCATTTACTGCAGTCCCTTGAACTAAGATGTGGGTGATGAGGCCTTCAAGGTTTGCATAAGGACTGATGACATTGGGTTCTGCCTGGCATGTGCCATCTGCCCTTGGTGCGGAGGGACCAGGGTTGAAGTCTAACCCAAACTTCTTCTTGTTCTGCTTCGCTGAGTTTTGGGCAAACTGAAAGTGGCGCTTGAATAGATTGTCATCACGACACCAGAGTAGTGATGACGGATGTGCATCATCAGGCTGTGGCCCACAGACCATGCATGGATAGAAGCCTTGAGCAATGGCTTCATCTCTGGACCTGGGTAGAAGATTCTTGTATAGGATGTCTCCCCAAGGTCTCTTGATGGCGTTTTTCTCAGCATCCTCTTGGGTTGTGAAGCAGTATTTGAACCATTGTTCTGCCCAATAGCGTCGAATCCATTGGATTCGGGTCTTGCACTGACAATAATCCTCTTCAGGATCTGTCCTGTGCATTTCTGCAAGTTCTTCTGGCAGGTCTTTGGATGTTCCGCCACGACGCTGTCTGACCCCCTTCCTCGCTGCTTTCTCTGAAGCCATAAACTTTAACTTGAAAGGCTTCAAGATGTTCAAAGGCTTCAAAAGCTTTCTCTTGCTGGACCAACAGGAACTGGCTTTAGGAGAATTTATGTGATGCTGTAAGAATTCTGCAAATGAATGCAGACTATGAGAACCAAAGGATTCTCCCACGGACATGTACCTGTGACAGCATTAAGGTGCGAGGGAAAGGGAAGAGGTCATATGCATTCTCAGAAGATTTTGAAGATAAATCAGTTTAGAAGACATTGACCTCATCGTGCGAAGACATTCACTCATAAATAAGAAATTGGTTCTAGATTTGTACGAACCCACAGATCGGTACAAGTGAGGAATCTAACTACTTTGTGAAGCACAAGTGAATATACTAGGCATGTTATGAGATGGAGATTGAGAGAGATCTAACTTGTGTGAATAGAAACTTCTTATGGTAGAAAGTGACAAAGCCATAGGATCAAAAGGTGCCGTAAAAAGAAGTTTTATTTACCACACTGGGAACTGCTAGACGAAGAGGAAGATGAGGCCGAGCAGTTCAATCTTCCGTGCCCTAACTTGGTGAGAGAGGACACCTACGACGACGGCGGAGAGGACGATGTCCGCGATCGGCGTGAAGACGGCGTCGGAGAGGTTGCGGCAGTGAAGCGCTTCGTCGCCGGCATCGTTGAGGTCTAGTGGTGGCGCTAGGGTTCGTGCGAGGGTTGAAGAAGGGATAATGACCGCAGTGAGTGTGTATTTATAGTTACAGGGGCAGCACTGCGCTATTACACAGGTGCCCCTGGCGATTCGCATCTGAGTAACACGTGGCCATCATGCGGAATTTTGGGGGCAGTTCCACGTCCCACACACGCCTGGATTTGTTGGGTGGTCGTTCCTACTTCTCCGGATTTCATGTGGACAAATGAGCATTAAAAACGGACTTAAAGGTTGTCTCTGTGTCTTCTGCTGTCAAGGACGCAGAGAAGACATTTGACAGTTTCAATAGAATGCATATGACTTGGAGAGATGGAATCTGAGATAGAGAGCATAGAGAGGTTAGGGTCCGATCACATTCACTTAGTTCAAAAGAATCAAACAAGAAGACATAGCTATAAGTGAATGCTGTAGAGGACAGAACACTAGTATATATATATATATATATATATAATCAACATAGTGAAGATAATCATGAAGACATGTTGATATTGAAGCCAAACCAAATGTGAAGACATTGCAAGTTAACGCCATGAGTGAAACACTTCAAAATAGAACGTTTCGTGGTGGCGTTACCCACCGTATAGGAAGTATTAGACCTAGACACGGCGCACAATTATCGTGGCGCTCCGAAGTCAAATTCCACGTTAATGTATTCACACTTAGAATGTAAGTCTTCATTGATTGAAGATATACGTTACTTCGTGTGTTGCACACCTAAGTCATCAATATGCATAAGTGTTAGGATGTGTGCCTGATCACAGGACATTTGAGGATTCCAGGATATTTAGCTCACATCGTAACTTGCAAAATCTCTTCTCATCCAAGGGCTTGGTGAAGATATCTGCCAATTGCTCTTTAGTGTTGCCGTGTATGATATCAATATCTTCCTTCACAACATGATCTCTGAGAAAATGATGACGAATTTCTATGTGCTTTGTCTTCGAGTGCTGAACTGGGTTATTGGCAATCTTGATGGCGCTTCCGTTGTCGCAGTAAAGTGGCACTTGCTTTAGATGAACGCCATAGTCCTTGAGAGTTTGCTTCATCCACAGAAGCTGAGCGCAGCAAGATCCAGCAGCAATGTATTCAGATTCATCACTGGAGAGGGATACACAGTTCTGCTTCTTTGAAGACCAACATACAAGTGATCGTCCTAGAAAGTGGCATGTGCCTGATGTAGACTTCCGATCAACCTTTTCACCAGCATAATCAGCATCCGAGAATCCAACCAGATCAAACTCTGAGCCCTTTGGATACCATAATATGAGAGTTGGGGTGTGAGCCAAATATCGAAGAATTCGCTTCACAGCTCAGTGATGCAACTCCTTTGGTGCCGCTTGAAATTGAGCACACATGCAAACACTAAGCATAATATCTGGCCTAGATGCACATAAATAAATCAAAGAACCAATCATGGAGCGGTATACCTTTTGATCGAACTCTTTACCATTGTCGTCGGGACCCAGATGATGTTTGGCTGGCATTGGTGTTGTGAAGCCTTTGCAGTCTTGCATACCAAACTTCTTCAGGCACTCTTTGAGATACTTCTCTTGAGATATGAAGATGCCGTTGCGTTGTTGTCGTATTTGAAGACCAAGGAAGAACTTCAGCTCCCCCATCATAGACAACTGATATTGCTCTTGCATCATGTAGCCAAACTCTTCACTGTACTTCTGATTGGTGCAGCCGAAGATAATGTCATCCACATATATTTGGCAGACAAACAGTTCACCATCATATGTCTTCGTGAAGAGTGTGGGATCTAGGGAACCAGGTATGAAGCCTTTGCTCTTCAGGAAATATTTGAGTGTGTCACACCAGGCCCGAGGGGCTTGTTTGAGGCCATACAGTGCGTTGTTGAGCTTGTATACCATGTCATGATGTTTTGGATCTTAAAACCCAGGCGGTTGTGCAACATACACTTCTTCTTCAATCTTGCCATTGAGAAAGGCACTCTTCACATCCATTTGATATAGAAGTATGTTATGATGATTTGCATAGGCCAGCAGTATACGTATGGCTTCAAGTCTGGCCACAGGAGCAAATGTTTCATCGAAATCAATGCCTTCCACTTGAGTATATCCTTGAGCAACGAGACGAGCTTTATTTCTGACGATTTGACCATGCTCATCTTGCTTGTTGCGGTATATCCATTTGGTGCCTATTATATTGTGCTTCCATGGATCAGGACGCTTAACCAGTTCCCATACATTGTTTAGCTCAAACTGTTGAAGCTCTTCTTGCATAGCTTGAATCCATTCAGGTTCCATGAAGGCTTCTTCAACCTTCTTGGGTTCTGTAATTGAGACGAATGGGAAGTGCCCACAGAAATTTGCCAGCTGAGTTGCCCTTGAACGAGTGAGTGGACCAGGTGCATTGATGCTATCAATTATTCTGTCAATCTGCACTTCATTGGCAACACGAGGATGTACAGGGCGAAGACGTTGCTCTTGCTGATCTGAGTTGTTGTTGGCAGGAATGTCTTCGGGCTGAGCATTGTCTTCATGTGGATCAGGTGCTGAGATGATAAGTTCTTCTTTAGGATGAGCTTCAGAAGGTATAATCTCTCTAGTTCCCATTAGCTTGATTGATTCACTAGCTGGAACATCATCTAGCACATCTGGCAGTTGCTCTCTTTGTGAACCATTGGTCTCATCAAACCGCACATCCACTGTTTCAACCACTTTGTAATGAAAGAGATTGAAGACTCTGTAGGAGTGCGAATCCTTTCCATATCCAAGCATGAAGCCCTCATGTGCTTTTGGTGCAAACTTTGAGGTATGGTGTGGGTCCTTGATCCAGCACCTTGTGCCAAATACTTTGAAGTAACTGACATTTGGCTTCTTGCCAGTTAGGAGTTCATAAGATGTATTGTTCAGAAGCTTGTGAAGATAAACACGATTGATTGTGTGACATGCAGTGTCAATGGCTTCAGGCCAGAATTTTCTTGGAGTCTTGTATTCATCTAGCATCGTTCTGGCCATCTCAATGAGTGTTCTGTTCTTGCGTTCGACGACGCCATTCTGCTGTGGCGTGTATGGAGCTGAGAATTCATGTGTGATACCCAAGGTATCAAGATATGTATCAAGGCCAGTGTTCTTGAATTCAGTGCCATTGTCACTTCTGATGTGCTTTATCTTGGCACCATAGTTGTTCATTGCTCGATTGGCGAAGCGTCTGAAGACATCCTGCACTTCAGTCTTGTAAAGGATTATGTGTACCCAAGTATATCTAGAGTAATCATCAACAATGACAAAGCCATAGAGGCAAGCAGTAGTGGTAAAAGTTGAGTAGTGAGTGGGACCGAATAGATCATTGTGAAGCAGTTCGAAGGGTCGAGTAGTGGTCATGATTGTCTTCGAGGGATGTTTTGCCCTCGTCATCTTCCCTGCTTCACAGGCACCACATAAGTGATCTTTCTTGAACTTGACGCCCTCGATACCTATGACATGCTTCTTCTTTGCAAAGGTGTGGAGGTTCCTCATGCCAGCATGCCCAAGCCTTCGATGCCAAAGCCAGCATTCTGAAGCTTTTGCCAGAAGACATACTGCAAGCTGTGGCCCTGCTGAGAAATCTACCACATCCAAATCATCTTTCCGATACCCTTCAAACACTAGAGACTTGTCAGATTCCATTAGTACCAGACAACGATATTTTCCGAATATTACTATCATGTTCAAATCGCAAAGCATTGAGACAGACATTAAGTTGAAGCCAAGGGATTCAACAAGCATGACTTTATCCATGTGTTGATCCTTTGAGATTGCAACTCTACCTAGACCCAATACCTTACTTTTACCAGTGTCAGCGAATGTGATGTGGCTCTTATCGGATGGACGTAAGGTTGAGTCCATAAGAAGGCTTCTTTTGCCGGTCATGTGATTTGTACACCCACTGTCAATAATCCATTCTGAAGACGCTAGTGTCGTACCCTACAGTGCAGTTAGGGGGATAGGCTTCACGAAGAGAATTGTGAAGCAAAAACATTTGACGAACCAATGGGTTATGAAAACTTAGATCCAGATTAGGACTAATAGGGAGAGTAGCATGAGATTCAAGAACGAAGTACATAGTGATGCCATTCGGGCATTTGATCTTGCGCCCTACAAGATGTTTAAGGTCCCCAGCAATAGCGTCAGAAGATCTTGATTTTCTGCTGGAGACCTTTCCCTACAAAAGAGAGTTAAGCTTTCTTAGCCACCCACATCTTCAAGGGTGGCTTAGAAGCAATAAGTCTAAGTGCAGCATCTGAGAATTTTGGCTTTGTAGCCCTAGCAAACAGTCTAGCAGGCGGACAATAGTACTCATATGAATAGGCAGAATAGTTCTTGGTCATATGAACATGGCGGTTTGATGAACCGCTCTCATATTCATATGCCTGAGTGTGGTTTCCCTGCAAAACATTTGCATTAGTGCGACTCAGGTGAGTCCTCTGTCTGTATGAAGCCTTTGGACCGTATGAAGCCTTTGGTCTGAGGTTTGTCTTCTTCATGTGAGGAGTCATGAAGGCATTCACAGGAAGATTTTCCAGACACTTTTTCGGAACCCAGATCTTCTTCATAGGCTGTCCATTCCTGCAGTTAGTACCAATGTACCTAGCAAACACTTCACCATTCTGATTCTTAAATAGTACATAGTTTGCATCAAAGGATTCGTCAATGATAATGGGGTTAGCACAAGTGAATCCAGATAAATTGGATGGATCTGCTGTAGGTTCCTTTGCAGCAACCCACTTGGTTTTGGGGTACTGCTCAGGTTTCCAGTAAGAGCCATCCGCATTCATTTTCCTTACGAACCCAACACCCTCTTTCCTAGGGTTTCGGTTCAGAATCTGCTTCTTGAGGACATCACATAATGTCTGATGCCCTTTAAGACTTTTATACATCCCTGTTTCAAGCAATGTCTTCAACCTAGCATTCTCATCAGCAATAGCAGTGGTATCCTCAGCAGAGGGGTTAGTTACCACATCAACAGTTGAAGATATTGCAACAGCAGTGGCAGTAGAACATTCAGCAACAGAGGAAGCATTATCACGCTCAATGCATTTAAGACATGGTGGTTCAAATCCTTCCTGAGCGGAACTGATCTGTTCGGCGCGAAGTGACTCGTTTCCTTTTGAAGATCTTCATGAGCCGCTCTCAATTTCTCAAGATCTTGCTTCCTTTGAAGATAATCATAGGAAAGCTTTTCATGAGTTGTTGAGAGAGTATCATGACGATCTTCAAATTCCTGATACTTAACGTGAAGATTTTTTGTGTCTTCAATTAAGGATTCAGATCGAGTCATTTCAGCACCCAACAGATCATCGCTTCTGTCTAACAGTTTTTGAATATGTTCCATGGCTTTCTGTTGTTCAGTTGCAATTTTAGCAAGTGTTTTGTAGCTGGGTTTTGAATGACAATCAAAGTCATCGTCACTAGATGTTTGATAGTGAGTAGTGCGTGTGTTTACCTTGGCACCGCGTGCCATGAAGCAATAGGTAGGATCGGAGTAGTCCTTGTCATTTGCATCGGTGTCGGTGATGGAGTCATTGTCTTTAGTGTTGAAGATGGACTTGGCAACATATGCTGTGGCCAGACTTGCAATGCCAGAATCAGACTCCTCCTCAGACTCCACCTCTGCCTCCTTAGAAGCGGACTCCTCCTCTGAATCCATTTCCTTGCCAACAAATGCACGTGCCTTGCCAGATGAGCTCTTCTTGTGAGATGAAGACTTTGAGGAAGACTTGGAAGAAGACTTTGAGTATTTCTTCTTCTTCTTGTCGTCAGAGTCATATTCCTTGCTCTTCTTCTTCTTTCTGTTCTCATTGTCCCACTGTGGACACTCAGAGATGAAGTGTCCAGTTTTCTTGCACTTGTGGCATGTTTTCTTTTTGTAGTCATGAGCAGAAGCTTCATCATTCCTTGAGCTTGATCGTGAAGACTTTCTGAAGCCTTTCTTCTTCGTGAATTTTTGGAACTTCTTCACTAGCATTGCAAGTTCCCTTCCAATGTCTTCAGGATTATCAGAACTGCTGTCAGATTCTTCTTCAGATGAGCAAACAGCTTTTGCCTTCAGGGCACGAGTTCGCCCGTAGTTTGGACCGTAGATATCTCTTTTCTCAGAGAGCTGAAACTCATGTGTGTTGAGCCTCTCGAGTATGTCAGACGGATCGAGTGTCTTGAAATCAGGACGTTCTTGAATCATCAGGGCTAGGATGTCAAACAAACTATCAAGTGATCTCAGCAGCGTGTTGACGATTTCATGTTTGGTGATCTCAGTGGCGCCGAGGGCTTGAAGCTCATTTGTGATGTTAGTAAGTCGGTCAAATGTGTGCTGGACATTCTCATTGTCATTTCGCTTGAAGCGGTTGAAGAGGTTCCGAAGAACACTGATTCTCTGATCTCTCTGGGTTGAGATGCCTTCATTGACCTTGGAGAGCCAGTCCCAGACCAGCTTGGATGTCTTCAAGGCACTCAAACGACCATACTGTCCTTTGGTCAGATGACCACAGATGATATTCTTGGCAGTAGAGTCCAGTTGAGTGAACTTCTTGACATCAGCAGCAGTGACACCTTCTCCGGCCTTGGGAACACCGTTCTCGACGACATACCATAGGTTAACTTCACTGGCTTCAAGATGCATGCGCATCTTATTCTTCCAGTAGGGATATTCAGTTCCATCGAAGACGGGGCACGCAGCGGAGACTTTGATTATCCCTGCAGTCGACATAGCTAAAACTCCAGGTGGTTAAACCGAATCACACAGAACAAGGGAGCACCTAGCTCTGATACCAATTGAAAGTGTGTTATATCGACTAGAGGGGGGGTGAATAGGCGATTTTTATGGAAGTCTTCAAAACGTGGAAGTTATGAAGACAAACAGTAGAGATAGGCCTATTACTATGCATCGGAACTTAGACTACACTAGGCAAGCCATGGTCAAGTATCAACAGAGTGAAAGCACAGTGACGAATAGCTGTAGTGTAGTACGGATCAGGTAGGACGATATTAGGAAGCCAAACAGAACAACACCGTCACTCAGTGAAGACAAAAGATACAGCAAACATGCAATGACTTCACAACGAGTAACAGTATATAAAGGGAAGTGAAGATGAAACCAGTGACTCATTGAAGACAATGATTTGTAGGACCAGTTCCAGTTGCTGTGACAACTGTACGTCTGGTTGGAGCGGCTAGGTATTTAAACCTTAGGACACACAGTCCCGGACACCCAGTCCTGAACCGCAGCTCAGGACACCCAGTCCTCACTGTATTCTCCTTGAGCTAAGGTCACACAGACCTCACCCAATCACTCTGGTAAGTTTTCAAGGTAGACTCCCAAACCTTCACAGACTTTGTTCACCGGCAATTCACAATGACTCTTGGATGCTCAGAACGCGATGCCTAACCGGCTGGAGGATGCACAGTCCTCAAGTGTAATAAGTCTTCAGATCGCTCAGACAAGAAGACTTAAGTGATGCCCAATTTGCTCTGGCTCTGGGTGGTTAGGGCTTTTTCCTCGCTAGGTATTCTCTCTCAAAGGCTTCGAGGTGGGTTGCTCTCAAACGACAAAAGCCGTGCATTGAAATCTGAGCAGCCAACCGTTTATGGTTGTAGGGGCTGGGCTATTTATAGCCACTAGGCAACCCGACATGATTTGTCCGAAATGACCCTAGGTCACTAAGGAACTGACACGTGTTCCAACGGTCAGATTTCAAACTCACACGGCAGCTTTACTTGGGCTACAAGCAAAGCTGACTTGTCCGACTCTGGACAAGATTTGCTCTCATAGTCTTCACTCGAAGACATAGGTTTTTTGTTTAGGCATCACTTCAGTCGTTCTGACTGGTTCTCTTGGACCCCACTTAGCAGTACGGTGGTTCCTATGACTCAACACAAATAAAAGAGAACTACGAAATATCTAAGTCTTCGAGCTCCATAGGCTTCATGTGGTGTCTTCTCTTGTCATAGTCTTCACAGTGAATATCTTCCTATACCACCATTGACTGCAATGTCTTCGTACATTTTTAGGGGTCATCTCTGGTAGTAAAACCGAATCGATGAGGGACTTCTACCTGTGCTATCCTGCAATTCTCACAAACACATTAGTCCCTCAACTAGGTTTGTCGTCAATACTCCAAAACCAACTAGGGGTGGCACTAGATGCACTTACATATACCTCGTTTTGTGGGTTCGATCTCGGCCGAACGCACGGCGGCCTTTTTTTAAAATAGTACTACTACACTTCGCTGTGAGCCAATATTTTACACGGGTAGTTTGAGTTTTGAAGTCAAACGGACGTGTGGCCCCACAATCTGGGTGCACTGGACAGCCTAGCCACGTGAACGTGTCTTCTTTCCCAGCATCCTGTGGCTCGCGTGCTCGCCCTTGCCGCACCTCGCTTGCAGCTTCCAGCTAGTAGCATATTTAAACTAGCGCATCCGAATTAAGCCCGAGGAGCCAGAAAAGCCTGGTGGGGCATTGGGAACTGTGCAATATGGCTCTGTACGTAAAGTGCTCTACTACTACTCTATAGCTTGTGGCATTGCATGCATGGACTTCACTCCATTATCGGCTCTACTATAAAAGAAATTCCTCTTGCCGTGTTTTTTTCGAAACGGAGGCCAAAGCTTTGCTTCATCTCATTCATAAAGAAGGAACTACTAACAAAGTTCGACGAGATCCATTACACCTCCACAAATGGAAGCGAAAAGCCTAGTCTCGCTATATCAAATAACTCAAATGTTCTACCCCCACAGTAACCGTCGCTGATAAACAGGTTGCTAGTGTGTGCATGAGAGGAGCGGCTGAGTAGGCCAGCTACATGAGAGGAGCGGCCGAATAGAGCATCGAGAGTACCCACTAGACCACTACGCAGGTGTACTTCCCCTGCATTGATAGTACAACGATGGTTCTAGAGAACAGTAGTACCCTCCACTGCCAACTGTAGCTCCTTGGCCCTGAGATTCAAGAGTTCAAAACTGGTGCACTATACTAGACTAGACTAGAAGTATAGTACATCGCACTACTAGTTGAGAAAAGTAGTACTAGTACTGCTACAGTACGAGTACGTACTCCTCCGTCACATAATGTAAAACGTTTTTTGACACTAGTTGGCCTGTACAAAAATGGCAAAAACATACACAAAATTCCTTAATCGACGCAAAAAACTAATACCTAGTGCCAAAAATTTCTTACTAGTGTTATTATTTACAGTATAATGCAATTACATAACGTTCCATAATCCCTTTCTTTCAAAAAAAATCACTTCTGGAGAGAAGATTGCTATCTCCACGCGAGCTTCTCATAGGCCAGCGCCACCGCATGCATTCATGTGAGAAAGATGGAGACATCCATGCAGCATGCAAAGAGAGGAGAACGCGGGCGGACAGCCAATGGGCTGCATGGGGCATTTATAGCTGCTAACTCCTCCCATCCATGCGCCAGGGGTATTTCCGTCCAAAAAGCATGCAGCGAGCCCTTGCCTTGGTATCCGGGTCTGCTTTTATGCGTAGAGTAAAAAGAATCGGAGGGAGTACTATTAGTAAATATTAGCCTCAACCTTCGCTGAGGAACGATCTACAGTTGGAAGGGACGAGGCCCTGCGGTTACTATGATCTTATCTCCTCCTCGCCAGTTCCCCTCCCCCCGAAGAGAAGGCCGTTCGTTGCTGCTCCCATGGATTCGCCAGGCGGTTCTCCTCCTCGTCGGGGCTGGGAGACCTTGGATGACGATCCTGTGGGAGAAATCGCACGCCGCTCTGATGTCCTCACCGCCGCAAGACTCGGTGCTTCCTGGACCAACTTTTTCAAGACGTTGCTTAAACAGGCCATGCTTGTTGGTCTTCCATGCATCCTCGAGGAGAAGATTCTTCTATGGGACAATCCTTCGAACAGTCCACAGCTCCCTGGCCATGATTGCACGTTGACTCCGCTAGAGTTGCCGACGTTGAGAGGTAGTCGGATTTTGTCCGATGAGCAGGTCAGTGATGGAGTTTGATCATTTAGTACATAGTTATTCCATTTCCATCCCGTAATTTCTCCGCTGCCCACCGTCTTATATATAGGTCTGGGTCGGTGCCAACGAAGATTGGCTTGCATACCTCCGGCCGGATACCACCATCATTTTGCACATCTACAGCAGTGCGGCCGTTCCGGTAGACCCCTTCTCCACCATTGGGATCAGCCTTCCGGACAGGCTGGGCAAGAATACGTATGATGATGCCTACATGAGATTGAAGAAGATAGCAATTGCGGACCCGCCGACAAAGCGACGCGGCTACGACGATTACTATCTCATTGCAGTGTTCGACATAAGGATTGCCATCAATGTAGGAGGCAGTAACGGCAGAGGCCGGCGCATGTTGGTGGCGGCACATTTGTACCCCTACACGTTCGAAGACGTCGTGCGCCATCTAGGCTGCATGTTCGTTGTGACAAGCCAGGGGACTTGTTTCATCTGGTTGACATCCTACGGTACGGGAGATTACAAACGTAATGCACAAACCATCATTTGCATCCCTAACGGTACTCCATTATTTTGTAGGGACCAGTCATCCCCCGGTCAAAATAAGATCGCCGATCCTGGATGTGCATTTGCATCCGCGATTTGGTCTAACCTGGAACCTTGTAGCTGACTTTGGCATATTGGGATCAACTATCTTAGCAGTCCTTACCCATGGTACCACTGATGTGCAACATGCTCACATAATCTACCACGATCGGACCGTCACCATCTACCCAGGTATTCCATTTTTTAACCCTCTCGCCTTCTCTTTCATTTTTGTACTAGTAGTATACTTTGTATTACTGGAAGGAGTACTTTTTACCTTGGAGGACGCGTATAGCTAGCTAGGCCCTTGAAGACTTGAACCCACTAGCTGCCACCATTTTTGTTTTTCCATGTCTTACTACCTCATCCATGTAGCCAAGAGTGGCTATATATAATAAGCCAGTTATTTTACTTCCTCTATACCGGAGTAGTACTATTTGCTGCACAGTATTACTGACCGCCACATTTGAGCACAACATTATTGTGCATGGACCTTGACTATGCACGTCACCATGTGTCCAGATCTGGGATGTCGCGTGTACCAGATGAACGGCACCGAGTTCGACCCCCGTGATGCTACGTGGGTGCCGAGGAACACTCTTGGAGAGTTCTCGCTTTTCATCGGGGACAACTTCCCCATTGTGAAGCGGATGCCACCTTCCGTGCACGACATGGAAGGCCTGCCATTCATGAAGCATGGTTGTGTCTTCGGTGCGCACCGCCGGATGAACGACATGCTGGGACACGCTATCCCTGATTTATGCCGTTTCAGCTTGGATGAGTCTCCATCGTGTGGAACCGGACTAGAAAGCTGCGAGAATGATTCCCGTTGCCCGCCGCTATGGATCGTGCCATCCATGAAGAACACCTGGGACTGGAACCTGGAGGAGGACATGTAACCCATCTATAACGTGTATGTGGAGTACAATAATTGTGAACTGTAGCGCTGTGAATATATGTAGACTAGTCGTGCACAAATTTATCACATGAGTTGGAGATGAACTTGTGTGGCATACTGGCATTTCTCCTTTAGAATTTATTACTAGTAAATGTGTTATGTGTATGTGCAACTTGTGTGGTTGTTGCACCGGCTCCAACACGCTCTTTGAGAAAAAAAGGTGGCACAACTTTGGATATACGTGACGTGGCGGCATCATACAGTAGCATCGTTCGCTATAGTTGTACTAGTACACTCCTACTAGGACGACAACTCCTATAAAACCTTGCGCTTGGCTTGCCTATTCGGGAGGTTCAACAGTTCGTACTCGTGTGAACCTTGCACTCGGCTCTTCGCCTCTTCGGAAGGCCCAACAATGATGATACTACAGTACAATATGCTTCTGGCAATCTGACACCGATTGAACTGTTGCACGTCCACCGCGAGGGCGAGGGCGAGGGAGAGGGAGAGGGAGAGGGCGATGTAGTCAAAACCCTCTCCTCTCCTGCGAACCACCACGCGCGTGGGCGAGGGAGAGGCGTAGTAAGCTAGCTTCTCCTTGTTCGGCAAGTTGACGGGACACATCAAAGTAGTACTAGTACTAGTAGTAGTAGTCCATACTGCATCCTTTCAGATTAATATGGCTTAATTTGAAACGAGCAAAATACATTGGCAGTCAACGTATGTAAGAGTACGCTCTTTACGGTCACTATATATAGTATTGCGGCGATTATGCGATCACTAGCTCATCGTAGAGCACCATATTGCACCCTACTGACCGGCCACATAGTCGACGTGGCACTTTGTTCACTGGTTAAATTTTCACCTGGTTTCCGGGTCGCACCTGTCAGTTGGCAGAGCAAAGAAATCAGTTAAACAAAACTTTACGCAGGCACGACACGAGTCCAACCCTTGCGCGCGAACCGCCCTGGCTGTGTATGTGAGTGCATGCACGTGTCCTCCCTCGGTCTTCCAACAAAGAGTGTACTACATGATGTACATCTACACTTCCAATGTGTTTAGCCTTTAATCTAAATCGATATTGATTGACTAATGCACCAACTTGTGCTGTAGGTATAGGCTACATTTCTATCCTTAATTACAGCATGCAACTGCCTTCATTTAATCTTCTTATCTCAATGGTCGCATGCACACATGAGTCTGCTACTTTTGGGCATTAATTATGCCCTGGTCAATGTGTAAATCTCTAAATGTACAGTCTTTCACGGACGTAGGGAGTAGGTTGAGCACTTGAGCGTGAGCGTATGTGTTGCATCCTGTGATGTGTGCTGCATGGGTGCATGAGTGTTGCGTGCGTCCATGTGTACGTGTGAGTGTTGCATGTTGCATGCATGCATGGGGCTTACTCCCTCCCATTGACATGTCCATTTGGCTATAGATTTCAACAAGTGACTAGGTACGAAGCAAAATGAGTGAAGTGAGCGTAGAGGCATAGGGATACTGTAGAAAGGAAGTCCTTGCGATCCATTTATTCCCCATCCTGGTCAGAGAGAACTATCAACTAGTCTTCGTAGTGAAGTGACAATACACACTGAAGCAGATGGGACACGTAATTAATAAGCTGAACCAGCGTGTTGTTGTTACTAAATCAGTCGGTTATGTTTGGTAGTCTCAAGTCATTGAAAGCATGCACTGCCCACATATCTTATTGGTTGATATGCCACAAAACCAAAAACGAGAAGGGAGTTAATGTACGGTGCCTAAGTGTTTTGGGATTATTTGGTTTTCGTAAGGTGACTTACACACCTAGACTGAGGGAGTAGTAGAATTGAGATTGAATGCACTTTCTTCCCCGTCTTCCACTCTTCTTCCTCCTCTCTTCTTCTTCTTCCTACTCTCTTCCCCATCGTCGGCCGCACACCATTTACCCCCGCTCACTGCTCGCCCGCCCGCGCCATCTTCCTTTGTAGCTCGCGCGTACCATATCCCCCTGCTCACTGCTTGGCCACACGAGGAGAAGCTTCTTCGCTCGCCCACCCGAATCCACTTCCCCGCTGGCTCGCAGGCACCAAAAACCCCCAATGGCAGAACCGACTAACACGCAGAGCCGCGATTGGAATTCCCTCCCTGATGTTCTCTTGGACAGATCTGTAGTCGTATGGACCTACTCAGCACCGTCTGTCTGGCCGCATGCTCGGTGTCTTTGTACCGTCTACTCGTCTGCAACCGGCTGGCTCTTTTCAAGACACCCTGCTTGCTGATGCCCGATCCTCGCAGGTGGCCCAGACACCGACTTGACGATCCTACGGGGGTTGCCGTGGTGCCCCTCGACATGCTACCACTACCCGTCCACCTGTCCTTCATGCGCGGCCACGACTGGGCGGGCATGAAGGCCAACTTGTAACGCCCCAAGACCGGAGCTTCAGATGCCTTCCAGGGTTTCCGGGTTTTTGTCGTGTGAGTTGTTGGTTTGTTGCATTCATCTTTGCATCATGTGCATTTGCATCATGCCATCATGCCATCATGTCATTAATCTTTGCATCTCAGATCAACTAAATAAATTGCATGGATCTTCAGTCCATTTAAACCGAGGGAATTCACATGATGATTCCCTTTATAACATATCCTCCCGATATTAGGGAGCTATATTGAATATTCCATTTTCGGACTCACCCATGAACACACTTGCAAATAATCACATGTCTTTTCTGCTTCAAGTTTGCTCCTCAAACTTCGCCCATAAATTCTTTTATCTTTTTCCGGAGGTCTACCAAAAATCTCAACATTTTGGGACCTTTCTATCGCCCACTTCTTTTTCGAACTCATTTGAATTTAATTCAAACGAGTTCCAATCCAAACTTTGTACACATGCCCATTTATATTGATCTTGGATCAAGATCATTCTTGTGAATCCAGGAATTTAAATTCCATGCCCAAATTCCATCAATACCCTCTCTCTTTCTTTTTTCCCTTCTATCTATTTGTATTTTTCTCTTTTTGGTTAAGAGAGAAGAGTAGGAGAGGCAGTCCAGCAGGTCCTGACTGTTCTCCTTTCCATTGGGCCGGCCTTCCTAGGCCTAGCCTAGCCGACCACTTAGGCCCATCGGCCCACCTAACTCCTCTAACACTAGCCCAACCCCCACTCTCCCTTCTCTCCTCCTCTAGCGCCGCAAGTAGCCCCACGACCAAAGCTGCCTCTCCCATCGATCCCCACTCGCGCGCGCCCCTCTCTTCCATTACCCCCGCTGCATCCATCCTCGCGTTGCCTCTCTCCCACGCCTTCTTCTCGCTCTCCCTCTCAATCTCTCCAGGTCGCCGCCTCCGCACACACGCCCGACCCAGAACGCCTCCTCCTTGCTGCCTCGCATGTCACGTGCAGGAGCTCTACCGCCTCGACTACTGGCTCCGGCCTCCGCCAGCCGCTCCTTCCCGGCCTCGGCCTCGTCCCCGACTACCCAGGCCGGAGACCCCACCGCTCGCCTTGGACAGGAGGTCCCTCACGGACCCGTGCTTCTGCCCGCCGCCATCTCCTTCCTGGAGCCCCTCGTCGTCTTCCGTGCCAAGTTCCGACGCCAGTGCAGCCGCTCGGGGTGCCCTGCCTCTCATCTTCATTATCATCTAGAGCCATGGAGAGGAGGACAACTCAGGCGCCGACCCCGCCTCCTCTGCTTGCTTGTTGCTCGGTCCTACTCCACCGTCCTCGACCTCCCCGTCTTCCTGGCCTCCTTGCGTCCCTTGGCTGTCTCTCTCTGCAGCGAACAGCTGCAGCTCAGCGCCTCGGCACCCCTGCTTCCCCCTCGCCGCCGGCAGCAGCAGCAGCTGCTGCACCCTTTCGACGCGCCCCGGCCCTACTTCTCCTTCGCGCGCCATGGCCTTGACCCCCTGCTCCACCTTGACGACCTTCCAAGCACCGGTGACCGAAGACCCAAGTGCTCTTCAGATTGTAAAGACCGGCAAGTCCAACTAGTTCCGATGCCCCAAGGACGACTACGCGGTGTTGCGTCAAGTACCTAAACCGTGTCTCCGGAATTGCCAAGACCGTCCTGAATATCGCCAAGTACCACTTCGATTCCGGAACGCAGCAAGTACCACTACAGCCAGGGACCTCGACGCCTAAAATGATCATCGAACCAGAAATAACGCCAAGTACTAGGTCAACGAGGACCGCCAAGTTCGTCTTCCGCCGTCTCCGAAATCGCCAAGTACCATGACGATACGAGAACAACTACCGTCGACGTGCATTTTGCCAAGTACCACCACCGTCGACCCTCGAAGACTCCGTGGACATCAAGTTCTCGCCGTACCCCTGAACATCTACGTAAACTTGTGAGACTAAGAATGTGAACGACTACCATCGCCGAGTACCACTACTTCCCAGGATGATCGTGAACGACTACACCGCTTGACCCGAACCGTTCCAATAACGCACGCTTCGAAGGTATAACCCTGAGACGACCGCCCGTGGACGAATGAATGTGTTGTATGAGATGCTCTTGTTTGCACCGTGATCGAGTTGTCGCGTGCAATGCCCCTCTTTTGCCATGCCACCGTCATGTGGGACACCCGGTATCCGGGATCACTCCCCATCTCTTGCGTGTTCCACACATCCGCACACTTCTCGTTTGCATTGGTATCTCACTCAAGTTGTCGTTGCTGTGGCACCTCTTTCGTTCCGCCATGGTGACCAAATGCTTCATAATGCTCTTATCAACTTTTAATAAAATTTGCATAAACTTGCACATGTCATCCGCATCATGTTAACAACATCAAGAATGTTTAACTTGTTGTTTGCATTAATTTGGTAAATGCATATGGGGATTTACCGGATTTGTTGTTTGTTATATCCGGCCCCATTTTAAATTGTTTAGATAGTATAGTTTTGTTATGCTTCACCTCTTGCCGTGTTAACCAACATTTAATATTGTTGAGTACCTAACCGGGAGTGAACTAAATAATTGATGTGGTGTTCCGTCAATATGCAACTCATTGCATATTGGCTCCTCTTAACTTGTAGTTTTTTTTGTGCACTTTGCCATGCCATGACCTCTTTAAATCAGACATGCATCATTCTTGTTTGTGCATCATGCCATGTCTATGTGGTGGTTGTTTACTATGTTGTGTGCTTCTTTCCTGTGTTTGCTTCTTCAGGTTGGATCCGGTAACGTCGTGTTTGTGAGGACCCGTTCGTCGACGTCCGTTTGTCTTCTTCATGGACTCGTTCTTCTTCCTTGTAGATTTCAGGCAAGATGATCATACCCTCGAAATCACTTCTATCTTTGCTTGCTAGTTGCTCGCTCTTTTGCTGTGCCTATACTGTGATACCTACCACTTGCTTATCATGCCTCCTATATTGTTGAACCAAGCCTCTAACCCACCATGTCCTAGCAAACCGTTGTTTGGCTATGTTACCACTTTGCTCAGCCCCTCTTATAGCATTGTTAGTTGCAGGTGAAGATTGAAGTTTTGTTCCTTGTTGGAACACGTTTACTTGTTGGGATATCACAATATATCTTATTTAATTAATGCATCTATATACTTGGTAAAGGGTGGAAGGCTCGGCCTTATGCCTGGTGTTTTGTTCCACTCTTGCCGCCCTAGTTTCCGTCATATTGGTGTTATGTTCCCGGATTTTGTCTTCCTTACGCGGTTGGGCTATTATGGGAACCCCTTGACAGTTCGCCTTAAGTAAAGCTCTTCCAGCAATGCCCAACATTGGTTTTACCATTTGCCACCTAGCCTTTTCTTTTCCCTTGGGAGTCGTGCTCTTGAGGATCATCATTATTTTACCCCCCCAGGCCAGTGCTCCTCTGAGTGTTGGTCCACCTGACAGCTGCTGGTGGCCACCAGGGGCAACTCTGGGCTGGCCTACCCGTACCTAAGACAATTGGAGTGTGCCCTGAGAAAGAGATATGTGCAGCTCCGATCGGAATTTGTCGGCACATTCGGGCGGTGTTGCTGGTTTAGTTTTACCCTGTCGAAATGTCTTGTCGAAGCTGGATACCGAGTCTGATCGGAATGCCTCGGGAGGAGGACTATTCCTTCGTTGACCGTGAGAGCTTGTGATGGGCTAAGTTGGGACACCCCTGTAGGGATTTGAACTTTCGAAAGCCGTGCCCGCGGTTATGGGCAGATGGGAATTTGTTAACGTCTAGTTGTAGAAAACCTGAAGTCGACCTTAATGAAAATACATCCACCGCGTGTGTAAACGTGATGGTCTCTTTCCGGCGGAGTCCAGGTAGTGAACACGGTGTTGGAGTTATGCTTGACGTAGGTTGTTCTAGGATCACTTCCTGATCATAGTTTTATCGACCGTGCTTTGCCTTCTCTTCTCGCTCTCATTTGCGTATGTTAGCCACCATATATGCTAGTCGCTTGCCGCAGCTCCACCTCATACCTTTTACCTTACCCATAAGCTTAAATAGTCTTGATCGCGAGGGTGCGAGATTGCTGAGTCCTCGTGGCTCAGAGATACTTCCAAAACCACTTTGCAGGTGCTGATGTTACCAAGCAGGTGAACCAAGCTCAGGAGGAGCTCGATGAAGATCTTGTCCTTTGTGTTGTTTCGTTCTAGTTGATCAGTAGTGGAGCCCAGTTGGGGTCGATCGGGGACCGTGTCACATTTGGGGTTCTTCTTTTATTTTGGTTCCGTAGTCGGACCTTGATTGTATCTGGATGATGTAATGCTTTATTCATGTAATTGTGTGAAGTGGCAATTGTAAGCCAACTATGTATTCTTTTCCCTTATGTATTACATGGGTTGTGTGAAGATTACCTCACTTGCGACATTGCTTTCAATGCGGTTATGCCTCTAAGTCGTGCTTCGACACGTGGGAGATATAGCCGCATCGAGGGCGTTATAGTTGGTAATCAGAGCTTTCCCCGACCTTAGGAGCCCCACTGATTGATCGTTTTTAGCAGCCGAGTTGTGTCTAGAAAATGTTTTGAGTCATTTAGGAATTATATATCAGAGAGTTTAGGAATTCTTTTTACTTCCCAGTCTACTCATCGCTCTAGTAAGGCATCCTGACATAGAGTTTTGACTCTTCTCTTCTCAAATTTCACTAAATTTGTTTTTTAGGATCACGCGGGTATCTTGGAATCGTTCCGATGGTTTTGTGACGAGAACATTGTCTTGGTGCCTCCTGTCAGGGGTTTTGTGGCAGTGTCCCAGGGAGTTCAGTTCCGAGGTGTTGTCGTCACAATTTTGTCGTTGCAGTTCTGGAATACCTGAGATTAGTTTCACCGACATCGAAAATCTCTTTTATGCAGTTCGTTGGTGAGATAACCTCGACGCCACCCAGTACTGGGGCGGGAGTTCGGGCGTATTACCATAACTTTTATAATGGATGCTTTTCGAAGGTTGAGGTAGATGATTTCCGAAGGTTTCTTGGTTATGTGTTGAAGGATGGATACTGCTGGATGTAGGATTTGCTAGTTTGGGTGAGATATTATGCTTCCCCTGTATCCCCAACACCTGATTACATAACCGGAAAATTTCGGAAGTTTATAAGTGGGAATTCAAGTAGCTCTTAGGATATCTTTCCGACAGATGTATGATTTGAAATTGGGGTTCGACGTCTAATGGTCCGCCTATTCACGGTCGGTTTTACAGTAGTCTCATTATGTCTTAAAGAGTCCTTGGCTATGCTGACTCGGGGACGCTTCGTATGTCATGTGCACTGCCTTGTACATGATGGTGCTGTACGATCGAGCCCGTGTAGGCCCCACCACGAAAACTTCGGACGAAATCTCTATCATATGTTTGTTCCGGCGTATTCTGCAAGCCAACCCTTTGTTTTGTTTTGAGTTGTGGTATTCGAGTTGCTTCGAAGTTGAATGTTGATTCCATACCTTTTCCAAGTGGTGTTCTCATATTCCTATGTGAATGCTAATCCTTCTCGATCATCGAGTTTGTCATTTCAATTTCTTTTCACCGGTGTGTTTCTCTTCAAGTGGATCCGATCATTTCAACAACTGCAAGAGCAAGTATCAGTTCTTCTCAATGGTGTTCGTTTCATCCATTCCAAATTGTCTTTGTTTTTCCCACCCTCCCTCCGTTTGTTTTGTTCTCCAAGCATTCAAATATCTTAATCGAGTATCCATCTTATTGATGTGAAGCCTCTCCATTCTTTTCCTTCAATGTTCTTACCCGGTGATTCTCATGAAGATTCTAACGGAGCTTCAAGTTCGTCACTCTTCACTCTTTTTTTTCTTCTACGATGGATTCAATTCAAGCTTTGTTCATCATATCTTTTTCCTCGTTTCAAATACCTTCTCATGCCGGTGCACCTCATATTCATTCATTTTCTCGCTATTCAATTGTTCTGGAGTGCTCAAGATATTTCAAAGATTCGTGT
The DNA here is from genome assembly GCA_034509565.1 of Triticum monococcum. Taxonomy (NCBI): domain Eukaryota; kingdom Viridiplantae; phylum Streptophyta; class Magnoliopsida; order Poales; family Poaceae; genus Triticum; species Triticum monococcum. The sequence continues at coordinate 141,200,581 of CM067841.1, read as the reverse complement.
TTCCACTCTGCATTCGTTCAAGTTCTCTCGAAGATATTCTCTCATTCAAGTCATTTAATTCAACCGGTGCAACCTATCTTTTAAATCTTTTCAACGGTGTTTCTTTTCAGTGGGCCTAACCCACAGGTCTATTCCCAGGATCTTACCTGACTCTTCTTATTTGTCCGGAGATATTAACAAATTCTTTTCCAAGTTTGACGTAAGAATGAATTGTCATCAGTCATACATTTTTCTGCAAGATTTTTCAAATTCTTTTCATTGTTGGCTCTACCTCTTCGCTTTTCATTCTCCCGGAGTATCTCACCAACTTTTGGTGGTGTTTCTCATCGTCATTCTCAGATTTTGAAGACCGAAGAAGATTTTTCTCTCAATCTTGTTCCATTCTCTTCAAGATTCATGGCTTTAGCTTCGTGCTATCCTCTCATAATTGTTTCGGTTGTGACAATTCTTTTTATCCAGCCGGAGTAATTCAAGAGTCTTTTCAGTTTGATTATCCGGAGCCCATCATCTATGATTTATTCATTCTCAGCTTTCAGCTATGGTTCTCCAAAATCTTACCGGTGCTTCGTTCAAGTGATCTCTAATCAGTTCATAATCTCTTTGTTCTCATGGATCTAAATTCTCTCAAGCATCTTTCGTTCATTTTATAATTCTTCCTGGTGTTTCTTTATATTCTCTTCGTTCTTTTTCAATTCTTACGGTGGTTCGTTCAAGATTTCTCTTCCTTATCAATTTATTCGTAGTTTCTATTCTACCGGTGAGTCGTTCAAGATTTTCTCAAGTTATCGATATCTCTCTTAATCCTGTCGACGAGAATAAGTAGTGTGCCAAATCAATTGTTTGTCATCAATTAAATTGGTGAAGGATAAAGCATAATGTAATTCTTATTCTTGTTTCATCAAGTTTATTCAATTTCTTTTCCGGAATGGTTCATCGTATCACATTCTCAGTTCGAGATGCTTATCTTTTCTTTACCGGAGTTCTTCATGGAGGTTCTACATAATGGTCCATCAAGGATTTAATTCCTTCTCCAACTCTTTCATCGAGATTCTTTCCTAAGAAGCTCAAGCTTTTCTTCATATTGTAATCCGGAGTGCAATTCTTTCTTCTGTATCATTGGAGGTGGTATTATGTCAATCTTGATAACTTGAGTTCAAGTTTCATGATTCACTTGTGGTTAAGAATGAAATATTTTAAATCCACCAATCTATTCGTTGGAGCTATCTAGCGTCATGTTTCACCTAAAGCCTTCCCTAGGGATTGTTACTATTTATGGTGCTTATAGATGATCCAATTTCTTCATTTATCCTTTCCGGTGAGATATAGTTTCTCGTCTCCTAGTCATATCAATCCAATTCTTGTTCCCATGAGTGGCAGGTTGTCACCTCATAATTTGAGATGTATCCCATAGGACCATATCAATCTTATTCTTTTCGTTGTTAGGTTTCCAACAACTCTATTATAGCATTTTTTGTAAGCGTGTTACCTCGAGATCTTGTTTCTCTTCGTTCATCCATTCCATTCTATTCTTTTGTTCCGGAGGCTTTGTGATGTTGCTCTCTTCAACCCATAATCTTGTTTGTTAAGTTCATGTTCAATTTCTTCCATTTATAGTCGAAGTGTTGTCCAAATTTATATCATACTTATTCCTTCTCTATCTTGTTTAAGCGGAGTGTCGTGCCCTCTTTTCAAGTTCTATCACCTTATCAAGTTCTTATTCAATTACTTTCTTTTCAACCGAAGTGCTACCTGAATCGGTTCTTTCTTACTCCTCTTTCTTCACGGAGTGCTTTCAACTTTGTTCTTCTCCGTTGCTTTCTTTCTTTCATTTTGCTCAACCTTTGCAAGATTCTTTGGTTTCACTCGTTTGTCAAAGGAGCAACTTAGCTTTACCTCTTCTTTATCTCTTCCGTTTTCCCTCCGGTGCCATCCTAGATCTCGGGACGAGATCCTCTCGTAGTGGTGGAGTGTTGTAATGCCCCAAGACCGGAGCTTCAGATGCCTTCCAGGGTTTCCGGGTTTTCGTCGTGTGAGTTGTTGGTTTGTTGCATTCATCTTTGCATCATGTGCATTTGCATCATGTCATCATGCCATCATGTTATTAATCTTTGCATCTCAGATCAACTAAATAAATTGCATGGATCTTTGGTCCATTTAAACCAAGGGAATTCACATGATGATTCTCTTTATAACATATCCTCCCGATATTAAGGAGCTATATTGAATATTCCATTTTTGGACTCACCCATGAACACACTTGCAAATAATCACATGTCTTTTCTGCTTCGAGTTTGCTCCTCAAACCTCGCCCATAAATTCTTTTATCTTTTTCCGGAGGTCTACCAAAAATCTCAACATTTTGGGACCTTTCTAACGCCCACTTTTTTTCGAACTCATTTGAATTTAATTCAAACGAGTTCCAATCCAAACTTTGTGCACATGCCCGTTTATATTTTTCTTGGATCAAGATCATTCTTGTGAGTACGAGAATTTAACTTCCATGCCAAAATTCCATCCATACCCTCTCTTTCTTTTTTCCCTTCTATCTATTTGTATTTTTCTCTTTTTGGTTAAGAGAGAAGAGTAGGAGAGGCAGTCCAGCAGGTCATGGCTGTTCTCCTTTCCATTGGGCCGGCCTTCCTAGGCCTAGCCTAGCCGGCCACTTAGGCCCATCGGCCCACCTAACTCCTCTAACCCTAGCCCAACCCCCACTCTCCCTCGTCTCCTCCTCTACCGCCGCCAGTAGCCCCACGACCGAACCTACCTCTCCCCTCGATCCCCACTCGTGTGCGCCCCTCTATTCCTTCGCCCCCGCTGCCACCATCCTCGCGTCGCCTCTCTCCCACGTCTTCTTCTCGCTCTCCCTCTCGATATCTCCACGCCGCCGCCTCCGCACACACGCCCGACCCCGAACGCCTCCTCCTTGCTGCCTCGCATGTCGCATGCAGGAGCTCCGCCGCTGCGACTTCTGGCTCCGGCCTTCGCCCGCCGCTCCTTCCCGGCCTCGGCCTCGTCCCCGACTACCCAGGCCGGAGTCCCCACCGCTCGCCTTGGATAGGAGGTCCCTCACGGACCCGTGCTTCTGCCCGCCGCCATCTCCTTCTTGGAGCCCCTCGTCGTCTTCCGCACCAAGTTCCGACACCAGTGCAGCCGCTCGCGGTGCCCTGCCTCTCATCTTCGTATTCGTCCAGAGCCATGGAGAGGAGGACAACTCAGGCGCCGACCCCGCCTCCTCTGCTCGCTTGTTGCTCGGTCCTCCTCCGGCAAGAATCCAGCCGCCGCGCCCTGCTGTAGCGCCACCGTCCTCGACCTCCCCGTCTTCCTGGCCTCCTCGCGTCCCCTGGCTGTCTCTCTCTGCAGCGAACAGCTGCAGCTCAGCGCCTCGGCACCCCTGCTTCCCCCTCGCCGCCGGCAGCAGCAGCAGCTGCTGCACCCTTTCGACGCGCCCCGGCCCTGCTTCTCCTTCGCGCGCCATGGCCTTGACCCCCTGCTCCACCTCGACGACCTTCCAAGCACCGGTGACCGAAGACCCAAGTGCTCTTTAGATTGTAAAGACCGGCAAGTCCAACTAGTTCCGATGCCCCAAGGACGACTACGCGGTGTTGCGTCAAGTACCTAAACCGTGTCTCCGGAATTGCCAAGACCGTCCTGAATATCACCAAGTACCACTTCGATTCCGGAACGCAGCAAGTACCACTACAGCTGGGGACCTCGACACCTAAAACGATTATCGAACCGGAAATAACGCCAAGTACTAGGTCAACGAGGACCGCCAAGTTCGTCTTCCACCGTCTCCGAAATCTCCAAGTACCACGACGATACGAGAACAACTACCGTCGACGTGCATTTTGTCAAGTACCACCACCGTCGACCCTCGAAGACTCCGTGGACATCAAGTTCTCGCCGTACCCTTGAACATCTACGTAAAGTTGTGAGACTAGGAATGTGAACGACTACCATCGCCGAGTACCACTACTTCCCACGACGATCGTGAACGACTACACCGCTTGACCCGAACCGTTCCGATAACGCACGCTTCGAAGGTATAACCCTGAGACGACCGCCCGTGGATGAATGAATGTGTTGTATTAGATGCTCTTGTTTGCACCATGATCGAGTTGTCGCTTGCGATGACCCTCTTTTGCGATGCCATCGTCATGTGGGACACCCGGTATCCGGGATCACTCCCCATCTCTTGCGTGTTCCACACATCCGCACACTTCTCGTTTGCATTGGTATCTCACTCAAGTTGTCGTTGCTGTGGCACCTCTTTCGTTCCGCCATGGTGACCAAATGCTTCATAATGCTCTTATCAACTTTTAATAAAATTTGCATAAACTTGCACATGTCATCCGCATCATGTTAACAACATCAAGAATGTTTAATTTGTTGTTTGCATTAATTTGCTAAATGCATATGGGGATTTACCGGATTTGTTGTTTGTTATATCCGGCCCCATTTAAATTGTTTATATAGTATAGTTTTGTTATGCTTCACCTCTTGCCATGTTAACCAACATTTAATATTGTTGAGTACCTAACCGGGAGTGAACTAAATAATTGATGTGGTGTTCCGTCAATATGCAACTCATTGCATATTGGGCTCCACTTAACTTGTAGCTTTGTTTGTGCACTTTGCCATGCCATTCCCACTTTAAACCAGACATGCATCATTCTTGTTTGCGCATCATGCCATGTCTATGTGGTGGTTGTTTACTATGTTGTGTGCTTCTTTCCGGTGTTTGCTTCTTCGGGTTGGATCCGGTAACGTCGTGTTTGTGAGGACCCGTTCGTCTACATCCGTTTGTCTTCTTCATGGACTCGTTCTTCTTCCTTGCGGGATTTCAGGCAAGATGATCATACCCTCGAAATCACTTCTATCTTTGCTTGCTAGTTGCTTGCTCTTTTGCTATGCCTATGCTGTGATACCTGCCACTTGCTTATCATGCCTCCTATATTGTTGAACCAAGCCTCTAACCCACCATGTCCTAGCAAACCGTTGTTTGGCTATGTTACCGCTTTGCTCAGCCCCTCTTATAGTGTTGTTAGTTGCAGGTGAAGATTGAAGGTTTGTTCCTTGTTGGAACACGTTTACTTGTTGGGATATCACAATATATCTTATTTAATTAATGCATCTATATACTTGGTAAAGGGTGGAAGGCTCGGCCTTATGCCTGGTGTTTTGTTCCACTCTTGCCGCCCTAGTTTCCATCATATCGGTGTCATGTTCCCGGATTTTGCGTTCCTTACGCGGTTGGGCTATTATGGGAATCCCTTGACAGTTCGCCTTAAGTAAAGCTCTTCCAGCAATGCCCAACATTGGTTTTACCATTTGCCACCTAGCCTTTTCTTTTCCCTTGGGAGTCGCGCTCCTGAGGGTCATCATTATTTTACCCCCCCCGGGCCAGTGCTCCTCTGAGTGTTGGTCCACCTGTCAGCTGCCGGTGGCCACCAGGGGCAACTCTGGGCTGGCCTACCCGTACCTAAGACAATCTGAGTGTGCCCTGAGAAAGAGATATGTGCAGCTCCTATCGGGATTTGTCGGCACATTCGGGCGGTGTTGCTGGTTTAGTTTTACCCTGTCGAAATGTCTTGTAGAACCGGGATACCGAGTCTGATCGGAATGTCTCGGGAGGAGGTCTATTCCTTCGTTGACCGTGAGAGCTTGTGATGGGCTAAGTTGGGACACCCCTGCAGGGATTTGAACTTTTGAAAGCCATGCCCGCGGTTATGGGCAGATGGGAATTTGTTAATATCCGGTTGTAGAAAACCTGAAGTCGACCTTAATTAAAATACATCCACCGCGTGTGTAACCGTGATGGTCTCTTTCCGGCGGAGTCCGGGAAGTGAACACGGTGTTGGAGTTATGCTTGACGTAGGTTGTTCTAGGATCACTTCTTGATCATACTTTTATCGACCGTGCTTTGCCTTCTCTTCTCGCTCTCATTTGCGTATGTTAGCCACCATATATGCTAGTCGCTTGCTGCAGCTCCACCTCATACCTTTTACCTTACCCATAAGCTTAAATAGTCTTGAGCGCGAGGGTGCGAGATTGCTGAGTCCCCGTGGCTCACAGATACTTCCAAAACCAGTTTGCAGGTGCTGATGTTACCAAGCAGGTGACGCAACCAAGCTCAGGAGGAGCTCGATGAAGATCTTGTCCTTTGTGTTGTTTCGTTTTAGTTGATCAGTAGTGGAGCCCAGTTGGGGTCGATCGGGGACCGTGCCGCATTTGGGGTTCTTCTTTTATTTTGGTTCCGTAGTCAGAACTCGATTGTATATGGATGATGTAATGCTTTATTCATGTAATTGTGTGAAGTGGCGATTGTAAGCCAACTATGTATTCTTTTCCCTTATGTATTACATGGGTTGTGTGAAGATTACCTCACTTGCGACATTGCTTTCAATGCGGTTATGCCTCTAAGTCGTGCTTCGACACGTGGGAGATATTGTCGGCGTTCTGGGAACGGGGGTCCCCAGACTTGCCTGCCTGCGGCCTGCGGCGTGGCTCGAATGGGGGCCCAACATGGCCCATCTTCATCAAGCACAAGACTCAAGACCCTCGCGAGGGGCCAAGCCTCGCGAGGTGGACTGAGATATCAAGGCGGGGTGCCTCACGAGGTGCCAGTTGTCGGATTTCGGGTTCCGGTAGACACTTAAGGTTCGAACACTGGGGTGCGTGTGGAAATCACGCCCTCAACCTCTCTGCCTCGCAAGGATGAAAACTACTAAAGGAATCACACAAGTGACACCAGATTTATACTGGTTCGAGCCACCGTTGTGGTGTAATACCCTACTCCAGTGTGTGGAGGATGGATTGCCTCCTGGGGCTAGTGATGAAGAACAATACAAGGAAGAACAGCCTCGCGAGGGTCTGTTCTTGGCTGGGGTGATGAACTGCTAGGAGGAGTTCAGTCGCCCTTCTCTCTCTCTCACTCTCTCTGATTTCCGATCTTCCAACCGATCGACCGCTCACCGATCGAACCCCTTGCTACGTGGGCGACCGGTCCCTATTTATAGAGGCCCTGGTCCTCTTCCCAAATATTGAGCGGGAAGGAAGCCAACAATGGCGGGCTAATTTGAAGGGGGACAACAAGTACATCTATCCTGACAAAAGGTGGTCTTCGCCTGCGAAAGACTCTGCGGTGACGCCGTGCTGGGCTCCATGGTGACCTCCGTCTCGTAGTCCGCTTGGTCCTGGTCTTGTTGCACCGAAATGGCAACCTTTGCCTGATGCCTCGGTACTACGTGGCTACGCTTGCCCCCTTTGCACCAAAGAGGAAAGAAGGACGCAGCGCGCACTGGCGCCCGCCTGGCGCCGTCGATCGTCATGGCTTGCGTCACTGGCACCTCGCGAGGTACCCCGCCTTGATATTTCCGTCTCCTTGCGAGCCAGCCTGAGGAGGCCGCTCCTGAGGATGTGCCGTGTCGTCTGCCTCGCGAGGCTTGGCCCCTCGCGAGGGTCTTGAGTCTTGTGATTGAAGAAGATGGGCCATGTTGGGCCCCCATTCGAGCCACGCCGCAAGCCGCAGGCAGGCAAGTCTAGGACCCCCGTTCCCAGAACGCCGACAGTAGCCCCCGGGCCCGTGGCGCACATGGGTTTGGCCGTGCCAAGAGGCGAAAGGGCAAGGGCGAAGCGCCGCAGGCCCTAACAGCCTGCGGCCTTGGGCGCCGCGTGGTGGTTGATTGGATGTGGGTGAATCCACTTCCCCACGACGCCTTGGTGACCGCGCGAGGTGGAAAAGTCCCTGCATGCAAATCGTGTCATGATTACCTGTGATCGTGGAGGCCGGCGGTTGGCCTTCGTCGGCTATAAGTACTGTACGGCGCGTGCCCTTCTAGTCCATTCCTCCTGGCTTCTCCTTCTTCCCGATCCTTGCTCCGTCTTGGTGTGATGGCTCCGAACCGCCGGTTCTCCGCAGCGGAGAAGGGAAAAGCTCCTCGAGAGGGGCCAGACCCGATCCCGCCGAAGAAATGGCTCACCATTTGCAGCCAGGGCGAGGAAGACCGGCAGGTGGAGCCGAGGCCCTGGTGCGAGCGGGCTCCGCCGGGGTTCCCGCTTCCTCTGTACGCCCCCGCCAAGGGTGTTGATGCTGATCCCCGCGGTCGGCGCCGTCGTAGGCGCTGTCGGGTCACGAAGGCGTGGGTTGTTCCTCCCGGAGTCCATGCCGAGGGCTCCTCCCACGAGTTCGTGCTCCACGTCGTCGTTCCTCTTCAATCCTGGATCCGTCAGCCTCCCTTCTTCGCCTCCGTCGTCCCTCCAGGAGGGCCTTTGGAGCTCTGGCTGCAGCACGCCGGCTGCAGCGCCCTCGCGTCCGAGGCTGAGGTCGTGGTTGCCGCCCCGGGCGAGGTCTACTTGTCCCGCGGCTGGAGGGAAATCGCCCGGGTTTGCAAGGAGAGGGGCATCTTCGCGGTCCACCTGGAGTACGATGGTGCTGCAGTGATGTTCCTCAAGGTCTTTGACGCGATCGGGCGCCAGCTGGAGTGTTGCCGCGGGAGAGGCGACCGGGACACTACCCTGGAGAGGGCTAGGCCCGCCGACCGCTCCCTTGGCGAAGGCGCCGGGGGGTCCAGCGACTCCAGCGAGATCTTCGCGACTCCGGAGACGAGCGACGACAGCTACGAGCCCCCGAGCCGGCGCCGCTCCCGGAGCAGGGCGGGCTCGTCAGGCCGTCGCCGACCCTGATTTGGATGTGGTTGGCGCCGGTGCGTGACGGCCCACTGTTGATGATGGCATCATCTGAAGGAGCCCGTGTAGTTAGCACTCCTTAGGATCCGTTCCCTGCGAGGAATCAAAATGCGCCCCACGAGGGCTTGGTGCTCTATGCCGATAGGTCCCAGTCCCAAGGCGGTGTCAGCCGTCCCTGGTATGCCAGGTCGCGATGCCGTGGCCAAGGCCAGGAGGTGAGCGATCGGGGGTCCGGTAAGAGCCCCTGAGTCGCGATGCTCAGGAGGTCCCCTTTGGCGCTCAAGCAGCCGTTGCTTGGTGAGAAATGGAAGCAACGTCGCTAGTACGGAATTGCTTTAGGTGCGGTGGTAGTGCCATGGTAGCCAGCGCTATGGGAGGTGACTTATCTCGAGAGTCAGGGATTATTCCTGGTGAGCCGTCGGGTTCGCGCGTTGGTGGGAGCGGAATCGCTTGGCAAAGTCCTCGCGAGCCCCTTCTCCCTCGCCTCTGCTCCCCTTTCTGCTCTACGTCCTCGGGTCCCGGCCCTCGAACTTGTCTCAGCCGTCGCTGGTATGCCAGGTCGCGATGCCGTGGACAAGGCCAGAGGGTGAGGGCTAGAGAGCCAGTAGGAGCCCTGAGTCGCGATGCTCAGGCACCCCCCCCCCCTTTAACGTGCAAGCGGTTCGCGCGGGCGAGGGTGAAGGAAACCTCGTGAGGGCCTCGGCTAGCGCAGTTCCCTCCAAGGATCCTGCAGAGTCATCACAGAAAGAAGATGATGTTGCCAAGACGGCCATTAGTCGACCGTTAGTCACTCAAGAGCTTGCTGGTTGGAGTAGGTGAGGTGTATCTGGGCACCCGTGAGCCAGCGCGGGACTCACGAGGCCCTACCCCGAGGCGGGTTCCGCCTGGCACTGGGCCGTATCTTGAGATGTGTCCCTGCAAAATTTGGTTAGATCCCGGTACTCTACGTCCTCGGGTCCCGGCCCTCGAGCTTGTCTCAGCCGTCGCTGGTATGCCAGGTCGCGATGCCATGGCAAGGCCAGAGGGTGAGGGCTGGAGAGCCAGTAAGAGCCTGAGTCGCGATGCTCAGGCACCCCCCCTTTAACGTGCAAGTAGTCGACATGGAGAAGAATGGATGCCGCGAACGGGCATCATGCAATCAAGCGTGATAGGCAATTGCATAGTTGGAAATAAACGCTAGGGAGATACACGCCGTTGGGTCTGGCCCGAGCGGCTTGGGGATGATGCAGCCCGAGGGGCGCCCCCAACAAGGCAAACTAACGACCGAAAGGTAAATGCAGATACATGCCGCGGAGATGGACCCACGCGGCCTGGGAGTGATGCAACCCTGGGAGGGTGCTCCCAGCTAAGAACGGAACTTGAAAGATGTCACCTGAGGATGTCGTCGGCGTAGTGGCGTTGGTGCAGCAGACTTGTCGGGCTGCAGAAGCCGATCCTCACGAGCCCCCAGGCCCCGGGGCCTTGGGAGGCTCTGGAGGCACTGGTGACTCCTCGCGAGCTGCCTCCATCTCCGCCAAGGCCGCGGAGCGCCTGTCTTCCTGAGCCTCCACGATGCCCCTCATGAGGCGCTGGTATGCCGCAGCCATGCTCGGCAGGCCATGAGGCATGCGAACATAGCTGTGGGGTGGACCTCCGCAGCGCCCCACTTGCGAGGGCCAGAAGCGCTCCATCGTGGCGATCTGATTGAGCCCTGGTACGTCGACGCAGACGCGCAGCCCACCATCCTCGCCTGGATGCGGGGCCTCGGCTGGCTAGCGGCGGCAACCTCTCATGATCCTTGACTCCTGTAGTTCTTGAATGGCCTTGTCAACAAACTCTAGCTGGTCTGACCTTCCTTGCCTGGCTCCTTCCCGATGGAAACGTGCTGCGAAGCATGCCTCCACATGGTGCCCAAGCGCCTCCCTCGTGACCCTGGCTAGGTCGGTGGCTCTCCAGGTGAGAGCCCCTGAGCCCTGCCTGAGGAGGGCGCCGGGCGCGCTTTCCTATGCGATGGAAGGAGGGTCCCCCTAGGCAGACATGGGCCCTGAGGGGCCTGCCTCCTGGGGGGCCGAGCCTGATGATGTCTTCTTCTTCTTGGGGGTGGTCTTAGGAAGTCTCCTGTTTCCGCGATCTGGGTCTTCTAGCGACACGGCCTGATAGGCTCACTCCAGGGAACACACTGCATCCTTCTCTTCACAGGGCACCGTGATGACGCCGCCACTTCCTGGCATCTTGAGGACGTTGTAGCCGTGGTGAGTCGCAGCCATGAACTTGGCCAGCGCTGGGTACCCGAGGATGGCGTTGTACGGCAGGCGGATGTGGGCGACGTCAAAGTCGATGAGCTCGGTGCGGTAGTTGCTGCGAGCCCTGAAGGTGACAGGGAGGCGGACCTGCCCGATCCAGACTATGGAACCGTTGGTGATCCCAGAGAAAGGCTTGGTTGGCTGAAGCTGGTCATACGGCACTTGGAGGTTGTTGAATGTTTCCACGGACAGGACATTGAGCCCTGCCCCGCCATCGATGAGGGTCTTGGTGACCAGCACGTTGCTGATGACTGGGGAGCAGAGCATCGGGAGGACTCCTGCCGTGGCCGTGCACTTGAGCTGGTCGGCTGAGCTGAACATGATGGGGCACGCCGACCACCTGAGGGGGCGCGTTGCTTCGATCTTGGGGAGAGCTGCATTCACCTCACAGGCAAACTGCTTGAAGATACGTTGAGAGGCTGGGGCTTGAGCTCCGCCCAGGATGCAGGCAATTGCGCGCGGCTCCTGGAAGCCCCCAGCCCCCTCGTCTTGATGGCGGTCTTCGTTCCTTCTTGGTGGAGGTGGCAGAGGAGGTAGGCCTGCGTTGCTGTCAGGGCAGTCCTCACGAGGCTGATCCCTCCAGTCTCCCTCACGAGGCAGGTCTCGCCAGCGGTCCTCGTGAGGCTGGTCGCGCCACCCCTGGCGCGGGCCGCGATCTTCCTAGCGTCCTGGGTTTCTTCCTCCTCCTCGGCCGTAGCCCCGGTCAGCACAGTCAGGGCAACGGCCGATCCTTCCTTCTCGCATGGCTCGGAGTTCTTGACATTCGTTGGTGTTGTGGGTGTGGAGGTCATGGTACACGCAGTACCGGTTGCCTCTGGAGGGCTCAGGCAGATCCTTGCCCCGCTTTGTGTCTGGTTCTACCGCGAGTACGGCAGCCCCCTTGCGCCTCGCATCCTTGGCTTTGGGCTTCTTCTCTTCTGGGTCTGCGGCAGGCAGCTCGAGGAGGGAGAGACGTCCCTCCTCAGCCCTGGCACACTTGTTCGCCAAGTTGAACAGCTCCAGGGAGGTGCAGAGGTCTTCGTGCATCGCCAGCTCCTCCTTCATCTTGACATCGCGCACGCCGTCGGAGAAGGCAGAGATGATGGCCTCCTCGGACACCTTGGGGATCTTGAGGCGCGCGTTGTTGAAGCGCTGAATGTACTTTTGTAGGGTCTCTCCGGGTTGTTGCTTGATGCGGCGCATGTCGCTCACGGCGGGCGGCCGGTCGCGAGTAGCTTGGAAGTTGGCGATGAAGCGGGTGCGCATCTGGTCCCAGGAGGAGATCGTGCCTGGAGCCAGATTCAGGAGCCAGGTTCGAGCTCCTTCCTTGAGTGCCATGGGGAACCAGTTCTCCATGACCTTTTCATCCCCGCCGGCAGCCTCGATGCCCAGCTCGTAGAGCTGGAGGAATTCTACGGGATCGGTTGTGCCGTCGTAGCGAGGAGGCAGGTCGGGCTTGAACTTGCAGGGCCACGCGACGCTGCGCAGCTCGGTGGTGTAGACGTGGCAGCCCGCGGTGGCCACAAAAGTCCTCGGTTGGTGGAGAGCTTGGTCTTGAGGGTCCCCACGTGCTGCAGCTAGGAGCAGGGCGGGGTCTTGGCGCGCCGGAGCTGGAGCAGGGAGCGCCCTGGCAGCCCCTTGCGGGTGAGGAACTTCTTGGCAGCTCCGCTCTTGCTGCGCTGGCGCCTGACGTAGCGGGTTCCGCCCAGGGACCAAGCGCCTTGGAGCCATGGCATCTTCTTGGAGGGGAGGCGGCTGGTGCGCCTCTGGAGCTTCGTTGCCCGTGCGGGGCGGGGTGTGGCGCAGAGGGACGGATGGCGCGGTAGAGCCCCCTGCGGCGCGGACAAGCTCGGCAACGCGGTCGAGCCACTCTTCGTAGACGTCGTTGACGGGACAGTAGCGCAGGAGCTCGTTTGCCGCGAGGAGCGCAGCCCGAGCCTCCAAGGGTGCGCGGAGCGCGCGGGACGAAGAACCGGCTGGAGCGAGTGATGGAGTAGCGGTGCGGCCGTCTTGCCACACGGACGGGTGCTGAGACGATGCCTGCTGCTCACCCCCCGCCGGGCCGGTGGCGGCGTTGACGGCGGGCGACGGGGAACGACGAGGACGCCCACCGACGGGGGCCGTCTGGGCGAGGTGAGAAGCGATGGTGGCCCGGCGCTCGGCGCGGGCCCGATGAGCGTCGGACATGGATGCGACGGTCGGAGAAGAATGGAGTGGTGGAAGACAGATTCCGGCGCACCCCTACCTGGCGCGCCAAATGTCGAATTTCGGGCTCCGGCAGACCCTTAAGGTTCGAACACTAGGGTGCGCGCGGAAATCACGCCCTCAAACTCTCCGCCTCGCAAGGATGAAAACTACTAAAGGAATCACACAAGAGACACAAGATTTATACTGGTTCGGGCCACCGTTGTGGTGTAATACCCTACTCCAGTGTGTGGTGGATGGATTGCCTCCTGGGGCTGGTGATGAAGAACAATACAAGGAAGAACAGCCTCGTGAGGGTCTGTTCTTGGCTGGGGCGATGAACTGCTAGGAGGAGTTCAGTCGCCCTTCTCTCGCTCTCACTCTCTCTGATTTCCGATCTTCCAACCGATCCAGTGCTCACCGATCGAACCCCTTGCTACGTGGGTGACCGGTCCCTATTGATAGAGGCCCTGGTCCTCTTCCCAAATATTGAGCGGGAAGGGAGCCAACAATGGCGGGCTAATTTGAAGGGGGACAGCAAGTACATCTATCCTGACAAAAGGTGGTCTTCGCCTGCGAAAGACTCTGCGGTGACGCCGTGCTGGGCTCCATGGTGACCTCCGTCTCGTAGTCCGCTTGGTCCTGGTCTTGTTGCACCGAAACAGCAACCTTTGCCTGATGCCTCGGTACTACGTGGCTGCGCTTGCCCCCTTTGCACCAAAGAGGAAAGAAGGACGCTGCGCGCTGGCGCCCGCCTGGCGCCCTCGATCATCATGGCTTGCGTCACTGGCACCTCGCGAGGTACCCCGCCTTGATATTTCAGTCTCCTCGCGAGCCAGCCTGAGGAGGCCGCTCCTGAGGATGCGCCATGTCGTCCGTCTCGTGAGGCTTGGCCCCTCGCGAGGGTCTTGAGTCTTGTGCTTGATGAAGATGGGCCATGTTGGGCCCCATTCGAGCCACGCTAGAGGCCGCAGGCAGGCAAGTCTGGGGACCCCCGTTCCCAGAACGCCAACACCAGTGACGCAAGCCGTGACGATCGAGGGTGCCAGGCGGGCGCCAGCGCGCGCAGCGTCCTTCTTTCCTCTTTGGTGCAAAGGGGGCAAGCGCAGCCGCGGAGTACCGAGGCATCGGGCAAAGGTTGCGGTTTCGGTGCAACAAGACCAGGACTAAGCAGACTACGAGACGGAGGTCACCATGGAGCCCAGCGCGGCATCACCACAGAGTCTTTCACAGGCGAAGACCACCTTTAGTCAGGATAGATGTACTTGTTGTCCCCCTTCAAATTAGCCCGCCATTGTTAGCTCCCTTCCCGCTCGATATTTGGGAAGAGGACCAGGGCCTCTATAAATATGACCAGCCGCCCACGTAGCAAGGGGTTCAGTTCGGCGCGGGGATCGAAAATCAGAGAGAGAGGGAGAGAGAGAGAAGGGCGACTGAACTCCTCCTAGCAGTTCATCGCCCCAGCCAAGAACAGACCCTCGCGAGGCTGTTCTTCCCTGTATTGTTCATCATCACCAGCCCCAGGAGGCAATCCATCCACCACACACTGGAGTAGGGTATTACACCACAATGGTGGCCCGAACCAGTATAAATCTTGTGTCTCTTTTGTGATTCTTTTAGTAGTTTAGATATTTGTGAGGCGGGGAGGTTGAGGACGTGATTTCCGTGTGCACCCCAGTGTTGGAACCTTAAGGGTCTGCCGGAACCCGAAATCCGACATTTTGGCGCGCCAGGTAGGGGTGCGCCGGAATCTGTCTTCCACCACTCCGTTCTCCTCCGACCGTCGCATCCATGTCCGACGCTCGTCGGGCCCGCGCCGAGCGCCGGGCCGGCATGGCTTCTCGCGTCGCACAGATGGCCCCCATCGGTGGGCGTCCTCGTCGTTCCCCGTCACCCGCCGCCAACGCAGCCACCGGCCCGGCGGGGGGCGAGCAGCAAGCATCGTCTCAGCACCCGTCCGTGCGGCAAGACGGTCGCACCGCTACTCCATCACTCGCTCCAGCCGGTTCTTCGTCCCACGCGCTCCGCGCACCCTTGGAGGCTCGAGATGCGCTCCTCGTGGCAAACGAGCTCCTGCGCTACCGTCCCGTCGACGACGTCTACGAAGAGTGGCTCGACCGCGTCGCCGAGCTTGTCCGCGCCGCAGGGGGCTCTTCTACGCCGCCCGTCTCTCTGCGCCACACTCCGCCCCGCGCGGGCAACGAAGCTCTAGAGGCGCACCAGCCGCCTCCCCTCCAAGAAGATGCCATGGATCCAAGGCGCTTGGCCCCTAGGCGGAACCCGCTCCGTCAGGCGCCAGCGCAGCAAGAGCGGAGCTGCCAAGAAGTTCCTCGCCCGCAAGGGGCTGCCAGGGCGCTCCCTGCTCCGGTGCGCCGCGACCCTGCTCCAGCTCCGGCGCGCCAAGACCCCGCCCTGCTCCTAGCTGCAGCGCGTGGGGACCCTCAAGACCAAGCTCTCCACCAACCGAGGCCTTTTGTGGCCACCGCGGGCTGCCACGCCTACACCACTGAGCTGCGCAGCGTCGCGTGGCCCGGCAAGTTTAAGCCTGACCTGCCTCCTCGCTACGATGGCACAACCGATCCCGCAGAGTTCCTCCAGCTCTATGAGCTGGGCATCGAGGTTGCCGGCGGGGATGAAAAGGTCATGGCGAACTGGTTCCCCATGGCGCTCAAGGAAGGAGCTCGAACCTGGCTCCTGAATCTGGCTCCAGGCACGATCTCCTCCTGGGACCAGATGTGCGCCCGCTTCATCGCCAACTTCCATGGTACTTGCGACCGGCCGCCCGCCGTGAGCGACATGCGCCGCATCAAGCAACAACCCAGAGTGACCCTGCAGAAATACATCCAGCGCTTCAATAGCGCGCGCCTCAAGATCCCCAAGGTGTCCGAGGAGGCCATCATCTCGGCCTTCTCCGACGGCGTGCGCGACGTCAAGATGAAGGAGGAGCTGGCGATGCACGAAGACCTCTACACCTCCCTGGAGTTGTTCAACTTGGCGAACAAGTGTGCCAGGGCTGAGGAGGGACGTCTCTCCCACCTCGAGCTGCCTGCCACGGACCCAGAAGAGAAGAAGCCCAAAGCCAAGGACGCGAAGCGTAAGGGGGCTGCCATACTCGCGGCAGAACCAGACACAAAGCGGGGCAAGGATCTGCCCGAACCCTCCAGAGGCAGCCGGTACTACGTGTACCATGACCTCCACACCCACAACACCAACGAATGTCAAGAGCTCCGCGCCGTGCGAGAAGGAAGGATCGGCCATCGCCCTGACCATGTTGACTGGGGCCACGGCCGAGGAGGAGGAAGAAACCCAGGACACTTGGAAGATCACGTCCCGCGCCAGGGGTGGCGCGACCAACCTCGCCAGGACCGCTGGCGGGACCTGCCTCGCGAGGGAGATTGGAGGGATCAGCCTCGTGAGGACCGCCCTCATGGCTATGCAGGCCTACCTCCGCTGCCGCCTCAGCCAAGGAGGAACGAAGACCGCCATCAAGACGAGGGGGCTGGGGGCTTCCAGGAGCCGCGCGCAATCACCTGCATCCTGGGCGAAGCTCAAGCCCCAGCCTCTCAACGTATCTTCAAGCAGTTTGCCCGCGAAGTGAATGCAGTCCTCCCCAAGATCGAAGCAACGCGCCGCCTCAGGTGGTCGGCGTGCCCCATCACGTTCAGCTCGGCGGACCAGCTTAAGTGCACGGCCACAATAGAAGTCGTCCCAATGCTCTGCTCCCCAGTCATCAGCAACGTGCTAGTCACCAAGACCCTCCTCGATGGTGGCGCAGGGCTCAATGTCCTGTCCGTGGAAACATTCAACAACCTCCAAGTGCCCTACGACCAGCTTCAGCCAACCAAGCCTTTCTCCGGGATCACCGACGGTTCCACAGTCCCGATCAGGCAGGTCCGCCTCCCTGTCACCTTCGAGGACCGCAGCAACTACCGCACCGAGCTCATCGACTTTGACGTCGCCCACATCCGCCTGCCGTACAACGCCATACTCGGGTACCCAGCGCGAGCCAAGTTCATGGCTGCGACCCACCACGGCTACAACGTCCTCAAGATGCTAGGAAGTGGCGGCGTCATCACGGTGCCTTGTGAAGAGAAGGCTGCAGTGTGTTCCCTGGAGCGGGCCTATCAGGCCGCGTCGCTAGAAGACCCATATCACGGAAGCAGGAGGCTTCCTGAGACCACCCCCAAGATGAAGAAGACATCGTCAGGCTCGGCCCCTCAGGGCCCATGTCTGCCCAGGGGGACCCTCCTTCCATCGCATAGGAAAGCGCGCCCGGCGCCCTCCTTAGGCAGGGCTCGGGGGCTCTCACTTGGAGGGCCACCGACCTAGCTAGGGTCACGAGGGAGGCGCTTGGGCACCATGTGGAGGCATGCTTCGCAGCACGTTTCCCTCGAGAGGGAGCTAGGCGAGGAAGGTCAGACCAGAAGGAGTTCGTTAACAAGGCCATTCAAGAACTACAGGAGACAAGGATCATGAGAGGTTGCCGCCGCCTGCCAGCTGTGGCCCCACACCCAGGTGAGGATGGTGGGTTGCGCGTCTGCGTCGACGTACCGGGGCTCAATCAGATCGCCACGACGGAGCGTCTCTGGCCCTCACAAGTGGGGCGCTGCGGGGGTCCACCCCACAGCTATGTTCGCATGCCTTACGGCCTCCCGAGCATGGCTGCGGCGTACCCGCGCCTCATGAGGGGCATCATGGAGGCTCAGGAAGACAGACTCTCCACAGCCTTGGCGGAGATGAAGACAGCTCGTGAGGAGTCACCAGTGCCTCCGGAGCCTCCCGAGGCCCCGGGGCCTGGGGGCTCGTGAGGATCAGCTTCCGCAGCCCGCCAAGTATGTTGCACCAACGCCACTTCGCCGACGACATCCCCAGGTGACACCTTCCAAGTTTCATTCCCAGCTGGGAGCGCCCTCCCAGGGTTGCATCACTCCCAGGCCGCGTGGGTCTGTCCCTGCGGCATGTATCCCCTTTTACCCTTCCGTTGTTAGTTTGCCTTGTTGGGGGCGCCCCTCGGGCTGCATCATCCCCAAGCCGCTCGGGCCAGACCCAGCTACGTGTATCTCCCTAGCGTTTATTTCCAACTATGCATTTGCCTATCACGCTTGATTGCATGATGCCCATCCGCGGCATCCCTTCTTCTCCATGTCGACTACTTGCACGTTAAAGGGGGGTGCCTGAGCATCGCGACTTAGGGCTCTTACTGGCTCTCCAGCCCTCACCCTCTGGCCTTGTCCATGGCATCGCGACCTGGCATACCTGCGACAGTTGAGACAAGCTCGAGGGTCGGGACCCGAGGACGTAGAGTACCGGCATCTAACCAAATTTTGCAGGGACACATCTCAAGATACGGCCCAGTGCCGGGCACAACCCGCTTACAGATAGGGCCTCGTGAGTCCCGCGCTGCCTCACGGGTGCCCAGATACACCTCACCTACTCCAACCAGCAAGCTCTTGAACGACTAATGACTGCCATGGCAACCCCATCTTCTTTCTGTGATGAGCCTGGAGGATCCTTGGAGGGGACTGCACTAGCCAAGGCCCTCACGAGGTTCCCTTCACCCTCACTCGCGCGAACCGCTTGCACGTTAAAGGGGGGTGCCTGAGCATCGCGACTCAGGGCTCCCACTGGCTCTCTATCCCTCACCCTCTGGCCTTGTCCACGGCATCGTGACCTGGCATACCAGCGACGGCTGAGACAAGCTCGAGGGCCGGGACCCGAGGACGTAGAGCAGAAAGGGGAGCAGAGGCGAGGGGGAAGGGGCTCGCGAGGACCTTGCCGAGCGATTCCGCTCCCACCGACGCGTGAACCCGATGGCGCACCAGGAATAATCCCTGATCCTCAAGATAAGTCACCTCCCACAGCACTGGCTACCGTGGCTCTACACCCGCCCCTAAGGCAATTCCGTACTAGCGACGTTGCTTCCCTTGCTCACCAAGCAACGGCTGCTTGGGCGCCAAAGGGGACCTCCTGAGCATCGCGACTCAGGGGCTCTTACCGGACCCCGGGTCGCTCACCTCCTGGCCTTGACCACGGCATCGCGACCTGGCATACCAGCGACGGCTGACGCCGCCTTGGGACTGGGACCTGTCGGCGTAGAGCACCAAGCCCTCGCGAGGTTCGAAAGGAAGAACTAAGCTATGACAAAATCAGCAACTCACACAAATCCATAGCGAAGGTCATGTATTAACAAACGGGACTATAGACACCTTACAAGCCCCCGTGGGGCGCATTCTGATTCCTCGCAGGGAACGGATCCTAAGGAGTGCTAACTACATGGGCTCCTGCAGAAGATGCCATCATCAACAGTGGGCCGTCAGGCGCCGGCGCCAACCCCATCCAGATTAGGGTCGGCGACGGCCTGACGAGCCCGCCCTGCTCCGGGAGCGGCGCCGGCTCGGGGGCTCGCAGCTGTCGTCGCTCGTCTCCGGAGTCGCAAAGATCTCGCTGGAGTCGCTGGACCCCCCGGCGCCTTCGCCAAGGGAGCGGTCGACGGGCCTAGCCCTCACTAGGGCAAGGTCCTTGCCGCCTCTCCCGCGGCAACACTCCAGCCGGCGACCGATCGCGTCGAAGACCTTGAGGAACATCAGTGCAGCGCCATCATACTCCAGGTGTACTGCGAAGATGCCCCTCTCCTTGCAGACCCGGGCGATTTTTCTCCAGCCGCGGGACAAGTAGACCTCGCCCGGGGCGGCGACCACGACCTCAGCCTCGGTTGCGAGGGCGCTGTAGCCGGTGTGCTGCAGCCAGAGCTCCAGAGGCCCTCCTAGAGGGACGACGGAGGCGAAGAAGAGAGGCAGACGGATCCAGGACTGAAGAGGAACGACGACGTGGAGCACGAACTCGTGGGAGGAGCCCTCGGCATGGACTCCGGGAGGAACAACCCACGCCTTCGTGACCCGACGGCGCCTACGACGGTGCCGGCCGCAGAGATCAGCATCGATACCCTCGGGGCCCTCGGTGGGGGCGTATAGAGGAAGCGGGAACCCCGGCGGAGCCCGCTCGCACCGGGGCCTCGGCTCCACCTACCGGTCCTCCTCGCCCCGGCTGCAAATGGCGAGCCGTTTCTTTGGCGGGAGCGGATCTGGCCCCTCTCGAGGAGCTTTTCCCTTCTCCGCTGCGGAGAGCCGGTGGATCGGAGCCATCACACCAAGGCGGAGCAAGGATTGGGAAGAAGGAGAAGCCAGGAGAGATGGACTGGAAGGGCACGCGCCGCACAGTACTTATAGCCGGCGAAGGCCAACCACCGGCCTCCATGATCGCAGGTAATCGTGACATGATTTGCATGCAGGGACTTGTCCAGCTCGCGCGGTCACCAAGGCATCATGGGGAAGTGGAGTCGCCCACGTCCAATCAACCACCACGCGACGCCCAAGGCCGCAGGCTGTTAGGGCCAGCGGCGCTTTTCCCTTGCCCTTTCGCCTCTCGGCACGGCCAAGCCCATGCACGCCACGGGCCCGGGGGCTACTGTCGGCGTTCTGGGAACGGGGGTCCTCGGACTTGCCTGCCTGCGGCCTGCGGCGTGGCTCGATCGGGGGCCCAACATGGCCCATCTTCATCAAGCACAAGACTCAAGACCCTCGCGAGGGGCCGAGCCTCGCGAGCCGGATGACACGGCGCATCCTCAAGCGCAGCCTCGTAAGGCTAGCTCGCGAGGAGACGGAGATATCAAGGCGGGGTGCCTCGCGAGGTGCCAGTGACGCAAGCCGTGACGATCGAGGGTGCCAGGCGGGCGCCAGCGCGCGCAGCGTCCTTCTTTCCTCTTTGGTGCAAAGGGGGCAAGCGCAGCCGCGCAGTACCGAGGCATCAGGCAAAGGTTGCCATTTCGGTGCAACAAGACCAGGACCAAGCGGACTACGAGACGGAGGTCACCATGGAGCCCAGCACGGCGTCACCGCAGAGTCTTTCGCAGGCGAAGACCACCTTTAGTTAGGATAGATGTACTTGCTGTCCCCCTTCAAATTAGCCCGCCATTGTTGGCTCCCTTCCCGCTCGATATTTGGGAAGAGGACCAGGGCCTCTATAAATAGGACCAGCCGCCCATGTAGCAAGGGGTTCGGTTCAGCACGGGCATCGAAAATCAGAGAGAGAGGGAGAGAGAGAAGGGCGATTGAACTCATCCTAGCAGTTCATCACCCCAGCCAAGAACAGACCCTCGCGAGGCTGTTCTTCCCTGTATTGTTCATCATCACCTGCCCCAGGAGGCAATCCATCCACCACACACTGGAGTAGGGTATTACACCACAATGGTGGCCCGAACCAGTATAAATCTTGCGTCTCTTGTGTGATTGTTTTAGTAGTTTAGATCTTTGTGAGGTGGGGAGGTTGAGGACGTGATTTCCGCGCGCACCCCAGTGTTCGAACCTTAAGGGTCTGCCGGAACCCGAAATCCGACAGATATAGCCGCATCAAGGGCGTTACACAACTGGATCGTCCTCATCCACCACACCGGTAGTCCGTGGTGTCTCGTGGATATCTACACCCAGCGAGAGATCACCCTTCCATCGTTGGATACCGCTGCCATCAAGCCTCGCGGCCTGCCGGACACTCCTTCCTACTACGCACGAGACGCGTCAAGCTTTTGGCTCGACCTCTGTTTGCAGAAAGTTGTAATCTGCGAAGTGCCCACACCATCAGAAGACTACATGGATTACAAGCTCATTGCCTTGTTCAACAAGGGATTAGTCTATCTGGAATCCGGTCGCCATACATGGTTATGGCTCATCATCAATCCTGTTGAGGAAACATTTCTGTCTAATGCTATAGTGCACGATGGCATTGTTTACGCGGTCGACGCACAGATTGGCTACCTATATTGGTGAAATCTATTGCCGTGTAATTGTTCTATCTCATCTCATATTTACCTTATGAATACGACTGCCTGTTCATTTGTTACAAATTTAGAATGCATAGCATGTCTATAACCACATCATTGCTATATGTTCCTATCATTTCCTAGATTTTTTATGACCACACATGTTATTGTTAGAGTTGATATGAGAACAATTGCATCTAATGATTGTTAGAATACATATTATGAGCATAACATCATGATTGCTATATGTTACTCTTGTTTACAAGATTTTTATAACAACACATGTTATTTCTTAGAGTTAATATGAGAACAGTAGTGGTAAGTGCTATGGTAGAATATGAGTAGGCACTATCATAGCTGTTTTCCTCTCATTGTTACATGATGTTTGAACCAGGACATATTGCTAGAATATGAAAGCCATTGGCTTATTTTTTTAACTTGGGGTATGATTATGACCACGACATTGCAATTCTCTGTCTGTGATATGTGTCACTGTTATAATAATCTTAATTCCACACATACTCTGAACATGATTGTTTATTTTTGTCCTTTTGGTCTCCAATTTGAATTGTTGCAGCAGACGCAAATGCGCTGGCCTTCATGATTCCAGGACCTGAAATCATACCAGCCGATGGGTGGTGGTTTATCGCTCGTTCAGCTGACGGCAGTCATTTCATGCTCATTCGCACGTACCAAATTGACCAAACCATTACATCAAACCACATGCAGTACAATGCGTGGGGCATTCATGACATTGATGGCTATGGCTGCTTCGTGTTCGAGAAAGATCCCAGCTCCGTATGGCCAAGCGTATTCAACTGGAGGCGGGTTTACAGCCTCGGCAACCACTCCTTGTTCCTCGGGCTCAATTATTCGATCATCCAACCAATCATCGATCATATCACCGGCGATGATTACTGTGCTATGCAACTTCCATTCACGAGGGGGGGGGCTGTGTTTACACATCATACCATGGGTTTCATGAATCACCATATCCAGAGATTCGTCGACACTGCTTGTTGCCAGATAATCTTCAGTGTGTGAAAGGCATCAAGCTTCCATGCGATGGATGGCTTTTGCAAACCCGACATGCAGCGATGTGGTTCATGCCAACAACAAATATGCACAACTTGATTTGTGCTGATATCTAGACTGAGCCATGTATTCTGCTGTTGTAGCACGACCCTCTTTTGTTATTTTGTTGGATATTATGTACTGTTGTTAGTTTGAAGCACTCCTCTTGTTTGAAGGATAGATACCTTCCTAGGATCAAGTGCATCCTAACTCACCTGTGTAGGATGTACTGATAATGATGATGGAGATGCTGTGCAGAAGCCATATATATATATCAGTTAGGCTTCAAGTGCGTACTTGTTAGTTAAACCTATGTATAAATTGTGACACTAAATACGACTAGTAAGTAGTACAGTAGCAGTACTAGTATACGTCGGTCAAATTATTCATCATGTCCACACATGGAATTGACGTGACAACACACTACGCATGAGGTGACACAAGAATCCCGGTGGCGTGTTCGGGTATTCTGGACTTCAGATTTGGAGTACCACTTATCTGTCGAAATCTTTCATCATTCACTTAAAATAGTCGATTGATCATACATTGAGTACCATATAACTGGAATTACTGATGCAAGTCGAAGAAGGATTGGCCCGTGCTGCCGGCTGGCGTCAAGTTCGATCCCACGGATCAGGAGCTGATCGAGTACCTTGAGGCCAAATTGAATGCTGACAGTGCGAGATTTCAGTCTCTCGTCGATTTGTTCATACCAACCATCGACAGCAAGCACGCCATATGTTACACCCAACCTGAGAAACTTCCTGGTAAGACACCGATCGGCCGTCTACTTGCACAAGCATATTCCTTTGTTTATAGATCTATTTTTCTTTTTAGACGCAAACCTGGTGAAGCAATTAAAATTTGACAGTTAATAAAAAGTGAAACAAGTGACTGCAACATGCCAAAGATGTTATGAAAATGCCAACTAGGTACACTAAAACCTGTATTCCACAATACTGCAGGTATCACACTGATTGGCCCAAGGAAACATTTCTTCCAGCGCAATTCCAGGGCGTTCAAAAGGGGCGCGTGGACGCGTCGCAAGATACAGTCGGAGTGCGGCCTGCACACGATGTGGCACAAGACCGGCAATACCTTGCTGTCGGCGTTCTGGGAACGGGGGTCCCAATACTTGCCTACCTGCGGCCTGCGGCGTGGCTCAAAGGAGGCCCAGCATGGCCCATCTTCATCAACACAAGACTCAAGACCCTCGCGAGGGGCCAAGCCTCGCGAGGCGGATGACACGGAGCTTCATCAGGCACGGCCTCGTCAGGCTGGCTCGCGAGGAGGCGGAGAGATCAAGGAAGGGTACCTCGCGAGGTGCCCATGACGCAAGCCATGATGACTCAAGGCGCCAGGAGGGTGCCAGCGCGCGCAGCGTCCTTCTTTCCTCTTTGGTGCAAAGGGGGCAAGCGCAGCCGTGGAGTACCGAGGCATCAGGCAAAGGTTGCCATTTTGGTGCAACGAGACCAGGACTAGGAGGACTATGAGACGGAGGTCACCGTGGAGCCTAAGACGGCGTCATCACCAAAGCTTTGCGCAGGCGAAGACTGCTTTTGTCAGGGTAGTTGATACTTGTTGTCCCCCTTCAAATTAGCCCGCCGTTGTTGGCTCCCTTCCTGCTCAATATTTGGGAAGAGGACCAGGGCCTCTATAAATAGGGCCAGCCGCCCACGTAGCAAGGTGTTGGAGCTTTTGGTGCGGTTGGCTAGTAAGAGTAAGAGAGAAAGGGAAAGAGAAGGGTGGCTGAACTCCTCTTGGCAGTTCATCACCCCAGCCAAGAACAGACCCTCACGAGGCCGTTCTTCCTTGTATTGTTCATCATCATCAGCCCCAAGAGACGATCCACCAACCACACACTGGAGTAGGGTATTACACCACAACGGTGGCCCGAACCAGTATAAATCTTGTGTCCCTTGTGCAGTTCTTTTAGTAGTTTAGATCCTTGCGAGGCGGGGAGGTAGAAGGCGTAATCCCCGCGTGCACCCCACTGTTCGAACCTTAAGGGTCTGCCGGAACCCGAAATCCAACACTTGCCGATGATGGTCAACGGCCGGCAGACGGGTAGCAAAAAAGGTTCTGGTGCTGCACACCAACAAGAACTTCGACCAGCAGAGGACCAACTGGGTGATGCACCAGTACCATCTCGGGGACCTGGAGCAAGAGAAGGAGCGGGAGATGGTCCTCTGCAAGATTTTTTACCAGATGAACACTAGGGCCAGGAGTAAAATGATTATAAGTTAGTTTTGTATTGGTAGTTGTACTACCTTGTCGTCCGCAAGTTGGTATTGTTGTTAACGATCTTTTGGTATGAACTTGCATTTGCTTCCAACCATCATGCCGAGGGTCGACGTGGATATAAAGCTGAATCATTTGTTTCGAAACGAATTTTCAGGCACCTGATTTTTATTTGATGGGTAGCATAAGCACCCGCTGTTCGAATTCCCAGTTCTCCAATTTTTTCGAAACAAGTGCATGCACTTATTATCATGATAAAAAAACAATATTCATGTTGCATCTCAGTTATCAGTCTGTACTTGCATAATTCTCTCATTTATTGAGCATGTATATTCTTTTTTCAGGTCGAGCAAGTTTCAACTGGGTTGTAGATTGCCCAGGGTTGTTTTGTTTTTAACAGGCCCAGCCCATGACGACAACGGGGCACAAAGATCCAGCAGGTATCTACTGGACTCTGGCCCGCTAGCGTTAGTTATATTTTGTCTTACAACATCCACAGGCAATTTATTTACTGAATCAAACACATAGCCCAGTTCTATTTTCCTCTTGTAACGCATGTCCTACATCCGTTTTCTAATCTCTACCTATAGTTTTACTAGTTCATATGCACGTATCATTATATTGAAAACACATAAAATTTCCTTTTCATATTTACATCCCTATTTTTGTTGTTTTTTCCCACCCAGCGCTGATTTTTTTACCACTGGTTTTCCCTTAAACCAACTAAATTGTCCCACGTCTTATTTGCTTACAAAAACAAAACAATTTTTTGGCAAATCAATAAGTTCTTAAAAAATGTTTATCATTTCGGGATTACAACAGTTCGGACTCCACCGAAATATGCAAAATAAGGTTGGACATTTTGACCGTGGTCTTGGGCAGAAAATGGGTTGTAATAAATTACTTAAGAATTAGCAAATGGGCTGCAAATTATAAAAAATAGCAAATGGGCTTTATGTTGTCTGCCACAGATTTGGAGGCTGACTTGTGGGCCTACTAAGTTCATGCGTACACAAGGTTTCTCAAAAAAGAAACTTAGTCAACAATCGACTCTACCAGCATCAGACCGTTAGATGTCAATCTAACGACAATCGTGCTTCTTCAGTCTCTGATCTTCCCGCCCCAGCCGCCCAAACCAGCGCCGTCGGAACCGCCTGCTCCCGCCTCCCATGGCCGGCAGTTCTACCGAGAAGGCCTCACGACCCCATCATA
The DNA here is from genome assembly GCA_034509565.1 of Triticum monococcum. NCBI lineage: Eukaryota > Viridiplantae > Streptophyta > Magnoliopsida > Poales > Poaceae > Triticum > Triticum monococcum. The sequence goes on along the minus strand of CM067841.1, from coordinate 141,174,109 downwards.
CTCGCATCCCTGGCCTGTCTATCCCTCTACTCACCGACACCTCCTGTTATTTTCCGGCGACGGCAGCCGAACCAGTCAACCCTCGTACTCTCCACCACGTGGGCAGCCATTGTCGTGTCTTCCCCGGCTCCGTGTCGTTCCCTTCATAGGCCTCGCCGTCGTCCACCGCCCTGGTGCTCTCGGTGCGGCGTGGTTAACGATGTCCATCCAACGGCCGTAGTGCTTCTTCAACCTCTGGTCTTCTTGCCCCAGCTGCCCAAAGCAGCGCCGGTCGTGCCGCATGCTGCTGCCTCCCATGGCCGGCTGTGCTGCCGCGGAGGCCTCACCATCCCCATACTACTCCCACCGCTGGCCAGGCTATCCCTCCACTCACCCAACCCCTATTATTCTGCGGCGACGGCAGCCTCACACCGCAGCCGAACTAGTGAACCCTCGTACTCCTCTCCGCGTGGGCATCCACTGCCGCGTCTTCCCCGGCTCCGCGTCGTCCCCTTCCTAGGCCTCGCCGTCGTCCACCACCGTGGTGCTCTCAGTGCGGTGTGGTCAATGTGGTCAATGACCGACTTCCATCGGAAGAGTACTGTACGCGGAGAGGCTGACAGCTGGGTCCACGGCAGGCGCAAGGAAGTGCCTCCTTATTAAGCGCAAAATAATTATTCCTCCACCTAACAGCAGGGACCCACAGGGTGGGCCACCAGTATTTCGTGGAAAAAACGTTCCCCCCCTGACTGCTGGGACCCACCGAACGGGCCACCGTATTTCGCGAAAAAAACGTTTGCCCCTGACTGCTGGGACCCACCGGACGGACCACCGCATTTCAAGAATAAAACGCCCCCCCCCCCGCTGCCAGCTCAGACCCACCGGAAGTGCCTTATTACGCACAGAAAATGAATACTCCCCCTGCTATCGGGACCCAACCTAGTGGGAGGCTGACTTGTGGGCCTACTAAGTTGACAAGGATGGAGGGCTTTGTCAACTTAGTCAATATGAACGATTCTAGCTCCAGTGACCATACGATGTCCATCCAACGGCCGTAGTGCTTCTTCCACCTCTGGTCTTCTTGCTCCAGCCGCCCAAAGCTGCGTCGGTCATGCCGCGTGCTCCTGCCTCTCGTCGCAGGCTGTGATGCCACGGAGGTCTCACCACCCCCTACTACTCCCACCGGTGGCCCATGCTATCCCTATACTCACCCACACCCCCTATTATTCTGCGGCGACGGCAGCCTCACACCGCAGCCGAACCAGTGAACCCTCGTACTCCTCTACGCGTGGGCATCCACTGCCGCGTCTTCCCCGGCTCTGCGTCGTCCCCTTCCTAGGCCTCGCCGTCGTCCATCGCCTTGGTGCTCTTGGCGCGGCGTGGTAAATGTGGTCAACGACCGACTTCCATTGGAAGAGTATTGTACGTGGAGAGGCTGACGGCTGGGTCCATGGCCCCATCCCAGTTTTTTGTGATTTGCCAGGCCTGTTGGGCTGCAAATCTTTCAAGACGAGGAGAGCTTCATTCGGCTGGTCAAGAAAATGGCCCATCGGTAATGAGAAATGGGTTGTACATTTTTAAAACACATCAAACCGGCAATTAGTTTAAAATATCTTTTTTTTCATTTTGAGATTTTAAATTACATTAATATTTATGTGTGGAGAATTTGTTGGATTTGATATTGATATACATTTATTTTTAAAATCAGTTTGAATGTGAGTCGAAATTTCGGGATCAAAAACAGTTCGGAGCGCACCGAAATATGCAAAATTTCGTTAATTTTTTAACCGTGGCCACAATATGGGCTGTAATGCTAACAAAAAGAATATGGGCTCCAAAAAAACCTTAAGAATTAGCAAATGCGTTGTAAATTATTAGAAATAATGGCAGATGGGTTGTATGCTGGTTTCCATAGATTTGAGGCTTTCCTAAAAAAAAGGTTGACACACAAGCAGTGACTGTTGGATGTCCATCGAACGGCCGACGTGCTTCTTCCACCGCCCTGGTGCTCTCGGTGCGGCCTAGTCAACGTGGTCAACGACCGACATGCATCTGAAGTGGACTCTACGTGGAGAGGCCGACAGCTAGGTCCATGGCCACACACAAGGAAATGATTCCTTATTACGCGCAAAATAATGATTCCTCCACCTGACATTAGGGACCCACCGAAAGGGCCTCTGTATTTTTTGAAAAAACGTTACTGCCGTTGACAGCTCGGACCCACCAGCTATATCTTCGCACCCAAGGAAGTGCCTCCTTATTACGCTCAAAAAATGAAGACCCCCTGCCAGCTGGGACCCACCTTGGTGGGAGGCTGACTTGTGGGCCTACTAAGTTGACGGGGACCGAGGGCTTTGTCAACATAGTCAATATGCACGATTCTAGCTCCAGTGACCGTACGATGTCCATCCAACGGCCGTAGTGCTTCTTCAACCTCTGGTCCTCTTGCTCCAGCCGCCCAAACCAGCGCCGGTCGTGCCTCGTGCTCCTGCCTCCCGTGGCCGGCTGCGATGCGGCGGAGGTCTCACCGCCCCCTCTACTCCCACCGCTGGCCAGGCCATCCCTCTACTCACCCACACCCCTGTTATTCTGGGGCGACGGCAGCCTCACACCGCAACTTACCAGTGAACCCTCGTACTCCTCTACGCGTGGGCATCCATTGCCTCATCTTCCCCGGCTCCGCGTCGTCCACCGCCCTGGTGCTCTCGGTGCGGTGTGGTCAACGTGGTCAAGGAACGGCTTCCATCGGACGTGGACTGTACGTGGAGAGGCTGACAGCTGGGTCCACGGCCGCGGCAAGGAAGTGCCTCCTTATTACATGCAAAATAATTATTCCTCCACCTGACAGCGGGGCCCCACCGAATGGGCCACCGTATTTCACCCCCCTGATTGTTGGGACCCACCAGCTACATCTTCGCACGCAAGGAAGTGCCTGACAGTTGGGACCCACCTGGTCGAATCGTACGTAGCATTGTCATTCTGTTCGCGAATGTGTACGTACATATATACTGGTCGATGTAGAGACGTGCACGTGTCGTAGTAGAGGCGCGCATGTAGCATGTACACATATGTACAGCGGCCAGGGTGCAAGAAGAAAATACAGCCATGTATGTGTACATACGGGCGGGGTCTCGAATGCCTACTCATCCATACATCCTTCCAGGGCTCGTGTACATGGCTGGGTCGGAACGGAGAAACAGCGTCGTCGTAGTGTTCATGGGGAGGCAACAGAATGCGTCGTGTTCATGGGGAGGCAACGGAATGCGTCGTGTTCATCGGGAGGGCTTGGACGGAACATGCGATGGAAATGAGGCCTGGCGTACCGCAGAATGGAGGAAATGGCCTTGTGTTCAACCAGCCACGTTCGAAACGGGGTCCTGTTCAGCGGGAGGGTTCTGGCGTACCACAAAACGGAGGAAACGGACCTCCTACGATCAAAACAGGGGTCCTGTTGATCGGGAGGGGTGTGGCGTACTGCAAAACGGAGGAAACAGACTTGTGTTGGAGCTCTACAGTCGAAACGGGGGTCCTGTTCATCAGGAGGGGTGTGGCGTACCGCAAAACGGGGCTCCACGAGATACTGCTCATCTCCACCGTGGACCTCCTCCAGCCTCCATGGGCTCCTGTTCATCCAGCCTCCACCGTGCCCTACTCCACCGGCTACTGTTCAACCACCCCTCCACCGTCTACTGTTCATCTAGCCCTCCACACCATGGGGTCCTGTTCAACCACCCCTCCACGGGCACCCCTCCACCGTCTACTGTTCATCCAGCCCTCCACACCACGGGGTCCTATTCAACCACCCCTCCACCGTCTACTGTTCATCCATCCCTCCACACCACGGGGTCCTGTTCATCCACCCCTCCACCGTCTACTGTTCATCCAGCCCTCCACCACACCACGGGGTCCTGTTCATCCATAGGCAACGCCACCGCTCAATGTTCATCCAACCCCCCCCCCCCCCCCCCGCAACGCTCACTCTTCGTCCCATCGATCGTGTCGGATTTCGGGTCCCGGCAGACCCTTAAGGTTCGAACACTGGGGTGCGCGCGGAGATTACTCCTTCTACCTCCCCGCCTCGCAAAGATCTGAAACTACTAAAACAACTACACAAGAGACACAAGATTTATACTGGTTCGGGCCACCGTTGTGGTGTAATACCGTACTCCAGTGTGCGGTTGGTGGATTGTCTATTGGGGCTGATGATGATGGATAATACAAGGAAGAACAGCCTCGCGAGGGTCTGTTCTTGGCTGGGGCGATGAACTGCTAGGAGGAGTTCAGCCACCGTTCTCTTTCTCTCTCTCTTACCCTTACTAGCCAACCGAACCAAAAGCTCAAACCCCCTGCTACGTGGGCGGCTGGCCCTATTTATAGAGGCCCAGGTCCTCTTCCCAAATATGGAGCGGGAAGGGAGCCAACAATGGCGGGCTAATTTGAAGGGGGACAGCAAGTATCAACTACCCTGACAAAAGCAGTCTTCGCCTATGCAAAGCTCTGGTGATGACGCCGTCTTGGGCTCCACGGTGACCTCCGTCTCGTAGTCCTCCTGGTCTTGGTCTCGTTGCACCAAAACGGCAACCTTTGCCTGATGCCTCGGTACCCCGCGGCTGCGCTTACCCCCTTTGCACCAAAGAGGAAGGAAAGACGCTGCGCGCTGGCACCCGCCTGGCGCCCTGAGTCGTCATGGCTTGCGTCACGGGCACCTCGCGAGGTACCCTGCCTTGATCTCTCCGCCTCCTCGCTAGCCAGCCTGACGAGGCCGTGCCTGAAGAAGCTCCATGTCGTGCGCCTCGCGAGGGTCTTGAGTGTTGTGCTGATGAAGATGGGCCATGCTGGGCCTCCTTTGAGCCACGCTGCAGGCCGCAGGCAGGCAAGTCTGGGGACCCCCATTCCCAGAACGCCGATAGTAGGCCCCGGGCCCAAGCCGCGCTTCATGGCTTGGCCATGCCGAGAGGCGAAAGGGCAAGGGCGAAGCGCCGTGGGCCCTAACAGCCTGCGGCCTTGGGCGCTGCATGGCGGTTGATTAGACACCAGTGCCTCAGCAACCGTGCAGGTAGATAAAGGAGCGGCATCTGCCCAGACTTTGCCTTTTGCTTTCTCCGGTTGCTGCTCAGATCCCCTTTCTTGCGCCTCCCCTTTCTTCCTCCAAACCCCAGATCTACTCCGGCTGCGTGACCTACGAAGCCATGGCGCCTCGCCAGCCTCCGGCCGAAGCTTGGTACTCTCCCGCTCTGGACTCGCCGAATATCTCCAAGGCTGGCCTTGCCCGGCTGTCCTAGATGGCGGAGGCGCAGGGTATCAACGGGACGAAGGTGTTCAAGGCCGGCTCCGCCACCCCCGAGGGTCGAGGGAGCACCTTTTATCCTCTCTTTGTAAGCTCCATTGCTGCGGGCCTGGTGCCTCCCTTCTCCGAGTTCTTCTTCTGGCGATCTTCGATTACTACTACGAGGCCCACGTAGGGGTGCAGCCTTCAGTAGCCTTGCTGCGCCACTATTGCTCCCTCTAGGTCACTCGCGGTTCTCCTTCCGCGTGCGCGGGCTTTGTCGCGTATGGCGGCACCATTGCCATCTCGAATCCCGGGAAGAGGATTGAGGGCTTCCGGAGCAAGTGGGTCTTGGTAGACGCCGGGCGCGTCCATCCTAGGCTGATCTTGCCCGCGGAACCTCCCGCGAGCTCCGGCGACCTAGGCCGAGCGGAGCTCACGGACCCCCGCGCAAAACTGGTGTTTGAGAAGATGGACGGGGACCTGAGGCCGGCCAGCACGGCGGCGGCGAAGTTGACCGGTGCGTCGCTGCTGCGGGAGTTCTTGGAGCACCAGCTGGCTCCACTCCGGTGCTCACCTCCGATGTGGAGGCCTCACCCGAGCCCCACGGCCTTGAGCGATGAAGATTTGACCGCGGTCCTCCAATCTCTGGTTGGGGGTGAGGTGGCAAGGTTAGAGGGCGCTCCCAAGCCCTTGTTCGTTCGCGACGACTGGGAGCAGGTGGTGAAGTCCATGGTCATTTTTAACGGGGACGGGCTCGTGCCCGTGGCGGCTTCTGAGGGACCGGTGGACGTGCCCTCTGGCGACTCCAACAAGGAGGAGGACGAAGAGGAGCGGCGAAAGGGGCCCGACTCCGAGGTGACCGATGGAGAGTCAAGGGCCCCCTCCCCCGGCGCAGGCCCCGCAGTCTCCGCCTTTCTTCGAGCGATGATGACAAGGATGGAGACGAGCAGGCCGGCGGGAGCTTGCCCCTGATCCCAAAGAAGGACAGGACTGGGCTGATCTCCCGCGGGTCTGCCCCCGCCCCGGGGCAGTCTGCAGACGCGCCTTCTGCTTCCGAGGTTGACCCCTCTAGCCAGCTGTCAGGCTTCAAGTTTGGCCGGAGGCTGCCCGAGCTCGCCGGCGATGACCCGTAAGTGCTTGCCCTTGTCTTTATTTGTTGTTCTGCTGCCGGGGCTTGACGTTCGCATCTCTTGAATAGGCTGGCGCCCGCGGCGAAGAAGCCGAAGGGGGCTCCTAAGGCTCCATCCGCGGCAGCGCCTCCGCCTGCGGAGGAGGGTGATCGTGGCGCGCGGGCTTCTCCCGCCCGGTCGTCTTCGCGAGGCCAGGCCGAGCTGGCTGGGGCGAGCACAACCCCCGTGGCCCAAGCGACTCCTATGGTGCCTTTGCCCACTGCCGCCACTACAGCCGCTAGGGTGCAGCAGGCTCCACCCCAGGACTTGGTGGTCCTCCCGTCGCCGCCTTCTTCCTCCGTTCGGGCGACTATTGTTTCTCCAACTCCTCCTGCCGTCCTGGAGCATGCTGTTGCTGGACTGGACTGGCTGCGGTAGGATCTTCTTGGCGCCGACCCTCGCCTGGTAGCCGGGCGCTTGGAGCTGGCTTCAGGATGGATTCACTCTGACGCCTCGATCCGGGCGGCGCTGGTTCAAGCCTCGACGGCCTGCGACGAGGATAGGCAGGCCGTCATTGAGACGAAGGCTGCTCGTGACCAAGCCCTGGGGGACTGGGGTGCGCACGGAGATTATGCCTTCTACCTCCCTGCCTCGCAAAGATCTGAAACTACTAAAAGAACTACACAAGAGACACAAGATTTATACTGGTTTGGGCCACCGTTTTGGTGTAATACCCTACTCCAGTGTGCGGTTGGTGGATTGTCTCTTGGGGCTAATGATAATGGATAATACAAGGAAGAACAGCCTCGCGAGGGTCTGTTCTTGGCTGGGGCGATGAACTGCTAGGTGGAGTTCAGCCACCCTTCTCTTTCTCTCTCTCTATCTTACTCTTACTAGCCAACGGAACCAAAAGTTCGAACCCCCTGCTACGTGGGCGGCTGGCCCTATTTATAGAGGCCATGGTCCTCTTCCCAAATATTGGGCGGGAAGGGAGCCGACAATGGCAGGCTAATTTGAAGGGGGAAAGCAAGTATCAACTACCCTCACAAAAGCAGTCTTCGCCTGCGCAAAGCTCTGGTGATGACGCCGTCGTGGGCTCCATGGTGACTTCCGTCTCGTAGTCCTCCTGGTCTTGGTCTTGTTGCACTGAAACGGCAACCTATGCCTGATGCCTCGGTTCTCCGCGGCTGCGCTTGCCCCCTTTGCACCAAAGAGGAAGGAAGGACGCTGCGCGCGCTGGCACCCGCTTGGTGCCCTGAGTCGTCATGGCTTGCATCACGGGCACCTCGCGAGGTACCCTGCCTTGATCTCTCCGTGTCCTCGCGAGCCAGCCTGACAAGGCCATGCCTGAAGAAGCTCCGTGTCGTCCGCCTCGCGAGGCTTGGCCCCTCGCGAGGGTCTTGAGTCTTGTGCTGATGAAGATGGGCCATGCTGGGCCTCCTTTGAGCCACGCCGCAGGCCGTAGGCAGGCAAGTCTGGGGACCGCCGTTCCCAGAACGCCGACAGATCGGCTTCAGTTAGCAGCAGTAGCGAAGGAATCGCTCGATCGGGTTCAGTTAACAGCCATCGATCGATAGCTCGGGTTCAGTAATGCGTAGCCTGCAGTGTAATCGCTCGGGTTCAGTTAGAGCCCAATGCCTCGCTCGGGTTCAATTAGAGCCAATGCCTCGCACACACGCGCATACGTGTATGAGAGAAACGTGCATTGCTCGACCCCCGACCTCCCACCGTAACCGGGAACTCCCCAAAATTTTCCTCCCCCTCGCTTCTACCATGGTTTTTTCCGTCATGGATGGCCCAAAGAATGTCATGCAGCTGCGTGTCCGGCCCGCCTAGGACGAAAAGCCCATTTTCTGTCATGATTTTTTCATAGAAGTAGGAGCCCACCACATCTATGATGATACCGGGTTTTGTCACAATTATCTTCAAAGAAGTGTCATATGTATGATAGAAAAAAAATTGTTCGGCCCAAAATGTAACGGATGTGTCTTTTTTTGTAGTGACAACAGAGGCAGGTGTGGGCCCAAGACCTATGAAGGGAAGGTGGTCCACAACATGGCTAAAAAAATTAATGTTGTGCTGGGCAAGAACCACCCTTTGACAGTGAAACAAACACCCAAGGGTCAAGTCTTTAAGAAGAAATCGATGTTCTAGAAATTACCTTACTGGGAGATTCTATGTGCACGTCACTGCATCGATGTCATGCACGTAGAGAAAAACGTATGTGAAAGCATCCTTGGTACTTCGCTCAAGATTAAAGGTAAAAGAAAGGATGGTGACGGTTCACGCCTCGATATGCTTGCTGATCAATCAAAATGCAAGAGTGAAGCAGAAGATGATGAAAAATTCAACAAAGCTCACCATAGTTACAATTTCAGTACAAAAGAAGCAACATAGTTCTTCGCCTGTTTGTTGTCAGTTAAGACACCCTCTTCCTACTGCGCAAACATCGGAAGTCTCATGGATGTGAGCTCAGGTAAAATTAAGTTGGGACACATGAAGTCACATGATTGCCACGTAATGTTGCCGCAAATCATCCCTGTGGCCATCAGGAATATGATGGACAAAGATATAAGAAACACACTCATTGACCTCTATGATTTCTTCAACCAACTATGGCAGAAAGATGTAGATTCTGAAGAGTTGGATCATATGCAATGATATTGAAAGAATATTGTTCAACCTAGAGATGTTTTTCCTACTGTCATTCTTTGATGTCATGTTCCATCTCAATGTGCACCTTATCGATGAGATAAAGTATTGTGGTCCTGTGTTTCTTCGCAACATGTATCCCTTCGAGCGGTTCATGGGAATACTAAAGCGCTTTTGTCATAACCGAAACCATCTAGAGGCAAGCATCCTACAAGGTTATAGCGCAGAGGAGGTGGTTGAGTTTTGCACCGAATACATGAAACAAAGACCTATAGGTTTGCCCCTCTCTCGCCACAAGGGAAGGCTGAAAGGCAAGCCGGTCCTTGCTGGCACACATATGGCTGCACCCGGAGAATTGGCAGAGAAAGCCCATTTCACGGTACTGCTTAACAACCCAGTTCTCAGTGCTTGTGCCAAAGAACACTTGCAGGAGATACCCCAAAGCTTCTTACCAATGGTGCCTTCATTAGATGTGGAGATGAAGGAGCACACTAAGAACTACGCCGAATGCCTGAAGAATCGTTTGGCATAAGGATCCATCGACAACATTGTTATGTGGTTGGCACAAAAGCCATGACCTATGGTGTTGATGTACCAAGCATATGACATAAATGGATACACATTCTACACTAAGGAACGTGATCAGAAGACCTCATATCATAACAGCGTTGTTCCAATAGAATCCATGACTCTACATGAAGCTGATAAAAGGGGATACTATGGAACCATTAAAGAGATTTGGGAGCTTGACTATGTGAAAGTTAAGGTGGCATTATTTAGGTGCGCATGGATCCCTCTTGGTAATTTGAGGTTTGATGATTACAGGAAGACCTGTGTTAATAGGACAATGATGGCATATCACGCGGACCCGTTCATTCTTGCCAGCGATGCTACCCAGATTTTCTTTGTGGAAGACCCCTTGCATAAGAACTATCATGTAGTGATGCATGGGAAGAGAAGGGTACTGGGTGTCGACGATGTTGCCAATGAGGACGAGTACGATGAATTTGATGAGTTGCCAGCCAAGGGATCACACACCCGTGTAACAGAGAAGCGTAAAATCATCGGAAAACCCAAGTTCATTCGGGGTCAACGTAATGATCCCAGTTCCCCCATGTACATCTGAATTAAGCCGTAAGACTAGTCTTTATGCCTACACTACAACTTAATTCGTTCAATTTAACTATTGCGTGTACTGAATTTGTGAGTTATGCCTGGTTTTCTGTTGATGGAAGAACCGTTAACACGTTGACCTTGATATGCTGTCAGCTCAGGCAATGAATATGAACTATTTTTTGTTATTATTATTATTATATCATAGAGGTAGCACACTCAATTGATCTCCCTACAGTATGTGTGAACAAAAATATGCAATCTGGTTTGCGAATAGCACACGGTTCGTTGTTGAAAGCCGTGTGCCAACCAAACCCCGCCCACGATCCGAGGCGTGCTTTTTGATTGGCCAGTACCCAAACCCCACGGATCGTATGTCTGCACCGTTGGATGCTCCCAGATCGAATGACGATCCTCATCCCTTTCGACAGCACATGCAGTTCCGGTTTTAATTGTTTGCACAAAATGCATGTTAAACTAAAAAATGTCTTAAATATAGCAAACGATACCTGAAATGCACCAGAAAATCAAACCCATGGTATAATAGTGATTGCGTACCATGGAAAATTTTATGAGGCCAAACGATGAAGTCACCGGCCACAGGATTTTGAATTGACACGTCTCCTTTTGGAAACCATGATCCTTCATGTGAGATGCTCCGGTTTGGAAGGAGCGGTCATCAAAACTTGTGCCAAACTTTACCATTTTTTTCCATGGGGTCGTGAGAGCACGGCACGAGCACACATCAATTTTGATGATGTCCGGACTCCATCTGAATTTCTGTAATTAAAATACCAACTAGGCCTACGCTAGTGGCCGCACCTCATGGCCGAAATGTTTGAAACTTCTCCCTACTACTCGAACAAACGGATGAAAACTCACAAAGCGACGCACAAATGATTTAAACACCTTCTTTTCTAGGCTTATAGTAAGGGGGTATCATAGCTAGTATCATGCATGCCAACTAGGCAATTTTGACGAGCTTTCATATAATTAAATGAAGAAAGAGAGGGGTAAGTATCATATCATGAAACCGTATCATAATAAATGCCATGCTACTATGTGTCATGCATGACAATAAATAAAGTACTACATGATACTATGCATTAGAGCAAGTATAATAGAGTGACATAAGCAGGCTATAAGGAATACAAATATATATATATGTTCTTAGTTGGAGGAAAGAGAAGAGGAGAGAGAAGAGAAGCGCGCTCTTGGTTAGTAGCCAGCTGCAACACGAGACCCAAGACACTCTGTGAGGATGTAAGGTGGGCCAACTACTGATAAACTAGTACATATTTAAAACATATTATTGTACATGCCGGCTACAAGGTTGGCTGTATATGACATGGCAAGTTCTTATAGCCGACTGTTGGCTGTATTATTAACCATGCTCTTAGTGAGGTAGCTAGTATATCATAAACTAGCTAGTATCATATATATATATGCATGATACTAGTATATGATCGATAATACCTCCATAATACGCACATAGTATCATAAGTTAGTATCTTAGGTTGCCTTATTAATCGCCATGCATGACACAAAATAGTGCATCACCCAGTGTACTTCGTCAGCTCCTTGTTACAAGGGGCTAGATCGACGTACTCTGGTGTGCAGAAGTTGATCTTTGGTCTCATTATGGACTCAAGGAAACTAAACCACTACTTCCAAGTCCATGATCATGGTTGTTACTCATTTTCCATTGCAAAGGATACTCCGAAACCCTGAGGCAACTGTGTCGGATTTCGGGTTCCGGCAGACCCTTGAGGTTCGAACACTGGGGTGTGCACGGAGATTTCGCCTTCTACCTACCTGCACCCCTCCGCCTCACTAAGATCTAAGCTATGGAAAGAACAGCACAAAAGACACAGGGTTTATACTGGTTCGGGCCACCGTTGTGGTGTAATACCCTACTCTAGTGTGTGGTGTGGTGGATTGCCTCTTGGGCTGATGATGATGAGCAATACATGGAAGAACAGCCTCGCGGGGGTCTGTTCTTGGCTGGGGCGATGAACTGCTGGGAGGAGTTCAGTCGCCCTTCTCTCTCTCTCTCTCTTTCTCTCTCTCTCTCTCCGTGTGATGCTACTTTATCCGATCCTAGCAAGTTTCTCTCTTGGCTTCTAGATTCTCCCTTCTTGATTCTCCGATCCCCTCTGCCATGTGGGTGGCTAGTCGTATTTATAGGCAAAGGCCCTGGGCCTCTTCCCAAATATTGAGCGGGAAGGGCGCCAACAATTGGCCATTTTGAAGGGGAACATCTGGTACACTTATCCTGACTAAAGTTGGTCCTCACCTGCCAAAGGCTCTGGTGGTGACGCTGGCTTGGGCTCCACAATGACTTCCTCCCTGCTGTTGGACTGGTCTTGGTCTCGTTGCACCGAAACGAGTGCCTTTGCTTGATGCTCTCGCCTGCGCTTGCTCCCTTTGCACCAAAGAGGAAAGGAGGACACTGCGCGAGCTGGCGCCCGCCTGGCACCCTTGGTCGTCATGGCTTGCATCACGGGCACCTCGTGAGGTACCCCGCCTTGATCTCTCCGCCTCCTCGCGAGCCAGCCTGATGAGGCCGTGCCTGAGGAAGCTCCGTGTCGTCCGCCCCACAAGGCTTGGCCCCTCGCGAGGGTCTTGGGTCTGTGTTGATGATGACGGGCCGTGCTGGGCCCCCTTTGAGCCACGCTGCAGGCCGCAGGCTGGCAAGTCTGGGGACCCCCGTTCCCAGAACGCCGACAGTAGCCCCCGGGCCCAAGGCGCGCCCGGACATGGCCGTGCAGGGAGGCGAAAGGGCAAGGGCGAAGCGCCGCGGGCCGTAACAGCCTGCGGCCTTAGGCGCCGCGTGGCGGTTGATTGGGCGTGGGCGGCACTGTTCCCCCACGCCCCCCTTATTTTGCGGCATGCTAGGCAGACTCGTAGTCATACACAACCGCTCCCCTTTCTGTTGCTTGAGCGCCCTCTATCCTTCCTCCGCTCGAACTCCAGCTTCTGTTTTCAACCCAATCTTGAACCTCCCCCCCCTTCCCATCGCCATGGCTCCAACGAAGAAGGGAAGAGGGAAGAAACCCATGCCTCCGCCTTGCTCACCGCCGTTGGTGGCCCCTGCCGAGGGCTTGGGCAAGGTTAGCTCGGCTCTGGCCATTATCTTCAACGAATGCGGGAGGACGACTGTCTGGCCCGCGTCTCACTTCTCCATCGACAGGATAGTCACCGAGGTCCAGTATTTCGCCGACGCCCTGTGGGCGGGTCTGGTTCCCCCTTTTCTGATTTCTTCAATGCCGTGCTTTCCTACTATCAGATCCACATGATGCATCTGGGTCCTGAATCCATCACCCTTCTTTCGGTCTTCGCCTTTGTTTGCGAGGCAATGATGGGCATCCTTCCTTCGGTTGCCTTGCTGCGCCACTTCTTCTCTCTGCATCTTGTCGACCCTACCCAATGCTCGGCGTGCGTGAGCTTCGCTGCCGCGTCTGAGACAACGGCCTCAGGGATTGACTTCAGGCTCCCTCCGCCCGCGGCTGGGTTCCGCGAGTGGTGGCTGTATGTGGATATAGGGGTGCCCAGCCCCCTACTATCGGAGCCAACTTCGCCTGTTGTCCCCAATTCGGGCTGGGGCCAGGAGACGCTTGAGAGCCCCCGGCTCGTCTTCGTCTGGCACTGCTTCGCGTTCTTGAGGTCGCTTGGCGTGATAGTGCCCAAGGTGGTGAAGCAGTTCCTGCTACGCCGCGTTGCTCCTCTCCAACGCCACTCCTGCCCGATGTGGGCCTTCAGCGGGCATGATGATCGTATGAGGCTCCAGGAAGAGGACCTGACGCCCGAAGTGCTGAGGATAGCGCCCTTGATCCTTACTGGGGACCGCAACCGTGGCAGCATCCAGCAGGGAGGGGCCTTGCTGTACCTCTGCCAGAACAGGGGCGATTTTGTGAATCAGATGCCTATCTTTGATGAGTGGGGGCCGCGCCCCACCGGCCTCCAGGGGTGTCACGAGAACCCAGTGATGGTGACTGCCCTTCCAGTCGGCCAAGGCAACTCTTCCTCAAGTGGTGGAGCAGGGAGGCATGAGGCGCCAGAGGCCGAGGGGGCTCCCGGCGGGGTGACAGCACCGGGCGATGCTCATAAGGGAGCAGCTCTTGGGGCCCGTGCCGCTGAGGCTGAGGGTGGCAAGCAGCTGCCCTCAGCGCCTGCGACTGAGGCCCCTGAGGCTCCAGCCGCTTCTCTTGGCGAGGCGATTGGCAGCGCGCATCAGGCAGGTGCCCCTGACATGGATCGCCTTGACGCTCCGTCTTCATCACAGGTTGATCCCTGCGCTCAACTCTTGGGCCGCTTCCGCGTGGACTTTGAGGCCCTCCGGGAGAGAAGGGAGGCCCTGGGTGACGATTATCCTTGTCGCCTGCTGAAGTGTAGGAAGTACTTCGTCACTTATGAGTAAGCCTTTTCCTTTCCCAGCTCCCAATCCTTCTATTGCTTTTACTGATCCTTGCTCCGCAGGCCCCTTCCAGCCGAGCTCGCGGAGATGGCTGAGGTGCCGTCCCCCTTGGCTTCGCCCCCTCCATCGTCCTCAAGTGCTCCGAGCAGCAGAGCCCTTGTGGTGAGGGCGATCGGAGAGGCGAACCGTCCCGAGGCGCATCGTGGCCCTGCGCACATTGCGATCCTCCTTTGCGGGCCTTCTCGTGGCATAGCCAGCCTGCCGTGGGCTTCTCGCCTGGTCGTGGACTGCGTTTGGCTGAGGCGCTCCCTGTGCTCTTCATCTAGGGACGGGCTGGCTCCACGCCGGGCTTCTGGCGTGGCGTGCCTGGCCGTCGCGAGGGTGCCAGCCCCCAGCCCCCTGCCCGGAGGGGGATTGCTGATTCGTGGCCCCTAGTGCTTGCTCGGGGCAGATGATGGTGTGGAAGACGTGCTCGAGCGCGCCCGGGAGCGTCGCGCTCTTCTCCAAGGATTCCTTCGAAGGGCGGCTGACGCGGTGAGCCTGCTTGGTGAGGAGCTTGTTGATGAAGACGCCCGCCTTGAGGCCGAGGGCGTGCGCCTGGCTGCAGAGAGGCGCGAGCTGGAGGGCGCCATCGCCCTTGCGTGCCGTCAGCGTGATCTTGACGACGCAGAGGCCAAGGCGTTGCTGGTGGCCTCTCGGGAGGCCCGATCTTGAGCCGCTGAGGAGGCCCGGGAAGCTGACCGGCGGCGAGAGGCGGCGGAGGAGCGGGCTCGGGAGCTCCTGGCCTGGTGCCACTCACTGGAGGAGAAAGTGGAGCTGTGCGAGGCAGCCTTCGCGTCGATGAAGGTGGCCTCTGGCGACCCAGCAGAGCTCCAGAAGCGTGAGGAGGCACTGACGCTGGAAGCCGCCGAACGTACCCGCGAGTACGAGCATCTGGAGACGAGGGAGCGCTTGGTGATGCAGGTGGAGGATGATGTCGCTGCACGGGAAGCTTGTGTCCTTGAGGAGGTTGGACGTCGGGTGGCGATCGCGCGCTTGATCCTCGAGCATGAGTTCGAGGAGAGGCAGGGGTTGATCTGGGCCGAAGCTGAAGGTAGGACTGCTGCCTTGAGGGCCAAGCTGGAGGAAGCGACGCGGTGGGCCGATGCTTTTTGGGCCGCCCTTGAGGTAGCGCAAGGGGAGTCAACCACCTCCCCGGACGAGGTGCTCCTTCTTCGCCAGCGGGTGGAGGAGGCTGAGGTCATCACGCGCCAGAATGCGGACGAGATACGTCAGCGGCGGATCCTGGAGCATGAGCACGGCCCCATGCTCACCACGCTCTGGGAGAGAGCCAACACAGCCTTGGGCAACATCTGCGAGGCGGCTGTTGGCGAGTCGCACGCAGTCAACTACACCGGCAACCTTCAGTTCTTCACCGACGTGGTGACGCAGTTGGAGGCGCGGTCGGTCAGGGCTGACAGGTTGGTGGAGGAGAGGAGCCGTGCCCTACTCGGGCACGCCTTTTCTCGCGTCTTCAGCCATCTCCGGAACATGGATCCCCACTTCGATTTCGACGCCGCCATCGCCCCAGTCCCCCAGGCCGTCTGAGATGACCTGGTGCACTGGGTGGAAGACAATGTGGATGCTCTTGTCAGGGCCTTCGCTTTAGACAATGACGGCGTGATCGTGGCTGCCGACGAGGGCGGTGTGGTGAACGGCCCTACCACCGCTGGCGGCGACGTAGACAGCGATGGCGAGTCCAGCGACGCCAGCAACGGTTCGGGTGGTGCTCCTGAGGATGCATTGGGGGATTTATCCGACTGACTGTGCATCGTTCCTGCTTCCTTACCCTGCATTAATAGAACTCAGGCTTTGGCCTGATGGCTGTGAGAGCATTTTGGAGGGGGGAGCCCCTCATGTAAAACTTGTGTTCATCGTATTAGTAGACGTTACATTGCCCATGCGCCCGCGCCAAGTGGTTGGCTTAAGCGACGCGCTGGTCGGCTAGTTTACCTTTGTCCTGTGCGGGCCCTGAGGTAGCCTGTGGGAGGCTGTGGTCTCCCAAGTGTTCCCTGATCGAATCCGTAGGATCTGTAGTAAAAAACCCTCCTGAGAGGACGCGGCGGCGGCAGTCTGGGCTGCACGCAAGCTGGGCCTGACCCGGCTCGTGAGGGGCTCACGAGGGGAGGCAGCTGAGGCGAAGTGGCAATCAAAACGCGAGAAATTGCTCGAACGAGACTAAGCACCCCTTCCCCGAACACACGCAAATCTCAAATTCGAATCCAACTTAAATCCAGCGAGGGAAAGTGACGACCAGCGCGGAGCTAAGGTAAAAGCAATGAAAGTAGACAAAAGGCCGCGTCCAGCACCTAATCTAGTCTTGGACGTCTTCTCAGCAGCACGGAGCTAAGTGTTGCCACTTGGCGTGGGAGGGAGCCCCAGGGCCTGAGGCCGGCACCCCTGAGACTCCGGGGCGTGTACAAGCCCACTCATTATTATGTGAGAGTGTCACAGGGCGGCGAGCTTCACAGGAACTGGGCCTTCTTCACAGGTACCGTCCTTGCTTCATATCGCCAGACGAGGGGCCCGCCTTGCGCCACACTCTAGTGCCATCAACGACGACCGGAAACCAGGACACCGCCGATGGGGTAGAGCGGCCGCCAGCGGTTCCCCCGACGACCACGGGTCCTCCCCCAGGGGCAGGCCCTGAGGCACCTCCCCAGCAGAGGGCCTACCTCCTAAGAACACCTTGCTCCGAACGCCGTGGTGGTGATGTCGGATCTCGGCCCCTCTCCTGCAGCCCCCTGCGCCCTCCTCCCGAGCGGTAGGAGACTGTGGGAGCGGGGCAGCTGCTCGCTGTGGTGACCTGCACCTCCTGTGATCCATGATTAGCGTATGCCTGCTCCTGAGGAATTAGCGGTACCCGATAATCGCTGCCTCCAGCGTGGCTAGTGGGACCGTCCCGGGGCTCCTGGAAGAGCTCAGCTTCTGGCGCCTCGTCCCCCCACCTTGGGCTGAGGAGCGAGCCTTGTTTGCCCTCGTGAGGGTGCCCTTGGTCCATCATGTGGGGCACGTATTCTTCTGGCGCCGTCATCCCAAAGGCCACGCCGTAGTGCTCCGCGTGCCATGCAGCTCTGCTTGACGCGCCCACCGTGGGGTGGTAGCGCGGCTGTCCACTGGGGCCGTGGGTCACGTCGAGTCCTTCTTCTTCGCGGATCGGGAGCGGGGGCAGCGCTGCCGCCGGTCCGGTGCCGACAGCTCCGCTGGCATTGGAGTAGCCTTGGAGCATGCGGGCGCGCGGAGCCCCCGCGCGGGCCGCCCTGGGCTTGAGATTGGAGCTGGGTGCAGAAGGGGTGAGCCCCCGAGGCGGCGAAGCCCAGGAGCTCTGCCACCCGCTCCAGCAGCACGTCACGGCCGCCCTCCAGCAGCCTGCACTGCAGCAGCTCTCGGGCCACCGTGAGCGCGGCCCTCGAGTTTGCCTGCTCCCGGCGGGTGTACGGTATCGTGGTCGCGGCGTGATTGGAGGCCCTTGCCGCCGACCGCGCCTGCCGCGGTGTGAGAGCTGTCGAAGCCTGCTCCACGTATTCTTCTGGCGCCGTCATCCCAAAGGCCACGCCGTAGTGCTCCGCGTGCCATGCAGCCCTGCTTGACGCGCCCACCGTGGGGTGGTAGCGCGGCTGTCCACTGGGGCCGTGGGTCACGTCGAGTCCTTCTTCTTCGCGGATCGGGAGCGGGGGCAGCGCTGCCGCCGGTCCGGTGTCGACAGCTCCGCTGGCATTGGAGTAGCCTTGGAACATGCGGGTGCGCGGAGCCCCCGCGCGGGCCGCCCTGGGCTTGAGATTGGAGCTGGGTGCAGAAGGGGTGAGCCCCCGAGGCGGCGAAGCCCAGGAGCTCTGCCACCCGCTCCAGCAGCACGTCACGGCTGCCCTCCAGCAGCCTGCACTGCAGCAGCTCTCGGGCCACCGTGAGCGCGGCCCTCGAGTTTGCCTGCTCCCGGCGGGTGTACGGTATCGTGGTCGCGGCGTGATTGGAGGCCCTTGCCGCCGACCGCGCCTGCCGTGGTGTGAGAGCTGTCGAAGCCTGTCCGTGTTGCCCGCGGCCCGCAGCGCCCTGCGGACCACGAGCTGCCTGGGGCATGGGTTCACCCGAGGCAAGCGGCTCTATGCTGGCGGGCCTCGCCGCCCAAGGATCTGGGTTGCTCGCCTGGTCACCGGACATGGTGATGATGACGCGACGAGACACGAAGCGGTAGAAGGTGGATTCCGGCGCACCCCTACCTGGCATGCCAAATGTCGGATTTCGGCCTCCGGCAGGCCCTTGAGGTTCGAACACTGGGGTGCGCGCGGAGATTTCGCCTTCTACCTACCTGCACCCCTCCGCCTCGCTAAGATCTAAGGTATGGAAAGAACAGCACAAGAGACACAGGGTTTATACTGGTTCGGGCCACCGTTGTGGTGTAATACCCTACTCCGGTGTGTGGTGTGGTGGATTGCCTCTTGGGCTGGTGATGATGAGCAATACAAGGAAGAACAGCCTCACGAGGGTCTGTTCTTGGCTGGGGTGATGAACTGCTGGGAGGAGTTCAGTCGCCCTTCTCTCTATCTCTCTGTGCGATGCTACTCAATCCGAGCCTAGCTAGTTTCTCTCTTGGCTTCTAGATTCTCCCTTCTTGATTCTCCGATCCCCTCTACCATGTGGGTGGCTAGTCCTATTTATAGGCAAAGGCCCTGGGCCTCGTCCCAAATATTGAGCGGGAAGGGCGCCAACAATTGGCCATTTTGAAGGGGAACATCTGGTACACTTATCCTGACTAAAGTTGGTCCTCGCCTGCCAAAGGCTCTGGTGGTGACGCTGGCTTGGGCTCCACAATGACTTCCTCCCTGCCGTTGGACTGGTCTTGGTCTCGTTGCACCGAAACGGGTGCCTTTGCTTGATGCTCTTGCCTGTGCTTGCTCCCTTTGCACCAAAGAGGAAAGGAGGACACTGCGCGGGCTGGCGCTCGCCTGGCACCCTTGGTCGTCATGTCTTGCGTCACGGGCACCTCGTGAGGTACCCCGCCTTGATCTCTCCGCCTCCTCGCGAGCCATCCTGATGAGGCCGTGCCTGAGGAAGCTCCGTGTCATCCGCCCCGCGAGGCTTGGCCCTTCGCGAGGGTCTTGGATCTGTGTTGATGAAGACGGGCCGTGCTGGGCCCCCTTTGAGCCACGTCGTAGGCCGCCGGCAGGCAAGTATGGGGACCCCCGTTCCCAGAACGCCGACAAACTGGAAAAATAGTGGAATGGGCTTTGGAGTTATCCAGCTTTGGATTAAAGTTTGAGAGCACTTCAACTATTTGGATCAGGGCATTGGCAGAGTTTATTGTAGAATGGACGCCCACCCATGATGAGGAAAGGACAGAGACAACCATCCCCGGCAAGGAATCACCCCAAGAATGGATCATGTATTTTGATGGTGCTTTTTCCCTAAAAGGTGCAGGGGTTGGCGTGCTTCTTGTTGCCCCCTCCGTGGAGCACTTGAAGTATGTCGTACAGATGCACTTTGCCCAAGAAGAAGCCACCAACAATACATTAGAGTATGAAGGTCTCCTTGCCGGGCTCAGAATTACAGCAGAGTTGGGAATTAAGAAGTTGATCGTTCGAGGAGATTCACAGCTTGTGGTGAGACAACTCAACAAGGATTACCAAACACACATTGATGGAAGCATACGTCGAGGAAGTAAGTAGATTCGAGGAGCACTTTGATGGGTGGCAAACAGAGCACGTACCTTGTGCGGAAAACATCATAGCTGATCACCTGTCAAAGTGTGCTGCATAGAAGCATCCTGTGGAACCAAGAACTTTTGTTCTCCATCTCTCTCAACCCTTCGTATTACCAGCCACAATGGCCCGGAAGAGGAGAAAGTTGTACTACGGTCCCGGTAGAGCCATCCTCTCCTGGCAGAGACCCTGCCGGAAACAACTCCTCATAGCCTGCCGGACTACCTCCTCCAGGTGGGCCTATGGACCCCGCGAACAAGGCTAGTGCTCCCACAGCAGAGGAGGTGCCGCTAGTCCTCATTGCTAAGCCCCAGGCTCCTACTTGGGAAAGGCACATTGTCCACTTCCTCCAAACCGGAGAACTCCCTGGCAACCAAGATGAAGCTGAAAGAGTAGCCCGGAGAGCCAGTATTTATCAGTTTGTCGATGACACTCTATACAGAAGGAGACCCAATTGTGTGAAATTGAAGTGTGTTTGCCGGGAGGATGGAAAGGAACTACTGGTTGGGATTCACAGAGGACTGTGTGGCTCCCACATTAGATCAAGGGCATTAGTTGGGAATGCATTCTGACAAGGATTCCATTGCCCACAGCCCTCCAAGATGCGGTTGAGTTAGTCACGAAATATGAAGCCTGTCAGTTCCATTCCAAGAAAATACACCTACCTGCCCAAGATCTTTAGACAATCCCTCTATGATGGCCATTTTCGGTCTGGGGCTCGATATCCTCGGCCCTTCCCCCGAGCAATCGGTGGCTTTGAATTCTTGTTCATTGCCATCGACAAGTTTACAAAGTTGCTGGAAGTGACTGCCATAAGAAAGGTGACTGCTCAGTCAGCTATCAAGTTCTTGAAAGAATTGGTGTGTCATTTCGGAGTTCCAACAAGGATCTTAACTAACAACGACACCCAGTTCACGAGCCACGCCTTCATGCAATACGTTCATACCCTCACATGCAAAATCTCATTCGCTTCTGCGGCAACCCCCCGAGCAATGGGCAAGCTGAGAGGGCGAATGCTGAAGTGCTTCGTGGACTCAAGACACGAAATTTTGATACGCTGCTGAAGCACGACAGGCAGTGGATCGAGGAGCTACCGGTAGTTCTGTGGTAACTCAGAATGACAGCTAACTGAGCTACCGGGCAGATTCCCTTCTCCTTGGTCTACGGGGCAGAAGCAGTCATCCCCACGGAACTCATGTACGGGTCCCCTTGAGTTCTAGCCTACGATGAAGTAGCGCAAGATCAGCACCGGCATGACAACACTGTGCTACTCGAGGAAAACCGTCTCCGGGCTGCTACGCGTGCTGAACGCTACCAGCAAGCCCTGCATCGCTATCATAGTCGCATGGTTCATGCCCGGTGTTTTGAGGAAGGTGACCTTGTCCTTAGGCGCATTCAGTATGCCAAGGGTACAAACAAGCTGTCACCGAAGTGGGAAGGCCCTTACCGGGTGGTACGAGTCACCAGACCTGGCACACTCCGTCTAGAGATCGGGGATATCACACAGTTGCAAAACTCATGGAATATTGAGTATCTCCGTAAGTACTACCCGTAAGGTGCAAGGCTGCTGGGCATAGCCCGGCAACCACCCTTTTATATAGGCCTGATACGTCTCCATCGTATCTACTTTTCCAAACACTTTTGCCCTTGTTTTTGACTCTAACTTGCATGATTTGAATGGAACTAACCCGGACTGATGCTGTTTTCAGCAAAATTGCCATGGTGTTATTTTTGTTTAGAAATAAAGGTTCTGGAATGGCCTAAAAATCAACGGAAAATATTTTTGGAATATATAAAAAATACTGGGGAAAGAATCAAGGCCAGGGGGCCCACAGCCTGTCCATGAGGGTGGGGGCGGGCCTACCCCCCTGGGCGCGCCCCCTGCCTCGTGGCCCCCCTAGTGCTCCACCGACCTCAACTCCAACTCTATATATTCACGTTCGGGGAGAAAAAACCAAAGAGAAGGATTCATCGCGTTTTACGATACGGAGCCACCACCATGCCCTATTCTCTCTCGGGAGGGCTGATTTGGAGTCTGTTCGGGGCTCCGGAGAGGGGAATCCGTCGCCATCGTCATCATCAACCTTCCTCCATCACCAATTTCGTGATGCTCACCACCGTGCGTGAGTAATTCCATCGTAGGCTTGCTGGACGGTGATGGGTTGGATGAGATTTATCATGTAATCAAGTTAGTTTTGTTAGGGTTTGATCCCTAGTATCCATTATGTTCTGAGATTGATGTTGCTATGACTTTGCTATGCTTAATGCTTGTCACTAGGGCCCGAAGGCCATGATTTTAGAGCTGAACCTATTATGTTCTCATGAATATATGTGATTTCTTGATCCTATCTTGCAAGTCTATAGTCACCTATTATGTGTTATGATCTGTTAACCTTGAAGTGACAATAATCGAGATACTTACCGGTGATGACCCTAGTTTGAGGAGTTCATGTATTCACTTAGTGTTAATGCTTTGGTCCGGTACTCTATTAAAAGGAGGCCTGAATATGCCTTAGTTTCCAATAGGACCCCGCTGCCATGGGAGGGTAGGACAAAAGATGTCATGGATGTTCTTTTCCATAAGCACGTATGACTTTATTCGGAATACATGCCTACATTACATTGATGAACTGGAGCTAGTTCTGTGTCACCCTATGTTATGACCGTTGCATGAGGAATCGCATACGACATAATTATCCATCACTGATCCAATGCCTACGAGCTTTTCACATATTGTTCTTTGCTTAGCTACTTTTCTGTTGCCACTGTTACAATCATTACAAAACTACTACCATTACTTTTGCCACCGTTACCGTTACTTCCATATTACTTTGCTACTAAATACTTTGATGCAAATATTAAGTCTTTCAGGTGCGGTTGAATTGACAACTCAACTGTTAATACTTGAGAATACTTTTGGCTCCCCTAGTGTAGAATCAATAAATTTGGGTTGAAAACTCTACCCTCGAAAACTGTTGCGATCCCCTATACCTGTGGGTTATCAGGACTATTTTCTGGCGCCGTTGTCGGGGAGCATAGCTCTATTCTTTGAGTCACTTGGGATTTATATCTGCTGATCACTATGAAGAACTGGAAATATAAAAGAACCAAGATTTTTCCCTCAACTACGAGGGGGGGGGGTAAGGAACTTCCATCTAGCTCTGCACTTGATTCACCTTCTGTTTTGAGTAAACTGGCGACACCTACTCCTGCTACTCATTCTGATATGTCGCACGTTATTGATGATGTCACTTCTGCTTTGCATGATGCTTATGATGAAACTACTTCTTTGCTTGATAATACTGTGCCACTAGGTGAATTTCTTGATGAACAACTTGCTAGGGTTAGAGAGAATGAAATTATTGAAACTGATAATATTGATGAAAGTGATGATGAAGATTCTCCCCCTAGATATGAATTGCCTGTTGTTCCTGAGGGTTTGTTAGGGATGAAGAAACTGCTAGAGACTTTTTAGCTTGCAATGATAGATTTGATCTTAAGAAATTATTAGTTAAGCTTAAAGAAAAGTCTTTGAATGCTAGAATCAAATACGACCCTGCTTTTGCTACTTCACCTATCCATATGTCTGCTAAGGATTATGATTTCTCTATTGATCCTGAGTTAATTTATTGCTATGAATCTGAAACTGTTGTGGCACGTCTTACTAAATTAAATGATATAGCCACCCTATGCAGCAATGATGAGAAAACTCGATATTACTTTATCCTTAAGTTGTTTCCGTTCTCATTAAAGGGTGATGCTAAAACATGGTTTAATTCTATGGATCTTGGCTGTGTGCGTAGTCCCGGGGATATGATTTATTACTTCTCTGCTAAATATTTCCCCGCTCATAAGAAACAAGCTGCTTTCAGGGAAATATATAATTTTGTGCGAATTGAAGAAGAGAGTCTCCCACAAGCTTGGGGGAGGCTTCTCCAATTACTTAATGCTTGACCTGATCATCCTCTCAGGAACAATGAAATACTTGATATCTTTTATAATGGACTAACCGATGCTTCCAGAGACCACCTAGATAGTTGTGCTGGTTGTGTTTTTAGGGAAAGAATAGTTGATCAAGCTGAATTGCTATTGAATAATATGTTGAGTAATGAAAATGATTGGACACTTCCTGAACCAACTCCTAAGCCAACTCCAAAGAAAAGGGGTATTCTCTTTCTCAGTCCAGAAGATATGAAAGAGGCAAAGAAATCTATGAAAGTAAAAGGTATTAAAGTTGAAGATGTTAAGAATTTACCACCTATTGAAGAAATACATTGTCTTGATAACCCAACACAGGTAGTAAAGGTAAATTCTCTCTATAGATTTGATGAAGGTGATATTCCTCGTTATAAGTCTGCTTAGATGAGTTTGATAATTTTATTGTTAAACAAGAAAACGTCAATGCTTATGTTGGTAGACAATTGAAACGCAATGCTTATATCATTGAACACTTGAGTGATTATTTGTCTAGAGTTAAAGGTCAACTTAAACTTATTAGTAAACATGCTTCTATGGTTACCACTCAAGTAGAACAAGTACTTAAGGCTTAGAATGATTTGCTCAATGAATTAAATAATAATAAAAAATGATAATGCTGTTAGAGTTACGACTAGAGGGTGTAAAATGACTCAGGAACCTTTGTATCTTGAGGGCCACCCTAAGAGAATTGAGCAGGATTCTCCGAGAACTAATGTTGATGCACCTAGTTCTTCTAAGAAGAAGAAAAAGAAAAATGATAGGACCTTGCATGCTTCTAGTGAACCTGTTGTAGACAAACCTGAGAATCCCAATGATTTTTCAATTTCTGATGCTGAAACACAATCCGGCAATGAACATGAACCTAGTGATAATGTTAATGATGATGCTCAACCTAGCAATGATAATAATGTAGAGATTGAACCTGCTGTTGATCTTGATAACCCACAATCAAATAATCAATGTTACGATAAGAGAGACTTCGTTGCTAGGAAGCATGGTAAAGAAAGAGAACCATGGGTTCAGAAACCCATGCCTTTTCCTCCTAAACCATCCAAGAAAAAGGATGATGAGGATTCTGAGCGGTTTGCTGAAATGATTAGACCTATCTTTTTCTGTATGCGTTTGACTGATATGCTTAAAATGAACCCTTATGCTAAGTGCATGAAGGATATTGTTACTAATAAAAGAAAGATACCGGAAGCTGAAATTTCCACCATGCTTGCTAATTATACATTTAAAGGTGAAATACCT
Organism: Triticum monococcum; assembly: GCA_034509565.1. Classification (NCBI taxonomy): domain Eukaryota; kingdom Viridiplantae; phylum Streptophyta; class Magnoliopsida; order Poales; family Poaceae; genus Triticum; species Triticum monococcum. The sequence goes on along the minus strand of CM067841.1, from coordinate 141,148,606 downwards.
AAGAAACTAGGAGATCCAGGAGTACCAACTATACCAAGCTCCATTAGGAGAAACTATGTTAAAACTGCTTTATGTGATCTTGGAGCCGGTGTTAGTGTTATGCCTCTCTCTTTATATCGTAGACTTTATTTGAATAAATTGACACCTACTGAAATATCTTTGCAAATGGATGATAAATCAACTGCTATACCTATCTGTATTTGTGAGGATGTGCCTGTTGTGGTTGCAAACATTACCATTTTAACGAACTTTGTTATTCTTGATATTCCCGAGGACGATAGTATGTCCATTATCCTTGGTAGACCCTTTTTGAATACTGCAGGGGTTGTTATTCATTGCAACAAAGGCAATGTCACTTTTCATGTTAATTCTATTGAGCATACGGTACACTTTCTGAGGAAACAACCTCAAGTCCACAGTATCAATTCTATTGGAAATTTCAAAAATTATTATTGGAGGTTTTGAATTTCCTCTTCCTACTGCCAAGAAGAAATATGATATTCTTATTGTTGGCGATGTGCATATCCCAGTTGAGGTAACCTAGTGTTATTCAAAAAAAAATCCGGTTTCATGCAATTCGGAATGAGTTTGTTTACAAGACTTGATCAACCTTGTTAGTGGATTCCTTCTGATGAGCATGAGATGGATGAAGTTAGAAAGCACAACCTTCTGTACTCTCTTTTTACATTCTGTTATTTAGTTTAAATAAAGAAAAAATATAGTATTTTATGTCTATTTTCTCAATTATCCTTGCAATAAAAAATACCCCAAAAATAAAATTTCTCCAAATGCCCTGAAAATTTAATATGATTTTTTTCCAGATTATTTAAGAATTATTGGCACTGAGAACACATGAGGGGTCCCACCATGTGCCCACGACGGTGGAGGGCGTGCCCCTGCCTCGTAGACCCCACGTGGGTCACCTCCACTTATTCTTGCACCCACACACTTCGTCTTCCTCCAGAAAAAATCATCCACCAGCTCAAACCCGTGTTCTAGCTCATCTTGCTGCCATTTTCGATCTCCTTGCTCAAAGGTCTATTCACAAAACTGCTTTGGGGGATTGTTCTTAGTTATGTGACTCCTCCAATGGTCCAATTAGTTTTTGTTCTAGTTCTTTATTTATTGCAAATTTTTGCTGCTTAGGTGACCCTGTTCTTAAGCTTCCATGTCAAATTTATGTGGTCAAAAGTAGTTTTAATGCATGATATAGCCTCTAGGCACTTGTAGGCGTAGTTGCTATCAATCTTGTTGATTTTGGTTCACTTTTATTTTGAGTTACTAATTTTTTTAGAAATTTTTTAGAGGAAGAGATATGTTTAGGAAAATGTACCAAGGTGGTTCCCCAAAGAAGCAAGGACCCAGGCCCGCGATACGTGAGCCGGACTATGAACTACCAGGAGAAGGTCAAGTGCGGCCTTGTGAAAGGCCGTCAGAAGATTTTATTGTCCAAGCAGGAATTAAGGAGGAATTTGAAGCGTATGTGCGTAATGCTGAACTTGAGGGCTTCGTGTCAGATAAGTGCCCCCAATATTATCACCTAACTGTTTCCTTTGTGAGAAAGTTTAAATTTACATCATCACGCAATTCTCACACTGTCCTATTTGATCTCTATGATAAATCTTACACCATGGACTTAGAAGATTTTAATACTGCTTGTATACTCCCGCAGTGGGGTAATGTTAGTGAACCTCGCAAATCTAAATTTAAAGAATTTCTTATCAGTATCACTATGGGGGGATCTAGAGAAATAACACAAGCTACCATAGGGAGCATTCATTTTCCTGCCATACATTAATTTGCTCTCTTTATAGGTAGATGCATCAATGGTAAGGACGAGGCATGTCACATGTGTGTTCTCGATCTAAGTGTCCTCAAGAGTGCTATATTAGGAGATAAACAATACAACTTGGGGGCCGTTGTTGCACGCAGGTTGCATCATAACAGTATTATTGGAGACTTGTTTGGTGGAATTTATGCAACTTGTGTAGCTAATTTTCTTGAGATACCCATACATGAGAATGATATTAAATTGCCTCCTACTTATCTATATTATAATGCTATGGTTCGTCATCACTTTGTTGAGAGGAACGATCAGTTCCTCCAGTACCGACTAATCTTTGACAGGCGTCGCACTGTCCATGTTGCTCTCCCTGCTCCTGGTTTCTTTGACTTTCAGACAAAAGGGAGATATGTTATAACTAGGGAGGAGGCAAATGAGTATGAGAGGAGGATGGACGCAACTCGCCTCCAAGCTGCAGCCCATCAAGCAGTAGCCGCTGCATCTCAGTACGACCCCGGCTACAACTTTGGATTTCCACCAGGCCAGTCGTGGCCATAGACGAACTTAGGCCAAAAGCCTAAGCTTGGGGGAGTACGTATTTCTCACCGACATTACATTCATGTTCACACACTCATGCCAGTTGTCAGTGCTCATACTTTTTCATTGTATCTTTCATGCTAGTTTGATTTCTTTTTAAGCTTTCTTCTTGTGTGTTTGAAAAAAAACCTTAAGAAAACCAAAAAAATAGTTGTAGCTTTTAGCTAGTTTACTTTCCATGCCTGTATTTGTATTAATTAAAAAGAAAACCCAGAAAGATTTCTCGTTCTTCTTTTGCTTGTTGGAAGCTTTCTCGTGTAAATAGTTTTGTTTCTTTTCTTTTCTTTGAGGGTCGAGAGGAGAAGACCATAATGAAAATGTTGAGAGGCTCCCTTATGCATTATTGTTGATCTAACAGAGAGCCCATATTACCTTGTCTTCTCTCTTGAATTGAATGCTTGTAGATTCCATCTTAGTCCAATGCACGTGCACTATTATTATTATCCACACTATTCGGTTGTGCAAGTGAAAGGCAATAATGACGATATATGATTACCTGATTGAGATGAGAGAAACTGGTATTAACTCGACCTCTCTTGTTTTTCTAAATATGATTAGTTCATCGTTCCTGATTCAGCCTATTATGAACGAAACATGTTTGCAATGACAATTAGAGATTATAGTTGCTCGTGCCATGCTTGATTTTCTAAGAGTTTATAACGATTTACCTTGCGTGCCAACATGCTATTAAAATGGTTGTGAGGTGGTATGATAGGGTGGTATCCTCCTTTGAACGATTCGAGTGGCTTGACTTGCCACATGTTCACGCATGTAGTTGAAGCAAATCAACATAGCCTCCATGATATTTATGTTCATGGTGAATTATATCCTACCCATGCTTGCATTCAGTGTTGATTAATTTTAATGCATGTTCATGACTGTTGTCGCTCTCTAGCTGGTTGCTTCCCAGTCTCTTTCTAGCCTTCACTTGCACTAAGCTGGAATACTGCTTGTGCATCCAACTCCATAAACCCCAAAAGTTACTCCATATGAGTCCACCATACCTTCCTATATGCGGTATCTACCTGCCGTTCCGAGTAAATTTGTACTTGCCAATCTCTAAACCTTCAAATGTAATTCTGTTTTGTATGCTCGAATAGCTCATGTATCAACTAGGGCCGTCTGTATCTTCCATGCTAGGCGGGTTATTATCAAGAGGAGTGGACTCCGCTCCTCACACACGAGAAAATGGCTAGTCACCGGGATGCCCAGTCCCATGCTCAAATCAAATCAAAATAACTGCAAACAAAACTCCCCCAGGATTGTTGTTAGTTGGAGGCACCCGTTGTTTCGGGCAAGCCATGGATTGATGCTTGTTGGTGGTGGGGAGTATAAACATTACTATTCTGCTTGGGAACCGCCTATAATGTGTGTCGCATGGAAGATATCGAGATCTCTCGTTGTTATGTTGACAATGAAAGTATACCGCTCAAAATATTATTCACCTCTATTTCAAAATCGAGCTCCGGCACCTCTACAAATCCCTGCTTCCCTCTGCGAAGGTCCTATCTATTTACTTTTATGTTGAGTCATCATCCTCTTATTAAAAAGCACTAGTTGGAGAGCATCGTTGTCATTTGCATGCATTACTATAAGTTTACATTGAGTATGACTGTGAGTGGATCTCTTTTACCATGAATTACAATTTCTAGTCAGCCCTTGATCTTCAGAGGTGCTCTTCATTTATGTTTTGCGGTCTCATAAAGGGATAGCGAGATACCATCTTGTTATATCATATTATGATTGTTTTGAGAAAGTGTTGTCATCCGAGATTTACTATTATTGCTCGCTAGTTGATTATGTCATTGATATGAGTAAACATGAGACCTAAATGTTATTGTGAATATGGTTAGTTCATAATCATTGCTGAAAACTTGAATGCTGGCTTTACATATTTACAACAACAAGAGCAAACAGAGTTTGTAAAAGTTATTCTTTATCACTTTCACTTTATCAACTGAATTGCTTGAGGACAAGCAAAGGTTTAAGCTTGGGGGAGCTAATACGTCTCCAACGTATCTACCTTTCCAAACATATTTGCCCTTGTTTTGGACTCTAACTTGCATGATTTGAATCGAACTAACCCGGACTGACGCTGTTTTCAGCAGAATTGCCATGGTGTTATTTTTGTGCAGAACTAAAAGTTCTCAAAATGACCTAAAAATCAATGGAGAATATTTTTGGAATATATAAAAAATACTGGTGAAATAATCAAGGCCAGGGGGGCCACACCCTGTCCACGAGGGTGGGGGCACGCCTACCCCCTGGGTGCGCTCCCCTGCCTCGTGGGCCCCTGGTGCTCCACCGACCTCAACTCCGGCTCTATAGATTCACGTTCAGGGAGAAAAAATCAAAGAGAAGGATTAATTGCGTTTTACGGTATGGAGCCGCCACGAAGCCCTAATCTCTCTCGGGAGGGCTGATCTCGTGTCCGTTCGGGGCTCCGGAGAGGGGAATCCCTCGCCATCATCATCATCAACCTACCTCCATCACCAATTTCATTATGCTAACCGCCGTGCGTGAGTAATTCCATCATAGGCTTGCTAGATGGTGATGGGTTGGATGAGATTTATCATGTAATGAAGTTAGTTTTGTTAGGGTTTGATCCCTAGTATCCATTATGTAATGAGATTGATGTTTCTATGACTTTGCTATGCTTAATGCTTGTCACTAGGGCCCGAGTGCCATGATTTCAGATCTGAACCTATTATGTTTTCATGAATATATGTGAGTTCTTGATCCTATCTTGCAAGTCTATAGTCACCTATTATGTGTTATGATCCGTTAACCCCCAAGTGGCAATAATCGGTATACTTACCGGTGATGATCGTAGTTTGAGGAGTTCATGTATTCACTAAGTGTTAATGCTTTGGTCTGGTACTCTATTAAAAGGAGCCCTTAATATCCCTTAGTTTCCAATAGGAACCCGCTGCCACGGGAGGGTAGGACAAACGATGTCATGCAAGTTCTTTTCCATAAGCACGTATGACTATATTCGGAATACATGCCTACATTACATTGATGAACTGGAGCTAGTTCTGTGTCACCCTATGTTATAACTGTTGCATGAGGAATCACATCCGACATAATTATCCATCACTGATCCAATGCTTACGAGCTTTTCACATATTGTTCTTTTCTTAGTTACTTTTCTGTTGCCATTGTTACAATCATTACAAAACTGCTACTGTTACTTTGGCCACTGTTACCCTTACTTCCATATTACTTTGCTACTAAATAATTTGTTGCAGATAATAAGTCTTTCAGGTGCGGTTGAATTGACAACTTAACTGTTAATACTTGAGAATATTCTTTGGCTCCCCTTGTGTCGAATCAATAAATTTGGGTTGAATACTCGACCCTCGAAAACTGTTGCGATCCCTTATACTTGTGGTTTATCAAGGCCTTACCTCAGTTGTATGTAACCCCTTGTACAAACCCGAGGCGATGACCCTATGCACGAGAAAATAAAGAAGCGTTGTTATAGCGCCCAAGATGCGATTCTATCCCAATCACACGATGAACTCATGATTGGGGCACAACTGCATTTCGTGCACATTGCAAGGGGGATATCATTACAACATACCACGTACTGAATAGATGAGAATACAAGATAAAGGCTTACACTCTCCACAAGCTACAATATGAATACAATAGTTCATCAATACATAATAATCATCATAGAGAAGACCAAGATCCGACTACAGATGAAATCAAATGAAAAAGAAGAACGACATCCACCCTGCTAATCCCAAGCTCCCTGACCCAGAACCTATCCCTTGATCGAAAATGAAGTGGAAGAATTCCAACACAAGCAAGCATCGCTCTCACATAAGATCATCACATTACCTGTACCTGCAACTGTTGTTGTAGTAATCTGTAAGCCACGAGGACTCAGGAATCCCATTACCACGGGTATCAAGACTAGCACAACTTAAAGGGTATGGAAAGGATAAGTAGTGAGGTTACAGCAAGCAGCTAAGCATTTGTATGGTGGCTAACTTACGAGTACAAGAGTAAGATGAGAAACTACGCAAACGGTCGCAAACTAGTATGACCAAGAAGTGATCCTAAACTAATTACGTTCAAACATAACCCCACCATGTTCACTTCCCGACTCACTCGAAAAGAGAAAGTCACGGTTACACATGTGGTTGGTGTATTTTATTCGAGTCTGGTGTCAAGTTCTCTACAACCGGACATTAAAAATTCCCATCTGCCACTTATCCGCGGTCATGGCTCTCAAAAGTTTAAACCCTACAGGGGTGTCCCAACTTAGCCCATGACAAGCTCACGACCTGCGGAGACAATCCTCCATCTCGGGACCCTCCGATCAGACTCGGAAGCCCAGTGCACGAGACATTTTAACAATTGTAAAACAAGTCCAGCAAGACCTGCCAACATGCCGACACCCTAGTAGTAGCCACGCGTATCTCGTTGTCGGCGTTCTGGAAACGGCGGTCCCCAGACTTGCCTGCCTGCGGCCTGCGGCGTGGCTCAAAGGAGGCCCAGCATGGCCCATCTTCATCAGCACAAGAATCTAGACCCTCGCGAGGGGCCAAGCCTTGCGAGGCGGACGACACGAAGCTTCCTCAGGCACGGCCTTGTCAGGCTGGCTTGCGAGGAGGCGGAGAGATCAAGGCAGGGTACCTCGCGAGGTGCCCGTGACGCAAGCCATGACGACTCAGGGCGCCAGGCGGGTGCCAGTGCGCGCAGCGTCCTTCCTTCCTCTTTGGTGCAAAGGGGGCAAACGCAGCCGCGGAGTACTGAGGCATCAGGCAAAGGTTGCCATTTCGGTGCAACGGGACCAAGACCAGGAGGACTACGAGACGGAGGTCACCGTGGAGCCCAAGACGGCGTCATCACCAGAGCTTTGTGCAGGCAAAGATTGCTTTTGTCAGGGTAGTTGATACTTGATGTCCCCCTTCAAATTAGCCCGCCATTGTTGGCTCCCTTCCCGCTCAATATTTGGGAAGAGGACCAGGGCCTCTATAAATAGGGCCAGCCGCCCATGTAGCAAAGGGGGCGAGGGTTCGAGCTTTTGGTTCGGTTGGCTAGTAAGAGTAAGAGAGAGAGAGAAAGAGAAGGGTGGCTGAACTCCTCCTAGCAGTTCATCACCCCAGCCAAGAAAAGACCCTTGCGAGGCTGTTCTTCCTTGTATTGTTCATCCTCATCAGCCCCAGGAGGCAATCCACCAACCACACACTGGAGTAGGGTATTACACCAAAACGGTGGCCCGAACCAGTATAAATCTTGTGTCTCTTGTGTAGTTCTTTTAGTAGTTTCAGATCTTTGCGAGGGGGGGAGGTAGAAGGCGTAATCTCCGTGCGCACCCTAGTGTTCGAACCTTAAGGGTCTGCCGGAACCCGAAATCCGACATTTGCCGCGCCAGGTAGGGGTGTGTCGGAATTCGTCGTCCACCACTTCGTTCTCCTCCGACCGTCGCATCCATGTCTGACGCTCGTCGAGCCCATGCCGAGCGCGAGGCCGCCATCACTTCTCGCGTCGCCCAGACGGCACCCGTCGGCGGACCTCCTTGTCGTTCCCCGTCGCTCACCGTCAATGCCGCCATCGGCCCGATGGGGGGCGAGCAGCAAGCATCGTCTCAGCACCCATCCGTGCGGCAAGACGGCCGCACCGCTACTCCATCACTTGCACTGGTTGGTTCTTCGTCCCGCATGCTCCGCGCACCTGTGGAGGCTCGAGCCGCGTTCCTCGCGGCCAAAGAGCTCCTGCGCTACCGCCCCGCCGACGACGTCTACGAAGAGTGGCTCAACTGCGTCGCCGAGGTCGTCCGCGCCGCAGGGCGCTCTCCTGCGCCGTCCCATCACGCTACACCAACACCCCCGGTCGTCGCGGCCCTCCTGGGCGTCTCGCAGGCGCCGCCCACCAGTCATCACGTCAAGCCGTTCATCCGCCGGGTCAGCGCCGCTTCCACGCGGCAGGGGGCTCCCCCGGATCGGACGGCGCCCGAGACCGGCCTAACCCCTCCAACTCGGCCAGCTCGGGCGCGCTCCCCATGTTGTGCACCCCCACCATCTGCCAGGTGGCCGTCACCAGGACCCTCGTTGATGGCGGCGCGGGCCTCGGCGTGCTCTCGGTCGACGCCTTCAACCTCCTCCGCATACCTCTGGAACGGCTGCAACCCAGCCGGCCCTTCTCAGGCGTCGGGGGCAAGTCGTCCAGTTCCTTGGGGTAGATCCGGCTCCCAGTGACCTTCGGCACCTACGACAACTTCCGCACGGAGGTGGTCGACTTCGACATCGCCTCCATCGGCCTCCCCTACAACGCCATCCTAGGCTACCCAGCGCTGGCCCAATTTATGGCCGCGACGCACCCGGCGTACAACCTCATGAAGATGCCCGGGAGCAACGGTGTCCTCACTGTGCACGGGGACACCGGGGACGCGCTGCGGGCGCTCAAGCTCGCCTTCAAGACGGCGACATCAGCACAACACGCCGACTTGGAGACCCCGAGGCCAAGGGGGCTGCGCCCGCCAAGAAGAAGCAGTTGTTCACCCAAGACAAGGCGGAAACCAAGCAGATACCCGTCGATGAGGACGGGTCCACAAACGCCAATTTCACCATAGGCGCCCACCTCAAACCCGAGCATGAGGAGGCCTTGGTCAGGTTCCTGCGCGCAAACAAGAAGGTGTTCGCTTGGGAGCCGGATCAGTTCGCGGGGATCCCCAAGAGTGTAATCGAGCACCACCTCAACGTGTGCCCCAACGTGCGCCCTGTGAAGCAGAAGGCCAGGCGGCAGTCCACAGAAAAGCAGGCCTTCATCGTCCAGGAGACCCGCAAATTAGGGGCCGCTGGGGTCATCCGCGAGGTCCGATACCCAGATTGGTTGGCCAACCCCGTCGTTGTGCCAAAGAAGGGAAGGAAGGAGCGTATGTGTGTCGACTTCACCAACCTCAACAAAGCATGCCCGCAAGATCCGTTCCCGCTCCCCCGCATCGACCAGATCGTCGATTCCACTGCGGAATGCGACCTGTTATGCTTCCTGGACGCCTTCTCCGGGTATCACCAGATCAAGATGGCGGTAGAAGACGTCGAGAATACGGCCTTCCTGACCCCGTGTGGGGTATACTGCTACACGTGCATGCCATTCGGGCTTCGTAATGCAGGGGCAACCTTCCAGCGGCTGATGCACATCACCTTGGGCCCGTAGCTCGGGAAGAATGTTGAAGCTTATGTCGATGACATCATGGTAAAGTCTAGGGAGGCCGGGACCTTGATACAGGATCTGGAGGAAACCTTCGTGAGCCTCAACGCAGTGAACCTACGGCTCAACCCAGAGAAGTGTGTGTTCAGAGTCCCCTCGGGCAACCTCTTCGGCTTCCTCGTGTCCCACCAGGGCATCGAGGCTAACCCAGAGAAGATCAAGGCGGTGGAAGACATGAGCCCGCCAAGGACCCTCAGAGAAATGCAAAAGCTCATGGGGCGCGTGACTGCGCTAGGGCGCTTCATCTCCAGGTTAGGAGAACGAGCCCTGCCCTTCTTCCAGCTAATGAAAAAAAAGGGGCCCTTCGAGTGGACTGAAGAGGCCGACACGGTGTTCCAGGATCTCAAGAGATACCTGACCAGCCCACCGGTCATGGTGGCACCGCGCCCTCAGGAGCCCCTGGTGCTTTACCTCACTGCCACGCCTTACTCCGCCAGCGCAACCTTGGTGGCAGTCAGAGAGGAGCGCCGAGTCAAAACCACGGTAGCAGCCCAGGACAAGGCAGAACAGGGACAAGGAAGGCCTACAGAAACCACCACCGCAGCTCAGGAGGATCAGCCGCCGCGGAGGGACACACCAGAGGCAGAATAGGCCCCTCTTCCAGATGGCCAGTCTCAGGAGGCCTAATTGCCTGAAGAGGCGCCACGGTCTCCGGAAGGAGCCACCAGCACTGACGCACTCTGCCTCGTCGAGCACCCAGTGTACTTCGTCAGCACAATGCTGCGGGATGCAAGAGCACGGTACCCTATGCCTCAGAAGCTCCTCCTCGCGCTACTGGTGGCTTCGCGCAAGCTGCGGCATTATTTTCAGGGTCACCCCATCAAGGTCGTCTCGTCGTAACCCCTGGAGAGAGTGCTTAGGAGCCCTAATTCAGCTGGAAGGTTCGCTGAGTGGAACATAGAACTGCAAGCGTTTGAGCTCGAATTCAGCACGACGAGGGTCATCAAGGGAGCAGCGTTGGCAGATTTTGTGGCAGAGTGGACGGAGGCGCCAGGACTCAAGGCCGATGAGGATCGGTCCCTATCCCCGGGAAGTTAGGCGCCAAAAGGCTAGGTCATGTACTTCGATGGGGCATTCTCCAGACATGGCGCTGGAGCTGGGGCGGTGCTTATATCACCCACACAGGACAAGCTCTACTACACCGTGCAACTCTGTTTCCAGCAAGGCGAGAAGGTCTCCAACAACATAGCGGAGTATGAAGGTTTAATAGCAGGCTTGAAGGCCGTAGCCGCCCTGGGAGTGAAACGCCTCACCATCAAGGGCGATTCGCAGCTCCTTGTCAACTTCTCCAACAAGGTGTACGAGCCGAAGGATGAGCACATGGAAGCCTACCTTGCGGAAGTCCGCAGGATGGAGAAGCAATTCTGGGGGTTGGAATTGCAGCATGTGCCCCGTGGCACCAATCAGGAGGCCGACGATATCGCCAAACGCGCGTCTAGACGGTTACCCCAGGAGGCTGGCATTTTGGAGGAGCGGCTCTTCAAGCCCTCAGCTCTGCCGTCATTGTCAAACACGGCTCAGCCCTTGGAGGAGCTACCCCAGCCACCTGCCTCAGGGGCTCCGACCTGTGGTCCGGCCTCAGGAGCGTGCTTGCTCTTGACGATGGAACCTCAGGAGGGATGTTGGATCACGGAGCTCTGGAGCTACTTGACGCAAGGGACCTTGCCGGAGAAGGAGGAGGAGGCGAAGCGAGTGGCATGCCAGGCCACGGCATACTGCATCAGAGACGGAGAGCTCTACCGGAAGCGACCAAATGGCGTATCCCTACGCTGCATCTCCAGGGAGAAAGGGAAGGAGCTACTGGAAGATATACACGGCAGAGACTGCGGACATCATTCGTCATCACAGACCCTCATCGGCAAGGCGTTCCGCAGTGGGTTTTATTGGCCCACCGCGCTCAGTGACGCCGTGGAACTAGTGAAAGCCTGGGAAGCCTACCAGTCCCACGCCAAGCAGATCCATCAGCCAGCAGGAGGCTTGCAGACTATTCACCTTCCGTGGCCATTCGCAGTCTGGGGGCTGGACATCTTGGGCCCGTTTCCTCGGGCGCCAGGGGGCTATCGCTACCTCTACGTTGCCGTGGACAAATTCACCAAGTGGGCTAAAGTGGAAGCTGTCCGAGCCATCCCTGCGGGCTCCGCGGTCAAGTTCATCAAGGGCATCGTTAGCCGGTTCGGTGTGTCAAATTGCATCATCATAGACAATGGTTCGCAGTTCACCAGTAACCTCTTCAAAACATACTGTGCTAACCATGGAACGCAGATATGCTACGCCTCAGTGGCGCACCCCCGAAGCAACGGCCAGGCCGAGCGAGCCAACGCGGAGGTCCTGAGGGGCCTCAAGACTAGGACGTTCAAGAAGAAGCTAGAGGCCTGTGGCAGAGGTTGGTACGACGAGCTTCAGTCCGTGCTGTGGTCCATCCGCACCACCGTGACCAAACCGACTGGAGAGACCCCATTCTTCCTGGTCTACGGATGGGAAGCGGTCCTCCCTCACGAGGTCAGACGTCGCTCCACCTGGGTCCTAGCATTCGACGAGGCGCAGCAGGACGCCATGCGGGGAATGGACCTTGTGTTGGGGGAGGAACGCCGCCGGGAGGCCGCGCTGCGAGCGGCGCGGTATCAGCAAGCGCTGCGGCGATATCACTGCCGCAACATCCGCCCCGGGACTTTTGAGGTAGGAGACCTCGTGCTCAGGCGGGTCCTCTCCAGGGAGGGACTGCACAAGCTCTCCCCCATGTTGGAGGGCCCGTTCAAGGTTGTTCATGTTTCCAGGCCCGGCTCCGCACGCTTGGAGACTCAGGAGGGAGTGCCGGTCCAGAATGCATGGAACATCCAGCACCTCCGGAGGTTCTACCCCTGAAAAGGGCGACAGCCTGTGAAGCAAGGTGTGTGCCTGTGAAGCTATCACGTTTTGGAAAGGCCCAGAGCCTGTGAAGCTATCGCGTTTTGGAAAGGCCCAGAGCCTGTGAAGCAAGGCGAGTGCCTATGAAGCTATCGCGTTTTGGAAAGGCCCAGAGCGTGTGAAGCAAGGCGAGTGCCTGTGAAGCTATCGCGTTCTGGAAAGGCCCAGAGCCTGTGAAGCAAGGCGAGTGCCTATGAAGCTGTCGCGTTTTGGAAAAGGCCCGGAGCCTGTGAAGAAGGCCAATGCCTGTGAAGCTCGCCGCTCGTGACACTCTCACGTAATAATGAGTTGGGGCTGTACACGCCCCGGAGTCTGAGGAGCGCCGGCCTCAGGCCCTGGGGCTCCCTCCCACGCCCAGTGGCAGCACTTAGCTCCGCGCTGGTGAGAAGATGTCGAAGACTAGATTAGGTGCCGGACGCGGCTTTTCATTTGCTTTCTGAAGTTGGCTTGTTCCTTCTCATTTGAAGTTTTATTGAAGTTGTTGCCATTTTTGGCTTGCGGTTCTTCGGATTTTCGCTCTCCTTCCCTGATTTCTCTTGCGCAAGGCCTCGCAAGGGGGGCAGCTGAGGGCCCTCGCGAGCGTTCCTATCCTAGTTGTTCAAAGAGTTCGTGACCTGGGCCCCTTACAGGAGAACCCCTCCAGTCCGTGTCCCACGGGCATCGCGACACAAACAAAGGGCCTGGGTCGGTCGCCCCCCCCCCCCCACGGCCGGGGTCAGGAACTATCCACGCTCAGGCACATAGCCGGAAGGAACGGTAACAAAAGCAAAACGATGGTTAACAGCAGTAACCCAAACACGCCCCCGCGGGGCTCCGCACTATTGTCTTTGTTACACCGGAAAAAGGGAAAAGGAAGAACAAATCCGGCGCGGCTCGCCTCACACCGGCCCGCGAGGAAGGCACGAGCTGCCTCTGGAGCTCAGGCGGACTCCCTCTCATGCCTCAGCAGGGTGCGGCAGCGTGGGGGCTGATCACGGCCACCGCTGGAGGAGTCGCTGTTTGAAGAAGAACTAGAGAAGCTTGAGGAACTCCGAGCGCCGCCAGCCGCGCGAGCGCTGCTCCCTCCATCATCACCGAAGCTGGGTTCCCAGCCGCGGTCGCCACCCTCGGTGCAGCACCCTGCGCGGCGACCATCTTCCCCAAACACCCTCATGTAGAGGGTGGCGTCGCCGTCGAACTTGAAGTGTAGGGTGCACCGGCGGCCCAGGCCACGCGCACGGGCAAACGTCTGCCAACCGCGGGCCAGGCACAGGCTCCCGGCCGCGGAGACCTCCAGGGAGACCCATGAGGCCTGGCTGCAGCAGCCGTCGGCCTGGAGCCAGAGGCCACCCGGGGCGCCGGCCGGGAGCTCGCCTAGGAGGAAGCGAGGAAGCGGGAGCCGGGTGCTGGCCGGCTCCGCCGACCACACGGCAAACTCAGGCAGCACTTCAACAGCACGAACGCACGGCCTGGGGGGACGCGCAGCCGGAGCGCACCCCCCGGCTGTAGCAACCCACCCGTCGCCGTGCTGAAGATCACCACCACGGCCGCAAGGAGCCACCGCGGTGGCCATAGGGTGCTTGCGAGGGCGCCCTCTGCCGCGCTTGGGTGGGGGAGAGGCGGGCTCAACCAGGCAAGCCTTCCCCTTCTCGGCGGCCGAGAATCTCTTCGATGGGGCCATGAAGAAGAAGGAGAAGCAAGGAGGAATGGACTTGAAGGGCATGCGCAGTTCCGTACTTATAGCCGGCGAAGACCAACCGCCGGCCTCAACGATCATAGGTAATCACGACACGATTTGCATGCAGGGACCTGTCCCACTCGCGCCGTCACCAAGGCATCGTCGGGAAGTGGAGACGCCCACGTCCCATCAACCGGCACGCGGCGCCCAAGGCCGCAGGCTGTTAGGGCCCGCGGCGCTTCGCCCTTGCCCTGTCGCCTCTCGACACGGCCAGGTCCGGGCGTGCCTTGGGCCCAGGGGCTACTGTCGGCGTTCTGGGAATGGGGGTCCCCAGACTTGCCTGCCTGCGGCCTACGACGTGGCTCAAAGGAGGCCCAGCATGGCCCATCTTCATCAGCACAAGACTCAAGACCCTCGCGAGGGGCCAAGCCTCGCGAGGCGGACGACATGGAGCTTCCTCAGGCACGGCCTCGTTAGGCTGGCTCGCGAGGAGGCGGAGAGATCAAGGCAGGGTACCTCGCGAGGTGCCCATGACGCAAGCCATGACGACTAAGGGCGCCAGGCAGGTCCCTCCTTCCTCTTTGGTGCAAAGGGGGCAAGCGCACCCGCGGAGTACTGAGGCATCAGGCAAAGGGTGCCGTTTCGGTGCAACGAGACCAAGACCAGGAGGACTACGAGATGGAGGTCACCGTGGAGCCCAAGACGGCGTCATCACCAGAGCTTTGCGCAAGCGAAGACTGCTTTTGTCATGGTAGTTGATACTTGCTGTCCCCCTTCAAATTAGCCCGCCATTGTTGGCTCCCTTCCCGCTCAATATTTGGGAAGAGGACTAGGGCCTCTATAAATAGGGCCAGCCGCCCATGTAGCAAAGGGATCGAGGGTTCGAGCTTTTGGTTCGGTTGGCTAGTAAGAGTAAGAGAGAGAGAGAAAGAGAAGGGTGGCTGAACTCCTCCTAGCAGTTCATCACCCCAGCCAAGAACAGACCCTCGCGAGGTTGTTCTTCCTTGTATTGTTCATCCTCATCAGCCCCAGGAGGCAATCCCCCAACCACACACTAGAGTAGGGTATTACACCACAACGGTGGCCCGAACCAGTATAAATCTTGTGTCTCTTGTGTAGTTCTTTTAGTAGTTTCAGATCTTTGGGAGGCGGGGAGGTAGAAGGCGTCATCTCCACGCGCACCCCAGTGTTCGAACCTTAAGGGTTTGCCGAAACCCAAAATCCGACACTCATCTTAGGCCATGATCGGATGGGTCAAGCTACGAGTAAAGCCAGATCCTTGGGTTTCCCCGAGGTGGCCCTGCAGGCTGCCCATTTGGGACCAACACCATCAGCGTCGGCCCCCTGAATTAGGTTGAATAACGAACCTCGGGTAGCGCTAACTCCCGATGCGTCAAGTTTATTATCATGTCTAGTTATTATGTTGTGCAAAAGGTAAAACCAATGTTGGGCCTTGCTGGAAGAGTTTTATTCAAAGCAAACTGTCAAGAGGGGCCCATAAACCCTCATCATGTTAGTGACGCAAAAGCAAGGAACATAACATCGGTATGACGGAAACTAAGGCAGCAAGAGTGGAACAAAACACCAAGCAAAAGGCTAAGCCTTCCACCCTTCATCAAGTATATATATATGCATTAATTAAATAAGAGATATTGTGATATCCCATGATATCCATGTCCCAACATGGAACAACTACAACTGCACCTGCAACTAGCAATGCTATAAGAGGGGGTGAGCAAAGCGGTAACATAGCCAAACGACGGTTTGCTAGGATGGTGAAAAAAGGTTAGAGGCTATCATGGCAATTTGGGAGGCTTGATAAACAAGTGGTAGGTAGCACGACATAGCGATAGCATTGAGACAAAAAGCATAGCAAAGATAGTAGTGAGATCCAAGGTGACGGTCACCTTGCCTGAAATCCCGCTAGGAAGAAGGCTGAATCCATGAAGTAGATGAACCAAGGTAATCGAACGGATCCTCACAATCGCAACGTAACAGGAACTATCGAGAAGAATCACAACCGGAAAGAAGCAAACGACATGGTAAACAACCATCACATAAACATGGCATGATGCACAATAAAGGATGATGCATGTCCAGTTTAATGAGGCATGGCATGGCAAAGTGCAACAAACAATGCTTCAAATTAAGTGGAGCTCAATATGCAACGAGTTGCATATTGACGAAACCCCACATACCAATCATTTAGTTCACTCTGTTTTATGTACACAACAATACTAAATGTTGGTTAACATGGCAAGAGGTGAAGCATAAGTAAACTAACTATTTAGGCAACTTTAAATGAGGCCGGAATAATGAACAACAATTCCGGAAAATCCCCATATGCATATTTTGAATTTGGTACTGTTCTGACCTAAATTATATTTTAATGTTTCTAAACATGCAAAGTAATGTCACCATGTTAAACTATGCATTTATCTACCCCATTTACATATAAAGATTATTAAATTCGGAGCTACGTTTATTTAGTTATTAAATAAATCATTTTAGCATGGCATTTGAGAAAATTTAATGAAACAACATTTTAAACACATTAAACATAGATGAAAGTGGCATATTATGAAAGTACATGAAAAATTAATCATTTTACATCTATAAAACATTTTAATCCGATGCATGATTAATTAGTTATTATATGGATGAACATGAGGGTTTTTCTACAAATCTGCCAACTCTGGATAAATGTTAAAATCACAACAGAGGAAAAAAACTCAATCGGGCTGAAACTGCTGTGAGTGGCTGGGCCGCTCACCATGGGCTAAGTCCGAGACGATGGTGGCAGCAGGCCGCGAGGTTGGGCTGCACACTGGTGCAGGCTGATGGATGTGGCCGCCCACGCCGGACTCGGCGTGGGTGAACACGCACGGCTGGACGAAACGAGTGAGGAGGTAGGGGCTCGGTCAACGGGGCAGGCTGAATCCAGCGGGACTTAGCATTGCAGTCGACGCTGGAAGCAGAGGAACGATGCAACAACGAGGGCGGCGCGTTGAGGCTCGATGCAGTCAACAAGGAAAACGAGAGCTTTGTTGCATCTCCCTCATGCTCGATGCAGAAGCAGAGGAAGTAGGCACGACGACACCGAAGCTTGGCGGACGGAGGCGAGTAGCGCTGGGCGTCAGGAGGTGCGGGGAAGGCCGGGACGGTCCCGATCTGGGAGGACCCGAGACAGGCGAGCGGTTGCCGGTGGTGGCTTGAGCATCGAGCGGCATGGAGCTCCATGTGCCCATGTGTTCCCTGCGAGAGGTAGGAAATAGGGAGATGAGAGAGAGAGAGAGAGAGAAAGCGAAGAGAAGGGAGAAGAGACAAGGGTGCAAGGTGAGAGGCCCGACCTGGAGCTGCTGCTGCAGTGGCGCTCGACGACGGTGGAAGGGCGGCTGCGCTCCGGTGGCTTGGACGTCGGTGGCATGACGACGGGCGAGGACGATGGGGGACGAGGCAGGGCTTGGGAAGGATAAGCCCTCCTACTCGAGGGGCTTGGCCTCAGGCGTGATGGGGCGGCAGCGATGTCTTTGGTTGACGGTGACGGCCTCCGGCGGTGGTTGGTACGAGGAGCAGCAAGGAGCTCGGGCACTGGTGCGCGAGCAGAGGAGCTCGGTGGCGATTGGTCTACTAGGGAAACAAGGAAGGAAGGAGGCGCAGGTTGATGGGTTTTTGATCAGGAGGAGACTGGTGGGATGGGGATCGAGGGGAGACGGCTGGCCTGTGGGTGGTTGCAAGATGGATCTGGGAAGATCCCGAGGTAGAAGGAGAGACCCGATGGAATGGCGGCGCGGTGATGGAATGGATAGGGCATCCCCTAGATTTTAGGGTTTGGTCCTATTATATATAGTTGTGGATTAGGTTTAGGGGCTATTCGGTCCCTCCGATCGTAATCGGACGGACCGAAATAAATTGGTTAAGAAGTCCAAACAATGAATGAAAGACGTTTTAGGGATGTTTGGAGATGATCCGGACCCAACGGTAATGACGGCCCGATTCAGGTTCAGGGAAGTTTCGGACACAGGTGAGCGGTCGATGCACTATGCAAAGAGGGGTTAGGAAGACGAGGTCAGCTGTGTGGTTGGAGTGAGAATCATCAAGGAAGACAAACGGTCTGACAACATTGCCACGGAGAAGAGAAGAGAGAAGAGAATGGTCTGGCAGAGACAAGGAAGAAGCGGCAACCACGAACAGATGCATGTTTTGGAAACATGACAGTACCGGAGTGCCGATGCAATGCAAATGATGACATGATAAATGCAACAAATAAATAAAACACACATCAACAACAAAATAACTAGAAGGCTTCTGGAGCGTCGGTCTCAGGTCGTCACAGCTATGGGGGGCGATCAAGATCACATGCATATAGATAGGATTGCATCATGCATTCATTCTCAACTAAATGGAGTTGCAGGTTCTTGCCGTGAAATTGACTCCGACAAGGAACGAGAAGATTGCATGGCATAGTGATCTCCGGCAAGCCAAATATATAAGTTTACCTCTTGTCCATTAGTGTTCTATAAGCTATAACTTGTGCATAGAGAAACCTCGCTGCTCTCATGGAACCACGGTGCTCCCGTCCTCGGCTCCCACGCTGCTTCGGCCTGGATGGTCGTTGTGGCCCTTGGTAAAAAGGGAGTGGGCAGGGGGCTGGCACCTCAGTCTATTCCTCGGCAGACACGGTTCTTTGGCAGACAAAAAGGGTGCATGTTGGCGTCTTGGGAACAGGGGTACCCAGACTTGCCTGCCTGCAGCCCAGAGTGTGGCTCCACCAATGCCCTGGTATGGCCTATCTTCACCAGCAACCACTCAATACCCTCGCGAGGCGGACGACACCAAGACCTCCTCTAGGGCGGCCTCGCTAGGCTGGCTCCCGAGGAGTGGAGATATCTATGCAAGGGACACCTCGCGAGGTCTGCGTGATGTGAGCCATGATGACCAGGGCGAGGCGGGTGCCAGCGGGCGCAGAGTGCCAGTTTCCTCTTTAGTCCTAAAGAAGCAAGCCTAGGTGAGGTGTCTCGAGGCATCAGGCAAAGGTTTCCATATCGGTGCAACAAGACCAAGACCAGCAGGATGGCAGGACGGAGGTCACCGCGGAGCCCACGACGGCGTCACCACCAGAGCCTTTGGCAGGCGAAGACCATCTTTTGTCAAGATAACTTGTACTAGTTGTCTCCATTCGAAATTGGTCGTTGTGGGATCCCTTCAGCCTAAACATTTGAGAAGGGTACCAAGGCCTATGTAAACAGGGCTAGCCACCACTATAGCAAGACACGGATCGTTCAGACCATCCTAAAACACAACGGTGGCACGAACCAGTATAAACTCTCATGTCACTTGTTCCTTGGGTTTGGCGAGCTAGGCCCTGAGATCATTGCAACAGTGAGCTAGGGAGAGATCTTCGTACACACCCTAGTGTTCGAACCTCAAGGGTTTGCGAGAACACGAAATCTGACATTTGGCGTGACAGGTAGGGGTGCGCTGAAGCTTTCTTCTATGTCGACCGACTCGTTGTTGCCCTACGACTCCAATGTCTAATGACCCAAGGACCGAAGCTAACCACTGGGCAGCCTAGCCTACCCGGGCGCCGCCATCCGCTCCAGAAGACCTCAAGTCCATGTTCCAGGCGGCCCGCACGCCGGCTAACACCTGCGGGAGCAGGCAGCATGGGCCGGCGCCCACCGCCCTCGCACCGTGGCTGCACCGTCCTCAGGTTACACCGCAGCAATGGCACCACACACCTGGCAGGAGCAGGCAAACATGTGAGCCACGCTCATCGTGGAACGGGAGCTGCTGCGGGGAAGGCTAGCAGAGAGCGGTCGGGATGCACTACTGGAGCAATTCGCCGAGCTACTGGACGCTGCCCGCAGGAGTACGCCACCTTTCTGCTCCTTGGCCATACCCCAAGAAGCGGCGGAAGCGCGCGCGAGGCTCGGGCGAGCCCGTGCACCCCCTGGGTCGTCAGGGTCATTCGACGATGTTGGTGTGGGTCCTGGCGCGGGCCATCCTGCCGCGACCATGCCATCGCTAGGAGGGATAAGCACCGGCGGCCTACCACGAGGGTGCGTTAGGATGCCACACGAGGGCCACAAGGGCCAGACGCCATGGCTGGCAGCTCAAGGCGCGGGGCACCTAGGCGGCGGCTCTGGTGAGGTGGTCACGGATGCCTATGTGCCCTGCATGATGAACCTGGAATACTTGCCGGGGGACGACCTCAATCCGTTCCCCGGACCGGGATGGGTGGCTAGAGGGCCTGAAGCACAAGGCTTCCCCGAGCCACCCAGAGGCTTCACCGACCCCGTCAGCGACGATGACGGTGGGGTACGGTCAATATCTCAAGAGCAAGATTACACTAACCCCAAACAGCAGGATGACCAGGCTGCGGTAGCGGTTAGAGACCTCAGGGCAGTGGCCCAGCCAGCGGCAAGAGTGCCGCTCTGGGGGCTGCGCGGGAGAGGCCCGGAGCCAGGCCCTCCCCCACGCCACACGGAGCAAGCTGCTGCACAGAGGTAGGCCCTCTGCCAGGGGAAGCGCCGGCGAGCCTCCCCCCCGGTAGAGGACCTGTGGTCATCGAGGGCGCCACCAGCGTCCTCTTTGCCTCTTGTTCTCGTGCTGGTTTCCGGACGCCCCAATGGTGGTCAAGGGTGGCGCGGGGCGGGGCCCTCGCCTGGTGATATGAATTAATGCTCGCGCCTATGAAGGTCTCCGCTCGTGACACTCTCACGTAATAATGAGTGGGGATGTACACGCCCCGGAGTCTCCGGAGTGCCGCCCTCGAGCCTCGGGGGCTCCCACCCACATCCTAGTGGAAGCACCATGCTCCGCGGTGGCCGTCGACACTGTACCCCAATGACTATGCTCATAGCCAGTGAAAGCACTTAGCTCTGCGCTGGTGGGAAGACAAGAAGACTAGCTAGGTGCCGGACGCGGCCATTTGCTTTCAACTCCTATTTGTAGCTCGATTTGCCGCCTTTTGGATCTGAACTAGAAGTTTTATTTTCGTTTGCAAGCGTAGGGGCGTCTTCTCTCGTTCGTGTTAATTTTCTGAGTTTTCTGGTTCAGTGCCTTGTTTCGAGGCTCGTGTCTGCTACCCCTTTCCCTTGCAAGCACGTCGCGAGCGGGGGCTAGGCGTCGTATGCGCGCGCTACGCGCATAACCTGCCATAGTCTGGTGCTAGTTTCTCGCGGGGCTCTCTCGGACGGACTAGCAGGCTCTTCAGAAGCCCAATACCTCGTGAGCCCGTGAAGGACTCCTCTCGATAGCCCATGGAGGACTCCCCTCGGGAGGAATACACATCGGCAACTACAAGACCACCTCGCGGCCTGCCTGGGCTGAGGTAAGTTACAACAGCAAACCACGGGGGAGCTCGTGGGCTCACAGAAGCACATTTCAAGTCTGTCTTAAGGAATAAAATAGTAGTCTAATTACATGAGGGCCTCCCTCTCCCCAAAAATGCTCTTACACCTTGAGGGGCCATGCCCAAGCTATCGCATGCATGTTCAAAGCAAAGGAGCGCAGGCTCAATTGGACATGTCGCTCGTAGCATCTTCCGAATCGCTCCCATACACGTTGTTGGCACTATCACTAGCATCGACATTGCCATCAGCAACCGCGCCGCCTTCGTCCGCCACGACAACCACCCCATCGTCCTTGGAAGCGAAGGCCCTGACCAGAGCGTCCACATTATCATCCACCCAACGCGCCAGGTTGTCCTGGATGGCCCCAGGCACTGGGGCAATGGCGGCGTTGAAGTAAAAATTGGGATCGATGCTCTGGAGATGGCTGAAAACGCGGGAGAACACGCACTCGAGGAGTCCTCGGCTCATTTATTCAACAAGCTCGTGAGCCCTCTTGGCTCGGTCCCCCAGGCGTGTCATGAAATCGGTGAAGAAGCGGTGGTGGCTGACATAGTCTTCTGTGTGGGGAAGAGGGGCGTGTTCGTCACAGATAGTGCCCAGCGCCTAGTTGGCCCTCGCACTGAGGGCCCAGAGCATGGGAGCGTGCTTGTGCTGCAACGTCTGCTGACGGAGCGCTTCCTCCCTGCTCTGCTGCACGAGGGACTCAACATCAGTAACCCGCCTCTGATGCGGGAACAGTTCGACATGGGTGGAGGCCAATTCGGCCTGGACGGAGATCAGGGCCGCCGAAGCGGCCTTCTCGCGCTGCTCCTCTTCCTCCAGCCTTGACATGAGGGCGGTGGTTCTGCCCTCGGCTTCGGCTTCCATGAGCTTTAGCTTCGGGTCGTATTTGTTGGCGAGGTCTGCACGAGCCTCCGCCACCCTATGGTCGACTTCCTCCTGGATCCTAGCCTCGCGCGCGCTGGCGGCATCCTCCACCTGGGCTACCTGGCGCTCCCTCGTCTCCAACCGCTCAAGCTCGAGGCTGTGCTCCATGGCTGCCAGCATCAGCGCTTCCTCGCGCTTCAAGACATCTTCCTCTTCGGAAGGCTCCCCCTTCATCAATGCGAAGGCAGCCCTACGCGCCTCAATCTGCTGCTCCAGGGAGGCGTTCAGAGCTCGGAGCTCACCTTCTCGTGTTTTTGCGGCCTCACTGCGGTGTTCAGCCTCCCTGGCCTCCTCCAAGGCTTAGCCACTGGCTTCGTGTGAGGTAGTAAGGGATGCCTCGGCCCACACACTGGCATGTTCGTGCTGGAGATGCCCGAGGTCGATGGCCACCTTCAGCTGATCCCATTCATCCGCCAGCCGAAGGCCTTCGGTTTCAAGACGGGCGTCAATATCCACAAGCTCTTCCCCAAGCCGGCTTAGCGCACCCATTGCCTCCTAGAAGAGCTCATGATGGAAGGCGTCGCGCCTGCGCGTAAGCTCAAACGTGTGGCCAGGTCCGTCCTCCGCGTCAGGGGTCGTTGGAGACGATCGAAATGGCTCGCTTGCTCCCAGCAGGGGCTGGAGGCCAGCGCCTTTCCGGCCGCCCTTTGGGCCTTGGTGGATGACCGGTTGGGCGGGGCCTCGTTGCTCGAAGATGAGGCAAGCTCCGAGGTCGTCCAGCCGCGGGCAATGACCAATGGCGGGGCCCTCGGCACATTCTCCGTGCCCAAGGAGGGACCACGGAGGAGGAATGACAAGAGCGCATGGTCGAGGCGCCAGGCTGGCACATCTACCTCCTCGGCAGGCCCCGCGCCACGCGCAGCAGGCCTACACGGGGCACTTAGGGTCAACGGAGGTCCTGAAGCGGGCGGAGGTTGCTCCTCGGGAGATTTCATCACCTCGACAAAAGGAGCCCTAAGGAACTGCGGTCAGGAGGAGAAGCTGCGCTAAAAAAATATTGCAAAGATAAGGTACTCACGCGTCTATGGCAATGTACTTCCTCTGCTTCAATGGCCGAAAGGCGTCACC
This sequence comes from Triticum monococcum, assembly GCA_034509565.1. Taxonomy (NCBI): domain Eukaryota; kingdom Viridiplantae; phylum Streptophyta; class Magnoliopsida; order Poales; family Poaceae; genus Triticum; species Triticum monococcum. The sequence continues at coordinate 141,125,085 of CM067841.1, read as the reverse complement.
GCTGCAACTTGAAGACCCATTCCTCTTGCGGAGCGCTTCGAAGTTCGGGCGGAGCCGGCCGAAGCCCTGGATGCGGTCGTCGATGTCAGGCGCGCCTGGCGAGGCTCCTGAGGAGGCGACATCAAGAACGTGGGCTGCATGGAGTCCCCGGTCCCTGCCTCATGGTGAATCTCTAGGGCCCCGGGGGCTTCGGCCTCAGGAGTATCGGACCGCATCACCCTAGCGGCCGCTTCCTCAGGGTGACTCTCTCGAGCCCCAGGTGGCGACGACTCAGGAGCCCCGAGCGACGTCGGTTCCTCAGCAGCCGCTCCACCAGTGTTTGACGGCGACCGCCCCAGCACCCACTTCTGGGGCGAGCACCATGTAGGCAGCGACCAAGGGGGCCACGAAGACGGGGCTCTCGCGAGGCCCTTCAAGGCCAGCTGGGCGTTGACCCCATTCAATGAAAAAGGGGGCATCTGCCTCGTGAACCCCACCATTTTCGAGCAACAATACAAGAGGCAACCCTCCTCCGGCATATTGGCTGGCGACGGATCGCCCGTTAGGAGCTCAAGCACAGTGTGTTGCGCCTCAAGAGGAAGCCTGGGTTCGTGAAGCCTCATGTGGTCCTTGCTGCTGGAGAAGGACCACATTGGATGAGAATGGCGCTGGAGCAAGGTAATGCGGCGCCGGATGAACTCCTTCACCACCATGGGTGCCGCCACACCGAGATCCTCCAACCTAGTGAGCCCGCACCAGACATGGGAAAGACGCGGGTCAGTGAGCTTCTCGTGCACCTAGCCGGGGCTAGGAGCAGCTGGTGCTGTCGGAAGCAACAGCAGGGGGTTGCGCACGCCAGCGTCCACGAACACCCACTGCCTCCGGAACCCGCTCACAGACGGCAAGAGCTCAAAGTCAATCCCCGCACCGGCCGTCACAGCCACAACCTGGAAGCTCAAGCATCCGGAGCGCTGCCCAGGGTCAGTCAGATGCAATGAGAAGAAGTGGCGAAGTAAGGCCACGGAGGGGGCAATTCCCACCATGGCCTCGCAGACAAAGGCGAAGACGGTGAGCAGGATGATGGATTGAGGATCCAAGTGCAGCATATTGATTTGGTAGCGAGAGAGCACGGCGTTGGAGAAGGCAGAGAAAGGGGGAATCAGGCCAGCCCAGAGGGGGTGAAGATGAATGGGGGTCTCGGTGGCTGTCCTGTCGACCGCGGCGTGAGATGCGGGCCAAGCCACTGTCTTCCCCCATTCATTGAAGTCGGCGGCGATTGTTGGGCGGACCTTGTCCATCGCCTCCTGGTTGAGCACCACCGACCGCTCGACGGCGGGCTCGAAGGCCAGCGTTGCTTCGGCTGAAGCCTGGGGCTTCTTCTTTCCCTTCTTCTTCTTGCTTGGTGCCATGGCGATGGAGAGGGTTGGATCCTAGCCAGGTTGGAGGAGGATACCATTGCTTTCAGGAAGACAGAGGAGTTGGGGAGTGTGCTGCCAGCAATGAAGGTGGGGTTGTGTAGACAACGGTGGCCGCCTAGCCAGGAGGATATCAAGGCGGCGTGGGGAAGTGGAGGCGCCCACGACCTATCAATCGCCACGCGTCAACCGAGGCCACAGGCGATTGGGACCCGTGGTGCTCCGCACTTGCCCTTTGGCTTCGCCTCGAAGCCAAGTCCAAGCACGCCTTGGGCGCGGGGGCTACTGTCGACGTCCTGGGAACGCGGGTACCTAGACTTGCCTGCTGGTGGCCCAGAGCGTGGCTCCACCAACGGCCTGGTACGACCCATCTTCACCGGCAACCACTCAAGACCCTCGCGAGGGGCCAAGCCTCGCGAGGCGGACGACACCAAGACCTCCCCTGGGGAGGCCTCGCTAGGATGGCTCCCGAGGAGCGGAGATATCTATGCAAGGGACACCTCGCGAGGTCCGCGTGACGTGAGCCATGACGACCAAGGCCAGGCGGGTGCCAGCTGGCACAGAGTGCCAGTTTCCTCTTTGGTGCTAAAGAAATTGGCACAGGCGAGGAGTCCCGAGGCATCAGGCAAAGGTTTCCATATTGGTGCAACAAGACCAAGACCAGCAGGACGGCAGGATGGAGGTCACCACGGAACCCACGGCGGCGTCAGCACCAGAGCCTTTGGCACGCGAAGACCACCTTTTGTCAGGATAACTTGTACTAGTTGTCTCCCTTCGAAATTGGCCGTTGTGGGATCCCTTCCCACCTAAACATTTGGGAAGAGGACCAAGGCCTCTATAAATAGGGCTAGCCACCACCATAGCAAGACACAGATCATTTAGACCATCCTAAAACACACCAGCTCATCGAGCTCAAGAACACCTCTCCTCAGGAGGCTGTTCATCCACTGTACTCGTTCATCCTTAGCCCACAAGGCAATCCACCACACCACACTGGAGTAGGGTATTACACCACAACGGGGGCCTGAACTAGTATAAACTCTCGTGTCACTTGTTCCTTGGGTTCGGCGAGCTAGGCCTTGATATCATTGCGAGAGTGAGCTAGGGAGAGATCTTCGTGCGCACCCAAGTGTTCGAACCTCAAGGGTTTTCCGGAACCCGAAATCTGACAGTGCCGGTAGGATATCCTACTAGAGAAAGCTCGTTTAATTACAGTAAAGAGGCACTCCGCCTCTGCATGGACATATACATGCACGAGTTCCTGGCAAGGTTTATCTCTTTCATTGACATGCAGAAACAAGTACAAGCATTACAAAGCATAAATATGGACTCGAGAGATTACATTATTTGAATTAAAATTTGGCTTGCCTACAAGTTTAAGATTAAAAAAAGATAAGTGCTCGATAATGCCCTTTCTTGTCCCTCTCCTCCTAGGAACGACCATTGAAGGCGAGGAGGAAAAAAGGAGCGCGAGAGCTGGAGTCCAGTGCGGTCCCGTCGTGCTCCAGGTGAGGTAGTCCGGTGGGAACTGAAGCATGAGGGAACGCCTCGACGGATAGCACTACGGAAGGCGGCCCCGTCAACCACCGTCACCAGGGCCAACAGGACTCGACAGGGCTAACAGAGTTGCAGCCCGAGAGGAAGCCTGCCGGAGTCCAGCTGGAAGACTGTTGGAGGAGCCTGGCAGCACCATCCACATCTCTACATCCAACTCCCCGACAAGTCAAATTGCCATTGAGGAGACGCAGAGGCAGATGGTGGTGCTGCCGCCTGATGAAGATGCTGCGGGCCATGATCAACCGGAGTCAGAGTCGCCCCCCTATCGCCCGCTGGCATCGTCATCACCATCACTGTCCCCCTCGCCGCTTTCGCTCGAGGAGGAACTTTTGTCCTTGCTCGAGCTCTCCGTGCAATACCCTAAGCGTCCTCCCGAGCGCCTGAAGATCTTGACGGAGATCAGGCAACTCTCCATTTTATTTGAAATGGAGAATGTGCCCCTCCGAGAAGCTGTGGGCATGAGCGAAGGTCTTCCAGCCACGACGAAGATACATTACATGAGGGGTGGGGAAATCGACATCAACCCACATGCTTCCATTCCCACAACCCCTCATGTGTAGCCTCATGGCGTGCGGTTGCTCCAGCTCCCTCTCCCATGCAAAGAAAGTTGGAAGATGAAGGTGACCGCACAAGGGCTTGTATAGCCTGATGATGAACTCTCAAGGTTGGTCCCTGATGTGGCATTCCATCGGAGGAAGAGCCGCCGGTGCAGGCATAGTCAAGGAGCTCCCTCGCCCTCCTCCTCCTCGAGCACCACGGCGGCCTCGGCCATGCCCCCTCCTCCCTCCTCTCGCTGCGGGCTCTGCCACCTCAGGATCCGAAGGAGGAGGGATACGCTGCCGAGTGGAAGCCCTCGTCACCACCGTCGGGGCACTACTGCGCCCTCGCCCTCTCACCATGGCTAAGGGAGAAGAATTGCGGAGAAGAAGGAGAGGTATGTGTAGAGGGGTACTGCCTTTGTCTCTTTTAATAGAAGGGACAAGGCAGGGGGTTGGCCTCTCGTGGTAAAGATGGCCGCCCCGCTCCTCCAATACGGCCCCTCTGCACCCTCGGTAGCTTTGGGAATTAAGGCCGACCCTCTACTCTAACCATTGACGTATGATTTTCAAACATGGCACCCTTCCCTGCGCCCTCCGCATCCACCACCTACCATGACCAATGCATGCAGAGCACGTGGCCGGTGCATGCGGGACGCGGGGCAAGTGAGATGGAGGTTTCCGCCCCGTTATCGTGGTTGAGGCGAATTCGTAAGCCACGATCAAAAGTCCCCCCCCCCCACGGCGTTACGCGCTGCGCGCGGGAAAACCAGAAATAGGCCCAGAATCAAGGCCGATGAAGCAGCAACTGAAAACTCAAGGGGCCAACCCCTTCAACAACCTTGCATGTGCACTTCTAAGGCCCTACCCTGACGATGTTCAGCAGCACGTTCGGACAGGCCCGGGGGCTTCTGCCGGTGCAACAAACCCTGGGTTTGTTGACCAGACTGTGCACATGCACGAGATCAAGATTGAAGCACCAACCCAAGTCACAGATTGAAGGACCAAGAGATTTTGAGAACCAGCACGCATTCCAGAGAGACCAAGATCGAGACAGAAGAGCAAGATATCGGCCACAGAAGGGCCTCCCTGGCCGGGCAGGCGAGCCTGGCAAGGGGCAAGGCCACCACAAGAAGCAGGCAACCGAGGCATCCTGGCAAGGTCTGCCGGGGCTTGCGGGGCCAGAACCACCCCACCAACCACTCAAGCGCGACCCATGTCGTCAATCAATGCGGTGTCAAGCCGCAAGATGATTAAGTGGCAGCCGTTTGCCACATGGCAGCCATTTCCAACTGAAGAAGCGTACAGATGACACCCGTCCTGTGACGTGTCAAGGGAACAGGCGCGGAGCTAGAAAGATAGCCCGACAAGCCTTGCCGGGCGACCAGTGATGTGACACTAAGCGGTGTATTTAATGCACCCTGTCAGCCCGTAGAGTTAGGTATGATAGCACTGTTTGCTATCATATTAGTTGATAATGACTACTTGCCATTGTGGTGACCCCTTAATCCATAAAAGGAGGCCCATGGCACTTGTAGGAAGGGTTGGAAAGTTGATGAACCCAAGCCACCATACGCGCGTAGTCGCTGCGGCCCTGAGGCAAACCCTGTCGGGCAAGTATACTATGCATCACCACATTCATTCCACCATCAATCCACCAAAGAAGGAGTAGGGTTTTACGCCTCGCGGCTGCCCGAACCTGGGTAAATTTCTTGTGTACTCTCCACCGCGCTGCCGTGCGCTGGTATGCTCTTTGTGCAAAGCGACGTCCCCCTGCCGAACCAGCAAGGGGCCACCCGGTCCCATAAGTGGCCATGGATATCCCGCGACACACATGCTCAGCAGACCAACTTGGTGGAACGGACTGCTAAGCAGTCTGATGCTTCAGAACCACCTGCTAAGCAGTCTGTAGGTCCAGAACCGACTGCTCATCAGTCCATCGGTCCGCAGTCCCATGATCAACATACCAATGCGTCAGCACTTCCTGCTCAGCAGACCAACGCATTGGCATGGGCTCCTTAGCACACCAACAAGTTGGCACCACCTGCGCAGAAACCCGTCATAGCTTCGACACATGGTCAGCAGTCTGATGCCTCTGCTCCTACAGCCCAACAGTCCATCACAGTATCACTGCCAGCTCGGCGGTCCGGCATAGATAAACCGTCTGCTAAGCAGTCCGCCGAAGCTTCACCGTCTGCTCGGCAGTCTACCTTGCAACCAACCAGACGTTCTGCCAGAAATGCTTCAAGTACCAAGAAGGAAGTGTACAAAAAGGCTACACCCACGAGGAAGCGCAACGGGAGAGTGAAGAGGTAAGACAACGGTTTCCTCTTACTTAAAGCACTCATCACCTAGAACAAAATTAACAAAATCAAGGCCGTTAACACTACAACAGAGATCATTTCGGACATGATGCTGGTTCCATCAATGTGAGTTTCTAGGACTTACATATCTTCTTCAACTTCAACGAGCTTCATGCCACTCTTGTTCGATGTCTGATTTTGTAAATGGCACAACAATACATGGTAAGGACCTACGGGACTGGGCCGTTAACACGGTGTTACGTCTCTTTGAAAAAACGTCCCATGCAGAATCATTTCTCTGGCCATATCATGAACGGTAAGTGAAGTAAACTACCACGCATACACTAATTGTCTTTCAGATTTCGATATAATTCGTAAGTTCATGGCTTTCTTAATATGTAGCAATCACTGCATATTGGTATTCATTGTTTCAAACAAGAACACAGATTACTACATCGATTCTCTCAGAGAGTCAACAAATGCTCAAGATCTAACGCATCTTCAACAATTCATGGATAGGTATTAAATTCTATGATGTTGAAATTAATTTGCATTCATATCTGGTTCAATAATTGATGTTGTCAAAATTCATCTTCATTTGCAGTGTGCTTGCATCGTGGAAAACTAAACCAAGGAACATGTTCAAGAGGGAACTACATCTGGTGCACTAGATCATTTCTTCGTTAACACACCGAAATCCGTTATTTTTGGAAAATTTATCCAACAATCTGTAAATACCTTTTCTTATGCTAGTCAAATATTCAAGCTTTTAATAAACCTCTCTCTATTTTTCCCAAATAAGAAATAATACATCTAACACCGGTTAGGTTGTTCCTAACAGGACAAATACATGACTAATTCTGTACAAACAATTTTAGTGTCCTCATCCAGAAGCAGGGACCAACATTTGTGGATACTATGTTTGCAGACACATGATCTCCATCTGCAAATCTGCTGATAGTTGTGACAATGCTCACGAATTAGGACCAGTAAGTCTATCTTAATTAATATCTTCTACTCCACTCATATGGCACATTCTGATCTTAAAAATACTGCAGCTCATTTTAGAACCGAGGACCCTGAACCACTCCCGGCTGGTGAATTGCTGATGGTTCGGAGATTTATTAGCGACTTCTTCCTGAATCACTACATCAATCCCATTGGTGATAATGAAGATTTCAGCATGCTTTCCCCTGAAACATTGAGTAAGAGTTAGCCGCTAAACATATATGCATGGATCCATTGTTTTCCATCTGATGTGGTCTTCGTATTTCGTACACTATGATTAATTATGTAATGCATATATGTGTGGACAAATCATTGGAATTCAGCTACCATATGTTCAGTTGCAATTGTTGCAAAATTTGATGAATGTTCTTCCTGTGGACACTATTTATTCAATTGAATATTGTGGCGAATTTGCTTTTTGCATGCCGATTCAAAATGGGATATTTTTGTTTTACCCTGGCAATTTCTCCGCACATGGTTCAAACTAAATGAGTGTGTGCGATCCACATCGGAAAGCTTAAGTCAATCATAGCGGAAACGTCAGTGATACACTGCAGATCATGAACGATTTGCAGCGCTACTACGTGTGCATCAGGTCTCCGGAACCGTTTGTGATATCGCATTATCGCACACGAGGACTCGGAGTAAACTGTGCCCAATGTAAAATACAATCTTAGTCGTAATTTTTCAGGAAACATGTGGGATCCCAAACGGAAAGCACACATCACTCTTGCCGCAACCGTTGGTGATTGTCAACAAATCACAAACGGTCTGCAGCACTTGTATGTGTGCGAAGGGGCTCTTGAACCATTTGTGATAGAACATTATCACAGACGGTAATTGTTGGGAAATGTGTGCGATGGAGTCCTGCATGGAAGACGGGTTACCAAGAAACCTCATGTGCGATGGGGCATAAATCGCACACAGTTCATATGTTGGCACATGTGCCTTACATATTGTTTCCCAACCGGTTCATTACGACACACCGTTTGGTTTCACTGCGTCATGAGAAACGTTTAATCACTGATCCCACATGTGCGAAGGAATTTAGTGTGTGTTGCATTGCACATGATTACATTTTGGAATGCCTCTGGATCATTGCTCCATAACCCTGATGATTTCAGGGTCGTGTGGGAAGGACCCCCTATCGCCCACACTCACTTGGCGATGGTCCCAAATGCCATCGCGGAAAGGGGTTAAAAACCGTATGTATAGCACCGACACGTACCAGTTATAGCCTCTTCACATTCTCTTCCAGTATTGTCCATAGATTTTATTTAACTAATCCAAAAGAAAGATAAAAAAATAGTATTCAAATTAGAATGCATGCAATCAATAAGGAAAAACTAAATCATAGTAGATAATATCCATCTCAAATAATCCAGATAATATGCGTCATCGAATATAATCTCAAACACATAGTCTCGAATATTATCGAATAATATATAATCTCGAATACATCATCTCGAATATTATTGAACATAATCTCGAATACATGTCAAGTATTATCACTAATACATCTTGAATATGATCATATATATATATAATATCAGTAGCTAACGTCACATGCGGCGGACACCCAAAGTGAAGGAACGGTCAAGGGATCATAGCTCGGGTCAGATCCCTAAAGAACCTGCCAGGTATTGGAGAACCTCATGTTCAACGCAACCATGTAGCGATGGACGTGCTCGTCCTCCTCCCTGACACGGTGACGTACCACGTCCGTGGGGGACGCCAGCCTCCGCACGGAATGTGGCCCATGCACCTGTCACCAAAGAAGCTCCGGGTCGACGACGGGACCCGGGTTCCTCACCAAGATGCATGCCCCTAAAGGTAGCACCTCCCAGTGCCAGCCCGACGGATCCCAGTCCCGGATATCGCGCCTCAGAAGCAGGACATTGTCGCAAACGAGTCGACGATGAGGATGCGGGTCGGGCATCGCTGACGTCGAGAACAAATTCTATGCAAATTTAACATTTTTTAAATGCTTGATTGTGATTTTTGTAATTCTTTTTCACTTGATTTTGCAAATCATAACAAACTTTTGCAAATACAACATTAAGATATATTGACATTAAAATATTATTAATACATGGTCAACTTTTTTCTATTCAACGTTTTCCTATATGTATAAAAAACTAAAACTAATGAAAAGAAAATAATGAAAAAAACAAATATATTGTGAAAAAAATAATCATCTAAAACATCTATCATATGTATGTACGCAAATTTTTCCTATATGCAACTTTTTCCTATGATCATCTACAATACATATATATATACACACATTACATTCTAAAAAAACTAGTGAAAAAAAACTAAAACATGCATAGATAGAGTGAAAAAATAATGATCTAAATCATCAAAAACATAAATTTGCATCATGTGTGTGTGGGCTCGATCGGGGAGGGGCGGCCATGGCGCGGCAGGGAGAAGACTGGGGGAGGGGCTCACAGCGAGGCGACGGCGAGGCGAGGCGAGTCGTCGACGACTGCAATGGCGACGACGACGGCGCGTGAGGTCGAGGAGGAGATCGAGGGGCGGCATCAGCTCGCAGAGGAGAGATGTGGTGGCGTCGGTGGCGATGGGGATGGGCTCGGGGGCAGCCTAGCAGCGTCGACCGATGTGGCCGGAGGCGCGGGTGACGGAGGCGTGGGCGACATCGGCGTCGATGAGAATGGGGAACGAAAATTTCATCAGTGTTGTATATATAGGAGGCACCTTTAGTCCCGGATGGAGCCACCAACCAGGACTAAAGGGTGAAATTTGGCCAGGTAGAGCGGTGGGAAGCCAGGCCTTTAGTCCCGGTTGGTGGCTCCAACCACGACTAAAGGGGCCTTTTGTCATGGTTGGAGCCACCAACCGGGACTAAAGGCTGGTGCTCGAGTAGGCGCGTGATATGTCTCCAACGTATCTATAATATTATATTTTCCATGCTATTATATTATTTGTTTTGGATGTTTTATATGCATTAATATGCTATTTTATATTATTTTTATGAGTAACGTATTAACCTAGAGCCTAGTGGCAGTCTCTGTTTTTTCCCTGTTTTAAAGTTTCATGGAAAAGGAATACCAAACGGAGTCCAAACGGAATAAAATCTTCGCGATGATTTTTCTTGGACCAGAAGACAACCAGGAGACCTGGAGATGAAGTCAGAGGAGCCATGAGCTGGCCACAAGGACAGGGGGCACGCCCAGGGGGTAAGGCGCGCCCCCACCCTTGTGGGCCCCTAGTGCACCTCCTGACCTAATTCTTTCACCTATATATTCCCACATATCCCTAGACCACTAGAGGCAGCCACGAAAACACTTTTCCACCAACGCAACCTTTTGTACCCGTGAGATCCCATCTAGGGACCTTTTCCGGCACCCAGCCGGAGGGGGGGATTCGATCACGGAGGGCTCCTATATCAACCCTATTGCCCTTTTGATGAAGCATGAGTAGTTTACCCCAGACCTACGGGTCCATAGCTAGTAGCTAGATGGCTTCTTGTCCCTCTTCGATTCTCAATACCATGTTCCCCACGATGTTCTTGGAGATGTATCCAATGTAATACTTTGGCCCTGTTTCGATACTCTAACTCAGTTAGAGGTTAGAGTTAGATTCTATCTTTGAACTTACCCAGAACTAACTCTAACCAAAGAGATGTTTGGATGGCAGGGTTAGATGGAGCATGGATACGGCAAGGCACCTTCATGGAAGGTGCGAGAGGGATGGAGGGAGAGGACAAGAAGCTTCGAGGAAGTGAAGAGGGATCGGCTACGGGAAGAGCGAGAGAAAAATGTGTTTTTAGTGGTCCCAAGAAGAACTAACCCAAATAAACACCTCTTGGGTAGGTTAGTTTTTTTGGGTGGGTTAGATGCATCTAACCCAAACCAACCCTCATGATTGGATACTTTTGGGTTAGTTGAGTCCAAACTAACCCAAACTAACTCTAACCCATGGATCCTAACAGGGCCTTTTTTGCGGTGTGTTTGCCGAGATCCGATGAATTGTGCATTTATGACCAGCTTATCTATGAATATTATTTGAATCCTCTCTGAATTCTTTTATGCATGATTTGATATCTTTGTAATTCTCTTCGAATGGTTTGGTTTGGCCAACTAGATTGGTTTTTCTTGCAATGGGAGAAGTGCTTAGCTTTGGGTTCAATCTTGCGATGTCCTTTCCCAGTGACAGTAGGGGCAGCAAGGCACGTATTGTATTGTTGCCATCGATGATAAAAGGATGGGGTTTTCATCATATTGCTTGAGTTAATTCCTCTACATCATGTCATCTAACTTAATGCATAACTCCGTTCTTTATGAACTAAATACTCTAGAAGCATGTGATAACCAACAAGTATAGGGGATCGCAACAGTTTTCGAGGGTCGAGTATTCAACCCAAATTTATTGATTTGACACAGGGGGGAACCAAAGAATATTATCAAGTATTAGCAGCTGAGTTGTCAATTCAACCACACCTGGAAAATATAATATCTGCAGCAAAGTATTTAGTAGCAAAGTAATATGGAAGTAATGGTAACGGTGGCAAAAGTAACAGTACTGGTTTTGTAATGGTTGTAACAGTGGCTATGGAAAAGTAACTAAGCAAAGATCAATATGTGAAAAGCTCGTAGGCAACGGATTAGTGATGGATAATTATGTCGGATGCGATTCCTCATGCAACAGTTTTAACATAGGGTGACACAGAACTAGCTCCAGTTCATCAATGTAATGTAGGCATGTGTTCCAAATATAGTCATACGTGCTTGTGGAAAAGAACTTGCATGACATCTTTTGTCCTACCCTCCCGTGGCAGCGGGGTCCTATTGGAAACTAAGGGATATTAAGGCCTCCTTTTAATAGAGTACCGGACCAAAGCATTAACACTTAGTGAATACATGAACTCCTCAAACTACGGTCATCACTGGTAAGTATCCTGATTATTGTCACTTCGGGGTTAACGTATCATAACACATAATAGGTGACTATAGACTTGCAAGATTGGATCAAGAACTCACATATATTCATGAAAACATAATCGGTTCAGATCTGAAATCATGGCACTCGGGACCTAGTGACAAGCATTAAGCATAGCAAAGTCATAGCAACATCAATCTCATAACATAATGGATACTAGGGATAAAACCCGAACAAAACTAACTCAATTACATGATAAATCTCATCCAACCCATGAACGTCCAGCAAGCCTACGATCGAATTACTCACGCACGGTGGTGAGCATCATGAAATTGGTGATGGAGGAAGGTTGATGATGATGATGGCGACGGATTCCCCTCTCCGGAGCCCCGAACGGACTCCAGATCAGCCCTCCCGACAGAGATTAGGGCTTGGCGGAGGCTCCGTATCATAAAACACGATGAATCCTTCTCTCTGATTTTTTCTCCCCGACCATGAATATATAGAGTTGGAGTTCAGGCCGGTGGAGCACCAGGGGGCCCACGAGGCAGGGGGGCACGCCCAGGGGGGTAGGCGCGCCCCCCACCCTCGTGGACATGGTGTGGTGTGACGCCTCGAGACCGTTGCGCCAGGTGTCTTCCAGTTATTCACTGACGTTGCCATGTCATTCGCTTGCGTGTTTCATCTTGTCATGTCATCATGCGCATTAGCATCATCATGTTTTCAAAACTTGCATCCGTTCCGGTCTCCTCGTTCTCTCCGTTGTCCGTTCTGAGTCCAGACACACTTGCACGCGCCCGTGGCACGTCCGAAATAGTATTTTATAAGTGACTGAAAAATGTTCTCAGAATCGGTTGAAAGTTGGCGTGCGGTGTTATTATGTTGTCAGTAGACCACCTGCTAAATTGCATCGCATTCGGAGTCCGTTTGACGCCCCAACGGATAACTATAGCGACAATATAGTCGGTCAAATCATTAGACGTTTTCGGTCTCCGAAAACTACTTTCGGGCCCCTCTCTCTCTTCTCTCCCCTTAGCCCGAGGCCTTCTGCACAGCCCACCGGCAACCCACCTACTTCCCCTCCGCTCCGTACCGTCCGATAGCGATCGAACGGCACCAAAATGGAGCAAAAACCCCAACCCTAGACCCCTGCCTATAAAAGGAAGGACCCATTCCATTTTTGGCAGCCGCCAGCCCCTTCCCTTGATTTCAGCGCGCCACCACCACTTTTCACCTGCGCCAGCCGCGTCCCCCTTGTTTTCCGGCGCCAGCCACCACCTTCTCGCCACATGGCGCACCGGCGTTGTCCGAGACGTCGCCAGCCACCTCCCGCAGCCAATCCGGGCAGGCCATTTGTCCCGGCCAACCACCCACCACCGCCAAGCCCTCCAGGACCCGCTTCGGGCCCTGGGAAGCCCATCGGGGCCTGCCCTCGAGCTGCGTCGTTCCCGCAAGGAGCAGCCCCGACCTCCCGTTCGCCCTCATCGCTGCCTCCCCACCGAACATCGCCGGAGCGTGGCCGCCGACGAGCACTTCTGTCAGGAGATCCCCGACCCAAGGCAGATCCGCCGCCGCGCCATCTCTCCTTTCCCTCCTCTCTATCTCTCCCTAACCCCCTGAGTTCCTTCCCGCAGGCCCGGCACCGCCATGACGCCTAATCCTCGCCGGCCCCATCCGATCCGGTCTCCCCTCGCCGGAAATGGAGCCACCCTGGCCAGATCCGCCCGGATCTGGCATGGCCCCACCGTCTTCGCCACCGGACCATCACCGGATCACACTCCTCTGTCATCCCGCAGCAAGTCCCAGCGCCGCCGCCCTCTGCTTCGCTGCGAGCACGCCCCTGTCTGGCTGCCGTTGACCATGGCGTGGGCCGCAGCCCAACCGCTGCCAGATCCAGCCCACATCCAGCCTCCCCACTGAGCCAGACCCAATGTGAGGAAGCCCATCTCCTGTTTGCTCCTGTGCAGCCCAGTTCGGCCCAGTTTCGGCCCGTGGCTTATTTTTCCCTACTGCGAATTTGTCTATTTTCCAGAGAAACCAGTTTTACAGGAAGCTCCGTAGACTTCATACATAAAATAACTCATTAACCGAGCAACATATTAAAATGTTTCATATATGTAAAATGCCTAGATTTTCATCTATTTTCACAATATCCAACTTTCATGCATGTTTGAAATGTTTAAAATGTTGTTTGCTTAAATTTGCTCCTATGCCATGTTAAAATGCTTTAATTCATAACTAATTAGCCATAGCTCCAAATCTAATAAACTTTATATGTAAATGGGGTAGAAAAATGCATAGATTATCATGGTGACCTTACTTTGCATGTTTAAGAACTCTAAAATTTGGTTTAGGGAAGAACAGTACCAAACCTAAAAATATGCACATGAGGAGTCTCCGGACTTGTTGTTTGTTGTTCCGGCCTCATTTAAAGTTGCTTAGATAGGTAGTTTTCATTATGCTTCACCTCTTGTCATGTTTAACAACATTTAATATTGTTGGGTACATAAATGAGAGAGAACTAAATAAGACATGTGGTGTTCTGTCAATATGCAACTCATTGCATATTGAGCTCAACTTAATTTGTAGTATTGTTTGTGCACTTTGCCATGCCATGCCTCGTTAATGCGGACATGCATCATACTTGGTTGTGCATCATGCCATGTTGATGTGTTGGTTGTTTACTATGTTGTTTGCTTCTTTCCAGTGTTGCTTCTTCGGGTTGGTTCCGATAACGTCGTGTTTGTGAGGATTCGTTCGACTACGTCCGTTTGTCTCCTTCAAGGACTCGTTCTTCTTCCTTGCGGGATTTCAGGCAAGATGACCATACCCTCGAAATCACTTCTATCTTTGCTTGCTAGTTGCTCGCTCTATTGCTATGCCGTGATACCTAACACTTTCTATATCATGCCTCCCGTATTGCCATGTCTAGCCTCTAACCCTCCTTTCCTAGCAAACCGTTGTTTGGCTATGTTACCGCTTTTCCTCAGCCCCTCTTATAGCGTTGCTAGTTGCAAGTGAAGTTGAAGTTTGTTCCTTGTTGGAACATGGATATGTTGGGATATCACAATATCTCTTATTTAATTAATGCATGTATATACTTGGTAAAGGGTGGAAGGCTTGGCCTTATGCCTGGTGTTTTGTTCCACTCTTGCCGCCCTAGTTTCCGTCATACCGGTGTTATGTTCCTTGATTTTTCGTTCCTTACATGGTTGGGTGTTATGGGGACCCCTTGACAGTTCGCTTTGAATAAAACTCCTCCAGCAAGGCCCAACCTTGGTTTTACCATTTGCCTCACCACCACCTACTTTTCCCTTGGGAGTCGCGCTCTCAAGGGTCATCTTTATTTTAACCCCCCCGGGCCAGTGCTTCTCTAAGTATTGGTCCGAACTAGAGTCCTTTGCCATGCCACCTCAGGGAAACTTGAGGGCTGGTTTTAGTTGTACGGAGCGCTCATCCGGTGTTGCCCTGAGAACGCGATATGTGCAGCTCCTATCGGGATGTCGGCACATCGGGCGGTCTTGCTGGTCTTGTTTTACCATTGTCGCAATGTCTTGTAACCAGGATTCCGGCACTGATCGGGTCTTCCTGGGAGAAGGAAAATCCTTCGTTGACCGAGAGAGCTTGTGATGGGCTAAGTTGGGACACCCCTGCAGAGTTTTGAACTTTCAAAAGCCATGCCCGCGGTTACGGGCAGATGGGAATTTGTTAATGTCCGGTTGTAGAGAACTTGACACTAACTTAACTAAAATGAATCAACCGCGTGTGTAACCGTGATGGTCTCTTTCCGGCGGAGTCCGGGAAATGAACACGGTTCTTGTGTTATGCTTAAACGTAAGTAGTTTCGGGATCACTTCTTGATCATTTCTAGTTCACGACCATGCATTGCTTCTCTTCTCGCTCTTATTTGCGTAGGATAGCCACCATATATGCTTAGTGCTTGCTACAGCTCCAGCTCATTACCCCTTTCCTACCCATAAGCTTAAATAGTCTTGATCTCGCTGGTGTGAGATTGCTGAGTCCTCGTGGCTCACAGATACTTCCAAACAGTTGCAAGTTCCGATGATACCAGTGCAGATGATGCAACCGAGCTCGAGTGGGAGCTCGTTGAAGATCTTGTTCGTTGTGTTGTTTCGTTTCCTATTGATATGTAGTGGAGCCTAGTTGGGACGATCGGGGATCTAGCATTTGGGGCGTGTCTTTATTTATGTTGGTTCCCTAGTCGGACCTTGATTGTATTCTGGATGATGTATGTTTAACTTGTATTTGTGTGAAGTGGCGGTTGTAAGCCAACTCTTTATCCCTTTCTTATTTAGTACATGGGATGTGTAAAGATTACCCCTCTTGCAGCATGCCTACCATGCGGCTATGCCTCTAAGTCGTGCCCCGACACGTGGGAGATATAGACGCATCATGGGTCTAACAAGTTGGTAATCAGAGCCTTCCCTGACTTAGGAGCCCCCTGCTTGATCGAATTGCTGACGTTGTTGAGTCCAGTAAAATGTTTTGTGTCTTAGGATTATATATATTGGAGAGTAGGATTCTTTTTACTCCTCATTCCCTTCGTCACTTTGGTGAGGCCTCCTGACATAGAGTTTTGACTCTTCTCACCTCAAATTTTGATGAATTTTTTTTAGGATCACGCAGGTATCTTGGAATCGTTCCGATGGTTTTGTGATGAGAACATTGTTCTTGATGCCTCCAGATATTTAGGGGTTGTGGCAGTGTCCCGGGGAGTTGAGCTCCGAGGTGTTTTTGTCATAATTTTATCGTTGCAGTTCTGGAATACCTGAGTTCGCCGGCATCGAAAATCTCTTTTATGCAGTTGTTGGTGAGATAACCTCGATGCCACCCAGTACTGGGCGGGAGTTCGGGAGTATTGCCATAACTCGTATAATGGATGCTTTTCGAAGGCTAAGGTAAATGATTTCCGAAGGTTTCTCGGTTATTTGTTGAAGGATGGATATAGCTGGATGTAGGATTTGTTAGTTTGGGTGAGATATTATGCTTCCCCTGTATCCCCAACACCTGATTGCATAACCAGAAATTTTCGGGAGTTTATAAGTGGGAATTCAAGTATGACGTAGGATATCTTTCCAACAGACACATGATACTGTCAGATTTCGGGTTCCGGCAGACCCTTGAGGTTTGAACACTAGGGTGCGCGCGGAGATTTTGCCTCCTACCTACCTGCACCCCTCCGCCATGCTAGGGTTAGAACTATCGAAAGGACAACACAAGGGTCACATGGTTTATACTGGTTCGGGCCACTGTTGTTGTGTAATACCCTACTCAAGTGTGTGGTGTGGTGGATTGCCTCTTGGGCTGATGATGATGAACAGTACAAGGAAGAACAGCCTCGCAAGGGTCTGTTCTTGGCTGGGGCGATGAACTGCTGGGAGGAGTTCAGTCACCTTTCTCTCTCTCTCTCTCTATGCTTCCAACCTCTCTAACGAGCCTCTTCCTTCCTACTTTCCAACCCTTCCAACCCCCTTGCTCTGTGGGTGGCTGGTCCTATTTATAGAGGCCCTGGTCCTCTTCCCAAATATTGAGCGGGAAGGGAGCCAACAATGGCAGGCTAATTTGAAGGGGGACAGCAACTATCAGCTATCCTGACAAAAGTAGTCTTCGTCTGCGCAAAGCTCTGGTGATGACGCCGTCTTGGGCTCCACAGTGACCTCCATCTCGTAGTCTTCCTAGTCTTGGTCTCGTTGCACCGAAATGGCAACCTTTGCCTGATGCCTCGGTACTCCGCGGCTATGCTTGCCCCCTTTGCACCAAAGAGGAAAGGAGGACGCTGCGCGGGCTGGCGTCCGCCTGGCGCCCTGAGTCGTCATGGCTTGCGTCACGGGAACCTCGTGAGGTACCCCGCCTTGATCTCTCCGCCTCCTCGAGAGCCAGCCTGACGAGGACGTGCCTAAGGAAGCTCCGTGTCGTCTGTCCCACGAGGCTTGGCCCCTCGCGAGGGTCTTGAGTTTGTGTTGGTGAAGATGGGTCGTGCTGGGCCCCCCTTTGAGCCACGCTGCAGGCCGCAGGCAGGCAAGTCTGGGGACCCCCGTTCCCAGAACGCCGACAGTAGCCCCCGGGCCCAAGGCGCGCCCGGATTTGGCCATGCAGGGAGGCGGAAGGTCAAGAGCGAAGCGCCGTGGGCCCTAACAGCCTGCGGCCTTGGGCGCCGCGTGGTGGTTGACTGGACGTGGGCGCCTTGGCAGCCGCGTGAGTTGATAAGGTAGTGGCGTCCGCTTAGGTCCTTCTTCTTGCTTTCCCCGGATGTTGTTCAGATACCCTTTCTTGCGCCTCTCCCCCCTTCCTCCGAAATCTCCAGATCTACTCTGACCGTGTGACCTAGGAAGCCATGGCGCCTCGCCAGCCCCCGGCCGCAGCTTGGTACTCGTCTGCCCTGGACCCGCCGAACGTGTCGGAGGCGGGCCTTGCCCGGTTGCGCCGGATAGTGACAGCACGAGGCGTCGATGGGGCGAAGGTGTTCAAGGCTGACTCCGCCACCCCTGAGGGTCAGAGGAGCACCTTCTATCCGCTCTTCGTAAGTGCCATTGTTGCTGGCCTGGTGCCTCCCTTCTCCGAGTTCTTCATCTCTGTCCTCCTCCATTACAAGCTGCAGGCTCTGCATCTCCATCCCAACTCCGTCCTTCTCCTCGCGATCTTTGCTTATTATTGCGAGGCCCACGTTGGGGTGCAGCCCTCAATGGCCTTGCTGCGCCACTACTTCTACCTCCGGACCTCTCGTGGTCCTGCTTCCGCGTGCGCGAGCTTCATGGCGTACGGTGGCGCCATTGCCATCTCGAAACCTGGGAAGAGGATTGAGGGCTTCAGGAGCAAGTGGGTCTTGGTGGATGCTGAGCGCATCCACCCTCGGCTGATCTTGCCCACGGAGCAGCCCACGAGCTCCAGCAACTGGGGTCGAGCTGAGCTCACGGATCCCCGCACGAAGGTGGTGTTGGAGAAGATGGACGCAGATCTGAGACCGGCCGACATGGCGGCGGCGAAGCTGACCGGCGCCTCGCTACTGAGGGAGTTCCTAGAGCGCCAGTTGGCTCTGCTTCGGCAGTACTCGCTTCCAATGTGGAGGCCCCGTCCGAGCCCCGCGGCCTGGGCCGACGGAGATCTGGCTGCGGTTCTCCAATCTCTGGTTGGGGGCAATGTGGCGAGGTTGGAGGGCGCTCCTACGCCCTTGTTCCTCCGCGACGACTGGCAGCGGGTAGTGAAGTCCATGCCCATCTTCAACGGGGAAGGGCCCGTGCCCCTGGAGGCTCCCGAGGGACCGGTGGTTGTGCCCTCCGACGACTCCAGCGAAGAGGAGGAAGGAGGAGAGCGGGGAAAACGGCGTAAATCCCGCGCTCTCCGCCTCCCTCTGAGCGACGACGACGAGGATGATGATGAGGACGACGACGAGGACGACGACGCGAACGACGACGAGCAGGGCGGCGGGAGCTCACCCCCGATCCCGAAGAAGGACAGGACCGGGCTGATCTCCCGCGGGTCTGCCCTGGCCTCGGGGCGGACTGCAGGCGCACCTTCCGCCTCCAAGCTTCCCGAGGTTGACCCTTCCAGCCGGCTTTCGGGCTTCAAATTTGGCCGGAGGCTGCTTGAGCTCACCGGCGATGACCCGTAAGTGCTTGATTCTTGTCTTTATCTCTTGTTCTGCTTCTGAGGCTTGACATTCGCATCCCTTGGATAGGCTGGCGCCCGCAGCAAAGAAGTCAAAGGGGGCTCCTGAGGTTCTGTCCGTGGCAGCGCCCCTGAAGGAGGGTGACCGCGATGCACAAGCTTCTCCTGCCCGGTCGTCCTCACGAGGCCTGACTGAGCCGGCTGGGGCGAGCTCAACCCCCACGGCCCAAGTGGCTCCCGAGGTGCTCTTGCCTGCCGCCGCCACTACAGCTGTCGGGGCGCGGCAGACTCCGCCTTAGGATGCTGCGGCCGTCCTGCCGCCTTCTCCTCCTACTCCACCGGCTACTATCTCCCCGACTCCTTCCGCCGTTCTGGACCGCGCTGTTGCTGAGCTGGACCGGCTGCGGCAGGATCTTCTTGGCGCCGACCCTCGCCTAGTGGCCGGGCGCTTGGAGCTGGCTTCTGGATGGGTCCGCTCCGACGCTTCGATTCGGGCGGCGTTGGTCCAGGCCTCGACGGGCATGCGATGAGGAGAAGCAGGCCGTCCTTGAGGCGAAGGCTGCTCGCGATGCAGCCCTGGGAGAGGTGGTCGACGTTCGTGGCCACTGCAAGGTGCTGGAGGATGAGCTGCAAGGCCTGCGGGATCAGCTCGCGAAAGAGGTTCACCTTCGCCAAGAGTAGGAAGAAGGCGTGAAGGCTCGCGAGGCGGCCGTCGAGGGCCGGGAGGCCAAGCTCAAGAAGCACCGTGACCGCCTAGGCGCGCTGGAGTAGGAGTTGGGGGCGAGGAAGGCCGAGCTGGACGACAAGGCCCGGGTCCTTGCCGAAGACCGCGCGGCCTTCACGGAGCTGGAGGCGAAGGCTCGCTCCTCGCTGAGGACGCTCTACGACAGCAGCCTGGAGAGCCTGCTGGCCGGCGCCGAGGACGGCCCCGCCAAGCTGCTTCCCTTCTTGGTCCACACTCTTGAAGATGTCGCCCTTGGCCTTGGCCCCACGCCCGAGGCCGAGGCGCGTGTTCTGTCTTCTGCAGCCCTGACGCGGGTCCTCACCCACATCCACCTTCGCGATCCCGGTTTCGACCTCGACAGCCTGCTGGAGCCCGTGAGCGGCGAGCGTGCCGCGGCTGCTGCCGAGGCCGTGAAGGGTCGTGCGGAGGCTCTGCTAGGGATGTTCCGGGCCTTCAGCACCAGGCCGGAGCAAGGCGATGCCGACCCCGCTGCTCCGTGAGGCGAATCCACTCCGCGCTGCTCCCCCGCCGCCAAGTGACTGCATCGTGGCTCCTGTCCTGCTTTTAGTTCCTGCACATGTATCATGCCTCGGGGAGGCGTTTAAACTTGCGTCTGATATTGGGATAACAGTGTGGACTGTAATATTTGCTTTCGAATTCCTTTGAAATTTGCGCTTTTCCTTCCTACTTGCTTATGTTCTACACTGGCAGAGCCTGGCCCCGCGCGTACCTCACCCAGCAATAGCCCCGACCAGAAACCAGGACGGGACCAAGGAGTGAGGGGCTACATGACAAGTTAGGCTCCTGAGTCGCGATGCTCAGGAGTCCCCCTTGGCGCACGAACAACAAGTAGGGAGGTATGATGTGGGTGGATCCATCGTTCTACGTCTATAGAGCCCGACCCCGCGCGTACCTCACCCAGCAATAGCCCCGACCGAAAACCAGGACGGGACCAAGGAGTGAGGGGCTACGTGACCAGTTAGGCTCTTGAGTCGCGATGCTCACGAGTCCCCCTTGACGCTCAAACGGCCTTCATACATTGGCTCCGCTCGGGGAGAGGCGCGCGACGAACCAGGCCCGGGGGACCTGGCTGGGCGGCGTGCGTCCGAGCGTGACCCAGGCGCAGCCCCCGTGCCCAGCCCCCTCGCGCGGCACTCCCAAGGGGAGGCGTTACAATGAGGCTAGACACTGAGCTCTAGGCTCCCTGAGGTTGATGCGGCCCGGAGGCCACCCTCAGTTGTTTATCACCAGCGCGGAGCTTAGCGCTTCCGTATGTGTACGGGCATAGCCGCTCCTTGGCAGTGTCGTCAGCCAGCGCAGAGCATGGTGCTTCCACTGGTATGTGGGAGGGGGCCCCCCTCCGGGAGGAGCCCCTGGGGTGTGTACAGCCCCGCCCCGACACGTGGCTGGCACGGTAGGGCCTGGCGAGGTGTATCTGGGCACCTGTGAGCCAGCGCGGGACTCACGGGGCCCTACCTCTAGGCGGGTTGCGCCTGGCACTGGGCCTTATCTTGTGTTGTGTCCCTGCAAGTCTGGTTAGATGCTTGCACTCTACGTCCTCGGGTCCCGGCCCCCGAGCTGGTCTTAGCCGTCACTGGTATGCCAGGTCGCGATGCCGTGGTCAAGGCCAGAGGGTGAGGGCTGTAGAGCCAGTAAGAGCCCTGAGTCGTGATGCTCAGGCACCACCCTTTAATGTGCAAGTGGTCAGCATGGAGAAGAAGAGGCACCACGGACCGGCATCAAATAATCAAGCATGGCGGTTCTAACGCATAACCGGAAATGAACGCAAATGGGGTACATGCCGCTGGGCCTGGCCCGAGCGGCTTGGGGATCATGCAGCCCGAGGGGCGCCCCCAACGAGGTAAGCTAACGACGCGAAATAAAAGGGATACACGCCGCAGGGATGGACCCACGCGGCTTGGGAATAATGCAGCCCTAGGGGCGCTCCCAACTGAAAGTAAAACTTGAAATATGTCACCTGATGACACTGAAGACGAAGGGATGTTGGTGTAGCCGGCTCGGTGGGCTGCGGAAGCCGATCCTCATGAGCCCCCAGGCCCAGGGGCCTCGGGAGGCTCCGGAGGTGCTGGCGGTTCCTCACGGTCCATCTTCATCTCCGCTAGGGCTGCGGAGCGCCTGGCCTCCTGTGCCTCCGTGATGCCCCTCATGAGGCGCTGTTGCGTGTCAGCCGCGCTCGGCATGCCGTAAGGCATGCGAACGTAGCTGTGGGGTGGACCTCCACAGCGCCCCACTCGTGAGGGCCAGAGGCGCCCCAGGGAGGCGACTCGGTTGAGCCCTGGTACATCGATGCAGACGCGCAGCCCACCATCCTCGCCTGGATGGGGAACCACTGCTGGTAGGCGGCGGGCGCCTCTGATGACTCTTGACTCCTGTAGCTCCTGAATGGCCTTGCTGACGAACTCCTGTGGGTCTGGATCTCCTTGCCTTGCTCCTTCTTGAGGGAAACGTGCTTCGAAACACGCCTCCATGTGGTGCCCAAGCGCCTCCCTCGTGACCCTAGCTAAGTCGGTGGCCCTGTAGGGGAGAGCCCCCGAGCCTTGCCTGTGGAGGGCGCCGGGCGCGCTTTCCTATGCGATGGAAGGAGGTTCCCCCTGGGCAGGCACGGACCCAGCGAGGCCTGCCTCCTGAGGGGCCAGGCCGGACGACGTCTTCTTCTTCTTGGGGGCGGTCTCGGGAAGCCTCCTGCTTCCGTGATCCGGGTCTTCCAGCGATGCGGCCTGAAATGCTCGCTCGAGGGAACACACCGCGTCCTTCTCTTCACAGGGCACCGTGATGACTCCGCCACTTCCTGGCATCTTGAGGACGTTGTAGCCGTGGTGAGTCACGGCCATGAACTTGGCCAGAGCTGGGTACCCAAGGATGGCGTTATACAGCAGGCGAATGTGAGCAACGTTGAAGTCGATGAGCTCAGTGCGGTAGTTGTCGCGTGCCCCAAAGGTGACCATAGAGAAAGGCTTGGTTGGCTGGAGCTGGCTGTAGGGCACTTAGATGTTGTTGAATGTCTCTACGGACAGGACGTTGAGCCCTGCCCCGCCATCGATGAGGGTCTTGGTGACCACCACGTTGCTGATGATTGGGGAACAAAGCATTGGGAGGACTCCGGCTGTAGCTGCACACTTGAGCTGATCTGCTGAGCTGAAGGCGATGGCGCACGCCCACCACCTGAGAGGGCGCCTGGCTTCAAGCCTGGGGAGGGCTGCATTCACTTCGCGTGCGAACTGCTTGAAGATGCGTTGAGAGGCTGGGGCTTGAGCTCCACCCAGGATGCAGGCGATCGCGCGCGGCTCCTGGAAGCCCCCGGCCTCCTCATCCTGGTGGCGGTCCTCCTTTCTCCTTGGGTGCGGCGGCAGCGGTGGGAGGCCTCCGTTGCCTTGCGGGGGATCCTCGCGAGGTTGGTCGCGCCACCCCTGGCGTGGGCCACGGTCTTCCCAGCGCCCTGCGTTCCTTCATCCTCCTAAGCCGTGGCCCCGATCACCGCGGTCAGGGCGACGGCCGATCCTTCCTTCTCGCATGGCTCGGAGTTCTTGGCATTCGCTGGTGTTGTGGGTGTGGAGGTCGTGGTACATGCAGTACCGGCTGCCCTTGGGAGGTTCGGGCTGATCTCTGCCCCGCTTGGTGTCTGGTTCTACCGCGAGCACGGCAGCCCCCATGCGCTTCACTTCCTTTGCCTTGAGCTTCTTCTCTTCTGGGTCTGTGGCAGGCAGCTCGAGGAGGGAGAGACGCCCTTCCTCAAGCCCTGGCGCACTTGTTCGCCAAGTTGAACAGCTCCAAGGAAGTGTACAGGTCTTCATGCATCGCCAGCTCCTGCTTCATCTTGACGTCGCGCACGCCATCGGAGAAGGCTGAGATGATGGCCTCTTCAGTCACCTTGGGGATCTTGAGGCATGCGTTGTTGAAGCGCTGGATGTACTTCTGCAGGGTCTCCCCGGGTTTTTGCTTGATGCGGCGCATGTCGCTCACGGCGGGTGGCCGGTCGCGAGTACCTTGGAAGTTGGCGATGAAGCGGGTGCGCATCTCTTCCCAGGACGAGATTGTGCGTGGAGCTAGGTTCAGGAGCCAGGTGCGGGCCCCGTCCTTGAGCGCCATGGGAAACCAGTTCGCCATGACCTTCTCGTCTCCATTGGCAGCTTCGATGCCCAGCTCATAGAGCTGGAGGAACTCCACAGGGTAGGCCGTGCCGTCGTAGCGAGGAGGCAGGTCTGGCTTGAACTTGACGGGCCACGCGACGCTGCGTAGTTCGGTGGTGTAGGCGCGGCAGCCTGCTGTGGCTACGGGAGGCCTTGGGTGTTGGAGAGCCTGGTCTTGCATGTCCCCACGCGCTGGAGCAGGAGGATGGTCGCGACGTGTTGGCGCAGGGAGCGCCCGGGCAGCTTCTGACGAGCGAGGGACTTCTTGGCAGCTCTGTTCTTGCTGCGCTGGCACCTGACGGAGCGGGTTCCGCCCAGGGGCCACGCGCCTTGGAGCCATGGCGTCTTCTTGAGTAGGAGGCGGCCGGGGGACCGCCGGAGCCTCGTCGCCCGCGCGGGGTAGGGTGCGGTGTAGCGGAACGGACGGCGCGGAAGAGCCCCCTGCGGCGCGGACGAGCTCGGCGACGCGGTCGAGCCATTCTTCGTAGACGTCGTCGATGGGACGGTAGCGCAGGAGCTCGTTTGCTGCGATGAGTGCAGCCCAAGCCACCATGGGCGCGCGGAGCGCGCGGGATGAAGATCCGGCTGGGGCGAGCGAGGGAGTTGCGGTGCGGCCGTCTTGGCGTTAGGATGGATGCTGAGACGATGCTTGCTGCTTGTCCCCCGCCGGGCCAGTGGTGGCGTTGACGGCAGGTGACGGGGAACGGCGAGGACGCCCACCGACAGGGGCTATCTGGGCGAAGCGGGAAGCGAGTGCGGCCCGGCGCTCCGCGCGGGCCCGACGAGCGTCAGACATGAGCGTGATGGTCGGAGGAGAACGAGGTGGTGAAAGACGAATTCCGGCGCACCCCCACCTGGCGCGCCAGATGTCGGATTTCGGGTTCCGGCAAACCATTGAGGTTCGAACACTGCGGTGCGCGCGGAGATTTCACCTCCTACCTACCTGCACCCCTCCGCCATGCTAGGGTCACAACTATCGAAAGGACAACACAAGGGACACAGGGTTTATACTGGTTCGGGCCACAGTTGTGGTGTAATACCCTACTCCAGTGTGTGGTGTGGTGGATTTCCTCTTGGGCTGATGATGATGAATAGTACAGGGAAGAACAGCCTCGCGAGGGTCTGTTCTTGGCTGGGGCGATGAACTGCTGGGAGGAGTTCAGTCACCTTTCTCTCTCTCTCTCTCTATGCTTCCAACCTCTCTAACGAGCCTTTTCCTTCCTACTTCCCAACCCTTTCAACCCCCTTGCTCTATGGGTGGCTGGTCCTATTTATAGAGGGCCTGGTCCTCTTCCCAAATATTGAGCGGGAAGGGAGGCAACAATGGCGGGCTAATTTGAAGGGGGACACCAAGTATTAGTTATCCTGACAAAAGTAGTCTTCGTCTGCGCAAAGCTCTGGCGATGACACCGTCTTGGGCTCCACGGTGACCTCCGTCTCGTAGTCCTCCTGGTCTTGGTCTCGTTGCACCGAAATGGCAACCTTTTCCTGATGCCTTGGTACTCTACGGCTGCGCTTGCCCCCTTTGCACCAAAGAGGAAAGGAGGACTCTGCGCGGGCTGGCGCCCACCTGGCGCCCTGAGTCGTCATGGCTGGCGTCACGGGAACCTCGTGAGGTACCCCGCCTTGATCTCTCCGCCTCCTCGCGAGCCAGCCTGACGAGTCCGTGCCTGAGGAAGCTCCGCGTCGTCCGCCCCGTGAGGCTTGGCCCCTCGCGACGGTCTTGAGTTTGTGTTGCTGAAGATGGGTCGGGCTGGGCCCCCCTTTGAGCCACGCCGCAGGCCACAGGCAGGCAAGTCCGGGGACCCCCGTTCCCAGAACGCCGACAGATACAATATGGGATCTATCATATGTTTGTTTCCGGCATATTCTGCAAGCCAATCCGTTGTTTTTGTTTTCAGTTGTGGTATTCGAGTTGCTTCGAAGTCAAGTGTTGATTCCATACCTTTCCTAAGTGGTGTTCTCATATTTCTATGTGAATACTAATCCTTCTTGATCAACGAGTTTGTCATTTCAATTTCTTCTCAACCAGTGTGCTCCTCTTCAAGTGGATCTGATCATTTTCAACATCTGCAAGTTCAACTCTAGGTATTCTCATCGGTCTTTGTTTCATCCCTCCCAAGTTGCCTTTGTTTTCCCGCCCTCCCACCCTTTTGTTTCTTCAAGGACTCAGATTTCTTATTCAAGTTTCCTTTTACTGATGGGAAGTCTCTCCATTCCTTTCCGTCAATGTTCTTATCCGGTGATTCTCCAGAAGATACTAACGGAGCTTCAAGTTCATCACTCTTAACTCATTTTCTTCTTCGGTGGATTAAAATCAAGCTTTGTCGATCATATCTTTTCCTCATTTCAAATGCTTTCTCATGCTGGTGCACCTCATTATCATTCCACTTCTTGCTATTCAATTATTCCAGAGTGCTGAAGGTATCTTGAAGATTTGTGTTTCCACTCTGCATTCGTTCAAGCTCTTTCGAGGTTGTTATCTCTTTCAAGCCATTTAATTCAACCGGTGCAATCTCTCCTTCAAAATCATTTCCATCGGTGTGTCTTTTGAGTGGGCCCTAACCCACAGGTATTTTCCCAGGATCTTACCTGACTCTTCTAATTTTCCCAGAATTATTCTCAAATTCATTTCAAAGTTTGACGTAAGAATGATTTGTCATCAGTCAAATGTCTTTCTCCAAGATCTATCAAATTCTTTTCGTTGTTGGTTCAATCTTTATAATTTTCATTCCGGAGTGCCTCAACAAATCATGGTGGTGTTTCTCGTCGTCATTCTTGCGTTTGTGAAGACCGAAGAAGAGTTTCTCTTAAATCTTGCTCCATTCTCTTGAAGATTCATGGTTCTAGCTTGATGCCATCCTCTCATAATTATTTCCGATTGTGATAATTCTTTTCACCATTTGGTGCAATTCAGGAGTCTTTTCAGTTTGATTCTTCGGAGCCCATTCATTCGTTGTTTCCAAACCCCACCGGTGGATCCATCAAGGCTGTATTCAAGTTTGCGCTATATCTCTCATCAATCCTTTTCAACGGGAATAAGTAGTGTGCCAAATCTGTTGCTTGTCATCAAGTTAAATTGGTGAAGGACACGCATAATGTAATTCTTATTCTTGTTTCATCCAAGTGATTAATTCCTTATTCCGGAGGTTCATCAAAATTGTTTATTTCATTTGTTCATTTTTGTCACACCCTAGTTAGTTCAAGCATTAGAGTGTGCATCATGTTTAATTTCCTCTTAAATTTGAAATGGGGAAGACAAACACCCCAACACCCCCTGGAAACAACTAGGGTTTACTAAAATTATTTTTGATGAACCTGAAATGCCATTCTAAAAAGTTCACTCTCTTTGTCTTGGGTTAGAACCTCTGGCAAAATTGGTGCACAATTTTCTAGGTCAACAGAAGGTCATTGAATTAAATCATAAGTATTTGATTTTGGGCATTTAAATGCTATAAAATAATTTAAATGCTCAAATAATTCTGGAAATAAGTGTGGGCTGTTGGAAATATTCTAAACAGAGCCCACAATTGTTTTCAGGATTTTTGAAACATTTTAGTATTTTTTTGATAAAGCCTAACAGTTGCAGAAAAATAGAAAAAGAAAAAAAACCAGAAAAAGAGAGAGAGGGAGAAACCCACCTGGGCCTAACCTGTGCTGGCCCAGCCCACCTGGCCTGTGCCAGTCGTCACCCACCTCTGCCAGTAGGCAGAGGTGTGTCGCTGGCGCGTGCTCCCACCTCCTGCTTCCACCTCCTACTGCCTCCTCGTCCCCATCCGAGCGCCACGGAGACGCCCAGGACCTCCCTGCACTCCTCCCCTCTCTCCCCCTCGTCTCCCTCACCCTCTCCCGCGATGGCCGAGCGCGATCATCGCCGTCGTTCGCCGTAGTTGTCACCAGAGCCACCCCTCGCCTCCCTGACGTGCCCGTGAGCTCCGCCTCCATCATCTACGCCTCCTCGTCGACTCACGCAATGCCGGACGCCTCCAAGCGCCTCCCCGACGCCTTCTTCTTCCTCGGTCCGCCGAGATCGCCGGCAACGCCCCGACGATGTCCGACCTCCCCCGAGCCCGCTGAGACGCGTTCTGCAACCGCCATGAGCTCCTCTCTACCGATCCCCCCTCTTCTCTACTTTGTTTGCTCTCCGTAGACGTCGCCCCCCTTGCTCACCGTAGCATGCCGCCGCGCGAGCTCGACACCGACGTCACTCTGGTGACCATTTGGTCAAGCGCAGGTGCTTAACGTACTCACCGCACGTCGCAGCGCCTCGCTAGTGCGTCCGTTCCCCCCCCCCCCTAGCTCGCTGCAGCAGCAAAACCACCAACGGCCGAGCTCCGGCCGCCGCCCGGCTCGACGCCGTCGTCGTTCCCGGCCACCCCATCACCAACCAATGCCACCAATGGATGCGCCACACCGGTAGCTACCCGTAGCACCCACCCGCACATCGAACCGTGGCCGGAGCAGCGTTTTCGACACTCTCCGCCGTCTCGGCCTCGCCGGCGGCTCAACGCCGGCGGGATTAACCCGTGCTGACCAGGGGTTTGACCCCAGTTTGACCCCGCCTGAGTCACTGATAGGTGGGGCCGGATCCTAACTAAATTAGATTAGTTTTAGTTAGAGCTAATCACTCTGTTAGAGGTTAATGACGTCGTTAACTAACCCTCTCTCACTGACATGTGGGCCCAGGGCCTAACTAACCCAGTTTAGTGCTAACTAAACACTAACTAACTCCGTTAGTTAGCTGAGAGACTGACAGCAGGGGCCCACCAGTCAGGTTTGACCTGGGCCGACGCCTTTGACCCGATGACGTCACAGTGACGCAGTGGTGACTCATTAATTCAATTACTAGATTTATTCTTTAATAGGAAATTCCAGAAAATAGTCAAAACTTGTAAAAATCATAGATAATCAACCATAGCTCCAAATGCAAAGATTTATGTATGAAAAATGATCAGAAAAATTCAATCTATCCATCTGTAATGGTTTCATGCATGACAAAACAAGTTTACCTTGCTGTTTAAGCAGAATAATGTAATGCACTAATAAGGCCATGTTTAATGAGCTAATATTTGAATCTTTGATTCAAATGAGTTCATCCCCTTCTGTTTTAGCTTGCATTAGGCCAAGACACTTTCATCTTGCCATGTCATAGCATGCATCATATTGTTGCATATTGCCATGTGTTGATTATGTTCGGTGTGTCTTTCGTGGTAGGTTCTGCTTCCGAGGATAACCCCGAGTATCCGTCTGAAGGGCAGTACCCTACTACCTCTACAACAGGCAAGCAACCCATTGATCATTCTGATACAAACCCATGTTCTCGCTTCTGCTCTTGTTTACTACATTAAGAAAACGCGATTCAAACTGTTGTGTGCTACGGTAGTTGAACCCTTATCCTCTGCATGACCTGTCATTGCCACAGTAACTAGATGAAACCCACTAGCATGTGTCGGAGTTGATTGAGCCATGTATGTGATTCCTACCTTGCTATGCCTGCTATGCTTAGAGTTCTGTCAGGTCTGGTTCATCTGGGTGATGGTCTAGAGTGAAATGCTTATGTCGGTAATGTGAGGGATGTGTTGAACATGTTTTGGTAAAGGTATCGATGAGAGGCCATGTAGGAGTACATGGTTGGTTGTTTCATTGGGACCATCCATAAGAATCGAGATCTGTATGTGTGATTTAAGATGCAGTTACTACCGTACATTGGGCCTGAAACCAATGGACCCTCTCGGCTTCTTAAATACCCTAGTACTCTATCCAGGAGTTGCAAATAGTTTCTGGTGTTTGTAGGTTATGTGTTGGTGGCCGTGCGTAGCGCTGACCCTAGGGGTGGGCTATGTTGTGGTAGATACACCGTGGCACGGTGTATCGAGTCACCCGTTTGGTTTCTCGGGAAGCCTGTTCACATTGTTCGGGGCCGTATGTGGAAACCTCAGCCGGACTCCCTGCGGATGGAACCTGGATAGACGATAAACCTGGACTAGAGACTCAAGTGTTTAGGTAGGCCGTGGCCGACACCCTTGCTGGGCTTCCGCTTGAAGGTTGCCGAGTACATGTCGTGTAAACGGCGGTAAGTGGTGAAAGCGTGTATGAAGAAGTATACCCCTGTAGGGTTAACATCATCTATTCGAATAGCCACGTCCGCGGTAAAGGACTACTTGGTTGCCTATACAGTTCATAGACAAGTAAATGGATACTACTAAAAGTCTCAAGATAAGTGTGAGTACCGAGGATGGCCCTCTCGTAGGATGACGAGAGAGGAACCCCGGTGGAGTATTGTGTTGGTGAGTAGTGGACTCGTGTGCGAAAACTATTTTACTAGTGGAGTTCCGTAGGATAGTTTAGCCAAGAGTCAAAGCTGGCTTGCTGCAATAACCCCACCACCTTCTTGAGAATGAGCATGTATAGTAGGTTCTGATGTAAGACTTGCTGAGTACCTTGTACTCATGTTTGCTAATTTATTGTTTTCAGACAACAGCACCGCCCCCTCCGATGGGTTTTATGTAGACCTTGATGTCGACAAGTGACTAGCCACCCAGGTGGTGATCCTGGCCATGGAGGGCCCTATGTAGATAGACAGGATTCGAGAAGCCTTCTTTCTTTCTATTGTTTGTACTCAGACTAGTTGCTTTTGCTTGTGCTTGTATGATTGTATGACTTGAGTGTCAGGTCATGTGACCCCTATCTGTATGAACATGTTATGTATGGCTCTCTGGAGCCTTTAAATAAAGTACTTGAGTTGTAGAGTTTTGTTGTGATGCCATGTTGTATGTACTCATATCGGGCATATTGTGTGTATGATTGAAATGCTTGGTATGAGTGGGATCCGACAATCTAGTTGTTTATCCTTGGCAGCCTTTCCTATGGGGAAATGTAGTCTAGTGTTCCTCGAGCCATAGTAGTCCGCTACAGCCCGGTTCACCGGAGTCCTACTAGCCCAGCACTACTGTTCAGGACACTTGACTGGCCGGCATGTGTTTCACTTCGTTCCTATGTCTGTCCCTTCGGGGAAATGTCACGCGGTGATATCTGGAGTCCTGCCTAGCCTGCTATAGCCCGAGTTCCCCGGAGTCCTGTTAGCCCAGTGCTACAGCCGAAATCACTCGCTGATGACCGACATGCTCGATGTGATTCATGTATGCCTGTCTCCATAGGTCTGTGTCGCTTTGGGTTCACGACTAGCCATGTCGGCCCGGGTTCTCTGTCATATGGATGCTAGCGACACTATCATATACGTGAGCCAAAAGGCGCAAACGGTCCCGGGCCATGGTAAGGCGACACCCATGGGATACCGTGCATGAGGACCCAAAGTGATATGTGGTGTTACCGGCTAGATCGATGTGTCTTGGAATCGGGGTCCTGACAATTTTTCTATCTGAAGTTCCAAGTCTTTCTCAGTTATATCATTGCGAAGCTCCAACTAATCATTACAAGGCTTCACCTTGTGTTTTCAACTTCTCTTTCTTTTTATCATCATTTTGTTACGGGAGTTCTTCATGGAGGCTCTACATGCTGGTTCATCAAGGATTAAATTCATTCTCGAAGTGTTCATCGAGATTCTTTTCAAAGGAGCTCAAGTATTCTTCATCTTGCATTCCGAGGTGCAATTCTTTCTACCTTATCTTTTGAGATGGTGTTATGTCATTTTGTCAATTTCTTTGTTCTTCATGATTCACAAGTTCAGGAATGAGATATTTAAAACCATCACTTCCTTCCTGGGAGTTATCTTGGCAGAGTTTTCACGTAAAGCCTTCCATTGGTAATGTTGCTCCTTGTGGTGGTTACCTACGACCCAAGTTCTTCCTTTATCCTCCTGGTGAAATAAGTTTCTCGTCTCCTTGTTGATATCAATCCAATCTATTGTTTCCGTTAGTGGCAGAATTTCACCTAATAATTTTGAGAAGTTTTCCATAAGCCCACTACAAGTTTATTAGTTTTGTTGTTGGTTTTCCAACAACTCCGTTAACCTTCTTGGAAGGGTGCTCTCCAAGCTCTTTTGTGGCAAAAGTTGGCATTTTCTTCTCCATTCTTTCATTCCAGTGGTCTATCTTCTATTCTTTCTTTAGGAGGCATTGTGATGTTGCTCTATTCACTCATCATCTCGGGCTGTGAGGACCGTGTTTTTATCCATTTTCAATAGGAGTGTCGTGTCCTTCATTCAAGTTCTCTCATCTTATCAAGTTTTCCATCCCTTCTCAACCGGAGTGTGTGAAATCGTTCTTACCCATTGTGCCATTCTTTCAATAGTTCTGGAGGCAGTTGTTGTTGATCTCATCAAGTATCCTCTCATCTTGTCAAATTTATGTTCAATTCCTTCCATTTACAGTCGGAGTGCTGTCCAATTTATATCATTCTTATTCCTTCTCTATCTTGTTTAACCGGAGTGTTGTGTCTATCATTCCTCTTCTAACCAGACTCTCATCCAAGTGTTCTCATTTTGCTAAGCACATACTCTTGACCTTCCATTTCCAACGGGAGTGTTATCGTAATTGATCCTTATCATTCCTTGTACATCTCATTTCTACCCGAGTGCTTGCATGTTCTTATTGTCCATTGCAACCCTTTTTCTTATGTCTTTCAACCTACAAGGTTCTTGTAATGTTCCTTGTTCCTCTTTTCTAACAGACTGTTTTTAACTTTGTTCATCTCCGTTGTTTTATTTTCTCAAAATGTTTAACCTCTCAAGGTTCTTTGGTTTCACTCATTTTTCGAAGGAGCAACTTAGTTTTACCTCTTCCCTTTCCTCTTCTGTTTTCCACGGTGCCATCCTAGATCTCGAGACGAGATCCTATTGTAGTGGTGGAGTGTTGTGATGCCCCGAGACCATTGCGCCAGGTGTCTTCCAGTTATTCGCTGACGTTGCCATGTCATTCGCTTGCATGTTGCATCTTGTCACGTCAATATGCGCACTTGCATCATCATGTTTTCAAGACTTGCATCCGTCCCGGTCTCCTCGTTCTCTCCGTTGTATGTTTTGAGTCCAGACACACATGCATGCGCCCGCGACACGTCCGAAATAGTATTTTATAACTGGCCGAAAAATGTTCTCGGAATGGGTTGAAAGTTGGCGTGTCGTGTTACTATGTTGTCAGTAGACTGCCTGCCAAATTTCATTGCATTCGGAGTCCGTTTGATGCCCCAACGGATAACTATAGCGACAATATAGTCGGTCAAATCGTCAGACGTTTTCGGTCTCCGGAAACTACTTTCGAGCCTCTCTCTCTCTCTTCTCTCCCCTCAGCTCGAGGCCTTCTGCACAGCCCACCGGCAACCCACCTACTTCCCCTCCACTCCGGACCGTCCGATAGCGATCGAATGGCTCCGAAACGGAGCAAAAACCCCAACCCAAGTCCCTGCCTATAAAAGGAAGGACCCCTTCCATTTTTGGCAGCTGCCAGCCCCTTCCCTTGATGTCAGCGCGCCGCCAGAACTTGTCACCTGCGCCAGCCGCCTCCCCCTCGTTTTCCGGCGCCAGCCACCACCTTCTCGCCACATGGCGCACCTGGTCGAGACGTCGCCAGCCACCTCCCGCGGCCAATCCGGGCAGGCCACGCGTCCCGGCCAACCTCCCAGCACCCCAAGCCCGCCAGGACCCGCTTCGGGCCCTAGGAAGCCCATTGGGGCCCGCCCCCGAGCTGCGTTGTTCCCGCAAGGAGCAGCCCCGACCTCCCGTTCGCCCTCATCACTGCCTCCCTGCCGAACGTCGTCGGAGCATGGCCGCCGCCGAGCACTTCCGTGAGGAGATCCCCGACCCCAGGCAGATCTGCCGCCGTGCCCTCTCTCCTTTCCCACCTCTCTATCTCTCCCTAACACCCCTCAGTTCCTTCCTGCCATGACTCCTAACCCTCGTCGGCCCCGTCCGATCCGGTCTCCCCTCATCGGAAATGGAGCCACCACTACAAAAAAATACTCTTCCATGATGATACGTGCTTGTCACAGTAGGTCGCCTTTTTGTCATGCATGTACATCCATGACAAATTTATGACAGAATCAAGATAGTCATACCTGTGATGTCGTAGAAGTGTTCCATGACATTACCAAAATTATCATCACGGAAGTGTCCACTTCCATGACAATAAATCGCGCGTCACAGAAGTGGTTTCCTCAAGGGTGACCGACACGTGGCATCCACCGTAATGGAATGTCGTTAAGCTATCGGGTCGGGTTTTGGATCTGATAACCAGTTAACTGCCCCGACCAATGGGGATTTTCCACGTGTAAAATCATCATTGGCTAGAGGAAACACGTGTCGGCTCATCGTTGGGACAGATGTCATCCACTCACTTGACATAAGGCGCCTATGATACGTCGACACATGGCACGAGCTAACAGTGGCCCATTCCTGTGAAAACACTGGCCCATTTGACTTGGTCAAAAGCTGACGGGCCCTCCCATGGAAAGCCTGTTAACGGCCTGTTCGCATATAGCCCATTTACAGCCCGCTAACCCAAGGCCCATTACGCCCTATCCGAACTAGGCCCAGTAGCGTCATCTGGGCCGTCCAATAGATTCCAGCCCGTTTTCACTTCTGGCCCATGTATAGCGCATGACGGCTTTCGGCCCATATGAGGCCCTTTGTAACTCTTGGCCCATTAGCGTCCCGTGCTGAAACTGGCCAGTAATGAACAGTGTATCACTTTACACCCATTAACGGCCCGTGGTGAAACTGGCCCATAATGAACAGTGTATCACTTTATACCCATTAATGGCTCGTTATTCCGTTGGGCCGTCTCCAGCCCATGTTATCTTTCGGCCTTCTCAGAGCCCATTTATTCTTGGGCTCATTTCCAGCATTCGTTTACTTACGGCCCGTTACTGTCATTTTCTGCTTGTGGGCCAAATTCAGCCCATGGTTATAGTCGGCTCGTTTGTGGTCCGCTAATACGTTGGGCCATTTTCATAGCATCATCAAATACGGCCTATTAACGATGGCCCATTATGGTCGGCCAATGAACGGACGATTCCAACTCTAGCCCATTTACGGCCAGAATGCGGTCTGTTTGGCCCATGTTTGGCCAATCGGTCATACGGCCCATATAAGGCCCATTGATGATACGGCCCGTAGAAGGCCCATTGTTTCTACGGCCCGTAGAAGGCCCACTGTTTCCACGGCCCGTAGAAGGCCCACTGTTTCTATGGCCCATAGGAGGCCCCGTGTCACTACAATAAATATTAGCCCATGGTTATTGTGGCCTAGTTTTAAAAAAATAGGTTATTGCAGCCACTAGGAAACCGCAGAAAAAGAACTGCACTGACTACAAGCAAACAAATAAACAAGACAACAAGGAAATAAATAAGCAAGCAACTTACACTAGGCTATCACGGCTATTACACATATTACATCCAATGGGCATCAAAGTTCACCACCAGTGCAAATATAGGGAACACAACAGCATATAAACGACGCAGCAAAACAAGTCCAGAACTGAAACCACTTTAGAAGAGCTCAAGAAACAATATCCTGGGTACCCATAATGCTGGCAAGATGCTTAGCAAGCTTATTAAGTTTCTCTTGTTTGGCGCTTAAGTCCTCCAGCGCTTGCTGTTGCACCAGAAAGTATGCATCTGAATTCTGCAGGGACTTCCTCAGTCCGTCGGCTTCCTGTCGCATAACATCTGATCGATGTCTTTCAACTTGAAGTTGAGACTCAAGAAGCCGAACTGATTTAGGCAATGAGTTCGAAGAGCTGGTGCCAGCAGTGGTAGCCAGTAACTCAAACACTACACCAAGACAGGACTTTGGGGTTGTCTCAGTGTCTTCAATATAGTTTTTATCAGCTTTCTTGGAGACCAACAGGGATGTCTCACTATCTTGAACCTTATCTGCATTACCTCCTTTACCATTGCATAACAGGGTACTCTTCTCCAATATTTTATCCGCGTTCTAAAAGAGAAACAAACAAACACATCTCAGGTTTACAATGTAGTATATGAAACTCATTTTGGTAAACCAGTTCAGTAGTAAGGTGGACAGGATAACAACATGAAACCAACATATATCTCTGTAGTATGCTCACTGTATGGTCTATATCATTCTACTTTATGTTGACAAATCAAGATAGATACAGTTCGAATCATATCTATTTAAGACAAAGCAGCATAGACAGAATATAAGTGTCGGAAACTACACAGCAATAACAACACTTGTAATGTGCATGGCATGAGAACATAACTGTTTATTCAATTGAAACTGAAATCAACATAGAGCAAGTTACAACAGCAAACAACCAAACACGTTGAAGAAACATGTTTAAAACATACCTGTTGCGCCATTGAAGTTTCAATTGCATCCTCCAAATTTGAAATTAATTGGTATCAGTAAATACAGTGATGAAAGAGCAAAGTAGTATGAACCATAGCTACGAAACCTGACCTGAGAACAATTCTTCTGCTTCTTGAAGCATTGACTTCGGGTTCGGAGTGGTGGTCCTTGTGATTTGGGCACTGCAGTTGCCTTACAAACTGCTCGTGTTTGGGTGCTCTGTGGTGGAGACGGTGTTGTGTCAATAGAAACTGGGTGTCTATCTACTGGGGTTGGGGTTAGAAGGGGTGTAGCTGGTTCTCTGTCCAACTGGGTAGGGGTACAATCTGCATGAGTGTGGGTTATGTGTGGTGGGGCTGGTTCTTGGGCAAGTACAACCGTGGTTCTATCTGCATCAACAGGTAGCATGATCTTTTCTGAAGACCGAGTTTTCACTCCCACAGATACAGCCGTCACACCCTCCAATTGAAATGGCTGATAAACAAGAAAAGTAATTGAATCTACAGACATTGTAAGATAGACAGGTGCAATGGATAGTAGGGAAGAAAACAGGGCATGGAATAATTCACATTTATGTTGTCTAAGCAAACAGAATAGCAGGACATAATTTCATGTATATGATGACTAATTAAACAGGATAGCATGACACAATTTCACATGTATGATGGCTAACTAAACAGGATAGAATGACATACTTCAAAATATGATGACTATGTAAACAGGATGACATAATATAACTATACGATGTGTCTATTAAAGTGGTTGTTATGCCATAAATCACAAACATGCCGTCGATGGAAACATGATGGCATGATATAATTCATGGATAGAATGACATAATTTAAATATGATGACTATGTAAATAGGATGAGATGATATAACTATATTATGTCTTTAGAAAATGGGTTGCCATGCCATAATTCAGATACATGCTGTCTATGTAAACATCATGGCATGACATAATTCAAATATATGGTTTATATACTAAGGAAGTGAGCAGAGGGCAATCGCATATATGATGTGTCAACTAAGGAGATGGCATTCAATATTGTGTATATGATGTAAAAAATAAGCATTGCAATACAACATATGCATTATATGAGTAATATAACCCTGCCAAGTTTGAGCATACACCTCAGGGGGATAATAGGACTGGTCATCTGCATCTGAATCCTCCTCTGAAGAGCTATCTGTAACCAACAAGATATCTGCTTCAGCAGGTAGCATTGTCTGCTCCAAAGACCTTGTTTTCACTCCAGATTTCTCCATCACCAATTCAAATGGCTGATGCACAGGAAGATCCGTTGAATATACAAACATTGTCGACAAAAGCAATGAGAAATACAAAAAAGGACGGCATGATATAATTCACATATATGACGCTTGCCTAAACAGCATGGCATTGCATAATTCACATACATAATGCCTTGCAGCAAGATAACATTGCATAATTCACATATATAATGTCTTGCAACAAGATGGCATTGCATAATTCACATATATAGTAATTAGACACTAAACAGGTGGCATTCACACAAAGCATGTCTAAACTAAGCAAATGACATAGCAATGCAAGATACCATACGCACGATATGAGCAACATAACCCTGCCAATTTAGGGCATGCACCTCGGGGGGGAAATATGACTGGTCATCTGTCTCTGAATCCTCCTCTGAGGAGCTATCGGTAACCAACAAGACATGCGCTTCGTCAGATAGCATTGTCTACTCTGAAGACCTTGTTTCCACTCCAGATTATTCCATGACCGTGCCAAATGGCGGATGCACAGGAAGAGTAATTGAATGTACTAAAATTGTTGACAAATTTAACACGTAATAAAAAATGATGGCATGATATAATTCACAAATAAGATGACTGGCTAACCAGGGTGGCATTGCAAAATTCACATATATGATGCCTGGCTAGACAAGATGGTATTGCATGATTCACATATACGATAAAGAAACTAAACAGATGGCATTGACACAAAGCATGTCTAAACTAAGTAGATGACATCTTTAATGTATACAGTAAGCAATGCAAGGCACCATATGCATGATATTACCAACATCAGCATGCCAAGTTAGAGCGAAGACCTCAAGGGGTAAATAGGAGTGGTCTTCTCCTTCTGAATCCCCCTCATAACAGTTATCTTCCTCTTGATTATGATCCGAAATGGGTGGAGGGGGGCTGCCTTTGCGCCCACCATGGAACGACGTCTGCATGAAATTTTATTGCCACGCAAGGCTCGTTTATTTTGCTCTACATGATCAGTTCCATCATGTACAATAACTGGCATGCATAGGAATAAAACATAGAGAGATTATGTAAGGAGTGCATGCACAAATCCAGAGTGATGGTAGCAAGCTGTGGATAGATCCAAAACCAATGATAGTAGGAAGATAATAGCTTTAGTTAAAAAATACAGATAATGGCTCCTTTAATGTTTGTTTCAACCCAACATGAAAATCATAGTAGACACCAGAGATTAACCAGATAGTAGACAGATAGTATTGATTTCTGCCCCAATATGTACCCCACAACCATTTAAAAACTAAAGTTTCAGCATTAGTTTGGACCTGACTCGGAGTCTCATAGGTGAACACGATGATAATGTAGCATGTCATCATATTAAGCGACGCATAACGTAAGAAGATACGGAAGAGTGCGACCTCTCTTGCGGACCCATGTAGTCCTCAAGGTCATCTGCTCAGTTGATGATGGTAATGCAGTTGCCGTGGCTGCCGGCAGCGGGGAAGAAGATCTGAGGCAGCGAAAGACTGTCTGGAGAGCGGATCCCTGCTGTGGTGAACCCTTTTGTCATTGGAGCAGCTGAGCTGGGGTGGAACACAGCGCCGCAGGAGCAGGACAAACCACACAAGGTTTTCTTTGACACATATCTGTAACAGAAGTAATTGAGTAATGGCTTGTTTGAATTTGAGGATTCTAACAATGCAGGGATAGGAAATAGACATGAACGGGATAGGAATGCATGTGCAAAATAGAGAATTTAAAAACACAGGATTTCTGTCAATCCGGGTGTTTGATTCACAACAATTGGAAGATCATAGGATGAAAAAAAGCATGGTGAGATTAAGTCAAACCACAAGAAAATGTATGGTTATAATGCTATTATGCTACTATCTTTTAGTCTTGTGCTTGATGAATAGGAATATGAAAAGGAGGAGAAGTGGAAATTAGAATTCCTACGGTTTTTCTTTCAAGGAGACACTAAAGGAACAAATCCTATAGTTTTCTTTTGCTCCATTCCTTTGCACCAAATTCATGAAAAGTAGTACCATAGGAAACTTTCCAATTCCGATGGTTTTCATTCACTTTTCCTTTCAAGCACTGGCGATTCTTGTAGGCAGGCTTGAGCAAGGAAAATCCTACACTAAAAAATGTTTTTGTGCTACTTCTATTACTTTGGGCCTAGGCCACTACCATACTAGCTCAACTCCAGGCCCATCGACAAATGCACAGCTCAAACGCGCAGAGATAAATAATGATGGCGTTCAAGAGAGTCCATCACGGATAGCTAAATTACCTGGTACCTCACCGCTTGTCATATAGTAGGATAAAATAATCGTATTTCCCATTACTACGAGTGCTCAGTGGAAATATATATAACATGTAGAGTAAAAAGAGATGCAACAAGTGTACAACCTCTTTGGCGAAGCCATGTCGATCTCAGCGTGATTGGGTTGGCCGGTGAGGATGCTCCGGCTGACTTGGCTGTCGGAAGAGCGGAAGAAGATCTTAGGCGTCTAGAGATGGAGCCCGAGGTATTGCTCCACTGTGATGGAGGGTTTCGTCGTTGGAGCAGCTCTGGTGAGTTGTACGATGCCGAGGCTGAAGCAGGACAAGAGAGACAATGAACAATGTTAACCTGAGTGGAATTCTAATAGCATCTCCAATACATGACGTAAAATACATAAACACAAAGTGCTAGATGTAAAATACATCAGCCGCTCTTCTCCGAACTTAACTGTCGAAACTAAATTTTGCTATCGAAACTGAATTTTGCTGTTGAAACTGGACGCACTAGCAAGGTGAGGCTACACGTCGGTTGACTGACTTATTCATCTCTGGTCAGTCGATTTCACAGCCGTTGGATACGAAATGAAGGGCATGCGGTTCATCTTCAACCTCCATCCCCCT
Organism: Triticum monococcum; assembly: GCA_034509565.1. NCBI lineage: Eukaryota > Viridiplantae > Streptophyta > Magnoliopsida > Poales > Poaceae > Triticum > Triticum monococcum. Next base: position 141,084,458 of record CM067841.1, on the reverse strand, counting down.
AAGCCGGCCAAACAGCAGCCCCCCGCCGCCCGCGGCCGGCGGTGCACCGCCCCACCCGCCCCGAAAACACACCCCACCGCTGGTCCGCCGCCGCCCCAGCCATCCCTCTAGGCCCCCCCGTGCCGAGCTTTTTCTCCGGCGATCCCCACACCACCGCCCCGCCACCGCCGGCGACCACCACCCCCATCATGAACCCTAAGATAGATAGTGGGGTACCTCTCCGACGAGCCCCCCTCCCCGCTGCGGCTGGTTCTTCCTTCACCCCGGCGTCATCGGAGTGAAGTGTAGCTAAATAGGAGCAGCATTGCAAGCAAGAGCAAGAGCGAGAGCAGCAGCGCTAGCAAGAGCAATAGCAAGAGCAGACCAGGCAGGGGACCGAGAGCAAGAGCAGAGCAGGAGCACGATTGAGAGCTAAAGCAGCAGTAGGTCCTACTGATGTGGACGTCGCCGCCGAGGGAGCGACGCCGTGGAGGAAGTGGCCAGCGACGCCGCCGTGGATGGAGGCGTGCCGTGTCGGCTCGGGACCGAGCACCGGCAACACCGTGAGATCGAATCAAGAAGAAAATGCGGCGATTAGTGTACAACCTCTTTGGTGGCGCCGATTAGGACGCAGCTTCATCCGAGGAAACGGTGATGATGATGCTCTTCCGGTGGTGTAGGTGAAGATGGCGGTGTGGGAATGGAGGTGGCGCAGAAGACGAGGGAAACGTCGGGGCAGCTCCTTGGAGGTGGAGGACGGTGTGGCTGAACCGGTGGGACGATGAGATCGACGATGGATCCTCATCTGGTACGGTGGATGAGGGACGTCGAGGTGTTGCTGTGGACGACATCGTCGGGGAAGAGGCTCCGGCTGGGTGGCGGACGGAGCAGGGTGTGGGGTTTCGTCGCGGGTTTTCACGGCCTCGGTGTACGAATGGGTGGGCGGATAGGATGGCAGTGGGGAACCATGGCTTAGAGACGCGCTTGTCCGAAATGTGGGGTAGTTTATGAAAGTACCCCCACCGATTTGAGGCAGTTCTTTTGGTTCAGGGGTACCACGGGCATTTCGCGTGTCGGGATTTCACAGGAGGTGGGAGTTTTCACACGCATTGTAATTTCGGAATAGCAAGGTGCGGGTTGAGATGGAGGGAGTTGTCGGAGCACAACAAGACAAAGATATATCTTAAATATTTCGGGCTAACAAGGCGCGGGTTGAAGAGGCGGGAGTTTGCCAGCACGATAGACAGAGACGCTACTTGAATTTTCGGCATAACAAGGCACGGCTTGAAATTTCGGAAGAACAAGCTTAACATGTACCCAAAAAAAGACAATTTGCACCTCAACACGCACAACACACACACAAACACCATTTAGACTAGAGTAAGGTACACGTGCATTGCACGCATGAGATTTGGCAACCAAATTATGAATAAATACCACATTATATCATGCAAGATTTGAGTCATATATGCATGATGTAGATGTTCGTTTAATTCTTATAGTTCATTTCATTCAAAATCATCTAGTTTTTATAAGAAATCTAATCTATTTTAAGATTCATGGAATTGTGTGTCGTAAGACATAAAGTAAAAAACAAATAATGGCAAATCATGTAGAAAAACATTTGGGCAATTATGATACGGAAGATTCTAGAACAAATAAGAAGTGCTTGTGTTTTGATGTTTGTGCATTATGCTTAAGTTCAACCATGGAGTCTTCTAGATTATACATGTGGCGAAATCTGGTGGAATCTAGATGATATCCAACGGCCAGTAGTGCTCAAATTTGCCATCTTTGGAGCATTGGATTCGCCTCATCCAACGACCATCTTTCAAAGTTAAAGTTACCCGCACACAATATAAAAAATATATAATATATAATATATATAGGGGTATTGTTGGGGATATTACTATCTATTGAGACCCGCCCAGGAGGGGCCGGGTCAGCTTCAATGGCGGGTTACGTAAGAAGTTCAGTAAACATACAAGTTTGTAATTTATTAAGTATTATAGAAGGCCCAAAGGCCTGGGGCCAGCTTGAGGCCTGATATTGTAAACCGCCACATGTAAGGAAATACTTGTACAGAAAGACATGTAAAGAAAGTCACGGAGACGGACATGATTATGAGCCGTCCGGGACTCTGTAGACCACCTGGCGTCAACCCGTGTATATAAGGGGACGACCCGGTGGCGGTTTGGGGAAAGAAACAACCAAGTCGATAACCAAGCCGGCGAATTGAGCCTCTTGGAAGTCAAAACCTCAGCACTACCAATCCCAACTAGACGTAGGCTTTTACCTTCATCATAAGGGGCCGAACTAGTATAAACTCTCTCATGTCCTTTGTCCCGATTAACCCCTTTAAGCTTCCTAGTGCGATGGCCCTACGACTAAGTCCTTGCTCTAGGACATCTGCCGTGTCAACTCCACGACAGTTGGCGCCCACCGTGGGGCCAGCGCACGGTGGATTTGAGTTCTTGAAGGGAAACTTCGAAGGGCTTAAGGGATACACTGTGGGCCGGATGACCAAGAGTCAGCACGGCAAGCTCTACATCGACGACGAAGGCCAGGGCCCCGAGGCCGGCTCAATCGATTACGTGTACCAGGTCCCCTTCGGCAGATTTCACGTCTTCATTGGCTGGATCGGCGAGTCAGAGCCTGAGCCGGATGTCCACACCGACCTCATCGAAATGGCTCAGCGTGTCGGGTCCACCCGTGTTCAATCTGTCATGAAGCATGCCTTCATAGGCTGCATCCTTGGCGGTGAATACTCCGAAGGATCAATGGAAGGCGGGGAGACGACCATCTGCTCTGATACATCATCATCAACAGGGGAGACGGACTCGTTGTACCAACTACAAGACGGCTTGCTCGGGGGCTGTTTCGATGGCAGCAGTATTCCGGACCCCCTTGAGCCGCCAAATTGGGCTGCAGTTTTCATGACAGGGATGCAGCCCAGGCAGAACTCCACCGCAGCAACAGCAGGAGCCACCGGTTCGGCAGCTGCCGGGTCAGGAGACCCCGCGCGCCCCCGGCTCAGGTTCTCATGGACCTCATGGATAAACTGACGACTCTATTAACCGCTGCGGTAGAGCCGGCGGATAAAGCCCAGTATGACGCAGAAGTGGAACGCGTACGAGAGGAGATGGTGCAAGCTAAGGAAAATTTGGCCGCGGAGCAAACCCGAATGGTAGCACAACGAGAAACTTTGGATGCTCGTGCTCAACAGCTTCAAGCAGAAACCTTCCAGCTCTCCGTGGATCTTAATTCATCAAACGAAGTCATGATGAGGAGGCGTCAGAAAACTCAGTCGCGTCTGCCTCTAACACTGGATCTGAGGAATCTGTTCCATACACCTAGAGCTGGAGGGGGCAACCCGCTGGAGGCAAACCGGGTCGAGACGCCCGGTGCACCAGTTCAGGCACGCACCATGGAGCGGCCGCGCATGAATACAGCTCCTCCTCGTTATATATCAACACCACCGGGACACTTTTCCAACCCCATGGAGAACCTCATTGCAGCATCGGCTCGATTGGCAGCTCTCCCGATGGAAGGCGACTCGGCAGCAGCAATTGAAACCCGGAGGGTAAGAGAACTACTTCAGACAGCTTTGGCCCAGCAGGATGCATACTCCTACAGTCGAGACAGGATTCACTCAACTCCTCCCAAGCTGGAGCCCGAGTTATAGTAGGCACATGGAATCTACAGAAATGTCAAGTAATGCCCAACGTCACAGCCGGCCATATAGGTATGAGCCGGTGCGGGCTGGAGCTCTTAACTTGGCGGATCAGGAGAGGATTCATCAAGAGGCAGAACGGGCGGCTTAGATAGCAGCAGAGCAGGCGGCTCACCGAGCCTTTCTGGCTTATCCAGCAACCTCGGTTGAGGCATGAGTGGCTACAAGAACCGGAGGCATACCTTGCCTGGTCCCAGCCATACGCAATGAGCGGTTGCCCAAGGATTTCAAGGGACCTCGTAAGGTGCCTAAATACACGGCTGACTTATAGCTAGGGGCTTGGATTGAGAGTTATGAGATGGCTATGGAGCTGTTGGAGGTTAGTGATGCTGCAATGGCCAAATATTTTACCATGATGTTGGATGGAACGGCTTGGACCTGGTTGAAAGAATTACCACCCAATTCCATCGGCTCATGGGCAAAGTTGAAGGCATGGTTCATCCAGAACTTTAAAGACACGTGTAAGCAGCCAATGTCGATTGTGGATCTGACCAATTGCAAACAAGAGGATGGAGAATCTACAACCCATTGGGTGCGCCAGGTCAAGGAAATAATACATTCATCTGATAAGATGGATGCCAGCTCAGCAGTTTTGATGTTGGAGAAGAATTGCCGTTTTGAACCTCTGAAGCAGAAGTTGGGGCGCCTTAAATGTGACTGTAATGACATGGGAACTTTGATGGCGGCTCTTGTTAAGTATGCCGACTCCGATACCACCAAAGACCCGGCACCTGATGAAGAAAAATCAACGAAGGCAAAGAAGAATGGCAATGGTAAGGATCACCAGCATAACCCGGCAAATCAAGGATGTAATAAGCATAAGGCCGATGAGTTTTTTGCTAATACCAATGCTCAGGGTGGTAATCAGCGGCGCAAGGGCAGACAACCCCCTCGATCGGGCGGGTCGGGCCCCACCCTTGAGCAGTTATTGAATGAACCTTGTCCAAAGCACGGCACCCGGGAGAAGCCAGCCACCCACCTATGGAAGGATTGCACGATCATGAAGGCGTTTAAAAATTGAAACACATTTGATGGGGGTCACGGCCTAGGTGGTGGCTCAAGTGGAGGCGGCTTTCAGGGCCCAAGCGCCGGTTCAAGCGGAGGAGGTTTTCATGGTCAGGGACATCCCGGTCACCAGGGAGGTTATGATCAGGAACACAACCAAGGGAATCAACAGCAGCAATAATCCGGCTATCAGAGCAACCCGAAGCAGTTGAGTAGCGGACATTATCATGTCTTTACTACTAGTTTATGTAAGAGAGACCAGAAACTCCACAAGAGGGCCGTCAATGCCGTTGAACCGGCAATCCCACGTTATCTACGTTGGTCGGAGCAGCCTATTGTGTGGAGTAGAGAGGATCACCCGCCCCGGGTTGATAATCCGGGTCACTTGGCTTTGGTAGTGGCACCTCAGGTTGGTGGGTACAAGTTTACTAAGGTACTCATGGATGGAGGCGGCAGCATCAACATCCTTTACTATGAGACGTTCCGCCGGATGGGATTGACGGATAAAAATCTTGAACAATCCAACACTATTTTTCATGGCGTAGTACCCGGTAAGTCGGCATACCCAGTTGGTAAGATCGAGCTGGAGGTAGCCTTTGGGGATGAGTATGACTCTAGGGCAGAAAAATTAACCTTTGAAGTGGTTAAGATCAAAAGCCCATATCATGCTCTGTTTGGGTGACCGGCTTATGCCAAGTTCATGGCTCGGCCGTGTTACGTGTATTTGCAGCTTAAGATGCCGGGTCACAAGGGCACCATTACAGTCCATGGGAGCCGAAAGATCGCCTTAGAATGTGAAGAGGGGAATGCTGCTTATGCTGAATCTGTTTGTGCAATAGAGGAGTTGAAATTCTACAAGGATCTTGTTGACCCGGCAGACTTGACGTCATTAAAGAAACCAACAACAGAGCATGAGCCGGAGTTAAAGTTCAAATCGGCTGATGACACTAAGAGGGTTGACTTTGTGCCTAGAGAATCATCCAAACAATTCATCAGTGCAAACTTGGATCCGAAATAGGAAAACGCGCTCATCGAGTTCATCCATGAGAACCGGGACATCTTTGCATGGAAACCTTCAGACATGTCGCGTGTCCCGAGGGAACTCGCTGAGCACACTCTTAATATCGATCCAAAGTTCAAAGCTGTCAGACAGTTTCTTCGCCGGTTAAATGAAGAATGGCGCAAGGCCATTGGAGAAGAGGTGGCCCGGCTCTTGGCGGCCGGGTTCATTGTAGAGGTCTTCCACCCAGAATGGTTAGCTAACCCGGTGCTCGTGCTCAAAAAGAATGGCACCTGGCGTATGTGTGTGGATTACACAGATTTCAACAAAGCATATCCGGCTGATCCTTTTGCTCTTCCCCATATTGATCAGATCATTGATGCTACGGCGGGTTGTGCATGGTTGAGTTTCTTAGATGCTTACTCCGGGTATCATCATATTAAGATGGCAGTCAAGGATCAAGAGAAAACAACGTTTATAACTCCTTTTGGGACTTTCTGCTATGTTTCTATGCCTTTTGGGCTCAAGAGTGCTCAGGCGACTTACCAATGGTGTGTGCAGAATTGTCTTCATGATCAAATTGGATGCAATGTTCATGCCTATGTGGATGATATAGTGGTGAAGTCCAGGGAAGAGGAAACCTTGGTCGCAGAATTGAAAGAGACTTTTGATAATCTTCGGATTACAAGATGATTCTTAACCCAGTCAAGTGTGTTTTTGGAGTGCCCGCCGGCAAGCTTTTGGGTTTTCTGGTGTCTAACCTAGGTATTGAAGCTAACCTGGAGAAGATCAAGGCAATTACATCCCTGGCTAAACCAACCTACGTCAATGATGTTCAACGATTGGCGGGTCGTGTGGCTGCTTTGAGCCGGTTCATAAGCCGGTGAGGCGAAAAGGCTATGCCTCTGTATCAGTTGATGAAGAAAACAGATGTGTTTGTTTGGAGCGATGCTGCAAACACCGCTTTTGAGGATCTGAAGGCACAACTGGCTAAACCTCCAGTCCTAACCGCTCCAATTGAGAAAGAGCCGCTATTATTATACGTAGCTGCCAACTCACGGGCTGTTAGTGTGGCTATGGTGGTAGAGCGCAAGGAAGCTGGCAAAGAGCATCCGGTTCAGCAGCCGGTTTATTATGTCAGTGAAGTGATAATTGAGTCTAAGCAATGATATCCACATTCGCAGAAGCTTGTTTATGGGGTGTTCATGGCAAGCCGGAAGCTTAAGCATTACTTTCAGGGACATCCAATCACTATGGTTAGCTCTGCTCCTTTGGGAGACATTATTCAATACGGAGAAGCTACAGGGCGAGTGGCCAAGTGGGCAATTGAGCTTGGGTCTCATGGGCTGAAGTATGTTCCACACACTTCGATTAAGTCTCAAGCCCTGGTTGACTTCATCAATGACTGGACAGAGATGCAGATGCCAGAAGAAAAGCCGGACAACACACATTGGACTATTCATTTTGATGGGTCCAGGCAATTGGAGGGCTCGGGGGCTGGAGTTGTATTAACTTCCCCACGAGGTGATAAATTTTGTTATGTGTTACGATTGATGTTTGCATGCACTAACAACGCAGCAGAGTATGAAGCATTGCTCCATGGTCTTCGAGTGGCAAAGGAGATGAGCTTGAGCCGGGTCAGATGTCTTGGTGATTCAGATCTAGTGGCTCAGCAGGTGTCTGGCAATTGGGATTCCAAAGACCCTCTCATGGCAGCTTATCGCTGAGAGGTCGATGCTATTGCAGGGTATTTTAAAGGTTATCAGGTGGAACACATTGACTGTCAAAAGAACGAAGCAGCTGATGCTTTGACCCATCTGGGGTCTCAACGTAAGCCAGTACCACCCAACACCTTTTTAGATGTTTTGCATAACCCCTCTGTCAAGTTGCCCACATAAGAAGATTTAGCTGTTCCTGACCGAGAGGCGCAGTTGGTGGCGGCTCTTCATGTCATCCCAGATTGGACGGTGCCGTTCTTGGCTTACATGACCCGGGGAGAATTGCCAGCGGATGAGACTCTGGCTCGACAGATAACCTGGCTATCTAAGTCCATGGCGATTTCGGATGGAGAGTTATGTCACCGCAGTGTTTCCGGAGCGTTTCAATGGTGTGTTACCCCCGAAGAAGGTCAAGAAATCCTTCGTGAGATTCATGAAGGCGATTGTGGTCATCACGCCGGGTCAAAATCTTTAGTGTCCAAGGCATTTCGTCACGGTTTTTACTGGTTGACGGCTCACGCTGATGCAGAAGATTTGGTCAGTAGATGTGATGGGTGTTAGAAATTTGCACCACGAGCGCATGTGCCGGCTCAAGAGCTCCGGATGATTCCAATCACTTGGCTGTTTGCAGTCTGGGGGCTTGACATGGTGGGACCTTTCAAAAGGTCTAAGGACAAGAAGACACATCTCCTGGTGGCTGTTGATAAGTTTACTAAATGGGTTGAGGCGGAGCCAGTGAGTAAGTGTGATGCAGCCACGGCGGTTCAGTTCATGAAGAAAATAATCTTCCGTTTCGGTTTTCCACACAGTATTATCACACACAATGGCACTAATCTGTCCCAAGGGGCTATGGAAGAGTTTTGTCAGCGAGAGCACATCCGGCTTGATGTTTCTTTTGTAGCTCATCCTCAATCCAATGGTCAAGCTGAGAGAGCCAATCAGGAAATTCTGAAAGGGCTAAAACCCAGCTTATGGTTCCTTTAAAGCGAACGCCGGGTTGTTGGGTAGAGGAGTTGCCTTCAGTGTTATGGAGCATCAATACTACACCCAACAGGTCTACGGGTTACACACCCTTCTTCATGGTTTATGGGGTAGAAGCAGTACTACCCAGTGACATCCGTCATGACTCGCCCCGCGTGGCGGCTTATGTTGAAGCTAACAATGAAAAAGCCAGACAGGATGCGCTTGACTTGTTGGATGAAGAAAGAGACTTAGCAGCAGCACGGTCAGCAATCTATCAACATGACCTGCGTCGTTATCACAGCCGTCGGGTTAAGACCAGGACTTTTCAGGAAGGCGACTTGGTGCTCCGGCTCATCCAAGATCTTTCATATGCACACAAGCTATCCCCACCTTGGGAAGGACCCTTTGTGGTCAGTAAAAATTTAAACAACGGGTCTTACTACCTCATTGACGTTCGAGAGCACGCAGACTCACGTAAGTCGGAAGAGGAGACCCGCCGACCGTGGAACATTGCTCAACTTCGGTCGTACTATACTTGAGCCACCAGCTCTCGTCATGTACATATGTTCATGTTATATATACGATAATAAGCAATAAAGTAATACCATCGGTCTCTTTTTCTTTTCAAAGATTATGCATCTTCTTTATTCTTTATTCATAAATGACTATTAAGGAGCTGATCATATCTGAATCAAGTCTAACCTTTTTTAGTTCGGCTTATGATCGTATTCAAATCTAGCTGTAAATCTCATGGTTACTTGGGGGCTTCCTGTTCAAACATAGGTCATATTCGAACCAAAGAGAACATAGCTGTCGTAACCCTCTTGATCGGCTCAAAGCCAAACTCACTTGGGGGCTTCTTGATCGTATCCGAATCATAGCTTAACCCCCTTTGAGCCGACTTGGATCGTATTCGAATCAGGGTCGTTAAAAACCTCTCAAGGTCATTTGGGGGCTTCCTGTTCAAACATAGGTCGTATTCGAACCAAAGAGAACATAGCTGTCGGTACCTTCTTGATCGGCGCAACGCCAAAGCCACTGGGGGCTATATGGTCGTATTCGAACCTTAGTTTAACCCCTTTGTTCCGGTTTACTGATCATATTCGAATCAAAAACCCCCGATCTTTAAATACAGAGTTAAAATTATGTTTGTTATCTGCTGCTTGCCTTTGAGTTTTTGGTGTTTCAATATTACAAATGAGATGGCCTGATTTTCTTCGCCGGCTCAATTATTGAACAACACAGCCGCCCGAGTTATCCAAGCCGGTGGTCTAAGGATCCAAAGGTTATTTGAATAGGTGATCTAAGGATCAACAAGGTATGGTTTTTACTTATATGCGCCTATCGGCTGCGTTAACTTCAAAGTTGGTATTAAACCTTATCCTTTATTTATATCTGTCTCTGTTTTTGAGGTAGAAATATGAGCTGTAAATTAGGTGTTTTAAAGCCCAGTTGGTTCTAACCCGCCTTGCCAGGTTTTTTCCTTGTGTTCACAAGAACAGAGTTCAAACGTTGCAGAGACAAGTATTAAACTATGCATAAGAAAGTATTAACATTGGCATCGGAAGAACATATTCACATAGATGTGTTTTATGCGCGATGGCATAAGTAAACAGGCGGTGTTTTAAACAGCTAAGCTATTACAAGACTTTAATAAGCCCGTGAGGATAATCATTGTCCTTCCCTCGCCGGTTCACCATCTTGAGTCTGTTGGAAGTCGGATTTTGACCAGTCAAAGCCGTTCATGGCGACAAATTCAGCTTCGTCGTCAATAAGGCCGACCGGGTCAATTTCCAGGGCAAATGTATCTTCTTCTCTCACAGGTGGGATCAGATCGGCAACTTTGTATGAAGGGGTGGCCATCTTCTTATTTGCACTATCAAAACCCGGCTGGTATTTGTCCATGTTGGTGTCATCTCCAAGGCTGGTTGCCTAAGGCCGTACTTCACGGACGCAGGCTATAAAGTCATCTTGATCAAAAGGAGACCCGTCCTCCTTCACGGTAGGGTAGCCCCTTGCGACGTCCGCCGGGTCTAGGTCTGGCACCCAAGCTTTGGAGCGGCTCAGGGCAAACAGTGCACCGGCTCGCGCACAGGAGCGTTTTACCTCTTGGAATCTAGCAGGCAGGATGGATAGCTTCTTCAGGACATCGCTAAGTCAGTTGGATCCTTGATTTATCGGAGATATAGAGGCCAGAGCCTGTTGTATACCAATGTATAATTGTTGAACCAAGGTGTATACTGCCTTCAGTTTAATCAACGGGTCTTGGTTCAGATTTTTGCTTCGCGGACCTGTATATATTTAACAGAGTCAGTTGGCGGATCATACTCCGGTTTGACAAACAATTATAATCAAGATCAATTCAGACGGCTTACCAAAAATTGCAGTAACCATCTGAGATACCCGGCCCTTCAAATTTTTCAGCTCTGTTGAAATTTCTATCAGAGCTATTTCGGCTGTCTCAGCTCGGTGGGTCAGGAGTGTTTTCTCATTCTCCCAAGTTTTCTCTTTGGTAGCAAGGTTGGTCTTCAAAGTCTACGTTTTAGAAAGGCTCATTTGCAATTTGGAGGTGGAAGATTTGATTTCTGACTCCTGGCTTGCTAGCCAGGTCTTTGCGTCAGTCAATTGGGAGTTCAATTCAGATAATGCATCCTGTGAAACATTCACATAAGTCAAGATTTGGTTTTAAATTCCAATATACATATTCAAAATTCAAAGTCCCAAGTACTTTACAAAGTAACATCACTTGGCACTTGGGGGCTAATGTATGCCAAACCAAATTTTTGTGACTCTACCAGCATATTAGAAGTCCCAAGTCCTTTACAAAGTAACAACACTTGGCTCTTGGGGGCTAATGTACATAGTCCAGCAAGGTTATCAAAGATAAACCGAAATGTTAAGTATTTCACGGATGGTGTTCAATTCTGAAGTACCGATTCATTAATGATTAAATAAACCTATGTTTGAAGTCTTGTTCTACCAATATTAGGCAAAGATTCAGACGTAAAGGTATCAGTCTATATTGTAAGTCTACATGTTATTCTGTTTCTCTCATAATCTACAGACTTGGGGTCTGAAGGAATATTGGTAAACCGGAAACTAGATACCTCATACTTTAATTGAAGATGCTTGACCATCTCAATCTCAGAATCACGACTGGAGTGTACATGACTGAGATAGCCAGATAAGATATCACTGGCATTAAGACGGTCATAGTTGGCAACATCAAGACGAACCTTCCGCCTCTTCAAAGCTTCTTGCTTAGTTGTACACTGTGCCAATACCGTCGGGTTCCGCGGCCCAACATAGCGGCTCCCAGTAATTTGAACATCTTGAACACGGGGAGACGGTGGGCCGGTTGAGCTCGATGGACGAGCTGCAGAAGGGTTAATAGTGTTCTTGGCAAGGGATGGCTCTAGAGGATTTGCTTAATGAACAATAGGCGGGTATTCTGGGGCGACAGTCAATGGAGAATGTGGCCTAGCCGGGTCAGATGCCAGTACTGGCGGATCTTCCACTAGTTTTGTTGCCTTTGCTTTCTTGGACTTAGCTTGACCACTAAAGAAAAATATTGCAGGACAATCAGCATTAAGATAACAATTGATCAAACTCGGAAGAAAAGAGGATTTTTAGTTACCCAGGAGCAGTCTTGAAAGCCGGAAATTGTGTTTGTGATGAGTCGCCCGAGGAACGAGACACCTCCTGAAAAGGTGAATGAAAGGAGTTAAAGGAAATACAAGGAGTAGGATTCATAAAAACAAAGGTAAGGACAGTAATAAGTAAATCTCGTTCAGACGTTTCCGAGGGGTTTGTTCAGGGACGACAGCTGGCTCATCTTCAATTTCAACTTCACGATGGCTTTCATGCTGCTGCTTTTTCAAATGAAAGTTGGGATCCAAGTAAGCTAAGGGGTTAGAAAACCTTACTTTACGGATCACTCGTCGAACTTTGTGTCTTGGTAAGGGCTCTGAGTCGTAGGAAATGATAGTTACCTCTGCTTCCCCGGCTTGGCTAGCCCAGTGTCATCCGGGTAAGGATCAGTATCAATAAGATTGTTAAAATTGGCCAAGGGAATCAAGGGCTACCTCCGAATCAGACGAGTCATCAAGATTCATTAAATCCTCAGCAGTAGTTTTCTTCTTCTTCTTTGATTTCCGCGTTGCCTTCTTGGTGTTCATAGCGGCGGCTTTCGCCTTCTTGGCAGCTTCGTGGTCATATTTCGCCTTCCAGAAGTCAGAACTGGCCTTTAAAGACAAGAAGAAAGATCAGTATTAAGTACTAATAGCTGGGCAAAACACGAAGAAAAAGAGATCAGAATGTACTCACTTCTGGCGCCGGATTAATCTTGCAGAAGGGACTCAACCCAACAATACTGCAATCCTCGTACTTCCCATTTACCAAAAGGGTTGACATCGAAACAATATCTTCTTCGGTGAGATCAACTGAGCTATGACGAAGAGAGTTGTCCGGGCTTCCGTCATATTCATACATCAGTTTGGATCGACGGCCTAATGGAATAACCTGCCATGAGATCCAGCAGTGGGTCAGATCTACTCCAGTTAAACCATTGCCCAACAAAGCATTGATTCTTCTGATGGAGGGAAGTAGCCTCTTGCGTTCAGCAATGGTGAGCTTATCCGGAAGGGTGAACTTGGAGTCAAGACAACCGGGGCGGGAACCCGACAAAGGCTTCTCATTTGCTGGAGAAATATCCTGATAATAAAACCAAGATTGGTTCCAATCTTTTGGGTGACTTGGTAAGACGATAAGAGGGAAAAAAGCACCCTGGCGGCGGTGAATTGAGATGCCTCCAAGTTCTAAGCTAGGACCATTGGTGCATTCGTTCTGCCGGTTTAGGTAAAAGTACTCCCTAAACAGCTCTACGATGGGCTCTTGCTGAAGATACACCTCACAGAGTACTTGGAAGTTGCAAATGTTGGAAATGGAATTGGATCCAAGGTCCTGAGGGTGGAGTTTGAAAAAATGAAGGACCTCTTTGAAGAATTTTGAACCGGGCAGTGAGAAGCCACGATTCATGTGATCAGTGAAGACAATCACTTCTCTGTCTTTTGGATTGGAGCGTTCTTCCTCCTGGTCAGGAGCACGATAAGACATGACATTCTTCGAAGGCAGAAACCCTATGATGAAGAATTCTTTTAACCATTCCTCAGTTATGGACGAAGGGACCCAGTTACAGACGGTGGGTGTCTTTGACGGCATGATGTGCAGAGAACTGAAAAATAGATAACAACATGCCGACTCAGCTTATGGTTAGTCATAAAACAAGTAATGGCAGTTTAACTAAGGGCTAATGGCATATAAGGGAATGAGAGCCAGTGCGATAAGCCGCCATGACTATAGATTCTTTCAGAAAGTGGATTCAGCTAAGTGTTGGGACAAACAAGTTTCTCAAAATTATTGATATTATTTCATATCAGAAGGCTGTTTCAAAAAGGAAAATATTATAGACCTAAAAACCTAGTACAGATGAGTTCGACGATTATAAAGAAACATCTATACAGGTAAACGGCATCTACTGATATCAAAAATGAATGCCAAACAGCTACCGCGTGAGTTATATCTCTTCAAAAGAAGTTGCGGAAAAGATCTATAGATGATCCATGGTGAACAGGTGAAGAACACTGAAGAACTTGCAAGCCTAGAACAGATCTGGGTGTGTGAGGGAAGAAAACTTATGAGATGCAGGTCTGCCATGAAGAGTCGCCACGTCCTCTGGTCGGACTCAGGGTAATGCAGCGGCCACTTGACGATGACGATGAGAGTTGCGGCGGCGGCGGAGCTCGAGCAGCGATGGAGGTTGCGAGAGGAGGAAGATGAGGAAGAAAGGAGGATGGGAAGGACCGACTGCGTGCTTATTTATAAGGGCAGATGCGAATAGGCGGGCGCGAAAATCAAGGAGACCCAATAATAATTATCCAACTGAATAGACGCCTCGATTCTCGGAAGGCATTAGAAATGAAAGATCCGTTGTAAAATGACGTCATGAAGGTTTTTTGTGTTTTCAAAAGATGACGTCACGGCGGGTTACAGAAGTTTTCAGACGGAGGATGGATTCTGACTAAGTATTGAAGATTGACAAAGAACAAAGTTCAAAGTCAACCTGGGGCCTAATGTTGGGGATATTACTATCAGTTGAGACCCGCCCAGGAGGGGCCGGGTCAGCTTCAATGGCGGGTTACGCAAGAAGTTCAGTAAACATCCGAGTTTGTAATTTATTAAGTCTTATAGAAGGCCCAAACGCCTGGGGCCGGCTTGAGGCCCGATATTCTAAACCGCCACATGTAAGGAAATACTTGTACAGAAAGGCATGTAAAGAAAGTCACCGAGCTGGACACGATTATGAGCCGGTCGGGACTCTGTAGACCACCTGGCACCAACCCGTGTATATAAGGGGACGACCCGGTGGCGGTTTGGGGCAAGAAACAACCAAGTAGATAACCAAGCCGGCGAATTGAGCCTCTTGGAAGTCGAAATCTCAGCAATACCAATCCCAACTAGACGTAGGTTTTACCTTCATCGTAAGGGGCCAAACTAGTATAAACTCTCTCGTGTCCTTTGTCCCGATTAACCCCTTTAAGCTTCCTAGTGCGATGGCCCTACGACTAAGTCCTTGCTCTAGGACATCTGCCGTGTCAACTCCACGACAGGTATAGATATAGATATGTGATGCAAAAGCCGCCCATCATCTCCAATTAGAATAGTGTGTCCATGCACGGATGTGACGTGGCCAAATGATGTCTGTCATCGGTATCTAAAATTCAAATCAGTCTGACCTTGTTCATTGTGTATACATTACAACATGCTTGTTTCCAAACCACACCGCGCAGATCTCCGTTATATTCATGCATGCATGGGTTTCAAACATCAGGATCTCTTATTCAAATATTTGAATTCAACTTTACATTGATTGTGACCTCACCTATTCAGCTATTCTTTTACACCCACATAGTAGTCTTCTCTTTATAATTGTACCACTAACCTTCTCTCGTGCATGCATGCACACACACTACCAGTCGGCATTATCCATCGCATGCATGCAATCTTTTTCTTCAGGTCGGTCTCCCATGAAGGCACACACCAACACACATCCCCCTCTCCATCATATCGGGCATTCTTTATCTCTCACGCGTGCATGCGCAACGATCGATTTTCCTCTATGTATGTGTGTATATAGATAGGTCTTTCATAGTTTTCCACACAAACCGATCAATTGATATATCCAGTGAGGTCTCACCCTCTTTCCCACGTCCACATCGATCAATCTATACCTCTCTACATAGGATTAACATATATAGCTAGTACACCCACATTAATTATGTATCCAATGTCCCCCTCTCATCATCCATGCCTTCAGCTTCATCTCTCAGACGCGTGCACAACGGCGAACACATGGGCAGTAAGGGCCCTGCCCCCTCCCCCCTAACATCACTATATATCAAGGCTAATATGAATGTGATCATTAGACAATTGTTGCTAAAAATGGTTTAAGTTCATGAATTGACCCTCCTCGTAAAGGATTAGCAATGCTTGGCCCCCTAGCTCATTTATTTTTCATGGCTCCGCCACTGCGCGCATCAGCGCACGTGTTCGCCCTCTCTCTCTAAATATCGATCTCGCACTTGTGCATTCCTTCATAGTCTCCCTCCACCCTGCCCCTCGCACCATGTTCTAGCCCCCACCGGATTTTGCCACATGTACAATCTAGAAGACTCCATGGTTGAACTTAAGCATAATGCACAAACCTCAAAACAACAGTGGTTCTCTTTTGTTCTAGAATCTTCCGTATCATAACTGCCCAAACTTTTTTCTAGTGGAATTGCCATTATTTGTTTTTACTTTATGCTTTACAATGCATTACCTTTACTGACGAGCCGAATGCCCTGATTTGGCAGCTGGACAATAAGGGGAAGTATTCCACCAGCTCCCTCTATCATGTTATCAACTTTAGAGGGGTTCAACCCGTGTTTATCCCTGTTGTCTGGAAATTGAGAGTCCCCCCTAAAATTCATGTATTTCTCTGGCTTCTCTCCAAAAACAAATTGATGACTAGGGATAACCTTAGGAAGAGACACATCATCAAACCCCTTGATTGTGTTTACTGCTTGGAACAAGAGTCTTTTTCTCACCTATTTTTTGAATGTATAGTTGCTAAACATCTCTGGGCCCACATTGAGGAATATTTCTCTAGTCAGTTTGGCTCATCCTTCGAATCTGTCGCCAGATTCTAGATTGCTACCAAAAAGTGCTGAGTTCTAAACACTGTTAGCTCAGCTGTCCTTTGGTGCCTCTGGAAATATAGAAATGTTATGATTTTCAGTAACACCTCCTGGATTTCCATTCCGCAGGTCTTGAGGTTGATCAGGAACATGGTGAGGAGCTGGGAGATTCTCTCCTCCCGATAGGACAAGGACAAGTTGATGAGCTTCATGGAAACCCTAACAAGATCCCTCCAGAAACCGTTGGCGATCACTTGTGGGTGAACAAGGCTCGACCTGCTCTGGGGCTAGACCCGTGGGCTCGTCTCATGATCTCTGATGAAGATGATGGGCACCTGGCGCTGAAAAAGAGGGACATCCACCATGCTACGCCTTCCAGCACGGTGTCTCCGCTTGCTTACTGGTCGTCGCAGGCTGACACGGCCCCTCGGCTGAAGACCATGAAGGCTTCGCTAGACCCTCATTGTGTCATTTGAGTGCTCTATCCGCTCTGCCTTTGGCACGGCTCGGGTGATTTGTGTTATTCAGAGAACTTGTTCATCCACCCCCCTAGTTTGTAGATTTTCTACCTTTGCTTTCGAACTGCTGTTTGAGCTGCTGTATCAGAATATGTTGTGGTTTCGTTCTCAGCAATGGAACCGGGGAGATGCTCCCTGTTTTTCTAAAAAATATTTTATATGTTATTATATAAAGCTTGGTAAGACTGTAAATTTAAGGACAAATGTAATAAGATCACTTATTATTTCAATATATTTATAACAAAATGCTTAGCCCCTTTTTATTTTTTGATAACATTGCTGGCCCAACCCAACATTATAATTAGAATCAGCCCAGCAAAATCGTGTATTTCGAGAAAGTGCAAATGGGCTGTAATTTTTTAGGAAATAAAATAAACGGGCTGCATGGACGCTACATTATTTGTTCACCCAGCCCAGCTAATGGCTGTAATTCAAAAAAGAAAGATCAAATTGACTGTAAATTCTACCGCGCAAAAAAAGACTGTAAATTCTGAAAAATGGGTTGAATACGTGCCACATTTTGGGAGGCTGAAATGTGGGCCAATAGGTCAAAGCCAATACAAGTCATTGTCAATTTAGTCAACAAATGATTCTGACATGTTAGCCGTCGGATTTACATCCAACGACCGACATCCATCTTCAAATCTCATCTTCTTCCTCCAGCGCCGCCGGGACCACCTCCCGCCTCCTGCTGCTAGCAGCTCTACTTAGCACGCTTCGCTACGAAGCGCTACTCTACCGTTGGCCAGGCCATCCCTCCACCCCTCCACACCTCCTGTTCTTCTCCACCGACTGCCGAACCACACCGCACTAGAACCAGTTAACCCTCATACACCTCTCTGTCTGCGACTCTACTCCCGCGTCTTCTCATCTCTGGATCGTTGCTGTCCGGGGCCTCGCCGTCGTCCACCACCTTGGATGCGCTCGGCGCGGCGTGGTCAACAAGGTCAACGAACGACACCATCGGAAGTAGACTGTGCGTGGAGAGGCTGACAGCTGGGTCCACGGCCGCACACAAGGAAACGCCTCCTTATTACGCGCAAAATAATGATTCCTCCAGCTGACATGTAGGACCCACCGGAAGGGCCTCTGTATTTCGTGAAATAAAGTGCCCCCCGCTGACATGTCGAACCCACCAGCTATCTTCGCACGCAAGGAAGTGCCTCCTTATTACGCACAAAAAAATGAATATTCCCCCTGCCAGCTAGAACCTAGCATAGTGGGAGGCTGACTTGTGGGCCTACCAAGTTGACGGGGATGGAGGGCTTTGTCAACTTAGTCAATATGAACGATTCTAGCTCCTATTATAGTACAATATTCATCCAACGGCCGTAGTGCTTATTCAACCTTTGGTCTTCTTGCTCCAGCCGCCCAAACTAGCGCCTGTCATGCCGCGTGCTCCTGCCTCCCGTGGCCGGCTGTGATGCCGCGGAGGCCTCACCGCCCCCTACTACTCCCACCGCTGGCCAGGCCATCCCTCGACTCACTCGCACCCCCTGTTATTCTGTGGCGACAGCAGCCTCACACCACAGCCGAACCAGTGAACCCTCCTCTTCGCGTGGGCATCCACTGCTGCGTCTTCCCCGGCTGTGAGTCGTCCCCTTCCTAGTCCTTGCCATCGTCCACCGCCCTGCTGCTCTCGGCGCGGCGTGGTCAACGTGGTCAACGACCGACTTCCCTCGGAAGAGCATTGTACGTGGAGATGCTGATAGCTGGGTCCACGGCAGCCGCAAGGAAGTGCCTCCTTATTACGCGGAAAATAATTATTCCTCCACCTAATAGCGGGAACCCACCGGACGGGCCACCAGTATTTTGCGAAAAAATCGTTTCCCCCTGACTGCTGGGACCCACCGGACGGGCCACCGTATTTCGCGAAAAAAACGTTCACCCCGCTATCAGCTCGGACCCATCGAAAGTGCCTCCTTATTACGCACAAAAAATGAATACTCCCCCGCAGCTGGGACCCACATTGCTGGGAGACTGACTTGTGGGCCTACTAAGTTGACGGGGACGAAGGGCTTTGTCAACTTAGTCAATATGAACGACTCTAGCTCCAGTGACCGTACGATATCCATCCAACGGCCGTAGTGCTTCTTCAACCTCTGGTCTTCTTGCTCCAGCCGCCGAAAGCAGCGCCGGTCCTGCCGCATGGTCCTGCCTCCCGTGGCCGGCTGTGCTGCCACAGAGGCCTCACCGCCCCCTAGTATTCCCACCGCTTGCCAGGCGCTGCGGCGAGGACAGGCTCACACCGCAGCCGAACCAGTGAACCCTCGTAGTCCTCTCCGCGTGGGCTTCCACTACCGCGTCGTCCCCTTCCTAGGCCTCGCTGTCGTCCACCGCCGTGGTGCTCTCCGCGCGGCGTGGTCAACGTGGTCATGGAACGACTTCCATCGGAAGAGTACTGTACATGGAGAGGCTGACAGCTGCGTCCACGGCCATAGCCCAGTTTTTTTGTGATTTGCCAAGTAAGTCGCTTTGTCAGGCTTGTTGGGCTGCAAATATTTCAAGACGCGGAGAGCTTTCATTCAGCTGGCCGAGAAAATGGCCCATCGGTAATGAGCAATGGGTTGTACATTTTTAAAAAACATCAAACCGGCAATTGGTTTCAAATAACTTTTTTTTTCATTTCAAGATTTTAAATTACATTTATTTTTATGCGTGGAGAATATTTTGGATTTTATTTTGATATACATTTATTTTAAAATCAGTTTGAATGTGAGTCAAAATTTCGGGATTAAAAACAGTTCGGACCGCACCGAAATATGCAAAATTTCGTATAATTTTTTAACCATTGCCACAATATATGGGCTCCAAAAAAACCTTAAGAATTAGCAAATGGGCTGTAAATTATTAGAAATAATCGCAGATGGGCTGTATGCTGTTTTCCATAGATTTGAGGCTTTCCTAAAAAAAGGTTGACACACAAGCACTGGCTGTTGGATGTATATCCAACGGCCGTCGTGCTTCTTCAATCTCTGCTCTTCCTGCTCCAGCCGCTCAAACAAGCACCGGCGGGACTGCCTGCTCCCTCCTCCTGGCGGCTGGCTGTGCTGCCGTGCAGGCCTCACCGCCCGACCGTACTCCCATCGCTAGCCTAGCCATCCCTGTACTCACCCACACCTGCTGTTATTCTCCGGCGATGGCAGACGAACTAGTAAACCCTCGCATAGTCGTACTCCCTCCGCGTGGGAAACAACTGCCGCGTCTTCCCTGCCTCCGTGTCGTCCCCTTCCTAGGCCTTGCCATCGTACATGGCCCTGGTGCTCTCAGCGTGGCGTGGTCAACGTGGTCGAGGAACGACTTCCATCGGACATGGACTGTACGTGGAGAGGCTGACAGCTGGGTCCACAGCCGTAGCAAGGAAGTGCCTCCTTATTACGCGGAAAATAATGATTCCTCCACCTGACAGCTGGGACCCACCGGACGGGCCACTATATTTCGTGAAAAAATGTTCCCCCCTGACTGCTGGGACCCACCAACTACATCTTCACACGCAAGGAAGTGCATCCGAGCAAAAAAAGCGATTCGCCCCCTGATTGCTGGGATCCACCAGCTACATCTTCGCAGGCAAGGAAGTGCCTGACAGTCGGGACCCACCTGGTCGAAGCATATGTAGCGTGTTCATTCTGGTCGCGAACGTGTACGTACATACTGGTCGATGTAGAGGCGCGCACGTGTCGTTGTAGAGGCGCGCATGTGTCGTAGTAGAGGCGCGCACGTAGCATGTACACGTACGTACAGCAGCCAGGGTGCAATAAAGAAATACAGCTACCTATGTGTACATATGGGCGGGGTCTCGAACGCCTACTCGCGCATACGTACGGCCAGGACTCGTGTACATTGCTGGGTCGGAACGGAGAAAAAGCGTCGTCGTCATGTTCATGGGGAGGCAATGGAATGCGTTGTGTTCATCGGGAGGGCTTGGACGGAACAGGCGATGGAAACGAGGCCTGCCGTTACAAAGAACGGAGGAAAGGGCCTTGTGTTTGACTGGCCATGTTCGAAACGGGATCCTTTTCATTGGGGGGGTCTGGCGTATCGCAAAACAGAGGAAACAGACCTCCTACGGTCGAAACGGGGGTCCTGTTGATCGGGAGGGGTGTGCTGTACCGCAAAACAGACGAAACGGACTTGTGTTGGAGCGCTACGGTCGAAACGGGGGTCCTGTTCATCGGGAGGGGTGTGGCGTACCGCAAAACGGGACTCCACGGGACACTGTTCATCTCCACCGTCGACCCCCTCTAGCCTCCACGAGCTACTGTTCATCCACCGTCGACCTCCTCCAGCCTCCACCTGTGACTGTTCATCCACGGGCTGCTGTTCATCCAGCCTCCACCGCGCGCTACTCCACCGGCTATTGTTCAACCAGCCCTCTCCATGGGCTCCTGTTCAACCACCCCTCCACGGGTTACTGTTCATCCTACCCTCCACCATCTATTGTTCATCCTACCCTCCACGGGGTGGTCCTGTTCATCCAGCCCTAACCGGCTCGATCGATCGGGGTCCTGTTCATCCAGAGGCAACACCACGCGGTCCTTTTCATCCACTGTTCCTCCAGAGGCAGCATTGTCGGATTTCGGGTTCCGGCAGACCCTTAAAGTTCGAACACTGGGGTGCACACGGAGATTACGCCTTCTACCTCCCCGCCTCGCAAGGATCTAAGCTACTCTAAGAACTGCACAAGGGACACAAGATTTATACTGGTTCAGGCCACCGTTGTGGTGTAATACCCTACTCCAGTGTGTGGTTGGTGGATTGCCTGCTGGGGCTGATGATGATAAACAATACAAGGAAGAACAGCCTCGCGAGGGTCTGTTCCTGACTGGGGCGATGAACTGCTAGGAGGAGTTCAACCACCCCTCTCTTTCTCTCTCTCTCTCTCTTACTCTTACTAGCCAACCGAACCAAAAGCTCGAACCCCTTGCTATGTGGGCGGCTGGCCCTATTTATAGAGGCCCTGGTCCTCTTCCCAAATATTGAGCGGGAAGGAAGCCAACAATGGCGGGCTAATTTGAAGGGGGACAGCAAGTATCAACTACCCTGACAAAAGCAGTCTTCGCCTGCGCAAAGCTCTGGTGATGACGTCGTCTTGGGCTCCACGGTGACCTCCGTCTTGTAGTCCTCCTGGTCTTGATCTCATTGCACCGAAACGACAACCTTTGCCGGATGCCTCGGTACTCCACGGCTGCGCTTGCCCCCTTTGAACCAAAGAGGAAAGAAGGACGCTGCGCGCGCTGGCACCCGCCTGGCGCCCTGAGTCGTCATGGCTTGCGTCATGGGCACCTCGCAAGGTACCCCGCCTTGAACTCTCCGCCTCCTCGTGAGCCAACCTGACGAGGCCGTGCCTGAGGGAGCTCCATGTCGTCTGCCTCACAAGGCTTGGCCCCTCGCGAGGGTCTTGAGTCTTGTGCTAATGAAGATGGGCCATGCTGGGCCTCTTTTGAGCCACGTCGCAGGCCGCAGGCAGGCAAGTCTGGGGACCCCCGTTCCCAAAACGCCGACAGTAGCCCCCGGGCCCAAGGCGTGCCCGGACTTGGCCGTGCCGAGAGGCGAAAGGGCAAGGGCGAAGCGCCGCGGGCCCTAACAGGCTACGGCCTTGGGCGCCGCATGGCGGTTGATGGGACGTGGCGGCATTGTTCCCTCCATGCCCCCTTATTCTGCGCCCTGCTAGGCGGACTTGTAGTTGCACACAGCCGCTCCCCTTCTTGCTGCTCGAGTGTCCCCTGTTCTTCCTTCCTTCGAACGCCTGCTCCAGCCTCCAATCCAATCTCGAATCTTCCCCCTCCTTCCCATCGCCATGACTCCGACGAGGAAGGAGAGATGGGAGATTCCCACGCCTCCGTCTTGTACGCCGCCATCGGTGGCCCCCGCCATCGGCCAGTCGACTGTACTCAATCAAGAGTGCCTGGGCAGGGACATCTTGGCGCTGGCCACCGTCTTCAATGAGTGCAGGAGGACGACGGCCTGGCCCACGTCCCACTTCTCCATTGACAGGATAGCAACCGAGGTCCCATGTTTTACCGATGCCTTGTGGGCGGGTTTGGTTCCCCCCTTCTCTGATTTCTTCAATGTCGTGCTCTCCCAATATCAGATCCAAATGATGCATCTAAGCCCCGAGTCCATCACCCTCCTTTTGGTCTTCGCCTTCGTTTGCGAAGCCATGGTGGGCATCCCTCCTTCGGTTGCCTTGCTGCGCCACTTCTTCTCGCTGCGCCTTGTCGACCCTTCCCAATGCTGGGCCTCCGCGAGCTTTGCTGCCGAGCCTGAGACCGAGGCCTCTGGGATTGACTTCAAACTCCCCCTGCCCGCAGTTGGGTTCCGCGAGCGGTGGTTGTACGTGGACGCAGGGGTGCCCAACCCCCTGCTATTGGAGTCGACCTCGCCTGCTGTCCCCAATTCAAGTTCGGGCCACGAGACGCTCAAGAGCCCTTGGCTCGTCTTTGTCTGGACCCGCTTCACGTTCCTGAGGAAGCTCGACGTGATAGCGCCCAAAGTGGTGAAGGAGTTTCTGTTGTGCCGTGTCGCTCCCTTGCAATGCCACTCTCGCCGGATGTGGGCGTTCCGTGGGCGCGAGGATAACATGAGGCTCCAGGAAGAAGACCTGGCTCCTGCGGCACTGAAGTCGACGCTCTTGACCTTGGCCGAGGACCCCAATCCTGGCAACATCCGGCAGGAAGGGGCCTTGCTGTATCTCTGCCAGAGCAGGGCCGACTTCGTGAAGCAGATGCCCGTCCTTGATAAGTGGGGGCTGCGCCCCGCCGGCCTCCGGGGACCTCGCGAGAATCCAGTGGTGGTGACTGCCCTTCCAATCGGCCAAGGCAACTCCTCCTCAAGTGGCGGAGCAGGGAGGCAGGAGGCGCCGGAGGCTGAGGGGGCTCCTGATGAGGTGGCAGCGCCGGGTGATGCTCGCGAGGGGACGGCTCCTGGGACTCGTGCCGCTGCGGCCGAAGGTGGCAAGCAGCCGCTCCCAGCGCCCGGGGCTGGGGCCTTGGAGGTCCCAACCGCGTCTTCTGGTGAGGTGATGGGCGGCACACGCCAGGCAGGTGCCTCTGACGCGGATCGCTCCGATGCTCCATCCTCGCCGCAGGTTGATCCTTGCGCTCTTCTCTTGGGCCGCTTCCGCGTGGACTTTGAGGCCCTCCGGAGGAAAAGGGAGGCCCTGGGTGACGACTTCCCTTGTCGCATGCTAAAGCGCAGGAAGTACTTCGCCACTGACGAGTAAGTCTTCTTCCTCTCTGGCTCCTGATCCTCTTGTTGCTTTCACTGAACCTTGTTCCATAGGCCCATTCCAGCTGAGCTCGCGGAAGTATCAGAGGCACCGCCTCCTTTGGCCTTGCCCCCTCTACCGTCCTCAAATGCTCCGAGCAGCTCTGCCCTTGTGGTGAGGGCGTCTGAAGGGGTGGACCATCCCGAGGTGCACCGCGGCCCTTCATTCCCCGCGATTTTCCTTCGCGGGCCCTCTCGGGGAATTGCCAGCCTGCCGTGGGCTTCTCGTCTAGTCGTGGACTGCAACTGGTTGAGGCACCTCCTGCGCCCTTCATCCGGAGGCGGGCTAGCTCCAGGTCGGGCTTCTGGTGTGGCGCGCCCGGCCGTCGCGAGGGCGCCAGCCCCTAGCCCCCTACCCGGAGGAGGAACGATGATTCGTGGCCCCGGCGCTTGCTTGGGGCGGATGATGGTGTGGAAGACGTGCTTGAGCGCGCCCGGGAGCGCCACGCTCGCCGCCAAGGGTTCCTTCAAAAGGCGACCGACGCGGTGAACTTGCTTGAGGAGGAGCTTGCTGAGGAAGACACACGCCTGGAGGCTGAGGGCCTGTGCCTGGCTGCAGGGAGGCGCGAGCTGGAGGCCGCCATTGCCCTCGCGCGCCGTCAACGTGATCTTGACGATGAAGAGGCGAAGGCGTCCTTGGAGGCCTCTCGAGTGGCCCGATCCCAGGCCGCCGAGGAGGCCCGGGGAGCTAATCGGCGGCGAGAGGCGGCGGAGGAGTGGGCTCGTGAGCTCCTGGCCTGGTGCCACTCACTGGAGGAGCAAGCGGAGTTGCGCGAGTTGGCCCTTGCGTCGATGCAGCTGGCCTCCGGCGACCCAGCTGAGCTCCAGAGGCGCGAAGAAGCGTTGCTGCTGGAAGCCAACAAGCGCACCCGCGAGTACGAGCGGCTCGAGACGAGGGAGCGCTTGGTGATGCAGGTGGAGGATGATGTCGCCGCACGGGAAGCTCGTGTCCTAGAGGAGGTCGGACGTCGGGTGGCGATGGTGCACCAAGACCTCAAACGCGAGTTCGAGAAGAGGCTGGAGTTGATCCGGATCGAAGCTGAAGGGAGGACCGCAGTCTTGAGGGCCAAGCGGGAGGAGGCGACGCCGCTGGCCGACGCCTCCCGGGCCGCCCTCGAGGTAGCGCGAGGGGAGTTAGCCGCCTCCCAGGCTGAGGTGCTCCGTCTTCGTCAGCGGGTGGAGGAAGCTGAGGGCGTTGCGTGCCAGAACGCGAACGAGATACGTCATCGGCAGGTCCTGGAGCACATGCACGGCCCCATGCTCGCTGCGCTCTGGGAGAGGGCTAGCACAGCCTTGGGCAACATCTGTGAGGCGGCTGTTGACGAGCCGCACACAGCCAACTATGCTGACAATCTTCAGTTTTTCACTGCCGTGGTTCCGCAGCTGGAGGCGCGGTCGGCCAGGGCCGACAGGTTGGTGGAGGAGAGGAGCCGCGCCCTTCTCGGGCGCGCCTTTTCTCGTGTCTTCAGTCATCTCCGGAACATGGACTCCCGCTTTGATTTCGACCCTGTCATCGCCCCAGTCCCCTAGGCCGTCCGAGGCGACCTGGCGCACTAGGTGGAAGACAACGTGGACGCCCTTGTCAGGGCCTTCGCTTCGGATGATGACGACGTGATCGTGGCTGCTGACGCGGGCGGTGCGGTGAGCAGCCCTGACGCCGCTCGTGGCAACGCAGATGACGATGGCGAGCCCGGAGATGCCAGCGGCGGCTCGGGAGGTGCTGCCGAGGATGCATTGGGGGATTGGTCCGACTGAGCGTATGCTGCTCCTGTCTTTTTTGCCCTGCATGAATAGAACTCAAGCTTTTGACCTGATGGCCATGAGAGCATTTTGGGAGGGGAAGCCCCTCATGTAAAACCTGTGTTCATCGTCTTAGTAGTTGTCATATTGCATGAGCGCCCGCGCCTGGTGGCTGGCTGGTTTACCTTGGTTTCGCGCTAGCCCCAAAGCAGCCTGTGCGTGGGTGCGGCATCTGGGGTGTTCTTTAGTAGGATCCGTAAGATACGGGAGTGTCGCCAGCGGGGAGCTTCACAGGCGTTGGCCTTCTTCACAGGCTCTGGGCCTTTTCCTCGAGCGTGAGAGCTTCACAGGCACTCGCCTCGCTTCACAGGCTCTGGGCCTTTCCTCGAGCGCGAGAGCTTCACAGGCACTCGCCTTGCTTCACAGGCTCTCGGCCTTTCCTCGAGCGTGAGAGCTTCACAGGCACTCGCCTTGCTTCACAGGCTCTAGGCCTTTCCTCGAGCGCGAGAGCTTCACAGGCACTCGCCTTGCTTCACAGGCTCTGGGCCTTTCCTCGAGCGCGAGAGCTTCACAGGCACTCGCCTTGCTTCACAGGCTCTGGGCCTTTCCTCGAGCGCGAGAGCTTCACAGGCACTCGCCTTGCTTCACAGGCTTTGGGCCTTTCCTCGAGCGCGAGAGCTTCACGGGCACTCGCCTTGCTTCACAGGCTGTGGGCCTTTCCTCGAGCGCGAGAGCTTCACAGGCACTCGCCTTGCTTCACAGGCTCTAGGCCTTTCCTCGAGCGTGAGAGCTTCATAGGCACTCGCCTTGCTTCACAGGCTCTGGGTCTTTTCCAAACAGGGCAACCTCCGCAGGCACCCGAAGATCCTCCCGAGAGGGAGCAACGGCAGCAGTTTGGGTTGCGCATGAGCCAGGCCTGAACGGACTGGCGAGGGGCTCGCGAGGGGAGGCAGCTGTGGCAAAGCGGTAACCAGAACGCGAGAAATAGCTCGAGCGAGAATAAGCACCCCTTCCCCGAACACACGCAAATCTCAAATTCGAATCAAACTTAAATCCAGCGGGGGAAAAGCTACAGCCAAAGGAAAGGCAATGAAAGCAGACAAAAGGATGCATTCGGCACCTAATCTAGTCTTGGACGTCTTCTCACTAGCGCGGAGCTAAGTGCTGTCCACTGGGCGTGGGAGGGAGCCCCAGGGCCTGAGGCCGGCACCCCTGAGACTCCGGGGCGTGTACAGCCCCACTCATTATTACGTGAGAGTGTCATGGGGTGGCGAGCTTCACAGGCATCGGGCCTTCTTCACAGGTACTAGCCTTGCTTCATATCGCCAGACGAGGGCCCCGCCTTGCGCCACACTCTACTGCCATCAGCAATGACCGGAACCCAAGACGCCGCCCGATGGGGTAGAGTGGTCGCCAGCGGTTCCCCTGACGACCACGGGTCCTCCGCCAGGGGCAGGCCCTGAGGCACCTCCCCAGCAGAGGGCCTACCTCCTGAGAACACCTTGGTCCGAACGCCGCGGTGGTGATGTCGGATCTCGGCCCCTCTCCTGCAGCCCCCTGCGCCCTCCTCCTGAGGGGTAGGAGACTGTGGGAGCGGGGCAGCCGCTTGCCGCGACGACCTGCACCTCCTGTGATCCATGGTTAGCATATACCTGCTCCTGAAGAATTAGCAATGCCCGATAATTGTTGCCTCAAGCGTGGCCAGGGGGACCGTTCTGGGGCTCCTGGAGAGGCTCAGCTTCCAGTGCCTCGTCCCCCCAGCTTGGGCCGAGGAGCGAGCCTTGTCCGTTCTCGTGAGGGTGTCCTTGGTCCATCATGAGGGGCACGTATTCCTCCGTCGCCGTCATCCCGAATGCCACGCCGTGATGCCCCGCATGCCAACCGCGGGGTGGCAACGCGGCCGCTTGCTGGGGCCGCGAGTCGCGTCGAGTCCTTCTTCGCGGGCCGGGGGCGGGGGCAGCGCCGCCGCCGGTCCGGTGCTGATAGCTTCGCTGGCGTCTGAGTAGCCTTGGAACCCGCGGGCGCACGCGGAGCCCCCACGAGGGTCGCCCTGGGCTTGAGATAGGAGCTGGGTGGAGAATGGGTGAGCCCCCGAGGCGGCGCAGCCCAGGAGCTCCGCCACTCGCTCAAGCAACACGTCGCGGCCGCCCTCCAGCAGCCTGCACCGCAGCAGTTCTCGGGCCACCATGAGCATGGCCCTCGAGTTCTCCTACTCCCGGCAGGTGTATGGTGTTGTGGTCGCGGCGTGATTGGAGGCCCTTGCTGCCGACCATGCCTGCTGCAGTGTGAGAGTTGCCGAAGTCTATCCACGTCGCCCGCGGCCCGCAGCACCCTGCGGACCGCGGGCTGCCTGGGGCGCAGGGTCGCCCGTGGCATGCGGCTCTGCGCAGGCGGGCCACGCAGCCCATGGGTCAGGGTTGCCCTCCTGGTCGCCAGGCATGGTGACGATGACGCGACGGGCCACGGAGCGGTGGAGGACGAACTCCGGCGCAACCCTACCTGGCGCGCCAAATGTCGGATTTCGGGTTCCGGCAGACCCTTAAGGTTCGAACACTGGGGTGCGCGCGGAGATTACGCCTTCTACCTCCCCGCCTTGCAAGGATCTAAGCTACTCTAAGAACTGCACAAGGGACACAAGATTTATACTAGTTCAGGCCACCGTTGTGGTGTAATACCCTACTCCAGTGTGTGGTTGGTGGATTGCCTCCTGGGGCTGATGATGATGAACAATACAAGGAAGAACAGCCTCACGAGGGTCTATTCTTGACTGGGGCGATGAACTGCTAGGAGGAGTTCAACCACCCCTCTCTTTCTCTCTCTCTCTCTCTTACTCTTACTAGCCAACCAAACCAAAAGCTCGAACCCCTTGCTACGTGGGCGGCTGGCCCTATTTATAGAGGCCCTGGTCCTCTTCCCAAATATTGAGCGGGAAGGGAGCCAACAATGGCGGGCTAATTTGAAAGGGGACAGCAAGTATCAACTACCCTGACAAAAGCAGTCTTCACCTGCGCAAAGCTCTGGTGATGACGCCGTCTTGGGCTCCACGGTGACCTCCGTCTCGTAGTCCTCCTGGTCTTGGTCTCGTTGCACCGAAACGGCAACCTTTGCCTGATGCCTCGGTACTCCGCGGCTGCGCTTGCCCCCTTTGCACCAAAGAGGAAAGAAGGACGCTGCGCGCGCTGGCACCCGCCTGGCGCCCTGAGTCGTCATGGCTTGCGTCATGGGCACCTCGCGAGGTACCCCTCCTTGATCTCTTCGCCTCCTCGCGAGCCAGCCTGACGAGGCCGTGCCTGAGGGAGCTCCGTGTCGTCCGCCTCGCGAGGCTTGGCCCCTCGCGAGGGTCTTGAGTCTTGTGCTGATGAAGCTGGGCCATGCTGGGCCTCTTTCGAGCCACGCCGCAGGCCGCAGGCAGGCAAGTCTGGGGACCCCCGTTCCCAGAACGTCGACAAGCATCGATCGGCTTCAGTTAGCAGCAGTAGCGAGGGAATCGCTCAATCGGGTTCAATTAACAGCCATCGATCGATCGCTCGGGTTCAGTAACGCGTAGCCTGCAGTGCAATCGCTCGGGTTCATTTAGAGACAACGCTTCGCTCGGGTTCAGTTAGAGCCAACGCCTCGCACACATGCGCGTACGTGTACGAGAGAAACGCAGATCGCTCGGCCCCCGACCTCCCACCGTAACCGGGAACTCCCCGAAATTTTCCTCCCCCTCGCTTCTACCACGGTTTTTTCCGTCATGGACGGCCCAAAGAATGTCATGCAGCTACGTCTTTGGCACGCCCAGGACGAAATGCCCATTTTCTGTCATGATTTTTTGTCATAGAAGTAGGAGCCCACCACATCTATGATGATACCGGGTTTTGTCACAATTATCGTCATAGAAGTGTCATATGTATGACAGAAAAAAATTTCGTTCGGCCCAAAATGTCATGAATGTTTCTCTTTTTTGTAGTGCACCCTGGCCAGATCCGCCCGGATCCGGCAGGGCCCCGCCGTCTTCGCCACCGGACCATCATCGGATCATGCTCCTCCGTCGTCCTGCCACAAGTCCTAGCACCGCCGCCCTCTGCTTCGCTGCAAGCGCGCCCCTGCCTGGCTGCCGTTGACCACAGCATGGGCCGCAGCCCAACCGCTACTAGATCCAGCCCACATCCAGCCTCCCCACTGAGCCAGCCCCAATGTGAGGAAGCCCATCTCCTGTTTGCTCGTGTGTAGCTCAGTTCAGGCCAGTTTCGGCCCGTGGCTTATTTTTTTTCCCAGCTACGAATTTGTCTATTTTCCAGAGAAACCAATTTTACAGGAAGCCCCCTAGACTTCATACATATAATAACTCATTAATCGAGCACCGTATTAAAATGTTACATGTATGTAAAATGCCTAGATTTTCATCTAGTTTCACAATATCCAACTTTCATGCATGTTTGAAATGTTTAAAATGTTGTTTGGTCAAATTTGCTACTATGCCATGTTAAAATGCTTTAATTCATAACTAATTAACTGTAGCTCCAAATCTAATAAACTTTATATGTAAATGGGGTAGAAAAATGCATAGATTATCATGTGACCTTACTTTGCATGTTAACAACTCTAAAATTTGGTTTAGGGAAGAACAGTACCAAACCTAAAAATATGCACATGACGAGTTTCCGGAGTTGTTGTTTGTTGTTCCGGCCTCATTTAGACTTGCCTAGATAGGTAGTTTTCATTATGCTTCACCTCTTGCCATGTTTAACAACATTTAACATTGTTGGGTACATAAACGAGAGAGAACTAAATAAGACATGTGGTGTTCCGTCAATATGCAACTCGTTGCATATTGAGCTCCACTTAATTTGTAGTATTGTTTGTGCACTTTGCCATGCCTTGCCTCATTAATCCGGACATGCATCATACTTGGTTGTGCATCATGCCATGTTGATGTGTTGGTTGCTTACTATGTTGTTTGCTTCTTTCCGGTGTTGCTTCTTCGGGTTGGTTCTGATAACGCCACATTTGTGAGGATTCGTTTGACTATGTCCATTCGTCTCCTTCATGGACTCGTTCTTCTTCCTTGCGGGATTTCAGGCAAGATGACCATACCCTCGAAATCACTTCTATCTTTGCTTGCTAGTTGCTCGCTCTATTGCTAATCTGCGATACCTACCACTTGCTATATCATGCCTTCCATATTACCATGTCTAGCCTCTAACCCTCCTTTCCTAGCAAACCATTGTTTGGCTATGTTACCGCTTTTTCTCAGCCCCTCTTATAGCGTTGCTAGTTGCAGGTGAAGTTGAAGTTTGTTCCTTGTTGGAATATGGATATGTTGGGATATCACAATATCTCTTATTTAATTAATGCATCTATATACTTGGTAAAGGGTGGAAGGCTCGGCCTTATGCTTGGTGTTCTGTTCCACTCTTGCCGCCCTAGTTTCTGTCATACTAGTGTTATGTTCCTTGATTTTGCGTTCCTTACACGGTTGGGTGTTATGGGGACCCCTTGACAGTTCGCTTTGAATAAAACTCCTCGAGCAAGGCCCAACCTTGGTTTTACCAATTGCCTCACCACCACCTACTTTTCCCTTGGGAGTCGTGCTCTCGAGGGTCATCTTTATTTTAACCCCCCCGGGCTAGTGCTTCTCTAAATATTGGTCTGATAGAGTCCTTTGCAGTGCCACCTCAGGGAAACTTGAGGGCTGGTTTTAGTTGTACGGAGCGCTCATCCGGTGTTGCCCTGAGAACGAGATATGTGCAGCTCCTATCGGGATGTCGGCACATCGGGCGGTCTTGCTGCTCTTGTTTTACCATTGTCGAAATGCCTTGTAACCGGGATTCCGAGACTAATCGGGTCTTCCTGGGAGAAGGAATATCCTTCGTTGACCATGAGAGCTTGTGATGGGCTAAGTTGGGACAGCCCTGCAGGGTTTTGAACTTTCGAAAGTCATGCCCGCAGTTATGGGTAGATGGGAATTTGTTAATGTTCGGTTGTAGAGAACTTGACACTTAACTTAATTAAAATGAATCAACCGCGTGTGTAACCGTGATGGTCTCTTTCCGGCGGAGTCCGGGAAGTGAACATGGTTCTTGTGTTATGCTTGAACGTAAGTAGTTTTAGGATCACTTCTAGTTCATGACCGCGCATTGCTTCTCTTCTCGCTCTTATTTGCGTATGTTAGCCACCATATATGCTTAGTGCTTGCTGCAGCTCCACCTCATTACCCCTTTCCTACCCATAAGCTTAAATAGTCTTGATCTCGCGGGTGTGAGATTGCTGAGTCCTCGTGGCTCACAGATACTTCCAAACAGTTGCAGGTGCCGATGATACCAGTGCAGATGACGCAACCGAGCTCAAGTGGGAGCTCGTTGAAGATCTTGTTCGTTGTGTTGTTTCGTTTCCTATTGATCAGTAGTGGAGCCCAGTTGGGACGATCGGGGATCTAGCATTTGGGGGTTGTCTTTATTTATGTTGGATGATGTATGTTTAACTTGTATTTGTGTGAACTGGCGATTGTAAGCCAACTCTTTAGCCCTTTCTTATTCAGTACATGGGATGTGTAAAGATTACCCCTCTTGCGACATGCCTACCATGCGGATATGCCTCTAATATTGCCCCGACACGTGGGAGATATAGCAGCATCGTGGGTGTAACATGTGGGCCCCTGGCCTTGATTCTTTCCCCAATATTTTTTATATATTCCAAAAATATTCTCCGTTGATTTTTAGGTCATTCCGAGAACTTTTATTTCTGCACAAAAATAACGCCATGGCAATTCTGCTGAAAACCACGTCAGCCCGGCTTACTTCCATTCAAATCATGCAAGTTAGATTCCAAAACAAAGGCTAAACTGTTTGGAAATTTAGATACGATGGAGACATATCAACTCCCCCAAGCTTAAACCTTTTCTTGTCCTCAAGCAATTCAGTTGATAAACTGAAAGTGATAAAGAAAAACTTTTACAAACTCTGTTTGCTCTTGTTGTTGTAAATATGTAAAGCCGGCATTCAAGTTTTCAGCAAAGATTATGAACTAACCATATTCACAATAACATTTAGGTCTCATGTTTACTCATATCAATGACATAATCAACTATCGAGCAATAATAGTAAATCTCGGATGACAACACTTTCTCAAAACAATCATAATATGATATAACAAGATGGTAGCTTGCTAGCCCTTTCTGAGACCGCAAAACATAAATGAAGAGCACCTCTAAAGATCAAGGGCTGACTGGAAATTGTAATTCATGGTAAAAGAGATCCAGTCACAGTCATACTCAATGTAAACTTATAGTAATGCATGCAAATGACAGCGGTGCTCTCCAACTGGTGCTTTTTAATAAGAGGATGATGACTCAACATAAAAGTAAATAGATAGGCCCTTCGCAGTGGGAAGCAGGGATTTTTAGAGGTGCCAGAGCTCGATTTTGGAAACAGAGATGAATAATATTTTGAACGGTATACTTTCATTGTCAACATAACAATCAATGGATCTCGATATCTTCCATGCTACACACAGTATAGGCGGTTCCCAAGCAGAATGGTAAAGTTTATACTCCCCCTACCACCAACAAACATCAATCCATGGCTTGTCCAAAACAATGGGTGCCTCCAACTAACAACAATCCTAGGGGAGTTTTGTTTGCAATTATTTTGATTTGATTTGAGCATGAGACTGGGCATCCCGGTTACCAGCCATTTTCTCGTGAGTGCGGAGCGGAGTCCACTCCTCTTGAGAATAACTCGCCTAGCATGGAAGATATAGACATCCCTAGTTGATACATGAGCTATTCGAGCATACAAAATAGAATTTCATTTGAAGGTTTAGAGATTGGCACATACAAATTTACTTGGAACGGCAGGTAGATACCTCATATAGGAAGGTATGGTGGACTCATATGGAATAACTTTTGGGGTTTATGGAAGTGGATGCACAAGCAGTATTCTCGCTTAGTACAAGTGAAAGCTAGAAAGAGACTGGGAAGCGACCAGCTAGAGAGCGACAACAGTCATGAACATGCATTAAAATTAATCAACACTGAATGCAAGCATGAGTAGGATATAATTCACCAGGAACATAAATATCGTGGATGCTATGTTGATTTTGTTTCAACTACATGCGTGAATATGTGCCAAGTCAAGCCACTCGTATCGTTCAAAGGAGGATACCACCCTATCATACCACATCACAACCATTTTAATAGCATGTTGGCACGCATGGTAAACCATTATAAACTCCTAGAAAATTTAAGCATGGCGTGAGAAACTATAATCTCTAATTGTTATTGCAAACATGTTTCATTCATAATAGGCTGAATCAGGAACGATGAACTAATCATATTTACGAAAACAAGAGAGGTCGAGTTCATACCAGCTTCTCTCATCTCAATTAGTCCATCATATATCGTCATTGTTGCCTTTCACTTGCACAACCGAACGGTGTGGATAACAATAATAGTGCACGTGCATTTGACTAAGCTGGAATCTGCAAGCTTTTAGTACAAGGAAGAGGACAAGGTAATATGGGCTCTTTGTTAGATCAAAAATAATTCAAATGAGAGCCACTCAACATTTTCATCATGGTCTTCTCCTCTCGACCCCCAAAGAAAAGAAATAAAACTATTTACACAAGATAGCTCCCAACAAACAAACGAAGAACGAGAAATCTTTTTGGGTTTTCCTTTTTTAATTACTACTACTACAAGCATGGAAAGTAAACTTAGCTAAAAGATACAACTAATTTCTTTGTTTTTCTTAAGGTTTTTCAAACACAGAAGGAGAAAGCTTAAAAGGAAAATAAACTATCATGGATGATACAATGAAAAAGTATGAGCACCGACAACTCGCCTGAGTGTGTGAATATGAATGTAATGTCGGTGAGAAATACATACTCCCCCAAGCTTAGGCTTTTGACCTAAGTTGGTCTATGCCCATGGATGACCTAGCGGATATCTGGGGTTGTATCTGGGGTCGTACTGAGATGCAGCCGCTACTACCTCACGAGTTGCAGCCTGGATGCGAGCTGCCTCGGTCCTCCTCTCGTACTCCTTCGTCTCCTCCCTAGTTATAACATATCTCCCTTTTGCCTAAGAGTCAAAGAAAGTAGGAGCAGGGAGAGTAACATGGACAGTGCGACGCCTGTCAAAGATTAGTCGGTACAGGAGAGGTTGTTCATTCCTTTCAATAAACTGATGGCGAACCATAGCATTAAAATCTAGATAAGCAGGAGGCGACTCCATATCATTTTCATGTACGGGTACCACAAGAAAATAAGCTAAATGGGTTACATAAATTCCACGAACAAAGCTCCACTAATACTGTTATGATGCAACCAACATGCAACAATGGCCCCCAAGTTGTATTGCTTATCTCCGAATACAGCACTCTTGAGAACACTAAGATCGGGAATACACATGTGACATGCCTCATGCTTGCCATTAATGCATCTACCTATAAAGAGAGCAAAATAATGTATGGCGGGACAATGAATGCTCCCTATGGTAGCTTGTGTTATTTCTCTAGATTCCCCCACAGTGATACTAGCAAGGAATTCTTTAAATACATATTTGCGAGGTTCACTAACATTGCCCCACAGCGGGAGTTTACAGGCAGTATTAAAATCTTCTAAGTCCATGGTATAAGATTTATCATAGAGATCAAATAGGACAGTGTGAGAATTGCGTGATGATGTAAATTTAAACCTTTTCACAAAGGAATCAGTTAGGTGATAATATTGGGAGCACTTATCTGACACAAAGCCCTCAAGTTCAGCATTACGCACATACGCATCAAATTCCTCCTTAATTCCTGCTTGGACCATAAAATCTTCTAACGGTCATTCACAAGGACACACTTGAGCTTCTCTTGGTAGTTCATAGTCCGGCTCATCTATCGCGAGCCTAGGTCCTTGCTTCTTTGAGGAACCATCTTGGTACATTTTCCTAAACATATTTCTCCCTCTGAAAAATTTCTGAAGTTTTTAGTAACTCAAAAATAAAAGTGAACCAAACTCAACAAGATTGATAGCAACTACTCTCACAAGTGCCTAGAGGCCATATCATGCAATAGAACTACTTGGGACCAAATAAATTTGACATGCAAGCTCAAGAACAGGGTCACCTAAGCAGCAAGAAATTGCAATAAATAAAGCACTAGAACAAAAAATAATTGGACCATTGGAGGATTCACATAGCGAAGAACAATCCCCCAAAGTAGTTTTGTGGAGGGGCCCATGAGCTAGAACACGGGTTTGAGCTGTGTGGTGATTTTTTTTCTGGAGGAAGAAGGAGTGTGTGGGTGCAAGACTAAGTGGAGGGGCCCATGAGGTAGGGGGCCCGCCCAGGGGGGTAGGGCGCGCCCTGCACCCTCGTGGCCAGGTGGTTGCCCCATCTGGTGTGTTCTTAGTGCCAAATATTCTTAAATATTCTACAAAAAATCATAATTCATTTTCAGGACATTTGGAGAACTTTCATTTTCGGGGTATTTTTATTGCAAGGATAATTCAGAAAACAGAAAAAAATACTATTTTTGCTTTATTAAATCTAAATAACAGAAAGTAAAAAGAGGGTACAAAAAGTTGTGTTTTCTAACTTCATCCATCTCATGCTCATCAAAAGGAGTCCACTAACAAGGTTTATCAAGTCTTGTTAACAAACTCATTCCGAATCGCATGAAGCCGGAGAATTTTCGAATAACACTAGGTTACCACAACGGGGATATGCACATCCCCAAGTATAAGAATATCATATTTCTTCTTGACAGTAGGAAGAGGAAAATTCAGAACCTCCAATAATAATTGTTGAAATTTTTCCAATAGAATTGATACTATGGACTTGAGGTTGTTTCCTCAGAAAGTGTACCGTATTCTCATTACCATTAACATGAAAAGTGACATTGCCTTTGTTGCAATTAATAACAGCCCCTGCAGTATTCAGAAAGGGTCTACCAAGAATAATAGACATACTATCGTTCTCGGGAATATCAAGAATAACAAAGGCAATTAAAATAGTAATGTTTGCAACCACAACAAGCACATCCTCACAAATTCCGACAGTATAGTAGTTGATTTATCAGCCATTTGCAAAGATATTTCAGTAGTGTCAACTTATTCAAATCAAATTTACGATATAAAGAGATAGGCATAACACTAACACTGGCTCCGAGATCACATAAAGTAGTTTTAACATAGTTTCTCTTAATGGAGCATGGTATAGTTGGTACTCCTGGATGTCCTAGTTTCTTTGGCATTCCACCTTTAAAAGTGTAATTAGCAAGCATGGTGGAAATTTTAGCTTCCGGTATCTTTCTTTTATTAGTAACAACATCCTTCATGTACTTAGCATAAGGGTTCATTTTAAGCATATCAGTCAAACACATACGCAAAAATATAGGTCTAATCATTTCAGCAAAGCGCTCAAAATCCTCATCATCCTTTTTCTTGGATGGTTTAGGATGAAAAGGCATGGGTTTCAGAACCCATGGTTCTCTTTCTTTACCGTGCTTCCTACCAATGAAGTCTCTCTTACCATTACGTTGACTCTTTGATTGTGGGTTATCAAGATCAACAGCAGGTTCAATCTCTACATCATTGTTATCACTAGGTTCATATTCATTACCAGATTGTGTTTCAGCATCGGAAATAGAAATATCATAAGGATTCTCAGGTGTGTCAACAACAGGTTCGCTAGGAGGATGCAAAGTCCTATCATTTTTATTTTTCTTCTTCTCGGAAGAACTAGGTGCAGCAACATTAGTTCTCTGAGAATCTTGCTCAATTCTCTTAGGGTGGCCCTCAGGATACAAAGGTTCTTGAGTAATTTTACCCCCTCTAGTCACAACTCTAACAACATTACCATTTTTCTAATTATTTAATTCATTGAGCAAATCATTCTGAGCCTTAAGTACTTGTTCTACTTGAGTGGTAACCATAGAAGCATGTTTACTAATAAGTTTAGGTTCACCTTTAACTCTAGACATTAATCACTCAAGTGTTCAATCATATAAGCATTACGTTTCACTTGTCTACCAACATAAGCATTGAAGTTTTCTTGTTTAACAATAAAATTATCAAACTCATCCAAGCATTGGCTAGCAGACTTATTACGAGGAATATCACCTTCATCAAATCTATAGAGAGAATTTACCTTTACTACCTATGTGAGGTTATCAAGACCATGTATTTCTTCAATAGGTGGTAAATTCTTAACATCTTCAGCTTTAATACCTTTTTCTTTGATAGATTTCTTTGCCTCTTGTATATCTTCAGGACTGAGAAATAGAATACCCCTTTTCTTCGGAGTTGGCTTAGGAGTTGGTTCAGGAAGTGTCCAATCATTTTCATTACTCAACATATTATTCAGTAGTAATTCGGCCTGATCAACTATTCTTTCCCTGAAAACACAACCAGCACAACTATCCAGGTGGTCTCTGGAAGCATCAGTTAGTCCATTATAAAAGATATCAATTATTTCATTTTTCTTGAGAGGATGATCAGGAAAAGCATTAAGTAATCGGAGAAGCCTCCCCCAAGCTTGTAGGAGACTCTCTTCTTCAATTTGCACAAAATTATATATTTCCCTTAAGGCAGCTTGTTTCTAATGAGCGGGGAAATATTTAGCAGAGAAGTAATAAATCATATCCTGGGGACTACGCACACAACCAGGATCAAGAGAATTAAACCATATTTCAGCATCACCCTTTAATGAGAACGGAAATAACTTAAGGATAAAGTAATGGCGAGTTTTCTCATCATTAGTGAACAGGGTGGCTATGTCATTCATATTTTAAGATGTGCCACATCAGTTTCAGTTTCATAACCATGGAAAGGTTTAGATTCAACCAAAGTAATTAACTCAGGGTCGACAGAGAAATCATATTCCTTATTGGAAATACAAATAGGTGAAGTAGCAAAACAAGGGTCATAGTTCATTCTAGCATTCAAAGATTTTTCTTTAAGCTTAGCTAATAATTTCTTAAGATCATATCTATCATTGCAAGCTAAAAAGTCTCTAGCAGTTTTTTCATCCATAACATAACCCTCAGGCACAACAGACAATACATATCTAGGGGGAGAATCTTCGTCATCACTTTCATCAATATTATCTGTTTCAATAATTTCATTCTCACTAACCCTAGCAAGTTGTTCATCAAGAAATTCACCTAGTGGCACAGTATTATCAAGCATAGAAGTAGTTTCATCATAAGTATCATCCAAAGCAGAAGTGGCATCATCAATAACATGCGACATATCAGAATGAATAGCAGGAGTACGTGTCGCAAGTTTACTCATAGCAGAAGGTGAATCAGGTGCAGAGCTAGATGGCAGTTCCTTACCTCCCCTCGTAGTTGATGGATAAATCTTGGTTCTTTTATCTTTCAAGTTCCTCATAGTGATCAGCAGATATAAATCCCAACCGACTCAAACAATAGAGCTATGCTCCCCGGCAACGGCGCCAGAAAATAGTCTTGATAACCCACAAGTATAGGGGATCACAACACTTTTGAGGGTAGAGTATTCAACCCAAATTTATTGATTCGACACAAGGGGAGCCAAAGAATATTCTCAAGTATTAGCAACTGAGTTGTTAATTCAACCACACTTGAAAACTTAATATCTGCAGCAAAGTATTTAGTAGCAAAGTAATATGGAAGTAACGGTAACGGTGGCAAAAGTAACTGTATTGGTTTTGTAGTGGTTGTAACGGTGGCAACGGAAAAGTAACTAAGCAAAGATCAATATGTGAAAAGCTCGTAGGAAATGGATCAGTGATGGATAATTATGTTAGATGCGATTCCGCATGCAACCGTTATAACATAGGGTGACATAGAACTAGCTCCAGTTCATCAATGTAATCACTACAAAAAAATACACTTCAGTGATGATACGCGTTTGTCACAGTAGGTCACGTTTTCTGTAATGCATGTACATCCATGAAAAATTTATGACAGAATAATGATAGTCATACCTGTGCTGTCGTAGATGTGTTCCATGACATTACCAAAATTATCATCACAGAAGTGTCCATTTCCATGATGATAAATCGCGCGTCATAGAAGTGCTTTCGTCAAGGGTGACCGACATGTGGTGTCCACCGTAACGGAACGCCGTTAAGCTATCGGGTCCGGTTTTGGATCCGATAACCTGTTAACCGCCCCGGCCAATGGGGATTTTCCACGTGTAAAATCATCATTGGTTGGAGCAAACACGTGTCGGCTCACCATTGGGACATATGTCATCCACTCATTGGATCCAAAGTGCCTATGATACGTCGACATGTGGCACGGCCCAATAGAGGCCCATTCCTGTGAAAAGGCCGGCCCGTTTGACTTGGTCAAAAGGTGGCGGGCCGGCCCACGGCAAGCCAGTTAACGGCATGTTTGCATATAGCCCATTTACAGCCCGCTCACCCAGAGCCTGTTTACGGCCTATCCGAATTAGGCCCAGTAGCGTCATCTGGGCCTTCCAATATATTTCCAGCCCGTTTTAACTTACGGCCCATGTATGGCCCATGACGTCTTTCAGCCCATATGAGGCCCTTAGTAACCCTCAGCCCATTAATGGCCAGTGGTGAAACTGGCCCGTAATGAACAGTGTATCACTTTATACCCATTAACGGCCCATTATTCCGTTGGGCCATTTCCAGCCCATGTTATCTTTCGGCCTTCTCAGGGCCCAT
This sequence comes from Triticum monococcum, assembly GCA_034509565.1. Classification (NCBI taxonomy): domain Eukaryota; kingdom Viridiplantae; phylum Streptophyta; class Magnoliopsida; order Poales; family Poaceae; genus Triticum; species Triticum monococcum. The sequence continues at coordinate 141,043,646 of CM067841.1, read as the reverse complement.
TTATTCTTGGGCTCATTTCCAGCATTCGTTTACTTTCGGCCCGTTACGGTCATTTTCTGCTTGTGGGTCAAATTCAGCCAGTGGTTATAGTAGGCCGATTTGTGGTTCGTTAATACGTTGGGCCATTTTCATAGCGTCATCAAATATGACAGATTAATGACGGCCCGTTATGGTCGGCCCATGAACGGACGATTTCAACTCTAGCCCATTTATGGCCATAATGTGGTCTGTTATTGCCTCATGTTTGGCCAACCGATCATTCGGCTAGTAGAAGGCCCATTGATGATACGGCTCGTAGAAGGCCTATTGTGTCTACGGCCTGTATAAGGCCCATTGTTTCCACACCCCGTAGAAGGCCCATTGTTTCTTGATACGTCTCCAATGTATCTATAATTTTTTCTTTCTCCATGCTATTATATTATCTATTTTGGATGTTAATGGGCTTTATTTTACACTTTTATATCATTTTTGGGACTAACCTACTAACCGGAGGCCCAACCCAAATTGTTGTTTTTTGCCTATTTTAGGGTTTCAAAGAAAAGGAATATCAAACATAGTCCAAACGGAATGACACCTTCGAGAACATTATTTTCTCAACAAACATGATCTAGGAGACTTAGAGTGTGCGTCAAGAAACGATCGAGGAGGGCACGAGGCAGGGGGGCGCGCCCTCCATCCTCGTGGGCCCCTCGTTGCTCCACTGACGTAGTTCTTCCTCCTATATATATCCACGTACCACCCAAACGTCCAGGAGCACCACGAAAACCTAATTCCACCACCGCAGCCTTCTGTACCCGAGAGATCCCATCTCGAGGCATTTTCCGGAGCTCCACCGGAGGGGGCATTGATCATGGAGGGCCTCTACATCAACTCCATTGCCTCTCTAGTGATGTGTGAGTAGTTAACTTCGGACCTTCGGGTCCATAGTTATTATCTAGATGGCTTCTTCTCTCTCTTTGGGTCTCAATACAAAGTTATCCTCAATCTTCTTGGAGATCTACTTGATGTAATCTTCTTCTGCGGTGTGTTTGTCGCGATCCGATGAATTGTGGGTTTATGATCTAGATTATCTATGAACAATATTTGATTCTCCTCTGAACTCTTTTATGTACGATTGGTTTATCTTTGAAAGTCTCTTCGAATTATCAGTTTGGTTTGGCCTACTAGATTGATCTTTATTGCAATGGGAGAAGTGCTTAGGTTTGGATTCAATCTTGCGGTGCTCGATCCCAGTGACAGAAAGGGAACTGACACGTATTGTATTGTTGCCATCGAGGATAAAAAGATGGGGTTTATATCATATTGCATGAGTTTATCCCTCTACATCATGTCATCTTCCTTAAAGCATTACTCTGTTCTTACGAACTTAATAGTCTAGAAGCATGCTGGATAGCGGTTGATGTGTGGAGTAATAGTAGTAGATGCAGAATCGTTTTGGTCTACTTGTCACGGATGTGATGCTTATATACATGATCATACCTAGATATTCTCATAACTATGCTCAATTCTATCAATTGCTCGACAGTAATTCGTTACCCACCGTAATACTTATTCTCTTGCGAAAAGCCACTAGTTAAACCTATGGCCCCCGGGTCTATCTTCCATCATATTAATCTTCCAATACTTAGTTATTTCTATTGCATTTTATTTTACTTTGCATCTTTATTTCTCTTTATCATAAAAATACCAAAAATATTATCTTATCATATCTATCAGATCTCACTCTCGTAAGTGAATGTGAAGGGATCGACAACCCCTTTATCGCGTTGGTCGCGAGGTTCTTATTTGTTTGTGTAGGTGCATGGGACTTGAGCGTGATCTCCTACTAGATTGATACCTTGGCTCTGAAAAACTGAGGGAAATACTTACGCTACTTTACCGAATCACCCTTTCCTCTTCAAGGGAAAACCAACACAGTGCCCAAGAGGTAGCAAGAAGGATTTCTGTCACCCTTGCCGGGGAGATTCGCGCCAAGCCAAGTTAAGTCAAGACATACTAAGTACCCATCACAAACTATTATCCCTCGCATTACATTATTTGCAATCTCCCTCTCATTTTCCTCTCCCCCACTTCACCCTTGCCATTTTTATTCGCCCTCTCTTCTCCATTCCCCTTCTTTTTTTCTATTTTCCTTTTTGCCCGTTTCTTGTTTGCTCATGTGTTGGATTGCTTGCTTGTCACGATGGCTCAAGATAATACTAAATTGTGTGACTTTACTAATACCAACAATAATGATTTTATTAGCACCCGATTTCTCCTCTTACCGATGCTGAATCTAGTGAAATTAATACTGCTTTGCTGAATCTTTTCATGAAAGATCCATTTTCTGGCCTTCCTAGTGCAGATGCCGCTACCCATCTAAACAACTTTGTTGATTTGTGTAATATGCAAAAGAAGGATAATGAGATTGTTAAATTGAAGCTATTTCCGTTTTCGCTTAGAGATCGTGCTAAAGCTTGGTTTTCGTCTTTGCCTAAAAATAGTATTGATTCATGGAATAAGTGCAAAGATGCTTTTATCTCTAAGTATTTTCCTCCCGCTAAGGTCATCTCTCTTAGAAACGATATTATGAATTTTAAGCAACTTTATCATGAACATGTTGCACAGTCCTGGGAGAGGATGAAATTAATGATACGTAATTGCCCTACACATGGTTTGAATCTTTGGATGATTATACAAAAATTTTATGCCGGATTGAATTTTTCTTCTATAAATCTTTTAGATTCAGCCGCGGGAGGAACTTTTATGGAAATCACTTTTGGAGAAGCTACCAAACTCCTAGATAATATTATGGTTAATTATTCTCAATGGCACACTGAAAGATCTACTAGTAAAAAAGTGCATGCAATTGAAGAGATTAATGTTTTGAGTGGAAAGATGGATGAACTTATGAAATTATTTGCTAATAAGAGCGCTTCTACTGATCCTAATGATATGCCTCTGTCTACCTTGATTGAGAATAATAATGAATCTATGGATGTGAATTTTGTTGGTAGGAACAATTTTGGTAATAACACGTATAGAGGTCATTTTAATTCTAGGCTGTTTCCTAGTAATTCCTCTAATAATTATGATAATTCCTACAAAAATTATTATGGAAATTATAATAAGATTCCCTCTGATTTTGAATCTAATATTAAAGAATTTATTACTTCGCAAAAGAGTTTCAATGCTTTGATTGAAGAAAAAATGCTTAAGATTGATGAATTGGCTAGGAACATTGACATAATTTCTTTGGATGTTGATTCTTTGAAACTTAGATCTCTTCCACCTAAGCATGATATCAATGAGTCTCTCAAATCCATGAGAATTTCCACTGATGAGTGCAAAGAAAGATCAGCTAGTATGCGTGCTAAGAAAGATTGCTTTGTGAAATCGTGTTCTTCTAGTTTTCATGATAATAAGGATGAAGATCTAAAAGTTATTGATGTGTCCCCTATTAAATCTTTGTTTTGCAATATGAATCTTGATAATAATGGGACTGAAGATGAGCCACCTTTACCTAGAAGGCGTTCCAAAAATTCGGAGTTTTTCGATCTTGATGCAAGAATTGTTAAAAGTGGGATTGAAGAGGTTATAACTTTAGATATCAATGAATCCACTATTTCCGATTTCAAGGAATTTAATTATGATAATTGCTCTTTGATAGATTGTATTTCCTTGTTGCAATCCATGCTAAATTCCCCTCATGCTTATAGTCAAAATAAAGCTTTTACTAAACGTATCGTTGATGCTTTGATGCAATCTTATGAAGAAAAACTTGAGTTGGAAGTTTCTATCCCTAGAAAACTTTATGATGAGTGGGAACCTACATTTAAAATTAAAATTAAAGATCATGAGTGTTATGCTTTGTGTGATTTGCATGCTAGCGTTTCCACGATTCCGAAAACTTTATGTGATTTGCTAGGATTCCGTGATTTTGACGATTGTTCTTTAGACTTGCACCTTGCGGATTCCACTATTAAGAAACCTATGGGAAGAATCAATGATGTTCTTATTGTTTCAAGTAGGAACTATGTGCCCGTAGATTTCATTGTTCTTGATATAGATTGCAATCCTTCATGTCCAATTATTCTTGATAGATCTTTCCTTAGAACGATTGGTGCAATTATTGATATGAAGGAAAGGAATATTAGATTCCAATTTCCATTAAGGAAAGGCATGGAACACTTCCCTAGAAACAAAATTAAATTAACATATGATTCTATTATGAGAGACACATATGGATTGCCAACCAAAGATGGCAATACCTAGATCTATCTTGGCTTTTATGCCTAGCTAGGTGCGTTAAACGATAGCGCTTGTTGGAAGGCAACCCAATTTTATTTTTATTCCTTGATTTTTGATCCTATTTAGTAATAAATAATTTATCTAGCCTATGTTTTCTTTGTGTTTTTTGTGTTTAATTAGTGTTTGTGCCAAGTAGAACCGTTGGGAAGACTTGGGGAAAGTCTTTTTGATCTTGTTGTAAAAAACAGAAACTTTAGCACTCACAAGAATTGCTGCCGTTTTTATTTGGAAAGTTATATTTAGTTAATTCTTTTTTAAGATGATTAATAGATAAATTCCTCACGTCCAGAAATTTATTTTAGAATTTTTGGGGTTCCAGAAGTTGCGTTAGCTACAGATTCCTACAGACTGTTCTGTTTTTGACAGATTCTGTTTTTCGTGTGTTCTTTGCTTATTTTGATGAATCTATGGCTAGTACAAGAGTTTATAAACCATAGAGAAGTTGAAATACAGTAGTTTTAACACCAATATAAATCAATAATGAGTTCATTACAGTAACTTGAAGTGGTGTTTAGTTTTCTTTCGCTAACGGAGCTCACGAGATTTTCTATTTTGAGTTTTGTGTTGTGAAGTTTTCAAGTTTTGGGTAAAGATTTGATGGATCATGGAACAAGGAGTGGCAAGAGGCTAAGCTTGGGGATGCCCATGGCACCCCAAGCTAAAATTCAAGGACATCAAAAAGCCTAAGCTTGGGGATGCCCCGAAAGGCATCCCCTCTTTCGTCTTCGTCTATCGGTAACTTTACTTGGAGCTATATTTTTATTCACCACATCATATATGTTTTGCTTGGAGCGTCTTGTATGATTTGAGTCTTTGCTTTTTAGTTTACCACAATCATCCGTTCTGTACACACCTTTTGAGAGAGACTCACATGATTGGGAATTTATTAGAATACTCTATGTGCTTCACTTATATCTTTTGAGCTATATAGTTTTTGCTCTAGTGCTTCACTTATATCTTTTAGAGCACGGCGGTGGTTTTATTTTACAGAAATAATTGATCTCTCATGCTTCACTTATATTATTTTGAGAGTCCTTTAGAACAACATGGCAATAATAAAATCCTTCATACAAGTGCATTGAATGCTATGAGAAGTTTGATACTTGATAATTGTTTTGAGATATGGAGATGGTGATATTAGAGTCATGCTAGTTGAGTCCATGGATTATACGCACTCTCAATCTTCCACCATTGCTAGCCTCTATAGTATCGCGCAACTTTTGCCGATAACATAAACCCACCATATACCTTCCTCAAAACAGCCACCATACCTACCTATTATGGCATTTCCATAGCCGTTCCGAGATATATTGTCATGCAACTTTCCACCGTTCCGTTATTATGACACGATTCATCATAGTCATATTTCTTGCATGATCATGTAGTTGACATCGTATTTGTGGCAAAGCCAACATTCATAATTCTTTCATACATGTCACTCATGCATCATTGCACATCCCGGTACACCGCCGGAGGCATTTACATAGAGTCATATCTTGTTCTAAGTATCGAGTTGTAATTCTTGAGTTGTCAGTAAATAAGTGTGATGATCATCATTATTAGAGCACTGTCCCAAGTGAGGAAAGGATGATGAAGACTATGAGTCCCCCACAAGTCGGGATGAGACTCTGGACGAAAAAAAAGGAAAGAGGCCAAAAAAGAAAAAAAGAAGGCCCAAAGAAAAAAAAGAAAAAAATGAGAGAAAAAGAGAGAAGGGACAATGTTACTATCCTTTTTCCACACTTGTGTTTCAAAGTAGCACCATTATCTTCATGATTGATAGTCTCCTATGATATCACTTTCATATAATAGTCGGAATTTTTCATTATAGAACTTGGCTTGTATATTCCAACGATGGGCTTCCTAAAATTGCCCTAGGTCTTCATGAGCAAGCAAGTTGGATGCACACCCACTTAGTTTCTTTTCTTGAGCTTTCATACACTTATAGCTCTAGTGCATCCGTTGCATGGCAATCCCCACTCACTCACATTGATATCTATCAATGGGCATCTCCATAGCCCGTTGATACACCGAGTTGATGTGAGACTATCTTCTCCTTTCTGTCTTCTCCACAACCACCATTCTATTCCACCATATAGTGCTATATCCATGGCTCACGCTCATGTATTGCATGAAGATTGAAAAAGTTTGAGAACATCAAAAGTATGAAACAATTGCTTGGCTTGTCATCCGGGTTGTGCATGCTTTAAATATTTTGTGTCGTGAAGATAGAGCATAGCCAGACTATATGATTTTGTAGGGATAACTTTCTTTGGCCATGTTATTTTGAGAAGACATAATTGCTTAGTTAGTATGATTGAAGTATTATTATTTTTATGTCAATATTAAACTTTTATCTTGAATATTATGGATCTGAACGTTCATGCCACAATAAAGAAAAATTACATTGAGAAACATGTTAGAAAGCATTCCACATCAAAAATTCTTTTTTATCATTTACCTATTCGAGGACGAGCAGGAATTAAGCTTGGGGATGCTTGATACGTCTCCAGCGTATCTATAATTTTTGATTGCTCCATGCTATTATATTATCTATTTTGGATGTTAATGGGCTTTATTTTACACTTTTATATCATTTTTGGGACTAACCTACTAACTGGAGGCCCATCCCAAATTGTTGTTTTTTTTTCCTATTTTAGAGTTTCGAAGAAAAGGATACTAAACGGAGTCCAAACGAAATGAAACCTTCAGGGAACGTGATTTTCTCAACAAACGTGATCGAGGAGACTTGGAGTGTGCGTCAAGAAACGATCGAGGAGGGCACGAGGCGGGGGGCGCGCCTACCCCCCTGGGCGCGCCCTCCACCCTCGTGGGCCCCTCGTTGCTCCACCAACGTACTTCTTCCTCCTATATATATCCACGTACCCCCCCCCCCAAACATCCAGGAGCACCATGAAAACCTAATTCCACCGCCGCAACTTTATGTACCTGAGAGATCCCATCTCGGGGCCTTTTCCGGAGCTCCACCGGAGGGGGCATTGATCATGGAGGGCCTCTACATCAACTCGATGGCCTCTCCGGTGATGTGTGAGTAGTTTACTTCGGACCTTCGGGTCCATATTTATTAGCTAGATGGATTCCTCTCTCTCTTTAGATCTCGATACAAAGTTCTCCTTGATCTTCTTGGAGATCTATTCGATGTAATCTTCTTTTGCGGTGTGTTTGTCGAGATCCGATGAATTGTGGGTTTATGATCCAGATTATCTATGAACAATATTTGATTCTCCTCTGAACTCTTTTATGTATGATTGGTTTATCTTTGCAAGTCTCTTTGAATTATCAGTTTGGTTTGGCTTACTAGATTGATCTTTCTTGCAATGGGAGAATTGCTTAGCTTTGGGTTCAATCTTGGGGTGCTCGATCCGAGTGACAGAAAGGGAACCGCCACGTATTGTATTGTTGCCATCGAGGATAAAAAGATGGGTTTTATATCATACTGCATGAGTTTATTCCTCTACATCATGTCATCTTCCTTAAAGCATTACTCTATTCTTATGAACTTAATAGTCTAGATGCATGCTGGATAGGGGTCGAGGTGTGGAGTAATAGTAGTAGATCCAGAATTGTTTCGATCTACTTCTCACAGATGTGATGCCTATATACATGATCATACCTAGATATTCTCATAACTATGATCAATTCTATCAATTGCTCGACAGTAACTCGTTACCCACCGTAATACTTATGCTCTTGAGAGAAGCCACTAGTGAAACCTATGGTCCCCGGGTCTATCTTCCATCATATTAATCTTGCAAAACTTAGTTATTTCTGTTGCCTTTTATTTTACTTTGCATCTTTATTTCTCTTTATCATAAAAATACCAAAAATATTATCTTATCATATCTATCAGTTCTCACTCTCGTAAGTGGCCGTGAAGGGATTGACAACACCTTTATCGCGTTGGTTTCGAGGTTCTTATTTGTTTGTGTAGGTGCGTGGGACTTGAGCGTGATCTCCTACTGGATTGATACCTTGGTTCTAAAAAACTGAGGGAAATATTACGCTACTTTACTGCATCACCCTTTCCTCTTGAAGGGAAAACCAACGCAATTCTCAAGAGGTAGCGTTTCTACGGCCCTTAGAAGGCCCATTATTTCTACGCCCATAGGAGGCCCATGTTAACTACAGTAAATAAGTAGCCCATGGTTAATGTGGCCTAGTTTTAAGAAATAGGTTATTGCGGACACTAGCAAACCACGGAAAAAGTACTGCATTGACTACAAGAAAACAAATAAACAAAACAATAAGGAAATAAATAAGCAAGCAACTTACACTAGGCTATTACAGTTATTACACATATTACATCCACTTGGCATCAAAGTTGGCCACCAGTGCAAATATAGGGAACACCCTACACTATACAAAAATGGCTTGCTATTTTCTTCAGCCGGTGGCTATACGTTAAGAACAAATTTTGTATCACACCATAACAAATTACAACTATAAAACAAAAGGAAGGTTGGCATAAAAGTTAACAGTCTAGCAGATAAATGCACCACCAGAAGTTCAGAAACTCAGTTCATTTGACCTAAATGTTGTGTTTTCATGCTGTATTGTCCGATGGAGCACCATAACCTTCGCCTTCAGTTCTCCTAGGCTCCTGAACAACATAGCAAATGTCTGATAGTCTGGTTTCAAAACCATGCATATCTTGACAACAACGAACCATGCATATCTGTTTGGGAATGGACTTGTGTCTGGAGTGCAGATACAACATTGTTTTGAGATTGCATATCTTGATCATGAGGCAGTTTGGACGAGATTGCCCTAACAACCAACCCAGTATTACGCAGGAACGTGCTGTTGGCACTGTTAGTGGACAGGTACTGACCCACTGCAGTAAGAGCTGACATTGTGGTTATAGTTGCCTCGCCACCTTCAGAAGGTGGCAGTTCCACCATTTTTCCGTAGCTCGCTGAAAAGTCAAGGTTTTACATTAGTATTACCAGAACAGAAGATATTAAGGAGGCAGCAAAACCAAAGAAAATAGCTTTGGTCTATATACAGAACTTATTCTGGTGAACCCATGTAAAATATTAGTTGTATTTTATTGCAAAGTACATAATAAAACCAGGTTCCAAACATATGACCATGTGCCATCTCTAAAGTATTGTGTATTTCTTCACATTGTATTGAGGGCTAAGGATAAAGAGATGAAGTTTATAATACGGTAAGCATAGTATGGCATCATTCATATCACAAAACAACTGAGAACAGACAAACAGGCAATTGTAACGTTGTGTGGGCAAGTCCAGCATGGAACTAGATTACAGGTCAAGATCAAAGGAACATCACTCCTCTCTTTTAAACCTTGTAAGGTGCAATGATACGCTAAGAAAATTGTGTATAAAATTGAAAAGAGTAATAGACATTGGCCGCAAACCATGCAGTTCAAGGCACAAGTCAGAGTAAGTAGTAGTTAAAAGGCATGAGGATTAAGGACTTACAGCAACGGCTTTGAATGGTGTAGTCATGCCCTTCTTCTTGCTGGTGTGACAGTCCTTGAAAATTTCCACATCATTTGGTTCAAGTACTTTTTGGTCCTTGCAGGATTTCCTCTACATTTGGAACAAGTCAATATAGATACGATAATATGGTACACCAAAAAGAGTGAAACAGCAGCTAATTACAAGAGCCTTGTAGTGTGCAATATAGCTATGAGATCCTGTCGTCTGTTGGAATTTCACTTCCGTATGGTTGGCCTTGTTCTTTGAACAGTTCACCTACAATAAGATAGATTTGCGTGGCACATGCGTAAATAGGACTTCAACATGTGATCTGATCACATATATATAATCTACTTGATACTTCGGATTAGACCAGTGTTTAACGAGGCCCCTCCAGTCTTCACCCGATATATTTTCCACTGGAGATGTTTGGGAAAGTTCACTGTTAGCCTTGCCTTCAAAGTGAGTTTTCCTCAAGTTATACAGATACTATCATAGAGAAGACTTGAAAACATGGGTGCAAGCTTGTCTGGTTGCATCATCTTGGCTATCCAACTTGAACCTCATCTATTGAAAATTACGGGAGTCTCATTACCAGCAACCTAGAAAGTATGGGATAGAGCAAGACGATATTACTAGTTTCCATACATAACCATACTTATAGATAAATGGTCGAGGAAGGTGTTGAACTGGGTTTTGTCTTTGTCATTCCTATACTGAATCCATGTTGGGAGGATATGTACATGACACCTAATGGCAACCACTACCTCTGATACTAACTTGGCTGACTCTGTATCATCACACGGCCTTTTTAAACTTGCCTCAAAACGAATCTCCATTCTTCCTCCTCTATATTTAGTTAACCTATCGAGCATTATCCCTGATGTTTGTTTCCTCTTGCGCCTAGGTGCTAGTCCTACAATGAACATTAGGAAGTGTTAGTGTACATTAAACTGTGAGACTACATATAAAGAAGCATGCAACTGTAACTTGACTCCAGCAACTACCTTCTTGCTATTGAAGCTCACAAGGTTCATCTGATCTTGCCAACTCGTCTTGTGTCAAGAGTGCATGGGAAGTAGTGTCAGGTGGCAAGGGAGCTTGGGAACGTGCTGCTAGCTCAGTTGACGCACGAGTAACTCGTGCAGCTAGTAGTACTGTGGAAGGTGTTGCAAGAACTAGGGTTGTCTCTACTTGTTTGGCGGCAGCTATTTGTTTCTGTTTGGCTTTTCCTGCAGCTCGTGTAGCATGGGATACCCTGTTTGTAGAATTTTCCGCTAGACTTTGACCTTCTATTGCACCATCAGTACCAGCAGAATCTGCAGGATTCTTCCAGTTCCCATTCCCCGCCATTCTGTGTTTCTTCCTCTTTCTTTGTGCCATGTTAAGTCAAGCCGACAAGAAAAATGAATAAAAATTTAGTTCTTCAGAACAAATTGTTGCGTGATACAGATGAACTGAACTTTGATATTAGACAACCACATGTTAGGAGGATGTAATATGTACGAAAAACAAGAGGGAAGAGATAACCCGAACTATGATGTGTAAACTAAGCATAAGACATTTCACTAAATTAGAAGCAATGCAATGGAAGGTAGACACCATATGAAAGATGCTACAAATATCGCTCTGCCAAGTTAACAGTGTCTCATCATAAATGGCGTTTAAACAAATGTGAAGCAGTAAAAGAAATAAATCATATGCAAGATGCAAACAACATCACACTACCAAGTTATTGGTCTCTCATCATTAGTGCCACTGCAAATTCACAACTTATGATGTGTAAACTAAGGAGAAGGCATTTCAACAAATTAGAAGCAATGAAAGCTAGACACCATATGAAAGATGCAACGAATATCACTCTACCAAGTTAAAATTGTCTCGTCATAAGTGTTATTTCAACAAATTAGTAGTACAAGCTAGAAAAGAATGCGAGATGTAGCCTATATCACACTCCAAAGTCAAACATGTCTTATGATAAGTGATTGTTGCAGGTTACACAACATTAGTAATTTGATGTAAGAACATGGTGTGATAGACAGATATTATATGTTCTGGAAATAGGAACACGTGTCTTATTCAAGTATAATGTCTAAAGTAAGCAGGTGGAATTCAAAAAAATTAGAAGCAATACAAGCTAGACATCACACATAACATGCAACCACATATAATACTGCCAAGTTAGAGGGAGCACCAGTGATGGTGCACTAGGGAAGACATGCTCATCATAAACACAACTACGTTGAGTGTCGATGCATGTGTTCACATGGAAATCATATTGGGGGGATGGAGGAGTAGAAACTGTAGAGGCCCTCCATTTGGAAGGAGAACCTTTATGAGCTGCCTTGCTAACTTCCTTCCGCTTTATTGATTTTGAATTGTCAAGTAAAACCGACAAGAAAAATCAATAAAATTCTCTCTTTAGAACCCATTCATGCATGATACTAACAATCACTACTTTGATCTAAGGTAAACACATGATACCAGGATGGAATATGTACGAAAAACAGTATGACATGGCATGTTCACAACCATTTGTGTAAACTAAGCAGAAACCATTCCAACAAATAAGAAGCAATGCAAGTTAGACTCCACATGAAAGATGCAACCAATATGACTCTGCCAAGTTAAAAGCGTCCGATCATAAATGGAATTTCGACAAATTAGAAGCAACGCATGCTATAAATCATATGAAAGATGCAACTAATATCGCACTGCATATACTAAAGGTGTCTTGTCATATTGATTGATGCGAGATACAAAAAACAATAGTTTTATCTAAGGACATGCTTAATAGACAGATGTACTATGTACTAAATACAGGAACGCGTGTCACATTAACAGGTATAATGTATAAGCTAAGCATAATAACACATGCACTTTAACCATATTGGAAGAATTACAATCTAGACACCATATGCAACATGCAACCACATATCATGCTGCCAAGTTAGAGCAAGCACTTGCGATGCTAGTGTTGGGGAAATGCGGTAATCAACTACAGAGCTACGTTCACTATCTTTATCTAGCCTTGCTATTTCTTGAGAATCATGTCGGGAGGCTGACGCTGCATTCTTTAAATGAGTAGTCCACTTGCCTGACTGCCTCATCATAAGTGATTGATGCGGGATACACAAGAAAATTAGTGATGTAAGAACGTGGTTAATAAACAGATGTACTAGTAGATACCAAAAACAGAAAGGCGTGTCATATTGAAAGGTATAATGTGTAAGCTAAGCAGATGCAATTTAACCAAATTGAAGGCAATACAAGCTAGACATACGACTAGAGTGGTGAGCATGATCATCTAGGACCTGAGAGCCTGGTGGGAGGCGGGCTCCTTCGCCACCATCGTGGCTTTTTAGTTGGCTTCCAGGTGATGCCTGTCTTTGCTGGGCTTGTCACTGGCTCGGCCAGTGCCCTGACTAGCTATTTGTCTTCTGGTGCTCACGGGATGGTGGTTCATGTAAAAAATATATTTCCTTATCTTAATAAAGACCGAGTTCGGCCTTTCGAATACAAGCTAGACACCATATGGAACATGCACCACATATGACACCGTGAAGTTAAAGCAAGCACCTGAGATGGTGGTTCATTGCGAGTGAGGTCATCAACTCCAGAGCTACGTTTACCTTCTCCATCTGCCGACACAACACCCTTTATAGCGCTGTAACGTGTCATGCTTACCCGCATGGAAATCTGGAGCAACTTCTCTCTTTTCTTTTCTACTTCTCTCAAGGCGGACTCTAAAATACCCTTGCATAAAAACACAATAGTGAGAGTATGGGTGAAGTGTGTGCAGAACTAGTGCACTATAAAAGTAGCAGATAGCAGGTGGCTGAAATATAAATGACAGGAGACATATGATAGCTCTACTACATTGCATGACAAACAAAATTAGATTCTACTCCATATGATTTTGTAATATATGAGCACAGGAAATGCAGGTACTCCTCCAGCACACCACCACATGTAGTCATATCAAGATAAGAGTCGACTGAAAATAAATAGGTCAGTCTATTTTTTAAATGAACTGTCCGATCAATAAGGAACGGGCAGATGGCCTTCGTCTATCTCCTGCCAGTCACTGTTGATGATCTTTCTCGAACTGCCAGCGACCACCGGCCCAGACCCATGCCTCCGCCGCCCCGCCCTCCCCTCGACCTCACACCACCGCCGTGCTTGGCAGCGCCCCCGAGCCATCTCTTTAATCCCGGCCGACCTCCAGATCGGGCGTTCCTTCCCCGTCCTAATAGGAGGACTAGCGCCTGTTATGTCGAGGAATGCTTCCGTTAATTGGGAATCAACTGACCAGGAATTGAAATTCAGGGGCGTGACGGACCTCTAGCTAAGGTGAAATAGTATATGAGGACAAACCTTGTGCATCGCGAGTTACTAGGAACATCTAGTATCAAGAAGAAGCGGTCAACTAGTGTCTTCTGTGGGATGTGCAGACACGTAAGATTTTCATGAATAAGGGAAGAGGAGTACCCTTATCGGTTGCCAGTGTGGTCTCCTCCATATGTCGCGGCGATCTTATTTTTTCTCCCGGGGGAACCGATGTTTTGGAGAACCATGGATCCTTGGACAAACCCATGGCCAAATTGTTGACTGTGTTGCCTTGGCCGTATATCGGCGGAGGGGAAGCAGATCCGTGGCGGTGAAGGACGGCGTAGCAGGAACAGCTCCGGTGCGATGGAGGGTGGCGAAGTTGGAGCGGCAGCGGTGAGGCGCAGGACGGCGTGGTTGAACTGGCTCGGGTACGGACTGCTCGGCCTCAGCTTCAACTACTAGCCGTGGAGGGCATTGCAGTTGAGGTTGCGGTGGACGACGACGTCGGGTATCGGCTCCGGCGTGATGGAGGAGGGAGGCTGTTGATGGGTGGGATGGGGTGGCGGATGGAGGACACCGAGGTTTCACGGCTGGTGGAGAGGTAGTTTTTGCGCCCATGGAGTATGAATGGGGAATTGGACGGGTGGGCGGGGAAGAGGGGGGAGAACCATGTTTCGGTCTGGGACGCGCTTGTTTTTGGCTTTTTTGAACAGAAGATGGGACATGCTTGTTTGAAATTTGGGGAAAGTACAAACTTTGCCCCTCCTAAATTTCGGACCAACTGCGAGTCGGGGGTAGGATGGTAATCCTAGGTGTCCCAAATAGTGGGCGGGAGCGATTTCGGCCGCGCACATGTGCGCTTAAGCGGCCATTGTGTATGAATGTTTTTCGGAGGCGGTTGCATGGCGTCTAGATGAAGCTACAAACCTACCCCGGTTTAGACGTTTGGACGTCTGGCCGGTAGGTTTCACAGGCCGGAGTTATTAGAAAAGTAATTTCCTTGTACTACCAAACATTGGTCTCACGCAATTTCGGGCCAGTAGAGGCTCGTTTGGCGCTTCGTTTGAAATTTTGAAACACAAGCATTCACGTCTAGAGTAATCTTGAACTTTGAGGATTGACCTAAATAGACAACGTTAAATTTGACATTGTATCTTTGAAAACCTCATTAAATTATCTGCTTCTTTTTGAAATTTTGACCTTGAAAATCCTATAACTATGATTATATTGGAATGGAGGAGCTAAATTTGAATCTATTTTGTACATATGCTATTATGTACAAAATTAGAGCAAAGATTGGTGCCCCCATAATTTTGGTATGATTTACAAATGCCATGATATCAAATTCAAAAAATTTAATGGACTTCATGTTGAATTTGATTTTTTAAACCACCTTAAGTTGAATTCAAATGTATGCTAGTTCATAGGTAGCTATTTACAATGTTCATTGTGTAACTTTCCTATGTATAATGTGCTTTACCCACACAACATGAACTATACTCGTGTTTATATTCAATTGCTAAAGCGATGCATTGTCCGGAGTTCATAATACTAACTATGTGGATCAAATTCGATAGAATCTAGATGTCAGATGGATTGATGACCGTTCCTTACACGAATTGGAAATATCATGATCCCATCCTAATATTTGGATAAAATTTATATCTTTAATCAATGTGTACATCAGTCTTTTACATGTAGTTTCACTCTCCATCGGCGGTCTCTCACACATGCTCACACACTCTCTCCCGAGGTGTCTTTCTCGCACACATGCTCTCGATATAACCCTCCCTCCCTCTCGTAACCATTTACAACTGTTTTCACTAACATTTATCACAAGCACTCTTCCTCTCAAAAGCATACAGACGCACAATCCCCATCGACCCTTTCTATATACATAGACCTGCCTATGTGTCTCCTGTACACACATTATCTTTAGGCCTGTCTCTCACGCATTGTCGCAAACCTCTCTTCCTAATCGACGAGTATGTTTCTAGCAGAGCATTCTGTAGGATGCCCCTTAAAGTTAGGTTGGATGAATAGTAATATCAGAGATAAAGGGGTTACCTTAGTCCGAGAACCTAGGGTTACAAATCCTAGCCAGCTTTGTTAGTGGACACATAGTCCTTCACAATTATGCTATCTTTGTCTTGTACGACAAGTCATCCATGGGTCTCCCTAAATGCGTCATGGGCCGACCAATGTGGCGTTGGACGGAACCGAAGGAAGGGCCTCACCTCGACCCACCAGACCTCACGCGGTGACACACCCTCTGCCCCCACATCTCGTTATCTTCTCACACCCACACATACCAACACAGTCACCACACATACAAAAATATTCTCCTGGTGCCTCTATCCACTCCCCCCTTGCATATACACACTCAAGGGAATCTCTCGCCATGATGTCATATTCGTCTCTCTCTCTAGTCCACTCTCATTTCTCGTGCTATCTCTCCCCCGTCGGCCCCTCTATCCATGCCTCTCTCGAATACATAATACACACACATACCTCTCTAGGCCCTGCCAAATGCATCAACTACACATTCACACTAGTTACATAACGTACCCCATTGATCTAAAAAGCCCTCTCTTCACGTTTATTTCACATACAACATTCCTTTTGAATAAAGTATGGCCAAAAAATCATTTTATAATTTCTACATATATACAACATTACAAAGTTATATGGAGTAGTATGAACGCTAAGTTGCATTGCATGGTGCCCACAAATGATATTTATTCCACACTGCGAATTTGTATATTTTTATACTATATATAAAGTTAGTCATAATAAAGAGAAATGAAGAGCATCTCTCTCTCCATCGCATACCCCCCTCTACGCCCCTTTCACGTACGCACACAAACTATCTCCAAGTCATCTAAAAGTAAGCCCCCGGCACATTCAAGCATGTTTCATCTTTCTCTCGTGATATATACAGTGATGATCATTGTATTTGAAGTGAAAGCATGATACATACATTGGACTTCAGAATCCACTCATTACGGTCACCATTTACGTGTTGTGGTTATTATACAGTCACGGGCTCACCTTACAACTCTGTATTTGCTCAAGACACGACTACTTGACCAGTTAAACGCTCCACGTGGCACCTCTAGTGTTGCATCACATTATCTCACTACCATCGGGCCCACCAGTCGGCTTGTATCTACTCTACATCTACACTCTTATAAAATATAAAATACACTCTTACAAAAAATAGAGTTGGTGATGATGGTGTGCCTACCATCCTGTAATGTAGGCCATCTGATTTATATCTGATGGATAGGAAAGAAACTATGACAATTTTGCAAAAAGGTACCCACACAGCTCTCCACATTTGCAAATAAGGCCTTCCCTCGTTCATCCCTTTCTCTGACAAGATAAACTAGTCATACAAATGCATCTTGATGTTAGGTGCAACGCACAGGCATCTTGCTAGTAAGAATGAAAACAAACGATAAAAAAATATTGGACGGTGGTTCAAAGTCATGACCGTGGGCACAGCGGACAAGGTGACCTTGTATTGGTATGATGAGCCGTCTGTTTTAACACACAGGAGCTGGTGTGGCGATTATACACACATGCATGCAAAACTCACATGAACACATGCACCCACACATGCACGCAACACTCACACATACACACGCAGCCACGCACGCAACAATCACACGCACACACTCATACATGCATGCACACACCAGTACACCACACGAACAACACACACTCTCACGCTCAAGTGTTCAACATACACGTGCATGCGCACACATTAGGCCCCGACAGACACATACACAACCAGGTGATTCCCGCGCATGGGTTGGAGTCTTATCGCACCTGCATAAATTTGTGTTTATCTGACCTTTTCCCTATGCGAACTGACAGGTGGGACCCACAAGGAACGTGGTCAATTTAACTAGTCAACATGGTGCCACGCAGACTATTTGGCCGGTTAACAGAGTGCAATCCGATGCTGAACCGTAAGCAAGTGACCGTATAATCACCGCAAAACGTATATATTGACCGTAATCATCTTATTCTGAAGTTCGGTGAACGTATTAATCTTTTCTCTCTGTAGGCCCTCCAAAACTACATCTCTACATGTTCTCACATGTTACATCTAACAACTATGCAATACAACACTACTACTACACTCTAACACAGGAAATCATATGAGTTTCTAGTTTTACTAGATATCATATTGTTACTTAATTATTCAGTTTGCATACATTAAAATTGCCTTTGAAATGTATGGCCAGTATCATATACCACGCGGGCAAAATCCTGCCCTTTCCTGTTTAATCGGGTTTGTATCGATGGATCGTGCGAAACAGCAAAACTATAGTACTATACAGTACAAGTGGTAGTTCACTTGGCTGTCGTGTCGTGTACTCCTCTGTCATAAGAGTGGAGTGCTCGCTTTCATAAATCTTCTAGTCCCTTTCACCAACATGTGGGACATCAAGCTACCAGGTCCACGTGCCATACCCTAATACAATGTAGAGCAACCGGGGTGAAGCACCCAGTCATGGCGTCGGCGTAGTGATGAGCAATGAGGCTTCAAATCACAAAGCTGCACCTTTCCCGCAGTTAAGTTGGAGGGACGAAGTAATAATGCTAAAAAAAGAAGTTGGAGGGACGAAGCAACCATCATTTCACTCGTTGCTGAATCCGCTTCTCCCTCATATTCTTCAAGTTAACCACTTGTTGCTTCTGCCGTTGTTCTGCCTCATGTGGGACGCGGATTGGATTTGTAAAGCAATGACACGTGGGACCGCATGTTAGCAAACTGCCAGGACAACATCCTCTAAAAATAAGAAACCTCCCCCGCCATCCGCGCGGCAAAATCACCTCCTGTTTACTAATCTCGATTCTATAATTTTTTTAGATCAATATAATTGAGATTTGTATAGATAGCACATAGGAGCAAAACCAAGTGGTACGGTTAAGGGCATCCACAATGTGTAGCCAAATGTGAAAATAGCTTTTGGCACTGTGGGAACCATTGTGGACGGTGTTGCCAAAGCCAAAAGGATGGAACCGGAGCTCCCTGGTTGATTGATTGATTGATTGATTGATTGAAGGAATAGAAAAATGCAACGTCTCTCCTCTTTCTCCCATGCTTGGACCCATGTACAGTATAGAGCATAGAGTCTACTCCCCTGTCCCATCATTTCACTCTTCGCTGACTCCGCTTCTCCATCGTCTTCTTCAAGAAACCATCTCATCGCACTAAGCTGTACATACGACGCTATTGTGTACGAGTAGTACTAGTACATGTATGCGTCCTTTGGTTCAACAGACTTACTGGATGCAAATAAGGCGGTTGTCTTGGCTTGCAGGCGGCACTTGCGAACGACTTACCGTGGTCTCCCTCAATGGTGTTCTCCGTCGAACGCGCTTTGCCAAACCACAACATTCGAGATATCGTCGACGTCACCGCAATGGAGGAGGAAGTCAAATATAGTTACTACCTCCATTTTTTTTGTACACAAGGCCAGTATATCAAAATTACAATTTTCAAAAGGCCACTAACACTAATCGAGGCAAAATTGCTGGGGTTTGCCTCGTACTAGCAACCAAGGACATTAATATCCCCTGCATGCATGTGGAAGTGAGAAGGTTGGTTTGCATGGCGCTGCATTAATTAAGCGATGAGGAGTGAGATGGTTAGCTCTTTGGGCTTTGGAGAAAAAATAAGCATTAATTGAGACGTGAAACGAGGATTTGTATCGATTAATCCCGCGAAGGAAAACCCCGCCTTTCTTTTTTAATACTAGTACTCCTAGTACATAGTGCATAGTACTTATCCTGTTTGGGGCTAGGCCTTGCATTGCCATACTTTGCCACACATTTTTGCCAAGCTTGCCTAAAGTTTTCAAAATGAAAAGGAGGTACACTTGCGCACGGCTGTCGCGGCGCACCACACCCTCAGACGGTCGCTCCTGCACGCCGCGGTCGCACCGCACCCTCACACAGTCACTCCTGCACGCCGCAAACCCAACCAAGGGAACGCACCCTCACTGACATGTGTTATCTCATGTGAACAAACCAAACTCAGCCATCCTACCGCTGACACATAATTTTTGTTCATAGAGTATGTTTATCCAACCGCATGTTGGGGAGTATCCGTACGGCCCGTGCGGTGGTCTGTCGGGGAAGAAGAAGAGGTGAGGAAGAAGGGTTAGGAGACGTAGGATATTCATCCAACCACCTGAAATGGTAGACTGACCCAAGTTAGGCGACTTGCATAACAATATATGTTTTTACACAGCAAAAGATCCATAAAAACAACAACATAAAGAAAAACTATCACTGCTCGTGGAACGAGATGGCCTCGTCGTCTTTGTGTGCCGGCGTGAACTAGCCGTAGCTGCCGACGTGTGTCTCCGCACCGTGGTTGTCCTCGGCCTCTAGCTACTCGTTCACATAGAGCGTGCGGCGCTCTGCACGGACGAGAGCACCGCCCGGTTCAAGTCGAGGACGTCCGGTTCCGCCTGCAGGTGGGCCTCGATGGCAGCAGCATCCACGCGCTTCGCGTCGAGTCGAGCCTCCGCCACCCGGTTCAAGTCTAGGACGTCCGGTTCCGCCTGGAGGAGGGCCTCGATGAGAGCGGCATCGACGCGCTCCGCGTCGAGTTGAGCCTCTGCCGCCCGGTTCAAGTCCAGGATGTCCGGTTCCGCCTACAGGAGGGCCTCGATGGCAGCGGCATCCGCGCGCTCCGCCTCAAGTTGAGCCTCCGCCACTGGGTTCACATCCATGACATCCGGTTCCGCCTGCAGGAGAGCCTCGATGGTAGCAGTATGCGCGCGCTCCGCGTAGAGGTGAGCCTCTGCCTCCCGGTCCTCCTTTAGTATCGCCAGGTTGAACCGCTGGTCCGCCTGCACCATGGGGGACTCGGACGCCGGCACGAAGTCGACGTCCATCGTCTCATACCCATCGGGGGCCTTTTGCGCCATGACCTCCGCCATGAACATTGGATCGGCTTCCTCCTCCTCGTAGCTTGGCTCCAAAGAACTCGGGGATTGGCCCGTCGTAAAGCGAGCTTGGGAACGGAGGTCTGCGGCACCGACCGCCGCCGCAATTTCTGCGCAGCGCTCCGGCATCAGCATCTTGTAGTACGTGATCTTGCGGTGCACCATGGATTTCCAGCGAACTAGGGGACGCTTGATGTGGGCTAGGGGATCAAAAGGTGGGGGAAGGGGCTGGAGATTAGGTGTGGTTTTAGGGTAGTGGCTAGCGTAGGCCGAGCTGCGAAGGTTCTGGTGTGAATAGTGGTTCTAGTGACGACCAGTCAATCGGTTTTGACTGTACAACACTCCTGTCGCATTTGCGTTGCAGCCCGGCATGCTGGACCCTCCATGTCGCTCACCGAATGGAACGCGCTTCGTCTTGCATTTTCGCTCGCTTGTGGGCCGCAGTTGAGAGCAAACCGATGTCCCTCCCCCACCCCGCCCGCGTCATTTATACTACCACTCCCTCCATTTTATGCGGAGTAAATAAAAATAGAGGGAGTATACTACGGATCAGGATCCACTGACGTGGCTGAACCCATTGAGTAACTGTCATGCGGGCCTAGCAAGCATGGGGTCCACCAGTAAGTGACCGAAAGGAGGGTAAGGTAGGGATACCTACGTCAGAGGATCCACTACCACTAGTACTCCCTCCTGCCGTTTACTATACAGGGCCTAATGTGTTTTTCGAGGCTAACTTTGACCAAATGTTAGAGTAATAATATATGACATGCAACTTACACAAAGCATAAAATCAAATTCATATGTGAAAGGAGCTTCCAATGATATAATTTTCACATTATACATCTCATGTACTATTAATCTTGTCAATAGTCAAATGCGGTTTTGAAAAACGCATTAGAGCATTGTTAATAATATAGCTAGCTGATGGCTATAAGGAACTGCCATGTCATCTATACCCATCATCTATTATATGCACACATACAGTAGTGTGGGCTATGAGGTTGGCTATTTCCCGCAAAAAAATTTATAAGGTTGGCTATTGTATTAGTAATTTTTTCCATCTCCTCTCCATCTCTTTCTTCATATTTATTATATTTATCTAGAAATGCGTATATAGCTAGGCTCTTGCATGAGAGCTCACTCCCCTTACTTTTTCACATCTCTCTCCTCCACATAGGCCCTATATAAATGGTAGGAGGGAGTACTACTATGAGCACTGCATACTCTAGTATAGATGTTGTCAGTACTCCACTAGTACTATTGGACAAGGAGCTTAAAAAAGTTACTATTGGACTGGCTATACGTGGCGAAATCCTAGTAGGAAGAGCATGCACGAGAACAAGCACATTCACGTGGTTGAAAACAAATTGGAAACCATCTCGAGTACAAATCTAGGAGTACGTACGAATCTAACAATATTGATTGGGCGTTGTTGAATGTTGATACTTTTTTTATCAAAGTAGAGATACTTTAACTACACATAAAACTTATATGTAAACTAGAAAGGATAGGAGGGAGTATATTGTACGTTAAAAACGAAACGAACATTGAATACCCTTTATATATGATTTGCGGATGCTATGATCACTGGTTCAAATTTTTTAATCCGCCTTAGGTATCGCACATGCCCCCACTCGTTCTCTCTCAATTTCATCTCGGGGTCCAGAGATCAATGAAAAGAGGACTAGGGTGGGTACAATACGTTCATTTGGCTTATGAACGTACAATATACTCCCTCTGATCCCCACAGACCCCCCCCCCCCCCGCGGGTCATTTCTATCATAGAAACAGACCAAACCTTTATCTCCTTGCACGACACGCAATTGATCTCTGAACATCAATCGATCTCGTCAACACGTGTCGAGGCATGAACCGAATGGGATGTCAAAACAAAGACGCGAAGCGACACGTAGTGGAGGCAAAGTAAAACTTTAAACGAACCATTTATTTGTATGCATGTCGGAAAAATTATAAAACATTAGAAATAAAAGCATGGTCTAGGCCCACATGAAAATGGTACTCGCCGGAATGTTCAATTGAGGCATGCGGGAGGATGGACTTGACCGGAGGGCGACATGATCGATGGAGAAGAGGATTGGAGAGGAATGATAAATAAGCAAATGCCACATGATTATACTTGGACGGCTAAAATAAACAATAAGTTGTCTCACTTGGCCTACATAGTGAAAGGCCTAATGCGCAACTCGTAGCACTGACGCTCGAATATGGCCGGGAAAATAGGGAAACTGACATGTGGGGCACACCTGTCGGGACGACGTAGCGCAGACTAGTCCAATGGAGGAGCTGGCCCACGACCTCCTCGCCACCAGCAACCGTTCATGTGGGTCGTGGGGGCCAACAACGTGGCACAGCTCCAGCACCGCCTCTGGACACAGTGACCGCGGTGAGCGACATGCTCATCATCGCTAGACACGATCGGTTTCAGTGTGCCGAGGGTGGGGTTAGTGTTGTGGCACGACCAACAGTATGTTTGGTTTGTGCCCAAGGTTGACCCATCAAAGCATTGGGTAGCCAAAATTTTGGTTGAGGTTTTGGTTGCCCACTATTTGGCCGACATTGGCAAGAAAAATGAACTAGATTTGGCTAGAGTTCATTGGCATGCCAAAAATATGGCAACCATCCAAACAATGACCAATCTTTGGGTCATGACCAAAATTTTGGTAAGGTGCACTTTGGCCACAATCCAAACACACCCCAACACCCGGGTTGTCGAGGATGCACTCGCCGCCGGGACGCGTCCGCGGAGTGGTGTAGCATGGCCAACTGCATCCTCAGGACCTGAGACCATGCCGAGTCTTCTTGCTTTTTCAATGACATGCGTCGATCGCATGTGAGCAAAGGGGAGCTCCAACGTTGCCATGACCGCAACTGACTACCCTGGCACACCAAAGACCCTCCTCCATCGCGCCGTCGCATGGTGCGTTCCCAGCCGGTGCCAGCTGCCCGCATTCATGCCGTCCGTCTGTATGTTGTCGTTAAGAGCCTTGGTGCCTGAGGAACCAACTCCGGTGACTTAATGATGCACCAAGACGCTTGGCCTCACCGGAATGCGCTACTTAAAGCGGCAATGCCCAGCTAACATCCACACCATAGCGCATTGTCCTCCTACCTAGCACCACATCTGCCATGACCGCAAGCGCGAACGCTCTGCCGGAGAGCTTGTCTTCGAGGATGAAGCTCGAGGTCGCCGCCCTCGCTCAAGTCGCCTCTCGCGACACAATAGCAGCGTTGCCGGACACGGACGCGACCGCACAAGTGGTGGCCATGCTAGCGGCCGACGACGGGAGCACCGTCAGTCACGCGTCCTACTTGCCATCGTCCAACGTCCTGCACCGCCGAGGTCGGGGACTCCTCCGAGGATGAGTAGGGCATGGGAGGCGGCAGGGCATGGTGTGTCAACTGGCCGGGCCGTATCCCGTGTTCTACTCTTCCTCGCCGGAGACCGCACCTTCACTTCATGGGTCTTGAACCCCGCCCCCGTACATAGAGATCGCAGATGGAGGAAGTCGGTCGCCTCTGTAGAATAGGTTTAGGGTCGGGTTTCTTTTACTTTTCTGTCCTATAAAAGTTCGAAATGAAATGAAAATCTGCCATGTTTGCATTAATCTCGGCCGGTGTATATGAACTTTCACAATAATATAGTATATTGTAGGTGTACTAGCAAGATGCTTGTGCGTTGCACGGAAGATCAAGATCCTGTGGGAGAAAAGGGTGAACGAGGGAAGGCCTTATCTACAAATGTGGAGAGGAGTGCGGGTAAATTGCCATAGTTTCCTTCATATCCATTAGATAGGATATATTGCAGGATGACAGGCACACCATCATCACCAACTCTGCTTTTTATTGAACCGAGACAAAGCTAACATGCGAAGTAAAATAAACACACAGGGTCTATACATACACAATTTATCTTAGGCACTCCAATAGTACGTCCACTACACATTCACGCATTTCACATCTTTCTACATCTACGGGAACCTACGAAAGGGTTAACGTAAATTGCCTCTCTCTCTCCTCCCCTAATTTTCATGGTGGTGGGCCCCTCCCTCCCCCAATCTACAATCAACAGCTCACATGATTCACATTACGTTAATTACGTAATCGGGATTACGTAGTTGTAGCATTACTCGTCCTAAAAAACCCAACTAAGCAAACCTCCCAGCATATCGCGCGGGAAAAGACCCGGCTGCGCCGTTTTAGTCAGGATTACCGGATTACTAGAAGTAGTATCGATGGAACGCACGAAGCAACAAGTTTTTTCAGGGGGCGAAGCACCTAGTTTAGAAGGAAAAAGACGGTACACTCACAGCACCCCTGTCGCGGTCGCATTGCACCCCACACACGTTCGGTCCTGCACACGGCTCACGGAAACGAATGTGCTTCGGCTTGCCTCTTCACTATCACATGGGACTGCACTTGGAGAAACCGGCCATGCACCAAACTCCCCCGCCCTCCGCGCGAAAATCCTCCCCCCCACCCAACAATCCCCCCAAATGCTAGATTCAACTGCCCTTCTGACAACTAGCCAATAATATTCCCCAAACACCCTCCACCCCGCCCCCCTCCACTCCATTCGCTCCGCCAAAGCCGCCCTCCCTACCGCGCTGATACGTCGACGCCGCGGTTCGTCGAGGGGGACGCACGGTGATCCTCTCGCTCCCACAATACGCTCTCGTAGACTGCCGTCCTCTAGCCATGCCGCCACCCCTGGCGATGTTCTTGTGGAGGTGCACGACGGTCAGCGCCGCCACCAATGGCAATGTTCGTGTGGAGACGCACAGCGGTCAGCTTCTCCCATGGTACGCGCATTCTAGACTGAGGCCCCGTGCATGTCGGTGTAGCACTGAATGTTAGCTGATAGACGCTGTTAATCTCACTTTTTTGCCAAAGTACTAGTTTACAGTCAATATGCCCTATTTAAGAAGCTTCCTTGCCCTGTTCTGCACTCAATCTTCTTAGCTGAGATGGCATGCCAAGGCTGATTAGTTGCTAAAATATCCTGCCATATATTTATTGTGACATAGATTGCCATGGTCTAGTAGCCAATCTGTTAGGTGAAATAGCTCTACACAGTATTATGCTCGATCTTTCTTGTTGCGATGGCCTTCGATAGTTCGATGGCTATGTGCTCGGCCTCATTGACTGCTGAAACAGCCTGCCATAATTTAGCACTCAAATCTGTTTGCTGAATTAGCTTTGCATATATTTCATTACTTAGATCTGCTCGTCCAAATATCTTGCCATAGCTTTAGACATCGACCTAGGTATTTTTTTCTGTACTTCATAAAAATGCATATATGTTTTTCCTGTAATATCTAGTAGAAGAACTAATTTGTATGTCTAACAAATGGACATGACTTGGATAACTTCTGCTTAAAGATTCTCCACTCCATATGTCGAGGGGGTTGAAAACTTCATTAACTTTATCAGAGCTGAGTACGGTGGTCCGAAATCAGATGTGCTCTACCCGTGTAGCAGTTGTATGAATTCAGTTACAAGACCCCAGTCAACTATGCAAAATCATCTACACTTGTATGGGATGTCGGTACATATACTAGGTGGGTTCATCATGGTGAAGCTATGAATGCCAATGTTATTGACTACGTGGAAGCAGTAGATCACCATCTTGATTAGCCTGATGCTCAGGTGGAAGAGGAGGAGGAGGAGGAGGAGGTGGTGGCGGAGCCAGTGAGTTTGACCAACATTGAAACAATGCTACGAAATGCTTGTGCATTCCGTGAACGTTCACCGGTAGAAGAAAAACGGTGGGCCCGAATGTTGGAACAATGCAACGTGGCTGTCACCCCAGGAAATAAGCTATCAGTATTCTTAGCTATGGTCACCTTTCTTCAGGTGAAGACATCTGAGCGGATGACCAACAAATCATTCGATGTGATGTTGGCTGCTTTCCGCAAAGCTTTCCCAGATGCGTCTGAGCTGCCACACACCTACAGTAAAATGAAGAATTTCCTTCATGCAGTTGGAATTGGATATGATATGATCCATGTTGGTAAGAATAATTGTGTTCTGTTCCGAAAGGATTATGCGAACTTAAGTGAATGCCCGAAATGCAAATCATCAAGATGGAAAGATGGCGATACTGTGAAGAGGATTCCTCATAATGTTCTGAGACATTTTCAAATCACACCAAGATTGCAGAGGTTGTTTCATGATGCCGAAACAAGAGAGGATGTACTGTGGCATTCTAGGAACCAGGAGTACAGACATCAGAATGTAATGAGCCATCCATCACATGGTAGTGAGTGGAAAAGCTTCAATGAGAAACACGAAAAGTTTGCTGCTGACCCGAGAAACATTAGACTTGGCTTAGCTTAAGATGGATTTAACCCATTTGGCCACCAGAGCGCCGCATATAGCATGTGGCTAGTGCTTGTTCAACACGCCCCCAAATGTCTGCACCAAAGAATCAAACTACGTGATGCCTTTGCTCATCCCAGGTCCAAAAAGTCCTGGAAAGGATTTTCATTTGTTCATGGAGCCTCTTGTGGTGGAACTTCCACAGCTATGTAGGGGTGTTCTCACTCGAGACCTATATGGTAGCCCACCAGTTGATTTCTTTCTGCCTGCTGTTATAATTTGCTGCATCCAGGATTATCCGGCTTTGGGCACTATGTCAGGGCGAAGGACACATGGTTACAATGCATGTGTTCGATGTGACAAGAATCCACTATCATACGCAATACTTAGCAAGATCTGTTACATTGGACACCGCCGTTTCCTTGCCAAGGACAAGCTGCATCCTAGAAAATACCGAAGACATGTGTTCAATGCAAAGCATGAAAACCGTGATGCGCCAAAGAGGCTCACCGCCGATGAGTTGCAAGTGGAATTAGAGAAGGTCAGGCATATTACACCAGGAAACCATCCTGGTAATGGTAGCGGGAAAAGGAAGCTGGCAGGGAAGAAGAGAGATTATTGTTTACCCGCAGGTCCACTTTGTGGGACTTGCAGTATTGGAAAGATTTGGATCCGCGGCATAATCTTGATGTGATGCACATCGAGAAAATTATATGTGACAACATTATCGGCACACTTCTTAATATTGAAGGCAAGACAAAAGATACCTTAAAATCTAGGATTGATTTGACACACCTTGGTATCAGACAGGATTTGCAGGTGCAAGATGAAGGTAAACCATGGGATATGGCACCAGCTGTGTACGTCTTGGACAAGGTAAAAAGAAAAGAATTCTATGAGGTCCTGTCACGTGTGAGAGTCCCACATGGATTTGCTTTCAACCCTGAAAGGAGAGTCGGTGCAGATGGAAACAAGGTACAAGGGTTGAAAAATCATGACTGCCACGTCCTACTTCAAAGGGTTTTACCTGTTATCCTTAGAGGATTGGGCCGCCTAGACTTATACAGTGCAGTTGCTGAGTTGGGAAAATTCTTCAGGGAACTCTGCAGTAGAAATATCAGGATAGATGCTTCGGAGCGTCTTAGAGACAAGATACCAACTATCCTATGCGGCCTTGAGAAGATATATCCTCCAACCTTCTTTGATGTGATGGTGCATTTGGCTGTTCATCTACCTGATGATGCACTACTTAGAGGTCCAGTACAGTATGGCTGGATGTACCCTATTGAAAGGCGGCTAGGCACTTTCAAGGGCTATGTTAGGAACAGAGCTAGACCTGAGGGTTCCATTGCAGAGGCCTACATTGCTACAAAAGCGTTCACATTCTGCTCAAAATGCATTGAAACAACTGATCAGCTTAGCAAAGAGGTGGATGAAGACAATCCCGGGCTCAACGTTTTCGATTATTCTATTCGAGTTACAGGGAAGAGTCGACAAGAGTACAAACCTAAAGATTTGGAAAAAAATGGTTTGGTATGTGTTGAATAATTGTCCTGAGATACTACCTTTTATCAAGTAAGTGCTAAGTACTGCAGCTTATACATCGTAATCTACTAAACTTGCAACACATTCTTATATATTTAGATTTTTGAAGCGATCACTATGCTGTGCAGCATCTACAAAAAGGAGTTACTGCCGCAAAATCCAAGAAACATTGCCAAACTGGTTATGACAGGATTTGCGAAATGGTTCAAGAGCCATGTAAGCTTTTGAATTGCACTGTCAGTATTTTTCATATATTGAGTACATAAGATGATTGGCTTGTCTATTTTCTAACCATAGGTTAAGAAGATGCGGGAGGATGGGCAAGCAGTTGATGATGCCCTTTACTCACTAGCAATGGGTCCTGATACTCGGGTAAGACATTATGAATCTTGCATTGTTGGAGATGTGCGCTACAATACCCTTGCACAAGATGAAGGCAGGAAGACACAAAACAGTGCCATCATGAGCACGAATACGTATGACAAAGAGACAACCGATATGTATGCTAACATAACAGACATTGTTCAGTTGTAGTATATCTCTAGTTTCGAGGATCATCGGTGTGTGGTTCTGTTGTGCTGTCGTTGGTATAACCTGTTTTCCATGATCGCAAAACCCAGAGCTGATGATTATTTCAAACCCATCAATGTCAAGGCGGCATACCAGACCAACGAGCCTTTTATTTTGGCAAATCAAGTAACACCGATATTTTTCTTGGAAGACACATTTGCACGTAGCGGTGACTGGAGAGTATTGCAAAGGTTTGAGTAGAGGAATTCGTTTAATAAAGTTGCACAACAAGAAGATGCTTACACTGCTCCTGATGTACAAGATAACACAGATGTTCCTAATATCTTTGAGAACCATCACGTCAATGATGCCAGCGAAAAGATTGTCTGTCGTGCTGTGGACATACAAGAGTTGATCAAGAAGAAGCCAATGTTCGAGGACGTTGAGGATGAACAAGAAGATGACATTGTGGGGAATTACAATTCAGACTGATACACATGGCGATGATGTTGACGCTGGTGCTTCGGATGATGATTACGTTGCTTTTGTCGTATTTGCCTGTCAAAAGATGTTTTTTATCTACTATGTGAAATTGTGTTTGCTATGACAACTGAAACCTGATGAACATGTTGTTTAGTATTTTCCTGTGAGAACATCACTTGTTATGTATACTAATTTGTGCTTGGTGATTGTATGATGACTAAAACATGATGACATTGTTGTTTAGTTGTACTCATATTTGGCTGTGAAACTTGAATTTGATGACATAGTTTGCTGTTGGACTACAATTTGCTCCAGGTCTTCGAATGAGAACAAAGCTGACCCGACAGGGCCTCTGCTAATTTATTTATTTCTTAACAAAAGGGCCTTTGCTATTTATTTATTTATGAGCAAAAGCGGATACCCCCTGATTTCCGTTAATAGAAATCATTAGATGTTCACAACACTACGCCTAGCCTGCTACACAGGTTTCATTCATTACTAGTTTCAGCAAAGTGCTCATGTCGTAGCCACTGAATACACCACGAGTGCTACATACATTTCTAATAAAGAGACAATCATCCTATAGAGCACATTAATTTTTCCCATTATCTTGACAAGCTCTTTCATCTCATCATTGCTGTCAAGGCCGTTCAGCAGCAGTTGCTTGTCCATGATCAGAGGAAGTGTATCTTTAACCTTCTGCTCTGCATCTTCCTCTTTTGTCGTTCCTTCAGTTAGTTGTGCAACACCCCAGCCTGCTGGTATTGGGATTCCTCGGCTAAGCAAATAATCAGCATAGTTGCACTCCCCCACATCAGCAACTTCCCAGAAATACAAATCACACGAATCTTCCCTTTTCTGCATGAATCAAATTGGAAGTTCATCAACCATACTATTAAAAAAAATCAGCAACTGAAAGCAGTAGAACAACACTTCAACATATTATTTCCCCATGATTCGGGCATTTGTAGAAGTCTCGGCCAGGGTTGAGGATTGTGGTTGAGAGGCAATGGATGACTCTGTATGATTTGTAGCAGTGGCACCACACCAACGGCAGCGGGTTGCGATGAGCAACCGGCTGCGGTGCGCGTGCCAGCGGGGGTGTGATGAGACCCACATGCGATGGTACGGGTGGCAACTTGGCGCATATTTGGTTGTTGCCTGCTGAAGAGCAGGTGGACGAGCAGCCAGCGGGCATGGTTGCTGCGGCCAGAGCTTTTCATGCTAGGCAGAGTAACTAGAGAAGAGGAGAAGCGAACGTTGGATATGTCAGTTTCATTACTTGCAGAGTAGCATAGCACCATATATAGTCATAGTTTAGGTTTGGATTCGAACCAGCTACAAGAGCACGTCTCTCTTTTGTCTAAAACTCGGTAACGTCTCTTTACTGGTACACTAGCTTGTTTTGTACGCCTTCTCAAGTCTTTGATTCCTCCACCTGACATCTAGGACCCATCGGAAGGGCCTCTGTATTTCACGAAAAAAACGTGCCCCCCCCCCCCGCTGACAGGTCGGACCCACCAGCTATCTTTGCATGCAAGGAAGTGCCTCCATATTACGCACAAAAAATTAATACTCCCCCTGCCAGCTGGACCCCAGCATAGTGGGAGGCTAACTTGTGGGCCTACCAAGTTTACGGGGACAGAGGGATTTGTCAACCTAGTCAATATGAAAAATTCTAGCTCTAGTTACCGTATGATGTTCATCCAACGGTCGTGGTGCTTCTTCAACCTCTGGTCTTCTTGCTCCAGCCGCCCAAACCAGCGCCGGTCATGCCGCGTGCTCCTGCCTCCCGTGGCCGGCTGTGATGCCGCGGAGGCCTCACCACCCCTACCACTCCCACCGCTGGCCAGGGCATCCCTCTACTCACCCACACCCCCTGTTATTCTGCGGCGACGGCAGCCTCACACCGCAGCCAAACTAGTGAACCGTCGTACTCCTCTCCGTGTGGGCATCCACTGCCGCGTCTTCTCTGGCTCCGCGTCGTCCCCTTCCTAGGCCTCGCCGTCGTCCACCGCCTTGGTGCTCTCGGCGCGGCGTGGTCAATGTGGTCAACGACCGACTTCCATCAGAAGAGTACTGTACGTGGAGAGGCTGACAGCTGGGTCCATGGCCACAGCCCAGTTTTTTGTGATTAGCCAAGTAAGTCGCTTTGTCAGGCCTGTTGGGCTGCAAATCTTTCAAGATGAGGAGAGCTTCATTCGGCTGGTCGAGAAAATGGCCTATCCGTAATGAGAAGTGGGTTGTACATTTCAAAACACATCAAACCGGCAATTAGTTTCAAATTTCTTTTTTTCATTTCAAGATTTTAAATTGCATTGATTTTTATGCATGGACAATTTGTTGGATTTTATATTGATATACATTTATTTTTAAAATCAGTTTGAATGTGACTCGTAGTTTCGGGATTAAAAACAGTTTGGACCGCACCAAAATATGCAAAATTCCATACAATTTCTTAACCATGGTCACAATATGGGCTGTAATGCTAACAAAAAGAATATGGGCTCCAAAAAACCTTAAGAATTAGCAAATGGGCTGTGAATTGATAGAAATAATGGCAGATGGGCTGTATGCTGTTTTCCATAGATTTGAGGCTTTCCTAAAAAAAGGTTGATGCACAAGCAGTGACTGTTGGATGTCCATCCAACGGCCGTCGTGCTTCTTCAATCTCAAACAAGCGCCAGTGGGACTGCCTGCTCCCTCCTCCCCGCGGCCAGATGTGCTGCCGCGTAGGCCTCACCGCCCCAGCATACTCCGATCGCTGGCCTAGCCATCCCTCCACTCACCCACACCTGCTGTTATTCTCTGGCGACGACAGACGAACCAGTAAACCCTCGTACAGTCATACTCCCCTCCGCATGGAAATCAACTGCCGAATCTTCACTGCCTCTGTGTCGTTCCCTTCCTAGGCCTCGCCGTCGTCCACCGCCCTGGTGCTCTCTGCGCGGCTTGGTCAACGTGGCCAACGACTGACATGCATCTGAAGTGGACTGTACGTGGAGAGGCTGACAGCTGGGTCCATGGCCGCACGCAAGGAAATGCCTCCTTATTACGCACAAAATAATGATTCCTCCACCTGACATCTGGGACGCACCGAAAGGGCCTCTATATTTCGTGAAAACAACGTTACCGCCACTAACAGCTTGGACCCACCAACTATATCTTCGCATGCAGGGAAGTGCCTCCTTATTACACAAAAAAAATGAATACTCCCCCTGCTAGCTGGGACCCACAATAGTGGGAGGCTGACTTGTGGGCCAACTAAGTTTGCGGGGACGGAGGGCTTTGTCAACTTAGTCAATATGAACGATTCTAGCTCCAGTGACCGTACGATGTCCATCCAACGGCCATAGTGCATCTTCAACCTCTGGACTTCTTGCTCCAGCCGCCCAAACCAGCGCCGGTCGGGCCTCGTGCTCCTGGCTGTGATGCCGCGGAGGCCTCACCGCCCCCTACTACTCCTACTGCTAGCCAGGCCATCCCTCCAGTCACCCACACCCCCTGTTATTCTACGGCGACGACATCCTCACACGGCAGCGAACCAGTGAACCCTCATACTACTCTATGTGTGGGAATCCACTGCCACGTCTTCCACGGCTCCGCGTCGTCCCCTTCCTAGGCCTCGCTGTCGTCCACCGCCCTGGTGCTCTTGGCGCGGCTTGGTCAACGTGGTCAAGGAACGATTTCCATCAGACGTGGACTGTACGTGGAGAGGCTGACAGCTGGGTCCACGGCCGTAGGAAGGAAGTGCCTCTTATTAGCGCAAAATATTTATTCCTCCACCTGAAAGTGGGGACCCACCGGACGGGCCACCATATTTCGAGAAAAAACATTTCCCCCTGACTGCAGGGACCCACCAGCTACATCTTCGCACGCAAGGAAGTGCGTCCGAAAAATCGATTCGCCCCCCTGACTGCTGGGACCCACCAGCTACATCTTCGCACGCAAGGAAGTGCCTGACAGTCGGGTCCCACCTGGTTGAAGTGTACGTAGCATTGTCATTCTGGTCGCGAACGTGTACGTACATACTAGTCGATGTAGAGGCGCGCACGTGTCGTAATAGAGGCGCGCACGTAGCATATACACGTACGTACAGCGGCCAGTGTGCAATAAAGAAAATATGGCCATGTACGTACATATGGGCGGGGTCTCGAACGCCTACTCGCGCATATGTGCGACAAGTGCTCGTGCACATGGCTAGGTCGGAACGGAGAAACTGCGTCGTCGTCATGTTCATGGGGAGACAACGGAATGCGTCGTGTTCATTAGGAGGCAACGGAACGTGTGGGAGCCAACCGGCTTGGACGGAATAGCCGATGGAAACGAGGCCTGGTATACCGCAGAATGGAGGAAACGGCCTTGTGTTCGACCGGCCATGGTCGAAACGGGATCCTGTTCATCGGGAGGGGTTCGGCGTACCGCAAAACGGAGGAAACGGAACTCCTACGGTCGAAATGGGGGTCCTATTCATCGGGAGGGGTGTGGCGTACCGCAAAATGGAGGAAACGGACTTGTGTTGGAGCGCTATGGTCGAAACGGGGGTCCTGTTCATCGGGAGGGGTGTGGCGTACCACAAAACGGGACTCCGTGGGATACTGTTCATCTCCACCGTCGACCCCCTCCAGCCTCCACGGGCTACTGTTCATCCACCGTCGACCTCCTCCAGCCTCCATCTGCGACTGTTAATCAACGGGCTCATGTTCATCTAGCCTCCACCGCGCGCTACTCCACCGGCTACTGTTCAACCAACCCTCCTCACGAGCTCCTGTTCAACCACCCCTCCACGGGATACTGTTCAACGAGCCCTCCACCATCTACTATTCATCCAGCCCTCCACAGGGTCGTCCTGTTCATCCAGCCCTCCACGGGGTCCTGTTCATCCAGCCCCAACCGGCTCGATCAATCTGGGTCCTGTTCATCCAGATGCAACACCACGGGGTCCTGTTCATCCACCCCCACTGGGAACTGTTCATCCAACCCCCCCAGCAACGCTCACTGTTCATCCAGAGGCAGCATCGATCGTCTTTAGTTAGCAGCAGTAGCGAAGGAATCGCTCGATCGGGTTCAGTTAACAGCCATCGATCGATCGCTCGGGTTCAGTAACGAGTAGCCTGCAGTGCAATTGCTCGGGTTCAGTAGGCGAACGCCTCGCTCGGGTTCAGTTAGAGCCCAACTCCTCGCACACACGCGCGTGCATGTATGATAGAAACGCGCATCGCTCGGCCAGACCACCCACCGTTCTAACTGGGAACACCCTGATATTTTCCTAGCCCTCGCTTCTACCACGGTTTTTTCCGTCATGGACGGCCCGAAGAATGTCATGCAGCTGCGTCTTCGGCCCGCCCAGGATGAAAAGCCCATTTTCTGTCATGATTTTTTGTCATAGAAGTAGGAGCCCACCACATCTATGATGATACCGGGTTTTGTCACAATTATCGTCATAGAAGTGTCATAAGTATGACCGAATTGTTTTTTTGTTCAGCCCAAAATGTCACGGATGTGTCTTTTTTGTAGTGAATGTAGGCATGTATTCCGAATATAGTCATACGTGCTTATGGAAAAGAACTTGCATGACATCTTTTGTCCTACCCTCCCGTGGTAGCGAGGTCCTATTGGAAACTAAGGGATATTAAGGCCTCCTTTTAATAGAGTAGTGGACCAAAGCATTAACACTTAGTGAATACATGAACTCCTGAAACTACGGTCATCACCGCTAAGTATCCTGATTATTGTCACTTCGGGGTTAATGGATCATAACACATAATAGGTGACTATATACTTGCAAGATAGGATCAAGAACTCACATATATTCATGAAAACATATTATGTTCAGATCTGAAATCATGGCACTCAGGCCCTAGTGACAAGCATTAAGCATAGCAAAGTCATAGCAACACCAATCTCAGAACATAATGGATACTAGGGATCAAACCCTAGCAAAACTAACTCGATTACATGATAAATCTCATCCAACCCATCACCGTCCTGCAAGCCTATGATGGAATTACTCACGCACGGCGGTGAGCATCATGAAATTGGTGATGGAGGATGGTTGATGATGACGATGGCGACGGATTCCCCTCTTCGGAGCCCCGAATGGACTCCAGATCAGCCCACCCGAGAGAGGTTCGGGCTTGGCGGCGGCTCCGTATCGTAAAACGCGATGAATCCTTCTCTGATTTTTTCTCCCTGAACATGAATATATAGAGGTGGAGTTGAGGTCGGTGGAGCACCACGGGGCCCATGAGGCAGGGGGCGTGCCTAGGGGGGTAGGCGCGCCCCCACCCTCATGGACAGAGTGTGGGCCCCCTGGCCTTCATTCTTTTGCCACTATTTTTTATATTCCAAAAATATTCTCCGTTGATTTTCAGGCCTAGGCGCGCCCCCACCCTCATGGACAGAGTGTGGGCCCCCTGGCCTTCATTCTTTTGCCAGTATTTTTTATATTCCAAAAATATTCTCCGTTGATTTTCAGGTCATTCCGGGAACTTTTATTTCTGCACAAAAATAACACCATGGCAATTCTGCTGAAAACAGCGTCAGTCCGGGTTAGTTCCATTCAGATCATGCAAGTTAGAGTCCAAAATAAGGCCAAAAATGTTTGGAAAAGTAGATACGATGGAGACGTATTAGCATGCTGGATAGCGGTCGATGTGTGGAGTAGTAGTAGTAGATGCAAAATTGTTTCGGTCTACTTGAGACGGACGTGATGCCTATATTCATGATCATTGCCTTAGATATCATCATAACTTTGCACTTTTCTATAAATTGCTCGGGAGTAATTTGTTCACACAGCATATTATTTGCTTTCTTAAGAGAAGCCTCTAGTGAAACCTATGCCCCCAGGTCTATTTTCCATCATATAAGTTTCTATTTTCCATCATATAAGTTTCCGATCTACTATTTTGCAATCTTTTACTTTTCAATCTATAAACCAAAAATACCAAAAATATTTACTTTATGTTTTATCTATCTCTATCAGGTCTCACTTTTGCAAGTAACCGTGAAGGGATTGTCAACCCCTTTATCGTGTTGGGTGCAAGTTGTTTGATTGTTTGTGCAGGTATTCAGTGATTTGTGCGTTGTATCCTACTAGATTAATACCTTGGTTCTCAAACTGAGGGAAATACTTATCTCTACTTTGCTGCATCACCCTTTCCTCTTCAAGGAAAAAACCAATGCAAGCTCAAGAAGTAGCAGGAAGAATTTCTGGTGGCGCCGTTGCCAGGGAGATCTACGCCAAGTCAATAAATACCAAGTACCCATCATAAACTCTCATCTCTTGCAATACATTATTCACCATTCGCCTCTCGTTTTCCTCACCCCCACTTCTAAAATGATTTTTGAAAAAAATTGCCTTTCCTTCTCCCCTCTTCCGTTTGTCTTCTTCATTTGCTCTTTGTGTGCTCGTGCGTTCGGTTGCTTGTTTCGTCATTTTGGCTGAACCAAAGAATTCTGATCCTCACTCCCGGAGGATGGAAGAAATTGAAAATAATGTTAGGAGCTTCATGTCTTTACAATTTGACCATAATAGTTTTTTTAGAAATGAGCTTAAGGAGCAAATTTTTTTTATGGAATACATGAATAAAGAGCTCTGTAATATGTCTAAGGAATTTTATGGTTTGAAATCTCATTTTGCTCATCTTGAAAATTTAGTAGGCCAAATTTCTGATAAATAAGCAACCTTAGTAAATAAGATGGCCGCTAAACCGGAGTATTTAAATAATGATGAAGATCTTAAAGTGATTGATGTGTCTCCTATTGAATCTTTGTTTTCCAATATAAATCTTGATAAAGATGGGACTGGAGATGAGTCAACTTTAGTTAAAAAGGCGTCCCAA
Organism: Triticum monococcum; assembly: GCA_034509565.1. Taxonomy (NCBI): domain Eukaryota; kingdom Viridiplantae; phylum Streptophyta; class Magnoliopsida; order Poales; family Poaceae; genus Triticum; species Triticum monococcum. The sequence goes on along the minus strand of CM067841.1, from coordinate 141,005,861 downwards.
TGATTCAGAGTTCTTAGATCTTGATGCAAAATTTGATATAAGTTGGATCAGAGAATTCAAAACTTTAAGTAGCAATGAACCCACTCTTTTGGATTTCAAGGAATTTAATTATGATAATTTTTCTTTAATAGATTGTATTTCCTTGTTGCAATCCATGTTCAATTCTCCTCATGCTTATAATCAAAACAAAGCTTTTACTAAACATATCATTGATGCTATGACGCAATCTTTTGAAGAAAAGCTTGAATTGTAAGTTTCTATACCTAGAAACTTTATGATGAGTGGGAACCTACTATTAAGATTAATATTAAATATTATGAGTGCCATGCTTTGTGTGATTTGGGTGCTAGTGTTTCCATGATTCCAAAAACATTATGTGATGTGCTAGGTTTCCGTGAATTTGATGATTATTCTTTAAATTTGCATATTGCGGATTCACTATTAAGAAACCTATGGGAAGGATTAATGATGTTCTTATTGCTGCAAATAGGAATTATGTGCCCATACATTTCATTGTTCTTGATATAGATTGCAATCCCACATGTCCTATTATTCTTGGTAGACCTTTCCTTAGAACGATTGGTGCAATTATTGGTATGAAAGAAGTAAACATTAGATTTCAATTTCCGTTAAAGAAGGGAATGGAACACTTTCCAAGAAAGAAAATTAAATTACCATATGAATCCATTATGAGAGAAACTTATGGATTGCATACCAAAGATGACAATACCTAGATCTATTCATGTTTTTATGCCTAGCTAAGGGCATTAAACAATAGCGCTTGTTGGGAGGCAACCAAATTTTATTTTGTTTTGATTTTAGGTTTTGTTTCGCATTAAATAATTCATCTAGCCTCTGGTTAGATGTGTTTTTATGTTTTAGTTAGTGTTTGTGCCAAGTAAGACCTTTGGGATGTCTTACAGTGATAGTATATTTGATCTTGCTGAAAAAAACAAACTTTTGCACTCAGGAAAACAATTCTCATTTTTAACAGAAGCGTGACAAAACATTGATTCTTTTTGCAGAAGATTAATAAACAAATTTCTTAGGCCTTCCTAAGATTGCAGAATTTTTGGAGTAACAGAAGTTTTCGAACTATCCAGATTACTACAAACTGTTCTATTTTTTTTATAGATTCTGTTTTCTTTGTGTTTTTTGCTTATTTTGATGATTCAATGGGTAGTATCGGGGGGTACGAACCATGGATAAGTTGGAATGCATTAGATATTACACCAATATAAATAAAGAATGAGTTCACAACAATACCAAAAGTGGTGATTTATTTTCTTATACTAATGAGCTTATGCGATTTTCTGTTGAGTTTTGTGTTGTGAAGTTTTCAAGTTTTGGGTAAGGATTTGATGGACTATGGAATAAGGAGTGGCAAGAGCCTATGCTTGGGGATGCCAAGTCACCCCAAGGTAATATTCAAGGACAACCAATATCCCAAGCTTGGGGATGCCCCGGAAGGCATCCCCTCTTTCGTCTTCGTCTATCGGTAACTTTACTTGAGGCTATATTTTTATTCACCACATGATATCTGTTTTGCTTGGAGCACCTTGTATGATTTGAGTCTTTGCTTTTTAGTTTGCCAAAATCATACTTTCTGTACACACATTTTGAGAGGGACATGCATGAATCATGATTTATTAGAATACTCTATGTGGTTCACTTATATCTTTTGAGCTAGGCAATTTTGCTCTAGTGCTTCACTTATATCTTTTTAGAGCATGACGATGGTTTAATTTTATAGAAATTAATGAACTCTCATGCTTCACTTATATTATTTTGAAAGTCTTTAAACAATACGGTAATTTTCTTTGGTTATAAATTTAGTCGTAATATGATAGACATCCATGAGGGATATAATAAGAACTTTCAAATAAAGTACATTGAATACTATGAGAAGTTTTGATTCCTTATGATTGTTATGCGATATAAAGATGGTGATATTAGAGTAATGCTAGTAAGTAATTGCGAATTTGAGAAATAATTGTGTTATAGTTTTTGATTGCCGTAGCATGCACGTATGGTGACCGTTATATGATGAAGTCCGAGCATGATTTATTTATTGATTCTCTTCCTTATGAGTGGTGGTCGGGGATGAGCGATGGTATTTTCCTACGAATCTATGCCCCTAGGAGCATGCGTGTAGTACTTCGTTTCAATAACTAATGGATTTTTGCAATAAGTATGTGAGTCCTTCATGACTAATGTTGAGTCCATGGATTATACGCACTCTCACCCTTCCACCATTGCTAGCCTCTCTAGTGTCGTGCAACTTTCGCCTGTACCATAAACCCACCATATACCTTCCTCAAAACAGCCACCATATCTACCTACTTGGCATTTCCATAGCCATTCCGAGATATATTGCCATGCAACTTTTCACCGTTCCATTTATTATGACACGCTTCATCATTGTCATATTTATTTGCATGATCATTGGCATGTTGCTTTTCACCGTTCATAAATCTTTCATATATGTCACTCTTGAGTCATTGCCATCCTGGTACACCGCCGAAGGCATTCATATAGAGTCATATTTTGCTCTAAGTATCGAGTTGTAATTCTTGAGTTGTAAGTAAATAAAAGTGTGATGATCTTATTATTAGAGCATTGTCCCATGTGAGGAAAGGATGATGGAGACTATGATTCCCCCACAAGTCGGGATGAGACTCCGGACGAAAAAAAGAGGCCAAAAAATGAGAGAAGGCCCAAATAAAAAAACGAGAGAAAAGAGAAGGGACAATGTTACTATCCTTTTACCACACTTGTGCTTCGAAGTAGCACCATGATCTTCATGATAGAGAGTTTCCTTTGTTGTCACTTTCATATACTAGAGGGAATTTTTCATTATAGAACTTGGCATGTATATTCCAATGATGGGCTTCCTCAAATTGCCCTAAGTCTTCGTGAGAAAGCATGTTCGATGCACACCCAGTTAGTTTTCTTTTGAGCTTTCATAAACTTATAGTTGTAGTGCATCCGTTGCACGGCAATCCCTACTCACTCACATTGATATCTATTGATGGGCATCTCCATAGCCCGTCGATACGCCTAGTTGATGCGAAACTATCTCCTTCTTTTTGTCTTCTCCACAACCACTTTCTATTCCACCTATAGTGCTATGTCAATGGCTAACGCTCATGTATTGCGTGAAAGTTGAAAAAGTTTGAGAACATCAAGAGTATGAAACAATTGATTGGCTTGTCATCAGGGTTGTGCATGATTTGAATATTTCGTGTGATGAAGATGGAGCATAGCCAGACTATATGATTTTGTAGGGATAAGCTTTCTTTGGCCATGTTATTTTGAGAAGACATAATTGCCTTGTTAGTTTGATTCAATTATTATTGTTTTATGTCAATATTAAACTTTTGTTTTGAATCTTACGGATCTGAACATTCATTCCACAATAAAGAAAATTACATGGATAAATATGTTAGGTAGCATTCCACATGAAATTTTGTTTTTATCATTTACCTACTCGAGGACGAACAGGAATTAAGCTTGGGGATGCTTGATATGTCTTGATACATCCATTTTGCATCTGTCGGATTCACGGGTTCCGGCAGACCCTTAAGGTTCGAACACTGGGGTGTGCGCGGAGATCACGCCCTCTACCTCCCCGTCTCACAAAGATCTAAACTACTAAAGGAACTGCACAAGGGACACAAGATTTATACTGGTTCGGGCCACCATTGTGGTGTAGTACCCTACTCCAGTGTGTGGTGGATGGATTGCCTCTTGGGGCTGGTGATGATGAACGATACAAGGAAGAACAACCTCGCGAGGGTCTGTTCTTGGCTGGGGCGATGAGCTGCTAGGAGGAGTTCAGCCACCCTTCTCTCTCTCTCTCTCTCTCTCTCTCTCTCTCTCTCTCTTCTTGCGAACCGAATGAACCAACCGAACCCCTTGCTACGTGGGTGGCCGGCCCTATTTATAGAGGCCCTGGTCCTCTTCCCAAATATCGAGCGGGAAGGGAGCCAACAATGGCGGGCTAATTTGAAGGGGAACATCTAGTACGCTTATCCTAACTAAAGTTGGTCTTCGCCTGCGAAAGGCTCTGCGGTGACGTCCTGCTGGGCTCCATGGTGACCTCCGTCTCGTAGTCCGCTTGGTCCTGTTCTCGTTGCACCGAAATGGCAACCTTTGCCTGATGCCTCAGTACTCTGCGGCTATGCTTGCCCCCTTTGCACCAAAGAGGAAAGAAGGACGCTGCGCGCGCTGGCGCCCGCTTGGCACCCTCGATCGTCATGGTTTGCGTCATGGGCACCTCGCGAGGTACCCCACCTTGATATCTCCGCCTCCTCGCGAGCCAGCCTGATGAGGCTGCGCCTGAGGAAGCTCCATGTCGTCCGCCTCGCGAGGCTTGGCCCCTCGCGAGGGTCTTGAGCCTTGTGCTGATGAAGATGGGCCGCACTGGGCCTCCTTTGAGCCACGCCGCAGGCCGCAGGCAGGCAAGTCTGGGGACCCCCGTTCCCAGAACACCGACAGCATCATGCTTTCATATCGATATTTATTGTATATTGGGCTGTTATTATACATTATGTCACAATACTTGTGCCTTTTCTCTCTTATTTTGCAAGGTTTACATGAAGAGGGAGAATGCCGACAGCTAGAATTTTAGGCTGGAAAAGAAGAAATATTAGAGACCTATTCTGCACAACTCCAAAAGTCCTGAAACTCTACGAAAGTAAATTTTGGAATATATTAAAAATATTGGGCGAAGAAAGCACGAGAGGGGAGCCAGCCACCGTCGACGAGGGTGGGGGCACGCCCTACCCCTTGGGCACGCCCCCTGCCTCATGGGCCACCTGGCAGGCCCCCGATGCCCATCTTCTGGTATAAGGTGTCTTTTACCCTGGAAAAAATCTGAAGGAAGCTTTCAGGACGAAGCACCGCCGTCTCGAGGCGGAACATTGGTGGAACCAATCTAGGGCTCCGACGGAGCTGTTCTGCAGGGGAAACATCCCTTCGGGAGGGCGAAATCGTCACCATCGTCATCACCATCGATCCTCTCATCGGGTGGGGGTCAATATCCATCAACATCTTCACCAGCACCATATCCTCTCAAACCCTAGTTCATCTCTTGTATCCGGTCTTTGTTTCAAAACCTCAGATTTGTACCTGTGGGTTGCTAGTAGTGTTGATTACTCCTTGTAGTTGATGCTAGTTGGTTTATTCGGTGGAAGATCATATGTTCAGATGCTTTATGCATATTAATACCCCTCTGATTATGAACATGAATATGATTTGTGAGTAGTTACGTTTGTTCCTGAGGACATATTAATACCCCTCTTGCTATAAGTAGTCATGTGAATTATGTATTCGTTCGATATTTTGATGAGATGCACTACAAAAAAATACTTCCGTGATGATACGTGTTTGTCACAGTAGGTCACGTTTGCTGTCATGCATGTACATCCATGACGATTTTATGACAGAATGAAGATAGTCGTTCCTGTGCTGTCATAGAAGTGTTCCATGACATTACCAAAGTTATCATCACGGAAGTGTCCACTTCCATGACGATAAATCACGCGTCATAGAAGTGCTTTCATCAAGGGTGACCGACACATGGCATTGATTGTAACGGCTCGCCTTTAAGCTATCAGGTCCAGTTTTGGATCCAATAACCCGTTAACAGACCGGATCAATGGAGATTTTCCACGTGTAAAATTCTCATTGGCCGACGAAACCACGTGCCAGCTCCTTGTTGGGACAGATGTCATCCACTCATTGGATAGGAGGTGACTATGATGCATCGACACGTGGCACGACCCAATAGAGGCCCATTCCGGTGAAAAGGCCGACCCAGCTAAAGGCCCACCATGTTTTTTCAGACACTAGTGGGCTGGCCGTTAACAGTCTGCCATGTTTTGGGTCAAATTGAGGCCCATATCAGATCAGGCCCGTTCACAGCCTGCCGAGTTTTGGGCCAAATTACGGCCCATATTGGATCAGGACCGTTAATAGGCCACTGTACCTTTGGGCCCATTCTAAGACAGGTTTGTATTTTAGCCTGTTAAATGCTCGTTTACCAGTTCGGCCCGGTAATAGCTTCGGCCTGTTAGCGGCCCGTGGAGTATCTAGGACGTTGTCGTCCCGGTTTAACTTTAGGCCATTTAATTGCCCACGCAAAAACTGGGCTATTTCTTGTCCGAAGTAACTTTAGGCCTCTTAATGGCCCGTAGTCTTCGTGGATAAATTTCCGCCCAACTGTCTTATCGTCCTGTTAATGGCCCGTGTAACAATTGGGCCTAATTATAGCCTACGTTGAATCTGGCCTGCTAACAGCCCATCTGATAATGGCCCGTGACACTTTTGGGCCAATGGCCCACGTGGATACCGGCCTTCTTAAAGCCCATAATTTTATTAGGCCAAACATGTCCGAGATATATTTTGGCCTGTTAACTGCTCGTCCTATTTGGGCCCAACATGGGCCTTAGGCAGTTTCAGCCTGTATTGGCCCGTGAATTTTTTGGCTCAACGCTAGCCCAATCTAGGTTTTAGCCCGTTAAAAGCCCATGGTATTCTCTAGCCCAGCTGGCCAGAACTTTACTCGGCATGTTAAAGGCAGGAAACTACTATAGGTTTAGACCTGCTAATGGGCCAAGGTGATCATAGGCCCACGTTTTGGCCCATATGAGTAACGGGCCGGCCTGAAGACCGACAACTCTGAGATCCACTGAACATTCAGGCCTAAATTACAGCATACCGACCAAAGAATAAACCTAGACTACACAATAAAGAAATTACGACATATTACATCCACTTGGAATCAAAGTTCGCTACCGGTGATAATAAAGCGCAACATGACCGCAGATTACATACACTAGGCATCAAAGGTCACCACCAGTGCATATAAACACGCTGACAAAAGAATATACAAAACTGAGAGCACTTCAGAAGGCACTAGGCCTGGCAAGGTCGGGCCCCGCAAGCAGCTGAACAAGCTAATAAGACCTCTGTTGTGTCAATGATAGATGCTTCATCGCCACCTGTATGGCACCATAGTGCGCACGGCAGTCCCCTGACATCTTCATTATATCTTTGACTTCAAGTCGGAGTTGAGCTGAAGCAAGCCTTTCTGCTTTAACTTGAGACTAAAGAAGTCGAACTGATTGAGGCAGCGACTGCACAGAGGTTGTCTCACACCTGCTGGTGAGTAGCTTCAACTCACTGTCTTCATCAAGACCGGACCTTGGGGTCATCTCGCTGTCCTCAAGATGGTTTGGCTCACTATCTTCCCTAATGTTCTGCCTGGCATAAGAGATACGACTCTGAAAGAGAAATAAGGGGACATGTAACAGGTTTCACAATTATATAAGAAAATAAATGGATCTGTTCTGCATAAGGAACATGTTTTTACAACTACAATTTAAAACTGGTAGTTGTTGCAAACATCCAATCAGATGTAAACAACAAAGTAAACATCAGTGGAGGAAATGATGCCTGTCCAAATCTATACTAGAACAAAGTTTGAAGGCTTGAGAAGGATGAACTTACATTACATGTTAACACGGGCTGGACAAAGCCCTTCTCCATGTTGATGGAAGGATAATTCAATAAATTCCCCAAAGAAAATTCTTTATAAGCATTGCCATTATTCTACATTTTGCAAAGAGTAAATATAGATCAAATAATATTGGAAGAAAAAGAGGATAATGAAGCTCAGGTGCAGACTGATGATACATAATCAAATAGCAATTAATTAAGTACAACATTACAAGGCAAAAGGTACTGGCAAGAGGAATGCAGACATCAACGTGTGCAGTGGCATTGGCTTTATTCAACATTTTGGTAAGAGTAAATGTAGATATGATAATTTGGAGAAAGTGGAGGGCAGGGTAGAGAAGATGCAGAGTAATGCTAGACAGTCAACTATGTCGCGATGCAAGCACAGCAATACCAATATCATCCGTTATTACTTGTCGCTCAAATGGATGTATCTAGCACTATTAAGTTCTAAATACATCCAATTGATCAACAATTAATTCGATACAGAGGGAGTACATGACCATAGGTACTTACATGAGCAATCCAAAACTTCATAACCATTGTGTTAATTCTAAATTTATCTAAGAGTGAATATAGATCTTATAATTTCAAGTAAAGGAAGGATAAAGAAGTGAACATTTATAGTGATGCTATATAATCAAACAACAATGAGCGTAAGTATGCTGACAAAGGGCAAGAGGTACTGACAAGAGCAATGCAGAGCCTAGTATTGTCATGAGATCCTATGATCCTTTGAGCAAGGAGATTCATCTGAAATTAGTCTTCATACAAGAGAGAAGGTAAGGCACATGCAAAAATTTAGGCGTTCAAATTTTGAATTGATATGACAGACAGTACCTGACGCTGGGCTCTCAGCAGTTCTAATAGGGGTTTGGCCACTGGAGTAGGGGTAAAATGTGGTACAGTTGGGCCTGTGTTTTCTGTGGCTGCTGGTCTATCTGATTTAACAGGTATCACTACCTTCTCCAAATACCTAGTTTCTACTCCTTGAGGATCTGCACTCACCCTCTTCCTTTTGGACATCTATTACTAAAGAACAACATTTGACTGGAAAAACATAGTATGACGACACATGGAATAGGTATCGAAAATGGACAGGTATGGCATATACTCATGTATGATGCTTAAACTAAGCATATGGTGTAACAAAGTAGAAGTAATGCAAGAGGTGAGATGCAAAATATGTGTGACCAATACAACCTTGCCAAGTTAGAGAAAGCACCTTGATGGGTGAATAAGATAGGCCATCCTCCACCATGCCAAGTTTGTTAGCCAGTGGATTGTTCCGCAATATTCCTCTCGTGCGCCTATTCTCATATTCATTTTGATAATGTTCAATACATGGCATGCATGAAAACATAAAAACAAGTGAGATTATCTTTGTAATGCAGAAGCGATTCTAATCCAATACTTCCTCCCTGTAAACCACTTTGTGCTATCTTTGCAATTCTTCTAAGAAGTGCCATGCATGCTGTAATTTGGTGTGTGCATTAATATAATGTGGCCTACCACTAAAAATATGATAGCTCCATAAGTGATGATACTTCGCGGATGACAGCCTCAACATATAGTAAAGAAGAACAAGTTGACCTGACCTGATAGATTCAAAATATACTAAGGGAGAATAAATCGACCTGACCAGTCAATCGCAAGAGAAGAGGATCGTCTTAAAGAAGAGCAGAAGAGTAAGCAGATTGAAGATATTACAAGTCTTTCTATACAATGTCGGTTGGCCACCCATGATGAACCAGAGCGCACAGAGAAATACTATTCCTTCTGGCCTCTCCATATGTGGCTCACATACATTTTGAAACTAAAGTAGGAACATTTAGCTAACCAATTAAACATCTCTCAGTTTTACTAATATTAGCATGATATCATATTTGAATTTGTAGAACTAAGCTTGTTTAGCTCGATGGGTGGAGCAGTGCTATTACGCCACGAACCACGCAGGCTAATCGTGGTCATCATAAAATGGGGAAACCGTAAGCATGATGAGTATAGTGTTGACCGTGGTAGTGGAATGGCAGATCTGAAGCTGCAAACCACACAAAGGGTAGTTAGCAACCGAGGTTTGCTTTGAAATAACAACTAAGATTTGGTATGGACAAGAAAGTACAGTCAACAAGTGATAAAGAAATGCAATTCTGCTGTCTCTCTATATGTCGTGACATGCATTTGGAAACTCAAGTGCGACCTTTAGCTAACCAATTAAATGTGTTTGTTAACTAATATCAGTATCGTATCACAATCATATTTGAACAACTAAGCTTTGGAATTTTGAGTGTTGTGTTGTTTTCCTTGAAGGGTGGAGTAATGCTAGTACGATAGAAAGCACCTACGCAGATCATAGTAGAGTAGATAAAAGGGGAAACCCTAAGCATCAAGAGTAAAATCAGGAAAGTGGAACTAGCTGCACCAGTGGGTGGCGCACATGCTTTTTGAAACGAATATAGGAACATTAGGTGACCAATTAAACATTCTCTATTTTAGTAATATGAGCATCATATCAGATTCGTATTTCAACACATAAGCTTTGGAATTATGAGTGGCATGTTGTTTCGCTTGATGGGTTGAGGTATCGAGGAGCAGTGTTAGCACGAAACGAAGCAGTGAAGCACCTACGATGATGGTAGTGAATACAAAGGGGGGAAACCATAAGCTTTACGAGTATAGTGACCATGCCATGGCGGATCTGAAGGTGCAAACCGGACAAAGCTACTTCGTAACCAATGTTTGCTTTCAACTAGCCACTACGATTTGGTATGGACAAGAAAAGTACAGTAAACAACTTACAATCTATTTTCTGGGTGAGATGAATAACTTAAGCACATATGAAAGAGTACCACCTCTCTTGCGATGCCGTGTAGGCCCCTGCTGATTCGTTGAGGGTGCTGCGGGTGCGATGGCTGTCGGCGGCGGGGAAGAAGACTTTAGATGGCAGACGGCCAGGTCGGGGGATAAATCCTGTTGCCGTGGACGAGGCGGTCGTAGGATCCACTTTTGGGCGAGATTCCTCCTTGTCAAAGATAAGATTGAAGATTGCGATGATGAAGACGCGATCACAGTGTTCCGCGGCAATTACACGGATGAAGGAATCCTCAACGCCATTAATTGTCGTTGCATATCACACTTTGCAGACTTGGCAACCATAGTATACAAGTACCGCGCAATGGAAAGCTCCTGGAAAACTCAAGCAGCCTGCTGGCAACCGCCGGTTTCCACCCAATCCCTCGTTTAGGTGAAAAGGACGCACCCTAGTAGCACGCCCAGCCTAATGACAAAGAAATACAAGCCCATTACGAGATGCGGAATGATTCTGGAGGGATGGCTCGATGGACCATGCAAGCTACAAACAATACTTGACACTATAGCAATGCACAGCCGTAGAGCATGTTGGATACTCCGGCAGTTGGACAAGAGCGGCGAGGATATCCTCACCAAAAATAACCCAGAGCAATATCCTACAGAAGACGACGACCCCAGAGTACTGACGGTCTTCGAGATTTTTGCTTCAAACAATAAGCGTAAAAGGGCACTCTGCGACCTTGCCGAAGTCTGCCAAATCGCAGCAACTAACCCTTGGAACGACACGGCCATAACTTTCAATGCCGAGGACGAAGCAAAAGTCAGGACAATCCAGGCACCAGCCGCCTTGGTCCTCAGTCTGATCGTGGACGGCTTTCGGCTCACCAAGGTTCTCATGGACGGCAGCAGACTAAACCTCATTTACGAGGACACACTCAACAAAATGTAAATAGACAGGATCCACATCAAGCAAAGTAGCACGACCTTCCGGGGAATTATCCCTAGTCAGGAGGCGCGATGCGCGGAAAAAATCACCCTCGACGTGGTATTCAGAACATCAGAGAACTATCGGACCGAGAAATAACCTTCCAAGTGGCCCCTTTCAACAGCGGATATCACGCCTTATTGGGGCAAGATGCATTCATACGCTTCCAGGCTATACCTCATTGTGGGTATATGAAGCTCAAGATGCCGGGTCCCAACGGCATAATCACTCTTGCTAGTGATCCGGACGTAGCACTCTGCACCAAAATCAAAACCGCATCACTGGCCCTTGAGGCATTATCTGAAGCCCTCGCGGCCGAAGAATTAACCGCATTACGCTCCACCGTGGATAAGGATGACGTAATCTTGGACAAATGACCCAAATCCATCTCCTTCAAACCAGCAGAAGAAATAGTCCAATTCCAAGTCCATCCAACAGACCCCAGGAAGACAGCATCTATCGAGGGACAATTAGACCCAACGGTCGACACCATGCTACAAGAATTTCTGCGCGAAAATTGGGATATATTTGCCTGGCACCCTTATGATATGCCACGAATCCCACGCAGATTGGCCGAACACAGCCTCAACATATTGAAGGGATATAAATCGGTCAAACAAACACTGCGGCGTTTTTTTGAACCCAAACGTCAAGCGATGGGGGAGGAGCTAGCCAAGCTAATCGAGGCCGGATTCATTAGAGAAATAAAAGACCCGGACTGGCTAGCAAACTTGGTGATGGTGCCAAAGAAGGATAAATCCTGGCGCCTGTGCGTCGATTTCAAAGACCTCAATAAGGCCTGCCCTAAGGATCCCTTCCCCCTGCCCCGCATCGACCAAATTATCGATACCACCGCAGGACATGATTCGCTATGCTTCCTCGATGCATATTCCGGATACCATCAAATCAAAACGAAGGAACCCGATCAAGCTGCTACGGCATTCATTACCCCATACGGGCTGTTCTGCTTCAACACCATGCCCTTCGGTCTCAAAAACGCCAGGGCCACCTACCAACGCATGATTCAAACATGCCTGGAGAAATAGATCGGCAAGACAGTTGAAGCATACGTGGATGACATCGTCAATAAACTAGGCACGTCGACTCACAAATAGACGATTTACGTCTCACATTCGACAACCTCCGTACCTATGACATCAAGCTCAATATGGAAAAGTGTGTTTTCGGCGTTCCAGCTAGAAAGCTGCCGGGCTTCATCGTTTCCAATAGAGGAATTGAAGCAAGCCCAGCCAAAATCCGAGCCTTGTCACAATTAGCCACACCAACGGACCTTAAACAGGTCCAAAAACTCGTTGGGTGCGTGGCGGCTTTAAGCCACTTTATCTCCAGATTGGGGGAAAGGCATTGCCATTGTATCGCCTCCTCCGGCGCACCGATTACTTCGAGTGGATGGATGCAGCAACAGCCGGACTGGAAGAAATAAAAACCCTTCTCGCGAGCAACCCAATCATGGCCGCACTGAACGTCAGTGAACCCATGTTATTATACATATCGGCAACACACCAGGTGGTGAGCGTCATGCTCGTCGTGGAACGAGACCAGGACGGACACAAATTCCCAATTCAGAAGCCGGTATATTATGACACTACTTCATGCAAATCCTGATTCCCAATTCAGAAGCCGGTATATTTAGAAACCGTCCTCACACCATGCAAATCCCGATACCCTCATTATCAAAAGATAACATACGCGGTCTTCATGGCATCCCGGAAGCTATGACACTACTTCCAAGAATGTTCTATCACGGTGGCTTCTGAAGTATTACTCAATGATATAATAAACAACCGCGATGCTACGGGCTGGATAGCCAAATGGGCCATTGATCTCCTTCCATTCGACATAACATACAAACCACGCTGAGCCATCAAATCCCAAGTACTGGCGGACTTCGTCACCGAATGGATAGAGGCCAAACTCCCTAAAGAGTACGACACATATTCCAACTGGATTATGTATTTCGATGGTTCCAAAATGGTGGCAGGATTAGGAGCAGGCGTCGTTTTAACATCCCCCACTGGAGACGTAGTCCAGTACATACTCCAAATATTATACACAGACTCCAATAACGCAGCCGAATACGAGGCCTTATTGCATGGTCTCCGGATGGCTGTCTCTATGGGCATACAACGCCTGGAAGTGCACGGGGACTCAATCCTCGCAGTATCTCAAATAAATGGAGACTTTGATGCCAAAGATCCTAAGATGGCGGCCTTCCGCAACGCTGTTCTAAAATGTCGGCTCGATTCGAGGGGCTTGAGTTTCATCACGTGGCTCAAGAAAGTAATCAAGCGGCGGACGTCCTCGCTCGCATTGGCGCCAAGAGCGACCCCGTCCCACCTAATATCTTTCTAGAAAGGATCTTTAAGCCGTCCGTGGTGTGGCAAGGGGAGAGCGGTAACACCAGTCTGGATCCGAACACAACCACAGCCTCCGAACACAACGATATAATCGGGGGCTCAGCCACTGAAATAACATCGTCGGCCCACCTAATTATGGCAGTCATTGCCCCATGGACCGAACCCTTCTTGGCTACCTTAAAAGGAAAGAAATCCCATAGGACCAGAATGAGGCTTGCCACATTGTTCGGCGCTCGAAGGCCTACAAGGTTCATGAAGGAGAGCTCTACAAGAAAAGCGCTACCGGAGTTCTTCAAAGAAGTATCTCCGAGGAAGAGGGGTGGCAGCTCTTGGCTGAAATTCACGCCGGACTCGGTGCGCACCACGCTGTAGCTCGGGCCCTTGTTAGCAAGGCCTTCCGCATAGGTTTTTGCTGGCCGACGGCCTGAGCAGATGCACAGGACCTTGTCCAACGTTGCATCGGATGCCAGCTATTCGCCAACCAAAGCCACATGCCCGCACCGCTCTACAAACAATCCCCATCACTTGGCCTTTCGCGGTCTGGGGGCTCGACATGGTCGGACCCCTTAAAGAAGGAAGCCATAAGAGAAAGTATCTGCTGGTCATGGTGGATAAATTCACTAAGTGGGTAGAGGCCAAACCAGTCAAAACGGCCGAGGCGGGGTGATACGTCTCCAACGTATCTATAATTTTTGATTGTTCCATGCTATTATATTATCAACCTTGGATGTTTTATATGCATTTATATGCTATTTTATATGATTTTTGGGACTAACCTATTAACCTAGAGCCCAGTGCCAGTTTCTGTTTTTTGCTTGTTTCAGTTTGGCAGAAAAGGAATATCGAACGGAGTACAAACGGAATGAAACCTTCGGAAAAGTTATTTTTGGAAAGAAAGCAATACAAGAGACTTGGAGTGCACGTCAGGGGATCAACGAGGAGAGCACGAGGCAGGGGGGCGCGCCCACCCCCTAGGGTGCACCCTCCAACCTTGTGGGCCCCTCGTGGATCCCCTGATGTATTTCTTCTGCCTATATATATCCATATACCCAAAATCTATCAAAGAGAAGAATAGATCAGGAGTTCCGCCGCCAGAAGCCTCCGTAGGCATCGAAAACCAATCTAGACCCGTTCCGGCACCCTGCCGGAGGGGGAATCCTTCTCCGGTGGCCATCTTCATTATCCCAACGCTCTCCATGGCGAGGAGGGAGTAGTTCTCCCTCGGGGCTGAGGGTATGCACCAGTAGCTATGTGTTTGATCTCTCTCTCTCTCTCTCTCTCTTGTTCTTGAGGTGATACGATCGTGATGTATCGCGAGCTTTTCTATTATAGTTGGATCTTATGATGTTTCTCCCCCTCTACTCTCTTGTAATGGATTGAGTTTTCCCTTTGAAGTTATCTTATCGGATTGAGTCTTTAAGGATTTGAGAACACTCGATGTATGTCTTGCGTGGGATACCCGTGGTGACAATGGGGTGTTCTATTGATCCACTTGATGTATCTTTTGGGGATCAACTTGTGGGTTCCGCCCATGAACCTATGCATAGGGGTTGGCACACATTTTCGTCTTGACTCTCAGGTAGAAACTTTGGGGCACTCTTTGAAGTTCTTTGTGTTGGTTTGAATAGATGAATCTGAGATTGTGTGATGCATATCGCATAATCATACCCACGGATACTTGAGGTGACATTGGAGTATCTAGGTTGCATTAGGGTTTTGGTTAATTTGTGTTTTAAGGTGTTATTTTACTACGAACTCTAGGGCTGTTTGTGACACTTATAGGAATAGCCCAACGGATTGATCAGAAAGAATAACTTTGAGGTGGTTTCGTACCCTACCGTAATCTCTTCGTTTGTTCTCCGCAATTAGTGACTTTGGAGTGACTCTTTGTTGCATGTTGAGGGATAGTTATATGATCCAATTATGTTATTATTGTTTAGAGGACTTGCACTAGTGAAAGTATGAACCCTAGGCCTTGTTTCAACGCATTGCAATACCGTTTACGCTCACTTTTACCATTTGCTACCTTGCTGTTTTTATATTTTCAGATTACAAAAATCATTATCTACTATCCATATTGCACTTGTATCACCATCTATTCGCCGAACTAGTGCACCTATACAATTTACCATTGTATTGGGTGTGTTGGGGATACAAGAGACTCTTTGTTATTTGGTTGTAGGGTTGCTTGAGAGAGACCATCTTCATCCTACGCCTCCTACGGATTGATAAACCTTAGCTCATCCACTTGAGGGAAATTTGCTACTGCCTACAAACCTCTGCACTTGGAGTCCCAACAACATCTACAAGTAGAAGGTTGTGTAGTAGACATCAAGCTCTTTTCTGGCGCCGTTGCCGGGGAGGTTAGTGCTTGAAGGTATATCTTTAGATCTTGCAATCGAATCTTTTAGTTTCTTGTTTTATCTCTAGTTTAGTTTATAAAATAAAATTACAAAAAAATGGAATTAAGTTTGCCTCATACGCTTCAACTTTTTAATATATTTCGTGAGTATGGTGGAATGGAAAATTGTGTCAAAGTGTTAGAAGAAGAAAGCATTAAAATGTTTGGCGCTAAATCTTTGAATGATGAGCATGATTGCAATTTTGTTAGTATGAACTCCTTGAATATCCATAGTACTAATGATGATTGCACTAGTTATGATGAAAATGTCTCCTATAAACATGTCAATTTTTGTGGAGTACATTGGGTTTGCATGTACACACCAAATAGGGAAGCTAGATATTGCAAGAGGCATATGCATTTAGAAACTAAATGGTTGCAATAAAGACTAGAAGTTTGTGCTGAAAATTTAAATTTTCTTAGCCGTACTTGTGAACTTTGCAATGAACATGATCATTTCAGTACCTAATGCAAATTGTTTCATGATCATATCGTGTCCAAAAGTTGTGATGACTTGATTTCCCTTGCACATCATAATGAACTTACACTACTAGGGAAAAGGCTAGCAGCAGCGCGGGTTTTAGACCTATCAGTAGCGCGGGGTGGTGCGCTACTGATAAGGCGCTACAGCTAACGAATAGCAGTAGCGTGCCTCCACCCACGCTACGGCTAAATCGACTTAGTAGCAGCGAGTTCCAGGAGGAGCGCTGCTGGTAATTAGTAGTAGCGCTTCTCTGCCCGCGCTGCTACTATTATTTCATATTTTAATTCTTTTTTATTTCATGTTGTATTCGTACACCTTTACAAAAATTTTCATACAACAGGAATTTACAAATTGTGTTTACATCATAATGAGTTATTACATCACGGGGTGAAAGAACCGTGTGGACTAGTTTCAAGTGGACGGACATCCACTTGAAACTAATCCGCGGTTGTTTCACCCAATGATATAATAAATATCATCATCATCATCATCATATCATTAACAACTTATCATCATCATCATCATCAAAGCATTGTCACTAGTCGTAATCACAAGTACTCCTGACATCTTCAACTCTAACACATTGTATCACATAATAAACACATTGTACCTCATAGGACCTACTACATTCTCTTAGGACCTACTATATTCTCTAATGTAAAATAGCAAAAAACAAGATAGCCCCTCGCTCTCCATTATGGAGAATGCAGATTATCCTGTTGCCAATTCTTGCCTTTCGCTTAATGTTGCTTCCAGGAACCTCCTTACGAATGTCCAAACATTTTTCCACTCTTTGATTAGCATGTGTTCACCGGTTTCCGAAATTCGTTATGCACAGGTGAGATCCGTAGGATGACCTGGTTGTAGGTTCAGAACTTCAAGGCGACCATTGTAATACATCAGATGAGGCACACAATCCATCGGGATTTTCTGTTGAAAAACATAGTAATAACTTCGTAGTTAGCAATGATGTACTAGTTTTAGAAGTATGCAAAAGATGCACGGATGTCGTAATAGTAAAATATCTTACCAGGGTATCTCCATAGGAGTTATCGTGGTTCAACACGTGCACTAGTGGCACGTATTCACCATAATTTGGAGGAGTTCGATAATAGGTATTGTAATTCTCAAAAAAAGTACAATAAGCAATCAGATGATTTTTCTCCTTATAAGTTAATTCAGAGCCATCAGTGTAGTGGGTTTTGTCTACCATCTTCTGCACATTCTTTGAAGATTCAAAATAAGCTGTCAATGGAAATAAGCTATCTACTATTTTGAAATAAACAATATAAATTAGTTAATAACTATGTTTGAGAAACTCACATTGCGGTAGAATCGAAAGCGTATCAACAAGGACCCAAATGTCCATATTGTCTTGCTTGATGTCAGGATGACCAAGTCCATGGTGACAATCATACCCTCATAAAAACCATACATTTTGCAAAGTGCTTCCCAATTTTGACAACCAAAATGGGTTACACTCTGAGAATTATATAGATTTACTTCAGAATCGATATCATGATGGGTCCTTAGGTGTATTTTCTTCGTTTGAAAATTTTCATGGTCTTCAAAACCCATCCTCTCCAAGACATAGCGTCTTGCATGGCATGGGATAAGCTAGTCGAATTGTAAAAGATGAAAATTAGACGTTGAAATAGTTGAAGTCATGCTTAATTACGAAAAAAACACTTGTCGTTGTTGCGTACCGTTTCAACATCAAAAGTCTCCTCGAGCTTAATGCTTAAGCGCCGATTTTCATCCAGCTCAACGAACCTGTCGCACATACCTCGATCATCGTGGCACCAGCTGCACTCCCCCCAGAGACTATCATCGTCTGAGTACGACATTTCCTACGTTCATAATTCAAAGATTAAACTTGTACAATTAAATATATGTACTAAAAAACCTAAATTAGATCATTATTTTTCAAAGAAAATCCAGGCCACTCGATATTTCCCAC
This sequence comes from Triticum monococcum, assembly GCA_034509565.1. Lineage (NCBI taxonomy): Eukaryota > Viridiplantae > Streptophyta > Magnoliopsida > Poales > Poaceae > Triticum > Triticum monococcum. The sequence continues at coordinate 140,987,318 of CM067841.1, read as the reverse complement.
ATATTCTAGCACAAGTCATGCCAGAATTCACGGAAAAATCCGGCATGACCTTTGCTAAAAAAGGACATATCGAGCGCCTGAAATTTGCCGGAACAGAAATTAATCAACACTCCGGCAAAACATAGGCCACTCGGAGGTGTAACCAAAACATGAAATAATTGCTTAAACTAAAAAATAACACCAAATATGGCATGTTCAACTAGTTCTATTAATTCAACTAGTTCTTACTAAATATAAACTTAGTATAAAAAGAAAAAAACTAGTTCTTTCTAAAAATGAAGTAGTTCAACTAGTTATTAATTTACTTACTATACTAGTTCAACTAAAACTTAACTAGTTCAACTATAACTAAACTAGTTCTATTAATTCAACTAGTTCTTACTAAATATAAACTTACTATAAATAGAAAGAAACTAGCACATCTACTACTACTAATTAACATCTAACTACTACATCTACTACTAATTAACATGTACTACTGCTAATTATACATCTACTACTAATTAACATCTATCCACTACTTCTAAAAATCATTATCTATGAACCCTAAATTAGCATCTACTACTACTAAAATCATCTACTAACTAAGCAAAGAGAGAGGGGGTTGGGGAGGGGTGGGGGGCTTACAGAGGAGAGACGATGGCGGGGAGGTGCTCGGCGACAGAGGGGTGGCGAGGGCGGGCTCGGGGTCGGGAGGGCGGCGGTCCTGGGCGGCGGGCTCAGCGGGCGCGGTCGAGGGCGGCGGCAGTGAGGTCGAGGGCGGCAACAGTGTGGTCGAGAGCGGTGGCGGTTAGGTTGAGGGCGAGCGGCGGCAGTGAGGGCGCAGTCGCGCTCGGGCTCGGGCGGCGGTGACAGGGAGTAGGGGAACAGGCCGGTGGGGGGGAGGTGGACTTAGCGAAATTTTGATGCGGGGGGTGGTTAACTCGAACTAGCAGTAGCGCACGTACAGAAAACGCGCTATAGCTAACTAATCTACAGCGCGTTTTGGGAAAACCCGCTACTACTAATGGAAGCAGTTATTTCTTTTGTTTAGTAAAAACATCAAAAATATACATTGGTCATCATTGTTCTTTTTGGGTATAATCTAAATAGTCAACATGAATCCTCACTGTACCTGTATAGGCACAGGCGAGGATTCATATTGCAACCACAAATCATACGCATATAGTTCAATGAAGACCAAGTGCTCGAGATAGGTTGAGAAGCAACATATTTAAGGTGGTAAACACCTTGTTCGCTTAGCAGTATGGGACTAAACTTAATTAGTTGCGGTCATACTTACCAACAGCGAGTTTTGAGCAAAACTGCTGCTACTAAGTTCTTTAGCAGTAGCGCGTCCACGGGAAGGGTGCTACTACTATATCTAGCCTGGAGGCAATGCCGTGGCAATTATAGTAGTAGCGCTCTTTTCACCTAGAGCGCTACTGCTACTCAGTCATTAGCAGCGCTCTTTTCTAAAGCTCGTTGCTGCTAATTAGCAGTAGCGTCTGTTTTTATACCGCGCTACTGCTAAGATTATGTGTATAAGGTTTTCCCTAGTAGTGTTAGTTTGCTCTTGGGTTATGAAGAAATGAAACGTATAACTAAGGTTATTCCAGAATTTGCCCTTGATAAAGTTCTTCATTTTGATCTAGAGGAAATTTATATGTATTGTGCGGTGAATTGTATTGAAAATCCCTATATTGCCAATTACATAAAGAAAATAAAACAAATAGAAGATGAAGAGAATACTAATGAAAGGGAAGATACTTCCCAATATCCTCCTATTATTTCTTATGATGAATCAGGTAATGAGTAGGAGCCTTCTAATCAACCAATCTCATTAATAAGGAGCTCCAAAAAGAGGATTGAACCCACACATGATGTGGTGAAGAAGAAGAAAAGAAAAAGTAAGAGAGGTAAAAAGTCTCTCCAAAATAATGTTGCTCCTATTATTGTTGTGCCTAATGAAAATGAATCAAAAACAATTGTGGAAGATGACACACCTGATGATGATCTCGTTATGCCTATTGCTTGTTGTGATGATTATGATTGGGAAGATAATGATTCTTCTTATGATCTTGATAATCTTTTTTGGCACTTGCTTGGAAGAATATGATAATTACTATACTATTGGTGCTATCCATACTATTGATGGTGAGAGTGATTATGCTTATGATATGAAAAGGCCCAAGCTTGGGGATGCTATATTTGAAGAAGATGATGTTTTTGAGAATATATTTGCTGCAATTAATGTTTGTCCCAAGCTTGGGGATGCTACGTTTAATGAAGATGATATTTTTAGTCTCCCAAGTTTTGATATGCAAGTTTATAATGATGATAGCATGCCTCCTACTTATGATGATTATATTGATGAAAGTGGGTTTGGAAGAGTGTTAACTTTAGGAAGTAATGATCCCACTATTTTGGATGATGTTTAATCTTATTATGATAATTATGAAAGTGGATTTGGAGAGGTCGTGACTTTATTTAGTGATGATTCCACTATCTTGGAAGAGGTTTCAATCGATTATGATGAGAACAAAGTTGCTACTTATGATAATTATTGTGATGACACATATAATATAAAAAGTAGTGATTATTATATTTATAAAACTTGTCATGATTATGATTACCCTTTTTCTGAACATTACTCTTTTAATGTGGAAATAATTTATAGTATTCGAGTTTCTTGATACTCCCACTATTCCGAATAAGAAGAATCTTCCTTATGTGGAGAGTAGTAAATTTTCTATGCTTGAAGATCATGAGAAGAATGCTTTAGGTGCTGGTTATATTGTTGAATTCATTCATGATGCTACTGAAAATTATTATGAGGGAGGAATATATGCTTGTAGGAATTGCAACAATATCAAGTTTCCTCTCTTTGTTCTTAAAGTTTTGAAGTTATGCTTGTTTTACCTTCCTATGCTAGTTGATTCTTGTTCCCACAAGTTGTTTGCTCACAAAATCCCTATGCATAGGAAGTGGGTTATATTTAATGTGCTACTCATATTCTTCATGATGCTCTCTTTCTGTTTTAATTATTATCTTTTATGTGAGCATCATTGAAATCATCATGCCTAGCTAGGGGCGTTAAACGATAGCGCTTGTTGGGAGGCAACCAAATTTTATTTTTGTTCCTATTTAGTAATAAATTATTCATCTAGACTCTGTTTAGATGTGGTTTTATGCTTTTAATTAGTGTTTGTGCCAAGTAGAAACGTTGGGAAGACTTGGGGAAAGTCTTTTTGATCTTGCTGTAAAAAACAGAAACTTTAGCGCTCACGAGAATTGCTGCCTTTTTTATTTGGAAAGTGCTATTTAGTTAATTATTTTTTAATATGATTAATAGATAAATTCCTCACGTCCATAAATTTATTTTAGAATTGTTGGGGATAGATTACTTGGGATAGCTACATATTACTACAGACTGTTCTGTTTTTGACAGATTCTGTTTTTCGTGTGTTGTTTGCTTATTTTGATGAATCTATGGCTAGTAAAATAGTTTATAAACCATAGAGAAGTTGGAATAAAGTTGGTTTAACACCAATATAAATAAAGAATTAGTTCATTACAGTACCTTGAAGTGGTGTTTTGTTTTCTTTCGCTAACGGAGCTCACGAGATTTTCTACTTTAAGTTTTGTGTTGTGAAGTTTTCAAGTTTTGGGTAAAAGATTTGATGGATTATGGAAAAAGGAGTGGCAAGAGCCTAAGCTTTGGGATTCCCATGGCACCTCAAGATAATCTAAGGACACCTAAAAGCCAAAGCTTGGGGATGACCCGGAAGGCATCCCCTCTTTCGTCTACTTCCATCGGTAACTTTACTTGGAGCTATATTTTTATTCACCACATGATATGTGTTTTGCTTGGAGAGTCATTTTATTTTATTTAGTTTTGCTTGCTGTTTGAATAAAATACCAAGATCTGAAATTCTTTAATGTTAGAGAGTCTTCACATAGTTGCATAATTATTCGACTACTCATTGGTTTTCACTTATATCTTTCACAGTAGTTTGTCATTTGCTCTCGTGCTTCACTTATATTATTTTGAGAGTCTTTAGAATAGCATGGTAGTTTGATTTGGTTATGAAACTACTCCAAATATGATGGGCATCCAATAGGGATATAATAGAAACTTTCATATAGAGTGCACTGAATACTAAGAGAAGTTTGATACTTGATAATTGTTTTGAGATATGGAGATGGTGATATTAGAGTTGTGCTAGTTGAGTAGTTGTGAATTTGAGAAATTCTTGTGTTAAAGTTTTTGATTCCCATAGCATGCACATATGGTTAACCGTTATGTTAAGAAGTCGGAGCATGATTTATTTATTGATTATCTTCCTTATGAGTGGCGGTCGGGGACGAGCGATGGTCTTTTCCTACCAATCTATCCCCCTAGGAGCATGCGCGTAGTACTTTGTTTCGATAACTAATAGATTTTTGCAATAAGTATGTGCGTTCTTTATGAATAATGTTGATTCCATGGATTATACGCACTCTCACCCTTCCACCATTGCTAGCCTCTCTAATACCGTGCACCTTTCGCTGGTATCATAAACCCACCATATACCTTCCTCAAAACAGCCACCATACCTACCTATTATGGCATTTCCATAGCCATTCCGAGATATATTGCCATGCAACTTTCCACCGTTCTGTTATTATGACACATTTAATCATTGTCATATTGCTTTGCATGATCATGTAGTTGACATTGTATTTGTGGCAAAGCCACCGTTCATAATTCTTTCATACATGTCACTCATGCATCATTGCACATCCCGTTACACCACCGGAGGCATTCATATAGAGTCATACTTTGTTCTAGTATCTAGTTGTAATCTTTGAGTTGTAAATAAATAGAAGTGTGATGATCATCAATAATATAGAATTGTCCCAAAAAAAGTGAAAGGACAAATAAAAAAGGAAGGCCCAAAAAAAGAGAAAGAAAATAAAAAGGGGCAATGCCACTATCCTTTTTCCACACTTGTGCTTCAAAGTAGCACCATGATCTTCATGATAGAGAGTCTCCTATGATGTCACTTTCATATACTAGTGGGAAAATTTCATTATAGCACTTGGCTTGTATATTCCAACAATGGGCTTCCTCAAATGCCCTAGGTCTTCATGAGCAAGCAAGTTGGATGCACACCCACTTAGTTTCTTTTGTTGAGCTTTCATGCATTTATAGCTCTAGTGCATCCGTTGCATGGCAATCCCTACTCACTCACATTGATATCTATTAATGGGCATATCCATAGCCCGTTGATACGCCTAGTTTATGTGAGGCTAACTTCTCCTTTTTATCTTCTCCACAACCACCATTCTATTCCACCTATAGTGCAATATCCATGGCTCACGCTGATATATTGCGTAAAGATTGAAAAAGTTTGAGAACATCAAAAGTATGAAACAATTGCTTGGCTTTTCATCGGGGTTGTGCATGATTTGAATATGTTGTGTGGTGAAGATGGTGCATAGCCAGACTATATGATTTTGTAGGGATAACTCTGTTTGGCCATGTTATTTTGAAGAGACATAATTGCTTAGTTACTATGCTTGAAGTATTATTATTTCTATGTCATTATTAAACTTTTGTCTTGAATCTGAATATTCTTGCCACAATAAAGAAGAATTACTTAGAGAAATATGTTAGCTAGCATTCCACATCAAAAATTCTATTTTTATCATTTACCTACTCGAGGACGAGTAGGAATTAAGCTTGGGGATGCTGATACGTCTCCAATGTATATATAATTTTTTGATTGTTCCATGCTATTATATTATCAACCTTGGATGTTTGATATGCTATTTTATATGATTTTTGGGACTAACCTATTAACCCGGAGCCCAGTGCCAGTGCCAGTTTCTGTTTTTCCCTTGTTTCAGTGTTTCGCAGAAAAGGAATATCAAACGGAGTTCAAATGGAATGAAACTTTCGGAAAAGTTATTTTTTGAAAGAAAGCAATATAGGAGACTTGGAGTGCACATCAGGGGATCAACGAGGAGAGCACGAGGTTGGGGGGCGCACCCACTCCCCCTGCCCTACTAGGAAAAGGGCTATAGATGATATGGCCACTAATGGCGCACCAGAAACGTGGTGCGCCACTACTATATAGTAATGGCGCACCGTGAGCTGGTGCGCCATTAGTGTGGTAGACACTAATGGCGCACCAGACCCACGGTGTGCCATTAGTAACAATTTTTTCCAAAAATACTAATGGCGCACCAGGGAAGAGTGCACCATTACTAGTTTAACTAGTAATGGCGCACCTCCAACACAGTGCGCCACTACTATATTTTTTGCAAAACTACTATCATTTTTATTTTTTGAACTCATGAATATTTTTAAATTTAATTCATGGGCACTTTTTTAATTCATGAATATTTTTTCAAATTTGATGATATTTTCCACATTCAATATGAATAAATATTGAATATTCATGAGGACACTCGATCTCGATCCCCCTCCATCTCGATCGCTATCCCCCTTGCTGCTGAGCACCCCCCGCACCCTCCCCCCACTCCACCGCCGCCGACGACCCCCGCACCCTCCCCCGCTCCACCGCCGCCGACGACCCACCGCACCCTCCCCCGCTCCACTACCGCCGATGACCCACCGCACCCTCCCCCCGCTCCACTGCCGCCGCCGACACCCCGCACCCTTCCCCGCTTTTTGATGATATTTTTAAATAACAAACTTGATGATATTTTCAAATAACAAATTTGATGATATTTTCAACTAAAAATAAAAAAATTGATGATATTTTCAAAAAAAACAAATTTGATGATATTTGATGATATCTTCTGTTCTAGTCCTCATGAAAATAACAAATTTGATAAAAAAATTACTAGATGCAACAAGAAATAATGAAAAAAAGAAGTTACTAATGGCACACCGGAGGAGGGTGCGCCATTGCTATCAGAAAAAAAGTTACTAATGGCGCACTAGAGGATGGTGCGCCATTGCTATGAGTGTTTTTATGGCGCACCCCTTGGTGGTGCGCCATTACTAACATTCCCCCTCTAGCTGGATACCCCTTCGCCCGCTCCCCCCTTCCCTCTCCCTCACCGGATCCCCCTTCCCTCCTCGCGCCCGCTCCACACCCGCTCCGGCTCCCCTGCGCCGCCGCCACGGTGCCCCCGCGCCCCCACCACTGCCAAGGCGCCCAGGAGGACCGCCGTTGTCTTCCTCTTCGACTACGAGGATCCGAAAGAGCTTGGGAGGACCGCCGCCGCCGTCTCCCCCATCCCTTCGACGCCGCCGCCAACCCCGACCCCTCCGGTGATCGGTCGCGCCCGCCCAGGTACCTCTCCTCCTTCATCCCTCTCCAGCCTTCCTCCCCATTTCCTCCCTCCCTCCCCTCGACCGTTTGGATTGGTAATGGGGACTGGACTGCGTTCATGGTTACTAGATTATCCGCCTAGGTACACTTCGCTAACCCATGCATCATTCGTTTCGTCTTGAGCTAATAAGCAAGTCCAACAACAAACACACATCTAGGTACACCTAGGTTTTTCTTGACGAACACACCTAGTAAGTCCAACAACGAACACACCTAGGTACAGTGGCGGAGCCTGAAAGAAATCTTAGGAGGGGCAAACATTTTTTCTTCCCGAATATGGAATTATACCACTACGACAAATTAGACGTTGAAAACTGTTGAGAAACTTCGATAAGTATATTAATCACATTTCTAACGCTGATTATATATATGAAAGCTAGTCCATGAAAAAATACCAAAATATTATTTAACCATGGAGTATTGAGTTGAGTTCCTAGAGAATCCTCTTGGCTTTTGGCTATGGATTGTAATCCTATTCACTAATCAATAAAGCTCTCAATCTTCCCGCAAAAAAATCAGCTCTTCGTTTCTTTGTCCTTAGTACAAAATCTATGACCTATTCAAAACTTTCCCCAAGAAATTAACATGCAAGAATCTATACAAGGAAGAAATTTCCAGCGGGTAGTGGGTGGGAAAACTGCTCTTGCTTGCTTGCTGCTCACTAGCTCACTGCGTGCGGCGCCGATCTTAGCTCTGACCTCTTCGCCACCTTTGCCTGGACGCGCTGCTAGCTGCCTGCCAACCCACACACGGGCATGCTGATCAGTGCCTCACCTCTACCTCTACGCAGGCGGTCACCCATGCTCAGTCAACACAAGATGGCAAGAGGAAATATTAGAAGATGATATAAATCAGATTTGGTCGCTGGCTGCACTAGGTCGGAGCTAATTTGTCTCCGTAAGGATATGTTAAAAGGGCCCTACAGGCTGGTATGTGCAGTGCCACCTCATTACTATGATGGGGTATTAAAAAAGTTTCATTTTTGCTGGGGGGCGACCGCCCAGGTTCGCCCCGAGAAGCTCCGCCGTTGCCTAGGTACACCAAGTTTGCAGGGGCACCATCTTTTCATTTAGACGAAATATATACTTCCTCTCTTCAGAAACACTTATCGCAAAAATTATAAAAACTACAAAAACATTTATGAATAGTTCATCTGTTTTCTTTAGCCAGTTGTGCAGATAGAATGCTAACTAAGTTGGGCCTGTTTGATAAGTTATATAATTGCAACACCTATTATTGCTACTGATATCATTGGCTCATTGCTACCTTTGTGCAATGCAGAACTGTTAAGAGTGATTTGGAGGATTCAAGATTCTGTGAAGCTCTTTTGACATTTAAAGCTCGGAACTGAAGGTACTTAATAAACTCAAAAGCATTCAGTCCAGACCTTGGAATTTCTGTGTTTTTTGGTATTGCTAGATGAATGGTAACATCGTTTGACAGGTGAATGTAGTTTGGTCCTACTTTCCTAATTAAATACCACATGTTTTGCTGAACATCTAGAGATCATTGGCATGGATAGACATGCTGTTGATTGTCATAAGTACATTAAAAAGTATAAGACTGTCACACCCTAGCTAGTTCAAGCATTAGAGTGTGCATCATGTTTAAATTCTCTTAAATTTGAAATGGGGAAAGCAGAAACCCCCAACACCCCCCGGGAAACAACTAGGGTTTACTAAAATTATTTTCAATGAACCTGAAATGCCCTTCTAAAAAGTTCACCCTCTTTGTCTTGGGTTAGAACCTCTGGCAAAATTGGTGCACAATTTTCTAGGTCAATAGAAGGTCATTGAATTAAATCATAAGTATTTGAATTTGGGCATTTAAATGCTATAAAATAATTTCAATGCTCAAATAATTCTGGGAATAAATGTTTCCTATTGGAAATATTCTAAACAGAGGCCACATTTATTTTCAGGATTTTTGGAAACGTTTTAGTATTTTTAATAAAGCTAAACAGTTGCAGTTAATTAGAAAAACAAAAACAAATAAAAAAAGAGAGAGAGGGAGAAGCCACTTGGGCCTTACCTGTGCTTGCCAGCCCACCTGGCTCGGCCCAGCCTACTGGCGCGGCCAGTCGTCGTCCTCCTCGTGCCAGAAGGACGCGGAGCGCGTGGCCGGCGCCCGCAGCCACACGCCAGCCACCTCCTGCTACCGCCGACGCCGGGAGACGTCCAGGGGATGCCACGGGACCCCCACGTCCCCCTCTCATCCTCTCTCACTCTCCGCCTCGTCGCCCTGGACCTCTCCGCCGACCCACGCGACTCCAAACGCCGCCAAACGCCGTCTTCGCCCTCGTCTTCAACCTCGGGCACCCGAGCCATCTCCGGTCGATTCGCCGCCGTCAGGGCCTCCCCGAGCTCGCTGACCCCCTCTCCGACCCCGCTGTGAGCTCCTCTTCCTTTTCCCCTAGCTCCCGTGCTCGTTCGGCCTCTGTAGCCGCCATTTCCACCGCACCCAAGAGCTTGGCTCCGCCGGCCATGTCGCCGCCGTGGACACAGGCGCGTAAGCTCGAGTTCGAGCACGCCTTCGTCTTCCACGCGCTCCTAGGAACCTAACGCACCACTCCCCGCGCCTCGCCGTGCCCCGTGGCGTCGGGTTCATCCACGCCCAAACTCCGGCGACCGCCAAGGTCGTCACCGGCGTCGTTTCCGACCACCCTGAGCCCAACCACCACCACCAAACGCTGCGGCTCGTTCCCAGCTACGCGTAGCACGTCTCCGCCGTCGATTTGGTCACCGGAGGACCAAATCCGAAGACCTCCGCCGTCTCAGGCCTCGCCGGCGTCGAGTCGCCGGCGAGTTGACCCAGTTTCACCCCTGGGTGGGCCCAGGTAGACACCCCTGAGTCTATGACATGTGGGTCCGGTCTGCTAACTAATCTCGGATTAGTTTTAACTAAATTTAAGTTAATTAGTCACTGACATGTGGGCCCAGGCAGCACTAACAGCTAATTAGTGTTAATCAAACTTGTTATTTAGCTGAGAGGCTGATAGAAGGGGCCCACCAGTCAGGTTTGACCTGGGCTGGCGCCTTTGACCTGCTGAGGTCAGCATGACGCAATGGTGATGCAGTAATGCATTTTCTGGATTTATTTTTATTCAGGAAATTCCAGAAAATGTTTAAAACTTCTAAAAATCATAGAAATTCAACCGTAACTCCAAATGAAATAATTTATATATGAAAAATTATCAGAAAAATTCAATCTATCCATCTGTCATGGTTTCATGCATGACAAAACAAGTTTACCTTGCTTTTTAAGCAGAATAAGGAAATGCACTATTAAAGCCATGTTTAATAAGCTAATAATTGAATCTTTGATTCAAATAAGCACATTCCTTTCTGTTATAGCTTGCATTAGGCCACGACACATTCATATTGCCATGTCATAGCATGCATCATATTGTTGCATATCGTCATGTGTTGATTGTGTTCCGATGTGTTCTTCGTGGTAGGTTCTGCCTCCGAGGATATTCACGAGTATCCAACTGAAGGGCAGTATCCCACTACCACTCCATCAGGCAAGCAACCCATTGATCATTCCGATACAAACCCATGTTCTCGCTTCTGCTCTTGTTTACTGCATTAAGACAACGCGATTAAAATTGCTGTGTGCTACGGTAGTTGAACCCTTAACCTCTCCATGACCTGTCATTGCCACAGTAACTAGATGAAACCCACTAGCATGTGTAGGAGTTGATTGAGCCATGTATGTGATTCCTACCTTGCTATGCCTGCTATGCTTAGAGTTGTGTCAGGTCTGGTTCATCTGGGTGATGGGCTAGAGTGAACTGCTTATGTCGGTAATATGAGGGATGTGTTGAACATGTTTTGGTAAAGGTATCAATGAGAGGCCATGTAGGAGTACATGGTGGGTTGTTTCATTGAGGCCGTCCCTAAGAACTGAGATCTGTATGCGTGATTCAAGATTCAGCTACTACCACACATTGGGCCCTGAAATATGACCCTGCTCGACTTACTGACCCCTCTCGCCCCTGTCCAGGAGTTGCAATTAGTTTCTGGTGTTTGTAGGACATGTGTTGGCGGCCGTGCGTAGCGCTGACCCTAGTGGTGGGCTATGATGCGGTAGATACACTGTGGCGGGGTATGCCGGGCGCCCATTTAGCGTCTTGGGACCTTGTGCACATCATTTGGGGCTGTTGAGGACACCCCGGCCGGATTTCCTTGCGGATGGAACCTGAATAGGCGATAAACCTGGACTAGAGACTTGTGAGGTTAGTTAGGTCGTGGTGTACACCCACGTCGGTTTTCGCTTGAAGTCTGCCGAGCACATGTCGTGTGCAGATGCTAAGTGGTGGAAACATGTGTGACGAAGTACACCCCTGCAGGGTATAAAACTATTCGAATAGCCGCGTCCGCGGTAAAGGACTACTTGGTTGCCTATACAGTTCATAGACAAGTGAATGGATACTACTAAAAGACTCAAGATAAGTGTGAGTATCGAGGATGGCCCTATCGTAGGATGGTGAGGGAGGATCCCCGGTGGAGTATTGTGTTGGTGAGTACTGGACTCGTGTGCAAAAATTATTTTATAAGAGAAGTTCCGTAGGATAGTTTAGCCAAGAGTCAAAGCTGGCTTGCTGCAATAGCCCCACCACCTTCTTGAGAATGAGCATGTATAGTACGTTCTGATGTAAGACTTGCTGAGTACCTTTGTACTCATGTTTGCTTATTACTGTTTTCAGATGACAACACCGCCCCCTCCGATGGGTTCTATGTAGACCTTGACGTCGACGAGTGACTAGCCACCCAGGTGGTGATCCTGGCCATGGAGGGCCCTATGTAGATAGACAGGCTTCGACAAGCCTTCTTCTTTCTAGTGTCTCTACTCAGACCGGTTGCTTCCGCATGTGCTTGTATGATTGTATGACTTGAGTGTCGGGTCATGTGACCCCTATCTGTATGAACATGTTGTGTATGGCTCTCTGGAGCCTTTAAATAAAGTACTTGAGTTGTAGAGTTTTGTTTTGATGCCAGGTTGTATGTACTCATATCGGGCATATTGTGTGTATGATTGAAATGCTTGGTATGAGTGGGATCCGACAATCTAGTTGTTTATCCTTGGCAGCCTTTCTTATGGGGAAATGTAGTCTAGTGTTCCTCGAGCCATAGTAGTCCGCTACAGCCCGGTTCACCGGAGTCCTGCTAGCCCAGCACTACTGCTCAGGACACTTGACTGGCTGGCATGTGATTCACTTCGTTCCAATGTCTGTCCCTTCGGGGAAATGTCACGCGGTGACTTCCGGAGTCCTGCCTAGCCTACTACAGCCCGGGTTCCCCGGAGTCCGGTTGGCCCAGTGCTACAGCCCAGAATCACTCGCTGATGACCGACATGCTCGATGTGATTCATGTATGCCTGTCTCCATAGGTCTGTGCCGCTTTGGGTTCACGACTAGCCATGTCGACCCGGGTTCTCTGTCATATGGATGCTAGCGACACTATCATATACGTGAGCCAAAAGGCGCAAATGGTCCAGGCCATGGTAAGGCGACACCCGTGAGATACCGTTCGTGAGGCCGCAAAGTGATATGAGGTGTTACCGGCTAGATCGATGTGGCTTGGAATCGGGGTCCTGACAGTGTTGGCATCAGAGCCGGACTGCCTGTAGGTTCGTTGAGCCAAACTGGTCGATGTCGAGTCTAGAAATGCTTTAGTTATATGTAGGGGAATTGATTGTGGGAGGGAATGTAAGGTTCTTTTACTCCTTTACCTTATGCCCTATGATCTGAGTCATTCTCTTCTCATTCAACGTGGGTTAAGGACTAGGCTCTCTTCTTCTATCAGGTTCACGTGTTACTAATCCGTAGTAGCTTATAGGATTATTGTTACAAGTCCCAGTTCAGTTTCTACTATTTTTAGTATGTTGCTATTTGAATCAGAACCTTGATATGATGTTGTTGAGCGGTATTGTGAACTGTTGTGGATGTCTCAAATCTTTTTCTGAGCATATACAACCGTTATGATGTCCAATTTTCCCTAGAAATTCTAATGTCTTTGCATTGTGGTTGTGCTTTCAGATGGCCAACCATGTTCAAAACCAAGTGGTTCACCTGACCAGGTGCCTCGACGTGCCCGGTCATACTGCTATGTTAGTCCGAGTCATGATCGAGACGGGTAACCGTTGGTATCCCGAATACACCGTCGAAGAGTAATTCCGAGACTTTAATCAAAGCCAGTATTTCTACACCATCAGGATATTTCCTTCTTATCCTGGATCTACTGAGCCCCTTCACTATTCCTATGGACTCGGGGTTACTGTTGAGATGGCTGTGCAGGATGCTGCCTATTCCATGATGACCATCATGCGAGTCCGGACTGGCCTGCTTCGGAACACTGATTTCCATTACATGCTAGCTTCACTTCCGGGAGCGCAAGGGTATCTTCAGGCTATCTATGCTGACTCCACCCAGGAGAATTCATTAACTCGTACCACTGCCGAGATGCTCGAAGATAAGGACCGAGAGAATCAGGCCTTGAGGCTAGAGCTTTTTAATACCTGTGCTGATCATTGGGCCACATTGACTTGGTTTGCACCTGCGGTGCAAGCTGGATGTATGGATACAAGGGATATATATCCTATGAGGTCTACTTTGCCAGACGTGGTGGATTGGCGTGATGTGGGAGGCATCACCCCACCCCATGGTCCCCGCAGGCCACCGTTTGTTGGTCCAAGACCCCATCCTAGCTAGCCCCTATGGTCCACAGGCTCCTCATGACCGTCTGTTCCCGGATGGTCACGTTGAACTTCCAGGCTATGGAGGTGACTTCTATGAGGACTACTACGGAGCTGTCTGAGTTAGTAGTAGTACCACTAGTATTGTAGTAGTTGTATCTCCACTGTCCTGCGTGACTTGTGGAATATGACTTTGCGTGTAATCAATTCCGGAGGTGTAGACAATAATGTATAGGAGCTTGGAATGCCTCCGATGAGATGTAACGTCTTTCATCATAGTTGTACTGTAGCCTGGGCTTGTACTAAACTATGTATGATGTGTATGACCGTTGGTATATATATGGCAGTTTTATATTACCATGACATACGGATGAACATCTCTGCATTCCATGTTATCCATTACATTCTGCACTTCCTTGCTAAGTTTGAGCCATCCTTGTCTAAACTGTTGTCTTGTTTTCTCCTAGGATGGTCAACACCCGCAGCAACCCTGCTGCCCCGGAGCAGGGGGAAGCCAGTGCTGCTAGAGGTGAAAATCTGCCTCACCCGCCTTCTCTGGCAGAAGTAATGCTGGAGGCGGAAAGAAACAAGCGTGAAACCAACCGCCTGCTGGAGCGGATTGAGCAGAACACTGCACGCCACCCGCGAAATGACAAGGTGTCAATCAATGACTTTATCAAGCTGTACCCACCAAAGTTTAACCATTCCGTCGAGCCCCTCGACGCGGATGACTGGCTTCACAGCATCACCCACAAGCTATGTTCTGCCAACGTAGCCGAAGCCGACAAGGTTACCTATGCTGCCTATCACCTCGAAGGCCCTGCTAGCCTTTGGTGGGAAAACTTCGAAGCTATGCGCCCGGTCGGCCAAATCACTACTTGGGCTGAATTTAGTGAGGCTTTCTGTGAGCATCACATTCCGGAAGGTCTCATGGATCGCAAGAGGGAGGAGTTCTGCAACTTCACCCAAGGAAGACTGACTGTGGATGCTTACAGTCGTGAATTTGGGAATCTGGGACGTTATGCCCCTGAAGAGGTATCCACTGACGCTAAGAAGCAGGCAAGGTTCTGCAAGGGACTTAGCCTTGAGCTTCGCCGCGATCTTCGTCTGCACGAGTGCACCTCCTTCCAGAAGTTGGTCAATAAAGCCATCAGTGCTGAGACAGGCCAGACTGATTATGACGCTTCACGCAAGAACTCCCGTGATTTTCGCTCTTCATCCGGCTCTGGAGCTCAGAAGCACCGGGTGTGGATTCCAAGCATGACACTGCCACCCAGGTTCATCCCGAGGCCATCCTTTGAGGCACCACGTCCCAACTAGCAACTTGCACCGCCCAAGCCCTATGGTGGCCCCGCTGCTAATGCTGCTCCACGCCCCAATGTGGTGACATGCTTTAAGTGTGGAGAGCTGGGTCACTATAGCCGAGAGTGTCCCCAGAACAACAACCCCAATCAAACTGGAAAGTCTGTTGGTCGTGGTAAGCCCGCGGGAAAAACATTCTACGCCAAGCCGGCCACCACTGCACGTGGCCATGTCAATTATGTTTCAGCCGAGGAGGCTCATGAGGATCCCAACGTCGTCCTTGGTACGCTCCTTGTTAACTGCCATCTGGCATCTGTTCTTTTCGATACTGGAGCATCTCATTCATTCATATCCGAGAACTATGCTCGATTGCACAACACGACATTCTATGACATGCCCTCTACCATGGAAATTCAAACCCCTGGCTCTAGATGGCAAACTTCTAGAGTAAGCCATGGGAACGAAATTCTTGTCGATAGACTTGTCTTCCTTGCATCCTTAATAGCTCTCAAGTCCTCGGACATAAACATCATCTTAGGTATGGATTGGATGTCATCTCATTATGCCAAGATTGACTGTGCCAATAGAACCGTTCAACTTACTCACCCATCGGGCAAGACAGTTAATGTCTTAACTCGGGTGGCCAAGCGCCAACTTTACTCCCTAAATGCCAACCCCCTTCCAGACCTTGAGGACGTTCCGGTAGTCCGAGACTTTCCGGATGTCTTTCCAGAAGATCTTCCAGGTGTTCCACATGACAGGGATGTCGAGTTTGTGATAGACCTTGTTCCAGGAACCGTTCCAATTTCTAGAAGACCCTACAAGATGGCACCCTTAGAACTAGCCGAGCTTAAGAACCAACTCGATGAGTCCTTGAAAAAGGGTTTCATCCGTCCTAGTTCCTCTCCTTGGGCTTGCCCCGTCCTCTTCGTCCAGAAGAAGGATGGAACAGATCGAATGGTTGTGGATTACCGACCTGTTAACTTGGTCACCATCAGGAACAAATACCCGCTTCCTAGGATCAACGATCTGTATGATCAGCTCGCTAGATCCTCAGTATTTTCCAAGATGGATTTGAGGTTGGGCTACCATCAAATCAAAATCATAAACGGGGACATTCCCAAAACAGCCTTTGTTACTCGTTATGGCCAATACGAGTACACCGTTATGTCCTTCGGTTTAACCAATGCCCCGGCTACCTTCTCCCGGTTAATGAACTCGGTTTTCATGGAGTACTTGGATAAATTCGTCGTAGTATACCTCTATCACATACTCATCTACTCCAAGAATGAAGAGGAGCATGCGGAACATCTAAGGCTGGTATTGATGAAACTTCGAGAGCATCGTCTTTATGCCAATTCTCCAAGTGTGAATTTTGGTTGCCAGAAGTGACCTATCTAGGCCATGTAATCTTTGGTAAGGGTATTGCCATCAATCCCGAGCGAGTTCAAGCCGTCCTTGATTGGACTCCACCTGAGATGGTCAAGCAAGTTCGGAGCTTCCTGGGCTTAGCGAGCTACTACCGCCGCTTCGTCGAGAATTTCTCCAAGGTTGCTAAACCTCTAACTGAACTCCTCAAGAAAGATAAAAAGTTCGAGTGGACTCCACAGTGCGAGCTCAGTTTTCAGGAACTGAAAAGACGCCTGACATCTGCTCCCGTACTGGTACCACCACATTTCTCCAAGGACTTTATTATCTATTGCGACGCCTCGCGACAAGGACTAGGTTGCATACTCATGCAAGATCGTCAGGTAATTGCTTATGCTTCATGGCAATTACACCCACATGAGGAAAATTATCCCACACATGATCTAGAGCTTGCAGCTGTAGTCCATGCACTTAAAACTTGGCGACATTACCTCCTCGGTAATCGTTGCGAGATCTTCACCGATCACCAAAGTTTGAAATATATCTTCACCCAACCAGATTTGAATCTCAGGCAAAGACGTTGGGTTGAGTTGATCTCGGATTACGACTTAGGAATAACTTACACCCCGGGCAAAGCCAATGTCATGGCTGATGCACTAAGTCGTAAATCCTATTGTAACAACCTGATGTTACAACAAAGTCAACCACTTCTCCATGAGGAATACCGTAAGCTTAATCTTCACATTGTTCCTCGAGGATTCCTATCCACCCTGGTGGCGAAACCTACCCTTATGGATCAAATTATAGCTGTCCAGAAGCGTGATAAGGGCATATCTCGGATTAAGGAAAACATTGCTAGCGGAGTTGCTAAGTGTTTTTCCATGGATAAGCGGGGTGCTGTCTTCTTTGAGAACCGTTTGGTGGTTCCCAAGAAACAACATCTACGCCAATTGATCCTTAAGGAAGCTCATGAATCCCCTCTCACCATTCATCCCGGTAGCACTAAAATGTATCAAGACCGACGCCAGAGGTTTTGGTGGACTAGGATGAAGAGAGAAATCTCTCAATACATTGCTAGCTGCGACGTCTGTCGTCGTGTTAAAGTAGAGCATCAACGGCCTGCTGGCACCCTTCAACCTTTGGCTATTCCTGAATGGAAATGGGATAAAATCAATATGGATTTCATTATTGGGTTTCCCAGGACCAAGAGAGGGAATAATTCCATCTTCGTCGTGATCGACCGTCTTTCGAAAGTAGCCCATTTCCTACCTGTTCGTGAGAGTATCACTGCTAGCCAGCTAGCCGATTTATACACCTCCCGAATAGTGTCTCTCCATGGTGTCCCATTGGAAATTAACTCAGACCGTGGGAGTCTCTTCACCTCTCGATTTTGGGAAAGTTTCCAAAATGCTATGGGAACTCGTCTCTCTTTTAGCACCGCCTTCCATCCTCAATCAAGTGGTCAAGTAGAGCGAGTCAATCAAATTTTGGAAGATATGCTCCGAGCTTCTGTTATCTCGTTTGGAATGAGTTGGGAGAAATGCCTCCCATTCGCGGAGTTTGCTTATAACAATAGTTGTCAAGTTAGCTTGGGCAAAGCTCCTTTCGAAGTTCTCTATGGACGAAAATGTCGAACGCCTCTTAACTGGTCAGAAACCGGGGAAAGACAACACTTTGGCCCGGATATGATTCAGGAAGCGGAAGAGCAGGTTCGCGTTATTCGTGAGAAATTGAAAACAGCCCAATCTCGTCAAAAGAGTCAATATGATCGTAAACATAAGCCTATGACTTATGAAGTCGACGAGAAGGCTTACCTTTGGGTTACCCCGTTAAAAGGAACCCATCGTTTCGGTATCAAAGGCAAATTGGCTCCTCGTTACATTGGACCCTTTCGCATTCTTGCAAAACAAGGAGAAGTTGCCTACCAATTGGAACTACCTCCGCATCTTTCCAGAGTTCATGATGTCTTCCACGTTTCACAACTCAGGCGTTGCTTCGCGGATCCTATCCGTGGAGTGGACCACGAAACGCTTGATCTACAAGATAACCTCTCTTATCGGGAATATCCCGTTCGAATCCTTGATCAAGCCGAGCATACCACTCGACGTCATAATATCACATTTCTCAAGGTTCAATGGTCACACCATTCCGAGAAAGAAGCCACTTGGGAAAGGGAGGATCGTCTTCGACTCGAGTACCCCACCTTCTTTCTAGAGGATCCTAAATCTCGGGACGAGATTCTTTTGAGTGGGGGTGAGTTGTCACACCCTAGCTAGTTCAAGCATTAGAGTGTGCATCATGTTTAAATGCTCTTAAATTTGAAATGGGGAAAGCAGAAACCCCCAACACCCCTGGAAACAACTAGGGTTTACTAAAATTATTTTCAATGAACCTGAAATGCCCTTCTAAAAAGTTCACCCTCTTTGTCTTGGGTTAGAACCTCTGGCAAAATTGGTGCACAATTTTCTAGGTCAACAGAAGGTCATTGAATTAAATCATAAGTATTTGAATTTGGGCATTTAAATGCTATAAAATAATTTAAATTCTCAAATAATTCTGGGAATAAATGTTTCCTGTTGGAAATATTCTAAACAGAGGCCACATTTATTTTCAGGATTTTTGGAAACGTTTTAGTATTTTTAATAAAGCTAAACAGTTGCAGTTAATTAGAAAAACAAAAACAAATAAAAAAAGAGAGAGAGGGAGAAGCCACTTGGGCCTTACCTGTGCTGGCCAGCCCACCTGGCTCGGCCCAGCCTACTGGCGCGGCCAGTCGTCGTCCTCCTCGTGCCAGAAGGACGTGGAGCGCGTGATCGGCGCCCGCGGCCACACGCCGGCCACCTCCTGCTTCCGCCGACGCCGGGAGACGTCCAGGGGATGCCACGCGACCCCCACGTCCCCCTCTCATCCTCTCTCACTCTCCCCCTCGTCTCCCTCTCCCTCTCCCGCGATGGCCGAGCGCGTCCCTCGCCGCCGTTTGCCGTAGACGCCACCAGAGCCACCCCCTCGCCCCTCCGACGAGCCCAACACCTCCGCCTCGTCGCCCTGGACCTCTCCGCCCCACGTGACTCCAAACGCCGCCGAACACCGTCTTCTCCCTCGTCTTCAACCTCGGGCACCCGAGCCATCTCCGGTCGATTCACCGCCGTTAGGGCCTCCCCGAGCTCGCTGACCCCCTCTCCGACCCCGCTGTGAGCTCCTCTTCCTTTTCCCCTAGCTCCCTTGCTCGTTCGGCCTCTGTAGCCGCCATTTCCACCGCACCCGAGAGCTTGGCTCCTCCGGCCATGTCGCCGCCGTGGCCACTGGTGCGTAAGCTCGAGTCCGAGCACGCCTTCGTCTTCCACGCGCTCCCAGGAACCTAACGCACCACTCCCCGCTCCTCGCCGTGCCCCGTAGCGTCGGGTTCATCCACGCCCGAACTCCGGCGACCGCCAACGTCGTTGCCGGCGTCATTTCCGGCCACCCCGAGCCCAGCCACCACCACCAAACGCTGCGGCTCGTTCCCAGCTACGCGTAGCACGTCTCCGCCGTCGATTTGGCCACCGGAGGACCAAATCCGAAGACCTCCGCCGTCTCGGGCCTCGCCGGCGTCGAGTCGCCGGCGAGTTGACCCAGTTTGACCCCTGAGTGGGCCCAGGTAGACCCCCCCTGAGTGTATGACAGGTGGGGCCAGTCTGCTAACTAATCTAGGATTAGTTTTAACTAAATTTAAGTTAATTGGTCACTGACATGTGGGCCCAGGCACCACTAACAGCTAATTAGTGTTAATCTAATCTTGTTAATTAGCTGAGAGGCTGACAGATGGGGCCCACCAGTCAGGTTTGACCTGGGCTGGCGCCTTTGACCTGCTGAGGTCAGCATGACGCAATGCTAACGCAGTAATGCATTTTCTGGATTTATTTTTATTCAGGAAATTTCAGAAAATGTTTAAAACTTCTAAAAATCATAGAAATTCAACCGTAACTCCAAATGAAATAATTTATATATGAAAAATTATCAGAAAAATTCAATCTATCCATCTGTAATGGTTTCATGCATGACGAAAAAAGTTTACCTTGCTGTTTAAGCAGAATAAGGAAATGCACTATTAAAGCCTTGTTTAATAAGCTAATAATTGAATCTTTGATTCAAATAAGCACATTCCTTTCTGTTATAGCTTGCATTAGGCCACGACACATTCATATTGCCATGTCATAGCATGCATCATATTGTTGCATATCGTCATGTGTTAGTTGTGTTCTGATGTGTTCTTCGTGGTAGGTTCTGCCTCCGAGGATATTCACAAGTATCCAACTGAAGGGCAGTATCCCACTACCACTCCATGAAGCAAGCAACCCATTGATCATTCCAATACAAATCCATGTTCTCGCTTCTGCTCTTGTTTACTGCATTAAGACAACGCGATTCAAATTTTTGTGTGCTACGGTAGTTGAACCCGTATCGTCTGCATGACCTGTCATTGCCACAGTAACTAGATGAACCCACTACCATGTGTAGGAGTTGATTGAGCCATGTATGTGATTCCTACCTTGCTATGCCTGCTATGCTTAGAGTTGTGTCAGGTCTGGTTCATCTGGGTGATGGGCTAGAGTGAAATGCTTATGTCGGTAATATGAGGGATGTGTTGAACATGTTTAGGTAAAGGTATCGATGAGAAGCCATGTAGGAGTACATGGTGGGTTGTTTCATTGAGGCCGTCCCTAACAACTGAGATCTGTATGCGTGATTTAAGATTCCGCTACTACCACACATTGGGCCCTGAAATATGACCCCGCTCGACTTACTGACCCCTCTCGCCTCTGTCCAGGAGTTGCAACTAGTTTCTGGTGTTTGTAGGACATGTGTTGGCGGCCGTGCGTAGCGCTGACCCTAGGGGTGGGCTATGATGCGGTAGATACACTGTGGCCGGGTATGCCGGGCGCCCATTTGGCGTCTCGGGACCTTGCACACATCGTTTGGGGCCGTTGAGGACACCCTAGCCGGATTTCCTTGCGGATGGAACCTGAATAGGCGATAAACCTGGACTAGGCACTTGTGAGGTTAGTTAGGTCGTGGTCTACACCCACGTCGGTTTTCGCTTGAAGTCTGCTGAGCACATGTCGTGTGTAGACGCTAAGTGGTGGAAACATGTGTGACGAAGTACACCCCTGCAGGGTATAAAACTATTCAAATAGCCACGTCCGCGGTAAAGGACTACTTGGTTGCCTATACAGTTCATAGACAAGTGAATGGATACTACTAAAAGACTCAAGATAAGTGTGAGTACCGAGGATGGCCCTCTCGTAGGATGACGAGGGAGGTTCCCCGGTGGAGTATTGTGTTGGTGAGTAGTGGACTCGTGTGTGAAAATTATTTTACTAGAGAAGTTTCGTATGATAGTTTAGCTAAGAGTCAAAGCTGGCTTGCTGCAATAGCCCCACCACCTTCTTGAGAATGAGCATGTATAGTAGGTTCTGATGTAAGACTTGCTGAGTACCTTTGTACTCATTTTTGCTTATTACTGTTTTCAGATGACAACACCGCCCCCTCCGATGGGTTCTACATAGACCTTGACATCGACGAGTGACTAGCGACCCTGGTGGTGATCCTGGCCATGGAGGGCCCTATGTAGATAGAGAGGCTTCGAGAAGCCTTCTTCTTTCTAGTGTCTGTACTCAGACCGGTTGCTTCCGCATGTGCTTGTATGATTATATGACTTGAGTGTCGGCTCATGTGACCCCTATCTATATGAACACGTTATGTATGGCTCTCTGGAGCCTTTAAATAAAGTACTTGAGTTGTAGAGTTTTGTTATGATGCCATGTTGTATGTACTCATATCAGGCATATTGTGTGTATGATTGAAATGCTTGGTATGAGTGGGATCCGACAATCTAGTTGTTTATCCTTGGCAGCCTTTCTTATGGGGAAATGTAGTCTAGTGTTCCTCGAGCCAAAGTAGTCCCCTACAGCCCGGTTCACCGGAGTCTTGCTAGCCCAGCACTACTACTCAGGACACTTGACTGGCCGGCATGTGATTCACTTCGTTCCTATGTCTGTCCCTTTGGGGAAATGTCACGCGGTGACTTCCGGAGTCCTGCCTAGCCTGATACTGCCCGGGTTCCCCGGAGTCCGGTTAGCCCAGTGCTACAGCCCGGAATCACTCGCTGATGACCGACATGCTCGATGTGATTCATGTATACCTGTCTCCATAGGACTGTGCCGCTTTGGGTTCACGACTAGCCATGTCGGCCCGGGTTCTCTATCATATGGATGCTAGCGACACTATCATATACGTGAGCCAAAAGGCGCAAACGGTTCGGGCCATGGTAAGGCGACACCCGTGGGATACCGTGCGTGAGGCCGCAAAGTGATATGAGGTGTTACCGGCTAGATCGATGTGGCTTGGAATCGGGGTCCTGACAAAGACCAACATCCATGATTTTTTTTCAGCTAAAACTATTGATGATTTTTTGTTCGGTGACCTATTAGATCTGGAATGGAAGCTCACATAAGTTGAGCTGATTTTTGTCCATATGAAAGCAGAGGAGCATATGGTCTATGGCCTTTTCATCCATATGAAAGTAGAGGCACATTGTGGTGCTAGTTTGCTGGGTTTTTTCTCCGACCATCATGTCGTGATGATTTTGCAGGTACCCCAATTTTGTAGGTACCCCGAGAGGCCCTTGAGTTTGCCGGAATGTCGATTAACTTCCGTTCCGGCAAATTCGGGTACTCCATATGTCCTATTTTCAGCAAAGGTCATGCTGAAATTTTCCGTGAATTTTAGCATGACTTTGCTAAAAATAGGACATATGGGGTACTTGCGACTAATGCATGGGCCGGGGTATCTTTGTACTTAATTAAGTAGGATCAACTGCCTTTTGTGTTATACATATTCTATTTTGATGGCCCTGCTAACCCTTGACCATAAATACTTGAGATGGATGTAGCTGGCTTAAACAGGAAAGAGGAACCACTCATCCTAACCATTTGCTCTCAAAATTACCACTTCACTTCTTACTACTGAAAAAATTAGACCATCTCCATTCACCAATAGCTCAAACCAGTTTGAAGGGCGTGTTTTCACCACATTGTGGATTATCTTATTGGACCCAACGCAAGAGATGATGCAGTTTTGAATTATGAACATAGGATATGTCGTCATCGGACGATGAAAGTCTCCCGGGGGAGTGCGGCTGGTGCCACGACGATCGAGGTCTGTGCGACATGCCTCACTTGGACGATGATCAGCACTTCAGCATTAAGCTCGAGGAGACCTTTGAAGTTGAAATGGTACACAACGACGACAAGTGTTATTTTCATAATCAAGCATGACTTCAACTATTTCAACGTGTAATTTTCATCTTTTACAATTCGAGTGTAGCTTATCCCATGCCATGCAAGACGCTATGTCTTGGAGAGGATGTATTTTGAAGACCATGAAATTTCTGAAACAAAGAAAATTCACCTAAGGACTCATCACGATGTGGATTTTGAAGTAAATCTGTATAATTTTGGGAGCGTAACCCATTTTCGTTGCAAAAATTGGGAAGAATTTTGCAAGATGTATGCTTTTGATGAGGGTATGCTTGTCACCATGGATCTTGGTGATCCTGACATCGACCAAGACAATATGGACATTTGGGTCCTTGTTGATACGCCTCCAGTTCTACCACTATGTGAGTTTCTCAAACATAGTTAATTATTAACTAATTTATATATTTTATTTCAAAATATTTGACAGCATATTTCCATTGACAGCTTATTTTTATTGTTCGAAGAATGTGTGGGAGATGGTAGACAAAACCCACTACACCGATGGCTCCGAATTAACAACTTACGAGGAGAAAAATCATCTGGTCGGATTTTGTACTGACATTGAGAATTACAATATCTACAATCAAACTCCTCAACATTATGGTCAATACGTGCAACTAGTGCATGTGTTCAACTACGGTAACTACCATGGAGATACCCTGGTAAATTTTTTTAATATTACGACATCCGTGCATCTTTTGCATACTTCTAAAACTAGTACATCATTGCTAACTATCAAGTTATTACTATGTTTTTCAACAGATAATCCCAGAGAATTGTGTGCTTCATTTGATGTATCAGAAAGGTAGTCTTAATGTTTTGAACATACAGCCAGGCCATCCTATGAATCTCAACTGTCCATACGAGATTTCTAAAAGAAGTGGAGACATGAAAATCAAAGGATGGAAAAAATGTATGGACAGTCGTACGGAGGTTCTTGGAAGCAAAAGGAAGCGAAGCGCAAGAATTGGAGCCAGGATGATCTCCATTCTCCATAATGAAGAGTCAGGGTATATATTGTTTTATGCTATTTTACCTTAAATAGGGTATTTAGGTCCTGCCTAATACTGATGATCATGTGCTAAGAACAATTAAGTAGGGTTGGTTCAATGACTATCAAGATGATGATCGTATGACTTGTTATTAATAACGAGTAGAAGTTGTATGATGATGATTAGTAGGACTTGTTAGGATTAGTATTACTTTCGACAAACTCGCTACTCGCGGTCTCGAGACTTGTAATGTTCTATCTTTGTTCGGTCTTTTGAATTCGGAGACTAATATGATGAATTGTATTTGGAGACTAATCTTCTATTGTATTCGATGAATCTGCTGTTGCTGTGTGGTGCTAGCTATATTCTGTCCAATAATATATTTTGTAACCTGTGAAAATATCAGAAAAGAAAAAAAATCCCTAATATTCATATTAGTGGCGCACCACAACATAGTGCGCCATTATTAAGCCAGAGCACACTAATGGCGCGTCATCCACCAGTGCGCCATTAGTATGCCAAAGCACATGGGTAAATATGGCCCCCTGGGAGGCATACTAATGGCGCACCGTGGGCTATACTAATGGCGAACTGCATTGTGCGCCATTAGTATACCAGATACAAATGGCGCACCACAGGTGCACCATTAGTAAAAAATACTAATGGCGTGCTACTAGTGGCGCACCTGTAGTGCGCCATTAGTAGGAAAAACAGGTGCGCCACTAGTAGGCCTTTTCCTAGTAGTGTTGGGCGTGCCCTCCACCCTCGTGGGCCCCTCGTGGCTCCCCTGATGTATTTTCTTCCGCCTATGTATATCCATATACCCTAAAACTATCAAAGAGAAGAATAGATAGGGAGTTCCGCCGCCAGAAGCCTCCGTAGCCACTGAAAACCAATCTAGACCCGTTCCGGCACCCTGCCGGAGGGGGAATCCTTCTCTGGTGGCCATCTTCACCATCCCGGCACTCTCCATGACGAGGAGGGAGTAGTTCTCCCTCGGGGCTGAGGGTATGTACCAGTAACTATGTGTTTGATCTCTCTCTCTCTCTCTCGTGTTCTTGAGGTGATACGATATTGATGTATCGCGAGCTTTGCTATTATAGTTGGATCTTATGATGTTTCTCCCCCTCTACTCTCTTGTAATGGATTGAGTTTTCCCTTTGAAGTTATCTTATCGGATTGAGTCTTTAAGGATTTGAGAACACTTGATGTATGTCTTGTGTGGGATACCCATGGTGACAATGGGGTATTCTATTGATCCACTTGATGTATGTTTTGGTAATCAACTTGCGGGTTCTGCCCATGAACCTATGCATAGGGGTTGGCACACGTTTTCGTCTTGACTCTCCGGTAGAAACTTTGGGGCGCTCTTTGAAGTTCTTTGGGTTGGTTTGAATAGATGAATCTGAGATTGTGTGATGCATATCGTATAATCACACCCACGGATACATGAGGTGACATTGGAGTATCTAGGTGACATTAGGGTTTTGGTTGATTTGTGTCTTAAGGTGTTATTTTACTATGAACTCTAGGGATGTTTGTGACACTTATAGGAATAGCCCAACGGATTGGTCGGAAAGAATAACTTTGAGGTGGTTTCATACCCTCCATAATCTCTTCGTCTGTTCTCTGCTATTAGTGACTTTGGAGTGACTCTTTGTTGCATGTTGAGGGATAGTTATATGATCCAATTCTGTTATTATTGTTGAGAGGACTTGCACTAGTGAAAGTATGAATCCTAGGCCTTGTTTCAACGCATTGCAATATCATTTACTCTCACTTTTACCATTTGCTACCTTGCTGTTTTTATATTTTCATATTACAAAATTCATTATCTACTATCCATATTGCACTTGTATCACCATCTCTTCACCGAACTAGTGCACCTATACAATTTACCATTGTATTGGGTGTGTTGGGGACACAAGAGACTCTTTGTTATTTGGTTGCAGGGTTGCTTGAGATAGACCATCTTCATCCTACGCCTCCTACGGATTGATAAACCTTAGGTCATCCACTTGAGGGAAATTTCCTACTGTCCTACAAACCTCTGCAAGAAGAAGGTTGTGTAGTAGACATCACGAGGCCAGTAATAGACTTCATATCCGGCGTGGTGCACCGTTATGGTGTTCCACATAGCATCATTACCGATAGTGGCTCCAATTTCACAGTTGATGAGGTGAAAACTTGGTGTGCTAATCTGGGCATTAAGCTCGATTACGCCCCTGTCTATCACCCGCAAACAAACGGTCAAGTTGAACGGGCTAATGGTCTTATAATGAGTGGCATCAAATCTAGACGAGTGCGGTCTTTGATAGAATCGGACAAGCACTGGGTTGAGGAGCTTGACTCCGTACTCTAGGTGTTGCGGACCACGCCCAACCGCACTACTGGATATACACCTTTCTTCATGGTGTACGGTGCGGAAGCTATGTTGCCTTACGATATAATCCATGACTCACCTCGAGTGGGCATCTACAAAGAGAGAGGGGCTGAGCTTGATCGGCAGGACAGCTTAGATACCCTGAAGGAGGAGCACGATGTTGCAAAAGCCCGTTCCGCATTTTATCAACAACAGGCCCACAGATACCAATGTAGAGAAGTACGGGCCAAAACTTATAATATCAGCGACCTTGTCCTACGCTTGCCGGAGAAGAAAAAGGACAAACTCAAGTCCAAGTGGGAGGTCCCTTCATAATTGACGAGGTTCCCACGGGGAGGAGCGTACCATATGTGTGCTGCATCAGACAATCTCCTAGAGCCGAACCCCTGGAACGCGGCCAGACTCCGAAGATTCTATGCCTAGCGTCGAACTATGTGTTTGTCTCCGTCTCCTTGTTGTCTCCCTTATGTTTTCCTCTCTTTTCTTTTTTTCTTTTTTCTAGAACTTAAACTCATTCGCACGGCTAAACCGTGCACCTGTGATGTACACACCCTTGAGCATGTACGTCCACTATACCTAGGGGCTTCCCGGACAGAAGCTTATTTTCCGAGCATCAAGCTCATCACATATGTGTTTCTTCTCACATATACCTTTTTTCGCCATTATATGCATCAATATGACTTAAGTTTTGGCTAAGCTGGGTTGCCTGGCTCCTGTTCTTATGCCCTACGTTGCCGTTGGTTTGGCTAGGGCATAAAGGGAGCACCTCTGCGATTGTTACTGCCGGGTCATCCGGATGTGTACCTCAGACTGGGTGAATCAAAGCTAGCGTTCTTAAGAGCATACTCGGTCGGCGGACTAAAGATGCTTTATATTCTTCCATTATGAACCCCTAGATGATTACCTATGCAGTAATGTTATCAATCACAATTCATAGATGCATTTTAATGCGTGCACACCCAAGGAAAGGAACCCCTAATGGAACTATTCTCCCTGGAAGATGTTTCTTACAATCATAATGTAATATAACATAACTAACTGGATACACATTGTCCGTTCAAGCAACTATGACCCCTACGCCTAGTTCCCATGCATACCCCGGTCTATTTTACCGCAAGGGTATTCGGAAACACTCCGCACCTTCAGGTCTAGAGGTTAAAGCGAAAAGGTCTGCCATAGCAATTGTTTTTATAATTCAGCTAGAGTCACATATGTCAAGGAAAGTACATAGTCACTAGGACTCAAAAAGTTCCTTCCCTATGCCGTCCAACAGGCGGTCTAACTGACAATCCTGCTGGGAATACTTGGCGGCTACTTCTACTTGGTCATATACCAAATTAATGGGAACTTCTTTTCCATCTGACCCTAGAGGTCCGACCCGAGCCATATGATTCAGATCAAGCTTGGTATACCATGTTTTCACCATGGCCCAGGCTTCCCGTGCAGCTTCCCGACAGGCCGATATCTTCCATAGTCAAAAGAGCTGCCGCGCTCCCTTGAATCCATCTTTCCTGGAGGGGAGGCGGATAGCCATAGGGCCTTGGCAACACTTCGCATCTCCTGCCGAGCTTGCTCGTGCGCCTGCGATAGCTCTTGTAGTAGATCGCTCGAAGATCCGGACATCTCCTCTTCGGGACGACCGGTCAGCATACCTGCAGATATAACTCTATCATCACCTTCTGCCTCCGAATTATTTGAAGGTAAGTTCGACCACATATACTGAATATGCTGCCTCGCAGCCTTTAATTCTCCTTTACGGATTCCGCCAGCTGGGCCCGTACATCTTTCAGTTCCTTGCCCAGTTGGGTGTTCGAATCCCGGAGCTTGTTTTTTTCCACAACGACCTTTGTTAGCACACGCTCGCCCGTAGCTAGCAGTTTTTTGGATCCTCGTTCTCCGCTTCGAGCGGCTTCCATTTGTTCTTGCAGTTGACCTAATGATCCAATTAAGAGGTAAGCAACCGTGTTAGCATTATTGGTATACCATTATGTTTTCTCGATGGAGGGAAACATTACCAGGAGATGCCTTCTTGGATTTCTCCAGTTCGGCATTGGCAACAGTTAGCTGGCTCCGACACTTTTCTAGTTCCGGAGATAACAAGATGTTCTTCTCCGTAAGCACCTGGTTATGCATTGATCCTTAAATCAGTTGTATCAACTACTTTAAGTGTGACGCCCGGATAGTTAAGCTACAGTAACCCTCCGATAATGATGCCACGTCACCACGATTACTGTTGCTAATCGCGTATTAGTTCGAAACCGATTCTAATTCAAATCCAAAATCAAGCAAACAATAAATGTTTTCAATTATTAAAACTAAAATGTTCAGAGTGAGCGAAGTATTGGATAGGTAATTAAGGTGGAGAAACCACACTTTTATAAAATGTTTGGATACTCTAATATGATTAAAAACAGTAGCAAAAACTATTATTTAAACGCTTTAGCAATATTAAAACAAATGAAAACTATTTTATTTAATGTTCACAATTTAACGTGGTTGTGGTATATTTAGAACTAGCAATTTAGGAACTTTGGAATAATTAATAAAACTAAATAAAATTAAGAGATAAATGATAACAGAAAAGAAATATATAAAAGGAAAATTAACAAAAAGTAAAAGAAGGGGCAAAAAGGCCCCAACCCCCACCCTCGATGGGCCTCGGCCCAGCTAGCCGCCGAGCTGGCCGGCCCACCACCGCGCACCCTTAACCCCCATCCCCCGGAAACCCAAGCCCGGTCCACCCCCACTCCTCCCGCACGATCTCCACTCTCCCCCCACGTCTCTGTCCCCCGTGTCCCGATCTAGATCGGGGTCGCACCCGATCCCGACGCAGGAGCCATCCCCGACTGCACCGCTGCCGCCCAAGAACCTCGCGGGCCTGATGCCGCCGCCGACGCTCGTCACAGGGCCTCCTCCCCGCCGCCCGTCTCCGACTCACCTCCCCTCTTGCTCCTCTTCCCCTTCCCGATCTGGACCGGGAAGGGGCAACGAGCCCGACGCCGCCCTGCCTCTGAAGCTGCTAGACCTCGGCGCCACCTCGCCCCGAAGTCACCCCGCCTCCCTGACGCCGCGCCGCCGGACCGCCCGTCTTCGTCCTCCTCCACGACCGACCTCCTCACGCCTCGTCGCCCCCTCTCCCCATCAACGCTGGTGAGGCCCCGGGCCTCTCCCCTTCTCTGCCTCGCCCCTCGCTCACGGTCACCGCACGATAGACCGCCCACGCGTGCGCCTGCGATGAGGACGTGCTCACCGCGCCCTCTGCACCGTCCTCGCCGTGCGCCGCCTCCCCGTGCCCGCCCACTCTGGCCGCTCGTTGCGCTTGCGTGCCCGCCTCCGCCTCAAACCGCTCCCGCCGCCCCCCGCCTTTGCTGGTCGTCGCGTCGCACGCCACAGCGGCGCGCCCCGGTGCTGCCCTGCTGGCCATGCGCACACGCGCTGGCCTCGCCGGCCTCGCCCACCGCGCGCAGCCCTGGCCGCCAGCACCTCGTCGCGGCAATCCCTCTGCCACCTCCTCTAGCCCTGGCCGCCGGTGCCGGCGTGCGCCGTGCATACCTAGCGCCCCTCGGGCGTGCGCCCGTTCGCCCGCGCCCGTTTGGCCCTATGGGCCACTGCCCAGTGGGGCCCCCACCCACACACCTGTTAAAATAAAGAAAAAATATATAATTAAAATAATTAATTAATTAGTTAATTACCTAATTAGGTCTGTTAAATTAACCTAATCACTATTTAAAGTAATTAATCTGTTTTAGATAAACTCAGTCAATGACAGTGGGACCTATGTGTCAGCTTGACCAGTCAACGGTCCGAGTTGACTGCTGATGACATGCTGACATCATAAATGCAATTTCGAATTAAAATAATATGTTAATCCTATAAAATGATTTAAAACTTTAAAAATTAATATAAAATAATCCGTAGCTCGGATGGAAAAACTTTGTAGATGAAAGTTGCTCAGAACGACGAGACGAATTCGGATACGCAGCCCGTTCGTCCGCCACGCATCCCTAGCATAGCGAACACGCAACTTTCCCCCTCCAGCTCCTCTGCCCGAAAACGCAAAACACCAGGGATACTTTCCCGGATGTTTCCCCCCTTCACCGGTATCCCCTCATACCGCGTTAGGCACGCCTAGCATCACGCTTTGCTTTGACATGCATCGTTCCGCATCTGTTTGCATTGTATTCATTGTTTCTTCCCCGTTTTCTCTCGCTAGACACCGAGACTGATGCCGCTGCTACCCAGTATGACTACGGTGTTGACGACCCCTCTCTCTTGCCAGAGCAACCAGGCAAGCCCCCCCTTTGATCACCAGATATCGCCTACTCTTCTCTATACCGCTTGCATTAGAGTAGTGTAGCATGTTACTGCTTTCCGTTATTCCTATCCTGATGCATAGTCTGTCCTTGCTACTACTGTTGTTACCATTACCTGCTATCCTACTGCTTAGTATAGGATGCTAGTGTTCCATCAGTGGCCCTACACACTTGTCCGTCTGCCATGCTATACTACTGGGCCGTGATCACTTTGGGAGGTGATCACGGGCATATACTATATACTTTACATTGATACATTACCTGTGATACTGTTCAGAGATGGGGGCTAAAGGGGCAGGTGGCTCCATCCCGATAGAGGCGGGCCTGGGTTCCCGACGGCCCCCGACTGTTACTTTATGGCAGAGCGACAGGGCAGGTTGAGACCACCTAGGAGAGAGGTGGGCCTAGCCCTGGTCGGCGTTCGCGGACGTCTGGCCATTTGGTCTATACGCACTAACCATCTACGCGGGTGTAGTTATGGGTATCCCGGTGTCGTGGTATCAGCCGAAGCCTTCGTGACGTCAGCGACTGAGTGGCGCGCGCCGCATTGGATCGTAAGCTCGCGCTTGTATTAAGTGGGCTAGATCTGCTTCCGGCCGCGTTCGCAACGTGCAGGTGTGCTATGGGCGATGGGCCCAGACCCCTGTGCGCTTAGGTTTAGACCGGCGTGCTAACCTCTTTGTTGTGCCTAGGTGGGGCTGCGATGTGTTGATCTTCCACGGCCGGGCATGACCCAGGAAAGTGTGTCCGGCCAAATGGGATCGAGTGTGTTGGGATATGTGGTGCACCCCTGCAGGGAAGTTAATCTATTCGAATAGCCGTGATCTTCGGTAACAGGACGACTTGGAGTTGTACCTTGACCTTATGACAACTAGAACAGGATACTTAATAAAACACACCCTTCCAAGTGCCAGATACAACCGGTGATCGCTTTCTCACAGGGCGACGAGGGGAGGATCATCGGTTAGGATTTATGCTATGCGATGCTACTTGGAGGACTTCAGTCTACTCTCTTCTACATGCTGCAAGACGGAGGCTGCCAGAAGCGTAGTCTTCGATAGGACTAGCTATCCCCCTCTTATTCCGGCATTCTGTAGTTCAGTCCACATATGATACCCTTATTCCATTTGATACCAATGCATACATATGTAGTGTAGCTCCTTGCTTGCGAGTACTTTGGATGAGTACTCACGGTTGCTTTCTCCTTCTTTTCCCCTATCCCTTCTACCTGGTTGTCGCAACCAGATGTTGGAGCCCAGGAGCCAGACGCCACCGTCGACGACGACTCCTACTACACCGGAGGTGCCTACTACTACATGATGCCCGCTGACGACGACCAGGAGTAGTTAGGAGGATCCCAGCCAGGAGGCCTGTGCCTCTTTCAATCTGTATCCCAGTTTGTGCTAGCCTTCTGAAGGCAAACTTGTTTAACTCTGTACTCAGATATTGTTGCTTCCGCTGACTCGTCTATGATCGAGCTCTTGTATTCGAGCCCTCGAGGCCCCTGGCTTGTAGTATGATGCCTGTATGACTTATTCTATTTGTAGAGTTGTGTTGTGATATCTTCCCGTGAGTCCCTGATCTTGATCGTACACGTTTGCGTGCATGATTAGTGTACGATCAAATCGGGGGCATCACATTAAGTCCCGGGGGCTACTGGTGTATGATTATTAAATCTTCGCTTACCCGCATATCTTTCACATGCTCGTCTATGGCTCTGACAAGCCCATCGCGAGCAGCTCGGATGTACGCATCGGCCGAATTGAAGGCATCAAATGAATCTTTTGAAAAACCAGGGTTACGAAGAACGGCCCTCCGACGATGATGATTCATAGCGCACCCCACTTCAGAGTTTGTGACGGACATGTCGTCTGAGTCCTATGTGGAGGGAAAGTTCGGTGCCACTCCCGTGTCAGACCCCATCCTTTGGGCAGGGTCCGGAACCTGACTAGTGGAGGCACGTCCGGCCAGATCCCTGGACATAGTCCGGCAGATACTTTTCCTGATAGGATGCGGCGAATGGCATTACAATTTGATGTCACGATCAGAAAGGGTGTTCTTGAAAAGAAAAGCCTTTCCTCTTTGACGAGGGTTCTGCCGTGTTATCATTTGCTTTCGTCTTCGAAGATGTGCCAGGCATGGGTGCTGCTCTCCTCGGAGATGCTTCCGGTGCATATTGTGGTGCTGAGCGCCTCCCCTTTGGAACACGGAATGGTGTGGTGGGTGAGGCATAGTAAGGGAACTATTTCGAAGAAAGTGTCTTTTGAATTACTTACATGCGAAGCAGGAAGGAGGCTGGGGTAATCAGTGATGATAGGTATGTCTGTGCCATGATAGCCTGTCTGATAGAATATTCCATCCTCGAGCTCCACAAATATGTCTAGATCTTCTTCATACCCGGGGTCAAGATCCCGGTTGCGATTCTCCGGCTGAGGGGCAGGGTCATGGATCCCCTCGACAGCCTTTCGCCATTCCTGTTATGAGTGGATAGGATACTCCCCATCAAAGATAATTCAGGGAGAGGAGTAAAATAGTGGAGTTAGAGCTTACCCAGCTAGGAGGATTATACATGGAAAATCTGTCTCGGTATTGGAGACGGGTGAACTCCTCCTTCTTCCCTTTATATAATTCGGCCAATATTTTAGCCAGAGCGGCGGGGGTCTTTGGACCCTTCCGACCGCAGCGTGAGGCGTCATCTTCCCTATTGTAGTGCCACATGGGTAGCCCTCTGTATTGGAGTGGTTGGACCCCCCGCGCTATGGAGATCACCATTACCTCGACTGTCGACAATCCGGACTTGGCGAGCATCTTAATCTTGCCCAGCAATAGACTGACCTCTGTGCTATCCTCTTCCTCGAGGCTCCGAGGATGCCCGCTATGGCGTTTCTTCAATGGAGAACTTGAAAATTTGGGGAGGCCCATATGGACTGGGTCCGGAAGAGCGACGTTGTCGATATGCACCGGAGGCCTCTTCGGAAGCCTTCTTCGGCGTGCCGGACAGGTATCCGGTGCCGGCGATGCGCCACACTTCGGCTCCCCCTACTTCAAATGTTGACCCTCCTTGATTACGAGGGACGAGGCAGAACAATCTTCTCCATAAACCGAAATGGGCCTCGCAGCCTAGGAATAGCTCGCATAGAGCGACATAACCCGCAATATGCAGGATGGAGGCGGGAGTGAGGCTGTGCAGTTGGAGGCCGTAATACTGCAGCAGACCTCGGAGGAAGGGATGGATCAGAAATCCGACACCTCTTAACAAGAAGGGGACGAAGCATACTCGTCCCCCCTGGACGGATTGGGGAAGTTCTCCGCTTGAGCCCTGCCATTGAAGGATGTCATCCCTGCTCATACGGGGACTAAATCCGCGGGATGAAGAAAGCTCTGTGTTTGTAGCTTCACCAGTTAACTATGAGAAACCGAACATCTCTCCCAATCCCCCTTTTCAGAGTTGTGGGGACGAGAGGAAGAGCTGGGAGTGCTAGCCATGTTGGGGTGGTTCTGCTCCGCAAGCTCCGAGGATTTTTTTTCCGTGGGATTTGGAAGGGATCTGAGATCTATTCTCTTTAAATAGGCACATTTCTGGTATGATCAGGGTGGTATATGTAAAAATACCCCGACCTCTTGTATTCACTCGACACATGGAAGCTGAAGTCAGGAAGGCGCGGAAGCCGAGGGGTGTGACATTAAATGGAGGGCCGAATACATCACTTTAAAGTCACAGGAGGAGGAATCCACCTTGTAATGCCGAAGACTATCTACACGTCGAACACCTCATCATTGAAGCCTGGTTCGGGGGCTACTAAGGGAATCCTGGACTAAGGGGTCCTCGGGCGTCCGACCTATTGGATAAGGGCCAGACTGATGGGCCATGAAGATACGATGACCGAAGACTCTACCCGTGTCCGGATGGGACTCTCCATGGCGTGGAAGGCAAGCTTGGCCACCAAATATGAATATTCCTTTCTCTATAACCGACCATGTGTGTAAACCATAGGTCCCTCCTGTGTCTATATAAACCGGAGGGCTAGGTCCATAGATAGATCCTCATAATCATAGCCAGGCTAGACTTTTAGGGTTTAGCCATTACGATCTCGTGGTAGATCAACTCTTGTAACACTCATATTCATCAAGATCAATCAAGCAGAAAGTAGGGTATTACCTCCATAGAGAGGGCCCGAACCTGGGTAAACATTGTGTCCCCCGTCTCCTGTTACCATCGATCCTAGACGCACAGTTTGGGAACGCCAACCCGAGATCCACTGATTTTGACACCGACACCACCCCCACTCCAAACAAGCACACTTTGTCTCCTTGT
Organism: Triticum monococcum; assembly: GCA_034509565.1. Classification (NCBI taxonomy): domain Eukaryota; kingdom Viridiplantae; phylum Streptophyta; class Magnoliopsida; order Poales; family Poaceae; genus Triticum; species Triticum monococcum. Next base: position 140,951,320 of record CM067841.1, on the reverse strand, counting down.
GCACCACTCTCCTCTTTCTATTTCTCCCACATGCAGACCCTCCCCAGCTCCTTCCATGTATAAATATATGCCATGACTCTTTCCATAGCTCCCTAATGTTTCATCATTCTCAATCTCCCAAGTTGTTCTCTACACCGTCTATTCTAGATCTCTCATGAAGTCCCTATCACAGACACGATGACTCGCTTCCCTTGCATCTCCGTACATAGGCCAATTTCAAACAACATCAACATTGTCTCCCTATCTATACGCCATTTATGGACACAAACGACCCCTCCCCCCGTCTCTCTCTCTCTCTCTCTCTCCGTCTCTCTCTCTTTCTCTCTCTCGCTCTCTCTCTCACACCCCTCTCCCACACACACTCGATGTCTCTTCCAAATAGTCTGCTCCCCGCTCGCACCGATGCTATCCCGCTACTACACATACCTTTATCTCTCTGTGACACACATGTCACACCATTCCCCCTTCCCTTATACTAGGTTTACATCATTAGTGGTCTCTCTACTCCACAAACACACACTCCCTCTCACACACAAACGCGCACACAAATACACACAGACACACACAAACACCCATTTATCTGGATCCTCATCTCTCCGCATGTCCGCATGTGTATCTCACACACTCACTCTCTGATTATGTCTATGTGTCTCCACGTTACACAACACAAAGCCCCATGTACATGTCTCTCTCTATCCTCCACACACATAGACACAAAGAATCTCTTATCATTGCCTCAGTCTCTAGACATATCACACACGCACACAGTCTCTCTCTCTCGCAAACACGCACTATAAAGGTTTCCCCGTGAATAACTTATGTCTATTCATCAACAGTCATGGCAGTACGGCGAACACGAGACGTGAAAAAGAAGAAATCTACACGTGCGTAGACCACCTAGTATGACTACTAGGACTAGAGCATGCAGAAAATGCACCACCGTCACCCCCTCCTTATCGGCGACGGGAAAACCTTTGTTTTACACAGTCGAGAAGTCATTGTGCTAAGGCCCCACATGTTGAGGCGTTGAATAGAATGTAGATCCTAGTTTACGGAAACAAGTATCGATAATACGTTTGTATCTCCATACTTATATTTCTTCTCTTATAAAAAACTGAGTTGGTGATGATGGTACCCGTGCCATCTTACAATATAGACCGTCCGATCTCTCCACACTTCCACACAAGGCCTTCCCTCACTCATCCTTATATCCAATAACCTCATTGTTGAGCAATTGAAAAAGGAAGCCTTTGGAACAAACTGGCCTGCTAGTGGCCGCTGCCGGCGTCGTCCATCCCCATGCCTCCGCTCAGTCCGACCACCAATCACCACCACGCCCCACTCCTCTTCACCTTATCTCCTATTTCTCGATATATCATTAGTTTTTACACATGGGATTATTCCCGCATGGGTCAATCTCAACAAGTGTTTTATAAAAAAAATGCATCTTGATGTTCCATGCAATGCACGGACATCTTGCTGGTACTCCTACAGAAGACTAAGTTGGTGATGATGGTGTGTCTGCCATCCGTCATTTCTGACCATTAGATCTACATCTAACGACTGTGAGGTAAGTTGTTGCCTTTTCTCACCAACATCGCACTTCTCTACCAATTTGCAAATAAAACCATAATTACTATCTTAAAACCAACCACATCCCTCCCTCACCTCACCAAAACAGCCCAGGGAATATATTCTGATTGAAACATAATATATCTCTAGTGATATATGTATATCAAAATTAAAGTGTTTTGTATCAAGTTTGTGAATAAGTATTATTCTATTTATGATCCGTTGCAACGCATGTGAACATTGCAAATATTTCCAACAATGCAAAAAATGTACTATTTCCATAGTTTCGAGTTTTCCATCAAGATATTAGTCACTCATGGTTGATATTTACTTTCAATCACGTACACATATGCACTATCTAACTAGCCTTGCTTATTGGCTTCCAAAGCATAATTTTCACTCCTATTTACAATATGTAGAGTATTTAACAAAAAACTACCACTTTCAACCAGCCGTATGAAGAAGCTATTGCACAAAAATAGCAAAATCATACCCAAAATTTCTTAATCCGCGCCAAAAACTACTACCTAGTGCCGATTAGGCTCATTTAAACCCGTTTATGACAGGGTTGGCCCACACATCCGTGCTGACGAGGCAGCTTAAACCAACACATTTTGTTTGACCATTGACACGAGGTACCCACATCTAACCTTCTATCCTGTTATTCTCCCTCAAATCATTATTTTTCCTGAACATTACTTCAAACAGTATTGATGCGTGTTCATCGGTGGCGTCGGTGATGAGCGAGGTGGCCGCCGCTCCGCCGGACGGGCCGGACGCCGCGCTGGCCTCCGCACGGGTTGGCACGCTAGCCCGAGCATGACTCATGAGCAAGCAAGCCGCGCTGGCCTTCGCTCGAGCCAGATGGCTGGCCTTAGCGCGGCATGCACGAGCAAGCCACCGCACCGCCGTGGCAATCTAGCTAGCAAACCTTGCAGACTAGCAACTGGACAGAGCTATATTGTCTTCTAGCGACCGCAAGCGCCGGACGGAGCTGGCATCCGGGCTGCTGCAAGATGGGCTCCGCACCGCCAGCGGTTTTGACCTCGCCTTCTGCCGGCGGTGGTAGCTGCGTCCCATGGCCGAGGATGACTAGGTGGATGGGCCGGAGGTAGGAGGTCACTCGCGGTTTTTTGTGCAGATTGACATGCAGGTCCCACAAGTCATAACGCCAAACTTTCGGTCGAGTAGAAGGCGTTGACTTAAGGGAAGACATGGGTTGAAACATGCCTATAACGTCACTTTTAGAGTAGTCATTTCTTGGTAGGGCTGGTTGGTAAGGGCATGTACAATGGTTGATAAGGTAGTCTTATCTTAAGTCTACCACGTATGCAAGCGGTACAAGTAGTTTCTTGGCATTATTAGTGGTTTTTTGTAAGGAACAATGTACTACTAGTGACAAAATGTGATTCTAGGTTGCGTTGTACTCCAACGAGTACTACTAGTGGTCGCGTGAGAGTATACCTCGTTCTATGGGTTCGATCCTGGCCGAACGCACGGCGCCCTTTTTTTAAATGGTAACTTCGCTGCGAACCAATATTGTACACGGGTAATTTGGGTTTTGAAGTCAAACGGACGTGTCGCACCACAATTTGGGTGAACTGGATAGCCCAGCCATATGAATAGGTTTTCCTTCGCATCATCTCGTGGCTCGCGTGCTCGCCCTAGCCACACCTTGCTTGCACCTTCCTCGTCAACTAGTAGCATATTTAAACTAGCTCCTCCCAATTAAGCCTGAGGAGCCAGAAAAGCCTGGCGCGGCATTGGGAACTGTGCAATGTGGCTCTATACGTAAAGTGCTAGTACTCTGTTGCTTGTGGCATTGCAGGTATGGACTTCACTCCATTATCGGCTCTATCAAAGATATTCCTCGTGACATGATTTTTTTTGAAACGGAGGCAAAAGCTTTGCCTCATCTCATTCATAAAGAAGGAACTACTAACAAAGTTTGATGAGATCCATTACACCTCCACAAATGGAAGAGAAAGGCCTAGTCCCGCTGTATCAAATAACTCAAATGTTCTGCCCCCGCAGTAACCGTCGCTGATAAATAGGCTGCTAGTGTGTGCATGAGAGAAGCGGTTGAGTAGGCCAGCTACGCGCTTGAATAGAGCAGCGAGAGTACCCACTACACAGGTGTACTTTACCTGCATTGATAGTACAGCGATGGTTCTAGAGAACGGTACTACCCTCCACTTCCAACTTTAGCTCCATGGCCCTGAGATTAAGAGTTCAAAACTGGTGCACTATACTAGAAGCACAGTACATCGCACTACTAGTTGAGAAAGTAGTACTAGTACTGCTACAGTACGAGTACCTAGTAAATAATAGCCTCACCCCTTCGCTAAGGAACGATCGAGGAGCTACAGTTGGAAGGGACGAGGCCCTGCGGTTACTACGCTCTTATCTCCTCCTCGCCAGTTCCCCTCCCCCTCAGAGAGAAGGCAGTTCGTCGCTGCTCCCATGGATTCGCCAGGCGGTTCTCCTCCTCATCGCGGTTGGGAGACCTTGTACGACGATCCTGTGGGAGAAATCGCACGCCGCTCCGACGTCCTCACTGCCGCAAGACTCGGTGCTTTCCTGCACCAACTTTTTCAAGACGGTGCTTAAACAAGCTTGGGAAAAGGCCATGCTTGTTGGTCTTCCATGCGTCCTCGAGGAGAAGGTTCTTCTATGGGACAATCCTTCGAATGGTCCACCGCTCCCTGGCCATGGTTGCACGTTGACTCCGCTAGAGTTGCTGACGTTGAGAGGTAGTCGGATTTTGTCCGATGAATAGGTCAATCATGGAGTTTGATCATGCAGTACTTAGTTATTCAATTTCCATCCCGTAATTTCTCCGCTGCCCACCGTCTTATATATAGGTCTGGGTCGGTGCCACCGAAGATTGGCTTGCATACCTCCGGCCGGATACCACCATCATTTTGCACAACATCCACAGCAGTGCGGCCGTTCCCGTAAACCCCTTCTCAACCATTGGGATCGGCCTTCCGGACTGGCTGGGCTTGAATACGTACCATGATGCCTACATGAGATTGAAGAAGATAGCAATTGCGGACCCGCCGAGAAAGCAACACCACTACGACGATTACTATCTCATCGCGGTGTTCGACATAAGGATTGTCATCAATGCAAGAGGCAGTAACAGCAGAGGCTGGCGCATGTTGGCCACGACAAATTTGTACCCCTACACATTCGAAGATGCCGTGTGCCATCTAGGCCGCATCTTCGCGGTGACAAGCCAGGGGACTTGTTTCATCTGATTGCCATCCTACGGTACGGGAGATTACAAACGCAATGCACAAACAATCATTTGCATCCCTAACGGTACTCCACATTTTTGTAGGGACCAGTCATCCCCCGATCAAAATAAGATCACCGATGTTGGATGTGCATTTGCATCCGCGATTCAGTCTAACCTAGAACCTTGTAGCTGACTTTGGCATATTGGGATCAACTATCTTAGCAGTCCTTACCCATGGTACCACTGATGTGCAACATGGTCACACAATCTACCATGATTGGACCGTCACCATCTACCCAGGTATTCCATTTAGTATTATATTTTTTAACCCTCTCGCCTTCTCTTTCGTTGTTCTATCATGCATACGATACCAGTGTATGATACTACCTTCCTAATGCATAGTATCATATACTAGTATCATGTAGTACTTTATTTATTGCCATGCATGACACATAGTAGCATAGCATTTATTATGATACGGTATCATGATATGATACTCAATCCTCTCTGCCTTCATTTAATTCTATGAAACCTCATCAAAATTGCCTAGTTGGCATGCATGCTACTACCTGTGATACTACCATTACGACCAGCCGTGGGAGTACTTTTTACCTTGGAGGACGCGTATAGCTAGCTAGGCCCTTGAAGACTTGAACCCACTAGATGCCACCATTTTTGTTTTTCCATGTCTTACTATCTAATCTATGTAGCCAAGAGTGGCTATATATAATAAGCCGGTTATTTTACCTCCTCTATACCGGAGTAGTACTATTTGCTACACAGTATTACTGACTGCCATATTTGAGCACAATATTATTATGCATGGACCATGTGTATTTCCTTGAAGTAGATGTGTCTAGAGGGGGCGGTGATTAGACACTTAGTGCTAAAGTTGCAGTTTTTAAGCCTTTTCGGTTTAAGTGGAGTTTAGGCACAATTTCAACATTCATAATACGTATCAAGCAAGCATGCAAAGAGTATATAGGCAGCGGAAAGTAAAGCATGCAACTTGCAAGAATGTAAAGGGAAGGGTTTGGAGAATTCAAACGCAATTGGAGACACGGATGTTTTTCCCGTGGTTCGGATAGGTGGTGATATCCTACATCCACGTTGATGGAGACTTCAACCCACGAAGGGTAACGGTTGCGCGAGTCCACGGAGGGCTCCACCCACGAAGGGTCCACGAAGAAGCAACCTTGTCTATCCCACCATGGCCATCGCCCACAAAGGACTTGCCTCACTAGCAGTAGATCTTCACGAAGTAGGCGATCTCGTTTGTAACATCCCAAATTTTCAATTTGGAATGTTATACATTAGATCATCATGCATATCATATTTTATTTTGCTTTTGGTTTTGATCCTAGAAAATCCTAAGCAACTCAAGGACCCACGGAGAGAGTTGGGGATTTTGTTAGTTACATATTTGAGTTTTCTCAAATTTTGTAACCAGGATCATTTGATTTTATTTATTTTATCGTCAATTATTTCTATTACAAAGATATGAGAGAGGGAATAAAATGACTTTCCCAAAATATAGAAATATTGAGGATTTAATAAAAAAATCAAATAAGTTTTATTTCGGAGTTTTTCGGTATTTTAATTGAATTTAGGAAAAATACGCGTTTTTCAAAGTTGTATTTTGGGCCCAAATAAATGTTCACTTTATCGGGCTTGATTTTTAGAAACCCGGGAAAATTTATTTCACGATTTTTGGAGTCCGTTTAGTATTTCTTTTTATTTTTTTCCCGAGCGTAATTATTTAAAAAAAACGAAACCGACTATGGGCCGTACCCGAGCGGGACTCCGCTCGGGGGCGCCTTTAAATAGCGAGGCACTCGGCGCCCCAGCCCATAACCGCGCCCGCGCCCGAAACCCTAGCCCGCCGCCGCCGACTGGCCGGAGTTGCACGCCGCCTGAGGTTCGTCGCCGCCTCGACTTCCGTGCCAAATTTAAAAAAAAGAATTATTTTTTTCGTCGGTTTTATTTTCGATTTTATTATTATTATTATTTTAATATTATTTTAATATTTTAATTATTTTTGGATTCGGTTAATTAATGATTAATTTGTTCGTCGTTTTTCTTTTTCGTCGGATTTTCCGCGTTTATTTTCTGATCGTGATTTCTGATCCGATTTTCGTTTTAGTATAACTTTTCGCTCGTTTATCGGAATCAGGCGATTCAAGCGCCTAGTGTTTCGTCTCGAAACCTTCTTTCCGAATAATCAACTTAAACAAGTTTTTGCTACTGTAAAATTTGACTTCGATCCAGATTACTAGAACGAAGTTGATATTTTCGCCGTTTGATTTCTTTTACTTCGCTTGATTTGATTATTTTTGCAAACCAGGGTTCTTAAGTTGAACTTTCTGGTTAGATCTTCTATTTGAGTTTTACCTGTGCATTAGATGAGTACTTATTGTATGCTTGTTTGTTTGTCTGCGATAGAATACCCGGAGTGCGCCGCCTGTTACTTCGAATCGTTAGGTTTCGCGGATCATCAGCAAGGCAAGTAACACTTTGATCATACCTTTTCTACAACCCAGTTTTATTGCATTAGATCAATGCTCACACATTGCATGATTAGGATCTAATTAAATTGTGGGATGGGAAGTAGATGAGGTAGTACCTATTACCTGTTTATTATCAAACCTTTGGGAGTTATTTCTATGTTTGCTTATTATGCCATGCTATGCTTTTAGACGTGGATTGGGTAAGTGATATCCATGACAGATGTGAGATTGTTAATTAATGGTTTATCTAAGGTGGCAACCTAAACACACATCTGGGTGGATTGAGGCACCTGGGTATTCCAGGACGTGCCTGTTTTTCTTTTGGACCGCCACCCAGGCTCAAAGGGATCATGAGATTATTCATATTAGAAACTTCCGTGTGCAGCCACAAGCCATTATGGGCTCTGGCATAGTTCATTAAGTCGTGCGAACTCTTACAGGGTAGACTAGAAGATGTAGGGGAAAGTAGGTGTACCGGTCTATCCATTGTAAGGTGCTAGCGCTTCTAAAAGACTGTGTCTCGGTCATCCGTTTCTCAAACACCATGTAGTGCGAGAAATCCAACGGAGGCGATCGAGTCTTGTGGGGAAAAGTGCGCAAACCTCTGCAGAGTGTAATAAACTAATCATGGTTAGCCGTGTCCCCGGTATCTAGTACCTGGATTATCATGTGAATCTCAACATGTTACTCTAAAGTTAATTTTGTTGGGTTATCATGTGAATCTCAACATGTTACTCTAAAGTTAATTTTGTTGGGTTTGTTAAATGATGATGCTTAATTGGGATTGAGAATGCTGTCAACCATTCTCAATGTTTAACAACCACCATGATAGTAATTAAATTTATTCCTTTGAAGTAGGGAAAAATTGGCTTTACGCAAAAACTGTAACCATAGAGCTTTCCACCAGACAATATGCATATAGTATAGTTGTTTCATTCCATTACTCTCTATGTGTTACCTTGCCAGCATATTCCATGTGCTGACCCGTTCTCGGGCTGCAACATTAATGTTGCAGACTTTTCAGACGACGATTAAGGAGTTTTAGGTCGTGGTTCTATACTCAGTGATGCCGTTGGAGTTGATGGAGTCACTTATCTTCCAAGCCTTCCGCAGTTATCGTTATTAGATGGCCTTAAGCCATATTTATTGTAATAAGTTCTCTTTTGAGACACTCGATGAAATAAGTGTGTGATTGCTACTCTGCTATAAATCCTCCGAGTACTGTGTGGTGTCAGCATTACTGATCCAGGGATGACACCGGAGCACAGAGATCAGACTGTTTGAGGTCTGGTCGCTACATCCTTGCCCTTACAAACTCCTTGGTTCAACTCCACAATCTTGTCGGAGGCTCCCAAGTGACACCTAGCCAATCTAGGAGACACCACTTTCCAAGAAGTAACAAATGGTGTGTTGATGATGAACTCCTTGCTCTTGTGCTTCAAATGATAGTCTCCGCAACACTCAACTCTCTCTCACAGGATTTGGATTTGGTGGAAAGAAGATTTGAGTGGAAAGCAACTTGGGGAAGGCTAGAGATCAAGATTCATATGGTAGGAATGGAATTTCTTGGTCTCAACACATGAGTAGGTGGTTCTGTCTCAGAACATATGGGTTGGAAGTGTAGATGTGTTCTGATGGCTCTCTCCACTAGTGAAGAGGAGGTGGAGGGGTATATATAGCCTCCACACAAAATCTAACCGTTACACACAATTTACCAATCTCGGTGGGACCGAATCGACAAACTCAGTCGGACCGAAATAGTAAACCTAGTGACCGTTAGAGTTTTCGGTGGGACCGACTGGATCAACTCGGTGGGACCGATGTGCTAGGGTTAGGGTAAATCCAAAACTCGGTTTGACCGATTACTCAAACTCCCTGGGACCGTTTTGGGTAATAAGTGAAACAGAGAGTTGACCAAGCAAACTCGGTGGGGCCGATTGCATATCTCGGTGGGACTGAAAGTATTGCAATAGGTAACAGAGAGTTTGCAAGCCCATCTTGGTGAGACCGAGATCCCATCGGTGAGACTGAATTGATTAGGGTTTTGGCAGTGGCTATGACATCTGAACTCGGTGGCGCCGGATAGAAGAAATCGGTGGGGCCGAGTTGGATTTTTGGTATAGGTCATATGTGGAAGTGAGAAAGTGGTTGAGGGCTTTGGAGCATATCACTAAGCACTTTGAGCAAGCAAGCCATTAAGCAACACCTCATCCCTCCTTGATAGTATTGGCTTTTCCTATGGACTCAATGTGATCTTGGATCACTAAAATGTAAAATGAAGAGTCTTGAGCTTTAAGATTTAGCCAAACTTTTGTCCTTAGCATCTTGGAGAATTTCCCACAACCTTTAGTCCATGCCACTCCATTGTTGAACTTATCTGAAACATACTAGATAGAAACGTTAGTCCAACAAGAGATATGTTGTCATTAATTACCAAAACCACCTAGGGAGCACTTGTGCTTTCAATCTCCCCCTTTTTGGTAATTGATGGCAACATACATCAAAGCTTTAGATAAAGATATAAGGAACGACAAGTAAAGCTTTGGAAGGACTTGTAACAAGCATAGGCTCCCCCTACATGTATGCACTCATGTAAATGTGAAATATAGAGGCATGTGAGAGCATAACCATGACAGAGTAGGCAATGTGTTACATGTATCTTGGCCATATGCATCAGAGCAAAAGATTATCAAGGAAAATACCTTCATGCTCACGGGTCCTTATTGCAAAAAGTATGTACATAAGCAAGAATTCCTCATACTCATGATTTTGATGCATACACTTACCTTGTAGTCCTTAGCTGGCTTAGGATGGAATGAACGTGCACAAACAAGGTTAGATAACACAGGTACCTCCACTAGCCAGAGCAAACCAAAGAAGCCACAAGAGTACCAAGACTGGGATGACATGTAGAGAGTGAGTACAAGGTACCGCAATGGATTCAACATGTCCCCAAGAGTAAAGATATGCAATGAATTTGACTGATTTCTTTCCCTTAGGTGTCTTGCTCCCCCTAAATCTTACATGGGATATTGGGAGAAGATAGGGAACAGAAAATCAGAGCGGAAAGATACAAATGGATAGAACTTAATGCAAATAAGCACATATGAACATGTCTTTCCCCCAAAAGACATGTGACATCTCTCCTCTTGAACATCAAGCATTTGGGATCCTTGAGTATTCTCTCCCCCTGGAAATCTCTTTCTTCCCCTTAATACTTTCTCTCTTCTAGGTTTGGTCCTTGAGACTTTCTCTCCCCCTTGAGCTTTGATGTGATCTCTCTCTCCCCATTTGACATCAATTTCCAAGAAGGGCTTTCTGGAATCCGTCGTATAGGTTTGGTCCTTGAGACTCAACACAAAGCAATGGATAAAACTATGATGCTTGTAGAGGACACGATTCATTGAGTAGAGCTGGATCAGAAGAAATATAGAACAAGTGGCAAACTGTTTTTCCTGTTGCAAAGTCGGTGGCACCGAGTAGCATGTTTCGGTGGTACCGGAAAGATTCGGTTGGACCGAAAACTACAAGTCGGTGAAACCGAGTTCAACACAGAGAAAAACACTTGTCACCTCAGCTCACTAAACATGTAGGATCTCACAAAGATTTGCAATGAATTAAATACAAAAACAAAAAGAAAAGAGAAGAAACTGAAAGATCTAGATGAAGAACACAAGAGAACTTCATCTAGAGTTGGGCGGTGACATAGTCACCTATGTTATAGTATATTGACTTAGGAGTCAAGTGAGAGCACTTGATCATAGGTCATACTCATCGTTTAAGCTCAAAATGGGGTTACCATTTTTCATTTCAGCATCTTGATGTATTCACATCTTGGAGAGTTGCTTTGACTCATGTCTTGGAGTAAAGCTTCTCTAAGATGGAATAACATACCTTGGGTGGTGGTGTGGGTCTTTGTCATGTAGTTGAACTTGTGTGGGTGCTCAAGGTTGATGTAGCTCATCAAGAGTTGGGAGCACCACTTGGAGTTTGAGTTCATCTACCTACATGGGTTAGTTCTTGCAAGGAAGAGCACTTGTGCATCCAAAAATGACAATCATGAAGCTCAACGTAGAATTTGTCAAAGGATATGTTTGAATGGTTTTGTGCTTCCTTGTCTTCAACCACCATTGTGTAGAGACTTGGTAATGTAGATATTGCTCAAGATGTGAGTGAGTCGCACTCTCATGGAATTAGATTCAACCAAGCACCTACATGGGTTAGACAACATGCAAGGTACAAATATATCCAAGACATAAGATAGTCATCATAAGAGATATATCATGGATTAGTCATAAGCTCATGTCTTGCATGTATCCAATGGAGTTCCTACTCCAAGTTCGAAGCATCAATAATGTTCAATTCACCTGTCAACCTGCAAAATACTTTCTCATCAAGAGGTTTAGTAAATATATCCGCTAATTGCTTATCGGTGCAAACATGCTTAAGATCAATGTCACCCTTAGCAACATGGTCTCGAATGAAATGATGACGTACTTCAATATGCTTAGTTCGAGAATGTTGTACGGGATTATGACCGATTTTGATAGCACTTTCATTGTCACAAAGCAGTGGAACATGTTTCACATAGATCCCATAATCTTTAAGAGTTTGGGTCATCCAAAGTAATTGAGCACAACATGAACCAGCAGCAATGTATTCCGCTTCGGCGGTGAATAAGGATACCGAGTTTTGTTTCTTGGAAGACCAAGACACAAGAGATCTACCAAGAAATTGACAAGTACCCGAAGTGGACTTTCTATCAACCTTGTCTCCGGCATAATCCGAGTCAGAATATCCAACAAGATCAAAAGAAGACCTCTTAGGATACCAAATGCCAAAGTTTGGTGTATGAATTAAGTATCTCACTATCCTTTTCACGGCCTTAAGATGACATTCTTTAGGAGCGGCTTGATATCATGCACACATGCACACACTTAGCATAATGTCGGGACGTGAAGCATATAGGTATAACAAAGAGCCAATCATAGAGCGATAAACCTTTTGATCAACCGGTTCACCATCTTTGGTCAAATCAAGATGTCCACTAGTAGGCATGGGTGTAGGCATACCTTTGCATTCTTGCATATTGAACTTCTTGAATAAGTCCTTGGTGTACTTCGTTTGAGAGACAAATGTACCTTCCTTAGTTTGGTTGATTTGCAAACCGAGAAAGAATTTGAGTTCACTCATCATAGACATCTCAAACTTCTCTCACATTAGCTTTCCAAACTTTTCACTAAAGAGAGGGTTAGTTGAACCAAATATGATATCATCAACATAAATTTGGCATACAAATAGTTCTCCATTAACCCTTTTAGTAAAAAGAGTAGAATCAATTTCACCAATTTCAAAACCACTTGCAATAAGGAACTTGGTCAAGCATTTATACCGTGCTCTAGGAGCTTGTTTAAGACCATAAAGAGCTTTGTGAAGTTTGTAAACATGATTTGGTTTCTTAGGATTGATAAAGCCGGGAGGTTGTTTGACATAAACTTCCTCCTCTATTTCACCATTAAGAAAAGAACTTTTAATGTCCATTTGGTACAAGGTGATATTGTGGTGATTAGCATAGGCAAGTAAGATGCGAATGGACTCAAGTGTAGCAACGGGAGCATATGTCTCACCATAGTCCATACCTTCGACTTGTGTGTACCCTTGGGCGGCGAGACGTGCTTTGTTGCGAACCACTTGTCCATCTTCATCTTGCTTGTTGCGAAACACCCATTTGGTACCAATAATGGTGTGGTTGTTGTCGGGCTTCTCAACCAATGTCCAAACTTGGTTTCTCTCAAAGTTGTGTAGCTCTTCATGCATAGCATTTATTCAATCCGGATCTTCCAATGCTTCTTCAACCTTCATAGGTTCAATGCTAGAGATGAATGAATAGTTTTCACAAAAGTTAGCTAAACGAGTTTTTGAGCGAGTGATTCTCCCGGTTTGTATATCATTGTAGATTTTCTCGACGGGATGATCTTTGGCAATTCTTGCTCGAACTCGTGAGAGTTTTTTCTTGGGTATTCGTTGAACATCTTCTTCATCTTGTTCTTCTTCTTGGCCTTCTTCATTGTTGACGTTATCGTTCTCTTGTCGTGGTGGAGAAGGAGGTTGTTGATGTTCATCTTGATGCATTTCCTTGTCTTATTCATCTTGGTGTGTCCCACTTGTGGATGCTTCCGTATCAATTCTTGGTTCACCTTGTCGTGAAGTAGAAGCTTCCACTTGGACGGACGAGGTACTCTCCTTCACCTCCGTTGGACGAATTTTGCCAATAGACAAGTCTTGGATTGCTTCTGAAGGGTCTTTGTCTCCTACATCGATTGGCAATTGCTCTACTTGCGAGCCATTAGATTCATCAAACTTCACATCTAACGTCTCTTCAACCTTTCGGGTGAAATTGTTGTAGACACGGTAAGTGTGAGAGTTTGAGCGCTAACCAAGTAGAAAACCTTCATGAGATTTAGGAGCAAACTTTGAACGACGATGCTTGTCAAGAATGTAGAACTTAGAGCCGAATACTCGAAAGTATCCAACTTGGGGTTTGTTATCGGTGAGGAGCTCGTATGCCGTCTTGCCGAGTAGTTTGTGAAGATACAAGCGATTTGTTGCATGACAAGCTGTCTCAACCGCTTCTGCCCAAAAGTGCTTCGGCGTCTTGTACTCATCAAGCATCGTTCTCGCCATTTCGATGAGCATCCGGTTCTTCCTCTCAACAACACCATTTTGTTGAGGTGTGTACGTAGCCGAGAACTCATGTGAAATACCTTCTTCGTCAAGAAAGGTGTCCACATTTGCATTCTTGAACTCCGTTCCATTGTCACTCCGAACCTTCTTGATCTTCACATCAAACTGATTTTGGGCCTTCCTAGCGAAGTTTTTGAGGATCTTCTGGACCTGCGACTTGTCATCAAGAAAGAACACCCAGTAAATCTTGAAAAATCATCAACTATAACTAGACCAAAAGAATTTCCACCGAGACTCTTGTAGGCGTTGGGACCAAAAAGATCCATATGAAGTAGCTCGAGTGGCCTCCTTGTGGTCATGATGTTCTTCACGGGATGCCTTCCTCCAACTTGTTTACCTGCTTGACAAGCACTACAAAGTCTATCCTTATCAAATATGACATCGTTAACTCCAAGGATATGATTTCCTTTAATAAGCTTGTCAAGGTTTCTCATGCCAACGTGACCTAGTCGTCTATGCCACAACCAACCTTTTGAGGATTTAGCAATAAAGCAAGTTTTAGGTTGTGCCCTTTTAGAGAAATCGACAATGTAAAGATCACCTCTACGCATACCGGTAAAGACCATTTTATGATTGTCTCGACGAAACACTTGGCAATCTACCTCAGTAAATAGGACATTCAAACCGAAATCAGCAAGTCTAGATACTGAAAGTAAGTTGTAGCCGAGAGATTCAACGAGCATGACATTTTGAATGGAACTATCATGTGAGATGGACACCTTACCAAGGCCAACCACTTTACCCTTTGAGTTATCACCAAAGGTGACTTATTTTCGAGGGCCGTCATTTTCAGCAAGCTCACGGAACATCTCTTTATCTCTGGTCATATGATCAGTACATCCACTATCAAGAACCCATTCCTTTCCTCCTGACACATATCCCTGAAGATTTGCCGTAAGACCAAAATGTCTCATTGCATCATCAAGATCGAAGTCACTATCATCATCATCATCATCATAGTATCCATGTTCACCATGATCTTGTGACTGATCATTTCCTAGAGAGGGTAATTCATTAGATAAATGATCATCAAAGTGGTCACCTTTATGAATTCTTATAGCTTTGGATATAATATCACTAATGATTCCAACATCTCCTCTAGCATGCTTGAGATTGGTAAGCTCAAATAGACAATCACCAAAACTAGGATCACTAGAGTTCATCTTACTCAAGGCAATAGATTTATGGAGAATTTCATCCAATTTTTTTAAGGAATAATCGGGAAATCATTCCTCAAGAAATTTCCATATAGTATAGGCACAATTAAGAGTAGGCAAACTAGCAATCAAGTTTTTGGGCAATCCTCTAATGATGAGCTCAACAGTTCTAAGATTGCGAATTATGTCAATATCTTCATCTAGGGTAGGATGCAACGGATCAATATGAGGTGCACAAGGGCTAGCAATATACTTGTTCAAATGATATTGATTGAAAATTACAAGCATCTCATTCTTCCACTCATGAAAATACTCTCCATCAAGAATAGGCACTCTATGTCTAAGACTCCCTAAAGTAGACACATCCATCTTCCTCCAATGGTGATTAAACCAAGGCAATGGAGACCAAAGCTCTGATACCACTTGTTGGACCTTGAAGTAGATGTGTCTAGAGGAGGGGTGATTAGACACTTAGTGCTAAAGTTGCAGTTTTTAAGCCTTTTCGGTTTAAGTGGAGTTTAGGCACAATTTCAACATTCATAATACATATCAAGCAAGCTTGCAAAGAGTATATAGGCAGCGGACAGTAAAGCATGCAACTTGCAAGAATGTAAAGGGAAGGGTTTGGAGATTTCAAATGCAATTGGAGACACGGATGTTTTTCCCGTGGTTCGGATAGGTGGTGCTATCCTACATCCACATTGATGGAGACTTCAACCCACGAAGGATAACGGTTGCGCGAGTCCACGGAGGGCTCCACCCACGAAGGGTCCACGAAGAAGCAACCTTGTCTATCCCACCATGGCCATCGCCCACGAAGGACTTGCCTCACTAGCGGTAGATCTTCACGAAGTAGGCGATCTCCTTGCCCTTACAAACTCCTTGGTTCAACTCCACAATCTTGTCGGAGGCTCCCAAGTGACACCTAGCCAATCTAGGAGACACCACTCTCCAAGAAGTAACAAATGGTGTGTTGATGATGAACTCCTTGCTCTTGTGCTTCAAATGATAGTCTCCCCAACACTCAACTCTCTCTCACAGGATTTGGATTTGGTGGAAAGATGATTTGAGTGGAAAGCAACTTGGGGAAGGCTAGAGATCAAGATTCATATGGTAGGAATGGAATATCTTGGTCTCAACACACGAGTAGGTGGTTCTCTCTCAGAACATATGGGTTGGAAGTGTAGATATGTTCTGATGGCTCTCTCCTCTAGTGAAGAGGAGGTGGAGGGGTATATATAGCCTCCACACAAAATCTAACCGTTACACACAATTTACCAATCTCGGTGGAACCGAATTGACAAACTCGGTCGGACCGAAATAGTAAACCTAGTGACCGTTAGAGTTTTTGGTGGGAGCGAATGGATCAACTCAGTGGGACCGATGTGCTAGGGTTAGGGTAAATCCAAAACTATGTTTGACCGATTACTCAAACTCGGTGGGACCGATTTGGGTAATAAGTGACACAGAGAGTTGACCAAGCAAACTCGGTGGGGCCGATTGCATATCTCGGTGGGACCGAAAGTATTGCAATAGGTAACAGAGAGTTTGCAAGCCCATCTCGCTGAGACCGAGATCCCATCGGTGAGACCAAATTGATTAGGGTTTTGGCAATGGCTATGACATCTGAAATCGGTGGCACCGGATAGAAGAAATCGGTGGGGCCGAGTTGGATTTTTGGTATAGGTCATATGTGGAAGTGATAAAGTGGTTGAGGGCTTTGGAGCATATCACTAAGCACTTTGAGCAAGCAAGCCATTAAGCAACACCTCATCCCTCCTTGATAGTATTGGCTTTTCCTATGGACTCAATGTGATCTTGGATCACTAAAATGTAAAATGAAAAGTCTCGAGCTTTAAGCTTTAGCCAAACTTTTGTCCTTAGCATCTTGGAGAATTTCCCACAACCTTTAGTCCATGCCACTCCATTGTTGAACTTATCTGAAACATACTAGATAGAAACGTTAGTCCAACAAGAGATATGTTGTCATTAATTACCAAAGCCACCTAGGGAGCACTTGTGCTTTCACCTTGACTGTGTACGTCACTATGTGTCTAGATCTGAGATGTTGCATGTACCAAATGAACGACGCCGAGTTCAACCCCCGTGATGCTACATGGGTGCCGAGGAACACTCTTGGAGAGTACTCTCTTTTCATTAGGGACAGCTACCCCATTGTGAAGCGGATGCCACCTTCCGTTCACGACACTGAAGGCCTGCCGTTCATGAAGCATGGTTGTGTCTTTAGTGCGCACCGCCGGATGAACGACATGCTGGGACATGCTATCCCTGATTTATGCCACTTCAGCTTGGATGAGTCTCCATCGTGTGGAACCAGACTAGAAAGCTGTGACAATGATTACCTTTACCCACCGCTATGGATCATGCCATCCATGAAGCACACCTGGGATGGAACCTGGAGGACATGTATCCCATCTATAACGTGTAAGTGGGGTATGGTAAATTGTGAATGGTAGCATTGTGAATATATGTAGACTAGTTGTGCACAAATTTATCTAATGAATGTGTGGCATACTGGCATTTGTCCTTTAGAATTTATTACTAGTAATGTGTTATGTGTACATGCAACTTGTGTGGTTGTTGCACGGGATCCAACACACTCACTGAGAAAAAAGGTGGCACAACTTTGGATATAGGTGACGTGGCGGCATCATACAATAGCATCGTTCGCTATAGTTGTAATACTCCTACTAGGACGACAACTCCTATAAAACCTTGCACTTGGCTCTTGGCCTCTTCGGGAGGTTCAACAGTTCATACTTGTGTGAACCTTGCACTGGGCTCTTCGCCTCTTCGGAGGGTCCAACAATGATGATACTATAGTACAATATGCTTTTGGCAATCTGACACTGATTGAACTGCTGCACGTCCACCACAAGGGAGAGGGCAAGCGAGAGGGAGAGGGAGAGGGCGCTGTAGTCAAAACCCTCTCCTCGTTTTGCGAGCCACCGCATGCGTGGGCGAGGGAGAGGTGTAGTAAGCAAGCTTCTCCTTGTTCGGCGAGTTGACGGGACACATCAAAGTAGTACAAATACTAGTCCTTTCTTGTTAAATATGGCTTAATTTGAAACGAGAAAATACACTGGCGGTCAACGTATGTAACAATACGCTCTTTAGTCACTATATATAGTTTTGCGGTGATTGTACGATCACTAGCTCATCGTAGAGCACCGTATTGCACCCTACTGACCGGCTACATAGTCGACGTGGCACTTTGTTGACTGGTTAAATTGTCACCTGGTTTCTAGGTCTCACCTGTCAATTGGCATAGCAAAGAAATCAGTTGAACAAAAGTTTACGCAGGCACGACAGGAGTCCAACCCTTGCGGGCAAACCACCCTGGCTGTGTATGTGAGTGCATGCACGTGTACTCCCTTGGTCTTCCAACAAAGAGTGTACATCGGCTAAAAAACATAGACTGTACATCTACACTTCCAATGCATTTAGCCTTTAATCTAAAATCGATATTGATTGACTAACTTGTGCTCTAGCTATAGGCTAGATGTCTATCCTTAATTACAGCATGCAACGACCTTCATTTAATCTTCTTCTCTGAATGGTTGCATGCACACATAAATCTGCTACTTTTGGGCGTTAATTATGCCCTGGTCAATGTGTAAATCTCTAAATGAACAGTCTTTCACGGACGTAGGGAGTAGGTTGAGCACTTGAGCATGAGCGTGTGTGTTGTGTCGCGTGCTGTGTGCGGCATGGGTGTGTGAGTGTTGCGTGCGTCCATGTGTACGTGTGAGTGTTGCATGTTGCATCCATGCATGCATGCATGCATGCATGAGGCTTTCACTCCCTCCCATTGACATGTTCATATTTCAAGCTTCCTATGTTCCATCCATATTGTGATACTCCCTTTGTTCCCAAATACGGAGTAAAAGCCTCCCTTTGTGCCCACGGAGTATTTGTCTCTCTAGAGATTTCAACAAGTGACTACATACGGAGCAAAATGAGTGAATCTACACTCTAAAATATGTCTAAATCGATCTGTATGTTGTATTCCATTTGAATGTCTAAAAAGACAATATTTAGGGACGGAGGGAGTAGCAAATAAACATTAAGTTCTCTTGTTTTTCCCTCCTTGGTCACGGTGCACAACCAAAGATGACTCACCTAGATGGAGGGAGTAGATGGTCAAAGTTTGACACAAAATTAATGCATTGGTAAACATAATTTTTTGAGACTAGCCACCGTGGGAGTAACTTCAGCAGTAACTTCGAGTTCAACTCAGCAAATTTGTCTATGTGGCAATGAGTTAATGAAGAGAGAGGTAGTTCTAGTAACTTAGCTAGTTACTGTAACATCACATCTCCCAATGCAATATGAGTCTATAACCTAATAAATGAAGCCTTGCATGACACCACACCTAAGTAGCTACCCACTATGAAGGTAGTAACATAGCCTAGGGCTATGTGTATGTTACTAGTGTATGTTACTCTCCACTGTGGAGGAAAAATAGTGCATTAATTGAGTGTTTTTGCAAACTACAAAAATTATTCCACCACTCATGATCTACCTTGGTTGATGAGATTTTTGAATTGAGCCCTATAAACCGGAAAGGAGGTAGTACTAGTACTCCTACATTATTGGTGTCGGGTGCCTTGGCCAATGTTTCATCTTGTTGGACAGGATGCATCTATGCTTACATGGGGTGCTAAGCACATAAAAAACTTTAGCAACTAAAGCTCCCAATGCTACATATACCAGTGCTTAACTTGTTGGTGCTAGGCATCCTTTATTTAATGATTTTGTAACTAAAGTTCTTCATGCATTGGTGGGATTATTCCATTTAAGTCTTTTGTCTAGGTTCTCACGCTTAGTACTCGGGTCACCACACTTATCTCTCCTCTTAATTACCTCGCCACATCAGACTTTTTGCCTACATGGCAGCCTTAGCACCTGTACAAGGCAGAGCATTGGGAGGGGCCCGAGCGTATAGGCATAGGGATACTGTAGATAGGAAGTCTCCGCGATCCATTATTCCCCATCTCGGTCAGAGAGAACTATTCAACTAGTCTTCATAGTGAAATGAAAATACACGCTGTAGCAGATGGGACACTTGATTAATAAGTTGAACCAGCGTGTTGGTGTTACTAAATCAGCCTTACCCAGTACTGCCATCATGTTTGCCAGTGGAGCACGCTTCCACAAATACGACTACGCACCTCTCTCCTCCATTAACTAACATATGGGCCCTCTTGAGGTAGACCCATATGTCATCGGCGTAACTATTTACACTCCGAAGGACGGTATATCCTAGTAGTAGTACTAGTAGAATAGAGATTGAATGCACTTTCTTCCCCGTCTTTCACTCTTCTTCTTCCTCCTCTCTTCCCCATAGTCGGCCGCACACAATCCCCCCCCCCCCACTCACTGCTCGCCCGCCCGCGCCATCTTCCTTGGTAGCTCGCGTGTACCATATCCCCCCGCTTACTGCTCGGCCACACACGCCATCTTCTTCGCTAGCCCACCCGAATCCACTTCCCCGCTGGCTCGCAGGCACCGAAAACCCCAGTCACTCAGCGCCCTAAAAAACCCTATGGCAGAACCGACTGACACGCAGAGCCAGGATTGGAATTCCCTCCCTGGTGTTCTCTTGGAGCAGATCTGTAATCATATGGACCTGCTCAGCACCATACGTCAGGCCACATGCTCGGTGTCTTTGTACCATCTACTCATCTGCAACCGGCCGGTTCTTTTCAAGACACCCTGCTTGCTGATGCCCGATCCTCGCAGGTGGCCCAGACACCGACCTGACGATCCTACCGAGGTTGCTATGGGCCCCTCGACATGCTACCACTACCCGTCCACTTGTCCTTCATGCGCGTCCACTACTAGGCAGGCATGAAGGCCAACTGAATTGTCCTCATCCACCAATTCGGTTGTCCATTGGCGTTGCATGGATATCTACACCCAGCAAGAGATCACCCTTCCATCATTGGATACCGCCGCCACCGAGCATCGCGGCCTGCCGGACACTCCTTCCTACTACGCACGAGACAAGTCGAGCTTTTTGGCACGACCTCTGTTTGCTGAAGGTTATAATTTTGAAGTCCCCACACCATCACAAGACTACATGGATTACAAGCTCACTGCCGTGTTCAACATGGGATTAGTCTATCTGGAATCTGGTCGCCATACATGGTTATGGCTCATCGTCGATCCTCTTCACCCAACATTTCTGTCCGATGCTATAGTGCATGATGGCATCGTTTATGCGGTCGACGCATAGATTGGCTGCCTATACTGGTGGAATCTATCGTCGTGTAATTGTTCTATCTCATCTCATCTTTACCTTAAGAATATGACTGCATGTTCATTGTTACAAATTTAGAATATATAGTATGTCTATAACCACATCATTGCTATATGTTCCTCTCATTTCCTGGATTTTTATGACCACACATGTTATTGTTAGAGTTGATATGAGAACAATTGGCATCTAATGATTGTTAAAATGGATATTATGAGTATGTGACGCCCCCAATTTGACCGTACACTAATCATACACGCAAATGTGTACGATCAAGATCAAGGACTCACAGGAAGATATCACAACACAACTCTAGACACAAATTAAAATAATACAAGCTTTATAATACAAGCTAGGAGCCTCAAAGGCTTGAATACAAATGCTCGAATACACAAGAGTCAGCGGAAGCAACAAATATCTGAGTACAAACATGAGTTAAACAAGTTTGCCTTAAGAAGGCTAGCACAAACTGGGATACATATGGAAAGAGGCGCAGGCCTCCTGCCTGGGATCCTCCTAAACTACTCCTGGTCCTCGTCAGTGGCCTGCACGTAGTAGTAGGCACCTCTAGTGTAGTAGGAGTCATCATTGACGGTGGCGTTTGGCTCCCGGACTCCATTGTCTAGTCGCAACAATCGGGTATAGAAAGGGGGAAAAGGGGGAGAAAACCAACCGTGAGTACTCATCCAAAGTACTCGCAAGCAAGGAGATACACTACACATGTGTGCATTAGTATCAAATGGAAAAGGGGTAGCTTATGTGGGCTGAACTGCAGAATGCCAGAATAAGAGGGGGATAGCTAGCCCTATCGAAGACTACGCTTCTCGCAACCTCCATCTTGCAGCATGTAGCAGAGAGTAGATGGTAAGTTCACCAAGTATCATCGCGTAGCATAATCCTAGCCAGTGATCCTCCCCTCGTCGCCCTGTGAGAGAGCGATCACCGGGTGTATCTAACACTTGGAAGGGTGTGTATTATTAAGTATCCAGTTCTAGTTGTCATAAGGTCAAGGTACAACTCTGGGTCGTCCTTTTACCGAGGGACACGGCTATTCAAATAGATCAAGTTCCCTGCAGGGGTGCACCACATTTCCCAACACGCTCGATCCCCTTTGTCTGTACACGCTTTTCTGGGTCATGCCTGGTGAGGGAGTCCTGGATAGGGGGTCTCCGGACTACCGGACTATATCTTTCGGCCAGACTGTTGGATTATGAAGATACAAGATTGAAGACTTCATCTCGTGTCCGGATGGGACTCTACTTGGCGTGGAAGGCAAGCTTGGCAATACGGATATGTATATCTCCTCCTTTGTAACCGACCTTCTGTAACCCTAGCCCCTCCGGTGTCTATATAAACCGGAGGGTTTTAGTTCGTAGGAGAACATACAATCATACCATAGGCTAGCTTCTAGGGTTTAGCCTCTTCGATCTCGTGGTAGATCTACTCTTGTACTACCCATATGATAAATATTAATGAAGCAGGACGTAGGGTTTTACCTCCATCAAGAGGACCCAAACCTGGGTAAAACATTGTGTCCCTTGCCTCCTGTTACCATCCGCCTTAGACACACAGTTCGGGACCCCCTACCCGAGATCTACCGGTTTTGACACCGACATTGGTGCTTTCGTCGAGAGTTCCTCCGTGTCGTCACCAGAAGGAAGGATGTCTCGTCTCGTCTTTAAAGATGGTACTACTGTTGGGGGAGCTTTGGCTGTCGGCCAAACTCTCCTGCTAGGCGGGTTCATTATGACCGCATGTTCGGCCGCCGCACCGACGATGAATTCTCAGGTCATCAAAAACAGCCTCCACGTCAGATCGACACTCGCCGAACAGATGGATCCAATGGAGCTCTCCTCCTTAAATGAGCTCTTGGATCGCATCGCCGCCTTGGGAGTCACTACAGACTATGATCGGATTGGGCTTAAACCCAATCAAAGGGAGATTAACTCTCCACCGGTCACCCATCATATTGCAGTGGTGGAGGAACAATGCGGTGACCTTTCCTCTATCCTGAGGACCAACTATGTCCGGATTCCCGATCTCTCCAAGCCGGACGCCCGTTCGCGGGAGGAAAACATCCAATCCCTGAACTTAGAGTCAGGCAGCGGACCAGGATTAGCGGGTAACATCCCGGAACCGGAACTTCCAAAATTGGAAACTCCTCGACCCCTGGATCCTAGATCGGGTATGGGTTTGGATTCAATTCCACCCACCCACCCAAACACAAGCGACCTTTCCCATATCATGCAAGAGCCCCAGGAAACAGTACATCATTACTGGGCCAGATTCCTCCTTGCGATGAACAAGGTTAAGGACTGTCGCGAGGAAGATGCAATCTTATTTTTCTGCAATAATTGCACGGACAAGGGAATCCTTAACGCCATAGATCACCGTGAGATAACACGCTTCGCTGACTTGGCGTCCACAGTACGAAAGTACTATGCGATGGAAAGTGCCTAGAAAACCGAAACAAACATTTGGGATAATCCGGCCCTGAACACAAACCCAGTCCGAAATAAAAGGGTGCATTATCACAATACACCCGGTTTAACTACCAAAAAGGAAAACCCTTTACAGGGCAAGGAACCGTACTGGAGGGATGGCTCAACGGACCCTGCAAAATTCATAGCATGGCGGATATAATACCAACGCACAGCCTTAGAGCATGTTGGATACTCCAGTAGGTGGCCAAAAGTGGTGAGGATCTTCTTATCCCACATACCATAGAGCACCATCCAGTGGATAACAATATGGTGTTAACAGTGTTCGAGACCTTTGCGTCAAATAATAGGCGCAAGCGAACTCTCCGTGGCATGGCCGAAATCTGCCACGTAGCAGCAACAAATCCATGGAGTGACACGGCTATTACCTTCAATGCCAGTGATGAACCCAAATTCCAAACATCCCGAGCACCGGCCGCACTAGTCCTCGGTCCAATCTTGGACGGTTTTCGACTCACCAAAGTACTCATGGACGGCGGCAGCGGACTAAACCTCATCTATGACAAAACCCTTAAAAACATGGAAATAGACTGGAACCGCATCGAGCAAAGTAGCAGAACCTTCAGAGGAATTATCCCTAGTCGGGAAGCACGCTGTGCTGGGAAAATCACACTAGATGTGGTATTCGGCACGCCGGACAATTACAGGTCTGATGAAATTACATTCCAAGTGGCCCCGTTCAGCAATGGCTATCACGCTCTTTTAGGACGGGCGGCGTTCACAATCTTCCAAGCCGTACCCCATTATGGGTACATGAAGCTTAAAATGCCCGGACCCAACGGAATCATCACTCTCGCCAGTGATCCGGACACAGCACTCTGCACCGAAAACAAAACAACGGCATTGGCCCTCGAGGCATTATCCGAAGCCCTCTCGTCCAAGGAGTTAACCACGCTACGCTCCATAGTGGACAGGGACGATGTGATACTCGACAAGAGAACCAAGTCCACCTCTTTTAAACCAGCGGATGAAATAGTCAAATTCCAAGTCCACCCAACGGAACCTACCAAAACAGCCTCCATCGGGGCACAGTTAAACCCCGCTGTGGACGCCGCACTACGAGAGTTCCTGCGAGAGAATTGGGACATATTCGCCTGGCATCCTTCAGACATGCCAGGAATCCCACGCAGGCTGGCCGAGCATAGCCTCAATATCCTAAAGGGATTCAAGCCGGTCAAGCAAGCTCTTCGGCGTTTCTCCGAACCTAAGAGACAGGCCATGGGAGAAGAACTAGCCAAGTTATTGGAGGCCGGATTCATCAGAGAAATAAAACATCCGGACTGGCTAGCAAACCTGGTGATGGTACCAAAGAAGGACAAATCCTGGCACCTTTGCGTCGATTTCAAAGACCTCAATAAAGCTTGCCCAAAGGATCCCTTCCCCCTCCCACGCATCGATCAAATCATTAACGCTACCGCGGGATATGAGTCATTGTGTTTCCTCGACACATACTTCGGTTACCACCAAATCAAGATGGCGGAGTCCGACCAAGCCGCAACGGCATTCAGCACACCATACGGTCCCTTCTGTTTCAACACAAGGCCTTTTGGGCTCAAAAACGCCGGCCCAACATATCAGCGCATGATTCAGACATGCCTGGAGAAACAAATTGGAAAAACAGTAGAGGCATACGTAGACGATGTGGTCGTCAAAACCAAACACGTCGACTCTTTGATAGACGACTTGAGGCTCACATTCGACAACCTCCGAACATATGACATCAAGCTCAATCCGGAAAAATGTGTTTTCGGCGTACCAGCCGGAAAGCTCCTGTGATTCATTGTCTCCAGTAGAGGTATTGAAGCTAATCCGGCCAAAATCCGAGCGTTGTCACAGTTGGCTACCCCAACAGACCTCAAACAAATCCAGAAGCTAACGGGATGCGTGGCGGCTCTAAGCCGCTTTATCTCCCGCTTGGGAGAAAAGGCTTTACCCCTTTATCGCCTCCTTCGGTGCACCGAACACTTCAAGTGGACGGACGCGGCCACAGCCGGATTGGAAGAAATAAAGGCCATTCTGGCAACCAACCCAATCCTGGCTGCGCCAAACATCGGTGAACCATTGCTGTTGTACATTGCGGCAACTCATGAAGTCGTAAGCGCGGTGCTTGTTGTCGAACGGGAAGCGGACGGACACAAATTCCCTCTTCAAAACCCGGTATACTATGTATCCACTGTCCTCACTCCATGCAAATCACGGTACCCGCATTACCAAAAAATAGCATATGCGGTATTCATGGCATCGCGGAAACTGCGACACTACTTTCAAGAGTGTTCGATTACAGTAGCCTCGGAAGTGCCACTTATTGATATTATCAACAACCGCGATGCCACGGGCCGGATTGCCAAATGGGCCATTGAGCTCCTCCCATTCGACATAACATACATACCTCGCCGAGCCATTAAATCACAAGTACTGGCCGACTTCGTCGCCGAATGGACGGGGGCCGAACTCCCTAAAGAGTATGGCACATACTCCAATTGGATCATGCACTTCGATGGTTCTAAAATGCTGGCCGGTCTAGGGGCTGGCGTCGTCCTGACGTCCCCAACCAGAGATACCGTTCGGTACATACTAAAAAAATTGTATACAGATTCCAACAATGCAGCCGAATACGAAGCTCTATTGCATGGTCTTCGGATGGCAGTCTCCATGGGCATTCAATGCCTAGATGTGCGTGGGGATTCAAACCTCGCAATATTCCAAATAAACGGAGATTTCAACGCCAAACGGAGATGTGCGTGGGGATTCAAACTTCGTCACCGAATGGACGGATTCCGTCCTAAAAATGTCAGCTCGGTTCGAGGGACTCGAATTTCACCATGTGGCTCAGGAAAACAATCAGGCGGCGGATATCCTCGCCCGCATCGGCCGAAAACGCGACGCAGTCCCCCCAAACATATTTCTGGAAAGGCTTTTCAAGCCATCCGTAGCATGGGAAGGGGACACCGGTAACAACAGTCCAGACCCGGCCAAAATACCCGATACCGAACTCTCTGACACAATCAGAGGCTCCGCCACCGAAATAACACCTTCAGCCCACGAAATAATGGCCATTATTACCCCATGGACAGAACCATTCATGGCCTACCTAACTAGACAGGAACTTCCAGAGGGCCAAAATGAGGCACGCTGCATAGTGCAGCGATCCAAGGCATACATGGTCCATGAGGGAGAATTGTACAAGAAAAGCCGTACCGGAGTCCTTCAAAGGTGTATCTCCGAAGAGTAAGGGCGGAATCTTTTGGCAGAAATTCACGCCGGACTTGGCTGTAATCATGCCGCAGCTCGGGCTCTTGTAAGCAAGGCCTTCCATACAGGATTATATTGGCAAACGGCCCGGGCAGATGCGCAGGACTTGGTCCAGCATTGCGCCGGTTGCCAGCTCTTTGCAAATCAAAGCCACATGCCACCCACCGCCCTCCAAACACTCCCAATTACATGGCCCTTTGCGGCCTGGGGGCTTTACATGGTTGGACACCTTAAAGGGGGAACCCACAAGAAAAAATACTTATGGGTCATGGTCGATAAATTCAGCAAATGGATAGAGGCCAAACCGATTAAAACAGCTGAATCCGGACCGGTGATAGATTTCATATCCAGGGTTGTACACCGTTATGGCGTCCCCCACAGCATCATCACTAATAACGGCACGAACTTCACGGCCGACAAGGTAAAGCTCTGGTGCAGCAACATGGGCATCAAGCTTGATTATGCCTCAGTCTATCACCCACAAACCAATGGTCAAGTCGAGCGAGCAAACGGTCTAATAATGAGCGGCATTAAACCTAGATTAGTGCATTCCTTAACGGAGTCTAACATGCACTAGGTAGAGGAGCTCGACTCCGTACTCTGAGGGCTGCGGACTAGGCCGAATCGTAGTACCGGATGTACACCCTTCCATATGGTGTACGGCACAGAGGCAGTCTTGCCCTGTGAAATAATTCATGACTCACCTAGAGTGCGCATGTATGAAGAAAGAGAAGCCGAGCTCGATCGGCAGGATAGTCTAGACACCTTGGAGGAGGAGCGCGACGTAGCCAAAGCCCGTTCCGCATTTTATCAGCAACAGGCTCGCAGATACCAAAGCAGAGAAGTACGGGCCAAAACTTATATCATTGGCAAACTAGTTCTATGCCTGCCGGATAAGAAAAAGAACAAGCTCGAGCCCAAATGGGAAGGTCCCTTCATTATCGACCAAGTTCTGACCGGTGGAGCGTACCGACTGCGGAATGCATCGACTAGTCAACTCGAGCCGAACCCATGGAACACGGCCAGGCTCCGAAGGTTCTACGCCTAGCACCGGACTCTATGTTAGTCCCCTCCCTTTGTCTATTTTTCACAAATACATTATCTGTCTTGTTTTCCTTTCTTTCTTTCTTTTCTTATTTCTCTAGGCCTTCAAGGGTTACCTTGTGCCTTGTTTGCACATTACAGATGCGCTAGCCACACTCTTCATACCTGGGGGCTTCTTTCACAGAAGCTTAAATTATTTATCCGGGCTTCATGCCCAACACATGTGTTATACTTCGGCATGTACCTTTTTTCACCATTATATGCATTGATATGATTTAAGTATTGGCCAAGCTGGGTTGCCTGGCTCTTGTATTTATGCCATGCGTTCCTGTTAATTCGGCTAGGGCATAAGGGGAGCACCTCTTCGATTGTTACCGCCGGGTCAGCCGGATGTGTACCTCAGACTCGGTGAAGCCGAAAGCTAGCGTTCTTAAGGGAATATTCGGTCGGTGAACAAAAGATGACTTTTATTTTTCATATCTGCCCCCAGATGTTTTCCTGTGTTTCCTATCACAGTCCGGACATGCACTTTAGGGCATGCTTGCCCCGGGAAAGGAACCCTTAACGGAACTATTCTCCCTTGAAGATGTTTCTTACTACCCATATAATATAACATAACTAGTTAGGCACTTGTCTGATAAAGCACTAATGACCCCTACGCCTAGTCTCCACGCATACCGCGGTTCTTATATAACTGAGCGGGTATTCGGATACACTCCGGACTATTGGGCCCAGAGGCTGAAGCGAAAAGGTCCGCAACGACAAACGATCTACAATCCGGCTAGAAGGCATTATACATGTCACTTCAATTACATAGTCATGAAGACTGACTAAATTCTTCTTCTATACCATCCAACAGGCGGTCTAGCTTACAATCCCGTTGGGAATACTTTGCGGCTAATTCAACTTGCCCATAAACTAAGCTAAAGGGAATCACTTTTCCATCGGGCCCCACAGGTCCGACCTCGGCCAGGTGATTTGGGTCTGCTTTGGTATACCGCGTCTTCACCATGGCCCAGGCTTCTCTGGCACCCTGTCGGCAGGCTAATATCTTCCCTAATTGGAAGCGCCACCGCGCTCCTTTGAGCTTCTCCACAAGCTCCGCAACACCCTCTAGCGGGGAGACGGACGGCCACAAGGCCTGGGCAACACCCTGCATCACCTGTCGAACTTGTTTGTGCAGATGTGACAGCTCGGACAGAAGATCACCCGCAGACCCAGGCATTTCCTCCGCGGGATGACCCATCAGCATACCTATAGACATAACACTGTTAGTCGGCTTCTTCGCCGAATACCTTTAAAGGATTCGTTCAAGCACTTACTAAAAATGCCACGTCGAAGCCTCTTATTCTCCTTCTCGGAGTCTGCAAGCTGGCCCCGAACGTATTTTAGTTCCACGTTCAGCCTTATATTGGCGTCTTGGAGATTGTTTTTCTCCCGCCTATCCTCAGCCAGCACGCTTTTGCCAGCTTCTAGCTACCGCATAACATGCTGGTCCCCCGGATTTTCTCCGGATTCATCTGCAAAATCTATTGTTAGATCTGCAGCCATGCCGCGCACTATATGGTAACCATCATTCTTTAAAATGTTACCAGCGGGAGGCTTTTTCTGTTCCTGCAATGCGGCAATGGCGGCCCGCAGTTGGGTCTTGCATTCCTCCAGCTCCTGGGACAGCCTAGTATTCTTCTCTATAAGAACCTGCACAGTAAAGATGATCCTTAAATTAGTTCTCCTAACTATTTCAAGTCTTAGGGGCTACTGATACATACAAATTGTCAGATTCACTCACCTGTACATCCTTTACATACTGATCCGTGGCTCTGGCTGGAGCATCTTGAGCGGCACGGAGGT
The DNA here is from genome assembly GCA_034509565.1 of Triticum monococcum. NCBI lineage: Eukaryota > Viridiplantae > Streptophyta > Magnoliopsida > Poales > Poaceae > Triticum > Triticum monococcum. Next base: position 140,921,165 of record CM067841.1, on the reverse strand, counting down.
ACGCCTCTCCAGAATTGAAGGCATTAAACGCCTCTGGTGAGAAACAAGCATCACAGAGTATGGCCCGGCGGCGCCTATGATTCATGGCGCTTTCCACTTCTGAGTTTGTTGCAGATAACCTATTCGCATCCTCTATAGGGGGATTATCCGGCGCCTGTCCATATCGGCTTCTGCCTTTGTGTCCGGTCCTGGTGCCTGACTGGTGGAAGCGTGATTGGCGACATCACCGGACATATTCCGGTGAGCATTTTTCTGTTAAAGAAACACGGGCGTCATTATATTTTGAGGAAGACGACAACCATGGAGCGGGGTTTGTGGTACCTTTGTGCCGGCGTCTCCGTCCTAACCGCCTTCCTTTTTGGCCTACCTAGCCTCGGCGCCTCCTGTTGGCGCGTTCCTGCAGGGCGTCCCGAATGCCTTCCCTATAAAAAGGCCATGTGAGTATGGTGAGGGAAGTGTCTAACAGGGGATCCTACTTTTTTCAGTTGGGACTTTTCGGTTTTTCTTACGTGCGATGCAGGGAGCATTCCGGGATAGTCGGCCGTAATGGCCACCATGGCATCATCGCAGCTCAACTGATAGAACTGCCGGTTTATCAGCTCCACGGAGATAACCTGATCTTCTTTGAGTCTGGAGTCGAGGGCCCGGTCAGGGTCCTCTGGTTGTGGAGAAGAGCTGTAGACCTCCTTTATGGCCTTTCGCAGTTCCTGCCGTAAATTGGCAAGGTGAATACTTACAACGAAAAACATGGGAAGATGGAAGTAAGGGGATATAGCTTACCCAGCTTGGAGGGTTGTACATGGAGAATCCGTCCCGTGGCTTGATGCGGGTGAACTCCTCCTCCTCTCCCTTGAATAGTTCGAACAACATTTTGGCTAATGCGGCAACATCGCCCGGACCCTTTTGCCCATAGCGGGTGGCGTCATCCTCCCCGTTGAAACACCATAAGGGATGCCCACGATATTGAAGTGGTTGCACTCCCCGCATTATGCAAATCAACATAACTTTGGTTATTGTCAAACCTGACTGAGCCAGTGCCTTAATCCGGTTCATCACATAGAGGACTTCTTTGTCGTCTTCCACCTGGGGGCTCCGCGGGCGCCAACTACGGCGCTTCTTCAGAGGAGCATTGTTGAACTCACGAAGACCCCGTCGAACAGGGTCCGGAAGGGGAACGTCCTCCATATAAAACCATTCTGAAGGCCAGTCTTTGCACGGCTTCTTCAGGGTACCGGACAAATATCTGGTATCAGCGATGCGCCATACTTCGGCTCCGCCCACTTGATAAAGTGATTCCCTCTGTGTGCGAGGGACAAGGCAAAATAGCCTTTTCCACAGCTCGAAGTGAGCCTCGCAGCCCAGGAACAACTCGCAGCGAGCAACATAGCCGGCGATGTGTAGGATGGAGGCAGGGATGAGATTGTGTAGATGGAGGCCGTAGAACTCCAGGAGCCCACGGAGGGACGGATGAATTGGAAATCCAAGTCCCCTTAGTAATTAAGGAACAGAGCAAACTCGTTCCCCCATGGAGGGACAGGGAAAGTTCTCCGCTTGCTCCCCGCCATTGTAGGTGGTGATCCCGGCTCGAACGGGCACCATGTATGCCGGAGGAAGAAATCCTTTGGTCTGCAGTTCGACCAATCGACTATGTGGAACTGAACACCTCTCCCAATCACCAAGCTTAGGGCTACAGGGGCGGGAGGAGGAGCTGCGGAGGTTGGCCATGCTGGAATGGATCTTTTTGAAACATGCTCTGATGGATTCTCGCTAAGGGGAGGATGGTGTGGATCGGATCTAAGAATCCGAATCCCTTTAATAGACCATTTATTTATCTGGCTAGGGGTGAATGTAAAAATGCCCTGGCGCCTCGTATTCGTTCGAGAAATTGCCCTTATTGGGTGCAGAAGCCAAGAGAATCAACATTTATGGGGCCGGGTACTATTTACAAACACTTGGAAATTGGAGAAGAACCCGCCTTGCAATGCTGAAGACAATATTGCACGCCGGACTCATCGTCATTGAAGCCTGGTTCGGGGGCTACTGAGGGAGTCTTGGATTAGGGGGTCTCCAGACAGCCGGACTATATCTTTCGGCCGGACTGTTGGATTATGAAGATACAAGATTGAAGACTTCATCGCGTGTCCGGATGGGACTCTAGTTGGCGTGGAAGGCATGCTAGGCAATACGGATATGTATATCTCCTCCTTTGTAACCGACCTTGTGTAACCCTTGCCCCTCCGCTGTCTATATAAACCAGAGGGTTTTAGTGTGTAGGACAACATACAATCATACCATAGGCTAGCTTCTAGGGTTTAGCCTCTCCGATATCGTTGTAGATCTACTCTTGTACTACCCATACCATAATTATTAATCAAGCATGATGTAGGGTTTTACCTCCATCAAGAGGGCCCGAACCTGGGTAAAACATTGTGTCCCCTGCCTCCTGTTACCATCCGCCTTAGACGCACAGTTCGGGACCCCCTACCCGAGATCCGCCGGTTTTGACACCGACACCCGGCCTCGGAAGATCAACACATTGCAGCCCCACCTAGGCACAATAGAGAGCTCAGCACGCCGGTCTAAATCCTATGGCGTAGGGGTCTGGGCCCATCGCCCATTGCACACCTGCACGTTGCGTATGCAGACGGTGAGCAGACCTAGCCTCCCTTATACAAAAGCAGGCGTTCTAGTCCAACCCGGTGCGCGCCGCTCAGTCGCTGAAGTCACGAAGGCTTCGGCTGATACCACGATGTTGAGTGCCCATAACTGTCCCCGCATAGTTGGTTAGTGCGTATAGGCCAGTAGCCAGACTCAGATCATATACCCAGATCTCGTTAAGCGTGTTATTTTGAAGTCACCGCGAACGCCGACTAGGGCGAGGCCCACCTCTCACCAAGGTGGTCTCCACCTGCCCTGTCGCTTCGCCACAAAGTAATAGTCGGGTGCCGTCTGGAACCCAGGCCTACCACTACATGGGTGGAACCACCTGCCCCTCCAACCCCCAACATCGGAATCACTTGCGGGTACTCAACGAGCCGACCCGACTTTAGTCACAACATGTAATATGTATAAAGTATATAGTATATACTCGTGATCAACACCCGACGTGATCACCGCCCGATAGTATAGCATGGCAGACTGACAAGAATGTAGGGCCACTGATGATAAACTAGCATCCTATACTAAGCATTTAGGATTAAAGGTAAGGTATCAATAGCTGTAGCAACAATGACAGGCTATGCATCAGAATAGGATTAACGGAAAGCATTAACATGCTACACTACTCTAATGCAAGCAGTATAGAGAAGAGTAGGCGATATCTGGTGATCAAGGGGGGGCTTGCCTCGAAGCTCTGCTGCAAGGGAACGGTCGTCGGTGACATAGTCGATCACAAGGGCATCATCGGCATCAGTCTGGAAGTCTACCGGAGAGAAGAGAGGAGAGGAACAATAAATATGAATCAAACAAAGTATCATAAAAGCATATCACGATAAAACACGGTGCTAGGGTGATCCAACGCACTGCTAGGTGATACAGACGAAGAGGGAAAACACCCGAAAATGTTTTCCCAACGTTTGGCATTTCTCGGATAGATGAGTCAGAGGGGATGGATCCATGTTCACTATGCTAGAGGCACGTGACAGATGAACGGATGGCATATTCAGGTTCGTCATATTTTTCGGAACAACTTTCATATATAAATTATTTTCACCTGACCAACGGTTATTTTACTATTAATTATTGAATTTTATTGCATTTTGTGAAATTACTGGGTTTTATTAAAATAGCAAAAGCTAAGTGTACCCACATCCGTACCCAGTAGTGAGCATAGAGAGGCTGTCAGGTGGGTCCAGCTGACCCAGCATTGACTGTCGACTTGGTCAAAAGATGAACAATGCACGTGGGACCCGCATGTCATTCTCTCTGGAATTTTAACACCAGTTTAGCATCAAAAAATAGCAGTGGGCCCCAACTATCATTGATACAAAAGGGTAATTAGCAGGGGTGGTTATTGCTAAACGGGGTTATCCCCACTCAGTCAACCAAGGGGAAAGGGCCGGCTGGGCACGCACAAGAGCCGGATGTTGGCTGGGCACGCAGTGGATGCGGGCAGGCGCCGCAGGGCGGCGGCCGCGCCGGTGGCTGGAGAAGGGTGCACGAGCAGGCACGCGGCCAGGCAACGGGGTGCGGGGCGGCGAGAAGTGGGGTGCAGCCGGCGGGCAGTTGTGGCCACGAGTGGTTGCAGTCGGGTGGAGCGCCGACTACGGCGCCGGCGAGTGCGCGAGACGGCAGGAAGCAGCAGCAGCCGCGACAGAGCAGGGCAGCTATTAGTAGGGGAGGCAGCGGCAATAGCTCGAGGTAGTGGCGTGGCGGCGATGGTGCGTGCGGGCCAGCAGGAGGCGCGGGCGTGGTGTAGGGGAGGCCGGCGTGTGCGGCGGGTGTTGGCTGGAGGGACGGCGGTGCGCGAGGGACGGCTACCGTGCGGGTGGGCATGACCAAGGGCGTGCAGGGCGGCGGCGGGCAAATACCAGAAGCAGTGGTAGCGAGAGGCAAGCAGCGGCGCGTAACGCAAGCGTGGGCGCATGAGATGGGCCAGGTTGTGCCCGCAGTCCTCGACTCGTCTTTGGCCACGTCTCGTTGGCCATGAAGAGCACCTTCCAGATATCTTCGTGTGTAGTCCCGAAGAACCGCTACAAGGTCTGGTGCTCGGCCGGATCGAACTCCCATAGATGGCAAGCCCGCCTCTGGCATGGAAGGATCTGGCGAACTAGCATCACCTAAATCACGTTGACAAGTTTGACGTTCTTGTCCACCATGCGCTGTACGCGCGTCTGCAGCGTTGTCAGCTCATCTGACGAAACCCAATTTAGGCCCTGCTCTAGCCAGGAGGTGAGCCGCATTAGGGCACCGGACTTGAATTCTCGAGTCATGGTGTCGGCGTTCTGGGAACGGGGGTCCCCAGACTTGCCTGCCTGCGGCCTGCAGCGTGGCTCAAAGGAGGCCCAGCATGGCCCATCTTCATCAACACAAGACTCAAGACCCTCGCGAGGGGCCAAGCCTCGCGGGGCGGACGACACGGCGCATACTCAAGCGCAACCTCCTCAGGCTGGCTCGCGAGGGGGCGGAGAAATCAAGGCGGGGTACTTCGTGAGGTGCCCATGACGCAAGCCATGATGATCGAGGGTGCCGGGCGGGCGCCAGCGCGCGTAGTGTCCTTCTTTCCTCTTTGGTGCAAAGGGGGCAAGCGCAGCCGCGGAGTACTGAGGCATCAGGCAAAGGTTTCCATTCCGGTGCAATGAGACCAAGACCAGGAGGACTACGAGACGGAGGTCACCATGGAGCCCAGCACGGCATCACCGCAGAGTCTTTCACAGGCGAAGACCAACTTTAGTTAGGATAAGTGTACTTGCTGTCCCCCTTCAAATTAGCCCGCCATTGTTGGCGCCCTTCCCGCTCAATATTTGGGAAGAGGCCCAGGGCCTTTGCCTATAAATAGGACTAGCCACCCCTAGGGTAGAGGCATCCAAAAAAGGGGGCGAGGAAGAGAGAGAGAGAGAGAGAGAGAGAGAGAGAGAGAGAGAAAGAGAGAAGGGTGACTGAACTCCTCCTAGCAGTTCATTGCCCCAGCCAAGAATAGACCCTCATGAGGCTGTTCTTCCCTGTATCGTTCGTCATCATCAGCCCCAAGAGGCAATCCACCCACCACACACTGGAGCAGGTTATTACACCACAATGGTGGCCCGAACCAGTGTAAACCTTGTGTCCCTTGTGAAGTTCTTTTAGTAGTTTAGATCCTTGCGAGATGGGGAGGCGGAAGGCGTGATTTCCGCGCGCACCCCAGTGTTCGAACCTTAAGGGTCTGCCAGAACCCTTGATCCGACATTTGGCGCGCCAGGTAGGGGTGCGCCGGAATCTGTCCTCGTCGTTCCCCGTTGCCCGCCGTCAACGCCACCACCGGCCCGGCGGGGGACGAGCGACAAGCACACCCCCAGCATCTGCCTACGCGGCAGAGTAGCCGCACCGCGACATCGACGCCTCCGGTCGTTGGGGCCCTCCTGGGCGGCTCACAGGCGCCGCCCATGAGTCGCCATGTCAAGCCTTTTGCCCGCCGGGTTAGCGCCGTTTCCGCACGGCAGGGGGCTCCCCCGGACCGGGCGGCACGCGAGGCCGGTCTGACCTTCAGCTCGGAGGACCACCCCACCAACCTGGTCGGCTCGGGCGCGCTCCCCTGTTGTGCACCCCCACCATCTGCCAGGTGGCCGTCGCCAAAACCCTCGTTGACGGCGGCGCGGGCCTCAGCGTGCTTTCGGTCGAGACTTTCAACCTCCTCTGCATACCCCGGGAGCGGCTGCGACCCAGCCGACCTTTCTCGGGCGTTGGGGGCGGATCATCCGACTCCCTGGGGCAGATCCGGCTCCCGGTAACCTTCGGCACCTACGACAACTTCCGCACCGAGATGGTCGACTTCGACATCGCCCCCATCGGCCTCCCTTACAATGCCATCCTCGGCTACCCGGCGCTGGCTCAGTTCATGGCCGCCACGCACCCGGCGTATAACCTCATGAAGATGCCCGGGAGCAGCGGCACCCTCACCGTGCACGATGACACCGGGGACGCCCTGCGAGTACTCAAGCTCGCCTTCAAGGCGGCGGCATTGGCACGGCCCGTCAACGCGGAGACCCCTGAGCCCAAGGGGGCTGCGCCCGCCAAGAAGAAGCAGCTGTTCACCCTGGACAAGGCAGAAACCAAGCAGATACCCGTCGACGAGGATGGGTCCTCCAGTGCCACTTTCACCATAGGCGCCAACCTTGAGCCTGAGCAGGAGGAGGCCTTGGTCAAGTTCCTGCGCGCGCATAAGAAGGTATTTGCTTGGGAGCCCGATCAGCTGACGGGGATCCCCAGGAGTGTCATTGAGCATCACCTCAACGTGTGCCCAAATGTGAGCTCCGTGAAGCAGAAGGCCAGGCGGCAGTCCGTGGAGAAGCAGGCCTTCATTGTCCAAGAGACCCGCAAGCTAGAAGCCGCTGGGGTCATTCGTGATGTCCGATACCCGGATTGGTTGGCCAACCCTATCGTTGTGCCCAAGAAAGGGGGGAAGGAATGCATGTGTGTCGACTTCACCAACCTCAACAAAGCATGCCCGCAAGATCCGTTTCCGCTCCCCCGCATCGACCAGATCGTCGATTCCACTGCGGAGTGCGACCTGCTATGCTTCCTGGACGCCTTCTCCGGGTATCACCAGATCAAGATGGCGGTAGAAGACATTGAGAAGACCGCCTTCTTAACCCCGTGTGGGGTATACTGCTATACATGCATGCCGTTCGGACTGCGTAACACAGGGGCAACCTTTCAGTGGCTTATGCACATCACCTTGGGCCTGCAACTCGGAAAGAATGTCGAAGCCTACATTGATGACATTGTAGTAAAATCTCGGGAGTCCAAGACCCTGATACAAGACCTGGAGGAGACCTTCGCGAGCCTCAACGCAGTAAACCTGTGGCTCAACCTGGAGAAATGTGTGTTTGGCGTCCCCTCGGGCAAGCTTTTGGGATTCCTCGTGTCCCATCGTGGCATCGAGGCCAACCCCGAGAAGGTCAAGGCGGTCGAGGACATGAGTCCGCCAAAGACCCTCCGGGAAATGCAGAAGCTCACTGGGCGCGTGACCACGCTAGGGCGCTTCATCTCCAAATTAGGGGAGCGAGCGCTGCCTTTCTTTCAGCTGATGAAGAAAAAGGGGCCCTTTTAATGGACTGAAGAGGCAGATAAGGCGTTTCAAGATCTCAAGAGGTACCTGACCAGTCCCCCAGTCATGGTGGGTCCGCGCCCTCAAGAGCCCCTGCTGCTTTACCTCGCTGCCACTCCCTACTCCACCAGCGTAGCCTGGTGGCGGTTAGGGAGGAACGTCAAGTCAAGACCGCAATGGCAGCCCGAGGCAAGAGAAAACGGGAACAAGGAAAGCCTGCAGAAGCCGCAACCGTAGTTGAGGAGGGTCAGCTGCCGAAGAATGCACCAGAGGCAGGCGAGGCCGCACGCCCGGATGGTCCACCTCCCGAGGCCACGTTATCTCGCGAGGCGCCCTTGCCTCCCGAGGGCGCCGCGACCCCAGATACTCTCAGCCTTGTTGAGCATCTCGTCTACTTTGTTAGCACGGTGTTACGGGACGTGAGGGCACGGTACCCAATGCCTCAAAAGCTCCTCCTTGTGCTACTGGTAGCCTCACGCAAGCTGCATCACTACTTCCAGGCTCATCCCATCAAAGTCGTCTCATCGTACCCCCTGGAGAGAGTGCTCAGGAGCCCTAACTCAGCCAGAAGGGTCGCCGAGTGGAACATGGAGCTGCAGGCGTTTCATCTCGAGTTCAGCACAACCAGGGTCATTAAAGGAGCAGCGTTGGCGGATTTCATAGCGGAATGGGCGGAGGCACCAGACCTCAGGGACAACGAGGATCGGTCCCTCTCTCCAGGGAGTGAGGCGCCGGAAGGCTGGGTCATGTACTTCGATGGGGCGTTCTCCAGACACGGCGCGCGGGGGCTGGTGCGGTGCTGATATCACCCACTCAGGATAAGCTCTACTATGCCGTACAGCTCTGTTTCCAGCAAGGTGAAAAGGTCTCCAACAGCATTGCAGAATATGTGGGACTGATAGCCGGGTTGAAGGCCGCAGTAGCCCTGGGAGTGAAACGCCTCACTGTCAAGGGCGACTCGCAGCTCCTAGTCAACTTCTCCAACAAGGTGTACGAGCCGAAGGACGAGCATATGGAGGCCTACCTAGCGGAGGTCCGCAGGATGGAAAAGCAGTTCTGGGGGCTGGAGCTGAAGCACGTGCCCCGTGGCACCAATCAGGAAGCTGACGACATAGCCGAACGGGCATCCAGGAGGTTGCCGCAGGAACCCAGCGTCTTCGAAGAGCGTCTCTTCAAACCTTCAGCATAGCCGACGTTATCAAACACCGCTCAGTCTCGAGAGGAGCTCCCCCAGCCGCCAGCCTCGGGAGCCCCGGCCTGTGGGCCGACCTCAGGAGCACGCCTGCTCCTAACGATGGAACCTCAGGAGGAGGGCTGGATCGCAGAACTCCGGAGTTATTTAACGCAAGGGGCCCTGCCGGAAAAGGAAGAGGAAGCGGAGCGTGTGGCGCGGTAGGCCACGGCATACTGCATCAGAGATGGAGAACTTTACCGGAAGCGACCAAACGGTGTATCCCTGGGCTGCATCGCCAGGGAGCAAGGAAAGGAACTACTGGAGGACATACATGGCGGAGACTGCGGACACCACTCATCATCACAGACCCTCGTCGGCAAGGCATTCCGTAGCGGGTTCTATTGGCCCACCGCGCTCAACGACGCAATCGAATTGGTAAAGGCCTGTGAGGCCTGGCAGTTTCATTCCAAGCAGATCCATCAACCGGCGGGGGGCCTGCAGACAATACCCATCTCGTGGCCATTCGCAGTTTGGGGGTTGGATATTCTGGGCCCGTTCCCTCGGGGGCCAGCGTGCTACCGTTACCTCTACATCGGCATTGACAAGTTCACCAAGTGGGCAGAAGTGGAGGCTGTCCGTACCATCCCCGCTGGCTCCGTAGTCAAGTTCATCAGGGGTATCGTGAGCCGGTTCGGGGTGCCGAATCGCATCATCACAGACAACGGTTCGCAGTTCACCAGTAATCTCTTCAAAACATACTGTGCTAACCTTGGGACGCAGATATGCTACGCTTCGGTGGCACACCCGCGAAGCAATGGGCAAGCCGAAGGAGCCAACGTGGAGGTCCTGAGAGGCCTCAAGACCAGGACATTCAAGAAGAAGCTGGAGGCCTGTGGCAGAGGCTGGTACGACGAGCTCCAGTCCGTGTTGTGGTCCATCCGCACAACCGCGACCAAACCAACTGGGGAGACCCCGTTCTTCCTGGTCTATGGAGCCGAAGCAGTCCTTCCTCACGAGGTCAGGCATTGCTCCACGCGGGTCCTGGCGTTCGACGAGGCACAGTAGGACGCCATGCAGGGGATGGACCTCGTACCAGGGGAGGGACGCCGCCGGGAAGCTGCGCTGCGGGCGGCAAGGTACCAACAGGCGCTACGACGATATCACTGCTGCAACATCCGCCCCAGGACCCTCGAGGTAGGAGACCTCGTACTCAGGCGGGTTCTCTCCAGGGAGGCGCTGCACAAGCTCTCTCCCATGTGGGAGGGCCCGTTCAAGGTTGTTCATGTTTCCAGGCCAGGCTCCGTGCGCTTGGAGACTCAAGAGGGGGAGCCGATCCAGAACGCATGGAACATCCAGCACCTCCGGAGGTTCTACCCCTAAAAGGCCCAGAGCCTGTGAAGCAAGGCGAGTGCCTGTGAAGACCTTCCCTCTTTTGGAAAAAAAGGCCCAGAGCCTGTGAAGCAAGGCGAGTGCCTGTGAAGACCTCCCCTCTTTTGGAAAAGGCCCAGAGCCTGTGAAGCAAGGCGAGTGCTTGTGAAGACCTCCCCTCTTTTGGAAAAGGCCCACAGCCTGTGAAGCAAGGCGAGTGCCTTTGAAGACCTCCCCTTTTTTGGAAAAGGCCCAGAGCCTGTGAAGCAAGGCGAGTGCCTGTGAAGCTATCGCGTTTTGGAAAAGGCCCGGAGCCTGTGAAGCAAGGCCAATGCCTGTGAAGCTCGCCGCCCCATGACACTCTCACGTAATAATGAGTGGGGCTGTACATGCCCCGGAGTCTCAGGAGCACCAGCCTCAGGCCCTGGGGCTCCCTCCCACGCCCAGTGGCAGCACTTAGCTCCGCGCTGGTGAGAAGACGTCGAAGACTAGATTAGGTGCCGGACGCGGCTTTTCATTTGCTTTCCGCAGTTGACGTGTTTACTTGCATTTGAAGTCTTATTGAAGTTGTCGTTGTTGCTGATTTGTGGTTCGTCGATTTCCACTCCTCGCTTTGGTTTCTCTCATAAACGACCTCGCGAGGGATGGTACTCAAACGTCCTCGCGAGCGTTTCTGCTCTAGCCGCTGGAAGGTTTCATGGCCCGGGCACGTCACACGAGCACCCCTCTAGTCCGTGCCCCTTGGGCACCGCGACGCGCACACAGGGCCTGGGTCGGTCGCCCCCCCCGGCAAGGGTCAAAGACTATCTACGCACAGGCATGTAGTTAAAGAGGCGCAAAAATAAGATCAAGGTAATGGCTAAAACGGCAATAATTCCCAACATGCCCCAGCGGGTCTCCATGCAGTTGTTTTGTCTTACACAGGAAACAAAAGGAAAAGGAAAGGACGAGCCCGGCGCAGCCCTCCTCACGTCAGCGTGCGGAGGTGACCCATGCAGCCTCCGGGCCTCAGGAAGACTCCCTCTCGCGCTTCACCGGGGCACGACGGCTTGTGGACGAGCCACCACCTCCCAAGCATGCTCGACGGCGCGGGGGTTGACTGCAGCCACCGCTGGAGGAGTCGCTTGAGGAAGAGCTGACGAAGCTTGGGGAGTCTCGGGCGCCGCCATCCGTGCGGGTGCTATCTCCTCCATCACCGTCGGAGCGGGGCCCCCTTACCGCGGTTGTCGTCCTCAGGGCAACACCCCGCGCGGCGACCATCTTCCCTAAACACCCTCACATAGAGGGTGGCGTCGCTGTCAAACCTGAAGTGCAGGGTGCACCGGCGCCCAAGGCCGCGAGCGCGGGCGAACGCCTGCCAGCCACGAGTTAAGACCAAGCCCCCATTGGCGGAGACCTCCAGCGCGGCCCACGAGGACCTGCTGCAGCAGCCCTCTGCCTGGAGCCAGAGGCCACCAGGAGCACCGGCCAGGAGTTCACCAACGAGGAAGCGAGGGAGTTGGAGCCGGGTGCTAGTCGGCTCCGCCGACCAGACGATGAACTCCGGCTGCACCTGCGCAGCGCGAAAGCGCGGCCTGGGGGAGCGCGCAACCCAGGCGCGTCCCTCGGCCACAACGGCTTGCCCGCCGCCGCGCTGGGAGCCGCCACCATGACCGCCAAACGCTACCGGGGCGGCCACCAGATGCTTCCGAGGGCGCCCACGACCGCGCTTGGGCGGGGGAGAGGCAGGATCGACCTGGAGGGCCTTCCCCTTCTCCGCAGCCGAGTACCTCCTCGATGGAGCCATCACACCAAGGCGGGGCAAGAATTGAGGCAAAAGAGGAAACAAGAAGAGATGGACTGGAAGGGCACGCGCCGTGCCGTACTTAGAGCCGGCGAAGACCAACCGCCGGCCTCCACGATCACAGGTAATCATGACACGATCTGCATGCAGGGACTTGTCCTACTCGCGTGATCACCGAGGCGTAGTGGGGAAGTGGAGACGCCCACGTCCCATCAACCGCCACGCGGCGCCCAAGGCCGCAGGCTGTTAGGGCCCGCGGCACTTTGCCCTTGCCCTTTCGCCTCTCGGCACGGCCAAGTCCATGCGCGCCTTGGGCCCGGGGGCTACTGTCGGCGTTCTAGGAACGGGGGTCCCCAGACTTGCCTGCCTGCGGCCTACGGCATGGCTCAAAGGAGGCCCAGCATGGCCCATCTTCATCAACACAAGACTCAAGACCCTCGCAAGGGGCCAAGCCTCACGGGGCGGACGACACGGCGCATCCTCAGGCGCAGCCTCCTCAGGCTGGCTCGCGAGGGGTCGGAGATATCAAGGCGGGGTACCTTGCGAGGTGCCCGTGAATCAAGCCATGACGATCGAGGGTGCCGGGCGGGCGCCAGCGCGCGCGCAGCGTCCTTCTTTCCTCTTTGGTGCAAAGGGGGCAAGCGCGGCCGTGGAGTACCGAGGCATCAGGCAATGGTTGCCATTCCGGTGCAACGAGACCAAGACCAGCAGGACTACAAGACGGAGGTCACCATGGAGCCCAGCACGGCGTCACCGCAGAGTCTTTCGCAGGCAAAGACCAACTTTAGTCAGGATAAGTGTACTTGCTGTCCCCCTTCAAATTAGCCCGCCATCGTTGGCGCCCTTCCCGCTCAATATTTGGGAAGAGGCCCAGGGCCTTTGCCTATAAATAGGACTAGCCACCCCCAAGGTAGAGGCATCCAACAAAGGGGGCGAGGAAGAGAGAGAGAGAGAGAGAGAGAGAGAGAGAGAAAGAGAGAAGGGTGACTGAACTCCTCCTAGCAGTTCATCGCCCCAGCCAAGAACAGACCCTCGCGAGGCTGTTCTTCCCTGTATCGTTCATCATCATCAGCCCCAAGAGGCAATCCACCCACCACACACTGGAGTAGGGTATTACACCACAATGGTGGCCCGAACCAGTATAAACCTTGTGTCCCTTGTGCAGTTCTTTTAGTAGTTTAGATCCTTGCGAGACGGGGAGGTAGAAGGCGTGATCTCCGCGCGCACCCCAGTGTTCGAACCTTAAGGGTCTGCCGGAACCCGTGATCCGACACGTGGCCCAGGTGGCGTCGCGGGGCTCTATGATATAGAACCACAGTTGCTGCCACCCTTTGACGGTCTCCACGAAGGAGCCTTTAGGCCATGTGACGTTGGGCATCTTGCTCACCATGGCGCCTCTGCACTCTGCATGTTGGCCAGCCACCACCTTCGGCTTCACATTGAAGATCTTTTGCCACAATCTGAAATGGGGTGGGATGCGGAGGAAAGCCTCGCACGTGACAACAAATGGCGAGATATTGAGGATGGAATTTGGGGCTAGACATGGAAATCTAGCCCATAATAGAACATAAGTCCGCGGACGAATGGGTGGAGTGGAAACCCTAGCCCGCGGACGAAGTGGGGGATGAAAACTACCCTCTCGTGGGGCTCCGGGGTGGGGACGATCTGTCCCTTGTTCGGAAGCCGATGGGCGACTTCCTTGGCCAAATATCCGGCCTCATGAAGCTGGGTGATGTCCTTCTCCTTGACGGAGGAGACCATGCACTTTCCATGCGCTCTGGATCCAAACGTAGTTGCAGTGCTTTTTTGGAGGCGGAACAAATGAGAACATGGGCACTGGAGCTCGAGAGTGGGTAGGCAGAGAGAGAGAAGGTGTGGGTGAAAGAGGGTAAATCCTTATTCCCTTATAAAGGTGGCGAATATCAAGCCCCCCCAATAGCCTTAAAACTTGCCTATTTCCCAAGGGCTGTGCAAATGGCACGGTTGGATTACCCACACCCGTATTAATGAGAATCCCGCAATAAGGGGACACGATCTATGCTTTGAAAAGACGTGCCAGTAAAACTGCATCTCGAAATATGAAGCGCCAGGCCGAAATATAGCTCGAAATAATGACCGGGTGGTGATGTGATATCATGCTACAAAAAGTGGTTAGTGGATTGGACTCGTGGAATATTATACTCTCTCCGGTTGCGCGTGGTACTTGTTTTGCAGAGCCGGACACATTCTTTGTGTTCGAAGGTTGTTTTGGAGTATTCGGAGGAGGAACCCGCCATGCAATGCCGAAGACAATCTGTGCGCCGGACACCTCGTCATTGAAGCCTGGTTCAGGGGCTACTGAGGGAGTCCTGGACTAAGAGGTCCTCGGGCATCCGCCTGTTGGACATGGGCTGGACTGTTCGGCTATGAAGATACAAGACTGAAGATTCTCTCACCCGTGTCCACATAGGACTCTCCTTGGCGTCGATGGCAAGCTTGGCATTCGGATATGGAGATTTCTTTCTCTGTAACCGACTTTGTACAACCCTAGTCCCGTCGGGTGTCTATATAAACCGGAGGGTTTAATCTGTAGAGGCAATCATAATCATATAGGTTAGACTTCTAGGGTTTTAGCCATAACGATCTCGTGGTAGATCAACTCTTGTAACCCCCATACTCATCAATATTAATCAAGTAGGACGTAGGGTATTACCTCCATCAAGAGGGCCCGAACCTGGGTAAAACTTCATGTCCCCTGTCTCCTGTTACCATCAACCTCAGACGCACAGTTCGGGACCCCCTACCCGAGATCCGCCGGTTTTGACATCGACAATCCTTATCTATGTAATCAAGTCCATGAGCTATATATAATAAATATTAGTTTTGAGTAAAGGGCTTGGTTATTTTGTTATGATCTTAAGGGAAAAAAGAAGAAAAAAAGAGGGAGACAAAGAATAAAAAGAAATAAAGAGATCATATTGATCTTATGGAGAGTAATGACTTCACATATAGAGTATGATGAATAAAAGTTGTTGAGAGTTGACAAACATAGTTTTGGTCATCCTTGCAATTAATAGGAAGTGATAAAGAAAGAGAGTTTTCACATATAAATATACCATCTTGGACATCTTTTATAATTGTGAGCACTCATTAAAATATGACATGCTAAAAATTTGATGTTGGACAAGGAAGACAACGTAATAGGTTATGTTTTCTTATATCCGAAATAAATTATATTGTCATGGGTCATCCAACATGTTGAGCTTGCCTTTCCCCCTCATGCTATCCAAATTCTTTGCACCAAGTAGAGATACTATTTCTGCTTCCAAATATCCTTAAACCCATTTTTGCTATGTGAGTCCACCATATCTACCTATGGATTGAATAAGACCCTTCAAGTAAGTTGTCATTGTGACAAGCGATAAAAATTGCTCCCTAAATATGTATGATCTATTAGTGTGGAGAAAATAAGCCTAGCTTGTGATATGGAAGAAATAAAAGCGACGGACTGCATAATAAAGGTCCCTATCACAAGTGGCAATATAAAGTGACGTTCTTTTGCATTAAGATTTTGTGCATTCAACCATAAAGGCACATGACAACCTCTGCTTCCCTCTGTGAACGTCCTATCTTTTATTTTTGTCTTATAACTTATACAAGAGTCATGGTGATCTTCACCTTTCCTTTTTACACTTCATCCTTTCGCAAGCACTATGTGTTGGAAAGATCCTGATATATATCCAATTGTATGTGGGTTATCATAAACTATTATTGTTGACATTACCCTTGAGGTAAAAGGTTGGGAGGCAAAACTATAAGCCCCTATCTTTCTCTGTGTCCGATTAAAACTTCATACCCATAAGTATTGCGTGAGTGTTAGCAATTGTGAAAGACTAAATGATAGTTGAGTATGTGGACTTGCAGAAAAGCTCTTATATTGACTCTTTCCAATGTTATGATAAATTGCAATTTCTTCAATGACTGAGATTATAGTTTGCTAGCTTTCAATGAAGTTTCTGATCCATACTTGACATTGTGAATAGATTATTACTTTAGCATGAGAAATCATATGACAATATATATATATATGTTGTTGTTCTAAGAATGATCATGATGCCCTCATGTCCGTATTTTATTTTATCGACACCTCTATCTCTAAACATGTGGACATATTTTTCGATATCGGCTTCCGCTTGAGGACAACCGAGGTCTAAGCTTGGGGGAGTTGATACGTCCATTTTGCATCATGCTTTTATATCGATATTTATTGTATATTGGGCTGTTATTACACATTATGTCACAATACTTATGCCTTTTCTCTCTTATTTTACAAGGTTTACATGAAGAGGGAGAATGCTGGCAGCTAGAATTCTGAGCTGGAAAAGCAGCAAATACTAGAGACCTATTATGCATAACTCCAAAAGTCCTGAAACTCTACGGAAGTCAGTTTTGGAATATATTAAAAATATTGGCCAAAGAAAGCACCAGAGGGGAGCCAGCCACCATCCACGAGGGCGGGGGGCGCGCCCCCTGCCTCGTGGGCCACCTAGCAGGCCCCCGATGCCCATCTTCTGGTATAACGTGTCTTTTACCCTGGAAAAAATCAGAAGGAAGCTTTTGGGACGAAGCACCGCCGTCTCGAGGCGGAACCTTGGCGGAACCAATCTAGGGCTCCGACGGAGCTGTTTTGCCGAGGAAACATCCCTCCGGGAGGGGGAAATCGTCACCATCGTCATCACCATCGATCCTCTCATCGGGAGGGGGTCATTATCCATCAACATCTTCACCAGCACCATCTCCTCTCAATCCCTAGTTCATCTCGTGTATCCGATCTTTGTTTCAAAACATCAGATTGGTACCTGTGGGTTGATACTAGTGTTGATTACTCCTTGTAGTTGATGCTAGTTGGTTTATTCGATGGAAGATCATATGTTTAGATCCTTTATGCATATTAATACCCCTATGATTATGAACATGAATATGATTTGTGAGTAGTTACGTTTGTTCCTGAGGACATGGGAGAAGTCTTGTTATAAGTAGTCATGTGAATTTCGTATTCGTTCGGTATTTTGGTGAGATGTATGTTGTCTTTCCTCTAGTGGTGTTATGCGAACGTCGACTACATAACACTTCACTAGTGTTTGGGCCTAGGGGAAGGCATTGGGAAGTAATAAGTAGATGATGGGTTGCTAGAGTGACAGAAGCTTAAACCCTAGTTTATGCGCTGCTTCGTAAGGGGCTGATTTGGATCCATATGTTTCATGCTATGGTTAGGTTTACCTTAATTCTTCTTTCGTAGTTGCGGATGCTTGTGAAGGGGGTTAATCATATGTGGGATGCTTGTCCAAGGAAGGGAAGTACCCAAGCACCGATCCACCCACATATCAAATTATCAAAGTAACGAACGCGATTCATATGAGCATGATGAAAACTAGCTTGACGATAATTCCCATGCGTTCTCAGGAGTGCTTTCCTTTATATAAGAGTTTGTCCAGGCTTGTCCTTTTCTACAAAAAGGATTGGGCCACCTTGCTGCATCTTGCTTCCTTTTTTTACTTGTTACCCGTTACGAATTACCTTATCACAAAACTATCTGTTACCGATAATTTCAGTGCTTGCAGAGACTACCTTATTGAAAACTACTTGTCATTTCCTTCTGCTCCTTGTTGGGTTTGACACTCTTACTTATCGTAAGGACTACGATAGATCCCCTATACTTGTGGGTCATCACGTCTCCAACGTATCTATAATTTTTTATTGTTCCGTGCTATTATATTATCTATTTTGGATGTGTTATATGCATTAATATGATATTTTATTTTATGTTTGGGACTAACCTATTAACCTAGAGCCCAGTGCCAGTTTCTGTTTTTTCCCTGTTCAGAGTTTCACAGAAAAGTAATACCAAATGGAGTCCAAATGGAATAAAACCTTCACGATGATTTTTCTTGGACCAGAAGACAACCAAGAGAGTTGGAGATGAAGTCAGAGGAGCCACGAGGCGGCCATAAGGACGGAGGGCGCGCCCAGGGGGTAGGGCGTGCCACCCACCCTTGTGGGCCCCTTGTGCACCTCCAGACCTAATTCTTTCACCTATATATTCCCATGTATCTCCCAACCACCAGAGGCATCCACGAAAACAATTTTCCACTGCCGCAACCTTCTGTACCCGTGAGATCCCATCTAGGGACCTTTTCTGGCACCCTGCCGGAGGGGGATTCGATCACAGAGGGCTTCTACATCAACCCTATTGCCCTTCTGATGAAGCGTGAGTAGTTTACCACAGACCTATGGGTCCATAGCTAGTAGCTAGATGGCTTCTTCTTCTCTCTCTCTCTCTCTATCTCTCTTTGATTCTCAATACCATGTTCTCCTCGATGTTCTTGGAGATCTATTCGATGTAATACTTTTTTGTGGTGCATTTGCCGAGATCCAATTAACTATGGATTTATGATCAGCTTATCAATGAATATTATTTGAATCTTCTCTAAATTCTTGTATGCATGATTTGATATCTTTGTAATTCTCTTTGAATTATCGGTTTGCTTTGGCCAACTAGATTGGTTTTTCTTGCAATGGGAGAACTGATTGGCTTTGGGTTCAATCTTGTGGTGTACTTTCCAAGTGACAGTAGGAGCAGCAAGGCACGTATTGTAGTTTGTTTCTCCTAGTCATTCCGAATAGAATGGCTTGACGGACCACAGAAGTAAAGGCACTGATGAACATGAATGCACGACTACTTCTGACTATCAAGTGATAGACGAAGGTCGGAATATAACTAAAGGGGGACAACTCAAAGGAACATATAACTTTCTGAGTTGTGGATGCATGGATTAGTATGTCGAACGAGTTCAACATATTTCTTCAGATAACCTATGCAGAAGAAGAAGGATTGGCAGATTTACAATTATGGATGGAGAACTCCTCAAGAGTACTCTGATTGTGAGCTTTTGGTTCAAAGAACATCCGCCTTATTGGTTCATGGTGTTTTGAAGAAGGAAATACCACAGACCTCGACGACTATCGCAAAGGTTACTAATATCTTAAGGGAACTAGCAAATACTAACGACATGAAGTAGGGTGAATCTCGGGTTCAAAACCCAGGAATAGAATACCTACCACTACATGGCATCACGGGGTGCTTTTGAGAATAATGACCAGAATCACACACTGGGAATACAAAACATGGCTAGATCACTAGGTGACTCCCTAAAACACCTAGGGTCATAACAATAGCTACAACATATATGTCGAGGCAACAGAGTACCTCAACTCACCGATTAGTGTGCTTAATCTGACCCAAAAGGACAACGGGAACACGGAGGAAAGATTTGCAAATGCATCAGACTATTTAGAAACCTGGGATGACTCGGACAGCATAACGGCTGTAATTGCTCAAAAAGATTTGAGACAACCTGCAAAAATGGTGGCATAACCACTTAACAACATCATATCAAGGTTCCGAGACCAACTATGAACATACAGAAGTAATAGAAACTGAACTGAGACTTGAATCCAACAATCCTACAAGTCTATGGATTAGTAACACGTGATCCTGATAGAAAGATGAGAAACCTAGTTCTTAATCCCCGTAGAAGAGAAGAGGGTGACTCAGATCAGAAGGGCACAAGGTAAAGGAGTAAAAAGAGCCTTACGTTCCCTTCCACAATCAATTCCCCTACATAACTAGAGCATTTCTAGACACAACTTCGACCAGTTTGGCTTGGTAATCCTGCAGGCAGTCAGGCTCTGATACCAAAGCTGTCAGGACCCCGATTCCAAGTCACATCGATCTAGCCGGTAACACCTCATATCACTTTGCGGCCTCACGCACGGTATCCCACGGGTGTCGCCTTACCATGGCCCGGGACCGTTTGCGCCTTTTGGCTCACGTATATGATGGTGTCGCTAGCATCCATATGATAGAGAACCCGGGCCGACATGGCTAGTCATGAACCCAAAGCGGCACTAACCCATGGGGACAGGCATACATGAATCAACCTCGAGCATGTCGGTCAACAACGTGTGAATCCGGGCTGTAGCACTGGGCTAACAGGACTCCGGTAACCCAGGCTGTAGCAGGCTAGGCAGGACTCCGGATGTCACCGCGTGACATTTCCCCGAAGGGACAGACACAGGAAAGAAGAGAAACACATGCCGGCCAGTCAAGTGTCCTGAGCAGTAGTGCTGGGCTAACAGGACTTCGGTGAACCGGGCTGTAGCGGACTACTATCCCTCAGAAAGCACTAGACTACATTTCCCCATATGATAGGCTGCCAAGGATAAACAACTAGATTGTCGGATCCCACTCATACCAAGCATTTCAATCATACACACAATATGCCCGATATGAGTACATACAACATGGCATCACAACAAGACTCTACGACACAAGTATCTATTCATTAGGCTCCGAAGAGCAAGATATTACAAACATGGGTCTCATGACCCAACATACAGAGCACACAAGCAACAAGCACACGCGGAAGCTTAACTTGTCTGAGTACAGACAACTACAAATGAAGATGGCTGAGAAGCCTGACTATCTACCAGATCCTGCCGAGGGCACAAGATCGTAGCTGAGGTAACAAGCTAAACATCGAAGTCCAAGGGGAACTACTAGCGGGACTGAAGTCTCTCTGCAAAACATAAATTAAGCAAACGTGAGTACAAATGTACACAGCAAGACTTACGTCAGAACTATCTACATATGCATCGGTGTCAACAAAGGGGGTGGTGGAGTTTAAATGCACCAAGCCAGCTTTGACTCGGTGGCTATCCTAAACTACGACTGCAAGCAACTCTTTTGAGGTGGCACACACGAGTCCACATGTTCACCATATCCATACACCACTATGGATCCGCTCCCGTCTCCCTACGAGAAGGCCATCCATAGCACTCACGCTTATCTTGCGAGTTTTAGGGTATCCACTTTCACTTGTCTATGAACTATGCAAGGGGTCCAAGTTTCCATATCCGAGGAATCCGGCTATTCGAATAGATAATGATAACCCTGCAGGGGTGTACTTCTTCACACACGCTCTCGCCACTTATAGCCCTGTACACGTCATGTACCTCGGCAACCTTCAAGCGGAAGCCGAGCGAGGGAGTCGGCCACGACCTGACTAACCAACAAGTATCTCGTCCAGGTTTATCGCCTATTCGGGTTCCATCCGCAAGGAGATCCGGCCGGGGTGTCGCTCACGGCCCCAAACGATGTGTACAGGGTTCCCAAGCCCACCATCCGGGTGCCACTTGGTACACCGGGCCACTGTGCCTAGTCTGTCCCAAGCCCACCTGTACCGGGTGCCACTTGGTAGACTACTAACACTACCTACAAACACCAGAAACTAATTGCAACTCCTGGACAGAGATCGAGTTGATTAATAAGTCGAGAGAGCTTGGAGCGCCCGGAGCCCAATGTGTGGTAGTAATTGTTCATGGATCACAAACACAGAACTCAGTTCCTGAGGACGGCTGCAATGAGACAACCCACCATGTACTCCTACATGGCCTCTCACCGCTACCTTTACCAAATCGTGTTCACACACTTAGCTCTCAACGGTAGGACATGTTCACCACATTCCAATTCATCCCCGATGAATCAGACCTGACTCAACTCTAAGCAGTAGCAAGCATGACAACAACATGACTGAGTAGGCACATCAGGGCTCAAACAACTCCTACTCATGCTAGTGGGTTTCATCTATTTACCGTGGCAATGACAGGTCATGCAGAGGAAAGGGGTTCAGCTACCGCAGCATGTAACAGTTGAAACGGCGTTGTCCTTAATGCAGTAAAAGAGAGCAGGAGCGAGAGAGTGGGATTGTATCGGAATGAACAAGGGGTTTTGCTTGCCTGGCACTTCTGAAGATAGTATAGCTCTTCATCGGTGTCATCGATCTCATCGTTGAAACCACGTCTACTGAGAGGGGACAAACACCGGCAAGTGATAAAGAACACAATCAACACATGGTGATATGCAACAATATGATGCATGCTATGACATGGCAATATGAATGTGTTTTGGGCTAATGCAACAGAAAGTCATTTTAATTGAAGTGGAATTCAAAACTATATCAAATTCCAACTCCAAACCTCTTATGAAATTTGCCCTAATCATGTTTCATCCTAAACAGTGAGGTTAACTTGCTCAAACATGCATGAAAATGGTACAGATGGATTCCTTGAATTTTTCTGACCATTTTACATATATAATTTATTTTATTTGGAGTTACGGTTGAATTTCTATGATTTTTAGAAGTTTTGGGCATTTTCTGGAATTTCCTGATTTAAATTAAACCTAGAAAATAGTTTATTGCGTCACTATGACATCAGCGGTCAACGGGCGCGGTCCAGGTCAACCCTGACCAGTGGGACCCACTGGTCAGTGGTTAGTTAACTAACTAAATTTAGTTAGTGATAAACTAATACTAATCCTATTTTAGTTAGTGGCCTGGGGCCCACATGTCAGTGACTCAGGAGAAAGTCAAATAGGGTCGACCCGGGTCAAACTCGCCGGAGTTGACCCGGCGCTCGTCGCCGGCAAGGCCAGAGACGGCGGAGGGGCTCGGAATTCCTCCTCCGGCGACCAAATGGCCAGCGGAGGGCATCTACGCGGAGCTGGGACTCGCCCGCATCTAGTGGTGCAGACGGAAGGAGCTGGGGCAGCGCGTAACGGCGGCGGCGACGAGTCTGGCGGCGGCCGGAGTTCGGCTGTGCACGGGAAAGCGGCTGCAGCGAGCAAACACGCAAACTAAAGCGCGGGCAAGGCACTACGCGATGCAGCGGTGTCGTTTGGCACGTTGGCGCGACCAAATGGGCATCGGAGCGGTGCCGGCGACGAGCCCGAGCGGCGTTGAGCTCGGTCAGTAGGGAGTCGGCAAATTGAGCTTGAAATAATGGCGGGAAGGAGGGGGATTTGGAGCAGGAGCTCACTGGGGTCACGTAGAGCAGCTCGGTGGGCTCGGGGACGGTCCGGAGCCGACGAATTTGACGGAGATGGCCGGCGGTCCCGAGGTTGAAGAAGGCATCGATGGCGGCGCTTCGAGGCATCCGGCGTCGCGTGAGTCGATGGAGAGGATGAGGTGGACGAGGCAGAGCTCGGGGCAGCATCGGAGAGGTGAGGGGAGCACGGTGGCTGCGGTGGTGCTTGTCGGCGGCGACGGTCTTCGCTCGGGTGGCTGTGGTGCGAGCGCTGGGGAGAGAGGGAGGAAGCGGAGAGGGGGGACGGAGATGCAGGCAGTGCCGTGGCGCTGCATAGGGAGTCCAGGGGGATGAGGGGGCAGCCAGGCAGGCATGGTGGTGGCGTGGTGAGCTCGGCGGCGTCGCGGTGTCCCTCCTCTGCCTACAGGCAGAGGTAGGCGATGACTAGCAGCGGCGCTGGGCTGGGCCGGCCACTTGGGCTCCAGGTGGGCTGCACAGGTAAGGTTTCCTCTCTCTCTTTTCCGTTTCTGTTTTCTATTTATTCTGTTTTGTTTTGATTTAGTAAAGTACTAAACCATTTTATGAAATGCTGAAAATATTTATGGGCACCTCTGAAATTAATTCCAACAGCCCAAAAGTACTTCCAAGATTATTTGGACATTTAAAAATATTTATAGCATTTAAATGTCCAAATGCAAATACTTTAAGATTTAACTCAAAGATCCAAAGTGTCCTAGAAAAGTGAGCACCATTTTTGGCAGAGGTTATGGACCAAGGCAAAGATGATGAACATTTTAGAAGGGCATTTCAGGATCATTGAAAAGATTTTTATTTTGATCCTAATTGCATTCCATTTAGTGCTAGGGCTTGTCATCCCCATTTCAAATTTCAATCAAATATAGACATGATGCATGGATGCTTATGAAACTAAGTGCAATCAAACTCTAGGGCTGTGACAACTCACCCCCACTAAACAAGGATCTCGTCCCGAGATTCAAGAAGTGGAGTAAGAGGGCAGAGGGAACAGCAATAAAGAATCTTCACGATCCGATTGCCCTTCTCGAAGATGTTGATTCATTGCATCATGTCGATCTTGACATCCTTGCTTTTGAGATCTTCATCCACGCAATGACGATGGAAAGAAACTCAACTAGGATTGATCTTCTCGAAGATCGAGCTAAACAATATCAGCTCGCGGAATGAGATGTTGAAACATCTCGAGTTGAGACACAAAACACATCGAGAGGGATGGAAAACAACGACAAGGTTTGATTTCGTGGGCAACAAATCCACGCCTAGATAGATGGTGAGGGGGTTTTCAAAGTAGCGAGAATTTATGTTGCCGATAATACCATAACGAGGCACCCTAGTGAAAGTGACTCGTAGAGCTATTCCCTTAAGTGGCAAAAAGAATTACTTTTGACCCATAGGTCATTGAAACTCTTTATACCAGCCTAAGGCAATCACAATCGATCTTTATAAGGAGTTTGAAAGAATGGCATACTTCGACTAGGATGGATGATGTGGACTACCTTGTTGAAGACAACGCAATGGATGATTTGCTTAACATCGGAAATGGATGGGACCCATGGTAAGTCCACTTTTGAAGATGATCCTAAACAGTAATTGCTGAGAAGGGTAGTCCGTAATAGGATGACACAATGGCGGTGCAAGATGGGAACAAAACGCAAATGCTAGGAATGATTCAAGTAACTGGGGAGAAACCCAACAGTAGAGAGAGATTCCCTTGTTTGAAAGGTTATGGCATAATCGAAGAAACTGAGAACGGATCCCAGTTGATGCTGGCGATAAATCCTAGTGCTTATGCGTGCTCTCAAGAACTTGAGCATTTCCGTATTAATCAAGGTTTTACCAATATCCCTGTCAAGGATCCTGGCAACACAACATACCACCATGATGAATGGTGATGGATGATGCAGATGCAAAGGAAGATAACACTTTCTCAGATTTCACCTTAGCGAGGCCAAGGAAACAAAATCTGGATAATCGATCGAGAGACATTTAGCACTCCGCTTCTAATGTTCTCCTTGATGTGCTAGGATAGCTAATTTATTGATATGGTTTGGTATCTAGGACATCAGGTAAGAGGTCGGACTTCGGGAGCACAAGAATCCGTAAGGATTAACTGCGGAGGTAAATCCTATGACATCCTCATGGGGAGGTGGCCAACTTCTTCAACAAAGATACTGCAATAATAGGCCTTCCGGCTAGGTGTGTTGGCCACGACACCCACGTTACCGGTTACAGAGAGACCAACATTATAGTTCTTGGAGTACATTCCAACCAGCATATCTGCCTGAGATTCAGATCTGGTTGGTGTCAGGATATTCCAGACTCATCAAGTCTAGGAAGAAAAACGAAGTCTGCAATGCAATTCGACGAGATGACATTGCAAGATTCTCGGGGAATGAGCTACGATAGCAAGCTCCAAAACATGAGCTGGTTCTGCTACAAACCTGTGAACACGCTATCCAAGACAAGCATGACCACATGGTACTTATAATAAAACACTACCGAGCGCAGGTGGGCAACCATCATCGAGGATATCGAAGTCCTTGTGCACTTATCGATGAACTTCTTATCCGTGAGCAAGTCAGTCAGTGGCTTGGTGTGCTAGGAACACATATGGAATGGAGGCGGCCAACCTACCAAACCATGGGGCACTTCGCGCGTGCATGACTAACTTGGGATGATTCCAGAGGAGGCAAAAATAAACTTTCTTGAATTCACGGCAGCAACTTGCATCGATTGCACGTGAACCAGAGGAAGTCACTTCTTCCATCCAGACAGATACTTCATGAATGGGGCATGCAGAAAATGCTTACACAATTTTCCAATGCTAGCTGGATGTTCACCATGAGTCATGGAGGCGACAGAATGCTGTTGATGGACTCAACAACAACTCATCGGAATTTCCATATCACTGGACTTCCACCATCATGTGAACACGGTGATAGCATTGGTCAGACCAAAAGATGTAATGGTGTATGCTCGAGGGATCAACCACGAGTAAGACAACATTACGAACATCGTTGGTTCTGATTTGACTTGACGATAGTCCATACTCAAGTAAATGTTTTGACAAGGCAATAGATCCAACAACTGATTACGAGGACCAATCGATGGAGATATCATCTTTCTTCAACACACACACAAACACAAAGATATCCCTTAGTGATGAACTAAGTGGATTAAGCTTTCATCTTCCAACTCTCCAAGTTGTTGTTTGGCTTAACCAACTAGCTCAGGGGTATCCCACACAGATTCTTGGAGATTGGGTGGTTTGGAGGAAAATCAACATGATCACGAACTCAACATAGTGGTCAGGTGACAACCTGGTAACACTACCGAGAAGATGTTCGGAAAATCACGAACCACCGATATGTTACTAAGCTCGAGAACAATCTTGCTTTTCAGGGCAAGATGATATGATCAACTAAGCAAGGATAGACACAGTCCCACTCTTGATGGAAGAGTGCACCAGGAAAATGGACTAGGTAGCACGATCAATCTTAGAATGATGATTCAATAACCAACACGCTAGAATGAGTTTATTGTCCACTAACTACCAAGCAACGGGGTTGCTAGGAGTATTGATTTCACACATCATAGTTCACTTTTCGGCATTCCGGTTACAACAACACGGAACAGAAGAATGAATAATGATGGCGATAAGTATCTCTGCGTCAAGAATTCACAAGAGGTGGTGCAATTCTCATGACATTCTTGACATAAATATGGTAACACTCCAAGGTAGAACGGAGCAAAAGCTGGATTGGCATTTTGATCTGTGGAATACAACCACTTTGACCCGATCCCAGAAATGGATGAGGTACTGGAGTTTGTTTCTCCTAGTCATTCCGAATAGAATGGCTTGACGGACCACAGAAGTAAAAGGCACTGATGAACATGAATGCACGACTACTTCTGACTATCAAGTGATAGACGAAGGTCGGAATATAACTAAAGGGGGACAACTCAAAGGAACATATAACTTTCTGAGTTGTGGATGCATGGATTAGTATGTCGAACGAGTTCAACATATTTCTTCAGATAACCTATGCAGAAGAAGAAGGATTGGCAGATTTACAATTATGGATGGAGAACTCCTCAAGAGTACTCTGATTGTGAGCTTTTGGTTCAAAGAACATCCGCCTTAATGGTTCATGGTGTTTGGAAGAAGGAAATACCACGGACCTCGAGGACTATCGCAAAGGTTACTAATATCTTAAGGGAACTAGCAAATACTAACAACATGAAGTAGGGTGAATCTCGGGATCAAAACCCAGGAATAGAATACCTACCACTACATGGCATCACGAGATGCTTTTGAGAATAATGACCAGAATCACACACTGGGAATACAAAACATGGCTAGATCACTATGTGACTCCCTAAAACACCTAGGGTCATAACAATAGCTACAACATATATGTCGAGGCAACAGAGTACCTCAACTCACCGATTAGTGTGCTTAATCTGACCCAAAAGGACAACGGGAACACGGAGGAAAGATTTGCAAATGCATTAGACTATTTAGAAACCTGGGATGACTCGGACAGCATAACGGCTGTAATTTCTCAAAAAGATTTGAGACAACCTGCAAAAATGGTGGCATAACCACTTAACAACATCATATCAAGGTTCCGAGACCAACTATGAACAGACAGAAGTAATAGAAACTGAACTAAGACTTGAATCCAACAATCCTACAAGTCTATGGATTAGTAACACGTGATCCTGATAGAAAGATGAGAAACCTAGTTCTTAATCCCCGTAGAAGAGAAGAGGGTGACTCAGATCAGAAGGGCACAAGGTAAAGGAGTAAAAAGAGCCTTACGTTCCCTTCCACAATCAATTCCCCTACATAACTAAAGCATTTCTAGACACAACTTCGACCAGTTTGGCTTGGTAATCCTGCAGGCAGTCAGGCTCTGATACCAAAGCTGTCAGGACCCCGATTCCAAGTCACATCGATCTAGCCAGTAACACCTCATATCACTTTGCGGCCTCACGCACGGTATCCCACGGGTGTCGCCTTACCATGGCCCGGGACCGTTTGCGCCTTTTGGCTCACGTATATGATGGTGTCGCTAGCATCCATATGACGGAGAACCCGGGCCGACATGGCTAGTCGTGAACCCAAAGCGGCACTAACCCATGGGGACAGGCATACATGAATCAACCTCGAGCATGTCGGTCAACAACGTGTGAATCCGGGCTGTAGCACTGGGCTAACAGGACTCCGGTAACCCGGGCTGTAGCGGGCTAGGCAGGACTCCGGATGTCACCGCATGACATTTCCCCAAAGGGACAGACACAGGAACAAAGAGAAACACATGCCGGCCAGTCAAGTGTCCTGAGCAGTAGTGCTGGGCTAACAGGACTCCAGTGAACCGGGCTGTAGCGGACTAATATCGCTCAGAAAGCACTAGACTACATTTCCCCATATGATAGGCTGCCAAGGATAAACAACTAGATTGTCGGATCCCACTCATACCAAGCATTTCAATCATACACGCAATATGCCCGATATGAGTACATACAACATGGCATCACAACAAGACTCTACGACTCAAGTATCTATTCATTAGGCTCCAAAGAGCGAGATATTACAAACATGGGTCTCATGACCCAACATACAGAGCACACAAGCAACAAGCACACGCGGAAGCTTAACTTGTCTGAGTACAGACAACTACAAATGAAGAAGGCTGAGAAGCCTGACTATCTACCAGATCCTGCCGAGGGCACAAGATCATAGCTGAGGTAACAAGCTAAACGTCGAAGTCCAAGGGGAACTACTAGCGGGACTGAAGTCTCTCTGCAAAACATAAATTAAGCAAACGTGAGTACAAATGTACCCAGCAAGACTTACATCAGAACTATCTACATATGCATCAGTGTCAACAAAGGGGATGGTGGAGTTTAACTGCACCAAGCCAGCTTTGACTCGGTGGCTATCCTAAACTACGACTGCAAGCAACTCTTTTGAGGTGGCGCACACGAGTCCACATGTTCACCATATCAATACACCACTATGGATCCGCTCCCGTCTCCCTACGAGAAGGCCATCCATAGCACTCACGCTTATCTTGCGAGTTTTAGGGTATCCACTTTCACTTGTCTATGAACTATGCAAGGGGTCCAAGTTTCCATATCCGAGGAATCCGGCTATTCGAATAGATAATGATAACCCTGCAGGGGTGTACTTCTTCACACACGCTCTCGCCACTTATAGCCATGTACACGTCATGTACCTCGGCAACCTTCAAGCGGAAGCCAGGCGAGGGAGTCAGCCACGACCTGACTAACCAACAAGTCTCTCGTCCAGGTTTATCGCCTATTCGGGTTCCGTCCGCAAGGAGATCCGGCCGGGGTGTCGCTCACGGCCTCAAACGATGTGTACAGGGTTCCCAAGCCCACCATCCGGGTGCCACTTGGTACACCGGGCCACTATGCCTAGTCTGTCCCAAGCCCACCTGTACCGGGTGCCACTTGGTAGACTACTAACACTACCTACAAACACCAGAAACTAATTGCAACTCCTGGACAGAGATCGAGTTGATTAATAAGTCAAGAGAGCTTGGAGCGCCCGGAGCCCAATGTGTGGTAGTAACTGTTCATGGATCACAAACACAGAACTCATTTCCTGAGGACGGCTGCAATGAGACAACCCACCATGTACTCCTACATGGCCTCTCACCGCTACCTTTACCAAATCGTGTTCACACACTTAGCTCTCAACGGTAGGACATGTTCACCACATTCCAATTCATCCCCGATGAATCAGACCTGACTCAACTCTAAGCAGTAGCAGGCATGACAACAACATGAATGAGTAGGCACATCAGGGCTCAAACAACTCCTACTCATGCTAGTGGGTTTCATCTATTTACTGTGGCAATGACAGGTCATGTAGAGGAAAGGGGTTCAGCTATCGCAGCATGTAACAGTTGAAACGGCGTTGTCCTTAATGCAGTAAAAGAGAGCAGGAGAGAGAGAGTGGGATTGTATCGGAATGAACAAGGGGGTTTTGCTTGCCTGGCACTTCTGAAGATAGTATAGCTCTTCATCGGTGTCATCGATCTCATCGTTGAAACCACGTCTACTCAGAGGGGACAAACACCGGCAACTGATAAAGAACACAATAAACACATGGCAATATGCAACAATATGATGCATGCTATGACATGGCAATATGAATGTGTTTTGGGCTAATGCAATAGAAAGTCATTTTAATTGAAGTGGAATTCAAAACTATATCCAATTCCAACTCCAAACCTATTATGAAATTTGCCCTAATCATGTTTCATCCTAAACAGTGAGGTTAACTTGCTCAAACATGCATGAAAATGGTACAGATGGATTCCTTGAATTTTTCTGATCATTTTACATATATAATTTATTTTATTTGGAGTTACGGTTGAATTTCTATGATTTTTAGAAGTTTTGGGCATTTTCTGGAATTTCCTGATGTAAATTAAACCCAGAAAATAGTTTATTGCGTCAGCACTACGTCACTATGACGTCAGCGGTCAACGGGCGCGGTCCAGGTCAACCCTGACCAGTGGGACCCACTAGTAAGTGGTTAGTTAACTAACTAAATTTAGTTAGTGATAAACTAATACTAATCCTATTTTAGTTAGTGGCCTGGGGCCCACATGTCAGTGACTCAGGAGAAAGTCAAACAGGGTCGACCTAGGTCAAACTCGCCGGAGTTGACCCGACGCTCGTCGCTGGCAAGGCCAGAGACGGCGGAGGGGCTCGGAATTCCTCCTCCGGCGACCAAATGGCCAGCGGAGGGCATCTACGCGGAGCTGGGACTCGCCCGCATCTAGTGGTGCAGACGGAAGGAGCTGGGGCAGCGCGTAACCGCGGCGGTGATGAGCCGGGCGGCGGCCGGAGTTCGGCTGTGCACGGGAAAGCGGCTGCAGCGAGCAAACACGCAAACTAAAGGGCGGACAAGGCACTACGCGATGCAGCAGTGTCGTTTGGCCCGTTGGCGCGACCAAATGGGCATCGGAGCGGCGCCGGCGACGAGCCCGAGCGGCATTGAGCTCGGTCAGTAGGGAGTCGGCAAATTGAGCTTGAAATAATGGCGGGGAGGAGGGGGATTCGGAGCAGGAGCTCACTGGGGTCACGTAGAGCAGCTCGGTGGGCTCGGGGACGGTCCGGAGCCGACGAATTTGACGGAGATGGCCGGCGGTCCCGAGGTTGAAGAAGGCATCGATGGCGGCGCTTCGAGGCGTCCGACATCGCGTGAGTCGATGGAGAGGATGAGGTGGATGAGGTAGAGCTCGGGGCCGCGTCGGAGAGGTGAGGGGAGCACGGTGGCTGCGGTGGTGCTTATCGGTGGCGACGGTCTCCGCTCGGGTGGCTGCGGTGCGAGCGCTGGGGAGGAAGCAGAGAGGGGGAGGGAGATGCAGGCGGTGCCGTGGCGCTGCAGAGGGAGTCCAGGGCGATGAGGGGGCAGCCAGGCAGGCATGGTGGTGGCGTGGCGAGCTCGGCGGCGTCGCGGTGTCCCTCCTCTACCTACTGGAAGAGGTAGGCGATGACTGGCAGCGGCGCTGGGCTGGGCCGGCCACTTGGGCTCCAGGTGGGCTGCACAGGTAAGGTTTCCTCTCTCTCTTTTCCGTTTCTGTTTTCTATTTATTCTGTTTTGTTTTGATTTAGTAAAGTACTAAACCATTTTATGAAATGCTGAAAATATTTATGGGCACCTCTGAAATTAATTCCAACAGCCCAAAAGTACTTCCAAGATTATTTGGACATTTAAAAATATTTATAGCATTTAAATGTCCAAATGCAAATACTTTAAGATTTAACTCAAAGATCCAAAGTGTCCTAGAAAAGTGAGCACCATTTTTGGCAGAGGTTATGGACCAAGGCAAAGATGA
The DNA here is from genome assembly GCA_034509565.1 of Triticum monococcum. Lineage (NCBI taxonomy): Eukaryota > Viridiplantae > Streptophyta > Magnoliopsida > Poales > Poaceae > Triticum > Triticum monococcum. Next base: position 140,889,270 of record CM067841.1, on the reverse strand, counting down.
TGAACATTTTAGAAGGGCATTTCAGGATCATTGAAAAGATTTTTATTTTGATCCTAATTGCATTCCATTTACTGCTAGGGCTTGTCATCCCCATTTCAAATTTCAAACAAATATAGACATGATGCATGGATGCTTATGAAACTAAGTGCAATCAAACTCTAGGGCTGTGACAGTGTTTGGAACCATGGCCAAGTTAGTGTGGGCGATAGGGGGGGTCCTTCCCACACGCCAAAGAAAACCGTCAGGGATAGGCCCTCCTGGCACACAGGCTGGGGCAAAATGAGCTCGTGTGCGATCTGGCGAGGCATCGAAACCCAATCGTTTCTGTTCGTATGTACATCCCACACGGCGAATCCCAGAAAAACATTTCTGTTTGTATGTATATTGCACATAGTTTTTTGTGTGGAAACGTTTGTCCAAGGTGGCTTAACGCAAACAGTTCTCTGCCAGAAGCCATGTGTGACTGTTAGTTGATCGAACACGCCTACTTTTTAGAAACCATGTGGGTTGTTTGAGTTCATCGCCCACGGTGTTGTCTGAGTAACCGTCTATAATAGAAAACCCGAATAAGTAGGGCAATTAGCCTATTATTGATAATCCATGTACTAATCAAATTGATATTTCTTATAAAACACACCAGATATTTCATATCTGTATAACAGCAACCAGGATTTCTTAATCGAATTACATCAGATAGCTTCGGCACTCAGTTATGCCATTACACAACAGCACCAGTTTCACATGCAACATTGAAAACCATTGGAAAGTAGCATCATAAACGGTAAATAGACAGATGAATCTCATCTAGGAAACTACAGAAGCAGAAAGCAAATATTGAGCGTTCAGTGATGTTGAATGTCCTTGCAACTTTAGGCTAGTGACTATGGATAATTGCCGGTCCAACCTTCGTCCTCTTCAGGAAGATTTCAATACTGTACCTTGGGTGTTGAATGAATACCTTGCTCGCCCCTTGACCATGCAGGTGGTTTGGGAGGTAATCATTAGTGAACTGCTTTGTAAAGTACTAAAAACAAAGATATGCATAAGATCGCTGTTATAAATTTTGAAATGGCGCAAGGGGTAAAAACAAGGTAAAAGAGTTAGTATCATCCTATAGTTGACTGGTGTCTTCTTCATTGTGCAAACAAAGATCTTGCTGTTATTAATCACAAGTTTCTTCATGCTAACAATCTTTCTGAGTTTCTTGACTTGACTGATATTCCTGGACATCTCATTTCCCCATATGAAAAATGGGTCAAACAGTGGGTCTAAGTCTCTGATAGCAGGACCTACATGTGCAAGACCAAATTGTAAGAAACCTAAATATTAGAAAGAATCCTGCAACTGCACAATAATGTGCTATTAGCGAAAGGACCATGCATGAGCAACCCTCGATGGTAAACCATAGTGTCTCCCATTGTTTCCCTGTAACACACATAAGGAAGATCTTGATCAGGTTAACTGATAGTTTCCATACTATCAGTAGAACATGTATTGAGTATAGCCAAATTGAATTTATTTCACATGCATAACAATACAAAATTGTGCCCACAACGAATGAAAATCAAATTGTAAAATTCAACGAAACAGTTAAATGGACAGCAGACCAAATGAACCAAAACAGTTAACTGAGCACGACATTGCATAATAGAAACATGTACTAGAAGATAAGACAGTTAACACAAAGAATGCTAGAGAATAGTACTACGAAATGTAGCAATTGTTGGACCAAAATGTTAACTGGACATTACATTTCAGAGCACCAAACTATTAACAGAACATTACATTTCGGAGGACCAAACTATTAACCGAACATTCAGTTTCATATTAACATTACAGAGGACAAATCACTAGAAGGCACTAGCGGTGGCCTCGAGAAAATAGCACGAACTGTATTTTAAAGAAGACAACCGCGTGGCAGTGTCGACAGTGGCCTCGAAGACGAGGTGCTCCTCCAAGATCTGGCGGTCAGCACGCATGGCAGCCATACTGACCTCGTGCGCGCGTGCGGCCGTGAAGTGCTTCTCCACTACTAGAGGCTACTAAGCTACACATTATATTGCATGCAAAATGGCTGTGGGTGGCGCTTACTTGGAGCAGGGGACAGTGATTTCGGTGGAAGGTGTCGCGCCATCGGTCGAGGCATCGGGGACGGGGAAGGAGGAGGATGGTGTGGGTGGGGTGTGGATTACTTGACCATATCGACGAGGCCGCGCAGCAAGAAGAAGGGTCCGCGACGAGGAGGCTGCACAATAAGAAGAAGTGTTTGAAACGAGTTTTTCAAAGAAAGACCTCGATGAAGCTACTTACATATTGAGCATCAAGATCCATAGAGATAGATCAAGACGCTTGATATATTTTCATGAGTACATACCTTGACAAGATTTTGAAGTAGTTCATAATGGAAAAGTCAAAGAAGGAGTTCTTGCCTGTGTTGCAAGGTGTGAAGTTGAGTAAAGACTCAAAACCCAATCACGGCAGAAAATAGAAAGAGAATGAAAAGTCATTCCCTATGCCTCAGTCATTGGTTCTATAAAGTATGCTATGTTGTGTACTAAACCTGTCCTGTACCTCACCATAAGTTTGGCAAGAGGGTACAATAGTGATCCAGGAGTGAATCACTAGACAACGGTAAAAAATATCCTTAGTGGAATAAGGAAATGTTTCTCGGTTACGAAGGTGACAAAAAGTTCGTCGTAAAGAGTTACATCGATGCAAGCATTGACACCAATCTGGATGACTCTAAATCTCGATCTAGATACATATCGAAAGTGGGAGAAATTATCTAGAGTATCTCCGTGCAAAGCATTGTAGACATATAAAGATTGCAAAATACATACGGCTCTGAATGTGGCAGACCCGTTGCCTAAATTTCTCTCACAAGCAAAACATGATCACACTTTGGGTGTTAATCACATAGTGATGTGAACTAGATTATTGACTCTAGTAAACGCTTTGGTTGTTAGTCACATAGAGATGTGAACTAATCACATAAAGATGTGAAGTATTGGTGTTAAATCACATGACGATGTGAACTAGATGATTGACTCTAGTGCAATTGGGAGACCGAAGTAAATATGCCCTAGAGGCAATAATAAAGTTGTTATTTATATTTCCTTATATCATGATAAATGTTTATTATTCACGCTAGAATTGTATTAACCAGAAACTTAGTAGATGTGTGAATACATAGACAAACAGAGTGTCACTAGTCTGCCTCTACCTGACTAGCTCGTTGAATCAATGATGGTTATGTTTCTTAACCATAGACATGAGTTGTCATTTGATTAACGGGATCACGTCATTAGAGAATGATGTGATTGACTTGACCCATCCGTTAGCTTAGCACGATGATCGTTTAGTTTTTTGCTTTTGCTTTCTCCATAACTATACATGTTCCTATGACTATGAGATCATGCAACTCCCAAATACCGAAGGAACACTTTGTCTGCTACCAAACATCACAACGTAACTGGGTGATTATAAAGGTGCTCTACAGGTGTCTCCGATGGTGTTTGTTGAGTTGACATGGATCGAGATTAGGATTTGTCACTCCGATTGTCGGAGAGGTATCTCTGGGCCCTCTCGGTAATGCACATCACTATAAGCCATGCAAGCAATGTGACTAATGAGTTAGTTACGGGATGTTGCATTATGGAACGAGTAAAGAGACTTGCCAGTAATGGGATAGAAAAAGGTATTGAGATATCGACGATCGAATCTCGGGCAAGTAACATACCGATGACAAAGGGAACAACATACACCGTTATGCGGTTTCCGCTATTGGTTATTGACTGGAGATGAGTCTCGGTCATGTCTACATATTTCTCGAACCCGTAGGGTCCACACGCTTAACGTTCGTTGACGATCTGTATTATGAGTTTATGTGTTTTCATGTACCGAAGGTATTTCGGAGTCCCGGATTTGATCACGGACATGACGAGGAGACTCGAAATGGTCGAGACATAAAGATCGATATATTGGAGGCCTATATTTGGACAGCGGAATGATTCCGAGTGGTTCGGGCATTTTTCTGGAGTACCGGGAGGTTACAGGACCCCCCCCCCCGGAGTATAAGGGCCTTTTTGGGCCTTAGTGGAATAGAGGAGAGGGAAGGGAAAAGAGGGAGGCGCGCCCCCAAGCCCAATCTGAATTGGGAGGGGGGTCGGCCCCCCTTTCCTTCCTCCCTCTCTCCTCCTTCCTCCCTCTCCTACTCCTACTTGGAAGGGCTCCTACTTCCACTAGGAAAGGGGCGAATCTAACTCTTAGAGGGAGAAGGACTCCCCCAGGGCGCGCCATAGAGAGGGCCATCCCACCCCCTCCTCCACTCCTTTATATACGGGGGAGGGGGGCACCCCATGGACACACAAGTTGATCAGTTGGTCTTTTAGCCTTGTGCGGATGCCCCCCTCCACCATAATCCACCTCGGTTATATCGTAGCGGTGCTTAGGCGAAGCCCTGTTCTGGTAGCATCATCATCACCATCATCACGCCATCATGCTGACGAAACTCTCCCTCGAAGCTCTACTGCATCGTGAGTTCGCGGGACTTCACCGAGCTGAACGTGTGTAGAACGCGGAGGTGTCGTACGTTTGGTACTAGGGATCGGTCGATCGTGAAGACGTACGACTACATCAACCGCGTTGTCATAACGCTTCTGCTTACGGTCTACGAGGGTACGTGGATGATACTCTTCCCTCCCGTTGCTATGCATCACCATGATCTTGCGTGTGCGTAGTAATTTTTTTTTGAAATTACTGCGTTCCCCAACAGTAGTATCAGAGCCAGGTTTATGCGTAGATGTTATATGCACGAGTAAAGCACAAAGGAGTTGTAGGCATAGGTATATACATATTGCTTGCTGTCACTAGTTGATTCTTGATTCAGCAGCATTGTTGGATGAAGCGGCCCAAACCGACATTACGCGTACGCTTACGCGAGACTGGTTCTACCGATGTGCTTCGCACACAGGTGGCTAGTGGGTGTCTATTTCTCCAGCTTTAGTTGAATCAGTTTCAATGAACAAGGTTCTTTTTGAACATCAAAAAGCAATCACTATACTACGTTGTGGTTTTTGATGCGTAGGTAAGAAAAGTTCTTGCTCAGCACGTAGCAGCCACGTAAAACTTGCAACAACAAAGTAGAGGACGTCTAAGTTGTTTTTGCAGGGCATGTTGTGATCTGATATTGTCAAGACATGATGAGATATAAATTGTTGTATGAGATGATCATGTTTTGTTGAAGTTATCAGCAACTGGCAAAAGCCTTATGGTTGTCTCTTTATTGCATAAGATTCAAGCGCCAAATAATTGCTTTACTTTATCGCTATGCGATAGCAATAGTTGGCGAGACGACCATGTGACAACACATTGATAGAGATCAAGATGATGGAGATCATGGTGTCATTGCTGATGATGATAGAGATCATGATGGTACTTTGGAGGTGGAGATCAAAGGCGCAAGATGATCATGGCCATATCATGTCACATATTTTGATTGCATATGATGTTTATCCTTTATGTACATTATTTTGCTTAGTTTGGCGGTAGCATTATAAGATGATCTCTCAGTAAATATCAAGGTATAAGTGTTCTCCCTGAGTATGCACCATTGCGACAGTTCGTCGTGCCGAGACACTACGTGATGATCGGGTGTGATAAGCTCTACGTTCACATACAACAGGTGCAAGCCAGTTTTGCACACGCGGAATACTCGGGTTAAACTTGACGAGCCTAGCATATGCATATATGGCCTTGGAACACTGGAGACCAAAAGGTCGAGTGTAAATCATATAGTAGATATGATCAACAGTGATGTTCACCATTGAAAACTACTCCATCTCATGTGATGATCAGACATGGTTTAGTTGATTTGGATCACGTGATCATTTAGATGACTAGAGGGATGTCTGTCTAAGTGGGAGTTCTTAAGTAATATGATTAATTGAACTTTAATTTATCATGGACTTAGTCCTGATAGTATTTGCATAACTATGTTGTAGATCAATAGCTCGCGATGGAGCTCCCTGTTTATTTTTAAGATATTCAAAGAGTTGAAACTAGTATTTCAGACTCATGCCCGTGTCAAGAGGTATGAGACCTCTGACAGTTCTTTGCTTACAAGATGGAGGAGAATAGCTCAACGAGTGAGCATGTGCTCAGAATGTCTGAGTACTACAATCACTTGAATCAAGTGGGAGTTTATCTTCTAGATAAGATAGTGATTGGCAGAGTTCTCTAGTCACTATCACCAAGTTACTAGAACTTCGTGATGAACTATAATATGCAAGGGATAACGGAAATGATTCCCAAGCACTTCGTGATGCTGAAATCGATGAAGGTAGAAATCAAGAAAAGCATCAAGTGTTGATGGTTGACAAGACCACTAGTTCAAGAAAAAGGGCAAAAGGAAGAAGGGTATCTTCAAGAAGAACGTCAAGCAAGTTACTGCTCAAGTGAAGAAGCCCAAGTCTAGACCTAAGCCTGAGACTAAGCGCTTCTACTGCAAAGGGACTGGTCACTGGAAGCAGTACTGCCCCAAGTATTTGGCGGATAAGAAGGATGGCAAAGTGAACAAAGGTATATTTGATATACATGTTATTGATGTGTACTTTACTAGTGTTTATAGAAACCCCTCAGTATTTTATACTAGTTCAGTTGCTGAGATTAGTAACTCGAAATGGGAGTTGCAGAATGAACAGAGACTAGTTAAGGGTGAAGTGACGATGTGTGTTGGAAGTTGTTCCAAGATTGATATGATCATCATTGCACACTCCCTATACTTTCGGGATTAGTGTTGAACCTAAATAAATGTTATTTGGTGTTTGCGTTAAGCATGAATATGATTTGATCATGTTTATTATAATACAGTTATTCATTTAAAGTCAGAGAATAATTGTTGTTCTGTTTACATGAATAAAACCTTCTGAGGTCATACACCCAAGGTGAATGGTTTATTGAATCTCGATCGTAGTAATACACATATTCATAATATTGAAGCCAAAATATGCAAAGTTAAAAATGATAGTGCAACTTATATGTGGCACTGCCGTTTAGGTCATATTGGTGTAAAGCGCATGAATAAACTCCATGTTGATGGGCTTTTGGAATCACTTGATTATGAATCATTTGATGCTTGCGAACCATGCCTCGTGGGCAAGATGACTAAAGCTCCATTCTCCAGAAGAATGGAGCAAGCAACTGACTTATTGGAAATAATACATATTGATGTATGCAATCCGATGAGTGTTGAGGATCGCGGCGGGTATCATTATTTTCTGATATTCACAGATGATTTGAGCAGATATGGGTATATCTACTTGATGAAAGATAAGTCTGAAACGTTTGAAAAGTGCAAAGAATTTCAGAGTGAAGTGGAAAATCATCGTAACAAGAAAATAAAGTTTCTGCGTTCTGATCGTGGAGGAGAATATTTGAGTTACGAGTTTGGTCTTTAGTTGAAACAATGCGGAATAGTTACGCAACTCACGCCACGTGGAACACCACAGCGTAATGGTGTGTCCGAACGTCATAACCATACTTTATTAGATATGGTGCAATCTATGATGTCTCTTACCAATTTATCACTATCGTTTTGGGGTTATGCATTAGAGACAGCTGCATTCACGTTAAATAGGGCACCATCTAAATCCGTTGAGACGACACCATATGAACTGTGGTTTAGCAAGAAATCTAAGCTTTCGTTTCTTAAATTTTTGGGCTATGATGCTTATGTGAAAAAGTTTCAACCTGATAAGCTCGAACGCAAATCGGAAAAATGCGTCTTCATAGGATACCCAAAGGAAACTGTTGGGTACACCTTCCATCACAGATCTGAAGGCAAGATATTCGTTGCTAAGAATAGATCCTTTCTAGAGAAGAAGTTTCTCTCAAAAGAAGTGATTGGGAGGAATGTAAAACTTGATGAGGTAATTGTATCTTCTCCCGAATTGGAAAGTAGTTCATCGCAGAAATCAGTTCTAGTGATTCCTACACCAATTAGTGAGGAAGTTAATGATTATGATCATGAAACTTTAGATCAAGTTACTACCAAACCTCGTAGGTAAACCAGAATACGTCCCGCACCAGAGTGGTATGGTAATCATGTTCTGGAGGTCACGTTACTTGACCATGACGAACCTACAAACTATGAGGAAGAGATGATGAGCCCAGACTCCGTGAAATGGCTTGAAGCCATGAATCTGAGAGGAGATCCATGTATTAGAACAAAGTATGGACTTTGATTGACTTGCCCATTGATCGGTGAGCCATTAAGAATAAATGGATTTTCAAGAGGAAGACGGACACTCATAGTAGTGTTACTATCTACAAAGCTCGAATTGTCGCAAAAGGTTTTCGACAAGTTCAAGATGTTGACTACGATGAGATTTTCTCACTCGTAGCGATGCTTAAGTCTGTCCGAATCATGTTAGCAATTCCCACATTTTATAAAATCTGGCAAATGGATGTCAAAATTGCATTCCTTAATGGGTTTATTAAAGAAGAGTTGTATATGATGCCACAAGAAGGTTTTGTCAATCCTAAAGGTGCTAACAAAGTGTGCAAGCTCTAGCGATCCATCTATGGACTGGTGCAAGCATCTCGGAGTTGGAATATATACTTTGATAAAGTGATCATAGCATATGGTTTTATACAGACTTGCGGTGAAGCCTGTATTTACAAGAAAGTGAGTGGGAGCACCACAACATTTCTATTAAGTATATGTGAATGACATATTGTTGATCATAAATAATGTAGAATTTTCTGGAAAGCATAAAGGACTGTTTGAAAAGAGTTTTTCAAAGAAAGACCTTGATGAAGCTACTTACATATTGAGCATCAAGATCGATATAGATAGATTAAGACGCTTGATATATTTTCAATGAGTACATACCTTGAGAAGATTTTGAAGTAGTTCAAAATGGAAAAGTCAAAGAAGGAGTTCTTGCCTGTGTTGCAAGGTGTGAAGTTGAGTAAAGACTCAAAACCCGACCTTGGCAGAAAATAGAAAGAGAATGAAAAGTCATTCCCTATGCCTCAGTCATAGGTTCTATAAAGTATGCTATGCTGTGTACCAGACCTATTGTGTACCTCACCATAAGTTTGGCAAGAGGGTACAATAGTGATCCAGGAGTGAATCACTCGACAACGGTAAAAAAATATCCTTAGTGGAATAAGGAAATGTTTCTCGGTTATGGAGGTGACCGAAAGTTCGTCGTAAAGAGTTACGTCGATGCCAGCTTTGACACGGATCTAGATGACTCTAAGTCTTGATCTAGATACATATCGAAAGTGGGAGCAATTAGCTAGGGTAGCTCCGTGCAAAGCATTGTAGACATAGAAAATTTGCAAAATACATACGACTCTGAATGTGGCAGACCCGTTGACTAAATTTCTCTCACAAGAAAAACATGATCACACTTTGGGTGTTAATCACATAGAGATGTGAACTAGATTATTGACTCTAGTAAACCCTTTGGGTGTTAGTCAAATAAAGATGTGAACTATTGGTGTTAAATCACATGACGATGTGAACTAGATAATTGAATCTAGTGCAAGTGGGAGACTGAAGGAAATATGCCCTAGAGGCAATAATAAAGTTGTTATTTGTATTTCCTTATATCATGATAAATGTGTATTATTCATGCTAGAATTGTATTAACCGGAAACTTAGTAGATGTGTGAATACATAGACAAACAGAGTGTCACTAGTCTGCCTCTATTTGACTAGCTCGTAGAATCAATGATGGTTATGTTTCCTAACCATAGGCATGAGTTGTCATTTGATTAACGGGGTCACATCATTATAGAATAATGTTATTGACTTGACTCATTCGTTAGCTTAGCACGATGATCATTTAGTTTGTTGCTTTGCCTTTCTCCATAACTATGCATGCTCCTATGACTATGAGATCATGCAACTACCGAATGCTGGAGGAAAACTTTGTGTGCTACCAAACGTCACAACGTAACTGGGTGATTATAAAGGTGCTCTACAGGTGTCTCCGATGGTGTTTGTTGATTTGGCATGGATCGAGATTAGGATTTGTCACTCCGATTGTCAGAGAGGTATCTCTGGGCCCTCTCTGTAATGCACATCAGTATAAGCCTTGCAAGCCATGTGACTAATGATTTAGTTACGGGATGTTGCTTTGCGAAACGAGTAAAGAGACTTGCCGGTAACAAGATTGAACAAGTTATTGAGATACCGACGATCGAATCTCGGGCAAGTAACGTACCGATGACAAAGGGAACAACGTATACCGTTATGCGGTTTGACCGATAAAGATCCTCATAAAATATGTAGGAACCAATATGAGCATCTAGGTTCCGCTATTGGTTATTGACCAGAGGTGAGTCTCGATCATGTCTACATAGTTCTCGAACCCGTAGGGTCCGCACGCTTAATGTTCGGTGACGATCGGTATTACAAGTTTATGTGTTTTGATGTACTGAAGGTAGTTCGGGGTCCTAATATGGCCTAGAGGCAATAATAAAGTTATTATTTATTTCCTTATATCATGATAAATGTTTATTATTCATGCTAGAATTGTATTAACCGGAAACATAATACATGTATGAATACATAGACCAACAGAGTGTCACTAGTATGCCTCTACTAGACTAGCTCGTTAATCAAAGATGGTTATGTTTCCTAACCATGAACAAAGAGTTGTTATTTGATTAACGAGGTCACATCATTAGTAGAATGATCTGATTGACATGACCCATCCCATTAGCTTAGCACCCGATCGTTTAGTATGTTGCTATTGCTTTCTTCATGACTTATACATGTTCCTGTAACTATGAGATTATGCAACTCCCGTTTACCGGAGGAACACTTTGGGTGCTACCAAACGTCACAACGTAACTGGGTGATTATAAAGGAGTACTACAGGTGTCTCCAATGGTAGATGTTGGGTTGGCGTATTTCGAGATTAGGATTTGTCACTCTGATTGTCGAAGAGGTATCTCTGGGCCCTCTCGGTAATACACATCACATAAGCCTTGCAAGCATAATAACTAAGATGTTAGTTATGAGAGGATGTATTACGGAACGAGTAAAGAGACTTGCCAGTAACGAGATTGAACTAGGTATTGGATACCGACGATCGAATCTCGGGCAAGTAACATACCGATGACAAAGGGAACAACGTATGTTGTTATGCGGTCTGACTGATAAAGATCTTCGTAGAATATGTAGGAGCCAATACGGGCATCCAGGTCCCGCTATTGGTTATTGACCGGAGATGTGTCTCGGTCATGTCTACATTGTTCTCGAACCGTAGGGTCCGCACGCTTAACGTTACGATGACAGTTATTATGAGTTTATGCATTTTGATGTACCGAAGGTTGTTCGGAGTCCCGGATGAGATCACGGACATGACGAGGAGTCTCGAAAAGGTCGAGACGTAAAGATTGATATATTGGAAGCCTATGTTTGGGCACCGGAAGCGTTCCGGGTGAAATCGGGATTTTTCCGTATTACCGGGAGGGTTACCGGAACCCCCCCGGGAGGTAAATGGGCCTATTGGGCCTTAGTGGAAAAGAGAGAAGAGGCAGCCCACACCTGGCCGGCGCCCCCCTCCCCTTTCCCAAGTCCTAATAGGACTAGGAAAGGTGGGCCGGCCCCCTCTTTCTCCTTCCCCCCCAAGAATCCTAGTTGGAATAGGATTGGAGGGGAGGAGTCCTACTCCCGGTGGGAGTAGGACTCCCCCCTGCGCCTCCCTCCTAGCCGGCCGAACCCCCTGCCCCTGGCCTTTATATACGGGGGCAGGGGGCACCCCAAGACACACAAGTTAATCGTTCCTTAGCCGTGTGCGGTGCCCCCTGCCACCAAATTCCACCTCGATCATACCGTTACAGTGCTTAGGCGAAGCCCTGCGTCGGTAGTACATCAAGATCGTCACCACGCCGTCGTGCTGACGGAACTCTTCCTCGACGCTTTGCTGGATCGAAGCCCGAGGAACGTCATCGAGCTGAACGTGTGCTAAGAACTCGGAGGTGCCGGAGTAACGGTGCTTGGATCGGTCGGATCGGGAAGAAGACGTACGACTACTTCCTCTACGTTGTGTGATCGCTTCCGCAGTCGGTCTGCGTTGGTACGTAGACAACACTCTCCCCTCTCGTTGCTGTGCATCACCATGATCTTGCGTGTGCGTAGGAAATTTTTTGAAATTACTGCGTTCCCCAACAGTGGTATCAGAGCCTAGGTTTTTATGGTTTGATGTTATTTGCACGAGTAGAACACAAGTGAGTTGTGGGCGATACAAGTCATACTGCCTACCAGCATGTCATACTTTGGTTCGGCGGTATTGTTGGACGAGACGATCCGGACCAACCTTACGCGTACTCTTACGCGAGACCGGTTCCCTCGACGTGCTATGCACACAGATGGCTTGCGGAAGACTGTCTCTCCAACTTTAGTTGAACCAAGTGTGACTACGCCCGGTCCTTGAGAAGGTTAAAACGGAGTCTATTTGACGAACTATCGTTGTGGTTTTGATGCGTAGGTGAGATGAGTTCTTACTTAAGCCCGTAAAACTTGCAACAACAAAGTAGAGGACGTCTAACTTGTTTTTGCAGGGCATGTTGTGATGTGATATGGTCAAGGCATGATGCTGATTTTATTGTATGAAATGATCATGTTTTGTAACCGAGTTATCGGCAACTGGCAGGAGCCATATGGTTGTCGCTTTATTGTATGCAATGCAATCGCGATGTAATGCTTTACTTTATTACTAAGCGGTAGTGATAGTCGTGGAAGCATAAGATTGGCGAGACGACAACGATGCTACGATGGAGATCAAGGTGTCGCGCCGGTGACGATGATGATCATGACGATGCTTCGGAGATGGAGATCACAAAGCACAAGATGATGATGGCCATATCATATCACTTATATTGATTGCATGTGATGTTTATCCTTTTATGCATCTTATCTTGCTTTGATTGACGGTAGCATTATAAGATGATCTCTCACTAAATTATCAAGAAGTGTTCTCCCTGAGTATGCACCGTTGCAAAAGTTCTTCGTGCTGAGACACCACGTGATGATCGGGTGTGATAGGCTCTACGTTCAAATACAACGGGTGCAAAACAGTTGCACACGCGGAATACTCAGGTTATACTTGACGAGCCAAGCATATACAGATATGGCCTCGGAACACGGAGACCGAAAGGTCGAGCGTGAATCATATAGTAGATATGATCAACATATTGATGTTCACCATTGAAAACTACTCCATCTCACGTGATGATCGGTTATGGTTTAGTTGATTTGGGTCACGTAATCACTTAGAGGATTAGAGGGATGTCTATCTAAGTGGGAGTTCTTAAGTAAATTAACTGAACTTAAAAATTATCATGAACTTAGTACCTGATAGTATCTTGCTTGTTTATGTTGATTTTAGATAGATGGCTCGTGCTGTTGTTCTGTTGAATTTTAATGCGTTCCTTGAGAAAGCTAAGTTGAAAGATGATGGTAGCAATTACACGGATTGGGTCCATAACCTGAGGATTATCCTCATTGCTGCACAGAAGAATTACGTCCTGGAAGCACCGCTGAGTGCCAGGCCTGCTGCAAGAGCAACACCAGAAGTTATGAACGTCTGGCAGAGCAAAGCTGATGACTACTCAATAGTTCAGTGTGCCATGCTTTACGGCTTAGAACTGGGACTTCAACGACGTTTTGAACGTCATGGAGCATATGAGATGTTCCAGGAGTTGAAGTTAATATTTCAAGCAAATGCCCGGATTGAGAGATATGAAGTCTCCAATAAGTTCTATAGCTGCAAAATGGAGGAGAACAGTTCTGTCAGTGAGCATATACTCAAAATGTCTGGGTATAATAATCACTTGATTCAATTGGGAGTTACACTTCCGGATGATTGCGTCATTGACAGAATTCTCCAATCACTGCCACCAAGCTACAAGAGCTTTGTGATGAACTATAATATGCAAGGGATGAACAAGACTATTCCCGAGCTCTTCGCTATGCTGAAAGCTGCGGAGGTAGAAATCAAGAAGGATCATCAAGTGTTGATGGTTAACAAAACCACTAGTTTCAAGAAAAAGGGCAAAGGGAAGAAGAAAGGGAACTTCAAGAAGAACGGCAAGCAAGTTGCTGCTCAAGAGAAGAAACCCAAGTATGGAGCTAAGCCTGAAACTGAGTGCTTCTACTGCAAGCAGACTGGTCACTGGAAGCGGAACTGCCCCAAGTATTTGGCGGATAAGAAGGATGGCAAGGTGAACAAAGGTATATGTGATATACATGTTATTGATGTGTACCTTACTAATGCTCGCAGTAGCACCTGGGTATTTGATACTGGTTCTGTTGCTAATATTTGCAACTCGAAACAGGGACTACAGAATAAGCGGACACTAGCAAAGGACGAGGTGACGATGCGCGTGGGAAACGGTTCCAAAGTCGATGTGATCGCGGTCGGCACGCTACCTCTACATCTACCTTCGGGATTAATATTAGACCTAAATAATTGTTATTTGGTGCCAGCGTTGAGCATGAACATTATATCTGGATCTTGTTTGATGCGAGACGGTTATTCATTTAAATCAGAGAATAATGGTTGTTCTATTTATATGAGTAATATCTTTTATGGTCATGCACCCTTGAAAAGTGGTCTATTCTTATTGAATCTCGATAGTAGTAATACACATATTCATAATGTTGAAGCCAAAAGATGCAGAGTTGATAATGATAGTGCAACTTATTTGTGGCACTGCCGTTTAGGTCATATCGGTGTAAAGCGCATGAAGAAACTCCATGCTGATGGGCTTTTGGAACCACTTGATTATGAATCACTTGGTACTTGCGAACCGTGCCTCATGGGCAAGATGACTAAAACACTGTTCTCCGGTACTATGGAGAGAGCAACAGATTTATTGGAAATCATACATACCGATGTATGTGGTCCGATGAATATTGAGGCTCGTGGCGGATATCGTTATTTTCTCACCTTCACAGATGATTTAAGCAGATATGGGTATATCTACTTAATGAAACATAAGTCTGAAACATTTGAAAAGTTCAAGGAATTTCAGAGTGAAGTTGAAAATCATCGTAACAAAAAAAATAAAGTTTCTACGATCTGATCGTGGAGGAGAATATTTGAGTTACGAGTTTGGTGTACATTTGAAAAATTGTGGAATAGTTTCGCAACTCACGCCACCCGGAACACCACAACGTAATGGTGTGTCCGAACGTCGTAATCGTACTTTACTAGATATGGTGCGATCTATGATGTCTCTTACTGATTTACCGCTATCATTTTGGGGTTTTGCTTTAGAGACGGCCGCATTCACGTTAAATAGGGCACCATCTAAATCCGTTGAGACGACGCCTTATGAACTATGGTTTGGCAAGAAACCAAAGTTGTCGTTTCTTAAAATTTGGGGCTGCGATGCTTATGTGAAAAAGCTTCAACCTGATAAGCTCGAACCCAAATCGGAGAAGTGTGTCTTCATAGGATATCCAAAGGAAACTATTGGATACACCTTCTATCACAGATCCGAAGGCAAGACTTTTGTTGCTAAATTCGGAAACTTTCTTGAGAAGGAGTTTCTCTCGAAAGAAGTGAGTGGGAGGAAAGTAGAACTTGACGAGGTAACTATACCTACTCCGTTATTGGGAAATAGTACATCACAGAAAACTGTTTCTGTGAGACCTACACCAATAAGAGAGGAAGTTAATGATGATGATCATGAAACTTTAGATCAAGATACTACTGTACCTCGTAGATCAACCAGAGTAAGATCCGCACCAGAGTGGTACGGTAATCCTGTTCTGGAAGTCATGCTACTAGATCATGATGAACCTACGAACTATGAAGAAGCGATGGTGAGCCCAGATTCCGCAAAGTGGCTTGAAGCCATGAAATCTGAGATGGGATCCATGTATGAGAACAAAGTTTGGACTTTGGTTGACTTGCCCGATGATCGGCAAGCAATAGAGAATAAATGGATCTTTAAGAAAAAGACTGACGCTGATGGTAATGTTACTGTCTACAAAGCTCGACTTGTCGCAAAAGGTTTTTGACAAGTTCAAGGAGTTGACTACGATGAGACTTTCTCACCCGTAGCGATGCTTAAGTCTGTCAGAATCATGTTAGCAATTGCCGCATTTTATGATTATGAAATTTGGCAAATGGATGTAAAAACTGCATTCCTGAATGGATTTCTGGAAGAAGAGTTGTATATGATGCAACCAGAAGGTTTTGTCGATCCAAAAGGAGCTAACAAAGTGTGCAAACTCCAGCGATCCATTTATGGACTGGTGCAAGCATCTCGGAGTTGGAATAAACGCTTTGATAGTGTGATCAAAGCATTTGGGTTTATACAGACTTTTGGAGAAGCCTGTATTTACAAGAAAGTGAGTGGGAGCTCTGTAGCATTTCTGATATTATATGTGGATGACATATTACTCATTGGAAATGATATAGAATTTCTGGATAGCATAAAGGGATACTTGAATAAAAGTTTTTCGATGAAAGACCTCGGGGAAGCTGCTTACATATTAGGCATAAAGATCTATAGAGATAGATCAAAACGCTTAATTGAACTTTCACAAAGCACATACCTTGACAAGATTTTGAAGAAGTTCAAAATGGATCAAGCAAAGAAAGGGTTCTTGCCTGTATTGCAAGGTGTGAAGTTGAGTCAGACTCAATGCTCGACCACTGCAGAAGATAGAGAGAAAATGAAAGATGTTCCCTATGCTTCAGCCATAGGCTCTATCATGTATGCAATGCTGTGTACCAAACCTGATGTGTGCCTTGCTATAAGTTTAGCAGGGTGGTACCAAAGTAATCCAGGGGTGGATCACTGGACAGCGGTCAAGAACATCCTGAAGTACCTGAAAAGGACTAAGGATATGTTTCTCGTATATGGAGGTGACAAAGAGCTCACCGTAAGAGGTTACGTTGATGCAAGCTTTGACACTGATCCGAACGATTCTAAATCGCAAACCGGATACGTGTTTACTTTAAACGGTGGAGCTGTCAGTTGGTGCAGTTCTAAACAAAGCGTCGTAGCGGGATCTACATGTGAAGCGGAGTACATAGCTGCTTCGGAAGCAGCGAACGAAGGAGTCTGGATGAAGGAGTTCATATCCGATCTAGGTGTCATACCTAGTGCATCGGGTCCAATGAAAATCTTCTGTGACAATACTGGTGCAATTGCCTTGGCAAAGGAATCCAGATTTCACAAAAGAACCAAACACATCAAGAGACGCTTCAACTCCATCCGGGATTTAGTCCAGGTGGGAGACATAGAGATTTGCAAGATACATACGGATCTGAATGTTGCAGACCCGTTGACTAAGCCTCTTCCACGAGCAAAACATGATCAGCACCAAGGCTCCATGGGTGTTAGAATCATTACTGTGTAATCTAGATTATTGACTCTAGTGCAAGTGGGAGACTGAAGGAAATATGCCCTAGAGGCAATAATAAAGTTATTATTTATTTCCTTATATCATGATAAATGTTTATTATTCATGCTAGAATTGTATTAACCGGAAACATAATACATGTATGAATACATAGACCAACAGAGTGTCACTAGTATGCCTCTACTAGACTAGCTCGTTAATCAAAGATGGTTATGTTTCCTAACCATGAACAAAGAGTTGTTATTTGATTAACGAGGTCACATCATTAGTTGAATGATCTGATTGACATGACCCATTTCATTAGCTTAGCACCCGATCGTTTAGTATGTTGCTATTGCTTTTTTCATGACTTATACATGTTCCTGTAACTATGAGATTATGCAACTCCCGTTTACCGGAGGAACACTTTGGTGCTACCAAACGTCACAACGTAACTGGGTGATTATAAAGGAGTACTACAGGTGTCTCCAATGGTAGATGTTGGGTTGGCGTATTTCGAGATTAGGATTTGTCACTCTGATTGTCGGAGAGGTATCTCTGGGCCCTCTCGGTAATACACATCACATAAGCCTTGCAAGCATAATAACTAAGATGTTAGTTATGAGAGGATGTATTACGGAACGAGTAAAGAGACTTGCCAGTAACGAGATTGAACTAGGTATTGGATACCGACGATCAAATCTCGGGCAAGTAACATACCGATGACAAAGGGAACAACGTATGTTGTTATGTGGTCTGACCGATAAAGATCTTCGTAGAATATGTAGGAGCCAATATGGGCATCCAGGTCCCGCTATTGGTTATTGACCGGAGACGTGTCTCGGTCATGTCTACATTGTTCTCGAACCGTAGGGTCCGCACGCTTAACGTTACGATGACAGTTATTATGAGTTTATGCATTTTGATGTACCGAAGGTTGTTCGGAGTCCCGGATGAGATCACGGACATGACGAGGAGTCTCGAAAAGGTCGAGACGTAAAGATTGATATGTTGGAAGCCTATGTTTGGGCACCGGAAGCGTTCCGGGTGAAATCGGGATTTTTCCGGATTACCGGGAGGGTTACCGGAACCCCCCCGGGAGGTAAATGGGCCTATTGGGCCTTAGTGGAAAAGAGAGAAGAGGCAGCCCACACCTGGCCGGCGCCCCCCCCCCTTTCCCAAGTCCTAATAGGACTAGGAAAGGTGGGCCGGCCCCCTCTTTCTCCTTCCCCCCCAAGAATCCTAGTTGGAATAGGATTGGAGGGGAGGAGTCCTACTCCCGGTGGGAGTAGGACTCCCCCCTGCGCCTCCCTCCTAGCCGGCCGAACCCCCTGCCCCTGGCCTTTATATACGGGGGCAGGGGGCACCCCAAGACACACAAGTTAATCGTTCCTTAGCCGTGTGCGGTGCCCCCTGCCACCAAATTCCACCTCGATCATACCGTTACAGTGCTTAGGCGAAGCCCTGCGTCGGTAGTACATCAAGATCGTCACCATGCCGTCGTGCTGACGGAACTCTTCCTCGACGCTTTGCTGGATCGGAGCCCAAGGAACGTCATCGAGCTGAACGTGTGCTAAGAACACGGAGGTGCCGGAGTAACGGTGCTTGGATCGGTCGGATCGGGAAGAAGACGTACGACTACTTCCTCTATGTTGTGTGATCGCTTCCGCAGTCGGTCTGCGTTGGTACGTAGACAACACTCTCCCCTCTCATTGCTGTGCATCACCATGATCTTGCGTGTGGGTAGGAAAATTTTTGAAATTACTGCGTTCCCCAACACCTCTCTCCTCCTTCCTTCCTCTCCTACTCCTACTTGGGAGGGTTCCTACTTCTACTAGGAAAGGGGGGAATCCTACTCCCGGAGGGAGTAGGACTCCCCTAGGGCGCGCCATAGAAAGTGCCGGCCCTGCCCCTCCTCCACTCCTTTATATACGGGGGAGGGGCACCCCATGGACACACAAGTTGATCAGTTGACCTTTTAGCTGTGTGCGGTGCCCCCTCCACCATAATCCACCTCGGTTATATCGTCGCGGTGCTTAGGCAAAGCCCTGTTCCGGTAGCATTATCATCACCGTTATCACGCCATCGTGCTGAAGAAACTCTCCCTCGAAGCTCTACTGGATCGTGAGTTTGCGAGACGTCACCGAGCTGAACGTGTGCAGATCGCAGAGGTGCCGTACGTTCGGTACTAGGGATCGGTCGATCTTGAATACGTACGACTACATCAACCGCGTTGTCATAACGCTTCCGCTTATGGTCTACGAGGGTATGTGGACGATTCTCTTCCCTCTCGTTGATATGCATCACCATGATCTTACGTGTGCATAGGAAATTTTTTAAATTTCTGCATTCCCCAACAAGAACATTTATGTACAGTGAACATGCAACTACATGAGTATCATGTTTAAATTTGTAATTATTTCAGGTTCGTTTGGCATTTTTATGCATAATTGAGTTTCTAGGCATTTAATGTGCGTAATTCAAATTTGAACTACAAGCACATGCTCTAGTGCAGCAAAATTTGTTGAAAAATCATGTGTGTGTCTTTGGGTGAATTTATAGGTCCCATGCAAGAAATGGGAATGGAATTCAAACATCTTGGCGTCGTGGCTCGGCTGGGAATATTGAGAAACTTGGTTTTTAAATTCCTGGAAATTCAAAACTCGCCTGGAAATCATGAAACTTGGCATGGTGTCATTTCATGGCACCAACATGCTGTGGTAAAACAATTGGCCACATCTGGACAAGTTTTTCGTATAAGCTTCTTGCAAACCGGAGCTTCTCTCGAGAAGATTCATGGTTCCCGAGGGGGGACGTGCCACCTTTGTGTGCGAAACGATATACGTTGCCTCCCACTTGATTTTTTACAGAGGCAACATAGAAATATATGAGTGCTATGTTAAAATTTGGAATTATTCCGGGTTCGTTTGGAATTTCTTATACATTAATTGAATTTCTGGTCATTTAATGTGCATAATTCAAATTTGAACTACAAGCACATTCTCCAATGCACCATAGTTGGTTGAAAAATCACATGTGTGTCCTAAGGTGAATTTCTAGGTCCCATGCAAGAAATGGAATGAAATTCAAACATCTGGGCGTCATGCCTCGACCGGAAAGATTGAGAAACTTGGTTTTTTAATTCATGTAAATCCAAAACACGCCTGAAAATCATGAAAGTTCACATGATGTCATGACATGGCACCAACATGTAGTGGTAAATTTTTTGGCCGAATTGGGACAAGCTTTGGTACAAGCTTCTTGCAAACCAGAGCTTCTCTCAAGAAGGATCATGGTTCCGAGAGGGAACGTGTAACCTCCGTGTGCGAAACGACATACGTACACTGCCTTTTCCCACCTTATTTTTTTACACAGGCATATTAGACCAAATAGAAGTATCGTGCTAAATTTTGGAATTATTCCGGGTTCGTTTGGCCTTTTTTATACATTAATTGAATTTATGGGCATTTAATGTGATTAATTCAAATTTGAACTACAAGCACATGCTCCAGTGCACCAAAGTTGGTTGGAAAATCACATGTGTGTCCTTGGGTGAATTTCTAGGTCCCATGCAAGAAATGGGAATGAAATTCAAACATCTGGGCGTCGTGGCTCGGCTGGAAAGATTGAGAAACTTGGTTTTTTTAATTCCTGTAAATCCAAAACACGCCTGAAAATCATGAAACTTGGCATGGTGTCATGACATGGCACCAACATGCTGCGGTAATTTTTTTGGCCGAATTGGGACAAGCTTTGGTGTAAGCTTCTTGCAAACGGGAGCTTCCCTCAAGAAGGCTCGTGGTTCTGAGAGGGAACGTGTGACCTCCGTGTGCGAAACGACATACACTACCTTCTACTGCCTTAATTTTTTACACAGGTAGATTAGACCAAATAGAAGTATGATGCTAAATTTTGGAATTATTCCTGGTTCGTTTGGCCTTTTTATACATAAATTGAATTTCTGGGCATTTAATGTGCATAATTCAAATTCGAACTACAAGCACATACTCTAGTGCACCAAAGTTGGTTGAAAAATTACATGTGTGTCCTTGGGTGAATTTCTAGGTCCCATGCGAGAAATGGGAACGGAATTCAAACATATGGGCATCGTGCCTCGGTTGGAAATATTGAGAAACTTGGTTTTTTAATTCCTGTAAATCCAAAACATGCCTGAAAATCATGACACTTGGCATGGTGTCATGACATGGCACCAACATTTTGTGGTAATTTTTTTGGCCGAATTGGGACAAGCTTTGGTATAGCTTCTTGCAAACCGGAGCTTCTCTCAAAAAGGCTCATGGTTCCAAGAGGGAACGTGTCACCTCCGTGTGTGAAACGACATACACTGCCTTCTCCCGCCTTGATTTTTTATACAAGAAGCTTAGACCAAATAGGAGTTTCGTGCTAAATTTTGGAATTATTCCGGGTTTGTTTGGCCTTTTTATACATTACTTCATTTTCTAGAGATTTAATGCACATAATTCAAATTTGAAGTACAAGTGCATGCTCCAATGCGCGAAAGTTAGTTGGAAAATCATTTATGTGTACTTGGGCGAACTTCTAGGTCCCATGGAAGAAGTGGGAATGGAATTCAAACATCTGGGCGTCTTGGCTCGGCCGGAAACATCGAGAAACTTGATTTTGAAATTCCCGTAAATCGAAAACTCGCATAAAAAACATGAAACTTGGCATGGTGTCATGACATGGCACCAACATGTTGTTGTACTTTTTCTGTCCGATTTGCGAAGGCGCACACATAACAATCAACAAAGTCATTCTGGAACAAGTGTTGTCACATTACAGATCATAAACCCAAGTATTATTGAAACCATGGGTGTTCTACTTACCAATTAACTGCTGCCATGCGTCCCCATTTTTTATTGGCTAGGAGGTGCCGTGCAGGGTAGCTATTAGAGTATGGGAGGTGTGTGATCAGACCCCTGCGCGTGCTCATTGGGAGTAGAGCACTTTGACCTCTATCCACCGCGCACCTCCCTCCCAATGTCTCCATTAATGGCGCCCGAGCCACTGTTTCACGACGTGGCTATGTCTCACTGGACTGAGATTTAAGAGAGAAAAAACAAAATATGAAAAGAAATTTTTGCGCGGATCTTGATGTAAGATCCGACGGATCTATATAGCATCGACTACGAATTATAGCAAGACTAATGAATATAAGGACGACGGCAGTGGATAATAATTGTCTTACATATTTAGGAACATAATAAAAATGCCACATGCGGCCACACCCGAAATACACAAGGGCAAAATAAGAAGACAACGATCTGGCTCGCTGATCTCTACTTTCTTGATGCGTTGCTGCAGGCCGCAGGAACTAGTGGCGATGACATATTTCTTGTCCTCAAGAAGTTGCTTGATAGCATCCACGGATTCCTCCACCAGCCTTTTGCGCTTGATGCATAGCATGGCATTCTCATCCATAAATTATTGACGATGACGCCGCTCCTCTTCAACAAGGCAATGGTCTCCTCTTGTTGATCCGCACTTCCGACGATCTTCACCCTCAGAAGGTCGTGCTCGGCTCGGAGCTTTGCATTTCTCTCCCTTAGTTGCTGGATGACGCCGATAGCCTGTTCAAACGAGGCTTTCATGTCGCCTTGCAACCTCGCCAGCCGGATATCTGATCCATCTAGCTATGGACGATCGCATGGATGCACCTGTAAGAGTCCTCGCCTGCCCACGAGACATTTTTTCCAGGATGCCGCAGTGCGGGAGGACATCTCCGTTGCATTCGTGGCGCGGCGAGACATCTCTGCTGCTTCCGCGGCATGGCTGGACCAGTCTGCTGCATCGATGGCGCGGCGGGACCTCTGTGCTGCTACGGCCGCGCGGTGGGACATGTCGGCTGCTTTCGCGGTGAGGCGGGACATCTCCCATGGTTCCGCTTCCATGCGCGGCTCTCCCAGGTGGCAATCTCTCGACCTAGAACTCATGCTGGCCATGGCAGACGCAAGGGAATGATGATGAATGACTTGTCTATTTTTGTGGATGAGGAGTTGAGGAGGAATGTGCAGTCATCTTGGAGTAGTAGTATTTATAACCGAGTACTAATACGCTCCTAAGTGGGAAACCGTTTAGGTTTTGATCGGTGTGAATAGGTTTGCAATTAAATATAGCGTGGTAGTAATTTGGAATGTGACGGGACACGGGCTCAAAATTTATTGATGGTTCCATAATTTCTAAGTGCGGCACTATTCCCGGACGGCGTAACGTGGGCACGCTTTCTTGGCCATGTACCTGGCTTTTGCACCATAGGGTGCACCACAATAGGCAATCTACACACACGTCTTGTTACAACAACCGTGTGTCCACATTATTACCATCGCGCACGCTTCTTTTAATTAGAATGTGTGCCCGTCTAGCACACACACGTTGATCAGTCTAACTGTTTCTATTTGTTCTGGCTAATCACAAACCATTCATCCGTGTGAAGTGTATGACATCAATCGCAAACACTTTGATATGGCTAACCATTTCTGTTTTGTTGCCGAATCGCAAATAATTAATCGTTCTGAAGCGTATGCCCTCAATCGCACGCACCTTTATCTAGTTGTCTGTTTCTGCTGTTCCTCCTGATCACAAACAACTAATCCGAGTGAAATGTATGCCGTATATCGCACACGCCTTCATCTGGCTGCCCGTTTCTGTTCTTCTTCCACATCGCAAATAGTTCATTGAACTGAACTGTATGCCTTGCATCGCACACGCAACTAAAATTGAAACTATGTTTGATGCATCTGTCATCGCAAACGTTTTGCACATTTTTGACGGGGTTTTCATATCACCGTTTGCGATTAATGCATCGCACACAGTTTTGTCAAAGGGTCTCTGATCATAGTGTCACGTTAGCAGCATCCTGCAGTAGTGTCATAACTTTGCGCTTTTCTATCAATTGCTCGGCAGTAATTTGTTCACCCACCATATTATTTGCTTTCTTGAGAGAAGCCTCTAGTGAAACCTATGGCTCCCGGGTCTATTTTCCATCATATAAGTTTCTGAGCTACTATTTTGCAATCTTATACTTTCCGATCTATAAACTAAAAATACCAAAAATATTTACTTTATCGTTGATCTATCTCCATCAGATATCACTTTTACAAGTAACCATGAACGGATTGACAACCCCTTTATCGCGTTGGGTGCAAGTTGTTTGATTGTTTGTGCAGGTATTCGGTGATTTGTGCGTTGTCTCCTACTGAATTGATACATTGGTTCTCAAACTGAGGGAATACTTATCTCTACTTTGATGCATCACCCTTTCCTCTTCAATGTAAAAACCAACGCAAGCTCAAGAAGTAGCAGCGTGGTGCAAGGCAAGTTAGTCCGACCTTGCTTAGCGAGAGGCCCCCGCACTAGCTTATAAGTCCCGTCGCGGCATCTGCCCCGAGCTCCTCTCTAAGAAGGCCTTTGTGGGCCTATTGAACCTATGCTGGCCTGTTGGGCCTACTGGGCCTTGTGGGCCAACATCCTGGCCCAATTAGAGGTTAGGTTTCTAGTCGTATGCAGGCCGTGGCGGCCCAATAGGCGGGCTTTTTTATTTAGTTTTTAGTTTTTTTTGTTTTATACCTTATTTATTTTCTTCTGTTTGTGAGTTTTTTTGCTTTATTTAGAGTTTCTGAGTGAATCTTTTTTCTTTAGGTAAAACAAATTATAAACTTTCTGTTAGTTCCAGTAGTTTTCAAATTTGAATAGTTTAAATTTGAATCATTTGAAACTTGCACGAATCACTAGTTTGTGAATAACGTTACTTTAAAAATAGATTGTTCAGCGATTCTTTTTCTACTGTTTAATATTAGTGCGTTTAATCACTATATTGATTTGGTATTTCTTAGGTTATTTAAAAAATGAAATGCCTTTGTAACAGATGAGTTTTCGTCCAAAACCCTCATACTTCGAAAGAGATTGTCCATTTTGTACATGAAGTGCATCCAATTTTTGTCGTAACCCTCTCAACTTTTTAGCACATGCTATGTGGGTGAAATGATGATGCCATGCCAACTTTCAACCTTTTCAGAGTTCATTTGTATTGCTTTTCAATTTCATGGTCATTTAGCTAAAAAAAATCAGTAAATGCATGAAAAATAGCAAATGAAGTTAGAAAGGGTTGAAAATTGATGACGTGGCTTTGAATGGTGCATACTGAACGCATGAAAAGTCTGGGGTTGAAATAAATTTGAAAAAATGAAATGCGTTTGTAATAGATGAGTTTTCGTCTGAAACCCTGATACTTTGAAAGAGATTGTCCATTTTGTACACAAAGTGCATCCAGTTTTTTCCATAACCCTCTCAACATTTTAGCACATGCTATGTGGGTGAAATTATGATACCATGCCAATTTTCAACCTTTTTAGAGTTCATTTTGTAGTGCTTTTCGATTTTAGGGTCATTTAGCTCAAAAAATCAGTAAATGTATTAGAAATAGCAAATGAAGTCAATAAGGGTTGAAAATTGATGGCGTGGCTTTGAATGGTGCATACTTAACATGTAAAAAGTCTGGAGTTGAAATAAGTTTTAAAAAATGAAATGCCTTTGTAACAGATGAGTTTTCGTCCGAAACCTGATACTTCAAAAGAGATTGTCCATTTTATACACGAAGTGCATCCAGTATTTCTCGTAACCATCTCAACTTTTTAGCACATGCTATGTGGGTGAAATGATGATACCATGCCAACTTTCAACCTTTTCAGAGTTCATTTTGTAGTGCTTTTCAATTTTAAGGTCATTTAGCTCAAAAAAATCAGTAAATGCATGAAAAATAGCAAATGAAGTCAGAAAGGGTTAAAAATTGATGATGTGGCTTTGAATGGTGCTGTCACATCCCTAGTTCTGGTATGACCTAGACCAGCTAGCCATTTGTGCATCATGTTTAAATTCCATTTAAATTTGAAATGGGGATTTGTGAAACCCTCAGAATCATTTCTGGAAATAACCCAGATAAAAATTGCTCCTAAAGGGTCCAAGAAAATGTTCATGTTGCTCTCTGAAAATATTGGTCAGAGTTAAAATTCTAACAAATATTTTCAGGAGCTCATAAATATTTATTTTGGCCATTTGGAATTAATCTAGTAATTATTTGCGTTGGATAAATATTTTTATATTTATATAATATTGTCGAATAATGCTGAATTTTGGTGAGGGTTTTTGGATTAATTCCTTAGGTCTGTAACGCCCCGAGACCGATGTGCCAGGTGTCGTGCAGTTATTCGCCGTCGTTGCCATGTCATTTGCTTCCGTGTTGCATTTCATCATGTCATCATGTGCATTGCATCATCATGTTTTCAGAACTTGCATCCGTCCCGGCCTCCTCGTTCTCTCCGTTGTCCGTTCTGAGCACAGACACACTTGCACGCACCCGCGGCATGTCCGAGATAGTATTTTATAAGTGGCCGGAAAATGTTCTCGGAATGGGATGAGATTTGACGTGTGGTCTTATTATAGTGTAGATAGACCGCCTGTCAAGTTTCATCGCAATCGGAGTTCGTTTGATGCCCCAATGATTAAATATAGCGGCAATAGTAGCCGGTCTTTTCGTCGGAGGTTTTCGGTCTCCGGAAACTGTGCCGGGCTGCATCTCTCCCCTCTCCTCCCAGCCTAACCCTCCCACACAGCCCACAAACCCCATCTAGTTTTCCCCTTCGCCCGGGGCCGTTCGTTTGCGATCGGAGGATCCAGAAACGGAGCGAAACCCCCCCTAACCCTAAAACCTGCCCTATATAAACCTTCCCCCTTCCATTTTGGGCAGCTACCTACCCCTCCTCCTAAATCTCAGTGCCCCAATCATTTCCCAGCCGCCTCCCACCTCCTTCTCCTTGATTTCCGCGCGCAGCCACCTCCTCGTCGCCACTTGGGGCGCTGCCAAGAGGCCAGCCGCCACCTGAGGCGTCGCCCTGCCCAACCGGGCGCTGCCACGTCGCCCCACCGCGTCCTCCCATCGCCCCGCGCCGCCATGTCCACTCCAGGCCGCCTGGGCCCCGATCTGGGCCCTAAGGCCGCATCGCGCCGCCCCTGCTCCCCGAGCTCCAGATCGGGAGGAGCCCCGATCCAGAGCCCGCATCGCCGCCTCCCCTATCGGACTTCGCTGGAGAGGCACCGCCTCCTTCCGCGCTGGCCTCCCGGCCGCACCACCTTGCTCCCTGCCAAACCCCGTCGACTTGCGCCGCCATGAGAGCTCCGCCCTGCCGGATCCCGCATCCCCGAGCGCCGTCGACCACCCTCGACACCGGATCCGGCTTCCCCAGTTCCCGATCTGTCCATTCCTGCCGGTGCCGCCTCGCCCCGCCGCCTCAGGCCACCACCATGGCTCGCCTCTGCCTTGGCGGGATGTCGGGGACGAGATCCCTCTCGCGCGGGCCGCCTCCCCTTCGCCCGATCCGGCCCAGCTCCACCAGGCCCAGCGCCAGTCCCTCCTCTCTGCTGGGCCGCCAACCAGATCCGAGACCCAGCATCGCCGGCCTGCCTCCTCCTGCTTCTACCGGGCCGAAGCCCGTGGTGAGAGAGCCCCCACCGCCTACCCTGTTTCAGAATCAGCCCATGACTCATTTTTCTTTCCTGTTCAGCGATTTATCTATTTACAGGGATTTGCAGATTTACAGAAAAGCCCCTAGTATTCATGCATTTAATAACTAATTAACCATGCATCGGATTAAAATGCTTTATATATGAAACTTGCTCAGAATTTTGCGTAGATTAATAATATGCCACTTTCTTGCCATGTTAAAATGTCTAAAATGTTGTTTGCATTAATTTTTCTCTATGTCATGCTAAAATGATTTTATTCATAACTTAATAACCGTAACTCCAAATTAAATAATCTTTATATGTAAATGGGGTAGAATTTTGCCTAGTTTAGCATGGTGGCATCACTTTGCATGTTAAACAACTCTAAAATTGTGTTTAGGACAGATCAGGACCAAATCTAAAATATGCTATGGGGATTTACCGGAATTGTTGTTCGTTGCTTCCGGCCTGATTTAACCTTGACTAGATAGGTAGTTTTGCTTTGCTTCCCCTCTTGCCATGTTTAACAACATTTAATATTGTTGGGTACCTAACCGAGAGAGAACTAAATAAGTCATGTGGTGTTCCGTCAATATGCAACCCGTTGCATAATGAGCTCCACTTAAATTGTAGGATTGCTTGTGCATTTTGCCATGCCATGCCTCATTAAACCGGACATGCATCATACTCGTTTGTGCATCATGCCATGTTGATGTGTTGGTTGTTTACTATGTTGTGTGCTTCTTTTCCGGTGATTGCTTCTTCGGGTTGATTCCGGTAACGTCGAGTTTGTGAGGACCCGTTCATCTACGTCCGTTTGTCTTCTTCATGGACTCGTTCTTCTTCCTTGCGGGATTTCAGGCAAGATGATCATACCCTCGAAATCACTACTATCTTTGCTATGCTAGATGCTCGCTCTTTTGCTATGCCATTGCTACGATGCCTACCACTTGCTTGTCAGCCTCCCAAATTGCCATGTTCAGCCTCTAACCCACCATTGTCCTAGCAAACCGTTGTTTGGCTATGTTACCGCTTTGCTCAGCCCCTCTTATAGCGTTGTTAGTTGCAGGTGAAGATTGAAGTTTTGTTCCTTGTTGGAACATGGAGACCGTTCCTTGTTGGAATTTTTATTTACTTGTTGGGATATCACAATATATCTTATTTAATTAATGCATCTATACACCTGGTAAAGGGTGGAAGGCTCGGCCTTATGCCTGGTGTTTTGTTCCACTCTTGCCGCCCTAGTTTCTGTCTTATCGGTGTTATGTTCCCAGATTTTGCGTCCCTTATGTGGTTGGGCTATAATGGGAACCCCTTGACAGTTCGCCTTAAGTAAAGCTTTGCCAGCAATGCCCAACATTGGTTTTACCATTTGCCACCTAGCCTTTTTCCCTTGGGAGTCGTGCATCCCGAGGGTCATCTTTATTTTAACCCCCCCCCCCGGGCCAGTGCTTGTCTAAGCGTTGGTCCAAACTAGAGCCACTTGCGGCGCCACCTCGGGGAAACTTGAGGGCTGGTTTTAGCTATACGTAGTGTTCATCCGGTGTTGCCCTGAGAACGAGATATGTGCAGCTCCTATCAGGATGTCGGCGCATCGGGCGGTGTTGCTGGTTTAGTTTTACCCTGTCGAAATGTCTTGTTGTACTGGGATACCGAGTCTGATCGGAATATCTCGGGTGGAGGTCTATTCCTTCGTTGACCGTGAGAGCTTGTCATGGGCTAAGTTGGGACACCCTGCAGGGATTTGATCTTTCGAAAGTCGTGCCCGCGGTTATGGGCAGATGGGAATTTGTTAACGTCTGGTTGTAGAAAACCTAAAGTTGACCTTAATTAAAATGAATCAACAGCGTGTGTAACCGTGATGGTCTCTTTCCGGCGGAGTCCGGGAAGTGAACACGGTTGTTGGAGTTATGCTTGACGTAGGTTGTTTAGGATCACTTCTTGATCATACTTTTATCGACCGTGCTTTGCCTTCTCTTCTCGCTCTCAT
The DNA here is from genome assembly GCA_034509565.1 of Triticum monococcum. Classification (NCBI taxonomy): domain Eukaryota; kingdom Viridiplantae; phylum Streptophyta; class Magnoliopsida; order Poales; family Poaceae; genus Triticum; species Triticum monococcum. The sequence continues at coordinate 140,859,376 of CM067841.1, read as the reverse complement.
TTGCGTTTGTTAGCCACCATATATGCTAGTCGCTTGCTGCAGCTCCACCTCATACATTTACCTTACCCATAAGCTTAAATAGTATTGATCGCGAGGGTGCGAGATTGCTGAGTCCCCGTGGCTCACAGATTACTTCCAAACCAGTTTGCTGGTGCCAATGAGTCCGTGCAGATGACGCAACCAAGCTCAGGAGGAGCTCGATGAAGATCGTGTTCTTATGTGGTTTTGTTCTAGTTGATCAGTAGTGGAGCCCAGTTGGGGTCGATCGGGGACCTTTGTCGCATTTGGGATTCTTCTTTTATTTTGGTTCCGTAGTCGGACCCTGAGTGTATTTGACTGATGTAATGCTTTATTCATGTAATTGTGTGAAGTGCCGATTGTAAGCCAACTATATATCTCTTATTCCTTATTATACTACATGGGTTGTGTGAAGATTACCTCACTTGCGACATATGCCTTCAATGCGATTATGGCTCTAAGTCGTGCCTCGACACGTGGGAGATACAGTCGCATCGAGGGTGTTACAAGGTCCCTGCAAAAATTTGACAGAATTAAATAAATTAGTTTAGTATAATTTTAAAAGTAGAAACAAATGTCAGAAAATAGAAAAGAGAAATAAGAGAGAAGGAGAGAAGTACCTGTGCCTTACCTGGCTGCCCATCTGGCCGGCCCATCCCACCAGGGGCAGGGAGGTCTTCTTCCTCCCACCAGTCGGATGCACAGCGCGTGCCCGACGCGTGTACGGCCACCGCCGCCACCTCCTGCTTCCCCGCTCATTGCTGGAGGCCCCCGATGACGCCACGCACTCCCCTCGGTCTCTCTCACTCCCTCTCCCTCTCTCCAATGGCCTCCCCTCCTCTCTCTCACCTTCCCCGCGAATGCCCGAGCGCTGTCGTCGCCGCCGCTCGCCATAGCCGTGCCCACTGTGCTCCCCTAGCATCGCTTCTGTGTCCTAGAGCTCCACCCTGTCGCCTTCTTCGTCTTCGTCAAGCCTCGCAGCTGGGGACGCCCTACCTCGACCTCGTTGCCGCCGTTTTCCACCGCGAGCGCCTGAGATCGCCGGTGCCCGTACGTCGCCGTCTGGCCTTCCCCAAGCCCGCTTCGACGCCCTCTGCAACCGCTGTGACCTCCATTGTCGTTTGCCCCTCTTCCCCTTGCCTCTCGATCACCGCAGCTGCCGTTTCGACCGAAGCCGTAGCACCTCGCCGCCGGCCATGGCGCCACCGTGGCCAGGGGCCGAGCCAGCCACACCCGCGCGCGTCACCATGCTCCTGGTGACGCTAGGAGGCCGTAGATCCTCTCCGCTCGCCTCCCCATGCACCGCAGCCCTCGCCCGCACTTGGCCGCCGCCGCGAGCCTCGCTCCGGCGAGCTCCGACCACCCCTCCTCCTCTTATCTACCCCATTAGATGCGGGAGAGCACGGGCTACGCCCCGGTGCTCTCTACCGTCCTTTTGGTCACCGGAATGATGATCCCGAGCCCCTCCGCCATGTTCGGCCTCGCCGGCGGCTAAACGGTGGGGTTGACCGGTCTAACCCCCCAGTTGACCTGGGGTTTGACTACCCAGGGACAATGACAGGTGGGGCCCGGCCTGCTAATGTTTCTGTTAGGATTAGTTTAATATCTAATTAACACTGTTAACTAACAATGAGCCAATGATATGTGGGACCCGGTCGTCAGGTTTGACCTGGTCTGCTCCGTTGACCTGCTGACGCGGGCATGACGCAATGCTGACGCAGTTATTCTTTTTCTGGAATTATTTTTTAAACAGGAAATTCCACAAAATGTTCAAAACTTCAAAAATTCATAGAAATTCAACCGTAGCTTAGATTGAAATAATTTATATATGAAAAATTATTAGAAAAATTCAATCTATCCATCTGTACCACTTTCATGCATGTTCAACCAAATTATACCACTGTATAAGTGAAAACATGATAATGGCATTTTAAATGCTAAATATGGAGTTTGCATATGAACCCTTGGTCCATATGGACTTCATTTAAATGGTTGCTAGATGCATTATTGCAATTGTAACATCATTACCATGTTCATGCATCATAATGTTGCATATGCTTGTGTTTTGATTTCCGACACCGTTCCTTCTCGATAGGTCCTGCTCCGGAGAGTGTTCGAGAGTACCTGTCTGACGAGCAGTGCCCCTCTGTTGATCTACCAGGAAAGCAACCCCCTTGTTCATTCCGATACAATCCTACTCTCTCGCTCCTGCTCTCATTTATTGCATTAGGACAACAACGATTCAACTGCTACTTTATGTTGCGGTAGTTGAACCCATTCCTCTGCATGACTTGTCATTGCCACGGTAAATAGTTAAAACCCACTAGCATGTGTAGGAGTTGTTTGAGCCATGTTGTGTTCCTACCATGCCATGCCTGCTATTGCTTAGAGTTGTGTCAGGTCTGATTCATCGGGAATGAATTGGAGTGCTATGATATGTTCTGGTGCTGAGAGTTAAGCATGTGAACACGATTTGGTAAAGGTAGCGGTGAGAGGCCATGTAGGAGTACATGGTGGGTTGTCTCATTGGGACCGTCCTTAAGAACTGAGTTCTGTGTAAGTTGTCCAATGACTAGCTACCACCACACATTGGGCTCCGGGTGCTCCAAGCTCTCTCGACTTATTAACCGCCTTGAACTCTGTCCAGGAGTTGCAAATAGTTTCTGGTGTTTGTAGGTAGTGCTATTTTTCTACCGAGTGGCACCCGGCAGGGTGGACTTGGGACAGACTAGGCACACGTGGCCCGGTGTACCGAGTGGCACCCGGATGGTGGGCTCGGGAACCCTTTACACATCGTTTGGGGCCGTGAGCGAAACCCCGGCCGGATCTCCTTGCGGATGGAACCCGAATAAGCGATAAACCTGGACTAGAGTCTTGTGTGGTTAGTTAGGTCATGGCCGACACCCTCGCCAGGCTTTTGCTTGAAGGTTTCCAAGATACATGAAGTGTATATGGTGATAAGTGGTGAGAGCGTGTGTGAAGAAGTACACCCCTGCAGGGTTATCATGATCTATTCGAATAGCCATGTCCTCGGTTATGGACTTATTGGATGCTTACGTGGTACATAGACAACTTTAAGTGGATACTCTAAAATGCTCAAGACAAGTGTGAGTGCTATGGATGGCCTTCTCGTAAGGAGACGAGGATGGATCCGTAGTAGTGTATTGATGTGGTGATGAGTGGACTCGTGTGCGCTGCCTCATCTCAAAGAAGTTTCTCGTTGTCGTAGAACAGGATAGCCACTGAGTCAAAGCTGGCTTGGTGCAACAAAACCCCACATTACCTTCTTGATACAAATGCATATATGATAGGATCTGATGTATGTCTTGCTGAGTACCTTTGTACTCACGTTTGCTTTATTTATGTTTTGCAGATGAGACATCTGTCTTACTAGTAGTTCCGCTTGGACTTCGACGAGTAGCTTGTTACCTCAGCTACGGTATTGTACCCTTGGGAGGGTCTTGTAGATAGTCAGGCTTCTCAGCCCTTTTCTTTTGTAGTTGTCTGTACTCAGACATGTAATGCTTCCGTTGCTTGTATGCTCTGAATGATGGGTCATGTGACCCCTGTTTGTATTTAATGCTATGTGGCTCTTCTGAGCCTTTATCTATATGAGTTTGCGTTATGTTGCGATGCCATGTTGTACAACACATACTTGCATGTTATGCGTATGTGGGACATGTACTGCTATTGGTGGGATCTGACAATCTAGTTGTTTATCCTTGGCAGCCTCTCTTATGGGGAAATGTAGTTTAGTGCTTCCTTAAGCCATAGTAGTCCGCTACAGCCCGGTTCACCGGACTCCTGCTAGCCTAGCACTACTGCTCAGATCACTTGACTGGCCGGCATGTGTTCCACTTCGTTCCTATGTCTGTCCCTTCGGGGAAATGTCACGCGGTGACTTCCGGAGTCCTGCCTAGCCTGCTACATCTCGGGTTCCCCGGAGTCCTGTTAGCCCAGTGCTACAGCCCGGATTCATATGCTGTTGACCGACATGCTTGATGTGATTCATGTATGCCTGTCCCCATAGGTTAGTACCGCTTTGGGTTCACGACTAGCCATGTCGGCCCGGGTTCTCTGTCATATGGATGCTAGCGATACTTTCATATACGTGAGCCAAAAGGCGCAAACGGTCCTGGGCCATGGTAAGGCGACACCCGTGGGAATACCATGCGTGCGGCCGCAAAGTGATACGAGGTGTTACAGGCTAGATCGGTGTGACTTAGAATCGGGGTCCCGACAGGTGCATAGTGAACACACAGAAGTCTGGAGTTGAAATAAGTTTAAAATAACGAAATGCCTGTGTAAAGATGACTTTTTGTCTGAAACCGTGATACTTTGAAAGAGATTGTCCATTTTGTACATGAAGTGTATCCAATTTTTGCTGTAGCCCTCTCAACTTTTTAGCACATGCTATGCGTGTGAAATGATGATACCATGCCAACTTTTAACCGTTTCAGAGTTCATTTTGTAGTGCTTTTCAATTTCAGGGTCATTTAGCTCAAAACAAATCAGTAAATGCATGAAATATAGCAAATGAAGTCAGAACGGGTTGAAAATTGATGATGTGGCTTTGAATGGTGCATACTGAATGCACAAAAAGTCTAGAGTTGAAACAAGTTTTAAAAAAATGAAATGACTTTGTAACAGATGAGTTTTCGTTTGAAACCCTGATACTTCGAAAGAGATTGTCCATTTTATACACGAAGTGCATCCAGTTTTTGTCGTAACCCTCTCAACTTTTTAGCAAATGCTATGTGGGTGAAATGATGATGCCATGCCAATTTTTAACCTTTTCAGAGTTCATTTTGTAGTGCTTTTCAATTTCAGGGTCATTTAGCTCAAAAAAATCAGTAAATGCATGAAAAATAGCAAATGAAGTCATAAATAATTTGTTTCTACACAATATGTCTTCGCGTTTCAAATGCCAATACACACAGTACCCTAAATATTACATAGATTCCCTCCGGTTTGTCCGAAGTGGGACTTTCCAGATATATAAGTCTGGAAACTCACTAGAGAAGAAAGTGATGACACTGTAGGTCAGTCACATCGTAGAGTGGGATCTTTGGGTATAAAACTTTTTCTTCGCGTGTGTCCCTTTGCGTCGTAACCATGCACAATCTTCATCCTTTAACTGGATGCTCGGGTCAATATTCACTGTGAAGGGAGGAATTTCATGAAAATTTTCATGATCTTCTAACATGTCTGTCTTGTCCTCCACTCCCACGATGTTTCATTTCACTGAAAGAACTATGTGGCGCTTGTGATCATTGTATGATGTATTCGCTTCCTTATCTCTTCTTTTTTCTTGGCTTCATAGACATGTTCTTCACATAGAAAACCTGCGCCACATCATTGGCTAGGACGAATGGTTCGTCTGCGTACGCAAGATTGTTGAGATCCATTGCTGTCGTTCCATACTGTGGGTCTTCCGTTAACCCGTCTCCTATCAGATTGACCCATTTGCACCGAAACAAAGGTACCTTCAAAGCACGTCCATCATCAAGTTCCCATATCTCATCTATGTGCCCATAATATGTGTCCTTTGGCCTATTTGGTGTTTCCTGCATGAAAGCGGACACCACTGTTTTGGTTGGTGCTCTTTTTAGCTTGGGCGATCGTGTAAAATGTATTCCCATTTATCTCATACCCTTTGAAAGTCAATATATTTGAAGATGGTAACTTGGATAACAAGTACAACTCATCTTCAACAGTGTCGTCATGCATGAGACGTGTCTACAACCAACCAGCGAAAGTCCCCATTTGTTCACGTGTAATCCACTCGTCAGACTGCTTCGAGTGTTTGGAGCATAGAATATTCTCATGTTACTCGATGTACGGAGCCACCAAGGAGGAATTTTGTAGAACTGTGTAGTGTGCTTGTGCCCAATAATGCCCATACATACATATCATAGCTTTCAGTCCTAGCGTGCCTTTTCCACCCAGTCTGCCCTCATGCGGCGATTCAGGAACACGAATCGGCTTAAGGTCAGGAATAAAGTCAACACAAAACTCAATGACCTCCTCATTTTCATGGCCCTTGGAGATGCTTCCTTATGGCCTAGCACGGTTATGAACATATTTCTTTAAGACTCCCATGAACCTCTCAAAGGGGAACATATTGTGTAGAAATACAGGTCCCAGAATGGCAATCTATTCGACTAGGTGAACTAGGACGTTGATACATGCATCTCCAATGTATTTATAATTTAAGAAATATTCATGCTATTATATTATCATTCTTGGATGTTTTACAATAATTTTATAGCAACTTTATATCATTTTTCTGGGACTAACCTATTGACCCAGTGCCTAGCGCAAGTTGTTGTTTTTGCTTGTTTTTTACATCGCAGGAAATCAATATCAAACGGAGTCCAAACACCGCGAAACTTTTTGTGGACTTTCTATGGACTAGAAGACATCCAATGGGCTAGAGTAGCACCTGGGGGTTCCCCAAGGGAGGCACAACCCACCAAGATGTGCCTGGGGGCCCAGGCGCGCCCAGGTGGGTTGTGCCCACCTCGGTGGCCTCCCGCACCCCTTCTTTGCCCTATAAATCATCAAATTTTCCAAAACTCCTTGGGGAAACCCTAGATCAGAGGTTCCACTACCGCAAGCCCCTATAGCCACGAGAAACCTATCTAGACCCCGTTCTGGCACCCTGCCGAAGGGGGAAATCCTCATCGATGGCCATCTTCATCATCCCGGTGGCCACCATGATGAGGAGGGAGTAGTCCACCCTCAGAGCTGAGGGTTTGTACCAGTAGCTATGCGTTTAATCTCTCTCTCTCTCTCTCTCTCTCTTTTGTGGTCTTGAGATGTCACGATCTTGATGTATCACGGGCTTTGTTAATATAGTCGGATCATATGGTGTTTTCCCCTCTCTATCTTGTTGTGAATTTTTAGTGACTCTTCATTGCATGTTGAGGGATGGTTATATGATCCAATTATATTAGCATTGTTGAGAGATTGCACTAGTGAAAGTACAGACCCTAGGCCTCATTTTCAGGCGTTGCGATACTGTTTGTGCTCCGTTTTATCAATTCCTACCTGATGTCTACTACACAACCTTCTTCTTGTAGACGTTGTTGGGCCTCCAAGTGCAGAGGTTTGTAGGACAGTAGAAAATTTCCCTCAAGTGGATGACCTAAGGTTTGTCAATCCGTGGGAGGTGTAGGATGAAGATGGTCTCTCTCAAGTAACCCTGCAACCAAATAAAAAAGAGTCTCTTGTGTCCCCAACACACCCAATACAATGGTAAATTGTATAGGTGCACTAGTTCGGCGAAGAGATAGTGATACAAGTGCAATATGGATGGTAGATAAAGGTTTTTGTAATCTGAAAATATAAAAAACTGCAAGGTAGCAAGTGGTAAAAGTGAGCACAAACGGTATTGCAATGCTAGGAAACAAGGCCTAGGGTTCATACTTTCACTAGTGCAAGTTCTCTCAACAATAATAACTTAATTGGATCATATAACTATCCCTCAACCTGCAACAAAGAGTCACTCCAAAGTCACTAATAGAGGAGAACAAATGAAAATATTATGGTAGGGTACGAAACCACCTCAAAGTTATTCTTTCTAATCGATCTACCATAGAGTTCGTACTTGAATAACACCTTAAGACACAAATCAAACAAAATCCTAATGTCACCAAGATACTCCAATGTCACCTCAAGTACCCGTGGGTATGATTATACGATATGCATCACACAATCTTAGATTCATCTATTCAACCAACACAAAGAACTTCAAAGAGTGCCCCAAAGATTCTACCGGAGAGTCAAGACTAAAACATGTGCCAACCCCTATGCATAAGTTCATGAGGTCACAGAACTCGCAAGTTGATGACCAAAACATACATCAAGTGGATCACGTGATATCCCATTGTCACCACAGATAAGCACATGCAAGACATACATCAACTGTTCTCAAATCCTTAATGACTCAATCCGATAAGATAACTTCAAAGGGAAAACTCAATTCATCACAAGAGAGTAGAGGGGGAGAAATATCGTAAGGTCCAAATATAATATCAAAGCTCGCGAAACATCAAGATCATGCCGACTCAAGAACACGAGCGAGGGAGATCAAACACATAGCTACTGGTACATACCCTCAGCCCTAAGGGTGAACTTCTCCCTCCTCGTCATGGAGAGTGATACGTCTCCGTCGTATCTACTTTTCCAAACACTTTTGCCCTTGTTTTGGACTCTAATTGGATGATTTGAATGGAACTAAATCGGAATGACGCTGTTTTCAGCAGAATTACCATGGTGTTATTTTTGTGCAGAAACAAACGTTCTCGGAATGACCTGAAACTTCATGGAGCACCTTTTCAGAAAATATGAAAAATACCTGCAAAAGATGAAGCCCAGGGGGCCCACCACCTGTCCACAAGGGTGGGCGCGCGCCTGCCCCCCAAGGGCGCGCCCCCTACCTCGTGGGCCCCCTGTTGCCTCTCCGACTCCAACTATAACTCCATATATTGTGTTTCGGGGAAAAAATCAGAGAGAAGAAATCATCGCGTTTTATGATACGGAGCCGCCACCAAGCCCTAAAACCTCTCGGGAGGGCTGATCTGGAGTCCGTTTGGGGCTCCGGAGAGGGGAATCCGTCGCCATCGTCATCATCAACCATCCTGCATCACCAATTTCATGATGCTCACCGCCGTGTGTGAGTAATTCATCGTAGGCTTGCTGGACGGTGATGGGTTGGATGGGATCTATCATGTAACCGAGTTAGTTTTTTTAGGGTTTGATCCCTAGTGTCCACTATGTTCTGAGATTGATGTTGCTATGACTTTGTTGTGCTTAATGCTTGTCAATAGGGCCCGAGTGCCATGATTTCAGATCTGAACCTATTATGTTTTCATCAATATATGAGTGTTCTTGATCCTATCTTGCAAGTCTATAGTCACCTATTATGTGTTATGATCCGCTAACCCCGAAGTGACAATAATCGGGATACTTACCGGTGATGACCGTAGTTTGAGGAGTTCATGTATTCACTATGTGTTAATGCTTTGTTCCGGTTCTCTATTAAAAGGAGGCCTTAATATCCCTTAGTTTCCGTAAGGACCCCGCTGCCACGGGAGGGTAGGACAAAAGATGTCATGCAAGTTCTTTTCCATAAGCATGTATGACTATATTCGGAATACATGCCTACATTACATTGACGAACTGGAGCTAGTTCTGTGTCACCCTAGGTTATGACTGTTACATGATGAACCGCATTTGGCATAATTCTCCATCACCGATCCATTGCCTACGAGCTTTCCATATATTGTCCTTCGCTTATTTACTTTCCCGTTGCTATTGCTATCATCACTACAAAATACCAAAAACATTGCTTTTACTACCGTTACCTTTTGTTACCGTTACCACTACTATCATATTATTTTGCTACTAAATACTTTGCTGCAGATACTAAGTTTCCAGGTGTGGTTGAATTGACAACTCAGCTGCTAATACTTGAGAATATTCTTTGGCTCCCCTTGTGTCGAATCAATAAATTTGGGTTGAATACTTTACCCTCAAAAACTGTTGCGATCCCCTATACTTGTGGGTTATCAAGACTATTTTCTGGCTCCATTGCTAGGGAGCATAGCTCTATTCTTTGAGTCACTTGGTATATATATCTGCTTATCATTATGAGGAACTTGAGAGATCCAAAAACCAAGATCTATCCCTCAACTATGAGGGGAGGTAAGGAACTGCCATCTAGCTCTGCACTTGATTCACCTTCTGTTTGGAGAAAGCTTGCGACACCTACACCTGCTTCTGCTATTCGTTCTGATATGTCGCATGTTATTGACGATGCCACTTCTTCTATGCATGATACTTATGATGAAACTACTTCTATGCTTGATACTACTGTGCCACTTGGTAAATTTATTGATGAACAACTTGCTAGAGCTAGAGAAATTGAAAATATTGAATCTGATGATACTGATGAAAGTGACGATGAAGAATCACTTGTTATTCCTAAGGGTTATGTTTTTGATCAAGAAGCTTCTTTAGCTATTTTAGGTTGCAAAAATAGAAATGAACTCAAAACGTTATTAGCTAAATGGAGTAAGGAATCTCTAAATGCTAGAATGAAACCTGACCCTGCTTTTGCTACTTCACCTATCTTTGTTACTGATAAGGATTATGAATTCTCTGTTGATCCTGATATAATAACTTTGGTTGAATCTGATCCTTTTCATGGTTATGAATCTGAAACTGTTGTGGCACATCTTACTAAATTGAATGATATAGCCACCCTCTTCAGTAAAGATGAGAGAACTCGTTACTTTTACATCCTTAAAATATTTTTGTTCTCATTAAAGGGTGATGCTAAGATATGGTTTAATTCTCTTGATCCTGGTTGTGTGCGTAGTCCCCAGGATATGATTTATTACTTCTCTGCTAAATATTTCCCTGCTCATAAGAAACAAGCTGCTTTAAGGGATATATATAATTTTGTGCAAATTGAAGAAGAGAGTCTCCCACAAGCTTGGGGGAGGCTTCTCCAATTACTTAATGCTTTGCCTGATCATCCTCTTAAGAAAAATTAAATTCTTGATATCTTTTATAATGGACTAACCGATGCCTCGAGAGATTACCTGGATAGTTGTGTTGGTTCTGTTTTCAGGGAAAGAACACCGGATGAAGCTGAAATTCTATTGAATAATATGTTGAAAAATGAAAATAATTGGACACCTACGGAGCCAATTCCTGAGCCTATTCCTAAATCAACTCCGAAGAAGAGGGGTATTCTATTTCTCAGTCCTAAAGATATGCAAGGGGCAAAGAAATCTATGAAAGAAAAAGGTATTAAAGTTGAATATGTTAAGAATTTACCTCCTATTGAAGAAATACATGGTCTTAATTTACCGCCTGTTGAAGAAACATATGATCTTAATCCATTACCTATTGAAGAAACTCATGGTCTTGATAACCCGACACAGGTAGTAAAGGTAAATTCTCTCTATAGATATGATAAAGCTAAAATCCCATTTACTAAATTTGCTAGCCCATGCTTAGATGAGTTTGATAAATTTATGGGTAAGCAAGAAGATTTTAATGCTTATTTTGGTAGACAATTGAAATACAATTCAAATATGCTTGAACACTTGGGTGATTATATGGCTAATGTCAAATGTGAACTTAAACTTATTAGTAAACATGCTTCTGTGGTTACCACTCAAGTAGAACAAGTACTTAAAGCTCAAAATGATTTGCTCAATGAATTGAATAGTAAAGATAATGATAATGTTGTTAGAGTGGCTACTAGAACTGGTAGAATGACTCAGGAACCTTTGTATCCTGAAGGCCACCCTAAGAGAATTGAGCAAGATCCTCAGAGAAATAATATAGATGTACCTAGTTCTTCTAAAAAGAAGAAAAAGAAAAATGATAGGACTGTGCATGCTTCTAGTGAACCTATTACTGAAACACCTGAGAATCCAAATGATATTTCTATTTCTGATGCTGAAACTCAATCTGGTAATGAACCTGAAACTAGTAATAATGTTAATGATAATGTTCATAATGATGCTCAACCTAGTAATGATAATGACATGGAAATTGATACTGATGTTGATCTTGATAACCCACAATCAAATAACCAACGTTATGATAAAAAAGACTTTGTTGCTAGGAAACATGGTAAACAAAGAGAGCCTTGGGTTCAGAAACCCATGCCTTTTCCTCCCAAACCATCCAAGAAAAATGATGATGAGGATTTTGAGCGCTTTGCTGAAATGATTAGACCTATCTTTTTGCGTATGCGATTAACTGATATGCTCAAAACCAATCCTTATGCTAAGTACATGAAAGATATAATTACAAATAAAAGAAAGATACCAGAAGCTGAAATTTCCACCATGCTTGCTAATTATACTTTTAAGGGTGGAATACCAAAGAAACTTGGACATCCCGGTGTACCAACTATACCATGCTCCATTAAAAGAAATTATGTTAAAACTGCTGTATGTGATCTTGCAGCCGGTGTTAGTGTTATGCCACTCTCTTTATATCGTAGACTTGATTTGAATAAGTTGACATCTACTGAAATATCCTTGCAAATGGCTGATAAATCAACTGCTATACCTGTCGGTATTTGTGAGGATGTGCCTGTTGTAGTTGCTAATGTTACTATTTTAACGGACTTTGTTATTCTTGATATTCTCGAGGACGATAGTATGTCTATTATTCTTCGAAGACCCTTTTTGAATACTCCAGGGGCTGTTATTGATTGCACTAAAGGCAATGTCACTTTTCATGTTAATGGTAAGGAGCATATGGTACACTTTCCGAGGAAACAACCTCAAGTTCATAGTATCAACTCTATTGGAATAATTCCATCGATTATATTTGGAGGTTTTGAATTTCCTCTTCCTACTGTCAAGAAGAAATATGATATTCTTATTATTGGGGATGTGCATATCCCCGTTGAGGTAACATAGTGTTATTCGAAATTTCTCCAGTTCCATGTTATTCGGAATGAGTTCATTAACAAGACTTGATCAACCTTGTTAGTGGATTCCTTTTGATGATCATGAGATGGATGAAACTAGAAGGCACAACCTTCTGTACCCCACTTTTACTTTCTGATATTTATATTAAATAAACTAAAAATAAATATTTTTCTGTCTGTTATTTGATTATCCGTGCAATATAAAAATATCTCGAAAATAAAAGTTCTCCAAATGCCCTGAAATTTAAATATGATTTTTTCTAGAATATTTGAGAATATTTGGCACTAAGAACACAGCAGGGGGGCCAACCACCTGCCCACAAGGGTGGAGGGCGCGGCCCCTGCCTCGTGGGCCCACGGTGGCCCTCCTCCACTTATCCTTTCACCCATACACTTCTTCTTCCTCCCACAAACACGAATAACCAGCTCAAACCCGAGTCCAAGCTCGTTTTGCTGCCATTTTCGATCTCCTTGCTCAAAGCACCTCTCACAAAACTGCTTGGGGAGATTGTTCCTTGGTATGTCACTCCTCCATTGGTCCAATTAGTTTTTGTTCTAGTACTTTATTCATTGCAAATTTTTGCTGCTTAGGTGACCCTGTTCTTGAGCTTGCATGTCAAATTTATATGGTCAAAAGTAGTTTTGATGCATGATATAGGCTCTAGGCACTTGTAGGAGTAGTTGCTATCAATATTATTGAGTTTGGTTTACTTTTATTTTGAAGTTACTAAAAAATTTCAGAATTTTTGAGAGGAAGAAATATGCTTAGGATAATGTTCCAAGGTGGTTCTTCAAGGAAGAAAGGACCCAGGCTTGCAATGCGTGATGCTGATGATGAGCCACCAAGAGACGCTCCAGTGCGTCCTTGTGAATGTCCTTCTGAGAACTTTATGGATCGAGCGGGAATTAAGGAAGAATTCAACGCATATTTGCGTAACACTGATCTCGTTAGCTTCGAGGAAGAGAAGTGCAGCCAGTATCACAACCTCACCAGTACCTTTGTGAGGAGGTTTGAATTTTCAACTTCACGTAATTCTCCAACTGTCCTGTTTGATCTTTATGATAATTCTTAAACTATGTATTTAGAGGATTTTACCACTGCTTGTAAACTTCCACAATGGGGGAGTATAAGGGATCCTCGCAAATCTGAATTTAGAGATTTTCTTCCTAGTATAACTGTGGGAGGATCTAGAGATATAACACAAGCTACCATATGGAGCATTCACTTTCCAGCTATACATTATTTTGCTCTCTTCATAGGTAGATGCATTAATGGTAAAGATGAGGCATGTCACATGTGTGTCCCTGACCTCAGTATTCTTCGGAGTGCTGTGTTAGGAGACAAATCTTATAATTTGGGAGCTATTGTTGCACGTAGGTTGCATCTTAATAGATTTAATGGAGATTTCTTTGGTGGAATTTATGCAACCCGCATAGCTAATTTTCTTGGTATAGCCATACGTGAAGATGACATTGAATTACCTCCTGCTTACCTAGACTTTAATGCTATGGTTCACCATCAGTTTGTCAAGAGGAATGAATCACCTCTCCAGTATCGACTAATCTTTGACAGACGCCGTGCTGTCCATATTACTCTCCCTGCTCCTGCCTTCTTTGATCATCAGGCAAAAGGAGGATATACTATTACCAGAGAGGAGGCAGATGAGTACGAGAGGAGAGCGGAGGCTGCTCGTCGCCATGCAGCAGCTCAGCAAGCGATAGCCACTGCATCACAGTACGACCCCAGCTACTATTATGGATATCTGCCAGGCCAGCCGTGGCCATAGACCAACTTAGGCCAAAATCCTAAGCTTGGGGGAGTACCTATTTCCCACCGACATTACATTTATGCTCACACACTCATTCCTAGATGTCGGTGCTCATACTTTTTCATTGTATCATCCATGCTAGTTTTATTTTCCTTTTTATGCTTTCTTCTTGTGTGTTTAATAAACCTTAAGAAAAACAAAAAAATAGTTGTAGCTTCTAATTAGTTTACTTTCCATGCCTGTAGTAATAATTAAAAAGAAAACCCAAAAATATTTCATGTTCTTCTTTTGCTTGTTGGGAGCTTTCCTGTGTAAATAGTTTTATTTCTTTTATTTTCTTTGGGGGTCGATAGGAGAAGACCATAATTAAATTGTTGAAGTGGCTCTTATATGCATTATTGTTTATCTGACAAAAGAGCCCATATTGCCTTGTCTTCTCCTGTTTATTGAATGCGTGCACATTCCAGCTCAGTCCAATGCACGTGCACTATTATTATTATTCACATCGTTCGGCCGTGCACGTGAAAGGCAATTATGACGATATATGATGGACTGCCTGAGATGAGAAAAGCTGGTATGAACTCAACCTCTTTTGTTTTTGTAAATATGATTAGTTCATCATTCCTGATTCAGCCTATTACGAATAAACAAGTTTGCAATGACAATTAGAGATCATAGTTTCTTGTGCCATGCTTGATTAGCTATGAGTTATAATGGTTTACCTTGTGTGCCAACATGCTATTGAGATAGTTATGATGTGGTATGATAGGGTGGTATCCTCCTCTGAATGATTTAAGTGACTTGACTTGGTGACTTGACTTGGCGCATGTTCACGCATGTAGTTGAAACAAAATCAACATAGCCTTCACGATATTTATGTTCATGGTGGATTATATCCTACTCATGCTTGCATTCGGTGTTGATTAATTTTAATGCATGTTCATGACTATTGTCACTCTCTAGCTGGTCGCTTCCCAGTCTTTTGCTAGCCTTCACCTGTACTAAGCGGGAATACTGCTTGTGCATCCAATCCCTTAAGCCCCAAAGTTATTCCACATGAGTCCACTATACCTACCTATATACGGTATCTACCTGCCGTTCCAAGTAAATTTATATGTGCCAAACTCTAAACCTTCAAATAAATATCCTGTTTTGTATGCTCGAATATCTCATGTATCAACTAGGGCTGTCCGTATCTTCCATGTTAGTCGGATTATTCTCAAGAGGAGTGGACTCCGCTCCTCACTCACGAGATAAATGGCTGGTCACCGGGATGCCCAGTCCCATGCTTTATGCAAACTAAATCAAAATAATTGCAAACAAAACTCCCCTGGGACTCTTGTTAGTTGGAGGCACTCGTTGTTTTGAGCAAGCCATGGATTGATGCTTGTTGGTGGAAGGGGGAGTATAAACTTTACCATTCTGTTTGGGAACCGCCTATAATGTGTGTAGCATGGAAGATATCGCCATCTCTTGGTTGTTATGTTGACAATGAAAGTATACAGCTCAAAATATTATTCACCTCTGTTTCAAAACCGAGCTCTGGCACCTCTACAAATTCCCGCTTCCCTCTGCGAAGGGCCTATCTATTTACTTTTATGCTGAGTCATCATCCTCTTATTAAAAAGCACCAGTTGGAGGGCACCGCTGTCATTTGCATTCATTATTATTAGTTTACATTGAGTATGCTTTGACTGGATCTCTTTTACCATGAATTACAATGTCTAGTCAGTCCTTGGTCTTTAAAGGTGCTCTGCATTTATGTTTTGCGGTCTCAGAAAGGGCTAGCGAGATACCACCTTGTTATATCATATTATGATTATTTTGAGAAAGTTTTGTCATCCGAGATTTATTATTATTGCTCGCTAGTTGATTATGCTATTGATATGAGTAAACTTGAGACCTATGCGTTATTGCAAATGTGGTTAGTTATAATATTTGCTGAAAACTTGAATGCTAGCTTTACATATTTACAACAACAAGAGCAAACGGAGTTTGTAAAAGTTTTTCTTTATCACTTTCAGTTTGTCAACTGAATTGCTTGAGGACAAGCAAAGGTTTAAGCTTCGGGGAGTTGATACGTCTCCGTCATATCTACTTTTCCAAACACTTTTGCCCTTGTTTTGGACTCTAACTTGCATGATTTGAATGGAACTAACCCGGACTGACGCTGTTTTCAGCAGAATTGCCATGGTGTTATTTATGTGCAGAAACAAACGTTCTCAGAATGACCTGAAACTTCACGAAGCAACATTTCAGAAAATATGATAAATACCTGCAAAAGATGAAGGCCAGGGGGCCCACCACCTGTCCACGAGGGTGGGGGGCGCGCCTGCCCCCCCTAGGGCGCGCCCCCTACCTCGTGGGCCCCCTGTTGCCTCTCCGACTCCAACTCCAACTCCATATATTGTGTTTCGGGGAGAAAAATATCATAGAGAAGAAATCATCGCGTTTTACAATACGGAGTCGCCGCCAAGCCCTAAAACCTCTCGGGAGGGCTGATCTGGAGTCTGTTCGGGGCTCCGAAGAGGGGAATCCGTCGCCATCGTCATCATCAACCATCCTCCATCACCAATTTCATGATGCTCACCGCTGTGCGTGAGTAATTCCATCGTAGGCTTGCTGGACGGTGATGGGTTGGATGGGATCTATCATGTAATCGAGTTAGTTTTGTTAGGGTTTGATCCCTAGTGTCCACTATGTTCTGAGATTGATGTTGCTATGACTTTGCTATGCTTAATGCTTGTCACTAGGTCCCGAGTGCCATGATTTCAGATCTGAACCTGTTATGTTTTCATCAATATATGAGTGTTCTTGATCCTATCTTGCAAGTCTATAGTCACCTATTATGTGAAGGAAATATGCCCTAGAGGCAATAATAAAGTTATTATTTATTTCCTTATATCATGATAAATGTTTATTATTCATGCTAGAATTGTATTAACCGGAAACATAATACATGTGTGAATACATAGACCAACAGAGTGTCACTAGTATGCCTCTACTTGACTAGCTCGTTAATCTAAGATGGTTATGTTTCCTAACCATGAACAAAGAGTTTTTATTTGATTAACGAGGTCACATCATTAGTAGAATGATCTGATTGACATGACCCATCCCATTAGCTTAGCACCCGATCGTTTAGTATGTTGCTATTGCTTTCTTCATGACTTATACATGTTCCTATAACTATGAGATTATGCAACTCCCGTTTACCGGAGGAACACTTTGGGTACTACCAAACGTCACAACGTAACTGGGTGATTATAAAGGAGTACTATAGGTGTCTCCAATGGTAGATGTTGGGTTGACGTATTTCGAGATTAGGGTTTGTCACTCCGATTGTCGGAGAGGTATCTCTGGGCCCTCTCGGTAATGCACATCACATAAGCCTTGCATGCACTGCAACTAATATGTTAGTTGTGAGATGATGTATTACGGAACGAGTAAAGAGACTTGCCGGTAACGAGATTGAACTAGGTATTGGATACCGACGATCGAATCTCGGGCAAGTAACATACCGATGACAAAGGGAACAACGTATGTTGTTATGCGATCTGACCGATAAAGATCTTCGTAGAATATGTAGGAGCCAATATGGGCATCCAGGTCCCGCTATTGGTTATTGACCGGAGACGTGTCTCGGTCATGTCTACATTGTTCTCGAACCGTAGGGTCCGCACGCTTAACGTTACGATGACAGTTATTATGAGTTTATGCATTTTGATGTACCGAAGGTTGTTCGGAGTCCCGGATGAGATCACGGACATGACGAGGAGTCTCAAAATGGTCGAGACGTAAAGATTGATATATTGGAAGCCTATGTTTGAACATAGGAAGTGTTCCGGGTGAAATCGGGATTTTACCGGAATACCGGGAGGGTTATCGAAACCCCCCGGGAGACTAATGGGCCTATTGGGCCTTAGTGGAAAAAGAGAAAAGGGGCAGCCCATAGCTGGCCGGCGCCCCCCTTCCCCAAGTCCTAGTAGGACTAGGAGAAGGGGCCGCCCCCCCTCTCTCTCCTTTCCCCCTGAGAGTCCTAATTGGAATAGGATTGGAGGGGGGAGTCCTACTCCCGGTAGGAGTAGGACTCCCCCTGCGCCTCCCTCTCTCTGGCCGGCCGGCCCCCCTCCTCCAACCTTTATATACGGGGGCAGGGGACACCCCAAGACACAGAAGTTGATCCTTGAGATCGTTCCTTAGCGGTGTGCGGTGCCCCCTGCCACCAAATTCCACCTCGATCATACCGTTGTAGTGCTTAGGCGAAGCCCTGCGTCGGTAGTACATCAAGATCGTCACCACGCCGTTGTGCTGACGGAACTCTTCCTCGACGCTTTGCTGGATCGGAGCCCGAGGATCGTCATCGAGCTGAACGTGTGCTAAGAACTCGGAGGTGCCGGAGTAACGGTGCTTGGATCGGTCGGATCGGGAAGAAGACGTACGACTACTTCCTCTATGTTGTGTGATCGCTTCCGCAGTCGGTCTGCGTCGGTACGTAGACAACACTCTCCCCTCTCGTTGCTGTGCATCACCATGATCTTGCGTGTGCGTAGGAAAATTTTCGAAATTACTGCGTTCCCCAACAGTGGTATCAGAGCCTAGGTTTTATGGTTTGATGTTATTTGCACGAGTAGAACACAAGTGAGTTGTGGGCGATACAAGTCATACTGCCTACCAGCATGTCATACTTTGGTTCGGCGGTATTGTTGGGTGAGACGATCCGGACCAACATTACGCGTACTCTTACGCGAGACCGGTTCCCTCGACGTGCTTTGCACATAGATGGCTTGCGGAAGACTGTCTCTCCAACTTTAGTTGAACCAAGTGTGACTACGCCCGGTCCTTGAGAAGGTTAAAACGGAGTCTATTTGACGAACTATCGTTGTGGTTTTGATGCGTAGGTGAGATGAGTTCTTACTTAAGCCCGTAGCAGCCACGTAAAACTTGCAACAACAAAGTAGAGGACGTCTAACTTGTTTTTGCAGGGTATGTTGTGATGTGATATGGTCAAGGCATGATGCTGATTTTATTGTATGAGATGATCATGTTTTGTAACCGAGTTATCGGCAACTGGCAGGAGCCATATGGTTGTCGCTTTATTGTATGCAATGCAATCGCGATGTAATGCTTTACTTTATTACTAAACGGTAGTGATAGTCGTGGAAGCATAAGATTGGCGAGACGACAACGATGCTACGATGGAGATCAAGGTGTCGCGCCGGTGACGATGGTGATCATGACGGTGCTTCGGAGATGGAGATCACAAGCACAAGATGATGATGGCCATATCATATCACTTATATTGATTGCATGTGATGTTTATCCCTTTTTATGCATCTTATCTTGCTTTGATTGACGGTAGCATTATAAGATGATCTCTCACTAAAATTATCAAGAAGTGTTCTCCCTGAGTATGCACCGTTGCCAAAGTTCGTCGTGCCCAGACACCACGTGATGATCGGGTGTGATAAGCTCTACGTCCAAATACAACGGGTGCAAAACAGTTGCACACGCAGAATACTCAGGTTATACTTGACAAGCCAAGCATATACAGATATGGCCTCGGAACACGGAGACCGAAAGGTCGAGCATGAATCATATAGTAGATATGATCAACATAACGATGTTCACCATTGAAAACTACTCCATCTCACGTGATGATCGGTTATGGTTTAGTTGATTTGGATCACGTGATCACTTAGAAGATTAGAGAGATGTCTATCTAAGTGGGAGTTCCTAAGTAATTTGATTAACTGAACTTAAACTTATCATGAACTTAGTACCTGATAGTATCTTGCTTGTTTATGTTGATTGTAGATAGATGGCTCGAGCTATTGTTCCGTTGAATTTTAATGCGTTCCTTGAGAAAGCAAAGTTGAAAGATGATGGTAGCAATTACACGGACTGGGTCCGTAACCTGAGGATTATCCTCATTGCTGCACAGAAGAATTACGTCCTGGAAGCACCGCTGGGTGACAGGCCTGCTGCTGGAGCAACGCCAGATGTTATGAACGTCTGGCAGAGCAAAGCTGATGACTACTCGATAGTTCAGTGTGCCATGCTTTACGGCTTAGAATCGGGACTTCAACGACGTTTTGAACGTCATGGTGCATATGAGATGTTCCAGGAGTTGAAGTTAATATTTCAAGCAAATGCCCGAATTGAGAGATATGAAGTCTCCAATAAGTTCTATAGCTGCAAGATGGAGGAGAACAGTTCTATCAGTGAGCATATACTCAAAATGTCTGGGTATAATAATCACTTGATTCAGATGGGAGTTAATCTTCCAGATGACTGCGTCATTGACAGAATTCTCCAATCACTGCCACCAAGCTACAAGAGCTTCGTGATGAACTATAATATGCAAGGGATGAACAAGACTATTCCCGAGCTCTTCGCAATGCTGAAAGCTGCGGAGGTAGAAATCAAGAAGGAGCATCAAGTGTTGATGGTTAGCAAAACCACTAGTTTCAAGAAAAAGGGCAAAGGGAAGAAGAAGGGAAACTTCAAGAAGAACAGCAAGCAAGTTGCTGCTCAGGAGAAGAAACCCATGTCTGGACCTAAGCCTGAAACTGAGTGCTTCTACTGCAAGCAGACTGGTCACTGGAAGCGGAACTGCCCCAAGTATTTGGCGGATAAGAAGGATGGCAAAGTGAACAAAGGTATATGTGATATACATGTTATTGATGTGTACCTTACTAGAGCTCGCAGTAGCACCTGGGTATTTGATACTGGTTCTGTTGCTAATATTTGCAACTCGAATCAGGGACTACGGAATAAGCGGACGCTAGCAAAGGACGAGGTGACGATGCGCGTGGGAAACGGTTCCAAAGTCGATGTGATCGCGGTCGGCACGCTACCTCTACATCTACCTTCGGGATTAATATTAGACCTAAATAATTGTTATTTGGTGCCAGCGTTGAGCATGAACATTATATCTGGATCTTGTTTGATGCGAGACGGTTATTCATTTAAATCAGAGAATAATGGTTGTTCTATTTATATGAGTAATATCTTTTATGGTCATGCACCTTTGAAGAGTGGTCTATTCTTGTTGAATCTCGATGATAGTGATACACATATTCATAATGTAGAAGCCAAAAGATGCAAAGTTAATAATGATAGTGCAACTTATTTGTGGCACTGCCGTTTAGGTCATATCGGTGTAAAGCGCATGAAGAAACTCCATACTGATGGGCTTTTGGAACCACTTGATTATGAATCACTTGGTACTTGCGAACCGTGCCTCATAGGCAAGATGACTAAAACACCATTCTCCGGTACTATGGAGAGAGCAACAGATTTATTGGAAATCATACATACCGATGTATGTGGTCCGATGAATATTGAGGCTCGTGGCGGATATCGTTATTTTCTCACCTTCACAGATGATTTAAGCAGATATGGGTATATCTACTTAATAAAACATAAGTCTGAAACATTTGAAAAGTTCAAAGAATTTCAGAGTGAGGTTGAAAATCATCGTAACAAGAAAATAAAGTTTCTGCGATCTGATCGTGGAGGAGAATATTTGAGTTACGAGTTTGGTGTACATTTGAAAAATTGTGGAATAGTTTCGCAACTCACGCCACCCGGAACACCACAGCGTAATGGTGTGTCCGAACGTCGTAATCGTACTTTACTAGATATGGTGCGATCTATGATGTCTCTTACTGATTTACCGCTATCGTTTTGGGGTTATGCTTTAGAGACGGCCGCATTCACGTTAAATAGGGCACCATCAAAATCCGTTGAGACGACACCTTATGAACTATGGTTTGGCAAGAAACCAAAGTTGTCGTTTCTTAAAGTTTGGGGCTGCGATGCTTATGTGAAAAAGCTTCAACCTGATAAGCTCGAACCCAAATCGGAGAAATGTGTCTTCATAGGATATCCAAAGGAAACTATTGGATACACCTTCTATCACAGATCCGAAGGCAAGACTTTTGTTGCTAAATTCGGAAACTTTTTAGAGAAGGAGTTTCTCTCGAAAGAAGTGAGTGGGAGGAAAGTAGAACTTGACGAGGTAACTGTACCTGCTCCCTTATTGGAAAATGGTACATCACAGAAAACTGTTTCTGCGACACATATACCAATCAGTGAGGAAGCTAATGATGATGATCATGAAGCTTCAGGACAAGATACTACTGAACCACGTAGATCAACCAGAGTGAGATCCGCACCAGAGTTGTACGGTAATCCAGTTCTGGAAGTCATGCTACTAGATCATGATGAACCTACGAACTATGAAGAAGCGATAGTGAGCCCAGATTCCGCAAAGTGGCTTGAGGCCATGAAATCTGAGATGGGATCCATGTATGAAAACAAAGTATGGACTTTGGTTGACTTGCCCGATGATCGGCAAGCAATTGAGAATAAATGGATCTTCAAGAAAAAGACTGACGCTGACGGTAATGTTACTGTCTATAAAGCTCGACTTGTCGCGAAAGGTTTTCGACAAGTTCAAGGGGTTGACTACGATGAGACCTTCTCACCCGTAGCGATGCTTAAGTCCGTCAGAATTATGTTAGCAATTGCCGCATTTTATGATTATGAAATATGGCAGATGGATGTCAAAACTGCATTCCTGAATGGATTTCTGGAAGAAGAGTTGTATATGATACAACCAGAAGGTTTTGTCGATCCAAAGGGAGCTAACAAAGTATGCAAACTCCAGCGATCCATTTATGGACTGGTGCAAGCATCTCGGAGTTGGAATAAACGCTTTGATAGTGTGATCAAAGCATTTGGCTTTATACAGACTTTTGGAGAAGCCTGTATTTACAAGAAAGTGAGTGGGAGCTCTGTAGCATTTCTGATATTATATGTGGATGACATATTACTGATTGGAAATGATATAGAATTTCTGGATAGCATAAAGGGATACTTGAATAAAAAATTTTCGATGAAAGACCTCGGGGAAGCTGCTTACATATTAGGCATAAAGATCTATAGAGATAGATCAAAACGCTTAATTGGACTTTCACAGAGCACATACCTTGACAAGATTTTGAAGAAGTTCAAAATGGATCAAGCAAAGAAAGGGTTCTTGCCTGTGTTACAAGGTGTGAAGTTGAGTCAGACTCAATGCCCGACCACTGCAGAAGATAGAGAGAAAATGAAAGATGTTCCCTATGCTTCAGCCATAGGCTCTATCATGTATGCAATGCTGTGTACCAGACCTGATGTGTGCCTTGCTATAAGTTTAGCAGGGAGGTACCAAAGTAATCCAGGAATGGATCACTGGACAGCGGTCAAGAACATCCTGAAATACCTAAAAAGGACTAAGGATATGTTTCTCGTATATGGAGGTGACAAAGAGCTCACCGTAAGAGGTTACGTTGATGCAAGCTTTGACACTGATCCGGACGATTCTAAATCGCAAACCGGATACGTGTTTACTTTAAACGGTGGAGCTGTCAGTTGGTGCAGTTCTAAACAAAGCGTCGTAGCGGGATCTACATGTGAAGCGGAGTACATAGCTGCTTCGGAAGCAGCGAACGAAGGAGTCTGGATGAAGGAGTTCATATCCGATCTAGGTGTCATACCTAGTGCATCGGGTCCAATGAAAATCTTCTGTGACAATACTGGTGCAATTGCCTTGGCAAAGGAATCCAGATTTCACAAAAGAACCAAACACATCAAGAGACGCTTCAACTCCATCCGGGATTTAGTCCAGGTGGGAGACATAGAGATTTGCAAGATACATACGGATCTGAATGTTGCAGACCCGTTGACTAAGCCTCTTCCACGAGCAAAACATGATCAGCACCAAGGCTCCATGGGTGTTAGAATCATTACTGTGTAATCTAGATTATTGACTCTAGTGCAAGTGGGATACTGAAGGAAATATGCCCTAGAGGCAATAATAAAGTTATTATTTATTTCCTTATATCATGATAAATGTTTATTATTCATGCTAGAATTGTATTAACCGGAAACATAATACATGTGTGAATACATAGACCAACAGAGTGTCACTAGTATGCCTATACTTGACTAGCTCGTTAATCAAAGATGGTTATGTTTCCTAACCATGAACAAAGAGTTGTTATTTGATTAACGAGGTCACATCATTAGTAGAATGATCTGATTGACATGACCCATCCCATTAGCTTAGCACCCGATCGTTTAGTATGTTGCTATTGCTTTCTTCATGACTTATACATGTTCCTATAACTATGAGATTATGCAACTCCCGTTTACCGGAGGAACACTTTGGGTACTACCAAACGTCACAACGTAACTGGGTGATTATAAAGGAGTACTACAGGTGTCTCCAATGGTAGATGTTGGGTTGGCGTATTTCGAGAATAGGGTTTGTCACTCCGATTGTCGGAGAGGTATCTCTGGGCCCTCTCGGTAATGCACATCACATAAGCCTTGCAAGCACTGCAACTAATATGTTAGTTGTGAGATGATGTATTACGGAACGAGTAAAGAGACTTGCCGGTAACGAGATTGAACTAGGTATTGGATACCGACGATCGAATCTCGGGCAAGTAACATACCGATGACAAAGGGAACAACGTATGTTGTTATGCGGTCTGACCGATAAAGATCTTCGTAGAATATGTAGGAGCCAATATGGGCATCCAGGTCCCGCTATTGGTTATTGACCGGAGACGTGTCTCGGTCATGTCTACATTGTTCTCGAACCGTAGGGTCCGCACGCTTAACGTTACGATGACAGTTATTATGAGTTCATGCATTTTGATGTACCGAAGGTTGTTCGGAGTCCCGGATGAGATCACGGACATGACGAGGAGTCTCGAAATGGTCGAGACGTAAAGATTGATATATTGGAAGCCTATGTTTGAACATAGGAAGTGTTCCGGGTGAAATCGGGATTTTACCGGAATACCGGGAGGGTTACCGGAACCCCCCGGGAGACTAATGGGCCTATTGGGCCTTAGTGGAAAAAGAGAAAAGGGGCAGCCCATAGCTGGCCGGCGCCCCCCTTCCCCAAGTCCTAGTAGGACTAGGAGAAGGGGCCGGCCCCCCCTCTCTCTCCTTTCCCCCTGAGAGTCCTAATTGGAATAGGATTGGAGGGGGGAGTCCTACTCCCGGTAGGAGTAGGACTCCCCCTGCGCCTCCCTCTCTCTGGCCGGCCGGCCCCCCTCCTACAACCTTTATATACGGGGGCAGGGGACACCCCAAGACACACAAGTTGATCCTTGAGATCGTTCCTTAGCCGTGTGCGGTGCCCCCTGCCACCAAATTCCACCTCGATCATACCGTTGTAGTGCTTAGGCGAAGCCCTGCGTCGGTAGTACATCAAGATAGTCACCACGCCGTCGTGCTGACGGAACTCTTCCTCGACGCTTTGCTGGCTCGGAGCCCGAGGATCGTCATCGAGCTGAACGTGTGCTAAGAACTCGGAGGTGCCGGAGTAACGGTGCTTGGATCGGTCGGATCGGGAAGAAGACGTACGACTACTTCCTCTACGTTGTGTGATCGCTTCTGCAGTCGGTCTGCGTCGGTACGTAGACAACACTCTCCCCTCTCGTTGCTGTGCATCACCATGATCTTGCGTGTGCATAGGAAAATTTTCGAAATTACTGCGTTCCCCAACATTATGTGTTATGATCCGTTAACCCCGAAGTGACAATAATCGGGATACTTACCGGTGATGACCGTAGTTTGAGGAGTTCATGTATTCACTATGTGTTAATGCTTTGTTCTGGTTCTCTATTAAAAGGAGGCCTTAATATCCCTTAGTTTTCGTAAGGGCCCCGCTGCCACGGGGGGTAGGACAAAAGATGTCATGTAAGTTCTTTTCCATAAGCACATATGACTATATTCGGAATGCATGCCTACATTACATTGACGAACTGGAGCTAGTTCTTTGTCACCCTACTAGGTTATGACCATTACATGATGAACCGCATCTGACATTATTCTCCATCACCGATCCATTGCCTACGAGCTTTCCATATATTGTTCTTTGCTTATTTACTTTCCCATTGCTATTGCTATCATCACTACAAAATACCAAAAACATTGCTTTTACTACCGTTACCTTTTGTTACCGTTACCACTACTATCATATTATTTTGCTACTAAATACTTTGCTGCAGATACTAAGTTCCCAGGTGTGGTTGAATTGACAACTCAGGTGCTAATACTTGAGAGTATTCTTTGGCTCCCCTTGTGTCGAATCAATAAATTTGGGTTGAATACTTTACCCTTGAAAACTGTTGTGATCCCCTATAGTTGTGGGTTATTAGAGAGCGTCGGGATGATGAAGATGGCCACCGGAGAGGGATTCCCCCTCCGGCAGGGTGCCGGAATGGGTCTAGATTAGTTTTCGGTGGTTACGGAGGCTTCTGGCGGTGGAACTTCCTATCTATTTTGTTCCCCGATGTTTCTAGGGTATATGGACATATATAGGCGAAAGAAGTCGGTCAGGGGAGCCACAAGGGGCCCACGAGGGTGGGGGCGCGCCTCCCTGCCTCATGGCCACCTCGAAGCTTCCCTGGCATCTACTCCAAGTCTCCTGGATTGCTTCCGTTCCAATAATAACTCTCCCGAAGGTTTCATTCCGTTTGGACTCCGTTTGATATTCCTTTTCTTGGAAACACTGAAATAGGCAAGAAAACAACAATTTGGGCCGGGCCTCCGGTTAATAGGTTAGTCCGAAAATAATATAAAAGTGTATAATAAAGCCCATAAATATTCAAAACAGATAACATAATAGCATGGAACAATCAAAAATTATAGATACATTGGAGACGTATCAGCATCCCTAAGCTTAATTACTGCTCGCCCTCGAGTAGGTAAATGATAAAAACAGAATTTCTGGTGTGGAATGCTTTCTAGAATATTCTTCAATGTATTTTTCTCTATTGTGGCATGAATGTTCAGATCCGAAAGATTCAAGATAAAAGTTTATTGTTAACATAAAAATAGTAATACTCCAAGTATGCTAACCAAGCAATTATGTCTTATCAAAATACCATAGCCAAAGAAAACTTATCCCTACAAAGTCATATAGTTTGGCCATGCTTCATTTTCATCACACAAAATGCTCAGATCATGCACAACCTCGATGACGGGCCAAGCAATTGTTTCATACTTAGCCTTTTCAAACTCTTTCAACTTTTACGCAATATATGAGCGCGAGCCATGGACATAGCACAATGGGTGGAATAGAATATGATGATTGAGGTTGTGTGAGAAGACAAAAAGGGAGAAAGTCTCACATTGACGCAACTAATCAATGGGCTATGGAGATGCCCACCGATTGATGTCAATGCAAGGAGTAGGGATTGCCATGCAACGAATGCACTAGAGCTATAAATATATGAAAGCTCATCAAAGAAACTGTGTGGGTGCGCATCCAACTCGCTTGCTCACGAAGACCTAGGGCATTTGAGGAAGCCCATCATTGAAATATACAAGCCAAGTTCTACAATGAAAAATTCCCACTAGTATATGAAAGTGACAGGATAAGAGACTCTCTATCATGAAGATCATGGTGCTACTTTGAAGCACAAGTGTGGAAAAGGATAGTAACATTGTCCCTTCTCCCTTTTTCTCTCATTCTCTTTTTTGGGCCTTCTTTCTTTTTTTATTTTGGCCTCTTTTATTTTTTTATTTTTTCGTCCGGAGTCTCATCCCGACTTGTGGGGGAATCATAGTCTCCATCATCCTTTCCTCACATGGGACAATGCTCTAATGATGATCATCACACTTTTATTTTCTTACAACTCAAGAATTACAACCCGATACTTAGAAAAAAAATATGACTCTATGTGAATGCCTCCGGCGGTGTACCGGGATTGCGATGAATCAAGAGTGACATGTATGAAAAATTAAGCTTGGTGGCCTTGCCACAAATACGATGTCAACTACATGATCATGCAAAGTAATATGACAATGATGATGTGTGTCATAATAAATGGAACGGTGGAAAGTTGCATGGCAATATATCTCGGAATGGCTATGGAAATGCCATAATAGGTAGGTATGGTGGCTGTTTTGAGGAAGATATAAGGAGGCTTATGTGTGATAGAGCGCATCATATCACGGGGTTTGGATGCACCGGCGAAGTTTGCACCAACTCTCAAGGTGGGAAAGGGCAATGCACATTACCGAAGAGGCTAGCAATGATGGAAGGGTGAGAGTGCATATAATCCATGGACTCAACATTAGTCATAAAGAACTCACATACTTATTGCAAAAATCTACAAGTCATCGAAACCAAGCACTACGCGCATGCTCCTAGGTGGATAGATTGGTAGGAAAAGACCATCGCTCGTCACCGACCGCCACTCATAAGGAAAGCAATCAAAGAACACCCCATGCTTCAAATTTGTCACATAACATTTACCATATGTGCATGCTACGGGACTTGCCAACTTCAACACAAGTATTCATCAATTTCACAATTACTCAACTAGCACACCTCTAATATTACCACCTTTATATCTCAAAACAACCATCAAGCATCCAACTTCTCTTAGCATTTAAAATTTATAACCAAAGTAAATTACCATGCTGTTGTAAAGGACTCTCAAAATGATATAAGTGAAGCATGAGAGATCAATTATTTCTATAAAATAGAACCACCACCGTGCTCTAAAAGATATAAGCGAAGCACTAGAGCAAATGATAAACTACTCCCGAAGATATAAGTGAAGATCAATGAGTAGTCGAATAATTATGCAACTATGTGAAGACTCTCTAACATTTAAGAATTTCAGATCTTGGTATTTTATTCAAACATCAATCAAAACAAAATAAAATAAAATGACCGTCCAAGCAAAACACATATCATGTGGTGAATAAAAATATAGCTCCAAGTAAAGTTACCGATGAACGAAGACGAAAGAGGGGATGCCTTCCGGGGCATCCCCAAGCATAGGCTCTTGGTTGTCCTTGAATATTAGCTTGGGGTGCCATGGGTATCCCCAATCTTAGGCTATTTCCACTCCTTATTCCATAGTCCATCAAATCTTTACCGAAAACTAGAAAACTTCACAACACAAAACTTAACAGAAAACTCGTAAGCTCCGTTAGTATAAGGAAACAAACCACCACTTCAAGGTACTGTAATTAAATCATTATTTATTTATATTGGTGTTAAACCTACTGTATTCCAACTTTTCTATGGTTCATAAACTCTATTATTAGCCATAGATTCATCAAAATAAGCAAACAACACACGAAAAACCGAATCTGTCAAAAACAGAATAGTCTGTAGTAATATGTAGGTTTCGAATACTTCTGGAACCCAAAAATTCTAAAATAAATTGCTGGAAGTGAGGAATTTATCGATTAATCATCTGCACAAAGAATTAACTAAATACCACTCTCCAGTAAAAAATGGCAGCAAATCTCGTGAGCGCTAAGGTTTCTGTTTTTTACAGCAAGATCGCAAAGACTTCCCCCAAGTGTTCCCAAAGGTTCTACTTGGCACAAACACTAACTAAAAGCATAAAACCACATCTAAACAGAGGATACATGAATTATTTATTTCTAAACAGGAACAAAAAGCAAGGAACAAATATGAAGTTGGGTTGCCTCCCAACAAGCGCTATCGTTTAACGCCCCTCGCTAGGCATGATGATTTCAATGATGCTCACATAAAAGATAAGAATTGTAACATAAAGAGAGCATCATGAAGAATATGACTAGAACATTTAAGTATAACCCACTTCCTATGCATAGGGATTTTTTGAGCAAACAAATTGTGGGAACCATAATCAACTAGCATAGGAGGGCAAAATAAGCATAACTTTAAAACTTTAAGCACATAGAGAGGACACTTGATATTAATGCAATTCCTACAAGCATATGTTCCTCCCTCATAGTATTTTTCCGTAGCATCATGAATGAATTCAACAATATAACCAACACCTAAAGAATTCTTTTCATGATCTACAAGCATAGAAATTTTACTAATCTCCACATAGGCAAAATTCTTCTCATTCGGAATAGTGGGAGTATCATAAAAAAACTCGAATACTACAAATTGTTTCCACATTAAAAGAGTAATATTCAGGAAAAGGGTAATCATAATCATGACAAGCATTAACATAATCATCACTACTTTTTATAGCATATGTGTCATCACAATAATCATCATAAGTAGCAACTTTGTTCTCGTCATAATCAATTGAAACCTCTTCCAAGATAGTGGAATCATTACTAAATAAAGTCATGACCTCTCGAAATCCACTTTCATAATTGTAAAAATAAGATTCAACATCCTCCAAAATAGTGAGATCATTACTTCCTAAAGTTGACACTCTTCCAAACCCACTTTCATCAATATAACCATCATAGATAGGAGGCATGCTATCATCATAATAAATTTGCATATCAAAACTTGGGAGACTACAAATATCATCTTCATTAAACATAGCATCCCCAAGCTTGGGACAAACATTAATTGTAGCAAATACATTCTCAAACATGTCATTCTCATCAAACATAGCATCCCCAAGCTTGGGCCTTTTCATATCATAAGCATAATCACTCCCATCATTAATAGTACGGATAGCACCAATAGTATAGCAATTATCATCATGACAATGAGTAATAGGAGAAACATCATTTGGGAGGGGTACCTTTTCACCTTTGCTTCTCCGTCTTTTCTTTTTCTTCTTCACATTATTTGTGGGTTTAATCCTCTTTCTGGAGCTCCTTATTAATGAGATTGGTTGAATAGAAGGCTCCTCCTCGTTACCTGATTCATCACAAGAAATAATAGGAAGATATTGGGAAGTCTCTTCCCTTTTATTAGTATTCTATTCATCTTCTATTTGTTTTCTTGTCTTTATGTAATTGGCAATATAAGGATTTTCAATGCAATTCACCGCACAATACATATAAATTTCCTCTAGATCAAAATCAAGGAATCTGTCAAGATTAAATTTTGGAATACCCTCATTTATACGTGTCATTTCTTCATACACCAAAAGAAGACTAAGCTCTTTATGATGCTCAAGGGTAATCAAGTTATCACAATTTTTGGACACGACTTGATCATGAAACAAATAGCATTGGAGCTTTAAATGACCATGTTCATTGCAAAGTTCACAAGGATGGCGATAAATATTGAATCTTTTAGTACAATCATCTAGCATTTCTTGCAACCATTTAGTTTCCAAATACTTATGCCTCTTGAAAAATCTATCTTCCCTATTTGGTGTGTACTTGCAAGCTCTATGTATTCCACAAAAGTTGACATGCTTATAAGAGACATTTTCATCATGACTAGTGCAATCATCATTAGTACCATGGATATTCAAGGAATTCATACTAACAAAATTGCAATCATGCTCATCATTCAAATATTTAGTGCCAAACCTTCTAATGCATTTTTCTTCTAACACTTTGGCACAATTATTGGAATCCTTATTTTCATGAAAGACATTAAAAAGATGAAGCATATGAGGTACCCTTAATTCCATTTTTTTTGTAATTTTCTTCTATAGACGAAACTAGTGATAAAACAAGAAACAAAAAGATTCGATTGCAAGATCTAAAGGTATACCTTCAAGCGCTAACCTCCCCGGCAACGGCGCCAGAAAAGAGCTTGATGTCTACAACACAACCTTCTTCTTGTAGACGTCGTTGGGCCGCCAAATGCAGAGGTTTGTAGGACAGTAGCAAATTTCCCTCAACTGGATGACCTAAGGTTTACCAATTCGTGGGAGGCGTAGGATGAACATGGTCTCTCTCAAGCAACCCTGCAACCAAATTATAAAGAGTCTCTTGTGTCCCCAACACATCCAATACAATGGTAAATTGTATAGGTGCACTAGTTCGGCGAAGAGATAGTGATACAAGTGCAATATGGATGGTAGATAAAGGTTTTTGTAATCTGAAAAAATAAAAGCCGCAAGGTAGAAAGTGGTAAAAGTGAGCACAAACGGTATTGCAATGCTAGGAAACAAGGCCTAGGATTCATACTTTCACTAGTGCAAGTTCTCTCAACAATAATAACATAATTGGATCATATAACTATCCTTCAACATGCAACAAAGAGTCACTCCAAAGTCACTAATAGCGGAGAACAAACGAAGAGATTATGGTAGGGTACGAAACCACCTCAAAGTTATACTTTCTGATCGATCTCTCATAGAGTTCGTACTTGAATAACACCTTAAGACACAAATCAACCAAAACCCTAATGTCGCCAAGATACTCCAATGTCACCTAAAGTATCCGTGGGTATGATTATACGATATGCATCACACAATCTCAGATTCATCTATTCAACCAACACAAAGAACTTCAAAGAGTGCCCCAAAGATTCTACCGATGAGTCAAGATGAAAACGTGTACCAACCCTTATGCATAAGTTCACGAGGTCACGGAACTCACAAGTTGATCACCAAAACATACATCAAGTGGATCACGTGATATCCCATTGTCAGCACGGATAAGCACATGCAAGACATACATCAAGTGTTCGCAAATCCTTAAAGACTCAATCTGATAAGATAACTTCAAAGGGAAAACTAAATTCATCAAAAGAGAGTAGAGGGGGAGAAACATCATAAGATCCAAATATAATAGCAAAGCTCATGGTACATCAAGATCGTGCCGACTCAAGAACACGAGAGAGGGAGATCAAACACATAGCTACTGGTACATACCCTCAGCCCCGAGGGTGAACTACTCCCTCCTCGTCACGGAGAGCGCCGGGATGATGAATATGGCCTCCAGAGAGGGTTTCCCCCCTCCGGCAGGGTCCCAAAACGGGTCTAGATTGGTTTTCAATGGCTACGGAGGCTTCTGGCAGCAGAACTCCCGATCTATTCTATTCCCCGATGTTTTTAGGGTATCTGGACATATATAGGCGAAAGAAGTCAGTCAGGGGAGCCACGAGGGGCCCACGAGGGTGGGGGGCGGGCACAGGGGGGCAGGCGCGCCTCCCTGCCTCGTGGACACCTCGAAGCTTCCCTGATGTCTACTCCAAGTCTCCTGGATTGCTTCCGTTCAATAAATTACTCTCCTGAAGGTTTCATTCCGTTTGAACTCCGTTTCGTATTCCTTTTCTTCGAAATACTAAAATAGGCAAGAAAACAACAATTTGGGCTGGGCCTCAGGTTAATAGGTTAGTCCCAAAACTAATATAAAAGTGTATAATGAACCCCATAAACATCCAAAACAGATAATATAATAGCATGGAACAATCAAAAATTATAGATACGTTGGAGACGTATCACTACCTTGTTGTTTTTATTGTTCTTATTACAAAAATCAATATCTACTATCCATTTTACACTTGTATCATCTCTTCGCCGAACTAGTGCACCTATACAAATTACTTGGTGTGTTGGGGACACAAGAGATTTTTTATTATTTGGTTGCAGGGTTGTTTGAGAGAGACCATCTTCATTCGACACCTCCCATGAATTGAGAAACCTTAGGTCATCCACATGAGGGAAAATTGCTACTGTCCTACAAAACTCTACGCTTGGAGGCCCAACACGTGTCTACAAGAATAAAGTTGCGTAGTATACATCAAGCTCTTTTCTGGCACCGTTGACGAGGAGGTTAGGTAAGCGGCACTCACACCCCATCAACGAAGCTCTTTTATGGCGCCGTTGCCGGGGAGGTGAGTGCTTGAAGGTATATCTTTAGATCGTGCAATCAAATCTTTTAGTTTCTTGTTTTATCACTAGTTTGGTTTATAAAAGAAAACTACAAAAAATGGAATTGAGGTTGCATCATATTATTCATCTTTATAATGTCTTTCATGAAAATGATGGAAAGGAAAATTGTTCTTAATTGATAGAGGAAGAATTCAATAGAATGTTTGGTATAAATGATGAGCCTGATTGCAATGTTGTTAGTATGAATTCTTTGAATATCCATGATGCTACTGATATGCGAAGCCATAAGCTTGGGGATACTATGTTTGATGAAGATGATATTTTTAGTTCCCCGAGATTTGATGTGCAAATTTTTTATAATGATTGCATGCCTCCTATTTATGATGATTATAATGATGAAAGTGGATTTGGAGAGGTCATGACTTTATTTAGT
The DNA here is from genome assembly GCA_034509565.1 of Triticum monococcum. Taxonomy (NCBI): domain Eukaryota; kingdom Viridiplantae; phylum Streptophyta; class Magnoliopsida; order Poales; family Poaceae; genus Triticum; species Triticum monococcum. The sequence goes on along the minus strand of CM067841.1, from coordinate 140,825,110 downwards.
GATGAATCCACTATTTTGGATGAGGATTCAATTGACTATGATAACAAAATTGTTATATATGATGTTTATGGTGATGACCTGTATCATATAAATAATAATGATAATCATCTTGATTTTAATTTTCAATCACATGATAGTTATTTTGTTGAGTTTGCTCCCACTACTATTCATGAGAATAAATTTGCTTATGTGGAGAGTAAGAAAATTTCTATGCTTGTGGATCATGAAAAGAATGCTTTATGTGATAGTTATACTGTTGAATTCACTCATGATGCTACTGGAAATTATTATGAGAGAGGAACATATGCTTGTAGGCATCTCAATAAAATCAAGTTTCCTCTCTTTATGTTGAAAGTTTTGAAGTTGCACTTGTTTTGCCTTCTTATGCTAGTTGATTCTTGTTCTCATGAATTGTTTGCTCACAAAATCCCTATGCATAGGAAGTGGGTTAGGCTTAAAAGTGCTTGTCATGTGATTCATGATGCTCTATTTATGTTTCAATTCTTATCTTTTATGTGAGCATCATTGAAATTATCATGCCTAGCTAAAAGGCATTAAAGAAAATCGCTTGTTGGGAGACAACGCAACACTTTTACCTACTATTTTTGTGTGTCTGAATGATTAGGCTACTGTAGTAATTATTTTTATTGCTTTCATTTCAATGAAGTTCCAAGTAAGACCTTTGGGATGGTATATGGTGATAGTTGATTTGTTCTTGCTAAAAAAACAGAAACTTTTGCGCTCACGAAAATAATTATCATTTTTAAGAGAAGCGTGATAAAATACTGCTTCTTTTTGCATAAGATTAATAGAAAAATTTCCCAGGCTGTCCTAATTGTTAAGAATTTTTGGAATATCATAAGTATGGTTGGAGTACAGATTACTACAGACTGTTCTATTTGGATAGATTCTGTTTTCAATGCATAGTTTGCTTGTTTTCTAGTTTCTATGGGTTATATTGCTCAATATAAATAGTGAAAATGATATGCTACAGTAGGCATTGTGTGAGAACAATTATGAATGTTGTCTTTGACAGGACCAAAGTGAAATGGTTTGCTCTTTATCAGACTAACCTATCTCACGAAGTTCCGTTAAGTTTTGTGTGATTGAAGTTTTCAAGTTTTGGGTGAGATGTCGATATGAGGAGAATAAGGAGTTAAAAGACCCTTGTCGGTGTCAAAACCGGCGGATCTCGGGTAGGGGGTCCCGAACTGTGCATCTAGGCCGGATGGTAACAGGAGGCAGGGGACACGAAGTTTTACCCAGGTTCGGGCCCTCTCGATGGAGGTAAAACCCTACGTCCTGCTTGATTAATATTGATGATATGGGTAGTACAAGAGTTGATCTACCACGAGATCAGAGAGGCTAAACCCTAGAAGCTAGACTATGGTATGATTGTTGATGTGTATCTCTTCCTACGGACTAAAACCCTCCGGTTTATATAGACACCGGATAGGGTTAGGGTTACATAGAGTCGGTTACAATGGTAGGAGATCTGAACATCCGTATTGCCAAGCTTGCCTTCCACGCCAAGGAAAGTCCCTCCCGGACACGGGACGGATTCTTCAATCTTGTATCTTCATAGTCCAGGAGTCCGGCTTGAAGGTATAGTTCGGCTATCCGAACACCCCCTAATCCAGGACTCCCTCAGTAGCCCCCGAACCAGGCTTCAATGATGATGAGTCCGGCGCGTAGATTGTCTTCGGCATTGCAAGGAAGGTTCTCCTCCAAATTTCGGGTACCTGTTTGAATAAAGTCCGGTTTCTTGTAGATGTCGCGCTCCTTGGCTTCTACGCCCAATAATGGCCGTTTTCCACGTGCTAAATGAATATGAAAAGTCTGAGTGTTTTTACGTTCACACCCCTAGCCATGTAAATGAGCTGCCCTTTTTAAAGGGATGAGGATTTAGATCCAATCCACACCTTCTCCCCTCCACAAGTGTTCATTAGAGCGCATCCGACAAAGGTCCATTCCACCATGGCCAGCCGCCGCAACTCCTCCTCTCGCCCTCCTAGCCCTAAGCCTGGATATTGGGAGAGATGTTCTACTCCGCATGGCGAGCTAGTGACGCTTCAGACCAAGGGATTTCTCCCCCCGGCCTATATGGTCCCGGTCCGAGCTGGTCTTGCCGTCTACAACGGCGGAGAGCAAGCAGAGAATGCCCCTAATCCATCCAAAGGAGAGCGGGTGTGCCTTGTTCCTTACTTAATAAGGGGGCTCGGATTTCCCATCCACCCGTTTCTCCGGGGGCTGCTGGAGTTCTACGGCCTCCAGCTACATCATCTCACGTCTGCCTCAATATTGCATATCGCGGGCTTTGTAGCCCTCTGCGAGCTGTTCTTGGGTATTGAAGCTCATTTCGGATTGTGGAAGGAGCTATTTTGCCTCGTGCCCCGTTCCAAGAAAGGGTCAATGTATCAAGTGGGCGGAGCCGAAGTATGGCGCATCGCCGGGACCGGATATCTGTCCGGAACCCCAAAGAAGGCATCCGAAGACTGGCCCTCGGAATGGTTCTATATAGAAGACATCCCGCTGCCGGATCCTGTCCGGATCGGCCTCCCAGAGTTCGATAGTGCTGCTTTAAAGAAGCGCCTAAGCTGGCGTCCATGGAGCCCTCAAAGGGAAAGTGACAGGGACATCGTTTATCTCATTGGCCGAATAAGATTGTTGGCCCATTCCGGACTAACCGTGATCGGAGTTATGGCCGAATGCATCATGCAGGGGGTGCAGCCGCTTCAGTACAGAAGCCACCCCATGTGGGATTTCAACGGGGAGGACGAAGCCACCCGCTACGGCCGTAAAGGGCCAGATTCAGTTGCCGCTCTATTAAAGATCTTGTCCACCTTGTACAAGGGAGAAGAGGAGGAATTCCTCCGCGTCAACCCACAGGGTGGATTCTCTATGCACAATCCCCAAAGCTGGGTAAGTGGTCGCATTTACTTGCTCATCCGTTTAGTGTTCCCATTGTTAAATACTTAGTCTGATGACTTCAATGCAGGAACTGCGTCAGGCCGTTAAGGACATAAGCAGCCCGCCTCCACAACCCAAGGACTCGGGACGGTCTCCCGACCCGGCCTCTCAAGAGGATCTGGACATATCTGTGGAGCTGATTGATGGAGTGTTCCATCAATTGAGCGAGGACAACGCCTTGGTGGCCATTACGGCCGATTACCCAGGGCTAATCCGAACACCCCAGGTACCTGAGACGGAAGTCCCTGTACCCCGGACAGGGGTCCGTCCATGCATGTTTAATTTCCTGATTGCAACCGAACTTTGCAGGGGAGGTTTTTGAGGCAGAAGGCCGAACCTGCGGCGACAAACCAACCAGGGGCCGCAAGGCGTCATGGGCAGAAAAGAGGTGCAGTCCGGACCGAGGCATCAGCGCGAAGGTATGGCACACCCCTTTATCCCAGTTGTTATACCTTCGAGGCACACTTGACGCTCGTGCCCTTTTCAGGACAAAGAGACCTCGCCGGACTATATCGGGAGAGGCTGTTAATCGCGCCTCCACCAGCCAGGCTCCAAAGCCTGGTTCGGGGGTGGAAGCGAGCGCAAAGCGTGTGCCAGACGTTCCTCCGACGGAGGATGCGAACGGGTTATCTGCCACCAACTCAGAGGTGGAAAGTGCCATTAACCACAGGCGTCGCCGGACAATTCTTCGCGACGCTTGCTTCTCCCAAGAGGCATTAGATGCCTTCAATTCGGCAGCTGCGCACCTCCGTGCCGCTCAAAATGGTCTAGCCAGAGCCACGGAGCAATATGTAAAAGACATACGGGTAAGAAAATTTTGGTAAATATATATGTAGCAGTAGCCCCCGAGACTGAAAACAGTTAGAATAACTGGTTTAAGGATCATTTGAAATGTAGGTTCTTACAGAAAAGAATTCCCTGCTGACCCAGGAGCTAGAAGAGTGAAAAGCCCAACTGGGGGCCGCACTAGCCGCGGCAGGGGAGCCTAAGGAGACCCCCTCTGGTAATATACATTTCAAAAGATAAGTATGTGGCGAAGCACGGCTTTTGTGCGAATCGGACAAATAAAATTGCATATGGCGCCGGATTGAATCCGGAAAGGCAACACCTCGAACGCCAACTAAAGGCTGGTGAGAGAGTGCTGTTAAAGGTGATGGGGGAGAAGAACGTTCTCCAAGATGCCAACACCCGGCTGGGTGTCGAGCTAAAAGATGTTCGTGCCCAGCTGTCAGACTCCATGAAGGAGAATCAGCGGCTTTGGCGCGGCATATTTAGTAAGTGCTTGAACGAAGCTTTTAAAAGAAAGTTCGGCGGTGCCGTTGATTAACAGAGCAATATCCATAGGTATGTTAACAGGTCGTCCTGCAGAGGAGATGCCCGGTTCTACGAGTGACCTTCTTCCCGAGCTCTTGCAATTGCTCGATCGAGTTCGGCAGGCGATGTGAGGCGTCGCCCAGGTCCTGTGGCCATTCGTCTCCACACCCCGAAGGTCTTGGAGAGCTTGCGGAGAAGCTGAGGGGAGCACGGTGGCGCTTCCAGTTGTGGAAGATATCAGCCTGCCGTCAAGGCGCTAGGGAGGCGTGGGCCATGGTGAAGACGCGGAATTCACAGGCCGACCCCAACCATATGGCCGAGGTTGGTCCTGTAGGGCCCGATGGGAAGGAGATCCCTGTGAGCTTAGTGTACGGCCACGTAGAGTTGGCCGCAAAGTATTCCCAGCAGGACTGTAAATTAGACAGCCTGTTAGATGGTATTGAAGAGGAGTACAATCATTCAAAATGACTATGTAATTTAATTGACATTTATAATGCCTTCTAGCCGGATTGTAGATCGTTTGTCATGGCCGACCTTTTCGCTTCAACCTCGGGACCTGACGGTCCGGAGTGTGTCCGAATTCCCATGCGGTTATATAGGAACCGGGGAATGCGTGGAGACCAGGCGTAGGGGTCATTATGGCGTGAACAGACAAGTGCCCGACTAGTTATGTTATATTACATGGTTAGTAAGAAACATCTTCCAGGGAGAATAGTTCCGTTAGGGGTTCCTTTCCCTAGGAGGCATGCCCTAAAGTGCATGTCCATGCTGCAAAGAGAAACACAGAGAAAACATCTGGGGGCACGTGGAAAAAATAAAAAAGATCATCTTTAGTTCACCGACCAAATATTCCCTTAAGAACGCTAGCTTTCAGCTTCACCCAGTCTGAGGTACACGTCCGGCTGACCCGGCAGTAACAATCGCAGAGGTGCTACCTTTACCGCCTAGCCAAACAATCAGGAACGTAGGGGTAAGCACAGGAGCCAGGCAACCCAGGTTGGCCAAAAATTAAGTCATATCGATGGATATAGTGGTGAATAAAAGGTACACGCGGAAGTTTGACACATGTCTTGGGCCTGAAGCCCGTAGAAATAAGCTTCTGTTGAAAGAAGCCCCCAGGTTTGATGAGCGCGGATAGCGCGTCACTTTGTGAGCCTCTAAAGGCTATAAGAGGGAAAGAGAGAGAGAAGGAGAGAAATGTAAGACAGAAGGTATATAAAAAATGGATAGAGTAAGCAGACGAACACAGCATCAGATGCTAGGCATAGAGTCTTCGGAGGCGGGCTGCGTTCCATGGGTTCGGCTCGAGTCGGTTATCCGATGAACTTCACAGGCGGTACGCACCACCAGTCAGGACTTGGTCGATGATGAAGGGACCTTCCTACTTGGGCTTGAGTTTGTCCTTTTTCTTGTCCGGCAGGCGTAGAACTAATTCGCCAATGTTGTAATTTTTGGCCCATACTTCCCTGCTTTGGTATCTTCGAGTCTGCTGCTGATAAAATGCGGAACGGGCTTTTGGCACATCACGCTCCTCCTCTAATGCATCCAAACTGTCCTGCCGATCGAGCTCGCCTTCTCTTTCTTTGTACATGCGCATTCGAGGTGAGTCATGAATTATGTCGCAAGGCAAAACTGCCTCCGCACCGTACACCATGAAGAATGGTGTATATCCGGTGGTGCGATTTGGTGTGGTCTGCAGCCCCCAGAATACGGAGTCGAGATCCTCTACCCAGTGTGTGTTAGATTCCTTGAGGGATCGTACTAATCTGGGTTTAATGCCGCTCATAATAAGACCGTTTGCACGTTCGACCTGGCCGTTAGTCTGTGGGTGATAGACAGAAGCGTAATCGAGCTTGATGCCCAAGTTTTTGCACCAGAGTTTTACCTCGTCGGCCGTAAAGTTCGTGCCATTATCAGTGATGATGCTATGGGGGACGCCGTAATGGTGTACAACCCCGGATATGAAGTTTATCACAGGCCCGGATTCAGCCATCTTAACAGGCTTGGCTTCTATCCATTTGGTGAACTTATCCACCATGATGAGTAGGTACTTGTGCTTGTGGGTTCCGCCTTTAAGGGGTCCAACCATATCAAGCTCTCAGACCACAAAGGGCCAAGTGATGGGGATAGTTTGGAGGGCGGTGGGTGGCATATGGCTTTGGTTTGCAAAGAGCTGGCAACCAGTGCATCGCTGGACTAAGTCCTGAGCGTCTGCCTGGGCCGTCGGCCAATAAAAACCTGTACGGAAGGCCTTGCTTACCAGAGATCGGGCTGCAGCGTGATGACCGCCAAGTCTGGCATGGATTTCAGCTAGGAGATTCCGCCCCTCCTCTTTGAAGATGCACCTTTGAAGGACTCCGGTAGTGCTTTTCTTATAAACCTCCCCCTCGTGGACTCTGTAGTCTTTGGATCGCTGCACTATGCAGCGTGCCTCATTCTGGTCCTCGGGGAGTACGTGCCTATTAATGTAGGCGAGGAATGGTTCCGTCCATGGGACAATGACGGCCATTATTACATGGGCTGAAGGTGTTACTTCAATGGCAGAGCCACCGATTGTGTCAGAATGCTCGGAGTCGGGCGGTGCGGTTGGGTTCGGGCTGTTATTGTTTGACTCCCCTTCCCATGCCACGGATGGCTTAAAAAGCCTTTCCAAGAAGATGTTGGGGGGGACTACATCGCGCTTTGTGCCGATGCGTGCCAGGACATCGGCCGCCTGATTATTTTCCCAGGCTATATGGTGAAATTCAAGCCCCTCAAACCGAGCTAACATTTTTAGGACGGCATTGCGGTAAGCTGCCATTTTCGGATCCTTGGCACCGAAGTCTCCGTTTATTTGGGATATTGCGAGGTTCGAGTCCCCGTGCACCTCTAGGCATTGTATGCCCATGGATACTGCCATCCGGAGACCATGTAGAAGGGCCTCGTATTCGACTGTGTTGTTGGAGTCCGTGTACAGAATCTATAGTATGTATTGAACTGTGTCTCCTGTGGGGGACGTCAGAACGACATCAGCCCCCAGTCCGGCCAACATTTTGGAGCCGTCGAAATGCATGAGCCAATTTGAGTATGTGCCGTACTCTTTAGGGAGTTCGGTTTCCGTCCATTCTGCAACGAAATCGGCCAAAACTTGTGACTTGATGGCTCGTCGTGGCTTATAAGTTATGTCGAACGGGAGGAGCTCGATGGCCCATTTCGTGATCCGGTCCGTTGCGTCACGGTTGTTGATAATGTCGTTATGTCGTACTTCCGAGGCTACTGTTATCGAACACTATTGAAAGTAGTGTCATAGCTTCCGAGATGCCATGAATACCGCGTACGCAATCTTTTGATAATGCGGGTACTGTGATTTGCAGGGAGTGAGGACAGTGGACACATAATATACATGCCTTTGAAGGGGGAATTTGTGTCCGTCTGCGTCTCATTCGACGATGAGCACTGTGCTTACAACCTGATGTGTTGCTGCGATGTACAATAGCATTGGTTCGCCGGTGTTTGGCGCGGCCAGGACTGGGTTTGTTGCCAGTATGGCTTTTATTTCGTCAAGTCCGGCCGTGGCTGCGTCCGTCCATTTGAAGTGTTCGGTGCGCCGAAGGAGGCGGTAAAGGGGAAGGGCCTTTTCTCCCAGGCGGGAGATATAGCGGCTTAGAGCCGCCACGCATCCGGTTAACTTTTGTATTTGTTTGAGGTCCTTTGGGATATCCAATTGCGACAGAGCTTGGATCTTGGCTGGATTTGCTTCAATTCCTCTATTGGATACAATGAAGCCCAAGAGCTTTCCGGCTGGGACGCCGAAAACGCATTTTTCTGGGTTGAGCTTGATGTCGTATGTTTGGAGATTATCAAATGTGAGCCTCAAGTCGTCTACTAGAGATTCAACATGTCTTGTTTTGACGACCACATCATCTATGTATGCCTCCACTGTTTTACCGATCTGGCTTGCCAGACATGTCTGAATCATGCGATGATATGTTGCACCGGCGTTTTTGAGCACGAAGGGCATTGTGTTGAAGCAGAATGGCCCGTATGGTGTGATAGATGCCGTTGCGGCTTGGTCTGATTCTGCCATCTTGATTTGATGGTAGCCAGAATATGCATCGAGGAAACACAATGAATCGTGTCCTGCGGTGGCATCGATAATTTGATCGATGCGGGGGAGAGGGAAGGGATCCTTTGGGCAAGCCTTGTTGAGGTCTTTCAAATCGACACACAGGCGCCAGGATTTGTCCTTCTTTGGTACCATCACTAGGTTTGCTAGCCAGTCTGGATGTTTTATATCTCTGATGAATCCGACCTCCAATAGCTTTACTAGATCCTCTCCCATAGCATGTCTCTTAGGTTCGGAAAAACGCCAAAGAGCCTGTTTGACAGGTTTGATTCCTGTTTGGATATTTAAACTATGCTCGGCCAGCCTGCGTGGGATTCCTGGCATGTCCGAAGGATGCCAGGCGAAAATGTTCCAGTTCTCCCATAGGAACTCTCGCAATGCGGCATCAACATCAGGGTTTAACTATGCCCTGATAGAAGCTGTTTTGTTGGGGTCCGTTGGATGGACTTGGAATTTGACTATTTTGTCCGCTGGCTTAAAGGAGGTGGACCTGGATCTTTTGTCGAGTACCACGTCGTCCCTATTCACGGTAGAGCGCAGCGCAGTCAGTTCCTCAGCCGCTAGGGCTTCGGATAGTGCCTCGAGGGCCAGTGCGGCTGTCTTGTTTTCGGCACGAAGTGCTACATCCGGATCACTAGCGAGAGTGATGATCCCATTAGGCCCGGGCATCTTGAGCTTCATGTACCCGTAATGGGGTATTGCTTGGAAGATTGTGAATGCCTCCCGCCCTAGCAAAGCGTGATAACCACTGCTGAACGAGGCCACATGGAACGTGACTTCTTCGGACCTGTAATTGTCCGGCGTGCCGAACACCACATCCAGTGTGATTTTTCCTATACAGCGCGCTTCCCGACTGGGGATTATTCCTCTAAAGGTTGTGCTGCTTCGCGTGATGCGGTTCCAGTCTATTTCCATTTTTTGGAGAGTTTCCTCATAGATGAGGTTCAATCCGCTGCCGCTGTACATGAGTACCTTGGTGAGACGAAAGTCGTCCACTATTGGACTGAGGACCAATGCGGCTGGTGCTTGGGCTATTCGGAATTTAGGTTCATCATTGTCGTTGAAGGTAATGGCCGTGTCACTCCATGGGTTTATTGTTGCTACTTGGTAGACTTCGGCAAGGCGGCGGAGTGTTCTTTTGCGCATGTTATTTGATGTGAAGGTCTCGAAGAACGTTAATACCGTATTGGTGTCTCTGGGGTGGCTTTCTGTGGCTTCTGGGATTAGGAGATTTTCGCCAATTTTGGCCACCTGCCGGAGTATCCAACAAGCTCTAAGGTTGTGAGTTGGTGTGGCGTCCTCTGTACTATGAATTTTACAGGGTCCATTAAGCGATCCTTCCAGTACGGTTCCATGCCCTGTAGAGGGTTTTTGCCTTTTGGTGTTTGGCCCGGGTGTCTGGCGATGATGCACCCTTTTATTTTGGACTGGGCTTGCATTAAGGGCCGGATTGTCCCAAAATTTTGTTTTGGCTTTCTGGGCACTTTCCATCGCACAGTACTTTCGTACTATGGACGCTATGTCAACGAAGCGTGTAATATCACGGTGACTTATGGCGTTGAGTATTCCCTTGTCCATGCAATTATTGCAGAAGGATGAAATTGCGTCTTCCTCGCGACAGCCCTTTATCCTGTGTATAACTAGGAGGAATCTGGCCCAGTAATGATGTACTGTTTCTTTGGGCTCTTGCCTGATTTGGGATAGATCGCTAATGTTCGGGTGGGTGGGTGGAATTGAATCCGAAGCCTTACCCCTTCTAAGGCTCAGAGGCTGAGGAATTTTCGAACTCGAAAGTTTGGATTCCTGGATGTCATCCAATGAATCCAGTTCGTCGCCTGATTCTTGGTTCAGGTCTTGAGTGATATCCTCCCCTCCGCGGACACCTGTCTTGGAGGGATCGGGAATCCGGACGTAGCGATTCCTTAGGATAGATGAAGGGTCGCCGCACTGTCCCTCTACCACGGCAATGTGATGGGTGGCTTGGGGAGAGTTAATCTCTCTCAGATCAGTTTTAGGCCCAATCTGGTCGTAATTCAGGGAGACTTCCAGGGCGGCGAAGCGATCCAGGAGCTCGTTTATGGAGGAAAGCTCTATTGGATTTAACTACTCGGCAAGTTCCGAGTTGACATGAAGATTGTTTTTGATGGCTCGAGAGGTCATCGTCGGCGTAGAATCCGAACAGGTGGTCATAAGAAAACCACCTAGCCGGAGGGTTTGGCCAACAACCAAAGCTCCCTTAGAAACGGTGCCGTCTTTAAAGACGGGGCGAGGCAACCTTCCTGATGGCGACGACACGGAGGAACTCTCAATTAAAGCACCAATGTCGGTGTCAAAACCGGCGGATCTCGGGTAGGGGGTCCCGAACTGTGCGTCTAGGCCGGATGGTAATAGGAGGCAGGGGACACGAAGTTTTACCCAGGTTCGGGCCCTCTCGATGGAGGTAAAACCCTACGTCCTGCTTGATTAATATGATGATATGGGTAGTACAAGAGTTGATCTACCACGAGATCAGAGAGGCTAAACCCTAGAAGCTAGCCTATGGTATGATTGTTGATGTGTATCTCTTCCTACGGACTAAAACCCTCCGGTTTATATAGACACGGATAGGGTTAGGGTTACAAAGAGTCGGTTACGATGGTAGGAGATCTGAACATCCGTATCGCCAAGCTTGCCTTCCACGCCAAGGAAAGTCACTCCCGGACACGGGACGGAGTCTTCAATCTTGTATCTTCATAGTCCAGGAGTCCGGCTTGAAGGTATAGTTCGGCTATCCGAACACCCCTTAATCCAGGACTCCCTCAACCCTAATATTGGGGATGCCCAAGGCACCCCAAGGTAATATTCAAGGAAGATCCAAGTGTTGGGGAACGCAGTAATTTCAAAAAATTTCCTATGCACACGCAAGATCATGGTGATGCACAGCAACGAGAGGGGAGAGTGTTGTCTACGTACCAACGCAGACCGACTGCGGAAGCGATCACACAATGTAGAGGAAGTAGTCGTACGTCTTCTTCCCGATCCGACCGATCCAAGCACCGTTACTCCGGCACCTCCGAGTTCTTAGCACACGTTCAGCTCGATGACGTTCCTCGGGCTCCGATCCAGCAAAGCGTCGAGGAAGAGTTCCGTCAGCACGACGGCGTGGTGACGATCTTGATGTACTACCGACGCAGGGCTTTGCCTAAGCACTGTAACGGTATGATCGAGGTGGAATTTGGTGGCAGGGGGCACCGCACACGGCTAAGGAACGATTAACTTGTGTGTCTTGGGGTGCCCCCTGCCCCCGTATATAAAGGCCAGGGGCAGGGGGTTCGGCCGGCTAGGAGGGAGGCGCAGGGGGGAGTCCTACTCCCACCGGGAGTAGGACTCCTCCCCTCCAATCCTATTCCAACTAGGATTCTTGGGGGGGGGGGAGGAGAAAGAGGGGGCCGGCCCACCTTTCCTAGTCCTATTAGGACTTGGGAAACGGGGGGGGGGGGGGGGGCGCCGGCCAGGTGTGGGCTGCCTCTTCTCTCTTTTCCACTAAGGCCCAATAGGCCCATTTACCTCCCGGGGGGGTTCCGGTAACCCTCCCGGTAATCCGGAAAAATCCCGATTTCACCCGGAACGCTTCCGGTGCCCAAACATAGGCTTCCAATATATCAATCTTTACGTCTCGACCTTTTCGAGACTCCTCGTCATGTCCGTGATCTCATTCGGGACTCCGAACAACCTTCGGTACATCAAAATGCATAAACTCATAATAACTGTCATCGTAACGTTAAGCGTGCGGACCCTACGGTTCGAGAACAATGTAGACATGACCGAGACACGTCTCCGGTCAATAACCAATAGCGGGACCTGGATGCCCATATTGGCTCCTACATATTCTACGAAGATCTTTATCGGTCAGACCGCATAACAACATACGTTGTTCCCTTTGTCATCGGTATGTTACTTGCCCGAGATTCGATCGTCGGTATCCAATACCTAGTTCAATCTCGTTACTGGCAAGTCTCTTTACTCGTTCCGTAATACATCCTCTCATAACTAACATCTTAGTTATTATGCTTGCAAGGCTTATGTGATGTGTATTACCGAGAGGGCCCAGAGATACCTCTCCGACAATCAGAGTGACAAATCCTAATCTCGAAATACGCCAACCCAACATCTACCATTGGAGACACCTGTAGTACTCCTTTATAATCACCCAGTTACGTTGTGACGTTTGGTAGTACCCAAAGTGTTCCTCCGGTAAACGGGAGTTGCATAATCTCATAGTTACAGGAACATGTATAAGTCATGAAAAAAGCAATAGCAACATACTAAACGATCGGGTGCTAAGCTAATGAAATGGGTCATGTCAATCAGATCATTCAACTAATGATGTGACCTCGTTAATCAAATAACAACTCTTTGTTCATGGTTAGGAAACATAACCATCTTTGATTAACGAGCTAGTCTAGTAGAGGCATACTAGTGACACTCTGTTGGTCTATGTATTCACACATGTATTATGTTTCCGGTTAATACAATTCTAGCATGAATAATAAACATTTATCATGATATAAGGAAATAAATAATAACTTTATTATTGCCTCTAGGGCATATTTCCTTCAGTCTCCCACTTGCACTAGAGTCAATAATCTAGATTACACAGTAATGATTCTAACACCCATGGAGCCTTGGTGCTGATCATGTTTTGCTCGTGGAAGAGGCTTAGTCAACGGGTCTGCAACATTCAGATCCGTATGTATCTTGCAAATCTCTATGTCTCCCACCTGGACTAAATCCCGGATGGAGTTGAAGCGTCTCTTGATGTGTTTGGTTCTTTTGTGAAATCTGGATTCCTTTGCCAAGGCAATTGCACCAGTATTGTCACAGAAGATTTTCATTGGACCCGATGCACTAGGTATGACACCTAGATCGGATATGAACTCCTTCATCCAGACTCCTTCGTTCGCTGCTTCCGAAGCAGCTATGTACTCCGCTTCACATGTAGATCCTGCTACGACGCTTTGTTTAGAACTGCACCAACTGACAGCTCCACCGTTTAAAGTAAACACGTATCCGGTTTGCGATTTAGAATCGTCCGGATCAGTGTCAAAGCTTGCATCAACGTAACCTCTTACGGTGAGCTCTTTGTCACCTCCATATACGAGAAACATATCCTTAGTCCTTTTCAGGTACTTCAGGATGTTCTTGACCGCTGTCCAGTGATCCACCCCTGGATTACTTTGGTACCTCCCTGCTAAACTTATAGCAAGGCACACATCAGGTCTGGTACACAGCATTGCATACATGATAGAGCCTATGGCTGAAGCATAGGGAACATCTTTCATTTTCTCTCTATCTTCTGCAGTGGTCGGGCATTGAGTCTGACTCAACTTCACACCTTGCAATACAGGCAAGAACCCTTTCTTTGCTTGATCCATTTTGAACTTCTTCAAAATCTTGTCAAGGTATGTGCTTTGTGAAAGTCCAATTAAGCGTTTTGATCTATCTCTATAGATCTTTATGCCTAATATGTAAGCAGCTTCCCCGAGGTCTTTCATCGAAAAACTTTTATTCAAGTATCCCTTTATGCTATCCAGAAATTCTATATCATTTCCAATGAGTAATATGTCATCCACATATAATATCAGAAATGCTACAGAGCTCCCACTCACTTTCTTGTAAATACAGGCTTCTCCAAAAGTCTGTATAAACCCAAATGCTTTGATCACACTATCAAAGCGTTTATTCCAACTCCGAGATGCTTGCACCAGTCCATAAATGGATCGCTGGAGTTTGCACACTTTGTTAGCTCCTTTTGGATCGACAAAACCTTCTGGTTGCATCATATACAACTCTTCTTCCAGAAATCCATTCAGGAATGCAGTTTTTACATCCATTTGCCAAATTTCATAATCATAAAATGCGGCAATTGCTAACATGATTCTGACAGACTTAAGCATCGCTACGGGTGAGAAAGTCTCATCGTAGTCAACTCCTTGAACTTGTCGAAAACCTTTTGCGACAAGTCGAGCTTTGTAGACAGTAACATTACCATCAGCGTCAGTCTTTTTCTTAAAGATCCATTTATTCTCTATTGCTTGCCGATCATCGGGCAAGTCAACCAAAGTCCAAACTTTGTTCTCATACATGGATCCCATCTCAGATTTCATGGCTTCAAGCCACTTTGCGGAATCTGGGCTCACCATCGCTTCTTCATAGTTCGTAGGTTCATCATGATCTAGTACATGACTTCCAGAACAGGATTATCGTACCACTCTGGTGCGGATCTTACTCTGGTTGATCTACGAGGTACAGTAGTATCTTGATCTAAAGTTTCATGATCATCATCATTAACTTCCTCTCTTATTGGTGTAGGTCTCACAGAAACAGTTTTCTGTGATGTACTATTTCCCAATAACGGAGTAGGTACAGTTACCTCGTCAAGTTCTACTTTCCTCCCACTCACTTCTTTCGAGAGAAACTCCTTCTCAAGAAAGTTTCCGAATTTAGCAACAAAAGTCTTGCCTTCGGATCTGTGATAGAAGGTGTATCCAATAGTTTCCTTTGGATATCCTATGAAGACACACTTCTCCGATTTGGGTTCGAGCTTATCAGGTTGAAGCTTTTTCACATAAGCATCGCAGCCCCAAATTTTAAGAAACGACAACTTTGGTTTCTTGCCAAACCATAGTTCATAAGGCGTCGTCTCAACGGATTTAGATGGTGCCCTATTTAACGTGAATGCGGCCGTCTCTAAAGCATAACCCCAAAATGATAGCGGTAAATCAGTAAGAGACATCATAGATCGCACCATATCTAGTAAAGTACGATTACGACGTTCGGACACACCATTACGTTGTGGTGTTCCGGGTGGCGTGAGTTGCGAAACTATTCCACAATTTTTCAAATGTACACCAAACTCGTAACTCAAATATTCCCCTCCACGATCAGATCGTAGAAACTTTATTTTCTTGTTACGATGATTTTCAACTTCACTCTGAAATTCCTTGAACTTTTCAAATGTTTCAGACTTATGTTTCATTAAGTAGATATACCCATATCTGCTTAAATCATCTGTGAAGGTGAGAAAATAACGATATCCGCCACGAGCCTCAATATTCATTGGACCACATACATCGGTATGTATGATTTCCAATAAATCTGTTGCTCTCTCCATAGTACCGGAGAACGGTGTTTTAGTCATCTTGCCCATGAGGCACGGTTCGCAAGTACCAAGTGATTCATAATCAAGTGGTTCCAAAAGCCCATCAGCATGGAGTTTCTTCATGCGCTTTACACCGATATGACCTAAACGGCAGTGCCACAAATAAGTTGCATTATCATTATCAACTCTGCATCTTTTGGCTTCAACATTATGAATATGTGTATTACTATTATCGAGATTCAATAAGAATAGACCACTTTTCAAGGGTGCATGACCATAAAAGATATTACTCATATAAATAGAACAACCATTATTCTCTGATTTAAATGAATAACCGTCTCGCATCAAACAAGATCCAGATATAATGTTCATGCTCAACGCTGGCACCAAATAACAATTATTTAGGTCTAATATTAATCCCGAAGGTAGATGTAGAGGTAGCGTGCCGACCGCGATCACATCGACTTTGGAACCGTTTCCCACGCGCATCGTCACCTCGTCCTTTGCTAGTGTCCGCTTATTCTGTAGTCCCTGTTTCGAATTGCAAATATTAGCAATAGAACCAGTATCAAATACCCAGGTGCTACTGCGAGCATTAGTAAGGTACACATCAATAACATGTATATCACATATACCTTTGTTCACCTTGCCATCCTTCTTATCCGCCAAATACTTGGGGCAGTTCCGCTTCCAGTGACCAGTCTGCTTGCAGTAGAAGCACTCAGTTTCAGGCTTAGGTCCAGACTTGGGTTTCTTCTCTTGAGCAGCAACTTGCTTGCCGTTCTTCTTGAAGTTCCCTTTCTTCTTCCCTTTGCCCTTTTTCTTGAAACTAGTGGTTTTGTTAACCATCAACACTTGATGCTCCTTCTTGATTTCTACCTCCGCAGCTTTCAGCATAGCGAAGAGCTCGGGAATAGTCTTGTTCATCCCTTGCATATTATAGTTCATCACAAAGCTCTTGTAGCTTGGTGGCAGTGATTGGAGAATTCTGTCAATGACGCAATCATCCGGAAGTGTAACTCCCAATTGAATCAAGTGATTATTATACCCAGACATTTTGAGTATATGCTCACTGACAGAACTGTTCTCCTCCATTTTGCAGCTATAGAACTTATTGGAGACTTCATATCTCTCAATCCGGGCATTTGCTTGAAATATTAACTTCAACTCCTGGAACATCTCATATGCTCCATGACGTTCAAAACGTCGTTGAAGTCCCGGTTCTAAGCCGTAAAGCATGGCACACTGAACTATTGAGTAGTCATCAGCTTTGCTCTGCCAGACGTTCATAACTTCTGGTGTTGCTCTTGCAGCAGGCCTGGCACTCAGCGGTGCTTCCAGGACGTAATTCTTCTGTGCAGCAATGAGGATAATCCTCAGGTTACGGACCCAGTCCGTGTAATTGCTACCATCATCTTTCAACTTAGCTTTCTCAAGGAACGCATTAAAATTCAACGGAACAACAGCACGAGCCATCTATCTACAATCAACATAAACAAGCAAGATACTATCAGGTACTAAGTTCATGATAATTTTTTAAGTTCAGTTAATTTACTTAAGAAATCCCACTTAGATAGACATCCCTCTAATCCTCTAAGTGATTACGTGATCCAAATCAACTAAACCATAACCGATCATCACGTGAAATGGAGTAGTTTTCAATGGTGAACATCAATATGTTGATCATATCTACTATATGATTCACGCTCGACCTTTCGGTCTCCGTGTTCCGAGGCCATATCTGTATATGCTTGGCTCGTCAAGTATAACCTGAGTATTCCGCGTGTGCAACTGTTTTGCACCCGTTGTATTTGAACGTAGAGCCTATCACACCCGATCATCACGTGGTGTCTCAGCACGAAGAACTTTTGCAACGGTGCATACTCAGGGAGAACACTTCTTGATAATTTAGTGAGAGATCATCTTATAATGCTACCGTCAATCAAAGCAATATAAGATGCATAAAAGGATAAACATCACATGCAATCAATATAAGTGATATGATATGGCCATCATCATCTTGTGCTTTGTGATCTCCATCTCCGAAGCATCATCATGATCATCATCGTCCCCGGCGCGACACCTTGATCTCCATCGTAGCATCGTTGTCGTCTCGCCAATCTTATGCTTCCACGACTATCACTACCGCTTAGTAATAAAGTAAAGCATTACATCGCGATTGCATTGCATACAATAAAGCGACAACCATATGGCTCCTGCCAGTTGCCGATAACTCGGTTACAAAACATGATCATCTCATACAATAAAATCAGCATCATGCCTTGACCATATCACATCACAACATGCCCTGCAAAAACAAGTTAGACGTCCTCTACTTTGTTGTTGCAAGTTTTACGTGGCTGCTACGGGCTTAAGTAAGAACTCATCTCACCTACGCATCAAAACCACAACGATAGTTCGTCAAATAGACTCCGTTTTAACCTTCTCAAGGACCGGGCGTAGTCACACTTGGTTCAACTAAAGTTGGAGAGACAGTCTTCCGCAAGCCATCTGTGTGCATAGCACGTCGAGGGAACCGGTCTCGCGTAAGAGTACGCGTAAGGTTGGTCCGGATCGTCTCGTCCAACAATACCGCCGAACCAAAGTATGACATGCTGGTAGGCAGTATGACTTGTATCGCCCACAACTCACTTGTGTTCTACTCGTGCAAATAACATCAAACCATAAAAACCTAGGCTCTGATACCACTGTTGGGGAACGCAGTAATTTCAAAAAATTTCCTACGCACACGCAAGATCATGGTGATGCACAGCAACGAGAGGGGAGAGTGTTGTCTACGTACCAACGCAGACCGACTGCGGAAGCGATCACACAACGTAGAGGAAGTAGTCGTACGTCTTCTTCCCGATCCGACCGATCCAAGCACCGTTACTCCGGCACCTCCGAGTTCTTAGCACACGTTCAGCTCGATGACGTTCCTCGGGCTCCGATCCAGCAAAGCGTCGAGGAAGAGTTCCGTCAGCACGACGGCGTGGTGACGATCTTGATGTACTACCGACGCAGGGCTTCGCCTAAGCACTGTAACGGTATGATCGAGGTGGAATTTGGTGGCAGGGGGCACCGCACACGGCTAAGGAACGATTAACTTGTGTGTCTTGGGGTGCCCCCTGCCCCCGTATATAAAGGCCAGGGGCAGGGGGTTCGTCCGGCTAGGAGGGAGGCGCAGGGGGGAGTCCTACTCCCACCGGGAGTAGGACTCCTCCCCTCCAATCCTATTCCAACTAGGATTCTTGGGGGGGGAAGGAGAAAGAGGGGGCCGGCCCACCTTTCCTAGTCCTATTAGGACTTGGGAAAGGGGGGGGGGGCGCCGGCCAGGTGTGGGCTGCCTCTTCTCTCTTTTCCACTAAGGCCCAATAGGCCCATTTACCTCCCAGGGGGGTTCCGGTAACCCTCCCGGTAATCCGGAAAAATCCCGATTTCACCCGGAACGCTTCCGGTGCCCAAACATAGGCTTCCAATATATCAATCTTTACGTCTCGACCTTTTCGAGACTCCTCGTCATGTCCGTGATCTCATCCGGGACTCCGAACAACCTTCGGTACATCAAAATGCATAAACTCATAATAATTGTCATCGTAACGTTAAGCGTGCGGACCCTACGGTTCGAGAACAATGTAGACATGACCGAGACACGTCTCCGGTCAATAACCAATAGCGGGACCTGGATGCCCATATTGGCTCCTACATATTCTACGAAGATCTTTATCGGTCAGACCGCATAACAACATACGTTGTTCCCTTTGTCATCGGTATGTTACTTGCCCGAGATTCGATCGTCGGTATCCAATACCTAGTTCAATCTCGTTACTGGCAAGTCTCTTTACTCGTTCCGTAATACATCCTCTCATAACTAACATCTTAGTTATTATGCTTGCAAGGCTTATGTGATGTGTATTACTGAGAGGGCCCAGAGATACCTCTCCGACAATCAGAGTGACAAATCCTAATCTCGAAATACGCCAACCCAACATCTACCATTGGAGACACCTGTAGTACTCCTTTATAATCACCCAGTTACGTTGTGACGTTTGGTAGTACCCAAAGTGTTCCTCCGGTAAACGGGAGTTGCATAATCTCATAGTTACAGGAACATGTATAAGTCATGAAAAAAGCAATAGCAACATACTAAACGATCGGGTGCTAAGCTAATGAAATGGGTCATGTCAATCAGATCATTCAACTAATGATGTGACCTCGTTAATCAAATAACAACTCTTTGTTCATGGTTAGGAAACATAACCATCTTTGATTAACGAGCTAGTCTAGTAGAGGCATACTAGTGACACTCTGTTGGTCTATGTATTCACACATGTATTATGTTTCCGGTTAATAAAATTCTAGCATGAATAATAAACATTTATCATGATATAAGGAAATAAATAATAACTTTATTATTGCCTCTAGGGCATATTTCCTTCACCAAGCAACAAAGCTTGGGGGTGCCCCGGAAGGCATCCCCTCTTTCGTCTCCAACATTATCGGTAACCTCACTTGGAGCTACATTTTTATTCGTCATATGATATGTGTTTTTCTGGGAGTATCATTTTATTTTGTTAAGATTTGCTTTATGTTATTTAGAATAATGTTTTTCATCTTTTATTTCAATAAAAATGTCAAGTATAGCCTTTGTCATGCTTATTTTGCAAGTCTATATTGTCGGATCACGGGTTCCGGCAGACCCTTAAGGTTCAAACACTGGGGTGCGCACGGAGATCACGCCTTCTACCTCCCCGTCTTGCAAAGATCTAAACTACTGAAAGAACTACACAAGGAACGCAAGATTTATACTGGTTCGGGCCACCGTTGTGGTGTAATACCCTACTCCAGTGTGTGGTGGGTGGATTGCCCCCTGGGGCTGGTGATGATGAAAAGTACAAGGAAGAATAGCCTCGCGAAGGTCTGTTCTTGGCTGGGGCGATGAACTGCTTGGAGGAGTTCAGTCACCCTTCTCTCTCTCTCACTCACTCTCTCTGCTTGCCCACCGAACGGGCGAACCCCCCTGCTATGCGGGTGGCTGGTCCTATTTATAGGCAAAGGCCCTGGGCCTCTTCCCAAGTATTGAGCGGGAAGGGCGTCAACAATTGGCCAATTCGAAGGGGAGCATCTAGTACTCTTATCCTGACTAAAGTTGGTCTTCGCCTGCCAAAGGCTCTGTGGTGACACCGTGCTGGGCTCCATGGTGACCTCTGTCTCGTAGTCCCCCTGGTCTTGTTCTCGTTGCACCGAAATGGCAACCTTTGCCTGATGCCTCGGTACTCCGCGGCTGCGCTTGCCCCCTTTGCACCAAAGAGGAAAGAAGGACGCTGCGCGCGCTGGCGCCCGCCTGGCACCCTCGATCGTCATGGCTTGCGTCATGGGCACCTCGCGAGGTACCCTGCCTTGATTTCTCCGCCTCCTCGCAAGCCAGCCTGAGGAGGCTGCGCCTGAGGATGCGTTGTGTCGTCCGCCCCGCGAGGCTTGGCCCCTCGCGAGGGTCTTGAATCTTGTGTTGATGAAGATGGGCCATGCTGGGCCTCCTTTGAGCCACGCCGCAGGCCGCAGGCAGGCAAGTCTAGGGACCCCCATTCCCAGAACGCCGACAGTAGCTCCCGGGCCCAAGGCGCGCATGGACTTGGCCATGCCGAGAGGCGAAAGGGCAGTGGCAAAGCGCCGCGGGCGCTAACAGCCTCCGGCCTTGGGCGCCGTGTGGCAGTTGATTGGACGTGGGCATCTCCACTTCCCCACGACGCCTCGGTGATCGCGCGACTTGGACAAGTCCCTGCATCCAGATCGTGTCATGATTACCTGTGATCGTGGAGGCCGGCGGTTGGCCTTCGCCGGCTATAAGTACGGCACGGCGCGTGCCCTTCTAGTCCATCTCTTCTTGTTTTCTCCTTTGCCTCAATTCTTGCTCCGCCTTGGTGTGATGGCTCCATCGAGGAGGTGCTCGGATGCGGAGAAGGGGAAGGCCCTCCAGGTCGATCCTGCCTCTCCCCCGCCCAAGCGCGGTCGTGGGCACCCTCGGATGCATCCGGTGGCCGCCCCGGTAGCATTTAGTAGTCATGGGGGCGGCTCCCAGTGCGGAGGCGGGCGAGCCGCTATGGACGAGGGACGCGCCTGGGTTGCGCGCTCCCCCAGGCCGCGCTTTCACGCTGCGCAGGTGCTGCCGAAGTTCATCGTCTGGTCGGCGGAGCCGACTAGCGCCCAGCTCCAACTCCCTTGCTTCCTCCTTGGTGAACTCCCGGCCAGTGCTCCTGGTGGCCTCTGGCTCCGGGCGGAGGGCTGCTGCAGCAGGTCCTCATGGGTCGCGCTGGAGGTCTCCGCCAACGGGGGCTTGGCCTTAACTCGTGGCTGGCAGGCATTCGCCCGCGCTCGCGACCTGGGGCGCCGGTGCACCCTGCACTTCAGGTTCGACGGCGACGCCACCCTCTATGTGAGGGTGTTTGGGGAAGATGGTCGCCGTGTGGGGTGTTGTCCTGAGGACGACGACCGCGGCCAGGGGCCCCGCTCCGACGGTGATGGAGGAGACAGCGCCCTCGTGGATGGCGGCGTCCGAGACTGCCCAAGCTTCGTCAACTCTTCCTCAAGCGACTCCTCCAGCGGTGGCTGCAGTCAACCCCCGCGCCGTCGAGCTCGCTTGGGAGGTGGTGGTTCGTCCGCCCGCTGTCGTGCCCCGGTGAAGCGCGAGAGGGAGTCTACCTGAGGCCTGGAGGCAGCCCGGGTCGCCTCCGCGGGCCGATGTGAGGAGGGCCGTGCCGGGCTCGCCCTTTCCTTTTCCTTTTGTTTCCTGTGTAAGACAAAACAGCTGCATGGAGCCCCGCTGGGGCGTGTTGGGAATTGTTGCTGTTTTAGCCATTACCTTGATCTTATTTTTGCGCCTCTTAACTACACGCCTGTTCGTGGATAGTCTTTGACCCCTGCCGGGGGGCGACTGACCCAGGCCCTGTGTGCGCGTCGCGGTGCCCGAGGGGCACGGACTAGAGGGGTGCTCCTGTAACGTGCCCGGGCCATGAAACCTTCCAGCGGCTAGAGCAGAAATGCTTGCGAGGACGTTTGAGTACCATCCCTAGCGAGGTCGTTTATGAGAGAAACCAAAGCGAGGAGCAAAAATCGACGAACCACAAATCTGCAACAGCAATAACTTCAATAAGACTTCAAATGCAAGTAAACACGTCAACTGCGGAAAGCAAATGAAAAAGCCGCGTCCGGCACCTAATCTAGCCTTCGACGTCTTCTCACCAGCGCGGAGCTAAGTGCTGCCACTGGGCGTGGGAGGGAGCCCCAGGGCCTGAGGCCGGCGCTCCTGAGACTCTGGGGCATGTACAGCCCCACTCATTATTACGTAAGAGTGTCACGGGGCGGCGAGCTTCACAGGCATTGGCCTTGCTTCACAGGCTCCGGGCCTTTTCCAAAATGCGATAGCTTCACAGGCACTCGCCTTGCTTCACAGGCTCCGGGCCTTTCGCAAAACACGATAGCTTCACAGGCACTCGCCTTGCTTCACAGGCTCCGGGCCTTTCCCAAAACGCGATAGCTTCACAGGCACTCGCCTTGCTTCACAGGCTCCGGGCCTTTCCCAAAACACGATAGCTTCACAGGCACTCGCCTTGCTTCACAGGCTCCGGGCCTTTTCCAAAAAGGGAAGGTCTTCACAGGCACTCGCCTTGCTTCACAGGCTCTGGGCCTTTTCTAAAAAGGGAAGGTCTTCACAGGCACTCGCCTTGCTTCACAGGCTCTGGGCCTTTTCCAAAAAGGGAAGGTCTTCAAAGGCACTCGCCTTGCTTCATAGGCTCTGGGCCTTTTCCAAAAAGGGAAGGTCTTCACAGGCACTCGCCTTGCTTCACAGGCTCTAGGCCTTTTCCAAAAAGGGAAGGTCTTCACAGGCGTTCGCCTTCTTCACAGGCTCTGGGCCTTTTAGGGGTAGAACCTCCGGAGGTGCTGGATGTTCCATGCGTTCCGGACCGGCTCCCCCTCTTGAGTCTCCAAGCGCACGGAGCCTAGCCTGGAAACATGAACAACCTTGAACAGGCCCTCCCACATGGGAGAGAGCTTGTGCAGCCCCTCCCTGGAGAGAACCCGCCTGAGTACGAGGTCTCCTACCTCGAGGGTCCTGGGGCGGATGTTGCGGCAGTGATATCATCGTAGCGCCTGTTGGTACCTTGCCGCTCGCAGCGTGGCTTCCCGGCGGCGTCCCTCCCCCAGTACGAGGTCCATCCCCCGCATGGCGTCCTGCTGTGCCTCGTCGAATGCCAGGACCCGCGTGGAGCGATGCCTGACCTCGTGAGGAAGGACTGCTTCGGCTCCATAGACCAGGAAGAACGGGGTCTCCCCAGTTGGTTTGGTTGCGGTTGTGCGGATGGACCACGACACGGACTGGAGCTCGTCGTACCAACCTCTGCCGCAGGCCTCCAGCTTCTTCTTGAATGTCCTGGTCTTGAGGCCTCTCAGGACCTCCGCGTTGGCTCGTTCGGCCTGCCCATTGCTTCGCGGGTGTGCCACCGAAGCGTAGCATATCTGCGTCCCAAGGTTAGCACAGTATGTTTTGAAGAGATTACTAGTGCACTGCGAACCATTGTCTGTGATGATGCGATTCGGCACCCCGAACCGGCTCACGATACCCCTGATGAACTTGACCGCGGAGCCAGCGGGGATGGTACGGACAGCCTCCACTTCTACCCACTTGGTGAACTTGTCAATGGCGACGTAGAGGTAACAGTAGCCACCTGGCGCCCGAGGGAACGGGCCCAGAATATCCAACCCCCAAACTGCGAATGGCCACGAGATGGGTATTGTCTCCAGGCCCCCCGCTGGTTGATTGATTTGCTTGGAATGAAACTGGCAGGCCTCACAAGCCTTTACCAATTCGATTGCATCGTTGAGCGCGGTGGGCCAATAGAACTCGCTGCGGAATGCCTTGCCGACGAGGGTCCGTGATGATGAGTGGTGTCCGCAGTCTCCACCGTGTATGTCCTCCAGCAGTTCCTTTCCTTGCTCCCTGGAGATGCAGCGCAGAGATACACCGTTTGGTCGCTTCCGGTAAAGTTCACCATCTCTGATGCAGTATGCCGTGGCCTGCCCCGCCACACGCTCCGCTTCCTCTTCCTTTTCCGGTAGGGCCCCTTGCGTTAAATAACTCCGGAGTTCTGCGATCCAGCACTCCTCCTGAGGTTCCATCATTAGGAGCAGGCGTGCTCCTGAGGTTGGTCCACAGACCGGGGCTCCCGAGGCTGGCGGCTGGGGGAGCTCCTCTCGAGGCTGAGCGGTGTTCGATAACGTCGGCTGTGCTAAAGGTTTGAAGAGCCGCTCTTCGAAGACGCCGGGTTCCTGCGGCAACCGCCTAGATGCCCGTCCGGCTATGTCGTCAGCTTCCTGATTGGTGCCACGGGGCACGTGCTTCAGCTCCAGCCCCCAGAACTGCTTTTCCATCCTGCGGACCTCCGCTAGGTAGGCCTCCATATGCTCGTCCTTCGGCTCGTACACCTTGTTGGAGAAGTTGACTAGGAGCTGCGAGTCGCCCTTGACGGTGAGGCGTTTCACTCCCAGGGCTACTGCGGCCTTCAACCCGGCTATCAGTCCCTCATATTCTGCTATGTTGTTGGAGACCTTTTCACCTTGCTGGAAACAGAGCTGTACGGCATAGTAGAGCTTATCCTGAGTGGGTGATATCAGCACCACACCAGCCCCCGCGCCGTGCCTGGAGAACGCTCCATCGAAGTACATGACCCAGCCTTCCGGCGCCTCACTCCCTAGAGAGAGGGACCGATCCTCGTTGTCCCTGAGGCCTGGTGCCTCCGCCCATTCTGCCATGAAATCCGCCAACGCTGCTCCTTTGATGACCCTGGTTGTGCTGAACTCGAGCTGAAACGCCTGTAGCTCCATGTTCCACTCGGCGACCCTTCCGGCTGAGTTAGGGCTCCTGAGCACTCTCTCCAGGGGGTACGATGAGACAACTTTGATGGAACGAGCCTGGAAGTAGTGACACCGCTTGCGCGAGGCTACCAGTAGCGCGAGGAGGAGCTTCTGAGGCATTGGGTACCATGCCCTCGCGTCCCGTAACACCGTGCTAACAAAGTAGACTGGATGCTCAACAAGGCTGAGAGCATCTGGGGTCGCGGTGCCCTCAGGAGGTAAGGCCACCTCACGAGATTGCGTGGCCTCGGGAGGTGGATCATCCGGGCGTGCGGCCTCTCTTGCCTCTGGTGCATTCTTCGGCAGCTGACCCTCATCAACTGCGGTTGTGGCTTCTGCAGGCTTTCCTTGTTCCCGTTTTGTCTTGCCTCGGGCTGCCGCTGCGGTCTTGACTCGGCGCTCCTCCCTAACCGCCACCAGGGCTGCGCTGGCGGAGTAGGGAGTGGCGGCGAGGTAAAGCAGCAGGGGCTCTTGAGGGCGCGGAGCCACCATGACTGGGGGACTGGTCAGGTACCTATTAAGATCTTGAAACGCCTTATCTGCCTCTTCAGTCCATTCAAAGGGCCCCTTTTTCTTCATCAGCTGAAAGAAAGGCAGCGCTCGCTCCCCCAATTTGGAGATGAAGCGCCCTAGCACGGTCACGCGCCCAGTGAGCTTCTGCATTTCTCTGAGGGTCTTTGGCGGGCTCATGTCCTTGACCACCTTGAGCTTCTCGGGGTTGGCCTCGATGCCACGATGGGACACGAGGAATCCCAAAAGCTTGCCCGAGGGGACGCCAAACACACATTTCTCCGAGTTGAGCCGCAGGTTTACTGCGTCGAGGCTCGCGAAGGTCTCCTCCATGTCTTGTATCAGGGTCTTGGCCTCTTGAGATTTTACTACAATGGCATCAACGTAGGCTTCAACATTCTTTCCGAGTTGCGGGCCCAAGATGATGTGCATCAGCCGCTGAATGGTTGCCCCTGCGTTACGCAGTCCGAACGGCATGCATGTATAGCAGTATACCCCGCACGGGGTCAAGAAGGCGGTCTTCTCAACGTCTTCTACCGCCATCTTGATCTAGTGATACCCGGAGAAGGCGTCCAGGAAGCATAGCAGGTCGCACTCCGTAGTGGAATCGACGATCTGGTCGATGCGGGGGAGCGGAAACGGATCTTGCAGGCATGCCTTGTTGAGGTTGGTGAAGTCGACACACATGTGTTACTTCCCCCCTTTCTTGGGCACAACAACAGGTTGGCCAACCAATCCGGGTATCGGACCTCGCGAATGACCCCAGCGGCTTCTAGCTTGCGGGTCTCTTGGACAATGAAGGCCTGCTTCTCCGCGGACTGCCGCCTAGCCTTCTGCTTCACGGGGTGCACATTTGGGCACACGTTGAGGTGATGCTCGATGACACTCCTGGGGATCCCCGCCAGCTGATCGGGCTCCCAAGCGAATACCTTCTTATTTGCATGCAGAAACTTGTCCAAGGCCTCCTCCTGCTCATGCTCAAGGTTGGCGCCTATGGTGAAAGTGGCACTGGAGGACCGGTCCTCGTCGACGGGTATCTGCTTGGTTTCTGCCTTGTCCTGGGTGAACAACTGCTTCTTCTTGCCGGGCGCAGCCCCCTTGGGCTCAGGGGTCTCCGCGTTGACGGGCCGTGCCGATGCCGCCGTCTTGAAGGTGAGCTTGAGTACTCGCAGGGCGTCTCCGGTGTCCCCATGCATGGCGAGGGTACCGCTGCTCCCGGGCATCTTCATGAGGTTGTACGCCGGGTGCGTGGCGGCCTCGAACTGAGCCAGTGCCGGGTAGCCGAGGATGGCGTTGTAAGGGAGACCTATGGGGGCGATGTCGAAGTCGGCCATCTCCGTGTGGAAGTTGTCGTAGGTGCCGAAGGT
The DNA here is from genome assembly GCA_034509565.1 of Triticum monococcum. Lineage (NCBI taxonomy): Eukaryota > Viridiplantae > Streptophyta > Magnoliopsida > Poales > Poaceae > Triticum > Triticum monococcum. The sequence continues at coordinate 140,797,794 of CM067841.1, read as the reverse complement.
TACCAGGAGCCGGATCTGTCCCAGGGAGTCGGATGATCCGCCCCCGATGCCCGAGAAAGATCGGCTGGGTCGCAGCCGCTCCCGGGGTATGCAGAGGAGGTTGAAAGTCTCGACCGAAAGCACGCTGAGGCCCGCGCCGCCGTCAACGAGGGTTCTAGTGATGGCCACCTGGCAGATGGTGGGGGTGCACAACAGGGGGAGCGCGCCCGAGCCGACCAGGTTGGTAGGGTGGTCCTCCGAGCTAAAGGTCAGACCGACCTCGTGCACCGCCCGGTCCGGGGGAGCCCCCTACCGTGCGGAAACGGTTCTAACCCAGCGGGAAAAAGGCTTGACGTGGTGACCCGTGGGCGGCGCCTGCGAGCCGCCCAGGAGGGCCGCAACGACTGGAGGCGTCGATGCTGCCGTGCAGTTACTCTGTCACGTAGGCGGATGCTGGGGTGGTGCTTGCCGCTTGTTTCCTGCCGGGCCAGTGGCGGTGTTGACGGCGGGCGACGGGGGACAACGAGAATGCCCACCGGCGAAGGCCGCAGGGGCGACGCGAGCTCGACTGGCGCCGTACATGGATGCGGCGGTCGGAGGAGAGCGGAGTGTTGGAAGACAGATTCTGGCGTACCCCTACCTGGCACGCCAAATGTCTGATCACGGGTTCCGGCAGACCCTTAAGGTTCGAACACTGGGGTGCGCGTGGAGATCACGCCTTCTACCTCCCCGTCTCGCAAAGATCTAAACTACTGAAAGAACTGCACAAGGGACGCAAGATTTATACTGGTTCGGGCCACCGTTGTGGTGTAATACCCTACTCCAATGTGTGGTGGGTGGATTGCCCCCTGGGGCTGGTGATGATGAACAGTACAAGGAAGAACAGCCTCGCGAGGGTCTATTCTTGGCTGGGGCGATGAACTACTAGGAGGAGTTCAGTGACCCTTCTCTCTCTCTCACTCACTCTCTCTGCTTGCCCACCGAACGGGTGAACCCCCCTGCTATGCGGGTGGCTGGTCCTATTTATAGGCAAAGGCCCTGGGCCTCTTCCCAAATATTGAGCGGGAAGGGCGCCAACAATTGGCCAATTCGAAGGGGAACATCTAGTACTCTTATCCCGACTAAAGTTGGTCTTCGCCTGCCAAAGGCTCTGTGGTGACGCCGTGCTGGGCTCCATGGTGACCTCCGTCTCGTAGTCCCCCTGGTCTTGGTCTCGTTGCACCGAAATGGCAACCTTTGCCTGATGCCTCGGTACTCCGCGGCTGCGCTTGCCCCCTTTGCACCAAAGAGGAAAGAAGGACGTTGCACGTGCTGGTGCCCGCCTGGCACCCTCGATCGTCATGGCTTGCGTCATGGGCACCTCGCGAGGTACCCTGCCTTGATTTCTCCGCCTCCTCGCGAGCCAGCCTGAGGATGCGTCGTGTCGTCCGCCCCGCGAGGCTTGGCCCCTCGCGAGGGTCTTGAGTCTTGTGTTGATGAAGATGGGCCATGCTGGGCCTCCTTTGAGCCACGCCGCAGGCCGCAGGCAGGCAAGTCTGGGATCCCCGTTCCCAGAACGCCGACATATATGTTGCTGTTTCAAAACAGAAAGTTTACCGCTGTTGCAAAAATTACCTAGAAAAGTCAGAACGTGATAAAATGTTGCACCTTTTTGCACAATAATCTCTCATAAATTTTCTACAGTGTGGTAAATTTTCATAATTTTTGGAGTTAAAGAAGTATTGATACTCTTGCATTCTTTACAGACTATACTGTTTGGGTAGATTGCTATTATGTTTGCATATGTTTGCTTGTTTAATGATTCTATTTGAGGATAGGAGTATTAAATATGCAGAGGCATTTGGTATGCAATGTTGAATAATAATTTTGGTGATTTTCTACAGTCGAGAATGATAAGGTTTTGCATTGATTTATACTAACTTATCTCACGAGTTCTTGTTGAGTTTTGTGTGGATGAAGTTTTTGAGATTTAGGAAAACCGTGATATGAGAGGAATTAAGAAGACACGAAAGCTCAAGATTGGGGATGCCCAAGGCACTCCAAGATAATATTTCAAGAAGTCTCAAGCATCTAAGCTTGGCGATGCCCCGGTAGGCATCCCACCTTTCTTCTTCAACAATTATCGCTTAGTATCGGTTGAGCCTAAGTTTTTGCTTCACATGACGTGTGCTATTCTTGGAATGTCATTTTACTTCATTTTGCTTTTCGTTTTAATAAAATACTTAGATCTGAAAAATTTAAATAAGAGAGACTCCTCAATTAGCTACCCATTTACTTAACTACTCGCATGATCTTCACTTATATCTTTTTGGAGTAGCTTGTCATTTACTCTTGTGCTTCACTTATATCCTATTAGTAAATTGTTGAATGAATTGAATATCATGAAGTTGAAATTATATGTTCATATCATGCCTAGTGGTAGCTTCACATTGGGTTTAAAAAGTGAAATATTTTGAAGCTTGACAATCACAATATTGGTCATACAAGCAATTCCTGAATGATTACTATAAGGAAGATAACTTTCACATGCAAATATACTATCTTGGAAATATTTTGTGATTGTGAGCCCCCATCAAAATGTTATATGCCAAAATTGTTGACGTTGGACAAGAAAGACAACGTAATGGTTTATGGTTGTTCGTATTCACATAGAAGTTATATTGTCATAGATCCTTCAACAAGTCATGCTTGCCCCCCATCTTTGCTAGCCAAAAATGCCACGCCAAGTAGAGATACTACTTGCGCATCCAAAAAACCCTTAAACCCAAATCTTATTTCAAGAGTCCACCATACCTACTTAAGGATTGAGCAAGATCCTTCAAGTAAGTTGTCATCGGTGCAATAAGGCAATAAAAATTGCTTCTAAAAGCGTTAGATCATTTAGTGTAAGAGAAAACTGAGTGTTGTAAGAACTTGTGATGGCAAAGAATAAAAGTGACAAACTACATAATAAAGGTTGCTATGATAAGGGGAAATATAATGTGTTGTTCTTTTGCACTAAGGGATTGAGCATACAAACAAAAAGCGCATGGCAACCTCTAGTTCCCTTTGTGAAGGCCTACCTTTTACTTTTATGTATTTACTGTCATGCAAGAGTCAAGGTTTTTCTCTCTATTCCTTTCTATTTTTCTCTTTTGGCAAGCATCATGTGGTGAGGAAAGATCTAGGCACACATATCCAGTTGGATATGGGTAGCATGAGTTATTATTGTTGACATCACCCTTGAGGTGAATACGTTGGGAGGCGAAATTATAAGCCCCTATATTTCTATGTGTCCGGTTGAAACATTGTGCTCATGTGTATGCGGTGAGTGTTAGCAATCGTAGGCGACTATATGGTGGTTGAGTATGTGGAGCTCTTACTTAGACTCTGTTGAATAAGTTGAATTGCAATTGTTTGGTGACTAAGAATATAGGTTGTTGAGTATCAAGAGAATTCATTGTTTGAACCTTAACATGTGAATTGGTTGCTACTTTGTTATGATGAGTTTTATGATAAAGAGTTGCTGTTATGATGCTAGGGAAAGTGATTGAAATTATCATTGATCAAACTTGTGCACTTTGCTAGCGTTCACACTTCATAAAATTATTTCTTTTATAATTTACCTACTCGAGGACGAGTAGGAATTAAGCTTGGGGATGCTGATACGTCTCCACTGTATCTATAATTTGTGAAGTATTCATACTGTTATATTATCATTCTTGTATGTTTTACAATCATTTTATAGCAATTTTATATCATTTTTTGCGACTAACCTATTGACCCAGTGCCCAGTGCCAGTTGTTGTTTTAGCTTGTTTTTTACATCACAGGAAATCAATATCAAACGGAGTCCAAACGCCCTGAAACTTTTTGTGGATTTTTTATGGACCAAAAGACATCCATCGGGCCAGAGCAGCACCTGAGGGTGCCCCGAGGGGGGCACAACCCACCAGGGCGCGCCTGGGGTCCCAAGCGTGCCCAGGTGGGTTGTTCCCACCTCAGTGGCCTCCTGCAACCCTTCTTCGCCCTATAAATCGTCAAATATTCCAAAACCCCTCGGTGTAACCCTAGATCAGAAGTTCCATCGCTGCAAGCCACTTTAGCCACGAGAAACCAATCTAGACCCCGTTCCGGTACCCTGCCGGAGGGGGAAAGCATCACCGGTGGCCATCTTCATCATCCCGGCAGCCACCATGATGAGGAGGGAGTAGTCCAGCCTCGAGGCTGAGGGTTTGTACTAGTAGCTATGTGTTTAATCTCTCTCTCTCTCTCTTGTATTCTTGAGATGTCACAATCTTGATGTATGACATGCTTTGTTAATATAGTCAGATCATATGGTGCTTTCCCCTCTCTATCTTGTTGTGAATTGAGTTTTCCCTTTGAGATTTCATTTTATCGGATCGACTACGTTTATGGATTTGAGAGCACTTGATGTATGTATTGCTATGAATACCCATGGTGATAATGGGGTATCATATTTATTCACTTGATATATGTTTTGGCACTCAACTCGCGGATTCCTGAGGTGACATTGGGGTAATCTATGCATAGGGGTGATGCATGTTCTCGTGTTTTGTTTCTCCCGTAGAAATCTTGGCGAACTCTTTGAGGCTCTTTGTGTTGGATTGAGTATTATGAATCTGAATTTGCTTTGGTGTTATTTTAGTACAAACTCTTGATAGATCGACCGGAAAGAATAACTTAGTGTTATTTTAGTACGAACTCTTGTTAGATCGATTGGAAAGAATAACTTGGTGTTATTTTAGTACGAACTCTAGGATAGATCGATCGGAAATAATAGCTACAAACAATTTCTTCTTATGTTCTCCTCTAGATAGGAACTTTTGAGTGACTAATCATCGCATGTTGAGGGATGGTATATGATCCAATTATATTAACATTGTTGAGAGATTGCACTAGCGAAAGTACGGACCCTGGGCCTCATTTTCAAGCATTTCAATACCGTTTGTGCTCCATTTATCAATTGCTACCTTGCTATTTTTTATTGTTCTTATTACAAAAATCAATATCTACTATCCATATTACACTTGTATTATCTCTTCGCTGAACTAGTGCACCTATACAAATTGCCATTGTATTTGGTGTGTTAGGGACACAAGAGACTTTTTATTATTTGGTTGCAGGGTTGTTTGAGAGAGACCATCTTCATCCTACACCTCCCATGGATTGATAAACCTTAGGTCATCCACTTCAGGGAAAATTGCTACTGTCCTACAAAACTCTGCGCTTGGAGGCCCAACACGTGTCTACAAGAATAAAGTTCGTAGTAGACATCATACATGCGTCATGATATTGACGAAAGATGGTGGGAACACCAACTCGAAACTGAAAAGACATTGCACCAAATCATTCTGTAACCTTGATATGATTTCTGGATCGATTACCTTCTGAGATATTGCATTGAGGAATGTACATAGCTTCACAACGGCTAATCGAACATTTTCCGGTAGAAGCCCTGTCAATGCAACCGGAAGCAGTTGCATCATAATCACGTGGCAGTCGTGAGACTTTAGGTTCTGGAACTTTTTCTCTGCCATTAGTATTCCCTTTATGTTTGACGAAAAGCTAGACGAGACCTTCATACCGAGCAGGCATTCAAAGAATATTTCCTTCTCTTCTTTGGTAAGAGCGTAGCCTTTCAGATCTATACAACAAAAAACACAAAAATATTTTATCTTTTTGTTTAGTTTTATTTATCTATCTCTATCAGATCTCACCTTTGCAAGTGACAGTGAAGGGATTGACAACCCCTTTATCGCGTTAGGTGTAGGTGTTTGATTGTTTGTGTAGGTATTGGTGATTTGTGCGTTCTTCTCCTACTGGATCAATACCTTGGTTCTTAACTAACGGAAATACCTATGTCTACTTTGCTGCATCAACCTTTCCTCTTCCAGGGAAAAACCAACGCAAGCTCAAGAAGTAGCAGCTCACTACTGGCCGACACGTGCATTAATGGGTTACTTATGTCTGTCCTTGTACGATTGTTCCACCTTGGTCCATAACTAATCATGTCGACCCGGGTTATTTATCATATGGTTGCTAGCGTCTTATTCATATAATCTAGAGACAAAAGGCACAAATGGTCCAACGAAGGTAAGGCAGCAGCCGTGTGAGTCTCAGGGTACTTATATGGTTTGTACAACTAGATCTATGTACCATAGGGTCGTGGTCCCGACAGCTTTGGTAACAAAGTCGCCTTCCACTAAAAACGATAGCCACCTCTCATCTAAACATCGGGACACCTTTGCCTCTATCACGTGGGTGGCCAAAAGGAACATCGACCCCATGTTCATGTCCTCGGGAGGTTGGTGGTGCAACGCATTGCCACCCCCGGGAGCGAGAAGACGCTCAAGGGTTTTCACCTGGAGCACTAGCACGGGAAGAGGTTACCACATCGGCGCCCCTAGAGGGACGTGACACCCAAGGGCATTGACCCCACTAGCGCTAGACACCAAGCTTTCACTCAGAGCCTCTCATCCGCGCTACACCGAGGGGTCATGAGCACCTACCTAACACCAAGAGTAGACCTTCCGCCATCGAACCAGAACTCCGGAGCATGATCTCGGGGCCACAACTATTGAAGCACCACCACCACCAGGATCTAATGCTATGTCTCTTGCCCCCCACACATCCAAAGTATGCAACCACCGGCGCCGCCAAGAAGCCTGTTGCAAAGCCACCTCGGCGGACAGCCTCCCAGGGCCACCGCCCAGCCTAGCGTCCAAGAAACCCAACACCATAGAATCATCGTCGATTAGCATGAATACGGTCATCGGAGAAGACACACAACAACCCCTGCCATCACAGCCCACCTGTCATAACGAGACAGTGCAAGGGGAAGCAAGCCAACAACAAGAACACCAGCCTTGAGCAAAAGACGCACCCATGCTCCCAGGCCACGACCACCCATCCGGCTCAACAGCCCCCACCCTTCTTAAAGGATCGATATGGTCGACTAGAAGGGGTTGAATAGGAGACTACAAGTTTTAAACTTTCTTGTCAATTTTATGGTTTAGCATATAATTAGGGTTCAGTAGATATGCAACTAGGTGAACACAACCTATATGACAAGCAAGCTTAGAGCCGAATATGCTAGGCAACAATCTAGTTAGCAAGCCAACAAGCATACAAGGCAAAATAAAGTGTCGGAAACAATTAACCACAAGTGAGGCCAGGACATGGATTTTATCCCCAAGTTCACTCTTCCATGGGGAAGAACTACTCTTCGTTTAGAGCGGTGCCGGAGCCAAAGCTTGTGGAACGCCACTATAGCTAACTGTAATCTCTTTCGAGTCACCCGCAACGGATGAGCCTCGGATCACTCGGGGTTGGTCTTGAAGGTGACCACCACACCTTTACAAACTTCTTCGAAGCACACCACAAGCAAGTAAGCTTCCGTAGGAACCTCTAATGACCTAGGAGCCCAAGTTGCAAGAGTAACAAGTCTATGGGGAAGAAATGTTGTGAGGAATGCGATTTGGTTTGGTCAAGATGTAGATCGGGTCTTGCTCTCCCAATCCCCAAAGTTTCAACAAGTTTGGGTGGAGGGATTGAGAGTATTGAGCAAAATGGGGTGTAGCAATGGTGGAGCTCAACAGGATATCAGGGTTAGGGATGGAGGAGGAAGAAGGGGGCTTGTATAGTGTTCTTGGTCGGGTGGCCATTTCTGCCTGTTGGACCCCATGTGCATGGGCTAAGTTAGTCCCGTGCGCATGGGGTACTCAGGAACAAATGCACCACCCCATGCGCAGGGGGGTCAAAAGACCCCATGCGCACGGGGTACCCGGGGAGTTACGCAGTAGCCTGTGCGCACGGGGATCAAAATACTCCATGCGCACGGGGTACCCAGAAACTTTCTGCTGCACAGTCTCTGGCCACACACTAGCACACTACGGATTTAAGTGGTACGAATGGGTAGGCTAGTGTTTATGTTTCAACAATGGCATTCCCACACAGCACATATCCACCCTGACCCCTCTTAATAGTGTGGTCTTTCCTACAACTCGAATCGAACCAAAAGAAAAACCCTCGAATCGCCGGTAGACCATGCTTTTGATCTTTTTGAATTGGGGGTCGCACACCTCCATCAAGAACAACTTGTAACCAATATCCTGAGATAAACTTTAGCACCCGATATTAGTTCCTCTAACCATATTGTCATCACACCAAAATATACTTTAAGTGACACTTGCACTTTCCGTCTCCCCCTTTTTTGGTGCATTGATGACAACATGGTTAGGACATGGCATCATAATTTAACTAATCAACAAGACATGCGACAATGATTGATCATAGTAGCTCCCCCTATATGTGTGCCCAGGTAAAATATATGCTTGAGAATGCATCAAGCACACATATAAGAGACTCCCCCAAGATCAATATTGTCAAGACATGAGATCAACATAATAAACCTATAACGGTGCCTAGATATCATGTAATGGTGTAGTGAGAAAATATCATGAGATAACATCAGAAGCATAATATGATCATGGTATAAGCATATAAGGTTTAAGATAAATAACTAGAGTCTCACGAGCTAACACAAGTAGATCAGAACCACACCAGAGAAAGCAAATAAGAGTATCTGAAGCCAACTAAAACATCAACAAAGCATCAAAGTGAAATAACCACGAGGCTTGAGATCCCAACACACTCTAAATAAAAACACAACCACTTCCCCCCTTTGTCGTCAAGGCAACAAAAAGGGAAAAGGCAGCACAAAGACCCACTAGACAAGAGTGATGGCTCGTGTCCTCGTCAGTATTTCCCCGAAGAGGAAGGGATGATGCAGCACAGCTATGGTAGGTATCATCCTCAATCATGAAACCAAGGTTATCGAACCAGTAGGAGAACTAAGCATCACTATGTAAATGGTACCTGCACACAAAGAACAAATACTTGCAACCCGACGCGTAAGAGTGGTTGTCAATCCCTCGCGGGTAAAAGATAGATAGATTTGTATGATTTTCAGCAAGGTATTTTTGGATTTTTAGAATAATAGATCTGAAAACAAAAGCAAATAAAAATAGATCTCAAAGCAAATATGAAGAAGGATAGACCAGGGGGCGTTGATTTCACTAGTGGCTTCTCTCGAGAAAAAAAGCATACAACGGGTAACCAAATTACTGTTGAGCAGTTGATAGAACTTCAAATAATTATGAACATCTCCAAGCAATGATCATTACATAGGCATCACGTTCAAGATTAGTAGACTGACTCCTGCCTGCATCTACTACTATTACTCCACACATTGACCGTTATCCAGCATGTATCTAGTGTATTAAGTTCATGAAGAAACGGCGTAATGCAATAAGAACAATGACATGATGTAGACAAGATCTATTCATGTAGGAATAGAACCCATCTTGTTATCCTTAATAGCAACGATCAATACGTGTCTTGATGCCCCTTCTGTCACTGGAAAAGAACACCTCACGATCGAACCCATCACAAAGCACCTCTTCCCATGGCAAGAAAAACTGATCTAGTTGGCCTAGCTAAACCAAAGATTCGAAGAAGAAATACGAGGATACAAGTAATCATGCATATAAGAGATCAAAACTCAAAAAAAAAATTCATGGATAAAATAGATCTGATCATAAACTCAAAGTACATCGGATCCCAACAAACACACCGCAAAAAGAGTTACATCAAATAGATCTCCAAGAGACCATTGTATTGAGAATTAAAAGAGAGAGAGGAAGCCATCTAGCTACTAACTACGGGCCCGTTGGTCTACAATGAACTACTCATGCATCATCACAGAAGCACCAACGAGGATCATGAACCCCTCCGTGATGGTGTCTAGATTGGATCTGGTGGTTCTGGAACTTGCGGAAGCTAGAATTGATTTTCGTTGACTCCCCTAGGGTTTCTTGAATATTGGGGTATTTATAGAGCAAAGAGGTAGAGGGGGAGGCCACTGATGTGGCACAACCCACCTGGGCGAACCTGGGCCCCCAGGCGCGCCCTGGTGGGTTGTGCTCCCCTTGGAGCCCCCCTCAGGTACTTTCTCCACCCATCGTGTGTCTTCTTGTCCAGAAAAAATCACCAAAAAGTTTCGCTGCGTTTGGACTCTATTTGGTATTGATTTGCTGCGAAGTAAAAAAACAAGCAAAAAATAGCAACCAGGGTTTTTGGATTCTCGGGGTATTTATAGGGCAAAGAGGTAGTCCGGGAGGCGGCCGAAGTGGGAACAATCCACCAGGGCGCGCCTGGGCCCCTAGGCCGCCCAGGTGGATTGTGCTCCCCTCAGAGCCCCTAGTACTTCTTTGACCCATCTTGTGCCTTCTGGTCCAGACAAAATCTCCAAAAAGTTTAGCTGCATTTGGACTCTGTTTGGTATTGGTTTTCTGCAAAGTAAAACAAGCAAAAAACAACAACTGGCACTGGGTACTATGGCAATAGGTTAATCCCAAAAAATTATACAAAGTTGTTGTAAAATGATTGTAAAACATCCAAGAATGATAACATAACAGCATGGAACAATAAAAAATTATAGATACGTTGGAGACGTATCAGCATCCCCAAGCTTAATTCATGATCGTCCTCGAGTAGGAAAATGATAAAAACCGAATTTTTGATGTGGAATGCTGCCTAACATGTTCATCCCATATTCTTTTTTTGTAGCATGGACATTTGGACATTTATGTGATTCAAAGTAATAGTCTAGTTTGGACATGAAGATTTCAATACTCAAGCATACCAACAAGCAACCATGTCTTTCAAATATCAACAATAAAGCAAGTTATTTCTAGCCCATTATGCTCAATCATTGACCCATTCATGAAACACACTCGCATATTAGCTACACTCAATGCTCAAGTACGATCATAGTGCCCCTTAGTTGGTGCTTTATAAGAGAAGATGGAGACTCAAATTAAAATTAAAATTGCATAAAGTAAATAGAAAGGCCCTTCGCGGAGGGAAGTAGGGATTTGTAGAGGTGCCAGAGCTCAAAGCGAAAAAGATAGAGATGAAACATTTTGGGTGGCATGCTTTTCCTGACAACAAAAATGATTGAGTAGTTCCCAATACATTACATGCTAGATATATTATAGGCAGTTCCCAAACAGAAAATAAAGTTTATTCCTTTTTCCACCATACTTTCACTTTCCATGGCTAACCATATCCATGGGTGCCTTCCATACCAACACTTACCAAGGAATTTGTTATTTGACAACATAAAGTAAATTCATTTTTCATTTCAGGACTGGGCATCCCAAATACCTTTGATGTACTCTCGTGCAATGACAAGTGAATAAACATACATCTTGAGAATAACACATCTGGCATGGAAATATATCAGCCACCCCCTACAGTTTTATGAGCGGTACGAGCACACAAAAGAGAAGTTTATTTTGAAAATTAGAGATGGCACCTACTAATTTGCTTAGAACGGAAAAAGAATGCCACATATAGGTAGGTATAGTGGACTCGTATGGAAAAACTGGTTTAAAGGATTTTGGATGCACAAGTAGTGATCATACTTAGTGCAAATGAAAGCTAGCACAAGATTGAGAAGCATCCAACCAAGAAACAAAAATTTTCATAGGCGAGCATTAAGCATAACTAACACCAAATAATGCACCACAAGTAGGATGAAATTTTATTGCATAACTATTGACTTTCATGCTTGCATAGGGAATCACAAACCTTAACACCAATATTCTTACTAAAGCATAATTACTCACGAACATGACTCACATATCACTATCACCATATCACAAAACTATTACAAAGAGTCAAGTTTATTTTGTCCAATGATCTTCATGGAAGTTTTTGTTATATCCCTCTTGAATATCTATCACTTTGGGACTAGTTTTATATGTTGCTTTTGATATCTCAAGCAAATCTAAGTGAAGAAAACGAGCATAAAACATTTTTGTCTCTCAAAATAACATAAGTGAACCATGAGAGAATTTCTCCAAAATTTTACTAAGTCTCAAATAAATCTAAGAGAATCATGAGAGAATTTCTTCAAAAATATTAAAGCACACCATGCTCAAAAAGATATAAGTGAAGCACTAGAGCAATTTTGTAGTTCAAAAAAAATTAAGTGAAGCACAAGAGAAATTCTAACAAATCATAGCATAATTTTGACACTCTCAAATAGGTGTGTCGATCAAGGATAAATGACACAAACTAAAAAGCAAAAAAGAGACGCATATAATACAAGACGCTCCAAGCAAAACTCATAATATGTGACAAATAAAAAATATAGCTCCAAGTAAAATACCAATGGTCATTCGAAGAAAGAGGGGATGCCAATCGGGGCATCCGCAAGCTTAGTTTCTTGTTCCTTTTTGAATAATAACTTGGGGTGTGATGGGGCATCCCCAAGCTTAGGATCTTCTTACTCCTTACTCCTTCATCTATCATGATCTCACCCAAAACTTGAAAACTTCAATCACACAAAACTCAACAAAAATCTTCATGAGATCCATTAGTATAACAAAGAAAATCACCACTCTAAGTATTATCGCAAACCCATTTATATTGTTTTTGCATTATATCTGTCAGCGTCCTAGGAACGGGGGTCCCCAGACTTGCTTGCCTGCGGCCCATGGCGTCACTCCACCAGCGGCCCTGTACAGCCCATCTTCATCAGCGAACACTCAAGACCCTCGCGAGGGGCCAAGCCTCGCGAGGTGGACGACACAAGACCCCGGGGGCGGCCTCACCAGGCTGGGTTGCGAGGGGCGGACAAATCATGGCGGGGGGCCCCTCGTGAGGTCCCTGTGACGCAAGCCGTTACAACCAAGGCCAGGCGGGCACCAGCGCGCCGGTGTACTCGTTTCCTCTTTGGTGTTAAAGGGGCAGGCGTAGGCGAGGAGTCCCGAGGCATCAGGGAAAGGTTTCCATATCGGTGCAACAAGACCAAGACCAGTAGGAGGGTAGGACGGAGGTCACCGTGGAGCCCAGGACGGCGTCACCACCCGAGCCTTTGGCAGGCAAAGACCACCTTTTGTCAGGATAACTTGTAGTAGTTGTCTCCCTTAAAATTTGTCCGTTGTGGGATCCCTTCTCGCCTACATTTAGGAATAGGACCGGGGCCACTATAAATAGGCCTAACCACCACCATATTCGAGGATCGGCTCATCTTGGATTGGATCCACTCCACCAAGGCCATCTCACCAGCTCATCAAGCACAAGGGCACCTCTCCTCTGGAGGCTGTTTTTCCCTTGTACTTGTTCATCCTCAGCCCAAGAGGCAATCCACCACACCACACTGCAGTAGGGTATTACACCACATCGGTGGCCTGAACCAGTATAAACCATGTGTCCATTGTTCTGCGAGTTTGAGGTGCTAAGCTTTGAGATTGCGGTGAGAGCGTGAGCTAGGGGGATGGGAGAGATCTTCATGCACACCCCAGAGTTCGAACCTTGAGGGTTTTGCCGAAACCCGCAATCCGACATTTGGCACACCGGGTAGGGGCGCGCTGAAGCTTTCCTTCCATCGGTCCATGTTCCGCCGCTCCAACGCATCCATGGCAGACGCGCGTCGAGCTGCCCTGGCCGCTCGCGTCGCCCGGACAGCACCCGTTCGTGGACCCCCTTGCTGTTCTCCATCACCTATTACCAACGCCGCTACTGGCCTGGCAGCAAACGAGCACCAAGCATCATCACTGCACCCCTCCGTGCGGCGGGATGGCTGCACCGCCACCCTGTCGCTGACTCCGGCCAGCTCATTGTCCCACGCTCATCGCGCGCCCACAAACGCGCAGGCCGCACTACTCATGGCACGCGAGCTCCTGGGACCGGGGGTCCCCAGACTTGCCTACCTGCGGCCCATAGGGTGGCTCCACCAGAGGCCCTGTATGGCCCATCTTCATCAGCTGTCGGCGTTCTGGGAACGGGGATCCCCAGACTTGCCTGGCTGCGGCCTGCAGCGTGGCTTCTCCAGTGGCCCCGTACGTCCCATCTTCACTAGCAAACATTCAAGACCCTCGCGAGGGGCCAAGCCTCGCGAGGCGGACGATGCAAGACCTCCTTAGGGGCGGCCTCACCAAGCTGGCTCGCGAGGGTGGAGAGCTCAAGGCAAGGCGAACCTCGTGAGGTTCCAATGACGTAAGCCATGATGATCAAGACCAGGCGGGCGCCAGCGCGCACAGTGTCCTCGTTTCCTCTTTGGTACTAAAGGGGCAAGCACAGGCGAGGAGTTCCGAGGCATCAGGCAAAGGTTTCCATATTGGTGCAATAAGACCAAGACCAGTAGGACGGCAGGACGGAGGTCACCGTGGAGCCCAAGACGGCGTCACCACCGGAGCCTTTGGTAGGCGAAGACTACTTTTGTCAGGATAACTTGTACTAGTTGTCTTCCTTCGAATTTGGCCATTGTGGGTTCCCTTCCCGCTCAATATTTGGGGATAGGACCAGGGCCTCTATAAATAGGACTAGCCACCACCATAGCTAGGGGGGAGGAGAGATCATCCTCAACCACACAAGCTCACCAAGCACAAGAACACCTATCCTCAGCAGGTTGTTCTTCCCTTATAACTGTTCGTCCATAGCCCAAGAGGCAATCCACCACACCACACTGGAGAAGGGTATTACACCACAACGGTGGCCCGAACCAGTATAAATCTTGTGCCTCGTGTTCTTTGGGTTCGTCAAGCTAGGCCGTGAGATCATCGAGTGTGCGAGCTAGAGAGAGAGAGGAGATCTTCATGCGCACCCTAGTGTTCGAACCTAAAGGGTTTTGCCGGAACCCGAAATCCGACATTTGGCGTGCCAAGTAGGGGTGCGCTGAAGCCTTCTTCTTCGTTGACCCACACTTCGTCACTCCACCATGCTCATGGCCGACGCTCGCCGGGCTCGCCCGGAGCGCTGGGCCGCTCTCGCCACCCGTGTCGCTCAGACGGCCCCAGTAGGCGGGCCTCCCTGTCGTTCTCTGTCACTTGCCGCCAACGCAGTCACCGGCCGGCGGCAAACGAGCAGCAAGCCTCTTCTCTGCATCCCTTCGTGCGCCGTGATGGCCACACCGCCACCCCATCGCTGACTCTGGCTGGCTCGTCGTCTCACGCTCACCGCGCACCCACGATGCGCAGGCCGCGCTGCTCATGGCGCGCGAGCTCCTGCGCTACCGTCCCGTCGACGACCTCCACGAGGACTGGCTGGACTGCATTGCCGAGCTCGTCAGCGCCGCGGGAGGCTCCCCTGCACCATCCCTCTCGCTGCCTCGCTCGCCCCCAGCTACGGGCTATGTGGCTCACGGAGCGCCACCGCCTCCTCCACAACAAGATGGCACCCTTGCGCCGAGGCGTGCGGCTCAGGGAGCACCTCAGCCTTGCCCACGTCAAGACAGCGTCCTCGCTCCAAGATGCGCAGCCCAGCGGCATGACCCACAGTGCCACGTGCCCGCGCATGAAGAAAGAAGCTGCCAAGAGATTCCCCGTCCACAAGGAAACGCTCCACCACTCCCATCTCCGCTGCGCCAGGATTGCTTGCTGCGACAGGGCCATGCGCCACGTGCCGTGGCGGCACAGGGGCACCATGACCAAGCTCTGCCTCCATGACGGGCCGTGGTGGCCACGGCGGGCTGCCGCACCTTCGCTCCTGAGTTGCGTAGCATCGTCTGGCCGGGCAAGTTCAAGACGGATCCGCCTCCTCGCTATGACGGCACCCCCGACCTTGTGGAGTTTCTGCAGCTCTATGAGCTAAGCATTGAAGCGGCCATCGGCGATGAAAAGGTCATGACGATGAAAAGGATGGCGCCCGCTCATGGCTCCTGAACCTGCCCCCAGGCTCGATTTCCTCCTGGGACAAGATGCGCGACCGCTTCATCACCAACTTCCAGGGCAGTCACGACCGCCCCCCGGCCGCGGGTGACCTACACCGCATAAAGCAACAACCAGGAGAAACCCTGCAGCAGTACATTCAACGCTTCAATAGCACGTGAATCAAGATCCCCAAGGTAACGGATGAGGCCATCATCTCAGCGTTCTCCGACGGTGTCCATG
Source organism: Triticum monococcum (assembly GCA_034509565.1). Lineage (NCBI taxonomy): Eukaryota > Viridiplantae > Streptophyta > Magnoliopsida > Poales > Poaceae > Triticum > Triticum monococcum. The sequence goes on along the minus strand of CM067841.1, from coordinate 140,781,851 downwards.
ATGTCAAGATGAAGGAGGAGCTCGCCATCCATGAAAAGTTGTGCACGACCTTGGAGCAGTTCCACATCGCGACCAAGTGTGCAAGAGCTGAGGAGGGGCGCCTCTCCCTCCTCGAGCTCCCTGCTGCGGATCCAGAGGAGAAGAAGGCCAAGGCCAAGGACATGAAGTGCAAAGGAGTGGCCATGCTCGCGGCGGAACCAAACACCAAGTGCGGCCGAGATCTTCTCAGGGCGTCCAAGGGCAGCCGCACATTCTGTGCCTTCCACAACGTTCGCGCGCACAACACTAATGACTGCCAAGTGCCATTCGAGATGGACGCTTCGGTCGACGCCCCGAGCGCAACGACCGGGGCTACGGCCAAGGAGGTGGACATGGTGGAGGACGTTGAGACCAGCCTTGTGAGGATCATTGGCAGGACCAGCCTCGTGAGGACCGTCCTCAAGGCATCCCTGGTCTCCCTCCGCCGCCGCCGCCAAGAAGGAATGACGACCATCAACAGGACGAGGGGGCTGGGGCCTTCCAAGAGCCACGAGCTATCGCCTGCATCTTGGGCGGAGCTCAAGCCCCAGCCTCTCAACGAGTCTTCAAGAAGTTTGCTCGTGAGGTGAACGCAGTCCTCCCTAGGCTCGAGGCTGCACGCCCGCTCAGGTGGTCCAGGTACACCATTGTGTTTAGCTCGGCAGACCAGCTCAAGTGCGCGACAACGGTCGATGTTCTCCCAATGCTCTGTTCACCCATCATCAGCAATGTCCACGTCACCAAGACCCTCATCGACGGCGGTGGAGGGCTCAATGTCCTGTCCGTCGAGACCTTCGACAGCCTTCAAGTGCCATACGATCAGCTCCAGCATACCAAGCCTTTCTTAGGAGTGACTGACGGCTCTACCACCCCAATAGGGCAGGTTTGCCTCCCTGTCACCTTCGGTCAGCGCGACAACTACCACACGAAGCTCATCGACTCCAACATCACCCACATTCGTCTGCCATACAATGCCATCCTTGGGTACCGAGCGCTGGCCAAATTCATGGTAGTCGCCCACCATGCCTACAACGTCCTCAAGATGCCCGGAAGCAGCGGAATCATCACCATCTCCTGCAAAGAAAGAGACGCGGTGTACTCCATTGAGCGCACCTTCCAAGCTGCATCACTCGAAGACCCCGAAAGCAAAGTAGCACAGTACCCTCCTGAGGCCAACCCCAAGAAGAAGAAGCAGCTGCTCCACACTGGGCCTCAAGGGAGCGGCACCTCCGGCGGCACCTCTTCAGGATCTACACCCGTGCCTGGGGTGCCTCTTTCCCTTGCATAGGGAGGCGTGCCCAGTGCCATCCTTGGGCAGGGCTCGGGGGCTCTCTTCTGGAGGGCCTCAGACCTCGCCAGCATCACGAGGGAGGCACTCGGGCACCACATGGAGGCATGCTTCGTGGCACGTTTCCCTCAGGAGGGCGTCAGGCGAGGAGCGTCCGGCGCTCAGGAGTTTATCGACAAGGCATCTCAGGAGCTTCAAGAAGCAAGAGCGATACACAGCGACCGCCACCCACCTGGCGTTGCTCCCCACCCAGGCGAGGCTGGTGAGCTATGCATCTGCATTGGCATCCCAGGGCTAAACCGAGCTGCATATCAGGAGCGCTTCTGGCCTTCGCATGTTGGACGCTGCGACGGTCCACCTCACAACTATGTTTGCATGCCATTCGGCCTACCAAGCGTGGCTGCCGCCTTCTAGCGCAACCTGTAGAGCGTCATGGTGGGTCAGGAGGACAGGCATCGCTCAGTCCTTGCGGAGATGGAGACGGTTCTCCAGAGGCCGCCCGAGCCTCCAGAGCCTCCCGAGGCTCGAGGCCTTGACGGCTCATGAGGGGTGACTTCTTCGCTATGCGTCTTCAGCTACCCCAACACTCCTTCGGCAACCAAACCAGGTGACATCTTTCCAAGTTCATTTAGCTGGGAGCGCCCCCTAGGCTGCATCATTCCCAGGCCGCGTGGATCTGTCCCTGCGGCATGTATCTGCTTGCATCTTCAAATCACTCTGCTGGGAGCGCCTCACAGGTAGCATCATCACCATGCCACTCGGGGCTGACCTAGTGGCATGTATCGTTCCTGCGTTTACCTGAGCCAGTTTGCTTCTCATGCATAATCTATCTATGGTTATCACCTGCTCGATTGTCACCTGCTATGGGAGCCACGCGCCGATTGTCTTTCTTCAGGATTCTTCACATTAGAAGTCTAGGCACGACGTCTGTGCTCAGGCTCGTCCTTGCAGCGTCGATAAATCCAATAGCTGAGCTCCGTCTGGCAGGCCGGCCCCGTTCATGTCACCTCTCGGGGTCGTTGGTGCTTTGCCTTGTGGTGCGATAGCCTCAGGAAATCCTTTCGGCACAGGTTGTCTAACCATCTCGCAGGACCGCCACAATCATCAAGAATAAAGACCAAGTGCAACGCGCCTTGGGGTAGGAACTCGTGAGTCCCGCGCTGGCATACGGGCGCCCAGATACACCTGCCTAACCCTGCCGTGCAAGCCACGCGCCAGGGCGAGGTTGTACACGCCCTGGGGGCTCTCTGTAGAGGGGAGTCCCCTCCTCCAAGCCAGTGATGGACTGGCGATCACCGCGGCGATTTGTTCCCCTCATCGTGTTGACTTGCAGGAACTTCCTAAGGACTACGGTGGGCAGTACCGCGGACTCTCTCCCTTCTCTCATGCGATTCGCTTGCGCGTTAAAAGGGGGCTCCTGAGCATCGCGACTCAGGAGCTCTTACTGGCTCTCCAGCCCTCACCCCTGGCCTTGACAACGGCATCGTGACCTGGCATACCAGCGGTGGCTGAGCTTGCTCAAGGGCTGGGACCTGAGGAGGTAGAGCACCAGGAAGAACATGGAGAGGAGGAGGAGGCTTGCACTGGCCCAACCTAGCTACCCAGATGCGGCCGACACCTGTGTGGCGCGAGAAACCGGCTCCAGAACGCCAACATAAGTCTTGTACCTGGAGCGACCTAGTACTACGGCATAAGATTCTTGACCTTTCGCTGCCCTGCTACGGCAACATCGCCTCCCTTTCCCATCCTCAGCTAACTGCTTGCGCGCTAAAGGGGACCTCTTGAGCATCACACCTTAGGAGCTCTTACTGGACCTTTGGCCGCTCACCTCCTGGCCTTGACCACGGCATCGCGACCTGGCATACCAGCGACGGCTGCAGCCTGCCTGGGGACCGGGACCTGTCAGCGTAGAGCACCAAGCTGCTGCGGGATTGGAAAGGGGGATACCAAACCTCAGCAGTACATGTGATCGCAAATTTTCACAATAAGGATAATATCAACAAAAGGCATTACAAACACTTTACACACCCCCGCGGGGTCCGTTTCGATTCCTTGCAGGGAACAAAAGGAATGGAATTCCTAGCAGCTCTATCTACACGCGCGGACGCGCCGAACATAGCCGACGCCATCATCAACAGTGGGCCACGGAAACCGGCGTCAACCCCATCCAGATCAACGGTGGCGGCGGCGACAAGACGTGGTGACCTTGCTCCGGGCCTGACGAGATCTCGGGGGCATGCAGCTATCGTCGCTCGTTTCCGGAGACTCCATGAGCTCGGGAGAGTCGCTGGATCACCAGGAGTCACCGCTGTTGCTGGAGGAGCTGCAGGCAAGGCCAGCGGCAGGCCCGGCGCCCGCCGCTGCGCCATCCTGGTGACCTCCTTCAGGGCAGCACTCCAAGCGGCAGTCTTCCTTGTCGAAGACCTTCAAGAACAGCATGGAGGCACTGTCATACTCGAAGTGTATGGTGAGGGCACCGTTCGCGCGGCGGGCTCGGGCGATCTCACCCCAGCCTCGAGTCATGAAGATCCTCTCGGAGGCGATAGCATCAACTTCCGCCCCAGTCGCCGGGGCATCACAGTCGGCGTGCTGCAGCCAAAGCTCGAGAGGGCCCCTCGGCGGCATCTTGGTGGTGAAGAACTACGGAAGGCGAATCCAAGTGCTCAGGGGCATCGCCGCCCACAGCACGAACTCGTGCGAGGAGTCCACATCATGGACCCCTGGGGCGACGGCATGTGCCACCGCGGCACGGCGGCCACGGCCCTGGTGCGGGCGGAGGCGCCCATCGCTCCTCCCTCCGGAATCATCGGCATGAGCATACAAGGGTAATGGGTACCCAGGAGGTGGCCTTTCGTACCACGGCCGCGACACTACCGGCCTCACGACCATCTCGCGATGATGGGACCTCCTCTTGTTCGGCGGGAGTAGCTCGGGCTCGTTGAGGGGAGTCTTGCCCTTCCCTGCGGCCGAGAACCTCCGAATCGGCGCCATGACTACACCAGCAAGGAGTGGAACAAGGAAGGAGAAGAAGCATGAGAAGCTAGGAGGAAACGGGTGATGTGGGCTCCGCCCCCACTTCCCATTTATAGCCAAGGGGAGGCCAATCACCGGCCTCCACGATCTAAGGTAATAATGATCTTTTTCCTACATGCGGTAGGGACCCGTCAAGTCGGGCAATTGCCGAGGCAGCATGGGGAAGCGGAGACCCCCACGTCCAATCAGTTGCCATGCGTCGACCAAGGCCGCAGGCTGTTGGGGCCCACGGTGCTCCACACTTGCCCTTTGGCTTCGCCATGAAGCCAATCCCGAGCGCGCCTTGGGCCTAGGAGCTACTGTCGACGTTCTGGGAATGGGGGTCCCTAGACTTGCCTACCTGCGGCTCGCAGCGTGGCTCCTCTAGGGGCCCCATACGGCCCATCTTCACGAGCAAACATTCAAGACCCTCGTGAGGGGCCTAGCCTTGCGAGGCGGACGATGCAAGACCTCCTCCGGGGCAGCCTCACCAGGTTGGCTCGCGAGGGGCGGAGAGATCAAAGCAAGGCGAACCTCGCGAGGTTCTAATGACGCAAGGCATGACGATCAAGACTAGGCGGGCATCAGCGCGCACAGTGTCCTTGTTTCCTCTTCGGTATTAAAGGGGCAAGCGCAGGCGAGGAGTTCCGAGGCATCAGGCAAAGGTTTCCATATCGGTGCAACAAGACCAAGATCAGCAGGATGGCAGGACAGAGGTCACCATGGAGCCCAAGATGGCGTCACCACCAGAGCCTTTGGCATGCGAAGACTACTTTTGTTAGGATAACTTGGACTAGTTGTCTCCCTTCGAATTTGGCCGTTGTTGGATCCCTTCCCTCTTAATATTTGGGGAGAGGACCAAGGCCTCTATAAATAGGACTAGCCACCACCATAGCTAGGGGGGAGGAGAGATCATCCTCAACCACACAAGCTCACCAAGCACAGGAACACCTCTCCTCAGGAGGATATTCTTCCCTTGTAATTATTCATCCATAGCACAAGAGGCAATCCCCCACACCACACTGGAGTAGGGTATTACACCACAATGGTGGCCTGAACCAGTATAAATCTTGTGTCTCTTGTTCTTTGGGTTCGTCAAGCTAGGCCGTGAGATCATCGAGTGTGCGAACTAGAGAGATAGGAGATCTTCGTGCGCACCCCAGTGATCCAACCTCAAGGGTTTTGCCGGAACCCGAAATCCAACATCAGCAAACACTCAACACCCTCACGAGGGGCTAAGCCTCGCGAGGCGGACGACGCAAGACCTCCTCGGGGGAGGCCTCACCAGGCTGGCTCGTGAGGGGTGGAGAGATCAAGGCGGGGGGCACCTCACGAGGTCCCTATGACGCAAGCCATCATGACCAAGGCCAGGTGGGCGCCAGGGCGCACAGTGTTCTCGTTTCCTCTTTAGTGCAAAAGGGACAGGCGCAGGCAACGAGTCCCGAGGCATCAGGCAAAGGTTTCCATATCGGTGCAACAAGATCAAGACCAGCAGGATGGCAGAACAGAGGTCACCGTGGAGCCTAGGACGGCGTCACCACCAGAGCCTTTGGCAGGAGAAGACCACCTCTTGTCAGGATAGCTTGTACTAGTTGTCTCCCTTCAAATTTGGTCATTGTTGGATGCCTTCCCGCCTACATTTGGGAAGAGGACAAGGGCCTCTATAAATAGGACTAGCCACTACCGTAGGAATCATCTGATTCGAGACGAGACCCATTCCACCAAGGCCACCACACAAGCTCATCGAGCTCAAGAACACCTCTCCTCAGGAGCCTGTTCATCCCTTATAATTGTTCATCCTCAGCCCAAGAGGCAATCCACCACAGGACTCTGGAGTAGGGTATTACACTACCATGGTGGACCGAACCAGTATAAACCCTGTGTCCTTTGTTCTACGAGTTCGATGTGCTTAGCTCAGAGATGATGGTGAGAGCGTGAGCTAGGGGGTGTCGGTGTCAAAACCGGGGGATCTCGGGTAGGGGGTCCCGAACTGTGCGTCTGAGGTTTATGGTAACAGGAGACAGGGGACATGAAGTTTTACCCAGGTTCGGGACCTCTTGATGGAGGTAATACCCTACGTCCTGCTTGATTAATTTTGATGAGTATGGGGGTTACAAGAGTTGATCTACCACGAGATCATCATGGCTAAAACCCTAGAAGTCTAGCCTGTATGATTATGATTGCCCCTATGGACTAAACCCTCTGGTTTATATAGACAATGAAGGGGACTAGGGTTGTACAAAGTCGGTTACATAGAAAGGAAATAGTACATCCGGCCACCTAGCTTACCTTCCACGCAAAGGAGAATCCCATCCGGACACGGGGGAATGTCTTTTGTCTTGTATCTTCATAGCCCATTAGTCCGACCCATGTCACACAAGCCGGATGCCCGAGGACCCCTTATTCCAGGACTCCCTCAGTAGCCCCTGAACCAGGCTTCAATGAAAAGGTGTCTGGAGCGCAGATTGTCTTCGGCATTGCAAGGCGGGTTCCTCCTCCGATCACTTCAAAGTACCTGACTTAAAGAGTTGTATTCGGTCCTCCATTTAATGTCGCACCCATCGGCTTCCGTGCCTCCACACCTTCTACTTCCATGCGTCGAGCGAATACAAGACGTTGGGGTATTTTTGCATAACCCCCCTCCAGCCACATAAGAAAGGCCTCTATTTAAACGATTGGATCTCAAATCCATTCCACACCTAGCGGAAAATCCTCAGTCTTACGAGGGGAAACCATTATTTGACATGGCTAGCATCCCTAGTTCCTCCTCCTGCCCCCACGGCTCTGACAAAGGTGATTAGGAGAGATGCGCTGTATCCCATGAGCAGTTGGTTAAGCTCCAAACATAGGGATTCCTTCCCCCCGCGGATATGGTCCCTGTCCGAGCAGGATTGAGCTCCTTTACAAGCGAAGTTCTGGCGGAAAATTTCCCCAATCCAACTAGGGGGGAATGGGTGTGCTTCGTATCTTACTTGTTGAGAGGTGTCGGGTTTCCAATCCACCCTTTCCTCCGTGGACTCCTGGAGTATTACGGCCTCCAACTGCACAACCTCACGCCGGCCTCTATTCCGCATATCGCGGGCTTTGTAGCCATGTGCGAGCTTTTCCTGGGCTGTGAAGCCCACTTTGATTTGTGGAGGAAGCTATTCTGCCTCGTCCCTCACAACCAAAATGGGTCGATATTCGAGGTGTGCGGCGCTAAAGAATGGCTCGCAGCTGGGACCGGATATGTGTGCGGCACACCGAAGAAGGCGCACGAAGAATGGCCCACAAAATGGTTTTATATTGAGGACGTCGCTCTCCCCGATCTAGCTCAAATGGGCCTTCCCGAATTTTCAAATGCTCCGCTGAAGAAACATCACAGCTGGCGCCCTTGGAGCCTGGAGGAGGAAGATAGCGCTGAAGTCCGTCAATTGATGGGCAAGATAAAGATATTGGCCCAGTACGGATTATCAATAATCAAGGTGATGGCGACTTCCATAGTGCGGGGGGTCCAGCCACTCCGATACCGAGGGCTTCCTATGTGGCACTATAATGGGGAGGATAATGCCTCACGTTGCGTTGGGAAGGGTCTGGACTCCCCTGCTGCTTTGGTCAAAATATTGGCCGAACTGTACAAAGGGGAGGAAGAGGAGTTCGCTCGTCTTAAACACCGAGATGGTTTTTCCATGTACAATCCTCCGAGCTGGGTGAGCTCTAATCCCACCACTTTACTCAATCTTCTCCCCGAATCACATTTAACAGACATTAACCCATCTACTTATAATAGGAATGGCGGAACGTTACCGAGGGGATCCATAATCCCTACCCACAGCCAGAGGATCACAACCGAGATCTTGACCCCGGATTCGAAGAGGATCATGACATATTTGTGGAGCTCGAGAAGGGAGTATTCCACCAAGCGAGCTATGATGGCACATAAGTGCCAATCATGGCCGATTATCCCGGCCTCCTTCCAGCCTCACATGTAAGTAATCAAGAGACACCTTCTTAGAAAGAGCTTTCCTCATTACGCCTCACCCACCGCACTATTTCGTGCTCCAAAGGGGAGGCGCTCGACGCCACAATGTGCACCTTAGGCATCTCTGAGGAGAACGGTGCCCGCGCCGAGCACATCTTTGAAGAGAAAGGCGAACGGCAATATGGCAGGACCTTCGTCAAAGAGGTATGGCTTTCTTTTTAGATATGCCTCCTGGTCATCATATCAAACTATGACCTTATCCGCTGCATTTTATCAGGAAGAGCGTCCACCGGACGATGTCCAGGGATCCTGCCAGTCACGCCTTCACTACTGAGATTCCAGACCCTGCCCCTAAGGACAGGGGCTGACATAGGAGTGGCGCTGGACTGTCCTTCCGTGGATGATTCAGATGATATGTACGTCATGAACTCTGAAGTTGAGAGCGCCATGGATCATCGTCGCCAGAGGGCCGCTCTCTGTGACCCCGACTTTCCAAAAGAGGCATTCAATGCATTTAGCTCGGCCGATGCATACATCGGAGCTGCGCGGGGTGGACTTGCCAGGGCCACGGACTAGAATTTAAAAGATTTGATAATCATATACCAGTAGCCCCCGAGACTTGAATTAGTTGATACAACTGATTTAAGGATCATTGTATAATCAGGCACTTACGGAGAAGAATAGCCTGTTGTCTCAAGAGCTGGAAAAGTGTCAGACCCAGCTAACTGCGGCTACCACCGAATTGGAAAAATCCAAGGAGGCACCGCCAGGTAATGTTTCTCCCTATCAGAAAGAAGTATAATCATATACCAGTAATATTAATACTGTTGTGTTTCCGCTGACAGAATCAGTAGAGCAACTGAGAGAGAAACTGAAGGTCGCCCAGGCTGGTGAACAACAGGCCAAAAGGCAACATGCGGCAGGCGAACGTGTGCTGACACGGGTCAAAGAGGAAAAGAACAAGCTGCATGATTCCAATACCCGGCTAGGCGAAGAACTAAAAGATGTTCGAGCCCAGCTAGCTGACGCTGTCAGGGAGAATAGGAGGCTACAAGGTGGCATATTCAGTATGCTTTTCAAAGTTGCCTCCCTATAATTCGGCAAGGGCAGGAACTGACAGATTTATGTCTGCAGGTATGCTGACTAGCCGTCCCGAAGAGGAAATGTCTGGATCTCAAGGAGACCTGCTACAAGAGCTGTCACGGATGCACGAGCGAGTTCAGCAAGCAATGCGGAGTGTTTCCAAGGCTTTATGGCCATCCGCCTCTCCTCCAGGAGGTATGGCGGAGCTCGTGGAGCTATTCAAAGGGGCGCAGTGGCGTATTCGATTATGGAAGATATCAGCCTACCAAGAAGGTGCGCGTGAGGCCTGGGCAATGGTGAAGACACGGTACACCAAGCTTGATCCAAATCATATGGCCGGGGTCAAGCCTAAAGGGTCAGATGGAAAATAAATTCCTATTAATTTAGTATATGACCAAGTAAAGGTCGCCGCCAAATATTCCCAATAGGATTGTAAGCTAGGTACCCTGTTAGACGGTATAGAGGAAGAAGTTTTTGAGTCCCAGTGAGTATGTACTTCCATTGACATAATTGTCCCTAGCCGGATTGTAAAACGATTGTCATGGCAGACCTTTTCGCTTCGACCTCTGGACCCGAAGGCTTGGAGTGTTTTCGAATACCCGCTCAGTAATATAAACCGAGGCATGCGTGGAAACCAGGCATAGGGGTCATAGTTGCTTGAATAGACAAGTTGTATCCCGCTAGCTATGTTATATTACATTGTAATTGTAAGAAACATCTTCCAGGGAGAATAGTTCCGTTAAGGGTTCCTTTCCCTGGGCGAATATGTGTTACTATGCATGTCCGAACTATGATTGAAAAAATCACAGTGTGAGCGACATCTGGAGGTTCATAGTGTAATGAGGGTTACACGTCTTTAGTCCGCCGACCGAATATTCCCTTAAGAACGCTAGCTTTCGGCTTCACCCAGTCTGAGGTACACGTCTGGAGGACCCGGCAGTAACAATCGCAGAGGTGCTCCCTTTATGCCCTAGCCGAACAAACGGGAACGTAGGGCATAAGCATAGGAGCCAGGCAACCCAGCTTGGCCAAAACTTAAGTCATAACGATGCATATAATGGCGAAGAAAAGGTGCATATGCGGAAGAGGACACATATGTGTTGAGCTTGATGCTCGGAAAATAATAATAAGTTTCTATAAAAGATGCCCCCAGGTTATACGAATGTATACATTTAAGGATGTGCACGTCATAGGTGTGCGGTTTGACCGCACAAGAGCTAAAGAGCTAAACGAAAAAGTTAAAGAGAGAAAAAAAAGAAAATAATGGAAACAAAGGGATAAGAAGAAGAACAAAGAGTCCGACTCTAGGCATAGAATCTTCAGAGTCTGGCCGCGTTCCATGGGTTCGGCTCTAGGCGATTGTTTGATGCATCACGCAGGCGGTACGGTCCTCTAGTGAGAACTTCATCAATGATGAAGGGACCCTCCCACTTGGGATTGAGTTTGTCCTTTTTATTCTCTGGCAAGCGTAGAACGAGTTCGCCAACATTATAAGTCTTGGCCCACACTTCTCTGCTTTGATATCTACGAGCCTGCTGTTGATAAAATGCGGAATGGGATTTTGTGACATCGCGCTCCTCCAGGGCATCTAAGTTGTCTTGCTGATCAAGCTCGGCCTCTCTCTTCATACATGCGCACTCGAGGTGAGTCATGAATAATGTCGCGGGGTAGCACAGCCTCTGCGCCGTACACCATGAAGAAGGGTGTATATCCGGTAGTGCGATTGGGCGTAGTCCGCAGCCCCCAGAGTACGGAGTCGAGCTCCTTAATCCAGTGCTTGTCTGATTCTTTCAAGGACCACACTAGTCTAGGTTTCATGCCGCTCATAATAAGACCCTTAGCTCGTTCGACTTGGCCGTTTGTTTGTGGGTGATAGACGGAGGCGTAATCGAGCTTAATGCCCAGATTAGCATACCATGTTTTCACCTCATTGGCTGTGAAATTGGTGCCTTTATCGGCGACGATGCTGTGTGGGACATCGTAACGGTGCATGATGCCAGATATGAAGTCTATCACTGGTCCGGCATCGACAGTTTTCACTGGTTTGGCCTCTATCCATTTAATGAACTTGTCTACCATGACCAGCAGATATTTTTTCTTATGGCTTCCTCCTTTAGGGGGTCCAACCATATCAAGCCCCTAGACTGCAAAAGGCCAAGTGATGGGGATTGTTTGTAGAGCGGTGGTGTAAGTGCATCTAGTGCCACCCCTAGTTGGTTTTGGAGTATTGACAACAAACCTAGTTGAGGGACTAATGTGTTTGTGAGAATTACATGATAACACAGGTAGAAGTCCCTCATTGATTCGGTTTTCCTACCAAAGATGATCCCTAAAAATGTATGAAGACATTGATGTCAAAGGTGGTATATGAAGATATTCACATTGAAGACTATGACAAGAGAAGACATCGCATGAAGCCTATGGAGCTCGAAGACTTAGGTCTTTCGTAGTTCTTTTTCTTCTTTGTTGAGTCATAGGAACCACCGCAATGTTAAATGGGGTCCAAGAGAACCAGTCAGAATGACTGAAGTGATGCTTAAACAAAACCTATGTCTTCGAGTGAAGACTATGAGAGCGAATCTTGTCCAGAGTCGGACAAGTCAGCTTTGCTTGTAGCCCAAGTAAAGTTGCTGTGTGAGTTTGAAATCTAACCGTTGGAACACGTGTCAGTTCCTTAGTGACCCAGGATCATTTCAGACAAATCAGGTCCGGTTGCCTATGGCTATAAATAGCCCACCCCTACAACCATAAACGGTTGGCTTCTCAGATTTAGAGTACGGCTTTTGTCGTTTGAGAGCAACCCACCTCGAAGCCTTTGAGAGAGAATTCCTTGCGAGGATAAAGCCCTAACCACCTAGAGACAAAGAGAATTAGGCATCACTTAAGTCTTCTTGTCTGTGTGATCTAAAGACTTATTACACTTGAGGACTGTGAATCCTCCAGCCGGTTAGGCGTCGCGTTCTGAGCGTCCAAGAGACATTGTGGATCGCCGGTGAACGAAGTCTGTGAAGGTTTGGGAGTCTACCTTGAAGACTTACCAGAGTGATTGGGCGAGGTCTGTGTGACCTTAGCTCAAGGGGAATACGGTGAGGACTGGGTGTCCTGAGCTGCGTGTTCAGGACTGGGTGTCCGGGACTGTGTGTCCTCGGGTTTAAATACCTAGCCGCCCTAACTAGACATACAGTTGTCACAGCAACTGGAACTGGTCCAACAAATCATTGTCTTCAACTAGCACTGGTTTCATCCTTCCCTTCCCTTTACTTACTGTTGGTCCTTGTGAAGTCATTGTATGATTGCTCTATCTTTTGTCTTCACAGAGTGACTGCATGTTCTGTTTGGCTTCATAATATTTTCCTACCTGATCCTTACTACCTAGATGCTATTAGTCATTGTGCTTTCACTTCATTGAATACTTGACTATGGTTTACCTAGTGTAGTCTACCTTCCGCTGCATGGTAATAGGTTTATTTCTATCGTTTGTCTTCAAAACTTCCACGATTTGAAGACTTTCATAAAAATCGCCTATTCACGCCCCTCTAGTCGATATAACGCACTTTCAATTGGTATCAGAGCAAGGTACTCCCTTGTTCTGTGTGATTCGGTTTAACCACCTGGAGTTTTAGCTATGTCGACTATAGGGATAATCAAAGTCTCCGCTGCGTGCCCCATCTTCGATGGAACTGAATATCCCTACTGGAAGAATAAGATGCGCATGCATCTTGAAGCCATTGACGTCGACCTATGGTATGTCGTCACGAACGACGTTCCCAAGGATGGAGAAGGTGTCACTGCTGCTGATGTCAAGAAGTTCGTTCAACTGGACTCTACTGCAAAGAATATCATCTGTGGTCATCTGACCAAAGGACAGTATGGCCGTGTGAGTGCTTTGGAAACATCTAAGCTAGTCTGGGACTGGCTCTCCAAGGTCAACGAAGGCGTCTCAACCCAGAGAGCTCAGAGAATCAGTGTCCTTCGCAACCTCTTCAACCACTTCAAGCAAAATGACAATGAGAATTTCCAGCTCACGTTTGATCGACTCACTGACATCACAAATGAGCTTCAAGCCCTCGGCGCTACTGAGATCAACAAGCATGAAGTCGTCAAGACACTACTGAGATCACTTGATAGCTCGTTTGATACCCTAGCCCTGATGATTCAAGAACGTCCTGATTTCAAGACACTCGATCCGTCTCACATACTTGAGAGGCTCAACACACATGAGTTTCAGCTTTCTGAGAAAAGAGATATCTATGGTCCAAACTATGGGCGAACTCGTGCCTTGAAGGCAAAAGATGTCTCCTCATCTGTAGAAGAATCTAACAGCAGTTCTGATGACCCTGAAGACATTGGAAAGGAACTTGCTATGCTTGTGAAGAAGTTCCAAAAATTCACCAAGAAGAAAGGCTTCAGGAAATCTTCACGATCAAGCTCAAGGAATGATGAAGCTTCTGCTCATGACTACAAGAAGAAAACATGCCACAAGTGCAAGAAAACTGGCCACTTCATCTCTGAGTGTCCGCAGTGGGACAATGAGAACAAAAGAAGAGGAAGAAGAGCAAGGAATATGACTCTGATGACAAGACGAAGAAGAAATACTCAAAGTATTCTTCCAAGTCTTCCTCAAAGTCTTCGTCACACAAGAAGAGCTCATCTGGCAAGGCACGTGTGTTTGTTGGCAAGGAAATGGATTCAAAGGAGGAGTCCACTTCCGAGGAGCGCGAAGGTGGAGTCTGAGGAGGAGTCCAATTCTGGCGTTGCAAGTCTGACTATAGCATACGTTGCCAAGTCCATCTTCAACACTGAAGACAATGACTTCATCACCGATACCGATGCAAATGACAAGAACTACTCCGCTCCTACCTACTGCTTCATGGCACGCGGTGCCAAGGGTACGACACCAGCGTTTTCAGAATGGATTATTGATAGTGGGTGTACCAATCACATGACTGGCAAAAGAAGCCTTCTTATGGACTTAACCTTACGTCCATCCGACAAGAGTCACATCACATTTGCTGACACTGGTAAAAGTAAGGTATTGGGTCTAGGTAGAGTTGCAATCTCAAAGGATCAACACATGGATAAAGTCATGCTTGTTGAATCCCTTGGCTTCAACTTAATGTCTGTCTCAATGCTTTGCGATTTGAACATGATTGTAATATTTGGAAAATATCGTTGCCTTGTTCTAATGGAATCTGACAAGTCTCTAGTGTTTGAATGGTATCGTAAAGATGATTTGTACGTGGTAGATTTCTCAGCGGGACCACAGCTTGCCGTATGTCTTCTAGCAAAAGCTTCAGAATGCTGGCTCTGGCATCGGAGGCTAGGGCATGCTGGCATGAGGAACCTCCACACCCTTGCAAAGAAGAAGCATGTCACAGGCATGGAGGGCGTCAAGTTCAAGAAAGGTCACTTATGCGGTGCCTGTGAAGCACGAAAGATGACGAGGGCCAAACATCCCTCGAAGACAATCATGACTACTACTCGACCATTCGAACTGCTCCACATGGATCTTTTCTGTCCCACTCATTACTCAACTCTTGCTACTACTGCTTTTCTCTATGGATTTGTCATTGTTGATGATTATTCTAGATATACTTGGGTGCACACAATCCTCTACAAAACTGAAGTGCAGGATGTCTTCAGACGCTTCGCCAATCGAGATATGAACAACTATGGCACCAAGATAAAGCACATCAGAAGTGACAATGGCACTGAATTCAAGAACACTGGCCTTGATACATATCTTCATACCTTGGACATCACACATGAATTCTCAGCCCCATACACGCCACAGCAGAATGGCGTCGTTGAACGCAAGAACAGAACACTCATTGAGATGGCCCGAACAATGCTTGATGAATACAAGACTGCAAGAAAATTCTGGCCTGAAGCCATTGATACTGCATGCCATACAATCAATCGTGTTTATCTTCACAAGCTTCTGAACAAGACATCTTATGAGCTCCTTACTGGCAAGAAGCCAAATGTCAGTTACTTCGGAGTATTTGGCGCCAGGTGCTGGATCAAGGATCCACATCACACTTCAAAATTTGCACCAAAAGTACATGAGGGTTTTATGCTTGGATATGGAAAGGATTCGCACTCCTATAGAGTCTTCAATCTCTTTCATTATAAAGTGGTTGAAACAGTGGATGTGCGGTTCAATGAGACTAACGGTTCACAAAGAGAGCACCTGCCAAATGTGCTAGATGAAGTTCCATCCAGTGAATCAATCAAGTTAATGGGAACTGGAGAAATCATACCTTCTGAAGCTCAACCTGAAGAGGAACTTATCATCTCCGCACCTGATCAACCTGAAGACAATGCTCAGCCTGAAGACATTCCCTCTAACAACGACAATGATCAGCAAGAGCAAAATCTTCGCCCTGTACATCCTCGTGTTGCCAATGAAGTGCAGATTGAGAGAATAATTGATAGCATCAATGCACCCGGTCCGCTCACTCGTTCAAGGGCAACCCAGCTAGCAAATTTCTGTGGGCACTTCACATTCGTCTCAATAACAGAACCCAAGAAAGTTAAAGAAGCCTTCATGGAACCTGAATGGATTCAAGCTATGCAAGAAGAGCTTCAACGGTTTGAGCTTAATAATGTATGGGAATTGGTTAAGCATCCTGATCCTCGGAAGCACAACATAATAGGCACCAAATGGATATACCGCAACAAGCAAGAGGAGCATGGTCAAGTTGTCAGAAACAAAGATCGTCTCGTTGCTCAAGGATATACTCAAGTGGAAGGCATTGACTTCGATGAAACATTTGCTCCTGTGGCTAGACTTGAAGCCATACGCATACTGCTGGCCTATGCAAATCATCATAACATACTTCTATATCAAATGGATGTGAAGAGTGCTTTTCTCAATGGCAAGATTGAAGAAGAAGTGTATGTTGCACAACCGCCTGGCTTTGAAGATCCAAAACATCCTGACATCGTATACAAGCTCAAAAAGGCACTGTATGGCCTCAAACAAGCCCCTCGGGCCTGGTATGACACACGCAAATACTTCCTAAAGAGCAAAGGCTTCATACCTGGTTCCCTCGACCCCACTCTCTTCACGAAGACATATGATGGTGAACTATTTGTGTGCCAAATATATGTGGATGACATTATCTTCGGCTGCACCAATCAGAAGTACAGTGAAGAGTTTGGATATATGATGCAAGAGCAATATTAGATGTCCATGATGGGAGAGCTGCAGTTCTTCCTCGGTCTTCAAATACGACAGCAACGCAACGATATCTTCATATCTCAAGAGAAGTATCTCAAAGATTGCCTGAAGAAGTTCAGTATGCAAGACTGCGAAGACTTCACGACGCCAATGCCAGCCAAACATCATCTGGGTCCTGACGACAATGGTAAAGAGTTCGATCAAAAGGTATACCGCTCCATGATTGGTTCTTTGCTTTATCTATGTGCATCTAGGCCAGATATTATGCTTAGTGTTTTCATGTGTGCTCGGTTTCAAGCGGCACCAAAGCAGTCGCATCACTTAGCTGTGAAGCGAATTCTTCGATATTTGGCTCACACCCCAACTCTAGGATTATGGTATCCAAAGGGCTCAGAGTTTGATCTGGTTGGATTCTCGGATGCTGATTATGCTGGTGACAAGGTGGATCGCAAGTCTACATCAGGCACACGTCATTTCCTGGGATGATCACTTGTATGTTGGTCTTCAAAGAAGCAGAACTGTGTATCTCTCTCCACTGCTGAATCTGAATACATTGCTGCTGGATCTTGCTGCGCTCAGCTTCTGTGGATGAAGAAAACACTCAAGGACTATGTCATTCATCTGAAGCAAGTGCCACTCTACTGCGACAACGAAAGCGCCATCAAGATTGCCAACAACCTAGTTTAGCACTCGAAGACAAAGCACATTGAAATTCGTCATCACTTTCTCAGAGATGATATTGTGAAGGAAGATATTGATATCATACACGTCAACACTGAAGAGCAATTGGCAGATATCTTCACCAAGCCCTTGGATGAGAAGAGATTTTGCAAGTTACGGTGTGAGCTAAATATCTTGGAATCCTCAAATGTCCTGTGATCAGGCACACATCCTAACACTTATGCATATTGATGACTTAGATGTGCAACACACGAAGTAAATTATATCTTCAATAACTGAAGACATACATTCTAAGAGTGAATACATTAATGTGGAATTTGACTTCGGAGCGCCATGATAATTGTGCGTCGTGTCTGGGTCTAATACTTCCTTTACGGTGGGTAACGCCACCACCAAATGTTCTGTTTGAAGTGTTTCACTCATGGCGTTACATTTGCTATGTCTTCACATTTGGTTTGGCTTCAATCTCAACATGTCTTCATGATTATCTTCACTGTGTTGATTATATATATATATATATATATATATATATATATACAGCCGGTCTATTCTCATAACATTATGAGAATAATATTCTCATAACACTTCTGAACTGCATTGAAAAACTGCATTGGAAAGCTATGCGCACTGCTTCCTTCTTCTGTTGCGAACCACATAGAGGTGCAGCAGGAAACCTTCATGGAGCAGCGTTTCTGGCTAGTTTGATCGATTTCTATTGGTTTATTTGTGTGTGCGCTGATTTAATATGTGGTTAAGCACTGAATTCAGCGAGAAAACGACGGAAATCCTTTGATTTGGCGGATCTGCGTCCGTTCTTCCGGTGGTGGAGGAGTTTCGCATCCTGCTGCTGGCTGTTCGTATTCGATTTTATAGCGTTGATGTTTGTGTGTTACCATTTTATCGCGTTGATGTTTGTGTTATTCCGCGACAGATTAATCTGCTAATAGGATTGAAATTTCAGTATAATTTGTCGAGTATCTCTCTGTTCTAGCGGAAAAACGTCTGTTCTCTGTTCTTCCCCGTCCGGATCGAAATTGTTGCGTTTTTGTATGTAATATTCTGTTGTTTTTGGCAATTACGGGCTGCCTTTGATCTATCCATATGAATTGGAGTGGACTAAGTTGTTAATTTTGAAGAATTTAAGTTTTTTATCCATGTTTATTGCGGCGCCACTGGCTCTGGTCATTTCTTAAAGATGTTTTTTGAGATTGTTTTGCATTATATAGTTGTTAGAACTGCATTGCAGGCTATGTTTTTCGTCTGTGAATCGTGGTCAATAGCGGTGGACTGCAGTAATATGCAATGCGCGGGTGAATTTTTGTAGTGCGGCAAACTGCATTAATGTGCAATGCGAGGCTGTATGAACTGCATTACAGCCACGGGGGTGTGTGGGGACTAGTTTGATAAGTTTTTTTGCTTGATCAAGCGCGGTGGACTGCAGTAATACGCAATGCGAAATGCACATTGTTATGTAACCGCACTGCTTTATGGCTATGTTTTTATAGGCATGCAAAGTGTTTGGAAATCAAGTTAAATTTGCTTTAGATCAGTCTTGCTTGAGCAGCAGCAGCATGAGACATTTTTGTTGTAATAATTTGACATTTTTTGCGTGGCTTCTAGTGTATTTTACATATAGTTTTTCATGTGCATCCTATCAGCAGCAGCAGTTGAAGAACATCCATACTGGAAACCCCCACCGAGCTTTTCCTTTTTTTAACCCACATTTGGAACGAGAGTTTTTTTAATAAAAGAGGACTGCATCAACCTTCTTAATAGCAGCAGTTTTGTGAAAGAATACTCTATGTGAACTGCTCTCATAGTTTTGTTTTTTATGTGTATCCTAGCTACAACAGCAGTTTTGAAGCAATATACATACTGAGAACAGACTATTGAGAACTGCATATAGTTGATAGATAGAAACCAAGGTTCTGCGCTCATAATTAACATAGTGCATCATCAAACAAACTAACGCAACATAAGCAAACATTGTCCCAAAGCAAACTACAACGAAAGCAAACTAATCTAGATACGCAGAGGGAAACTAATCGAGCACTTGCGACAGGGAATCCTTGGCTTTCAGCATCTGGCCTGCTTCACTAGTTCCACCCATTGGAGTTGGAGGTGGAAGTTGATGCCCCCTTGCCCCACCCCCTCTAGGATGACCTCGGGCGCTTCCTGGTCTTCTCTTTTTCAGCGCGTGCGAGGCCTTTCTTCATTGTGGTGATTCGGTTCCATATCTCGAACGCAGTGTAGGCGTCCTTGGCAGCATACTCGATGTGCCTGGTGCTGAGAATGGAAGTCCACAGGCTGTGGTCGTGGTCTGACATCTTCGCCTTCATGTCTGCGTACTCGTCGTCGATGATGGCAGCAGCTACATCGCCAAGCGAGTCCAGTGGCTTCGTTCCATCAGGCACCCTCAAGTTCGTCTGGATGTCGACGAACTTGGGGATGTGGAGGTTGCAGCATGCGAGCTTCTCCTTGTCCTGCTTGATGGCGAAGCCAGCGAACTCGAACCTAAGGAAAGTGAACCGCAAGTTATACCTTTCGGAACTGCATACATAGGCATATAGAACTGCAACACGTACTCGGCAGAGAGAATTGCTTACCTTGGGTCGGCGAGGAACCTGTCGAAGGGGATGCATCTCTTGCCCAATGTACCACATACCTGGAAAAGAAGCACTGGGTGGTACTTGCCGATGGATAGTTGAACCAGGGCCGCCCTGTCGTGGTCGGGTGTGTACTCCACGTCGATGCCGACGATCTTCTGGCGGCGCAGCTGGAGAACTGTCTTGAACTCTTCGACGTACGTCGCCATGGCGTCGACGTCGGTGGTGTAGATCACCTTTAGCTTCGTGTTCGCGTGTGCATGGACGTCGTCGTAGGTCTTGCTGAACCCCATTGCTGCAAAGAGGAGGAAGAGGAGGAGGAAGGGGCAGCGTCGTGTGTTTTGTGCGGACGGTCTGGTTGATGGAGCGCGGGATTTAAATGGGAGTGGCAGCAACTTCTGCCGAGGCCACGATCTCGTCTCCCAACCGTGTTGGCGATCGTGGGTTCGTGATGATTGTGGCGTTCGTGCGGCGTGCAACCGGCGGGATAGAGGAGGGGGGGGGCGCAGCGCTTCGGGCGATAGTGGGTGCATTTATTTTAGGGCTGGCGAACCGAATCGTCCGCCGTAAGCGAACTGCATGGCTTCAGAAGCGGAATCATTTCCCGTAAACGAACTGCAACGCTTCAGAAGCAGAGCCGGTTTTCCGTAAGCGAACTGCATCGTGTTACAACACCGAGACATTTTTTTATTTTTTGTCTATGACCTGTGGGCCTGTCGGTCGGGCTTTTATTCATTAAGTCTCTGTTGCAGCCCCCTTGCCTGCTCCCGCTTCCCTCTCCCCCGTGCCCGCACAGAAACCCCCCCCCCCCTCCCAGCCCTCGTGCTCTCGTGGTGGAGAGCGACGACGCCCGCAGCCGCCGCCGTCCGTAGGGGCTCTCTCGTGGTGGAGGGCGACGACGCCCGCAGCCGCCACCGTCCGTAGGGCGCTTCCTCCGCCGTTGTCGTCCGCACCCGCCTCGTCCGGCCGTCACTTCGTCCCACGGTGAGCCCCAAATCGCCGCTAATCCGTTCCAGATCTTGTGCTAGGGTTATTTTTCGTGCCAGCATTCTCTTCTTAAGGTTGTTTTGTATGCTTGAAATTGCAACGCCCTATGGATTGAAAGTTTTTCTCTGCCTGAATTTGGGGTTTGCTGTCTAGGGTTTATTATCCCTTGCTGATTGGAGGCACAGTATGGCTTCTTCCTCCCCAATTGATGCGTCACCAGTTAGAACGGCTTCTCCATCTGGTAACTACATCAAAGTGAACTGCAGTTTTCAGTCAGGGTCAATTTACTTCTTTTTGTTGAACGAAATAGTGCACTGCATCTTAGATTCCTTTTTAGTAAGGCCTTTTTAAGACACATGTGGCAAACTGATATGAACTGCGTCAAGTTAATTGTTTTTTACTTTTTTGGAAGGACATTAAGTTAGTTGTTATGTTTTTTTGTTAAACATAAACTGCTAAAAGAGCACTGCATTTTGGACACTGCTTTGTATTTTTTTGTCTATGCACTATGCGGTTTGCGAAATCGATATGAGCTGCATTAAGTTTTAGTTTTTGCCTCTCACAGAACTGCATGAATTTGTTTTGTTTTGCATGTCTAAGCGCATGTCGGGACCCCGATCCTAGGTCACACTGATCTAGCATGTACACATCATATCACTTTGTGGCCTCACGCACGGTATTTCCACGGGTGCCACCTTACCTGGCCCGGGACCGTTTGCGCCTTTTGGCTCACGTATATGATAGTGTCGCTAGCATCCATATGACAAAGAACCCAGGCCGACATGGCTAGTCGTGAACCCAAAGCGGCACTACCGCATGGGGACAGGCATACATGAATCAACCTCGAGCATGTCGGTCAACAGCGTGTGAATCCGGGCTGTAGCACTGGGCTAACAGGACTCCGGTAACCCGGGCTGTAGCAGGCTAGGCAGGACTCCGGATGTCACCGCGTGACATTTCCCCGAAGGGACAGACATAGGAACGAAGTGAATCACATGCCGGCCAGTCAAGTGTCCTGAACAGTAGTGCTGGGCTAGCAGGACTCCGGTGATCCGGGCTGTAGCGGACTACTATCGCTCAGAAGTACTAGACTACATTTCCCCATATGATAGGCTACCAAGGATAAACAACTAGATAGTCGGATCCCACACATACCAAGCATTTCAGTCATACACACAATATGCTCGATATGTGTGAATACAACATGGCATCACAACATAACTCTACAACTCAAGTATTAATTCATTAGGCTCCGGAGAGCCAGATATTACAAGCATGGGTCTCATGACCCAACAATCATAGCATACAAATCAAACACATGCGGAAGCTTAACATGTCTGTGTACAGACATCTATAAATGAAAAAGGCTAAGAAGCCTGACTATCTACCAAATCCTGTCGAGGGCACAAGATCTTAGCTGAGGTATCAAGCTAAACGTCGAAGTCCACGCGGAACTACTAGCGAGACTGAAGTCTCTCTGCAAAACATAAATTAAGCAAACGTGAGTACAAAGGTACTCAGCAAGACTTACATCAGAACTAAACTACATATGCATCGCTATCAACAAGGGGGGGGGGGTGGAGTTTAACTGCAGCAAGCCAGCTTTGACTCAGTGGCTAACCTAAACTACGATTGCGAGCAACTCTTTTGAGGTGGCGCACACGAGTCCACATATTCACCATTCAATACACCACTATGGATCCGCTCCCGTCTCCCTACGAGAAGGCCACCCATAGCACTCACGCTTATCTTGCGAGTTTTAGGGTATCCACTTTCACTTGTCTATGAACTGTTATAGGCAACCCAGAAGTCCTTTACCGTGGACACGGCTATTTGAATAGATCATTTATAACCCTGCAGGGGTGTACTTCGTCACACATGTTTCCACCACTTAGCGTCTGCACACGACATGTGCTCGGCAGACTTCAAGCAAAAGCCGACGTGGGTGTAGACCACGACCTGACTAACCACACAAGTCTCTAGTCCAGGTTTATCGCCTATTCGGGTTCCATCCGCGAGGAGATCCGGCCGGAGTTTCGCTCACAGCCCCAAACGATGTGTGCAGGGTTCCCGAGACACCAAACGGGCGCCCGGTACACCGTGCCACAGTGTATCTACCGCATCATAGCCCACCCCTAGGGTCAGCGCTACGCACGGCCGCCAACACATATCCTATAAACACCAGAAACTAATTGCAACTCCTGGACAGAGGACGAGAGGGGTTAGTAAGTCGAGCGGGGTCATATTTCAGGGCCCAACGTGTGGTAGTAGCTGTTTCATGGATCACAAACACAGAACTCAGTTCCTGAGGACGGTTTCAATGAGACAACCCACCATGTACTCCTACATGGCCTCTCACCGCTACCTTTACCAAATCGTGTTCACACACTTAGCTCTTAACAGTAGGACATGTTTACACACCTCCGATTCATCCCCGATGAATCGGACCTGACTCAACTCTAAGCAGTAGCAGGCATGACAAACAAGCATGAATGAGTAGGCACATCAGGGCTCAAACAACTCCTACTCATGCTAGTGGGTTTCATCTATTTACTGTGGCAATGACAGGTCATGCAGAGGATAAGGGGTTCAACTACCGCAACAAATAACAGATGAATTGTTGTTGTCCTAATGCAGTAAAAGAGAGCAGGAGCGAGAGAGTGGGCTTGTATCGGAATGAACAAGGGGGTTTGCTTGCCTGGCACTTCTGAAGATATCATTGGGTCTTCATCAGTGTCAACGATCACATCGTCGGTACAACGTCTATCGAGAGGGGACAAATACCGGCAACGGAGAAGGAAATACAATCAATGCAATGCACAGTATGATGCATGATCATGACATGTCAATATGCTATGGTTTGAGCTAATGCAACTAGCTATGATTTAAATGAAGTTGGTTTGAATACAAGATTCAAATTCAAACTCCATATATGATTATTTAAATGCCCTTTATTTGTTTTGTCCAAAACAGAGGACAAACATTGTTCAAAAATGCATGAAAATGGTACAGATGGATTCCTTGAATTTTTCTGATAATTTTACATATATAATTTATTTCATTTGGAGTTACGGTTGAATTTCTATGATTTTTAGAAGTTTTGGGCATTTTCTGAAATTTCCTGAATTGTTTTTAAACTAGAAAATGATTTACTGCGTCAGCTTGACGTCATGATGATGTCAGCAAGTCAACAGGGTGCGTCCGGGTCAAACCTGACCAGTGGGACCCACTGGTCAGTGACTAATTAACTAACTAAAGTTAATTAGAGCCTGGGCCCGCATGTCAGTGTCTATTTAACGTAACTAAGTTAATTAGGACTAACTAAATCTAACACTAATTAAAAAGGGGCCTGGCCCACACGTCAGTCAGTCAGGGGGGGTCAAACCCCTGGCCAGCAGGGTCAAACCTGCCGGCGACTTGACGCCGGCGAGGCCAGACACGGCGGAACGGCTCGGGTTTCGCCCACGGGCGACCAAACTCGTGGCAGAGGGCATCTACGTGCTCCTGGGACTCGCGCACATCTAGTGGTGCAGACGGAAGGGGCTGGGGCAGCGCGTAACCGCGGCGGCGACGAGCCGGGCGGCGGCCGGAGTTCGGCTGTGCACGGGAAAGCGGCTGCAGCGAGCAAACACGCAAAATAAAGCGCGGGCAAGGCACTACGCGATGCAGCGGTGTCGTTTGGCACGTTTGCGCGACCAAATGGGCATCGGAGCGACGCCGGCGACGAGCCCGAGCGGCGTTGAGCTCGGTCAGAAGGGAGTCGGCAATTTGAGCTTGAAATAATGGCGGGGAGGAGGGGGATTCGGAGCAGGAGCTCACTGGGGTCACGTAGAGCAGCTCGGTGGGCTCGGGGACGGTCCGGAGCCGACGAATTTGACGGAGATGGCCGGCGGTCCCGAGGTTGAAGAAGACGACGCCGAGAACGAAGCAAGGCTTCCCGGCTCGCTTGGCTCGGTGCAGAAGGCGTAGGCGACAGTGGCGGAGCTTGCACGCAACACGGGAAGGCGAGAGGGGGTCGGGGAGCGCGGTGGTTCACGGCGGCGCTTCCTTGGCTGCGTCGGCCGTCGTGGGAGAGAGCGAGGGAGAGGAGGGGAGAGTGAGCTGTGAGAGAGGGGAAGGACCAGGGGGCTCGGCGTTTCCAAACGCGACGGATCGGAGTGGGAGGGAGCAGGAGGTGGCTTCGCCTCCTGTGCGTGCGCCACGCCGTCGTCCTCCTGGCAAAGGAAGGAGACGACTGGCTCCCGGCTCTGGTGGGCTGCGCCGTGCTGGGCCAAGTGGGCCCCAGGTAAGCCACAGGTAACCTCTCTCTCTCCTATTTCTATTTTTGTTCTATTTTCTATTTATGCAAATGGGTTTTAATTTGGTTTTTGAACCAAACTATTTTTTTTACTTCTGATAATTTTTGCAGGGACTAAATGGATTATTCCAAAGCCCCTCAACAATTTATCAGAATTATTGAACATATATTTATTATATAATAAATATAGATCCAATTCAAATATTTATTGGGTTAAATCGAAGGCCCAAAATAAATATCTCTGAGATTCCAAAAATATTGTTTTAAGTTTTACCTCTTGTCAATATTTTCAGAGACTAAGAGGAACATTTTCTTGGACTTCTTTGAAAGATTTTAATGTTGATCATTTTTTTAATTGATTTCTGGGGCTTTCAGCTTTCCCCAATTCAACTTTCAAAAATTTAGACATGATGCAACACCAGATGCTAGCACTAGGCATTAATAGAACTAGGGATGTGACAACTCGCCCCCACTAAACAAGAATCTCGTCCCGAGATTCAAGACGTGAGGTAAGAAGGAAGGGGGGGGTTCACAAGACTATCGCAGTCTTCTCGATCCAACTGCCCTTCCCAAGGATGTTGATTCATTTCGTCATCTTGATCTTGAGGTCTTTGCTTTCAGGATCTTCACCCAGCATGATGATGGCAGAAAGAAATTCTACAGAAATCGATCTCCTCGGAGATCGAGCACTGAAGATCAACTCATGGAGTGAGACATAGAAACATCTCGCGAACTGAGACACGAAACACACAACAGGGCTGATGGGAAGAAGCGGATGATAAAGGTTCAAATTTGGTAGGCAACAATTCTATGCCTAAATTGATGGTGAGGGGGTTTCAAAGTAGCGAGAAGTTATGTTGCCCATAATACCATAACAAGACATCTTAAGGAAAGTGACTCGCATAAATATTCCCTTAAGTGGCAAAAAGAATTACTTTTGATTCGGAGATCATAGAAACTCTTTATACCAGCCTAAGGCAATCACAAACGATCAGTGGAAGGAGTTCGAAAGAATGACATACTCGAACTAGGATGGATGATGTGGACTACCTTGTTGAAGACAACGCAATGGATGATTTTTGCTTATCATCAGAAATGGATGAGACCCATGGTAAGTCCACTTTTGAAGATGACCAAGAACAACAACTACTGAGGTGCAAGCTGGGAACAAAATGCAAATGTTGGGAATGATTCTAGTAACTGGGGAGAAGGTTCACCGGCAAGGTGATTCCACCAATCGGATGGCTATCGAACAACTGAGAGGACGGAGGCACAATCCTATTAATGACAACATCAGAACCTAGTGCCTGAGCGTGCTCTCAAGAACTTGAGCATTTCCGTATCCATCAAGGTTCTGCCAATATCCGTGTCAAGGATCCTGGCAACACAACATGCTACCATGATGAATAATGGCGGAAGATGCAGATGCAAGGAAAGATATCACTCTCTCAGATTTCACCTTAGCGAAGCCAAGGAAACAAAATCTGGATGATCGACCAAGAGACATTTAGCACTCTGCTTCTAATGTTCTCCTTGATGTACTGGTTACCACGGTCATGCTTTAAGCATCGGCATAGCCACCAAGTAGTGGTCGGA
Source organism: Triticum monococcum (assembly GCA_034509565.1). Classification (NCBI taxonomy): domain Eukaryota; kingdom Viridiplantae; phylum Streptophyta; class Magnoliopsida; order Poales; family Poaceae; genus Triticum; species Triticum monococcum. The sequence continues at coordinate 140,755,136 of CM067841.1, read as the reverse complement.
CTTCGGAATACAATAGATCCATAAGGAACAACTTCTGGAGTAAATCCTACGAAATCCTCATGGGAAGGTGGCCAACTTTCTTCAATCGAGATACTACAATAATAGGTCTTCCGGCTGGATGTGTTGGCCACGACATCCACTTTACCGTTTATCGAGAGACCAGTATTATAGTTCTTGGAAAATGCTCCAACCATCATATCTGCCTGAGATTCAGATCTGGTTGGTGTCAGGATATTCCAGACTCATCGAGTCTAGAAAGAAAAATGAAGGTTTGCAACACAAATCGACGAGATGACATTGCGAAATTCTCGGGGGAATGAACTACGGTAGTAAGCTCCAAAACATGAGCCGGTTCTGCTATAAGCATGTGAACACGTTGTCCTAGACAAGCATGGCCACCTGGTAGTCTTAAAATGAAACACTACCGAGTTCAGGGGGAACCATCAATGAGGATATCGAAGTCCTTGCGTAGGTCTAACCCTTAAGAAGAAACTTCTTCTCCTTCAACAAATCAATCAGTGGCTTGGTGTGCTAGGGATACGTATAGAATGTAGATGATCAGTCTATCAGACCATAGAATACTTCGCACATGCATGACTGACTTGGGATGATTCCATAGGAAGCAGAAACAAACTTTCTCGGATTCACGGCGGCAACTTACATCAGATGCACATGAATTAGAGGAAGTCACATCTTTCAACCGGACATATGATTCATGATCGGGACATGAGGGCAATGCCTATAAAGTTTCCAACACCAGCTGGATGTTCAATACAATCATGGAGGAGACAAAATGCCGCTGATGGGCTCAACAGCAACTCATCGGAATTTCCATATCACTGGACTTCCACCACTATGTGAACAATGTGATAGTATTGGTCAGACCAAAGATATAATGGTGTATGCTCGAGGGACAACCGTAAGTAAGACAACATTACGAACATCATTGGTTCTGATTTGATTTGACGATAGCCCACACTCATATCAAGGTTTGGACAAGATAATAGATACAACAACTGATCACGAGGATCAGTCGATGAATATATCATCTTTCTTCAACACACACACGCACAAGGATATCCCTTAGGGATGAGCTAAGTCGGACAAGTTTTCATCTTCCAACTCTCCAAGTTGTTGTTAAGCTTAACCAACTAGCTCAGGGGTATCCAACACAGATTCTTGGAGAAAAATGGTTTATTGAAAAACCAACTTGATCACGAACTCAACATAACGGTCAGATGACCACCTGGTAACACTTCCGAGAAGATATTCGGAAAATCACGAACCACCGGTATGTTACTAAGCTCGAGAACAACCTTGCTTTTCAGGGCAAGATGATATGATCAAAGAGTGAGGGATTGGCACAATCTTAACCCATTGATCAAAGTGTGCACCAGAAATATGGACTAGGTAGCACGATCAGTCTTAGAATGATAATTTGATAACCAACACGCTATGAATGAGGATAGTGTCCATTAACTACCAAGCAACACAGTTGCTAGGAGTATTGATTTCACACATCACGACTCACGTGCCGGCATTCCGGTTACAATAACACGGGAACCAAGGAATGAACAATGATGGTAAGAAGTATCACTGCATCAAGAATTCATGAGAGATGTGCAATTCTCACGACGCTCTTGACATAAAGTGGGTAATACTTTAGGGTAGAACAGAACCAAAAGCTGGGTTGCATTTTGATCTGCGGAATACAACCACTTTGACCCGATCCCAGAAATGGATGAGGTACTGGAGTTTGTTTCTCCTAGTCATTCCAAAATAGAACAGCTCGACGGACCACAAGAATAAAAGGCACCGATGAACACAAATGCACAACTATTCCTGACTATCAATTGATAGACGAAGGTCAGAAAACAACTAAAGAGGGACAACTCAAGGAACATATAACTTTCTGAGTTGTGGAGGCATAGATTAGTATGTCGAGCAAAGCTCAACATATTTCTTCCAGATAACCCACGCAGAAAGGTAGAACTGGCAGAGCCACAATATAGAATGGAGAACTCATCAAGAGCACTCTGTCGTGACCTTTTGGTTCAAAAGAACTCCTGCCAAGAATGGTTCATGATAATTGGAAGAAGGATGTACCACGAACCTCGAGGACTATTGCAAAGGTTACTAATATCCTAAAGGAACGAGCAAACACTATCAACATGAAGTAAGTAGGGTGAATCTCGGGTTCAAAACCCAGGAATAGAATGCCTACTAACTAAATGGCATCACGGATGCTTTTGAGAATAATGGCCAGAATCACACACTGGGAACACAAAACATGGCTAGATTACTAGGTGGCACTCTAAGACATCTATGGTCATAATAATAATTCCAAAATATATGTCGAGGCAAAAGAATACCCCAACTGACAAGTAGTGTGATTAATCTGGCCCAAATGGACATCAAGAAGAGGGGAAAGGGTTTGCAAATGCATCAGACTATTTAGAAACCTGGGATGACTCGGACAACATAACGACTGTAATTGCTCAAAAGATTTGAGACAATATGCAAAAATGGTGGCATAACCACTTAACAACATCATGCCAAGGTTTTGGTGCCAGCTATGAACCTATGGAAGTAGTAGAAACTGAACTGGGCCTAAACTCAACAATCCTAGGCAACTACGGTTTAGTAACACGTCATCCTGATAGATAGATGAGAAGGCCTAATTCTTAATCCCCATAGAAAAGAAGAGGTTGACTCAGATCAGATGGGCATGAGGTATAAGGAGTAAAAAGAGCCTTACGTTCCCTTCCACAATCAAGTCCCTTACATAACTAAAGCATTTCTAGACTCAACTTCGACCAGTTTGGCTTGGTAATCCTACAGGCAGTCAGGCTCTGATACCAACGCTGTCGGGACCCCGATCCTAGGTCACACTGATCTAGCATGTACACATCATATCACTTTGTGGCCTCACGCACGGTATTTCCACGGGTGCCACCTTACCTGCCCCGGGACCGTTTGCGCCTTTTGGCTCACGTATATGATAGTGTCGCTAGCATCCATATGACAAAGAACCCAGGCCGACATGGCTAGTCGTGAACCCAAAGCGGCACTACCCCATGGGGACAGGCATACATGAATCAACCTCGAGCATGTCGGTCAACAGCGTGTGAATCCGGGCTGTAGCACTGGGCTAACAGGACTCCGGTAACCCGGGCTGTAGCAGGCTAGGCAGGACTCCGGATGTCACCGCGTGACATTTCCCCGAAGGGACAGACATAGGAACGAAGTGAATCACATGCCGGCCAGTCAAGTGTCCTGAACAGTAGTGCTGGGCTAGCAGGACTCCGGTGATCCAGGCTGTAGCGGACTACTATCGCTCAGAAGTACTAGACTACATTTCCCCATATGATAGGCTGCCAAGGATAAACAACTAGATAGTCGGATCCCACACATACCAAGCATTTCAGTCATACACACAATATGCTCGATATGTGTGAATACAACATGGCATCACAACATAACTCTACAACTCAAGTATTAATTCATTAGGCTCCGAAGAGCCAGATATTACAAGCATGGGTCTCATGACCCAACAATCATAGCATACAGATCAAACACATGCGGAAGCTTAACATGTCTGTGTACAGACATCTATAAATGAAAAAGGCTAAGAAGCCTGACTATCTACCAAATCCTGTCGAGGGCACAAGATCTTAGCTGTGGTATCAAGCTAAACGTCGAAGTCCACGCGGAACTACTAGCGAGACTGAAGTCTCTCTGCAAAACATAAATTAAGCAAACGTGAGTACAAAGGTACTCAGCAAGACTTACATCAGAACTAAACTACATATGCATCGGTATCAACAAGGGGGGGGTGGTGGAGTTTAACTGCAGCAAGCCAGCTTTGACTCAGTGGCTAACCTAAACTACGATTGCGAGCAACTCTTTTGAGGTGGCGCACACGAGTCCACATATTCACCATTCAATACACCACTATGGATCCGCTCCCGTCTCCCTACGAGAAGGCCATCCATAGCACTCACGCTTATCTTGCGAGTTTTAGGGTATCCACTTTCACTTGTCTATGAACTGTTATAGGCAACCCAGAAGTCCTTTACCGTGGACACGGCTATTCGAATAGATCATTTATAACCCTGCAGGGGTGTACTTCGTCACACATGTTTCCACCACTTGGCGTCTGCACACGACATGTGCTCCGCAGACTTCAAGCGAAAGCCGACGTGGGTGTAGACCACGACCTGACTAACCACACAAGTCTCTAGTCCAGGTTTATCGCCTATTCGGGTTCCATCCGCGAGGAGATCCGGCCGGAGTTTCGCTCACAGCCCCAAACGATGTGTGCAGGGTTCCCGAGACACCAAACGGGCGCCCGGTACACCGTGCCACAGTGTATCTACCGCATCATAGCCCACCCCTAGGGTCAGCGCTACGCACGGCCACCAACACATATCCTATAAACACCAGAAACTAATTGCAACTCCTGGACAGAGGACGAGAGGGGTCAGTAAGTCGAGCGGGGTCATATTTCAGGGCCCAACATGTGGTAGTAGCTGTTTCATGGATCACAAACACAGAACTCAGTTCCTGAGGACGGTTTCAATGAGACAACCCACCATGTACTCCTACATGGCCTCTCACCGCTACCTTTACCATATCATGTTCACACACTTAGCTCTTAACAGCAGGACATGTTTACACACCTCCGATTCATCCCCGATGAATCGGACCTGACTCAACTCTAAGCAGTAGCAGGCATGAAAAACAAGCATGAATGAGTAGGCACATCAGGGCTCAAACAACTCCTACTCATGCTAGTGGGTTTCATCTATTTACTATGGCAATGACAGGTCATGCAGAGGATAAGGGGTTCAACCACCGCAACAAATAACAGATGAATCGTTGTTGTCCTAATGCAGTAAAAGAGAGCAGGAGCGAGAGAGTGGGCTTGTATCGGAATGAACAAGGGGGTTTGCTTGCCTGGCACTTCTGAAGATATCATTGGGTCTTCATCAGTGTCAACGATCACATCGTCGGTACAACGTCTATCGAGAGGGGAAAAATACCAGCAACGGAGAAAGAAATACAATCAATGCAATGCACAGTATGATGCATGATCATGACATGTCAATATGCTATGGTTTGAGCTAATGCAACTAGCTATGATTTAAATGAAGTTGGTTTGAATACAAGATTCAAATTCAAACTCCATATATGATTATTTAAATGCCCTTTATTTGTTTTGTCCAAAACAGAGGACAAACATTGTTCAAACATGCATGAAAATGGTACAGATGGATTCCTTGAATTTTTCTGATAATTTTACATATATAATTTATTTCATTTGGAGTTACGGTTGAATTTCTATGATTTTTAGAAGTTTTGGGCATTTTCTGAAATTTCCTGAATTGTTTTTAAACTGGAAAATGATTTACTGCGTCAGCTTGACGTCATGATGATGTCAGCAAGTCAACAGGGTGCGTCCGGGTCAAACCTGACCAGTGGGACCCACTGGTCAGTGACTAATTAACTAACTAAAGTTAATTAGAGCCAGGCCCGCATGTCAGTGTCTATTTAACATAACTAAGTTAATTAGGACTAACTAAATCTAACACTAATTAAAAAGGGGCCTGGCCCACACGTCAGTCAGTCAGGGGGGGTCAAACCCCTGGCCAGCAGGGTCAAACCTGCCGGCGACTTGACGCCGGCGAGGCCAGACACGGCGGATCGGCTCGGGTTTCGCCCACGGGCGACCAAACTCGCGGCAGAGGGCATCTACGTGCTCCTGGGACTCGCGCGCATCTAGTGGTGCAGACGGAAGGGGCTGGGGCAGCGCGTAATCGCGGCGGCGACGAGCCGGGCGGCGGCCGGAGTTCGGCTGTGCACGGGAAAGCGGCTGCAGCGAGCAAACACGCAAAATAAAGCGCGGGCAAGGCACTACGCGATGCAGCGGTGTCGTTTGGCACGTTGGCGCGACCAAATGGGCATCGGAGCGACACCGGCGACGAGCCCGAGCGGCGTTGAGCTCGGTCAGAAGGGAGTCGGAAATTTGAGCTTGAAATAATGGCGGGGAGGAGGGGGATTCGGAGCAGGAGCTCACTGGGGTCACGTAGAGCAGCTCGGTGGGCTCGGGGACGGTCCGGAGCCGACGAATTGGACGGAGATGGCCGGCGGTCCCGAGGTTGAAGAAGACGATGCCGAGAACGAAGCAAGGCTTCCCGGCTCGCTTGGCTCGGTGCAGAAGGCGTAGGCGACAGTGGCGGTGCTTCCACGCAACCCGGGAAGGCGAGAGGGGGTCGGGGAGCGCGGTGGTTCACGGCGGCGCTTCCTTGGCTGTGTCGGCCGTCATGGGAGAGAGCGAGGGAGAGGAGGGGAGAGTGAGCTGTGAGAGAGCGGAAGGACCAGGGGGCTCGGCGTTTCCAAACGCGACGGATCGGAGTGGGAGGGAGCAGGAGGTGGAAGCAGGAGGTGGCTTCGCCTCCTGTGCGTGCGCCACGCCGTCGTCCTCCTGGCAAAGGAAGGAGACGACTGGCGCCCGGCTCTGGTGGGCTGGGCCGTGCTGGGCCAAGTGGGCCCCAGGTAAGCCACAGGTAACCTCTCTCTCTCCTATTTCTATTTTTGTTCTGTTTTCTATTTATGCAAATGGGTTTTAATTTGGTTTTTGAACCAAACTATTTTTTTTACTTCTGATAATTTTTGCAGGGACTAAATGGATTATTCCAAAGCCCCTCAACAATTTATCAGAATTATTGAACATATATTTATTATATAATAAATATAGATCCAATTCAAATATTTATTGGGTTAAATCAAAGGCCCAAAATAAATATCTCTGAGATTCCAAAAATATTGTTTTAAGTTTTACCTCTTGTCAATATTTTCAGAGACTAAGAGGAACATTTTCTTGGACTTCTTTGAAAGATTTTAATGTTGATCATTTTTTTAATTGATTTCTGGGGCTTTCAGCTTTCCCCAATTCAACTTTCAAAAATTTAGACATGATGCAACACCAGATGCTAGCACTAGACATTAATAGAACTAGGGATGTGACAGCGCACTTCTTTTTTTATATGCGGTCAATTGGTCACTTGAACGAATTAGTGCACTGCATCATATATCCCTGTACCAATGTCCACTTTCAGACACGCGTGAATATGATATTTCAAGCGACATGAACTGCATTTTTTAGGTTTACTGTTATGTTTTTAATTGTTAAACATAAACTACTGGAAAAGTGCACTGCATTTCTACATTTTTCTTGCTTTTCCAAGTTGATATGAGCTGCATTAAGTTTAGGTCTTCATCTCACACGCACATCTTTTCTTATGTTTTATCTCACCCACAGTTTTATCTCCTGATGGTCAGGGGGTGGTGGCATTAACTATTTGATTACACGTTATTTCACAGCCGATGTTGTCGGTGGCGGTACATCTGATCAGGTCAACATTCCACCTGAATTGAGTGAAACCCAATCGCAATCTATTGATGGCACAGAGCCAGTTACACAGGATTGGATGGTCCCTGATCAGATTGCAGCCGATGTTGAGAGGAGAAGGCAGAAAGCTATTGCGCTCGGTAATACTTTCGTGAAGGCTCATAGGGCGAAGCAAGTAAAGTTAGGGGAGGGTAAGGAGATAGGAAGGAGGATTGCAGATTCAAAGAAGTCTGCTAAATTTGCCCCCGCAAAGAATCCTGTGAAGAGGAAACTCAACACTGTCGCAGAGCAAGGTTTAAGTTCTCCACGCCGGAGCCCGCGTGTTGATTACTCAAAGAGACCTAATTACGCCGAGGTTGGTGTGGGTGGGATTCAAGGAAAGTGGAGACGTGCGGACGATCACTCTGGTGTTGATTCTGAGCGTCGATCTAAGCTTGCGCGGGGAAATGCAGCTGAAGAAGCTCTGGACAGCGATTCTGATGAGGAGGATGTTGATGTTAGTAAGGTATACGCTGTTTATTTACTTTTTCTTCTGTTTTTAAGTTGTTTTGGCATGAGTTTGCTGATGTGAACTGCATTTTTTTATTCTTTTTTTTGTAAGCTGCTAAGAGTACGAAGAGGAAGAGGTCTGAAGATGATGTTGCGCATGAATGGCGTTTCAACAAGACTGTTCGGCTGTCCATTCCAAATGTAATCAAAGTTGTCGCTTTGCTGGGTGAGGTGCACAGAGCTTTGGTGCGGCAAGCAGGTTTTGGCATTGTCTTTGACCTGAAATTAGAGAAGAATGTTTCTCGTGTTTTGATGTGCAAGCTGATGGGAAAGATTGACCCCGACACGATGAGATTGGACTGTGGGCCAAACAAGGTTCTGGAAATCAATCGCGAGGCTGTCCATCACATTTTTGACTTCCCTATGGGTTCTCAGACTGCTCCCAGGCCTGCTGCCAATGGCCATGATGATTCGTTGACTAATCTGAAGGATGAACTCGGTTTCAACCGTTCTCGCAGCATAGATGCGAAGGACCTGCTTACCTTACTTCGCACGCTGGCTGCTGACCCTGCGAAGGTTGATAAGACGGTGAAGGTTTTTTTTCCCATTGTCTTCCAGTGCTTGCTTTGTCCTAGCCCCGCAACTCGGTTGTCCAGGGTAGCTGCTATGGTTGAAAACTTGGATATTGCATCTATGGCTAGCATGGACTTTTGTCAGCTTGTTGTCGACGAGCTGCAGGCCGCTGTGTACAAGTGGAATTCTAAAGGGAGCAAGCAGAACTGCGCTGAGGGTTGCACCATCGTTCCCCTGTTCATGTACCTGGATTCCTTGAATCTTCGAAAAGTATCGGTGATGGATAAACGCACTCCATGCGCCGCAATACTGTCCCATGTGCAGTTGAAGAAGATTCACAACGCCGACATCGTTGTCAGGGGAAAGATACACCTGGACTCTTACAAGTTTGGCAAGCTGCCGGTGAGTGCATAGCCATGCTTTGTTTTTGTTTTTATTCCTTTTTTCGCGCATGCTAAATGTGAACCTCTTATGTACTTTTTTCTGTGAACTGCATCTCTTTTTTTTGTTAATTTTTTCAGTGGAAGGCGGAAGCGGGTATTGTGTACAAGCAGACTGCAGTTGCCGAAGCCCCTGAAATGTTTTGTGAGCCTCTTTCTAGGGCGGCTCCAATTCGACGGGGTCGTGGTTTTGCTAGGGCGGCTGCTGGAGGTTTTTCTGGCCATGATTTTGTTGATCGTAATAAATTTGTTCAGGTCGATGAGCTTCTCGATAGGGTCATCAATATAACTAGTGATTTCCCAACATCCGGTTCCAGGATGAGGAATATTGCCGGGTTGTTTCCTGAAGGCAAAGGCCCTTCTGAAGCAGAAATCAAGGCCGCTCATAACTTTGACCGTGGGCAGCTTGAATTCCTTAAGCAGGCTGTAACGAATATCAGATCTTCACTCGTTCAGTTTAATCAGTCTCAAGATGACAGGTGTGCTACGTATGAGCAGGAAGCGGATGCAATCGTGAAGGAAATGAACAGGCATGAAGATGTTGTCCGACCTTCTTCGCCCGACCCCGCATATGTGGATCTATGTCTTTTTTCCATATGTGAACAGTTTTTTTACCCATATTTTGTTACCTATTTTTTCCGTGCGTTTGTGGCACTGACTATTTTGTTTTTTCTATCCTTTTGTTCTTTTCGCAGTGTGTTGGAGAATCTTCCAGGGCTAACGCTTGTCGTGTTGATGACCACCAGGACCACGCCGGTGTTGATTCTGATTACTTGTTTGACAGGCCATTATCCCCCGTTTACGAAGCTGCCAAAGACAATCCTATTGACAAAGTCGTCATCGACAAGGTTTGATTTCTTTCCTATTTTTTTTACAGTGCACTTCATTGTTTGATTTTTTTTGTAGTGTCCAAAACAAACAATCATATTTTTTTTGCACCAGCAGTGGCAGCGAACTGCAGTTTTTAACCTTTTTTGTATTTTTATGCACCAGAAGTGGTAGTGCACTGCAGTTGTTGTCTAGAGAAGAAGCATCATTTTTTTAGCAGTGAACTGCACGATCTGGTGTTGGTTTTTTAGTTGTAGAACTGCAGTTTTGGATAACAGCTTTATTTATGTTTTAATGTTTTTTAGGTTGCCGAATCAAACGTGGAGATACATGTGAAGGAGGCAGATGGTGATGACGCTGGCAAGGATGAGGAGGCTGACAAGTGTAAAGAGATGGAAAGCGACGACGCTTCCCTGGTGAGTATAGAGAATTTTTGCATTTTTGTGTTTTATTTTTTATTTTTTGCGGGAGCGTCATGGTCCGTTTTATTAGTGAACTGCATTCTATCTTTTTTGTGTAATGTGTTTTATTTTTTAACTCATCAGAACTGCGGATTAAATGTTGAAATCCAAGCGGAGCGCAACATTGGGGATGATAATGTGGAAGGGAGAGGAGGGGAGGAGCCTGATGCGGAGGTTGATAAGGCAGAAGGTAGAGAAGGAGGGGAGTGTCCTGTTGAGGCTGATAAGGCACAAGAGAGCGAAGGAAGGGAGGATATCCTGGATTGTGATAAGCATGAAGAGAAAGAAGGAGCTCCTGGTGTTACAGTTGAAGTTGCAGAAGAGACAGAAGGAACACGTAGAGTCAGATTTGACGATGCCGGGACATCCGCTTGCATCGATGGTGTTGTTGTGCCTACTGTTTTGTTGGTTGGCGATGAGGTGCCTGAGAAATTTTGTGTGGTCCCTCGTGCCCCCGAGCAATCTGTCGGCAATCTGTCTTTCCCAGCCGATACAACCAAAGTTTCGATTGATTCCGAAGAGGAACAGCCAAGACTTTCTCAGGACATGAGCAATCAAGCGCCGCTTGACGATGATATTACCAGGCTGGAGCACTTGACGCTCAGCGAAGATGTATATGAGCAGCAGAAGGAAGTTTATTCTGAAACGGAAGGTAAGCGAACTGCATTATTTTTGTTCTTTTTCCCGGGGGCGAAATGGACCGTGTGTGTTTTATCATCTGATATCATTCCCACTTTGTATGCAGATGAGGAATTACCTGTTGTTACTCCTTCAAGGATTGATCCAACTCTTATGAGAAGATACAATGAGTTGTATGACGCTGTTACGAGGGCTAGGAGGGACAAGAAGAAGAAGTATGGCATTTTTTGTCTTACGCCCCGGTTAATTAATATGTTATTTTTTCAGGGACGCTCCCATCTTATCACTTTTTGCTGTGCTTTTTTCTTCTTGTCTGAAGGCATCTAGTTGCGTTCAAGGACGAGTTTGGTGATATTACTATCGGTCATGTTGGCGAGTCTTTTTGGTCGTATGGAACGCTGAGCACGCGCCTCGCAAACATTGGCGTGTCTATGCTAGCTGAAAGGTTCAAAGGATCTCAAACTATGATTGTTCCGTACAACCTATGTGTAAGCATTTTCATTAATTTATATTTTATCCCCTCGTCCAATTTTTATTTGTGCTATAACCATTTTTCATTAACTCTCTGGTTTTGTCTTTTTTGCAGAATTCCATTTGGAACGGCAGTGCCACAAATAGGGCTTTGAAAAAGATGTTTTCTTCAAGTGCAGAGGAACGTGTGGACAAGAAAAACTTGGTAACGCATCTTGACCATTTTTTCGTCATCTTGAAAATAAGTTTTCTGTTTTTTCTATTTTTTTCTCATCTAGTTTGTTTTATTCTTTTTTTTATTTCAGATTATGTTTGCAACATTTGACCCTCCTCCCGCAACAATGAAGGACGCGATAGGCCACTACTGCTTGGTCACTTTGAACCTGCGAGAGAAGCGTTTTGAGCTTCTCAACTCATTGAATGGAGGAGACAGCGCTGCTGCAAATGTTGTCTTCAGGAAAATGGTCAGGAACATCAAAAAAGTCTGGAAAGATGGTAGCGCAAGCTGCGACGAGCCATTGAACCCTCCCACCCTGGACGGCTTTGTGCTGACTCGTGTTAATGTCCCGCAACAGGGAAACGGGTTTGTACCTGTTCTCCTTTTTTCTTTTTCCTCCTTCATTTTTTTGTGTAAGTGAGGTGCATTGTTTTTACTAAATTAGAAGCATCTTTTCCCCTGAGCGAACTGCATTACTAATGTGTTATTGGTTGTTTCTCCCTCGGTCTCTTGTGTGTATGGAGCTGCATTGTTTTACTAACATGAGTAGCTCTTTTCATTACTGAGTGAACTGCATTATTAATGTGTTTTGTGTTGGTTTTTTTTGCAGGCATGATTGTGGATTTTACATGTTCCAATTCATGCAGACCGGGGATGGTGAAACGATTGCCAAGTTTGGGAAGGAGCACATTGGCTACATCAGGAAGGCTATGCTCTATAGTTGGCTGACCTCGTCGCATTGCTGTCTGGACCTGACTTCACTTTTAATTTTTAAAGAAGGTTATTACATTTTTTTCCAGTCACACACCTTTTTTATTAAGTGAACTTCATTGGTCCACTACTTTTGTTAAGCTTTTTTAGTAGAACCCCATTTGTGTGTTTAAAATGACTTTTCCTTAGGGAACTTGATGATTCTTTTTCATTTTGCTCATCATCCATTTTTTTGTGCAGGCTTTGATGAAGGCACACACCAAGGTGGTATTTCCTTGTTTGAAACTCAGGTTTATACTCCAACTATTCAGAAAGTTGTCCTTGATGAACCCCCCGTTAAGGTTGTGAAAGAACCTGTGCGTAAGATGTTGAGGAGTGGCGCCGGCACTTCGAATGAAAAAGCTCTTGAGGAATCTCCTGTCAATGTCAAGCATGGGAAGAAAGCTGCGATCCCTCCTAATGCTGAAGATAGCGATGATGATTTTGAGAGGCCACCACGAGTGCCTAGGAGGACCAGGAGCGCAGCTGTGGAACGCCCGACGGACAGCGAGACACTAATTCTATCAAATAGGAGGCCTGTGCAGAAGCCATCAAAGTTTCGATCTCCTGTACAGAAGTTGAATCCTGCGAGATTCAGCTATCTTCTGGAGATGAGGAAAGTCTTGCAACTCATCACGAGCACACAATTCAGGCAGAAATACAGCGAGTCAGTTCTTTTTTCCTTAGTTTTTTAGATTTTTTTTATTTTTAATGTGTGTAATGTTCTTTTCTGTGTTTTTGCTTTTGTGCTACTAACCCCCCCACCTTCGCCGTTTCTTTTGTGCAGGTGCACGCTTTTCATGCACAGGAATCCTATCGAAGTCTACACCGTGACTGTGGACTACATGTTCCTAACTTTCACCAAAGGTGGTTTTATGGACTCGGATTTGATGGATCATATCATCAGGTTCTGGAAGAATGACGAGAGTATGAATGTGGTTTATCGATCTGGGGAACGCGTTCTACTGTCCCCTTTGTTTATCACGGTATTTCTCTTTTTTTCTTATTTTTTTCTGCTCGAGTGAACTGCAGTAAATAGTGTATAATAATTCGTTTTTAGAATGTACTGAACTGCATACATTTTTTTTTGTGTCTTAACCCATGCATCTCAGACGAAACAAATTTACGGCAAGAATTTTTGTGAACTGCATACTGTTTTTTAGAAGAAGGGTGATCCGTTTTTTTATTAAGCGTCGGAGCGAATATCTTAAGGTGAACTGCATTAACGTTCTTTTTGTGAATTACCCACATGCAGTATGTGCTTCAAATGAATGATCACGCGGATAGAGATGAAGATGGAAATGTTGTGTTGCCTTTTGTCCACGGCAAGTTTAACGTCGAAGATGCAGCACAGCAGTTCAAACTTTATGTTCGTGATGACAAGAACCTTCTTGATTGCAAATTAGTAAGTTATCAGATTTGCTTTTGTTCAGCCTTTTTGTATTTATTTTCTCTCCCTTTTTCCCAGTAATCCTTTTTCAGTCATCAAACCCATAACAAATTTGATGAAACAAAATCAGATTCTGTTACCACGGATGAAAGACCAGCTTTATTCGCTATACACGATGAATAGGCACCGCGAGACCCTTGACATTCATGACACTAGGAGGTACAGTGGACCGGTTGATCAAACGACGAGGTGTCATCAGTCTGAATACCACAGCGACCGCACTGAAATGGTAAAAGTTTTCCTTTTTTCACCTTTCTTGTTTTTTTTCATGCGTGTGCGTGTTGAACAATATTTGTTGTGATGTGTATTTTTGTTTTTTTTATTTTCCACCAGATGATCAGGATGACTGCATTGTTGAAGAAGGTTTATGGAGAAAAGGAGTACAAGAGAAAGGAGTCGGTAGACTGGGTCGATGTTTCAAAGAAAGCTAGATATTTGGGCACCCCTGAGCAGGGCCCCAACGAGTGCGGCTTTTATGTTCTGAAGATGGCTCAGTATTACGACGGCAAATCCTTTGTTGTGAAATTCGCAAAGCATAGCGTAAGTATCTTCTTTTTAACCCAGCAATATCTCCTCATTCCTTGATATTTTTTTCGTCAGTTTCTTTTTTTGTAGATGAAGTTGTATATTTGTTTATTTTATTTTTTCTTCATCGCAGGAAGCTGTTATTCAGGATTGGAAGGCTGAGTTTTTGTTCCAGATTCTGTTCCACCCAGAAAACATGGTCGTTGCCACCGAGTTCCCAGAGGATCTAAGAAATCTCTGCATTTCTCTTGGCTTCTCTCCAAGACTGCATTCGCAGGAGCAGGATGAGGCATAAATGATAGCAGATCTTTTTCTATGTGTGTTGATGACTTTTCCGTGTGTGCTCCAGAACTTTATGTAAACAGTAATTATGGTCGCTGTGTGTAGTTCTCGATGTGCAAAACTGTTAACACCATGCTGTGTGCTTTTGTATATACCGGTCTAGTTAGTTTTTGTGTTTTTTGGTGGCATATGGTGACAATGTCAAATATGTACATAATGGAGCTTTCAGCCAACTCCTCCTTGTGAGTTGTAACATGTTCGCAGCGCACTGCATTCTCTCATATGAATAGCAGCCAAGTTATTTTTAAATTTACGCATCCGCACTGCATCTGACCTTATCACATGGGACTGCAAAGACGAATTTAACGTGTTTGTCGTCGAGTTTCAAAATTCATCCGCACTGCAGCCAAGTTTTTTTTTACATTTTTTTGCACTAAGCGCACTGCACTGTGTACTCGAAGCATACTGCACAGCAAGCTTTAAACGCACCACGCACGCACTGCAGTGTACGTGAATCCTAGTCTGACTCTACATTTTTTTCTTTTCGAACTGCATTCTGTATTGATTCACGGTCATGTCAGATTCTATATGACAAAGAGAACTGCATTCTCAAAATGACATTCCGATCTCAGGTTTTTCATACAGAAGAGAACTGCATTCTCAGAGTGGCATTCTCATCTTATTTTCTTTTCATATAGAAGAGAACTGCATTTTATCAAGCATCCCCCCCCCCCCCCGCAGCACATTGGTCACAAAGTATGTATGGCATATGTTGTATCTTTTCATTTTTTAACTTCAGTATTACATGTTGAATTCTTTTTTTTGCAGTCCACTAAACACAAGCTATATATATTATATACGGTACGATATATATAAAGGATGAAGTTAATATGTTTTTTAAAATGTAAAACTGCATACGTGTTGATCTACGTCCTTTTCCTGGTGCTTCTTCTCAGATTGTGCACTACATTTGTTTCAATGGTTGTTGCTGCTTCTGTCTTGCTCTTGTTGTTCGCATTACCCCTCGTAACGGGACCGTGCGACCGCGATGCTTGCCTACGCGCTGGATTCTGCGTTCTGTCTCACCCACTCGTTTTTGATGATGGTTCTTCGATTTCTTCATCTGCTTCTTCTTCTTCCTCGTCTTCTTCTTCTTCCTCATCTTCCTCCTCGGTTTCATCAGCTTCGCTCGCTTCCTCGCTCTCTTCTCTGTCAGCATCTTCTTCGTCATCTTCTTCATCTTTTTCCTCTGTTCTATTTGGACAAGTTCTCGCGTTATGCTTCTCTCTCTTGTTGCAGACGCTACATAGTCTTCTCTTTGTCGTATCATCTTGTTGGTCAGCTCGGTGATTTGTGGTGGCATTTTCAACTTGGTTTTGTTTCAGCCTCTCCTTACATGTTCTTGAGTTGTGTCCCGCAATCTTATTGCATGATTTACACATCCTTACCCCCAGTGGTCTTCCTCCGCTGTCCAGTTCTGGCTCAGGCCTGCTATTTTTTTAGAGCTTTTTTCATTTGCTGCAGCTTTTTTATTGGCTGATTTGCTCTCTTTCTTTCTCCCTTTTGTGTTTGAAACAGGCGGGGGAAGAATTGTGTCATCCATATTATGAACTGCACCATCAGCAGCATGCTCGCGCTCCTTTCCTTGTTCTTCACCCCGCGCATCCATGATCTTCTCTGCCTCTTCTTCTTTGTTTATTACGTTCACTTCTTGTATGAGTTCTCTCATCCCAGCTAAAGCTCTGCTGTACCCTCTATCCGATTTGACACCTCTGTTCGCCATTCCAGATCTCGGGACGAGATCCTCTCGTAGTGGTGGAGTGTTGTAACGCCCCGAGACCGATGTGCCAGGTGTCCTCCGCTTATTCGCTGTTGTTGCCTTGTCACTGGCTTGCGTGTTGCATTTCATCATGTCATCATGTGCATTGCATCATCATGTTTTCAAAACTTGCATCCGTCCCGGTCTCCTCGTTCTGTCCGTTGTCCGTTCTGAGCCCAGACACACTTGCACGCGCCCGCGACATGTCCGAAATATTATTTTTAAGTGGTCGGAAAATGTTCTCGGATTGGGTTGAAATTTGGTGTGTGGTCTTATTATAGTGTAGACAGACCGCCTGTCAAGTTTCATCGCAATCGGAGTTCGTTTGACGCCCCAACGGATAAATATAGCAGCAATAGTAGCCGGTCTAAACGTCGGACGTTTTCGGTCTCCAGAAATAGTCGCCGGGCCTCCCTCTCTTCTCTTCTCTCAGCTCGAGACCGTCTACACAACTCACTACCTACCGCCAGGTCCAACCTAACCCCTCTCGTCAGCCCGCAGCCCCCCTCGCGCGCGCCCGAAATTTGTCACGGACCCGACCCGGGCAGTCGTCACTGTTGGATCCGGAACATCCCCAAACATCTACAAAACATCTCCGTTTTGTTAATTGGGCTACCTAGCCTATTTTCCCGACCGTCCGATTACGATCGGAGGGACGGATTAGCCCCTATCCAAAAATCCTATTGCTATATATAGACCTAGGCAGCAACCCTAAATCCTAGGGGGTTTGTCCCATCGCCGCCGCCACTCTATCTAATCCCCACTCGGGATCTTCCCAGATCAAATCCATCCATCCACAGCGCCACCCTCCTCCTCGTTTTCTCAACCAGGCCAACCACCGAGCCCCTCTTCCTGAGTCACATCGCCCCCGCAGCCGTCAAACCTCGCCGACCCCCAGGACCTCTGCTCCTACTCTGTCTCCTTCTCCCTCTCCCGATTTCTTCCTCTCTCACGCACCTCCCTCTCTCTCAGGTACGCCATGAGCAGCCCCATGGATGGGCTCCTCCAGCCGACGCCAAGTCCCCGCCGTGGCCACCGTTTGTCCTCATCGCTGCCGTTCGGATCCCCACCGGATCAGCCTCCGCCACGAGCCCTTCTTGCCGGAGCCCCTCGACCTCGACCACCCGCCGCACCATGGAGCCACATCGACTTGGATCCGGCCGGAAACAGACGAGCCCGTGCCGCCTCCGCCTGGATCCGCCAAGTCCCGCCTCGCGGGAGTCTTCTTCTCGCTGCTGCCGCTGTTCTCTGTCGAACGAGCAGAGCGCAGCCGCCTCGCGTTGACCTGCCAGCGCCAAGACCTAGCATGCGCCTGGGCTGCCTCTCCAGCCGCAGCACTCCAAGGCCCAGCCTGCCGGCCTGCTTCCCGTCCGACCAGGCCAAGAGCCCAAAGTGAGCAGCCCCTCCAGCGCCCCCTTTCCTGTGCACTGTTGGGCCAGCCAGCAGATTCGGCCCAGTGTGATTTTTTTTCCAGATCTGTGTATTTTCCTATTTATCCAGTGACTGTAGTTTTTCAGAAAAACCCTTGCACTTCATCCATATCCTAACTAATTAACTGTGCATCGGATTAAAACAATTTATATATGAAAATTGCTCAAAATTTTGTTTAGATTAATAATGTGCCAATTTCTTGCCATGTTAAAATATTTAAAATGATGTTTGTTTAAATTTGTTCCAATGCCATGCTAAATGATTTATTTCATAACTAAATAACCGTAACTCCGATGTTAATAAACTTTATATGTAAATGGGGTAGAATTTTGCCTAGTTCATCAGGCTGGCATCACTTTGCATGTTAAACAACTCTAAAATTATGTTTAGGGCAGAACAGTACCAAACCTTAAATTATGCATATGAGGATTTTCCGGACTTGTTGTTTGTTGTTCCGGCCTCATTTAAACTTGACTAGATAGGTAGTTTTGTTGTGCTTCACCTCTTGCCATGTTAATCAACATTTAATATTGTTGGGTACATAACCGAGAGAGAACTAAATAATTGACGTGGTGTTTCGTCAATATGTAACTCGTTGCATATTGAGCTCCACTTAATTTGTAGGATTGCTTGTGCTCTTTGCCATGGCATGCCTCTTTAAACCGGACATGCATCATACTTGATTGTGCATCATGCCATGTTGATGTGTTGGTTGTTTACTATGTTGTTTGCTTCTTTCCGGTGTTGCTTCTTCGGGTTGGTTCCATTAACGTCGTGTTGCGAGGATTCGTTCGTCTTCCTCCGTTTATCTTCTTCATGGACTCGTTCTTCTTCCTATCGGGATTTCAGGCAAGATGATCATACCCTCGAAATCACTACTATCTTTGCTATGCTAGTTTGCTCGCTCTTTTGCTATGCCATTGCTACGATGCCTACCACTTGCTTGTCAGCCTCCCAAATTGCCATGTTCAGCCTCTAACCCACCAATGTCCTAGCAAACCGTTGATTGGCTATGTTACCGCTTTGCTCAGCCCCTCTTATAGTGTTGTTAGTTGCAGGTGAAGTTTGAAGATTGTTCCTTGTTGGAACATTGGTTACTTGTTGGGATATCACAATATATCTTATTTAATTAATGCATCTATATACTTGGTAAAGGGTGGAAGGCTCGGCCTTATGCCTGGTGTTTTGTTCCACTCTTGCCGCCCTAGTTTCTGTCATATCGGTGTTATGTTCCCGGATTTTGCCTCCCTTACGCGGTTGGGCTATAATGGGAACCCCTTGATAGTTCGCCTTAAGTAAAGCTTTTCCAGCAATGCCCAACATTGGTTTTACCATTTGCCACCTAGCCTTTTTCCCTTGGGAGTCGCGCATCCTGATGGTCATCTTTATTTTAACCCCCCCGGGCCAGTGCTTGTCTAAGTGTTGGTCCAAACTGTCAGCCGCCGGTGGCTACCAGGGGCAACTCTGGGCTGGCCTATCGGAAGTTTAGACAATCCGATGTTGCCCTGAGAACGAGATATGTGCAGCTCCCATCAGGATGTCGGCGCATCGGGCGGTGTTGCTGGTTTAGTTTTACCCTGTCGAAATGTCTTGTTGTATCGGGATACCGAGTCTGATCGGAACGTCTCGGGTGGAGGTCTATTCCTTCGTTGACCGTGAGAGCTTGTCATGGGCTAAGTTGGGACACCCTACAGGGATTTGAACTTTCGAAAGCCGTGCCCGCGGTTATGGGCAGATGGGAATTTGTTAATGTCCGGTTGTAGAAAACCTGAAGTTAACCTTAATTAAAATGAATCAAGAGCATGTGTAACCGTGATGGTCACTTTCCGGCGGAGTCCGGGAAGTGAACACGGTTGTTGGAGTTATGCTTGACGTAGGTAGCCTAGGATCACTTCTTGATCATACTTTTATCGACTGTGCTTTGCCTTCTCTTCTCGCTCTCATTTGCGTATGTTAGCCACCATATATGCTAGTCGCTTGCTGCAGCTCCACCTCATACCTTTACCTTACCTATAAGATTAAATAGTCTTGATCGCGAGGGTGCGAGATTGCTGAGTCCCTGTGGCTCACAGATACTTCCAAAACCAGTTTGCAGGTGCCGATGAGTCCGTGCAGATGACGCAACCAAGCTCAGGAGGACCTCGATGAAGATTTTGTCCGTTGTGTTGTTTCGTTCTAGTTGATCAGTAGTGGAGCCTAGTTGGGGTCGATCGGGGACCTTTGTCGCATTTGGGGTTCTTCTTTTATTTTGGTTCCGTAGTCGGACCATGAGTGTATTTGATTGATGTAATGCTTTAATCATGTATTATGTGAAGTGGCGATTGTAAGCCAACTATGTATCTTTTTCCCCTACTGTATTACATGGGTTGTGTGAAGATTACATCACTTGCGACATATGCCTTCAATGCGATTATGCCTCTAAGTCGTGCCTCGACACGTGGGAGATATAGTCGTATCGAGGGTGGGACATCAAGTAGGACGTAGGGTTTTACCTCCATCGAGAGGGCCCGAACCTGGGTAAAACATCGTGTTCCCTGCCTCCTGTTACCATCCAGCCTAGACGCACAACTCGGGACCCCCTACCCGAGATCTGCCGGTTTTGACACCGACATTGGTGCTTTCATTGACATTTCCTCTGTGTCGTCGCCTTTAGGTCCGATGTCTCCTTTGATCATCAACAACGATGCAGTGAAGGGTGAGACTTTTCTCCCCGGACAGATATTCGTCTTCGGCGGCTTCGCTCTGCGGGCCAATTCGCTTGGCCGCCTGGAGCATGTCGAAAGCTAAGCCCCTGGCCATCAAGTCAGGTTTGGAAGCTTAAACTACACGGCTGACATCCGCGGAGACTTGGTCTTCGACGGGTTTGAGCCACGGCCAAGCGCGCCACACTATCTCGAGGGGCATGATCTAGCTCTGCCTCCGGACAGTGCCCTGGAGGCCGCACATGCATCGGTTCCGACACCTAACTCGGAGCCTATTGCACCAATCGAGGACGAGCGGTTGGACATCACCTCGGGGGCTGCGATCTCAAAAGCGATCGAGCCGAACGCTAGCCCCGCACTCTGCATGACCCGTGACTCCGAGGATCTGGACTCCTCCCCGGACTCTGAACCCCCCGCGCCCTTGCCAATCGAATCCGATGGGCGACGATAATGGAGTTCACCGCCGCTGACATCTTTCAGCACTCGCCTTTTGGCGTCATCCTGAATTCTCTTAAGTCTCTCTCTTTATTAGGAGAGCCCTGGACGGATTACGGTCAGCGAGGGTGGGATACGGACGATGAAGAAATTCAAAGCCCACCCACGACCCACTTGGTAGCCATGGTCGACAATTTAAACGACGTGCTCAACTTCGACTCCGGAGACATCGACAGCATGGATGATGATGCAGGAGATACCGACAAACCAACGCCCATAGGGAATTAGACAGCCACCTCATCTCACGATGTGTACATGGTGGATACCCCTAAAGGAAGCGACAACGATGAAAAAGGGGATGGAACGGGAGATCGACCCCCCGAAAAGCAATCAAAGCGTCGGCGTAAACGCCGACCCAAGCCCCGCCTCGATAAAAACCCAGCCATAGAGCAAGACGAGCCGGTAGACGAGGAGCAGGCCTTAGAGCAACCGTCTGAACAAGGCAACACGGATAGAGAAACCGAACATCCCTCCTCCGGCGAAAATGGCATTCCGGACGACCTCACGCCGGACAAACCTATGGAGCAGAAGAATCGCCATGAGAGGCTCGTTGCAACTGCACGAAGCCTAAAAAAGCAGAAGCGGAAGCTAAAAATTGCGGAAGATGCACTCCGGATTAGATGGAGCAAAGTAATCAATACCACAGATAAATACGGCGATAGTCGCCGCACTAAAAGCTATCCGAAAAGAAAGCTACTGCCTGAATTCGATGAAGAGGCCCTAGAGCCCTCGCATTCAAAAAATGAGAAAGCCACACGGTCGGATAGACGACCCCATAAAGCGACAAGCGGCACCGCACTTAAATCGGCATGCGACCCACTTAAGGATTCGCATCATGGCCCAGTCAGGTCCATTTATGGGCCAAGAAAGCAACCTCTCGTAAGCAATGCTATGAAGCCATCAACAGAATCCGGCACACCCAAATACAAGGGCGCCGCACACCCTCTATATTTCACCAATGAGGTCCTGGACTATGAATTTCCAGAGGGATTCAAACCCGTAAACATAGAGGCATATGATGGAACAACAGACCCTGGAGTTTGGATCAAGGATTATATCCTCCACATACACATGGCTAGAGGAGATGATCTCCACGCCATAAAATATTTATCCCTTAAGCTTAAAGGGCCAGCCCGGCATTGGCTTAAAAGCCTTCCCGAACACACAATTGGAAGCTGGGAAGAGCTCGAGGATGCTTTCCGAGCAAAGTTTCAAGGGACCTATGTCCGCCCTCCGGATGCAGACGATCTTAGTCACATGACTCAACAACTCGGAGAATCAGCTCGGCAGTTCCGGAATAGATTCCTCACTAAAAAGAATCAGATAGTCGACTGCCCGGACGCCGAAGCCTTAGCAACTTTCAGGCATAACGTCTGAGACGAATGGCTCGCCAGACACCTCAGCCAAGAAAAGCCAAGAACAATGGCCGCACTAACAAACCTCATGACCCGCTTTTGTGAAGGGGAGGACAGCTGGTTGGCAAGGTGCAGCCCCAGCGACCCAAGTACATCTGGAAACGGAAAACCGCGATGCAACAAGGACCGTCGCCGGACTAAGGACAAAAGTCCGAAGAGCACGGCAGTCAATGCCGGATTCAAAGGCTCACGACAAAATCAGGCAAATCGCCCCCCAGGATAACAGGGACGATCCATCCAACCTAAATAAAATCCTTGACAGGATATGTCAGATACACAGTACTCCCGGGAAGCCTGCTAACCATACCCATAGAGACTGTTGGGTTTTCAAACAATCCGGTAGACTCAATGCCGAACACAAGGGGCTCGACACACCAAGCGAAGACGAGGACGAACCCCAAAAGCAGAGTACCAGGAAACAAAAGAACTTCCCACAAGAAGTAAAAACAGTGAACTCACTTCACATAACAAAACGTGCGGCGCCCATAAAGGTACGCACCACACGGCCCATCCCCAAAGGGTCCGGCCACTGGTTGTCAAAACCGATCATCTTCGATCAGCTAGATTATTCTAGAAATATTAAGAATGCAGGCTGGACTGCCTTGATACTTGATCCAATAATTGGTGGACTAAACCTGATATATCAGGATACAATCCAGCACCTGGGGATAAACCCAGCAAGAATCTGCCGTAGCAAAACCTCCTGTCAAGGGGTAATACCTGGTCCGGACACCCATTGTATGGGTTTTCTCCGGCTCGAAGTCTTATTTGGCTCTGCCGACAACTTCCGCCGCGAAAAGCTGACCTTCCATATCGTCCCGTTCTCAAGTCGCTATCAAGCACTACTGGGACGCGAAGCTTTCGCTCGCTTTAACGCAATACCGCACTATGCATCTCTTACGCTTAAGATGCCCGGTCCACGAGACATCATCTCTTTGAAGGGGAAGCACTAAAGTGCGCCTCCCCAAGCGGAGGACTGTGCGGCCGCTTTGACAGCCCCACAGCAAAATGGCCTCACCGGCCAAAAAACTTCGAAATAGGTCATTCAAGACCACGAACGCGGATAGACGAGGTCGGTGCAAAATCATCATTGAAGCAGGCTTAGTGGCCATATACCCCCGCACTAGGGGCTTCACGCATATACAATAAGAGACAATAAAGCTCAATCTTATATATTTTACTTTATACTTTGTTTATTTTAAACTTTTTCAGCACGACCCGTTTTCAACTCAGTTCCTCTCTTTTACAGATGAACATCGGGCGGCGCCCGTCCAGGATACGGCACAACGGAGACACAGGCGCAGACGTGCAGTAGGGACCCATCCTAAAGGATTCTTTTTAGATTAAGACCCTGCATAAACCTTTTTTACTGTCTCTTGTTGCCATACATCCCCAGGTTTTTTCTGATATAACCAAGGAGGAGGCTGGCGTCTTGGCATGTGGCCACGTCAGAATTTTTGCACGTACCTGGACACTAGGGGCTTTTTAAATAAAGAGTGTTGTTTCGCCCGCACTCATAAAGACCGAACACCTTGGGGAGTGTTCGACATCGCGAGTTTTGGCATTATATGCATCAGCTCCGAATCATGTCTTTGGTCAAATGTTGGGTTGCCCGGCTCCTGAGTTCGGCGACCTTACATTCCGCTCTATCGGCTAAGGTAGCACCAGGAGAACTACTGCGATTGTGCCCCGGTTTGGCCGGGCGAGCGCCTCAGTAGAGAAAGCCGAACACTGACTGTCATGATGTAGCGTGAGACTGGTCAGCCACTCGATGACCTATCGAAATCTATTGGATTCCTCCGCTTTGACGAAGGGCCGCTTCCCGGTCAGGGACATACGCGCCCCGAACTCGGGCGATCGCAGTCGCCACCAAGGGGCTACCTAAATAGTCCCACTGTCAAGCTCCTATGGCTAAGTGAAAGTGTTAAAGCATTATAGTCCGGTTGCCTAGCCCGCTGCGCTATCACCTCCATCGTACGACCAAGACGTTGGGTTAAGTGTGAAAAATGCGTCTTCTGCGAGCACCCCCGCACTATGTGCGTGGGGGCTGAAGCCAACGACTGCCATCTTTCAGATTTTGTATATATATATATATCTTAAAACGGCCGCACAGGAGGTGTTCCCAATACTTGAAGGCACAAGTATAAAAAGCCCACTACAGTTTATCAAAATATTACTTTATAATTACATATGCTATCATAACATAGCATCTTTCGAGCACTGCGTCTCTATTACACGAGCGCCTTCAAGGACTTCCTGAAAATAGTGCTCGGAGGGCACTCAGCTTTTGTCCGAATCTCGGGACGCAACAATGGTGGTCTCCATCTCTGCCCAGTATGTCTTAACACGGGGAAGAGCTGTGGGCGTTCTGGGAACGGGGGTCCCTAGACTTGCCTGCCTGCGGCCCACGGTGTGGCTCAAACGAGGCCTAGCATGGCCCATCTTCATCAACACGAGACTCAAGACCCTCGTGAGGGGCCAAGCCTCGCGGGGCGGACAACACGGCGCATCCTCAGGCGCAACCTCCTCAGGCTGGCATGCGAGGAGGCGGAGAAATCAAGGCGGGGTACCTCGCGAGGTGCCCATGACGCAAGCCATGACGATCGAGGGTGCCAGGCGGGCGCCAGCGCGCGCAGCGTTCTTCTTTCCTCTTTGGTGCAAAGGGGGCAAGCGCAGCCGCGGAGTACCGAGGCATCAGGCAAAGGTTGCCATTTCGGTGCAATGAGACCAAGACCAGGCGGACTACGAGACGGAGGTCACCATGGAGCCCAGCACGGCGTCACCGTAGAGCCTTTCGCAGGCGAAGACCAACTTTAGTCAGGATAAGTGTACTAGATGTTCCCCTTCGAATTGGCCAATTCTTGGCGCCCTTCCCGCTCAATATTTGGGAAGAGGCCCAGGGCCCGAACAAGTATAAACCTTGTGTCTCTCATGCAGTTCTTTTAGTAGTTTAGATCCTTGCGAGACGGGGAGGTAGAGGGCGTGATCTCCGCGCGCACCCCAGGTTCAAACCTTAAGGGTCTGCCGGAACCCGTGAATCCGACATTTGGCGCGCCAGGTAGGGGTGCGCCGGAATCTGTCCTCCACCACTCCGTTCTCCTCCGACCGTCGCGTCCATGTCCGACGCTCGTCGGGCCCGCGCCGAGCGCCGGGCCGCCATCGCTTCTCGCGTCGCCCAGACGGCCCCCGTCGGTGGGTGCCCTCGTCGTTCCCCGTCGCCTGCCGTCAACACCGCCACCAGCCCGGCGGGGGGCGAGCAGCAAGCGTCGTCTCAGCATCCATCCGTGCGCCAAGACGGCCCCACGGCTACTCCATCGCTCGCACCAGCCAGCTCTTCGTCCCGCGCGCTCCGCGTACCCTAGGAGGCTTGAGCTGCGCTCCTCGCGGCAAACGAGCTCCTGCGCTACCGCCCCATCGACGACGTCTACGAAGAGTGGCTCGACCGCATCGCCGAGCTTGTCCGCGCCGCAGGGGGCTCGTCCGTGCCGTCCGTTCCTCTGCGCCACACCCCGCCCCGCGCGGGCAACGAAGCTCCAGAGGCGCACCAGCCGCCTCCTCTCCAAGAAGATGCCATGGCTCCAAGGCGCCTGGCCCCTGGGCGGAACCCGCTCTGTCAGGTGCCAGCGCAACAAGAATCGAGCTGCCAAGAAGTCCCTCGCCCACAAGGAGCTGCCCGGGCGCTCCCTGCTCCGGCACGCCGCGACCCTGCTCCAGCTCCGGCACGCCAAGACCCCGCTCTGCTCCTAGCTGCAGCGCGTGGGGACCCTCCAGACCAACCTCTCCACCAGCCGAAGCCTTGCGTGGCCACCACAGGCTGCCGTGCCTACACCACTGAGCTGCGCAGCATCGCGTGGCCCGGCAAGTTCAAGCCAGACCTGCCTCCTCGCTACGACGGCACAACTGATCCTGCAGAGTTCCTCCAGCTCTATGAGCTGGGCACCGAGGCTGCCAGTGGGGATGAAAAGGTCATGGCGAACTGGTTCCCCATGGCGCTCAAGGAAGGAGCTCGAACCTGGCTCCTGAATCTGGCTCCAGGCACGATCTCCTCCTGGGACCAGATGCGCACCCGTTTCATCGCCAACTTCCAAGGTACTCGTGACCGGCCACCCGTCGTGAGTGACATGCGCCGCATCAAGCAACAACCTGGGGAGACCCTGCAAAAGTACATCCAGCGCTTCAACAGTGCGCGCCTCAAGATCCCCAAGGTGTTCGAGGAAGCCATCATCTCGGCCTTCTCCGATGGCGTGCGCGACGTCAAGATGAACGAGGAGCTGGCGATGCATGAAGACCTCTGCACCTCCCCGGAGCTGTTCAACTTGGCGAACAAGTGTGCTAGGGCTGAGGAGGGACGTCTCTCCCTCCTCGAGCTGCCTGCCGTGGACCCAGAAGAGAAGAAGCCCAAGGCCAAGGACGTGAAGCGCAAGGGGTCTGCCGTACTCGCAGTAGAACCAGACACCAAGCGGGGCTAGGAGCTGCCCGAATGCTCCAGGGGCAGCCGGTACTGTGTGTACCACGACCTCCACACCCACAACACCAACAAATGCCAGGAACTCCGCGCCATGCGAGAAGGAAGGATCGGCTGTCGCCCTGACCGTGCTAACCGGGGCTACGACCGAGGAGGAGGAAGAAACCCAGGAAGCTGGGAAGATCGCGGCCCACGCCAGGGGTGGCGCGACCAACCTCGCGAGGACCGCTGGCGGGACCTACCTCGTGAGGGAGACTGGAGGGATCAGCCTCGTGAGGATCGCCCTCATGGTAACGCAGGCCTACCTCTGCTGCCGCCTCAACCAAGGAGGAACGAAGACCGCCATCAAGACGAGGGGGCTGGGGGCTTCCAAGAGCCGCGCGCAATCGCCTGCATCCTAGGCGGAGCTCAAGCCCCAGCCTCTCAACGTATCTTCAAGCAGTTTGCCCGCGAAGTGAATGCAGTTCTCCCCAAGCTCGAAGCAACGCGCCCCCTCAGGTGGTCGGCGTGCGCCATCACGTTCAGCTCAGCAGACCAGCTCAAGTGCGTGGCCATGACCGGAGTCCTCCCGATGCTTTGCTCCCCAGTCATCAGCAACGTGCTAGTCACCAAGACCCTCATCGACGGAGGGGCGGGGCTCAACGTCCTGTCCGTGGAAACATTCAACAATCTCCAAGTGCCCTATGACCAGCTTCAGCCAACCAAGCCCTTCTCCGGAATCACCGACGGTTCCACAGTCCCGATCAGGCAGGTCCGCCTCCCTGTCACCTTCGGGGCTCGCAGCAACTACCGCACCGAGCTCATCGACTTCGACGTCGCCCACATCCGCCTGCCGTACAACGCCATCCTCGGGTACCCAGCGCTGGCCAAGTTCATGGCCATGACTCACCACGGCTACAACGTCCTCAAGATGCCAGGAAGTGGCGGCGTCATCACGGTGCCCTTTGAAGAGAAGGATGCAGTGTGTTCCCTGGAGCGAGCCTTTCAGGCCGCGTCGCTAGAAGACCCAGATAGCGGAAGCAGGAGGCTTCCTTAGACCACCCCAAGAAGAAGAAGACGTCGTCAGGCTCAGCCCCACAGGAGGGAGGCCCCTCAGGGCCCGTGTCTGCCCAGGGGGACTCCGCATCCATTGCATAGGAAAGCGCGCCCAGCGCCCTCCTCGGGCAGGGCTCGGGGGCTCTCATCTGGAGGGCCAAAGACCTAGTCAGGGTCACGAGGGAGGCGCTTGGGCACCATGTGGAGGCGAGCTTCAAAGCACGTTTCCCTCGAGAAGGAGCAAGGCAAGGAAGGTCAGACCAGCAGGAGTTCGTTAATGAGGCCATTCAAGAACTACAGGAGTTAATGATCATGAGAGGTTGCCGCCGTCTACCAGTTGTGCCCCACATCCAGACGAGGATGGTGGGCTGCGCATCTGCGTCGACGTACTAGGGCTCAATCAGATCGCCATGACGGAGCGTCTCTGGCCCTCACAAGTGGGGCGCTGCGGGGGTCCACCCCACAGCTATGTTCGCATGCCTTACGGCCTGCCGAGCATGGCTGCAGCGTACCAGCGCCTCATGAGGGGCATCATGGAGGCTCAGGAAGACAGGCGTTCCGCGGCCTTGGCGGAGATGAAGACAGCTCGCGAGGAGTCACCAGTGCCTCCGGAGCCTCCCGAGGCCCCGGGGCCTGGGGGCTCGTGAGGATCGGCTTCTGCAGCCCACCGAGTCTGCTACATGAACGCCACTTCACCGATGACATCCTCAGGTGACATCTTTCAAGCTTCATTCCCAGCTAGGAGCGCCCTCCCAGGGTTGCGTCACTCCCAGGCCGCATGGGTCCGTCCCTGCGGCATGTATCCCCTTTCATTTTTCGGTCGTTAGTCTGCTTTGTTGGGGGCGCCCCTCGGGCTGCATCATCCCCAAGCCGCTCGGGCTAGGCCCAGCGGCGTGTATCTCCCTCGCGTTTATTTCCAATTATGCATTCGCCTATCACACTTGATTGCTTGATGCCTGTCCATGGCATCCCTTCTTCTCCATGTCGGCCACTTGCACGTTAAAGGGGGGGTGCCTGAGCATCGCGACTCAGGGCTCTTACTGGCTGTCCAGCCCTCACCCTCTGGCCTTGTCCTCGGCATCGCGACCTGCCATACCAGCGACTGCTGAGACAAGCTCGAGGGCCGGGACCCGAGGACGTAGAGTACCGGCATCTAACCAAATTTTGCAGGGACACATCTCAAGATACGGCCTAGTGCCAGGCGCAACCCGCCTAGAGGTAGGGCCTCGTGAGTCCCGCGCTGGCTCACGGGTGCCCAGATACACCTCACCTAGCCCTACCGTGCCGGCCACGTGTCAGGGCGGGGTTGTACACGCCCCGGGGGCTCCTCCCGGAGGGGAGCCCCCACCCACGTACCAGTGGAAGCACCGTGCTCCGCGCTGGCTGACGACACTGCCGAGGAGCGGCTATGCCCATACACATACGGAAGCGCTATGCTCCGCGCTGGTGATAAACAACTGGGTGTGGCCTCCGGGCCGCATTAACCTCAGGCAGCCCAGAGCTCAGTGGCTGGCCTCATCGCAACGCCTCCCCTCGGGAGTGCCGCGCGAGGGGGCTAGGCACGGGGGCTACGACTGGGTCACGCCCAGACGTACGCCGCCCAGCCAGGCCCCTCAGGCCTGGTTCGTCGCGCGTCTCTCCCTGAGCGGAGCCAAGGTATGAAGGCCATTTGTGCATCAAGGGCGAACCCTGAGGATCACGACTCAGGGGCCTAACTGGTCCCGTAGCCCCTCACTCCTTAGTTCCGAAAGGCTATGCTGGGTGAGGTACGCATGGGGCCGGGCTCTGCAGACGTAGAACGGTAGCCCCGCTTACATTGCACCTCATCACCCGCTGTTTGCGTGTCAAGTGGGGCTCCTGAGCATCGCGTCTCAGGAGCCTAACTGGCTTCGTAGCCCCTCACTCCTTAGTTCCGAAAGGCTATGCTGGGTGAGGTACGCGCGGAGCCGGGTTCTGCAGACGTAGAACAGAAGATACACCGACATCGCGCCTCCCTACTTGCTGTTCGCACGCCAAGGGGGACTCCTGAGCATCACGACTCAGGAGCCTAACTTGTCACGTAGCCCCTCACTCCTTTCGTACCGTCCTGGTTTCCGGTCGGGGCTAATGCTGGGTGAGGCACGCGCGGGGCCGGGCTCTGCCAGCGTAGAACACAAGCAAGTCGGGAAGAAAAACATAAAATTCAAGGAACTTAAAAGCAAATATTACAGTCCATACTGTCGTCTCAATAGCAAACGCAAGTTTAAATGCCTCCCCGAGGCGTGATGCATGTGCAAGAATTGAAAGAAGAACAGGGATGGAACGGAGTCACTCGTCGGCGGTGAAGCTGTGCGGAGTGGCTTCGCCTCGTGGCGCAGCAGGACCGGCAGCACCTTGCTTTGGCTTGGTGCTGAAGCCCCGGAACTTCCCCAGTAGCGACTTGCTTTGGCTTGGTGCTGAAGGCCCGGAACTTCCCCAGCAGGGCCTCCGCGCGCTCCTTCACGGCTTCGACAGCAGCGGCAGCACCCTCGCCGCTCACCGGTTCTAGCAGGCCGTCGAGGTCGGCGTTGGGATCACGAAGGTAGATGTGGGTGAAGACCCGCGTCAGCGCAGCAGAAGACAGGACGCGCGCCTCGGCCTCAGCTGTGGGGCCGATGCCAAGGGCAACGTCCCCAGGGGCCTTAACCAGGAAAGGAAGCAGCTTGCCGGGGCCATCACCATCACCGGCTAGCGGGCTGTCCAAGCCGCTCTCGTAAAGCGTCTTCATCGAAGCGCGGGCGTCTTTCTCCATGTCCGCGAAGGCCACGCGATCCTCGGCAAGAACCTTGGCCTTGCTGACCAGCTCGACCCTCATCGCCTCCAGCTCCTCCCCCAGCGCACTTAGGCGGTCGCGACACTTCTTGAGCTTGGCCTCTCGGCCCTCGATGGCCGCCTCGCGAGCCTTCATGCTTTCTTCTTGTTGCTGGCGAAGACGAACCTCCTTCGCGAGCTGGCCCTGCAGACCTTGCAGCTCGTCCTCCAGCGCCTTTCAACGACCGCGGACTTCAACCACCTCTCCCAGGGCCGCATCTCTGGCGGCCTTCGCCTCGAGAGTGGCCTCCCTCTCTCCGTCATAGGCCGTTGAGGCCTGAACCAACGCCGCTCGAATCGAAGCATCAGAACGAATCCACCCCGAAGCCAGTTCCAGGCGGCCGGCCACCAGGCAAGGGTCGGCGCCGAGAAGATCCTGCCGCAGCCGGTCCAGTTCAGCAACGGCATGCTCCAAGATGGAAGAAGGAGGCGGAGAAACATCGGTGTGCCCCAAGACAACAGGAGGAGTTGGGGAAGCAACGGTCAGTGGAACGGGAGGAAAAAGTAGTGGCGGCGAGGCCGCAGTGTCCCGAGGCAGAGTCCGCTGCGCCTCCACAGCCGTAGCAGCGGCGCCAGACGAGGGCGCCTCGGGAGTCGTTCGAGCCGTGGGGGCTAGGCCCGCCCCAGCCAGCTCAGCCAAGCCTCGCAAGGATGAGCGGGCAGGAGAGGCCCACGCGTCACGATCTCCCTCCCCTGCAGGCGAAGGCGTCGCCGCAGATGGGACCTCAGGGGCTCCCTTCGGCTTCTTCGCCGCTGGCGCCAGCCTATTTAGGAGAAGCAATCATCAAGCCTCGTCGGCGGAACGAGAAACAAAAGATCAAGGATCAAGCACTTACGGGTCATCGCCGGTGAGCTCGGGCAGCCTCCGGCCCAACTTGAAGCCCGATCGCCGGCTGGAAGGGTCAACGTCGGAAGCAGAAGGCGCGTCTGTGGACTGCCTCGGGGCAGGGACGGACCCGCGGGGGATCGACCCAGTCCTGCCCCTCTCCGGGATCGTGGGCGAGCTCCCGCTACCCAGTACGTCATCATCATCATCATCATCATCGCTCGGCGGAAGGCGGGGAGTGCGGGACCCGCGCCGGGAGAGGGGAGCCCTCGACTCTCCATCAGTCGCCCCAGAGTCGGGCCCCTCTCCCCGCTCCTCTTCCTCCTCCTCATTGCTGGAGTCACCGGAGGGCACATCCACCGGTCCTTCAGAAGCCGCCACGGGCACGAGCCCGTCCCCATTAACAACAGGCATGGACTTCACCAACTGCTCCCAGTCGTCGCGAAGGAACAAGGGCTTCGGAGCGCCCTTCAACCTTGCCACCTCGCCCCCGACCAGAGAATGGAGAACCGCGGCCACATCCTCTTCGTCCACCGCCTCGGGGCTCAGATGAGGCCTCCACATTGGAGGAGAGTACCGCCGGAGTGGAGCCAGCTGGTGCTCCAGGAACTCCTTCAGCAGCGACGCATCGGTCAACTTCGCCGCCGCCATGTTGGCCGGCCTCAGGTCCGCGTCCATCTTCTCCAACACCAGTTTCACGCGCGGGTCCGTGAGCTCCGCTCGGCACCAGTCGCTGGAGCTCACGGGCTGCTCCGCGGGCAAGATCAGCCGAGGGTGGATGCGCCCGGCATCTGCCAAGACCCACTTGCTCCTGAAGCCCTCGATCCTCTTCCCGGGATTCGAGATGGCAATGGTGCCGCCATACACGACGAAGCCCGCGCACGCAGAAAGAGAGCCGCCGGTTACCCGGAGGGAGAAGTAGTGGCGCAGCAAGGCCACCGAAGGCTGCACCCCTACGTGGGCCTCGCAGTAGTAAGCGAAGATCGCCAGAAGAAGGACAGAGTTGGGGTGGAGGTGCAGAGCCTGCAAGTTGTAATGGCGGAGGATAGAGAAGAAGAACTCGGAGAAGGGAGGCACCAGGCCTACTCGGAGAAGGGAGGCACCACTCGCGTCGCACACCCTGGTCGGCAAGGCTTTCCGCAGCAGGTTTTACTGGCCCATGGCACTCAACAACACGGCCGAGCTACTGAAATCCTGCGAGGCATGCCAATTCCACGCAAGCAGATCCACCAGCCGGCTCAGGGCCTCCAGACTATCCCGTTCTCATGGTCGTTCGCGGTCTGGGGGCTGGATATCCTTGGCCCATTCCCTTGAGCGCATGGAGGCTACCGTTACCTCTATGTCGCCATCAACAAATTCACCAAGTGAGTGGATGTGGAAGCCGTCCGCACCATCTAGCTGGGTCAGCAGTCAAGTTCATCAAGGGCCTCGTGAGCCGATTTGGGGTCCCTAATCACATCATCACCGACAATGGCTCGCAGTTCACTAGCAATCTCTTCAAAACATATTGTGCTATGCCTCCGTGGCGCACCTCAGGAGCAATGGCCAGGCTGAACGCACCAACGCAGAAGTCCCGAGGGGTCTCAAGACTAGGACCTTCAGGAAGAAGCTCGAGGCCTACGGCAGGGGGTGGCACGACGAGCTCCAGTCCGTGCTGTGGTGCATCCGCACCACTGCCACCTGGCCGACAGGCGAGACCCCATTCTTCCTCGTCTACGAAGCAGAAGTGGTTCTCCCACACGAGGTTAGTCATCGCTCCACGCGGGTCCTGCCGTTTGATGAAGCACAGCAGGACGCCATGCGGGGGATGGATCTCGTGATGGGGGAGGAACGCCGCCGTGAAGCCTCGCTCAGAGTTGCGAGGTACAAGCAGGCGTTGCAGCGGTACCACTGCCTCAGCATCCGCTCTAGGACGCCCGAGGTGGGTGATCTTGTCTTGAGGTGGGTGCTCTCTAGGGAAGGGTTGCACAAGCTCTCACCCATGTGAGAGGGCCCGTTTCGGGTTACCCACGTCTCCAGGCCTGGAACCACGTGCCTGGAGACGCAGGACGGGATCCCCATCCAGAACGCCTGGAAGATCTAGCACCTCCGGAGGTTCTACCTATGAAGGAAGGCCCGGTGCGTGTGAAGCAAGGCCCAGTGCCTGTGAAGATCTCTGCTCGTGACACTCTCACGTAATAATGAGTGCGGCAGTACACGCCCCGGAGTCTCAGGAGTGCCGCCCTCGGGCCTCGGGGGCTCTCTCGCACGTCTTAGTGGTAGCACTTAGCTCCGTGCTGGTGAGAAGACAAAAAGATTAGACTAGGTGCCGGACGTGGCTTTTCATTTGCTTTTCGCAGTTGGTTGCCCCTTTTTAGTGAGAATTTGCTTTCTGGTGTTCCTTGCTGGCCTGGTTCCATTGTCCTTGTTTCCTCCTTTTCTGCCCTCGGTTCCTCGTTTTGGACCCGTACTCTCCCTCGCATGCCTCGCGAGGGGGCTGGACAGGCGCCCGCGTGAGCGTTTTTCATTTTCCTATTTTTTGCAAGGCACCCTCACTCGAGCTCGCAAGCTGGCGCACCCCTCTCAATCCGTGCCCCCGGGTACCGCGATGTGAAGCGTTGGGTCATGGCCGGCAGTGCCTGCGGTCAGGATTCGGAGGATAAGAATTTCCTAATGAAATTTTGCAGTCCCCAGACACCTTCCGAGCGTAGGAGGCCTCGCCAGGAACGAGGGATCATGTGCCTCGCAAGGCAGAAACCACTTCAGGCGCATCAAGCTAAGTGATCGCTATGCGCCAACATAAAAGGTTAACGCTGCACCATGACACAAGAATGATAAACATAGCACAGCCACATAGAAATCATAATTGTTGCATGCCCCAGTGGGGCCCCATACATGTCTCTCTCTCAATGCAGGAAGGAAAGGAAGAACGAAACAAAAGCGGAACGTGCTCCCATGGCAGGTCGTGAGGACGGGCCCGTGGTGCTCTCCTGAGCTCAGCCAGACCCCTCCTCACGCTTCACTGAAGCACATCGACGAGACGACCCACTGCCACCTTCGAAGCGGGCACGGCGGCGTGGCGGCTGGTCATAGCCGCCACTGCTGGAGTTGTTTCGAGAAGAAGAGTCTCCATCGCTGGATGAGCCATGGTTGGCACCGAGGCCGCGCCCACCTTCACTCTTGTCGTGGCCGTTGCCGTTGCCGAGGTCGAGCACCTCATCGCCGTCGTTGTCCTCGGGGCAGCACCCGACGCGGCGGCCATCTTCCCCGAACACCCTCATGTAGAGGGTCGCGTTGCGGTCGTACATGAAGTGGAGGGAGCAACGCTGGCCCAGGCCGCGTGCAGGCAAACGTCTACCAGCCGTGGGTAAGGGTTGTGTTTCTTGCGGTAGAGACCTCCACTGCGACCCACGAAGCCTTGCTGCAGCAGCCGTTCGCCTACTGCCAAAGACCGCCTGGACCAGTGGCTGGCAATTCACTAGCAAAGAAGCACGGGAGCTGAACCCAAGTGCCGTCTGGGTTCTCTGACCACACGAAAAACTCTAGCAGCACTTCCGCAGAGTGGAAGTGTGGCCTGGGCGGCCGTGCGACCATGGCATGCCTCCCTTCATCGACGGGGCTTCCATGACTCGGGTGACCACCACCACGCGAAGAGGCGCCACTGTGGCCACGAGGGGCCGTGGCAGGGGTCACGATGTGCTTTTGGGGACTGCCGCGCCCCCTCTTGGGCGGAGGTGAGCCGGGGCCCTCCTCGCGAGCCTTCCCCTTCTCCGCAGCCGAGAGCCTCTTCACAGGCGCCATGGGTGTCGCTACCGGCAGTGAAGCGAGGGAGAAGAAGGAGCAAGAGAAGCAAAGGAAGAGATGGGTGATAGGGGCTCCACCCCCTCTTACGATTTATAGCCAAGGGGAGGCCAACCGTCGGCCTCCACAATCTAAGGTAATAATGATCTTTTTCTACATGCAGCAAGGACTCGTCAAGTCAGGTAGTTGCCGATGCGGCGTGGGGAAGCGGAGACAGCCACGTCCAATCAGTCGCCACGCGCCAACCATAGCCATGGGCTGTTGGGGCCCGCGGCTCTCCGTACTTGCCCTTTGGCTTCACCTCGAAGCCAAGGCCGAGCGCGCCTTGGGCCCAGGGGCTACTGTCGGAGTTTTGGCAACAGGGGTCCCCAGACTTGCTAGCCTGCGGCCCGCAGCGTGGCTCCACCAGCGGCCCTGTACCGCCCATCTTCACCAGCAAACACTCAAGACCCTCGCGATGGGCCAAGCCTCATGAGGCAGACGACGCAAGACCTCCTCAGGGGCGGCCTCACCAGGCTGGCTCGCTAGGGGCAGATAGATCAAGGCAAGGGATACCTCGCGGGGTTTGTGTGACACAAGCCATGACGACTGGCGCCAGGCGGGCGCTAGCGCGCAGTGTCGTCGTTTCCTCTTTGGTGCTAAAGAGGCAAGCGCAGGCCAGGAGTCCCGGTGCATCAGGCAAAGGTTTCCATATTGGTGCAACAAGACCAAGACCAACAGGACATCAGGACGGAGGTCACCATGGAGCCCAAGATGGCGTCACCACTAGAGCCTTTGGCAGGCAAAGACTACTTTTGTCAGGATAGCTCATACTAGATGTCCCCCTTCATACTGGCCGTTGTGGGATCCCTTCCCGCCTAATATTTTAGAAGAGGACCCGGGCCTCTATAGATAGGACTAGCCAACCACCGTAGGTGAGGATCGGACCGGCTCATCTAGGGAGAGACCACCGCAACCACCAAGCACAAGAACACCTCTTCTCAGGAGGTTGTTGTCTGTGTCAAAACCGGCGGATCTCGGGTAGGGGGTCCCGAACTATGCGTCTAGGCTGGATGATAACAGGAGGCAATGGACACGAAGTTTTACCCAGGTTCTGGCCCTCTTGATGGAGGTAAAACCCTACGTCCTGCTTAATTAATATTGATGATATGGGTTGTACAAGAGTAGATCTACCACGAGATCGGCGAGGCTAAACCCTAGAAGCTAGCCTATGGTATGATTGTTGTTCTGTATGTTGTCCTACGGACTAAAGCCCTCCAGTTTATATAGACACCGGAGAGGGTTAGGGTTACACAAAGTCAGTTACAATTGTAGGAGATCTACATATCCGTATCGCCAAGCTTGCCTTCCACGCCAAGGAAAGTCCCTTCCGGACACGGGACGAAGTCTTCAATCTTGTATCTTCATAGTCTAGGAGTCCGGTTGAAGGTATAGTTCGGCCATCCGGACACCCCCTAATCAAGCACTCCCTCAGTAGCCCCTGAATCAGGCTTCAATGACGACGAGTCTGACGCACAGTTTGTCTTCGGCATTGCAAGGCGGGTTCCTCCTCCAAGTACTTCATAGAAGATTTTGAACACAATGATAGTGTCCGGCTCTGCAAAATAAGTTTCCACATATTGCCATAGAGAGAATAATATTTACACAAATCTAATCTGCTGACGTATTCCGTAGTGTGACATCACACCACGGCCAAGCCTTTATTCGAATCGTTTTATTGTCCCACCTCGGCGTGTCATGCGAGGCGGTTTCCTTGGCACCTCTTGTTAAAGCAGAGATCGTGTCCCCTTATTCCAGGATTCTCATCAATACGGGCGTGGGTAACCCAACTGCGCCATTGATTACGGCGCTTGGAGATAAGTGAGTTTTACCAGGCTGGTGGGGACACATAGTTGCGTCCACCCATATAAGGGGATAAGGATCCACCTTTTCACCTATGCCTTATTAGTCCTTTGCCAATCCATTTTCGCGAACTCGAGCTCCAGCGCCCAAGTCCGCACTCCCCACCTCAACCTTCTCCAGCCATGTCTGGAGCGGGAGGCAAGTGGATGATCGCCTCCGTCACGGAGGGACACATAAAAAAACTGAGGAAGGCCGGATACTTGTCTAACGACAGCGCGTACCGGCTTCCCGAAGAGGGGCAGATCCTCCCCACCCCAAGGCCCCATGAGAGGGTAGTGTTCCATCCCCACTTCCTCCGTGGACTGGGCTTTCCTATCCACCCATTCATCCGGGGACTCATGTTCTACTACGGCCTGGATTTCGATGATCTGGCTCTGAACTTCATCCTCAACATCTCGGCATTTATCGTCGTGTGCAAGGCTTTCCTCCGCATCCGCCCCCATTTCGGCCTATGGCTCAAGAATTTCAATGCCAAGCCGAAGGTGGTGCACGGCAACTAGGCGGAGTGCGGAGGCTCCATGGTGGACAAGATGCCCAACGTCTTATGGCTCGAGGGCTCCTTTGTGGAGACTCTCAAGGGGTGGCAATCGGGGTGGTTTTACATCACCGAGTCGCGCGACCCTGAGTGGGTCGCAATCCCCGAGTTCCGGTCCGAACCCCCAACGCGGCTCACGTCTTGGAAAGAGACGGGCCTGTCGTGGGGCAGCAAAAGGGAGGTGACTGGACTACAAACATGCATCCAATCCCTGGTGGACAAGCAGCTCAAGCTCGTCAACGTAGTCCAGGTCATGCTCATCCACCGGATCCTCCCGTGTCAACAACGGGCCTTCAATCTATGGGAGTTCAATCCGGCGCAGTACTGAACTCTGAGCAGGCTCTTCGACACGACGTACGAAGATGCATGGAGGGCGCTTTTCAAGGGCGCCGAGGCTCCCGCATCCGCTACCGAGGATCGCGGATTCAGCACGCAGCGTCACGCTAGCGCGGTAAGTTCTTTGTACCTTTTATAGGGTATTAGTTTTTCATAGTTTAACTCTGTGCGGGATCTAAGCTCCCTTACCTTTCACAGGATTGGCAGGCGAAGTCCGGACAAATCAACTGTCTGGCTCCTTTGCCCGAAGACCCAGCCGATGCCCGCTTGGCGAAGCTGCTGGTTCCGGCACCCTATGCGGTGCCGGAAAAGAAGGCCACAAAGAAGGCCACGGGGACTCGAAAAAGTGCCCGGCACCCGGAGGTGTCGGGTTCATCATCCGACTGCTCCAAGGTGCATTCCTCCCGTGAAGACGAGGAGGAGGAAGAAGAGACCTCTCCCCCTCTAGCGGGGGGAGAGAAGAAAAGGAAGGCCGCCCACACTGGGGAGGTCGAAGGGTCCAAAAAGGGGAAAAACCTTCCTCCGGACTACTCCAGCAACACCGACGAAGGCAGAGTGGAGTGGCCGCTCAGGGCCAAGCCCCTGGCGAAATCGTAAGTATCCGGATACCAGAGTAATTCATAGTATTCCTTTATTGCACAGCTTTCCCTTATGTCGAATATGATTATGCAGCCCACCCAAAGACCGGCTCGACACGTCGTCGAGCGGTTCATTGGACTCGTCGGATGTGAATTTGCTTCTGACGGCTTCCTCCCCTGCCCTACGGACGACGCCGAAGTGTTGTCCCAACAGGTTCCAAGCTAGGAGGAGGTGGTCCTGGAGGCGCCGCAAGGCGACCTCCCGGACACCAGGAGTAAAGGGGATAAAACCCCCCGGGGCACCAAGTCCGGCTCTAGGCCGGACACCGCTCTGGAACCTTCAAAGGTTCCAGAGTCCGGCGGGGGACCTTCTTCCAAGAGGAGCAAGCCCTCCGTGCCGGTGACCCCCATCCAACCGGAGGCGCCGAACAGTCTGTTGGAGGCGCTCAAAGGCGCCTCCATCGACGAGTACGGTGGTCCAGAAGGTTCAGTCCGCCAAGAGCGGATTGACTGAAGCTTGTGCTAGCCTTTTAACGGGCTTTGAGGTAAGTAAAGAATGTGTAAATAATATTATGGCATAGACATTAGCTATAAGTGCATCTAGTGCCACCCCTAGTTGGTTTTGGAGTATTGACGACAAACCTAGTTGAGGGACTAATGTGTTTGTGAGAATTGCAGGATAACCCAGGTAGAAGTCCCTCATCGATTCGGTTTTACTACCAGAGATGACCCCTAAAAATGTACGAAGACATCGAAGACAGTGGTGGTATATGAAGATATTCACATTGAAGACTATGACAAGAGAAGACACCACGGGAAGCCTATGGAACTCGAAGACTTAGATCCTTCGTAGTTTTATTTCATTTGTGTTGAGTCATAGGAACCACCGTACTGTTAAGTGGGGTCCAAGAGAACCAGTAAGAATGACTGAAGTGATGCCTAATTCAAATCCTATGTCTTCAAGCGAAGACTATGAGACCAATCTTGTCCAGAGTCGGACAAGTCAGCTTTACTTGTAGCCCAAGTAAAGTTGCCGTGTGAGATTGAAATCTGACCGTTGGTACACGTGTCAGTTCCTTAGTGACCCAGGGTCATTTCGGACAAATCAGGTTGGGTTGCCCAGTGGCTATAAATAGTCCACCCCCTACAACCATAAACGGTTGGCTGCTCAGATTTCAGTGCACGGCTTTTGTCGTTTGAGAGCAACCCACCTCGAAGCCTTTGAGAGAAAATTCCTAGCGAGGAGAAAAGCCCTAACCACCCAGAGCCAGAATAAATTGGGCATCACTTAAGTCTTCTTGTCTGAGTGATCTGAAGAGTTATTACACTTGAGGACTGTGCATCCTCCAGCCGGTTAGGCGTCGCATTCTGAGCATCCAAGAGAAATTATGGATTGCCGGTGAACGAAGTCTGTTAAGGTTTGGGAGTCTACCTTGAAGACATACTAGAGTGATTGGGCGAGGTCTGTGTGACCTTAGCTCAAGGAGAAAACGGTGAGGACTGGGTGTCCAGAGCTACGTTTTCAGGACTGGGTGTCCGGGACTGTGTGTCCTTTGGTTTAAATACCTAGCCGCTCCAACCAGACGCACAGTTGTCACAGGAACTGGAACTGGTCCAACAAATCATTGTCTTCAGCGTGTCACTGGTTTCATCTTCACTTCCTTTTACTTACTGTTACACATTGTGAAGCCATTGCATGCTTGCTTTATCTTCTGTCTTCACAACATAACTGTATGATTTGTTTGGCTTCATAACTTCTTCCTACCTGATCCTTATTACACTGCAGCTACTTGTCTTGTGCTTTCACTCTATTGAATACTTGACCATGGCTTGCCTAGTGTAATCTAACTTCCGCTGCTTAAGTGATAGGCATATCTGTACTGTTTGTCTTCATAACCTTCACGTTTTGAAGACTTCCATAAAAATCGCCTATTCACCCCCCCCCCTCTAGTCGATATAACGCACTTTCAATTGGTATCAGAGCAAGGTGCTCCCTTGTTTTGTGTGATTCGGTTTAACCACCTGCAGTTTTAGCTATGTTGACTGCAGGGATAATCAAATTCTCCGCTGCGTGCCCCGTCTTCGATGGAACTGAATATCGCTACTAGAAGAATAAGATGCGCATGCATCTTGAAGCCATTGACGTCGACCTATGGTATGTCGTCGAAAACGGCGTTCCCAAGGCTGGAGAAGGTGTCACTGCTGCTGATGTCAAGAAGTTCACTCAACTGGACTCTACTACCAAGAATATCATCTATGGTCATCTGACCAAGGGACAGTACGGCCGTGTGAGTGCCTTGAAGACATCCAAGCTGGTCTGGGACTGGCTCTCCAAAGTCAATGAAGGCATCTCAACCGAGAGAGATCAGAGAATCAGTGTTCTTCGCAACCTCTTCAACCGCTTCAAGAGAAATGACAATGAGAATGTCCAGCACACATTTGACCGGCTAACTGACATTAAAAATGAGCTTCAAGCCCTCGGCGCCACTGAGATCACCAAACATGAAATCATCAAGACGCTGCTGAGATCACTTGACAGTTCATTTGACATCCTAGGCCTGATGATTCAAGAATGTCCAGACTTCAAGACACTCGATCCGTCTGACATACTGAGAGGCTCAACACACTTGAGTTTCAGCTTTCTGAGAAAAGAGATATCTACGGTCCAAACTATGGGTGAACTCGTGCCTTGAAGGCAAAAGCTGTGTCCTCATCTAAAGAAGAATCTGACAGCAGTTCTGATGATCCTGAAGACATTGGAAGGGAACTTGCAATGCTAGTGAAGAAGTTCCAGAAATTCACCTAGAAGAAAGGCTTCAGAAAGTCTTCACGATCAAGCTCAAGGAATGATGAAGCTTCTGCTCATGACTACAAGAAGAAAACATGTCACAAGTGCAAGAAAACTGGACACTTCATCTCTGAGTGTCCACAGTGGGACAATGAGAACAGAAAGAAGAAGAAGAGCGAGGAATATGACTCTGACGACAATAAGAAGAAGAAATAATCAAAGTCTTCTTCCAAGTCTTCCTCAAAGTCTTCGTCGGTTCAGTCCGCCAAGAGCGGATTGACTGAAGCTTGTGCTAGCCTTTTAACGGGCTTTGAGGTAAGTAAAGAATGTGTAAATAATATTATGGCATAGACATTAGCTGTAAGTGCATCTAGTGCCACCCCTAGTTGGTTTTGGAGTATTGACGACAAACCTAGTTGAGGGACTAATGTGTTTGTGAGAATTGCAGGATAACCCAGGTAGAAGTCCCTCATCGATTCGGTTTTACTACCAGAGATGACCCCTAAAAATGTACGAAGACATCGAAGACAGTGGTGGTATATGAAGATATTCACATTGAAGACTATGACAAGAGAAGACACCACGTGAAGCCTATGGAACTCGAAGACTTAGATCCTTCGTAGTTTTATTTCATTTGTGTTGAGTCATAGGAACCACCGTACTGTTAAGTGGGGTCCAAGAGAACCAGTCAGAATGACTGAAGTGATGCCTAATTCAAATCCTATGTCTTCAAGCGAAGACTATGAGACCAATCTTGTCCAGAGTCGGACAAGTCAGCTTTACTTGTAGCCCACGTAATGTTGCCGTGTGAGTTTGAAATCTGACCGTTGGTACACGTGTAAGTTCCTTAGTGACCCAGGGTCATTTCGGACAAATCAGATTGGGTTGCCCAGTGGCTATAAATAGTCCACCCCCTACAACCATAAATGGTTGGCTGCTCAGATTTCAGTGCACGGCTTTTGTCGTTTGAGAGCAACCCACCTCGAAGCCTTTGAGAGAAAATTCCTAGCGAGGAGAAAAGCCCTAACCACCCAGAGCCAGAGTAAATTGGGCATCACTTAAGTCTTCTTGTCTGAGTGATCTGAAGAGTTATTACACTTGAGGACTGTGCATCCTCCAGCCGGTTAGGCGTCGCATTCTGAGCATCCAAGAGAAATTGTGGATTGCCGGTGAACGAAGTCTGTGAAGGTTTGGGAGTCTACCTTGAAGACTTACTAGAGTGATTGGGCGAGGTCTATGTGACCTTAGCTCAAGGAGAAAACGGTGAGGACTGGGTGTCCAGAGCTACGTTTTCAGGACTGGGTGTCCGGGACTGTGTGTCCTTTGGTTTAAATACCTAGCCGCTCCAACTAGACGTACAGTTGTCACAGGAACTGGGACTGGTCCAACAAATCATTGTCTTCAGCGTGTCACTGGTTTCATCTTCACTTCCTTTTACTTACTGTTACACATTGTGAAGCCATTGCATGCTTGCTTTATCTTCTGTCTTCACAACATAACTGTATGATTTGTTTGGCTTCACAACTTCTTCCTACCTGATCCTTATTACACTGCAGCTACTTGTCTTGTGCTTTCACTCTATTGAATACTTGACCATGGCTTGCCTAGTGTAATCTAACTTCCGCTGCTTAAGTGATAGGCATATCTGTACTGTTTGTCTTCATAACCTTCACGTTTTGAAGACTTTCATAAAAATTGCCTATTCACCCCCCCTCTAGTCGATATAACGCACTTTCAATTGGTATCAGAGCAAGGTGCTCCCTTGTTTTGTGTGATTCGGTTTAACCACCTGCAGTT
This sequence comes from Triticum monococcum, assembly GCA_034509565.1. NCBI lineage: Eukaryota > Viridiplantae > Streptophyta > Magnoliopsida > Poales > Poaceae > Triticum > Triticum monococcum. Next base: position 140,711,864 of record CM067841.1, on the reverse strand, counting down.
TTAGCTATGTCGACTGCAGGGATAATCAAATTCTCCGCTGCGTGCCCCGTCTTCGATGGAACTGAATATCGCTACTAGAAGAATAAGATGCGCATGCATCTTGAAGCCATTGACGTCGACCTATGGTATGTCGTCGAAAACGGCGTTCCCAAGGCTGGAGAAGGTGTCACTGCTGCTGATGTCAAGAAGTTCACTCAACTGGACTCTACTACCAAGAATATCATCTATGGTCATCTGACCAAGGGACAGTACGGCCGTGTGAGTGCCTTGAAGACATCCAAGCTGGTCTGGGACTGGCTCTCCAAAGTCAATGAAGGCATCTCAACCGAGAGAGATCAGAGAATCAGTGTTCTTCGCAACCTCTTCAACCGCTTCAAGAGAAATGACAATGAGAATGTCCAGCACACATTTGACCGGCTAACTGACATTAAAAATGAGCTTCAAGCCCTCGGCGCCACTGAGATCACCAAACATGAAATCATCAAGACGCTGCTGAGATCACTTGACAGTTCATTTGACATCCTAGGCCTGATGATTCAAGAATGTCCAGACTTCAAGACACTCGATCCGTCTGACATACTTGAGAGGCTCAACACACTTGAGTTTCAGCTTTCTGAGAAAAGAGATATCTACGGTCCAAACTATGGGCGAACTCGTGCCTTGAAGGGAAAAGCTGTGTCCTCATCTAAAGAAGAATCTGACAGCAGTTCTGATGATCCTGAAGACATTGGAAGGGAACTTGCAATGCTAGTGAAGAAGTTCCAGAAATTCACCTAGAAGAAAGGCTTCAGAAAGTCTTCACGATCAAGCTCAAGGAATGATGAAGCTTCTGCTCATGACTGCAAGAAGAAAACATGTCACAAGTGCAAGAAAACTGGACACTTCATCTCTGAGTGTCCACAGTGGGACAATGAGAACAGAAAGAAGAAGAAGAGCAAGGAATATGACTCTGACGACAATAAGAAGAAGAAATATTCAAAGTCTTCTTCCAAGTCTTCCTCAAAGTCTTCTTCACACAAGAAGAGCACAACTGGCAAGGCTCGTCCGTTTGTTGGCAAGGAAATGGATTCAGAGGAGGAGTCCGCTTCGGAGGAGGCAGAGGTGGAGTCTAAGGAGGAATCTGACTCTGGCATTGCGAGTCTGGCTACAGCTTATGTCGCCAAGTCCATCTTCAACACTGAAGACAATGACTTCATCACCAACACCAATGCAAATGACAAGGACGACTCCACTCCTACCTACTACTTCATGGCACGCGGTGCCAAGCTAAACACACGCACTACTCACTATCAAACATCCAGTGACGATGATTCTGATTGTGATTCAAAACCCAGCTACAAAACACTTGCTAAAATTGCAACTGAACAACAGAAAGCCATGGAACATATTCAAAAACTGTTAGATGGAAGCGATGATCTGTTGGGTGCTGAAATGACTCGATCTGAATCCTTAATTGAAGACATAAAAAATCTTCACGTTAAGTATCAGGAACTCGAAGACCGTCATGATACTCTCTCAACAACTCATGAAAAGCTCTCCTATGATTATCTTCAAAGGAAGCAAGATCTTGAGAAATTGAGAGCAGCTCATGAAGATCTTCAAAAGGAAAACGAGTCACTTCGCGCCTGTCACATCCCTAGTTATATTAATGCCCAGTGCTAGCATCTGGCTTTGCATCATGTCTAAATTTTTGAAAGTTGAATTGGGGAAAGCTGGAAGCCCCAGAAATCAATTAAAAAAATGATCAACATTAAAAATTGCTTCAAATAACCTAAGAAAATGTTCCTGTTAAGCTATAAAAATATTGGCAAGAGGTAAAATTCAAACCAATATTTTTGGATTCACAGAAATATTTATTCTGGGCATTTGAATTAAATCAATAGCTATTTGAATTGGATTTATATTTACTATTAAATAAATATAGGTCCAATAATTCTGAAATATTTTTGTGGAGCTTTGGTTTAATTCCTTTAGCTTCTAAAAATATTTCTAGAAGCAACAAAATTGATTTGGTTTCAAAACCAAATTCAAAACAAACCTGCAAATTAGAAAACAGAACTAAATTAGAAAAAACCAGAAGAGAGAGTAGGCCACTGGGCCACTTACCTGGCGCCACCAACCGGCCCAGCACTGTAGCTGGATGGCCAAGCCCACCAGGGCTCCTCCCTGTCGTCTTCCCCCTCGCCAGGAGGACGAGCGCGTGGCCGGCGCGCGCGAGCACGCGTCCGGCCACCTCCTGCTTGCTTGCCGCTGCTGGAATCGTCCCCGAGCGCCACGCGCTTCCCCTGGCTCCCTCCCTCTCTTCTCCCTCACTCGTTGCCCTCTCTCCCCTCCTCTGCTCTCTCTTCCCGAGCACCACCGAGCGGAGGTCGTCGCCACCGACGTCGTTCGCCGCGACCACCGTACCCCCCTCGCCCATCCAACATGCTCGAGAGCCCCACCTCGTCCCCCTCTTCCTCCTCACCAAGACGGAAGGCGCCGGAAGCCCTGGATGCCACCAGCTCCGCCGTTCCCCTCCTCGGCCACCGAGGATCGTCTTCGTCGATTCGCCGTCAACTGTCCGTCCCCGAGCTCGTCGACGACCCCATCCGATGCGCTGTGAGCCCCCGGTTCTTCCCCCTCCTTTCCCGTGGTCGTTCCCGCACCCTAGCACCTAGGCCGTGCTAGCCGAGCTCCGGTCGCCGCCCGTCTTGTCGCTGCCGTGGCCTGAGCTCGAACGGGTCGCGCCCGTACACCGCACCGAGCTCCTGGTGACCCCAGGAGGCTGCCCAGCGCTTCACTTTGCTCACCCGCACTCCACAACGCCATTCCGCCGAGGTCCGAACTCCGGCCACCGCCGCGAGCTCCATTCCGGCGAGCTCCGACCACCTCAGCCCCAGCCGCTGCCATGAGTGGATGTGGGAGAGCTCCAGCTCCCCGCGGGTGCCCTCCGCCGATCGTTTGGGCACCGGGAGAGCGAACCCGACGCCTCCGCTATCTCTGGCTCCACCGGCGACGAGCCGTGGGTCAACTCCGGCGAGTTGGCCCGGGTTTGACCCCTGGTTGACTCTCCCCTGGGTCATTGACAAGTGGGGCCAGCCCCTGCTAATTACCAAGGGTTAGGATTAGTTTAGTGTTAACAACTTTGTTAATTAGACTATACACTGACACGCGGGACCCACTGTCAGGTTTGACCTGGATCGACTAGTTGACATGCTGACGTGGTGCTAATGTCACCCTGACGTCATAAACCTTTTTCTGGAATTAAAATAAATCAGAAATGATTTATAAATTTCAGAAAATACCCCAAACTTCAAAAAATTCATAGTAATTCAACCGTAACTCCAAATAAGATAAATTATATATGTAAAATTATCAGAAAAATTCAAGGAATCCATCTGTACCATTTTCATGCATGTTTGAACAATGTTTGTCCTCTGTTTTGGACAAAACAAATAAAGGGCATTTAAATAATCATATATGGGGTTGGAATTTGAATCTTGCACTCAAACCAACCTCATTTAAATCATAGCTAGTTGTATTAGCTCAAACCACAGCATATTGACATGTCATGATCATGCATCATACTTTGCATTGCATTGATTGTATTTCTTTCTCTGTTGCCGGTATTTGTCCCCTCTCGATAGACGTTGTACCGACGATGTGATCGTTGACACTGATGAAGACCCAATGATATCTTCAGAAGTGCCAGGCAAGCAAAACCCCCTTGTTCATTCCGATACAATCCCCCTCTCTCGCTCCTGCTCTCTTTTACTGCATTAGGACAACAACGATTCATCTGTTACTTGTTGCGGTAGTTGAACCCCTTATCCTCTGCATGACCTGTCATTGCCACAGTAAATAGATGAAACCCACTAGCATGAGTAGGAATTGTTTGAGCCCTGATGTGCCTACTCATTCATGCTTGTTTGTCATGCCTGCTACTGCTTAGAGTTGAGTCAGGTCTAATTCATCGGGGATGGATCGGAGGTGTGTAAACATGTCCTACTGTTGAGAGCTAAGTGTGTGAACACGATTTGGTAAAGGTAGCGGTGAGAGGCCATGTAGGAGTACATGGTGGGTTGTCTCATTGCAGCCGTCCTCAGGAACTGAGTTCTGTGTCTGTGATCCATGAACAGTTACTACCGCGCATTGGGCCCGAAACCAATGGACCCTCTCGGCTTCTTAATCACCCTAGTACTCTGTCCAGGAGTTGCAACTAGTTTCTGGTGTTTGTAGGATATGTGTTGGCGGCCGTGCGTAGCGCTGACCCTAGGGGTGGGCTATGTTGCGGTAGATACACTGTGGCACGGTGTACCGGGCGCCCGTTTGGTGTCTCGGGAACCCTGCACACATCGTTTGGGGTTGTGAGCGAAACTCCGGCCGGATCTCCTCGCGGATGGAACCCGCATAGGCGATAAACCTGGACTAGAGACTTAAGTGTTTAGGTAGGCCGTGGCCGACACCCTCGCCCGGTTTCCGCTTGAAGGTTGCCGAGGTACATGACGTGTACAGGGCTATAAGTGGTGAGAGCGTGTGTGAAGAAGTACACCCCTGCAGGGTTATCAATATCTATTCGAATAACCGGATTCCTCGGATATGGAAACTTGGACCCCTTGCATAGTTCATAGACAAGTGAAAGTGGATACTCTAAAACTCGCAAGATAAGTGTGAGTACTATGGATGGCCTTCTCGTAGGAAGACGAGAGCGGATCCATAGTGGTGTATTGAATGGTGAATATGTGGACTCGTGTGCGCCACCTCAAAAGAGTTGCTTGCAATCGTAGTTCAGGTTAGCCACTGAGTCAAAGCTGGCTTGCTGCAGTTAAACTCCACCACCCCCCCCCTTGTTGATACCTATGCATATGTAGTTAGTTCTGATGTAAGACTTGCTGAGTACCTTTGTACTCACGTTTGCTTAATTTATGTTTTGCAGAGAGACTTCAGTCTCGCTAGTAGTTCCGCGTGGACTTCGACGTTTAGCTCGATACCTCAGCTACGATCTTGTGCCCTCGACAGGATTTGGTAGATAGTCAGGCTTATTAGCCCTTTTCATTTATAGATGTCTGTACTCAGACATGTTAAGCTTCCGCATGTGTTTGATTTGTATGCTATGATTGTTGGGTCATGAGACCCATGCTTGTAATATCTGGCTCTTTGGAGCCTAATGAATTAATACTTGAGTTGTAGAGTTATGTTGTGATGCCATGTTGTATTCACACATATCGAGCATATTGTGTGTATGATTGAAATGCTTGGTATGTGTGGGATCCGACTATCTAGTTGTTTATCCTTGGCAGCCTATCATATGGGGAAATGTAGTCTAGTGCTTCTGAGCGATAGTAGTCCGCTACAGCCCGAATCACCGAAGTCCTGCTAGCCCAGCACTACTGCTCAGGACACTTGACTGGCCGGCATGTGTTTCACTTCGTTCCTATGTCTGTCCATTCGGGGAAATGTCACGCGGTGACATCCGGAGTCCTGCGTAGCCTGATACAGCCCGGGTTACCGGAGTCCTGTTAGCCCAGTGCTACAGCCCGGATTCACACGCTGTTGACCGACATGCTCGAGGTTGATTCATATATGCCTGTCCCCATGGAGTAGTGCCGCTTTGGGTTCACGACTAGCCATGTCGGCACGGGTTCTTTGTCATATGGATGCTAGCGACACTATCATATACGTGAGCCCAAAGGTGCAAACGGTCCCGGGCCAGGTAAGGTGGCACCCGTGGAAATACCGTGCGTGAGGCCACAAAGTGATATGATGTGTTACATGCTAGATCGGTGTGACCTAGGATCGGGGTCCCGACAGCGTTGGTATCAGAGCCTGACTGCCTGTAGGTTTACCAAGCCAAACTGGTCGAAGTTGAGTCTAGAAATGCTTTAGTTATGTAAGGGAATTGATTGTGGAAGGGATCATAAGGCTCTTTTTACTCCTTATACCTCATGGCCTTCTGATCTGAGTCAACCTCTTCTTTCTACGGGGATTAAGAATTAGGCCTTCTCATCTATCTATCAGGATGATGTGTTACCAAACCGTAGTTGCCTAAGATTGTTGGATTAAGCCCAGTTCAGTTTCTACTACTTCTGTGTGTTCATAGTTGGTCTCGAACCTTGATTTTGTGCTTCTGAGTGGTTATGCCACCATTTTGCAGGATGTCTCAAATCATTTTGAGCATTTATAGCCGTTATGCTGTCCGAGTCATCCCAGGTTTCTAAATAGTCTGATGCATTTGCAAACCCTTTCCCCTGTTCTTGATGTCCATTTGGGCCAGATTAATCACACTACTTGTTAGTTGGGGTATTCTTTTGCCTCGACATATATGTTGGAATTATTATTATGACCCTAGATGTCTTAGAGTGCCACCTAGTAATCTAGCCATGTTTTGTGTTCCCAGTGTGTGATTCTGGCCATTATTCTCAAAAGCATCCCGTGATGCCATTTAGTTAGTAGGCATTCTATTCCTGGGTTTTGAACCCGAGATTCACCCTACTTACTTCATGTTGATAGTGTTTGCTCGTTCCTTTAGGATATTAGTAACCTTTGCAATAGTCCTCGAGGTTCGTGGTACATCCTTCTTCCAATTATCATGAACCATTCTTGGCAGGAGTTCTTTTGAACCAAAAGGTCACGACAGAGTGCTCTTGATGAGTTCTCCATTCTATATTGTGGCTCTGCCAGTTCTACCTTTCTGCGTGGGTTATCTGGAAGAAATATGTTGAGCTTTGCTCAACATACTAATCTATGCCTCCACAACTCAGAAAGTTATATGTTCCTTGAGTTGTCCCTCTTTAGTTGTTTTCTGACCTTCGTCTATCAATTGATAGTCAGGAATAGTTGTGCATTTGTGTTCATCGGTGCCTTTTATTCTTGTGGTCCGTCGAGCCGTTCTATTTTGGAATGACTAGGAGAAACAAACTCCAGTACCTCATCCATTTCTGGGATCGGGTCAAAGTGGTTGTATTCCGCAGATCAAAATGCAACCCAGCTTTTGGTTCTGTTCTACCCTAAAGTATTACCCACTTTATGTCAAGAGCGTCGTGAGAATTGCACATCTCTCATGAATTCTTGACGCAGTGATACTTCTTACCATCATTGTTCATTCCTTGGTTCCCGTGTTATTGTAACCGGAATGCCGGCACGTGAGTCGTGATGTGTGAAATCAATACTCCTAGCAACTGTGTTGCTTGGTAGTTAATGGACACTATCCTCATTCTTAGCGTGTTGGTTATCAAATTATCATTCTAAGACTGATCGTGCTACCTAGTCCATATTTCTGGTGCACACTTCGATCAATGGGTTAGGGTTGTGCCAATCCCTCACTCTTTGATCATATGATCTTGCCCTGAAAAGCAAGGTTGTTCTCAAGCTTAGTAACATACCGGTGGGTTGTGATTTTCTGAATATCTTCTCGGAAGTGTTACCAGGTTGTCACCTGACCGTTATGTTGAGTTCGTGATCAAGTTGGTTTTTCAATAAACCATTTTTCTCCAAGAATCTGTGTTGGATACCCCTGAGCTAGTTGGTTAAGCTTAACAACAACTTGGAGAGTTGGAAGATGAAAACTTGTCCGACTTAGCTCATCTCTAAGGGATATCCTTGTGTGTGTGTGTGTGTTGAAGAAAGATGATATCTTCACCAATTGGTCCTCGTGATCAGTTTTGGATCTATTATCTTGTCCAAACCTTGATTTGAGCGTGGGCTATTGTCAAATCAAATCAGAACCAACGATGCTCGTAATGTTGTCTTACTTACGGTTGTCCCTCGAGCATACACCATTATATCTTTGGTCTGACCAATACTATCACATTGTTCACATAGTGGTGGAAGTCCAGTGATATGGAAATTCCGATGAGTTGCTGTTGAGCCCATCAGCAGCATTTTGTCTCCCCCATGATTCATGTTGAACGTTACACTAGTATTGGAAACTTTATAAGCATTATCTTCGTGTTTCGTTCATGAAGCATATGTTTGGATGAAAGAAGTGACTTCCTTTAATTCATGTGCACTCGATGTAAGTTGCCGCCATGAATTTGAGAAAGGGTTGTTTTGTTTCCCTTGGAGTCATCCCAAATTAGTCATGCATATGTGCGAAATATTCTATGGTTTGGTAGATTAATTACCTCCACTCCATATGTGTTCCTAGCACACCAAGCCACTGATTGGTTTGTTCAAGGAGAAGAAGTTTCTTCTTAGGAGCTAGACTTACGTAAGGACTTCGATATCCTCGTTGATGGTTCCCTCCTGAACTCGGTAGTGTTTCTTTGTAAGACTACCAGGTGGCCATGCTTGTCTAGGACAACATGTTCACATGCTTGTAGCAGAGCCGGCTCATGTTTTGGAGCCTACTACCGTAGTTCATTCCCCCGAGAATCTCGCAACGTCGTCTCGTCGATTTGTGTTGCAAACCTTCATTTTCCTTTCTAGACTCGATGAGTCTGGAATATCCTGACACCAACCAGATCTGAATCTCAGGCAGATATGATGGTTGGAGCATTTTCCAAGAACCATAATATTGGTCTCCTGATAACCGGTAAAGTGGATGTCGTGGCCAACACATCCAGCCGGAAGACCTATTATTGTAGTATCTCGGTTGAAGAAAGTTGGCCACCTTCCCATAAGGATTTCGTAGGATTTAATCCAGAAGTTGTTCCTTATGGATCTGTTGTATTCCGAAGTCCGACCACTACTTGGTGGCTATGCCGATGCTTAAAGCATGACCGTGGTAACCAGTACATCAAGGAGAACATTAGGAGCGGAGTGCTAAATGTCGCTCGGTCGATCATCCAGATTTTGTTTCCTTGGCTTCGCTAAGGTGAAATCTGAGAAAGTGTTATCTTCCTTTGCATCTGCATTATCCATCACCATTCATCATGGTGGTATGTTGAGTTGCCAGGATCCTTGACATGGATGTTGGTAAGACCTTGATGAGTATGGAAGTGCTCAAGTTCTTGAGAGCACGCTCAGGCACTAGGTTCTGATGTTGTCGTTAATTGGGATGTGCCTCCGTTCTCTCAGTTGTTCGATAGCCATCCGATTGGTGGAATCACCTTGCCGGTGAACCTTCTCCCCAGTTACTAGAATCATTCCCAACATTTGCATTTTGTTCCCAGCTTGCACCTCAGTAGTTGTTGTTCATGGTCATCTTCAAAAGTGGACTTACCATAGGTCCCATCCATTTCCGATGATAAGCAAAAATCATCCATTGCGTTGTCCTCAACAAGGTAGTCCACATCATCCATCCTAGTCCGAGTATGTCATTCTTTCGAACTCCTTCCACTGATCATTTGTGATTGCCTTAGGCTGGTATAAAGAGTTTCTATGATCTCTGAATCAAAAGTAATTCTTTTTGCCACTTAAGGGAATAATTCTGCGAGTCACCTTCCTTAAGATGTCTCGTTATGGTATCATGGCAATTATCCCTCGCTACTTTGAAACCATGCATCATCCTACTCCAGCGTGGGTTTGTTGCGTACCAAATTGAACCTTGTCATCTACTTCTTCTCATTGATTCTGATATATGCCTTGTGTCTCAACTCAAGAGGTGTTCTTACGTCTCATTCCGTGGAGTTGATCTTGTATCCACTCTTGGGAGGTTGTCTTGCTCTCTTGTCGCCATGCTGGATGAAGCTCTCGAAGCAAAGATGTCAAGATCGACATGATGCAATGAATCAACATCTTTGAGAAGGGCAATCGGATCGTGAAGGTTCTTTATTGGCGTTCCCTCTGTCTTCTTACCTCACGTCTTGAATCTCGGGACGAGATTCTTGTTTAGTGGGGGCGAGTTGTCACATCCCTAGTTCTATTAATGCCCAGTGCTAGCATCTGGCTTTGCATCATGTCTAAATTTTTGAAAGTTGAATTGGGGAAAGCTGGAAGCCCCAGAAATCAATTAAAAAAATGATCAACATTAAAAATTGCTTCAAATAACCTAAGAAAATGTTCCTGTTAAGCTATAAAAATATTGGCAAGAGGTAAAATTCAAACCAATATTTTTGGATTCACAGAAATATTTATTCTGGGCATTTGAATTCAATCAATAGCTATTTGAATTGGATTTATATTTACTATTAAATAAATATAGGTCCAATAATTCTGAAATATTTTTGTGGAGCTTTGGTTTAATTCCTTTAGCTTCTAAAAATATTTCCAGAAGCAACAAAATTGATTTGGTTTCAAAACCAAATTCAAAACAAACCAGGAAATTAGAAAACAGAATTAAATTAGAAAAAAACAGAAGAGAGAGTAGGCCACTGGGCCACTTACCTGGCGCCACCAACCGGCCCAGCACTGTAGCTGGACGGCCCAGCCCACCAGGGCTCCTCCCTGTCGTCTTCCCCCTCGCCAGGAGGACGAGCGCGTGCCGGCGCGCGCGAGCACGCGTCCGGCCACCTCCTGCTTGCTTGCCGCTGCTGGAATCGTCCCCGAGCGCCACGCGCTTCCCCTGGCTCCCTCCCTCTCTTCTCCCTCACTCGTCGCCCTCTCTCCCCTCCTCTGCTCTCTCTTCCCGAGCACCACCGAGCGGAGGTCGTCGCCACCGACGTCGTTCGCCGCGACCACCGTACCCCCCTCGCCCATCCAACATGCTCGAGAGCCCCACCTCGTCCCCCTCTTCCTCCTCACCAAGACGGAAGGCGCCGGAAGCCCTGGATGCCACCAGCTCCGCCGTTCCCCTCCTCGGCCACCGAGGATCGTCTTCGTCGATTCGCCGTCAACTGTCCGTCCCCGAGCTCGTCGACGACCCCATCCGATGCGCTGTGAGCCCCCGGTTCTTCCCCCTCCTTTCCCGTGGTCGTTCCCGCACCCTAGCACCTAGGCCGTGCTAGCCGAGCTCCGGTCGCCGCCCGTCTTGTCGCTGCCGTGGCCTGAGCTCGAACGGGTCGCGCCCGTACACCGCACCGAGCTCCTGGTGACCCCAGGAGGCTGCCCAGCGCTTCACTTTGCTCACCCGCACTCCACAACGCCATTCCGCCGAGGTCCGAACTCCGGCCACCGCCGCGAGCTCCATTCCGGCGAGCTTCGACCACCTCAGCCCCAGCCGCTGCCATGAGTGGATGCGGGAGAGCTCCAGCTCCCCGCGGGTGCCCTCCGCCGATCGTTTGGGCACCGGGAGAGCGAACCCGACGCCTCCGCTGTCTCTGGCTCCACCGGCGACGAGCCGTGGGTCAACTCTGGCGAGTTGGCCCGGGTTTGACCCCTGGTTGACTCTCCCTGGGTCATTGACAAGTGGGGCCAGCCCCTGCTAATTACCAAGGGTTAGGATTAGTTTAGTGTTAACAACTCTGTTAATTAGACTATACACTGACACGCGGGACCCACTGTCAGGTTTGACCTAGATCGACTAGTTGACATGCTGACGTGGTGCTGATGTCACCCTGACGTCATAAACCTTTTTCTGGAATTAAAATAAATCAGAAATGATTTATAAATTTCAGAAAATACCCCAAACTTCAAAAATTCATAGTAATTCAACCGTAACTCCAAATAAGATAAATTATATATGTAAAATTATCAGAAAAATTCAAGGAATCCATCTGTACCATTTTCATGCATGTTTGAACAATGTTTGTCCTCTGTTTTGGACAAAACAAATAAAGGGCATTTAAATAATCATATATGGGGTTGGAATTTGAATCTTGCACTCAAACCAACCTCATTTAAATCATAGCTAGTTGTATTAGCTCAAACCACAGCATATTGACATGTCATGATCATGCATCATACTTTGCATTGCATTGATTGTATTTCTTTCTCTGTTGCCGGTATTTGTCCCCTCTCGATAGACGTTGTACCGACGATGTGATCGTTGACACTGATGAAGACCCAATGATATCTTCAGAAGTGCCAAGCAAGCAAAACCCCCTTGTTCATTCCGATACAATCCCCCTCTCTCGCTCCTGCTCTCTTTTACTGCATTAGGACAACAACGATTCATCTGTTACTTGTTGCGGTAGTTGAACCCCTTATCCTCTGCATGACCTGTCATTGCCACAGTAAATAGATGAAACCCACTAGCATGAGTAGGAATTGTTTGAGCCCTGATGTGCCTACTCATTCATGCTTGTTTGTCATGCCTGCTACTGCTTAGAGTTGAGTCAGGTCTGATTCATCGGGGATGGATCGGAGGTGTGTAAACATGTCCTACTGTTGAGAGCTAAGTGTGTGAACACGATTTGGTAAAGGTAGCGGTGAGAGGCCATGTAGGAGTACATGGTGGGTTGTCTCATTGCAGCCGTCCTCAGGAACTGAGTTCTGTGTCTGTGATCCATGAACAGTTACTACCGCGCATTGGGCCCGAAACCAATGGACCCTCTCGGCTTCTTAATCACCCTAGTACTCTGTCCAGGAGTTGCAACTAGTTTCTGGTGTTTGTAGGATATGTGTTGGCGGCCGTGCGTAGCGCTGACCCTAGGGGTGGGCTACGTTGCGGTAGATACACTGTGGCACGGTGTACCGGGCGCCCGTTTGGTGTCTCGGGAACCCTGCACACATCGTTTGGGGCTGTGAGCGAAACTCCGGCCGGATCTCCTCGCGGATGGAACCCGAATAGGCGATAAACCTGGACTAGAGACTTAAGTGTTTAGGTAGGCTGTGGCCGACATCCTCGCCCGGTTTCCTCTTGAAGGTTGCCGAGGTACATGACGTGTATAGGGCTATAAGTGGTGAGAGCGTGTGTGAAGAAGTACACCCCTGCAGGGTTATCAATATCTATTCGAATAGCCGGATTCCTCGGATATGGAAACATGGACCCCTTGCATAGTTCATAGACAAGTGAAAGTGGATACTCTAAAACTCGCAAGATAAGTGTGAGTACTATGGATGGCCTTCTCGTAGGGAGACGAGAGCGGATCCATAGTGGTGTATTGAATGGTGAATATGTGGACTCGTGTGCGCCACCTCAAAAGAGTTGCTTGCAATCGTAGTTCAGGTTAGCCACTGAGTCAAAGCTGGCTTGCTGCAGTTAAACTCCACCACCCCCCCCCCTTGTTGATACCGATGCATATGTAGTTAGTTCTGATGTAAGACTTGCTGAGTACCTTTGTACTCACGTTTGCTTAATTTATGTTTTGCAGAGAGACTTCAGTCTCGCTAGTAGTTCCGCGTGGACTTCGACGTTTAGCTCGATACCTCAGCTACGATCTTGTGCCCTCGACAGGATTTGGTAGATAGTCAGGCTTATTAGCCCTTTTCATTTATAGATGTCTGTACTCAGACATGTTAAGCTTCCGCATGTGTTTGATTTGTATGCTATGATTGTTGGGTCATGAGACCCATGCTTGTAATATCTGGCTCTTCGGAGCCTAATGAATTAATACTTGAGTTGTAGAGTTATGTTGTGATGCCATGTTGTATTCACACATATCGAGCATATTGTGTGTATGATTGAAATGCTTGGTATGTGTGGGATCCGACTATCTAGTTGTTTATCCTTGGCAGCCTATCATATGGGGAAATGTAGTCTAGTGCTTCTGAGCGATAGTAGTCCGCTACAGCCCGGATCACCGGAGTCCTGCTAGCCCAGCACTACTGCTCAGGACACTTGACTGGCCGGCATGTGTTTCACTTCGTTCCTATGTATGTCCCTTCGGGGAAATGTCACGCGGTGACATTCGGAGTCCTGCCTAGCCTGCTACAGCCCGAGTTACCGGAGTCCTGTTAGCCCAGTGCTACAGCCCGGATTCACACGCTGTTGACCGACATGCTCGAGGTTGATTCATGTATGCCTGTCCCCATGGAGTAGTGCCGCTTTGGGTTCACGACTAGCCATGTCGGCCCGGGTTCTTTGTCATATGGATGCTAGCGACACTATCATATACGTGAGCCAAAAGGCGCAAACGGTCCGGGGCCAGGTAAGGTGGCACCCGTGGAAATACCGTGCGTGAGGCCACAAAGTGATATGATGTGTTACATGCTAGATCGGTGTGACCTAGGATCGGGGTCCCGACAGTGCCGAACAGACCAGTTTCGCTCAGGAAGGATTTGAACCACCATGCCTTAAATGCATTGAGCGTGATAATGCTACTTGTGTTGCTAAATGTTCCACTGCTACTGCTGTTGCAATATCTTCAACTGTTGAAGTGGTAACTAACCCCTCTGCTGAGGACACCACTGCTATTGCTGATGAGAATGCTAGGTTAAAGACATTGCTTGAAACAGGAATGTACAAAAGTCTCAAAGGACATCAGACATTATGTGATGTCCTCAAGAAGCAGATTCTGAACCGAAACCCTAGGAAAGAGAGTGTTGGGTTCGTGAGGAAAACAAATGCTGATGGCTCTTACTAGAAACCTGAGCAGTACCCCAAAACCACATGGGTTGCTGCAAAGGAATCCTTAGCAGATCCATCCAATCTGTCTGGCTTCACCTATGCTAACCCAATTATCATTGATGAATCCTTTGATGCAAACTATAAGCTGTTTAGAAATCAGAATGGTGAAGTGTTTGCCAGGTACATTGGTACTAACTTCAGGAATGGACCACCTATGAAGAAGATCTGGGTTCCAAAAACGTGTCTGGAGAATCTTCCTGTGAATGTCCTCATGACACCTCACATGAAGAAGACAAACCTCAGACCAAAGGCTTCATATGGCCCAAAGGCTCCATACAGACAGAGGACTCACCTGAGTCGCACTAACGCAAATGTTTTGCAGGGAAACCATACTCAGGCATATGAGAGCGGTTCTTCAAACCGTCATGTTCATATGACCAAGAACTATTCTTCCTATTCTTATGAGTACTATTGCCCGCCTACTAGACTATTTGCTAGGGCTCCAAAGCCAAAATTCTGAGATGCTGCACTTAGACTTATTGCTTCTAAGCCACCCTTGAAGATGTGGGTGGTTAACAAAGCTTAACTCTCTTTTGCAGGGAAAGGTCTCCAGCAGAAAACCAAAATCTTCTGACGCTATTGCTGGGGACCTTAAAAATCTTGTGGGGCGCAAGATCAAATGCCCGAATGGCATCACTATGTATTTCGTACCTGAATCGCATGCTACTCTCCCTATTAGTCCTAACCTGGATCTAAGTTTTCATAACCCACTGGTTCGTCAAATGTTTTTGCTTCACAATTTTCTTCGTGAAGCCTATCCCCCTAACTGCACTATACGGTACGACACCAGCGTCTTTAGAGTCTTCAGAATGGATTATTGATAGTGGGTGTACAAATCACATGACTGGCAAAAGATGTCTTTTTATGGACTCAACCTTACGTCCATCCGACAAGAGCCACATCACATTTGCTGACACTGGTAAAAGTAAGGTATTGGGTCTAGGTAGAGTTGCAATCTCAAAGGATCAACACATGGATAAAGTCATGCTTGTTGAATCCCTTGGCTTCAACTTAATGTCTGTCTCAATGCTTTGCGATTTGAACATGATTATAATTTTTGGAAAATATTGTTGCCTGGTACTGATGGAATCTGACAAGTCTCTAGTGTTTGAAGGGTATCGGAAAGATGATTTGTACATGGTAGATTTCTCAGCAGGACCACAGCTTGCAGTATGTCTTCTGGCAAAAGCTTCAGAATGCTGGCTTTGGCATCGGAGGCATGGACATGCTGGCATGAGGAACCTCCACACACTTGCAAAGAAGAAGCATGTCATAGGCATCGAAGGCATCAAGTTCAAGAAAGATCACTTATGTGGTGCCTATGAAGCAGGGAAGATGAAAAGGGCAAAACATCCCTCGAAGACAATCATGACCACTACTCGACCCTTCGAACTGCTTCACATGGATCTTTTTGGTCCCACTCACTACTCAACTTTTTCCACTACTGCTTGCCTCTATGGCTTTGTCATTGTTGATGATTATTGTAGATATACTTGGGTGCACATAATCCTTTACAAGACTGAAGTGCAGGATGTCTTCAGACGCTTCACAAATCGAGCTATGAACAATTATGGCGCCAAGACAAAGCACATGAGAAGTGACAATGGCACTAAATTCAAGAACACTGGCCTTGATACATATCTGGACACTTTGGGCATCACACATGAATTCTCAGCTCCGTACACGCCATAGCAGAATGGCGTCGTCGAACGCAAGAACAGAACACTCATTGAGATGGCCAGAACAATGCTAGATGAATACAAGACTCCAAGAAAATTCTGGCCTGAAGCCATTGACACTGCATGCCATACAATCAACCGTGTTTATCTTCACAAGCTTCTGAACAAGACATCTTATGAACTCCTAACTGGCAAGAAGCCAAATGTCAGTTACTTCAGAGTATTTGGCGCAAGATGCTGGATCAAGGATCCACAACACACCTCAAAATTTGCACCAAAAGCACATGAGGGTTTTATGCTTGGATATGGAAAGGATTCGCACTCCTACAGAGTCTTCAATCTCTTTCACTAAAAAGTGGTTGAAACAGTGGATGTGCGGTTCGATGAGACCAATGGTTCACAAAGAGAGCAACTGCCAAATGTGCTAGATGAAGTTCCAGCTAGTGAATCAATCAAGCTTATGGGAACTGGAGAGATTATACCTTCTGAAGCTCATCCTGAAGAAGAACTTATCATCTCAGCACTTGATCCACATGAAGACAATGCTCAGCCTGAAGACATTCCTCCCAACGACAACACAGATCAGCAAGAGCAAAGTCTTCGCCCTGTACATCCTCGTGTTGCCAATGAAGTGCAGATTGACAGAATAATTGACAGCATCAATGCACCTGGTCCACTCACTCGTTCAAGGGCAACTCAACTGGCAAATTTCTGTGGGCACTTCGCATTCATCTCAATTTCAGAACCCAAGAAAGTTGAAGAAGCCTTTATGGAACCTGAATGAATTCAAGCAATGCAAGACGAGCTTCATCAGTTTGAGCTGAACAATGTATGGGAATTGGTTAAGCGTCCTGATCCACGGAAGCATAACATAATAGGCACCAAATGGATATACCGCAACAAGCAAGATGAGCATGGTGAAGTTGTCAGAAACAAAGCTTGTCTCGTTGCTCAAGGATATACTCAAGTGGAAGGAATTGACTTCGATGAAACATTTGCTCCTATGGCCAGACTTGAAGCCATCCGTATACTGCTGGCCTATGCAAATCATCATAACATACTTTTATATCAAATGGATGTGAAGAGTGCCTTTCTCAATGGCAAGATTGAAGAAGAAGTGTATGTTGCACAACCACCTAGGTTTGAAGATCCAAAACATCCTGACATGGTTTACAAGCTCAATAAGGCACTGTATGGCCTCAAACAAGCCCCTCGGGCCTGGTATGACACACTCAAATACTTCCTGAAGAGCAAAGGCTTCATACCTGGCTCCCTAGATCTCACTCTCTTCACGAAGACATATGATGGTGAACTGTTTGTGTGCCAAATATATGTGGATGACATTATCTTCGGCTGCACCAATCAGAAGTACAGTGAGGAGTTTGGATATATGATGCAAGAGCAATATCATACGTCTATGATGGGGGAGCTGAAGTTCTTCCTCGGTCTTCAAATACGGCAGCAACGCAATGGCATCTTCATATCTCAAGAGAAGTATCTCAAAGATTGCCTGAAGAAGTTCGGTATGCAAGACTGCAAAGGCTTCACAACACCAATGCCAGCCAAACATCATCTGGGTCTTGAAGACAATGGTAAAGAGTTCGATCAAAAGGTATACCGCTCCATGATTGGTTCTTTGCTTTATTTATGTGCATCTAGGCCAGATATTATGCTTAGTGTTTGCATGTGTGCTCGATTTCAAGCGGCACCAAAGGAGTCGCACCACTTAGCAGTGAAGCGAATTCTTCGATATTTGGCTCATACCCCAACTCTAGGGTTATGGTATCCAAAGGGCTCAGAGTTTGATCTGGTGACAAGGTTGATCGGAAGTCTACATCAGGCACATGCCACTTTCTGGGACGATCACTTGTATGTTGGTCTTCAAAGAAGCAGAACTGTGTATCCCTCTCCACTGCTGAATCTGAATACATTGCTGTTGGATCTTGCTGCGCTTAGCTTCTGTGGATGAAGCAAACTCTCAAGGACTATGGCATTCATCTGAAGCAAGTACCACTTTACTGCGACAACGAAAGCGCCATCAAGATTGCCAACAACCCAGTTCAGCACTGGAAGACAAAGCACATTGAAATTCGTCATCACTTTCTCAGAGATCATGTTGCAAAGGAAGATATTGATATCATACACATCAACACTGAAGAACAATTGGCAGATATCTTCACCAAGCCCTTGGATGAGAAGAGATTTTGCAAGTTACGGTGTGAGCTAAATATCTTTGAATCCTCAAATGTCCTGTGATCAGGCACACATCCTAACACCTATGCATATTGATGACTTAGATGTGCAAAACACGAAGTAACGTATATCTTCAATCAATGAAGACATACATTCTAAGTGTGAATACATTAATATGGAAATTGACTTTGGAGCACCACGATAATTGTGCTCCGTGTCTGAGTCTAATACTTCCTATACGGTGGGTAACGCCACCACCAAACGTTCTATTTTGAAGTGCTTCACTCATGGAGTTACCTTGCAATGTCTTCACATTTGGTTTGGCTTCAATCTCTACATGTCTTCATGATTATCTTCACTACGTGGATTATATATATATATATATATACTAGTGTTCTGTCCTCAACAGCATTCACTTATAGCTATGTCTTCTTGTTTTGAATCTTTTGAACTAAGTGAATGTGATCGGACCCTAATCTCTCTATGCTTTGTATCTCAAATTCTATCTCTCCAAGTCATATGCATCCTATTGAAACTGTCGAATGTCTTCTCTGCGTCCTTGTCAGCAAAAGACACAGAGACAAACATTAAAACCGTTTTCAATGCTCATTCATCCAC
This sequence comes from Triticum monococcum, assembly GCA_034509565.1. Lineage (NCBI taxonomy): Eukaryota > Viridiplantae > Streptophyta > Magnoliopsida > Poales > Poaceae > Triticum > Triticum monococcum. The sequence goes on along the minus strand of CM067841.1, from coordinate 140,693,066 downwards.
AAGAAATCCGGAGAAGTAGGAATGACCACCCAACAATCCAGGCATGCGTGGGATGTGGAACTGCCCCCGAGACTCCACATGATGGCCACGTGCTGTTCAGATGCGAATCGCCAGGGGCACCTGTGTAATAGCGCAGTGCCGTCCCTATGACTATAAATACACACTCACCACGGTCATTATCTCCTTCTTCCTCCCTCGCACGAACCCTAGCGCCACTGCTAGCTCTCGACGACGCCGGCGACGAAGCGCTTCACTGCTGCAACCTCTCCGGCGCCGTTTTCACGCCGACCGCGGACATCACTCTCTCCGCCATCGCCGTGGTGTCTTCCGTCGCGAAGTTAGGGCACGGAGGATCGAACTGCTCGGCATCATCTTCCACTCCGTCTAGCAGTTCCAAGTGTGGTAAATAAAACCTCTTTTTACAGCCTCTTTTGATCCTATAGTCCGGTCACTTTCTTCCATGAGAAGTTTCTATTCACACAAGTTAGATCTCTCTTAGTCTGCATCTCATAACTTGCCTAGTATATTCACTTGTGCTTCATGAAGTAGTTAGATTCCTCACTTGTACTGATCTATGGGTTCATACAAATCTGGAACCAACTTCTTTTATATAAGTGAATGTCTTCGCACGATGAGGTCAATGTCTTCTAAACTGATTTATCTTCAAAACCTTCTGAGAATGCATATGACCTCTTCCCCTTCCCTCGCACCTTAATGCTGTCACAGGTACATGTCCGTGGGAGAATCTTTTGGTTCTCATAGTCTGCATTCATTTGCAGAGTTCTTACAGCGTCACATCAATTCTCCTGAGGCCAGTTCCTGTTGGTCTAGCAAAAGAAAGCCTTTGAAGCCTTTGAACGTCTTGAAGCCTTCCAAGTTAAGGTTTATGGCTGTAGAAAAACCAGCAAGGAAGGGTGGCAGAAAGCGTCGAGGGGAAACATCAAGAGATCTTCCTGATGACCTCTTAGAGCTATACAAGACAGATCCTGAAGAGGATTACAATCAGCGCAAGACACGAATCCAATGGATTCGACGCTATTGGGCGGAGCAATGGTTCCAATACCGCTTCGTCACCAAGGAGTACACTGAGAAAAGCGCCATCAAGAGACCATGGGGAGACGTACTATACAAAAATCTCGTGCCCAGGTCCAGAGATGAAGCCATTGCTCAAGGCTTCTATCCATGCATGGTCAGAGGACCGCAGCCTGCTGATGCTCATCCGTCGTCACTACTCTGGTGTCGTGACGACAATCTGTTCAAGCGCAACTTCCAGTTTGCCCAGAGGTCAGCAAAGCAAAACAAGAAGAAATTGGGCTTAGACTTCAACCCTGGTCCCTCCGCACCAAGGGCAGATGGCACACGCGAGGCAGACCCCAATATCATTGGTCCGTATGCAAATCTTGAGGGCCTCATCACCCGCATCTTAGTCCAAGGGACACAGTCAATGTCCCACCTGCTGACTCTGAGTCAGATGAAGCACCTGCTGCACCAAAGCCAAAGTAGATGAAGAAGCCAAAAGCTTCAAAGCCGGCCCCTTCACCCAAAATCTCAAGGGCGAAGCCAATGGCTACTGCACCTCCTGAAGCCAGTGTGCAGTCTGAAGACTTATCACGAGTTTCCAAGCCCAGGAAGCCAAGAAGCCTTAGCCACACACAGGCAAAGAGCTCACAGCTGCTGCCATTCTGCGCAGTGAAACCATTGATCTGTCAAGTGATGAAGATCTTGGAGATGGCGCTCTTGAGCAGCTCATCAAGAGTAAGGAAGAAGCTGAAATCTTCAACAATCTGCCTCTCTTTGATGTCGCCATCATCCACAACTTCATCGACGAGTGGTTTGCTACACCAAATATCAGCTTCGATGATCTGCAGCTGCCCATTGGCCTCAGCATCGCTTTCCAAGGCGCTATTGCTTCAGAACTTGCAATTGCCCAGAGCATTGTTGAACTGAAGCAGAAAATTGATTTTGAAAAGGCTCAGTTCAAGGAGCATATGGCCAAGCTCAGCGTGCAAGAAGTGAAGAACTTCAAGATCATGTTGCACGAGCTAAAGGAGAACTTTCTGGAAAAGCATGCAGAAGCTCAAGGTTCGCGGGAGCGAATGAAGACTCTGGCTGATCGCTGTGTGCAGGCCTACAATGAGGCCGAGAACCTCAAGGCACTTGGGCGTCCCGGCATCGCCCCCAGGATGGCCACGAAGAAGAAGAAGAAGCCTGCTGTGCCTGAACCAGAGGCACCAAGACAAGAAGCTGCTCCGACTATCTTCCCCACTACCACGACTAGCTCGAAGCCAAAGAGCCGGTCAACCGCTTCAGAGCTCAAGAAGACACGGACAGCCGAGGCTGAAGCAAGGAAGAGGAAACACTCTGAAGCCTCTCCATCTGATCCCACCAAGAAGAAGCGCAAGATCAAGAAAGCTAGGGCTGCTCCCATAGAGCCCTTGATAGTTGAACCTCTCTCTGTCATCTATCCTAATGCAGATCGTCAGCTGACAGTTCATGAGCCTGCTCCCACAGAGGCTCCTGAAGCTGAAGATATTCTAGCAGCCGACCCCATCGCTGCTGAAGACATTGGTCATCAGGACAATGTACAAGATGATGCAGCCCTTCCTCAGCTTGAGACAAGCGAACTCATCAGCATTGGTCGTCCTCTGACGCCAATTGCACAAGATGCATCATGGGCGGATCGCCCACAAGCGGAAGAAGAATCTGATGTCCAGCCCACTCCAACTCCAAAGGCGTCGTCTGCATTCCGCAGGCTTCGCAAAGGACCACGGCCTCAAGATTCGGCTCAAGACATTCCGGCTGCATCAGGCGAAGACAATGAAGAAGTACCACTAGAACCCACTCCCCCGCTCCACCAAGAAGTAGTTCTCCAGGAGAACGTGCCTGCGTCTGACCCTCCAGCTAGTAAAGTGGAGGCGGAAAATATTGAGGCTGCCACCACCAACATTGAAGCCAATGTGGAGCCCTCCCCACCAACAGCTTCAGAAGACACTAAAGCTACTGCTCCTGACACTTTTGTGCCTGAGTCTGCTGCCGGTCCACAATTCAACTATCATGTTGCACACAGGCCTCAAGGCCAGAAGCCGATCCCACGACTGCCAAGGTTCCCAGGTCCTGCATCAGCTCCTGGCTCCTTTAATGTCAATAGCTTCAGGGCAGATAATACATTCTTCAACAGCTCCAAGAACCCTTATTCAAGGGAACGGATTGTATCAGATGGGTTCTGGAGCTATCCACAACGCAGCTATTATTCATGCATCCTATACAACCAAGGTTGCATCTTCCCGCACAAGCGCCTTGAGGTTGAAGCTATTGCTGGTCTGCCCGGCCTGGAAGAAGCACTGGATTGCTTCAAGCAAGTGGGTTTGCTGCCATTTATCACAGATGAAGAGCACTGGAATGAAGAGCTTCTGCTTCAATTCTATGCCACTCTTCATACCAAAGGCTACAACAGAGATCCGAAGACTTGGGTCCTGGAGTGGATGACCGGCAATGTCCATCATGAAGCCAATGCATTTGATATCACTGAGCTTACCGGCCTGCCCACTCCTGGCGCATTCTTCGAGAAAGGCTGTCAACTCTATGCTGAAGCAATTGAGAGCATATTCTAGAGGCCTGAACCAAATATGAGTCAGATGCTCTCAATGATGAAGCCATTGCCCCATGATGCACCCTACACAACTGAGTTCTTTGTTGAAGACCTAGAGTACCTGCCCAGAACCATATATCACATCATCAGGCGGACTCTCTGGCCCATTAAGGGACACTCTCCACATGCCAAGGTTGAGAGTGCAATGAAGACTCTCATATTCTACATCCTTCATGGCAAATGCTTCAATGCACAGGACTTCTTCATACGCCAGCTTGCGGCATCCGGCTCAGATCTATTTGGCTTGAACTTCTATGCTCCTTGGGTTATGAGGCTGATCAAGCTTCACTCTGCGATTTCATATCAGCCCTCAGCTCGCAACCATCGGATCTTCTTGCCAGATATGGACACCTCTACTGAAGCTATATATCCTGAGCCTGCCAAGCAACCATTAAGTCTTCAGAATGCAGAACACCAGAGCTTCACTCAGAATGTTGAAGGTGTTGAAGCCATCTCCAGAGTGTATCCGTTAGCTGGCACCACACGTGCACCTGCATCTACTGAAGCGACTGACAGCACAGCTGCTCAGCGACCCAAGAAGCGCGCTCGTGCCCTCAATGACCGAGAGCTTCTTGTGGCTCTTCACCAAAAGCAGGACAGGCATCACGACTGGCTCAAGAGGCAGATGAAAAGCATCATGGAGGACGTCAATCGTATCAGAAATCTTGCAACCAAGAATGCATTTCTTGCACACGAAACCTGTCGCCGCACCTGGAAAGGACACACGATGATGTGTCCTAAAGCTGAACTTCAAGAGGATGGCTTCATAGAGCGCTTCAAATTTGACTCCACGCCTCCTCGAAGGGCTATGCTATGCAGAACTCCATCACTTGAAGATTCGGACTTCTCTTCCTCTGCTGCCACGGTGACTGCACGGATTATCGAAGAAGAAGACGACGCAACATCACCTCCACCTCCTTCAGCGCGCGTCGAATCTGCACCAAGCTCTTCTGCACCGCCAAACACCTCCACCGACCCTGCTGCGCCTGGGAACGCGTAGAAAACTCTATGTCTTCAAACCTTTTTGGTCATCACTGACAAAAGGGGGAGAACCATATGATGTTTATAGTCTTCAAGCGGGTCACTATGGGCGGGTACCTTTATATTTTGCTACATTTTGCTTCGTGCTTACAACTCTCGTTTTGCTACATTTGGTTCTTTGAGTTGTAACACTTAAACTCGATGGTCGTCTGCTACTTGTTTGCCACTATGTTTTGCGAAGATAAAGTCCGCATGTACGACGATAAATTCCGCACTTAGATCATTCCACAGACGTCCATTTTTCATTATGCATGTCATTCTCTTCATATACTTTTACATGCATAGTGGATTGTCATCATAAGTTGAAGTGGATCTCCACAAGTACAACCTGCCATGTGCATTTGCGTTCCAGAAGCAAATTACTTATATGCACATCTTCAGGGGGAGCCCTTGCAGCTTATGAAGATAATTCCTTTACTATTTCACAAATTATATTCCCCGTTGAAAGCTTCAACTAGTTTGTCATCAATCACCAAAAAGGGGGAGATTGTAAGTGCATCTAGTGCCACCCCTAGTTGGTTTTGGAGTATTGACGACAAACCTAGTTGAGGGACTAATGTGTTTGTGAGAATTGCAGGATAACACAGGTAGAAGTCCCTCGTCGATTCGGTTTTACTACCAGAGATGACCCCTAAAAATGTATGAAGACATTGAAGACAATGGTGGTATATGAAGATATTCACACTGAAGACTATGACAAGAGAAGACACCACGTGAAGCCTATAGAACTCGAAGACTAAGATCCTTCGTAGTTTTATTTCATTTGTGTTGAGTCATAGGAACCACCGTACTGTTAAGTGGGGTCCAAGAGAACTAGTCAGAATGACTGAAGTGATGCCTAATTCAAATCCTATGTCTTCAAGCGAAGACTGTGAGAGCAAATCTTGTCCAGAGTCGGACAAGTCAGCTTTACTTGTAGCCCAAGTAAAGTTGCCGTGTGAGTTTGAAATCTGACTGTTGGTACACGTGTCAGTTCCTTAGTGACCCAGGGTCATTTTGGACAAATCAGGTCGGGTTTCCCAGTGGCTAGAAATAGTCCACCCCCTACAACCATAAACGGTTGGCTGCTCAAATTTCAGTGCACGGCTTTTGTCGTTTGAGAGCAACCCACCTCGAAGCCTTTGAGAGAAAATTCTTAGCGAGGAGAAAAGCCCTAACCACCCAGAGCCAGAGTAAATTGGGCATCACTTAAGTCTTCTTGTCTGAGTGATCTGAAGACTTATTACACTTGAGGACTGTGCATCCTCCAACCGGTTAGGCGTCGTGTTCTGAGCATCCAAGAGAAATTGTGGATTGCCGGTGAATTAAGTCTGTGAAGGTTTGGGAGTCTACCTTGAAGACTTACTAGAGTGATTGGGCGAGGTCTGTGTGACCTTAGCTCAAGGAGAAAACGGTGAGGACTGGGTGTCCTAAGCTGCGTGTTCAGGACTGGGTGTCCGGGACTGTGTGTCCTTTGGTTTAAATACCTAGCCGCTCCAACCAGACGTACAGTTGTCACAACAACTGGAACTGGTCCAACAAATCATTGTCTTCAGCATGTCACTGGTTTCATCTTCACTTCCATTTACTTACTGTTACACATTGTGAAGCCATTGCATGCTTGCTTTATCTTCTGTCTTCACAACATAACTGTATGATTTGTTTGGCTTCATAACTTCTTCCTACCTGATCCTTATTACACTGCAGCTACTTGTCTTGTGCTTTCACTCTATTTAATACTTGACCATGGCTTGCCTAGTGTAATCTAACTTCTGCTGCTTAAGTGATAGGCATATCTGTACTGTTTGTCTTCATAACCTTCACGTTTTGAAGACTTTCATAAAAATCGACTATTCACCCCCCCCCCCCGACTAGTCGATATAACACACTTTCATTAGCCCTTGATGCTCTATTTGGCATTCGGGGAGAAAAGCTGAATAGAGGATCAAATAAAATTCGCAGGAGTCTAACAAAAAGGGGTCAATATGCGTATGCAGGCTTCTCTGCTGGCGTCCGCCGTACTGACTGCGGAAGTGGACACGCTAAAGCAGAACCTCGAGCAGTCCGAGTAAGAGCTCGGACGTGCCAAGAAGCAGCTCGAGGACAAAGAAGGTAAGACATACCTTGGTTAAATATATATATATAAGGTGCAATTGCAAAAAATGACAGGATTATTTTGGCTATTGTAGGGGCCACGTTTGAGGTGGCGACCCTTAAGCAAGCGCTGGTCGAGGCCGAGAAGAGGGCGGCCACGAAGCGCACCAAGCAGGAGAAGTATGAGGCCCAGGTTGGCAAGGTGCAGCAAGAGCTCCAAGCTCTCATGGAAAAACATGAGAGTTTGGAGCTTGACTCAAAGACGCGAGCATCCGAGCTCGCGGTGGCTATTGAAAATGCCAAGTCTGCCAAAGCCGAATCCCAGAAGACCCTCCAGGAGTTGGATGAGGTGAAAAAGATAGCGGAGGGTAAGGCATTATCTATGCAAAGCAAACACATAAACGTGAGGTACTTGTTACTTACCCGAATCCGGAGCTCTCCAGGAGCATTCGCAGACCTTCCCCGTAGCGTGTCCGATGCTGCTCGACAGAGAAGGTGTTCTGGTCTCAGTATGCTGAGGCCGGACACCCCGTGCCCCTGAGCGACCAGCTGAAGAAACTGGTCGAGCTCCATCAGGCGGCCGAACAGGCCATGAAGGGCCTCATAGTTTGGCTGTGGCCTGGAGAGGCTCTGCCTGGGAGCTATTTCGGGCTGGTGTGGCGGCTGGTGGGGGCCTGTCCAAGGCTCGAAGTCATCAAGCGCTCCATCTGCATTGAAGGTGCCCGTAGGGCCCTGGCCCGGGCTAAGGTGCACTGGGCAAGCTGGATGCTGAGAAGCTTGTGAAGGACGGGCCACCGCCTGGGAAAGAGCATCGCAAGCCCGAGAATTATTATAAGGATGTTCTGAAGGGTGCCCGCCTTATGGCGGATGAATGTTCCAGGGATGTAATTTTTGAGTAAAACTCGCTTGTTTTGTCCTGTGCGCTGAAAACTTGTTCATATGCGCTAAGCAATGCTGTTGGAATTTAAAATATTACCTTCTGTGCGGCTGTTTATCAATTCTGAGAGATGGCGAGTCGTCGGCTTCTTCCCCCGTGCCGCTAGTGCTGGGGTGTTAGGGGATAAACCTGAGCGCTCTTTTTCCCATGTTTGGGTCCTTCGAGGGAGGCGCTCAGCACCACGAACGAGGCAATCAGACTATAATGCATGAACACTCTCACTTAGCCATAGAATTCTATAATTTTAAATTTCGGCGAAGCCCCTGGTATTCAGAAGACCGAGTTCGGGGCGCTATCCACGCCTTGGCCGGACAGAGCCGACTCCTCGCTCTAAGCGGCATAAGTCTTTAGGGACTCAAAAACCTCTCGAACAGCGACCAGCTCTCGCTTCATCATGACAGTCAGTTTTAGCTTTCTCTACTGAGGTGCTCGACCTAGCTCAATTGGGGCACAATCGCAGTAGTTCTCCTAGTGCTACCTTAGCCAATATAGAGGAACGTAAGGCACCAAAACATAGGAGCCGGGCAAACCCAACTATTGACCCAAGACATGATTCGGAGCCGATGCATATAATGCTATAAGTTTGGGGTGCCGCACTTGTTAAAGTGTTCGGACTTCTCACACCATATTGATGGGTACTAAAGCCCCTGGCGTATTTTGGCCGTACCAAAGAGTACGGGTGCAACATGTCGTTAAGGAACATATATTTGTAAAAACAAGAGTAATGCAAAAATAGACAAAAGCTATGCATTGTTTATTAAAAAGGGGCTGCGATCAAAGCAGAACGATACAAATAATGCGATAAGCAAATGGTTGAACTATCTAACATGTCCATTCCAGGGGCAGGCTTCAGAATGGTATGCGAAACAGGTATACTGCTCGTGATAGAGACCACCTGGGAGTTTCATAATGCGGCATGGTTTGTCTGCTTCCCTGGTTCTTGCATCGTTTGTGCGGCAATTGAACTGCCGAACAGGCCTTCCGAAGAATGGAGTCCTGAAAGTACGAGAAAATTAAAAAATCGGCAGCCCCTGGTGCGGTTTAAGCCGTGTTTCGGGCGTGCCGTGATGGTGCCCCTCCCCCTGTACACATGGCATTTCTAGAGCGTAGTTATGTACGCGAAGCACTGGCGTCGCATTTTTGCGAGGGCTGGGGTTGGGGCCGCATTGCTACGCCTGCTCGGAACGTGCTAGGCGGTCTTGTTGTAGGTTACTCCGGGCACGCTTGACGGTGGCTGGACGTTTAATGGCCGGACTGGAGAACTGCCTAGAGAGGCTGCTTTGTACTTCCGCTGCAAGGGCCGCCATGTGCTCCTCCGTTCGGAGGGAGCTTTCGGTGTTTCCATTGACCGTAATTACTCCTCGAGGGCCTGGCATCTTGATCTTAAGGTATGCATAGTGCGGTACCACATTGAACTTGGCGAATGCGGTTCGCCCGAGCAGTGCGTGATAGCCACTGCGGAATGGGACTATGTCAAAGATTAACTCCTCGCTTAGGAAATTACCCGGAGATCCGAAGACCACTTCAAGTGTGACTGAGCCTGTGCAGTTGGCCTCTACACCTGGTATTACACCTTTAAAGGTCGTTTTGGCGGGCTTAATCCTCGAGGGATCTATGCCCATTTTCCACACTGTATCCTGGTAAAGCAGGTCCAGGCTGCTGCCGCCGTCCATAAGGACTCTAGTGAGATGAAATCCATCAATAATTGGGTCTAGAACCAATGCGGTGAATCTGCCATGACGGGTGCTAGTGGGATGGTCCCTTCGATCAAAGGTGATCGAGCAGGAGGACCATGGGTTGAACTTTGGGACGACTGGCTCTACCGCGCATACGTCCCTTAACGCGCGCTTCCACTCCCTCTTGGGGATGTGGGTTGCGTATATCATGTTCACCGTCCACACTTGTGGGGGAAAACCCTTCTGTCCACTATTGTTCGGCGGCCGGGGTTCTTCATCGTCATCGCTATGCAGCCCCTCGTATTTGTTTTCGGCATTTAACTTGCCTGCCTGCTTGAACACCCAACAATCCCTGTTGCTGTGATTGTCCGGCTTTTCGGGGGTGCCATGTATCTGGCACAAGCGGTCGAGTATTCGGTCCAAACTGGACGAGCCCCTAGGATTTCTTTTGAATGGCTTTTTCCGCTGACCGGATTTATAGCCTCTGAATCCGGCATTAACTGCCGTATCCTCAGCATTGTCGCCGTTAATGCGGCGCTTTTGCTTGTTGCGACGCGACTTGCCACTACTGTCCCTGTTATCCGAATTACCAGGGTTCTTGGTCATATTGTTGCTACGAGCAAGCCAGTTGTCTTCTCCCGCGCAAAAGCGGGTCATGAGTGTCGTGAGTGCTGCCATAGATTTTGGCTTTTCCTGTCCAAGGTGCCGGGCAAGCCACTCGTCACGGATATTGTGCTTGAAGGCTGCTAGGGCCTCTGCGTCTGGACTGTCGACTATTTGATTTTTCTTTGTTAGGAACCGTGTCGAGAATTGCCTGGCCGATTCCTCTGGCTGCTGAATTACGTGGCTTAGGTGATCGACGTCTGGTGGTCGCACATAAGTTCCCTGCAAATTGTCGAGGAATGCGGCTTCCAGGTCCTCCCAACAACTGATTGATCCTGCTGGCAAGCTGTTAAGCCAATGCCGAGCTGGTCCTTTAAGCTTGAGTGGGAGGTATTTGATGGCGTGGAGATCATCGCCGCGGGCCATGTGGATATGAAGGTGATAATCCTCGATCCATACCACAGGATCTGTTGTGCCATCATATGATTCGATGTTTACGGGTTTGAAACCCTCGGGGATTTGATGATCCATTACTTTGTTTGTGAAGCATAGTGGGTGTGTGGCGCCTCTGTACTGGGCTATATCACGACGTAGCTCCAATGAGCTTTGTCTACTATGTTCGGCCCTACCGGATTTGTGTCCGGCGTGACGGTTATCGTCTCGAGTCATTGGGCACCCACGCGATCCGTAGATCGATCTTGTTTGCCTTGCCTTGTCCTCCAACATGTCTTGCAGGTCTGGCGCATTTTCCCGTGCCTTGGTATGAGGTGCGGCTTGAGTGGAGGGCCGAGAGGCCTCTCTGTAGCGGCCACTAGTTGGCCGGTCGGCCATATCAAGTGCTGGTGATGTAGGTTTAAGTGCTTCCTCCTCTAATCGGGGTAGCAACCTGCGCTGTGGGTAGCTCTTGGAGGGGCGTTCGAGTTTATGCTCTTTGGCCGCAAGGACTTCAGTCCATCTGTCGACTAGCAAATCTTGATCAGCTCTAAGTTGTTGCTGTTTTTTCTTGAGGTTTCTTGCCGTGGCCATAAGCCTGCGTTGAAAACTCTCTTGCTCGACAGGATCCTCTGGCACAACGAATTTGTCGTCGTCGAGGCTTGCCTCATCTTCGGAGGGAGGCATATAATTATCGTCCTCGACTTCTCTGTCTGCCGCTCTCTCATGAGGGCTGGCTTCTCCATCCTCCTGTGCTGAATCTTGCTAGAGGGGGTTTTCTTCGGCACTCTCCGAAGTATTATTATCTCCCGTTCTGGAATCACCGTATTTGCTTTGGCGGGATTTTGAGCAGCGCCGCTGACGCCGGCGCTTATGCTGTTTCTTGGAGGGGTCATCCTCCGCTGTTCCATCGCCATCTCCTTCTTTTGGGGTGTCCACCATGTATATGTCATATCACGAGGTGGCTTTCCAGGGCCCAATAGGCGCTGGTTCTTCATCGTCTCCTGCATCGGCGTCCATACCGTCGATGTCTTCAAAGTCGAAGTTGAGCATGTCGGTTAAATCGTCGAAAGTGGCTACAAAGTGGGTGGTGGGTGGGCTTTAAATTTCTTCATTGTCCGTATCCCAACCTTGCTGACCGTAGTCCGGCCAGGGCTCTCCTGATAAAGAGAGAGAGACTTTAGTGTCTTCAGAAATCGCCAAAAGGCGAGTGCTGAAAGATGTCCGCTGCAGTAAACTCCATGATCGGCGCCCAATCGGATTCGATCGGCAGGGGCGCGGAGGGTTCAGAGTCCGGAGAGGAGTCCGGCTCCTTGGAGTCACGGGTCTCGCGGAGTGCGGGGCTGGTGTTCGGCTCGATCGCCGTTGGGATCGCAGCCCCCAAGGTGGCGTCCAACCACTCATCCTCGATTGGCGCAGTTGGCTCCGAATTAAGGGTCGAAACCGATGCGGGTGCGGCCTCTAGGGCACTGTTCGGCGGCAGAGCTAGATCATGCTTGTCATGACAGTGCGACGCGCTCGGTAGTGGCTCGAATCCGTCGAGGATCAAGTCCCCGCGGACGTCAGCCGTGTAGTTTAAACTTCCAAATCTGACATGACAGCTAGGGGCATAGCTTTCTATCTGCTCCAGATGGCCAAGTGAATTGGCCCGCAGTGCGAAGCCGCCGAAGACAAAGATCTGTCCGGGGAGGAAGGTCTCACCCTGGACTGCATCGCCATTGATGATCGTAGGAGCCATCAAGCCTAACGGCGACGACACAGAGGAACTCTCAATGAAAGCACCAATGTCGGTGTCAAAACCGGCAGATCTCGGGTAGGCGGTCCCGAACTGTGCCTCTAGGCCGGATGGTAACAGGAGGCAAGGGATACGAAGTTTCACCCAGGTTCGGTCCCTCTTGATGGAGGTAAAACCCTATGTCCTGCTTGATTAATATTGATGATATGGGTAGTACAAGAGTAGATCTACCACGAGATCGGAGAGGCTAAACCCTAGAAGCTAGCCTATGGTATGATTGTTGTTCTGTATGTTGTCCTATGGACTAAAACCCTCCGGTTTATATAGACACCGGAGAGGGTTAGGGTTACACAAAGTAGGTTACAATGGTAGGAGATCTACATATCTGTATCGCCAAGCTTGCCTGTCGGCGTTCTGGGAACGGGGGTCCCCAGACTTGCCTGCCTGCGGCCTACGGCGTGGCTCAAAGGAGGCCCAGCATGGCCCATCTTCATCAACACAAGACTCAAGACCCTCGCGAGGGGCCAAGCCTCGCGGGGTGGACGACACAGCGCATCCTCAGGCGCAGCCTCCTCAGGCTGGCTTGCGAGGAGGTGGAGAAATCAAGGCGGGGTACCTCGCGAGGTGCCCATGATGCAAGCCATGATCGAGGGTGCCAGGCGGGCGCCAGCGCGCAGCGTCCTTCTTTCCTCTTTGGTGCAAAGGGGGCAAGCGCACCCGCGGAGTACCGAGGCATCAGGCAAAGGTTGCCATTTCAGTGCAATGAGACCAAGACCAGGAGGACTCCGAGATGGAGGTCACCATGGAGCCCAGCACGGCGTCACCACAGAGCCTTTCGCAGGCGAAGACCAACTTTAGTCAGGATAAGTGTACTAGATGTTCCCCTTCGAATTGGCCAATTGTTGGTGCCCTTCCCGCTCAATATTTGGGAAGAGGCCCAGGGCCTTTGCCTATAAATAGGACCGGCCACCCTTGTAGCAAGGGGTTCGGTTCATTCGGTTTGATCTCAACTAGACGGTCGACAAGGGAGAGAGAGTAAGAAAGAGAGAGAGAGAGAGAGGTGACTGAACTCCTCCTAGTAGTTCATCACCACAGCCAAGAACAGACCCTCGCGAGACTGTTCTTCCTTGTATTGTTCATCATCATCAGCCCGTGGAGGCCATCCATCCATCACACACTGGAGTAGAGTTTAGATCTTTGTGAGACGGGGAGGTAGGGGGCGTGATCTCCACGCGCACCCCAGTGTTCGAACCTTAAGGATCTGCCGGAACCCATGAATCCGACATTGCCTTCCATGCCAAGGAAAGTCCCTTCCGGACATGGGACGAAGTCTTCAATCTTGTATCTTCATTGTCCAGGAGTCCGGCTGAAGGTATAGTCCGGCCATCCGGACACCCCCTAATCCAGGACTCCCTCAGTTGTTCTTCCCTAGTAACTGTTCATCCTCTGCCCAAGAGGCAATCCACCACACCACACAGGAGTAGGGTATTACACCACATCGGTGGCCCGAACCAGTATAAACTCTCGTGTCTCTTGTTCTTTGGGTTCATCGAGCTAAGCCATGAGATCATGGTGTGTGCGAGCTAGAGAGGGGGAGAGATATTTGTGCGCACCCCAATTTTCAAACCTCAAGGGCTTTGCCGGAACCCGAAATCCGACAGGCGCCCTGTGAGGGTGCATCCTTTTTGCCTAGACGAGGGGTTGAGTGGAAACCGGTGGTTCCCAGCGAGCTGCCTAAGCTTTCCAGGCGCTTTCCGTTGTGCAGTCCTTCTATACTATGGTTGCCAAGTCAGCGAAGTGTGATACGTGATGGTGGTTGATGGCATTGAGGATTCCTTCGTCCGTGCAATTATTGCAGAATACTAAGGCCGCGTCTTCGTCGCGGCAATCTTTAATTTTGTCTTTGACAAGGAGGAATCTGGCCCAAAAGTGATGGACTATTTCCTGAGACTGATGTCATATGCACGTGAGATCGCGCATATCTGGTTGGGTGGGTGGCTTTAGATCCAAACCCTGACCCAATTTGGGATCCGGAGTCTGAGGAAATTCCGAGCTTAATAGTTCGGGCTCCGGGATATCAACCGATTTATCAGGTCCGCCGTCCGATTCTGGGTTCGGAGGACGGGACCTGTTGTTCTGTGGATGGGTATCCGGTCCTTCGAGCTCGGAAATTCAAACATAGTTCATCCTCAATATAGAGGAAGAGTTGTTGATTTGCTCCTCTACCACCGCTATCTGATGGGGGATCGGCGGAGATTTGATTTCTCTCTGATCGGGTTTAAGCCCAATCCGATCGTAGTCCATAGCAACTCCCAAGGCGACGATGCGATCGAGGAGCTCGTTTAAAGACGAAAGCTCTGTCGGATCCATCCGGTTGGAGTATTCGGGGTCAACGTGAGGGCACTTTTTGATGACCCGAGAAGTCATCGTCGGCATAATGTCCGAATGGGCAGTCATGGTAAAGTCGCCCAGCCGAAGGGTTTGGCCAGAGGCCAGGGCTCCTCCGGAGGTGATGATGTCCTTGATAACAAGGCGAGCCATCAACCCCGTCTTCGACGTCACAGAGGAACTCTCAATGAAAGCACCAATGTCGGTGTCAAAACCAGCGGATCTCGGGTAGGGGGTCCCGAACTTTGCGTCTGAGGTTTATGGTAACAGGAGACAGGGGACACGAAGTTTTACCCTGTTTCGGGCCCTCTTGATGAAGGTAATACCGTACGTCATGCTTGATTAGTATTGATGAGTATGGGGGTCACAAGAGTTGATCTACCACGAGATCGTCATGGCTAAAACCCTAGAAGTCTAGCATATATGATTATGATTGTCCCTATGGACTAAACCCTCCGGTTTATATAGACACCGGAGGGGACTAGGGTTGTACAAAGTCAGTTACATAGAAAGGAAATAGTACATCCGGCCGCCTAGCTTGCCATCCACGCAAAGGAGAGTCGCATCCGGACATGGGGGAAAGTCTTTTGTCTTGTATCTTCATAGCCCATTAGTCCGGCCCATGTCACACAGGCCAGATGCCCAACAACCCCTTAATCCAGGACTCGCTCAGGGGAGAGATCTTTGTGCGCACCCTAGAGTTCGAACCTCAAAGGTTTTGCCGGAACCCCAAATCCAACATTTGGTGCGCCAGGTAGGCGTGCGCTGAAGCTCCGCCTCTCCGCTTGCTTCATCCAGCTCCATGGCAGACACCATCCCTCTAGTTAGGCCGGCGGGTTCCTGCGGATGCGCTGCAGGCGTCCGGGCCTTCACCCACACCTTGCGGCAGGTGTGGTGGCCGCGCAAGTTCAAGCCAGAGATGCCGCCCCGCTATGACAGCGCGGCAGACCCGGCGGCCTTCCTACAGGCGTATGAGAAGGCCATCCTCGAAGCCAGAGGAGACGACCAGGTCATCGCCAAGTGGTTCCCCCTGGCCCTAACCGGTGTGCCGCGCGCCTTGCTGCTCAGCCTGCCAGGATCTTCGGTGGTCTCCTGGGAGGAGCTGCGCGATCTCTTCGTCGCGCGCTTCGCGGTACAGGTGCCTCTTGCCGTAGCGGCCCTCCTCGGCGGCTCGCAAGCACCGCCCTCGGACCATCACACCAAGCCATTCTTTCACCAGATTGGCGTCGCCCCCGTGTGGCAAGGAGCTCCCCCAGGTTGGGCGGTTCCCAAGGCCGACCGCACCTTCGACTCGGGGGATCACCCCGTCAACACCGTCGGCTCACGCGTGCTTCCAATGCTTTGCACGCCTACCATGTGCAGCATAACCGTCACCAAGACCCTCATGAAGGTCATTTGGACGTCATGGGGGACTCCTGAGCATCGCGACTGAGGAGCCTAACTGGCCACATAGCCCCTCACTCCTTGGTCTCGTCCTAGTGATCCGAACACCCAACGACGGCTGAGGTATGCGCAGGGTCAGGCCCTGCCGACGTACAACACTAGGCCTACTCCTGGATCTCCTTTCTGTAAGTTGTTTGCGCGTTAAGGGAGACTCCTAAGCATCGCGACTCAGGAGCCTAACTGGCCACATAGCCCCTCACTCCTTGGTCCGTCGTGGTGATCCGGATGGCCCAATGGCGGCTGAGGTATGCGCGGGGTCAGGCCCTGCCAACGCAAAACACCAATGCAAAAGGAAAGGAAATCATGGAACTCAAACAAATATTACAAGACATACTGTTTCTCGAATATCAAATACAAGTTTAAATGCCTCCACGAGGCATGGTTTATGTTGTAGAAGCAAATCAGGAAAAGGAGCCGCTAGCAAGTCATCTTGTTATCCCTGGATGCCGCCGTCACTCATAGAAGGAGCCCCTTCGACGACGACGTTGGCCTCACCAGCGCCGCCCGCCGGAGTGCCAAGTTCGGTAGCACCACCAGTTGAGAGCACAGGGTCGCGCAGAACTTCTTCAGCAAAGCCTCCACCTGGCCCTTCACGGCTTCGGCAGCAGCTGTGCAGCAGCTGTGCAGCGCTCGTCATCCACAGGGTCCAGCAGCTCGTTAAGATTGGCATCAGGATCACGAAGATGGAGATGGCTGATGACACGTGTCAGTGCGGCCGAGGAAAGTGTGTAGGCTTCCCCCTCCACCAAGGGGCCGATCCTATCCACAACATCCTCAAGCGCCACGACCAGATGAGGAAGCAGCTACGTGGGGCCCTCATCGGCTGTTCCCAGTGGCTCCTCCAAGCCCTTCTCGTAGAGTGCCGTAGCGCCACATGAGACCTCTCCTCAAGGGACTTGAAGGCCACGGGGTCCTCAGCCAGGGCCTTCGCCTTGACTTCCAGCTCGGCCTTCTCCACCTTCATCTTCTGCTCCAGCTTCCCCAGCTGGTTGCGCACCGCAGCCTGGCTCAATGCCGCCCGAACAGACACATCAGAGTGAAGCTAGCCAGAGATCAGCTCCAGGCGGCCGGCCGCCAGGTGATGGTCGGTGCCTTGAAGATCCTCTCGCAGTAGGGTCAGCATAGAGAGAGCACGCTCCAGGACGTCAGGGGAGGTGGAAGGATCTGAGGTCAGCAGTGCGGTGGAAGTAGGAGACAACGTCGTCACCATGGCCTGAGAGGCTAGGAGCTCCTGAACTTGGGGGACCCCAGCAACCGAGCCGGACGTCCCTCCGGAGCCAGCGGGGCTACAGGGGCTGCCTCCTCTCGAGGATGCTCCCCCAAGTCTCGCGAGGATGATCGGGCCGGGAAAGCGCGACCGCTCTCATTGCCCTTCCCCGCGGAGGAGGGTGCGGCAGTTGTAGGCGATTTGGTCCCGAGTAGTACCGTCGCTTCCTCCTTCCTCTTCTCCTCCGTGGGCGTCGGCCTAATTGTGCAACGGAGAAGCATCAAGAATCAGCAGCAGAAGCACGAACAAGGCAGGATGAGAATACTTACTGGTCCACTGTGGTGTAGTCTCTCCGCTTCCTAAGCTTGAAACCTGAGAGCGTTGCAGCCTAAGGCATGGGTGTGCAGCCTCCAGGCGTTGAAGTGGGGGCAGCAGATAGGCCGGAAGTAGTTCCAGGAAGCGTCAGAACGGGGGCGTCGTCTCGTGAGACCAGTGCCGACCTTCCCCTCGTCGGAACCTCAGCCGGTGACCTCCGGGGACTAACCTTGGACCTCAAGGAGCCCCCAGCCATGTGCAGCTCCCCCCTTTCTAGGAGGATATCGGCCTCATCATCGTCATCAGGCAGGATGTGAAGGATGTCGGCCTTGCGCAAAGGGGAGATCTCCCCCGCCCCTTCGCGGGTCACCTCCGAGTCACGCTCCTCCTCCTCCTCTTCTTCCTCCTCACGAGACTCATTAGAAGATACATACACCGGAGTCGTCGTCACCGGGACGTTCGAGGGCGCAGGAGGCACAAGCCCACGCCCGTCAAAAACAGGCAGAGTGGCGGCAACCTTCGCCCCATCTGGATGGTGGTACAAGGGAACGAAGATGTTCGGCGGGTACCCCTGGTCGTCCCCGACCTAGGAGCGAAGGGCCACACCCAGCTCCACGTCAGACAAGGCCTCCGGGCGCAGGAGGAGGTCGTTGCCCCCGTCCTCGAGCCTCCACAAGGGGTGTGGGCACGACTGGAGGGGAGTCACGCGCTGCTTCATGAATTCTTTGACGATCATGGCCCCGGTCAGCTTCGCCGCCCTTGAATCACCAGGCCTCAGGTCCGTGGTCATCCTCTGCAACACCTGCGCCGCTCGGGAGTCGGTGAGCTTCGCGCGAAGCCACCCCTCTTGGGACACAGGCATCTCCACCGGCAGCACCAGCCGGGGGTGGGCGCGCTTGGCGTCCATCAAAACCCACTTGCCCCTGAAGTCCTCGGCCTTCGAGATGGCGTTGGTATTGTTGGCCGCGATGAAGCCAACGCACCCAGAGCAGTGGCCCTCCTTGATCCGGAGGAAGAAGAAGTGGTGCAGCAGCGCCACGGACGGCATCACTCCAACATACGCCTCACAGTAGAAGGCGAAGATCGACAGGAGGAGGACGGAGTTGGGATGAAGATGGAGAGCGTGGATCTTGTAATGGCTAAGGACAGAGTAGAAGAAGTCGGAGAAAGGGGGAACCAGCCCGACAACGATGATGCTCATAAAGAAGGGGTAGAAGGTGCTGCCTGAGGCCTCCGGCTCGGCGGAACTAGCCCGGAGCATAGTTTCCCTCATCTCATCACCCTCCGCCGTCATCTGGAGCACAACGGCAAGGTTCTTCTCCGAAACGCTCGGCGCATCGAGCGCCGGCTCGTACCAAGACGACGAGGGAGTGGCCCGAGGTTTCTTGGGCGCCATTGGCGGCAGGCTTGAAGGAGGATCCGGGCGGATCTGGAGTCTCTGGAAGCAAGGAGCAAGAAGGGGGATCTGGAGCAAGGCGATGGAAAGCAATGAAGGAAAATGCAGCCCATGTCAGCCTTTTGTCAGGCAAGCAGTTGCCGAGGCAGCATGGGGAAGCAGAGGCGCCCACGTCCCATCAATCGCCATGCGTCAACCGAGGCCGCAGGCTGTTGGGGCACGCGACACTCCGCACTTGCCACTTTGCTTTGCCTTGAAGCCACGTCCGAGCACGCCTTGAGCCCGGGGGCTACTATCGGCGTCCTAGGAATGAGGGTCCCCAGACTTGCCTGCCTGGGCCCACGGCGTGGCTCCACCAGTGGCCCTATACAACCCATCTTCATCAGCGAACACTCAAGACCCTCGCGAGGTGGACGACGCAAGACCTCCTCGGTGGCGGCCTCACTAGGCTGGCTCATGAGGGGCGGAGAAATCAAGGGGGGGCACCTCGCGATGTCCCTGTGATGCAAGCCATGACGACCAAAGCCAGGCGGGCGCCAGCGCACGCAGTGTAGTCATTTCCTCTTTGGTGATAAAGGGACAGGCGCAGGCGAGGAGTCCCGAGGCATGAGGCAAAGGTTTCCATATCGGTGCAACAAGACCAAGACCTGCATGACGACAGGATGGAGGTCAACGTGCAGCCCAGGACGACATCACCACCTGAGCCTTTGGTAGGCGAAGACCACCTTTTGTCAGGATAACTTGTACTAGTTGTCTCCCTTCAAATTTTGCCGTTGTGGGATCCCTTCCCTCCTACGTTTGGGAAGAGGACCAGGGCCTCTATAAATAGGACTAACCACCACCATAGTCGAGGATCGGCTCATCTTGGATTGGATCCACTCCACCAAGGCCATCTCACCAGCTCATCGAGCTCAAGGGAACGTCTCCTCAGGAGGTTGTTCTTCCCTTGTACTTGTTCATCCTCAGCCCAAGAGGCAATCCACCACACCACACTAGAGTAGGGTATTACACCACATCGGTGGCCCGAACCAGTATAAACCTTGTGTCCATTGTTCTGCGAGTCGAGGTGCTAAGCTTTGAGGTTGCTGTGAGAGCGTGAGCTAAGGGGGAGAGATCTTCGTATGCACCCCAGAGTTCGAACCTCAAGGGTTTTTCCAGAACCCAAAATCTGACAATATCTACTGTATTCCAACTTTCCTATGGCTTATACCCACCGATAAAGTCCATAGATTCATCAAGATAAACACAAAATGCAACGAAAACAGAATATGTCAAAAACAGAACAGTCTATAGAAATCTGAAAACTTTGTATACTTCTGTAACTCCAAAAATTCTGAAACATTATGACAATGTAGGAAATTTGTATATCAATCTTTTGTACAAAAAACAGGATTTTATCACGCCTATGTGAATTTTCAAAATTATTTTACTAGACACAAAAGTTTGTGTTTTTCAATAAGATAAAATCAACTATCATCCAACATGATCCCAAAGGCTTTGCTTGGCACAAACACAAATTAAAACATAAAAACACAACCATAACAGAGGCATAATTGTGCAAATACTCAAGAAAAGAAAGAAAAGGGTAGGGGGCAATGCATTGCGCAAAGAGCAGACGAGCGTGGGGCAGCACTACGGAGATCACACCGGAAAATTTACCCAGGTTCAGGCCGCTGTGAGGTGTAAAACCCTACTCCTACTTTGGTGGATTGATGGTGGAAAGTTGGTGGCGGAGCGTAGCACACCTGCCCGGCAGGGTTGCCTTGAGGTAGCAGTGGCTACGTGCGTACGGGGGTGTGAGTTATCCAATCTTCTAACACTTTCTATGGTTGCCATGGGCCTCCTTTTATAGATCAAGGGGTTACCACAGTGGCAAAGTAGTCACTACACACTGATAAGATAGCAAACAATGCTATCATACCTACCTCTGCGGGCTGATAGGGCGCATTAAAGGCGCTGCTCAATGTCACATCGTTGGTTGCCCAGCAAGGCTTACCAGGCTATCTTGCCAGCTCCGCGCCTGCTCACTCGTCACGTTGTAGGACGGGTGTCGTCTGAGGGTTTCTCCTGTAGAAAGTGGCTTCCATGCAGCGAATGGCTGCCACTTAATCACTTTGTGGCTTGACACCGCATCGATCAATGACGTGGGTCATGGTAGAGTGGTTGGTGAGGTGGTTTTGCTTTTGGGAGCCCCGACAGGCCCTGCCGGGGTGTCTTGGTTATCTGTGTCTGGGGGGTGGCCTTGCCCCTTGCCGGCCTCGCCTGCCCGGCAAGGGAGGCTTTTTTGTTGATGACATCTTGCTCCTCTGGTTTGATGTTGGTCCCTCTGACCTGCATGTTGGTCCTTCGAATCTCTGGGGTTCTTGCACTCTGATCTGGGCTGGTGCTCCAATCTTGTTCCCGTGCCTGTGCATAGTCTGGGCAATAGCCCAGGGTTTGTTGGACCGACAAAAGCCCCCGGGCCTGCCCTAAATGCACTGCTGAGCATCGTTGGGGTAGGGCCTAGTAAGTGCATAGGCAAGGGTTGCTGAAGAGGCTGGTCTCTTGAGGTCTTCTTTGCTTCTTCATTAGCCTTGATCCCAGGCCCATTTTCTCTTTCCCCGCATGTCGCATAAAGCCAATAGTGGTGGGGTCGCTCCAGTAATGGCTCGTGAATGACTTTAACGCACAGGTTAGAAATGGCCAATTCACTCTTCCCACCATGCCCATATCCTTGGCCAGGTATGCTGCATGCATCGCGTGGGGTAGGTAAAGAAGGCGCGTGGCGCGGGAGGGCATCAAGGTGAGAGCCCGGTCATGTTGAATGGGTGGAGGGGGACGGTGATCGCCCGTTGATGGAGCTGCTCCCCTCCTCGCCTTTCCTATAAAAGGGAAAAGGCAGAGGAGGGCAGAGCCACCAATATTTGCATTCCTTCCTCTTCTATCTTCTGCTTTTTGTTAGATATGTTGGAGGGGAGAGCCTGGGGCCACCCCTCGGACTCCATCTTGGAGCTTTCCCAGGATCTGAAAGGAGGACTCAGATGGCGCGGCGACGACACCAGGGTTGGCGACTCCGGCGTGCTTGCCGCTGGGCCGCCCATGGCCTTGGCTTCAGTGGGAGGGGATGCGTGCGACACCACTTCGGGGCTCGAGGTGGGCATGGCGTGTGGTAGTCGATCGATCCCCATTCTTCTTCCCCTTGTAGCGCTGGGGAGGAGACATGGAAGAGATGCGTTGCTAGTTGAGGCGAATTTGGCTCCTCTTGAGTGTTGTCCTTCCGTCGCACAAGAGGGCTCTTTGCTTCTGCTCACGCCTTTTGGGCGCATGGTGGCTTCTGACATCAGGGCCGCTGGGGATGACCATGCTCTTTGTGGGGAGTCCTTCGGAGAGCATGGTGACATGTATGGCTGTAGTGATGGGATAGTAGAACAACAACAGTATGGGAGGTAGCAGCAACCCACGGCGTGCCAAGAACGGGGGTGGAACAGCTCACGTTTTCCGGTGACTCCGCTACCCCTGTCTAGGCTCCTTTCAGTGCCACCGTCCCTCCTGCCCTCGGCTCCTCGCTCCCACTGAAGGGATGACATCGTCTTGATCCTGGGGAGGCGCCGGATCCAAGCCAATTCCATCTCTTGCTTCTTTAGTCCCTCCCTGTAATACCCTGAGGGAGATGGACAAGAGAAAAGGCGTAACGGGGCACTAATATTTTTTCAATCTTAAATCTGCTAGCACTTGCCAAATTTTAATTCCAATAATGTAATCTCTCGATTCCATGTTTGTGTTTTGTAATGCTTGTACTTGTATTAGCATATGAATGAAAAATATGAACCTTGCCTAGAACTTGTGCATGTGTATGTCCATGCAGAGGTGAGATGCCCCTTTAATATCAATAAACGAGTTTTCCTCGGCAAGGTATCCTGTTGGTACCCTTTTTGTCTACCGGAGAGTCGCGTTTGCCGGGGAACAGACAGAAGGACCAGCCCCCCGCCAACTTGTTTTTACCAAAGGCCACTGCGACCATCCTGACCGAAGCAATGTTCGAGTCACAGATGGGAGCATCTATGTTTCAAAAGAGTGGAGAGGCTTTCTCATGCACAAGTTATAGCTTACAGAACACTAACAAGAGGTATAACTTATCTGGCTGGCTTGCCCGGGATCGCCGTGCCGAGCAATCTCCTCATCTCCTTGTCAAAGCCAAGTCCATAGTACGAACCTACAGCTTCATGCAGATGAGAGTGAATGCAGGATGCGATCCTATCTATATGCATATGCAGATGCTCATGAAATGCATATGTAGTGGTCTTCGAATGCTCATGATGCATGCAGATCTTGGTCCCCCCCCACACAACTCTTCTTTATTTTCTCTTGCACGGGTTCATCGCCCCGGCTTTCTACAAGGGGTTACATGCAACTGAGGCAAGGCTTGTACAAAAGGGTGGCTGCCGGGCAGGGCCCGATAGCCGCGCCTTATGGGTAGAACTTGCGGAGATGCTCAATATTCCATGATTTTGCAACCGAGTGCCATCTTCGGTCTCCAAACGGACTGTGCCAGGTCTGGTGACTCGTACTACCCTGTAAGGGCCTCCCCACTTTGGTGACAACTTGTTTGTATCCTTGGTGGACTGAACGCGCCTAAGGAGAAGGTCACCCTCCTGAAAACACCGAGCGTGCAGCGCGCGTAGCATCCCAGAGACGGTTCTCCTCGAGTAGCACACCGTTGTCACGCCGGTGCTGATCTTGGGCTACTTCATCGTAGGCAAGCACTCAAGGTAACCCGTAAATGAGTTCCGTGGGGATAACTGCATCTGCCCCGTAGACCTGGGAGAAGGGAGTCTACTCGGTAGCTCGGTTTGGTGTCGTTCTGAGGGACCAGAGAACTACCGGCAACTCCTCGATCCGCCGCTTGTCGTGCTTCTACATCGTATCAAAAGCTCTTGTCTTGAGTCCACGTAGCACTTCAGTGTTCACCCTCTCAGCTTGTCCATTGCTCCGGGGTTGTGCCATAGAGGCAAATGAGATCTTGCATCTGAGGTCATGAACATATTGCATGAAGGCACGGCTTGTGAACTGGGTGCCGTTGTCGGTGATGATCCTTGCCCGAACTCCAAAACAACACACCAATTCTTTCAAGAACTCGATAGCTGACTGAGCAGTCACGGTGGTCACTTCCGGCCACTTTGTAAACTTGTCGATGGCAACGAACAAGAATTCAAAGCCCCCGATCGCTCAGGGGAAGGGTTCGAGGATATCAAGCCCCTAGACCAAAAATGGCCGTGATAGAGGGATTGTTTGTAGGGCTTGGGCGGGCACGTGTATTTTCTTGGAGTGGAACTGACAGGCTTCACATTTTGTGACTAGATCGACCACATCTTGGAGGGCTGTGGGCCAATAGAATCCTTGCCGAAATACTTTCCCAACCAATGCCCTTGATCCAATATGGGAGCCACACATTCCTCTATGAATCTCAGCCAACAGTTCCTTTCCTTCTTCCCGACAGACACACTTCAATTTCACACCGTTGGGCCTCCTTCTGTATAGAGTGTCATCAACAAACTGATACATACTGGCCCTCCGGGCTACTTTTTCAGCTTCATCATGGTCGACGGGAAGCTCTTCGGTTTGGAGAAAGTGGACAATGTGCCTTGCCCAAGTTTGAGCCTGGGCTCAGCAACAAGGACTAGCGGCACCTCCTCTGTTGCAGGAGCACCAGCCTCGTTCACGGGGTCCATGGGCCCGGCTGGAGGGGGTGGTCCGGCAGGCTGTGAAGAGTTGCTTCCGGCAGGGTCTCTGCCGGGAGAGGCTTACCATAGTCCAACTTTCTCTTCTTCCAGGCCATTGTTGCTGGGGATATGGAGGGCTGACTGAGATGGAGAACAAAAGTCCCTGGTTCCTCAGGAAGCTTCTGCGCAGCACACTTTGACAGATGATCAACTATGCTATTTTCCACATGGGGTACGTGCTCTGCTTGCAATCCACCAAAGCGCTCCTCCAATTTCCTCGCTTCCTCGACGTATGCCTCCATCAATGGACTTTGTTAATCTTTGTTGACTTGTCTCACCACAAGATGTGAATCTCCTTGAATGATCAGTTTCTTAATTCCCAATTCTGCTGCAATCTTGAGCCCGGCAAGGAGCCCTTCATACTCTGTTGTACTGTTGGTTGCTTCCTCCCGGGCAAAACGCATTTGGACGACGTACTTCAAGTTCTCCCCGGAGGGGCGACAAGAAGCACGCCAGCTCCTGCACCTTGTAGGGAAAAAGCACCATAAAAATACATAATCCATTCTTGGGGAGATTCCTTGTTGGGGATAACTATCTCTGTCACCTCCTCATCAGGGGTTGGCATCCATTCTGCAATAATCTCTGCCAATGCCCTGCTTTGAATAGTTGATGTGCTCTCAAACTTCAAACCAAAGCTGGATAACTCCAAAGCCCACTCCACTTTTCTGCTGGTAGACTTAGGGTTTTGGAGTATCATTTGCAATGGAAAGCGAGTAACAATCATGATCTCATGGGCTTGAAAGTAGTGGCCCAGTTTTCTTGAGGCCATGATGAGACCAAAAATCAATTTTTGCACACCAGAGTACCTCGATCTAGCCCCCTGTAATAGGGAGCTAACGAAGTACACTGGGAGCTGCACCACTTTCTTCCTTGCCACTTCCTTGGGGTTGTTGTTGTTGTTGTGCTCAGTGTTGTCCTGATCCTTTTCTGATCCTGCCGATCTCTGCTCACTTTCTGCTTCATCCACTTCTCGCTGCGCTACCATGGCCGCACTTACCACTTAGTTGGTTGCCGCCAAGTATAGCAACAACGGCTACTATGGTTTGGGAGCAACCAAGGTTGGCATAGAGGACAAGTAGGCCTTCAATTCTTGCAAAGCTGCATCTACTTCTGGGGTCCACTTCATAGGACCGGCCTTCTTCAAAATTTTGAAGAACGGTAGGGTGCGCTTGGCAGACTTGGAGATGAATCTACTTAGCGCGGCAACACATCCTATCAGACGCCTCACATTCTTAACTGTCCTTGGCGCTTGGATTTGCTCGATGGCCTTGATCTTGTCGGGGTTGGCTTCGATCCCGCTATGGTATACAAAGAACCCAAGAAGCTTGTTGGAGGGAAACACCAAATACACACTTCTCCGGGTTGGGCTTCAGATTGATCTTGCGCAAATTATCAAACGTTTCCTCCAAATCCTGAATAAGGGTGGCACTATCCTTGGTCTTGACCACAATATCATCCATACAGGCTTCTATGTTCCTGTGCAACTATGGCTCGAAACCAATCTGGATTGCCCTTGCAAAAGTGGACCCAACACTCTTTAATCCAAATGGCATGCGGACAAAGCAGTACGTACCACATGGAGTGATGAACGATGTCTTCTCTTCATCTTCCTTGGACATGAAGGTTTGGTGATACCCAGAGTAGGCGTCCACAAAGGAGGGAAAATCACAACCTGATGTGGAATCCACAATCTGGTCGATACGCGGCAAGGGAAATGGGTCTTTCGGGCAAGCCTTGTTGAGATCTATCAAATCTATGCCAAGCCTCCACTTCCCATTAGCCTTCCGGACTACCACTGGATTTGCCAACCATGTGGGATGCAGCACTCCTTTGACCAAACCAGCTGCCTCAAGTTTCTGGATCTCTTGTGCAATGAACTGTTGCCTCTCCAAGGCTTGCTTCCGGACTTTCTGTTTGACAGGTCGGGCATGTGGGCAGACAACAAGGTGGTGCTCGATTACCTACCTAGGAACACCGGGGATATCAGATGGTTGCCAGGCAAACACATCGATATTCGCCCACAGGAAGGGAACGAGCGCGTGATACGTTTCCACTGTATCTACTTTTCCAAACACGTTTGCCCTTGTTTTGGACTCTAACTTGCATGCTTTGAATGGAACTAACCCGGACTGACGCTGTTTTCAGCAGAATTGCCATGGTGTTATTTTTGTGCAGAAATAAAAGTTCTTGGAATGACCTGAAAATAAATGGAGATTATTTTTGGAATATATAAAAATTATTGGGGAAAGAATCAAGGCTGCGGGGCCCACACCCTGTCTACGAGGGTGGGGGCGCCCCCTGCCTCGTGGGCCCCCTGGTGCTCCTCCGAACTCAACTCCAACTCTATATATTCATGTTAGGGGAGAAAAAAATCAGAGAGAAGGATTCATCATGATTTACAATACAGAGCCGCCGCCAAGCCCTAATCTCTCTCGGGAGGGCTGATCTGGAGTCCGTTCGGGGCTCCGGAGAGGGGAATCCATCGCCATCGTCATCATCAACCTTCCTCCATCACCAATTTCATGATGCTCACCGCCGTGCGTGAGTAATTCCATCATAGGCTTGCTGGACAGTGATGTGTTGGATGATATTTATCATGTAATCTAGTTAGTTTTGTTAGGGTTTCATCCCTAGTAACCATTATGTTCTGAGATTGAGTTGTTATGAATTTGCTATGCTTAATGCTTGTCACTAGGGCCCGAGTGCCATGATTTCTTATCTGAACCTATTATGTTTTCATGAATATATGTGAGTTCTTGATCCTATCTTGCAACTCTATAGTCACCTATTATGTGTTATGGTCCGTTAACCCTGAAGTGACAATAATCGGGATACTTTCCGATAATGATCGTAGTTTGAGGAGTTCCTGTATTAACTATGTGTTAATGCTTTGATCCAGTACTCTATTAAAACTAGGCCTTAATATCTGTTAGTTTCCAATAGGACTCTGCTGCCATGGGAGGGTAGGACAAAAGATGTCATGCAAGTTCTTTTCCATAAGCATGTATGACTATATTCGGAATACATGCCTACATTACATTGATGAACTGGAGCTAGTTCTGTGTCACCCTAGGTTATAACTATTGCATGAGGAATCGCATCTGACATAATTATCCATCACTGATCCATTGCCTATGAGCTTTTCATATATTGTTCTTCCCTTATTTACTTTTCCGTTGCTACTATTACAATCACTATAAAACCAAAAATATTACATTTGCTACCGTTACCATTACTATCATATTACTTTGCTACTAAATACCTTGCTGCAGATATTAAGTTTCCAGGTGTGGTTGAATTGACAACGCAGCTGCTAATACTTGAGAATATTCTTTGGCTCCCCTTGTGTCGAATCAATAAATTTGGGTTGAATACTCTACCCTCGAAAATTGTTGTGATCCCCTGCACTTGTGGGCTATCAAGACTATTTTCTAGCGCCGTCGCCGGGGAGCATAACTCTATACTTTTAGTCACTTGGGATTTATATCTGCTGGTCATTATGAAGAACTTGAAAGATCAAATAACCAAGATTTTCCCCTCAACTACGAGGGGAGGTAAGGAACTTCCATCTAGCTCTCCACTTGATTCACCTTCTGTTTTGAGTAAACTTGCGACACCTACACCTACTATTCATTCTGATATGTCGCATGTTATTGATGATGCCACTTCTACTTTGCATGATACTTACGATGAGACTACTTCTATGCTTGATAGTACTGTGCCACGAGGTGAATTTCTTGATGAACGACTTGCTAGGGTTAGAGAGAATGAAATTATTGAAGCTGATAATATTGATGAAAGTGATGATGAAAGATACTCCCCCTAGATAAGAATTGCCTGTTGTGCCTGAGGGTTCTGTTATGGATAAAGAAACTGCTAGAGACTTTCTTGCTTGCAATGATAGGTCTGATCTTAAGAAATTATTAGCTAAGCTTAAAGAAAAGTCTTGGAATACTAGAATGAAATATGACCCTGCTTTTGCTACTTCACCTATCTTTATTACTGGTAAGAATTATGATTTCTCTGTCGATCCTGAGTTAATTACTTTGGTTGAATCTAATCCTTTTTATGGCTATGAATCTGAAACTGTTGTGGCACATCTTACTAAATTAAGTGATATAGCCACCCTGTTTACTCATGATGAGAAAACTCGCTATTACTTTATCCTTAAGTTGTTTATGTTCTCATTAAAGGGTGATGCTAAAACATTGTTTAATTCTCTTGATCCTAGTTGTGTGCGTAGTCCCAAGGATATGATTTATTACTTCTCTGCTAAATATTTCCCCGCTCTTAAGAAACGAGCTGCCTTAAGGGAAATATATAATTTTGTGCAAATTGAAGAAGAGAATCATCCACAAGCTTGGGGGAGGCTTCTCCAATTACTTAATGCTTTGCCTGATCATCCTCTCAAGAAAAATGAAATACTTGATTTATTTTATAATGGACTAACCGATGCTTCCAGAGATTACCTGGATAGTTGTGTTGGTTCTGTTTTTAGGGAAAGAACTATTGATCAAGCTGAATTGCTATTGAATAATATGCTGAGTAATGAAAATGACTGGACACTTCCTGAACCAACTCCTAAGCCAACTCCGAAGAAATGGGTATTCTATTTCTCAGTCCCGAAGATATGCAAGAGGCAAAGAAATCTATGAAAGAAAAGGTACTAAAGCTGAAGATGTTAAGAATTTACCACCTATTGAAGGAATACATGGTCTTGATAACCCGACACAGGTAGTAAAGGTAAATTCTCTCCATAGATTTGATAAATGTGAAATCCCATCTACTAAGTTTGCTAGCCAATGCTTGGATGAGTTTGATGACATTATGGTTAAACAAGAAGACTTCCATGCTTATGTTGGTAGACAATTGAAATGCAATGCTTATATGATTGAACACTTGAGTGATTATGTGTCTAGAGTTAAAGGTGAACTTAAACTCATTAGTAAACATGCTTCTATGGTTACCACTCAAGTAGAACAAGTACTTAAGGCTCAAAATGATTTTCTCAATGAGTTAAATAATAGGAAAAATGATAATGATGTTAGAGTTATGACTAGAGGGGGTAAAATGACTCTGGAACCTTTGTATCCGGAGGGCCACCCTAAGAGAATTGAGCAAGATTCTCAGAGAACTACTGTTGATCCACCCAGTTCTTCTAAGAAGAAGAAGAAGAAGAAGAAGAAGAAGAAGAAGAAGAAGAAGAAGAAAAATGATAGGACTTTGCATGCTTCTAGTGAACCTGTTGTTGACACACCTGAGAATCCCAATGATATTTATATTTCTGACGCCGAAACACAATCTGGAAATGAACATGAACCTAGTGATAATGATAATGATGATGTTCATGTTGATGCTCAACCTACCAATGATGTAGAGATTGAACTGTTGTTGATCTTGATAACCCACAATCAAAGAATCAACGTTATGATAAGAGAGACTTTGTTGCTAGGAAGCACGGTAAGGAAGGAGAACCATGGTTTCAGAAACCCATGCCTTTTCCTCCTAAACCATCCAAGAAAAAGGAGATGAGGATTTTGAGCGCTTTGCTGAAATGATTAGACCTATCTTTTTGCGTCTGTGTTTGACTGATATGCTTAAAATGAATCCTTATGCTAAGTACATGAAAGATTGTCACATCCCTAGCTAGTCACTACTTGTCCTTGCATCAATCATCTTGCATCATGTTTAAATTTACGAAAGTTCAATTAGGGAAAGTGGAAAGCCTCAGAAATCATTTCTAAAAAGATCAACATTAAAAATTGCTTCAAATAAACCCAAGAAAATGTTCCTGTTCATTTCTGAAAATATTGGCAAGAGGTAACATTCAAACCAATATATTTGGAATCTCAAAAATAATTATTTTGGGACTTTGAATTAAATCAGTAAATATTTGGATTGGATTTATATTTACTATATATTAACTATAAGTCAAGAAATTCTGAAACTCCATGTGTGACTTTGGTTTTGTCCATTTCATCCACATGCAAATCTTCATAAGCTTATAAATTGACTTGGTATTTAAATCAAATCAAAACAAACAACAGAAAACTAGAAAACAGAAACAAATTAGCAGAGAGAGAAGAGAGAGAACCCACCTGGGCCTTACCTGTAGCCGGCCCAGCTAGCTGCCAAGCCCACCAGGGGCAGGGGCGTCTTCCTCCCCGTGCTAGTAGGACGCCGTGCACGTGGTCGCCACGCGCCGCCACGCTTCAAGCCACCTCCTGCTTCCGCCGACGGTGTTGGCTGGCTGGAGAGGCCACGCAACCCCCCGACCCCTTTGGTCTACCCACTCCTCCTCTCCCCTCTTCTGCTCTCTCCCCGCAGCACACCCGAGCGTGCTCGTCCCCGCCGGTCGCTGCTGCCACGACCACCGTCATCGCCTCGCCTCACCATCATGTCCCAGAGCTCAGCCATCATCGCCTACGTCTCCCAGATGACTCACGTGCCACCGAACGCCCCCAAACGACCTCACCGAGCTCGTCTTCAACCTCCCAATGCCGGAGATCCCCTCTCCGCCCTGCTTCGCTCCGGTTCCTCCCCATGGCTGCCGTCTGTGTTGCCGTGAACGCTGTGAGCCACTGACCCTTCTCCCGCTCTCCGTTCTTGCTCTCGTGCACCGTACACGCCGCCTCGAGCTCGCCCGGACGCACCGCCGCCTGTGCTCGCCACCGACGTGTCTCCGGCCATCTAATGGTCCGGCCGTCGTGCCCAACTTCCTCCCCGCACCACGTAGAGCATGTAGGTGCCACACACAAGCCACCACGGCCATCACAGCGACGACCCCGAGCTCACCCGAGCTCCGGCAGCCGCCAAGGTCATCACCGGCGACTACTCCGGCCACCCAGGCCCAAAGACCAACACTACTAGATGCGGACGTGCGTCCGCATCACATAGATGCCCTCCGCCAGTCGTTTGGTCGCCGGAGACGCAAACCCAAGGCTCGCCGCCGCGACTGGCCACGCCAGCATCAAGTCGCCGGTGGGGTTGACCCACTTTGACCATGACTGGGCCCCCCTATGTCGATGACATGTGGGGCCGGCCTATGACTAGAATTAGTTTCGGTTTTAATTAGTCCTAATTACCACTGTTAGAGGGTAATCACCTCGCTAACAAACTCTATTTCATTGACATTGTGGCCCATGTCCTAATTAAGTTAGGTTAGTATTTAACTTAGCACTAACTAACAGAGTTAGTTTGTTGTGTCACTAACATGTGGGTCCCATAGGTCAGGGTTAACCTGCCCGACCCAGTTGACCTGCTAATGTCACACCTATGTCATGCTGACGCAGTAAGTGATTTTCTGGATTTCTAAATAATTCAGAAAACTCCAGAAAATAGTTAAAACTTCTAAAAATCATATAAAATCAACCGTAGCTCAGAATGAAATAAATTATATATGAAAAATTATAAGGAAAATTCAAGGAATATGTCTGTGGCATTTGCATGCATGTTTGAACAACCTAAGGTTGCTGTATATGGTAATTTGCATAATTGGCATTTAATAAGCACATATGGAGTTTGAATTTGAACCCTTGGTTCAAACCAACTTCATTTAATCTAGTTTCTAGTTGCATTATCTCAAACCATAGCATATTGCCATGTCATGATCATGCATCATATTGTGGCATGGCATTGATTGGGTTTCCTCTCTGTTGCTGGTATTTGTCCCTCGTGAGTAGACGTTGTTCCGGCGATAAGTTCGATGACACCGATGAAGAGATATACTATCTTCAGAAGTGCCAGGCAAGCAAAAAACCCTTGTTCATTCCGATACAATCCCACTCTCTCGCTCCTGCTCTCTTTTACTGCATTAAGGACAACAACGATTCAACTGTTACATGTTGTTGTAGTTGAACCCCTTTCCTCTGCATGACCTATCATTGCCACAGTAAATAGATGAAACCCACTAGCATGAGTAGGAGTTGTTTGAGCCCTGATGTGCCTACTCATTCATGCTTGTTTGTCATGCCTGCTATTGCTTAGAGTCGTGTCAGGTCTGATTCATCAGGGATGAATTGGAAAGTTGTGAACATGTCCTACTGTGTGTGAGCTAAGTGTGTTGAACACGATTTGGTAAAGGTGTCGATGAGAGGCCATGTAGGATTACATGGTGGGTTGTTTCATTGGAACCCTCCATAAGCACCGAGATCTGTATGTGTGATTTAAGAACCAGTGGACCTGAAACCAATGGACCCTCTCGGCTTCTTAACCACCCTAGTCCTTTGTCCAGGAGTTGCAATTAGTTTCTGGTGTTTATAGGATATGTGTTGGCGGCCGTGCGTAGCGCTGACCCTAGGGGTGGGCTATGATGCGGTAGATACACCGTGGCCAGGTATGCCGGGCGCCCGTTTGGTGTCTCGGAACCCTGTACACATTTTTCGGGGCCGTATGTGGAAACCTCGGTTGGACTCCCTGCGGATGGAACCTGGATAGGCGATAAACCTGGACTAGAGACTTGAGTGTTTAGGTAGCTCGTGGCCGACACCCTCGTTGGGCTTCCGCTTGAAGGTTGCCGAGTACATGTCATGTAAACGGCGGTAAGTGGTGAGAGCGTGTATGAAGAAGTACACCCCTGCAGGGTTAACATCATCTATTCAAATAGCCACGTCTGCGGTAAAGGACTACTTGGTTGCCTATGCAGTTCATAGACAAGTTGTCGGCGTTCTGGGAACGGGGGTCCCCAGACTTGCCTGCCTGCGGCCTGCGGCGTGGCTCAAAGGGGGGCCCAGCATGGCCCATCTTCATCAACACAAACCCAAGACCCTCGCGAGGGGCCAAGCCTCGCGGGGCGGACGACACGGAGCTTCCTCAGGCACGGTCTCATCAGGCTGGCTCGCGAGGAGGCAGAGAGATCAAGGCGGGGTACTTCACGAGGTGCCCGTGACGCAAGCCATGACGACCAAAGGCGCCAGGCGGGCGCCAGCCCGCGCAGTGTCCTCCTTTCCTCTTTGGTGCAAAGGGAGCAAGTGCACCCGCGGAGTACCGAGGCATCAGGCAAAGGTTGCCATTTCGGTGCAACAAGACCAAGACCAGGAGGACTGCAAATTAGCCCGCCATTGTTGGCTCCCTTCCCGCTCGATATTTGGGAAGAGGACCAGGGCCTCTATAAATAGGACTAGCCACCATAGTAGGAAGGGGGATCGAAATCCGAGAGAGAGAGAAGGGTGACTGAATTCCCCCTAGCAGTTCGTCACCCCAGCCAAGAACAGACCCTCGTGAGGCTGTTCTTCCTTGTATTGTTCATCATCATCAGCCCAATAGGCAGTCCACCACACCACACACTGGAGTAGGGTATTACACCACAATGGTGGCCCAAACCAGTATAAACCCTGTGCCTCTTGTGTCGTTCTTCCCATAGCTTAGATCTTAGCGAGGCGGAGGGGTGCAGGAAGGTAGGAGGCGAAATCTCCGTGCGCACCCCAGTGTTCGAACCTCAAGGGTCTGCTGGAACCTAAAATCCGACATTTGGCGCGCCAGGTAGGGGTGCACCGGAGTTTTCCCTTCCGCCACCGCCACGACCTGCCACGCGATGAGTAGCGCATCGCCCGCTCCGGCTGCCGGCGCTAGCACGTGGGCCAGGGGGCTCCGAGCCTTGGCCACAGCCCAGCAACGGGTACGGTGGCCGGACCAATTCAAGCCAATGACGCCGCCGCGCTACGGCGGCGCGACTGATCCACTGGCTTTCTTGCTGGCGTACGAGGAGGCCAACCTCGAAGCTGGAGGTGACGATAGGGTCATGGCCAAAGGGCTCCCCATGGCCCTCACCGGCGCTCCGCGCACATGGCTGCTCCACCTGCCGGCAGCCTCCGTGGCCTCTTGGGAAGAGCTCTGCAGCCTCTTCCCCGCCCATCACGCTACACCAACACCCCCGGTTGTCCCAGCCCTCCTGGGCGGCTCGCAGGCGCCGCCTACAAATCACCACGTCAAGTTGTCCATCCGTCGGGTCAGCGTCGCTCCTACGCGGCAGGGGGCTCTCCCGGACTGGGCGCCGCCCAAGGTTGGCCTGACCTTCAGTTGGAGGACCACCCCTCCAACTCGGCCTGCTCGGGTGCGCTCACCATGCTGTGCACCCCCACCATCTGCCAGGTGGCCGTCACCAGAACTCTCATCGATGGCGGTCCGGGCCTCAGCGTACTCTCAGTCGAGGCCTTCAACCTCCTCTGCATACCCCTGGAATGGCTGCAACCCAGCCGGCCCTTCTCAGGCGTTGGGGGCGGATCATCCAGCTCCTTGGGACAGATCCGGCTCCCAGTAACCTTCGACACCTACCACAACTTCCGCACGGAGCTGGTTGACCTCGACATCGCCCCCATTGGCCTTCCCTACAACGCCATCCTCGGCTACCCAGTGCTGGCCCAGTTCATGGCCGCGACGCACCCGTCGTACAACCTCATGAAGATGCCCGGAAGCAGCGGTGTCATCACCGTGCATGGGGACACCGAAGACGCGCTGCGGGTGCTCAAGCTCGCCTTCAAGACGGCGGCGTCGGCATAGTCCGCCGACTCGGAGACCCCCGAGCCCAAGGGGGCTGCACCTGCCAAGAAGAACTAGTTGTTCACCCAAGACAAGGCAGAAACCAAGCGGATACCCATCGATGAGGACGGGTCCACCAACGCCACCTCGAACCTGAGCAGGAGGAGGCCCTAGTCGGGTTCCTGCGTGCGAACAAGAAGGTATTCGCTTGGGAGCCTGACCAGTTGGCGGGGATCCCTAATAGTGTAATCGAGCATCACCTCAACATGTGCCCCAATGTGCGCCCTGTGAAGCAGAAGGCAAGGCGGCAGTCCACAGAAAAGCAGGCCTTCATCGTCCAAGAGACCCGCAAATTAGAAGCCGCTGGGATCATTCGCGAGGTCTGATACCCGGATTGGTTGGCCAACCTTGTCGTTGTGCCAAAAAGGGAGGGAAGGAGCGCATGTGTGTCGACTTCACCAACCTCAACAAGGCATGCCCGCAAGATCCGTTCCCACTCCCCCGCATCGAGCAGATCGTCGATTCCACCGCGAAATGCGACCTGCTATGCTTCTTGGATGCCTTCTCCGGGTATCACCAGATGAAGATGGCAGTAGAAGACATCGAAAAGACAGCCTTCCTAACCCCATGTGGGGTGCACTGCTACACATGCATGCCATTAGGGTTGCGTAACGCAGGGGCAACCTTTCAGCGGCTGATACACATCACCTTGGGCCCATAGCTCGGGAAGAATGTTGAGGCTTACGTCGATGACATTGTGGTAAAGTCTCGGGAGGCCAGGACCCTGATACAAGACCTGGAGGAAACCTTCGCGAGCCTCAACATAGTGAACCTACGGCTCAACCCAGAGAAGTGTGTGTTCGGAGTCCCCTCGGGCAAGCTCTTGGGTTTCCTCGTATCCCACCGAGGCATCGAGGCTAACCCGGAAAAGGTCAAGGCGGTCGAGGACATGAGCCCGCCAAAGACCCTCAGAGAAATGCAGAAGCTCACTGGGCGCGTGACCGCGCTAGGGCGCTTCACCTCCAAGTTGGGGGAGCGAGCGCTGCCTTTCTTCCAGCCAATGAATAAAAAGGGGCCCTTTGAGTGGACTCAAGAGGACGACAAAGCGTTCCAGGATCTCAAGAGATACCTGACCAGCCCACCGGTCATGGTGGCTCCGCGCCCTCAAGAGCCCCTGGTGCTTTACCTCGCCGCCACTCCCTACTCCGCCAGCGCAGCCCTGGTGGCGGTTAGAGAGGAGCGACGAATCAAAACCACAGCAGCAGCCCGGGACAAGGCAAGATAGGAACAAGGAAGGCCCGCAGAAAACCGCCACCGCGGCTGAGGAGGATCAGCCGCCGCAAAGGAGTGCACCGGAGGCGGAAGAGGCCCCTCTCCCAGATGGCTAGCCTCAGGAGGCCTCATCGCCTCATGAGGCGCCATGGTCTCCCAAGGGAGCCACCAACACTGGCGCACCTAATCTCGTTGAGCACCCAGTGTACTTCGTCAGCACGGTGCTGCGGGACGCAAGGGCACGGTACCCCATGCCTCAGAAACTCCTCCTCATGCTACTGGTGGCCTCGCACAACCTGCGGCACTATTTTCAGGGCCACCCCATCAAGGTCGTCTCATCATATCCCCTGGAGAGAGTGCTCAGGAGCCCTAACTCAGCTGGAAGGGTCGCTGAGTGGAACATAGAACTGCAAGCGTTTCAGCTCAAATCCAGCACGACCAAAGTCATCAAGGGAGCAGCACTGGCGAATTTTGTGGCGGAATGGACGGAGGCACCAGGCCTCAAGGCCGACGAGGATCGGTCCCTCTCCTCGGGAAGCGAGGCGCCAGAAGGCTAGGTCATGTACTTTGATGGGGCGTTCTCCAGGCATGGCACTGGGGCTGGGGCGGTGCTTATATCGCCCACTCAGGACAAGCTCTACTACGCTGTGCAACTCTGTTTCCAGCAAGGTGAAAAGGTCTCCAACAACATAGCGGAGTATGAAGGTTTAATAGAAGGCTTGAAGGCCGCAGCTGCCCTGGGGGTGAAACGCCTCACCATCAAGGGCGATTCGCAGCTCCTTGTCAATTTCTCCAACAAGGTGTATGAGCCGAAAGATGAACACATGGAAGCCTACCTTGCGGAGGTCCGCGGGATGGAGAAGCAGTTCTGGGGGTTGGAGTTGCAGCATGTGCCCCAAGGCACCAATCAGGAGGCCGACGACATCGCCAAACGGGCGTCCAGGCGGTTACCTCAGGAGCCTGGAGTTTTCGAGGAGCGGCTCTTCAAGCCCTCCGCCCTACCGTCATTATCAAACACGGCTCAGCCTCGGGAGGAGCTCCCCTAGCCACCTGTCTCAGGAGCCCTGGCCTGTGGCCCGGCCTCAGGAGCACGCCTGCTCCTGACAATGGAACCTCAGGAAGGGTGCTGGATCATGGAGCTCCGTAGTTACTTAACACAAGGGACCCTGCTAGAGAAGGAGGAGGAAGCGGAGCGTGTGGCACGGCAGGCCACGGCATACTACATCAAGGATGGAGAGCTCTACCGGAAGCGACCAAACGGTGTATCCCTGCGCTGCATCTCCAGGGAACATGGAAACGAACTGCTGGAAGATATACACGGCAAAGACTGTGGACATCATTCATCATCACGGACCCTCGTCGGCAAGGCGTTCTGCAGTGGGTTTTATTAGCCCACCGCACTCAATGACACCGTCGAACTAGTGAAAGCTTGTGAGGCCTGCCAGTTCCACGCCAAGCAGATCCATCAGCTAGCAGGAGGCCTGCAGACTATACCCCTTTCGTGGCCATTCGCAATCTGGGGGCTGGACATCCTGGGCCCGTTTCGTCGAGTGCCGGGGGGCTACCGCACCTCTATGTCACCGTGGACAAGTTCACCAAGTGGGCTGAAGTAGAGGTCGTCCGCACCATCCCCGCGGGTTCCGCGGTCAAGTTCATCAAGGGCATCGTGAGCCGGTTCGGGGTGCCGAACCGCATCATCATGGACAACGGTTCGCAGTTCACCAGTAACATTTTCAAAACATACTGTGCTAACCTTGGAACGCAGATAT
This sequence comes from Triticum monococcum, assembly GCA_034509565.1. Taxonomy (NCBI): domain Eukaryota; kingdom Viridiplantae; phylum Streptophyta; class Magnoliopsida; order Poales; family Poaceae; genus Triticum; species Triticum monococcum. The sequence goes on along the minus strand of CM067841.1, from coordinate 140,654,895 downwards.
GCGTCGCTTCGGTGGCGCACCCCCGAAGCAACGGCCAGGCCAAGCGAGCCAACGCAGAGGTCCTGAGGGGCATCAAGATTAGGACGTTCAAGAAGAAGCTGGAGGCCTGCGGCAGAGGTTAGTACGACGAGCTTCAGGCCGTGTTGTGGTCCATCCGCGCAACCGCGACCAAGCCGACTGGAGAGACCCCGTTCTTCCTGGTCTACGGAGCCGAAGCAGTCCTCCCTCACAAGGTCAGATGCCGCTCCGCGCGGGTCCTGGCGTTCGACGAGGCGCAGCAGGCCGACATGTGGGGGATGGACCTCGTGCTGGGGGAGGAACGTTGCCGAGAAGCCACGCTGCGAGCGGCGAGGTACCAACAAGCACTGCGACGATATCACTGCCGCGACATCCGCCCCAGAACTCTCGAGGTAGGAGACCTCGTGTTCAGGCGGGTTCTCTCCAGGCAGGGATTGCACAAGCTCTCTCCCATGTGGGAGGGCCCGTTCAAGGTTGTTCATGTTTCCAGGCCCGGCTCCACGCGCTTGGAGACTCAGGAGGGGGTGCCGGTCCAGAACGCATGGAACATCTAGCACCTCCGGAAGTTCTACCCCTAAAAAGGCCCAGAGCCTGTGAAGAAGGCGAATGCCTATGAAGCTGTCGCGTTTTGGAAAAGGCCCGGAGCCTGTGAAGAAGGCGAATGCCTGTGAAGCTGTCGCGTTTTGGAAAAGGCCCGGAGCCTGTGAAGAAGGCGAATGCCTCTGAAGCTGTCGCGTTTTGGAAAAGGCCCAGAGCCTGTGAAGAAGGCGAATGCCTGTGAAGCTGTCGCGTCTTGGAAAAGGCCCAGAGCCTGTGAAGAAGGCGAATGCCTGTGAAGCTGTTGCGTTTTGGAAAAGGCCCGGAGCCTAAGAAGAAGGCGAATGCCTGTGAAGCTGTCGCGTTATGGAAAAGGCCCGCAGCCTGTGAAGAAGGCCAACGCCTGTGAAGCTCGCCGCCCGTGACACTCTCACGTAATAATGAGTTGGGGCTGTAGACGCCCCAGAGTCTCAGGAGCACCGGCCTCAGGCCCTGGGGCTCCCTCCCACGCCCAGTGGCAGCACTTACCTCCGCGCTGGTGAGAAGACGTCGAAGACTAGATTAGGTGCCGGATGCGGCTTTTTCATTTGCTTTCCGCAGTTGGCTTGTTCATGCTCATTCGAAGTTTTATTGAAGCTGTTGCCGTCTTTGGCTTGTGGTTCTTCGACTTTTCACTCTCCTGCCTTGATTTCTCTTATGGAAGGCCTCGCGAGGGGGGGGCAGCCGAGCGCCCTCGCGAGTGTTCCTGTCCTAGTCGTTCAAAGGTTTTGCTTCCTGGGTCCATTACAGGAGCACCCCTCCAGTCCGTGCCCCATGGGCACCACGGCACGAACACAGGGCCTGGGTCGCTTGCCCCCCACGGCTGGGGCCGGGAACTATCCACGCGCAGGCACATAGCCGGAAGGCACGATAACGGAAGCAAAATGATGACTAACATCAATAACTCAAACACGCCCCCGCGGGGCTCCACACTACTGTCTTTTTGCGCAGGAAAAAGGAAAAGAAAGAACAAATCGGACGCAGCTCGCCCCACACCGGCCTGCAGGGAGGACTCGAGCCACCTCCGGGGCTCAGGCAGACTCCCTCTCGCGCTTCACGGAGGTGCGACGGTGAGCAGACACGCTACCACCTCCCAAGCAGATACGACAGCGTGGAGGCTGACCGCGGCCACCGCTAGAAGAGTCGCCGCTTGAAGAAGAACCGGAGAAGCTTGGGGAACCCTGAGCGCCGCCAGTCACGCGAGCACAGTCCTCTCCATCATCGTCGGAGCTGGATTCCCGGCCGCGGTCATCGCCCTCAGGGCAGCACCCCGTGCGGCGACCATCTTCCCCAAACACCCTCACGTAGATGGTGGCATCGCCGTCAAACTTGAAGTGCAGGGTGCACCGACGGCTGAGGCCGCGCGTGCGGGCAAATGTCCGCCAACCGCAGGCCAAGGCCAGGCTCCCGGCTGCGGAGACCTCCAGTGAAGCCCATGAGGCCCGGGTGTAGCAGCCGTCAGCCTCGAGCCAGAGGCCGCCCGGGGCGCCGGCCGGGAGCTCGCCGAGGAGGAAGCGAGGAAGTGGAAGCCGGGTGCTAGTCGACTCCGCCGACCACACAACGAACTCCGGCAGCACCTCTGCAGCGCAAAAGCGCGGCCTAGGGGGACACGCGACCGAAGCGCGCCCCCCGGCCGCAGCAGTCTGCCCGTCATCATGTTGGAAATCGTCTCGGCGGCCGCGAGGAGCTGCCGTGGTGGCCACAGGATGTTTGCGAGGGCGCCCTCGGCCACCTTTGGGCGGAGGAGAGGCAGGCTCTACCCGGCGAGCGTTCCCCTTCTCTGCGGCCGAGAACCTCCTCGACGGGGCCATGAAGAATAAGGAGAAGCAAGGGGGAATGAACTGGAAGGGCGCGCGCCAATCCGTACTTATAGCCGGCGAGGGCCAACCGTCGGCCCCCATTATCGTAGGTAATCATGACCCGCTTTGCATGCAGGGACTTGTCCAATTCGTGCAGTTGCTGAGGCACCATGGGGAAGTGGAGACGCCCACGTCCAATCAACCGCCACGCGGCGTCCAAGGCCGCAGGCTGTTAGGGCCCGCGACGCTTCGCTCTTGCCCTTCCGCCTCCCTGCACGGCCAAGTCCGGGCGCGCCTTGGGCCCGGGGGCTACTGTTGGCGTTCTGGGAACGGGGGTCCCAAGACTTGCATGCATGCGGCCTGCGGCGTGGCTCAAAGGGGGGCCTAGCATGGCCCATCTTCATCAACACAAACCCAAGACCCTCGCAAGGGGCCAAGCCTCGCGGGGCAGACGACACGGAGCTTGCTCAGGCACGGCCTCATCAGGCTGGCTCGCGAGGAGGCGGAGAGATGAAGGCGGGGTACCTCACGAGGTGCCCATGACGCAAGCCATGACGACCAAAGGCGCCAGGCGGGCGCCAGCCCGCGCAGTGTCCTCCTTTCCTCTTTGGTGCAAAGGGAGCAAGCACACCCGCGGAGTACCGAGGCATCAGGCGAAGGTTGCCATTTCGGTGCAACAAGACCAAGACCAGGAGGACTCCAAGACGGAGGTCATCGTGGAGCCCAAGACGGCGTCACCACCAGAGCTTTGTGCAGGCGAAGACTACTTTTGTCAGGATAGCTAGTACTAGCTGTCCCCCTTCAAATTAGCCCGCCATTGTTGGCTCCCTTCCCGCTCGATATTTGGGAAGACGACCAAGGCCTCTATAAATAGGACTAGCCACCATAGTAGGAAGGGGGATCGAAATCCGAGAGAGAGAGAAGGGTGACTGAACTCCCCCTAGCAGTTCGTCCCCCATCCAAGAACAGAGCCTCGCAAGGCTGTTCTTCCTTGTATTGTTCATCATCATCAGCCCAAGAGGCAATCCACCACACCACACACTGGAGTAGGGTATTACACCACAATGGTGGCCCGAACCAGTATATACCCTGTGCCTCTTGTGTCGTTCTTCCCATAGCTTAGATCTTAGCGAGGCGGAGGGGTGCAGGAAGGTAGGAGGCGAACTCTCCGCGCGCACCCCAATGTTCGAACCTCAAGGGTCTGCCGGAACCCGAAATCCAACACAAGTGAAAGTGCATACTCTAAAATGCGCAAGATAAGCGTGAGTGCTATGGATGGCGTTCTCGTAGGGAGATGGGTGCGGATCCATAGTGGTGTATTGATATGGTGAATATGTGGACTCGTGTGCGCCACCTCTAAGAGTTGCTTGCAGTTGTAGTATAGGTTAGCCACTGAGTCAAAGTTGGCTTGCTGCAGTTAAACTCCACCACCCCCCTTTGTTGATAATGATGCATATGTAGTTGGTTCTGATGTAAGTCTTGCTGGGTACATTTGTACTCATGTTTTCTTAATTTATGTTTTTCCAGAGAGACTTCAGTCTCGCTAGTAGTTCCACGTGGACTTCGACATTTAGCTTGTTACCTTAGCTACGATCTTGTGCCCTCGGCGGGATCTGGTAGATAGTCAGGCTTCTCAGCCTTTTTCATTTGTAGATGTCCATACTCAGACATGTTAAGCTTCCGCATGTGTTTTGACTTGTATGCTTTGAATGTTGGGTCATGAGACACATGTTTGTAATATCTCGCTCCTCGGAGCGTATTGAATAAATACTTTGAGTCGTAGAGTTTTGTTGTGATGACATGTTGTATTTACACATATCGAGCATATTGTGTGTATGATTGAAATGCTTGGTATGTGTGGGATCCGGCAATCTAGTTGTTTATCCTTGGTAGCCTCTCTTATGGGGAAATGTAGTCTTGTGCTTCCATGAGCCATAGTAGTCCGCTACAGCCCGGTTCACCGGACTCCTGCTAGCCCAGGACTACTGCTCCGGAACACTTGACTGGCCGGCATGTGATTCACTTCGTTCATGTGTATGTCCCTTCGGGGAAATGTCACGTGGGGATATCCGGAGTCCGGCCTAGCCTGCTATAGCCCGGTTCACCGGAGTCCTGTTAGCCTAGTGCTATAGCCCGGATTCGCATGCTGCTGACTGACATGCTCGATGTTGATTCATGTATACCTGTCCCCGTAAGTTAGTGCCACATTGGGTTCACAACTAGTCATGTCGGGCCGGGTTCTCTGTCATGTGGATGCTAGCGACACTATCATATTCGTGAGCCAGAAGGCACAAATGCTCCGGGCAATGGTAAGGCGACACCCGTGGGAATACCGTGTGTGAGGCCTCAAAGCGATATGAGCTCAAAGCGATATGAGGTGTTACCGGCTAGATTGATGTGACTTGGAATCGGGATCCTGACAGCTTTGGTACCAGAGCCTGACTGCCTGTAGGATTACCTAACCAAACTGATCAAAGTCGTGTCTAGAAATGCTTTAGTTATGTAAGGGAATGGATTTCGGAAGGGAACGTCAGGCTCTTTTTTCTCCTTATACCTTATGCCCTTCTGATTTGAGTCAACCTCTTCCTTTCTACGGGGATTAAGAACTAGGCTTCTCATCATCTATCAAGATCACGTGTTACTAATCCTTAGAATCTTAGGATTGTTGGTTCCAGGCCTCAATTCAGTTTCTACTACTTTAGTATGTTGTCAGCTGAACCAGAACCTTGTTATGGTGATGTTAAGTGGTTACGCCACTATTTTTGCAGGATGTCTCAAATCTTTTTGAGCATTTACAGCCGTTATGATGTCTGAGTCATCCCGGGTTTCTAATAGGCTGATGCATTTGCAAATTCCTTCCTACCGTTCCGAAGTTCCTTTGTGCCAGATCAACCAAACTAATGAGTGTGTTGAGGTACTCTACTACCTCGGCATTTATGTTGGTGCTATTATTATGACCCTAGGTGTCTTAGGGAGTCACCTAGTAATCTAGCAATGCTTTGTATCCCCGGTGTGATGATTCTGGCCAACATTCTCAAAAGCATCCCGTGATGCCACTTAGTTAGTAGGCATTCTATTCCTGGGTTTTTGAACCCGAGATTCACACTACTTACCTCGTGTTGAAAGTGTTTCCTAGTTCCTTTAGGATATTAGTGACCTTTGTGGTAGTCCTCGAGGTCCGTGGTACATCGTTCTTCCAATACCATGAACCAATATGGCAGGAGTTCTCTTGAACCAAAAGATCACAAGAGGAGTGCTTTAGATGAGTTTTTCATTCTATATTGTGGCTCTGCCAGTTCAACCTTTCTGCATGGGTTATCCATAAGAAATAACATACTAATCCATGCATCCATAACTCAGAAAATCATATGTTCTTTGAGTTGTCCCTCATTAGTTGTTTTCTGACCTCCTTCTATCAATTTGTAGTCAGGAGTAGTCGTGCACTCGTGTTATCGATGCCTATTACTCTTGTGGTACGTCAAGACATTCTATTCCAGAATGACTAGGAGAAACAAACTCCAGTACCTCATCCATATCCAGGATTGGGTCAAAGCAGTTGTAATCCGCAAATCAAATGCAAATCCAGCTTTTGATTCTGTTCTACCTTGGAGTATTACCATCTTTATATCAAGAATGTCATGGAAATTACACACCATCCTATGAACTCTTGATACGGTGATACTTCTTGCCATCATTATTCATTCCTCGGTCCCCATGTTATTGTAATCAGAACGCCGACAAGTGAACCGTGATGCGTGAAATCTACACTCCTAGCAACTTCGTTGCTTGGTAGTTAAATGGAAAATAACCTCATTCTTAGCGTGTTGATTTTTGAATCATCACCCTAAGGTTGATCGTGCTACCTAACCTTATTTCCAGTGCACTTTTCCATCAATGAGTTAGGATAGTGCCAATCCTTGCTTATTTGATCATATCGTCTTGCCTGAGAAGCAAGATTATTCTCGAGCTTAGTGACATATCGGTGGTTCGTGATTTTCCGAAGATCTTCTCGAAAGTATTAGCTGGTTGTCACCTGACCTCTATGTTGACTTCGTGATCAAGTTGGTTTTCTTATAAATCACCCCTTCTCCAAGAATTTGTGTTGGATATCCCTGAGCTAGTTGGTTGAGCTAGACAACAACTTGGAGAATTGGAAGGTAAAAGCTTTGCTTAACTCAGTTCATCTCTAAGGGATGTCTATTTGTGTGTGTGTGTGTGTGTGTGTGTGTGTGTGTTGAAGAAGGATGATGTCTTCATCGATTGGTCCTCGTGATCAGTTATTGGATCTATTATCTTGTCCAATCTTTGATTCGAGTATGGGCTATCCTCAAATCAAATCAGAACCAACGATATTCATAATGTGGTCTTACTCGTGGTTTTTTCCTCGAGCATACACCATTATATCTTTTGGGTCTGACCAATGCTATCACCTTGTTCATGTAGTTGTGGAATTCCATCTCCATTGGAATTTTCATAAATTGTTGTTGAGCCCATCGGCAACATTCTTATCTTCTCCATGACTCGTGTTGAACATTAAAGCTGGCATTGGGAACTTTGTAAGCATTGCCTTCATGTTCCGCTCATGAGGTATACGTTTGTATGAAAGGAGTGACTTCCTCTAATTCACGTGCATTTGATGTAAGTTGCCGCCGTGAATTCGAGAAAGCTTGTTTTTGCTTCCTCTGGAATCATCCCAAGTTAGTCACGCATATGTGCGAGGTACTCTATGGTTTGATAGGTTGGCCGCCTCCATTCTATATGTGTTTCCTAGCACACCAAGCCACTGATTGTCTTGTTCAAGGATAAGAAGTTCATCGATAAGTGCACAAGGACCTCGATATCCTTGATGATGGTTCCTTACCAGAAATCGGTAGTGTTTGTTTTAAGACTACTCTGTGGTCACGCTTGTCTTGGACAACATGTTCCCATGTTATAGCAGAACCAGCTCATGTTTTGGAGCTTGCTATCATAGTTCATCTCCCGAGAATATCACAATGCCATCTCGTCGAATTGTGTTGCAAACTTTCATTTTTCTTTCTAGACTCGATGAGTCTAGAATATCCTGACACCAACCAGATCTGAATCTCAGGCAGATATGATGGTTGGAACGTTTCCCAAGAACTATAACATTGGTCTCTCTGTAACCCAGTAAAGTGGATGTCATGGCCAACACACCCAGCCAGAAGAACCATTATTGTAGTAATCTTGTTTGAGGAAGTTGGCCACCTCCCCATAAGGATCTCATAGGGTTTAGTCTAGTAGTTGTTCCTTATGGATTTTTGTGCTCCCGAAGTCCGACCTTTACTTGATGTTCAAGATACTAAACCATATCTATGAATGGATTACGCTAACACGTCAAGGAGAACATTACAAGCGGAGTGCTAAATGTCTCTCGGTCGATCATCTAGATTTTGACTCCTTGGCCTCGCTAAGGTGAAATCTGAGAAAGTGTTGTCCTCTTTTGTATCTGCATCCCCCATCATGATTCATCAGGGTAGTATGATGTGTTGCCACGATCCGCAATACGGATGTTGGTAAAACCTTGATGAATATGGAAATGCTTAAGTTCTTGAGAGCACGCGCAATAACTAGGATTTATCGTCGGCATTAATTGGGATCCCCTCTCAGTTTCCTCGGTTATGCTATAACCTTGCCAATAGTGGAATCTCTCTCTATTGTTGGGTTTCTCCCCAGTTACTAGAATCATTCCCAACATTTGCATTTTGCTCCCAGCTTGCACCACCATTGTGCCAAATTCCATGGGCTGCTCTTCTCAACAGTTGTTGTCCAAGATCATCTTCGAAAGTGGGCTTACCATGGGTCCAACAAGGTAGTCCACATCATCCATCCTAGTTTGAGTATGCCATTCTTCCGAACTCCCTCAAATGATCGATTGTGATTTTCCTTAGGCTGGTATAAAGAGTTTCAATGATCTAGATATCAAAACTAATTCTTTTTGCCACTTAAGGGAATAATCCTACGAGTCACCTCCTCTAAGGTGCCCCGTTATGGGATCATGGTAATTGTTTCCTTGCCACTTTGAAACCCTCGTCAAATTGATTCTTTCGTCCCTCCTGATGCATGTTTTGCCTCTCAGCTCCATAGATGTTTCTACGTCTCACTCCATGAGTTGATCTTGAGTTGCTCGATCTTTGAGAAGATCGATTTCTGTAGAGCTTCTTTCTATCGTCATCTTGCTGGACAAAGATCTTGAAGGCAAAGACATCAGGATCAATATGATGCATTGTATCAACAGCTACCAAAAGGGAAAATCGATCATGAGGATTGTGATGGTTTTGTGACCACCATTTTCCTTACCTCACGTCTTGAATCTCGGGACGAGATTCTTGTTTAGTGGGGGTGAGTTGTCACATCCCTAGCTAGTCGCTGCTTGTCCTTGCATCAATCATCTTGCATCATGTTTAAATTTATGAAAGTTGAGTTGGGGAAAGTGGGAAGCCTCAGAAATCATTTCTAAAAAGATCAACATTAAAAATTGCTTCAAATAAACCCAAGAAAATGTTCCTGTTCATTTCTGAAAAATATTGGCAAGAGGTAAAATTCAAACCAATATTTTTGGAATCTTAGAAATACTTATTTTGGGACTTTGAATTAAATCGGTAAATATTTGGTTTGGAATTATATTTACTATATATTAACTATAAGTCCAGAAATTCTGAAACTCCATGTGTTACTTTGGTTTTGTCCATTTGATCCACATGCAAATCTTCAAAAGCTTATAAATTGATTTGGTATTTAAATCAAATCAAAACAAACAACAGAAAATTAGAAAACAGAAACAAATTAGCAGAGAGAAAAGAGAGAGAACCCACTTGGGCCTTACCTGTAGCCGGCCCAGCTAGCTGCCAAGCCCACCAGGGGCAGGGGCGTCTTCCTCCCCGCGCCAGTAGGACACTGCGCGCGTGGTCGCCGCACGCCGACATGCTCCGAGCCACCTCCTGCTTCCGCCGACGCCGTTGGCTGGCTGGAGACGCCACGCAACCCCCCCCCCCCCCCGACCCCTCTGGTCTATCCACTCCTGCTCTCCCCTCTTCTGCTCTCTCCCCGCAGCGCACCCGAGTGCGCTCGTCGCCGCCGGTCGCTGCTGCCACGGCCACCGTCATCGCCTCGCATCACCATCGTGTCCCAGAGCTCCGCCATTGTCGCCTACGCCTCCCCGATGACTCACATGCCATCGGACGCCCCCAAACGACCTCGCCGAGCTCGACTTCAACCTCCCGATGCCGGAGATCCCCTTGCCGCCCTGCTTCACTCTGGTTCCTCCCCAGGGCCCCCGTCTGTGTTGCCGTGACCGCTGTGAGCCACTGACCCTTCTCCCCCTCTCCGTTCTCGCTCTCATGCACCGTACACGCCGCCTCGAGCTTGCCCGCATGCACCGCCGCCTGTGCTCGCCGCCGACGTGTCTCCGACCATCTAATGGTTCGGCCGTCGTGCCCACCTTCCTCCCCGCACCGCGTAGAGCATGTAGGTGCCACGCACAATCCACCACAGCCGTCACAGCGATGACCCCGAGCTCACCCGAGCTCCGGCAGCCGCCCAGGTCATTGCCGGCGACTACTCCGGCCACCCAGGCCCAAAGACCACCACTACTAGATGCGGACATGCGTACCATCACATAGATGCCCTCCGCCGGCCGTTTGGTCACCGGAGACGCAAACCCGAGGCTCGCCGCCGCGACTGGCCACGCCGGCATCAAGTCGCCGGTGGGGTTGACCCACTTTGACCATGTCTGGCCCACCTGTGTCGATGACATGTGGGGCCGGCCTATGACTAGAATTAGTTTAGGTTTTAATTAGTCCTAATTACCACTGTTAGAGGTTAATCACCTCGCTAACTAACTCTGTTTCACTGACATGTGGGCCCATGCCCTAATTAAGTTAGGTTAGTATTTAACTTAGCACTAACTAACAGAGTTAGTTTGTTGTGTCACTGACATGTGGGTCCCATAGGTCAGGGTTGACCTGGCCAACCCAGTTGACCTGCTGACGTCACACCTATGTCATGCTGACGCAGTAAGTGATTTTCTGGATTTTTAGATAATTCAGAAAACTCCAGAAAATAGTTTAAACTTCTAAAAATCATATAAAATCAACCGGTAGCTTAGAATGAAATAAGTTATATATGAAAAATTATCAGAAAAATTCAAGGAATCTGTTTGTGGCATTTGCATGCATGTTTTGCTGTATATGGCAATTTTCATAATTGGCATTTGATAAGCACATATGGAGTTTGAATTTGAACCCTTGGTTCAAACCAACTTCATTTAATCTAGTTTCTAGTTGCATATTGCCATGTCATGATCATGCATCATATTGTGGCATTGCATTGATTGTGTTTCCTCTCTGTTGCTGGTATTTGTCCCTCGTCAGTAGACGTTGTTCCGGCGATAAGTTCGATGACACCGATGAAGAGATATACTACCTTCAGAAGTGCCAGGCAAGCAAAAACCCCTTGTTCATTCCGATACAATCCCACTCTCTCGCTCCGGCTCTCTTTTACTGCATTAAGGACAACAATGATTCAACTGTAACATGTTGTGGTAGTTGAACCCCTTTCCTCTGCATGACCTGTCATTGCCACAGTAAATAGATGAAACCCACTAGCATGAGTAGGAGTTGTTTGAGCCCTGATGTGCCTACTCATTCATGCGTGTTTGTCATGCCTGCTATTGCTTAGAGTCATGTCAGGTCTGATTCATCGGGGATGAATTGGAAAGTTGTGAACATGTCCTACTGTGTGAGCTAAGTGTGTTGAACACGATTTGGTAAAGGTATCGATCAGATGCCATGTAGGAGTACATGGTGGGTTGTTTCATTGGAACCGTCCTTAAGCACCGAGATCTGTATGTGTGATTTAAGAACCAGCTACTACCATGCATTGGGCCCGAAACCAATGGACCCTCTCGGCTTCTTAACCACCCTAGTCCTCTGTCCAGGAGTTGCAATTATTTTCTGGTGTTTATAGGATATGTGTTGGCGGCCGTGCGTAGCGCTGACCCTAGGGGTGGGCTATGATGCGGTAGATACACTGTGGTCGGGTATGCCAGGCGCCCGTTTGGTGTCTCGGAACCCTGTACACATCGTTCGGGGCCGTATGTGGAAACCTCGGCCGGACTCCCTACGGATGGAACCTGGATAGGCGATAAACCTGGACTGGAGACTTGAGTGTTTAGGTAGCTCGTGGTTGACACCCTCGTTGGGCTTCCGCTTGAAGGTTGCCGAGTACATGTGATGTAAACGGCGGTAAGTGGTGAGAGCGTGTATGAAGAAGTACACCCCTGCAGGGTTAACATCGTCTATTCGAATAGCCGCGTCTGCGGTAAAGGACTACTTGGTTGCCTATACAGTTCATAGACAAGTGAAAGTGGATACTATAAAATGTGCAAGATAAGCGTGAGTGCTATGGATGGCGTTCACATAGGGAGACGGGTGCGGATCCATAGTGGTCTATTGATATGCTGAATTTGTGGACTCGTGTGTGCCACCTCAAAGAGTTGCTTGCAGTTGTAGTATAGGATAGCCACTGAGTCAAAGATGGCTTGCTGCAGTTAAACTCCACCACCCCCCTTTGTTGATAATGACGCATATGTAGTTAGTTCTGATGTATGTCTTGCTGGGTACATTTGTACTCACGTTTGCTAAATTTATGTTTTTGCAGAGGGACTTCAGTCTCGCTAGTAGTTCCACGTGGACTTCGATGTTTAGCTTGTTACGTCAGCTACGATCTTGTGCCCTCGGCAGGATCTGATAGATAGTCACGCTTCTCAGCCTTTTTCATTTGTAGATGTCTGTACTCAGACATGTTAAGCTTCCGCATGTGTTTTGACTTGTATGCTCTGAATGTTGGGTCATGAGACCCATGTTTGTAATATCTCGCTCCTTGTAGCCTATTGAATAAATACTTTAAGTCGTAGAGTTTTGTTGTGATGCCATGTTGTATTTACACATATCGAACATATTGTGTGTATGATTGAAATGCTTGGTATGTGTAGGATCCGGCAACCTAGTTGTTTATCCTTGGTAGCCTCTCTTATGGGGAAATGTAGTGTTGTGCTTCCATGAGCCATAGTAGTCCGCTACAGCCCGGTTCACCGGAGTCCTACTAGCCCAGCACTACTGCTCCGGAACACTTGACTGGCCGGCATGTGATTCACTTTGTTCCTGTGTCTATCCCTTCGGAGAAATGTCATGCAATGACATCCGGAGTCGTGCCTAGCCTGCTATAGCCCGGTTCACCGGAGTCCTGTTAGCCCAGTGCTACAGCCGAGATTCGCACGCTGCTGACCGACATGCTCGATGTTGATTCATGTATGCATGTCCCCGTAAGTTAGTGCCACTTTGGGTTCATGACTATTCATGTCGACCCGGGTTCTTTGTCATGTGGATTCTAGCGACACTATCATATACATGAGCCAAAAGGCGCAAACTGTCCGGGCAATGGTAAGGCGACACCCGTGGGAATACCGTACGTGAGGCCGCAAATCGATATGAGGTGTTACCGGCTAGATCGATGTGACTTGGAATCGGGGTCCTGACAAAGATATTGTTACAAATAAAAGAAAGATACCGGAGGCTGAAATTTCCACCATGCTTGCTACTTACACTTTTAAAGGTGGAATACCAAAGAAACTTGGAGATCCAGGTGTACCAACTATACCATGCTCCATTAAAAGAAACTATGTTAAAACTTCTTTATGTGATCTTGGAGCCGGTGTTAGTGTCATGCCTCTCTCTTTATATCATAGTCTTGATTTAAATAAGTCGACACCTACTGAAATATCTTTGCAAATGGCTGATAAATCAACTGCTATACATGTCGGTATTTATGAGGATGTGCCTGTTGTGGTTGCAAACGTTACTATTTTAACGGACTTTGTTTTGCTTGATATTCCCGAGGATGATAGTATGTCCATTATCCTTGGTAGACCCTTTTTGAATACTGTAGGGCTGTTATTGATTGCAACAAAGGCAATGTCTCTTTTTATGTTAATGGTAATGAGCATACGGTACATTTTCTGAGGAAACAACCTCAAGTCCACAGTATCGATTCTATTGGAAATTTTTCAACAATCACTATTGGAGGTTTCGATTTTCCTCTTCCTACTGTCAAGAAGAAATATGATATTCTTACTGTTGGGGATGTGCATATCCCCGTTGAGGTAACCTAGTGTTATTTGAAATTTCTCCGGTTTCATGTTATTCGAAATGAGTTTGTTAACAAGACCTCATCAACCTTGTTAGTGGATTCCTTTTGATGAGCATGAGATGGATGAAGTTAGAAAGCACAACCTTCTGTACCCTCCTTTTACTTTTTGTTATTTATACTAAATAAAGCAAAAATGGTATTTTATGTCTGTTTTTTGAATTATCCTTGCAATAAAAAATACCCTGAAAATAAAAGTTCTCCAAATGGAGAGCTTCGAGGAAGTTAAGTGTCGGCAATACCTCTACTTAACTGATTCATTTGTGAGAAGGTTTAAATTTACATCCTCGCGCAATTCTCACACTGTCCTATTTGATCTTTATGACAAATCTTATACAATGGACTTAGAAGATTTTAATACTGCTTGTAAACTCCCGCAGTGGAGCCTCGCAAATCTAAATATAAAGAGTTTCTTGCTAGTATAACTGTGGGGGAATCTAGGGAAATCACGCAGGGTACCATAGGGAGCATTCATTTTCCTGCCATACATTATTTTGCTCTCTTCATGGGTAGATGCATTAATGGTAAGGATGAGGCATGTCACATGTGTGTTCCCAATCTTAGTGTTCTTAAGAGTGTTGTATTAGGAGATAAACAATACAACTTGGGGGCCATTGTTGCACGTAGGTTGCATAACAATAGTATTAATGTCAGGACCCCGATTCCAAGTCACATCGATCTAGCTGGCAACACCTCATATCACTTTGCGGCCTCACGCACGGTATTCCCACGGGTGTCGCCTTACCATGCCCCGGGACCGTTTGCGCCTTTTGGCTCACGTATATGATAGTGTCGCTAGCATCCATATGACAGAGAACTCGGGCCGACATGGCTAGTCGTGAACCCAAGGCAGCACTAACCCATGGGGACAGGCATACATGAATCAACTTCGAGCATGTCGGTTAGCAGCGTGTGAATCCGGGCTGTAGCACTGGGCTAACAGGACTCCAGTAACCCGGGCTGTAGCAGGCTAGGCAGGACTCCGGATGTCACCGCGTGACATTTCCCCAAAGGGCAGACACAGGAACGAAGTGAAACACATGCCGGCCAGTCAAGTGTCCTGAGCAGTAGTGCTGGGCTAGCAGGACTCCGGTGAACTGGGCTGTAGCAGACTACTATGGCTCATGGAAGCACAAGACTACATTTCCCCATAAGATAGGCTACCAAGGATAAACCACTAGGTTGTCAGATCCCACAAATACCAAGCATTTCAATCATACACACAATATGCTCGATATGTGCAAATACAACATGGCATCACAACATAACTCTACGACTCAAAGTATTTATTCATTAGGCTCCGAGGAGCGAGATATTACAAACTTGGGTCTCATGACCCAACATACAGAGCATACAAGCAACAAGCACATGCGGAAGCTTAACTTGTCTGAGTACAGACAACTACAAATGAAGAAGGCTCAGAAGCCTGACTATCTACAAGACCTGGCCGAGGGCACAAGATCGTAGCTGAGGTATCAAGCTAAACATCGAAGTCCACGGGGAACTACTAGCGAGATTGAAGCCTCTCTGCAAAAACATAAATTAAGCAAACGTGAGTACAATTGTACTCAGCAAGACTTACATCAGAACTAACTACATATGCATCAGTATCAACAAAGGGGGTGGTGGCGTTTAACTGCAGCAAGCCAGCTTTGACTCGGTGGCTAACCTGAACTACGACTGCAAGCAACTCTTTTGTGGTGGCACACACGAGTGCACATATTCACCACTCAATACACCACTATGGATCCGCTCCCGTCTCCCTACGAGAAGGCCATCCATAGCACTCACGCTTATCTTGCGAGTTTTAGGGTATCCACTTTCACTTGTCTATGAACTATGCAAGGGGTCCAAGTTTCCATGTCCGAGGAATCCGGCTATTCGAATAGATTATGATAACCCTGCAGGGGTGTACTTATTCACACACGCTCTCGCCACTTATCGCCCTGTACACGTCATGTACCTCGGCAACCTTCAAGCGGAAGCTAGGTGAGAGAGTCGGCCACGACCTGACTAACCAACAAGTCTCTAGTCCAGGTTTATCGCCTATTTGGGTTCCATCCGCAAGGAGATCCGGCCGGGGTCTCGCTCACGGCCCCAAACGATGTGAGCAGGGTTCCCAAGCCCACCATCCGGGTGCCACTTGGTACACCATGCCACGATGCCTAGTCTGTCCCAAGCCCACCTGTACCGGGTGCGACTTGGTAGACTACTAACACTACCTACAAACATTAGAAACTAGTTGCAACTCCTGGACAGAGATCGAGTTGATTAATAAGTCGAGAGAGCTTGGAGCGCCCGGAGCCCAGTGTGTGGTAGTAACTGCTCATGGATCACAAACACAGAACTCAGTTCCTAGGGACAGCTATAATGAGACAACCCACCATGTACTCCTACATGGCCTCTCACCGCTACCTTGACCAAATCGTGTTCACACACTTAGCTCACACACAGTTGGACATGTTCAACACCATTCCAATTCATCCCCGATGAATCAAACCTGACTCAACTCTAAGCAGTAGCAGGCATGATAAACAAGCATGAATGAGTAGGCGCATCAGGGCTCAAACAACTCCTACTCATGCTAGTGGGTTTCATCTATTTACTGTGGCAATGACAGGTCATGCAGAGGAAAGGGGTTCAGCTACCGCAGCATGTAACAGTTGAATCAGTGTTGCCCTAATGCAATGAAAGAGAGCAGGAGCGAGAGAGTGGGATTGTATCAGAATGAACAAGGGGGTTTTGCTTGCCTGGCACTTCTGAAGATAACACTGAGTCTTCATCAGTGTCAACGATCACAGCGTCGAAGCAGCGTCTATCGAAAGGGGACAGTTACCGGCAAACAAGGAAGAGCACAATCAATGCAATGCACAATATGATGCATTATCATGACATGACAATATGTTGTGATTTGAGCTAATGCAACTAGTATCAGAAAGGTTTGGGTTGATTTGAACTCAAGGTTCAAATTCAAATTCAAACTATGAATTCAAATAGTGCATTATCATGTTTTGGACTAAACAGTGAGGTTAAGTTGCTCAAACATGCATGAAAATTGTATAGATGGATAGATTGGATTTTTCTGATCATTTTTCAGATATAATTTATTTCATTTGGAGTTACGGTTGATTTTCTATGATTTTTAGAAGTTTTGGGCATTTTCTAGAATTTTCTGAATTATTATAATTTAAACTAAATCCAGAAAATGTATTACTGCGTCAGCATGACGTCAAGGTGATGTCAGCAGGTCAAAGGCGTCGACCAGGTCAAACCTGACCAGTGGGACCCACTGGTCAGTGACCCAGTCAACTAACTAAGTTAGTTAGCCCTAACTAACAAGCCTGGGCCCACTGGTCAGCGACTGTAGTAACTAACCTAACTAGCTAATTAGCGCTAAGTAGAGTAATTAGGGCCCGTAAGTTAGTGAGAGAGAGGGGAAGGTCAAACCGGGCAGTGGGGTCAACCCATGCCGGTCAACGGGTCAGGGGTCGCCGGCGTTTAGCCGCCGGCGACGACAGAGACGGTGGGGCGGCTCGGAAATGCTCTACAGGGCACCATTCGATCCGTGGGTTGTACCTACGGGTTCCTGGGAGTGAGGCGCATCCATTGGGGGTGGTGGTAGGAGCTGGGGTGACCGGAAAAGTGGCCGGCGATGAGGTTCAGCGGCGGCAGCAGCTCGGGCATCCTCGGGATAGCGCTACAGAGCACGGGAGGGGGCGCTGTGGTTGTCTGCGGGCTCATGGGATCGTGCTGAGCACGATGGTGTGCTCAGACACGAGCTGCGGTGGCTGTGGCCACGGTGGCGACATCGCTGGCGGCGTGGAGTTCTCGGCTAAGATGGGGCTATGGCCTAGAGGTCAAAACGACCAGGGGAAAAGGGGGAAACGACTCGGGGGCTCACTGTGGTGACGTAGGGATGGTCAGCGTGCTCGAGGAAGCGTCGGAGGCGGCAAATCGACCGGCGAAGTTCGGCGAGCAGAAGCGGTGGTGACGAGCTCGAAGACGACGGCATGGTGATCCTTGGCTTGCGTGGCTTGGCGAGGAGGAAGAGGGGCACCAGGCGGAGCTCGGGGGCGCATCGGAGAGGCTCAAAGATGGCTGTGGTTGTGGGGGAGCTCGTCGGCGGCGACGGCTGCGTTCGGTCGCACGCATGAGAGAGAGATGGAGAAGGGGACGAGGGCGAGGGAGAGTGCGAGAGCGTCAAGGGGGTCCAGGGGGTAGCGTGGCGTCGCAGAGGGAGTCCAGGGCGACGAGGGGGCAGCCAGGCAGGCAGCTGCCGGCGTGGCACGCCGCGGCGCTGTGGGTGTCTTCTCCTCTGCCTTCTGGCAGGAGGAAGAAGACGCCCCTGCCCACGGTGGGCCGGCCAGGTGGCTGGGCTGCCAGGTGGGCTTTGGTGGGTGCCAGGTAAGAGGCCCAGGTGTTGTTCTCTCTCTCTGCTAATTTTGCTTTTCTATTTTTTTATTCTGTTTTGGTTTAGTAAAATACTAAACCATTTAATAAAATCCTGGAAATAATTAGGGGTGATGTCTGAGTTATTCTAATGACCCATAAAGACTTCCAGCATTTTTGGAGCACTTAAAAAAATATAGCATTTAATTAGCTCCAAAACAAATATGTTTGAATTAATTCAAAGCCCAAAGATGTCCTGCAAAAATGTAAACCAGTTTTTGGTAGATGCTTTGTAACGCCCCGAGACCGATGTGCCAGGTGTCCTGCGCTTATTCGCTATTGTTGCCTCGTCTTTTGCTTGCGTGTCATGCATTTCATATCTTTGCATCATGTGCATTGCATCATGTCATAAGTCTTTTGGCATCTCAACTAAATAAATGGTATGAATCTTTGATCCATTTAAATCAAGGGATATTCACTATGGTGATTACTCTTTAAAACATATTCTCCCAATATTTTACGGAGCTATATAAATTATTTTCCAATAATTTGGAATCACCCATAACACACTTGCAAATAATCACATGTCTTTTATTTTTCGAGTTTGCTCCGCAAACTTCGCCCATAAATTCTTTTATCTTTTTCCGGAGCTCCACCAAAAGTCCGAATATTTTTGGACTCTTCATTACCTTGAACTTATTAAAACCATTTGAATTAAATTCAAATGGATTTGAATTTATATCTCTCAATCATGGCCTTTTCTATTTTCCCGGAACAAGCACATTTTTGTGAGTCCGGGAAAATTATCTGCGTGTCCTACTTCTCCCCCTAACCCCTCTTTCTTTTCTTTCTTAATCTCTGTTTTTTTATTTTAGCAGTGAGAGAGAGCCCAGCCCAGCTACAACCTATGCTAGGCCGGCCCTTTAGGCCCACCTAACCCTTGTCTGCAGCCCACTAGTGCCGCAACCCTAGACCCAGGGACCCCGACTCTCTTCTCCATCAATCTTTTCCCCTTGCGCCGCCATCTTCCCCCTGGAGTTAGCCCGATCCCATCTCCCTCACCCCTCTCGCTCCCACCAGCGTCGCCAGGGGCCAAGACCCATCTCCCTCGCGCAGCAAACCCCCGATCCCATCGCTCCCTCACCCCTCGCCCACTTTCCCTGATCCACCGCACGCCGCCTCCCTTCGTTTCTCCCCCGCCGGCAACCAAAGCCATCGGAGCGCCGCCAGCCTCGTCCCTCTCCCCTTCGTTCTCCTGCGCCGTCATACGCAGAGAAGTAGGGCCCTCGCGCCGCGCGCCTCGTGCCCCTGCTCCCAGACACCCTCTCCAGTCGCCTTCCACCGCGCCCTACTGCTGCTGCATCCATACGCCGCCGCCATCAAGCTCTGCCCTGGAGGTCAACTCCGGTGCCCCCTGCCCCGCGATGTTCCACCACCTCCATCGCGCCGGTTGACCTTGGCCCGCCATGGATGGCCGGCTCTGCCGGGCCAGGACTCCCTCGCTGTCGCTCCTGCTACCCTCCTCTGCTCTGCAGGGACGGCCCTTGCATCCGTGCCTTCGCCTTCGTCGAGCTCGCCCCGCCGCCTCCGTTCTACTCTGGCCAGATCGCAAGGCCGACCTCCGGTAGCTCGTCGTTGCCGGAGTTCTCCATCACCAGCAAGCAGCCGCGCCATGACACTCCTCGCGTGGCGTCTCCACCTTCCGGTCCATCCGCGAGCAAGCTTCCACTGTTGCCTCTTGTTCTTGGCCGCAGGGATCCGCCGACGACTCGTATACCTTGACGTGACGCCGGTGGACTTCCTTGATCCTTCGACCGCCAAGACCGCAAGGCCGCCACTAACCGGAGGAGTCCAACAACCACTGAACAGGGAACAACGCCAAGTTCCACGACGACCCAAGTACCGCGAGAACGTTTCTACCTCTACCGTCGTCGTGGATCCGACAAGTACCCCTACAACAAGTGTACCTCTACCTCGTCTTCGAAATCGCTAAGAACGTCAAGTACCCCTTCGAGATGACGAGATCGGCAAGTTTGAATGACCCCAAGTACCTCTTCGAAACGACCGAGTACCATTACCATCGGACGCTTGAACGACTACTTCCTCTACTTTCCCACGACGACCCGTGAACAACTACTTCCCCTTCGACACGTGTACCCCTACCACCGAACTCGATCCGTTCCGATAATGCACGCTTCAAAGGTATAACCCTGAGACAACATCCGTGAACGAATGCTTGCGATGTTTGAGATGCTCATGTTTGCACCATGTCCAATTTGTCACCCGTTTCCTTGTCGCCAACTCGGGAGACGCCCAGAATCCGGGAGCGCCCCACCTTCTTTTGCATGCATCCGCACACTTCTCCTTTGCATCGGTATCTCAATCGAGTTACCGGAACCGGAACGTTGCCGTGACACCATTTCCGTTGTCGTTGCTGTGGCACCCCTTTAGTTTTCGCCATGATGACCAATGCCTCATATCTTATCATGTCAACGTTTTCATAAATACAGCATAAAACTTGCACATGTCATTCACATCATGATAATAACATTTAAATGTTTAAAATTGTTGTTGCACCAAATTGATAATTGCATATGGGGATTTACCGGATTTGTTGTTTATTATATCTGGCCCCATTTAAATTGTTTAGATGGTATAGTTTTGTTATGTTTTCACCTCTTGACTTGCTTAACAACATTTAATATTGCTGAGTACATAAACAAGATCGAACTAAATAAGTCACGTGGTGTTTCGTCAATATGCAACGGAGTTGCATATTGAGCTCCACTTAATTTGTAGGGTTGTTTGTGCACTTTTCCATGCCATGACTCATTAAACCGGACATGCATCATACTTGTTGTGCATCATGCCATGTTTGTGGTGGTTGTTTACTATGTTGAGTGCTTCTTTTCTGGTGTTTGCTTCTTCGGGTTGCTTCCGGTAACGTCGTGCTTGTGAGGAACCGTTCGACTACGTTCCGTTTGTCTTCTTCATGGACTCATTCTTCTTCCTTGCGGGATTTCAGGCAAGATGATCATACCCTCGAAATCACTTCTATCTTTGCTTGCTTAGTTGCTCGCTCTTTTGCTATGCCTATGTTGCGATACCTACCACTTGCTTATCATGCCTCCCATATTGTTGAACCAAGCCTCTAACCCACCTTGTCCTAGCAAACCGTTGTTTGGCTATGTTACGGCTTTGCTCAGCCCCTCTTATAGCATCGTTAGTTGCAGGTGAAGATTGAAGTTTGTTCCTTGTTGGAACATGGAGATGTTGTTCCTTGTTGGAACATGTTTACTTGTTGGGATATCACAATATATCTTATTTAATTAATGCATCTATATACTTGGTAAAGGGTGGAAGGCTCGGCCTTATGCCTGGTGTTTTGTTCCACTCTTGCCGCCCTAGTTTCCGTCATATCGGTGTTATGTTCCCGGATTTTGCGTTCCTTACGCGGTTGGGCTATAATGGGAACCCCTTGACGGTTCGCCTTAAGTAAAGCTCTTCCAGCAATGCCCAACATTGGTTTTACCATTTGCCATCTAGCCTTTTCTTTCCCTTGGGTTCTGCAGACTCAAGGGTCATCATTATTTTACCACCCCCCCCCCCCCCCGGGCCAGTGCTCCTCTGAGTGTTGGTCCACCTGTCAGCTGCCGGTGGCCATCAGGGGCAACTCTGGGCTGGCCTACCCGTACCTAAGACAATCTGAGTGTGCCCTGAGAGAGAGAAATGTGCAGGTCCTATCGGGATTTGTCGGCATATTTGGGCGGTGATGCTGGTTTAGTTTTACCCTGTCAAAATGTCTTGTTGTACCGAGATACCGAGTCTGATCGGAATGTCTCGGGTGGAGGTCTATTCCTTCGTTGACCATGAGAGCTTGTGATGGGCTAAGTTGGGACACCCCTGCAGGGATTTGAACTTTTGAAAGCCCTGCTCGTGGTTATGGGAAGATGGGAATTTGTTAACGTCCGGTTGTAGAAAACCCGAAGTTGACCTTAATTAAAATGAATCAACTACGTGTGTAACCGTGATGGTCTCTTTCCGGTGGAGTCCGGGAAGTGAACACGGTGTTGGAGTTATGCTTGACGTAGGTTGTTCTAGGATCACTTCTTGATCATAGTTTCTCGACCGTGCTTTGCCTTCTCTTCTCGCTCTCATTTGCGTATGTTAGCCACCATATATACTAGTTGCTTGCTGCAGCTCCACCTCATACCTTTTACCTTACCCATAAGCTTAAATAGTCTTGATCGCGAGGGTGCGAGATTGCTGAGTCCCCGTGGCTCACAGATACTTTCAAAACCATCTTGCCGGTGCCGATGAGTCCGTGCAGAAGACGCAACCAAGCTCAGGAGGAGCTTGATGAAGATCTTGCTCTTTGTGTTGTTTCGTTCTAATTGATCAGTAGTGGAGCCCAGTTGGGGTCGATGGGGGTCCTTTGTCGCATTTGGGGTTCTTCTTTTATTTTGGCTCCGTAGTCGGGCCATGATTGTATATGGTTGATGTAATGCTTTATTCATGTAACTGTGTGAAGTGGCGATTGTAAGCCAACTATGTATCTTTTTCTCCTATTGTATTACATGGGTTGTGTGAAGATTACCTCACTTGCGACATTTCTTTCAATGCGGTTATGCCTCTAAGTCGTGCTTCGACACGTGGGAGATATAGCCGCATCGAGGGCGTTACATGCTTCCACCTCAATCCAAAAATGTTGAACATTTTTAGAGGGCATTTTGAGTGCAATGAAAAATATTTTATTTTGACCTTAGTTGAATTCATTTGGTGCTAGGGTTTAAGCATCCCCATTTCAAGATTAATTGAAAATGAAAATGATGCATGGATGCAATGCCACTAATTACAAAAGATTTCTAGGGCTGTGACAACTCACCCCCACTAAACAAGAATCTCGTCCCGAGATTCAAGACGTGAGGTAAGAAGACAGAGGGGGCACAAGACCAACGCAATCTTCACGATCCAGGTTGCACCTCTTAGGGTTGTTGATTCGTTGCATACGTTGACTCTGACATCCTTGCTTTTGAGATCTTCATCCACGCGATGACGAGAAGAAAAGAAACTCTCGAAGAATCGATATTCTTGAAGATCGAGCAACCGACGATCAACTCACAGAACGAGACATAGCAACATCTGTCGAGATGAGACACGATACACACATCGAGAATGATGGAAATGAGCATATGACAAGGTTTAAGTAAGTAGCGGAATTCCCACACCTAGAAGGGTGGTGAACAGTGTCAACGTAGCGAGGGGTTGGGTTGCCATGATACCATAGCGAGACATCATAAGGGAAGTGACTCGCAGAAATATTCCCTTAAGTGGCAAAAAGAATTACTTTTGATTCAGAGATCATTGAAACTCTTTATACCAGTCTAAGGCAAATCAGAACAATCGCTTAGAGGAGTACGAAGGGATGGCATACCCGGACTAGAATGGATGATGTGAACTACCTTGTTGAAGGCAACGCAATGGATGATTTTTGCTTATGATCGGAAATGGATGGAACCCATGGTAGTACCACTGTTGAAGATGATCCTGACCAGGAATTACCGGGAAGGTAGTCCAAGATAGAATGGCACAATGGCGGTGCAAGCTGGGAACAAAATGAAAATGTGGGAATGATTCTAGTAACTGGGGATAAACTCAACAGTAGAGAGTGATTCCACTGTTTGAATGGTTCTAGCATAATCGAGGGAACCGAGAGCACAACGACCCCTGAGGAATAACTTCTAGAATAAGTTGCACTAAATCCTCATGGAGAAGATGGGCAAATAGCTCAATCAAGATTCCACAATGATAGATCTTCCGGCTAGGTGTGTTGGCCAGAACATCAACCTTGTCGGGACCAACATCATAGATCCTAGAAAAGTTCCAACCATCATATTTGCCTGATATTCAGATCTGGTTGGTAACAGGATATTCCAGACCCATCGAGTCTAGAAGAAAATGAAAGTTTGCAACACAAATCGACGAGATGGCGTTGCGAGATTCTCGGGAAATGGACTATGGTAGTAAGCTCCAAAACATGAGCTGGTTCTGCTAACACATATGTGAACATGTTGTCTCAGACAAGCATGACCACATAGTAGTATTACAATAAAACACAATTGAGTTCAAGTGGGGAACCATCATTGAAGATAACGAAGTGTTGTGCATGTCCGTCTGGGCCCTTCGGGAATAGCAGTTGAACTTGTTATCCTTGAACAAATCAATCATTGGATTGGTGTGCTAGGGAATACATATGGAGTGGAGGTAATTAATCTACCAAACCATAGAATACATTCGCACATGCATAACTGACTTGGGATGGTACCAGAGGAAACAAAACCAATCTTTCTCGAATTCATGGCGGCAACTTGCACCTAATGCACGTGAACTTGGAGAAAGTCACTTCTTACACCAAACATGTATTTCATGAATGGGACATGAAGATAATGCTTACAATAGTTTCCAACACTATCTTGATATCCAACAAAATCATGGAGAATACAAGGATGTTGTCGATGGGCTCAACAACAATTCATCTAGGTTTCCATATAAATGGAATCCCACAATCATATGAACAAGGTGATGGCATTGGTCAGACCCGAAAAATATAATGGTGTATGCTCGAGGGACAACCGCAAGTAAGACCACATTACGAACATCGTTGGTTCCGATTTGATTTGACGACAACCCACACTCAAATCAAGGTTTGGACAAGGTAATAGATTCAACAGCTGATCATGGGGATCAGTCGATGAAGATATCATCTTTCTCCAACACACGCACACACAAGGATATCCCTTAGTGATGAACTAAGTTGGACAAGCTTTCATCTTCCAACTCTCCAAGTTGTTGTTTAGCTTAACCAACTAGCTCAGGGTATCCAACACAGATTCTTGGAGAATGGGTGGTTTGGAGGAAAACCAACATGATCATGAACTCAACATAGTGGTCAGGTGACAACCTGGTAATACTTCTGAGAGATATTCGGAAAATCACGAACCACCGATATGTTATTAAGCTCGAGAACAATCTTGCTTTTCAGGGAAAGAAGATATGATAAAAAAGAGTGAGGAATTGACACAATCCTGACTCATTGATCGAAGAGTGCACCAGAAATAAGGACTAGGTACCACGATCAATCTTAGGATGATGATTTAATAACCAACATGCTAAGAATGAGAATATTGTCCATTAACTACCAAGCAACGGAGTTGCTAGGAGTATTGGTTTCACACATCATGGCTCACTTGCCGGCATTCTGGTTATAAAAACATGAGAACCGGAGAATGAACAATGATGGCAAGAAGTATCACTATATCAAGAGTTCATAGGATGGTGTGCAATTTCCATGACAATCTAGATATAAAGATGGTAATACTCCAAGGTAGAACATAATCAAACGATGGATTGGCATTTGATTTGCGGATTACAACTGCTTTGACCCAATCCTAGATATGGATAAGGTGCTGGAGTTTGTTTCTCCTAGTCATTATGAATTGGATGGCTTGACGGACCACAAGAATAGTAGGCATCGATGAACACGAATGCACCACTAGTCCTGACTATAAATTGATAGACAAAGGTCAGAATACAACTAAAGAGAGACAACGCAAAGGAACATATGGTTTTATGAGTTGCGGATGCATAGATTTGGTATGTCAAACAAGTTCAACATCTTTCTTCCATGTAATCCATGCAGAAAGGTAGGACTGGCAGATTCACAATGCAAAATGGATAACTCATCAAGATCACTCTAGTTGTGATCTTTTGATTCAACAGAACTTCTGCCATAAGTAGTTCATGATATTTGGAAGAAGAATATACCATGAACCTCGAGGACTATCACAAAGGTTACTAATATCCTAAAGGAACAAGCAAAACTATCAACATGAAGTAAGTAGGGTGAATCTCGGGATCAGAAACCCAGGAGTAGAATACCTACTACTAAGTAGCATCATAGGATGCTCTCGAGAATGGTGGCCAGAATCATCACACTTGGAATATAAAGCATGGCTAGATTATGGGTGGTTCTCTAAGATGCCTAG
The DNA here is from genome assembly GCA_034509565.1 of Triticum monococcum. Lineage (NCBI taxonomy): Eukaryota > Viridiplantae > Streptophyta > Magnoliopsida > Poales > Poaceae > Triticum > Triticum monococcum. The sequence continues at coordinate 140,628,845 of CM067841.1, read as the reverse complement.
GGTCATAATAATGGCTCCAACGGACATGTCGAGGTAGTGGAGTACCTCAACAGACATCGGAAATGGGATGAAGAGATTTGCAAATGCATCAGACTGTTTAGAAACCTGGGACGACTCGGACAGCATAATGGCTGTAAATGCTCAAAACATTTGAGACATCCTGCAAAAATGGTGGCATAACCACTCAACATCACCATATCAAGGTTCTGAGGCCAGCTATGAACATATGGAAGTAGTAGGAACTGAACTCAGGCTTGAACTCAACAATCCTAGCCAACTACGATTTAGTAACGCGTCATCCTGAGAGATAGAAGAGAAGCCTAGTTCTTAACCCCGTAGAAAAGATAAGGTGACTCAGATCAGAAGGTCATGAGGATAAGGAGTAAAAAGAGGCTTACCTTCCCATCCACAATCAATTCCCTTATATAACTAAAGCATTTCTAGACACGTCTTCGACCATCTTGGCTTGGTAAACCTACAGGCAGTCAGGCTCTGATACCAAAGCTGTCAGGACCCTGATTCCAAGTCACATCGATCTAGCTGGCAACACCTCATATCACTTTGCGGCCTCACGCACGGTATTCGCATGGGTGTCGCCTTACCATGCCCCGGGACCGTTTGCGCCTTTTGGCTCACGTATATGATAGTGTCGCTAGCATCCATATGACAGAGAACCCGGGACGACATGGCTAGTCGTGAACCCAAGGCGGCACTAACCCATGGGGACAGGCATACATGAATCAACTTCGAGCATGTCGGTCAGCAGCGTGTGAATCCGGGCTATAGCACTGGGCTAACAGGACTCCGGTAACCCGGGCTGTAGCAGGCTAGGCAGGACTCCGGATGTCACCGCGTGACATTTGCCCGAAGGGACAGACACATGAACGAAGTGAAACACATGCCGGCCAGTCAAGTGTCCTGAGCAGTAGTGCTGGGCTAGTAGGACTCAAGTGAACCGGGCTGTAGCGGACTACTACGGCTCATGGAAGCACAAGACTACATTTCCCCATAAGAGAGGCTACCAAGGATAAACCACTAGGTTGTCGGTTCCCACACATACCAAGCATTTCAATCATACACGCAATATGCTCGATATGTGCAAATACAACATGGCATCACAACATAACTCTACGACTCAAAGTATTTATTCATTATGCTCCGAGGAGCGAGATATTACAAACATGGGTCTCATGACCCAACATACGGAGCATACAAGCAACAAGCACATGCGGAAGCTTAACTTGTCTGAGTACAGACAACTACAAATGAAGAAGGCTCAGAAGCCTGACTATCTACAAGACCCTGCCAAGGGCACAAGATCGTAGCTGAGGTATCAAGCTAAATGTCGAAGTCCACGCGGAACTACTAGCGAGACTAAAGCCTCTCTGCAAAAACATAAATTAAGCAAACGTGAGTACAATTGTACTCAGCAAGACTTACATCAGAACTAACTACATATGCATCGGTATCAACAAAGGGGGTGGTGGAGTTTAACTGCAGCAAGCCAGCTTTGACTCGGTGGCTAACCTGAACTACGACTGCAAGCAACTCTTTTGGGGTGGCGCACACGAGTGCACAAATTCACCACTCAATACACCACTATGGATCCGCTCCCGTCTCCCTACAAGAAGGCCATCCATAGCACTCACGCTTATCTTGCGAGTTTTAGGGTATCCACTTTCACTTGTCTATGAACTATGCAAGGGGTCCAAGTTTCCATATCCGAGGAATCCGGCTATTCGAATAGATTATGATAATCCTGCAGGGGTGTACTTCTTCACACACGCTCTCGCCACTTATTGCCCCGTACACGTCATGTACCTCGGCAACCTTCAAGCGGAAGCGGGGCGAGGGAGTCGGCCACGACCTGACTAACCAACAAGTCTATAGTCCAGGTTTATCGCCTATACGGGTTCCATCCGTAAGGAGATCCGGCCGGGGTGTCGCTCACGGCCCCAAATGATGTGAGCAGGGTTCCCAAGCCCACCATCCGGGTGCCACTTGGTACACCATGCCATGGTTCCTAGTCTGTCCCAAGCCCACTTGTACCGGGTGCCACTTGGTAGACTACTAACACTACCTACAAACACCAGAAACTAGTTGCAACTCCTAGACAGAGATCGAGTTGATTAATAAGTCGAGAGAGCTTGGAGCGCCCGGAGCCCAATGTGTGGTAGTAACTGTTCATGGATCACAAACACATAACTCAGTTCCTAGGGACGGCTACAATGAGACAACCCACCATGTACTCCTACATGCCCTCCCACCGCTACCTTTACCAAATCGTGTTCACACACTTAGCTCACACACAGTTGGACATGTTCAACACCATTCCAATTCATCCCCGATGAATCAGACCTGACTCAACTCTAAGCAGTAGCAGGCATGACAAACAAGCATGAATGAGTAGGCACATCAGGGCTCAAACAACTCCTACTCATGCTAGTGGGTTTCATCTATTTACGGTGGCAATGACAGGTCATGCAGAGGAAAGGAGTTCAGCTACCGCAGCATGTAACAGTTGAATCGGTGTTCCCCTAATGTAGTAAAAGAGAGCAGGAGCGAGAGAGTGGGATTGTATCAGAATGAACAAGGGGGGTTTTGCTTGCCTGGCAGTTCTGAAGATAACATTGAGTCTTCATCAGTGTCAACAATCACAGCGTCGGAGCAACGTCTACCGAAAGGGGACAGTTACCGGCAAACAAGGAAGAGCACAATCAATGCAATGCACAATATGATGCATGATAACGACATGACAATATGTTGTGATCTGAGCTAATGCAACTAGTAACAGAAAGGTTTGGGTTGATTTGAACTCAAGGTTCAAATTCAAATTCAAACTATGAATTCAAATAGTGCACTATCATGTTTTGGACTAAACAGTGAGGTTAAGTTGCTGAAACATGCATCAAATTCATATAGATGGATAGATTGGATTTTTCTGATCATTTTTCATATATAATTTATTTCATTTGGAGGTACGGTTGATTTTCTATGATTTTTAGAAGTTTTGGGCATTTTCTGGAATTTTCTGAATTATTATAATTTAAACTAAATTCAGAAAATGTATTACTGCATTAGCATGACGTCAAGGTGATGTCAGCAGGTCAAAGGCATCGACCAGGTCAAACCTGCCCAGTGGGACCCACTGGTCAGTGACCCAGTCAACTAACTAAGTTAGTTAGCCCTAACTAACTAGCCTGGGCCCACTGGTCCGCGACTGTAGTAACTAACCTAACTAGCTAATTAGCGCTAACTAGAGTAATTAGTCTGGCGGGGCCCGTAAGTCAGTGAGAGAGAGGGGGAGGTCAAACCGGGTAGTGGGGTCAACCCATGGCGGTCAACGGGTCAGGGGTCGCCGGCGTTTAGCCACCAGCGACGACAGAGACGGCGGGGCGGCTCGGAAATGCTCTACAGGGCACCATTCGATCCGTGGGTTGCACCTACAGGTTCCTGGGAGTGAGGCGCATCCATTGGGGGTGGTGGTAGGAGCTGTGGTGGCCGGAAAAGTGGCCGGCGACGAGGTTCAGCGGCAGCAGCAGCTCGGGCATCCTCGGGATAGCGCTACAGAGCACGAGAGGGGGTGCTGTGGTTGTCTGCGGGCTCATGGGATCGTGCTGAGCACGATGGTGTGCTCGGACACGAGCTGCGGTGGCTGTGGCCACGGCGGCGACATCGCCGGCGGCATGGAGTTCTCGGCCAAGATGGGGCTATGGCCTAGAGGTCAAAAACAACCAGGGGAAAAGGGGGAAACGACTCAGGGGCTCGCTGTGGTGACGTAGTGATGGCCAGCGTGCTCGGGGAAGCGTCGGAGGCGGCGAATCGACCGGTGAAGTCCGACGAGCAGAAGCGGTGGTGACGAGCTCGAAGACGACGGCATGGTGATCCTCGGCTTGCGTGGCTTGGCGAGGAGGAAGAGGGGCACCAGGCGGAGCTCGAGGGCCCATCGGAGAGGCTCAAAGAAGGTTGTGGCCGTGGGGGAGCTCGTCGGGGCGACGGCTGCGTTCGGTCGCGCGCGTGAGAGAGAGACGGAGAAGGGGACGAGGGTGAGGGAGAGTGCGAGAGCGTCAAGGGGGTCCAGGGGGTAGCGTGGCGTCGCAGAGGGAGTCAAGGGCGAAGAGGGGGCAGCCAGGCAGGCAGTTGCCGGCGTGGCACGCCGCGACGCCGTGGCTGTCTTCTCCTCTGCCTTCTGGCAGAAGGAAGAAGACACCCCTTGCCTCGGTGGCCGGCCAGGTGGCTGGGCTGCCAGGTGGGCTTTGGTGGGTGCCAGGTAAGAGGCCCAGGTGTTGTTCTCTCTCTCTCTCTCTGCTAATTCTGATTTTCTATTTTTTTATTCTGTTTTGGTTTAGTAAAATACTAAACCATTTAATAAAATCCTGGAAATAATTAGGGGTGCTATCTGAGTTATTCTAACATAAAGACTTCCAGCATTTTTGGAGCATTTAAAATATATATATATAGCATTTAATTAGCTCCAAAACAAATATGTTTGAATTAATTCAAAGCCCAAAGATGTCCTGCAAAAATGTAAACCATTTTTTGGTAGATGCTTCCACCTCAATCCAAAAATGTTGAACATTTTTAGAGGGCATTTTGAGTGCAATGAAAAAGATTTTATTTTGACCCTAGTTGAATTCATTTGGTGCTAGGGTTTAAGAATCCCCATTTCAAGATTAATTGAAAATGAAAATGATGCATGGATGCAATGCCACTAATTACGAAAGATTTCTAGGGCTGTGACAATTAATGGAGATTTCTTCGGTGGAATTTAAGCAACCCGTTTAGCTGATTTTCTTGGTATACCCATACGTGGGGATGATATTGAGTTGCCTCCTGCTTATCTAGATTATAATACTATGGTCTGTCATCAGTTTGTTGAGAGTAACGATCAGTTCGTCCAGTACTGACTAATCTTTGACAGACGGCGCACCTTCCACGTTGCTCACCCTGCTCCTGCTTTCTTTTACTTTCAGACAAAAGGGAGATATGTTATAACCAAGGTGGAGGCGAGCGAGTACGAGAGGAGGACGGAGGCAGCTCGCCTCCAAGCTGCAGCTCATGAGGCAATTGCCTCTGCCTCTCAGTACGACCCCAGCGACAACTTTGATCCTTGGGCATAGACCAACTTAGGCCAAAAGCCTAAGGTTGGGGAGTACGTAGTTCTTACTGACATTACATTCATGTTCACACACTCATGCCAGTTGTCGGTGCTCATACTTTTTCATTGTATCATCCATGCTAGTTTATTTTCTTTTTAAGCTTTCTTCTTGTGTGTTTAAAAAACCTTAAGAAAAAACAAAAAAATTAGTTGTAGCTTTTAGCTAGTTTACTTTTCATGCCTGTAGTAGTAGTTATTAAAAATAAAACCGAAAAAGATTTCTCATTCTTCTTCTGCTTGTCAGGAGCTTTCCCGTGTAAATAGTTTTGTTCCTTTCTTTTCTTTGGGGGTCGAGAGGAGAAGACCACGATGAAAATGTTGAGTGGCTCTCATATGCATTATTGTTGATCTAACAAAGAGCCCATATTACTTTGTCTTCACTCCTGAGTTGAATGATTGTAGATTCCAGCTTAGTCCAATGCATGTGCACTACTATTATTATCCACACTATTCGGTCGTGCAAGTGAAAGGCAATAATGACGATATATGATGAACTGATTGAGATGAGAAAAACTGGTATGAACTCGACCTCTCTTGTTTTTGTAAATATGATTAGTTCATCGTTCCTGATTCAGCCTATTATAAATGAAACATGTTTGCAATGACAATTAGATATTATAGTTTCTGATGGCATGCTTAATTTGCTAGGAGTTTATAATGGTTTACCTTGCGTGGCGACATGCTATTAAAATGGTTGTGATGTGGTATGATAGGGTGGTATCCTCCTTTGAATAATTTGAGTGGCTTGACTTGGCACATGTTCACACATGTAGTTGAAACAAAATCAACATAGCCTCCACGATATTTATGTTCATGGTGAATTATATCCTACTCATGCTTGCATTCAGTGTTGATTAATTTCAATGCATGTTCATGACTGTTGTCGCTCTCTAGTTGGTCGCTTCCCAGTCTCTTTCTAGCCTTCACTTGTACTAAGCCGGAATACTGCTGGTGTATCCAACTCCATAAACCCCAAAGTTGTTCCATATGAAGCAAGCATACCTTCCTATATGCGGTATCTACCTGCTGTTCCAAGCAAATTTGTATGTGCCAAACTCTAAACCTTCAAATAAAAATTCTGTTTTGTAAGCTCGAATAGCTCATGCATCAAGTAGGGTTGTTTGTATCTTCCATGCTAGGCGGGTTATTCTCAAGAGGAGTGGACTCCGCAACTCACTCATGATAAAATGGCTGGTCACCAGGAGGCCTAGTCCCATGCTCGAATCAAATCAAAAGAATTGCAAAAAAAACTTCCCCAAGATTGTTGTTAGTTGGAGGCGCCCGTTGTTTCGGGCAAGCCATGAATTGATGCTTGTTGGTGGTGGGGGAGTATAAACTTTACCATTCTGCTTGAGAACCGCCTATAATGTGTGTAGTATGGAAGATATCAAGATCTCTCGGTTGTTATGTTGACAATGAAAGTATACCGCTCAAAATATTATTCATCTCTATTTCAAAATTGAGCTCAGGCACGTCTACAAATCCCTGCTTCCTCTGCGAAGGGCCTATCTATTTACTTTTATGTTGAGTCATCATCCTCTTATTAAAAAGCACCAGTTGGAGAGCACCGCTGTCATTTGCAAGCATTATTATTAGTTTACATTGAGTATGACTTGACTGTATCTCTTTTACCATGAATTACAATTTCCAGTCAGTCCTTGGTCTTCAGGGGTGCTCTGCATTTATGTTTTGCAGTCTCAGAAAGGGCTAGCGAGATACCATCTCGTTATATCATATTACGATTGTTTTGAGGAAGTGTTGTCATCCGAGATTTATTATTATTGCTCGCTAGTTGATTATGCCATTGATATGAGTAAACATGAGACCTAAATGTTATTGTGAATATGGTTAGTTCATAATCTTTGCTGAAAACTTGAATGCTGACTTTACATATTTACAACAACAAGAGCAAATAGAGTTTGTAAAAGTTTTTCTTTATCACTTTTAGTTTGTCAACTAAATTGCTTGAGGACAAGCAAAGGTTTAAGCTTGGGGGAGTTGATACGTCTCCAACGTATCAACTTTTCCAAACACTTTTGCCCTTGTTTTCGACACTAACTTGCATGATTTGAATGTGTCGGCGTTCTGGGAATGGGTGTCCCCAGACTTGCCTGCCTGCGGCCCATGGCGTGGTTGAGCCAGCAGGCCGTACGGCCCATCTTCACCAACAAGGCACCCAAGACCCTCACGAGGGGCCAAGCATCGCGAGGCGGACGACGCAAGACCTCCTCAGGAGTGGCCTGGTCAGGCAGGCTCGCGAGGAGCGGAGATATCAAGGCGAGGCGAACCTCACGAGGCTCTCGTGACGTGAGCCATGACGATCGACACTAGGCGGGCATCAGGCGGGCGCCAGCGCGCGCATCATCCTTGTTTCCTCTTTGGTGCAAAGGAGGCAAGTGCGGCCGTGGAGTACCGAGGCCTCAGGCAAAGGTTGCCATTTCGGTGCAACAAGACCAAGACCAGGAGGACTGCAAGACGGAGGTCATCGTGGAGCCCAAGACGGCGTCACCACTAGAGCTTTATGCAGGCGAACACTACTTTTCTCAGGACAGCTCGTACTAGTTGTCCCCTTCAAATTTGCCCGCCATTGTTGGCTCCCTTCCCGTTCGATATTTGGGAAGAGGACTAGGGCCTCTATAAATAGGACTAGCCACCACCAAAAAGAGGGGATGGAATCCTTGCACTACAAGTTCATGCGCACAAGAACACCTCAACCTCAGGAGGCTGTTCTTCCCTTGTACTGTTCATCATCAGCCCAAGAGGCAATCCACCACCACACTAGACTAGGGTATTACACCACAATGGTGGCCCGAACCAGTATAAACCCCGTGTCTTTCTGTGTTGTGAGTTTTTCTAGTTCGTCTCGAAGATCTTGGCGAGCTAGAGCGTAGATTGGTAGAAGGGAAAGACTTCGCGCGCACCCCAGTGTTCGAACCTTAAGGGTTAGGCGGAACACCATCTCCGACATTTGGTGCGCCAGGTAGGGGTGCGCCGTAGCTTCATTACCGCCAGTCTGTCGCTCCGTCGTCTCCATGTCGGACGCTCGTGTGCTCGAGCTGAGCGTCGGGCTGCACTCGCCGCCCATGTCACTTAGATGGCTCCCGTCGGTGGGCCACCTCGCCGTTCTCCGTCCCCTAACGCGAACGCTGCCACCGGCCCGGTGGGGAACGAGCAGCAGGTGTCCTCGCTGCATCCTTCAGTGCGGTAGGACGGCCGCACCGCTACTCCGTCACTCACCCCTGCTTGTTCTTCGTCCCACGCGCACCATGCTCCCATGGAAGCACGTGCCGTGCTCATCACGGCGAACGAGCTCCTGCATTACCGCCCCGTCACGACCTCTATGAGGAGTGGCTCGACCACGTCGCCGAGCTCGTCCGTGCTGCAGGCGGCTCTCCGACATCGTCCCACTCTCTACCTCCCCCTTAACCAGCCGCGGGTGACGGGGCTCATGGCGTGCCTGCACCGCCTCATCCCCAAGAAGGTGCCTTGGCACCAAGGCGCGCGCCTCCGCGACGTGATCCACCGCGCCCGGCGGCCGCGCGTGAAGAAAGGAGCTACCAAGAAATCCTGTGGCCGCGAGAAGCTGCACCGGCACTCCCCGCACCACCTCGTCAAGACTGCGTGCCGCCTACAGTGGTGCAGCGCGGGCCTCGCCAAGACCAAGCTCCGCCTCAGAAGCGGGCCCCGGCGACCACGGCTGGCTACCGCGCCTTCACCCCCGAACTGCGTAGCATCGCCTGGCCAGGTAAGTTCAAGCCAGATCTACCTCCTCGATACGACGGCACCGCTAACCCCGCAGAGGTCCTGCAGCTCTATGAGCTGAGCATCCAAGCGGCCAACGACGACGAAAAAGTCATGGTGAACTGGTTTTCCGTGGCTCTCAAGGATGGGGCCCGCTCCCTGGCTCCTGGACCTGCAGCACGGCTCGATCTCCTCCTGGGACAAGATGCGCGACTGCTTTGTCGCCAACTTCCAGGGCACTCGCAACCGCCCACCGGCCGCGGGAGATCTACGCTGCATCAAGCAGCAGCCAGGAGAGAACCTCAAGAAGTACATCTAGCGCTTCAACAACACCCGCCTCAAGATCCCCAAGGTCACGGACGAAGCCATCATCTCCGCTTTCTCAAACGGCATCCGTGACTTCAAGATGAAGGAAGAGTTGGCTATCCACGAGGAGCTTTACACATCTCAGGAGCTGTTCAACCTGGCAACCAAGTGCGCAAGAGCTGAGGAGGGGCGCCTCTCTCTCCTTGAGCTACCAGCTACAGGAGTGGAGGAGAAGAAGGCCAAGGCCAAGGACGTGAAGCACAAAGAGGAAGTAGTGCTCACAACGGAGCCTGACACCAAGCGAGGCAGAGATCAGCCCAAGTCATCCAAGAACGGCGATACGTTCTGCGCCTTCCACAACCTGAACACCCACAACACCAGCGACTGTCAAGAGATCAGAGCCATACGGTAAGGACACTTCGGTCGACGCCCCGAGTGCAACGACCGGGGCTATGGCCACGGAGGAGGACACGGAGGAGGACGCTGGGACGACTGTGGCCCACGCCAGGAGTGGTGCGACCGGCCTCATGAGGACCGCTGGCAGGACCAACCTCGTGAGGGTGCCTGGAGGGACCCGCCTCATGAGGATCGCCCCCAGGGAAACGCCGGTCTTCCCCCGGTGCCGCCACCAAGAAGGAACGAGGACCACCACCAGGACGAGGGGGCTGGGGGCTTCCAGCAGCCGCGTGCGATCGCTTGCACCTTGGGCGGTGCTCAGGCCCCAGCCTCTCAGCACATCTTCAAACTGTTCGCTTCCGAGGTGAACGCGGCGCTCCCCAAGCTCGAGGCCACGCGCCCGCTCAGGTGGTCCCAATGTGCCTTCACCTTCAACTCGGCCGACCAGCTCAAGTGCGCAGCCACCGCTGGCGCACTCCCTATGTTGTGCTCCCCAATCATCAGCAACGTGCAAGTCACCAAGACTCTCATCGACGGCGGCGCAGGGCTCAACGTCCAGTCCGTCGACATGTTCGACAACCTCCAAGTGCCCTATGAGTAGCTCCAGTCGACCAAGCCTTTCTTAGGAGTGACTGACGGTTCCACCACACCTATGGGGCAAGTCCGCCTGCCTGTCACCTTCGGGGAGCGCAAGAACTACCGCACCGAGCTCATCGACTTTGACGTCGCGCACATCCGCCTGTCGTACAATGCCATCCTCGTGTATCCAGCCCTGGCCAAGTTCATGGCAGTCACTCACCATGGCTACAACGTCCTCAAGATGCCAGGAAGCGGGGAATCATCATGGTCCGATGTGAAGAAAGGGATGTGGTGTGCTCCCTTGAGCGCGCCTTCCAAGCCGCAACAATGGACAACCCTGACAGCAGAAGGGAAGGCCCTCCGGAGACCACCCCCAAGAAGAAGCAGCCACGCCACGCAGGACCCAAAGAAGATGGCATTGCATCAGGAACCCTCGTCAGGATCAGCGCCAGCTCTAGGGGCACCTCCCTCCACCACATAGGAAAGCGCGCCCAGCGCCCTCCTCGGGCAGGGCTCGGGGGCTCTCTCCTGGAGAGCCTCAGACCTTGCCAGCCTCACGAGGGAGGCGCCTAGGAACGACTTGAAAGCATGATTTACGGCACACTTTACTCAGGAGAGCACAGGGCGAGGAGTGCCCACCACCCAGGAGTTCATCACCAAGACCACCTAAGAGCTACAAGACGCGAGAGCCATGCGTGGTGACAGCCGCTCACCGGGCACGGCTCACCATCCAGACGAGGGTGCGGAACTGCACGTCTGCATCGACATCCCAGGGCTCAAAAGGGCCGCAACTCAGGAACGCTTCTGGCCATCATGTGCGGGCCGTTGTGAGGGCCCACCACATAGATACGTTCGCATGCCTTTCGGCTTGCCGAGCGTAGCGTCGGCCTATCAGCACGACGCCCAGCAAGTCCTGGCGGCTCAGGAGGACAGGTCCCACGGCACTCTGGGGGAGATGGGGACGGTCTTCAGGGAACCTCCCGAGGCTCAGGGTCCCGGTGGCTCATGAGGAGCCATTCCTTCAACGGGTGGCTTCAGTTGCACCAACTCTACTTCATCTACAGGACCAGGTGACATCTTCCAAGTCCATTTAAGCTGGGAGCGCCCCTCGGGCTGCATTATTCCCAGGCCACATGGGTCCGTCCCTGTGGCATGTATCCCTTTTGCTATGCCTTTAGCTTACCTTGTTGGGGGCGCCGCTCGGGCTGCATCATCCCCACGCCGCTCGGGCCAGACCCAGTGGCATGTATCTTCCTACATTTATCCAAGTCGATCTACTCTTCATTCTTAACCTGTCAACTGCTATCACCTGCTCGATCATCGCCTCCCTCGGGGCCCCTACATAGGCATGGCGCTGGTGCATGGGTCCGTCCCTATCACGACCGACAAATCTGAGTGGTCGAGCTCTGGCTTGCGGCACGCGCCATGCATGTCACCTCACCAGGCCCTCAGTGCCTTCACTTCATCCGGACCAACCAGCGGCAGGCAGGCGGCAGTAATGTCAAACAATGTTTCTTCTTGTGCCTGTCTGCAGGGACCCCGTGGGAAGGATAGCAGGCGGCACCACGAGTCTCCTTTTCTCTCGTGCAATTCGCTTGCGCGTTAAAAGGGGGGTGTCGGTGTCAAAACCGGTGGATCTCGGGTAGGGGGTCCCGAACTGTGCATCTAAGGCGGATGGTAACAGGAGGCAGGGGACACAATGTTTTACCCAGGTTCGAGCCCTCTTGATGGAGGTAAAACCCTACGCCCTGCTTGATTAGTATTAATGATATGGGTAGTACAAGAGTAGATCTACCACGAGATCGGAGAGGCTAAACCCTAGAAGCTAGCCTATGGTATGATTGTATGTTGTCCTCCGGACTACAACCCTCCGGTTTATATAGACACCAGAGAGGTTAGGGTTACACAAGGCCGGTTACAAAGGAGGAAATATAGATATCCGTATTGCCTAGCTTGCCTTCCACGCCAAGTAGAGTCCCATCCAGACACGAGACGAAGTCTTCAATCTTGTATCTTCATAGTCTAACAGTCCAGCCAAAGGATATAGCCCGGCTGTCCGGAGACCCCCTAGTCCAGTACTCCCACACTAGCCCCTGAACCAGGCTTTAAATGACGATGAGTCCGACGCGCAGTATTGTCTTCGGCATTGCAAGGCGGGTTCCTCCTCCGAATATACCATGGAAGAATTTGAATATAAGGATAGTGTCCGACCCTGCAAAATAAGTTCCACATACAACCGTAGAGAGAATAATATTTCTACAAATCCAACTTGCTGACTTGTTTTGGCAACACGACATTATGTCACGGCCCGGTGATTATTCGAACCGTTTCCTTTAACTAGCCCCGCACATAACGCGAGGCAGTTTTTTGACACGTCTTGTCAAAGTAGAGATCATGTCCCCTTATCACGGGATTCTCATCAATACGAGTGTGGGTAACCCAACCGTGCCATCGATTACGATGCTTGGGGGACAAATGACTTTTACCAAGCTAGTGGGGACGCATAGTTTCGTCCGCCCATATAAAGGGATAAGGATTTACTTTTTCATCCACGCCTTATTCTCCTTTGCTCATCCACCTTCGCACACTCGAGCTCCAGCGCCCAAGTTCGCATTTCCCACCTCGACCTTCTCCAACCATGTCCAGAGCGGGAGGCAGGTGGATGGTCTCCTCCGTCACGGAGGGACACGTCAAGAAGCTGAGGAGAGCCGGATACTTGCCCGACAACATCGCGCACCAGCTCCTAGAGGAGGGGCAGCTCATCCCCACCCCCAGGCCCCATGAGAGGCTAGTGTTCCTCACCCATTTCCTTCGCGGACTGGGATTTCCTCTCCACCCATTTGTCCGGGGGCTCCTGTTCTACTACGGCCAGGATTTCCACGATCTGGCCCCGAACTTCATCCTCAACATCTCGGCGTTTATCGTCGTGTGTGAGGCTTTCCTCCGCATCAAGCCCCACTTCGGCTTATGGCTGAAGACTTTCAATGTCAAGCCAAAGGTAGTGAGTGGCCGCCATGCGGAGTGTAGAGGCGCCATGGTGGGCAAGATGCCCAACATCATATGGCTCGAGGGCTCCTTCGTGGAGACCATAAAGGGGTGGCAATCGGGGTGGTTCTACATCACTGAGCCGCGAGACCCTACATGGGTAGCGGCCCCCGAGTTCTGATCTGGCTTCCCCACGCGGCTCACCTCCTGGCAAGAGAAGGGCCGGTCCTGGGGTAGTTCGGGAGAGCTGACCAAACTCCAAACATGTATCCAAAACATGGTGAACCAGAAGCTCAAACTCATCAACGTAGTCCAGGTGATGCTCCACCGCCGGATCCTCCCGTGCCAACAACGGGCCTTCAACTTGTGGGAGTTTGACCTGGCGCAGCACCGAACTCTGAGCAGGCTCTTCGACACAACTCACGAAGATGCCTGGAGGGTGCTGTTCAAGAGTGCCGAGGTCCCCCCTCCCATTACTGAGGATCGCGGAATCAGCGCGAAGCGCCAAGCCAGCGCGGTAAGCTGCTTTACCTCTTACAGGATACTTATTTTTCATAGATAGACTCCGTGCGGGATCTAAACTCCCGTACCTTTGACGGGACTGCCAGGAGATGGCCGGAAAGATCGACTGTCCAGCTCCTTTGCCCGAAGGCCCAGCAGACGCTCTTCTAGCGAAGATGCTGACTCCGGCTCCTTATACGATGCCGGAGAAGACTAAGAAGGCCAAGGGAACCCGAAAGAGTTCCTAACGCCAGGCGTCATCGGACTCACCGTCCGAGGACTCTACGGTGCAATCCTCCCTCAAAGATGAGGAGGCAGAAGAAGATGCTCCCCCTCCAGACGAGGGAGACAAGAAAAGGAAGGCCGCCCCAACTGGGGAGGCCGAAGGGTCCAGGACGGGGAGGTCTCTCCTTCCGGACAGCTCTACCACCGCCATCGACGGCGAAGACGAGTGGCTGCCCAGGGCCAAGCCCCTGGGGAAGTCGTAAGTATTCGGATACCAGAGTAACTCATAGTATTCCTTTGTCGCACTACTTCACCTAACGCCAAAATATGATTATGCAGGCCGCCCCGAGCCCGTATCGGTGTATCATCGGACGGCTCCCTGGGCTCGTCGGATATGGATAGCGATCCAGTCCCGACCGCCACCTCCCCTCATCCTGCGGATGATGCCGAGGTGCTGTCTCACGAGGCACCGGGTCGAGGGGAGATAGTCCCAAAGGCGCCTCAAGGCGGCCTCCTGGACTCCGGGAGCGAGGGGACAAGGCCCCTGAGATCTCCGAGTTCGGCCCTCAGCCGAACACCGCGCCGGAACCTCCAGTGGTTCCGGACTCGGGCAGGCGGCCTCCTTCTAAGAGGGGCGAGACGCCTGTACCGATGACCTCTGTCCATCCAGAGGCGCTGGACAATCTGCTGGAAGCACTTCGCAGCGCTTCCAACGACGAGGAGCACCGCACTATCATGAGTGCGGTGAGCCAGAAGGTTCAGTCCGCTAAGAGTGGATTGACTGAAGCCTGTGCCAGCCTTCTAACAGGCTTTGAGGTAAGTGTTTAAAATATAGGAAAATATTACCGCATAGACAGTAGCCCCTGATGCTCTGTTTGATGTTCATAAAGAAAAGCCGAACAGAAGATCAAACAGTATCGCAGGAGTCCAATATGAGTATGTCAATATGCGTATGCAGGCTTCGCTGCTGGCGTCCAGCGCACTGACTACGGAGGTCGTCGTACTTAAGCAGGACCTTAAAGGGTCCCAGGACGAGCTCAGCCTTGCCAAGAGGCAGCTCGAGGAGAAAAAAGGTAAGTAGTACCTAGTCTGTGGATATGTATAAAAAGAGTGCGATTGCAAAATGACAGGATCATCGTGAATTTCCCAGGGGCCACGACCGAAGTTGCGGCCCTAAAGCAAGCGATGTCCGAGGCCGAAGATAAAGCGGCCAAGGAGCGCACCGAGCGAGCAAAGCAAGAGGCTCGGGTGGGCGAGGTGCAGCAAGAGCTCCAGGCTCTCGTGACGAAGCACGAGGCGTTGGAGCTTGACTCGAAGACGCGAGAGTCTGAGCTTGCCACGGCCCTCGAGAGCGCAAAAGGTGCCAAGGCCAAAGCCCAAAAGGCCCTCTAGGAGATCGACACAATGAAGAAGATAGCGGCGGGTAAGGCATTCTATATGCAGAGCCAGCATGTAAAAGTAAATTACGGATTACTTACCCGAATTCGAAGCTCTCTAGGAGCATTCGCAGATTTGCCCCGCAGCGTGTTGGATGCCGCACAGTTTTACTAGGTCGAGGAGGGAAGCTCAACAGAGAAGTTGTTCTGGTCTCAATATACTGGGACCGAACACCCGATGCCTCTGAGCGACCAGCTAAAGCAGCTGGCCGAGCTGCACAAGGCGGCCGAACAGGCCATGAAGGGCCTTATAGTTTGGCTATGGCCTGGCGATGCCCTTCCGAATAGCTACTTCGGCCTGGTGAGGCGGCTTGTGGATGCCTGCCCACGGCTGGAGGTCGTCAAGTGGTCCGTCTACATCGAAGGTGCACGCCGGGCGAAGGTGCAGTGGGCCAAGCTAGACGCCGTGAAGCTGATCAAGGAAGTGCCGCCGTAGGGCAAGGAGCATCGCACCCCCGAAATTTATTATGAGGGTGTCCTGAAGGGTGCCCGTCTTGTAGCGGACGAATGTTCAAAGGATGTAATATTTGAGTAAACTTGCTCGTGTGATCTTGTATGATGAAAACTTGTTTCATATGTGCTATGCAACGCTTGTGTGAATTTAAAATATTACCTTCTATTTGGCTGTTTATCCAATCTGAGAGATGGCTAGTCCTCGGCTTCTGCCCCCATGCCACGAGTGCTGGGGTGTTCAGGATAAACCTGAGCACTCTTGTTCCCATGTTTGGGTCCTTCGAGGGAGGTGCTCAGCACAACGAACAAGGCAACCAGACTAATAATGCTTTATCACTCTCACTTAGCCATAGAATTCTATAATTTTAAATTTCGGCGAAGCCCCTCGTATTCGAAAGGCCGAATTCGGGGCATGATACACGCCTTTAAGCCGGACAGGGCCGGCCCCTCGCTCTAAGCGGCATAAGTCTTTAGGGACTCGAAAACCTCGCCGAACAGCGACCAGCCTCTCGCCTTATCATGACAGTCAGTTTTAGCTTTCTCTACTGAGGTCCTTTAGCCCAGCAGAACCGGGGCACAATCATAGTAGTTCTCCTAGCGCTACCTTAGCCGATAGAGCGGAACGTAAGGCAACAAAACATAGGAGCCGGGCAAACCCAACATTTGACCAAAGACATGATTCGGAGCTGATGCATATAATGCTATAAGTTCGGGGTGCCGCACTTGTGAAAGTGTTCGGACTTTTCACACCATATCATGGGGTAGTAAGCCCCTGGTGTATTGGCCGTACCAAAGTGTACGGTTGCAAGGCGTCATTAATGAACACACACACACACACACACACACACACACATATATATATATACATATATATATATATGTAACAAGAATGCAATAATAGTCGTAATGTTATGCATTGATTTTTTCAAAAAGGTGCGTTAAAGCAGAATGATACAGATGGTGTGATAAGCAAAGAGTAGGACTATGTCCCTTCCAAGGGCAAGCTGAGGAATAGTATTAAATCAAATATTTCGCTCGTTATTGTATTCCACCTGGGAATTCTGTGGTCTGACGTAGCTTTCTGCCTCCTTGGTTGCTACATCATGTGTTCGGCTATAGTGCTGCCGGACAGGGTTTCCAGAGATTAAGGTCCTGAAAAAGAGAAAAATAACCAAACGGGAAGCCCCTAGTGTGGTTTAAGCCGCGTCTTGGGGCATGCCGCAGCTGTGCCCCCCTCCCCACCTGTGCCCATGGTTTTTTTAATGCGTAATTATGTACGTGTGGCACGAGTTTCGCCATTTGGCTGGGACTGGGGTGGGGGCCGTATTGCTACGCGAGCTCAGATCGCGCCAGGCGGTCTAGTTGCCGATTGCTCCGAGCGTGCTTGAAGGTGTCCGGGTCTTGAAACGCCGAACTGGTGGATTGCCTTGAGAGGCTGCTTTGCGCTTCTGCTGCGAGGGCCGCCGTGTGCTCCTCCGTTAAGAGAGAGCGCTCTATGTTTCCCTTGACTGTAATAACCACGCAAGGTCCTGGCATCTTGAGCTTGAGGTATGCATAATGCGGTACCGCATTGAATCTCGCAAATGAGGTTCACCCGAGCAGTCCATGATAACCACTGCGGAACGGGACTATATCGAAGATTAACTCTTCGCTTCGGAAGTTATCCGGGGATTCGAAGACCACTTCCTGTGTAATTGAGCCTGTGCAATGGGCCTCTATGCCTGGAATGACGCCTTTAAAGGGCGTTTTTGCGGGTTTGATCCTTGAGGGCTCTATACCCATTTTGCGCACTGTGTCCTGATAAAGCAGGTTCAGGCTGCTGCCGCCATCCAAGGACTCGAGTGAGGTGAAATCCGTCAATGATTGGGTCCAGAACTAGTGCGGCGAATCCTCCATGATGGATACCAGTGGGATGGTCCCTGCGATCGAAAGTGATCGGATAGGAGGACCATGGGTTGAACTTTGGGGCGACTGGCTCCAATGCATATACGTCCCTGAGCGCAAGCTTCTGCTCCCTCTTGGGGATGTGGGTTGCGTAGATCATGTTCACCGTCCGCACTTGTGGGGAAACCTCTTCTGTCCTTCGGTGTGCGGCTGCCGGGGCTCCTCCTCGTCATTGCTAGGTGGCCCCTTGTCCTTGTTTTCGGCAATTAACTTGTTGGCCTGCTTGAACACCCAACAATCCCTGTTGGTGTGATTGGCTGGCTTGTCTGGCGTGCCGTGTATTTGACACGAGCGATTGAGTATACGGTCCAAGCTGGACGGACCCGGCGTACTTTGTTTGAATGGCTTTTTCCACTGACCGGGTTTAGAGCCTTTGAATCCGGCATTGACTGCCGTATCCTCGGTATTATCGCTGTTAATGCGGCGCTTATGTTTGTTGCGACGTGACCTGCTATTGCTGTCCTTGGTATCTGAAGTACCATGGTTCTTTGATATGTTATTACTGCGAGCCAGCCAGCTGTCTTCTCCCGCACAAAAGCGGGTCATGAGTGTCGTGAGGGCTGTCATAGATTTTGGCTTTTCCTGACCAAGGTGCTGGGCTAGCCATTCGTCGCAGATGTTGTGTTTCAAAGCCGCTAGGGCCTCTTCATCCGAACAGTCGACGATTTGATTTTTCTTTGTTAGGAACCGAGTCCATAATTGCCTGGCCGATTCTTCTGGCTGCTGAATTATGTGGCTCAAGTCATCGGCATCTGGTGGCCGCACATAAGTGCCCTAAAAGTTGTAGAGGAATGCGGCTTCCAGATCTTCCCAACAGCTAATGGACTCTGCTAGCAAGCTGTTAAGACAATGCCACGCTGGTCCCTTGAGCTTTAGTGGGAGGTATTTGATGGCATGTAAGTCATCACCGCGGGCCATGTGGATGTGGAGGAGGAAATCCTCGATCCATACTGCGGGATCTATTGTACCGTTGTATGATTCAATATTTACAGGTTTGAAACCTTCTGGGATTTGATGATCCATTACTTCGTCTGTGAAGCATAAGGGGTGTGCGGCACCTCTATATTGGGTTATATTGCGACGCAGCTCGAATGGGTCTTGCCGCTGTGTTCGGCCCGGTCGGATTTACTTTTACTGTATCCAGCGTGATGTTTCTCGTCTCCCATAGTGGCGCGCCCTCGTGATCCGTAGATCGATCTTGCATGCTTTGCTTTGTCCTCATGCCTTTTTATTTGAATGGCGTTGGGTTGCAGGCTGAGTTTTTGGCTGGAATGCCTCTCTATCGCGACCACGAGGTGGCTGATCAGCCGCGTCATACGCTTGTTCCTTGAGTCGGGGTAGCAACCTGCATTTTGCGTAACTCTTGGAGGGGTGCTCGAGTTTATGTTCCTCGACCGTGAGGACTTTAGTCCATCTATCAGCTAGCAGATCTTGATCAGCTTGAAGCTGCTGCTGCTTTTTCTTAAGGCTATTTGTCGTGGCTATAAGCCGGCGTTTGAAGCCCTCTTGTTCGATGGGATCCTCTGGCATGGCGAATTCTTCGTCGTTGAGGCTTGCCTCATCTTCAGAGGGGGGCATGTAATTATCATCCTCTGCCTCTCCATCTACCGCTCTCTCAGGAGGGCTGGCTCCTCCATCCTCCTGCACTAAATCTTGCTGGGGGGATTCTTGTTGTCTTTGGCACTATTCGGAGTGTTATTATCTCCTGTGCCGGTATCACCACTTTTGCTTTGGCGGGACATAGAGCGGCGCCGCTGACGTCGGCGCTTGGGTTGCTTCTTGGAGGGGTCATCCTCCGCTATCTCGTCGCCATTGCCTTCTTTGGGTGTATCCACCATGTATATATATTGTATGATGAGGTGGTTGTCCAGTGCCCTGTGGGCAGTGGTTCCTCTTCGTCTCCTGCATCATCGTCCATACCGTCGATGTCTTCGGAGTCAAAGTCGAGCATGTCGGTTAAGTCATCGACAATGGCTACTAAGTGGGTGGTGGGTGGGCCACAAATTTATTCATCATCCGCATCCCAGTCCTGCCGGACATAGTTCGGCCAGGATCCTACTAACAAGGAGATAGACCTTAATGAGTTTAGTATGTCGCCAATGGGCGAGTGCTGAAAATTATCTGCGGAGGTAAACTCCATGATCAGCGCCCAATCGGATTCGATAGGAACGGGCGTAGGCGGTTCGGAGTCCATGGCCGGAGAAGGATCGAACAATTTAACAACACGGCTCTTGTGCAAGGTAAGGTCGACGTTTGGCTCGATCGCCGCTGAGGGTAAGGCCTCCGTGGCGGGGTCCATCCACCCGTCCATGGACGGCACAACTGGCTCCGAATTAAGGGTCAGAGCGGCTGCCTGTGCGATCTCCTGAACACTGTCCGATGGTAGAGCTAAATCGTACTCATCGTGACCGCGTGACGTACAAGGCAGAGGGTCAAATCCATCGAAGATCAAGTCTCCACGGATATCAGCCATGTAGTTTAAGCTTCCGAACCTGACCTGGTGGCTAGGGGCGTAACTTTCAATCTGCTCCAGATGGCCAAGCGAATTGGCCCGCAGTGCAAAGCCGCCGAACATGAAGATCTGTCCGGGGAAAAAAGTCTCACCCTGGACTGCATCGCTATCGATGATAGTAGGAGCCATCAAGCCAAACGGCAACGACACCGAGGAACTCTCAATGAAAGCACCAATGTTGGTGTCAAAACCGGCGGATCTCGGGTAGGGGGTCCCGAACTGTGCGTCTAACGCGGATGGTAACAGGAAGCAGGGGACACAATGTTTTACCCAGGTTCGGGCCCTCTTGTTGGAGGTAAAACCCTACGTCCTGCTTGATTAGTATTGATGATATGGGTAGTACAAGAGTAGATCTACCACGAGATAGGAGAGGCTATACCCTAGAAGCTAGCCTATGGTATGATTGTATGTTGTCCTACGGACTAAAACCCTCCGGTTTATATAGACTCCGGAGAGGTTAGGGTTACACAAGGTCGGTTACAAAGGAGGAGATATACATATCCGTATTGCCTAGCTTGCCTTCCACGCCAAGTAGAGTCCCATTCGGGCACGAAACGAAGTCTTCAATCTTGTATCTTCATAGTCTAACAGTCCGGCCAAAGGGTATGGTCCGGCTGTCCGGAGACCCCCTAATCCAGGACTCCCACAGGGGGCTCTTGAGCATCGCGCCTTAGGAGCCCTTACTGGCTCTCCAGCCCTCACCCCCTGGCCTTGACCATGGCATCACGACCTGGCATACCAGTGGCGGCTGAGCTCGCTCGAGGGCTGGGACCTAAGGATGTAGAGCACTAAGAAGAGCTCGGGAGAAGGAAAACTTGTATGGACCAACCTAGCTATGTTGCGTAAGTTGGCGCACAGCCCTAGCGCAACATCAGGAATCACCGCGAAGTTAGCAAGATAAGTCTCGCCCTCGGATCGGCTAAATGTTTGGGCCTAGCGGTCACTCACACCATGCCGCAACCCCGTTGCGGCCAAGTCATCTTCCTTTCTTTCCTTACCATGGCCGCTTGGGTGCTAAGGGGGACCTCCTGAGCATCGCGCCTCACGGGCTCTTACTGGACCTCGGGCCGCGCACCTCCTAGCCTTGACCATGGCATCGCGACCTAGCATACCAGCGACGGCTGTAGCCGCCTTGGGACTGGGACCCGTCAGCGTAGAGCAAAAAGCTATCACGAGGAAATAAAGGGGGTCCGAGCCTTAACGGGGCACGCGTTCATCAAATCTTCATAACAAGGAAGATAAGTACAACGGCATTGCAGATCCTTACATGACCCCATGGGGTGATTCATGATTATTCGCAGGAAACAGAAGCTGATGCTAAGGGGGATCATATCTACATCCTTCCATGGCAGACGCCATCATCAACAGTGGTCCACATGAGGCCGGCGCCAACCCCATCCAGATCAGCGGCGGCGGCCGAACGCCACAACCCTGCTCCGAGCATGGCGAGAGCTCGGGGGGACGTAGCTGTCGTTGCTCGTCTCTGGAGTCTAGTAGAGCTCAGGAAAGCTGCCGGACTCCCAAGGGCTGCTGTACTGGAGTGGTCGTGAACGGAGCGCGCATCAGCCTCACGCTCTTCTCTGGAGCAGCACTCCAGGCGACGGCCCTCGGCGTCGAAGACCTTTAAGAAGAGCATGGAGGCACCGTCGTACTCGAAGTGGATCACGAGGGTGCCCATCGCATGACAGACTCGAGCAATCTCCCCCTAGCCGCGGGTCATGAAGATCTTGTCGGTGGGGACCGCTTCGATCTTTGCTCCGGTCGCTGGAGCGCTGCAGTCAGCATGCTGCAGCCAGAGCTCGAAAGGCCCCCTCGGCGGCATCACGTCGCAGAAGAACTGTGGGAAGCGGATCCAGGAGCTCGGAGGCATCGGCGCCCGCAGCACCAACTCGCGTGAGGAGTCCGCGGCGTGGACGGCACGCGTCGCCGTGGCGCGGCAACCCCAGATGCAGCATGGGCGGCGCTGCTCATCACTTCGTCCTCCCGAGCCCTCGGCTTGGGCGTACAGGGGTAGCGGGTACCCCGATGGAGGCCACTCGCAACTAGGCCTCATCACCACTTGCGTCGCCGTTTCGTCGCGGCGATGGATCGACCTCTTCTTCGGTGGGAGTGGCTCCGGGACATCCCGGGGGGCTTTCCCCTTCTCTTCGGTGGAGAACCTTCTCATAGGCGCCATCGGAGGCACTGCAAGCAGCAAAGCAAAGAAGAAGGAAGAAAACGAGGAAGAGATGGGTGACGGGGGCTCCGCCCCCCTCTCCATTTATAGCGGAAGAAGGCCAACCGACACCTCCCATGATCACAGGTAATGATGGTTTCCCTTGCATGTCGCAGGGACTTGTCAAGTTGTGCAGTCGCCGAGGCGGCGTGGGGAACTGGAGACGCCCACGTCCAATCAACCGCCACGCGTCAACCGAGGCCGCAGGCTTTGGGGGCCCACGGTGCTCCGAACTTGACCCTTGGCTTCAGCGCGAAGCCAAGCCCGCGCGCACCTTTGGCCCGGGGGCTACTGTCGGCGTTCTGGGAAAGGGGGTCCCCAGACTTGCCTGCCTGCAGCCCATGGCGTGGCTGAGCCAGCAGGACGTACGGCCCGTCTTCACCAACAAGGCACCCAAGACCCTCGCGAGGGGCCAAGCCTCACGAGGCGGACGACGCAAGACCTCCTCGGGAGTGGCCTGGTCAGGCAAGCTCGCGAGGAGTGGAGATATCAAGGCGAGGCGAACCTCACAAGGCTCTCGTGACGTGAGCCATGACGATCGACACCAGGCGGGCGCCAGCGCGCGCAGTGTCCTTGTTTCCTCTTTGGTGCAAAGGAGGCAAGCACAGCCGCGGAGTACCGAGGCCTCAGGCAAAGGTTGTCATTTCGGTGCAACAAGACCAAGACCAGGAGACTGCAAGATGGAGGTCATCGTGGAGCCCAATACGGCATCACCACCATAGCTTTGTGCAGGCAAAGACTACTTTTGTCAGGACGGCTTGTACTAGCTGTCCCCCTTCAAATTTGCCTGCCATTGTTAGCTCCCTTCCTGCTCGATATTTGGGAAGAGGACCAGGGCCTCTATAAAATAGGAGTAGCCACCACCAAAAGAGGGGATGGAATCCTGGCACTACAAGTTCATGCGCACAAGAACACCTCAACCTCAGGAGGATGTTCTTCCCTTGTATTGTTCATCATCAGCCCAAGAGGCAATCCACCACCACACTGGAGTAGGGTATTACACCACAACGGTGGTCCGAACCAGTATAAACCCCGTGTATTTCTGTGTTGTGAGTTCGTGGAGCTCGTCCGCAAGATCTTAGCGAGCTAGAGCATAGATTGGTAGAAGGGAAAGACTTCGCGCGCACCCCAGTGTTCGAACCTTAAGGGTTAGCCGGAACCCCATCTCCGACAGAATGGAACTAACCCGGACTGACGCTGTTTTCAGCAGAATTGCCATGGTGTTATTTTTGTGCAGAAATAAAAGTTCTTGGAATGACCTGAAAATCAACGGAGATTATTTTTGGAATATATAAAAAATACTAGCGAAAGAATCAAGGCCAAGGGGCCCACACCCTGTCCACGAGGGTGGGGCGCGCCTACCCCCTGGGCATGCCCCCTGCCTTGTGGGCCCCCTGGTGCTCCTCCGACCTCAACTCCAACTCTATATATTCGTGTTCAGGGAGAAAAAATCAGAGAGAAGGATTCATCATGTTTTACGATACGGAGCCACCGCCAAGCCCTAATCTCTCTCGCAAGGGCTGATCTGGAGTCCGTTCGGGGCGCCAGAGAGGGGAATCCATCGCCATCGTCATCATCAACCTTCTTCCATCACCAACTTCATGATGCTCACCACCGTGCGTGAGTAATTCCATTGTAGGCTTGCTGGACGGTGATGGGTTGGATGAGATTTATCATGTAATCGAGTTAGTTTTGTTAGGGTTTGATCCCTAATATCCATTCTGTTCTGAGATTGATGTTGCTATGACTTTGCTATGCTTAATGCTTGTCACTAGGGCCCGACTGCCATGATTTCAGATCTGAACCTATTATGTTTTCATGAATATATGTGAGTTCTTGATCCTATCTTGCAAGTCTATAGTCACCTATTATGTGTTATGATCCGTTAAACCCGAAGTGATAATAATCGGGATACTTACCGGTGATGACCGTAGTTTGAGGAGTTCATGTATTCACTATGTGTTAATGCTTTGGTTTGGTACTCTATTAAAAGGAGGCCTTAATATCCCTTAGTTTCCAATAGGACACCGCTGCCACGGGAGGGTAGGACAAAAGATGTCATGCAAGTTCTTTTCCATAAGCACGTATGACTATATTCGGAATACATGCCTAGATTACATTGATGAACTGGAGCTAGTTCTGTGTCACCCTAGGTTATAACTCTTGTATGAGGAATCACATCCGACATAATTATCCAGCACTGATCCATTGCATACGAGCTTTTCATATATTGTTCTTCCCTTATTTACTTTTCCGTTGCTACTGTTACAATCACTATAAAACCAAAAATATTACTTTTGCTACCATTACCATTACTATCATATTACTTTGCTACTAAATACCTTGCTGCAGATATTAAGTTTCCAAGTGTGGTTGAATTGACAACTCGGCTGCTAATACTTGAGAATTTTCTTTGGCTCCCCTTGTGTCGAATCAATAACTTTGGGTTGAATACTCTACCCTCGAAAACTGTTGCGATACCCTATACTTGTGGGCTATCAGCGCACTTTCCTAGTTGTCATCGAGGGTGGCGCTGGTAGTGAAAGTACTATCAACTCCAGCCAACCCTGTCGGGACCTTCTTCACTTGGGGTGCAACAACTTTGGATCTCTTGTTGTTGGAACACTTCGGCACGTCGTCAATGGGTGTTGTCGGCGTTCTGGGAACGGAGGTCCCCAGACTTGCCTGCCTGCGGCCTGCGGCGTGGCTCAAGTGGGGGCCCAGCGCGGCCCATCTTCATCAACACGAGGCTCAAGACCCTCGCGAGGGGCCAAGCCTCGCGAGGCGTACGACACGGCGCATCCTCGGGCACGGCCTCGTCAGGCTGGCTCGCGAGGAGGCGGAGAGTTCAGGGCGGGGTACCTTGCGAGGTACCTATGACGCAAGCTATGACGACACGGGGCACCAGGCGGGTGCCAGCGCGCAGCGTCCCTCTTTCCTCTTTGGTGCAAAAGGAGCAAGCGTATAAGCGGAGTATCGAGGCATCAGGCAAAGGTTGCCACTTCGGTGCAACGAGACCAAGGCCAGGAGGACTACGAGACGGAGGTCACCATGGAGCCTAGCACGGCATCATCACCAGAGCCTTTGGCAGGCGAAGACTGCTTTTGTCAGGATAGATGTACTCGCTGTCCCCCTTCAAATTAGCCCACCATTGTTGGATCCCTTCCCGCTCAATATTTTGGGAGAGGACCAGGGCCTCTATAAATAGGACTAGCCACCCACATAGCAAGGGGGTTCGGTCGGTTCGTTTGGTTCACAAGTAGAGAGAGAGAGGGAAAGAGGGTGACTGAACTCTTCACACCAGTTCATCACCACGGCCAAGAACAGACCCTCGCGAGGCTGTTCTTCCTTGTATTGTTCGTCCTCACCAGCCCCAGGAGGCAATCCATCCACCACACACTGGAGTAGGGTATTACACCACATCGGTGGCCCGAACCAGTATAAATCTTGTGTCTTTCGTGCAGTTCTTTTAGTAGTTTAGATCCCATCGAGACGGAGAGGTTGAAGGCGAGATTTCCGCACGCACCCCAGTGTTCAAACCTTAAGGGTCTGCCGGAACCCGAAATCCGACATTTGGCGCGCCAGGTAGGGGTGCGTCGGAATTCGTCTTCCACCGCTCCGCTCTCCTCCGACCGTCGCGTTCATGTCTGACGCTCGTCGAGCCCGGGCCGAGCACCGGGCCGCCATCGCTTCTCGCGTCGCCCAGACGGCCCCCGTCGGTGGGCGTCTTCGTCGTTCCCCGTCGCCCGCCGTCAATGCCGCCACCGGCCCGGCGGGGGGCGAGCAGCAGGCATCGTCTCAGCACCCGTCCGTGCGGCAAGACGGCCGCACCGCCACTCCGTCACTCGCACCAGCAGGCTCTTCATCCCACATGCTCCGCGCACCCTTGGAGGCTCGAGCTGCGCTCCTCGCGGCAAACGAGCTCCTGCGCTACCGTCCCGTCGATGACGTCTACGAAGAATGGCTCGACCGCGTCGCCGAGCTTGTCCACGCCGTAGGGGGCGCTTCCGCGCCGTCCGTCCCTCTGCGCCGCACTCGGCCCCGCGCGGGAAACGAAGCTCTGGAGGCGCACCAGCCGCCTCCCCTCCAAGAAGATGCCGTGGCTCCAAGGCGACTGGCCCCTGGGTGGAACCCGCTCCGCCAGGCGCCAGCGCAGCAAGAGCGAAGCTGCCAAGAAATCCCTTGCCCGCAGGGGGCTGCCAGGGCGCTCCCTGCTCCGGCACGCCGCGACCCTGCTCCAGCTCCGGCACGTCAAGACCCCGCCCTACTCCTAGCTGCAGCGCATGGGGACCCTCAAGACCAAGCTCTCCACCAGCCGAGGCCTTTTGTGGCCACCGCGGGCTGCCACGCCTACACCACTGAGCTGCGCAGCGTCGCGTGGCCTGGCAAGTTCAAGCACGACCAGCCTCCTCGCTACGACGGCACAACTGACCCCGCGGAATTCCTCCAGCTCTATGAGCTGGGTATCGAGGCTGCCGGCGGGGATGAAAAGGTCATGGTGAACTGGTTCCCCATGGCGCTCAAGGAAGGGGCGCGAACCTGGCTCCTGAATCTGGCTCCAGGCACGATCTCCTCCTGGGACCAGATGCGTGCCCGCTACATCGCCAACTTCCAAGGTACTCGCAACCGGCCGCCTGCCATGAGCGACATGCGCCGCATCAAGCAGCAACCCGGAGAGACCCTGCAAAAGTACATCCAGCGCTTCAACAGCGCGCGCCTCAAGATCCCCAGGGTGTCGGAGGAGGCCATCATCTCCGCCTTCTCTGACGGCATGCGTGACATCAAGATGAAGGAGGAGCTGGCGATGCACGAAGACCTCTGCACCTCCCTGGAGCTGTTCAACTTGGCGAACAAGTGCGCCAGGGCTGAGGAGGGACGTCTCTCCCTCCTCGAGCGGCCTGCCGCGGACCCAGAAGAGAAGAAGCCCAAGGCCAAGGACGTGAAGCGCAAGGGGGCTGCAGTGCTCGCAGCAGAACCAGACACCAAGCGGGGCAAGGATCTGCCCGAACCCTCCAGAGGCAGCCGGTACTGTGTGTACCATGACCTCCACACCCACAACACCAATGAATGTCAAGAGCTCCGCGCCGTGCGAGAAGGAAGGATCGGCCGTCACCCTGACCGTGCTGACCAGGGCTATGGCCGAGGAGGAGGAAGAAACCCAGGGCGCTGGGAAGACCGTAGCCCGCGCCAGGGGTGGCGCGACCAGCCTCGCGAGGACCGCTGGCGGGACCTGCCTCGCGAGGGGGACTGGAGAGACCAGCCTCGTGAGGACCACCCTCATGACAACGCAGGCCTACCTCCGCTGCCGCCTCCACCAAGAAGGAACGAAGACCGCCATCAAGACGAGGGGGCTGGGGGCTTCCAGGAGCCGCGCGCAATCGCCTGCATCCTGGGCGGAGCCCAAGCCCCAACCTCCCAGCGTATCTTCAAGCAGTTTGCCCGCGAAGTGAATGCAGTTCTCCCCAAGCTCTAAGCAACGCGCCCCCTCAGGTGGTCGGCGTGCCCCATCACGTTCAGCTCGCCAGACTAGCTCAAGTGCGCGGCCACTGCAAGAGTCCTCCTGATGCTCTGCTCCCCGGTCATCAGCAACGTGCAGGTCACCAAGACCCTCATCGATGGTGGGGCAGAGTTCAGCGTCCTGTCTGTGGAAACATTCAACAACCTCCAAGTGCCCTATGACTAGCTTCAGCCAACCAGGCCTTTCTCCGGGATCACCGACGGTTCCACAATCCCGATCGGGCAGGTCCGCCTCCCTGTCAGCTTCGGAGCCCGCAGCAACTACCGCACCGAGCTCATCGACTTCGACGTCGCCCACATCCGCCTGCCGTACAACGCCATCCTCGGGTACCCAGCGCTGGCCAAGTTCATGGCCGTGACCCACCACGGCTACAATGTCCTCAAGATGCCAGCAAGCAGCGGCGTCATCACGGTGCCCTGTGAAGAGAGAGATGCAGTGTGTTCCCTGGAGCGAGCCTTTCAGGCCGCGTCGCTAGAAGACCCAGATCACGGAAGCAGGAGGCTTCCGAGACCACCCCCAAGAAGAAGAAGACGTCGTCAGGCGCAGCCCCTCAGGAGGCAGGCCCCTCAGGGCCCGTGCCTCCTCAGGAGGGCCCTCCATCCATCGCATAGGAAAGCGCGCCCGGCGCCCTCCTCAGGTAGGGCTCGGGCGCTCTCACCTAGAGGTCCACCGACCTAGCCAGGGTCACGAGGGAGGCGCTTGGGCACCATGTGGAGGCGTGCTTCGCAGCATGTTTCCCTCGAGAGGGAGCCAGGCGAGGAATATCACACCAGCAAGAGTTCATTGACGAGGCCATTCAAGAGCTACAGGAGACAAGGATCATGAGAGGTTGCCTCCGCTTGCCAGCCGTGGCCCCACATCCAGGCGAGGATGGTGGGCTGCGCATCTGCGTCGACGTACCAGGGCTCAATCAGATCGCCACAACGGAGTGCCTCTGGCCCTCGCGAGTGGGGCGCTGCGGAGATCCACCCCACAGCTATGTTCGCATGCCTTACGGCCTGCCGAGCATGGCTGCGGCGTACCAGCGCCTCATGAGGGGCATCGTGGAGGCTCAGGAAGACAGGCGTTCCGCGGCTCTGGCGGAGGTGGAGATAGCTCGCGAGGAGTCACCAGTGCCTCCGGAGCCTACCGAGGCCCCGGGGCCTGGGGGCTCGTGAGGATCGGCTTCTGCAGCCCGTCAAGTCTGCTGCACCAACGCCACTACGCCGACGACATCCTCAGGTGACATCTTTCAAGTTCCGTTCTCAGCTGGGAGCACCCTCCCAGGGTTGCATCACTCCCAGGCCGCGTGGGTCCGTCCCCGCGGCATGTATCTGCATTTACCTTTCTGTCGTTAGTTTGCCTTGTTGGGGGCGCCCCTCGGGCTGCATCACCCCCAAGCCGTTCGGGCCAGACCCAGTGGCGTGTATCCCCCTAGTGTTTATTTCCAACTATGCATTACCTATCACGCTTAGCTGCATGGAGCCTGTCCGCAGCATCTTCTCTTCCCATGTCGGCCGCTTGCACGTTAAAGGGGGGGTGCCTGAGCATCGCAACTCGGGGCTCTTACTGGCCCTCCGGCCCTCACCCTTTGGCCTTGTCCATGGCATCGCGACCTGGCATACCAGCGACGGCTGAGACAAGCTCGAGGGCCGGGACCCGAGGACGTAGAGTACCGGCATCTAACCAAATTTTGCAGGGACACATCTCAAGATACGGCCCAGTGTCGGGCGCAACCCGCCCAGAGGTAGGGCCTCGGGAGTCCTGCGCTGGCTCACGGGGGCCCAGATACACCTCGCCTACCTCAACCAGCAAGCTCTTGAGTGACTAACGATCAACTAATGGCCGTCGTGGCAACACCATCTTCCTTCTGTGATGACCCTGCAGGATCCTTGGAGGGAACCGCGCAAGCCGAGGCCCTCACGAGGTTTCCTTCGCCCTCGCCCGCGCGAACCGCTTGCACGTTAAAGGGGGGGTGTCTGAGCATCGCGACTCAGGGCTCTTACTGGCTCTCTAGCCCTCACCCTCTGGCCTTGTCCACGGCATCGCGACCTGGCATACCAGCGACGGCTGAGACAAGCTCGAGGGCCAGGACCCGAGGACGTAGAGCAGAAAGGGGAGCAGAGGCGGGGAAGAAGGGGTCTCGCGAGGACCCTGCCGAGCGTTTCCGCTCCTATCCACACACGGACCCAGCGGCGCACCTGGAACGGCCCCTGATCCTCAAGATAAGTTACCACCCACAGCACTGGCTGCTGCAGCACTACCCCCGCACCTAAAGCGACTCCGTACTAGCGACGTTGCTTCTCTTTCTCACTAAGTGATGGCTGCTTGGGCGCCAAAGGGGACCTCCTGAGCATCGTGACTCAGGGGCTCTTACCGGACCTCGGGTCGCTCACCTCCTGGCCTTTACCACGGCATCGTGACCTGGCATACCAGCGACGGCTGACGCCGCCTTGGGACTGGGACCTGTCGGCATAGAGCACCAAGCCCTCGCGAGGTTCGAAAGGGAGTACTAAGCTATGACGGAATCAGCAACTCACACAAATCCATAGCAAAGGTCATATATTAACAAATGGGACTACAGACACCTTACAATCCCCCATGGGGCGCATTTCTATTCCTCGCAGGGAACGGATCCTAAGGAGTGCTAACTATACGGGCTCCTGCAGAAGATGCCATCATCAACAGTGGGCCGTCAGGCACCCGCGCCAACCACATCCAGATCAGGGTTGGCGACGGCCTGACGCGTCCGCCCTGCTCTTGGAGCGACGGCGACTCGGGGGCTCGTAGATGTCGTCGCTCGTCTCCGGAGTCACGTAGCCTCCGCTGCAGCCGCTGGACCCTCGGGCGCCACTGCCAAGGGGGCGGTCGGCGGGCTTAGCCCTCACCAGGGTGAGGTCCTGGTCGCCTCTCCCGCGGCAGCACTCCAGCCGGCGCCCGATCGGGTCGAAGACCTTGCAGAACATCACCGCTGCGCTGTCATACTCCAGGTGAACCGTGAAGATGCCTCTTTCCCTGCAGACCCGGGCGATCTCCCTCCAGCCGCGGGACATGTAGACCGCGCCCGGGGCAGCGACGACGACCTCGGCCTCGGTCGCGGGGGCGCCGCAGTCGGCGTGCTGCAGCTGGAGCTCCATAGGTCCCCCCTGGAAGAACCACGGAGGTGAAGAAGGGAGGAAGGCGGATCCAGGACTGAAGAGGAGTGACGACGTGGAGCACGAACTCGTGGGAGGAGCCCTCGGCATGGACTCTAGGAGGAACCACCCACGCCTTCACAACCCGATGGCGCCGACGACGGCGCTGACCGCGGGGATCAGCATCGGCACCTACGGGGCCCTCGACGTGGGCATACAAGGGCAGCGGGAACCCCGGCGGAGCCCGCTCGCCCCGGGGCCTCGCCACCACCGGGTCGTCCTCATCGTCCCGGCTGCAATGGGCAAGTCGCTTCTTCGGCGAGAGAGGGTCTGGCCCTTCTCGAGGAGGCTTTCCCTTCTCCGCTGCAGAGAATCGGCGAATCGGAGCCATCACACCAAGACGGAGCAAGAACTGAGGCGAAGGAGAGAGCAAGAGGAGATGGACTTGACGGGCACGAGCGGTGCCGTACTTATAGCCGGTGAAGGCCAACCGCCGGTCTCCACGGTCACAGGTAATCATAACACGTTCTGCATGCAGGGGCTTGTCCAACTCGCACGATCACCAAGGCGTCGTGGGGAAGCGGAGGCGCCACATCCAATCAACCGCCACGCGGCATCCAAGGCCGCAGGCTGTTAGGGCCCGCGGCGCTTTGCCCTTGCCCTTTCGCCTCTCGACACGGCCAAGTCCATGCGCGCCTTGGGCCCGGGGGCTACTGTCGGTGTTCTGGGAACGGGGGTCCCCAGACTTGCCTGCCTGCGGCGTGGCTCAAGTGGGGGCCCAGCGCGGCCCATCTTCGTCAACATGAGGCTCAATACCCTCGCGAGGGGCCAAGCCTCGCGAGGCGGACAACACGGCGCATCCTCGGGCACGGCCTCGTCAGGCTGGCTCGCGAGGAGGCGGAGAGTTCAAGGCGGGGTACCTCGCGAGGTACCTATGATGCAAGCCATGACGACACGGGGCACCAGGCGGGTGCCAGCGCGCGCAGCGTCCCTCTTTCCTCTTTGGTGCAAAGGGAGCAAGTGTATCAGCGGAGTACTGAGGCATCAGGCAAAGGTTGCCACTTTGGTGCAACGAGACCAAGGCCAGGAGGACTATGAGACGGAGGTCACCATGGAGCCCAGTGCAGCGTCATCACAAGAGCCTTTGGCAGGCGAAGACTACTTTTGTCAGGATAGATGTACTCGCTGTCCCCCTTCAAATTAGCCCGCCATTGTTGGATGCCTTCCCGCTCAATATTTGGGGAGAGGACCAGGGCCTCTATAAATAGGACTAGCCACCCACATAGCAAGGGGGTTCGGTCAGTTCGTTTGGTTCACAAGTAGAGAGAGAGAGGGAAAGAGGGTGACTGAACTCTTCACAACAGTTCATCACCACGGCCAAGAACAGACCCTCGCAAGGCTGTTCTTCCTTGTATTGTTCGTCCTCACCAGCCCAGGAGGCAATCCATCCACCACACACTGGAGTAGGGTATTACAGCACATCGGTGGCCCGAACCATTATAAATCTTGTGTCTTTCATGCAATTCTTTTAGTAGTTTAGATCCCATCGAGACGGAGAGGTTGAAGGCGAGATTTCTGCGCGCACCCTAGTGTTCGAACCTTAAGGGTCTGCCGGAACCCGAAATTCGACAGGTGTCATGCACTCGGTGGGGGCACGCTTCCCGCACTCTTTGCCGGAGCTCCTACAGTCCCTCTTCTTTCCTTTACTTACCTTGGTGGGAACTGCTATTGCCGCTGCATCTACCGCAACTGCGTCCCAGTACATCTTGTCCACACAAATAATTTCATCCTTCTCATCTGATGGGATGGTGATGACTCCAAGTGGCCCAGGCATCTTCAAGGCGTTGTAGGCATAGTGGGATGCTGCCATGAACTTAGCCAAGGCCGGGCATCCAAGAATCCCATTGTACGGCAGGGGGAGATCAACCACATCAAACACAATCTTCTCAGTCTAGTAGTTCAGTTCTCCCCAAATGTTACCAGGAACGTGATCTTTCCCTTAGGATGGCTCCTGCCAGGATTAACTCCTTGAAACGTGCGGGTAACCTCTAGCTCTTCCTATGATATCTGAAGTCTGCTGATAACTGTTGGGGAGATCAGATGTTGATGATGTCTCCCCGGCAACGGCGCCAGAAATTCCTTTTGACGCGTCTTCAACTACGTTGGTATTCCCCAAAGAGGAAGGGATGATGTAGCACAGTTACGGCAGGTATTTCCCTTAGTGATGAGATCAAGGTTATCGAACCAGCAGGAGAACCACGCAACACCACGCAAACAGCTCCTACATACAAAGAACAAATACTTGCAACCCGGCGTAAGAGAGGGTTGTCAATCCCCCATGGGTAAAAAGATAGGTAAAATTGTAGTAAATTGAATACATAGATCTCGCGGGAACGCAAGATAAAATAAATAAATAAAAATTGCAGCAAGGTATTTTTGGATTAATAGATCTAGAAATAAAAGCAAATTAAAATAGTCCGCGAAGGCAAATATAAAAAAGAAGAGACCCGGGGGCCGTAGGTTTCACTAGTGGCTTCTCTCGAGAAAAATAGCATCACATCCAAGATTAGTAGGCCGACTCCTACCTGCATCTACTACTATTACTCCACACATCGACCGCTATCCAGCATGCATCTAGTGTATTAAGTTCATGGAGAAACGGGGTAATGCAATAAGAAGGATGACATGATGTAGACAAGATCTATTTATGTAGAAATAGACCCCATCTTGATATCCTTAATAGCAACGATACATATGTGCCGGTTCCCCTTATGTCACTGGGATCAAGCACCGTAAGATTGAACCCATCACAAAGCACCTCCTCCCATGGCAAGGAAAATTAATCTAGTTGGCCTAACTAAACCAAAGATTCAAAGAAGAAATACGAGGCTATAAGTAATCATGCATATAAGAGATCAAGGAAACTCAAATAACTTTCATCAATAAAAACATAGATCTGATCATGAACTGAAAGTTCATTGGATCCCAACAAACACACCACAAGAAGAGTTACATCAAATAGATCTCCAAGAGACCATTGTATTGAGAATCAAAAGAGAGAGAGGAAGCCATCTAGCTACTAACTACAGACCCCATAGGTCTACAATGAAATACTCACGCATCATCGGAGAGGCACCAATGAGGATGATGAACCCCTCCATGATGGTGTCTAGATTGGATATGGTGGTTCTAGAACTTGCGATGGCTGGAATTGATTTTTGTCGACTCCCTGAGGGTTTCTGGAATATTGGGGTATTTATAGAGCAAAGAGGCGGTGCGGGAGGCCACCGAGGTGGGCACAACCCACCTGGGCGCACCTGGGCCCCCAGGCGCGCCCTGGTGGGTTGTGCTCCCCTTGGAGCCCCCCTCAGGTACTTTCTTTGCCCACCGTGTGTCCTTTGGTCAAGAAAAAATCCCCAAAAAGTTTCGTTGTGTTTGGTCTCCGTTTGGTATTGTTTTTTCCGCGAAGTAAAAAACAAGCAAAAACAACAACTGGCACTGGGCACTATGTCAATAGGTTAGTCCCAAAAATGATATAAAGTTGCAATAAAATGATTGTAAAAGATCCTAGAATGATAATATAACAGCATGGAATAATCAAAAATTATAGATATGTTGGAGATGTATTTAACCCCATCCTGAAGGACTTCCACAGAGCAATAATCCCCGACGACCCTCAGAGGAGCACCGGCGAGGGGAGGCGATGGAGGCAGCGCTAGAGGTCTCCTAGGGGTGGAAGGGGCGATGGGTGGGAATGAACCCGACCCCTCCGTGCCCCACCTCTTCAGGGACGGACGCCGCAGGCCCCATGCGCACAGGCTAGTGAGCCCCATGTGCACGAGGGACCCGTGCGCACGGTACACTGCCCGTGGACATGGGGCCCCGTCTGCACGGTACAGGCCCGTGGACACAGGGTACTCATGAACTTTTGACCAACAATGTCCCTTGAAGGCATGGCCAAATGCAAATTCTTACCAAGCCTTGAAGGATCATTTTAGTCTAAGTGTCCGAATACGTCACACGTAAAATCCAACACTACTAGAAGGGTATATGTGTAGCACTTGCACTAGAGGAGAAAATCAACAACAAGAAAACACAAGAGAATCACAACCACGAAAGGGACAACCGCAACACACAGAAGAGAACGAATTTAACCTCCAAAGGAGGGCGGTGGCCAAAGCCACCATGTTTGAGTTTGTTTGGTATGGCACCGCGAAGATATGAACCTTGGGCCCAAGACCAATACTCATCTTTGAAATACAAGTGCCACCTAAAAGTGGCTAATCCAATTTTTTTCAATTTATGCACTTCTCAGATGAGATAACTCATGAGTTGAGCTATCTCCCCATAGACATGTGCCTACATCTAAACACCTGAGTATGTATGCATGAGAAAGAATCTCAACCCAAGTTACTTATATCCATGATATTTATCCCATGCCTTAACTCGCGGAATCTTGCTTCATCAAGAGGCTTGGTGAAAATATCGGCAAGTTGCTTCTTGGTGTTGACATGGAATAAATCAATGTCCCCCTAGGACACACTGTCCCGAATGAAGTGATGACGAATCTCAATATGCTTGGTCTTGCTATGTTGCACTAGGTTTTCAAAGATCTTGATTGCACTTTCATTGTCGCACAAAAGAGGCACTTTGTCACATTTGACACCGAATCCGTCAAGGTTTGCCTCGTCCATAATACTCGTGCACAACAACTCCCGGTAGAAATGTACTCGGCTTCAGCGATTGAGATATACAATTTTGCTTCTTCGAAGACCAACATACCAAAGATCTCCCTAGGAATTGACATGAACCGGAAGTGGACTTGCGGTCAATCTTGTCTCCGGCCCAATCTGAATCTGAGTATCCCACTAACTTGAAAGTTGATCCTTTGGGATAACAAAGGTCCAAGTTTGGGGTATGAACCAAATATCGAAGGATTCTTTTCAGTGCCGAAAAGTGGCTCTCCTTAGGAGCAGATTGAAATCTTGCACACATACACACACTCAATATAATATCCGGTCTAGATGCACAAAGGTAAAGCAAGGATCCAATCATGGAATGATATACCTATTGATCCACTTCTTTACCATTGGGATCAAGATGAAGTTGGTCATTTGTGGGCATGGGTGTCTTCAGGGGCTTGACATCTTGCATTTTGAACCTCTTGAGCATGTCTTGAATATGAAGAGATTGGTTGATGAAGGTTCCTCCTCTCAATTGCTTCACTTGAAAACTGAGGAAAAACTTCAACTCTCCCATCATGCTCATAGCAAATTCCTTAGTCATAAGATTCTCAAACTCAACATTAATAGCATGGTTAGTGGAACCAAATATAATGTCGTCAACATAAATTTGGCACACAAACAATTCTCCTTTTACCCTCTTTGTGAAGAGAGTGCAATCTATTACCCCAATCTGGAACCCCTTCTCACTTAGGAACGTTGTAAGGTGATCATACCAAGCACGAGGTGCTTGTTTAAGTCCATAGAGCGCCTTATGGAGTTCATAAGCATGATAGGGATGATCGGGGTCTTCAAAACCGAGAGGTTGCTTGACATACACCAACTCCTTAAGAGGACCATTAAGAAAAGCACTCTTCACATCCATTTGATACAATTTAAAATCATGATGAGAGGCATAAGAAAGCAAGATGCAAATGGATTCAAGATGGGCAATAGGGGCAAACGTTTCACCAAAGTCCAAGCCTTCAACTTGGGTGAAACCTTGTGCCACTAACCTTGCCTTGTTTCTAGTAACTTGGCCACGTTCATCTTGCTTGTTCTTGAAGATCCACTCTGTTGCAATGGCATTATGATGCTCTTTGGGTCTCTCCACAAGAGTCCATAATTTGTTGCGGGTGAAGTTGTTGAACTCTTCATGCATGGCATCTACCCAATCCGGGTCGTCAAGTGCATCTTCAACCCTAAGGGGCTCAACACAAGAGACAAACGAGTGATGTTCACAAAAGTTTGCCAAGCGTCTACAAGTGGTTATCCCCCTTTTTTATGCTTCCATAGATGTTCTCAGTGAGATGTTGAAGATGCTTTAACTTGGCGGCCACTTTTTGCTCTTTGATTGCAAGCTCTTCTTCACTTGCTTTGAACATGATGAAGAAACTTGTCCTTGGGATTGTTTTAGCCTTGGAGACACCCTTCTCTTCACAACCACAAGTTCTTGTTCATTTGGAAGTGACAATGATGAAGACACTTGTGGTTGGGGTTGATATCGATCTTGATCTAGAACTTGAGCTTGATCTTCAGCCTCAATAATTGGCTCTTCACCATTTGAATGAGCTTTCCTTGATCAGGATTGGGAACATGAGGGACTTGATCTTGTTCTTGGATAGGTTCATGATCTCCCGTAGCATCTTGTACAAGAGGTGACGGTGATGACTTCCCTTGTGGAGACTCCACAAGAGGCTCCTTCTTCTTCTACTTGGACTTGGGGTGTTTCTTGTAGAAGAATGTGGCCTATCCCCATAGTCCTTATAGCTTGTGAAGGAGCCTCATCACCTACAACACTAGGAACAATTTGCTCCACACAGGAACCATTATCTTCATTGAACTCCACATTCACTGTTTCCTCAATGCATACCATGGATCTATTGAGAACTTGGTAAGCATGAGAGTTTGATGCATATCCAACAAATATGCACTCATAAGTTTTATACTCAAACTTAGCTAAACGGGATTTTTTTGTTATATTGAAACACTTACAACCGAATACTTGAAAGTATTTGACGTTAGGCTTTCTCCCGATTAGGAGTTCATATGGGGTCTTGTTCTTGAGCTTGCAAAGATAAAGCCGGTTTGAAGCATGACATGCGGTGTTGATGGCTTCGGCCCAAAGCTTGTATGGAGACTTATACTCGTCAAGCATGGTCCTAACCATCTCAATGGGAGTCCGATTCTTCCTCTCCACAACACCATTTTGTTGGGGAGTATTGTTGGGGAACGCAGTAATTTCAAAAAATTTCCTACGCACACGCAAGATCATGGTGATGCACAGCAATGAGAGGGGAGAGTGTTGTCTACGTACCAACGCAGACCGACTGCGGAAGCGATCACACAACATAGAGGAAGTAGTCGTACGTCTTCTTCCCGATCCGACCGATCCAAGCACCGTTACTCCGGCACCTCCGAGTTCTTAGCACACGTTCAGCTCGATGACGTTCCTCGGGCTCCGATCCAGCAAAGCGTCAAGGAAGAGTTCCGTCAGCACGACGGCGTGGTGACGATCTTGATGTACTACCGACGCAGGGCTTCGCCTAAGCACTGTAACGGTATGATCGAGGTGGAATTTGGTGGCAGGGGGCACCGCACACGGCTAAGGAACGATTAACTTGTGTGTATTGGGGTGCCCCCTGCCCCCGTATATAAAGGCCAGGGGCAGGGGGTTCGGCCGGCTAGGAGGGAGGCGCAGGGGGGAGTCCTACTCCCACCGGGAGTAGGACTCCTCCCCTCCAATCCTATTCCAACTAGGATTCTTGGGGGGGAAGGAGAAAGAGGGGGCCGGCCCACCTTTCCTAGTCCTATTAGGACTTGGGAAAGGGGGGGGGCGCCGGCCAGGTGTGGGCTGCCTCTTCTCTCTTTTCCACTAAGGCCCAATAGGCCCATTTACCTCCCGGGGGGGTTCCGGTAACCCTCCCGGTAATCTGGAAAAATCCCGATTTCACCCGGAACGCTTCCGGTGCCCAAACATAGGCTTCCAATATATCAATCTTTACGTCTCGACCTTTTCGAGACTCCTCGTCATGTCCGTGATCTCATCCGGGACTCCGAACAACCTTCGGTACATCAAAATGCATAAACTCATAATAACTGTCATCGTGACGTTAAGCGTGCGGACCCTACGGTTTGAGAACAATGTAGACATGACCGAGACACGTCTCCGGTCAATAACCAATAGCGGGACCTGGATGCCCATATTGTCTCCTACATATTCTACGAAGATCTTTATCGGTCAGACCGCATAACAACATACGTTGTTCCCTTTGTCATCGGTATGTTACTTGCCCGAGATTCGATCGTCGGTATCCAATACCTAGTTCAATCTCGTTACTGGCAAGTCTCTTTACTCGTTCCGTAATACATCCTCTCATAACTAACATCTTAGTTATTATGCTTGCAAGGCTTATGTGATGTGTATTACCGAGAGGGCCCAGAGATACCTCTCCGACAATCAGAGTGACAAATCCTAATCTCGAAATACGCCAACCCAACATCTACCATTGGAGACACCTGTAGTACTCCTTTATAATCACCCAGTTACGTTGTGACGTTTGGTAGTACCCAAAGTGTTCCTCCGGTAAACGGGAGTTGCATAATCTCATAGTTACAGGAACATGTATAAGTCATGAAAAAAGCAATAGCAACATACTAAACGATCGGGTGCTAAGCTAATGAAATGGGTCATGTCAATCAGATCATTCAACTAATGATGTGACCTCGTTAATCAAATAACAACTCTTTGTTCATGGTTAGGAAACATAACCATCTTTGATTAACGAGCTAGTCTAGTAGAGGCATACTAGTGACACTCTGTTGGTCTATGTATTCACACATGTATTATGTTTCCGGTTAATACAATTCTAGCATGAATAATAAACATTTATCATGATATAAGGAAATAAATAATAACTTTATTATTGCCTCTAGGGCATATTTCCTTCAGTCTCCCACTTGCACTAGAGTCAATAATCTAGATTACACAGTAATGATTCTAACACCCATGGAGCCTTGGTGCTGATCATGTTTTGCTCGTGGAAGAGGCTTAGTCAACGGGTCTGCAACATTCAGATCCGTATGTATCTTGCAAATCTCTATGTCTCCCACCTGGACTAAATCCCGGATGGAGTTGAAGCGTCTCTTGATGTGTTTGGTTCTTTTGTGAAATCTGGATTCCTTTGCCAAGGCAATTGCACCAGTATTGTCACAGAAGATTTTCATTGGACCCGATGCACTAGGTATGACACCTAGATCGGATATGAACTCCTTCATCCAGACTCCTTCGTTCGCTGCTTCCGAAGCAGCTATGTACTCCGCTTCACATGTAGATCCCGCTACGACGCTTTGTTTAGAACTGCACCAACTGACAGCTCCACCGTTTAAAGTAAACACGTATCCGGTTTGCGATTTAGAATCGTCCGGATCAGTGTCAAAGCTTGCATCAACGTAACCTCTTACGGTGAGCTCTTTGTCACCTCCATATACGAGAAACATATCCTTAGTGCTTTTCAGGTACTTCAGGATGTTCTTGACCACTGTCCAGTGATCCACCCCTGGATTACTTTGGTACCTCCCTGCTAAACTTATAGCAAGGCACACATCAGGTCTGGTACACAGCATTGCATACATGATAGAGCCTATGGCTGAAGCATAGGGAACATCTTTCATTTTCTCTCTATCTTCTGAAGTGGTCGGGCATTGAGTCTGACTCAACTTCACACCTTGCAATACAGGCAAGAACCCTTTCTTTGCTTGATCCATTTTGAACTTCTTCAAAATCTTGTCAAGGTATGTGCTTTGTGAAAGTCCAATTAAGCGTTTTGATCTATCTCTATAGATCTTTATGCCTAATATGTAAGCAGCTTCCCCGAGGTCTTTCATCGAAAAACTTTTATTCAAGTATCCCTTTATGCTATCCAGAAATTATATATCATTTCCAATGAGTAATATGTCATCCACATATAATATCAGAAATGCTACAGAGCTCCCACTCACTTTCTTGTAAATACAGGCTTCTCCAAAAGTCTGTATAAACCCAAATGCTTTGATCACACTATCAAAGCGTTTATTCCAACTCCGAGATGCTTGCACCAGTCCATAAATGGATCGCTGGAGTTTGCACACTTTGTTAGCTCCTTTTGGATCGACAAAACCTTCTGGTTGCATCATATACAACTCTTCTTCCAGAAATCCATTCAGGAATGCAGTTTTTACATCCATTTGCCAAATTTCATAATCATAAAATGCGGCAATTGCTAACATGATTCTGACAGACTTAAGCATCGCTACGGGTGAGAAAGTCTCATCGTAGTCAACTCCTTGAACTTGTCGAAAACCTTTTGCGACAAGTCGAGCTTTGTAGACAGTAACATTACCATCAGCGTCAGTCTTTTTCTTAAAGATCCATTTATTCTCTATTGCTTGCCGATCATCGGGCAAGTCAACCAAAGTCCAAACTTTGTTCTCATACATGGATCCCATCTCAGATTTCATGGCTTCAAGCCACTTTGCGGAATCTGGGCTCACCATCGCTTCTTCATAGTTCGTAGGTTCATCATGATCTAGTAGCATGACTTCCAGAACAGGATTACCGTACCACTCTGGTGCGGATCTTACTCTGGTTGATCTACGAGGTATAGTAGTATCTTGATCTAAAGTTTCATGATCATCATCATTAACTTCCTCTCTTATTGGTGTAGGTCTCACAGAAACAGTTTTCTGTGATGTACTATTTCCCAATAACGGAGTAGGTACAGTTACCTCGTCAAGTTCTACTTTCCTCCCACTCACTTCTTTCGAGAGAAACTCCTTCTCAAGAAAGTTTCCGAATTTAGCAACAAAAGTCTTGCCTTCGGATCTGTGATAGAAGGTGTATCCAATAGTTTCCTTTGGATATCCTATGAAGACACACTTCTCCGATTTGGGTTCGAGCTTATCAGGTTGAAGCTTTTTCACATAAGCATCGCAGCCCCAAATTTTAAGAAACGACAACTTTGGTTTCTTGCCAAACCATAGTTCATAAGGCGTCGTCTCAACGGATTTAGATGGTGCCCTATTTAACGTGAATGCGGCCGTCTCTAAAGCATAACCCCAAAATGATAGCGGTAAATCAGTAAGAGACATCATAGATCGCACCATATCTAGTAAAGTACGATTACGACGTTCGGACACACCATTACGTTGTGGTGTTCCGGGTGGCGTGAGTTGCGAAACTATTCCACAATTTTTCAAATGTACACCAAACTCGGAACTCAAATATTCTCCTCCACGATCAGATCGTAGAAACTTTATTTTCTTGTTACGATGATTTTCAACTTCACTCTGAAATTCCTTGAACTTTTCAAATGTTTCAGACTTATGTTTCATTAAGTAGATATACCCATATCTGCTTAAATCATCTGTGAAGGTGAGAAAATAACGATATCCGCCACGAGCCTCAATATTCATCGGACCACATACATCGGTATGTATGATTTCCAATAAATCTGTTGCTCTCTCCATAGTACCGGAGAACGGTGTTTTAGTCATCTTGCCCATGAGGCACGGTTCGCAAGTACCAAGTGATTCATAATCAAGTGGTTCCAAAAGCCCATCAGCATGGAGTTTCTTCATGCGCTTTACACCGATATGACCTAAACGGCAGTGCCACAAATAAGTTGCACTATCATTATCAACTCTGCATCTTTTGGCTTCAACATTATGAATATGTGTATTACTATTATCGAGATTCAATAAGAATAGACCACTTTTCAAGGGTGCATGACCATAAAAGATATTACTCATATAAATAGAACAACCATTATTCTCTGATTTAAATGAATAACCGTCTCGCATCAAACAAGATCCAGATATAATGTTCATGCTCAACGCTGGCACCAAATAACAATTATTTAGGTCTAATATTAATCCCGAAGGTAGATGTAGAGGTAGCGTGCCGACCGCGATCACATCGACTTTGGAACCGTTTCCCACGCGCATCGTCACCTCGTCCTTTGCTAGTGTCCGCTTATTCTGTAGTCCCTGTTTCGAGTTGCAAATATTAGCAACAGAACCAGTATCAAATACCCAGGTGCTACTGCGAGCATTAGTAAGGTACACATCAATAACATGTATATCACATATACCTTTGTTCACCTTGCCATCCTTCTTATCCGCCAAATACTTGGGGCAGTTCCGCTTCCAGTGACCAGTCTGCTTGCAGTAGAAGCACTCAGTTTCAGGCTTAGGTCCAGACTTGGGTTTCTTCTCTTGAGCAGCAACTTTCTTGCCGTTCTTCTTGAAGTTCCCTTTCTTCTTCCCTTTGCCCTTTTTCTTGAAACTAGTGGTTTTGTTAACCATCAACACTTGATGCTCCTTCTTGATTTCTACCTCCGCAGCTTTCAGCATAGCGAAGAGCTCGGGAATAGTCTTGTTCATCCCTTGCATATTATAGTTCATCACAAAGCTCTTGTAGCTTGGTGGCAGTGATTGGAGAATTCTGTCAATGACGCAATCATCCGGAAGTGTAACTCCCAATTGAATCAAGTGATTATTATACCCAGACATTTTGAGTATATGCTCACTGACAGAACTGTTCTCCTCCATTTTGCAGCTATAGAACTTATTGGAGACTTCATATCTCTCAATCCGGGCATTTGCTTGAAATATTAACTTCAACTCCTGGAACATCTCATATGCTCCATGACGTTCAAAACATCGTTGAAGTCCCGGTTCTAAGCCGTAAAGCATGGCACACTAAACTATTGAGTAGTCATCAGCTTTGCTCTGCCAGACGTTCATAACTTCTGGTGTTGCTCTTGCAGCAGGCCTGGCACTCAGCGGTGCTTCCAGGACGTAATTCTTCTGTGCAGCAATGAGGATAATCCTCAGGTTACGGACCCAGTCCGTGTAATTGCTACCATCATCTTTCAACTTAGCTTTCTCAAGGAACGCATTAAAATTCAACGGAACAACAGCACGAGCCATCTATCTACAATCAACATAAACAAGCAAGATACTATCAGGTACTAAGTTCATGATAATTTTTTAAGTTCAGTTAATTTACTTAAGAACTCCCACTTAGATAGACATCCCTCTAATCCTCTAAGTGATTACGTGATCCAAATCAACTAAACCATAACCGATCATCACGTGAGATGGAGTAGTTTTCAATGGTGAACATCAATATGTTGATCATATCTACTATATGATTCACGCTCGACCTTTCGGTCTCCGTGTTCCGAGGCCATATCTGTATATGCTTGGCTCGTCAAGTATAACCTGAGTATTCCGCGTGTGCAACTGTTTTGCACCCGTTGTATTTGAACGTAGAGCCTATCACACCCGATCATCACGTGGTGTCTCAGCACGAAGAACTTTTGCAACGGTGCATACTCAGGGAGAACACTTCTTGATAATTTAGTGAGAGATCATCTTATAATGCTACCGTCAATCAAAGCAAGATAAGATGCATAAAAGGATAAACATCACATGCAATCAATATAAGTGATATGATATGGCCATCATCATCTTGTGCTTTGTGATCTCCATCTCTGAAGCATCGTCATGATCATCATCGTCACCGGCGCGACACCTTGATCTCCATCGTAGCATCGTTGTCGTCTCGCCAATCTTATGCTTCCACGACTATCACTACCGCTTAGTAATAAAGTAAAGCATTACATCGCGATTGCATTGCATACAATAAAGCGACAACCATATGGCTCCTGCCAGTTGCCGATAACTCGGTTACAAAACATGATCATCTCATACAATAAAATCAGCATCATGCCTTGACCATATCACATCACAACATGCCCTGCAAAAACAAGTTAGACGTCCTCTACTTTGTTGTTGCAAGTTTTACGTGGCTGCTACGGGCTTAAGTAAGAACTCATCTCACCTACGCATCAAAACCACAACGATAGTTCGTCAAATAGACTCCGTTTTAACCTTCTCAAGGACCGGGCGTAGTCACACTTGGTTCAACTAAAGTTGGAGAGACAGTCTTCCGCAAGCCATCTATGTGCATAGCACGTCGAGGGAA
Organism: Triticum monococcum; assembly: GCA_034509565.1. Taxonomy (NCBI): domain Eukaryota; kingdom Viridiplantae; phylum Streptophyta; class Magnoliopsida; order Poales; family Poaceae; genus Triticum; species Triticum monococcum. The sequence continues at coordinate 140,584,011 of CM067841.1, read as the reverse complement.
CCGGTCTCGCGTAAGAGTACGCGTAAGGCTGGTCCGGATCATCTCGTCCAACAATACCGCCGAACCAAAGTATGACATGCTGGTAGGCAGTATGACTTGTATCGCCCACAACTCACTTGTGTTCTACTCGTGCAAATAACATCAAACCATAAAAACCTAGGCTCGGATGCCACTGTTGGGGAACGCAGTAATTTCAAAAAATTTCCTACGCACACGCAAGATCATGGTGATGCACAGCAACGAGAGGGGAGAGTGTTGTCTACGTACCAACGAAGACCGACTGCGGAAGCGATCACACAACGTAGAGGAAGTAGTCGTACGTCTTCTTCCCAATCCGACCGATCCTAGCACCGTTACTCCGGCACCTCCGAGTTCTTAGCACACGTTCAGCTCGATGACGTTCCTCGGGCTCCGATCCAGCAAAGCGTCGAGGAAGAGTTCCGTCAGCACGACGGCGTGGTGACGATCTTGATGTACTACCGACGCAGGGCTTCGCCTAAGCACTGTAACGGTATGATCGAGGTGGAATTTGGTGGCAGGGGGCACCGCACACGGCTATGGAACGATTAACTTGTGTGTATTGGGGTGCCCCCTGCCCCCGTATATAAAGGCCAGGGGCAGGGGGTTCGGCCGGCTAGGAGGGAGGCGCAGGGGGGAGTCCTACTCCCACCGGGAGTAGGACTCCTCCCCTCCAATCCTATTCCAACTAGGATTCTTTGGGGGGAAGGAGAAAGAGGGGGCCGGCCCACCTTTCCTAGTCCTATTAGGACTTGGGAAAGGGGGGGGGCGCCGGCCAGGTGTGGGCTGCCTCTTCTCTCTTTTCCACTAAGGCCCAATAGGCCCATTTACCTCCCGGGGGGGGTTCCGGTAACCCTCCCGGTAATCCGGAAAAATCCCGATTTCACCCGGAACGCTTCCGGTGCCCAAACATAGGCTTCCAATATATCAATCTTTACGTATCGACCTTTTCGAGACTCCTCGTCATGTCCGTGATCTCATCCGGGACTCCGAACAACCTTCGGTACATCAAAATGCATAAACTCATAATAACTGTCATCGGAACGTTAAGCGTGCGGACCCTACGGTTCGAGAACAATGTAGACATGACCGAGACACATCTCCGGTCAATAACCAATAGCGGGACCTGGATGCCCATATTGGCTCCTACATATTCTACGAAGATCTTTATCGGTCAGACCGCATAACAACATACGTTGTTCCCTTTGTCATCGGTATGTTACTTGCCCGAGATTCGATCATCGGTATCCAATACCTAGTTCAATCTCGTTACTGGCAAGTCTCTTTACTCGTTCCGTAATACATCCTCTCATAACTAACATCTTAGTTATTATGCTTGCAAGGCTTATGTGATGTGTATTACCGAGAGGGCCCAGAGATACCTCTTCGACAATCAGAGTGACAAATCCTAATCTCGAAATATGCCAACCCAACATCTACCATTGGAGACACCTGTAGTACTCCTTTATAATCACCCAGTTACGTTGTGACGTTTGGTAGTACCCAAAGTGTTCCTCCGGTAAACGGGAGTTGCATAATCTCATAGTTACAGGAACATGTATAAGTCATGAAAAAAGCAATAGCAACATACTAAACGATCGGGTGCTAAGCTAATGAAATGGGTCATGTCAATCAGATCATTCAACTAATGATGTGACCTCGTTAATCAAATAACAACTCTTTGTTCATGGTTAGGAAACATAACCATCTTTGATTAACGAGCTAGTCTAGTAGAGGCATACTAGTGACACTCTGTTGGTCTATGTATTCACACATGTATTATGTTTCCGGTTAATACAATTCTAGCATGAATAATAAACATTTATCATGATATAAGGAAATAAATAATAACTTTATTATTGCCTCTAGGGCATATTTCCTTCAAGTATATGATGCGGCATATTGATGCTTTATCCCCTCTTCACTCAAGAATTCATCCATTGTGTAATTCTTGAACTCGGTGCCATTGTCACTTCGAATTGCCTTGATCTCACAATTTTGTTGACAATGAGCTTCTTGTAGGGGAACGTAGCATGCAATTTCAAAAAAATTCCTATGATCATGCAAGATCTATCTAGGAGATGCATAGCAACGAGAGGGGGAGAGTGTGTCCACGTACCCTCGTTGACCAAAAGCGGAGCGTTAGGTTAATGCGGTTGATGTAGTCGAACATCTTCGTGATCCAATCGATCAAGTACCGAACGTACGACACCTCCAAGTTCAGCACACATTCACCTCAATGACGTCCCCCGAACTCTTGATCCAGCAGAGGGTCGAGGGAGAGTTCCGTCAGCACGACGACGTGGTGACGATGATGGTGATGTGATCCGCGCAGGGCTTCGCTATGATCGGAGGAGTAAACTATGGAGGGGGGCACCACACATGGCTAAGAGAACAATTGATGTGCCTTTGGGGTGCCCCCTACCCCCATTGATAAAGGAGGGGAGGAGGAGGCGGCCAGCCAGGAGGGGGCGCGCCAAGGGGGGAGTCCTACTAGGACTCCTAGTCCTAGTAGGATTCCCCCCTTCCCTTTCTTCACTGGAGGGAAAAGGAAGGAGAGGGAGAGGGAAAGGGAGGCGCAGCTCCCTCCCCTATTCCAATTCAGACTGCCACGGGGGGTGAGCGAGTCCTGGACTAAGGGGTCCTCGGGCGTCCGGCCTGTTATCTATGGGCCGGACTGATGGGCTGTGAAGACATGAAGGCCGAAGACTGCACCGTGTCCGGATTGGACTCTACTTGGCGTGGAAGGCAAGCTTGGTGACCGAAGATTCCTGCTCATGTAACCGACTCCTTGTAAACCCTAGATCCCTCGGTGTCTATATAAACCAAAGGGGATAGTCCGGAAAGGACACCACATATACTCATTACCATACCCACATAGGCTAGACTTCTAGGGTTTAGCCATTACGATCTCGTGGTAGATCCACTCTTGTAACACTCATATTCAGCAATATCAATCAAGCAGGACGTAGGGTTTTACCTCCATAGAGAGGGCCCGAACCTGGGTAAACATTGTGTCCCCCGTCTCATGTTATCATCGATCCTAGACGCACAGTTCGGGACCCCCTACCCAAGATCCGCCGTTTTTGACACCGATATTGGTGCTTTCATTGAGAGTTCCAGTGTGCGGTCGACAGAAGGCTTGATGGCCCCTTCGATCATCAGTAACAACGTTGTCCAGGGAGAAACCTTCCTCCCCGGACAGATCTTCGTATTTGGTGGCTTCGTACTATGGGCCAACTCATTTGGCCATCTGGAGCAGATCGAAAGCTACGCCCCTGGCCATCAGGTCAAATTTGGAAACTTGAATTACATCATGGACATCTGGGAAGATTTGATCTTCGACGGATTCGAGATCGCGGCAACTGCTCCCCATTGCCTCAATGAACATTGCCTAAACCTGTCATCGGGCCGCATCCAGGAGATAGCTCCTGGAGAAGCTCTGGCCTTAAATCCGGAGCAGGTCAAGTCGCCCGAAGATGGGATGCTTGACCCCATCACGGGGGCTACCGATTCAATGGCGCTGGAGCCGCACGCAGATCCCACTTCATACGGTATCCGCATCAACGGAACCTCGGACTAGCCTCTAACGATGAACTCCAAACCCTGCGAGCCCACGTATATCGAACTCGATCGGTTATCGATCTTCAAGTTTAGCGCCGCAGATGTCTTCCAACACTCACCCATGGGTGACATGCTAAACTCGCTAAAAACCCTATCCCTGGCAGGCGACCCGTCGCCGAACTATGTTCGGTTCGAACTTTCGGCGGATGATGGAGAATTTTGTTTCCCACCCGCCATCCACTCCGTAGCCACTGTTGAAAACCCAACCAACATGCCTGACCCCCGCCCCGAAGACATCGACGGTGTGGACGACGATGAGGGGCAAGGCCAGACCTTACTACCCGCTCGACACAGGATGACCACTTCCTGGTATGACGTGTGTATGATAGAGACACATCACGGCGCTCCCAATGATGACAAGGAGGATCCGATCGAGAATAAACCTCTTGGCACACAGCCCGGACACCGGCGCCCTAGATCACATCGCCCAAGAGAAAACACTGCTAGCACCAGAGAAGATGATACCTCAGACAACAAGGGCTCTGTGGGGATAGAATTCGATTAGGAGGAACAGGAAGGTGGGCAAGATAGCTCTGATGAACAGACCGCATATGGGGACTCGGAGGACAACAATTATCTCCCACCCTCCGAGAAAGAGGAGATCCTTGGCAACGAGGATTTTACCGTGCCCAAGGAACCTCTCGAGCAGGAGCACTTCAAACGCCGGCTAATAGCCACTGCAAGGAGCCTATGAAGGAAGCAGCTGCAGCTTCAAGCAAGCCAAGACTTGCTCAATGATAGATGGACCGAGGTCTTGGGTGCCAAAGAATACGGCCTTAGCAGCCCAGGCAAAAGCCACCCCAAGAGCAGGTGGCTCCCTCAACACGATGGCAGGGCGATGGAGCCCATACCACCATCCAATAATGCGGCGGGGCGATCACAGTTCAGTCCAGACAAAGCACCAGCCCAAGCACATCACCATACCAACACACCCGGCACGGAGGCTAGAGCAGGACGCACAAGATCGATGCACAGATCACGAAGACATACCTCGACCGACGATGATGGTCGCCTATCCGGACACTACATAGCTAACCACGCCCGGTCCGAGCATCGTAAACGGAGCCCGCCGGAGGTACTTCATAGTGTGGCCCAACATAGAGGAGCCGCACACCCCCTCTACTTCATGAACAAAGTAATGGAACACGAATTTCCAGACTGGTTTAAACCCATTAACATCGAATCATACGATGGGACAACAGACCCCGTGGTATGGATCGAGGATTACCTCCTCCATATTCACATGGCCCGCGGAGACAACCTCCACGCCATTAAATACCTACCTCTCAAGCTTAAAGGGCCAGCTCGGTACTGGCTAAACAGTTTGCCAGAAAATTCTATTGGCAATTGGGAAGATTTGTAAGACACCTTTCGAGACAACTTCTAGGGAACATATGTCCGGCCATTATGCGCCGATGACTTAAGTCACATTGTCCAGGAGCCCGGCGAGTCAGCTAGGGAGCTCTGGACCAGGTTCTTAGTCAAAAAGAACCAAATTGTCGACCGTCCGGACGAAGAAGCCCTCGCGGCCTTCAAACACAGTGTCCGAGATGAATGGCTCACGCGTCACCTCAGCCAGGAAGGACCCAAATCCATGACAGCCCTCACCGCTCTAATGAACCGCTTCTACGCGGGAGAAGACAACTGGCTTGCTCGTAAAAGCAATGACGCCAGCGGCCCGGGCACTTCCGAAATCCGAGATGGCAACGGCAAGCCACGACGAACCAAACATAACAACATACGCGACACAGCGGTGAATGCCGGATTTCAAAATCTGAAGCCCGGTCAACGGAAGAAGCCACTAAAGGCAAACCAGGATGGACCATCCACCCTTGACAGGATATTGGACCGACCTTGTCAGATTCACGGTCACCCTGATAGGCCAGCTAATCATACCAATCGTAACTATTGAGTCTTCAAGCAGGCAGGCAAGCTTAACGCTGATCACAAGGGGAGGAGGCCACCGGGCGACAAAGATGACGGATCGGCTTGCCAGCAGAACACCAGGGGCCAGAAAAAGTTCCCCTCCGATGTTCGACCACTCCTGGAGCGCAAATAGCAGTTCGGCTTCCGCCACCCACCTACTACTGTAATGGCGATATTTAAACCACGCGCACATCACAACGCACTCAAGATACCATGGGCATCGGTGGAAGCACAACACGGACAACCCTACAAGCATTCCCGTAACATTTTGTATACGTTTTTCTCATTTTTTTAGTATCATGTTAAAGAACAGGTGACCAACTAGAAAGCATCTACAGCGGACTCTATCGGAGTTCGGATCCATACACTCACCTAAGGGGTTACCTCCATTAGGGATCCCCCTCCCCGAGAATGGGCTACGCAGACGTGCGACAGGAGGTCCAAAATTACCTTTTGTATACCGCACTCTTTATTCCGAGCCTGTACTATGCCCTTTTTCCTCCGATCCCGACCACGAGCATGTCAAATAGCCAGGTCTGTGGTTTCTCTTATATATATATATATACATAAATTTATCATTGACACATCGCTCTGTTGTTTGTAAGCCTCACCCGAGCCAAACTCTCATACCGTTTCAACAATAAAGTACGGCCTCAACGGCTGCTTTGCAGATGCACCTCGGCACACCCTGCCAGGGGCTCGGCATGGGAACGAATGAGTTGCCAGTAAAAGTCCGAACACCTCTATAGCGTACTTCGGCGTCGCAAGTTTGGCCTTATATGCATCAGCTCCGAATCATTGTCTTGGGTCAATAGTTGGGTTGCCCGGCTCCTATGTTTGCTACCCTACGTTCCGCTCTATCAGCTAGGGTAGTAAAGGGAGAACTACTCCGATTGTGCCCTGTCCTAGACCAGATGAGCACCTCAGTAGAGAAAGTCGAAAACTGACTGTCATGATGCCGCGAGAGCTTATCAACCACTTGACGACTTATTGGAATCTTTAGCGATTCTCCATGTAATACGAGGGATCTTTTTCAGATCAGATATGTAAGGCACCACACGCCGCATACACACCAGGGGCTATGTCATAGCCCCACCATAAAACTCCTATGGTTAAGTGAAAGTGTTAACGCCTTATAGTCCGATTGCCTGGTTCGCTGCATTATCACCTCCTTCATGGACCAAGACATTGGATAAAGAGTGGTTAAATGCTTTTCCGAACACCCCCGTAGTTCCTACGAGGGGGCTGAAGCCGACGACTGGAAAACTTTCATATTATATTAAAACGACCGCACAGGAGGAATTCAAGCTTTTTGAGCAAAACATAAATATATTAACTATAAAATTGTATTTTATAATCATCATACACTTCACTCGAACATTATGTTCTTCGAGCATTGGCCCTCAATCAAGCGGGCGGCCTCCAGGACGCCTTCAAAATAATGCTCTGGTTGCGGACGGTCCTCGCCTTTGGGTGGACCCTTCGTCACGACATCGATGGCCTTCATCTTCCCCCAGAATGTCTTGACTTGGGCAAGGGCCATCCGTGCACCTTCAATGCACGCCGATCGCTTCACAGCATCGATGCGCAACACTACATCGACAAGCTTCTGCACCAAACCAAAATAGCTATTCGGTGCAGGCTCGGTCGGCCATAGCCGGACTATAACATCCTTCATGGCAGCGCCAGATACCCTATGAAGTTCGGCCCATTGGGAAATCTGTTCACTGAGCAGCAGCGGGCGCTTTGACACACCAAACTGTGACCAAAAAAGCTTCTCCGTTGCATATCCAGCTTGCGCTTGGTAAGACCGCGCTGCATCGGCAGAACTCTTCGGCAAGTCCAAATACTCATCCGAAGAACTCCACACTTGGTTCAGCTGAGCATAGTCCGGGTCACCGAACTTAGAATGCAGCAGAAAAGGCTTTCCAGCCAATATCTCTTTCGCCTGCCGAACCTCCTCAGAGAGTGCTCTGGACTCTGATCGCGCTTCTCTCGCCTCATGTCGGGCCTTGTCCAGTTCAGCCGTTAAGGCTTTATTCTCCTTCTCAAGAAATTCACAGTGGCCAGTAGCATTCTCCAAAGCGAGTGTCATCGTGGATATCTTCTCCTCGCCCTGGCATCGCGCAACTTGTTCGGCCTTCAGTTCAACCGATGCTCCTTCAGCAGCAGCATCACTAAACTGGGTCCGCTCCTTGGCCCAGATTAGCTCCGCCCGAAGAGCCTCCACGGCGGCAACACCATCTGGATTTCATGCACATTTCATATAAAGCTCTTCCCGCGTCAAGCACACTGGTGTAAAGAATGCTCAAAATACATACCTTGCGAGTCATCAAGACGCATGTTGATCAATGCAACATCATCCTCTGCAATATCCAGCTTTCGCTGCAATTCGGCCACTTCTGTATTTCGGACAGCCACAGGAGGGGAAGCAGCCTGTATTTCAAATCAAACCAAGGTTAATACCCGAGCATATCTCTTTGATCCTCCGATCGCTCCCTTCGGAAGACAATCCGAGTCTCAGGGGCTACTGCATATACAACAGGTGCATTCTGTCCATGAAAGTCAATTGTCAAAGCTACATCACAAACCTCATAACCTCTTAGAAGGCTCGTGAAAGCCTTGTTCAATCCACTCTTCGCAGATAGAACCCTTTCGACCACCGTAACCATCAAGGAACGGTGCTCTTCTGAAATGGACGCTCGTCGTAGCATGTCCGTCAGCATTTCCGGCACTCCTGGGTCTTCGGAAATCACCGCTGGAGTACGGCATTCTAGTGAAGGAACCCGCTTGCTTGCCTCCAGAACCGTCTCCGGCTATAAACCGGCCAATTCAGGGACGCCAGTCTCGATCCCGGAACCTCGAGTGACAGAGGCACCGCCTTGGGGCACCCTTCAGGAAGATACCTCGGTATCATCTCCTCTGTTGGGCGATGAGGCCGAAGGAGGCGTGTCACTCTCCATCATCTCCGGAAGAAGATCTCCCAAGGAGGAGGATGATTGAGAAACACCAGGCATTAACCTGCGTGGATGAACATACGATCACTTCACTAGTGGGAAAAGAATGAGGTACATTCAAAGTTCCCCAGCTTCACTTACGGTTTGCCTCGAGGTTCGTCCTCGTCATCAAGCTCTACGGCAACCTTACTCGCTCGGCCCAAACCGCTCGACGATGGCTTTTTCCTCTCTTGGAAGGCTTCCCCTCCTGATCTTCGGAAGCAACCCTTTTCTTGCCATGGAGGACTCCCTCTGCACCCTTGCCCTTGGGCAAAAGGATTTCGGTTTCCCCGAACACAGCCACATGGTACGATGCCGGAATCAGCATTCTCGTCAGCAGGGCAGTCGTAGGGTCTTCGGGAAGAGGCGTCGGACACCAGATTAGCACCGCTTTCTTTATCTAGTCCTGAACAGGGACAAGTTGTTCAATATCTCATTAAAATATGCTCGAATGAAAGGTGCTCGAGTACTTACCGAAGTAGCTGGAAGATTGCAATCAAGGCCAACATCTTCGGTAGTGTCCGGCCATTGCCCTCGTTCCCCAAAATACAATTTCCACATTCCTTCGTGCGTAGTGCCGAAGAAGTGCTGTAGGGTATGCCGCCCTTCTGGGTTAAAATCCCACATACGAAGAGGCCGCCGCTGACATGGAAGAATCCGGCGGACCAGCATTACTTGGACAACATTCACAAGATCGATGCCCTTCTCGGTAAGGCTTCGGACGCGACTTTGCAGAGTCTGCACTTCATCGACGGATCCCCAGTCCAATCCCTTATTGACCCACGAAGTGAGCTGAGTTGGAGGGCCGGGTCGGAACGCAGGTGTGGCCACCCACTTGGGGCCCCGCGGCTCATTGATATAAAACCACCCCTGCTACCATAAGTCGGAAGATTCGGCGAAAGATCCTTCAGGCCAAACCGCGCCGGCCAGCTTGCCTATTGTGACATTGCCGCACTCTGCCTCCTCCTTCTCTGCCACCTGCGGCCTCACATCAAAGGTCTTGAGCCACAAACTAAAGTGCGAAGGAGTCCGCAGTAAGGCCTCACATGTGACGATAAATGTCGAGATGAGGAGAACAGAGTCCGGGGCCAGATCGTGAAAATCTAACCCATAGTAGAACATGAGCCCCTGGACAAAGGGGTTAAGCGCGAACCCTAGCCCGTGAAGGAAGTGGGATACAAATACTACCCTCTCGCCAGATCTGGGGGTCGGTATGACTTGCCCTTGTGCCGGAAGCCCATGAAAGATTTCCGAGGTCAGATACCTCGCCATGCGGAACTTCGCAATATCCTCCTCCATGACAGAGGAAGCCACCCACTGGCCCTGACAGCTGGATCCGGACATGACTAGGCTTGGTGGCGATTGGAACCCGAGGGTTGGAACTTGGGGTGGCTGAGGTTGAGGAAGAAGCAAGTGCAAGGGAAGAAAACGAGACTGGGTCTTTATATAAAGGCCCCAAGTATTGGGCGTCTCCCCCAGGGTCTCTAAGCTTACCTATTACCAAGGAGTTGTACCCAGGGGACGGTTGGGTTACACACGCCTGCGTTAATGAAAATCCCATAAATAAAGGGACACGATCTCTGCCTTGACAAGACATGCCAGTAAAACCGCACCCCGAGACATGGGGCGGCTCGCTAACCGACGGTTAGAAATAGCAACCGGGCAGGCATGATATGATGTCATGAACAGTTATCAACAAGTTGGGCTCGTGGGGTATTATATTCTCTACCATTATATACACAGGTCCGGATATACTTACTTCGTCCGAAGACTATTCTGGAATTCGAAAGGAGGGAACCCGCCTTGCAATGCCGAAGAAAAATCTGCGTGTCGGACTCCTTGTCATTGAAGCCAGGTTCAGAGGCTACTGAGGGAGTCCTGGACCAAGGGGTCATCGGGCGTCCGGCCTATTATCTATGGGCTGGACTGATGGGCCGTGAAGACATGAAGGCCGAAGACTGCACCGTGTTCGGATTGGACTTTACTTGGCGTGGAAGGCAAGCTTGGCGACCGAAGATTCCTTCTCATGTAACCGACTCTTGTAAACCCTAGATCCCCTCGGTGTCTATATAAACCGAAGGGGATAGTCTGGAAAGGATACCACATCTACTCATTACCATACCCACATAGGCTAGACTTCTGGGGTTTAGCCATTACGATCTCGTGGTAGATCCACTCTTGTAACACACATATTCATCAATATCAATCAAGCAGGACATAGGGTTTTACCTCCGTAGAGAGGGCCTGAACCTGGGTAAACATCGTGTCCCCCGTCTCCTGTTATCATCGATCCTAGACGCACAGTTCAAGACCCCCTACGCGAGATCCGCCGGTTTTGACACCGACAACGGGTGCGGCCACCCCTTGCAGCCCTCCTCTCTCTCCACTAAGGCCCATGTAACCACATTAATTCCCCCGGGGGGTTCCGGTAACCCCTCGGTACTCCGGTAAAATAACCGAATCACTCGGAACCATTCCGATGTCCGAATACTACCTTCCAATGTATGAATCTTTACCTCTTGACCTGTCACACCCACAATGCGGCTATATCTCCCACGTGTGGGGGCATGACTTAGAGGCATAGCCGCATTGTAGGTTTGTCGCAAGAGGGGTAATCTTCACACAATCCCATGTACTGAATAAGAAAGGGATAAACAGTTGGCTTACAATCGCCACTTCACACAAATACAAATTAAACATACATCATCCAGAATACAAACAAGGTCCGACTACGGAACCAAAATAAAGGAAGACAACCCCAAATGCGAGATCCCTGATCGTCCCAACTGGGCTCCACTACTGATCAACCGGAAAAGACACAACACAACGATCAAGATCTTCATCGAGCTCCCACTTGAGCTCAGTTGCGTCACCTGCACTGGTATCATCGGCACCTGCAACTGTTTGGAAGTATCTATGAGTCACAAGGACTCAGCAATCTCACACCCGTGAGATCAAGATATTTAAGCTTATGGGTAGGATAAGGTAATGAGGTGGAGCTGCAGTAAGCACTAAGCAAATATGGTGGCTAACATACACAAATAAGAGCGAGAAGAGAAGCAACGCAATGGTTGTGAAGCTAGAGTGATCAAGAAGTGATCCTGAAACTACTTACATACAAGCATAACACAAGACCGTGTTCACTTCCCGGACTTCGCCAAAAAGAGACCATCATGGCTACACAAGCGGTTGATGCATTTTAATTAAGTCAAGTGTCAAGTTCTCTACAACCGGACATTAACAAATTCCCATCTGCCACATAACCGTGGGAACGGCACTCGAAAGTTTATACCCTGCAGGGGTGTCCCAACTTAGCCCATCACAAGCTCTCATGGTCAACGAAGGATATTCCTTCTCCCGAGAAGACCCGATCAGTCTCGGAATCCCGGTTACAAGACATTTCGACAATGGTAAAACAAGACCAGCAAAGCCGCCCGATGTGCCGACAAATCCCGATAGGATCTGCACATATCTCGTTCTCAGGGCACATCGGATGAACACTATGTACAGCTAAAACCAGCCCTCAAGTTTCCCTGAGGTAGCGCTGCAAGTGGCTCTAGGTTGGACCAACACTCGGAGGAGCACTGGCCCGGGGGGGTTAAAATAAAGATGACCCTCGGGCTCTACAAACGAAAGAGAAAAAGGCTTAGGTTGTTAGGCAAATGTCAAACCAAGGTCGGGCCTTGCTGGAGGAGTTTTATTCAAAGCGAACTGTCAAGGGGTTCACATAACACCCAACCGCGTAAGGAACGCAAAATCAAGGAACATAACACCGGTATGATGGAAACTAGGGCGGCAAGAGTGGAACAAAACACCAAGCATAAGGACGAGCCTTCCACCCTTTACCAAGTATATAGATGCATTAATTAAAATAAGAGATATTGTGATATCCCAACATATCCATGTTCCAACATGGAACAAACTTCAACTTCATCTTCAACTAGCAATGCTATAAGAGGGGCTGAGCAAAAGCGGTAACTTAGCCAAACAACGGTTTTCTAGGAACGTGGGTTAGAGGCTTGACATGGCAATATGGGAGGCATGATATAATAAGTGGTAGGTAGCGCGACATAGCGATAGAGCGAACAACTAGCAAGCAAAGATAGAAGTGATTTCGAGGGTATGGTCATCTAGCCTGAGATCCCGCAAGGAAGAAGAACGAGTCCACGCTAGCGAATGACATGGAAATGACGGTGGATAATTGGGCGACACCTCGCGCATCAGTCTTGGGGCGTCACATGACCATTTCGAGACTCCTCATCATGTTTGTGATCTCATCCGGGACTCCGAACAAACTTCGTTCACCAAAACACATAACTCATAATACAAATCATCATTGAACATTAAGCGTGCGGACCCTATGGGTTCGATAACTATGTAGACATGACCGAGACACATCTCCGGTCAACAACCAATAGTGGAACCTAGATGCTCATATTGGTTCCTACATATTCTACGAAGATCTTTATCGGTAAGACCGCAATAACAACATACATTATTCCCTTTATCATCGGTATGTTACTTGCCTGAGATTCGATCATTGGTATCCTCATCCCTAGTTCAATCTCGTTACCGACAAGTCTCTCTACTCGTTCTGTAATGCATCATCCCGCAACTAACTCATTAATCACATTGCTTGCAAGGCTTATAGTGATGTGCATTACCGAGAGGGCCCAGAGATACCTCTGTGATACTTAGAGTGAAAAATCCTAATCTTGATCTATGCCAACCCAACAAACACCTTTGGAGACACATGTAGAGCATTTTTATAATCACCCAGTTATGTTGTGACATTTGGTAGCACACAAGGTGTTCCTCCGGTATTCGGGAGTTGCATAATCTCATAGTTAGAGGAATATGTATAAGTCATGAAGAAAGCAATGGCAATAAAACTTAATGATCATTATGGTAAGCTAAACAGATGGGTCTTGTCCATCACATCATTCTCCTAATGATGTGATCTCATTCATCAAATGACAACACATGTCTCTGGTCAGGAAACTTAACCATCTTTGATTAACGAGCTAGTCAAGTAGAGGCATAGTAGGGGCACTTTGTTTTGTCTATGTATTCACACATTTGTCAAGTTTCCGGTTAATACAATTCTAGCATGAATAATAAACATTCATCATGACATAAGGAAATATAAATAACAACTTTATTATTGCCTCTAGGGCATATTTCCTTCAGTCTCCCACTTGCACTAGAGTTAATAATCTAGATTACATAGTAGTGATTCTAACACCCATGGAGTTTTGGTACTGATCATGTTTTGCTCGTGGAAGAGGCTTAGTAAATGGGTCTGCAGCCTTCAGATCCATATGTATTTTGCAAATCTCTATGTATCCCTCCTACACTTGATCGCGGATGGAATTGAAGCATCTCTTGATGTGTTTGGTTCTCTTGTGCAATCTGGATTCCTTCGCCAAGGCAATTACTCCAGTATTGTCACAAAAGATTTTCATTGGACCCGATGCACTAGGTATTACACCTAAATCAGATATGAACTCCTTCATCCACACTCCTTCATTTTCTACTTCCGAAGAAGCTATGTACTCCGCTTCACACGTAGATCCTGCCACGATGCTCTGCCTGGAACTGCACCAACTTACAGCTCCACCATTCAATATAAATACGTATCCGATTTGCGACTTTGAGTCATCCGGATCAGTGTCAAAACTTGCGACTTTGTTGCAGACTAAGGCATAGCCTAGTGGTGGGAAGGGGTTGATGCCTTCCCACCCACCCAGGTTCAAGGCATGGTACTTGAAATTTGGGTTTGCTGCACCAATTATACTGTAGGGGGTTCCCTTACAGTCTTTCTGTCAAAAAAACAAGCTCTTTGTCACCTCCATAAACGAGAAACATATCCTTAGTCCTTTTCAGGTATTTCAGGATGTTCTTGACCGCTGTCTAGTGATCCACTCCTGGATTACTTTGGTACCTCCCTGCTAAATTTATAGCAAGGCACACATTAGGTCTGGTACACAGCATTGCATACATGATAGAACATATGGCTGAGGCATAGGGAATGACTTTCATTTTCTCTCTATCTTCTGCAGTGGTTGGGCATTGAGTCTCACTCAACTTCACACCTTGTAACATAGGCAAGAACCCTTTCTTTGACTGGTCCATTTTGAACTTCTTCAAAACTTTATCAAGGTATGTGCTTTGTGAAATTCCAATTAAGCATATTGATATATCTCTATAGATCTTGACTCCCAATATATAAGCAGCTTCACCAAGGTATTTCATTGAAAAATTCTTATTCGAGTATCCGTTTATGCTATCCAGAAATTTTCTATTATTTCCAATCAACAATATTTCATCCACATATAATATTAGAAATGCTACAGAGCTCCTACTAACTTTCTTGTAAATACAGGCTTCTTCAAAAGTCTGTATAAAACCATATGTTTGATCACACTATCAAAGCGTATATTCCAACTCTGAGAGGCTTGCACCAGTTCATAAATGGATCGCTGGAGCTTGCACATTTTGTTAGCACCTTTAGGAATGACAAAACCTTCTGGTTGCATCATATACAACTCTTTTTTAAGAAATCCATTAAGGAATGCAGTTTTGACATCCATTTGCCAAATTTCATAATCATAAAATGCGGAAATTGCTAACATGATTCAGACAGACTTAAGCATCGCTATGGGTGAGAAGGTTTCATCGTAGTCAACTCCTTGAACTTTTCAAAAACCTTTCGCAACAAGTCGAGCTTTGTAGACAGTAACATTGCCATCAGCGTAAGTCTTCTTCTTTAAGATCCATTTATTCTCTATGGCTTGTCGATCATCAGGTAAGTCAACCAAAGTCCACACTTTGTTCTCATACATGGACCCCATCTCAGATTTCATGACCTCAAGCCATTTTGCGAATCTGGGCTCATCATCACTTCCTCATAGTTCGTAGGTTTGTTATGGTCAAGTCACATGACTTACAGAACAAGATTACCGTACCACTCTGGTGCAGAACATACTCTGGTTGACCTACGAGGTTCGGTAGTAACTTGATCTGAAGTTTCATGATCATCATCATTAACTTCCTCAGTAATTGGTGTAGACATCACTGGAACTGATTTCTGTGATGAACCACTTTCCAATTCGGGAGAAGTTACAGTTACCTCATCAAGTTCTACTTTCCTCCCACTCACTTCTTTCAAGATAAACTCCTTCGCTAGAAAGGATCCATTCTTAGCAACGAATATCTTGCCTTCGGATCTGTGATAGAAGGTGTACCCAACAGTTTCCTTTGGGTATCCTGTGAAGACGCATTTCTCCGATTTGGGTTCAAGCTTATCAGGTTGAAGCTTTTTCACATAAGCATCACAACCCCAAACTTTAAGAAACGACATATCAGATTTCTTGCCAAACCACAGTTCATATGGTGTTATCCCAACGGATTTAGATGGTTCCCTATTTAACGTGAATGCAGTCGTCTCTAAAGCATAACCCCAAAACGATAGTGGTAAATCGGTAAGAGACATCATAGATCGCACCATATCTAATAAAGTATGGTTACGACATTTGGAGACACCATTACGTTGTGGTGTTCCAGGTGGCGTGAGTTGCGAAACTATTCCACATTGTTTCAAATGAAGACCATACTCGTAACTCAAATATTCACCTCCACGATCAGATCATAGAAACTTTATTTTCTTGCTGTGATGATTTTCCACTTCACTCTGAAATTCTTTGAACTTTTCAAATGTTTCAGACTTATGTTTCACTAAGTAGATATACTCATATCTGCTCAAATCATCTGTGAAGGTCGGAAAATAATGATACCCGCCGCGAGCCTCAGCACTCATCGGACCGCATAGATCGGTATGTATTATTTCCAATAAGTCAATCGCTCGCTCCATTGTTCCGGATAACGGAATCTTAGTCATATTGCCCACGAGGCATGGTTCGCAAGCATCAAGTGATTCCAAAAGCCCGTTGGCATGGAGTTTCTTCATTCGCTTTACACTAATATGACCTAAACGGCAGTGGCACAAATAAGTTGCACTATCATTATTAGCTTTGCATCTTTTGGCTTCAATGTTATGAATATGTGTACCACTATGATCGAGATTCAACAAAAATAGACCACTCATCAAGGGTGCATGACCATAAAAGATATTACTCATATAAATAGAACAACCATTATTCTATGATTTAAATGAATAACCGTCTCGCATCAAACAAGATTGAGATATAATGTTCATGCTCAACGCTGGCACCAAATAACAATTATTCAGGTCTAAAACTAATCTCGAAGGTAGATGTAGAGGTAGCGTGCTGACGGCGATCACATCGACCTTGGAACCATTTCTGATGCACATCATCACCTCGTCCTTAACAAATCTTCGTTTAATCTGCAGCCCCTGTTTCCAGGTGCAAATATGAGCAACAGAACCAGTATCAAACACACAGGCGCTACTGCGAGCATTAGTAAGGTACACATCTATAACATGTATATCAATATACCTTTCACTTTGCCATCCTTCTTATCCGCCAAATACTTGGGGCAGTTCCGCTTCCAGTACTAGTCCCTTTGCAGTAGAAGCACTCGCTTTCAGGCTTAGGTCCAGACTTGGGCTTCTTCCCGGGAGCAGCAACTTGCTTGCTATTCTTCTCGAAGTTCCCCTTCTTCCTTTTGCCCTTTCTCTTGAAACTAGTGGTCTTGTTAACCATCAACACTTGATGCTCCTTCTTGATTTCTACCTCCACCCCCTTTATCATCGCGAAGAGCTCGGGAATTGTCTTTTTCATCCCTTGCATGTTATAGTTCATCACGAAGCCTTTATAGCTTAGTGGCAGTGATTGAAGAACTCTGTCAATGACACTATCATCAGGAATAATAACTCCTAGCTGAGTCAAGTGGTTATGGTACCCAGACATTCTGAGTATGTGTTCACTACAGAACTGTTCTCCTCCATCTTGCAGCTATAGAACTTGTTGGAGACTTCATATTTCTCAACCCGGGCATTTTCTTGAAATATTAACTTCAACTCCTGGAACATCTCATATGCTCCATGACGTTCAAAACGTCTTTGAAGTCCTGATTCTAAGCCATAAAACATGGCACACAGAACTATCGAGTAGTCATCAGCTTTAGTCTGCCAGACGTTCATAACATCCGGAGTTGCTCCTGCAGCAGGTCTTGCACCTAGAGGTGCTTCCAGGACGTAATTATCCTGTACAGCAATGAGGATAATCCTCAAGTTATGGACCCAGTCCGTGTAGTTGCTACCATCATCATTCAACATAGCTTTCTCTAGGAATGCATTAAAATTCAAGGGAACGGTAGCACGAGCCATTGATCGACAACAACATAGACATGAAAAAACTATCAGGATCATATTACTTAAGAACTCCAACATAGATAGACATCCCTCTAGTCGTCAAAATGATCACGTGATCCATATCAACTAAACCATGTCCGATCATCAAGTGAGATGGAGTAGTTTTCAATGGTGGACATCTCTATGTTGATCATGTCTACTATATGATTCACGTTCGACCTTTTGGTCTCAGTGTTCCGAGGCCATATCTGCATATGCTAGGCTCGTCAAGCTTAACCCGAGTATTCTGCACATGCAAAACTGGCTTGCACCCGTTGTATGTGAACGTAGAGCTTATCACACCCGATCATCACGTGGTGGCTCGGCACGACGAACTGTAGCAACAGTGCATACTCAGGGAGAACACTTATACCTTGAAATTTAGTGAGGTATCATCTTATAATGCTACCTCAGTACTAAGAAAAATAAGATGTATAAAAGATAAACATAACATGCAATCAAAATATGTGACATGATATGGCCATCATCATCTTGTGCCTTTTTCTCCATCACCAAAGCACCGTCGTGATCTCCATCGTCACCGGCTTGACACCTTGATCTCCATCGTAGCGTCGTTGTCGTCTCGCCAACTATTGCTTCCAAGACTATCTCTACCGCTTAGAGATAAAGTAAAGCAATTACATGGTGATTGCATTTCATACAATAAAGAGACAACCATAAGGCTCCTGTTAGTGGCGGATAACTTCTACAAAACATGATCATCTCATACAACAATTTATATCTCATCACGTCTTGACCATATCACATCACAATATGTCCCACAAAAACAAGTTAGACGTCCTCTACTTTGTTGTTGCAAGTTTTATGTGGCTGCTACGGGCTTCTAGCAAGAACCGTTCTTACCTACGCATCAAAACCACAGTGATTTTTTGTCAAGTTTGCTGTTTTAACCTTCATCAAGGAACGGCCGTAGTCAAATTTGATTCAACTAAAGTTGGAGAAACAGACGCCCACCAGCCACCTATGTGCAAAAGCACATCGGTAGACCTGATCTCATGAATGTGGTCATGCAATGTTGGTCTGGGACGCTTCATCCAACAGTACCGCCGAATCAAAATAAGATGTTGGTGGTAAGCAGTATGAATATTATCGCCCACAACTCTTTATGTTCTACTCGTGCATATCATCCACGCATAGACCTGGCTCGGATGCCACTGTAGGGGAACGTAGCATGCAATTTCAAAGAAAATCCTACGATCACGCAAGATCTATCTAGGAGATGCATAGCAACGAGAGGGGGAGAGTGTGTCCACGTACCCTCGTAGACCAAAAGTGGAAGTGTTAGGTTAACGTGGTTGATGTAGTCAAACGTCTCCGCGATCCAACCGATCAAGTACCGAACGTACGGCACCTTCGAGTTCAGCACACGTTCAGCTCGATGGCGTCCCTCGAACTCTTGATCCAGCAGAGGGTCGAGGGAGAGTTCCGTCAGCACGACGGCGTGGTGATGGTGATGGTGATGTGATCCGCGCAGGGCTTCGCCTAAGCACTACGACGCTATGACCGGAGGAGTAAACTGTGCAGGGGGCAACGCACATGGCTAAGAGAACAATTGATGTGCCTTTGGGGCGCCCCTGCCACCGTATATAAAGGAGGGGAGGAGGAGGCGGCCGGCCAGGAGGGGGCGCGCCAAGGGGGGTCCTACTAGGACTCCTAGTCCTAGTAGGATTCCTCCCCCCCTTTCCTTTCTTCACCGGAGGGAAAAGGAAGGACAGGGAGAGGGAGAGGGAGAGGGAAAGGGGGGCGCCGCCCCCTCCCCCTAGTCCAATTCAGACTGCCATGGGGGCGGGCCACCCCTTGCGTTCCTCCTCTCTCTCTACTAAGGCCCATGTAGGCCCATTCACCACTGCAGGATGCTGCTAACATGACACTATGATCAGAGACCCTTCGACGAAACTGTGTGTGATGCATTAATCGCAAACGGTGGTGTAAACACCCGTCAAAAAGGTGCAAAACATTTGCGATGGAGCATGCATCAAACACGGTTCAGATTTTAGTTGTGTGTGCGATGCAGGGCATACGGTACAGTTCAATTAACTGTTTGCGATGATGAGCAACAAAAGAAATGGCAGCCAGATGAAGGTGTGTGCGATATACAGCATACGGTTCACTAGGATGAACTGTGTGTGATCCGGTAACACAATGGAAACGGTTCAACTGAAGAAGATGTGTGTGATACGCGGCAAAATAGGTCCGTAATCAGAAATGTGTGCGAAGACCAATAATAACATAGACGATTGCTACTAATAAGCCGTGTGATTTGCTCTGTCTACAGAAGAATAACATGTATAAGGACTTGATTCCATAAACAGATTGAACATCGAATTACATATCTGGCTAGTACACACGTGACCTTTGCACACACGAAAGTACGTTCCAAATGCCTATGAAACTCAAATAATGTATGAAAAGGCAAAACGAACCGTGATTAATTTCATATTTTTAGGACGACGCTACTATATATAGTTGCATGTTGCCTCTGTAAAAAATAAATCAAGGTGGGAAGAGACATCGTATGTCGTTTCGCACACATAGGTGACAAGGTCCCTCTTGGAACCATGAGCCTTTTTGAGAGAAGCTCCGGTTTGTAAGAAGATTGTACTAAAACTTGTCCCAAATTGGACTAAGTTTTTACCACAACATGTTGGTGCTATGACATAACACCACCAAGTTTCATGATTTTGAGGTGGGTTTTGGATTTATAGTAATTTTAAAACTAGGTTTCTCAATGTTTACTGTCGAGTCGGCACCACCCTGGATAGACATTTTCCTCATGGGTCCCAAATGATAAATTCAAATCTGTGACTACCATGCAGCTTTTCTTATTAAGAATTACAACCCTTGGTGCGCAAGCTGAAAATAAGTTTGTGGGTGCTGGTTGGCACTAAAAACTTACAGTTCTGTAATGAACAAAGATCTCAAGGATCCCGCGAGAGTGATGTTCTTTTCCTATGTTGTGAATGCTTATAATATTTATGTCTTAATTAAAGAAATGGCAAGCCATTGGCCCAGTATGAAAGAAAATATGGGTCAAAGAGGAGTTGAAAAGGGCAACAATATCTAACTCCAGCTAACAAATAGTACAAAAGCACGAGGATTAATTGCTCGTCAGGTTTACACAAAATCCAGATTGAATAGGTCAATGACATCTAACTCAACCAAAGTTTTCAGTAGTCACAATCAAATGGATCGGTCTGATCCATAAAATCAAGATCAACGGCCATAAATTCTACTGGTCCATGATGACAAGCTATTGTAAATAGAAGCCAAGCACGATCAGAAGCCCTTAGGTCCACATGAAACTTCTTTTTATGTTGTTCAACACCTGCAGCCGTAAGAAATTTCTTGTTGAAAAACTTAATCCTCACGGACAATAGTGCCCTCGCATTCAACATGAAGAATGTGACAAGGCTAGTGTTTGCATTGTTGGATGCATATCCTTCCAGTGTTACTGTCTTCAAATGAATGTCGTGAGATCTGAGAAAATCCCGGTGCTTCTTGAACCATCGATTGGTTATACCTTTTTCTCCATGTGTTAGTGCATAAATAGAGATGAAGATTGAAAACAATTAATGTCTAAAAAAGATTATGTTGAAAGAATGATAGTTGAATGATTAATTATAGTACATTATATATGAGCTTTCAACGTGCATGAAATCATCACCTTCATATACAAATTCTCTAGACATGGAAAGCATTGCAGCAAGGTAATAATGATGTTGAGATCAAAACACCACATAGTGATATATAAGGTCTTGACAGAATACACCACCACTGATAGGATGGACAAGCGCTTCATTGAGCATAGAACATAATGTTAGCACTAAAAGTGTACTCCAAGATGATACTTAACTTATGCGCACAAATGAAAATGCAAATTACAAAAGTGTACGTGAATAAGATACAGTACCTCAATAGGTGTGGAGGCAAACACCATCTTGAACCATTCAAATAGATCACTAATTGTACCCAAGGTCTCCAGTTTAGGCGCAGAGACCACCGTTATTTGTGAAGGTTTATAACAACAATTAAGGAGCAACCTTTGAAGTGAAGGGGCGTCTTCGATGATGAGCTCATGTCCTTCAAAATGAATTCCCATGCTTACAAGGTGAGACCACTTTATTTTGAGACAAGGGATATGGATTCCTATTCCAAAAACAAGCACCAAACGCTGTAGTGCAGGGCAGTTAGAGTGGATGATGCTGTGAAGTGAGGTCACTGATAGATCAACCAACACAAGCGCAAGTTTTTTCAGCATTGGTAGTCGAAGCATTTGTACCGGATATTCTGCTAGATGGAACCGGGTCAAGGTGGCGGTGTGGAGAGAGGATGAAAACCATGAGATGGGCATCGGTGGTGAGGGCACAGATGTAGCTCTTGGTGGTAACCTATCGCTGTAATGGTAGAACTCAAGCTGCTAGAGTTCATCGAATTGATGAGATGTCAGCCAAGCGGCCACCATGCAGGGTATGTCCAGTAGGTAGCATGCCGGGATGCAAATGCATTGAACGGAGACCTCATGGGAGGAGATGATGGCTCCGGGGAGTTCAGAATCATCATCGACAGATAGCTGACGACAGTCAAGATTAAGAGGTGTGGTGCACCACAGAGTGCGCCACCGAGATGCGAGGACTTGTCTATGCCAGCCATCCTTGGTGGGGAGAAGGGAGATGATCTCCCCAAGGATTCCATTTGGGAGATCGCTGATGCGGTCCGCTGGAGATTCTACTGGTTCCTTAGGTCCAGGGGCGCTTCTGGCCGCATAGCCCGGCAGCGGTGCTGGTCGGAGCCTCGTCTCTGTACATACCAATCTGAAAGAAAAAATGGCATAACATGTAGGACATTAGAAATCAATTCTCAAGATCAGGAAGAAAAAAGGCACAAACATATATGTAGGACATTCAAAATCAATTCTCAAGATCTGACCACGAATTATTAGCACGCAAGCTAACCCTAGTCGGATTATTAGCAAAAATCATTTGTACAGAACAAACAATTAATCACTAACTCTATACGGATAACATTCAAACAATCAATACACTACTTGCATCTAACGGATCTTAATTACTCTGATTTCATGGACTGAGAGAACATAACCATAGGATTTGTATTCCAGAAAAATTATAGACGGGTGGGGTGGGTGGGGGGGATTAACCAGAGAAAACACTTGATATGTTTGCCGCCCAAATGGGTATATAGATGACTAAACGGTTTTCCGTCGGAGTTACAGTTGTTGCCGGAGTTGCTGTTGACCTCCGGCTCCGGCTAGGGGGGCACGACGGCACCGACGAATTCAAGGTCGTGCTGCTGCCCGCGCGAGACCTCGTCGGCGGCGACGGAAACCTCTGTGGCCAACTTCACGCGTTGTGCGGGTGCTTCACCAGCCCCGGCGTCGCCACTCCCTCTGATGGTGCGCTTCGGCGGCATCGTCATACACTTTGGAGTCCAGACGTCGGTGACCACTATGGATCGGGGGTGCGGCCGCCTATTATGGCCGGCGGCTCGGGTGTAACACCCATGATGCGGCTATATCTCCCACGTGTCGGAGCACGACTTAGAGGCATAACCGCATTGTAGGCATGTCGCAAGAGGGGTAATCTTTACACATCGCATGTACTGAATAAGAAAGAGGTACAGAGTTGGCTTACAATCGCCACTTCACACAATACATAAATATAGCATTACATCATCCAGACACAATCAAGGTTCGACTATGGAACCAAAATAAAGACAACCCCAAATGCATAAGATCCCCGATCGCCCCAACTGGGCTCCACTACTGATCGTCTGGAAAGGAAACGTAGTAATGTCCTGAGTCCTCATCGAACTCCCACTTGAGTTCAGTCGCATCGCTTGGAATGATGTCATCGGCACCTGCATCTAGTTTTGGAAGTAATCTGTGAGTCGCAGGGACTCAGTAATCTCACACCCTCGCGATCAAGACTATTTAAGCTTATGGGTAGGTAAAAGGTATGTGAGGTGGAGCTGCAGCAAGCACTAGCATATATGGTGGCTAACATATGCAAAAGAGAGCGAGAAGAGAAGGCAAAGCACGTTCGAGAATCTATGACCAAGAAGTGATCCTAGAAATACTTACGTTCAAGCATAACACGAGACCGTGTTCACTTCCCGGACTCCGCCGAGAAGAGACCATCACGGCTACACACGTTGTTGATCCATTTTAATTAAGTTAAGTTTCAGGTTCTCTACAACCGGACATTAACAAAATCCGATCTGCCCATAACCACGGGCACGGCTTTCGAAAGTTCAAATCCCTGCAGGGGTGTCCCAACTTAGCCCATCACAAGCTCTCACGGTCAATGAATGTTATTCCTTCTCCCAGGACGACCCGATCAGACTCGGAATCCCGGTTACAAGACATCTCGACAATGGTAAAACAAGACCAGCAAAGCCGCCCGAATGTGCCGACAAATCCCGATAGGAGCTGCACATATCTCGTTCTCCGGGCACACCAGATGAGCGCTCCATACAACTAAAACCAAACCTCGAGTTTCCCCAAGGGGGCGCTGCAAAGGACTCTAGTTTGGACCAACACTCAGAGGAGCACTAGCCCGGGGGTTTAAAATAAAGATGACCCTTGAGTCCGCGGAACCTAAGGGAAAAAGGCTAGGTGGCAAATGGTAAAACCAAGGTTGGGACTTGCTGGAGGAGTTTTATTCAAGGCGAACTGTCAAGGGCTTCCCATTATAACCCAACCGTGTAAGGAACACAAAATCAAGAAACATAACACCGGTATGACGGAAACTAGGGTGGCAACAGTGGAACAAAACACCAGGCATAAGGCCGAGCCTTCCACCCTTTACCAAGTATATAGATGCATTAAAGTAAACAAGATATAATAATGATATCCCAACAATAATCATGTTCCAACAAGGAACAAATTCCAATCTTCACCTGCAACTAGCAACGCTATAAGAGGGGCTGAGCAAAGCGGTAACATAGCCAAACAACGGTTTGCTAGGACAAGGTGGGTTAGAGGCCTGACATGGCAATATGGGAGGCATGAAAAGCATGTGGTAGGTATCGCGGCATAGGCATAGCAAAAGAGCGAGCAACTAGCAAGCAAAGATAGAAGTGATTTCGAGGGTATGATCATCTTGCATGCAAAGTTCTCCGAGTTGACGTAAGCTTGATCCTTGTAAGCGTACTCAACGGGTTCCTCGATCACATACACGTCTCCCGGCTCTACCAAAAGCAAGAACACAAGCAAAGGGAACCATAATCAACCACGGTGCAATGCGCAAGCAACATGATGCAAAACAAGGCATGATATGCGGGAGGTAATATGCAATGCATATGTGTGCTTCGGAAAGAAAAGATTGAACCAGGCCTCAACTTGGCAAACCAAGAGCGCCGCTGGAAAGATGAGTTGATTTCGATCGACATCGATATAAAGATCACCGGAATCGGATGCACGGTTTGCAAATGGCAAGCAAAACAATAATGGCACTATTCTACATTAACAGCACGATGCCACCTAGAATGCAACAAGAAACTAAGCTACTGCTCTCTAACATAGCAACAAAGCACATGACAGTGATCCACTCAGGATGCTTGACAAAAGATGAACACTGAGCTATGGTTAAATCACACAATAGCAGGTTTCAAACAAGCATGACAAAAGTGCAAAAGATATCAGGTTCACAGACTTGGTGAAAATAACAACATGCCAGGAATTAACATCAGGAAGCAATGTTTAGAGCAAGATAACAACATGCTACAGGAACATATCATGGCAAAGCAAGGCATGGCATGAAACTACTCAAAGCATATAACAAAAGTCCCTTACTAACCATAAGCCAAAAGGGCACAGAAAACATGATGGCACCCATGTAAACATAGCAAGTTCCGTTAACAGATTCAGACTTAGCAAAAAACTGGACATGGCATAAAACAGAGTTACGTAGGCATGTTTGTGAGCTCGATGCACTCACCACAAGGCATTGCATTACAAACTAAGAATACACCCAGCAAGAAGACATGATCAAGAAGCTAAACATGGCAAGAACAATCTCATAGCATGCATGGATCAATTACAACAACCTCGGCAAAATTGATTAACACGTAAACAATCTGTCAGGAACATTTTATAGCAAAAGTATAGCAAGATTGAGTCATTCTAGGGTACTCCATAATTGCAAACAAAGACATGCATGGATAGAACATAACAATATCTCAAAATCATCCTTACTGAACATGCTCAAAAGAAGCATGGATCACTCTGTAGCAACATGAATACATGGCATAAAAATAACATCAGGGAAAAGACTTAGAAGAATTCTAAGTCCCTGAAATCAGCAACATCACGAGAGCTACTTTGCATGCTTGTGCTAGTCACCACATTGATCACAAAAATACATGGCATACACCTATGTATAAATGGCATGGCATAGCCGAAAACACATGTAAGGCTCAAGTTCGTAGGAGGCACACATTAAACATGGCAAAAATAACAAATGTCCATAATCTGTTAAGAAACAGAAACTAACATTTTATAGCACTCTTGCAACAGCATTTAGGGCATCAAGATGGACTCAAACAAGCATGGTGCAATGGAAGAAAATGAAGAGCATATCCAGACGAACAATTTGATATATCACACGTGCAAAACGGAGCTACGGATGATGGGATAGGATGTCATGAACATGTCTAGAAAATATGCATAGGAAAAGACTTAGTGAGAAAAAGGGGTCAACCCTCTCTCTGGATCCAGATCTGAGGCACGGTTTTCGAGGCACGTCGGAGCTACGCCGGAGAAGACGGGGGCGGTGGCCGGATCTTGCCGGATCCGCTCGCCACCGACGAGGAGCAGGGAGGCGGCGAGGTGGCTGCGAGGTGGTGCGGCCGCGGGCGAAGAGGAGGCCGGTCGGGCGGCGGCGGAGAACGAGGCCGGCGGTTGGCGGCGAGCGGCGACCGACGAGGTGGCAGCGGCCGGCGATGGAGGGGCGGCGGCCAGCGCGAGGCACGGACGGCGGTGGAGAAGGAAGGAGACGGGTGGCGCGACGCGGGGCGGTTCGGGCCCAGATCCGTCCTGGGCGGGCTGGCTGCGGGCTTCCGCGGGCCCGGCGGCGAAGTGGGCGCGGGGGCGATGTGGCGAGCTCCTATTGGTGCGGGTACGGCGGCCGAGTTGTCCGGTGGCGCGCGGACATGTCCGGTGGCGGCGGGGAGGAGTTTTAGGGTTTGGACTGCGCGAAAATCCGGGGGAGACACATATTTATAGGAAGGAGGAGCTAGGAGTGTCCAAATGAGGTGCGGTTTTCGGCCACGCGATCGTGATCGAACGGCCGAAAGGATGGAGGGGTTTAGCTGGGTTTTGGGCCACTTTGGAGGGGTGTTGGGCTGCAACACACACAAGGCCTTTACGGTTCCTCGGATAACTGTTGGAGTATCAAATGAAGTCCAAATGGCATGAAACTGGACAGGCGGTCTACCGGTAGTATACCAAGGCCGCTTGGCAAGTCTCGGTCCAATCGGAGAACGTTTAACACCCGCACATGACAAGAGGTAAAAGGAGACACCGGAGGACATAGGAGTGCCGGAATGCAAAACGGACAACGGGGAAAATGCTCGGATGCATGAGACGAGCACGTATGCAAATGCGATGCACATGATGACATGATATGAGATGCATGACATGAACAAAAAGCAAAACGAAAACAAAACCCAACCACGAGGGAATATCATAACTTAGTGCCGAAAATGGCACGAGTTGGAATACAAATATGGCAAGTTACATATGGGGCATTACATCGGGCACGCAATTAACACGGACTAGTGGGAGCGAGGCACACTGCGGTCAAAAGTTGTCTCGCCTCCCGGTGAGCCTACACGGCGGACGTCTGCCATTCCTACCATCATTTCACATAGCTACTCAGATGCCTCCCCGTCAATACACACACCTGCATGCACACCTCCCGATATGCCTGTGCGGCGGACTACTCGCATGCGTCCCGTCAACTCATGTCTGCTCGCACGGCACACGGGCCGTGTGGGAGCACGTATATTTTTTGGTTTATTTTCTGCCGCTTTACTGCTTCATTGAACCATTTGCGTTGAAGAGATGCAAAAATCCTACGTTGAACATCTCTCACACTTCCCGGTGAACCTGCGCACCGGACAAGTTTTGGATTTACTAGAATTTAAAAACCAGGCATCTCAATGTTTTGCCAGCAATCAACAGTGCCCTAGTGTTTGCAATTCATTCCCATTTCTTGCATGGGACCTAAGCATGCACATAAGGACATAGATTTGATTTTTCAACCAATTTATATGCACTGGAGCATGTGCATGTAGTTCAAATTTGAATTATGCACATAAATGCATTGAAAACTCAGTTAGTGCATAAAAAATGTCCAAACGAACCCTGAAAATCGCAAAAACTGACACAACACTCATGTTGTTCTATGTTGACAAGAGAAAAAATTTGAAAGCAATAAGAGGCAATGGATATCGTTTCGTCCCCAAAGGTGGGACGTTCCCTACCGAAATCATCATGCTTTTTGTGAGAAGCTCTGGTGTGTGACAAGCATATACCCAAACCTGCCCCAAATGGGACAAAAATATTACCATGGCATGTTGATGCCGCTCCATGATAGCATGCCAAGTTTCATGAATTTCAGACGAGTTTTGGATTTACTAGAATTTAAAAACTAGACATCTCAATGTTTTGCCGGCAACCAATAGTGCCTCGGTGTTTGAAATTCATTCACATTACTTGCATGGGACCTAAGCATGCACCAAGGACACAGATTTGATTTTTCAACCAATTTATATGCACTGGAGCATGTGCATGTAGTTCAAATTTGAATTATGCACATAAATGCATTGAAAACTCAATTAATGCATAAAAGTGTCCAAACGAACCCTGAAAAATCACAAAAATTGACACAACACTCCTGTTGTTCTATGTTGACACGAGAAAACTTTTGGAAGCAATAAGAGGCAATGGATATCATTTCGTCCCCAAAGGTGGGACGCTCCCTACCGAAACCATCATGCTTGCTGTGATAAGATCTGGTATGTGAGAAGCATATACCCAAACCTGCCCCAAATGTGACTATATTTTTACAACGGCATGTTGATGCCGCTCCATGATAGCATGCCAAGTTTCATGAATTTGAGACGCGTTCGGGATTTACTAGAATTTAAAAACCAGGCATCTCAATTTTTTGTCGGCAATCAACGGTGCCCGGTGTTTGAAATTCATTCCCATTTATTGCATGTGACCTAAGCATGGACATAAGGACACAGATTTGATTTTTCAACCAATTTATATGCACTGCAGCATGTGCATGTAGTTCAAATTTTAATTACGCACATAAATGCATTGGAAACTTAGTTAGTGCATAAAAATGTCCAAACGAACCCTAAAAAATCACAAAAATTGACACAACACTCCTGTTGTTCTATGTCGACACGATAAAAAATTTGAAAGCAATAAGAGGCAATGGATATCGTTTAGTCCCCAAAGGTGGGACGTTCCCTATCAAAACCATCATGCTTGTTGTGAGAAGCTCTGGTTTGTGAGAAGCATATACCCAAACCTGCCCCAAATGGGACAAAAAATTTACCATGGCATATTGATGCAGCTCCATGATAGCATGCCAAGTTTCATGAAGTTCAGATGAGTTTTGGATTTACTAGAATTTAAAAACCAGGCATCCCAATGTTTTTTCGGCAATCAACGGTGCCCCGGTGTTTGAAATTCATTCCCATTTCTTGCATGGGACCTAAGCACGCACCCAAGGACACAGATTTGATTTGTCAACCAATTTATATGCACTGGACCATGTGCATGTAGTTCAAATTTGAATTATGCATATAAATGCATTGAAAACTCAATTAATGCATAAAAATGTCCAAACGAACCCCGAAAAATCACAAAAATTGACACAACACTCCTGTTGTTCTATGTTGACACGAGAAATTTTTTGGAAGGAATAAGAGGCAATGGATATCGTTTCGTCCCCAAAGGTGGGACTTTCCCTACTGAAACCATCATGCTTGTTGTGAGAAGCTCTGGTTCGTGAGAAGCTTATACCCAAACCTGCCACAAATGGGACAAAAAATTTACCACGGCATGTTGATGCCGCTGATAGCATGCTAAGTTTCATTAATTTTAGACGAGTTTTGGATTTACTAGAAATTAAAAGCCATATGTCTCAATGTTTGCGGCTGAGTGACGGTGGCAGTGTGTGTGACATTCATTCCCATTTCTTGCATGGGAGCTAAGCATGCAACCAAGGACACATATTTGATTTTTGAACCAATTTATATGCACTGGAGCATGTGCATGTAGTTAAAATTAGAATTATGCGCATAAAATGCCTAGAAAACCAAGTTAATGTATAAAAATGTCCAAACGAACCCTGAATAATTCCAATTTTTTGACGACACACCTATAGGTGCATGTTCACTACAGATAAAAGTTCTAACAATTCAAACACCATCCTTTGTAGTTGTGACCCCAATTACGTAATTCAAATCAAGACGATAAATCAAGTAGATCACACACAGTTTATTATCACCAACCGTGTGAGATGCAGCACAAAATATCTTGGAGCATCGTCGGTGTATAGTACGCCTATGGCTTACGCGAGAAGGTGCGTCGGCTACAGTCCACAGCCGGCGTGTCAAGCACAATAGCTCACTCCCCAAATATCATTTCACTGTTCATTTGTCGCTGGTGAAAGATGGGGACATGGACCCACGTCATGAGGGCAACTTCGGCGGCCCAATCCGGCGAGAGAGCGGCCGCGAGCGTGACATGGAGGCGGTGGCGGAGATCAACGAGCACCAGCCGTAGTAGTACTCTTTGTTTTGTTTAATTAAGAGCGTCGGTCTTTAATTTGTTAGAGTAATGTTTAGGTCAGCTAGCTCTTTTTAATTGCTGAACTTGCTTGATTCAAAAGTTAGTCTCCTTTGTGTACCCAAATTATGCAATGACGTGGACGACCACTATAACCAGGGAAATTTGAACCAAAATTTTTGACGTTCAAACTCAACACACACGGGTTAAGCTATCTGAATCGCTTGTGATGTTCACATATCCGACACAGTTCTGAATAAGGAACTGTGTCTGATGACACCTTGTGCGCCAGTTTTTTCGCTGAAGCGATTCTAAATTTTGGGCTTCCGCGGAAATATCTACCTCCCCGCCCCCACCCCCTGACAAAAAGCCACATTTCCCCTGTTTCCACCTTCCTTTCCAAGTTCAAACCTTCACTCCTTGCTTGCAGCGCCGCCTCCTCACCGGCGACCCTCCTTCACGATGCTCGGCCTCGCCTATCCAGGCAGGTAATCCACACCCGACCCCCATCCTCCTCCTCCCTCCACATCCCACATGCCCCGACCGCCGGTGCGAGCACGACACCTTCCACCCAAATCATCGACCCCTCCACCAAATAAGCGCCACCCTAAGCCATGGTGCACGCAGTATAGCCAGGATCTCAAGGAGCGTTTAGCAGCGGAGAAGCAAATCACGATCGCACGCGCGGATGAGGTCGCTATGGCTACCATTCGCGTCAACTCCCAGATCTTGGAGGAGCACCTCGCTGTCGAGGCCACCATTGACACCTCACGCGCCCATGCCACGACGCGGTTGGCTGCTTTAAATGACAGTTCGTGGCGTTTTCTCGAGGCCACAGTCGGTGCCTCTGACAAAGACTACGAGGTGTTTTCTCAGCATGCACGTGCTCACTGAGGGAAACCTGGATTAAGGGGTCCTCGAGCGTTCGGGCTATGTAACATGGGCCGGACTGATGGGCTGTGAAGATACAAGACAGAAGAATTCCTCCCGTGTCCGGATGGGACTCTCCTTTGCATGGATGGCAAGCTTGGCGTTCGGATATGTAGATTCCTTCCTTTGTAAACCGACTCTGTACAACCCTAGGCCCCTCCGGTGTCTATATAAACCAGAGGGTTTAGTCCATATAAGAAAGATCATAATCATACAGGCTAGACTTCTAGGGTTTAGCCACAATGATCTCATGGTAGATCAACTCTTATAATCCTCATATTCATCAATATCAATCAAGCAGGATGTAGGGTATTACCTCCATCAAGAGGGACCGAACCTGGGTAAACACTGTGTCCCTTGTCTCCTGTTACCATCGACCCTAGACGCACAATTTGGAACCCCCTACCCGAGATCCGCCGGTTTTGACACCGATATTGGTGCTTTCATTGAGAGTTCCACTGTGTCGCTGCCAGAAGGTTTGATGGCTCCATTAATCATCTACAACAATATTGCCCTGGGGGAGGTTTTCCTCCCCGGTCAGATCTTTGTGTTCGGCGGCTTCGCACTGCGGGCCAACTTGTTTAGCCATCTAGAGCAGATCGAAAGCTACGCCCCAGGTCACCAGATTAGTTTTGGAAACTTGGATTATGTCGCTGACATCCGAGGAGACTTGATCTTCCAAGGATTCACGACCCCAACCTTCGCTCTGGCCTTAGAGCCGGAGCGCGTCGCCAGGTCCGAAGACGGGATTTCTAAACCCAATGGACAATCTGTGGCCACTGGGCCCAGTATGGCAAAGCCGGAGGAAGCAGTGTCGCTAGCAACCATCACAAAGCCGGACTCTTCCCCGGACACTGGCTCCGAACTCTCGAAGTCAGCATCGTGTGAGCTCGGCCGAGGAATCCCCTTTCTGCCATTCTCCACAGGTTCCCTTCTCCCTGGCCAAACCTCGCCTTTAAGCGAGGCTCTGCACTTGATGTGATCCCTCGTCATTATAGAGGAGCAATGTCCGAACTACGCCCAGCCCGGACTAGGGGCAGAGAGCGGGGAATTTTACGTCCCACCCACCACCCACTTCATCGCCACAATCGAGGACTTAACTGACATGCTCGATTACGGCTCTGAAGACATCGACGGTATGGACGACGATGCCGGAGAAGAGCAGGCCCAAAGCCCGCCATTTATCGGACGTTGGACGGCCACCTCTTCGTATGACATGTACATGGTGGATGCACCCAAGGAGGGTGACGGTGATAATGAGAAAAATCCAATAGAGGATAAACCTCCTGAGATACAACCAAAATCCCAACGGTGCCAATCTAAATCACACCATAGCAAAGAAAACGATACTCCGGACGATGCCGAAGACCAAGAAAACCCCGTCGAGCAAAACTCCGAACTAGACGATTGGGGGATGGGCAAGTTAGCCCTGATGAATAGGCCGCAAACAAAGACTCGGAGGACCGTAATTACCTTCCACCCTCCGATGATGAGGTGAGCCTCGGCGACGAAGACTTTCTTGTCCCTGAGAAACCTCTCGAGCAGGAGCGCTTTAAGTAACAGCTAATAGCCACTGCAAGGAGCCTGAAAAAGAAACAGTAGCAGCTTCAAGATGATCAAGATCTACTCAGCGACAGATGAACTAATGTCCTGGCAGCCGAGGAATACGGCCTCGTGTGCCTAACCAAAAGTTACCCGAAGCATAAACTGCTACCTCAATTCGATGACGAGGCACTTGAGCCTGTACCAGCGGCGCGTAATGCGGTTGACCGACCACCATGTGGCCAGGACAAAATGGCAACTCAAGCCAAACACCGGCCAATAATATCTCGCCATAAAGGTAGAGACACAACAGCTCAAGGACACACATATGACCTACGGCTGGACCTGAAGAATAAAGCAGGTCTGGCAAGGTCGATCTACGGATCGCGGGGGCGTGCCTCGACGCGCGACGACGGCTATCAAGCTAAACATGACAAGCATAATCACACCCGGGCCGAAAAGCACAGACGGACTCCATCCGAACTACGTCATGACCTGGCCCGATATAGAGGCGCCGCACACCCCCTCTGCTTCACTGATGAAGTAAAGGAGCATGAATACCCAGAAGGGTTTAACCCCGTCAATATCGAATCATATGATGGAACAACATATCCCGCGGTATGGATTGAGGATTTTCTTCTCCATATTCATATGGCCTACGGTGATGATCTTCATGCCATCAAATACCTCCCGCTAAAACTCAAAGGACCAGCTCGGCACTGGTTGAACAGCCTGCCCCAAAACTCCATTGGCAGCCGGGAGACCTGGAAGACACCTTCCGTGACAATTTCGAAGGCATATACGTTAGACCTCCGGATGCCGATGACTTAAGTCACATAGTTCAACAGCCCGGAGAGTCAGCCAGGAAATTCTAGACCAGGTTCTTAACCAAAAAGAACTAGATCGTCGACTGCTCGGATGCTGAATCCCTAGCGGCCTTTAAGCATAGCATCCGCGATGAATGGCTCGCCCGACACCTCGGCCAAGAAAAGCCGTAGTCTATGGTGGCCCTCATGGCACTTATGACCCGCTTTTGTGCGGGCGAAGATGTCGGCGTTCTGGGAACGGGGGTCCCCAGACTTGCCTGCCTGCGGCCTGCAGTGTGGCTCAAAGGAGGCCCAGCACAGCCCATCTTCATCAACACAAGACTCAAGACCCTCGCGAGGGGCCAAGCCTCGCGAGGCGGACGACATGGAGCTTCCTCAGGCACGACCTCATCAGGCTAGCTCGCGTGGAGGCGGAGAGATCAAGGCGGGGTACCTCGCGAGGTGCCCGTGTCGCAGGCCATGACGACTCCGGGCACCAGGCGGGTGCCAGCGCGCGCAGCGTCCTTCTTTCCTCTTTGGTGCAAAGGGGGCAAGCGTAGCTGCGGAGTACCGAGGCATCAGGAAAAGGTTGCCGTTTCGGTGCAACGAGACCAAGACCAGGAGGACTACGAGACGGAGGTCACCGTGGAGCCCAAGACGGCGTCATCACCAGAGCTTTGCGCAGGCGAAGACTGCTTTTGTCAGGGTAGTTGATACTTGCTGTCCCCCTTCAAATTAACCCGCCATTGTTGGCTCCCTTCCTGCTCAATATTTGGGAAGAGGACCAGGGCCTCTATAAATAGGGCCAGCCGCCCATGTAGCAGGGGGTTCGAGCTTTTGGTTCGGTTGGCTAGTAAGAGTAAGAGAGAGAGGGAGAGAAAGAAGAAGGGTGGCCAAACTCCTCCTAGCAGTTCATCACCCCAGCC
Organism: Triticum monococcum; assembly: GCA_034509565.1. Lineage (NCBI taxonomy): Eukaryota > Viridiplantae > Streptophyta > Magnoliopsida > Poales > Poaceae > Triticum > Triticum monococcum. Next base: position 140,549,056 of record CM067841.1, on the reverse strand, counting down.
AAGAACAGACCCTTGCGAGGCTGTTCTTCCTTTATTATCCATCATCATCAGCCCCAAGAGACAATCCACCAACCGCACACTGGAGTAGGGTATTACACCACAACGGTGGCCCGAACCAGTATAAATCTTGTGTCTATTGTGTAGTTCTTTTAGTAGTTTCAGATCTTTGTGAGGCGGGGAGGTAGTGTGGGGACCCCGACTCATAAGTCGTGATCACCGAATGCACGTGTACAGTGATCCCAGAGATCAATGCTCACTGAACACACAGAAGCTGAATAACAAGAGTCTTACATCCATACATATCGTCTTACACAAATTATGACCATTATGGCAAGTCTTACATAGATAAAGCCTTAAGGGCTGAACATCAAATGAAACACAAGCAGCGGAAATCTTCGTTGATAAGTAGAACCCATGCCATTTGCCTTAACCCTACAGGCATTCTGACTGGGAAACGTCCTAGTTCGCATGTTCGTCTTCAAAGAACTCTTCTTCGAACTCCTGTTCTTCCATGCCTGGCCAATTAAATAACCAGTGGCAAGCCAATGAGTACTTTGAATGTACTCGCAAGCAACCCATGTTTTGGTTCAAGGTACAACAATGCATGATATAGGTAAATTTTTGCGGAAAGCTAGTTTTTGAGTGCAATGATATGTTCAACAGCTTGTAAGACATGCATCGAGAGAATTCAAGTAATCATGAGGGCAGATTACAGATATCAACATAAATAGGGTGGGCACCAACCCAACTCAATCATGTCAAGTCCTTTGACTTGACCCAAGTAGTGGTATCAACATAAAGAGAGTGGGCACCAACCCAACTCTATCATGACTTGACCCGAGTGGTTCTTCCCACTTATCCATTCACTCACACTGGTTTGAAAACATGTGGACGTAGTTTAAGCAGCACCGCCCAACTGTCCTTGACCGTGGACACGGCTATTCGAATAGTTTTACACTCTCCAGAGGTTGCACACTTTACCCACAAGATCCGGGGAACTTTCGTGTCATCCACGACCCGCGATACCTCAAGTACCCGGGGTAAGCACCCAATCACTATCTTTCTCTAGACAACACTAACAAGGAGTCCACTCGTTGTTCTGTATCCTCATGATGTACATCATACGAGACTCACTCGAGATCGTAACATCCGAGAGGGGACACAACGGTGTATCTAGTGCCCTGTGAAAATAGTCATGGCCGCCCTACCTGGCATGACCCCGTCCCGAGAGAGCGCACCAACAACTCTCCCGTCACTAGTAATGCGGGCTCCAAGCCAGTATCGGCCTAGGTATTCAATAATGCCCTTTCCCATATAAGGGTAGAGTGGTTACGCATGTGAGGTTGGGACAGTCGACAAATCTTAAATCTAATCCATTTTCGAAACAACACACGCACTTGCCTCAGTACCCCACTTCGTCATCAAGTGGCTACCGATTTCATTATCTCCCTCGGGCATAAGTGGCAACCGACGGGGTTTTCAAAAAGGTCCTTTAAAAATACTTTGTCTCCATCACTATGCATATTCCCGTCCCTTTTTGCGTAGCAACTACTTAGCATCCTATCTACTCCCACCGGCATAACCCTCATAAGAAGGTAGGGTCATGCACAATGTAGGTATCAACGAAGAAGTAACAAAGGCAATCCACCAAAGTGGTTACCCTCTCATCCTAATTTCCGAAGCAATACTAAATAAGTGTTATATGACATGCATAAAAAGAGTTTCATAGACATGGTCAAAGGGATGCTTGCCTGGCTCAACGAGGTCTTCTGGGTCTTCAAAGTCTTCTGGTCCAACTCCTTCGTCAGCAACGCAATCTATCGTCGCAAAATAATAACGAGAAAATAAGGCAATAATAAAACAGAAAAATCAAAGTGCTCAAAAAAATGTCAACTTATTTTTATAAAATACTAGGTGGAAATCTAGGAAGGGGAAAATTCCTAGTTTTGGATTTGGAGTTATACAAGAGGGGATATGGATTTCCAAACAGAGATTAAACTGCTCAAATTTGAATTTAAATTTGAACAGTACATAAAAGTTGGTTGGATTTGAATGAAAGGGGTACCATTAAATAGGTGGGATTTTTAGAAAAATATGGGAGTTGGATTTATTGCATTTGGATTATTATTTAATCCTGTGGAATTTTTGCAATATTCCAGAAAAAGGAAAAAGGGAAACAGCATTGTGCCTGCTGGGCCAGAGCAGCCGCAGCGCAGCAGGCCCAGCCAGCGGGCCGGCCCAGCCGAGCCAGCGCACAGAGCGCGCGCCCACCCACCCCTTTTCAAACCTGACGGGCGGGGCCCACGGGTTAGAGAGAGAGAGGGGCGCGGGAACGTGGGAGAGGATGACAGGCGGGGCCCGCCTGTCATCACTAACCCGCGAACAGGGGGGGTCGCGGCACTCACCGGCGTCGATGCAGGCCACGGCGAGTGCGGGGATGGCCTCAAGGGACTCCCGCACGTCGGTGGGTGGTGGTCTTGGCCGGCGGGGGTGCCTGGTTCGCCGGCGATGAGGGGCTGCGGCGGAGGAGCTTCGGGAGGTGGTGACTCTGGCCGTTTCCGGTGGCTACAGAGAGGGGAAACGAGGGGGAAACGATCAGTGAGATGCAGGGGTTCCAGATCGAGGAAAAGGAGGAGCGGGGGAGGCCTATACCTCGCGAACTCCGGCGAGCTGAAGTGGCGGAGCTCGAGCTCGATCTCGAGCTCGGGCGGCTCTGGAGAAGAACTGGGGGTGCAGGGGGAGGCGTTGGTGGTGCAGGGAGCGAGTGGTGAGGAGAGGAGGGCTCGGGGAGACCTTTTTATAGGCGAACGGCGCGGTCCCGTAGACCCGTGCGCCGGCGAGCTCGTGCTTGTCGCTGTAGGGCTCGGGAGGAGCTGGCGCCGTGTTTGGGGCGTTTGTAGGGGTGGTCTACGCCCAGACAGAGGGAGAGAAGGAGCGGGGGAAGCATCAGGGCAGCGCGCGTGTGTGCCGCGCCATTGGCGCGCTCGGGCGGCCCCTGTTCGCTAGCGTGGAGGCGTGGGGAGGAGGAGAGAGGAGGGGGGCGACAGGGTGGCATGCTACGGACGTCGAGGCGACCTCGGGGGACACGTGCGGGGGAACCGAGGTGGCCGGATGCGCTTGTCCGGGGGTGGCTATAGTGCGGGAGCACACTGTAGCACGCTCCAGAGCGCCCAAATGGCCGGCATGTCCATTCTTTATGCATGGGGAGCGCGTCCTCTGGTGTCTAGCAGGTCTAGGGGGAGTAAAGAAGAGGAGAGGGGCTTTGGATGCCATGGATGGCCACTGGGGTGAGGAGGGAGGTGAGGAAGATGGGTACAGGGGCTGTCCAGAGAGAGAAAAAGAGGTTTTCATCCCTCCCAACAATTGAGTTTGGGCTAGGAAAGCTTGCTGGAGTTAGATTATGACTAGAAGGGGCTGTGGTAAAAATTTGGGCTCTCGAAGAATAGTGGAAGGGGTCAAAATAGGAGTTTTTGCAAAATGTCAGAAGGTGTTTGATGAAGTTTTGGGCAAGCAACTGAATTCCAACTGCCATGATACCTAACAGGATGGAAAGACACTTAAAAATAGAGTGTGCCACCAATTTTGAGCTCATTTGGGAAAAGTTGCCAATGTAACTTTGGCAAACCCTAGAAATTAGCAGAAATGGACTTGTGAAGATCTAGTTGAGAAAATCACTTCTCCATGATGCACCACTTGGTGTAGTGGCCTCATTTGGGGATTTGCACATGTTCACAGAAGATGGGGTCAAGGAGATAAAGTTGGTAGTACAAACTTGTTCAAATTTGGTTCTGGTCAGAGAGGGTTTTGGGGCATTTTGCTGAACCAAAATGACTTCAATTGACATGAGGCTTTGCAAGGTGATCACAATATGCATTTGTGACTTGCTGGATTTTTCTTGGATTTTTATGAAAATATTTCCTGTAGAAATGTTTCACATCCTTGAAATGGGAAAAATGGTTTTGGGAGGTTTTGTCCAATATTTTGAACATGACCATGTGTTGAAACTCTTATATATGGAAAATATATGTCCACTGAGTTTCCCTAAATTTTCTCAAATATTTTTTGAAACATTAAAATAATTTTAACCTATTAAAGACCATTTCTGGCCTTAAGAAAAAGCCTTTGAATAAAATAGGAAAATAGCTTTTAAGATTATATTTTTGGGGTTTATGGGAATCCTATATCAAATAGGTTTCAAATATACCTTTTGAAATATTTTTACTTCCCTGAATTAAGTACTTTCAGTACAAATCTTAATTCAGGGGTTTTTGGAAAACTAATTTTTGAAAATACCATTTCGCCAAATTGTTTTTGTAAGAAAATTCTATATTGTATTATACACATGGCATGATCATTGGGCAGAAGTTTGGGGCAAGGAGATTAAGTATAGAAGGTGGAGTTGAGTTGACTTTAAAGAGCACTTGAAAAGCACAGAGAGAAAAACTAACTCCAAATAAAAAACCCAATAATGCAAAAGTTTTTGTTGGTCCAAATTTTCATGCTTTAATAATGCAAATGAAGAGTTACAAAATGCAGGGTGTGACAGGTAGAAGGTGTAATCTCCGCGCACACCCCAGTGTTCGAACCTTAAGGGTCCGCCGGAACCCGAAATCCGACATTTGGCGCACCAGGTAGGGGTGCGCCGGAATTCGTCGTCCACTGCCCCGTTCTCCTCCGGTCGTCGCATCCATGTCTGACGCTCGTCGGGGCCGCGCCAAGTGCCGGGCCGCCATCGCTTCTCGCATCGCCCAGACTGCGTCCGTCGGCCCATCGCCCGCCATCAACGCTGCCACCGGCCCGGCGGGGGGCGAGCAGCAAGCATCGTCCTAGCACCCATCCGTGCGGCAAGACGGCCGCACCGCTACTCCGTCGCTCGCACCAGCTGGTTCTTCGTCCCGCGCGCTCTGCACACCCTTGGAGGCTCGAGCTGCGCTCCTTGCGGCAAACGAGCTCCGGCACTACCGTCCCGTCGATGACGTCTACGAGGAGTGGCTCGACCGCGTCGCCGATCTTGTCCGCGCCGCAGGGGGCTCTCCCGCGCCGTCCGTTCCTCTGTGCCACACCCCGCCCTGCGCGGGCAGCGAAGCCCCGGAGGCGTACCAGCCGCCTCCTCTCCAAGAAGACGCCATGGCTCCAAGGCGCGTGGCCCCTGGGCGGAATCCGCTCCGTCAGGTGCCGGCGCAGCAAGAACGGAGCTGCCAAGAGATCCCACGCCCGCAAGGGGCTGCCCGGGCGCTCCCTGCTCCAGCACGCCGCAACCCTGCTCCAGCTCCGGCACGCCAAGACCCCGCACTGCTCCTAGCTGCAGCGCGTGGGGACCCTCGAGACCAAGATCTCCACTAGCCAAGGCCTGTCGTGGCCACCGCAGGCTGCCGTGCCTACACCACCGAGCTGCGTAGCATCGCGTGGCCCGGCAAATTCAAGCCAGACCTGCCTCCTTGTTACGATGGCACGACTGACCCTGCAGAGTTCCTCCAGCTCTATGAGCTGGGCATCGAAGCTGCCAGCGGGGACGAAAAGGTCATGGCGAACTGGTTCCCCATGGCACTCAAGGAAGGAGCCCGAACCTGGCTCCTGAATCTGGCTCCAGGCACGATATCTTCCTGGGACCAGATGCGCACCCGCTTCATCGCCAACTTCCGAGGTACTCGCGACCGGCTGCCCGCCGTGAGCGACATGCGCCGCATCAAGCAACAACCTGGAGAGACCCTGCAAAAGTACATCCAGCGCTTCAACAGCGCGCGCCTCAAGATCCCCAAGGTGTCCGAGGAGGCCATCTTCTCGGCCTTCTCCGATGGCGTGCGCGACATCAAGATGAAGGAGGAGCTGGCGATGCATGAAGACCTATGCACCTCCCTGGAGCTGTTCAACCTGGCGACCAAGTACGCCAGGGCTGAGGAGGGACGCCTCTCCCTCCTTGACCTACCTGCCGCAGAACCAGAGGAGAAGAAGCCCAAGGCCAAGGACGTGAAGCGCAAGGGGGCTACCGTGCTCGCAGCAGAACCAGACACCAAGCGGGGCAAAGATCTGCCTGAGTCCACCAGGGGCAGCCGGTACTGTGTGTACCACGACCTCCACACCCACAACACCAACGAATGCCAAGGACTCCGCGCCGTGCGAGAAGGAAGGATCGGCCGTCGCCCCGACCGTGCCGATCGAGGCTACGGCTGACGAGGAGGAAGAAACGCAGGAAGCTGGGAAGACCGTGGCCCACGCCAAGGGTGCCGCGATCAGCATCGCGAGGACTGCTGGCGAGACCTGCCTCGCGAGGGGGACTGGAGGGATCAGCCTCGTGAGGATCGCCCACAAGGCAACGCAGGCCTCCCTCCACTGCCGCCTCAACCAAGGAGGAACGAGGACCGCCATCAAGACGAGGGGGCTGGGGGCTTCTAGGAGCCACGCGCAATCGCCTGCATCCTGGGCGGAGCTCAAGCCCCAGCCTCCCAAAGCATCTTCAAGCAGTTTGCTCGCGAGGTGAACGCAGCCCTCCCCAGGCTCGAAGAAATGCGCCCTCTCAGGTGGTCGGCGTGCGCCATCACTTTCAGCTCAGCGGATCAACTCAAGTGTGCAGCCACAGCTGGCGTCCTCCCGATGCTCTGCTCCCCAGTCATCAGCAATCTACTAGTCACCAAGACCCTCATCGATGGTGGGGCAGGGCTCAACGTCCTGTCCGTGGAAACGTTCGACAATCTCCAAGTTCCCTACGACCAGCTTCAGCCAAGCAAGCCCTTCTCCGGAATCACCGACGGCTCCACGGTTCCGATTGGGCAGGTCCGCCTCCCTGTCACCTTCGGGGCACGCGACAACTACCGCACCGAGCTCATCGACTTCGACGTCGCCCACATCCGCCTATCGTACAACGCCATCCTCGGGTACCCAGCGCTGGCCAAGTTCATGGCCGTGACTCACCATGGCTACAACGTCCTCAAGATGCCAGGGAGTGGCGGAGTCATCACGGTGCCCTGCGAAGAGAGGGATGCAGTGTGTTCCCTGGAGCGAGCCTTTCAGGCCGTGTCACTAGAAGACCCGGATCGCGGAAGCAGGAGGCTTCCCGAGGCCACCCCCAAGAAGAAGAAGACATCGTCCGGACCAGCCCCTCGGGAGGCAGGCCCCTCAGGGCCCGCGTCTGCCCAGGGCGAGCCTCCTTCCATCACATAGGAAAGCACGCCCGGCGCCCTCCTCAGGCAAGGCTCGGGGGCTCTCCCCTGGAGGGCCACCGACCTGGCCAGGGTCATGAGGGAGGTGCTTGGGCACCACGTGGAGGCGTGCTTCGGAGCATGTTTCCCTCAAGAAGGAGCAAGGCAGGGAAGGTTGGACCCGCAGGAGCTCGTCGATAAAGCCATTCAAGAACTACAGGAATCGAGGATCATGAGAGGTTGCCGCCGTCTGCCGGCTGCGGCTCCCCATCCAGGCGAGGATGGTGGGCTGCACGTCTGCGTTGATGTACCAGGGCTGAACCAAGCCGCTATGATGGAGCGCCTCTGGCCCTCTTGAGTGGGTCGCTGCCGGGGTCCGCCCCACAGCTACGTTCGCATGCCTTATGGCCTGTCGAGCGTGGTTGCTACGCGCCAGCGCCTCATGAGGGGCATCATGGAGGCTCAAGAAGACAGGCGTTCCGCAGCCCTGGCGGAGATGGAGATGAATCGCAAAGAGCTACCAGTGCCTCCGGAGCCTCCCGAGGCCCCTGGGCCTGGGGGCTCATGAGGATCGGCTTCCGCGGCCTTCCGAGTCTGCTGCACCAACACCCCTTCGCCCTTGACACCCTCAGGTGACATCTTACCAGTTTCATTTCCAGCTGGGAGCGCCCTCCCAGGGCCGCATCGTTCCCAGGCCGCGTGGGTCCGTCCCTGCGGTATGTATCCCTTTTACTTTCATGTCGTTAGCTTGCACTGTTGGGGGCGCCCCTCGGGCTGCATCATCCCCAAGTCGCTCGGGCCAGGCCCAACGGCATGTATCTCCCCTGCGTTCATTTTCGGCTATGCATTCGCTCATCTTGCTTGATTACTTGATGCCTGCCCACGGCACCTCTTCTTCTCCATGTCGACCACTTGCACGTTAAAGGGGGGGTACCTGAGCATCGCGACTCAGGGCTCTTACTGGCTCTCCAGCCCTCACCCTCTCGCTATGTCCATGGCATCGCGACCTGGCATACCAGCGACGGCTGAGACAAGCTCGAGGGCCGGGACCCGAGGACGTAGAGTGCCGGCATCTAACCAAGCTTGCAGGAACACAGCCCAAGATAAGGCCCAGTGCCAAGCACAACCCGCCAAGAGGTAGGGCCTCGTGAGTCCCGCGCTGGCTCATGGGTGCCCAGATACACCTCACCTAGCCCTACCGTGCCGGCCACGTGTCAGGCCGGGGCTGTACACGCCCAGGGGGCTCCTCCCGGAGGGGAGCCCCCTCCCACGTACCAGTGGAAGCACCATGCTCCGCGCTGGCTGACGACACTGCCAAGGAGCAGCTATGCCCTTACACATGCGGAAGCGCTATGCTCCACGCTGGTGATAAACAACTGAGGGTGGCCCCCGGGCCGCATCAACCTTAGGGAGCCCAGATCTCAGTGTCTAGCCTCATCGCAACGCCTCCCCCCGGGAGCGCCGCGCGAGGGGGCTGGGCACGGGGGCTGCGCCTGGGTCACGCCCGGACGTACGCCACCCAGCCAGGCCCCTCGGGCCTGGTTCGTCGCGCGCCTCTCCCCGAGCGGAGCCAAGGTATGAAGGCCGTTTGAGCGTCAAGGGGGACCCCTAAGCATCGCGACTCAGGGGCCTAACTGGCCCCGTAGCCCCTCACTCCTTAGTTCCGAAAGGCTATGCTGGGTGAGGCACGCGCAGGGCTGGGCTCTGCAGACGTAGAACGGTGGTCCCACTCGCATCTCACCTAATCACATGTTGTTTGCGCGTCAAGGGGGACTCCTAAGCATCGCAACTCAAGAGCCTAACTGGCTCCGTAGCCCCGCACTCCTTTGGTCCCGTCCTGGTTTCCGGTCGAGGCTAATGCTGGGTGAGGTACGCGCGGAGTCGGGCTCTGCAGACGTAAAACGGAAGATTCACCTACATCACACCTCCCTACTTGTTGTTCGTGCGCCAAGGGGGACTCCTGAGCATCGCGACTCAGGAGCCTAACTGGCTTCGTAGCCCCTCACTCCTTTGGTCCCGTCCTGGTTTCCGGTCGGGGCTAATGCTGGGTGAGGTACGCGCGGGGCCGGGCTCTGTCGGCGTAGAACACAAGCAAGTAGGGAGGGAAAGCATAAAATTCAAGGAACTTAAAAGCAAATATTACAGTCCATACTGTTGTCTCAATACCAAACACAAGTTTAAACGCATTCCCGAGGCATGATACATGATGCAGGAATTAAAAGCAGGGCAGGAGCAGCAGCGGAGTGACTTGGCGGCGGTGGAGCAGCGCGGGTGGCCCCGCCTCACGGAGCAGCAGAACCGGAAGCACCCTGCTTCGGCTTGGTACTGAAGGCCCGAAACTTCCCCAGCAGAGCTTCCGCGCAACCCTTCACGGCCTCGCCAGCGGCAGCAGCGCCTTCGCCGCTTACTAGCTCCAGCAGGCTGTCGACGTCGGCGCTGGGGTCGCGAAGGTAGATGTGGGTGAAGACCCACGTCAGCGCAGCAGAAGACAGGACACGCGCCTCGGCCTCGGCCGTGGGGCCAAGGCCAAGGGTCACATCCTCAAGGGCACGAACCAGGAAGGCAAGCAGCTTGGCGGGGCCGTCCTCGGCGCCGGCCAGCGGGCTCTCCAGGCCACTGGCGTAGAGCATCTTCAGCGAAGGCCACGCGATCCTCGGCAAGAACCTTGGCCTTGCGGTCCAGCTCAACCTTCGTCGCCTCCAGCTCCTCCCCCAGCGCACTTAGGTGGTCGCGGCGCTTCTTGAGCTTGGCCTCCCGGCCCTCGATGGCCGCCTCACGAGCCTTCATGCCTTCTTCTTGCTCCTGGCGAAGACGAACCTCCTTCGCGAGCTGGTCCCGCAGGCCTTGCAGCTCGTCCTCCAGCGCCTTGCAACGACCGTGGGCTTCAACCACCTCCCCCAGGGCTGTGTCACGAGCAGCCTTCGTCTCAAGGAGGGCCTGCCTATCCTCGTCGCAGGCCGTCGAGGCTTGAACCAGCGCCGCCCGGATTGAGGCGTCGGAGCGAATCCATCCTGAAGCCAGCTCCAAGCGCCCGGCCACCAGGCGAGGGTCGACACCAAGAAGATCATGCCGCAGCCGGTCCAGTCCAGCAACAGCATGCTCCAAGACGGCAGGAGGAGTTGGAGAAGCAACAGCCGTCGGAACGGAGGAAGAAGGCGGCGATGGCAAGACCACAGCGTCCTGAGGTGGAGCCTGATGCACCCCAGCAGCTATGGTGGCGGCAGTGGGCAAAGGCACCACAGGAGTCACTTGGGCCACGGGGGCTGAGCTCGCCCCAGCCAGCTCGACTAGGCCTCGCGAGGCCGACCGGGCAGGAGAAGCCCGTGGAATGTGGTCACCCTCCCCCGCAGGCGGAGGCGCTGCCGCGGATGGAGCCTCTGGAGCCCCCTTCAGCTTCTTCGCCACGGGCTCCAGCCTATTCAAGAGATGTGAACGTCAAACCTCGGCAGCGGAACAAGAAATAAAGACAAGGGTCGGGCACTTACGGGTCATCACCGGTGAGCTCGGGTAGCCTCCGGCCAAACTTGAAGCCTGACAGCCGGCTGGAAGGGTTGACCTTAGAAGCAGAGGGCCCGTCTGCAGACTGCTTCGGGGTGGGGGCAGGCTCGCGGGAGATCAGCCCGGTCCTGTCCTTCTTCGGGATCGGGGGCAAGCTCCCGCCGACCTGCTCGTCTCCCTCCTCGTCATCATCGCTCGAAGAAAGGCGGAGACTGCGGGGCCTGCGCTGAGGGAAGGGAGCCCGCGACTCTCCATCGGTCGCCGCAGAGTCGGGCCCCTTTCCCCGCTCCTCTTCGTCCTCCTCCTTGCTGGAGTCGCCGGAGGGCACGTCCACCGGTCCCTCGGAAGCCGCCACGGGCACGAGCCCGTCCCTGTTAAAAACGGGGATGGACTTCACCACCTGCTCCCAGTCGCCGCGAAGGAACAAGGGCTTGGGAGCGCCCTCCAACCTTGCCACCTCGCCCCCGACCAGAGATTGGAGGACCGCGGCCAAATCTTTGCCGCTCAAGGCCGCGGGGCTCGGGTCAGGCCTCCACATCGGAGGTGAGTACCGCCGGAGTGGAGCCAGCTGGTGCTCCAGGAACTCCCTCAGCAGCGACGCATCGGTCAACTTCGCCGCCGCCGTGCTGGCCGGCCTCAAGTCCGCGTCCATCTTCTCCAACACCAGTTTTGCGCAGGGGTCCATGAGCTCCACTCGGCCCCAGTCACCGGAGCTCGCGGGCAGCTCCGCGGGGAAGATCAGCCTAGGATGGATGCGCCCGACATCTACCAAGACCCACTTGCTCCGGAAACCCTCAATCCTCTTCCCGGGATTCGAGATGGCAATGGTGCCGCCGTACGCGACAAATCCCGCGCACGCGGAAGGAGAACCGCGAGTGACCCGGAGGGAGAAGTAGTGGCACAGCAAGGCCACTGAAGGCTGCACCCCTACGTGGGCCTCGCAGTAGTAAGCGAAGATCGCCAGAAGAAGAACGGAGTTGGGGTGGAGATGCAGAGCCTGCAGGTTGTAATGGCGGAGGATAGAGAAGAAGAACTCGGAGAAGGGAGGCACCAGGCCCGCAGCAATGGAGCTTACCAAGAGAGGATAAAAGGTGCTCCCTCAGCCCTCAGGGGTGTCGGAGCCGTCCTTGAACACCTTCGTCCCATTGATGCCCTACGCCGCCGCCATCTGGCGCAGCTGGGCAAGGCCAGCCTTGGACACATTCGGCAAGTCCAGAGCAGGAGAGTACCAAGCTTCGGCCGGAGGCTGGCGAGGCGCCATGGTTTCCTAGGTCACGTAGCCGGAGTAGATCTGGAAGTTTGGAGGAAGAAAGGGGAGGCGCAAGAAAGGGGATCTGAGCAGCAACCGGAGAAAGCAAGAGGCAAAGTCTGAGCAGATGCCGCTCCCTTATCGACCTACGCGGTTGCTGAGGCACTGGTGTCTAATCAACCGCCACGCGGCGCCCAAGGCCGCAGGCTGTTAGGGCCTGAGGCGCTTCGCCCTTGCCATTTCGCCTCTTGGCACGGTCAAGTCCAGGCGTGCCTTGGGCCCGGGGGCTACTGTCGGCGTTCTGGGAACGGGGGTCCCCAGACTTGCTTGCCTGCGGCCTGCGGCGTGGCTCAAAGGAGGCCCAGAACGGCCCATCTTCATCAACACAAGACTCAAGACCCTCGCGAGGGTCCAAGCCTCGCGAGGTGGACGACACGGAGCTTCCTCAGGCACGGCCTCATCAGGCTGGCTCACGAGGAGGCGGAGAGATCAAGGCGGGGTACCTCGCGAGCTGCCCGTGACGCAGGCCATGACGACTCAAGGCACCAGGCGGGTGCCAGCGCGCCCAGCGTCCTCCTTTCCTCTTTGGTGCAAAGGGGGCAAGCGCAGCCGCGGAGTACCAAGGCATCAGGCAAAGGTTGCCGTTTCGGTGCAACGAGACCAAGACCAGGATGACTACGAGACGGAGGTCACCGTGGAGCCCAAGACGGCGTCATCACCAGAGCTTTGCGCAGGCGAAGACTGCTTTTGTCAGGGTAGTTGATACTTGCTGTCCCCCTTCAAATTAGCCCGCCATTGTTGGCTCCCTTCCCGCTCAATATTTGGGAAGAGGACCAGGGCCTCTATAAATAGGGCCAGCCGCCCATGTAGTAGGGGGTTCGAGCTTTTGGTTCGGTTGGCTAGTAAGAGTAAGAGAGAGAGAGAGAGAATGAAGAAGGGTGGCTGAACTCCTCCTAGCAGTTCATCACTCCAGCCAAGAACAGACCCTCACGAGGCTGTTCTTCCTTGTATTATCCATCATCATCAGCCCCAAGAGACAATCCACCAACCGCACACTGGAGTAGGGTATTACACCACAACGGTGGCCCGAACCAGTATAAATCTTGCGTCTATTGTGTAGTTCTTTTAGTAGTTTCGGATCTTTGCGAGGCGGGGAGGTAGAAGGCATAATCTCCGCGCGCACCCCAGTGTTCGAACCTTAAGGGTCTGCGGGAACCCGAAATCCGATAGAAGATAGTTGGCTAGCCCGTAGCAACAATAATGCAAGCGAACTTGGCACCTCCGAAGCCAAGAATAGCAACGGCAAGCCCCGACGCAACAGTCATAAGCGTTGAAACAATAGTGACAATACTGATGACACAGCGGTCAATGCCGGATTTAGTGGCTCCAAGTCCGGTCAGCGGAAGAAGCCATATAAAAGGAACAGTTCGGGCTCTTCCAGCCTGGACCGCATACTGGATCGTCCATGTTAGATCCACGGCACCCCTGATAAACTAGCCAATCATACCCACCGGAGTTGTTGGGTCTTTAAACAGGCCAGCAAGTTAAATGTTGAAGACAAGGAGAAGGCGTCGCAAAGCGAGAATGACGACGAGGAGACCCGTCCGCCGAACACAGGGGGGCGGAAGAAGTCCCCCCCAGGTTAAAACGGTGAACTTGATATACGTTACCCGTATCCCCAAGAGGGAGTGCAAACGTGCGCTCAGGGACGTCTATGCGATAGAGCCAGTCGCCCCAAAATTCAACCCATGGTCGTCCTGCCCGATCACTTTCGATCACAGGGACCATTCGACCACTATCCGTCATGGCGGTTCAGCCGCACTGGTCCTCGACCCAACCATTGATGGATTCCACCTCACGCGAGTCCTCATGGACAATGGCAGCAGCCTCAACCTGCTCTATCAGGATACAGTCCGCAAAATGGGCATCGATCCATCAAGGATCAAGCCCACAAAAACTACCTTTAAAGGAGTAATACCAGGTGTAGAGGCCCGCTCCATGGGTTCAATCACATTGGAAGTTGTCTTCGAATCTCCAGACAACTTCCGAAGTGAAGAATTGATCTTCGACATCGTCCCCTTCCACAGTGACTATAACACACAGGATGAACTGCATTTGCTCGATTCAATGGGGTTCCACATTATGCTTATCTCAAACTTAAGATGCCCGTACCACGCGGTGTCATAACAGTCAACGGAAACACGGAGCGCTCCCTCCGTACTGAGGAGCACACCGCGGCCCTAGCAGCAGAAGTACAGAGCGGCCTTATCAAGCAGAACCTTAATTCGGCGACGAAGCTCCCGGACACCGTCAAACGAGTCTGGACTACTCTGCAGCAAAACAGTCCAGCCCGTCAGGAGCTCGACTAGCAATTCGGCCTCTGTCTCAGTGCTGACCAACTAGCGGCGTACGTACCGCGTGTACATAACTACGCACTCAAAATACCATGGGCATAGACAGAGGCGTAACTTGATTGTGGTCCATCATACGGCTCACACACATAATTTTCCTTTTCCTTATTACCATTTTTTGGTCTCCTTTTCACAAGCCCCTCCCGACGGCCTAAGCATCGGTCCTTTCGAAGGATAGATACACCAAGGCGGCAAGCAGTACAACGTGGGGGGGGAATCTCTAGATGTTCTTCTTGACGATCGTTCTACTTGTTTTTGACACCCGCACGCAGCTCCCCCTTGGTCTTGGCATGTTAAATAGCCTGGTTGCTTATCACACTATTTGTACAAATACGCTTTGACGTATTAATCAAATTATAATGGAAACAGCTTGTGGCCCAACTTACGTGGCACTAGCTTACTGCTTCATTTTATCAATCTTATCGATTACACCCGTACACTTTGGTACGCTTTGATTCGCCAGGGGCTTAATTGTGCCCCATGCTACGGCAACAAAGTCCGAACACTTTTTACAGTACAGTTTGGCACCCCAAATTTTAGCATTATATGCATCGGCTCTGAATCATGTCTTTGGTCAATAGTTGGGTTGCCCGGCTCCCGTGCTTGCTACCTTACGTTTCGTCCTATCGGCTATGGTAGTAAAGGGAGAACTACTGCGATTGTGTTTCTGGTTTATCTGATCAAACACCTCAGTAGAGAAAGCCGAAAACTGACTGTCATTATACGACGAGAAATGGTCAGCTATTCGAAGGTTACAAATCTTTTGCGATTTTTTCCGCATTGTGCGACGAATTAGCCTCTACCCGATCAGGTGTCTACAACACCGTAGTCCGGATTAAATACTAACTAGGGGCTGCGCCTACATTTCTATTGTCAACCTAGGGGCTAAGTGAGAGTGCTAAAGCCACATAGTCTGATTGCCTTGTTCGTTGCGCTAAACACCTCCTTCAAGGACCAAACTATTGGATCAAGAGTGTTTAGATTTATCCCGAACACCCCCGTACTACCTACGTGGGGGCTGAAGCCGACGACTGGCCAACTCTCAAGATTTAACAAAACGACTGCACAGGAGGTAAAATTTTCAAACAACAAACATTATATTACATAAAGACTTTATTTCACAATACAGGAAGGGATAACATGAATGACTTCATTCAAAGATAATGTCTTTTGAACATTGGCCCTCTAGAATGCAGGATCCCTTCAGGACATCCTCAAAATACCGCTCGGGCGTGCAGTGCTCCTTGCCCGCGGGTGGTCCCTCGGTGGCGAGCTTGACGGCGTCCATCTTCACCCACTGCACCTTGACACGGGCGAAGGCCATCCACGCACCTTCAATGCAGACCGACTGCTTGATGGCGTCAAGCCGAGGGCAGGCATTGACCAGCCGCTTCATGAGCTCGAAGTAGCTACTGGGTATGGCTTCGACAGGCCACAGACGGATTATCAAATCCTTCATGGCCAGTTCGGCCACCCTATGCAGTTCAGTCAGCTGTTTCAGCTGATCGCGAAGGGGCACCGGATGCTCTGGCGCAAGGTATTGCGACTAGAACAGCTTCTCTGTCGGCGTTCTGGGAACAGGGGCCCCCAGACTTGCCTGCCTGCGGCCTGCGGCGTGACTCAAAGGGGGGCCCAGCGCGGCCCATCTTCACCAACACAGACCCAAGACCCTCGCGAGGGTCCAAGCCTCACGGGGCGGACAACGCGGAGCTTCCTCAGGCACGGCCTCATCAGGCTGGCTCGCGAGGAGGCGGAGAGATCATGGCGGGGTACCTCACGAGGTGCCCGTGACGCAAGCCATGAAGACCAAGGGCGCCAGGCGGGTGCCAGCCTGCGCAGTGTCCTCCTTTCCCCTTTGGTGCAAAGGGGGCAAGCGCAGCCGCGGAGTACCAAGGCATTAGGCAAAGGTTGCCATTTCGGTGCAACAAGACCAAGACAAGGATGACTGCAAGATGGAGGTCATCGTGGAGCCCAAGACGGCGTCACCACCAGAGCTTTGTGCAGGCGAAGACTACTTTTGTCAGGATAGCTGGTACTAACTGTCCCCCTTCAAATTAGCCTGCCATTGTTGGCTCCCTTCCCGCTCGATATTTGGGAAGAGGACCAGGGCCTCTATAAATAGGACCAGCCACCCACAGGACGGAGGGAGAGAGAGAGAGAGAGGGGTGACTGAACCCCTCCCAACAGTTCATTGCCCCAGCCAAGAACAGACCCTCGCGAGGCTGTTCTTCCTTGTATTGTTCATCATCATCAGCCCAAGAGGCAATCCACCACACCACACACTGGAGTAGGGTATTACACCACAACAGTGGCCCGAACCAGTATAAACCCTGTGTCTCTTGTGTTGTTCTTTCCATAGCTTAGATCTTAGCAAGGCAATGGGGTGTAGGTAGGTAGGAGGCGAAATCTCCACGCACACCCTAGTGTTCGAACCTCAAGGGTCTGCCGAAACTCGAAATCCGACATTTGGCGCGCCAGGTAGGGGTGCACCGGAATCCACCTTCTACCGCTTCGTGCCCTGTCGCGTCGTCATCACCATGTCCGGCGACCAGGCGGGCAACCCAGATCCATGGGCGGCATGGCCCGCCCGCGCAGAGCCGCTCGCCTCGGGCGACCCCGTGCCCTAGGCAGCTCGCGGTCCGCAGGGCGCTGCGGGCCGCGGGCGACACGGACAGGCTTTGACAGCTCTCACACCGTGGCAGACGCGGTCGGCAGCAAGGGCCTCCAATCACGCCGCGACCACGACACCGTACACCCGCCGGGAGCAGGTGAACTCGAGAGCCGCGCTCACGGTGGCCCGAGAGCTGCTGCAGTGCAGGCTGCTGGAGGCCGGCCGCGACGTGCTGCTGGAGCGGGTGGCAGAGCTCCTGGGCTTCGCCGCCTTGGGGGCTCACCCCTTCTGCACCCAGCTCCCATCTCAAGCCTAGGGCGGCCCGCGCGGGGGCTCCGCGCGCGCCCGCGGGCTCCAAGGCTACTCCAACGCCAGTGAAGCTGTCAGCACCGGACCGGCGGCGGCACTGCCCCCGCTCCCGGACCGCAGAGAAGAAGGACTCGACGCGACCCGCGGCCCCAGTGGACAGCCGCGCTGCCACCCCACGGTGGGCGTGTCAGGCAGGACCGCGTGGCACGCGGAGCACTACAGCGTGGCCTTCGGGATGACGGCGCCAGAGGAATACATGCCCCTCATGATGGACCAAGGACACCCTCACGAGAGCGAACAAGGCTCGCTCCTCATCCCAAGCTGGGGGGATGAGGCTCCAGAAGCCAAGCCTTTCCAGGAGCCTCGGGACGGTCCCACTGGCCACGTTGGAGGCGACAATTATCGGGTACCGCTAATTCCTCAGGAGCAGGCATACACTTACCATGGATCGCAGGAGGTGCAGGTCACCACGGCGGGCAGCTGCCCCGCTCCCACAGTCTCCTACCCCTCGGGAGGAGGGCGCAGGGGGCTGCAGGAGAGGGTCTGGGATCCGACATCACCACCGCGGCGTTCGGAGCAACGTGTTCTCAGGAGGTAGGCCCTCCGCTGGGGAGGTGCCTCAGGGCCTGCCCCCAGCGGAGGACCCGTGGTCGTCGGGGGAACCACTGGCAACCGCTCTTCCCCATCGGCGGCGTCCTGGTTTCCGGTCGTCGTCGATGGCACTAGAGTGTGGCGCAAGGCGGGGCCCTCATCTGGCGATATGAAGCAAGGCCGGTACCTGTGAAGAAGGCCCGGTGCCTGTGAAGCTCGCCGCCCCGTGACACTCTCACGTAATAATGAGTGGGGCTATACACGCCCCGGAGTCTTAGGGGTGCCGGCCTCAGGCCCTAGGGCTCCCTCCCACGCCCAGTGGTAGCACTTAGCTCCGCGCTGGTGAGAAGACGTCCAAGACTAGATTAGGTGCCGGACGTGGCCTTTTGTCTGCTTTCATTGCTTTTCCCTTTGATTGTCGCTTTCCCCCGCTGGATTCAAGTTGGATTCGAATTTGAGATTTGCGTGTGTTCGGGGAAGGGGTGCTTAGTCTCGTTCGAGCAATTTCTCGCGTTTTGGTTACCACTTTGCCTCAGCTGCCTCCCCTCACGAGCCCCTCGCGAGCCGGGTCAGGCCTAGCTTGCGCGCAGCCCAGACTGCCGCCGTCGCGTCCTCTCAGGAGGGTGTTTTACTGCAGATCCTACGGATTCAATCAGGGGACACTCAGGACACCACGGCCTCCCACGGGCTACCTCGGGGCCAGCACGGGACCAAGGTAAACTAGCCGACCAGCGCATCGCTTAAGCCAACCACTTGGCGCGGGCGCATGGGCAATGTAGCGTCTACTGATATGATGAACACAGGTTTTACATGAGGGGCTCCCCCTCCAAAATGCTCTCACAGCCATTAGGCCAAAACCTGAGTTCTATTCATGCAGGGTAAGGAAGCAGGAACGATGCACAATCAGTCGGATAAATCCCCCAATCCGTCCTCAGGAGCACCACCCGAGCCGTTGCTGGCGTTGCTGAACTCGCCATCGCTGTCCGCGTCGCCGCCAGCGGCGTCAGGGCCGTTCACCAAGCCGCCCTTGTCGGCAGCCACGATCAAGCCGTCATTGTCCGAAGCAAAGGCCCTGATAAGAGCATCCACATTGTCTTCCACCCAGTGCGCCAGATCGCCTCGGACGGCCTGGGGGACTGGGGCGATGGCGGCGTCGAAATCGAAGTGGGGATCCATGTTCCGAAGATGGCTGAAGACGCGAGAAAAGGCACGCCCGAGCAGGGTGTGGCTCCTCTCCTCCACCAACCTGTCAGCCCTGACCGACCGCGCCTCCAGCTGCGTCACCACGTCAGTGAAGAACTGAAGATTGCCGGCATAGTTGACTGCGTGCGGCTCGCCAACGGCCGCCTCGCTGATGTTGCCCAAGGCTGCGTTGGCTCTCTCCCGGAGCGTGGTGAGCATGGGGCCGTGCTCGTGCTCCAGGATCCGCCGCTGACGTATCTCGTCCGCATTCTGGCGCGCGACGACCTCTGCCTCCTCCACCCGCTGGCGGAGAAGGAGCACCTCGGCCTGGGAGGTGGTTAATTCACCTTGCGCCACCTCAAGGGCGGCCCGGAAAGCATCGGACCGCCGCGTCGCCTCCTCTAGCTTGGCCCTCAAGGCAGCAGTCCTGCCTTCAGCCTCGGCCCGAATCAACCCTAGCTTCTCTTCGAACTCGTGCTCGAGGTTCAAATGCGCCATCGCCACCCGACGTCCGACCTCCTCCAGGACACGGGCTTCCTGTGCAGCGACATCATCCTCCGCCTGCGTCACCAAGCGCTCCCTCGTCTCCAGATGCTCGTACTCGCGGGTATGTTCGGCGGCTTCCAGCGTCAGTGCCTCCTCACGCTTCGGGAGCTCTGCTGAGTCACCAGAGGCCACCTTCATCGACGAGAGGGTTGCCTCACGTAGCTCCACCTACTCCTCCAGTGAGTGGCACCAGGCCAGGAGCTCCCGAGCCTGCTCCTCCACAACCTTTCGCCGTCGGTCGGTTTCCCGGGCCTCCTCAACGGCCCAAGATCGGGCCTCCCGAGAGGCCGTCAGTGACGCCTTGGCCTCTGCGTTGTCAAGATCGCGCTGACAGCGCGCAAGGGCGATGGCGCCCTCCAGCTCGTGCCTCTCTGTGGCCAGGCGCAGGCCCTCGGCCTCAAGGCGCGCGTCTTCATCAGCAATCTCCTCACCAAGCAGGCTTACCGCGTCAGCCGCCCTTCGAAGGAATCCTTGGCGGAGAGCGCGACGCTCCTGAGCGTGCTCGAGCACGTCTTCCACACCATCACCTGCCCCAAGCAAGCGCCGGGGGCCACGAATCAGCACTCCCCCATCGGGCTGGGGGCTGGGGGCTGGCACCCTCGCGACAGCCGGGCACGCCGTGCCAGAAGCCCGGCCTGGAGCCAGCCCATCCCCAGGTGAAGAGCGCAGGGAGCGCCTCAGCCAATAGCAGTCCACGACCAGGCGAGAAGCCCACGGTAGGCTGGCTATGCCACAAGAAGTCCTGTGGAAGACGATCGCGAGGTGCATATGGCCACGATGCGCCTCGGGACGGTCCGCCTCTTCGATCGCCCTCACCACAAGGGCCATGCTGCTCGGGGCGCTTGAGGACAATGGAGGGGGCGAAGCCAAGGGGGACGGCACCTCAGCCGTCTCCGCAAGCTCGACTGGAAGGGGCCTGCGAAGCAAGGGTCAGTAAAAGCAACAGAAGGATCGGGAGCTGGGAAAGGAGAAGGCTTACTCATCAGTGGCAAAGTACTTCCTACGCTTCAGCAGGCGACTAGGGTAATCATTGCCCAGGGCCTCCCTTCTCTTCCGGAGGGCCTAAAAGTCCACGCGGAAGCGGCCCAAGAGTTGGGCGCAGGGGTCAACCTGCGACGAAGACGGAGCGTCAAGGCGATCTGCGTCAGGGGCGCCTGTCTGATGCGCGCTGCCAATCGCCTCGCCAAGAGAAGTAGCTGGAGCCTCAGGGGCCTCAGTCGCAGGCGCTGAGGCCAGCTGCTTGTCATCCTCAGCCTCAGCGGCACGGGCCCCAAGAGCTGCTCCCTCATGAGCATCGCCCGGCGCTGTCACCCCGCTGGGAGCCCCCTCGGCCTCGGGCGCCTCATGCCTCCCTGCTCCGCCGCTTGAGGAAGAGTCGCCGTGGCCGACCGGAGGGGCAGTCACCATCACTGGGTTCTCGCGAGGTCCCTGGAGGCCGGTGGGGCGCGTCCCCCACTCATCAAAGATAGGCATCTGCTTCACAAAATCGCACCTGCTCTGGCAGAGATATAGAAAGGCCCCTCCCTGCTGGATGCTGCCAGGGTTGGGGTCCCGAGTCAGGGTCAAGAGTGCTGTCTTCAACACTTCAGGCGTCAGGTCCTCTTCCTGGAGCCTCATACAATCATCGCGCCCGCTGAAGGCCCACATCCGGCAGGAGTGGCGTTGGAGAGGAGCAACGCGACCTCAAGAACGCGAAGCGGTGCCAGACGAAGACGAGCCGGGGGCTCTCAAGCGTCTCCTGGCCCCAGCCCAAATTGGGGACAGCTGGCGAAGTTGGCTCCGGTAGCAGGGGGCTGGGCACCCTTGCATCCACATACAGCCACCGCTCGCGGAACCCAGCCGCGGGCAGAGGGAGCTTGAAGTCAATCCCGGAGGCCGACGTCTCAGATGCGGCAACGAAGCTCACGCACGCCCAGCATTGGGTAGGGTCGACAAGGCGCAGCGAGAAGAAGTGGCGCAGCAAGGCAACCGAAGGAAGGATGCCCATCATAGCCTCGCAAACAAAGGCAAAGACCGAAAGGAGGGTGATGGATTCAGGACCCAGATGCATCATGTGGATCTGATAGTGGGAAAGCATGGCATTGAAGAAATCAGAAAAGGGAGGAACCAGACCCGCCCACAGGGCGTCGGCGAAATACGGGACCTCGATGACTATCCTGTCGATGGAGAAGTGGGATGCAGGCCAGGTCGTCGTCCTCCTGCATTCGTTGAAGATAGTGGCCAGAGCCGAACTGACCTTGCCCAAGCCCTCGGCGGGGGCCACCAACAGCGGCGGGCAAGGCGGAGGCATGGGTTTCTTCCCTCTTCCCTTCTTCGTCGGAGCCATGGCGATAGGAAGGGGGGGAAGGTTCGAGATTGGGTTGAAAACAGAAGCTGGAGTTCGAGCGGAGGAAGGACAGAGGGCACTCGAGCGACAGAAAGGGGAGCGGCTGTGTATAACTACGAGTCCGCCTAGCATGGCGCAAAATAAGGGGGGCGTGGTGGAACAGTGCCGTCCACGTCCAATCAACAGCCACGCAGCGCCCAAGACCGCAGGCTGTTAGGGCCCACGGCGCTTCGCCCTTGCCCTTCCGCCTCCCTGCACGGCCAAGCCCGGGCGCGCCTTGGGCCCGGGGGCTACTGTCGGCGTTCTGGGAACGGGGGTCCCCAGACTAGCCTGCCTATAGCGTGGCTCAAAGGGGGCCCCAGCATGGCCCATCTTCACCAACACAGACCCAAGACCCTCGCGAGGGGCCAAGCCTCGTGGGGCGGACGACACGGAGCTTCCTCAGGCACGGCCTCATCAGGCTGGCTCGCGAGGAGGCGGAGAGATCAAGGCGGGGTACCTCACGAGGTGCCCATGACGCAAGCCATGACGACCAAGGGCGCCAGGCGGGTGCCAGCCCGCGCAGTGTCCTCCTTTCCCCTTTGGTGCAAAGGGGGCAAGCACAGCCGCGGAGTATCGAGGCATCAGGCAAAGGTTGCCATTTCGGTGCAACAAGACCAAGACCAGGAGGACTGCAAGACGGAGGTCATCGTGGAGCCCAAGACGGCGTCACCACCAGAGCTTTGTGTAGGCGAAGACTACTTTTGTCAGGATAGCTGGTACTAGCTGTCCCCCTTCAAATTAGCCCGCCATTGTTGGCTCCCTTCCCGCTCGATATTTGGGAAGAGGACCAGGGCCTCTATAAATAGGACCAGCCACCCACAGGGCGGAGGGAGAGAGAGAGAGAGAGAGAGAGAGAGGGGTGACTGAACCCCTCCCAGCAGTTCATCGCCCCAGCCAAGAACAGACCCTCGCGAGGCTATTCTTCCTTGTATTGTTCATCATCATCAGCCCAAGAGGCAATCCACCACACCACACAATGGAGTAGGGTATTACACCACAACGGTGGCCCGAACCAGTATAAACCCTGTGTCTCTTGTGTTGTTCTTTCCATAGCTTAGATCTTAGCAAGGCGGAGGGGTGCAGGTAGGTAGGAGGCGAAATCTACGCGCGCACCACAGTGTTCGAACCTCGAGGGTCTGCCGGAACCCGAAATCCGACATTTTCCGTTGAGCTCCCCTCTTCGGCTCGGAAGAATTCCACAGCGTCGGCAACACTCCGCGGAAGATCCGCAAATGCCCCTCGAGAACTCCAAATCCATGTCAGTAAGAGGAACCTTTTCTTCACATACTTGCTCTGCATAATAAAGGCCTTACCTGCCGCGATTTTTCTGGCCTCCTGGATTTCCTAGAGGGCGCCCTGGGCTTCAGCCCGGGCATCGTGTGCGCTTTGGTGGGCCTTGGAAAGTTCGGACTCTTGATCCGCAACATTGCGCTCTAAGGACTCGCATTTCTTCACGGCGTCCTGGAGCTCCTGGTGGACCTCACCAACCCTGGCCTCGTGTTTCTCATGAGCAGCTTGTCCCTTTGCCGCTCTATCCTAGGCTTTGGCCAGCGCCTTCTTGAGGGTCTCCACTTTGGTCGCCCCTCCTGCAAAATATCATAGCACTATGGTCAACACAAATCATTCATAATTTATGAACCTACACAAGGTCATTGCATACCTTGATGGTCCTCCAGTTGTTTCTTCACATGGCTGAGCTCTTCCTCGGTAAGCCCTAGACTCTACTTCAGTCTAGAGACCTCAGCAGCATGAGAGGTCGCAGCCAGCAAAGACGCCTGCTTATTCACATAGACACGTATGGTTAGTCTCCTGCGAAAATTACTTGATCCTTTGTCCGGCTTTTCTTTTCCAACACCGAACGGGTGTATCAGGGGCTACTGTCTACACTACGGCATTCTTTTTGCATAAATTGTGTTTCATACCTCAAAGCACGTCAGAAGGCTTGTGCAGGCTTCGGTCAGCCCGCTCTTCGCGGACTGAATCCTCTCAACCACGGTACCCATGAGGGTATGGTGTTCCTCAACAATGGAAGCGCTTCGCAGCGCTTCCAGTAGAGTATCCGGTGCCTCTGGATGGATAGAGGTCACCGGTGGAATCGGTGCACCTCCTTCTTTCGAAGGAGGCTACTTTCCGGATTTGGAAACCGTATAGGTCTTCAGAATTGTATTCGGCTGGGAGCTGGATTGGATATGGCCCCCATTGCCGGTCTCCATGGGGATTTGCTCCCCCATGTGTCCGGCGGCCGAGGGTTCACCCTCTGGCACCGCCCTGACAGCCTCCTGCGTCTCTCCCTGGCCTAGGGAGGTCCTTTGGGACAGCACCTCGTTGTTATCCATGGCCTTGGGAGAAGAGGCCGCCAGAAGGGACCTGTTTTCCATCACCTTCGGATCCAGCGAATTCCCCGAATATGAGGATCACTAGAGGTCGGAATGAGCCGGACTACAGCACATGATTCAACATGTTAAAACCATGAAGTAAAGGAGCCGGATATGTGTGTGCGTCTTTGAGTACTTACGATTCGGCCAGGGGCTTGTCCCAGGGGCACCACTCTGAGCTGCTGTCGATGTCCCACGCATAGTTTTCCGCGAGGGAAACCTTCCCCTTCTTGGACGCCTCTGCCTCCAGATGCGTGGAGGCCACCCTTTTCTTCCTTCCCCCCTCCGAGGGAGAATTGCTTTCCTCCTCCTCCTCGTCATCCTCAGTGTGGGAGGAGTGGGTCTTGGCGTCTTCGGACGTCACATCTGAAGTGCCCTTACGGTGGAGACCACTCCTAGTCTCCTTGGCCTTCTTCTCCGGTGCTTGGTAGGGCGTCGGAACCAGCATCTTCGTCAAAAGAGGGATTGCTGGGTTTTCGGGCAGCGAAGCCGGACACTAGATCCGCTTCGTCTTCTTTGTCCAGCCCTGAAAAAATGAATAGGGAAGCTTAGACGTCTTCCTTGAGTATGCAAGTAAAGGATACACCTTGAAATACGGAAAACTTACCGCACTGGCGGGATGGGCCAGGTCATGCCCGCGGTCCTCGGTCGTCACCGGCCACGTTTCATTGGCCTTAAAGAGCACCCTCCAGATGTCTTCGTGCGTAGTGCCAAAGAACTGTTGCAAGGTCTGGTGCTTGGTCGGATCGAACTCCCACAAATGGCAAGTCCGGCTTTGGCACGGAAGGATCCGGCGAGCAAGCATCACCTGGATCACATTGACAAGCTTGACGTTCTTGTCCACCATGCTCCTGATGTGCGTTTGAAGTGCTGTCAGCTCGTCCGATGAAGACCAGTCCAGGCCCTTCTCTAGCCAGGAGGTGAGCCACATTGGGGCACCAGACTGGAATTCAGGAGCCGCGGCCCAGGTGGCGTCGCGATCGAGGCTCTATGACGTAGAACCATTGTTCTTGCCACCCTTTGACGGTACCTTTGGGCCATGTGACATTGGGCAGCTTGCTCACCATGGCGCCTCTGCACTCTGCGTGTTGACCACCCACCACCATCGGCTTCACATTGAAGATCTTTAACCACAATCCAAAGTGGGGTGGGATGCAGAGGAAGGCCTCGCCCACGACAATGTATGTCGAGATGTTGAGGAAGGAATTAGGGACATATCATGGAAATCCAGCCCGTAGTAGAACATGAGTCCGCGGACAAATGGATGGAGAGAGAATTCCAATCTGTGGACGAAGTGGGGGATGAATACTGATGTCTACTACACAACCTTCTTGTAGACGTTGTTGGGCCTCCAAGTGCAGAGGTTTGCAGGACAGTAGCAAATTTCCCTCAAGTGGGTGACCTAAGGTTTATCAATCCGTAGGAGGCGTAGGATGAAGACGGTCTCTCTCAAGCAACCCTGCAACCAAATAACAAAGAGTCTCTTGTGTCCCCAACACACCCAATACAATGGTAAATTGTATAGGTGCACTAGTTCGGCGAAGAGATGGTGATACAAGTGCAATATGGATAGTAGATAATGGTTTTTGTAATCTGAAAATATAAAAGCAGCAAGGTAACGAATGATAAAAGTGAGCGTAAACGGTATTGCAATGCGTTGAAACAAGGCATAGGGTTCATACTTTCACTAGTGCAAGTTCTCTCAACAATTATAACATAATTAGATCATATAACTATCCTTCAACATGCAACAAAGAGTCACTCCAAAGTCACTAATAGCGGAGAACAAACGAAGAGATTAAGGTAGGGTACAACACCACCTCAAAGTTATCCTTTCTGATCGATCTATTCAAGAGTCCATAGTAAAATAACATGAAGCTATTCTTTCCATTCAATCTATCATAGAGTGTGTACTAGAATAACACCTTAAGACACAAGTCAACCAAAACCCTAATGTCACCTAGATACTCCAATGTCACCTCAATTATCCGTGGGTATGATTATACAATATTGTCAGGACCCCGATTCCAAGCCACATCGATCTAGCCGGTAACACCTCATATCACTTTGCGGCCTCACGCACGGTATCCCACGGGTGTCGCCTTACCATGGCCCGGGACCATTTGCGCCTTTTGGCTCACATATATGATAGTGTCGCTAGCATCCATATGACAAAGAACCCGAGCCGACATGGCTAGTCGTGAACCCAAAGCGGCACAGACCTATGGAGACAGGCATACATGAATCACATCAAACATGTCGGTCATCAACGAGTGATTCCGGGCTGTAGCACTGGGCTAACAGGACTCCGGGGATCCCGGGCTGTAGTAGGCTAGGCAGGACTCCGGAGGTCACCGCGTGACATTTCCCCGAAGGGACAGACATAGGGACGAAGTGAAACACATGCCGGCCAGTCAAGCGTCCTGAACAGTAGTGCTGGGCTAGCAGGACTCCAGTGAACCGGGCTGTAGCGGACTACTATGGCTCGAGGAACACTAGACTACATTTACCCATAAGAAAGGCTGCCAAGGATAATCAACTAGATTGTCGGATCCCACTCATACCAAGCATTTCAATCATACACACAATATGCCCGATATGAGTACATACAACATGGCATCACAACAAAACTCTACAACTCAAGTACATTATTTAAAGGCTCCAGGGAGCCATACATAACATGTCATACAGATAGGGGTCACATGACCCGACACTCAAGTCATACAATCATACAAGCACGTGCGGAAGCAACTAGTATGAGTATAGACTCTAAAAAGAAAGAAGGCTTCTCGAAGCCTGTCTATCTACATAGGGCCCTCCATGGCCGGGATCACCACCTGGGTGGCTAGTCACTCGTCGACGTCAAGGTCTACATAAAACCCATCGGAGGGGGCAGTGTTGTCGTCTGAAAACAATAAATAAGCAAACATGAGTACAAAGGTACTCAGCAAGTCTTACATCAGAACCTACTATACATGCTTATTCTCAAGAAGGTGGTGGGGTTATGCAGCAAGCCAGCTTTGACTCTTGGCTAAGCTATCCTACGGAACCTCTCTAACAAAATAGTTTTCGCACACGAGTCCACTACTCACCAACACAATACTCCACCGGGGATCCTCCCTCGTCATCCTGCGAGAGGGCCATCCTCGGTACTCACACTTATCTTGAGTCTTTTAATATTATCCATTAACTTGTCTATGAACTGTATAGGCAACCAAGTAGTCCTTCACCGCGGACATGGCTATTCGAATAGTTTTATACCCTGCAGGGGTGTACTTCGTCATACACGCTTTCACCGCTTACCGCCGTCTACACGACATGTACTCGGCAACCTTCAAGCAGAAGCCCAGCGAGGGTGTCGGCCACGGCCTACCTAAACACCTAAGTCCCTAGTCCAGGTTTGTCGCCTATCCAGGTTCCATCCGCAGGGAGTCCGGCCGAGGTTTCCACATACGGCCCCGAACGATGTGAACAGGGTTCCCGAGACACCAAACGGGTGACTCGGTACACCCGACCACGGTGTATCTACCGCAACATAGCCCACCCCTAGGGTCAGCACTACGCACGGCCGCCAACACATATCCTACAAACACCAGAAACTAATTGCAACTCCTGGACAGAGTACTAGGGTGGCTAAGAAGCCGAGAGGGTCAATTAAGGATTCTAATGCACGGTAGTAGCTGAATCTTAAGTCACACATACAGATCTCAGTTCTTAGGGACGGCCTCAATGAAACAACCCACCATGTACTCCTACATGGCCTCTCATCGATACCTTTACCAAAACATGTTCAACACATCCCTCATATTACCAACATAAGCATTTCACTCTAGCCCATCACCCAGATGAACCAGACCTGACACAACTCTAAGCATAGCAGGCATAGCAAGGTAGGAATCACAACACTTGGCTCAATCAACTCCTACACATGCTAGTGGGTTTCATCTAGTTACTATGGCAATGACAGGTCATGCAGAGGATAAGGGTTCAACTACCGTAGCACACAGCAGTTTGAATCGCGTTGTCTTAATGCAGTAAACAAGAGCAGAAGCGACAACATGGGTTTGTATCGGAATGATCAATGGATGCTTGCCTGATGGAGTGGTAGCGTTATACTGCCCTTCAGTTGGATACTCGTGAATATCCTCGGAGGCAGAACCTACCACGAAGAACACATCGGAACACAATCAACACATGACGATGTGCAACAATATGATGCATGCTATGACATGGCAATATGATTGTGTCTTGGCCTAATGCAAGCTAAAATAGAAGGGGATGAACTCATTTGAATCAAAGATTCAAATATTAGCTCATTAAACATGGCATTTAGAGAGCATTACCTTATTCTGCTTAAATAGCAAGGTAAACTTGTTTTGTCATGCATGAAACCATTATAGATGGATATATTGAATTTTCTGATAATGTTTCATATATAATTTATCTCATTTGGAGCTATGGTTGAATTTCTATGAATTATTGAAGTTTGAACTATTTTCTGGAATTTCCTGAAGAAAAATAATTCCAGAAAAACAATTACTGCGTCAGCAATGCGTCAGGGTGATGTCAGCAGGTCAAAGGCGCTAGCCAGGTCAAACCTGACTGGTGGGGCCCACTGGTCAGTGTCTCAGTTAATTGGCAGAATTAGATTAACACTAATTAACTGTCAGTGGGGCCTGGGCCCACATGTCAGTGACTAACTTAATTAAGATTAATTAAAACTAAACCTAATTTTAGTTAACAGGCCAGCCCCACCTGTCATAGACTCAGGGGGGTCTACCCGGGCCCACCCAGGGGTCAAACTGGATCAACTCGCCGGTGGCTCGACGCCGGCGAGGCCCGAGACGGCGGAGGGCTTCGGAAAACGCCCTCAGGCGACCAAAACGACGGCGGAGATGTGCTACACGATGCGGGGAGCGAGCCGCATCGTTTGGTGGTGGTAGTTGGGCTCGGGGTGGCCGGAAACGACGCCGGCGACGACCTTGGCGGTCGCCGGAGTTCGGGCGTGGTCGAATCCGACGCTACGGGGCACAGCAAGGCGCGGGGAGTGGTGCGTTAAGTTCCTGGGACTGCGCTGATCACGGTGGTGTGCCTGGCTTCAAGCCACGGTGGCCCTGGCCACGACGGCGACGAGGCACGGCGCCGGCGAGCTTCGGCCGCGGTGGAAATCGGAGCTACAGGGCGCAAACGAGCAAGGGGAAGGTGGGGATCGAAGGAGGGGCTCACGAGGAGTGCAGCGGTGGTCTCTGCGGGCTCGGGGACGGGCTGAGGAAGAAGTGAGGTCGCCGGCGATCTCGGATGCCCGAGGTTGAAGACGAGGGCGAAGGCGGCGTTGCAGGGCTTCCGGCGAAGCGTGGCTCGGTGGGGAGGACGAGGGAGTCGAGGCGAAGCTGATGGACTTGTCGGAGGGGCGAGGGGAGGTCTCTAGCGGCGACTATGGCGATCGGCGGCGAGGGGCGCGCTCGGCCATCACGGGAGAGGATGAGGGAGACGAGGGGGAGAGTGAGAGAGGACGAGAGAGGGTCGAGGAGGTCTCGTGGCGTCTCTGGGCGCCTCCCAGCGTCGGCAGAAGCAGGAGGTGGCCGGCGCGTGGCCGGTGCGCGGCGAGCACGCGCCCCTGCCTCCTGGCGCGAGGTAGGGGGTGACTGACGCTGGCCAGTCGGCTGGGCCGAGCCAGGTAAGGCCCAAGTGGCTTCTTCTCCCTTTTTTTGATTTTTGTTTTCCTTTTCTATTTTTCTATAGCTTTAGGGCTTTATTTAAAATACCTAGGCACTTTCTAAAATCCTGAAAATAATTGTGGGCTCTGTTGGAAATATTCCTAACAGCAAACATTTATTTCCATAATTATTTGAGCATTTGAATTATTTTATAGCATTTAAATGCCCAAATTCAAATATTTATGATTTAAATCAATGACCTTCTGTTGACCTAGAAAAATGTGCACCTATTTTCCCAGAGGTTCTAACCCAAGGCAAAGAGGGTGAACATTTTAGAAGGGCATTTCAGGTTCATTGAAATTATTTTTAGTAAACCCTAGTTGATTTCAGGGGGGTGCTGGGGGTTCTGCCTTCCCCATTTCAAGTTTCTGATGAAAGTAAACATGATGCACACTCAAATGCATGGACTAGCTAGGGTGTGACAACTCACCCCCACTCAAAAGAATCTCATCCCGAGATTTAGGATCCTCTGGAAAGAAGGTGGGGTACTCGAGTCAAAGACAATCCTCCCTTTCCTAAGTGGTTTCTTCCTCGGAATGGTGTGACCATTGAACCTAGAGAAACTTGATATTATGATGTCGAGTGGTACGCTCGGCTTGATCCAGGATACGAACGGGATATTCCCAATAAGAGAGGTTATCTTGTAAATCAAGCGTTTCATGGTCCACTCCACGGATAGGATCCACGAAGCAACGCCTGAGTTGCGAAACGTGGAAGACATCGTGAACTCTGGAAAGATGCGGAGGTAGTTCCAATTGGTAGGCAACTTCTCCTCGTTTGGCAAGAATGCGAAGGGGTCCAATGTAACGAGGAGCCAATTTTCCTTTGATACCGAAACGATGGGTTCCCTTTAACGGAGTAACCCGAAGGTAAGCCTTCTCGTTGACTTCATAAGTCATAGGCTTATGTTTGCGATCATATTGACTCTTTTGGCGAGATTGGGCTGTTTCCAATTTCTCACGAATAATGCGAACCTGCTCTTCCGCTTCCTGAATCATATCCGGGCCAAAGAGTTGTCTTTCCCCGGTTTTTGACCAGTTAAGAGGCGTTCGACATTTTCGTCCGTAGAGAACTTCGAAAGGAGCTTTGCCCAAGCTGGCTTGATAACTATTGTTATAAGCAAACTCCGCGAATGGAAGGCATTTCTCCCGACTCGTTCCGAACGAGATAACAGAAGCTCGGAGCATATCTTCCAGAATTTGATTGACTCGCTCTACTTGACCACTTGATTGACGATGGAAGGCGGTGCTAAAGGAGAGATGAGTTCCCATAGCATTTTGGAAACTTTCCCAAAATCTAGAGGTGAAGAGACTCCCACGGTCTGAGTTAATTTCCAATGGAACACCATGGAGAGACACTATTTGGGAGATGTATAAATCGGCTAGCTGGCTAGCGGTGACACTCTCACGAACAGGCAGAAAATGGGCTACTTTGGAAAGTCGGTCGATCACAACGAAGATGGCATTATTCCCTCTCTTGGTCCTGGGAAACCCAGTGATGAAATCCATACTGATTTTATCCCATTTCCATTCAGGAATAGCCAAAGGTTGAAGGGTGCCAGCAGGCCGTTGGTGCTCTGCTTTAACACAACGACAAACGTCGCAATTAGCAATGTATTGAGCGATTTCTCTCTTCATCCTAGTCCACCAAAACCTCTGGCGTAGGTCTTGATACATTTTAGTACTACCAGGATGAATGGTGAGAGGGGATTCATGAGGTTCCTTAAGGATCAGCTGGCGCAGATGTTGTTTCTTGGGAACCACCAGACGGTTCTCAAAGAAGACAGCACCTCGCTCATCCATGGAGAAACATTTAGCAACTCCGCTAGCAATGTTTTCCTTAATCCGGGATATGCCCTTGTCATACCGCTGGGCGGTTATGATTTGATCCATAAGGGTAGGTTTCGCCACAAGGGTGGATAGGAATCCTCGAGGAATAATGTGAAGATTTAGCTTATGAAATTCCTCATGGAGAAGTGGTTGACTTTGTTGTAACATCAGGTTGTTACAATAGGACTTACGGCTTAGCGCATCAGCCATGACATTGGCTTTGCCCGGGGTGTAAGTTATTCCTAAATCGTAATCCGAGATCAACTCGACCCAACGTCTTTGCCTGAGATTCAAATCTGGTTGGGTGAAGATATATTTCAAGCTTTGGTGATCGGTGAAGATCTCGCAACGATTACCAGAAGGTAATGTCGCCAAGTTTTAAGTGCATGGACTACAGCTGCAAGCTCTAGATCATGTGTAGGATAATTCTCCTCATGTGGGTGTAATTGCCGTGAAGCATAGGCAATTACCTGACGATCTTGCATGAGTATGCAACCTAGTCCTTGTCGCGAGGCGTCGCAATAGATAATAAAGTCCTTGGAGAAGTCTGGTGGTACCAGTACGGGGGCAGATGTCAGGCGTCTTTTCAGTTCCTGAAAACTGACCTCGCACTGTGGAGTCCACTCGAACTTTTTATCTTTCTTGAGGAGTTCAGTTAGAGGTTTAGCAACCTTGGAGAAATTTTCGACGAAGCGGCGACAATAGCTCGCTAGGCCAAGGAAACTCCAAACTTGCTTGACCGTTTCAGGTGGAGTCCAATCAAGGACGGCTTGAACTCGCTCGGGATTGACAGCAATACCCTTACCAGAGATTACATGGCCTAGATAGGTCACTTCTGGCAACCAAAATTCACACTTGGAGAATTTGGCATAAAGGCGATGCTCTCGAAGTTTCATCAATACCAGCCTTAGATGTTCGGCATGTTCCTCTTCATTCTTGGAGTAGATGAGTATGTCATCGAGGTATACTACGACGAATTTGTCCAAGTACTCCATGAAAACCAAGTTCATTAACCGGGAGAAGGTGGCCGGGGCATTGGTTAAACCGAAGGACATAACGGTGTACTCGTATTGGCCATAACGAATAACAAAGGCCGTTTTGGGAATGTCCCCATTTCTGATTTTGATTTGATGGTAACCCAACCTCAAATCCATCTTGGAGAAGACTGAGGATCCAGCGAGCTGATCATACAGATCGTTGATCCTGGGAAGCGGGTATTTGTTCTTGATGGTGACCAAGTTGACGGGTCGGTAATCCACGACCATTCGATCTATTCCATCCTTCTTCTTGACGAAGAGGACGGGGCAAGCCCAAGGAGAGGAACTAGGACAGATGAACCCCTTGTTCAAGGACTCATCGAGTTGGTTCTTAAGCTCGGCTAGTTCTAAGGGTGCCATCTTGTAGGGTCTTCTAGAAATTGGAATGGTTCCTGGAACAAGGTCTATCACAAACTCGACATCCCTGTCAGGTGGAACACCTGGCAGTTCTTCTGGAAACACATCCGGAAAGTCTCGGACTACCGGAACATCCTCAAGGTCTGGAAGAGGGTTGGCATTTAGGGCGTAAAGCTGGCGCTTGGCCACTCGAGTTAAGACATTGACTGTCTTGCCCGAGGGGTGAGTAAGTTGAACGGTTCTAGTGGCACAGTCAATCTTAGCATAATGAGCTGACATCCAGTCCATACCTAAGATGATGTTTATGTCCGAGGACTTGAGAGCTATTAAGGATGCAAGGAAGACAAGTCTATCGACAAGAATTTCGTTCCCATGGCTTACTCTAGAAGTTTGCCATCTAGAGCCAGGGGTTTGAATTTCCATGGTAGAGGGCAAGTCACAGAATGTCGTGTTATGCAATCGAGCATAGTTCTCGGATATGAATGAATGAGATGCTCCAGTATCGAAAAGAACAGATGCCGGGTGGCAGTTAACAAGGAGTGTACCAAGGACGACGTTAGGATCCTCATGAGCCTCCTCGGCTGAAACATAATTGACATGGCCACGTGCAGTGGTGGCCGGCTTGGCATAGAAAGTCTTTCCCGCGGGCTTACCACGGCCAACAGACTTTCCAGCTTGATTGGGGTTGTTGTTCTGGGGACACTCTCGGCTATAGTGACCCGGCTCTCCACACTTGAAGCATGTTACCACATTGGGGCGTGGAGCAGCGTTAGCAGCGGGGCCACCATAGGGCTTGGGCGGTGTGACTTGCTGGTTGGGACGAGGCGCCTCAAAGGATGGCCTCGGGATGAACTTGGGTGGCAGTGCCGTGCTTGGGATCCACACCCGGCGCTTCTGAGCTCCAGAGCCGGATGAAGAGCCAAAATCACGGGAGTGTTTGCGCGAAACGTCATATTCAGGCTGGCCTGTCTCAGCACTGATAGCTTTATTGACCAACTTCTAAAAAGATGTGCACTCGTGCAGACGGAGATCGCGGCGAAGCTCAGGGCTAAGTTCCTTGCGAAACCTTGCCTGCTTCTTGGCGTCAGTAGAAACCTCTTCAGGAGCATAGCGTGCCAGGTTCCCAAATTCATGACTGTAAGCATCCACAGTCAGTCTTCCTTGGGTGAAGTTGCAGAACTCCTCCCTCTTGCGATCCATGAGACCTTCCGGAATGTGATGCTCACGGAAAGCCTCACTGAATTCAGCCCAAGTAGTGATTTGACCGACCGGGCGCATAGCTTCGAAGTTTTCCCACCAACGGCTAGCAGGGCCTTCGAGATGATAGGCAGCATAGGTAACCTTGTCGGCTTCGGCTACATTGGCAGAATGTAGCTTGTGGGTGATGCTGCGAAGCCAGTCATCCGCGTCGAGGGGCTCGACGGAATGGTTAAACTTTGGTGGGTACAGCTTGATAAAGTCATTGATTAACACCAAGTCATTTGGTGGGTGGCGTGCAGTGTTCTGCTCAATCCGCTCCAGCAGGCGGTTGGTCTCACGCTTGTTTCTTTCCGCCTCCAGCATCACTTCGGCCAGAGAAGGCGGGTGAGGCAGATTTTCACCTCTAGCTACACTAGCTTCCCCCTACTCCGGGACAGCAGGGTTGCCGCGGGTGTTGACCATCCTAGGAGAAAACAAGACAACGGTTTAAACAAGGATGGCTCAGACTTAGCAAGGAAGTGCAGAATGTAATGGATAACATGGAATGCAGAGATGTTCATCCGTATGTCATGGTAATATAAAACTGCCATATATATACCAACGGTCATACACATCATACATAGTTTAGTACAAGCCCAGGCTACAGTACAACTATGATGAAAGACGTTACATCTCATCGGAGGCATTCCAAGTTCCTATACATTATTTGTCTACACCTCCGGAATCGATTACACGCAACGTCATATTCCACAAGTCACGCAGGACAGTGGAGATACAACTACTACAATACTAGTGGTACTACTACTAACTCAGACAGCTCTGTAGTAGTCCTCATAGAAGTCACCTCCACAGCCTGGAAGTTCAACGTGATCATCCGGAAACAGACGGTCCTGAGGAGCCTATGGACCATAGGTGCTAGGATGACGTCTTGGACCAACAAACGATGGCCTGCGGGGACCAAGGGGTGGGGTGATGCCTCCCACATCATGCCAATCCATCATGTCTGGCAGAGCTGATCTCACAGGATACAGATCCCTTGTATCCATACATCATGCTTGCACCGCAGGTGCAAACCGAGTCAATGTGGCCCAATGATCAGCACGAGTATTAAAAAGCTCCAGACTCAAGGCCCGATTCTCTCGGTCCTTATCTTCGAGCATCTCAGCAGTGGTACGAGTTAATGAGTCCTCCTGAGTGGAGTCAGCATAGATAGCCTGAAGATACCCTTGCGCTCCCAGAAGTCCGGACTCGCATGATGGTCATCATGGAATAGGCAGCATCCTGCATAGCCATCTCAACGGTAACCCTGAGTCCATAGGAACAGTGAAGGGGCTCGATAGATCCAGGATAAGAAGGAAATATCCTGACAGTGCAGAAATACTGGCTTTGATTAAAGTCACGGAACTTCTCTTCGACAGTGTATTCGGGATACCAGCGGTAACCCATCTCGATCATGACCCGGACTAACATAGCAGTATGACCGGGCACGTCGAGGCACCTGGTCAGGCGAACCACTTGGTTTTGAGGACGGTTGGCCATCTGAAAGCACCACCACAATGCAAAGACATTAGAATTTCTAGGGAAAATTGGACAGCATAACGGTTGTAAATGCTCAGAAAAAGATTTGAGACATCCACAACAGTTCACAATACCACTCAACAACATCATATCAAGGTTCTGATTCAATTAGCAACATGCTAAGAATAGTAGGAACTGAACTGGAACTCGTAACAATCATCCTATAAGCTACTACGGATTAGTAACACGTGAACCTGATAGAAGAAGAGGGCCTAGTCCTTAACCCACGTTGAATGAGGAGAGAATGACTCAGATCAGAGGCATAGGTAAAGGAGTAAAAGAACCTTACGTTCCCTCCCACAATCAATTCCCCTACATATAACTAAAGCATTACTAGACCCGACATCGACCAGTTTGGCTCAACGAACCTATAGGCAGTCCGGCTCTGATGCCAACGCTGTCAGGACCCCGATTCCAAGCCACATCGATCTAGCCGGTAACACCTCATATCACTTTGCGGCCTCACGCACGGTATCCCACGGGTGTCGCCTTACCATGGCCCGGGGCCGTTTGCGCCTTTTAGCTCATGTATATGATAGTGTCGCTAGCATCCATATGACAGAGAACCCGGGCCGACATGGCTAGTCGTGAACCCAAAGCGGCACAGACCTATGGAGACAGGCATACATGAATCACATCGAACATGTCGGTCATCAACGACTGATTCCGGGCTGTAGCACTAGGCTATCAGGACTCCGGGGATCCCGGGCTGTAGCAGGCTAGGTAGGACTCCGGAGGTCACCGCGTGACATTTCCCCGAAGGGACAAACATAGGGACGAAGTGAAACACATGCCGGCCAGTCAAGCGTCCTGAACAGTAGTGCTGGGCTAGCAGGACTCTGGTGAACCTGGCTGTAGCAGACTACTATGGCTCGAGGAACACTAGACTACATTTCCCCATAAGAAAGGCTGCCAAGGATAATCAACTAGATTGTCGGATCCCACTCATACCAAGCATTTCAATCATACACACAATATGCCCGATATGAGTACATACAACATGGCATCACAACAAAACTCTACAACTCAAGTACTTTATTTAAAGGCTCCAGGGAGCCATACATAACATGTCATACAGATAGGGGTCACATGACCCGACACTCAAGTCATACAATCATACAAGCACGTGCGGAAGCAACTAGTCTGAGTACAGACTCTAAAAAGAAAGAAGGCTTCTCGAAGCCTCTCTATCTACATAGCGCCCTCCATGGCCGGGATCACCACCTGGGTGGCTAGTCACTCGTCGACGTCAAGGTCTACATAAAACCCATCGGAGGGGGCAGTGTTGTCGTCTGAAAACAATAAATAAGCAAACATGAGTACAAAGGTACTCAGCAAGTCTTACATCAGAACCTACTATACATGCTTATTCTCAAGAAGGTGGTGGGGTTATGCAGCAAGCCAGCTTTGACTCTTGGCTAAGCTATCCTACGGAACCTCTCTAGCAAAATAGTTTTCACACACGAGTCCACTACTCACCAACACAATACTCCACCGGGGATCCTCCCTCGTCATCCTGCGAGAGGGCCATCCTCGGTACTCACACTTATCTTGAGTCTTTTAATAGTATCCATTAACTTGTCTATGAACTGTATAGGCAACCAAGTAGTCCTTCACCGCGGACGCGGCTATTCGAATAGTTTTATACCCTACAGGGGTGTACTTCGTCATACACGCTTTCACCGCTTACCGCCGTCTACACGACATGTACTCGGCAACCTTCAAGCGGAAGCCCAGCGAGGGTGTTGGCCACGGCCTACCTAAACACCTAAGTCCCTAGTCCAGGTTTATCGCCTATCCAGGTTCCATCCACAGGGAGTCCGGCCGAGGTTTCCACATACGGCCCCGAACGATGTGAACAGGGTTCCCGAGACACCAAACGGTTGACTCGGTACACCCGGCCACGGTGTATCTACCGCAACATAGCCCACCCCTAGGGTCAGTGCTACGCACGGCCGCCAACACATATCCTACAAACACCAGAAACTAATTGCAACTCCTGGATAGAGTACTAGGGTGGCTAAGAAGCCGAGAGGGTCAATTAAGGATCCCAATGCATGGTAGTAGCTGAATCTTAAATCACACATACAAATCCCAGTTCTTAGGGACAGCCTGAATGAAACAACCCACCATGTACTCCTACATGGCCTCTCATCGATACCTTTACCAAAACATGTTCAACACATCCCTTATATTACTAACATAAGCATTTCACTCTAGCCCATCACCCAGATGAACCAGACCTGACACAACTCTAAGCATAGCAGGCATAGCAAGGTAGGAATCACAAAACATGGCTCAACCAACTCCTACACATGCTAGTGGGTTTCATCTAGTTACTATGGCAATGACAGGTCATGCAAAGGATAAGGGTTCAACTACCGTAGCACACGGCAGTTTGAATCGCGTTGTCTTAATGCAGTAAACAAGAGCAAAAGCAAGAACATGGGTTTGTATCAGAATGATCAATGGATGCTTGCCTGATGGAGTGGTAGCGGGATACTGCCCTTCAGTTGGATACTCGTGAATATCCTCGGAGGCAGAACCTACCACGAAGAACACATCGGAACACAATCAACACATGACGATGTGCAACAATATGATGCATGCTATGACATGGCAATATGATTGTGTCTTGGCCTAATGCAAGCTAAAATAGAAGGGGATGAATTCATGTGAATCAAAGATTCAAATATTAGCTCATTAAACATGGCATTTAGAGAGCATTACCTTATTCTGCTTAAACAGCCAAGTAAATTTGTTTTGTCATGCATGAAACCATTACAGATGGATAGATTGAATTTTTTTTTGATAATTTTTCATATATAATTTATCTCATTTGGAGCTATGATTGAATTTCTATCAATTTTTGAAGTTTGAACTATTTTCTGGAATTTCCTGAATAAAAATAATTCCAGAAAAACAATTACTGCGTCAGCAATGCGTCAGGGTGATGTCAGCAGGTCAAAGGCGCCAGCCAGGTCAAACCTGACTGGTGGGGCCCACTGGTCAGTGTCTCACTTAATTAGCAGAATTAGATTAACACTAATTAACTGTCAGTGGGGCCTGGGCCCACATGTCAGTGACTAACTTAATAAAGATTAATTAAAACTAAACCTAATTTAGTTAACAGGCCGGCCCCACCTGTCATAGACTCAGGGGGGTCTACCCGGGCCCACCTAGGGGTCAAACTGGGTCAACTCGCCGGCGGCTCGACGCCGGCGAGGCCCGAGACGGCGGAGGGCTTCGGAAAACGCCCTCAGGCGACCAAAACGACGGCGAAGATGTGCTACGCGATGCAGGGAGCGAGCCGCATCATTTGGTGGTGGTAGTTGGGCTCGGGGTGGCCCGAAACGACGCCGGCGACGACCTTGGCCGTCGCCGGAGTTCGGGCGTGGCCAAATCCGACGCTACGGGGCACGGCGAGGCGCGGGGAGTGGTGCGTTAGGTTCCTGGGACTGCGCTGATCATGGTGGTGTGCCTGGCTTCAAGCCACGGTGGCCCTGGCCACGACGGCGACGAGGCACGGCGCCGGCGAGCTTCGGCCGCGGTGGAAATCGGAGCTACAGGGCGCAAACGAGCAAGGGGAAGGTGGGGATCGAAGGAGGGGCTCACGAGGAGTGCAGCGGTGGTCTCAGCGGGCTCGGGGACGGGCTGAGGAAGAAGTGAGGTCGCCGGCGATCTCGGATGCCCGAGGTTGAAGACGAGGGCGAAGGCGGCGTTTCAGGGCTTCCGGCGAAGCGTGGCTCGGTGGGGAGGACGAGGGAGTCGAGGCGAAGCTGATGGACTCGTCGGAGGGGCGAGGGGAGGTCTCTAGCGGCGACTACGGATATCGGCGGCGAGGGGCGCGCTCGGCCATCGCGGGAGAGGATGAGGGAGACGAGGGGGAGAGTGAGAGAAGACGAGAGAGGGTCGAGGGGGTCTCATGGCGTCTCTGGGCGCCTCCAAGCGTCGGTAGAAGCATGAGGTGGCCAGCGTGTGGCCGACGCGCGGCGAGCACGCGCCCCTGCCTCCTAGCGCGAGGTAGGGGGTGACTGGCGCTGGCCAGTCGGCTGGGCCGAGCCAGGTAAGGCCCAAGTGGCTTCTTCTCCCTTTTTTGATTTTTGTTTTCCTTTTCTATTTTTCTATAGCTTTAGGGCTTTATTTAAAATACCTAGGCACTTTCTAAAATCCTGAAAATAATTGTGGGCTCTGTTGGAAATATTCCTAACAGCAAACATTTATTTCCAGAATTATTTGAGCATTTGAATTATTTTATAGCATTTAAATGCCCAAATTCAAATATTTATGATTTAAATCAATGACCTTCTGTTGACCTAGAAAAATGTGCACCTATTTTCCCAGAGGTTCTAACCCAAGGCAAAGAGGGTGAACATTTTAGAAGGGCATTTCAGGTTCATTGAAATTATTTTTAGTAAACCCTAGTTGATTTCAGGGGGGGTGCTGGGGGTTCTGCCTTCCCCATTTCAAGTTTCTGATGAAAGTAAACATGATGCACACTCAAATGCATGGACTAGCTAGGGTGTGACAAATATGCATCACACAATCTCAGATTGATCTATTCAAACAAACACAAAGTACTTCAAAGAGTTCCCCAAAGTTTCTACCGGAGAGTCAAGACGAAAACATGTGCCAACCCCTATGCATAAGTTCACGAGGTCAGGGAACTCGCAAGTTGATCACCAAAACATACATCAAGTGGATCACATGATATCCCATTGTCACCACAAATAAGCACGTGCAAGACATACATCAAGTGTTCTCAAATCCTTAAAGACTCAATCCGATAAGATAACTTCAAAGGGGAAACTCAATCCATTACAAGAGAGTAGAGGGGGAGAAACATCATAAGATCCAACTATAATAGCAAAGCTCGCGATACATCAAGATCGTACCACCTCAAGAACACAAGAGAGAGAGAGAGAGAGATCAAACACATAGCTACTGGTACATACCCTCAGCCCCGAGGGAGAACTACTCCCTCCTCGTCATGGAGAGCGCCGGATGATGAAGATGGCCACCGGAGAGGGATTCCCCCCTCTGGCAGGGTGCCGGAATGGGTCTAGATTGGTTTTCGGTGGCTACGGAGGCTTCTGGCGGCAGAACTCCCGATCTATTCTGCTCCTCAAAGTTTTTAGGATATATGGGTATATATAGGAGGAAGAAGTACGTCGGTGGATCTCCAGGCTGTCCACAAGGCAGGGGGCGCGCCCAGGGGGTGGGCGCGCTCCCCCACCCTTGTGGTCAGCCCGGGACTCTCCTGGTCCATCTTCGATACTCCGTGGGCTTCTTCTGGTCCAAAAATAAGTTCCATGAAGTTTCAGGTCAATTGGACTCTGTTTGATTTTCCTTTTCTGCGATACTCTAAAACAAGGAAAAAACAGAAACTGGCACTGGGCTCTAGGTTAATAGGTTAGTCCCAAAAATCATATAAAATAGCATATAAATGCATATGAAACATCCAAAGTTGATAATATAATAGCATGGAACAATCAAAAATTATAGATATGTTGGAGACGTATCAAGTACCACCCTCTCATGGGGCTCCGGGGTGCGGATGAGCTGCCCCGTTGCTGGAAGCCGGTGGGCGATTTCCTTGGCCAAGTACCCGGCCTCCCGGAGCTTAGTGATGTCCTTCTCCTTGACGGAGGAAACCATCCGCTTGCCTTGCGCTCCAGATTCGGACATGGCTGGAGTGATTTTTTGAGGTGGAAAGGACGGAAGCTGGGGCGCTGGAGCTCGAGAATGGATGGGCAGAGAGAAGGAAGGTGTGGGTGAAAGTGGTAATCCTTATCCCTTTATAAAGGCAGTGAATATCAAGCGCCTCCCCACTCGCCTTAAAACTCGCCTATTCCGCAAGGGTCATGCAGGCGGTGTGGTTGGATTACCCACGCCCGTATTGATGAGAATCCCGTAATAAGAGGACACGATCTCTGCTTTGACAAGACGTGCCAACAAAACCGCATCTTGAAACATGGAGCGGGAGGCTAAAAACAGTTCAAAATAATGATCGGGCGGTGATGTGATGTCGCGCTACAAAAGTTGTTAGTGGACTGGATTCGTAAAATACTATACTCTGTATGTGTGTGTGTGTGTGTGTGTGTGTGTGGTACTCGTTTTGAAGAGCCGGACATGTTTTCTGTGTTTGAAAGTTATTTTGGAGTATTCGGAGGAGGAACCCGCCTTGCAATGTGGAAGACAATTTGCACGCAGGACACATCGTCATTGAAGCCTGGTTCAGGGGCTACTGAGGGAGTCCTGGATTAAGGGGTCCTCGGGCGTCCGGGCTATGTAACATGGGTCAGCTAATGGGCTATGAAGCTACAAGACAGAAGAATTCCTCCCGTGTCCAGATGGGACTCTCCTTTGCGTGGATGGCAAGCTTGGCATTCGGATATGTAGATGCCTTCCTTTGTAAATCGACTCTGTACAACCCTAGGCCCCTTCGGTGTCTATATAAACCGGAGGGTTTAGTCCATAGAGGCAAGATCATAATCATACAGGCTAGACTTCTAGGGTTTAGCCACAACAATCTCGTGGTAGATCAACTCTTGCAATCCTCATATT
Source organism: Triticum monococcum (assembly GCA_034509565.1). Classification (NCBI taxonomy): domain Eukaryota; kingdom Viridiplantae; phylum Streptophyta; class Magnoliopsida; order Poales; family Poaceae; genus Triticum; species Triticum monococcum. The sequence continues at coordinate 140,506,495 of CM067841.1, read as the reverse complement.
CATCAATATCAATCAAGCAGGACATAGGGTATTACCTCCATCAAGAGGGCCCGAACCTGGGTAAACACTGTGTCCCTTGTCTCCTATTACCATCAACCCTAGACGCATAGTTCGGGACCCCCTACCCGAGACCCGCCAGTTTTGACACCGACACTTACCTCATCTCGAGAGCCAGCGGGTTTGTGCCGAGAGTGGCTCAGGCAACTCACCACTACAACAAGGGCACCCACGATGCGGAGGCCTCGCCCTCTTCCTTGTCCAAGGAGCCAATCGTCATCGATATCTCCGACAATGAGGAGTAGATTGTCTTATTAGCTCACTATAAGGACCCATGTTCAGTTTGCTAGCTATTGCCTTTCCTTAATAAATTCTAGCGAATTGTGTTATCTATTTTTATCATGCAATATTCTGCTATAGTGTATATGTTCTATATGTCATGCAACGTGGTGTTCAGTTAACTGCTTGGCTCAATTCTGCAAATGTGATGTTCAATTCTTCAGGGTGCAATATTTCCAAGTTGTTAAGCATGCTTGGTTTGGTTAACTATCTGATCTTCTATTACGAGTATGTTATATTGTGCAATGTGGTGCTTAGTTAATGTTTGTTTCATTTGTTGTGGTGTTTAGTTAACTTCTTGGTTCAATTATGCAATGCGATGTTCAATTGGTGTGGCTGCATTCTGTTATTGTATACCATGTGAGGAATAAATTGAATTTGGCTGTACTAAATACATGAGAAACAAATACAATTACTATATTTCCAAGTTGTTAAGCATGCTTGGTTTGGTGAACTCTCTGATCTTCTATTAGGAGTATGTTATATTGTGCAATGTGGTGCTCAGTTAATGTTTGGTTCATTTGTTGTGGTGTTTAGCTAACTGCTTGGTTCAATTCTACACTGGGATGTCCAATTGTCGTGGGTAGAATTTTTTATTGTTGTGCATGTGAGGAATCAATCGAATTTGGTTGCGCTTAATACATGAGGAACATATACAAGTGCTATATTTCCTAGTTCTTAATCATGCTTGGTTTGGATAAATGGGTTTTCCGTGTGGCTTGAATTAATCTGATGAATCTGCAATGTGCTTATTTTTCATCAACATATTTTACTGATAGTATGCGAACCCTTACTTAACCTGATGACTAACTACCTTATATGTGTTGCAAGGAAACAATGGGAAGCAATGAGGTTTACAATCGAGGTTACTACATGCATGGTACATTCTCTAATAGCACATTGTTGTGCAATTGCAGGAACCATTCTAATATTTTGGTTTTTAACAATTTGGTCTTGCACATGTAGGTCCTGCTGTCAGAGGTTTTGACCCGCTGTTCGACCCTTTTTGCATATGGGGAAATGAGTTGTCCATGAATATCAGTCAAGTCAAGAAACTCAGAAAGATTGTTAGGATATAGAAATTAGCGCCTAAAAAACAACAAGATCTTTGTCTGCACAATGAAGAAGACATCAGTTCACTACAAGATGGTACTAACTATTATACCTTGCCTTTTTTTATTCCTTTGCCCCATTTCCAATATAGAGAAGATATTTATGCACATCCTTGTTTTCATGTCTTTCCAAAGCACTTCACTGATGATTACCTCTCAACCCATCTCTATGGTCAGGAGGCGAGGAAGGTATTCATACAACACCCACGGTTCAATATTGAAGTGTTCTTGAAGAGGACGAAGGACAGATGGTCAATCATCCATAGGCACTGGCCTAAAGTTGCAAAGACCTTCAACATCAATGAAGGCTTAATATTTGCCTTCCGCTTCAGTAGTTTTCCAGATGAGATGCATTTTTCTATGTACCGTCTATGATGCTAATTTCGAAAGGTTATAGATGTTGCATGTGAAAGTTGGTGCTGGTGCAGTTGTGTAATGGGGTAGCTGAGTGCTGAAGCTATATCATGTTGTTCTCTAATGTATTTCAATTATGAAATTTTGCTTCCTTAATATGGAAATGAAATATATTATGTGCTTAATATGAATGTCAATTAGATTAATAAATGGATTATTAATAATAGGGCAATTAGCCTGCTAATGTCGAATTAGCCTGCTAATTGGGTTTTGCTATTGCAAACGGTTGTTGAAAAAATATCGTGGGTGATGACCTTAGGCAACGCACACAGTTTCTAGGAATAAACCGTGTTGGATCAATGAACAATCACACACGACTTTCTCTTGAAAACTGTTTGCGTTACGCCACCTTGCGCAAACGTTTACCACATAAAAACTGTGTGTGATGGACAGCCTTTGCCACACAGTTTCTTCTACGGGCCGTGTGTGATACATTCAATAACGCAAATGATTTAATGGGAAAAATTATGTGTGATGTACCTGTGAACGTAAATGTTTTCCTTGGAGCGACTGTGTGGGATGTACATATGAACGGATTTAGCGGGGGCTGACTGTGTGGGATGTACTTGCGACGAGAAACAATTTCGCCATATAATTTTATTTTTTTAGCTCTACTGTACATATTTACATATTTGAGCACTCGCCGGTCGCACACGACCTCATTTTGCCGAGTGTATGTGCCAGGAGGGCATATCCCCGACGGTTTCTTAGCCGTGTGGGAATGACCCCCCTATCACCCACACTCACTAGGTGACGGTTCCAACTGTCATTGCGGAAAGGGGTTAAAACCGTTTGTATAGGACCGACACGTACCAGTGATTAATTCCCCCGGGGGGTTCCGGTAACCCCTCGGTACTTCGTTAAAATACCCGAATCACTCAGTACCATTCCGATCTCTGAATTGAAGGAAATATGCCCTAGTGGCAATAATAAATTTGTTATTTATATTTCCTTATATCATGATAAATGTTTATTCTTCATGCTAGAATTGTATTAACCGGAAACTTAGTACATGTTTGAATACATAGACAAACAAAGTGTCACTAGTTTGCCTCTACTTGACTAGCTCATTGAATCAATGATAGTTATGTTTCCTAACCATAGACATGAGTTGTCATTTGATTAACGGGATCATATCATTAGAGAATGATGTGATTGACTTGGCCCATCCATTAGCTTAGCACGATGATCGTTTAGTTTGTTGCTATTGCTTTCTTCATGACTTATACATGTTCCTATGACTATGAGATTATGAAACTCCCGAGTACCAGGGGAACACTTTGTGTGCTACCAAACGTCACAAGGTAACTAGGTGATTATAAAGGTGCTCTACAGGTGTCTCCGATGGTACTTGTTGAGTTGGCATAGATCGAGATTAGGATTTGTCACTCCGATTGTCGGAGAGGTATCTCTGGGCCCTCTCGGTAATGCACATTACTATAAGCCTTGCAAGCATTGTGACTAACGAGTTAGTTGCGAAATGATGCATTACGGAACGAGTAAAAAGACTTGCCGGTAACGAGATTGAACTAGGTATGAGGATACCGATGATCGAATCTCGGGCAAGTAACATACCGATGACAAAGGGAACAACGTATGTTGTTATGTGGTTTGACCGATAAAGATCTTCATAGAATATGTGCGAACCAATATGAGCATCTACGTTCCGCTATTGGTTATTGACCAGAGACGAGTCTCGGTCATGTCCACATAGTTCTCGAACCCGTAGGGTCCGCACGGTTAAGTTCGGTGACGATCGGTAATATGAGTTTATGTGTTTTGATGTACCGAAGGTAGTTCGGAGTCCCGGATATGATCACGGACATGACAAGGAGTCTCGAAATGGTCCATACATAAAGATAGATATATTGGAAGCCTGCATTTGGACATCGGAATGGTTCCGGGTGAAATCAGGATTTTACCGGAGTGCCGGGGAGGTTACCGGAACCCCGCGGGGGTTAATGGGCCTTGTTGGGCCCTAGTGGAGAGAGAGAGGGGCTGGCCAGGGCAGGGCCGCGCGCCCCTCCCCTTTAGTCCGAATAGGACAAGGAAGGGGGGCAGCGCCCCCCTTGCCTTTCCCCTCTCCCACTCTTTCCTTCCCCCTCCTAGTGGGACTAGGAAAGGGGAGTCCTACTCCCACTAGGAGGAGGAATCCTCCTCCTGGCGCACCTTGCTAGGGCCGGCCGGCCTCCCCCTTGCTCCTTTATATACGGGGGCAGGGGCACTGCTACCTCTTGAGCACTGCGTTGGTTTTCCCTTGAAGAGGAAAGGGTGATGCAGCAAAGTAGCGTAAGTATTTCCCTCAGTTTTTTAGAACCAAGGTATCAATCCAGTAGGAGGCTACGCGCGAGTCCCTCGCACCTACACAAAATAAATAAATCCTCGCAACCAATGCGATAAGGGGTTGTCAATCCCTACACGGTCACTTGCGAGAGTGAGATCTGATAGATATGATAAGATAATATTTTTGGTATTTTTATGATAAAGATGCAGAGTAAAATAAAAGCAAAGTAAATAACTAAGTGTTGGAAGATTAATCTGATCAAGATAGACCCGGGGGCCATAGGTTTCACTAGTGGCTTCTCTCGAGAGCATAAGTATTCACGGCGGGTAAACAAATTACTGTTGAGCAATTGACAGAATTGAGCATAGTTATGATAATATCTAGGTATGATCATGTATATAGGCATCATGTCTGAGACAAGTAGACCGACTCCTGCCTGCATCTACTACTATTACTCCACACATCGACCGCTATCCAGCATGCATCTAGAGTATTAAGTTCAAGAGAACATAGTAACGCTTTAAGCAAGATGCCATGATGTAGAGGGATAAATTCATGCAATATGATAAAAAAACCATCTTGTTATCCTCGATGGCAACAATACAATACATGCCTTGCTGCCCCTACTGTCACTGGGAAAGGACACCGCAAGATTGAACCCAAAGCTAAGCACTTCTCCCATTGCAAGAAAGATCAATCTAGTAGGCCAAACCAAACTGATAATTCGAAGAGACTTGCAAAGATAACCAATCATACATAAAAGAATTCACAGAAGATTCAAATATTGTTCATAGATAAACTTGATCATAAACCCACAATTCATCGGTCTGAACAAACACACCGCAAAAGAAGAATACATCGAATAGATCTCCACAAGAGAGGGGAGAACTTTGTATTGAGATCCAAAAAGAGAGAAGAAGTCATCTAGCTAATAACTATGGACCCGAAGGTCTGAGGTAAACTACTCACACTTCATCGGAGAGGCTATGGTGTTGATGTAGAAGCCCTCCGTGATCGCAGAAAGTTTCGACAGTGGAATTAGGGTTTTGGCTCCATATTTGATCGTTTGGGGGGTACGTAGGTATATATAGGAGGAAGGAGTACGTCGGTGGAGCAATAGGGGGCCCACGAGGGTGGAGGGCGCGCCTGGGGGGTAGGCGCGTCCCCCTACCTCGTGGCTTCCCTGTTGGTTGCTTGACGTAGGGTCCAAGTCTCCTGGATCTTGTTCATTCCAAAAATCACGTTGCCAAAGGTTTCATTCCGTTTGGACTCCGTTTGATATTCCTTTTCTTCGAAACCCTAAAATAGGCAAAAAAACAGCAATTCTGAGCTGGGCCTCCGATTAATAGGTTAGTCCCAAAAGTAATATAAAAGTGAATAATAAAGCCCAATAATGTCCAAAGCAGAAGATAATATAGCATGGAGCAATCAAAAATTATAGATACGTTGGAGACGTATCAAGCATCCCCAAGCTTAATTCCTGCTCGTCCTCGAGTAGGTAAATGATAAAAACAGAATTTTCGATGTGGAATGCTACTTGGCATAATTTCAATGTAATTCTCCTTAATTGTGGCATGAATATTCAGATCCGAAAGATTCAAGATAAAAGTTTAATATTGACATAAAAATAATAATACTTCAAGCATACTAACTAAGCAATTATGTCTTCTCAAAATAACATGGCCAAAGAAAGTTATCCCTACAAAATTATATTGTCTCGCTATGCTCTATCTTCACCACACAAAGTATTTAAATCATGCACAACCCCGATGACAAGCCAAGCAATTGTTTCATACTTTTAATGTTCTCAAACTTTTTCAATTTTCATGCACTACATGAGCGTGAGCCATGGACATAGCACTATATGTGGAATATAAAGGTGGTTGTGGAGAAGACAAAAATGGAGAAGATAGTCTCACATCAACTAGGCATATCAACGGGCTATGGAGATGCCTATCAATAGATATCAATGTGAGTGAGTAGGGATTGCCATGCAACGGATGCACTAGAGCTATAAGTGTATGAAAGCTCAAAAAGAAACTAAGTGGGTGTGCATCCAACTTGCTTGTTCACGAAGACCTAGGGCATTTTGAGGAAGCCCATCATTGGAATATACAAGCCGTGTTCTATAATGAAAAATTCCCACTAGTATATGAAAGTGATATCATAGGAGACTCTCTATCATGAAGATCATGGTGCTACTTTGAAGCACAAGTGTGGTAAAAAAATAGTAGCATTACCCCTTCTCTCTTTTTCTCTCATATATTTTTTTGGGGCCTTTTCTTTTTTTATGGCCTCTTTTTTTCGTCCGGAGTCTCATCCCGACTTGTGGGGGAATCATAGTCTCCATCATCCTTTCCTCACTTGGGACAATGCTCTAAAAATGATGATCATCACACTTTTATTTACTTACAACCCAACAATTACAACTCGATACTTAGAACAAAATATGACTCTATGTGAATGCCTCCAGTGGTGTACCGGGATATGCAATGAATCAAGAGTGACATGTATGAAATAATTATGAACGGTGGCTTTGCCACAAATACAATGTCAACTACATGATCATGCAAAGCAATATGACAATGATGAAGTGTGTCATAATAAACAGAACGGTGGAAAGTTGCATGGCAATATATCTCGGAATGGCTATGGAAATGCCATGATAGGTAGGTATTGTGGCTGTTTTGAGGAAGGTATATGGTGGGTGTATGATACCGGCGAAAGGTGCGCGGTATTAGAGAGGCTAGCAACGGTGGAAGGAAGAAAAGTGTGTATGATCCATGGACTCAACATTAGTCATAAAGAACTCATGTACTTATTGCAAAAATCTACAAGTTATCAAAGCAAAGTATTACGCGCATGCTCCTACGGGGATAGATTGGTAGGAAAAGACCATCGCTCGTCCCCGACCGCCACTCATAAGGAAGACAATCAATAAATAAATCATGCTCCGACTTCATCACATAACGGTTCACCATACGTGCATGCTACGGGAATCACAAACTTCAACACAAGCATTTATCAAATTCACAACTACTCAACTAGCACAACTCTCATATCACCATCTCCATATCTCAAAACAATTATCAAGTTTCAAACTTCTCTTAGTATTCAACACACTCATAAGAAAGTTTTACTAATCTTGTATACCTAGCATATTAGGATTATTTAAGCAAATTACCATGCTATTTAAGACTCTCAAAATAATCTAAGTGAATCATGAGAGATCAATAGTTTCTATAAAACAAATCCACCGACGTGCTCTAAAAGATATAAGTGAAGCACTAGAGCAAAAACTATATAACTCAAAAGATATAAGTGAAGCACATAGAGTATTCTAATAATTTCCGAATCATGTGTGTCTCTCTAAAAAGGTGTGTACAGAAAATATTATTGTGGAAAACTAACAAATAAAGACTCAGATCATACAAGACGCTCCAAGCAAAACGCATATCATGTGGTGAATAAAAATATAGCTCCAAGTAAAGTTACCGATAGAAGTAGACGAAAGAGGGGATACCTTCCGGGGCATCCCCAAGCTTTGGCTTTTAGGTGTCCTTAGATTATCTTGGGGTGCCATGGGCATCCCCAAGCTTAGTCTCTTGCCACTCCTTGCTCCATAATCCATCAAATCTTTACCCAAAACTTGAAAACTTCACAACACAAAACTTAAAGTAGAAAATCTAGTGAGCTCCGTTAGTGAAAGAAAACAAAACACCACTTCAAGGTACTGTAATGAACTCATTATTTATTTATATTGGTGTTAAACTTACTGTATTCCAACTTCTCTATGGTTTATAAACTATTTTACTAGCCATATATTCATCAAAATAAGCAAACAACACACGAAAAACAGAATCTGTCAAAAACAGAACAGTCAGTAGTAATCTGTAGCTAGCGCAAGATCTGAACCCCAAAAATTATAAAATAAATTTATGGACGTGAGGAATTTATCTATTAATAATCTGCAAAAATAATTAACTAAATATAACTTTCCAAATAAAAATGGCAGAATTTCTCGTGAGTGCTAAAGTTTCTGTTTTTTACAGCAAGATTAACAAGACCTTCCCCAAGTCTTCCCAACGGTTCTACTTGGCACAAACACTAATTAAACACAAAAACACAACCAAAACAGAGGCTAGATAAATTATTTATTAATAAACAGGAGGAAAAATCAAGTAATAAAAATAAAATTGGGTTGCCTCCCAACAAGCACTATCGTTTAACACCCCTAGCTAGGCATAAAAAGCAAGGATAGATCTAGGTATTTCCATCTTTGGTAGGCAATCCATAAGTGGCTCTCATAATAGATTCATAAGGTAATTTAATTTTATTTCTAGGAAAGTGTTCCATGCCTTTCCTTAATGGAAATTGGAATCTAATATTTCCTTCCTTCATATCAATAATTGCACCAATCGTTCTAAGGAAAGGTCTACCAAGAATAATAGGACATGAAGGATTGCAATCTATGTCAAGAACAATAAAATCTACGGGCACATAATTCCTATTTGCAACAATAAGAACATCATTAATTCTTCCCATAGGTTTCTTAATAGTGGAATCCGCAAGGTACAAGTTTAGAGAGCAATCATCAAAATCACGGAAACCTAGCAAATCACATAAAGTCTTTGGAATCGTGGAAACACTAGCACCCAAATCACACAAGGCATAGCATTAATGATCTTTAATTTTAATTTTAATAGTTGGTTCCCACTCATCATAAAGTTTTCTAGGGATAGAAACTTCCAACTCAAGTTTTTCTTCATAAGATTGCATCAAAGAATCAACTATATGTTTGGTAAAAGCTTTATTTTGACTATAAGCATGGGGAGAATTTAGCACGGATTTCAACAAGGAAATACAATCTATCAAGGAGCACCTATCATAATTAAATTCCTTGAAATCCAAAATAGTAGGTTCATTAACATCTAGAGTTTTGATCTCTTCAATCCCACTTTTATCAAATTTAGCATCAAGATCTAAAAACTCCGAATTTTTAGAACGCCTTCTAGGTAAAGGTGGATCATAATCAGTCCCATCATTATCAAGATGCATATTGCAAAACAAAGATTTAATAGGGGACACATCAATAACTTTTAGATCTTCATCTTTATTATCATGGAAACTAGAAGAACACGCTCTTATAAAGGAATCTTTCTTAGCACGCATCCTAGTGGTTCTTTCTTTGCACTCATCATTGGAAATTCTCATGGCTTTGAGAGACTCATTGATATCATGCTTAGGTGGAATAGATCTAAGTTTCAAAGAATCAACATCAAGAGAAATTCTATCAACGTTCCTAGCCAACTCATCAATCTTAAGCAATTTTTCTTCAATCAAAGCATTGCAATTCTTTTGCGAAGTAATAAATTCTTTAATATTAGATTCAAAATCAGAGGGCATCTAATTATAATTTCCATAAGAATTGTTGTAGGAATTACCATAAGTATTAGAGGAATTACTAGGATACGGCCTAGGGTTAAAGTTTCCTCTATACGCGTTGTTACCAAAATTATTCCTACCAACAAAATTCACATCCATAGATTCATTATTATTCTCAATCAAAGTAGACAAAGGCATATCATTAGGATCAGAAGAAACACTTTTATTAGCAAATAATTTCATAAGTTCATCCATCTTTCCACTCAAAACATTAATTTCTTCTATCGCATGCACTTTCTTATTAGTAGATCTTTCCGTGTGCCATTGAGAATAATTAACCATAATATTATCTAGGAGTTTAGTAGCTTATCCTAAAGTGATTTCCATAAAAGTGCCTCCGGTGGCCGAATCTAAAAGATTTCTAGAAGCAAAATTCAATCGGCATAGAAATTTTGTATAATCATCCACAAATTCAAACCATGTGTTGGGAAATTATGTATCATTAATTTCATCCTCTCCCAAGCTTGTGCAACATGTTCATGATCAAGTTGCTTAAAATTCATAATATCGTTTCTAAGAGAGATGACCTTAGCAGGAGGAAAATACTTAGAGACAAAAGCATCCTTGCACTTATTCCAAGAATCAATACTATTTTTAGGCAAAGACGAAAACCAAGCTTTAGCACGATCTCTAAGAGAAAAAGGAAATAGCTTCAATTTAACAATATCATTGTCCACATCTTTCTTATTTTGCATATCACACAAATCAACGAAGCTATTTAGATGGGTAGCGGCATCTTCACTAGGAAGGCCAGAAAACGGATCTTTCATGACAAGATTCAGCAAGGCAGCATTAATTTCACAAGATTCAGCATCGGTAAGAGGAGCAATCGGAGTGATAAAAAAATCATTGTTGTTGGTATTGGTAAAGTCACACAATTTAGTGTTATCTTGAGCCATTGTGACAAGCAAGCAAACGAGGAACGGGCAAAAAGAGGCAAATAGAGAAAGAGAGGGAGGATAGAGAGAGAGAGAGGGCGAATAAAACGGTAAGGGTGAAGTGGGGGAGAGGAAAACGAGAGGCAAATGGCAAATAATGTAATGCGGGAGATAAAGGTTTGTGATGGGTACTTGGTATGTTGACTTTTTGCGTAGACCTTCCCCGGCAACGGCGCCAGAAATCCTTCTTGCTACCTCTTGAGCACTGCGTTGGTTTTCCCTTGAAGAGGAAAGGGTGATGTAGCAAAGTAGCATAAGTATTTCCCTCAGTTTTTGAGAACCAAGGTATCAATCTAGTAGGAGGCTACACGCGAGTCCCTCACACCTACAGAAAACAAATAAATCCTCGCAACCAACACGATAAAGGGTTGTTGATCCCTACACGGTCACTTACGAGAGTGAGATCTGATAGATATGATAAGATAATATTTTTGGTATTTTTATGATAAAGATGCAAAGTAAAATAAAAGCAAAGTAAAAGGCAAAGGAAATAACTAAGTGTTGGAAGATTAATATGATGAAGATAGACCCGGGGGCCATAGGTTTCACTAGTGGCTTCTCTCGAGAGCATAAGTATTCACGGCGGGTAATCAAATTACTGTTGAGCAATTGACAGAATTGAGCATAGTTTTGAGAATATCTAGGTATGATCATGTATATAGGCATCACGTCCGAGATAAGTAGACCAACTCATGCCTGCATCTACTACTATTACTCCCCACATCGACCACTATCCAGCATTCATCTAGAGTATTAAGTTCAAGAGAACAGAATAACGCTTTAAGCAAGATGACATGATGTAGAGGGATAAATTCATGCAATATGATTAAAAACACCATCTTGTTATCCTCGATGCCAACAATACAATACGTGCCTTGCTACCCCTACTGTCACTGGGAAAGGACACCGCAAGATTGAACCCAAAGCTAAGCACTTCTCCCTTTGCAAGAAAGATCAATCTAGTAGGCCAAACCAAACTGATAATTCGAAGAGACATGCAAAGATAACCAATCATACATAAAAGAATTCAGAGAAGATTCAAATATTGTTCATAGATAAACTTGATCATAAACCCACAATTCATCAGTCTCAACAAACACACTGCAAAAAGAAGATTACATCGAATATATCGCCACAAGAGAGGGGGAGAACTTTGTATTGAGATCCAAAAAGAGAGAAGAAGCCATCTAGCTAATAACTATGGACCTGAAGGTCTGAGGTAAACTACTCACACTTCATCGGAGAGGCTATGGTGTTGATGTAGAAGCCCTCTGTGATCGATGCCCCCTCCGGCGGAGCTCCGGAACAGGCCCCAAGATGGGATCTCATGGATACAAAAAGTTACGACGGTGGAATTAGGGTTTTGGCTCCGTATTTGATCGTTTGGGGGTACGTAGGTATATATAGGAGGAAGCACTACGTCGGTGGAGCAACAGGGGGCCCATGAGGGTGGAGGGCGCGTCTGGGGGGGTAGGCGCGCCCCCCTACCTCATGGCTTCCCTATTGGTTGCTTGACGTAGGGTCCAAGTCTCCTGGATCTTGTTCATTCCAAAAATCACGTTCCCGAAAGTTTCATTCTGTTTGGACTCCGTTTGATATTCCTTTTCTTCGAAAGCCTAAAATAGGAAAAAAAACAGCAATTCTTGGTTGGGCCTCCGGTTAATAGGTTAGTTCGAAAAGTAATATAAAAGTGAATAATAAAGCCCAATAATGTCCAAAACAGAAGATAATATAGCATGGAGCAATCAAAAATTATAGATACGTTGGAGACGTATCAGGCACCCCAAGACACACAAGTTGATCAGTTGATATTTTAGCCGTGTGTGGTGCCCCCCTCCACCATAATCCACCTTGGTCATATCGTAGCAGTGCTTAGGCGAAGCCCTGCATCGGTAGCATCATCATCACCTTCATCACGCCGTTGTGCTGATGGAACTCTCCCTCGAAGCTCTGCTGGATCGGAGTTCGTGGGACGTCACCGAGCTGTGTGCTGAACTCGGAGGTGTAGTACGTTCGGTACTTGGATCGGTCGGATCATGAAGACGTACGACTACATCAACCACGTTCTCATAACGCTTCCGCTTACGGTCTACGAGGGTACGTGGACGACACTCTCCCCTCTCGTTGCTATGCATCACTATGATCTTGCGTGTGCGTAGGAATTTTTTTGAAATTACTACGTTCCCCAACATGAATACTACCTTCCAGTATATGAACCTTTACCTCTCGGCCATTTTGAGACTCCTCATCATGTCCGTGATCTCATCCGGGACTCCGAACAAACTTCGGTCACCAAAACACATAACTCATAATACAAATCATCATCGAACACTAAGCGTGCGGACACTACGGGTTCGAGAACTGTGTAGACATGACCAAGACACATCTTCGGTCAACAACCAATAGAGGAACCTGGATGCTCATATTGGTTCCTACATATTCTATGAAGATCTTTATTGGTCAAACTACAATAACAACATACGTTCTTCCCTTTGTCATCGGAATGTTACTTGCCCGAGATTCGATCGTCGGTATCCTCATACCTAGTTCAATCTCGTTACTGGCAAGTCTCTTTACTCGTTTCGTAATGCATCATCCTGCAACTAACTCATTAGTCACATTGCTTGCAAGGCTTATAGTGATGTGCATTACCGAGAGGTCCCAGAGATACCTCTCCGATACTCGAAGTGACAAATCCTAATCTTGATCTATGCCAACCCAACAAACACCTTCAAAGACACATGTAGAGCATCTTTATAATCACCCAGTTATGTTGTGACGTTTGATAGCACACAAGGTGTTCCTCCGGTATTCGGGAGTTGCATAATCTCATAGTTAGAGGAATATGTATAAGTCATGAAGAAAGCAATAGAAATAAAACTTAATGATCATTATGCTAAGCTAACGGGTGGGTCTTGTCCATCACGTCGTTCTCATAATGATGTGATCCCATTCATCAAATGACAACACATGTCTATGGTCAGGAAACTTAACCATCTTCGATTAACAAGCTAGTCAAGTAGAGGCATACTAGGGACACTTTGTTTTGTCTATGTATTCACACATGTACCAAGTTTCCGGTTAATACAATTCTAGCATGAATAATAGACATTTATCATGACATAAGGAAATATAAACAACAACTTTATTATTGCCTCTAGGGCATATTTCCTTCACTTCTTTCACAAAGTTAATGAAGGTTTCTTGAGTTTCATCTTTGGTCTTTAGAAGGAACACCCAAGTATATCTTGTGTAGTCATCGACAATGACAAGGCAATACCTCCGTCCTCCCAAACTATCATAAGTTGGAGGCCCAAAGAGATCCAAGTGGATAAGCTCGAGAGGCCCCAAGGTGGTGGTGATAGTCTTCACTTTATGAGCTTTTTCATGTAATTTTTCAGCAATGCAAGCACTACAAGGACGATCGTTGGCAAAAGACACATTGGTTAGTACAAGGATGTGCTCCCTAAGAGAGCTTGTAAATTTCTCATGCCAACGTGGGCTAGTCGTCGGTGCCATAGCCACCCCACGTCGGCCTTGGCCATTAGGCATGTTGCAAGGTGAGTTTTCGCTTTTGAGAAATCCACCACGTAAAGGTTGTCTTGAACATGCCCAACAAATACCACTTTGAGATTGATTCTCTTAAAGACGGCCACATGGAATTCACCGACATGAGAATCATAACCAACACATGCCAATTGAATTGTTGAAAGTAAATTTTAGTGATGGGATTGAACAAGCATGACATTTGAAAGTGATGAATCATTAGATATTACCACCTTGCCTGAACCCAATACCTTACCATTGCTATTGTCACCAAAGGAGATGTTCCAAGAGGCCTTGAGTGAATCAATGAACTCCACAAGCATCTCCCTTTCTCCGGTCATATGATTGGTGCATCCACTATCAATCACCCATTGTTTTCCACCGGAGATATAGTCCTACAAGAATCAAGCTTTGGTTTTAGGTACCCATTTTGCAATGGGTCCTAGGGAGTTAGCAACAAGGGTCTTAGGAACCCAAATAGCCAAGCATAATCATCATAGTTAGTGCCAACAAATTTTGCAAATGTGTAACCATTATTTCCTCTCATGAGGACATAGGATGGGTTGTTCTTGCCGGTAAAACCCTTGGGAATGGCCTTGTCCCTAGTGACCTTGCCATTCCCAACAACCTCTTCTTCCTTCTCCTTCTCTTGTGCCACTCTTGCACAAATACTACCTTTTGGGGAGGAGGAGGAGGAGGAGGAGTAGGACCGATCTTCTTCTTGTTCTTCATTTTCTTGGAAGAGGGGTCAATCTCAATTCCCTCCTTGGCAACACACTCCTTTTGGTTGCTCAAGAGGTCACTGAGGTTTTTCTCCCCTTGAATGCAATACACTAGCCCTTTCTCAATTTGGGCCTTTAACTTCTTATTCTCCTCTTGGAGAGAGATTAAATCATGAACAAAGTTAGCCGTACAAGATTCATCATTTAACTCCATATGGGATATGAAAGTGAGTGCCTTAATGGTTGTAGCTTTAATTTGAGCATAAGACTGAGTGAGGGCAATGAGGTCACCTTTGAGAACCTTGGAACTAGTCACAAGGAACCCATGTTCCTCAACAATTCTCATGTGATCAACTAGAAGCTTTTAAACTCTAACATTAAGAGCATCCTTGTTCTCAAGAGCAAGTTGCAAAGCATCATTGGTTTTAACAAAGTCAATTTGATGAGCCGACAAGACTTCCTCAAGTGATGCTCTCATGACACACTCTTCATGTAGTTCATGCTCGAGGAGTTCTACTCTCTTTTTTTCCTCCATGAGGAGGTTTTCAACGTTCTCAATAAAATCATCACATTCGACAAGTGACTTAAGGATATCGCTAAAATGAGCACGAGCTTCACCATGAAGAGTTTTCATGAAATCCATCAAGGATTCCTCATCATTATCCACACCCTCATCACACTCATCCTCCACTATCTTACATGAAACATTGGGAGTGCAGGTGGCGCGTTTTTTGAGATTTGGACTTTGCTTTTAACTCTTTGGCCATAAGGCACCAACGAGTGAAAGGCTTGTCCTCGTTTGGAGAGTCGAAGAGGCCGGTGGAGGAGGAGGAGGTAGTGGCATGCATGGCAATGGTGGCCGTTCCCACTTGATCATCATCACCGTCATCTTCATCTTCAGATATGTATTCTTCATGGACTAGAGCCTTGTCATCTTTCCTCTTTGTGAACTTGGTGAACTTCTCATTCTTGAGCACAAGCTTCGCGTACTTGTCTTCACGTCTCTCATACGGACAAGCATGCACAAAGTGTCTTGGGATATCACAATTGTAGCATTTTCTTCATCCAAATGATCTTCCTTGAAGATTCTTCCCTTTGTTTGCCATGGTCCCGGAGTACTTTTTGACTAAGAGAGCCAAGTCTTCCACAAAGTCATTTGCCGGGCATGAGGTGTCAACATCTTCCTCACATGTTTCTTCAAACACTTCTTCATCCCTTGAAGGTTGACTAATCACTTTCTTGGCCTTCAAGGCAAGATTGGAGTTCTTGGTTGCTTGAGCAATAGCAAAGGTCTTCTTGTACTTGGTCTCCAAAAGAACATGAGTGGAGAAAGTGGAGACAACTTGAGCCGCGATCAACTTGTGATAATCCAGACATTGCTGTAACATCATGACCATGGTATATTCCGTGAGAACCATAGCATCTATGAACTTGTCCTTGATGAAATCATCATTTTCCCAAGTGCACCCAAAGGTTCTCAAGTTGAGCACAAGGGACTTCAACCTTTGGTAAACCTCTTCCACGGACTCACCCTCATTCTTCACAAAGAGATTGACTTCTTGCTTGAACAAAGCCAATCGAGATCTTCAAATTGCTTCATCTCCTTCGAGAGCCTCCTCAAGGCAATCCCAAATTTCCTTGGCGGTCTTAAGGAGAGAAATGGAGTAACTATAGTCTTCAATCACCACGGTCCCCAACATGTTGTGGGCGGTTGCATTGAGTTGATCATCAACCGCTTCTCTTTGAGTGAGACTCATTGGGTCATTGGGGTTGAATCCATTGACCACAATCCACCAAAGTTGTGTTGAAGCACTACGAATATGAGACTCCATATCTAGCTTCTATTTAGCAAACGCATTAGCTTTCAAAGGGGGCGGAGGCCCAATAGGATTAATGTGATGATGTTGCAAGTGTTGTGGTGAGTAAAAGGGTTCCACGACATTGTACTTGGGAACTTTAGTACGAGCCAGAGATGCAAGGGGTTCTCTCGAGTCATCCGCATCATGAATGGCATTTGGATCAAATGAGTTTGATGCGGATGTCAAGGGATTTAAGGGAACATCAATTTCCTCCTTGACCGAGGAACGAACTTCTTTCAACATTGCGGTTTTGAGGTCCACAAACATTGAAAGAATATCGACCGCAGTATAGGGGGCACCCAGGTTAACGGGAGCGGCGGGAGCAACGACCGGAGCACCAAGTGCCACCTCCCAATTGCGCGGGGGGGTAGGTTTTCACCATCCTCCGCAATGGGTGTGCCACCTCCCACATTCCCTAGGTTGACCATATCCTCTAAGGTTGTAAAACCTTATATTAGAGCATGAGGCTCTGATACCAATTGAAAGGATCGATACGGTCAGACTAGAGGGGGTGAATAGGAAACTACAAATTTTAATCTTTTTGTCAATTTTAAGGTTTAGCGGATAAATAGGGTTCACTAGATATGCAACTAGATGAACACAACCTATATGACAAGCAAGCTTAGAGCCAAATATGCTAGGAAACAATCTAATTAGCAAGCCAACAAGCATACAAGGCAAAGTAAAGTGCGGGAAAGACTAACCACAAGTGAGGCAAGGACGCGGATTTTATCCCGAAGTTCACTCTTCCTTGGGGAAGAGCTACTCTCCATTTAGAGCGGTGCCGGAGCTAAAGCTTGTGGAACGCCATGAGGGCTCACCGTAATCTCTTTCGAGTCACCCCCAACGGATGAGCCTCGAATCACTCGGGGTTGGTCTTGAAGGCGACCACCACACCATTACAAACTTCTCCGGAGCACACCACAAGCAATGAAGCTTCTGGAGGAACCTCTAACCGCCTAGGATCCCAAGCTCCAAGAGTACCAAGTCAATGGGGAAGAAATGTTGCGGGGAACGCGATTTGGTTTGTTCAAGATGTAGATCAGGTCTTTCTCTCCCAATCCCCAAAGTTTCAACAAGTTTGGGTGGAGGGATTGAGAGTATTGAGCAAAATGGGGTGTAGCAATGGTGGAGCTCAACAAGACATTAGGGTTAGGGATGGAGGAGGAAGAAGGGTCTTTTATAGTGTTCTTGGCCGGGTGGCCGTTTCTGCCCGTTGGACCCCATGCGCACGGGGTACTCAGGAACAAACGCACCAGTGCACACAGGGTACCCAGGGAGTTATGCAATACCCCGTGTGCACGTGGGTCAAAAGACCCCGTGCGCATGGGGTACCCAGGAAGTTACGCAGTACCCCGTGCGCACGGGGGTCTCTGCTGCACACTTTCTGAGTACCACACGCTAGCACACTATGGATTTAAGTGGTAGTAATGGGTAGGCTGGTGTTTGTCTTTCGGCAATGGCATCCCCACAGAAGGCATATCCACCCTGACCCCTCTTAATAGTGCGGTCTTTCCTACGACTCGAATCGAACCAAAAGAAAAACCTTCGAATCGCTGGTAGACCAAGCTTTTGATTTTTTTTTTTTGAATTGGGGGGTCATACACCTCCATCAAGAACAACTTGGAACCAATATCCTGAGATAAACTTTAGCACCCAATATTAGTTCCTCTAACCATATTATCATCACTCCAAAATATATTTTAAGTGACACTTGCACTTTCACATGCCCAGAGCTGGTTAGGCGCGGGTACCCCGAGAGCAAGCCCTAGCGCAAGGCCGAGCGAGGAAGTCGCCAGTGCACTTGGCCATGACCACGACACGAGGAGGGCAGTGGCCACAACCACCCCAAGCTATGATCCCTAAAACGGGCTAGAGAGCCCCGCCTGTCGGCGTTGTGGGAACGGGGGTCCGCAGACTTGCCTGCCTGCGGCGTGGCTCAAAGGGGGCCCAGTGCGGCCCATCTTCATCGACACAAGACTCAAGACCCTCGCGAGGGGCCAAGCCTCGCGGGACGGACGACATGGCGCATCCTCAGGCTGGCTCGCGAGGAGGCTGAGAGACCAAGGCAGGGTACCTCGTGAGGTGCCCATGACGCAAGCCATGACGATCGAGGGTGCCAGGCGGGCGCCAGCGCGCGCAGCATCCTTCTTTCCTCTTTGGTGCAAATGGGGCAAGCGCAGCCGCGAAGTACCGAGGCATCAGGCAAAGGTTGCCATTTCGGTGCAACGAGACCAAGACCAGGAGGACTACGAGACGGAGGTCACCATGGAGCCCAGCACGGCATCACCACAGAGCCTTTGGCAGGCGAAGACCAACTTTAGTCAGGATAAGTGTACTAGATGTTCCCCTTCGAATTGGCCAATTGTTGGCGTCCTTCCCGCTCAATATTTGGGAAGAGGCCCAGGGCCTTTGCCTATAAATAGGACCAGCCACCCGCATAGCAAGGGGGGGGGTTTGTTCGTTCGGTTGGCAACCAGAGAGAGTGAGTGAGAGAGAGAGAAAGAGGTGACTGAACTCCTCCTAGCAGTTCGTCACCGCAGCCAAGAACGTACCCTCGCGAGGTTGTTCTTCTTTGTATTGTTCATCATCATCAGCCCCAGGAGGCAATCCACCAACCACACACTGGAGTAGGGTATTACACCACAACGGTGGCCCGAACCAGTATAAACCTTGTGTCTCTTGTGCAGTTCTAACAGTAGTTTAGATCTTTGTGAGACGGGGAGGTAGAAGGCGTGATCTCCACGTGCACCCCAGTGTTCGAACCTTAAGGGTCTGCCGAAACCCGTGATCCGACATTTGGCGCGCCAGGTAGGGGGGGCACCGGAATCTGTCTTCCACCACTCCGCTCTCCTCCGACCGTCGCATCCATGTCTGACGCTCGTCGGGCCCGCGCCGAGCGCCGGGCCGCCATCGCCTCTCGCGTCGCCCAGACGGCCCCCGTCGGTGGGCGTCCTCATCGTTCCCCGTCGCCCGCCGTCAACGCCGCCACCGGCCCGGCGGGGAGGCGAGCAGCAAGCATCGTCTCAGGATCCATCCGTGCGGCAAGACGGCCGCACCGCTACGCCATCGCTCACCCTAGCCGGCTCTTCGTCCCGCGCGCTCCGCGTACCCTTGGAGGCTCGAGCTGCGCTCATCGCGGCAAACGAACTCCTGCGCTACCGCCCCGTCGACGACGTCTACGAGGAGTGGCTCGGCCGCATCACCGAGCTCGTCCGCGCCGCAGGGGGCTCTCCTGCGCCGTCCGCTCCGCTGCGCCGCACCCCGCCCCGCGCGGGCAATGAAGCTCCGGGGGCGTACCAGCCGCCTCCTCTCCAAGAAGACGCCATGGCTCCAAGGCGCGTGGTCCCTGGGCGGAACCCGCTCCGCCAGGTGCCAGCACAGCAAGAACGGAGCTGCCAAGAAGTCCCTCGCCCGCAAGGAGCTGCCCGGGCGCTCCCTGCTCCGGCACGCCGCGACCCTGCTCCGGCTCCGGCACGCCAAGACCCTGCTCTGCTCCTAGCTGCAGCGCGTGGGGACCCTCAAGGCCAAGCTCTCCCTCAACCGAAGCCTCCCATAGCCACCGCAGGCTGCCGCGCCTACACCACCGAGCTGCGCAGCGTCGCGTGGCCCGGCAAGTTCAAGCCAGACCTGCCTCCTCGCTATGACGGCACAACTGATCCCGCAGAGTTCCTCCAGCTCTATGAGCTGGGCATCGAGGCTGCCAGCGGGGATGAAAAGGTCATGGCGAACTGGTCCCCCATGGCGCTGAAGGAAGGAGCTCGCACCTGGCTCCTGAATCTGGCTTCGAGCATGATCTCCTCCTGGGACCAGATGCGCACTCGCTTCATCGCCAACTTCCAAGGTACCCGTGACCGGCCGCCCGCCGTGAGCGACATGCGCCGCATCAAGCAGCAACCTGGGGAGACCCTGCAAAAGTACATCCAGCGCTTCAATAGTGCGCGCCTCAAGATCCCCAAGGTGTCCGAGGAAGCCATCATCTCGGCCTTCTTCGATGGCGTGCGCGACGTCAAGATGAAGGAGGAGCTGGCGATGCATGAAGACCTCTGCACCTCCCTGGAGCTGTTCAACTTGGCGACCAAGTGCGCCAGGGCTGAGGAGGGACGTCTCTCCCTCCTCGAGCTGCCTGCCGCGGACCCAGAAGAGAAGAAGCCCAAGGCCAAGGACGTGAAGCGCAAGGGGGCTGCCGTACTCGCAGCAGAACCAGACACCAAGCGGGGCAAGGATCTGCCCGAACCCTCCAGGGGCAGCCGGTACTGTGTGTACCACGACCTCCACACCCACAACACCAACGAATGTCAAGAACTCCGCGCCGTGCGACAAGGAAGGATCGACCGTCGCCCTGACCGTGCTGACCGGGGCTACGACCGAGGAGGAGGAAGAAACCCAGGATGCTGGGAAGATCGCGGCCCGCGCCAGGGGTGGCGCGACCAACCTCACGAGGACTGCTGGTGGGACCTGCCTCACGAGGGGGACTGGAGGGATCAGCCTCGTGAGGATCGCCCTCAAGGCAACGCAGGCCTACCTCCGCTGCCGCCTCATCCAAGGAGGAATGAAGACCGCCATCAAGACGAGGGGGCTGGGGGCTTCCAAGAGCCGCGCGCAATCGCCTGCATCCTGGGCAGAGCTCAAGCCCCAGCCTCTCAACGTATCTTCAAGCAGTTTGCCCGCGAAGTGAATGCAGTTCTCCCCAAGCTCGAAGCAACGCGCCCCCTTAGGTGGTCGGCGTGCGCCATCACGTTCAGCTCAGCAGACCAGCTCAAGTGCGCGGCCACGACCGGAGTCCTCCCGATGCTTTGCGCCCCAGTCATCAGCAACGTGCTGGTCACCAGGACCCTCATCGCCGGAGGGGCAGGGCTCAACTTCTTGTCCGTGGAAACATTCAACAACCTCCAAGTGCCCTATGACCAGCTTCAGCCAACCAAGCCTTTCTCCGGAGTCACCGACGGTTCCACAGTCCCGATCGGGCAGGTCCGCCTCCCTGTCACCTTCGGGGCCCGCAGGAACTACCGCACCGAGCTCATCGACTTCGATGTCGCCCACATCCGCCTGCCGTACAACACCGTCCTCGGGTACCCAGCGCTGGTCAAGTTCATGGCCGTGACTCACCACAGCTACAACGTCCTCAAGATGCCAGGAAGTGGCGGCGTCATCACGGTGCCCTGTGAAGAGAAGGATGCAGTGTGTTCCCTGGAGCAAGCCTTTCAGGCCGCGTCGCTAGAAGACCCAGATCGCGGAAGCAGGAGGCTTCCTGAGACCACCCCCAAGAAGAAGAAGACGTCGTCAGGCTCAGCCCCTCAGGAGGCAGGCCCTTCAGGGCCCGTGTCAGCCTAGGGGGACCCCCCATCCATCGCATAGGAAAGCGCGCCAGGCGCCCTCCTCAGGCAGGGCTCGGGGGCTCTCACCTGGAGGGCCACCGACCTAGCCAGGGTCACGAGGGAGGCGCTTGGGCACCATGTGGAGGCGTGCTTCGAAGCACGTTTCCCTTGAGAAGGAGCCAGGCAAGGAAGGTCAGACCAGCTGGAGTTCATTGACAAGGCCATTCAAGAACTACAGGAGTCAAGGATCATGAGAGGTTGCCGCCGTCTACCAGCTGTGGCCTCACATCCAGGCGAGGATGGTGGGCTGCGCGTCTGCGTCGACATACCAGGCCTCAATTAGATCGCCACGACAGAGCGTCTCTGGCCCTCGCAAGTGGGGCGCTGCAGGGGTCCTCCCCACAACTATGTTCGCATGCCTTACGGCCTGCCGAGCATGGCTGCGGCGTACCAGCGCCTCATGAGGGGCATCATGGAGGCTCAGGAAGACAGGCGTTCCGCGGCCCTGGCGGAGATGAAGACAGCTCGCGAGGAGCCACCAGTGCCTCCGGAGCCTCCCGAGGCCCCGGGGCCTGGGGGCTCGTGAGGATCGGCTTCCGCAGCCCACCGAGTCTGTTGCACCAATGCCACTTCGCCGACGACATCCTCAGGTGACATCTTTCACGCTTCATTCCCAGCTGGGAGCGCCCTCCCAGGGTTGCATCACTCACAAGCCGCGTGGGTCCGTCCCTGCAGCATGTATCCCCTTTTATTTTTCGGTCGTTAGTTTGCCTTGTTGGGGGAGCCCCTCGGGATGCATCATCCCCAAGCCGCTCGGGCTAGGCCCAGCGGCATGTATCTCCCTCACGTTTATTTCCAACTATACATTCGCCTATCACGCTTGATTGCTTGGTGCCTGTCCGCGGCATCCCTTCTTCTCCATGTCGGCCACTTGCACGTTAAAGGGGGGGTGCCTGAGCATCGCGACTCAGGGCTCTTACTGGCTCTACAGCCCTCACCCTCTGGCCTTGTCCACGGCATCGCGACCTGGCATACCAGTGACGGCTAAGACAAGCTCGAGGGCCGGGACCCGAGGACGTAGAGTACCGGCATCTAACCAAATTTTGCAGGGACACATCTCAAGATACGGCCCAGTGCCAGGCGCAACCCGCCTAGAGGTAGGGCCTCGTGAGTCCCGCGCTGGCTCACGGGTGCCCTGATACACCTCACCTGCTCCAACCAGCGAGCTCTTGAGCGACTAACGATCGACTGATGACTGCCATGGCAACCCCATCTTCTTTCTGTGATGAACCTGCAGGATCCTTGGAGGAAACTGCGCTAGCCAAGGCCCTCATAGAGTTCCCTTCACCCTTGCCCGCGCGAACCGCTTGCACGTTAAAGGGGGCGCCTGAGCATCGCAACTCAGGGCTCCTACTAGCTCTCCAGCCCTCATCCTCTGGCCTTGACCACGGCATCGCGACCTGGCATACCAGCGACGGCTGAGACCAGCTCGAGGGCCGGGACCCGAGGACGTAGAGCAGAAAGGGGAGCAGAGGCGAGGGAGAAGGGGCGCATGAGGACCTCGCTGAGAAACTCTGTCCCAACTACCCCACGGACCCGACGATGCGCTAGGGGCGATCCCCGATCCTCAAGATAAGTCACCACCCAAAGCACTGGCTACCGTGGCGCTATCCCTGCACCTAAAGCAATTGCGTACTAGCGATGTTGCTTCCCTTTCTCACCAAGCAACGGCTGCTTGGGCGCCAAAGGGGACCTCCTGAGCATCGCGACTCAGGGGCTCTTACCGGACCCCGGGTCGCTCACCTCCGGGCCTTGACCACGGCATCGCGACCTGGCATACCAGCGATGGCTGACGCTGCCTTGGGACTGGGACCTGCCGACGCAGAGCACCAAGCCCTCGCGAGGTTCGAAAGGGAGAATTGAGCTAAGACGGAATCAACAACTCACACAGCTCTGCAGCAAAGGTTATGTATTAACAAACGGGACTACGGGCACCTTACAAGCCCCCGTGGGGCGCATTTTGGTTCCTCGCAGGGAACGGATCCTAAGGGATACTAACTACACGAGCTCCTGCAAAAGATGTCATCATCAACAGTGGGCCGTCAGGCGCCGGCGCCAACCCCATCCAGATTAGGGTCGGCGACGGCCAGACGTGTTGGGGAACGCAGTAATTTCAAAAAATTTCCTACGCACACGCAAGATCATGGTGATGCACAGCAACGAGAGGGGAGAGTGTTGTCTACGTACCAACGCAGACCGACTGCGGAAGCGATCACACAACGTAGAGGAAGTAGTCGTACGTCTTCTTCCCGATCCGACCGATCCAAGCACCGTTACTCCGGCACCTCCGAGTTCTTAGCACACGTTCAGCTCGATGACGTTCCTCGGGCTCCGATCCAGCAAAGCGTCGAGGAAGAGTTCCGTCAGCACGACGGCATGGTGACGATCTTGATGTACTACCGACGCAGGGCTTCGCCTAAGCACTATAACGGTATGATCGAGGTGGAATTTGGTGGCAGGGGGCACCGCACACGGCTAAGGAACGATCTCAAGGATCAAGTTGTGTGTCTTGGGGTGCCCCCAGCCCCCGTATATAAAGGTTGGAGGGAGGGGGGCTGGCCGGCCAAAGATGAGGAGGCGCAGGAGGAGTCCTACTCCTACCGGGAGTAGGACTCCCCCCTCCAATCCTAGTCCAACTAGGAAACCTTCAAAGGGGAGAGAGAGAGAGGTGGCCGGCCCCTCTCCTAGTCCTAATAGGACTAGGGAGAGGGGGGGAGGCGCAGCCCTATGTGGGCTGCCCTCTCACCTTTCCACTAAGGCCCATGTTGGCCCATTTGGCTCCCGGGGGGTTCCGGTAACCCTCCCGGTAATCCGGTAAAATCCCGATTTCACCCGGAACACTTCCGATGTCCAAACATAGGCTTCCAATATATCAATCTTTACGTCTCGACCATTTCGAGACCCCTCGTCATGTCCGTGATCTCATCCGGGACTCCGAACAACCTTCGGTACATCAAAATGCATAAACTCATAATAACTGTCATCGTAACGTTAAGCGTGCGGACCCTACGGTTCGAGAACAATGTAGACATGACCGAGACACGTCTCCGGTCAATAACCAATAGCGGGACCTGGATGCCCATATTGGCTCCTACATATTCTACGAAGATCTTTATCGGTCAGACCGCATAACAACATACGTTGTTCCCTTTGTCATCGGTATGTTACTTGCCCGAGATTCGATCGTCGGTATCCAATACCTAGTTCAATCTCGTTACTGGCAAGTCTCTTTACTCGTTCCATAATACATCATCTCATAACTAACATCTTAGTTATTATGCTTGCAAGGCTTATGTGATGTATATTACCGAGAGGGCCCAGAGATACCTCTCCGACAATCGGAGTGACAAACCCTAATCTCGAAATACGCCAACCCAACATCTACCATTGGAGACACCTGTAGTACTCCTTTATAATCACCCAGTTACGTTGTGACGTTTGGTAGTACCCAAAGTGTTCCTCCGGTAAACGGGAGTTGCATAATCTCATAGTTATAGGAACATGTATAAGTCATGAAGAAAGCAATAGCAACATACTAAACGATCGGGTGCTAAGCTAATGGAATGGGTCATGTCAATCAGATCATTCAACTAATGATGTGACCTCGTTAATCAAATAACAACTCTTTGTTCATGGTTAGGAAACATAACCATCTTTGATTAACGAGCTAGTCAAGTAGAGGCATACTAGTGACACTCTGTTGGTCTATGTATTCACACATGTATTATGTTTCCGGTTAATACAATTCTAGCATGAATAATAAACATTTATCATGATATAAGGAAATAAATAATAACTTTATTATTGCCTCTAGGGCATATTTCCTTCAGTCTCCCACTTGCACTAGAGTCAATAATCTAGTTCACATCGCCATGTGATTTAACAGCAATAGTTCACATCATCATGTGACCAACACTCAAAGGGTTTACTAGAGTCAGTAATCTAGTTCACATATCTATGTGATTAACACCCAAAGAGTAACAAGGTGTGATCATGTTTTGCTTGTGAGATAATTTTAGTCAACGGGTCTGTCACATTCAGATCCGTAAGTATTTTGCAAAATTCTTTGTCTATAATGCTCTGCACGGAGCTACTCTAGCTAATTGCTCCCACTTTCAATATGTATCCAGATTGAGACTTTTAGATTCATCTGGATCAGTGTCAAAAACTTGCATCGACGTAACCCTTTACGACGAACCTTTTTGTCACGTCCATAATCGAGAAACATATCCTTATTTCACTAAGGATAATTCTGACCGCTGTCCAGTGATCTACTCCTAGATCACTATTGTACTCCCTTGCCAAATCAGTGCAGGGTATACAATAGATCTGGTATACAGCATGACATACTTTATAGAACCTATGGCCAAGGCATAGGGAATGACTTTCATTCTCTTTCTATCTTCTGCCGTGGTCGGGCTTTGAGTCTTACTCAACTTCACACCTTGTAATACAGGCAAGAACTCTTTCTTTGACTGCTCCATTTTGAACTACTTCAAAATCTTGTCAAGGTTTGTATTCATTGAAAAAACTTATCAAGCGTCTTGATCTATCTCTATAGATCTTGAAGCTCAATATGTAAGCAGCTTCACCGAAGTCTTTCTTTGAAAAATTCCTTTCAAACACTCCTTTATGCTTACAGAATAATTCTACATTATTTCCGATCAACAATATGTCATTCACATATACTTATCAGAAATGTTGTAGTGCTCCCACTCACTTTCTTGTAAATACAGGCTTCACCGCAAGTCTGTATAAAACTATATGCTTTGATCAACTCATCAAAGCGTATATTCCAACTCCAAGATGCTTGCACCAGTCCACAGATGGATCGCTGGAGTTTGCACATTTTGTTAGCACCTTTCGGATTGACAAAACCTTCTGTTGCATCATATACAACTCTTCTTTAATAAATCCATTAAGGAATGCAGTTTTGTTTATCCTTTTGCCAGATTTCATAAAATGCGGCAATTACTAACATGATTCGGACAGACTCGAGCATAGATACGAGTGAGAAGCTCTCATCGTAGTCAACACCTTGAACTTGTCGAAAACCTTTTTGCGACAATTCTAGCTTTGTAGATAGTAATCCTACTATCAACGTCCGTCTTCCTCTTGAAGATCCATTTATTCTCAATTGCTTGCCGATCATCAGGCAAGTCAACCAAAGTCCATACTTTGTTCTCATACATGGATCATATCTCAGATTTCATGGCTTCAAGCCACTTTGCGGAATCTGGGCTCACCATCGCTTCTTCATAGTTCGTAGGTTCATCATGATCTAGTAGCATGACTTCCAGAAAAGGATTACCGTACCACTCTGGCGCGGATCTTACTCTGGTTGATCTACGAGGTTCAGTAGTATCTTGTTCTGAAGTTTCATGATCATCATCATTAGCTTCCTCACTAACTGGTGTAGGTGTCACAGAAACAGTTTTCTGTGATGTGCTACTTTCCAACAAGGGAGCAGGTACAGTTACCTCGTCAAGTTCTACTTTCCTCCTACTCACTTCTTTCGAGAGAAACTCCTTCTCCAGAAAGTTTCCGAATTTTAGCAACAAAAGTCTTGCCTTCGGATCTGTGATAGAAGGTGTATCCAATAGTTTCCTTTGGATATCCTATGAAGACGCACTTCTCCGATTTGAGTTTGAGCTTATCAGGATGAAACCTTTTCATATAAGCATCGCAACCCCAAACTTTAAGAAACGACAGCTTAGGTTTCTTGCCAAACCATAGTTCACACGGTGTCGTCTCAACGGATTTATATGGTGCCCTATTTAACGTGAATGCAGCTGTCCCTAATGCATGACCCCAAAAACGATAGTGGTAAATCGGTAAGAAACATCATATATTGCACTATATCCAATAAAGTACGGTTATGACGTTCGGACACACCATTATGCTGTGGTGTTCCAGGTGGCTTGAGTAGTGAAACTATTTCACATTGTTTTTAACTGAAGACCAAACTCGTAACTCAAATACTCTTCTCTATGATCAGATCATAGAAACTTTATTTTCTTGTTACGATGATTTTTCACTTCACTCTGAAATTCTTTGAACTTTTCAAATGTTTCAGACTTATGTTTCATCAAGTAGATATACTCATATCTGCTCAAATCATCTGTGAAGATCAGAAAATAATGATACCTGTCGCGAGCCTCAATATTCATCGGACCACATACATCAGTATGTATGATTTCCAACAAATCTTTTGCTTGCTCCATTGTTCCGGAGAACGGCGTTTTAGTCATCTTGCCCAAAAGGCATGGTTTACAAGCATCAAGTGATTCATAATCAAGTGATTCCGAAAGCCCATCAGTATGGAGTTTCTTCATGCGCTTTACACCAATATGACCTAAACGGTAGTGCCACAAATAAGTTGCACTATCATTATTAACTTTGCATCTTTTGGTTTCAATATTATGAATATGTGTATTATTAAGATTGAGATCCAATGAACTGTTTTCAATGGGTGTTTAACCATATTAGGTTTTATTCATGTAAACAGAACAACAATTTATTCTCTTATTTAATGAATAACCGTATTACAATAAACATGATCAAATCATATTCATGTTCAACGCAAACACCAAATAACACTTATTTAGGTTCAACACTAATCCCGAAATTATAGGGAGTGTGCGATGATGATCATATCAATCTTGGAACCACTTCCAGCACACATCGTCACTTCACCCTTAACTAGTCTCTGTTTATTCTGCAACTCCCGTTTCGAGTTACTAATCTTAGAAACTGAACTAGTATCAAATACTGAGGGTTTGCTATAAACACTAGTAAAGTACACATCAATAACATGTATATCAAATATACTTATGTTCACTTTGCCATCCTTCTTATCCGCCAATCACTTGGGGTAGTTCCGCTTCCAGTGACCAGTCCCTTTGCAGTAGAAGCACTTAGTCTCAGGCTTAGGATCAGACTTGGGCTTCTTCACTTGAGCAGCAACTTGCTTGCCGTTCTTCTTGATGTTCCCCTTCTTCCCTTTGCCCTTTTCTTGAAACTAGTGGTCTTGTCAACCATCAACACTTGATGTTTTTCTTGATTTCTACCTTCGTTGATTTCAGCATCACGAAGAGCTTGGGAGTTGTTTCTGTTATCCCTTGCATATTATAGTTCATCACGAAGTTCTACTAACTTGGTGATGGTGGCTAGAGAATTCTGTCAATCACTATCTTATCTGGAAGATTAACTCCCACTTGATTCAAGCGATTGTAGTACCCAGACAATCTGAGCACATGCTCACTAGTTGAGCGATTCTCCTCCATTTTTTAGCTATAGAACTTGTTGGAGACTTCATATCTCTCAACTCGGGTATTTGCTTGAAATATTAACTTCAACTCCTGGAATCATCTCATATGGTCCATGACGTTCAAAACGTCTTTGAAGTCCCGATTCTAAGCCATTAAGCATGGTGCACTAAACTATCAAGTAGTCATCATATTGGGCTAGCCAAACATTCATAACGTCTGCATCTGCTCCTGCAATAGGTCTGTCACCTAGCGGTGCATCAAGGACATAATTCTTCTGTGCAGCAATGAGGATAAACCTCAGATCACGGATCCAATCCGCATCATTGCCACTAACATCTTTCAACACAATTTTCTCTAGGAACATATCAAAAATAAACACAGGGAAGCAACAACGCGAGCTATTGATCTACGACAAAATTTGCAAAATACTACCAGGACTAAGTTCATGATAATTTTAAGTTCAATTAATCATATTACTTAAGAACTCCCACTTAGATAGACATCCCTCTAATCCTCTAAGTGATCACGTGATCCAAATCAACTAAACCATAACCGATCATCACGTGAGATGGAGTAGTTTTCAATGGTGAACATCATTATGTTGATCATATCTACTATATGATTCACGCTCGACCTTTCGGTCTCCGTGTTTCGAGGCCATATCTGTATATGCTTGGCTCGTCAAGTATAACCTGAGTATTCCGCGTGTGCAACTGTTTTGCACCCGTTGTATTTGAACGTAGAGCCTATCACACCCGATCATCACGTGGTGTCTCAGCACGAAGAACTTTTGCAACGGTGCATACTCAGGGAGAACACTTCTTGATAATTTAGTGAGAGATCATCTTATAATGCTACCGTCAATCAAAGCAAGATAAGATGCATAAAAGGATAAACATCACATGCAATCAATATAAGTGATATGATATGGCCATCATCATCTTGTGCTTTGTGATCTCCATCTCCGAAGCACCGTCATGATCACCATCGTCACCGGCGCGACACCTTGATCTCCATCGTAGCGTCGTTGTCGTCTCGCCAATCTTATACTTCCACGACTATCACTACCGCTTAGCAATAAAGTAAAGCATTACATCGCGATTGCATTGCATACAATAAAGCGACAACCATATGGCTCCTGCCAGTTGCCGATAACTCGGTTACAAAACATGATCATCTCATACAATAAAATCAGCATCATGCCTTGACCATATCACATCACAACATGCCCTGCAAAAACAAGTTAGACGTCCTCTACTTTGTTGTTGCAAGTTTTACGTGGCTGCTACGGGCTTAAGTAAGAACTCATGTTCACCTACGCATCAAAACCACAACGATAGTTCGTCAAATAGACTCCGTTTTAACCTTCTCAAGGACCGGGCGTAGTCACACTTGGTTCAACTAAAGTTGGAGAGACAGTCTTCCGCAAGCCATCTATGTGCAAAGCACGTCGAGGGAACCGGTCTCGCGTAAGAGTAGGCGTAAGGTTGGTCCGGATCGTCTCAACCAACAATACCGCCGAACCAAAGTATGACATGCTGGTAGGCAGTATGACTTGTATCGCCCACAACTCACTTGTGTTCTACTCGTGCATATAACATCAAACCATAAAACCTAGGCTCTGATACCACTGTTGGGGAACGCAGTAATTTCAAAAAATTTCCTACGCACACGCAAGATCATGGTGATGCACAGCAACGAGAGGGGAGAGTGTTGTCTACGTACCAACGCAGACCGACTGCGGAAGCGATCACACAACATAGAGGAAGTAGTCGTACGTCTTCTTCCCGATCCGACCGATCCAAGCACCGTTACTCCGGCACCTCCGAGTTCTTAGCACACGTTCAGCTCGATGACGTTCCTCGGGCTCCGATCCAGCAAAGCGTCGAGGAAGAGTTCCGTCAGCACGATGGCGTGGTGACGATCTTGATGTACTACCGACGCAGGGCTTCGCCTAAGCACTGTAACGGTACGATCGAGATGGAATTTGGTGGCAGGGGGCACCGCACACGGCTAAGGAACGATCTCAAGGATCAAGTTGTGTGTCTTGGGGTGCCCCCTGCCCCCGTATATAAAGTTTGGAGGGAGGGGGGCTGGCCGGCCAAAGATGAGGAGGCGCAGGAGGAGTCCTACTCCTACCGGGAGTAGGACTCCCCCCTCCAATCCTAGTCCAACTAGGAAACCTTCAAAGGGGAGAGAGAGAGAGAGAGGTGGCCGGCCCCTCTCCTAGTCCTAATAGGACTAGGGAGAGGGGGGAGGCGCAGCCCTATGTGGGCTGCCCTCTCACCTTTCCACTAAGGCCCATGTTGGCCCATTTGGCTCCCGGGGGGTTCCGGTAACCCTCCCGGTAATCCGGTAAAATCCCGATTTCACCCGGAACACTTCCGATGTCCAAACATAGGCTTCCAATATATCAATCTTTACGTCTCGACCATTTCAAGACTCCTCGTCATGTCCGTGATCTCATCCGGGACTCCGAACAACCTTCGGTACATCAAAATGCATAAACTCATAATAACTGTCATCGTAACGTTAAGCGTGCGGACCCTACGGTTCGAGAACAATGTAGACATGACCGAGACACGTCTCCGGTCAATAACCAATAGCGGGACCTGGATGCCCATATTGGCTCCTACATATTCTACGAAGATCTTTATCGGTCAGACCGCATAACAACATACGTTGTTCCCTTTGTCATCGGTATGTTACTTGCCCGAGATTCGATCGTCGGTATCCAATACCTAGTTCAATCTCGTTACTGGCAAGTCTCTTTACTCGTTCCGTAATACATCATCTCATAACTAACATCTTAGTTATTATGCTTGCAAGGCTTATGTGATGTATATTACCGAGAGGGCCCAGAGATACCTCTCCGACAATCGGAGTGACAAACCCTAATCTCGAAATACGCCAACCCAACATCTACCATTGGAGACACCTGTAGTACTCCTTTATAATCACCCAGTTACGTTGTGACGTTTGGTAGTACCCAAAGTGTTCCTCCGGTAAACGGGAGTTGCATAATCTCATAGTTATAGGAACATGTATAAGTCATGAAGAAAGCAATAGCAACATACTAAACGATCGGGTGCTAAGCTAATGGAATGGATCATGTCAATCAGATCATTCAACTAATGATGTGACCTCGTTAATCAAATAACAACTCTTTGTTCATGGTTAGGAAATATAACCATCTTTGATTAACGAGCTAGTCAAGTAGAGGCATACTAGTGACACTCTGTTGGTCTATGTATTCACACATGTATTATGTTTCCGGTTAATACAATTCTAGCATGAATAATAAACATTTATCATGATATAAGGAAATAAATAATAACTTTATTATTGCCTCTAGGGCATATTTCCTTCAAGACGAGCCCGCCCTGCTCCGGGAGCGGCGCCGACTCGGGGGCTCGTAGCTGTCGTCGCTCGTCTCCGGAGTCGCGAAGATTTCGCCGGAGTCAGTGGACCCTCCGGCGCCTCCGCCAAGGGAGCGGTCGACGGGCCTAGCCCTCACCAGGGCAAGGTCCTGGCCACCTCTCCCGGGGCAACACTCCAGCCGGCGCCCGTTCGCGTCGAAGACCTTGAAGAACATCACCGCAGCGCCATCGTACTCCAAGTGGACCGCGAAGACGCCCCTTTCCCTGCAAACCCGAGCGATCTCTCTCCAGCCGCGGGACATGTAGACCTCGCCCGGGGCAGCGACCACGACCTCTGCCTCGGTCGCGAGGGCGCTGCAGCCGGCGTGCTGCAGCCAGAGCTCCAGGGGCCCTCCTGGAGGGATGATGGAGGCGAAGAAGGGAGGCAGACGGATCCAGGACTGGAGAGGAATGGCGACGTGGAGCATGAACTCTTGGGAGGAGCCCTCAGCATGGACTCCAGGAGGAACAACCCACGCCTTCATGACCCGACGGCGCCTACGACGACGCCGACCGCGGGGATCAGCATCGACACCTTCGGGGCCCTCGACGTGGGCATACAAGGGAAGTGGGAACCCCGGCGGAGCCCGCTCGCACCAGGGCCTCGGCACCGCCTAACGGTCTTCCTCGCCTCGGCTGCAAAGGGCGAGCCGTTTCTTCGGCGGGAGCGGGTCTGGCCCCTCTCGAGGAGCCTTTCCCTTCTCCGCTGTAGAGAACCGGCGGATCGGAGCCATCGCAGCAAGAAGGAGCAAGGATCGGGAAGAAGGAGAAGCCAGGAGGAATGGACTGGAAGGGCACGCGCGGTGCCGTACTTATAGCCGGCGAAGACCAACCGCCGGCCTCCACGATCACAGGTAATCATGACATGATCTGCGTGCAGGGACTTGTCCAACTCGCGCGATCACCGAGGCATCGTGGGGAAGTGGAGATGCCCACGTCTTATCAACCGCCACGCGGCGCCCAAGGCCGCAGGCTGTTAGGGCCCGCGGCGCTTCGCCCTTGCCCTTTCGCCTCTCGGCACGGCCAAGTCCATGTGCGTCTTGGGCCCGGGGGCTACTGTCGGCGTTCTGGGAACGGGGGTCCCCAGACTTAACTGCCTGCGGCCTGCGGCGTGGCTCAAAGGGGGCCCAGTGCGGCCCATCTTCATCGACACAAGACTCAAGACCCTCGCGAGGGGCCAAGCCTCGCGGGGCGGACGACACGGCGCATCCTCAGGCGCAGCCTCCTCGGGCTGGCTCGCGAGGAGGCGGAGAGACCAAGGCAGGGTACCTCGCGAGGTGCCCATGACGCAACCCATGACGATCGAGGGTGCCAGGCGGGCGCCAGCGCGCGCAGCGTCCTTCTTTCCTCTTTGGTGCAAAGGGGGCAAGCGCAGCCGCGGAGTACCGAGGCATCAGGCAAAGGTTGCCATTTCGGTGCAACGAGACCAAGACCAGGAGGACTACGAGACGGAGGTCACCATGAAGCCCAGCATGGCGTCACCACAGAGCCTTTGGCAGGCGAAGACCAACTTTAGTCAGGATAAGTGTACTAGATGTTCCCCTTCGAATTGGCCAATTGTTGGCGCCCTTCCCGCTCAATATTTGGGAAGAGGCCCAGGGCCTTTGCCTATAAATAGGACCAGCCACCCGCATAGCAAGGGGGGGGGTCGTTCGTTCGGTTGGCAACCAGAGAGAGTGAGTGAGAGAGAGAGAAAGAGGTGGCTGAACTCCTCCTAGCAGTTCGTCACCGCAGCCAAGAACATACCCTCGCGAGGTTGTTCTTCCTTGTATTGTTCATCATCATCAGCCCCAGGAGGCAATCCACCAACCACACACTGGAGTAGGGTATTACACCACAACGGTGGCCCGACCCAGTATAAACATTGTGTCTCTTGTGCAGTTATTACAGTAGTTTAGATCTTTGTGAGACGGGGAGGTAGAAGGCGTGATCTCCGCGCACACCCCAGTGTTCGAACCTTAAGGGTCTGCCGGAACCCGTGATCCGACACCGCCCGATACTAGAGTCGTGTAGGAGTTGGCTCCATGGAGGTATGCCCCCAGGCCGACGCCTGCCATCTTGGTCGCATGGATATCCGCTCGTGGCGGCCGACATCCATTGGCGCGATAGAAGAGCTCCCGTGGCGGCGACCTAGAGGGTTAGGGGAGAGAGGGAGAGGAGGGCTGCGAAACCGCTCCGCTACTGTCAACCCATGCCGGGCCTTTGCCCCGCGGAGACTGGAAATAAATGTAGCTCTAGTTCCTTCGAAACAGGTAAGCTTTTTGGCGCATGAAGAAGGGTTGAATCCTCTTGACTTGGTTCTGCTTCCCCTTTGTTAAGAGCAGCTCGGTTCCAAT
Organism: Triticum monococcum; assembly: GCA_034509565.1. Classification (NCBI taxonomy): domain Eukaryota; kingdom Viridiplantae; phylum Streptophyta; class Magnoliopsida; order Poales; family Poaceae; genus Triticum; species Triticum monococcum. The sequence continues at coordinate 140,471,435 of CM067841.1, read as the reverse complement.
GGCCTAGATTACTCATGCAATGATATTGAATCTTTTGGTTGTTGACCATCCTGGCCATTGTGTGTCACACAGATCATTATTGTTGGCATCCTGAATAATTCCAAATCTTCCATTTGTACCACGAGTGCCAGTTGAGAGAGTTCTGTTTCTACTAGAAGTGCAATATCGAAATTATTTAGTCTTAGTTCAGCTCAGCTGGTTCAGTAAAACAAGGTCGCACTTGCAACAAATACATCCAGCTTTCATATGAATTAAGCACAATATTAGACGTGCAGTAAATAGTACTAGGTCATAAGCGGTAGTAAGAATCAAACAGCATCACCAGACACAACATGCAAATTTAAAGGCAAATATCATCACCTACATAAGGTACCAAACTAAGACAAAATATCAACATATCACTGACAAGAACTCACAGATGTTGTAGATGCGCTGGTCTTCAGCAAGCTGATCTGTGAAGCTTCATGCCAGTAGGCCCTATTTCTCTCTCTAGTACTTGAGATTTCTTCAGGAAAGGATAACTGTAAATTCCAGGAGCATTCAGGGGGTGTTTGTTTCCAGATACTTTTTTGTGTAGGGACTAGAAAAAATCCCTTTTGGAGACTTTTTTACCAAATGGGAGGGACTTTTTAGGGACTAAACTAGGCATTTGGGACTAAATGAAGAAGACTTTCAAGAAGAGTCTTTTTTGGACCTTTTTGGGACTTTTCCAACAATGGCCCTCCATGCATTTAATGGCCCGCCACCCCATGGTGTTGTTTGATTGTTATTTTTCTATATATTAGGGGCAATATGGTCATTTAATAACCTCTAAGAATGAACTAGGGACTTTTTAGTCTCTGCAAACAAACAGGGAGGGACTTTTTAGGGACTAGAGACTTTTTAGTTAGGACTAGAAAAAGTCCGAGGACTTATGAACCAAACAAGGCCTCGGTCTACATTTTCACGGGAAACAACTTTACTGTGCTTGGAGTTAGAAGCTCCAGCCTCACTTTTACTATCTAGAAATACACAATCTGATCTCACTGCCGGCATTCCAGACCCTATCCGCTTCGGTGTCCTTTTTATAAATTACTCCATCCGTATCATAATTAGTGTCAAAAAATGTTTTACATTATAAGACGGAGGGAGTAGTTTGTAAACATATTCTTTTTTTACAATGCAATAAATATTTAAATTGCTTGGTGAGAGAACAGAACACGTCATATGTATTTATCAACAAGATACAGCAATATATTGTGATGAGCAAAAGCGCACAAAATCTTTTAGTTCATGAGTACAGGCATCATCTCCCAGAACTACATACAAAGAAAATAGCTCAGCAGGTTCCACACAATTGGCAAGAGAGAAGCAGATATTTTATTGCCCGAAATTATAATTTACATCAGGTCCACCCTTAATAAGAAAAATAATCACTCGGCCCATACTGTCGTTTCTTTCTTTGGAAAAGGTGAAAAAAAAACCCGGCTTCTGCATCAATCGATGCATGCACCCATCTTATTAAAAATAGTGTAACAGAGTCTTGGGGTCACAAGAGGCTCATAATCATAATGCAAAACGAAAGAAAACATAAAAAAGATGCCACATCCAGTGATACAGAGCAGGCTACGATGCCTATACAGCTAGCCTATTATCAGCTCGTCATCCAAATCGGCTGAAGATAGCCAGTGCTACTGTCTCCCAACGGTTGCACCCAATAATCAAAAGCCCCCTGGAGTCCACATGAGTGAATAATGACCACATACGGATCCACGTTGTAGCTCTATAGATAACCTGCAAAAAATTCGTGAAGTTTGTCCCATTAAAAATCAAATCATTTCTACTATTCCATATCGCCCAAACTAGTGCTCATATCCCTATTTGAATATGTTTCGTTATATGTATGTTCACTCCATTGAGCCACGTATCAAATAACGTGGTTATGCTCGTTGGGGGGTGGACGTTAAAGGCTATATGTATTGTGCGCCATAATAGTTTTGCAAGTGGACACTCGAGAAATATGTGTTTAATCGTTTCATTGTGATCACAAAAATAGCATCCGAAGTTACCGATCCAACTTGTTTTTAGCAAGTTATCTTTGATCAATATGACTCCTTTGTGAACGAACCACATTAAAATCTTAATTCGAAACGAAACTCTAATCTTCCATATGTGTAGTGACCTAGATAGTGGCCCGAAATCAATTAGGTTCAGATACATAGATTTTCACTGAAAGGATTCCATTCGGCCCATAGTGTCATAATATACATCTAGATACAGAGTAGTGGACGGGCGGGACAGAGTATGCTACTAGCAGCTTCTTCTACATCCAGAAGGCTACGGGAGAAAACAACGGGGCATGCTTTGACACTATATACGAGTTAGTGATGCGGTTCATGGTCTGCAGCTCCCCCTTATGGCTGTACTTGAGGCCAAACGTGGTGATTCGGAGCATGCAGCCGTCACGGTCGCCAAAAGCATCCTTGTACTCGACTCCCTCGCGTAGCACACACTCCACAAGGCAAAACTGGGCGTTGCCCAAATGTGTGAGAGTGGCGTCCATTGGCGCCGCCAGTCGGCGCTTGCTGTCAGGGGGCTTGGAGAAAAACCTTTCCTTGACCGTCTTCCAGTCCGGCTGCGACTGGGTTGTGCTGGTGCGGGAGGCAACTTGGCAGGAGCAGATGGTGCCATCCTTCTGGAGGCCAACCCATGCATCGAGCTGGCTGTCGAAGTAGCCTTGGCCCCTGAAAGGCAAGGGCCAATCCCCATGTGACCTCCACCGCTGGCCCTTGGTGTCGAAGGAGAAGGTGGACATGGCCGACGGGCACGGGCTTGGGCCGTCGTACTTGCTGTGCGCCGTTAGGAAGATGGTGCGTCCATCTGGGTGCAAGGCGTACGAGTCGATGACTTCCTTGGTGAACGGCCACGGCGAGGGCACGCTCTGCCAGCGCCAGTCCATGGTCGGCCTTGGAGCCCACGGATCGTCGTTGTCCGTTGGTGCCAACGACATGGCCTGGAAGAAGTCCTGCTGCGTGTTTTGGACGAAACATGGGAATGCGTACAGCGCATCGGTGGTGGCAACAGACCTATGGTGACACAGCAGTGGTTCCGGGAGGAGAGGACCGACGGCCAGCCCGGCCGCCTCTGTGTCGTAAACGAGGCTGGAGGTTTGTCCACAGCGTGGGTTGGTGGTGATGAAGATGTTGCCGCCCATGGCAGCAAAGGTCATGCAACGACGAGGCACAGGTGCGATTAACCGGAGAACGCCAGGCTCCCGGAGGTCAGAGTAGTTAGTGTCCTTGTCAATCTTGTGAACGGTGAAGCCTTTGCTCCAGTCATCGAGCAGCAGATAGAGGTGCTTCTGCTTCTCCAGCTTTTTGCCGGCGCGTTCAGAGTAGCTCGCCTGCCCTTGCCGCCGCTTACGCACCCCTCCAACTCGAATCATCTGCTCCTCCTCCCGACTATCAATTTTCCGGTTCATCATCCGTTCTACAGATCTGTCTGTCATATAATCTGCCAAGGCAGTCTAGGGATCAGACTAGAGGACGAGGATTGTGTTGATTGAATTGAATTATATAGACAGTTATAAAAGGGCTGCCTGCCAGGCAGTGGCAGGGACAGGCCTGGGGCAGCTAGGGCTATAGCCCCAGGCCTAGAAACAACTTTTTTTGTAATTTCTTCATGCAAAGCATAGAAAATTATAGAAGTTTATCACTCAACATAGCACGACTCCAGGCGTAGTCTGCATCTAGCTCCGCCACTGCTGCCAGGGGTTCTAGCTAAGTTGAAATTGGACTCGATCCTAAACCGATTGCGATCGGGAAAGGGAAAAGGTCACGTACCTCCTCAGAATCCGAGTCGTAGACGGTCGGATAAAGCTACCAGATCTCTGACCTCGGACCGCCGCCGGGAGTTGAGGCGACGGCGGATACAGGTGGAAGGCGGTGGCGGAAAATTGAGCTTCATCAGGACCCGTCTGAACCTGCAACTGTCAAAACCAGAGGGCTAGTACTCTGCGTCGGTGCACCGGCCCAAATTTGAGCCGGTCGGCCCGCAGCCGTCCGATATGCCTGCTAACAACCGTTCGATTAAAGGCTAATCTTCGTCCTCGTTAACCACTCGCCCGCGGAGAAAAAAAGAAAAGTCAACCGACACCGCAGGACGCCCCGGCGTCGAAACACCACCCGCACGTTCTTCGGCCGTCGCTCCCCTCGAAGTCGGTCGCCGTCGCTTCCCTCGTCGCTGGTCACCGTCGTCGCTGTCGGTTGTGGTCGGCGGCTTCGTGCATGTAGCAGCCTGTTTCCTACAGTTGCAGCTCCTCATGGCGACGGCCACAACTCCGATGCGGCAGCTGCAGTCCAATGGCAGCCGGCCATCCTCGTCGCCGGTTACAGAATCAAAATGGCACAACCGCGTAGCTTACAACCAAAAAAGTGGTGGTAGCAAAAATCAGTGCCGATTCCAACAAAACAACATACTGTGGAAGTAAAAAAGAAAATGGGACCCCGGCTCCGGCAAAAAACTCGCATGGGAGATGGAACCAAAAAAATACGAGCCGCCGGTTCCAGCAAAAACATGATATGGTGGAAGCAAAATCACACACTGGTTGTAGCAAAAATCAAGACGGTGGTAGCAAAAAGAATGGGTTGTTTCCAGCAAAATTCAAAAACGGTAGTAGCAAAAAATGGGGTTGGTTGTAGCAAAATACAAACTGGTTGCAGCACTATCGTCGGGTCGTGGTCACCACCGTCAGATCGTGGTCACCACCGCCGTTGTATGGCCCCACTGGTTGTAGCAAATCCCATCGCCGGTGGTAGCTTTCCCGGTGCCGGCTGCAGCAAAATCGCAGCACCGACGTCGCCGCCACAAATCACCGTCGCCTCCCTTGTAACAAATCCGGCCATCGGTTGTAGCATGGCCGGTTACTGGTTGTAGCACGCCGTGCAGCCGCGGAGCTGTTGGGGAACGTAGTAATTTCAAAATTTTCCAACGCACACGCAAGATCATGGTGATGCATAGCAACGAGAGGGGAGAGTGTTGTCCACGTACCCTCGTAGACCGAAAGCGGAAGCGTTAGCACAACGCGGTTGATGTAGTCGAACGTCTTCACGATCCGACCAATCCAAGTACCAAACGCACGGCACCTCCGAGTTTAGCGCACGTTCAGCTCGATGACGTCCCGCGAACTCCGATCCAGCAGAGCTTCACGGGAGAGTTCCGTCAGCACGACGGCGTGGTGACAGTGATGATATTGCTACCGACGCAGGGCTTCGCCTAAGCACCGCTACGATATGACCGAGGTGGAATATGGTGGAGGGGGTACCGCACACGGCTGGGAGAGATCAACTGATCAACTTGTGTGTCTAGAGGTGTCCCCCTGCCCCTGTATATAAAGGAGCAAGGGGAAGGCCGGCCGGCCCTCTATGGGCGCGCTAGGAGGAGGAGTCCTCCTCCTAGTAGGAGTAGGACTCCCCTTTCCTACTCCTACTAGGAGGAGGAAAGGAAGGAGGAGAAGGAGAAGGAGGAAAAGGAGGAAAGGGGGGCCGGCCCCCTAGTCCAATTCGATTTGGGCTAGGGGGGGGGGGCGCACGCCCTGCCTCCTCTCTTCCACCACTTGGCCCATGAGGCTCATTACTTCTTCCTCGTATTCCCGTAACTCCCCGGTACCCCCGAATCACTCGGAACCTTTCTGATGTCCAAATATAGTCGTCCAATATATCAATCTTTATGTCTTGACCATTTCAAGACTCCTCGTCATGTCCTCGATCTCATCCGGGACTCCGAACTACCTTCGGTACAGCAAATCACATAAACTCATAATACAATCGTCACTGAACCTTTAAGCGTGCGGACCCTACGGGTTCGAGAACTATGTAGACATGACCGAGACATGTCTCCGGTCAATAACCAATAGCGGAACCTGGATGCTCATATTGGCTCCCACATATTCTACGAAGATCTTTGTAAGTGCATCTAGTGCCACCCCTAGTTGGTTTTGGAGTATTAACGACAAACCTAGTTGAGGGACTAATGTGTTTGTGAGAATGCAGGATAACACAGGTAGAAGTCCCTCATTGATTCGGTTTTCCTACCAGAGATGACCCCTAAAAATGTATGAAGACATTGAAGTCAAAGGTGGTATGTGAAGACATTCACATTGAAGACTATGACATGAGAAGACATAGCGTGAAGATTATGGAGCGCGAAGACTTAGTTCTTTCGTCATTCTTTTTTTTCTTTGTTGAGTCATAGGAACCACCGTACTGTTAAGTGGGATCCAAGAGAACCAGTCAGAATGACTGAAGTGATGCTTAACCAAAATCCTATGTCTTCGAGTGAAGACTATGAGAGCAAATCTTGTCCAGAGTTGGATAAGTCAGCTTTGCTTGTAGCCCAAGTAAAGTTGCCGTGTGTGTTTGAAATCTGACCGTTGGAACACGTGTCAGTTCCTTAGTGACCCAGGGTCATTTCGGACAAATCAGGTCGGATTGCCGAGTGGCTATAAATAGCCCACCCCTACAACCATAAACGGTTTGTTGCTCAGAGTTAGAGTATGGCTTTTGTCGTTTGAGAGCAACCCACCTCGAAGCCTTTGAGAGAGAATTCCTTGCGAGAATTCCTTTGAGAGCATCACTTAAGTCTTCCTGTCTGTGTGATCTGAAGACTTATTACACTTGAGCACTGTGAATCCTCCAGCGGGTTAGGCGTCACGTTCTGAGCATCCAAGAGTCATTGTGGATCACCGATGAACGAAGTCTGTGAAGGTTTGGAAGTCTACCTTGAAGACTTACCAGAGTGATTGGGCGAGGTCTGTATGACCTTAGCTCAAGGGGAATACGGTGAGGACTGAGTGTCCTGAGCTGCGTGTTCAGGACTAGGTGTCCGGGACTGTGTGTCCTCAGGTAATACCTATCCGCCCTAACCAGATGTACAACTGTCATCGCAGTTGGAACTGGTCTACCAAACCTTTGTCTTCACCAAGCTCACTGGTTCTATCCTTGCCATCTTTTTATTTACAGTTGGCCCTTATGAAGTCAGTGCCTATTTGCATTGTCCATTTGTCTTCACTGTGTGACTGTTTGTTCAGATTGATTTCATAGTATCTTTCATCCTGATCCGTACTGCATAGCTGCTGTTAGTCTTTGAGCTTTTACTTCATTGAATACTTGACTGTGGCTTGTCTAGGGTAGTCTACCTTCCGCTGCATAGTTATAGGTTCATTTCTATCGTTTGTCTTCAAAACTCCCATGTTTTGAAGACTTTCATAAAAATCGCCTATTCACCCCCCCCCCCTCTAGTCGATATAACGCACTTTCAATTGGTATCAGAGCAAGGTACTCCCTTGTTCTGTGTGATTTTGGTTTAACCGCCTGGAGTTTTAGTTATGTCGACCACAGGAATGAAGACTGTGTCATGCCCCATCTTTGACGGTCACGAGTATCCCAAGTGGAAGGCCATGATGAAGAAGCGCCTCATGGCGATGAACAGCGAGCTGTGGACCATCACTGAGATTGGTATGACCGAACTGTGCAAGATGGCGGAAGCTGATGACATTTGCAAGTACACTCTTCTCAACCTCACGGCGAAGGACATCATCTGCTCCTGTCTGTCTCAAAATCAGTGTATGAATATCATGCATCTCGATCATGCGAAGCTTATCTGGGACCGTCTCTCTGAGGTCTATGAAGGTCATCGAACTCGTCATGATCCTTGGTTTGAGGACTTTAAGGAATCTCTCAAAGCGATGACATTTGAACCAGAATCATCATCTTCTGCATCATGCCTTATGGCAAAAGATGCTAAGGTAATTGAATGCTATCTATCTGAATCCAGTGATGATGAATTTGGACCCAGCTATGCAAAACTTGCTTCCCTTGCCACTAAACAACAAAAAGCTATGGAACATATTCAAAAACTGTTAGACAAAAGCAATGACCTGTTGGACGCTGAAATGACTCGATCTCAGTCCTTAATTGAAGACATAAAAAATCTTCATGTTAAGTATGAGGAACTTGAAAGTCGTCATGAAACCCTCTCAACAACTCATGAAAAGCTTTTCTATGATTATCCTCAAAGGAAGCAAGATCTTGAGAAATTGAGAGCGGCTCATGAAGATCTTCAAAAGGAAAATGAGTCATTTCGCGCCGAACAGATCAATTCCGCTCAGGAAGGATTTGAACCACCATGTCTTAAATGCATCGAGCGTGACAACGCTACTTCTGTTGCTGAGTGTTCTACTACTGCTACTATTGCAATATCTTCAACTGTTGATGTGGTAACTAACCCCTCTGCTGAGGATACCACTGCTATTGCTGATGAGAATGCTAGGTTGAAGACATTGCTTGAAACAGGGATGTACAAAAGTATCAAAGGGCATCAGACACTATGTGATGTCCTCAAAAGGCAGACCCTGAACCGAAACCCTAGGAAAGAGGGTGTTGGGTTCGAAAGGAAAATGAATGCTGATGGCTCTTACTGGAAACCTGAGCAGTACCCCAAAACCACATGGGTTGCTGCAAAGGAACCTTCAGCGGATCCATCCACCCTATCTGGCTTCACTTGTGCTAATCCCATTGTTATTGATGAATTCTTTGATGCAAACTATAAACTGTTTAAGAATCAGAATGGTGAAGTGTTTGCCAGGTATATTGGTACTAACTGCAGGAATGGGCCACTTATGAAGAAGGTCTGGGTGCCGAAAAGGTGTTTGGAGAATCTTCCTGTGAATGTCGTCATGACACCACAAGTGAAGAAGACAAACCCCAGACCACAGGCTTCATACGGCCCAAAGGCTTCATACAGACAGAGGACTCACCTGAGTCGCACTAACGCAAATGTTTTGCAGGGAAACCATACTCAGGCCTGTGAATATGAGCGCGCTTCATCAAACCGCCATGTTCATAAGACCAAGGACTATTCTGCTTATTCTTATGAGTATTATTGTCCACCTGCAAGACTTTTTGCTAGAGCTCCAAAGCCAAAGTTCTCAGATGTTGCACTTAGACTCGTTGCTTCGAAGCCACCCTTGAAGATGTGGGTGGCTACGAAAGCTTAACTCGCTTTTGCAGGAAAAGGTCTCCAGCCGAAAACCAAAATCGTCTGGCGCTATTGCTGGGGACCTTAAACATCTTGTAGGGCACAAGATCAAATGCCCAAATGGTCTTATTATGTACTTTGTTCCTGAGTCTCTTGCTACTTGCCCTATCAGTCCTAATCTTGATCTAAGCTTTCATAATTCACTGGTTCGTCAAATGTTTTTGCTTCACAATTCTCTTCGTGAAGCCTATCCCCCTAACTGCACTGTAGGGTACGACACCAGCTGCTTCAGAATGGATTATTGATAGTGGGTGTACCAATCACATGACTGGCAAGCGAAGCCTTCTTATGGACTCAACACTACGTCCATCTGACAAAAGTCACATCACATTTGCTGACACTGGTAAAAGTAAGGTATTGGGTCTAGGTAGAGTTGCAATCTCAAAGGATCAACACATGGATAAAGTCATGCTTGTTGAATCCCTTAGTTTCAACTTAATGTCTGTCTCAATGCTTTGCGATTTAAACATGATTGTGATGTTTGGAAAATATCGTTGCCTTGTTCTAATGGAATCTGACAAGTCTCTAGTGTTTGAAGGGTATCAGAAAGATGATTTGTACGTGGTAGATTTCTCAGTAGGACCACAACTTGCCGTATGTCTTCTAGCAAAAGCTTTTGAATGCTGGCTCTGGCATCGGAGGCTAGGCATGCTGGCATGAGGAACCTCCACACCCTTGCAAGGAAGAAGCATGTCATAGGCATCGAGGGCGTCAAGTTCAAGAAGGATCACTTATGTGGTGCCTGTGAAGCAGGAAAGATGACGAGGGCCAAGCATCCCTCGAAGACAATCATGACAACGACTCAACCCTTTGAAGTGCTCCACATGGATCTTTTCGGTCCCACTCATTACTCAACTATTACTACTACTGCTTGTCTCTATGGCTTTGTCATTGTTGATGATTATTCAAGATATACTTGGGTGCATATAATCCTCTACAAGACTGAAGTGCAGGATGTCTTCAGATGCTTCGTCAATCGAGCCATGAACAACTATGGCGTCAAGATCAAGCACATCAGAAGTGACAATGGCACTGAATTCAAAAACACTGGCCTAGATACATATCTTGATACTTTGGGCATCACACATGAATTCTCAGCTCCGTACACGCCATAGCAGAATGGCGTCGTCGAACGCAAGAACAAAACACTTATTGAGATGGCTCGGACGATGCTTGATGAATACAAGACTCCAAGAAAATTCTGGCCTGAAGCGATTGATACTGCATGTCATATCATCAACCGTGTTTATCTTCACAAGCTTCTGAACAAGACATCCTATGAGCTCCTTACTGGCAAGAAGCGAAATGTCAGTTACTTCAAAGTATTTGGTGCCAGGTGCTGGATCAAGGATCCACACCACACTTCAAAATTTGCACCCAAAGCACATGAAGGTTTTATGCTTGGATATGGAAAGGATTCGCACTCCTACAGAGTCTTCAACCTCTTTCACTATAAAGTGGTTGAAACAGTGGATGTGCGGTTCGATGAGACTAACGGCTCACAAAGAGAGCACCTGCCAAATGTGCTAGATGAAGTTCCATCTAGTGAATCAATCAAAATTATGGGAACTGGAGAAATCATACCTTCTGAAGCTCAGCCTGAAAAGGAACTTATCATCTCCCCACCTGATCAACCTGAAGACAATGATCAACCTGAAGACAATGATCAGCCTGAAGACAATCCTTCTAATGATGACAATGATCAGCAAGAGCAAAATCTTCGTCCTGTACATCCTCGTGTCGCAAATGAAGTACATATTGAGAGAATAATTGATAGCATAAATGCACCAGGTCCGCTCACTCGTTCAAGGGCAACACAGCTAGCAAATTTCTATGGGCACTTCGCATTTGTCTCAATATCTGAACCCAAGAAAGTTGAAGAAGCCTTCATGGAACCTGAATGGATTCAAGCTATGCAAGAAGAGCTTCAACAGTTTGAGCTGAATAATGTATGGGGTCTGGTTAAGCGTCCTGATCCTCCCAGGCACAATATAATAGGCACCAAATGGATACATCGCAACAAGCAAGATGAGCATGGTCAAGTTGTCAGAAACAAAGCTCGTCTCGTTGCTCAAGGGTACACTCAAGTTGAAGGGATTGACTTTGATGAAACAATTGCTCCTGTGGCTAGACTTGAAGCCATACGCATACTGTTGGCCTATGCAAATCATCATAACATTCTTCTATATCAAATGGATGTGAAGAGTGCTTTTCTCAATGGCAAGATTGAAGAAGAAGTGTATGTTGCACAACCGCCTGGCTTTGAAGATCCAAAACATCCTGACATGGTGTACAAGCTCAATAAGGCACTGTATGGCCTCAAACAAGCCCCTCGGGCTTGGTATGACACACTCAAATACTTCCTGAAGAGCAAAGGCTTCAAACTTGGTTCCCTCGACCCCACTCTCTTCATGAAGACATATGATGGTGAACTGTTTGTGTGCCAAATATATGTGGATGACATTATCTTCGGCTGCACCAATCAGAAATACACTGACGAGTTTGGATATATGATGCAAGAGCAATATCAGATGTCCATGATGGATGAGCTGAAGTTCTTCCTTGGTCTTCAAATACGTCAGCAACACAACGGCATCTTCATATCTCAAGAGAAGTACCTCAAAGATTGCCTGAAGAAACTTGGGATGCAAGACTGCAAAGGCTTCACGACGCCAATGCCAGCCAAACATCATCTGGGTCCCGACGACAATGGTAAAGAGTTTGATCAAAAGGTATACTGCTCCATGATTGGTTCTTTACTTTATCTATGTGTATCTAGGCCAGATATTATGCTTAGTATTTGCATGAGTGCTCGATTCCAAGCAGCGCCAAAGGAATCGCATCACTTAGCTGTGAAGCGAATTCTTCGATATTTGGCTCACACCCCAACACTAGGATTATGGTATCCAAAGGGCTCAGAGTTTGATCTGGTTGGATTCTCGGATGCTGATTATGCTGGTGACAAGGTGGATCGCAAGTCCACATCAGGCACATGTCATTTTCTGGGACGATCACTTGTATGTTGGTCTTCAAAGAAGCAGAACTGTGTATCTCTCTCCACTGCTGAATCTGAATACATTGCTGCTAGATCTTGCTGTGCTCAGTTTCTATGGATGAAGCAAACACTCAAAGACTATGGCATTCATCTGAAGCAAGTGCCACTCTACTGCGACAACGAAAGCGCCATCAAGATTGCCAACAACCTAGTTCAGCACTCGAAGACAAAGCACATTGAAATTCGTCATCACTTTCTCAGAGATCATGTTGTGAAGGAAGATATTGATATCATACACGTCAACACTGAAGAGCAATTGGCAGATATCTTCACCAAGCCCTTGGATGAGAAGAGGTTTTGCAAGTTATGGTGTGAGCTAAATATCTTGGAATCCTCAAATGTCCTGTGATCAGGCACACATCCTAACACTTATGCATATTGATGACTTAGATGTGCAACACACGAAGTAAAGTATATCTTCAATTAATGAAGACTTACATTCTAAGTGTGAATACATTAATGTGGAATTTGACTTCGGAGCGCCATGATAATTGTGCGCCATGTCTGGGTCTAATACTTCCTATACGGTGGGTAACGCCACCACCAAATTTTTCTGTTTGAAGTGTTTCACTCATGGCATTACGTTTGGTATGTCTGCATATTTGGTTTGGCTTTAATCTCAACTTGTCTTCATGATTATCTTCACTATGTTGATTTGATTGTCTTTCTCATATATATATATATATATATATATATATATATATATATATATATATATATATATATATACTAGTGTTCTGTCCTCTACAGCATTCACTTATAGCTATGTCTTCTTGTTGAATCTTTTGAACTAAGTGGATGTGATCGGACCCTAACCTCTCTATCCTTTCTATCTCAAACTCTATCTCTCCAAATCATATGCATTCTATTGAAACTGTCGAATATCTTCTCTGCGTCCTTGTCAGTAGAAGATACAGAGACAAACATTAAGTCCGTTTTCAATGCTAAATCCTTTCACCTGAAACCCGGAGAAGTGGGAACGACCACCCGACAATCCAGGCGTGTGTGGGAACGTGGAACAACCTCTGATATGTTGCATGATAGCCACGTGTCCTTTAGATGTGAATCGCCAGGGGCACCTATGTAATAACACTGTGCCGTCCTTGTCCCTATAAATACACGCCTCACCCCAGTCATTATCCTTTCTTCCACCCTCGCAAAACCCTAGCGCCACCGCTAGCCCTCGACGACACCGGCGACGAAGCGCTTAGCTGTCGCGACCTCACCGACGCCGTCTTCACGCCGGCCGCGGACATCGTCTTCTCCGTCGTCGCCTTAGGTGTCCTTCGTCGCCAAGTTAGGGCACGGACGACTGAACTGCTCGGCCTCCTCTCCCACTTCGTCTAGCAGTTCTTTGTGTGGTAAATAAAACTTCCTTTTTACGGCCCCTTTGATCCTATAGATTCATCACTTTCTACCACAAGCAGTTTCTGTTCACACAAGTTGGATCTATTTCATACTGCATCTCATAATATGCCCAGTATGTTCACTTATGCTTCACAAAGTAGTTAGATTCCTCACTTGTACTTATTCGTGGGTTCGTACAAATCTGGAACCAACTCTCTATCTATGAGTGAATGTCTTCGCACCATGAGGTCAATGTCTTCTAAACTGATTTATCTTCAAAATCTTCTGAGAATGCATATGACCTCTTCCCCTTCCCTCGCACCTTAATGTTGTCACAGGTACATGTCTATGAGAGAATCCCTTGGTTCTCATAGTCTGCATTCATTTGCAGAATTCTTACAGCATCATATAAATTCTCCCGAAGCCAGTTCCAGTTTGACCAGCAAGCGGAAGCCCTTGAAACCTTTGAACGTGTTGAAGCCATTCAGTTTGAAGTTCATGGCTACAGAGAAATCAGCAAGGAAGGGTGGCAGATAGCGTCGAGGGGGAACATCAAGAAATCTGCCTGATGACCTCTCAGAGCTGTACAAGACAGATCCAGAAGAGGATTATAATCAGTGGAAGACACGAATCCAATGGATTTGAAGATACTGGGCTGAGCAATGGTTCAAGTACAGGTTTGTGACCCAGGAATATGCTGAGAAGAATGCCATCAAGCGACCATGGGGATACATCCTATACAGAAATCTTCAACCTAGGTCCAGAGATGAAGCCATTGAACAAGGCTTCTATCCCTACATGGTCCGTGGACCACAGCCTGTAGATGCTAACCCATCGTCATTGCTATGGTGTCGTGACGACAATCTGTTCAAGCGCAACTTCTAGTTTGCCAAGAATTCGGCTAAGCAAAATAAGAAGTCATTGGGACTAGACTTCAACCCTGGTCCTTCTGCTCCCCGTGCCGATGGCACCCGTGAAGCTGAACCCAATCTTGTTGGGCCCTTCTACAACCTAGAAGGTCTCATCACTCATATCATGATTCAAGGGACAGTCGTGGATGAGCCTGCAGATGACGTTGAATCTGATGAAGCGCCTGCACCACCGAAGCCAAAGAAACTGAAGAAGCCTAAAGCTTCAAAGCCTGCTCCTGCACCAAAGGTCTTACATGCGAAGCCACTGGCTACTGCACCTCCTGAAGACAGTGTGCAGTCTGAAGATCTATCATGTATCTCCAAGAAGACTAAGATGAGAAAGAATACTGATCAGGCACTGACTGTTGCCACTATTCTGCGCAATGACGCCATTGACCTGTCCAGCGATGAAGATCTTGCAGATGACGCTCTTGAGCAATTGATCAAGAGCAAGGAAGAAGCAGAGATCTTCAATGATATGCCTCTCTTTGATGTGGCAATCATCCATGACTTCATTGATGAGTGGTTTGACACGCCCAACCTAAGCTTTGAAGATCTGCAACTTCCAATTGGCCTCAGTGTCGCCTTCACTAGCGCCATTGCTTCTGAGCTAGCTCTAACTCAGCGCATCGTTGAACTGAAGCAAAAGATTGACTATGAGAAAGCTCAGTTCAAGAAGCACATGGCCAAGCTCAGCATGCAAGATGTCAAAAACTTCAAGATCATGCCGCATGAGCTCAAAGAAGCCTTTCTCAAGAAGCGTGAAGAAGCTAAAGGTTCTCGTAAGCGCATGAAGAGCCTGGCTGACAAGTGTGTGCAAGCCTACAATGAGGCTGAGAAGCGCAAGGCTCTTGGTCGTCCTGGCATCGACCCAAGAATGGCTGCAAAGAAGAAGAAGCCATCAACAGACCAATCTGCACCTTCAAGGCAAGAAGAACCTCGCATAGTCTTCCCAAGCAGCATGACTGACTCGAAGCCAAAGGTCAGGTCAACCGCTTCAGAATTGAAGAAGACGAGGACTGCCGAGGCTGAAGCCATAAAAAGGAAAAATCCTGAAGCTTCTGATGTTGCTCCCTCTAAGAAGAAGCGCAAAACCAAGAAGGATCGGGCTGCTCCCACAGAGCCCTTAGTTGTTGAACATATCTCAATGGTTCGCCCTGCATCTGAACACCACGAGCGCTAACTGATTGTTCATGAGCCTGCTTCCACAGAGGCTCATGAAGCTGAAGACATTGGTCACCATGACAATGTTGAAGATGATGTAGTTCTTCCTCAGATCGAGAATCAACTGGTATCATCGCCTGTGCTCACGCACAGCAAACTCATCAACATTGGTCGTCCTCTGACGCCAACTGCTCAGGATGCATCGTGGGCTGATCACCCACAGAGACAAGACACTCCAAGCTCTCCCCAGCCGCAAGCAACCCCATCAGTGCAAGAACAAGATGACTTTGAGGCCCAGCCAACTCCATCTCCACAGGCATCGCCAGCGCTACGCAGGCTTCGCAAAGGACCAAGGCCTCAAGTCCCTCTTTCGAGCGTTCCAGAAGGAGAAGTGCCCCACCAATCTGTTGCACGTCAAGTGTTTCCAGATGCCACTCCTACTGTGAATATCTTCGAGTCTGAGGCTAAAGCTGCTGAAGACATTCCGGCTGCATCAGCCGACGACAAACAAGAAGAAGAACGTGTCCCTACTCCCCCCAGTACTGAAGAAGCTGTTCTCGAGGAGAACGTGTCTGTGCCCGACCCTCCAGCTCATCAAGTGGAGTTTGAGACTCTTGAGGCTGCCACCACCAACACAAATGAAGCCAATGACGTAGTCATGGCTGAAGCAAATGTGGAGCCTGCACCAACCAATGTGCCAGAAGCCAATGAAGCCTCTGTTGTGCAGCCTGACGCCTCTGTTGATGCCACTGCTCCTGTTCCGCCACCAAGGCCACACACTATCGAGCAAGCATTCAACTATGGCCAACTTGTCACTGTCAAATGGCCTTTTCTAACTCCTCCGCCTGCTGCTGGTCCTCAGTTTGACAATAACGTTGAGCACAGGCCTCAGGTTCAGAAGCCAATACCAAGGTTGCCCAGGTTTCTAGGCACTGCATCTGCACGCGGATCGTTCAATATCAATGGCTTCAAGGCACACAACACCTTCTTTGATAGCGCCAAGAACCCCTACACCAAGGCAAGAATATCTTCTGATCGGTTCTGGAGCTATCAGCAGCGAAGTTATTACTCATGCATTCTGTACAATCAAGGTCGCATTTTCCCACATATGCGCCTTGACACTAAAGCCATAACTGGACTGCCCTGTTTGGAAGAAGCTCTGGATTGCTTCAGAGAGTCTGGCTTGCTGCAGTTTGT
The DNA here is from genome assembly GCA_034509565.1 of Triticum monococcum. Taxonomy (NCBI): domain Eukaryota; kingdom Viridiplantae; phylum Streptophyta; class Magnoliopsida; order Poales; family Poaceae; genus Triticum; species Triticum monococcum. Next base: position 140,454,686 of record CM067841.1, on the reverse strand, counting down.
CACTGATAAGGAGCATTGGAATGAAGAATTACTGCTCCAAATTTATGCCACTCTTCATATCCGTGGCTACAACAGGGATCCGAAGACTTGGGTCCTTGAGTGGATGACATGCAATGTTCATCATGAAGCCAAAGCCTTTGATATCATTGAGCTTACTGGCCTGCCCACTCCAGGAGATCTGTATGAACCTGGTTGTCAGCTTCACAGTGCTGCTATGGAAAGCATCTTCCACAAGCCTGAGCCCAATATGAGTCAGATGCTTAGCATGATGAAGCCTTTGCCTCCAGATGCTGAATATCCTAAGGAGTTCTTTGTTGAAGACCTTGAGTATCTGCCACATACTATCTATCACATCATAAGGCGAACTCTCCGGTCCATCAAACGACATTCTCCACATGCCAAGCTAGAAGGTGCAATGAAGACTCTGGTCTTCCATATTCTTCATGGAAAAAGCATCAATGCACAAGACTTCTTCATCCGCCAGCTGGCTGCATCAGGATCTGACATTTTTGGCCTGAAGTTTTACGCTCCATGGATTATGCGGCTGATCAAACTACACTCAGCTGTCACCTATCAGCCCTCTGCTCGCAATCATCGGATTTTTCTGCTTGACGTTGATATGTCAGTGGAAGCCATCTATCCAGAGCCTGCCAAGGAGCCTCTTAGTCTTCAGAATGCTGACCATCAAAACTTCACGCAAAACATTGAAGGAGTTCAAGCTGTCGCTCGCGTCTATCCATTGGCTGGAATCACTCGCTTACCTCACAGTGCGCAGACCGAAGCTAGTGATAGCACCATTTCCCAAAGGCCTCGCAAGCGCCCTTGTGTTTTGAATGACCGAGAACTTCTTGTGGCACTGCATCAGAAACAAGATAGGCATCATGACTAGCTCAAATGACAGATGCAAAGTCTCTTGGTGGACGTAAACAGGATTCGCAATCTTGCCACCAAGAATGCCTTTGTTGCCCATGAAACCTGTCGGCGTACATGGAAAGGGCTGACGCTTATGTGCTCTGAGGATGATCTTCAAGAGGATGGCTTCTCTAAACACTTCAAGTTTGACTCAACACCTCCAAGAAGGACTGTGCTGCGGCGTACTCCGTCTCTTGAAGACTCTGAGTTCTCCTCCTCTGCTGCAACAGTGAATGCACGTGTCATCGATGACGAAGACGATGCTACTTCACCGCCCCCTACTTCTGCACGCATCGACACTGCCCCGAGTTCGTCTGCACCGCCTAACAACAGCGACGACACTGCTGCTTCACCTACTCCTCATGGGAACCAGTAGATGCTCTATGTCTTCAAACCTTTTTGGTCCTTACTGACAAAAGGGGGAGAAGCATATGAGTTTGATAGTCTTCAAGTGGGTTCATATGGGCGGTAGTTTTATATTTTGCCTAGTGTTTACAACTCTTGCATTTTGATACATTTGGTTCTTTGAGTTGTAACACTCAAACTCGATGGTCGTCTGCTACTTATATGCTTTACTGTGATGCGATGATAAATTCCGCATGTACGACGATAAATTCCGCACTTAGATCATTTTGCAGACGTCCATTTTTCATTATGCATGTCATTATCTTCACATACTTTTCATGCATGATGAATTGTCATCATAAGTTGAAGAGGATCTCCACAAGTACAACCTGCCATTTGCATTTGCATACCAAAAGCAAATTACTTATATGCACATCTTTAGGGGGAGCCTTTGCCACTTATGAAGACAATAACCTATCCTTTACAATTTCACATATTTTATTCCCTGTTGAAAACTTCAACTAGTTTGTCATCAATCACCAAAAAGGGGGAGATTGTAAGTGCATCTAGTGCCACCCCTAGTTGGTTTTGGAGTATTGACGACAAACCTAGTTGAGGGACTAATGTGTTTGTGAGAATTGCAGGATAACACAGGTAGAAGTCCCTCATTGATTCGGTTTTCCTACTAGAGATGACCCCTAAAAATGTATGAAGACATTGAAGTCAAAGGTGATATGTGAAGACATTCACATTGAAGACTATGACATGAGAAGACATCGCGTGAAGACTATGGAGCGCGAAGACTTAGTTCTTTCGTCGTTCTTTTTGTTCTTTGTTGAGTCATAGGAACCACCGTACTGTTAAGTGGGGTCCAAGAGAACCAGTCAAAATGACTGAAGTGATGCGTAACCAAAATCGTATGTCTTCGAGTGAAGACTATGAGAGCAAATCTTGTCCAGAGTTGGATAAGTCAGCTTTGCTTGTAGCCCAAGTAAAGTTGACGTGTGTGTTTGAAATCTGACCGTTGGAACACGTGTCAGTTCCTTAGTGACCCAGGGTCATTTCGGACAAATCAGGTCGGGTTGCCGAGTGGCTATAAATAGCCCACCCCCTACAACCATAAATGGTTGGCTGCTCAGAGTTAGAGTACGGCTTTTGTCGTTTGAGAGCAACCCACCTCGAAGCCTTTGAGAGAGAATTCCTTGCGAGGATAAAGCCCTAAACACCCAGAGCCAAAGAGTGTTAGGCATCACTTAAGTCTTCCTGTCTCTGTGATCTGAAGACTTATTACACTTCAGGACTGTGAATCCTCAAGCCGGTTAGGCGTCGCGTTCTGAGCATCCAAGAGTCATTGTGGATCGCCGATGAACGAAGTCTGTGAAGGTTTGGAAGTCTACCTTGAAGACTTACCAGAGTGATTGGGCGAGGTCTGTGTGACCTTAGCTCAAGGGAAATATGGTGAGGACTGAGTATCCTGAGCTGCGTGTTCAGGATTGGGTGTCCGGGACTGTGTGTCCTCAGGTTTAAATACCTATCCGCCCTAACCAGATGTACAACTGTCACCGCAGTTGGAACCGGTCTACCAAACCTTTGTCTTCACCAAGCTCACTGGTTCTATCCTTCCCATCTTTTTATTTACAGTTGGCTCTTATGAAGTCAGTGCCTATTTGCATTGTCCATTTGTCTTCACTGTGTGACTGTTTGTTCAGATTGATTTCATAGTATCTTCCATCCTGATCCATACTGCCTAGCTGCTGTTAGTCTTTGAGCTTTTACTTCATTGAATACTTGACTGTGGCTTGTCTAGGGTAGTCTACCTTCTGCTGCATAGTTATAGGTTCATTTCTATCATTTTCTTCAAAACTCCCATGTTTTGAAGAATTTCATAAAAATTGCCTATTCACCCCCCCCCCCCTCTAGTTGATATAACGCACTTTCAATCTTTATCGGTCAGACCGCATAACAACATACGTTGTTCCCTTTGTCATCGGTATGTTACTTGCCCGAGATCCGATCGTCGGTATCTCAATACCTAGTTCAATCTCGTTACTAGCAAGTCTCTTTACTCGTTCCGTAATACATCATCCCGCAACTATCTCATTAGTTGCAATGCTTGCAAGGCTTAAGTGATGTGCATTACCGAGAGGGCCCAGAGATACCTCTCCGACAATCGGAGTGACAAATCCTAATCTCGAAATACGCCAACCCAACAAGTACCTTCGGAGACACCTATAGAGCACCTTTATAATCACCCAGTTACGTTCTGATATTTGGTAGCACACAAAGTGTTCATCTGGTAAAGGGAGTTGCATAATCTCGTAGTCATAGGAACATATATAAGTCATGAAGAAAGCAATAGCAACAAACTAAACGATCAAGTGCTATGCTAACGGAATGGGTCAAGTTAATCACATCATTCTCCTAATGATGTGATCCTGTTAATCAAATGACAACTCATGTCTATGGTTAGGAAACATAACCATCTTTGACCAATGAGCTAGTCAAGTAGAGGCATACTAGTGACACTCTGTTTGTCTATGTATTCACACATATATTATGTTTCTGGTTAATACAATTCTAGCATGAATAATAAACATTTATCATGATATAAGGAAATAAATAACAACTTTATTATTGCCTCTAGGGCATATTTCCTTCAGTCTCCCACTTGCACTAGAGTCAATAATCTAGTTCACATCGCCATGTGACTTAATACCAATAGTTCACATCACCACGTGATTAACACCCATAGTTCACATCGACATGTGACCAACACCCAAAGGGTTTACTAAAGTCAATAATCTAGTTGACATTGCCATGTGATTAACACCCAAAGAGTACTGAGGTGTGATCATGTTTCGCTTGGGAGAGAAGTTTAGTCAACGGGTCTGCCACATTCAGATCCGTAAGTATTTTGAAAATTTCTATGTCAACAATGCTCTGCACAGAGATACTCTTGCTAATTGCTCCCACTTTCAATATGTATCCAGATAGAGATTTAGAATCATCTGGATCAGTGTCAAAATTTGCATCGACGTAACCCTTTACGACGAACCTTTTGTCACTTCCATAATCGAGAAACATATCCTTATTCTACTAAGGATAATTTTGACCAATGTCCAATGATCTACTCCTAGATCACTATTGTACTCCTTTGCCAAACTCAGGGCAGGGTATACAATAGGTCTGGTATACAGCATGGCATACTTTATAGAACCTATGGCTGAGGCATAGGGAATGACTTTCATTCTCTCTCTATCTTCTGTCGTGGTCGGGCTTTGAGTCTTACTCAATTTCACACCTTGTAACATAGGCAAGAACTCTTTCTTTGACTGTTCCATTTTGATCTACTTCAAAATCTTATCAAGGTATGTACTCATTGAAAAAACTTATCAAGCGTCTTGATCTATCTCTATAGATCTTGATGCTCAATATGTAAGCAACTTCACCGAGGTCTTTCTTTGAAAAACTCATTTCAAACATTCCTTTATGCTTTGCAGAATAATTCTACATCATCTCCGATCAACAATATGTCATACATATACTTATCAGAAATGTTGTAGTGCTCCCACTCACTTTCTTCTAAATACAGGCTTCACCGCAAGTCTGTATAAAACTATATGCTTTGATCAACTTATCAAAGCGTATATTCCAACTCCGAGATGCTTGCACCAGTCCATAGATGGATCGTTGGAGCTTGCATATTTTGTTAGTACCTTTAGGATCGACAAAACCTTCTGGTTGCATCATATACAACTCTTCTTTAATAAATCCTATTAAGGAATGCAGTTTTGTTTATCCATTTGCCAGATTTCATAAAATGCGGCAATAGCTAACATGATTCGGACAGACTTAAGCATAGATACGAGTGAGAAATTCTCATCGTGGTCAACACCTTGAACTTGTTGAAAACCTTTTTGCGAGAATTCAAGCTTTATAGATAGTAACACTACTATCAGCGTTCATCTTCCTCTTGAAGATTCATTTAATCTCAATGGCTCGCCGATCTTTGGGCAAGTCAATCAAAGTCCATACTTTGTTCTTATACATGGATCTCATCTCAGATTTCATGGCCTCAAGCCATTTCGCAGAATCTGGGCTCATCATCGCTTCCTCATAGTTCGTAGGTTCATCATGGTCAAGTAACATGACCTCCAGAACAGGATTACCGTACCACTCTGGTGCGGATCTCACTCTGGTTTACCTACGAGGTTCGGTAGTAACTTGATCTGAAGTTACATGATCATCATCATTAGCTTCCTCACTAATTGGTGTAGTAGTCACAGGAACAGATTTCTGTGATGAACTACTTTCCAATAAGGGAGCAGGTACAGTTACCTCATCAAGTTCTATTTTTCTCCCACTCACTTCTTTCGAGAGAAACTCCTGTTGGGGAACGTAGTAATTTCAAAAAAATTCCTACGCACACACAAGATCATGGTGATGCATAGCAACGAGATGGGAGAGTGTTGTCTACATACCCTCGTAGACCGAAGTGGAAGCGTTGACGCAACATAGAGGAAGTAGTCGTACGTCTTCCCGGTCCAACCGATCCAAGCACCGTTACTCCGGCACCTCCGAGTTCTTGGCACACGTTCAGCTCGATGACGCTCCCCGGGCTCCGATCCAGCAAAGCTTCGGGGAGGAGTTCCGTCGGCACGACGGCGTGGTGACGATCTTGATGTTCAACCGTCGCAGGGCTTCGCCTAAGCACCGCTACAATATGACCGAGGTGTAATATCATGGAGGGGGGCACCGCACATGGCTAAGGAACGATCACGAAGATCAACTTGTGTGTCTATGGGGTGCCCCCTACCCCCGTATATAAAGGAGTGGAGGAGGGGAGGGCCGGCCCTCTCTATGGCGTGCCCTAGGGGAGTCCTACTCCCACCGGGAGTAGGATTCCCCTTTTCCTAGTCCAACTAGGAGTCCTTCCATGTAGTAGGAGTAGGAAATAAGGAAGGGGTGCAGCCCCTCCCCCTAGTCCAATTCGGACTAGGCCTTGGGGGGCGCGCGGCCTGCCCTAGGCAGCCCCTCTCTCTTTCCTGTATGGCCCAATAAGGCCCAATACTTCTCCCGGCGAATTCCCGTAACTCTCATGTACTTCGAAAAATACCCGAATCACTCGGAACCTTTCCGATGTCCGAATATAGTCGTCCAATATATCGATCTTTACGTCTCGACCATTTCGAGACTCCTCGTCATGTCCCCGATCTCATCCGGGACTCCGAACTCCTTCGGTACATCAAAACTCATAAACTCATAATATAACTGTCATCGAAACCTTAAGCGTGCGGACCCTACGGTTCGAGAACAATGTAGACATGACCGAGACACGTCTCCGGTCAATAACCAATAGCGGGACCTGGATGCCCATATTGGCTCCTACATATTCTACGAAGATCTTTACCGGTCAGACCGCATAACAACATACGTTGTTCCCTTTGTCATCGGTATGTTACTTGCGCGAGATTCGATCGTCGGTATCTCAATACCTAGTTCAATCTCGTTACCGGCAAGTCTCTTTACTCATTCCATAATACATCATCTCACAACTAACTCATTAGTTGCAATGCTTGCAAGGCTTATGTGATGTGCATTACCGAGAGGGCCCAGAGATACCTCCCCGACAATCGGAGTGACAAATCCTAATCTCAAAATACGCCAACCCAACATGTACCTTTGGAGACACCTGTAGAGCACCTTTATAATCACCCAGTTATGTTGTGATGTTTGGTAGCACACAAAGTGTTCCTCCGGTAAACGGGAGTTGCATAATCTCATAGTCATAGGAACATGTATAAGTCATGAAGAAAGCAAAAGCAACATACTAAACGATCGGGTGCTAAGCTAATGGAATGGGTCATGTTAATCAGATCATTCACCTAATGATGTGATCGCGTTAATCAAATAACAACTCTTTGTCCATGGTTAGGAAACATAACCATCTTTGATTAACGAGCTAGTCAAGTAGAGGCATACTAGTGACACTCTGTTTGTCTATCTATTCACACATGTATTATGTTTCCGGTTAATACAATTCTAGCATGAATAATAAACATTTATCATGATATAAGGAAATAAATAATAACTTTATTATTGCCTCTAGGGCATATTTCCTTCAGTCTCCCACTTGCACTAGAGTCAATAATCTAGTTCACATCGCCATGTGATTTAACAGCAATAGTTCACATCATCATGTGATTAACACCCATAGTTCACATCATCATGTGACCAACACTCAAAGGGTTTACTAGAGTCAGTAATCTAGTTCACATCTCTATGTGATTAACACCCAAAGAGTACTAAGGTGTGATCATGTTTTGTTTGTGAGATAATTTTAGTCAACGGGTCTGTCCTATTCAGATCCGTGAGTATTTTGCAAATATCTATATCAACAATGCTCTGCACGGAGCTACTCTAGCTAATTGCTCCGACTTTCAATATGTATCTAGATCGAGACTTAGAGTCATCTAGATTAGTGTGGAAACTTGCATCGATGTAACCCTTTACGACGAACCTTTTGTCACCTCCGTAATCAAGAAACATATCCTTATTCCACTAAGGATAATTTTGACAAATGTCCAGTGATCTACTCCTAGATCACTATTGTACTCCCTTGCCAAAATCAATGTAGGGTATACAATAGATCTGGTACATAGCATGGCATACTTTACAGAACCTATGGCTGAGGCATAGGGAATGACTTTCATTCTCTTTCTATCTTCTGTCGTGGTCGGGCTTTGAGTCTTACTCAATTTCACACCTTGTATCACAGGCAAGAACTCTTTCTTTGACTGTTCCATTTTGAACTACTTCAAAATCTTGTCAAGGTATGTACTCATTGAAAAACTTATCAAGCGTCTTGATCTATGTCTATAGATCTTGATAATCAATATGTAAGCAGCTTTACCAAGGTCTTTCTTTGAAAAACTCCTTTCAAATACTCGATTATGCTTTGCAGAATAATCCTACATTATTTCCGATCAACAATATGTCATACACATATACTTATCAGAAATGCTGTAGTGCTCCCACTCACTTTCTTGTAAATACAGGCTTCACTGCAAGTCTGTATAAAACTATATGCTTTGATCATCTTATCAAAGCGTATATTCCAACTCCGAGATGCTTGCACCAGTTCATAAATGGATCGCTGGAGCTTGCATATTTTGTTAGCACCTTTAGGATTGACAAAACCATCTTGTTGCATCACATACAACTCTTCTTTAATAAATCCATTAAGGAATGCAGTTTTGTTTATCCATTTGCCAGATTTCATAAAATGCGGCAATTGCTAACATGATTCGGACAGACTTAAGCATAGATACGAGTGAGAAACTCTCATCGTAGTCAACACCTTGAACTTGTCGAAAACCTTTTGCGACAATTCTAGCTTTGTAGATAGTAACACTACTATCAGCGTCCATCTTCCTCTTGAAGATCCATTTAATCTCAATGGCTCGCCGATCATTGGGCAAGTCAATCAAAGTTCGGCCATTTTGCTCATACATGGATTTCATCTCAGATTTCATGGCCTCAAGCCATTTTGCGGAATCTGGGCTCATCATTGCTTCCTCATAGTTCGTAGGCTCGTCATGGTCAAGTAACATGACCTCCAAAACTGGATTACCGTACCACTCTGGTGCGGATCTCACTCTTATTTTACCTACGAGGTTCGGTAGTAACTTGATCTGAAGTTACATGATCATCATCATTAGCTTCCTCACTAATCGGTCTAGTAGTCACAAGAACAGATTTCTGTGATGAACTACTTTCCAATAAGGGAGCAGGTACAGTTACCTCATCAAGTTCTACTTTCCTCCCAGTCACTTCTTTCGAGAGAAACTCCTTCTCTAGAAAGTATCCATTCTCAGCAACGAATGTCTTGCCTTTGGATCTGTGATAGAAGGTGTACCCAACTATCTCCTTTGGATATCCTATGAAGACATATTTCTCCGATTTGAGTTTTGAGCTTATCGAGATGAAACTTTTTCACATAAGCATCGCAACTCCAAACTTTAAGAAACGACAGCTTAGGTTTCTTGCCAAACCATAGTTCACACGGTGTCGTCTCAACGGATTTAGATGGTGCCCTATTTAACGTGAATGCAGCTGTCTCTAATGCATAACCCCAAAACGATAGTGGTAGATCAGTAAGAGACATCATAGATCGCACTATATCTAATAAAGTACGGTTATGATGTTTGGACACACCATTACACTATGGTCTTCCAGGTGGCGTGAGTAGTGAAACTATTTCACATTGTTTTAATTGAAGGCCAAACTCGTAACTCAAATATTTTACCTCTGCGATCATATCGTAGAAACTTTTATTTTCTTGTCACGATGATTTTCCACTTCACTCTGAAATTCTTTGAACTGTTCAAATGTTTAAGACTTATCTTTCATCAAGTAGATATCCCCATATCTGCTCAAATAATCTGTGAAGGTCAGAAAATAATGATACCTGCTGCAAGCCTTAATATTCATCGGACCACATACATCAGTATGTATGATTTCCAACAAATCTGTTGTTTGCTTCATTGTTCCGGAGAACGGTGTTTTAGTCATTTTGCCCATAAGGCATGGTTCGTAAGCATCAAATGATTCATAATCAAGTGATTCCAAAAGCCCATCAGCATGTAGTTTCTTCATGCGCTTTACACCAATATGACTTAAACGGCAGTGCCACAAATAAGTTGCACTATCATTATTAACTTTGCATCTTTTGGTTTCAATATTATGAATATGTGTATCACTACGATCGAGATCCAACGAACTTGTTTCATTGGGTGTATGACCATCGAAGGTTTTATTCATGTAAACAGAACAACAATTATTCTCTGACTTTAATGAATAACCGTATTGCAATAAACATGATCAAATCATATTCATGCTCAACGCAAAAACTAAATAACACTTATTTAGGTTCAACACAAATCCCGAAAGTATAGGGGAGTGTGCAATGATGATCATATCAATCTTGGAACTACTTCCAACACACATCGTCACTTCACCCTTAACTAGTCTCTGTTTATTCTGCAACTCCTGTTTCGAGTTACTACTCTTAGCAACTGAACCAGTATCAAATGCCGAGGGGTTGCTATAAACACTAGTAAAGTACACATCAATAACACGTATATCCAATATACCTTTGTTTACCTTGCCATCCTTCTTATCCGCCAAATACTTGGGGCAGTTCCACTTCCAGTGACCAGTCCCTTTGCAGTAGAAGCACTTAGTCTCAGGCTTAGGATCAGACTTGGGCTTCTTCACTTGAGCAGCAACTTGCTTGCCATTCTTCTTGAAGTTCCCCTTCTTCCCTTTGCCCTTTTCTTGAAACTAGTGGTCTTGTCAACCATCAACACTTGATGTTTTTCTTAATTTCTACCTTCGTTGATTTCAGCATCACGAAGAGCTTGGGAGTTGTTTCCGTTATCCCTTGCATATTATAGTTCATCACGAAGTTCTACTAAGTTGGTGATGGTGACTAGAGAATTCTGTCACTATCTTATTTGGAAGATTAACTCCCACTTGATTCAAGCGATTGTAGTACCCAGACAATCTGAGCACATGCTCACTAGTTGAGCGATTCTCCTCCATCTTTTAGCTATAAAACTTGTTGGAGCCTTCATATCCCTCAACTCGGGTATTTGCTTGAAATATTAACTTCAACTCCTGGAACATCTCATATGTTCCATGACGTTCAAAACGTCTTTGAAGTCCCGATTCTAAGCCATTAAGCATGGTGCACTAAACTATCAAGTAGTCATCATATTGAGCTAGCCAAACATTCATAATGTCTGCATCTGCTCCTGCAATAGGTCCGTCACCTAGCGGTGCATCAAGGACATAATTCTTCTATGCAGCAATGAGGATAAACCTCAGATCACGGATCCAATCCGCATCATTGCTACTAACATCTTTCAACACAATTTTCTCTAGGAACATATCAAAATAAACACAGGGAAGCAACAACGCGAGCTATTGATCTACAACATGATTTGCAAAATACTACTAGGACTAAGTTCATGATAAATTTAAGTTCAATTAATCATATTACTTAAGAACTCCCACTAAGATAGACATCCCTCTAATCCTCTAAGTGATCACGTGATCCAAATCAACTAAACCATGTCCGATCATCACGTCAAATGGAGTAGTTTTCAATGGTGAACATCGCTATGTTGATCATATCTACTATATGATTCACGCTCGACCTTTCGGTCTCAGTGTTCCGAGGCCATATCTGCATATGCTAGGCTCGTCAAGTTTAACCTGAGTATTCCGCGTGTGCAAAACTGTCTTGCACCCGTTGTAGATGCACGTAGAGCTTATCACACCCGATCATCACGTGGTGTCTGGGCACGACGAACTTTGGCAACGGTGCATACTCAGGGAGAACACTTTTATCTTGAAATTTAGTGAGAGATCATCTTATAAAGCTACCATCGAAATAAACAAAATAAGATGTATACAAGATAAATATCACATGCAATCAAAATATGTGACATGATATGGCCATGATCATCTTGCGCTTTTGATCTCCATCTCCAAAGTACCGTCATGATCTCTATTGTCACCGGCATGACACCATGATCTCCATCATCTTGATCTATATCAATGTGTCGTCACGTGGTCGTCTCGCCAACTATTGCTATCGTATAGCGATAAAGTAAAGCAATTATTTGGCGCTTGCATCTTATGCAATAATGAGACAACCGTAAGGCTTCTGCTAGTTGCCGATAACTTCAACAAAACATGATCATCTCATACAACAACTTATATCTCATCACGTCTTGATCATATCACATCACAACATGCCCTGCAAAAACAAGTTAGACGTCCTCTACTTTGTTGTTGCAAGTTTTACGTGGCTGCTACTGGCTTAAGCAAGAACCAATCTTACCTACGCATCAAAACCACAACGATAGTTTGTCAAGTTGGTGTTGTTTTAACCTTCGCAAGGACCGGGCGTAGCCACACTCGGTTCAACTAAAGTTGGAGAAACTGACACCCGCCAGCCACCTATGTGCAAAGCACGGCGGTAGAACCAGTCTCACGTAAGCATACGCGTAATTTCGGTCTGGGCCGCTTCATCCAACAATACCGCCGAACCAAAGTATGACATGCTGGTAAGCAGTATGACTTATATCGCCCACAACTCACTTGTGTTCTACTCGTGCATATAACATCAAACCATAAAACCTAGGCTCGGATGCCACTGTTGGGGAACGTAGTAATTTTAAAAAAATTCCTACGCACACACAAGATCATGGTGATGCATAGCAACGAGATGCGAGAGTGTTGTCTATGTACCCTCGTAGACCGAAGCGGAAGCGTTGACGCAACGTAGAGGAAGTAGTCGTACGTCTTCCCGGTCAAACCGATCCAAGCACCGTTACTCCGGCACCTCCGAGTTCTTGGCACACGTTCACCTCGATGACGCTCCCCGGGCTCCGATCCAGCAAAGCTTCGGGGAGGAGTTCCGTCAGCACGACGGCATGGTGACGATCTTGATGTTCAACCGCCGCAGGGCTTCGCCTAAGCACCGCTACAATATGACCGAGGTGTAATATCATGGAGGGGGGCACCGCACACGGCTAAGGAACGATCACGAAGATCAAATTGTGTGTCTATGGGGTGCCCCCTGACCCCGTATATAAAGGAGTGGAGGAGGGGAGGGCCGGCCGTCTCTATGGCGCGCCCTAGGGGAGTCCTACTCTCACCGGGAGTAGGATTCCCCTTTTCCTAGTCCAACTAGGAGTCCTTCCATGTAGTAGGAGTAGGAAACAAGGAAGGGGTGCAGCCCCTCCCCCTAGTCCAATTCGGACTAGGCCTTGGGGGGCGCGCGGCCTGCCCTAGGCAGCCCCTCTCTCTTTCCCGTATGGCCCAATAACGCCCAATACTTCTCCCGGCGAATTCCCGTAACTCTCCGGTACTCCGAAAAATACCCGAATCACTCGGAACCTTTCCGATGTCCGAATATAGTCGTCCAATATATCGATCTTTACGTCTCGACCATTTCGAGACTCCTCGTCATGTCCCCGATCTCATCCGGGACTCCAAACTCCTTCGGTACATCAAAACTCATAAACTCATAATATAACTGTCATCGAAACCTTAAGCGTGCGGACCCTATGGTTCGAGAAAAATGTAGACATGACCGAGACAGGTCTCCGGTCAATAACCAATAGCGGGACCTGGATGCCCATATTGGCTCCTACATATTCTACGAAGATCTTTATCGGTCAGACCGCAAAACAACATACGTTGTTCCCTTTGTCATCGGTATGTTACTTGCCCGAGATTCGATCGTCGGTATCTCAATACCTACTTCAATCTCGTTACCGGCAAGTCTCTTTACTCGTTCCGTAATACATCATCTCACAACTAACTCATTAGTTGCAATGCTTGCAAGGCTTATGTGATGTGCATTACCGAGAGGGCCCAGAGATACCTCTCCGACAATCGGAGTGACAAATCCTAATCTCGAAATACGCCAACCCAACATGTACCTTTGGAGACACCTGTAGAGCACCTTTATAATCACCCAGTTACGTTGTGACGTTTGGTAGCACACAAAGTGTTCCTCCGGTAAACGGGAGTTGCATAATCTCATAGTCATAGGAACATGTATAAGTCATGAAGAAAGCAAAAGCAACATACTAAACGATCGGGTGCTAAGCTAATGGAATGGGTCATGTCAATCAAATCATTCACCTAATGATGTGATCTCGTTAATCAAATAACAACTCTTTGTCCATGTTAGGAAACATAACCATCTTTGATTAACGAGCTAGTCAAGTAGAGGCATACTAGTGACAGTCTGTTTGTCTATGTATTCACACATGTATTATGTTTCCGGTTAATACAATTCTAGCATGAATAATAAACATTTATCATGATATAAGGAAATAAATAATAACTTTATTATTGCCTCTAGGGCATATTTCCTTCAACTCCTTCTCTAGAAAGGATCCATTCTCAGCAATGAATATCTTGCCTTCGGGTTTGTGATAGAAAGTGTACCCAACATTTTCTTTTGTGTATCCTATGAAGATGCACTTCTCCGATTTGGGTTTGAGCTTATCAGGTTGAAACTTTTTCACATAAGCATTGCAACCTCAAACTTTAAGAAACGACAGCTTAGGTTTCTTGCCAAACCATAGTTCATACGGAGTCGTCTCAACGGATTTAGATGGTGCTCTATTTCACGTGAATGTATCTGTCTCTAATGCATAACCTCAAAACTATAGTGGTTAATTGGTAAGAAACATCATAGATTGCACTATATTCAATAATAGTACGGTTATGACATTCGGACACACCATTATGCTGTGGTGTTCCAGGTGGTACGATTTTGTGAAACTATCCCACATTGTTTTAATTGAAGACCAAACTCGTAACTCAAATATTTGTCTCTGCGATCAGATCATAGAAACTTTATTTTCTTGTCACGATGATTTTCCACTTCACTCTGAAGTTTTTGAACTTTTCAAATGTTTCAGACTTATGTTTCATCAAGTAGTTATATACCCATATCTGCTCAAATCATCTGTGAAGGTCAGAAAATAACGATACCCGCCGCGAGCCTCAACATTCATCGGACTGCATACATCAGTATGTATTATTTCCAATAAGTCAGTTGCTTGCTCCATTGTTCCGGAGAACGGAGTCTTAGTCATCTTGCCCATGAGGCACGGTTCGCAAGCATCAACTGATTCATAATCAAGTGATTCCAAAAGCCCATCAGCATGGATTTTCTTCATGCGCTTTACACCAATATGACCTAAACGGCGGTGCCACAAATAAGTTACACTATCATTATTAACTTTACATATTTTGGCTTCAATATTATGAGAATGTGTATCACCACAACCGAGATCCAACAAACCATTTTCATTGGGTGTATGACTATAGAAGGTTTTATTCATGTAAACAGAACAAAAATTTATTTTCTTACTTAAATGAATAACCGTATTGCAATAAACATGATCAAATCATATTCATGCTCAACGCAAACACCAAATAACACTTATTTAGGAACACTAATCCAGAAAGTATAGGGAGTGTGCGATGATGATCATATCAATTTTGGAAGCACTTCCAACACACATCGTCACTTCACCCTTAACTAGTCTCTGTTCATTTTGCAACTCCCGTTTCGAGTTACTACTCTTAGCAACTGAACCAGTATCAAATACCGAGGGGTTGCTACGAACACTAGTAAAATACACATCAATAATCTGTATATCAAATATACCTTTGTTCACTTTGCCATCCTTCTTATCCGCCAAATACTTGGGTCAGTTCCGCTTCCAGTGACCGGTCCCTTTGCAGTAGAAGCACTTAGTCTCAGGCTTAGGACCAGACTTGGGCTTCTTCACTTGAGCAGCAACTTGCTTGTCGTTCTTCTTGAAGTTCCCTTTCTTTCCCTTTGCCCTTTTCTTGAAACTAGTGGTCCTGTTAATCATCAACACTTGATGCTCTTTCTTGATTTCTACCTTCATCGATTTCATCATCATGAAAAGCTCGGGAATCGTTTTCACCATCCCTTGCATACTATAGTTCATCACGAAGTTCTACTAACTTGGTGATGGTGACTACAGAATTCTATCAATCACTATTTTATCTGGAAGATTAACTCCCACTTGATTCAAGCGATTGTAGTACCCAGACAATCTGAACACATGCTCACTACTTGAGCTATTCTCCTCCATCTTTTAGCTATAGAACTTGTTGGAGACTTCATATCTCTCAACTCGGGTATTTGCTTGAAATATTAACTTCAACTCCTGGAACATCCATATGATCCATGACGTTCAAAACGTCTTTGAAGTCCCGATTCTAAGCTGTTAAGCATGGTGCACTAAACTATCAAGTAGTCATCATATTGAGTTAACCAAACGTTCATGACGTCTGCATCTGCTCCTGCAATAGGTCTGTCACCTAGCGGTGCATTAAGGACATAATTCTTCTGTGCAGCAATGAGGATAAACCTCAGATCACGGATCCAATCCGCATTATTGCTACTAACATCTTTCAACTTAGTTTTCTCTAGGAACATATCAAAAATAAAATAGGGGAGCTAAACGCGAGCTATTGATCTACAACATAGATATGCTAATACTACCAGGACTAAGTTCCTGATAAATTTAAGTTCAATTAATCATATTACTTAAGAACTCCCACTTAGAAAGACATCCCTCTAATCTTCTAAGTGATCACGTGATCCAAATCAACTAAACCATAACCGATCATCACGTGAAATGGAGTAGTTTTCAATGGTGAACATCACTATGTTGATCATATCTACTATATGATTCACGCTCGACCTTTTAGTCTCAGTATTCCGAGGCCATATCTGCATATGCTAGGCTCGTCAAGTTTAACCTGAGTATTCTGCGTGTGCAAAACTGGCTTGCACCCGTTGTAGATGGACGTAGAGCTTATCACACCCGATCATCACGTGGTGTCTGGGCACGACGAACTTTGGCAACGGTGCATACTCAGGGAGAACACTTTTATCTTGAAATTTAGTGAGAGATCATCTTATAATGCTACCGTCAATTAAAGCAAGATAAGATGCATAAAAGATAAACATCATATGCAATCAAAATATCTGACATGATATGGCCATCATCATCTTGTGCCTTTGATCTCCATCTCCCAAACATCGTCATCATTTCCATCGTCACCGGCATGACACCATGATCTCCATCATCTTGATCTATATCAATGTGTCGTCACATGTTCGTCTCGCCAACTATTGCTCTTGCAACTATTGCTATCGCATAGCGATAATTGTAAAGCAATTATTTGGCGCTTGCATCTTATGCAATAAAGAGACAACCATAAGGCTTCTGTCAGTTGCCGATAACTTCAACAAAACATGATCATCTTATACAACAACTTATATCTCATCACGTCTTGACCATATCACATCACAACATACCCTGCAAAAACAAGTTAGATGTCCTCTACTTTGTTGTTGCAAGTTTTACGTGGCTGCTACGGGCTGAGCAAAAACCGTTCTTACCTACGCATCGAAAACCACAACAATAGTTTGTCAAGTTAGTGTTGTTTTAACCTTCTCAAGGAACGGGCGTAGCCACACTCGGTTCAACTAAAGTTGGAGAAACTGACACCCGCTAGTCACCTGAGTGCATAGCACGTCGGTAAAACCAGTCTCGCGTAAGCATACGCGTAATGTCAGTCCGGGCCGCTTCATCCAACAATACCGCCGAACCAAAGTATGACATGCTGGTAAGCAGTATGACTTATATCGCCCACAACTCACTTGTGTTCTACTCATGCATATAACATCAACGCATAAAACCTGGCTCGGATGCCACTGTTGGGGAACGTGGTAATTTCAAAATTTTCCTACGCACACGCAAGATCATGTTGATGCATAGCAACGAGAGGGGAGAGTGTTGTCCACGTACCCTCATAGACCGAAAGCGGAAGCGTTAGCACAACGCGGTTGATGTAGTCGAACGTCTTCACGATCCGACCGATCCAAGTACTGAACGCACGGCACCTCCGAGTTCAGCACACGTTCAGCTCGATGACGTCCCGCGAACTCCGATCCAACAGAGCTTCACGGGAGAGTTCCGTCAGCACGACACGTGGTGACAGTGATGATGTTGCTACCGACGCAGGGCTTCGCCTAAGCACCGCTATGATATGACCGAGGTGGAATGTGATGGAGGGGGGCACCGCAGACGGCTAGGAGAGATCAACTGATCAACTTGTGTGTCTAGAGGTTCCCCCCTGCCCCTGTATATAAAGGAGCAAGGGGGGAGGCCCGCCGGCCCTCTATGGGCACGCCAGGAGGAGGAGTCCTTCTCCTAGTAGGACTAGGACTCCTCTTTCCTACTCCTACTAGGAGGAGGAAAGGAAGGAGGAGAAGGAGGAAAAGGAGGAACGGGGGGCCGGCCCCCTAGTCCAAATCGGTTTGGGCTAGGGGGGTCGCGCGCCCTGCCTCCTCTCTTCCACCACTTGGCCCATGAGGCCCATTACTTCTTCCTCATATTCCCGTAACTCCCCGGTACCCCTGAAAATACCCGAATCACTCGGAACCTTTCCGATGATCGAATATAGTCGTCCAATATATCGATCTTTACGTCTCGACCAGTTCGAGACTCCTCGTCATGTCCCCGATCTCATCCGGGACTCCGAACTACCTTCGGTACATCAAATCACATAAACTCATAATACAATCGTCACCGAAACTTTAAGCGTGCGGACCCTACGGCTTCAAGAACTATGTAGACATGACCGAGACATGTCTTCGGTCAATAACCAATAGCGGAACCTAGATGCTCATATTGGCTCCCACATATTCTACGAAGATCTTTATCGGTCAGACCGCATAACAACATACATTGTTCCCTTCGTCATCGGTATGTTACTTGCCCGAGATTCGATCGTCGGTATCTCAATACCTAGTTCAATCTCGTTACCGGCAAGTCTCTTTACTCGTTCCGTAATACATCATCCCGCAACTATCTCATTAGTTGCAAGGCTTGCCAGGCTTAAGTGATGTGCATTACCGAGAGGGCCCAGAGATACCTCTCCGACAATCGGAGTGAGAAATCCTAATCTCGAAATACGCCAACCCAACAAGTACCTTCGGAGACACCTGTAGAGCACCTTTATAATCACCCAGTTACGTTCTGATATTTGGTAGCAGACAAAGTGTTCATCTGGTAAAGGGAGTTGCATAATCTCGTAGTCATAGGAACGTATATAAGTCATGAAGAAAGCAATAGCAACAAACTAAACGATCAAGTGCTATGCTAACGGAATGGGTCAAGTTAATCACATCATTCTCCTAATGATGTGATCCCGTTAATCAAATGACAACTCATGTCTATGGTTAGGAAACATAACCATCTTTGACCAACGAGCTAGTCAAGTAGAGGCATACTAGTGACACTCTGTTTGTCTATGTATTCACACATGTATTATGTTTCCGGTTAATACAATTCTAGCATGAATAATAAACATTTATCATGATATAAGGAAATAAATAACAACTTTATTATTGCCTCTAGGGCATATTTCCTTCAGGAGCTACGAGTACGCCCTAACCGTGGCCGGAGATGGAGGAGAAGGGAAGTGGTGGACAACCATCGCAAGTCTGCGACCGTCATCACTGACTTGGTACCCTGCAGCAGTTCCTGGGGTGCGCGTGGGCCTGGGCAGCAACAATTTCATGGGGTGGTGGCCATGACCCGCGTGAGCCGGCCGGAGATGCGAGACGGTGAGATAGAGATATGTGGGATTGGTGGCTGGGGTGCTCCAAGTGAGGATAAGAAAGAAGAACGAGCGATTGGTGGGCCTTATTGGTTATGTGGCTTGTATTAGAGACATGCGCATAGCGCGAGAGCAAGCGCGACCGGTCGAAAGCTTCGGCCGGTCTGCCGTCACTAAACGTTTCCCAAACCAAAGCGAGACCTCGTCAATTAAGGTGCGGCTGGGATGGATGCGTACGAGAAGCGCCAATCCGACGGCTGCCGCTGAAGTTACCCGATCATTTACTGTCATCGTGTTACTTTTCCTTTTTGATCACACTGTCACCGTGTTACCGCTGACCACGGCTACTATTTTACTGCTTGCCGACTGCAAATGTTTTACTTGTTCTTTTACGAGGTATAAAATGGATGTTTCCTTACTCAAGAAAGAACAAAGCCCTCAGTACAAAGTGTGGGTATATTTGCAGGGCTTGACCACAGCCAAACTGTACTTCTTGCTTCCACACGACCAAAAGAAGCGCAATGACTAACATTATTTTGGTTTCTACTAATATGGCCAATGGTGATATCCCTCAAAGGTCGGCGAACGCGTTCGGGTACATCCGCGAACAATGACCGATCACATTTGAAATATGCTCTTTCACAGCCGGCATTTTGTGTTGGTGGATGTGGTGAATCGGATTCTCAAGATCTTGTTTGTAATCTTTTGATCTTATGAGGTGTGTTGTATCACTGGCTCTTTGCAATTTAGTCTTGCAATTTGTTTTAAAAAAGGGGTCCAACTTATATCATACAAATCATGCAACTTTATTAGATGCCAGTGCAGGAGGACTGCCCTGAACAAGATACCCCCAACAACTGACATATCAGAAGAATTTTGCTAGATGTCTGTCGACTTAGACTTGGTTATGTCTTAGTCGATGTAACATTCATAAGTTCTTTGAGATACATGCAAGTTTTCTTTTCTGCCTTTTCGTTTTTCTTTTTTAAATGTTATGTCACTTGACTGAGATTTCGTTAAGTCTCAATCAGT
The DNA here is from genome assembly GCA_034509565.1 of Triticum monococcum. Taxonomy (NCBI): domain Eukaryota; kingdom Viridiplantae; phylum Streptophyta; class Magnoliopsida; order Poales; family Poaceae; genus Triticum; species Triticum monococcum. The sequence continues at coordinate 140,434,127 of CM067841.1, read as the reverse complement.
TAAGACCTACCCACACTTGTATTAGACACAACTTCATCCTTTTCATTATTCGCAAGCTCTGCGAGATGCTGAATCATGCCCACCAGGTCTTTGTCCGAGGACCCGCCTTTTGCCATGGCCTCCCTTGCCTTCGCTGCGAGCTCTATTGCCTTTGCCCGCACTGCCGCCCCGTCGTCCATCAGCTTGGCCACCGTCCTTACGACATCGTCTGCCCAAACCTGCACTGCCGGTGTCTCAGGGTCCAGGAATACGTGGGTCGATGGCACCTTCACACCGACACGGACACCGGTGCCAAGCACGTCGACGACTAGCTCCTCGTTGAGGAACTGGTCAGCAAAGTGAGGCCAGGTCAGAAGCGGCACGCCATTGGAGAGGGACTCGAGCATGGAGTTCCAGCCACAGTGCGTCAGGGCATCTCCAGCCGCGCCCCCAACAGGCCCTCCCCAGGCGATTTTGCCGCGCCGGTGCCAAAAAAAGGCCCCAGTCGCACCTCCAGAAGGCCGTTTTTCACCGGCTCGGGCCAAAACTGGTGCCGGCGGACCCAGGCCGAACCCGGCGCCCTGGGGGCGCTTGGGGAGCCGGCGCAAGCGAAAAAGGCGCGTGGGCCCGCCCTGGAGGCGACCCGAGGGCCTTTTCCCGCCGTTTGTCGACGCTTTTCCCTCGCATCTCTCCCGCTCGCTCGCCTTCCTCCCGCCATTCTCCCCCTTTCTCCTGCCAAACCTCCTCCCGCTCGCCTTCCAGTCGCCGCCATGCCGCCAAAGAAGAACGCCATGCCGCGCGCGGCAGCAAACGCGACTGGCGCCGTGGTCCAGCCGAAGCAGAGGAAGCCGAGGGCGCCGCCATCGAAGCCGCCGGGCCTGTCGAACGCCGAGTGGAGGGTGGAAGTTCAGCGGCACGAAGCGGTCACCGCCGACAGGCGGAACAGGGCCATCGCCAAGAAGGCCCGCAACAACGCGGCGCGCGTGGCGGCGTCTTCATCGGTCGACCAGGCAGGGATGAATCCACCCGTCGTCAGCCACGCCCAGTACGCGCCCTGGGGACAGCAAGGCGCCGGATCTCCATGGGGTTCATCGTCGCCCGGCTACGCCGACGGCGACGCGCATGGTGGGTTCAACCCAAACGTGACCTTCCCTCATGGTCACCCCGCTACGCGCACGCCCTCGCCCGCCTTCATCGGCGTGTAGTACCCTCCGTACAACTACTCGCCGCCCGCCTCCTACACGTCCACACCGACGCCCCGTCTCTACCGTGGGCCTCTGCCCTTCTCGCACCTCGGCGACACCGATGACACGGGAGCTGACATAGACGACATCATCGCGACAGGATCGACCGCGGCCGCCGCCTCTCCCGGGTTCACCACCCAGGACGAGGTAGTGGATCTTAGCGGCGACATGGAGGCCAAGCTCGGCTACGTCTACGGCGAGGACGCGCGGGAACCCGAGGAGGAGGAGGAGGATGAGCCGGCTCCTGTTCCGACGAAGGGGCGCCAGAAGAAGAAGAAGCGGGCGGCCAGGTCAGGCGAACCGCGCATCAAGTGGACGTCCAAGGAGGAGGAATGCCTCGCCGAAGCATGGAAAGTCGTCTGCCTCGACCCGACCACCGGCGTGAACCAGAGCTTGGAGACGTACTGGGACCGCATCAAGGCTGAGTTCGACGAGCGGAAGCCCGTCGACCCCTACTTCAAAGGCGTCTACATCCAGCGCGGCTCCAAGGCGATGGCGAACCATTAGGGCCGTGTCCAGTTGGCGTGCAACAAATGGCATGGAATCGTCGAGGAGGTCGCGGCTCGCCCGGAGAGCGGCGCCAGCGTTGAGGATCAGCTGCTGCGTATGTTCGCCATGTATCGGGGCGACAACCAAGACGCCGACTTCAAGCACCTCCACGTCTACAAGCGCATTGACAAGTGCGAGAAGTGGGCGGAAGTCCGGTGTGCACTCGACAAGGCCAAGGAGACATACAAGCCGGACGCGCCGACTCCGGGCGCGTCAGAGGGGCGGCCGGACGGCCACAAGTTGGCGAAGAAGGGGAAAAACGCAGACGCGGCAACCGCACGAGTGCAGGAGTCCATCGAGCATTGCCTCGCCGACGCCTAGGCCTGGGCCGTCCTACGCGAAGAGAAGACTGAGGCGCGGTGGTCGTCGCTGATGAAGAACAATGCCATCAAGCTCGACCTGCTCCGGACAAACGTCGCCGCGAAGAAGAGGAACGCCGACATGGCTTTTTTGATGGGCGGGGCGGACATGCTCCAGAGCAACGACGAGAAGCTCAAGGTGTGGTACCTGGTGCAGCGCGGCCTCATCCTGAACGAGCTGCCGACGGCAACGCCGACGACGCCGACAACGCCCACGACCGCACGGATGCCAAACCCAAACGACGCCTCTACGTCGCCGCCCAACAGTGCCGAAGCCGCGCCGACACAGCCCAGCACCGAAGCAACTCCGACACCGCCGAGCCCGCGCACGCCGACTCCGTCAACGCCTAGAGCCGACCCCGCCGAGTGAATCATTGCACACGCGAACTCTGTTTTTTTAACGCCAGACTACGTCCGATCACCAGATTTGCGGCGTCTTTTGTGAACGAAAACGACCAAGTTTAAATTTCCTGCATCCTGGGACCGGCGCGTGAGGGCGCCACTAGGCGCTAGGTCGCCCTCAAGGGCCGAACTAGCACCGATACGCCTCCAGACCGCTCTATTTAAGCGTCCTGGAGCCGAACGGCTGGAGATGCCCTCAAGAAGCCACCCACCGCCGGGTGCGACAGGATGGTCATCTGCGGTGCCCACCCACGGATGACCAGGCCGCGGCCCTCCACCCGCGCGTCGAATCCGGTGTCCAGGTCGTCGCCCTCCTTGGCCACCCAGACGAACGGCCTCTCCGACGCCTCCAGCCCGGCGGCGAGGTCGGCGACCTGTGGCGGTAACAAGCGGGCGATGCTGCCGAAGCTGACGTAGAGTACGGATCGTGGAGGCTTCGCGTCGAGCCAGGAGCTGATCCGGCCCACGTCCATGGCCGCGCGGTCGCCTCTCCCGGCCGTCGTCTCGACGTCGGAGTCTAGGAGGCAGAGTGGTCCGACCGCCCACACGCGTTTCGGTCGAGCGCCCCCGCGTAGCCCTCGACGAACGCGCCTTCGAAGGCCGCGCACGTGTTGACAACGAAACCGTCGGCGGTGGCCTCGGCGTCCAGCGTCTCGCGCCGTTGCGCCTCCAGCCCTGGCCACTGGAAGAACCCGAGCGACATCGCCTTGTTCACGACCGTGCGCACCGGGAAGTTGGGCACCTCGAACGGCTCGAACTCGCCGGAGGCGCGGTCGCGCACATCGTGCTTGGCCAGGTTATGCACCGCCAGGAGGAAGAACGTGGACGGACCATGGAACACGAACCGTGGGATGCCGAGCCGTCGAGCGACGTCCGCCGTCCACGGGTTGCACGTGTCGGCGACCAGGCAGTCAGGCCGCCGAGGCAGGGCGCGGAGGTACGCCTCGAGCGGGCCTGCGAGCAGCCACATGGCGTCGTAGAAAAGCTTTATATGCGACAGGTCACTGACCATGTCGTGGCTCTCGCAGCCCTCCGGCAGGCCCGCCGCGGCCGATGGGAAGTCGAGCTCGACGAAGTCGACGGCGAGCCCCGCACGGCGGGCGTGCTCCAGGGTGGCTCCGTTGCGCGCGGCGTTGACGGGTGTCAGGACAACGGTGACGCGCGTGCCGCTGCGCCCGGCGATGAGGCGCGCCAGGTCCACCATGGGGATCACGTGGCCCTGCGCAAGGAGCGGCACCAGCACGAAGTGTAGCGGCGGCGCCATGTCCATGTCCATGGGGCTGCCGGCCAGTGGCGGAGCCAGAAAAGAAATGGTGGGTGTGCACATCTAAAAAAATTCTACCTAATCCAAGTGTCATCCATACAATAGTTGGCAAAAATATAATACAAACAACCCAATCAAGTCAGACAACATTATAGTTCTCAAATATTCCAGATTTGCAACCTTGCAAATACAAATAGTCTTACATGAAAGATACCCATATGTAGGCATGTAGAAACTATAACACTAAGTAACTCTACGACGTTCCTTTGCCATGAAATCTTCAATGATGTCTTCCTCGCTTACTTTCAAGAACACATCTCATTCAATGAATGTTACTAAACAGTTGTTCATGAGATCATCACTCATACTATTTCTCAACTTATTTTTCACTAGAGTCATTGCCGAAAATACTCTTTCAACACTCGTTGTGGCCACCGGTAAGATCAATACCAATTTGATAAGCATGTAGACGAAATCATAGAGAACATGTTTGTTTGTACCAACAAGCATAACAGAGAGTTCACCAATATTACACACAGATCTGAACCTATCATCTTGTCTCATATCATCAATAAAAGTATCAAGTTGGAATTCAAGCCTTACCAAATCCATGCTTGATATGTCCTGGGGGTAGAATTCAGCAAGTTTCATTACCTTGAGTGCATCATAAGAAGCAAATGAATTGGCGGGGTTCAAAGCAGACATGCAAATAAGCAACTCCATATTAACCTCATCAAACCTATTGTCAAGCTCTTGAATGATTTGATCAAGGATACCAAGATATACTTCTCTTCTATAACGATCATCATTTGTTTGGACTTCATAATACCGAGGTGATCTTCCATGAGGCACATAATTATCCTCCGGTGTAGGAACTTCAATGCCATGTTTGTTGCAAAACAATGTCACCTTTGCAAGAAATTCTTCCCAGCCATGAGACCTCATATGTCGCATTTTATTCTTTGCCAAACTAACAAGTGCCATTGCATTAACAATATCTTGATCTCTCTTTTGCAATGACTGAGACAACTCATTAGTGTGGCCAAGAATAACAAGCATCACGTGAAGATTGAAAACAAAGTCTTTTGACTCCAAGGCAAAAGCCACTGCACGTGTTCTTGTCCACTCACCACTTTGTGAAGGATCTTTTCCAATAGTATCAAGTACTTCTAGTATTGTGGGGTACATGGTAATAATGTGCAGAATGGTTCGAAAATGAGAACCCCACCGAGTATCACCGGGTCTAGCTAATCCCATCTCTTGATTTAACCCACTTCCACTTTCAATTTCACCCATTTCAAGTGCTTCCAGAACCTTTTGAGCGCTAACATCTCGAAGCATGTCATGACGCTTGCAAGAAACTCCAAAAATATTCAACAAGTAAGAAACATGATCAAAAAACCATTTACATGGTTCATTTCCCTTTGCGACGGCAATAAGAACCAATTGAAGTCGATGTGCAAAGCAATAAATGTAATAAGCGGACGGCGACTCTTTCATGATCAATGTTTTCAACCCTTTAATCTCTCCTTTCATGTTGCTAGCCCCGTCATATCCTTGCCCACGGATTTGAGTAAGAGTCAAATGATGATCGGTAAGCAAAGTTTCAATTGCAGCTTTAAGTGACAAGGAAGTTGTGTTGGCAACATGAACAACTCCAAGAAACCTCTCACACCCCTTTCCAACTTTATCAACATAACATATGCAAATAGCAAGTTGCTCTTTATGAGATGCATCACTAGACTCATCAGCTAGGATTGCATAGTGCTCATCACCAAGATCTTCAATAATTTGTTTTGTAGTTAGCACAACACAACATTCAATAATTTGTTTTTGTACCGTTGGACTAGTCAAGATGCAGTTTCCAGGAGCATTGTGCAAAACAATCTTATCAACTTCTTCATCATTTTCTGCAAGCCATTTTAGAAGTTCAAGAAAGTTCCCCCCTATTGCTAGATTCTTCACTCTCATCATGTCCACGAAATGCCAATCCTTGGTTCAAAAGAAACCTCAAGCATCTTAGTGAATAAGTTAGCCTAGCCTTGTAAAGACGTAGATCCTGTTTAGACACCCTCACCATGGTATTACAAATTGACGTTTGAGGTGTCACAAATAAATTGTACTTCTCTTGAGCTTGGTTGTGAATGGTACCAATACCGCCCATATGTTTGTCCAGTGCATCAGGTTTGTTCCAATTTCTCCAACCAGTTTTAACAAAGGCATCACCCCTAGGCCCCCCATTAGTTTTCCCTTTGAACAAATAGCACACAAAGCAATATGTTGCTTCCTTTGAGACACTATATTCTAGCCAACTGTACTTTTCAAACCAAACAAAACTAAAGTGTCGATTTTTACCATAGATTTTCCTGACTTGAAAAGCATGTGCATATGGTCGGCATGCAGTTTTTGCAATGTATCTTCTTCGAACACTATCTTGATCATTAAAAGCATACTCTAAAATAGGAGTTCTTTTCCCTGGATCACCTGAAAAGACATGTGCACTTGGCTGTTCGGGTGATGGAAGACTTGGCATTGCATCTTCAATTTCAACATCGATCTATCTGTATCCATGTCTGTATCAGAATTGATTGGAGGTGGGGAATTAGGACACCGTGCATTTTCAATATCTTCAGTGTGATGTTCAGTAGCAATCTTCCTCGCTTTCTCTTCATGTTTTCGAAAAAGGTCCAGAATGGCACCATTCCTCTTCATGTTTTGCTCTGCAATTATATCAGAATTAAAACATCATTGGTAGCAGCAGCATACCGAATCAGTTCTACACAATATAAGCATCAACTATTGGCCATTGCATATAAACCAGTACAAATATACGCTGGATTGGGCCACTGGGGCACTGGACATCAACTACTAGCAATTCATAATTCTTATACATTGGACTGGGCATCAATTTATTTGGAAGCAGCAAAGCATCTATTTTGGGGGGGGGGGAAGCTTGGAATCTCACCTTGCTGATTCGTTCAAATGGAGGTTGGGGAAGATGATTTGAGGCTGTCCGGCACAGTACTGGTCCGGCGGTTGTGAGGGAGACGCGGCTGGAGAGGCGTCCAGGGTCCAGCCAGCCGCGAGCACGACAGGATCTATCCAGCCGCAGTCTGCAGGGGAGACGCAGCGGATGCCCCTGTCTCGTCTCTCCTGGCCTGACGACGGCGACTGTGGGCGGGACGAGCAGGGAGAGGAGGGGATAGGAGGGGAGCGGCGAGAGGAGGGGAACCAGTGGCCGGAGCTCGGAGGAGAGGCGGGTGAGGGCTGAGCCGCTGAGGCGGCGTGGCCAGAGAGGAGATGGAGGCACGGAGCTGCCTTCACACACGAGAAGAAACCTAGACGGCTGGGGCTGGGCTTTGGACAGTCCTTTGGGCTAAATTAGTACATGGTAGAAAAAAATTCTTCAAATTCTGGGTGCGCCACGGCCCACCGTGCCTACACGCTGCCTCCGCCACTGCTGCCGGCTGTGCCACAGCTGCTCAGCCATACATGACGTATATGTACCCGTCGCCCGTCCGAGGTGAATGGTGACATGTGGAGAGAGAAGCCAAGAAGCATCTCGAGGTGCAGTGCAGGCCTTGGCAAGAACCACAAGTGGACAAGAACCTCGGCGGCAAACGCGGAGAGCTTTTCGTTGCGACAGCGACGTGTAGCATTGGCGCGCAGATGGAATTGGCTGCCCACTGGCGGAACAGGAGTTAGCCACGGCTTCGCCGCTTCGGTGCCAGGCTCTAGTGGACACCAGAAGCACCGAAGTAGCTAGCGTTTGTGCCAGGCGTTCTTCTGTGACGACGCATGCGCGGAGAGAAGCTTCTTTGGCCGTTTCATCATAGCATCTCCAACAGCAGTGTCAAAAGACACGCGCGGGGTAAACTGTCACTTTAGCGCACAGGACGTTTTCGCGCGCTCCAGCGGAGGAGGAAAACTAGCACGCGGGAAATGATTGTGCACGCGGAAAAATGAGGCAGCTCGCGCTAGATTTGGTGCACCGCTTTCGGTGCGCATATAAATTACGGCGCTTGCCACGCGGCCTTCACACTGCCACGCGCGTTCTCCCCGCTCCCTCTGCCGCTTGCTCTGCTGCTCCGCGAGCGCCCCGGTGGCACCTACTACACTGAGATTCGGTCCGGCGACGTCCGGCTCGGCCTCGGCACGTTCGAGACCCGCGCACGAGGCCGCCCGCACATACGGCGCGGCGGCGTGGCGCCTTGAGAGGCCTCCGTCGCAGATGAACTTTCACGACGTCTACACGGCGAGCAGGCACAGGCCGTCGCCCCTCCGCCTCGTGTTATCACGGACCAGGATCGTGCGGAGCATGGCGGAGTGACGCCGACCCCACCCGGAAGACGTCGCCAACGAGTGCCCCTATTGGGCGGAGAGGACGGCAAGGCGCCGCGCGGAGCGGGCGGACAGGGTCGGCGGAAGGCACTGGCCATATCACAGTGCGATATCATTGAAGCAGGTGGGGAGTCGTTCTTTAAGGATGATGATTCTCGTTGGGAGGACATTTGGCTCGATACCTCGGACAACACCAGCGAGGATGATGATGAGGAGGACGACTCGGAGTAAGTTGTAGTTGCACCATAATTTTTATCTAATTGCACTGTAGTTTTTATGTAGTTGCACCGTAGTTTTATCTATCTATGCTATGAACTATGTAAAAAATATATCTATCATTTTATCTATGCTATGATGAACTATGCATTGTTTATTTTATCTATATCTATACCAATATAAAAAGACCCAAATGGACAGATCCAAACCATCTCAGCCGTCAAATCATGTTATCTAGCAGTTCAAATTGCTTCAATGTTGAGCACCAAACACGTTTAATGCTCTAATTACCCATCACTTCCATTGGTTATAAACAGGTTTTGACTCAACGCTATGACTTAAATCTGTCATGAAATTAATATCCTACCATTTTCGCGAAAAATAATTGATATCTTACCAAATATCAACATGCAACAGATATATCTTACATAATATAACATATAACTAATATTTTACCTAATATAAACGTGCACTGCACATACATTATTACTAGTATCTAAAAAATATCTATGCAACCTAGTCCAGAGTGTTCGTGCGAGAGCGGGCGCGCTGCATTTTAGCGCGCCAGCTGGAGTTACGCGCGTGCTAAATTTATCGCGACCGCTGGAGTCAGCGCTCCCCGCCACGCCAAAGCAGGCGATCGATGCGCTGCAAACTCATTTTTAACGTGTTACGGGTTGGGCAGCTGTTGAAGATGCTCTCAGGATGCAAAGTGACCGGCAACACTCGCTAGTCGGTACTATTCCGCTGTTGTTCATTATCCCGTCGTCCATTGAAAGGAGGAATAATGTGGTCGACATCTTGTGTCCTCGTTGTTTCTCCCTTCTACTTTCACCGTATATAGACTCAACAGGTGGATGACTAACCAAAACTCTAACAGTTCTCCACATTTGGCACGTTTGATTCCTATTAAACTCGAAAATAAAACACGCCTTCCATTTAGCCGCTAGTTTTACCTGCCTGCACAACATGCATATATGGAAGGAAAAAACTGGCTAAAACATGTGTTCCATTCCTAAATAAGCTCCACGTTGCTAACTTCCTAACCGGCCATACTGGCCCACATGTCAATGAGCTATCGCCACGCGCTACCTACCCTGGCCCCTTTCACACTGCATGCAGATTGCCTGCCTGCCAGCATGCCAGCCTCCCGCTATGAATACCTTCCGCACCAGACCCATCGACGTACCACTGGGTGGCATTCCCGACACACAAACATGAACCACACCGCCGACGCCGGGAGAAAGCTAGCAATGGCTGCACCGATCAACGGGAGCAGCGGCTGGACGCTGCTCCGCCCGCTCTGCCAGGGCGCGTCTGGTGCTGATGTATCTCTCGCGGAAGACGCGGCCTCCGGGGAGCTCTTCGTCGTGAAGTCGGCGGCTGCCGGGGATGCCGCGCAGCTGCGCCGCGAATGGGGCATCATGTCCGGCCTATCCTCCCCGCACGTCGTCAAGTGCCTAGGGTTCCGCTCGATCGGGGCGCTGGATCACCTGCTGCTGGAGTTCGCGCCCGGCGGATCACTCGCCGACGTGGCGGCGGCGGCAAGGAACGATGGAGGTTGTCACCAGCGACGTGGGCTCGAGGAAGGCGCCGTAAGGGCTTACGCGGCGGACGTGCTGAGAGGGCTGGATTACCTCCACGAGAGGCTCATGGTGCACGGGGACGTCAAGGGAAGGAACGTGGTGGTCGGCGCCGACGGGCGGGCCAAGCTCGCCGACTTTGGCTGCGCGAGGGCGGCGGGTCATACAAAGCGGCCGTTCGGCGGCACGCCGACGTTCATGGCGCCCGAGGTGGCGCGCGGGGAGGAGCAGGGTCCCCCGGCGGACGTGTGGGCGCTGGGGTGCACCGTCCTCGAGATGGCCACAGGCGGTCGCGTCCCCTGGGGAGACGCGGATGATAACGTGCTCGCCGTGCTGCGCCGAATCGGGTTCACCGACGCCGTACCGGAGGTGCCACAGTGGCTCTCGCCGGAGGCTAAGGACTTCCTGGGCCGGTGCTTGCGGAGGCGCGCCTCGGACCGTGACACGGCGGCGCAGCTCCTAGAGCACCCATTCGTGGCACTGGCAACGCCAATCAAGAAAGAGGAGGAGGCGGTGAAGAAGCGGACATGGGAGTCTCCCACGAGCACGCTGGACGCCGCACTTTGGGAGTCAGACTTTGAGCCCGACGACGACGACATGTCGTCGAATAGCCCGGTCGGCAGGATCAGGGAATTGGCATGCACCGGCCTGCCGTTGCCCGACTGGGACCCCGACCAAGGCTGGATCGAAGTCTGCAGCTGTTAAGTGATGGATTTTAGCGTGTTCAGTCAAATAAGGACTCGGACCGACGCTGGTGTGGCGATCGTCGCGAAATGTCGGCCGATGATGTCGTTAGGCAGTCCTCAAGATTTTGTAGTACACAGCAGCAGCAGGAGCCGAGCTCTTCAGTGATAGTACAAGGCAGGGTGTGTGAAGCGTAGGGTCAGTAGCTATAGGAGTTGTGCGTAGTGATATCAGAACGCATGCATTCTCCTAGAGCTGTTCAATGGCGCCCCCGGCTTTGATATATTGTGAAGAATATTTTTTAGAAGGCTTAGATTTGAGACAAAATTAGTTGTTGTTCCCCTCAGATTTTCATGATTTTCTCCTGAATCTTTTGCCTACCTACGCCACCAAGTTGCAGCCGAGATAAACTACTTATATTTGCAAGGAATTTTAGATCCCCTGTTCCACCTCAAGTCGATCAGTCCCAGCGAAATGGATTCATCGGACGATTTTCATGTTGCTATGAATGAACTTCACAATCAGGGGAGCAAAGAAAATGCGAGCTCCGAGAAGCGTAATTGAACAATGGACACATTATTCTTATTTGTGCAAGAAGTAAAATACTCCCTCTGTAAATTAATATAAAAACGTTTAGATTATTAAGAAGGGAGTATTTCTTGAAGCCGATGGGCTGTGGACCAAGCTATGCATGCTTCCATACTGTAGCAGTTCCAACAATTGGCTTGGCTAATAGAATTGTAGCACAGCCTTGCCCATTGCCCGGTTTTGAAGCTGTCACGACCTATTGCATCATTTTTTGGGTCGCCTTGAAAGGCATGTTCATGGAAGGCTACACAGACGCGCTCGGCTCGACCGAAAGGTGTGAGAGGCCATCGCCCGACCATGGACGCAGGCTGCATCATCTCTTGGATCAATGCCAGGCCTCCATGATATGTGCTCGCCTATTTGTTACTGTTAGAAGGGAGAGAGAGGTTTGGTGGAATAATTCGTTGTATTGCTTGAGTCTCGTGGGCATATATATAGGAGTACCTGATCTATTTGGAGTACAAGACAAGACAGAATATTTTCTAGTCTAACCTACGTTTCCTAATACAATCACGTTACTCAACATCCCCCCGCAGTCACAACGGTAGCGACGCAGACGGTGAGACTGGAGAAGAATCCGAAGGCAAGCCGACGGACACCATCCCACAGTCGTAATGGTCGACGCATCGCGGAGTCGTGGCTGGAGTGGAAACCAACGAGGTTGCTCAAGCAGGCGGTAGCCCTTTGTGCCGTTTGTCGATGTAGCCGAGAGCGTGGGTGGTGGAGCCGTGGTCGAGGTAGCCGTGCGAAGAATGCCGTGGTCGATGTCGAGTCGGGGTGGCCGGTGTCGAGGAAGTCGTTGTGGAGCCGCAGGCGCAAGGGAGCGCCGAGTTAGCATGGGCGCAGTGGTGTCGAAGTAGTGGTGCGCCGGGAAGAAGATGTGGTTGACGACGCGTCGCGGCGGGTTTGTCCAAGGCCGGGGACACATCGTGGACGAAGGCACGCACCGGTGTTGCCAGCACTGGGCATGCATAGACGGACAAAGACGAAGTTGACGAAGCGCCGACCAGGCTTGCCAGGCCCGGGGACACATCGTGGATGAAGGCACGCATCGGTATTGCCAGCACCGGGCATGCGTAGACGAGGGACCTGCACGAGCTGTACACCATGTCGGAGAAGTCGAAGGGGCCAGCAGAGAAGAACTCGACGACGATTGTGGCGTCCATCGGCGCGGGGCCGATGTCACCAACGGTGGTCGGAGTACACGAAGTGGTCGGGGTAGGTGACGGCGACGCTGGCGACGGGCTGGTGCTTGTACAAAGACGAAGGTGGTGGACGGGCAGCGGCCTGACGGCGGAGGCGGCGGCGAGGTTAGGAGTGCGGCGGTGGTGCTCAAAGTATGCGAAGAACCCTGATAGCGTGACGAAGACCGGCGCGGACGGTGGCGTTCCCGCGCCAAGGAAGACGGCGCGCCGCATACCACGGGAGGTCGACGCGATGTGACGGCGGAGCGGACCGCGGGCCGCGGCGCTACGGCCCGAGGGGGCGACGCAGCGGCGGCAGGCGGGTCGGGGCGACGGCGGGAAGACCTCTGGGCGGCAGCGAGGACCGCGGGCCACGACGCTGCAGCCCGAAGGGGCGACACAACGGTGATTCGCGAGTCGGTGCAACCGCGGGGACGGCCTCGGGGCGGCGGCGGGGACCGCGTATCGCCACACTAGGGCCCGAAGGGGCGACGTAGCGGCGACGCACGAGTCGATGCAGCCGCGGGGAGTACCACGAGGCGGCGGCACTGCGGCCCGACGAGGCGACGCAGCGGCAGCCCGATGCTCGATCGGTGGAGAGGCGCGCTGAACTCGGGGACGATCTTCACGGGACCTGCGGAGATGCGCGTAACCGACGGGCCAGGTCGGTCGCGCGGCGTAGATGAGACGGATCACGTTGGTGAGCGGGTGATCAAGCCGATCGCGCACGAGGTTGGGGACGCCGCTCGGTGGAGGCGTGGTGGCGGCGAAGTCCGAGATCAAGCCGACGACGATGGACGGCGTGGGACATCGTGCGGCCGAGCTTGTCAGCACCAGCACCCAGGCTGCCAAAGCAACGCCGGCACCCGGGCAGCGAGGCCCAAGCGACCAACAGAGCAGCGACGCCCGAGTTGAGGCAGCCAACGCAGCCGAAGGACGGTGCCAGCGAGGTAGACCGTCGGGCCGCCGTGCAGACGCGGCGGAGGTGGGTTGTGACGCCCCCGATTTGACCGTACACTAATCATACACGCAAACGTGTACGATCAAGATCAAGGACTCACGGGAAGATATCACAACACAACTCTACAAATAAAATAAGTCATACAAGCATCATATTACAAGCCAGGGGCCTCGAGGGCTCAAATACAAGAGCTCGATCATAGACGAGTCAGCGGAAGCAACAATATCTGAGTACAGACATAAGGTAAACAAGTTTGCCTTAAGAAGGCTAGCACAAACTGGGATACAGATCGAAAGAGGCGCAGACCTCCTTCCTGGGATCCTCCTAAACTACTCCTGATCATCGTCAGCGGCCTGCACGTAGTAGTAGACACCTCCCGAGTAGTAGTAGTCGTCATCGACAGTGGCGTCTGGCTCCTGGACTCCAATGTCTAGTCGCTGCAACCGGGTATAAGAAAGGGGGAAAAGGGGGAGAAAAGCAACCGTGAGTACTCATCCAAAGTACTCGCAAGCAAGGAGCTACACTACATATGCATGGGTATATGTGTAAAGGGCCATATCGGTGGACTGAACTGCAGAATGCCAGAATTAGAGGGGGAAAGCTAGTCCTATCGAAGACTACGCTTCAGGCAGCCTCCGTCTTGCAGCATGTAGAAGAGAGTAGATGGTAAGTTTACCAAGTAGCATCGTATAGCATAATCCTAACCGATGATCCTCCCCTCGTCGCCCTGTGAGAGAGCGACCACCGGTTGTATCTGGCACTTGGAAGGGTGTTTTATTAAGTATCTAGTTCTAGTTGTCATATGGTCAAGGTACAACTCCAAGTTGTCCTGTTACCGAAGATCACGGCTATTCGAATAGATTAACTTCCCTGCAGGGGTGCACCACATAACCCAAAACGCTCGATCCCATTTGGCCGGACACACTTTTCTGGTTCATGCCCGACCTCGGAAGATCAACACGTCACAGCCCTACCTAGGCACAACAGAGAGGTAAGCACGCCGGTCTAAATCCTATGGCGCAGGGGTCTGGGCCCATCACCCATTGCACACCTGCACGTTGCGTATGCGGCCGGTGAGCAGTCCTAGCAACCTCCATTACAAAGGAAGTTGCGTTACGCGGTCCAACCCGGCACGCGCCGCTCAGTCGCTGATGTCACGAAGGCTTCGGCTGATACCACGACGTCGAGTGCCCATAACTGTCCCGGCGTAGATGGTTAGTGCGTATAGGCAAGTAGCCAGACTCAGATCAAATACCCAGATCTCATTAAGCGTGTTATTTTGAAGTAACCGCGAACGCCAACCAGGGCCAGGCCCACCTCTCTCCTAGATGGTCTCAACCTGCCCTATCGCTTCGCCATAAAGTAATAGTCGGGGGCCTTCGGGAACTCAGGCCCACCTCTACCGAGATGGAGCCACCTGCCCCTTCAGTCCCCAACATCGCAATCACTCGCGGGTACTCCTACGAGCCGACCCGACTTTAATCACCACAAGTATCATATATTATGTATAAGTATATACCCGTGACCACCTCCCAAGTGATCACGGCTCGATAGTATAGCATGGCAGACAGACAAGAATGTAGGGCCATTGATGATAAACTAGCATCCTATACTAAGCATTAGGATTGCAGGTAAGGTATCAACAGTTGTAGCAACAATGACAGGCTATGCATTAGAATAAGATTAACGGAAAGCAGTAACAGGCTACACTACTCTAATGCAAGTAGTATAAAGGAGAGTAGGCGATATCTGGTGATCAAGGGGGGCTTGCCTGGTTGCTTTGGCAACAGAGAGGGGTCGTCAACACCGTAGCCGTACTGGGTAGCAGCGGCGTCGGTCTCGATGTCTAGCGAGAGAAGAGGGGGAAGAAACAATAAATATAATGCAAACAAATGCATGATGGTGCATGACATGACAAAGCGTGATGCTTGGTGTGCCCTAACGCGGTACGAGGTGGTACCGGTGAAGGGGGAAAAACATCCGGGAAAGTATTCCCGGTGTTTCGCGTTTTCGGACAGATGAACCGGAGGGGGAAAGTTACGTGTTTGCTATGCTAGGAATGCGTGGCGGACGAACGAGCTGCGTATCCAGATTCGTCTCGTCATTCTAAGCAACTTTCATGTTGAAAATAATTTAATCCGAGTTACGGATTAAAAGATATGATTTTCTAAAGATTTTATTAATTTCTGGAATTATTTTTAATTCGAAAATAATTGCTAAATTGCTAGCCGCACCCAGCACAGTGTACACAAAAGTGTACCTAGTGACTGACAGGTGGGCCAGAGGGACCCAGTTGACCAGTCATTGTTTGACTGGTCAACAGGGGTGGGACCTCCCTGTCATTGACTGTTTTAGTTAATTAGGGATTAGGTTAATTAGTTAGGCTTAATTAGTTGTTTTAGTTTAATTAATCAAAATTAATTAAGTCAATTAATTCTTTAATTAATTAATTAATTAATTTTATTTTTTTATTATTGTTTTTTTCAAATACGTTCTCGGGTGGGGCCCCTTTGTCAGTGGGCCAAAGGGCCATAGCGGGCGTGCGGGTGGTGGTTAATGGGGCCGCGCCCGAACAGGGGGGTGTACCGGGCCGCGATGGGGGTACGGGCGCCAGAGCACGCCGGCGGCCACGGCGGGGCTTGCCGATCGGCTGTCTCCGGCGAAGGAAGTCGGCGCAGAGGGGCGCGGCTGCGTGTGAGCAGCAGGACGGAGCGCAGGCTGCTCTCGGGGTCACAGCAGGGCTGCACGGCGATGTCGTCGAGTGGAAGAGGGCGGCGACGCGGCAGTGGCGGAGCAGAGCCATGCCGGGGCTCTGGCGAGCAGGGGACGTGCGCGCGCGGCGGAGCAGTAGTAGCTAGGCGCAGCGCGAGCGCGGTCGAGGCAAGTGCGAGCGCGAGGTGGGGCCGAGGCCACGGCCGGTGCGCAGGGGTGGCCGTGGACGGCGCAGCAGAGCTCGAGCGGGCGCGCGGGCAAGCAGCGAGCGCAGCGCGCGGGCGGGGAGTAAGAGGCTGCGGCAGCAGGCAGGGTCGCGGCTCCGGGCGAGGGTGACCGGCGGACGACGCCCATCGGCGTGGCAAGGTGGTGGCCGGAGCGGGGCTTGAGGCGCGGGAGAAAGAGGCCGGGGGCCTCACCGAGTGCCTGTATGGAACGGGGCAGTGGTGGTCGCGGGGGAGGACGAGGACGACGTCGGCAGAGCGGGAGGCAGACCGGTGATGGCGCACCGGCGAGGTCCAGGCGGGGAGGGGGGGCGACGGCGTCAGGGCGCCAGCGTCGGGCGTCGAGGGCGCGGTCACCCCGATCCCGATCCGGATCGGGGGAGCGAGTGGGGCGACGGGTGAATTAGGGTTCGGGGGTAGTGGGGATAATGGGTGGCCGGTTGGGCCGGTTCGACCGGGCCGGCGGAAGTGGCCAGCTGGGCCGGTTGGCCCAGTTGGGCCACCGGCACTTTTCCTTTTTTTTGTTTTTGTTTTTTTTTCTGTTTTTGTAGTTTCTTTTCTTTTTATTTATTTTCTCTTCTGTTTTAAATCATTTTAAATTATCTAGACATTTTATAAAAATGTGTTTGTCTTATTATAATTACCCTTGTAATATTCGGCACCCACCGAACATTTTTGTTTCAATTTTTGAAAACTTTTATTGTTGCCATTAATTTGAGTTTGAATTTGACTCGGTTTGACTCGGTTTTGAACTAACGGTAGATTAGAAACAATAATCGTGGTGACGTCGCACCATTAGCGTGGAATTACTGTAGCTTGATTACCCGGGCATTACAAAACTCTTCCACTACAAGAAATCTCGTCCCGAGATTTTAGGAGGTAGAAGGAAACAGTGCGGGGTATTCATCACGCAGGCGGTCCTCGCGTTCCCAAGTGGCTTCGTCTTTAGAGTGATTCGACCACTGGACTTTGAGGAACTTGATCGCCTTCTGACGTGTGCGGCGTTCAGCTTGGTCGAGAATGCGGACCGGATGCTCTTTATAGGAGAGGTCCTGTTGCAATTCAAGCACTTCATGATCCACTGCTCGGATTGGATCCTTGAAGCAACGGCGGAATTGTGACACGTGGAACACATCGTGAACGTGAGAAAGGTTCGGCGGAAGCTCCAGTTGTTATGCCACCTTTCCACGCCTTTCGAGAATAGTGAAGGGACCGATATAGCGAGGAGCTAGCTTGCCCTTGATCCCGAAGCGGTGAGCACCCTTCATTGGTGTAACTCGAAGATAAGCCTTTTCGCCAGGTTGATAGACCATGTCTTTATGATGACGGTCATAATTACTCTTTTGACGTGACTGAGCAATCTTGAGATTCTCGCGAATAATTCGAACTTGTTCTTCGGCCTGTTGGATAATATCCAGACCGAAGAGTGGGCGTTCCCCGGTTTATGACCAGTTCAGAGGGGTTCGACACTTTCGTCCATATAGCACTTCGAAGGGGGACATCTTCAGACTAGCTTGATAGCTATTATTATAAGAGAACTCGGCATATGAAAGAGATTCCTCCCATTTCTTGCCGAAGGAAATTACACAAGCTCGAAGCATGTATTCGAGAATTTGGTTGACACGTTCAACTTGTCCTTGCGACTGAGGATGAAACACCGTACTGAATGACAGATGAGTTCCCATAGCTTCTTGGAAACTTGCCCAAAATCTTGAAGTGAATAAACTTCCACAGTCTGAACTGATAACCAGTGAAACAATTCTGGACATGTAGAGAGTTGCAAGCTGGCTAGCAGTGATTGTCTCTTTGACCGCCAGAAAATGTACAACTTTAGAAAGCCGGTCAATGACGACAAGAATAGCATCATTACCTTTCTGCGATTTGGGAAATCCAGTGACGAAGTCCATTTCAACATGGTCCCATTTCCATTCAGGAATAGAGATAGGTTGCAGAGTTCCAGCAGGCCTTTGATGCTCTGCTTTGATACGGCGACAAACGTCACACTCAGCAACATAAAGAGCAATGTACTGCTTCATATTAGACCACCAGAATCTTTGACGAATATCCTGGTACATCTTTGTACTACCAGGATGGATGGACAGAGGCATATCATGAGCTTCTTGCATAACCCTTTTAGTCTTATCCAGGTTTTTCTTCGAACATGGTACCACTAGGCGGCCTTTGAAGTACAAGGCGCCATTGTCGATGTCAAAACCGGCGGATCTCGGGTAGGGGGTCCCGAACTGTGCGTCTAGGCCAGATGGTAACAGGACGCAAGGGACACGACGTTTTACCCAGGTTCGGGCCCTCTTGATGGAGGTAAAACCCTACGTCATGCTTGATTAATATTGATGATATGAGTAGTACAAGAGTAGATCTACCACGAGATCGAAGAGGCTAAACCCTAGAAGCTAGCCTATGGTATGATTGTCGTTGTGTATGTTGTCCTACGGACTAAAACCCTCCGGTTTATATAGACACCGGAGAGGGTTAGGGTTACACAACGTTGGTTACAATGGTAGGAGATCTGCATATCCGTATCGCCAAGCTTGCCTTCCACGCCAAGGAAAGTCCCTTCCGGACACGGGACGAAGTCTTCAATCTTGTATCTTCATAGTCCAGGAGTCCGGCTGAAGGTATAGTCCGGCCATCCGGACACCCCCTAATCCAGGACTCCCTCAGTAGCCCCTGAACTAGGCTTCAATGACGACGAGTCCGGCGCGCAGATTTTCTTCGGCATTGCAAGGAGGGTTCCTCCTCCAAGTACTTCATAGAAGATTTTGAACACAAAGATAGTGTGTGGCTCTGCAAAATAAGTTTCCACATATTGCCATAGAGAGAATAATATTTACACAAATCTAATCTGCTGACGTATTCCGTAGTGTGACACACCACGACCAAGCCTTTATCCGAGTCGTTTCATTATCCCACCTCAGCGCATCATGCGAGGCGGTTTCCTTGGCACGTCTTGTTAAAGTAGAGATTGTGTCCCCTTATTCTGGGATTCTCATCAATACGGGCGTGGGTAACCCAACCGCTCCATTGATTACGGCGCTTGGAGATAAGCGAGTTTTACCAGGCTGGTGGGGACACGTAGTTGCGTCCACCCATATAAGGGGATAGGGATCCACCTTTTCACCTACGCCTTCTTCCTCCCCTGCTTATCCATTCTCGCGCACTCGAGCTCCAGCGCCCAAGTCCGCACTCCCCACCTCAACCTTCTCCAGCCATGTCCGGAGCAGGAGGCAAGTGAATGGTCTCCTCCGTCACGGAGGGACACATCAAAAAACTGAGGAAGGCCGGATACTTTGAAGGAAATATGCCCTAGAGGCAATAATAAAGTTATTATTTATTTCCTTATATCATGATAAAGGTTTATTATTCATGCTAGAATTGTATTAACCGGAAATATAATACATGTGTGAATACATAGACAAACAGAGTGTCACTAGTATGCCTCTACTTGACTAGCTCGTTAATCAAAGATGGTTATGTTTCCTAACCATGGACAAAGAGTTGCCATTTGATTAAACGGGATCACATCATTAGTTGAATGATCTGATTGACATGACCCATTCCATTAGCTTAGCACCCAATCGTTTAGTATGTTGCTATTGCTTTCTTCATGACTTATACATGTTCCTATGACTATGAGATTATGTAACTCCCGTGTGCCGGAGGAACACTTTGTGTGCTACCAAACGTCACAACGTAACTGGGTGATTATAAAGGTGCTCTACAGGTGTCTCCAAAGGTACATGTTGGGTTGACGTATTTCGAGATTAGGATTTGTCACTCCGATCGTCGGAGAGGTATCTCTGGGCCCTCTCGGTAATGCACATCACTTAAGCCTTGCAAGCAATGCAACTAATGAGTTGGTTGTGAGATGATGTATTACGGAACAATTAAAGAGACTTGCTGGTAACGAGATTGAACTAGGTATTGGATACCGACGATCGAATCTCGGGCAAGTAACATACCGATGACAAAGGGAACAGCGTATGTAGTTATGCGGTCTGACCGATAAAGATCTTCGTAGAATATGTAGGAGCCAATATGGGCATCCAGGTCCCGCTATTGGTTATTGATCGGAGACATGTCTCGGTCATGTCTACATTGTTCTCGAACCCGTAGGGTCCGCACGCTTAAGGTTTCGATGACAGTTATATTATGAGTTTATACGTTTTGATGTACCGAAGGTTGTTCGGAGTCCCGGATGTGATCACGGACATGACGAGGAGTCTCAAAATGGTCGAGACATAAAGATTGATATATTGGAAGCCTATGTTTGGATATCGGAAGTGTTCCGGGTGAGATCGGGATTTTATCGGAGTACCGGGAGGTTACCGGAACCCCCCGGGAGCTATATGGGCCTTAGTGGGCCTTAGTGGAAGAAGAGGAGAGGTGGCCAGGGCTGGGCCGCGCGCCCCTCCCCCCTAGTCCGAATAGGACAAGGAGAGAGGGGGCCGGCGCCCCCCTGCTTTCTCTCTCTCTCTTTTCCACCTCGCGAATCCTATTCCAACTAGGATTGGGGGAGAAGTCCTACTCCCGGAGGGAGTAGGATGTAACGCCCCGAGACCGATGTGCCAGGTGTCGTTCAGTTATTCGCTGTTGTTGCCTTGTCATTGCTTGCGTGTCATGCATTGCATATGATGTCATCATGCACATTTCATTTGCATACGTGTTCGTCTCATGCATCTGAGCATTTTCCCCGTTGTCCGTTTTGCAATCCGGCGCTTCGTTCTCCTCCGGTGGTCATTTCTACCTTTCTTTCATGTGTGGGGATTAAAAATTTCCGGATTGGACTGAGACTTGCCATGCGGTCTTGGGTTACTACCGGTAGACCGCCTGTCAAGTTTCGTATCATTTGGACTTCGTTTGATACTCCAACGGTTAACCGAGGGACCGAAAAGGCCTCGTGTGTGTTGCAGCCCAACACCCCTCCAATTTGGCCCAAAACCCACCAAACTCTGCTCCATCATCTAGAGCGTTCGATCACGATCGCGTGGCCGAAAACCGCACCTCATTTGGACTCTCCTAACTCCCTCTACCTATAAATATGTGATCCCCTCCGAATTTTCGCGCAGTCCAAACCCTAACCTTCGTCCATCTCGCGCCGCCGGACAATTTTGTCCGCGCCGGACATGTCCGCCGCCCACAGCCACCTCACTCCGACCAACCGGAGAGCGCCACCTCACCACCGCCAGCGCCCTCACCCACTCAGCGCGCGACACGTCAGCGCCGCCACCCTCTCTCTCCTCTCCCTCCACCGCGCCGGCCCTGTAGGCCCATCGCAGGCCCGCGCTGGCCCGAGCCGCCTTCGTCCGAAACTTGCGCGAGCCCGATCCAGGGCCTCGTCGCCATTCCTCTACGCCACCTCGTCCGGCTCGCCGGAGCAGCTCGCCGGTGACCCCCAGCTCGCCGCAGCAGGGACCCGACGCCATGGACTTCGCCGCCGCCGGCCACGTCCTCACCAGAACCCGGCCGGGATCCACCGGATCTGGCCCCGCCGGACCGGGATCCGCCGTCCCCGCTTCCCCGGCGCCGTTCCCTCGCCGGCTCGTCGCCTAGCCTCGCCGGTGTCATGCCGGAGCCGCCGCCCTTGCCCCGATCCAGGCGGGATCGGGAGGACGGTGCTGCCCGTTCATTGACCGCGCCTGCGACTCCCGCGTGGGCCCCGAGTCCGGCCCATCTCCTTCGGCCCATCTGCCTCCTCCCTCTTCTGCGAACTGGGCTAGGCCCGTGGTGAGCAGTCCGCTAAGTCCCTCCCCATGCGTCTATTAGTATCCTACGCTCATCCTGTTTTTTTCTCAAAATGGCTAAGTCCCCGAGTTTTCCATGTTTCATATGCCCATGTTCATCGTGCCATAATTTTGCATCCGTAGCTCTGATTTATGCATATAGTATATCAAAATGTTCGCCTCGATGAGTACATCATTTCATTCCATTGTATCATTTTCATTTGAGTTCATCTTGATACCCGAAATGCTGTTAGAAGGAGGCTTCGTGAGTTAATTGTCAGATCTGCTAGTTCATCTTAGACTTTTGTCATTTTTGCCATGATTGTTGTGTGCATGATATGCTTGTGAGTCCTTCTTATGTTTTGTTAAGCATCTTGTTATCTTTCCAGAGGTGCAACCCATGCATTTTTGTGATGTGTGTGGTGACTTGTGCAAGCTTGCAAAGTGAGGCACTCGGTAACTCTGTTTTCAGGGACTTACTAATTTCACTAAGTCCTGGGATTGTTTAGTTCATGATGCCATATGTTCATGCTGTTTCCTAGTGATCCGTGCCTCTTTTGAGGATGATCAGTAAAGGAGTTTTGTTAATGTTGTAGTGCTCTATCCATCCATGCCTTTGTTTGCATATATGGAGCACCCTAGCTTGAGTCAATCGAGCTCTACTTTTGCTTCGTTGTAAATCTGGGCAGATCGTCAACTTGTTTGCGATTTTGCCGATGTTATTGTAGTTGATCCGTGCATGCTATGCCATTGTTCTTGCCATGTCTAGCTAGCATTTTGTGCCTTATTAATGGATGTATGCTTGCCTTGCCATGACTTGCACCGTAGTGAGTGCATCGAGCTCGTTAACATGCCTTCGTGAGTTATGTTTCAGCATGTCCCAGTTTTCACTAAGTCTGGAAATTGATTATGTTTTAGCTATGTTCGTGTGCTTGTTAGTATATTTTGTGATCCCTTTTGGCTCAAGGTCACTAAGGGAGTTTTGTTAAGCTTGTTGAGTAGCTCCATGCCATGTCTTTCTTTGTCATGTTCAGGTCCTGTAGCATGTTGTTTTGTTGCTCCGAAGAGGGCTTCATGATCTGAAATTCCAGACAAGTGTTAATTTCACTAAGTCTGAGATACGTTTACCGTTTGCGTTTTTGCCATGCTTGTTTGAACCTGTTAATGGATGAATTGGCCGTAGCTCAGTGCTAGTCTTTTGTTAAGAATCTTGAATGCTTCCCTGCCATGTATTTTGTTGCCATGTTTGAGTGCTGTAGCATGTTCATCTCAGTGCATTTAGATGCCTACTTGCTGTAAATCGCAGACCGGTGTCATATTTGAAACGCTTGCCATTTCCAAACCGTAACTCCGATTCCGGCGTTCTTTATATCGTTTTCAAGAGATTTCATCCCCTCTTTCCAGTGGAACACTTGGTTTTCCAAGTTGAGGCCAGGTTCATGCATTCTTTGTCCAATCATGCATATGCATCGCATACGGCAAGAGTCCAATCATGCATATGTTTTCGGAGTCCGGGAAGTGAACACGGTGTTGGAGTTATGCTTGACGTAGGTTGCTATAGGATCACTTCTTGATCATGCTTTTATCGACCGTGCTTTGCCTTCTCTTCTCGCTCTAATTTGCGTATGTTAGCCACCATATATGCTAGTCGCTTGCTACAGCTCTACCTCATATCTTTACCTTACCCATAAGCTTAAATAGTCTTGATCGCGAGGGTGCGAGATTGCTGAGTCCCTGTGGCTCACAGATACTTCCAAAACCAGCTTGTAGGTGCCGACGAGTCAGTGCAGATGACGCTACCAAGCTCAGGAGGAGCTCGATGAAGATCTTGTCCTTTATGTTGTTTCATACTTGTTGATCAGTAGTGGAGCCCAGTTGGGGTCGATCGAGGACCTATGTCGCTTTTGGGGTTCTTCTTTTATTTTGGTTCCGTAGCCGGACCTTGTTTGTATCTGGTTGATGTAATGCTTTATTCATGTAATTGTGTGAAGTGGCGATTGTAAGCCAACTATGTATATTTTTCCCCTATTGTATTACATGGGTTGTGTGAAGATCACCTCACTTGCGACATATGCCTTCAATGCGATTATGCCTATAAGTCGTGCCTCGACATGTGGGAGATATAATCGCATCGAGGGTGTTACATAGGACTCCTCCTGGCACGCCCTATGATGGCCGGCCGCCCTCCCCCCTTGAACCTTTATATACGGAGGCAGGGGCACCCCAGAGAAAAACAAGCTGATCCACGTGATCATATTCTTAGCCGTGTACGGCGCCCCCTGCCACCATAGTCCTCGATAATATTGTAGCGGAGCTTAGGCGAAGCCCTGCGACAGTAGTACATCAAGATCGTCACCACACCGTCGTGCTGACAGAACTCTTCCCCGACACTTTGCTGGATCGGAGTCCGGGGATCATCATCGAGCTGAACGTGCGCTAGAACTCGGAGGTGCCGTAGTTTCCGTGCTTGATCGGTTGGGCCGTGAAGACGTACGACTACATCAACCAAACGCTTCCGTTGTCGATCTACAAGGGTACATAGATCACACTCTCCCCTCTCGTTGCTATGCATCACCATGATCTTGCGTGTGCGTAGGAAATTTTTTGAAATTACTATGTTCCCCAACAGTGGCATCCGAGCCTAGGTTTTATGTGTTGATGTTATATGCACGAGTAGAACACAAGTGAGTTGTGGGCGATATAAGTCATACTGCTTACCAGCATGTCATACTTTGGTTCGGCGGTATTGTTGGATGAAGCGGTCCGGACCGACATTACGCGTACACTTACGCGAGACCGGTTCTCCCGACGTGCTTTGCACATAGGTGGCTTGCGGGTGACAATTTCTCCAACTTTAGTTGAACTGAGTGTGGCTACGCCCGGTCCTTGTGAAGGTTAAAACAGCACCAACTTGTAAAACTATCGGTGTGGTTTTGATGCGTAGGTAAGATTGGTTCTTGCTTAAGCCCGTAGCAGCCACGTAAAACTTGCAACAACAAAGTAGAGGACATCTAACTTGTTTTTGCAGGGCATGTTGTGATGTGATATGGTCAAGACATGATGCTGAATTTTATTGTATGAGATGATCATGTTTTGTAACCGAGTTATCGGCAACTGGCAGGAGCCATATGGTTGTCGCCTTATTGTACACAATGCAATCGCGCTGTAATGCTTTACTTTATCACTAAGCGGTAGAGATAGTCGTGGAAGCATAAGATTGGCGAGACGACAACGATGCTACGATGGAGATCAAGGTGTCGCGCCGGTGACGATGGTGATCATGACGGTGCTTCGGAGATAGAGATCACAGGCACAAGATGATGATGGCCATATCATATCACTTATATTGATTGCATGTGATGTTTATCTTTTATGCATCTTATCTTGTTTTGATTGACGGTATCATTATAAGATGATCTCTCACTAAATTATCAAGAAGTGTTCTCCCTGAGTATGCACCGTTGCGAAAGTTCTTCGTGCTGAGACACCACGTGATGATCGGGTGTGATAGGCTCTACGTTCAAATACAATGGGTGCAAAACAGTTGCACATGCGGAATACTCAGGTTATACTTGACGAGCCAAGCATATACAGATATGGCCTCGGAACACGGAGACCGAAAGGGCGAGCGTGAATCATATAGTAGATATGATCAACATAGTAATGTTCACCAATGAAACTACTCCATCTCATGTGATGATCGGACATGGTTTAGTTGATTTGGATCACGTGATCACTTAGAGGATTAGAGGGATGTCTATCTAAGTGGGAGTTCTTTAAGTAATTTGATTAATTGAACTTAAATTTATCATGAACTTAGTACCTGATAGTATCTTGCTAATGTATTTTTGATTGTAGATAGATGGCCCGTGTTGTTGTTCCGTTGAATTTTAATGCGTTCCTTGAGAAAGCAAAGTTGAAAGATGATGGTAGCAATTACACGGACTGGATCCGTAACTTGAGGATTATCCTCATTGCTGCACAGAAGAATTACGTCCTGGAAGCACCGCTGGGTGCCAGGCCTGCTGCAGGAGCAACACCAGATGTTATGAACGTCTGGCAAAGCAAAGCTGATGACTACTCGATAGTTCAGTGTGCCATGCTTTACGGCTTAGAATCGGGACTTCAACGACGTTTTGAACGTCATGGAGCATATGAGATGTTCCAGGAGTTGAAGTTAATATTTCAAGCAAATGCCCGGATTGAGAGATATGAAGTCTCCAATAAGTTCTATAGCTGCAAGATGGAGGAGAACAGTTCTGTCAGTGAGCATATACAAAAAATGTCTGGGTATAATAATCACTTGATTCAGATGGGAGTTAATCTTCCAGATGATTGCGTCATTGACAGAATTCTCCAATCACTGCCACCAAGCTACAAGAGCTTCGTGATGAACTATAATATGCAAGGGATGAATAAGACTATTCCCGAGCTCTTCGCAATGCTGAAAGCTTCGGAGGTAGAAATCAAAAAGGAGCATCAAGTGTTGATGGTCAACAAGACCACTAGTTTCAAGAAAAAGGGCAAAGGGAAGAAGAAGGGGAACTTCAACAGCAAGCAAGTTGCTGCTCAAGAGAAGAAACCCAAGTCTGGACCTAAGCCTGAAACTGAGTGCTTTTACTACAAGCAGACTGGTCACTGGAAGCGGAACTGCCCCAAGTATTTGGCGGATAAGAAGGATGGCAAGGTGAGCAAAGGTATATGTGATATACATGTTATTGATGTGTACCTTACTAATGCTCGCAGTAGCACCTGGGTATTTGATACTGGTTCTTTTGCTAATATTTGCAACTCGAAACAGGGACTACAGATTAAGCGAAGATTGGCTAAGGACGAGGTGACGATGCGCGTGGGAAACGGTTCCAAAGTCAATGTAATCGCAGTCGGCACGCTGCCTCTACATCTACCTTCGGGATTAATATTAGACCTAAATAATTGTTATTTGGTGCCAGTGTTAAGCATGAACATTATATCTGGATCTTGTTTGATGCGAGACGGTTATTCATTTAAATCAGAGAATAATGGTTGTTCTATTTATGTGAGTAATATCTTTTATGGTCATGCACCCTTGAAGAGTGGTCTATTCTTATTGAATCTCGATAGTAGAGACACACATATTCATAATGTTGAAACCAAAAGATGCAGAGTTGATAATGATGGTGCAACTTATTTGTGGCACTGCCGTTTAGGTCATATCGGTGTAAAGCGCATGAAGAAACTCCATACTGATGGACTTTTGGAACCACTTGATTATGAATCACTTGGTACTTGCGAACCGTGCCTCATGGGCAAGATGACTAAAACACCGTTCTACGGTACTATGGAGAGAGCAACAGATTTGTTGGAAATCATACATACAGATGTATGTGGTCCGATGAATATTGAGGCTCGTGGCGGATATCGTTATTTTCTCACCTTCACAGATGACTTAAGCAGATTTGGGTATAGCTACTTAATGAAACATAAGTCTGAAACATTTTGAAAAGTTCAAAGAATTTCAGAGTGAAGTTGAAAATCATCGTAACAAGAAAATAAAGTTTCTACGATCTGATCGTGGAGGAGAATATTTGAGTTATGAGTTTGGTGTACATTTGAAACAATGCGGAATAGTTTCGCAACTCACGCCACCCGGAACACCACAGCGTAATGGTGTGTCCGAACGTCGTAATCGTACCTTACTAGATATGGTGCGATCTATGATGTCTCTTACTGATTTACCGCTATCGTTTTGGGGTTATGCTTTAGAGACAGTCGCATTCACGTTAAATAGGGCACCATCAAAATCCGTTGAGATGACGCCTTATGAACTATGGTTTGGCAAGAAACCAAAGCTGTCGTTTCTGAAAGTTTGTGGCTGCGATGCTTATGTGAAAAAGCTTCAACCTGATAAGCTCGAACCCAAATCGGAGAAATGTGTCTTCATAGGATATACAAAGGAAACTATTGGATACACCTTCTATCACAGATCCGAAGGTTGCTAAATTCGGAAACTTTCTGGAGAAGGAGTTCTCTCGAAAGATGTGAGTGGGAGGAAAGTAGAACTTGATGAGGTAACTGTACCTGCTCCCTTATTGGAAAGTAGTACATCACAGAAAACTGTTTCTGCGACACCTACACCAATTAGTGAGGAAGCTAATGACAATGATCATGAAACTTCAGGACAAGATACTACTGAACCTCGTAGATCAACCAGAGTGAGATCCGTGCCAGAGTGGTACGGTAATCCTGTTCTGGAAATCATGCTGCTAGATCATGATGAACCTACGAACTATGAAGAAGCGATGGTGAGCCCAGATTCCGCAAAATGGCTTGAAGCCATGAAATCTGAGATGGGATCCATGTATGAGAACAAAGTATGGACTTTGGTTGACTTTCCCGATGATCGGCAAGCAATTGAGAATAAATGGATCTTCAAGAAGAAGACTGATGCTGACGGTAATATTACTGTCTACGAAGCTCGACTTGTCGCAAAAGCTTTTCGACAAGTTCAAGGGGTTGACTACGATGAGACCTTCTCACCCGTAGCGATGCTTAAGTCTGTCCGAATCATGTTAGCAATTGCCGCATTTTATGATTATGAAATTTGGCAGACGGATGTCAAAACTGCATTCCTGAATGGATTTCTGGAAGAAAAGTTGTATATGATGCAACCGGAAGGTTTTGTCGATCCGAAGGGAGCTAATAAAGTGTGCAAGCTCCGGCGATCCATTTATGGGCTGGTGCAAGCCTCTCGGAGTTGGAATAAATGCTTTGATAGTGTGATCAAAGCATTTGGTTTTATACAGACTTTTGGAGAAGCCTGTATTTACAAGAAAGTGAGTGGGAGCTCTGTAGCATTTCTGATATTATATGTGGATGACATATTACTGATTGGAAATGATATAGAATTTCTGGATAGCATAAAAGGATACTTGAATAGGAGTTTTTCGATGAAAAACCTCGGTGAAGCTGCTTACATATTAGGCATAAAGATCTATAGAGATAGATCAAGACGCTTAATTGGACTTTCACAAAGCACATACCTTGACAAGATTTTGAAGAAGTTCAAAATGGATCAAGCAAAGAAAGGGTTCTTGCCTATGTTACAAGGTGTAAAGTTGAGTCAGACTCAATGCCCGACCACTGCAGAAGATAGAGAGAAAATGAAAGATGTTCCCTATGCTTCAGCCATAGGCTCTATCATGTATGCAATGCTATGTACCAGAACTGATGTGTGCCTTGCTATAAGTTTAGCAGGGAGGTACCAAAGTAATCCAGGAGTGGATCACTGGACAGCGGTCAAGAACATCCTGAAATACCTGAAAAGGACTAAGGATATGTTTCTCGTATATGGAGGTGACAAAGAGCTCATCGTAAACGGTTACGTTGATGCAAGCTTTGACACTGATCCGGACGATTCTAAATCGCAAACCGGATACGTGTTTACATTAAACGGTGGAGCTGGCAGTTGGTGCAGTTCTAAACAAAGAGTCGTGGCGGGATCTACATGTGAAGCGGAGTACATAGCTGCTTCGGAAGCAGCAAACAAAGGAGTCTGGATGAAGGAGTTCATATCCGATCTAGGTGTCATACCTAGTGCATCGGGTCCAATGAAAATCTTTTGTGACAATACTGGTGCAATTGCCTTGGCAAAGGAATCCAGATTTCACAAGAGAACCAAACACATCAAGAGACGCTTCAATTCCATCCGGGATCTAGTCCAGGTGGGAGACATAGAGATTTGCAAGATACATACGGAGCTGAATGTAGCAGACCCGTTGACTAAGCCTCTTCCACGAGCAAAACATGATCAGCACCAAAGCTCCATGGGTGTTAGAATCATTTCTGTGTAAATCTAGATTATTGACTCTAGTGCAAGTGGGAGACTGAAGGAAATATGCCCTAGAGGCAATAATAAAGTTATTATTTATTTCCTTATATCATGATAAAGGTTTATTATTCATGCTAGAATTGTATTAACCGGAAATATAATACATGTGTGAATACATAGACAAACAGAGTGTCACTAGTATGCCTCTACTTGACTAGCTCATTAATCAAAGATGGTTATGTTTCCTAACCATGGACAAAGAGTTGCCATTTTATTAAACGGGATCACATCATTAGTTGAATGATCTGATTGACATGACCCATTCCATTAGCTTAGCACCCAATCGTTTAGTATGTTGCTATTGCTTTCTTCATGACTTATACATGTTCCTATGACTATGAGATTATGTAACTCCCGTGTGCCGGAGGAACACTTTGTGTGCTACCAAACGTCACAACGTAACTGGGTGATTATAAAGGTGCTCTACAGGTGTCTCCAAAGGTACATGTTGGGTTGACGTATTTCGAGATTAGGATTTGTCACTCCGATCGTCGAAGAGGTATCTCTGGGCCCTCTTGGTAATGCACATCACTTAAGCCTTGCAAGCAATGCAACTAATGAGTTGGTTGTGAGATGATGTATTACGGAACAATTAAAGAGACTTGTCGGTAACGAGATTGAACTAGGTATTGGATACCGACGATCGAATCTCGGGCAAGTAACATACCGATGACAAAGGGACCAGCGTATGTAGTTATGCGGTCTGACCGATAAAGATCTTCGTAGAATATGTAGGAGCCAATATGGGCATCCAGGTCCCGCTATTGGTTATTGACCGGAGACATGTCTCGGTCATGTCTACATTGTTCTCGAACCCATAGGGTCCGCACGCTTAAGGTTTTGATGACAATTATATTATGAGTTTATATGTTTTGATGTACCGAAGGTTGTTCGGAGTCCCGGATGTGATCACGGACATGACGAGGAGTCTCGAAATGGTCGAGACATAAAGATTGATATATTGGAAGCCTATGTTTGGATATCGGAAGTGTTCCGGGTGAGATCGGGATTTTACCAGAGTACCGGGAGGTTACCGGAACCCCCCGGGAGCTATATGGGCCTTAGTGGGCCTTAGTGCAAGAAGAGGAGAGGCCGCCAGGGCTGGGCCGCGCGCCCCTCCCCCCTAGTCCGAATAGGACAAGGAGAGAGGGGGCCGGCGCCCCCCTCCTTTCTCTCTCTCTCTCTTTTCCACCTTGCGAATCCTATTCCAACTAGGATTGGGGGAGAAGTCCTACTCCCGGAGGGAGTAGGACTGCTCCTGGCACGCCCTATGATGGCCGGCCGGCCTCCCCCCTTGAAGCTTTATATACGGAGGCAGGGGCACCCAGAGGAAAAGAAGCTGATCGACGTGATCATATTCTTAGCCGTGTGCGGCGCCCCCTGCCACCATAGTCCTCGATAATATTGTAGCGGAGCTTAGGCAAAGCCCTGCGACAGTAGTACATCAAGATCATCACCCCGCCGTCGTGCTGACAGAACTCTTCCCCGACACTTTGCTAGATCGGAGTCCGGGGATCGTCATCGAGCTGAACGTGTGCTAGAACTCGGAGGTGCCGTAGTTTCGGTGCTTGATCGGTCGGGCCGTTAAGACGTACGACTACATCAACCAAACACTTCCGTTGTCGATCTACAAGGGTACGTAGATCACACTCTCCCCTCTCGTTGTTGTGCATCACCATGATCTTGCATGTGCGTAGGAATTTTTTTGAAATTACTACGTTCCCCAACATACTTGTCAAACGACATCGCGCACCGGCTTCCCGAAAAGGGGCAGCTTATCCCCACCCCTAGGCCCCATGAGAGGGTGGTGTTCCTCCCCCATTTCCTCCGCGGACTGGGCTTCCCTCTCCACCCATTTGTCCGGGGGCTCATGTTCTACTACGGCGTGGATTTCCACGATCTGGCCCCGAACTTTGTCCTCAACATCTCGGCGTTTATCGTCGTGTGCGAGGCTTTCCTCCGCATCCGCCCCCATTTTGGCCTATGGCTCAAGACTTTCAGTGTCAAGCCGAAGGTGGTGCGCGGCAACCAGGCGGAGTGCGGAGGCGCCATGGTGGGCAAGATGGCCAACGTCCTATGGCTCGAGGGCTCCTTTGTGGAGACCCTGAAGGGGTGGCAATCGGGGTGGTTTTACATCACCGAGCCACGCGATGCCGAATGGGTCGCACCCCCCGAGTTTCGATCCGGACCCCCTACGCGGCTCACCTCCTGGAAGGAGACGGGCCTGTCGTGGGGTAAGAAACGAGAGCTGACCGGACTCCAAACATGCATCCAAACCCTGGTGGACAAGAAGCTCAAACTTGTCAACGTAGTCCAGGTTATGCTCATCCGCCTAATCCTCCCGTGTCAACAACGGGCTTTCAACCTGTGGGAGTTCGACCCGGCGCGGCACCAAACTCTGAGCAGGCTCTTCGACACGATGTACGAAGATGCCTGGAAGGAGCTTTTCAAGGGCGCCGAGGCCCCCGCATTCGCTATCGAGGATCGCGGATTCAGTACGCAGCGTCACGCTCATGCGGTAAGCTGTTTTTTCCTTTTACAGGGTATCAGTTTTTCATAGTTTGACTCCATGCGGGATCTAAGCTCCCTTACCTTTGACAGGATTGGCAGGTGACATCCGGACAGATCAATTGTCCGGCTCCTTTGCCCGAAGGCCCAGCGGACGCTCACTTGGCGAAGCTGCTAGTTCTGGCACCCTATGTGGTGCCGGAGAAGAAGGCCGCGAAAAAGGCCACGGGGACTCAAAAGAGTGCCCGGCGCCAGGAGGTGTCGGATCCATCATCCGACGGTTCCGAGGCGCATTCCTCCTCTGAAGACGAGGAGGAAGAAGAAGAGACATCTCCCCCTCCAGCGGGAGGAGAGAAGAAAAGGAAGGCCTCCCTCTCTGGGGAGGCCGGAGGGTCCAAGAAGGGGAAAACCCTTCTTCCGGACTACTCCACCGACGCCGACGATGGCGGAGAGGAGTGGCAGCCCAGGGCCAAGCCCCTGGCAAAATCGTAAGTATCCGGATACCAAAGTAATTCATAGTATTCGTTTATTGCACAGCTTTCCCTTACGTCGATTATGTTTATGCAGCGCACCCAAAGACCGGCTCGACGCATCGCCGAGCGGTTCACTGGACTCGTCGGATGTGAACTCGCTTCCGACGGCTTCCTCCCCCCGCCCTACGGACGACACCGAAGTGTTGTCCCAACAGGTTCCAAGCCGGGAGGAGGTAGTCCTGGAGGCGCCGCAAGGCGACCTCCCGGACTCCAGGAGTAAAGGGGATGAAACCCCCCAGGGCTCCAAGTCCGGCTCTAGGCCGGACACCGCTCCGGAACCTTCAAGGGTTCCAGAGTCCGGCGGGGGACCTCCTTCCAAGAGGAGCAAGCCCACCATGCCGGTGGCCCCGTCCAACCAGAGGCGCCGGACAATATGTTGGAAGCGCTCCAAGGCGCCTCCATCGACGAGGAGCACCGCACTATTATGAGCGCGGTGGTCTAGAAGGTTCAGTCCACCAAGAGCGGACTGACTGAAGCTTGTACTAGCCTTTTAACAGGCTTTGAGGTAAGTAAAGAATGTGTAAATAATATTACTGCATAGACAGTAGCCCCTAATGCTCTGTTTGGCGTTCGGGAAGAAAAGCCGAATAGAGGATCAAATAGAATTCGCAGGAGTCTAACAAAAATGAGTCAATATGCGTATGCAGGCTTCTCTGCTAGCGTCTGCCGCACTGACTGCGGAAGTGGACACGCTAAAGTAGAACCTCAAGCGGTCTGAGCAAGAACTCGGGCGTGCCAAGAAGCAGCTCGAGGACAATGAAGGTAAGAAATACCTTGTTTTTAAATATATATATAAAAAGGTGCAATTGCAAAGAATGACAGGATTATCATGGCTATTGTAGGGGCCACGTCTGAGGTGGCGACCCTTAAGCAAGCGCTGGTCGAGGCCGAGAAGAGGGCGGCCTCGGAGCGCACCGAGCGGGAGAAGTATGAGGCCGGGGTTGGCAAGGTACAGCAAGAGCTCCAGGCTCTCATGGAAAAACATGAGAGTTTGGAGCTTGACTCAAAGACGCGAGCGTCCGAGCTCGCGGTGGCTATTGAAAATGCCAAGTCTGCCAAGGCCGAATCCCAGAAGACCCTCCAGGAGTTGGATGAGGTGAAGAAGATAGCGGCGGGTAAGGCATTCTTTATGCAAAGCAAACACATAAACGTGAGTTACTTGTTACTTACCCGAATCCGGAGCTCTCCAGGAGCGTTCGCAGATCTTCCCCGGAGTGTGTCCGATGCCGCCGCATTCTATCAAGTCGAGAAGGGCAGCTCGACAGAGGAGGTGTTCTGGTCTTAGTATGCTGAGGCCGGACACCCCATGCCCCTGAGCGACCAGCTGAAGCAACTGGTCGAGCTCCACAAGGCGGCCGAACTGGCCATGAAGGGCCTCGTTGTTCGGTTGTGGCCAGGAGGGGCTTTGCCTGGGAGCTATTTCGGGCTGGTGCGGCGGCTGGTGGAGGCCTGTCCAAGGCTCGAAGTCATCAAGTGCTCCGTCTGCATTGAAGGTGCCCGTAGGGCCCTTGCCCATGCTAAGGTGCACTGGGGCAAGCTGGATGCTGAGAAGCTTGTGAAGGACGGGCCACCGCCGGGGAAAGAGCATCGCATGCCCGAGAATTACTATAAGGATGTTCTGAAGGGTGCCTGCCTTGTGGCGGATGAATGTTCTAGGGATGTAATTTTTGAGTGAAACTTGCCCGTTTTGTCATGTGCGCTGAAAACTTGTTCATATGCGCTAAGCAATGCTGTTGGAATTTAAAATATTACCTTCTGTGCGGTTGTTTATCAATTCTGAGAGATGGCGAGTCATCGGCTTCTGCCCCCGTGCCGCTAGTGCTGGGGTGTTCGGGGATAAACCTGAGCGCTCTTTTTCCCATGTTTGGGTCCTTCGAGGGAGGCACTCAGCCCAACGAACAAGGCAATCAGACTATAATGCGTGAACACTCTCACTTAGCCATAGAATTCTATAATTTTAAATTTCGGCGAAGCCCCTGGTATTCGGAAGACCGAGTTCGGGGCGCTATCCACGCCTTGGCTGGACAGAGCCGGCTCCTCGCCCTAAGCGGCATAAGTCTTTAGGGACTCGAAAAACCACTCGAACAGCGACCAGCTCTCGCTTCATCATGACAGTCAGTTTTAGCTTTCTCCACTGAGGTGCTCGACCCAGCTCAACTGGGGCACAATTGCAGTGGTTCTCCTAGTGCTACCTTAGCCGATATAATGGAACGTAAGGCACCAAAACATAGGAGCCTGGAAAACCCAACTATTGACCCAAGACATGATTCGGAGCCGATGCATATAATGCTATAAGTTCGAGGTGCCGCACTTGTTAAAGTGTTCGGACTTCTCACACCATATTGAGGGGTACTAAAGCCCCTGGCGTATTTTGGCCGTACCGACGTGTACCGGTGCAACATGTCGTTAAGGAACATATATAGAGAAAAAAGGTAATGCAAAAATAGACGAAAGTTATGCATTGTTTATTAAAAAGTGATGCGATCAAAGCAGAACGATACAAATAATGTGATAAGTGAAAGGTTGGACTAGTTAACATGTCCGTTCCAGGGGCAAGCTGCGGAATAGTATGCGGAACAGGTATACTGCTCGTGATAGAGACCACCTGGGAGTTCCGTAATGCGGCGCGACTTTTCTGCTTCCCTAGTTCTTGCATCGTTTGTGCGGCAATTGAACTGCCGAACAGGCCTTCCGAAGGATGAAGTCCTGAAAGTAAGAGAAAATTAAAAAATCGGCAGCCCCTGGTAAGCCGTGTTTCGGGCGTGCCGTGATGGTGCCCCTCCCCCTGTACCCATGGTATCTCTAGAGCGTAGTTATGTACGCGAAGTACTGGCGTCGCCTTTTTGCGAGGGTTGGGGTTGGGGCTGCATTGCTACGCCTGCTCGGATCGTGCCAGGCGGTCTTGTTGTAGGTTACTCCAGGCGCGCTTGAAGGTGTCCGGTCATTTAGTGGCCGGACTGGAGAACTTCCTGGAGAGGCTGCTTTGTACTTCCGCTGCAAGGGCCGCCATGTGCTCCTCCGTTCGGAGGGAGCATTCGGTGTTTCCATTGACCGTAATTACTCCTTAAGGGCCTGGCATCTTGAGCTTAAGGTATGCGTAGTGCGGTACCGCATTGAACTTGGCGAATGTGGTTCGCCCGAGCAGTGCGTGATAACCACTGCGGAACGGGACTATGTCGAAGATTAACTCCTCGCTTCAGAAATTATCCGGTGATCCGAAGACCACTTCAAGTGTGACTGAGCCTGTACAGTTGGCCTCTACAACTGGTATTACGCCTTTAAAGGTCGTTTTGGTGGGCTTAATCCTTGAGGGATCTATGCCCATTTTCCGCACTGTATCCTGGTAAAGCAGGTTCAGGCTGCTGCCGCCATCCATAAGGACTCTAGTGAGATGAAATCCGTCAATAATTGGGTCTAGAACCAATGCGGGGAATCCGCCATGACGGATGCTAGTGGGATGGTCCCTTCGGTCAAAGGTGATCGGGCAGGAGGACCATGGGTTGAACTTTGGGGCGACTGGCTCTACCGCGTATACGTCCCTTAACGCGCGCTTCCGCTGCCTTTTGGGGACGTGGGTTGCGTATATCATGTTCACCGTCCGCACTTGTGGGGGGAAACCCTTCTGTCCACTGTTGTTCGGCGGCCGGGGCTCCTCGCCGTCACCGCTATGCAGCCCCTTGTCTTCATTTTCGGCATTTAACTTGCCTGCCTGCTTGAACACCCAACAATCCCTGTTGGTGTGATTGGCCGGCTTTTCGGGGGTGCCATGTATCTGGCACAAGCGGTTGAGTATTCGTTCCAAACTGGATGGGCCCCTAGGTTTCCTTTTGAATGGCTTTTTCCGCTGACCGGATTTAGAGCCTCTGAATCCGGCATTAACTGCCGTATCCTCAACATTGTCGCCGTTAATGCGGCGCTTCTGCTTGTTGCGACGCAACCTGCCACTACTGTCACTGGTGTCCGAATCACCAGGGTTCTTGGTCATATTGTTGCTACGAGCAAGCCAGCTGTCTTCTCCCGCGCAAAAGCGGGTCATGAGTGTCGTGAGTGCTGCCATAGATTTCGGCTTTTCCAGTCCAAGGTGCCGGGGCAGCCACTCGTCACTGATATTGTGCTTGAATGCTGCTAGGGCCTCAGCGTCCGGAGAGTCGACTATTTGATTTTTCTTTGTTAGGAACCGTGTCCAGAATTGCCTGGCCGATTCCTCTGGCTACTGAATTACGTGACTTAGGTCATCGGCGTCTGGGGGTCGCACATAAGTGCCCTGGAAATGGTCGAGGAATGCGGCTTCCAGGTCCTCCCAACAACTGATTGATCCTGCTGGCAAGCTGTCAAGCCAATGCCGAGCTGGTCCTTTAAGCTTGAGGGGGAGGTATTTGATGGCGTGGAAATCATCGCCGCGGGCCATGTGGATATGAAGGAGATAATCCTCGATCCATACCGCAGGATCTGTTGTGCCATCATATGATTCGATATTTACGGGTTTGAAACCCTCGGGGATTTGATGATCCATTATTTCGTCTGTGAAGCATAGTGGGTGTGCGGCGCCTCTGTACTGGGCTATATCACGATGTAGCTCCAATGAGCTTTGTCTACTATGTTCGGCCCTGCCGAATTTGTGGCCGGCGTGACAGTTACCGTCTTGAGCCGTGGGGCGCCCACGCGATCCGTAGATCGATCTTGTTTGCCTTGCCTTGTCCTCCAACATATCTCGTAAGTCCGGTGCATATTCCCGTGCCTTGGTACGGGCTGCGGCTTGAGTGGAGGGCCGAGAGGCCTCTCTGTCGCAGCCACGAGGTGGCCGGTCGGCCGCATCAAGTGCTTCCTCCTCTAATCGGGGTAGCAACCTGCGCTTTGGGTAGCTCTTGGAGGGGCGTTCGAGTTTATGCTCTTCGGCCGCAAGGACTTCGATCCATCTATCGACTAGCAAGTCTTGATCAGCTCTAAGTTGTTGTTGTTTTTTCTTGAGGCTTCTTGTCGTGGCCATAAGCCTGCGTTGAAAACGCTCTTGCTCGACGGGATCCTCTGGCACGATGAATTCGTCGTCGTCGAGGCTTGCCTCGTCTTCGGAGGGAGGCATATAATTATCGTCCTCGACCTCTCTGTCTGCCGCTCTCTCATGAGGGCTGGTTTCTCCATCCTCCTATGCTAAATCTTGCTGGAGGGGGTTTTCTTTGGCACTTTCCGGAGTATTATTATCTCCCATGCTGGAATCACCGTATTTGTTTTGGCGGGATTTTGAGCGGCGCCGCTGACGTCGGCGCTTAGGCTGTTTCTTGGAGGGGTCGTCCTCCGTTGTTCCATCGCCATCTCACTCTTTTGGGGTGTCCACCATGTATATGTCATATGACGAGGTGGCTTTCGAGGGCCTAGTAGGCGCTGGTTCTTCATCATCTCCTTCATCAGCGTCCATACCGTCGATGTCTTCGGAGTCGAAGTCGAGCATGTCGGTTAAGTCGTCGACAGTGGCTACAAAGTGGGTGGTGGGTGGGCTTTGAATTTCTTCATCGTTCGTACCCCAACCTTGCTGACCGTAGTCCAGCCAGGGCTCTCCTGATAAAGAGAGAGACTTTAGTGTCTTCAGGATATCGCCAGAAGGCGAGTGCTGAAAGATGTCCACGGCAGTAAACTCCATCATCAGCGCCCAATTGGATTCGATCGGCAGGGGCGCGGAGGGTTCGGAGTCCGGAGAGGAGTCTGGCTCCTTGGAGTCACGAATCTCACAGAGTACGGGGCTGGTGTTCAGCTCAATCGCCGTTGGGATCGTAGCCCCCGAGGTGGCGTCCAACCGCCCATCCTCGATCGGCGCAGTTGGCTCCAAATTAAGGGTCGAAGCTGATGCGGGTGCGGCCTCCAGGGCACTGTTCGGCGGCAGAGCTAGATCATGCTCGTTGGGACAGTGCAGCGCGCTCGGCAGTGGCTCGAATCCATCGAAGATCAAGTCCCCGCGGATGTCAGCCGTGTAGTTTAAACTTCCAAATCTAACCTGACGGCTAGGGGCGTAGCTTTCGATCTGCTCCAGGCGGCGAAGTGAATTGGCCCACAGTGCGAAGCCGCCGAAGACGAAGATCTGTCCGGGGAGGAAGGTCTCACCCTGGACTGCATCGCTATTGATGATCATAGGAGCCATCGAGCCTGACAGCGACGACACAGAGGAACTCTCAATGAAAGCACCAATGTCGGTGTCAAAACCGGCGGATCTCGGGTAGGGGGTCCCGAACTGTGCGTCTAGGCCGGATGGTAACAGGAGGCAAGGGACACGAAGTTTTACCCAGGTTCGGGCCCTCTTGATGGAGGTAAAACCCTACATCCTGCTTGATTAATATTGATGATATGAGTAGTACAAGAGTAGATCTACCACGAGATCGAAGAGGCTAAACCCTAGAAGCTAGCCTATGGTATGATTGTCATTGTGTATGTTGTCCTACGGACTAAAACCCTCCGGTTTATATAGACACCGGAGAGGGTTAGGGTTACACAAAGTCGGTTGCAATGGTAGGAGATCTGCATATCCGTATCGCCAAGCTTGCCTTCCACGCCAAGGAAAGTCCCTTCCGGAAACGGGACGAAGTCTTCAATCTTGTATCTTCATAGTCCAGGAGTCCGGCTGAAGGTATAGTTCGGCCATCCGGACACCCCCTAATCCAGGACTCCCTCAGCCATCATCGGTGATAGTGAAGAATGAGGGCATTCCTTTTGCTAGATGGCGTTTAATCTTATGGACTTCAGAGTCATAACCTTGAATAGTCTTTATACCAGCTACGAGATCTAGTACGACAGCCAGGGTATTTAGAGAACCCTTAGTAACAACAAGAAGATTCATCTTGCGGAACTCCGGGGGAGGGGGAGCGAGTGCTCCAGGAGGAACAATATGGAGGTTCAGCTTTCTAAATTCTTCAACAAGGGAGGGCTGAACTTTGTGAACCTGGAGGTGGTTGCAGTAAGACTTGCGGCTCAAGGCATCAGCCATTACATTAGCCTTGCCGGGGGTATAGGATATACCCACGTCAAAGTCTGCAATAGTCTCCATCCATCTTTGCTGACGGAGGTTCAGATCTGGCTGAGTAAATAGATACTTTAGACTTTGGTGGTCGGTGAAGATTTCGCAATGATTACCGAGAAGGTAATGTTGCCACTGCTTTGGTGCATGAATGACAGCAGCAAGCTCGAGGTTGTGAACTAGGTAGTTTTCTTCGTGAGGGCACAGTTGACGAGAGGCATAAGTAATCACTCTGTGCTCTTGCATTAGGACACAGCCTAATCCTTGACGGGAAGCGTCGCAGTAAATGACGAAGTCCTTCTTAGTATCAGGTGGAGCAAGCACTGGGGCATAAGTTAACTTGTCTTTGAGCACCTGGAAACTTTCCTGACACTTGTCTGTCCAGTTGAACTTGACACCCTTATGCAACAGATTAGTCAGAGGTCTGGCAATCTTGGAGAAGTTCTCGACGAATCGACGGTAATAGCTAGCGAGACCGAGAAAACTTCGGACTTGCTTGACATTGTTCGGAGGAGTCCAATCGAGAATAGCCTGAACTCCTTCAGGGTTGACGGCAATACCATCCTTGGAGATGACATGCCCAAGATAGGTTACTTCGGGGAGCCAGAATTCACACTTGGAATACTTAGCATATAGCTAATGCTCTCGAAGCTTTTCCAGCACAAGACGAAGATGTTCAGCATGTTCTACCTTGTTCTTGGAAAATACAAGGATATCGTCCAAATATACCACGACAAACTTGTCGAGGTAATCCATGAATATATAGTTCATCAAACGGGAGAAGGTGGCGGGAGCATTCGTTAAGCCGAATGACATGACGGTGTACTCGTATGATCCATATCGAGTCACGAAGGCGGTTTTTGGGATGTCCTCTTCACGAACACGGATCTACTGGTAACCCAACCTCAAGTCAAGTTTGGAGAACACTGATGAACCAGCCAGTTGATCATAAAGATCATTGATCCGAGGAAGAGGATATTTATTCTGAGTGGTAGCTTGGTTTATAGGACGGTAGTCTTGGACTAATCGGTTTGTCCCATCCTTCTTCTTAACAAAGAGAGAAGGTGCTCCCCAAGGAGAGCAACTTGGGCGAATGAAACCTTTGACAAGAGATTTGTCGATTTCCTCCTTAAGCTCAATGAGTTCATGCGGCGGCATCTTGTAGGGTCGTTTAGCTATAGGGGTGGTGCCGGGTTTCAAGTCGATGATGAATTCGACAGCTCTAGCAGGGGTAATCCCTGGAAGTTCTTCTGGGAAGACATCTTGGAATTCACGAATGACGGGAATGTTTTCAATGCCCTCGAGTGGTGCAGCGTTCAACGCATTCAAGGCATAAAGCCGTGCCTCGGCGTTCTGAACTAGATGAGCTTGATAAGCTATTATTTCGTCAGAAGGGTGTAGTAGATGGACAACCTTAGTGGCGCAAACTATAGAAGCAGTATGCGCTTTCAACCAATCCATTCCCAGAATGAGGTTGATGTTAGACGACTTCAGGATAATGGGAGAGGCATAGAATTCCAGCCCTTCGATTTCCACGGGGACATCGATGCCAAGTAGTGAGGTTTGGCATTGTCCCACGGGGGTTTTTACCAATATCAAAGTGTTCATCTCCTCACATTTAACGTCATGCTTGTATGCAAAATCTTCTAACATGAATGAATGTGATGCTCTTGAATCGAATAAAACAGATGCAGGTACTGAGTTTATGAGGAGTGTACCCATCACGGTAGCAGGCTGGTCTAGAACTTCATTGAGATCAATGTGGTTGGCATGAACATGACCATAAGACTTGGCATTGTTGTTGCGAGGCTGGTTGCTTCCACGGCCAGCTGTGGGAAGGGCCAGTTGATTCTGGTTCTGATTCTGATAGCAGTTCCTGGCAAGGTGACCAGGTTGGCCACACTTGTAGCATAGACCATTATTGGGAGTGGGAACAGGAGCTTGGGGTGGTGGAGCTGGAAGCCTTGGCTGCCTGGTTGGTGGAGCAGGTAGATGAGGTGCAGCATAGGACTGCCTTGGGGCAGGTGCAGTTGGCTGGTACATGCTATTGGGAATCCATATCTTACGCTTCTGCGAAGACGGGCCCGAAGATGAGCCCGTATCACGGTTGCACCTGTGCGTGCTCTGGTATTCCTGCAGACCAGTCTCGACATTGATGACCTTGTTCACCAGGGTGGCGAAATCAGCAAAGTCATGCACTAGAAGTGCGAGCTTGATGTCAGCTTGGAGGCCATCACGGAACTTCTCATGTTTGCGTGCATCAGTTGCAATGTCCTCTTCAGCATAGCGGGACAAGTCCAGAAACTCCCGCTGATAAGCTTCCACAGTTTTGTTGCCTTGGGTGAGGTTGCGGAACTCACGCTTCTTCCGGTCCATGACTCCCTGAGGAATGAAGAGAGCATGGAAAGCAGCTTGGAAGTCTGGCCAGGTGATGATTGTTCCAACCGGTAGAGTACGCCTGTGGCTGTCCCACCATTGAGCTGCGGGTCCTTTCAGGAAGAAGGAAGCAAAGGTGACATAGCTGGCAGGGGCTACATCAGCAGACTCCGTCTCATAGGTGATGTCACGGAGCCAGTCATCAGCATCAAGAGGCTGAGTTGAGCTGCGGTACACGGTTGGGTTGAGGCGCATGAAATCCTGCAGAGTCACTTGGGTTGGCTGCTGGTTCATATTAGGGCGAGGAAACTGAGCCATAATATTCTCCATGAACTGACGATTCAGCTCAAACTGTTGCATCATCCCAGCCATGTACTCAGGTGGTGGTGGGGCGTTGCCACCACGACCACGACCACCTGGTCTAACCATCCTGCTAATATATAACAGGGGTAGTTCAGCATTGAGAAATTTGCAAAGACAAGAATCATTCATGATGAAACATGCACAACGAAAGCAGCACGATAGATACTACATAGTACTCGGCATATCTTACAAAAGAGATCATGCATAGAGTTCGGTACATAGACTAAAACATCATAGGCA
Organism: Triticum monococcum; assembly: GCA_034509565.1. Classification (NCBI taxonomy): domain Eukaryota; kingdom Viridiplantae; phylum Streptophyta; class Magnoliopsida; order Poales; family Poaceae; genus Triticum; species Triticum monococcum. Next base: position 140,391,206 of record CM067841.1, on the reverse strand, counting down.
GCACACAGGCTCGCGGCGAATGCATCTAACACTAACAAGCAAGTCTACATCAGTCCCACGCGGTACTGCGGATGTAGGTGTAGCCCGACAGCTAGTAGTGGCGCGAAGGGAAGACCTCCACGCGAGTAGCTGAAGGAAATATGCCCTAGAGGCAATAATAAAGTTATTATTTATTTCCTTATATCATGATAAATGTTTATTATTCATGCTAGAATTGTATTAACCGGAAACATAATACATGTGTGAATACATAGACAAACAGAGTGTCACTAGTATGCCTCTACTTGACTAGCTCGTTAATCAAAGATGGTTAAGTTTCCTAACCATGAACAATGTGTTGTTATTTGATTAACGAGGTCACATCATTAGTTGAATGATCTGATTGACATGACCCATTTCATTAGCTTAGCACCCGATCGTTTAGTATGTTGCTATTGCTTTCTTCATGACTTATACATGTTCCTATGACTATGAGATTATGCAACTCCCGTTTGCCGGAGGAACACTTTGGGTACTACCAAACGTCACAACGTAACTGGGTGATTATAAAGGAGTACTACAGGTGTCTCCAATGGTAGATGTTGGGTTGGCGTATTTTGAGATTAGAGTTTGTCACTCTGATTGTCGGAGAGGTATCTCTGGGTCCTCTCGGTAATACACATCACATAAGCCTTGCAAGCATTATAACTAAGATGTTAGTTGTGAGATGATGTATTACGGAACGAGTAAAGAGACTTGCCAGTAACGAGATTGAACTAGGTATTGGATACCGACGATCGAATCTCGGGCAAGTAACATACTGATGACAAAGGGAACAACGTATGTTGTTATGCGGTCTGACCGATAAAGATCTTCGTAGAATATGTAGGAGCCAATATGGGCATCCAGGTCCCGCTATTGGTTATTGACCGGAGACGTGTCTCGGTCATGTCTACATTGTTCTCGAACCGTAGGGTCCGCACGCTTAACGTTACGATGACAATTATTATGAGTTTATGCATGTTGATGTACCGAAGGTTGTTCGGAGTCCCGGATGTGATCACGGACATGACGAGGAGTCTCGAAATGGTCGAGACATAAAGATTGATATATTGGAAGCCTATGTTTGGACATCGGAAGTGTTCCGGGTGAAATCGGGATTTTACCGGAATACCGGGAGGGTTACCGGAACCCCCGGGGAGCTAAATGGGCCATAATGGGCCTTAGTGGAAAAGAGAAGGGGCTGCCCTAGATGGGCTGCGCGCCTCCCCCTTCCCCTAGTCCTATTAGGACTAGGAAAGGGTGGCTGGCCACCTCCTCCTCTTTTCCCCTCCGAGGAATCCTAGTTGGACTAGGATTGGAGGGGGAATGCTACTCCCAGTGGGAGTAGGACTCTCCTGCGCCTCCCTAGCCTGGCCGGCCAGCCCTCCCCCTCTCAACCTTTATATACGGGGGCAGGGGGCACCTCTAGACACACAAGTTGATCCTTGAGATCGTTCCTTAGCCGTGTGCGGTGCCCCCTGCCACCAAATCCCACCTCAATCATACCGTTGTAGTGCTTAGGCGAAGCCCTGCGTCGGTAGAACATCAAGATCGTCACCACGCCGTCGTGCTGACGGAACTCTTCCCCGAAGCTTTGCTGGATCGGAGCCCGGGGATCGTCATCGAGCTGAACGTGTGCTAAGAACTCGGAGGTGCCGGAGTGATGGTGCTTGGATCGGTCGGATCGGGAAGAAGACGTACGACTACTTCCTCTACGTTGTGTCAACGCCTCCGTTGCGATCTACAAGGGTACGTAGATCAGACTCTCCCCCTCGTTGCTATGCATCACCATGATCTTGCGTGTGCGTAGGAAATTTTTTGAAATTACTACGTTCCCCAACAGTGGCATCCGAGCCTAGGTTTTATGGTTTGATGTTATTTGCACGAGTAGAACACAAGTGAGTTGTGGGCGATACAAGTCATACTGCCTACCAGCATGTCATAGTTTGGTTCGGCGGTATTGTTGGACGAGACGACCCGGACCAACCTTACGCGTACGCTTATGCGAGACCGGTTCCCTCGACGTGCTTTGCACATAGATGGCTTGCGGGCGACTGTCTCTCCAACTTTAGTTGAACCGAGTATGGCTACGCCCGGTCCTTGAGAAGGTTAAAACGGAGTCTATTTGACAAACTATCGTTGTGGTTTTGATGCGTAGGTGAGATGAGTTCTTGCTTAAGCCCGTAGCAGCCACGTAAAACTTGCAACAACAAAGTAGAGGACGTCTAACTTGTTTTTGTAGGGCATGTTGTGATGTGATATGGTCAAGGCATGATGCTGATTTTATTGTATGAGATGATCATGTTTTGTAACCAAGTTATCGGCAACTGGCAGGAGCCATATGGTTGTCGCTTTATTGTATGCAATGCAATCGCGATGTAATGCTTTACTTTATTGCTAAGAGGTAGTGATAGTCGTGGAAGCATAAGATTGGCGAGACGACAACGATGCTACGATGGAGATCAAGGTGTCGCGCCGGTGACGATGGTGATCATGACGGTGCTTCGGAGATGGAGATCACAAGCACAAGATGATGATGGCCATATCATATCACTTATATTGATTGCATGTGATGTTTATCTTTTATGCATCTTATCTTGCTTTGATTGACGGTAGCATTATAAGATGATCTCTCACTAAATTATCAAGAAGTGTTCTCCCTGAGTATGCACCGCTGCGAAAGTTCTTCGTGCTGAGACACCACGTGATGATCGGGTGTGATAGGCTCTACGTTCAAATACAACGGGTGCAAAAAAGTTGCACACACGGAATACTCAGGTTATACTTGACGAGCCAAGCATATACAGATATGGCCTCGGAACACGGAGACTGAAAGGTCGAGCGTGAATCATATAGTAGATATGATCAACATAATGATGTTCACCGATGAAACTACTCCATCTCACGTGATGATCGGACATGGTTTAGTTGATTTGGATCACGTGATCACTTAGAGGATTAGAGGGATGTCTATCTAAGTGGGAGTTCTTAAGTAATATGATTAATTGGAACTTAAACTTATCATGAACTTAGTACCTGATAGTATCTTGCTTGTTTATGTTGATTGTAGATAGATGGCTCGTGCTGTTGTTCCGTTGAATTTTAATGCGTTCCTTGAGAAAGCAAATTTGAAAGATGATGGTAGCAATTACACGGACTGGGTCCGTAACTTGAGGATTATCCTCATTGCTGCATAGAAGAATTACGTCCTGGAAGCACCGCTGGGTGCCAGGCCTGCTGCTGGAGCAACACCAGATGTTATGAACGTCTGGCAGAGCAAAGCTGATGACTACTCGATAGTTCAGTGTGCCATGCTTTACGGCTTAGAATCGGGACTTCAACGACGTTTTGAACGTCATGGAGCATATGAGATGTTCCAGGAGTTGAAGTTAATATTTCAAGCAAATGCCCGGATTGAGAGATATGAAGTCTCCAATAAGTTCTATAGCTGCAAGATGGAGGAGAACAGTTCTGTCAGTGAGCATATACTCAAAATGTCCGGGTATAACAATCACTTGATTTAGATGGGAGTTAATCTTCCAGATGATTGCGTCATTGACAGAATTCTCCAATCACTGCCACCAAGCTACAAGAGCTTCGTGATGAACTATAATATGCAAGGGATGAACAAGACTATTCCCGAGCTCTTCACAATGCTGAAAGCTGCGGAGGTAGAAATCAAGAAGGAGCATGAAGTGTTGATGGTTAACAAAACCACTAGTTTCAAGAAAAAGGGCAAAGGGAAGAAGAAGGGGAACTTCAAGAAGAATGGTAAGCAAGTTGCTGCTCAGGAGAAGAAACCCAAGTCTGGACCTAAGCCTGAAACTGAGTGCTTCTACTGCAAGCAGACTGGTCACTGGAAGCGGAACTGCCCCAAGTATTTGGCGGATAAGAAGGATGGCAAGGTGAACAAAGGTATATGTGATATACATGTTATTGATGTGTACCTTACTAATGCACGCAGTAGCACCTGGGTATTTGATACTGGTTCTGTTGCTAATATTTGCAACTCGAAAGAGGGACTACGGATTAAGCGAAGATTAGCTAAGGACGAGGTGACGATGTGCGTGGGAAACGGTTCCAAAGTCGATGTGATCGCGGTCGGCACGCTACCTCTACATCTACCTTCGGGATTAATATTAGACCTAAATAATTGTTATTTGGTGCCAGCGTTGAGCATGAACATTATATCTGGATCTTGTTTAATGCGAGACGGTTATTCATTTAAATCGGAGAATAATGGTTGTTCTATTTATATGAGTAATATCTTTTATGGTCATGCACCCTTGAAGAGTGTTCTATTCTTGTTAAATCTCGATAGTAGTGATACACATATTCATAATGTAGAAGCCAAAAGATGCAGAGTTGATAATGATAGTGCAACTTATTTGTGGCACTGCCGTTTAGGTCATATCGGTATAAAGCGCATGAAGAAACTCCATACTGATGGACTTTTGGAACCACTTGATTATGAATCACTTGGTACTTGCGAACCGTGCCTCATGGGCAAGATGACTAAAACACCGTTCTCCGGTACTATGGAGAGAGCAACAGATTTATTGGAAATCATACATACCGATGTATGTGGTCCAATGAATATTGAGGCTCGTGGCGGATATCGTTATTTTCTCACCTTCACAGATGATTTAAGCAGATATGGGTATATCTACTTGATGAAACATAAGTCTGAAACATTTGAAAAGTTCAAGGAATTTCAGAGTGAAGTTGAAAATCATCGTAACAAGAAAATAAAGTTTCTACGATCTGATCATGGAGGAGAATATTTGAGTTACGAGTTTGGTATACATTTGAAAAATTGTGGAATAGTTTCGCAACTCACGCCACCCGGAACACCACAGCATAATGGTGTGTCGGAACGTCGTAATCGTACTTTACTAGATATGGTACGATCTATGATGTCTCTTACTGATTTACCGCTATCATTTTAGGGATACGCTTTAGAGACGGCCGCATTCACGTTAAATAGGGCACCATCAAAATCCGTTGAGACGACGCCTTATGAACTGTGGTTTGGCAAGAAACCAAAGTTGTCGTTTCTTAAAGTTTGGGGTTGCGATGCTTATGTGAAAAAGCTTCAACCTGATAAGCTCGAACCCAAATCGGAGAAATGTGTCTTCATAGGATATCCAAAGGAAACTATTGGATACACCTTCTATCACAGATCCGAAGGCAAGACTTTTGTTGCTAAATTCGGAAACTTTCTTGAGAAGGAGTTTCTCTCGAAAGAAGTGAGTGGGAGGAAAGTAGAACTTGACGAGGTAACTGTACCCGCTCCCTTATTAGAAAGTAGTACATCACAGAAAACTGTTTCTGCGACACCTACACCAATAAGTGAGGAAGTTGATGATAATGATCATGAAACTTCATAACAAGATACTACTGAACCTCGTAGATCAACCAGAGCAAGATCCGCGCCAGAGTGGTACGGTAATCCAGTTCTGGAAGTCAAGCTACTAGATCATGATGAACCTACGAACTATGAAGAAGCGATGGTGAGCCCAGATTCCGCAAAGTGGCTTGAGGCCATGAAATCTGAGATGGGATCCATGTATGAGAACAAAGAATGGACTTTGGTTGACTTGCCCGATGATCGGCAAGCAATTGAGAATAAATGGATCTTCAAGAAAAAGACTGACGCTGACGGTAATGTTACTGTTTATAAAGCTCGACTTGTCGCAAAAGGTTTTCGACAAGTTCAAGGGGTTGACTACGATGAGACCTTCTCACCCGTAGCGATGCTTAAGTCTGTCAGAATCATGTTAGCAATTGCCGCATTTCATGATTATGAAATTTGGCAGATGGATGTCAAAACTGCATTCCTGAATGGATTTCTGGAAGAAGAGTTGTATATGATGCAACCGGAAGGTTTTGTCGATCCAAAGGGAGCTAACAAAGTGTGCAAACCCCAGCGATCCATTTATGGACTGGTGCAAGCATCTCGGAGTTGGAATAAACGCTTTGATAGTGTGATCAAAGCATTTGGCTTTATACAGACTTTTGGAGAAGCCTGTATTTACAAGAAAGTGAGTGGGAGCTCTGTAGCATTTCTGATATTATATGTGGATGACATATTGCTGATTGGAAATGATATAGAATTTCTGGATAGCATAAAGGGATACTTGAATAAGAGTTTTTCAATGAAAGACCTCGGTGAAGCTGCTTACATATTGGGCATTAAGATCTATAGAGATAGATCAACACGCTTAATTGGACTTTCACAAAGCACATACCTTGACAAGATTTTGAAGAAGTTCAAAATGGATCAAGCAAAGAAAGGGTTCTTGCCTGTGTTACAAGGTGTGAAGTTGAGTCAGACTCAATGCCCGACCACTGCAGAAGATAGAGAGAAAATGAAAGATGTTCCCTATGCTTCAGCCATAGGCTCTATCATGTATGCAATGCTGTGTACCAGACCTGGTGTGTGCCTTGCTATCAGTTTAGCAGGGAGGTACCAAAGTAATCCAGGAGTGGATCACTGGACAGCGGTCAAGAACATCCTGAAATACCTGAAAAGGACTAAGGATATGTTTCTCGTATATGGAGGTGACAAAGAGCTCACCGTAAGAGGTTATGTTGATGCAAGCTTTGACACTGATCCGGACGATTCTAAATCGCAAACCGGATACGTGTTTACTTTAAACGGTGGAGCTGTCAGTTGGTGCAGTTCTAAACAAAGCGTCGTAGCGGGATCTACATGTGAAGCAGAGTACATAGCTGCTTCGGAAGCAGCGAACGAAGGAGTCTGGATGAAGGAGTTCATATCCGATCTAGGTGTCATACCTAGTGCATCGGGTCCAATGAAAATCTTTTGTGACAATACTGGTGCAATTGCTTTGGCAAAGGAATCCAGATTTTACAAAAGGACCAAACACATCAAGAGACGCTTCAACTCCATCCAGGATCTAGTCCAGGTGGGAGACATAGAGATTTGCAAGATACATACGGATCTGAATGTTGCAGACCCGTTGACTAAGCCTCTTCCACGAGCAAAACATGATCAGCACCAAGGCTCCATGGGTGTTAGAATCATTACTGTGTAATCTAGATTATTGACTCTAGTGCAAGTGGGAGACTGAAGGAAATATGCCCTAGAGGCAATAATAAAGTTATTATTTATTTCCTTATATCATGATAAATGTTTATTATTCATGCTAGAATTGTATTAACCGGAAACATAATACATGTGTGAATACATAGACAAACAGAGTGTCACTAGTATGCCTCTACTTGACTAGCTCGTTAATCAAAGATGGTTAAGTTTCCTAACCATGAACAATGTGTTGTTATTTGATTAACGAGGTCACATCATTAGTTGAATGATCTGATTGACATGACCCATTTCATTAGCTTAGCACCCGATCGTTTAGTATGTTGCTATTGCTTTCTTCATGACTTATACATGTTCCTATGACTATGAGATTATGCAACTCCCGTTTGCCGGAGGAACACTTTGGGTACTACCAAACGTCACAACGTAACTGGGTGATTATAAAGGAGTACTACAGGTGTCTCCAATGGTAGATGTTGGGTTGGCGTATTTCGAAATTAAGGTTTGTCACTCCGATTGTCGGAGAGGTATCTCTGGGCCCTCTCGGTAATACACATCACATAAGCCTTGCAAGCATTATAACTAAGATGTTAGTTGTGAGATGATGTATTACGGAACGAGTAAAGAGACTTGCCAGTAACGAGATTGAACTAGGTATTGGATACCGACGATCGAATCTCGGGCAAGTAACATACCGATGACAAAGGGAACAACGTATGTTGTTATGCGGTCTGACCGAAAAAGATCTTCATAGAATATGTAGGAGCCAATATGGGCATCCAGGTCCCGCTATTGGTTATTGACCGGAGACGTGTCTCGGTCATGTCTACATTGTTCTCGAACCGTAGGGTCCGCACGCTTAACGTTACGATGACAATTATTATGAGTTTATGCATGTTGATGTACCGAAGGTTGTTCGGAGTCCCGGATGTGATCACGGACATGATGAGGAGTCTCGAAATGGTCGAGACATAAAGATTGATATATTGGAAGCCTATGTTTGGACATCGGAAGTGTTCCGGGTGAAATCGGGATTTTACCGGAATACCGGGAGGGTTACCGGAACCCCCCGGGAGCTAAATGGGCCATAATGGGCCTTAGTGGAAAAGAGAAGGGGCTGCCCTATATGGGCTGCGCGCCTCCCCCTTCCCCTAGTCCTATTAGGACTAGGAAAGGGTGGCCGGCCACCTCCTCCTCTTTTCCCCTCCGAGGAATCCTAGTTGGACTAGGATTGGAGGGGGAATCCTACTCCCAGTGGGAGTAGGACTCTCCTGCGCCTCCCTAGCCTGGCCGGCCAGCCCTCCCCCTCTCAACCTTTATATACGGGGGCAGGGGGCACCTCTAGACACACAAGTTGATCCTTGAGATCGTTCTTTAGCCGTGTGCGGTGCCCCCTGCCACCAAATCCCACCTCGATCATACCGTTGTAGTGCTTAGGCGAAGCCCTGCGTTGGTAGAACATCAAGATCGTCACCACGCCGTTGTGCTGACGGAACTCTTCCCCGAAGCTTTGCTGGATCGGAGCCCGGGGATCGTCATCGAGCTGAACGTGTGCTAAGAACTCGGAGGTGCCGGAGTGACGGTGCTTGGATCGGTCGGATCGGGAAGAAGACGTACCACTACTTCCTCTATGTTGTGTCAACGCCTCTGTTGTGATCTACAAGGGTACGTAGATCAGACTCTCCCCCTCGTTGCTATGCATCACCATGATCTTGCGTGTGCGTAGGAAATTTTTTGAAATTACTACGTTCCCCAACAGTAGCCTGGGGTCCGCGGTACTCTAGTGCGGAACCCGATGCGCAGGTGGCAGGAGAGGACCAAGTGCAGGAGAGTAGCCTCCCACATCTGGCCAGCCGACGCCCTGGGGCATCACGGTCCTGGCAGGGTAGATCGCAGAACGTGACAGATCACCAGATCGGACAGAGGGGTGCAACAGCGTCAGAGCATGATACAGGTGCTGACGGGTGGTGTACAACTCGTGGCGAAGAGCTCGATTAGCTCTATCCAGCCCATCAGCATGCAAAACCAGGTTCTGATGGTAGAAGGGCTCTCGGGTGACAGTGGAGTAGGTCTCAGTGTAGTAACCCTCTGCACCAACATCGGATGGGATAGCAATGTTCCTAAAGGGGGAGGTGTCCAGCTCCTGATACTCTCCACGAAGACGTGTCAGAGCAGCATAAGAAGCATCGTGGACCGCCATATCGATAGTCACTCCAACACCATGAGCAGTGTGCAGCACGGTAGTGGAGTCATACTTTCGAGAGTAGAGCTGGACGATGGCACGGTACTGCTCCTGGTTGAAGTCCTGATACTCCTCATAGACGGTGTACTCAGGGTGCCAGCGATAACCCAGATAGGTCATCATCTCAACCAACACAGTAGGTGATCCTGAGGCACCAAAGGCCGTCGTGTGGCGCACGACCTGCCTCGTGGGTTCCATCTGAAAACAAAGATGTTTTCACAGGAGTCAAATGACAATGTGGATAATGTTCAAATACTACTCTAAAGAATAACTAGGGCTTATCCAACTTTGGGGTGAACGTGGTCACGGGATCCTAGTGTTATAGTTAGTAAAATCGTTTAACCCGAGTAGGAGAGAGTTCAGAGTCCCAGAGTAAGGATCGAGGAGTAAAAGATCCTAATACCACCCAGATGACGACGTGGGCCCGTAAGGCACACAGCCATGTTAGTAAAAGTTTTTGTAATGTCTAGACTCAACTTTGGCCAAGGAGTGTGGAAGGGGGATTCCTACAGGCAGTCGGCTCTGATACCAACTTGTGACGCCCCCGATTTGACCGTACACTAATCATACACGCAAACGTGTACGGTCAAGATCAGGGACTCACGAGAAGATATCACAACACAACTCTACAAATAAAATAAGTCATACAAGCATCATATTACAAGCCAGGGGCCTCGAGGGCTCGAATACAAGAGCTCGATCATAGACGAGTCAGCGGAAGCAACAATATCTGAGTACAGACATAAGGTAAACAAGTTTGCCTTAAGAAGGCTAGCACAAACTGGGATACAGATCGAAAGAGGCGCATGCCTCCTGCCTGGGATCCTCCTAAACTACTCCTGATCATCGTCAGCGGCCTGCACGTAGTAGTAGACACCTCCCGAGTAGTAGTAGTCGTCATCGACAGTGGCGTCTGGCTCCTGGACTCCAACTGGTCACAGCAACCGGGTATAAGAAAGGGGAAAAGGGGGAGAAAAGCAACCGTGAGTACTCATCCAAAGTACTCGCAAGCAAGGAGCTACACTACATATGCATGGGTATATGTGTAAAGGGCCATATCGGTGGACTGAACTGCAGAATGTTAGAATAAGAGGGGGAAAGCTAGTCCTATCGAAGACTACGCTTCTGGCAGCCTCCGTCTTGCAGCATGTAGAAGAGAGTAGATGGTAAGTTCACCAAGTAGCATCGTATAGCATAATCCTAACCAATGATCCTCCCCTCGTCGCCTGTGAGAGAGCGACCATCGATTGTATCTGGCACTTGGAAGGGTGTGTTTTATTAAGTATCCAGTTCTAGTTGTCATAAGGTCAAGGTACAACTCCAAGTCGTCCTGTTACCGAAGTTCATGGCTACTCGAATAGATTAACTTTCCTGCAGGGGTGCACCACATAACCCAACACGCTCGATCCCATTTGGCCAGACACACTTTTCTGGGTCATGCCCGGCCTCGGAAGATCAACACGTTGCAGCCCTACCTAGGCACAACAGAGAGGTCAGCACACTGGTCTAAATCCTATGGCACAAGGGTCTGGGCCCATCGCCCATTGCACACCTGCACGTTGCGTACGCGGCCGGTGAGCAGACCTAGCAACCTCCATTACAAAAGAAGTTGCATTACGCGGTCCAACCCGGTGCGCGCCGCTCAGTCGCTGACGTCACGAAGGCTTCGGCTGATACCACGACGTCGAGTGCCCATAACTGTCCCCGCGTAGATGGTTAGTGCGTATAGGCCAGTAGCCAGACTCAGATCAAATACCCAGATCTCGTTAAGCGTGTTATTTTGAAGTAACCGCGAACGCCAACCAAGGCCAGGCCCACCTCTCTCCTAGGTGGTCTCAACCTGCCCTGTCGCTCCACCATAAAGTAACAGTCGGGGGCCTTCGGGAACTCAGGCCCACCTCTACCGGGATGGAGCCACCTGCCCCTTCAGCCCCCAACATCGGAATCACTCGCGGGTACTCCTACGAGCCGAGCCGACTTTAATCACCACAAGTATCATATATTATGTATAAGTATATACCCGTGACCACCTCCCAAGTGATCACGGCCCGATAGTATAGCATGGCATACAGACAAGAATGTAGGGCCATTGATGATAAACTAGCATCCTATACTAAGCATTAGGGTTGCAGGTAAGGTATCAACAGTTGTAGCAACAATGACAGGCTATGCATCAGAATAGGATTAACGGAAAGCAGTAACAGGCTACACTACTCTAATGCAAGCAGTATAGAGGAGAGTAGGCGATATCTGGTGATCAAGGGGGGGGTTGCCTGGTTGCTCTAGCAAGAGAGAGGGGTCGTCAACACCGTAGTCGTACTGGGTAGCAGCGGCGTCGGTCTCGATGTCTAGCGAGAGAAGAGGGGGAAGAAACAATAAATATAATGCAAACAAATGCATGACGATGCATGACATGACAAAGCGTGATGCTAGATGTGCCCTAACGCGGTACGAGGTGGTACCGGTGAAGGGGGGGAAACATCCGGGAAAGTATTCCCGGTGTTTCGCGTTTTCGGACAAATGAACCGGAGGGGGAAAGTTGTGTGTTTTCTATGCTAGGGATGTGTGGCGGACGAACGGGCTGCGTATCCGGATTCATCTCGTTGTTCTGAACAACTTTCATGTTGAAAATAATTTAATCCGAGTTACGGATTAAAAGATATGATTTTCTAAAGAGTTTATTAATTTCTGGAATTATTTTTAATTCGAAAATAATTGCTAAATTGCTAGGCGCACCCAGCACAGTGTACACAAAAGTGTACTCAGTGACTGACAGGTGGGCCAGAGGGACCCAGTTGACCAGTCAATGTTTGACTGGTCAACAGGGGTGGGACCCCCCTTTCATTGACTGTTTTAGTTAATTAGGGATTGGGTTAATTAGTTGTTTTAGTTTAATTAATCAAAATTAATTAAGTTAATTAATTCTTTAATTAATTAATTATTTTTATTTTTATTTTTATTATCTTTTTTCAAATACGTTCTGGGGTGTGGCCCCTTTGTCAGTGGGCCAAAGGGCCATAGCGGGCACGCGGGTGGTGGTTAACGGGGCCGCGCCTGAACGAGGGGGGTGTACCGGGCCACGGCGGGGGTACGGGCGCCAGAGCACGCCGGCGGCCACGGCGGGGCTCGCCGGTCGGCCGTCTCCGGCGAAGGAAGTCGGCGCGGAGGGGCGCGGCTGCGGTTGATCTAGAGGACGGCACGCAGGCTGCTCCCGGGGTCGCAGCAGGGCTGCACGGCGATGTCGTCGAGTGGAAGAGGGCGGCGACGCGGCAGTGGCGGAGCAGAGCCATGTCGGGGCTATGGCGAGCAGGGGACATGCGCGCGCGGCGGAGCAGCAGCTAGGCGCAGCGCGGGCGCGGTCGGGGCAAGTGCGAGCGCGAGGTGCGGGCAGAGGCCATGGCCGGTGCGCAGGGGTGGCCGTGGACGGCGCGGCGGAGTGCGAGCGGGCACGCGGGCAGGCGGCGAGCGCAGCGCGCGAGCGGGGAGTAAGAGGCTGCGGCAGCAGGCAGGGTCGCGGCTCCGGGCGAGGGTGAGCGGCGGACGACGCGCATCGGCGTGGCAAGGCGGTGGCCGGAGCGGGGCGTGAGGCGCGGGAGAAAGAGGCCGGGGGCCTCACCGAGTGCCTGTAGGGAACGGGGCAGTGGTGGTCGCGGGGAGGACGAGGACGACGTCGACGGAGCGGGAGGCAGACCGGTGAGGGCGCGCCGGCGAGGTCCAGGCGGGGAGGAGGGCGACGGCGTCAGGGCGCCAGCATCGGGCGTCGAGGGCGCGGTCACCCCGATCCCGATCTAGATCGGGGGAGCGAGGGAGGGGAGCGAGTGGGGCGACGGGTGAATTAGGGTTCGGGGGTAGTGGGGATAATGGGTGGCCGGTTGGGCCGGTTCGACCGGGCCGGCGGAAGTGGCCAGCTGGGCCGGTTGGTCCAGTTGGGCCAGGGGCACTTTTCCTTTTTTTGTTTTTGTTTTGTTTTTTGTTTTTGTAGTTTCTTTTCTTTTTATTTATTTTCTCTTCTGTTTTAAATCATTTTAAATTATCTAGACATTTTATAAAAATGTGTTTGCCTTATTATAATTACCCTTGTAATATTCGGCACCCACCGATCATTTTTGTTTCAACTTTTGAAAACTTTTATTGTTGCCATTAATTTGAGTTTGAATTTGACTTGGTTTGACTCGGTTTCGAACTAACGGTAGATTAGCAACAGTAATCGTGGTGACGTGGCACCATTAGCGTGGAATTACTGTAGCTTGATTACCCGGGCGTTACATGGGTGATGTGGATTGATGGGCGGGCCGACGCGCGAGCGACGGGTATGATTGGCCATCGCATGGCGCGAGGCCGCCGGGTCGGGGCGATGCAGGTGTCCCGGTCGGAGCAAGGCGGTGACGGCCGGCGCAGGGTGACGGGCGAACCGACGCGCGGACGGCGGCTGGCCCTGACGGGCCGCATCGGCGCGCGCGGCCGCCCGGTCGGAGGAGAGGCCGGCTGATCGCGCCGGGGTCGGAGTACAGCCGCTCGGGGTCGACGGCGGCGGTGGGCGACGCAAACCGATTAAGAATAGATCGGAAAACCAAAAAAACCGCGCAATCAAGATGATCGGCGGGTAGGGGTGGAAATTGGTAGCGGATAATCCGAAATATCCGATATTCGTATTCGAGAAAATGCCTATTCGTATCCGAAACATCCGCATCCGAACCAAAATGGAAATGGAAATTATCCGTATCCGAATTTATTAAACAAATAAAAAATAAAATATGGTACGAGATTTTGAGACAAATATGGATATGGAAGTGGATATATCCGTATTCGAATAAGATTATGGGAGGTAATTTTCAAAATTCTAGACCCAATATTCCAATTATCCAACATAAAAGCCAAATAAGTGGTCAAATTTTACTCTTTATATGATTAAACTTATAAATTATTATGCATTACAATAGTATTTATTCATAAACCTATTTATCATTGACTTATTGTATGTCACAAGTTGATTATTTCAGGTCGCATAACTATCGACTAATTTACTTAAGCAATATGTTGATATTATTCGTATCCGTTTCGAATCAAGAAAATATCCGATACGTATCTGTATTCGAATAATATCCGAGCCGCATCCGTATCCGATAACATCCGTATTCGGATTCGTATTCGTTTTGAAAATATGAAAATGGAAGTGGCAAGAGCACTATCCGATCCGCATCCGATCCCTTTCCACCCCTATCGGCGGGAGAGAGAAAACCCCGGAGCAAGGCTCGGGAAAAGACTCTCTAGGGCAGCCGGTCAACACGACCGGCGGACGAACCATAGGTATGGGCGGCGCGGCCCCCGGCGGCGGTCATGGAGGCCGACCGCCCCGGGGGCGGCGTGCGGGTGCGGAAGCTGCGGCAGCTAGGGTTTAGGATCGACTTGCTCTAGTACCATGTTAAAGGGAAAGAGAGGTTTGGTGAAATAATTCGTTGTATTGCTTGAGCCTCGTGGGCATATATATAGGAGTACATGATCTACTTGGAGTATAAGACAAGTCAGAATATTTCCTAGTCTAACCTACATTTCCTAATACAATTACGTTACTCAACAGTTACCGTGGCAGATCATTGAGCTCACCATCGACCTGGAGGCTCCGACCGGCCGTTCATCTGGGTGACCAAGGAGGGGAGAGACCTTGACATTGGGTTCGACACGTGGGTAGGAGTCTCTCTCCAGCGGCTTGCCGATTTTGACCTGGCCACAATTTTCTCGCCAGTTTAGATGCATGCTGGATAGTGGCCTTGGAGTGGAGTAATAGCTATAGATGTCGTTGGATAACGGTCTATAGATTTACGGATGTGTCGCTCTTATGCTAATTATGTCATGAATATTCATACTCATATATAATGCAATTTAACCACTACTGTAATTTGCTCACCACACCGTTGCTTATCTTTTGAGAGAGATCACTAGTGAAGGTATGATCCCAATTCATTTTCTTCCATAAAGTTTTCGGTCTAAATTCACACTTTTTACTTTTTCATTAATTTACATCCAATCTTTCCATTGTTGTGTTTAATTCCTTTTGTAACTAGTAGGCTAGTGAGATTGACAACCTAGCTACTTCCGTTGGGGGCATAAAGAGGTTTTGTATTTGTGTGTGCAAGTATTGATCATTCGTTAACTGTAATCGCTTAGTTTTTGTTGGTTTGATAAACCTTGAGGTAACTTAAGAGAAATTGTTGCTTGCTACAAACCCTTGCACTACGAGGCCCAACCACTTCCTAATAGATAGGAAGCAATTGCCCACCCGTAATGAACCAGATAGTAGACAAAGATATGATTCCATCCTCCTTTGATGTGTGGCACACAAGCATTTTAAAACTCAAATTTGAACATTATTTTAGACTAAATAAGTCAACAAGATGAAACAATGACAAATGGTAATATATTTTCACGATTGAGATGCATAACGTAGGAAGCCATGAAAGAGTGACACCACTTTTGTGGCCCCGTGTAAGCCTCAGCTTCATCTAATGATTGTGGGTGATGTAGTTGCAGTGGCTGCCGACAGCAAGGAAGCATATATGAGGCGGCAAAATATGACCTCGAGGGAAGATCTTTGGTGCGGTTGACGCTTCCCTATATGGAGCAGTTCAAGAGGAGCTAGACGATGACGCAGCTGAAGCGGGACGAACCGTGCAAAGTTAACATTGATCTCTAATCTGAAGTAAAACTCCAAAGGTTTGACATGAAGATACACTAAAGAGCAATACAATGATTGTACAACCTCCTTCATGGCACAGTGTCAACCTCATCATCATCTGCTGACTCGTTAAGAGTGTTGCAGTTGCGGTGGCTGTCGATGGCGGGGAAAAAGATCTGAAGCGGGTGGAGACAACATGCAGGTAACTGCTTTGTTATGGCGGACACTTTCGTCATTGAAGAAGTTGTGGCGAGGTGGACGATAGCGAGCCTAAAGCAGGGCAAAGAGTACAACATCAATTTTTGCCCTATCTCTAATCTGAAGTAAGACTCTAAGAGATCAACAAGAAGATGTGGTAACAAGCGATCCAATGAGTGGGCAACCTCTTTCGTAGCGTCAGGTAGGCCTCAGCTTCATATGATGAGTCACTGAGGGTGCTGCGGTTGGGGTGGTTGACGGTGCGGAGGAAGTAGATTCGAGGCAACTGAAGATGGCGCTGAGGGAATGGCTTGGGGCGGTGGACTTCCATGAAATCCTATCACATTGCGATCTCATGACCTTGGTCTCTGCGGCACAGTATGAACGTATAATAATAAACAATACGACATATGTAATGTTAAGGTTCGCCTTGACCGTGATGTGGAATGCCTGGAATGGTCGAAAATCTTCCTGGACTGTCGGCTGAGACACCTTGTTTCGTCTCGCTATGATCATACTCCTTTATTAATTAATTTTATTCAGAAATTTTCTGTCATAAGTTCTGGTTGCCAGTTTCACAGATATGAAATTTACTAGGAAAATGAAAAGCTCTAGCAAATGAAGTAGAAGTTGCATGGACCATGCATAAGCATCCAACGAATTTGGGAGGAGTGGCAGCTAATTTGGAGTAGGTGATGGTTGCGCTGCACTCCTGGAGCAATAGGACAATGGACTCGTTTCCCCGGAAAATTGAGAAGACGCGTAAAGAGTTGGAAGTTGTCATCAACAGTACTCCCTTCGGACCTTTTTAATTCGCATATAAAATTTGACTGAAATCAAGCCTCGTAAAGTTTGACCAATTTTATAGAAAAAAGTACCAACATTCACAATCTGAAATCAATATCAATAGATGTGTCATGACTTATAAATTTAGCATGGTAGATGTTGATATTTTTTTCATATAAATACGGTCAAACTTTGTGAAGTTTGAATTCAGAGAATTCTAATATGCAAAGTAAAAAAGACCGGAGGGAGTAGTAACCCAAACAAACAACATAATAATCCCTCAAGAAAAAACATAATAAAAGACCGGATATTCAAAATGGTGCCCAGGCTCATCTACACTATGTGAACAGTAAAATAAAAAAAATAACATTTTTGCAAGCAAGATGCTTGAGTGCACTAGGTGCGTCTTTTTGCCAAACGACATTCGAGGAGCTCACACCAAAAAAGGTAAATTCACCAATGAACAATATGTTTTTTCAAACTTTCTCATGGGCCTGAAATTTGTCTTTTTTGCCACGAGCTCTTAGAGTATCCAAACTCCACCAAATTTGGCACAGACATCACAAATTCGGCCATCTTGCACCACACAAAAAATTGTTTTTATTTTTAAAACGATTTTACCGTTTATGGATGGGAGCATCTAGAGTGCAGAAACGGCTCGTTCGTACGTAAAAGGAATTTGACAATCTGTTGCAGAAGGAAGAGCTTCTGGAAGCAAAGGCCGAGATTAGAGTATCTTTGAGATGGCGAGAGAAATATGGACCTTTTCTTTCACTCTAAAGCAACCTGAAGCAAAAAAGGAAAAATAAAATTAATCGACTGGAGAAGGAGGATGGTAGCGTTACAAAAAATATTCAGGAGATGGAGTGGTTTGCTGCATCATTTTTCAGGAGTGGTACATAGCCGGCCAGGGGCAGCTTGAGATTATCCTGTATAATATGGAGCCGTTAATTACACAACTGTTAAATTATATTTTATGAAGTGAACTCTACGATGAAGAGATCAGCAACACATTATTTTAAATAGGGTCTCTGAAGGCTTCTAGAGCAGACGTTTTTTTTGCTAAGTTTTATCAAAGACATTGGAGGTACTTCGAAAAATTATGTGACCAAGGCACTGGAAGAACTTTTTTACAGATGACGTCATGCCGGGAGGCATCAACAATATTGTTATTGTGTTATTCCCGAAGAAGGAAAATCCAAGATCCCTAAGGACTATAGACCTATCAGCTAGCAGCCTTCCGCCAACCTCGTCTTCAGGGTTGTAATCCGAGCTCTCTAAAAGACTATAGACCAATCAGCAATACTATTATTGTGTTATTCCTGAAGAAGGAAAATCGACCTAGCCTCGTGAGAATGTAAGAACAATGTTTTCTTTTTTATTTAATATAATTCTTTTTTTAGAAGACAAGTACATGCCATAAAAATGATTCAAATTCAAATCTGTTTTAAATATTTGTGTGCTAGTATGATATTTGTCATGCTCCCATAATAGAATTCGTCCAGCAGACGGACGTACATAACTAATGCTTGTGATTAGTATGTCAAATAAACACAGTTAGCAGATCAAAGAGCAACAACAACAACGACAACAACCTTCACCAAAATAGCAGTGGCCTTCTGTCATCCGGATGAAGAGAAGACAAACGTATGTGGTAGTTTTTTTTTATTGGACAAACGGATGTCCGGACTTTCGCAAACTTTTTCAATTTGCTAGAATTCGGGCACACGTACTGATCTGCGGATATTTGAAGGATTGTGTTAGATGACAAAAAAAAATCAGATATCTCGATCGAAACATTTGCGGCCGATTTATGGGACATCGTTGGAAATACGATGGATGGCGGATGAAGTTTTGAGGTAGTACCACGGTGGGGTACACACACGTGGATATGCTCTACTCTTCTAGAGATCATGATGTTGTTCTCGCAGGATAATGAAACATTTTTAGGTGGAGGCGGTGGGCATTTATTTGGGCAGATGTGGGTTGAGCAGTCGGTGTTGCTGCTAATGCTAAATATTAAAAATTCAAACCTACTTAACACTGCCATCTCAAAAAAAAAACTTAATTCTACCAAATGTACCATGCGGACAGAGCTGCAGTATTTGAACTGATCCCTGTACATACCACATTCATTGGCGCACATCCATCAGAATTTCATTTCTTATATTCAGTATTCAGTTACTCCCTCTTTCCATCTATATAGGACCTAATGCGTTTTTCAAGATGGACTTTAACTATTGACAAGATTAATAATACATGACATGCATAATGTGAAAATTATATCATTGAAATCTCCTTTCACATACGAATTTGACGACGTGCTTTGTGTAAGTTGCATGTCATATATTGTTGTTCTTACATTTGGACAAAGTTAACCTCAAAAAACGCATTAGGCCCTATATAGATGGAAGGAGGGAGTAGCACTATAGTGTTTCTTTTGCATATGTATTCACGGTACTAAATGTACACACATGACTGTCTACTATAACAAGTTGTGTTCGACTCTGATGAGGAAAGAGCGATGATGACGGCGTGTCTTTAACTCGCTTTGGTGTTTGTAATCGTCGCTAGATGGTCTTCGAATCTGGATGTAATTTTTGTTATTTTTTGTGTTCGCTGCTTCCATGATAAAGAAGATGAATAGATTGAATTTTTTTGGTAAAAAAAATGTACACATCTCATCCATAAATCCATGCTTAAGCTTTTCACCCACTATTAAAAGCCAGAATTACTATTTTATTGATTCATTTTGGAGTGTCGGTGCCAGCAAAAATCACTAGTTTGGCTTGGTACCGGTAAATGAGAACATTGATCATGCTCACAGCCTCTCACTCACACCGTATAGAGATCATAGAGAAGTGGAAATGAACCACTACAGGAAAGACTCGAGCCGAGGGAAGTCTATTTTAGTTTTTCCCTAATTTTTTTAATAATAAAGCATGAATTGACTCTGTAGGTTCGCCGTTACAATACACTTCTTTTCTGTGAATTTGCGCTCTCAGTTTTTTTCTTCAACACGTTTATATTTATTTTCTATATCTAAGGTGGTACTAATCTATCTATATATTCCCTGCTGCGTTGTTGTTTTCGTCCGTCTCGTCTCCCCGCTCGTGTTTGTTTCCTAAACGAGACACCAATCTCCATAACCCTGGCTGCCGCCTCTAACCCTCCAATAAATACTGGCTCACAAAAGAGAAGGCAAAAGGTGAGTCCGGCGGTAGAGGCGGACTAGCAGATGGAGCCATCGGACGAGAGGAGGCATACAATGAGGCAAATTCCACAGGGTGCTTCGTTCCTCCTGCCGACCGTGAGCGAAAAAGATGGAAGAGGAAGGCTAGACGGCAAACCTTCAGAACCAGTTGAGAAGCGAGTCCCAGAGCCCCGTGGCGCTTTCTGGCAACGCTCGAGACCGTTTGTCGCCTACGCGCCCGCCTAATCTATCGAGGGAATTAGCAGTTCCCGATTTGAGAAGAGGAAGAAGGGAACATGAGGACGAGACGACCGAGACGTTCGTTGTCTAGCAGCAGACGGTGGGTTTGACGAGGATAGCTGGTATGTCGCATGCGTCCGGTAACTGTGTCCGGCGAGCCTGACATGCGATGCGCGCTCATGTGCACCACTCGAGCGACAAAGCATGCTGGCCGGCTGCATGCGTCTCCGTCGTCATGTGCGTGGCGTGTGTCCAGCGTGCTGGGCTTGGTGTGCGTAATTATCTGATGGTCTGCTCTCTACACAAGCCACAGTCCTTTCGCATCAAGAACAACATTCATCACGAAGGAAGCATCCCTGGTTTTTTTTTGTTCGCTTCAGTGCTCTGGTACGCATCTCTAATTGTGTGGTTGCATAGTAGGAGACGAGGGGTGGGCTGTGACTTGAACATATGATCTGGTCATCTTGGTGTCATTTGTGAACTAAATTGGCTACATTTCTTTGAGTTAAAAGACGCACAGAGTAGATCTAGATAATAAACATAGAAAGTAACATGAGGGAGAATTCAGAGTCATAGCTTCAGTTCAGGGTATCGAGCATATATTTTACAAATTCTTTTTTTTCATGGAATATATTTATAGATTCAATTCAAACCCAGGAACCATCAAACATATTAATATGAATTCCTTCAAGAAAAGATAAGTGTCTATAATTTTTTGCTGATAAAATACATTTTGATGTGAGTTCCACACAAAAAAGTATTTCTTAACTAAAAAATATAAGCAGATTATGCTTGCTGCATTATTATTTTTGAATAGATGCTTACTTGTGGCGCCCCCGATTTGACCGTACACTAATCATGCACGCAAATGTGTACGATCAAGATCAAGGACTCACGGGTAGTTATCACAACACAACTCTACAAATAAAATAAGTCATACAAGCATCATATTACAAGCCAGGGGCCTCGAGGGCTCGAATACAAGAGCTCGATCATAGACGAGTCAGCGGAAGCAACAATATCTGAGTACAGACATAAGATAAACAAGATTGCCTTAAGAAGGCTAGCACAAACTGCGATACAGATCGAAAGAGGCGTAGACCTCCTGCCTGGGATCCTCCTAAACTACTCCTGGTCGTCGTCAGCGGGCAGCACGTAGTAGTAGGCACCTCCGGTGTAGTAGGAGTCGTCGACGGTGGCGTCTGGCTCCTGGACTCCAGCATCTGGTTGCAACAACCAGAAAGAAAGGAAAGGGGGAAAAGGGGGAGAAAGCAACCGCGAGTACTCATCCAAAGTACTCGCAAGCAAGGAGCTACACTACAGATGTATGCATTGGTATCAACTGGAATACGGGTATCATATGTGGACTGAACTGCAGAATGCCAGAATAAGAGGGGGATAACTAATCCTGTCGAAGACTACGCTTCTGGCAGCCTCCGTCTTGCAGCATGTAGAAGAGAGTAGACTGAAGTCCTCCAAGTAGCATCGTGTAGCATAATCCTACCCGATGATCCTCTCCTCGTCGCCCTGTTAGAGAGCGATCACCGGGTTATATCTGGCACTTGGAAGGGTGTGTTTTATTAAGTATCCGGTTCTAGTTGTCATAAGGTCAAGGTACAACTCCGGGTCGTCCTTTTACCGAGGGACACGGCTATTCGAATAGATTAACTTCCCTGCGGGGGTGCACCACATACCCCAACACGCTCGATCCCATTTGACCGGACACACTTTCCTGGGTCATGACCGGCCTCGGAAGATCAACACGTCGCAGCCCTACCTAGGCACAACAGAGAGGTCAGCACGCCGGTCTAAACCCTATGGCGCAGGGGTCTGGGCCCATCGCCCTTTGCACACCTGCACGTTGCGAACGCGGCCGGAAGCAGAACTAGCCCCCTTAATACAAGAGCAGGCTTACGGTCCAATCCGGCGCGCGCCACTCAGTCGCTGACGTCACGAAGGCTTCAGCTGATACCACGACGTCGGGATACCCATAACTACTCCCACGTAGATGGTTAGTGCGTATAGACCAAATGGCCAGACTCAGATCAAATACCTAGATCTCGTTAAGCGTGTTAAGTATCCACGAACGCCGAACAGGGCCAGGCCCACCTCTCTCCTAGGTGGTCGGAACCTGCCCTGTCTCTCCGCCACAAAGTAACAGTCGGGGGCCGTCGGGAACCCAGGCCCACCTCTACCGGGATGGAGCCACCTGCCCCTTCAGCCCCCATCTCCGAACAGTATCACAGGTAATGTAACAGTGTATAGTATAAAGTATATGCCCGTGATCACCTCCCGAAGTGATCACGGCCCAGTAGTATAGCATGGCAGACGGACAAGAGTGTAGGGCCACTGATGGAACACTAGCATCCTATACTAAGCAGTAGGATAGCAGGTAATGGTAACAACAGTAGTAGCAAGGACAGGCTATACATCAGGATAGGAATAACGGAAAGCAGTAACATGTTACACTACTCTAATGCAAGCAGTATAGAGAAGAGTAGGCGATATCTGGTGATCAAAGGGGGGGCTTGCCTGGTTGCTCTGGCAAGAGAGAGGGGTCGTCAACACCATAGTCGTACTGGGTAGCAGCTGCGTCGGTCTCGGTGTCTATCGAGAGAAGAGGGGGAAGAAACAATAAATATTTAAGCAAGCATATGCATAGTGATGCATGACACGACAACTAACGGTGCTAGGGGTGCCCTAACGCGGTATGAGGTGATACCGGTGAAGGGGGGAAAACATCCGGGAAAGTATCCCCGGTGTTCCGGGTTTCTGGACAGATGAACCGGAGGTGAAATGTTGCAGGTTCACTATGCTAGGGACGTGTGGCGGACGAACGGGCTGCATATCCGGAATCGTCTCGATGTTCTGAGCAACTTTCATGTTGAAAATATTATAATCCGAGTTACGGATTAAAAGATATGATTTTCTAAAGATTTAAATTATTTTCTGATTTTAATTAATTAACTAAATCCAACATTATCCAGAACAGTGTTTGCTGATGTCATCATGACGTCAGCATGACATCAGCAGTCAACAGAGGTGTTGACTGGGTCGCTGACGTGTGGGTCCCACTGGTCATTGACTGTTTAGTCTAATTAATGTTTAACTAATCTAATTACTGTTTAATTAAACTAATTAGTTAATTAGGTTAATCTAATTATGATTAATTAACTTAATTAATTAATTAATTTAATTATTATTATTTATTTAATTATTTTTATTATTATTTTTTCCTTTTTTTGATAAAACGTTCCAGGGTGGGGCCCCTTGTCATAGGCCCCTAGGCCTAACGGGCGCACGGGCGCCCGATCCGGATGGAGCCCGAGTGGGCGCGGGCGCTGGAAGTGGCCGCCGGCTCGGCAGTGGCCCGTGGGGCTGGAGGCGGGGCAGCACAGTGGAGCGGTGGTGGCGAGGCCGCGCGGGGCAGTGAGCAGGGGCGGGTGAGGCGCTGGGTCCAGGCGCGACGTGGGGAAGGAGGCCGGGGGCGCAGCACAAGGAGTCGGGCAGCGCACGGCGGAGGGAGGCCGCGACGGAGCGGGGGTGGCGCGGAGCGGCGCATGAGCGAGCGCGTGCAGGTGGTCGTGGACGCGAGGTGTGGGAGGCGGTGGCGCGGTGACTGCGAGGTGACGGGTACGGCCGGACGGCGCCGCGCGCGGGCAGGGCGCGGCCCGACCACGGTGACTGCGGGGCCGGAGCGCGTGAGGCATGGTCGCGGCCGGAGCGGAGCAACGGTGGGCGGGGCGGGAGCGCGGTAGGCGAGCGCCACCGCGCGGCGATGGTCGCGGGGCGAGGGAGAGAGGAGGACCGGGGTCCTCACCGAAGTTCGTAGGGACGGGGCAGCGGTGCGTGAGGAGGAGGAGGGAGACGACGCATCGTGGAGGAGGCAGACCATCGAGGAGGAGGTGGCAGGCCGGCGAGGTTGCGGTCCGGCATCGGGAATCGGCGGCGGCGCAGTTCATTCCCCTTCCCAATCCAGATCTGGATCGGGGGAAAGGAGGAGAGAGCGACGTGGGGAGGGGAGTGGGAGCGGTCGTGGGTTAGGGTTTCGGGTGTGGGGGGATAAGGGAGTGAGGGGGCGACCGGTTGGGCCTGGCCTGGCTAATAGCAGGGCCGGCTGGCCAAGTGGGGGGGGGTCTGCTTTTCCCTTTTTTTTGTTAGTTTTGATTTCTGTTTTGTATTTTCTTTTCTTTCATTTATTATCCTTTTCTGCTTTAAGTCGTTCCTCATTGTATTTTAGTTTTGTAAAATACAAAAATGATCCCTAAATTGGTAATAGGAATTATACCACTGCCACAATTAACTTGGCAACTAAATATATTAGTTTGTAATAGTTTATCACTTTAAAAGCATTTAAATAATTGTTTTTTTGCTATTGTTTAAATCGTTTTAGAGTATTTGAACATTTATAAAATTGTAGTTCCATTGCCATAATTACTTATGCATTATTTGGCTCACTCTGAACATTATAGTTTTAATTTTTGAAAACTTTTGTTGTTTGCCTGATTTTTAAATCGAATTCAAATCGGTTTCGAACTAATGCGAGATTAGCCACCTTAATCAAGGTGACGTGGCATCATTAGCGGAGGGTTACTGTAGCATGATTATCCGGGCGTCACAATTCTCCTCCACTATAAGAAATCTCGTCCCGAGATTTTAAAGGGTGTATTAAGGGGGGAAAGACTAGGTTACGAAAGTCTAACGGATTTTCTCGGTCTTAGTTGCTCTTCTCGAAGAGGTCGATCCATTACATTGACGTCTTCATTTCTCTGCTTCAGGTCATCATGGTGATGTCGTCCTTTTCTCGGGAACTCCAACGTACTTACGAATAGGTAAGGGGCAGCTCATCAACGGTAGAATGCTATAAAGGGTAATCGTCTGGGGTTTTCCCGAGTATGAACATAAGAGTCTCTGTTGAGTTGAACAAATGAAACACATCGAGAGCTAAGTGGTGCAATAAAAAGTTTCAAGCGGATAGGCAATCGTTCATTGCCTGAAACAGAGTGTGAATGGGGTTCAGAGCAACGGGAATAAGTATTGTGTCCGATACCAGAATTAATGATTTCTCGGAAGGTGGCTCGTGAATCACAAACGAGGCCAAGTGCGAGGAATTAAATTTGGAAACCGGGGGGTATAGGAGGGTCAGGTTTTGATCCTGTGTAACTGTGGGTTATGGGCCCACCATGTGGTTAAAAGTAGGATAAGCGTTGATATCTTGCACGGTCGTGATAGCAAGACATGTTAGAGGGTAGCCTATCATTTATGTTGGCAACAATGTCGGTACCAAGGGCGAGGGACGAAGAGAACCATTTTCTTGCTCGTTGAACGAGGCGAGCCATTAGGCAAAGTTCTCGTCCATCGGTGGCTACCGGAATGTCATCAACAATAGTAGCAGGGTCATGCTAACAGAATTGTACACCACGGTGTTTACATAAACAGGAGAATATTTCTGCTTGGATCATATAGATCACAAGAAAGGTTAAACAAAACAATGGAAAGGAAAAATGTGATTCTTAGATTAAACAGAAGAATGGAAAGGAAAATGTGATTAAACACATATTTCAGGGGTATATCCTTCTCAAGAACAAGCAGAGTATGATATCCAAGACCGGATAGAAGGTAGAAAACTCTTTTAGGTAGGAGAGACAAATTTCATGACATTACCCATACAACGGTGTTTGGGTAATTTCAACAAGAAACATTTAGCATGGTGCTTCAAATGTTCTTATTGAAAATCGGAGTACCATAGACATGCTTCGAGATAGCGCTGACATGGTCAACAGGTGAAAATCAGACTTTGGAAACAAAAAGGATCCATTAGGAATAACTTGTAGAATAAGTCTTACAGTTTCCTCATGGAAGAATGGATAACATTGCTAAAAGGGAACTATAACAATAGGGCCTCCGGCCAGGTGGGCTAGGTATGATACCACCTTACCGGGCCATCTAAAGACCAACGTTATAACTCTTGGAAATATGTTCCAACCATCATATCTGACCGAGATTCAGATTCGATTGGTGTCAGGATACCTCCGACTCGGGATGCCTGATAAGAAAAGGTGCAACACAATTTGACGAGATGACATTGTGAGATTCTCAGAAGTGATCTATGTAAGTGAGCTCTGAAACAAGAGGTCATCAGTAAACCAAGGAGAGGATGAGGAGGTGGCTGATAGGCTCAGCAACAAATCATCGAGATTTCCAAAGGATTGATTTCCACAATTATGTGAACAAGGAAATATCATTTGTCGGATCAAATGTCATAAGGATGTATGCTTGAGGGAAACATACACAACTGAACAATGATAGAAGGGTGCACCCAGGAATCTGGACTAGGTAGCACGATAAATGTTTGAATGATGATTCAATAATCAATAGACTTAGAATGAAACTGTAGACCAATAACTTCAAGCAATAGGGTTGCTATAAGTTTAGAATTTACACATCACAGACCATTTATCGGTATTCCGGTTAGAAACAACACAGAGACCAAGAAATGAACGCAAAAGGCGAGAGATATTACTATATCAAGAATTCTCAAGAGGTGGTAAAATTACCACGACATTCTTGACATAAAAGGTGGTAACATTCCAAGGTAAAGAAGAACAAATGCTGGATAGCAAGGATATCAAGGTATAACTCAAAACACGAATAAGTTTGTGTTGAACGGAAGGCAATAAAGTGGTCGGTGATAACAAAAACTATTGAGGGGCGATGATGGTATTTCTCATCAAGAATTCGATATATATCTTGGAAGAGCTCAGGATGTTGATGATGACCACGACACATTTGTCGAGAAATTTCATGAAGATGTAATCGGTTGGCGATGACATCAAGTCAAATGATGACGCAGCGAAAGTCAAATAATACTTGAAGAAGAACTCATAAGAAGTTATGCAGTTCCGTGATAAACTCAAGATACCAGAGGGGGTAATACTCGACGACGGATCAAAGTAGAGGTTGGACTGGGGTATTGCTCTACAGAAGTCAAGCGCTTAAACTTGCACGCGAAATGGTATTTAAAAGAGATCATGGTCGGAACCTTGATTGCAAAAGGCCAGATCCGAGATATAAGATGAACTTATACCAAGGAATAATTAATTTGAGAGAAGCTTTAATGATAAGATCTACATCGTGTCCATGGGCATGAACACAAAGTTCAAGGTCGACTCCCACTTCTCCAATGCATAACCTTTCATTCACTTCTCACTTTCGAAGAAGTTGTAGTGTTTGAAATTTTATCTGGCAAAATACCAGAGGTGTATGACTCGTGAAAGCTTTCGAGTTCACACAGTTTAGAGAAGGCATATGTTCAACCCATAGGGGCTTCTTAGAAACATATACCACGAGTTTCAAGAATAAAAAAAAACACCAGCTCGATAGTAGAGCATGTTTGAGAAAGTAGAGGATACAATTTACCAAAGGTATTATGTACCCGAGGAAAGGCTCACAGACTTATTGAATATGAAGGACGCTGTCGGATAAAATCCAGCAAATGATCTGGTGGTTCTCAAGGGATCTGGTGCGAGCATCGGTACTCAACCAAAGGGAGAAACAATGCAAGGAGATCAGACTTTAGAAACAACTGACTAATTCAAGGCTCAAATGCAAAGGAATTATCAATTCCAAGACAAGGGATCAGAAGCAATGCTCTGATCAGGGATGGATAAGTTGAATAGCCTTAAGGGTACAATCGACAGCAATTTGATTGGTCGAGATCCAGCTCATGTTTTAAAATAACATCTGAGCCGGAAAGATAATTTAAAAGGATCAACTGATGATTGCGTGCATTCGCACTCATGTTGAATCAATAGGATCAAAAAGACGATGCCTAAGGATACTAACGAATATTGCCAGACATATGGAAAGCATCCATAATGCAAGCAGGCAAGTATTGCAGAGCAATAAGCTACTAAGGATTTTTGGAGGATCGAATAGTATTTCGAAGACCATTGTGAAACACATGAACAACTGGGGATGAGTGGATACTCGACAAGTGCGAGGATTTAATTGAAGGGGTATTCATGTGGCAAGGAACTGCTAGGCAGTAGGCACAAAGTATTCTTGTAACAATAGAACGAATTCCGATGTATCTTGTAATAACAAGATCAATGGGGGATGATCGTATGAATGGCAAGTGTAAGTAGTTATCCATAAGGATTTATCGGTGGTCGGGAATAGCAAAAGTGATGGGCACAAAGTCTCGAGAGGAATAGCAAAGAGTATCTTCAGAATCTTCTGGTGAAGCAGGCCATCATCTGGAATGAAGGGGCTCTCCGGCAGGAAGTGGTAACGAGAACCTAGAGTTAGATTTTAGCAAAATCATTTAACCCCAATAGAAGAGAGATCAGAGTCCCAGAGTATAGATCGAGGAATAAAAGATCCTAATAACACCCGATGGCGACGTGGGCCCAGGGGCCGCACAGCCAAGTTAGTAAAACAATTTTCATTGACTAGACTCAACTTCGTCCAAGGAGTGTGGAAGGGGGATTCCTACAGGCAGTCGGCTCTGATACCAACTTGTGGCGCCCCCGATTTGACCGTACACTAATCATGCACGCAAATGTGTACGATCAAGATCAAGGACTCATGGGTAGTTATCACAACACAACTCTACAAATAAAATAAGTCATACAAGCATCATATTACAAGCCAGGGGCCTCGAGGGCTCGAATACAAGAGCTCGATCATAGACGAGTCAGCGGAAGCAACAATATCTGAGTACAGACATAAGATAAACAAGATTGCCTTAAGAAGGCTAGCACAAACTGGGATACAGATCGAAAGAGGCGCAGGCCTCCTGCCTGGGATCCTCCTAAACTACTCCTGGTCGTCATCAGCGGGCAACACGTAGTAGTAGGCACCTCCGGTGTAGTAGGAGTCATCGACGGTGGCGTCTGGCTCCTGGACTCCAGCATCTGGTTGCGACAACCAGAAAGAAAGGAAAGGGGGAAAAAGGGGGAGAAAGCAACCGTGAGTACTCATCCAAAGTACTCGCAAGCAAGGAGCTACACTACAGATGTATGCATTGGTATCAACTAGAATAAGGGTATCATATGTGGACTGAACTACAGAATGCCAGAATAAGAGGGGGATAACTAATCCTGTCGAAGACTACGCTTCTGGCAGCCTCCGTCTTGCAGCATGTAGAAGAGAGTAGACTGAAGTCCTCCAAGTAGCATCGTGTAGCATAATCCTACCCGATGATCCTCTCCTCGTCGCCCTGTTAGAGAGCGATCACCGGGTTATATCTCGCACTTGGAAGGGTGCGTTTTATTAAGTATCCGGTTCTAGTTGTCATAAGGTCAAGGTACAACTCCGGGTCGTCCTTTTACCGAGGGACACGGCTATTCGAATAGATTAACTTCCCTGTAGGGGTGCACCACATACCCCAACACGCTCGATCCCATTTGGCCGGACACACTTTCCTGGGTCATGACCGGCCTCGGAAGATCAACACGTCGCAGCCCTACCTAGGCACAACAGAGAGGTCAGCACGCCGGTCTAAACCCTATGGCGCAGGGGTCTGGGCCCATCGCCCTTTGCACACCTGCACGTTGCGAACGCAGCCGGAAGCAGAACTAGCCCCCTTAATACAAGAGCAGGCTTATGGTCCAATCGGGCGCGCGCCACTCAGTCGCTGACGTCACGAAGGCTTCAGCTGATACCACGACGTCGGGATACCCATAACTACTCCCGCGTAGATGGTTAGTGCATATAGACCAAATGGCCAGACTCAGATCAAATACCCAGATTTCGTTAAGCGTGTTAAGTATCCGCGAACGCCGAACAGGGCCAGGCCCACCTCTCTCCTAGGTGGTCGGAACCTGCCCTGTCGCTCCGCCACAAAGTAACAGTCGGGGGCCGTCGGGAACCCAGGCCCACCTCTACCGGGATGGAGCCACCTGCCCCTTCAGCCCCCATCTCCGAACAGTATCACAGGTAATGTAACAGTGTATAGTATAAAGTATATGCCCGTGATCACCTCCCGAAATGATCACGGCCCAGTAGTATAGCATGGCAGACGGACAAGAGTGTAGGGCCACTGATGGAACACTAGCATCCTATACTAAGCAGTAGGATAGCAGGTAATGGTAACAACAGTAGTAGCAAGGACAGGCTATGCATCAGGATAGGAATAACGGAAAGCAATAACATGCTACACTACTCTAATGCAAGCAGTATAGAGAAGAGTAGGCGATATCTAGTGATCAAAGGGGGGGCTTGCCTGGTTGCTCTGGCAAGAGAGAGGGGTCGTCAACACCGTAGTCGTACTGGGTAGCAGCGGCGTCGGTCTCGGTGTCTATCGAGAGAAGAGGGGGAAGAAACAATAAATATTTAAGCAAGCATATGCATAGTGATGCATGACACGACAAGTAACGGTGCTAGGGGTGCCCTAACGCGGTATGAGGTGATACCGGTGAAGGGGGGAAACATCCGGGAAAGTATCCCCGGTGTTCCGGGTTTCTGGACAGATGAACCGGAGGTGAAATGTTGCAGGTTCACTATGCTAGGGACGTGTGGCGGACGAACGGGCTGCATATCCGGAATCGTCTCGATGTTCTGAGCAACTTTCATGTTGAAAATATTTTAATCCGAGTTACGGATTAAAAGATATGATTTTCTAAAGATTTAAATCATTTTCTGATTTTAATTAATTAACTAAATCCAACATTATCCAGAACAGTGTTTGCTGATGTCATCATGAAGTCAGCATGACATCAGCAGTCAACAGAGGTGTTGACTGGGTCGCTGACGTGTGGGTCCCACTGGTCATTGACTGTTTAGTCTAATTAATGTTTAACTAATCTAATTACTGTTTAATTAAACTAATTAGTTAATTAGGTTAATCTAATTATGATTAATTAACTTAATTAATTAATTAATTTAATTATTATTATTTATTTAATTATTTAATTATTATTTTTTTCCTTTTTTTAATAAAACGTTCCAGGGTGGGGCCCCTAGGCCTAACGGGCGCATGGGCGCACGGGCGCCCGATCCGGATGGAGCCCGAGTGGGCGCGGGCGCTGGAAGTGGCCGCCGGCTCGGCAGTGGCCCGTGGGGCTGGAGGCGGGGCAGCACGGTGGAGCGGTGGTGGCGAGGCCGCGCGGGGCAGTGAGCAGGGGCGGGTGAGGCGCTGGGTCCAGGCGCGACGTGGGGAAGGAGGCCGGGGGCGCAGCACAGGGAGTCGGGTAGCGCACGGCGGAGGGAGGCCGCGACGGAGCGGGGGTGGCGCGGAGCGGCGCATGAGCGAGCGCGTGCAGGTGGTCGTGGACGCGAGGTGTGGGAGGCGGTGGCGCGGTGACTGCAAGGCGACGGGTACGGCCGGACGGCGCCGCACGTGGGCAGGGCGCGGCCCGACCACGGTGACTGCGGGGCCGGAGCGCGCGAGGCATGGTCGCGGCCGGAGCGGAGCAACGGTGGGCGGGGCGGGAGCGCGGCAGGCGAGCGCCACCGCGCGGCGATGGTCGCGGGGCGAGGGAGAGAGGAGGACCGGGGTCCTCACCGAAGTTCGTAGGGACGGGGCAGCGGTGCGTGAGGAGGAGGAGGGAGACGACGCGTCGTGGAGGAGGCAGACCATCGAGGAGGAGGTGGCAGGCTGGCGAGGTTGCGGTCCGGCATCGGGAATCGGCGGCGGCGCAGTTCATTCCCCTTCCCGATCCAGATCTGGATCGGGGGGAAGGAGGAGAGAGCGACGTGGGGAGGGGAGTGGGAGCGGTCGTGGGTTAGGGTTTCGGGTGTGGGGGGATAAGGGAGTGAGGGGGGCGGCCGGTTGGGCCTGGCCTGGCTAATAGCTGGGCCGGCTGGCCCAGTGGGGGGGTCTGCTTTTCCCTTTTTTTGTTAGTTTTGATTTCTGTTTTGTTTTTTCTTTTCTTTTATTTATTATCCTTTTCTGCTTTAAGTCGTTCCTCATTGTATTTTAGTTTTGTAAAATACAAAAATGATCCCTAAATTGGTAATAGGAATTATACCACTGCCACAATTAACTTGGCAACTAAATATATTAGTTTGTAATAGTTTATCACTTTAAAAGCATTTAAATAATTGTTTTTTTGCTATTGTTTAAATCGTTTTAGAGTATTTGAACATTTATAAAATTGTAGTTCCATTGCCATAATTACTTATGCATTATTTGGCTTACTCTGAACATTATAGTTTTAATTTTTGAAAACTTTTGTTGTTTGCCTGATTTTTAAATCGAATTCAAATCGGTTTCGAACTAATGCGAGATTAGCCACCTTAATCGAGGTGACGTGGCATCATTAACGGAGGGTTACTGTAGCATGATTATCCGGGCGTCACATTACTGTAACTATCACACTTGATTGGTTAGCTTGCTGCTGTTATTACTTCAGATTTATTGATATTGCTATTATTTCATGTTCTACTTTTAAATTTTAGAATATACCAATAGTTATATAAAGAATGAATTATTAATAAAGTTATGCTCTTCAGTCAAATCAATTTATTGGGAATCATGCCCATGCATGTCCTGATCAACGATCCATCCATTGTCTTATGGCATGGTTGCTTGACCTGGCCTATTCATAGAATCCGTTGTTTTTTACGGTAGTAACGCACAGGCATTTGTCTCGAAAACAAACCCTCATCTTCGACGTGGCCTCGTTCCTTCCATTTCAACTCTTGGTATGACGAGGGTGATATTTGAAACCGACTCCCAGCTTGTTGCGGATGCAATAGACCTGAGAAGGGCAGACTCGTCGGCCTACTCGGCAGTCATCGAGGATATCAAACTCCAACTGAAACTTTGGTTTTCTCATCATGTAATAGCGTCATGTAGGAGAGGGGCCAACTCTGTTGCCCATGAGCTCGCTACTCTGGGTCGTTTGGGCGAGGTAGAACACTCGATGCAGTGGGATTATGGGGTGTTTGTTTCTAGGGACTTTTTTGTGTAGGGACTAGAAAAAGTCCCTTTTAAAGACTTTTTTACCAAACGGGAGGGACTTTTTAGCGACTAAACTAGGCATTTGGGACTAAATGAAGAAGACTCTCAAGGAGAGTCTTTTTTGAGACTTTTTGGGACTTTTTCAACAATGTCCCTCCATGCATTCAATGGCCCGCCACCCCATGGTATTGTTTGATTGTTACTTTTCTATATACTAGGGGCAACATGGTCATTTAATATCTTCTAGGAAGGGACTAGGGACTTTTTAGTCCCTGGAAACAAACATGGAAGGACTTTTTAGTGACTAAAGACTTTTTAATTGGGATTAGAAAAAGTCTTAGGACTTATGAACCAAACGGAGCCTATGATGTACCTGCCACGATAGTGGCTTGTGTCCAGGGCGATTTGCCTGGGCACTGTTAATGTTAAAGCTTTGCTTTACTTAAAAAAAAACTCTTGGACGTCTACCTCGGGTCGAACGAGATCACGAGTGGTACTGTACTTTCCAGGTCCGTATTCCCCACTCGCCATCGATCGCAATAAAACCTTGTTGGTGTATGCGCGGGCCACACAATGCACTCACCCGCGGCGTCTCCCTGACCAACCTCTTGCACATCCATCTTTGCAGCTGCGCGCGATGTCTTGCTGTACGGACGGCGCGGCCATGGCGGCACTGCCGCTCAAGCTCCACTTCGTGCTGGTGCCGCTCCTCGCGCAGGGCCACGTCATCCCCATGATGGACATGGCGCGCCTCATCGCCGGCCGCGGCGGCGCGCGCGTCACCATCGTCCTGACCCCCGTCCACGCCGCGCGCAACAGGGCCGTCCTGGAGCACGCCGGCCGCGCCGGGCTCGCCGTCGACTTCGCCGAGCTCGAGTTCCCGGGACCCGCGCTGGGCCTGCCCGAGGGGTGCGAGAGCCACGACATGATCAGGGACTACACGCATTTCAGGCTCTTCTGCGACGCCATGTCCCTGCTCGCCGAGCCGCTCGAGGCGTACCTCCGCGCGCTGCCGCGGCGGCCTGACTGCATCGTCGCCGACTCGTGCAGCCCGTACCCGGCGGACGTCGCGCGGCGGCTTGGCGTCCCGCGGCTGGTGTTCCACGGCCCGTCGGCCTTCTTCCTCCTCGCGGTGCATAACCTGGCCAAGAACGGCGTGTACGACCGCGTCGCCGACGACTTCGAGCCGTTCGAGGTGCCGGACTTCCCGGTACGCGCCGTGCTGAATCGGGCAACGTCGCCCGGGTTCTTCCAGTCGCCGGGGCTAGAGAGGCACCGGCGCGACATTCTCGACGCCGAGGCCACCGCCGACGGCCTGGTCCTCAACACGTGCGCGGCTTTCGAGGGCGCGTTCGTCCAGCGGTACGCCGAGGCGCTCGGCCTGAAGGTCTGGGCAATCGGGCCACTCTGCCTCCTCGACTCCGACCCCGAAACCACGGCGGTGAGAGGTAATCCCGCCGCCGTGGACGCCAGTCTGGTCGCGTCATGTCTGGACGCGAGGCCGCCACAGTCCGTGCTCTACGTAAGCTTCGGCAGCGTCGCGCACTTGTTCCCGACGCAGGTCGCCGAGCTCGCTGCCGGACTGGAGGCATCAAACCGGCCGTTCATCTGGGTGGCCAAGGAGATCGACGGCCTCGACTCCGGTTTCGACGCGCGGGTGGAAGGGCGGGGCCTCGTCATCCGTGGCTGGGCGCCGCAGATGGCCATTCTGTCCCACCCTTCCGTCGGCGGCTTCCTGACGCACTGCGGATGGAACTCGACGCTGGAGTCTCTCTCCCACGGCGTGCCGCTTCTGACTTGGCCGCAGTTCGCCGACCAGTTCCTTACCGAGATGCTGGTCGTGGACGTGCTCGGCGCCGGCGTCCGGACCGGCATCAAGGTACCTATCACGCACGTGGTCAGCAACCCCGAGATGTCGGAAGTGCAGATCGGGAGGGAGGCCCTGGAGAGAGCGGTGGTTGCGTTGATGGACGAGGGGGCGGCGATGCGGGTGAGGGCGAAGGAGCTCGCCGTGAAGGCGACGGAGGCAATGGCGGAGGGTGGGTCCTCGGACAGCGACCTGGCGAGCTTGGTTCGCCATGTCGCGGAGCTCGTACAGCAAGGTAAAGACGCCGTGGAGGTTCATGACGCGCCTGACCTCAGGGAGCAGGAAGAAGAAACTAGTTGATCCGTCAGGACAAATAGTTGGGATCGATCAGGGCGCATTTTCGTGGCAGTTTTCCTCATCATATTCATAGTCATATAACAGGTGGCTCGAACCAGATTATGAAATTCTACCTGATGAAGATCGGATCTGGAAGCAGCAGATGTCAACGGCGTGTTACTTTCAAAAAAAATAAAGATGTCAACGGCGTGTCATCAAAGATCTTAGTCAACTCAAAAAAAGCATATTGTGGTCATTTACTTTTCAAAACAACTTGTATTGTGGCTACCCAATTGCCAGCAAAATGTAGTAATCATTTAAATTCTTTTTCTAGCCGTGCATTACTGTATTAGGAGTATTATGCGGAAATTCGCTGAGGCACTCACCTGCCAAGTCTTGCTGCCTGCTCATGATTCATACAATAGTTCAATCCCGCATGAGGACATAATAAGTATTAAGTTTTAACGTTTGAAACTTGTGTTTTTTGCATCTAAAATGCTAAGTTTTAACCATTTTGAGATATAGTTTTAAGCATTTTTTTCTGTTGGTCGTAGACACTAAATAATGATTTTGATCAGTCATCCCGTACTAAGTTTCAAGCAGTGAAAGTTAACATATTTTTTCAAAAGTGGTCTAAATGTATTTAAAATGGATCTTATTTAAAGCGCTCATGACAAACACGGATATAAAAACAGAACTAATTTGAAATTTTCATTTAAAATATATAAAACTTTGAAAATCGACAGCCAAAATAAAAATTGGGCACCACGTACATGAGTGCCCCCGCACGCGTGCCACAAATACTCTCCCGAGTATTATGCTACTTTCAAATAGAAAAACAACATTGTCGAGCAGATGTGTCATTTGTATGAGCTTGTAGCGTGTTAGGCCATCTTGTTGGGTTCGACGTCTTTTTTGGAAAATTATTCTGCATCTGCATCGATTTTCAGTAGCTGAATTTCTTGTGTGGTTTGTCGGAATGAGACATCAGTGTCATCGGAAAGCTTGGTACAAAAAACCCAAAGATGCTACATCTACGGGCTTGTTACGGGTTTCGTTGGACTTTTTCAACAAACTAAACTTGCCCTCCGACGGTGTCATTAGCGAGTACTCATCACGTCTGGATCGGGCTGAGGACCCCATGACGGTTTGCTCGTGAGCCACTCCGGGCAGTTCATACCACATACAAAAAGGTTTTTACAAGACTTGGTGCATAAGACGAGGATTCTCTTAAACTCTAGGCCTTCGGTGTGTTATATAAACCGAGGTCAGACTAGTCAATAGATGATCTCATATTCATTAGAATAGTCTTGTGGTAGATGCATTCCAGAGCGCGTCGTCGCCGTGTGCTTCTATGTAATTTCACATGTACCATATACTATACCCATATCAATACAATCAAAAGTAGGACGTACGATTTTACCTCCATCAAGAGGACCCGAATCTGGGTAAAATTCATGTCCATGTTACCATCTTTTTAAAACACCTAGTTTAGAACTTCTACTACGAGATACGCTGGATATAAAATCGACATTGATGCTTTCATTAGCCTGCTGGGTGATCACCATGGATCGATGAGATTGATCAGGTGCTGTTTTTTTCAGTTAGATTTGTTCCACACGAATTTATTTCTTCGAGAGTTATTGTTGTTGGATCGCAATCTCATTTCACTGGCTCGTCCAGATCGACTTCGATCTTAGATCAGATAAAAAAATTATGCGTTGGGCAGCCACTAAGCGTAGAGATCGACACGACCGAGGACAAAAAGCGTCTTCGTCGGCTGAGCACTGGCCTCGTGTGATCCTGGGTCCCAAGCGGACACGAAGGGGCCAGAAGCCGTCCTCCCCAGGCAATGCATGCACAGGGATGATCCTCTCCTCTCCTTTTTCTTTTATTTTATTATTAAGTTAGCCACAGACCCACAGTGCCATTCGTCAGATGGTGCAGTTTTGTTGAATCCCTTCGTGGCTGCTACTTCACGTGAAGGTCAAACCAGTGTCATTTATATACTCCTCTGGTCCTTTTTACTCTACATATTAAAATTCTTTAAAGTCAAACTTCACAAAGTTTGACTATATTTATATGAAAAATATCAACATTTGCCATTCTAAAGTTATATAATATGAAATTTTAAGTCATGACACATCTAGTAGTATTGATTTTAGACTGTGAATGTTGGCACTTTTTTCTACAAAGTTGGTCAAACTTTACGAGGCTTAAATTCAGTCAAACCTTATATGCGAACTAAAAAGGACCGGAGGGGGTATTATACTATTAACTTATAGAGCCAAGCCATGCCCGCTTCCGCCCCAACCCTCCCCGTAGCCACCTGACCCATACCGGCGGCGCTCCCTTCGACGTCGTCGGCCACCTCCCAGCCCCAATCCTTGACGCTGCTCGCCGACCTCCTCCACAAGCCCTCGTTGCTCCGTTGGGAAGTCCCCCCTTTGCAGCGCTCGCTGCTCGTGTGCCAGCCAGCTGGTGAACCAGATCTAGGGCTGGGCACACCGCCGCCACCCCGCCTGGACGCCCTCCCTGCCTCCTGGATGGCGTGGAGTGTGTCCTGGAGACCCCTCCGGAGCTGCTCGCCCGTGCGGCCGCCCTAACTGCTGGCTTCAATGCGGCGGCGACTGCCCGTACTGCCAGCCCACCCGGAGTAAATGGAGGAGATGGCGCGGGATGGCTCTCCTGCTTTCGATCAGAGATGACTCAGGGGCGCGATGTGCAGTCAAATCGGCGCGACCCTATGTTAAGCATATAGCTAGCATTTCTGGTGAACTTCGCTTCACACCTAAAAAATGCCGATACGACGAACGGGGACCCATGCGAACTTAGTTATGAGGAAGTTGAATAAGGCGCGGCGGCCGCGGGGCTTGATGATGAGGTGACGGCGCCCTGGGTGGAAGCAAAGTCCCGCCGGCCTCGCTCGCCGGCCAAGCACGTCGCCACATTCACTGCACGCGCACCTCGGCCCGATTGGATTAAAGGGCTCTACTTTCGCTGTCTTCACCCGCGCCACAAAGCTATCTACTGCAGAGACCCCATCGTCTACAGGCGTTGTTTCCGCTCCGGCCACAAGGCTCGCGGCTACACCCACTCTCCGCGTCCCCACCTCAGGCCAGGTGCTCCCAAGCTTCGCCAGGAGCCCGCACCTGCGGTGCGGGTCTCACCTCCCGCGATGTCTTCCTCTGCTGCTCCCATGGCTTGGTCTGGTGACCACACCACCCGCCCTGAGGTCTTCGTCGTCGTCCCAAACTCTCCTGCGATGCTCATGGAGCTGGCCCTGCTGGAATCCAACGCGGTGCTCGCCTGGTTCGACAGAGACGGTCGGCATCAACCAACAAGGTGACGACAGCCATCGCCAACAAGATTGGTGCGCTGCAAGAGGATGTCATCGTAGTCTTCCACTACCCGGAGAAGTTCCTAGTCCACTTCATCCACAAGCACCACGCCGACCTTGCTGCAGCTCGCCGTGAAATCTCCTTCTGCGACACCAAGCTCCAGCTCCGTGCTTGGCGGCTGGAGAAGCACGGGGAGCACGTCGACATGCGTCACCACGTCCGTCTCTGCCTCGAAGGGCTCCCCTGTACGTCTGGCATGAGTAGGCGGCCGCCAACGCCGTCGGCTCCGGCTGCTCGCTCGACTACATCGAGTCTGCTTCAAAGCTGAAAACCACGACCAAGGTGTTGGCGCTCTGGGCCTGGACATCTTGCCCTGGCAAGGTAGCGAGGATCAGCTGGATTACTCTACCTGCGTGCAACGGCGGTGAGCCGGTGTACGGGCGCAGGGGACTCGAGCACCGGGTCCTCGTT
Source organism: Triticum monococcum (assembly GCA_034509565.1). NCBI lineage: Eukaryota > Viridiplantae > Streptophyta > Magnoliopsida > Poales > Poaceae > Triticum > Triticum monococcum. The sequence continues at coordinate 140,351,919 of CM067841.1, read as the reverse complement.
CACCTCGACATCCATGAAGACCCATCCTCCGGCAACATTGTGTCTCGTCCGAACCACTCGCGCTACAACGTGGTGGACAGCGAGTCAAAGGCGAGAGACAGACGTGAGAGGGTCTCCCGGCCCGTACGCCACTACCGCAGGGACAAGGATGATGAGGGTGACCGCGATCGCGGGCGCGGACGCGATGGGCGGGACGCGCCCAGGGGTGGCCAAGGCTGGGGCGACCGCATCCGCAGGAGCCTATCACGCGCGCCACGGGACGACTAGCGCGACAATGACAGAAGTGACCGCGACGGCCGCCGGGGCAGCCACGACGGGCGGCGCCGCGCCTCGTCGCCTCTGCCTCTCATCGTCCCCAACGGGACACTGCTGCTGGGCTCCTGCTCCGCGAGCACGCCCATGGCGCAAGAACGGGAACTCCAGCCCATCCTTCAAGCACCGGTGCTTCCCGTGGTTGTCCAGCCTGCCACGGCTGCCGAGGCCCGTGGCCGCAGCCCGGTGAGGTAGCCACGCCCAAAATCGGCCAGGCGCCAGTCCCGTGTGGCTAGTACTCCCCCGTCCTCGCCACCTCTATCGCCAACCACTGTGCCGAGGACTCCCCCAAGCTCCAAGTGTGACGAGGCGCGCGCCGCCATGGCTTCCAGCCCGGCGCTCATCGAGCTATGCTCCCCTACGACCATGCAGCGCCCTCTCCTCTCTATCTCGCCAGCGCGTCCTCCGGGCTTCGAAGCTTCTCCAACTCCACCGATCCCCTGTAGTGGAACATTGCAGCGCACCCGCACATCGCCTCGGGCTCGCCAGCGCACTTCGGATGACTCGCTACCGGTAGGCCTGGCGGCGCTTGCCGCACCGTGCCCTGCGGTGGAGCTCCCGGAGTTGCTCTTCTGCATGCGCCAACCGGCGCTGTTGGCGCCTTCTCAGGCGCAGCCCCAACTGCACACCTCGCCGATGTCGACCCCTCCTAGAAGGCCAGCAGCGCGCCGGAAGACGCTGGCGGGCATCAAGATTTCCTCTGCTGGTGGCCTCTCGCTGCAACGGGTGCGGCACGCTGCTGTGCGTCCAGTGGCTGTACCAGCGGCGAAGCCGACTGAAAGGCTGATTTATTGTAGCATGGGCATCACCAGGGACGGTGAAGACATCACCGAGAGCACTCTTCAAGCGTTCATAAACAAGTTCAAAGAGCACCTTCCTGATGATGTAATTGTTGCCATGAGGGAGTTCTTTGAGCTTGACAACACAACGGTCAACGTCGTCGAGGACGCACTGATTGGCCATGGAGGAGACGGATTGCTAGACACAGCCACTAGACCACAAGATGATGGAGCGCAGGAGGCGCTCACCCGAGAATGGCTGCTCCTAGTTTGCTATTTAGGGAATTTAGGTGTGCCATGTTAGTGCAACCTACTGGAGCCTATTTTCCAGGGCCTTATCTTAGTGCTATTTGCTATTGTAAGTCAATGACTATCATTTGTATCAGTATGTGGCTTTCTAAGCCAAGTTTGTTGTGTCTCTGTGTCGCCTTATGGGCAGTGATTTGGGTGCGACCAGGTTCCCCATGACAGAGCAACCAATCAACACGCTGAGTTGGAACATGCGGGGACTAAATTGCCTAGATAGAAGGGCAGCGGTTAAGGCCACAATTGAGGGATCTTCATGTCACCTTATTTGCCTCTAGGAGACAAAGTTGAGTTATGTCGACATGTTCATCGTTGCTTCTCTCGGTGGAAACAGATTCCGTGGATTCGCATAGCGGCCGGCTATAGGAACTAGAGGGGGCATCCTTTTGCTATGGGACGAAATCCTCCTTGATGTCTCTGACATTGTCACCACCACCTACTGCTTGTCAGCCTTGGTGCGAATACGCTCATCTGGTATTTGCTTCAAAGCAACATCTGTCTATGGACCCACTGACGCGGTGTGCAAAGATGCATTCTTTGCGGAGATTATCAGCCAAAAGCCTTTGCCGAGGATGGCATGGCTTGCATTAGGGGACTTCAACCAGATCTACCGAGCGAGGGACAAAAATAAACGCAATGTGAACCAGAGCAAGATCAACCGTTTCCGCGCCGCGCTGCAATCCTGTGAGCTTAAAGAAATACACCTCCAGAATAGGCGCTTCACTTGGAGCAACGAGCGAAACAACTCAACCCTTTGCAAGCTCGACTCCTTCTTCTGCAATGCGGAGTGGGACACTACCTTCAACACCCATATTCTCCATGCCTTATCATCCTCTCTCTCCGACCATTGCCCTTTGTTGCTAGCGGATGACAAGGGACCAAGGCGACCACGCTCCTTCAAGTTTGAGAACCTATGGGTATCCTTGCCTGGATTCCATGAAGTGGTCCAAAAAGCGTGGAATGAGCCGGTACCTCACTGCGATCCATACCGGAGACTGCATCATAAGCTCAAGAAGATCGTGCTTCGACTCTTGGAGTGGAGCAAGAAAATCTTATCCAAGGCCAAGGTCCATCTCCATGCGGCTCACATGGTGATTCTTCGTCTGGACATTGCTCAGGAGGAACTCCTGCTTTCACCTCAGGAGCTTGACCTTCGCTCTAGGATCAAGCAGAGGGTGATAAGCCTTGCGGTTCTGCAACGGGCTAGGAAACGCCAGTGCGCGAGGATTGCAAACCTAAAAGAGGGTGATGCCAACACAAAATTCTTTCATCGACGAATAAACGCTAGGAGGAGAAAGAATCACATCCACCGGATTAAGGTGGCCCACGGTTGGGTTACGGAGCATCAGCAGAAAGAGAAGACCATCCATGACCACTTCACTGGTGTCTTGGGTCATGGGACCTCGACCAACTTCGATTTCAATTGGGATGAGCTCAACATCCAGAATCATGATGTGCATGACCTTGGTGATGCAATCACAGAGAAAGAGGTTTGGGTGGCAATTAAAGAAATGCCTGGAGACAAGGCCCCCGGGCTAGATGGCTTCACGGGCATTTTTTTTCAAGAGATGCTGGAGTTACATCAAGCATGATATCATGATGGTCATAAACTGCTTCGACTCCCTCCGCACCTCCAACCTCCAATGGCTTAACTCAGCCAATGTGACCCTTTTGCCCAAGAAGGAAGGGGCTGAAGGCATCTCCGACTATAGGCCCATTAGCCTTATTCATGCCATCGCCAAAATCATTGCCAAGATCCCGTCCCTCTGGCTCGCTCCTCACATGGGCGCACTTGTCTCCAATGTTCAAAGCGCATTCATAAAGAAAAGGAGCATACATGATAACTTCATGTATGTTCGCAACTTTGCCCGCCGACTACACAAATGCAAGACCCCCGCTCTCTTATTCAAGCTCGACATAAAAAAAGCCTTCGACTCGGTCAAGTGCGAATACATTCTGGACTTGCTTCAATGCAAGGGACTATCGAATAAATTCAGGGACTGGATTGCCACTTTTCTCTTCTCTTCCTCGTCGCGCTTCCTTCTCAATGGCATTCCCGCCCCACCCCCCATTAAGCACGGTTGTGGCCTGCGACAAGGAGACCCCGTCACGCTGTTGTTGTTCGTCTTGGCGATTGACCCTCTTCATCAGATTCTTGAACTTGCAACACGCAAAGGTCTCATCCGCAAGATTCGTGGGCGAGGAGCCATGGTGAGAACCTCCCTCTATGCCGAGGATGCGGCAATTTTTATGGCTCCAATCAAGAGGGATATTGACAATCGGTCAGTAATACTAAAAGGATTTGGAGAGGTTACGGGCCTCTACACCAACCTTCAAAAAAGCTTAGTTGTGCTCATTTGGCGTGCTCACCTTGACTTGGAGCGGACCCTCCATAATATGCCGGCGTCATGGGCCTCCTTCCCCATAAAATATTTGGGGCTGCCGCTCTCGGTTTGGCAACTACGGAAAGCTGACTTCCAGTATCTTGAGGATAAAGCGGCCGGTAAATTGGTCACTTGGGAGGGCCAAAACATCACCACCATTGGTCGCACGACGCTTGTCAGATCAATCATCACCTTCCAAGCCATGTACTCCATCACACCCCTTATTGTCCCACAAGGGACTCTGCACAACCTAAACAAGATTGCAAGGGCCTTCCTTTGATTGGGATCGGACAAGACAACTGGTGCAAAGTGTAAAGTCAAGTGGGAGGTGGTCTGTTGTCCTACTGCATACGGAGGCCTAGGAGTCCTCAACACCGACAAATTTGCCCGCGCCTTGCGTTTGAGATGGCTTTGGTATGAATGGAAAGAATCGAGCAAACTATGGGTAGGTTTGGGAAACCCATGCACCGTGGAGGACCATGATTTCTTCTATGCCTCCACGACGATCATCTTGGGCAATGGTGCAAAAACACCTTTTTGGGACTCCCCTTGGTTGCTTGGTCGGAAGCCCAAGGATATTGCCCCACTAATTGAGGCCTCGAGGAGAAAAAACTGGAAAGTGCGTGAGGCTCTGACTGGGAACGATTGGATGCTAAAGATCAAGTGAGACACCGTCATCACCGGAAACCACGTTCGTGAATTCTTCACATTTTGGATGCTTGTTCATGATTTCCATCTTGACGAGTTTGCCAAAGATGACATTGTTTGGAAGCACTCCTTGGACGGGATTTACTCGGCGGCCATCGCGTACAAGGCGCAGTTCCTCGGTTTGACCCCCCCCCCCCCCCCCATGGATTTCATGGTTTGAAGGTTTGGACGCCCCCAAAGGTTAAGTTCTTCGCATGGCTAGCCTTGCAAGGCCGAATTTGGACCGCCCATCGCTTGGAGCGCCGAGGTTGGCCAAATTGTGGCCTATGCCCTCTTTGCAAAAGAGAACAAGAAACAAGCATCCACCTCTTCGTCAAATGTCGTTTCACCATCAGGCTTTGGAATATGGCCATTGCAAGATATGGGCTTGTGCACATGGACACCACCGTTTGGCATCTTCATGAGTCGCTCTTCGATTGGTGGGATAGGGGAACCGACATGAAAAATCCTAACAGGAGAGCTATGGCCTCCCTCACAATGCTAGTGTCGTCGACTATATGGAACGAGTGGAATGCTAGGATCTTCAGGCACAAGAGCGCGCCGCCCCCGATCCTCCTCAAAATAGTTACCGATGAGGCTAGCCTTTGGGTTACTGCCGGTGCTAAGAAACTAGAGAAAATTGTATTAAGCGAGTAATTGCCATGCCGTGTAGGGTGGGGTACTGTAAGCCTGTAACCGACTTAAACTTTATTCTCCTCTCATTTAATAGATGAGGCAAATCTTTTGCCTCCGTTTGAAAAAAAACTAGTGTCAGAAGAGATGGAGCGAAGCTAGGGCACGTGGAGTACCAACACGCTTTGAACTACTAGTACAAATCAACTAGGAGTTCACGTATAGGACTCCACTAAAAAATACTATTCAGTCATCACGTCTTTTGCGATCTGATTAATCTTCATACAGTGTAGTATTAGTCCGATCAGTTCAGGCTTTTTCACCTCAAATTTCAGCGCCTCAATACTCAAACAGGAATATCAGGTTCTATTTTTCCAGTTACCTGCATGATATATATTAAATGCGTACTGAATTTTGTTCTGCTGGTTTGCATGATTTTTTCTATGTAGACCTTTAGCGACCGGTATAAAATTCGGTCCGTCGACGTGGCAGCTCCATCCAAACATAAAGTCACATGAGGAGATGATCCCTGCGCAAGTCCCATAACCAAACTAGCAAAGTAAAAGCGTAATCATGAATATACTAGCAAGAAAAGTACTACTTGTCCTAAATTGATCATGTTTTCAATATTTAATTGATAGATATCCTCTTTTTACTTGTGGATATACTAATTCATCTTAGATTACTAATTCAATAGTCCTTTTTTGGTCATTGTTGCCACCACGTGATGGGCGTTAGCTCCGGCTTGATCGGCTTCTTAGGGGCGCCCGCGCAGCAACGCATACATGGAGCGGCGGCATCACGCCCCGAGCGACCACATGGAGATGAGGACCTTTGAACACACATCAGAGAGATTTTTTTTCCAGCTCCTAGTTGGCCGCTGGTCTTTTGCTATTTTTTTTGCTGAAAATTGCATAAATCTATAACCCAATTGATTATACTAGTTTTGCAGCATGGTATCTCGATTTTGCTCAGCGAATTCTAGTAATTCAAATACTACTTCACGTAAAGATCAAAGTGACCTAATTCTTGGTGCTCACTGATACTAGTTCTGTACATATCAGTCCCGGTCATCGGCGTCGAACAGGTTTTATTTTTTCTAACTATTCGGTGAGCTTCTAAAATTATTGCATACAAAATATTTTCTGTTGTTTTACACTGCGTATTTTTGTAGGGATATTTTGTCGACACTTGTGCACGATGTCGGTCTAGCCGGCGTCTCGCCGTCACCGAGGTTGGCTGACCTGTGTCAACATCGCCGCGCCACAACGCCGTCATGCCATCGAGCCGACCTCGGCGTTCAGGCCATATTTCTTTAATTACTTACTAAGCTTAAATTAATTAAGTAGATTTAAAAAACATATATTATTATCTCTATTTTTTTTATTACTTTTGGTTTGTGCGGTTTCATGTGCGCAGGTAAATCGACGCCGACCTGTTTCGACCCGTCGGCTGACGTGGGGGCTCCGGCATCACCCGCCGACCTGCTTTGTCACCTCAGCTAAACTGGGAGCTTCACCTCTCCACAGCGGTTGTGCTGTGTCGCCACTTCGGAGTGCCGAGCTCTTCACTCAGCCACCTCGGGACCAGCCTGGGGGCTGGAACCTTGTCCCGCATCAAGCTCGGACCGCGTCATCAATGCCGAACACATTAACCAGCTAAGTCGCTTTCATGCTCAAAGTTTTAAATGTTTAATCAGTGTTCGCTTCGACCATGCTCACATACGTTGTTTGTTTAAAAAAAACTCTCTTTACCCATGTTAACTGGGGCTCTTAAAATTTATATGAGCCTTTTTATAGTAAATGTATTTTCTTCTTGGTCGTTGCAAACTTTTTTCTACCACTCCTTTTTTGACTCGAGTGTATGGCCAATAGCCGGATAGCTTGGCTTCTCTCTAAAGCCGCTCGAGTTTAGTTTGCTAAACTGGCCTTGGAGAAGTACTCCGCCTTCGGGATAAGGACGTTGAAGCCGATGCTGACCTACTTGCAGTTTAGAGATCAGATGTGTCATGATAAAGCATGATAGAAACACAAATAACTTTAAGACCGATTTTCAGATTGAAACCAAAAACTTGATTTAGTTCGGGTGTAAAGTTTTTACTGAAGTTTTTTGGTTTTCCAAACCTATGGCACTTTTAACCTATTTGTGTGTTTTCAGCATAAGCCTTGCAGTGCAACGCCGCACACCTTTAGAGATTTGGCAATATCAACAGGGGCTGCAACTAGAGCCGAACCCCATCAAAACCAAGGTAATTCATGGAGTCCTCGGCAAAAACATTCTCGAATATTGCTATATATGCATCGGTTTCGAATTGTGTCTTCGGTCAATAGTTTGATTGCCCGGCTCCTGTGCTTTTCTCCTATGTTCCGCTTTGTTCGGCTAGGTGTGCAAAGGAAGAACCACTGTGATTGTGCTTCCAGCTCAAATTGTTAAGCGCCTCAGTGGAGAAAGCCAAATACTGACTGTCATAATGAGCATAAACTGGTCAGCGATCCGATGACTGTGTCAAACTATAGATCGACTGCAGTGTTAATGGGTTGACCTCGGCTGACACCGAACACTAACCGGGGGCTAGTAACAGGCCTCCCAACTTTAAGCTCCTATGACTAAGTGAAAGTTATAAAGCCTAGATATCTAATTACCTCGTTTCCGCTAACATAACCACCTCTGGACACCGAGGCGGCGGCTAAGGGTTGTCTTGTTACAACGGAAACACCTTGCGTAGCATCTATAAAGGGGTAGAAGCCGACGATGGGCCACATTCAAATGATAAACAGTCGCAACAAAGTCAAAATAAACATATATCATCAGTGTTTATATTCAATATACAAGCGCTGCCTTCCGTAATTATCGTTATAAAGCCATAAATATGCATCAATTTGACTTAAGATTTTAGCCAAGCTAGGTTGCCTGGCTCCTGTGCTTACCCCTACGTTCCCGATCGTTCAGCTAGGCGATAAAGCGAGCACCTCTGTGATTGTTACTACCGAGTCATCCGACTTAGTACCTCAGACTGGGTGAAGCTGAAAGATAGCCATCTTAAAGGATATAATTGGTCGGCAATGACGGAAGTGAAAATTTAGGTTCACTAAAACCACACAGAGTTCGGGAACTTTCCACAAACTAAATCCTCAATATTTTCCTCCCACATTGATCAGAGGTGAGGTTCCATGATCATGATCAGCGTGACAACCCAAAGAAAGGAACAGATAGCGGGGCTATTTTCTTTGGAAGATGTTTCTTACGTTAAATAGCAATATAACATATCTCTCTGCGTACCTTTGCTCATAACACCGTATGGCCGGATTGCCTTGTTTTTCATAAATCTTTGCCCTTACAAGCACTCCCCGGCTATTGGCTGAGGAGATTGAAGCCGATGGTCGGTCAACAAAGTTTTGTACAATGCGATCCAAGAATGAATGATATAGAGTACTTGAATACATAGAATCATTACACATAATTTGGGATTTTACTCTGGATATCGATCCTTAATTTGGCCACCCGTGCCCACATTAAGGCTCGGGGGGCTACTGGGCTTATCATTTACTAATATTAAAAGGGCACATCGATCCCCTAATCTGGTGTTGCCACCCGACGAGTGGCTCAGGGGCTACTGCATTGCCTATTCAATGCAGAATCATGCCGAGGACCCCCATGGCGGTTCGCTCATGGGCCACTTCGGGCAGCCCGTACCGCACACAAGGAGGTTTCCACAAGACTTGGCACACAAGATGAGGACTCTCTTAAACCCTAGGCCTCCGGTGTGTTATATAAACCGAGGCCAGGCTAGTCAATAGATGATCTCATATTCATTAGAACAGTCTCGTGGTAGATACATGTACCCTGTACTGTACCCATATCAATACAATCAAAAGCAGGTGATGCGGCTCGTAGCTATGTCGGTATTTACCCAAAGAGGAAGGGATGATGCAGCACAACAGCGGTAGGTATTTCCCCCAGATGTGAAACCAAGGTTATCGAACCAGTAGGAGAACCAAGCAACACAACGTAAACAACCCTTGCACACAGATAACAAATCCTCGCAACCCGACATGTTAAAGGGGTTGTCAATCCCTTCCGGGTACGACGCCTCAAGATAGGCAAACGAATGTGAGAAAAATTGTAGTAGATTGATATATCGAACACCAAATAAAATAAATAAGAATAAATTGCAGCAAGGTATTTTTGTATTTTTAGTTTAATACATCTGAAAATAAAAGCAAAGGAAAATAGATCACAGAGGCAAATAAATATGAGAAAGAGACCCGGGGGCCGTAGGTTTCACTAGTGGCTTCTCTCGAGAGAAATAGCAAACGGTGGGTGAACAAATTACTGTTGGGCAATTGAAAAAACTTCAAATAATCATGACGATATCCAGGCAATGATCATACATAGGCATCACGTCCAAGATTAGTAGACCGACTCCTGCCTGCATATACTACTATTACTCCACACATCAACCGCTATCCAGCATGCATATAGTGTATTAAGTTCATGGAGAAACAAAGTAATGCAATAAGAACGATGACATGATGCAAACAAGACCTATCTATGTAGAGATAGACCCCATCATTTTATCCTTAGTAGCAACGATACAAACGTGTCGGTTCCCTTTCTGTCACTGGGATCAAGCACCGTAAGATCGAAACCACTACAAAGCACCTCTTCCCATTGCAAGATAAATAGGTCAAGTTGGCCAAACAAAACCCAAATATCGGAGAAAAAATATGAGGCTATAAGTAATCATGCATAAAATATATCAAAGAAACTCAAATACTTTCATGGATATAAAAAGATAGATCTGATCATAAACTCAAGTTCATCGATCCCAACAAACACACCGCAAAAGGAGTTACATCATATGGATCTCCAAGAGACCATTGTATTGGGAATTCAGAAAGAGAGAGGAAGCCATATAGCTACTAACTACGGACCCAAAGGTCTACAAAGAACTACTCACGCATCATCGGAGAGGCACCAATGGAGGTGGTGAACCCCATCCGAGATGGTGTCTAGATTGGATCTGGTGGTTCTTGACTCTACGGCGGCTGGATGAATATTTCGTCGACTCCCCTAGGGTTTTGGGAATATTGGGGTATTTATAGAGCAAAGAGGTGGTCCAGGTGGCACCTAAGGTGGGCACAACCCACCAGGGCGTGTCTAGGCCTCCTGGCACGCCCTGGTGGGTCGTGCTCTCCTCGGAGCACCCCCAGGCGCAGCCAGGTCCCAATATGTGTCTTCTGGTCCATAAAAAATCTTTGTGAATTTTCGTTGCATTTGTACTCCGTTTGGTATTGATTTTCTATGATGTAAAAAACATGCAGAAAACAACAACTGGCACTATGTCAATAGGTTAGTACCAAAAAATGATATAAAATGACTATAAAATGATTATAAAACATCCAAGATTGATAATATAACAGCATGGAACAATCAAAAATTATAGATACGTTAGAGATGTGTCAGCATCCCCAAGCTTAACTCCTACTCATCCTCGAGTAGGGAAGTGACAAAAACATAATTTTTTGATGTGGAATGCTGCCTATCATGTCATATCATATTTCTTTTCTTTATAGCATGGACATTTGGACTTTTATATTGTTCAAAGCAATAGTCTAGTTTTGGCATGATAATTTAAATACTCAAGCATATCAACAGGCAACCATGTCTTTCAAAATATCAACGCTAAAATAAGTTATCCCTAGCCCATTATGCTCAGTCATTGATCCATTCATGAAACACACTCGCATATTAGCTACACCTAATACTCAAGTACAATCATATTGCCTCATAGTTGGTGCTTTTTTAAGATAAGATGGAGACTCAAATTTAAAAATAAAAATTGCATAAAGTAAAATAAGGGCCCTTCACAGAGGGAAGTAGAGATTTGTAGAGGTGCCAGAGCTCAAAGCGAAAAACTTAGAGATAAAAACATTTTGGGAGGTGTATCCTTCCCACCAACAAAAACAACTTACAGTTCCCAACACTTTCCATGCTAGATATATCATAGGTGGTTCTCAAACATAAAATAAACTTTTTTCCTTTTTCAACCATACTTTCACTTTCCATGGCTAGCCGTATCCACGGTTGCCCTCCATACCAACATTTTCCAAAGAATTTATTATTTGACAACATAAAGTAAGTTCATTTTTCATTTCGGGACTGGGCATCCCTAATACCTTTGCCTTACTCTCATGCAATGATAAGTGAATAAACACTCATCTATAGAATAACACATCTAGCATGGAAGATATTAGCCACCCCTCACCGTTCCGCGAGCAAAACAAACACACAAAAGAGAAGTTTATTTTGAAAATTAGAGATGGCACATACAAATTTGCTTAGGGCGGCAAAAGAATACCGCATATAGGTAGATATAGTGGACTCATGTGGCAAAACTGGTTTAAAGGATTTTGGATGCACAAGTAGAGATCATACTTAGTGAAAAATGAAGGCTAGCAAAAGATTGAAAAGCAACCAACCAAGAAACGAATAATCTCATAAGCAAGCAATAAGCATAATTAACACCGAATAATGCACCACAAGTAGGATATAATTTCATTGCATGACTATTGACTTTCGTGCTTGCATAGGGAATCACAAACCTTAACACCAATATTCTTACTAAAGCATAATTACTCATCAACATAACTCACATATCACATCATCATATCTCAAAACTATTACTAAGAATCAAGTTTATTTTGTCCAATGATCTTCATGAAAGTTTTTATTGTATCCTTCTTGGATATCTATCACTTTGGGACTAATTTCTCATGTGTTGCTTTTCATAAGCTCAAACAAATATAAGTGAAGATCATGACCTTAATTTTTCCTTTCTTTCTCCCAAATTAACTTAAGTGAAGCAAGAGAGAATTTCTTGAAAATTTTACTAACTCTAAATTAAATCTAAGTGAAGCAAGAGAGAATTTCTTCAAAAATACTAAAGCACACCGTGCTCAAAAAGATATAAGTGAAGCACTAAAGCAAGTCCATAGCTCATAAGAATTTAAGTGAAGCATAGAGAGCAATTGTAACAAGTCATGACATAATTTTGGCTCTCTCAAATAGGTGTGTCCAGCAAGGAATAAAGACTTAAAACACAAAATAAAACAAGCAAAGACTCATATCATGCAAGACGCCCCAAGCAAGTATGTGACGAATAAAAATATAGCTTCGAGTAAAATACCGATGGTCATTAGAAGAAAGAGGGGATGCCACTCGGGGGCATCCCCAAGCTTAGTTGCTTGCTCTCTTTTGGAGAATAGCTTGGGATGCCGGGGCACCCCAAGCTTAGGCTCTTCTTACTCCTTATTCCTTCATCCATCGTAAGATAACCCAAAACTTGAAAACTTCAATCACACAAAACTCAAAAAAACCTTCGTGAGATCCGTTAGTATAAGAAAATAAATTACTACTATAAGTATTGTATCAAACCAATTCATATTTTGTTTTTGCATTATATCTACTGTATTCCAAATTTTCTATAACTCATCAAAGAAACCATAGAGCCATCAAAATAAGCACACAACGCAAAGAAAACAGAATATGTCAAACAGAACAGTCTGTAGCAATCTGGGTGTTTCGAATACTTCTGTAACTTCATTTTTTGAAAAATTAGGGTGACCTGAGCAATTTGTATATTGATCTACTGAAAAAGGAATGAGTATTTTATCGCTCTCTGTCCAAAAACGAGAATTATTTTCGTGAGAGAAAAAGTTTCTGTTTTTCAGCAAGATCAAACAACTATCACCCAAGAAGATCCTAAAGGATTTACTTGGCACAAACACTAATTGAAACATAAAAACACAATCATAACAGTACCATAATTGTGCAAACACTCAAGAACAGAAAGCAAAAAACAAAAATAAATTTTATTCATTGGGTTGCCTCCCAGCAAGCGCTATAGTTTTACGCCCTTAGCAAGGCATAAAGCAAGGATCTAAGTTTTGTCATCTTTGTTTTTAATTTTATTAGAGGTGTTTTCATCATGGGGTTTTGTAAACACAACATAAAACATATTATCCATAGAACCTTATCATTCCTAAGTTGGTTTTCATCATATCCCCTTTGATTTCCCGCAACAATCCAAGAGTGATGTTGATTAACATTATTAAAAACTTGTTGGATTATATCTAAAACAGGGACTTCCTTTTTAAGATTTTCATCAAAGATTTTATTATCCCCAAGCAAATGTCTTAAAGCATAGTCACTATTGTAAAGAATTTCATCTATCACAGGTTTTTCATGATTCATACCATAAAAATCAAAGATTTCCCTAGCTTCCCATATTATGTAGTCAAACTCATTCATAAGAACGAGAGTGGCCAACTTTTTATCCCTAGGATTCTTTATAATGGGAAGCTCAAAAAACAATCTTTGCAAAGTAGGATGGGTATGAATAAATTTACTTTCAAGTTTCAGAACTAGTGCTGAAATAGCATCCGCATAAGACCTAGTAGTTTTAAGTATAGGAGCATCATCAAGACTCAAATTTCCCACACAATTGAAAAATTCTTGGATACATTCTTTTCCCATAATATTCCCTTGCCCCAAGATAAAAGTTTTAGCATCCAGATTGCTCGTATGTCCAATCTTAGGAGTTAGGCCATCACCTATTGGTGCCATACTGAAATCACTCATGATTGCAGGCAAAGTATAGATATGACGAGAAAACGGCGAACGAAAAAGAGAGGCGAATAAAACGGCAATTTTTTGTGAAGTGGGGGAGAGGAAAACGAGAGGAAAATGGCAAATAATGTAAACTGCAAGGAGATGAGATTTTTCATTAGGAACCTGGTATATGTTTAAGATCCTCCCCAGCAACGGCGCCAGGAATTCCTTTTGATGCGGCTCGAAGCTACGTCGGTATTTACCCAAAGAGGAAGGGATGCCGTAGCACAGCAGCGGTAGGTATTTCCCTCAGATGTGCAACCAAGGTTATTGAACCAGTAGGAGAACCAAGCAACACAACGTAAACAATCCCTGCACACAGATAACAAATCCTCGCAACTCGACGTGTTAAAGGGGTTGTCAATCCCTTCCGGGTACGGCGCCTCAAGATAGGCAAACGGGCATGAGATACATTGTAGTAGATTGATAGATCGAACGCCAAATAAAATAAATAAGAATAAATTGTAGTAAGGTATTTTTGTATTTTTAGTTTAATACATCTGAAAATAAAAGCAAAGAAAAATAGATCGCAAAGGCAAATGATATGAGAAAGAGACCCGGGGGCCGTAGGTTTCACTAGTGGCTTCTCTCGAGAAAAATAGCAAACGGTGGGTGAACAAATTACTGTTGGGCAATTGACAAAACTTGAAATAATCATGATGATATTCAGGCAATGATCATTACATAGGCATCACATCCAAGATTAGTAGACCGACTCCTGCCTGCATCTAATACTATTACTCCACACATCGACCGCTATCCAGCATGCATCTAGTGTATTAAGTTCATGGAGAAATGGAGTAATGCAATAAGAACGGTGACATGATGTAGATAAGATCTATCTATGTAGAGATAGACCCCATCGTTTTATCCTTAGTAGCAATGATACATACGTGTCGGTTCCCTTTTGTCACTGGGATCAAGCACCGTAAGATCGAACCCACTACAAAACACCTCTTCCCATTGCAAGATAAATATATCAAGTTGGCCAAACAAGACCCAAATATCGGAGAAGAAATACGAGGCTATAAGTAATCATGCATAAAAGAGATCAAAGAAACTCAAATACTTTCATGGATATAAAAAGATAGATCTGGTCATAAACTCAAAGTTCATTGATCCCAACAAACACACCGCAAAAAGAGTTACATCATATGGATCTCCAAGAGACCATTGTATTGAGAATTCAGAGAGAGAGAGAGAGGAAGCCATCTAGCTACTAACTACGGACCCGAAGGTCTACAAAGAACTACTCACGCATCATCGGATAGGCACCAATGGAGGTGGTGAACCCCATCCGAGATGGTGTCTAGATTGGATCTAGTGGTTCTGGACTCTGTGGTGGCTGGATGAATATTTCGTCGACTCCCCCAGGGTTTTCGGAATATTGGGGTATGTATAGAGCAAAGAGGCGTTCCAGGGGGCACCCGAGGTGGGCACAACCCACTAGGGCGCGCTTGGGCCTCCTGGTGCGCCCTGGTGGGTTGTGCTCTCCTCGGAGCACCCCCCAGGTGCAGCCAGGGTCCAATACGTGTCTTCTGGTCCATAAAAAATCTCCGTGAAGTTTCGTTGCATTTGGACTCCTTTTGGTATTGATTTCCTGTGATGTAAAAAACATGTAGAAAACAACAACTGGCACTTGGCACTATGTGAATAGGTTAGTACAAAAAATGATATAAAATGATTATAAAACATCCAAGATTGATAATATAACAACATGGAACAATCAAAAATTATAGATACGTTGGAGACGTATCATCAGGACGTGGGGTTTTACCTCGATCAAGAGGGCCCGAACCTGGGTAAAATCCCTGTCCACGTTACCATCGCTCCAAGACGCATAGGTAGGACCCCTACTACGAGCTATGCCGGATATAGAACCGACCCCACCCCCCGATTTTCAGGGGGTGGGGCCCCTCTCATCCCCTTAGTCAAATCACATTTTGCCAACTCAAAAACACCATGTAAAACATCCGTAAGGGTCTGTTGATGAACCATTGCTAAAAAACATATTCCATGTAGAACATTTCATAAAATCCTCGTAGATTAATAGCAGTTTTATAAATGATGATTTGATTGTATTGAACAATGTGAATTGTATTTTTTTCCTTATTTTCAAAGGTTTATCGGGACGACACAAATGACATAGCATTGGAAATTTTTTGTGATCCGCTCATTTTCATGTAGAAAGGTTTCCTAGTTCAAAAAGGTTTTAAAGTAATTTTAAAAGTGAAGGAAGTTTGAATGCTTTAGGTTCATTTTGAGATGGCCTGTCATAATGTAGCAAATCATATGGTGTCGAAAAGCTTATGCAAAAGGAAAATATTTTTATTCTTTATGGTTTAAATTGAATTTTCTAAATGGCGGAAGTTATTTTGAAGGTGAAATTTAAGAATTTCTTTTTGGAATAATGCAAATTCTTTATGGTGAGTTTGTGTGTGTTGTCTTCATCATGAAAATGAAGTGTTCACAATGCATCCTATGAAGGAAATATGACCTAGAGGCAATAATAAAGCTGTTATTTATATTTCCTTATATCATGATAAATTTTTATTATTCATGCTAGAATTTTATTAACCGGAAACTTAGTACATGTGTGAATACATAGACAAAATAGAGTGTCCCTAGTATGCCTCTACTTGACTAGCTCATTAATCAAAGATGGTTAAGTTTCCTAACCATAGACATGTGTTGTCATTTGATGAACGGGATCACATCATTAGAGAATGATGTGATGGACAAGACCCATCCGTTAGCTTAGCATAATGATCATTAAGTATTATTGCTATTGCTTTCTTAATGACTTATACATATTCCTGTGACTATGAGATTATGCAACTCCTGAATACCCGAGGAACACCTTGTGTGATTTCAAACATCACAACGTAACTGGGTGATTATAAATATGCTCTACAGGTGTCTCTGAAGGTGTTTGTTGGGTTGGCATAGATCGAGATTAGGATTTGTCACTCCGAGTATCAGAGAGGTATCTCTGGGCCCTCTTGGTAATGCACATCACTATAAGCCTTGCAAGCAATGTGACTAATGCATTAGTTACAGGATGATTCATTACGGAACGAGTAAAGAGACTTGTCGGTAACGAGATTGAACTAGGTATGATGATACCGACGACCGAATTTCTGGCAAGTAACATACCAATGACAAAGGGAACAACATAAGTTGTTATTGCGGTTTGACCGATAAAGATCTTCGTAGAATATGTAGGAACCAATATGAGCATCCAGGTTCCACTATTGGTTATTGAACGGCGATGTGTCTCGGTCATGTCTACATAGTTCTCGAACCCGTAGGGTCCGCACGCTTAACGTTCGATGACGATTTGTATTATGAGTTATGTGTTTTCATGACCGAAGTTTGTTCGGAGTCCGCGATGAGATCATGGACATGACGAGGAGTCTCGAAATGGTAAAGAGGTAAAGATTCATTATTGGAAGGTAGTATTCGGACATCGGAATGGTTTCGAGTGGTTCAGGTATTTTACCGGAGTACCGAGGGGTTACCGGAACCTCCGGGGAAGTATTGGGCCTACATGTTCCTTAGTGGAGAGAGAGGGGAGCCCACAAGGGGTGCCCCCCTCTGATGACCCACAAGTACAGGGGATCAATTGTAGCTCTTTTCGATAAGTAACAGTGTCGAACCCAACGAGGAGCTGAAGGAAATGACAAGTGGTTTTCAGCAAGGTAATGTGTGCAAGTGCTGAAATTGTAAGTAGCAGAGTATTTTGATAGCAAGGTAATTTGTAACGAGCAAGTAACGATAATAGTAGCAAAATTGCGGCAAGGTAGCCCAATCCTTTTGAGGAAAAGGATAGGCCAAAACGGTCTCTTGTAAAAAGCAAAGCGTTCTTGAGGGTACACGGGATTTTCATCTAGTCACTTTCATCATGTTGGTTTAATTTGTTTTTGGTACTTTGATATGTGGGTGGACCGGTGCTTAGGTGTTGTTCTTACTTGAACAAACCTCCTACTTATGATTAACCCTGCCGCAAGCATCCGCAACTACGAGAAAGTTTTAAGAATAAATTCTAACCATAGCATTAAACTTTTGGATCCAATCGGTCCCTTACAGAATAGCGCACAACTGGGGTTTAAGCTTCTGTCACTCTCGCAACCCATCATCTAATTGCTACTCCACAATGCATTCCCTTAGGCCCAAACATGGTGAAGTGTCATGTAGTCGACGTTCACATGAGACCACTTAGGGAATCACAACATACATACTATCAAAATATCTAACACATATCAAGTTCACATGATTACTTGCAACATGATTTGTCTCGTGACCTCAAGAACAAAAGTAACTACTCACAAATGATAATCATGCTCAAGATCAGAGGGGTATTAAATAGCATAATGGATCTTAACATATAATCTTCCACCAAATAAACCATATAGTAATCAACTACAAGATGTAATCAACACTAATAGTCACCCACAAGCACCAATCTATAGTTCCGATAACAAGATTGAACACAAGAGATGAAATAGGGTTTGAGATGAGATGGTGTTGTTGAAGATGTTGATAGAGATTGCCCCCCCCCCGAGATGGGAGATTGCCCTCCCCGAGATGGGAGATTTGTTGGTGATGATGTAGGATCTAAAGTATGTCTAGAGGGAGGTGATTAGACTACTTGACCAAATAAAAACCTAGCCTTTTCCCAATTTTAAGTCTTGGCAGATTTTAGCAACTTAGCACAAGTCAAGCAATCAACCTACACATGCAAGTATAAGAGTATAGCAGCGGAATGTAAATCATTTGATGTAGGGTAGAACCCTAATCGGCCGATCTTTCACGAAAGGAGCGGATCCCGCGATGAACACGAAGAACACGAGGAGGGAAACGAGGGTAAACACGGGGGAAAACACAAGAGAGACACTCAAACCAACAAGAACAATCACACAAGTGCTAGATCCTCGAAACACGATAGGATATACAAGATCCAAAGTCAACAACGGACGGTACACGGTAGCCGGTTCTTCTCCAAAGGAGGTCATGAGTTCTTCCCTAAAAGGGGTCTTGAATCCGCTTGCGGGATCTTCTCCGGTGGAGGCTCGAATCTCCGAGGAGAAGGTAACCAAGTGGATGAGAAAAGCTCTCACACAAAATATGAGTTATTCCTTTGCTAACCCTAGAAAGTAGGATGACGAGGAGTATATATAGTCTAGGGGGGCGAAGGGGTGCACGGGCCTCGGCCCTTACATTGTGCGCAGACATGGGAGGCCGGACATCCGGGCATTCGCGGAGGGCTGGATGTCCGGGCTGTGGAGGCTGGATGTCCGGTCTGGTGAAGCTGGCCATGTTGCTCTCGGGTTCGGGGGTGTCCGGATATCCGGGCTTGCAGCCGGATTTCCGGGGGCTTGGGAAGGGCCGGATGTCCGGGCTGGCGAGGCCGGATGTCCGGGGCCTGTAGCGTCCTGGCGGCTGAGCGGCTGTGGTGAGTGAAGCTCTAGGGGTTGGATGTCCGGGGTCGTGGCTGGATGTCCAGGGCCTGGGAGGTGTGCTTGACTGCTTCCGTTGGTTCTCTTCATCCGTGAACTTGGGGACTTGTACATCTTCATGTGCATCTTCGGGAGGGTCCTCTTGGTACCTAATCATGCACAACAACTCGGACTTAGGTAGTAGCCATCTCTCATGCATAGAAAGTGGAAGTACGAAGAGGAGTGAGTTCACCTTATCTTCGATAGCCTTGGCTCGGGCTCTTGTCATTGGTCCAAGTGGTGTCGTTGGAGGTGTAGGTGCGTCCATGGGGATGATCGTTGCTACCTCTTGAGCACTGCGTTGGATTTCCTGAAGAGGAGAGGATGATGCAGCAAAGTAGCGTAAGTATTTCCCTTAGTTTTTGAGAACCAAGGTATCAATCCAGTAGAAGGCTACACTCGAGTCCCTCGTACCTACACAAAAACAATAGCTCAACGCAACCAACGCTTTTAGGGGTTGTCAATCCCTTCACGGTCACTTACGAAAGTGAGATCTGATAGAGATGATAAATAATATTTTTGGTATTTTTGGTATAGAGATGCAAAGTAAATAAAGTAAAAGCAAAGTAAAAGCAAAGCAATAATAAAGTGATGGAGATTGATATGATGAGAAAGAGACCCGGGGGCCATAGGTTTCACTAGTGGCTTCTCTCAAGAGCATAAGTATTCTACGGTGGGTGAACAAATTACTGTTGAGCAATTGATAGAATTGAGCATAGTTATGAGAATATCTAGGTATGATCATGTATATAGGCATCACGTCCGAGACAAGTAGACCGAAACGATTCTGCATCTACTACTATTACTCCACTCATCGACCGCTATCCAGCATGCATCTAGAGTATTAAGTTAAAAACAGAGTAACACCTTAAGCAAGATGACATGATGTAGAGGGATAGTTTCATGCAATATGATAAAAACCCAATCTTGTTATCCTCGATGGCAACGATACAATACGTGCCTTGCTGCCCCTTCTGTCACTAGGAAAGGACACCGCAAGATCGAACCCAAAGCTAAGCACTTCTCCCATGGCAAGAACAACCAATCCAGTAGGCCAAACCAAACTGATAATTCGAAGAGACTTGCAAAGATAACCAATCATACATAAAAGAATTCAGAGAAGATTCAAATATTATTCATAGATAGACTTGATCATAAACCCACAATTCATCAGTCTCAACAAACACACCGCAAAAAGAAGATTACATCGAATAGATCTCCACGAGAGAGGGGGAGAACATTGTATTGAGATCCAAAAAGAGAGAAGAAGCCATCTAGCTACTAGCTATGGACCCGTAGGTCTAAAGTAAACTACTCACACTTCATCGGAGGGGCTTGAATGATGATGTAGAAGCCCTCCGTGATTGATGCCCCCTCTAGCGGACCTCCGGAACAGGCCCCAAGATGGGATCTCGTGGATACAAAAAGTTGCGGCGGTAGAATTTGGTTTTTGGCTTCGTCCCCGATCGTTTGGGGGTACATGGATATATATAGGAGGAAGAAGTATGTCGGTGGAGCTTCGAGGGGCCCACGAGGCAGGGGGCGCGCCCTAGGGGGCGCCCTCCACCCTCGTGACCGCCTCGTGGCTTTCTTAACGGAGGGTCCAAGTCTCCTGGATCTTATCTGATGAGAAAATCACGTTTCTGAAGGTTTCATTCCGTTTGGACTCCGTTTGATATTCCTTTTCTTTGAAACCCTAAAATAGGCAAAAACAACAATTCTGGGCTGGGCCTCTGGTTAATAGGTTAGTCCCAAAAAATAATATAAAAGTGGATAATAAAGCCCAAAAATGTCTAAAACAGTAGATAATGTAGCATGGAGCAATCAAAAATTGTAGATACGTTGGAGACGTATCAATCGTGGGATGCTCCACATCATCTCCCCTCCCTTGGGGAAGATCCGACCTCGGATCAAAATCCTCATCACCATGGTAGGGCGAGAGATCTTTGATGTTGAAGATGTCGCTCACGGAGTACTTATCGCGTGGTAGGGCGAGAGATCTTTGATGTTGAAGATGTAGCATGGAGCAATCAAAAATTATAGATACGTTGGAGACGTATCAAGCATCCCCAAGCTTAATTCCTGCTCGTCCTCGAGTAGGTAAATGATAAAAACAGAATTTTTGATGCAGAGTGCTACTTGGCATAATTTTAATGTATTTCTTCTTAATTGTGGTATGAATATTCAGATCCAAAAGATTCAAGACAAAAGTTCATATTGACATAAAAATGATAATACTTCAAGCATACTAACTAAGCAATTATGTCTTCTCAAAATAACATGGCCAAAGAAAGTTCATCCCTACAAAATCATATAGTTTAGTCATGTTTCATTTTCGTCACACAAGAATGCTATCATCATGCACAACCCCAATGACAAGCCAAGCAATTGTTTCATACTTTAGTAATCTCAAACCTATAAACTTTCACGCAATATATGAGCGTCAGCCATGGACATAGCACTATGGGTGGAATAGAATATAATGGAGGGGGGTTATGTGGAGAAGACAAAAAAGGAGAAAGTCTCACATCAATGAGGCTAATCAATGGGCTATGGAGGTGCCCACCGATTCATGTTAATGCAAGGAGTAGGGATTGCCATGCAACAAATGCACTAGAGCTATAAATGTATGAAAGCTCAACAAAAGAAACTAGTGGGGGTGCATCCAACTTGCTTGCTCATGAAGACCTAGGGCACTTGAGGAGGCCCATTGTTGGAATATACAAGCCAAGTTCTATAATGAAAAATTCCCACTAGTATATGAAAGTGATAACATGAGAGACTCTCTACTATGAAGATCATGGTGCTACTTTGAAGCACAAGTGTGGTAAAAGGATAGTAACAGTGTCCCTTCTCTCTTTTTCTCTCATTTTTTTGGTCCTTCTCTTTTTTATGGCCTTTCTCTTTTTTGGGCCTTCTCTTTTTTATGGCCTTTCTTGTTTTATTCCTCACTTGGGACAATGCTCTAATAATGATGATCATCACACTTCTATTTATTTACAACTCAATGATTACAACTCGATACTAGAACAAAGATGACTCTATATGAATGCCTCTGGTGGTGTACCGGGATATGCAATGAACCAAGAGTGACATGTATGAAATAATTATGAATGGTGGCTTGGCCACAAATACTATGTCAACTACATGATCATGCTAAGCAATATGACAATGATGAATGTGTCATGATGAACGGAATGATGGAAAGTTGCATGGCAATATATCTCGGAATGGCTATGGAAATGCCATAATAGGTAAGTATGGTGGCTATTTTTAGGAATATATAAGGAGGTTTATGTGTGAAAGAGCGTATCATATCACGGGGTTTGGATGCACCGACGAAGTTTGCGCCAACTCTCAATGTGAGAAAGGGCAATGCACGGTACCGAAGAGGCTAGCAAGGATGGAAGGGTGAGAGTGCATATAATCCATGCACTCAACATTAGTCATAAAGAACTCACATACTTATTGCAAAAATCTACAAGCCATCAAAAACCTCGGCACTACGCGCATGCTCCTAGGGGGATAGATTGGTAGGAAAAGAGCATCGCTCGTCCCCGACCGCCACTCATAAGGAAGACAATCAAATAACACCTCATGTTTCAAATTTGTTGCATGACGTTTATGGGACTTGCAAACTTCAACACAAGTATTTCTCAATTTCACAACTACTCAACTAGCATGACTTTGATATTATTACCTCCATATCTCAAAACAATCATCAAGCGTCAAACTTTTCTTAGCATTCAACACACTCATAAGAAAGTTTTATTATTAATCTTGCATACCAAGCATATTAGGATTTTAAGCAAATTACCATGCTATTAAGACTCTCAAAATAATCTAAGTGAAGCATGAGAGATCAATAGTTTCTATATAACAAATCCACCACCGTGCTCTAAAAGATATAAGTGAAGCACTAGAGCAAAACTATAAAGCTCAAAAGATATAAGTGAAGCACATAGAGTATTCTATCAAATTCCAAATCATGTATGGCTCTCTCAAAAGGTGTGTACAGAAATGATGATTGTGGTGGACTAACAAGCAAAGAATCAAATCATAAAAGACGCTCCAAGCAAAATACATATCATGTGGTGAATAAAAATATAGCTCCAAGTAAAGTTACCGATAGAAGTAGACGAAGGAGGGGATGCCTTCCGGGGCATCCCCAAGATTTGGCTTTTAGGTGTCCTTAGATTATCTTGGGGGTGCCATGGTAATCCTCAAGCTTAGGCTCTTGCCACTCCTTTTTCCATAATCCATCAAATCTTCACCCAAAACTTGAAAACTTCACAACACAAAACTTAAAGCAGAAAATCTTGTGAACTCCGTTAGCGAAAGAAAACAAAAGACCACTTCAAGGTACTGTAATTAACTCATTATTTATTTATATTAGTGTTAAACCTACTGTATTCCAACTTCTCTATGGATTATAAACTATTTTACTATCCATGGATTCATCAAAATAAGCAAACAACACACGAAAAACAGAATCTGTAAAAACAGAACAGTCTGTAGTAATCTGTAGCTAGCGCAAGATCTGGAATCCCAAAAATTCTAAAATAAATTGCTGGACGTGAGGAATTTATCTATTAATCATTTAAAAAAATAATTAACTAAATATCACTTTCCAAATAAATATGACAGCAGTTCTCGTGAGCGCTAAAGTTTCTGTTTTTTACAGCAAGTTCAACAAGACTTTCCCCAAGTCTTCCCAACGGTTCTACTTGGCACAAACACTAATTAAACACAAAAAACACAACCAAAACAGAGGCTAGATAATTTATCTATTACTAAACAGGAGCAAAAAGCAAGTAATATAAATAAAAATTGGGTTGCCTCCCAACAAGCGCTATCGTTTAACGCCCCTAGCTAGGCATAACAAGCAAGAATAGATCTAGGTATTGCCATCTTTGGTAGGCAATCCATAAGTGGCTCTCATGATAGATTCATATGGTAATTTTATTTTCTTTCTAGGGAAGTGTTCCATTCCCTTTTTAATGGAAATTGAAATCTAATATTCCCTTCCTTCATATCAATAACTGCACCAACCGTTCTAAGGAAAGGTCTACCAAGAATAATAGGGCAAGAAGGATTGCAATCTATATCAAGAACGATAAAATCTACGGGCACATAATTCCTATTTGCAACAATAATAACATCATTAATTCTTCCCATAGGTTTCTTAATAGTGGAATCTGCAAGATGCAAGTTTAGAGAGCAATCATCAAAATCGCGGAAATCTAGTAAACCACATAAAGTTTTGGAAATAGTAGAGACACTAGCACCCAAATCACACAAAGCATAAAACTCATAATTTTTAATTTTAATTTTAATAGTTGGTTCCCACTCATCATAAAGTTTTCTAGGGATAGAAACTTTCGATTCAAGTTTTTCTTCATAAGATTGCATCAAGGCATCAACGATATGTTTAGTAAACGCTTTATTTTGACTATAAGCGTGAGGAGATTTTAACACGGATTGCAACAAGGAAATACAATCAATAAAAGAGCAATTTTCATAGTTAAATTCCTTGAAATCCATAATAGTGGGTTTAGCAACATCTAGGGTTTTAATTTCCTCAATCCCACTTTTATCAAATTTAGCATCAAGATCAACAAATTCCGAATTCTTAGAACGCCTTCTAGGTAAAGGTGGATCATATTCAGTCCCATCATTATCAAGATTCATATTGCAAAACAAAGATTTAATAGGGGACACATCAATAACTTTTAGATCTTCATCATTATTTTCATAGGAACTAGAAGAACACGCTTTTATAAAGGCATCTTTCTTAGCACGCATCCTAGCGGTTCTTTCTTTGCACTCGTCAATGGAAATTCTCATGGATTTGAGAGACTCATTGATATCATGCTTAGGTGGAATAGATCTAAGTTTCAAAGAATCAACATCAAGAGTAATTCTATCAACGTGCCTAGCCAAATCATCAATCTTAAGCAATTTTTATTCAATCATAACATTAAAATTCTTTTGCGAAGAAATAAATTCTTTAATATTAGATTCAAAATCAGAGGGCATCTTATTATAATTTCCATAAGAATTGTTGTAGGAATTACCATATTATTAGAGGGATTACTAGGATAAGGCCTAGGATTGAAATTTCCTCTATACGCGTTGTTACCAAAATTGTTCCTACCAACAAAATTCACATCCATAGATTCATTATTATTCTCAATCAAAGTAGACAAGGGCACATCATTAGGATCATAAGAAACACTCTTATTAGCAAATCATTTCATAAGTTCATCCATCTTTCCACTCAAAACATTAATTTCTTCTATCGCATGCACCTTTTTAGTAGATCTTTCAGTATGCCATTGAGAAGAATTAACCATAATATTATCTAGGACTTTAGTAGCTTCTCCTAAAGTAATTTCCATAAAAGTGCCTCCCGCAGCCGAATCTAAAAGATTTCTAGAAGCAAAATTCAATCCGGCATAATTTTTTTTGTATAATCATCCACAAATTCAAACCATGAGTAGGGCAATTACGTATCATTAATTTCATTCTCTCCCAAGCTTGTGCAACATGTTCATGATCAAGTTGTTTAAAATTCATAATATCATTTCTAAGAGAGATGATCTTAGCGGGAGGAAAATACTTAGAGATAAAAGCATCTTTGCACTTGTTCCATGAATCAATACTATTTTTAGGCAAAGACGAAAACCAAGCTTTAGCACGATCTCTAAGCGAAAAAGGAAATAGCTTCAATTTAACAATATCATTATCCACATCTTTCTTCTTTTGCATGTCACACAAATTAGCGAAGCTATTTAGATGGGTAGCGACATCTTCACTAGGAAAGCCGGAGAACGGATCTTTCATGACAAGATTCAGCAAAGCAATATTAATTTCACAAGATTAAGCATCGGTAAGAGGAGCAATCGGAGTGCTAAGGAAATCATTATTATTGGTATTGGTGAAGTCACACAATTTAGTATTATCTTGAGCCATCGCGACAAACAAGCAAACTAACAGACGAGCAAACAAAAAGCAAATGGGCAAAAGAGGCAAATAGAGAGGGAGGAAGGATAGAGAGAGAGAGAGGGCGAATAAAACGGCAAGGGTGAAGTGGGGGAGAGGAAAACGAGAGGCAAATGGCAAATAATGTAATGCGGGAGATAGGGATTGTGATGGGTACTTGGTATGTTTACTTTTGCGCAGACTCCCCGGCAACGACGCCAGAAATTCTTCTTGCTACCTCTTGAGCACTGCGTTGGATTTTCCCGAAGAGGAGAGGATGATGCAGCAAAGTAGCGTAAGTATTTCCCTTAGTTTTTGAGAACCAAGGTATCAATCCAGTAGGAGGCTACGCTCGAGTCCCTCGTACCTACACAAAAACAATAGCTCAACGCAACCAACGCGCTTAGGGGTTGTCAATCCCTTCACGGTCACTTACGAAAGTGAGATTTGATAGAGATGATAAATAATATTTTTGGTATTTTTGGTATAGATATGCAAAGTAAATAAAGTAAAAGCAAAGCAATAATAAAGTGATGGAGATTGATATGATGAGAAAGAGACCCGGGGGACATAGGTTTCACTAGTGGCTTCTCTCAAGAGCATAAGTATTCTACGGTGGGTGAACAAATTACTGTTGAGCAATTGAAAGAACTGAGCATAGTTATGAGAATATCTAGGTATGATCATGTATATAGGCATCACGTCCGAGACAAGTAGACCGAAACGATTCTGCATCTACTACTATTACTCCACTCATCGACCGCTATCCAGCATGCATCTAGAGTATTAAGTTAAAAACAGAGTAACACCTTAAGCAAGATGACATGATGTAGAGGGATAGTTTCATGCAATATGATAAAAACCCCATATTGTTATCCTCGATGGCAACGATACAATACGTGCCTTGCTGCCCCTTCTGTCACTAGGAAAGGACACCACAAGATCGAACCCAAAGCTAAGCACTTCTCCCATGGAAAGAACAACCAATCCAGTAGGCCAAACCAAACTGATAATTCGAAGAGACTTGCAAAGATAACCAATCATACATAAAAGAATTCAGAGAAGATTCAAATATTATTCATAGATAGACTTGATCATAAACCCAAAATTCATCGGTCTCAACAAACACACCGCAAAAAAGAAGATTACAACGAATAGATTTCCACGAGAGAGGGGGAGAACATTGTATTGAGATCCAAAAAGAGAGAAGAAGCCATCTAGCTACTACCTATGGACCCGTAGGTCTAAAGTAAACTACTCACACTTCATCGGAGGGGCTTGAATGATGATGTAGAAGCCCTCCGTGATCGATGCCCCCTCCGGCGGAGCTCCAGAACAGGCCCCAAGATGGGATCTCGTGGATACAGAAAGTTGCGGCGGTGGAATTTGGTTTTTGGCTCCATCCCCGATCGTTTGGGGGTACGTGGATATATATATAGGAGGAAGAAGTACGTCGGTGGAGCTTCGAGGGGCCCACGAGGTAGGGGGCATGCCCTAGGGGGCGCCCTCCACCCTCGTGACCGCCTCGTGGCTTTCTTGATGGAGGGTCCAAGTCTTCTGGATCTTATCTGATGAGAAAATCATGTTTCCGAAGGTTTCATTCCGTTTGGACTCCATTTGATATTCCTTTTCTTTGAAACCCTAAAATAGGCAAAAACAGCAATTCTGGTCTGGGCCTCCGGTTAATAGGTTAGTCCCAAAAAATAATATAAAAGTGGATAATAAAGCCCAACAATGTCTAAAATAGTAGATAATGTAGCATGGAGCAATCAAAAATTATAGATACGTTGGAGACGTGTCAATCGTGGGATGCTCCACATCATCTCCCCTCCCTTGGGGAAGATCCGACCTCGGATCGAAATCCTCATCACCATGGTAGGGCGAGAGATCTTTGATGTTGAAGATGTCACTCACGGAGTACTTATCGCGTGGGAGGTCGATCTTGTAGGCGTTGTTGTTGTAGCGGTCGAGCACCTTGAAGGGTCCATCCACGCCTGGTCGAAGTTTGGACTTGTGTTCGTTGGGGAAACGGTCCTTGCGAAGGTGTAGCCACACAAGATCTCCAACGTTGAATACCATGGGGTGCTTGTTGATGTTGCGCTTGGTCGCAAGTCGTTGTACTTGGCGCTCGATGGTTTGCCTTGTATCTTCATGCACCTTCTTGAGATGGTTCACACGTGCACTTGCGTCCAAATTGATGCGCTCTTGGAGTGGTAGAGTAAGAAGTCCAACGGTGACAATGGGTTGAATCCGCAGATGACCTCAAAGGGGGACCTACCGGTTGTTGAGTGTCTTGCTTGGTTGTAGGCGAACTCGGCGATAGGTAGGCACTCCTCCCACTCCTTGATGTTCTTCTTAATGAGTACTCGAAGTAGAGCGGAGATTGTGCGGTTGGTCACCTCCATTTGGCCGTCGGTTTGTGGATGATATTCCATGGAGAAGAGTAGCTTGATTCTGATCTTGGTGCATAGGGTCTTCCAAAAGTAGCTAAGGAACTTGACGTCGCGGTCTGAGACGATCATCTTTGGCACTCCGTGTAGACACAATATTTCCCTACAAAAGAGATTAGCAACATGTGAAACATCGTCTATCTTGTTGCAAGGAATGAAATGTACCATTTTAGAGAAATGGTCCACAACGACAAATACCGAATCCTTCCCATTTCTAGTCCTAGGCAAACCAAGTATAAAGTCCATGCTAATGTCTTCCCATGGTTGATATGGAATTGGTAGAGGCATATAAAGGCCATGGGATTGAGCTTTAGACTTAGCTTTGCAACATGTAGAGCATCGGTTGGTGAAGCGGTTGACGTCACGAAACATCTTGGGCCAATAGTAGTTCTTTGAGAGCATAGCGAACGTCTTGTCGTGTCCAAAATGTCCCATTAAGCCTCCTCCATGAGATTCCCGCAAAAGCAACAAACGAACAGAAGACTCGGGGATGCAAAGCTTGTTAGCTCTCATAAGATATCCATCTTTGATGTAATAGCGTTCCCAAGAGGTGTGCGTCAAACACTTGGCATAAGGAGTAGCAAAAGTAGGATCATGCTCATACAAGTCTTTTATATGCTCAAAGCCAATGGCATCCAATTCAAGTTGAGTAACAAGCATGCATATGCAGGAAAGGGCATCCTCCACAATGTTTTCCTTAAATTTAATGTACTTGATGACATAAGGAAAAGACTCAATAAATTCACTCCATTTAGCATGACGCTTGTTCAACTTGGTTTGGCCCTTAAGATACTTGAGCGTTTCATGATCGGTATGAATGATAAACTCATGAGGGCGAAGATAGTGTTCCCATTCATGCAAAACACGGACTAAGGAATATAGCTCTTTGTCATAGATGGGGTAATTGAGTTGCGCTCCAGAGAGTTTCTCACTAAAGTAAGCTATGGGGCGCTTCTCTTGCGTTAACAGACCTCCTATGCCATTACCACTAGCATCGCAATGAATCTCAAAGGGTTTGTCAAAGTTGGCTAAAGCAAGCACGGGAGCATGAGTAAGCAAATTCTTAAGCTCATTGAAAGCGGTATCTTGGGATGGTCCCCAAACAAAAGGCGCATTCTTCTTGCTCAAAGCATGCAAAGGAGAAGCGATGGTGCTAAAATCTTTCACAAAGCGATGATAGAAACCCGCAAGGCCAAGAAAGCTACGCACTTGTTGCAAATTGGTTTGTTGTGGCCAAGTCTTAATAGCATTGATCTTGGACTCATCAACATGAACACCCTTAGAGGATACAACAAAACCCAAGAAAATGAGCTTGTCAACGCCAAAAAGGCATTTCTCCATATTAGCATAGAGACGCTCTTTTCTAAGAGTTTGTAAAATGGTTCGAACATGGGTGACATGCTCTTTGAGAGACTTGCTAAAAACAAGGATATCATCGAAGTAGACCATAACAAACACACCAGTGTAAGGGCGAAAGACATGATTCATATGACGCATAAAAGTACCCGGTGCTTCTGATAGACCCATATGCATGACTAACCACTCATACAAGCCAAACTTGGTTTTGAAAGCGGTTTTCCATTCATCACCCTCTTGTATGCGGTTTTGATAGTAACCACTCTTAAGATCAATTTTTGAAAAGATAGTGGCACCACTAAGTTCATCAAGCATATCATCAAGGCGTGGAATGGGATAACTATAACGAACGGTGATAGCATTGATAGGTCTACAATCGGAGCACATGCGAAAGCTACCGTCTCGTTTTGGCACAAGAATGACCGGGACGACACAAGGGCTCAAACTTTCACGCACATGTCCATGGTTTATGAGATGCTTCACTTGCCTTTGTATTTCTTTGGTTTCTTCGGGGTTGATGCGGTACAGAGCTTTGTTCGAAAGTGGTGCTCCGGGGATGAGGTCGATGTGGTGCTCGATGCCTCGTAGTGGAGGTAGTCCCGGAGGTAGCTCATCGGGGAAAACATCATGAAATTCCTACAAAAGAGAAGACAACACTAGAGGAAGAGTGTGAGAGGTGTTAGCTTCTGGTGCATTGTCCTTGCAAAAAAGGACGTAGTGTAGTACACTAGATGGGTTCTCACACACTCCCCTTATCTCACTTTTGGTGGCAATTAGGACTAAGTTCTTCTTTTCGCTCATCGTGGAGGTGCTCGATTTGGGCTTGTGGCGCTCACTCTCTTTTTGGTGGCTTGCTCTCTCACTATTATCTCCATGATGGGTGGCTTGCTTGTCGACGACAACTTGGCTTGGAGACATGGGACGAAGTACGTACTCCTTTCCCTTCATCTTGAAGATGTAGTGGTTTGTTCGGCCATTGTGGATGACTCCTCTATCAAATTGCCATGGGCGTCCAAGGACAAGGCGGCAAACGGTCATTGGAACGACGTCACACTCTAAGGTGTCTTCATAGGCGCCAATTTTGAAGGAGACTTGTACTCGATGCTCGACTTGGATAGTACCGGAGTCGCTAAGCCATTGCACTTTGTATGGATGTGGGCGCTTCGTATTGGGCAATTGGAGTTTGGTGCAAAGTTCTTCACTTGCGAGATTATGACAACTCCCTCCATCGATGATGACTTTGATGGATCTTCCATTGATGCCGACTTGGTGTGGAATATGTGGCATATTTGGTCTTCTTCTTGGTGATGTTGGAGAGTCAAGACCTTGGAGACAACAAGAGCGGGACTTGAATCTTCATCGCAAAAGACTTGTTCCTCTTCATCGTTCACTTGCCGGTGCATAGCGACTTGCTCAAGAGCGTCAATTTCTCCTTCACTCATCGAGTCGTAGGTGCCGTCGTCATTGAGGATCATGGTCCGCTTGTTGGTGCACTCATAGGACTTGTGGCCTCGGCCTTCGCATGTGAAGCATTTGAAGGAACTCGTCTTGACGGTCTCATCGGTTGGAGTGGATGATGATGAAGCTCTCGGCTTGAAGTTGCTTGTAGTAGGAGGATGACTTGGAGTTGATGAAGCTTCCTTGGAACTCGACTTGTCGACGTTGCTTGTAGAAGGCTTGGTAGACGGAGTTGGAGTCGTTGAAGCTTGGGTGTTGGAGAAACCGTATGACTTGGATGAGAACTTGGCATACTTGTAATCGTCTTTCACTTGGCATTTCGCTTTGGTAGCTTGATGCACTAGCTCGATGAGGTTCGAGTATGGTTGGAAGTTGGCGATCTTCTTGATAGGATAGTTGAGTCCATTCAAGAAACGTTCCATAGTTTGCTCATCATCTTCCGTGACATTGGCTCGTATCATAGCAATCTCAATATCCTTGTAGTACTCTTCAATGATCTTGGTTCCTTGCTTGAGTAGTTGGAGTTTCTTGAAGAGGTCGCGGTTGTAGTAGGTAGGCACAAAGCATGCTCTCATGACATCCTTCATTTGCGCCCAAGTAGTGATGGGTGGTTCACCTCTTGCCTCTTGGCGCTCGACAACTTGTTCCCACCAAATGAGGACATAGTCTTGGAACTCAAGGGATGCCATTGAGATCTTATTCTCTTCTTCATAGTTGTGCAAGCGGAAGATTTTGTCGACCTTCAATGCCCATGAAAGGTACTCTTCGGGATCGTTGCTTCCGTTGAACTTGGGCATGGTGAACTTGAGCTTGCTGTAGCGTTGCTCTTCATTGTGTTGGGGTCGGGGATGATGACGCCCATGTTGTTGATGATTGTCAAGCTCGTGTCGCTCTTGGTGAGGAGGGTTGTCAACCTCATGTTGCTCTTATCATGGAGGATTTCCATTGTTGCCATGCTCTTGATGAACTTGATGTTCTTGGTGAGCATGTGGAGGGGCTTGTCGAGCTCGAGGAGGAACTTGAGGAACTTGACGATGCACGCGAGCTTGAAAACTTCGTTCTTGAATTTCTTCGAGAAGTGCTTCTTCATGTTCATGAGCTTGCCGGCCTCGGTTGGCTACGGCTCAACTTGAATCTTGGAGGGCTTGTTGCGCCTCAAGTGCTTGAGCTTCACGGAGTTGTTGTTCATGGCGTTGTGCCTCGGCATTTTGTGCATGTTGGTGTAGACGCACACGCTCTTCCTCTTCATGTTGGCGTTGTCTTTGCTGTTCTCGTGCTAGCGCAAAAGCTTCTTGGGTTTGACGTTGTCAGTGCTCTTGAGAGTCAGTGTCGCGTAGAGGATTGAGGCTTGCTTGACGATCATTGCGCGCGGCACGGCGTAGAGTGTTCAATGTCGGTGTACTTGAGCCGGAGAGGGTGAAGTCGGAGTGTCGACTTGAGCGAGTCCTTCTTGATGAAGACAAAGTGGAAGAAGTGCGGTTGAGCAACAAAGCACGAATCTCGTCCATACTTGTGCCATTCTCTTGCTTGTGGTCGTCGAGCTTGTGGTCGAAGTAGTCCCTTGTACGTTGCTCAGAGAGTCGCAAGTCAGCGGCGAGGTTGTCGATGCGTTCACTCATTGCTTGTTGCTCTTGATGCAAAGCACGTTGTGCAGCAAAGAGGTGACTCTTGGTGACGTAGGAGTTCATGTCGTCGTCGTGCTCAATGAAGAGTGGGTTGGTAGAAGTACTTGGCCTATCCATCATTCCAAGATACAAAATGTGAGTGGTAGAAAGAGAAGAACAAATACCAAATGTACCTTGACCGAAGTTGAAAGTGGATCAATGATCACTCCAATGTGGACAAGGAAATAGCACAATTGGTACCAATTCTTGTCGGTTTCTCAAACCTACACAAGTAAAAGCTTATGGTGGAGCTTGGTTAGGATGGTGGCACAAAATTTAATGCAATTGTAAGTGAGCTTCAATAATGTTGGAAAAGATTCGCAAGATTGCAATGTAACAAGTAGACCAAGCAATGTAATGTACACAGAAACACACACGCAAAGAGATATGTGGGGTTAGGGAACCAAGGTTGAGCCAAAATGTGGAATCCATAAAAATGATTGCACAATAGGCGGATACAAGACTTGTGCACAACCTACTAAGCAAAAATGCAACGACTTCTATCCCAAGTATGCTCTATGCAAGGTGTTTCTATGATATGATCCAAGATGATCGAGTATGACAATCTTAATGTTGTATGATGCTATGGTTCTTGCTTAAAAGTTCTTTGCTTATCTTCTCCTTGTGCTTAAAAGCTTGTTTGGATCTTTGTTGTTTGAGCTCTTTTCTCATGCAATGCTTGAGGAACCAAGATAACAATTGTGTATGCGATGACAACCTTGTGACACAAGAGATGACACCAAGATATGCAACAACGATGTATGTATGCTATGGGAAGTATGATCACTAATGTGCACAAGTCTCGTTGCCGGCAATACTCAATGGCTAGTCTCGATGGGTAAGCAACACAAAGGAGTAAGGCTATGGTGGTTATCAATGTAATGGCAAGAGTGATATGTCCAATACCAAGATGGGGTTACCATTTCTTGCAGACGGTATGGTGTCAAAATGGTGGCACGAATACCAAGATGTAGTCGAGGTGGTCATTGTTGATGACGCGTCCATGGCGAAGATGAGCGGCAGTGATGTTGATGTCGAACCGTACCTAAATAGCTGAAACACAAGTAGGACACGGAACCGCAACTCAAATTCTCAAAGCAAAATTGGACCAAAATTGTCGGAGTTGGAGTCGGTAAGCGGTGGTTGTGTATGTGGTATATGGTGGGGCTATGCGGAAGTATATGTGGGCACCAGAACAAAATTCGGCAAAAAATGGGAGGAAAACGGGCGGTGGAGAGGAAGTGGTGCTGCCAGGGGTCGGATGTCCGGGCTTGATGGCCGGATGTCCGGGGTGCCGGATGTCCGGGCTTGTCGGGCCGGATGTCCGGGCTCTGGATCATTCAAACTCCGCATGGAAGGTGGCAAATCCGGGCAAAATCCGGCGGAATTTGTGGATGGGAATTGGGGAAAAGAGGATGGAAGGCTAGATCTACCTGCAACACACGAAATCCGCGGTCAAATCCAACAAAACTTCATCACACCAACAAATCACAAAAAAATTGGGGCTATTTTTGTGGGGATTTTCGAATTAGGGACAAAATCAGCAAAACTAGGCTAGCAACACAACAGGGAGGCTCCGAAATCATGATCAACGTGGCTCTTGATACCAAGATGATCTAGGGTAGAACCCTAATCGGCCGATCTTTCACGAAAGGAGCGGATCCCGCGATGAACACAAAGAACACGAGGAGGGAAACGAGGGTAAACACGGGGGAAAACACAAGAGAGACACTCAAACCAACAAGAACGATCACACAAGTGCTAGATCCTCTAAACACGATAGGAGATACAAGATCCAAAGTCAACAACAGACGATACACGGTAGCCGGTCCTTCTCCAAAGGAGGTCTTGAGTTCTTCAGGTCTTGAATCCGCTTGGGGGATCTTCTCTGGTGGAGGCTCGAATCTCCGAGGAGAAGGTAACCAAGTGGATGAGCAAAGCTCTCACACAAAATATGAGCCATTCCTTTGCTAACCCTAGAAAGTAGGACGAGGAGGAGTATATATAGTCTAGGGGGCGAAGGGGTACACGGGCCTCGGCCCTTACACTATGCGCAGACAGGGGAGGCCGGACGTCGGGTCGGATGTCGGGGTGTTCGCGGAGGGCCGGATGTCCGGGCTGGTGAAGCTGGCCATGTTGCTCTCGGGTTCGGGGTGTCCAGGTATCCGGGCTTGCAGCCGAATTTCTGGGGCTTGGAAGGGCCGGATGTCCAGGGGCTGTAGCATCCTGGCGGCTGAGCAGTTGTGGTGGGTGAAGCTCCAGGGGTCGGACGTCCGGGGTCGTGGACGGATGTCCGGGGCCTGGGAGGTGTGCTTGACTCCTTCCGTTGGTTCTCTTCATCCACGAACTTGGGGACTCGTACATCCTCATGTGCATCTTCGGGAGGGGTCCTCTTGGTACCTAATCATGCACAACAACTCGTACTTAGGTAGTAGCCGTGTCTCATGCATAGAAAGTGGAAGTTCAGAGAGGACTGAGTTCACCTTATCATTGATAGCCTTGGCTCGGGCTCTTTTCATTGGTCCAAGTGGTGTCGTTGGAGGTGTAGGTGCGTCCATGGGTTTGATCGTGGGATGCTCCGCATCATCATTGCATATGAAGGTAAAGGGAGGAGTTTGGAGGGAGCAAACGCAATGTAGACACGGAGATTTTTGGCGTGGTTCTGATAGGTGGTGCTATCGTACATCCAATGTAGACACAAAGGGTAATGGTTGCGCGAGTCCACGGAGGGCTCCACCCACGAAGGGTCCATGAAGAAGCAACCTTGTCTATCCCACCATGGCCATCACCCTAAAAGGACTCGCCTCACTTGGCTAGATCTTCATGAAGTAGGTGATCTCCTTGCCCTTACAAACTCCTTGGTTTAACTCCACAATCTTGATGGAGGCTCCCAAGTGACACCTAACCAATCTAGGAGACACTACTCTCCAAAAGGTAATAGATGGTGTGTTGATGATGAACTCCTTGTTCTTGTGCTTCAAATGATAGTCTCCCCAACACTCAACTCTCTCTCACAGATTTGGATTTGGTGGAAAGATGATTTGAGTGGAAAGCAACTTGGGGAAGGCTAGAGATCAAGATTCTTTTGGTTGGATTGGAATATCTTGGTCTCAACACATGAGTAGTTGGTTCTCTCTCAGAAAATGAATGGTAGAAGTGTAGGTACGTTCTGATGGCTCTCTCCACTAATGGAGGAAGGGTGGAGGGGTATATATAGCCTCCACACAAAATCTAACCGTTACACACAATTTACCAAACTCGGTGGGACCGAATAGTTAAACTCAGTCAGACCGATTTAGTTCAAAATGTGAATGTTAGGCTTTTCGGTGGGACCAACATGTCAATTCGGTGGGACCGATTTCATAGGGTTAGGGCATAATGTAATCTCGGTGAGACCGATCACATGAACTCGGTGGAACCGATTTCTGTATTAGGCAAACAGAGAGTTGGTCAGGCAAACTCGGCGGGACCAATTCGCTCATTTCGTTGAGACCAAAACATTATGAAAAGGAAACAGAGAGTTTGCATTGCGAAATCGATGGGACCGATCGCTCATCTCGGTTAGACCGAAACGTTACAAAGGGAAACAAAGAGTTTGCAATCCCATCTCGGTGAGACCGAGATCCCTATCGGTGAGACCGAACTGATTAGGGTTTCTGGCTATGGCTATGTCAAATGAACTCGGTGGCGCTGGATCGATCAAATCGGTGGGGCCATGTTTGACTTTTGGTTTGGGACATATGTGGATATGAGAAAGTGGTTGAGGGCTTTTGGAGCATATCACTAAGCATTTTGAGCAAACAAGCCATTAAGCAACACCTCATCCCCTTTTAATATTATTGGCTTTTCCTATGGACTCAATGTGATCTTGGATCACTAAAATGAAAAAAATAAAGTATTGAGCCTTTGCCAATATACGTCCTTAGTATTTTAAGGCGTCCACATTCCTAGTCCATGCCATGCCAATCATTGAACTTTCTGAACTGATCATCTTGAAAGAGCATTAGTTCAATGAGCTATATGTTGTTAGGAATTACCAAAACCACCCAGGGATAGTTGTACTTTCAGATGATGATGACGATGATTTCCCCCTCCGGGAGGGAAGTTCCCCCGGCGGAATCGCTCCGCCGGAGGGCAAAAGTGCTCCTGCCCAAGTTCCACCTCGAGACGGCGGCGCTCCGTCCCGAAAGTCCTCTTCTTATTTTTCTAGGTCAAAATGACATATATACCAGAAGATGGGCACCGGAGGTGGGCCTGGGTGAGCACAACCCACCAGGGTGCATCTGGGCTCCCTAGCGCGCCCAGGTGGGTTGTGCCCACCTGGTGGGGCCCCTCTGGTAGTTATTTGCTCCAATATTCTATAAAAATCTCCGTGAAGTTTCAGCTTATTTGGAGTTGTGCGGAATAGGTAGCCTGACGTCGCTTTTCCAGGTCCAGATTTCCAACTGCCAGAATTCTCCCTCTTTGTGTATACCTTGCATACTATGAGAGAAAAGGCATTAGAATTACTCCAAAAAGCATTATTATGGATAAAAACATCTTAAAAATAGTAAGAAAACATGATGCAAAATGGACGTATCAACTCCCCCAAGCTTAGACCTCGCTTGTCCTAAAGCGAAAACCGAAATCGAAAAACATGTCCACATGCTTAGAGAGAGAGAGAGGTGTCGATAAAAACAAAATACGGACATAGAAGCATCATGTTGATTATTATAACAACAACAAAATTAAACATTCGACTTTTATCATATACTTCTCATGAATAAGTAACAATTCATCACACAATTGAAGTATAAAGAAAAAACTCTATTAAAAACCAACAAACTATGTTCGCAGTCAACTTTGCAACTACAATTCATCATCTTTTCCGGAAGGGTTACGTATCGGAGCCTTTAGGAAAGTCCACATACTCAACCATCATATAGTCTTCTATGATTGCTAACACTCACTGCGTTCACATGAGCAAAACATTTCAGCCGGACACATAGAAAGATAGGGGCTTATAGTTTCGCCTCCCAACGTATTCACCTCAAGAGTGATGTCAACAATAATAATTCATGCTATCTATATTCTTGACCATCACAAGTTCGTGCAACGCTCAATTTTCTCTTACACTAAATGATCTCACACATTTAGAAGCAATTTTTATTGCCTTTTTGCACCGATGACAACTTACTTGTGGGATCTTGCTCAATCCCTAGGTAGGTATGGTGGACACTTGAAAGTAAGATTTGGGTTTAAGGGTTTTTGGATGCACAAGTAGTATCTCTACTTAGTGCGGAATTTTTGGCTAGCAAAGATAGGGGCAAGCACCACATGTTAAAGGATCCATGACAATATGACTTCTATGTGAATATAAACAAACACAAACCATTAAGTTACCAAAAAGCTCGAAAATGCATAGTGCTATGCGTCTCTCTAGGCTTGATCTTCAGGAGTAGGCGTTGAGAGGACTCCGAGGACGAATGCATCTGTTGAAGTTGTTGGAGCTGGTGGAGTGGCAACTGGAGGTGTCACTGATGTTGTGGCTGTAGATGCTGATGTAGTTGCTCTTGTGTTAGTCACTGGCACTGCAATAGATCTCTGTCCTCTTGGCACTCTCTAAAAGGCATCTGTGGTAGCATATGCCATTTTCTCTCCTCAGCTTCTTCCTGGAGCCGCTCAACTTTTGTCTGCATCTCTGTTACTTTCAAGTCAAGATCATAGAATTTAGTCTCAATGATCCTCTCCAGGCTTTCTTGGTTCTGAGTCAGGGTGGCCAATCCCTTCTCAATCCTCAAGGTGGCTTGAATCAGATATCCAAGTTGGTCTTGCTTTGACTTGAGGAACACTTGAGAAGCCTCTTAAGCACTTGGCATCTTTGCTGCCTTCTCAGCTCTAGCTTTTTCCCTCTTCTCCTGAGCCTCCACAGATGTGGGATCATCAGCATTCATGACAACAGTGTTGTCCTCAAAATCTGGCCTCAAGGGAGATGTTTCTTGTCCAACAGGTAGGTGCTTGTGCCCATCTTGGAGTTCATGGGCATTTGGATGTGTGGAGAATTCCCACATGATCTCTTCTGATCTGCAGCTGTCGTCTTGATTGTCTCTACAATTAGACTCATCACCTTGAACTTCTAGGGCACATCAAACAACTGCAGCAGGTTAATGGAGTGGCCTCTGATCATTCTATGATCACCTGACTTGGGCAACAAGGTATGCCTCAAGATTTTCTTGCTGGTGGTCAGGCCAGACAATAGATAGTACACAAAGCCCATCTTGTGAGTCTCCAAGGCTTTGTCAGGAATCTCCTTATACATGTTAGCCATGGAGTTCCGATCCTTCTTCTTCTTGGCATATACATCTATGTCATCTTCATGCTATTCAGGGGCATTTATCAGCTTTGCCACTCAGCAACTATCGATTGCTACCTAGTACCCTGAGACATCTAGACAATTCTTCCATCAGGATAGAAGTGTGCTGTGGAGTAGAATTGCATGATAAGTTCATCATTCCACTTGGTCAACTTATGACCCGCAAATTTGTCCACTCCACATAGCCTGAAGCTCTCATGCACTCCTGGAAAGTGGTCTTCATTGTTGTCAATATATTTCCAGTCTGCCCACTTCATATGATAGACAATTGGCTTCTTATCAAGCAGAATGGTCTCATAGAAGTCCTGTTGTTCCTTGGTGTGAAACATGTAATCCACAACAGTCCTTCTCCTCACAGCATATGGATCAGATTGTCTCCATAGTCTTAGACATGCATCCTTTCTGATCTTCATATTCTCAGCCACTGGATGGTTGTCATCATGGTTGTCGGGGTAAATAGCCATGGGTAGCCCAGCCGGCTTCCCCTGGCCCCTCAGAAAAAATTGTGAGCTCGGCCGGCTCATAAGAAGACTCAAGACTTAGGCCGCCTCCCCCCTAGCCGGCTACCTTCCTAGCCAGCTTGGGGGGCGGCCCGCCCTTTCTACCCCCATGAAGAAATCTATGGAGGGCCGGCTATGACATGGCCGGCTGCGGTAGGGCCGGCTATGACAAGGCCGGCTATGGCACGGCCGGCTACCACCGGGCCGGCTCCGATAAAGCAGTCAACGCCGTACCCGCGATGTACGCGTCCACTCTGCGATGATGAAGCGGGGCGTGGCTACAGTGGAGCCTGCCACCCCCAAAACCCGGAGCACGCCTGGTACAGCGCGTCGTGCAGGCAACTGCGGCCCGCCCGGCGCGGCACTGTAGCCTCGGCGGCTCCGACGCCGTCCTCGACGGGCCGCCAGCATGGCCCCCGAGGCGGTGGGCCCCTTCGGGCAGAGAGATGCCGAAGGCGGCCGCACCCCCTCTCAAGCCAGCGAGACAGAGGGCCGGCTTCGCGTAGCCGGCCTGCCGCCTTCCTCGAAGGAGATGCCCATTAAGGAGACAAGGTGCGGCGGGGCTACGGTAATCGCCCGCCAGGGCGGCGTTACTGTAGCCACGCTTACCCCGACCAAGCCTGCGCCAACAAACACGGAGCAACAGTAACCGGCCGCCGACAAGACCCTGGCCGGTGGGGCCGGCCTGTCGACCCAGGAGCCGGCAGTCGGCGGGACCCAGAAGCCAGCGGAGAAGCCGGCGAGCATAGTCACCGACAGCTGGGCCCCGCGCCCAGTCGGATTACCATTGTACCCCCGGGGGGTAGGCCTATATAAACCCCCCGGTGCACCCATGCAAAGGGTGGGGGGAAACTCTCTTTCTAGACATAGACACTTACAAGGAGAAGAGGCAGGCTGTGCTAAGCCCTTCTTCCTCCTTCCATCCCAAACAGCTCAAGGAGCATTGTAGCCACCTGTGAACTTAGTAACCATGCGGAGACCCCGCGGAGCAGCAGTAGGGGTGTTATCTCCCCGGAGAGCCCTGAAGCTGGGTAAGATTCGCCGGCGTGCATGTCTACGCCTCATCCCGTTTCCAGGCACCGGCGACGTTCTTTTGGCCCCCGCAATGATAAGCCACCCGTTGGCATATGTCGATCCTACCACCCGACATTTGGCGCCCACTGTGGGGCCAGGTGCACCGTCGTCCGGAGACCTGTTCTGGACGGGAACCCTTTTCCTTCCTCGCGGGCGCAGCCAGCCTGGCTCGCCCGATGGCGCTTGCCGCGACGCGCTGCATGGCGTCGCTGACGCCTGCACGGCTAGCGGCCTTGCCAGCCTCTTCGACAAGGCCCGCGTCTCCGACGAGCTCGCCTCCGATGCGGGCACAGATCACCTCGCCAACCTCCTCAGCCAGCTCCACGTCTCCAGCGAACCCGCTACGGACTTGGAGTCGGTTGGCTCCACCGACCCGATGCCCGTCGACTCCGACGCGGCATCCTACGACACCTTCCCCACCAACGTCACGGTCTACAACGACCCGCTCCCTCCGGCTGGCGATCGTGATTCTGACACCCCCGAGGTGATGGTTATCGGCCTCGACGGCCCGACTGACGAGGGCGCCCGCGACTCCCCGCGCGCGGCAGCCCAAGACTTGTCCGTCCCCCTTCCGGCTGACGCCAGCGACGAAGTTCTGGAGGCACGCCGCCTCGCCCTCCTCGCGGAGGGCCGGCGGCTGGCCTCTGTAAGACGCCTCACCGAGGCCTACCAGCGCGAAGCTGATCGCGCCGCCTTCAGCACGCCGGCTCCGGCTGGCCCTAGCCGGGCCGGTGCTGTCAGGCAACGCGGCGCCCTCATCGCCGACACGCTCGGCGTGGATCGCCCGGTCTACGCCACCCCGCTCGAGAACCTGCGCGCCGCCCAGGCGGCCGTAGACGAGCTAGACGGCTTGGAAGCCGAAGATCTCCCCCATATGACGCGGCGCATCCAGCAACTAATCGATGCGGCCGCACGACGGCACGAGGCCAACGCCTGCGCGGGGAGCCCTCCCCCGCGCCGCGAGCACGGCGCGACCTCCCGGTCGCCGACTACCAGCTACACCCGCGCGCGGCGCGAGAAAGAGCCGGCTTCCAGCCGAAGCCGGACCCAAGTCTCCATCGAGCGAGACGCGGACGGCCGCCCCCGAGCCATGGAATGGCGGGGCACCCCGCCTCCGCCTCGAGCTCGCGGAGAAAGATATCCTACCCCGCCCCCAGTGGCTCACCCGACTCTCAGCGGCCGGCTTGGTCGCCAGGAGGGAATCGGCGAAAACGACGCCCGCCACCGGATCGACCGCCTGGCCCGATCCCTGGCGCTAGAAGAGGAAGACGATGTCGGCCCGCCTTGCTTCGGCCCCCGCATCCGCGACGAGCCCTTCCCCAAAGGGTTCTCGCTCCCAAGAGACACGCCCAAGTACAACGGCTCGGTGAAGCCGGAAGACTGGCTGACCGACTACTCCACAGCCGTCAGCATCGCCAATGGCA
Source organism: Triticum monococcum (assembly GCA_034509565.1). Lineage (NCBI taxonomy): Eukaryota > Viridiplantae > Streptophyta > Magnoliopsida > Poales > Poaceae > Triticum > Triticum monococcum. Next base: position 140,309,385 of record CM067841.1, on the reverse strand, counting down.
ACCGGCGCGTTGCCGTAAAGTACGTGCCCCTCATGCTGCAGGGCACGGCGCGGACTTGGCTTAACAGCCTTAAGCCGCTCAGCATCAACAGTTGGGTGGACTTCACTGAAGCCTTCGTTCGCAACTTCATCAGCACCTACAAGTGGGCTCCCAAGCCCAGACAGCTCTCCCTGTGTGTACAGGGCCCAGCCGAGTCCACTCGCGACTACCTGACGCGTTGGGCCGAGCTCCGCAACTCCTGTGAGGGGGTGCACGAGGTGCAAGCCATCGAATACTTCACAGCCGGGTGCCGAAAGGGCACCCTCCTCAAGCACAAGCTTCTCTGCGATGAGCCGACTACCCTCGACGAGCTCCTAAACATCGCCGACAAGTACGCCACCGCCGACTCCTCGATGAAGACCGAGCTCCGGGTGGACGCATCCGGAAAGGTGCTCAATCCGGCGCCCAAAGCGCCGGCTGGAGACGGCGGCCGACGCCAACACCAGAACGATCAAAAACGCAAGGGCCCTGCGCCGCCTCCCGCCAGTCGGCAGGTGGCCATGGTCGAAGACGCGCCGCCTGAAGGGCGGCCCGCACCCAAGAAGCCTAAGGGCGGTCGGCCGGCTTGGCAGCCGGCCTTCTCCTACGAGCAAACCCTTGATGCCCCGTGCAAGTTCCACAGCGGCGCGAAGCCGTCCAACCACACGACCCGCAAATGCAACTGGCTCGCCCGAATCTCGAAGGGCGAAGGGCTCACGCCGACTCCGCCTGCCGGCCCGCCGCCGCCGGCTCCGCCACCCAAAGCCGCCCGGCCCGCGGTCGACGCCGTGCAGGACGAGTTCCCCGACGAGCAAGCGTCTTATGTCATCTTTACGAGCCAGCCCGAAGACCGGCGCAGCAAGCGCCGAGAGCAACAGGAGGTCAACATGGCCGCCACCAGCCCAGCCGGCCGCATGCACTGGTCGGAGAAACCCATCAGCTGGAGCCGGGCCGACCACCCAGAGGTGATGCCATCCCCCGGCTCCTACGCGCTGGTCCTGGAGGCCACCCTCGCTACGGATACGCGCGCCGCACGCTTCTCCCGCGTGCTGATCGACGGCGGAAGCAGCATCAACATCCTTTACCGCGACACCATGGAGAAACTGGCCGTCAAGGCCAAGCAACTTGCGCCGACTCGAACGGTGTTCCACGGCATCGTACCCGGACTGTCCTGCGCCCCCATCGGCAAGCTCAAGATCGATGTACTCTTTGGGGGCAAGGATCATTTCCGCCGGGAAGCAATCTGGTTCGAGGTGGTGGACCTGGATAGCCCTTATCATGCCTTGCTTGGCCGACCCGCCTTGGCCAAGTTCATGGCGGCCCCCCACTATGCTTACCTCAAGATGAAGATACCGAGCTCCAAGGGTGTCATCACCATCGCCGGCGACTACAAGAAGTCCGCCGACTGCGCCGCGGCCAGCAGCCGGCTGGCCGAATCCCTCGTGATCGCGGCCGAGAGGAAGACGCTGGACCGGGTCATGGCCCTGGCCAGCAAGCAGCTAAACCAACCCGCCGACTCCAAGGAGTATGATGCCCAAGGATCTTTCCAGCCGGCCAAGGAGACCAAGAAGATACAGCTCGACCCCGAGCACCCCGAGAGGTTTGCCGTCATTGGGGCGAGCCTGGACAGCAAATAGGAAGGCGAGCTCACCGATTTCCTCCGTGAGAATCGGGATATCTTTGCATGGTCCCCCAAGGACATGCCGGGTGTTCCGAAGGATTTCGCCGAGCACAAATTGCACGTGCGGGAGGATGCTAAACCAGTCAAGCAGCCCCTCCGCCGACTGTCAAAGAGAAGAGAAGGATCGTAGGGGAGGAGATAGCCCGGCTCCTTGCAGCCGGCTTCATCATGGAAGTTTTCTTCCCCAAATGGCTCGCGAACCCGGTTCTCGTGCTGAAGAAGAATAACAAGTGGCGCATGTGTATAGATTACACGAGCCTCAACAAAGCCTGACCAAAAGATCCCTTCGCTCTGCCCAGGATTGATCAAGTGATAGACTCCACAGCCGGATGCGAGCTGTTGAGCTTTTTGGATGCCTACTCGGGATACCACCAGATCAAGCTGAACCCGGATGACCAACTGAAGACCGCCTTCATCACGCCGTTTGGGGCCTTCTGCTACCTGACCATGACGTTCGGCTTGAGGAATGCCGGCGCCACGTTTCAGCGTTGCATGCAGAAGTGCCTCCTCACGCAGCTCGGCAAGAATGCCCACGTTTACGTGGATGATGTTGTGGTGAAGACGGAGAAGCGTGGCACTCTGCTGGAAGACTTGAAGGAGACATTCGAGAACCTGCGCCGGTTCCGGATCAAGCTCAACCCAGAGAAATGCGTGTTCGGAGTGCCGGCCGGCCAGCTCCTAGGCTTCCTGGTCTCTGAACGCGGCATAGAGTGCAACCCTGTGAAGATCAAAGCCATCGAGAGGATGGCGGTCCCAACCAAGCTCAGAGAGATACATAAGTTCACCGGGTGCCTGGCCTCTCTTAACCGCTTCATCAGCCGGCTCGGAGAAAAGGCTCTCCCCCTCTACCGCCTCATAAAGAAGAGCACTCACTTTGAGTGGAACGACCAGGCCGACCAAGCTTTCCACGAGCTGAAGAAAATGCTGTCCACGCCGCCTGTCTTGGCGGCACCGACTGAGAAGGAGCCCATGCTCCTATATATTGCCGCCACTAGCCGGGTGGTCAGCACCGTCATTGTGGTCGAACGCCCCGAAGAAGGCCGAGCCCAGCCGGTTCAGAGACCGGTTTATTACCTGAGCGAGGTGCTGTCCACCTCGAAACAAAATTACCCGCACTATCAGAAGATGTGCTATGGCGTGTACTTCGCCGCCAAGAAGCTGAAGCCGTACTTTCAAGAGCATCCCATCATGGTCGTATGCACTGCCCCGCTTGCCGATATCATAGGCAGCCGGGATGCATCCGGCCGGGTGGCCAAATGGGCCATCGAGCTGGCCCCCTACACCATCTTCTACCAACCCCGCACCGCCATCAAGACGCAAGCGCTGGCCGACTTCCTCGTCGACTGGGCCGAGACCCAGTACTTACCACCGGCGCCCGACTCCACCCATTGGCGCATGCACTTTGACGGATCAAAGATGCGCACCGGCTTGGGAGCCGGCGTCGTCCTTACTTCTCCAAAGGGCGACAAGCTCAAATACACGCTGCAGATCCACTTCACCGCCTCCAACAACGTAGCCGAGTACGAGGCGCTCATACACGGGCTCCGGCTGGCCAAGGAGCTTGGTATTCGCCGGATCCTGTGCTATGGCGACTCGGATTTGGTGGTGCAGCAGTCTTTTGGCGACTGGGACGCCAAGGACGCGAACATGGCGAGCTACCGTTTCCTAGTACAGCAAATCAGCGGATACTTCGACGGATGTGAGTTCCTTCACGTGCCGCGGGCCGACAACGAGCCAGCTGACGCCCTGGCCCGAATAGGCTCCACGCGGCAAGCAATACCAGCCAGCGTCGCCCTGCAGCGCCTCCTCAAGCCTTCAATCAAGCCATCTCCGGAGTCCGACTCCATTTTCGTGCCGCCTAACCCTGAGGGGGCCGGGTCCGGCTCGAAGAATCAAGCAGCCGGCCCAGGGACTTCAATATTCGGCTCGGGAACTGCCGCACCCGGCCCGGGGACTGCAGCAGCCGGCCCGGGGGCTGCAGTAGCCGGCCCGGGGACTTCTTCAGCATAGGAAGCGGCGGCCGACTCCAGCGCTGCACTGCCCAACGCACCCACCCTGGTGGCTCTGGCCACATTGGTGGCTGAGGAGGTCGCCGCCCCATCATGGGCCCAAGCCATCCGCAACTTTCTGGTGAACCATGACCTGTCGGCTGACAAAAACGAAGCAAGACAAGTTCAGCGCCGGGCTGGAGCATACACAATCGTCAACAGAGAGCTTGTCAAGCGCAGCGCCACCGGAGTCTTGCAGCGATGCGTCGAGCAGGAGAAAGGCATCGCGATCCTCAGGGATATACACCAAGGAGAATGCGGCCACCACGCCGCATCAAGATCACTGGTCGCCAAAGCCTTCCGCCACGGTTTCTTCTGGCCGACTGCTTTGGATGACGCCAAAGAGCTAGTCAAACACTGCAAAGGCTGCCAGCTTTTCAGCTCGCAGCAACACATGCCGGCTTCGGCACTCAAGACCATTCCCATCACCTGGCCCTTTGCCGTCTGGGGATTGGATATGGTGGGCCCATTCAAGACGGCGCGCGGCAGCATGACACATTTGCTCGCCGCCGTTGACAAATTCACCAAGTGGATCGAGGCGAAGCCGATCAAGAAGCTGAATGGGCCGACTGCAGTGACATTCATTGCAGATATAACAACCCGGTACGGCGTACCGCACAGCATCATCACCAACAACAGCACGAACTTTGCCAAAGGTGCCCTGGCACGGTTCTGCGCTGCGCAAGGTATCCGCCTGGACCTTGCGTCAGTCGCCCACCCGCAGTCAAACGGCCAAGTGGAGCGAGCAAATGGCCTCATTCTGTCCGGCATCAAGCCTCGACTGGTCGTACCCCTGGAGCGTTCAGCCGGCTGCTGGCTCGATGAGCTGCCGGCTGTCCTATGGAGTCTGCGCACTACTCCCAACAGATCAACCGGCTTCACTCCCTTCTTCCTTGTATATGGTGCCGAGGCGGTCATCCCAACAGACATCGAGTTCGACTCGCCTCGGGTAACCATGTACACGGAAGCGGAAGCCAAAGAAGCACGAGAAGACGGCGTCGACCTGCTGGAAGAGGCCCGGCTGTTAGCCCTCAGCCGGTCCGCCATCTACCAGCAGGGTCTGCGCCGCTACCATAGCCGGAGGGTCCGCCCAAGATCCTTCCAGGAGGGCGACCTTGTGCTCCGGCTGATCCAGCGAACAGCCGGCCAGCACAAGCTCGCAGCCCCCTGGGAAGGCCCCTTCATCATCAGCAGAGCCTTGGGCAACGACGCCTACTACCTCATCGACGCGCAGAAGCCGAAGGCACGCAAGAGAGACGACTCCGGCAAGGAGTCAGAGCGACCGTGGAACGCAAATCTCCTTCGAAAGTTTTACAGTTAAAAGCGCAGTATGTGTCATGCCCACTTTTGTATTTAGTATGATACAGTAGGCTCCCCGAGAAAGACTCGGGGACTGCCACCCGTTGTTTTATGAATGAAAGTTATCATGCGTATGATATTATCTTTTCATTTATTTTGTCCGGTACCGGGTCCGACGAGTCGGCCCGGGGACTGGCCGACTAGAGTTATATTAAGAGCCCTACCCGCAGTCAGACAAGTAATGTGTCGACACCCAGGCTTGGCTCTTGCCGAAATCGCAACTCGAAGAACCGACTGCCCGGCTGGCAAGAGCCACCAGCCGGAAAGGGTGCGCACATGAAAAACGGCTAGGGACCAAACAGGCTCGCATATATAACAAAAGCCGGCTTGCTGCCTCCCGCCGACCGACTACCAGAGTAGCCGGCCAGCCGGCTTACATTCAGTCTACTTCAAATCCAAGAAAACTCAAGTACTTGCCTTCCCAAAGAGGGAAGGCGGCAAAGGAAAGAGCCTAAGGACAAAAAGTACACTCGGATGAACGCCAACACATGCATATATTAATATATTACACAAAAAGCCTCCAGAGAGGTCGACATTCAGCATTGTTCGATACACCCCCAGTGGGTGGAATTGCAGAAACTTAAATTTGTCCAAAAAGAAAGACAGGGACAAAAAGAAAGGCAGATCAAGCCGGCGGGGCCGCAGACGAGCTGGATTAGGCGACGGAGGTAGTCGCGCCGGCTGAAGGAGCGGCCGGCTGGCGAACCTCGGCTTGATCGTCGTCTCCGGCAGAGGGCGCGCTCCTGCGTGGCTCGTTGCTAGAGGCACGATCGGCTGGGGGACGGTCGGCCGCCCCACCAGTCGGCTCGGCGTCTTCGCTGTCCTCTTCCTCGTCGTCCTCGCCCTCGTCGCTGGAGGCGATCTCTTCCGCCGAGTCCTCGCCGTCCGCCGGGTTCAGACCGAACCATTCCTCCGGCTGGGCAGCGCCATCATCGTTGAGCTCCGGCGCGAAGACGCTGGTGTCGGTGCACTCGGCGATCGTCGAGGCGCGCTGCGCGATCGCCGGCCGCACCTCCTCTAGCTCGGCGTCGGCTTTCGACCGCCACGTCCGCAGCTGGTCCAGGCTTAGCCCTGGGTACCACGCGCGGATGAACTCCAGCGCGCGCCCGGCTCCAAGACGGGCCGCGGACGCCTTCCAGGCCTCGAAGCGGCCGACTGCGACTTCGAGCCAGTCGGCCGTCCGGCTTGGGGTCCGGGGAATTGCCTGGCCGGGCCAGAGCGCGGCCAACATCGTCGCCCCGGCGCGTTGGAGCCGGCGGAGCAACCGGTGGGCCGGTTGCAGCCGCGCCTGGACGGCGATAAGCTGCTCCGACAATGTCCGGTTCGCATCCGGCGGAATCACGACCCCGGCTTGACGGCGCTCCTCGCGGTAGGCTTCGATGGCTTGGGCGGCAAGGACAGACTGGCCGGGGAAGTACTCTGCGCAAGACAGCAAACACAAGTCAAAACAAAACCATAGGCGGCCGGTGAATGGAAGAAGAGCAAGAAACACAGCCTACCGTCAATAAGATCATCGACCCGGCCGAAGCCTTCTTCCAGCGCCCGGCGCGTCTCAGCCCAGCTCGCCTCCCTGGCCCCGAACTCCGCCCTCAGGGTAGCCTCGTCGTCCTGCGCCTTTTGCAGGGCCGCCTTGTGGCTCTCCTCCTGGTCGGCCAGTTTCGTCGCCAGGCGGTCGCGCTCTTGAGCCAAGTCAGCGTACTCGGCGTCCTTGGCACGAAGAGCGGCCTGCACCACGCCGAGTTCCCTCCGCAAGTCGGCGTTGGCCTCTGCACGAGCAAGAAATAAAGAGAAAAATCAGCAAAGGAAAAGTCGTCAAGTAAGATCCGACCCGACTGCGCTGCAGTCGGCCCGGATCTCGGGGACTACACCGAGTGGGTGCGCTGTCGCGCCCCCACGAGAAGTTAACAATGACAAAACACTTACGCCGGCTGCCGGTCCTCCGGCTTAGCTCCCGAGCCTGGGAGTTGAAGGCGGCCGCGCGAGAGTTGTGATAATCCTGAAGATTGGAAAAAACAGTCAACATAGTCGTCTAGTAAGATCCGACCCGACTGCGCCGCAGTCGGCCCGGATCTCGGGGACTACACCCAGTGGGTGCGCTAGCGCGCCCCCACGGAAAAAATTCAAAGGACCAGAGCGGTCAAGGAGTGAAGACTTACCCGGATTGCAGACCGCGTCGACAGAAACTCCTGAGTGAATTGCCTCAGGAGGCCGTCCTGTGCCTGCAGCCGGCTCCGAACCTCTTGGGCCGCGACGTTCAGCTCGCCGCTCCCTCCGCTGGGAGTCCACCCGGACGTGGCGGAGCTAGCCGCCTCCAAGGCGTCTGTCGTCCGCTCGGCTCCCGCGGCTCGGCGCGTATCCGGCGGGGCCGTGCCCCCTCCGGCGGGCCGGCTCGCCGCCGGCTCGATCTCAAGGCTGGCTCCGGCCTCGGGCGCGGCCCGGGCCGGCTCCTCCAGCACCACCGACGATCGGCCGCCTTCGCCTACTCCGGCTGGCGCTGCTGGCGACGTCCTCTCAGCGGATCCCTCGACGACCTCGTCCCTCTGCACCGGCGGCTGCTCGGGGATAATCTCCTCCGTCGTGGGCAGAGGGACGTCCGGATCCAAGGTCTGGAGGGGGATGGCGAGCAGCGGAGTCTGGCTGCGCGCGCCTTCCACCTCCGCCTCCACGGCCGCCCGCTCCGATGGAGCCTCGGCCGCCGCGCTCGCTCGCCCTGGCGCCGTTTGGGCGGCCTCTCGCTCTGCCGCCGCCCGCTCGGCCGCCTCCTTCTCTCGGCGCGCCTCGCGTGCATTGCGCTGCGTGGCTGCGTCAAGTTCGGTGCGGGGGTCTACTCGGCGGGACCCTGAGGAACCGGCGCTCGGCCCGACCACGGAGCCGGCTGGGCCTCGCTCGAGGGAGAGCGGCGCCCTGCCCAGGAGATCAGAAAAACATTCAAGGAAAGAAAACTTCAGAATAACAAGCATGCAGGCGGCTACTAGACTTACGCGGAAACTGACGGGGGCTTCTTCACCGCCTTCCGGAAGCGGGCCGCCTTCGCCGCCGCCTCCTCGCGCTTTGTGGCCGCGGCGGAGGCCTTCGGTTTCTTCGGCCGGCTTCCGAAGAGCGGGAGCGCGGCCCGGCATTTTCCCTTCCCGCCACCGGCAGTCGGCGCGGCAGACGAGCTCGTGCCGCGGCGGTCGGTTGCCGGCTGGCGGCGCGGGAGTTCTTCGGCTTCAAAATCATCCGGCCAGTCGTCGAAACTGGCCGAAAGCCCGGTGCCGCCGAGCTCGGCGGCACCCCCCGTGGCGGCGTCCTCCATGGCGACGGCGGAGAGATCCGGGTCATCGGGGTCATCCACCGTGCGGTCTAGGGCGTACTCTCAGTCGACTCCGGCTGCCCCGGCTGGCAGCGGGAGGAGAGGATTCTGATGAAGGAGAAAAGAAAAAATAGCCGCCTGGTCAGAGGCCGGCTAACCCAAGCCGGCAGACGACGAGAGGAAAAGCTTACCACAGGCGGAGGCTGGGCGCGGGAGTACGGCGCCTTGCCGAATTGCCACTCGTCGGTGAGCTTCAAGTTGGCGACGTAGTTCGCCATCAGAGCCACCTCGGCGTGGGGCATCTCCCAGGTGCTCAGCCGACAGGGATCGAACCGGCCGCTCATCTGACACATCATGTGCGGCCGGCTTTGAAGAGGCAAGATCCGGCGCTCGACGAAGGTGGTTACCAAGTCGGACGCGAGCAGACCTTCCGAATGAATCATCACCCGAAGCCGGGAGATGGAAGCGTTCCCCGCTGGAGACAGGGACTTCGACCGGTAGCCCCAGGTCCGCCGCTTCCCAGTCGGCGGGCCGGCTACGTAAGCCGGCAGATTGACGTAGTCGCCGTGCCGGGCGACGTTCTTGACGTAGAAGTAAGACTTTTGCCATAGCTTGACCGACTGGATCAGAGGAATGTGGGGGAAGGGGTTGTCGTCGCTGGCCCTCTTCATCGCGATGAAGGCGCCGCAGGGAGCCGGCACGCCGGTGGAGACGGTGCCGAGCTTGTTCTGGAACAGTTCCGCCCAGAGCTCCAGCGTCGGCAGCACCCCCAAGTACCCTTCGCAGAGCGTGACGAAGGCCGAGAGTTGCAGCACTGCATTGGGCGTGACGTGGTGCGGTTGGAGGTTGTAGAACTCGAGAAAGGACCGCATGAAGCTGCTCGCCGGGAAGCCGAAGCCCCGGAGGAAGTGCGTGCGGAAGACGACGCGCTCGTCTTCCTCCGGCGCCGGCGAGACCTCCTTTGCGGGCGCCAGGCGCACCTGCACGAGGTCGGCGGTGGGCAGACGCCGGGTCTGGCGGAGGAACTCGATGTGCTCGTCGTGGACGTTGGACCCGTCCCACGAGCTCGACAAAGCCAGCGACATGGCGGCGTGGGAGGGCTACGGCGCGAAGCTGCGTCGGGCGCGAGGAAGAAGAAGAAGAGGAAGAAGAAGGAGAGCAGGAGGGTCAGGGAGCGGGGGAGCGGGCAGGCCCGCGCCTCTCCCCCTCCCCCCTACTTGTAGGCGCGTGCGCCGGAGACGAGGAGGCGCGGCGTGGGGGATCGTGGGGATCGATCGTGCCCATCTCCCCCACGCCCGCGTTAATTACGCGCCTTGATGACGAGAGGTAACGGCCGCGGGGAGGCGAGCAGCCCCCTCGGGCCACAGAAGATCAGCGCCCGGGCCGAGGCCAGGGAGTGGCGGGCCCGGGCCTGCGGCGGCGTCCCGTCGCGTGCGTGCGACGGCAGGACTTCCCCGCCACGTGGCTCGTCGTGGGGCCCGCGGCCGGTCCGCGGGTCAACCACGGTCGCCCTAATAAAGAAAAGCGCTCTGAAGTCGGCTGCAACGACGCAGTCGGCCCCTCACGGTATGAAGCCGGCCAAGCTTCCCGTCCTTCCGTCCGCCGTGAAGCTCACCCGCCTTCGGGGACTACTGTCGGGGTAAATAGCCATGGGTAGCCCAGCCGGCTTCCCCTGGCCCCTCAGAAAAAATTGTGAGCTCGGCCGGCTCATAAGAAGACTCAAGACTTAGGCCGCCTCCCCCCTAGCCGGCTACCTTCCTAGCCAGCTTGAGGGGCGGCCCGCCCTTTCTACCCCCATGAAGAAATCTATGGAGGGCCGGCTACGACATGGCCGGCTGCGGCAGGGCCGGCTATGACAAGGCCGGCTATGGCACGGCCGGCTACCGCCGGGCCGGCTCCGATAAAGCAGTCAACGCCGTACCCACGATGTACGCGTCCACTCTGCGATGATGAAGCGGGGCGTGGCTACAGTGGAGCCTGCCACCTCCAAAACCCGGAGCACGCCTGGTACAACGCGTCGTGCGGGCAACTGCGGCCCACCCGGCGCGGCACTGTAGCCTCGGCGGCTCCGACGCCGTCCTCGACGGGCCGCCAGCGTGGCCCCCGAGGCGGTGGGCCCCTTCGGGCAGAGAGATGCCGAAGGCGGCCGCACCCCCTCTCAAGCCAGCGAGACAGAGGGCCGGCTTCGCGTAGCCGGCCTGCCGCCTTCCTCGAAGGAGACGCCCATTAAGGAGACAAGGTGCGGCGGGGCTACGGTAATCGCCCGCCAGGGCGGTGTTACTGTAGCCACGCTTACCCCGACCAAGCCTGCGCCAACAAACACGGAGCAACAGTAACCGGCCGCCGACAAGACCCTGGCCGGTGGGGCCGGCCTGTCGACCCAGGAGCCGGCAGTCGGCGGGACCCAGAAGCCGGCGAGCATAGTCACCGACAGCTGGGCCCCGCGCCCAATCGGATTACCATTGTACCCCCGGGGGGTAGGCCTATATAAACCCCCCGGTGCACCCATGCAAAGGGTGGGGGGAAACTCTCTTTCTAGACATAGACACTTACAAGGAGAAGAGGCAGGCTGTGCTAAGCCCTTCTTCCTCCTTCCATCCCAAACAGCTCAAGGAGCATTGTAGCCACCTGTGAACTTAGTAACCATGCGGAGACCCCGCGGAGCAGCAGTAGGGGTGTTATCTCCCCGGAGAGCCCTGAAGCTGGGTAAGATTCGCCGGCGTGCATGTCTACGCCTCATCCCGTTTCCAGGCACCGGCGACGTTCTTTTGGCCCCCGCAATGATAAGCCACCCGTTGGCATATGTTGATCCTACCACCCGACAATGGTCTGGGATCTTGGGCTTGAGTTTCCTAAGCACCTGGGCTTCACCCTCTTCTTCTTCCTCAACTTCAGTCTCACGCACTAGGGCCTTGTTCTTCTCAACAGCTGATATATTCCTTGTGCTCCTCTTTGATGCGGTATTTGGAGCTGGAGCAGAAGCTTTGGGGGCTATCTTGGGCTTAGATGAGGTAGCTCCAGACTTGATGGCATCCCCCATTAGCTTTTGTGCCTTGGGTGCTGGTGCAACATCCTCTTCCTCTTCATCCTCATCCTCAGCTGGATCTACCATCATAGAGGATCTCCCAATGACTTTGGACATGGTCTTCTTGACCCTTTCCTTTCTTTTCTTGCCCTCACCAGTAGCCTCTTCAGTTGATTTGGAGGTCTCAAGTTTTGAGGATCTGGCTTTTGAAGTTGGCACTCGCTTTGCAGGAGCCTTCTTATGCATTCCAGGCTTGGTTGAAGCAGCTATGCCAAACTCTTTCTTGACAACCCTTTTCTTGGAGTTGACCTCCTCCTCAACAGCTACATAGTCTTCATCTTCAGACTCAGAATTTTTCTTTCTTCTTTGCCTAGTAGAAGCCTTAGGCAGGTTGCTAGGACTACTTCTGCTGCCATCGTCATAACTGTCAGAGGGACTAGTGCCCTCACTCAGATTCAACTGCTCCTCAGACTTGTTCTCGCTGTCACTCTGATCAGACATGGTTGACACTTCAAACTGAAATCTGACCCTATGAATAGTTATAGAAGAGATAGAGTGGATGAGCATCACAAAGTGCAGAGATTTTGCAAAATAGATGAGTCAAAAACTTAGTTTTAGTTTTCCATAGAAAGCATTTCGGAGCTACCGATTTGTAAACTCGATGACACTGAAGCAATTTTTGGAGTCTAAACTAGTGAAATCGGTCAGACCGAGACACAGTTCGATGAGTCCGAGATTTCTAGGGTTTCACTGAGAGTTGAACTCGGTCACACCGATTTGCAAGTTTCAGTCAGACCGGAAAGTGCAAGTGCAATGGCCCAAGCCAAATTGGTGAGACAGATTTCCACAACTCGGTCGGTCCGAGATGAGTTCGGCGGAAACCTAACCATAAATTTTTGAATCAAAACTAATGTAAAGGAAGATTTTGCTGGATAGATTGATTTCATACGTGGTAAGAAACATGGCATTGACCTTGTGCTCAGAATCGGAGGTAAAAAGAATGCACAAGGGGTCGAACTCATACCCTAAATTGGCGATGAGTTCGCTACGGCGGCAACGACGGTGTTGAAGTCCGTTGACGGTGATGGAGACTAGTGACAGGAGCTCGCTGGCGACGAGAGGACGATCCGGTGACCCTAGACGGTAGAGCAGGACACGCGCGGGCGAAGAGATTTTGGAGAAATTTCCAAAATTTGACCCGTCAGTATATATATCCTGACCTTGTCGGTGTGACCGAGTGGAACAACTCGGTGGCACCAAGATGCATAATCGCAAGCGGTTACTGTAACTCGGTGTGACCGAAAGGTTCTAATCGGTTGCACCGAGATTGAAAACCTAGGTCAACTCAGTGAACTCGGTTTGACCGAAAAGGATGAATCGGTCAGACCGAAATGCAGAGAGAGGTTTTGGAAGTTTAAGTCTATGAAGAATCGGTGACTCCGAGTGCTCCTAACACGGAGGGTTCGAATCTGACTTGATCAAACTTTGTGATGTAGCATGAATAGAGTTTGAGATGAGAAAGGCATAAATAGCTAGAGGAGGTTCTTAGGCATTCTTGTCCATCCATTTGGCAAAAGAAAAAGAGCCAAACAATCAAAGCAACAAATGGATGTCCTTGAATGACTAAAATATGCGTCCAACATGCTCACACAATAAAAATGACAAAATGAAATATGTGGCAAAGCATGCACAGACACTCTAGCATCTATCAAGCAATTGGCGATGACTATGTCATCTATATATGAGCATATTGACCGAGGAGTCAAATGAGAACATTTGATCTTAGGTCATACTGATCTTTAAGCACAAGTGGGGTTACCACTTTTACATAAAGCATTGTTGTGTTCGCACCATTTGAGTTGCTTTACCTCAATTTTTAGAGTAAATCTCCCCCTAGATGTGATATCCCCCCTAAGAGGGATGAACTAACCTTGGGTTTTGTCAATGATGAATTCATGTAGATGTTGAAGATGTGGATGCTCAATGTTGATGTATATCATTTGGAGCAGTCCATTGGAGTGAGTTGTACTTTCAATACCTACACGGGTTAGTCCCACAAGGAACAAGCAAGGATATCCATAGACATAGAGTGAAGTCCACACAAGATGATGTCCATGAAAACATTAGGTTACCTTGTCCCTGGTCTTACCAACAAGAGGGTCTGTGACTCCTTGAACTAGTGCAAGATGTGGAAGTTGTTTGCACTTGTTCTCGCCAAAATGATATGAGTGAAGTATGTTGGCCGAGTCACCCTCAAGAATTCACTAGTTCTTCTTCTTCGGGATCCACATCAACTTGATGGGAATCCTTGGAGTTGTAGTCGTACATGATCAAGTAGAACTTGATGTAGTCTTGGGAACCCACTTGACCAAGGCCTTGGGAGCTTCTTCAAATGCATCAATCTCCTCTTGAAGCTTGTCCTTGCCTTTTTGCTTGTGGTCTTGTGGTGGAAGATCATCTTGAGCTTGTGTCCCCTTGAAAGAAGTAGGATCATACTTCTCTTGTTGAGGAACAAACTTCGTCTTGGGGTATTGATCTTCTTCCCACTCAACTCCATTGGCATTGAACTTTCATTCAAAACCAACACCTTGATTCTTACGGTGCCTTCCTTGCTTGTGTACAATTTCCTCAAATTTCTTACTTCCGGCAAGGTTCTTGTAAACACCTTTCTCTATAATTCCCTTCAATAAGCTATTTTCTTGCTCAAGTGTAACTTGGCTAAGAGAGTCATTGGTGGAATCAAGTGAACTAATAGAAGCAACGACATTGGATTTAACATGATTATTGTTACTACTAGAAGAAGAATCTTTCTTACTCTTGTTGCTACATTTTACTTGTGGCATGTAAGTAGACAAGAGTAAACGCTTGGCAATGTAAGAAGAACTTTTCTTATGAAGATCGTCATTGATTGCTTTTAAGAACCCATGCTGTTGCTCCAGGTTGAGCTTTTCAAAGTGTAGCTTCTCATGAGTCTTTAAAAGCTCTCAATGATCTTCCAAGGTAGTTTCATGAGCTAACTTAAGAGTGTTTAGTTCTTTAGTTAGACGCTCAATCTCCTTCTGATCATCGTCATTCGTTTTATCTTGACTAGCATGATTAATAGCAAGTTCATCATAGTTTTCATCACTAGAGTTGTCAACAAGTAAATCATCATCACCTACCAAATCATCTTCATCACTATTGAAATCAGCATACTCGGGGTGTGATACCTTTGGGCCTTTAGCCATGAAGCATCTTCCAAATCCTTCATTAGGTGAGTCAAATATGTCATAGGAGTTGGTTGACACAAGTGCTAGACCAGCAACACCTTCATCTTGAGTATATTCGGTGTCAGAGTGATAACTTCTCTTGGAGTGATGGTCGGAGTCGGAGCCGGATACCCATTCACCAGCATGAGCTTGATGTCTTCGTTTTGTGTAGCTCCTTGATGACTTGTCCTTCCTTTTCGAATACTTGCTTCTGCGAGAGGTTCTTCGTTCATAACGATCATCTCTAGTCCTTCTCTCTCTTGGAGGTGATTCTTCTCTTCTGCTTCTCCTTTTGGGCGAGTCTTCTCTTCTTTTGTAGGGAGCCGTACACTCATTGGAGTAGTGTCCGGGTCTTCCACAATTGTAGCAATTACGCTCATGCCTAGAGGATCTTTTGTCATTGTAGGACCTTGACTTGGAACTTCTTTCATTGCTTCTACTCTTGTAGAACTTGTTAAAATTCTTCACCATTAGGCTCAATTCTTCGTTGAAGGCTTGTTTCTCACTTGACGATGTAGGAGCATCACATGAGGCTTTGTAAGCACCGCTGGACTTGTTGTGAAGCTCTTCTTTATCCTTGAGTGACATCTCATGAGCAACAATTCTTCCAATGACTTCTGTTGGCTTGAGATCTTTGTAGTTGGGCATCATTTGGATCAATGTGCACACGGTATCATATTTTCCATCCAATGCTCTTAGGATCCTCTTGATGATGAATCTGTCGGTCATCTCTTCACTCCCTAAGCCGGCAATCTCATTTGTGATGAGAGCAAGCCTAGAGTACATTTCAGTGACAACTTCACCATCCTTCATTTTGAACTTGTCAAGCTGACTTTGAAGCACATCCAATTCGGATTCCTTGACGGAGTCGGTACCTTCATGCATATCAATCAAAGTATCCCAAATTTCCTTTGCATTCTCAAGACGGCTGATTTTGTTGAATTCTTCGAGGCACAATCCATTGAAGAGGATATCGCAAGCTTGAGCATTCTATTGCAGCATCTTCAACTCTTCCATGCTAGCTTCATGGTTCGGTTCTCTCCCATCAAAGAATTCACCTTGCAAGCCAATACACACAATAGCCCAAACGGCAGGGCTATGTCAGGGAATATGCATTTTCATCATATGCTTCCAACTAGCAAAATTAGTACCATCAAAGTAAGGACCTCTACGGTGGTAATTTCCCTCGCTAGACGCCATACTCTCCTAGGTTGTGAAACCAAGGCTATGATCACAAAAGCTATGGAAATCAAGGCAAAAAGAGACCAAAGCTCTGATACCACTTGAAGGATCGAAAGTATGTCTAGAGGGGGTGATTAGACTACTTGACCAAATAAAAACATAGCCTTTTCCCCATTTTAAGTCCTGGCAGATTTTAGCAACTTAGCACAAGTCAAGAAATCAACCTATACATGCAAGTATAAGAGTATAGCAGTGGAAATTAAATCATTGCATATGAAGGTAAAGGGAGGAGTTTGGAGGGAGCAAGCGCAATGTAGACACAGAGATTATTGGTGTGGTTCTGATAGGTGGTTGTAACACCCCGGTGTAATGATGCTACAGTAATCCCAGAGATCAAGCTAATCATTTTGCTATAACAGTGCTTAGTCACTTTAATCAATATTCCATTTCAAAATTCCAGTTGAATTCAATTTCAAATTATGAGTGAAATTCAAAATTGCTCAAACACGAAAACTAAAATGTTCATCATGTGGAACAAATTCTTCCGGTAATATTGGTGGTGAACCAACATTTCTGCAAAATGCCTAAGTGGCCTAAAATAGCTAAAACAGAAAAGCTTTAAAAAGAAAAAGAAAAAGCAAGGAGAAAAAGAAGAAGAGGAAGCCCCTGCCTCCCTGGGCCTTGGGCCGTCTGAACCAGCCGGCCCATCCCAGCAGGCCGGCCACACTCCCCCCCGATCGCCTCCTCCCCCTCGCACTATTCCCTGACGCGAGTCGCTACAGGCGCCGTCCCCGCCGGACCCGCCTCGCCGGCGACGCCCGGGCGAGGGGGTAAGGCATGCACCTCCTAGCCTCCTCGATCCCCGTCTCCACTTGCACCACCCCACTCCCCTCTCCCACTCCACCTCTCCCACCCCCCCCCCCCCCGCTCACTTTCTCTCCCCCCTCACCGAGCATCGCCGCTGCCGTGCCTCCGTCGTTCCCGTGACCACTGCCACCGCCTCGGCGTCTCGTCGGGTCTGCCCGCTCCACTGTCGATTGCTGCGTCGACTAGTGCCACCTGGCGGAGCCAGGACCCCCCTGCACCGAGCACCATGACCTCGTCTTCAACCTTGGGCCGCCAGCGATCCCCTTCCTCCCCGGCGAGCTCTGCTGCTCATAAGCCACCAAGGGTCTTTCGTGACCGCTCGGTGAGCTCCACGCCTTCCCTACCCCCTTTAGTCGCCCGTAGCCCGTGATCCGGCGTTAGGCCGCACCCTACACCGCCTAGCCTTGTCGCCGGTGTAGCCACGGCGACCATAGGGTCTCGTGCGTGCCACCATCGTGCTCACCGCACCGCGTAGGCCTCGTCTAGCCGCTTGGGTTGCACGCAAACGCACCCCAGCCCCGATCCCGATGAAGATCGAAGTTCGGCGTCCGCCTCGCCGCTCGCCGTCGATGTTCCCGACCACAGCAGCCTCTGCCACCACCCTAGATCGCCTCGCCGTCGTCTTCTTGTTCAAACGAGCCCGGCCGCGCTAGAAACGGGGCCCTGCGCGCGAAACCTGACCACCTCCTGAGCACACCGCCATCGTTTTTGTTCGCCGGAGCTCTCTCTGGCACCGATACCGATGTGGCTCCACGGGTCCCGCCCTTGGGTCGCTGACCAGTGGGCCCTGGTGGCCCCGTTGGTTGGTTTGACCAGTCAATGTGCTGACTGGGCGTCTCTATGACGCTGACGTGTGGGCCCCGCCGCTTAATGCGCTAACTAAAACGTTTTTTAAATTAAAGTAATTTGATGAGCCTAATGTCTCACTGACATATGGGGCCCGCACCCCTAACTAGTTTAGTTAGATTAGTTAATTCATAGTTATAGCCACTCTCACTGACCAGTGGGTCCCACTGGACCCACAGATCAGGTTTGACCTGCTCAGTTGACCAGCTAGCTGCTGACATCGTCCTCGCATCATGCTGATGTCATTTCTCTTTTTCTGAATAATTCTATTAAATCAAATAATTTCAGAAAATGTTTTAATCTTTAAAAATTCATATAAATTAAACCGTAACTCAGATGAAAATGTTTTCTACATGAAAGTTGCTCAGAAAAATCCAACGAATCCGAATGCGCGGTCCATTCAACTGTCACATGCCCCTAGCATGCTAAACATGGAACCGTCCCCTCTCTTCCATCTATCCAGAATTTGTCTAACGACCGGAATTCATTCTCGGATGTTTATCCCCTCCGTCTGCAACGTGTTGTACTATATTAGGACAACCCTAGCTCTGCCCATCCTCATGTAATGCTTAGTGATGCATCTGTTTGCTCTATATTTATTGTTTCTTCCCGCGCGTTTCTCCGGTAGACCCTGAGACCGATGCCGCCCCTGTGATCGACTACGTCGACGACACTTCTTCTTTTTCAGCAGAGCTTCCAGGCAAGCAAACCCTCCTTGAGCATTCCGATGTCGCCCATTTCTTTCCCTCTCATGCTTGCATTAGAACTGCTACTACTTTTTATATGATCCTACTCTGATGCATAGCTTGTTTTTGTTACCTGCTTATCCTAAACTGCTTAGTATAGGTTGGTTAGAGATCCATCAGTGACCCCAGCTTGTCCCAGTTGCCTCGCTTTATGTTTGATGACTCGATCAACGTGATCGATGTCCAGGCCCTGACACCACATATCACCCCCCTAGTTGTATGACTCTGCAGAGTTACCATCTGGTGCCGAGGGTGGAACCTCATACATCACTCCTGATGAGATCTCTGTAGTGTAGCTATTTGGTCATGGTCATCGAGGGTGATTCCGCCTTAACCTCTTCCGTTACGGCTCTGTCGTGCAACCCCTCAAGTGTGAACCTCGAGGGTGGATCCTCTTATGTTCACCTTGATGATAACATCGACTGGAATTCACAGGGGCGATTCCTTGGGTTTCCCCCTTGGTGTTAGACACATAGTTACTATGGTTACTATGACTTTGCACTGAGCCATGTTACTAAAGACGGGTCGACCCTGAGGGGTACCCGCGCGAGCTTAATAGCAAGTGATGTGGAGTCGGGTTAACCTGGAAGGTGCCCGTGAGATACTTAGGAGGCGTGGCCGGGCATTTTTAGCCCTTGCCGCAAGTACTCGAGACGGGGCGAAGGGGTCACATCTTTTGTGAGTCTCTGCTCGTGACCGCACTGCCAACGCACTAGCGGTTTGGATATTTGATCCAAGGAGCCTCTGGCCTGATAGCACTAACCATCACGTGGGCATTGTACGGGCGTTCTGCGTCGTATGCATCAGCCGAAGCTTAATAGATGTGAATGACTGAGCGGCGCGCGCCGGGTTGGACTGGTAAGCTCCTTCCTTTTAAGGAGGTAGCTAGGTCAGCTCACTGGCCGCCCACGCAATGTGCAGGAGTTCCCGGGGCGATGGCCCAAGACCCCTGGGGGCATAGGTTTAGTCCCACGTGCTGACCTCTCTATTAAGCCTAGGTCGGGTTGCGGCGTATTGTTTGGCCGAGGCCGGGCATGACCCAGGAAAGTGTGTCCGGCCAGAGTTAATCGAGCGTGATGGGTAAGTTGGTGCACCCCTGCAGGGAAGAAAACATCTATTGGTAGCCTGTCCTATGGTAACGGACACTTGGAGTTGTATCCCGATCGATATAACTAGAATGGATACTTGAGATGAGACATGGTTATGAGAAATGGATAGTATGGCTCTGGGATTGCTTTATCGCAGGGAGTCGAGAAAGGATCTCTGGCCGAGGTTGATAATACTAGTACTACTTTATATTATGTTGATCTGTACTCTTCTATATGCTGCAAGATGCTTGAAGATGCTAGTCTTCGATAGGCTAGGCTTTCCCCTTCTCTTCTGGCATTCTGTAGTTTAGTCCACAGATACAACCCATTCGTTTGATACAGATGCATACTTAGTTTAGATCTGATGTAAGTCTTGCGAGTACTTTGGATGAGTACTCATGGTTGCTTTGTTACCTCTTTTCACCCATACCCGATTGTTGCGACCAGATGATGGATCCCAGGAGCCAGACGACACCACTGATGACTACTACTACCCCGAGGGTGCCTACTACGTGATGGCCGCTGACGACCTGGAGTAGTTAGGAGGCTCCTGGGCAGGAGGCCTTGCCTTTTCGATCAATGTTGCCTTTGTGCTAGACTTCTTAAGGCAAAACTTGTTTAACTTATGTCTGTACTCAGATATTGTTGCTTTCGCTAGCTCTTGTGTTTTCGAGCTTATGTATTCGAGCCCTCAAGGCCCCTGGCTTGTAATATAAAGCTTCTATTATTTTAATTTGTGCCTAGAGTTGTGTTGCGATATCCTCCCCTGAGTCCTTGATCTTGATCGTACATGTTTGCATGTATGATTAGTGTACGGTTGAATCGAGGGCGTCACAAGTTGCTATCGGAGCCGACTGCCTGTAGGTAGCCCCCTTTCCAACTCCTTGGCCGAAGTTGAGTCTAGTCACTGCATTTTTTTACTAACATGGCTGTGTGTCTTACGGGCCCACGTCGCCGTCGGGTGGAATTAGGATCTTTTACTCCTCGTCTATACTCTGGGACTCTGATCTCTCTTCTATTCGGGTTAAACGAATTTACTAACTCTAACATTAGGATCCCGTGACCACATTCACCCCAAAGTTGGATAAGCCATAGTTATTCCTTGGAATAGTATCCTAAATAGTACAGACACTATCGTGTTGACTACGAAGTGGTATCCAACGTACCTCTTTCATCATGAACGTACCTCAGGGAATAATGGACAGGAAGAAGCGAGATTTCCGCAACCTCACCCAAGGCAACAAGACTGTAGATGCTTCTCAGCGGGACTTTTTGGACTTGTCACATTATGCTAAAGAAGACATTTCAACTGATGCTCGTAAGCAAGAGAAGTTTCGTGATGGACTTCACCCTGATATCAAGCTAGCACTGCTCATTCATGACTTTGCCGACTTTGCCACCTTGGTGAACAGGGCTATTCAGGTTGAGACTGGTCTTCAGGAACACCAGGGATCCCTTAGGCGCAGCCGTGACGCTGGCTCATCTTCGGGCCCGTCAGCACAGAAGCGTCGGATATGGATTCCCAATAGCATGTATCATCCAGCTGCACCTGCACCAGGACAGTTCTATGCTGCACCTCGTCTGCCTCCTCCACCACAGAGGCAGCCTCTTCGAGCTGTGCCACCCCAAGCTCCTGCTACCAATCCCAATGATGGTTTGTGCTTCATATGTGGCCGTCCAAGTCACCTTGCCAAAGAGTGCAATCAGAAAAGGAACCAGCTGGCTCTGCCTTCAACTAGCCATAACAATCAGCCACATAACAACAATGCGAGACCTTATGGTCGTGGTTAGGCTAATCATATATATCCGAATGAAGCTCAAGACCAGCCCGCCACTATGATGGGTACTCTTCTCATAAATTCAGTACCGGCTTCTGTTTTATTTGATTCAGGAGCATCACATTCATTCATGTCAGAAATTTTTTCTTATGCACACGACATCCGATGCGAGCCCATGAACACTCCGATAGTGGTACGCACCCCTGCGGGTCAGTGTCGAACTACCATGATTGGTTGCGACGTCCCCATTGAAATTGAAGGGTTGGAATATCATGTTTCTCCCATTATTCTGGAGTCTTCCAACATTGACCGTATTCTGGGAATGGAATGGTTGAAAGCACATACTGCCTCTATCGTTTGTGCCACCAAAGTCATTTATCGCCTACATCCTTCCGACAAGATAGTAAGCTACCATGCCTAGATTGTTCAAAATGCTGAAGCACGACTTTATGCTTTGAATACGTTGAACGCATCACCTCTTGAGGGAATTGAAAAGATTCCAGTTGTTCGCGACTTCCTAGATGTCTTTCCAGAGGAACTTCCAGGAATACCCCCTGCCCGGGCTGTCGAGTTCGTCATCGACTTGAAACCAGGCACCGTTCCTATCGCCAAACGACCCTACAAGATGCCGCCTCACGAACTCCTTGAACTTAAGGAGGAAATCAACAAATCCCTTTGCAGTGGATTCATTCGTCCAAGTTCCTGAGCTTGGGGATGATACGTCTCCAACGTATCTATAATTTTTGATTGTTCCATGCTATATTATATCCCGTTTTGGACATTATTGGGCTTTATTATACACTTTTATATTATTTTTGGGACTAACCTATTAACCGGAGGCCCATCCCAGAATTGCTATTTTTTGCCTATTTTAGAGTTTCGCAGAAAAAGAATATCAAACGGAGTCCAAACGGAATGAAACCTTCGGGAACGTGATTTTCGGAACGAACATGATCCAGAAAGCAACCAGGAGGGCATGAGGTAGGGGCGCGCCTACCCCCCCAGGCGCGCCCTCCACCCTCATGGGGCCCATGTTGCTCCACCGACGTACTTCTTCCTCCTATATATACCTACGTACCCCCAAACTACCAGATACAGAGCCAAAACCCTAATTCCACCGCCATAACTTTATGTACCCGTGAGATCCCATCTTGGGGCCTTTTCCAGAGCTCCGCCGGAGGGGGCATCGATCACGGAGGGCTTCTACATCAACACCATAGCCTCTCCGATGAAGTGTGAGTAGTTTACTTCAGACCTTCGGGTCCATAGTTATTAGCTAGATGGCTTCTTCTCCCTTTTTGGATCTCAATACAAAGTTATTCCCCTCTCTCGTGGAGATCTATTCGATGTAATCTTCTTTTGCGGTGTGTTTGTTGAGACCGATGAATTGTGGGTTTATGATCAAGTTTATCTATGAACAATATTTGAATCTTCTCTAAATTCTTTTATGTATGATTGATTGTCTTTGCAAGTCTCTTTGAATTATCAGTTTGGTTTGGCCTACTAGATTGATCTTTCTTGCAATGGGAGAAGTGCTTAGCTTTGGGTTCAATCTTGCAGTGTCCTTTCCCAATGACAGTAGGGGCAGCAAGGCACGCATTGTATTGTTGCCTTCGAGGATAACAAGATGGGGTTTATTTCATATTGCATGAGTTTATCCCTCTACATCATGTCATCTTGCTTAAAGCGTTACTCTATTCTTTTGAACTTAATACTCTAGATGCATGCTGGATAGCGGTCGATGTGTGGAGTAATAGTAGTAGATACAGGCATGAGTCAGTCTACTTGTCTCGGACGTGATGCCTATATACATGATCATACCTAGATATTCTCATAACTATGCTCAATTCTGTCAATTGCTCAACAGTAATTTGTTTACCCACCGTAATACTTATGCTCTTGAGAGAAGCCACTAGTGAAACCTATGGCCCTCGGGTCTATTTTCCATCATATTAATCTTCCGTCAATGAGCTATTTCCATTTCCGTTTATTTTGCTTTCTTTACTTTGCATCTTTATCATAAAAATACCAAAAATATTATCTTATCATATCTATCATATCTCACTTTCGTAAGTGAACGTGAAGGGATTGACAACCCCTTTATTGCATTGGTTGTGATGATTTTATTTGTTTGTGTAGGTGCGAGAGACTCGTGCGTGGCCTCCTACTGGATTAATACCTTGGTTCTCAAAATAGAGGGAAATACTTATGCTACTTTGCTGCATCACCCTTTCCTCTTCAAGGGAAAACCAACGCAGTGCTCAAGAGGTAGCAGGGGAGCACCTTCTCTCTTTGTGAAGAAGAAGGATGTAACGAATCGTTTGGTCCCAGACTACCGTCCTATCAACCAAGCGACAATTCAGAACAAATATCCCCTTCCATGGATCAATGATCTGTATGATCAACTGGCTGGTTCATCGATATTCTGTAAACTCGACTTGAGGTTGGGTTACCACTAGATCCGTGTTCGTGAAGAGGATATTCCAAAGACCGCATTCGTGACTCGTTATGGTTCTTACGAGTACGCTGTCATGCCTTTTGGCTTGACCAATGCTCCAGCCACGTTATCTCGTCTGATGAACTACATATTCATGGATTACCTCGACAAGTTCGTTGTAGTCTATCTAGATGATATCCTGGTATATTCGAAGAACAAAGAAGAACATGTTGAACATCTTCGACTTGTTCTAGAGAAGCTTCGAGAACATCAACTTTATGCCAAGTATTCCAAGTGCGAATTCTGGCTTCCTGAAGTAACCTACCTTGGGCATGCCATCTCCAAGGATGGTATTGCCGTCAACCCAGAGCGAGTGCAGGCTATTCTTGACTGGACCCCTCCGAAGACTGTCAAGCAATTCAGAAGCTTTCTCGGACTTGCCAGCTATTGTCGCCGCTTTGTTGAGAACTTCTCCAAGATCGCTAAGCCACTGACTAATCTGCTACACAATGGCGTTAAGTTCGATTGGATAGACAAATGTCAGGAAAGTTTTCAGGCACTCAAAGACAAGCTGACATCTGCCCCAGTGCTTGCTCCCCTTGATTCTTGCAAGGACTTCGTCATCTATTGCGACGCTTCACATCAAGGATTAGGCTGTGTCCTAATGCAAGAGCGCAGAGTGATTGCTTATGCCTCTCATCAAGTGCGTCCTCATGAAGAGAACTACCCAGTTCATGACCTCGAGCTTGCTGCGGTTATCTATGCTCTGAAGCTATGGCGACAGTACCTTCTAGGTAATCGTTGCGAGATCTTCACCGATCATCATAGTCTGAAGTACCTGTTTACTCAGCCAGATCTGAACCTCCGTCAGCAACGATGGATGGAAGCTATTGCTGACTACAACTGCGGTATATCCTATACCCCTGGTAAGGCTAATGTAATGGTTGATGCCCTGAGCCGCAAGTCTTATTGCAACAATCACATGGTCTTTAAAGCTGAACCCTGCCTTTATGAAGAACTTTGCAAGCTGAACCTTCAACTAGTCCCACAGGGTTCTCTGAA
The DNA here is from genome assembly GCA_034509565.1 of Triticum monococcum. Lineage (NCBI taxonomy): Eukaryota > Viridiplantae > Streptophyta > Magnoliopsida > Poales > Poaceae > Triticum > Triticum monococcum. The sequence goes on along the minus strand of CM067841.1, from coordinate 140,284,708 downwards.
TAACCTTGTCCTAGAACCAACTCTTCTCAAAGCAATTAAGTCTGGTCAAGCCAAAGATTCTCATGTTGATATGATGAAAAAGGATCTTGCCTTAGAGAAATCAAGAGATTTCTCACTTGGTGAAGACGGAACCTTGTACTTCAGAGATCGCATTGTAGTACCCCGGTTCGAGCTTATGATAGAGAAGGTGATGAAAGAAGCACATGACACCCCTCTCTCTATTCATCCAGGAAGCACCAAGATGTACTTAGACATTCGTCAGAAGTATTGGTGGTCTAAGATGAAGCAAGACATTGCTCGATATATTGAAGAATGTGACGTTTGTCGCCGCGTCAAAGCAGAACATCAGAAACCGGCTGGACTTCTACAACCACTTCCGATTCCTAAATGGAAATGGGATAAGATTCTGATGGACTTTGTCACAGGCCTTCCCAAGTCTCAGAATGGTAACGATGCTATCTTTGTCGTCATCTACCAATTCTCAAAAGTCGCGCACTTTCTGCCAGTCAAGGAGACAATCACTGCTAGTCAATTAGCAAACTTGTATGTCTCCCGAATTGTGTCACTCCACGACATTCCGAAGGAGATCAGTTCAGACCGTGGCAGTATATTCACTTCAAAGTTCTGGGATAGTTTCCAAGAGGCAATGGGAACTCATATTACCTGGAGCACTGCTTATCATCCCCAATCCCATGGCCAAGTCGAGCGAGTCAATCAAATTCGTGTAGACATGCTTCGGTCTTGTGTTATTTCTTTCAGCAAGAAGTGGGAAGAAATCTCTCCCTTATGTGGAGTTCTCTTATAACAACAGCTATCAAGCCAGCTTGAAGATGGCACCCTTTGAAGTGCTTTATGGACGTAAGTGCCGGGCCCCTCTGAATTGGTCAGAAACTGGGGAACGGATGCTCATTGGTCCAGACATTATTCAACAAGCCGAAGAGCAGGTTCGAATTGTCCGGGATAATCTCAAGGCGGCCCAGTCCCGCCAAAAGAGCAACTATGACCGGAAACACTTGGGTTCAACCTATCGACCTGGTGAACAAGCTTATCTGCGTGTCACTCCTTTGAGAGGCACTCATCAGTTCGGAGTCAAGGGCAAGCTAGCTCCGCGCTACATTGGTCCCTTCCGCATCCTCGCCCGTCATGGACTGGTGGCTTATCAATTGGAGTTGCCACCTCAGTTCTCTCATGTCCATGATGTCTTCCACGTGTCGCAACTTCATCGATGCTTCAAGGATCCGAAACGTGAAGTGGATCCGGAATTGATTGAAGTTCAAGAGCATCTCACATACAAAGAGCACCTGATCCGCATTCTTGAAGAAGCTGAACGTCGAACCCGCCAGAAGGTTACCAAGTTTCTCAAGGTGCAATGGTCGAATCATACTAAAGATGAAGCCACTTGGGAACGCGGAGATAACCTCTGGGATGAATACCCCGACATGTTCCCTTCTACCTCTTAATTCTTGGGACGAGAATTTCTTTTAGAGGAGAAGAGTTGTAACACCCCGGTGTAATGATGCTACAGTAATCCCAGAGATCAAGCTAATCATTTTGCTATAATAGTGCTTAGTCACTTTAATCAATATTCCATTTCAAAATTCAAGTTGAATTCAATTTCAAATTATGAGTGAAATTCAAAATTGCTCAAACATGAAAACTAAAATGTTCATCATGTGGAACATATTCTTCTGTTAATATTGGTGGTGAGCCAACATTTTTGCAAAATGCCTAAGTGGCCTAAAATAGCTAAAACAGAAAAGCTTTAAAAAGAAAAAGAAAAAGGAAAAGCAAGGAGAAAAAGAAGAAGAGGAAGCCCCTGCCTCCCTAGGCCTTGGGCCGTCCGGACCAGCCGGCCCATCCCAGCAGGTCGGCCACACTCCCCCTCGCTCGCCTCATCCCCCTCGCATTGTTCCCCGATGCGAGTCGCTACAGGCGTCGTCCCCGCCGGACCCGCCTCGCCGGCGACGCCTGGGCGAGAGGGTAAGGCCTGCGCCTCCTCACCTCCTCGATACCCGTCTCCACTTGCATCACCCCACTAGCCTCTCCCACTCCGCCTCTCCCTCTCCCCCCCGCTCACTTTCTCTCCCCCTCACCGAGCGTTTCCGCCACCGCGCCTCCGTCGTTCCCGTGACCACTACCACCACCTCGGCGTCTCCTCAGGTCTGCCAGCTCCACCGTTGACTGTTGTGTCGACTAGTGCCACCCGGCGGATCCAGGACCCCCCCTGCACCGAGCACCACGACCTTGTCTTCAACCTTGGGCCGCAGGTGATCCCCTTCCTCCCTGGCGAGCTCTGCTGCTCCTAAGCCACCAAGGGGCTTTCGTGACCGCTCGGTGAGCTCCACACCTTCCCTACCCCCTTTAGTCGCCCATAGCACGTGCTCCAGCGTTAGGCCGCACCCTACACCGCCTGGTCTCGTCGCCGGCGTAGCCACGGCGACCATAGGGTCCCGTGCGTGCTACCATCGCGCTCACCTCACCGCGTAGGCCTCGTCTAGCCGCTTGCGTTGCCCACAAACGCACCCCAGCCCCGATCCCAACGACGACCAAAGTCTGGCGTCCGCCTCGCCGCTCGTTGTCGACGTTCTCGACCACCGCAGCCTCTGCCACCACCCCAGATCTCCTCACCGTCGTCTTCTCGTTCGAACGAGCCCGGCCTAGCTAGAAACAGCGCCCTGTGCGCGAAACCCGACCACCTCCCGAAGCTCTCTCCAGCGCCAATCGTGGCTCCATAGGTCCCGCCCCTGGGTCACAGACCAGTGGGCCCTGGTGGTCCCGTTGGCTGGTTTGACCAGTCAACGTGCTGACTGGGCGTCTCTGTGACACTGATGTGTGGGCCCCGCCGCTTAATGCACTAACTAAAACGTTTCTTAATTAAAGTAATTAGATTAGTCTAATGTCTAACTAACATATGGGGCCTGCACCCCTAACTAGTTTAGTTAGATTAGTTAATTCACTATTATAGCCACTCTCACTGACCAGTGGGTCCCACTGGACCCACATGTCAGGTTTGACCTGGTCAGTCGGCCAGCTAGCTGCTGACGTTGTCCTCACGTCATGCTGACATCATTTCTCTTTTTCTGAATAATTCTATTAAATCAAATAATTTCAGAAAATGTTTAAATCTTTAAAAATTCATATATATTAAACCGTAACTCAGATGAAAATGTTTTCTACATGAAAGTTGCTCAGAAAAATCCATTCACCTGTCACATGCCCCTAGCATGCTGAACATGGAACCGTCCCCTCTCTTCCATCTGTCCGGAATTCGTCTTAACACCGGGAATTCATCCTCGGATGTTTATCCCCTCCGTCTGCAACGTGTAGTACTACGTTAGGACAACCCTAGCTCTGCCTATGGTCATGTAATGCTTAGTGATGCATCTGTTTGCTCTATATTTATTTTTTCTTCCCCCTCTTCTCTCTGATAGACCCCGAGACCGATGTCGCCCATGTGATCGACTACATCAATGACACTTCTTGTTTTTCAGCAGAGCTTCCAGGCAAGCAAACCCTCCTTGAGCATTCCGATATCGCCCATTTCTTTCCCTCTCATGCTTGCATTAGAACTGCTACTGCTTTCTATATGATCCTACTCTGATGCATAGCTTGTTTTTGTTACCTGCTTTCATACCTTACCTGCTTATCCTAAACTGCTTAGTATAGGTTGGTTAGAGATCCATCAGTGACCCCACCTTGTCCCAGTTGCCTCGCTTTATGTTCGATGACTCGATCACCGTGATCGACGTCCAGGCCCCAACACCGCACATCACCCCCCCTAGTTGTACGACTCTGCAGAGTTACCATCGAGTGCCGAGGGTGGAACCTCATACATCACTCCTGATGAGATCTCTGTAGTGTAGCTATTCGGTCGTGGTCATCGAGGGTGATTCCGCCTTAACCACTTCCGTTACGGCTCTATCGTGCAACCCCTCAAGTGTGAACCTCGAGGGTGGATCCTCTTACGTTCACCTTGATGATAACATCAACTGGAATTCACCGAGGGTGATTCCTCGGGTTTCCCCTTGGTGTTAGACACACAGTTACTATGGTTACTATGACTTTGCACTGAGCCATGTTACTAAAGACGGGTCGACCCTGAGGGGTACCCGCGCGAGCTTAATAGCGAGTGATGTGGAGTCGGGTTAACCTGGAAGGTGCCCATGAGATACTTAGGAGGCGTGGCCGGGCATTCTTAGCCCTTGCCGCAAGTACTCGAGACGGGGCGACGGGGTCACATCTTTTGTGAGTCTCTGCTCGTGACCGCACTGCCAACGCACTAACAGTTTGGATATTTGATCCGAGGAGCCTCTGGCCTGATAGCACTAACCATCACGTGGGCATTGTACGGGCATTCTGCGTCGTATGCATCAGCCGAAGCTTAATAGATGTCAGTGACTGAGCGGCGCGTGCCGGGTTGGACTGGTAAGCTCCTGCCTTTTTAAGGAATTAGCTAGGTCAGCTCACCGGCCGCCCATGCAATGTGAAGGAGTTCCCGGGGCGATGACCCAAGAACCCTGGGTGCATAGGTTTAGTCCGGCGTGCTGACCTCTCTATTAAGCCTAGGTCAGATTGCGGCGTATTGTTTGGCCGAGGCCGGGCATGACCCAGGAAAGTGTGTCCGGCCAGAGTTAATCGAGCGTGATGGGTAAGTTGGTGCACCCATGCAGGGAAGAAAACATCTATCGATAGCTTGTCCTATGGTAACGGACACTTGGAGTTGTATCCCGATCGATACAACTAGAATTGGATACTTGAGATGAGACATGGTTATGAGAAATGGATAGTATGGCTCTGGGATTGCTTTCTCGCAGGGAGTCGAGAAAGGATCTCTGGCCGAGGTTGATAAAACTAGTACTACTTTACATTATGTTGATCTGTACTCTTCTATATGCTGCAAGATGCTTGAAAATGCTAGTCTTCGATAGGCTAGGCTTTCCCCTTCTCTTCTAGCATTCTGTAGTTTAGTCCACAGATACAACCCATTTATTTGATATAGATGCATACTTAGTTTAGATCTGATGTAACTCTTGCGAGTACTTTGGATGAGTACTCATGGTTGCTTTATTACCTCTTTTCACCCATACCCGATTGTTGCGACCAAATGACGGATCCCAGGAGCCAGACGACACCATTGATGACTACTACTACCCTGAGGGTGCCTACTACGTGATGGCCGCTGATGACCTGGAGTAGTTAGGAGGCTCCCGGGCAGGAGGCCTTGCCTTTTCGATCAATGTTGCCTTTGTGCTAGCCTTCTTAAGGCAAAACTTGTTTAACTTATGTTTGTACTCAGATATTGTTGCTTTCGCTGACTGTTGTGTTTTCGAGCTTATGTATTCGAGCCCTCGAGGCCCCTGGCTTGTAATATAAAGCTTGTATTATTTTAATTTGTGTCTAGAGTTCTGTTGTGATATTATCCCCTGAGTCCTTGATCTTGATCGTACACATTTGCATGTATGATTAGTGTACGGTTGAATCGAGGGCGTCACAAGTTGGTATCAGAGCCGACTGCCTGTAGGTAGCCCCCTTTCTAACTCCTTGGCCGAAGTTGAGTCTAGTCACTGAATTTTTTTTACTAACATGGCTGTGTGTCTTAAGGGCCCACGTCGCCGTTGGGTGGAATTAGGATCTTTTACTCCTCGTCTATACTCTGGGACTCTGATCTCTCTTCTATTCGGGTTAAACGAATTTACTAACTCTAACATTAGGATCCCGTGACCACATTCACCCCAAAGTTGGATAAGCCATAGTTATTCCTTAGAATAGTATTCTAAATAGTACACACACTATCGTGTTGACTACGAAGTGGTATCCAACGTACCTCTTTCATTATGCATGTTTCATCATGAATGATCCTTATTTTTGCAAATGCTCAATGCTGAACTACCCCCTGTTACATGTTAGCAGGATGGTTAGACCCGCTGGTCATGGCTGTGGTGCCAACAATCCACCACCGCCCGAATTCTTTGCTGGAATGATGCAACAATTTGAGCTGAACCGCCAGTTCATGGAAGGAATGATGACTCAGTTTCCTCGTCTGAACATGAATCAACAGCCAACCCCAGTAACTCTGCAGGACTTCTTGCGCCTCAACCCAACTATCTACCGCAGCTCGACTCAACCCCTTGATGCTGATGACTGGCTCCGCGACATCACGTATGAAATGGAGTCTGCTAGTGTGGCCCCTGCTAGCTATGTCACCTTTGCATCTTTCTTTCTGAAGGGTCCCGCTGCTCAATGGTGGGACAGCCACAGGCGTACCCTGCCTACTGGAACGGTCATCACTTGGCCGGATTTCCAAGCTGCCTTCCGTGCCCGCTTCATTCCTCATGGAATAATGGACAGGAAGAAGCGAGATTTCCGCAACCTCACCCAAGGCAACAAGACTGTAGATGCTTATCAGCGGGATTTTTTGGACTTGTCACATTATGCTAAAGAAGACATTTCAACTGATGCTCGTAAGCAAGAGAAGTTTCGTGATGGACTTCACCCTGATATCAAGCTAGCACTGCTCATTCATGACTTTGCCGACTTTGCCACCTTGGTGAACAAGGCTATTCAGGTAGAGATTGGTCTTCAAGAACACCGCGGATCCCTTAGGCGTAGCTGTGACGTTGGCTCATCTTCGGGCCCATCAGCGCAGAAGAATCGGATATGGATTCCCAATAGCATGTATCGCCCAGCTGGACCTGCACCAAGACAGTTCTATGCCGCACCTCGTCTGCCTCCTCCATCGCAGTGGTAGCCTCTTCGAGCTATACCACCCCAAGCTCCTGCTACCAATCCCAATGATGGTTTGTGCTTCAGGTGTGGCCGTCCAGGTCACCTTGCCAAAGAGTGCAATCAGAAAAGGAACCATCTCGCTCTGCCTTCAACTGGCCGTAACAATCAGCCACATAACAACAATGCCAGACCTTATGGTCGTGGTCAGGCTAATCATGTTGATCTGAATGAAGCTCAAGACCAGCCCGCCACTGTGATGGGTACTCTTCTCATAAATTCAGTACCGGCTTCTGTTTAATTCGATTCAGGAGCATCACATTCATTCATGTTAGAAAATTTTTCTTACGCACACGACATCCGATGCGAGCCCATGAACACTCTGATAGTGGTACGCACCCCTGCGGGTCAGTGTCGAACTACCATGATTGGTCGTGACGTCCCCGTTGAAATTGAAGGGTTGGAATTTCATGTTTCTCCCATTATTATGGAGTCTTCCAACATTGACCTCATTCTGGGAATGGAATGGTTGAAAGCACATACTGCCTCTATCGTTTGTGCCACCAAAGTCGTTTATCTCCTACATCCTTCCGACGAGATAGTAAGCTACCATGCTCAGATTGTTCAAAATGCTGAAGCACAACTTTATGCTTTGAATACATTGAACGCAGCACCTCTTGAGGGAATGGAAAATATTACAGTTGTTCATGACTTCCTAGATGTCTTTCCAAAGGAACTTCTAGGAATACCCCCTGCCCGGGCTGTCGAGTTCGTCATCGACTTGAAACCAGACACCGTTCCTATCGCCAAACGACCCTGCAAGATGCCGCCTCACGAACTCCTTGAACTTACGGAGGAAATCGACAAATCCCTTCGCAGTGGATTCATTCGTCCAAGTTCCTTAGCTTGGGGATCATACGTCTCCAACGTATCTGTAATTTTTGCGAGCAAGGAGGTGCGTGGCCCCGCGGGCGCGCGTGCGCTGTCTCGCTCCTCTGCCTTCTGGCAGAGGTAGGTGATGACTGGCACGGGCCAGGTGGGCTGGGCAGCACAGCTGGGCCGCTGGGTTGTAGGTAAGCGCCAGGTAAGGTTTCCCTCTTTTTTGTTTTTTTGTTCTGTTTGTTTTGATTTAGTTTAGGCACTAAATCATTTTAATAAAATCTGAACATTATTGTGGATGTTAGATAAACTATTCCAGAGCTCCACAAATAACTTCAGAATATTTGGACCATTTAAAATATATATAGCATTTAAATGGCTCCAACTCAAATACTTTTGTTTTAATTCAAAAATCCAAAAATGGCCTAAAAATATATTCATCATTTTTAGCAGAGGTTTGCACCTTAACCAGAAATCATGAATTTTCTTAGAGCATTTTGGGTTCATTGAACAAGATTTTATTTGAACCTATTTGAATTTCATGTGGTGCTAGGGTTTGATCATCCCCATTTCAAATTTAATTGAAAAATAAACATGATGCATGGATGCTTTAAGGCAACTAATGGCAAGCAAAATCTAGGGCTGTGACAACTCACCCCCACTAAAACAAGAATCTCGTCCCGAGATTCAAGACGTGAGGTAAGAAGACAGAGGGGACACAAAGCTAACACTATCTTCTCGATCCAATTGGTCTTCTCGAAGATGTTGATTCATTGCATCATATTGATCTTGACATCTTTGCTTCGAGAACTTCATCCAACATGGCGACAAGAGAGCAAGACAACCTCACAAGAGTGGATACAAGATCAACTCACGAAATGAGACGTAAGAACACCTCTTGAGTTGAGACACAAAGCACATATCAGAATCAATGAAAATAAGCAGATGACAAGGGTTCAATTTGGTAGGCAACAAACCCACGCTGGAGTAGGATGGTGTATTGTTTCAAGGTAGCGAGGAGATTGATTGCCATGATTCCACAACGGGGCACCTTAGGGGAGGTGACTCGTAAAATTATTACCTTAAGTGGCAAAAATAATTACTTTTGATACAAAGATCATTGAAACTCTTTATACCAGCCTGAGGTAATCACAATCGATCGTTGGAAGGGGTTCGAAAGAATGGCATACTCCGACTAGGATGGATGATGTGGACTACCTTGTTGAATACAACGCAATGGATGATTTTTAGCTTATCATCAGAAATGGATGGGATTCGTGGTAAGTCCACTTTTGAAGATGATCCTGAACAACAACTACCGAGGTGTAAGCTGGGAACAAAATGCAAATGTCGGGAATGATTCTGGTAACTGGGGAAGAGCTCAATAGTCGAGAGTGTGTCCACTGTTTGAAAAGGTTACAACATAACCGAGGAAACTAGAAGCAAATCCCAGTTAACGCCAACGGTAAAACCTGGTGCTTGCGCGTGCTCTCAAGAACTTGAGCATCTCCATATTCATCAAGGTTTTACCAATATCTGTGTCAAGGATCCTGGCAACACAACATACCACCATGATGAATGGTGATGGATGATGCAGATGCAAAGGAAGATAACACTTTCTCAGATTTCACCTTAGCGAGGCCAAGGAAACAAAATCTGGATGATCGACTGAGAGACATTTAGCACTCCGCTTCTAATGTCCTCCTTGATGTGCTAGGATAACCCATTTATTGATATGGTTTGGTATCTAGGACATCAAGTAAAAGGTCGGACTTCGGGAGCACAAGCATCCGTAAGGATTAACTACGGAGGTAAATCCTATGAAATCCTCATGGAAAGGTGGCCAACTTTCTTCAATCGAGATACTACAATAATAGGACTTCCGGCTGGATGTGTTGGCCACGACATCCACTTTACCGGTTATCGAGATACCAATATTATAGTTCTTGGAAAATGCTCCAACCATCATATCTGCCTGAGATTCAGATGTGGTTGGTGTCAGGATATTCCAGACTCATCGAGTCTAGAAAGGAAAATGAAGGTTTGCAACACAAATCGACGAGACGATGTTGCGAGATTCTCGAGGGAATGAACTACGGTAGTAAGCTCCAAAACATGAGCCGGTTCTGCTACAAGCATGTGAACACGTTGTCCAAGACAAGCATGACCACGTGGTAGTCTTATAGTAAAACACTATCGAGTTTAGGTGGGGAACCATCAACGAGGATATCGAAGTCCTTGCGTAGGTCTAACTCTTAAGAAGAAACTTCTTCTCCTTGAACAAATCAAGCAGTGGCTTGGTGTGCTAGGGATACGTATAGAATGTAGATGATCAGTCTATCAGACCATAGAATATTTCGCACATGTGTGACTAACTTGGGATGATTCCAAAGGAAGCAAAAACAAACTTTCTCGAATTCACGGCGACAACTTACATCGGATACACGTGAATTAGAGGAAGTCACTTCTCTCATCCAAACATATACCTCAGGGACGGGACTCGGAGGCATTGTTTACAAATTTCTAACACTAGCTTAATGTCCAGAAAAATCATGGAGAAGATAAGGATGTTGTCGATGGGCTCAACAAAAATTTATCCAGGTTTCCATATAAGTGGAATTCCGTAATTATGTGAACAGGATAATAGTATTGGTCAGACCAAAAGATGTAATGGTGTATGCCCGAGGAATCAACCACGAGTAAGAAAACATTACGTACATTGTTGGTTCTGACTTGATTTGAGAATAGCCCACACTCAAATCAAAGTTTGGACAAGATAATAGATCCAATAACTGATCACGAGGACCAATTGATGGAGATATCATCTTTCTTCAACACACACACACACACACACAAAAGATATCCCTTAACATGAACTAAGTCAGACAAGCTTTTACCTTCCAACTCTCCAAGTTGTTCTCTAGCTCAACCAACTAGCTCAGGGATTTCCTACACAGGTTCTTGGAGAAGGGTGGTTTATAAGAAAACCAACTTGATCGCGAGCTCAACATAACGGTCAGGGGGAACCCTGGTGATACTTCCGAGAAGATAATCGGAAAATCACGAACCACCGATATGTTACTAAGCTCGAGAACAATCTTGTTTTTCATACAAGACGATATGATCAAGAGAGCAGGGGATTCAACCCTAACTCAACGATCGAAGAGTGCACCAGAAATAAGGACTAGGTAGCACGATAAACCTTAGGGTGATGATTCAATAACTAGCACGCTAAGAATGAGAGTATTGTCCATTAACTACCAAGCAACGGAGTTGCTAGGAGTATTGATTTCACACATCACAGTACACTTGTCGGCACTCCGGTTACAATAACACGGAACCGAGGAATGAACAATGATGGCAAGAAGTATTACTGCGTCAAGAATTCATAAGAGGTGGTGCAATTCTCATGACACTCCTGACATAAAGATGGTAACACTCCAAGGTAGAGCAAAGCAAAAGCTGGATTGGCATTTTGATCTGCGGAATACAATTGTTTTGACCCAATCCTAGATATGGATGAGGTACTGGAGTTTGTTTCTCCTAGTCATTCTGGAATAGAATGGCTTGACGGACCACAAGAATAATAGGCATCGATGAACACAGATGCACACATACTCTTGGCTATCAACTGATAGAAGATGGTCGGGATACAACTAAAGAGGAACAACTCGAGGAACAACTCGAGGAACATATAATTTTCCGAGTTGTGGATGCATAGATTAGTATGTCGAGCAAAGCTCAACATTTCTTCCGGACAACCCATGCAGAAAGGTAGGACTGGCAGATTCACAATGCAGAATGGAAAACTCATCAAGAGCACTCTGGTTGTGATCTTTTGGTTCAAAGAACTTCTGCCATAAGCGGTTCGTAGTGTTTGGAAGAAGGAACTACCACGGACCTCGAGGACTAATGCAAAGGTTACTAATATCCTAAAGGAACTAGCAACACTATCGACATGAGGAAAGTAGGGTGAATCTCGGGTTCAAAACCCAGGAGTAGAATGCCTACTACTAAATGGCATCACGGGATGCTTTCGAGAATGGTGGCCAGAATCATCACACCGGGACACAAAACATGGCTAGATTACTAGGTCACTCCCTAAAACACCTAGGGTCACAATAATAGCTCCAACATATACGCCGAGGCAACAGAGTACCTCACAGACCATGTAGTGTGCTTAATCTGACCCAAAAGGACATCAGGAATGGAAAGAAAGGGTTTGCAAATGCATCAGACTATGTAGAGACCTGGGATGACTCGGACAGCATAACGGCTATAAATGCTCGAAAATATTTGAGACATCCTGCAAAAATGGTGGCATAACCACTCAACATCACAATATCAAGGTTCTGAGGCCAGTTATGAACATATGGAAGTAGTAGGAACTGAACTAAGGCTTGAACTCAACAATCCTAGGCAACTACGGTTTAGTAACACGTCATCCTGAGAGATAGAAGAGAAGCCTAGTTCTTAACCCCGTAGAAAAGATAAGATGACTCAGATCAGAAGGTCATGAGGATAAGGAGTAAAAAGAGCCTTACGTTCCCATCCACAATCAACTCCCTTACATAACTAAAGCATTTCTAGACACGACTTCGACCATCTTGGCTTGGTAATCCTACAGGCAGTCAGGCTCTGATACCAACGCTGTCAGGACCCCGATTCCAAGTCACATCAATCTAGCCGGTAACACCTCATATCACTTTGCGGCCTCACGCACGGTATTCCCACGGATGTCGCCTTACCATGTCCCGGGACCGTTTGCGCCTTTTGGCTCACGTATATGATAGTGTCGCTAGCATCCATATGACAGAGAACCCGGGCCGACATGGCTAGTCGTGAACCCAAAGCGGCACTAACCTATGGGGACAGGCATACATGAATCACATCAAGCATGTCGGTCAGCAGCGTGTGAATCCGGGTTGTGGCACTGGGCTAACAGGACTCCGGGAACCCGGGCTGTAGCAGGCTAGGCAGGACTCCGGATGTCACCGTGTGACATTTCCCCGAAGGGACAGACACAGGAACGATGTGAAACACATGCCGGCCAGTCAAGTGTCCTGAGTAGTAGTGCTGGGCTAGCAGGACTCTGGTGAACCGGGCTGTAGCGGACTACTATGGCTCATGGAAGCACTAGACTACATTTCCCCATAAGAGAGGCCGCCAAGGATAAACAACTAGATTGTCGGATCCCACACATACCAAGCATTTTAATCATACACACAATATGCTCGATATGTGTAAATACAACATGGCATCACAACATAACTCTACAACTCAAGTATTTATTCATTAGGCTCCGAGGAGCCAGAAATACAAACTTGGGTCTCATGACCCAACATTCAGAGCATGCAAGTCAAACACATGCGGAAGCTTAACATGTCTGAGTACAGACATCTACAAATGGAAAAAGGCTAAGAAGCCTGACTATCTACCAGGTCCTGCCGAGGGCACAAGATCGTAGCTGAGGTATCAAGCTAAACGTCGAAGTCCACGCGGAACTACTAGCGAGACTGAAGCCTCTCTGCAAAAACATAAATTAAGCAAACGTGAGTACAATTGTACTCAGCAAGACTTACATCAGAACTAACTACATAAGCATCGGTATCAACAAAGGGGGTGGTGGAGTTTAATTGCGGCAAGCCAGCTTTGACTCAGTGGCTAACCTGAACTACGACTGCAGGCAACTCTTTTTGGGGTGGCGCACACGAGTCCACATATTCACCATTCAATACACCACTATGGATCCGCTCCCGTTTCCCTACGAGAAGGCCATCCATAGCACTCACACTTATCTTGCGAATTTTAGAGTATCCACTTTCACTTGTCTATGAACTATGCAAGGGGTCCAAGTTTCCATATCCAAGGAATCCGGCTATTCGAATAGATAATGATAACCCTGCAGGGGTGTACTTCTTCACACACGCTCCCACCACTTACCACCATATACACGTCATGTATCTCGGCAACCTTCAAGCGGAAGCTTGGCGAGGGTGTCGGCCACGGCCTACCTAAACACTTAAGTCTCTAGTCCAGGTTTATCGCCTATCCAGGTTCCATCCGCAGGGAGTCTGGCCGAGGTTTCCACAAACGGCCCCGAACGATGTGAACAGGGTTCCCGAGACACCAAACGGGCGCCCGGTACACCGTGCCACGGTGTATCTACCGCAACATAGCCCACCCCTAGGGTCAGCGCTACGCACGGCCGCCAACACATAACCTACAAACACCAGAAACTAGTTGCAACTCCTGGACAGAGTACTAGGGTGATTAAGAAGCCGAGAGGGTCAATTAAGGATCCCAATGAGTGGTAGTAGCTGTTCATGGATCACAGACACAGAACTCAGTTCCTGAGGACGGCTGCAATGAGACAACCCACCATGTACTCCTACATGGCCTCTCACCGCTACCTTTACCAAAACGTGTTCACACACTTAGCTCACACACAGTAGGACATGTTCACACACCTCCGATTCATTCCCGATGAATCAGACCTGACACAACTCTATGCAATAGCAGGCATGACAAACAAGCATGAGTGAGTAGGCACATCAGGGCTCAAACAACTCCTACTCATGCTAGTGGGTTTCATCTATTTACTGTGGCAATGACAGGTCATGCAGAGGATAAGGGGTTCAACTACCGCAACAAGTAACAGATGAATCATTGTTGTCCTAATGCAGTAAAAGAGAGCAGGAGCGAGAGAGTGGGCTTGTATCGGAATGAACAAGGGGGTTGTGCTTGCCTGGCACTTCTGAAGATAGTATAGTTCTTCATCGGTGTCATCAATCTCATCGTCGAAACATACATCTACCGAGGGGGAACAACACCGGCAAACAAGAGGGAACATAATCAATGAAATGCAACAATATGATGCATGATAATGACATGGCAATATGCTGTTGATTGGGCTAATGCAACTAGCAACCAGATTAAATGAAGTTGGTTTGAACCCTAGGTTCAAATTCAAACTCCATATGTGAAATTGAAATGCCATTTATATGATTTGTCCTAAACAGTAGCTATAAGTTGTTCTAACATGCATGAAAATGGTACAGATGGATAGATTGGATTTTTCTGATCATTTTTCATATATAAATTATTTCATTTGGAGTTACGGTTGATTTTCTATGATTTTTAGAAGTTTTGGCTATTTCTGGAATTTCCTGATTTGTTTAAAACCCAAAAGTCAATTACTGCATCAACACGGCGTCATGCCTGCGTCAGCAGGTCAGTAGCACTGACCCAGGTCAACCTTGACCAATGGGTCCCGCATGTCAGTGTAACAGTGGCAGCAGCAGAGGCTGACTAGTGGGGTCGGTCAACGCTGAGGTGGCAAGGTCAAACAGACCGGTGGGGCCACGGCCATTAGCTTAATTTAAACAGGGAATAACCCTGTGGTTAGTTAACGGGTGGGGCCCGTCTGTAAGTGGGTCAGGGGGTAATTAAGGTGGGTAATTAGTGCCTAACGACGCGTTTAACCGACGGCTAAACGGCAGCGACCACAGGCCGCGGCGAAGGGGCTCGGGTTCGCTCCCCCGGCGCCCAAACGAGCAGCCGAGGGCAGCTACGGGGAGCTGGAGCTCACCCGCATCTACCGCGGCAAGTGGTGGCAGCAAGGACGGTCGGAGCTCGCCGGAGACGAGCTCGGGGCGGCGCCGGCGTTCGGTTGCAGGTGAGGCGACGGCTACAGCGCTCGAGGGGAAAAACGAAGAGGGGGAGCAGGAGCAGGAGCTCACGGCGGGTGCGACGAGATGCTCAGCGGGCTCGGGGACGCGCTGAGGTCAACGGGGCAGTGAAGGCGATCTCCGGCAGCCGGTGGTGAAGAAGACGGCGGTGACGGCTCCACGGGGCGTCCGGCGTATCATGTCTTGACGGAGAGGTAGAAGGCAACATGACGGAGCTCGCAAGCACGACGTACGGTCGAGGGAAAGGCAGTGGCGTCGACTACGGCGGCGGCGGCTTATGGGCGCGTCGGCCATAGAGGAAGAGGACGAGGGAGAGAGGGCAGAGGGGGAGAGTGAGACGTCCAGGGGTTCGGGGCGGCGCCGAAGAGAAGGCCCGAGGCGTCGCGGTGGCCTCGATGACGCAGGCGAGCAGGGAGGTGCGTGGCGCCGCGGGTGCGCGTGCGCTGTCTCCCTCCTCTGCCTACTGGCAGAGGTAGGTGATGACTGGCACGGGCCAGGTGGGCTGGGCAGCACAGCTGGGCCGCTGGGTTGTAGGTAAGCGCCAGGTAAGGTTTCCCTCTTTTTTGTTTTTTTGTTCTGTTTGTTTTGATTTAGTTTAGGCACTAAATCATTTTAATAAATTCTGAAAATTATTGTGGATATTAGATAAACTATTCCAGAGCTCCACAAATAACTTCAGAATATTTGGACCATTTAAAAAATATATATAGCATTTAAATGGCTCCAACTCAAATACTTTTGTGTTAATTCAAAAATCCAAAAATGACCTAAAAATATATTCATCATTTTTAGGAGAGGTTTGCACCTTAACGAGAAATCATGAACTTTTCTTAGAGCATTTTGGGTTCATTGAAAATGATTTTATTTGAACCTATTTGAATTTCATGTGGTGCTAGGGTTTGATCATCCCCATTTCAAATTTAATTGAAAAATAAACATGATGCATGGATGCTTTAAGGCAACTAATGGCAAGCAAAATCTAGGGCTGTGACAGCCGGATAGATCAAATCGGTGGGGCCGAGTTTGACTTTTGTTTTCACACATATGTGGATATGAGAAAGTGGTTGAGGGCTTTTGGAGCATATCACTAAGCATTTTGAGCAAGCAAGCCATTGAGCAACACCTCATCCCCTTTTAATAGTATTGGCTTTTCCTATGGACTCAATGTGATCTTGGATCACTAAAATGAAAAATTGAGTCTTGAGCCTTTGCCAATGTGTGTCCTTAGTATTTTGAGGGGTCCACATTCCTAGTCCTTGCCATGCCAATCATTGAACTTTCTGAAATGATCATCTTGAAAGAGCATTAGTTCAATGAGCTATATGTTGTTAGGAATTACCAAAACCACCCAGGGATAGTTGCACTTTAAGATGATGACGATGATGGTTTCCCCCTCCGGGAGGGAAGTTCCCCCGGCGGAATCGCTCCACCGGAGGGCAAAAGTGCTCCAGCCCAAGTTCCGCCTCGAGACGGCGGCGCTCCGTCCCGAAAGTCCTCTCCTTATTTTTTCTAGGTTAAAATGACCTATATACGAGAAGATGGGCAACGGAGGTGGGCCTGGGTGAGCACAACCCACCAGGGCGCGCCTGGGCTCCCTGGCGCACCCAGGTGTGTTCTGCCCACCTAGTGGGTCCCCTCTGGTAGTTATTTGCTCCAATATTCCTTAAATATTCCATAAAAATTCTCTGTGAAGTTTGAGCTGATTTGGAGTTGTGGAAAATAGGTAGCCTAACGTAGCTTTTCCAGGTCCAGATTTCCAACTGCCGGAATTCTCCCTCTTTCTGTATACCTTGCATATTATGAAAGAAAAGGCATTAGAATTACTCCTGAAGGTATTATTATGGATAACAGTATCTTAAATAACAGTAACAAAACATGATGCAAAATGGACGTATCAACTCCCCCAAGCTTAGACCTCGCTTGTCCTCAAGCAAAAGCTGAAATCGAAAAACATGTCCACATGCTTAGAGAGAGGTGTCGATAAAAACAAAATACGGACATAGAAACATTATGTCGATTATTATAATAGCAACAAAATTAAACGTAAGACTTTTATCATATACTTCTCATGAATAAGTAACAATTCATCACAAAATTGAAGTATAAAGCAAAAACTCTATTAAAAACCAACAAACTATGTTCTCAGTCAACTTTGCAACTACAATTCATCATCTTTTCAGGAAGGGTCATGTATCGGAGCCTTTAGGCAAGTCCACATACTCAACCATCATATAGTCTTCTATGATTGCTAACACTCACCGCGTACACATGAGCAAAACGTTTCAACCGGACACATAGAAAGATAGGGGCTTATAGTTTCGCCTCCCAACGTATTCACCTCAAGAGTGATGTCAACAATAATAATTCATGCTATCTATATTCAACTGGACATATGTGCCTAGATCTTTCCTCGCCACATGATGCTTGCCAAAAGAGAAAAATAAAAAGGAATAGAAGGAAAACTTTGACTCTCTGCATAAAAGTAAATACATAAAAGTAAAAGATAGGCCCTTCGCAGAGGGAAGGAGAGGTTGCCATGCGCTTATTTGTTTGTATGTTCAACCCCTTAATGCAAAAGAATGTCATGTTGCATTGCCCCTTGTGATAGTGAACTTTATTATGCAGTCTGTAGCTTTTATTCTTGACTGTCACAAGTTCGTGCAATGCTCAATTTTCTCTTACACTAAATGATCTCACACATTTAGAAGCAATTTTTATTGCCTATTTTCACCGATGACAACTTACTTGAGGGATCTTGATCAATCCCTAGGTAGGTATGGTGGACACTTGAAAGTAAGATTTGGGTTTAAGGGTTTTTGGATGCACAAGTAGTATCTCTACTTAGTGCGGAATTTTTGGCTAGCAAAGATAGGGGGCAAGCACCACATGTTAAAGGATCCATGACAATATGACTTCTATGTGAATATAAACAAACATAAACCATTAAGTTGTCTTCCTTGTCCAACATCAACAATTTTGGCATATAATATTTTGATGAGGGCTCACAATCACAAAAGATTTCTAGGATATTATATTTATATGTGAATCTTCTCTTCCCTTATTAATTCTTTCATGAGTTGCATCATTGACTAATGCTATGTTTGACAATCTCTAATAAAATTTTCTACTTATACTTTTCCTTATGTGGTGTCATCACCTACCATAAGATTAGTATATGATCTTTTCTTCATTTATTTCCTTTCTTTTATTTATTTCCTTTGTCTTTTTATTTCTTATTTCTTTTCTTTAATATGCAACATGAAAGTAAAGAAAGCAAAAACTCAAATTAAACTTTATTATATAACTTGCACACGATTACAAGGATAGATCACTAAGCAAACTCTCAAAGAAGAAAGGATCAAACAAAACTTTTATTCATGTAAAGAAAAAGATTGAACAAAAATAAGTAAAGGCAAAAAGATAGTGGGATGATACGATACCGGGGCAACTCCCCCAAGCTTAGCGGAAGCCAAGGTGAGTGCCCATACCGGATACTCGGTTCTCCTTTGGTGGTGAAGAGGATGATGATGGTGGTGATGACAATTGTGCCCTCAACTTTTTCATATTGTAGTTGAGGAGAGAAAATTCCTCCTTTAAATCATCGACTTCCAACTCCAACTTCAAGATCTTGTCACATAAATCCCCTTTGCTTTTCTGCCTAAAACGAAAAGGAATAGATTGGTTTTTAGACCGGTTAGCTCTCTTAGGGAGACTTGACTTCTTGAACTCCACGTGCATATCCCTAGGTTGAGGTAGAGGAACATCCTCCTCCGAGCTTGAATCATCAATCCTCATCAAGTGAGCATCCTCCTCGTTATCTGTAGTTCGACCATAAGGGGATAGGTCCCCACAGGTCTTTGGGTCAGCAATGAGATGTGAGACATAGCTCTCTCCGTCGGAGTCTTGGGACGACATATTTTCAGAACTGTGCAGAAAACAGCAAGAAAAGAAAACAGAGGATTTCTCCATCGGTTTTGGAGTCTGTTTACTTACTGTATCACGTACCCCCTTATTTTCACGATTCTGGAGTGTTCCGGAAGGACTCTTTTATGTGTTCTTCTGGTGTCAAAGTTTGGATAATATTACTTTCAACATTAATGGGCGTACTTGAAGTATAATGCTTTATTCGTTTCCCATTGACAACCATCGGAATTATTTATTTTAATGGCTCCTGACGGATAAACCTCCTCAATAACATAGGGGCCTTCCCATTTTTGAGAGGAGTTTTCCTGCAAAGAATCTGAAACGAGAGTTGTACAAAAGAACATATTCCCCTACTTTAGACTCACGCTTTTGGATTCTTTTGTCATGGCATCTTTTAAATTTTTCTTTGAATAATTTTGCATTTGCATAAGCTTGGGTTCTCCATTCATCTAATGAGCTAATATCAAATAACCTCTTTTCACTAGCAAGCTTGAAATCATAATTGAGATCTTTGATGGCCCAATATGCTTTATGTTCTAACTCAAGAGGTAAATGATAAGCTTTTCCATAAACCATTTTATAAGGAGACATACCCATAGGATTTTTATATCTTGTTCTATAAGCCCAAAGTGCATCATCTAATTTCTTAGACCAATTCTTCCTGGACCTATTGACAGACTTTTGCAAAATTAATTTTATTTCTCTATTGCCAAGTTCAACTTGACCACTAGACTGAGGATGATAAGGTGATGCAGTTCTATGGTTAACATCATACTTGGCAAGCATTTTACGGAAAGCACCATGAATAAAGTGCGAACCACCATTAGTCATTAAATATCTAGGGACTCCAAACCTTGGGAAAATAACTTCCTTAAGCATTTTAATAGAGGTGTTGTGATCAGCACTACTGGTTGGAATAGCTTCTACACATTTAGTAACATAATCAATAGCAACCAAAATATGTGTATACCCATTAGAGGAAGGAAAAGGTCCCATGTAATCAAATCTCCAAACATCAAATGGTTCAACAGCAAGTGAATAATTCATAGGCATTTCTTGATGCTTATCAATATTACCTATTCTTTGAGATTCATCACAAGATAACACGAACTTACGAGCATCCTTGAAGAGAGTAGGCCAATAAAATCCAGATTGCAGTACCTTGTGAGCAGTTCTATCTCCAGCATGATGCCCTCCATAAGCTTCAGAGTGACATTTATATAGGATTTGTCCCTGTTCATGCTCAGGTACACAACATCTGATAATACCATCTACTCCTTATTTATAAAGATGTGGGTCATCCCAAAAGTAATGTCTTGAATCATAGAAGATTCTTTTTTCTTTTGTTGGTATGTAAAGCTAGGTGCTAAATATTTAGCAACAATGCAATTAGCATAATCAGCATACCAAGGAGTACCGTGAGCAACATTTATTGCGGCTAGCTACTCATCAGGAAAACTATCATCAATAGGTAGTGGGTCATCAGGCACATTTTCAAGCCTAGATAAATTATCAGTTACAGGGTTCTCAGCTCCATTTCTATCAATGATATGTAAATTAAATTCTTGTAACAAGAGAACCCATCGAATAAGTCTAGGTTTGGCATCTTTCTTTTCCATAAGATATTTAATAGCAGCATGGTCTGTGTGAACAGTTACTTTGGAATCAACAATATAAGGTCTAAATTTATCACAAGCAAACACGACTGCTAAGAATTCTTTTTTCGTAGTAGCATAATTTCTTTGAGCATTGTATAGAGTTTTACTAGCATAACGAATAACATTCAGTTTCTTATCAACTCTTTGTCCTAGAACAGCACCAACAGCGTAATCACTAGCATCACACATAATTTCAAAAGGCAAGTTCCAATTAGGTGGTTGAACAATAGGTGCAGAAATTAAGGTTTTCTTGAGTGTTTCAAAGGCTTCTAAACAATCATCATCAAAAACAAAAGGAATATCCTTTTGCAAAAGATTCGTAAGAGGCCTAGAAATTTTAGAAAAGTCTTTGTAAAATCTCCTATAGAAACCAGCATGACCTAAGAAACGATGAATACCTTTTATATCTTTAGGACATGGCATTTTCTCAATTGCATCATGATACGTCCATTTTGCATCATGCTTTTATATCAATATGTATTGCATTATGGGCTGTTACTACACATTATGTCACAATACTTATGCCTTTTCTCTCTTATTTTACAAGGTTTACATGAAGAGGGAGAATGATGGCAGCTGGAATTCTGGGCTGGAAAAGGAGCAAATATTAGAGACCTATTCTGCACAACTCCAAAAGTCCTCAAACTTCACGGGAGCATGTTTTGGAATATATAAAAAATACTGGCGAAAGAATTAACCAGAGGGGCCCACACCAAGGCCACGAGGGTGGAGGGCGCGCCCTACCCCTTGTGCGTGCTCCCTATCTCGTGGGCCCCTGGCAGGCCTCCGGTGCCCATCTTCTACTATATGAAGTCTTTTGCCCGAGAAAAAAATCATACGCAAGCTTTCGGGATGAAACTCCGCCGCCACGAGGCGGAACCTTGGCGGAACCAATCTAGGGCTCCGGCGGAGCTGTTCTGCCAGGGAAACATCCCTCCGGGAGGGGGAAATTGTGACGCCCCAAGGCCGGAGCTTCAGATGCCTTCCATGTTTCCGAGTGTTGTCGTGTGATTTGTTTTGGTTCGTTGCATCATGTCATCATGCCATCATATCATTAATCTTTGAATCTCATATCAACTAAATAAATCGTATGGATCTTCGGTCCATTTAAATTGAGGGAATTCACATGGTGAGTTATCTTTATAACATATCCTCCCGATATTAGGGAGCTATATTAAATATTCCATTTTCGGAATCACCCATGAACACACTTGCAAAATATTTCCCCATGCCTTCGTCCCATGCATCTTCTCCTTCTCCTTTCCTTCTATTTCCTGTCTTTTGATAGTCCCATTTTCCCCTTCTCTATTAATGTCCATTCTTTTCCTATAAATTCTAGACCGTGCCAGGAACACCTCCTCCAATTTTCAGATCCTTTGTACTTGTTTTGGTTGGATTCAAAAATGGCTCAAGTTTGAATCTAATTCAAACTTGAATTATTTTTCTATCTCTAAAATATTGCCAAACCATTTTATTCTATTTGTGCAAAGTTCTGGCGCTCCAAGAATATTTTATTTTCTGAAATATTCTTTCCCTAACCCTCTCGTTTCTTTCTTTCTTCTCTCTATTTGTTTTTTTGTTAAAGTAAATCAGAGAGGAGTGAGAGAGAGCAGCAAGCCCATTCTCCTTCTAGGCCCAGCCGGCGCCCTCCCCCTAGGTGCAGCCCCTCTATACTGGGCCGGCCTCCCAAGGCCCACTCCCCGTCTAACCCTAGCGCTCCCTCACCCGATCCCCTGCACCCCCTCCTCTCTATTCCCTTGCGCCGCCAGCCCTGTGCCTGATTCCCCTCGTCCTCCCTCCAGTGACGCGCTGCGCCAGATCCTCCCAGCGTCGCCTGGAGCCTTGCGCGTCCCTTCTCCTCCTCCCCTGGCCTGCTAGCCCGCCTCCTCGACCCGCGGCCCAATCCCCATCTCCCATCTCTCCCACCTCTCTCTCTCCTCGCAACGCACCAGAGGAGGATCCCCATGCCCGGCCCCTTTCCTCCTCCCGTCAACCCTCCATCGCCCGCTGCCCCGCCTCCGATTCTGCCGCCGCCGAGCGCCACCAGCAGCAGTTTCAGGAGTCCCCGTCGCCGAGCCCCTCGCCGCCCTTCTGCACCTCGTCTCCGGCCCTGCCCGTCGTAGCCCCGCCTCCCGGTGCCCGCAGCTGCGTCGTGCCCGTCGACTAGCAATGCTCCGGCCGCCTTCACCGGAGTACCACCAGGGAGCCAGGCCCCTGTGCACCAGCGCCGCGACTCCCTCCTATGCTCGCGAGCCTTGCTTCGCTGCTGCGCCTCTCTGGCCTCGCTGCCTCCGCAAGGCACCAGTAGCACGTCCACTTCGCCGTTCAGTGCCATTGCACCTTCGGTCTGTCACATGTTGAAGGAAACGAGCAGCAGCAAGCCCCATCGAGCTCCTACAACAGCTGTCCGAGTCCTGGACAAAAACCGCCCAAGTCGTCGCCTCCTTGCACCATGTAGTGTCACCGTGGACGCATGCACCACTGGATCGGAACCGCGAGCACCAAGTACCACTACAAACCTGAGGAATTAGGATGCATCAAGTCCCCGAGAAGACCCGTTTTTCGTCAAGTTCGACTACCCATATCATCAAGAACCACTACGGTCGGAGACCTCGGACCTGTCAAGTACCCCTTCGAGCTATCAATACCGCAAGCGCCAAGTAACACGACGACCCCCGAAGACTTCGAATTCAACATGTCCGATGACGCTCTTGTACAACTACGTTGCCGAGTCCGGGACCGGCAAGACCGACGACGCAGTAACGCCAAGTACCCCTACGTGTGAAGACGCCTAAGACCATCTCGGGATTCATCGAGTACCACTACCGTCGACCCTCGAAAACCCCATGGACGTCAAGTTCCAACTCGTGACCCCAAACCTCTACGAAAACATTGTACGACTACTTCCGTGGCCGAAGACCCGTGTACCCCTACCATCGCCGAGATCGCGAGAACCACTACTGCCGTCACGAGAACGTCTACTTCCTCTACTTTGCACCGAGCGAGAACTGTCCTGCTTGCATGCTTCGAAGGTATAACCTCGAGACGACGTCCGTGAACGAATGCTTGCGATGTTTGAGATGCTCGTGTTTGCACCGTGTCCAATTTGTCACTCGTTTCCTTGTCGCCAACTCGTGGAACACCAGGTATACGGGATCACCCCACCGTCCTTGCATGTCACGCTCTCGTCACTTTTCCTTTTGCACCGGTATCTCCATGAGCTTCCGGAACCGATATGTTGCTGTGGCATCATTTTCGGATTCATTGCCGTGGCACCGCTTTTCGTTTCCGCCACGATCACAAATGCTTCATAATGCTATTGTGAACTTTTAATAAAAATTGCAAAAAACTTGCATGTCATCCGCATCATGATAACAACTTCAAGTTTGGTTAAAATTGTTGTTTGCTTTAAATTGCTAATGCATATGGGATATACCGGATTTGTTGTTTGTTATATCCGGCCCCATTTAAAATGTTTAGTTTACTTATGCTCCACCTCTTGCCATGTTTAAACAACATTTAATACTGTTGAGTACCTAACCGGGAGTGAACCAAATAATTGTTGTGGTGTTTTTTTAATATGCATCCCGATGCATATTGAGCTCACTTAACTTGTAGTGTTGTTTGTGCACTTTGTCGTGCCATGCTTTTTAAAACCGGACAAGCATCATACTTGTTGTGCATCATGCCA
This sequence comes from Triticum monococcum, assembly GCA_034509565.1. Classification (NCBI taxonomy): domain Eukaryota; kingdom Viridiplantae; phylum Streptophyta; class Magnoliopsida; order Poales; family Poaceae; genus Triticum; species Triticum monococcum. Next base: position 140,260,142 of record CM067841.1, on the reverse strand, counting down.
TGTTTATGTGGTGGTTGTTTACTATGTTGTTTGCTTCTTTCCGGTGTTGCTTCTTCGGGTTAGTTCCGATAACGTTGTGTTGTGAGGATTCGTTCGACTACGTTCGTTTATCTACTTCATGGACTCGTTCTTCTTCCTTGCGGGATTTCAAGCAAGATGACAATACCCTCGAAATCACTTCTATCTTTGCTTGCTAGATGCTCGCTCTTTTGCTATGCCTATGATGCGATACCTACCACTTGCTATATCATGCCTCCCATATTGCCATGTCAAACCTCTAACCCACCTTGTCCTAGCAAACCGTTGTTTGGCTATGTTACTGCTTTGCTCAGCCCCTCTTATAGCGTTGCTAGTTGCAGGTGAAGATTGAAGTTTGTTCCATGTTGGAACATGGATATTTTGTTGGGATATCACAATATCTCTTATTTAATTAATGCATCTATATACTTGGTAAAGGGTGGAAGGCTCGGCCTTATGCCTGGTGTTTTGTTCCACTCTTGCCGCCCTAGTTTCCGTCATATCGGTGTTATGTTCCCGGATTTTGCGTTCCTTACACGGTTGGGTTATAATGGGAACCCCTTGGCAGTTCGCCTTGAATAAAACTCCTCCAGCAAGGCCCAACCTTGGTTTTACCATTCGCCACCTAGCCTTTTCTTTCCCTTGGGTCGGCCAGCCCAGGGGTCATCTTTATTTAAATCCCCGGGCCAGTGCTTCTCTTAGTGTTGGTCCAACCCAGAGCACCGTGCGGGCCCGTCCCTTGGCAACTTGGGTTACGTTGCCTCCCATACGCTTAGCTTATCCGGTGTGCCCCGAGAACGAGATATGTGCAGCTCCTATCAGGATTTGTCGGCACAGCGGGTGGTCTTGCTGGACTTGTTTTACCATTGTCGAGGATGTCTTGTAACCGGGATGCCGAGTCTGATCGGATTGTCTTGGGAGAAGGAATATCCTTCGTTGACCGTGAGAGCTTGTGATGGGCTAAGTTGGGACACCCCTACAGGGATTTGAACTTTCGAAAGCCGTGCCCGGGGTTATGGGCAAATGGGAATTTGTTAATGTCCGGTTGTAGAAAAACTGAAGCTTAACTTAATTAAAATACATCAACCACGTGTGTAACCGTGATGGTCTCTTCTCGGCGGGGTCCGGGAAGTGAACACGGTGTTGGAGTTATGCTTGACGTAGGTTGTTCTAGGATCACTTCTTGATCATAGTTGTCCGATCGTGCTTTGCCTTCTCTTCTCACTCTCTTTTGCGTATGTTAGCCACCATATATGCTAGTCGCTTGCTGTAGCTCCACCTCATACATTTTACCCTACCTATAAGCTTAAATAGTCTTGATCGCGAGGGTGTGAGATTGCTGAGTCCCCGTGACTCACATATACTTCCAAAACCAGTTTGCAGGTGCCGATGAAATCGTGCAGGTGACGCAACCGAGCTCAAGGAGGAGCTAGTTGAAGATCGTGTTCGTTATGATGCTCCGTTTCCAGTTGATCAGTAGTGGAGCCCAGTTGGGACGATCGGAGATCTGTGTAGCATTTGGGGTAGTCTTCTTTTATTTTGGTTCCGGAGTCGGACGTTGATTGTATCTCATTGATGTATTGCTCTATTCATGTACTTGTGTGAAGTGGCGATTCTAAGCCAACTATGTATCTCTTTCCCTTATGTATTACATGGGTTGTGTGAAGATTACCTCACTTGCGACATTGCTTTCAATGCGGTTATGCCTCTAAGTCGTGCTTCGACACGTGGGAGATATAGCCGCATCGAGGGCGTTACAGAAATCATCACCATCATCATCACCATCGATCCTCTCATTGGGAGGGGGTCAATCTCCATCAACATCTTCACCAGCACCATCTCATCTCAAACCCTAGTTCATCTCTTGTATCCAATCTTTGTCTCAAAACCTTAGATTGGTACCTGTGGGTTGCTAGTAGTGTTGATTACTCCTTGTAGTTGATGCTAGTTGGTTTATTTGGTGGAAGATCATATGTTCAGATCCTTTATGCATATTAAGACCCCTCTGATTATGAACATGAATATGAGTTGTGAGTAGTTACATTTGTTCCCGAGGACATGGGAGAAGCCTTTCTATAAGTAGCCATGTGAATTTGGTATTCGTTCGACATTTTGATGAGATGTATGTTGTCTCTCCTCTAGTGGTGTCATGTGAACGTCGACTACATGACACTTCACCATTGTTTGGGCCTAGGGGAAGGTATTGGGAAGTAATAAGTAGATGATGGTTTGCTAGAGTGACAGAAGCTTAAACCCTAGTTTATGAGTTGCTTCGTAAGGGGCTGATTTGGATCCATATGTTTCATGCTATGGTTAGGTTTACCTTAATACTTCTTTTGTAGTTGCGGATGCTTGCAATAGGGGTTAATCATAAGTGGGATGCTTGTCCAAGGAAGGGCAGTACCAAAGCACCAGTCCACCCACATATCAAATTATCAAAGTAATGAACATGAATCATATGAACGTGATGAAAACTAGCTTGACGATAATTCCCATGTGTCCTCAGGAGCATTTTTCCTTTATATAAGAGTTTGTCCAGGCTTGTCCTTTGCTACAAAAAGGATTGGGCCATCTTGCTGCACCTTATTTACTTTTATTACTTGTTACCCGTTACAAATTACCTTATCACAAAACCATCTATTACCGATAATTTCAGTGCTTGCAGAGAATACCTTACTGAAAACTGCTTATCATTTCCTTCTGCTCCTCGTTGGGTTCGACACTCTTACTTATCGAAAGGACTATGATAGATCCCCTATACTTGTGGGTCATCAAGACTCTTTTCTGGCGCCATTGCCGGGGAGTGAAGCGCCTTTGGTAGGTCGAATTTGGTAAGGAAAAATTTATATAATGTGCTGAAATTTACTGTCACTTGTTACTATGGAACATAATCCTTTGAGGGGCTTGTTCGGGGTATCTTCAACCCGACCAGTAGAGCAAAGAGTTGCTCCTCAACCTAATGAACCTACTGAAAATGTTTACTTTGAAATTCCTTTGGGTATGATAGAGAAACTGCTAGCTAATCCTTTCATAGGTGATGGAACATTACATCCCGATTTGCACCTAATCTATGTGGATGAAGTTTTTGGATTATTTAAGCTTGCAGGTATGCCTGAGGATGTTATCAAGAAGAAGGTCTTCCCTTTATCTTCGAAGGTAAAGGCATTGACATGGTTTAGGCTATGTGATGATATGGGATCATGGAACTACAACCGATTGAAATTGGCATTTCATCAGAAGTTTTATCCTATGCATCTTGTTCATCATGATCGTAATATATATATAATTTTTGGCCTCACGAAGGAGAAAGCATCGCTCAAACTTGGGGAGGCTTAAGTCAATGTTATATTCATGCCCCGATCATGAGCTCTCAAGAGAAATTATTATTCAAAAAATTTATGCTCGGCTTTCTCTCAATAATCGCTCCATGCTCGATACTTCTTGTACTAGCTCTTTTATGATGAAGACTATTGAATTCAAATGGGATTTATTGGAAAGAATTAAACGCAACTCTGAAGATTGGGATCTTGGCGAAGGTAAGGAGTCAGGTATAACACCCAAGTTTGATTATGTTAAATCTTTTATGGATACCGATGTTTTCCGTGAATTTAGCACTAAATATGGACTTGACTCTAAGATAGTAGCTTCTTTCTGTGAATACTTTGCTATGCATGTTGATCTCCCTAAGGAGAAGTGGTTTAAATATAATCCTCCCATTGAAGTGGTTTAAATATAATCCTCCCATTGAAGAAAAGACTATCACTTATAATGTTGATCCTGTTGTTCCTACTGCTTATATTGAGAAACCACGTTTCCCTGTTAGAATAAAGAATCATGCTAAAGCTTCAATTGTGGTTCGTAAGATAATACCAGAACACCTACACCCCCTGAGAAAATTAAAGTTGAACCTAGTATTGCTATTGTTAAAGATCTCTTGGCCGATAATATCGATGGGCATGTTATTTACTTCTGTGATGAAGTTGCTAGAATTGCTAGACCTGACACTAAAAATAAACATAGACTTGTTGTAGGCATGCTTGTTATTTCCGTTAAAATAGGAGATCATTGCTATCATGGCTTATGTGATATGGGTGCTAGTGCAAGTGCAATACCTCATTCCTTATTCAAAGAAATTATGCATGATATTGCACCTGCTGAGATAGAGGAAATTGATGTTACAATTAAGCTTGCCAATAGAGACACTATTTCACCAGTTGGGATTGTTAGAGATGTTGAAGTCTTGTGTGGGAAAGTTAAATATCCTGCTGACTTTCTGGTTCTTGGTTCCCCACAAGATAACTTTTGTCCCATTATATTTGGTAGACCCTTCTTGAATACTGTTAATGCTAGGATAGATTGCAAAAAGGATGTTGTTACTATTGGTTTGGGGGATATGTCTCATGAGTTTAATTTTGCTAAATTTCGTAGATTACCCCATGATAAAGAATTGCCTAGTAAAGATGAAATTATTGATCTTGCTTCTATTGTTGTGCCTCCTAATGATCCTTTAGAACAATATTTGCTCGACCATGAAAATGATATGTTTATGAATGAAAGAAGGGAAATAGATGAGGTATTCTTTAAACAGGGACCTATTTTGAAACACAACTTGCCAGTTGAAACCCTAGGGGATCCTCCTCCACCCAAGGGTGATCCCGTGTTTGAGCTTAAACCTTTACCTGATAATCTTAAATATGCTTATCTTGATGAGAAAAAGATATATACTATTATTATTAGCGCTAACCTTTCAGAGCCTAAAGAAAAGAAATTATTGAAAACTCTGAAGAAGCGATGTGCTTCTATTGGATATACTCTTGATGATCTTAAGGGAATTAGTCCCACTCTATGCCAGCACAAAATAAAATTGGGAAAAGACGCGAAACCGGTTGTTGATCACCAACGACGGTTAAATCCTAAGATGAAAGAAGTGGTAAGAAAAGAAATACTAAAGCTTCTGGAGGCAGGTATAATTTGTCCCATTGCTGATAGTCAGTGGGTAAGTCATGTCCATTGTATCCCTAAGAAGGGAGGTATTATTGTTGTTCCTAATGCTAAAGATGAATTGATCCCACAAAGAATTGTTACAGGTTATAGAATGGTAATTGATTTCTGCAAATTAAATAAAGCTACTAAAAAGGATCATTACCCTTTACCTTTTGTTGATCAAATGCTAGAAAGATTATCCAAACATACACATTTTTGCTTCCTAGATGGTTATTATGGTTTCTCTCAAATACCTGTGTCAAAAGAGAATCAAGAAAAGACCACTTTTACTTGCCCTTTCGGTACCTTTGCTTATAGACGTATGCCTTTTGGTTTATGTAATGCACCTGCTACCTTTGAAAGATGTATGACCGCTATATTCTCTGACTTTTGTGAAAAGATTGTTGAGGTTTTCATGGATGATTTCTCCGTATATGGAACTTCTTTTGATGATTGCTTAAGCAACCTTGATCGAGTTTTGCAGATATGTGAAGAAACTAATCTTGTCTTGAATTGGGAGAAGTGCCACTTTATGGTTAATGAAGGTATTGTCTTGGGCATAAAATTTCTGAAAGAGGTATTGAAGCTGATAAAGCTAAAGTTGATGCTATGGAAAAGATGTTGTGTCCTAAGGACATTTAAGGTATAAGAAGTTTCCTTGGTCATGCCGGTTTTATAGAGGTTCATTAAAGACTTCTCAAAAATTTCTAGGCCTCTGACTAATCTCTTACAAAAAGATGTTCCATTTGTCTTTGATGATGATTGTGTAGAAGCATTTGAAATACTAAAGAAAGCTTTGATTTCTGCACCTATTATTCAGCCTCCTGATTGGAATTTACCCTTTGAAATTATGTGTGATGCTAGTGATTATGCTGTAGGGGCTGTTCTAGGACAAAGAGTTGATAAGAAATTAAATGTTATCCAATATGCTACTAAAACTCTAGACAGTGCCCAAAGAAATTATGCTACTACTGAAAAAGAATTTTTAGCAGTTGTGTTTGCTTGAGATAAGTTCACACCTTATATTGTTGATTCTAAAGTAACTGTTCACACTAATCATGCTGCTATTAAATATCTCATGGAAAAGAAAGATGCTAAACTTGGACTTATTAGATGGGTTCTCTTACTACAAGAATTTGATTTGCATATTATTGATAGAAAGGGAGCTGAGAACCCCGTTGCAGACAACTTGTCTAGGTTAGAGAATGTTCTTGATGACCCACTACCTATTGATGATAGCTTTCCAGATGAACAATTAGCTGTCATAAATGCTTCTCGTACTGCTCCATGGTATGCTGATTATGCTAATTACATTGTTGCTAAATTTATACCACCTAGTTTCACATACCAGCAAAATAAAATGTTTTTCTATGATTTAAGACATTACTTCTGGGATGACCCACACCTTTATAAAGAAGGAGTAGATGGTGTTATTAGACGTTGTGTACCTGAGCGTGAACAGGAACAAATCCTACGCAAGTGTCACTCCGAGGCTTATGGAGGACACCATGCTGGAGATAGAACTGCACATAAGGTATTGCAATCCGGTTTTTATTGGCCTACTCTCTTCAAAGATGCCCGCAAGTTTGTCTTGCCTTGTGATGAATGTCAAAGAATTGGTAATATTAGTAGACGGCAAGAAATGTCTATGAATTATTCACTTGTTATTGAACCATTTGATGTTTGGGGCTTTGATTATATGGGACTATTTCCTTCCTATAATGGGTATACACATATTTTAGTTGCTATTGATTATGTTACTAAGTAGGTAGAAGCTATTCCAACTAGTAGTGCCGATCATAACACCTCTATTAAGATGCTTAAAGAAGTTATTTTTCTGAGGTTTGGAGTCCCTAGGTACTTAATGACTGATGGTGGTTCACATTTTATTCATGGTGCTTTTCGTAAGATGCTTGCTAAGGATTTTGTTATTCATAGAATTGCATCTCCCTATCACCCACAGTCTAGTGGTCAAGTAGAACTTAGTAATAGAGAGCTTAAGTTAATTCTGCAAAAGACTGTTAATGGGTCTAGAAAGAATTGGTCCAAGAAACTTGATGATGCATTATGGGCTTATAGAACTGCATATAAAAATCATATGGGTATATCTCCGTATAAAATGGTTTATGGGAAAGCATGTCACTTACCTCTCGAACTAGAACATAAGGCATATTGGGCCATTAAAGAGCTCAATTATGATTTCAAACTTGCCGGTGAGAAGAGGCTATTTGACATTAGCTCACTTGATGAATGGAGAACCCAGGCATATGAAAATGCCAAACTGTTTAAAGAAAAAGTTAAAAGATGGCATGACAAAAGGATACAAAAGCGTGAGCTTAATGTAGGTGATTATGTATTGTTATACAACTCTCGTTTTAGATTTTTTGCAGGAAAACTCCTCTCTAAATGGGAAGGTCCTTACGTTATCGAGGAGGTCTATCGTTACAGTGCCATAAAAATCAACAACTTCGAAGGCACAAATCCGAGGGTGGTGAACGGTCAAAGAATCAAACATTATATCTCAGGTAATCCTATAAATGTTGAAACTAATGTTATTGAAACTGTAACCCCAGAGGAATACATAAAGGACACTTTCCAGAACATTTCAGACTCCGAAAAGGAATAGGTATGAGGTAAGGTAAGTAAACCGACTCCAAAACAGTTCTAATAACAATTTTTCTCCGTTTTGGAATATTTAAGAAAATAGGAAAATAAGAAGCAGTCCGGGAAGGACACGACGCTTCCATGAGGGTGGAGGGCGCGCCCCCTGCCTCGTGGGAACCTCGTGTGCTCTCCGGACTCCGTTTTCTTGCACGATACTTCTTTCGGTCAGTAAAAATTCACTATATATTCTCCCGAAGGTTTTGACCACCGTACCATGCAAATATCCTCTGTTTTTGTTTCGAGCTGTTTCTGCAGCAGATCTAGAGCAAGATGTCTTCTCAAGAGTCAGTCGGGGAGAGTCGGTGTCTTATCCGATACCGGGGCCAAGAGCAAACAACGTTGCTGACCACTTTGGGCCATCAACTGAGGAAGAGATGGAGGCCGACTTGAAAAGGATAGATCCCATGGAGGAGGATCAAGAAGTTACTTCTCGTTTCTGAGCCGGATTCACGATGGGGGAACTACAGAGCTCAGCTATTCCAAACTCGGTCATCCCTTCCAATGTTAGATTTCTTTCTTATGAAAATATGAAAAAGAGTGTTACTTGTTCTCCCGCAGCTATGCAACATCCTTGGGTGAAAGGAGCTTTAGCCATCACGGGCAAGCTTCATAAGGAAATAATGGACCTCAAGCAGCAAGTCAATAAGCTCGAGGAAGAGAATCGTATCCTGAGGGGCGTCATCGCCAAGAATATCACATCACCACCCCCGAAGAAAGAGACAAGAACACATGGGTATGGGCACTCCCCTTGGCAACTGCCAATCTTGGGGGAGGTGCCCCGGTATCGTATCACCATCACACTTTTATCTTTATCGTTTTTCTTAGTTCGATCCTTTTGGTAATATCTTGATCTAGTAGAATAAAGTTTTAGTATGATCTAGTTTTGAGTTTTGCTTTATGATCCTTCTATGTAATCGAGTCCGTGAGCTATATATATAATAAAGATTAGTGTTGGGTCAAGGGCTTGATTATCTTACTACGATCTTGAGGGAATAAAAGAAAGAATAAAAAGAAATAAAAAGATCATATGGATCTTATGTAGAGTAATGACTTCACATATAAAGAAGTATGATGGATAAAAGTTGTTGAGAGTTGACAAACATAGTTTTGGTCATCGTTGCAATTAATAGGAAGTAATAAAGAAAGAGAGGTTTTCACATATAAATATACTATCTTGGACATCTTTCATGATTGTGAGCACTCATTAAAATATGACATGCTAAAGAGTTGATGTTGGACAAGCAAGACAACATAATGGGTTATGTTTTCTTACATCCGAAATAAATTATATTGTCATGGATCATCCAACATGTTGAGCTTGCCTTTCCCTCTCATGCTAGCCAAATTATTTGCACCAAGTAGAGATACTACTTGTGCTTCCAAATATCCTTAAACCTAGTTTTTCCATGAGAGTCCACCATACCTATCTATGGATTGAGTAAGATCCTTCAAGTAAGTTGTCATTGTTGCAAGCAATAAAAATTTCTCTCTAAATATGTATGATTTATTAGTGCGGAGAAAATAAGCTTTATACGATCTTATGATGTGGAAGAAATAAAAGTGACGGACTGCATAATAAAGGTCCGTATCACAAGTGGCAATATAAAGTGACGTTCTTTTGCATTAAGATTTCGTGCATCCAACCATAAAAGCACATGAAAACCTCTGCTTCCCTCTGCGAAGGGCCTATCTTTTATTCTTGTCTTATACTTCATACAAGAGTCATGGTGACCTTCACCTTTCCTTTTTACATTTTATCCTTTGGCAAGCACAATGTGTTGGAAAGATCCTGATATATATAGCTAATTGGATGTGAGTTTTCATGAACTATTATTGTTGACATTACCCTTGAGGTAAAAGGTTGGGAGGCAACACTATAAGCCCCTATCTTTCTCTGTGTCCGACTAAAACTTCATACCCATAAATATTGCGTGAGTGTTAGAAATTGTGAAAGATTAAATGATAGTTGAGTATGTGGACTTGCAGAAAAGCTCTTATATTGACTCTTTCCGATGTTATGATAAATTACAATTGCTTCAATGACTGAGATTCCCTGTTTAAGAATTCATCCGATTAACCAGTTAACTTGCCAATTAATCCCTACTCATAGGGTAACCGAGTAGCCGATAAACTGAAAATCATCCGATTAATTGATCAAATGGCCGATTAACTTGCCGATTAGCCGATTAATCCCCTACTCGCTAGCCAACCGAGCAGCTACCAGTTAACGATTTCCTCAACAATGCTGAGATTATAGTTTGTTAGTTTTCAATGAAGTTTCTGATTCATACTTGAAATTGTGAATGAATTGTTACTTTAGCTTAAGAAATCATACGACAATATATATATATATATATATATATATGTTGCTCTTCTAAGAATGATCATGATGCCCTCATGTCCGTATTTTATTTTATCGACACCTCTATCTCTTAACATGTGGACATATTTTTCGATATCGGCTTCCGCTTGAGGACAAGCAAGGTCTAAGCTTGGGGGAGTTGATACGTCCATTTGCATCATGCTTTTATATCGATTTTATTGCATTATGGGATGTTGCTACACATTATGTCACAATACTTATGCCTTTTCTCTCTTATTTTACAAGGTTTACATGAAAAGGGAGAATGCCGGCAGCTGGAATTCTAGGCTGGAAAAGGAGCAAATATTAGAGACCTATTCTGCACAACTCCAAAAGTCCTGAAACTTCACAGGAGCACGTTTTGGAATATATAAAAAATACCGGCGAAAGAATTAACCAGAGGGGAGCCCCCCTTGGCGCGCCCCCTGTCTCATGGGCCCCCTGGCAGGCCTCTGGTGCCCATCTTATCCTATATAAGGTCTTCGCCCGAGAAAAAATCATAAGCAAGCTTTCGGGACGAAACTCCGCCGCCACGAGGCGGAACCTTGGCAGAACCAATCTAGGGCTCCGGCGGAGCTGTTCTACCGGGGAAACATCCCTCTGAGAGGGGGAAATCATCACCATCGTCATCACCTTCGATCCTCTCATCAGGAGGGGGTCAATGTCCATCAACATCTTCACTAGCACCATCTCATCTCAAACCCTAGTTCATCTCTTGTATCCAATCTTTGTCTCAAAACCTCAGATTGGTACTTGTGGGTTGCTAGTAGTGTTGATTACTCCTTGTAGTTGATGCTAGTTGGTTTATTTGGTGGAAGATCATATGTTCAGATCCTTTATGCATATTAATACCCCTTTGATAATGAACATGAATATGATTTGTGAGTAGTTACGTTTGTTCCTGAGGACATGGGAGAAGTCTTACTATAAGTAGTCATGTGAATTTGGTATTCGTTTGATATTTTGATGAGATGTATGTTGTCTCTCCTCTAGTGGTGTCGTGTGAACGTCGACTACATGAAACTTCACCATTGTTTGGGCATAGGGGAAGGCATTGGCAAGTAATAAGTATATGATGGGTTGCTAGAGTGACAGAAGCTTAAACCCTAGTTTATGAGTTGCTTCGTAGGGGGCTGATTTGGATCCATATGTTTCATGCTATGGTTAGGTTTACCTTAATACTTCTTTTGTAGTCGCGGTTGCTTGCAATAGGGGTTAATCATAAGTGGGATGCTTGTACAAGGAAGGGCCCCAAGCACCGGTCCACCCACATATCAAATTATCAAAGTAACGAACGTGAATCATATGAACGTGATGAAAACTAGCTTGACGATAATTCCCATGTGTCCTCGGGAGTGTTTTCCTTTATATAAGAGTTCGTCCAGGCTTGTCCTTTGCTACAAAAAGGATTGGGCCATCTTACTGCACCTTATTTACTTTTATTACTTGTTACCCGTTACAAATTACATTATCACAAAACTATCTGCTACCGATAATTTCAGTGCTTGCAGAGAATAACTGCTTATCATTTCCTTCTGCTCCTCGTTGGGTTCGACACTCTTACTTATCTAAAGGACTACGATAGATCCCCTATACTTGTGGGTCATCACATCAACCTTAGCTTTGTCCACTTCAATACCTCTTTCAGAAATTTTATGACCCAAGACAATGCCTTCATTAACCATAAAGTGGCACTTCTCCCAATTCAAGACAAGATTTCTTTGTTCACATCTCTGCAAAACTAGATCAAGATTGCTTAAACAATCATCAAAAGACTTCCCATAAATAGAGAAGTCATCCATGAAAACCTCAACAATCTTTTCACAAAAGTCAGAGAATATAGCAGTCATACATCTTTGAAAGGTAGCAGGTGCATTTCATAAACCGAAAGGCATACGTCTATAAGCATAGGTTCCAAAGGGACAAGTAAAAGTGGTATTTTCTTGATCAGGTTGAGAAACAAGTATTTGTGAAAAAACAGAATATCCATCAAGGAAGCAAGTGTGTGCGTGCTTAGATAATCTTTCAAGCATTTGATCAATAAAAGGTAGAGGGTAATGGTCTTTTCTAGTAGCTTTTTTTAATTTTCTAAAATCAATTACCATTCTATAACCAGTAATAATTCTTTGTGGAATAAGTTCATTCTTATCATTAGGAACAACGGTTATACCTCCTTTCTTAGGGACACAATGAACATGACTCACACATCTCTATCAGCTATAGGATAGATTATACCTGCTTCCAGAAGTTTTAATATTTCCGTTCTTACCACTTCTTTCATCTTCGGGTTTAACCGTCGTTGGTGATCAACAACGGGTTTAGCATCAGGTTCCATATTAATTTTGTGTTGACATATAGTGGGACTAATGCCCTTCAAATCATCAAGGGTATATCCAATAGCAGCTCGATGCTTCCTTAGAACTTTCAATAATCTTTCTTCTTCATGTTCTGAAAGGTTAGCACTAATAATAACAGGATATATCTTCTTTTCATCAAGATAGGCATATTTCAAAGTGTTTGGCAATTATTTTAATTCAAACACAGGATCACCTTTAGGTGGAGGAGGACCTCCTAGAGTTTCAACAAGCAATTTGTGTTTAAGCAGAGGACATTGTTCAAAGAAAATCTTATCTATTTCATTTCTTTCATGCACATGTAAATCATTTTCATGGTCTAGCAAATATTGTTCTAAAGGATCAGTAGGTGGTAAAGCAATAGAAGCAAGACCAATTAATTCATCCTTACTAGGTAATTCTTTTTCATGAAGCTTTCTACTAAACTTGGAAAAATTAAACTCGTGAGACTCATCACCAAAACTAACACCGACACTTTGTTTCTCACAATCTATCTTATCATTAACGGTGTTCAAGAAGGGTCTACCAAAGATAATGGGACAAAAGTCATCTTGTGGGGAACCCGGAACAAGAAAATCAATAGGGTATTTTATTTTTCCACACAAGACTTCAACATCTCTAACAATCCCAATTGGTGATATAGTGTCTCTATTAGCAAGTTTAATAGTAACATATATGTCTTCTATCTCTGTGGGTGTTATGTCATTCATAATTTCTTGATATAAGGTGTAAGGAATAGCACTCACACTAGCAACTATGTCACATAAACCATGATAACAGTGATCTCATATTTTAACTGAGATAACGGGCATGGCAACGACAGGTCTATGTTTATCCTTTTTATCAGGTTTGGCAATTCTAGCAGCTTCTTCACAGAAGTAAATAACGTGCCCATCCACATATTCTTCCAAGAGATCTTTAACCATAGCAATACTAGGTTCTACTTTAATTTGTTCATCAGGTTTAGGTGTTCTAATATAGATTTTGTTGACCACAGTTGAAACTTTAGCATGTTCCTTTATCCTAACAGGGAAAGGTGGTTTCTCAATATAAGCAGAAGGAACAACTGGATCAACATTGTAAAGTATAGTTTCTTATTTAATTGGTACTGGTTCTTTAATTTCTTCTTTAATAGGGGGTGATATTTAAACCACTTCTCTTGAGGGAGATCAACATGAGTAGAAAATGATTCACAAAAGGAGGCTACTATTGATAACCCACAAGTATAGGGGGTTGCAACAATTTTCAAGGGTAGAGTATTCAACCCAAATTTATAGATTCAACACAAGGGGAGCCAAAGAATATTTGAAGGTATTAGCAGCTGAGTTGTCAATTCAAACACACTTGGAGATTAATTATCTGCAGCAAAGTGATCAGTAGCAAAGTAGTATGATAGTTTTGATAATAGTAGCAGCAACAACGGTAACGGTAACAGTGGTAGCAGTAATTTTGTAGCAAGTGTAACAGTGATGATAGCAGTAGTAACTTAACAGAAACAATATAAGATAAATTCGTAGGCATGGGATCGGTGACTTGTTGGATGATATTCATCACGAGACAGTTATAACCTAGGGCGATACGGCACTAGCTCCAGTTCGTCAATATAATGTAGGCATGTATTCCATAAATAGTCATACGTGCTTATGAAAGAACTTGCATGACATCTTTTGTCCTACCCTCCCGTGGCAGTGGGATCCATATTGGAAACTAAGGGATATTAAGGCCTCCTTTTAATAGCGAACCGGAACAAAGCATTAACATATAGTGAATACATGAACTCCTCAAACTACAGTAATCACCAGAAGAAGTCCCATTTATTGTCACTTAACATGTAGTAGGTGACTATAACTTGCAAGATCGGATCTAGAACATGGATATAATGATGATAACATAAATGGCTCAGATCTAAAATCATGGCACCCGGGTCCAAAGTGACAAGCATTAAGTATGGCAAAGTCATAGCAACATCAATCTTAGAACATACTGGATACTAGGGATCAAGCCCTAACAAACCTAACTCGATTACATGATGAATCTCATCCAACTCCTCATGACCAGCAAGCCTACGAAGGAATTACTCACTCCCGGTGGGGAGCATCATGGAATTGGCGATGGAGAAGGGTTGGTGATGATGAAGAACGAAGACCCCCCCCCCTCTTTGGAGCCCCAAACGGACTCTAGATCTGGCCTCCCAATGAAGAACAGGAGGTGATGGTGGCTCCGTCTCGTGGATCATGATAATTCTTCCTCCCTGATTTTTTCTCTGAAAATAGGATTTTGTAGCGTCGGTTTTAGGGTCTGTGGGGCCACCAGGTGGGGACAACCCAACTGGGCGCGCCAAGAGAGGGGGACGTGCCCTGGTGGGTTGTGCCCACCCAGGTGCCCCTCTCCGGTGGATCTTGGCTCCAGAAATTCTCATTTATTATATAAAAAATCCTCGCAAAGTTTCATTCCATTCTGAGAACTTTTATTTCTGCACAAAAACAACACCATGGTAGTTCTGCTGAAAACAACGTCATTCCAGGGTTAGTTTCATTCAAATCATGCAAATTAGAGTCCAAAACAAGAGGAAAAGCGTTAGAAAAAGTAGATACATTGGAGACGTATTAAGTCCCCCAAGCTTAAAGCTTTGCTTGTCCTCAAGCAATTCAGTTGATAAACTAAAAGTGAAAAAGAAAAACTTTTACGAACTCTTTTGCTCTTGTTTGCATAAATAAGCTTAAACATCACCCGGGTTTTCAGCCAACATTATAACTAACCATGCGACAATAACTCTTAAAGATTATATTAACTCATATCAATGACATAATCAGCTAGCGAGCAATAATAAGGTATCTCAAATGGAAACACATTGTCAAAACAACCATGATATAATATGACAATAGTGGTATCGCGCTATCCCTTTCTGAGACCGTAAAACATAAATGCAGAGCACCTCCAAAGCCCCAGTAGCGACTAAACATTGTAATTCATGGTAGAAAAGATCCAGTCATGATGGACCCAACATTAGCTACACACATTGCATAAGTCATGACAGTTGTGCTCTCAGGTTCTAACGTTTGTTTTAGAAGGTGATGACGCAACATAAAAGTAAATAGATAGTCCCTTCATAGAGGGAAGCAGTGATTTGCAGAGGTGCCGGAGCTCAAGTTTTAAAACAGAGATAAATGATATTTTGAGACATGCACCCTTCTCATTTACTTCACGACCATCAGTTATCAATACCTTCCATGCTAAGCACGCTAGTGTTGGTTCCCAAGCGATAAAAATAAAGGTTTGACTCCATTGGGAGTTTTTGTTTGATTATTTGAGAGATTAACTCTTTTCGTATTTGTAGTTTGGGACTGGGCATCCCTATTACCGCCCTTTTCTCGTGCGATGGCGAGTGAATAAACACTCGACCTGAGAATAACCCGCTTAGCATGGAAGATACTGACCACCTCCTGTCGTTCCATGAACGATCTAGGCACACAAAAGGATATATAATTTTAGAAGTTTTTAGAGGTGGCACATGCAAATTTACTTAGGACGTCAGGGTAATACCACATATAGGTAGGTATGGTGGACTCATCTGGAATAACTTTGGGTTCAAGGTTTTTGATGTACAAGCAGAATTCCCACTTAGTACAGGCGAAGGCTAGCAATTAGATTGAGAAGCGACCAGCTAGAGAGCAACAATGATCATGATCATGCATTATGCATAAGTAACATTGGACACTAGCATGAGTAGGATATCAACACCATGAACATAAATATCATAGAGGCTATGTTGGTTTTGATTCAACTACATGCATGAACATGTGCCAAGTCAAGCCACTCGAACATTCAGAGGAGGATACCATATCATCATACTACATCACAATCATTTTAACGCGATTTTGATATCCAAGATAAATCATTATCCACTCCCAGCTACTTATACATGGCATGAGAAACTATAATCTAATTGTCATTGCAAACATGTTTAATCATAATGGGCTGAATCATGGATACTAGGTTAAACATATTTATACAAATAGAACAAGTCGAGTTCATACCAGTTTCTCTCTGCCATGGCCAGTTCATCAAATGTTGTCATTATTGCCTATCACTTGCATGACCAACAATATCAAAATAATAATAGTGCAAGAGTGCCGTGGACTAAGCTGGAATCTACAAACATTTTATTCAACAGGAGAAGACAAGGTAAAAGGTGTTGTTTATTAGATCAACAATTATTCATATGAGAGCCACTCAAAATTTTCATCATGCTCTTCTCCTTGGTACAACTCGAATAAAGGGAAAAAGAAATTCAGAGAAACACACTGAAATATTTTTGGAGTTTTTGGTTTTCTTGAACAAGCAAATAAAAGGGAAAAGCAAAAACAAGAAAAACTATTTACACGGGAAAGCTCCCAACAAACAAGGAAATCTTTTTGGATTTTCTTTTTAATATTACAACTAAGCATGCATAGAAAGTAAACTACTACAATTATTTTTTTGGTTTTTCTAAAGTTTTTGAAACACACAAGAAGAAAGCAAGAGAATAAATCTAAGCATGGATGATACAATGAAAAAGTGTGGACACCGACAAATGGAATAATTGGACATGAATGTAAAGTCGGTGGAAACACGTACTCCCCCAAGCTTAGGCTTTTGGCCTAACTTGGTAGTCAATCAGTAGCCTGGATGGTAGTAGGGGTGCTGAGGAGCGGGCATCCACTCATCCCACTACTGAGGTTCCTGCGCTACTTCCGCAGCAGCCTGAGTGTCCCGGTAGGCGACGATGTCTGTAGGCATAATCCTATATCCGCCCCTGGCAACAAGATCAAACAAAGCAGGAGTAGGCAATGGAATAACATCATGAGTCCTCACGCTAAAACCGAGTTATATGGAATAGGGATGTTAGGAGATTCGATATCAGTAAAATGGTGGTGATCCATGGCTGCACGGTCTAGGTAAACTTTGGTCAGAGGGTAATCATGAGGGCGTATCCCAACATTAAAGTGAGCATCCAAATGAGTAGCATAAATCCTACCATGTATTTTACCTTGGGATTTATTAAGATGGAGGCGATGAGCCACAATAGCCCCCAAGCTATAAGTGTTGTCGCTCTCTAAAGCACGACGTAAAACAACAAGGTCTGGTGAGCTAAGTGCACCCACCTTCTCCCTAACAAGCAAGCATTTTGTAATGAAAAGTGCAAAGTAATGAACAACAGGAAAATGCAAGCCAGCGGCAGTGGTAGCTGACACACCTCTCTCATCTCCCACTGTCAAAGTGTGATAAAAGGCCTCAAACCCAGCCGGCCTAGGCTCGGCTAAGCTCCCATCAGAAGGGATCATGCATATGTCACAAAATTCAGTAAGTAGTATCTGATGGTTTTCAGCATATAAATCAAAGCTCACTTCAGGAGGATTATTCCTAGGTAGGAAAGTAAAGCTTTGAACAAAGATGTTTGTGAGGATTTGATGTTGTTCACACTCATCTGCGATGAAGTCGGTGAGGCCGGCATTAGCAGCATATTGTGTGAACTCCTGAAGGATTCCGGCCTCTTCGAGGAACTAGGTGTGCGGCCATTCACATGGCCGTACTTCCGCCAACCTCCGAGGATGTAGATCACTGTCAGAGGACTCCCCAATAACACCCTTGGAGTTCTTCTTAGAGCCAAACTTCCTAAGGATATTCATGGTTTTCCTATGAACAAAAATTCTGAAATTTTTAGTCCACATTTTTTCTCAACAAAACTTCACAAAATTGATAGCAACTACTAATAGGGATGTATAGAGGCCATAGCAAGCATTCAAACTACTTATAACTCTAAGAATTCAACATGCAAGCTCATCTACAGCAGCACCAAGAGTAGCTAATTATTCAAAATATAAACCACTAAAACAAAAACTAATTGGACAAATGGTGGAGTCACATACCAAGCAACAATCCCCCAAAACAGTTTCAGAAATGGAGCTTCGAGCAAAGAGATCGAAATCCGCGGGTTTGAGAGCAAGAACACGAGAGAGAGAGAGAGAGAGAGCAATGGAGATTTTTTTTATGGGGGTAAGTGATGATGTGGGATGAAGAAATAAGTGAGGGCGCCCACGTGGGGACCACAACCCACCAAGGCGTGCCTGGGGGTCCTGGCGCGCCCAGGTGGGTTGTGCCCACCTGGTGCACCTCCCTCTGATGTTATTTGCACCAAAAATTCAGAAATATTCAGAAAAAATCGTATTAAATTTTCAAGGCATTCTGAGAACTTTTATTTTTGGGTCATTTTTTATTGCACAAAAAATTCAGAAAACAGACAAAACATGGCATTTTATTTTATTTAACTAATAAAAAACAGAAAAAAAATTAGGGACAGAAGGTAGTGCTTACTAAATTCATCAACTTCACACCATTCAAAAATGATCCATTAATAAGGTTGATCAGGTCTTATTAACAACCACTTTCGATTAGCATGAAACCGAAGTAAATCAGTAAGTTACCTCAATGGGGATATGAATGTCCCCAACAATAAGCATTTCATATTCTTTTTGACAGTAGGTAGAGGTATTTGAAAACTTCCAATAGTGATTGTCGGAGATTTTTCAATGACATTAATACCATTCACTTGGAATTGTTTCTTCGGAAAGTGCACCGTATGCTCATTACCATTGATATGAAAAGTGTCCTTGCTTTTATTGCAATCAATAATAGCCCCTGCAATATTCAAGAAGGGTCTACCAAGGATAATCGACATGTTGTCGTCCTCGGGCATCTAGAGTATAACAAAGTCAGTCAAAATAGTAACATTAGCGACAACAACCAGCACATCCTCACAGATACCGATAGGTATGGCAGTTGATTTGTCAGCCATTTGCAAAGATATTTCAGTAGGTGTGAGTATATTCAAGTCAAGTCTTTTATATGAAGAGAAAGGCATAACATTAACACCAGCTCCTAAATCACACAAAGCAGTTTTCACATAATCCTTTTTGATAGAGCAAGGTATAGTTGGTATTCCCAGATCTCCAAGTTTTTTAGGTACTCCATCCTTAAAAGTATAATTAGCAAGCATAGTGGAGATTTCAGCTTCCGGTATTTTTCTCTTATTGGTGATGATGTCTTTCATATACTTTGCATAAGGAGGCATTTTCAAGATATCAGTCAAGCGAGTACGCAAAAAGACTGGCCTCAGCATTTCAGCAAAGCGTTCAAATTCTTCATCGTCTTTCTTTTTAGTTAACTTAAGTGGAAAAGGCATAGGTTTTTGAACCCACGGTTCTCTTTCTTTACCGTGTTTTCTAGCAACAAAGTCTCTTTTATCATATCTTTTATTCTTAGGTTGTGGGTTATCAAGATCAACATGTGGTTCTATCTCAACATCATTGTCTGGTTCTTTATCATTATTAGGTTGAGAGTCTTCATGAACCTCATCAATATGTTTTTCAGTATCACTAGGTGAGTGTTCATTACTAGATTGAGTTTCAGCATCAGAGATAGAAGTTTCATTATCCTTATCAGGAGGTGTTTCTATTTAAGGTTCACTAGAAGTATGCAAAGTCCTATCATTTTTCTTCTTCTTTTTCTTTCTAGAAGGACTAGGTGCATCAGTGTTGTTACTTTGTGAATCTTGTTCTGTTCTTTTTGGGTGTCCCTCGGGATAAAGTGGTTCCTGGGTCATTTTACCTCCTCTAGTTGCAACTCAAACAGCAAAGTCATGCATATTATGATTCATTTCATCTAGCAATTATCTTTGAGATTTAGCAACTTGTTCTAACTGAGTTTGAACCATAGAAGCATGTTTTCCAACACCTCTAACATCATTTGCTATTCTAAATAACAGGTCACTCAAGCGAGCAATCATAACAGAATTGTATTTCAATTGTTTCATAACATTTGCATTGAAGTGATCTTGTTTTCTAATATAGTTTTCAAACTCATAAAGGCATTGGCTAGGATGCATGTTGTGAGGATTGTCATTATCATTGAACTTCATAAGAGAATTTACCTCTACCACCTTAGGCAGTGCTGGTGTATTAAGCCCATGTATTTCTTCAATAGGAGGTAAATTTTTAACATCCTCATCTTTAATACCTTTTTCCTTCATAGATTTCTTTGCCTCTTGCATATCTTCAGGACTGAGATATAATATATCCCTCTTCTTCGGAGTGGGTTTAGCCGGTGGTTCAGGAAGAGTCCAATCTTCATAATTTTTCAATATGTTATTCAATAATTCTTCAGCTTGTCCAACAGTTTGTTCCCTGAAAACACAACCAGCACAACTATCTAGGAAGTCCCTAAAAGCATCAGTTAGTCCATTATAAAAGATATCAAGTATTTCATTTTTCTTAAGAGGATGATCAGACAAAGCATTAAATAACTGGCAAAGCCTCCCCCAAGCTTGTGGGAGACTCTCTTCTCTAATTTGCACAAAGTTAAATATTTCCTGTAAGGCAGCTTGTTTCTTATGAGCAGGAAAATATTTTTCAGAGAAGTAATAAATCATATCCTGGGGACTACGCACACAACTAGGAGCAAGAGTATTGTACAAAGCTTTAGCATCACCCTTTAATGAGAATGAAAATAATTTGAGAATAAAGCAATAGCGAGTTTTCTCATCCTGAGTAAGAAGGGTGGCTATATCATTCAACTTAGTACGATGTGCCACAACAGTATCAATTTCATAACCATGGAAAGGATCAAATTCAACCAAAGTAATTAACTCTGGGTCGAGAGAGAATTCATAATCCTTATCATCAATAAAGATAGGTGAAGTAGCAAACTTAGGATCACATTTCATTCTAGCATTCAGAGATTTTTCTTTATACTTGCATAATAATTTCTCTAGATCATCTCTATCTCTGCAAGCAAGAATATCTCTAGTTGTCTGCTCACTCATAACATATCCTCCTGGTACCTTAGGCAATTCATATCTAGGAGGGCTATTTCTAGCAGGTGTTTCAGGAGTTTCAGTTTCAAGCTCCTCATTAGATTCAACACAATCATGTTGTATAACTCTAGCAATTTGTTTATCAGGAAAGTCACCAAGTGGCACATCATAATTAAGCAAGGTACTAGCATCATCATAAGCATTATCCATAGCATAAGTAGCATCATCAATAACTTGCAACATATCAAAATTGATAGCATGTGGTGGTGTTGGAAGTTTACTCATAACAGAAGGTGAATCTAAAGTAGAACTGGATGGCAGTTCCTTACCTCCCCTCGTCTTTGAGAGATAAATCTTAGTCTTAGGATCCTTCAGATTCTTCATAGTGGTAATATGATAATAATCCCAAGTGACTCAACAAATATAGCTATGCTCCCTGGCAACGGCGCCAGAAAAAGGTCTTGATAACCCACAAGTATAGGGGGTCACAACAGTTTTCGAGGGTAGAGTATTCAACCCAAATTTATAGATTCGACACAAGGGGAGCCGAAGAATATTTGAAGGTATTAGCAGATGAGTTGTCAATTCAACCACACCTGGAGATTAATTATCTGCAACAAAGTGATCAGTAACAAAGTAGTATGATAGTTTTGATAATAGTAGCAGCAACAACAGTAACGGAAACAGTGGTAGCCGTAATTTTGTAGCAAGTGTAACATTGATGATAGCAGTAGTAACTTAACAGAAACAATATATGATAAATTTGTAGGCATTGGATCGGTGACTTGTTGGATGATATTCATCATGAGATAGTTATAACCTAGGGCGATACGACACTAGCTCCAATTCATCAATATAATGTAGGCATGTATTATCTAAATAGTCATACGTGCTTATGAAAGAACTTGCATGACATCTTTTGTCCTACCCTCCCGTGGCAGCGGGGTCCATATTGGAAACTAAGGGATATTAAGGCCTCCTTTTAATAGAGAACCAGAACAAAGCATTGACACATAGTGAATACATGAACTCCTCAAACTACGGTAATCACCGGAAGAAGTCCCAGTTATTGTCGCTCCAGGGTTACCGGATCATAACACGTAGTAGGTGACTATAACTTGCAAGATCGGATGTAGAACATGGATATAATGATGATAACATAAATGGTTCAGATCTGAAATCATGGCACCCGGGCCCAAAGTGACAAGCATTAAGCATGGCAAAGTCATAGCAATATCAATCTTAGAACATAGTGGATACTAGGGATCAAGCCCTAACAAAACAAACTTGGATACATGATGAATCTCATCCAACTCCTCACCGACTAGTGAGCCTATGAAGGAATTACTCACTCCCAGTGGGGAGCATCATGGAATTGGCGATGGAGAAGCATTGGTGATGACGAAGAACAAAGATCCCCCTCTCTGGAGCCCCAAACGGACTCCAGATCTGGCCTCCCGATGAAGAACAGGAGGTGACGGCGGCTCCGTCTCGTGGATCGCGATAATTCTTTCTCCCTGATTTTTTTCTCCAAAAATAGGATTTTATAGCATCGGTTTTAGGGTATGTGGGGCCACCAGGTGGGGACAACCCACCTGGGCATGTCAGGAGAGAGGGACGCGTCCTGGTAGGTTGTGCCCACCCAGGTGCCCCTCTCCGGTGGATCTTGGCTCCAGCAATTCTCATTTATTATATAAAAAATCCTTGCAAAGTTTCATTCCATTCCAAGAACTTTTATTTCTGCACAAAAACAACACCATGGTAGTTCTACTGAAAACAGCGTCAGTCTGGGGTTAGTTTCATTCAAATCATGCAAATTAGAGTCCAAAACAAGAGGAAAAGCATTAGGAAAAGTAGATACGTTGGTGACGTATCAACTATCTCAGAGTCAAGTCCATATTTAGTGCTAATCTTTTGAAAAGCATCGGTATCCATAAAAGATTTAACACAATCATACTTAAGTTTAATACCTGAATCTTTACCATTGTCAAGTTCCCAATCTTTGGAGTTGCATTTAATTCTTTCCAAAAGATCCCACCGAATTTCAATAGCCTTCTTCATAAAATAACCAACACAAGAAGTATCAAGCATGGTTTGAACAGTATGAGAAATTCGAGCATAAAAGTTCTGGCTAATAATTTCTCTTGAGAGCTCATGATTGGGGCATGAATATAACATTGACTTAAGCCTCCGCCAAGCTAGAGCAATACTTTCTCCTTCACGAGGCCATAAATTATATATATAATTCGAATCACGGTGAACTAGATGCATAGGATAATTTTTTTGATGGAACTCCAATTTCAAACGATTCCAATTCCAAGATCCAATATCATCGCATAGCCTATACCATGCCAAGGCTTTTCCCTTCAAAGATAAAGGGAAAACCTTCTTCATAACTTCATCTCTGAGTAAACCTGCAAGCTTGAACAATCCACAAATTTGTTCTACATATATCAAGTGCATATCAGGATGTTCGGTTCCATCTCCTGCATAAGGATTAGCTAGCAGTTGTTCTATCATACCCGAAGGAATTTCATATTCAATATTTTCAGTAGGTGCAGTAGGTTGAGGGGTAGCTAATTGTGGTTCCGATCGAGGTGAAGATACCCCAAACAAACCCCTCAAAGGATTGTTTTCCATAGTAACAAGTGGTAATAAATTTCAGCACACTATATAAATGTTTCCTTACCAAATTCCAATTACCAAAGGCGCTTCACTCCCCGGCAACGGCGCCAGAAAATAGCCTTGATGACCCACAAGTATAGGGGATCAATTGTAGCTCTTTTCGATAAGTAAGAGTGTCGAACCCAACAAGGAGCAGAAGGAAATGACAAGTGGTTTTCAGCAAGGTAATGTCTGCAAGTGCTGAAATTGTAAGTAGCAGAATAGTTTGATAGCAAGGTAATTTGTAACGAGCAAGTAACGATAATAGTAGCAAAAGTGCAGCAAGGTAAGCACAATCCTTTTGAGGCAAAGGACATGCCAAAACAGTCTCTTATAATAAACAAAGCGTTCTTGAGGGTACACGTGATTTTCATCTAGTCATTTTCATCATGTTGGTTTAATTTGTGTTTGGTACTTTGATAATTTGATATGTGGGTGGACCGGTGCTTAGGTGCTGTTCTTACTTGAACAAACCTCCTACTTATGATTAACCCTCCCGCAAGCATCTGCAACTACGAGAAAAGTATTAAGAATAAATTCTAACCATAGCATTAAACTTTTGGATCCAATCGGTCACTTGCGGAATAGCGCATAACCTGGGGTTTAAGCTTCTGTCACTCTCACAACCCATCATCTAATTGCTACTCCACAATGCATTCCCTTAGGCCCAAATATGGTGAAGTGTCATGTAGTCAACGTTCACATGAGACCACTAAGAGCATGTCTAGTAGTACCCCTAAACCCTCAAACCCTAAAAAATAACCGCTTTTTCCGGGTTGCAACAAAAAAACGCAAAGACTAGAACCCCTAAACCCTCAAAAAAAGTAAGGGTCCAACCCTCAAACCCAATTCCAACCTGTAGAAGTGAGGGTTGGAGAGGGGCACTCGACCCCAACCCGCACTCCCTTCCCCCGTTGCGCGGGAGGGAAAAATCCCGTCCCCAACCTCCCGCCTCCTCCCTCCCAAGGCGTCGGCTGCCGCCTGCCACCAATCTGGCCGGCCCCCGCCTTCCCTCGACGCATGCCGCCCGTCGCCGGCTGCACCACACTCCCCGCCGCCGTATCCGCCATTCCCCGCCGCCTCCCACCCCGCGCAGCACCCACCCATGCCGCGTGACCGCCGTCACCGCCCCGAGCTTTCTCCTCGCGGACCGGCCGCCACCCAGCCTCCTCAACCTCTCTTCCACCTCCTCGACCTCCCCCAGCCGCCGCGCCCCGCCCCTCGGCCGCCCGCCTTAGCCGCCTCCCGCACCCAGCAGCCTCCCGCCCCCCCGCCGCCTCCCGAACCCAGCAGCCTCCCGCCCCCCAGCCGCCTCCCGCAGCCAGAGGCAGGCCAGCGTCAGGCCTCCTCGAGCTCTCCTCGCCGCCGCGCCAGAGGCCAGGTGGGCCAGAGGTAGCTGCGCCGCCCCAAGCTCCCCGCAGGTATGCCTCGTTTTCTTTATTTTTGTTTCATTTTTTCCTTTCTGATTCATTGTTGGCACTCACAATTTATTGTTTGTTGTACTGTGTAGATGGAGGTGAACAACGACGACATGGACCCGTTGTCTGATTTGTCGGGTCGGTCGTCATCTGACGATTCGGACATCGACGAGTTGTTGCAAGACGACGACGTCGAGATGATGAGCCTCCTCGTCGATGTGCAAGCGTTTGAAGACCGCGTGAAGCTTGTGGATCAGAGGAGAGGGTCGAAGATGGGGCGAGTCACCATCTACCGGAACCGCGCTCTTGGGCACGAGCATTTGATGCAAGACTACTTCACGGAGGTACCTGAAAGTGCGTTATATCGACTAGTGGCGGTGAATAGGCGATTTTTATGAATTCTTCACTGAGGAATTTGCAGGTGAGGAAATTCCTTAGCGAAGAACTACTAGCAGCGGAATAAGTACTCAAAAGTAAACATAACAGAACACAAGCATAGTCTTCATGGTGAAATGAAGACAAGCACAGAGTACATAAAGCGTAAGCACAGGATAACACATGATGAAGACAAACAGACTGAAGAAATTGAACTGAGGAAATTGAGAAAGTCTTTAGTCAAAGTCTTCAAACACAGATACGAACAAGCACTCAACACAGTTATGAGGAAATGAAGGAGTTGAGGAAATAGAACCATTGAGCTTGGTGAAGACAATGATTTGGTAGACCAGTTCCAACTGATGTCTCAGTTGTACATCTAGTTGGAGCGGCTAGGTATTTAAACTTGAGGACACATTGTCCCGAACACACAGTCCTCACCGTGTTCTCCTTGAGCTAAGGTCACACAGACCTCGCCCAATCGCTCGTGGTAAGTCTTCAGGTGACTTCCGAACCTTCACAATCTTGGTCACTCGACGATCCACAATTCCTCTTGGATGCTCTAGACCTTGACGCCTAACCATCTGGAAGAAGCACAGTCTTCAAAGGTAATAAGAGTCAGATCCACACAGGATCAATCTCTTCAGTGATGCTCAATCACTTGGGGTTTGTAGGTGTTTGGGTTTGGGTTTTCTTCACTTGATGATTTTCGCTCAAAGTCCTCGGAGGATGGGATGCTCTCAAATGACAAGTGTCAGTTTCTCTCGGAGCAGCCAACCAGCTAGTGGTTGTAGGGGGCGGATATTTATAGCCTAGGGAGCAGCCCGACATGATAAGACATAAATGCCCTTCAATGATATGACCGTTAGGTGGGTAGATATTTTGGGACAGCTGGCGCATAGCACAACAACAATCAGAATTTTGAGTAGCAAAATTCTCAGGGCTATCATGTTCCTCACTGTGTAGGCAATCCACACTGGAGAATTCCTAACTCCTCAGTCAGAACAAATTCCTCAGAGACCAGAAGAACTTCGTCTCTGTCACTGAAGAATATGACTGAACTGTATGAGATTTTCAATGGCTTCACTCGAAGGGATTGGTAGGTGTAGGATTTTGAGTTGAGCATCACATGGAAATTTTTCCTTAGTATTTCCTCGACCCCCTTTAACAGTACGGTGTTTCCTATGACTCAAGAAAGAGAAAATGAAACTACGAAAACAAAAGTCCTCACGCTTCATGTTCCTCGAATGAATACCAAGTCTTCGGGATTGCATCAATTTCTTCACTTTCAAAGTCCTCAGAAAGTCTTCACAAATCCAAAGTCTTCAGTTGAAGAACTTCATTTTAAGGGGTTGACTTTCTCTGTAAATATCAAACTCCTCATAGATTTTTAGACCTATGTACACTCAAAAACACATTAGTCCCTTAACCTATAAGTCTTCAATACACCAAAATCACTAAGGGGCACTAGATGCACTTACAATCTCCCCCTTTTTGGTGATTGATGACAATATAGGTTAAGTTTTCAATGGGGATAAACATATGAAGTGTAAATACTGATATTGAGGAATTTCATTGCAAGATATAGAAGAACTCCCCGTGAAGATGTGCATGATGAGGAATTTGCTTTTGAAGCATTGCACACTTGAAGAGTAGAATCATGGAGATCTCCCCCTATATCTTGTAATTCATACACACATTTGACATATCATAATGAAGAATTTGAAATGCATGATGAAATATGGTGACTGATGTAATTTAGCATGCGTGCATTAACATATATGAGGAATAAGCATGTAGAAAAACAAATCAAAAGTATCAGAGCACCATCGGGTTTAAGTTTACAACTCGATCCAATAAAGTTTTACAAGAGCGAGAGTTGTAACTTAGCAAATAAAAATGCCCATATAGACAGACCCACTTGAAGACTAACTCAAAATTCTCCCCCTTTGTCATCGAATGACCAAAAGGATCAAAAATGAGGACTAACGCCCCTGAAGAATATCAAGTTGATGAAGGAGCGCCAGCGTTATTGGGGTCGTTTGTCGTGGAAGGGCCTGCTGCAGTGTCGTCCAAGTCTTCATGCTCATCGGTGTCGCACGATGAAGAATATGAGCTGGACACCAAAGGAGGAACCTTGACCTTCTTGTATTTCTTCGGTGGAGGCGCAGACCAGTCAAAATCTTTCTTGAGACCCATTTTCTTGAGATCTTCTTCACCATACAGATGTGATAGGATAGCCCAGGTGCGACCGAAGACTTCATGGAGGTAGTAATGGTTTTTCTTCACTGCATTGTGTGTAGCAGTCATGTTGTGAAGAAATGAACCAAACTGACGCTTAACCCATTTATGGTTTCGATCCACCTTCTGGTGAAGACTAAGAAGAAGCTCACGGTCAGTCATCACACAAGGAGCAGTGGCTTGAGGAGTAGACTTGGGTGCATTGGCAGCAGAGTCATGTGTGGCAGAGTCATCATTGGTGGAATAAGATGCAGCTTTGCGAAACTGACCATCCAATGGATGAATGCCTTCATCAATGACTGCAGGAGCCTTGCCCTTTTCATCAGTTGAAGAGAAAGCCTGCTTGAGGACTTCAATCGGGGGCAGATAGCTAAGGTGATTCTGAAAATCAGCCTTGTAGTTGAGTGAAGACCTTGTCCTGACGAATCTCATAATCCAAGGTGCATAAGGTTTCAGCTCAAACAGAGAAAGTGCAGCATTTGCCAGAGTCCTCATGAAGAAATCATGATAGTTTATAGGAATGCTATGAATGATGTTGAATAACAGATTCTTCATGATGCCAACTATTTCCTCATCAAATGAGTCGTGGCCTTTGATTGGACTCATTGTCCTCATCAGAATGCGATAGACGGTTCTGGGCACATAGAGTAAATCCTTCGCGAGGAATTTGGTCCATGGGGCTTGACTAGGCTTCAAAGGCTTCATTAACACTTGCATGTAATGAGCTGTGAGTTCTGGTTCATGATACAGGCGGTGAGCTCCTTCACTGGGTGGACTGTGGGCAGGGCGTGAAGCAATTCAGAGGCCGGTGCCTTATAGTGAGTGTTTTCGGTCATCCAGTCCAAGACCCAGGTGTTGATATCTTCAGGATCACCTGTGATATGCAATGTAGCGTAGAACTGAAGAATAAGATCTTCATTCCAATCAACAATGTCAGAGCAAAAGTTGAGGAGGCCTGCATCATGAAGAACACTAAGCATAGGAGAGAAGCAAGGTAATGATTCCATGTCCACGTGAGGAATATGCTCATGGTAGAAGATTTTGTCTTTGTTGAAAAGCAGTGAAGAATAGAAGTTTGCCTGGCTTGCAATCCAGAAACGCTTCCTCCTTAGACGAGCAGAGTCATAAAGATTGTAGTTAGTGAAGAACACGTGCTCGCCAAAGAAATCATCAGCCTTGAATTTCTGCTTCTTTGAGAATGGATCCTTTGGCTTGGGGTGAGGAGTGTCAGTCAATTGCAACACAACCTCAGGGATCTCGATCTCAGGTTCCACAGGCTGAGGAATTTCAGGTGCTGCTTCAGTGGCACCCTGGGACTTCAATTCTTCATTTACATGATCTTCAGCACTAGTGACTGGTATTTCTTCATGGACAGACAGTGTGGCTTGTGGTTCATCATATCCCATTTGTACAGTAGTTTCTGGGGACTGAGGAATTTGTTGCAATGGTGTGAAGAGTGGAGAGTTGGGGTGCTGACTTTCCCAAAATTCATCACTTAGCACAGGTGTGGTACAGCCAATGTCCACATCTTCATCTTCCATTTCTTCAACGTCGGCCTCTTCAGCAGTAAACTGAGGCATAGACGAGGAGACAACTGGTGTTGAAGGGATTGTATCCACTTCAATTTCTTCATCCATCTGCTCTAACGAAGCAGCAGAGG
The DNA here is from genome assembly GCA_034509565.1 of Triticum monococcum. Classification (NCBI taxonomy): domain Eukaryota; kingdom Viridiplantae; phylum Streptophyta; class Magnoliopsida; order Poales; family Poaceae; genus Triticum; species Triticum monococcum. The sequence continues at coordinate 140,230,552 of CM067841.1, read as the reverse complement.
GATTCTCTTCATCGGACTCACTTGAAATCACATATTCTTCATCAAAAGGAACAAGGTCCCTTGATGGCATGGTTGAGATAGGAACAGTATCAATGGGGTTTGCAAACGAGCTTGTCAGTGGCTTCATCTTCTTCGGGGCTGAAGAAGCTGATGAAGTTGATGCCTTCCTTTTCTTCACTGTTGCACGCTCTGCAGCCTTAGTCTTCTTCACATCTGATGCAGATGGAAGGATTGGAGTTGGTGTAGGTGCAGTAGGAGCAGAGGAATTGGGTTGAATTTCTTCAGGTACAACTGATGTAGTTGCCCTGACTCCTTCATTTTCTTCAGGAGCACCACTAGTGGATGCCCTGGCAATTTCTTCAGCGGCTGGAATGCAGTCATCAACCCTGGAACTCATATTTTCTTCAACAGCCTGATTTTCATCAGCGGTGCTGGCATGTTCTTTAGTCGGCTGAGCGGATGCTTCAGCATGAGGAATTTCCTGTTGCGTTGGGGCTGCAATATTTGAGGTGAAGTTATCAGCAAGTCTCACAAAACGAACCTTGGCTCCAAGCCAATCAGCCCGGTATGCGTCAAATTCATCACTGAGTTTCTTGATCTCAGTTTGAATAGTGACCAGTTCTTCGGTTGTCATAGAGACAATGTTTTTCTTCAGATAGTGCTCCTTCTTGTACTGCGCTTTCTTGATCTGCCTGGCCTTCTCAAACTTCCATTTCTCTTCCTGTATGAAGTGAGTCAACATATGACTTTGGCTAGGAGTTAGCTTGAAATCAGGCATGGGAGTGTTGGGGTCCTTGTGCCAAACATCAATGTATTCAAGGATCAACTTTGGATCCAAAAGCAGAGGCACACTTGTACCCTTGGATCTAGCGGCCCTGACTTGCCTGTCTCTGATGATTTTGCCAAGTTCTTCATCATCAGAGGGCACTTGGAAAGCAACTTGTTTCTTGTGAGGACTTGGTAGAGGACCTCGTCCAGCAGCGGTCTTCTTCTTCAAAAGAGAGGGAGCAGCTGAGGAACTTGTAGAGGCTCCTGAGGCAATAGATATGCCTGTGGTCCTTTGGCACGTGGCGGGATGCACAGGTGTTGAGGATTTGGTCGGAGCAGCCGAACATTTTGGAGGAGCAGGAGCAGCGTGAGGAATTGGCTGTGAGGGCTTTGAGGAATCTGGCCGTGAGGGCATAGCTGAGGAACTTGGCCGTGAGGGCATTGCTGGTGAAGCACTGGGCTTGTGAGCAGGCTTCTTTGGCATGGCCTTCTTTGGCTTTACAGAGGCCTTAACAACAGCAGCAGCAGAGTCTTCGTTGAATTTCCTCACTGCATCTTTTGCTTGTTTGGCCAACTTGGCCTGGCGCTTGGCCCATTCGTCGGGATAGTCCTCACCGTGCTTGAGGCTGGTGGGATCAGCTATTTGGCCATGTGCCAACGGAGGTCTTGGGCATGGAGGATTTAGTGCAAATTTCTTCATGTATTTGGGAGTGACATATCTGTACTCCCTCCACTCTCTTGCCCATCTCCTCTCAATCTTTTGAATGCACACCTTGTGCTAATTTTTATCTTCCTCAGGGGGTGTGCAGTACCCATCATAGATATCCTCAGGGATTTCAAAAGCAGTATTGACCTCATGCCTTTTTCCTCCTTTCTGTGGCTTCTTACCATCAGCCATTTTCTTCAGTTGAGGAATTTGAACAATTGAATTCTCTAAAGAGGTATGCAACTTTTCTTCGAGGAACGCTGCACATGAGTTAAGTTGATGAGAACCTAGTGATTCAACAGCTGACATGAGTACCTGTGAACAGAGTATAGTTGTGAGGAATTTGGAGAGGTCATATGTGTTCTCAAAAGGTTTTTTATAAAGAACAAGTTTGAGGAATTTGACCAGATGAGTCTTGAAGAATTTCACTAAGCGTTCTTTTTCTTAGGTTCCAGAGATGTATAGATCGAAAATCCACACATTTGAGGAATCTTGAAGAAAAACATAGCTTAGAGAAACGAATCAAGAACAGATGACATGTGAGGTGCTTTAGTGTGTGAAGATATGAAGAAAAACACCTTTGAGGATTTTGTAGAAATCATTTGATTCAAAGAGGGCAGTAAAAGTAACTTTTAATTACCCTGGACGAAGAACACGACGAACTAGTATGTGGGGATGTGAAGTTCGTCAGTGCAGATCTTCCACGCCCTAACTTGGCGGAGGAAGACAGCTACGGCGGCGGCGGAGTGAAGATTTCCGCAGCCGGCGCGAGTATGACGGCGATGAGGTCGAGGCAGTGAAGCTTTTCCTCACCGGTGACGATGATGTAGCGGTGGCACTAGGGTTTGAGAAGCTCGAGCTGGAGAGAGGTCGAGCAGAGTAAAGGAAGTGAGGAGGGGGAAGGGGAGTATTTATAGCCACGGTGAAAAACTGTTCGCCCGAAGAATTTGGATGAACGTGCCCCTGACCCTTCTCATTCGCTTGACATGTGTCACCCACGTACTGAGAAGTGGAGATCGTGTGCGATCGTGGGTGAATGGATAAGTATATCATGGGATGCGCAACGGTTTGAGCGGCAAAGCCAAAAATTTAGATAAGATAGGTTTTAAAGTTCCGTTCGCAATTTCTTCAACTGACAAGGACACAGTGAAGATTTTGAACGAGTTTCAAATAGAACGCACATGAAGAATTTTTGAACAGATTGGGTTGAGTATAGCATAGAGGGGGAAGGGTCCGATCACATTCACTTAGCAGAAAAACCAACTTGAAGAAATAGCCATAAGTGAATGGTGTAGACGACATAAACTCATATATATAGCCAATGAAGAAAAACGACGGGAATAGAGAATACAATGCAAAGTTGAAGAATCTGAACAACTGAGGAATTTCAACACAAAAAACTCAAATTGAGGATTTTCAACTTTTGGTGGTGGCGTGACCCACCGTATAAGAATGATGATTTCAGACACCGCGTACAATTGTTGTAGGGTTCTGAGAATCAAATTCTTCGTTAATTTCTTCACACTTAGAGTGTTATTCTTCATTAATTGAAGAAAAACATTTCTTCATGTGTTGCACATCTAAGTCATCAATTTTTCATAATTGTTAGGATGTGTGTCCTTTTCAAAGAACATTCCAAGATTCTAAGATACTTAGCTCACACCGCAACTTGCTAAATCTCTTCTCATCCAAGGGCTTTGTGAAGATATCGGCTAGCTGTTCTTTAGTCTCCACATGCTCAATAGAAATGTCGCCCTTTAACACATGATCACGAAGAAAATGATGACAAATCTGAATGTGCTTTGTCTTCGAGTGCTGAACTGGGTTGTGAGCAATCTTGATGGCACTCTCATTGTCACAGAAGAGAGGCACATTCTTCATGTTGACGCCATAGTCCTTGAGAGTTTGCTTCATCCATAGCAATTGAGCACAGCAAGAACCAGCGGCAATGTACTTAGCTTCAGCAGTAGATAGTGATACGCAGTTCTGTTTCTTCGAGGACCAACAGACCAAAGATCGTCCGAGGAAATGACATGTACCAGATGTTGACTTGCGGTCCACACGATCACCAGCATAGTCAGAGTCAGAATATCCAATGAGATCAAAAGCCGAGCCCTTGGGGTACCATAATCCAAGTGTTGGTGTGTGAGCTAGATATCGAAGAATATGCTTCACAGCCTTATGGTGTGATTCCTTCGGTGTAGCTTGAAATCGGGCACACATGCAAACACTAAGCATAATATCTGGCCTAGATGCACATAAGTACAATAAAGAACCAATCATGGAGCGGTATACCTTTTGATCGAAGTCAATACCATTTTCATCAGTGCAAAGATGGCCATTTGTGGGCATAGGAATTTTGACGCCTTTGCAATCTTGCATGCCGAATTTCCTCAGTACATTCTTGAGGTATTTATCCTGAGATATGAATATGCCATTGCGTTGTTGACGAATTTGAAGACCTAAGGAGAATTTCAATTCTCCCATCATAGACATTTCATATTCCTCCCTCATCATATAACCAAATTCATCAGTATAACATTGGTCCGTACAACCAAAGATAATATCATCAACATATATTTGGCACACGAACAATTCACCATCATAAGATTTAGTGAAAAGAGTAGGGTCAAGTGAACCGGGTTTGAAGCCTTTCTTCATAAGGAATTCCTTCAAAGTTTCATACCACGCCCGTGGGGCCTGCTTGAGGCCATAGAGGGCCTTATTGAGTCTGAAGACTTTGTCAGGATGCTTTGGATCTTCAAAACCTGGGGGTTGAGCAACATATACTTCTTCCTCAAGCTTACCACTAAGGAACGCACTTTTCACATCCATTTGATATAGAGTGATATCATGATGGTTAGCATAAGCAAGTAATATGCGAATAGCCTCAAGTCTAGCAACAGGTGCAAAAGTTTCATCAAAATTAATTCCTTCAACCTGTGTGTAGCCTTGAGCTACAAGCCGTTCCTTATTCCTTACCACAAGGCCATTTTCGTCTTACTTGTTGCGATAGATCCATTTTGTGCCAATGATATTGTGCTTGCGAGGATCTGGACGTTTGACCAGTTCCCATACGTTGTTGAGCTCGAACTGATGGAATTCTTCTTGCATGGCCTGAATCCACTCAGGCTCCAGAAATGCTTCATCTACTTTAGTGGGCTCTGTGATAGAGACAAAAGCATAGTGCCCACAAAAGTTAGATTAATGTGAAGCTTTTGAGCGTGTGAGAGGACCTGGCGCTTTAATGTCATTGATGATCTTTTCAACTTGCACTTCTTTTGCAACGCAAGGATGAGCTGGTTGTCGTTGAGGAATTTGATCAGCATTTTCTTCAGCACCATTTTCTTCAGTATTTTCTTCAGGTTCATTAGCTCAACGTTCTTCATGTTCTGGAATGAATTCTTCAGCGGATACTTCAGTAGGAATGACATCCTCAATAGCCTTGAACTTGATAGTTTCCTCAAGTGTTGGTTCATCTATCACAGAAGGTAGGTGCTCTCTTTGCGAGCCATTAGTTTCATCGAACCGCACATCTATAGTTTCAACAACCTTGTGAAGAACGTTGTTGAAAACTCTGTAGGTGTGCGAGTCCTTTCCGTAACCAAGCATAAAACCTTCATGTGCTTTCGGTGCAAATTTTGAGTTGTGATGAGGATCCCTAATCCAACATTTAGCACCGAAAACTTTGAAATAACTTACATTGGGTTTCTTATCAGTGAGGAATTCATAGGCAGTCTTCTTGAAGAATTTGTGAAGATATACTCTGTTGATGATGTGCCATGCAGTATCAATTGCCTCAATCCAGAAACGATGAGGCATTTTGTATTCATCAAGCATAGTGCGAGCCATCTCGGCAAGACTCCTATTTTTGCGCTCCACGGTGCCATTCTGCTGAGGAGTATAAGGAGCAGATAACTCATGAGTAATACCAAGTTCATCAAGGTAGTCATAAAGACCAGAATTCTTGAACTCAGTTCCATTGTCACTTCTGATGTGCTTGATCTTCACACCAAAGTTGGTTGAAGCCCTTGAGGAAAATTGTTTGAAGACTTCCTGCACTTCATGTTTGTAAGTAACAATGCGTACCCAAGTGTATCGAGAGTAATCATCAACAATAACAAAGCCATATTGAGATGCATCATTTGAGACTGCAGAATAATGGTTAGGACCGAAGAGATCCATGTGAAGCAATTCAAATGGACGAGTGGTGGTCATGATAGTCTTCGCTGGATGCTTAGCCTTTGTCATCTTCACAGCTTCACAGGCTCCGCATAAGTGATCCTTGAGGAATTTGACATTCTCGATGCCAATGACATGCTTCTTCTTCGCAAGCGTGTGCAAATTCCTCATGCCTGCATGACCAAGTCGTCGATGCCAGAGCCAGCCTTCTGAAGCTTCTGCAAGTAGACACACGGCTGGTTGCGGTCCTGTAGAGAAATCAACAATATATAGGTCTCCTCTCCTAAAGCCTTCGAAGACTTTGGAATTGTCAGCCTCCATAACCACAACACAATGGTACTTGCCAAAGACAACAACCATATCAAGATCGCAAAGCATTGAGACAGACATGAGGTTGTATCCTAAGGACTCGACAAGCATGACTTTGTCCATGTGTCGATCCTTTGTGATCACAACCTTACCTAGACCCAATACCTGACTTTTGCCTTTTTCAGCAAAGATGATATGCTTCAGATGCGATGGTGATAAGGGAGCATCCATCAATAGATTCTTGTCACCAGTCATGTGATTTGTACATCCACTATCGAGGACCCACTCAGTGGCTTTGGGTTGATCATCCTGCAGATGAATTAGTGCAACTTACGAACTCATATACTTCATCAGTGAAGAATATGACATCAATTCATCAGATCAATTTCATCAAGCAAGAGAACATATAAAGTAGTATGAGGACGTGAGAAATGAAAGTTCATTTCTTCATGATTAGCCTGTGTCCTTTCAGGCATATTTAGGTCTCCAGCAAATTCTTCAGATGATTACGTACGTCTGGAGACCTAACCCTGCAAAAGAGATTAGTTCTTTTTCTTCACCACCCACATCTGAAGGGGTGGCAAAGAGTTCATCACTCTGCGAGCTCCATACAAGAAAGGTGGCATAAAATCCAGTCCATTTCGTTTCACATAAGAGGGGTTAGGATAAGCATATGAATAAGCAGAGAAATTCTTCGAGGTCTTATGAACATAATGATTAGAAGAATAATGCTCATATTCATAGCCCTTAGCTCTTCCCTGCGAAACAGAGTTGTTAGCATGATGATATTCATATGAGGACTTTGATCCTTTTGAGGAATTTGGTCCATATGAAGAATTTGATCTGGGGTTCCTTTTCTTCACAGGTGGTATCCTGAAGACATTCACCTGAAGACTTTCAAGGCACCTTTTGGGAACCCAGATTTTCTTCATAGGAGGACCGTTCCTGCAGTTAGTGCCAACATATCTAGCAAATATTTCACCATTTTGATTTTTGAACAGTTTATAGTTGGAGTCAAATGACTCATCATCAGAACGAGGAGATTCACATGCAAAGCCAGATAAGTTAGATGGATCAACTGGAGGTCCCTTTGCAGCAACCCATGAGGTTTTGGGGTACTACTCAGGCTTCCAATATGTACCACCAGCATTGAGTTTCCTCCCAAAGGCAATACCCTCTTTCCTAGGGTTCCTGTTGAGGATCTGCTTTTTAAGCACATCACAAAGAGTCTGATGCCCTTTGAGGCTTCTGTACATGCATGTCATGTACAATTCCTTCATCCCTGCATCGCCAGTGATACTAGCAGTGTCCTCAGATGAGGAATTAGTGATAGCAGAGGTAGGTGAAGAATTTGAAACATTAGCAGCATTTGAACATTCAGGTGAAGAATTAGCAGTTTCACGTTCAATGCACTTCAAGCATGGAGGAACAAATTATTCCTGAGAAGCGCTGATTTGTTGAGCAAGTAATGAATCACGCTCCTTCCGAAGATCTTCATAACTTACTCTTAGCTTTTCAAGGTCTTGTTTTCTTTGAAGAAATTCATATGAAAGCTTCTCATGATCAGATAAGAGAGTGTTATGATGACCTTGAAGGTTGTCAAACCTAGACTGAAGTCTCTGAAGATTTTCAGTCAAGGTTTTAGTGCGATCCATTTCTTCACCCAACATATCATCACTTTTTTCTAGCATGTTTTAAACCTTTTCAAAAGCCTTTTGTTGTTTTACAGCAATCTTAGCAAGTTTGGAGTAGCTGGGTTTGAGGTTTTCATCAGATTCATTCTCACTTGATTCAGAGGAGGAGTATTTGAGTACCTTGGCACCTTTTGCCATGAAGCAATAGGTGGGAGCGTAGTCATCATTGTTTCCATCAGCCTTGTTGGTGAAGCCATTTTCTTTAGAGTTAAAGATGGACTTGCTGACGAAAGTAGTAGCGAGAGCCAGGCTCGCTAAACCAGACTCAGACTCCTCAGATGCCTCCTCTTCCTCATGTTCCTCAGATTCAGCCTCAGAGTCCATTTCCTTGCCAATGAACGCCTGAGCCTTCTTGGAGCTGTTCTTCTTGTAAGATGAAGACTTCGAGGATTTTGATGGTGAAGATTTTGAGGATTTCTTATTCTTCTTTGCATCATCAGAACTGTAATCCTTGTATTTCTTCTTCTTTGATTCCTTTACCCACTGAGGAAAATCTTGAATGTAGTGTCCAGGTTTCTTGCATTTGTGACAAAGCCTCTTCTTGTAGTCACTAGATGAGGAATCATTGCTCTTTGAGGATTTTCCAAAGCGACCACATCTTGGGAACTTCTAGAATTTCTTCACGAGCAGTGCTAGCTCATGGCTCAGTTCTTCAGGATCACCAAGGCTGCTACCAGAATCTTCATCTTCAGATTTAGACACTGCCTTGGCCTTCAGGGCACGTGTTCTGCCATAGCTCGAACCATAGAGATCTCTCTTTTCAGCAAGCTGGAACTCATGAGTATTTAGCCTCTCGAGGATATCAGCGGGATCAAGTGACATGTAATCAGCACGTTCTTGTATCATCAATGCCAGAGTATCAAATGAGGAATCAAGCGATCTCAGCAATTTCTTCACCACCTCATGGTCGGTGATGTCAGTGGCACCAAGTGCTTGAAGCTCATTTGAGATGTCAGTGAGGCGATCAAAGGTTTGTTGAACATTTTCATTGTTGAGTCTTTTGAAGCGGTTGAAGAGATTGCGAAGAACATCAACTCGAGAGTCACGCTGTGTTGAGACTCCTTCATTGACCTTGGGCAGCCTGTCCTAGATAAGCTTGGCTATCTCCAAAGCACTCACTCTGCCATACTGTCCTTTGCTCAGATGGCCACAAATGATATTCTTCACTTGAGAGTCGAGTTGCTTGAATCACTTCACATCAGCAACATTGATGGTGGGAGTGATAGAGGGAACACCATTCCCCACAACGTACCAGAGATCATTATCAATTGCCTCAAGATGCATGCGCGTCTTATTCTTCCAGTAGGGGTAGTCCGTCCCATCGAAGGTAGGACACCCAGCAGAAACCTTGATCATACCTATGGTCGACATAACTAGAACCCCGGGTGGTTAAACCAAAATCACACAGAACAAGGGAGTACCTTGCTCTGACACCAATTGAAAGTGCGTTATATCGACTAGAGGGGGTGAATAGGCGATTTTTATGAATTCTTCACTAAGGAATTTGCAGGTGAGGAAATTCCTTAGCGAAGAACTACTAGCAGTGGAATAAGTACTCAAAAGTAAACATAACAGAACACAAGCATAGTCTTCATGATGAAATGAAGACAAGCACAGAGTACATAAAGCATAAGCACAAGATAACACAGGATGAAGACAAACAGACTGAAGAAATTGAACTGAGGAAATTGAGAAAGTCTTCAGTCAAAGTCTTCAAACACATATACGAACAAGCACTCAACACGGCTATGAGGAAATGAAGGAGTTGAGGAAATAGAACCAGTGAGCTTGGTGAAGACAATGATTTGGTAGACCAGTTCCAACTGCTGTCTCAGTTGTACATCTGGTTGGAGCGGCTAGGTATTTAAACCTGAGGACACACAGTCCTCACCGTATTCTCTTTGAGCTAAGGTCACATAGACCTCGCCCAATCACTCGTGGTAAGTCTTCAGGTGACTTCCGAACCTTCACAAACTTGGTCACTCAGCAATCCACAATTTCTCTTGGATGCTCTAGACCTTGAGGCCTAACCATCTGGAAGAAGCACAGTCTTCAAAGGTAATAGGCGTCGGATCCATGCAGGATCAATCTCTTCAGTGATGCTCAATCACTTGGGGTTTGTAGGTGTTTGGGTTTGGGTTTTCCTCACTTGATGATTTTCGCTCAAAGTCCTCAGAGGATGGGATGCTCTCAAATGACAAGTGTCAGTTTCTCTCGGAGCAGCCAACCAGCTAGTGGTTGTAGGGGTGGCTATTTATAGCCTAGGGAGCAGCCCGACATGATAAGACATAAATGCCCTTCAATGATATGACCGTTAGGTGGGTAGATATTTTGGGACAGCTGGCGCATAGCACATCAACGATCGGAATTTTGAGTAGCAAAATTCTCAGGGCTACCATGTTCCTCACTGTGTAGGCAATCCGCACTGGCGAATTCCTAACTCCTCAGTCAGAACAAATTCCTCAGAGACCAGAAGAACTTCGTCTCTGTCACTGAAGAATATGACTAAACTGTATGAGATTTCCAATGGCTTCACTCGAAGGGATTGGTAGGTGTAGGATTTTGAGTTGAGCATCACATGGAAATTTTTCCTTAGTATTTCCTCGACCCCCTTTAACAGTACGGTGTTTCCTATGACTCAAGAAAGAGAAAATGAAACTACGAAAACAAAAGTCTTCATGCTTCTTATTCCTCGAATGATTACCAAGTCTTCAGGATTGCACCAATTTCTTCACTTTCAAAGTCTTCAGAAAGTCTTCAAAAATCCAAAGTCTTCAGTCGAAGAACTTCATTTTAAGGGGTAGACTTTCTCTGTAAATTTCAAACTCCTCATAGACTTACAGACCTGTGTACACTCAAAAACACATTAGTCCCTTAACCCATAAGTCTTCAGTACACCAAAATCACTAAGGGGCACTAGATGCACTTACAGTACCTACATACCCCCCTCGTCTCTTCCGCAGAAGGTACCGAATGCGTCGTAGTTTGTTTGTGAAGATTGTCACCGATTGTGAGGCGGCCTCCTATTACTTTAAACATCGTAGATCCACCGCCAGTATCATGGGTTTTAGTGCATATCAAAAGATATCGGCGGCAATGCGGGTACTCACCTATGGCGTACCCGTGTGATATGTGAAATGATAGATTTAAAGGTTGGGGTTGAGACAAAGACTAGAACCCTCAAACCCAACCCTTAAAGCAGTTTAAGGGTTGGGTTTGAGGGTTCTAGTCTTTGCCCCTGTTTTTCAACCCTTAAAAGTGCCAAAAACTGGCACTTCTCAACCCTTAAAACTGCTTTAAGGGTTTGAGGGTTCTACTAGACATGCTCTAAGGGAATCACAACATACATACTATCAAAATATCCAACACATATCAAGTTCACATGATTACTTGCAACATGATTTCTCTCATGACCTCAAGAACAAAAGTAACTACTCACAAATGATAATCATGCTCAAGATCAGAGGGGTATTAAATAGCATAGTGGATCTGAACATATAATCTTCCACCAAATAAACCATATAGTAATCAACTACAAGATGTAATCAACACTACTAGTCACCCACAAGCACCAATCTATAGTTCTGGTAACAAGATTGAACACAAAAGATGAACTAGGGTTTGAGATGAGATGGTGCTGTTGAAGATGTTGATGGATTGCCCTCCCCAAGATGGGAGAGTTGTTTGTGATGATAATGACGATGATTTTCCCCTCTGGTGGGCCCCTCTGGTAGTTATTTGCTCTAATATTCCATAAAAATTCTCCATGAAGTTTCAGCTTATTTGGAGTTGTGCAGAATAGGTAGCCTGACATGCTTTTCCAGATCTAGATTTCCAGCTGCCAGAATTCTCCCTCTATGTGTATACCTTGCATATTATGAGAGAAAAGGCATTAGAATTACTCCAAAAAGCATTATTATGGATATAAATATCTTAAATAACAATAAAAAAACATGATGCAAAATGGACGTATCACCCTCCAAGGGAGTCCGAATAGGACAAGGAGGAGGGGGCACGCCTGCCCCCCCCCCCCTTTCCCTCTCCCTCTCCTTCCTTTTCCCCTCCGGTGAGAAAGTAAAAAGGGGGGGGCGAATCCTACTAGGAGTAGAGTCCTAGTAGGACTCCCCCCCCCATGGCGTGCCCCTTGGTGCCCGGCCTCCTCCTCCCCTCCTTTATATATGGGGGCAGGGGGCACCCCATAACACATCAATTGTTCTTTTAGCCGTGTGCGGTGCCCCCCTCCATAGTTTACTCCTCCGGTCATAGCGTCATAGTGCTTAGGCGAAGCCCTACGCGGATCACATCACCATCACCATCACCACGCCGTCATGCTGACGGAACTCTCCCTCGACCCTCTATGGATGAAGAGTCCAAGGGGCGTCATCGAGCTGAACATGTGCTAAACTCGGGGGTGCCATATGTTTGGTACTAAGAACGGTTGGATCGTGAAGACGTTCAACTACATCAACCGCATTAATCTAACGCTTCCGCTTTTGGTCTACGAGGGTACGTGGACATACTTTCCCCCTCTCGTTGCTATGCATCTCCTAGTTAGATCTTGCGTGAGCGTAGGATTTTTTTTTAAAAAAAATTGCATGCTACGTTCCCCAACAGTGGCATCTGAGCCAGGTCTACGCGTACATGATATGCACGAGTAGAACACAAAAGAGTTGTGGGCGATAATAGTCATACTGCTTACCACCAACGTCTTATTTTGATTTGGCGGTATTGTTGGATGATGTAAGTGCATCTAGTGCCACCCCTAGTTGGTTTTGGAGTATTGACGACAAACCTAGTTGAGGGACTAATGTGTTTGTGAGAATTGCAGGATAACACAGGTAGAAGTCCCTCATTGATTCGGTTTAGCTATCAGAGATGACCCCTAAAAATGTATGAAGACATTGAAGACAATGGTGGTTTATGAAGACATTCATGTCGAAGACAATGACATGTGAAGACTCCCCATGAAGCTTATGGAACTCGAAGACTTAGATCCTTCGTAGTTTTACTTCATTCATGTTGTGTCATAGGAACCACCGTACTGTTAAGTGGGGTCCAAGAGAACCAGTCAGGATGACTGAAGTGATGCCTAATTCAAATCCTATGTCTTCGAGTGAAGACAATGAGAGAAAATCTTGTCCAGAGTCAGACAAGTCAGCTTTACTTGTAGCCCAAGTAAAGTTGCCGTGTGAGTTCGAAATTCGACCGTTGATACACGTGTCAGTTCCTTAGTGACCCAGGGTCATTTCGGACAAATCAGGTCGGGTTGCCAAGTGGCTATAAATAGTCCACCCCTACAACCATAAACGGTTGGCTGCTCAGATTTCAGTGCATGGCTTTTGTCGTTTGAGAGCAACCCACCTCGAAGCCTTTGAGAGAAAATCCCTAGCGAGGAGAAAAGCCCTAACCACCCAGAGCCAGAGTAATTGGGCATCACTTAAGTCTTCTTGTCTGAGTGATCTGAAGACTTATTACACTTGAGGACTGTGCATCCTCCAGCCAGTTAGGCGTCGCGTTCTGAGCATCCAATAGAAATTGTGGATTGCCGGTGAACGAAGTCTGTGAAGGTTTGGGAGTCTACCTTGAAGACTTACCAGAGTGATTGGGCGAGGTCTGTGTGACCTTAGCTCAAGGAGAAAACGGTGAGGACTGGGTGTCCTGAGCTGCGTGTTCAGGACTGGGTGTCCGGGACTGTGTGTCCTTTGGTTTAAATACCTAGCCGCTCCAACCAGACGTACAGTTGTCACAGCAACTGGAACTGGTCCAACAAATCATTGTCTTCAGCGTGTCACTGGTTTCATCTTCACCTCCCTTTACTTACCAGTACACATTGTGAAGCCATTGCATGCTTGCTTTATCTTCTGTCTTCACAACTTGACTGTATGATTTGTTTGGCTTCATAACTTCTTCCTACCTGATCCTCATTACACTGAAGCTGTTTGTCACTGTGCTTTCACTATATTGTATACTTGACTATGGCTTGCCTTGTGTAATCTAACTTCCGCTGCATAGTGATAGGCTTGCCCACTCTGTTTGTCTTCATAACTTCCACATTTTGAAGACTTTCATAAAAATCGCCTATTCACCCCCCCCCTCTAGTCGATATAACGCACTTTCAATTGGTATCAGAGCAAGGTGCTCCCTTGTTCTGTGTGATTCGGTTTAACCACCTGGAGTTTTAGCTATGTCGACTGCAGGGATAATTAAAGTCTCCGCTGCATGCCCCGTCTTCGATGGAACTGAATATCCCTACTGGAAGAATAAGATGCGCATGCATCTTGAAGCCATTGACGTCGACCTATGGTATGTCGTCGAAAACGGCGTTCCCAAGGCTGGAGAAGGTGTCACTGCTGCTGATGTCAAGAAGTTCACTCAACTGGACTCTACTGCCAAGAATATTATCTGTGGTCATCTGACCAAGGGACAGTACGGCCGTGTGAGTGCCTTGAAGACATCCAAGCTGGTCTGGGACTGGCTCTCCAAAGTCAATGAAGGCATCTCAACCCAGAGAGATCAGAGAATCAGTGTTCTTCGCAACCTCTTCAACCGCTTCAAGCGAAATGACAATGAGAATGTCTAGCACACATTTGACCGGCTCACTGACATCACAAATGAGCTTCAAGCCCTCGGCGCCACTGAGATCACCAAACATGAAATCGTCAAGACGCTGCTGAGATCACTTGACAGTTCGTTTGACATCCTAGCCCTAATGATTGAAGAACGTCCAGACTTCAAGACACTCGATCCGTCTGACATACTTGAGAGGCTCAACACACATGAGTTTCAGCTTTTTGAGAAAAGAGATATCTACGGTCCAAGCTATGGGCGAACTCGTGCCTTGAAGGCAAAAGCTGTGTCCTCATCTGAAGAAGAATCTGACAGCAGTTCTGATGATCCTGAAGACATTGGAAGGGAACTTGCAATGCTAGTGAAGAAGTTCCAGAAATTCACCAAGAAGAAAGGCTTCAGAAAGTCTTCACGATCAAGCTCAAGGAATGATGAAGCTTCTGCTCATGACTACAAGAAGAAAACATGTCACAAGTGCAAGAAAACTGGACACTTCATCTCTGAGTGTCCACAATGGGACAATGAGAGCAGAAAGAAGAAGAAGAGCAAGGAATATGACTCTGACGATAAGAAGAAGAAGAAATACTCAAAGTCTTCTTCCAAGTCTTCCTCAAAGTCTTCATCACACAAGAAGAGTTCATCTGGCAAGGCTCGTGTGTTTGTTGGCAAGGAAATGGATTCAGAGGAGGAGTCCGCTTCTAAGGAGGCAGAGGTGGAGTCTCAGGAGGAGTCTGATTCAGGCATTGCGAGTCTGGCTACAGCCTACGTCGCCAAGTCCATCTTCAACACTGAAGACAATGACTTCATCACCAACACCGATGCAAATGACAAGGACGACTCTACTCCTACCTACTGCTTCATGGCACGTGGTGCCAAGGTAAACACACGCACTACTCACTATCAAACATCCAGTGAGGATGACTCTGATTGTGATTCAAAACCCAGCTACAAAACACTTGCTAAAATTGCAACTGAACAACAAAAGGCTATGGAACATATTCAAAAACTGTTAGACAGAAGCGATGATCTGTTGGGTGCTGAAATGACTCGTTCTGAATCCTTAATTGAAGACATAAAAAATCTTCATGTTAAGTATCAGGAGCTTGAAGATCGTCTTGAGACTCTCTCAACTACTCATGAAAAGCTTTCCTATGATTATCTTCAAAAGAAGCAAGATCTTGAGAAGTTGAGAGCGGATCATGAAGATCTTCAAAAGGAAAACGAGTCACTTCGAGCCGAACAGATTAGTTCCGCTCAGGAAGGATTTGAACCACCATGCCTTAAATGCATTGAGCGTGATAATGCTACTTCTGTTGCTGAATGTTCCACTGCCACTGCTGTTGCAATATCTTCAACTGTTGAAGTGGTAACTAAGCCCTCTGCTAAGGATACCACTGCTATTGCTGATGAGAATGCTAGGTTGAAGACATTGCTTGAAACAAGGATGTACAAAAGTCTTAAAGGACATCAGACATTATGTGATGTCCTCAAGAAGCAGATTCTGAACCGAAACCCTAGGAAAGAGGGTGTTGGGTTCGTGAGGAAAATTAATGCAGATGGCTCTTACTGGAAACCTGAGTAGTACCCCAAAACCACATGGGTTGTTGCAAAGGAATCCTCAGCAGATCCATCCAATCTATCTGGCTTCACTTGTGTTGATCCTATTATCATTGATGAATCCTTTGATGCAAACTATAAACTATTTAAAAATCAGAATGGTGAAGTATTTGCCAGGTACATTGGTACTAACTGCAGGAATGGACCGCCTATGAAGAAGATCTGGGTTCCAAAAACATGTCTGGAAAATCTTCCTGTGAATGTCCTCATGACACCTCACATGAAGAAGACAAACCTCAGACCAAAGGCTTCATCTGGTCCAAAGGCTTCATACAAGCAGAGGACTCACCTGAGTCGCACTAACGCAAATGTTTTGCAGGGAAACCATGCTCAGGCATATGAGAGCGGTTCTTCAAACCGTCATGCTCATATGACCAAGAACTATTCTGCCTATTCTTATGAGTACTATTGCCCACCTTCTAGACTGTTTGCTAGGGCTCCAAAGCCAAAATTCTCAGATGCTGCACTTAGACTTATTGCTTCTAAACCACCCTTGAAGATGTGGGTGGTTAAGAAAGCTTAACTCTCTTTTGCAGGGAAAGGTCTCCAGCAGAAAACCAAAATCTTCTGACGCTATTGCTGGGGACCTTAAAAATCTTGTGGGGCGCAAGATCAAATGCCCGAATGGCATCACTATGTATTTCGTACCTGAATCGCATGCTACTCTCCCTATTAGTCCTAACCTGGATCTAAGTTTTCATAACCCACTGGTTCGTCAAATGTTTTTGCTTCACAATACTCTTCGTGAAGCCTATCCCCCTAACTGCACTGTAGGGTATGACACCAGCGACTTCAGAGTCTTCAGAATGGATTATTGACAGTGGGTGTACAAATCACATGACTGGCAAAAGAAGTATCTTTATGGACTCAACCTTACGTCCATCTGACAAGAGCCACATCACATTTGCTGACACTGGTAAAAGTAAGGTATTGGGTCTAGGTAGAGTTGCAATCTCAAAGGATCAACACATGGATAAAGTCATGTTTGTTGAATCCCTTGGCTTCAACTTAATGTCTGCCTCAATGCTTTGCGATTTGAACATGATTGTAATCTTTGGAAAATATCGTTGCCTGGTACTAATGGAATCTGACAAGTCTCTAGTGTTTGAAGGGTATCGGAAAGATGATTTGTACGTGGTAGATTTCTCAGCAGGACCACAGCTTGCAGTATGTCTTCTGGCAAAGGCTTCAGAATGCTGGCTTTGGCATCGGAGGCTTGGGCATGCTGGCATGAGGAACCTCCACACCCTTGCGAAGAAGAAGCATGTCATAGGCATCGAGGGCGTCAAGTTCAAGAAATATCACTTATGCGGTGCCTGTGAAGCAGGGAAGATGACGAGGGAAAAACATCCTTCGAAGACAATCATGACCACTAGTCAACCCTTCGAACTGCTTCACATGGATCTCTTTGGTCCCACTCACTACTCAACTTTTTCCACTACTGCTTGCCTCTACGGCTTCGTCATTGTTGATGATTACTCTAGATATACTTGGGTGCACATAATCCTTTACAAGACTGAAGTGCAGGATGTCTTCACACGCTTCGCAAATCGGGCTATGAACAATTATGGCGCCAAGATAAAGCACATCAGAAGTGACAATGGCACTGAATTCAAGAACACTGGCCTTGACACATATCTTGATACATTGGGCATCACTCATGAATTCTCAGCTCCGTACATGCCACAGCAGAATGGCATCGTCGAACGCAAGAACAGAATACTCATTGAGATGGCCAGAACAATGCTAGATGAGTACAAGACTCCAAGAAAATTCTGGACTGAAGCCATTGACACTGCATGCCATACAATCAACCGTGTCTATCTTCACAAGCTTCTGAACAAGACATCTTATGAACTTCTAACTGGCAAGAAGCCAAATGTCAGTTACTTCAGAGTATTTGGCTCAAGATGCTGGATCAAGGACCCTCACCACACCTCAAAATTTGCTCCAAAAGCACATGAGGGCTTTATGCTTGGATATGGAAAGGATTCGCACTCCTACAGAGTCTTCAATCTCTTCCACTACAAAGTGGTTGAAACAGTGGATGTGCGATTCGATGAGACCAATGGGTCACAAACAGAGCAACTGCCAGATGTGCTAGATGAAGTTCCAACCAGTGAATCAATCAAGCTAATGGGAACTGGAGAAATTATACCTTCTGAAGCTCATCCTGAAGAAGAACTTATCATCTCAGCACCTGATCCACACGAAGACAATGCTCAGCCTGAAGACATTCCTCCCCATGACAACATAGATCAGCAAGAGCAAAGTCTTCGACCCATACATCCTCGTGTTGCCAATGAAGTGCAGATTGACAGAATAATTGATAGCATCAATGCACCTGGTCCACTGACTCGTTCAAGGGAAACTCAACTGGCAAATTTCTGCGGACACTTCGCATTCGTTTCAATCACAGAACCCAAGAAAGTTGAAGAAGCTTTTATGGAACCTGAGTGGATTCAAGCTATGCAAGAAGAGCTTCAACAGTTTGAGCTGAACAATGTATGGGAGTTGGTTAAGCGTCCTGATCCACGGAAGCATAACATAATAGGCACCAAATGGATATACCGCAACAAGCAAGATGAGCATGGTCAAGTCGTCAAAAACAAGGCTCGTCTCGTTGCTCAAGGATATACTCAAGTGGAAGGCATTGACTTCGATGAAACATTTGCTCCTGTGGCCAGACTTGAAGCCATCCGTATACTGCTGGCCTATGCAAATCATCACAACATAATTCTGTATCAAATGGATGTGAAGAGTGCCTTTCTCAATGGCAAAATTGAAGAAGAAGTGTATGTTGCACAACCACCTGGGTTTGAAGATCCAAAACATCCTGACATGGTTTACAAGCTCAATAATGCACTATATGGCCTCAAACAAGCCCCTCGGGCCTGGTATGATACACTCAAATACTTCCTGAAGATCAAAGGCTTCATACCTGGTTCCCTAGATCCCACTCTCTTCACGAAGACATATGATGGTGAACTGTTTGTGTGCCAAATATATGTGGATGACATTATCTTCGGCTGCACCAATCAGAAGTACAGTGAGGAATTCGGATATATGATGCAAGAGCAATATCAGATGTCTATGATGGGGGAGCTGAAATTCTTCCTCGGTCTTCAGATACGGCAACAACGCAATGGCATCTTCATATCTCAAGAGAAGTATCTCAAAGATTGCCTGAAGAAGTTCGGTATGCAAGACTGCAAAGGTTTCACAACACCAATGCCAGCCAAACATCATCTGGGTCCTGACGACAATGGTAAAGAGTTCGATCAAAAGGTATACCGCTCCATGATTGGTTCTTTGCTTTATTTATGTGCATCTAGGACAGATATTATGCTTAGTGTTTGCATGTGTGCTCGATTCCAAGCGGCACCAAAGGAGTCGCATCACTTAGCTGTGAAGCGAATTCTTCGATATTTGGCTCACACCCCAACTCTAGGGTTATGGCATCCAAAGGGCTCAGAGTTTGATCTGGTTGGATTTTCGGATGCTGATTACGCTGGTGACAAGGTTGATCGGAAGTCCACATCAGGCACATGTCACTTTCTGGGCCGATCACTTGTATGTTGGTCTTCAAAGAAGCAGAACTGTGTATCTCTGTCCACTGCTGAATCTGAATACATTGCTGTTGGATCCTGCTGCGCTCTGCTTCTATGGATGAAGCAAACCCTCAAGGATTATGGCATTCATCTGAAGCAAGTGCCACTTTACTGCGACAACGAAAGCGCCATCAAGATCGCCAACAACCCAGTTCAGCACTCGAAGACAAAGCACATTGAAATTCGTCATCATTTTCTCAGAGATCATGTTGCAAAGGAAGATATTGATATCATACACGTCAACACTGAAGAGCAATTGGCAGATATCTTCACCAAGCCCTTGGATGAGAAGAGATTTTGCAAGTTACGGTGTGAGCTAAATATCTTGGAATCCTCAAATGTCCTGTGATCAGGCACACATCCTAACACTTATGCATGTTGATGACTTAGATGTGCAACACACGAAGTAACGTATATCTTCAATCAATGAAGACATACATTCTAAGTGTGAATACATTAACATGGAATTTGAATTCGGAGCGCCACGATAATTGTGCGCCGTGTCTGGGTCTAATACTTCCTATACGGTGGGTAACGCCACCACCAAGTTTTCTGTTTGAAGTGCTTCACTCATGGCGTTACATTTGCTATGTCTTCACATTTGGTTTGGCTTCAATCTCAACATGTCTTCATGATTATCTTCACTATGTTGATTATATATATGTACTGGTGTTCTGTCCTCTACAGCATTCACTTATAGCTATGTCTTCTTGTTTGAATCTTTTGAACTAAGTGAATGTGATCGGACCCTAACCTCTCCATGCTTCCTACCTCAAACTCTATCTCTCCAAGTCATATGCATTCTATTGAAACTGTCGAATGTCTTCACTGCATCCTTGTCAGATGAAGACACAGAGACAAACTTTGAAACCGTTTTCAATACTTTTCCATCAAAAAGAAATTCGGAGAAGTAGGAACGACACCCGACAATCAAGGCGTGTGTGGGATGTGGAATTGCCCCCAAAATACCGCATGATGGCCACGTGTTGTTCAGATGCGAATCTCCAGGGGCACCTGAGTAATAGCGCAGTGCCGCCCCTATCCCTATAAATACACGATTCACTGCGGTCATTATCTCTTCTTCCACCCTCGCACGAACCCTAGCGCCACCGCTAGCTCTCGACGACGCCGGCGACGAAGCGCTTCACTGCTTCGTTCTCACGCCTCTCCGACACCGTCTTCACGCCGACTGCGGACATCGGTCTCTCCGCCGTCGCCGTAGGTGTCTTCCATCGCCAAGTTAGGGCACGGAGGATCGAACTGCTCGGCCTCAACTCCCACTTCGTCTAGCGGTTCCAAGTGTGGTAAATAAAACCTCTTTTTACAGCCTCTTTTGATCCTATAGTTCGGTCACTTTTTGCCATAAGAAGTTTCTATTCACACAAGTTACATCTCTCTCAATCTGCATCTCATAACTTGCCTAGTATATTCACTTGTGCTTCATGAAGTAGTTTGATTCCTCACTTGTACTGATCTATGGGTTCGTACAAATCTAGAACCAACTTCTTTTCTATAAAGTGAATGTATTTGCATGATGAGGTCAATATCTTCTAAACTGATTTATCTTCAAAATCTTCTGAGAATGCATATGACCTCTTCCCCTTCCCTCGCACCTTAATGTTGTCACAGGTACATGTCCGTGGGAGAATCTTTTGGTTCTCATAGTCTGCATTCATTTGCAGAGTTCTTACAGCGTCACATCAATTCTCCTGAAGCGAGTTCTTGTTGGTCAAGCAAAAGGAAGCCTTTGAAGACTTTGAACATTTT
This sequence comes from Triticum monococcum, assembly GCA_034509565.1. NCBI lineage: Eukaryota > Viridiplantae > Streptophyta > Magnoliopsida > Poales > Poaceae > Triticum > Triticum monococcum. Next base: position 140,209,331 of record CM067841.1, on the reverse strand, counting down.
GAAGCCTTCCAAGTTAAGATTCATGGCTTCAAAAAGAGCAGTCAGGAAGGGAGGCAGACAGAGACGTGGTGAAATGTCCAAAGATCTGCCTGATGACTTGGCAGAAATGTACAAAACTGATCCTGAAGAGAGCTATGGTCAGCGCAAGACACGAATCCAATGGATTCGAAGATATTGGGCAGAGCAGTGGTTCCAATACCGCTTCGCCACTAAGGAATATGCAGAAAAGTGCGCCATCAAGAGACCATGGGGAGACGTATTATGCAAAAAACTCGTACCCGGTCCAGAGACGAAGCCATTGCTCAAGGCTTCTATCCATGCATGGTCAGAGGACAACAGCCAGCTGAAGCACATCCGTCATCACTTCTCTGGTGTCGCGATGACAATCTGTTCCAGCGCAACTTCCAATTTGCTCAGAACTCTGCGAAGCAAAACAAGAAGAAGCTGGGGTTGGACTTCAACCCTGGTCCCTCTGAACCAAGGGCGGATGGCACACGCGACGCCGATCCCAATATCATCGGGCCGTATGCCAATCTCGCAGGCCTCATCACTTGCATTCTAGTCCAAGGGACTGCCGTGAACGACCCTCCAGCAGACACTGAGTTTGATGACGCTCCTGCTGCACCGAAGCCGAAGCAGACGAAGAAGCCAAAAGCTTCAAAGCCAACCGCTTCTCCCAGAATCTCCAGAGCGAAGCCATTGGCAACTGCACCTCCTGAAGCAAGTGTGCAATCTGAAGACTTATCACGAGTCTCCAAGCCCCAAGAAGCCAAGAAGCCTCAGCCACACACTGGCAAAGAGCTCACAGCTGCTGCCATTCTGCGCAGCGAGGCCATTGATCTGTCCAGTGACGAAGATCTTGGCGATGACGCTCTTGAGCAGCTCATCAAGAGCAAGGAGGAGGCTGAAATCTTCAACAATCTGCCTCTGTTTGATGCAGCAATCCTCCACAACTTCATCGATGAGTGGTTTGATACACCCAACATCAGCTTCGATGATCTGCAGCTGCCCATTGGCCTCAGCGTCGCCTTCCAAGGCGCTATTGCTTCAGAACTTGCAATTGCCCAGCGCATTGTTGAACTGAAGCAGAAGATTGATTTTGAAAAGGCTCAGTTCAAGCAGAATATGGCCAAGCTCAGCGTCCAAGAAGTTAAGGACTTCAAGGTCATGTTGCACGAGTTGAAGGAAAACTTTTTGAAGAAATGTGCAGAAGCTCAGGGTTCGCGGGAGCGAATGAAGACTTTGGCTGATCTGTGTGTGCAGGCCTACAATGAGGCCGAGAAGCGCAAGGCACTTGGGCGTCCCGGCATCGACCCCAGGATGGCCGCGAAGAAAAAGAAGAAGCCCGCTGTGGCTGAACAAGAGGCACCAAGGCAAGAAGCTGTTCCGCTTGTCTTCCCCACTGCTAAGACTGGCTCGAAGCCAAAGCACCGGTCAACCGCTTCAGAGCTCAAGAAGACACGGATAGCCGAAGCTGAAGCAAGGAAGAGGAAACACCCTGAAGCCTCTCCTTCTGACCCTACCATCAAGAAGCGCAAGACCAAGAAATCTCGGGCTGCTCCCACAGAGCCCTTGATAGTCGAACCCCTCTCCGTCCGCTATCCTGACGAAGATCGTCAGTTGACCGTGCATGAGCCTGCTTTCACAGAGGCTCCGCACGCTGAAGACATTCCAGCAGCCGACCCCAATGCTGTTGAAGACATTGGTCTCCAAGACAATGTACAAGGTGATGCAGCCCTTCCTCAGCTTGAAACAAGCGAAATGATCAGCATTGGTCGTCCATTAACACCAATCACCCAAGATGCATCGTGGGCAGATCGCCCGCGGGAGGAAGAGAATGAGCCCCATCCCACTGCAACTCCACCAGCGTCGCCTACATTCCGTAGGCTTCGCAAAGGGCCAAGGGCTCAGGCTGCTGATGACATTCCGGCTGCATCAGCCGAAGAACATGAAGAAGAACCTGAAGAAGAACCTCAAGCTCCATCTCCCCCGCACCAACAAGAAGCAGTCTTCAAGGAGAACGTACCTGAATCCATCCCTCTCACCACCCATGTTGAGGCTGAAATCCTTGAGGCTGCCACCACCAACACTGAAGCTACTGCATCTGAACCTTCTATGCCTGAGTCTGCTGCCGGTCCACAGTTCAACTATCATGTTGCGCACAGGCCCTAGGTCCAGAAGCCAATCCCACGACTGCCAAGGTTCGCAGGTCCTGCATCAGCTCCTGGCTCCTTTAATGTCAATAGCTTCAGGGCAGATAACACTTTCTTCAACAGCTCCAAGAACCCTTATTCAAGGGAACGGATTGTATCAGATAGGTTCTGGAGCTACCCCCAGCGCAGCTACTATTCATGCATCCTATACAACCAAGGTCGTATCTTTCCTCACCAGCGCCTTGAGGTTGAAGTTGTTGCTGGTCTGCCTGGTCTGGAAGAAGCACTGGATTGCTTCAAGCAAGTGGGTCTGCTGCCGTTTATCACCGATGAAGAGCACTGGAATGAAGAGCTTCTGCTCCAGTTCTATGCCACATTGCATATCAAAGGCTACAACGGAGATCCGAAGACTTGGGTCCTGGAGTGGATGACCGGCAATGTCCATCATGAAGCCAATGCATTCGATATCATTGAGCTTACTGGCCTACCCACTCCTGGCGAACTCTTCGAAGAAGGCTGCCAACTCCATGTTGAAGCTATTGAGAGCATATTCCAGCGACCTGATCCAAATATGAGTCAGATGCTATCAATGATGAAGCCATTGCCTCTTGATGCACCTTATCCAACTGAGTTCTTCGTTGAAGACTTAGAGTACCTGCCCAGAACTATATATCACATTGTCAGGCGGACTCTATGGCCCATTAAGGGGCACTCTCCATATGCCAAGGTTGAAGGTGCCATGAAGACTCTCATCTTCTGTATCCTGCATGGCAAATGCTTCAACGCACAGGATCTCTTTATACGCCAACTTGCAGCGTCTGGCTCAGATCTCTTTGGTTTGAAGATTTATGCTCCTTGGGTTATGAGGCTGATCAAGCTTCACTCTACTATCTCCTATCAGCCCTCAGCCCGCAACCATAGGATCTTCTTACCCGATGTGGACACCTCTGCTGAAGCAATATATCCTGAGCCTGCCAAGCAACCATTAAGTCTTCAGAATGCAGAACACCAGAGCTTCACTCAGAATGATGAAGGTGTTGAAGCCATCTCAAGAGTGTATCCAATGGCTGGCACCACACGTGCCCCTGCATCAACTGAAGCCACTGATAGCACAGCTGCACAGAGACCCAAGAAACGCGCTTGTACACTCAATGACCGAGAACTTCTTGTGGCTCTTCACCAAAAGCAAGATAGGCATCATGACTGGATCAAAAGGCAGATGAGAAGTATCATGCAAGACGTATCTCGCATCAGAAATCTGGCCACCAAGAATGCATTCGTCGCACATGAAACCTGTCGTCGCACTTGGAAAGGCCTCACCATGATGTGCACTGAAGCTGAACTTCAAGAGGATGGCTTCAGAGAGAGATTTAAGTTTGACTCCACACCCCCCGGAAGAGCTGTGCTGCACGGAACTCCGTCCCTTGAAGATTCAGAGTTCTCTTCCTCTGCTGCCACCGTGACTGGAAGAATCATTGAGGAAGAAGACGACGCTACATCACCACCACCTTCTTCAGCGCGCGTCGACCCTGCACCAAGCTCTTCAGCACCACCAAACGCCTCCACCGACCCTGCTGCGCCTGGGAACGCGTAGAAAACTCTATGTCTTCAAACCTTTTTGGTCATCACTGACAAAAGGGGGAGAAGCATATGATGTTTATAGTCTTCAAGCGGGTCAATAATATGGGCGGGTGCTTTATATTTTGCATTTTGCTTCGTGCTTACAACTCTCGTTTTGATACATTTGGTTCTTTGAGTTGTAACACTTAAACTTGATGGTCGTCTGCTACTTGTTTGCCACTATGTTTTTGCGAAGATAAATTCCGCATGTACGACGATAATTTCCGCACTTATATCATTTCGCAGACGTCCATTTTTCATTATGCATGTCATTCTCTTCATATACCTTTACATGCATGGTGGATTGTCATCATAAGTTGAAGTGGATTCCCACAAGTACAACCTGCCATGTGCATTTGCGTTCCAGAAGCAAATTACTTATATGCACATCTTCAGGGGGAGCCCTTGCAGCTTATGAAGACAATTCCTTTACAATTTCACAAATTATATTCCCCGTTGAAAACTTCAACTAGTTTGTCATCAATCACCAAAAAGGGGGAGATTGTAAGTGCATCTAGTGCCACCCCTAGTTGGTTTTGGAGTATTGACGACAAACCTAGTTGAGGGACTAATGTGTTTGTGGGAATTGCAGGATAACACAGGTAGAAGTCCCTCATTGATTCGGTTTAGCTATCAGAGATGACCCCTAAAAATGTACGAAGACATTGAAGACAATGGTGGTTTATGAAGACATTCATGTCGAAGACAATGACATGTGAAGACTCCCCATGAAGCTTATGGAACTCGAAGACTTAGATCCTTCGTAGTTTTACTTCATTCATGTTGTGTCATAGGAACCACCGTACTGTTAAGTGGGGTCCAAGAGAACCAGTCAGGATGACTGAAGTGATGCCTAATTCAAATCCTATGTCTTCGAGTGAAGACAATGAGAGAAAATCTTGTCCAGAGTCAGACAAGTCAGCTTTACTTGTAGCCCAAGTAAAGTTGCCGTGTGAGTTCGAAATTCGACCGTTGATACACGTGTCAGTTCCTTAGTGACCCAGGGTCATTTCGGACAAATCAGGTCGGGTTGCCAAGTGGCTATAAATAGTCCACCCCTACAACCATAAACGATTGGCTGCTCAGATTTCAGTGCACGGCTTTTGTCGTTTGAGAGTAACCCACCTCGAAGCCTTTGAGAGAAAATCCCTAGCGAGGAGAAAATCCCTAACCACCCAGAGCCAGAGTAATTGGGCATCACTTAAGTCTTCTTGTCTGAGTGATCTGAAGATTTATTACACTTGAGGACTATGCATCCTCCAGCCGGTTAGGCGTCGCGTTTTGAGCATCCAAGAGAAATTGTGGATTGCCGGTGAACAAAGTCTGTGAAGGTTTGGGAGTCTACCTTGAAGACTTACCAGAGTGATTGGGCGAGGTCTGTGTGACCTTAGCTCAAGGAGAAAATGGTGAGGACTGGGTGTCCTGAGCTGCGTGTTCAGGACTGGGTGTCCGGGACTGTGTGTCCTTTGGTTTAAATACCTAGCCGCTCCAACCAGACGTACAGTTGTCACAGCAACTGGAACTGGTCCAACAAATCATTGTCTTCAGCGTGTCACTGGTTTCATCTTCACCTCCCTTTAAACCAGTACACATTGTGAAGCCATTGCATGCTTGCTTTATCTTCTGTCTTCACAACTTGACTGTATGATTTGTTTGGCTTCATAACTTCTTCCTACCTGATCCTCATTACACTGAAGCTGTTTATCACTGTGCTTTCACTATATTGTATACTTGACTATGGCTTGCCTTGTGTAATCTAACTTCCGTTGCATAGTGATAGGCTTGCCCACTTTGTTTGTCTTCATAACTTCCACGTTTTGAAGACTTTCATAAAAATCACTTATTCACCCCCCCTCTAGTCGATAGAACGCACTTTCAGATGAAGCGGCCCGGACCAACCTTACATGACCACGTTCATAAGACTGGTTCCACCGACAGACATGCAACTTGTTTTGCATAAAGGTGGCTGGCGGGTGTCTGTTTCTCCAACTTTAGTTGAATCGAGTTTGACTACGGTCGGTCCTTGTTGAAGGTTAAAACAGCACACTTGACGAAAAATCATTGTGGTTTTAATGCATAGGTAAGAACAGTTCTTGCTAGAAGCCCGTAGCAGCCACATAAAACTTGCAACAACAAAGTAGAGGGCGTCTAACTTGTTTTTGCAGGGCATGTTATGATCTGATGTGGTCAAGACGTGATGAGATATAAGTTGTTGTATGAGATGATCATGTTTTGTAGAAGTTATCGACAACTGGCAGGAGCCTTATGGTTGTCGCTTTATTGTATGAAATGCAATCGCCATGTAATTGCTTTACTTTATCACTAAGAGGTAGCGATAGTCGTAGAAGCAATAGTTGGCGAGACGACAACGACGCTACAATGGAGATCAAGGTGTCAAGGCGATGACGATGGAGATCATGACGGTGCTTTGGAGATGGAGATCAAAGGCACAAGATGATGATGTCCATATCATGTCACATATTTTGATTGCATGTGATGTTTATCTTTTATGCATCTTATTTTGCTTAGTATGGTGGTAGCATTATAAGATGATCCCTCACTAACTTTCAAGGTATAAGTGTTCTCCCTGAGTATGCGCCGTTGCGACAGTTCGTCATGTCGAGACACCACGTGATGATCGGGTGTGATAAGCTCTACGTTCACATACAATGGGTGCAAGCCAGTTTTTGCACATGCAGAATACTCAGGGTAAACTTGACGAGCCTAGCATATGCAAATATGGCCTCGGAACACTGAGACCGAAAGGTCGAACGTGAATCATATAGTAGATATGATCAACATAGAGATGTTCACCATTGAAAACTACTCCATCTCACGTGATGATCAGACATGGTTTAGTTGATATGGACCACATGATCATTTAGATAACTAGAGGGATTTCTATCTAAGTGGGAGTTCTTAAGTAATATGATTAACTAAACTTTTATTTATCATGAACTTAGTCCTGATAGTCTTTGCATATCTATGTTATAGATCAACAGCTCACGTATAGCTCCCATGTTTCATTTTTGATATGTTCCTAGAGAAAACTAAGTTGAAAGATGATAGTAGCAATGATGCGGACTGGGTCTATGATGCACCACTAGGTGACAGACCTATTGCAGGAGCAGATGCAGATGTTATGAACGTTTGACAAGCTCTGTATGATGACTACTTGAGAGTTTAGTGCACCATGCTTTACGGCTTAGAACCGGGACTTCAAAAATGTTTTGAACGCCATGGAGCATATGAGATGTTCGAAGAGCTGAAAATGATATTTCAAACTCATGCCCGTGTTAGGAGGTTTGAGACCTTTGACAAGTACTTTGCCTACAAGATGGAGGACAATAACTCATCTAGTGAGCATGTGCTCAGAATGTCTAGGTACTACAATTGCTTCAATCAAGTGGGAGTTAATCTTCCAGATAAGATAGTGATTGACAGAGTTCTCTAGTCACTATGACCAAGTTACTAGAACTTCATGATGAACTATAATATGCAAATGCAAGGGATGATGAAAATGATTCCCAATCTCTTCACGATGATGAAATCAGCGAAGGTAGAAATCAAGAAACAGCATCAAGTATTGATAGTTAACAAGACCACTAGTTTCAAGAAAAATGGCAAGGGAAAGAAAGGGAACTTCAAGAATGACAAGCAAGTTGTCACTCCTGTGAAGAAGCCCAAAGCTAGACCCAAGACTAAAATTGAGTGCTTCTACTGCAAAGGAAATGGCCACTGGAAGCAGAACTGCCCCAAATAATTGGCGGATAAGAAGGATGGCAAAGTGAACATAGGTATATTTGATATACATGTTACTGATGTGTACTTTACTAGTGTTCGTAGTATCCCCTCGGTATTTGATACTGGTTCAGCTGCAAAGATTTGTAACTCTGAAAGTGCAACTATCCCTAGGTGGTTTTGATAATTCCTAACAACATATAGCTCATTGAGCTAATGCCATTTCAAGATGAATATCTCAGGCAAGCTCAATGATTGGCATGGCATGGATGAGAAAAGTGGACCCCTCAAAATGCTAAGGACAAAAGGATTGGCTCAAGCTCAAAGCTCAAGACTCTACATTTTCTATTTTAGTGATCCAAGATCACATTGAGTCTATAGGAAAAGCCAATAATATCAAGGAGGGATGAGGTGTTGCTTAATGAGGCTCTTGCTCAAAATGCTTAGTAATATACTCCAAAACCCTCAACTACTTTATCACATCCACATATGACCTAAACCAAAAGTCAAACTCGGCCCCACCGATTCTTTCTATCCGGCGCCACCGAGTTTCAAATGTCATAGCCACTGCCACAAACCCTATGCAAATCGGTCTCACCGATAGGGATCTCGGTCTCACCGAGATGGGATTGTAATCTCTCTATTTCCCTTCGTAACATTTTGTTCCCACCAAGATGAGCGACCGGTCCCACCGAGATTGCAATGTAAACTCTCTGTTTTCCCTTCATAACGTTTCGGTCTCACCGAAATGAGCGATCGGTCCCACCGAGTTTACCTGGCCAACTCTCTGGTTAGCTTATTACCAAAATCGGTCTCACCGAGTTTGTGTAATCGGTCTCACCGAGATTATGTTATGCCCTAACCCTAATCATATCGGTCCTACCGAGTTGCATGTCGGTCCCACCGAAAACCCTAATGGTCACTAGCTTTGCTGAATCGGTCCGACCGAGTTTAACTATTTGGTCCCACTGACATTGGCAAGTTGTGTAACGGTTAGATTTTGTGTGGAGGCTATATATACCCCTCCACCACCTCTTCATTCATGGAGAGAGCCATCAGAACAAACCTACACTTCCAACTTACTTTTTCTGAGAAAGAACCACCTACACTTGTGTTGAGGCCAAGATATTCCATTCTTACCATATGAATCTTGATCTCTAGCCTTCCCCAAGTTGCTTTCCACTCAAATCTTCTTTCCACCAAATCCATATCCTATGAGAGAGAGTTGAGTGTTGGGGAGACTATTATTTGAAGCACAAGAGCAAGGAGTTCATCATCAACACACCATTTGTTACTTCTTGGAGAGTGGTGTCTCCTAGATTGGCTAGGTGTCACTTGGGAGCCTCCGACAATATTGTGGAGTTGAACCAAGGAGTTTGTAAGGGCAAGGAGATCTCCTACTTCGTGAAGATCTACCGCTAGTGAGGCAAGTCCTTCGTGGGCGACGGACATAATGGGATAGACAAGGTTGCTTCTGATGAAGCCATGTACCTAGGGTAGGGTCATGGATCTGTCCAACATACCCTCCCCAAGGACATCTCTACAAAGAACCAGAAGCAGTCAAAGAAAAACCATCATCCACTCGACCATGAAGATGTGTTCACTCGACCATGCTAACAACCAGTCGACCACCAGAAGATGTGAAGTCCTTCACTCCGCAATGGTCGGGGTTTAAGTCATAGCTTTATGGACATTTATAGCACTTTACTTCGGACGTTACCAGTAGCGCTCCTCCTTTATGAACATTGAACCCTGTGTAACGGAGGGGAGCTGGGGTCCTGGCGCACTCTATATAAGCCACCCCCTCCTCTAGGACAGGGGTTCGCACCTTCTGTAATTCACACGCATATATCCAGTCGACCGCCTCCGGGCTCTGAGACGTAGGGCTGTTACTTCCTCCGAGAAGGGCCTGGACTCGTAAAACTCGCGTGTACAACTCCTCCATAGCTAGGATCTTGCCTCTACATTCCTACCCCCCTATTCTACTGTCAGTCCTAGAACCACAACAGTTGGCGCCCACCTTGGGGCAGGTGTCTTAGCGACTTGTTGGAGAAGTTGCAATTTTTCCGATCCCCTTCATCATGTTTTCACGCGGAGGTTTGGCTGAGGGTCGCGAGATCCGTCTCGACGCGCTTGTGTTTGTCGCCGATGACTCCGCTTGGCTTCAGGAGGCTCCACTCGACGTTGACGCACTCCCCGCCCGCGGGGCGACGCACTTTTGCGCATGCGTCCGCGACGTCCTCCTGCGGCAGCCGTCGACCCAGTATCAGTCGGCTCCAACAACTTTCACCCGCCCTGTGGCCCGCCGGGGCAAACGTTCTGGTCGGTCGAGGCTTCAGCGGTGGGTGAGGCATGCGGCGGCTCGCCAGTCTGCCACCCCTCAAGTCGTGGCAATCGAGCCCGACGAAACTCTCTACGGCCTGTTCGGTCTGTCAACTGGTTCCGTAGAGATTGCATCCGAGTGCGACAGCAGCGACCCAGCGGCAGAAGTTTTGATGGTCAATGGACCATGCAGTCCTCCTGGCTTCACCCGTGAAGACGGAGGCGACGGGAATGGCGATCCGTTGCGCGTTCATGAAGAGTACCGCCCCTAACCCCTCTCTTCACAGCAGAGGGAGGAACTTCGCCGCTGGAACATGGATGCATTACATATTCCTATAGTTGGAGAAACCCCTGAGGCCTAGGCCTTGGAGCAGGCGCGCTTGGCCAACTTGGCTGAGCGCACTCGACTGGAGAACCTCCAACGTGCACTCGACGATCGCGCTCGGCAGCGTGCTCCCGAATCCAGTCGACGCCAACTTTTTCCACCTCCGACTCAGGTATACCGAACCCCGATCCAGAATCTAGCAGCTGCTGCCCGGATAGCGGAGTCGATCCAACCTTCCCAGTCAGAAGCTGGCCGAGGTCTGGTGCAGATTTGAGCCTTGCTCCGGGCGGCGGGAGAACAGAATACGATCGTATCTCAGTCACGGAATAGGATCCATAGCAGATCCGTGGTTGCAGACACAGTTCAGTTGGCCCATAGCCCAAGATCGCCCCTGAGGCGTGAGGGACGTGGGGGTCGACGAGATTAGTACAGAAACCGTGAGCAGTATGATCACCGAGTCGATCGCGATGATCGTCGTCGAGTGCCCACGCCTCCCCCAAGGAGTGGGTCGTACGTGCCTCGGCAACATGAAGACAGACGCCCTCACAGTATTGGGTGAGGAATTCCAGTCGACCCCAGGGAGCCAGGCTTTGATGCGAGATCTATTCTCATTCAGGGCTTGGTCGACAGAAACAGAGCTCACCGAGAGGGCCATGACAGGGATCTGCAAACCAGTAACAGGGTGCATGTCTCAGGTCCAGAGTGCTTCAGCAGAGCTATCAGAGTTGCAGTGATTCCCCCCAACTTCAGGTTGGCGACTGGAGTCAGTAAGTTCACTGGTGAGTCCAAGCCTGACACTTGGCTTGAAGACTACCGAGTAGCTGTCCAGATTGGTGGCGGCAATGATGAGGTGGCCATGAAACACCTTCCTCTGATGTTGGAGGGCTCGGCTAGAGCATGGCTGAATCAGTTGGCACCTGGTAGTATTTATACTTGGGAAGATGTCGCTCGAGTGTTTGTCAGAACATTCGAGGGCACTTGCAAACGGCCGGCAGGTTTGACGGAATTACAGTGTTGTGTTCAGAAACCGAATGAAACTTTGAGGGATTATATCCAAAGATGGATCACCCTACACCACACGGTGGAGGATGTGTCTGATCATCAAGCAATTTGTACCTTTAAGGAAGGTGTCAGGTATCGGGAGTTGAATCTGAAATTCGGCCGGACAGGAAATATGACTCTGACTCGGATGATGGAGATTGCCACCAAGTATGCCAATGGTGTAGAAGAAGAACAACTCCGGAGTGGCAAGCACAAAGCAGTCACCCACGAAGCCGGAGGAGGAAACTCAGGTCGGAAACAGAAGCGCAAGGCTGAGCCAGCTGCTCCTGGTGAAGCCTTGGCTGTGGTTCAAGGAAAGTTCAAGGGGAAGCCCAAAGGGCCGTGGAACCCCAAGAAAGTAAAAGATCAAGATGGAAATGACGTGTTGGATCTGCCGTGCCACATCCACACCAAAAAAGATGAAGAAGGTAATTTCATTTACCCGAAGCACACCACTCGGCGGTGTCGGCTCCTAATCCAGCAATTCCGAGAGAAACAGCCCAAGGAAAAGGAGAAGGAAGCAGACAAGGCTGAGGATGAGGAAGGGGATGATGATGGTTATCCCCACGTGAATTCCACTCTGATGATTTCTGCTGACGTTGAGAGCAAAAGTCGATTGAAAGTCATCAACAAAGAAGTGAACATGGTCGCTCCGGTGACACCCAATTATTTGAAGTGGTCACAGACTGCCATTACATTCAACCAGTCTGATCATCCAGCACACATAGCCACCCCTGGGAGACAAGCACTGGTGGTCGACCCGGTGGTCGAAGGCACTCGACTGACAAAAGTCCTGATGGATGGTGGTAGTGGCCTGAACATACTGTATGCAGAGACGTTGAAGGGAATGGGCATTCTGATGTCCAGACTCAATGAAAGCAATATGAGTTTCCATGGGGTCATTCCGGGCAAGAAGGCTGCATCCCTCGGTCAGATTTCTCTCAACGTAGTTTTCGGTGATTCCAAGAATTACCGCAAAGAAAAGTTGACATTTGAAGTTGTGGATTTCCAGAGTGCCTATCATGCCATTCTGGGCAAACCAGCTTACGCACGTTTTATGGCTCGACCATGTTACGTGTACCTTAAATTGAAGATGCCTGGTCCCAAAGGGGTGATCACTATCTCTGGTAATCGGAAGTAGGCAGAAGAGTGCTTCCAGAAGGGTTCAAAGATCGTCGATGCTCAGATGGCCATGGTAGAATTGCAAGAATACCAGAAAAATGCAGATCCGAGTGATTTGTTGCGAGCCAACGAGCCAGCCACAGATTCAGCATTCCAGTCGTCTGGTGAAACGAAGTCGATTCACATTCACCCGACAGACCCCAATGCCGCTCCAACTCACATTTCAACCACACTCGACTCCAAATAGGAAGAAGCGCTCATCCAGTTTCTCCATGAGAACTGGGACATCTTTGCATGGAAGCCTTCTGACATGCCGGGTGTTCCCAGGGGACTCGCTGAGCATCGTTTGCGAGTCGACCCAAAAGTGAAACCAGTCAAAGAACATCTTCGACGGTCCGCCGTACAGAAGAGAAAGGTAATCGGTGAAGAGGTGGCTCAGCTTTTGGCGGCTGAGTTTATCCGAGAGATTTACCACTCCGAGTGGTTGCCAATGTTGTCATGGTCCCAAAGAAGGATGACTCACTTTGCATGTGCATTGACTTCAAGCATATCAATCGGGCATGCCCGAAAGATCACTTTCCTCTCCCTCGCATCGACCAGATAGTCGACTCGACTGCGGGGTGCGAGCGTTTGTCCTTTTTGGACACCTACTGCGGGTACCACCAGATCCGTCTGTACGGACCCGACAAGATAAAGACAGCTTTCATTACCCCGTTTGGGTGCTTCTGTTATGTCACAATGCCATTCGGTTTGAAGAACGCTGGAGCCACATTCATGCGGATGATTCAGAAGTGCCTGCTCACTCAGATCAGTCGGAATGTGGAAGCATACATGGATGACATTGTGGTCAAGTCACGTAAAGGTTCCGACCTACTGACTGACCTTGCTGAAACCATTGCCAGCCTCAGAAGGTATGATATCAAGCTCAATCCATCAAAGTGCATGTTTGGAGTTCCAGGCAGAAAATTACTCGGTTTCCTAGTTTCCGAACGAGGGATCGATGCTAACCTAGAGAAAGTGGGTGCTATACTCCGAATGAAACGCCATGTGCGTGTGCATGATGTCCAGAAGCTTACTGGTTGCTTGGCCGCCCTAAGTCGATTCATTTCTCGCCTCGGTGAAAAGGCGCTGCCGCTTTACCGACTTATGAAGAAATCAGATAAGTTCGAGTGGACCCCAGAAGCTGATGCAGCATTTGTAGAGCTAAAAGCCCTGCTTTCCACCCAGCCGGTGCTTGCTGCTCCAATCAGCAAAGAGTCTTTACTGCTTTATATAGCAACCACTGAACAAGTCGTCAGTACAGTACTTACGGTCCAGCGGGAAGAAGAAGGAAAAGCTTATAAAGTTCAGTGCCCAGTTTATTATATTTCTGAAGTCCTGACACCGTCAAAGCAGAGATATCCGCACTACCATAAGCTCGTCTATGGGATTTACATGACCACGAAGAAGGTTGCACACTATTTCCCTGATCACTCTGTTACAGTCGTCAGCAATGCTCCATTGTCAGAGATTCTGCACAACAGAGATGCAACTGGTCGATTGGCAAAATGGGTGATTGAACTCCTTCCCTTAGATATCAAGTTTGAGGCAAAGAAAGCTATCAAGTCCCAAGCAATAGCAGATTTCCTCGTTGAGTGGATCGAACAGCAACTGCTGACTCAAGTTCACTCAGAGCACTGGACCATGTTCTTTGACGGATCCAAAATGCTGAATGGTTCTGGTGCTAGGGTAGTACTGGTATCCCCCCGAGGAGACAAGCTCAGATATGTCCTCCAGATTCACTTTGATTCCTCCAACAATGAAGCAGAATATGAAGCACTCATGTATGGGTTGCGCATGGCCATCTCACTCGGCGTCCGTCGCCTCATGGTCTACGACGACTCGGATTTGGTAGTCAATCAAGTGATGAAGGAGTGGGACGTCAGAAGCCCAACCATGACTGGTTACTGCAACGCGGTGAGGAAGCTGGAAAAGAAGTTTGAGGGGTTAGAGCTCCATCATATACCCCGACTGAAAAATCAAGCAGCCGATGACTTGGCAAAGATAGGTTCCAAGAGAGAAGCCATTCCCAGCAATGTGTTTTTGGAGCATATTCACACGCCAACAGTTCAGGAAGACCCTTTTACTGAAGAGCCCCCGCAGCCTAAGAGCGCCATAGACCCGACTGAAGTAGAGCTCCCAGTCGTGGTCGACCTGATCATGGAGGTTTTGGCCATTACTCCCGACTGGACAGTGTTGTACATTGCGTACATCCTCAGGAAAGAACTCCCAGAGGATGAGGAAGAGGCTCGACAGATCGTCCGTCGATCCAAGGCCTTTACTGTGATAAGAGGACAACTATTCAGGGAAAGCGTGACTGGAGTCGGTCAGAAATGCGTAACACTAGAAGAAGGTCGAATGATCCTCAATGACATCCACTCGGGGACCTGTGGTCACCACGCGTCCTCTCGGGCCATCGTGGGTAAAGCATACCAAGCTGGATTCTATTGGCCACGAGAAAATGAAATGGCGAAAGATATAGTCGACAGATGTGAAGGCTGCCAGTTTTACTCCGACATGTCTCACAAGCCAGCGTCAGCCCTGAAGACCACCCCCTCGTCTGGCCCTTTGCTGTTTGGGGACTGGATATGGTTGGACCACTGAGAACTGGTAGGAGCGGCTTCACTCATGTGCTCATTGCAGTCGACAAGTTTACCAAATGGATCGAAGCTAAACCTATCAACAACCTTGAGGCCAGCACCGCTGTCAGTTTTATCGAAGAATTGACATTCAGATATGGAGTTCCACACAGCATCATCATGGACAACGGGTCGAACTTCGATTCTGATGAGTTTAGAGTTGTCTGTGCTTCTCAAGGCACACGAGTCGACTATGCTTCAGTCGCTCACCCGCAGTCGAACGGACAAGCAGAAAGAGCCAATGGCCTAATTCTCAAAGGACTGAAACCCCGACTAATGCGTGATCTCAAACACGCAGTAGGCGCTTGGGTTAAAGAACTTCCGTCAGTTCTGTGGGGTTTAAGGACAACTCCTAATCGGTCAACCGGACGAAGTCCTTTCTTCTTGGTCTATGGAGCTGAAGCTGTTCTGCCAAGTGACCTGCTCCACAATGCACCCCGAGTCGAGCTCTTCTCCGAAGAGGAAGCAGAGCAGGCCCGGCAAGATTCAGTCAATCTCTTAGAGGAGGAAAGAGAGATGGCCTTGATACGGCCGACCATTTATCAGCAAGACTTGCGTCGATTCCATGCTAGAAATGTGAGGGGTCGAGCCTTTCAAGAAGGAGACCTGGTTCTTCGAGTGGATCAACAGAAACCGCACAAGCTCGCCCCGGCTTGGGAAGGCCCCTTCATCATCACCAAAGTCCTCCACAATGGAGCATGCCATATTTACAGTGTTGAGCATCAGAAAGACGAGCCACGGGCTTGGAACGCGGAGCTGCTCTGCCCCTTTTATACTTAAGCATTCATTCGAATAAAATGTAATAAGAAGTACCTTTGTAATTTGTTCGTCAAAGACAAGAGCTTTTCAGTCTTCTCGCATGATTGTTGTTGCTTTTATTTACCTCTAAAATCCCCCAGTGGGTGGGCTTAGCCATGAATCCGTTTCGCCTAAGTTCGAAAGAAAATCCTACCGAGTGGTGAGGAATCCTCCCACTCGGGGGCTTTGCTGCAGTCCAGTACTCGCCTAAGTTCTCTCACTTGGAGACTTAGCTGCAGTCCGGTACTCGCCTAAGTTTGAAAAAATCCCACCGAGTGGAGAGCAATCCTCCCACTCGGGGGCTTAGCTGCAGTCTAGTATTCGCCTAAGTTCTCTCACTTGGAAACTTAGCTGCAGTCCAGTACTCGCCTAAGTTTGAAAAAATCCCACCGAGTGGAGAGCAATCCTCCCACTCGGGGGCTTAGCTGCAGTCCAGTACTCGCCTAAGTTCTTTCACTTGGAGACTTAGTTGTAGTCCGGTACTCGCCTAAGTTTGAAAAAATCCCACCGAGTGGAGAGCAATCCTCCCACTCGGGGGCTTAGCTGCAGTCCAGTACTCGCCTAAGTTTAAAAAAATCCTACCGAGTGGAGAGCAACTCTCCCACTCGGGAGCTTAGCTGCAGTCCAGTACTCACCTAAGTTTAAAAATCCTACCGAGTGGAGAGCAACCCTCCCACTCGGGGGCTTAGCTGCAGTCTGGTACTCGCCTAGGCTCTCCCACTCGGGGGCTTAGCTGCAGTCCAGTACCCGCCTAAGTTTAAAAAATCCTACCGAGTAGAGAGCAACCATCCCACTCGGGGGCTTAGCTGCAGTCTAGTACTCACCTAAGCCCTCCCACTCGGAGGCTTAACTGTAGCCCAGTACTCGCCTAAGTTTAAAAATTCCTACCGAGTGGAGATCAACCCTCCCACTGCTTAGCTGCAGTCCAGTACCCGCCTAAGTTTAAAAAATCCTACCGAGTAGAGAGCAACCATCCCACTCGGGGGCTTAGCTGCAGTCTAGTACTCACCTAAGCCCTCCCACTCGGAGGCTTAACTGTAGCCCAGTACTCGCCTAAGTTTAAAAATTCCTACCGAGTGGAGATCAACCCTCCCACTTGGGGGCTTAGCTGCAGTCTAGTACTCGCCTAGGCTCTCCCACTCGGGGGCTTAGCTGCAGTCCAGTACCCGCCTAAGTTTAAAAAATCCTACCGAATGGAGAGCAACCCTCCCACTCGGGGGCTTAGCTGCAGTCTAGTACTCACCTAAGCTCTCCCACTCGGAGGCTTAGCTGCAGTCCAGTACTCGCCTAAGTTTGTAAAATCCTACCGAGTGGGGAGCGACCCTCCCACTCGGAGGTTCGGAGCTACGCCACAAGTACAACGTGCGCTCCATCCCTATCCGCAAGGACGACGAGGTGCAGGTCGACTGCAACCTTCTCCTTCGGAGCTACGCCACAAGTACAACGTGTGCTCCATCCCTATCCGCAAGGACGACGAGGTGCAGGTCGACTGCAACCTTCTGCTTTGGAGCTACGCCACAAGTACAACGTGTGCTCCATCCCTATCCGCAAGGAAGACGAGGTGCAGGTCGACTGCAGCCTTCTTCTTTGGAGCTACGACACAAGTACAACATGCGCTCCATCCCTATCCGCGAGGACGACAAGGTGCAGGTCGACTACAACCTTCTCCTTCGGAGCTACGGCACAAGTACAACGTGCGCTCCATCCCTATCCGCAAGGATGACGAGGTGCAGGTCGACTGCAACCTTCTCCTTCGGAGCTACGGCACAAATACAACATGCGCTCCATCCCTATCCACAAGGACAACGAGGTGCAGGTCGACTGCAACCTTCTCCTTCCGAGCTACGCCACAAGTACAATGTGCGTTCCATCCCTATCCGCAAGGACGATGAAGCGCAGGTCGACTGGAGCCACCACTTCAGAGTTGGATCTCCAGCACAAAGACTATTCTGAGCAGTGAACAAAGTCCATTCGAAGGCAAAACGCAAGCGTATTCGGAGATAAACCAAATTCGGATAAATCCTAAAGTTCCAAGTAGCAAACCAAAAGTATTCGAGCATCAAGCCCGAAGGAGTTTAACGGTTACAGCAACCACTCAGCATTCCGAGGCAAATATAAAGCAGATTCAAGTCTCATAAGTTTGTTCACTCGGCAGGAGGAGGGCTGGCAGGCTCACGAATTCGTCCAGGTCGATCCCATCCGCGATCCGAGTAGCAGCAGCGATGAAAGTTTCCATGAACGACTGGAAATCATGCTTTTTGGTGTTAGCGACCTTGATCGCAGCCAGCTTGTCTTCACGAGCCTCCTTGCAGTGGACTCGCACCAAGGACAGCGCCACATGAGCACCACACCGGGCAGAGGACTTCTTCCATTCTTGCACTCGGTTAGGGATCTCGTTCAGTCGAGCCATCAGTGATTCCAGGTCATTTTGAAGCGTCGCCCTTGGCCAAAGCGATGAGTCGATTCAGGAGACTACCTCCTTCAGGCGCACGAGGTAGCTTGTGGCGCTGGCGATACGGGACTCCACTCGGAGCACGTTCATTGCAGTTTCATCGCAAACTGGAGAAGCGATAGGGTCCAGACCCGCCTCGACCTTTCCGGTTTCCTCGTCAAAGTCTTGGCAGAATTCTGCAGCCAAAAATTAGTGAGTCGACCGAGCAGGATCCGTTCGCAAGCATCAAAACAGTCGGTTTAAAAGAAATACCTTCCAGCGTGAGATAGAGCTTCTTGGCAAGAGTCCTCAGATAAGCTTCCGTGTCATTCCTCTTGCGGATCGCGAACTCCAGCTTTTCATTCAGGGCAACCTTGTCCTTCTTCAGACTAGTCACTTCACGGTTAGATTCATTGGGGCAAGATTTCAGCCTGTTCACCTCCCCTTCCAGCATTCCGACTGAAGCCAGCTTCTGGTCTGTGAGAGCAGTTTTATCTTGGGCTGCTTTTTGCGCGGCGGCAAGGGCCGAGTCCTTCTTCTCCAGAGCCAACTTCATTTTCTCTGCAAAATAAGCAATCGAATCAAACAAGAGATTGAAGAAATATATTGAAAGACAGTCGACAGGCAGTTACCTTCCATACCAGCAGCTTCGTATTGAGATTTCTTCAGATTCTGCTGGGCCAATTCCAAGTCGAGGTTGAGTTGCCTCTGGTTCTCCTCAAGTTCAGCAAACTTGGAAATAAGAGTACAAGACTTCTGCAGAAGGCAAAAGACGGGTCAGTCGACAAGATCAAAGGTTGTTTACTTCCGAGTGAATAAAACCTAAAGAAGTCACTTGAGACCCCAACCGACTGCACACAGTCCTGTAGTCTCGGGGACTACACCCAGCGGGTGCACTTGGCGTGCCCCCGCTGATTAAAACCCAACTCGACCGGTCCACCCGGATCAAGTCAAAAAAAGTTGTTCAGACCCCAATCGACTGCCAGCAGTCGACTGCGGTCTCGGGGACTACACCCAGTGGGTGCACTTGGCGTGCCCCCACCAGTTCAGATCCTACTCGACCGGTCCGCCCGAGTCAGGTAGAAGAAAATAAAGGAAGGTAGAACTCAGACCCCAGTCGACTGCCAGCAGTCGACCGCGGTCTCGGGGACTACACCCAGTGGGTGCACTTAGCGTGCCCCCACCGGTTCAGATCCTACTCGCCCAGACCGAGTGGAAGAACGCAACTACCAAAGACAATAAAGCACCCAGTGGGTGCACTGATTCAACGCAAACAACAGGAGATTGTGTAGAAGAAAACTTTTCGGGTAGCATATCCTGATAGAACAAGAGCAGTCGAAAAGTCTACTTACCTGGACATTGGCCCGGAGAGCAGCGCTGGCGTCATAGGCAGCCTGGCTATTTTCATGCACTGTATTCATCCGCTCCATCATCACGTCAGCCTGTCGGATGGCTTCCACAGTCGCTTCCGACTGGTTGTCCGGGACGGGGTAGCTGGTGAAGAAGAGAGCAGACGACCCAGGTGTGGCAGCTTGGAGCTCCGTGGCGTGGAGTTGGACGACTAAAGGAATCACCGATGCAGTCGACGGCGCGGGGTGTTCACTCTGCAAGGGCGCAGCGAAGGTTACAGAGGCCCTGCCCGCGTCTTCAGGTTGACGGATAGGTGGTGTTGTTGTTGGCCCTTGCCGAGACATCTTGCCAGTTGCTACCTTCTTGCTCTTCCTGGGCTTAAGAGCCACATCTTCATCGTCATCTGGAAGATCGATGACGTTGGGTGGAGCTGCAAGACAAATCATTTGACCCCAAGTGAACCGCTAGAATGCAATCGACCAATGAATCAAGAACAAGATCATAAGAGTTTCTACCTGGGTTAGAGGTAACCGCGTCTTCCATCTCCTCGTCTCGATACTGGAGGGAAGAGGTTCCCGATGTAGCAGCTCTACAAGTGTCCGTACTCAGTCGGTTACGTTCTGTTGCTCAAGTCGATGAAAAGAACAAGTCAGATGATTACCCGGAGATGGTAGGGACGGTCACTTTGATCCTGGGCAAAGCCTTGGGTGGTTTGGAGGAGGTGGCCTTCAGTGCTTTTGGAGCTGGAGGCGGCACAACCTTGGGCTGCTTTGGGGCCTTCTCAATCGGCGCTGGAGAAGACGTCCGGGGGCGCTTTGAAGACTGCCCAGTCAGCGCGGTCGCCCGGTCCGGGGTGCTCGCCGGGTCGTGTGCGTGCTTGGATCTCCTCTCTCTGCGAGGAGGCGAGTCGACTTCTTCGTCATCGCTTGAGTCGTCGCTCTCCTCGTCCTCCTCTGCATCCGAGTGCCACTCACCGCTCTCGCCCCCGCTCGCTCCCTCCTCGACGTCTTGCTCCTGCACTCCGTTGGGCATCGAGTACATGTCAATGAGAGCCTCAAAGAACAACGAGCAAAAGGAGTACAGTCGACCGTCAACAAGGTGTCACATAGTGAATCGGAAAGATACTTGATAAAACAGAATCATACCTGCTCCGGCTGACGCGAGTGGTCGAATGGAATCACCCTCCTAGATCCCCGAGGGTTGTCTTTGTTGCTGGTGATTCCCATCAGCCACTTCTCCAAGATGTCCTCGCTGACGTCCTCCGGGTGGATCCAAGTGGAGTCCTCGAGCCCAGAGTACATCCACATCGGATGATCACGTGCCTGAAGCAGTTGGATGCGTCGACCAAGAAAGACCTTTAGTAGGTCCATCCCAGTCACCCCGTCGCGGACGAGTTGGACGACCCGCTCGACCAGCACCTTGACCTGCGCCATCTCTTCTAGGACCACCTTCAGGGAGGAGGGCTTCTCCATTCGAGCCAAAGAAAAGGGAGGAAGTCCAGTCGACTGACCCGGGGTCGGCTGGTCCTTACAGTAAAACCAAATCGACTGCCAAGCCCGGACCGAGTCGGGAAGGATCATTGCTGGGAAGGTGCTCTTCTTCCTCATCTGGATCCCCTGGCCCCCGCACATCTGGATCACGTGCGTCCTCTCATCACTCGGATTGGCCTTTTTGACCGACTGGGAGCGGCAGGTGAAGATGTGTTTGAAAAGACCCTAGTGCGATCGACAGCCCAAGAAATTTTCACACATTGACACAAAAGCAGCCAGATAGACTATGGTGTTTGGAGTGAAATGGTGGAGCTAAGCCCCAAAGAAGTTCAAAAAGGCCCGGAAGAAAGGATGGCGAGGCAGTGAGAATCTGCGATCTACGTGGGTGGCGAGGAGAACGCACTCACCCTCCCTTGGCTGCGGCTCGGTCTCGTTCCCCGGGAGCCGCGCCGACTTGTGGGGGATCAGTCCCCCCTCCACCAGGTCGTCGAGGTCATCTTGGTTGATCGTCGAGCGGATCCAGTAGCCCTGGATCCAGCCCGACGGCAGGCCGGATCTCGATGAGGATCCGCCCCGGCTAGTCTGCTTGCCCTTCGCCTTCGCGGTCGCCTTCTTCACGCGCTCCAGCGCCACCGTCTTCTCTTTCCCCATGGCGGCGGGTCGAGTTCGAGCGAGGGTTCGCCGACGAGGGCAGGAGCGAGCGTGGAGAGGAGGTCGAAGGAAGAAGAAAAGAGAATGGGAGCGCACGGGGCAGAGGCCTGGTCCGGTACCTTTTATAAGGTCGTTCCCCGAGTGACTGACTAGTGGACCCGGACGATCTAAACAAATCCCGCAACAGTCGCGCATGCAGTATGTGGAGAAAAAGGTGGTGCGGAGATCGAGGAGACTTGCCTAATCCGTACCAATTACCATGGTCTCGCCCGTCTGGCGCGCTTCCCGAAATTCGAATCCCGCGAAATCTGCGAAGAGCAGAGCAACTTGCCAGACTGAAAACGCCCTCTACATTATCATTCGGAATTCTACCGTGAAAATTCACTCGACAAAAAACCAAGAATGGACCAAGGCGACTGAAAAAGGAGTTGACGTCGTCTCCTCAGTTCATTGTTCCAGAACAAGGTATACTCATAGCACAAAGAATGAGTCGGAAGTGTTCCCAACTCCTTCCTCACTCAAACCCTGATCCATTCGGGGGCTAATGATGAAGCCTTGTACCTAGGGTAGGGACATGGATCTGTCCAACATACCCTCCCCAAGGACATCTCTCCAAAGAACCAGAAGCAGTCGAAGAAAAACGATCATCCACTCGACCATGAAGATGTGTTCACTCGACCACCTTGAAGACACTCGACCATGCTAACAACCACTCGACCACCAGAAGATGTGAAGTCCTTCACTCCGCAATGGTCGGGGTTTAAGTCATAGCTTTATGGACATTTATAGCACTTTACTTCGGACGTTACCAGTAGCGCTCCTCCTTTATGAACATTGAACCCTGTGTAACGGAGGGGAGCTGGGGTCCTGGCGCACTCTATATAAGCCACCCCCTCCTCTAGGACAGGGGTTCGCACCTTCTGTAATTCACACGCATATATCCAGTCGACCGCCTCCGGGCTCTGAGACGTAGGGCTGTTACTTCCTCCGAGAAGGGCCTGGACTCGTAAAACTCGCGTGTACAACTCCTCCATAGCTAGGATCTTGCCTCTACATTACTATCCCCCTATTCTACTGTCAGTCCTAGAACCACGACAGCTTCTTCGTGGACCCTTCGTGGGTGGAGCCCTCCGTGGACTCGCGCAACTGTTACCCTTCGTGGGTTGAAGTCTCCAACAACGTGGATGTACAATAGCACTACCTATCGGAACCACGACAAAAACATCCGTGTCTCCTATTGCGTTTGAATCCTCCAAATCCTTCCCTTTACATTCTTGCAAGTTGCATGCTTTTCTTTCCGCTGCTCATATACTCTTTGCATGCTTGCTTGAATTGTGTTAAGATTGCTTGACTTGTCCAAAGTTGCTAAAATCTGCCAAGAACTAAAATTAGGAAAAGGGTAAGTTTTTATTTGGTCAAGTAGTCTAATCACCCCCCTCTAGACATACTTTCGATCCTACAAACTCAAAAGTGGAGTTGCAAAATGAACAAATAATAGTTGAGAGCAAGGTGATGATGTGTGTTGGAACTGATTCCAAGGTTGATAAGATCACCATCACACACTCCCTTTACCTTCGGGATTAGTGTTGAACATAAAATAAATGTTATTTGGTGTTTGCATTGGGCATGAATATGATTGGATCATGTTTATTACAATACGGTAATTCATTTGAGTCAAAGAATAATTGTTATTCTGTTTACATGAATAAAACCTTCTGTGGTCATACACCCAAGGTGAATGGTTTATTGAATCTCGATCGTAGTGATACACATATTCATAATATTAATTGTCGGCATTCTGGGAACGGGGGTCCCCAGACTTGCCTGCCTGCGGCGTGGCTCAAATGGGGGCCCGGCGCGGCCCATCTTCATCAACACAAGACTCAAGACCCTCGCGGGGCGGACGACACGGCGCATCCTCAGGCGCAGCCTCATCAGGCTGGCTCGCGAGGAGGCGGAGAGATCAAGGCAGGGTACCTCGCGAGGTGCCCATGACGCAAGCCATGACGATCGAGGGTGCCAGGCGGGCGCCAACGCGCGCAGCATCCTTCTTTCCTCTTTGGTGCAAAGGGGGCGAGCGCAGCCGCGGAGTACCGAGGCATCAGGCAAAGGTTGCCATTTCGATGCAACGAGACCAAGACCAGGCGGACTACGAGATGGAGGTCACCATGGAGCCCAGCACGGCGTCACCACAGAGCCTTTGGCAGGCGAAGACCAACTTTAGTCAGGATAAGTGTACTAGATGTTCCCCTTCGAATTGGCCAATTGTTGGCGCCCTTCCCGCTCAATATTTGGGAAGAGGCCCAGGGCCTTTGCTTATAAATAGCACTAGCCACCCCCAGGGAAGGAGGGCATCTGGAAGAGGCATTGGATCGAAATCAGAGAGAGGGAGAGAGAGAGAGAGAGAGAGAGAGAGAGAGAGAGAGAGAGAGAGAGAAGGGTGACTGAACTCCTCCTAGCAGTTCATCGCCCCAGCCAAGAACAGACCCTCGCGAGGCTGTTCTTCCTTGTATTGTTCATCATCATCAGCCCCAGGAGGCAATCCACCAACCACACACTGGAGTAGGGTATTACACCACAACGGTGGCCCGAACCAGTATAAACCTTGTGTCTCTTGTGCAGTTCTTACAGTAGTTTAGATCTTTGTGAGACAGGGAGGTAGAAGGCGTGATCTCCGTGCGCACCCCAGTGTTCGAACCTTAAGGGTCTGCCGGAACCCGTGATCCGACATTAATGCCAAAAGATGCAAAGTTGATAATGATAGTGCAACATACTAGTGGCACTGCCGTTTAGGTCATATTGGTGTAAAGCGCATGAAGAAACTCCATGCGGATGGACTTTTGGAATCACTTGATTATGAATCATTTGATGCTTGCGAACCATGCCTCATGGGCAAGATGACTAAGATTCCGTTCTCCAGAACAATGGAGTGAGCCACTGACTTATTGGAAATAATACATACCGATGTATGCGGTCTGATGGGTGTTGAGGCTCGCGGCGGGTATCATTATTTTCTGACCTTCACAGATGATTTGAGCAGATATGGGTATATCTACTTAATGAAACACAATTCTGAAACATTTGAAAATTTCAAAGAATTTGAGAGTGAAGTTGAGAATCATCATAACAATAAAATAAAGTTTCTACGATCTGATCGCAGAGGCGAATATTTGAGTTACGAGTTTGGCCTTCATTTAAAACAATGTGGAATAGTTTCACAACTCACGCCACCTGAAACACCGCGGTGTAATGGTGTGTCTGAACATTGTAACCGTACTTTATTAGATATGGTGCGATCTATGATGTCTCTTACCAATTTACCACTATCGTTTGGGGTTATGCATTAGACACAGCTGCATTCACGTTAAATAGGGCACCATCTAAATCCATTGAGACGACACCGTATGAACTATGCTTTAGAAAGAAACCTAAGCTGTCGTTTCTTAAAGTTTGGGGTTGCGATGCTTATGTGAAAAAGCTTCAGCCTGATAAGCCCGAACCCAAATTGGAGAAGTGCGTCTACATAGGACACCCAAAAGAAACTATTGGGTACACCTTCTACCACAGATCCGAAGGCAAGATCTTTGTTGCTAAGAATGGATCCTTTCTAGAGAAGGAGTTTCTCTCGAAAGAAGTGAATGTGAGGAAAGTATAACTTGATGAGGTAACTGTACCTTCTCCCAAATTGGAAAGTAGCTCATCACAGAAAACCATTCCCGTGATACCTACACCAACTAGAGAGGAAGCTAATGATAATGATCATGAAACTTTAGATCAAGTTACTACCGAACCTCGTAGGTCAACCAGAGCACGCTCCGCACCAGAGTGGTACGGTAATCCTGTTCTGGAGGTCATGTTACTTGACCATGACGAACCTACAAACTATGAGGAAGCGATGATGAGCCCAGATTCCGCAAGATGGCTTGAGGCCATGAAGTCTGAGATAGGATCCATGTATGAGACAAAAGTGTGGACTTTGGTGGACTTGCCCAATGATCGGCAAGCCATTGAGAATAAATGGATCTTCAAGAGGAAGACGGACGATGATGGCAGTGTTACTATCTACAAAGCTCGACTTGTCGCAAAAGGTTTTCGACAAGTTCAAGGTGTTGACTATGATGAGATTTTCTCACTCATAACGATGCTTAAGTCTGTCCGAATCATGTTAGAAATTGCCACATTTTATGAAATCTGGCAAATGGATGTCAAAACTGCATTCCTTAATGGATTTCTTAAAGAAGAGTTGTATATGATGCAACCAGAAGGTTTTGTCGATCCTAAAGGTGCTAAAAAAGTGTGCAAACTCCAGTGATCCATCTATGGACTAGTGTAAGCATCTCAAAGTTGGAATATACGCTTTGATAAGGTGATCAAAGCATCTGGTTTTATACAGACTTATGGTGAAGCCTGTATTTACAAGAAAGTGAGTGGGAGCTCTGTAGCATTTCTGATATTATATGTGGATGACATATTGTTGATTGGAAATGATATAGAATTTCTGGATAGCATAAAAGGATACTTGAATAAGAATTTTTCAATGAAAGACCTCAATGAAGCTACTTATATATTGGGCATCAAGATCTATAGGGATAGATTGAGACGCTTAATAGGACTTTCACAAAGCACATACCTTGACCAGATTTTGAAGAAATTCAAAATGGATCAGTCAAAGAAAGCATTCTTGCCTGTGTTGCAAGGTGTGAAATTGAGTAAGACTCAAAACCCGACCACCGCTAAAGATAGAGAGAGAATGAAAGTCATTCCCTATGCCTCAGCCATAGGTTCTATAAAGTATGCCATTTTGTATACCGGACCTATTGTGTACCTTGCCATGAGTTTGGCAAGGGAGTACAATAGTGATCTAGGAGTAGATCACTGGAGAGCGTTCAAATTATCCTTAGGTACCTAAAGAGGACTAAGGAAACGTTTCTCGGTTATGGAGGTGACAAAGAGTTCATCGTAAGGAGTTATGTCAATGCAAGCTTTGACACTGATCCAGATGACTCTGAGTCTCAATCTGGATACATATTAAAAGTGGGAGCAATTAGCTATAGTAGCTCCGTGCAGAGCATTGTAGTCATAGAAATTTGCAAAATACATATGGATCTGTATATGGCAGACCCGTTGACTAAACTTCTCTCACAAGCAAAACATGATCACACCTTAGTACTCTTTGGGTGTTAATCACATAATGATGTGAACTAGATTATTCACTCCAGTAAACCCTTCGGGTGTTGGTCACATAGCGATGTGAACTATGGGTGTTAATCACATAAAGATGTGAACTATTGGTGTTAAATCACATGGCGATGTGAACTAGATTATTGACTCTAGTGCAAGTGGGAGACTGAAGGAAATATGCCCTAGAGGCAATAATAAAGTTGTTATTTATATTTCCTTATATCATGATAAATTTTTATTATTCATGCTAGAATTGTATTAACCGAAAACTTAGTACATGTGTGAATACATAGACAAAACAGAGTGTCCCTAGTATGCCTCTACTTGGCTAGCTCGTTAATCAAAGATGGTTAAGTTTCCTAACCATAGACATGTGTTGTCATTTAATGAACGAGATCACATCATTAGAGAATGATGTGATGGACAAGACCCATCTGTTAGCTTAGCATAATGATCGTTAAGTTTTATTGCTATTGCTTTCTTCACGACTTATACATATTCCTCTGACTACAAGATTATGCAACTCCCGAATACCGGAGGAACACCTTGTGTGCTATCAAATGTCACAACGTAACTGGGTGATTATAAAGATGCTCTATAGGTGTCTCCGAAGGTGTTTGTTGGGTTGGCATAGATCGATATTAGGATTTCTCGCTCCGAGTATTGGAGAGGTATCTCTGGGCCCTCTTGGTAATGCACATCACTATAAGCCTTGCAAGCAATGTGACTAATGAGTTAGTTACGGGATGATGCATTACGGAACGAGTAAAGAGACTTGCCGGTAACGAGATTGAACTAGGTATGATGATACCGACGATCGAATCTCGCGCAAGTAACATACCGATGACAAAGGGAATAATGTATGGTGTTATTGCAGTTTGACCGATAAAGATCTTCGTAGAATATGTAGGAACCAATATGAGCATCCAGGTTCTGCTATTGGTTATTGACCGGAGATGTGTCTTGGTCATGTCTACATAGTTCTTGAACCCATAGGGTCCGCACGCTTAACGTTCGATGATGATTTGTATTATGAGTTATGTGTTTTGGTGACCGAAGTTTGTTCGGAGTCCCAGATGAGATCACGGACATGATGAGGAGTCTCAAAATGGTCGAGAGGTACAGATTCAAGGTAGTATTCGGACATCGGAATGGTTTCAAGTGGTTCATGTATTTTACCGAAGTACCGAGGGGTTACCGGAACCCCCAAGGGGAAGTATTGGGCCTACATGGGCCATAGTGGAGAGAGAGGGGAGCCCGCAAGGGGTGGCGCGCACCCCCCTCCAAGGGAGTACGAATAGGACAAGGAGGAGGGGGCACAACCCCCCTTTCCCTCTCCCTCTCCTTCCTTTTTCCCTTCGGTGAGAAAGGAAAAAGGGGAGGGGGCGAATCCTACTAGGAGTGGAGTCCTAGTAGGATTCCCCCATGGCGCGCCCCTTGGTGGCTGGCCTCCTCCTCCCCTTCTTTATATACGGGGGCAGGAGGCACCCCATAACACATCAATTGTTCTCTTAGCCGTGTGTGGTGCCCCCCTCCACAGTTTACTCCTCCGGTGTGATGCCCGGATAGTTAAGCTATAGTAACCCTCTGATAATGATGCCACGTCACCACGATTACTGTTGCTAATCTCGCGTTAGTTCGAAATTGATTCAAATTCAAATTTAAAATCAAGCAAACAATAAAAGTTTTCAAATATTAAAACTAAAATGTTTGTTGTGAACCAAATATTGTATAGGTAATTATGGTGGAGAAACCACACCTTTATAAAATACTTAAATGCACTAAGATGATTAAAACAGTAGCTAAAACGTTAATTAAATGCCCTTTCTAAATTATAAAATATTAAAACATTTTATTTAGGGGTCAAACTTTTTGTGGCCGTGGGTTAAAAGATAATACTAATTTAGAAGTCTATTTTATCTTTTAATTAAACTAAAATACATTAAGGACTGAAAGATAAATAAACAAAATGTAAAACAAAAAAAGTAAAAGACCCCTTCCCCTCCCACATGGCCAACTGGGCCTCGGCCCAGCCGGCTGGCCACAGCCACCCCGGGCAGGCCGGCCCAGCCTTGACCTATATGGCCCCTCACCCCGAAACCCTAGCACGTAACCCCCCACTCCTTCCCAATCGCTCGTCTCCCCACCCCACCCACGGGTGGATCTGAATCGGGGGCAACCAATGCCCCCGACCCCCTTGCCGCTGCCATTGCGTTCCATCGCCCCATCGCCCTCGACGCCGGTGGCCCGGACGCCGCCCCGATCCCGTCGCCCGACCCCGAGCCACCTCCGACGCCACTGGATCCCGCCGTCGCCGGAGCACCACAACCTCCCTCGACCTAGTCGCCTCATCCCCGTCGTCGCTCGCCTGTCGTCCCCGTCTTCTTCCCCGAACGGCCACCACGCACCTCGACGCCCCTGCTCACCAACGCCGGTGAGGACCCGTTCGTCCTCCCCTTTCCCCCGCTCGTCGTCGCGGTCGCCACGCTCACCCCGGGCCCACTCGCGCTGAACACCACCCAGGCCACGCCCGTGCCGAGCTCCTCTTGCCCGCGCCTCCGCCATACCCGCCGTCCGATGCCCCACAAGCTCCGGCGAGCTCGCGCCGCCCATGAGCCCCTTGGTCACGCGCCCTCCCTGCCCCGACCGTGAACCGCGCCACTGGCTGCTCCCGGGCGAGCTCGCCACTGCTGCCGCTGTTCTTCGACCAAGTGCCGTAGCCGCTGGCCACCGGCTTGCCTCCGCACGTGTGCGCGCGTGCACCCGTGTGGGCTTGGCCTTGTGCCACTGACCACAGGGGCCCACGCCCCTGTATTTTTTCCAAGGAAACAAAAGAAAACAAAAATGAAATAAAAATAATAATAACAATATAATTAATTAATTAATTAAATAAATTAATTGATCTTGTTAATTAATCTAATTAACCCTATTAATTAACTTCAATTATCTATTTAGGTAAACAATCTATGACAGTGGGACCCACACGTTAGTTTGACTAGGTCCTGACTAGTTGACTGCTGACATCACCCTGACATCATGCTGACGTCATAATTACATTTTCTAATTAAATTAATTCTGTTAATTCTAGAAAATGATTAAATCCTTTTAAAATTAATATAAAATAAACCATAGCTCGGATGGAAAAACTTTGTACATGAAAGTTGCTCAGAATGACGAGACGAATCCGGATATGCAACCCGTTCGTCTGCCACACATCCCTAACCTATCGAACTCGCAACTTTCCCCCTCCGGTTCACCTGTCTGAAAACATGAAACACTGGGGATACTTTCCCGGATGTTTCCCCCCTTCGGTGGTACCACCTCCTACCGTGTTAGGGCACACCTAGCACCGCGCATTGTCATGCCTTCCATCGGCATGCTTATGTTTGCATTATATTTATTGTTTCTTCCCCCCTCTTCTCTCGTTAGACACCGAGACCGACGCTGTTGCTACCCAGTACGACTACGGTGTTGACGACCCCTCTCTCTTGCCAGAGCAACCAGGCAAGCCCCCCCTTGATCACCAAATATCGCCTACTCTACTCTCTATACTGCTTGCATTAGAGTAGTGTTGCATGTTGCTGCTTTCCGTTAATCCTATCCTGATGCATAGCCTGTCCTTCCTACTGCTGTTTTTACCTTTACCTGCAATCCTAGTGCTTAGTATAGGATGCTAGTTTATCATCAATGGCCATACATTCTTGTCCTTCTGCCATGCTATACTATCGGGTCGTGATCACTCGGGAGTTGATCAAGGGTATATACCTATACAAGATATATGATACTTGTGGTGACTAAAGACGGGTCGGCTCGTAGGAGTACCCGCGAGTGATTCACGGATTGGGTCCGAAAGGACGTTTGTCCCGACGGCCGTCTGAGTGGGTCTTTGTGGTGAAGCGACAGGGTAGGTTGAGACCACCTAGGAGAGAGGTGGGCCTGGCCCTGGTCGGCGTTCGCGGTTATTTCAAGATAACATGTTTAACGAGATCTTGGTATTTGATCTGAGTCTGGCTACTGGCCTATACGCACTAACCATCTACGCGGGGATAGTTATGGGCACTCGACGTCGTGGTATCAGCCGAAGCCTTCGTGACGTCAGCGACTAAGCGGCGCGCGCCGGATTGGACTAGAACGCCTGCTAGGCTAGGTCTGCTTCCGGCCGCGTTCGCAACGTGCAAGTGTGCAAAGGGCGATGGGCCCAGACCCCTGCGCCATAGGATTTAGACCGGCGTGCTGACCTCTCTGTTGTGCCTAGGTAGGGCTGCGACGTGTTGATCTTCCGAGGCCGGGCATGACCCGGAAAAGTGTGTCCGGCCAAATGGGATCGAGCGTGTTGGGTTATGTGGTGCACCCCCGCAGGGAAGTTAATCTATTCGAATAGCCGTGATCTTCGGTAGCAGGATGACTTGGAGTTGTACCTTGACCTTATGACAACTAGAACCAGATACTTAATAAAACACACCCTTCCAAGTGCCAGATACAACCGGTGACCGCTCTCTCACAGGGCGACGAACAGAGGATCATCGGTTAGGATTATGCTACACGATGCTACTTGGTGAACTTACCATCTACTCTCTTCTCCTGTTGCAAGATGGAGGTTACCAGAAGCGTAGTCTTCGATAGGACTAGCTATCCCCATCTTATTCCGGCATTCTGCAGTTCAGTCCACTTATGATACCCTTATTCCATTTGATACCAATGCATACATATGTAGTGTAGCTCCTTGCTTGCGAGTACTTTGGATGAGTACTCACGGTTGCTTTTCTCCCCCTTTTCCCCTTTCCCATATCCAATTGCTACAACCAGATGTTGGAGTCCAGGAGCTAGACGCCACCGTTGATGATGACTACTACTACTCGGGAGGTGCCTACTACTACGTGCAGCCTGCTGACGACGACCAGGAATAGTTTAGGAGGATCCCAGGCAGGAGGCATGCGCCTCTTTCGATCTGTAACCCAGTTTGTGTTAGCCTTCTTAAGGCAATCTTGTTTAACTTATGTCTGTACTCAAATATTGTTGCTTCCACTGACTCGTATATGATCGAGCTCTTGTATTCGAGCCTTCGAGGCCCCTAGCTTGTAATATGATGCTTGTATGACTTATTTTATTTGTAGAGTTGTGTTGTGATATCTTCCCGTGAGTCCCTGATCTTGATTGTACATGTTTGCGTGTATGATTAGTGTACGATTGAATCGGGGGCATCACAAGTTGGTATCAGAGCCGACTGCCTGTAGGAATCCCCCTTTCCAACTCCTTGGCCGAAGTCGAGTCTAGTCATTGCTAAACTCTTACTAACTTGGCTGTGTGGCTTACGGGCCCACGTCGCCATTGGGTGGTATTAGGATCTTTTATTCCTCGGCTATACTCTGGGACTCTTATCTCTCTTCTACTTAGGTTAAATGATTTTTCCAACTCTAACTCTAGGTTCTCGTAAATACTTTCTATCGGAGAGCCCCCTTATTACAGATGATCACCTGCTCCGCCAGAAGATTCCGAAGATACTCTCTGATGTTTCCCCGAGACCCTTGTGCCCTTCGCCCTTGCAATTCCTTCCATCGATAAATCCTTATGGACAAATACTTACACCTGTCCTTCTTACTTGCATTCCCAGCTGCTCTTCTTATTACAAGATGCATCGGATTATTCTTCGACTTCTAATAATCTCTTCAGCCACCGCCTTACAGATCTTGCCGCATGAATACCCCTACGGATAAATTCCTCGCATTTATCGAGTATTCGCTCATTCCTAGCTGTCCGCATGTTTCACAAAGTCTTTGAAATACCATTCGATCTTTCGAAAATCCTCAGCAACCTATTGCTCTAGAAATTCTTGCTTACTAGCATTATGATTAATCCCATAAGTCTGGTAATCTTATTGGCATCCTTTGTCAATATCGTTTTGAGTCCATTGATCAATATGTTGTGAATGCTCGCAATCCTCAATCAGGTCCTAAAATTCATCTTTCCGGCTCAGACTAAGCTGGTTCTCAACCAATCCAATTGCCGTCAATTGTACCCCTAAGGCTATTCAACTTATCCATCCCTAATCAGAACATTGCTTCTGATCCCTTGATTTGAAAATCACAATTCCTTTGCATTGAGCTTTGAATTAGTCAGTTGTTTCTATAATAAGATCTCCTTGCATTCTTTCTCCTTCTAGTTGAATACCGATGCTCGCATCAGATCCCTTGTGGACCGCGAGATCCTTTGTTGGATTTCAACCAACAACGTCCTTCATATTCAATAACCTTGTGAGTTTTCCCTCGGATATATAATGCCATTGGTAAATCCTATTCTCTGAATTGACCAACCATGCTCTGCTATCGAGCTGGTGATATTTACTCTTGAATCTTGTGGTATATGTTTCTAAGATGCCCCGATGGGTTGAACCTATACCTTCTCTAAAACCGTGTGAACCCGAAAGTTTTCACCAGTCATACTCTTCTGGTGCTTCGCTAGATAAAATTTCAACACTGAAACTGCTTCGAAGACAAGAAGTGAATGAAAGGTTATGCATTAAAGAAGTGGGAGTCAACCTTGAACTTAGTGTTCATGCCCATGGACCCGATGTGTAACTTATCATGGAAGCTTCTTGCAATAATAACTATTTCCTTGAAAATATCATCTGGATCTGTGAATTGATCCTTTGCAATCATGGTTCCGACCATGATTGTTCTTCTTTGATCCCATTTCTCGGACAAGTTAAAACATGTGTCTTCTACAGATCAATGCGTTTGCCCAACCTCTATTATGATCTACCTTCGAGTATTACCCCTGGTATCTCGAGGATATCATGCCATTGCTCTACATCTTATGAATTTTTGATGAAGTACTACATTTCCCTGTTGCTGTCACTTCATGGGTGCTGGGTTGTTTGTCAACCCAAAACACCGATAAGTGAATCGGTTCCGCACTCCGAATCAATAACTCTAAGTAAATTTCGTTGCTTATGAGTTTTTTTAATCCTTCAAGTCATTCCTAACCTGATCGACTATATCATTATCGTGCAAATTTTAACTATGCTACCTGGTCCTTCCCGGAGCACAATATTTGACGATGAGTTAAGCTTATGTCGATTTTCCTCATCATATCATTTCTCCTTGAACAACAAGCTTGATTTCGAGTTTGTGTCATACCCTGGGTTCCAATAACCTTGCGCTTCATCATTCCTTTGACTTGATGTCATCGTCGATCGATTACATCTTCATGAAATCTCTCGACAAATGTGTCGTGATAGCCATCAGCATTCTGAGCTCTTCCAGGATATCAATCGAATTCATGATGGGAAATACCATCCTTGCCCTCGATGATTTGTGTTATCATCGGCTACTTTATTGCCTTCCTTCCAACACAAACTTGATTGTGTTTTGTGTTATACCTTGAGCTCCTTGCTATCCAGCATTTGTTCTTCTTTACCTTGGAATATTACCACCTTTTATGACAAGATGTCGTGGGAAATTTCACCACCTCTTGAGAACTCTTAATACAAGTGATACTTCTCACCATCATCATTCCTTCTTGGTCCCCGTGTTATTTATAACCGGAATGCCGACAAATGAACTATGATGTGTGAATTCAAACTTCTAGTAACCCTATTGCTTGGAAGTTACGAACGATAAGTTTCTTTCTTCATGTGTTGATTATTGACTCACCATTCTAACATCGACCGTGCTACTTAGTCCATCTTCTAGGTGCATGTTTCGATCAATGATTCACTCGAGTATGTTCTCCTCGAAAAATACTTTGTTATATACTTCGACATGTCCAATATGTTACTTTGTTCACATAATTGTGTAAATCCATCCTTTGGAAATCTGATGAATTGTCGCTGAGTCCATCAGCCACCTCCTCATCATCTCCTTGGTTTACTAATGAACTCTTGTTTCAGAACTCGCTTCCATAGTCCATTTCCCGAGAATCTTACAATGTCATCTCGTCAATTTGTGTTGCACCTTTTCTTTTCAGGAGTCCTGTGTCTGAGTTATCTTGACACCAATCAGATCTGAATCTCGGTCAGATATGATGGTTGGAACATATTTCCAAGAGTTATAACATTGGCCCTCATATGACCCGGCAAGGTGATGTCAGGCCTATCACAACTGGCCGGAGAACCTATTGTTATAGTTTCCATTTTAGCAAGGTTAACCATTCTTCTATGAGGAAATTGTAAGACTTATTCTATAAGTTGTTTATGATGAATCCTTTGTATATCCAAGTCCAACCTTTGCTTGAAGACCATGTCAGTGCTATCTCGAAGCATGTCTGTGGTACTCCGATTTTTTTACAAGAACATTTGAAGCCCAATGCTAAAGGATTCTTGCTCAATTATCCAAACACCGTTGTATGGGTAATGTCATGAAATTCCTCTCCCCTACCTAAAGAGTTTTCTATGTTATATCCTGTTATGGATATCATGCTCAGCTTGTCCTTGGGAAGGATATACCCTTGAAATATGTGTTTAAACACATTTTTATTTCCATTGTTCTGATTAAATAGGATAGACACATTTCCCTTTCCATTGGTTTGTTTAAACCCTCTCTATGATCTATATGATATAAGTAGTAATAATTCCCTGCTTATGCAAACACCTCGGTGTACAAATCTGTCAGTAAGACCCTGTTACTACTGTTGATGACATTCCGGTAACCACCGATGGACGAGAACTCTGCCTATTGGTCCGCCTCGTTTCAACGAGCAGGAAAATGGTTCTGTTTGTCCCTCGCCCTTGGTACCGACGTTGTTGCCAACATAACTGGCAGGCTACTCTCTGACATGCCTTACTTACATGATCGTGCAAGGCGTCACCGCCCTTCCTGCTTTTAACCCACATGGTGGGCCCATAACCCACAGTTCCACAGGATCGAAACCTGACTCTTCTGTACACCCCTGTCCGCAAGGTTGTTCCTCGCATGTGGCCTCATATAATTCATGGACCACCTTCCTAGTGATCTATTCTGGTATCAAACACAGAACTTACCCCCGTTGCTCTGGACCCCTTTTTTCACTTTGTTTCAGGCATTGAGTGATTGCCTGCCCTCTCGAAACTTCCCATGATACCTCCTTACTTTGCTCTCGATATTTTCTTAAGTTTCAATTCGAGAGTTACTTTCCGCCACCTTCCTCGATGTTGTCAACCAGTTAGTCAACCTTGTAGAGGTTCGTTCTCCTGGAAAACCCACCCTTATTCTCTCGTAAGTACAATGGAGTTCCCGAAGAAAGGATGCTGACTTCATCAGGATGGCCTGAAGCAGACAAATGAAGACGTCAATGTAATGAGTTGACCTCATCAATAAGAGCAACCAAGACCGAGAAGATTCGTTAGACTTTCGTGACCAATCCCTTCCCCCTTACTCCCGCTCCTAAATCTCGGGACGAGATTTCTTGTAGTGGAGGAGAATTGTGATGCCCGGATAGTTAAGCTACAGTAACCCTCTGATAATGATGCCACATCACCACGATTACTGTTGCTAATCTCGCGTTAGTTCGAAATCGATTCAAATTCAAATTTAAAATCAAGCAAACAATAAAAGTTTTTAAATATTAAAACTAAAATGTTTGCTGTGAACCAAATATTGCATAGGTAATTATGGTGGAGAAACCACACCTTTATAAAATACTTAAATGCACTAAGATGATTAAAACAGTAACTAAAACGTTAATTAAATGCCCTTTCTAAATTATAAAATATTAAAACAATTTATTTAGGGGTCAAACTTTTTGTGACCGTGGGTTAAAAGATAATACTAATTTAGAAGTCTATTTTATCTTTTAATTAAACTAAAATACATTAAAGACTGAAAGATAAATAAACAAAATGTAAAGCAAAAAAAGTAAAAGACCCCCTCCCCTCCCACATGGCCAACTGGGCCTCGGCCCAGCCGGCTGGCCACAGCCACCCCGAGCAGGCCAGCCCAGCCTTGGCCTATATGGCCCCTCACCCCGAAACCCTAGCACGTAACCCCCCACTCCTTCCCAATCGCTCGTCTCCCCACCCCACCCACGGGTGGATCTGAATCGGGGGCAA
The DNA here is from genome assembly GCA_034509565.1 of Triticum monococcum. Lineage (NCBI taxonomy): Eukaryota > Viridiplantae > Streptophyta > Magnoliopsida > Poales > Poaceae > Triticum > Triticum monococcum. The sequence continues at coordinate 140,172,404 of CM067841.1, read as the reverse complement.
CCAATGCCCCTGACCCCCTTGCCGCTGCCGTTGCGTGCCATCGCCCCATTGCCCTCGACGCCGGTGGCCTGGACGCCGCCCCGATCCCGTCGCCCGACCCCGAGCCACCTCCGACGCCACTGGATCCTGCCGTCGCCGGAGCACCACAACCTCCCTTGACCTAATCGCCTCATCCCTGTCGTCGCTCGCCTGTCGTCCCCGTCCTCCTCCCCGAACGGCCACCACGCACCTCGACGCCCCTGCTCACCAACGCCGGTGCGGACCCGTTCGTCCTCCCCTTTCCCCTACTCGTCGCCGCGGTCGCCACGCTCACCCCGGCCCCACTCGCGCTGAACACCACCCAGGCCACGCCCGCGCCGAGCTCCTCTCGCCCGCGCCTCCGCCATACCCGCCGTCGGAGCTCGCTCGCATCGCCATCGTTGCGCCCATGAGCCCCTTGGTCATGCGCCCTCCCTGCCCCGACCATGAACCGCGCCACTGGCTGCTCCCGGGCGAGCTCGCCGCTTCTGCCGCTGTTCTCCGACCAAGCGCCGTAGCCGCTGGCCACCGGCTTGCCTCCGCACGTGTGCGCGTGTGCACCCATGTGGGCTTGGCCTTGTGCCACTGACCACAGGGGCCCACGCCCCTATATTTTTCCAAGGAAATAAGAGAAAACAAAAATGAAAAAAAATAACAATATAATTAATTAATTAATTGATCTTGTTAATTAATCTAATTAACCCTGTTAATTAACTTTAATTATCTGTTTAGTAAACAATCTATGATAGTGGGACCCACACGTTAGTTTGACTAGGTCCTGACTAGTTGACTCCTGACATCACCCTGACATCATGCTGACGTCATAATTATATTTTCTAATTAAATTAATTCTGTTAATTCTAGAAAATGATTAAATCCTTTTAAAATTAATATAAAATAAACCATAGCTCGGATGGAAAAACTTTGTACATGAAAGTTGCTCAGAACGACGAGACAAATCCGGATACGCAACCCGTTCGTCCGCCACACATCCCTAACCTATCGAACTCGCAACTTTGTCCCTCTGGTTCACCTGTCCGAAAACGCGAAACACCGGGGATACTTTCTCGGATGTTTCCCCCCTTCGCTGGTACCACCTCCTACCGCGTTAGGGCACACCTTGCACCGTGCATTGTCATGTCTTCCATTGTCATGCTTATGTTTGCATTATATTTATTGTTTCTTCCCCCTCTTCTCTCGCTAGACACCGAGACCGACGCCGTTGCTACCTAGTACGACTACGGTGTTGACGACCCCTCTTTCTTGCCAGAGCAACAAGGCAAGCCCCCCCCCCTTGATCACCAGATATCGCCTACTCTACTCTCTATACTGCTTGCATTAGAGTAGTGTTGCATGTTGCTGCTTTCCGTTAATCCTATCCTGATGCATAGCCTGTCCTTGCTACTACTGTTGGTACCTTTACCTACAATCCTAGTGCTTAGTATAGGATGCTAGTTTATCATCAATGGCCATACATTCTTGCCCGTCTGCCATGCTATACTATCGGGCTGTGATCACTTGGGAGTTGATCACGGGTATATACCTATACAAGATATATGATACTTGTGGTGACTAAAGACGGGTCGGCTCGTAGGAGTACCCGCGAGTGATTCACGGATTGGGTCCGAAAGGACGTTTGTCCCGACGGCCCTTTGAGTGGATCTTTGTGGCGAAGCGGCAGGGTAGGTTGAGACCACCTAGGAGAGAGGTGGGCCTGGCCCTGGTTGGCGTTCGCGGTTATTTCAAGATAACACGTTTAACCAGATCTTGGTATTTGATCTGAGTCTGGCTACTGGCCTATACGCACTAACCATCTACGCGGGGACAGTTATGGGCACTCGACGTCGTGGTATCAGCCGAAGCCTTCATGACGTCAGCGACTGAGCGGCGCACGCTGGATTGGACTGGAACGCCTGCTAGGCTAGGTCTGCTTCTGGCCGCGTCCGCAACGTGCAGGTGTGCAAAGGGCGATGGGCCCAGACCCCTGCACCATAGGATTTAGACCGGCGTGCTGACCTCTCTGTTGTGCCTAGGTAGGGCTGCGACGTGTTGATCTTCCGAGGCCGGGCATGACCCAGAAAAGTGTGTCCGGCCAAATGGGATCGAGCGTGTTGGGTTATGTGGTGCACCCTGCAAGGAAGTTAATCTATTCGAATAGCCGTGATCTTCGGTAACAGGACGACTTGGAGTTGTACCTTGACCTTATGACAACTAGAACCGGATACTTAATAAAACACACCCTTCCAAGTGCCAGATACAACCAGTGATCGCTCTCTCACAGGGCGACGAAGAGAGGATCATCGATTAGGATTATGCTACACGATGCTACTTGGTGAACTTACCATCTACTCTCTTCTCCTGCTGCAAGATGGAGGTTACCAGAAGCGTAGTCTTCGATAGGACTAGCTATCCCCCTCTTATTCCGGCATTCTGCAGTTCAGTCCACTTATGATACCCTTATTCCATTTGATACCAATGCATACATATGTAGTGTAGCTCCTTGCTTGCGAGTATTTTGGATGAGTACTCACGGTTGCTTTTCTCCCCCTTTTCCCCTTTCCTATATCCGATTGCTGCAACCAGACGTTGGAGTCCAGGAGCCAGACGCCACCGTTGATGACGGTTACTACTACTCGGGAGGTGCCTACTACTACGTGCAACCCGCTGACGACGACCAGGAATAGTTTAGGAGGATCCCAGGCAGGAGGCATGCGCCTCTTTCAATCTGTAACCCAGTTTGTGTTAGCCTTCTTAAGGCAATCTTGTTTAACTTATGTCTGTACTCTGATATTGTTGTTTTCACTGACTCGTCTATGATCGAGCTCTTGTATTCGAGCCTTCGAGGCCCCTAGCTTATAATATGATGCTTGTATGACTTATTTTTATTTGTAGAGTTGTGTTGTGATATCTTCCCGTGAGTCTCTGATCTTGATCGTACACGTTTGCGTGTATGATTAGTGTACGTTTGAATCGGGGGCGTCACATCCGGTCATAGCGTCGTAGTGCTTAGGCAAAGCCCTACGCAGATCACATCACCATCACCGTCACCACGCCGTCGTGTTGATGGAACTCTCCCTCGACCCTCTGCTGGATCAAGAGCTCGATGGACGTCATCGAGCTGAACATGTGCTAAACTCGGAGGTGCCGTACGTTCGGTACTAAGATCGGTTGGATCGTGAAGACGTTCGACTACATCAACCGCGTTAATCTAACGCTTCCGCTTTCGGTCTACGAGGGTACGTGGACACACTCTCCCCCTCTCGTTGCTATGCATCTCCTAGATAAATCTTGCGTGAGCATAGGAATTTTTTGAAATTGCATGCTACGTTCCCCAACACCCTGTGCACGCTTTGAACTTCGGGGTACTTCTATCCTAACTTTACTCTATTTTCATGTGTTGTTTATAAATTGTAGCTACTCAACTATTCATTGGGATTGACCAAATGGTACGGCGTTGGAAAGTTGTTGAAAGGAGCAACTTTTTTATGTTGATTTTTTTTCAAATACGACATGGTTTAAGAGTGGTCCTGAATGTGGTAAAACTCATTTCAAACAACATATGCCCAACTTTTGAACCATCTGTGGGAATGAAGCATACACTATACCATTGGGAGCTGATAAATAGTAACAACTCTTTTATGTAGATCATTTGTTCAAGTTCGCCACTGTTCAATAGCAGTTTTGGGAACGCCAGAAGGACATCAATTTTTTTGTTCCTTTAAGTTCCAAATGAACAATGGACTTCTCCAATTAGATTTTTTTTAATTTCTCCAGGGAGAGCACATGAACTTTTAGCAAAAATCCTTTGTGGTTTCAGGTTTTCTACTCTTTTTCTCATTTTCAAATGCACTACGTGCGGCTTTTGAACTACTATGTGTTTCACCTCTAAACGACACTCAAATTTTTTTTCGTGGCTGCTCAACCATTTATCAAATTTGGGAAAATTATATACCATTGGAAAGCTATTGAAATGGAGCAACTTTTTTGTGTTGAATATTTTTTTCTAAATTCACCATGGTCTTAGAGAGCAATTTTGAATACAGTAAAACGCGTTCCGAATATCATACGCTAAACTTTTGAATACTTTGTTGGAATGAAGCATATAAGATAACGTTGGGAAGCTATTGAAAGGAGCAACCTTTTCATGTAATTTTTTTTTCATATTCGTTACAGTTTAAGAGAAGTTTTGAAAATGTCAAAAACTTACGTCAAATTCTTTGTTTTTTGAACTCCCAAATGAACACTGGACTTCTTCGACCAGATATTTTTGCATCGTCTTAAGATGAGCACATGAACTTCCAAGGCAAACTTTTCAGTTTTTAGTTTTTTCTTTGCCAAACTTTTGGTTTTAGCATGTCTGAACTTTCGGGTTTACCTCCGTGAAAGGCATGAATTTTTCGGTAAATTTCTTTGTTTTAATTTATTTATTTTCTTCCTTGTACTTCCTTGGATTTCACACATAAACTTCTAGATTGTATTCCCATGAATATTTTAGAGATTTCTCTTCAAAATGTCCTGTTTTGTATGTGAAGCACTAACGTCTTGAACTTCCCTCTGCTATAAATAGAACTTTCTTGGATTTTTGTTGATGTTATCAATTTTTTTTGAACTTTCCTTGTTACGACCATGAACTTTTCTCTTTTTGTCTCATGAAATTTTAAAGTTTTCATGAACCTTTCAAGTTTTTGTTTATTTTCTGGAAAGACTTGCTCAACTTCTCCTTGTGTAATCGTTGAACTATCAAAAACTTTATATTGTGAATATACTTTTCATTTTTTTATTTTTTGTTCCAGAACTCATGTATTTTTCTACCTAGAGCTTTTCGGGTTTTCCATCATGAACTTAGAGTGTTCATTTTTAATTATATTGTTATTTAGTGAACTTTAATTTTATTTTTCACATGAGCTCCTCCTCGAAGCATTATTAAAGTAAATTTCAATTTTGTAAACATCGAACTACTCGTTTTTAATTTGAACTTCCTTTGTTTTTGTTTTGGAAATGGGGAAATCCACAAAAAGGTGTGTGCCAACATCTTTTAATACAAACACGACTTTTATCGTTGACCACTCTAAACTTTTTTAATACAAACATCTTTAGGAGTTGTTTGTCCATTACGATCTTTCTGATCAAACCTTCTTTTAACACCTCGCGCCCTTCAAAAATAGATCGCCAAATTTGTGATGGGCGTGAACCCACCTATGCGGTCAAGGAATCTCCATTGAGATAATAGACTGCCTTAAGAATTCGGGCACTCGATGTATCCACCTCGTGGACAAGCCTCCATGCTTGTTTTGCTAACAAAGCCAAGTTGAACAATTCCATTTTCTTGAATCCCATTCTGCCCATGTATTTTGGTTGGGTCATATCATTCCATGACGCTCACTCTATTTTCCTTTGTCCCTACTTTGCACCCCACCAAAATTTTCTAATCATACCACCAATATGTTCACAAAGCCCTCTTGCAATTTAAAGCACCCGTAGCATAAGTAGGTAGCACTTGCGCTGCCGATTTTATAAGGACCTCTTTGCCTCCAATTGAATTTTTTTGTTCAGTCCATCCTTGTATGAACTTCCGTACCCTATCTTTAAAGTATTTGAAAACTCTATTTTTTTAATTTTCCCACCTCGGTTATCATACCAAGGTATCGGTCTAACAAAGTTTTAACATGCACATTTAATGTTTGTTTAACTCCCCCTCATAGCTCATGAGAACACCCTTTGTTGAAGAAGATCAATGAGTTATTTAAGTTTATTTTTGCCATGACGAACTGTAATATAGTTCAAAAGCTGGCACTTTCTCATGTGATGCTTGTGCATTGGCCTTCATACAGAATAGGCTATCATTGACAAATAATAAATGACCCAATTTGGTGCACTTGGTGCAACTTTCAAACCAATCATCTTTAGACTCCTACTTGTTTCCTTCAACAAGGAAGACAAAATCCCTCAGTTGCTAGCAAAAATAGATAAGGAGATATATAGTCACTTCTGGTCGGTTTAAAATTCTCAAATAGTTTTCCATTGAATAGAACTAAAAAGGATATGGTTCGTACACATGCATCATCAACAAATCCAAACAAGGCTAAAACCCAACTTCTCGAGAATAGCTTCCAAATAATCAAATTACACTCTATCACATACTTTCACCATGTCAATCATTAGGGCACAACTTCTATGCTTCTTACCCTTGTTAGTTTCATAAAGTGTAAGCATCCAAAGGCCAAGATGATATTATCGATATTTAACCTTCTCGAAACAAATGCAGACTATTCGAGTAAATAACCTCCAAAAGGGAGAAAAGTCAATTTTTGGTCCCTCAACTCTTTGACTGGGCCGATTTTGGTCCCTAAACCAAACATCTTACACCCTCAACACGAATGAGTTCATTTCGGTGCTGAGCTAACATGGGTTTGGCCAGTCTTTATGCACAAGGCTATATATTTTTGTTTCTCTCATTAGTCTTTCTCATCCTATCTCTCATTTTATGCGTGCGCACGTTTTTCTTTTTTTTGTTTTTCCTTGTGTGTGGTTATTTGGTTTCAGTTTTCTATTTTGTGTTTTTGTTAGGTTTATATTTTGTCTTTTCGTTTTTCAGATTTGGTTTTTCTTATATTTCTTCTGCTTTTTCACATTTTGTTATTTTTTATAGTTTTTTTCCGCATTTTGTTATTTTTTTTTACAGTTTTCACAATATATGGTGAACATTTATTTCAAATACACGTCAAACTTGTTCTAGTATACGATGAATATTTAAAAATATACATTGATTTTTCTATATATGATGAACATTTTTTGTTATATACATGGAACATTTCTTAATATATGGTGAACTTTTTCTAATTATATATGATGAACATTTTTGTAATACGCACATAACATTTGTTAATAGACATTGAACTTTTATATATAACACATACTGAACAATTTTATAGACTATATATTTCTATTTTTAATAGGTTTTAAAATACCTAGCTACTAAAAACAACAGCCGGTTTTTTTGTATGAAAAATAGTCTTAGAAACCGAAGAAAAAAAAACGGTCATGGGCAGAGTGGGCCGTCCCATTTGCGCTGGCCTTCAGCGAAGGCTCCTCCTATCTGGGCTGAAGCTTATACTCCGGTTGGTTGCAGCTTCGGCCCACGTCTACAAAACCCCACGCAAAACCCCGCCTTGGCATGCCCAAAAGGGCTAGCGCTTCCCCGCCGCCGTTTCAGCCCAGCTGCCCCATCCCAAATCAGTCTCTCCTCGGTCTCTCTCCTCCCTGCGCCGCCACCCCCGCCGCCACGGCGCCTGCCGGTGAACCCCTCCGTTGGCGACCATCGCGCTCGCCACCGCCCTCCCCACCGCTCGGCTCCTCCTGCGCGGGCGCATGGCCTCCTCCGCCTCCGTTGCGGCCCTCACCGCACTCCCCTTTCCCACTTGCCCCTCCTCCGACGACTCTGACGACGCCAAGCCCCTCCCGCCTCCACCCGCGTCGGGAGAAACCCGCCCTCCTCCGCAGCATCAGCAGAGGCCGCGGTGGTGGCAGCTGGAGCGCGACTGCAACGTGGCCATGAAGGCCCTGGCGCGTGCGGGCGAAGTCGAGCAGGTGCTCGCCCTCTTCAGCGAGCTCAGGGCTTCCAGAACCGGGCCGGGAGGTGCCTCGCCGCCCAATGTGCTTTGCTACAACACTCTCGTCAACGCGCTCGCAGAAGCTGGCCGGGTGGAGGAGGCCCACAACGCGTTCGATGAAATGCTTGCAGCAGGGGTGGCGCCCAATGCATCGTCCCTCAACATCCTTGTCAAGCTGCATTCGTGGAGATCTGCGCGGTTTGACCTCGCGTACAAGGTGATCATCCAGTTGCAAGAGCTCGGGGTGGAAGCTGAGGTGGGCACCTACTCCACGCTTGTCACGGGGCTGTGCCGTGTGGGGAGAGTGGGCGAGGCATGGGGCGTGCTCGAGTGGATGCTGGAAGTGGGGTGCCGTCCCATGGTGCAAACTTACACGCCCATTGTACAGGGGTATTGCCGTGAAGGTCGTGTCGACGAGGCCAAGGAGCTGATGTCCACGATGGAAAATGCTGGTTGTCCTCCCAATGTAGTCACCTACAATATTCTGATCAGGGCTTTGTGTGATGCTGCCAGATTTGACGAAGTCAGGCAAGTTTTAACGGATAGTAGAACCAAGGATTGGAAACCCAGTACTGTCACCTACAACACATTTATGAATGGTCTCTGCAAGAAAGGTATGGCTAAAGAAGCACTTGAGCAGTTGGATGTTATGCTAGGCGAAGGGCTGGATCCCACAGATTTCACTTTGAGTATTCTTCTGAATTGCCTTTGCCATGACAAGAGGATTCATGATGCCGTATGCTTGCTGGAGAGGAGCACATCATTGAAATGCTATGCTGGTGTTGTTGCATACAACACTGTGATGAGCAGGTTAGGTGTAATGGGACATTGGATGAGTGCTCTAAAGTTGTTGACAGACATGATCAAGAGAGGTGTCATGCCAAACACGAGGACATTCAACATTGTCATTCGTAGTCTTTGCTTTCGCCGAAAGTTCTCCATAGCCAAGAGCCTCGCAAGTAACCAAGGTTTTGCTGCAAATGTCGTGACATACAATACACTCATTTATTTTGTTTTTTACTACAGTCGAAAGCTCAATGAGGTGAAGGACCTAATATTTGACATGACAGCAGAGAGGATTGCTCCAGATGAAGTTACCTACACTATAATCGTTGATGGATTATGCAGAGATGGATTTTTTGATACAGCCACTAGTTACTTTCTAGAATCGCTTGAGATTGGACTGTCAAGGGATCTTTTTGCTGTCCTTACAAACAGGCTTGCTCACAATGGCAAAATCTGGGAGACAATTCACATATTCAAGGGAATGGAAGAAAAAGGTTTTATCCCCGATAGTTCTATATTTGACCTCACAATCAGAATATTCTGTAGGGCTGGTTATTGTCACGACACAGATATGTTTAAGGTTAACTTTATTCTGGATACGATGTTGGGAAAGCAGTGAACTGAACCCTTGTGTATCTAGGAAAGCCGGCAATAATTGAAGGTAGCATACTCTTTCTTTCTGTTCTTCTGGTGATTTCAATTTAGATGGATTAATGTTGTTCTCACTGCTGAATACTTGCGGATGAATAACAATAGTATATTTTACACCGAACTAGCAACTTTGTTCTAACCATTGCAATTAGCATTTGAGATTACGGAATCTGAAACTTTTAAGTGTTGCATGCCAAATTGTTGTGCTGTGTAATTATCAATGGCTCTCAATGATCTTTGTTCCAAACAATCATCACTAGATTTTCCTCTAACCATATTTTATTATGTGTTCTCACTTCTCAGAAATGTTGCCTGTACCATAAAAATCAGACATAATGTGCTAAATAATAAGAAAATTTGTCCCTTTTGAGGGAAAACGAAAGTTCTTGTGCCTAAACAAACATTTTCTTTGTAGCACATTATGATTGAGTAACATATAGGAGTACTTATATTCGTTTGTCTGCCCGGTTCTCAAGTAGGGATGCAAATTTCTGACCCTCAGGGCACCCTCTGACCCTTGTTTGTTCAACCAAATGGACTAAATTTTCAAAGTGATGTGACTTTTAAAAGTTTAGTTCATTTGGTTGAACTAAAGAGGGCCAGAGAATACCAAAAGGGTAGCCATTTGCACCCCGATTCTCAAGTGAGACACACCTCTAGTGATTTTCATTGATACATTTATTTATTTTAGGATCGTATATTTAACCATAGGTTACCTGTTGGTACTTGGAACCAATACTTTATGATTTAAAGCCTTAGTCTGGCAGTTGTGCCAATTTTTTAATATATATTTTGGCAGCTGAAATATCCTATAATGTTTGGTATACCTCCCAAACTATTTTGGCAGCTGAAATATCCTATAATGTTTGGTATACCTCCCAAACTATTATGAAATACACTATGCGATTCGAGTTGGTCTTTTTATCCAAACTTTGCACAAAGTAGAACTCCATCTTTTACTCAGGTTTTCTTTAAGTTATACATCTCACATTTCAGGAACGTATTTCTTCTTTTAATTATTTCCCTCCTTCCAACAGACATGAATGAAGAGTCGACATTACTAAAGATACTGACACATGTAGTGTCTGGCTTTTATAACACTCTGTACATGGTACAAAGATGGCCACATGCCTGTTCATGTTAACATATTCCACACTGCCACTTGACAGATGAAGTCTAACTGGTGAGTTCTGGAAAGATTGCCAGACTTAGTTGACAACATAGAAAGATTTTTGTAGTGGGTACTGAAGTGAAATTTCATTGATTTACATAAATGGTGTTACTTTTGTATCTGGTGTTGTAAACTAGTAGTAAGATCTAGCAAGAAATATTTATAGCTGATATCATAATTCGCTTGGACATTGGTATCATCGTCTCTTTGAATTTTATACAAGTTCTGTCATACATATCTATGTTACAAATATTTTAGTTACTAGGATGCATTTCTCCTGTTGTCTATTCTATTTTCCACAACTGTGACACCTTAGCCTTGCCCGGTTGAAATTCTGCCCAAGTGTGGCTGGTCAGTAGCATGGATACTAATTTGAGATATGTACCACCTTGCTAATTTAAAGGGGGGTAGTCACAAATATAAATAAATACCAAAGGGCTCCCAAGGCAATAAGGTCCTGCTGGCCCTTTTTGTGCGAAGCAATGACAAAAGCATAAGCAGCTTAATGCATGTGTCGGCATACCAGTATGTACATTTGGTCTAGGCCAGTTGGAACCTTGTTGTGATACAACATATTGGCTTCACTGTTTAATCTATGAATCCTGTTTCTATTATATCTGCACTACTTTAACCTCCTGTTTTCTGCAAGCTTTGTAATCAGCAGCATGCTGCACAGGTGGGATTCGAATGTAACTCAAACACGTGCTTTTACTGCACCAGTCTTTTGTGAGTGTGTTATGCTGTTGCTAGAAGGAGGGCGCGAGAGGGCCGGCCGGGGGCCTTTTTGCCCACGGCCAGGCAAGAGGGAAGGGATTTCCTTCTTAATTCTTGCTTGATTAGATTGATACATCTCCTCTCTTTATATAGAGAGGTTTACTTGACTCCCAAGCAAGGCTTACTTGACCCCTAAGCAAGCGACTCTTATCTCTAATTAACCCTAAGACTAACGGGCCCATTAGGCCCATTACGTACTCTAACACTACACCCCACCTGGACATGCAGCTTGTCCTCGAGCTGCAGCCTAACCAACTTATAACCATGACTCGACGCAACACAAACCTAACACCTAAAAACAAGCCTTTTACATCTCGGCTTGGTTTATTACTCTCAACTTGAAATGGACTGGGACGCTTTATTTTGGACCCCTTAACAAAAAGTGGACACCATTCGCACGTCGGACGTGCACGTGTACAGCCACCTGGATCCCATGGAAACCAGCCACTGCAGCAGTTGGGACGCGGTGCCCTCCTGTCGGTGACACCCTGCCTTCTCCTCGCCGGACGGCTGTTGGTCTGCACCGCACAGAGAAGAGTGGAGGGCTTGCGATGGAGAATGACGAGGAAGGGTGCGCCCCCCAACCGCCGATGTCGCAGACTTTGAGGTTGCTGTCCGTGGGGACGAGATCGAGGTCCTTTGCGCAACGAAGGACAACTTGGAGGAGCGGCAGCTGCAGACCACGCATCTCCCGCACACGCCGACGCGCTAGGAGGCCGCGCGCAGCAGCCTGTAGCCTCACCGCCGCCGACACGTGGCGGGTAGCGATCCAAGCCGGAAGCGGTGACGGCGACGGCGGGAACTTGATCTGCTGGATGGGGACGCCCTGGGAAAGCGGTGATGGCGACAGCGGGAACTTGATCTGGTGGATCGGGACTCCCGCCGGCGCGGTCGATGCGGGGCCGGAGCTAACCGGCGGTGGCTGCTGCAGCGGTTGCGGCGGTGGCGCACCGGGCAGCGGCAGCGGCTGCTGCGGCGGAGCGCCGGGCGCGGCGGAGGCCGGCAGGAGCGGCGGCTGCCAGTGCAGCTAGGGCTGGGCGGTGGTGGCGATGGATGGCAGCTGCAGTGGCCCGACGAGCGCGGCGAAGGCCGCCTGGTGCGGCGGCTGTCACGGCAACCACGGTGGCGCGGGCGGCGATGGGCGCTGGAGGCGCGGCAGGAGCCGGCCCCGGCCACTGCGGGGCGGCAGTGGGCGACAGCTGCAGCTGGGGCAGTAGCGTCCCAACGAATGCCGCGGAGGCCCCTGGATGCGGCGAGCACCACGGCAGGGCCGGCAGCCCGGCGGTGGCGGTCAGCGGCAGGGGCGGCGGCGGCCCGTAGGGGCTGGCCAGGTACAGCCGGATCCCCTGGACGGCTGTGACGAGGTCGTTGAGGACCCCGGTGATCTCCTCCGGGGTGTAGACGGCGGATGGTGGTGCGGTGGAGGGCGCCGACATCTGGGCGGTGGCGGTGCCGGAGGATGCGACCAGCGGCGCGGATGGGGAGGGCAGCGGCGCGGTGTAGATGGCCAACGGCGCGGTGGTGACGGTCGGCAGCGGAAGCGACGGGGTGGGAGGCGACGAAGACATGATCGGAACTGAGCTACCTGATACCAAATTGTTATGCTGTTGCTAGAAGGAGGGCGCGAGAGGGCCGGCCGGGGGCCTTTTTGCCCACGGCCAGGCAAGAGGGAAGGGATTTCCTTCTTAATTCTTGCTTGATTAGATTGATACATCTCCTCTCTTTATATAGAGAGGTTTACTTGACTCCCAAGCAAGGCTTACTTGACCCCTAAGCAAGCGACTCTTATCTCTAATTAACCCTAAGACTAACGGGCCCATTAGGCCCATTATGTACTCTAACAGAGTGTAATCTTGCCGGGTGTCCGTGTCTTTTTGGTAATTTGTGTAGTAGACACATGACTCTTAATAGGACTCAGATGACCATGAAGTTCTGAAATCAATATATCTTTCATCTTTTATATCTTCTTTGAAGGTATTGGTATTTTAAATAATTTTCCTATGATAGCATGCTGTTGCAATTTCAAAAGGAGTATCCTAAATCATTTGTGTTGGCAGGATTCTTGTTATCTGGTTCAGATAAAATTTGATTACCGAGGTGCTGGGGTTGCTATGTGTATTCTTCTCTATCTACAATAGGTAGAGTGCATATAGCACGAGGCGTTGAGGTTACTCTCCATGGAGCTCTTTATAGAAGACAGAGAAAAGTGGCAGGTACAATTATTTGCTTATTACGTTCAGATGAATTGTTTCTTTGTCTCAATATCATATTTTATTGCTCTTAGTAGATGTAAATGTTGTACGGTAGCCAAATGTTGCACTCTGATATTATGGTCCTCTGAGTACTTAAAAATAGGTTCTATGATGTTGTTTTTTTCCTCTTAAGATTATCACATTGAAACCACATTCAGTGGAAACATGGAATGTTGGAAACCATGTCATGGTCCACTCCATTAAAAATGTACAAGCGATATCAAGATTTATTAAGCGTGAACTCTCAAAACCTTCCTTGCTCCACCCTCCTCCCTAACAATCTCCACCCACATGTGCTGCATGAAACTTAAACCAACGAGAACTCAATGATCTAGGACTTGGCTCTGCCAACCCTCACAATCTCCTTCTATTGCCACTTGCCACCATGCTTGTAGTCACCCCTTGTTTTTACAGGATATAGCAGCAAATGCCCCTACTCCGTCTCACCCTTCCAGGACGCTCTAGCACACATTTTACTCCTCCGAGCTAGGGTTCGGTTAGGCAGTGGGCCTTGACCAGTAAAGCTGTGGCCAACCTTGACCTATCCAGTTCACAAACAACAAGGATGTGAGTGCTTCAAGTTTGAGTTCTGATTTGTGTCTTTTTCGTTCCGGCCTCATGATTTTTCTTCATTTTTGACAGCACAATGGGTGCATTTTTTTTTGTAGTCATGTTCATGGGGGCGCTTACTCGGAGGGTTGTGCGTACTTCTATCAATGCATCAAGTCGCAAAGCTTCTGCGTTTTCTCTGTGAAGGACCACAACATTGTCTTGGTAGCTTACTTGAGCTATATGAAGCGATGTTATTTTTGTTATGTTTTGAATGATTTCTAATATTGCTTTTACTTGTTGGTATCAGCGTGGTCAATCTTCCAGACATGCAAGTATTGCGGCGCGGTTCTGTTTTAAATGATTGCCATGGCAGGTTAATCTTTTCCGTTTCCTAATATTCCTCGTTCACCTGGATGCATGCCTTATTTTTGCCGATTTGTATGTAGGCTTGCATGAATTTGCGTGGGAATGAATATATTATGGCACGAGCAGTGTTGTTAGTTGTGAGGTTTTCCCCGAGGTGATGTAGTCAGATTTGTGCCCCATCTCCCATGTGGCTCCATCCACGTGATGTTTACTGGTAGCTAAATCCTGAACCAACTTGTGGTGCCAATTTGATATTATACTGAATCAAGCAGCGTGGATCCTTCTGTTTGTTTCAGTAAGGATGTGATTGCTATTGTTACGGTACTGAATTCAGCCTCAGGCTAGTGGTATGAGGTTACACAACGGGTTACGGATCGATGTTAGCATGCATGTATGTATAGTTGCACCTCATTCCACACGAAGCACGCGTGCAGTTCTTCTGCTTGAGACCTCTTCCAATGCAAAGGTGCTTAGATGAGGTGCTAAGTGCATTAAATACCTTAGCAACTCAACACCCCAATGCATAGGTGCTTAGCTTGTTGTTGCTAAGCACACTTTATTTAATGAGTTAGCACCTAAAGTCTTTCATGCATTGGTCAAATTGTTTCATTTAAGTGGTTTGCCTAGATTCTTGCGCTTAGCATTGGTTCTTCGTGAGGTCACCAAAGTACTCTCTCCTTTCCTTAAATGTAGTGACATGTCATTTCTTCGCTTATGTGGCATGCTTAGCACTTGTCCACGATGGAGCATTGGGAGGGGCTTGATAAAACCATGCTGATGTAGGGTGGAACCCTAGATGGCCGACCTTTCACGAAAGGAGCGGATCCCAACGATGAACACGAAGAATATGGGAGAGAAAATGAGGGGAAACACAAGAGAGTCACTCAAACCAACAAGATTTGATTACACATGCGCTAGATCCAAGAACACAAAGGGAGATACACGATCCAAAGTCAACAACGGATGATACACGGTAACCGGTTCTTCTCCGTGAGGAGGGCTTGATGTTCTTCCCTAAAGAAGGGACTTGAATCCGCTTGGGGGATCTTCTCCAGTGGAGGCTCGATCTTCAAGGAGAAGGTAACCAAGTGGATGAGCAAATCTCTCACACAAAATATGAGCTAATCCTTTGCTAACCCTAACTAGGAGGAGGGGAAAGAGTATATATAGTCTAAGCCACGAAGGGGTAAGTGGGAAAGGGATACATGGGCCTCTGGCCCGACTCTGCGCGCAGGCAGGTGCCGGATGTCCGGGCTGGGGGCCAGATGTCCGGACATTCGCGGGAGGCCGGATGTCCGGGGCGCGGGCCGGATGTCCTGGCTGAAGTGGCAGTTCGAGTCCTTCTCGGGATAGGGGATGCCGGATTTCCGAGAGGGATGCCGGATGTCCGGGCGTTGCTGAGACGCCGGATGTCCGGGCACACGGGCCGGATGTCCGGCCGCTGATGCTTCGGCCGTCTGTTGGTGTAGGTCCTTGGAGGCTGCATAGGCGCCGGATGTCCGGCTGCTGTAGTTTCAGCAGCTCCGTCTTCTTTCGTCGTCGCTTCCAGGCTTTCTTCGCGGATGGTGTAGTTGTTCCTTGGTGCTCGCACTCCTCCTCGACATTCGTGAAGCTCCGACAATACCTATGCATGCACACGGGAGAAGTGTCAAGTAGTATACCATCCTCGAAGGGGTCAAGTGAGCACGTGTAAAGGAGATGATTCACCTTTGTGTATGTGAAGTAGATGTCGCAAGTGTCACTCGCCGAACGAACTCTTGACATGGTGATGTCCATAGGATGCTCCTCATCATCTCCCCTTCCTTGGGAAAGATCCGACCTCGGATCGAAATCCAAATCACCATAGGAAAGAGATGGCGTCGCCGTGTAGGAGTGGTCGATCACCAAGTTCTCGTCATCTTGAAGCTCGAAATGGGCACTCTCCAATGCCGGACCATCTTGGGATTCCTTCAAAAGTAGCAAAGACAACAAACACTTGGAAAAACAAATGTGGTTAGCGTTAGTGCAAAACCAAGCATTCAAGAGGTGATTCACCAAACAAGTGTCATCATCATGCAAAGCATATGGTTTGACAAAGGATTGTGACATGGCATATAAGCATATAAATTGAGCACAATCAAAGATATCATGGGGACAAGCATGTAAATGGGAGGTAGTGATGCAAATATGTGTAACAAGAGAATAAGCATCTACCTCAAGATCATAGCAAGCATGGGCAAATTGCTCAATGAAAGGTCTATGGTAGGCATAAGAATCATTCACAACACCAAATAAAATGAAGTGTCTAAACACATGGGTCAAGTGCAAGACAATCCAAGCATAATGTGCATTAGGTGTAGTGAATATCGTCTGGCACTCAACACAATGGAAAGAGAAATTGTTCATCATGTGTGAGGCAATCAAGGCAAGCATGTAGTAATCAATGGGACATGGCATATGTGAAGTGATGACATTGTTGCAACCAAACATATGAGAGGAGCAAGTAATCCGAAAATTGGATGCAACACACAAGGCATATATATCATGATGCATGGAATTGTGAAAATGACAAGTTGAAGCAAGATCTCTAACATGTGTGCAAGCAAGGGGTCCAAGATGACAAATAAGTCGCATGGTGCAAGCAACACAAGTAGTATGATCCACAATATGCATGCTCATGGTTTGGGGGTTCTCAAAAGAGAAGGATATCACCTTGAAAGCATGTTCTTGTGCGTCCTTCACAATGCCGAAGTACAAGCAAGTGCGATGTAGAATCGTCGTGGTAGAAGGTGGTTCGCTCTCAAGAGCTCGGATTGTTAACTCACGTGACGTGGAAGTCGACACGAAGTCCAAGTATCCTACACATGCACACAACAAAAAGAACGTATGCGCATGGTACATAAACACATCATCCATCATGATGGTTCTCTTCTCTTGCACATAACCATTAGAAACACAAGTGCATGAATAATATGATGCAACAATGGCAATATTCATGGCACTAGGTATATGGTGCAAAGAGGTAAGGCAAGCATGCTTCACAAGGAATATGTCAAAATCTCCAATTATATGTGAGAATGCTATGGGGGTAAACTCATTATCAAGACTAAGGGCATTGTTGCACTCAATATATGTCAAATCATTTAGTATGAGAGAGACAACACATGTAGATAAATGACAAGAAGCAATAACAATCATGTGCAAAGCATGGTAATGGTTGTCATCAACCGCATGAAAGGAGCAAGTATGAATCATTGGTGATGCAACAAGGCAAGCAAGCATAGTAATCAAGTCGTGCAAGATAGTGGAGCGAAGATGCAACACACTAGAGTAAATCATGGCAAGCATGTCATGTGAGCGAATAATAGGCATAGACAATGCACATGACATATCGGAAGCACGAGCACAAAGCAAGATCATAGTATCATCATAGGAATGGGGCACAAAGCAATTATGGCAATAACAAACAATATCTCCACCACGCTTGCAAATACACATACAAGTATGAGAATCAATCATCATGTGTAAAGCAAAGCATGGATTACAAATACATGGCAAAAGCATAGGAATAAGCATATCATGCAAAGTGAACATGGCAAGATGGGCATATGATATGTAATGGACAATAACCCATAACCATGTGAGGGCCATGTAAAAGAAATGCGCGAAGTGTGCGCGCGAAGTGAGCAGTGGGAAAGGCAATCCATGGGATCCCAAGTCATCGTTGCTCTCTAGAGCTCGTTTTGTCAACTCGTGGGATTGCGAGGTTGACAAGAATTCATGGGTACCCACACAAAAGAGACACAAACGAAAGAAATTGTGTGTGTGGTAAATATACACATCATCCATCATGATGTGTATGTGCACGTGAGAGTTAGCACAAGATAAGCATCGCTCAAAGAAATTTGAAGCATGGTATAAGAACATGTCATCCATCATGAAAGAATAGTTATTGTGTATGACACGATGGGGATGCAAATTGAGCATACAAATATAAGGACCGTGCAACGGATGGGATGAATCAAAATCTCCTAAAATGTATGAGGAAACTATGGGGGTCTCCTCATGAGCAATATTGTAAACATCACATGGAGAAAATGGACAACATCTAAAACAATGCATATCCGAAGCTAGGTGGTCATGGCATGGCATATGAAATAAAGGATGCAAAGGGAGCATATCAATATCATCACAAGAAAAACAAATGCCAACAACCATGGGCTTGTCATCTATGCCATAAGTGCAAATTGGGTTAATCTTAATGGCATATGCATAGTCACCATGAAGAGATTGCAAATATGACATGTGGTCGATCTCATGCATATCATATGACAAGTCAAGCGGATTGGCAAACATGATGTGACCGAGAGAATTGTCATAAGAAATCCTATGTAACATGGCATCACAACTAAGAGACTCCACATGGCAATCATCATACTCATCATAAATGGGTAAATCATCGCATGGGGAAATCATACTAGCATGAAGCATGGAAATAGGTTGATCAACATCATGCAAGCAATCAACGTCAAGAATGTCCACTAGTGGGACTAGAGCATCACCTTCACCTATGTTACCTTTATCATTCCACTCATGTGGTGTAGGTGAGGTGGGAAAGACCAAATGGTGGTCATCTTCATCTTGATGGAACCATGTGGGGGGTGCATCACATTCCACCATGGCCATCGTCTTGTCCAAAGGTAGGACGAAGTCGTTGAGAATCGATGCGTCATCATATAAGGTACCTAGCACCAAATGAGAAGACAGAATAGAGGTAGAGGTCAAGTCATTAGTGTTGAAAGTGGCCTCACATGACCTATCAACTATCTCACTCTCTCTATGTGGTGGTTCACTTACTCTCTCAAAATAAGTGCACTCAAACTCACATATGGTGGAGTCACTCATCTCACTCAAGTGGTGGGGGTTGTGGCTCTCCTCACATGTGAATTGTGTCAACACATATATGGGGCTAGTGGTGAAGTCACTGTCACTCTCAATATGGTGGCACAAGTCACTCAAGTCATCATACGTCGCCGTGGTCGAAGGGAAAATTCCATGCTCAACCATCTTGTTGTTGTCGCCGTGGATGAAGGCCGAAGATGGCACATCATCACTCTCGCCTCCTAAGATGGAAGCATCCTCCGTGCTCGTCACCATGTCGCATGCCTCCCAAGCATGTTCCTTGATTGGCTCCATAGCCATAGTCGTCGCCGCACCGTCTTGAAAAAGAGTCATGGAGGACTCGGCATCATCAATGCCATAAAGAGGGATGGCGGTGAAGTCGAACTTGGGAGCATCGTCTTGGAGCTCGTAGGGCTTGGACATCTTGGTGGTACTGGCCTCATGCTCGTTCTCATGGAGCTTGGTCGTCGCGAAGTGAGCTTAGGGTGGAGAAGCTTTGGCCTTCATGAGTTCTTGTTTCGCCTTGAGAGCACCAATGTGGTTGTCATCGAGGGACTTGTAGTTCTCGAGGAAGATTGTCTTGGAGATGTCGTTGTATAATCCCATCATGAAGTGGAACTTCATCGAAATGGGGCCATCCACGCCGGCTCGTCGAAAGGCTTTCTTCATCTCCTTGAAGTACTCGTCGATGGACTTGGATCCTTGGATGGTGTTCTTCAATTGGCGTTGAAGTTGTTCCGTGTAGGTTGGGGGCACGAACTCTTGCCGCAAAGCTCTCTTCGTCTTGGGCCAACTCATGTTGTAGGTCTCTGAAGGTGCGTGAAGCCACCATGTGGACGCGTAGTCATGGAGGTTTCTTGTGGCGCACTTCACTTGATCTTCGGGAGGAACTTGATGTAGCTTGAGGTAGTCGTCCATCAAACGCTCCCACTCGAGATACTCCTCGGGTTCTTGAGTCCCATAGAAAGGAATCTTGTGGTCGATGTCGAGGTCGTAGTAGCTCGTGGAAGTCACAGACTTGAGCTTGGGGAGCTTCTCTTGAGGTGCTTGTGGGCGAAGATGCCGTATGTCCATAGGCGAAGATGCCTTGAAGTCGCTTGGTGAAGATGCCAAGGGAGATGGTGAAGTCGTTGAGCGGTTGTTGGTGTTGAGCTCGTGACCTTCACGTTCGTGGTGGTGATGGTGTCGATGTCGATGTGACCTTGCCGGAGATGGTACTCAGAGGCATGTGCTCTTGAGCGTCTTCTCGAAGATGAGGAAGACCGCTTGTAGGACTTGATGAGGGCTTTGATCTCCTCCATTTGAGCTTGCATCTTGGCGTCGGTGGAGTTGTTCGCGGCATCGACCTCGTCGTTGTTGTTGTAGACCGAAGATGAAATGCCTTGCCTATCCATCACTCCAAGAGAAAAATATGAGTGATAGAAAAAGAAGAACGAACACCAAATGTACCTTGACCGAAGTTGAAACTGGATCAATGATCACTCCAATGTGGACAAGGAAATAGCACACTTGGTATCAATTCTTGTCGGTTTCTCACACCTACACAAATAAGGCTTATGGTGGAGCTCGGTGAGGATAGTGGCACAAAAATGTAATGCAAAATCTTAGCAAGAGTCAATAATGTTGAAAGAGATTCACAAATTCGCAAGTGAAACAAGTACACCAATAGCAATATGTGGCACACGGAAACACACACACGGATAGATAAATGGGGTCGTGCAACCAAGGATGAGCACAAAATGTGGAATCCACGGAAAACGCTCGTGTTGCACAACTCAAGAGAGACGCTAGCACGATTGCTCTATAGGCGGATACGACACTTGTGCATAACCTATAAGATGCAAAATGGATAACTTCCTATCCCAAGTATGCTATGTGTATGATGTTCCGGACTTCCGGTGGTATGATCCAAGATGATCTTATATACAATGTGGTATGATGTTATGGATATTGCGTACAAGCTTCTTTGCTTTTTCTCTTTTGCTTAAAAGCTTTATTCTCTTTTTTTATGGCCACTTTGCGAAATGCACAAACCAAGATAGCAATTGTGTATATGCGGGAACAATCTTTGTGACACAAGAGATGATATGATACCAATATGATATGGTATGTATGCAATGGAAGGTGTAGACCAATGATCACTAATGTGCACAAGTAACGTTGCCGACAATACTCAAATGGCTAGTCTCGATAGGCAAGTGACGCAAAATGGGCTAGGGGTTAACAATGCAATTGCAAGGGGAAAATACAATGGTGTCGTCAAGGTTACCGTCCTTGGCGATGATGAGTGGCGATGTTCTTGATGTAGATACCAAGATGATGGAGACTCGTCCCTAAGTAGCCGAAACACCTTAGGAAACGGAAAAACCACAACTCAAAATCTCAAGGACAAAAGTCAAACGGTGGTAGTGGAGGGCGGTGGTGGTTTCGCGGAAGCTCAATGTGATTGCGGAAATGCAATGATGGGGTTCGGAGTACGCAATGTGGACGTCAAGGGTAAAGCGGTGGACTATACACGGTGTCGGAGTTGGAAGCACGGTCCCTAAGTAGCCGAAACACCTTAGGAGACACAACTCACAACACAAACAAAATTGGGTTAAGTTGGGGTGGCGGAAGTGTATGGTGGTTAAGCCTATGTGGGAGTTATGGTGGTGGTGGTGATTGATGAAGAAGCAATCGTCCCTAAGTAGCCTAGACACCTTAGGAGACTCAAATCACTCCTCAAGCAACCACTAATGCGATGGGGAACAAAATTGGTTAGGTTGCGGAAGTCGGTGATGGTTATGCGGAGGTTGTGGTGGAAGCCCTAGGCAAAGATGCCAAAGTTCCAAAACTTTGATGGAGTCAAATGGTTATGGTAGTATTTTTGTGGGAAGGGGGATGTCAAGAGCTTTTCAACGAGCTAAAGAACGTCAAAAACGGACTCCGGATGAATTAGTTATGGACAAAACGGTGAAACGGGAAAAGCTGAAATCCCAGGGGTCGGACATCCGGGGCTCGGGGCCGGATATCCGGGACCTGATGTCCAGAACCGCGCGCGAAATGCGCTCCAGGAGCCGGATGTCCGAGCTAATGGCCGGATTTCCGGGGCGGCCGGATGTCTGGGCTCCAAATCCGAGGATGAACTCAAGGAACTCAATTTGGGGCGGAAATTAATGATTTCAAGGTCAAAATTGGAGAGATTTCGTGGATGGAAAGTGGGGAAACTTGGGGAAATGTTAGATCCACTCGAAACCAAGCAAATCCATGGATCAAATCTAACAAAACATCATCACACCAACAAATCACAAAAAAATTTAAGACTATTTTTGGTGGGGATTTTCAAATTTAGGATGAAATCAACAAAAATAGGCTAGAAAACACAACGGGGAGGCTCTGAAATCGTGATCAACGTGGCTCATGATACCAAGATGATGTAGGGTGGAATCCTAGATGGCCGATCTTTCACGAAAGGAGTGGATCCCAACGATGAACACGAAGAACACGGGAGAGAAGACGAGGGGAAACACAAGAAAGTCACTCAAACCAACAAGATTCGATTACACATGCGCTAGATCCAAGAACACAAAGGGAGATACACGATTCAAAGTCAACAACGGACGATACACGGTAACCGGTTCTTCTCCGTGAGGAGGTCTTGATGTTCTTCCCTAAAGAAGGGTCTTGAATCCGCTTGGGGGATCTTCTCCGGTGGAGGCTCGAATCTCCAAAGAGAAGGTAACCAAGTGGATGAGCAAAGCTCTTACATAAAATATGAGCTAATCCTTTGCTAACCCTAACTAGGAGGGGAAAGAGTATATATAGTCTAAGCCACAAAGGGGTAAGTGGGAAAGGGATACATGGGCCTCTGGCCCGACTCTGCGCGCAGGCAGGCGCCGGATGTCCGGACTGGAGGCCGGATGTCCGGACATTCGCGGGAGGCCGGATGTCCGGGGCACGGGCCGGATGTCCGGGCTGAAGTGGCAGTTCGAGTCCTTCTCGGGATAGGGGATGCCGGATTTCCGGGAGGGATGCCGGATGTTCGGGCGTTGCTGAGACGCCGGATGTCCGGGCACACGGGCCGGATGTCCGGCCGCTGATGCTTCGGCCGTCTGTTGGTGCAGGTCCTTGGAGGCTGCACAGGCGCCGGATGTCCGGCCGCTGTAGCTTCAGCAGCTCCGTCTTCTTCTGTCGTTGCTTCCAGGCTTTCTTCGCGGATGGTGTAGTTGTTCCTTGGTGCTCGCACTCCTCCTCGACATTCGTGAAGCTCCGACAATATCTATGCATGCACACGGAAGAAGTGTCAAGTAGTATACCGTCCTCGAAAGGGTCAAGTGAGCACGTGTAAAGAAGATGATTCACCTTTGTGTATGTGAAGTAGATGTCGCACGTGTCACTCGTTGAATGAACTCTTGACATGATAATGTCCATAGGATACTCCGCATCACATGCTCCCACTGTACAGGTCACACTGAATATGACATGGCTGCGAGAGGGCAGCACCCCGTACGCTCGTAAGTCGTAATGGTAGCAGAGCCTGCCCAATCGCCCCATTTCCCTGATTGACATGTCTCGATAGTCGATAGGCCAGCGGGTGGGTGCATCCCTCGCGTACGTCTCGTCTAAGTTTGGAAGGGAAACGTGCATCAAGTTTCGATCGGGTTGGCCGAGGCCGAACCGAACGGCGGAAACGTCGCCACGGCATCATCGGGTCTGCTAGCCCCCGCGTGCGAGTTGCCCAGCCGGTGCTTGGAGCGAACGTGCTCGATCGGGCTCAGAGCAGGCGAGAGGACGATGTGGACCAGATCGGGGGCAGCTGTCCTGCTGGCTGACACGCGCGGTGACTCGCACTGGCCCCACGCAGACCGTACCATCGGCTCGAACGGACGGCCGCGATGCTCCTCGATTCAAACCCGCAAGGGCCGTGCGCCGGTGACACCTCGGCCCCACGCAGTCCCGGCACCACGTTTACTATTTTCATCGGGCCCACGTGACAGACAGGGAAATCGGGGGGCAGGCGCGCGCACACTCATCTTCTCTCCCCCGATGGGTCGCGGGGGTCTACAAATAGGCGGCCATTGCAGAGGAAATGGGTGGGAAAGAAAGAAGGCTGCAACCCCGCACGGCCCCGGCCCCAGCTCGCCTCCTCCGCCTACCGACGCTGGGTATCGCACCCTGCGTCGCCGGTGGAGGCGGCATTGCCGTTGCACTACGGCGCATCTCCGGCGCCACGCTTCGCCTCGCCTCCCCCACCCCGCCTCGACCTGGTACTCCGCTGCTGGTAAGGCTCCGCTCCGTTCCAATGCCTCAATCCCCTCGCCTCGAAAGTTCCTCCACGGGTTGGTTGCTTGGGTTTGCTGGGTGCAGCCGTGCGGATATGTCAAATTTGACGCGTCCGTTTTTTTGTCTGTTGATCTTGTTGATTCAACTCGGGGTGATTCCGTGCGCCTGAAGGAAATGTTTCCATGTAGCTCTTGAATTTGATGCTGTACATGTTTTTTTTTGGAAGAATGCGATTCTTCGCCAATTTGTTCATCTGCAGCAGCAGCAATGAGCACGTAGGGTGAATTTCTCTCTATCTCTGTAACATTTCTTTGGCCATCTCCTAGCACTTCTGTTTGAAGCGTTCTAATTACTTGCAGCTTTGTTGCATGGATGCAAATATGCAATCCCCTGCAAAATTGTAGCGTCATTTCACTACTTTTGGTTGTTATTAACATGGCCCCAAACATGCATGATTTGTACCTGCTTTTTATTTATGTGAATTTGGAGCTTGCTTCAACTTCTCTTCATGATTGCGGTGCGTGAAGCTTGTGTACAGAGGAGATCAGGCAGCTTGATTGATTTCCTTAAGCAGAGCATGGCCATCGCATAAGCTTGTGGTATCATGTTCATCCATGTATGCCGTTTGCTTCCCTTTGCTATGGCCTATTGTCACATAATATTTGCCCCCAGCCTTTGGGGCTAATTTCAAATGTCTATTGGTCGATAGGATGCTTGCGTCTGCCTAATTCAGCTAGTCCAAATGGTCTGCTTTAATGACCCTCCCTTTTTTTGGTTTTCCTGAAAGTTGAAAACCCTCCCTTTTTGGCTATCTCGGCTGTCAAGATAGTCATACAAAAAAAAGTGCTCTTACCGTGTTCGGCACTAATACTAAACTAAATATAGCATCATGTTAAATGAAGGATACTGGGCATACCAAAGGCTATCATTCAATGGTTAATGACCAGTCAAAATTTGGCCCATCCAGCGTGCTAAATATAGCATAACAAACAGAGGCGAGCCAAATTGGGCCAACCTTGCTATTTCCTTTGGCTGATGCTTCACGTGCTAGCTATCGTATTCTTTCACAGACGAAATCTCAAGTTATGAAGCAACATTGTATGGGGTAATGCAGCTCTGTCCATTGTCTTCATGCACAGTTTTCTTTGCAAATTCTCTTGGCTTTGTTTGTGTGGGAACAACATGACATCTTCAGTTGATTTTTACGAGATGCTGTTTTACTTGTTGTGGCGTCCAAAATAGAACTTCTAGTCTTAGTTCATTTTTACAAGATGTTGTTCATAATCACAAAACTGTGATCATGAACAAGTAGTTTCAAATATGACTCAAGAGGTGCCACCTTTTTTTCCGCCAAACCTAAGTATTGTTGAAATAGTTGTTGGTATAGCCACATCTTTTCCCTGTTGGTAAACATTATATCTTGAATTAGAAATCTGTGGAGGTCTTATAAAAATTAAGACAGGGAATATATGACTCATCTCTGTACACCATGCCTTTGCACGCACGATATCTGATTATGTTTTAGTCCCCCTTTCAGGCGATGGAACCTAAGAAAACCCTATTTAAGGGAGTGATTGAGGATTTTAGAGGAAGAGCATCTTGCTACAAACAAGATTGGCACAATGGGTTCAGTTCTGGGTTCAGGTTTGCTGCACCTAACAAGTCAATGCTTATTTAAATCTACGACACTTACCAAAATTTTCCAGTTGTGTTGACTGTGTTGAATGCAACCTACTAACTGTCAGGATATTGGCACCTACTCTGTACATCTTCTTTGCATCTGCACTACCTGTTATCGCCTTTGGGGAGCAACTAAGTAAAGATACAGGTTTGTTTATTCTTCCTTGCACTGTCAAGAACTTTAGGTCAGTAGCATTTTCCCCATATCTAAATACTGTCATGATATGCTACATCCTTTACTTTTATCTTTCCATGTGGCACTTGACAAAGATAAGGAGAATGTAGTCGTGGATCCTTGTTCTTAGGCACTGAAAAATGAAAATAAGTTTTTGTCGTGTTTCAGATGGTACGCTAACGACAGTTGAGACGTTGGCATCAACTGCTATATGTGGCATCATACATTCTGTACTGGGCGGACAACCACTGCTGATTGTGGGAGTTGCAGAACCAACAATTATAATGTACACATACCTGTACAGTTTTGCCAAAAATCAGCCAAACCTTGGAGAACGATTATTCCTGGCATGGGCTGGATGGTAAGGGATGATAAATAAATAAGAATTACTTCTTGTGATTGTCTTTCAGTTACGCCAAATGGTACCTCTATATTTATTTCATTGTTTTCCATTTTTATCCAATGATAGGGTTTCTTGTGATTGTCTTTCAGTTACGCCAAATGGTACCTCTATATTTATTTCATTGTTTTCCATTTTTATCCAATGATAGGGTTTGCATCTGGACTGCGGTCATGTTGTTCCTCATGGCAATGTTTAATGCCGCAGCTGCTTTGAATAGATTTACAAGATTTGCGGGAGAATTGTTTGGAATGTTGATCACAATCCTGTTCATGCAAGAAGCTATCAAGGTATAAAATTTGCTAAATGTTACTGTGTACTGCTACCAATGTTTAGAGATATATGATATTTTAGGAGTTGGGTGGTCCATCTTTCTCAACTTTGGCCGCTAATATTTATGATCATACAAAACGAAACTGAATTGGGTCAGAGCCAGAGAGCCATAACCGAACTAGGATCAGCTACTGCGTCGGTTAGGCAAAAGCGAGCATTCAATTGCATCAGCAGCTGCTTTTACCTCAAAACTATTCATGTTAGTTATATGAAAATAGTATGATTGTATTTGTTACTTCAAAAAAAGATGTATCTGTTAGAAACATGAAAGCAGAAAAGTGCTCTCGAAATAATAAAATTACATGATAATTAATATATAACCATAAAAATAGATTGTCAGGTTTTTCTTATAGAAGATTGTATCTTGTTCAAAGCACTATATATTTTGGAGTAAAGGGAGCATTCTGGTAGACGCTTACTCACTACGTGGCCTGTTTTCCGCAGGGAATGTTGAGTGAATTCAGTGTGCCTGAGGGTAAAGATCAGAGCCTACCCATATACCAATTCCAATGGGTATATATTAATGGTCTGCTTGGAGTTATCTTTTCAATGGGACTGCTCTATACTGCGTTAAAGAGCAGAAGTGCAAGGTCATCGCTCTACGGAGCTGGTTTGTCATATTTCTCCATGTAGTACATTTGATCAACCAATCGTCTCCACGTACAAACTATTAATGCTTCACGTAAAACTTTCAGGATGGCTAAGGAACGTGATTGCTGACTATGGTGTTCCACTTATGGTGATACTGTGGACCGCGTTGTCATATTCATTGCCCACCAAGATACCTTCAGGTGTTCCTAGGAGGTTGTTCACCCCACTTCCTTGGGAACCCAAGTCACTGCAACATTGGACGGTAGCTAAGGTAATAAGGCATTTTACTTGGATCCAGGATCAAACAGTAGATATGTCACAAATGTGAACTCATAATCCTGATGGGTGGTGATGAACATGCAGGAGTTATTTTCTGTCCCTCTAGCCTACATACTTTTGGCGATTGTGCCTGCTGTGATGGTTGCGGGGCTCTATTTCTTTGACCATAGTGTAGCCTCACAGATGGCTCAGCAGAAGGAATTCAATTTGAAAAACCCATCAGCATACCATTACGACATTTTGGTCCTGAGCTTTTCGGTATGATCTATTATTCTCTCTTCTTCTGGCATTATGGATGTCAGTCCTAATAGAATTCTGAAGATCTTATCTGTGAATTCCAAGTGCTTACAGAAAATAGAAAAACTGTTATAAATTAGGCAACATGTGGAGAATTGTTTACTGTTCTCATGGTATAGAAATGCTACGCAGGTGTTGATTTGTGGCCTTCTTGGCATTCCTCCATCTAATGGAGTACTTCCCCAGGCCCCCATGCACACGCGAAGTCTTGCTGTCCTCAGGAGGCAGGTTGGTAGTTTGTGGTCTTCTTGGCTTTTCAATGAGCTATTCAGTTTCACCTTGCTCATCTGCCGTCTCTCTTGGCTCAAATTAGGCGCTCCGCAAACAGATGGTCCGAACCGCCAAGGAAGGCATGATGAACAATGCTAGCAGCTCAGAAGTTTACGGCAAGATGCAAGAAGTTTTCATTAAAATGGATGACAAAGGCAACGTAAGTAGTCACTCGCCAAAACATGCATGTAAGAATCATATGATCTCAGCTTTGTTACTTAAACTATATATCTTTAACGTCGCGCAGGAGGATTCTGCTCACAAAGAGCTCAAGGAATTGAAAGACGCCATTATCACAGAGGGGAAAAAAATCACAGAGGGGAATGGGGCAGTGACTGCGCCTGAGGTATTTGACCCTGAAAAACATCTGGAAGCTTACTTGCCTGTACGGGTGAATGAGCAGAGAGTAAGCAATCTGCTTCAGTCCCTGCTGGTCGCGGGTTGCATTGGAGTTGTGCCGGTCATTCAGAAGATACCCACATCAGTCCTGTGGGGGTACTTCGGCTATATGTCCATCGACAGCCTGCCTGGGAACCAGTTCGGGGAGCGCTTACAACTTCTGTTCATCGCCCCTCGGCGGCGCTACAAGTACGCTCTATTGGCGACTCTTGTGTCTGTTCATTTCTTTCCATCATATGCAAAGCAGCCTTATGCATTTTGGTCTCATTCGGTTCATTCAGGAAATCCGGGAGTTGGGGTGAATATTCATCTGTTGTAATTTTGGACAGGGTTCTTGAAGGTGCCCATGCGTCCTTCTTGGAGTCGGTGCCTTTCAACCAGATATTGGCCTTCACCGTTTTCCAGCTGATTTATCTGTTGATCGTCTGGGGGATGACATGGATACCGGTGGCAGGAATCCTGTTCCCGCTCCTCTTCTTCTTCCTTGTCATCATCAGGGAGCATCTCCTCCCGAAATTCTTCGACACGCGCCACCTGTGGGAGCTGGATGCGTCCGAGTACGAAGAATGCGAGGGGGTGCACCGTGACCCATCGATACCAGAGGTATGGGCTTCTGCCACTCCCGGTTGCATTTACTGCATCTTTTAGTCTCATGTGCGGTTTAGGGGGTGTTTGGTTCAGGGACTTTTTAGTCTCAGAGACTAGAAAAAGTCCCTAAAAAGTCCTTTAGAACCAAACGGGAGGGACTTTTTCTACACGGACTAAAAAAAGACTCTATTGAAGAGTCTTTTTTGATTAGTCCCTGGGACTAGAAAAAGTCCTAGGACTTCTGAAACAAACACCTCCTTAGCATGTCGCTGCTGCTAGGATTTCATTTGGTTCCCTTGCCCAGGGTGATGGTGAATCCATCACACGAGGCATCGAAGATCCCTCTGAATATACTGCCGAGGTGATGGAGGAATTCACGACTCACCGTGGAGAACTGAAGCACAGGGCTCCAAGCTTCCGTGACGAGCGGCTGATACGGGTACCGGCTCCGACCCCCACCCACGCGTTGGTTTTTTGGCCCTGTGAAATATACCTTGTGCCGAAACTTGACATTTCGTGTATTTTGTTTTGGCAGCTGAACTCTGTCCAGATGACGAGACAGTTCTCCCGGATCTCTTCTTTTGCTCCTACACGGCCCTGACTACGAAAGGAGATTGTTCAACAAAGACCTTTTACTGGCATGAATCTCCTGACGGAGGGTGCAAAAAATGCGGCAGCTCGTAAGTGAACGTACGGATGATTTTTTGGGGCCGAAGACACGTCGAGGAAACTGTGCAAGAGCAAGTGCCAGTCGCTGCGGGGGAGAAATGGGGAGTTTGTGTGGGTGCGCGAGTGTTGCTAGGTATGTGCTGTTGTGCATAAGAAAAAATAGGACGGGGTACGGCGAGGGAGCAATCTACTCCATAGTAAGTAGTATTATGTTTGTAGTACAGACGCAGCTCCTAGTTTTATGGAAGTGATTCAAACCGGCCGACCGGTCTCAGCTTCCGCCGGCTGCCTCGTGCACGATGAGAGTCCTCGCGTGGGGGCCGTGAACCGTCCATACCCTCTCCTATCTCTTTCACGCGCAGCTATCCGCTCCATTCTTTTTCACGTGCTCAGGCTTCTCATTCGTGTCACATCTAAAACCCGTCGTAGCCACACCCGCCTATGGTCGCTCGGTGCGAGAGGCACCTACTGCCCAGTGACGGAGCCAGGATTCGAGTATAGGGGGGGGGGGGGGGGGGGGAGGGGGGCGAGTACGTATATTGATCGAATCTTGTTGATAATTACTAGTTGCTTCTATTAAAATTGTTGATCGTTTGGAGGGGGGGGGGGGGGGGGGGTGTGGGCAGGCCCCTGCTCGTCCCCCTGGCTCCGCCCCTGCTACCGCCGCCGTGGAGGGCCGCCGCTGATGTTGCGAAACGCCGCCATATGTGTTGCAAAGGGCCGGCCTCGGGCAGGTCCAAGTACTTCTGCGAAGCGGGGTGATGATGTGTCATCGGCTTCGCACACGATTGGTGTTGGTGCGGTTCTGTGCTTCTGCTACGGTCAGTGTTGCTACGAGGTTGTCATGCTACGACAAAGTTGCACCCGCGAGGCAGCCATGGTGCTGGAACCAGCTACGATCACGGTCAGCGCGTGACGTTGACGAATGCTAGGACCACGGTCACCACGTCCTAGAACCGGCATCGATGGATGTTGCGACCCCGGTCAGCTTGTGCTGGAACTGACATAAGTGAATGTTGGTACCGCGGTAATCACATGCTGGAACCGGTGTCGATCAATGTTGGGACTGCGAGCGACCACACCGCACCTAGCTGCTGCAAGATGCTGGGACCGCCCTAACCACATGCTGGAACCGGCATCGATCAATGTTGGGACCACGGTAATCACATGTTGGAATCGCCGCCCGCGCCGCACCCAACTGCTGCAAGGTGCTGGGACAAGGGATCTCCGCTCTTGCAACCGGCAACGCTGCGCGATACTACCAAAGACAAGTAGTGTTGCAACGGGGGTGGCGGTGCTAGCCGTGTGTGGCGGTCGTAGCGTGCTATTGCGACGGCAACGATGTTGTCATCACTGGAGACGACAATTCATGAAGCTTGGCTCAAACCTATATATGCACGATGAAGGGTTAAGTAGTATATCATCCAAGAAAGGATCAAGTGAACACGTGTAAAGGAGATGATTCATCTTTATGTATATGAAGTAGATGTGACACGTGTCACTTGACAATGGAACTCTTGACATGGTGATGCCTGGAGGATGCTCCGCATCAAGTGGTGAATGCATTGTGCTCCTACAGCGAGTTTTTGCGACGGAGGTGTTGCGACTTTTTTTTGTCGGGGGAAGGCGCGCGGGGAGACGTTGGGGGATTTTTTCCCCTAGTCGTTGGATGTGCATTGCGGGTGGTGAAGGACGGCCTAGTCAACGCAATCCTGGGCGCATGCTTCGGTCCAATCCAACGACTCGTAGGGCCACCGGCAAGGTGTCACACCCTACTCCTACCTTGTGTTCTTGATTGTATGTTGAGAGATCTCCTGCTTACAAGGGTGCAACAAGCTCTAAGTGTTCTAATGGGGATCCATCCTCGTAGACGGTCTCCTTTGCGACTTATATAGCGCGGAGAAGATTACATCATTGGTCCAAACATGATGACAACAACTCGGTAGTGAGACAATGTTAGCTTGCATGTCACATAGGTGACCCATTAGGGATTGGGCGTGCAGAGAAGTCGTCTTTGGAAGTGGCATCTTCGTGACACACGTCAATGCTAGTCTACCTGCTCCTTGAGGCCTTCAACGATGCGTCCTAGACAACACACCCCTCATGTCATCATTGCATCCCTATGTTGTGAGCCATGCCAGGCAGCATGGGCTCCTTCGATACCCATCGGTCATCCTTGGGGTTGATGGGCCGTGCCAGTTGGTACCCATGCTCAGTGCCGATTGGTGCTCGGGAAGAAACCCCCGAATGCCACTCACCGTGCTCATCTGGATCCTAATCGTTGTGGCGTCGAGACTGACTCTGCTTGGTGGCCTCGGGGATCCCGTTTCTCCCTCATCTTTAAGGCGTGGCGGGAATCAGTTGATAAATTATGTTGATTTTGGTTGAGGATGATGTCGTGAATTTCATAAATAGTTGTAACATTGTCATCGACGTCCTGTTGGTGATGACGTGTTGGCCTTGCAGATGTCTTTTAGCAACGAAAAATAAACACTGTAAAGGCATGAAAAAATCCAGAAAAATACAAACATCCATATGAAATCCAAGACTTAAACCAGGTGGACTTGTTTCACCGGACCGGGAATTCTATTACTCCCTAATTAATTTAAATCGGAGGAGGTATATACCTTTCTACCTCGCATATCTTCAAGTGTGGACGCTTTTTTTACTACCCTATTATTTTTGCAAAACAAATGTGCACGCTACTTATTCGAAGATCTCTCCCTACATGAATATATAGACATTAAAAAGATCAAGTTTTGTGGTAAGAAATTCAAACTATTTATAAGTTTTAAGAATATTATTTTCTTTGATATTTTATCTCATTTTTCAATGTAAGTCTAGACAATGAAGAGACAAGCAATACAGTTATACAGAGGCTATAATTAAGCTGTATGGGTGTGGAAGAGGTGATCAAAGGTAAAGCTCCAATGTTGATGGAACCAGTGATTGAGAAAACTCGGTCATCATCGCCATGCCTTCCTTGGCCGGCTCCTCCTCCAGGCTGGGTAGCTCTCTCTGTTGATGGTTCTTACTATTGTACAGAAGATGGAGCTGCAGGATCAGGTATGGTTTTACGTGATGACAAGGGTGGTGTTATTTTTGCGGCTTACCGACGCATTTATTACTGTAATGAGGCGCTGGAAGCGCAATTACATGTGGTTATGGAAGGAGTAAGTCTCGCAATTCAACGGTCGAATCGACCAGTTCAGCTACAATCTGATTGTTTGGCAGCTTTATCAACACTGTCTAATAATTCACTGGACAGATCAGCATATGGTCATCTCTTGGCAGAAATTAAAGGTTTACTGGAGAATAGAGTGTTTGTTCGTGTTAAAGTTTCTCGTGATTAAAACAAAGTTGCACATTGCTTAGCAAATTATGGTAGATCTGAGGATAACATTGCGTGCGGGCTTAACCAATCCCCTCCTTTTATTTCTGAACTTGTTGCACTCTATTTCCATCGTGAAAAAAAAGTTATATAGAGGCGGCCAAAATTAAAGTAATAAAAAACAAGCGAGAAAACGTGTACTAGCTGACCGAAACGACTCTTTCGCGGTCGATCGCTGCAGCGAGCGAATCTTTTCTTACGTAGCTTTTGATTTTTTCTGCAGGCCACGTTCTTTGGAGCTGCCGTCTTCCTCGCCGTCATCAAGCCTGCCCCGGCACCATCGTAAGTAAACGTACTACGCCTACGCGCGGTATCAATTTTAGTTTCTCACTGTGTGCCAAAAAATTACTAACTTAAAATAGGCTGTTTTGTACATTGTCTAAAATGTTTTCAAGGTCTTATAAAAATGACAAAGGAAGTACTTACCAAGGTTACGCTCATTGCGACTACAGCAGTGCAAGCGATACGGTAAGAACAATCTCTATTCAGTATTTTAAACTGACTACCACGTATTTGTATGCAGCAAGAAGAATTAATAGTGTACATGCGAGACGTATTTGCAGTCAACTTAGCAACCAAATTTGATGTAAAAGGCTATGCCCATCGGAACCGCCCTGGAGGCATGATAGAAGCATGGGTTCTCATTGGCGCACCACATCTACCGTGCACTTAGAGTGGAAATCTGATGATATTTACAGAACTTGCTGAAACACAAGATGACGCTGAAGAAAAGGCTGCTCAAGCAGCCTTGGAGTACATTTGTGTCAACCATAATATCACCATCAATGATTACAGCTATTATGTACTTGAAGTAGTAAAAGAAAAACGGTTTAATATGGCCCGTCAGTAGGTAATAATAACCACTCAGCAAAACGAGTTTGCAAGGCAAACAAAAATTCTAGCAAAAATATGCAATGACTTCTCTGACATAGTTCTGCTCTGCAATTCCCCGCAGCGCCCACGTAGTGAAGATCCTATCATTGCGTCTCTATCACTTTACCACATACACTAATCCTGCAGGAGGCTACAGCAGAATGATCTAATTTGGCAGCAACCATTTATGTTTATCTCATCTTATCGCAGTAGCATCATCGCATAGTGTTTGTTCTCTGTACAACACGCCGTACACGGCCAAAATAAGTAGAAGTGTCAGAGATATACCAACTATGTCTTCCCTGTTTAGCACATGCAACATGCATGATGACAATAAAAACATGCTTCTTTCTATCTTATCTTGATGCATCAATATTTTCTTCATACAAAACTCTGCGATCTCAAATTTTATAAAACTTATTGTTAATAAAAAAGCACAATCCATTTAATATGACCGTATCGAGGGCGCGGCGTGCCGCCGCGCAGGCTTTGCTAGTTGTAACCAAAGCAGAAAGAAGACATATTAAGAAGTCACTTCAGCCTCCCACAAGAGGCACAAAAATAATGTCCACTTGTTTAAGTCTGGAGAAAAATTAACACCTGGATCTGGCATAGAATGTTCATTCCTTCCAACTATTAGTGTGCCAATCCTTACACAAGAGTGATCACCTGAACATATATTTGTTCATGTTAAAGGCATCAACACAGAACATGATTTTCAAAGATTAGAGAGCTATTTCATTGGTGATTTAATCATCAGAGATAGATGGACACATACACACGGGTGATAATAGGTTGTTCCATAAATAAAAAAGGGAGGATGTCCTATGCTCGTATGCACAGAAATCGTCTCTCCTTTTCTGATTGCCCCGTCCATGCCTGCAACACAAATGTCAACCTCCGCTGTCATAGGCAGGTTTAACACAATAACAATGAAGGGCTCGAGTGTAGGTGTTCAACACAAACAATATTTTGAAAGAAATGTCAACCTCGTTGAACACTTGCATGGCTTTGAGACATAGGATACCACTTTCAAATTGATGGAGGAGGAAATGAGCCCAGCAAACACGGCGTCAATGCCTTTCGCATCATCACCGTGGAGGATCACTTCAGCAGTTGCTCGTTGAATGACTGAAGGGCTCGAGCGGCAAGCCAGCAACGTCTACTGCATGGGGAGGCAGATGGCGAGCGCCTAGCCCCTCGCCTTGGCCTTACGGCTGCCTGCACTTAAGGAAGGTCGCATCCCAGACCATCGCTTGAATCCTTGCCGCCTGCATCACGCCGCCACGGGGCGACGACCTCCGGCCACCTGCCCGCGTCATTGCTAAGCCATGTAGCAACTCGCGCCAGCGACACGCATGCGCCCCATCTCACGGCGTGGGAACTCCAGACCTGCGCAGCGCATCCCTTGCCTCCACGCCGCCCAAGGAGGCCAAGACGGAGAGAAGGAGCGGCGGCTAGGGTTCCCCCGAGCCCTGGGGTCGCGAGTTGGAGAGCCCTTTGTTCGCCAAGGAGTGGAGCAGTTGTGCGGGGGATGGCGATGGAGGCGTGAGAAGAGGCAGGGAGGAGGTTCACGATGCGAGAGGTAGGGAACATGCGATGCAAAAGGTTTATTTGGTAACCGGTAGTAATTAGTGGGGCATGTTGTGCGGGGGTGCTAAATGCGTTTAGCATCAACCATGTTTTAGTGTTAAACATTGGAGTGATTTGGGCCATTGGATCAAGTTATTTGAAGGGATGAAATTGTTTGGTTCTCCGCCCTTTCGTCCTTTTATAGGGGTAGTAGATAGATAGTAGATAGTAGATAGTAGATAGACAGTAGATAGTAGATAGATACTCCTAGTAGATAGTAGATAGATAGTAGATAAATTGGTTTGTCTGGCATACATAGAGGCGGAAACCCCAGGCCCTCGCGTCGCCCGACCCGAGCGACTCGGGGGAATCCAGCCACCGCCAGGCTCGGTACCCCTCGTCCCGCCCACCTTCGGGTTGCCGCCGTTGGAGGGCGCCGGGCCTTGGGACGGCGGCGGGGCCGTTCTCCCACTCTCTCCCATCGCCCCTGCCCTCTCAGATCCGTTCCTGGTGGCGGCGCGACCTCCCTCGGCGGCCCGTTGGCGGTCTCTTCCCCAGCCAGCTGCTGGCGCGGTTGGTCTCGCCCTAGGGCACAGGCTCCTGGTGCGTCGTCCCGGCTCACCCCGATCTGGCCATGGCCTGGCGCGGGCCGGATGGCCGCAGACCGTAGTTGCCTTCTTCTCTGACATGTTGCACGACGGCATGGGGGCCTGCTAATTTGCTTGTCCAAGGGTGTCAGCGCCCCTGACGAGGGAACTCCACCAGCAGACGCGGCCCAGCCTGGACAGACGCGGCCCAGCTGCGCCCGCAAGCCCAACAACAGATACCTTGGCCTGGAATGGAAGACGGCCTAGCCCAGGACTACCACCACTACTTAAGCGCATCTCACTCACGAGGGCATCCAGTGGATCACCCGAACCCGGCGGCGGCGGCTACCTGACCTAGTTCATCTCGCTAGAACACCTCATTCCTCTGTAATTCAATATGTACCAGCTACTACTTCAGAGAGTTGTAATAGATCGATCCCACCAGCCACTTCTATATCCTGTACCTCACATCTGGTATCAGAGACATCCACCACCTCTTCCTCGCGTTCGATCTGGCGCAATTCATCCACACCCGGAGCTCACATCTGGCCAGGCAACAACTCGCCGCGATGGATCTGGCCATCAGGGCGTTTTTGGACAAGCTCGACGCCACTCTAGAGGTGAACACGGCGGCTAACAAGGTGACCAACGCCAAGATCGATGATCTGCTCTCTTGGCGCCCCGATCTGGAGCGTCGGGTCGCGGATCTGAGCGACGCGGTGGCGGTGCTCCAACAGGCGCGGCCCGCGCCACCGAAGGAGGGCGGCGACAACCACTCGGGCACCGCTCCTCTGCAGCAGCCTGTGATGCTCGGAGCCAGTCCGGACTCCGCAGCTAGCGCGGTGGATCTTCTCAATGGGTCTGATGACCACGACGTTGCAAATCAACAACGGGAGCCACCGGCGGCGTCTTTCATGACCCCGCCGCCGCTCCCGAACAACGGTCAGATCACTCACAGTCCCCGATTTACTATTTCTTCACCTTTCACGCATGCTAGTCAGCTGCTCACGGGATTGGGCCAGGCACACCCTTCGATTGTGTTTCCCGTGTTCGCTGGGGACAACCCACGCCTCTGGAAGGTCTTGTGCGAGCAGTACTTTGACATGTTTGGCATACACCAGTCGTTTTGGGTACCCATGGCCTCGCTCAATTTCTCAGGAGCAGCGTCAGTGTGGTTGCAAACTATTCATAAAAATTGTCACAGGTTGATTGGGAGTCATTTACTACCTTGCTTTGCACTTGTTCGGTCGCGATCAACACCAGTTGCTCATTCGTCAGTTTTACACCATAAGACATACATCTATTGTTACTGATTATATTGAGCAGTTCAAATCCATCATCAACAATTTAAGTTCTTATTCAGATTCAATTCATCCTTATTATTTCCTCACCCGTTTTGTGGAAGGATTACGGGCGGACATCCGGGCGGTGGTCTTGGTGCAACGACCACCCGACTTGGATACGGCGTGCTCCCTCGCCTTGCTCCAGGAGGAGGTCATCCACGGGGCGTTCGGTGATGCACGGCAAGTGTCTTCATCACGGCCACCTGATATCCCATCACGTGGCCCTACACCGTTGCCGCTACCTCCTCCATCGCATCGGCTGCCTACGCCAGCGACGACCACCGATCAGCGCGGCATGGAAGGAGCCCGAGCAGACGGAGGGCGTCAGAGCGAACCACGCTCGGACCTCGCCAAGGTCAAAGCCCTCCGTGATTATCAACGCACGCGGGGGCTCTGTTTCAAGTGTGGTGAACGTTGGGGCCGTGAGCATGTCTGCCCCACGTCAGTACAGCTGCACGTAGTTGAGGAGCTCCTGGAGTTTTTCGGCATCAACACAGTCTGCGGTGAGAATGAATCCGGATCAGCTGAGACAACATCAGAAACAGTGTGTGCCATCTCACGCACCGCCCTGTCTGGGGGCGTGTCAGCCAAAGCATTTCAGCTTCAGGCATGGATACAGGGTCATGAAGTTTTGATGTTGGTGGATTCGGGCAGCTCAACGTCGTTTGTCAACCAAAAGCTTGCCAAGCAACTCACCGGAGTGCAACCATTAAGCACAGCTTGTTGGGTTAAGGTGGCTGATGGAGGTGAACTCTTTTGCACTTTAGTGGTTCGTCAATGTGCGTGGTTTTCGCAAGGGCAGGAGTTTGCTACTGATATGAAGATACTAGCCCTGGGCACTTATGACGCAATTTTGGGAATGGATTGGCTTGAAGCTCACAGTCCCATGACAGTGGATTGGCGAGCCAAAACTATGGAATTTCAGTCTGCTGATAGAGTCATGGTTCTCAAAGGCCATGAAGCATCATCATCCACTTGCTTTGACCAATGTTGCCAAATACCCTGTACCTGTCATAGAAGAGCTGTTGGACGAGCTGTTTGGATCATGTTGGTTCACGAAGCTAGATCTGCGTGCGGGGTACCATCAGATCTGATTGGCCGCGGGAGAGGAGTACAAGACTGCCTTCCAAACTCACCCTGGCCATTACGAATTCAAAGTGCTATCGTTTGGTTTGGCTGGAGGACCTGGTACTTTTAATGGCGCTATGAATGGCACTTTGAAACCTGTGTCACGCAAGGGAGTGCTTTGCTTCTTCGACGACATCTTGGTACACAGTAAAACTCTCCGTGAGCACGTGCAAAAACTCCGGGAAGTGCTTACTCTTCTGCGTCGCGACAACTGGAAGGTGAAATTATCCAAATGTGCATTCGGTTAGCATCAGATCTCTTACCCGGGTCATGTGATCAGCCCTACTGGAGTGGCCACGGATCCAGTGAAGATCAAGGCGGTGCCCAACTGGGCAGTGCCCACAGATGTCAAGGCAGTGCGGAGTTTCTTGGGTTTGGCCGGCTACTATCGCTGTTTTGTCAAGAATTTCGGGATCATTGCTCGGACACTCTTTAACCTGCTAAAGAAAGGGGTGCCCTTCGTCTGGACACCCACCACGGAAACAACTTTCAGACTCTTGCAACAACAACTTGTTTTAGCACCAGTCCTCACCTTGCCCAATTTCAATCAACACTTCACAGTTGAGACACACGCTAGTGATTCAGGAATTGGGGCTGTTTTGCAGCAACAAGGCCATCCAATCGCCTTCATCAGCAAGGCCCTTTCACCAAGGTACCGTGGGTTATCTGCTTATGAAAAGGAGTACTTGGCGATTTTAGTGGCAGTGGAACAATGGAGGCCATACCTTCAACATGCTGAATTCATTATCCTCACGGATCAGCGCAGTTTGGTGCATTTGGAGGAGCAGAGGCTGACCACGCCCTGGCAACAGAAAGCTTTCACGAAATTGCTGGGTTTGCGCTACCAAATCCGTACCGCAAATGATCTGAAAATAGTGCCGCGGATGCATTATCCCGGCACGGCCTGTTGAAATCCTGACGGCAGTAACTTCGTGTCAGCCAGCATGGCTGGACGAACTTCTCGCCAGTTATAATTCAAATCCTCAAGCACTTCGTTTATTGGAACAGTTGGCTCTTCGCAAGGATTCAAAAGAGCGCTTCTCTCTGCAGCAAGGGATTATACGATTCAAAGATCGTATATGGTTGGGCGGATCCACAGAGTTACAGTAGCGCATCATTCGAGCTTTTCATGATAGTGCTCTTGGAGGTCATTCTGGATTCCCCGCAACTTATTCTCGCGTGCGACGCCTATTTGCATGGCCCAAGATGAAAGCGCATATCTCACAGTACATCAAATGCTGCACCACTTGTCAGCAAGCCAAACCAGATCGCTCGGCTTCACCGGGGCTCTTGCTACCTCTACCAATTCCTTCTCAACCGTGGGAACTGATCTCGATGGACTTCATTGATGGTCTACCGCAATCAGGCGCTTACAATTGCCTCTGGGTTATAGTGGACAAAAGAACAAGGTTTGCTCATTTCTTGCCCATAGCGCATCCGTACACCGCTGCCAAAGTAGCTCAACTTTACATGAGTCAGACATACAAGATCCATGGACTTCCTCAAGCTATAGTCTCAGATCGTGACCCAGTGTTTAGAAGTCATTTTTGGCAAGAGCTTTTCAAGTATGCAGGGACAGAACTCCGCCTGAGCACAGCCATCCATCCTCAAACTGACAAATAAACGGAGACGGTTAACCAATGTCTCGAGACCTTCCTCCGCTGTTTCACTCATGCGTGTCCAAAACGCTGGAGTTTTTGGACACCTCTCGCCCAGTTCTGGTACAACACATCTTTGCATTCAGCCATTGGTATGAGCCCCTTCAAGGCTATGTTTGGCCATGAACCACTTCAATGGGGGCTGTCAGCTACTGATTCTTGCTCGGTACCATCGCTCCAAGCATGGCTGGAAGAGCGCTCTGTGATGCAAGAACTGATACAACAACATCTCAACCGAGCAAGGCAATGCATGAAGATGCAAGCTGATAAGCGAAGATCCGAGCGCACCTTTATGGTAGGAGAGCAAGTTTTCCTGAAGCTACAACCGTATGTTCAATCATCGGTTGCCCCCCGAGTGAATCACAAACTAGCTTTCAAGTACTATGGTCCATTTCCGATCATTCAGCGCATCAATGAAATGGCTCACAAGATTCAATTACCACCACAAGAAACTATGCATCCAGTCTTCCACGTCTCGCAACTCTGCAAAGCACTTCTTCCTCGTACGCAAGTCCATTCTGAGCTTCC
This sequence comes from Triticum monococcum, assembly GCA_034509565.1. Lineage (NCBI taxonomy): Eukaryota > Viridiplantae > Streptophyta > Magnoliopsida > Poales > Poaceae > Triticum > Triticum monococcum. The sequence goes on along the minus strand of CM067841.1, from coordinate 140,131,320 downwards.
TCTTTGTATCGATGATCTCGCTACTCCTGTCAAGATTCTGCAAACTCGATGGCGCAAGAAACACGGGGCGATGTGTGAGCAAGTATAAGTGGAGTGGTCGCCGGGTGCTGGTCTCGGGCACACGTGGGAGGATAAAGAAGCGCTCCAGCACCGATTCCCGCAGGCATAGGCTTGGGGTCAAGCCTCACGCAAAGAAGGGGGGATGCCAGCGCCCCTGACGAGGGAACTCCACCAGCAGACGCGGCCCAGCCTGGACAGGCGCGACCCAGCCGCTCCCGCAAGCCCAACAACAGATACCCCCGCCCTGAATGGAAGACGGCCCAGCCCAGGACTACCACCACTACTTAAGTGCATCTCACTCACAAGCGAGGGCATCCAGTGGACCACCCAAACCCGGCGGCGGCGGCTACCTGACCTAGTTCATCTCGCTAGAACACCTCATTCCTCTGTAATTCGATCTGTACCAGCTACTACTTCAAAGAGTTGTAATAGATCGATCCCACCAGCCACTTCTATATCCTGTACCTCACAAAGGGACATGGTCCTAGAGTTCTTCTTGATTTGAGATGGTGTTTTGCTAGATGCCAACCCTCTATGATCTGGCAATTGACGAGTTCCGGAATGCTTCGTCGGAGATATTTATTGGGTGCTTGACGCCTGTAGATTACTGGATCAGATGGGATTCGGTCATGTGCGTCCCTATTTCAGCTGGAGTGGCTTCAGGAGGGTGTGATGCGAAGGCGAAGCTTCGTTGTTTGTTGACATTATGGGACATGTCGGCATTTTGATTTCCATTATGAAAACAGTGGCGAAGAATGTTATGGTGGCTGAAGTATGAGGCCTAATAATGGCGGATCGAGTCTTCGAGGTGATGAGGACTTTGCTAGATGATTCGTGACTCGTAGAACCGGCATCGGCAACACAAGCGGAGTATAGAGTCTTAGCTTTCAAGGTGAAAACCCAAAGTCTGCCCTTAATTGGTTGTTTCTGGTAGTGTCCTTGTTGAAGGCATTGTTTGAGAGCAGGATTTTCTCCAGGGTGAAAACCTAAGATCTACGGTCGGGCGATGAAGACGCTTGTGCACTGTTTCCTTTTTGGAGACATCTCTGGTGGAGAACTTGAACTTAGGGTGTTGTCTTGGTGGTGGTTCATGCTGCAGCTACAAGAAATTGATCACTGTAGTGGGATCTTTATTTTTTTTTCATTTTTATCTTTTGGTTGTGTGCATGTAACACCCCGGATGTAACTTTCCCAACATGTATTCCAACTCTTGCCGTTTCCGGCCTTAAGTTATTTTATTTTCTCGGGTTCGGGTCTTTGTCTCCGTGTGTGGTTAGCGTTGTCATGCATCTCATATCATGTCGTCATGTGCATTGCATTTGCATACATGTTCATCTCATGCATCCGAGCATTTTCCCCGTTGTCCGTTTTGCATTCCAGCGCTTCGTTCTCCTCCGGTGGTCATTTCTAGCTTTCTTTCGTGTGTGGGGATTAAACATTTCCGGATTGGACCGAGACTTGCCAAGCGGCCTTGGTTTACTACCGGTAGACCGCCTGTCAAGTATCGTACCATTTGGACTTCGTTTGATGCTCCAACGGTTAACCAAGGGACCGAAAAGGCCTCGTGTGTGTTGCAGCTCAACACCCCTCCAATTTGGGCCAAAACCCACCTAACCCTTCTCCATCATCTAGAGCGTTCGATCACGATCGCGTGGCTGAAAACCATGCTCAATTTGGACTCTCCTAGCTCCCTCTATGCCTATATATAGACCCCTTCCCCGAAATCCGGATCCCCTCTCCGAAACCCTAGTCTTCCCCCTCCTCGCGCCGCCGGACGAAGTCCAGACAGGCCGGACATGTACGACCTGCACCGCACCGCCGCCCTGCGCCAATAGCGCGCCGCCACATGTCGGGGCGAGCGCCCACTTCGCCGCGGATCCCGCCGGCCCACCGGAGCCCGCTTCGGGCCCCCGAAGCCCATCGAGAGTCGCCGCCGCCCGCCTTCGTCCTCCCCGCAACCGGCGCCGACTCCGCCCGCACGCCTCGCCGCACTTCGCCCAGCCGGCCGCCGCGACCTCGCCGGCCGGAGTAGGCAGGCGTGTGCCCCTCGCCGTCCGGCCTCACGCAGCTCGCCTCAGGCCGCCCTCGTCCCCACAGCGCTGCCGCGTGCCCTCGCCGCATTCGGGTGCCCGGCGCCACCTCGCAGAAGCTCGCTCACTCGCCGGAGACCTCGTTTTTGCGCTGCCGCTAAAGTGATTTCGCCGGATCCAGATCTAGTGAACAGTAAACCCTAGGTCGTTTTTTCTTCTGAGTCCCTAAATTTTCAGATCCATGTGCTCATCTTCATCATGCTATATCTCCGCATCCGTAGCTCTATTTTTTGCATATAGCATATCAAATTGTTCGCTTCAGAGAGTACATCATTTCATTCCATTGCATCATTTTCATTTGAGTTCATCTTGATGCCCGAAATGCTGTTAGAAGAGGGCTACTTGAGATAATTGTCAGATCTGCTACTCCATTTAGACATTTGTCATTTTTGCCATGATTATTGTGTGCATGATATGCCCATGAGCTCTACATATGTTTTGTTAAGGGTTTTGCCATCTTTCCAGAGGTGCAACCCATGTATTTTTGTGATGTGTGTGGTGACTAGCACAAGCTTGCGAAGTGAGGCACTTGGTAATTCTGTTTTCAGGAACTTAGCATTTCCACTAAGTCCTTGACCTGTTTATCTCATGTTGCCATATGTTCATGTTGTTTCCTAGTGATCCGTGCCTCTTTTGAGGATGATCAGTAAGGATGTTTTGTTAATCTTGTAGTGCTCTATCCATCCATGTCTTTGTTTGCAACTATGGAGCACCCTAGCTTGAGTCAATCGAGCTCTACTTTTGCTACTTTGTGAATCTGGGCAGATTGTCAACTTGTTTGCAATTTTGCTGAGGATGTTGTAATTGATCCGTGCATGCTATGCTATTGTTCTTGCCATGTCTACCTTGCATTTTGTGTATTCTTGATGGGTGTATGCTTAGCTTATCATGACTTGCTCCGTAGTGAGTGCATCGAGCTCGTACACATGCCCACTTGAGTTATGTTTCAGCATGTGTCAGTTTTCACTAAGTCTGAAAACTGATTATGTTTTTGCTATGTTCACATGCTTGCAAATGTATTTTGTGATCCCTTTTGGCCCAAGGTCACTAAGGGACTTTTGTTAAGCTCTTTGAGTAGCTCCATGCCATGCTTTACTTTGTCATGTTCAGGTCCTGTAGCATGTAGTTTTGTTGCTCTGAAGAGTGCTATCTGATCTGAAATTCCCGGCAAGTGTTAATTTCACTAAGTCTGAGATCTGTTTACCATATGCATTTTTTCCATGCTTGTTTGAACCTGTTAATGGATGAATTGGCTGTAGCTCAGTGCTAGACTTTTATTAAGCATCTTGAATGCATCCCTGCCATGTATTTTGTTGCCATGTTTGGGTGCTCTAGCACGTTCATCTCATTGCATTTAGATGGCTACTTGCTGTTAATCGCAGAACGTGGTCATATTTGAATCGCTTGCCATTTCCAAACCGTAGCTCCGTTTCCGGTGATCTTTATATCGTTTTCAAGTGATTTCATCCCATCTTTCTAGTGGAATACTTGGTTTTCCATGTTGAGGCTAGGCTCTTGCATTTCCTGTCATATCTTGCATATGCATCCCGCATTGCATCCCGCATAGCATACCATGCTTGCATCATTTTGTTTGATCCTTGCACGTGGTTGATTGTGTCCTTGTTGCTTGTTTGTCTTATTTGGGTAGAGCGGGGAGACGAGTTCGCTAACAAGGAGCCCGTTGAGTTTGCTTTCGAGGATCCAGTCAACTCTGACAACTTTGCAGGCAAGATGATCATACCCTCGAAATCACTACTATCTTTGCTTTACTAGATGCTCGCTCTTTTGCTATGCAATGCTACGATGCCTACCACTTGCTTTCAAGCCTCCTAAATTCGCATGTTCAGCCTCTAACCCACCTTTGTCCTAGCAAACCATTGATTGGCTATGTTACCGCTTTGCTCAGCCCCCTCTTATAGCATTGCTAGTTGGAGGTGAAGATTGGAGACCGTTCCTTGTTGGAACATTATTTACTTGTTGGGATATCATTATATTTGCCATGTTATCTTAATGCATCTATATACTTGGTAAAGGGTGGAAGGCTCGGCCTCTCACCTAGTGTTTTGTTCCACTCTTGCCGCCATAGTTTCCGTCATATCAGTGTTATGTTCCCGGATTTTGCGTTCCTTACGCGGTTGGGTTATAATGGGAACCCCTTGACAGTCCGCCTTGAATAAAACTCCTCCAGCAATGCCCAACTTTGGTTTTACCATTTGCCACCTAGCCTTTTCCCTTGGGTTTCGCAGACTCAAGGGTCATCTTATTTTAAAAACCCCGGGCCAGTGCTCCTCTGAGCGTTGGTCCAACCTAGAGCACCGTGCGGGCCGTCCCTTGGAAACTTGGGTTACGTTGGCTCCCGTACGCTTAGCTTATCCGGTGTGCCCTGAGAACGAGATATGTGCAGCTCCTATCGGGATTTGTCGGCACAGCGGGTGGTGTTGCTGGTCTTGTTTTACCATTGTCGGAGTTGTCTTGAAGAACCGGGATACCGAGACTGATCGGAATGTCTCGGGAGGAGGTCTATTCCTTCGTTGACCGTGAGAGCTTGTCATGGGACTCCCCTGCAAGGATTTGAACTTTCAAAAGCCGTGCCCGCGGTTATGGGCAGATGGGAATTTGTTAATGTCCGGTTGTAGATAACTTAAACATTAACTTAATTAAAATGAATCAACTGTGTGAGTTACCGTGATGGCCTCTTCTCGGCGGAGTCCGGGAAGTGGACACGGTGTTGGAGTAATGTTTGCCGCAGGATTGCCCTCTTTAGTTAGGCGTTCGCGCTTTGCCTTCTCTTCTCGCTCTCTTTTGCGAATAGGATAGCCACCATATATGCTAGTCGCTTGCTGCAGCTCCACATATTTTACCTTGCCTTACCTATTAAGCTTAAATAGTCTTGATCGCGAGGGTGCGAGATTGCTGAGTCCCTGTGGCTCACAGATTACTATTACACCAGATGCAGGGCCTGATGATAAAGCTCCAGATGGCGCGCTTGAGCTCAAGCGGGAGTTCGACGATGACTCTCAGCGTTACTATGTTTCTTTTCCTGATGATCAGTAGTGGTGCCCAGTTGGGGTGATCGGGACCATGTCGCATGTTGGGTTGGCTTTTATTTTGGCGCCGTAGTCGGGCCATGAGTGTTTGATCGATGTAATGCTATTTATGTACTTGATTGACGTGGCGAGTGTAAGCCAACTATGTTATCTCCCCTTTCATTATATATTTTACATGGGATGTTTGTGAAGATTGCCTAACTTGCGACATATGCCTTCAATGCGATTATGCTCTAAGTCGTGCCTCGACACGTGGGTGATATAGTCGCATCGAGGGTGTTACAAGTTGGTAATCAGAGCCTTCCCCGACCTTAGGAGCCCCATTGATTGATCATTTTTAGCGGCCGAGTTGTGTCTAGAAAAATGTTTTGAGTCATTTAGGAATTATATATTGGAGAGTTTAGGAATTCTTTTTTACTTCCCAGTCTCCTCATCGCTCTTGTAAGGCATCTTGACGTAGAGTTTTGACTCTTCTGTTCTCAAATTTCACTAAATTTTCTTTAGGATCACGCGGGTATCTTGGAGTCGTTCCGATGGTTTTATGACGAGAACATTGTCTTGGTGCCTCCTGTCAAGGGTTTTGTGGAAGTGTCCCGGGGAGTTGAGCTCTGAGGTGTTGTCGTCATAATTTTATCGTTGCAATTCTGGAATACCTGAGTTTAGTACGCCGACATCGAAAATCTCTTTTATGCAGTTCGTTGGTGAGATAACCTCGACGCCACCCAGTACTGGGGCGGGAGTTCAGGAGTATCGCCATAACTTGGATAACGGATGCTTTTCGAAGGTTGAGGTAGATGGTTTCTGAAGTTTTTCTTGGTTATGTGTTGAAGGATGGATACAGCTGGATGCAGGATTTGCTAGTTTGGGTGAGATATTATGCTTCCCCTGTATCCCCAACACCTAATTGCATAACCGGAAAGGTTCGGGAGTTTCATAGGTGGGAATTCTTGTAGCTCTAGTTCTTCTTCCACGGATATTGGTTTGAGATTGGGATTTCTTATCGATTATTCGTTCTTGATCCGTACCTTGTTGATTTATTTCTTCTACCTAAATTCTACGTGGCTTCTCAATTTATGGATATGTGACCATTTCAAGAGGAATGCATTCGTTCATTTTGTTCGGATGTGAAGACTTTATGTTGCAATTTTCATTCCGTTGGTTTCAGCTTCAATTCATCTGTCAATGTGCTAATGGATGTCAAGCTCTTCAGGATGGCTCCTCCAACGCGCACGACTCCGAATCCTGATCCGCCACCACCTCCACCTCCTCCGGAGGCATGGCAAGCTGTGATGGCTGCAACCAATGGAAACACGCAGTTGATCATGCAAATTCTTCAAGAGCGCAATCAAGGCAACCAAGGGAATCAAGGCAACAATCAGAATCACTTTGCTACACTCAACCAGTTCCTTGCTAATGGGCCAAAGACGTTCAGCAATTGTGTTGAGGCAACTGATGCTGACGATTGGCTTGTGGATCTGTGCAAGCATTTCGAGTGCAGTAACGTCAGGCCTGAGGACTTCGTCAAGTTCGCTTCCTTCCAACTCAAAGATCAAGCTGCAGAGTGGTTCTAGCAGTACAAGGATTCCAGCAGTGGACGTGTGATCACTTGGGATGAATTCCGCCAAGATTTCTGAGCTCATCATATCCCTCAGAGTGTGACTGAAAGCAAGCGTGAGGAATTCTGCAACCTAAAGCAAGGCTCTTTGTGTGTCTATGACTACAACAAGTTGTTCTAGAAGCTCGCCCGTTTTGCCAAGCAGGACGTGCCTGATGAGAAGAGCATGATATACCAGTTCAGGGGTGGTCTCAGAGAAGAAATCCAGCTAGCTCTTGTTCTCTTTGAGCCCTTGAGATACGATGAGTTCTACAACATGGCATTGAAGCAAGAGGCTGCTAAACTGAGGTGTGATGCTTCCAAGAAGCGAGTCAGAGACACTACTCCTTCTTCCTCTACTCAAGTGGCCAAGCAGCAGAAGTATTGGCTTCCTCCTCCTCCGTTCCGTCAGCCGTATCAAAAGAGCAAAGGTGGCAGTGGTTCTTCCCACCCACCCAACCCTGGCTTTCAGAACAAGACTTCGTCTCAAGCTCCAAGATCGAGTGCTCCGTACCACCGTTCGCTTTCAGAGGTCACGTGCAACAAGTGCCAACAGAAGGGTCACTATGCCAACAAGTGTTTCAACCAGAGGCGTTTTCCTCCTCCTCCTCCTCCTCCTCCCATGAGATCGGCAAGTACAGCTGTGGTCAAGCATAACCCAAAGCATGCCAAGGTCAACTTGCTGAATGCAGCTCAGGCAGAGGATTCATCAGATGTTATCATGGGTAACTTTCCAGTTAACTCTATTCCCGCAAAAGTTCTTTTTGACATTGGTGCATCGCATTGTTTCATGTCAAGATCATTTGTTTCCAAGCGTGACTTCGTTTTGCAAATGTTGGGTAAACCTATGGGAGTGGTTTCTCCGGCTAAGTCTATGAGGGCTACTTCAATAGTCCCGGATGTTTCTATCATGTTGGGTGATTTCAAGTTTCTGGCTTCTCCAATGATCCTTGGTAACTCGGATATTGATCTTATTCTTGGGATGGATTGGCTGTCTAGGCACAAGGCTCAGCTTGATTGTGCAGCCAGGCAGATTCAATTGACTCATTCGTCTGAGGATGTAATTGTCTTTCCCGCGAATGACGATACCATCCGGCTGTTTTCTCGCAATGAGAAGGATGAACTGGATGCTATCTCGCAAATTCCAGTCGTTTGCGAATATCAAGACGTCTTTCCAGAAGAGCTTCCAGGAATGCCTCTGCACCGGCCAGTTGAATTCGTCATTGATCTCGAGCCTGGTACGGAACCTGTGTGCAAGCGTCCTTACAAGCTCGGACCTGAAGAGTTGAAGGAGCTGAAGAAGCAACTCGATGTTCAAGAGAGAATGGGTCTCATCCGGCCTAGTTCTTCTCCGTGGGGTTGTGGTGTTCTTTTTGTGAAGAAGAAGGATGGAACGGACCGACTTTGTGTTGATTACCATCCATTGAACAAGAAGACCATGAAGAACAAATACCCACTTCCCAATATCAACGAGCTGTTCGAACAACTCAAAGGTGCCCAAGTATTCTCCAAGCTTGATCTCCATATGGGTTATCATCAGATTCGAATCCGTGAGCAAGATATTCCCAAGACGGCCTTCAGGACAAGCTATGGTTCATATGAATACACTGTCATGTCTTTTGGCCTCGTCAACGCTCCTCCGATGTTCTCTCGCATGATGAACTTCATCTTCAATGCCTACACCAATGACTTCGTTTTGGTCTATCTCGATGACATTCTGGTTTTCTCGAAGAACAAGGAAGATCATGCCAAGCACTTGCGTTTGGTATTCGACAAGCTGAGGGAACACCAGTTCTACGCCAAGTTCTCAAAGTGCGAATTTTGGCTCGATGAGGTTCTTTATCTTGGTCATATCATCTCTGCCAAGGGAATTGCCGTGAATCCTGAGAAGGTGTCTGCAATTGAGAATTGGGAACCTCCTCAGAACATGAAGCAACTCCGTAGCTTCCTCGGCCTCGCAAGCTACTGCCGAAGATTCGTTGAAAACTTTTCTAAGATCGCGAAGCCTCTCTCAAATCTTCTCCAGAAGTACGTCAAGTATGTTTGGTCTCCGGAGTGTGACATTGCTTTCAACACTTTGAAAGAGAAATTGATCACTGCTCCAGTTCTGACTCCGCCTGATGAATCCAAATCGTACGAGGTCTTTTGTGATGCCTCTCTCCAAGGTCTCGGCGCAGTGTTGATGCTAGAGAAGAAAGTTGTGGCTTATACATCTCGCCAATTGAAGCCTAATGAGAAGAACTACCCCACTCATGATCTCGAGTTGGCGGCAGTTGTGCATGCTCTTTTGACTTGGATACATCTCTTATTCGGAAGAAAAGTGGACATTTTCACTGATCACAAGAGTCTCAAGTACATCTTCACTCAGCCTAATCTCAACCTCAGGCAAACTCGATGGGTCAAAATGATTCAAGAGTATAATCCGAGTATCGAGTATACTCCAGGCAAGGCCAATGTGATTGCTGACGCATTGAGCAGGAAGGCTTATTGCAACAGTCTTATTCTCAAGCCTTATCAACCCGAGCTTTGTGAAGCTTTCCGCAAACTTAATCTGCAAGTTGTTCCTCAAGGTTTCCTCGCCAACCTTCAAGTCTCTCCTACCTTGGAAGACCAGATTCGCCAAGCCCAGCTTCTTGATGCTATGGTGAAAAAGGTGAAGATTGGAATTGCCAAGAGTCAACCCAAGTACAAGTCCTACCGCCTTGATGACAAGGACACTCTCTTCTTTGAGGATCGTATTATTGTGCCCAAAGGTGAACTTCGTAAAGTGATCATGAACGAGGCTCACAATTCTCTCGTCTCCATCCACCCTAGGAGCACGAAGATGTATCAGGACCTTAAGCAGGCTTATTGGTGGACTCGAATGAAGCGTGAGATTGCTCAGTTTGTAAATGAGTGTGATGTCTGCAGAAGAGTGAATGCAGAACACCAAAGGCCAGCTGGTCTCCTCCAACCTCTTGCCATTCCAGAATGGAAGTTTGACCACATTGAGATGGACTTCGTGACTGGGTTTCCAAAGTCCAAGCGTGGCAATGACGCTATATTCGTTGTCATTGACAAACTCACTAAAGTGGCTCATTTTCAGCCTATCAAAGAGTCAATTACTGCAGCTCAATTGGCGGAACTCTATACCTCTCGAATTGTCTCTCTGCATGGTATTCCTCAAGTGATCTTTTCAGACCGTGGCAGCATCTTTACCTCCAAGTTTTGGGATTCTTTTCAGAAGGCCATGGGCACCAACATCCGCTTTAGCAAAGCTTTCCATCCTCGAACTAGCGGTCAAGTCGAGCGTGTCAACCAGATTCTTGAAGATATGCTCAGGGCTTGTGTGATCTCCTTCGGCATGAAGTGGGAGGATTGTCTTCCTTATACTGAATTCTCCTACAACAACAGTTTTCAAGCAAGTTCGGGCAAGGCCCCATTTGAAATTCGTTATGGCAGGAATTGCCGTACCCCTCTCAACTAGTCTAAAACCGGTGAATGTCAGCTTTTGGGAAATGACTTAATCATAGAGGCAGAGGAAATGTGCAAAGTCATTCGAGATAACCTCAAAGCAGCCCAATCCCGCCAGAAGAGCTACTATGATAGTAAGCACCGTGATTTGGCTTTCGAGATCGGAGATCATGTTTACCTCCGCATCTCTCCTATGAAAGGTACTCGTCGCCTCGATATCAAAGGGAAGTTTGCCCTCAGATACGTGGGACCTTTCAAGATTGTCAGCAAGAGAGGCGACCTCTCCTATCAACTCGAGCTTCCGTCAAACTTTGCAAATGTTCATGATGTGTTCCATGTCTCTCAGCTCCGAAAGTGCTTCAAGACTCCTGACCGCACCGTCAACTTCGAGGACATTGAGCTCCAAGAAGATCTCTCCTATCGTGAACACCCCGTTGCTATCCTTGAAGAGACTGAACGCAAGACTCGTAACAAGTCGATCAAGTTCCTCAAAGTCAAGTGGTCACACCATTCCGACCGTGAAGCTACCTGGGAACGTGAGGATCACCTCCGTTCTGAGTACCCGGCGTTCTTTCAGTCCTAGATCTCGGGACGAGATCCTTCCGTAGTGGTGGAGTGTTGTAACACCCCGGATGTAACTTTCCCAATATGTATTCCAACTCTTGCCGTTTCCGGCCTTAAGTTATTTTATTTTCTCGAGTTTGGGTCTTTGTCTTCGTGTTTGGTTAGCATTGTCATGCATCTCATATCATGTCATCATGTGCATTGCATTTGCATACGTGTTCATCTCATACATCCGAGCATTTTCCCCGTTGTCCGTTTTGCATTCCGGCGCTTCGTTCTCCTCCGGTGGTCATTTCTAGTTTTCTTTCGTGTGTGGGGATTAAACATTTCCGGATTGGAACGAGACTTGCCAAGCGGCCTTCGTTTACTATCGGTAGACCGCCTGTCAAGTTTCGTACCATTTGGACTTCGTTTGATGCTCCAACGGTTAACCGAGGGACCGAAAAGGCCTCGTGTGTGTTGCAGCCCAACACCCCTCCAATTTGGGCCAAAACCCACCTAACCCTTCTCCATCACCTAGAGCATTCGATCATGATCGCGTGGCCGAAAACCGTGCTCAATTTGGACTCTCCTAGCTCCCTCTATGCCTATATATAGACCCCTTCCCCGAAATCCGGATCCCCTCTCCGAAACCCTAGTCTTCCCCCTCCTCGCGCCGCCGGACGAAGTCCAGACAGGCCGGACATGTCCGACCTGCATCGCACCGCCGCCCTGCGCCAATGGTGCGCCGCCACGTGTCGGGGCGGGCGCCCACTTCGCCGCAGATCCCACCGGCCCGCCGGAGCCCGCTTCGGGCCCCCGAAGCCCATCGAGAGTCGCCGCCGCCCACCTTCGTCCTCCCCGCAACCGGCGCCGACTCCGCCCGCGCGCCTCGCCGCACTTTGCCCGGCCGGCCACCGCGACCTCGCCGGCCGGAGTAGGCAGGCGTGTGCCTCTCGCCGCCAGGCCTCGCGCAGCTCGCCTAAGGCCGCCCTCGTCCCCACAGCGCCACCGCGTGCCCTCGCCGCACTCGGGTGCCCGGCGCCACCTCGCCGGAGACCTCGTTTTTGCACCGCCGCTACAGTGATATTGCCGGATCCAGATCCGGTGAACAGTAAACCCTAGGTCGTTTTTTCTTCTAAGTCCCTAAATTTTCAGATCCATGTGCTCATCTTCATCATGCTATATCTCCGCATCCGTAGCTCCGTTTTTGCCATATAGCATATCAAATTGATCGTCTCAGAGAGTACATCATTTCATTCCGTTGCATCATTTTCATTTGAGTTCATCTTGCTGCTCGAAATGCTGTTAGAAGAGGGCTACTTGAGATAATTGTCAGATCTGCTACTCCATTTAGACATTTGTCATTTTTGCCATTATTATTGTGTGTATGATATGCCCATGAGCTCTACATATGTTTTGTTAAGGGTTTTGCCATCTTTCCAGAGGTGCAACCCATGTATTTTTGTGATGTGTGTGGTGACTAGCACAAGCTTGCGAAGTGAGGCACTTGGTAATTCTGTTTTCAGGGACTTAGCATTTCCACTAAGTCCTTGACCTGCTTATCTCATGTTGCCATATGTTCATGTTGTTTCTTAGTGATCCGTGCCTCTTTTGAGGATGATCAGTAAGGATGTTTTGTTAATCTTGTAGTGCTCTATCCATCCATGTCTTTGTTTGCAACTATGGAGCACCCTAGCTTGAGTCAATCGAGCTCTACTTTTGCTACTTTGTGAATCTGGGCAGATTGTCAACTTGTTTGCAATTTTGCCGAGGATGTTGTAGTTGATCCGTGCATGCTATGCTATTGTTCTTGCCATGTCTACCTTGCATTTTGTGTATTCTTGATGGGTGTATGCTTAGCTTATCATGACTTGCTCCGTAGTGAGTGCATCGAGCTCGTACAAATGCCCACTTGAGTTATGTTTCAGCATGTGTCAGCTTTCACTAAGTCTGAAAACTGATTATGTTTTTGCTATGTTCACATGCTTGCAAATGTATTTTGTGGTCCCTTTTGGCCCAAGGTCACTAAGGGACTTTTGTTAAGCTCTTTGAGTAGCTCCATGCCATGCTTTACTTTGTCATGTTCAGGTCCTGTAGCATGTAGTTTTGTTGCTCCGAAGAGTGCTATCTGATCTGAAATTCCAGGCAAGTGTTAATTTCACTAAGTCTGAGATCTGTTTACCATATGCATTTTTGCCATGCTTGTTTGAACCTGTTAATGGATGAATTGGCTGTAGCTCAGTGCTAGACTTTTGTTAAGCATCTTGAATGCATCCCTGCCATGTATTTTGTTGCCATGTTTGGGTGCTGTAGCACGTTCATCTCATTGCATTTAGATGGCTACTTGCTGTTAACCGCAGAACGTGGTCATATTTGAATCGCTTGCCATTTCCAAACCGTAACTCCGTTTCCGGTGATCTTTATATCGTTTTCAAGTGATTTCATCCCATCTTTCCAGTGGCATACTTGGTTTTCCAAGTTGAGGCCAGGATCTGGCATTTCCTGTCATATCTTGCATATGCATCCCGCATAGCATACCATGCTTGCATCATTTTGTTTGATCCTTGCACGTGGTTGATTGTGTCCTTGTTGCTTGTTTGTCTTGTTTGGGTAGAGCCGGGAGACGAGTTTGCTAACGAGGAGCCCGTTGAGTTTGCTTTCGAGGATCCAGTCAAGTCTGACAACTTTGCAGGCAAGATGATCATACCCTCGAAATCACTACTATCTTTGCTTTGCTAGATGCTCGCTCTTTTGCTATGCAATGCTACGATGCCTACCACTTGCTTTCAAGCCTCCTAAATTGCCATGTTCAGCCTCTAACCCACCATTGTCCTAGCAAACCGTTGATTGGCTATGTTACCGCTTTGCTCAGCCCCCTCTTATAGCATTGCTAGTTGCAAGTGAAGATTGGAGACCGTTCCTTGTTGGAACATTATTTACTTGTTGGGATATCATTATATTTGCCATGTTATCTTAATGCATCTATATACTTGGTAAAGGGTGGAAGGCTCGGCCTCTCGCCTAGTGTTTTGTTCCACTCTTGCCACCATAGTTTCCGTCATATCAGTGTTATGTTCCCGGATTTTGCGTTCCTTACGCGGTTGGGTTATAATGGGAACCCCTTGACAGTCCGCCTTGAATAAAACTCCTCCAGCAATGCCCAACTTTGGTTTTACCATTTGCCACCTAGCCTTTTCCCTTGGGTTTCGTGGAATCAAGGGTCATCTTATTTTAAAACCCCCGGGCCAGTGCTCCTCTGAGCATTGGTCCAACCTAGAGCACCGTGCGGAGCCGTCCCTTGGCAACTTGGGTTACGTTGGCTCCCGTACGCTTAGCTTATCTGGTGTGCCCTGAGAACGAGATATGTGTAGCTCCTATCGGGATTTTTCGGCACAACGGGTGGTGTTTCTGGTCTTGTTTTACCATTGTCGGAGTTGTCTTGAAGAACCGGGATGCCGAGTCTGATTGGAATGTCTCGGGAGGAGGTCTATTCTTTCGTTGATCGTGAGAGCTTGTCATGGGCTAAGTTGGGACTCCCCTCCAGGGATTTGAACTTTCAAAAGCCGTGCCTGCGGTTATGGGCAGATGGGAATTTGTTATTGTCCGGTTGTGGATAACTTAAACATTAACTTAATTAAAATGAATCAACTGTGTGAGTTACCGTGATGGCCTCTTCTCGGCGGAGTCCGGGAAGTGGACACGGTGTTGGAGTAATGTTTGCTGCAGGATTGCCCTCTTTAGTTATGCGTTCGCGCTTTGCCTTCTCTTCTCGCTCTCTTTTGCGAATAGGATAGCCACCATATATGCTAGTCGCTTGCTACAGCTCCACATATTTTACCTTGCCTTACCTATTAAGCTTAAATAGTCTTGATCGCGAGGGTGCGAGATTGGTGAGTCCCTGTGGCTCACAGATTACTATTACACTAGATGCAGGGCCTGACAATACAGCTCCAGATGGCGCGCTTGAGCTCAAGTGGGAGTTCGATGAGGACTCTCAGTGTTACTATGTTTCTTTTCCTGATGATCAGTAGTGGTGCCCAGTTGGGGTGATCGGGACCGTGTCGCATGTTGGGTTGTCTTTTATTTTGGCGCCGTAGTCGGGCCATGAGTGTTTGATCGATGTAATGCTATTTATGTACTTGATTGACGTGGCGAGTGTAAGCCAACTATGTTATCTCCCCTTTCATTATATATTTTACATGGGATGTTTGTGAAGATTGCCTAACTTGCCACATATGCCTTCAATGCGATTATGCCTCTATGTCGTGCCTCGACACGTGGGAGATATTGTCACATCGAGGGTGTTACAGTGCATCTGTAATATTTTTCTGACATTTCGATGTTGCAGGGGCTAGGTGTAATTGGTAGCTCCATGATATTAATATATTCCCTTTGTCAAAAAAAAAATCTGGCATACATAGAGGATGGCATGATCATAGTAGATACAAGAGGGTAATAATAAGTGTTGTGCAGATACAGAAGTGTAGGATCCCAAGTCTATGAAATTTGCATGCATAATAGTTGGGTGAATGGCTTCCTCCATTTGATTGTTCTCTTTCTGTAAACTAATATAAGATCTTTTAAGATCATTTTTTTAATGATCTAAACGCTCGTATATTAGTTTACAGAGGGAGTAACAATGAGGATAAGCTGGGAAAACAGTTCAGATACAGGGTTTGTATATAAATGTTGGTGGACGAAATTGAATGGAACATTTCATCAAGCAAATTAAGATACTACCGTTGTTTCATCAAGCAAATTAAGATACTACTACTCTGTACTCCTTACACAAGTATATCATGAATCTAATGGGGGCAGTCATCCAATCTGCCAAAGCCTTCATAACTTTTGCTTCTACACATCCATTCCCAGAGCCCATTTAGCATGCTGTGTGCGCACATGTGTGTGTGAGAGAAAGCCAGCCAAAACAAGGAAAAAAAGGGAGATCAACACTTCTCACCAAGCAAAGTTGCCCGATGGGTAGCAGAGGTGCTACATGAGGTATCTAGTGCCACTCATCCCACTGATCACCAAGAGATGAAACTAGTTAAGTAGAACCCTCCTCCTGAAAATATTATAAAGATAAATGTAGATGGAAGTTTCAATCCTACAACTGGTACTGGGGCTACTGGATGTGTGTCACGAGATAGTATGGGTCGAATCCTTGCTGCAAGAAGACGTTGGTACAATTCTGTGGCCAATGCCCTGTCAGTGGAAGCGCTCGCATACCGTTATGGTGTTGATCTTGCAAATACTTTGAACTTCCAATGGGTAACGGTCGAAAGTGATTGTCATAATTTGGTGCGGCTTTGAGAGGCTCGTAAACATCATCGGTCTGAAATTATGGGAATCCTCCATCAGATTCAAGAGATCGCTTCACATTTGCTACATTGTAATTTGATCTTTGTAAGACATGAGGTTAACTTTGCTGTCCACTTATGTGCGCAACATGCTAGTAGTGAGAACGTGTGTAGCTTGTGGACTGGTACTATTCCTCCTTTCCTTGCAAGATGTATCCAAAACGATTGTAATATGTTGGCAGATGAATAATAGAATTATGAATGTTTCACAAAAAAAGCCAGCATGCATGTTGGGGGCTTTGTCATTTACTCCTGAGAGAAACCCAGCAAAGAAAGAAAGGCATCAAGCACAGCGGCCACGTGGGTTTTGACGGAGAATTGGATTCAGATCTTCGTGTTGAGTATGTGTGTTGTACATATCTGTGTATTGGGCTCACCTCCTAGTTTCTTGTATAGTTAAGGTCATGGCTTACCTTTGTACATCATATATACGTGCTTTTGCACATGAGTAATACATTGTGCAATTCCCATAAAATACATGGTATCCGTTTTTTAGGTTTTCTTTCCTCGCTTCCGCTACGCCGCCGCCGCCGCCTCGCTTCTACGCGCGCCGCCACCACCGCCCATGCCCTCCCGTCGTGCTCGTCGCTGTAGGATCGAAAGTATGTCTAGAGGGGGGGGGTGATTAGACTACTTGACCAAATAAAAACTTAACCTTTTCCCAATTTTAGTTCTTGGCAGATTTTAGCTATATTAGGACAAGTCAAGCGATCATCACACAATTCAAGCAAGCATGCAAAGAGTATATTGGCAGCGGAAAGTAAAGCATGCAACTTGCAAGAATGTAAAGGGAAGGGTTTGTAGAGTTCAAACGCAATTGGAGGCATGGATGTTTTTCCCGTGGTTCGGATAGGTGGTGCTATCCTACATCCACGTTGATGGAGACTTCAACCCACGAAGGGTAACGGTTGCGCGAGTCCACGGAGGGCTCCACCCACGAAGGGTCCACGAAGAAGCAACCTTGTCTATCCCACCATGGCCATTGCCCATGAAGGACTTGCCTCACTAGCGGTAGATCTTCATGAAGTAGGCGATCTCCTTGCCCTTACAAACTCCTTGGTTCAACTCCACAATCTTGTCGGAGGCTCCCAAGTGACACCTAGCCAATCTAGGAGACACCACTCTCCAAGAAGTAACAAATGGTGTGTTGATGATGAACTCCTTGCTCTTGTGCTTCAAATGATAGTCTCCCCAACACTCAACTCTCTCTCACAGGATTTGGATTTGGTGGAAAGAAGATTTGAGTGGAAAGCAACTTGGGAAGGCTAGAGATCAAGATTCATATGGTAGGAATGGAATATCTTGGCCTCAACACATGAGTAGGTGGTTCTCTCTCAGAACATATGAGTTGGAAGTGTAGATGTGTTCTGATGGCTCTCTCCACGAATGAAGAGGAGGTGGAGGGGTATATATAGCCTCCACACAAAATCCAACCATTACAAACTCGGTCGGACCGAAATAGTAAACCTAGTGACCGTTAGAGATTTTTGATGGGACTGACATGCAACTCGGTAGGACCGATATGGTTAGGGTTAGGGCATAACGTAATCTCGGTGAGACCGATTACACAAACTCGGTGAGACCGATTTTGGTAATTAGCTAACCAGAGAGTTGGTCAGGCAAACTCGGTGGGGCCGATTTGCTCTTTCGGTGAGACCAAAAAGTTACAAAAAGGAAACAGAGAGTTTGCATTGCAATCTCGGTGGGACCGATCCGCTCTTTCGGTGAGACCGAAAAGTTACGAAAAGGAAACAGAGAGATTGCAATCCCATCTCGGTGAGACCGAGATCCCTATCGGTAGAACCGATTTGCTTAGGGTTTGGCAATGGCTATGACAAGTGAAACTCGGTGGCGCCGGATTGAAAGAATCGGTATGACCGAGTTTGGCTTTGGGTTTAGGTCAAGAGTGGATATGAGAAAGTAGTTGAGGGATTTGGAGCATATCATTAAGCACTTGAAGCAAGAGGCTCATTAAGCAACACCTCATCCCTCCTTGATAGTATTGGCTTTTCCTAAAGACTCAATGTGATCTTGGATCACTAAATGTAAAATGAAGAGTCTTGAGCATATGAGTTAGAGCCAATCCTTTGTCCTTAGCATTTTGAGGGTTCCACTTTCACCATCCATGCCATGCCAATCATTGAGCTCTCCTGAAATGATCATCTTGGAATAGCATTAGCTCAATGAGCTATATGTTGTTAGGAATTACCAAAACCACCTAGGGATAGTTGCACTTTCAATCTCCCCCTTTTTGGTAATTGATGACAACATATAGATCAAAGCTTCGACAAATAATAATAAGAGTGAAATATATCGTTGCTTTGAGAAGTATGTGATAAGTAAGAGCTCCCCCTAAATTTGTGCATATTTAAGATTTGCTTTGGACTGCAAATGCACGAAGAGTTAGAATCATGGGTTACTCTTCCATGTCACATACATCTTGGTGGAGCGCTCAAAATGATAAGAATGAAATACATGCACTCATCACCAAGAAAAATGAATGATCACATAAGATAGATAGGATAATATCAAGCATGCATAAGTGTAGCTTATGATCAAACACATGATCATCAATGTCTCACAAGCATATCAAAGTATGTCACACAAAAGCAAACAAAGTTTGAAAACCCACCAAATAAAGCAAGAGAGAATAAAAGCAACACACTCTCTCTCTCGAAGCCTATGATCTATACATTTTTCTCCCCCTTTGGCAACAAGTTACCAAAAAGTTCCTAGAAAATGCATAGTGCTAGATCGACTCTCAGGCTTGATCTTCTGGTGGTGGTGGAGTCTGGATCACTCCAAGGACGAAGCCTTCTGTAGACGTGGTTGGAGTTGAAGCTGAGGTAGATGCTGGAGCTGGTTGGGCTGGTGTTGTAGCTGGAGCTGAGGTGGTGGCTCTGGTGTCAGGAACTGGCACTCCAGTCGACCTCGGAGCTCGTGGCACTCTGGCAAATGCATCAGTTGTAGTCTTCCCTCTCCTCTCCTGCATGTCATCTTGAAGTTGCTCCACTGCAGACTGAATCTCTGTTACTTTGACATCAATGGCATAGAACTTTTGTTCTATGATCCTCTCTAAGCTCTGCTAATTCTGAGTGAGGGTGGCCAGTCCTTTCTCAATCCTCAATGTGGATGCAATCAAGTAACCAAGCTGCTCTTGTTTGGTTTTCAAGAAATACTCAAATGCCTCCTCTTGAGTTGGCATCTTGGCAGCTTTCTCTTTCCTTGCCTTCTCCTTCTTTGCTTGTGCTTGAACTGATGATGGTTCATTCTCATTCATGACAACTTGATTGTCCTCAAAGTCTAGATGGATGGGCAGGTGTTCCTTGTCAAGTAGGTATATGCCTGTGCCCATCTTGGAGTTAATTAGCTCCTGGATCTGAGGGGCATATCCACAGCTCCTCTTCTGATCAGCTGCTATCCTCTTAATGGTCTCTACCATGAGGCTCATCACCTTGAACTTCTGTGGCACATCAAATATATGAAGCAAATTGATTGCATGGCCTCTGATCATCTTGTGATCACCTGACTTAGGCAACAGAGTGTGCCTCAAAATCCAATTGATAGTTGGCAATCCTGACAGAAGATAATGTATAGAGCCAAACTTGAAAGTTTCAAGAGCTTCGTTTGGAATTTCCTTGTACATGTTGGACATAGAGTTGTGGTCCATCTTCTTCTTGGCATAGACATCCAAGTCATCTTCATTTTCCTCTGGGGCATTGATCAGCTGAGCCCATTCAGCAACTGTAGATTGGTATCTAGTGCCTTCAGACATCCACATTATCCTTCCATCTGGATAGAAGTGTGCTGTGGAGTAGAACTGCATGATTAGCTCTTCATTCCACTTTGTGAGCTTCTTCCCAACAAAGTCTGCTACTCCACAAGCATTGAAGCTGTCATACACTCCAGGATAGTGCTCTTCATTATCCTTGATGTACTCCTAATCAACCCATCTCATGTCACAAACAATGGGCTTCTTATCAAGCAAAACTGTCTCATAGAAGTCCTGCTGTTCCTTTGTGTGGAACCTGTAGTCAACAGCAGTTCTTCTCCTTGAAGCATATGGATCTGCTTCTCTCCACTTCCTGAGCGCTAAATCTCTTCTGATTTTCATGTCCTCAGCCACAGGATGAGCATCATTGTGGTCTGGGATCTTGGGCTTAAGTTTTGTCAGAACTTGACCTTCTTCATCTTCAGCAATGTCAGGCACCGGGGCCTTGTTTTTCTCAGCAGCTGGTATGCTCCTTGTATTCCTCTTTGGAGCTGACTTGGGCTTGGAGGCAGCTTTGGGTGCTTCTTTGGGCTTTGATGCAGCAGCCCCTGTCCTGATAGCATCACCCATAAGCTTAGGTGCCTTAGGTGCTGGTGCAGCAACCTCTTCTTCCTCTTCCTCTTCAGAGTCTCTCATGATTGAGGATCTCCCAAGCACTCTAGCAGTGGTCTTTTTGACCCTCTCCTTTCTCTTCTTCCCTTATGCAGCAGCCTCTTTGGGTTCAGGCTTTTCAGGAATCTGAGTTGAGGCTTTGGCCTTTGGCATAGGCTGCCTACCTGCTAGCCTTTTGATTTTCATCCCTGGCTTTATGCTCTGTGCTGGGCCATATTCCTTCTTGAGCACAACTCTCTTGGAAGTTGCATCCTCTTCTGCCACATAGTCTTCATCCTCTGAGTCTGGGGTTCTCTTCTTCCTTTGTCTGGTGGCAGCTTTTGGCAGGTTGCTAGGAGTGCTCCTACTGCCTTAATCTGAAGAACTGAAGGGACTAGTGCCCTCACTCATGTGCACTTGCTGTTCTGACACATTCTGGCTGTCACTCTGATCTGACATGATGAACAAGCTGACTACTGACCCTGTGAATAGTTTATAGATGAGGTAGAGTGGATGAGCATCACAAAATGCAGAGATTTTTGCAAAAGAATGATTCAAAATCTTAGTTTTAGTTTCCCACTGAAATCATCTCGGATCTACCGATTTTTAAACTCGGTGATACCGAAGCAGTTTTGGAACCTAAACTAGTGAACTCGGTCAGACCGAGTCATAGTTCGGTGGCACCGAGACTGCTAGGGTTTCACAAAGTTTCAAAATCAGTCACACCGATTAGTAATTCTCGGTCAGACCGAGTCTCACTTGTGCAATGGCATGAGCCAAATCGATGGGACCGAGTTTTTCAACTCGGTGGGTCCGAGATGGTTTCGGCGGAAACCTAACCCTAAAATTTTCAAATCAATCCTATTCTACGAATGTATTGACTGGATAGGAGTGTTTCAATCGTGGCTAGAAACAATAAGATCACAATGTGCTAGGAATCAGATTGGGGATAGCATAAATATCGAGTTCATACCCTAGTTCAGCGGAGACTCGCTACGACGACACCGGCGGGGTTGAATTCCGTTGACGGCGATGGAGACCAGTGACTGGAGGCGGCTGGCGGCGAGGAGACGATCCGGAGACCACGTTGGCAGAGCGAGCTACCGCGCGGGCGAAGGGGTTCGGAGAAATTTCCAAATTTTTGCCCGTGACTATATATAGCCTGACCCTGTCGGTGTGACCGAGTGGAACAACTCGGTGGCACCGAGATGCAAAACTGTATACAGTTATTGCAACTCGGTGTGACCGAATGGTTCAAATCGGTTGCATCAAGATCGAAAATTCAGATCAACTTAATGATCTCGGTAGGACCGAAAGTAGTATATCGGTCAGACCGAGAATCACAAAGAGGTTTTGGAAGTTTAAGTCTATGACGAATCGGGGACTCCGAGTCCTCCTCACACAGAGTGGTTCGAATCTGACTTGATCAAATTTTGTGATGTAGCATGAATAGAGTTTGAGACGAGAAAAGCATAGATAGCTAGAGGAGGTTCTTAGGCATTCTTGTCCATCCACTTGGCAAAAGGAAATAAAACCAAACAATCAAAACAACAAGTGGATGTCCTCGAATGAGTAAAATATGCAACCAACATGCTCACACAATAAAATGGCAATTGAAATACGTGACAAAGCATGCAGAACCAATTCTAGCATCTATCAAGCAATTGGCGATGACTAGGTCATCTATATATGAGTATATTGACTTAGGAGTCAAGTGAGAACACTTGATCATAGGTCATACTCATCGTTTAAGCTCAAGTGGGGTTACCACTTTTACATAAAGCATTGTTGTGTTCATATCTTTAGAGTTGCTTTAGCTCAAGTCTTAGAGTAAAGCTCCCCCTAGATGTGATATCCCCCCTAAGAGGGATGACCTAACCTTGGGTTTTGTCGATGATGACTTCATGTAGATGTTGAAGATGTGGGTGCTCAATGTTGATGTAGATCACTTGGAGCTATCCATTTGAGTGAATTGCACTTTCAATACCTACATGGGTTAGTCCCACAAGGAACAAACAAGGATATCCATAGACATAGAGTGATGCACACACAAGATGATTTCCATGAAAACTTTTAGGTTACCTTGTCCCTTGTCTTACCAACAAGAGGGTTTGTGACTCCTTGAACTAGTGCAAGATGTGGAAGTTGATTGCACTTGTTCTTGCCAAAATGATAAGAGTGAAGTATGTTGGCGGAGTCACCCTCAAGAACTCTCTAGTTCTTCTTCTTTTGGATCCACACCATCTTGATGGGAATCCTTGGAGTTGTAGTCGTACTTGATGAAGTGGAACTTGAAGTGGTCTTGGGAATCCACCTGACTAAGGTCTTAGGAGCTTCTTCAAATGCATCAATTTCCTCTTGAAGCTTGTCCTTGCCTTTTTGCTTGTAGTCTTGTGGTGGAGGATCATCTTGAGCTTGTGTCCCCTTGAAGGAAGTATCATACTTCTCTTGTTGAGGAACAAACTTTGTCTTGGGGTATTGATCTTCTTCGCACTCAACTCCATTGGCATTAAACTTTCGTTCAAAATCAACACCTTGATTCTTCCGGTGCCTTCCTTGCTTGCGCACAATTTCCTCGAATTGCTTACTCCCGGCAAGGCTTTTGTACACTCCTTTCTCTATAATTCCCTTCAATAAGCTATTTTCTTGCTCAAGTGTAACTTGGCTAAGAGAATCATTAGGGGAATCAAGAGAACTACTAGAAGCAACAATATTGGATTTAGCATGATCATTGTTACTACTAGAGGAAGAATCTTTCTTGTTCTTGTTACTAGACTTGACTTGAGGCATGTAAGTGGATAAGAGTAAACGCTTGGCAATGTAAGAAGAACTTTTCTTGCGGAGATCATCATTGATTGCCTTTAAAAACTCATGCTCTTGCTCAAGATTGAGCTTTTCAAAGCGTAACTTCTCATGAGCTCTTAAAAGTTCTCGATGATCTTCGAAGATAGTTTCATGAGCTAACTTAAGAGTGTTTAGTTCTTTAATTAGAGCCTCAATCTTCTCCTTATCATTGTCATTCGTTTCATCATGATTAGCATGATTAATTGACGTTTCATCATAGTATTCATCACTAGAGTTGTCAACAAGTAAATCATCATCACCTAACAAGTCATCTTCATCACTATTAAAATCAACATACTCAGGGTGGGTTACCTTAGGACCTTTGGCCATGAAGCATCTTCCAATTCCTTCATTTGGTGAGTCAAATATATCGTAGGAGTTGGTTGACACAAGTGCTAGACCGGCAACACCTTCATTTTGAGTATATTCGGAATCAGAGTGATAACTTCTCTCGGAGTGGCTGTCGGAGTCGGAGCCGGATACCCATTCACCAACATGAGCTTGATGTCTTCATTTTGTGTATCTCCTTGATGACTTTTCCTTCCTTCCCGAATCCTTGCTTCTCCGTGAGTATCTTCGTTCATAACGATCATCTCCACTCCTTCTCTCTCTTGGTGGTGATTCTTCTCTTTTGCTTCTTCTTTTTGGAGAGTCTTCTCTTCTCTTGTAGGGAGCCATACACTCATTGGAATATTGTCCGGGTCTTCCACAATTGTAGCAGTTTCGCTCTCGACTAGAAGATCTTTTGTCATTGTAGGACCTTGACTTGGAGCTTCTATCTTTGCTTCTACTCTTGTAGAACTTGTCGAAGTTTTTCACCATTAAGCTCAATTCTTCATTGAAGTTTTGTTTCTCACTTGATGATGTAGGGGCTTCACATGAGGCTTTGTAGGCACCACTTGATTTGTTGTGAAGTTCCTCTTTATCCTTAAGTGACATCTCATGAGCAACAATTCTTCCAATTACTTCTGTTGGCTTGAGATCTTTGTAGTTGGGCATCATTTGGATCAATGTGCACACGGTATCATATTTTCCATCCAAGGCTCTTAGAATCTTCTTGATGATGAATCTATCGGTCATCTCTTCACTTCCTAAGCTGACAATCTCATTTGTGATGAGAGCAAGCCTAGAGTACATTTCAGCGACACCTTCACTATCCTTCATTTTGAACTTGTCAAGTTGACTTTGAAGCACATCCAATTTGGATTCCTTGACGGAGTCAGTACCTTCATGCATATCAATCAAAGTGTCCCCAATTTCCTTTGCATTCTCAAGACGGCTGATTTTGTTGAATTCTTCGGGGCACAATCCGTTGAAGAGAATATCACAAGCTTGAGCATTGTATTGCAATATCTTCAACTCATACGCGGTAGCTTCACGGTTTGGTTCTCTCCCATCAAGGAAGTCACCTTGCAAACCAACACACACAATAGCCCAAACGGCGGGGTTATGTCCAAGAATATGCATTTTCATTTTATGCTTCCAACTAGCAAAATTAGTACCATCAAAGTAAGGACCTCTATGGTGATAATTTCCCTCGCTAGACGCCATACTCTCCTAGGTTGTGAAACCAAGGCTATGACCACCAAAAGCTATGGAAATCAAAGCAAATGGAGACCAAACCTCTGATACCACTTGTAGGATCGAAAGTATGTCTAGAGGGGGGGGGGGTGATCAGACTACTTGACCAAATAAAAACTTAACCTTTTCCCAATTTTAGTTCTTGGCAGATTTTAGCTATATTAGGACAAGTCAAGCGATCATCACACAATTCAAGCAAGCATGCAAACAGTATATTGGCAGCGGAAAGTAAAGCATGCAACTTGCAACAATGTAAAGGGAAGGGTTTGTAGAGTTCAAACGCAATTGGAGACACGGATGTTTTTCCCGTGGTTCGGATAGGTGGTGCTATCCTACATCCACGTTGATGGAGACTTCAACCCACGAAGGGTAACGGTTGCGCGAGTCCACGGAGGGCTCCACCCACGAAGGGTCCACGAAGAAGCAACCTTGTCTATCCCACCATGGCCATCACCCATGAAGGACTTGCCTCACTAGCGGTAGATCTTCATGAAGTAGGCGATCTCCTTGCCCTTACAAACTCCTTGGTTCAACTCCACAATCTTGTCGGAGGCTCCCGAGTGACACCTAGCCAATCTAGGAGACACCACTCTCCAAGAAGTAACAAATGGTGTGTTGATGATGAACTCCTTGCTCTTGTGCTTCAAATGATAGTCTCCCCAACACTCAACTCTCTCTCACAGGATTTGGATTTGGTGGAAAGAAGATTTGAGTGGAAAGCAACTTGGGAAGGCTAGAGATCAAGATTCATATGGTAGGAATGGAATATCTTGGCCTCAACACATGAGTAGGTGGTTCTCTCTCAGAACATATGAGTTGGAAGTGTAGATGTGTTCTGATGGCTCTCTCCACGAATGAAGAGGAGGTGGAGGGGTATATATAGCCTCCACACAAAATCCAACCATTACACAATTTACCAATCTTGGTGGGACCGAATCAACAAACTCGGTCGGACCGAAATAGTAAACCTAGTGGCCGTTAGAGATTTTCAATGGGACTGACATGCAACTCGGTAGGACCGATATGGTTAGGGTTAGGGCATAACGTAATCTCGGTGAGACCGATTACACAAACTCGGTGAGACCGATTTTGGTAATTAGCTAACCAGAGAGTTGGTCAGGCAAACTCGGTGGGGCCGATTTGCTCTTTCGGTGAGACCGAAAAGTTACAAAAAGGAAACAGAGAGTTTGCATTGCAATCTCGGTGGGACCGATCTGCTCTTTTGGTGAGACCAAAAAGTTACGAAAAGGAAACAGAGAGATTGCAATCCCATCTCGGTGAGACCGAGATCCCTATCGGTAGAACCAATTTGCTTAGGGTTTGGCAATGGCTATGACAAGTGAAACTCGGTGGCGCCGGATTGAAAGAATCGGTATGACCGAGTTTGGCTTTGGGTTTAGGTCAAGAGTGGATATGAGAAAGTAGTTGAGGGTTTTGGAGCATATCATTAAGCACTTGAAGCAAGAGGCTCATTAAGAAACACCTCATCCCTCCTTGATACTATTGGCTTTTCCTAAAGACTCAATGTGATCTTGGATCACTAAATGTAAAATGAAGAGTCTTGAGCATAAGAGCTAGAGCCAATCCTTTGTCCTTAGCATTTTGAGGGTTCCACTTTCACCATCCATGCCATGCCAATCATTGAGCTCTCTTGAAATGATCATCTTGGAATAGCATTAGCTCAATGAGCTATATGTTGTTATGAATTACCAAAACCACCTAGGGATAGTTGCACTTTCAGTCGCCACCGCTCCTCACCTTCAGCTGCCGCCGCTCGCGACCTTCCCATTGTGCAAGCCGCCGCCGCTCCACCCGCAACTGCTAACCCTAGCCGTTGCACCACCTCCACCCGCCGCTGCAGCTTCTCCTAGCCGCCGGCACACCACCACCCGACTACCCGAGCGGCCCGCCCGACCCAAGCCAACCCGCCGCCTGCCCGACCATCACCGACCCGCCGCCCACCCGACCCATGCCGATCCGCCGCCGCCTGCTACCCAACCCTCACTGCACCACCTCACGCCGCCATGTCGTCTGTCATGTTGTCCGCGTCCACCAACTCCAACCCGTTCGCCGACGCCAACCCTCCTGACGTCAATGACATCCGCAACCTCAACATCCTCGAGAGGGTGCCGGTTCGTCTCTCCCAGACGGATGCCTCCTACTACATGTGGAAGACGTACTTCTCCCTCGTGTTCCGGGAGTACCACCTCGTCGACCATGTGGACGGCTCCATCGACTCCAGCCTCGTCCTCGAGTTCCATGATTGGTCTACCATCGACACCACGATCAACCGGTGGTTCTTCCTCACCATCTTGCCGGACCACTTTTAGACGGTCATGCAGGACGGTGATGGTGCATGCGCCGTGTGGACCAAGCTGAACGGGCTCTTCACCGACAACCAACTCCAACGTTGCGTTGTTTTGCAGCAAGAGTTTTTTGGGTGCCACCAGAAAAACTCCTCCATCGACGACTATTGTTGCCGCTTGAAGACTATCGCCCACGAGCTCCGCGATATTGGCGCGAAGATCGATGATGACCTCCTCTTCAGCACGGTCACCGCGGGGCTTAACGAGGACTTCGGCAATGCCGCGATGAACCTCACCCTCATCCCCAACCCGTCCTTTGCCAAGTTCATTGTGTACCTTCGTTTGGAGGAGCGGCGGATGAAGAATGTGAAGGCGTGGGCCATCCACACCGCCCTCGCCGCTGGTACCACCCGCGGTGGGTCCCCGACGCCTCTTGCTGCCCCGGTCGCGCCACCAGGTGCCCTACCCGATGCCCCAGCAGTCGGGGCTCCTCCCGCTTCCGTACGGGCCGCCCGTGCCTCCCGCCCTCCTACCGAACGGCGCCGCGGGGGCGGTGCGGTGGCCGTCGTGGTGGTCAGCAGCAGTAGCCGCAGGGCACCGGCCCACCCAGTCAGCAATAGCAGCAGCAGTTTCAGGTGCCTCCCCCATGGGCATCTGGCTACAACCCATGGACCGGTGTCATTCTTGCATACACCATGCCGGTTCCACGGGTCCCTGCACCGACGCTCCCTGTGACGTGCCCGCCGGCACATTAGGCGTACTATGCAGCTCCGCAGCCCTATGGAGGGTACGCACTGCCGCAGCTAAGTGGCGACTACGGCTTCCCCCATGGCGCCACCGCCGCCCTCGCCCGCCCTGCCGGCGGCGCCTTGGGATCTAGCGCTCCTCGCCGTGCTGCACTCCGCGCCTATGCCAAACAACTACACTGGAGGCGGTGATTGGTACATGGGCACCGGAGCCACGGCTCACATGTTTGCTCATCCTGGTAATCTTGCCTCCTTCACTCCCGTCACGACCGACCGCCGCATCATTGTCGGCAATGGTTTCACACTTCCTATCACACACGTCGGGCACACTTCTTTTCGTTCTAATTCTATGCCATTATCTTTGTCTAACATACTTGTGTCTCCTCATCTTATTAAGAATATTATTTCTGTTTGTTGTTTCACTCATGAAAATCCTGTCACTTTTGAATTTGACGAGCTTGGTTTTTGTGTTAAGGATGCTCGAACCAGGATGGTACTCCATCGATGTGACAGCCCCGACGAGTTCGATCCGGTGCATTCACCTTCATCCGCCACCACCGCACCAGTTGCTCTCTCCGCTGGCGTCGATCTCTAGCACACTCGTTTGGGTCATCCCAAGACCATCACACTTCGTCATATTCTTAGGATTTTTAGTTTCAGTTGTAATAAGATAGAGGATCACACTTGTCATGCCTGTCGTGTCGGCAAACACGTTGGCCTTCCGTTTAATAACTCCACCACCATTGCTTCTTTACCCTTTCAGTTGATTCATAGCGATGTGTGGACCTCTCCGGTTCCTAGTAAGTCGGGTTATTTATATTATCTAGTTATACCTAATGATTATTGTCATTATGTGTGGGCTTTTCCTTTGCGACGAAAGTCGGAAGCACTCTCCATTTTGACGGCCTTTTACTCCTATGTCAGCATGCAGTTAGGGCGTATCATTCTTGCTCTTCAGACTGACAATGGAAAAGAGTTCGACAATCTTGCTTTCCGCACTTTTCTGTCGCACCACGGCACAGTTTTTCATCTCACATGCCCGTATACTTCACAGCAGAACGGTTGAGCCGAACGCGTCCTTCGCACTCTGAATGACTCCGTTCGCATGCTCCTATTCCATGCTAATGTGCCGCCTCACTTTTGGCAGGACGCACTTGCTACTACTTCACTTCTCCTTAACACGGTCTACCCTGCCGCCCACGGTGGAACAACGCACCTCACCATCTTATCTTTGGTACGCCCCCATCTTATGATGGCTTTCATATTTTCGAGTGCCTTTGCTATCCTAGCATTGCCGACACCGCTCCTCACAAACTTGCACCCCGCTCTGTCGCTTGCATCTTCATTGGCTACCCCTCTATCCAAGGGATATCGGTGCTACGATCCAGCCTCCCACCGTGTGTTCACTTCCCGACACATTTACTTTGATGAGCATGTGTTTCCGTTTCAGCAGGTACCCCCGGCTGTTCCTCCCGCCACTGATGACGTGGGCTCCTCGACGCCTCTCCCAGGGTGCTAGCACACCGCCCTTGGCCCGCCCTGGATTTGAGGCGCGTCCACTTCATGCGGCGCCCCCTCTGGCCGCGGCACTGGCGCCCCCGACGCCTCCCCTTCCCGCGGCCTCGGCGCCCGCGGTTCCGGCTCCAGCTGTAGGCCCCACGGCCCCGGCCTCGGCAGTGGCCCCCTCATCCCCCGCGGACACCGTGGCCCCTGTGGCTCCCGCGGCCTCGGTCCCGGTGTCCTCGACGTCCTCATCGCCGACGGCTATGGCCGGGTCTCCTGCGTCCGGTTCGGTCACCCACGCCTGTGTCGGTGTTTTTCGCCCGAGCTCTCGCTACGCCTCAGATGAATACATCCACGCGGCATCCACCTCTACGCCATCGTCGTTGCCGTCCTCTGTTCGAGCCGCTCTTCGTGACCCACTCTGGATGGCTGCGATGCAAGAGGAGTTTGACGCCCTGCTGCGCAACCAGACGTTGCAGCTTCTTCCCCGTCCCCAGCACGCTAGCATGATTACCGGGAAGTGGGTATTCAAACACAAGCTCCGTCCTGATGGTAACCTTGATCGCTATAAAGCGCGATGTGTTGTTTGTGGCTTCCGGCAGCGTGCTGGCATCGACTTCACCGACACCTTCGCTTTGGTTGTCAAGCCCAGCACGATTCACACAATTCTCCACCTTGCGGTCTCTCGTACTTGGCCGGTGCACCAGATGGACGTCTCCAACACCTTCCTTCATGGTCGCCTCGAGGAGTAGGTCTTCTGCCCGCAGCCAACGGGGTTTGTTGATCCCGCACTCCCCGACCATGTGTGCCTGCTTTCACGGTCTTTGTACGGGCTCAAGCAGGCTTCGTGCCCTTGGTACCAGCACATCGCGGTGTTTCTACACTGGCTCAGGTTCCGCTCCACTCGCTCGGACGCATCGCTCTTTGTCTATCACCAGGGCTCCGACACGGCCTACTTGCTGCTCTATGTCGACGACATCATCCTGACGGCATGTACGGCTGGCCTTCTCAGTCAGCTCACTGATCGTCTTTGCGCTGAGTTTGCCATCAAGGACTTGGGTCCTTTGCACTACTTCCTCGGTGTTGAGGTGGTGCGCCGTCCGGATGGCTTCTTTCTTCATCAGCGGAAGTATGCTCATGAGCTCCTGGATCGTGCTGGCATGCTTAACTGCAAGCCCGCCGCTATGCCTGTTGATACGAAGGCCAAGCTCTCTGGCACGGATGGTTCTGCACCTTCAGATGCTGCATTCTACCGGTCTATTGTTGGTGCTCTCCAGTACCTCACTTTGACTCGACCGGAGATCTAGTATGTCGTGCAGCATGTGTGTCTCCATATGCATGCTCCCCGGGATGTTCACTGGGCCGCTGTCAAGCGGATTCTCCGCTATGTCTATGGCACTATGGATCTTGGTGTCACGCTCTCCGCCTCCACCGACACTACCCTCACCGCCTACTTCGATGCAGACTGGGCGGGCTGCCCTGACACTCGTCGCTCCACCTCGGGCTATTGTGTCTTCCTTGGACACTCACTCATCTCGTGGTCGTCCAAGTGGCAGCCTACAATCTCTCGCTCCAGTGTTGAGGCTGAGTATCATGCGGTAGCCAATGTTGTCGACGAGTGTTCGTGGCTTCGCCAGCTTCTCCAGGATCTCTCTTGTCTTGTGGATCAAGCGACAATGGTCTATTGCGACTACATTTCGGCGGTCTACCTCTCCGCCAACGTACATCATCGTCGGACCAAGGATATTGAGTTGGATATTCATTTTGTTCGGGAACAGGTGGCTCTTGGCCATATTCATGTTTTACACGTTCCTACTTCCCAACAATTTGCAGATATCATGACCAAGGGCTTGCCTACAACGTCATTTGAGGAGTTCCGGACCAGTCTTTGTGTCAGAAACGGTGCCGCTTTGACTACGGGGGAGGGGGCGTTGAGTATATGTGTTGTGCATATCTGTGTATTGGGCCCACCTCCTAGTTCCTTGTATAGTTGAGGTCGTGGCCCACCTTTGTACATCATATATACGTGTCTTTGCACATGAGTAATACATCGTGCAATTCCCACAACATACACTCCGTTCTTAGGCTAATCATCAGGCTGGCAGTTCACTGGACCCTCTACATCAAAATGCCTAAGGCTAAACATTTTTCAATGAAAAACCCCAGGCGAAGGAAGTACTATAGAAGAAACTAACACAAGAAATCAACAACCATGTATGAGAGGTATGCAAGGAAAACTCAAGGTGGACAAACCAATGAGGAACAATACCCAGTTGCCAGAAAAGATCACACGAATAGAGCTTTAATGGCACTATCGAAACACCATAATGACCCTCCAAAAAACTTCCACGATCAGCCAATTAAGCTATCAGAGTTACAATACGCTATCTAAACATATAGGAGCATTCTTTTGCTCAGCCCAGCCTTAATTCATACTGGCGCCCCTCAGTGTTGGTTCGGTCGCCAACAAGGTAGAGTAGGGCATGAGACACGAGCCGACTCACGGGACGCAAGGTGTCACCGTCTCCCATGCCATACTCTTCCTCGTCGGAGCCTGGAACCCGTTGGGTGCCGGTGGACATCAGATCGATGATGGATCTGTTCTGGGATGAGCCGGCGACATCCACCACAACGCGATCGCGACAGCCGGACTGGTGCACCGTACGATGCGCCGGAGAATGCGACCCCGCCACGACAACGTCCACCGCGGCGAGCGTTGCCGCCGCATCCCGCGTCCGCTACCACGCACGGCGGGCATGCCGCACCATGTTTGCGTCGGGCAACGCCCACGATGGGTCCATGGCCTCAGCGTGTCAATAGAGGGGTTGCATGTCCACCACCGCGTTCGGACGCCAGACAACCCGCACCACCTCCGGTGAGGTAGCGACGACTGCCGCAGCGGTGGATCCATGCGTTATTTGGGCGGACGCAATGCATTCCTGACGGAAGGAGTCCAAGCGCTGTCGTGCATGGGCCACCTCCAAGGCGCGGAGGAGCGCAAGCCAGACGTCCATCTCCTCTTCGGGGCCGCGTGGGATGAGCTCGGGGTCGAAGGATCTGGAGGTGAAGGACACGGATCCATCGTCCTCCATGTCGAAGACTGATGCACGGTGCCGGGGACTAGTTTGCGTGGAGGAGGGGAGTAGAGGGAAAGTGGCTAGGGTTTGGTCCGGCAAGAAAATGGAGAGAAATATATGTGGGGTATATGTGGGGTCGTGATGCGGAGCATCCTACGGTCATCCCCATGGACCTACCATCGTCTCACGAAGTGCCAAGAGGACCTATGGCTCGAGCTAGAGCTAGAGCTCTCGAGACCGAGGTGACTTCTCTCCTTAGTAATATTACATATGATCCCCTCGAGACATGGCTACTACCTAAGTCCGACATGTTGTGCATGATTAGGTACCAAGAGGATCCTCCCGAAGATGCATGTGAAGACAGACAAGTCGCCAAGTTCATGGATGAAGAGAACCGACGGAAGGAGTCAAGAACAACTCCCAGCCCCCGTACATCCAGCCATGACCCCGGACATCCGGCCCTTGGAGGTGTCACCTGCAGCAACAGACCAGTGGCCAAGTCTAAGGGCCTGGACATCCGACCCTAACCCGGAAATCTGGCCTCCCGCTCGGATATCCGGACACCACCGATCCAGAGGACAGAAGAGACGCCCCGTCAGCCCGGACATCCGGCTCCTCCAGAAGGCCCGGACATCCGGACCGATGCCTGGATGTCCTGCCCCGTCTGTCTGCGCACAGTAAAGGTCCGAGGCCCATGTACCCTTTCGCCCCCTTAGACTATATATACTCTCCTCCTACCTATGTTTTAGGGTTAGCGTTGTGTTAGCTCATTTGTGAGATAGAGCTTCGCTCATCCATCCGGATCTACTCCACGAGAGAGACCGCGACCCCTCTTCGGAGAAGATCCACTTGGATTCAAGACCTCCTCACGGAGAAGACCATCAAGACCTCCTCACAGAGAAGACCAGTTACCATTTGTATCCTCCCTTGTTGACTTTGGATCCTATATCTCCTCTCGTGTTTCGAGGATCTAGCACATGTGTGACTTAATCTTGTTGGTTTGAGTGTTTCTCTTTGTGCCCCTTTGTGATTTCCCCTCATGTTTTCCCTCATGTTCTTCGTGTTCATCGCGGGATCTGCTCCTTTCGTGAAAGATCGGCCCCCCGGTTTCCACCCTACATCATCTTGGTATCTAGAGCCACGTTGATCACGATTTCGGAGCCGCCCCGATGTGTTTTCTAGCCTTGTTTTGTTGATTTTGTCCCTAATTCAAAATTTCCCCACAAAAATAGCCCTAAATTTTTTTTTGTGATTTGTTGGTGTGATGAAGTTTTGTTGGATTTTATCCGTGGATTTCATGTGTTGCAGGTAGATCTAGCTTTCCATCATCTTTTCCCCAATTCCCTTCCACAAATTTCCCTGAATTTTTCCCGGCTTTGACCTCTCCATGCGAAGATCTTCGAGTTCGCCCACTGATCCACTACAAAAAAAGACACATCCGTGACATTTTGGGTCGAATGATTTTTTTCTGTCATACATATGACACTTCTATGATGATAATTGTGACAAAACCCGGTATCATCATAGATGTGGTGGGCTCCTACTTCTATGACAAAAAATCATGACGGAAAATGGGCTTTTCGTCCTGGGCGGGTCGGAGACGCAGCTGCATGACATTCCTTGGGCCGTCCATGACGGAAAAAACCGTGCTAGAAGTGAGGGAGAGGAAACTTTCGGGGAGTTCCCGGTTATGGTGGGAGGTCGGGGGCCGAGCGATGTGCATTTCCCTCATACACGTACATGTGTGTGTGCGATGCGTTGGCTCTAACTGAACCCGAGTGAGGCATTGGGCTCTAACAGAACCCAAGCGATTGCACTGCAGGCTACGCGTTACTGAACCCGAGCGATCGATCGATGGCTGTTAACTGAACCCGATCGAGTGATTCCTTCACTACTGCTGCTAACTAAAGCCGGTCAATGTTGCCTCTCGATGAACAGTGAGCGTTGCCCGGGGGGGGGGGTTGGATGAACAGTTCCCGGTGGGGGTGGATGAACAGGACCCCGTGGTGTTGCCTCTGGATGAATAGGACCCCGATCGATCGAGCCGGTTGGGGCTGGATGAACATGGCCCCGTGGAGCGCTGGATGAACAGGACCACCCCGTGGAGGGCAGGATGAACAGTAGATGGTGGAGGGCAGGATGAACAGTAGCCCGTGGAGGGGTGGTTGAACAGGAGCCCATGCAGAGGGCTGGTTGAACAGTAGCCGGTGGAGTAGCGCGTGGTGGAGGCTGGATGAACAGGAGCCCGTGGATGAACAGTCGCAGGTGGAGGCTGGAGGAGGTTGACGGTGGATGAACAGTAGCTCGTGGAGGCTAGAGGGGGTCAACGGTGGAGATGAACAGTATCCCATGGAGTCCCGTTTTGCGGTACACCACACCCCTCCCGATGAACAGGACCCCCGTTTCGACCGTAGCGCTCCAACACAAGTCCGTTTCGTCCGTTTTGCGGTACGCCACACCCCTCCCGATGAACATGACCCCTGTTTCGACTGTAGGAGGTCCGTTTCCTCCGTTTTGCGGTACGCCAGACCCCTCCCGATCAACAGGACCCCGTTCCGAACGTAGGAGGTACGTTTCCTCCGTTGTGCGGTACGCCAGGCCTCGTTTCCATCGCCTGTTCCGTCCAAGCCCTCCCGATGAACACGACCACGCATTCCGTTCCAACCCAGCCGGTTGGCTCCCATGCGTTTCGTTGCCTCCCCATGAACACGACACATTCCGTTGCCTCCCCATGAACATGACGCGTTTCGTTGCCTCCCCATGAACACGACGACGACGCTGTTTCTCTGTTCGACCCAGCCATGTCAATGAGCCCTCGCCATACGTATGCGCGAGTAGGCGTTCGAGACCCCGCCCGTATGTACACATACGTGGCCGTATTTTCTTTCTTGCACCCTGGCCGCCTCTACTACGATACGTGCACGCCTCTACATCCACCCGAATATATGTATGTACACATTCGCGACCAGAATGACAACGCTACGTACGCTTCGACTAGGTGGGTCCCGACTGTCAGGCACTTCCTTGCGTACAAAGATGTAGCTGGTGGGTCCCAGCTGTCAGGGGGGCGAAATACGGTGGCCCGTCCGATGGGTCCCCGCTGTCAGGTGGAGGAATAATTATTTTGCACGTAATATGGAGGCACTTCCTTGCTGCGGCCGTGGACCCAACTGTCAGCCTCTCCACGTACAGTCCACGTCCGATGGAAGCCGTTCCTTGACCACGTTGACCATGCCGCGCCCAGAGCACCAGGGCGGTGGACGACGGCGAGGCCTAGGAAGGGGACGACGCGGAGCCGGGGAAGACGCGGAGTGGATGCCCATGCGTAGAGGAGTACGAGGCACTGGTTCGATGCGGTGTGAGGCTGTCATCGCCGCAGAGTAATAGGGGGTGTGGGTGAGTAGAGGGATGGCCTTGCCAGCGGTGGGAGTAGTAGGGTGCGGTGAGGCCTCCGCTGCATCGCAGCCGGCCACGGGAGGCAGGAGCACGAGGCACGACCGGCGCTGGTCTGGGCGGCTGGAGCAAGAAGACCAGAGGTTGAAGACGCACTATGGCCGTTGGATGGACATCGTACTATCACTGGAGCTAGAATCGTGCATATTGACTAAGTTGACAAAGCCCTCCATCCCCGTCAACTTAGTAGGCCCACAAGTCAGCCTGCCACTATACTGGGTCCCAGCTAACAGGGGGAGTATTCATTTTTTGTGCGTAATAAGGAGGCACTTCCTTGCGTGCGAAGATATAGCTAGTGGGTCCGAGCTGTCAGCGGCGGTAACGTTTTTTTTGCGAAATACAGAGGCCCTTTCGGTGGGTCCCTGATGTCAGGTGGAGGAATCATTATTTTGCGCGTAATAAGGAGGCATTTCCTTGCGTGCGGCCGTGGACCCAGCTGTCGGCCTCTCCACGTATAGTCCACTTTAGATGCATGTCAGTCGTTGACCATGTTAACCAGGCCGCGCCGAGAGCACCAGGGCGGTGGACGTCAGCGAGGCCTAGGAAGGGAACGACACGGAGGCAGGGAAGACTCGGCAGTTGTTTCCCACACGGAGGGGAGTATGAGTGTACGAGGGTTTACTGGTTCGTCTGCCGTTGCCAGAGAATAACAACATGTGTGGGTGAGTAGAGGGATGGCTAGGCCAGTGATGGGAGTACGGTGGGGTGATGAGGCCTGCGCGGCAGCACAGCCGGTCGCGGGGAGGAGGGAGCAGGCAGTCCCGCCGGCGCTTGATTGAGCGGCTGGAGCAGGAAGAGCAGAGATTGAAGAAGCATGATGGCCGTTGGATGGACATCCAACAGTCACTGCTTGTGCATCAACCTTTTTTTAGGGAAGCCTCAAATCTGTGGAAAATAGCATACAACCCATCTGCCATTATTTCTAATAATTTTCAGCCCATTTGCTAATTCTTAAGGTTTTTTGGAGCCCATATTCTTTTTGTTAGCATTACAGCCCAAATTGTGCCCACGGTTAAAAAATTATACGAAATTTTGCATATTTCGGTGCGGTCCAAACTGTTTTTAATCCCGAAATTTCGACTCACATTCAAACTGATTTTAAAAATAAATGTATATCAATATAAAATCCAACAAATTCTCCACGCATAAAAATTAATGTAATTTAAAATCTTGAAATGAAAAAAAGGATATTCGAAACTAATTGCGGGTTTGATGTGTTTTAAAAATGTACAACCCATTTCTCATTACTGATGGGCCATTTTCTCGGCCAGCCAAATGAAAGCTCTCCTCGTCTTGAAAGATTTGCAGCCCAACAGGCCTGACAAAGCGACTTACTTGGCAAATCACAAAAAAACTGGGCTGTGGCCGTGGACCCAGCTATCAGCCTCTCCACGTACAGTACTCTTCCGATGGAAGTCGTTCCTTGACTACATTGACCACGCCGCGCGGAGAGCACCACGACGGTGGACGACGGCGAGGCCTAGGAAGGGGACGACGTGGAGCCGGGGAAGACGCGGCAGTGGAAGCCCGTGCAGAGAGGAGTACGAGGGTTCACTGGTTCGGCTGCGGTGTGAGGCTGCCGTCGCCGCAGGGCCTGGCCAGCGGTGGGAATAGTGGGGGCGGTGAGGCCTCCACGGCAGCACAGCCGGCCACGGGAAGCAGGAGCATGCGACACGACCGGCGCTGCTTTGGGCGGCTGGAGCAAGAAGACCAGAGGTTGAAGAAGCACTACGGCCGTTGGATGGACATCGTACGGTCACTGGAGCTAGAATCATTCATATTGACTAAGTTGACAAAGCCCTCCGTCCCCGTCAACTTTGTTGGCCCACAAGTCATCCTCCCACTATGGTGGGTCCCAGCTAGCAGGGGGGTATTCATTTTTTTTACGTAATAAGGAGGCACTTCCTTGCGTGCGAAGATATAGCTGGTGGGTCTGACATGTCAGCGGGGGGAACGTTTTTTTCCGCTAAATACAGAGGCCCTTCCAGTGGGTCCCAGCTGTCAGGTGGTGGAATCATTATTTTGCGCATACAGTCCACGGCCGATGGATGTTGTTCGTTGACCAAGTTGACCAGGTCGTGCCGAGAGCACCATGGTGGTGGACGACGGCGAGGCCTAGGAAGGGAACGACACGAAGCCGGGGAAGACTCGGCAATGGTTGCCCATGCGGTGGGGAGTATGAGGGTTTACTGGTCTGGCTGCCGCCGCTGGAAAATAACAGGAGGTGTTGGTGAGTAGAGGAATGGCCTAGCCAGCAATGACGTAGGGTGGGGCGGTGCGGCCTGTGCGACAACACAGCCGGCCACGGGAGGCGGGAGCAGGCAGTCCCACCGGAACTGGTTTGGGCGGCTGGAGCAAGAAGATCAGATATTGAAGAAGCAGCACGGCCGTTGGATTAACATCCAACGGTCACTGCTGCTAGAATCGTTTGTGGACTAAGTTGACAAAGCCAAAGTACACGTCAACCTAGTAGACCCACAAGTCAGCCTTCAAATCTGTCCCGAATAGCATACAACCCGAAATTTCTAGCCATATTCAAATTAATTTTAAATCTAAATATACCTTAATTTAAATTCAATGAAATTTTACCCGCACAGAAACAATGAAATTTAAAATATCAAAATCCAAAAGAAAACAATATTTTGGAACTAATTGTCGGTTTGCTGTATTTTTTCATTTTACAGCCCATTTATTATTACTTATAGCCCATTTCTTATTACTTATAGCCCAT
Source organism: Triticum monococcum (assembly GCA_034509565.1). NCBI lineage: Eukaryota > Viridiplantae > Streptophyta > Magnoliopsida > Poales > Poaceae > Triticum > Triticum monococcum. The sequence goes on along the minus strand of CM067841.1, from coordinate 140,092,566 downwards.
TTTCTGGGCAAAATGCATCCCTCCTCGTCTTGAAAGATTTCCGGCCCATCAGGGCATAGAAAAGCAAGTAGGCCTACGTTGGTTATTCTGCAAAAAAACAAAATAGCTGGCTAGTAATTTTCAGAAAGGAAAAAATAAACTGGGCTGGTCATGTGCTAAACATATGAAATAAAAGCCTGGGCTAGACGGGCCACGGGTCCCGCACAACCCAGTTGATACCCTTCTCCGTCCCGAAAAAACAAAATTACTGCGCGCGCTGCTGGGTCCCTACTGTCATCCTCACCATATACAGTCATCTCCTTATTCCTCTCGGTTGTTGACCATGTTGAGAACACCGGAGGGCGGTGCCGCGGCAAGTGAACCAAGGCGCAGGACGATGGTGAGGCCTCAGACGGGAACGAACAGGAGCCGGGGCATATCACAGTCAGCCGTGGGAGGCGGGAGCAGGCGGTCCCGCCGGCGCTGGTTTGGCTTTGGCGGCTCGAGCAAGAAGAGACTGAAGAAACGCGACAGACGTTGAATGTCAATCCAACGGTCAAGGTTGGCACAATCATTTTGTTGACTAAGCGGACACCAAGTTGCATACTTTTTTATATATAGGAAGAAAACTGCGAGGAAAATGCGTTCATCTGCCGTCCTCCTCACAAGGAACGTTCGCCACATAAGCGACTAGCACCCTTGGTTTTCAACCGAGAGGTCTTGGGTTCGAGTCCCAGGAACTCTGAATTTTGTCCTCCTTCCTTCCTCGCAAAAAGGGAAAGAAAATCAAAGACTTGGGAAGGCGTATGGAACAAGCTAGTGTACCAGTAATGAGACGTTGCCGAGTTTTAGAAAAAAGAAAGACGTGCTCCTGTAGCTGGTTCGAATCCAAACCTAGATTATAACTATATATGGTGATATGCTACTCTGCAAGTAATAAAACTGACATATCCAATGTTCGCTTCTACTCTTCTCTACTTACTCTGCCTAGCATCAGAAGCTCTGGCCGCAGCAACCATGTCCGTTGGCTGCTCGTCCACCAGCTCCTCAGCAGGCAACAACCAGATATGCGCCAAGTCGCAACCCATACCACCGCCTGTGGGTCTCATCACACCCTCGCCGGCATGCGCACCGCAGCCGATTGCTCATCGCAACCCGCTGCCGTTGGGGTGGTGCCACTGCTGCAAATCACGCAGAGTCATCCGTCGCGTCTCAACCACAATCCGCAACCCTGGCCGAGTCTTCTACAAATGCCCGAATCATGGGGTAATAATATGTTTAAGTGTTGTTCTGCTGCTTTCAGTTGCTGATTTTTTAATAGTTTCATTGATGATCTACCAATTTGATTCGTGTAGAAAGGGGATGATTCGTGTAGAAAGGGGAAGATTCGTGTGATTTGTATTTCTGGGAAGTTGCTGATGTGGGGGAATGCAACTACGCTAATTATTTGGTTAGCCCAGGAATCCCAATACCAGCAGATTGGGGTGTTGGACAAGTAACTGAAGGAACGGCAGAAGAGGAAGATGCAGAGCAGAAGCTCAAAGATGCAGTTCCTCTGATCATGGCCAAGCAACAGCTGCTGAACGGCCTTGACAGCAATGAGGAGATGAAAGAGCTTGTGAAGATAATGGGCAAAATCGATGTGCTCTGTAGGATGATTGTCTCTTTATTTGTAGTGTATGTAGCACTCGTGATGTATTCAGTGGCTACGACATGAGCACTTTGCTGAAACTAGTAATGAATGAAACCTGTGTAGCAGGCTGGGCGTAGTGTTGTGAACATCTAATGATTTCTATTAACAGAAATTAGGGGGTATCCCCTTTTGCTCATATAAATAAATAAATAGCAGAGGCCCTGTCGGGTCAGCTTTGTTCTCGTTCGAAGACGTCGAGCAAATTGCAGTCCAACAACAAACTATGTCATCAAATTCAAGTTTCACGTCCAAATATGAGTACAACTAAACAACAATGTCATCATGTTTTAGTTGTCATACAATCACCAAACACAAATCAGCATACATAACAAGTGATGTTCTCACAGCAAAATACTAAACAACATGTTCATCAGGTTTCAGTTGTCATAGCAAACACAATTTCACATAGTAGATAAAAAACATCTTTTGGCAGGAAAATACGAAAAAAGCAATGTAATCATCATCCGCAACAGCAGCGTCAACATCTTCGCCATGTGTATTAGTCTGAATCGTAATTCCCCACGGTGTCATCTTCTTCATCCTCAACGTCCTCGAACGTTGGCTTCTTCTTGATCAACTCTTGTATGTCCACATCACGACAGGCAATGTTTTCGCCGGCGTCATTGACGTGATGGTTCTCAAAGATATTAGGAACATCTGTGTTATCTTGTACATCAGGAGCAATGTAAGCATCATCTTGTTGTGCAACTTCATTAAACGATTTCCTCGGCTCAAACCTTTGCAATACTCTCCAGTCATCGCTACGTGCAAATGTGTCTTCCAAGAAAAATATCTGTGTTGCTTGATTTGCCAAAATAAAAGGCTCGTTGGTCTGGTATGCTGGCTTGACATTGATGGATTTGAAATAATCATCAGCTATGGGTTTTGCGATCCTGGAAAACAGGTTATACCAATGGTAGCACAACAGAACCACACACCGATGATCCTCGAAACCGGAGATATACTACAACTGAATAATGTCTCTTATGTTAGCATACATTTGAGTTGTCTCTTTTTCATACATATCCGTGCTCATGATGGCACTGTTTTGTGTCTTCCTGCCTTCATCTCGTGCAAGGGTGTTGTAGCGCACATCTCCAACAACGCAAGATTCATAATGTCTTACCCGAGTATCAGGACCCATTGCTAGTGAGTAAAGGGCATCATCAACTGCCTGCCCATCCTCCCGCATCTTCTTAACCTATGGTTAGAAAATAGACAAGCTGATCATCTTATGAACTCAATATATTAAAAAAACTGACAGTGCACTTCAAAAGCTTACATGGTTCTTGAACCATTTCGCAAATCCTGTCATAACCAGTTTGTCAATGTTTCTTGGATTTTGCGACAGTAACTCCTCTTTGTAGATGTTGCACAACATAGTGATCGCGTCAAACATCTAAATATATAGGAATGTGCTGCAAGTTTAGTAGATTACGATGTATAAGTTGCAGTACTGCACTTACTTGATATAAGGTAGTATCTCAGGACAGTTATTCAACACATACCAAACCATTTTGTCCAAATCTTTAGGTTTGTCCTCTTGTCGACTCTTCCCTGTAACTCGAACAGAATAATCGAAAACATTGAGACGGGGATTGTCTTCACCCACCTCTTTGCTAAGCTGATCAGCTGTTTCAATGTATTTTGAGCAGAATGTCAACGCTTCTGTAGCAATGTAGGTCTCTACAATGGAACCCTCGGGTCTAGCTCTGTTGCTAACGTAGCCCTTGAAAGTGCCTAGCCGCCTTTCAATAGGGTACATCCAGCCATACTGTACTGGACCTCTAAGTAGTGCCTCATCAGGTAGATGAACAGCCAAATGCACCATCACATCAAAGAAGGCTGGAAGATATATCTTCTCAAGGTCGCATAGGATAGTTTGTATCTTGTCTCTAAGACGCTCCAAAGCATCTATCCTGATACTCCTACTGAAGAGTTCCCCGATGAATTGTCCCAGCTCTGCAACTGCTCTGTATAAGTAAGGGCGGCCCAATCCTCTAAGGATAATAGGTAAAACCCTTTGAAGTAGGACGTGGCAGTCATGAGTTTTCAACCCTTGTACCTTGTTTCCATCTGCATTGACTCTCCTTTCAGGGTTGGAAGCAAATCCATGTGGGAATCTCACACATGACAGGACCTCACAGAATTCTTTTCTTTTTACCTTGTCCAAGACGTACACAGCTGGTGCCATATCCCGTGGTTTACCTTCATCTTGCACCTGCAAATCCTTTCTGATAACCAGGTGTGTCAAATCAATCCTAGATTTTAAGGTATCTTTCGTCTTGCCTTCAATATTAAGAAGTGTGCCGATAATGTTGTCACATATATTTTTCTCGATGTGCATCACATTAAGATTATGCCTCAGATCCAAATCTTTGCAATACTCCAAGTCCCACAAAGTGGACCTGCGGGTAAACAATAATCTCTCTTCTACCCTGCCATGCTTCCTTTTCCTGCTACCATTACCAGGATGGTTTCCTGGTGTAATATGCCTGACCTTCTCTAATTCCACTTGCAACTCATCGGCGGTGAGCCTCTTTGGCACATCACGGTTTTCATGCTTTGCATTGAACACATGTCTTCGATATTTTCTAGGATGTGGCTTGTCCTTGGCAAGGAAACGGCAGTGTCCAATGTAACAGATCTTGCTAAGTATTGCGTATGACAACGGATTCCTGTCACAACGAACACATGCATTGTAACCATGTGTCATTTGCCCTGACATAGTGCCCAAAGCCGGATAATCATGGATGCACCAAATTATAACAGCACGCAGAAAGAAATCAGCTGGTGGGCTGCTATATAGGTCTCGAGTGAGAACACCTTCCATAGCTGTTGAAGTTCCTCCACAAGAGGCTCCATGAACAAATCAAAATCCTTTCCAGGACTTTTTGGACCTGGGATGAGCAAGGCCATCATGTAGTTTGATTCTTTGGTGCAAACATTTGGAGGCATGTTGTAAGGGATAACAAGCACTGGCCACATGCTATATGTGGCGCTCCGGTGGCCAAATGGGTTAAATCCATCTGAAGCTAAGCCAATTCTAATGTTTCTCGGGTCAGCAGCAAATTCTTTGTGTTTATCATTGAAGCTTTTCCACTCACTACCATGAGATGGATGGCTCATTACATTCTGATCTCTGTACTCCTGGTTCTTAGAATGCCACAGTACATCCTCTCTTGTTTCACCATCATGAAACAACCTCTGCAATCTTGGTGTAATTGGAAAATTTCTCAGAACATTATGAGGAATCCTCTTCACAGCATCGCCATCTTTCCATCTTGATGATTTGCATTTCGGGCATTCACTTAAGTTGGCATAATCCTTCCGGAACAGAACACAATTATTCTTACAAACATGGATCATATCATATCCAATTCCAACTGCATGAAGGAAATTCTTCATTTTACTGTAGGTGTGTGGTAGCTCAGACGCATCTGGGAAAGATTCACGGAAAACAGCCAACATCGCATCGAATGATTTGCTGGTCATCCGCTCAGATGTCTTCACCTAAGAAAGGTGACCATAGCTGAGAATACTGACAGCTTATTTTCTGGGGTGACAGCAACGTTGCATTGTTCCAACATGCGGGCCCACCATTTTTCTTCTGCAGGTGAAAGTTCACGGAATGCACGAGCATTTCGTAGCATTGTTTCAATGTTGGTCAAACTCACTGGCTCCGCCACCACCACCTCCTCCTCCTCTTCCACCTGAGCATCAGGCAGATCAAGATGGTGATCTGCTGCTTCCACGTAGTCAATAACATTGACGTTCATAGCTTCACCATGATGAACCCACCTAGTATATGTGACCGACATCCCATACAAGTGTAGATGATTTTGCACAGTTGACTGGGGTCTTGTAACTGAATTCATACAACTGCTACAGGGCAGAGCACATCTGATTTTGGACCACCGTACTCAGCTCTGATAAAGTTCATGAAGTTTTCAACCCCCTCGACATATGCAGCGGAGAATCTTCGAGCAGAAGTTATCCAAGTCCTGTCCATCTGTTAGAAAGACAAATTAGTTCTTCTACTAGATATTACAGGAAAAACATATATGCTTTTTTATGAAGTCCAGAAAAAATACCTAGGTCGATGTCTAAAGCTATGGCAAGATATTTGGATGAGCAGATCTAAGTAACGAAATATATGTAAAGCTAATTCAGCAAACAGATTTGAGTGCCAAATTATGGCAGGCTGTTTCAGCAGTCAATGAGGCCGAGCACACAACCATCGAACTATTGAAGGCCATCGCAACAACAAAGATCGAGTATAAAACGGTGTAGAGCTATTTCAGCTAACAGATTGGCTACTAGACCATGGCAATCTACGTCACAATAAATATATGGCAGGATATTTTAGCAACTAATCGGCCTTGGCATGCCATCTCAGCTAAGCAGATTGAGTGCGGAACAGGGCAAGGAAGCTTCTTAAGCAGAGCATATTGACTGTAAACTACTTCGGCAAACAGTGAGACTAACAGCGTCTATCAGCTAACATTCAGTGCTACACCGACATGAACGGGGCCTCAGTCTAGAATGCGCGTACCGTGGGAGAAGCTGACCGCCATGGGTCTCCACACGAACGTCGCCAGCGGTGGCGGCGCTGACCGTCGTGCGCCTCCACAAGAACGTAGCTAGAGGTGGCGGCGTGGCTAGAGGACGGCAGTCTACGAGAACGTACTGTGGGAGCAAGAGGATCGCCGAACCGCGGCGCCGACGTATCAGCGCGGCTGGGAGGGCGGCTTTGGCAGAGCGAATGGAGTGGAGGGGGACAGGGGGGAGGGGGTTTGGGGAATATTATTGGCTAGTTGGCCGAAGGGCGGTTGAATCTTATTTGGGGGGAATTTTTGGGTGTGGGGGGGAGGATTTTCGCGCGTTGGGCGGGGGAGTTTGGCGCATGGTCGGTTTCTCCAAGTGCCGTCCCACGTGTTAGTGAAGAGGCAAGCCGAAGCGCGTTCCGTTTGCGTGAGGCGTGTGCAGGACCGAATGTGTGTGGGGTGCAATGCGACCGCGACAGGAGTGTTGTGAGTGTACCGCATTTTTTCCTTTTAAACTAGGTGCTTCACCCCCTCAAAAAAAAATGTTGCTTCGCGCGATCCATCGATACTACTATTAGTAATTTGGTAATCCTGACTAAAACGGCGTGGCCGGGTCTTTTTCCGTGCGATATGCTGGGAGGTTGGCTTAGTTGGGTTTTTAGGACGAGTAATGCTACACCTACGTAATCCCAGTTACATAATTAACGTAATGTGAAATGTGTGAGCTGTTGATTGTACATTGGGGGGAGGGAGGGGCCCACCACCATGAAAATCAAGGGAGGAGAGAGAGATGCAATTTACGTTAACCCTTTTGTAGGTTCCCATAGATGTAGAAAGATGTGTCCGATCCTGCAATATAGGCCGTCCGATCTATATCTAACGGATAGGAAGGAAACTATGACAATTTACCCGCACTCCTCTCCACATTTGTAAATAAGGCTTTCCCTCGTTCATCCTTTTCTCCCACAAGATCTTGATTGTCCGTGCAACGCACGGGCATCTTGCTAGTACTCCTACAATATGTATATTATTGTGAAAGTTCATATACACCGGCCGAGATTAATGCAAACACGAAAGATTTTCATTACATTTCGAACTTTTTATGACAATAAAATAAAATAAACCCGACCCTAAACCTATTCTACGGTGGCGACCGACGTCCTCCATCTGTGATCTCCATGTACGGGGCGGGGTTCAAGACCCGTGAAGTGAAGGTGCGGTCTCCGGCGAGGAAAAGTAGAACACGGGAGACGGACCGACCAGTTGGCACACCATGCCCTGCCGCCTCCCATGCCCTACTCATCCTCAGAGGAGTCCCCGACCTCGGCGGTGCCGGACGTTGGACGGCGGCAAGTAGGATGCGTGGCTAACGGTGCTCCCGTCGTCGGCCGCCAGCGTGGCCACCGCTTGTGCGGTGACTTGAGCGAGGGCGGCGACCCCGAGCTCCATCCCCGAAGACAAGCTCTCCCGCAGAGCGTTCGCGCTTGCGGTCATGGCGGATGTGGTTCCAGGTAGGAGGACAATGCACTATGGTGTGGAGGTTAGCTGGGCGTTGCCGCTTTAAGTAGCGCATTCCGGTGAGGCCACGCGTCCGGGTGCGTCATTAAGTCGCCGGAGTTGGTTCCGCGGGAACCGAGCCTCTTAATGACGACATACGAACGTACGGCATGAATGCGGGCAGCTGGCGCAGGCTGGGAACGCACCGCGCGACGGCGCGAGGGACGAGGGTTTTGGTGTGCCAGGGTAGTCAGCTGTGGTCGTGGCAACGTTGGAGATGCCCTTTGCTCACATGCGATCCCCGCATGTCATTGAAAAAGCAAGACGACCCGGCATGGTCTCAGGTCCACATGATGCAGTTGGCCATGCTACACCACTCCGCAGACGCGTCGCGGCGCCCCGTGCATCCTCGACGAGCCGGGTCTTGGGGTGTGTTTGGATTGTGACCAAAGTGCACCTTGCCAAAATTTTGGTCATGACCAAAAGATTGGTCTTTGTTTGGATGGTTGCCATTTTTTTGGCATGCCAATGAACTCTAGCCAACTCTAGTTCATTTTTCTTGCCAATGTCGGTCAAATCATGGGCAACCAATACCTCAACCAAAATTTTGGTCATGACCCAAAGATTGGTCTTTGTTTGGATGGTTGCCATTTCTTTGGCATGCCAATGAACTCTAGCCAACTCAAGTTCATTTTTCTTGCCAATGTCGACCAAATCATGGGCAACCAATACCTCAACCAAAATTTTGGCTACCCAATGCTTTGATGGGGCAACCTTGGGCACAAACCAAACATACCATTGGTCATGCCACAGCACTAACGCCACCCTCGGCAAACTTAAACTAACCGTGTCTAGCTACGATATGAGCGTGTCACTCACCGCGGTCGCCGTGTCCAGAGGCGATGCTGGAGCTACGCCCCGTTGTTGGCCCCAACGACCCACATGAATGGTTGTCGGTGGCGAGGAGGTCGTGGGCTAGCTCCTCCATTGGACTAGTCTGCGCTATGTCGTCCCGACGGGTGTGCCCCACATGTCTGTTTCCCTGTTTCCCGGCCATATTCGAGCGTCAGTGCTCCGCGTTGCACATTAGGCCTTTCACTATGTAGGCCAAGCGAGACAACTTATTGTTTATTTGAGCCGTTCAAGTATAATCATGTGGCGTTTGCTTATTTCCCATTCCTCTCCAACCCTCTTCTCCATAGATCATGTCGCCCTCTAGTCGAGTCCATCCTCCCGCATGCCTCATTTGAACATTCCGCTGAGTATCATTCGCATGTACCCACCCTAGTCCTCTTTCAATAGATCTCCGGACCCCGAGATGAAATCGAGAGGGAATGAGTGGGGGCACGTGATACCTAAGGCGGATTCAAAAATTTGAACCGGCGATCATAGCATCCGCAAATCATATATAAAGGGTATTCAATGTTCGTTTCGTTTTTTGAACGTACAATATACTCCCTCCTATCCTTTCTAGTTTACATATAAGTTTTATGTGTAGTCAAAGTATATCTACTTTGATCAAAAAGGTATCAACATTCAACAATGCCCAATCAATATTGTTAGATTCGTACGTACTCCTAGATTTGTACTCGAGATGGTTTCTAATTTGACTATTGACAAGATTAATAGTACATGAGATGTATAATGTGAAAATTATATCATTGGAAACTCCTTTCACACACGAATTTGACCGTATGCTTTTTGTAAGTTGCATGTCATATATTATTACTCTAACATTTGGTCAAAGTTAGCCTCGAAAAACGCATTAGACCATGTATGCTTTGTGTAAGTTGCATGTCATATATTAATACTCTAACATTTGTGTAAGTTGCATGTCATATATTATTACTCTAACATTTGGTCAAAGTAGTATAGTGGAAGTGGATCCTCTGACGTAGGTATCCCTACCTTACCCTCCCTTTCGATCACTTACTGGCGGACCCCATGCATGCTAGGCCCCGCATGTCAGTTACTCAATGGGTTCGGCCACGTCAGGGGATCCTCATCCATAGTATACTCCCTCTGTTTTTATTTACTCCGCATAAAACGGAGGGAGTGGTGGTGTAATAAATGACGCGGGTGGGGGAGGGACGTCGGTTTGCTCTCAACTGCGGTCCCACAAGCGAGCGAAAACGCAAGACGAAGCGCGTTCCATTCGGTGAGTGACGTGGAGGGTCCAGCGTGCCGGGCTGCAACGCGAACGCGACAAGAGCGATGTACAGTCAAAACCGATTAACCGGTCATCACCAGAACCACTATTCACATCAGAACCTTCGCTGCTCGGCCTACGCCAGCCACTGCCCTAAAACCACACCAAATCTCCAGCCCATTCCCCCACCTTTCGATCCCCTAGCCTGCATCAAGCGTCCCCTAGTTCGCCGGAAAGCCATGGTGTGCCGCAAGATCACTTACTACAAGATGTTGATGCTGGAGCGCCGCGCAGAAATCGCGGCGGCGGTCGGCGCCACAGACCTCCGTTCCCAAGCTCGCTTTGCGGCGGGCCAATCCCCGAGTTCTCTGGAGCCAAGCTACAAGGAGGAGGAAGCTGATCCAATGTTCATGGCGGAGGTCGCGGCGCAGAACGCCCCCGGTGGGTATGAGACGATGGACGTCGACTTCATGCCGGTGTCCGAGTCCCCCATGGTGCAGGCGGACCAGCGATTCAACATGGCGATACTAAAGGGGGACCGGGAGGCAGAGGCTCAACTCGACGCGGAGTGCGCGCATGCCGCTGCCATTAAGGCTCTCCTACAGGCGGAACTGAATGTCGTGGATGTGAACCGGGCGGCGGAGCGCGCGGATGCCGCTGCCATCGAGGCCCTCCTGCAGGCGGAACCAGACGTCCTGGACTTGAACCGGGCGGCAGAGGCTTGACTCGACACAGAGCGCGCGGATGCCGCTCTCATCGACGCCCTCCTGCAGGTGGAACCAGATGTCCTGTACTTGCACCGGGCAGCGGTGGCTCGACTCGACGCGGAGCGCGCGGATGCCGCTACCATCGAGGCCCTCCTGCAGGCGGAACCGGACGTCCTCGACTTGAACCGGGTTGTGCTCTCGTTCATGCAGAGCGCTCGCACGCTCCGCTTGAATGAGTAGCTGGAGGCCGAGGACAACCACGGTGCAGAGACACACATCGGCAGTGACGGCTGGTTCGCGCCGGCAGCCAAAGACGACAAGGTCGTCTCTTTCCGCGAGCAGTGATAGTTTTTCTTTATGTTGTTATTTTTATGGATCTTTTGCTGTGTAAAAACATATATTTGTTATGCCAGTCGCCTGACTTGGGTCAGTCTACCATTTCAGGCGGTTGGATGAATATCATACGTCTCCTAACCCTTCTTTCCTTCTTCCTCACCTCTTCTTCTTCCCCAACAGACCACCGCACGGGCCGTACGGATACTCCCCAACATGCGGTTGGATAAACATACTCTATGAACGAAAATTATGTGTCAACGATAGGATGGTTAAGTTTGGTGTGTTCACATGCGACAACATGTGTCAGTGAGGGTGTGTTCCCTTGGTTGGGTTTGCGGCATGCAGGAGCGACCGTGTGAGGGTGTGGTGTCATGGTTCTAACTCTGACAGTGATGTAGGGGGGGGGGGTATGTATGGAGAGGCTAGATCTTAGCTATGGAGGAGTTGTAAGCACACGAGGATTACGAGTTCAGGCCCTTCTCGGAGGAAGTAACAGCCCTACGTCTCGGTGCCCGGAGGCGGTCGACTGAATTTATGTGTGTATGAATAACAGGGGTGCAAACCCTTGATACTGAGGGGGTGGCTTATATAGAGTTCGCCAGGCCCCTCCAGCCCTCAGTAATGTAGGGTTTAAAGTACATTAACACCAGGCATTACTGGTAACGCCCCTAATAAAGTGCTATGATGACCATAAAAGCTACTTAATGACCGACCGTTTGCGTGCGGAGTGACTTTAGATCTCCTGGCAGTCGAGTGGTTGGCTTCGTGGTCGAGTGATAGCTTCATGGTGGAGTGTCTTGAATCCGTCGAGTGGGATACCTCCAAGTCGATTGAAAGGTGACTTCTTCTAGGGATGTCTTTGAGTAGGGCACTTAGGACAGGTCCATGCCCCTACCCTAGGTACGTAGCTTCATCATTAGCCCCCGAATGGATCGAGGTTTGAGTGGGGAAGGAGTTGGGGATCTTTCCGACTGGTTCTTCATGTTATATGAACGTCTTTTTTGGATCAACTGTCACGGATGACGTCGTCAACTTCTTTCAGTCGCCTTGATCCATTCTTGGCCTCTTGTCGAGTGAATTTCTTTACTTGTGAAGTTCCGAGTGATGGTGTGAAAGGGATCTTCTGTTTGACGAGTTCTTCTGCGGCACACGGATTTTGCGGGATTTGAATTTCAGGAAGCGCGCGGGACGGGGGCGGCCGCAGTAATCGGATGGGATAGGACGGAAGCTCCTCGGTCCCCGCGCCACCTTTTTCGCCACGTACCGTGCGCGCGCCTGTTGCGGGATTTGATGGGATTGCCTAGGCCAACCAGTCAGCCACTCGGAAGCGACCTCTTATAAGCTGCCGGCTCAGGACCCCCGAACAGTGCGCCTTCACTTTTCCCCCTTCCTTCACAAGATCTTCCGCCACCTCCGCTCTCACCTTGGTGCCATAGGTCTGTTCGAGCTTCGCCGGCGACGATGGTGAAGGAGAATACGTCGGCTCTTTAGCGCGCGAAGAAGGCGGCAACGCAGGGGAAGGGGAAGAAGTCCGCTCGGGGCGGATCTTCCTCGAGGACTACTCTGCCCAAGGATTGGATCCAGGGCGACTGGATGCCGTCGGCGATTCAGCAGGATGATCTTGATGATCTGGTCGAGGGGGGATTCATTCCCCACTAATCTGCGCGTCTTCCGGGGAAAGAAGTCGAACCCCAGCCTCTTGATGGTGAGTGCGTCCTCCTCACCACCCATATCGATCGCGGGTTCTCTCTGCCTCCTCATCCTTTTTTCCGGAGCTTCTTGAACTTCTTCGGAGCGCAGCTCCATCACTTTACTCCCAATTCTATTGTGTATCTTGCTGCTTTCGTTTCCTTGTGTGAAAACTTCTTGGGTTGCCGCCCCCATTGGGGACTCTTCAAGCACATCTTCACTTGCCGCTCTCAGTCGGTCAAGAAGGCCAAGTCGAGTGACGAACGGACGCAGGTGATTCAGCTGTGCGGGGGCCTGGCGATCCAGATGAGGGGAAAAAGTTCCTTTCCGTCTATCACTTTTCCCGAGTCAGTCCGTGGGTGGCAGTCGACTTGGTTTTACTGTAAAGACTAGGTGACCCCGGGACAGTCGACTGGGCTTCCCCCTTTTTCTCTGAATCGAGCACAAAAACCTGCCTCTCTGAAAGTGATGCCAGAGGAAAAGGCGCAAGTTAAGGTGCTGGTCGGTCGAGTGGTTCAGCTTGTCCGCGAGGGTGTGACTGGCATGGACTTGTTGGAAGTCTTCCTTCGGAGGCGTATCCAACCGCTTCAGGCTCATGACCACCCGATGTGGCTGTACTCGGGTCTCGAAGACACCACTCGGATTCACCCAGAGGAGGTTACTGACGAGATGTTGGAAGGGTGGCTGTCAAGTTTCACAGGGAACAAGGACAACCCCTGAGGAGCCAGGAGGATTCCTCCACTCGACCAATCATACGAAGTGGACAAGGTCTGACCTCGCGTTTCCGACTGAGATCTTGCTTTCTTTATTTGTTCTCTTTGAATCAGTCGATTGACTTTTGTCTTGTTTGCTGTCCTCTAGGCCATTACTGAGATGTACTCGACACCCAATGGAGCACAGGAGCAGGCCGAGGAAGGAGAGGCGAGTGGAGGCGAAAGTGGAGACAAGAGAGAAGAGTGGGAATCTGACAGTCAAGGAGAGGGGGATGACGACGACGACTCTAGTGAAGAAGAGGAGGATGAAGTCGAACCTCCCCGCTCGGAAAGGCGATCCAAGCTTACACACGACACTGCACGGGAACGTGGTAAGGCGACTGTCCCTGTTGGGCAGTCGTCGAAGCGCCCTCGGACCTCTTCTCCAGCGCCGACCGAAAAAGCTCCCAAGCACCCACGCGCGACACCGTCCAAGCCGCCCAAGGCTCTGCCCAAGATGAAGATGACTGTCCCCACCATTTCTGGGTAATAGTAGAATTTGTTTTCCATTGTTGAACGTGACGGACTCTTGGTCGACACATTAAATAAGCTGACTGACTTTCGAAATTTGCAGTGCTGCCACCTCGGAGATCTCCGCCAAGGACGATGATCAAGAGATGGAAGACGCTGTTACCTCCAACCCAGGTATGATTACTGATGCTCTGCTTTTAGTCGACTGACGATTTCTTATAACTCCGGTCGATTGGATTTTTCTTGTAGCTCCTCCTCATGTCATTGACATCCCTGATGATGACGACGAAGTGCCGCTGAGGGCGAGAAGGAACAGGAGGGCGCCGACTGGCAAGACCCCACAAACTACTCCGGTGCGTGAGGCCGTAGCTCGGGAGGGTGGTGACACCAGTCGGGCTTCTGTGACCTTCGCTGTTCCTCTGACGAGTGTCCGGCCTTCGACGTCGACTGTAAATCCGCCTTCGCTTTTTGCCACACACCACGTCCCTAAGGACCAAGTGGGTGCCGCTAAGGAGGCTATACGCCAGGCGGGGATCATGATGGAGCAAGTGAAGGTGGTTCAGGAAGCCAGCCAAGCAGCTTATGACGCGAGTTCAGCTCTCCAGAGCAACGTCCAGGCCAGTCGATTCACCGCTTGTTCTGTTAGGATATGCTATCTGAAGAATCTCTTTTCCGAAGATCTTTATATCTGTACACCTAGTGGGTGTGTCTATTAATCTTTTTGGACGAGTGGGGGCACGCTAAGTGCACCCACTGGGTGTAGTCCCCGAGACTACGGTGGACTGCTGGCAGTCGACTTTAGTCTTTATATTGTTTTGCTTTAGTTGAACTTCTTCACTCGGTCTGGTCAGGCCATGTCGAATGGAACTGTACACGGTCGACTGCGGGCAGTCGATTTTTTTGGTCGAACCAGTGGGGGCACGCTGAGTGCACCTACTGGGTGTAGTCCACGAGACTACTGTCGAATGTTTTTGATTCGGTTGTAGTCTTAGAAACGCCATCATTGTCTCTTGGTTACTCGGAAGCAACTTATCTTGGACGTCTATCAACTGATTTTTTGCAAAAATCCTACGAACTTGTGGCTCGCTACACTGAGTTGGAGAACAAACAGATCCAGCTCAACCTTGACTTGAAGCTTGCTCAGGAGAACTTGCAGAAGGCGAGGGACGAAGCAAAAGGTATGGCTGGTGAGATTTTGTCGACTGTCCTTTCTTTCTGGCCGTCCTCGATGTTGATCTCACTTGCTGTTTCGCAGAAAAAATGGAGGAGGCTCTGAAGAAGAAGGATCAAGACCTTGCCAAAGCTTAGAAGGAGGCCCTGAACAAAATGAAGCTTGCTGAAGAAAAACTGGCTTCAGTCGGTACTATTGAAAAGGAAAACTCCAGGCCAAAAACTGCTCTCGACACGGCTAATCAAGAGGTCAGCCGTCTGAAGAATGACAAGATAGCTCTGAATGACAAGGCAAGTGAACTGGCGGGGAAGAGGAACGATCTGGAGGCTTATCTCGGCGGACTCGCCAAGAAGCTGTTCGTCATGCTCGAGGGTAATTACTCCGGCCCGACTGACTTGCAGTTATCAAACCTCCATAGAGCCACTGACTTATCCTTGAATTGTGTTTACAGAATTCTGCCAGAACTTCAAGGAGGAGACCAGTCGAGTGGAGTCAGGCTTGGACCCCATCAATTCTCCAGTGAAGGACGAGGCTGCTATGAACGTGCTCCGACTGGAATCTCGTGTTGCGGGAGTTGTTGACTATCTTGCTCGGTTGAAGGTTGCGATGTCGCGGATCGACACGTCGCTCTGGCCTAGGACGACGCTTCAGAATGACCTCGAGTCCCTGATGATTCGACTGAATGAAGTCCCAGGTCGAGTGGTGGAATGGAAGAAATCTTCTGCTAGATGTGGCGCTGACGTCGCTCTGTCTCTGGTCCGCGTCCACTGTAAGGAGGCGCGAGAAGAAAAGTTGGCCGCCATCCAAGTTGCCAATACCAGGAAGCACAACTTTCAAGACTTCATGGCGACTTTCATTGCTGCTGCCACTCGCATTGCAGACGGGATCGACTTGGACGAGTTCGTCGCCCCTTCCAGTCCTCCGCCTGAGGAATAAAAACTTTTATGCTTCACTTTAAATTTGCCTCGGAATGCCGAGTGGATTTTGTAATCGTTAAACTCTGTCGAGCTGGAGGCTCGAGTACTTCGATCTGCGTTCTAGGACCTTTGGATCTTATCTGAACTTGATTTATCGTTGAATATCTTCATGAATTATTTGTCGAGTGGAACTTGTTCTTCACTCGAAGTAACTTTGTATTTGTGGTGCAGCTCCGAAGGAGAAGGTAGCAGTCGATTTGCACCTCGTTGTCCTTGCGGATTGGGATGTGTTCCGTACTTAGGCGAGCACTGGGCTGTAGCTAAGCCCCCGAGTGGGAGGTCTGCTCTCCACTCGGTAGGATTTTAAAAACTTAGGCGAGTACTGGACTGCAGCTAAACCTCCGAGTGGGAGGTCTGCTCTCCACTCGGTAGGATTTTTTCAAACTTAGGCGAGTATTAGACTGCAGCTAAGCCTCCGAGTGGGAGGTCTGCTCTCCACTCGTTAGGATTTTTTCAAACTTAGGCGAGTACTGGGCTGCAGCTAAGCCCCCGAGTGGGAGGTCTGCTCTCCACTCGATAGGATTTTTCAAACTTAGGTGAGTACTGGACTGCAGCTAAGCCCCCGAGTGGGAGGTCTGCTCTCCACTCGGTAGGATTTTTAAACACTTAGGCGAGCACTGGGCTGCAGCTAAGCCCCCGAGTGGGAGTCTGGCTCGCCACTCGGTAGGATTTTTAAACACTTACGCGAGCGCTGGGCTGCAGCTAAGCCCTCGAGTGGGAGTCTGGCTCACCACTCGGTAGGATTTTTAAACACTTAGGCGAGCACTGGGCTGCAGCTAACCCCCGAGTGGGAGTCTGGCTCGCCACTCGGTAGGATTTTAAACACTTAGGCAAGCACTGGGCTGCAACTAAGCCCCCGAGTGAGAGTCTGGCTCCCCACTCGGTAGGATTTTTAAACACTTAGGCGAGCACTGGGCTGCAGCTAAGCCCCGGAGTGGGAGTCTGGCTCACCACTCGGTAGGATTTTTAAACACTTAGGCGAGCACTGGGCTGCAGCTAAGCCCCCGAGTGGGAGTCTGGCTCACCACTCGGTAGGATTTTTAAACACTTAGGCGAGCACTGGGCTGCAACTAAGCCCCCGAGTGGGAGTCTAGCTCACCACTCGATAGGATTTTTAAACACTTAGGCGAGCACTGGGCTGCAGCTAAGCCCCCGAGTGGGAGTCTGTCTCGCCACTCGGTAGGATTTTTAAACACTTAGGCGAGCACTGGGCTGCAGCTAAGCCCCCGAGTGGGAGTCTGCCTCGCCACTCGGTAGGATTTTTAAACACTTAGGCGAGCACTGGCTACAACTAAGCCCCCCGAGTGGGAGTCTAGCTCACCACTCGGGAGGATTTTTAAACACTTAGGCGAGCAGTGGGCTGCAGCTAAGCCCCCGAGTGGGATTCTGGCTCACCACTCGGTAGGATTTTTAAACACTTAGGCGAAGCGGGTTCGCAGCTAAGCCTCCGAGTAGGAGGCTGGCTCGCCACTCAGTAGGATTTTTTTTACAAACTTAGGCGAAACGGATTCGCAGCTAAGCTACCCACTGGGGGATTTCACACGCAAACAAAGGCGACAGCAATTATAGGAAAAATTGTAACACTCTTGTTTTTGATAAGTAGACTACAGAAGTTTTTCTTATTACATCTCATCCGAGTGAGAATTCAAGTGTAAAAGGGGCGGAGCAGTTCCGCATTCCAAGCTCGTGGCTCATCGATCCGGCGATCGATATTATAAAGGTGATACGCTCCATTGTGGAGGACTCTGGTGACGATGAAGGGGCCTTCCCAAGTAGGGGCGAGCTTGTGTGGTTTCTGTTGATCCACTCGGAGGACCAAATCTCCTTCTTGGAAGGCTCGACTCTTCACATTTCTGGCATGGAATCGATGCAAGTCTTGTTGATAAATGGTCGATCGGATCATAGCCATTTCTCATTCTTCTTCCAGGAGATCGACTGCGTCTTGCCGGGCTTGTTTTGCTTCCTCTTCGGTATAAAGCTTGACTCGTGGTGCAATGTGAAGTAGATCGCTCGGCAGGACTGCTTCCGCTCCGTAAACTAGAAAGAACGGAGTTCTTCCAGTCGACCGATTTGGGGTGGTCCTCAATCCCCACAGAACTGACGGAAGCTCGTTGACCCATGCGCCCGCTGCGTGCTTGAGATCACGCATCAGCCGAGGCTTTAGTCCTTTCAGAATCAGACCATTTGCCCTTTCTGCTTGTCCATTCAACTGGGGATGGGCGACCGATGCGTAGTCGACTCGTGTGCCTTGAGAGGCGCAAAAAGCTCTGAACTTGTCCGAATCAAAGTTTGACCCATTGTCAGTGATGATGCTATGCGGGACTCCATATCTGAATGTTAACTCCCTGACGAAACTGATAGCAGTGCAAGCATCAAGATTCTTGATAGGCTTAGCTTCAATCCATTTGGTAAACTTGTCGACTGCCACAAGCACATGTGTGAAACCGCTCCTGCCTATTCTCAGTGGACCAACCATGTCCAGTCCCCAAACAGCGAACGGCCAGACGAGTGGAATGGTCTTCAGGGCTGATGCAGGTTTGTGCGACATGTTGGAGTAGAACTGGCACCCTTCACACTTGTCGACTATCTCTTTTGCCATTTCATTTGCTCTTGGCCAGTAAAATCCCGCTTGGTATGCTTTAGCCACAATGGTCCGAGAGGACGCATGGTGACCACAGGTCCCCGAGTGGATATCATCAAGGATTATCTGACCTTCTTCTGGTGTTATACACTTCTGACCGACTCCAGTCACGCTTTCTCTATACAACTGTCCCTTTATGACTGTAAAGGCCTTGGATCGACGGACGATCTGTCGAGCCTCTTCCTCGTCCTCTGGGAGTTCCTTTCTCAGAATATACGCGATGTACGGTATCGTCCAGTCAGGGGTGATTGCCAAGACTTCCATGATTAGGTCGACCACCGCTGAAATTTCGACTTCAGTCGGATCTATGGCACTCTTTGGCTGTGGGGCTTCATCTGTAAAAGGATCTTCTTGGACTGATGGCGAGTGGATGTGTTCCAAAAACACATTGCTGGGGATGGCTTCTCTCTTGGAGCCTATCTTTGCCAAATCACCAGCCGCTTGATTTTTCAGTCGGGGGATGTGATGAAGCTCTAACCCCTCGAATTTCTTCTCTAACTTTCTCATTGCATTGCAATACCCAGTCATAGCTGGACTTCTGATGTCCCACTCCTTCATCACCTGATTAACCACCAAATCTGAGTCACCATAGACCATGAGGCGACGGACGCCGAGTGAAATGGCCATGCGCAACCCATATAAAAGTGCTTCATATTCTGCTTCGTTATTGGAGGAATCGAAGTGAATCTGGAGAACATATCTGAGCTTATCTCCTCGGGGGGAAACCAATACTACCCCAGCACCGGAACCATTTAGCATCTTAGATCCATCAAAGAACATGGTCCAGTGCTCCGGGTGAACTTGAGTCGGAAGTTGCTGTTCAATCCACTCGGCGACGAAATCTGCAATTGCTTGGGACATGATAGCTTTCTTTGCCTCAAACTTGATATCGAGGGGAAGAAGTTCAATCACCCATTTGGCCACTCGACCAGTTGCATCTCTGTTGTGCAAAATCTCTGATAGTGGAGCGTCGCTGATGACTATAATGGAATGATCAGAGAAGTAATGTGTAACCTTCTTCGTGGTCATATAAATCCCATATACAAGCTTCTGGTAGTGAGGATATCTTTGCTTTGAAGGAGTCAAAACTTCAGAAACATAATATACTGGGCGCTGAACTTTGAAGGCCTTTCCTTCTTCTTCCCGCTCGACCGTAAGTACTATACTGACAACTTGTCCTGTGGCTGCAATGTAAAGCAGCAAAGGCTCCTTGCTGATTGGGGCAGCAAGCACCGGCTGGGTGGAGAGCAGAGCTTTTAGCTCTGCAAACGCAGCATCAGCTTCCGGAGTCCACTCGAACTTGTCGGACTTCTTCATCAGTCGGTAAAGAGGCAATGCCTTTTCACCGAGACGAGATATGAATCGACTTAAAGCAGCCATGCAACCTGTAAGCTTCTGAACGTCATGTACACGCACAGGACGCTTCATCCGGAGTATAGTACCAATTTTTTCAGGATTGGCGTCGATTCCCCGTTCGGAAACGAGAAAACCGAGTAACTTTCCACCTGGAACTCCGAATGCACATTTTGATGGATTGAGCTTGATATCATACCTCCTGAGGTTGGCAAAGGTTTCAGCAAGGTCAGTCAGCAGGTCGGAACCTTTCTGTGACTTAACCACAATATCATCCATGTATGCCTCCATGTTCCGACTGATTTAAGTGAGCAAACACTTTTGAATCATCCTCATGAACGTGGCTCCGGCATTCTTGAGGCCGAATGGCATGGTAACATAACAGAAGCACCCGAACGGAGTGATGAAAGCTGTTTTGATCTCGTCGGGCCCGTACAGACGGATCTGATGGTACCCAGAATAGGCGTCTAGAAAAGACAAGCGCTCACATCCCGCAGTCGAGTCGACTATCTAGTCGATGCGGGGGAGAGCAAAATGATCTTTCGGGCAGGCCCGATTGATATGCTTAAAATCAATGCACATGCGAAGTGACTTGTCCTTCTTAGGGACCATGACAACATTGGCGAGCCACCCGGAGTGGTAAATTTCTCGGATGAACTCCGCTGCTAAGAGCCGAGCCACCTCCTCGCCAATGGCCTTCCTCTTCTGGACGGCGGACCGTCGAAGATGTTCTTTCACAGGTTTAAATTTTGGGTCGACTCTTAGACGGTGCTCAGCCAGCCCCCTGGGAACTCCAGGCATGTCAGAAGGCTTCCATGCGAAGATGTCCCAGTTCTCAGGGAGGAACTGGATGAGCGCTTCTTCCTATCTGGAGTCGAGTGTCGTTGAGATGTGAGTCGGAGCAGCATTTGGATCGGTCGGGTGAATGTGAACTGCCTTCATTTCACTGGACAACTGAAAAGCTGATTTTGAAGCAGGCTCTTAGCTCGTAGCAACTCACTCGGATCTGGAGTCTTTTGATACTCTTGCAGCTCGACCACTGCCATCTGAGCGTCAGCAATCTTTGAGCCTTTCTGAAAACACTCTTCTGCTTTCTTCCGATTACCTGTAACAGTGATCGCACCTTTGGGACCAGGCATCTTCAATTTGAGATACACGTAACATGGTCGAGCCATGAAGCGTGCATAAGCCGGCCTGCCCAAAATAGCGTGATAAGCACTTTGGAAATCCACAACTTCGAATGTCAACTTTTCCTTGCGGTAATTCTTGGAATCACCGAAAACTTGGCCGAGTTACTTGGCTTTCTTCCCAGGAATGACTCCATGGAAACTCATGTTACTGGTACTGAGCCTGGACATCGGAATGCCCATCCCTTTCAATGTTTCTGCATACAGTATGTTCAAACCGCTGCCTCCATCCATCAGGACTTTGGTCAGTCGAGTGCCTTTGACAACTGGGTTGACCACCAGAGCTTGCCTCCCAGGGGTGGCAATGTGCGTAGGGTGATTAGACTGGTCGAATGTGATGGCAGTCTGGGACCACTTCAGATAATTGGGTGTTGCCGGAGCAACCATATTCACCTCACGGTTAATAACCTTCTATCGACTTTTGCTCTCAACATCAGCAAAAATCATCAGGGTGGAATTGACCTGGGGGTACCCATCGTCACTATCTTCCTTGTCCTCAACTTTGTCCGACTCCTTTTCCTTATCTTTGGACTGCTTGCCCTGAAACTGCTGGATCAGGAGCCGACACTATCGAGTGGTATGCTTTGGGTAAATGAGTTTACCCTCTTCATCTTTTTTGGTGTGGATGTGACACGGTAGATCCAAAACATCATTTCCATCTTGGTCTTTAACTTTCTTAGGGTTCCAAGGCCCTTTGGGTTTTCCCTTAAACTTTCCCTGGGTTACGGCCAGGGCCTCCCCAGGAGCAGCTGGCTCGGCTTTCCGCTTCTGTTTCCGACTGGAATTTCCTCCGGTTTCCAGGGCGACTGCTTTATGCTTGCCACTCCGGAGTCGATCCTCATCTTCACCATTAGCGTATTTGGTGGCGATCTCCATCATCCGATTCAGAGACATCTTTCCGGTTCGACCGAACTTCAGATTCAATTCTCTGTACTTAACGCCTTCTTTAAAGGCACAAACTGCTTGATGATCTGGTACATTTTCAACTGTGTGATGCAACGTGATCCACCTCTGTATGTAATCCCTTAGAGTTTCGTTCGGTTTCTGCATGCAAGACCGCAATTCCGTAAGGCCTGCAGGTCGCTTGCATGTTCCTTCAAATGTTGTGACAAACACTCGGGAGAGATCCTCCCAAGTGTAAATGCTGCTGGGTGCTAACTGAGTCAGCCACGCTCTGGCCGAGCCTTCTAACATGAGAGGCAAGTGCTTCATGGCTACCTCATCCTTCCCACTGCCAATCTGGACAGCCACTCGGTAATCTTTGAGCCAAGTATCAGGCTTGGACTCACCGGTGAACTTACTAGCTCCAGTCGCCAACCTGAAGTTGGGAGGAATTACCGCTGCTCTAATGGCTCGACTGAAACACTCCGGCCCTGAAACATGTACTGTGTTACTGGTAGGCGCATCTCTGTCGTGGCCTTCTCGGTGAGCTCTATTCCTGTCGACCAAACCTTGAACGAGAATGGATCTCGCATCAAAGCCTGGTTCCCTGGGGTCGACTGGAATTCTCCGCCCAGCACTATGAGGGCGCCTGTCATCCTGCTGTCGAGGCACATATGATCCACTCCCCGGGGGAGGGGTTGGCACTCGACGTCGATCATCACGATTGAGTCGGTGATCATACCGCTCATTCCTTCTGTGCTGATCATGCCGGTCTCCACGTCCCTCACGCCTCGGGGGCGAACTTGGGCTGTGAGCCGACTGGACTGTATCCGCTGCAACAGATCGGCTATGTATCATGTTCCGCGACTGAGAAACAGCGGAATTTTGGTCTCCTGCTGCCCGGAGGAACGCTCTGATTTGCAACAAGCCTCTGCTAGCCTATGACTGGGAGGGCTGAATTGACTCTGCTATATGGGCTGCAGCTGCTAAATTCTGAATCGGAGTTTGATATACCTGCGGGGGCGGAAAGAGCTGACGTCGACTGGATTCCGGAGCCCGTTGACGTGCTCGCTCGTCGAGTATTCGCTGGAGATTCTCCAGTCGAGTGCGCTCGGCCAAGTTAGCCAAGCGCGCATCCTCCAAGGCCCGGGCCTCGGGGGTTTCTCCAACGATAGGAGTGTGGAGTGCATCCATGTTTTGGCGGCGAAGCTCCTCTCGCTGCACTGAAGTGAGAGGCTTGGGGAGATACTCTTCGTGGGGACGCGACGGGTCGCCTCCATCCGCGCCTCCGTCAGTGCGGGGAAAACCGGGAGGACTGTGTGGCCCATCGATCACCAGAACCTCTGCCTCTGGGTCACTGCTGTTGCATTCGGATGCGGTCTCTGCGGAGCCAGTCGAACAGGCCGTAGAGGGATTTATCAGGCTCGATCGCCGCGACTTGTGGGGTGGCCGACTGGCGGGCCACCGCATGCCTCACCCACCTCTGAAGCCTCGACCGACCGGAGCGCTTGCGCCGGCGAGAGACAGGGCGGGGAGATGCCACAGGAGCCGACCGATACTGGGTTGACGGCTGCCGTAGGAGGACACCACAGACGCATGTGCAAAAGTGCGTCGCCCCGCGGACGAGGATCGCATCGACGTCGAGTGCAGCCTCCTGAAGCCAAGCGGAGTCGTCGGCGATGAACGCGAGAGCGCCGAGACGGATCTCGCGTCCCTCCACCAAAGTTCCGCCCGAAACCATGATCAAAGAGATCGGAAAAATCGCAACTTCTCCAACTAGGCACTAAGAGTCCTGGCCCCACGGTGGGCGCCAATTGTCGTGGTTCTAACTCTGACAGTGATGTAGGGGGGTATGTATGGAGAGGCTAGATCTTAGCTATGGAGGAGTCGTAAGCACACGAGGATTACGAGTTCAGGCCCTTCTCGGAGGAAGTAACAGCCCTACGTCTCGGTTCCCGGAGGCGGTCGACTGAATTTATGTGTGTATGAATAACAGGGGTGCGAACCCTTGATACTGAGGAGGGGGGTGGCTTATATAGAGTTCGCCAGGCCCCTCCAGCCCTCAGTAATGCAGGGTTTAAAGTACATTAAGACTGGGCAGTACTGGTAACGCCCCTAATAAAGTGATATGATGACCATAAAAGCTACTTAATGACCGACCGTTTGCGCGCGAAGTGAGTTTAGATCTCCTGGCAGTCGAGTGGTTGGCTTCGTGGTCGAGTGATAGCTTTGTGGTCGAGTGTCTTGAATCCGTCGAGTGGGATACCTCCAAGTCGATTGAAAGGTGACTTCTTCTAGGGATGTCTTTGAGTAGGGCACTTAGGATAGGTCCATGCCCCTACCCTAGGTACGTAGCTTCATCATGCGGTGCGACCGCGGCGTGCAGGAGCGACCGTGTGAGGGTGCGGTGCGACCGCGATAGCCGTGCGCAAGTGTACCTCCTTCTCATTTTGAAAACTTTAGGCAAGCTTGGCAAAAATGTGTGGCGAAGTTTGGCAATGCAAGGCCTAGACCCAAACAGGATAAGTACGTACGTACTAGGAGTACTAGTGTTAAAAAAGAAAGGCTGGGTTTTCCTTCGCGGGATTTAATCGATACAAATCCTCGTTTCACGTGTCAATTAATGCGTTTTTTTTCTCCAAAGACGAAAGAGCTAACCATCTCACTCCTCATCGCTTGATTATTGCAGTGCCATGCAAACCAACCTTCTCACTTCCGCATGCATGCAGGAGATATTAATGTCCTTGGTTGCTAACCCCATCAATATTGCCTCAATTAGTGTTAGTGGCCCTTTGCAAATTGTAATTTTGATATACTGGCCTTGCGTACAAAAAAATGGAGGTAGTAACTATATTTGACTTCCTTCCCCATTGCGGTGACGTCGACGATATTTTTTGGTGGTTTGGCGAAGTGCGTTCGACGGAGAACACCATTGAGGGAGACCACGGTAAGTCATTCGCAAGTGCCGCCTGCAAGCCAAGACAACCGCCTTATTTGCATCCACGAAGTCCTTTACTAGTACTACTATGGCCCTGTTTGGATCATGGGTTAGAGCTAGTTTGGGTTAGTTGGAGGCTCAAATAACCCAAAAATATCTAAACAGGGAGGGTTAGAGTAGGTTAGTTCCATCTAACCCAACTATCCCGATGGAGAGGTGCTTATTTGGGTTAGAGTGGGTTAGAAAATAACTCTAACTCTAACTGTGTTAGAGTATCCAAACAGGGCCTATAACTAATGCGGTGAGATGGCTTCTCGAAGAAGACGATGGAGAAGCGGAGTTAGCGAAGAGTGAAATGATGGTTGCTTCGTCCGTGATTTTGTGATTTGACGCCTCACTGCTTTGTGATTTGTGATAGAAGGGACAGGGGAGTAGACTCTGTGCTCTATACTATACTACATGCGTCCAAGCATGGGAGAAAGAGGAGAGACGTTGCATTTTTCTATTCCTTCAATCAATCAATCAATCAATCAGGGAGCTTCGGTTCCATCTTTTTGGCTTTGGCAACACCGTCCACAATGGTTCCCATGATGCTAAAAGCTATTTTCACATTTGGCTACACATTGTGGATGCCCTTAACCGTACCACTTGGTTTTGCTCCTGTGTGCTATCTATACAAATCTCAATTATATTGATCTAAAAAATTATAGAATCGAGATTAGTAAAAAGGAGGTGATTTTGCCGCGCGAATGGCGGGGGAGGTTTCTTATTTGAGCAATGCTACATCCACATAATGGTTTACGTAAAGTTACGAACTGATGTGATGTGGGACTATTTGATTGGATTAAAGGAGAGGATTAGGCCCACCCCACCTGAAAATTAGGGGGGCATATATAGATTAGATGGAAAGTATACGTAGCAGTTACGTAGCCCTTTGTAAGTCTAGGATTAGGCTTCTTATTTTCGGAGGACGTTGTCATGGCGGTTTGCTAACATGCGGTCCCACGTGTCAGTGCTTTACCAAGCCGATCCGCGTCCCACATGAGGCAGAACAACGGCAGAAGAAACACGTGGTTAAGTTTAAGAAGATGAGGGAGAAGCGGATTCAGCAGCGAGTGAAATGATGGTTGCTTCGTCCCTCCAACTTAACTGCGGGAAAGGTGCAGCTTTGTGATTTGACGCCTCCTTGCTCAATACTACGCCGGCGCCATGACTGCGGTGCTTCACCCCGGCTGCTCTGCATTGTATTCCGGTATGGCACGTGGACCCGGTAGCTTGATGTCCCACTGTTGGGGAACGTAGCAGAAATTCAAAATTTTCCTACGTGTCACCAAGATCTATCTATTGAGAAACCAGCAACGAGGGAAGGAGAGTGCATCTACATACCCTTGTAGATCGCTAAGCGGAAGCGTTCAAGTGAACGGGGTTGACGGAGTCGTACTCGTCGTGATCCAAATCACCGGAGATCCTAGTGCCGAACGGACGGCACCTCCGCGTTCAACACACGTACAGCCCGACGACGTCTCCCATGCCTTGATCCAGCAAGGAGAGAGGGATAGGTTGAGGAAGAATCCATCCAGCAGCAGCACAATGGCGTGGTGGTGGTGGAGGAGCGTGGTGATCCAGCAGTGCTTTGCCAAGCACCGCGAGATATGAGGAGAAAGAGAGGTAGGGCTGCGCCAGGGAGAGGTCAGGAACTCGTGTGTATTGGGCAGCCCAAACCTCAACTATATATAGGGGAAGGGGAGGGGCTGCGCCCCCACCTAGGGTTCCCTCCCTAGGGGTGGCGGCAGCCCCCTAGATCCCATCTAGGGGCGGCCAAGGGGAGGGGAGAGGGGGAGGCGCACCAGGGTGGGCCTTAGGGCCCATCTTCCCTAGGGTTTTCCCCCTTCCCCTCTTCCTTGCGCCTTTGGCCTTGGTGGGGGCGCACCAGCCCACCTGGGGCTGGTCCCCTCCCACACTTGGCCCATGCAGCCCTCCGGGGCTTGTGGCCCCACTTGGTGGACCCCCGGGACCCTCCCGATGGTCCCGGTACGTTACCGATAAAACCCGAAACTTTTCCGGTGACCAAAATAGGACTTCCCATATATAAATCTTTACCCCCGGACCATTCCGGAACTCCTCGTGACATCCGGAATCTCATCTGGGACTCCGAACAACATTCGGTAACCACATACAAACTTCCTTTATAACCCTAGCGTCATCGAACCTTAAGTGTGTAGACCCAACGGGTTCGGGAACCATGCAGACATGACCGAGACGTTCTCCGGTCAATAACCAACAGCGGGATCTGGATACCCATGTTGGCTCCCACATGTTCCACAATGATCTCGTCGGATGAACCACGATGTCAAGGACTCAATCAATCCCGTATACAATTCCCTTCGTCTATTGGTATGATACTTGCCCGAGATTCGATCGTCGGTATCCCGATACCTTGTTCAATCTCGTTACCGGCAAGTCTCTTTACTCGTTCCGTAATACATCATCCTGTGATCAACTCCTTGATCACATTGTGCACATCATGATGATGTCCTACCGAGTGGGCCCAGAGATACCTCTCCGTTTACACGGAGTGACAAATCCCAGTCTCGATTCGTGCCAACCCAACAGACACTTTCGGAGATACCTGTAGTGTACCTTTATAGCCACCCAGTTACATTGTGACATTTGACACACCCAAAGCACTCCTACGGTATCCGGGAGTTGCACAATCTCATGGTCTAAGGAAATGATACTTGACATTAAAAAGCTTTAGCATACGAACTACATGATCTTGTGCTAGGCTTAGGATTGGGTCTTGTCCATCACATCATTCTCCTAATGATGTGATCTCATTATCAATGACATCCAATGTCCATGGTCAGGAAACCGTAACCATCTATTGATCAACGAGCTAGTCAACTAGAGGCTTACTAGGGACATGGTGTTGTCTATGTATCCACACATGTATCTGAGTTTCCTATCAATACAATTCTAGCATGGATAATAAACGATTATCATGAACAAGGAAATATAATAATAATCAATTTATTAGTGCCTCTAGGGCATATTTCCAACAGTCTCCCACTTGCACTAGAGTCAATAATCCAGTTCACATCGATATGTGATTAACACTCAAGGTCACATCCCCATGTGACTAACACCCAAGAGTTTACTAGAGTCAATAATCTAGTTCACATTACCATGTGATTAACACTCGATGAGTTCTGGGTTTGATCATGTTATGCTTGTGAGAGATGTTATAGTCAACGGGTCTGAATCTTTCAGATCCGTGTGTGCTTTACAAATCTCTATGTCATCTCCTAGATGCAGCTACCACGTTCTATTTGGAGCTATTCCAAATAACTGTTCTACTATACGAATCCAGTTTACTACTCAGAATAATCTGGATTAGTGTCAAAGTTTGCATCGGCGTAACCCTTTACGACGAACTCTTTTACCACCTCCATAATCGAGAAAATTCCTTAGTCCACTAGTTACTAAGGATAACTTTGACCGCTGTCCTGTGATCCATTCTTGGATCACTCTTGTACCCCTTGACTGACTCATGGCAAGGCACACTTCAGGTGCGGCACACAGCATAACATACTGTAGAGAGCCTATGACAAAAGCATAGGGGACGACCTTCGTCCTTCCTCTTTCTTCTGCCATGGTTGAGCTTTAAGTCTTAACTTCATACCTTACAACTCAGGGAAGAACTCCTTCTTTGACTGATCCATCTTGAACACCTTCAAGATCATGTCACGGTATGTGCTCATTTGAAAGTACCATTAAGCGTTTTGATCTATCTTTATAGATCTTGATGCTCAATGTTCAAGTAGCTTAATCCAGGCTTTCCATTGAAAAACACTTTCCAAATAACCCTATATGCTTTCTAGAAATTCTACGTCATTTCTGATCAACAATATGTCAACAACATATACTCATCAGAAATTCTATAGTGCTCCCACTCACTTCTTTGGAAATACAAGTTTCTCATAAACTTTGTATACACCCAAAACTTTGATCATCTCATCAAAGCATACATTCCAACTCCGAGATGCTTACTCCAGTCCTTAGAAGGATTGCTGGAGCTTTGCATACTTGTTAGCATCTTTTAGGATTGACAAAACCTTCCGGTTGTATCACATACAACCTTTCCTCAAAAATCGTCGAGGAAACAATGTTTTGACATCCTATCTGCAAGATTTCATAAATAATGCAGTAATTTATAATATAATTCCAACAGACTCTTAGCATCGCTACGAGTGAGAAAGTCTCATCGTAGTCAACTCCTTGAACTTGTCGGAAAACATCTTAACGACAAGTCGAGCTTTCTTAATGGTGATACTTACCATCATTGTCCGTCTTCCGTTTAAAATCCATATGTACCTAACGGCCTCACGACCATCAAGTAGTTCTTCCAAAGTCTACACTTTGTTTTCATATATGGATCCTCCCTCGGATTATATGGCCTCGAGCCATTTTGGAATCCAGGCCCACCATCGCTTCTCCATAGCTCGTAGGTTCATTGTTGTCTAGCAACATGACTTCCAAGACAGGATTACGTACCACTCTGAAGTAGTACGCATCCTTGTCATCCTACGAGGTTTGGCAGTGACTTGATCTGAAGTTTCATGATCACTATCATAAGCTTCCACTTCAATTGGTGTAGGTGCCATAGGAACAACTTCCTGTGCCCTGCCATACACTAGTTGAAGAGACGGTTCAATAACCTCATCAAGTCTCCACCATCCTCCCACTCAATTCTTTCGAGAGAAACTTTTCCTCGAGAAAGGACCTGATTCTAGAAACAATCCCTTATTGCTTTCGGATCAGAGACAGGAGGTATACCCAACTGTTTTGGGTGTCCTATGAAGATGCATTTATCCGCTTTGGGTTCAAGCTTATCAGCCTGAAACTTTTTCACATAAGCGTCGCAGCCCCAAACTTTTAAGAAATGACAGCTTAGGTTTCTCTAAACCATAGTTCAGACGGTGTCATCTCATCGAAATTATGTGGTGCCCTATTTAAAGTGAATGTGGTTGTCTCTAATGCCTAACCCATAAACTATCGTGGTAATTCGATAAGAGACATCATGGTATGCATCATATCCAATAGGGTGCAGTTATGATGTTCGGACACACCATCACACTATGGTGTTCCAGGCTGTATTAGTTGTGAAACAATTTCCACAATGTCTTAATTCTGTGCCAAACTCGTAATTCAGATATTCATCTCTATGATCATATCATAGATATTTTATCCTCTTGTCACGACGATCTTTCAACTTCACCCTGAAATTACTTGAACCTTTCAATAATTCAGACTCGTGATTCATCAAGTAAATATACTCAACATCTACTCAAATCATCTGTGAAGTAAGAACATAATGATATGCACTACATGCCTCAGCACTCATTGGATTGCACACATCAAAATGTATTACTTCCAACAAGTTGCTTTCTAGTTCCATTTTATTGAAAACGAGGCTTTCAGTCATCTTGCCCATGTGGTATGATTTGCATGTCTAAAGTGATTCAAAATCAAGTGAGTCCAAATGGTCCATTTGCATGGAGTTTCTTCATGCATATACACCAATAGACATGGTTCGCATGTCTCAAACTTTTCAAAAACGAGTGAGCCCAAAGATCCATCAACATGGAGCTTCTTCATGCGTTTTATACCGATATGACTTACGTGGCAGTGCCACAAGTAGGTGGTACTATCATTACTATCTTATATCTTTTGGCATGAACATGTGTATCACTACGATCAAGATTCAATAAACCATTCATTTAGGTGCAAGACCATTGAAGGTATTATTCAAATAAACAGAGTAACCATTATTCTCCTTAAATGAATAACCGTATTGTGATAGACATAATCCAATCATGTCTATGCTCAATGCAAACACCAATCTCGATGGTAGAGGGAGCGTGCGATGCTTGATCACATCAAGCTTGGGAAAAACTTCCAACACATATCGCCAGCTCACCTTTAGCTAGTCTCCGTTTACTCCACAGCCTTTTATTTCGAGTTTACTAACACTTAGCAACCGAACCGGTATCTAATACCATGGTGCTACTAGGAGTACTAGTAAAGTACACATTAACACAATGTATATCCAATATACTTCTATCGACATTGCCAGCCTTCTCATCTACCAAGTATCTAGGGTAATTCTGCTCCAGTGGTTGTTTCCCTTATTACAGAAGCACTTAGTCTCGGGTTTGGGTTCAACCTTGGGTTTCTTCACTAGAGCAGCAGCTGATTTGCCGTTTCATGAAGTATCCCTTCTTGCCCTTGCCCTTCTTGAAACTAGTGGTTTCACCAACCATCAACAATTGATGCTCCTTCTTGATTTCTACTTTTGTGGTGTCAAACATCGTGAATATCTCAAGGATCATCATATATGTCCCTGATATATTATAGTTCATCACGAAGCTCTAGCAGTTTGGTGGTAATGACTTCGGAGAAACATCACTATCTCATCCGGAAGATCAACTCCCACTCGATTCAAATGATTGTTGTACTCAGACAATCTGAGCACGAGCTCAACAATTGAGCTTTTCTCCCTTAGTTTGCAGGCTAAGAAAATCGTCGAAGGTCTTATACCTCTTGACGTGGGCACGAGCCTGAAATTCCAATTTCAGCCCTCGAATCATCTCATATGTTTCACGACGTTTCAAAAACGTCGTCGGTGCCTCAACTCTAAACCGTTTAACTGAACTATCACGTAGTTATCAAGATGTGTATGTCAGATGTTCACAACATCCACAGACAACGTTCGAGGTTCAGCACACTGAGCGGTGCATTATGAAGCAATGAGGACAATCCTCAGTTTACGGACCTAGTCCGCATAATTTCTACTATCAACTTTCAACTAAATTTTTCTCTAGGAACATATCTAAACAGTAGAACTAAAGCGCGAGCTACGACATAATTTGCAAAATCCTTTTGACTATGTTCAGGATAAACAAGTTCATCTTATGAACTCCCACTCAGATAGACATCCCTCTAGTCATCTAAGTGATTACATGATCCGAGTCAACTAGGCCGTGTCCGATCATCACATGAGACGGACTAGTCAACATCGGTGAACATCTTCATGTTGATCGTATCTTCTATACGACTCATGCTTGACCTTTCGGTCTCTTGTGTTCCGAGGCCATGTCTGTACATGCTAGGCTCGTCAAGTCAACCTAAGTGTTTCGCGTGTGTAAATCTGGCTTACACCCGTTGTATGTGAACGTAAGAATCTATCACACCCGATCATCACGTTGTGCTTCGAAACGACGAACTTCCGCAACGGTGCATAGTTAGGGGGAACACTTTCTTGAAATTTTAATGAGGGATCATCTTATTTACTACCGTCGTTCTAAGCAAATAAGATGTATAAACATGATAAACATCACATGCAATCAAATAATAGTGACATGATATGGCCAATATCATATAGCTCCTTTGATCTCCATCTTGGGGCTCCATGATCATCTTGTCACCGGCATGACACCATGATCTCCATCATCGTGTCTTCATGAAGTTGTCTCACCAACTATTACTTCTACTACTATAGCTAATGGTTAGCAATAAAGTAAAGTAATTACATGACATTTATGTTGACATGCAGGACATAAATAAATTAAGACAACTCCTATGGCTCCTGCCGGTTGTCATACTCATCGACATGCAAGTCGTGATCCTATTACAAGAACATGATCAATCTCATACATCACATATCATTCATCACATTCTTCTTGGCCATATCACATCACATATCATACCCTGCAAAAACAAGTTAGACGTCCTCTAATTGTTGTTTGCATGTTTTACGTGGCTGCTATGGGTTTCTAGCAAGAACGTTTCTTACCTACGCAAAAACCACAACGAGATATGCCAATTGCTATTTACCCTTCATAAGGACCCTTTTCATCGAATCCGATCCGAATAAAGTGGGAGAGACAGACACCCGCTAGCCACCTTATGCAACTAGTGCATGTCAGTCGGTGGAACCAGTCTCACGTAAGAGTACGTGTAAGGTCGGTCCGGGCCGCTTCATCCCACAATGCCGCCGAATCAAGATTGGACTAGTAATGGTAAGCATATTGAACAAAATCAACGCCCACAACTACTTTGTGTTCTACTCATGCATAGAATCTACGCAATAGACCTCGCTCATGATGCCACTGTTGGGGAACGTAGCAGAAATTCAAAATTTTCCTACGTGTCACCAAGATCTATCTATTGAGAAACCAGCAACGAGGGAAGGAGAGTGCATCTACATACCCTTGTAGATCGCTAAGCGGAAGCGTTCAAGTGAACGGGGTTGATGGAGTCGTACTCGTCGTGATCCAAATCACCGGAGATCCTAGTGCCGAACGGACGGCACCTCCGCGTTCAACACACGTACAGCCCAACAACGTCTCCCATGCCTTGATCCAGCAAGGAGAGAGGGAGAGGTTGAGGAAGACTCCATCCAGCAGCAGCACAACGGCGTGGTGGTGGTGGAGGAGCGTGGTGATCCAGCAGGGCTTCGCTAAGCACCGCGAGATATGAGGAGAAAGAGAGGTAGGGCTGCGCCAGGGAGAGGTCAGGAACTCGTGTGTATTGGGCAGCCCAAACCTCAACTATATATAGGGGAAGGGGAGGGGCTGCGCCCCCACCTAGGGTTCCCTCCCTAGGGGTGGCGGCAGCCCCCTAGATCCCATCTAGGGGCGGCCAAGGGGAGGGGAGAGGGGGAGGCGCACCAGGGTGGGCCTTAGGGCCCATCTTCCCTAGGGTTTGCCCCCTTCCCCTCTTCCTTGCGCCTTTGGCCTTGGTGGGGGGTGCACCAGCCCACTTGGGGCTGGTCCCCTCCCACACTTGGCCCATCCAGCCCTCCGGGCTTGTGGCCCCACTTGGTGGACCCCCAGGACCCTCCCAGTGGTCCCGGTACGTTACCGATAAAACCCGAAACTTTTCCGGTGACCAAAACAGGACTTCCCATATATAAATCTTTACCCCCGGACCATTCCGGAACTCCTCGTGACGTCCGGGATCTCATCTAGGACTCCGAACAACATTCGGTAACCACATACAAACTTCCTTTATAACCCTAGCGTCATCGAACTTTAAGTGTGTAGACCCAACGGGTTCGGGAACCATGCAGACATGACCGAGACGTTCTCCGGTCAATAACCAACAGCGGGATCTGGATACCCATGTTGGCTCCCACATGTTCCACGATGATCTCATCGGATGAACCACGATGTCAAGGACTTAATCAATCCCGTATACAATTCCCGTCGTCTATTGGTACGATACTTTCCCGAGATTCGATCGTCGGTATCCCGATACCTTGTTCAATCTCGTTACCGGCAAGTCTCTTTACTCGTTCCGTAATACATCATCCTGTGATCAACTCCTTGATCACATTGTGCACATCATGATAATGTGCTACCGAGTGGGCCCAGAGATACCTCTCCGTTTACACGGAGTGACAAATCCCAGTCTCGATTCGTGCCAACCCAACAGACACTTTCGGAGATACCTGTAGTGTACCTTTATAGCCACCCAGTTACGTTGTGACATTTGGCACACCCAAAGCACTCCTACGGTATCCGGGAGTTGCACAATCTCATGGTCTAAGGAAATGATACTTGACATTAGAAAAGCTTTAGCATACGAACTACATGATCTTGTGCTAGGCTTAGGATTGGGTCTTGTCCATCACATCATTCTCCTAATGATGTGATCCCGTTATCAATGACATCCAATGTCCATGGTCAGGAAACCGTAACCATCTATTGATCAACAAGCTAGTCAACTAGAGGCTTACTAGGGACATGGTGTTGTCTATGTATCCACACATGTATCTGAGTTTCCTATCAATACAATTCTAGCATGGATAATAAACGATTATCATGAACAAGGAAATATAATAATAATCAATTTATTATTGCCTCTAGGGCATATTTCCAACACCTACATGTCGGCGAAAGAGACTAGAAGATTTGTGAAAGCGAGCGCTCCACTCTTACGACGGAGGAGTAGACGACACGACGGCCCAGTGAACTTTCACTTGTACTGTATAGTACTATAGTTTTGCTGTTTCGCATGATCCATAGATACAAACCCGATTAAACAGGAAAGGGCGGGATTTTTCCCGCGCGGTAGATGATACTGGCCATACATTTCAAAGGCAATTTTAATGTATGCAAACTGAATAATTATAACTAACAATATGATATCTAGTAAAACTAAAAACACATATGATTTATTGTGTTAGAGTGTAGTAGTAGTAGTGCTGTATTGCATAGTTGTTAGAGGTAACATGCGAGAATGTGTAGAGATGTACTTTTGGAGGGCCAACAGAGAGAAAAGCGTAATACGGTCACCAAACTTCAGAATAAGCTGATTACGGTCACTATATACGTTTTGCGGTGATTATGCGGTCACTTGCTCACAGCTTGGCATCGAATTGCACTCTGTTTACCGGCCAAATAGTCTGCGTGGCGCCATGTTGACTAGTTAAATTGACCATGTTCGTTGTGGGTCCCACCTGTTAGTTCGCATAGGCAAAAGGTCAGATAAACACAAATTTACGCAGGCGCGACAAGGCTCCAACCCGTGCGCGGGAATCACCTGATTGTGTATGTGTCTGTCAGGGCCTGATGTGTGCACATGCACGTGTAGGTTGAGCACTTGAGCGTGAAAGTGTGTGTTGGTCGTGTGGTGTACTGGTGTGTGCATGCATGCATGCGTGTGTGCGTGTGAGCCTTGCGTGCGTGCGTGCGTGGCTCCGTGTGTACGTGTGAGTGTTGCGTGCGTGCGTGGGTGCATGTGTTTGTGTGAGTGTTGCGTGGATGCAGTTCATGTGCATGCGTGCGTGTGTGTATAATCACCACACCGGCTCATGTGTGTTAAAACAAATGGCTCAGCATACCAATACAAGGCCACGTTGTCCGCTGTGCCCGCGGTCATGACTTCGAACCACCGTCCAAATATATTTTTTGTCGTTTGTTTTCATTCTTACTAGCAAGATGCCCGTGCGTTGCATGTAACATCAAGATGCATTTGTATGACTTTTTTTATCTTGTGAGAGAAAAGGATGAATGAGGGAAGGCCTTGTTTGAAAATGTGGAGAGGTGTGTGGGTACCTTTTTGCAAAATTGCCATAGTTTCTTTCCTATCTGTCAGATATAAATCGGACGGCCTATATTGCAGGATGGCAGGCACACCATCATCACCAACTCTATTTTTTATAAGAGTGTATTTTATGTATTTTATAAGAGTGTGGATGTAGAGTAGATACAAGTCGACAGGTGGGCACGATGGTAGTGAGATAATGTGATGTAACACCAGAGGTGCCACATGGAGCGTTTAACTGGTCAACTAGTCATGTCATGAGCAAATACAGAGTTGTACAGTGAGCCCGTGACTGCATAATAACCACTAAACGTAAATGGTGCCGTAATGAGTGGATTATGAACCAATGTACGTATCGTGCTTTCGCTTCAAATACAATGATCGTCATTGCATATATCGCGAGAGAAAGATGAAACATGCGTGAATTTTCTGGGGGCTTACTTTTAGAGGACCTGGAGATAGTTTTGTGTGCATACGTGAAACGGGCGTACATGGGGGGTATGCGATGGAGAGAGAGATGCTCTTCGTTTCTCTTTATTATGACTAACTTTGTATATAGTATAAAAATATACAAATTCAGAGTGCGGAATAAATATCATTGTGGGCACCATGCAATGCAAATTAGCGTTCGTACTCCTCCATATAACTTTGTAATGTTGTATATATGTAGAAACTCTAAAATAATTTTTTGGCCACACTTTATTCAAAAGGAATGTTGTATCCGGAATAAACGTGAAGAGAGGGCTTTTTAGATCAATGGGGTACGTGATGTAACATGTGTGAATGTGTAGTTGATGCATTTGGCGGTGCCTAGAGAGGTATGTGTGTGTATTACGTATTCGAGAGAGGCATGGATAGAGGGGCCGACGGGGGGGCGTGGGAGAGATAGCACGAGAAATGAGAGTGGTCTAGAGAGAGAGAGACGAATATGACGTCACGACAAGAGATTCCATTCCCTTGAGTGTGTATATGCAAGGGGGGAGGGAATAGAGGCACCAGGAGAAATTTTCTGTGTGTGTGGTGTTTGTGTTGGTATGTTTGGGTGTGAGAAGATAATGAGACGTGGGGGCAGAGGGTGTGTCACCGCATGAGGTCCGGTGGGTCGAGGTGAGGCCCTTCGTTCTGTTCCATCCTGCGCCACATTGGCCGGCCCGTGATGCATTTAGGAAGACCCATGGATGACTAGTCGTACAAGACAAAGTAGCAGAATTGTGAAGGACTATGTGTCCACTGACAAAGCCGGCTAGGATTTGTAACCCTAGGTTCTCGGTCTAAGGTAACCCCTTTATCTCTGCTATTACTATTCATCCAACCTAACTTTAAGGGGCATCCTACAGAATGCTCTGCTAGAATCATACTTGTCGATTAGGAAGAGAGGTGTGAGACAATGCGTGAGAGACAGGCGTAAAGATAATGTGCGTACATGAGACACATAGGCAGGTCCATGTATATAGAAAGGGTCGATGAGGATTGTGCGTGTGTATGTTTGCGAGGGGAAGAGTGCTTGTGATAAAGGTTTGTGAAAACAGTTGTAAATGGTTACGAGAGGGAGGGAGGGTTATATCTAGAGCATGTGTGCGAGAAAGACACCTCGGGAGAGAGTGTGTGAGCATGTGTGAGAGACCACCGATGGAGAGTGAAACTACACGTAAAAGACTGCTCTACACATTGGTTAGAGATATAAATTGTATCCAAATATTAGGATGGGATCATGATATTTGCAATTCGCGTAAGGAGCGGTCATTGATCCATCAAACATCTAGATTCTATTGAATTTGAGCATGTCTATGTTATTATTCGATACAATTGATCCACATAGTTAGTATTTTGAACTCCAGACAATGCATCGCTTTAGCAATCGAATATAAACGTGAGTATAGTTCATGTCGTGTGTGTAAAGCACATTATACATACATAAGTTACACAATGGACATTATAAATAGCTACTACATATGAACTAGCATACATTTGAATTCAACTTAAGGTGGTTTAAAAAAATTGAATTCAACATGCAGTCCATTCAATTATTTGAATTTGATATCATGGCATTTATAAACCATACCTAAATTATGGGGGCACCAATATTTGCTCTGATTTTGTACATAATAGCGTATGTAGTCATGTACAAAATAGATTCAAATTTAGCTCCTCCATTCCACAATAATCATAGTTATAGGATTTTCAAGTGCCAAAATTTCAAAAAGAAGCGGATAATTTAATGAGGTTTTCAAACATACATGGTCAAATATAACGTTGTATATTTAGGTCAATCCTCATAGTTCAAGAGTACTCTAAACGTGAATGCTTGTGTTTCAAAATTTCGAACGAAGCGCCAAAAGAGCCTCTACTCGCCCGAAACCGCGTGAGACCAATGTTTGGTAGTACAAGGAAATTACTTTTCTAATAACTTCGACCCGTGAAACCTACCAGCCCAACGTCCAAAGGTCTAAACCGGGGTAGGTTTGTAGCTTCATCTAGAGGCCATGCAACCGCATCCGAAAAACATTCATACACAATGGCCGCATAAGCACACATGCGCGCGGCCGAAATCGCCCCCGCCCACTATTTGGGACACGTGGGATTACCATCCTACCCCCGACCTGCAGTTGGTCCGAAATTTAAGAGGGGGGCAAAGTTTGTACTTTCCCCAAATTTCAAACAAGCGCGTCCCATTTCTATTCAAAAAAGCCAAAAACAAGCGCGTCCCAGACCAAAACATGGTTCCCCCACCCGTCTGATTCCCCATTCGTACTCCGTGGGCGCCAAAACTACCTCTCCACCAGCCGCGAAACCCCGGCGTCCTTCGTCCGCCACCCCATCCCACCCATCAACCGCCGCCCTCCTCCATCACGCCGGAGCCGATACCCCGACATCGTCGTCCACCGCAACCTCAACCGCAACGCCCTCCACGGCTAGTAGTTGAAGCCGAGGCCGAGGTGTCCGTACCCGAGCCAGTTCAACCACGCCATCCTCCGCCTCACTGCTGCCGCTCCAACTTCGCCACCCTCCACCGCACCGGAGCTGTTCCTGCTACGCCGTCCTTCGCCGCCTCGGATCTGCTTCCCCTCCGCTGACATACGGCCACGGCAACACAGTCAACAATTTGGCCATGGGTTCGTCCAAGCCTGCACCCTCCAGAACATCGATTTCCCCGGTAAAAAGAAGAAAATCAGCGCGACTTGTGGAGGTGACCACACCGGCAACCGAAAAAGGTACTCCTCTTCCCTTATTCATGCAAATCTTATGTCTCTACTTGCACGGTATTCATCCCACAGAAGACACTAGTTGAACGCTTCTTCTTGATACTAGATGTTCCTAGTAACTCGCGATGCACAAGGTTTCTCCTCATATACTATTTCACATTAGCTAGAGGTCTGTCGCCCCCCTGAATTTCAATTTCTGGCCACTTGATTCCCAATTAATGGAAGCATTCCCCGGCGTAACAGGCGCTAGTATGCCTATTACGCCGGGGAAGCAGCGCCTTGGTGTTTATCTTAGGGGCGCGTGCAGCCTAGAGCTGCGCCCTATCTGGAGGTCGGCCGGGATTAAAGGGATGGCCTGGGGGCACTGCCAAGCGCGGGGGTGGTGTGAGGTCGATGGGAGGGCGGGGCGGCGGAGGCAGGGGTCTGGGCCGGTGGTCGCTGGCGGTTCGAGAAAGATCGTCAACAGTGACTGGCGGGAGGTAGACGAAGGCCATCTGCCCGTTCCTTATAGATCGGACGGTTCATTAAAAAAATCGACTGACCTATTTATTTTCAGTCGACTATTATCTTAGATATGACCACATGTGGTGGTGTGCTAGAGGAGTACCTGCATTTCCTGTGCTCATATATTACAAAATCATACAGAGTAGAATCTAATTTTGTTTGCCATGCAATGTTATAGAGCTATCATATGTCTCCTTTCATTTATTTTTCAGCCACCTGCTATCTGCTACTTTTATAGTGCACTAGTTTTGCACACACTTCACCCTTACTCTCACTGTTGTGTTTTTATGCAAGGGTATTTCAGACTCTGCTGCCATGAGAGAAGCCAAAAAGAAAAGAGAGAAGTCGCTCCAGTTTGGTGTGCGGCTAGGCAAGACACGTTTCAACGCTTTAGAGGGTGTAGTGTCTGCAGATGGAGACGGGGAACGTAGCTCTGGAGTTGATGACCTCGCTCGCAATGAACCACCATCCCAGGTGCTTGCTTTAACTTTGCGGTGTCATATGTGGTTGCATGTTCCATATGGTGTCTAGCTTGTATTCGAAAGGCTGAAGTCGGTAAGATAAGGAAATATATTTTTTTACATGAACCACCATCCCGTGAGCACCAGAAGACAAATAGCTAGTCAGGGCACTGGCCGAGCCAGTGACAAGCCCAGCAAAGATAGGCATCACCTGGAAGCCAACTAAAAAGCTGCGATGGTGGCGAAGCAGCCCGCCTCCCACCAGGCTCTCAGGTCCTAGATGATCATGTTCACCACTCCAGCCGGATGTCTAGCTTGTATTGCTTCCAATTTGGTTAAATTGCATCTGCTTAGCTTACACATTATACCTTTGAATATGACATGCCTTTCTGTTTTTGGTACATACTAGTACATCTGTGTATTAACCATGTTCTTACATCAAACTAATGTTCTTGTGTATCCCTCATCAATCACTTATGACGAGGCAGGCAGGCAAGGGGACTACTCCTCATTTAAAGAATGTAGCGTCAGCCTCCCGACATGATTCTCAAGAAACAGAAATGCTAGATGAAGATAGTGAACGTAGCTCTGTAGTTGATTACAGCATTTCCCCTACACTAGCATCGCAGGTGCTTGCTCTAACTTGGCAGCGTGATATGTGGTTGCATGTTGCATAGGGTGTCTAGATTGTAATTCTTCCAATCTGGTTAAACTGCATGTGCTAGTCTGCTTAGCTTATACATTATACCTGTTAATCTGGCATGCCTTCCTGTATTTAGTACACAGTACATCTGTCTATTAAGCATGTCCTTACATAAAACTATTGTTTTTTTGTATCCCACATCAATCAACATGACGAGACACCTTTAGTATATGCAGTGCGATATTAGTTGCATCTTTCATATGATTTATAGCATGTGTTGCTTCTAATTTGTTGAAATTCCATTTATGATGGGATGCTTTTAACTTGGCAGAGTCATATTGGTTGCATCTTTCATGTGGTGTCTAGCTTGCATTGCTTCTTATTTGCTGGAATGGTTTCTGCTTAGTTTACACAAACAGTTGTGAACATGCCATGCCGTCCTGTTTTTCGTACATATTCCATCCTGGTATCATGTGTTTGCCTTACATAAGAGTAGTAATTATCAGTATCATGCATGAATGAGTTCTGAAGAGAGAATTTTATTGCTTTTTCTTGTTAGTTTTACTTGACAATTCAAAATCAATAAAGCAGAAGGAAGTTAGCAAGGCAGCGGATCAAGGTGCTCCTTCCGAACGGAGGGCCTCTACAGTTTCTACTCTTCCACACCCCCAAGATGATTTCCAAGACAACACATGCATAGACACTCAACAAAGCTGTGTTTATGATGAGCACGTCTCCCCTAGTGCAGCATCACCGGTGCTCCCTCTAACTTGGCACTGTTATATGTGGTTGCATGTTATGTGTGATGTCTAGCTTGTATTGCTTCTAATTTTGTTGAATTCCATCTGCTTACTTTACACATTATACTTGAATAAGACACGTGTTCTTGTTTCTAGAACATACAATATCTGTCTATCACACCATGTTCTTACATCAAATTACTACTGTTGTGTAACCTGGAACAATCACTTATCATAAGACACATTTGACTTCAGAGTGTGATATAGGTTACATCTCACATTCTTTTCTAGCTTGTATTACTAATTTGTTGAAATGGCACTTATGACGAGACAATTTTAACTTGGTAGAGTGATATTCGTTGCATCTTTCATATGGTGTCTAGCTTTCATTGCTTCTAATTTGTTGAAATGCCTTCTCCTTAGTTTACACATCATAAGCTGTGAATATGCAATGCTGTGAATATGCAATGGCACAACGAGAGACCTCTAACATGGTAGTGTGATGTTGTTTTCATCTTGCATATGATTTATTTCTTGTACTGCTTCACATTTGTTTAAATGCCATTTATGATGAGACACTGTTAACTTGGCAGAGCGATATTTGTAGCATCTTTCATATGGTGTCTACCTTCCATTGCATTGCTTCTAATTTGGTGAAATGTCTTCTTCTTAGTTTACACATCATAGTTCTGGTTATCTCTTCCGTCCTGTTTTTCATACACATTACATCCTCCTATCATGTGGTTGTCTAACATCAAAGTTCAGTTCGTCTGCATCACGCATCAATTTCTTCTGAAGAACTAAATTGTTATTTGTTTTTCTTGTCGGTTTGACTTAACATGGCACAGAGAAAGAGGAAGAAACACAGAATGGCAGAGAATGAGAAGCGGATGAATCCTGCAGATTCTGCTGGTACTGATGGTGCAATAGAAGGTCAAAGTCCAGCAGAAAATTCTACAAACACGGCATCCCATGCTACACGAGTTGCAAAAAAAGACAAACAGAAACAAATAGCTGCCACCAAACAAGCAGAGACAACCCTAGTTCTTGCAACACCTACCATAGTACTACCAGCTGCACGACGTACTCGTGCGTCAACTCAGCTAGCAGCACGTTCCCAAGCTCCCTTGCCACCTGACACTACTTCCCAAGAACTCTTGACACAAGACGAGTTGGCAATATCAGATGAACCTTGTGAGCTTCAACAGCAAGAAGGTAGTTGCTGGAGTCAAGTTACAGTTGCATGCTTCTTTATATGTAGTCTCACAGTTTGATGTACACTAACACTTCCTATGTTTGTTGTTGGACTAGCACCTAGGCGCAAGAGGAAACAAACATCAGGGATAATGCTCGATAGGTTAACTAAATCTAGAGGAGGAAGAATGGAGATCCGTTTTGCGGCAGGTTTAAAAAGGCCACGTGATGCTACAGAGTCAGCCAAGTTAGTATCAGAGGCAGCGGTTGCTGTTAGGTGTCATGTACGTATCCTCCCAACATGGATTCAATACATGAATGACAAAGACAAAACCCAGTTCAACATCTTCCTCAACCATTTATCTGTAAGTATGGTTATCTATGGAAACTAGTAATATCGTCTTGCTCTGTCCAATACTTTCTAGGTTGCTGATAATGAGACTCCCATAATTTTCAACAGATGAGGTTCAAGTTGGATAGCCAAGATGATGCAACCAGACAAGCTTGCACCCATGTATTCAAGTCTGCTCTGCGACAGTATCGGTACAACTTGAGGAAAACTCACTTTGAAGGCAAGGCTAACAGTGAACTTACCCAAACATCTCCAGTGGAAAATATATCGATGAAGACTCGAGAGGCCTCGTTAAACACTGGTCCAATCCGAAGTATCAGGTACATTATATACATGTCATCAGATCACATGTTGAAGTCCTATTTACGCATGTGCCACACAAATCTATCTTCTTGTAGGTGAACTGTTCAAAGAACAAGGCCAATCGTATGAAAGTGAAATTCCAACAAACGACAGGATCTCGTAGCTATATTGCACACTGCGAGGCTCTTGTAACTAGCTGTTGTTTCACTCTTTTCGCTGTACCATATTATCAGATCTATATTAACTTGTTCCAAATGTAGAGGAAAGCCCGCAAGGACCAAAAAGTACCTGAACCAAATGTTGTGGAAATCTTCAAGGACTGTCACACCACAAGAAGAAGGGCATGACTACACCAGTCAAAGCCGCTATTGTAAGTCCTTAATCCTCATGCCTTTTAACTACTACTTACTCTGACTTGTGCCTTGAACTGCATGGTTTGCAGCCAATGTCTATTACTCTTTTCAATTTTATACACAATTGTCTTAGCTTATCATTGCACCTTACAAGGTTTAAAACAGAGGAGTGATGCTCCTTTGATCTTGACCCGTAATCTAGTTCCGTGCTGGACTTGCCCACACAACATTACAATTGCATGTTTGTCTGTCCTCAGTTGTTTTGTGATATGAATGACGTCATACTATGCTTACTGTATTATAAACTTCGTCTCTTTATCCCTAGCCCTCAATACAATGTGAAGAAATAGACAATACATTAGCAATGGTACATGGTCATATGTTTGGAACTTGGTTTTATTATGTACTTTGCAATAAAATACAACTAATATTTTACATGGGTTCACCAGAATAAGTTCTGTATATAGACCAAAGCTATTTTGTTTAGTTTTGCTGCCTCCTTAATATCTTCTGTTCTGGTACTACTACTGTAAAACCTCAAC
The DNA here is from genome assembly GCA_034509565.1 of Triticum monococcum. NCBI lineage: Eukaryota > Viridiplantae > Streptophyta > Magnoliopsida > Poales > Poaceae > Triticum > Triticum monococcum. The sequence continues at coordinate 140,048,190 of CM067841.1, read as the reverse complement.
TTTTCAGCGAGCTATGGAAAAAATGGTGGAACCGCCATCTTCTGAAGGTGGCGAGGCAACTATAACCGCAATGTCAGCTCTTGCTGCAGTGGGTCAGTACCTGTCCACTAACAGTGCCAAAAGCACGTTCCTGCATAATACTGGGTTGGTTGTTAAGGCAATATCGTCCAAACTGCCTCATAATCAAGGTATGCAAGCTCAAAGCAATGTTGTATCTGCGCTCCAGACACAAGTCCATTCCCTAACAGAGACCCTTTGTGAAACAAGGAGAAACATTGCTCAATGTCATCAAGATATGCATGGTTTTGAAACCAGACTATCAGACATTTGCTATGTTGTTCAGGAGCCTAGGGGAAATGAAGGCGAGGGTTATGGTGCTCCATCGGACAATACAACATGAAAACGTAACAGTCAGGTCAAATGAACTGAGCTTCTGAACTTCTGGTGGTGCATTTATCTGCTAGACTCTTAAGTTCTATGCCAACCTTCCTTTTGTTATATAGCTGTAATTTGTTTTGGTGCGATACAAAAATTATTCTTAACGTGCAGCCACCGCCTGAAGAAAACAGCAAGCCATTTTTGTATAGTGTAGGGTGTTCCCTATATTTGCACTGGTGGCGATCTTTGATGCCGAGTGGATGTAATCTGTGCAATCGCCTTAATAGCCTAGCGTTAGTTTCGGCCTTATTTATTTCCTAGTCTTCTTTTTCCCTGGTTAGCTAGTGGTCGCAACTACCATGGGCCATATACGGGTCGTAGGATCCATGGGTCTCCTATGAGCCATCGATAAATGGGCCTGAAATCGGTGGGCCTCGGGCCGTCGGATAAATGGGTCTACATGGGCCATAATCGGGCGTAATTGGTATCGGCCCTGTTGGGGAACGTAGTAATTTCGAAAATTTTCCTACGCACACGCAAGATCATGGTGATGCACAGCAACGAGAGGGGAGAGTGTTGTCTACGTACCAACGCAGACCGACTGCGGAAGCGATCACACAACGTAGAGGAAGTAGTCGTACGTCTTCTTCCCGATCCGACCGATCCAAGCACCGTTACTCCGGCACCTCCGAGTTCTTAGCCCACGTTCAGCTCGATGACGATCCTCGGGCTCCGATCCAGCAAAGCATCGAGGAAGAGTTCCGTTAGCACAACGGCGTGGTGACGATCTTGATGTACTACCGACGCAGGGCTTCACCTAAGCACTACAACGGTATGATCGAGGTGGAATTTGGTGGCAGGGGGCACCGCACACGGCTAAGGAACGATCTCAAGGATCAACTTGTGTATCTTGGGGTGTCCCCTGCCCCCGTATATAAAGGTTGGAGGGAGGGGGGCTGGCCGGCCAAAGAGAGGGAGGCGCAGGAGGAGTCCTACTCCTACCGGGAGTAGGACTCCCCCCTCCAATCCTAGTCCAACTAGGAATCCTTTAAAGGGGAGAGAGAGAGAGGTGGTCGGCCCCTCTCCTAGTCCTAATAGGACTAGGGAGAGGGGGGAGGCGCAGCCCTATGTGGGCTGCCCTCTCACCTTTCCACTAAGGCCCATGTTGGCCCATTTGGCTCCCGGGGGGTTCCGGTAACCCTCCCGGTAGTCCGGTAAAATCCTGATTTCACCCGGAACACTTCCGATGTCCAAACATAGGCTTCCAATATATCAATCTTTACGTCTCGACCATTTCGAGACTCCTCGTAATGTCCGTGATCTCATCCGGGACTCCGGACAACCTTCGGTACATCAAAATGTATAAACTCATAATAACTGTCATCGTAACGTTAAGCGTGCGGACCCTACGGTTCGAGAACAATGTAGACATGACCGAGACACGTCTCCGGTCAATAACCAATAGCGGGACCTAGATGCCCATATTGGTTCCTACATATTCTACGAAGATCTTTATCGATCAGACCGCATAACAACATACGTTGTTCCCTTTGTCATCGGTATGTTACTTGCCCGAGATTCGATCGTCGGTATCCAATACCTAGTTCAATCTCGTTACTGGCAAGTCTCTTTACTCGTTCCGTAATACATCATCTCATAACTAACATCTTAGTTATTATGCTTGCAAGGCTTATGTGATGTATATTACCGAGAGGGCCCAGAGATACCTCTCCGACAATCGGAGTGACAAACCCTAATCTCGAAATATGCCAACCCAACATCTACCATTGGAGACACCTGTAGTACTCCTTTATAATCACCCAGTTACGTTGTGACGTTTGGTAGTACCCAAAGTGTTCCTCCGGTAAACGGGAGTTGCATAATCTCATAGTTATAGGAACATGTATAAGTCATGAAGAAAGCAATAGCAACATACTAAACGATCGGGTGCTAAGCTAATGGAATGGGTCATGTCAATCAGATCATTCAACTAATGATGTGACCTTGTTAATCAAATAACAACTCTTTGTTCATGGTTAGGAAACATAACCATCTTTGATTAACGAGCTAGTCAAGTAGAGGCATACTAGTGACACTCTGTTGGTCTATGTATTCACACATGTATTATGTTTCCGGTTAATACAATTCTAGCATGAATAATAAACATTTATCATGATATAAGGAAATAAATAATAACTTTATTATTGCCTCTAGGGTATATTTCCTTCAGGCCCAGCATGGTAACAGGCTGTTAACAGGCCGTAGGACAACAAAGGCTTAATTCTGTCACACGCATAACGGGTCGTTAATGGGCCAGAATATAGGACGGGCTGGAAATGGCGCAACGGGTTAACAGGCCAGAAACAGGGCGACTCTTGCCACGGGCCGAATTTGGCCCATTAGGGTAACAGGCTAGTAACGAGCCGACTCTTGCCATGGGCCGAATTTGGCCCATTAGTGGAACAGGCCAGTAATGGGCCGACTCTTGCCATGGGCCGAATTTGGCCCATTAGGGGAACAGGCCAGTAACAGACCGGAAGTAATCGAGGGCCGAAAAGGAGCCCAAGAACGCATGGGCCGTCGATAGGATGAAAGCTAACATGGGCTGGAAATGGCCCATGTAAATCACGGGCCGTTAACGGGTATAAAGAAAATTACTGTTCATTATGGGCTAGAGTCACCGTGGGCCTTTACCTGGGCCGGCCTATTATGGCACACGAAAATCTTGTGGGCCTTTACCTGGGCCGGCCCATTATGGCCCGCGCGAAATCTTGTGGGCCTTTAGCTGGGCCAGCCCATTATGGTCCGCAAAATCTCGTGGGCCTTTAGCTAGGCCGGCCCATTATGGTCCAGAAAATCTTGTGGGCCTTTATTTGGGCTGGCCCATTTAAACTTGTTGGGTCGTGCCACGTGTCGACATATCATAGGCGCCTTCTGTCCAGTGATTGCATGACATTTGTCCCGACGATGAGCCGACATGTGTTTCCTCTAGTCAATTATGATTTTACACATGGAAGATCCCCATTGCTCGGGGCTGTTAATGGGTTATCGGATCCAAAACCCGACCCGATAGCTTAACGGCGTTCCGTTATGGTGGATGCCACATGTTGGTCACCCTTGGCGAAAGCACTTCTTTGACGCGCGATTTATCGTCATGGAAGTGGACACTTCCGTGATGATAATTTTGGTAATGTCATGGAACACTTCTACGACAGCACAGGTATGACTATCTTGATTCTGTCATAAATTTGTCATGGATGTACATGCATGACAAAAAAAGCGACCTACTGTGACAAACACGTATCATCACGGAAGTGTATTTTTTTGTAGTGATCCAGAGCCCGGACATCCGCCCCGACAGCCCGGACATCCGGCCACCCCCGGACATCCGGCCATCAAGCCCGGACATCCGGCCCCTGGGAGCATCACTTCCATCCACCGCCCATTTTCCGTCCATATTTCGCCAAATTTTGTTCTGGTGCCCACATACACTTCCGCATACCACCACCACTTCCGCATAGCACCACCATATACCACATACACCACCATCGCTTACCACTACCAACTCCAACAATTTTGTCATGTTTTACTTTGAGAATTTGAGTTGCGGTTCCGTGTCCTATTGTGTTTCAGCTATTTAGGTACGGTTCGACATCAACATCACCGCCGCTCATCTTCACCGCGGACGCGTCATCGACAACAACAACTACACCATCTTGACACCATTCCGTAAGCAAGAAGCGGTAACCTCATCTTGGTATAGTGATACATCTTTCTTGCAATTACATTGATAGCCATCATAGCCTTACTCTTTTGCGTCGCTGTAACGCCCTCGATGCGGCTATATCTCCCACATGTCGAAGCACGACTTAGAGGCATAACCGCATTGAAAGCAATGTCCCAAGTGAGGTAATCTTCACACAACCCATGTAATACATAAGGGAAAAGATACATAGTTGAAAGTGCAACTATCCCTAGGTGGTTTTGGTAATTCATAACAACATATAGCTCATTGATCTAATGCTATTCCAAGATGATTATTTCAGGAAAGCTCAATGATTGGCATGGCATGGATGTGAAAGTGGAACCCTCAAAATGCTAAGGACAAAGGATTGGCTCAAGCTCAAAAGCTCAAGACTCTTCATTTTATATTTTAGTGATCCAAGATCACATTGAGTCTTTAGGAAAAGCCAATACTATCAAGGAGGGATGAGGTGTTGCTTAATGAGCCTCTTGCTTCATGTGCTTAGTGATATGCTCCAAAATCCTCAACCACTTTCCCATATCCACAAATGACCTAAACCCTAAGCCAAACTCGGTCATACCGATTCTTTCTATCCGGCGCCACCGAGTTTCACTTGTCATAAGCCACTGCCAAACCCTAGCAATTCGGTCCTACCGATAGGGATCTCGGTCTCACCGAGATGGGATTGCAAACTCTCTGTTTCCCTTTCGTAACTTTTCGGTCTCACCGAAAGAGCAAATCGGTCCCACCGAGATTGCAATGTAAACTCTCTGTTTCCTTTTTGTAACTTTTTGGTCTCACCGAAAGAGCAAATCGGTCCCACCAAGTTTACCTGACCAACTCTCTAGTTAGCTTATTACCAAACTCGGTCTCACCGAGTTTGTGTAATCGGTCTCACCGAGATTACGTTATGCCCAAATCCTAACAGAATCGGTCCTACCGAGTTGCATGTCAGTCCCACCGAAAATCTCTAACGGTCACTAGGTTTACCTTTTCGGTCCGACCGAGTTTGTTGATTCGGTCCCACCGAGATTGGTAGATTGTGTGTAACGGTTGGATTTTCTGTGGAGGCTATATATACCCCTCCACCTCCTCTTCATTCGTGGAGAGAACCATCAGAACACATACACAATTCCAACTCATATGTTCTGAGAGAGAACCACCTACTCATGTGTTGAGACCAAGATATTCCATTCCTACCATATGAATCTTGATCTCTAGCCTTCCCCAAGTTACTTTCCACTCAAACCTTCTTTCCACTAGATCCAAATCCTATGAGCGAGAGTTGAGTGTTGGGGAGACTATCATTTGAAGCACAAGAGCAAGGAGTTCATCATCAACACACCATTTGTTACTTCTTGGAGAGTGGTGTCTCCTAGATTGGCTAGGTGTCACTTGGGAGCCTCCGACAAGATTGTGGAGTTGAACCAAGGAGTTTGTAAGGGCAAGGAGATCACCTACTTCGTGAAGATCTACCGCTAGTGAGGCAAGTCCTTCGTGGGCGATGGCCATGGTGGGATAGACAAGGTTGCTACTTCGTGGACCCTTCGTGGGTGGAGCCCTCCGTGGACTCGCGCAACCGTTACCCTTCGTGCGTTGAAGTCTCCATCAACGTGGATGTAGGATAGCACCACCTATCCGAACCATGGGAAAAACATCCGTGTCTCCAATTGCGTTTGAATTCTCCAAACCCTTCCCTTTACATTCTTGCAAGTTGCATGCTTTACTTTCCGCTGCTAATATACTCTTTGCATGCTTGCTTGAATTGTGTGATGATTGCTTGACTTGTCCTAAAATAGCTAAAATCTGCCAAGAACTAAAATTGGGAAAAGGTTAAGTTTTTATTTGGTCAAGTAGTCTAATCACCCCCCCCCTCTAGACATACTTTCGATCCTACAAGTGGTATCAGAGCTTTGGTCTCCATTTGCTTTGATCTCCATAGCTTTTGGTGGTCATAGCCTTGGTTTCACAACCTAGGAGAGTATGGCGTCTAGCGAGGGAAATTATCACCGTAGAGGTCCTTACTTTGATGGTACTAATTTTGCTAGTTGGAAGCATAAAATGAAAATGCATATTCTTGGACATAACCCCGCCGTTTGGGCTATTGTGTGTGTTGGTTTGCAAGGTGACTTCTTTGATGGGAGAGAACCAAACCGTGAAGCTACCGCGAATGAGTTGAAGATGTTGCAATACAATGCTCAAGCGTGTGATATTCTCTTCAACGGATTGTGCCCCGAAGAATTCAACAAAATCAGTCGTCTTGAGAATGCAAAGGAAATTTGGGACACTTTGATTGATATGCACGAAGGTACTGACTCCATCAAGGAATCCAAGTTGGATGTGCTTCAAAGTCAACTTGACAAGTTCAAAATGAAGGATGGTGAAGGTGTCGCTGAAATGTACTCTAGGCTTGCTCTCATCACAAATGAGATTGCCGGCTTAGGAAGTGAAGAGATGACCGATAGATTCATCATCAAGTAAATTCTAAGAGCCTTGGATGGAAAATATGATACCGTGTGCACATTGATCCAAATGATGCCCAATTACAAAGATCTCAAGCCAACGGAAGTGATTGGAAGAATTGTTGCTTATGAGATGTCACTTAAAGATAAAGAGGAACTTCACAACGAATCAAGTGGTGCCTACAAAGCCTCATGTGAAGCCCCTACATCATCAAGTGAGAAACAAAACTTCAACGAAGAATTGAGCTTAATGGTGAAGAACATCAACAAGTTCTACAAGAGTAGAAGCAAAGATAGAAGCTTCAAGTCAAGGTCCTACAATGACAAAAGATCTTCTAGTCGAGAGCGAAACTGCTACAATTGTGGAAGACCCGGACACTATTCCAATGAGTGTACGACTCCCTACAAGAGAAGAGAAGATTCTCCAAAAAGAAGAAGCAAAGAATCACCACCAAGAGAGAGAAGGAGTAGAGATGATCGTTATGAACAAAGATACTCACGGAGAAGCAAGGATTCGGAAAGGAAGGAAAAATCATCAAGGAGCTACACAAAACAAAGACATCAAGCTCATGTTGGTGAATGGGTATCCGGCTCCGACTCCGACAGCCACTCCGAGAGAAGTTATCACTCCGACTCTGAAGATACTCAAGATGAAGGTGTTGCCGGTCTAGCACTTGTGTCATCCAACTCCTATGACATATTTGACTCACCAAATGAAGGAATTGGAAGATGCTTCATGGCCAAAGGTCCTAAGGTAACACACCCCGAGTATGTTGATTTTAATAGTGATGAAGATGACTTGTTAGGTGATGATGATTTGCTTGTTGACAACTCTAGTGATGAATACTATGATGAAACGCCAATTAATCATGCTAATCAAGATAAAATGAATGACAATGATAAGGAGAAGATTGAGGCTCTAACTAAAGAACTAAACACTCTTAAGTTAGCTCATGAAACTATCTTCGAAGATCATCGAGAACTTTTAAGAGCTCATGAGAAATTACGCTTTGAAAAGCTCAATCTTGAGCAAGAGCATGAGTTTTTAAAAGCAATCAATGATGATCTCCGCAAGAAAAGTTCTTCTTACATTGCCAAGCGTTTACTCTTATCCACTTACATGCCTCAAGTCAAGTCTAGTAACAAGAACAAGAAAGATTCTTCCTCTAGTAGTAACAATGATCATGCTAAATCCAATATTGTTGCTTCTAGTAGTTCTCTTGATTCCACTAATGATTCTCTTAGCCAAGTTACACTTGAGCAAGAAAATAGCTTATTGAAGGGAATTATAGAGAAAGGAGTGTACAAAAGCCTTGCCGGGAGTAAGCAATTCGAGGAAATTGTGCGCAAGCAAGGAATGCACCGGAAGAATCAAGGTGTTGGTTTTGAACGAAAGTTCAATGCCAATGGAGTTGAGTGGGAAGAAGATCAATACCCCAAGACAAAGTTTGTTCCTCAACAAGAGAAGTATGATACTTCCTTCAAGGGGACACAAGCTCAAGATGATCTTCCACCACAAGACTACAAGCAAAAAGGCAAGGACAAGCTTCAAGAGGAAATTGATGCATTTGAAGAAGCTCCTAAGACCTTAGTCAAGTGGATTCCCAAGACCACTTCAAGTTCCACTACATCAAGTACGACTACAACTCCAAGGATTCCCATCAAGATGGTGCGGATCCAAAAGACGAAGAACTAGAGAGTTCTTGAGGGTGACTCCGCCAACATACTTCACTCTTATCATTTTGGCAAGAACAAGTGCAATCAACTTCCACATCTTGCACTAGTTCAAGGAGTCACAAACCCTCTTGTTGGTAAGACAAGGAACAAGGTAACCTAAAAGTTTTCATGGACATCATCTTGTGTGTGCATCACTCTATGTCTATGGATATCCTTGTTTGTTCCTTGTGGGACTAACCCATGTAGGTATTGAAAGTGCAATTCACTCAAATAGATAGCTCCAAGTGATCTACATCAACATTGAGCATCCACATCTTCAACATCTACATGAAGTCATCATCGACAAAACCCAAGGTTAGTTCATCCCTCTTAGGGGGGATATCACATCTAGGGGGAGCTTTACTCTAAGACTTGAGCTAAAGCAACTCTAAAGATGTGAACACAACAATGCTTTATGTAAAAGTGGTAACCCCACTTGAGCTTAAACGATGAGTATAACCTATGATCAAGTGTTCTCACTTGACTCCTAAGTCAATATACTCATATATAGATGACCTAGTCATCGCAAATTGCTTGATAGATGCTAGAATTGGTTGTGCATGCTTTGTCACATATTTTGTTTGCCATCTTATTGTGTGAGCATGTTGGTTGCATATTTTACTCATTCGAGGACATCCACTTGTTGTTTTGGTTGTTTGGTTTTATTTCCTTTTGCCAAGTGGATGGACAAGAATGCCTAAGAACCTCCTCTAGCTATCTATGCTTTTCTCATCTCAAACTCTATTCATGCTACATCACAAAATTTGATCAAGTCAGATTTGAACCACTCTGTGTGAGGAGCGCTTGGAGTCCCCGATTTGTCATAGACTTAAACTTCCAAAACCTCTTTGTGATTCTCGGTCTGACCGATTCCCTACTTTCGGTCCTATCGAGATCATTAAGTTGATCTAGGTTTTCAATCTCGGTGCAACCGATTTGAACCATTCGGTCACACCGAGTTGCAACAACTGTATACAGTTTTGCATCTCGGTGCCACTGAGTTGTTCCACTCGGTCACACCGACAGGGTCGGGCTATATATAGTCACGGGCAAAAATTTGGAAATTTCTCCGAACCCCTTCGCCCGCGCGATAGCCTGCTCTGCCAACTTGGTCTCCGGATCGTCTCCTCGTCGCCAGCCGCCACCAGTCGCTGGTCTCCGTCACCGTCAACGGGAATTCTACCCCGCCGTTGCCGCCGTAGCGAGTCTCCGCCGAACTAGGGTATGGACTCGATCTTTGTGCTATACTCCAATCCGATTCCTAGAACATTGTGATCATCATGATTCTTGCCACGTTTGATAAACTTCTATCCAGTCAATGAACTCGTAGATTAGGTTTAATTCGAAAAATTTAGGGTTAGGTTTCCGCCGAAACCATCTCGGACCCACCGAGTTGAAAAACTCGGTCCCACCGATTTGGCTTATGCCATTGCACAAGTGAGACTCGGTCTGACCGAGTATTACTAGTCGGTGTGACCGATTTTGGAACCCTGTGAAACCCTAGTAGTCTCGGTGCCACCGAACTATGACTCGGTCTGACCGAGTTCACTAGTTTAGGCTCCAAAACTGCTTCGGTATCACCGAGTTTAAAAATCAGTAGAACCGAGATGCTTTCAGTGGGAAACTAAAACTAAGTTTTTGAATTATTCTTTTGCAAAAATCTCTGCATTTTGTGATGCTCATCCACTCTATCTCATCTATAACCTATTCACAGGGTCAGCAGTCAGAGTTTGCATCATGTCAGACCAAAGTGATAGCCAGAACATGTCAGAGCAGCAAGTGCAGATGAGTGAGGGCACTAGTCCCTCAAGTTCCTCAGATGATGGCAGCAGGGGCACCCCTAGCAATCTGCCTAAAGCTGCCACAAGACAGAGAAAGAGGAGAACCTCAGACTCAGAAGATGAGGATTATGTGGAAGAAGAGGAAGCAACTTCCAAGAGAGTTGAGCCAACACAGGGCATAAAACCAGGGATGAAGATCAAAAGGCCAGCAGGCAGGCAGCCTATGTCAAAGGCCAGAGCTTCAACTGAGAAGCCCACTCCCATAGAGCCAGTTGCTGCTGAAGGCAAGAAGAGGAAAGAAAGGGTGAAGAAAATTGTAGCCAGAGTGCTTGGCAAAGCTTCCATCATGGAAGATGAGGAGGAAGAAGAAGAGGTAGCTGCACCAGCACCAAAGGCACCCAAGCTGATGGGTGATGCCATAAGATCAGGGGCAGCTGCTTCCAAGGCCAAGCCAGCTCCAAAGCCAAAGCCAAAGCCAAAGCCAAAGAGAAATACAAGAAGCATCCCAGCTACTGAGAAGAACAAGGCCCCAGTGCCTGAAGCTGCAGAAGAAGAGGAAGAGAATGTTCTTAGAAAGCTCAAGCCCAAGATCCCAGACCACAACGATGCTCATCCTGTGGATGAGGATATGAAACTCAGGAGAGAATCAGGGCTCCGGAAGTGGAGAGAAGCAGACCCGTATGCTTCAAGGAGAAGGACTGCAGTTGACTACAGGTTTCACACCAAGGAGCAGCAAGATTTTTATGAGACAGTGCTGCTAGACAAGAAGCCAATAGTCTGCGATATGAGATGGGTCAATTGGCAATACATCAAGGACAACAAAGAGTACTACCCTGGAGTGCAGGACAGCTTCAAGGCATGTGGAGTAGAGGACTTTGTTGGGCAGAAGCTCACAAAGTGGAACGAGGAACTCATCATGCAGTTCTACTCCACAGCCCATTTTTATCCAGATGGTAAGATAATTTGGATGTCAGAGGGTACGAGGTACCGGTCTATAGTTGCTGAATGGCCTCAGCTGATTAATGCCCTAGAAGAGCAAGCAGATGACTTGGATATCTATGCCAAGAAGAAGATGGACCACAACTCAATGTCAAACATGTACAAGGAGATTCCAAATGAATCACTTAACACTTTCAAGTTTGGCTCAGTACACTATCTTCTGGCAGGGTTGCCAACCATCAATTGGATACCGAGGCACACCTTATTGCCCAAGTCAGGTGATCACAAGATGATCAGAGGCCATGCAATCAACTTGCTTCATATCTTTGATGTGCCACAGAAGTTCAAGGTGATGAGCCTAATGGTAGAGACCATTAAGAGGACAGCAGCAGACCAGAAGAGGAGCTGTGGGTATGCCCCACAAATTCAGGAGCTCATCAACTCTAAGATGGGCACGGGCATATACTTATTGGACAAGGAACACCTGCCCATCCATCCAGACTTTGAAGATAACCAAGTTGTTATGACTGAGAATGAGCCATCATCTACCCAAGCACAAGCCAAGAAGGAGAAAGCGAGGAAGGAGAAAGCTGCCAAGATGCCTACTCAAGAGGAGGCATCTGAATATTTCCTGAAAACCAAACAAGAGTAGCTTGGTTACTTGATTGCATCCACCCTGCGTATTAAGAAAGGATTAGCCACCCTAACTCAGAACCAGGCAAGCCTAGAGAGGATCGTAGAACAGAGGTTCTATGACTTGGATATCAAGGTGACAGAGATTCAGACTATAGTGGAGCAGCTCCAAGATGACTTGCAGGAGAGGAGAGGCAAGACTACAACTGATGCCTTTGCCAGAGTTCCACGAGGTTCGAGGTCGTCTGAAGTGCCAATTGCTGACACCAGAGCCACCACTTCTGCACCAGCTACAGCCTCAGTTCCACCAGCTCCAGCGTCCACTTCAGCCTCGACTCCGACCACGTCTACAGAAGGCTTCGTCCTTGGAGTGCGCCGGACTTCACCACCACCTGAAGATCAAGCCTGAGTGTCGACTTAGCACTATGCATTTTCTAGGAACTTTTTGGTAACTTGTTGCCAAAGGGGGAGAAAATGTATAGGTCATAGGCTTCAAGAGAGAGTGTTGCTTTTATTCTCTCTTGTTTTATTTGGTGGTTTTTCGAACTTTGTTTGCTTTTGTGTGAGATACTACGTCATTATCTGTGAGACATCGATGATCATGTGTTTGATCATAAGCTACACTTAATATGTGCTTAATATTTTTATCCTATCTATCTTATGTGATTACTCACTATTCTTGGTGATGGGTGCATGTATTTCATTCTTATCATTTTAAGCGCTCCACCAAGATGTATGTGACATTCTTATCATTCTCTCTTGTTTGTAAGGGCAAGGAGATCACCTACTTCGTGAAGATCTACCGCTAGTGAGGCAAGTCCTTCGTGGGCGATGGCCATGGTGGGATAGACAAGGTTGCTAGTTCGTGGACCCTTCGTGGGTGGAGCCCTCCGTGGACTCGCGCAACCGTTACCCTTCGTGGGTTGAAGTCTCCATCAACGTGGATGTAGGATAGCACCACCTATCCGAACCACGGGAAAAACATCCGTGTCTCCAATTGCATTTGAATTCTCCAAACCCTTCCCTTTACATTCTTGCAAGTTGCATGCTTTACTTTCCGCTGCTAATATACTCTTTGCATGCTTGCTTGAATTGTGTGATGATTGCTTGACTTGTCCTAAAATAGCTAAAATCTGCCAAGAACTAAAATTGGGAAAAGGTTAAGTTTTTATTTGGTCAAGTAGTCTAATCACCCCCCTCTAGACATACTTTCAATCCTACAAGTGGTATCAGAGCTTTGGTCTCCATTTGCTTTGATCTCCATAGCTTTTGGTGGTCATAGCCTTGGTTTCACAAACTAGGAGAGTATGGCGTCTAGCGAGGGAAATTATAATCGTAGAGGTCCTTACTTTGATGGTACTAATTTTGCTAGTTGGAAGCATAAAATGAAAATGCATATTCTTGGACATAACCCCGCCGTTTGGGCTATTGTGTGTGCTGGTTTGCAAGGTGACTTCTTTGATGAGAGAGAACCAAACCGTGAAGCTACCGCGGATGAGTTGAAGATGTTGCAATACAATTCTCAAGCGTGTGATATTCTCTTCAACGGATTGTGCCCCGAAGAATTCAACAAAATCAGTCGTCTTGAGAATGCAAAGGAAATTTGGGACACTTTGATTGATATGCACGAAGGTACTGACTCCATCAAGGAATCCAAGTTGGATGTGCTTCAAAGTCAACTTGACAAGTTCAAAATGAAGGATGGTGAAGATGTCGCTGAAATGTACTCTAGGCTTGCTCTCATCACAAATGAGATTGCCGGCTTAGGAAGTGAAGAGATGACCGATAGATTCATCATCAAGAAGATTCTAAGATCCTTGGATGGAAAATATGATACCGTGTGCACATTGATCCAAATGATGCCCAATTACAAAGATCTCAAGCCAACGGAAGTGATTGGAAGAATTGTTGCTCATGAGATGTCACTTAAGGATAAAGAGGAACTTCACAACAAATCAAGTGTTGCCTACAAAGCCTCATGTGAAGCCCTTACATCATCAAGTGAGAAACAAAACTTCAACGAAGAATTGAGCTAAATGGTGAAGAACATCAACAAGTTCTACAAGAGTAGAAGCAAAGATAGAAGCTTCAAGTCAAGGTCCTACAATGACAAAAGATCTTCTAGTCGAGAGCGAAACTGCTACAATTGTGGAAGACCCGGACACTATTCCAATGAGTGTACGGCTCCCTACAAGAGAAGAGAAGATTCTCCAAAAAGAAGAAGCAAAGAATCACCACCATGAGAGAGAAGGAGTAGAAATGATCGTTATGAACAAAGATACTCACGGAGAAGCAAGGATTCGGAAAGGAAGGAAAAATCATCAAGGAGCTACACAAAACGAAGACATCAAGCTCATGTTGGTGAATGGGTATCCGGCTCCGACTCCGATAGCCACTCCGAGAGAAGTTATCACTCCGACTCGGAAGATACTCAAGACGCAGGTGTTGCCAGTCTAGCACTTGTGTCATCCAACTCCTATGACATATTTGACTCACCAAATGAAGGAATTGGAAGATGCTTCATGGCCAAAGGTCCTAAGGTAACACACCCCGAGTATGTTGATTTTAATAGTGATGAAGATGACTTGTTAGGTGATGATGATTTGCTTGTTGACAACTCTAGTGATGAATACTATGATGAAACGTCAATTAATCATGCTAATCAAGATAAAACGAATGACCTTGATAAGGAGAAGATTGAGGCTCTAACTAAAGAACTAAACACTCTTAAGTTAGCTCATGAAACTATCTTCGAAGATCATCGAGAACTTTTAAGAGCTCATGAGAAATTACGCTTTGAAAAGCTCAATCTTGAGCAAGAGCATGGGTTTTTAAAAGCAATCAATGATGATCTCCGCAAGAAAAGTGCTTCTTGCATTGCCAAGCGTCTACTCTTATCCACTTACATGCCTCAAGTCAAGTCTAGTAACAAGAACAAGAAAGATTCTTCCTCTAGTAGTAACAATGATCATGCTAAATCCAATATTGTTGCTTCTAGTAGTTCTCTTGATTCCACTAATGATTCTCTTAGCCAAGTTACACTTGAGCAAGAAAATAGCTTATTGAAGGGAATTATAGAGAAAGGAGTGTACACAAGCCTTGCCGGGAGTAAGCAATTCGAGGAAATTGTGCGCAAGCAAGGAATGCACCAGAAGAATCAAGGTGTTGGTTTTGAACGAAAGTTCAATGCTAATGGAGTTGAGTGGGAAGAATATCAATACCCCAAGACAAAGTTTGTTCCTCAACAAGAGAAGTATGATACTTCCTTCAAGGGGACACAAGCTCAAGATGATCTTCCACCACAAGACTACAAGCAAAAAGGCAAGGACAAGCTTCAAGAGGAAATTGATGCATTTGAAGAAGCTCCTAAGACCTTAGTCAAGTGGATTCCCAAGACCACTTCAAGTTCCACTTCATCAAGTACGACTACAACTCCAAGGATTCCCATCAAGATGGTGCGGATCCAAAAGAAGAAGAACTAGAGAGTTCTTGAGGGTGACTCCGCCAACATACTTCACTCTTATCATTTTGGCAAGAACAAGTGCAATCAACTTCCACATCTTGCACTAGTTCAAGGAGTCACAAACCCTCTTGTTGGTAAGACAAGGGACAAGGTAACCTAAAAGTTTTCATGGACATCATCTTGTGTGTGCATCACTCTATGTCTATGGATATCCTTGTTTGTTCCTTGTGGGACTAACCCATGTAGGTATTGAAAGTGCAATTCACTCAAATGGATAGCTCCAAGTGATCTACATCAACATTGAGCATCCACATCTTCAACATCTACATGAAGTCATCATCGACAAAACCCAAGGTTAGTTCATCCCTCTTAGGGGGGATATCACATCTAGGGGGAGCTTTACTCTAAGACTTGAGCTAAAGCAACTCTAAAGATGTGAACACAACAATGCTTTATGTAAAAGTGGTAACCCCACTTGAGCTTAAACGATGAGTATGACCTATGATCAAGTGTTCTCACTTGACTCCTAAGTCAATATACTCATATGTAGATGACCTAGTCATCGCAAATTGCTTGATAGATGCTAGAATTGGTTGTGCATGCTTTGTCACATATTTTGTTTGCCATCTTATTGTGTGAGCATGTTGGTTGCATATTTTACTCATTCGAGGACATCCACTTGTTGTTTTGGTTGTTTGGTTTTATTTCCTTTTGCCAAGTGGATGGACAAGAATGCCTAAGAACCTCCTCTAGCTATCTATGCTTTTCTCGTCTCAAACTCTATTCATGCTACATCACAAAATTTGATCTAGGTTTTCGATGTCGGTGCAACCGATTTGAACCATTCGGTCACACCGAGTTGCAACAACTGTATACAGTTTTGCATCTCGGTGCCACCGAGTTGTTCCACTCGGTCACACCGACAGGGTCGGGCTATATATAGTCACGGGCAAAAATTTGGAAATTTCTCCGAACCCCTTCGCCCGCGCGATAGCCTGCTCTGCCAACTTGGTCTCCGGATCGTCTCCTCGCCGCCAGCCGCCACCAGTCGCTGGTCTCCGTCACCGTCAACGGGAATTCTACCCCGCCGTTGCCGCCGTAGCGAGTCTCCGCCGAACTAGGGTATGGACTCGATCTTTGTGCTATACTCCAATCCGATTCCTAGAACATTGTGATCATCATGATTCTTGCCACGTTTGATAAACTTCTATCCAGTCAATGAACTCATAGATTAGGTTTAATTCGAAAAATTTAGGGTTAGGTTTCCGCCGAAACCATCTCGGACCCACCGAGTTGAAAAACTCGGTCCCACCGATTTGGCTTATGCCATTGCACAAGTGAGACTCGGTCTGACCGAGTATTACTAGTCGGTGTGACCGATTTTGGAACCCTATGAAACCCTAGTAGTCTCGGTGCCACCGAACTATGACTCGGTCTGACCGAGTTCACTAGTTTAGGCTCCAAAACTGCTTCGGTATCACCGAGTTTAAAAATCAGTAGAACCGAGATGCTTTCAGTGGGAAACTAAAACTAAGTTTTTGAATTATTCTTTTGCAAAAATCTCTGCATTTTGTGATGCTCATCCACTCTATCTCATCTATAACCTATTCACAGGGTCAGCAGTCAGAGTTTGCATCATGTCAGACCAAAGTGATAGCCAGAACATGTCAGAGCAGCAAGTGCAGATGAGTGAGGGCACTAGTCCCTCAAGTTCCTCAGATGATGGCTGCAGGAGCACCCCTAGCAATCTGCCTAAAGCTGCCACAAGACAGAGAAAGAAGAGAACCTCGGACTCAGAAGATGAGGATTATGTGGCAGAAGAGGAAGCAACTTCCAAGAGAGTTGAGCCAGCACAGGGCATAAAACCAGGGATGAAGATCAAAAGGCCAGCAGGCAGGCAGCCTATGTCAAAGGCCAGAGCTTCAACTGAGAAGCCCACTCCCATAGAGCCAGTTGCTGCTGAAGGCAAGAAGAGGAAAGAAAGGGTGAAGAAAACTGTAGCCAGAGTGCTTGGCAAAGCTTCCATCATGGAAGATGAGGAGGAAGAAGAAGAGGTAGCTGCACCAGCACCAAAGGCACCCAAGCTGATGAGTGATGCCATAAGATCAGGGGCAGCTGCTTCCAAGGCCAAGCCAGCTCCAAAGCCAAAGCCAAAGCCAAAGAGAAATACAAGAAGCATCCCAGCTACTGAGAAGAACAAGGCCCCAGTGCCTGAAGCTGCAGAAGAAGAGGAAGAGAATGTTCTTAGAAAGCTCAAGCCCAAGATCCCAGACCACAACGATGCTCATCCTGTGGATGAGGATATGAAACTCAGGAGAGAATCAGGGCTCCGGAAGTGGAGAGAAGCAGACCCGTATGCTTCAAGGAGAAGGACTGCAGTTGACTACGGGTTTCACACCAAGGAGCAGCAAGATTTTTATCAGACAATGCTGCTAGACAAGAAGCCAATAGTCTGTGATATGAGATGGGTCAATTGGCAATACATCAAGGACAACGAAGAGTACTACCCTGGAGTGCAGGACAGCTTCAAGGCATGTGGAGTAGAGGACTTTGTTGGGCAGAAGCTCACAAAGTGGAACGAGGAACTCATCATGCAGTTCTACTCCACAGCCCATTTTTATCCAGATGGTAAGATAATTTGGATGTCAGAGGGTACGAGGTACCAGTCTATAGTTGCTGAATGGCCTCAGCTGATTAATGCCCTAGAAGAGCAAGCAGATGACTTGGATATCTATGCCAAGAAGAAGATGGACCACAACTCAATGTCAAACATGTACAAGGAGATTCCAAATGAATCACTTAACACTTTCAAGTTTGGCTCAGTACACTATCTTCTGGCAGGGTTGCCAACCATCAATTGGATACCGAAGCACACCTTATTGCCCAAGTCAGGTGATCACAAGATGATCAGAGGCCATGCAATCAACTTGCTTCATATCTTTGATGTGCCACAGAAGTTCAAGGTGATGAGCCTAATGGTAGAGACCATTAAGAGGACAGCAGCAGACCAGAAGAGGAGCTGTGGGTATGCCCCATAAATTCAGGAGCTCATCAACTCTAAGATGGGCACGGGCATATACTTATTGGACAAGGAACACCTGACCATCCATCCAGACTTTGAAGATAACCAAGTTGTTATGACTGAGAATGAGCCATCATCTGCCCAAGCACAAGCCAAGAAGGAGAAAGCGAGGAAGGAGAAAGCTGCCAAGATGCCTACTCAAGATGAGGCATCTGAATATTTCCTGAAAACCAAACAAGAGTAGCTTGGTTACTTGATTGCATCCACCCTGCGTATTAAGAAAGGATTAGCCACCCTAACTCAGAACCAGGCAAGCCTAGAGAGGATCGTAGAACAGAGGTTCTATGACTTGGATATCAAGGTGACAGAGATTCAGACTATAGTGGAGCAGCTCCAAGATGACTTGCAGGAGAGGAGAGGCAAGACTACAACTGATGCCTTTGCCAGAGTTCCACGAGGTCCGAGGTCGTCTGCAGTGCCAGTTGCTGACACCAGAGCCACCACTTCTGCACCAGCTACAGCCTCAGTTCCACCAGCTCCAGCGTCCACTTCAGCCTCGACTCCGACCACGTCTACAGAAGGCTTCGTCCTTGGAGTGCTCCAGACTTCACCACCACCTGAAGATCAAGCCTGAGTGTCGACTTAGCACTATGCATTTTCTAGGAACTTTTTGGTAACTTGTTGCCAAAGGGGGAGAAAATGTATAGATCATAGGCTTCAAGAGAGAGTGTTGCTTTTATTCTGTCTTGTTTTATTTGGTGGTTTTTCGAACTTTGTTTGCTTTTGTGTGAGATACTACGTCATTATCTGTGAGACATCGATGATCATGTGTTTGATCATAAGCTACACTTAATATGTGCTTAATATTTTTATCCTATCTATCTTATGTGATCACTCACTATTCTTGGTGATGGGTGCATGTATTTCATTCTTATCATTTTAAGCGCTCCACCAAGATGTATGTGACATGGAAGAGTAACCCATGACTCTAACTCTTTGTGCATTTGCAGTCCAAAGCAAATTTTAAATATGCACAAATTTAGGGGGAGCCCTTACTTGTCACATACTTCTCAAAGCGACGATATATTTCATGCTTATTATCATTGTCGAAGCTTTGATCTATATGTTGTCGTCAATTACCAAAAAGGGGAAGATTGAAAGTGCAACTATCCCTAGGTGGTTTTGGTAATTCATAACAACATATAGCTCATTGAGCTAATGCTATTCCAAGATGATTATTTCAGGAAAGCTCAATGATTGGCATGGCATGGATGTGAAAGTGGAACCCTCAAAATGCTAAGGACAAAGGATTGGCTCAAGCTCAAAAGCTCAAGACTCTTCATTTTATATTTTAGTGATCCAAGATCACATTGAGTCTTTAGGAAAAGCCAATACTATCAAGGAGGGATGAGGTGTTGCTTAATGAGCCTCTTGCTTCATGTGCTTAGTGATATGCTCCAAAATCCTCAACCACTTTCCCATATCCACAAATGACCTAAACCCTAAGCCAAACTCGGTCATACCGATTCTTTCTATCCGGCGCCACCGAGTTTCACTTGTCATAAGCCACTGCCAAATCCTAGCAATTCGGTCCTACCGATAGGGATCTCGGTCTCACCGAGATGGGATTGCAAACTCTCTGTTTCCCTTTCGTAACTTTTCGGTCTCACCGAAAGAGCGAATCGGTCCCACCGAGATTGCAATGTAAACTCTCTGTTTCCTTTTTGTAACTTTTCGGTCTCACCGAAAGAGCAAATCGGTTCCATCGAGTTTACCTGACCAACTCTCTGGTTAGCTTATTACCAAACTCGGTCTCACCGAGTTTGTGTAATCGGTCTGACCGACATTACGTTATGCCCAAACCCTAACAGAATCGGTCCTACCGATTTGCATGTCAGTCCCACCGAAAATATCTAACGGTCACTAGGTTTACCTTTTCGGTCCGACCGAGTTTGTTGATTCGGTCCCACCAAGATTGGTAGATTGTGTGTAACGGTTGGATTTTGTGTGGAGGCTATATATACCCCTCCACCTCCTCTTCATTCGTGGAGAGAGCCATCAGAACACATGCACAATTCCAACTCATATGTTCTGAGAGAGAACCACCTACTCATGTGTTGAGACCAAGATATTCCATTCCTACCATATGAATCTTGATCTCTAGCCTTCCCCAAGTTGCTTTCCACTCAAACCTTCTTTCCACTAGATCCAAATCCTATGAGAGAGAGAGTTGAGTGTTGGGGAGACTATCATTTGAAGCACAAGAGCAAGGAGTTCATCATCAACACACCATTTATTACTTCTTGGAGAGTAG
Organism: Triticum monococcum; assembly: GCA_034509565.1. NCBI lineage: Eukaryota > Viridiplantae > Streptophyta > Magnoliopsida > Poales > Poaceae > Triticum > Triticum monococcum. Next base: position 140,027,737 of record CM067841.1, on the reverse strand, counting down.
TGTCTCCTAGATTGTCTAGGTGTCACTTGGGAGCCTCCGACAAGATTGTGGAGTTGAACCAAGGAGTTTGTAAGGGCAAGGAGATCACCTACTTCGTGAAGATCTACCGCTAGTGAGGCAAGTCCTTCGTGGGCGATGGCCATGGTGGGATAGACAAGGTTGCTAGTTTGTGGACCCTTCGTGGGTGGAGCCCTCCGTGGACTCGCGCAACCGTTACCCTTCGTGGTTTGAAGTCTCCATCAACGTGGATGTAGGATAGCACCACCTATCCGAACCACGGGAAAAACATCAGTGTCTCCAATTGCGTTTGAATTCTCCAAACCCTTCCCTTTACATTCTTGCAAGTTGCATGCTTTACTTTCCGCTGCTAATATACTCTTTGCATGCTTGCTTGAATTGTGTGATGATTGCTTGACTTGTCCTTAAATAGCTAAAATCTGCCAAGAACTAAAATTGGGAAAAGGTTAAGTTTTTATTTGGTTAAGTAGTCTAATCACCCCCCCTCTAGACATACTTTCGATCCTACAATAGTTGGCTTACAATCGCCACTTCACATAATTACATGGATAAAGCATTACATCATCCAAATACAATCAAGGTCCGACTACGGAACCAAAATAAAAGAAGAACCCCAAATGCGACACAGATCCCCGATCGACCCCAACTGGGCTCCACTACTGATCAACTAGAAACAACACAAAGGACAAGATCTTCATCGAGCTCCTCCTGAGCTTGGTTGCGTCATCTGCACGGTCTCATCGGCACCTGCAAACTGGTTTTGGAAGTATCTGTGAGTCACGGGGACTCAGCAATCTCACACCCTCGTGATCAAGACTATTTAAGCTTAATAGGTAAGGCAAGATAAATATATGTGGAGCTGCAGCAAGCGACTAGCATATATGGTGGCTATCCTGTTCGCAAAAGAGAGCGAGAAGAGGAGGCAAAACACGAACGAGTAACTAGAGAACAACCTGCGCAAGCATTACTTTAACACCGTGTCCACTTCCCGGACTCCGCCGAGAAGAGGCCATCACGGTAACTCACACAGTTGATTCATTTTAATTAAGTTAAGGTTCAAGTTATCTACAACCGGACATTAACAAATTCCCATCTGCCCATAACCATGGGCACGGCTTTCGAAAGTTCAAATCCCTGCAGGGGTGTCCCAACTTAGCCCATCACAAGCTCTCATGGTCAACGAAGGATATTCCTTCTAACGGGAAGACCCGATCAGACTCGGAATCCCGGTTACAAGACATTTCGACAAGGTAAAACTAAACCAGCAACACCGCCCGAATGTGCCGACAAATCCCGATAGGAGCTGCACATATCTCTTTCTCAGGGCACACCAGATTGTCCAAACTTCCGGTAGGCCAGCCCAGAGTTGCCCCTGGTGGCCACCGGCGGCTGACAAGTTGGACCAACACTCAGAGGAGCACTGGCCCGGGGGTTTAAAATAATGATAACCCTTGGGCGCGCGACCCCCAAGGGAAAAGAAAAGGCTAGGTGGCGGATGGTAAAACCAATGTTGGGCATTGCTGGAAGAGGGGTTCCCATTATTACCCAACCGCGTAAGGAACGCAAAATCCGGGAACATAACACTTATATGACGGAAACTAGGGCGGCAAGAGTGGAACAAAACACCAGGCATAAGGCCGAGCCTTCCACCCTTTACCAAGTATATAGATGCATTAATTAAATAAGAGATATTGTGATATCCCAAGAAGTAAACATGTTCCAACAAGGAACAACATCTCCATGTTCCAACAAGGAACAACTTCAATCTTCACCTGCAACTAACAACGCTATAAGAGGGGCTGAGCAAAGCGGTAACATAGCCAAACAACGGTTTGCTAGGACAAGGTGGGTTAGAGGCTTGGTTCAACAATATGGGAGGCATGATAAGCAAGTGGTAGGTATCGCAGCATAGGCATAGCAAAAGAGCGAGCATCTAGCAAATCAAAAATAGAAGTGATTTCGAAGGTATGATCATCTTGCCTGAAATCTCGCAAGGAAGAAGAATGAGTCCATGAAGAAGATAATCGGACGTAGACGAACGGGTCCTCACAAACGCGACGTTATCGGAACCAACCCAAAGAAGCAAACACCGGAAAAGAAGCACACAATATAGTAAACGACCAACGAACATGGTATGATATGCGGGATGCGGTATGCGATGCATATGCATGATTTGCAAAGGAAAGATGGAACCTGGCCTCAACTTGGAAATCCAAGAGTGCCACTGGAAAGGTGAGGTGATTTCGGTTGAAATCGATATAAAGATCACCGGAATCGGAGACACGGTTTGGAAATGGCAAGCAAAACAAATATGGCACCGGTTTGTGATTTACAGCAAGTAGCCATCTAAATGCAATGAGATGAACAAGCTACAGCACCCAAACATGGCAACAAAATACATGGCATGGATCCACTCAAGATGCTTAACAAAAGTCTAGCACTGAGCTACGGCTAATTCATCCATTAACAGGTTCAAACAAGCATGGCAAAAATGCATTTAGCAAACAGATCTCAGACTTAGTGAAATTAACACTTGTCTGGAATTTCAGATCAGATAGCTCTCTTTGGAGCAACAAAACTACATGCTACAGGACCTGAACATAGCAAAGTAAAGCATGGAATGGAGCTACTAAAAGAGCTTAACAAAAGTCCCTTAGTGACCTTGAGCCAAAAGGGATCAGAAAATACAATTACAAGCATGTGAACATGGAAAAAACATAATCAGTTCTCAGACTTAGTGAAAACTGGAGCATGCTGAAAACAGATATCAAGTAGGTATGTTTACGAGCTCGATGCACTCACTACAGAGCAAGGCATAACAATATAAGCATACACCCATCAAGAATACACAAAATGCAAGCTAGATATGGCAAGAACAATAACATAGCACGCACGGATCAACTACAAAATCCTTGGCAAAATCGCTAACAAGTAGACAATCTGCCCAGATTCACGAAATGACAAAAGTAGAGCTCGATTGACTCAAGCTAGGATGCTCCATAATTGCAAAAAAAGATATGGATGGATAGATAACTACAAGATTAATAAATCATCCTTACTGATCATCCTCAAAAGAGGCACGGATCACTAGGAAACAACATGAACATATGGCCATATGAGATGAACAGATCAAGGACTTAGTGGAAATGCTAAGTCCCTGAAATCAGCATTAACGAATGCACCACTTTGCAAGCTTGTGCTAGTCACCTCACACATCACAAAAATACATGGATTGCACCTCTGAATAGATGGCAAAACATATAACAAAACACATGTAGAGCTCATGGGCATATCATGCACACATTAATCATGGCAAAAATGACAAATAGCTATTTGGTGCAGCAGATCTAACAATTATCTCAAATAGCATTCTTATAATAGCATTTTAGGCATCAAGATGAACTCAAATGAAAATGATGCAATGAGATGAAATGATGTGCTCTCTGAGACGAACATTTTGATATGCTATATGCCCAAACGGAGCTACGGATGCGGAGATACAACAGGTCAAAGTATGCAAGATAATTAGGGTTAGAGGAGAAAGTCAACCCCGAGGTGGATCTGGATCTGGATCCAAATTGAGCGCGGAATCCGAGGACGGCGGGAGCTGCAGCTCGCCGGAGAAGAAGAGGTGGCCGGCAGGGTCGCAATCATCGAGGAGCTCGCCGGAGAGGAAAGCTCGCCGGCTCGGGGCGGCGCGGCAAGGCACGGACACCGGAGCGGGGCAGCGACCTGCGCGGGCGGCACGGTGGCGCGCCGGCGAGGCGGCGGAGATGCTCGCCGGCGGGGAGGCAAGCGGCGGCACCAAAGCATGGGGCGGCGGGGCGGACGAAGGCGGCGACGCTCGGGCGTGGGCCTCGCGTAGGCGGCGGCGGTTGGCGCGGGCTCCCGCGTGGGCCGAGCATGCCGCGGCGGCGGTCGGGCAGTGCGCAGCCATGTGGCGATCTCCGGTTGGACGCGGGCGGGGTGCGGACATGTCCGGCGCGGGAGCAGACGTGTCCGTCGGCGCGAGAAGGTGGGATCTAGGGTTTCGTCCGCGAAAATGGACGGGGAGGGCATATTTATAGGTAGAGGGAGCTAGGAGAGTCCAAATGAGGTGCGGTTTTCAGCCACGCGATCGTGATCGAACACTCTAGATGATGTAGGAGGTTTAGGTGGGTTTTGGGCCAAATTGGAGGGGTGTTGGGCTGCAACACACACGAGGCCTTCTTGGTCCCTCGGTTAACCGTTGGAGCATCAAACGAAGTCCAAATGGTACGAAACTTGACAGGCGGTCTACCGGTAGTAAACCAAGGCCGCTTGGCAAGTCTCGGCCCAATCCGGAAAAGTTTAATCCCCACACATGAAAGAAAGGTAGAAAGGGACACCAGGTGACATAGGAGCACCGGATTGCAAAATGGACAACGGGAAAATGCTCGGATGCATGAGATGAACATGTATGCAAATCAAATGCTCATGATGACATGATATGCAATGCATGACACGCAAGCAATGACAAGGCAACAGTAGTGAATAACTGGACGACACTTGGCACATCGGTCTCGGGGCATTACAACACTCCACCACTACGAGAGGATCTCGTCCCGAGATCAAGAATGGCACCGGAGGGACAACGGAAAAGAAAAAGAAGAGGTAAAACTAAGTTGCTCCTTTGCCAAACGAGTGAAACCAAAGAACCCTGAAAAAGGTTAAGCCATATCCAAAAAAGAATAGAACGGAGATAACGAAGCTGAAAACACTCCGTTAGAAAAGAGGAACAAGGGAGAACAACTTCGGGCAGCACTCCGATTGAAAAAAAAGCAATTGAATAAGAACTTGGTAAGATGAGAAGACACTTGATGAAAACACAAACTACAGCCTCCGGAACTATTGAATGAATGTAACAAGGGGTAAGAAAGATCTCAGACAGCACTCCGATTGAAAAGAGATGCAAGGCTTGATGAGGCGAAAAGAACTTGAGCAAAAGGGCACAACACTCCGGTTAAATGGATAAGCACGATCAAAACATGGTCCTGACAATCCGAGAAGATGGGTTGAGGAGAGCAACATCAAAACCTCTGGAACAAAAAATGAGAACGGAATGTGATGAACGAAGGGAACAAGGTCTCAAGGGAGCACACTTACAACAAATGCTAGAACGGAGTAGCTGGAAGACCAACAACGAAAAGAATAAGCTTGATATGGTCTTATGGAATACAGCTCAAATTATGAGGTGACAACCCGCCACTCACGGGAAAGAATTAGATTGGAATAAACAAGGAGACGAGAAACTTATTTCACCGGAAGGATAAAAGAAGACATTGGATCATTTATAAGCACCATAGATAGCAACAATCCTTAGGGAAAGCTTTAGGTGAAATATAACCCAAGATAGCTCCAATGACGAGATTGATAGATTTAAAAATACCTCATTCTTAATAACATGTGAATCATGAAACATGAACTCAAATTATCAAGAATGTCATAATACCACCTCCAATAATATGGTAGAAAGAATTGCACTCCGGATTGCAATATGAAGAAAAGCTTGAGCTTCTTTGGAAAGAATGTCGATGAACACTTCGAGAAGGAATTAAATCCTTGATGAATCCATCATGTAGAACCTTCCTGAAGAACTCCGGTAATAAAAGAATGAACAACCAAAATGAAGGATAAAAGAATAAGGTTGAGCCTTGCAATGATTTAGATGGATCTCCGTGATAATTAGAGCTTGGAACTTCGGAAAAAGATAAGATGAACAATTGTGATCAAGAATTTGATGAACCTCCGGAATAATTGAATTTACTCGATGAAACAAGAATAACAATTATATTATGCTTATCCTTCACCAATTTAAATTGATGGCCAACAATGGATTTGGCATACTACTTATTCTCGTAGAAAAGATTAAGATAGATATAGCGCCAACTTGGGAAAATGTTGAACGAACCACCGGTAGGGTTGAAAAAGAACTAATAAAAGATAACGAATCACCGGGAAGAATTTGCAAATGAACGAAGATGCTTGAGAGAATTTAGATACATGAGAACGAAGAGATCACGAACCAACTAAAGATCACTTGAACAAAGCACCGGTAAGATTTTAGAGAAAAAGAGCTGAAAGCTGAGAATGAATAAATTCTGAGATGATGGACTCCGGATGAACAAACTAAAAAAGGCTCCTGAATTGCTCCGGATATTTGAAAAGAATTCTCACATTCAAACAATTATGAGAGGATGGCCTCGAATTAGAACCACGAATCTCTGAGAGAACGGATAAGATATGGAGGCAAAATCTTCTTCGGTCTTCCAAAATCTGAGAATGACGATGAGAAACACCACCATGAATTATTGAGGCACTCCGGGAGAATCCAAAAAAACGAAGAGGTTGAACCAACAATGAAAAGAAATTGAAAGATCTTGGAGAAAGGCATTTGACTGATGATAACTCATTCTTACGTCAATCTTTGAAACGAATTTAGGATAGCTCCGGGAAAAATAAGAAGAGTCAGGTACGATCCTGGGAAAAGACCTATGGGTTAGGGCCCACTCAAAAGATACATCGATGAACGATTTGAAGGAGAGATTGCACCGGTTGAATTAAATGGCTTGAATAAGATAACAACCTCGAAATAGGTTGAACTGATCTTGAAAGAAAAGACGAGCCTTCTGAGATATCTTGAGCACTCCGGGACAATTGAATAGCGAGAAATGACTGAATATAAGGTGCACCGACATGAAAAACATTAGAAACGAGGGAAAAAGGGATATGATCAACACCAAAAGGTTGGTTTGAAACCGCCGGAGAAGAGAAGAAACAAAGAATGAGAACTTGAAGCTCTGTTAGGATCTTCCTAAGAATCACCGGATAAAAATATTGACGGAAAAGGATGGAGAGACTTCACAAGAGTAAGAGGATACTTGATTAAGATATATGAGTCCTTGAAGAAACAAGGGTGGGAGGGTGGGAAAACAAAGGCAACTTGTAGACGAATGAAACAAACACCGTTGAGAAGAAGTGATAATTCATCTTGCGGAAGTTGAAATGATCGGATCCACTTGAAGAGAAACACACCGGTTGACAAGAAATTGAAATGACAAACTCGATGATTGAGAAGGATTAGTATTCACATCGAAGTATGAGAACACCATTTAGGCAAGGGATGGAATCAACACTTGACTTCGAAGCAACTCGAATACCACAACTCAAATCAACAAAGGATTGGCTTGAAGAATAAGCCGGAACAAACATATGATAGAGATTTCGTCCGAAGTTTTCGTGCTGGGGCCTACACGGGCTCGATCGTACAGCACCATCATGTACAAGGCAGTGCACATGACATACGAAGCGTCCCCGAGTCGGCATAGCCAAGGACTCTTTAAGACACAACGAGACCACTGTAAAACTGACTGTGAATAGGCGGACCACTAGACGTCGAACCCCAATTTCATATCATACATCTGTCGGAAAGATATCCTAAGAGCTACTTGAATTCCCACTTATAAACTCCCGAAATTTTCCCAGTTATGCAATCAGGTGTTGGGGATACAGGGGAAGCATAATATCTCACCCAAACTAGCAAATCCTACATCCAGCTGTATCCATCCTTCAACACATAACCAAGAAACCTTCGGAAATCGTCTACCTCAAGCTTCGAAAAGTATCCGTTATACGAGTTATGGCAATACTCCCGAACTCCCGCCCCAGTACTGGGTGGCGTCGAGGTTATCTCACCAACGAACTGCATAAAAGAGATTTTCGATGACGGCGTACTAAACTCAGGTATTCTAGAATTACAATGATAAAATTGTGACGACAACACCTCAGAGCTCAACTCCCCGGGACACTACCACAAAACCCCTGACAGGAGGCACCAAGACAATGTTCTCGTCACGAAACCATCGGAACGATTCCAAGATACCCGCGTGATCCTAAAAAAAAATTAGTGAAATTTGAGAAGAGAAGAGTCAAAACTCTACGTCTGGATGCCTTACCAGAGCGATGAGGAGACTGGGAAGTAAAAAGAATTCCTAAACTCTCCGATATATAATTCCTAAATGACTCAAAAAACATTTTTTCTAGACTCAACAACGGCTGCTAAAAACGATCAAGCAGTGGGGGCTCCTAAGGTCGGGGAAGGCTCTGATACCAACTTGTAACGCCCTCGATGCGGCTATATCTCCCACGTGTCGAAGCACGACTTAGAGGCATAACCGCATTGAAAGCAATGTCGCAAGTGAGGTAATCTTCACACAACCCATGTAATACATAAGGGAAAAGATACATAGTTGGCTTACAATCGCCACTTCACACAATTACATGGATAAAGCATTACATCATCCAAATACAATCAAGGTCTGACTACGGAACCAAAATAAAAGAAGAACCCCAAATGCGACACAGATCCCCGATCGACCCCAACTGGGCTCCACTACTGATCAACTAGAATGAAACAACACAAGGGACAAGATCTTCATCGAGCTCCTCCTGAGCTTGGTTGCGTCATCTGCACGGTCTCATCGGCACCTACAAACTGGTTTTGGAAGTATCTGTGAGTCACGGGGACTCAGCAATCTCACACCCTCACAATCAAGACTATTTAAGCTTAATAGGTAAGGCAAGATAAATATGTGTGGAGCTGCAGCAAGCGACTAGCATATATGGTGGCTATCCTGTTCGCAAAAGAGAGCAAGAAGAGGAGGCAAAACACGAACGAGTAACTAGAGAACAACCTGCGCAAGCATTACTCCAACACCGTGTCCACTTCCCGGACTCCGCCGAGAAGAGGCCATCACGGTAACTCACACAGTTGATTCATTTTAATTAAGTTAAGGTTCAAGTTATCTACAACCGGACATTAACAAATTCCCATCTGCCCATAACCACGGGCACGGCTTTCGAAAGTTCAAATCCCTGCAGGGGTGTCCCAACTTAGCCCATCACAAGCTCTCATGGTCATCGAAGGATATTCCTTCTAACGGGAAGACCCGATCAGACTCGGAATCCCGGTTACAAGACATTTCGACAAGGTAAAACTAAACCAGCAACACCGCCCGAATGTGCCGACAAATCCCGATAGGAGCTGCACATATCTCTTTCTCAGGGCACACCGGATTGTCCAAACTTCCGGTAGGCCAGCCCAGAGTTGCCCCTGGTGGCCACCGGTGGCTGACAAGTTGGACCAACACTCAGAGGAGTACTGGCCCGGGGGTTTAAAATAATGACAACCCTTGGGCGCGCGAACCCCAAGGGAAAAGAAAAGGCTAGGTGGCGAATGGTAAAACCAATGTTGGGCATTGCTGGAAGAGTTTTATTCAAGGCGAACTGTCAAGGGGTTCCCATTATTACCCAACCGCATAAGGAACGCAAAATCCGGGAACACAACACCGATATGACGGAAACTAGGGTGGCAAGAGTGGAACAAAACACCAGGCATAAGGCCGAGCCTTCCACCCTTTACCAAGTATATAGATGCATTAATTAAATAAGAGATATTGTGATATCCCAACAAGTAAACATGTTCCAACAAGGAACAACATCTCCATGTTCCAACAAGGAACAACTTCAATCTTCACCTGCAACTAACAACGCTATAAGAGGGGCTGAGCAAAGCGGTAACATAGCCAAACAACGGTTTGCTAGGACAAGGTGGGTTAGAGGCTTGGTTCAACAATATGGGAGGCATGATAAGCAAGTGGTAGGTATCGCAGCATAGGCATAGCAAAAGAGCGAGCATCTAGCAAAGCAAAGATAGAAGTGATTTTGAGGGTATGATCATCTTGCCTGAAATCCCACAAGGAAGAAGAACCAGTCGATGAAGAAGACAAACGGACGTAGACGAACGGGTCCTCACAAACGCCACGTTATCGGAACCAACCCAAAGAAGCAAACACCGGAAAAGAAGCACACAACATAGTAAACAACCAACACATGAACATGGTATGATATGCGGGATGCGGTATGCGATGCATATGCATGATTTGCAAAGGAAAGATGGAACCTGGACTCAACTTGGAAATCCAAGAGTGCCACTGGAAAGGTGAGGTGATTTCGGTTAAAATCGATATAAAGATCACCGGAATCGGAGACAAGAAATGGCAAGCAAAACAAATATGGCACCGGTCTGCGATTTACAGCAAGTAGCCATCTAAATGCAATGAGATGAACAAGCTACAGCACCCAAACATGGCAACAAAATACATGGCAGGTATCCACTCAAGATGCTTAACAAAAGTCTAGCACTGAGCTACGGCCAATTCATCCATTAACAGGTTCGAACAAGCATGGCAAAAATGCATTTGGCAAACAGATCTACGACTTAGTGAAATTAACACTTGTCTGGAATTTCAGATGAGATAGCACTCTTTGGAGCAACAAAACTACATGCTACAGGACCTGAACATAGCAAAGTAAAGCATGGAATGGATCTACTAAAAGAGCTTAACAAAAGTCCCTTAGTGACCTTGAGCCAAAAGGGATCAGAAAATATAATTGCAAGCATGTGAACATTGCAAAAACATAATCAGTTCTCAGACTTAGTGAAAACTGGAGCATGCTGAAAACAGATATCAAGTAGGCATGTTTACGAGCTCGATGCACTCACTACAGAGCAAGGCATGACAACCTAAGCATACACCCATCAAGAATACACAAAGTGCAAGGTAGATATGGCAAGAACAATAACATAGCATGCACGGATAAACTACAACATCCTTGGCAAAATCGCTAACAAGTAGACAATCTGCCCAAATTCACGAAATGACAAAAGTAGAGCTCGATTGACTCAAGCTAGGGTGCTCCATAATTGAAAAAAAAGACATGGATGGATAGATCACTACAAGATTAACAAATCATCCTTACTGATCATCCTCAAAAGAGGCACGGATCACTAGCAAACAACATGAACATATGGCCATATGAGATAAACAGATCAAGGACTTAGTGGAAATGCTAAGTCCCTGAAATCAGCATTAACGAATGCACCACTTTGCAAGCTTGTGCTAGTCACCTCACACATCACAAAAATACATGGATTGCACCTCTGGATAGATGGCAAAACATATAACAAAACACATGTAGAGCTCATGGGCATGTCATGCACACATTAATCATGGCAAAAATGACAAATAGCTATTTGGTGCAGCAGATCTGACAATTATCTCAAATAGCATTCTTCTAACAGCATTTCAGGCATCAAGATGAACTCAAATGAAAATGATGCAATGAGATGAAATGATGTGCTCTCTGAGGCGAACATTTTGATATGCTATATGCCCAAAACGGAGCTACGGATGCGGAGATACAACAGGTCAAAGTATGCAAGATAATTAGGGTTAGAGGAGAAAGTCAACTGTGAGGTGGATCTGGATCTGGATCCAAATCGGGCGCGGAATCCGAGGACGGCCGGAGCAGCAGCGCGCCGGAGAAGAAGAGTTGGCCGGCGGGGTCGCGCTCGTCGAGGAGCTCGCCGGAGAGGAAAGCTCGCCGGAGAGGAAAGCTCGCCGGCTCGTGGCGGCGCGGCAAGGCAGGGACACCGGAGCGGGCGGCGACCTGCGCGGGCGGTGCCGTGGCGTGCCTGCGGGGCAAGGCCGGGGCGGCGCCGGCGAGGCGGCGGAGATGCTCGCCGGCGGGGAGGCAGGCGGCGGCGCTGAAGCATGGGGCGGCGGGGCGGACGAAGGCGGCGGCGCTCGGGCGTGGGCCTCGCGCAGGTGGCGGCGGTTGGCGCAGGCTCCCGCGGGCTCCGCGCGGGCCGCGGCGGCGGTCGGGCGGTGCGAAGCCACGTGGCGATCTCCGGTTGGACGCGGGCGGGGTGCGGACATGTCCGGCGCGGGAGCGGACGTGTCCGTCGGCGCGAGAAGGTGGGATCTAGGGTTTCGTCCGCGAAAATGGACGGGGAGGGCATATTTATAGGTAGAGGGAGCTAGGAGAGTCCAAATGAGGTGCGGTTTTCGGCCATGCGATCATGATCGAACGCTCTAGATGATGGAGGAGGTTTAGGTGGGTTTTGGGCCAAATTGGAGGGGTGTTGGGCTGCAACACACACGAGGCCTTCTCGGTCCCTCGGTTAACCATTGGAGCATCAAACGAAGTCCAAATGGTACGAAACTTGACAGGCGGTCTACCGGTAGTAAACCAAGGCCGCTTGGCAAGTCTCGGTCCAATCCGGAAAAGTTTAATCCCCACACATGAAAGAAAGGTAGAAAGGGACACCGGGTGACATAGGAGCGCCGGATTGCAAAACGGACAACGGGGAAAATGCTCGGATGCATGAGATGAACATGTATGCAAATGAAATGCACATTATGACATGATATGCAATGCATGACATGCAAGCAATGACAAGGCAACAGCAGCGAATAACTGGACGATACCTGGCACATCGGCCTTGGGCGTTACAGTCGCTTACCCATCGGGACTAGCCTTTGATTATTGTCAGCAACGTGACTTGTGCACATTAGTGATCATACTTCCCATAGCATACATATATCATTGGTGCATATCTTGGTATCATCTCTTGTGTCAAAAGGTTGTCATCGCATACACAATTGCTATCTTGGTTCGTGACACATTGCATGACAAAAGACCTCAAACAACAAAGAGCCAAACAAGCTTTTAAGCAAAAGGGAAAGATAAGCAAAGAGCTTTTAAGCAAGAACCATAGATCCATACAACATTAAGATTGTCATACTAGATCATCTTGGATCATTTCATCGAAATACCATACATACAGCATACTTGGGATAGAAGTAGTTTCATTTTTGCTTAGTGGGTTGTGCACAAGTCTTCGTATCCGCCTGTTGTGCAATCGTGCTAACGTCTCTCTAGTGTTGTGCAACAAGAGCATTTTTGTGGATTCCACATTTTGGCTCATCCTTGGTAGCACGACCCCATTTATCTCTTTGTGTGTGTGTTTCCGTGTACCTTATTTTGCTAGGTCTACTTTTTGCATTGCAAACTTGCGATCTTTTCCAACATTATTGAAGCTCACTAACAATTGCATCAAATTCTGTGCCACCATCCTAACCAAGCTCCACCATAAGCTTTTACTTGCGTAAGTGTGAGAAACTGACAATAATTGGTACCAATTGTGCTATTTCCTTGTTCCACATTGGAGTGATCTTTGATCCATCTTCAACATCGGTCAAGGTACATTTGGTATACGTTCTTCTCTTTCTCCCATTCACATATTTCCCTTGGAATGATGGATAGGCCAAGTACTTCTACCAACCCACTCTTCATCGGGCAAGACGACGACATGAACTCCTATGTCACAAAGAGCCACCTCTTTGGTGCACAACGTGCTTTGCATCAAGAGCAACAAGCAATGAGTGAACGCATCGACAACCTCGCCACCGAGTTGCGACTTTCCGAGCAACGCACAAGAGACTAATTCGACCACAAGCTTGATGACCACAAGCAAGAGAATGACGCAAGAATGGACGAGATTCGTGCTTTGTTGCTCAACCGCTCTTCTTCCACTTCATCCTCATCAAGACGGAGCCGCTCAAGTCGACACTCCGACTACACCATCTCCGGCTCAAGTACACCGACATCAAATACTCTTCGTCATGCCGCGTTCCAAGATCGTCAAGCCACCCGCAACCCTCTACACTACAACAACTCTCCAGAACAACAACATCGTCAAAACCAAGCTATCTTTGCGCAAGCACGAGAACGGCAATGACAACGCCAACACAAAGAGGAAGAGCGAGCGCGTCTACACCAAGAAGCACAAGATGCCGAGGCACAATGTCAAGAGCAACAATTGCGAGATGCTCAAGCACTTGAGGCGCAACAAGCAATCCGAGAATCAAGTCTTGTCGTAGCCAACCGAGGCCGACAAGCTCGTGAACATGAAGAAGCACTTCGCGAAGAAGTCCACGAACGAATATATCAAGCTCACGTGCAACGTAAAGCTCGACAAGTTCCTCCACAAGCTCGCCAAGAACATCAAGTTCATCAAGAGAAAGAAGACAATGGAAATCCTCCACGACAAGAGCACGTTGTGAGAGATGATCCTCCTCGTCAAGGACGTCATCATCCCCGACCCGAACACAATGAAGAGCAACGCCATGGCAAGCTAAAGTTCACCATGCCCAAGTTCAATGGAAGCAATGATCCCAAAGAGTACCTTTCATGGGCATTGAAGGTCGACAAAATCTTCCACTTGCACAACTATGAAGAAGAGAAGAAGATCGCGATGGCATCCCTTTAGTTCCAAGACTATGTCCTCATATGGTGGGATCAAGTCATTGATCGCCGAGAGGCAAAAGGTGAACCACCCATCACTACTTGGGCGCAAATGAAGGATGTCATGAGAGCACGCTTCGTGCCTACCTACTACTATCGCGACCTCTTCAAGAAACTCCAACTACTCAAGCAAGGAACCAAGAGCGTTGAAGAGTACTACAAGGAAATGGAGATTGCAATGATACGAGCCAATGTCATGGAAGATGATGAGCAAACTATGGCACGTTTCTTGAATGGACTCAATCATCCCATCAAGAATATCTCCGACTTCCAACCGTACTCGAACCTCATCGAGCTAGTGCATCAAGCTACCAAAGCGGAACGTCAAGTGCAAGAAGACTTCAAGTATGCCAAGTTCTCATCCAAGTCATACGGCTTCTCCAACACCCAAGCTTCAACGACTACAACACCTTCTACCTCAACCAAGCCTTCTACAAGCAACATCGACAAGTCGAGTTACAAGAAAGCTTCGACAACCTCAAGTCATCCTCCTACAGCGAGCAACTTCAAGCCAAGAGCTTCATCATAATCTACCCCAACCGATGAGACCGTCAAGACAAGTTCCTTCAAATGCTTCATATGCGGAGGCCAAGGCCACAAGTCCTTTGAGTGTACCAACAAGCGGACCATGATCCTCAATGACGATGGTACATACGACTCCATGAGCGAAGGAGAAATGGAAGCACTTGAGCAAGTCGCCATGAAACAGCAAGTGAACGATGAAGAGGAACAAGTCTTTTGTGATGAAGATTCAAGTATCGCTATTTTTGTCACCAAGGTCTTGACTCTTCAACATCAACAAGAAGAAGACTAACGATGCCACATCTTTCATACCAAGGCCGGCATCAATGGAAGGTCCGTCAAGGTCATCATCGATGGAGGGAGTTGTCATAACCTAGCAAGTGAAGAACTTTGCTCCAAGCTCCAATTGCCCAAGACGAAGCACCCACATCCCTGCAAAGTTCAATGGCTAAGAGACTCCGACACTATTCAAGTCGACCATAGAGTGCAAGTATCCTTCAAAATCAGAGCTTACGAAGACACTTTGGAGTGTGATGTCGTTCCAATGACCGTTTGCCACCTTCTTCTCGGTCGACCATGGCAATTTGATAGAGGTGCCACCCACAATGGCCGAACGAACCACTACATCTTCAAGATGAAAGGAAAGGAGTACGTACTTCGCCCTATGTCTCCAAGCCAAGTGATCGCCGACAAGCAAGCCACCCATCATTGAGAGAATAGTGAGAGAGCGAACCACCAAAAAGAGAGTGAGTGCCACAAGCCCAAATCGAGTGCCTCCATGATGAGCGAAAAGAACAACTTCATTCTATTTTCCGCCAAACGTGAGATAAGAGAAGTGTGTGAGCACCCATCTAGTGTGATACACTACATCCTTTTGTGCAAGGACGATGCACACAAGCTAACACCTCTCACACTCTAACTTTAGTGTTGTCTTCTCTTTTGCAAGAATTCCAAGATGTTTTCCCCGACGAGCTACCTCCGGGACTACCTCCATTACGAGGCATCGAGCACCGCATCGACCTCATCCCCGGAGCACCTCTTCCGAACAAAGCTCCCTACCGAGTCAACCCCGAAGAAACCAAAGAAATACAAAGGCAAGTAAAACATCTCATAGACCATGGACATGTGCGTGAAAGTTTGAGTCCTTGTGCCATTCCGGTCATTCTTGTGCCAAAACGAGATGGTAGCTTTCGCATGGTGTTCCAATTGTAGACCTATCTATCACCGTTCACTATAGGTATCCCATTCCATGCCTTGATGATATGCTTGATGAACTTAGTGGTGCCACTATATTTTCCAAAATTGATCTTAAAAGTGCTTACTATCAAATCCGCATACAAGAGGGTGATGAATGGAAAACCGCTTTCAAAACAAAGTTTGGTTTGTACGAGTGGTTAGTCATGCCTATGGGTTTATCGGAAGCACCGGGTAATTTCATGCATCTTATGAATTATGTGTTTCGCCCTTACATTGGTGAGTTTGTTGTGGTCTACTTCGATGATATCTTGTTTATAGCAAATCTCTCAAAGATCATGTCACCCATGTTCGAACCATTTTGCAAACTCTTCGAAAAGAGCGCCTCTATGCTAACATGGAAAAGTGCCTTTTTGGCGTTGATAAGCTTGTTTTCTTGGGTTTTGTTGTTTCCTCTAAGGGTGTTCATGTTGATGACTCCTGATACGTCAATTTTGCATCATGCTTTTATATTGATATTTTTTGCATTATGGGCTGTTATTACACATTATGTCACAATACTTATGCCTAATCTCTCTTATTCTACAAGGTTTACATAAAGAGGGAGAATGCTGGCAGCTGGGGTTTTGGCCTGGAAAAGGAGCAAATATTAGAGACCTATTCTGCACAGCTCCAAAAGTCCTGAAACTTCATGGAAGTCATTTTCAGAATATATAAAAAATAATGAGCGCAAGAAGTTCCAGAGGGGGGCCACACCCTGCCCGCGAGGGTGGGGGGCGCGGAGTCTTGATGACCCACAAGTATAGGGGATCTATCGTAGTCATTTCGATAAGTAAGAGTGTCGAACCCAAGGAGGAGTAGAAGGAAATGATAAGCGATTTTCAGCAAGGTATTCTCTGCAAGCACTAAAATAATAGGTAACATATAGTTTTGTGATAGGATAATTTGGAACGAGTAACAAGTAACGAAAGTAAATAAAGTGCAGCAAGGTGGCCCAATCCCTTTTGTAGCAAAGGACAAGCCTGGACAAACTCTTATATAGAGAAAAGCGCTCCCAAGGACACATGGGAATTATCGTCAAGCTAGTTTTCATCACAATCATATGATTCACGTTCGATACTTTGATAATTTGGTATGTGGGTGGACCGGTGCTTGGGTACTATCCTTACTTGGACAAGCATCCCACTTATGATTAACCTCTGTTGCAAGCATCCACAACTACAACAAAAGTATTAAGGTAAACCTAACCATAGCATGAAACATATGGATCCAAATCAGCCCCTTATCTAGGCCCAAATAATGGTGAAGTGTCATGTACTCGATGTTCACATAACACCACTAGAGGAGAGACAACATACATCTCATCAAAATATCGAACGAATACCAAATTCACATGACTACTAATAGCAAGACTTCTCCCATGTCCTCAGGAACAAACGTAACTACTCACAATGCACATTCATGTTCATAATCAGAGGGGTATTAATATGCATAAAGGATCTGAACATATGATCTTCCACCAAATAAACCATCTAGCATCAACTACAAGGAGTAATTAACACTACTAGAAACCCGCAGGTACCAATCCCGGACTTAGAGATAAGAATTGGATACAAGAGGTGAACTAGGGTTTTGAGAGAAGATGGTGCTGGTGAAGATGTTGATGGAGATCGACCCCCTCCCGATGAGAGGATCATTGGTGATGACGATGGTGATGATTTCCCCCTCCCGGAGGGAAGTTTCCCCGGCAGAATAGCTCTGCCAGAGCCCTAGATTGGTTCCGCCAAGGTTCCGCCTCGTGGCGGCGGAGTCTCGTCCGGAAAGATGGCTTATGATTTTTTCCTCATCGAGAGACTCCATATAGTAGAAGATGGGCATCGGAGGGCCACCAGGAGACCCACGAGGCAGGGGGCGCGCCCAGGGGGTAGGGCGCGCCCCACCCTCGTGGGCAGGGTGTGGCCCCCCTCTAGAACTTCTTGTGCTCATTATTTTTTATATATTCTGAGAATGAATTCCGTGAACTTTCAGGACTTTTGGAGCTATGCAGAATAGGTCTCTAATAGTTGCTCCTTTTCCAGCCCAGAATCCCAGCTGACGGCATTCTCCCTCTTTATGTAAACCTTGTAGAATAAGAGAGAATAGGCATAAGTATTGTGACATAATGTGTAATAACAACCCATAATGTAATAAATATTGATATAAAAGCATGATGCAAAATGGACGTATCAACTCCCCCAAGCTTAGACCTCGCTTGTCCTCAAGCGAAAGCCGAAATCGAAAAATATGTCCACATGTATAGAGATAGATGTGTCGATAAAAATAAAATACGGACATGAGGGCATCATGATCATTCTTAGAACAACAACTTATATAATTCTTGTCATATGATCTCTTATGCTAGAGTAACAATTCAACCACAATTTCAAGTATGAATCATAAACTTCATTGAAAACTAACAAACTATAATCTCAGTCATTGGAGCAATTGCAATTTATCATAACATTGGAAAGAGTCAATATATACGAGCTTTTCAGCAAGTCCACATACTCAACTATCATATAGTCTTTCACAATTGCTAACACTCACGCAATACTTATGGGTATGGAGTTTTAATTGGACATAGAGGAAGATAGGGGCGTATAGTTTTGCCTCCCAACGTTTTACCTCAAGGGTAATGTCAACAATAATAGTTCATGAAAACTCACATCTAGTTAGCCATATATACCAGGATCTTTCCAACATGTTGTGCTTGCCAAAAGATAAAATGTTAAAAGGAAGGGTGAAGATCACCAAGAATCTTATGTAAGGTAGGAGATAAAAGTAAAAGATAGGCCCTTCGCAGAGGGAAGCAGATGTTGTCATTTACTTTTATGGTTGGATGCACAAAATCTTACTGCGAAAGAACATCACTTTATATTGCCACTTGTGATATGGACCTTTATTATGTAGTCTATCGCTTTTATTTCTTCCATATCACATGATCGTATAAAGCTTATTTTCTCCCACACTAATAAGTCATACATATATAGAGAGCAATTTTTATTGCTTGCACCGATGAGAACTTACTTGGAGGATCTTACTCAATCCATAGGTAGGTATGGTGGACTCTCATGGCAAAACTGGGTTTAGGGATATTTGGAAGCACAAGTAGTATCTCTACTTGGTGCAAAGAATCGGCTAGCATGAGATGGAAAGGCAATCTCAACCATGTTGGATGATCCATGACAATATAATTTATCTTAGATGTAAGAAAACATAACCCATTACGTTGTCTTCCTTGTCCAACGTCAACTCTTTAGCATGTCATATTTTAATGACTGCTCACAATCATAAAATATGTCCAAGATAGTATATTTATATGTGAAGACCTCTCTTTCTTTATTACTTCCTATTAATTGCAACGATGACCAAAACTATGTTTGTCAACTCTCAACAGCTTTTATTCATCATACTTTTTATATGTGAGCTCATTACTCTCCATAAGATCCACATGATCTCTTTGTTTCCTTTTTATTCTTTATCTTTTCTTTTATTCACTTAAGATCATGGCAAAATAATCAAGCCCTTGACTCAACACTAATCTTTATTATATAGCTCATGGACTTGATTACATAGAAGGATCATAAAGCAAAACTCACAACTAGATCATACTAAAAAACTTTATACTACTAGATCAAGATATTACCAAAAGGATCGAACTAAGAAAAATGGTAAAGATTAAAGTGATGGTGATACGATACCGGGGCACTCCCCCAAGCTTGGCAGTTGCCAAGGGGAGTGCCCATACCCATGTGATTATGTCTCCTTCGTTGGTGAAGAAGATGGTGGCGATGATTTTCTTGATGGCGTAGGCTTCTTCCTTAATTTGCGCTTGAGGACAGAATTTTGATCCCTTAGGTCAACGATCTCCTGCTCAAGGTTTAATATCTTCTTGCATAATTCCTGTTTGTTTTCTTGCAAGAGGCGAAAAGGGATAAACTCGATCCTAGGTTTCTTTGCTCTATGAGGGAGGCTTGACTTTTTGAACTCCACATGCATGTCCCCAGGTTGGGGTAATGGAACTTCATCTTCATCTGAGCTCGTCTCCTCCCTTCCCTTGGGTTCATAGTCCTCTTCTTCTTCCGTAGTCCAACCACAATGCTCCACGTCCCCATAGACCTTAGTGTTGCAAGGTAATCAGCCACATAGCTTTCTCCTTCAGAATCCTGGGATGACACATTGCTCTAATCTGCAGCAGGACAGCTCAAAACAAAGACAGGAGATTTTTGCGTGATACGGTGGTCAAAACCTTCGGGAGGTTATATAATGAATTTTTACCGACCAAAATAAGTGTCGTGTAAGAAAACGGAGTCCGAAGAGCACACGAGGTGCCCACGAGGTAGGGGGGCGCGCCCACCACCCTCATGGAGCCCTCGTGTCCTTCCCGGATGATACGTCTCCAATGTATCTATAATTTTTGATTGCTCCATGCTATATTATCTACTGTTTTGGACTATATTGGGCTTTATTTTCCACTTTTATATTATTTTTGGGACTAACCTATTAACCGGAGGCCCAGCCCAGAATTGTTGTTTTTTGCCTATTTCAGTGTTTAGGAGAAACAGAATATCAAACGGAGTCCAAACGGAATAAAATCTTTGGGAGCGTGATTTTCTCACCGAACGTGATCCAGGAGACTAGGACCCTACTCCAAGGAGTCAAAGAGGAGGTCACGAGGGTGGGGGCGCCCCCCCTAGGGCGCGCCCCCTGCCTCGTGGGCCCCTCGGTGCTCCACCGATGTACTCCTTCCTCCTATATATACATATGTACCCCCAAACGATCAGAACAGGAGCCAAAAACCTAATTCCACCACCGCAACTTTCTGTATCCACGAGATCCCATCTTGGGGCCTGTTCCAGAGCTCCGCCGGAAGAGGGCCGTCATCACTGAGGGCTTCTACATCATCATAGCCTCTCCGATGAAGTGTGAGTAGTTTACCTCAGACCTTCGGGTCCATAGTTAGTAGCTAGATGGCTTCTTCTCTCTCTTTGAATCTCAATACAAAGTTCTCCCCCTCTCTTGTGGAGATCTATTCGATGTAATCTTCTTTTTGCGGTGTGTTTGTTGAGACCGATCAATTGTGGGTTTATGATCAAGTCTATCTATGAATAATATTTGAATCTTCTCTTAATTCTTTTATGTATGATTGGTTATCTTTGCAAGTCTCTTCGAATTATCCGTTTGTTTTGGCCAACTAGATTGGTAGTTCTTGCCATGGGAGAAGTGCTTAGCTTTGGGTTCGATCTTGAAGTGTCCTTTCCCAGTGACAGAAGGGGCAGCAAGGCACGTATTGCATCGTTGCCATCGAGGATAACAAGATGGGGTTCATGTCATATTGCATGAATTTATCTCTCTACATCATGTCATCTTGCTTAAGGCGTTACTCTGTTTTTAACTTAATACTCTAGATGCATGTTGGATAGCGGTCAATGAGTGGAGTAATAGTAGTAGATGCAGAATCGTTTCGGTCTACTTGTCATGGACGTGATGCCTATATACATGATCATGCCTAGATATTCTCATAACTATGCTCAATTCTGTCAATTGCTCAACAGTAATTTGTTCACCCACCATAGAATACTTATGCTCTTGAGAGAAGCCACTAGTGAAACTTATGGCCCCCGGGTCTATTCTCATCATATCAATCTCCATCACTTTAATCTTGCTTTGCTTTTTACTTTGCCTTTACTTTTTACTTTGCATCTTTATACCAAAAATACCAAAAATATTATATGTATCAGATCTCACTCTCGTAAGTGACCGTGAAGGGATTGACAACCCCTAATCACATTGGTTGCGAGTAGCTATTGCTTTGTGCAGGTACGAGGGACTTGAGCGTGGCCTCCTACTGGATTGATACCTTGGTTCTCAAAAACTGAGGGAAGTACTTATGCTACTCTGCTGCATCATCCCTTCCTCTTCGGTGAAAACCAACGCAAGCTCAAGAAGTAGCAAGAAGGATTTCTGGCGCCGTTGCCGGGGAGTCTATGCAAAAAGTCAACATACCAAGTACCCATCACAATCCCTATCTCTTGCATTACATTGTTTGCCGTTTGCCTCTCGTTTTCCTCTCCCCCACTTCACCCTTGCCGTTTTATTCGCCCTCTCTCTCTATCCTCCCTCTCTATTTGCCTCTTTTGCCCGCTTGCCTTTTTGTTTGCTCGTGTGTTAGATTGCTTGTTTGTCGCGATGGCTCAAGATACTACCAAATTGTGTGACTTCACCAATACCAATAACAATGATTTCCTTAGCACTCCGATTGCTCCTCTTGCCGATACTTAATCTTGTGAAATCAATACTGCTTTGTTGAATCTTGTTATGAAAGATCAATTCACCTACCTTCCTAGTGAAGATGCCGCTACTCATCTGAATAGCTTCGTTGATTTATGTGATATGCAAAAGAACAAAGATGTTGATAATGATGTCATTAAATTGAAGCTATTTCCTTTTTCGCTTAGAGATCGTGCTAAAGCTTGGTTTCCGTCTTTGCCTAAAAATAGTATTGATTCATGGAACAAGTGCAAAGATGCTTTTATCTCTAAGTATTTTCCTCCCGCTAAGATCATCTCTCTTAGAAATGATATTATGAACTTTAAACAACTTGATCATGAACATGTTGCACAAGCTTGGGAGAGAATGAAATTAATGATACGTAATTGCCCTACTCATGGTTTGAATTTGTGGATGATTATACAAAAAATTTATGATGGATTGAATTTTGCTTCTAGAAATCTTTTAGATTCAGCCACGGGAGGCACTTTTATGGAAATCACTTTAGGAGATGCTACTAAACTCCTAGATAATATTATGGTTAATTATTCTCAATGGCATACTGAAAGATCTTCTAATAAAAAAGTGCATGCGATAGAAGAAATCAATGTTTTGGGTGTAAAGATGGATGAACTTATGAAATTATTTGCTACTAAGAGTGTTTCTTCTGATCCTAATGATATGCCTTTGTCTACTTTGATTGAGAATAACAATGAATCTATGGATGTGTATTTTGTTGGTAGGAATAATTTTGGTAACAACGCTTATAGAGGGAATTTTAATCCTAGGCCATATCCTAGTAATCCTTCTAATAATTATGGGAATTCCTACAACAACTCTTATGGAAATTATAACAAGATGCCCTCTGAATTTGAGAATAGTGTTAAAGAGTTTATGAATTCAAAAAAGAATTTTAATGCTTTGCTTGAAGAGAAATTACTTAAAGTTGATGATTTGGCTAGAAACGTTGATACAATTTCTCTTGAGATTGATTCTGTAAAGATTAGGTCTATTCCTCCTAAGCATGATATAAATGAGTCTCTTAAAGCCATGAGAATTTCCATTGATGAGTGCAAGGAAAGAACCGCTAGGATGCGTGCTTCCAAAGATGCCTTTATTAAAGCGTGTTCTTCCAATTCCTATGAAAATCAAGATGAAGATCTAAAAGTTATTGATGTGTACCCTATTAAATATTTGTTTTGCAATATGAATCTTGATGAAACTGAATATGATCTTCCTTTACCTAGAAGGCGTTCTAAAAATTTGGAGTATTTAGATCTTTATGATGAAATTGATGAAAGTGGGATTGAAAGAAATAAAAATCTAGATGATGCTAAACCCACTATATTGGATATCAAGGAATTTAATTATGAAAGTTTCTATTTAATTGATTGTATTTCCTTGTTGCAATCCGTGCTAAATTCTCCACATGCTTATAGTCAAAATAAAGCCTTCACCGAACATATTGTTGATGCCTTGATGCAATCTTATGAAGAAAAACATGAGTTGAAAGTTTCTATCCCTAGAAAACTCTATGATGAGTGGGAACCAACTATTAAAATTAAAATTAAATATCATGAGTTTTATTCTTTGTGTGATTTGGGTGCTAGTGTCTCCACTATTCCCAAAACATTGTGTGATTTACTAGATTTCCGCGATTTTGATGATTGCTCTCTAAACTTGCATCTTGCGGATTCTACTATTAAGAAACCTATGGGAAGGATTAATGATGTTCTTATTGTTGCAAATAGGAATTATGTTCCCGTAGATTTCATTGTTCTTGATATAGATTGCAATCCTTCTTGCCCTATTATTATTGGTAGACCTTTCCTTAGAACGGTTGGTGCGATTATTGATATGAAGGAAGGGAATATTAGATTTCAATTTCCATTAAAAAAGGGCATGGAACACTTTCCAAGAAAGAAAATAAAATTTCCATATGAAACTATGATGAGAGCCACTTATGGATTGCCTACCAAATATGGCAATACCTAGATCTATCCTCGCTTTTATGCCTAGCTAGGGGCGTTAAACGATAGCGCTTGTTGGGAGGCAACCCAATTTTATTTTTATTCCTTGCTTTTTGCTCCGGCTTAGTAATAAATAAATTATTTAGCCTCTGTTTTGGTTGTGTTTTTTGTGTTTAGTTAGTGTTTGTGCCAAGTAGAACCGTTGGGAAGACTTGGGGAAAGTCTTGTTGAACTTGCTGTAAAAAACAGAAACTTTAGCGCTCACGAGAACTGCTGTCATTTTTATTTGAAGAGTGCTATTTAGTTAATTAGTTTTGAAGATGATTACTAGATAAATTCCTCACGTCCAGCAATTTATTTTAGAATTTTTGGGGTTCCAGATCTTGCGCTAGCTACAGATTACTACAGACTGTTCTGTTTTTGACAGATTCTGTTTTTTGTGTGTTGTTTGCTTATTTTGATCAATCTATGGTTAGAAAAATAGTTTACAATCCATATAGAAGTTGGAATACAGTAGGTTTAACACCAATATAAATAAATAATGAGTTCATTACAGTACCTTGAAGTGGTCTTTTGTTTTCTTTCACTAACGGAGCTCACAAGTTTTCTATTTTGAGTTTTGTGTTGTGAAGTTTTCAAGTTTTGGGTGAATTCTTTTGATGGATTATGGAACAAGGAGTGGCAAGAACCTAAGCTTGGTGGTGCCCATGGCACCCCCAAGATAATCCAAGGACACCAAAAATTCAAAGCTTGGGGATGCCCCGGAAGGCATCCCTTCTTTCGTCCACTTCCATCGGTAATTTACTTGAAGCTATATTTTTATTCAGCAACATGATATGTGTTTTGCTTGGAGCGTCTTGTATTATTTGTGTCTTTGTGTCTTAGTATGCCACAATCACCCTTGCTGTACACACCTTTTGAGAGAGCCATACATGAATTAAAATTTGATAGAATACTCTATGTGCTTCACTTATATCTTTTGAGCTAAGTAGTTTTGCTCTATGTGCTTCACTTAAATCTTTTGAGCTAAGTAATTTTGCTCTATGTGCTTCACTTATATCTTTTGAGCGTTATAATTTTGCTCTATGTGCTTCACTTAGATCTTTTAGAGCACGGTGGTGGGTTTGTTTTAAAGAAACTATTGATCTCTCATGCTTCACATAAATTATTTTGAGAGTCTCTTAATAGCATGGTAATTTGCTTAATAATAATATGCTTGGTATTCAAGATTTGTGAAACTTTATTTTAGTGTGTTGAATACTAAGAAAAGATTGAAGCATGATAATTGTTTTGAGATATGGAGGTGATAATATTAAAGTCATGCTAGTTGAGTAGTTGTGAATTTAAAGAATACTTGTGTTAAAGTTTGTGATTCCCGTAGCATGCACGTATGGTGAACCGTTATGTGATGAAGTCGGAGCATGATTTATTTATTGATTGTCTTCCTTATGAGTGGCGGTCGGGGACGAGCGATGGTCTTTTCCTACCAATCTATCCCCCTAGGAGCATGCGCGTAATACTTTGCTTTGATAACTTCTAGATTTTTGCAATAAGTATATGAGTTCTTTATGACTAACATTGAGTCCATGGATCATACGCACTCTCACCCTTCCACCTTTGCTAGCCTCTCTAATAGCGCGCACCTTTCGCCGGTATCATACACCTACCATATACCTTCCTCAAAACAGCCACCATACCTACCTATTATGGCATTTCCATAGCGATTCCGAGATATATTGCCATGCAACTTTCCACCATCTAGTTCATCATGACACATTCATCATTGTCATATTGCTTAGCATGATCATGTAGTTGACATAGTATTTGTGGCAAAGCCACTGTTCATAATTTCTTCATACTTGTCACTCTTGATTTATTGCATATCCCGGTACACCGCTGGAGGCATCCATATAGAGTCATACTTTTTCTTAGAATCGAGTTGTAATCATTGAGTTGTAAATAAATAAAAGTGTGATGATCATCGTTTAATAGAGCATTCTCCCCAAAAAAGATAAAGGCCAAAGAAAAAAAAGAAGGCCCCAAAAAAGAGAAAATAAATAAAAAGGGGCAATGCTACTATCATTTTACCACACTTGTGCTTCAAAGTAGCACCATGATCTTCATAGTAGAGAGTCTCTCATGTTATCACTTTCATATACTAGTGGGAATTTTACATTATAGAACTTGGCTTGTACATTCCAATGATGGGCTTCCTCAAATTGCCCTAGGTCTTCATGAGCAAGCAAGTTGGATGCACGCCCACTAGTTTCTTTTGTTGAGTTTTCATACATTTATAGCTCTAGTGCATCCGTTGCATGGCAATCCCTACTCACTCACATTGATATCTATTGATGGGCATCTCCATAGCCCGTTGATACGCCTAGTTGATGTGAGACTAGCTTCCCCTCCTTTTTGTCTTCTCCACAACCACCATTCTATTCCACCTATAGTGCTATATCCATGGCTCACACTCATGTATTGCGTGAAGATTGAAAAAGTTTTGAAAAAGTTAGAGTATGAAACAATTGCTTGGCTTGTCATCGGGGTTGTGCATGATTTAAATACTTGGTGTGGTGAAGATGGAGCATAGCCAGACTATATGATTTTGTAGGGATAACTTTCTTTGGCCATGTTATTTTGAGAAGACATAATTGCTTTGTTAGTATGCTTGAAGTATTATTATTTTTATGTCAATATAAACTTTTATCTTGAATCTTTTGAATCTGAATATTCATATCACAATTAAGAAGATTTGCATTGAAATTATGCCAAGTAGCACTCCGCATCAAAAATTCTCTTTTTATCATTTACCTACTCGAGGACGAGCAGGAATTAAGCTTGGGGATGGCTGATACGTCTCCAACGTATCTATAATTTTTTATTGCTCCATGCTATATTATCTACTGTTCTGTACTATATTGGGCTTTATTTTCCAGTTTAATATTATTTTTGGGACTAACCTATTAACCAGAGGCCCAGCCCAGAATTGTTGTTTTTTGCCTATTTCAGTGTTTCGGAGAAACAGAATATCAAACGGAGTCCAAACGGAATAAAATCTCCGGGAACGTGATTTTCTCACCGAACGTGATCCAGGAAACTAGGACCCTACTCCAAGGAGTCAAAGAAGAGGTCACGAGGGTGGGGGCGCCCCCCTAGGGCGCGCCCCTGCCTCGTGGGCCCCTCGGTGCTCCACCAACGTAGTCCTTCCTCCTATATGTACATACGTACCCCCAAACGATCAGAACAGGAGACAAAAACCTAATTCCACTGCCGCAACTTTCTGTATCCACGAGATCCCATCTTGGGGCCTGTTCCGGAGCTCCGCCGGAAGAGGGCCATCATCACGGAGGGCTTCTACATCATCATAGCCTCTCCGATGAAGTGTGAGTAGTTTACCTCAGACCTTCGGGTCCATAGTTAGTAGCTAGATGGCTTCTTCTCTCTCTTTGAATCTCAATACAAAGTTCTCCCCCTCTCTTGTGGAGATCTATTCGATGTAATCTTCTTTTTGCGGTGTGTTTGTTGAGACCGATGAATTGTGGGTTTATGATCAAGTCTATCTATGAATAATATTTGAATCTTCTCTGAATTCTTTTATGTATGATTGGTTATCTTTGCAAGTCTCTTCGAATTATCCGTTTGGTTTGGCCAACTAGATTGGTAGTTCTTGCCATTGGAGAAGTGCTTAGCTTTGGGTTCGATCTTGCGGTGTCCTTTCCCAGTGACAGAAGGGGCAGCAAGGCACATATTGCATCGTTGCCATTAAGGATAACAAGATGGGGTTTATTTCATATTGCATGAATTATCTCTCTACATCATGTCATCTTGCTTAAGGCGTTACTCTGTTTTTAACTTAATACTCTAGATGCATGCTGGATAGCGGTCGATGAGTGGAGTAATAGTAGTAGATGCAGAATCGTTTCGGTCTACTTGTCACGGACGTGATGCCTATATACATGATCATGCCTAGATATTCTCATAACTATGCTTAATTCTGTCAATTGCTCAATAGTAATTTGTGCACCCACCGTAGAATACATATGCTCTTGAGAGAAGCCACTAGTGAAACCTATGGCCCCCGGGTCTATTCTCATCATATCAATCTCCATCACTTTAATCTTGCTTTGCTTTTTTTACTCTGCCTTTACTTTTTACTTTGCATCTTTATACCAAAAATATTATATCTATCAGATCTCACTCTCGTAAGTGACCGTGAAGGGATTGACAACCCCCAATCGCGTTGGTTGCGAGTAGCTATCGCTTTGTGCAGGTACGAGGGACTTGAGCGTGGCCTCCTACTGGATTGATACCTTGGTTCTCAAAAACTGAGGGAAATACTTACGCTGCTCTGTTGCATCATCCCTTCCTCTTCGGGGAAAACCAACGCAAGCTCAAGACATAGCACCGGACTGCTTCTTATTTTTCTATTTTTCTAGATATTCCAAAACAGAAGAAAATTGCCATTAGAACTATTTTGGAGTTGGTTTACTTACCGTACCACATACATATTCCTTTTCGGAGTCTGAAACATTCCTAAAGTGTCCCTTATGTATTCCTCCGGGGTTACGGTTTCAGTAACATTGGTTTCAACATTTATAGGATTACCTGAGATATAATGTTTAATTCTTTGACCGTTCACCACCTTCGGATTTGTGCCTCCGAAGTTGTTGGTTTTTATGGCACCGGAACGATAGACCTCCTCGATAACGTAAGGACCTTCCCATTTAGAGAGAAGTTTTCCTGCAAAAAATCTTAAACGAGAGTTGTATAATAATACATAATCACCTACATTAAACTCACGCTTTTCTATTCTTTTGTCATGCCATCTTTTGACTTTTTCTTTAAATAATTTGGCATTCTCATAGGCTTGGGTTCTCCATTCATCAAGTGAGCTAATGTCAAATAACCTCTTCTCACCGACAAGTTTGAAATCATAATTGACCTCTTTAATAGCCCAATAAGCC
Organism: Triticum monococcum; assembly: GCA_034509565.1. Lineage (NCBI taxonomy): Eukaryota > Viridiplantae > Streptophyta > Magnoliopsida > Poales > Poaceae > Triticum > Triticum monococcum. The sequence goes on along the minus strand of CM067841.1, from coordinate 139,998,531 downwards.
TTATGTTCTAGTTCGAGAGGTAAGTGACATGCTTTTCCATAAACCATTTTATACGAAGACATGCCCATAGGATTTTTATATGCAATTCTATAGGCCCATAATGCATCATCAAGTTTCTTGGACCAATTCTTTCTAGATCTATTGATAGTCTTCTGCAAAATTAATTTGAGCTCTCTATTACTCAATTCTACTTGACCACTAGACTGTGGGTGATAAGGAGATGCAATTCTATGATTAACATCATACTTAGCAAGCATTTTACGGAAAGCACCATGAATAAAATGTGAACCACCATCAGTCATTAAATATCTAGGGACTCCAAACCTTGGAAAAATAACTTCTTTGAGCATCTTAATAGAGGTGTTATGATCAGCACTACTAGTTGGAATAGCTTCTACCCACTTAGTAATGTAATCAACAACAACTAAAATATGTGTATATCCATTAGAGGCCGGAAAAGGTCCCATATAATCAAAGCCCCAAACATCAAATGATTCAATAACAAGTGAATAATTCATAGGCATTTCTTGACGTCTACTAATATTACCAATTCTTTGACATTCATCACAAGACAAGACAAACTTACGGGCATCCTTGAAGAGAGTAGGCCAATAAAAACAGGATTGCAATACCTAGTGTGCAGTTCTATCTCCAGCATGGTGTCCTCCATAAGCCTCAGAGTGACACTTGCGTAGGATCTGTTCCTGTTCATTCTCAGGTACACAACGTCTAATAACACCATCTACTCCTTCTTTATAAAGACTAGTTGACCGGTTGCGCCAAATGGTGCTGAGACCCGCTAAAGCCATGTTGTCGATGAAAATAGTTTTATTTTGCAAGAACCTATTCGATATCGGTAGTAGAAAGTTCAATTTTTTTAAACCATGGTATATTGGAAATATGGTAATCACGCTGCGAAATCCGACTTTGAACAAAAATGTATAACATGTATAGACCAGCTAAGGAAGCATTCTTTTAGTTGAAAATATGGTTATCATGGACCCGTTGCGCGTGCCAAATCATGTTAAATCCATATGCGCGATGAAAAAGATATCCATGGTTTAATCCCCTTTAATTATTAAAACATGGTCGATTGTTGTGTACAATAAGATGTATATGCGCATTTTAATTTGATAGCACAGACCCATTTAAAATCATGTATGCAAATGGCGTGGAGACCCACTAACACATGTGCTTTGAAGAAAAAAAATCCATGTATCAGTAGACTTGTTCATGGGCAGGCATGTAAGCCAATTTACATGCCCATGTGCACATCTATTTATTTATTTTTGTACAGGGAGACAAGTTTGGGTAAATGTAGGCGAGTATAGGTTGATACTTCTGGCCTTTTTCAGTTGTTTTCGTCATCATCAGTGGAGGAAATATCAATTAATCTTTGGGAGCTTTGCCTTTTCCATGCTCTAATGCACCTGCATCTTGGTTGGTTGTCTGAATGTTCGGAATTTATGCTTGAGCTCACTTGACGGATGGATGGTAAATTAATCTAGCTTTTGTTACGGAAGAAAGACAGGGCACAAGCTGTTTTAAGTTAGATGAACATTGCACACCACCACAAGTTTGGTCACTTATGGTAACAGGTATTTAGGTTCACATTTAAAACGTCTTAGCAGGAACTGATGCCACTGAAACAACTTGAAAACTATTCGATATAGCCAAAAGTTTTGCAAAATCGGACACTTTCCAAACAAAGAAGCGCCATTTCAGCACAGGTTCCAAAGAGTACATGTAACAGGCAGTTTTCCATCCTGCATTAGCAAGTAGGAGAAAATGTTCAAGGGCTGAAAAAAAGAAGAATGGGGTATTTAACTGTGAATCTGAAATAGAGAAGAGAGTCGACTGCCATACAAAACTTCCTTATCTAAGACTTGATATCTACAATGCAAGCGGAAAATCAGTTTAATACAGGAAAACTATAGTGAATACAACAGTATAAAGAAGTCCCAAGAAAAAAATCAAAACCTTTCATATTTTTATTTTTGTGCAGGGTAAAACCTTTCATATTACAATGTGCTGAAGATTTTCCCAACAATTAGATCAGACATACGGAAGAGAGTCAATTGTCCATTCACTGGTCACCAAAGAACAACAATTTAAGGAGCACAAGTCGACTAATTACAACAGCAAATAAGTTGACTGCAAACCTTCCTGCTATTACTATAGTAAGCAATCCACAACTCTTAAGTACGGTAACAAAGCAAGTGTCCCGATTCTAATAACAGAAGCACTAAATTGTAAAGGCTTGTGTTACATCAATTTATCTCATTGTGCGCATGAAAAAAATGAATTGCTAGATATATGTTTCCAATCGAATATCGTATGAATTCTTCGACTTTTATCTAGAGATTTTGAAGTAGCAAAGTATTCCCTCAACTTACAAAAATGGAAAGACCAAGGATGTTGCTAAGCTGGGAGCATTCATATGACATGTTAGTCTTAAAAATTGATCTAACTAAAAAAGACCTTGCTGAACTAAAAACATGCACAACTTCTGTCAGGATCCGCTAGAGTATCATCACTGGAAATTTGATTGATCATCCAAGTTGATTTAACCAGAACTGAAAGCAAACTCTTATACATGAATACCTATATGGCTGTAATCAGAACTAAAACACGCTATTTTAAAAATGGGCGGGAAAGTATAAATGAGTGGAGTATTTGGGAGATTATGATGGTGTATACTAAACATAAATGTAACCAGTCAGCTTCTATAGGGAATGCAAATACCCATGGAATAAAAAAATAGAGCACATCTGTAACGCCCTCGATGCGGCTATATCTCCCACGTGTTGAAGTATGACTTAGAGGCATAACTGCATTGAAAGCAATGTCGCAAGTGAGGTAATCTTCACAACAACCCATGTAAATAAATAAAGGGGAAATGTACATAGTTGGCTTACACTCGCCACGTCACAAAAATACATAAATAACATTACATTCATCCAATACACTCAGGGTCCGACTACGGAACCAAAATAAAGATCAACCCCCAAATGCGACAAAGTCCCCGATCGCCCCAACTGGGCACCACTACTGATCATCTGGGAAACACACGTAGTAGCGACGAGAGTCTTCATCGAACTCCCACTTGAGCTCGGTCATATCATCTGGAATGGTATCATCGGTCCCTGCATCTAGTTTGGAAGTAATCTGTGAGTCACGGGGACTCAGCAATCTCACACCCTCGCGATCAAGACTATTTAAGCTTATAGGCAAGGTAAAGGAATGATGTGGAGCTGCAGCAAACGACTAGCATATATGGTGGCTAACATATTCGCAAAAGACAGCGAGAAGAGAAGGCAAAAGCACGGTCGAACAACTATGATCAAGAAGTGATCCTAGAACAACCTACGTCAAGCATTACTCCAACACCGTGTTCGCTTCCCGGACTCCGCCGAGAAGAGACCATCACGGTTACACACGCGGTTGGTTCATTTTAATTAAGTAAAGTTTCAGGTTATCTACAACCAGACATTAACAAATTCCCATCTGCCCATAACCGTGGGCGCGGCTTTTCGAAAGTTCAAATCCCTGCAGGGGAGTCCCAACTTAGCCCATCACAAGCTCTCACGGTCAACGAAGGATATTCCTTCTCCCAAGACAATCCGATCAGACTCGGCATCCCGGTTACAAGACATCCTCGACAATGGTAAAACAAGTCCAGCAACACCGCCCGAATGTGCCGACAAATCCCGATAGGAGCTGCACATATCTCGTTCTCAGGGCACACTCAGATGAGCGCTCCATACAACTAAAACCAAACCTCGAGTTTCCTCGAGGGGGCGCTGCACAGGGCTCTAGTTTGGACCAACACTCACAGGAGCACTGGCCCGGGGGGTTTAAATAAAGATGACCCTTGGGCTCCGGAAACCCAAGGGAAAAAGAGGCTATGTGGAAAATGGTAAAACAATGGTTGGGCATTGCTGGAGGAGTTTTATTCAAGGTGAACTGTCAAGGGGTTCCCATTATAACCCTACCGTGTAAGGAACTCAAAATCCGGGAACATAACACCGATATGACAGAAACTAGGGCGGCAAGAGTGGAACAAAACACTAGGCATAAGGCCGAGCCTTCCACCCTTTACCAAGTATATAGGTGCATTAGGATAAACAAGATAATGTGGTGATATCCCAACAATAAACAAGTACCAACAAGGAACGATCTCCAATCTTCACCTACAACTAGCAACGCTATAAGAGGGGCTGAGCAAAGTGGTAACATAGCCAAACAATGGTTTGCTAGGACATGGTGGGTTAGAGGTTTGACATGGCAATATGGGAGGCATGATAAGCAAGTGGTAGGTATCGTAGCATAGGCATAGCAAAAGAGCGAGCATCTAGCAAGCAAAGATAGAAGTGATTTCGAGGGTATGGTCATCTTGCCTACAAAGTTCTCAGAGTTGCCTTGATCCTCATAAGCGAACTCGACGGGCTCCTCATTCACGAATTCGTCTCCTGGCTCTACCCAAGCAAGACCAACAAGCAAAAAGGAACGCAATCAACCACGTGCAATACTCAAGCAACATGATGCAAACATGGTATGATATGCGGGATGTGATATGTGATGCATATGCAAGATTTGGAAAAGAATGATTTAACCTGGCCTCAACTTGGAAATCCAAGAGTGCCACTAGAAAGGTGAGTTGATTTCGGTTGAAATCGATATAAACATCACTGGAATCGGATGCACGGTTTGGAAATGGCAAGCAAAACAAATATGGCACCGGTCTGCGATAATCAGCAAGTGACCATTTAATGCACCAAGATAAATATGTTACTGTACTCAAACATGACAACCAAATATATGGCAGGGATCCACTCAAGAAGCTTGACAAAAGATGAACACTGAGCTACGGCTAATTCATCCATTAACAGGTTCAAACAAGCATGGCAAAAGTGCAAATGATAACAGGTTTCAGACTTAGTGAAATTAACAGCATATCAGGAATTTATCATCAGGAAGCAATCTTTAGAGCATGAAAACTACATGCTACAGGAACATATCATGGCAAAGCAAGGCATGGCATGAAGCTACTAAAAGCATATAACAAAAGTCCTTTAGTAACCTTGAGCCAAAAGGGATCAGAAAATACAATTGCAAGCATGTGAACATAGCAAAAACATAAACAGATTCTGACTTAGTGAAAAACTGGAACATGGCAAAACAGTTAACAAGTAGGCATGTTTACGAGCTCGATGCACTCACTGCGAGGCATTGCATGAAAAAATAAGCATACACCCATCAAGAAGACATGGCATAGAAGCCAGACATGGCAAGAATAACAACATAGCATGCACGGATCAACAACAACAAGCTTGGCAAAATCGCTAAACATGTCAACAATCTGCCAGGAACAATTTATAGCAAAAGTAGAGCTCGATTGACTCAAGGTAGGGTGCTCCATAAATGCAAACAAAGACATGGATGGATAGAGCACCACAATATTAACAAAACATCCTTACTGATCATCCTCAAAAGAGGCACGAATCAGTAAGAAACAACATGAATATATGGCATAAAAACACTAACAGGACAAGGACTTGTTGAAATTCTAAGTCCCTGAAATCGGCATCTTTGAGTAAGCTACTTTGCATGATTGTGCTAGTCACCACAAAGATCACAAAAATACATGGCATACACCCCTGTAAAGATGGCATGGCATACATCAAAACACATGTAGAGCTTAGGATCATAGCATGCACACATTAAACATGGCAAAAATGACAAAAGGCCATTTGCTGAATCAGATCTGACATAATCATCACATAGCCCTCTTCCAACGACATTTCAGGCATCAAGATGAGCTCAAATTAAAATGATGCAATGAGATGAAATGATGTACTCGTCGAGACGAACATTTTGATATTCTACACGCACGAATCGGAGCTACGGATGCAGAGTTATGGCATGTCAAAGATTGCATAAAAAGTTAGGGTTACGGGGAGAAAGTCAACCCATGGCAAAACGGATCTGGATCTGGCCGGGCGTGGAAATCGAGGATCATCGGGGTGCTGTAGCTCGCCGGCGCGGAACTTGCCGGAGATGGAAGGTTCGCTGGAGGGGGAGGTAGCCGAGGCCGGATCCGGCGAGAGGAGGACGGGGCGGCTACGGCGATCGTCGGGCGCGGCGCCGGCGCGGACTGGCGGCGGTGGTCCGGTGCGGCGACCCAGGCGGCAGAGGCAGAGGTTGCCGGCGCGGTGGAGGCGGGGTGGTGGCCGGCGATGAAGGAGAAGGCGGCGCTAGGCGGAGGAAGGCGCAGACGGAGGAAGGCGCGGGCGGCGGCTCCCTGGGCCACGGGGGCCCCGGGCGGGCTCGGCGGGCCATGGGCGTCGGCGACGAAGTGGGCACCGGGCGCGGACACGTGTCACGTGGAGATTGGTCAAGGGGGAGCGGGGCGGACACGTCCGGCCGTCCGGATTTCGTCCGGCGGCGGCGGGTGGAGTTTTCTAGGGTTTCGTCCGTGATTTCGAATGGGGGTTCTTTATATAGAGGTAGAGGGAGCTAGGAAGCTCCAAATGAGGTGTGGTTTGCGGCCACACGATCGTGATCAAATGCTCTAGACGATGGGAGAGGTTTAGGTGGGTTTTGGGCCAGTTTGGAAGGGTGTTGGGCTGCAACACACACGAGGCCTTTTCGATCCCTCGGTTAACCGTTGGAGTATCAAACGAAGTCCAAATGGTACGAAACTTGACAGACGGTCTACCGGTAGTAAACCAAGGCCGCATGACAAGTCTCGGTCCAATCCAAAAACATTTAACCCCCACACACGAAAAGAGGTAGAAAGGACCACCGGAGGACATAGGAGCGCCGGAATGCAAAACGGACAACGGGGAAAATGCTCGGATGCATGAGACGAACATGTATGCAAATGCAATGCACATTATGACATGATATGCGATGCATGACAAAGACAAAACACACGGAGACAAAAACCCGACAACGATGAAATAAAATAACTTAGTGCCGGAAACAGCAAGAGTTGGAGTACATATAAGGTAAATTACATCCGGGGTGTTACAACACTCCACCACTACGAAAGGATCTCGTCCCGAGATCTAGGACTGGAAAAACTCCGGGTACTGAGAACGGAGGTGATTCTCGCGTTCCCAGGTGGCTTCACGGTCGGAATGATGTGACCACTTGACTTTGAGGAATTTGATTGACTTGTTGCGAGTCTTGCGCTTAGTTTATTCAAGAATAGCAATGGGGTGCTCATGATAAGACAGGTCTTCTTGGAGATCAATGTCTTCAAAGTTGATAGTGCGGTCAGGAGTTTTGAAACACTTGCGGAGTAGAGACACGTGAAACACGTCGTGCACGTTTGCAAAGTTGGAGGGAAGCTCAAGTTGATAGGCGAGATCGCCTCTCTTGCTGACGATCTTGAAAGGACCCACGTATCTAGGGGCAAGCTTCCCTTTGATACCGAAGCGACGAGTACCTTTCATTGGAGAGACACGGAGATAAACACGATCTCCGATCTCGAAAGCCAAATCACGATGTTTGCTATCATAGTAGCACTTCTGGCGCAATTGCGCAGCTTTGAGATTATCACAAATGACTTTGCACATCTCTTCTGTCTCTGTGATCAAGTCATTACCAAGAAGTTGATGTTCACCAGTCTCTGACCAGTTAAGAGCAGTACGGCACTTCCTGCCATAGAGAATTTCAAATGGGGCCTTGCCCGAACTCGCTTGGAAGCTATTGTTGTAGGAGAACTCGGCATATGGAAGACAATCTTCCCACTTCATACCGAAAGAGATGACGCAAGCCCTGAGCATATCTTCAAGAATCTGATTGACACGCTCGACTTGGCCACTAGTTTGGGGATGAAAAGCTGTGCTAAAACGGATGTTGGTGCCCATGGCCTTCTGAAAAGAATCCCAAAACTTGGAGGTGAAGATGCAGCCACGATATGAAGAAATCAACTACGGAATGCCGTGCAGAGAGACAATCTGAGAGGTGTATAGCTCTGCCAATTGAGCTGTTGTGATAGATTCTTTGATAGGCAGAAAGTGAGCCACTTTAGTGAGTTTGTCGATGACAACGAAGATAGCATCATTGCCACGCTTGGACTTTGGAAATCTAGTCACGAAGTCCATCTCAATATGGTCAAACTTCCATTCTGAAATGGCAAGAGGTTGGAGGAGACCAGCTGGTCGTTGGTGTTCTGTTTTCACTCTTCTGCAGACATCACATTCATTCACGAACTGAGCAATCTCGCGCTTCATTCGAGTCCACCAATACGACTGCTTGAGGTCATGGTACATCTTTGTACTTCCAGGGTGGATAGAGAGGAGTGAATTGTGAGCCTCGTTCATAATGACTTTACAAAGGTCACCTTTAGGCACAACAATGCGATCCTCGAAGAATAGAGTATCCTTGTCATCAAGACGATAGCACTTGTACTTGGGTTGACTCTTGGCAATCCCAATCTTCACCTTCTTCACCATAGCATCAAGAAGTTGAGCCTCGCGAATCTGATCTTCCAAAGTAGGACAGACTTGGAGGTTGGTGAGGAAACCTTGAGGAAAAACTTGCAGATTGAGTTTGCGGAAAGCTTCACAAAGCTCGGGTTGGTAAGGCTTGAGAATCAGACTGTTGCAGTAAGCCTTCCTACTCAATGTGTTAGCAATTACATTGGCCTTGCCTAGAGTATATTTGATACTCGGATTATACTCTTGAATCATTTCGACCCAACGAGTCTGCCTGAGGTTGAGATTAGGCTGAGTGAAGATGTACTTGAGACTCTTGTGGTCAGTGAAGATGTCCACTTTTCTTCCCAATAAGAGATGTCTCCAAGTTAAAAGAGCATGCACAACTGCCGCCAACTCGAGGTCATGAGTGGGGTAGTTCTTTTCATTGGGCTTCAACTGGCGAGAGGTATAAGCCACAAATTTCTTCTCTTGCATCAACACTGCACCAAGACCTTGAAGGGAAGCATCACAGAAGACCTCGAATGGTTTGGATTCATTAGGAGGAGTTAGAACTGGAGCCGTCACTAACTTCTCTTTCAGGGTGTTGAAAGCGATGTCACATTTAGGAGACCAAACGTACTTCACGTGCTTCTGGAGAAGGTTGGAAAGAGGCTTCGCGATCTTTGAAAAGTTCTCAACGAACATTCGACAATACCTTGCGAGACCAAGGAAGTTGCGGAGTTGCTTCATGTTCTGAGGTGGTTCCCAATTCACAATTGCAGACACCTTCTCAGGATTCACCGCTATGCCCTTGGCAGAGATGATATGCCCAAGGTAGAGAACCTCATCGAGCCAAAACTCGCACTTTGAAAACTTGGCATAGAACTGATGTTCTCTGAGTTTATCCAGCACCAAACGCAAGTGCTTGGCATGATCTTCCTTGTTCTTGGAAAAGACCAAAATGTCATCGAGGTAGACCAAGAGGAAGTCATTTCTGTAGGGGTTGAAGATGAAGTTCATCATGCGAGAGAATGTCGGAGGAGCGTTGACGAGGCCAAAAGACATGACAGTGTATTCATATGAACCATAGCTTGTTCTGAATGTTGTCTTGGGGATATCTTGTTCACGAATGCGAATCTGATGATAGCCCATACAGAGATCAAGCTTGGAGAATACTTGAGCACCTTTGAGTTGTTCAAACAGATCATTGATGTTGGGAAGTGGGTACTTGTTCTTTATAGTCTTCTTGTTCAATGGACGGTAGTCGACACAGAGTCGGTCCGTTCCATCCTTCTTCTTCACAAAAAGAACTCCACAACCCCACGGAGAAGAACTAGGTCGGGTGAGACCCATTCGCTCTTGAATATCGAGTTGTTTCTTCAGCTCCTTCAACTCTTCAGGTCCAAGCTTGTAAGGACGTTTGCAAACAGGTTCCGTGCCAGTCTCAAGATTGATGACAAATTCAACTGGCCAGTGCGGAGGCATTCCTGGAAGCTCTTCTGGAAAGACGTCTTGATATTCGCAAACGACTGGAATTTGAGGGATGGCATCCAGCTCGCCGTTCTCATTGAGAGAAAACAGTCGAATGGTATCATCACGAGCGGCAAAAACAATTACATCCTCAGACGAATGAGTCAATTGAATCTGCCTGGCAGCACAATCAAGGTGAGCCTTGTGCTTAGAAAGCCAATCCATTCCAAGAATAAGATCGATATCCGAGTCGCCCAGAACAATAGGAGAAGCTAGAAATTTGTAGTCGCCCAACGTGATAGTAACATCCAGGACGCAGATATTAGCTGTCATTTGCTTTCCCGGGGACACGATTTGCAAAGGTCTTTGCAAATGCTGATAATCTCACTCATACTTTGATGCAAAAGGTTTAGAAATGAAGCAATGCGATGCACCAGTGTCAAAAAGAACTTTTGCAGGAACATCGATAACAGGAAGGTTACCCATGATGACATCTGACGAGTCCTCTGCCTGAGCTGCATTCACCATGTTGACCTTGGCAAACTTGGGGTTATGCTTGACCACTACAGTACTGGCAGATCTCACAGGAGGAGGAGGAAGACGCCTCTGATTAAAGCATTTGTTGGCATAGTGACCCTTCTGTTGGCACTTTTTGCACGTGACCTCCGAAAGCGGACGGTGATACGGAGCACTTGATCTTGGAGCTTGAGACGAAGTCTTGTTCTGAAAGCCTGGGTTGGGTGGGTGGGAAGATCCACTGCCACATTTGCTCTTCTGCTGATAAGGCTGACGGAATGGAGGAGGAGGAAGCCAATACTTTTGCTGCTTAGTCACTTGAGTTGAGGAAAAAGGAGTTGCATCTCTGACTCGCTTCTTGGAAGCATCGCACTTCAGTTGGGAAGCCTCTTGCTTCATTACCATGTTGTAAAACTCATCGTACTTCTTGGGCTCAAAAAGGACGAGAGCTAGCTGGACTTCTTCTCTGAGACCACCTCTGAACTGGTCTATCATGCTCTTCTCGTCAGGGACGTCTTGCTTAGCGAAACGGGTGAGCTTTTGAAACATGATGTTGTACTAGTAAACAGACAAAGAGCCTTGCTTCAGGTTGCGGAATTTCTCACGCTTTCTTTCAACAACACTCTGAGGAATGTGATGGGCTCTGAAGTCTTGACGGAATTCATCCCAGGTAATCACACGGCCTCCTTTGGAATCTTTGTATTGCTGAAACCATTCTGCAGCTTGGTCTTTGAGTTGGAAGGAGGCAAACTTGACAAAGTCCTCAGGCCTGACGTTGCTGCACTCGAAATGCTTGCATATATCCACGAGCCAATCATCAGCGTCTGAGGCCTCGACACAGTTGTTAAAGGTCTTTGGCTGGTTAGCAAGGAACTGGTTGAGTGTAGCAAACTGATTCTGATTGTTGCCCTGGCCATGATTCCCTTGGTTGCGCTCTTCCAGAATTTGCATGATTAGCTGTGTGTTTGCATTCGTAGCGGCCATCATAGCTTGCCATGCCTCCGGAGGTGGAGGTGGTGGTGGCGGATCCTGATTCTGATTCTGACCCTTAGCAGGAGCCATCCTGAAGAGGGTGACATCCATTAGCATCTTGATAGGCAAATATTCAAGCTGAATCAAACGGATTGAAATTGCAACATAAAGTCTTCACATCCGAACAAAATGAACGAATGCATTCCAATTGAAATGGTCACATTTCCATAAATTGAGAAGCCACTAGATAGAGGTAGAAGAATAAAACAACAAGGTATGGACAAGAACAAATACTTGGTGAGGATTACCCAATCCCAAACCAAATATCCGCGGAGGAAGAACTAGAGCTACATGAATTCCCACCTATGAAACTCCCGAACCTTTCCGGTTATGCAATCAGGTATTGGGGATACAGGGGAAGGATAATATCTCACCCAAATCTAGCAAATCCTACATCCAGCTGTATCCATCCTTCAACACATAACCAAGAAAAACTTGGGAAATCATTTACCTCAACCTTCGAAAAGCATCCGTTATACGAGTTATGGCAATACTCTCGAACTCCCGCCCCAGTACTGGGTGGCGTCGAGGTTATCTCACCAACAACTGCATAAAAGAGATTTTCGATGTTGGCGAAACTCAAGTGCTCCAGAATATCAACGATAAAATTGTGACGACAACACCTCGGAGCTCAACTCTCCGGGACACTGCCACAACCCTAAAATGTCAGGAGGCACCAAGAACAATGTTCTCGTCACAAAACCATCAGAACGATTCCAAGATACCCGCGTGATCGTAAAAAAAATTAGTGAAATTTGAGAAGAGAAGAGTCAAAACTCTACGTCAGGATGCCTCACCAGAGCGACGAAGGGACTGAGGAGTAAAAAGAATTCCTAACTCTCCGATATATATAATCCGAAATGACTCAAAACATTTTTCTAGACTCAACAACGCCATCGATTCGATCAAGCAGAGGGCTCCTAAGGTCGGCGAAGGCTCTGATTACCAACTTGTAACGCTCTCGATGCGGCTATATCTCCTACGTGTCGAAGCATGACTTAGAGGCATAACTTCATTGAAAGCAATGTTGCAAGTGAGGTAATCTTCACAACAACCCATGTAAATAAATAAAGGGGAAAGGTACATAGTTGGCTTACACTCGCCACGTCACACAAATACATAAATAACATTACATTCATCCAATACACTCAGGGTCCGACTACGGAACCAAAATAAAGATCAACCCCCAAATGCGACAAAGTCCCCGATCGCCCCAACTGGGCACCACTATTGATCATCTGGGAAAGACACGTAGTAACGACGAGACTCTTCATCGAACTCCCACTTGACCTCGGTCATATCATCTGGAATGGTATCATCGGTCCCTACATCTGGTTTGGAAGTGATTTGTGAGTCACGGGGACTCAACAATCTCACACCCTCGCGATCAAGACTATTTAAGCTTATAGGTAAGGTAAAGGTATGATGTGGAGCTGCAGCAAGCGACTAGCATATGGTGGCTAACATATTCGCAAAAGACAGCGAGAAGAGAAGGCAAAACACGGTCGAACAACTATGATCAAGAAGTGATCCTAGAACAACCTACGTCAAGCATTACTCCAACACCGTGTTCGCTTCCCGGAGTCTGCCGAGAAGAGACCATCACGGTTACACATGCGGTTGGTGCATTTTAATTAAGTAAAGTTTTAGGTTATCTACAACCGGATATTAACAAATTCCCATCTGCCCATAACCGCGGGCACGGCTTTCAAAAGTTCAAATCCCTGCAGGGGAGTCCCAACTTAGCCCATCACAAGCTCTCACGGTCAACGAAGGATATTCCTTCTCCCAAGACAATCCGATCAGACTCGGCATCCCGGTTACAAGACATCCTCGACAATGGTAAAACAAGTCCAGCAACACCGCCTGAATGTGCCGACAAATCCCGATAGGAGCTGCACATATCTCGTTCTCAGGGCACACTCAGATGAGCGCTCCATACAACTAAAACCAAACCTCGAGTTTCCTCGAGGGGGCGCTGCACAGGGCTCTAGTTTGGACCAACACTCAGAGGAGCACTGGCCCGAGGGGGTTTAAATAAAGATGACCCTTGGGCTCCGGAAACCCAACGGAAAAAGATGCTAGGTGGCAAATGGTAAAACCAAGGTTGGGCGTTGCTGGAGGAGTTTTATTCAAGGCGAACTGTTAAGGGGTTCCCATTATAACCCAACCGTGTAAGGAACGCAAAATCCGGGAACATAACACCGATATGACGGAAACTAGGGCGGCAAGAGTGGAACAAAACACTAGGCATAAAGCCGAGCCTTCCACTCTTTACTAAGTATATAGGTGCATTAGGATAAACAAGATAATATGGTGGTATTCCAACAATAAACAAGTACCAACAAAGAACGATCTCCAATCTTCACCTACAACTAGCAACGCTATAAGAGGGGCTGAGCAAAGCGGTAACATAGCCAAACAACGGTTTGCTAGGACATGGTGGGTTAGAGGTTTGACATGGCAATATGGGAGGCATGATAAGCAAGTGGTAGGTATCATAGCATAGGCATAGCAAAAGAGCGAGCATCTAGCAAGCAAAGATAGAAGTGATTTCGAGGGTATGGTCATCTTGCATGCAAAGTTCTCAGAGGTGCCTTGATCCTCGTAAGCGAACTCGACGGGATCCTCGTTTACGAACTCGTCTCCCGGCTCTACCCAAGCAAGAACAACAAGCAAAAAGGAACATAATCAACCACGTGCAATACTCAAGCAACATGATGCAAACATGGTATGATATGCGGGATGCGATATGTGATGCATATGTAAGATTTGGAAAAGAATGATTGAACCTGGCCTCAACTTAGAAATCCAAGAGTTCCACTGGAAAGGTGAGTTGATTTCGGTTGAAATTGATATAAAGATCACCGGAATTGGATGCATGGTTTGGAAATGGCTAGCAAAACAAATATGGCACCGGTCTGCAATAATCAGCAAGTGACCATCTAAATGCACCAAGATAAATATGCTACTGTACTCAAACATGACAACAAAATACATGGCAGGGATCCACTCAAGAAGTTTGACAAATGATGAACACTGAGCCACGGCTAATTCATCCATTAACAGGTTCAAACAAGCATGGCAAAAGTGCAAATGATAACAGATTTCAGACTTGGTGAAATTAACAGTATATCAGGAATTTATTATCAGGAAGCAATCTTTAGAGCATTAAAACTACATGCTACGGGAATATATCATGGCAAAGTAAGGCATGGCATGAAGCTACTCAAAGCATTTAACAAAAGTCCCTTAGTGACCTTGAGCCAAAAGGGATCGGAAAATACAATTGCAAGAACATAGAAAAAACATAAAAACAGATTCCGACTTAGTGAAAAACTGGAATATGGCAAAACAGTTAACAAGTAGACATGTTTACGAGCTCGATGCACTCACTGCGAGGCATTGCATGACAAACTAAGCATACACCCATCAAGAAGACATGGCATAGAAGCTAGACATGGCAAAAACAACAACATAGCATGCACGAATCAACAACAAGCTTGGCAAAATTGCTAAACATGTCAACAATCTGCCAGGAACAATTTATAGCAAAAGTAGAGCTCGATTGACTCAAGCTAGAGTGCTCCATAAATGCAAAAAAAGACATGGATGGATAGAGCACCACAATATTAACAAAACATCTTTACTGATCATCCTCAAAAGAGGCACTGATAACTAGGAAACAACATGCACATATGGCATAAAAACAATAACGGGACAAGGACTTTGTGAAATTCTAAGTCACTGAAATCAGCATCATTGAGTATGATACTTTGCATGCTTATGCTAGTCACCACAAAGATCACAAAAATACATGGCATACACCCCTGTAAAGATATTCATCAAAACACATATAGAGCTCAAGATCATAGCATGCACACATTAAACATGGCAAAAATGACAAAAGGCCATTTGTTGAATCAGATCTGACATAATCATCACATAGCCCTCTTCCAACGACATTTCGGGCATCAAGATGAGCTCAAATTAAAATGATGCAATGAGATGAAATGATCTACTCGTCGAGACGAACATTTTGATATGCTACACGCATGAATCAGAGCTACGGATGCAGAGTTGTGGCATGTCAAAGATTGCATAAAAAGTTTGGGTTACGGGGAGAAAGTCAACCCGAGGCAAAACGGATCTGGATCTGTCCGGGCACCGAAATCGAGGATCGTCGGGGTACTGTAGCTCGCCGGCGCGGAACTTGCCGAAGATGGAAGGTTCGCCGGAGGGGGAGGTAGCCGAGGCCGAATCCGGCGAGAGGAGGATGGGGCGGCGACGGCGTTCGTCGGGCGCGGCGCCGGCGCGGACTGGCGGCGGCGGACCGATGCGGCGACCCGGGCGGCGGAGGCGGAGGTTGCCGGCGCGGTGGAGGCGGAGTGGCGGCCGGCGACGAAGGAGAAGGCGGCGCTGGGCGGAGGAAGGCGCGGACGGAGGAAAGCGCGGGCGGCGGCTCCCTGGGCCGCCGGGGCCCCGAGCGGGCTTGGCGGGCCGGGGGCGTCAGCGACGAAGTGGGCACCAGGCGCGGACACGTGTCACGTGGAGATTGGTAAAGGGAGGGCAGGGCGGACACGTCCGGCCGTCCGGATTTCGTCCGGCGGTGGCGGGTGGAGTTTTCTAGGGTTTTGTCCGTGATTTCGAATGGGGGTTCTTTATATGGAGGTAGAGGGAGCTAGGAAGCTCCAAATGAGGTGCGGTTTGCGGCCACGCGATCGTGATTGAACGCTCTAGACGATGGGAGAGGTTTAGGTGGGTTTTGGGCCAGTTTGAAAGGGTGTTGGGCTGCAACACACACGGGGCCTTTTCGGTCCCTCGGTTAACCGTTGGAGTATCAAACGAAGTCCAAATGGTACGAAACTTGACAGGCGGTCTACCGGTAGTAAACCAAGTCCGCATAACAAGTCTCGGTTCAATCTGAAAACGTTTAACCCCACACACGAAAAGAGGTAGAAAGGACCACCAGAGGACATAGGAGCGCCGGAATGCAAAACGGACAACGGAGAAAATGCTCGGATGCATGAGACGAACACGTATGCAAATGCAATGCACATGATGACATGATTTGCGATGCATGACAAATGAAAAACACACGGAGACAAAAACCCGACAACGATGAAATAAAATAACTTAATGCCGAAAACACCAAGAGTTGGAGTACATATAAGGTAAATTACATCCGGGGTGATACAACATGTTTGCAAAAATAAGGTACATGTTTCCTTACCTATAGGGAAAATGCAACATACTATTTTATTTCTTGCAGCCCTTAGCATCCCGTAAAAATAAAATAAGAAGTCTTGTTAGATGGTCTGTGAAAGCGGATACATGAATGGTACTAACATGATATATTTTCTGCCTGCTAGCTAGCAAGGTATTAAGCAAGATTATCAAATATTTATCTATAGACCACATAGAGTTTTGCCAGCATTTTCAGGAGAGTTATTTTCAAATTTGTAATTTGGGGACTCACCAAGAGATACTCGCATCAGTCAAAATAGGAATCCTAGGCACTAAATTTGAGATGTCCATAATTACTCCAACGTAGTAACCAACCCATACTGTGTAAACTGAGTTTTTTAAATGCTTCGAAAAGAAGTGTACAGGCAAGAATGTGTGTACCATAGGTATGTTTACTTTTTCTAAAAGTGTATTCAAATGGGAGTAGTCTGTAAAAAAGGTGAAGACTAATAATATGGTATGCATATATCATAATTATTATTAATGCACCGGTAGGTGTAAAAAGGGCTGAATTGAAATGGCCGCAAATTTCCTCCAGCCACGGATGTAGCCATACCCATAGTGTCCAAAGAGCACCTTCTGGTTCTTAGTGAATACCTTGCGCGCGGTGGGGTCACAACCACTCTAGAAGAGAGTGGCAGCTAGGCGAGACAGAGTAAGACCTGAGCGAGGGCTGCAAAGTGAAAGGCAGAGCAGAGTGGTGATTGTAGACTGATGATATGAATAAAAAACCAAATATAATAGATTTGTTATACTTATTCAATTTTTACATTTTGTAATATAATTCAGCACTAATGCCATTACACCATCTAGCATCATCTAGGATTTTAGCACCTCTAGCTCTAGTAGTCTAACAAAGCATAGAACTGAAAATAAATACTCAATTCAGGAAGTTTTTATGAACTGCATGCCACATAAGCAATGCCCTACGTGCTTGCAATCCGACAGCCATGTGATTTTCCCATTCTTCCAAAAGACCGCCGGTGCATCATTTTCACATAAAACTTGCACGCCCAGGCATTTTTTGTACAACTACGAAATGAGCAGTAAATTAGGAATGTGGCACCAATCAAAATGAAGTCCACTTCCCATAATGTTTGTAAAGAAATCAACATCATAAAGCTCTTGGACTACCTTCCATTCAAGCTTGAAGTTTTGCTGCTGGAATCCTCTTTGGGGATGTAACAACCTGTAGAAAATAGATAACTTATATGACTGGCATAGCAAAAACATATTATCATGCAAAATATAGTAATGTACATTCAGCAAGATATAGATGACAACATTCTATGAGAAGAAATCACACTGTCCTATAGAGCGCAATCCAACCATTCCCAGTTTAGTCTAGTATAAAAGTACTGCATTACTAAAGGAGAGCTAGTTCTCACATAGGAATAAAATAAGATCAATCACGCAGGTTCTGACATTCATATAGACACATAAATATCTATGCATCATCATGACACTTGCAAGGTAACTGTAAAGCATGCACATGCCACATCATATAACTGTCTGAAACTTGAACGACTTCTATTTCTGATTTAAAACTGAATCCAGTTGTAAATATGTTACAACTTTCAACGAAGATTGCCTGTTTTGTTGGGCGCTTGTTCACGTTCTTGCTTGTTACTCCTTCTAAACCTGGAGCACCGATGCCTGCAGCTGTTTTTCCTCACACTAAATTAGGAATCACATAAAACTATTTGCCAATTGTAGCCCTCACTGATAGAAATGGTTAAGTAGAAAAAATCAAAACAAAAAATTGAACAACAAAACGAAGCTCACCAAGCTAACTCCCAGTTGAGCTTCATGCTATCGCGCTGATGGAGCACATCCATTGTCCGGGGGGGCGATGGGAGATCTACATGTCGGGCAAGTATTTTGGCGCTCTTGCCATGACCTTAGACAATGCACATGAAACAAGTGCCCACAAAGCAGCTTCTTTGTTGTTGTCGTCTCTTCACGGCAGATAATACATGTAACATCACTCCTGAATCCATAAATATATCTATATCATAAACAAGAACCATAGTTGAATAAACTGAAACAGTGCTAGTGAAACTAAATAACTCACACATTAAGCTCATCCGTTGTAGCATCTGGAAAGCATCCATTCATGGTGGAAGTTGTCTTTCTGCGGTGCACATAATCTGAAACATGAATTTTGAAGTTGCAGAAGGTCTCGTACAGCTCACCGATCAAGTGCAGTGGGACACCATGGTTCCTGATATGGTATAACACATCAGATAAGGGGAAATATCTTCATAAGAGAATCGACAGGAAGATATATACGAAGAAGAGCATATATAAAGACAAGTGCACAAGGTCACAGATAAGCTCCAAATAAAATGTATACACTGCCTTTTTCTCACATTGACCTTCCATTAGAAATAACTTCTTTTTAAAGCCAAACCTCAAACATCTAGCACAACAGGACACAATATAATTTTTTAGAGGATGAATCATCACACCAACAAAATGTATACAGTTAGGCCAACAGCATATACACATGCATAGTGGTGAATACACCTGATAAATATATAAAGGCTGGGCACTGGATACCCTTATACCCACTGCTAGCATGACCCACCATGCAAACGGTCACCAACAGAACTGAATATCAAGATGAGCAGGGAAAACAAATTACTAACAGAACTATGTATGTTGTGCAGCTAATCAAACATCCCTCTAAAATAGACCAGTGAAGATAATTTGCTCATAGAATCATATATGCTTACGCAAGAAATGAAACATCTATATTAAACAACCACTAAAAAAACATTTATAAAGAATAGATCAAAGAAAGTAATTTCCTCGCAAAATCATGTATGTATGTCTGTGCAACTAATTAAACATATGTATAAGCAGTTACAGAAAAAATGGTCCCAAAAGATTATCAACACTGGAGCACACACGAGAGAAGAATTGGTGCAAGAAAAAGGCCATCATGCTTCAATGCCTATCTACACTGCCATCAAAGGACAGCCAATTAACATAGTTTAGATGTTTTAGTACCTGATAACTTAATGCTTTTAGTGTTTAAAATAAAATACTTGCTTGTATCATTGCTCCAGGTAGATCATTTTTCCAATGAAGCCCAAGACATCTTATTAAATCCTGGGAGCTTCAGAAATCAAGAGCCACATCAATAGGGGAGTAGATAATGCAAGATCACAATTTATCTTGTCCCTTATACTTTTAAATTTGACAATTAGCTGCTCAAACCTAAAATCTATCGACCACTCAAGCATAAGAAAGCATACTACAAATTGACAGTAAAATGGAGGGTCAAATACATTAGCTTTCAAGGGAGCTGGAGAAATTATGCGGATCCAGTTTAGTTTACTCTGATTATATGCAAATGGAACCAACAAACACACTGAAAGTATAACATGGCTGGTATTTACTTTTCTTTGATAGGAAATCAACTAATAACTTTCTTCTCCACTTATTCCAGTCACCCTCTTTTCCACCCCTCTCGCGAACACACATACTGCTCCTTGAGCATTTTTACAAACAGCTCGTGCTCGCATTTGCAACCTCAAAGGCAGAGAGAGAGATGCGCACCTAAAGGCCGTGAAGACGCGAGCTAATCCAGCATGCACCCAAGATGCGAGGTCATGCACCAGATGCGGGCGTCGTCACCCACCAGCTGAGGCCGTCCTCCGCTGCGCCACTGCACGAGTCGCCTACGGCGCTAGGTTCAAGACACGAAGGACCACGTCCAGCCAAGACGACTCCCTAGCTGGCATCCTCTCCTCTTGGGTTGAGCTCCTCCTCCCGCAGCTCCCTCGCGACGAGGTCTCCTCCTCCCCCGACTTCCTCACGACCTGGGCAGATGAGCACCTCGGGAGGCCATGGATCTCCTTGACAGGGACGGCGCAGCTCCTGGGGCTATGGCTGTGGTGAATGAGGGGGAGGAGAGAATCGAGGATAGAGAAGTGCGGCGGCTGCAGTGGAGCGAGGGAGGAGTGTGGGTGTGCTGGCAGAGGATTGGAGGATAGGGTTCGTGCAATGTGTGATGTGTGCGCGGCGCGTGGGGCAAGCGGGTTGGGAAATTCTTTCGCATGTGAGCGCAGCTCACCCAACCAAACCATGCGACGGACTAGCCCACTAGTCATAGGCCACGGAAAACCACCGCGTGGTGAAAACAAAATTTACCAAAGGCGAAAATCCAATGGCACAAACAAGTCAAAGGCCAGATCGGGCGGCCAGAACTGCATAAAATCGGGGGAGCTCCATGGAGGAGGTTCGGCTAGCATCCTTATAGGTTTAAATGTGGGTCATCCCAAAAGTATTGTCTCAAATCATAGAAGAATTTTTTCTTTTGCTGGTATGTAAAATTAGGTGGTATAAATTTAGCAACAAAGTAATTAGCATAATCAGCATACCATGGAGCAGTGTGAGAAGCATTTATGACATTTAATTGTTTATCGGGAAAGTTATCATCAATAGGTAGTGGGTCATCAAGAACATTTTCTAACCTAGACAAGTTGTCTGCAACGGGGTTCTCAGCTCCCTTTCTATCAATAATATGCAAATCAAATTCTTGTAGCAAGAGAACCCATCTAATAAATCTAGGTTTAGCATCTTTCTTTTTCATAAGATATTTAATAGCAGCATGATCAGTGTGAATAGTTACTTTAGAATCAACAATATAAGGTCTGAACTTATCACAAGCAAATACAACTGCTAAGAATTCTTTTCAGTAGTAGCATAATTTCTCAGAGCAATGTCTAGAGTTTTACTAGCATATTTAATAACATTTAATTTCTTATCAACTCTTTGCCCTAGAACAGCACCTACAACATAATCACTGGCATCACATATAATTTCAAAAGGTAAATTCCAATCAGATGGCTGAATAATAGGTGCAGAGATTAATGCTTTCTGAAGTATTTAAAATGCTTCTACGCAATCATCATCGAAAACAAATGATATATATTTTTGTAATAAATTAGTCAGAGACCGAGAAATTTTTGAGAAGTCCTTCATGAACCTCCTATAAAAACCGGCGTGACCAAGGAAACTTCTTATACCTTTGATGTCCTTGGGACATGGCATCTTTTCAATAGCATCAACTTTAGCTTTATCAACTTCAATACCTCTTTCAGAAACTTTATGCCCCAAGACAATACCTTCATTAACCATAAAGTGGCACTTCTCCCAATTCAAGACAAGGTTAGTTTCTTCGCATCTCTGCAAAACCCGATCAAGCTTGCTTAAACAATCATCAAAAGAGGATCCATAGATGGAGAAATCGTCCATGAAAACCTCACAAATCTTTTCACAAAAGTCAGATAATAAAGCCATCATGCATCTTTGGAAGGTGGCAGGTGCATTACATAGACCAAAAGGCATACTTCTATAAGCAAAAGTACCGAACGGGCAAGTAAAAGTGGTCTTAGATTGATCATCAGCTGACACGGGTATTTGAGAGAAACCAGAATAACCATCTAGAAAGCAAAAATGTGTATGTTTGGATAATCTTTCTAGCATTTGATCAATAAAAGGTAAGGGGTAATGATCTTTTTTAGTAGCCTTATTTAATTTGCGGAAATCAATTATCATCCTATAACCTGTAATAATTCTTTGCGGAATCAATTCATCTTTATCATTAGGAACGACAGTAATACCTCCCTTTTTAGGGACATAATGGACATGACTTACCTACTGACTATCAGCAACGGGATAAATTATACCTGCCTCAAGGAGCTTTAGTATTTCCTTTCTTACCACATCTTTCATCTTAGGATTCAGCCGTCGTTGGTGATCATGAACTGGTTTGGCATCTTTCTCCAAATATATTTGGTGTTGACATAGTGTGGGACTAATGCCCTTAAGATCATCGAGAGTATATCCAATAGTAGCACGGTGCTTCTTCAGACTTCTCAATAATCTCTCTTCTTCATGCTATGAAAGGTTAGCACTAATAATAACAGGATATATCTTTTCCTCATCAAGATAAGCATATTTAAGAGTATCAGGTAACGGTTTAAGCTCAAACACGGGATCACCCTTGGGTGGAGGAGGATCCCTTAGGATTTCAACAGGCAAATTGTGTTTTAGGATGGGTTCTTGTTTAAAGAATACTTCATCTATTTCCCTTCTTTCATTCATAAATATATCATTTTCATGATCTAGCAAATATTGTTCTAAAGTATCACTAGGAGGCACGGCAATAGAAGCAAGACCAATAATTTCATCTTTACTAGGCAATTCCTCTTCACGGTGTTGTCTACGAAATTTAGAGAAATTAAATTCATGAGACATATCATCTAAACCAATAGTAACAACATCCTTTTTGCAATCTATCTTAGCATTAACTGTGTTCAAGAAGGGTTTACCAAAAATAATGGGACAAAAGCTATCTTGTGGGGAGCCAAGAACAAGAAAATCAGCAGGATATTTATTTTTCCCGCAGAAGACTTCAACATCTCTAACGATTCCCATTGGTGAAATAGTATCTCTATTGACAAGTTTAATTGTGATATCAATATCTTCTAACTCGGCGGGTGCAATGTCATGCATAATTTTTTTGTATAAGTCAAAAGGTATTACACTAGCACTAGCACCCATATCACATAAGCCATGATAACAATGATCTCCTATTTTAACAGAAATAACAGGCATGCCTACCACAGGTCTATGTTTATCTTTAGCACAAGGTTTGGCAATTCTAGCGGTTTCATTACAGAAATGAATAACATGCCCATCCATATTATCAGCCAAGAGATCTTTAACAATAGCAATATTAGGTTCAACCTTAATTTGCTCAGGAGGTGTATAAGTTCTAATATTGCTTTTACGAACCACAGTTGAAGATTTAGCATGATCCTTTATCCTAACAGGGAAAGGTAGTTTCTCAACATAAGAAATAGGAACAATAGGATCATTGTAAGTGATAGTCTTTTCTTCAACTTTAATAGGTGCAGCTACTTTTACTTCTATGGGAGGATGATATTTAAACCACTTCTCCTTAGGGAGATCGATATGAGCAGCAAAAGCTTCACAGAAAGAGGCTACTATCTCAGAGTTAAGTCCATATTTAGTGCTAAATTTACGGAAAACATCGGTATCCATAAAAGATTTAACACAATCATACTTAGGTGTCATACCTGACTCCTTACTTTCTTTAAGGTCCCAATCTTCAGAGTTGCGTTTAATTCTTTCCAATAAATCCCATTTGAATTCAAAAGTCTTCATCATAAAAGAGCCAGCACAAGAAGTATCGAGCATGGTGCGATTGTTATCAGACAGCCGAGCGTAAAATTTTTGAATAATCATTTCTCTTGAGAGCTCATGATTGGGGCATGAATATAACATTGATTTAAGCCTCCCCCAAGCTTGAGCGATGCTTTCTCCTTCGCGAGGCCAGAAATTATATATATATAATTGCGATCACGATGAACAAGATGCATAGGATAAAACTTCTGATGAAATTCTAATTTCAATCGTTTGTAGTTCCATGACCCCGTATCATCACATAGCCTATACCATGTCAATACATCTCCCTTCAAAGATAAAGGGAAGAAATTCTTCTTAATAACATCTCCGGGCACACCTGCAAGCTTAAATAATCCACAAACTTTATCCACATATATTAGGTGCTCATCAGGATGCTTTGTTCCATCTCCTACAAAAGGATTAGCTAGCAGTTTTTCTAACATACCCGAAGGAATTTCAAAGCAGACATTTTCATTTTCAGTAGGTTCAGTAGGTTGAGGAGAAACTCTTTTCTCTACTAGTCGGGGTGAAGATACCCCGAACAAGCCCCTCAGAGGATTACTTTCCATAGTAACAAGTGACAGTAAATTTCAGCACACAATATAAATTTTTCCTTGCCAAATTCCACGTACCAAAGGCACTTCACTCCCCGGCAACGGCGCCAGAAAAGAGTCTTGATGACCCACAAGTATAGGGGATCTATCGTAGTCCTCTCGATAAGTAAGAGTGTCGAACCCAACGATGAGCAGAAGGAAATGATAAGCGGTTTTCAGCAAGGTATTCTCTGCAAGCACTGAAATAATAGGTAACAGATAGTTTTGTGATAGGATAATTTGTAACGAGTAACAGGTAACAAAAGTGAATAAAGTGCAGAAAGGTGGCCCAATCCCTTTTGTAGCAAAGGACAAGCCTGGACAAACTCTTATATAGAGAAAAGCGCTCCCGAGGACACATGTGAATTGTCGTCAAGCTCGTTTTCATCACGATCATATGATTCACGTTCGGTACTTTGATAATTTGGTATGTGGGTGGACCGGTGCTTGGGTAATGTCCTTACTTGGACAAGCATCCCACTTATGATTAACCTCTATTGCAAGCATCCGCAACTACAACAAAAGTATTAAGGTAAACCTAACCATAGCATGAAACATATGGATCCAAATCAGCCCCTTATGAAGCAATGCATAAACTAGGGTTTAAGCTTCTATCACTCTAGCAACCCATCATCTACTTATTACTTCCCAATGCCTTCCTCTAGGCCCAAATAATGGTGAAGTGTCATGTAGTCGACGTTCACATAACACCACTAGAGGAGAGACCACATACATCTCATCAAAATATCGAACGAATACCAAATTCACATGACTACTAATAGCAAGACTTCTCCCATGTCCTCAGGAACAAACGTAACTACTCACAAAGCATATTTATGTAAATAATCAGAGGGGTATTAATATGCATAAAGGATCTGAACATATGATCTTTGATAACCCACAAGTATAGGGGATTGCAACAGTTTTCGAGGGTAGAGTATTCAACCCAAATTTATTGATTCTACACAAGGGGAGCCAAAGAATATTCTCAAGTATTAGCAGCTGAGTTGTCAATTCAACCACACCTGGAAACTTAATATCTGCAGGAAAGTATTTATTAGCAAAGTAATATGATAGTAGCGGTAATGGTAGCAAAAGTAATGTTTTTGGTATTTTGTAATGATGATAGCAATAGCAACGGAAAAGTAAATAAGCGAAGAACAATATATGGAAAGCTCGTAGGAAATGGATCAGTGATGGAGAATGATGTCTACTACACAACCTTCTTCTTGTAGACGTTGTTGGGCCTCCAAGTGCAGAGGTTTGTAGGATAGTAGCAAATTTCCCTCAAGTGGATGACCTACGGTTTATCAATCCGTAGGAGGCATAGGATGAAGATGGTCTCTCTCAAGCAACCCTGCAATCAAATAACAAAGAGTCTCTTGTGTCCCCAACACACCCAATACAATGGTAAATTGTATAGGTGCATTAGTTCGGCGAAGAGATGGTGATACAAGTGGTATATGGATGGTAGATAAAGGTATTTGTAATCTGAAATAATAAAAACAGCAAGGTAACTAATATTAAAAGTGAGCGTAAACGGTATTGCAATGTGTGGAAACAAGGCCTAGGGTTCATACTTTCGCTAGTGTAAGTCCTCTCAACAATACTAACATAATTGGATCATAAAACTACCCCTCAACATGCAACAAAGAGTCACTCCAAAGTCACTAATAGGGGAGAACGAACGAAGAGATTATGGTAGGGTACGAAACCACCTCAAAGTTATTCTTTCCAATCAATCCGTTGGGCTATTCCTATAAGTGTCACAAACAGCCCCAGAGTTCGTACTAGAATAACACCTTAAGATACAAATCAACCAAAACCCTAATGTCACCTAGATACTCCAATGTCACCACAAGTATCCATGGGTATGATTATACGATATGCATCACACAATCTCAGATTCATCTATTCAACCAACACAAAGGACCTCAAAGAGTGCCCCAAAGTTTCTACCGGAGAATGACGACGAAAACGTGTGCCAACCCCTATGCATAGGTTCCCAATGTCACGAAACCCGCAAGTTGGTCACCTTAACATACATCAAGTGGCACGTGGTATCCCATTGTCACCACAGATATCCGCGGCAAGACATACATCAAGTGTTCTCAAATCTTTAAAGACTCAATCCGATAAGATAACTTCAAAGGGAAACTCAATTCATTACAACAGAGTAGAGGGGTGTAACGCCCTCGATGCGGCTATATCTCCTACGTGTCGAAGCACGACTTAGAGGCATAGCCGCATTGAAAGCAATGTCGCAAGTGAGGTAATCTTCACACAACCCATGTAATACATAAGGGAAAGAGATACATAGTTGGCTTACAATCGCCACTTCACACAATTACATGAATAAAGCATTACATCAAACAGATACAATCAAGGTCCGACTACGGAACCAAAATAAAATAAGAACCCCAAATGCGACAAGGTCCCCGATCGACCCCAACTGGGCTCCACTACTGATCAACTAGAACGAAACAACATAAAGGACACGATCTTCATCGAGCTCCTCCTTGAGCTTGGTTGCGTCACCTGCTCGGTAACATCGGCACCTGCAAACTGATTTTGGAAGTATCTGTGAGTCACGGGGACTCAGCAATCTCACACCCTCGCGATCAAGACTATTTAAGCTTATAGGTAAGGTAAAGGTAGGAGGTGGAGCTGCAGCAAGCGACTAGCATATACGGTGGCTAACCTATTCGCAAAAGAGAGCGAGAAGAGAAGGCAAAGCATGATCGAGAAACTATGATCAAGAAGTGATCCTAGAACAACCTACGTCAAGCATAACTCCAACACCGTGTTCACTTCCCGGACTCCACCGGAAAGAGACCATCACAGTTACACACGCGGTTGATGTATTTTAATTAAGGTCAACTTTAGGTTTTCTACAACCAGACATGAACAAATTCCCATCTTCCCATAACCGCGGGCACGGCTTTCGAAAGTTCAAATCCCTGCAGGGGTGTCCCAACTTAGCCCATCACAAGCTCTCACAGTCAACGAAGGATAAACCTTCACCTGAGACATTCCGATCAGACTCGGTATCCCGGTTCTACAAGACACTTCGACAAAGACAAAACAAGTCCAGCAACACCGCCCGAATGTGCCGACAAATCCCGATAGGAGCTGCACATATCTCGTTCTCAGAGCACACTCAGATTGTCCAAACTTCCGGTAGGCCAGCCCAGAGTTTCCCTTGGTGGCCACCGGCGGCTGACAGGTTGGACCAACACTCAGAGGAGCACTGGCCCGGGGGGGGGGGTTAAAATAATGATGACCCTTGAGTCTGCAGAACCCAAGGAAAGAAAAGGCTAGGTGGAAAATGGTAAAAATTGCTGGAAGAGTTTTATTCAAGGCGAACTGTCAAGGGGTTCCCATCATAGCCCAACCACGTAAGGAATGCAAAATCCGGGAACATAACACCGATATGACGGAAACTAGGGCGGCAAGAGTGGAACAAAACACCAGGCATAAGGCCGAGCCTTCCACCCTTTACCAAGTATATAGATACATTAATTAAATAAGATATATTGTGATATCCCAACAAGTCAACATGTTCCAACAAGGAACAACATCTCCATGTTCCAACAAGGAACAAACTTCAATCTTCACCTGCAACTAACAACGCTATAAGAGGGGCTGAGCAAAGCGGTAACATAGCCAAACAACGGCTTGCTAGGATAAGGTGGGTTAGAGGCTTGGTTCAACAATGTAGGAGGCACGATAAGCAAGTGGTAGGTATTGCAGCATAGGCATAGCAATAGAGAGAGCAACTAGCAAGCAAAGATAGAAGTGATTTCGAGGGTATGGTCATCTTGCCTGAAATCCCGCAAGGAAGAAGAACGAGTCCATGAAGAAGACAAATGGACGTAGACGAACAGGCCCTCACAAAGGCGACGTTATCGGAACCAACCCGAAGAAGCAAACACCGGAAAGAAGCACACAACATAGTAAACAACCAACACATGGACATGGTATGATATGCGGGATGCGGTATGCGATGCATATGCATGATTTGCAAAGGAATGATTTACCCTGGCCTCAACTTGGAAATCCAAGAGTGCCAATGGAAAGGTAAGGTGATTTCGGTTGAAATCGATATAAAGATCACTGGAATCGGATGCGCGGTTTGGAAATGGCAAGCAAAACAAATATGGCACCGGTCTGTGATAAACAGCAAGTAGCCATCTAAATGCAACAAGTTAAATATGCTACAAAACTCAAACATGACAATAAAATACATGGCAGGGATCCACTCACAAAGCTTAACAAAAGATGAACACTGAGCTATGGCCAATTCATCCATTAACAGGTTCAAACAAGCATGGCAAAAGTGCAATTGATAAACAGGTTTCAGACTTAGTGAAATTAACACAAGCCTGGATTTTCAGATCAGGTAGCACACTTTGGAGCATGAAAACTATATGCTACAGGAACTTAACATGGCAAAGCAAAGCATGGCACGAAGCTACTCAAAGATATTAACAAAAGTCCCTTAGTGACCTTGAGCCAAAAGGGATCAGAAAATACAATTACAAGCATGTGAACATGGCAAAAACATAACCAGGTTACAGACTTAGAGGAAAACTGGAGCATGCAAATCAGATAGCGAGTAGGCATGTTTAGGAGCTCGATGCACTCACTACAGAGCATGGCATGACGATCTAAGCATACACCCATCAAGAATACATATTATATAAGCTAGACATGGCAAGAACAACAACATAGCATGCACGTATCAACAACAACATCTTCGGCAAAATTGCTAACAAGTAGACAATTAGCCAGGAATTACGAAATAGCAAAAGTAAAGCTCGATTGACTCAAGATAGGGTGCTCCATAATTGCAAACAAAGACATGGATGGATAGAGCACCACAATATTAACAAATCATCCTTACTGATCATCCTCAAAAGAGGCACGGATCACTAGGAAACAACATGAACATATGGCATATTGATAAAACAGATCAAGGACTTAGTGGAATTTCTAAGTCCCTGAAATCAGCATTACCGAATGCACCACTTTGCAAGCTTGTGCTAGTCACCACACATGTCACAAAAATACATGGATAGCACCTCTGCAAAAATGGCAAAGAATTTAACAAAACACATGTAGATCTCATGAGCATATCATGCACACATTAATCATGGCAAAAATGACAAATAGCTATTTGGTGCAGCAGATCTGACAATTAACTCAAATAGCACTCTTCCAACAGCATTTCGGGGATCAAGATGAGCTCAAATGAAAATGATGCACTGAGATGAAATGATGTACTCTCTGAGACGAACATTTTGATATGCTACACGCCCAAAACGGAGCTACGGATGCGGAGATATAGCATGATGAACATTGCAAAATAATTAGGGTTAGGGACGAAAAAGTCAACCCCGAGATTTCGGATCTCAGATCCAGATCGGGATCTCGCCGGAGTTACTGTAGCGCACAGTCGACGAGGATCGCCGGGGAGGTCGGCGCCGGAGTTGAAGGTCGCCGGAGTTGGGGAGGAGGCCGGAGCCAGGGCCTTGGGGCGGCGAGGTGAGGGAGAGGCGCGCCGCGGCACCCGGCGACGTGGGGCGGCGGCCGGCGAGGAGATCCGGCGCGGGGGCGCGTCGGGCGGCGGCGGAAGAAGCTTCGGGCGGCGGCGCTCCCCGGCGCGCGGGGCGACGAACGGCAGGAGGAGCCGGCCCGGATCGCGGGAGGAGAGGGCCCGCCTTGGGCCCGGGCGGGCCGGCGGCGCGGTGGCGGAAAAGTGGGGCTCGGGGCCACGTGGCAAGCCCCGGTTGGCCGGAGGCGGCGGCGGACACTGTCCGGCGCGGGCCGGACACGTCCGGTGCGCGGCGGATCCAATTTTTAGGGTTTCGGGGGGAAGAAGAACCGAAATTTCGGGAGGTGGTGATATTTATAGGCATGGAGGGAGCTAGGAGAGTCCAAATGAGGTGCGGTTTTCGGCCACGCGATCGTGATCGAACGACCGAGATGATGGAGAGGTCTTAGGTGGGTTTTGGGCCACTTTGGAAGGGTGTTGGGCTGCAACACACACGAGGCCTTTTCGGTCCCTCGGTTAACTGTTGGAGTATCAAACGAAGTCCAAATGATACGAAACTTGACAGGCGGTCTACCGGTAGTAAACCAAGGCCGCATGACAAGTCTTGGTCCAATCCGGAAACATTTAACACCCGCACACGAAAAGAGGTAGAAAGGGACACCAGATAACATAGGAGCGCCGGATTGCAAAACGGACAACGGGGAAAATGCTCGGATGCATGAGACGAACATGTATGCAAATGAAATGCTCATGATGACATGATATGCAAAGCACGACACGCAAGCAATGACAAGGCAACAATAGTGAATAACTAGACGACACCTAGCACAACGGTCTCGGGGCGTTACAACACTCCACCACTACGAGAGGATCTCATCCCGAGATCTAGAATGGCACCGGAGAGAAGAAGGAAGAGGAAGTGGAAGAGGTAAAACTAAGTTGCTTCTTTGACAAACGAGTGAAGCCAAAGAACCTTGAAAAGGTTGAGCAAAATGAAAGAAAGAAAGCAACGGAGAAGAACAAAGTTGAAAGCACTCCGTTAAGAAAGAGGAATAAGAAAGAACCGATTCGGGTAGCACTTCGGTTGAAAGGATATGCAAGGCTTGATAATATGAAAGAACTCGATCAAAAGGGCACAACACTCCGGTTAATTGGATAAGCACGAAAAGAACAAGGTCCTGACAAGAACAAGAATAAGGGTTGAAGGGAGCCACAACACAAAGCCTCCGAAAGGAAAAGAGAGAAATGGAATGGAATGAACGGAGGAGAAAACAACATCTTCTACCTTGAATGTGCTTGCAAAAGCATCTTTAGGAGAAAGTTCGAATGGAGTTGTTGGAAAACCAACAAAGAAAAGATAAGCTTGATATGGTCTTATGGAATACATCTCAAATTATGAGGTGACAACCTGCCACTCACGGGAAAAAGAATTGGATTGGTATGAACAAGGAGACGAGAAAATATTTCACCGGGAGGATAAGGAAAAACTTGGTTCCTTTATAAGCACCATAAATAGCAACAACCTTAGGGAAGGCTTTAGGTGGAATATAACCCAAGATAATTCAAATGATGAGATTGATGGATTCAAAATATCTCATCCTTGACAACATGTGAATCATGAAACATGAACTCAAATTATCAAGAATGGCATAGTACCACCTCCAATAATATGGTAGCAAGAATTGCACTCCGGATTACAAGAAGAAGAAAGCTTGAACTCCTCTGAAAATAATCTTGATGAATGTTTCAAGAACGGATTAAGTCCTTTATGGACCATCATGCAAAAACTTCATGAAGAACTTCGGTAAACAAAAGAATAAAAAGAAAGAGAAATTGAAAACACAAGGTGAATCCTTGCAATGATTTAGATGGATCTCCATGATAATTAGAGCTTGGAACTCCGGGAAAGAAAAGATAAAGCATCTCGAACTGAGAATGTGATACGATGAACCACGCCGGAAAAAGAAATTGAATAAACTTGATGAAACAAGAATAAGAATTACATTATGCTTTATCCTTCACGAGTTAAATTGATGACAAAACAATGGATTTGGCACACCACTTATTCTCGTAGAGAAGATTAAGATAGATATCGCGCCAACTTGGAAAGGTCTTCAATGAACCACCGGTAGGATTGGAACAACGAATAAATTGATAAGATAACGAAAGAAGAGGAATCTTGCATGAACCACCGTAAGAATTAAAATGAACGAAGAAAAGATAAAGAAACACCGGGAAGAATTATAAAATGAACAAAGATGCTTGAGAGGATTTAGATACATGAGAACGAAGAGGTCACGAGCTGATGAGAGAATACTTGAACGATGCACCGGTAAGATTAGAGAATGATAGCCGAAAGCTGAGTATGAATAAGTCTTCTTAAATGATGGGCTTCGGGGAAAAGAAATGGAAAACAACTCATGAAATGCTCTGGATGGGTGGAAAGAATTCTCACAATCGAAAAATAATCATGAGAGGATGGCAACAAGCTAGAATTACGAATCTTGAAGAGAATGAAGCAAGATTGAGAGAAAAATCTTCTTCGGTCTTCAATGCAGAGAATGACGACAAGAAACACCACCAAGAATTGTTTAGGCGCTCCGGAAGAATCAAAAGCGAAAAGATTGTGCCAACAATGAAAAGAATTAAACCGATCTTGGAGACAGGCATTTGACTGATGATAATTCATTCTTACGTCAAACTTTGAAAAAGAATTTGAGGATAGCTCCGGGAAAATAAGAAGAGTCAGGTAAGATCCTGGGAAAAGACCTGTGGGTTAGGGCCCACTCAAAAGAAACACCGTAGAACGATTTAAAAGATAGATTGCACCGGTTGAATTAAATGGTTTGAATGAGGTAACATCCTCGAAAGATCTAGAACGAAAGCTGAGTGGAAACATGAATCTTCGAGATATCTTGAGCACTTCGGAACAATAAATAGCGAGAAGTGGAATGATAATGAGGTGCACCGGCATAAGAAAAGCATTTGAAACGAGGAAAAGGATGTGATCACCATCGAAAGATTGCATAGAGCACACCGGGGAAGATAAAAGGACAAATAATTATAAACTTGAGGCTCCATTAGAATCTTCTTGAGAATCACCAGGTAAGAACATGAAGGAAAAGAATGGAAAGACTTCACATGAATAAAAAATACTTGATTAAGAAATCTGAGTCCTTGAAGAAACAAGGGTGGGAGGGTGGGAAAACAAAGACAACTTGGGATGGATGAGCGAACACCGTTGAGAAGAAACTGATGCTTGATCTTGCGGATGTTGAAATGATCGGATCCACTTGAAGAGATACACACCGGTTGGAAAGAATTGACATGACAATCTCAATTATCATGAAGGATTGGTATTCACATAGAAATATGGGAAACACCGCTTAGGAGAAGGTATGGAATCAACTCTTGACTTCGAAGCAACTCGAATACCACAACTCAAAACAAAACAAAGGATTGGCTTGCAGAATAAGCCGGAACAAACATATGATAGAGATTTCGTCCGAAGTTTTCGTGGTGGGGCCTACACGGGCTCGATCGTACGGCACCATCATGTACAAGGCAGTCCACATGACATACGAAGTGTCCCCGAGTCGGCATAGCCAAGGACTCTTTAAGACACAACGAGACCACTGTAAAACCGACCGTGGATAGGCGGACCACTAGACGTCGAACCCCAATTTCATATCATACATCTGTCGGAAAGATATCCTAAGTGCTACTTGAATTCCCACTTATAACCTCCCGAAATTTTCCGGTTATGCAATCAGGTGTTGGGGATATAGGGGAAGCATAATATCTCACCCAAACTAGCAAATCCTACATCCAGCTGTATCCATCCTTCAACACATAACCAAGAAACCTTCGGAAATCATCTACCTCAACCTTCGAAAAGCATCCGTTATACGAGTTATGGCAATACTCCCGAACTCCCGCCCCAGTACTGGGTGGCATCGAGGTTATCTCACCAACAACTGCATAAAAGAGATTTTCGATGTCGGCGAAACTAAACTCAGGTATTCCAGAACTGCAACGATAAAATTCTGACGACAACACCTCGGAGCTCAACTCCCCGGGACACTGCCACAACCCCTAAATGTCAGGAGGCACCAAGAACAATGTTCTCATCACAAAACCATCGGAACGATTCCAAGATACCCGCATGATCCTAAAAAAATTAGTGAAATTTGAGAAGAGAAGAGTCAAAAGTCTATGTCAGGATGCCTCACCAGAGCGACGAAGGGACTGAGGAGTAAAAAGAATTCCTAACTCTCCGATATATATAATCCTAAATGACTCAAAACATTTTTCTAGACTCAACAACGGCTGCTAATTCGATCAAGCAGTGGGGGCTCCTAAGGTCGGGGAAGGCTCTGATACCAACTTGTAATGCCCTCGATGCGGCTATATCTCCCACGTGTCGAAGCACGACTTAGAGGCATAGCCGCATTGAAAGCAATGTCACAAGTGAGGTAATCTTCACACAACACATGTAATACATAAGGGAAAGAGATACATAGTTGGCTTACAATCGCCACTTCACATAATTACATGAATAAAGCATTACATCAAACAGATACAATCAAGGTCCGACTACGGAACCAAAATAAAAGAAGAACCCCAAATGCGACAAGGTCCCCGATCGACCCCAACTGGGCTCCACTACTGATCAACTAGAACGAAACAACATAAAGGACATGATCTTCATCGAGCTCCTCCTTGAGCTTGGTTGCGTCACCTGCTCGGTAACATCGGCACCTGCAAACTGGTTTTGGAAGTATCTGTGAGTCACGGGGACTCAGCAATCTCACACCCTCGCGATCAATACTATTTAAGCTTATAGGTAAGGTAAAGGTAGGAGGTGGAGCTGCAGCAAGCGACTAGCATATACGGTGGCTAACCTATCCGCAAAAGAGAGCAAGAAGAGAAGGCAAAGCATGATCGAGAAACTATGATCAAGAAGTGATCCTAGAACAACCTACGTCAAGCATAACTCCAACACCGTGTTCACTTCCCGGACTCCGCCGGAAAGAGACCATCACGGTAACACACACGGTTGATGTATTTTAATTAAGGTCAACTTCAGGTTTTCTACAACCAGACATTAACAAATTCCCATCTGCCCATAACCGCAGGCACGGCTTTCGAAAGTTCAAATCCCTGCAAGGGTGTCCCAACTTAGCCCATCACAAGCTCTCACGGTCAACGAAGGATAAACCTTCTTCCGAGACATTCCGATTAGACTCGGTATCCCGGTTCTACAAGACACTTTGACAAAGACAAAACAAGTCCAGCAACACCGCCCGAATATGCCGACAAATCCCGATAGGAGCTGCACATATCTCGTTCTCAGGGCACACTCAGATTGTCCAAACTTCCGATAGGCCAGCCCAGAGTTGCCCCTGGTGGCCACTGGCGGCTGACAGGTTGGACCAACACTCAGAGGAGCACTGGCCCGGGAGGGGGGGCAAAATAATGACGACCCTTGAGTCTGCAGAACCCAAGGGAAAGAAAAGGCTAGGTGGCAAATGGTAAAACCAAGATTGGGCATTGCTGGAAGAGTTTTATTCAAGGCGAACTGTCAAGCGGTTCCCATTATAGCCCAACCGCGTAAGGAACGCAAAATCCGGGAACATAACACCGATATGACGGAAACTTGGGCGGCAAGAGTGGAACAAAACACCAAGCATAAGGCCGAGCCTTCCACCATTTACCAAGTATATAGATGCATTAATTAAATAAGATATATTGTGATATCCCAACAAGTCAACATGTTCCAACAAGGAACAACATCTCCATGTTCCAACAAGGAACAAACTTTAATCTTCACCTGCAACTAACAACGCTATAAGAGGGGCTGAGCAAAGCGGTAACATAGCCAAACAACGGTTTGCTAGGACAAGGTGGGTTATAGGCTTGGTTCAACAATGTAGGAGGCATGATAAGCAAGTGGTAGGTATCACAGCATAGGCATAGCAATAGAGCGAGCAACTAGCAATCAAAGATAGAAGTGATTTCGAGGGTATGGTCATCTTGCCTGAAACCCCGCAAGGAAGAAGAACGAGTCCATGAAGAAGGCAAACGGATGTAGACGAACGGGTCCTCACAAAGGCGACTTTAGCGGAACCAACCCGAAGAAGCAAACACCGGAAAGAAGCACACAACATAGTAAAGAACCAACACATGAACATGGTATGATATGCGGGATGCGGTATGCGATGCATATGCATGATTTTCAAAGGAATGATTGACCTTGGCCTCAACTTGGAAATCCAAGAGTGCCACTGGAAAGGTGAGGTGATTTCGGTTGAAATCGATATAAAGATCACCGGAATCGGATGCATGGTTTGGAAATGGCAAGGAAAACAAATATGGCACCAGTCTACGATAAACAGCAAGTAGCCATCTAAATGCAACAAGTTAAATATGCTACAGCACACAAACATGACAATGAAATACATGACAGGGATCCACTCATAAAGCTTAACAAAAGATGAACACTGAGCTACGGCCAATTCATCCATTAACAGGTTCAAACAAGCATGGCAAAAGTGCAATTGATAAACAGGTTTTAGACTTAGTGAAATTAACACAAGCCTGGAATTTCAGATCAGGTAGCACACTTTGGAGCATGAAAACTATATGCTAAAGGAACTTAACATGGCAAAGAAAGGCATGGCATGGAGCTACTCAAACTGCTTAACAAAAGTCCCTTAGTGTCCTTGAGCCAAAAGGGAACAGAAAATAATATTGCAAGCATGTGAACATGGCAAAAATATAATCAGGTTACAGACTTAGAGGAACACTGGAGCATGCAAATCAGATAGCGAGTAGGCATGTTTACGAGCTCGATGCACTCACTACAGAGCATGGCATGACGATCTAAATATACACCCATCAAGAATACATATTATATAAGCTAGACATGGAAAGAACAACAACATAGCATGCACGGATCAACAACAACATCCTCGGCAAAATCGCTAACAAGTAGACAATCTTCCAGAAATTACGAAATAGCAAAAGTAGAGCTCGATTGACTCAAGCTAGGGTGCTCCATAATTGCAAACAAAGACATGGATGGATAGAGCACCACAATATTAACAAATCATCCTTACTGATCATCCTCAAAAGAGGCACGGATCACTAGGAAACAACATGAACATATGGCATATTGATAAAACAGATCAAGGACTTAGTGGAATTTCTAAGTCCCTGAAATCAGCATTACCGAATGCACCACTTTGCAAGCTTGTGCTAGTCACCACACATGTCACAAAAATACATGGATAGCACCTCTGCAAAGATGGCAAAGCATTTAACAAAACACATGTAGAGCTCATGAGCATATCATGCACACATTAATCATGGCAAAAATGACAAATAGCTATTTGGTGCAGCAGATCTGATAATTAACTCAAATAGCACTCTTCCAACAGCATTTCGGGCATGAAGATGAGCTCAAATGAAAATGATGCAATGATACGAAATGATGTACTCTCTGATACGAACATTTTGATATGCTACACGCCTAAAACGGAGCTACGGATGCGGAGATATAGCATGATGAACATTGCAAAATAATTAGGGTTAGGGACGAAAAAGTCAACCTCGAGATTTTGGATCTCAGATCCAGATCGGGATCTCGCCGGAGTTACTGTAGCGCACGGTCGACGAGGATCGCCGGGGAGGTCGGCGCCGGAGTTGAAGGTCGCCGGAGTTGGGGAGGAGGCCGGATCCGGGGCCTTGGGGCGGCGAGGTGAGGGCGAGGCGCGCCGCGGCACCCGGCGACGTGGGGCGGCGGCCGGCGAGGAGATCCGGCGCGGGGGCGCATCGGGCGGCGGCAGAAGAAGCTTCGGGCGGCGGCGCTCCTCGGCGTGCGAGGCGACGAACGGCAGGAGGAGCCGGCCCGGACAGCGGGAGGAGAGGGCCCGCCTTGGGCCCGGGCGGGCCGGCGGCGCGGTGGCGGCGAAGTGGGGTTCGGGGCCACGTGGCAAGCCCCGGTTGGCCGGAGGCGGCGGCGGACACTGTCCGGCGCAGGCCGGACACGTCCGGTGCGCGTCGGATCCGATTTTTAGGGTTTCGGGGGGAAGAAGAACCGAAATTTCGGGAGGGGTGATATTTATAGGCATGGAGGGAGCTAGGAGAGTCCAAATGAGGTGCGGTTTTCGGCCACGCGATCGTGATCGAAAGACCGAGATGATGGAGAGGTCTTAGGTGGTTTTTGGGCCACTTTGGAAGGGTGTTGGGCTGCAACACACACGAGGCCTTTTCGGTCCCTCGGTTAACCATTGGAGTATCAAACGAAGTCCAAATGATACGAAACTTGACAGGCGGTCTACCGGTAGTAAACCAAGGCCGCATGACAAGTCTCGGTCCAATCCGGAAACGTTTAACACCCGCACATGAAAAGAGGTAGAAAGGGACATCAGATAACATAGGAGCACCGGATTGCAAAACGGAGAATGGGGAAAATGCTCGGATGCATGAGACGAACATGTATGCAAATGAAATGCTCATGATGACATGATATGCAAAGCATGACACGTAAGCAATGACAAGGCAACAACAGCGAATAACTGGACGACACCTGGCACAACGGTCTCGGGGCATTACAAGGGGGGAGAAAACATCATAGGATCCAAATATAATAGCAAAGCTCGTGATACATCAAGATCGTATCATCTCAAGAACATGAGAGAGAGAGAGAGATCAAACACATAGCTACTGGTACATACCCTCAGCCCCGAGGGAGAACTATTCCCTCCTCGTCATGGAGAGCACCGGGAAGATGAAGATGGCCACCGGTGAGGGTTCCCCCCTCCGGCAGGGTGCCGGAACAGGGTCCCGATTGGTTTTTGGTGGCTACGGAGGCTTCTGGCGGCGGAACTCCCAATCTATGTTGCGTTCTAGAAGTTTTAGGGTATATGGAGTTATATAGGCGGAAGAAGCACGTCAAGGGAGCCACGAGGGCCCCATGAGGTAGGGGGCGCGCCCCAGGGGGGTGGGCGCGCCCCCTACCCTCGTGAGCTGCTCCCGTATCTTCTGACGTGGGGTCCAAGTCCATCAGGTGTGTTTCCTTCCAAAAATAACTTCTCCAGTTGATTTCGTTCCGTTTCGACTCCGTCTGATATTCCTTTTCTTCAAAACACTGAAATACGCATAAAACAACAAATCTGGGTTGGGCCTCCAGTTAATAGGTTAGTCCCAAAAATAATATAAAAGTGGATAATAAAGCCTAATATTGCCCAAAACAGTAGATAATATAGCATGGAGCAATCAAAAATTATAGATACGTTGGAGACATATCAAGCATCCCCAAGCTTAATTCCTGCTCGTCCTCGAGTAGGTAAATGATAAAAAAGATAATTTTTGATGTGGAATGCTAGTTGGTATAATTTCAATGTAATTCTTCTTAATTATGGCATGAATATTCAGATCCATAAGATTCAAGACAAAAGTTTAATATTGACATAGAAACAATAATACTTCAAGCATACTAACAAAGCAATCATGTCTTCTCAAAATAACATGGCCAAAGAAAGTTATCCCTACAAAATCATATAGTCTGGCTATGCTCCATCTTCACCACACAAAATATTTAAATCATGCACAACCCCGATGACAAGCCAAGCAATTGTTTCATACTTTTGATGTTCTCAAACTTTTTCAATCTTCACGCAATACATGAGTGTGAGCCATGGACATAGCACTATAGGTGGAATAGAATGGTGGTTGTGGAGAAGACAAAAAGGGAGAAGATAGTCTCACATCAACTAGGCGTATCAACGGGCTATGGAGATGCCCATTAATAGATATCAATGTGAGTGAGTAGGGATTGCCATGCAACGGATGCACTAGAGCTATAAATGTATGAAAACTCAACAAAAGAAACTAAGTGGGTGTGCATCCAACTTGCTTGCTCACGAAGACCTAGGGCACTTGTGGAGGCCCATTATTGGAATATACAAGCCAAGTTCTATAATGAAAGATTCCCACTAGTATATGAAAATGACAAAACAAGAGACTCTCTATATGAAGAACATGGTGCTACTTTGAAGCACAATATATGAGACTCGCTATATGAAGAACATGGTGCTACTTTGAAGCACAAGTGTGGAAAAAGGATAGTAGCATTGCCCCTTTTTATTTTATTTTTTTATTTGACCTTTCTTTTTTTGGCCTTTCTCTTTTTTTATTTTTTTATTTGGGACAATGCTCTATTAGTGATGATCATCACACTTCTATTTATTTACAACTCAAGAATTACAACTCGATACTTAGAACAAGATATGACTCTATATGAATGCCTCCGGCGGTGTACCGGGATATGCAATGAATCAAGAGTGACAAGTATGAAAGAATTATGAACGGTGGCTTTGCCACAAATACTATGTCAACTACATGATCATGCTAAGCAATATGACAATGATGAATGTGTCATGATAAACTGGATGGTGGAAAGTTGCATGGCAATATATCTTGGAATGGCTATGGGAATGCCATAATAGGTAGGTATGGTGGCTGTTTTGAGGAAGGTATATGGTGGGTTTATGGTACCGGCGAAAGTTGCGCGGTACTAGAGAGGCTAGCAATTGTGGAAGGGTGAGAGTGCGTATAATCCATGGACTCAACATTAGTCAAAAAAGAACTCACATACTTATTGCAAAAATCTATTAGTTATCAAAACAAAGTACTACACGCATGCTCCTAGGGGGATAGATTGGTAGGAAAAGACCATCACTCGTCCCCGACCGCCACTCATAAGGAAGACAATCAATAAATAAATCATGCTCCGACTTCGTCACATAACGGTTCACCATACGTGCATACTACGGGAATCACAAACTTCAACACAAGTATTTCTCAAATTCACAACTACTCAACTAGCATGACTCTAATATTACCATCCTCATATCTCAAAACAATCATCAAGTATCAAACTTCTCTTAGTATTCAACACACTCATAAGAGAATTTTATTATTAATCTTGTATACCTAGCATATTAGGATTTTAAGCAAATTACCATGCTATTTAAGACTCTCAAAATAATATAAGTGAATCATGAGAGTTCATCTATTTCTTCAAAATAAAACTACCACCATGCTCTAAAAGATATAAGTGAAGCACTAGAGCAAATGACAAACTACTCCGAAAGATATAAGTGAAGATCAATGAGTCGTCGAATAATTATGCAACTATGTGAAGACTCTCTAACATTTAATAATTTTATATCTTGGTACTCTATTCAAACAGCAAGCAAAACAAAATAAAATTACATCTAAGAATAGCAAACATCATGTGAAGAAGCAAAAACTTAGGATCAACCGATACTAACCGATAATTGTTGAAGAAGAAAGGTGGGATGCCAACCGGGGCATCCCCAAGCTTAGATGCTTGAGACTTCTTGAAATATTATCTTGAGGTGCCTTGGGCATCCCCAAGCTTGAGCTTTTGTGTCTCCTTAACTCCTCTCATATCACGGTCTCCCTAAATCTCAAAAGCTTCATCCACACAAAACTCAACAAGGACTCGTGGGATAAGTTAGTATAAACCATTGCAAAAACCTTATCATACTCTACTGTAGCAAATCACTAAAATTATTATTCAACATTGCATACTAAATGCCTCTGCATATTTAATAGTCCTATCCTCAAATAGAATCAGTAAAGAAGCAAACATATGCAAACAATGCAAACATAACAGCAATCTGCCTAAACAAGATAGTCTGTAAAGAATGCTGCAACATCCATACTTCTCTAGCTTCAAAAATTATGAAAGAAAATTCCCACGGTAGTAAATTTATCAGATCTTAATATGCAAAAGGTTTCAACATTTTATCACATTCTGACTTTTCTAGGGAATTATTGCAACAGCGGAAAACTTTCTGTTTTCAAACAGCAACATGTATACTTGTAACATAGGCATAGTAAAGGCTATCAATGCCACTTTTATTGGAATAAAAGATGCAAAACATTGTTCTCGATAATAGCAAGAAAATCCTAACAAAACAAATTGACGCTTCAAGCAAAACACATATCATGTGGTGAATAAAAATATAGCTCCAAGTAAAGTTACCGATGAACGAAAACGAAAGAGGGGATGCCTTCCGGGGCATCCCCAAGCTTAGGCTCTTGGCTATCCTTGAATATTACCTTGGGGTGCCTTGGGCATCCCCAAGCTTAGGCTCTTGCCTCCTTATTCCATAGTCCATCGAATCCTTACCCAAAAATTGAAAACTTCACAACACAAAACTTAAAGTAGAAAACTCGTAAGCTCCGTTAGCGAAAGAAAAGAAAACACTACTTCAAGGTACTGTAATGAACTCATTCTTTATTTATATTGGTGTTAAACCTACTGTATTCCAGCTTCTCTATGGTTTATAAACTACTTTACTAGCCATAGATTCATCAAAATAAGTAAACAACACACGAAAAAACAGAACAGTCTGTAGTAATCTGAATCAAACGTATACTTATGGAAATCATAAAATTCTAAAATAAATTGCTGGACCTGAGGAATTTATCTATTAATCATCTGCAAAAATAATTAACTAAATAGCACTCTCCAAATAGAAATGGCAGCAGTTCTCGTGAGCGCTAAAGTTTCTGTTTTTGACAGCATGATCAACAAGACTTTCCCCAAGTATTCCCAAAGGTTCTACTTGGCACAAACACTAATTAAACACATAAAACCACATCTAAACAGAGGCTAGATGGATTACTTATTACTAAACAGGAACAAAAATAAAATTGGGTTGCGTCCGAACAAGCGCTATCGTTTAACGCCCCTAGCTAGGCATGATGATTTCAATGATGCTCACAGAAAGGATAAGAATTGAAACATAAAGAGAGCATCATGAAGAATATGACTAGCACATTTAAGTCTAACCCACTTCCTATGCATAGGGATTTTGTGATCAAACAACTTATGGGAACAAGAATCAACTTGCATAGGAAGGTAATGCAAGCAAAACTTCAAAACTTTAAGCACATAGAGAGAAAACTTGATATTATTGCACTTCCTACAAGCATATATTCGTCCCTCGTAATAATTTTTCAGTAGCATCATGAATGAATTAAACAATATAACCAGCACCTAAATCATTCTTTTCATGATCTACAAGCATAGAAATTTTATTACTCTCCACATAAGCAAAATTCTTCTCATTCGGAATAGTGGGAGTATCATAGAAAACTCGAATACTATAAATTGTTTCCACATTAAAAGAGTAATATTCAGAGAAACGGTACTCATAATCATGACAAGTTTTATAAATATAATCATCACTACTCTTTATATCATAAGTTTTATCACAATAATCATCATAAGTAGCAACTTTGTTCTCATCATAATCACTTTGCATATCAAAACATGGAAGGCTAAAAATATCATCATTATTAAACATAGCATCCCCAAGCTTGGGACAAACATTAATTGCAGCAAATATATT
This sequence comes from Triticum monococcum, assembly GCA_034509565.1. Lineage (NCBI taxonomy): Eukaryota > Viridiplantae > Streptophyta > Magnoliopsida > Poales > Poaceae > Triticum > Triticum monococcum. The sequence goes on along the minus strand of CM067841.1, from coordinate 139,955,000 downwards.
CTCAAATATGTCATCCTCATCAAACATAGCTTCCCCAAGCTTGGGCCTTTTCGTATCATAAGCATAATCACTCTCATCATTAATAGTATGGATAGCACCAATAGTATAGCAAACATTATTATCATATTCTTCCAAGCAAGTACCAAAAAGATTTTCAAGATCATAAGAAGTATCATTATCTTCCCAATCATAATCATCACAACAAGCAATAGGCATAACGAGATCATCATAAAGTGTATCATCTTCATTTTCATGAGGCACAGCAATAATAGGAGCAACTTTATTTGGGAGAGATATCTTTTTACATCTCTTCCTTTTTATTTTCTTCTTCTTCACCACATCATGTGTGGGTTAAATCCTCTTTTTGGAGCTCCTTATTAATGAGATTGGTTGAATAGGAGGCTCCTCCTCGTTACCTGATTCATCATAAGAAATAATAGGAGGGTATTGGGAAGTCTCTTCCCTTTCATTAGTATTCTCTTCATCTTCTATTTGTTTTCTTTTCTTTATGTAATTGGCAATATAAGGATTTCCAATGCAATTCACCGCACAATACATATAAATATTTTCAAGATCAATATGAAGAACTTTATCAAGATTAAACTTTGGAATACCCTTAGTTATACATTTCATTTCTTCATAACCCAAAAGAAGGCTAAGCTCTTTATGATGCTCAAGGGTAATCAAATTATCACAATGTTTGGACACGACTTGATCATGAAACAAATAGCATTGGAGCTTTAAATGACCATGTTCATTGCAAAGTTCACAAGGGGCACGAAAAATATTTAATTTTTCAGCACATTCATCTAGCTCTTCTTGCAACAATTTGGTTTCTAAGTACTTATGCCTCTTGCAATATCTACCTTCCCTATTTGGTGTGTACTTGCAAACCCACTCTGCTCCACAAAAATTGACATGTTTATAGGAGGCATTTTCATCATAACTAGTGCAATTATCATTATCATCATGGATATTCAAAGAATTCGTACTAACAACATTGCAATCATGCTCATCATTCAAATATTTAGTGCCAAACATTTTATAGATTTCTTCTTCTAGCACTTGAGCACAATTGTCCTTTCCATCATACTCACGAAAGATATTAAAAAGGTGAAGCGTATGAGACAAACTTAATTCCATTTTTTATAGTTTTCTTTTATAAACTAAACTAGTGATAAAACAAGAAACTAAAAGACTCGATTACAAGATCTAAAGATATACCTTCAAGCACTCACCTCCCTGGCAACGGCGCCAGAAAAGAGCTTGATGTCTACTACACAACCTTCTTCTTGTAGACGTTGTTGGGCCTCCAAGTGCAGAGGTTTGTAGGACAGTAGCAATTTTCCCTCAAGTGGATGACCTAAGGTTTATCAATCCGTAGGAGTCGTAGGATGAAGATGGTCTCTCTCAAGCAACCCTGCAACCAAATAACAAAGAGTCTCTTGTGTCCCCAACACACCCAATACAATGGTAAATTGTATAGGTGCACTAGTTCGGCGAAGAGATGGTGATACAAGTGGTATATGGATGGTAGATAAAGGTATTTGTAATCTGAAATAATAAAAACAGCAAGGTAACTAATGTTAAAAGTGAGCGTAAACAGTATTGCAATGTGTGGAATCCAGGCCCAGGGTTCATACTTTCGCTATTGTAAGTCCTCTCAACAATACTAACATAATTGGATCATAAAACTACCCCTCGACATGCAACAAAGAGCCACTCCAAAGTCACTAATAGCGGAGAACGAACAAAGAGATTATGGTAGGGTACGAAACCACCTCAAAGTTATTCTTTCCAATCAATCCGTTGGGCTATTCCTATAAGTGTCACAAACAGCCCTAGAGTTCGTACTAGAATAACACCTTAAGATACAAATCAACCAAAACCCTAATGTCACCTAGATACTCCAATGTCACCTCAAGTATCCGTGGGTATGATTATACGATATGCATCACACAATCTCAGATTCATCTATTCAACCAACACAAAGGACCTCAAAGAGTGCCCCAAAGTTTGTACCGGAGAATCACGACGAAAACGTGTGCCAACCCCTATGCATAGGTTCCCAATGTCACGAAACCCTCAAGTTGGTCACCTTAACATACATCAAGTGGCACGTGGTATCCCATTGTCACCACAGATATCCACGGCAAGACATACATCAAGTGTTCTCAAATCTCTAAAGACTCAATCCGATAAGATAACTTCAAAGGGGAAACTCAATTCATTACAAGAGAGTAGAGGGGTGTAACGCCCTCGATGCGGCTATATCTCCTACGTGTCGAAGCACGACTTAGAGGCATAGCCGCATTGAAAGCAATGTCGCAAGTGAGGTAATCTTCACACAACCCATGTAATACATAAGGGAAAGAGATACATAGTTGGCTTAGAATCGCCACTTCACACAAGTACATGAATAGAGCAATACATCAATGAGATACAATCAATGTCCAACTCCGGAACCAAAATAAAAGAAGACTACCCCAAATGCTACACAGATCTCCGATCGTCCCAACTGAGAGTAGAGGGGGGAGAAAACATCATAGGATCCAAATATAATAGCAAAGCTCGTGATACATCAAGATCGTATTATCTCAAGAACACGAGAGAGAGAGAGAGATCAAACACATAGCTACTGGTACATACCCTTAGCCCCGAGGGAGAACTACTCCCTCCTCGTCATGGAGAGCACCGAGATGATGACGATGGCCACCGGTGAGGGTTCCCCCCTCCAGCAGGGTGCCGGAACAGGGTCCCGATTGGTTTTTGGTGGCTACGGAGGCTTCTGGCGGCGGAACTCCCGATCTATGTTGCGTTCTGGAAGTTTTAGGGTATATGGAGTTATATAGGCGGAAGAAGCACGTCAGGGGAGCCACGAGGGCCCCACGAGGTAGGGGGGCGCGCCCCCTACCCTCGTGAGCTGCTCCTGTATCTTCTGGCGTGGGGTCCAAGTCCACCAGGTGTGTTTCCTTCCAAAAATAACTTCTCTAGTTGATTTTGTTCTGTTTCGACTCCGTCTGATATTTCTTTTCTTCAAAACACTGAAATAGGCATAAAACAACAAATCTGGGCTGGGCCTCCGGTTAATAGGTTAGTCCCAAAAATAATATAAAAGTGGATAATAAAGCCCAATATTGCCCAAAACAGTAGATAATATAGCATGGAGCAATCAAAAATTATAGATACGTTGGAGGCGTGTCAGAGAATTATGTCGGATGCGGTTCATCATGTAACAATCATAACATAGGGTGACACAGAACTAGCTCCAATTCATTAATGTAATGTAGGCATGTATTTCGAATATAGTCATACGTGCTTATGGAAAAGAAGTTGCATGACATCTTTTGTCCTACCCTCCCGTGGCAGCGGGGTCCTAATGGAAACTAAGGGATATTAAGGCCTCCTTTTAATAGAGTACCGGAACAAAGCATTAGCACATAGTGAATACATGAATTCCTCAAACTATGGTCATCACCGGTAAGTATCCCAATTATTGTCACTTCGGGGTTAACGGATCATAACACATAATATGTGACTATAAACTTGAAAGATAGGATCAAGAACTCTCATATATTGATGAAAACATAATAGGTTCAGATCTGAAATCATGGCACTCGGGCCCTACTGACAAGTATTAAGCATAGGAAAGTCATAGCAACATCAATCTCAGAACATAGTGGATACTAGGGATCAAACCCTAACAAAACTAACTCAATTACATGATAGATCTCATCCAACCCATCACCGTCCAGCAAGCCTACGATGGAATTACTCACGCACGGCAGTGAGCATCATGAAATTGGTGATGGAGGAAGGTTGATGATGACGATGGCGACGGATTCCCCTCTCAAGAGCCCCGAACGGACTCCAGATCAGCCCTCCCAAGAGGTTTTAGGGCTTGGCGGCGGCTTCGTATCGTAAAACGCGATGAATTCTTCTCCCTGATTTTTTTCTCCCCGAAAGCAAATATATAGAGTTGGAGTTGAGGTCGGAGGAGCTCCAGGGGGCCCACGAGGTAGGGGGCACGCCCTAGGGGGGCAGGCGCGCCCCCACCCTCGTGGACAGGTGGTGGGCCCCCTGGTCTTCATCTTTTGGAAGGATTTTTTATTATTTCCGAATAGATGTTCCGTGAAGTTTTAGGTCATTCCGAGAACTTTTGTTTCTGCACATAAATAATACCATAGCAATTCTGCTAAAAACAGCGTCAGTTCGGGTTAGTTCCATTCAAATCATGCAAGTTAGAGTCCAAAACAAGGGCAAAAGTGTTTGGAAAAGTAGATACGACGGAGACGTATCAACTCCCCCAAGCTTAAACCTTTGCTTGTCCTCAAGCAATTCAGTTGATAAACTGAAAGTGATAAAGAAAAACTTTTACAAAATCTGTTTGCTCTTGTTGTTGTAAATATGTAAAGCCAGCATTCAAGTTTTCAGCAAAGATTATGACTAACCACATTCACAATAACGCTTAGGTCTCTTACTCATATCAATGGCATAATCAACTAGCAAGCAATAATAATAAATCTCGGATGACAACACTTTCTCAAAACAATCATAATATGATATAACAAGATGGTATCTCGCTAGCCTTTTCTAAGATCGCAAAACATAAATGCAAAGCACCTTTAAAGATCAAGGACTGACTAGACATTGTAATTCATGGTAAAAGAGATCCAGTCAAGTCATACTCAATGTAAACTAACAGTAAGGAATGCAAATGATAGCGGTGCTCTCCAACTAGTGCTTTTTAATAAGAGGATGATGACTCAGCATAAAAGTAAATAGATAGGCCCTTCGCAAAGGGAAGCAGGGATTTGTAGAGGTGCCAGAGCTCGGTTTTAAAATAGAGATGAATAATATTTTGAGCGGTATACTTTCATTGTCAACATAACAACCAAGAGATGGCGATATCTTCCATGCTACACACATTATAGGCGGTTCCCAAACAGAATGGTAAAGTTTATACTCCCCCTCCACCAACAAGCATCAATCCATGGCTTGCTCGAAACAACGAGCGCCTCCAACTAACAAGAGTACCAAGGGGAGTTTTGTTTGCAATTATTTTGATTTGATTTGCATAAAGCATGGGACTGGGCATCCCGGTGACCAGCCATTTTCTCGTGAGTGAGGAGCGGAGTCCACTCCTCTTGAGAATAACCCGCCTAACATGGAAGATACGGACAACCCTAGTTGATACATGAGCTATTCGAGCATACAAAATAGGATATTTATTTGAAGGTTTAGAGTTTAGCACATACAAATTTACTTGGAACGGCAGGTAGATACCATATATAGGTAGGTATGGTGGACTCATATGGAATAACTTTGGGGTTTTATGGAGTTGAATGCACAAGCAGTATTCCTGCTTAGTACAAGTGAAGGCTAGCAAAAGACTGGGAAGCGACCAGCTAGAGAGGGACAACAATCATGAACATGCATTAAAATTAATCAACACCGAATGCAAGCATGAGTAGGATGTAATCCACCATGAACATAAATATCGTGAAGGCTATGTTGATTTTGTTTCAACTACATGCGTGAACATGCGCCAAGTCAAGTCACTTAAATCATTCAGAGGAGGATACCACCCTATCATACCACATCACAACCATTTTAATAGCATGTTGGCACGCAAGGTAAACCATTATAAGCTCCTAGCTAATCAAGCATGGCACAAGAAACTATGATCTCTAGTTGTCATTGCAAACATGTTTATTCATAATAGGCTGAATCAGGAACGATGAACTAATCATATTTACAAAAACAAAAGAGGTCGAGTTCATACCAGCTTTTCTCATCTCAGTCAGTCCATCATATATCGTCATAATTGCCTTTCACTTGCACGGCCGTATAGTGTGAATAATAATAATAGTGCACGTGCATTGGACTAAGCTGGAATCTGCAAGCATTCAATAAACAGGAGAAGACAGGGCAATATGGGCTTTTTTGTCAGATCAACAATAATGCATATAAGAGCCGCTTCAACAATTTAATTATGGTCTTCTCCTATCGACCCCCAAAGAAAAGAAAAGAAATAAAACTATTTACACGGGAAAGATCCCAACAAGCAAAAGAGGAACAGGAAATCTTTTTGGTTTTCTTTTTAATTACTACTACAAGCATGGAAATTAAAACTAGCTAAAAGCTACAACTAATTTTTTTCTTAAGGTTTATTAAACACATAAGAAGAAAGCATAAAAAGGAAAATAAACTAGCATGGATGATACAAGTATGAGCACCGACATCTAGCAATGAGTGTGTGAACATGAATGTAATGTCGGTGGGAAATACGTACTCCCCCAAGCTTAGGCTTTTGGCCTAAGTTGGTCTATGGCCATGGCTGGCCTAGCTGATATCCATAGTAATAGTTGGGGTCGTACTGCGATGCAGCGGCTATCGCCTCCTGAGTTGCAGCGTGGCGACGAGCGGCCTCCGCCCTCCTCTCGTACTCATCTGCCTCCTCTCTGGTAATAACATATCTTCCTTTTGCCTGATAATCAAAGAAGGCAGGAGCAGGGAGAGTAATACGGAAAGCACGACGTCTGTCAAAGATTAAACGATATTGGAGAGGTGATTCATTCCTCTCGACAAACTTGTGGTGGACCGTAGCATTAAAGTCTAGGTAAGCAGGAGGTAATTCAATATCATCATTACATATAGTTACACCAAGAAAATCAGCTAAGCGGGTTGCATAAATTCCACCAAAGAAATCTCCATTAAATCTATTTAGATGCAACCTACGTACAACAATGGCTCCCAAATTATAAGATTTATCTCCCAACACAGCACTCCTAAGAATACCAAGGTCAGGGACACACATGTGACATGCTTCATCTTTACCGTTAATGCATCTACCTATGAAGAGAGCAAAATAATGTATAGCAGGAAAATGAATGCTCCCTATGGTAGCTTGTGTTATATCTCTAGATTCCCCCACAGTTATACTAGCAAGAAAATCTCTAAATTCAGATTTGCGAGGTTCCCTGATACTACCCCATTGTGGAAGTTTGCAAGCAGTGGTAAAATCCTCTAAGTCCATAGTGTAAGAATTTTCATAAAGATCAAATAGGACAGTTGGAGAATTACGTGAAGATGAAAATTCAAACTTCCTCACAAAGGAACTAGTAAGATAGTGATACTGGCGGCACTTTTCTTCCTCGAAGCTCACAAGATCAACGTTATGCAAATATGCACTAAATTCTTCCTTAATTCCCGCTCGATCCAAAAAGTTTTCCGAAGGCCATTTACAAGGACGCACTGGAGCGTCTCTTGGTGGTTCTTCGTCAGCATCACGCATTGCAAGCCTGGGTCCTTGCTTCCTTGAAGAACCACCTTGGTACATTTTCCTAAGCATATTTCTTTCTCTGAAAAATTTCTGAAATTTTTAGTAACTTCAAACAAAAGTGAACCAAGCTCAACAAAATTGATAGCAACAACTCCTACAAGTGCCTAGAGCCTATATCATGCATTAGAACTACTTTTGACCATATAAATTTGACATGCAAGCTCAAGAACAGGGTCACCTAAGCAGCACAAATTTGCAATGAATAAAGCACTAGAACAAAAAGTAATTGGACCAATGGAGGAGTCACATACCAAGGAACAATCTCCCCAAGCAGTTTTATGAGAGGTGCTTTGAGCAAGGAGATCGAAAATCGCAGCAAAATGAGCTAGAACTCGTGCTTGAGCTGGATATTCGTGTTTGTGGGAGGAAGAAAAAGTGTGTGGGTGCAAGAATAAGTGGAGGAGGGCCACCATGGGCCCATGATGCAGGGAGGCGCGCCCAGGGGGGTAGGGCGCGCCCTCCACCCTCGTGGCTAGGTGGATGCCCCCCTGTTGTGTTCTCGGTGCCAAATATTCTCAAATATTTCAGAAAAAATCATATTTTAATTTCAGGGCATTTGGAGAACTTTTATTTTCGGGGTATTTTTATATTGCAAGGATAATTCAGATAACAGACGGAAACTACTTATTTTTATTTATTTAATATAAATAACAGAAAGTAAAAAAGAAGGTATAGAAGGTTGTGCCTTCTAGTTTCATCCATCTCATGCTCATCAAAAGGAATCCACTAACAAGGTTGATCAAGTCTTGTTAATGAACTCATTCCGAATAACATGGAACCGGAGAAATTTCGAATAACACTATGTTACCTCAACGGGGATATGCACATCCCCAATAACAAGAATATCATATTTCTTCTTGACAGTAGGAAGAGGAAATTCAAAATCTCCAAATATAATCGATGGAATTTTTCCAATAGAATTGATACTGTGGACTTGAGGTTGTTTCCTCGGAAAGTGTACCGTATGCTCATTACCATTAACATGAAAAGTGACATTGCCTTTGGTGCAATCAATAACAGCTTCTGCAGTATTCAAAAAGGGTCTTCCAAGAATAATAGACATACTATCGTCCTCGGGAATATCAAGAATAACAAGGTCCGTTAAAATAGTAACGTTTGCAACCACAACAGGCACATCCTCACAAATACCGACAGGTATAGCAGTTGATTTAGCAGCCATTTGCAAAGATATTTAAGTAGGTGTCAACTTATTCAAATCAAGTCTACGATATAAAGAGAGAGGCATAACACTAACACCGGCTCCAAGATCACATAAAGCAATTTTAACATAATTTCTTTTAATGGAGCATGGTATAGTTGGTACACCGGGATCTCCTAGTTTCTTAGGTATTCCACCTTTAAAAGTATAATTACCAAGCATGGTGAAAATTTCAGCTTCCGGTATCTTTCTTTTATTAGTAACAATTTCTTTCATGTACTTAGCATACGGATTCATTTTAAGCATCTCAGTTAATCGCATACGCAAAAAGATAGGTATAATCATTTCAGCAAAGCGCTCAAAATCCTCATCATCCTTTTTCTTGGATAGTTTGGGAGGAAAAGGCATGGGTTTCTGAACCCAAGGCTCTCTTTCCTTACCGCGTTTCCTAGCAACAAAGTCTTTCTTATCATAACGTTGATTCTTTGATTGTGGGTTATCAAGATCAACAGTAGGTTCAATTTCTATATCATTATCATTACTAGGTTGAGCATCATCATGAACATTATCATTAACATTATCACTAGTTTCATATTCATTACCACATTGTGTTTCAGCATTAGAGATAGAAATATCATTTGGATTCTCAGGTGTTTCAGTAATAGGTTCACTAGAAGCATGCAAAGTCCTATCATTTTTCTTTTTCTTCCTATTAGAAGGACTAGGTGCATCTACATTATTTCTCTGAGAATCTTGCTCAATTCTCTTAGGGTGGCCTTGAGGATACAAAGGTTCCTGAGTCATTCTACCACCTCTAGTCATAACTCTAACAGCGTTATCATTATTCTTACTATTCAATTCATTGAGCAAATCATTTTGAGATTTAAGTACTTGTTCTACTTGAGTGGTAACCATAGAAGCATGTTTACTAATAAGTTTAAGTTCATCTTTGACATTAGCCATATAATCATCCAAGTGTTCAAGCATATTTGAATTGTATTTCAATTTTCTACCAAAATAAGCATTGAAGTCTTCTTGCTTAATCATAAATTTATCAAACTCATCTAAGCATGGGCTAGCAAACTTAGTAAATTGGATTTCAGCTTTATCAAATCTATAGAGAGAATTTACCTTTACTACATGTGCGGGTTATCAATACCACGAGTTTCTTCAATAGGTGATGGATCAAGATCATATGTTTCTTCAACAGGCGATAAATTAAGACCATATATTTCTTCAATAGGAGGTAAATTCTTAACATCTTCAGCTTTAATACCTTTTTCTTTCATAGATTTCTTTGCCTCTTACATATCTTCAGGACTGAGAAATAGAACACCCCTCTTCTTCGGAGTTGGTTTAGGAATAGGCTCAGGAGTTGGTTCAGGAAGTGTCCAATTATTTTCATTTGTCAACATATTATTCAATAGAATTTCAGCTTCATCCGACGTTCTTCCCTGAAAACAGAAACAGCACAACTATCCAGGTAATCTATGGAAGCATCGGTTAGTCCATTATAAAAGATATCAAGTATTTCATTTTTCTTAAGAGGATGATCAGGCAAAGCATTAAGTAATTGGATAAGCCTCCCCAAGCTTGTGGGAGACTCTCCTCTTCAATTTGCACAAAATTATATATGTCCCTTAAAGCAGCTTGTTTCTTATGAGAAGGGAAATATTTAGCAGAGAAGTAATAAATCATATCCTGGGGACTACGCACACAACCAGGATCCAGAGAATTAAACCATATCTTAGAATCACCCTTTAATGAGAACAGAAATATTTTAAGGATATAAAAGTAGCAAGTTCTCTCATCATTAGTGAACAGGGTGGCTATATCATTTAATTTAGTAAGATGTGCCACAACAGTTTCAGATTCATAGCCATGAAAAGGATCAGTTTCAAGCAAAGTAATTATATCAGGATCAACAGAGAATTCATAATCCTTATTAGTAACAAAGATAGGTGAAGTAGCAAAAGCAGGGTCAGGTTTCATCGTAGCATTTAGAGATTGCTTATTCCATTTAGCTAATAACCTCTTAAGTTCATAACTATCTTTGCAAGCTAAAATAGCTAAAGAAGCTTCTTTATCAAAAACATAACCCTTAGGAATAACAGGCAAGTCTTCATCATCACTTTCATCAATATTATCAGATTCAATATTTTCATTCTCTCTAACCCTGGCAAGTTGTTCATCAAGAAATTCACCAAGTGGCACAATAGTATCAAGCATAGAAGTAGTTTCATCGTAAGTATCATGCATAGCAGAAGTGGCATCATCAATAACATGTGACATATCAGAACGAATAGCAGAAGCAGGTTTAGGTGTCGCAAGCTTACTCAAAACAGAAGGTGAATCAAGTGCAGAGCTAGATGGCAGTTCCTTACCTCCCCTCATAGTTGAGTGATAAATCTTGGTTTTTGGATCTCTCAAGTTCTTCATAATGATAAGAAGATATAAATCCCAAGTGACTCAAAGAATAGATCTATGCTCCCCGGCAACGGCGCCAGAAAATAGTCTTGATAACCCACAAGTATAGGGGATCGCAACAGTTTTCGAGGGTAGAGTATTCAACCCAAATTTATTGATTCGACACAAGGGGAGCCAAAGAATATTCTCAAGTATTAGCAGCTGAGTTGTCAATTCAACCACACCTGGAAACTTAATATCTGCAACAAAGTATTTAGTAGCAAAGTAATATGATAGTAGCGGTAACGATAGCAAAAGGTAATAGTAGCAAAAGTACTGTTTTTGGTATTTTGTAATGATGATAGCAATAGCAACGGAAAAGTAAATAAGCGAAGAACAATATATGGAAAGCTCGTAGGCAATGGATCAGTGATGGAGAATTATGCCGGATGCGGTTCATCATGTAACAATCATAACATAGGGTGACACAGAACTAACTCCAATTCATCAATGTAATGTAGGCATGTATTCCGAATATAGTCATACGTGCTTATGGAAAAGAAGTTGCATGACATCTTTTGTCCTACCCTCCCGTGGCAGCGGGGTCCTAATGAAAACTAAGGGATATTAAGGCCTCCTTTTAATAGAGTACCGGAACAAAGCATTAGCACATAGTGAATAGATGAACTCCTCAAACTATGGTCATCACCGGTAAGTATCCCGATTATTGTCACTTCAGGGTTAACGGATCATAACACATAATAGGTGACTATAGACTTGAAAGATAGGATCAAGAACTCTCATATATTGATGAAAACATAATAGGTTCAGATCTGAAATCATGGCACTCTGGCCCTAGTGACAAGCATTAAGCATAGAAAAGTCATAGCAACATCAATCTCAGAACATAGTGGATACTAGGGATCAAACCCTAACAAAACTAACTCGATTACATGATAGATCTCATCTAACCCATCACCGTCCAGCAAGCCTACGATGGAATTACTCACGCATGGCGGTGAGCATCATGAAATTGGTGATGGAGGAAGGTTGATGATGACGATGGCGACAGATTCCCCTCTCAGGAGCCCCGAACGGACTCCAGATCAGCCCTCCCGAGAGGTTTTAGGGCTTGGCGGCGGCTCCATATCGTAAAACGCGATGAATTCTTCTCCCTGATTTTTTTCTCCTTGAAAGCAAATATATAGAGTTGGAGTTGAGGTCGGAGGAGCTCCAGGGGGCCTACGAGGTAGGGGGGCGCGCCCTAGGGGGGCAGGCGTGCCCCCCACCCTCGTGGACAGGTGGTGGGCCCCTGGTCTTCATCTTTTGCAAGGATTTTTTATTATTTCTGAATAGATGTTCCGTGAAGTTTCAGGTCATTCCGAGAACTTTTGTTTCTGCACATAAATAACACCATAGCAATTCTGCTGAAAACGACGCCAGTCCGGATTAGTTCCATTCAAATCATGCAAGTTAGAGTCCAAAACAAGGGCAAAAGTGTTTGGAAAAGTAGATACGACGGAGACGTATCAATCTTCCACCAAATAAACCAACTAGCATCAACTACAAGGAGTAATTAACACTACTAGCAACCCACAGGTACCAATCCCGGACTTAGAGACAAGAATTGGATACAAGAGATGAACTAGGGTTTTGAGAGGAGATGGTGCTGGTGAAGATGTTGATGGAGATTGACCCCCTCCTGATGATAGGATCGTTGGTGATGACGATGGCGATGATTTCCCCCTCCCGGAGGGAAGTTTCCCCGGCAGAACAGCTTCGCCAGAGCCCTAGATTGGTTCCGCCAAGGTTCCGCCTCGTGGCGGCGGAGTCTCATCCGGAAAGATGGCTTATGATTTTTTCCTCATCGAGGGACTCCATATAGCAGAAGATGGGCATCAGAGGGCCACCAGGAGACCCACGAGGCAGGGGGCGCACCCAGGGGGTAGGGCGTGCCCCCACCCTCGTGGGCAGGGTGTGGCCCCCTATGGAACTTCTTGCGCTCATTATTTTTTATATATTCTGAAAATGACTTCCGTGAAGTGTTAGGACTTTTGGAACTGTGCGGAATAGGTCTCTAATATTTGCTCCTTTTCCAGCCCAGAATACCAGCTGCCGGCATTCTCCCTCTTTATGTAAACCTTGTAGAATAAGAGAGAATAGGCATAAGTATTGTGACATAATGTGTAATAATAGCCCATAATGCAATAAAATCGATATAAAAGCATGATGCAAAATGGATGTATCAACTCCAAGATCAATGCTATTAAAACTTGGCCACAACCAACCAACTTGCATCAAGTGCGTAGCTTCCTTGGTTTAGCCGGTTTCTACTGTAGATTTGTGAAGGACTTTAGCACCATTGCTTCACCTTTGCATGCTTTGAGGAAGAAAATGCGCCTTTTGTTTGGGGACCATCCCAAGATATCGCTTTCAATGAGCTTAAGAATTTGCTTACTCATGCTCCCGTGCTTGCTTTACCCAACTTTAACAAACCCTTTGAGATTCATTGTGATGCTAGTGGTAATGGCATAGGAGGTGTGTTAACGCAAGAGAAGCGCCCCATAGCTTACTTTAGTGAGAAACTTTCCGAAGCGCAACTCAATTACCCCATCTATGACAAAGAGGTATATGCTTTAGTGCAAGTTTTGCATGAATGTGAACATTATCTTCGCCCTCATGAATTTATCATTCATACCGATCATGAAACACTTAAATACCTTAAGGGTCAAACTAAGTTGAACAAGCGTCATGCTAAATGGAGTGAATTCATTGAGTCTTTTCCTTATGTCATCAAGTACATCAAAGGTAAGGAAAGTGTTGTGGCGGACGCTCTTTTCCGCATATGCATACTTGTTACTCAACTAGAATTGGATGTCATTGGCTTTGAGCACATAAAAGACTTCTATGAGCATGATCCCGCTTTTGCTATTCCCTATGCCAAGTGTTTGACGCATACCTCTTGGGAACGCTATTACATCAAAGATGGATATCTCATGAGAGCTAACAAACTTTGCATCCCCGAGTCTTCTCTTTGTTTGTTGCTTTTGCAGAAATCTCATGGAGGAGGACTAATGGGATATTTTGGACGCGACAAGACTTTTGCTACGTTCTCGAAGAACTATTATTGGCCCAAGATGTTTTGCGAAGTCAACCGCTTCACCAACCGATGCTCTACATGTCGCAAAGCTAAGTCTAAAGCTCAATCCCATGGACTTTATATGCCTCTTCCAATTCCATATCAACCATGGAAAGATATTAGCATGGATTTTGTACTTGGATTGCCTAGAACTAGAAATGGAAAGGTTTCAGTATTTGTTGTTGTGGACCGATTCTCTAAGATGGCACATTTCATTCCTTGCAACAAGATAGACGATGCTTCACATGTTGCCAATCTCTTTTGTAGGGAAATCTTACGACTACATGGAGTGCCAAAGACGATTGTCTCGGATCACGACGTCAAGCTCTTGAGTTACTTTTGGAAGACCCTACGCGCCAAGCTCGGAATCAAGCTACTCTTCTCCATGGCTTACCATCCTCAAACCGACTGCCAAACGGAGGTGACCAACCGCACACTCTTCGCTCTACTTCGTGTGCTAATCAAGAAGAACATCAAGGAGTGGGAGGAGTGCCTACCTATCGCCGAGTTCGCCTACAACCGCGCAAGACACTTAACTACCGGCAAGTCCCCCTTCGAGGTCGTCTACGGTTTCAACCCATTGTCCCCTTTGGACATTCTCCCTCTACCACTATAAGAGCTCATCAATATGGACACAAGTGCATGTGTGAACCATCTCAAGAAGGTGCATGAAGATATAAGGCACACCATCGAGTGCCAAGTACAACGACTTGCGACCAAACTCAACATCAACAAGCACCCCATGGTGTTCAACATTGGAGATCTTGTGTGGCTACACCTTCGCAAGGACCGCTTCATCAACGAACGCAAGTCCAAACTTCGACCACGAGTGGATGGACCCTTCAAGATGCTTGAACACTACTACAACAACACCTACAAGATCGACATTCCACGCGACAAGTACTCCATGAGCGACATCTTCAACGTCAAAAGATCTCTCGCCCTACCATGGTGATGAGGATTTCGATCCGAGGTCGGATCCTCCCCAAGGGAGGGGAGATGATACGGAGCATCCTACAGTCATCCCCATGGACCTACCATCATCTCACGAAGTGCCAAGAGGACCTTTGACTCGAGCTAGAGCTAGAGCTCTCGAGTTCGAGGTGACTTCTCTACTTAGTGATATTACATATGATCCTCTCGAGACATGGCTACTACCTAAGTTCGAGATGTTGTGCATGATTAGGTACCAAGATGACTCTCCCGAAGATGCACGTGAAGACGGACAAGCTGCCAAGTTCATGGATGCAAAGAACCGACGGAAGGAGTCAAGAACAACTCCCAGGCCCCGGACATCCGGCCCCTGGAGGTGTCACCTGCAGCAACGGACCAGCAGCCAAGTCTATAGGGCCCGGACATCCGGCGACCGGCCCGGACATCCGACCCCGATCCGAAAATCCGGCCTCCCGCCCAGATATCCAGACACCACCGATCCAGAGGACAAAAGAGACGCCCCGTCAGCCCGGACATCCGGCCCCTCCCGAAGGCCCGGATATCCGGCGCAACGCCCGAACGTCCGGCCCCGTCTGTCTGCGCACAGTAAAGGGCCGAGGCCCATGTACCCTTTCACCCTCCTAGACTATATATACTCTTCTCCTGCCTACGTTTTAGGGTTAGCGTTGTGTTAGCTTATTTGTGAGATAGAGCTTCGCTCATCCATCCGGATCTACTCCACGAGAGAGACCGTGGCCCCTCCTCGGAGAAGATCCACTTGGATTCAAGACCTCCTCAGGAGAAGACCATCAAGACCTCCTCACAGAGAAGACCGGTTACCATTTGTATCGCCCCTTGTTGACTTTGGATCTTGTATCTCCTCTCGTGTTTCGAGAATCTAGCACATGTGTGACTTAATCTTGTTGGTTTGAGTGTTTCTCTTTGTGCCCCTTTGTGATTTCCCCTCGTGTTTTTCGTGTTCATCGCGAGATCCGCTCTTTTCGTGAAAGATCGGCCCCTAGGGTTTCCACCCTACATCAGGTCGGGTGGGCCAGCGTGGGCCAGATCCAACGTGACGGGCATGCCCGAACGCCCCATATCGGTCCCGTATTTGAGTTGGATATGAGGGGTGCCGGTCAGCCCGGACGTTTGAGGCGCCCATCTGAGTCAAAATTTTATGACCGGACAATGACCGGGCGGTCCATCGAGACGTATGAGACGCCCGGGTGTAGATGCTCTCATACGAAGTATTTTTGTTAGTCACACGAAGTTTCATCACTATGCACAACCTGCCTCAACCTCAGGTTGGTTGGTGTAGAGTAGAGCGGTAGGTTGATTATCAGAATCATTGCAGTATCAGTGTAAATTGATTCTCAGAATCATTATACAATCAGTATCCTTTGGGGGCCAAAGGGCATCACTGTAGCATCACAGGGGTATTGCATTTTACTTTTTTGCAGATCTGATAGAGTACTCCAGATTCAGAATAAATCCGTAGCCTGATAGCCGTATCCCATTACACAATTGACTAGCATCATCTGAAATCCCAAGTCTGTAAACGCTCTCTCACAACACAACACATATAGTGATGGCGGCATATTTTTTTTAGATCTTCAGGGGGATTTACACGGAAACATTTGCACATGGTGTGTAATTACAATTACAAAAGAGTAAAAGAGAAGATCGGGGAGGGACTACAATCCTAAAACCAGATCCCTCCCGTATTCACATCTACTAGCATCTCCTCCATGATTACAACACGGCGAGAAACATGACTATGTACAAGCGCACCGAACAGCGGCTGTGTGGTGGTGTCGGCGGGTTCGTTGGCTGGTGGCTGGTTCAGAACCAGTGGTTCTCCTAGGTGGAGCGGGCGAGGCGGGACGCGATGGCGGAGTGGTACATGGCGTCGTGGAAGCTCTCCATCTCCGACATCCGAGCCCGCAGCTGCCTCGCTTTCTCCTCCGTCAGGCCGACGAACGTCTTCTCCTGCTCGACCACCGGCGTCGGCGCCGCGGCCTCCATGTAGTCCGCCCGACCGGACCACCCGACCAGCGGCGCCCACCACTTGCCTCCCTTGGGCGCCCCGGCGCGGACCCGCCCGCCAGCTCCCGCCGAGACGGAGGCGGCGCGCGGCCGGAGCGCGGCGGACGGGCGGGCGGAGAAGGAGACGACGGATGCTGACGGTGCCATCGCCATGGATTTGCTCGGCCTGCTGCTTCGCTCGTAAAGCTTCTGCTGGGTTTTGCCTCGAGTCCACTGAACACACGGCGGGACGAGATGAGACGAGAGATGTGCTTTGTGAGGTCTGTGTTGCGCTGAGGGAGTGAGATGGGATGGAGTTGTTGGCGCGAGGGGTGGGAGATTTATACCGGCGGGCGGCGGGAGAGGGGAGGGGTGGATAGGGACGCCGCGTGGACGCGTGTGGGCGGCGGCGGCATCCGCTAGGAGGGTGCGCGTCACGTGTGACCGCGTCCACTGGCCGTTCGGGTGTGGTGCTTTCATTTGCCACGAACATCACGTTCTTCGGGGGCGTACCCCGTACCGAGTTTTTCCGACAGGGACTCGCACACGCACCTAAATTCACCACGAGCGCAAATTCGTTAGGGTAGAATACGTCAAGGCTGATGAAGATAATAAGACAGGAATTAGCACCTCGTGAAATCACGTCCAAAACTACACATCCTGCCAAGATACGCCATTGGTAATTCGATATTAGCCTATGACAAAGCTTATGATGATATTACACCAATTAACATTTTTTTAGGGTACAAATTAACATTTTTATCTAGTGATGATGGCTTGAAAAGGTTAACTTCTAAGACACACCATTGATTACTCTTAAAAACCTAACATGGTTTGATTTAAGAAACTTAAATCACCCGAGCCTTTTTTCCCTCTTGTTGCAAGTACTTTCTCGTCTCCGAGGCAATGAGAAATGTTAGTATTCACATGTTACATAGACTAGTAGAATGCCCGTGCGTTGCCACGGGCTTTAGAAATATTTTGCTGAAGTTACATAATGTTAAATTTCACAGGTAGAGACAATATAACACAAACACCATTGCATAATACTTGAAATCAAGAGTCCCCTCTCCCCTCCCTCCTCCCGGGTCGCCCCGCGCGCGACCGGGAGGAAACCCTAGCCACCGCCGGCAGGGTCCCCCTCCTTCTCCTCCTCTGCCTCGCCGCCTCTAGAGGGCGTGGCCAGGCGAAGCCTGGTCGGCAGCGGCAACGGGGGTATCTTGCCCTCTCGCGCAGCAGGCTCGGCGCGGCCCAAGGCGGCTGGGCCAGGGTGTTGCGCTAGACGGCGGGCATGGTAGAGCGCCGGAGCAGTGTGCGGCGGCGGCATGGTGGCGGCGTGGCGGGCGGCGTGCGGGGGTGCACGCTTGGGGGCTGGATGCGATCAGGGCTCCGCTGGATCTAGCCCTCCAAGCGGCGCGGGCCGTGGGCGGCTCGGACGGCGAGCGGCCTCCTCCGTCGTGGCCATCTTGGCTGCTGGAGGGGGCAGCACAATGGAATGGTGGTGGTGCGCCCTTTTCCCCCTGCTGCTCATGGGTCCGTGCTCAGCGACTGGTGGCGTGTGTGGCCGGCCGATGGGGGCTGGGGTGCTTCGGGGAGGGAGGTAGGGGTGCTTCCTGGCCTTGCCGTCGTGCACGACGGTGGCCCTGGTCCTCGGTGTGCAACCTGGCTCGTCGTCGCTGACGGTAGTGCCCCCCCCCAGATCTGGCCGGCTCATCCCTAATCTCGTCAAGGGGCTCGCTTTGGGGGTGGAAGGAGGGGCCTTCTGCCCCCTCATCGGTCGGTGGTGGCTATGGGTTGTGGTGATGGGTGGAGGTGGTCCTGGATGCCGGGCCGGCGGCCTAGGTGGTGGGAGCTGCGGTGCCCGTGGGCGGGACACGCGGCTTGGGTGCTGGCTAGCGGCCATGGCCGTGAGGGCGACGTAGCGGCTAGCTTTGTACGTTGGGTAGTGGGGGTGGCCGGCCTGTTTTGGTTGCGCATACCCTGTTCCGCTGGTGGATAGTGCTTACCAGGGTGAAAACTTTGTTTGCCTTCGGCCGACTGACGGCGGCGGTGTCTGTGGGCATCATAACCTTCCTGAAGGCTCCATCATGGTTGTTCTTGATGCTCCGGGACGCTCCGGGTGAAGACCATGATCCTTTGGATCGGGCAGTGGCGGCGCTACGGTGTCGTGATCTTCTTGAAGACGCCGCTTTGGAGGCCCCGATCCATCGATGTTCGGCTGTTCCTCTTCGTGGTGTCACCTCAAGGGCTTCTTCGAAATCTAGCGATGATTTATCTTCCAACCTATAGTGTGTTAGGTTCTGCTTGGAGTTTGTAGCTGTTCTGCAGCACCTCTGTATCCTGCCCCGGGTGTGTGTGGGTGTGTGTTGTATGCGGTGGTTTGTAGTTGATCGATGATCATTGCTTTATATATAAAGCAGGGCGGAAGTCTTTTTCGGCAATAATTAAAGTCTATGTGAGATGATATTTCTAAAACATCATTAGAATCCATCATTTTTTGATCTCTGGTGAACAAAGTGGAACATATAAAAAGTCAGACTAACACATTTTTTATTTGCAATAAAAAACTGGATACTGCTAATTACATATAAATATATAAACATATACAAATGATATTTTATACTCTCTCTATACAGATATATTTTTCGCTAGGAGTTTCTAGTACTAAGTTCGTCACGTACAATTGTTTTTGCTTTTTCCTAAACTACCCTCCCACCTCGTCCACTCTCTCGCTCACTCATCCACTCTCTGTCTCGCTCAGCCGAATCCCTCGCCTGCGTCGCCGGCGCCTCTCCCTAGCTCACGTCGCCGGAGCCTCTCCCTCGCCCGCGTCGCCGGAGCCTCTCCCTCACCCGCGTCGCCGGAGCCTCTCCATTGGCTCCGTCGTCGTCGCCAAGATCTAATTTTTATTCTCCGGTGGCTGATTTTGAGTGCGTTGGCTCGATCTGCAACGGCCTTCCTCCACTCCAACACTGTGCGGTGCGTCACCCCTTCCTAGCTCCCTCGCCGCTGCTCATCTAGACTTGATTTGATTCACCCACCCCCGTCTCTTCTCCCTCTCTGACCCCGTCTCCATTACCAGGACGACACCATGGAAGGGCCACCATGACCAGGAGCAGGACGACGCCTTGGAAGGTTCACCGACAGCAGCAGCTACGGTCCGGTCTTCTCCACTGACAGGGATATGGACATGGAGGTCCGCCATGGAAGGCCTGGAGCTCGTCATGGAGGGTCCCTCCTCCCTCTTCCCCTCCCTCCACTCTGTTGGTTGGTTGGACGGAAGACCACCGCTTGTCCGGCTATGCTTCTTCCGTCGCTGCTCCCCTCCCACCATTGTGCTAGAGACGTTGTGCCAAGCACGGAAGGTATCACCCTCCTCCCTATTTGCTTGCTTGCTGCAACTTATCTTCAGAGATGATAAAACTGTAGAAAACTGAAACTGCAGAAATCCTTAGAGTTCCTTCTTCAAAAACTTTTATTTTGGAGCAGTTTGTACAGATTTTTATGTACAGTACGCAAAATCATATGACTGCTGAAAATGGACCGTCGTATATACCTGTACAAGGTTGGGGGAGGAACGGTCAACATTGGTGTATTTTCAGTTTGTACTGTCATAATTTTCAGTTTGTAAAACTGAGAAGTGTATTTTCCATTTTGAAAATGAGATCTGCTTGCACTGTCATACAGTAATTTTCAGTTTGTAAATGACTGTTAATTGATGGGTTTCTTCTCTGGAATTAGATTCGGGCAGCCGCCTCGATCCAGAGTGTCATCGTGCTTGTACAATTGTAGCCGTTCCTTCTTGTAGGAATGGAGCTAAGCTACCATCCCAGAAATGCAATTACTCTTTACGCTGTTTGAGCAGAACCCATTGAAGCTGTAGCTTAATACAACACATTTTTACTATGCTCCTCTACTATTGTACTACCATGTAATCACTTTGCATTGCATTGCTCCTTTTCCTGTTGCTAGCCGAGGTGTCTGACAGTTTTTTTATTGCTGAAAAATTCAGATCATGTGTCGTTTGTCAAGGAAATCGCTGTGATTGATCCCCCGGAGCATCTTATCTTTTTGTTGAATGTGCTTCAGGCATGAGGCATGACTTCACATATCTGAGTAAGAGTTTTCATTTCCAAGGATTCTTCAGTCGTGCCAACAGACCCTTTGTCATGCAAGTTGAAATAATCTAATAATTATTACAGTTTTAGATTAGAGAAGAGAAAGATCCAGAGATTTTCATACCTAGAGGAACTCGCCTTCTTGATGCTCCTTGCTTACATGAGGTAGTCCTTGGGAATATTTCCTCCAGGTCTGGCTATTTTGATCCTTTGCTATATGTGATGGGAGAAGGGAGAGTAGGGAGGGGGGGGGGGGGATAGCAGAGGAGGTTAGCATAGGTAGGCCATGGGGAGGACAACTGGGCATCAAATTATAGCTTGTTCCAGTTATATCATATATTGCTGTATGGAGCAGCTCTCCTTCCTTTTTCCATCAAAAAGATGTCAAAGATCAGAACTTACTAAAACATTAAATTATCGTATTAATTAAATGAAGAACTTATCATCGCTTATATGCCAAGATTAATTACCACAATAAGGAATTCACGGCGTACACACTAACATCTCTACTATTAAAGTGGTAACGGTGAACAGATAACAAAGTTTTTTGTTCACTTATTTCTCACTGAAAAATAATGCTTTGGTCTTTCCTGTTACTGATTTGGTCGACATGCACTTTTTTCCGGTGCTTAGCTCTTCTTGTATGCTTTAATAGTTTTTACAAATACTAAATTCCATATATTGGAAGTTATGTACAGTCTCGATACACTATTTGCAGGTCTAATATCTGGGAGTTCGAACAAGTTGGATGAATTTCTCCATTCCACTTTCTCTATGTTTACCCAATGCCAAAGGTAACCAATATTAGTTCTGGATGCGTGAAAACAGTTTGCCGTAGACATTATTAGAGAACCAACGCTAACACATTTCTTTGATAGGCAGTAACCAGTAAATAACTTACGGCGACAGTACAATACATATATGTACAGGTATGCTCTTATTATTCCAGGATAAATTATTTGGTTGCTACCATTCTAATAATCAAACAGTGTAACAATGTTATCAGCTAGCAACTGAAACTATGTCACAGTTTCATTTGGTATCACACTCCAGTGCTAGCCTAATGCTATTTATAAAATCCTCGCAGCCAAACATGTTGCCTTCTCAGTCGGCTGGAGCTTCATGTGGGTTATTTTATTTGGAATCCTATTTGCCGGGGTCGGATCATATGCAGTGCACAAATACAGTCTACAGTCTACAGGGTAAACATCTCTACTCATTTCGACAGTAATGTAATATTGATCCTCTCACATGACGCTTATACTATGGTATGGTTCAGTTTTCATTGTCTGGTCAGCATATTAAGACTGCTATTGTATCCATTGTTACACTACCCTTTACCAGATTATGAGCATGGACGATTGTCTTCATTGCATGAACAGGTTGATCACACATGTGGGTACTTGTTCGATTGAATTAAATCTTTTACGAAATACAAATAACAACTTGGTCTGCTAATAATCTTGTATGGCAACTTTTCCTTTGAAATTCCTACATGATTGGACACAATAATGTTTTCGTTAATGCCATATACTTCACAATGCCTGAACCTTACACCAGGAAATGAAATTTACAGAACTTGTAAATTAACTATATTTTTTTAGAGAAAACTGGAATATATTCCAGTGGAGTTTAGTTTTACAACAATGGAGTGACCGTGGAAGTGTGCAATATTTGTGCAGGAAAACAAAGCCGAGTTTAGATGTAGTAGATGATTGATTACAAAACAACAAAAGAGTAATATACATAAGCAAACACGCAAAACGAAAAATAATGCACATACAGCAAAATTTGGCAACTTGCAAAGTCTTAAAGTCGAGGCAATATTATTAATACTTGACTTGTAGTATAAACATAATAAAGTTCAATTGCTAACATCGAAAGATAGAGATCTGTACAAGAACACCGAAGAACACCAAATTATATGTAGCATAAGAGTAAATCCTCTGTCATATCTAAGAGCGGACTTCAGCCTGTAAGGACTTCCTTATAGAAAATGTTCTTCATCGAGGTCTGTAAGGACAAGGCAGGTCTTTTTCGCTTCTTTGATTTACTGCTTTGCTTCTTTCCATTCTCCTTCTCCTTCTCCTTTTCAATGAGGATCTTTATGTTTCTCTTCGCGGTGGCTCGAGACAATGCGACATAGAGTTGACCATGAGAGAACACCGGATTAGGTAGGTACACGCCAACAATCGGAATCGTCTGTCCTTGAGCCTTGTTAATCGTCATAGCAAAGCTAAGCCTTATAGGAAATTGCTTCCTCTTGAACTTGAATGGAAACATGTCGTTGTCGGACGGACATAGGGGTATTCGAGGAAGGAAAACCCTCCTACCCGCGTGTTGTCCAATCACGATTTCTGCGTCGATGGCGTTCCTCTCGAAACCTCACACCACAAGCCTCGTCCCATTACACAGACCATTAGCCGGATCAATGTTCCTCAGAAGTATGACAGGGCAGTTGAGCTTTAGTTTGAGTGCATGCGGAGGCAGACCGTTGGGAGTCAATCCATTAAGGAACTCGGGAGCATAGTAGCCATATGGGTCGTCCTCTGCACTGTCAAAGCTATAGTAGATTACTTCTTCTCCCCGAAAACGTTCTACCATGCGTATGTTTATCTTGTCGACGTTGTCATTCATGGTGGAGAGGATTGCGCGAGAAGTCATGTAATTCGGATCGGACATGTTGTCACCTAGTCTCGGAAACACATGGTCAATCAGCTTCTCCAGGTCGTCACCCTCGCCCGTAGACGGCACACAAATATCTTCAGGGAGTCGTATGTTTCCTTGATCGTCAACTTCCTCGGTGCCATTGCCTACCCTTAGCAAGTAATCTGCAAACCAGGTGTCATTATGAGCCCTCATGTTGGTCACGAGCCTTAGCTGGCGCATACCCTTCCAGAGATGTGAACTTCGGAGGGTTGCATCGATTATCTGACCCCGGGACCCTCTCCTGACGACCGGAAGAACCTGCCTGAAGTCCCCGCCAAACACAACAATTTTACCTCCAAAGGGTCGGTCCCGTCTTCCCATGATGTCACGCATGCTGTTGTCCAGTGCCTCGACCGCCTGTCGCTTAGTCATGGTGGCCTCGTCCCATAGTATCAATGAGGCCATTCTCAGTAGCTTGGCGGTCCCACTCTGCTTCGTGAAGGTGCATGAGGCGCCATCGTCGCAGCTCAATGGGATCTTGAACCTAGAGTGGGCACTCCTACCTCCAGGCATGATAGAAGCGGCGACGCCTGACGTCGCGGTAGTGATAGCGATGTTTCCCTCGCTTCGAACCTTGGCGAGTAGCGCCCTGTACAAGAAGGTCTTCCCTGTACCTCCCGGGCCATCAACAAAGAACACACCCCCATCACCGCCTTCAACAGCAGCTAGTATCTCATCGTATGCAAACCTCTGCTCCAAGTTTAGCGACGATGCCAATTTAGTGTCGTTGATGTCAAAATCGATGTTGGATTCCTCGATCACTTCTCTGGCCTCGCCCTCGGTTGGGTCGAACGCATCGTCAATGCATGGAAGAGCGAAATCAGCTATGTCTTTGCCCATGGACTGCAACATGCCCCTAATGTCAAGCAACACCATCTGTTCCACCTCAATCAGGCACGTGTGTGATCGCTGATAGTCATCAGACATAGGCTCGAAGTGCCTATCCCATAAACCACGCACGTCGCCTGGCTCACAGTGCACCAAAATTGTTGCGAAGAGCCTCCTGAGCGAACATGGCATCGCCCACTGCTCTGCCTCGTTAAGACAATCGTCGAGCGTGTTATCTGCCTCGATGAGTCCCAACCTTTCGGCAGCCTCTCTAAAGCTCCCACATAGCCTACCGTCCACGGTGAGAAGGTCCTCATAGGATGTCTTGCCAGCAACATGGTTTAGCAGCACACGCAGATAGTATCGCTCCCCCTCGGCAGGATTGGCAGACACAATTCGACCTATCTGATAACGCTCCACCCGCTCTTTCCAATACTTCTTACCTTTCTTCCATGTGAACCTTCCAGGAAAATCCTTGCACAATATATTCCTAGCCCACGGGTGTTTTTGGTTAGCTTTGAAATACTCTGTCAACATGGATTTGGAAGCATTCTCAGAGGCGACTACCTCGGTCAAGTGAGCTTGCTCATTGAACGCCACCCTGTGCATATTCGGGAGATGAAGAGGCAACTGTAGGACAGGCGGGTCATTGGCACACAAGGGGAAGCCAAATATCCTCCGCATCGCCTCTGGAGGAGTAACCCACCTCGCGTCTATGTATCTTTTGATCTCATCAATGTTACCATCGGTGTCGGACTGGTCGATGCTGAAAGAAGCCCTATCATGGCCCTTGTATATGTACTTGTAAAGGTATTTGACGGCCTTTATGCTGGAGCAAACCTCAACATTGATGTGGCAATTGAACATCCGCAGAAGGTAAGGGTTATACGGCACAACCCATCTGTTGTCCAACATTTTACCTCGGACCTTAGCCTGCCGACCATCATCTCAACGACGATAAACTGGGTATGAGTCCTTGCCATGTGCCGTGTTTTCATTGAACGGCCGCGGGTATCTGCACTTGCACTCGTTCTGTTGCATGCACACATTTTTGGGGTTGAGAGCACCGCATGGTCCGTGCATCATATGTTTCACCACCAAGGCATGGAGTTCAGGATACTTCTGCTTGTCTGGGAGCTCGGCAGAAATGAGTCAGTCATACTGCTCCGGAACGACAAGCTTATAGGCAGAATCCATGATCAACAAAAAGTGTGCGTGGGGGAGGCCCCTCTTCTGGAACTCGACTACGTATACATATGCGACAACAACACCCAGGATATTCTTCTTGAACAACAACTCTTTCATAGCCTCTAGCTTGCCATGGAACACACGAGCCACGAGATCAGGTCGGTCTTGCGTTGTCTGACCAGGAAACAACTCATTCGTGATCTCTTCCCAGTTAGGGTTGCAGGTCATGGTCAAGAAGATGTCAGGCTTCCCGTAGGTATGGACAATTGCCATGGCATTCATATGCCTCCGCTTCATGTCGAGGTCGCCACCTGGGTACGTTCCAGGGAGCACTATCCTTACTCCAACAGCGCTTGCCCGGGTCTCCCCGGATGTAATTGCATCAACAACTCCTTTATATAGGTCGGCACGGATCTTTGTTTGGTTCTTCCTGTACCATTTCAACCTACAACTCTCAATCTTGATGTACATGTCGACCCCCCATTGCTGGAGCAATCGTGCTCCACAGAGTATGGGATTGAATATCCCAGGTCGTGTCTGCAGCATGTAACAGTAGTAGTCTCTCACTGAGACGCATAACCTGCTATTCCCCTCTGCAGATGGATGAGTAGAGCGGAAGTTAGAATTCATATGAGAATTGCACAATACATCAAAACGACTGAATACGCATAAGGCTTACCTGCATCCTCATCATCATCATCATCATCACATCCCCTTCTTGGTTGTTGCACAACCGGCCAAGGGACATTACATTTAGGTAGTTTCGGGTGCCAACCGAGCTCCCCCCTTGGATAGAAGAGTGGGTAAGAGAGTGGGTCATACGAGCCAGCCGTCACATGTATACTGTGCCTCTGGTTGTCGTTCCCGCAAAGTGTAATCCTACGATCGAACCTCTTCGCTAGGTCAGTGCCCTCCACCCAAATTGCAGCAACCTCAGATGACAGAGGTCTATTATACTTCTGTTGGTCTAGTCTTTGGTCAGTGTTGAGGTCTA
This sequence comes from Triticum monococcum, assembly GCA_034509565.1. Classification (NCBI taxonomy): domain Eukaryota; kingdom Viridiplantae; phylum Streptophyta; class Magnoliopsida; order Poales; family Poaceae; genus Triticum; species Triticum monococcum. Next base: position 139,928,156 of record CM067841.1, on the reverse strand, counting down.
TCCTGTAATCGTCGAGGTTGTCCCTGTGCGCACCCAAACTCCTAAACTGCTGGGAGTACGGGTTTTCCCTGAGTATGTGCACTAACTTTCTGACGACATCCTGGTCTAATTGCTCGGTGGAAGCCTTGCGATGGGTTAGGCCTGGGTCGTCGTCGTAGAAGTACAATTGTAGATGCTCTAGACGAGATGTTGGCCCGAAGGAATGAACGTTGTGGTAGATGGTGCCGTGCGCCCGGAACGTGTACACCCCAGACTTCATGTTTGTGTATGTTTCATCGAGACTGACGCCCAGGGTTGTGAAAGAGAAGTGTCCGTTGAAGAACCGTATGTTCTCTCGAAAATGCCTAGAGTCCGCATCAGTGCTAGACCAAAGCCTCATGAGCTCCGGGATGGGCTCCGGTTGCTTCAGCTCGATCTGCCCACTGCGACAGCAGAATCCCGGGGCCTCGCTGACAAACTTTTTGGGCTTACAGTGGTCGCAGTTCGCGGCGTGCTTCAGGATGTGTGTGTTGGCTGGGAGGTTTGAGTACACATAGTCAAATGGATCATGGTCGTCATAGTTTTTGTGACTTGAGTCTTCCAATTCGTTGTGCTCCATGTCATCAGCATCTGAGCCTGCAAACAATGTTTCTAATTAGTGTGATACCCCCAACATGTGGATCACGCTCAAGCGGGTGTACATACCTTCACCAACAAACAGGTAATATTCATCGTCAAAGAGGTCGTCAGGATTGGCATTATCATTCATGAGACCATTGAGGTAAGCGTCCATGTCGTCTGCCCAGGTGCCAAACAACACAAATGAGGGTTCAGTCTCAAGGGACGCAAGGACAGTAAGGATGGGGGTGTTACCTTCAGTTCTGATCGTGTACTCGGGCGTGCTAGATGAGGTTGAGGCACCGTGTGCTTCAACTACGGTTGGTTGTCCCGTTGAGCTAATTTCCGGCATGGAGATGGACCTGACGGTTCTGGTCTTCACCCTACCTGCAAAGCTTTCATTACGACGATCTAGCAGAGCCTTCCTCTCACCATGTGGTACATGCGTACATGATTTTCGCTTGCCAATTTCCTCCCGACGCTTGTTCATCACCATACTTCCCTTGCAAGCTCGCTCTCTCGTCCTATGCTGAGCTCTGTACTCATGCCTTTGCTCATCAGCTCCATTATCCGATATTGTTAGCGGATCATTGGTTAGCTGGTCGACACTTTTCAGGTGATCATCGATTTCGACTGGGTCGTCATCTACAGCCCCGTCACCGAAGGTTCTACTTAGGTAGGCACCTGCAACATTTTTGAGTTGTCATAAACAACTATTGAATGTTTACAAAATGAAAGCTGGTTGCTGATGGGATAAGTACCATCGGTTTCGGTGTTTCTACTGTATGCGGGGCTCTTGGTGACGGTAGGAGCACGATCAATTTGTTCACCATGGGATTGTTGCCCAGGATCCAACATGAGGATATTATCGTCCATCGTACTGCTACAGTAGGCGGCTGCACCGATACGGAGCAAGTAAATATTTGTTTAATGCATACGAACATAAGATGTGGAGTACACATGCAAGTAAATATTTGTTTAATGCATACGAACATAAGATGTGGAGTACACATGCAAGGAATACCGTAAGATTTGAAGGTGTGACCGCTCGCCGTAGCTGAGGTTGCTAAATCAGGACGAGGCATCGCGATGGATTCAGCACACGGGGTGTTCCGGATAGCTTTCTCCCGCTGTCGGCGCTGAGCACTCATATCCCCTTTCTACTCTGGTGTTAAGCTATCTCAATGTTTCTGAGCCGTTTCCCGTCTTTGCGTGTTTACTTGTTCCTTCTTCTTCTCGTAAGCGGCTCGCCTCTTTGCGTTTATAATATCTAATGTGTCTGCGTCCTTCGGTGTCTTCATCTCATAAGCTGCTCGTCTTTGTGTGTTAAACTTATCCTTTTGTTCTTAGTACCCTTCCTCTTCTTTTTTCTTTTTATAAGTTGCTCTTCTCCGTGCATTTATGACATCATTTTTTTCCGTTGATAATGTCCCTTTACATTGGCCCTCACGACCCCTCGTAGCTGGACCTGTTGTTGTAGGTCTATACACATTAGCATCCTAACCAGAACAATCAAGTTCAAAGCTCTCATGGTTGATTGGAGGTACAACAGTAGTACTCCCTCCGTCCCAAAATAAGTGACTCAACTTTGTACTTATTTTAGTACAAAGTTAGTACAAACTATATATTATTTTGGGACGGAGGGAGTAGTATTTACCTCTACAATCATGCACCGTCATGACTGCAATATATTAATTATATACCTAACCAGATTACGAGCAAGTGGTCACTGAGGTGGATTAAATTTTTGTTTGGATGTTTGTAGAAAATCAAAGGAGGTGTGAGTTCGGAAGTAATACCTGGACTACCTATGGGGAGTTCTATGGTTGACGCAGAGGGGATTGTTGCTTCATGTATAATCAGGCCGCTCAATAGTTGTGGGTCAGATGCAATGGCTTGCGAAAGGGATTGTTCGAATTAGTAAAAATTCAATATGAAAGGCATTTAGAGATTGTCGAGGAGTTATACCTAGACTCCCTTTGGGTAGTTCAATGATTGAGGGTGATGGGGTTGGTGCTTCGCGAATAAACAGTCCGCTTGATGGTTGTGGGCTAGATTGGTTGTCTTGCGAAAGGGACTTTGCTAATTAGTAAGAAACAACATTGAAGGCAAATTACTAAAAACATTACACAAATTCCATATACCTGGACCCTCTTTGGGGAGTATATTAACATTGGTGTCTTCACCAAGAGCGTGTCGGAGGCCATTTGTCGCATCCATCTGTCGCTGTCGGTCTTCCTGCTGTTTCTTCTTCTGATAAGATTCTCGTCTCTTTGTGTTCAACTTATCCTTTTGTTCTTGGTACCCTTGCTCTTCTTTTTTCTTCTTATAAGTTGCTCTTCTTCGTGCGTTTATGACATCCCTTTCTTCCTTTGATAAGGTCCCTTTACGTTGGCCAGCACGGCCCCTCGTAGCTCCATCTGTTGTTGTAGGTATACACACATTAGCATCCGATTTTGAACAGTAATAGTATTTATGGATAAAATCATGCACCATCAGGGTTGCAATATATTAATTAAATACCAAACCAGATTACTCGCAACAGTCCCCTCTGATTGATTAATTTTACCTCTTCATTATATTTAGAAATTGAAAGGAGGTGTGAGTTCGGAAGTTATACCTGGACTACCTTTGTGGTGTTCTATGGTTGACGCAAAGGGGATTGGTGCTTCATGTATAATCAGGCTGCTCGATGGTCGTGGGTCAGATGCAACGGCTTCGAAAGGGATTGTTCAAATTAGTAATCACCAATATCGAAGGCATCTAAATATTGCTGATGAGTTATACCTGGAATCCCTTTCGGGAGTTCTATGGTCGAGGGAGACGGGACATCTGCTTCACGAATAAACAAGCCACTCGATGGTTGTGGGCCAGCTCCAATGGCTTGCGAAAGGGATTGTTCAGATTAGTAATTTAACAATCACCAAATACCAATCAATTATCAATTCAATATACCTGGACCCTCTTTGGGGAGTCTATCAACATTGGTGATATCACCAAGAGGTTGTCGGAGCCCAGTTGTCGTCTTCATTTGTCGCTGTCGGTGTTGCTTAGCAAGATTCACCCTTTCCCAACGAGAACCAAACGGGGTCAAGTCGTTTGAGGACATCACTGTCATAGACAATTGTCATTGGCAAAGCAGATCAATAAGTACCGTATACTATATTTAACGCACTTTAATCTACATTGAACAGAAGTAAAGTAAGTTGTTGGCATGTTTGGTACAATAATGATTCTCTTTAGTTTTTTCTGTCCAATAACCAGCTTTGTCATCTAATGCATTGCTTGTTACAGGTTCCGTAAAATGGCAGCGGGTAGAGTTCTTGTCCTGCACAAAGGAAGGTAACTAACCTTGTATTATCTTTATATATGCATGATTTTGGTGGAGTCATCAGAACAATTTGAAATGCATTGAGTTGTGCAATGGATTAACTACTTTGATTCAAGTTTTCTTCTTCCTAGGCTGGTCGAGATTAAGAAAAGCAAAAAAATAAAATAAAATAGGAGAGTAGAAATCACACAGAAAAGCATAGAGTCAGGGGACAACATGAAAATGTTGTTTTGGCCTGGCAGCATCATCTCGTCCTCCATTTGTAGTATTTTTTCTCGGACAAAATCTTATTTCTCATACGCCACTGACCTGACAAACTTGCTTGGAGTTTTGGCTCCAAGGAGCATATACTCCCTGGTGAACAGTAAATAGAAAACAAAATCCTGTAGATGGATCTTGTTTTGTAAACACAATAAATTTCCAAAATCCTGAAGTTTTTCTGTAGACCTTCATGTTAGTGTAACAAGCGTGCTTGCCAATTATTTCGGTCTACTCCTTGCTCTTGCTTTGGTGTCATCACTCAATTTCTCTCCATACAGTTTCACCCTGTCATCACTCTACTATCCATGTCATTTATTTTTGTATGCATTGGTAACGCTCATATGTATATATGTGCTCCTCACATATTTGGATTATGAACTACCAGACCATTCAAATAAATGCATGGACTCTTACCTAAATACAAATAAATGGCAGGGATAGTTCCATCAGTACATGCTTGAGGAACACTATGTTTGACCACCAAGATAGGTTTGTGCCAAGTACTGATTTGTGATTTGTGACAAGTACTGATTTGTGACAAGTATATATACAAACTGAAGATAGTTCCATCAGTATATATAGAAACTGAAGATACTCAACTAAGTGCATATAAGTGCATACTGGATTCCATATCAATTATCTACCACAATTATTTTAACAAGCTCTTGATAATTAAAAAAAGGAACACTATGGAGCTAATCTGAAACCGCACAATCATATTCGTGCTGCTATTATTCTGATAGCGTTGCTTGTTGAATAGAAAGCATGTATAAAACAAATTATCCTCTTTGAGCCATGTTCTTGGTACAGGTTACTTCGGTAGAACGTCAGAAAAATTATAGCCGGGGTTAGGATACCTCTCAAGAAGCAACGACATGGCTTGACACAGTAAGTTTTTGAAAGGGTTGAATGTATACATATGTCAAGGCTTGCTATGCATTGGTTGTATACTTAAAGCAGTTGACTACTTACTTTCAACAGGTATATGCCTGGGTAGGACACAAGAACAGTCAGGACCATGTACTAATCGTACGAACAATTGGGCCTATGTCACACCAGTCTCTTCCCGCATTAGTTCTTCCAGAAGTAAACTGTGTATAGGTTACTAACCTGTGGCTCGCTCGCAGCCGCGCCGGGACCCGTGTCTCGCTCGCAGCCGCGCCGGCACCTGTGGATCGCTGGCACCCGTGGCTCCCTGGCAGCCGCGCCGGCACCGGGGGCAAAGTTTGAAGAATCAGGCCTCGCACACCTGATCCGACGGCAAACTTTGAAGAATCAATTCAAATCCACATGATCCGAATGCAAACCTGGAAGCGTGGAGAATCAGGCCTTGCCCGCCCCGATCGGAAGATAGGATTTGAAAATTGTTTGTTGTCTATGGAAAGAGTAAAAATATTTGATTAAACTGTTGTTTATGGAAGCTTCTTGTGACGGGATTTTTCGATATGATTCCATATGAATTGATTTGATTGGTGTCATAAATGGAAGGGAAGGATGGAAGGTTTGTTGTTTTATATGGAAGGGGGTGGAACCTTTGGGTTGGTTCTTGTGATGCATGAATGAAAACCGGTCTCGGTTCTCGGTGGGAGGAGGGATCGCCTGGTGGGGAGATCGATGGGATGGTGGGAACGAACGAAGCGAACGAACGACTTACGTACCGAGACATTAGGAGTAGAGATTATTTTATGGGTTGGTACTTTTGCTTTAGTTCATTGCTCTTAGCCTCAACTCTTGTTGTGGAAGACTGGAATGCTGTGCAACACAATTGCTTTGATCTGTGCACCAGGCACGTATATATGATGTATAGAGGGGGGCCACAACCTCAACTATACAGATGGACTAGGAGGTGGGCCCAAGACACAATATACATGTACACAATATATTCAACACCTCCCCCTCCCCCCGGCAGTCGAAGCGGCGCCGGAGACGCAGAGACTGGAACGAAACTTCTCGAAGGTGAAAGTCGGCAGTCCCTTAGTCATCACATCGGCGAAGTGTTGTGCAGTCGGAACATGAAGGACACGGATACGTCCAAGGGCCACCTGCTCATGCGTAAAGTGAATGTCCAGCTCAGTGTGCTTAGTCCGGCGATGATGAACGGGGTTGGCGGAAAGGTACACCGCAGAGGCGTTGCCACAGTAGACAATCATAGCCTAGGAGACATCATGATGCAACTCCTGAAGTAGCTGTCATAGTCAGGTGCACTCGGCGACAACATTAGCCACTGCTCGGTACTCAGCCTCCGCACTAGAGCGTGAAGCGGTGGGTTGTCGCTTGGACGACCACGAGATGAGTGAAGGACCTAGGTAAACACAGTAGCCAGAGGTGGAGCGACGGGTGTCAGGGTAACTGGCCCAGTCCGCGTCGGAATAGGCCACCATCTCCAGAAAAGTGTACACCGTGAGAGTGAGCCCAAGAGCCATCGTGCCACGGATGTAGCGGAGAATCCGCTTCACGAGGGTCCAATGGGAGTCACGAGGGGCATGCATATGGAGACACACCTGCTAAATAGCATACTGTAGATCCGACCGGGTGAGAGTCAGATACTGAAGAGCACCAACAATGGACCGGTAGAACGGTGCATCCGACGCCGGCGAGCCCTCGAGAGCAGAAACCTTGGCCTTCGTGTCAATAGGAGTAGCGACAAGGTGACAATTGAGCATGTCGGCACACTCAAGTAGCTCATGCGCATACTTCTGCTAATGAAGGAAGAAGCCGTCGGGTCGCCAAACAACCTCAATGCCAAGGAAATAATGTAGAGCGCCCAAGTCCTTGGTGGCAAACTCGTCACTCATCCGGAGAGTAATCTGCTGAAGAAGGGCTACAGAGGAGGCCGTCAGGATGATGTCGTCGACATAGAGGAGCAAATATGCAGTCGTGTCGCCACGGTGATAGACAAACAACGAGACATCCGAACGAGTAACACTGAAAGCCCAGTGTTTGAAGGAACTAGGCGATACGCTGGTACCAGGCACGAGGTGCTTGCTTGAGCCCGTAGAGAGACGGGGATAGCAAACACACATGCCCAGGAAGAGATGCGTCGACGAAACCGGTGGGCTTCTCATAGTAAACCTGCTCCTCAAGATGGCCATGAAGGAAGGCGTTGGAGATATCCATCTGATGAACCGGCCAGCCTCGGAAAACTGACAGCCGGAGAACAGTGCGGATCGTGCCCGATTTGACAACCGGTGCAAACGCCTTAGTGAAGTCGACGCCAGCACGCTACCGAAAACCACGGACCACCCAGCGAGCCTTGTAGCGCTCAAGTGTATCATCCGAGCGGGTCTTATGGCGAAAGACCCACTTGCCGCTGATGACATTGGCGCGAGAAGGCCGATGAACCAATGTCCAGGTACGGTTCCGCTGAAGAGCGTCGAACTCTTCCTGCATCGCAGCAAGCCAATGAGGATCACGAAGGGCTGCTCCGGCAGACACGAGAATCGGTGACGGCTCGGTGATGGAGGCGGCGAGGAGATACTTGTCGCTGGAGTACCGCAGACTCAGGCGGTGAACGTTGGCTCGAGCCTGAGTGATGGGGCGAGATGGCAACTCTGGAACGAGGCCCGAGGAGGCGGCTGGCGAGACCGCAGGTGAGGCGGCCGGCGAAGGGGCAGTGGCCGAGGCACCCGAGGCAGCCGGGGAGAGCGCGATGCCCGAGGCACACATGGCGCCCGAGGCGGGCGAGGAGCCCGAGGCAACGGGGCTGCCCGAGGCGGCCGGAGAGGGCGCCGACGGCGAAGCCGGCGGGGACCGCGACGGCGGCGTGGGGGCGGGAGGCGCAGCTCGTCCCACGGCGCGAGGACCGCCAAACCCGGAGACGGTTCGAGAGCCGAGCGGGGCCGTCCACCTGATGGGGTCGCCGAAGGGCCGTCGGTGGCCGGTGGCGACGGTGCGACGAGAGGTACCTGCTGCTGAAACGAAATACAGATGAACTAAAAGGTGGGCCCAAGACACATTATACACCTACACAATAAATTCAACACTTGTCACTCTAATGTTGCTGTTTATAGGGGTTCCTTGTAGTATTACCTTTCTTACCTTTCTTCTTCTTCTGGGAATTATGTTTTGAACCCTCTCCTAGGAGAATTGAGCATGTTGGTTTGAAAAATGTACACGCTTCTTTATTTTGTCTCTTGGTGTTTTTCCTTGTCTCATTCATGATGCTACTGCCACCTTAACTTTGTATAGGAGCCTTCTCTATCTAGTTGGGATAGACCTGGCCATCCACTGGGCCGGGCTTGACCAAGCCAGAGGTAAAACACTCATGCCCGAGCTCAGCCCCGCCCGGTCGTCGGGCCTACTTTTCAGGCCCAAGCCTAGCCCGTCACTACAAAAAACCACCGGGCCTTGGGCCTCAGGCCGGGCCTCTTCAGTAAATGGCAGAAACAACGAGCCTGGGCCCAGCTCAACCTAGTCTTCGAACTCAAAACATAGGCCCGAGCCCGGCCCGGGAGCAGCGTCGAGCCGGGTTGGGTCGGGCTTTTTCGGGCCAGGTCGGGTTGCCCATAGTCAGGACTAAGTTGGAAGGCCCTTTTGGTAATTTTGAAGATGTTTGTCTAGTTTAGGGATGTCTTTTGTGGGTCCTTTGCATGTGCTCCTCCAATATTGTTTTAGGATCTACTATAGGCCGGATATTCACACGACTCTCCATTCCTATGGCCTGAAAGTTTAACCCAATACTACTTTTTGTTGGTCGGTAGGCCATCCACATATTTATCAAGATTTTTCATGTATATCTTATTTGTATTCGTATTGCAATATCAATATCCGAGCAGCAAGTTTGTGTCAGGCTCAAGGACAAGAAGGGGTAGAAGGACAACAATAGAAACAATACCGTTAGTGTCGACTAAAGGACAAGAGACTCCGCCATTTTTAGAGCCACTTCGAGAACCCAGAGAGATAAGAAGCATAGAAGGGACCGAGAGTGCATAAAAGGTTGTGTTGAGAAGTTTAACTTCAGCCTCAAGTTCATATTGCTACCGAGGTTTTCCCGAGGTACATGTCCAAAACGCTAACCACTTCTCATCGTGGTGAGTTTGCAAGAGGGCTGAAGCTTAGACAGCTAAGTTCGGCGCTTAAGAAAAATAAGAGCAAACCAATCATGCTTCCTTTTGCAGTTGTACTCCTCCTGATCTACATGCACATACAAGCAACGACACGTCAGACGCGAATGCGTGGTCACAAACACTCTTGCTCCTACCTAGGGTCACCCGCATGGTTCTCAAGCGTGCTCATTCCTGCCGAGCCCACGTATTTGCAACTTTCTTGTACCTGGCCTTTGGCAAGTGGCAACTAGCAAGCGGGGACTTGCATTGCCTGCCCCAAAGCTCCAGCCTTCACCTTTGCCTTTGGAAATTTCCAAGGGCCATACAAGGGGTCGCTTCGAAGAAGGAAAAAATTCTTATATACAGCGAGAAAATACTAGTACGGAAAACAGTTTATGTAAGAGTAAAATATCCGTCCTTGTCACTTCCTCGTTCCTACTAGATATGGCCAGTTTGTATTTCACAAAATGTCGCTTTCCACCAGCTAGGCAGCCGTCTCTAAGCGCTCTAGTTAACACATTTTCTTATCGTAGATTTTATCCTGCTATGAGAGACTCCCTTGGCATTAGCCTTGTACGGGTTCATGAGAAAATCATACAGAGAATGATATGGGAGGTGCATGGTTATTTCCTCTTGCTTTCGTAGGGTTCTTTCTTTCCAGAAGGCGAGTACTGACTGAACTATTGATGCGCATGAAGATTGTGTGTGTGAAGATTACATAGTTAAAGCATGATTTGGGTCTGGATGGATGCTGCCAGGAGATAGTTGAGCACTTAATTTGCTGCTCAAAAGATAGCAGTATGCCTGTCAGGGCCATAACTGAACCCGCGCTACTGTCAGTTACCACTCTACAGTCTACACTTCATCAGTTAGCCAACGGCTCAGATTGAAAGTGGTGAAGGAGGGTGGACGACCCAGAAGTCACAAGTTACAGTTGTGCTTAATAAAACAGTTGCATTGAGGCTGTGTTTGATAGCAAAGCATTGAAAAACTAAAGTATTGGAAAACTGCAATAATTTAACTTGTAGGTACAAGATACCACAGTTTTAACATTACAAAGAATTTTGAAGTATTGGGAAAACTACGGACCTGTTTGGCTAAAGCTTGAAGACACCCTCATTGCAGCTAGCTAGACCTTGCGAGCTGGTGAACAGCGATGCACAAACCAGTACAACCATGCACACCATACACTAGATTGATGTTACACTGATAAAATGGAGTAGGTTGTCGAAGTACACGCCAACACGTGCAATAAATACCTGACCAGTCCATCACAACCTGGCAACTCTAGCGTACATAGCAAAACGAAACAAAATCCCAACACAGCTTCATTAGACGAGGATCTGGTAATGTAGGAGATTGGGAGGAGATGACTTCAGATCGGCGGCGGCTGGTTCGGAGCGAGTCACGCTCGTTCTTTCCGTGTTCTCAGTTTTTTAAAAAGAGGTTGGAGGTTCTTTTTTATTTACAGAGAAAATACCAAGGTTTTGGGCAAACTGTAGTATTAATAATGCTGTTTTTTGTGGCTGTCAAACAGCTCGCTGTAATTAAAACCATGGTATTATCAAAAACTGCAGTATTCTTCAAATACATAGAAAATATTGAGTTATCAAACGGGGCCACTCTGTTAGTCGAACCCTCCGCCCGATCTCCAATCGACCCACGATTCGATCGTAACATTGCAGTTCCAAAACTGTAGTCATTTCCTAAGTTCTTCAGCCGAGCCTTCTACTAGGATGCTTCGCGAGACAGAATAATGTAAAACACCGGCGCACAACGGTTAACATCACACGGTTTAGCAAGTGTCATCATGCGTGGCCGGTCGTCCTCACGATTGATATGCCGCAGCCCACGGGATCAGCCAATGCCATTTGTGAATAGTATAATACGGCAACAAAGCACACTTGCTTTAGATTTAAGGTAAAGCTGCCGGCCTGCCGGGCACTTGACACTACTACACGTTTTACTACCGGGCAAACAACTGGCCGACTGACTCAAGGCAGAGTACTTTGTGCAATTAAGTAGAAGATCTGGCGATAGTTGCGTATCATGGTGGGTGGTAATGGTTCATCAGTTCGTACTACTATAATGTAATGTAATGCAAGCGAGGAGTTCCTTTCACATGGCCCACCGCAACCCAACCGAACGCAATCAGCTTGTGTATGCAGGTTGGTACAGATCCTGCGTGGCAGCTGCAATGTTTTTGATTTGATTTATAGCTGCATCATAATGCTATGGCAAATGACACAGAAGCCTTGCTATAGTTTGTTGAGCAGAAGACAACATGGAGCGCGGTGCCGTAAAGTTCAGATCCAGAATTAATCGGTGTTCAGAACCAAAAGAGCCACCAGCACAAGTATCACAGATCTGGGACAGCATGTTAACTGCAGATCCCTAATGTTACTACAAATGCGGGGAATCAGATTGAAACATCTGCGCCGGTAAAACAAGCAGGCCGGCGAGCGTCGCGGTGGCCGGAGACGGAGGGAATGGATCAACCCTAAAACTCGATCTCATTTCCGACCTCTCTCCTCTAAACTCTAACGCATGACAACAACATTTATAGCAGAAAGGACGCACAGGCACATCAACTTGTCTGGTAGTGTCGGCGAGTTGGCTGGCGGTCTGTCCAGCGACCTAGGTGGAGCGCGCGAGGCGGGAGGCGATGGCGGAGTGGTACATGGCGTCGTGGAAGCTCTCCGTCTCCACCATCCGCGCCCGCAGCTGCCGCGCCTTCTCCTCCGTCAGGCCGCCCACGAACGACCTCCCAGCTTTCTCCTCCGCCGGCGCCATCGCCGGCGCCGGTGCCGCGGCCTCGATGTAGTCCGCCCGCCCGGACCAGCCGAGCAGCGGCGCCCACCACTTGCCTCCCTCGGGTGCTCCCGCCGCGCGGACCCGCCCGGCGCCCACGGAGCCAAAGGCGGAAGCGGCACGGGACTGGAAAGTCGTTCCCACCGACGGGCGGGGGGAGAAGGAGACGGCGGATGCTGACGGTGCCATGGCCATTAGCTCGGTCGCTTGCTTCGCTTGTAAGCTTCTATGTATGGGGTTGCTTTGCTTTCGGTTTGGTGAGAGATGATGGGGATTGTAAGCTTTGAATGCTTGAGCTTGCGAGATGGAGAGTTGGAGATGGCGGAGATTTATAACGGATTAACGGGTCAGGGGAAAAGGAGGAAGAGTGGATAGGAACGGCGCGTGGACGCGCGGGGTGGGGGTGCGCTTTTCCGTTACACGTGACGTGTGATCGAGTAGACTCATGCACGCACCTGGATCACCGCGAGAGACGGCAGCAAATACACTACGAGCAAATCAATCTGTGGTTGGATGGTTATTAGAGAGATTGTGTTATCTTTAATTCATCAGAGTTTAAATCTTGATGCTCGCATTTATTCTTAAATTTATTTTAGAATTTTCGACGATTCTCATTCAATGGGAGAAGACGTTCCCGTCGACGACGAGGCGCCTACGATGACTTCGTAAATTTCAAAATGATATGTCGGCTCAGTCTTTCGGAGGTGCTCATAGGGATAGGGTGTCGGATTTCAGATTCCGACAAAACCTTTAAGATTCGAACAATAGGGTGCGTGCGAAGATCTCTCCCTCACTGATCACGCCCTCAAGCACTTCGCGATCTCAAAGGCTAGCTCGACAAACTCACAACACAAGAGACACAAGATTTATACTGGTTCAGGCCACCGTTGCGGTGTAATACCCTACTCCAATATGATGTGGTGGATTGCCTCAGGGGGGGCTGATAATGAACAGTACAAGGGGAGGAACAGCCTTCTGAGGTGAGGTGTTCTTGTGCTAGGTGAGTGTGTGAATGGATTGGATCTAGGTCTCCAACCACTGCCTCTCTATGGTGGTGGCTAATCCTATTTATTGAGGCCCTGATCCTCTCCCCAAATATTGAGCGGAAAGTGAGCCAACAACGGCCAATTTAAAAGGGGACAACTAGTACAAGTTATCCTGACAAAAACAGTCTTCGCCTGCCAAAGGCTCTCGTGGTGACGCCGTCTTGGGCTCCACGATGACCTCCGCACTGCTGTTCTGCTGGTCTTGGTCTCGTTGCACCGATATGGAAAGCTTTGCTTGACACCTCGGTACTCTTCATCTGCGCGTGCTTCCTTAGCACTAAAGAGGAAACAAGGACACTGTGAGCGATGACGCGCGCCTGGCACCCGCCTGACCTCAATCGTCATGTCTCACGTCATTGGAACCTCGCGAGGTTTGTCTGGCCATCTCTCCGCCCCTCGTGAGCCAGCTTGATGAGGCCACTCCTAAGGAGGTCTTGTGTCGTCCGCCTCGCGAGGCTTGGCCCCTCGCGAGGGTCTTGAATGCTTGTTGGTGAAGATGGGTCGTACGAGCCCGCTGGCAAAGCCACGCCGTGGGCCACAGGCAGGCAAGTCTGGGGAACCCCGTTCCCAGAACGCCGACAGTATCCCCGGACCCAAGACGCGCTCGGGTTTGGCTTCGAGGCGAAGCCAAAGGGGCAAGTGCGGAGCGCCGCGGGCCCCAATAGCCTGCGGCCTTGCTCGACGTGTGGCGGTTGATTGGACGTAGGCGTCTCCGCTTCCCCACGCAACCTCGACAACTACCCGACTTGACGAGTCCCTGCTGCATGCAAGGGAAAAGCATCATTATTACCTTAGATCATGGAGGCCGACGGTTGGCCTCCCTATAACTATAAATGGGAGGTGGGGGCGGAGCCCCATCACCCGTCTCTCCTCTGCCTCTCCCGCTTCTCCTCCTTTCTTGCTCTACTCCTTGTTGGTGCAGTCATGGCGGCGATTCGGAGGTTCTCGGCCACGGAGAAGGGCAAGGCTCCCCTCAATGAGCCCGAGCTGCTCCCGCCGAAGAAGAGGAGGTCCCATCGTCGCGAGATGGTGGTGAGGCCCGTGGGGCCACGGCTGTGGTACGAGAGGCCGCCTCCTGGGTACCCGTTGCCCTTGTATGCTCACGCCGATGATTCCGAAGGGAGGAGCGGTGAGCGCCGCCGCCCGCGCCAGGGCCGAGGCCGCTGTGCCGCTAAGGCGAGCGCCGTCGCCCCAGGGGTCCATGCCACGGACTCTTCGCGTGAGTTCGTGCTGTGGACGGCGATGCCCCCGAGCACTTGGATTCGCTTCCCTTCCTTCTTCTCTGCAGAGATGCTGCCAAGGGGACCTCTCGAGCTTTGGCTGCAGCACGCCGACTGCGACGCCCCGGCGACTTGTAACGCCCTCGATGCGGCTATATCTCCCACGTGTCGAGGCACGACTTAGAGGCATAACCGCATTGAAAGCAATGTCGCAAGTCGGGAAATCATCACACATCCCATGTACATAAATAATATAAAGGGGAAGAACATAGTTGGCTTACACTCGCCACGTCACATCAAAGTACATAAATAACATCCATCATACAAATCACTCATGGCCCGACTACGGCGCCAAAATAGAAAAGACCCCCAACATGCGACAAGGCCCTGAATCTAACCCCGATTGGGCACCACTACTGATCATCAGGAAAGGACACATAGTAACACTGAGAGTCCTCGTCGTACTCCCACTTGAGCTCCAGCGCGCCATCTGGAGCTGTATCATCTGTCCCTGCATCTGGTGTAATAGTAATCTGTGAGCCACAGGGACTCAGCAATCTCGCACCCTCGCGATCAAGACTATTTAAGCTTAATAGGTAGGAAAGGGGTAATGTATAAGTGGAGCTGTAGCAAGCGACTAGCATATGTGGTGGCTAACTTATTCGCAAAAGAGAGCGAGAAGAGGAGGCAAAGCACGAGCGAGAAACTAGAGAGCAACCTGCGCAAGCATAACTCCAACACCGTGTCCGCTTCCCGGACTCCACCGAGAAGAGGCCATCACGGCAACACACTCAGTTGATTCATTTTAATTAATTTAGGTTCAAGTTATCTACAACCGGATATCAACAAATTCCCATCTGCCCATAACCGCGGGCACGGCTTTCGAAAGATCAATCCCTGCAGGGGGGTCCCAACTTAGCCCATAACAAGCTCTCACGGTCAACGAAGAAATAGACCTCCACCCAAGACACACCGATCAGACTCGGTATCTCGGTACAACAAGATGATTCGACAGGTTAAAACAAGTCCAGCAACACCACCCGCTGTGCCGACAAATCCTGATAGGAGCTGCACATATCTCGTTCTCAGGGCACACCGGATAAGCTAAGCGTACGGGAGCCAACGTAACCCAAGTTGCCAAGGGACGGCCCCGCACGGTGCTCTAGGATGGACCAACACTCAGAGGAGCACTGGCCGGGGGGGGGGGGGGTTAAAATAAGATGACCCTCGGGCTCCGGAAACCCAAGGGAAAAAGAGGCTAGGTGGCAAATGGTAAAACCAATGTTGGGCATTGCTGGAAAAGCTTTAATCAAGGCGAACTATCAAGGGGTTCCCATTATAGCCCAACCGCGTAAGGGACGCAACAATCCGGGAGCATAACACCGATATGACGGAAACTAGGGCGGCAAGAGTGGAACAAAACACTAGGCGAGAGGCCGAGCCTTCCACACTTTACCAAGTATATAGATGCATTAAGATAACATGGCAATATAATGATATCCCAACAAGTAAATAAATGTTCCAACAAGGAACGGCTCCAATCTTCACCTGCAACTAGCAACGCTATAAGAAGGGGCTGAGCAAAGCGGTAACATAGCCAATCAACGGTTTGCTAGGACAATGGTGGGTTAGAGGCTCAATCATGGCAATTGGGAGGCTGACAAGCAAGTGGTAGGCATCGTAGCATTGGCAAAGCAAAAGAGCGAGCAAACTAGCATAGCAAAGATAGTAGTGATTTCGAGGGTATGATCATCTTGCCTGCACAGTTGTCAGAGTTGACTGGATCCTCAAAAGCAAACTCAATGGGATCCTCGTTAGCGAACTCGTCTCCCGGCTCTACCCAACAACACAAACAAGCAACAAGGATACAATCAACCACGTGCAAGGACAACCAATAATATGCAAAGATGGTATGCTATGCGGGATGCGATGCGGGATGCAAAATGCAAGACGTGACAGGAAATACATGAACCTAGCCTCAACTTGGAAAACCAAGTGTGTCACTGAATATAGGGGATGAAATCACCTGAAAACGATATAAATATCATAGGAATCGGAGCTACGGTTTGGAAATGGCAAGCGTTTTACGAAACAAACCGTTCTGCGATTTACAGCAAGTAGGCTCCTAAATGCAACGAAATGAACATGCTACAGCCACCAAACATGAAAACAAAATACATGGCAGGGATGTACACAAGATGCTTAACAAATCACTAGCACTGAGCCATAGCCAAATTCATCCATTATGAGGTTCAAACAAGCATGGCAAAAACGAATAAGCAAAACAGATTTCAGACTTAGTGAAATTAACACTAGTCTGAAATTTCAGACCACGATGCTCTCTTCGGAGCAGCAAAACAACATGATACATAGCCTGAACATGACAAGTAAGAACATGGTATGGAGCTACTCAACAAGCTTAACAAAACACCCAAATTGACCTGGGGCCAAAAGGGTTCACAAAATACTCTAGCGAGCACACGAACATGGATGAAACACAATCAGTTTTCAGACTTAGTGAAAACTGAGACATGCTGAAATTATAACTCGCGGAGGCATGTAAACGAGCTCGATGCACTCACTACGGTGCAAGTCATGACAAGGCAAGCATATATCCATAAAGAAGGCACAAAATGCTAGCTAGACATGGTAAGAACAATGGCATAGCATGCACGGATCACTAGCAATAGCATCGGCAAAATCGCAAACAAGTTGACGATCTGCCCCAATACACCACGATGCAAAAGTTGAGCTCGATTGACTCAATCTAGGGTGCTCCAACATAGCAAGTAAAGACATGGATGGATAGAGCATAACATAAATATCAAAACTCCCTTACTGATCATCCTCAAAAGAGGCACAGATCACTAGGAAACAAGCCGAACATATGGCATTATGAACTAAAATATCCCAGACTTAGTGAAAATCACTAAGTCCCTGAAAACAGAAATCTCAGGTACCCCTCTTTGCAAGCTTGCACAAGACACCACACACATTCTAAAAATGCATGGGTGGCACCTCTGGAAAGAAGACAAAAAGCTTAACAATTCATCCCAAAGAGTCACAGGCATATCATGCACACAATAATCATGGCAAAAATGACAAAAGTCTATGATGAGCTAACGGATCTGCAATTTAACTCACGATGCCTCCTTCTAACAGCATTTTGGGCATCAAGATGAATTCAAATGCAAATGATGCAATGGAATGAAATGATGTACTCATCGAGGCGAAGATTTTGATATATCATATGTCCAAAACGGAGCTACGGATGCGGAGATATGATCAGTCAAAGTATGCATAAAAATTAAGGGGGAGAGGGAGAAGTCAACCGTTAGGTCAAAACGGATCTAGATCTGGCGCGACACAGTAGCGCGGATCGGGTACTGTAGCTGAGGAGGCCGGCGATGGCCGACGGTGGTGGCGGTGCGGGACGCCGCCGGTGACCTGGCCGGCAAAGTCCGGCGGGTGGGCGCGGTCGCCGGTGCGCCCAGGCGACGAGGAGCGCGGGCGGCACGGCAGCGGCTAGAGGCGGCGGATCCGGTGATGGGGCGGGCTCCGGCTTGCCGATCCAGTCGGCGGGGCGGCGAACTCCGGTGGCCGGAGCCGGAGAAGATGGGCGGCGGCGATCGGCGTCGGGGAAGGCGAAGCGAGGCGGCGGCGGGGAGAATGGCCCGCTCGGGCGGCTCGGGCGGGCCTCCCGCGGGCTCGCCGGGCCGCGCGGAGGAGTGGCGGCGAAGTGGGGCTCGGGGGCCACGTGGTGCTCCCTGATAGGTCGGCGGCGGCGGGCGGACAACGTCCGGTCCGTCCGGACGTGTCCGGCGGCGGCGAGATCTGATTTCTAGGGTTTGAGGAGGGGGATCCGCGAATTTGGAGGAGGGGGTGTATATATAGGCATAGAGGGAGCTAGGAGTGTCCAAATGAGGTGCGGTTTTCGGCCACGCGATCGTGATCGAACGCTCTAGGACATGGAGCAGAGTTTGGTGGGTTTTGGGCCACTTTGGAAGGGTGTTGGGCTGCAACACCCACGAGGCCTTTTCGGTCCCTCGGTTAACCGTTGGAGTATCAAACGAAGTCCAAATGGTACGAAACTTGACAGGCGGTCTACTGGTAGTAAACCAAGGCCGCATGGCAAGTCTCGGTCCAATCCAGAAATGTTTAATCCCCACACACGAAAGAAAGCTAGAAATGACCACCGGAGGAGAACGAAGCGCCGGAATGCAAAACGGACAACGGGGAAAATGCTCGAATACATGAGATGAACATGTATGCAAATGTAATGCACGTGATGACATGATAAAAGATGCATGAAAACGAAAACAACACATGGAGACAAAGACCCGAACCCAAGAAATAAATATAACTTAATGCCGGAAACGGCAAGAGTTGGAGTACAAATTGGGAAAGTTATGTCTGGGGCGTTACACGACTGGAGCGGAAATTGAAGCCGTCGCCTCCGGGAGGATCTTCATGACCCGAGGCTGGGGCGAGATTGCCAGAGTCTGCCGTGCGGAGGGCGCCCTCGCGATCCACTTTGAGGACGACTGCGCCTCCGTGCTTCTCTTCAAGGTCTTCGATGAGGAAGGCTGCCGCCTGGAGTGCTGCCCTGAAGGAGGTCACTAGGACGGCGCAGTGGCGGGCGCTGGGCCTGCCGCAAGCCTTGCCTACAGCTCCTCCAGCGACAGCGGCGACTCATGGTGGTCCAGCGACTCTCCCGAGCTCGTGGAGTCTCCGGAGACGAGCGACGACAGCTACGTGCCTCGAGCTCCCGTTGCGCCCGGAGCAAGGCTGTAGCGTTTGGCCGCCGTCGTCGATGATCTGGATGGGGTTGGCGCCAGCCTCTCATGGCTCACTGTTGATGATGGCGTCGGCGTCGTCCGGCGCGTGTACATAAAGATCCTAGGGATTTCTTTCCTTTTGTTCCGTGCGAGGAATCGAAACGGACCCCGCTGGGGCGTGTAAGGCGTCTGTAATGTCCTTTGTTGATATCATCCTTATTATGAAGATGTGCGTGTGTGTGCTCCATTCCGGCTCTGTTTCCCCTTTCCAACCTCGCGATGGCGTGGTGCTCTACGCCGACAGGTCCCGGTCCCCAGGCAAGCTTTAGCCGTCGCTGGTATGCCAGGTCGTGATACCGTGGTCAAGGCCAGGAGGTGAGCGGCCCGAGGTCCAGTAAGAGCCCCTGAGACGCGATGCTCAGGAGGTCCCCTTTGGCGCGCAAGCGACCATCGAGAGGTAAGAGAGGGAGATTACATCGCCGCAGCAGGGCAGCACAAATGAGAACTCTACACTGTAGCAGTTGGTTAACCCGAGCGTGAAACTTATCTTGGCAATCCAGGGTTGGTCCTTCACGAGATGCCGAGCTTGGGCGTCGGCCGCTGCTGAGTAGCTAGGTTAGGCCCGTGCGGGCCTCCCCTCTTCTCCATGTTCTTCCTGGTGCTCTACGTCCTCAGGTCCCGGCCCTCGAGCGAGCTCAGCCGCCGCTGGTAAGCCAGGTCGTGATGTCGTGGTCAAGGCCAGGGGGTGAAGGCCGGAGAGCCAGTAAGAGCTCCTGAGTCGCGATGCTCAGGTGCCCCCTTTTAACACGCAAGCGAATCGCATGGGAAAAGAGAGAGAGAGTCTGCGGTACCGCCTGTTGTTGCCTTCAGGAAGTTTCTGCAAGTTAGCACAAGGAAGGGCACCAATCGCCATGGTGATTGCCGATCCGCCTCTGGTATGTGGGAGGGGACTCCCTGCCGCGGAGAGCCCCCGGGGCGTGTACAACCCCGCCCTGACACATGGCTTGCACGGCAGGGCTAGACGGGGTGTGTCTGGGCACTCGTGAGCCAGCGTGGGACTCACGAGGCCCTACCTCAAGGCGGGTTGTGCCTAATCTTGATTCTTGTTCGCTGTGTTGGTCCTGTGAGGTGGTCAGACAACCTGCGCCGAACGAATTTCCTAAGGTTATCGCGTGAGAAAGCCAAGGACCAACGGCCCCAGGAGGTGACGTGAATGTGGCCGGCCCGCCAGACAGAGCTCAGCCGTTGGATTTATCGACGCTGCAGGAACGGACCCGAGCATAGACGCCGTGCCTAGCCCTCTCACGCGAAGGGTCCTGAAGAAAGAGGACCGGCGCGGCTCCCGCGGTGGGTGACAATCAAGCAGGTGATAATCATAGATAAACTAAGCATGGAAGGCAAACTAGCTCAGGTAAATGCATGAACGATACGCGCCACTGAGTCCGGCCCGAGCAGCTTGGGGATGATGCAGCCCGAGGGGAGCCCCCAGCAAGGTAAGCTAAAGACATAAAAAAGAAGGGATACATGTACACAGGGACGGACCCACGCGGCCTGGGAATAATGCAGCCCCCTGGACACTCCCAACTAAATAAACTTCGAAAATGTCACCTGGTTCCATTGATGAAGGGGTGTTGAGGCAGCTGAAGGTACGCGGCAAAGGGGTTGTTCCTCACGAGCCACCGGGGCCCTGAGCCTCGGGAGGCTCTGGGGGTCCAGGCGGTTCCTTGAGGACCGTCTGAAGGAAATATGCCCTAGAGGCAATAATAAAGTTATTATTTATTTCCTTATATCATGATAAAAGTTTATTATTCATGCTAGAATTGTATTAACCGGAAACATAATACATGTGTGAATACATAGACAAACAGAGTGTCACTAGTATGCCTCTACTTGACTTGCTCGTTAATCAAAGATGGTTATGTTTCCTAACCATGGACAAAGAGTTGTCATTTGATTAACGGGATCACATCATTAGTTGAATGATCTGATTGACATGACCCATTCCATTAGCTTAGCACTCGATCATTTAGTATGTTGCTATTGCTTTCTTCATGACTTATACATGTTCCTATGACTATGAGATTATGTAACTCCCGTGTGCCGGAGGAACACTTTGTGTGCAACCAAACGTCACAATGTAACTGGGTGATTATAAAGGTGCTCTATAGGTGTCTCCAAAGGTACATGTTGGGTTGACGTATTTCGAGATTAGGATTTGTCACTCCGATCGTCAGAGAGGTATCTCAGGGCCCTCTCGGTAATGCACATCACTTAAGCCTTGCAAGCATTGCAACTAATGAGTTAGTTGTGGGATGATGTATTACGGAACGAGTAAAGAGACTTGCCGGTAACGAGATTGAACTAGGTATTGGATACCAACGATCGAATCTCGGGCAAGTAACATACCGATGACAAAGGGAACAACGTATGTTGTTATGCGGTCTGACCGATAAAGATCTTCGTAGAATATGTAGGAGCCAATATGGGCATCCAGGTCCCGCTATTGGTTATTGACCGGAGAAGTATCTCGGTCATGTCTACATTGTTCTCGAACCCGTAGGGTCCGCACGCTTAAGGCTTCGATGACAGTTATATTATGAGTTTATACGTTTTGATGTACCGAAGGTTGTTCGAAGTCTCGGATGAGATCACGGACATGACGAGGAGTCTCGAAATGGTCGAGACATAAAGATTGATATATTGGAAGCCTATGTTTGGATATCGGAAGTGTTCCGGGTGAAATCGGGATTTTACCGGAGTACCGGGAGGTTAACGGAACCCCCCGGGAGCTATATGGGCCTTAGTGGGCCTTAGTGGAAGAAGAGGAGAGGCGGCCAGGGCTGGGCCGCACGCCCCTCCCCCTAGTCCGAATAGGACAAGGAGAGAGGGGGCCGGTGCCCCCCTCCTTTCTCTCTCTCTCTCTTTTCCACCTCGCGAATCCTATTCCAACTAGGATTGGGGGTGAAGTCCTACTCCCGGAGGGAGTAGGACTCCTCCTAGCGCCCTATGATGGCCGGCCGACCTCCCCCCTTGAACCTTTATATACTGAGGCAGGGGCACCCTAGAGACACACAAGTTGATCCACGTGATCATATTCTTAGCTGTGTGCGGTGCCCCCTTCCACCATAGTCCTCGATAATATTGTAGCGGTGTTTAGGCGAAGCCCTGCGACGGTAGTACATCAAGATCGTCACCACGCCGTCGTGCTGACGGAACTCTTCCCCGACACTTTGCTGGATCGGAGTCCGGGGATCGTCATCGAGCTAAACGTGTGCTAGAACTCGGAGGTGCCGTAGTTTCGGTGCTTGATCGGTCGGGCCGTGAAGACGTACGACTACATCAACCAAACGCTTCCGTTGTCGATCTACAAGGGTACGTAGATCACACTCTCCTCTCTCCTTGCTATGCATCACCATGATCTTGCGTGTGCGTAGGAATTTTTTTGAAATTACTACGTTCCCCAACAGTGGCATCCGAGCCTAGGTTTTATGTGTTGATGTTATATGCACGAGTAGAACACAAGTGAGTTGTGGGCAATATAAGTCATACTGCTTACCAGCATGTCATACTTTGGTTCGGCGGTATTGTTGGACGAAGCGGCCCGGACCGACATTACGCGTACGCTTACGCGAGACCGGTTCTCCCGACGTGCTTTGCACATAGGTGGATTGCGGGTGACAGTTTCTCCAACTTTAGTTGAACCGAGTGTGACTATGCCCGGTCCTTGCGAAGGTTAAAACAGCACCAACTTGACAAACTATCGTTGTGGTTTTGATGCATAGGTAAGATTGGTTCTTGCTTAAGCCCGTAGCAGCCACGTAAAACTTGAAACAACAAAATAGAGGACATCTAACTTGTTTTTGCAGGGCATGTTGTGATGTGATATGGTCAAGACATGATGATAAATTTTATTGAGATGATCATGTTTTGTAACCGAGTTATCGGCAACTGGCAGGAGCCATATGGTTGTCGCTTTATTGTATGCAATGCAATCGCGCTGTAATGCTTTACTTTATCACTAAGCGGCAGCGATAGTCATGGAAGCATACGATTGGCGAGACGACAACAATGCTACGATGGAGATCAAGGTGTCGCGCCGGTGACGATGGTGATCACGACGGTGCTTCAGAGATGGAGATCACAAGCACAAGATGATGATGGCCATATCATATCACTTATATTGATTGCATGTGATGTTTATCTTTTATGCATCTTATCTTGCTTTGATTGACGGTAGCATTTTAAGATGATCTCTCACTAATTATCAAGAAGTGTTCTCCCTGAGTATGCACTGTTGCGAAAGTTCTTCGTGCTGAGACACCACGTGATGATCGGGTGTGATAGGCTCTACATTCAAATACAACAGGTGCAAAACAGTTGCACACGCGGAATACTCAGGTTATACTTGACGAGCCAAGCATATGCAGATATGGCCTCGGAACACGGAGACCGAAAGGTCGAGCGTGAATCATATAGTAGATATGATCAACATAGTGATGTTCACCAATGAAACTACTCCATCTCACGTGATGAACGGACATGGTTTAGTTGATTTGGATCACGTGATCACTTAGAGGATTAGAGGGATGTCTATCTAAGTGGGAGTTCTTTAAGTAATTTGATTAATTGAACTTAAATTTATCATGAACTTAGTACCTGATAGTATCTTGCTTATGTATGTTTGATTGTAGATAGATGGCCCGTGCTGTTGTTCCGTTGAATTTTAATGCGTTCCTTGAGAAAGCAAAGTTCAAAGATGATGGTAGCAATTACACGGACTGGGTCCGTAACTTGAGGATTATCCTCATTGCTGCACAGAAAAATTACGTCCTGGAAGCACCGCTGGGTGCCAGGCCTGTTGCTGGAGCAACACCAGATGTTATGAACGCCTGGCAGAGCAAAGCTGATGACTACTCGATAGTTCAGTGTGCCATGCTTTACGGCTTAGAATCGGGACTTCAACGATGTTTTGAACGTCATGGAGCATATGAGATGTTCCAGGAGTTGAAGTTAATATTTCAAGCAAATGCCCGGATTGAGAGATATGAAGTCTCCAATAAGTTCTATAGCTGCAAGATGGAGGAGAACAGTTCTATCAATGAGCATATACTCAAAATGTCTGGGTATAATAATCACTTGATTCAGATGGGAGTTAATCTTCCAGATGATTGCGTCATTGACAGAATTCTCCAATCACTGCCACCAAGCTAGAAGAGCTTCGTGATGAACTATAATATGCAAGGGATGAATAAGACTATTCCCGAGCTCTTCGCAATGCTGAAAGATGCGGAGGTAGAAATCAAAAAGGAGCATCAAGTGTTGATGGTTGACAAGACCACTAGTTTCAAGAAAAAGGGCAAAGGGAAGAAGAAGGGGAACTTCAAGAAGAACAACAAGCAAGTTGCTGCTCAAGAGAAGAAACCCAAGTCTGGACCTAAGCCTAAAACTGAGTGCTTCTACTGCAAGCAGACTGGTCACTGGAAGCGGAACTGCCCCAAGTATTTGGCGGATAAGAAGGATGGCAAGGTGAACAAAGGTATATGTGATATACATGTTATTGATGTGTACCTTACTAATGCTCGCAGTAGCACCTGGGTATTTGATACTGGTTCTGTTGCTAATATTTGTAACTTGAAACAGGGACTACGGATTAAGCGAAGATTGGCTAAGGACGAGGTGACGATGCGCGTGGGAAACGGTTCCAAAGTCGATGTGATCGCGGTCGGCACGCTATCTCTACATCTACCTTCGGGATTAGTATTAGACCTAAATAATTGTTATTTGGTGCCAGCGTTGAGCATGAACATTATATTTGGATCTTGTTTAATGCGAGACGGTTATTCATTTAAATCAGAGAATAATGATTGTTCTATTATATGAGTAATATCTTTTATGGTCATGCACCCTTGAAGAGTGGTCTATTCTTATTGAATCTCGATAGTAGTGACACACATATTCATAATGTTGAAGCCAAAAGATGCAAAGTTGATAATGATGGTGCAACTTATTTGTGGCATTGCCGTTTAGGTCATATCGGTGTAAAGCGCATGAAGAAACTCCATACTGATGGACTTTTGGAACCACTTGATTATGAATCACTTAGTACTTGCGAACCGTGCCTCATGGGCAAGATGACTAAAACACCGTTCTCCAGTACTATGGAGAGAGCAATAGATTTGTTGGAAATCATACATACAGATGTATGTGGTCCGATGAATATTGAGGCTCGTGGCGGATATCGTTATTTTCTCACCTTCACAGATGACTTAAGCAGATATGGGTATATCTACTTAATGAAACATAAGTCTGAAACATTTGAAAAGTTCAAAGAATTTCAGAGTGAAGTTGAAAACCATCGTAACAAGAAAATAAAGTTTCTACGATCTGAACGTGGAGGAGAATATTTGAGTTACGAGTTTGGTGTACATTTGAAACAATGCGGAATAGTTTCGCAACTCACGCCACCCAAAGCACCACAGCGTAATGGTGTGTCCGAACGTCGTAATCGTACTTTACTAGATATGGTGCGATCTATGATGTCTCTTACTGATTTACCGCTATCGTTTTGGGGTTATGCTTTAGAGACGGCCGGATTCACGTTAAATAGGACACCATCAAAATCCATTGAGATGACGCCTTATGAACTATGGTTTGGCAAGAAACCAAAGTCGTCGTTTCTGAAAGTTTGGGGCTGCGATGCTTATGTGAAAAAGCTTCAACCTGATAAGCTCGAACCCAAATTGGAGAAATGTGTCTTCATAGGATATCCAAAGGAAACTATTGGATACACCTTCTATCACATATCCGAAGGCAAGACTTTTGTTGCTAAGTTCGGAAACTTTCTGGAGAAGGAGTTTCTCTGGAAATATGTGAGTGGGAGGAAAGTAGAACTTGACGAGGTAACTGTACCTGCTCCCTTATTGGAAAGTAGTACATCACAAAAACCTGTTTCTGCGACACCTACACCAATTAGTGAGGAAGCTAATG
Organism: Triticum monococcum; assembly: GCA_034509565.1. NCBI lineage: Eukaryota > Viridiplantae > Streptophyta > Magnoliopsida > Poales > Poaceae > Triticum > Triticum monococcum. Next base: position 139,902,080 of record CM067841.1, on the reverse strand, counting down.
ATAATGATCATGAACCTTCGGGACAAGATACTACTGAACCTCATAGATCAACCAGAGTGAGATCCGCGCCAGATTGGTACGGTAATCCTGTTCTGAAAGTCATGCTGCTAGATCATGATGAACCTACGAACTATGAAGAAGCGATGGTGAGCCCAGATTCCGCAAAATGGCTTGAAGCCATGAAATCTGAGATGGGATCCATGTATGAGAACAAAGTATGGACTTTGGTTGACTTGCCCGATGATCGGCAAGCAATTGAGAATAAATGGATCTTCAAGAAGAAGACTGACGCTGACGGTAATATTACTGTCTACAAAGCTCGACTTGTCGCAAAAGGGTTTCGGTAAGTTCAAGGGGTTGACTACGATGAGACCTTCTCACCCGTAGCGATGCTTAAGTCTGTCCGAATCATGTTAGCAATTGCCGCATTTTATGATTATGAAATTTGGCAGATGGATGTCAAAACTGCATTCCTGAATGGATTTCTAGAAGAAGAGTTGTATATGATGCAACCGGAAGGTTTTGTCGATCCAAAGGGAGCTAATAAAGTGTGCAAGCTCCAGCGATCCATTTATGGACTGGTGCAAGCCTCTCGGAGTTGGAATAAACGCTTTGATAGTGTGATCAAAGCATTTGGTTTTATACAGACTTTCGGAGAAGCCTGTATTTACAAGAAAGTGAGTGGGAGCTCTGTAGCATTTCTGATATTATATGTGGATGACATATTACTGATTGGAAATAATATAGAATTTCTGGATAGCATAAAAGGATACTTGAATAAGAGTTTTTCAATGAAAGGCCTCGGTGAAGCTGCTTACATATTAGGCATAAATATCTATAGAGATAGATCAAGACGCTTAATTGGACTTTCACAAAGCACATACCTTGACAAGATTTTGAAGAAGTTCAAAATGGATCAAGCAAAGAAAGGGTTCTTGCCTGTGTTACAAGGTGTGAAGTTGAGTCAGACTCAATGCCCGACCACTGCAGAAGATAGAGAGAAAATGAAAGATGTTCCCTATGCTTCAGCCATAGGCTCTATCATGTATGCAATGCTGTGTACCAGACCTGATGTGTGCCTTGCTATAAGTGTAGCAGGGAGGTACCAAAGTAATCCAGGAGTGGATCACTGGACAGCGGTCAAGAACATCCTGAAGTACCTGAAAAGGACTAAGGATATGTTTCTCGTATATGGAGGTGACAAAGAGCTCATCATAAACGGTTGCGTTGATGCAAGCTTTGACACTGATCCGGACGATTCTAAATCGCAAACCGGATACGTGTTTACATTAAATGGTGGAGCTGTCAGTTGGGGCAGTTCTAAACAAAGCATCATGGCGGGATCTACATGTGAAGCGGAGTACATAGCTTCTTCGGAAGCAGCAAACGAAGGAGTCTGGATGAAGGAGTTTATATCCGATCTAGGTGTCATACCTAGTGCATCGGGTCCAATGAAAATCTTTTGTGACAATACTGGTGCAATTGCCTTGGCAAAGGAATCCAGGTTTCACAAAAGAACCAAGCACATCAAAAGGCGCTTCAATTCCATCTGGGATCTAGTCCAGGTGGGAGACATAGAGATTTGCAAGATACATACGGAGCTGAATGTAGCAGACCCGTCGACTAAGCCTCTTCCACGGGCAAAACATGATCAACACCAAAGCTCCATGGGTGTTAGAATCATTACTGTGTAATCTAGATTATTGACTCTAGTGCAAGTGGGAGACTGAAGGAAATATGCCCTAGAGGCAATAATAAAGTTATTATTTATTTCCTTATATCATGATAAAAGTTTATTATTCATGCTAGAATTGTATTAACCGGAAACATAATACATGTGTGAATACATAGACAAACATAGTGTCACTAGTATGCCTCTACTTGACTAGCTCGTTAATCAAAGATGGTTATGTTTCCTAACCATGGACAAAGAGTTGTCATTTGATTAACGGGGTCACATCATTAGTTGAATGATCTGATTGACATGACCCATTCCATTAGCTTAGCACTCGATCGTTTAGTATGTTGCTATTGCTTTCTTCATGACTTATACATGTTCCTATGACTATGAGATTATGTAACTCCCGTGTGCCGGAGGAACACCTTGTGTGCAACCAAACGTCACAACGTAACTAGGTGATTATAAAGGTGCTCTACAGGTGTCTCCAAAGGTACATGTTGGGTTGACGTATTTCGAGATTAGGATTTGTCACTCCGATCGTCGGAGAGGTATCTCAGGGCCCTCTCGGTAATGCACATCACTTAAGCCTTGCAAGCATTGCAACTAATGAGTTAGTTGCGGGATGATGTATTACGGAACGAGTAAAGAGACTTGCCGGTAACGAGATTGAACTAGGTATTGGATACCAACGATCGAATCTCGGGCAAGTAACATACCGATGACAAAGGGAACAACGTATGTTGTTATGCGGTCTGACCGATAAAGATCTTCGTAGAATATGTAGGAGCCAATATGGGCATCCAGGTCCCGCTATTGGTTATTGACCGGAGACGTATCTCGGTCATGTCTACATTGTTCTCGAACCCGTAGGGTCCGCACGCTTAAGGCTTCGATGACAGTTATATCATGAGTTTATACGTTTTGATGTACCGAAGGTTGTTCGGAGTCCCGGATGAGATCACGGACATGACGAGGAGTCTCGAAATGGTCGATACATAAAGATTGATATATTGGAAGCCTATGTTTGGATATCGGAAGTGTTCCCGGTGAAATCGGTATTTTACCGGAGTACCGGGAGGTTACCGGAACCCCCCGGGAGCTATATGGGCCTTAGTGGGCCTTAGTGGAAGAAGAGGAGAGGCGGCCATGGCTGGGCCACGCGCCCCTCCCCCTAGTCCGAATAGGACAAGGAGAGAGGGGGCCGGCGCCCCCCTCCTTTCTCTCTCTCTCTCTCTCTCTCTCTCTCTCTCTCTCTCTTTTCCACCTCGCGAATCCTATTCCAACTTGGATTGGTCGAGAAGTCCTACTCCCGGGGGGAGTTGGACTCCTCCTAGAGCCCTATGATGGCTGGCCGGCCTCCCCCCTTGAACCTTTATATACGGAGGCAGGGGCACCCCAGAGACACACAAGTTGATCCACGTGATCATATTCTTAGCCGTGTGCGGCGCCCCCTTCCACCATAGTCCTCGATAATATTGTAGCGGTGCTTAGGCGAAGCCCTGCGACGGTAGTACATCAAGATCATCACCACGCCGTCGTGCTGACGGAACTCTTCCCCGACACTTTGCTGCATCGGAGTCCGGGGATCGTCATCGAGCTGAACGTGTGCTAGAACTCGGAGGTGCCGTAGTTTCGGTGCTTGATCGGTCGGGCCGTGAAGACGTACGACTACATCAACCAAACGCTTCCGTTGTCGATCTACAAGGGTACGTAGATCACACTCTCCCCTCTCGTTGCTATGCATCACCATGATCTTGCGTGTGTGTAGGATTTTTTTTTGAAATTACTACGTTCCCCAACACCGTCGCCATCTCCGCCAGGACTGCGTGATGCCTGGCCTCCTGACCCGCCATACGCTCCGCAGGTTGCGCTGGAAGGCAGCAACCATGCTCGCTAGGCCGAACGACATGCGAACGTAGCTGTGCGGTGGACCTTCACAGCGCCCAACACGCGAATGCCAGAAGCGCTCCTGAGATGCGGCTCGGTTGAGCCCTGGTATGTCCATGCAGACGCGCAGCTCACCACCCTCGCCTGGGTGGGGAGCAACGCCAGGTGGGCGGCGGTCGCCGCGTATTGTTCTTTCTTCCTGAAGCTCCTGAGATACCTTGGTGATGAACTCCTGAGCGCTGGGCACTCCTTGCCCGGTGTCCTTCTGAGGGAGACGTGGCGCGAAACACGCCTCCAAGTGGTGCCCGAGTGCCTCCCTCGTGATGTTGGCAAGGTCTGAGGCCCTCCAGAAGAGAGCCCTCGAGCCCTGCCCGAAGAGGGCGTCGGGCGCGCCTTCCTATGCGACAGAGGAATGCGCCCCAGGTGTGCGGGCGCTGATCCTGATGAGGTGCCACTTACGGTGCTGCCCTCCTGAGGTCCGGCACAGAGTAGCTGCTTCTTCTTCTTGGGGACGACCTCAGGGGGGTACCGAGCTGCATTATTGCCGGGGTCTGATACGTCTCCAACGTATCTATAATTTTTGATTGCGCCATGCTATATTATCTACTGTTTTGGACTATATTGGGCTTTATTTTCCACTTTTATATTATTTTTGGGACTAACCTATTAACCGGAGGCCCAACCCAGAATTGCTGTTATATCAAACGGAGTCCCAACGGAATGAAACCTTCAGGAACGTGATTTTCTCATCAGATAAGACCCAGGAGACTTGGACCCTCCGTCAAGAAAGCCACGAGGCGGTCACGAGGGTGGAGGGCGCGCCCCCCTAAGGCGCGCCCCCCCTAAGGCGCGCCCCCTGCCTCATGGGCCCCTCGAAGCTCCACCGACGTACTTCTTCCTCCTATATATATCCATGTACGCCCAAACAATCAGAACAGGAGCCAAAAACCTAATTCCACCACTGCAACTTTCTGTATCCACGAGATCCCATCTTGGGGCCTGTTCCGGAGCTCCACCGGAGGAGGCATCGATCACGGAGGGCTTCTACATCATCATCCAAGCTTCTCCGATAAAGTGTGGGTAGTTTACTTCAGACCTACGGGTCCATAGTTAGTAGCTAGATGGCTTCTTCTCTCCTTTTGGATCTCAATACAGTGTTCTCCCCCTCTCTTGTGGAGATCTATTCGATGTAATCTTCTTTTTGCGGTGTGTTTGTTGAGACCGATGAATTGTGGGTTTATGATCCAGTCTATCTATGAATAATATTTGAATCTTCTCTGAATTCTTTTATGTATGATTGGTTATCTTTGCAAGTCTCTTCGAATTATCAGTTTGGTTTGGCCTACTAGATTGATCTTTCTTGCAATGGGAGAAGTGCTTAGCTTTGGGTTCAATCTTGCGGTGTCCTTTCCCAGTGACAGAAGGGGCAGCAAGGCACGTATTGTATCGTTGCCATCGAGGATAACAGATGGTTTTTTTATCATATTGCATGAAACTATCCCTCTACATCATGTCATCTTGCTTAAGGCGTTACTCTGTTTTTAACTTAATACTCTAGATGCATGCTGGATAGCGGTCGATGAGTGGAGTAATAGTAGTAGATGCAGAATCATTTCGGTCTACTTGTATCGAACGTGATGCCTATATACATGATCATACCTAGATATTCTCATAACTATGCTCTATTCTATCAATTGCTCAACAGTAATTTGTTCACCCACCGTAGAATACTTATGCTCTTGAGAGAAGCCACTAGTGAAACCTATGGCCCCCGGGTCTCTTTATCATCATATCAATCTCCATCACTTTATTATTGCTTTGCTTTTACTTTGTTTTTACGTTTTACTTTGCATCTCTATACCAAAAATATCAAAAATATTATTTATCATCTCTATCAGATCTCACTTTCGTAAGTGACCGTGAAGGGATTGACAACACCTAAGCGCGTTGGTTGCGTTGAGCTATTGTTTTTGTGTAGGTACAAGGGACTCGATCGTAGCCTCCTACTGGATTGATACCTTGGTTCTCAAAAACTGAGGGAAATACTTACACTACTTTGCTGCATCATCCTCTCCTCTTCGGGGAAATCCAACGCAGTGCTCAAGAGGTAGCAGGGTCTTCGATTGACGCTGCTTGCAAGGCGCGCTGGAGGGAGCACACCACATCTCTTTCTTCGCAGGGGACTGTGATGATCCCGCTGCTTCCTGGCATTTTGAGGACGTTGTAGCCATGGTGCGTCACTGCCATGAGCTTGGCCAGGGCCGGATACCCGAGGATGGCATTGTACGTCAGACGAATGTGGGCGGCGTCGAAGTCGATGAGCTCGGTGCGGTAGTTGTTGCGTTCTCCAAAGATGACTGGGAGGCGGACCTGACCTATCGGCGTGGTGGAGCCGTCGGTCACTCCTGAGAAAGGCTTGGTAGGCTGAAGCTGATCGCATGGCACTTGAAGGTTGTCGAACGTCTCGACGGACAGGACGTTGAGCCCTGCACCGCCATCGATGAGGGTCTTGGTGACTTGCACGTTGCTGATGACGGGTGAATAAAGCATTAGGAGAGCGCCAGCGGTGGCCGCGCACTTGAGCGGATCTGCTGAGCTGAAGGTAATGGCGCACTTGGACCACCTGAGCGGGCGTGTAGCTTCGAGCTTGGGGAGGACTGCGTTCACCCCGCGAGCAAACTGCTTGAAGATACGCTGTAAGGCTGGGGCTTGAGCTCCGCCCAAGATGCAGGCGACAACACGCGGCTCCTGGAAGCCCCCACCCCCCTCGTCTTGGTGGTGGTCGTCGTTCGTTCTTGGTGGCGGTAGTGGAGGAAGCCCAGCATTGCCCTGAGGACGGTCCTCGCGAGGCTGATCCCTCCAGGCACCTTCGCGAGGCTGATCCTGCCAGCAGTCCTCACGAGGCCGGTCGCGCCACTCCTGGCGGGGGCCCCGATCGTCCCAGCGACCTCCGCCGCGTCCTCCTCCTCGGTCGTAGCCTCGGTCGTTGCGCTTGGGGCGTCGACCGAAGCGTCCGTCGCGCACGGCTCTGAGCTCTTGGCAATCGTTGGTGTTGTGGTTGTGTACATTGTGGAAGGCGCAGAACGGTCGGCGCTTGGATGACTCAGGCTGGTCCCTGCCGCGCTTCGTGTCCAGCTTTGCCGCGAGCACGACGACTCCCTTGCGCTTCACGTCCTTGGCCTTGGCTTTCTTCTCCTTTGGGTCGGCAGCTGGGAGCCTGAGGAGGGAAAGGCGTCCTTCCTCAGCCCTTGCGCACTTGGTCGCCAGGTTGAACAGCTCTAGGGATGTGCACAACTCCTCATGGATGGCAAGCTCCTCCTTCATCTTGATGTCGCGGATGCCATCGGAGAACGCATAAATGATGGCCTTGTCCATCACCTTGGGGATCTTGAGACGAACGTTGTTAAAGCGCTGGATGTACTTCTGGAGGGTCTCCCCTGGTTGTTGCTTGACGCGGCGCAGGACACCCACGGCCGGGGGCGGTCGCGAGTGCCCTGGAACTTGGCGACGAAACGGTCGCGCATCTCGTCCTAGGAAGAGATGGAGCCACGAGGCAGGTTCAGGAGCCAGGAGCGGGCGCCATCCTTGAGAGTCATGGGGAACCAGTTCGCCATGACTTTCTCGTCGCCGCTGGCCGCCTTGATGCTCAGCTCGTAGAGCTGCAAGAACTCTGCGGGGTCGGGGGTGCCGTCGTAGCGCGGAGGCAGGTCTGACTTGAACTTGCCTGGCCAGGCGACGCTATGCAGCCCGGGGGTGAAGGCGCGGCAGCCGACCGTGGTCACAGGGGCTCACCTTGGAGGTGGAGCCTGGTCGTGGTGCCCCTGCGCCTCCGCGGCATGCGGCGCATGGCCCTGTCGGAGCAAGCGATCCTGGCGTAGCGGAGCTGGGAGTGGTGGAGCACTTCCTTGAGGACAGGGAATCTCTTGGCAGCTTCTTTCCTCGTGCGCCGGCACGTGGCGCGGTGGGTCGCGCCGCTGGACCGCGCATCTTGGAGCGATGACACCACCCTGGCGCGGGGGAGGCTGAGGTGCTCCCTGAGCCGCACGTCTCGGCGCAAGGGCGCCGTCTTGTTGTGGAGGAGGGGGGCGCCCCATGAGCCACGCCGCCTGCAGCTGTCGGAGGGCGAGGCAGCGAGAGGGATGATGCAGGAGAGCCTCCCGCGATGCTGACGAGCTCGACGATGCAGTCCAGCCAGTCCTCGTAGAGGTCGTCGACCGGACGGTAATGTAGAAGGTCGCCTGCCATGAGCAGCGCGGCCTACGCGTCCGTGGGGGCGCCGCGAGCATGAGATGACGAGCCGGTCGGAGTCAACGATGGGGTGGCGGTGTGGCTGTCCCGGCGCATGGATGGATGCAGTAAAGAGGCTTGCTGCTCGTTTGCCGCTGGACCGGTAACGGCGTTGGCGGCGGGTGACGGAGAACGACGGGGAGGCCCGCCGACGGGAGCCTTCTGAGCAACATGGGCGGCGAGGGCGGCCCGACGCTCAGCACGAGCTCGGCGAGCGTCGGCCACGAGCTTAGTGGAGTGACGAAGCGTGGGTCGACGAAGAAGAAGGCTTCGGCGCACCCCTACCTGACGCGCCAAATGTCGGATTTCGGATTCCGGCAAAAGCCTTAAGGTTCGAACACTGGGGAGCCCGCGAAGATCTCTTACTCACCGATCACGCCTTCAAGCACTTCGCGATCTCAAAGGCTAGCTCGAAGAACTCACAACACAAGAGACACAAGATTTATACTGGTTCGGACCACCGTTGCGGTGTAATACCCTAGTCCAGTGTGGTGTGGTGGATGCCTCTTGGATGATGATGAACAGTACAAGAGGAAGAACAGCCTTCTCAGATGAGGTGTTCTTGTGCTAGGTGAGTGTGTGAATGGGTTGGATCTAGGTCTCCAACCGCTGCCCCTCTATGGTGGTGGCTAATACTATTTATAGCGGCACTGGTCCTCTCCCCAAATATTGAGCAGGAAGGGAGCCAACACCGGCTATTTTGAAAGGGGACATCTAGTACAAGTTATCCTGACAAAAGCAGTCTTCGCCTGACAAAGGCTCTGGAGGTGACGCCGTCTTGGGCTGCATGATGACCTTCGCCCTGCCGTCCTGCTGGTCTTAGTCTCGTTGCACCGATATAAAAACCTTTGCTTAACGCCTCTGTACTCTTCGTCTACGCGTGCTTCCTTAGCATCAAAGAGGAAACAATGACACTGTGAGCGCTGGCGTCCGCCTGGCCTCGATCGTCATGGCTCACGTCATTGGAACCTCGTGAGGTTTGCCTGGCCTTGATCTCTCCGCCCCTCGCGAGCCAGCCTGGTGAGGCTGCTCCTGAGAAGGTCTTGTGTCGTTTGCCTCGCGAGGCATGACCCCTCGCGAGAGTCTTGAATGCTTGTTGGTGAAGATGGGCCGTACGGGCCCGCTGGCAAAGCCACGTCGTGGCCGCAGGTAGGCAAGTCTGTAGACCCCATTCCCAGAACACCGACATAGGATGTGCGTGTGTGTGTTTATAGGGGTGAGTGTATGCACGTGTATATGAGCGCTTGCGGATGTACTATGTTAAAAAAAAATACAATATAAGAAAGGGCAACAAAGTTTGAACAACAGATCGAGTAAATCCGCAAAAATGCATGAACACAGGAAGCAACACGTAAATGGGCCGGCCCACTTGTGCATGACCCAGTTTTGGAACTTTCTGAATGGTTCCTAACCAGTTTTGGGAACCTTCTGGATGGTTTTGAACTGTTTTGTTTATTGTTTTTAGTTTTTTTTTCTGTTTTCTTATTTAAAAAAAATAGGGTGGAATGAGGGAGGTTCTGCTTTTCTCTCTCTCTAAGTATGTGTTCTTTCTCTAAGTGGTAGCATCAGTGCCAGCATTCATGACCTGATTTGGCACATTGTACATGTAAAATATAATATGGGTAGTTTTAGAACTTTCGAGAATGGTTGATAGATTGTGTGGAATTGTGCCGTAAGGATGTGGTGGAGAGGATTCAGGCTTTACGAATTAAACTTGCATTAGGTTGACAGTAAAGAGGCAAAGGTTGTGCCTACTTTTTATACTACATGTACTCCTACTTCTGAGATCTCCGTTGCATTTGGTTTATTAAATTCAGTACCGAGCTACCCACCGACTCATGCATAAATCTATGCATCTCAATTTACTGCTTTGGCCGCAACCGTAAAAAGGTTATTCCATTTATATGATTAAATGAATGTCTTCACTCGAGCAAGTCAAGCTGTAAAATATGGACTAAAAGCTAACGTGCGCTTTGCTATCCCGTTTTTGCTTCTCGTGTTAAACAATTGCTTTCTCATTATCATGTGTTGTTGGCGAATTAATCAACATCAGCATAATATGTGGGATGTTTGTCTCCTCCCGAAAAGGAGTGTCATGGCTCTTGGCATTCTTATATTCAGCATAAAAAGGTATTCATAGCTTTTTAGAGATATGTGAACATACTTTCTCAGTACGCTCAAATGCTCAATTACCTACTAGATTGAATTTTTGAACATTTTAATCGACATGTGAGATTTTTTTAATATAAAGTAAGGGCAAAATTATTTTACTTTGTTTAAGTATGTGTCTCCTAACTTGAATGAATGCTAACTTTTTATGTTAAGGCTATAACGTGTGTTGCACGTGCACACTTACTAGTATGAGAAACACACAAAGTTTCTATTGATGTGCAAAAGAGAAAGACCAAGTACATATTTGACTAAAGGCCCCTATTTCATATTTCCTCTCCGACACTCTCTTCGGCACATTTCCATAGAAACCCACGAAACAGAATGAGCAAACAGGTAAATGGGTTGGCCCACTTGTAGATTCCTACACGTGGTAGAAGACCCAGTCATGGAACCTTCTGGATGGTTTCTAGCCGGTTTTGGGAACCTTCTAGACAGTTTTGAACCTCTTTTTTTTACTAGTTTTCGGTTTACCTCCTATTTTTTTGTTTTTTATTTCTTTGTTTTTTCTACAACTTTTCCCTTTTTAAAAAAAAATATGAATTAAGAATATTTAGCATTTCCTAAAAAATTATGAATTTTTTCAAAAAGTATTCAGTTTTAATATGTTGTTCGCATTATTACAAAAATCAGATTATATTATTTTTTCAAATGTTGTTGAAATTTGTTCACATTCTCAAACATTGCTGGTTTCTTTCCAAAACAATCTTCGAAACTTCAGAAAAAGTTCCCATTTTCAAAAAGTTAATGTTATGTTTTCTGAAGCGAAATGCTCACAATTTGTGCAAATTGTTTAGATTTTCCAAAAAAACTAAGAATATATTCGTGTTTTCCAAAACAAAACTTCATAATATTTTATTATTTTCATATCTCTGACAAAAAGCACAAAAACATAGACCCTACAGCAGCCGCTACTTTCCGAATGGGTCAGCCTATGCAGGGCGTGCCCTGTGCGTCGGGCACCTGGTGGGAGCCCCTATTTTCTCGCTGGGCGCCGGGCACTAGAGCCTCTATTTCTCACTGGGCGCCGGGCACTAGAGCCTCTATTTCTCACTGGGCGCCCCTATTTCTCGCGTTACTGAGAGGAGGGGGAAATCTCGCCCAGACCGCTACATATCGGGCCGGCCCACTGTAGCGAGAATTTCCAAAACAATCTTCGAAACTTCAGAAAAAATTATGAATTTTTTCAAAAAGTATTCAGTTTTAATATGTTGTTCGCATTATTACAAAAATAAGATTATATTATTTTTTCAAATGTTGTTGAAATTTGTTCACATTCTCAAACATTGTTGGTTTCTTTCCAAAACAATCTTCGAAACTTCAGAAAAAGTTCCCATTTTCAAAAAGTTAATGTTATGTTTTCTGAAGCGAAATGCTCACAGTTTGTGCAAATTGTTTAGATTTTCCAAAAAAAGCTAAGAATATATTCGTGTTTTCCAAAACAAAACTTCATAATATTTTATTATTTTCATATCTCTGACAAAAAGCACAAAAACATAGACCCTACAGCAGCCGCTACTTTCCGAATGGGTCAGCCTATGCAGGGCGTGCCCTGTGCGTCGGGCACCTAGTGGGAGCCCCTATTTTCTCGCTGGGCGGCGGGCACCTAGAGCCTCTATTTCTCACTGGGCGCCCCTATTTCTCGCGTTACGTGAGAGGAAGGGGAAATCTCGCCTAGACCGCTACATATCGGGCCGGCCCACTGTAGCGAGAATTTTCAGAAAAACATAGTTAAAAAAAGTGGTGCTACTAGAAGGATCGGTCCTAGGATCGACTAGTTTCCTCCCAGCGCTGCTAGCCACTGCGACATACTCTACTAAACTTGTTGTACACTATGGAGAGCACGGCCTACTAGAAGGAGAAATGAGCTGGGTTTTACCATGCTTACTTTCTTTTCCTATTTTAACTTTTTTTTCATGTTTTCCTTCATTTTTACTCGTCTATGCGACATACTGAACTTGTTGTACATTATGGAGAGCACGGCCTACTAGAAGGAGAAATGAGCTGGGTTTTACCATGCTTACTTCCTGTTTAAACTTTTTTTCCTTCATTTTTACTCATCTAATTCAAAATGATTTTTCTGTGTTTTTCTTTTTACTCGGTTTTCACATGCTTTCCCCCCGAATAATTTTGGTTAAGAAACATAGAAAAAATGTTAATAAACATTTAAAAATGCCAAACAAGTATTGGAAAAATGTTGAATCAGTATTTGAAAAACGTTGAAACGAGTATTTGAAATTTTTTGAACAATTATTTGGAAAATGTTGAACAAGTACATGAAAAATGTTGAGTAGGTATTAAAAATGTTAAAACGACTATATGAAAAATATTGACCAAGTATTTGAAAATGTTGAACAAGAATTTAGAAAATGTTGAATACATATTAAAAATGTTGAACGAGTTTGAAAAATGTTGAAAAATTATTAAAAAATGTTGGATGGGTATTTAGAAAATGTTAAACGAGTATTTGGAAAATGTTGAATAAGTATTAAAAATATTGAACAAGTACTTAAAAAATGCTGAATAACTATTAATATGTTGAACAAGTATCTAAAAATATTGAATAAGCGTTAAAACAATGTTGAACATGTATACAAAAAATGCTTTTGACATGTACAAAAATGTAGAGTGAAACAAAAATAAACATTAGAAAATACAAAAGAAAAGAAAGAATGCAGAGGAAACAAAGAAAATCCAGAAAAACGAAAACCAAACAAAAAATGGAGAAGAACAAAGAAAAGAATGAAAAAATCGGAGAAGAAACAAATACAAAAAACAATAAAAACAAATGGAGGAGAAAAATAAATAAAAAGAACAAAAAATCAAAAAAAGGAATAAAAACTGAATAACGTAGAAGACAATGGAGAAAGAAAAGAAAAATAGGGCACGCCCAGCTATTTTATACGTAAAGTACGTCGCGCCCATCCAGTTTAACACGAGTGTGAGTGTAGCCTAGTGGTTACGAGCCCTGCACTACGCCGTGGAGATCTGCGCGCGGGCATGGTGGCTAGTCGCGTTTGGTTTGTTCGCGACAAATCGATCCCTCGCACGTTCGCCCTTTTCCTTCATTTTTTCTTCAGTTGTTCGCGAGAATGGGTGGCCTAGTAATAAAACCTCTGACACGAGACTTCCCAGGACTCTCGCTTAATGCGAGAAATAGTTCCGGTGGTGAACCCCAAAGCGCGTCATCTAGGCGCCCGAACGCACAAGGGGCTTTCATAGTGGGTCGGCCAATTTGTAGTAGTGGCTCAGCTAATATACCAAGCTGACTACTTTAACTCACTAAAAAAAGGCGCCGATAACTATCACATATGTGGCATCTAGTGGGGTTATGCCGCACGCCCTGTGTGGCACGGAGAGAACCCCGCCCGCACAAAGGCGTCCGGACGCAGGCAGCCACATCCCGCACGTCCGGTGTGTGGTACAATCACCCACACGTCTGGGCGACCGACCGCACTGCTCGCATGACCTAACACGCCCCCTCGTCCCGGCCTGCCTTCCAACCCCAGTCCGGCCTGCCGCCGTCGTCTCCTACCTCTCGACCCCTACCTCCATCGTCTTCCTTCTCTATTTGCCATGGCAACCAGAGCAGATCCCTAGCGCATCCCCACCGCTACCCACCCCCCAACCCCGCCCTCTCGAGACGACGACCTAACAGGTGGATCTCCGCTCTCCTTCTGTTTCTCGTCCTTCTTCTGTCCAGAAAATTGAAATTGCAAATTACCCACGAAGATGGCGACTAGATCCACACTGTCATGGCAAAAACACCACGGATTTGTGTGTATTCACATTTGCCCACCAACATATGCTAGATCTGCCATATTCTATCCTAGAGTTGAGCTAAGCTTCTGGGTTGGCTTGGTGCGAGTAGTTGCTACAGAAGGATGCGTAGGAATCACTAAAAAGGGGGGAAGAAAAGGAGGAATTTGGCATAGGGAGGGAGGAAAAATAATTGCCACTTGTATCTAATGTTAGTTGCCATCTATCTTTGCCGTCAGCTGCCACAGTATTATGTTGTTACTTCCCATCATATTATGTCGGCTGTTGCCATTGGTTCAAAATGATAGCTGGCATCCAGATTTTAGAAAAGAGAACAAATGTGCATGTCCTACTTGCCATGATGTGTTGGTTGTCTACGCAAGAAATGTGATAATATGCCGTGTTATCTTGTATGTGCAAACAACAAGAATGCATTTTGCGGATATTGATGCGTTCTTGTTCATGTAGTGACTGAAAACACAGTGGGAGAAAAAAGCAGAAAAATGAATCATGAAGATGACACTGATCCTTGGTTTTCTCAAAGGCCGGAAATGCCCCCTTGGTATGCAGCAGAGTACAATCAACTCATTTCTGCAGGGGCGTTGCTGCCACTGCTAGAGCAGTACGCGAGCATCAGTATGATGCATGATAAAAAAGGGACAGCTGCCATGTTTGTGATGAGGAAAATGACATTCTACTTATGTCCTATAATGTCATTTTTCGCAGGTTCTTATGACCCAACCACACACACGGGGATACCATGGCAAGTTCAGGCACAGGGCGCTAACGCTGATAGATGTGCGGGCAACCAACATCAAGTATCCAATGTGGCAAATCAAGGTAACAAATACGAAAAAGAAACATACTGGTGTGGCCAGGAAATTAAACTTGCAAGGATGGCAAAGACTTACAAGTTATATGGAAAAATGCAGGACCTTCATGCAGCACGTGGTAACAGGCGGCAACCATGTACCTACCATCAACGTCGTACACAGGTGAGTCGTATGAAGTGATTTTATGAACAGCGAATCCAGAGAAGGAACATATGTGACATTGGTGTTTACGGGGTGACTTGACAAAACACAGTTGCCGTGTCTGGACTGCTGCAGTTGCGTGTCTGGACAGCAGCAGTTGCCATGTATGGACAATTGCAGTTGCCATGTATGGACAACTGCAGTTGCCATGTCTGGACAACTGCAGTTGTCATGGCAAGTTAATTGATGTTGCCATGTGTAATCAAATGTGATTGCAATGTCTAAACAACCGTGGATAACAGGTGTGAACAAATCTGCGTGCCATGGTTGAACAACTACATGTGCCATGTTGTGCAAACTACAGTTGCCATGCATTGACCAACTATTAAAAATGATCGTAGGTTGTTATGGTGGAATGACATTGGCAAACGTATCATGGCAAGCTACACAGTTGCAGGCCAACACTATTACAGATGGAGCACATCAAATTGGAATGATAGACCAGATACGATTAACACATGCGGCACAACAAGGTAAAAGAATATGTGAACCAGCATAACAATAGTGCATTTGCTTTTGTCGAAAAGCATGGAGGAAAGTGGATTTGCCACGGTGGTGGCGGAAAAACAACAGAAATGCTACCAAGTGGAAGCGTGCAAAAATAGTCATCTACTGTCTTTTGGATTTGTTAATTGTTGTATGCCTGTGTGCAACATTCGTGATTGACTCCATTTGCCTAGTGAGCTCGTACCTAGAATCCAAGTTTTGATGCTAAAGATGTTGGTTGCCATGCCTTGGCAATAATAACTGCCATGTTTGTTAGACTGTAGCTGCCATGACCGAAAAACTGCACTTGCCATGCATGGCCACATGCAGATGCCATGACTTGCTGTATGAATAATGTCATGCCAAATCAGATGCAGTTGCTATATTACGTTATGATAAACCTGCCATTGAAACAATGCTTACACACGCACCTGTTTTTTTCAGGACCTTCAAGTACAATCAATAGCGCCGCGGGGAAATCTACTACGGGAACCTCTGAGCACACGGAAGAAGCGTTCCACCAGCCAGCCACCAATCCTGCCGCAACCAATGCAGAATCAGTGTTGGAAATGACAATCGTTCCAGCAATGCCGACAAGCACACCTTTGCAGACCAGCACAAGCAACACTCAAGCAGATGAAACAACCGCCGATACTGAAGTGAATGATGAAACTGATGAGGAAGCACAAGGGGATGAAGAAGATGGGCAATCAGAAATCATGGTACCTCAACCACCGTATGTTGGGCAGAGATTTGGTTCGTTTGAAAATGTCAAGGAATTCTACCAGAGATATGCAGTGTTCCATGGGTTTGCGGTGAACACCGAATACCATAGGAAAATAAAAAAAACTAATGAGTACAGCGGAGGTGAGATAAGGTGCTACAAGGCACGAAGGAACAAGAAGGGTAAAGGTGCTGCGCCTGTCGTGCCAGAACGAAAGAGAGGCATCATTGTCAAGACGGAATGTCGTGTCTGGTGTAAGCTAAACGCAGATGGAGCATGGTGGGTGGTCACCAAATATTTCGACAAACACAACCATGAACTCATAAAGAAGTTTGATCTCGTAAAATTTGAGCGCCCACAAAGGATTCACCCCCCCTCAAGAAGAAATTCATAAAGCTGCTACATGATTGTAACGTCGGTCCATCAAGAATGGTCCAGATACTGTCCTTGATCCACAGCGGTGATGGTAGACTGAGTAGCATGCCCTACATACCGGCAGACGTCAAAAACCTAAAGGCAAAGTACTATAGAGAGAGCAGGTTGGCTGACATAGAAGACATGATAGACTACTTCGAAGAGAAAGCAAAAGCGGATGCTGATTTCTTCTACAAGATAAGATTGGACGATGAGGACAGTGTCAGAAACATGTATTGGGTGGATGGTGCTGCAAGAAGAGCCTACAAACATTTCCGTGATTGCATTTCGTTAGACGCGACATATCTCACAAATATATACAAGATGCCCTGCGCTCCATTCATAGGAATAAATAACCACAATCAGTCATTGCAGTTCAGTTGCGGACTTGGTCGGAACGAAGATACGAATGGTTACACTTGGTTGTTCAAAACCTTCTTGGAGTGCATGGGTGGACTTGCTCCGATGAACATAATAACAGACCAGGATTTTAGCATGCATGTAGGTATAGAGGAGGTCTTTCCGTTGGCAGAGCACATGCACTACAGGTGGCATATTATTAAGAAGGCTGAGGAGACACTAGGACCATTCTTTGCTGACCGTCCAGAGCTGCACAAGGCATTCGAGTTGCGTGGACCACAGCTTGACGGTGGAGGAGTTTGAAGGGAGCTCGACGGCTATGATTGAAACATATCAAGTCCAAGACAACGAGACACTTGCTAGCCTGTGGGAGAAGTGAATGTATTGGGTGACGACCTACTTCATGCAGTGCTTCTTCCCATTTCTGCAGACTACACAACACAGCGGGGGGTTCAATGCTGTTTTGAAGCGGTACGTGAGCCCTGGCAACTCATTGCTGCAGTTTGCCAAGCAATACACCGCTTTGCAACAGAAAATACAGGGATCTGAGCTACAACAAGAAGCAAACACCGCGCTCAAGCAGCCTAAATTGCTAACATATTTACTGATGGAAAGGCAGATGAGCAAGATATATACCAACAAGATTTTTAACAAGTAAGTGAATAATCTTACCATTCTAATTTGCACAAGCATGAAGTTAGTAGGTGACATGTAGAATGCAATGCAGTTGCCAACTTTTTTTGACTTACTGATCTTTAAAAAAAAGCCAATGAATACATTGTAAACATGAACTATAGTTGCCGTCTGAAATGATGTGTAGTTGACATGTGACCTAAAACTGCATTTGCCATGTTAAATGAACTACATTTGCCGTGTTAAATGAACTGCATTTGCCATGCTAAATGTTATGCAGTTGCCATGTGAAATATCATGCAGTTGCCATGTGGAAACAAACAACACAAGAACATATGTGGGAAAAAAAAATCAGATTTCCATGCCATCATCGATGTTAGATACGTTTGGTATGTTACGACCTACATCAACATAAGGTGCTACAAAAACATCATATAAGAGTTTATCAAAAACACAAAAACATGCAGATTCCAGGAGGAAATAAAGCGTGCCAGCATGTACACGGCTTACCAGATGGACGAACATACGTTCAAGGTGTGTTCTCTCTTGGACATGTCGGATTCAGAACCTGAAGACCCGGACAAGGGAAGGAACTACTTCGTGAAGGCCTTGATAAACGAAGGCGAATGCTATGCCAATGCTGCAAATTAGAACGTGACGGGATTGTGTGCTATCACGTACTGAAAGTAATGGACATGGTCGCGGTAACGCGATTGCCCCGCCATTTCATACGGCAGCGATGGACTTGGGACGCTGACGATGCGTTGGGGCCACAAACATCAAATGCAGCTTTGGCTATGCATGATGAGAGACCAAAGGCAACCATGGAAGCTGTGAGGCACGTTTGTGTTGACCAAGAACTATGCTGAACTAATAGATGAAGCATGCAAGAGTGATGAGACAACGAGGGTGGCAGAAAAACACAGGAAGGCCCTGAAAAGAGAGCTTGATGAGATCAAAAAGAGGAAGGCTGAAGAAGCCTTACACAGGTTCCCCCGCACCTCAAGTGTGCCTTCGTCCACGGGTCCATCATCTAAAAACTCGAAGGTAGGGTCTGGAACAGCAAGCACGCAAACCCAGGTCAGGAACCCGCCTCGTTCCATCACAAAAGGGCGTCCCAAAGAGGTCAGATACAAATCGGGGTTGGAGATTCAAGCAAAACACAAGAAAACAAAGAAAGGGACGGGCAATCCGTGAGCAACTCTGGAGGATAGTTACTTGGGTGTTGGTGACATTTTTGTAAGGTAGATGGTCTAGATTTAAAAAAAATGGGAGAATGGCTATTGATCGGCATCAGAACTTGACAGAAAATGACATGAATCGGTGACTACAATTTCCCCATGGGTGGTACTAAATCTACCATGTTATTTATACAGAATCTGCCATGTTATTTCTACTGTATCTGCCATGTTATTTCTACTGAATCTTCCATCGCATAGATTTCTGTTTCAGTCAACACATTTTATTCCACACATATTGTATTGTACGCATACTATGAAAAAACTAGTTGAAATGATCGCGTGCAAAAAACACAAGGTAACGACTGCTTATGAACTACCATGCTAACCAGTACGGTTAGTAATGCAAAAAACCCAAAAGCCAAAAAACAGAACAATTACTTTCACTAACCGTGTCTGATGAACTATATTTGCCATGTTTTCAGGCATCATAGACGCATTCAAAACACCCGACTGGTGCTACCAAACACAAACACATAATGGTACTCAAACATAAACGTAGCAGCTGTCACACCTAAGTAGGTTCACATCCACACATATATTACAAATATTCAATGTCACTCACACGCCACCACTATATACTAGGCTACGGGGGGATGCAGTCATAACATAGTGCATGAACATAGTTTTAAAAAGAACAAGTTGATACCTTACATTCCTAAGCCATAGAATGTAAGGTAGGCATGCGGTATGGAGAACCACGTGATCACTTATACTTCTTGTTGGCTTTTTTGACAGCTTCCTCTATGAAATCTCATGTGTTGGCCCGCGTGTTGAGATCTTCATTCATCAACCAATTCCATGTGTATATTTTGTGGAGCTCAACGACCATTGCAGCTGTGATGACAGGGAACCGTCGGCCTTCCCACTTTGCAAGGTATTCTAACATGTGAAAGCCACAGTCATGCCTATAAAAGAAAAGAATAAGGTCAACTCAAGAGAACAGAAAAAAATCATAAACTTCAATGCAGAGGTGACAAAAAGGTTTAGGGGTTGGTGTGGAGGACACATGATAAAAGATAGTAATTACCAGTTTCCTTGCTTCGTAGTCGCGACATACTTGATTAGAAAATGACCGATCTGGACCCTTGTAGTTTCATAGTGACGGTTCCATGTCTCTTTGAGGTTGTTGATGAAGAATTCAACATGTGTAGTAAGGTCTGCATTAGCTTCTGAACGCATTGGATCAAGCACCTCAAAACGTTGGTTCTTCAAGTCAAGGCAAATCATGTAGTGGTGACCACACTTGTCATGTGGGTCCTGTGGTGCAAGCTCTTGGAACATGGGGAACAATACCTGCAAGTAAAATAAAGGGAAAAGCAGAGTTGAAATCAAAAACATCAAAATGATGTAGTAGGAACAATGATTTCAAAAGATATTGCTGGATGCAGTAAGAGGTACATAAATGACAAAGCATCGAGTGTCCATAAATGCGCCCGCAGAGAATGTTTATTTGCCATGTGTAATTAAAAGAAGCTGCCATCCATGTATGAACAAGTTGCCAACTATTTTAATTGAAATTGCCACATAAGTTGCATTCAAAAAGCAATCAAACTTATTTTACATGGCAGCTGTTGCCACATGAAACATCTGTCACAAAAACAGTATGTAGCCCACATGTGAAGCATAGCTACTGACAAAACATAGCATGGGACAAAAAATATGTGCAAACAAGGAGGAAACACTCACACATTTCTTCAGTGTGACCTTGAATTCACCATGCGCAGCAAAATGCTTCCTCGGGAATTTGGTGGAGGAAGTATTCATCCCATATTTTGCAGGTCACACTGTACTGCATGATCGTCTTGTCGGGACAAATATCCATATGCCTGTTGATGAAGTCAATCCCGCACGCAACTACATTCTTCTACATTTTACCAAGTGGCCTCACAGACTCGGCAAGATCACCCAGGTCGACGTACGTCGCATCATATTGTATGATTTTGGTTCTGTCCAAACATGAGCTGTATGAAAATGATATAACATGAAAGAATCATGTCTACTAAAATAAATGAAAAATAAAACGTAAACAAAGCATGGCTAGAATAGCAAAGTAAAAAAATAAGAGAAAAGCAAGTGAGGGGTTGTGTGGTGTGGACGTTACGCTTTCAGCTCCTTCATGTGCTTGCTGTTGGACGTAGCCTTTCCAAAACGCTTGACAATATCATACAAGTGGTTCTGCTCCTTTGTGGTCTTGACTTCGGGCCCATAGTCATCCGCGGGTGGTGTGTGAACTACCCTATGTTGCCTCACAGATCCAGGGGTGGCACTTCTAACGGTATTTTCGGATACCGACTCAGCAGGCACGTTAGAACTTGATTGCCCCTGACCCCGTGAGGACCTCCTCTTCAATGCTTCCTCCTCAATCATGTGGTAAGCTTCATCAAGTGACGGCGAAATCTCCCCAGGGGTGGCTGCAAGGATCAAACAGCGGGTTATGATGCTTGGAAACAAAAACAAGTTTATTGTGAAAAAGGATGCAAAATATGAAAATGTAGGTGCAAAAAAAGTGAGTTGCCATGTGGAGACAACTCTAGTTGCAATGTGTACTACAATGTAGTTGCCAAGTACATTGAACTGAAGTTGCCATGTTGGAGCAACTCCAGTTGCCATGTGCTTGGCGAATGGAATTGCAAATGGCAACAAATGTAGGTGCCATGTTGCAGCAACTCCAGTTGCCATGTGCATCTAATGAGGATTGCCATCACCAGTAAGAAACCAAAAAAGCTTGTGACAAACATCGGACTAAAAAAATGTAGAAACAAATGATAAACACAAAAAATTGTACCTTGCACTATCGGCTCTGCAAACTTCACAGCCTTCCTGCCATCAGCCATTGGCTGCGCCATCATTGGGGCCATGCCCGTCGGGAAAGCAAAGGCAACAGGCACAACATCTTGCACCACTGGTTCATCTTGAGTGCGATCGATGCCAAGGCTACAGCTCGGCGGGGTGAAGGCCATTGGGTACCTCTCCACCCTACTAGCCGGATCGCGAACAAATTTCTTGGCAGAATCCAAGGGTGACAGATCAACAAATATTTCTGCCTTGTCTGCTGCAGTATCATCAGGCTTGTTAGTAGGGCGGGGCGTGCTCTCAGCGGTCTCAATCGCAATTTTCTTGCCAATCTTCTTGTTTGGGCTGTACGGGACACCAATGTTGACTGGGAGCTTAGAAGTGCGCAGATTTAAGCTGGGGTTCTCCACGCCACTGAAAGGCACACTCTGCTCCGGACATTCACTGATGTCTACTACACAACCTTCTTCTTGTGGACGTTGTTGGGCCTCCAAGTGCAGATGTTTGTAGGACAGTAGCAAATTTCCCTCAAGTGGATGACCTAAGGTTTATCAATCTGTGGGAGGTGTAGGATGAAGATGGTCTCTTTGAAGCAACCCTGCAACCAAATAACAAAAAGTCTCTTGTGTCCCCAACACACCCAATACAATGGTAAATTATATAGGTGCACTAGTTCAGCAAAGAGATGGTGATACAAGTGCAATATGGATGGTAGATATAGGTTTTTGTAATCTGAAAATATAAAAACTGTTGGGGAACGTAGCAATTTTAAAAAAATTCCTACGCACACGCAAGATCATGGTGATGCATAGCAACGAGAGGGGAGAGTGTTGTCCACGTACCCTCATAGACCAAAAGCGAAAGCGTTATAACAACGCGGTTGATGTAGTCGTATGTCTTCACGGCCCGACCGATCAAGCACCGAAACTACGACACCTCCGAGTTCTAGCACACATTCAGCTCGATGACGATCCCTGGACTACGATCCAGCAGAATGTCGGGGAAGAGTTCCGTCAGCACGACGGCGTGGTGACAATCTTGATGTTCTACCCTCGCAGGGCTTCGCCTAAGCACCGCTACAATATTATCGAGGATTATGGTGGAGGGGGGCACCGCACACCGCTAAGAGATCAATGATCAATTGTTGTGTCTATGGGGTGCCCCCTGCCCCCGTATATAAAGGAGCAAGGGGGAGGAGGCGCGGCCAGGCAAGGGGCGCGCCAGGAGGAGTCCTACTCCTACTGGGAGTAGGACTCCCCTTTTTCCATGTTGGACTAGGACTTGGGGGGGGGGAAGGAGAGAGAGAGGGGAAAGGAAAAGGGGGGGGGCGCCGCCTCCCCTCCTTGTCCAATTCAGACTTGGGGGGGGGGGGAGGGGCACGCGGCCGCCCCTTGGCCTCCTCTCCACTTCCTCCACTAGGCCCATCAGGTTATCGGGGGGTTTCGGTAACCTCCCGGTACTCCGATAAAATGCCGATTTCACCCGGAACACTTCCGATGTCCAAACATATGCTTCCAATATATCAATCTTCATGTCTCGACCATTTCGAGACTCCTCGTCATGCCCGTGATCACATCCGGGACTCCGAACAACCTTCGGTACATCAAAACATATAAACTCATAATGAAACTGTCATCGTAACGTTAAGCGTGCAGACCCTACGGGTTCGAGAACAATGTAGACATGACCGAGACATGTCTCCAGTCAATAACCAATAGCGGAACCTGGATGCCCATATTGGCTCCGACATATTCTACGAAGATCTTTATCGGTCAGACCGCATAACAACATACGTTGTTCCCTTTGTCATCGGTATGTTACTTGCCCGAGATTCGATCGTCAGTATCTTAATACCTAATTCAATCTCGTTACCGGCAAGTCTCTTTACTCGTTCTGTAATACATCATCCTGCAACTAACTCATTAGCTGCAATGCTTGCAAGCCTTAAGTGATGTGCATTACCGAGAGGGCCCAGAGATACCTCTGCGACAATCGGAGTGACAAATCCTAATCTCGAAATACGCCAACCCAACATGTACCTTTGGAGACACCTGTAGAGCACCTTTATAATCACCCAATTACGTTGTGACGTTTGGTAGCACACAAAGTGTTCCTCCGGTAAACGGGAGTTGCATAATCTCATAGTCATAGGAACATGTATAAGTCATGAATAAAGCAATAGCAACATACTAAACGATCAAGTGCTAAGCTAATGGAATGGGTCAAGTCAATCACATCATTCTCCTAATGATGTGATCCCATTAATCAAATGACAACTCATGTCTGTGGCTAGGAAACATAACCATCTTTGATCAACGAGCTAGTCAAGCAAAGGCATACTAGTGACACTCTGTTTGTCTATGTATTCACACAAGTATTATGTTTGCGGTTAATACAATTCTAGCATGAATAATAAACATTTATCATGATACAAGGAAATAAATAATAACTTTATTATTGCCTCTAGGGCATATTTCCTTCAGTCTCCCACTTGCACTAGAGTCAATAATCTAGATTACACAGTAATGATTCTAACACCCATGGAGCCTTGGTGCTGATCATGTTTTGCTCGTGGAAGAGGCTTAGTCAGCGGGTCTGCAACATTCAGATCCGTATGTATCTTGCAAATTTCTATGTCTCCCACTTGGACTAAATCCGGAATGGAATTGAAGCGTCTCTTTATGTGCTTGGTTCTCTTGTGAAATCTGGATTCCTTTGCCAAGGCAATTGCACCCGTATTGTCACAAAAGATTTTCATTGGACCAGATGCACTATGTATGACACCTAGATCGGATATGAACTCCTTCATCCAGACTCCTTCATTTGCTGCTTCCGAAGCAGCTATGTACTCCGCTTCACATGTAGATCCCGCCACGACGCTTTGTTTAGAACTGCACCAACTGACAGCTCCACCGTTTAATGTAAACACATATCCGGTTTGCGATTTAGAATCGTCCGGATCAGTGTCAAAGCTTGCATCAACGTAACCATTTACGATGAGCTCTTTGTCACCTCCATATACGAGAAACATATTCTTGGTCCTTTTCAGATACTCCAGGATGTTCTTGACCGCTGTTAAGTGATCCACTCCTGGATTACTTTGGTACCTTCCTGCTAGACTTATAGCAAGGCACACATCAGGTCTGGTACACAGCATTGCATACATGATAGAGCCTATGGCTGAAGCATAGGGAACATCTTTCATTTTCTCTCTATCTTCTGCGGTGGTCGGACATTGAGTTTTACTCAACTTCACACCTTGTAATACAGGCAAGAACCCTTTCTTTGCTTGATCCATTTTGAACTTCTTCAAAACTTTGTCAAGGTATGTGCTTTGTGAAAGTCCAATTAAGCGTCTTGATCTATATCTATAGATCTTAATGCCCAATATGTAAGTAGCTTCACCGAGGTCTTTCGTTGAAAAACTCTTATTCAAGTATCTCTTTATGCTATCCAGAAATTCTATATTATTTCCAATTAGTAATATGTCATCCACATATAATATCAGAAATGGTACAGAGCTCCCACTCACTTTCTTGTAAATACAGGCTTCTCCAAAAGTCTGTACAAAACCAAATGCTTTGATCACACTATCAAAGTGTTTATTCCAACTCCGAGAGGCTTGCACCAGTCCATAAATGGATCGCTGGAGCTTGCACACTTTGTTAGCTCCCTTTGGATCGACAAACCTCCCGGTTGTATCATATACAACTCTTCTTACAGAAATCCATTCAGGAATGCAGTTTTGACATCCATCTGCCAAATTTCATAATCCTAAAATGCGGCAATTGCTAACATGATTCGGACAGACTTAAGCATCGCTACGGGTGAGAAGGTCTCATCGTAGTCAATCCCTTGAACTTGTCGAAAACCTTTCGCAACAAGTCGAGCTTTGTAGACAGTAACATTACCGTCAGCGTCAGTCTTCTTCTTAAAGATCCATTTATTCTCAATTTCTTGCCGATCAACGGGCAAGTCAACCAAAGTACACACTTTGTTCTCATACATGGATCCCATCTCAGATTTCATGGCTTCTAGCCATTTTGCGGAATCTGGGCTCACCATCGCTTCTTCATAGTTTGTAGGTTCATCATGATCTAATAGCATGACTTCCAGAACAGGATTACCGTACCACTCTGGTGCAGATCTTACTCTGCTTGATCTACGAGGTTCGGTAGTAACTTGATCTGAAGTTTCATGATCATTATCATTAGCTTCCTCACTAATTGGTGTAGGTGTCACAGAAAACGGTTTCTGTGATGTACTACTTTCCAATAAGGGAGCAGGTACAGTTACCTCATCAAGTTCTACTTTCCTCCCACTCACTTCTTTCGAGAGAAACTCCTCTAGAAAGGATCCATTCTTAGCAAGAAATGTCTTGCCTTCGGATCTGTGATAGAAGGTGTACCCAATAGTCTCCTTTGGGTATCCTATGAAGACACATTTCTCCAATTTGGGTTCGAGCTTATCAGGTTGAAGCTTTTTCACAGAAGCATGGTAGGCCCAAACTTTCAGAAACGACAACTTCGGTTTCTTGCCAAACCACAATTCATAAGGCGTCGTCTCAATGGATTTTGATGGTGCCCTATTTAATATGAATGCGTCCGTCTCTAAAGCATAACCCCAAAACGATAGCGGTAAATCTGTAAGAGACATCATAGATCGCACCATATCTAGTAAAGTACGATTACGACGTTCGGACACACCATTACGCTGTGGTGTTCCGGGTGGCGTGAGTTGCGAAACTATTCTTCATTGTTTCAAATGTAGACCAAACTCGTAACTCAAATATTCTCCTCCATGATCAGATCATAGAAACTTTATTTTCTTGTTACGATGATTTTTAACTTCACTCTGAAATTCTTTGAACTTTTCAAATGTTTGAGACTTATGCTTCATTAAGTAGATATACCCATATCTACTTAAATCATCTGTGAAGGTGAGAAAATAACGATATCCGCCATGAGCCTCAACATTCATCGGACCACATACATCTGTATGTATGATTTCCAACAAATCTGTTGCTCTCTCCATAGTACCGGAGAACGGCGTTTTAGTCATCTTGCCCATGAGGCACGGTTCGCAAGTACCAAGTGATTCATAATCAAGTGGTTCCAAAAGTCCATCAGTATGGAG
Source organism: Triticum monococcum (assembly GCA_034509565.1). Classification (NCBI taxonomy): domain Eukaryota; kingdom Viridiplantae; phylum Streptophyta; class Magnoliopsida; order Poales; family Poaceae; genus Triticum; species Triticum monococcum. The sequence continues at coordinate 139,875,476 of CM067841.1, read as the reverse complement.
TTTCTTCATGCGCTTTACACCGATATGACCTAAACGACAGTGCCACAAATAAGTTGCACTATCATTATCAACTCTGCATCTTTTGGTTTCAACATTATGAATATGTGTATCACTACTATCGAGATTCATCAAAAATAGACCACTCTTCAAGGGTGCATGACCATAAAAGATATTACTCATATAAATAGAACAACCATTATTCTCTGATTTAAATGAATAACTATCTCGCATCAAACAAGATCCAGATATAATGTTCATGCTCAACACTGGCACCAAATAACAATTATTTAGGTCTAATACTAATCCTGAAGGTAGATGTAGAGGTAGCGTGCCGACCGCGATCACATCGACTTTGGAACTATTTCCCACGTGCATCGTCACCTCGTCCTTCGCCAGTGTTCGCTTAATCTATAGTCCCTGTTTCGAGTTGCAAATGTTAGCAACGGAACCAGTATCAAATACCCAGGTGCTACTGCGAGCTCTAGTAAGGTACACATCAATAACATGTATATCACATATACCTTTGTTCACCTTGCCATCCTTCTTATCCGCCAAATACTTGGGGCAGTTCCGCTTCCAGTGACCAGTTTGCTTGCAGTAGAAGCACTCAGTGTCAGGCTTAGGTCCAGATTTGGGTTTCTTCTCCTGAGCAGCAACTTGCTTGCTGTTCTTCTTGAAGTTCCCCTTCTTCTTCCCTTTGCCCTTTTCCTTGAAACTAGTGGTCTTGTTGACCATCAACACTTGATGCTCCTTCTTGATTTCTACCTCCATAGCCTTTAGCATTGTGAAGAGCTCAGGAATTGTCTTGTTCATCCCTTGCATATTATAGTTCATCACGAAGCTCTTGTAGCTTGGTGGCAATGATTGGAGAATTCTGTCAATGATGCTATCATCTAGAAGATTAACTCCCAGTTGAATCAAGTGATTATTATACCCAGACATTTTGAGTATATGCTCACTGACAGAACTGTTCTCCTCCATCTTGCAGCTATAGAACTTATTGGAGACTTCATATCTCTCAATCCGGGCATTTGCTTGAAATATTAACTTCAACTCCTGGAACATCTCATATGCTCCATGACGTTCAAAACGTCGTTGAAGACCCGGTTCTAAGCCGTAAAGCATGGCACACTGAACTATCGAGTAGTCATCAGCTTTGCTCTGCGAGACGTTCATAACATCTGGTGTTGCTCCAGCAGCAGGCCTGGCACCCAGCGGTGCTTCCAGGATATAATTCTTCTGTGCAGCAATGAGGATAATCCTCAAGTTATGGACCCAGTCCGTGTAATTGCTACCCTCATCTTTCAACTTTGCTTTCTCAAGGAACGCATTAAAATTCAACGGAACAACAACACGGGCCATCTATCTACAATCAAACATAAATAAGCAAGATACTATCAGGTACTAAGTTCATGATAAATTTAAGTTCAATTAATCATATTACTTAAGAACTCCCACTTAGAAAGACATCCCTCTAATCCTCTAAGTGATCACGTGATCCAAATCAACTAAACCATAACCGATCATCACGTGAAATGGAGTAGTTTTCAATGGTGAACATCACTATGTTGATCATATCTACTATAGGATTCACGCTCGACCTTTCGGTCTTAGTGTTTTGAGGCCATATCTTCATATGCTAGGCTCGTCAAGTTTAACCTGAGTATTCTGCGTGTGCAAAACTGGCTTGCACCCGTTGTAGATGGACGTAGAGCTTATCACACCCGATCATCATGTGGAGTCTGGGCATGACGAACTTTGGCAACGGTGCATACTCAGGGAGAACACTTTTATCTTGAAATTTAGTGAGAGATCATCTTATAATGCTACCGTCAATCAAAGCAAGATAAGATGCATAAAAGATAAACATCACATGCAATCAATATAAGTGATATGATATGGCCATCGTCATCTTGTGCTTGTGATCTCCATCTCCGAAACACCGTTATGATCACCATCGTCACCGGCGCGACACCTTGATCTCCATCGTAGCATCGTTGTCGTCTCGCCAATCTTATGCTTCTATGACTATCACTACCGCTTAGTGATAAAGTAAAGCATTACAGGGCAATTGCATTGCATACAATAAAGCGACAACCATATGGCTCCTGCCAGTTGCCGATAACTCGGTTACAAAACATGATCATCTCATACAATAAATTTAGCATCATGTCTTGACCATATCACATCACAACATGCCCTGCAAAAACAAGTTAGACGTCCTCTACTTTGTTGTTGCAAGTTTTACGTGGCTGCTATGGGCTTAGCAAGAACCTTTCTTTCCTACGCATCAAAACCACAACGATAGTTTGTCAAGTTGGTGCTATTTTAACCTTCGCAAGGACCGGGCGTAGCCACACTCGGTTCAACTAAAGTTGGAGAAACTGACACCAGCCAGCCACCTTTGTGCAAAGCACGTCGGTAGAACCAGTCTCGCGTAAGCGTACGCGTAATGTCGGTCCGGGCCGCTTCATCCAACAATACCATCGAACCAATGTATGACATGCTGGTAAGCAGTATGACTTATATCGCCCACAACTCACTTGTGTTCTACTCGTGCATATAACATCAACGCATAAAACCAGGCTCGGATGCCACTGTTGGGGAACGTAGCAATTTCAAAAAAATTCCTACGCACACGCAAGATCATGGTGATGCATAGCAACGAGAGGGGAGAGTGTTGTCCACGTACCCTCGTAGACCGAAAGCGGAAGCGTTATAACAACGCGGTTGATGTAGTCGTACGGCTTCACGGCCCGACCGATCAAGCACCGAAACTACGACACCTCCGAGTTCTAGCACACGTTCAGCTCGATGACGATCCCTGGACTCCGATCCAGCAGAATGTCAGGGAAGAGTTCTGTCAGCACGACGGCGTGGTGACGATCTTGATGTTCTACCATCGCAGGGCTTCTCCTAAGCACCACTACAATATTATCGAGGATTATGGTGGAGGGGGGCACCGCACACGGCCAAGAGATCGATGATCAATTGTTGTGTCTATGGGGTGCCCCTGCCCCCGTATATAAAGGAGCAAGGGGGAGGAGGTGCGGCCAGGCAAGGGGCGCGCCAGGAGGAGTCCCTGCAAGACTTGGGGGGGGGGGGAGGAGAGAGAGAGGGGAAAGGAAAGGGGCCCCCCTCATTGTCCAATTCGGACTTGGGGGGGGGGGGGGGGAGGGGCGCGCGGCTGCCCCTTGGCCTCCTCTCCACTTCCTCCACTAGGCCCATTAAGGCCCATTAGGTTACCGGGGGGTTCCGGTAACCTCCCGATACTCCGGTAAAATGCCGATTTCACCTGGAACACTTCCGATGTCCAAACATAGGCTTCCAATATATCAATCTTCATGTCTCGACCATTTCGAGACTCCTCGTCATGTCCGTGATCACATCCGGGACTCTGGACAACCTTCCGTACATCAAAACATATAAACTCATAATGAAACTGTCATCGCAACGTTAAGCGTGCGGACCCTACGGGTTCGAGAACAATGTAGACATGACCGAGACATGTCTCCGGTCAATAACCAATAGCGGAACTTGGATGCTCATATTGGCTCCTACATATTCTATGAAGATCTTTATCGGTCAGACCGCATAACAACATACGTTGTTCCCTTTGTCATCGGTATGTTACTTGCCCGAGATTCGATCATCGGTATCTTAATACCTAATTCAATCTCGTTACCGGCAAGTCTCTTTACTTGTTCTGTAATACATCATCCCGCAACTAACTCATTAGCTGCAATGCTTGCAAGGCTTAAGTGATGTGCATTACCGAGAGGGCCCAGAGATACCTCTCCGACAATCGGGGTGACAAATCCTAATCTCGAAATACGCCAACCCAACATGTACCTTTGGAGACACCTGTAGAGCACCTTTATAATCACCCAGTTACGTTGTGACGTTTGGTAGCACACAAAGTGTTCCTCCGGTAAACGGGAGTTGCATAATCTCATAGTCATAGGAACATGTATAAGTCATGAAGAAAGCAATAGCAACATACTAAACGATCAAGTGCTAAGAACGGAATGGGTCAAGTCAATCACATCATTCTCCTAATGATGTGACCCCGTTAATAAAATGACAACTCATGTCTATGTCTAGGAAACATAACCATCTTTGATCAACGAGCTAGTCAAGTGGAGGCATACTAGTGACACTCTGTTTGTCTATGTACTCACACAAGTATTATGTTTCCGGTTAATACAATTCTAGCATGAATCATAAACATTTATCATGATACAAGGAAATAAATAATAACTTTATTATTGCCTCTAGGGCATATTTCCTTCAAAAACAACAAGGTAACTAATGATAAAAGTGAGCGTAAACGGTATTGCAATGCTAGGAAACAAGGCCTAGGGTTCATACTTTCACTAGTGAAAGTTCTCTCAACAATAATAACATAATTGGATCATATAACTATCCCTCAACATGCAACAAAGAGTCAGTCCAAAGTCACTAATAGCAGAGAACAAATGAAGAGATTATTGTAGGGTACGAAACCACCTCAAAGTTATCCTTTCTGATCGATGTATTCAAGAGTCCGTAGTAAAATAACACGACGCTATTCTTTCCGTTCAATCTATCCTAGATTTCATACTAGAATAACACCTTAAGACACAAATCAACCAAAACCCTAATGTCACCTAGATACTCCAATGTCACCTGCTACCTCTTGAGCACTTGCGTTGGTTTTCCCTTGAAGAGGAAAGGGTGATGCAGCAAAGTAGCGTAAGTATTTCCCTCAGTTTTTGAGAACCAAGGTATCAATCCAGTAGGAGGCCACACACGAGTCCCTCGCACCTACACAAACAAATAAATCCTCGCAACCAACGCGATAAGGGGTTGTCAATCCCTACACAGTCACTTATGAGAGTGAGATCTGATAGATATGATAAGATAATATTTTTGGTATTTTTATGATAAAGATGCAAAGTAAAATAAAAGGCAATAAAAATAACTAAGTGTTGGAAGATTAATATGATGGAAGATAGACCTAGGGGCCATAGGATTCACTAGTGGCTTCTCTCGAGAGCATAAGTATTCACGGTGGGTAAAATTTTTATTGTTGAGCAATTGGCAGAATTGAGCATAGTTATGAGTATATCTAGGTATGTTCATGTATATAGGCATCACGTCCGAGAAAGTAGACCGACTCCTGCCTGCATCTACTACTATTACTGCACACATCGACCGCTATCCAGCATGCATCTAGAGTATTAAGTTCAAAAGAACAGAGTAACGCTTTAAGCAAGATTACATGATGTAGAGGGATAAACTCATGCAATATGATGAAAACCCCATCTTGTTATCCTCGATGGCAACAATACAATACGTGCCTTGCTGCCCCTACTGTCACTGGGAAAGGACACCGCAAGATTGAACCCAAAGCTAAGCACTTCTCCCATTGCAAGAAAGATCAATCTAGTAGGCCAAACCAAACTGATAATTCGAAGAGACTTGCAAAGATAACCAATCATACATAAAAGAATTCAGAGAAGATTCAAATATTGTTCATAGATAAACTTGATCATAAATCCAGAATTCATCGGTCTCAACAAACACACCGCAAAAGAAGATTACATCGAATAGATCTCCACAAGAGAGGGGGAGAACTTTGTATTGAGATCCAAAAAGAGAGAAGAAGCCATCTAGCTAATAACTATGGACCCGTAGGTCTAAGGTAAACTACTCACACTTCATTGGAGAGGCTATGGTGTTGATGTAGAAGCCCTCCGTGATCGATGCCCCCTCCGGCGGAGCTCCGGAACAGGCCCCAAGATGGGATCTCGTGGATACAGAAAGTTACGGCGGTGGAATTAGGGTTTTGGCTCTGTATCTGGTAGTTTGGGGGTACGTAGGTATATATAGGAGGAAGGAGTACGTCGGTGGAGCAACAGAGGGCCCATGAGGGTGGAGGGCGCGCCTGGGGGGGGGGGGGGGTAGGCGCGCCCCTTCCTCGTGGCCTCCTGGTTGATGTCTTGACGTAGGGTCCAAGTCCTCTGGATAATGTTCGGTCCAAAAATCACATTCCCGAAGGTTTCATTCCGTTTGGACTCCATTTGATATTCTTTTTCTGCGAAACCCTAAAATAGGCAAAAACAACAATTCTGGGCTGGGCCTCTGGTTAATAGGTTAGTCCCAAAAATAATACAAAAGTGTATAATAAAGCCCAATAATGTCCAAAACAGAATATAATATAGCATGGAACAATAAAAAATTATAGATACGTTGGAGACGTATCATCACCTCAAGTATCCGTGGGTATGGTTATATGATATGCATCACACAATCTCAGATTCATCTATTCAACTAACACAAAGAACTTCAAAGAGTGCCCCAAAGTTTCTACCAGAGAGTCAAGACGAAAACGTGTGCCAAACCTATGCATAAGTTCACGAGGTCACGGAACTAGCAAGTTGATCACCAAAACATACATCAAATGGATCACGTGAATATCCCATTGTCACCACAGATAAGCACATGCAAGACATACATCAAGTGTTCTCAAATCCTTAAAGACTCAATCTGATAAGATAACTTCAAAGGGAAAACTCAATCCATTACAAGAGAGTAGAGGGGGAGAAACATCATAAGATCCAACTATAATAGCAAAGCTCGTGATACATCAAGATCGTGCCAAATAAAGAACACGAGAGAGAGAGAGAGAGAGAGAGAGAGAGAGAGAGAGAGAGATCAAACACATAACTACTAGTACACACCCTCAGCCCGAAGGGTGAACTACTCCCTCCTCGTCATGGAGAGCGCCGGGATGATGAAGATGGCCACCGGAGAGGGATTCCCCTCTCCGATAGGGTGCTGGAACAGGTCTAGATTGGTTTTCGGTGGCTACAAAGGCTTACGGCAGCAGAACTCCTGATCTAGGTTTATTTCTGGGGGTTTCTGTATTTATAGGAATTTTTGGCATAGGTCTCACGTCAGGGGGGGGGTCTCCGGATCATCATGAGATAGGGGCCCGCGCCCAGGGGGTAGGGCGCGCCCCCACCCTCGTGGACAACACTGGACTCTTCTGGCCCAACTCTTTTACTCCCGGGGCTTCTTTTGGTCCATAACAAATCATCAAAAATTGGCACGTCAATTGGACTCGGTTTGGTATTCCTTTTCTGTGATACTCAAAAACAAGGAAAAAACAGAAACTGACACTGACACTGGGCTCTAGGTTAATAGGTTAGTCCCAAAAATCATATAAAATAGCATATAAATGCATATAAAACATCCAAGGTTGATAATATAATAGTATGGAACAATGAAAAATTATAGATACGTTGGAGACGTATCCAGCATCCCCAAGTTTAATTCCTGCTCGTCCTCGAGTAGGTAAATGATAAAAACATATTTTTTATGTGGAATGCTACCTAACATATTTATCCATGTAATTCTCTTTATTGTGGCAAGAATATTCAGATCTGAAAGATTCAAGACAAAAGTTTAATATGAACATAAAAATAATAATACTTCAAGCATACTAACAAAGTAATCATGTCTTCTCAAAATAACATGGCCAAAGAAAGCTATCCCTACAAAATCATATAGTCTGGCTATGCTCTATCTTCATCACACAAAATATTTAAATCGTGCACAACCCCGATGACAAGCCAAGCAATTGTTTCATACTTTTGATGTTCTCAAACTTTTTCAATCTTCACGCAATACATGAGCGTGAGCCATGGACATATCACTATAGGTGGAATAGAATGGTGGTTGTGGAGAAGACAAAAAGGAGAAGATAGTCTCACATCAACTAGGTGTATCAACGGGCTATGAAGATGCCATCAATAGATATCAATGTGAGTGAGTAGGGATTTCCATGCAACGGATGCACTAGAGCTATAAGTGTATGAAAGCTCAAAAAGAAACCAAGTGGGTGTGCATCCAACTCGCTTGTTCACGAAGACCTAGGGAATTTTGAGGAAGCCCATCATTGGAATATACAAGCCAAGTTCTATAATGAAATATTCCCACTAGTATATGAAAGTGACAACATAGGAAACTCTCTATCATGAAGATCATGGTGCTACTTTGAAGCACAAGTGTGGTAAAAGGATAGTAGCATTACCCCTTATCTCTTTTTCTCTCATTTTGTTTTTGTTTTTGTTTTTTTGGGCCTTCTCTTTTTTTATGGCCTCTTTTTCTCTTTTTTTAATTTTTCGTTCGGAGTCTCATCCCGACTTGTGAGGGAATCATAGTCTCCATCATCCTTTCCTCACATGGGACAATGCTCTAATAATGATGACCATCACACTTTTATTTACTTACAACTCAAGAATTACAACTCGATACTTAGAACAAAATATGTCTCTATATGAATGCCTCCGACGGTGTACCGGGATGTGCACTGACTCATGAGTGACATGTATGAAAGAATTATGAACGGTGGCTTTGCATATCATTAGCATCATGGGTATTCAAAGAATTCATACTAACAACATTGCAATCAGGCTCATCATCCAAAGATTTAGTGCGAATCATTTTAATACATTCTTCTGAAGGAAATATGCCCTAGAGGTAATAATAAAGTTATTATTTATTTCCTTATTTCATGATAAATGTTTATTATTCATTCTAGAATTGTATTAACCGGAAACATAATACATGTGTGAATACATAGACAAACTGAGTGTCACTAGTATGCCTCTACTTGACTAGCTCGTTAATCAAAGATGGTTATGTTTCCTAACCATAGACAAAGAGTTGTTATTTGATTAACGGGATCACATCATTAGGAGAATGATGTGATTGACATGACCCATTCCGTTAGCTTAGCACCCGATCGTTTAGTATGTTGCTATTGCTTTCTTCATGACTTATACACGTTCCTATGACTATGAGATTATGCAACTCCCGTTTACTGGAGGAACACTTTGTGTGCTACCAAACGTCACAACGTAACTGGGTGATTATAAAGGTGCTCTACAGGTGTCTCCAAAGGTACATGTTGGGTTGGCGTATTTCGAGATTAGGATTTGTCACTCCGATTGTCAGAGAGGTATCTCTGGGCCCTCTCGGCAATGCACATCTCATAAGCCTTGCAACTAATGAGTTAGTTGCGAGATGATGTATTACGGAACGAGTAAAGAGACTTGCCGGTAACGAGATTGAACTAGGTATTGAGATACCGACGATCGAATCTCGGGCAAGTAACATACCGATGACAAAGGGAACAACGTATGTTGTTATGCGGTCTGACCGATAAAGATCTTCGTAGAATATGTAGGAGCCAATATGGGCATCCAGGTCCTGCTATTGGTTATTGACTAGAGAGGTGTCTCGGTCATGTCTACATAGTTCTCGAACCCGTAGGGTCCGCACGCTTAACGTTCGTTCATGATATAGTACTATGTGAGTTATGTATGTTGGTGACCGAATGTTGTTCAGAGTCCAGGATGAGATCACGGACATGACGAGGAACTTCGGAATGGTCCGGAGACAAAGTTTGATATATGGGATAATAGTGTTTGGTCACCGGAAGGGTTCTGGAAATCACCGGAAGGGGTTCCGGATGTTTCCCGAAATGTTTGGGTACGAGAACACTTTATTTGGGCCAAAGGGGAAAGCCCACAAGGTTTTTGGAAAGCGCAAAAGGAAGTTTTGCGGAGTCCAGGGGCCAGACACCAGGGTCCCTGGCGTCTGGGTCCAGACGCCGGGAACCCTGGCGTCTGGCCCTGGAGTCCGAGAAGGACTCTTGCCTTTCGGGTGAAACCGACTTTGTGGAGGCTTTTACTCCAAGTTTCGACCCCCGGGCTCAACATATAAATAGAGGGGCAGGGCTAGCACCAAAGACACATCAAGAAACACCAAGCCTTGTGCCGGCAACCCCGTCCCCTCTAGTTTACCCTCCGTCATAGTTTTCGTAGTGCTTAGGCGAAGCCCTGCGGAGATTGTTCTTCACCAACACCGTCACCACGCCGTCGTGCTGCCGGAAGTCATCTACTACTTCGCCCCTCTTGCTGGATCGAGAAGGCGAGGACGTCACCGAGCCGAACGTGTGTAGAACTCGGAGGTGCCGTGCTTTCGGTACTTGGATCGGTCGGACGTGAAGACGTACGACTACATCAACCGCGTTGGTATAACGCTTCCACGAACGGTCTACGAGGGTACGTAGACAACACTCTCCCCTCTCGTTGCTATGCATCACCATGATCTTGCGTGTGCGTAGGAATTTTTTTGAAATTACTACGTTCCCCAACATCTTCTTCTAACACTTTGGCACAATTATCGGAATCCTTATTTTCACGAAAGACGTTAAAAAGATGAAGCATATGAGGCAACCTTAATTTCATTTTTTGTAGTTTTTCTTTTATAGACTAAACTAGTAATAAAATAAGAAACTAAAAGATTCGATTGCAAGATCTAAAGATATACCTTCAAGCGCTAACCTCCCCGACAACGGCGCCAGAAAAGAAGCTTGATGTCTACTACACAACCATCTTCTTGTAGACGTTGTTGGGCCTCCAAGTGCAGAGGTTTGAAGCACAGTAGCAAATTTCCCTCAAGTGGATGACCTAAGATTTATAAAACTGTGGGAGGCGTAGGATGAAGATGGTCTCTCTGAAGCAACCCTGCAACCAAATAACAAAAAGTCTCTTGTGTCCCCAACACACCCAATACAATGGTAAATTGTATAGGTGCACTAGTTCGGCGAAGAGATGGTGATACAAGTGCAATATGGATGGTAGATATAGGTTTTTGTAATCTGAAAATATAAAAACAGCAAGGTAACTAATGATAAAAGTGAGCGTAAACGGTATTGCAATGCTAGGAAACAAGGCCTAGGGTTCATACTTTCACTAGTGCAAGTTCTCTCAACAATAATAACACAATTGGATCATATAACTATCCCTCAACATGCAACAATGATTCACTCCAAAGTCACTAATAGCGGAGAACAAATGAAGAGATTATTGTAGGGTACGAAACCACCTCAAAGTTATCCTTTCTGATCGATCTATTCAAGAGTCCGTAGTAAAATAACACGACGCTATTCTTTCCATTCAATCTATCCTAGAGTTCATACTAGAATAACACCTTAAGACACAAATCAACCAAAACCCTAATGTCACCTAGATACTCCAATGTCACCTCAAGTATCCGTGGGTATGATTATACGATATGCATCACACAATCTCAGATTCATCTATTCAACTAACAGAAAGAACTTCAAAGAGTGCCCCAAAGTTTCTACCAGGGAGTCAAGACGAAAACGTGTGCCAACCCCTATGCATAAGTTCACGAGGTCATGGAACTCGCAGGTTGATCACCAAAACATACATCAAGTGGATCACGTGAATATCCCATTGTCACCACAGATAAGCACATGCAAGACATACATCAAGTGTTCTCAAATCCTTAAAGACTCAATCCGATAAGATAACTTCAAAGGGAAAACTCAATCTATTACAAGAGAGTAGAGGGGGAGAAACATCATAAGATCCAACTATAATAGCAAAGCTCGCGATACATCAAGATCGTGCCAAATCAAGAACACGAGAGAGAGAGAGAGAGAGAGATCAAACACATAGCTACTGGTACATATCCTCAGCCACGAGGGTGAAATACTCACTCCTCGTCATGGAGAGCGTTGGGATGATGAAGATGGCCACCGGAGAGGGATTCCCCCCTCTGATAGGGTGCCGGAACGGGTCTAGATTGGTTTTCGGTGGCTACAGAGGCTTGCGGCGGCGGAACTCCCGATCTAGGTTTATTTCTGGGGGTTTCTGTATTTATAGGAATTTTTGGTATAGGTCTCACGTCAGGGGGGTCTCCGGATCATCCACAAGATAGGGGCCCATGCCTAGGGGGGTAGGGTGCGCCCCCACCCTCGTGGACAGCCCAGGACTCTTCTAGTCCAACTCTTTGACTCCTAGGGCTTCCATAAAAATCATCAAAAATTGGCACATCAATTGGACTCGGTTTGGTATTCCTTTTCCGCGATACTCAAAAACAAGGAAAAACAGAAACTGACACTTGGCTCTAGGTTAATAGGTTAGTCTCGAAAATCATATAAAATAGCATATAAATGCATATAAAACATCCAAGGTTGATAATATAATAGCATGGAACAATCAAAAATTATAGATACGTTGGAAACATATCATTCACCTCCGTCAGTCATGCCCGGCTTGCGACCTGCGTTAGTTGAACTCCGGACTTCCGTTTTCTCCATAACATTGCTTTTGGCAGGAGGTGGGAACAGTGTGGAAGCAGGCACATAACCAGAGTCATCTTTGCTGCTCCTAGCTACATCTGGTGCATTGGGTATGACTGGAGGATGCTTGCGGGGGCTACAACGCCTAGGTGGAAGACCAGCTCACGCAATGGTCACCATAGCAACCTTTGGACCACCAGAAGCTGGAGCTGTTGTGCCATGAGTCTCGCGTGTGGTTGGCATCTCATTCTGAATTGTGGCCGCACCCCTTATTTTGTGGGCGCAGAAGTACCAGCAGCCACACGCTTGGAATCCGTATCAGATGAGCGGGAATCTTCCTTACTTAGGTTGATTTCGGGAGCGTCCACTTCAACACTTGCTGATCGGATGGCATTGGTCGCAGCAACATCCCTCATTGCTAACAAAGTGGACAATATCTCAGTAGTCCTGGAAGATACTGACTCATCACTCCTAGATGTATGGATGCGTGTTGTTGCAGCTTGCACATCTGCAACCGGCGGACATGGTCGGACACTTGCATCAGAGCTAGTGGGAACAGTTGATGGTGCAGCAGCAGTTTTGTTGACTAGAGCCTCATGATCATCTGAGTTGCCACTTGTCGACAACTTGGAATGAATGCGTTCGAGTGGGTCTCTAGGGTTCTGTTTGGTCACGCGTGTAGTAATCTTATTCACCCTACAAGAAAGCACATGGAAGAGTAAAAAATTGAACAAAAATAGTTGCCATGGTAGTCATCTTAAAAATGAAATTTTTTGTGATATGATAGAGCTGCCATTTGAGAACAAGGTTTGGATGAATACACATGACAAATGTAGGTGGTGGAAGCCAGTGGAAAGCTGCTAGTTGCCATATGAGTGGAAAAGGAATTGCCATGTGGCATAGTTAGCAGTTTCCATGCATAACAAGCAGGAGTTGCCATGCAACAAAAAGTAAGATCATGAGAAAACAGGAGTTGCCATGTGGGACTGATGGCAGTAGCCCATGTGGCAAGCTGGACAGCTACATTGAAAAGCAGACGATAGTTGCCGCATAAATGTATCAACTAAAATAGTTGTGTATGATCTAGAATGCATCAAAAAAAATAACACTATGACAATGAATAAACAGGGAGAACCTACTTCTTGATTGTCTTCCTCAAGTCTTTCAACACGACAGGATCCCCGATGTTGGACGTCGACGCACGAGGAGACGACCTAGTGGAAGTGATGTCACCAGCAGTGGGAGCACCCTTGTTCAACCGGGCAGAAACACAGGTTGGCGTTGGTGCTTGTTTCTTCTTACCTTCTCGTCCACCAGCTGTAGCCTCACTGCACGTAGAAAAAATGGCAAAAAAGGGTACCAAGTGTGAGACACAAAAATCATGCCGCGCTTAGAAAAGAACGAAAAAAGAGTCGGTCTGTTAAAAAGGAGGGACAAACAAAACACTAAAAAAAGATGTCAAACCTCCTCCTAGCAGCTACGGGATCAGTCCTAGACCTCTTGCCAACAGAGCCCTGCCCAACATTCTCTAGAGCCCTGCCCCTCTTTGAAGGCGACATCCCCGTGTCTTTCACAACTGTCTGTTCAAGGACTTTCTCCGGTGGGGGGACATTTGGTGCAGCCTTGTCCTTCTTGCCACCTACACGAACTTCAACATGTTCATTGTCGCCGGTTTCATGTTGCACATTCTCCATGTCATCGTCGTCGTCCTTGTCGAGACCAGCATCTCCATACAGTTCAAATTGCGTGTCGGGGAGCTCCTGGGAGCTGTTGTAGTCGTACCATCCATGGCAACCAGTTGGCCGATGAGTCCGTTTTGCAACAAATGGTGTGGACTTCCTAGCAACCTCATCGCTGTCAGATCCATTAAGTGCATTCGACCCCTCAACCAACTTTCCGAGCAAGCTGTCATGCCAGAAGCAAACTGCCCAACTAGATGCTCAACAGGTGCCCTCGCCTGAGCACAAAACAAAAAGTAGCAGTAAACCAAACATATTAGAGTCACGTGCGTAGGAACAAATAAACCAAAACAACCATAGAGATATATCAAAAAATGAAAGAGAAAAACAATTTCAAAAAACAAAACAAACATCCTTGATTACCTCAGCAGGACAAGATGCAGCTGAATGCACATCCATCCACTTGCCAAAGTTTTGAGGCCCACCAAACACGTTGTAGTCTACAGCATGCTTGGCCATCAGCTGAAAAACAGCAAAAACAACCAAGATGTAAGAGAGAAAATAAAGGATCAGTGACTAACAAATTCATGTATTGCAAAAAAGAGGGAAATAGAAGAAGTTTCGACACAGATGACGGAGTTGCCGTGTGGGGTTAGACATGGGTGCCATGCGCAGACATCCATGGCTAACAAGGTATTTATCTCTTGTTAGCCACAGATGGTTGCCGTATGGGAATTTTTCCATATGTTATGCATCATCGAAATTGAAGAATGTCATGCAAGAAAGGAGGCAGAACTAACCTGCAGTTTCCCATATTTCGTATCAGTTATCCTGTCTGCGACAAGCACAACCTTGACATCATCATACGTCCATGCAGAGACAGCAAACTTATGTGGAGGTGGTGGGCCTCCTATCCCAGTAAAGTCGATGGTGGACAGATCAAGACGATCAACGCACATGAGCTGGTATACACAATTGAAAAAGAAAAATATGTCAGTTGCCATCATGCTATGTTGAAAAAGAAGCTAATGTTGAGTCCTTCAGTCATCAAGTTGAAGGGGAATTGGAGGGAAAAGATTTGCCATCTATCTGTGTTAGTTGCCATCATGCTGTGCTGGCAGTTGCCATCTTGTTATGCTGGTAGTTACCACAAGCTCAACATCATGGTTGCCATGCAGATTGTATAAACAGAGAGTGGATGTATGAAATGAACACTTTTTTGTGTTGTTGAAAAATGCTATTGCCTTGTAGGCAGCAACCACAGATGCCATGGATCAAACAGAAGTCACTTTCATATGTAAACAATTCACATAAACAATGAAAAAGAAAAGGTTGCCATGCATGATCTTGTATGGTTCACACTTATCAACAACTGCCATGTTGATTTGGGGAAGCATTCAACCATGGTAAGAGTATTTGCAAAAGAGTATGAAAAAAGTACCATCAAGTGCAAGCGATGACCCTTCTGGTACATCTTGTTTGAGAATGCATCATGCAGGAAGTCCGCAATGAATTTACACCAATTCATGTTCTTCACGTCTTTCAGCTTTGACTGCACAACACAATTCCAGGACAAAAAGTTGCCGCATCAGCATTCAAATGAAAAGGCATAAAAAACTGGCAGTGACTGGCTTCCAGCTGACATCAAAATCAAAAGATTGAATGAGAGAACAAAGTAGAGAGAGAGAGCATTCACCAGGATGGGGAAGCACTTGTTGCTTGGGCGAAGAGATGTGGTAGGCGCAAAAACAACTGAAATCAAGTACATGAGGATCTTCATCTTAAAAACCTCGCCATGGGTTTTCATGCCCTCCAGCGAAGTTTCCAGCACAGTCGTATTCGGCATGGATGCCATCCCAGGAAACAAACGGGTGAACAAGGTTTCCTTGATCTTATTGTTCACCTCATCGGGACTTTGATTTCTCCACGGGGCACACCCAAAGTGTAGAACACGGATTCCTCATCCAAAGGTAGTCTTCCACGTCCCAGAATCACGAATTCCTTGGAGGTAGGATCATAAATCTCACCGAGCCAGCCGCATAGAGGGTTCGCTAGGTTCTTGCACCGAATATCCATCAGAGCCTGCGTCCCCATCTCACCAGCAGCTCCCTTCTGCTCATCATTAAATCCTTCGGTCAATATAGTCAGGCGTTCTTGCGAAGCCCTATTGTGATAACGTTTCTTCTTCTGCATGACAGAAAAAAGATCATTTGTTGCCATGTTTCAATATCGTGAAAATTTAGTTTCTAACGTAAGATTGCAAACTCAATGTGACACTGAAAACATATGCAGGTGGAAAGTGACCTTGTTGCCATCTTTTGTCCGACCAGTTGCGCGATTCTCTTGCGGTAACTCCATGAAGTCATCGTCATTGTCTTGATGGTCGCCGTGAGCCATTGTGCTAAGGTAAGAACAAAACACATGTTAGGGTGAAATGAAAACA
The DNA here is from genome assembly GCA_034509565.1 of Triticum monococcum. Classification (NCBI taxonomy): domain Eukaryota; kingdom Viridiplantae; phylum Streptophyta; class Magnoliopsida; order Poales; family Poaceae; genus Triticum; species Triticum monococcum. The sequence goes on along the minus strand of CM067841.1, from coordinate 139,859,185 downwards.
CAGCCGACAGATATAGAAAGAAATGCATAAAGTAAATATTCACTTGATATCTACGATGAACGAAAAATGAAAACTCTAATGGTTGTCCCAAAGGTTAAGCATATGAAGAGGGCAGTAATTGCCATGTGCTGAACATGCACAAAAAGGTAGAAACATAAATCAAAATGGAAAAGCAGTTACAGAAGCATGCCAACTGGATGTGTATGAGTTTCTGAAGGAAGCAGTTGCCAGCTAGCACAATCTACTTGCCATATTGGCTCAATTGAAAGTGGCAAATGAGGCAGATCATAGGAACACTCACCCCCACCGCCCACCACCCCCTATGATTGTCAACATGAAATGTGGCAACTAACACATTGGCTTCGTAAAAATGTACAGATCACATCTACTAGGTTCAAGTTGCCATGTTACCACAAGGCACTCCAAATACGGCAGACATATAATGTGGCAACTCACACCCTGGCCTCATATAAAAATGAGTTGCCATGTATGCACAAGCAATGTGTTAGGTTCAAGTTGCCATGTTAATGCAAGATACTTCAAAAAGGGTAGACAACTTCCACTACACAACATGTAATGGGGCAATTCACACCCTGGCCTCATATAAAAAATGAGTTGCCATGTAATATAGTCAAATATGTTCAGATATCACAAGTTAACATGGCAAAATGCAAACTGAGTCTATAGTACAGTGAATTTGCCATTGTCCTGCCTATGGCATGGCAATAGCCATAGTGTGTTCACAAAATTAGTTGCCACATGGAAAGCACAATTGTGGCAACTGACATGGTTGATCAGGAAATCAATTGCCATCAGTGAAGATAGTGGTTGAAAATGCCATGGCTGCCATTATCCTACACTTTGAAAATGCACCTAACTAGATCTAGGGTTCATTCGCAACTATCATACCCTGAAATTTAACAACAAAAAACTCCCTAAACCGATGGCCATAGCATTTTGAGGCAAAACATAACTAACATCTAGAAAAATCGCCCGCTCAATCGCAAGGCAAAACTCGGATGTGGCTGCGGACAGACCGAGCCACACCGGCATAACTGCCACCACGGCGACGACGAAACTGCGCAATGCCACCTTAAAACGGCAAGCACGTGACTCCACCACCGGCGAGGACATCGGAGCACCGCGAATCCGCCGGAATCTCGAGGAAAATCGAGCGGAAATTGACCACAGAGGGAGGGGGCGGAAATCGCGGGCAGGAAATGTGAGCGTGGGATGGAGCATTACCTTCAATCTGCGGCTCTTCGATGACAACGCTTTGGTCCGGCAAGCCCCACCAACGGTCGTGAATGCGGTCGACTCTTCCGCCCCCGCCGTCGCTGGGGGAGTCCTGGACTAAGGGGTCCTCGGGCGTCCGGCCTGTTATCTATGGGCCGGACTGATGGGCTGTGAAGATATGAATACTGAAGACTACAACCGTGTCTGGATAGGACTCTCCTTGGCGTGGAAGGCAAGCTTGGCGAACAACTATGAAGATTCCATATTATGTAACCGACGCTATGTAACCCTAGATCCCCCCCGATGTCTATATAAACCAGAGGACTTAGTCCGGATAGGGGATACTCAATACCTTAGTCATATAGGCTAAACTTCTAGGGTTTAGCCATTACGATCTCGTGGTAGATCAACTCTTGTAATAGTAATACCCATCAATATCAATCAAGCAGGACGTAGGGTGTTACCTCCATCAGGAGGGCCCAAACCTGGGTAAAACTTCGTGTCCCCTGTCTCCTGTTACCATCAACCTTAGACATACAATTCGGGACCCCCTACCCGAGATCCACCGGTTTTGACACCGACATTGGTGCTTTCATTGAGAGTTCCTCTGTGCTGTTGCTGAAAGGCTTGATGGCCCCTTCAATCGCCAATAATGGCGCTGTCTACGGAGAAACTTTCCTCCCCGGACAGATCTTTGTGTTCGGCGGCTTCGCACTGCGGGCCACCTCGTTTGGCCATCTGGAGCAGATCGAAAGCTACGCCCTTGGCCATCAGGTCAGATTCGGGAGCTTGAACTACGTTGCGGACATCCGAGGAGACTTGATCTTCGCCGGATTCGATACCACGGTAGCTGCTTCTGATCACCCTGATGATCATGACTTAAATATGTCATCGGGCTGCATCCAGGAGATCGCTCCTATAACCGCTCTGGCCCTAGAGCCGGAGCAGGCTGCGCCATCTAGAGATGGGAGGATAACCCCACCACGGAGGCTGCAGATTCCATGGTGTTGGAGCCGCACATGGACCTGGTCTCACTCGATGCCTATGCCACCGAAACACCGGACTTGTCTCCGGCTATAGGTTCCGAACCACGCGAGCCCGCGGACGCCGAGCTTGATCATTTATCGATCTTCAAATTCAGCATCGCAGACATCTTCCAGCACTCGCCTGTGGGCGATGTGCTAAGCTCGTTAAGAAGTCTGTCCTTAGCGGAGGACTCTCAGCCGAACTATATCCGGCTCGAACTAGGGGCTGATGATGGAGAATTTTTCTTCCCACCCGCCACCCATTTTATAGCCACGGTCGAGGATTTGACCGACGAACTTGATTATGACTCCGAGGACATCGACGGTATGGATGACGATGCCGGAAAAGAAGAAGACCAGAACCCGCCGTTCACCGGACGCTGGACGACCACTTCCTCGTATGACGTATACATGGTGGATGCACCAAAGGAAAACGGCGGCGACGACAAGGAAGACCCAGTTGAGGATAAACCTTCCAAAATACAGTCCAAGCACCGCTGTCAGCGGCGCTGCTCTAAGTCACGCCGCAGCAAAGACAACAACACCGACACAAGAGAGGATGACACTCCGGAAGGTGCCGAAGACAATGAAGACCCCGTCGACACAACAAACAAACAAGACGAACGGGAAGATGCGTAGGTTAGACTTGTTAAACAGGACACACACAAAGATTCAGAGGATGACAATTACCTTCTGCTCTCCGAGGATGAGGTGAGCCTTGACACTGAGGAGTTCATCGTGCCCGAGGAACCTCTTGAGCAGGAGCGCTTCAAGCGCCAGCTAATATCCACTGCAAGGAGCCTGAAAAAGAAGCAGCAGCAGCTTCAAGCTGACCAGGATCTGCTCAATGATAAATGGACTGATGTCCTAGTAGCCAAAGAATACGGCCTCAAGCGCCCAACCAAAAGCTACCCAAAGCGTAAATTTCTACCTCAGTTCGACGAGGAGGTGCCGGAGTATATACCACCATTGTACAATGTGGCTGACCGGCCACTGTGTGGCCGGGACAAAACGGCAACCCATGCCGAACACCAGCCAGCCCCGCCTTGTCATTCAGGCAAAGGTAAATTCGCCCACGGCCATACATATGACCTCCGGCAGAACCTGAACAATAAAGCAGGACCTACCAGATCAATCTACGGATCGCGAGGACGCATCTTGACACGTGACAACGGCCACCTATTCGGATGTGACAAACCCAGTCATGTGCAGGCCGAACACCGCAGACGGACTTCATTAGAGCTGCGTCACAATACGGCCCGATACAGAGGCCCCGCACACCCTCATTGCTTCACTGATGAGGTCCTGGATCATGAATTCCCCGAAGGATTCAAGCCCGTGAACATAGAATCATACGATGGGACCACAAACCCCGTGGTGTGTATCGAAGACTTCATTCTCCACATCCATATGGCACGCGGAGATGACCTCCACGCCATCAAATACCTCCCTCTCAAACTCAAGGGGCCAGCTCGACATTGGCTAAACAGTCTGCCTAACAATTCCATTGGCAGTTGGGAGGACTTGGAAGAGGCTTTCCTCGATAACTTCCAAGGTACATATGTTCGACCTCCGGACACTGATGACTTAATCCATATAGTCCAGCAGCCCGAAGAGTCCGCCGGGAAATTCTGGACAAGGTTCCTAACTAAAAAGAACCAAATTGTCGACTGTCCGGACGCTGAAGCTCTAGCAGCTTTCAAACATAGCATCTGCGACGAATGGCTCGCTCACCACCTCGGCCAAGAAAAGCCAAAATCCATGGCGGCCCTCACGGCACTAATGACCCACTTTTGTGCGGGCGAGGACAAATGGTTGGCCCATAGCAAAAACAATGAAAGCGACGTCGGCACCCCTGAAGTTAAAAATAACAAAGAAAAGTCTCGACGCAATAGATACAAGCGCCAAAATAGCGGTGACAACATCGAGGATACGACGGTCAATGCCGGATTCGGTGGCTCTAAGTCCGATCAGCGGAAGAAGCTGTTGGGGAACGTTGCAGAAAACAAAAATTTTCCTACGGTTTCACCAAGATCCATCTATGAGTTCATCTAGCAACGAGTGATCAGATGCATCTACATACCTTGTAGATCGCGAGCGGAAGCATTCAAAGAACGGGGATGAGGGAGTCGTACTCGACGTGATCCAAATCACCGGAGATCCTAGCGCCAAACGGACGGCACCTCCGCGTTCAACACACGTACGGTCAGCGTGACGTCTCCTCCTTCTTGATCCAGCAAGGGGGAAGGAGAGGTTGAGGAAGATGGCTCCAGCAGCAGCACGACGGCGTGGTGGTGGTGGAGAAGCAGTACTCCGACAGGGCTTCGCCGAGCTCTACGGAGGGAGAGAGAGGTGTAGCAGGGGAGAGGGAGGCGCCGGGGGTTCAGGGTGCGGCTGCCCCTCCCTCCCCTCCCTTTATATAGGCCCCCAGGGGGGGCGCCGGCCCTGGAGATCCCATCTACCAAGGGGCGGCGGCCAGGGGGGGTGGAGTACCCCCCAAGGCAAGTGGGGCGCCCCCCACCCTAGGGTTTCAACCCTAGGCGCAAGGGGGTGGCCCAAGGGGGCGCACCATCCCACTATGGGCTGGTTCCCCTTCCCACTTGAGCCCATGAGGCCCTCCGGGATGGGTGGCCCCACCCTGTGGACCCCCGGGACCCTTCCGGTGGTCCCGGTACAATACCGGTGACCCCCGAAATTCTTCCGATAGCCGAAACTGCACTTCCTATATATAATTCTTCACCTCCGGACCATTCCGGAACTCCTCGTGACGTCCGGGATCTCATCTGGGATTCTGAACAACTTTCGGGTTACTGCATATTCATATCCCTACAACCCTAGCGTCACCGAACCTTAAGTGTGTAGACCCTATGGGTTCGGGAGACATGTAGACATGACCGAGATTGCTCTCTGGTCAATAACCAACAGCGGGATCTGGATACCCATGTTGGCTCCCACATGCTCCTCGATGATCTCATCGGATGAACCACGATGTCGAGGATTCAAGCAATCCCGTATACAATTCCCTTTGTCAATCGGTACGTTACTTGCCCGAGATTCGATCATCGGTATCCCAATACCTCGTTCAATCTCGTTATCGGCAAGTCACTTTACTCGTACCGTAATGCTTGATCCCGTGACCAGACACTTGGTCACTTTGAGCTCACTGTGATGATGCATTACCGAGTGGGCCCAGAGATACCTCTCCGTCATATGGAGTGACAAATCCCAGTCTTGATCCGTGTCAACCCAACACACACTTTCGGAGATACCCGTAGTATACCTTTATAGTCACCCAGTTACGTTGTGACGTTTGGTACACCCAAAGCACTCCTACGGTATCCGGGAGTTACACAATCTCATGGTCTAAGGAAACGATACTTGACATTGGAAAAACTCTAGCAAACGAACTATACGATCTTGTGCTATGTTTAGGATTGGGTCTTGTCCATCACATCATTCTCCTAATGATGTGATCTCATTATCAATGACATCCAATGTCCATAGTCAGGAAACCATGACTATCTGTTGATCAACGAGCTAGTCAAATAGAGGCTTACTAGGGACATGTTGGTGTCTATTTATTCACACATGTATTACGATTTCCGGACAACACAATTATAGCATGAATAAAAGACAATTATCATGAACAAGGAAATATAATAATAATGCTTTCATTATTGCCTCTAGGGCATATTTCCAACAGTCTCCCACTTGCACTAGAGTCAATAATCTAGTTACATTGTGATGAATCGAACACCCATGGAATTCTGGTGTTGATCATGTTTTGCTCTAGGGAGGGGTTTAGTCAACAGATCTGCTACATTCAGGTCCGTATGTACTTTACAAATATCTATGTCTCCAACTTGAACATTTTCACGAATGGAGTTGAAGCGACGCTTGATGTGCCTGGTCTTCTTGTGAAACCTGGGCTCCTTGCCAAGTGCAATAGCTCCAGTGTTGTCACAGAAGAGTTTGATTGGCCCCGACACATTGGGTATGACTCCTAAGTCGGTGATGAACTCCTTCACCCAAATTGCTTCATGTGCTGCCTCCGGGGCTGCCATGTACTCCGCTTCACATGTAGATCCCGCCACGACGCTCTGCTTGCAACTGCACCGGCTTACTGCCCCACCATTCAAAATATACACGTATCCGGTTTGTGACTTAGAGTCATCCAGATCTGTGTCGAAGCTAGCGTCAACGTAACCCTTTACGACGAGCTCTTTGTCACCTCCATAAACGAGAAACATTTCCTTAGTCCTTTTCAGGTACTTCAGGATATTCTTGACCGCTGTCCAGTGTTCCTTGTCGGGATTACTTTGGTACCTACCTACCAAACTTACGGCAAGGTTTACATCAGATCTGGTACACAGCATGGCATACATAATAGAACCTATGGCTGAGGCATAGGGGATGACACTCATCTCTTCTATATCTTCTGCCGTGGTCGGACATTGAGCTCAGCTCAATTTCACACCTTGCAACACAGGCAAGAACCCCTTCTTAGACTGATCCATATTGAACTTCTTCAATATCTTATCAAGGTATGTGCTTTGTGAAAGACCTATGAGGCGTCTTGATCTATCTCTATAGATCTTGATGCCTAATATATATGCAGCTTCTCCAAGGTCCTTCATTGAAAAACTCTTATTCAAGTAGGCCTTAATGCTGTCCAAGAGTTCTATATCATTTCCCATCAAAAGTATGTCATACAATATGAGAAATGCTACAGAGCTCCCACTCACTTTCTTGTAAACACAGGCTTCTCCATAAGTCTGCGTAAACCCAAACGCTTTGATCATCTCATCAAAGCGAATGTTCCAACTCCGAGATGCTTACACCAGCCCATAAATCGAGCGTTGGAGCTTGCACACCTTGTCAGCATTCTTAGGATCGACAAAACCTTCTGGCTGCATCATATACAATTCTTCCTTAAGGAAACCATTAAGGAATGCCGTTTTGACGTCCAATTGCCATATCTCATAATCATAGAATGCGGCAATTGCTAACATGATTCGGACGGACTTTAGCTTCGCTACCGGTGAGAAAGTCTCATCGTAGTCAACCCCTTGAACTTGTCGATAACCCTTAGCGACAAGCCGAGCTTTATAGATGGTCACATTACCATCCGCGTCTGTCTTCTTCTTAAAGATCCATTTATTTTCTATGGCTCGCCGCTCAACGGGCAAGTCAGTCAAAGTCCATACTTCGTTTTCATACATGGATCCTATCTCGGATTTCATGGCTTCTAGCCATTTGTGGGAATCCGGGCTCGCCATCGCTTCTTCATAGTTCGAAGGTTCACCATTGTCTAACAACATGATTTCCAAGACAGGGTTGCCGTACCACTCTGGTGCGGAACGTGTCCTTGTGGACCTACGAAGTTCAGTAGCAACTTGATCTGAAGTTTCATGATCATCATCATTAATTTCCTCTCTAGTCGGTGCAGGCACCTCAGGAACATTTTCTTGAGTTGCGCCATTTTCCGGTTCAAGAGGTAATACTTCATCAAGTTCTACTTTCCTCCTAGTTACATCTTTCGAGAGAAACTCTTTCTCTAGAAAGGATCCATTCTTGGCAACAAAGATCTTGCCTTCGGATCTGAGGTAGAAGGTATACCCAATAGTTTCTTTAGGGTATCCTATGAAGACGCATTTTTCCGATTTGGGTTCGAGCTTTTCAGGTTGAAGCTTCTTGACATAAGCATCGCATCCCCTAACTTTTAGAAACGACAACTTAGGTTTCTTCCCAAACCACAATTAAAACGGTGTCGTCCTAATGGATTTCGACGGAGCCCTATTTAAAGTGAATGCGGCAGTCTCTAAAGCATAGCCCCAAAATGATAGCGGTGAATCGGTAAGAGACATCATAGATCACACCATATCTAATAGAGTGCGATTACGACATTTTGACACGCCATTACGCTGAGGTGTTCCAGGCGGCGTCAGTTGTGAAACTATTCCACATTTTCTTAAGTGTGTGCCAAATTCACGACTCATGTATTCTCCCCCACGATCTGATCGCAAGAACTTGATTTTCCTGTCACGTTGATTCTCAACCTCACTCTGAAATTCCTTGAACTTTTCAAAGGTCTCGGACTTGTGTTCCATTAAATAGACATACCCATATCTACTCAAGTCATCAGTGAGGGTGAGAACATAACGATAGCCAGCGCGAGCCTCAACACTCATTGGACCGCACACATCAGTATGTATGATTTCCAATAAGTTGGTTGCTCGCTCCATTGTTCCTGAGAACGGAGTCTTGGTCATTTTACCCATGAGGCATGGTTCGCACGTGTCAAATGATTCGTAATCAAGAGACTCTAAAAGTCCATTTGTATGGAGCTTCTTCATGCGTTTGACACCTATGTGACCAAGGTGGCAGTGCCACAAGTATGTGGGACTATCATTATCAATCTTACATCTTTTGGTATTCACACTATGAATATGTGTAGCATTACGCTCGAGATTCATTAAGAATAAACCATTCACCATCGGAGCATGACCATAAAACATATCTCTCATATAAATAGAACAACCATTATTCTTGGATTTAAATGAGTAGCCATCTCGTATTAAACGAGATCCTGATACAATGTTCATGCTCAAACTTGGCACTAAATAACAATTATTGAGGTTCAAAACTAATCCCGTAGGTAAATGTAGAGGCAGCATGCCGACGGCGATCACATCGACCTTGGAACCATTCCCGACGCGCATCGTCACCTCGTCTTTCGCCAGTCTCCGCTTATTCCGCAGCTCCTACTTTGAGTTACAAATGTGAGCAACTGCACCGGTATCAAATACCCAAGAGCTACTACGAGTACTGGTAAGGTACACATCAATTACATGTATATCATATATACCTTTCGTGATGCCGGCTTTCTTGTCCGCTAAGTATTTGGGGCAATTCCGCTTCCAGTGACCACTTCCCTTGCAATAAAAACACTCAGTCTCGGGCTTGGGTCCATTCTTTGGCTTCTTCCCGGCAGCTTGCTTGCCGGGCGCGGCAACTCCCTTGCCGTCCTTCTTGAAGTTTTTCTTACCCCTGCCTTTCTTAAACTTAGTGGTTTTATTCACCATCAACACTTGATGTTCCTTTTTGACTTCTACCTTTGCTGATTTCAGCATTGCAAATACTTCAGGAATGGTCTTTTCCATCCCCTGCATATTGAAGTTCATCACAAAGCTCTAGTAGCTCGGTGGAAGCGACTAGAGGATTCTGTCAATGACTGCGTCATCCGGGAGATTAACTCCCAGCTGAGTCAAGCGGTTATGTAACCCAGACATAGTGAGTATGTGCTCACTGACAAAACTATTTTCCTCCATCTTACAGCTAAAGAACTTGTCGGAGACTTCATATCTCTCGACCCGGGCATGAGCTTGAAAAACCATTTTCAGCTCTTCGAACATCTCATATGCTCCGTGTCTCTCAAAATGCTTTTGGAGCCCTGGCTCTAAGCTGTAAAGCATGACGCACTGAACGAGGGAGTAATCATCGGAACATGTCTGCCAAGCGTTCATAACGTCTTGTTCTGCAGGGAGAACAGGTGCTTCACCTAGCGGTGCTTGTAGGGCATAATCTTTCTTGGCAGCTATGAGGATGATCCTCAGGTTCCGGACCCAGTCCGTATAGTTGCTGCCATCGTCTTTCAGCTTGGTTTTCTCTAGGAACGCATTGAAGTTGAGGACAGCGTTGGCCATTTGATCTACAAGACATATTGTAAATATTTTAGACTAAGTTCATGATAATTAAGTTCATCTAATCAAATTATTCAATGAAATCCCACTTAGATAGACATCCCTCCAGTCATCTAAGTATAACATGATCCGAGTTAACTAGGCCGTGTTCGATCATCACGTGAGACGGACTAGTCAACATCGATGAACATCTTCGTGTTGATCGTATCTTCTATACGACTCATGCTCGACCTTTCGGTCTTCTGTGTTCCGAGGCCATGTCTGTACATGCTAGGCTCGTCAAGTCAACCTAAGTGTTTGCATGTGTAAATCTGTCTTACACCCGTTGTATGTGAACGTTGGAATCTATCACACCCGATCATCACGTGATGCTTTGAAACAACGAACTGTCGCAACGGTGCACAGTTAGGGGGAACACTTTCTTGAAATTATTATGAGGGATCATCTTATTTACTACCGTCGTTCTAAGTAAACAAGATGCAAAAACATGATAAACATCTCATGCAATCAAATAATAATAGTGACATGATATGGCCAATATCATATAGCTCCTGTGATCTCCATCTTGGGGCTCCATGATCATCTTGTCACCGGCATGACACCATGATCTCCATCATCATGATCTCCATCATCGTGTCTCCATGAAGTTGCTCGCCAACTATTACTTCTACTACTATGGCTAACACGTTTAGCAATAAAGTAAAGTAATTTACATGGCGTTTCCCAATGACACGCAGGTCATACAAAAAATAAAGACAACTCCTATGGCTCCTGCCGGTTGTCATACTCATCGACATGCAAGTCGTGATTCCTATTACAATGACATGAACATCTCATACATCACATATATATCATTCATCATTCATCACAACTTTGGCCATATCACATCACAAAACACTTGCTGCAAAAACAAGTTAGACGTCCTCTAATTGTTGTTGCAAGTTTTTACGTGGCTGCAATAGGGTTCTAGCAAGAACGTTTTCTTACCTACGTGAAAGCCACAACGTGATTTGTCAACTTCTATTTACCCTTCATAAGGACCCTTTTCATCGAATCCGCTCCAACTAAAGTGGGAGAGACAGACACCCGCCAGCCACCTTATGCAACTAGTGCACGTTAGTCGGTGGAACCGGTCTCACGTAAGCGTACGTGTAAGGTTGGTCCGGGCCGCTTCATCCCACAATACCGCTGAAGCAAAATAAGACTAGTAGCGGCAATAAAGTTGACAACATCTACGCCCACAACACATTGTGTTCTACTTGTGCAAAGAGAACTACGCATAGACCTAGCTCATGATGCCACTATTGGGGAACATTGCAGAAAACAAAAATGTTCCTACGGTTTCACCAAGATCCATCTATGAGTTCATCTAGCAACGAGTGATCGGATGCATCTACATACCCTGTAGATCGCGAGCGGAAGCGTTCAAAGAACGGGGATGAGGGAGTCGTACTCGACGTGATCCAAATCACCGGAGATCCTAGCGCCGAACGGACGACACCTCCATGTTCAACAGACGTACGGTCAGCGTGACGTCTCCTCCTTCTTGATCCAGCGAGGGGGAAGGAGAGGTTGAGGAAGATGGCTCCAGTAGCAGCACGACGGCGTGGTGGTGGTGGAGAAGCAGTACTCCGACAGGGCTTCGCCGAGCTCTATGGAGGGAGAGAGAGGTGTAGCAGGGGAGAGGGAGGCGCCAGGGGTTCAGGGTGCGGCTGCCCCTCCCTCCCCTCACTTTATATAGGCCCCCAGGGGGGGTGCCAGCCCTGGAGATCCCATCTCCCAAGGGGGCGGTGGCCAGGGGGGGTGGAGTACCCCCCAAGGCAAGTGGGGCGCCCCCACCCTAGGGTTTCAACCCTAGGCGCAAGGGGGTGGGCCAAGGGGGCGCACAAGCCCACTATGGGCTGGTTCCCCTTCCCACTTCAGCCCATGGGGCCCTCCAGGATGGGTGGCCCCACCCGGTGGACCCCCGAGACCCTTCCGGTGGTCCCGGTACAATACCAGTGACCCCCAAAATTCTCCCGATGGCCGAAACTGCCCTTCCTATATATAATTCTTCACCTTCGGACCATTCCGGAACTCCTCGTGACGTCCGGGATCTCATCCGGGACTCCGAACAACTTTCGGGTTACTGCATATTCATATCCCTACAACCCTAGCGTCACCGAACCTTAAGTGTGTAGACCCTACGGGTTCGGGAGACATGTAGACATGACCGAGATTGCTCTCCGTTCAATAACCAACAATGGGATCTGGATACCCATGTTGGCTCCCACATGCTCCTCGATGATCTCATCGGATGAACCACGATGTCAAGGATTCAAGCAACCCCGTATACAATTCCCTTTGTCAATCGGTACGTTACTTGCCCGAGATTCGATCGTCGGTATCCCAATACCTCATTCAATCTCGTTACCGGCAAGTCACTTTACTCATACCGTAATGCATGATCCCGTGACTAGACACTTGGTCACTTTGATCTCATTGTGATGATGCATTACCGAGTGGGCCCAGAGATACCTCTCCGTCATACGGAGTGACAAATCCCAGTCTTGATCCGTGTCAACCCAACAGACACTTTTGGAGATACCCGTAGTATACCTTTATAGTCACCCAGTTACGTTGTGACGTTTGGTACACCCAAAGCACTCCTACGGTATCCGGGAGTTACACGATCTCATGGTCTAAGGAAAAGATACTTGACATTGGAAAAACTCTAGCAAACGAACTATACGATCTTGTGCTATGTTTAGGATTGGGTCTTGTCCATCACATCATTCTCCTAATGATGTGATCTCGTTATCAATGACATCCAATGTCCATAGTAAGGAAACCATGACTATCTGTTGATCAACGAGCTAGTCAACTAGAGGCTTACTAGGGACATGTTGGTGTCTATTTATTCACACATGTATTACGATTTCCGGATAACACAATTATAGCATGAATAAAAGACAATTATCATGAACAAGGAAATATAATAATAATGCTTTTATTATTGCCTCTAGGGCATATTTCCAACAATCTCCCACTTGCACTAGAGTCAATAATCTAGTTACATTGTGATGAATCGAACACCCATGGAATTCTGGTGTTGATCATGTTTTGCTCTAGGGAGAGGTTTAGTTGAAAGCACAAGTGCTCCCTAGGTGGTTTTGGTAATTGATGACAACATATCTCTTGTTGGACTAATACCTTTACCTAGTGTATTTCAGATAAGTTCAACAATGGAGTGGCATGGACTAAAAGTTGTGGGAACCTCTTCAAGATGCTAAGGACAAAGAATTGGCTCAAGCTTCAAGCTCAAGACTCTTCTTTTTATATTTTAGTGATCCAAGATCACATTGAGTCCTTAGGAAAAGCCAATACTATCAAGAAGGGATGAGGTGTTGTTTAATGAGCCTCTTGCTCAAGTGCTTAATGATATGCTCCAAAATCCTCAGCTACTTTCCCACTTCCACAAATGACCTAATTCCTAAGCCAAACTCGGTCATACCGATTCTGTCAATCCGGCGCCACCGAGTTTCACTTGTCATTTGCCACTGCCAAACCCTAGCAATTAGGTCCTACCGATAAGGTTCTTGGTCTCACCGAGATGGGCTTGCAAACTCTCTGTTTCCCTTTCGTAACTTTTCGGTCTCACCGAAAGAGCGAATCGGTCCCACCGAGAATGCAAGGTAAACTCCATGTTTCCTTCTTGTAACGTTTCGGTCTCACCGAAAGAGCAAGTCGGACCCCCACCGAGTTTGCCTGACCAACTCTCTGGTTAGCTAATTACCGAACTCGGTCTCACCGAGTTTGTGCAATTGGTCTCACCGAGATTACGTTATGCCCAAACCCTAACCGAATCGGTCCTACCGAGTTGCATCTCAGTCCCACCGAAATTCCTAACGGTCACTAGGTTTACCATTTCAGCCAGACCGAGTTTTCTGATTCGGTCCCACCTAGATTGGAAAACTGTGTGTAACGGTTGGATTTTGTGTGGAGGCTATATATACCCCTCCACCACCTCTTCATTTGAAGAGAGAGCTATCAGAACACACACTCCATTCCTACTCATATGTTCTGAGAAAGAACCACCTACTCATGTGTTGAGACCAAGATATTCCATTCCTACCATATGAATCTTGATCTCTAGCCTTCCCCAAGTTGCTTTCCACTCAAATCTTCTTTCCACCAGATCCAAATCCTATGAGAGAGAGTTGAGTGTTGGGGAGACTATCATTTGAAGCACAAGAGCAAGGAGTTCATCATCAACACACCATTTGTTACTTCTTAGAGAGTGGTGTCTCCTAGATTGGCTAGGTGTGACTTGGGAGCCTCCGACAAGATTGTGGAGTTGAACCAAAGAGTTTGTAAGGGCAAGGAGATCGCCTACTTCGTGAAAATCTACCGCTAGTGAGGCAAGTCCTTCATGGGCGATGGCCATGGTGGAATAGACAAGGTTGCTTCTTCGTGTACCCTTCGTGGGTGGAGCCCTCCATGGACTCGCGCAACCGTTACCCTCCGTGGGTTGAAGTCTCCATCAACGTGGATGTAGGATAGCACCACCTATCCGAACCACGGGAAAAACATCCGTGTCTCCAATTGCGTTTGAATCCTCCAAACCCTTCCCTTTACATTCTTGCAAGTTGCATGCTTTACTTTCCGCTGCCTATATACTCTTTGCATGCTTGCTTGATATGTATTGTGTATGTTAAAATTGTGCCCAAACTCCACTTAAACCGAAAAGGTTAAAAAGTGCAACTTTAGCATTAAGTGTCTATTCACCCCCCTCTAGACACTCCTTCTTCTAGATCCTACAAGTGGTATCAGAGCTTTGGTCTCCATTGCCTTGGTTTAATCACCATTGGAGGAAGATGGATGTGTCTACCATAGGGAGTCTTAGACATAGAGTGCCTATTCTTGATGGAGAGTACTTTCATGAGTGGAAAAATGAGATGCTTGTAATCTTCAATCAATATCATTTAAACATGTATATTGCTAGCCCTTGTGCACCTCATATTGATCCTTTGCATCCTATCCTGGATGAAGATATTGACATGATTCGCAATCTTAGAACCATTGAGCTCATCATTAGAGGATTGCCCAAAAATTTGATTGCTAGTTTGCCTACTCTTAATTGTGCCTACACTATATGGAAATTTCTTGAGGAACGATTTCCCGATCATTCCTTGAAAAATTTGGATAAAATTCTCCATAAATCTATTGCCTTGAGTAAGATGAACTCTAGTGATCCTAAGTTTGGTGATTGTCTATTTGAACTTACCAATCTCAAGCATGCTAAAGGAGATGTTGGAATCATTAGTGATATTATATTTGAAGCTATAAGAATTCATAAAAGTGACCACTTTGATGACCATTTATCTAATGAATTACCCTCTCTAGGAAATGATGAGTCACAAGATCATGATGAACATGGATACTATGATGATGATGATGATAGTGACTTCGATCTTGATGATGCACTGAGACATTTTGGTCTTACGGCAAATCTTCGGGGATATGCGTCAGGTGGAAAGGAATGGGTTCTTGATAGTGGATGTACTGATCATATGACCGGAGATGAAGAGATGTTCCGTGAGCTTGCTGAAAATGACGGCCCTCGAAAATATGTCACCTTTGGTGATAATTCAAAGGGTAAAGTAGTTGGCCTTGGTAAGGTGGCCATCTCACATGATAGTTCCATTCAAAATGTCATGCTCGTTGAATCTCTCGGCTACAATTTACTTTCAGTATCTAGACTTGCTGATTTTGGCCTAAATGTTCTATTTACTGAGGTAGATTGCCAAGTGTTTCGTCGAGACAATCATAAAATGGTTTTTACCGGTATGCGTAGAGGTGATCTTTACATTGTCGATTTCACTAAAAAGGCACAACCTAAAACTTGCTTCATTGCTAAATCCTCAAAAGGTTGGTTGTGGCATAGACGACTAGGTCACGTTGGCATGAGAAATCTTGACAAGCTTATTAAAGGAAATCATATCCTTGGAGTTAATGATGTCATATTTGATAAGGATAGACTTTGCAGTGCTTGTCAAGTAGGTAAACAGGTTGGAGGAAGGCGTCCTGTGAACAACATCATGACCACAAGGAGGCCACTCGAGCTACTTCATATGGATCTTTTTGGTCCCAACGCCTACAAAAGTCTCGGTGGAAATTCTTTTGGTCTTGTTATAGTTGATGATTTTTCAAGATTCACGTGGGTGTTCTTTCTTAATGACAAGTCACAGGTCCAGAAGATCTTCAAAAACTTCGCTAGGAAAGCCCAAAATCAGTTTGAAGTGAAGATCAAGAAGGTTCGAAGTGACAACGGAACGGAGTTCAAGAATGCAAATGTGGACACCTTTCTTGACGAAGAAGGGATTTCACACGAGTTCTCGGCTACGTACACACCTCAACAAAATGGAGTTGTTGAGAGGAAGAACCGGACGCTCATCGAAATGGCAAGAACGATGCTTGATGAATACAAGATGCCAAAGCACTTTTGGGCAGAAGCGGTTGAGACAGCTTGTCACGCAACAAATCGCTTGTATCTTCACAAGCTACTCGGCAAGACAGCATACGAGCTCCTCACCGGTAACAAACCCCAAGTTGGATACTTTCGAGTATTCGGCTCAAAGTGCTACATTCTTGATAAGCATCGTCGTTCAAAGTTTGCTCCTAAATCTCATGAAGGCTTCCTACTCGGTTATGGCTCAAACTCTCACACTTACCGAGTCTACAACAATTTCACCCGAAAGGTTGAAGAGACGGTAGATGTGAAGTTTGATGAATCTAATGGCTCGCAAGTAGAGCAATTGCCAATTGATGTAGGAGACAAAGACCCTTCAGAAGCAATCCAAGACTTGTCCATTGGCAAAGTTCGTCCAACGGAGGTGAAGGAGAGTACGTCATCCATCCAAGTGGAAGCTTCTACTTCACGACAAGGTGAACCAAGAATCGACATGGAAGCATCCACAAGTGGGACACACCAAGATGAAGAAGATGAGGAAGTACATCAAGATGAACATCAACAACCTCCTTACCCACCATGACAAGAGAATGACAACGTCAACAATGAAGAAGGCCAAGAAGAAGAACAAGATGAAGAAGATGCTCAACGAAGACCCAAGCAAAATCTCTCATGAGTTCGAGCAAGAATTGCCAAAGATCATCCCATCGAGCAAATCCTTAATGATATACAAACCGGGAGAATCACTCACTCAAAAACTCGTTTAGCTAACTTTTGTGAAAACTATTCATTCATCTCTAGCATTGAACCTATGAAGGTTGAAGAAGCATTGGAAGATCCGGATTGGATAAACGCTATGCATGAAGAGCTACACAATTTTGAGAGAAACCAAGTTTGGACATTGGTTGAGAAGCCCGACGACAACCACAACATCATTGGTACCAAATGGGTGTTTCGCAACAAGCAAGATGAAGATGGACAAGTGGTCCGCAACAAAGCACGTCTCGTCGCCCAAGGGTACACACAAGTCGAAGGTATGGACTATGGTGAGACATATGCTCCCGTTGCTAGACTTGAGTCCATTCGCATCTTACTTGCCTATGCTAATCACCATAATATCACCTTGTACCAAATGGACATTAAGAGTGCTTTTCTAAATGGTGAAATAGAGGAGGAAGTTTATGTCAAACAACCTCCCGGCTTTGTCAATCCTAAGAAACCTAATCATGTTTACAAACTTCACAAAGCTCTTTATGGTCTTAAACAAGCTCCTAGAGCATGGTATAAATGCTTGACCAAGTTCCTTATTGCAAGTGGTTTTGAAATTGGTAAAATTGATTCTACTCTCTTCACTAAAAGGGTTAATGGCGAACTATTTGTATGTCAAATCTATGTTGATGATATCATATTTGGTTCAACTAACCCTCTCTTTAGTGAAAAGTTTGGAAAGCTAATGTCAGAGAAGTTTGAGATGTCTATGATGAGTGAACTCAAATTCTTTCTTGGTTTGCAAATCAAGCAAACTACGGAAGGTACATTTGTCTCTCAAACGAAGTACACCAAGGACTTATTCAAGAAGTTCAATATGCAAGAGTGCAAAGGTATGTCTACACCCATGCCCACTAGTGGACATAATGATTTGACCAAAGATGGTGAACCGGTTGATCAAAAGGTTTATCGTTCTATGATTGGTTCATTACTATACCTATGTGCTTCACGTCCCGATATTATGCTAAGTGTATGCATGTGTGCACGATATCAAGCTGCTCCTAAAGAATGTCATCTTAAGGCTGTGAAAAGGATAGTGAGATACTTAATTCACACACCAAACTTTGGCATTTGGTATCCTAAGAGGTCTTATTTTGATCTTGTTGGCTATTCTGACTCGGATTATGCTGGAGACAAGGTTGATAGGAAGTCCACTTTGGGTACCTGTCAATTTCTTGGTAGATCCCTTGTGTCTTGGTCCTCCAAGAAACAAAACTCGGTATCCTTATCCACCGCCGAAGCGGAATACATTGCCGCTGGTTCATGTTGTGCTCAATTACTTTGGATCACCCAAACTCTTAAAGATTATGGAATTTATGTGAAACATGTTCCACTGCTTTGTGACAATGAAAGTGCTATCAAAATTGGTCATAATCCCGTACAACATTCTCGAACTAAGCATATTGAAGTTCGTCATCATTTCATTCGAGATCATGTTGCTAAGGGTGACATTAATCTTAAGCATGTTCGCACTGACAAGCAATTAGCAGATATATTCACTAAACCACTTGATGAGAAAGTATTTTGCAGGCTAAGAGGAGAATTGAACATCATTGATGCTTCAAACGTGGAGTAGGAACTCCATTGGACACATGCAAGACATGAGCTTATGACTAATCCATGATATATCTCTTATGATGACTATCTTATGTCTTGGATATATTTGTACCTTGCATGTTGTCTAACCCATGTAGGTACTTGGTTGAAACTAATTCCATGGGATTGCGACTCACTCACATCTTGAGCAATCTCTACATCACCAAGTCTCTACACAATGGTGGTTGAAGACAAGGAAGCACAAAACCATTCAAACATATCCTTTGACAAATTCTATGTTGAGCTTCATGATTGTCATTTTTGGATACACAAGTGCTCTTCCTTGCAAGAACTAACCCATGTAGGTAGATGAACTCAAACTCCAAGTGGTGCTCCAAATTCTTGATGGACTACATCAACCTTGAGCACCCACACAAGTTCAACTACATCAGCAAGAACCACTCCACCACCCAAGGTATGTTATCCCATCTTAGAGAAGCTTTACTCCAAGACATGAGTCAAAGCAACTCAACAAGATGTGAATACATCAAGATGCTTAAACGAAAAATGGCAACCCCATTTTGAGCTTAAACGATGAGTATGACCTATGATCAAGTGTTCTCACTTGACTCCTAAGTCAATATACTCTAACATAGGTGACTATGTCACCGCCCAACTCTAGATGAAGTTCTCTTGTGTTTCTTTCTATGTTACTGCATGTGTCTCATGCTTGTTTATGTGTTTCCTTCTACTTCATCTAGATCCTTCAGTTTCTTTTCTTTTCTTTTTATTCCGCATTTTCTGCATTCAATTCATTGCAAATCTTTGTGAGATCCTGCATGTCTAGTGAGCTGAGGTGACAAGTGTAATCTGTGTGAACTCGGTCTCACCGAATTGTAATTTTCGGTCCAACCGAATTCCTTCGGTACCACCGAATCTTACCACTCGGTGCCACCGACTTCGCAACAAGAAAAACAGTTTGTCACATAACCTATAATTCTTCTGATCCAGCTCCACTCAATGAATCTTGTCCTCTACAAGCATCCCAATTTTATTCTTTGCTTTATGCTGAGTCTCAAGGACCAAACCTTTTGGATGGATTCCAGAAGAACCTTCTTGGAAATTTATGTCAAAGGGGGAGAGAGAGATCACATCAAAGCTTATCTTCGAGGAGAGAGAGAGATCACATCAAAGCACTAAAGGGGGAGAGAACATCTCAAGGATCCCAGATGTCCCAGATAATGTATTAAGGGGGAGAAAGAGATCCCTAGGGGGAGAGACAATACTCAAGGATCCCAGATGCTTGATGATCAAGAGGAGAGATGTCACATGTCTTTTTAGGGGGAAAGACATGTTCATATGTGTTGTTTCTTTCAGCTCTGATCTTCTATTCCCTATCTTCTCCCAATATCCCATATAAGATTCAGGGGGAGCAAGACACCTATGGGAAAGAAATCAGTTAGATTCATTGCATATCTTTACTCTTGGGGACATGTTGAATTCAATGCAGTACCTAGTACTTACTCTCTACATGTCATCCCAGTCTTGGTATTCTTGTGGTTTCTTCAGTTTACTCTAGCTAGTGGATGTACCTGTGTTATCTAACCTTGTTTGTGCAGGTTCATTCCATCCTAAGTTAACCAAAGACTACAAGGTAAGTGTATGCATCAAAATCATGAGTATGAGAAGTTCTTGCTTATGTACATACTGTTTGCAAGAAGGACTCATGAGCATGAAGGTATTTTCCTTAACAATCTTTTACTCTGATGCATATGGCCAAGATACATGTAACACATTGCCCACTCTGTCATGGTTATGCCCTCACATGCCTCTATATTTCATATTCACATGAGTGCATACATGTAGGGGGAGCCTATGCTTGTTACATGTCCTTCCAAAGCTCTACTTGCCGTTCTTTATATATTTATCTAAAGCTTTGATGTATGTTGCCATCAATTACCAAAAAGGGGGAGATTGAAAGCTAAAGTGCTCCCTAGGTGGTTTTGGTAATTGATGACAACATATCTCTTGTTGGACTAATACCTTTACCTAGTGTATTTCAGATAAGTTCAACAATGGAGTGGCATGGACTAAAAGTTGTGGGAACCTCTTCAGGATGCTAAGGACAAAGAATTGGCTCAAGCTTCAAGCTCAAGACTCTTCTTTTTATATTTTAGTGATCCAAGATCACATTGAGTCCTTAGGAAAAGCCAATACTATCAAGAAGGGATGAGGTGTTGTTTAATGAGCCTCTTGCTCAAGTGCTTAATGATATGCTCCAAAATCCTCAGCTACTTTACCACGTCCACAAATGACCTAAACCCTAAGCCAAACTCGGTTATACCGATTCTGTCAATCCGGCGCCACCGAGTTTCACTTGTCATTTGCCACTGCCAAACCCTAGCAATTCGGTCCTACCTATAAGGTTCTCGGTCTCACCGAGATGGGCTTGCAAACTCTCTGTTTCCCTTTCGTAACTTTTTGGTCTCACCGAAAGAGCGAATCGGTCCCACCGAGAATGCAAGGTAAACTCCGTGTTTCCTTCTTGTAACGTTTCGGTCTCACCGAAAGAGCAAGTCGGACCCCCACCGAGTTTGCCTGACCAACTCTCTAGTTAGCTAATTGCCGAACTCGGTCTCACCGAGTTTGTGCAATCGGTCTCACCGAGATTACGTTATGCCCAAACCCTAACCGAATCGGTCGTACCGAGTTGCATCTCAGTCCCACCGAAATTCCTAACGGTCACTAGGTTTACCATTTCGGTCAGATCGAGTTTTCTGATTCGGTCCCACCGAGATTGGAAAACTGTGTGTAACGGTTGGATTTTGTGTGGAGGCTATATATACCCCTCCACCACCTCTTCATTTGAAGAGAGAGCTATCAGAACACACACTCCATTCCTACTCATATGTTCCGAGAAAGAACCACCTACTCATGTGTTGAGACCAAGATATTCCATTCCTACCATATGAATCTTGATCTCTAGCCTTCCCCAAGTTGCTTTCCACTCAAATCTTCTTTCCACCAGATCCAAATCCTATGAGAGAGAGTTGAGTGTTGGGGAGACTATCATTTGAAGCACAAGAGCAAGGAGTTCATCATCAACACACCATTTGTTACTTCTTGGAGAGTGGTGTCTCCTAGATTGGCTAGGTGTCACTTGGGAGCCTCCGACAAGATTGTGGAGTTGAACCAAGGAGTTTGTAAGGGCAAGGAGATCGCCTACTTCGTGAAAATCTACCGTTAGTGAGGCAAGTCCTTCGTGGGCGATGGCCATGGTGGAATAGACAAGGTTGCTTCTTCGTGGACCCTTCGTGGGTGGAGCCCTCCGTGGACTCGCGCAACCGTTACCCTCCGTGGGTTGAAGTCTCCATCAACGTGGATGTAGGATAGCACCACCTATCCGAACCACGGGAAAACATCCGTGTCTCCAATTGCGTTTGAATCCTCCAAACCCTTCCCTTTACATTCTTGCAAGTTGCATGCTTTACTTTCCGCTGCCTATATACTCTTTGCATGCTTGCTTGATATGTATTGTGTATGTTAAAATTGTGCCCAAACTCCACTTAAACCGAAAACGGTTAAAAAGTGCAACTTTAGCATTAAGTGTCTATTCACCCCCCTCTAGACACTCCTTCTTCTAGATCCTACATTAGTCAACGGATCTACTACATTCAGGTCCGTATGTACTTTACAAATATCTATGTCTCCATCTTGAACATTTTCACGAATGGAGTTGAAGCGACGCTTGATGTGCCTGGTCTTCTTGTGAAACCTGGGCTCCTTGGCAAGTGCAATAGCTCCAGTGTTGTCACAGAAGAGTTTGATTGGCCCCGACGCATTGGGTATGACTCCTAGGTCGGTGATGAACTCCTTCACCCAAATTGCTTCATGTGCTGCCTCCGAGGCTGCCATGTACTCCGCTTCACATGTAGATCCCGCCACGACGCTCTGCTTGCAACTGCACCAGCTTACTGCCCCACCATTCAAAATATACACGTATACGGTTTGTGACTTAGAGTCATCCAGATCTGTGTCGAAGCTAGCGTCGACGTAACCCTTTACGACGAGCTCTTCGTCACCTCCATAAACGAGAAACATTTCCTTAGTCCTTTTCAGGTACTTCAGGATATTCTTGACCGCTGTCCAGTGTTCCTTGCCGAGATTACTTTGGTACCTACCTACCAAACTTACGGCAAGGTTTACATCAGGTCTGGTACACAGCATGGCATACATAATAGAACCTATGGCTGAGGCATAGGGGATGACACTCATCTCTTCTATATCTTCTCCCGTGGTCGGACATTGAGCTGAGCTCAATTTCACACCTTGCAACACAGGCAAGAACCCCTTCTTAGACTGATCCATATTGAACTTCTTCAATATCTTATCAAGGTATGTGCTTTGTGAAAGACCTATGAGGCGTCTTGATCTATCTCTATAGATCCTGATGCCTAATATATATGCAGCTTCTCCAAGGTCCTTCATTGAAAAACTCTTAGTCAAGTAGGCCTTAATGCTGTCCAAGAGTTCTATATCATTTCCCATCAAAAGTATGTCATACAATATGAGAAATGCTACAGAGCTCCCACTCACTTTCTTGTAAACACAGGCTTCTCCATAAGTCTGCGTAAACCCAAACGCTTTGATCATCTCATCAAAGCGAATGTTCCAACTCCGAGATGCTTGCACCGGCCCATAAATCGAGCGTTGGAGCTTGCACACCTTGTCAGCATTCTTAGGATCGACAAAACCGTCTGGCTGCATCATATACAATTCTTCCTTAAGGAAACCATTAAGGAATGCCGTTTTGACGTCCATTTGCCATATCTCATAATCATAGAATGCGGCAATTGCTAACATGATTCGGACGGACTTTAGCTTCGCTACCGGTGAGAAAGTCTCATCGTAGTCAACCCCTTGAACTTGTCGATAACCCTTAGCGACAAGCCGAGCTTTATAGATGGTCACATTACCATCCGTGTCTGTCTTCTTCTTAAATATCCATTTATTTTCTATGGCTCGCCGCTCAACAGACAAGTCAGTCAAAGTCCATACTTCGTCTTCATACATGGATCCTATCTCGGATTTCATGGCTTCTAGCCATTTGTCGGAATCCGGGCCCGCCATCGCTTCTTCATAGTTCGAAGGTTCACCGTTGTCTAACAACATGATTTCCAAGACAGGGTTGCCGTACCACTCTGGTGCGGAACGTGTCCTTGTGGACCTACGAAGTTCAGTAGCAACTTGATCTGAAGCTTCATGATCATCATCATTAATTTCCTCTCTAGTCGGTGCACGCACCTCAGGAACATTTTCTTGAGTTGCGCCATTTTCCGGTTCAAGAGGTAATACTTCATCAAGTTCTACTTTCCTCCCGCTTACTTCTTTGGAGAGAAACTCTTTCTCTAGAAAGGATCCTTTCTTGGCAACAAAGATCTTGCTTTCGGATCTGAGGTAGAAGGTATACCCAATAGTTTCTTTAGGGTATCCTATGAAGACGCATTTTTCCGATTTGGGTTCAAGCTTTTCAGGTTGAAGCTTCTTGACATAAGCATCGCATCCCCAAACTTTTAGAAACGACAACTTAGGTTTCTTCCCAAACCACAATTCAAACGGTGTCGTCTCAACGGATTTCGACGGAGTCCTATTTAAAGTGAATGCGGTA
This sequence comes from Triticum monococcum, assembly GCA_034509565.1. NCBI lineage: Eukaryota > Viridiplantae > Streptophyta > Magnoliopsida > Poales > Poaceae > Triticum > Triticum monococcum. Next base: position 139,834,798 of record CM067841.1, on the reverse strand, counting down.
GTCTCTAAAGCATAGCCCCAAAATGATAGCGGTAAATCGGTAAGAGACATCATAGATCGCACCATATCTAATAGAGTGCGATTACGATGTTTGGACAAACCATTACGCTGAGGTGTTCTAGGCGGCATCAGTTGTGAAACTATTCCACATTTTCTTAAGTGTGTGCCAAATTCGTGACTCAAGTATTCTCCCCCATGATCTGATCACAAGAACTTGATTTTCCTGTCACGTTGATTCTCAACCTCACTCTGAAATTCCTTGAACTTGTGATCCATGGCACGGCTCAACCGACATCGGATACACACATTCTTTCACTTTTACTTGTTTTCCTTTCAGGTCTCAATCCCACAGGCCCCATCGGGGGGTCTGGTCATCGGTCCTCTTAGGATAAATACACCAAGACGACGAGAAGCGTGGACATATGGGGTGTTAGGTGATTCCGTTAACGATAACTCTACCTATTTTCCAGGATCCATATGCAGCTCTCCCCTGGTTTTGGCATGTTAAATAGCCTATTGCTTATTGCACTATTTGTGTCAATGTGCCTTGACGTACTAATTACATTACAATGAAAACAGTGTGCAGCTGGAGCTTTAGGACCCCAGCCTTTTACCTTTAAGTATTTTCTTTCTCTCTTTTCTTTTTCAGATTCCCTGTGGATAACCCCATCAGGTAGCACCCGTACACTTTGGTACGTTTGACGTTTGCCAGGGGCTTTATAGCACCTTACACTATGGCAACAAAAGTCCGAACACTTTCTATAAGTATAGTTCGGCACCCCGAATTTAGCATTATATGCATTGGCTCTGAATCATGTCTTTGGTCAATAGTTGGGTTGCCCGGCTCCTGTGCTTGCTACCCTATGTTCCGCTACATCGGCTAGGGTAGTAAAGGGAGAACTACTGCGATTTTGTCCTGGTCTAAACCGGATGAGCACCTTAGTAGAGAAAGCCGAAAACTAACTGTCATGATGCGGCGAGAGCTGGTCAGTTGTTCGGAGGTCTCAAATCGTTGGAGATTTTTCCGCATTTCGCGAAGGATCGGTACTTCCCGATCAGACGCTAACAGCACTGTGGTTCTTATACCAGGGGCTGCGCCTATGTTTTATTATAAAACTCCTATGGCTAAGTGAGGGCGTTCAAGCCGTATAGTCTGGTTGCCTCGTTCATTGCGCTAAACAACTCCTTCGAAGACCATATAATTGGATCAAGATTGTTTAGATTCCATCCCGAACACCTCTGTACTACCTACGAGGGCTGAAGCCGACGACTGGTTAACCCTCAGATTTCATACAACACGGCCGCACATGAGGAAACAATCAAAACATAATAAAAATTATATATTACAAGGCGGATTTGTTCATACAAGGCAAACCATGGATGTATTCATTCGAGAATAACGTCCTGCCCGCACTGCGTTGCTACAAGTCGAGATCCCTCCAGGACATCCGCAAAATATCGCTCGGGTGTGCGGTGCTCCTTGCGCTCCGGCGGCCCCCTGGCCACCTCGACGGCATCCATCTTCGCCCACCACATCTTGCAACGAGCGAAGGCCATGCGGGCACCCTCGATGCAGACTGATCGCTTGACGATGTCTAGCCACGGACAAGCATCTACCACCCTCTTCACAAGGCTAAAATAACTACTAGGTATAGCTTCGGTCGGCCATAATCAGATTATGAAATCCTTCATGGCCAGTTTGGCCACCCTATGCAGCTCGACCAGCTCCTTCAGTTGATCGGAAAAGGCCACCGGATGTTCTGGCACAACATACTGCGACCAGAACAGCTTCTCTGAAGAATCCCCTTCCCTAGCTTGGAAGAACTCCGCAGCATCGGATACACTCCGCGGTAGATCCACAAAAGCCCCTGGGCAACTCCGAATCCGGGTTAGTGAAAGGTACTTCCTCTCCACACACTTTCTTTGCATGTTAAATGCCTTACCCACTGCGATCTTCGTCGCCTCCTGGATATCCTGGAGAGCGTCCCGGACCTCATTCCGTGCGCCCTGTGAGCTCTGACGAGCCTTGGTAAGTTCGGCCTCTCGAGCCGACGCCTCATGCCCCAAAGCTTCACACTTCTTCACCGCGTCTTGGAGGTCCTGCATGACCTCCCCAACCCGAGCCTTGAGCTCTTACGGGCGGCTTGCTATTGGACAACCTTACCCTCGGCTTCGGCCAGGGCCTTTCTCAGGGCCCCCGACCTCGGTCGCCGCTTTTGTACAAATCATGGAATTTTGGTGATCGCATACATTTTTCTTCTTTTCGAAGATATAATAGGTTATCGCTTACCTTGTTTCTCCTAGAGCTGCCTCTTCGCTTGGCCCAGCTCCTCCTCGGCCTCCGCCAGTTTCTGCTTTAGTCCAGATACTTAGGCAGTATGCGAGGTGATACGTCTCCAACGTATCTATAATTTTTGATTGCTCCATGCTATATTATCTACTGTTTTGGACTATATTGGGCTTTATTTTCCACTTTTATATTATTTTTGGGACTAACCTATTAACCGGAGGCCTAGCCCAGAATTGCTGTTTTTTTGCCTATTTCAGTGTTTCGGATAAACGGAATATCAAACGGAGTCCAAACGGAATAAAATCTTCGGGAACGTGATTTTCTCACCGAACGTGATCCAGGAGACTTGGACCCTGCTCCAAGGAACAAAAGAGGCGGTCACGAGGGTGCCCCCCCCTTGGGCGCGCCCCCTGCCTCATGGGCCCCTCGTTGCTCCTCCGGCGTACTTCTTCCTCCTATATATACACACGCACCCCCAAACAATCAGAAGAGGAGCCAAAAACCTAATTCCACCGCCGCAACTTTCTGTATCCACGAGATCCCATCTTGGGGCCTGTTCCGGAGCTCCGCCGGAAGAGGGCTGTCATCACGTAGGGCTTCTACATCATCATAGCCTCTCCGATGAAGTGAGTAGTTTACCTCAGACCTTCGGGTCCATAGTTAGTAGCTAGATGGCTTCTTCTCTCTCTTTGAATCTCAATACAAAGTTCTCCCCCTCTCTTGTGGAGATCTATTTGATGTAATCTTCTTTTTGCGGTGCGTTTGTTGAGACCGATGAATTGTGGGTTTATGATCAAGTCTTTCTATGAATAATATTTGAATCTTCTCTGAATTCTTTCATGTATGATTGGTTATCTTTGCAAGTCTCTTCGAATTATCCGTTTGGTTTGGCCAACTAGATTTTACTTCTTGCCATGGGAGAAGTGCTTAGCTTTGGGTTCGATCTTGCTGTGTCCTTACCCAGTGACAGAAGGGGCAGCAAGGCACGTATTGTATCATTGCCATCGAGGATAACAAGATGGGGTTTATTTCATATTTCATGAATTTATCTCTCTACATCATGTCATCTTGCTTAAGGCGTTACTCTGTTTTTAACTTAATACTCTAGATGCATGCTGGATAGCGGTCGATGAGTGGAGTAGTAGTAGCAGATGCAGAATCGTTTTGATCTACTTGTCACGGACGTGATGCCTATATACATGATCATGCCTAGATATTCTCATAACTATGCTCAATTCTGTCAATTGCTCAACAGTAATTTGTTCACCCACCGTAGAATACTTATGCTCTTGAGAGAAGCCACTAGTGAAACCTATGGCCCCCGGGTCTATTCTCATCATATCAATCTCCATTACTTTAATCTTGCTTTGCTTTTTTACTTTGCCTTTACTTTTTACTTTGCATCTTTATACCAAAAATACCAAAAATATTATATCTATCAGATCTCACTCTCGTAAGTGACCGTGAAGGGCTTGACAACCCCTAATCGTGTTGGTTGCGAGTGCTATCGCTTTGTGCAGGTACGAGGGACTTGAGCGTAGGCTCCTACTGGATTGATACCTTGGTTCTCAAAAACTGAGGGAAATACTTACGCTACTCTGCTGCATCATCCCTTCCTCTTCGGGGAAAACCAACGCAAGCTCAAGACGTAGCAAGAAGGATTTCTGGCGCCGTTGCCGGGGAGTCTACACAAAAAGTCAACATACCAAGTACCCATCACAATCCCTATCTCTCGCATTACATTATTTGCCATTTGCCTCTCGTTTTCCTCTCCCCCCAATTCACCCTTACCGTTTTATTTGCCCTCTCTCTCTCCCTATCCTCCCTCTCTATTTGCCTCTTTTTGCCCGTTTCTTGTTTGCTCGTATGGTTGGAATAGTTGTTTATTTATTACTAAACAGAGAAGCTAAGATCTATGGATCCTCATCCGCTTGCCAATCTTTTTAAGGGATCCAATTATGATGAACCAATTCCTAATGATTTGGACGCACTAGATTATCTTTATAAGGTTTTGCCTGAAATCCGTAAAGTGACTCACGATAGATCTTTGAGTAAAAAGCATGATTGCTATGATTCTATTATAAATTATTTTGATGTCAATTGTGCTAATAAGATGCAAAACCCTAAGCTTGGGGATGCTAGTTTTGCTATGTCTACTACTTCTTGCAATGATCATGATTGGGGTGATTCTTCTTATGATCTTGAAAATTTATTTAAGCCCCATGATGAATATGAGATTGATAATATTGTTTGCAATATTATTGAAAGTGGGTTTGGAAGAGTGTCAACTTTAGATCCCACATATTTGGAGAATGTTCACCACATATTTGGAGAATGTTCAATCTTATGAAAATCTTGATAAAAGTGGGTTTGGAGAAGTCGTGACTTTAGTTAATGTTAATCCCACTATTTTGGAAGAGTGTCAACTTTGCATGCATGTGGATCATGTTGAAAATATTTTATGTTATAGCTATTTTTTTGAATTTGCTTATGATCCTACATGTAATTACTATGAGAGAGGAAAATATGGTTGTAGAAATCTTCATGTTACTAAATTACCTCTCGTTATGTTGAGATTGCTATTGTTTCTTTCCGCTTCCTTGCATATGCTAGTTTTTGCTTGCCTTGACAATTTGTTTGCCTATAAGATGCCTATGCATAGGAAGTATGTTAGACTTAGATGTGTTTGTCACATGTTTTATGATGCCCTCTTTGTGCTTCAATTCTTGTCTTTCATGTGAGCATCATTAAAATTATCAATGCCTAGCTAAGAAGGCTTTAAAGAAAAATGCTTATTGGGAGACAACCAATATTTTTCCTTGATGTTATTTAATAAATAAATTATTTAGCCTCTGTTTTGGTTGTGTTTTTTTGTGTTTAATTAGTGTTTGTGCCAAGTAGAACCGTTGGGAAGACTTGGGGAAAGTCTTGTTGAACTTGCTGTAAAAAACAGAAACTTTAGCGCTCACGAGAACTGCTGTAATTTTTATTTGAAGAGTGCTATTTAGTTAATTCTTTTTGCATATGATTAATAGATAAATTACTCACGTCCAGAAATTTATTTTAGAATTTTTGGGGTTCCATATCTTTCTCTAGCTACAGATTACTACAGACTGTTCTGTTTTTGACAGATTCTGTTTTTCGTGTGTTGTTTGCTTATTTTGATGAATCTATGGCTAGTAAAATAGTTTATAATCCATAGAGAAGTTGGAATACAGTAGGTTTAACACCAATATAAATAAATAATGAGTTAATTACAGTACATTGAAGTGGTCTTTTGTTTTCTTTTGCTAACGGAACTCACGAGTTTTCTATTTTGAGTTTTGTGTTGTGAAGTTTTCAAGTTTTGGGTGAATTCTTTTGATGGATCATGGAACAAGGAGTGACAAGAGCATAAGCTTGGGGATGCCCATGGCACCCCCAATATAATCCAAGGACACCAAGAAGTCAAAGCTTGGGGATGCTCCGGAAGGCATCCCGTCTTTCGTCCACTTCCATCGGTAATTTACTTGGAACTATATTTTTGTTCACCAACATGATATGTGTTTTGCTTGGAGCGTCTTGTATTATTTGTGTCTTAGTATGCCACAATCATCCTTGATGTACACACCTTTTGAGAGAGCCATACATGAATTAAAATTTGATAGAATACTCTATGTGCTTCACTTATATCTTTTGAGCGTTATAATTTTGCTCTATGTGCTTAACTTATATCTTTTGAGCTAAGTAGTTTTGCTCTATGGGCTTCACTTATATCTTTTGAGCTAGATAGTTTTGCTCTATGTGCTTCACTTAGATCTTTTAGAGCACGGTGGTGTATTCATTTTAAAGAAACTATTGGTCTCTCATGCTTCACTTAAATTATTTTGAGAGTCTCTTAATAGCATGGTAACTTGCTTAATAATAATATGCTTGGTATTCAAGATTTGTGGAACTTTCTTTTGAGTGTGTTGAATACTAAGAAAAGATTGAAGCATGATAATTGTTTTGAGATATGGAGGTGATAATATTAAAGTCATGCTAGTTGAGTAGTTGTGAATTTAAAGAATACTTGTGTCAAGGTTTGTGATTCCCGTAGCATGCACGTATGGTGAACCGTTATGTGATGAAGCCGAAGCATGATTTATTTATTTATTGTCTTCCTTATGAGTGGCGGTCGGGGACGAGCGATGGTCTTTTCCTACCAATCTATCCCCCTAGGAGCATGCGCGTAATACTTTGCTTTGATAACTTCTAGATTTTTGCAATAAGTATATGAGTTCTTTATGACTAATGTTGAGTCCATGGATTATACGCACTCTCACCCTTCCACCTTTGCTAACCTCTCTAATACCGTGCACCTTTCGCTGGTATCATACACCTACCATATACCTTCCTCAAAACAGCACCATACCTACCTATTAAGGCATTTCCATAGCCATACTTTCCACCGTTCCGTTCATGACACACTCCATCATTGTCATATTGCATATCCCGGTACACCGCCAGATGCATTCACATAGAGTCATATTTTGTTCTAAGTATCGAGTTGTAACTGTTGAGTTATAAGAAAAATAAAAGTGTGATGATCATCATTATTAGAGCATTGTCCCAGTGAGGAAAGAATGATGGAGACTATGATTCCCCCATAAGTCGGGATGAGACTCCGGACGAAAAATAAATAAAAAAAAGAGGCCAAAGAAGCCCAAATAAAAAGAGGCCAAAAAAGAAGAGAAAAGGCCCAAACAAAAAAATATATAAAAAAATGATGAGAGAAAAAGAGAGAAGGGACAATGTTACTATCCTTTTACCACACTTGTGCTTCAAAGTAGCACCATGATCTTCATAATAGAGAGTCTCTCATGTTATCACTTTCATATACTAGTGGGAATTTTTCATTATAGAACTTATCTTGTATATTCCAATGAAGGGCTTCCTCAAAAATTGCCCTAGGTCTTCATGAGCAAGCAAGTTGGATGCACACCCACTTAGTTTCTTTTTGAGCTTTCATATACTTAAAGCTCTAGTGCATCCATTGCATGGCAATCCCTACTCACTCACATTGATATCTATTGATGGGCATCTCCATAGCCCGTTGATACACCTAGTAGATGTGAGACCATCTTCTCCTTTTGTCTTCTCCACAACCACCATTCTATTCCACCTATAGTGCTATATCCATGGCTCACGCTCATGTATTGCGTGAAGATTGAAAAAGTTTTGAAAAAGTTAGAGTATGAAACAATTGCTTGGCTTGTCATCGGGGTTGTGCATGATTTAAATACGTTGTGTGGTGAAGATGGAGCATAGCCAGACTATATGATTTTGTAGGGATAACTTTCTTTGGCCATGTTATTTTGAGAAGACATAATTGCTTTATTAGTATGCTTGAAGTATTATTATTTTTATGTCAATATAAACTTTTGTCTTGAATCTTTCTAATCTGAATATTCATACCACAATTAAGAAAATTTACATTGAAATTATGCCAAGTAGCACTCCGCATCAAAAATTCTCTTTTTATCATTTACCTACTCGGGGACGAGCATGAATTAAGCTTGGGGATGCCCGATACCTCTCCAACGTATCTATAATTTTTGATTGCTCCATGCTATATTATCTACTGTTTTGGACTATATTGGGCTTTATTTTCCACTTTTATATTATTTTTGGGACTAACCTATTAACCGGAGGCCGAGCCCAGAATTGCTGTTTTTTGCCTATTTCAGTGTTTCGGATAAATGGAATATCAAACGGAGTCCAAACAGAATAAAATCTTCGGGAACGTGATTTTTGTTGGGGAACGTTGCAGAAAACAAAAATTTTCCTACTCGTTTCACCAAGATCATCTAGGAGTTCATCTAGCAACGAGTCACAAGATGCATCTACATACCTTTGTAGATCGCGAGCGGAAGCGTTCGTTAGAACGTGGTTGATGTTGTCGAACACGTCGTGATCCAAATCACCGATGACCAGCGCCGAACGGACGGCACCTCCGCGTTCAACACACGTACGGGACGGGAGACGTCTCCTCCTTCTTGATCCAGCAAGGGGGAAGGAGAGGTTGATGAAGATCCAGCAGCACGACGGCGTGGTGGTGGATGCAGGGCGTCACGACAGCAGGGCTTCGCCGTTTACTACAAGAGAGAAAGGTGTAACAGGGAGAGAGGGAAGCACCAAAGGCGTGGGGATGAAGTCCCTCCTCTCCCCACCTATATATAGGGGTGCCAGGGGGGGCGCCGGCCCTGGTAGATGGGATCTACCAGGGGGGCGGCGGCCAAGGGGTGGGGGGCTTGCCCCCCAAGCAAGGGGGCGCCCCCTTAGGGTTTCCCCCCCCCCCCCACCAACCCTAGGCGCATGGGCCTTGGGGGGGATGGCGCCCCAGCCCACTATGGGCTGGGTTCCCACCTATTTCAGCCCAAGGGGCCCTCCGGGATAGGTGGCCCCACCCGGTGGACCCCCGGGACCCTTCCGGTGGTCCCGGTACAATACCGGGTACCCCGAAACTTGTCCCGATGGCCGAAACTGCACATCCTATATATAATTCTTTACCTCCGGACCATTCCGGAACTCCCCGTGACGTCCGGGATCTCATCCGGGACCCCGAACAACATTCGGGTTACTGCATATACTTATCTTCACAACCCTAGCGTCACCGAACCTTAAGTGTGTAGACCCTACGGGTTCGGGAGACAAGCAGACATGACCGAGACGACTCTCCGGTCAATAACCAACAGCGGGATCTGGATACCCATGTTGGCTCCCACATGCTCCACGATGATTTCATCGGATGAACCACGATGTCGAGGATTCAATCAACCCCGTATGCAATTCCCTTTGTCAATCGATATATTACTTGCCCGAGATTCGATCGTCGGTATCCCAATACCTCGTTCAATCTCGTTACCGGCAAGTCACTTTACTCGTACCGTAATGCATGATCCCGTGACCAGACACTTGGTCACTTTGAGCTCATTATGATGATGCATTACCGAGTGGGCCCAGTGATATCTCTCCGTCATACGGAGTGACAAATCCCAGTCTTGATCCGTGTCAACCCAACAGATACTTTCGGAGATACCCGTAGTCTACCTTTATAGTCACCCAGTTACGTTGTGACGTTTGGTACACCCAAAGCACTCCTATGGTATCCGGGAGTTACACGATCTCATGGTCTAAGGAAAAGATACTTGACATTGCAAAACTCTAGCAAAACGAACTACACGATCTTCAAGCTATGTTTAGGATTGGGTCTTTGTCCATCACATCATTCTCCTAATGATGTGATCTCGTTATCAATGACATCCAATGTCCATAGTCAGGAAACCATGACTATCTGTTGATCAACGGGCTAGTCAACTAGAGGCTTACTAGGGACATGTTGGTGTCTGTTATTCACACATGTATTACGATTTCCGGATAACACAATTATAGCATGAATAAAGACAATTATCATGAACAAGGAAATATAATAATAATGCTTTTATTATTGCCTCTAGGGCATATTTCCAACAGTCTCCCACTTGCACTAGAGTCAATAATCTAGTTACATTGTGATGAATCGAACACCCATGGAATTCTGGTGTTGATCATGTTTTGCCCTAGGGAGAGGTTTAGTCAACGGATCTGCTACATTCAGGTCCGTATGTACTTTACAAATTTCTATGTCTCCATCTTGAACATTTTCACGAATGGAGTTGAAGCGACGCTTGATGTGCGTTGTCTTCTTGTGAAACCTGGGCTCCTTGGCAAGTGCAATAGCTCCAGTGTTGTCACAGAAGAGTTTGATCGGCCCCGACGCATTGGGTATGACTCCGAGGTCGGTGATGAACTCCTTCACCCATATTGCTTCATGTGCTGCCTCCGAGGCTGCCATGTACTCCGCTTCACATGTAGATCCCGCCACGACGCTTTGCTTGCAACTGCACCAGCTTACTGCCCCTCCATTCAAAATATACACGTATCCGGTTTGTGACTTAGAGTCATCCAGATCTGTGTCGAAGCTAGCGTCGAGGTAACCCTTTACGACGAGCTCTTCGTCACCTCCATAAACGAGAAACATCTCCTTAGTCCTTTTCAGGTACTTCAGGATATTCTTGACCGCTGTCCAGTGTTCCTTGCCGGGATTACTTTGGTATCTTCCTACCAAACTTACGGCAAGGTTTACATCAGGTCTGGTACACAGCATGGCATACATAATAGAACCTATGGCTGAGGCATAGGGGATGACACTCATCTCTTCTATTTCTTCTGCCGTGGTCGGACTTTGAGCTGAGCTCAATTTCATACCTTGTAACACAGGCAAGAACCCCTTCTTAGACTGATCCATATTGAACTTCTTCAATATCTTATCAAGGTATGTACTTTGTGAAAGACCTATGAGGCGTCTCGATCTATCTCTATAGATTTTGATGCCTAATATATAAGCAGCTTCTCCAAGGTCCTTCATTGAAAAACTCTTATTCAAGTAGGCCTTGATGCTGTCCAAGAGTTCTATATCATTTCCCATCAAAAGTATGTCATCCACATATAATATGAGAAATGCTACAGAGCTCCCACTCACTTTCTTGTAAACGCAGGCTTCTCCATAAGTCTGTGTAAACCCAAACGCTTTGATCATCTCATCAAAGTGAATGTTCCAACTCTGAGATGCTTGCACCAGCCCATAAATCGAGCGTTGGAGCTTGCACACCTTGTCAGCATTCTTAGGATCGACAAAACCTTCCGGCTGCATCATATACAATTCTTCCTTAAGGAAACCATTAAGGAATGCCGTTTTGACGTCCATTTGCCATATTTCATAATCGTAAAACGCGGCAATTGCTAACATGATTCGGACGGACTTTAGCTTCGCTACCGGTGAGAAAGTCTCATCGTAGTCAACCCCTTGAACTTGTCGATAACCCTTAGCGACAAGCCGAGCTTTATAGATGGTCACATTACCATCCGCGTCTGTCTTCTTCTTAAAGATCCATTTATTTTCTATGGCTCGCCGTTCAACGGGCAAGTCAGTCAAAGTCCATACTTCGTTTTCATACATGGATCCTATCTCGGATTTCATGGCTTCTAGCCATTTGTCGGAATCCGGGCCCGCCATTGCTTCTTCATAGTTCGAAGGTTCACCGTTGTCTAACAACATGATTTCCAAGACAGGGTTGCCGTACCACTCTGGTGCGGAACGTGTCCTTGTGGACCTTCGAATTTCAGTAGAATCTAGATCAGAAGTATCTTGATCATTATCATTAACATCCTCTCTAGTCGGTGCTGGCACCTCAGGAACATTTTCTTGAGTTGCGCCATTTTCCGGTACAAGAGGCAATACTTCATCTAGTTCTACTTTCCTCCCACTTACTTCTTTCGAGAGAAACTCCTTCTCTAGAAAGGATCCATTCTTGGCAACAAAGACCTTGCCTTTGGATCTGAGGTAGAAGGTATACCCAACAGTTTCTTTAGGGTATCCTATGAAGACGCATTTTTCCGACTTGGGTTCGAGCTTTTCAGGTTGAAGTTTCTTGACATAAGCATCGCATCCCCAAACTTTTAGAAATGACAGCTTAGGTTTCTTCCCAAACCATAATTCATACGGTGTCATCTCAACGGATTTTGACGGAGCCCTATTTAAAGTGAATGCGGCAGTCTCTAAAGCATAGCCCCAAAAAGATAGCGGTAAATCGTAAGAGACATCATAGACCGCACCATATCTAATAGAGTGCGATTAGGACGTTCGGACACACCGTTACGCTGAGGTGTTCCAGGCGGCGTTAGTTGTGAAACTATTCCACATTTTCTTAAGTGTGTGCCAAATTCGTGACTCAAGTATTCTCCTCCACGATCTGATCGTAGAAACTTGATTTTCCTGTCACGTTGATTCTCGACCTCACTCTGAAATTCCTTAAACTTTTCAAAGGTTTCAGACTTGTGTTTCATTAAGTAGATATACCCATATCTACTCAAGTCATCAGTGAGAGTGAGAACATAACGATAGCCACCGCGTGCCTCAACACTCATTGGACCGCACACATCAGTATGTATGATTTCCAATAAGTTGGTTGCTCGCTCCATTGTTCTTGAGAACAGAGTCTTGGTCATTTTACCCAGAAGGCATGGTTCGCACGTGTCAAATGATTCATAGTCAAGAGACTCTAAAAGTCCATCTTTATGGAGCTTCTTCATGCGTTTGACACCTATGTGACCAAGGCGGCAGTGCCACAAGTATGTGGGACTATCGTTATTAACCTTACATCTTTTGGTATTCACACTATGAACATGTGTAGCATTACGCTCGAGATTCATTAAGAATAAACCATTCACCACAGGAGCATGACCATAAAACATATCTCTCATATAAATAGAACAACCATTATTCTCGGATTTAAATGAGTAGCCATCTCGAATTAAACGAGATCCTGATACAATGTTCATGCTCAAAGCTGGTACTAAATAACAATTATTGAGGTTTAAAACTAATCCCGTAGGTAAATGAAGAGGTAGCGTGCCGACGGCGATCACATCGACTTTGGAACCATTCCCGACGCGCATCGTCACCTCGTCCTTCGCCAGTCTCCGCCTATTCCGTAGTTCCTGCTGTGAGTTACATATGTGAGCAACTGCACCGGTATCAAATACCCAAGAGCTACTACGATTACTGGTAAGGTACACATCAATTACATGTATATCACATATACCTTTTGTTTTGCCGGCCTTCTTGTCTGCTAAGTATTTGGGGCAGTTCCGCTTCCAGTGTCCGCTTCCCTTGCAATAAAAGCACTCAGTCTCGGGCTTGGGTCCATTCTTTGGCTTCTTCCCGGCAGCTTGCTTGCCGGGCGCGGCAACTTCCTTGCCGTCCTTCTTGAAGGCTTTCTTACCCTTGCCCTTCTTGAACTTAGTGGTTTTATTGACCATCAACACTTGATGTTCCTTCTTGACTTCTACCTCTGCTGATTTCAGCATTGCAAACACCTCAGGAATGGTCTTTTGCATCCCTTGCATGTTGAAGTTCATCACAAAGTTGGTGGAAGCGACTGGAGGATTCTGTCAATGACCGCATCGTCCGGGAGATTGACTCCCAGCTGAGACAAGCGGTTATGTAATCCAGACATAGTGAGTATGTGCTCACTGACAGAACTATTTTCCTCCATCTTACAGCTGAAGAACTTATCGGAGACTTCATATCTCTCGATTCGGGCATGAGCTTGGAAAACCATTTTCAGCTCTTCGAACATCTCATATGCTCCATGTCTCTCAAAACGCTTTTGGAGCCCCGGTTCTAAACTGTAAAGCATGCCGCACTTAACGAGGGAGTAGTCGTCAACACGTGTCTGCCAGGCGTTCATAACGTCTAGGTTCTGTGGGACGGGAGCTTCACCTAGCGGTGCTTGCAGGACGTAATCTTTCTTGGCAGCTATGAGGATGATCCTCAGGTTCCGGACCCAGTCCGTATAGTTGCTGCCATCGTCTTTCAGCTTGGTTTTCTCTAGGAACGCGTTGAAGTTGAGGACTACATGGGCCATTTGATCTACAAGACATATTGTAAAATGTTTTAGACTAATGTTCATGATAATAAAGTTCATCTTAATCAAATTATATAATGAACTCCCACTTAGATTAGACATCCCTCTAGTCCTCTAAGTATTACATGATCCGAGTTAACTAGGCCGTGTCCGATCATCACGTGAGACGGACTAGTCAACGTCGGTGAACATCTTCATGTTGATCGCATCTTCTATACGACTCATGCTCGACCTTTCGGTCTTCTGTGTTCCGAGGCCATGTCTGTACATGCTAGGCTCGTCAAGTTAACCCTAAGTGTTTTGCATGTGTAAAACTGTCTTACACCTGTTGTATGTGAACGTAAGAATCTATCACACCCGATCATCACGTGGTGCTTCGAAACGAAGAACTTTAGCAACGGTGCACAGTTAGGGGAGAACACTTCTTGAAATTGTTATGAGGGATCATCTTATTTACTACCGTCGTTCTAAGTAAACAAGATGCAAAACATGATAAACATCACATGCAATCAAATAATAAACGTGACATGATATGGCCATTATCACATAGCTCCTTTGATCTCCATCTTGGGGCTCCATGATCATCCTGTCACCGGCATGACACCATGATCTCCATCATCATGATCTCCATCATTGTGCCTCCATGAAGTTGCTCGCCAACTATTACTTCTACTACTATGGCTAACGCGTTTAGCAATAAAGTAAAGTAATTTACATGGCGTTTCTTGATGACACGCAGGTCATATAAAAGAATAAAGACAACTCCTATGGCTCCTGCCGGTTGTCATACTCATCGACATGCAAGTCGTGATTCCTATTACAATAGCATGAACATCTCATACATCACATATAGATCATTCATCATTCATCACAACTTTGGCCATATCATATCACGAACCACTTGCTGCAAAAACAAGTTAGACGTCCTCTAATTGTTGTTGCAAGTTTTTACGTGGCTGAATTAGGGTTCTAGCAAGAACGTTTTCTTACCTACGTGAAAGCCACAACGTGATTTGTCAACTTCTATTTACCCTTCATAAGGACCCTGTTCATCGAATCCGCTCCAGCTAAAGTGGGAGAGACAGACACCCGCCAGCCACCTTATGCAACTAGTGCATGTTAGTCGGTGGAACCGGTCTCACGTAACCGTACGTGTAAGGTTGGTCCGGGCCGCTTCATCCCACAATACCGCTGAAGCAAGAAAAGACTAGTAGCGGCAAGAAGGTTGACAAATCCACGCCCACAACGAATTGTGTTCTACTCGCGCAAGAAGAACTACGCATAGACCTAGCTCATGATGCCACTGTTGGGGAACGTTGCAGAAAACAAAAATTTTCCTACTCGTTTCACCAAGATCATCTAAGAGTTCATCTAGCAACGAGTCACGAGATGCATCTACATACCTTTGTAGATCGCGAGTGGAAGCGTTCGTTAGAACGTGGTTGATGTTGTCGAACACGTCGTGATCCAAATCACCGATGACCAGCGCCGAACGGATGGCACCTCCGCGTTCAACACACGTACGGGACGGGAGACGTCTCCTCCTTCTTGATCCAGCAAGGGGGAAGGAGAGGTTGATGAAGATCCAGCAGCACGACGGCGTGGTGGTGGATGCAGGGCGTCACGACAGCAGGGCTTCGCCGTTTACTACGAGAGAGAAAGGTGTAACAGGGAGAGAGGGAAGCACCAAAGGCGTGGGGATGAAGTCCCTCCTCTCCCCACCTATATATAGGGGTGCCAGGGGGGGGCGCCGGCCCTGGTAGATGGGATCTACCAGGGGGGGCGGCGGCCAAGGGGTGGGGGGCTTGCCCCCCAAGCAAGGGGGCGCCCCCCTTAGGGTTTCCCCCCCCCCCACCAACCCTAGGCGCATGGGCCTTGGGGGGGATGGCGCCCCAGCCCACTATGGGCTGGGTTCCCACCTATTTCAGCCCAAGGGGCCCTCCGGGATAGGTGGCCCCACCCGGTGGACCCCCGGGACCCTTCCGGTGGTCCCGGTACAATACCGGGTACCCCGAAACTTGTCCCGATGGCCGAAACTGCACATCCTATATATAATTCTTTACCTCCGGACCATTCCGGAACTCCTCGTGACGTCCGGGATCTCATCCGGGACCCCGAACAACATTCGGGTTACTGCATATACTTATCTTCACAACCCTAGCGTCACCGAACCTTAAGTGTGTAGACCCTACGGGTTCGGGAGACAAGCAGACATGACCGAGACGACTCTCCGGTCAATAACCAACAGCGGGATCTGGATACCCATGTTGGCTCCCACATGCTCCACGATGATTTCATCGGATGAACCACGATGTCGAGGATTCAATCAACCCCGTATGCAATTCCCTTTGTCAATCGATATATTACTTGCCCGAGATTCGATCGTCGGTATCCCAATACCTCGTTCAATCTCGTTACCGGCAAGTCACTTTACTCGTACCGTAATGCATGATCCCGTGACCAGACACTTGGTCACTTTGAGCTCATTATGATGATGCATTACCGAGTGGGCCCAGTGATATCTCTCCGTCATACGGAGTGACAAATCCCAGTCTTGATCCGCATCAACCCAACAGATACTTTCGGAGATACCCGTAGTCTACCTTTATAGTCACCCAGTTACGTTGTGACGTTTGGTACACCCAAAGCACTCCTACGGTATCCGGGAGTTACACGATCTCATGGTCTAAGGAAAAGATACTTGACATTGCAAAACTCTAGCAAAACGAACTATACGATCTTCAAGCTATGTTTAGGATTGGGTCTTTGTCCATCACATCATTCTCCTAATGATGTGATCTCGTTATCAATGACATCCAATGTCCATAGTCAGGAAACCATGACTATCTGTTGATCAACGGGCTAGTCAACTAGAGGCTTACTAGGGACATGTTGGTGTCTGTTATTCACACATGTATTACGATTTCCGGATAACACAATTATAGCATGAATAAAGACAATTATCATGAACAAGGAAATATAATAATAATGCTTTTATTATTGCCTCTAGGGCATATTTCCAACAATTTTCTCACCGAACGTGATCCAGGAGACTTGGACCCTGCTCTAAGGAACAAAAGAGGCGGTCACGAGGGTGGGGGGGCGCCCCCCTAGGGTGCGCCCCCCTGCCTCGTGGGCCCCTCGTTGCTCCTCCGGCGTACTTCTTCCTCCTATATATACACACGTACCCCAAACGATCAGAAGAGGAGCCAAAAACCTAATTCCACCGCCGCAACTTTCTGTATCAACGAGATCCCATCTTGGGGCCTGTTCCGGAGCTCCGCCGGAAGAGGGCCGTCATCACGGAGGGCTTCTACATCATCATAGCCTCTCCGATGAAGTGTGAGTAGTTTACCTCAGACCTTCGGGTCCATAGTTATTAGCTAGATGGCTTATTCTCTCTCTTTGAATCTCAATACAAAGTTCTCCCCCTCTCTTGCGGAGATCTATTCGATGTAATCTTCTTTTTGCGGTGTGTTTGTTGAGACCGATGAATTGTGGGTTTATGATCAAGTCTATCTATGAATAATATTTGAATCTTCTCTGAATTCTTTTACGTATGATTGGTTATCTTTGCAAGTCTATTCGAATTATCCGTTTGGTTTGGCCAACTAGATTGGTAGTTCTTGCCATGGGAGAAGTGCTTAGCTTTGGGTTCGATCTTGTGGTGTCCTTACCCAGTGACAGAAGGGGCAGCAAGGCACGTATTGTATCGTTGCCATCGAGGATAACAAGATGGGGTTTATTTCATATTGCATGAATTTATCTCTCTACATCATGTCATCTTGCTTAAGGCGTTACTCTGTTTTTAACTTAATACTCTAGGTGCATGCTGGATAGCGGTCGATGAGTGGAGTAATAGTAGTAGATGCAGAATCGTTTCGATCTACTTGTCACGGACGTGATGCCTATATACATGATCATGCCTAGATATTCTCATAACTATGCTCAATTCTGTCAATTGCTAAACAGTAATTTGTTCACCCACCGTAGAATACTTATGCTCTTGAGAGAAGCCACTAGTGAAACCTATGGCCCCCCGGTCTATTCTCATCATATCAATCTCCATTACTTTAATCTTGCTTTGCTTTTTTACTTTGCCTTTACTTTTTACTTTGCATCTTTATACCAAAAATACCAAAAATATTATATCTATCAGATCTCACTCTCGTAAGTGACCGTGAAGGGCTTGACAACCCCTAATCGCGTTGGTTGCGAGTAGCTATCGCTTTGTGCAGGTACGAGGGGCTTGAGCGTAGGCTCCTACTGGATTGATACCTTGGTTCTCAAAAACTGAGGGAAATACTTACGCTACTCTGCTGCATCATCCCTTCCTCTTCGGGGAAAACCAACACAAGCTCAAGATGTAGCACGAGGCCGTGACTAGGAACGATGCCTGCATTTCAGAAAAATTAAGTTAGTTTCCTATTAAAACAAGATTGATCCTCTGTCCGGCTTTTTCTTTCCAAACACCGGACAGTGTCTCAGGGGCTACTGGTTTACACTAGGATTTTCTCCTTGTTCGGTGTCTCTTACCTCAAAACCTATCAGCAAGATGCTGCAGGCTTCGGTTAATCTGCTCTTGGCGGACTGAACCTTTTCAATCACCACACCCATAAGGGCACGATGCTCATCCATAATGGAAGCGCCTCGTAGCGCCTCCAGCAGGTTATGCGGTGCCCCTGGTTGGACAGGGGTCACCGGCGGAACAGGTATCCCCCTTCTTTCGAAGGAGGGTGCATGTTGGATTCCGGAGCCGCCCCGGTCTCCGAAATTGAGTCCGGTTGAGGGCCGAACTATGTACGGCCCTCCCCGGCAGTCTCTTTGGGGATTGAGTCCCCCTGGTGTCCGGTGACGGGGTTTCGCCTTTGGGCACCTTCTGAGCCTCTCCCCCGCCGGAGACAGTCCTTCGGGACAGCACCTCTGCATCCTCCTTGGTCTTGGGGGAGTGTGCGTCCGGCCGGGAGTCGCTGGCCATCGCCTTGGAATCCAGTGAGCCTCCTGACGAGGATCGCTGGGAGCTTTTGTGGGCCGGACTACAATAAAATTTACCAATCGTTTCAATACAATGAGGAGGAGAGACTTTATAGGCGGACAAGGTGTTAGTACTTACGATGCGGCCCGAGGCTTAGCGCGGGGGCGTCTCTCCGGACTGTCATCAACGTCCCATGCGGAGTTACCCGTTAGGGAGCCATTCCCCTTTTTGGGCGCCTCCGCCTCCAGAGTTGTGGAGGCCGCCCTCTTCTTCCTCCCCCCGTCGTAGGGAGACTCGCTCTCCTCCTCCTCCTCCTCATCCGCGTCGTCTTCGGCGGCGAGGGAATGGGCCTTGTCTTCGGACACCGCGTCCGAAGTGCCCTTGCGGCGGGGGCCACTCCGGACCCCCTTGGCCTTTCTTGTGATCTTCTTCTCTGGTGCCTTGTAGGGCACCGGCTCCAGCATCTTCGCTAAACGCGGAGTGACAGGCTCTTCGGGCAGGGGAGCCGGACACCGAATCTTCTTCGCCTGCTTCAACCAGTACTGAAAAAGCAATGGTAATGAAAGCATTAGATATCACCTTTGAAACAAGCAAGTAATGGATGTGTTAAAAATAAAATACCTCGTTGGGGAGGTGATTTATGTCGTGGCCACAATCCGAATTGGTGGCCGACGGTATCTCGTTGCCCTTGAAAAGCAACTTCCAGGCATCTTCATGAGTCGTTTCGAAGAGCCTCACCAAGGTATGGTGTTTCTTCGGGTTGAAGTCCCATATAGGACGGCTTCAGCTCTGGAAGGGGAGGATCCAGTGCACTAGCATCACTTGGATTATGTCGACGAGCTTGATATACCTATCGATCATGCTTTGGATGCGCGTTTGAAGCGCAATCAGCTCATCCGACGAACACCAGTTTGGGCTCTTCTCGACCCAAGAGGTGAGCCGCATGGGAGCGCTGGAGTTGAATTCGGCATCTGCGGCCTAGGTGGCGTCGCGAGGTTCGGTGATGTAGAACCATATCTTCTTCCATTCCTTGACAGATTCCACGAATGTGCCTTTTGGCCAAGAAACATTGGTGAGCTTGCTCACCGTTGCGCCCCCGCACTCTGCATGCTGTCCGTCCACCACCTTGGGATTCATGTTGAAGGTTTTGAGCCATAACCCGAAGTGGGGGTGGATGCGGAGGAAAGCCTCGCACATGACGATGAACGCCGAGATATTGAGGAAGGAGTTCAGGGATAGATCATGGAAATCTATCCCGTAGTAGAACATAATCCCACGGACGAAGGGGTGGAGTGGAAACCCTAGCCCGTGGAGGAAGTGGGGGATGAACACTACCCTCTCGTTGGGCTTCGGTGTGGGGATGATCTGTCCCCAGGCTGGAAGACGGTGGGCGATTTCCTTCGCCACATACCCGGCCGCGTGAAGCTCGGTGACGTTCTCCCCCTTAACGGAGGACGCCATCCACTTTCCTTGACCTCCGGTTCTGGGCATGGTTGAGTGCTTTCTCGAGACAAGGGGAATGAGAACTTGGGCGCTGGAGCTCAAGGACGGAGAGGTAGTAGAAAAGCGTGGGGGAAGGAGGAATCTTATCTCCTTATAAGGGCGGTGAATATCGAACGCCCCCCCATTCGCCTTAAAATTCGCCCGCTCCCAAGGGTTGTGTACACGGCACGATTGGGTTACCCACACCCGTATTGATGAGAATCCTGTGATAAGGTGACATGATCTCTGCTTTGAAAAGATGTGCCAATGACAATCGTGTCTCGAAACATGGGGCAAAATGGTTCGAAATTATGACCGGACAGGCGTGACATCACATCACTAAAGTTGTCAGCAGATGGGACTCATGTGTTATGATATTCTCTCTACAGTTGTGTGCGGTGTGTTTTACAGGTCCAGACACGTTTGTTTCATTCGAAGACTATTTTTTGGAGTTCAGAAGGAGAACCCGCCTTGCAATGCCGAAGACAGCACTACGCACCGGATACCTTGTCATTGAAGCCAGGTTCAGGGGCTACTAAGGGAGTCCTGGACTAAGGGGTCCTCAGGCGTCCGACCTATTATCTGTGGGCCGGACTGATGGGGTGTGAAGATATGAAGACCGAAGACTACACCCGTGTCTGGATAGGACTCTCCTTGGTATGGAAGGCAAGCTTGGCGAACAACTATGAAGATTCCATATTATGTAACCGACTCTATGTAACCCTAGATCCCCCCGGTGTCTATATAAACCGGAGGACTTAGTCCGGATAGGGGATACTCAATACCTTAGTCATTACGATCTCGTGGTAGATCAACTCTTGTAATACTCATACCCATCAATATTAATCAAGCAGGACGTAGGGTGTTACCTCCATCAAGAGGGCCTGAACCTGGGTAAAACTTCGTGTCCCCTTTCTCCTGTTACCATCAACCTTAGACGTATAGTTCGGGACCCCCTACCCGAGATCCGCCGGTTTTGACACCGACAGTCGCCTTCTCCTCTCGGTTTCTCCTCAATCGAATGCAACTGGTCTGGATGGTGGGTTTGGGGAGTAATGAATGGGGAGGGGAGTAAATGAACCGCGAGGGGGGGGGGGCAAAGTGGCGAGACGTGGGGGATGGCAACCGCAATCCGGCTTGGCATGCGGGCGCGATGGCAGTTCCATCGCACGCCCCGACTGGCATCCGCTGACCTCGGAGAGAAAACAGGCGTGCAGACGAACTCCCTTACACACCACACACACGACTTATCCTACATGGCACACAAAATCAGCCTTTTTGTGCCAAGATTCGTGCAAAAGGCACTGGACGATGATCGAGGCGTCTGGGCGAGTTGGGGTAACGCCCACACGTGTTGGCATTAGTGTTTTCATAAAAAAGCTGACTACTTTAGTTTTTTTAGACAATTCGCAAAGCTTTATTACGTCGTCACCAGTTGAACCAGGATGAAAGAGAGGTTCCCGGGGTGACCTAACCACACACGGCGCCCCCTAGTTTCAAAGCATGTTTTGCTAAATTGTGAGCCTCCACATTGGAGCTCCTAAACTCATGAACGAAATTACAAGAATTAAATCTACTAGAGTAGTCTATGATTTCATGCACGATCACTCCGTATTTTGCTCTGTTCTTCTGCTTTATACTATCTATCACCTCCTTGCAATTGGAGGCTATGTGGATCGACTGAAGTTGGAGATCTTCCGACAGTGCCAACGCCTCCCTCACCGCCAAAGCTTCTAAGGTTGAGGGTTGGTGATCGCTGTGAAGCCCAGCATTGACGCCCCCAAGAATGCTCCCGACTCATCTCTGGCTATTGCGGCAATGGTTCCAACCCCTCGCCTTTCTGCAACTGCTGCATCCACATTGATCTTCGACATATAGTGTGGGGGCTTCAGCCATTGCTTCGGTCTCTGTGTCTGGTCGCTCGTCATCGGCAGAACCTTTGTCTGGGTCTGGAACTCGGCAATATATCACTGAATGAATAGATGTGTAGACAAAGGAGATTGGTGGATATCCTCATAGACTGCTTTCCACTTTCACTCCATACAACCCATAGTGTGACTGCCATCAACATAAATTGCTCCGAGCTTAGTGCTTCATTCAGGGCGAACAGCCACTGCCGTGGATCATCATTGTTGTGTTGGCACAATTTCTGCACTAAGTCCTCATCCGATAGAGCCCAAATACAATGGGTGTTAGTGCAATCCAACATTGTATGTCGCCAATAGTCCCGGGCGCCACAAAGCTTGCATGCTTCAGAAACGCTCATATTTTTGTGCACAAGAACATCTGCTGTCGGGATCGAACTTCTTGCCAGTCTCCACAGAAAGAACTTGAGCTTTGGTGGTAGCTTAGCTGCCCATAGCGATGACCGCGAACTGTTGTCATGTCCAGCCCCCGAGGTTCCCTCCTCTTCATCTATCCAAGATTCTCTCACGTTCTTTGTATGCATAATAAGCATGTACACCGATCTGACTGAAAAGCCCCCCTTCTTCTCAGTGCTCCATGCCCAGAAGTCAGAGATGTTTCTTGTGTAGAGAGGTATGCTAAAGATTGTCCCAGCATCGATTGGTAAGAATACCGACCGGACTAGCGCTTCATTCCATGTGGTGGTTGCAACGGTGATCAGGTCACAGACCATAAGCAGCGGCGATGGGACCCTTATGAGATCGGCTTCATCATGCCCTATCTTGGAAGCCAGTTGTGGCTCCAAATACGTGTAGTTTGCCCATTCCCAGTGCGACGTATGATCCCAAGCCTTAGCATGTCCTGTCCATCCAACACCGCCCTCCAAATCTGAGATGGCCTCCCGCCAAGTTGTGCCTCGAGTAGTGTGGTCTCCAGGAAGTATGCCGCCTTCAAAATTCTCGCGCTCAAGGAGTCAGGCTCTGTAAGTACTCTCCAGGCTTGCCTGGAAAGCAACGCAATATTGAAGATTTCCATATCATGAAAACCCAGACCGCCCAAGTGTTTTGGCCTTGTCATAACATCCCAAGCCGCCCATCTAGGCTTTCTCTTGCCCGCTTTACTTCCCCACCAGAATTGACGGATTATAGACGTGATGTTATCGCAAAGGCCACGAGGAAGTCTAAAGCAGGCCATAGAGTAAACCGACAGATCTTGGGTCACAGCCTTAATAAGTACCTCCTTGCCTGCAACTGATAAAAGTTTCTCCATCCAGCCGTTCACCCTTTCCCAAACCCTGTCTCGGAGATATCTAAAACTACCCATCTTCGATTGCCCCACATCTGTTGGCATTCCTAAGTATCGATCACTCAGAGATTCATTCTGGACATTGAGCGTGTTTTTTATGCTATCTCTCACAAGTTGCGAGGTCCCTTTACTGAAGAAGATAGATGACTTGTTATGGTTCACCCTTTGTCCGGAAGCATTGCAATATATATCCAATAGGTTTGACACCTCTATCGCCTCCTGTACACTTGACTTGAACAATAACAGGCTATCATCGGCGAAGAGAAGGTGGTTGACAGCCGGAGCTGCGGGTGCCACCTTTATCCCATTGAGTGCTGATGATCGAGAAGTGGTTTTTAAAAGGCATGAGAGGCCCTCTGCTGCGATCAAGAAGAGGTAGGGGGAGATCGGGTCTCCCTGACGGATGCCACGAGAAGGCAAAAAACTCTCTAGTCTCTCTCCATTAAACTGAACTAAGAACGAACCTGAACTGATCATCCCCATTACTATGTCCACCCACTGTTGGTTGAAACCCAGCTTGATCATGATCGCTTGGATATAAGACCACTCCAGCATGTCATATGCTTTCATCATATCCAGCTTTAAAGCGCAAAAGCTATTTGACTTTGCCTTGCTGCGTTTCATAAAGTGTAAACACTCATATGCACATATGATATTATTAGTTATCAGTCTACTTGGCACAAAGGCTGACTGCTCATCTGAAATAATATCTGGTAGCACCACTTGCAGCCTGTTTGCAACGACCTTTGATGCCATTTTGTAAATGACATTACATAAGCTAATAGGGCAGAATTGAGTTAGGAGGGTTGGGTTGATCACCTTGGGAATAAGCACCAAGATAGTGTCGTTCACACATTCAGCACTCTCCACCCCTCGAACAATTCTCAACACCGCATTTGTGACCTCCTCCCTGCATAAGTCCCACACTACAAAAAAATACACTTCTGTGATGATACGTGTTTGTCACAGTAGGTCGCGTTTTTTGTCATGCATGTACATCCATGACAAATTTATGATAGAATCAAGATAGTCATACCTGTGCTGTCGTAGAAGTGTTCCATGACATTACCAAAATTATCATGACGAAAGTGTCCACTTCCATGACGATAAATTGCGTGTCACAGAAGTGCTTTCGTCAAGGGTGACCGACACGTGGCATCCACCGTAACTAAACACCGTTAAGCTATCGGGTCGGGTTTTGGATCTGATAACCGGTTAACAGCCCCGACCAATGGGAAATTTACATGTGTAAAATTCTTATTGGCCGGACGAAACACGTGTCAGCTCGTCAGTGGGTCAGATAGGTGCCTATGATATGTCAACACGTGCCACGGCCCACCACTGGCCCATTTATCTTACAAAGCCGGCCCGTTTGACTTGGTCAAAAGTTAACGGGCTGGCCCATGAAAAGCCTGTTAACGGTCTCTTCGCAAATAGCCCATTTTACGGCCCGTTAACTCACGCCCCGTTAGGCCCTAAAGGAAATCAGCCCCACAACGTCATGTGGGCCGTCGAATATAACACCAGCCCATTTCACTTTCGGCCCATGTATGGCCCACGACGTCTTTCGACCCATATGAGGCCTTCGTATCTTTCGGCCCTTTACAGGCCCATGGTGACTCTAGCCCATAATGAACAGTAATTTTCTGTATACCCGTTAATGACCCGTGATTTACATGGGCCGTTTCCAGCCCGTGTTAGCTTTTGGCCTATTGACGGCCCATACGTTCTTGGGCTCCTTTTCGGCCCTCGATTACTTCTGGCCTGTTGCTAGCCTGTTCCACTAATGGGCCAAATTCAGCCCATGGCAAGAGTCGGCCCGTTACTGGCCTGTTCCCCTAATGGGAAAAATTCGGCCCATGGCAAGAGTCGTTCCGTGGAAGCGGTCGGAAGAGAACCGCTGTTCATATCCGACGAGTCCAAAGAGCCGCTTGACGAGGGTACGTCGAGATGAGATCGGGACGGACTGCATAATCATGTTCGGCATGAGGACAGGCAGTGCAATAAAACATACCATGAAGTTCTATGGTGTCTGGACACTTACGACTTCGCCAGGGGCTTGTCCGTGGGTAGCCACTCATCGCCGCTGTCGGCGGCCGTCGTGGCGCAGTCCGTAGGGAGGGTCCTTCCCTTCTTGGACCCTTTGGCCTCCCCGCATGTGTCGGCCTTCCTTTTCTTGTCTCCCTGGGCTGGGGGGAGAACTTTTCTCCTCCTCCTCCCCGTTTCCGTGGGAGGAGTGCGCGTCGGAGTCATCGGACAATGAGTCCGATACAATGCGCCGAAGACCCTTTCGGGTCCCCGTGGCCTTCTTCTTGGCCTTCTTTGCCGGCACCTCGTAAGGTGCCGGAGTTAGCATCTTTGTTAGAAGAGCGTCTGCAGGATCCTCAGGCAGGGGGCTGGGCAATCAAGCTGCTCCGCTATCTCTATCCAGTCCTGTTAATGACATGGAAGCTTAGATCCCGCACATAACTAAACCAGGGCAAATAAATACCCTGAGAGATATAAAAACCTACTAGATTGGCGCGGCGCTTTGCGCTGAGTCCGCGGTCCTCGGTGAGGGAGGGAGGAATCTCGGCGCTCTTGAACAACACCCTCCAGACGTCCTCGTGCGTCATGTCATAGAGCTCTCGCAGCATCTGGTGCTTGGCCGAGTCGAACTCCCACAAATCAAATGCCCGTCGTTGACACGGAAGGATCCGACGGAAGAGCATAACCTGGACCACGTTGACAAGCTTGATTTTCTTGTTCGTCATGTTCTGGATGCAGGTCTGGAGTCCGGTCAGCTCTACCAAAGAACCCCAAGACAGGCCCTTCTCTTTCCAGGAGGTGAGCTACGTGGGGACTCCGGATCGAAATTTGGGGGCCGCCGCCCAGTTGGAGTCGCTCGGCTCGGTGATGTAGAACCACCCCGATTGCCACCCCTTTATGGTCTCCACATAGGAGCCCTCGAGCCAGGTGACGTTAGGCATCTTGCCCACCATGGTGCCTCCGCACTCTGCCTGCTGGCCGACCACCACCTTCGGTTTGACATTAAAAGTCTTCAGCCATAGGCCGAAATGGGGCTTGATGCGGAGGAAGGCCTTGCACACGACGATAAACGCCGAGATGTCGAGGATGAAATTGGGGGCCAGATCATGAAAATGCAGCCCGTAGTAGAACATGAGCCCACGGACGAATGGGTGGAGGGGAAATCCCAGTCCGTGGACGAAGTGGGTAAGAAAAACTACCCTCTCGTGGGGTTTGACTCGCATCTGGCAGTCGGTGCGCGATATCCGCAGCTAGATATCCGGCTTCCCGTAACTTTTTGATGTTCTCCTCTGTGACGTAGGAGACCATCCACTTGCCTCCTTCTCCGGACATTCTTGGAGTGGTTTGAGAAGAAGAACGCGAGCTTGGGCGCTAGAGCTCGAGTGTGTGGGAATGGGTAAGCGAGGAAGAAGAAGGCATCGGTGAAAAGGGTAAATCCTTGTCCCTTCATAAGGGCGGAGGAGGCGATGTGTCTCCCCACTCGCCTGGTAAAACCGCTTATTCCCCAGGCGCCGTAATTGATGGAGCGGTTGGGTTACCCACGTCCGTATTGATGAGAATCCCGTGATAAGTGGAACACGATCTCTGCTTTGATAAGACGTGTCAAGAAAACCGCCTCGTGATATGTGCGGAGCTGGTTGAGAAAAATGGTTCGAATAATGACCAGGTCGTGGCGTGATGTCATGCCATCAAACGTGTCAGTAGATTAGATTTGTGGAAATATTATTCTCTCTATGGTGGTATGTGGAACTTGTTTTGCAGGGCTGGACACTATCCTTGTGTTCAAACTCTTCCATGGAGTACTCGGAGGAGGAACCCACCTTGCAATGCCAAAGACAATACTGTGTGCCGGACTCATCGTCATTGAAGCCTGGTTCAGGGGCTACTGAGGGAGTCCTGGATTAGGGGGTCTCCGAATAGCCGGACTATATCCTTTGGCCGGACTGTTGGACTATGAAGATATAAGATTGAAGACTTTGTCTCGTGTCCAGATGGGACTCTCCTTGGCGTGGAAGGCAAGCTAGGCAATAAGGATATGTATATCTCCTCCCTTGTAACCAACCTTGTGTAGCCCTAGCCCCCTCCGGTGTCTATATAAACCGGAGGGTTTAGTCCATAGGACAACATACAATCATACCATAGCCTAGCTTCTAGGGTTTAGCCTCTACGATCTCGTGGTAGATCAACTCTTGTAATACTCATATCATCAAGAACAATCAAGCAGGACGTAGGGTATTACCTCCATCAAGAGGGCCCGAACCTGGCTAAACATCGTGTCCCCTGCCTCCTGTTACCATCCGCCTTAGACGCACAGTTCGGGCCCCCCTACCCGAGATCTGTCGGTTTTGACACCGACAAGGCCCCTGTGGGGAGTGAAGACAGGGGGGATTATTCGGGGCATCCGGCCACGCGCGTCATCCCCGCCGACTGTGCTGAGGCTGCCCCAAATTGGTACCCTTTCTTTGTTGATTATTTTTGTTGCGGGCTCTGTCCTCCCTTCTCCGATTTCTTCAGTGACATCATGCACACCTTCGGCTTCCACCTCCTGGATTTTACCCCGAACACGGTGGCGTGCATGGCCCTTTTTGCGCACCTCTGCGAAGGCTATGCCGGGGTGCACCCCAGCACGGCGCTCTTCTGCCATTACTTCTTCCCTCGGATCCAAATGGGAGGTGCCATCTCTGGGTGCGTCACCTAGATCCCAAAATACAAGTGAGCGTACCCGGACGGTGCCATGAAGGAGAGGTGGGAAGAATGGCGGGGCCGGTGGTGCTGGATCGAAGAGAAGGACCCGCCGGTGTTCTGCAGAGTTCGCCGGGCGACGCCGGTTCACGGAAGCGATTGGAGCGATGTCGACACCGACGACGAAAAGCTCACGGTCACCACCACCAGGATTCTCCGGCTTACCCAGGCCGGGCTCACCCTTGAGATGATCGGGGCGGACTTCATCCGTCGCCGGATCGATCCTCTACATAACAAGGGGAGGCCAGCCTGGCTCTTCACGAACCCCGCTGACCTCATGCGGCTCCACCCCGGCCTCGACCATAACTTCACAGTGATGGCGCACGCCCATTTCTGCCAGCGGATCTTCCAGCTCGACGTGGGGCGCGACGGCGAGGTCGAGCGGATCGGCAAGGTTGCGAGGGCTGCCGCGAAGGCCAGCAAGGTCCACAAGGGGCCTCTGTTCAAGCTGCCGATGGGGTGGTCCCATTGTGCAACAACTCACGTCGGTCCGAGATAATCGCTATGATGCCGGACTGCAACATGCACGGCCCCGTCCCGAGCTGTAAGGAACCGGAGGACGCTGAAGTGCAGCAGTTCTTCGACACCTTGCATGAGGCGTATGTCATCGCCGACGCCGAGCGGCTGCTTGTCCAAGACACCTCCCAGGCGGAGCTGAACTACATCGCCAATAGGGCGAGGGAGGCGCAACTTTCAAGGGAGGTCGGCAATGCCGGCGAAGTGGAGGACAAGGCCGCGACGGCCGCGGAGGAGGAGGAGCTCGCCCGGTGGGCGGCGGCCGTCGGGGGAGTCAGCATCGCTGGCACCGAGGCTCCTTTGGTTGAAGATGTGACCGGCGGGTCGTCGGAGGAGGAGGCCGAGACCGCAGAGCCGATGCCGCCTATAGGGAGGGGGCGAGTCCTGCGGCGGGCCAATTCCGGCAAGCCGGTCCGGCCCGGCAGGGCTGCGCGGTCACAGCTGACCTTGGAGGAGCCCGGGCACCATATGAGGGCCGCGGCGGCAAAGAAGCCGGCGAAGGCCACGGTGAAGAAGAAGATGGCTTCCCCTTCTTCATCCGCGCGTGCCCAGACACCACCTCCTTCTCCTCCTCCGGCGAATGTTGACATGGAGGTCACTTTTGATTATGGATCCCTCAGCCCGAGGAGGAAGAGGAAGACAACAGAGGAGGAGGCGGACAACAAGTAAGTATCTGGTTCCTTTTCGTTATCTGTGCCTCCTCAATCTGCGTTGCTTGTCTTGACTTGCTTTCATCTTTGCAGGGACGGGGAGATGCTGGCCCAGAGAGCAAAGAGGGCCAAGGTCTCGGCGGGTGGCCAGCCCCCAGCTGGTACTTCGGGGGCGCCATTGGTGGTGTTGACCAGCCCGGACAGCAGCCCCCGGCAGAGCCCCCAGCGTAAGTTCATCACTCTTCTCCCGTCGACATGTGTCAGGGGCACGACACGTTGGTGCTGACCTTGTTAGGTACGCAGGAGGAGAGCAGCAGCAGGAGGAGCCACAGAGGGCTACTCCCAACACGCCGCCCCCATCGACCACGCCGCCCGGGGGGGCGTCCCCGGCAAGGGCGCCAGGCACCGGACCCACGCACATGGAGGAGGAGGAGTAGAACTTGGGTGCCGGCGGCTTTGCCTCGACGCCAAATGTTGGCGGGAAGGGGGCTTCCGTTTCCTAGCCGGGTACTGGCACGGGTAAGTCGTTTTCCGTTCGTCCCTGCTTCTCCCTTTTCCCTTTTTTTGCTCCTAGTCTTGGCCTTGCCTCACCCCCTTCTTCGGCACACAGATCCCTTCTCGGTGAACCCAGAGGACGTGGACGTCGTCATTGAGGGCATCGCCAAGGCCGCCGAGGCGAACGCCGAGAGGATCGCTACCGAGGAGGCCGCCAAAGATGTTGTCGAGGATGCCACCGAGGGGCCCACCGGAGAGGCCGACAAGGCTGCCGCTGAGGAGGCCGGCAAGGGGCCTGCCGAGGAAACCGGTGGGACTGTTTGCCGGGGAAGAGGAGGAGGAGGCTGGTGACCAGCCTTCCTCCTCTGCTGCTTCCGGCTCCGGCAAGTACCTGAGGGTGGGATACGATTTGTTTGTCCACCTTCCAGGCGCGTCGAGCACCAGGACACCCGTTGAGGGAGAGGTGTTCGACGACGAGGTGCTTGCCGCTGCCGGGTTTGAAGTCGTCGACGAGCCGATTGTTGGCGGCGATGGCTCGCGGGAAGAGCGGCTCCTCCACGCCATGGGCGCTAGCTTTCGAAAGCTCCAGGCGCTCCACCGCGCCTGCTTGGACAAGGCTAGGTCTAGGACGGCGGTGGTGGAGAGGGCGGAGGCGGACCTCCAGAAGCGCGTTGCCGAGGCGCAGGACTGGTTCTGCGAGGCCCACAAGGAGCTCAAGGTGGCCCAGGGTGAGCAGGCCAGGCGCGACGTGGAGCTCACCATGAAGCTCGCCGATGTTGAGAAAGCTCAGGAGGCGGCGAAGAACTTGGCCGAGGCCACCAAAGCCGCTCGGACCCAGCGCGAGGCCGCGCTGAACTCCCAGGAGGAGGACCTTGCTGTGCGCGAGGAGAAGCTTGTCGCCATGCTTCGCGGCAAGGATGCAGAGGTGGAGAAACTTGTCTTGCAGCAGACCAATGAGCTGGAGCAGAGGCACAAGGAGGCACTCAATGCCCAGGCCCAGGTTCACGCCGACAAGGTGGAGGAGCTGGAGGCAGAGCGTGACAGGCTGAAGGAGCAGGCCCTGAAGCTGTCCCAGGAGCAGGACATGCTCAACAGTGCCCTGACAAAGGCACAGGGCACGGTCGTCCGCAAGGCTGGGAAGCTCTCCGAGGCCAACAACTCCATCAAAGACCGCAAGCTGAAGCTGGAGGGTCTCGTGAAGGTGCTGTCGGAGGCCGCAACCCGAGAGGGGACCCTGGCCAAGGAGCTGGAGGCCGAGAAGCTGTTGCGAAAGAACGAGGGCCTCAACTTCACGGACCATGTGGAGGGCGAGAACCGTTGGCTCGATCGCCTCACCACCATCGCCAACCAGGCCGCCGCGCAGCTGGCCACCATGGGGATGCCGGACGTGACGTATGTCCCAGAGCGGAGCGTGAGCACCAATTGCAGCCTGACCATGTTCTTCTAGAAGGTCGTCGGTGCTCTGGAGCGGCTTCACGCCAATCGGGCGGCCTCACTGGCCGACGAGTGTTGACACCAGATTTTGGCATGGTCACGAATCCGGGTTTGTATGCAAAATTTAGAGGCAACACTTTGCGGGCCGGCCCTGAGTGAGAAAGTATTCAGCCTTTGCCAGCTGAATGAAACCTTGTCGGGGTAAAACCTTGCCAATGTGAGGGCTTGCCGGCGTGGAAAGCTTGTCGGCGAAGAAGCTTGCCGGGGGGAAAATCTTGCCGGGCGAAGACCTTGCCGGGGCTGAAAAGCTTGCCGGGAAAGAGCTTGCTGGGTGGAAACTGTCAAGGCCAATCCGACCAGAAGCTGAAGATGGGCTCAAATGATTAGCTAGATGGACTCGGATGAAGAAGTGTTCAACATGAAAGTTATTCGTAACATCGAAACGGTCAACTTTTCTTTTGGAGTCATCATCATCCGACGTAGTATACGACCTGCAGAGACGCTACAAGAGTCGGATGGTCTTGTCAGCTACATGACCGAGTCCGACTCGAAATTAAAGATGACCCCGTGGAGTATTCAAGATGTCCTTATTTGGAAAAGTGATCAACATACGGATTGTTGGCCTCATCGAAGCGTACAAAATTGATATTTGAACCATCTCCATCGGAAGTCATATGCAGATTCCACGGCCCGCGCAAGGAGCAAGACAGAAGATTGGATCAGATTCGGGCTGAATCCAAGTGGGACCAGAACTAGGACTCTAGGTCGTGAATTGATGTAATTTTCTTGTAAGGAAAGCCTAGATGAATCCTTTGCTTGTACGGGAAGTCCAGCCGCCTCTTATATATGTTCGGGGTGACGGCCGATTGAACAACACACAATCGAACAAATCAATATACTACTTTTTCATCTATGTTTTATCTCTCCACCATTTTTCTCTCTCGTTCTTCGCTGTTCTTCGTGTTTGAGAGCTGCGAATCTCGAGGCTCTAGGGGTGAGCGAATCGACCTAGGGCATCCCATAGCCGCCGCAATCCCTGACGGGGTCCCTCCCGGGTGCGCGGGGTTTCGGGTCTGCAAAAGCGCCCGCTGACTGTCTTGCATATCGCGCTGTCGGTCGGGTCTCCTTCGACGTGAGCTGCGGTGCATCACCCCCGGCGTCGAGGGTACACGTGACGTGTTCGTGTGTCGACACACTTTTTGGCGACTCTGCTGGGGATGAAGATCAATCGTCATCATCCATCATGTCTGATATTCCCAAGCCATCTGAGGTAGACGCCGATAACATCATTAAGCCCAGTCTTGATGAGATATCGGCCGATCATCGCCAAGTTTATGAAGAGTACAAGAAGGCGCGCGAGGATAAGGACTTGCAGGAGTTCCTTGCAAAGTTCAAGAAGGATCGCCAAGGCAACATCACTCCGATTGAAGAAATCAAGTTCCCTCCTCTTCAAGCCGAGCAGGTTAAAACCTCTGTAAGTACTGCCTTTTCTCCTGAGCAGTGGGCTGAGATTGAAAGTCGTATTGCTGATGGTAACAATCTAGTCTTCCAAACTTTCATAGAAAATACTAATTCTCAGAAGAATACATCTCAATCATCTAGTGGTAATGATGGTGTAGCTGCTAGTGTGCAAAACCCTTAATTGGCTTTACCTATTGCATCGGCGCCTCCCGTGCCGATGGCTTATTATCCTACCCAAACAAATCAGATTGTGACTGCACCCATCAATCCTATTATGATCATGACAGGTTCGGTGGCAACGCCGAACCAAACCCTACCTACAGCTACAACCACTCGGTCATTACCGAACTATAGTTCGGCATATGTGCCACAGTTCATACCTACTGCTAGTAGTCCTACTCCTCCTATGCCGCTGCCACAAGTTGCATCGTCCGCTGTGGATGATGGTCTAGCTAATCTTAGAGAGGAGATGGCTAAGATGCTTCAAGAGAATTTTGGAGTTGAGTTACCTCGGAATCGGATTTACCAAAAGCCGTACCCCAAGTACTTTGATGCCATCCAGTGCCCTCCGGGATATAAGATTCCAGATTTTGTTAAGTTCAATGGAGAGGGCACAAAAACCACATGGGAGCATGTTAGTCAATACTTGGCACAATTAGGTGAAGCAGGCTCACTAAATGAGTTGAAAGTGCGGTTATTTCCTCTATCATTAACTGGTACCGCATTTTCATGGTTTTCTTCTTTACCACATGGTTCCATTCGGGTTTGGTCGCAGCTAGAGCAGAAGTTTCATGATCACTTTTATAGCGGCGACAATGAACTCAAGTTGTCACATCTAACATCGGTTAAACAGAAGCATGATGAATCGGTCTCCGATTACGTCAAGAGATTCAGAGAAACAAAAAACCGGTGTTTTAGTTTGGTGATAACTGAGAGGGGCTTGGAAGACCTAGTGTTGAGTGGTTTGAGAACTCCCATTAGGGAAAAGCTAGAAGGCTATGAGTTCTTAAGTATCAACCAAGTCTTACAAATGGCTTTGGCTCAGGAAAGCCAAAGCAAAGACCTCAGAGAAGTGCATAGATACAAAGCCGATCGTCCAAAGATGAATATGGTGGAATATGATAGCGATCACTCGGACGATGAGGGTGATGTTTTTTCTACTGAATTTGTTTGGCCATCTAAGGCCAAACCCTTTACTTGCAATGATCTGAAACCGATTCATAAGAATCATGATGAAGAGATGAAGTTTACTTTTAACATTGCTAAGTGTGATAAAATATTTGATGCTTTGCTACAGGCTAAGATTATTAGAATATCTCATACTTTACCGCCGTTTGAGGAGCTGAAATGGAGCGCTTATTGCAAATATCATAATTCTTTTTCTCATGCTACTAACGATTGTAATGTTTTTCGACGGCAGATACAATCGGCCATTAATGACGGACAATTGAACTTTTCTGAGATGCAAGTTGATAAACAGCCTTTTCCGATGAATACCATGGATTTGGAGGGAAAGAAGCTACTCATTCGGCCGAAGGTTGCCGAATCTGCTAATAAAGCTAATGTCATTGTTGGTGAGCCCAAGAAAGACAAGGAGGGCGACAAGGTCTTGGGGAGACAGGTTGTGCTTGACAAGCAACCCTGTGGCAAGGAGACAATCAAAATCACCATCAAGAATCCTACACTCGGGGGGCAACCGCAAGCGTAAGAAAATGCTTGTGTTAAATTTGTCAAGCCCAAAAGTCCAGAAGTTGGCAAGTGGAAGACGAATGAAGCTAAAGTGCAGCGCAAGAAAATCAAGCCAACTTTTGATATGTTGCTGTCCAAATATGCCAATCATGCAGCCGGTTCTAGCTCTAACCGGTCACCAAATTTGAAGCGCTCAAGGTCACCTCCTCGGGAAGAATTTCAGCATCATGCAAGGCCATATGGGTCGTGGGCGCCGGGACCATGGGTACCAACTCTCCCCTATGTACCATATTACATGGGAGACTTCAATGGAGGATGGTGGCAGCCCCCAATGGCCCCTTATGCTTTTCATCCAGGTTGGGCAGTACAAAGGAGGCACGTTCATGAGAGACTTTCTTATCCCACACGAGGCCTTTTGAACAATAGTGTCAATCAGCCAGTGCAAGATAATCAAAAAAGGGTCGGCAAGCAAGAATGGCGTGTTAAGTCGCCAAGTGCCGTAACGGTCGAGTCAAGCAAAGGCAAGGAAAAAACCGATGCCGACTCACTCATCTTGGGCACCGAAACATTCACCATACAACAGCCGATTATGCATAGCAATCCGACTGAGCTGATACTTGCTATCGCACCAAAGCACTCGGCTAATGACCTTGAAGGAAACACCAGCCAAGTAAAGATGAGAGATCCTAAATACACTCAGCCGAAGTGGTGTCCTCCAGGGCTGACAAAAACTCAAAAGAGGAAACTACAGAGGTTAAGGAGTCAAGAGATGACAAAACAAGAAGCCGAGAAGCAAAGGGATAGGTTGTTCAATGACACTCGGCCCATGGTGCCTACAAAACAAGTGTGGAGGCCTAAACAAATACAAGATGCAATTGCTTCTACACCTATCACAGCAGCACTTGCGCCACCAAAGGAGGACGATGCGACAACTATTACATCGTCTGCGACACTTCTTACTTCTCCTTCACTTGGACAAATTTCAGATGCACTTGAAGAAGAGGATGATATGTTGGACTATGAGTCTACGCCGATTCATGAAGGTACGGATATCAATATGGTGTATTACTTACCTGCTGAATTTCGAGCTGTAGATGAGGAAGGGAAGGTGGCTCAGCTGGATTTTGGCCTTAAAAATGCAATATTCGAGAAGCCAAAAGACCCAGTAATGCATCTGAAACCGTTGTATCTCAGAGGTCATATCAATGGATCACCGCTCACTCGGATGCTTGTTGATGGTGGTGCTGTGGTGAATCTTATGCCGTATTCGGTCTTCAAAAAATTGGGGCTGCATGATGGAGAGTTGATAAAGACCAACATGGTGCTCAATGGATTTGAAGGCAAAGAGAAAACTGAAGCCAAAGGTGTGATGTATGTGGAGCTCACGGTGGGAAGTAAAACTTTGGCTACCACATTCTTTGTCACTGAGGTGCAAGGTAACTACAATGTCATACTAGGCCGTGATTGGGTTCATGCAAACCAGTGCGTGCCGTCCACTATGCACAGTTTTTGATCTAGTGGGTTGATGATGAAGTGGAAGTCATTCATGCGGATAACTCGGCCTATGTTGCTTTGGCCGAGGCGTCAGTGGATTAGCAACAGCCAAATGCTACTTGCTTGACGGGACGTGACTTGTCAGAGTTTGATTTTCTCAGCGCAACCAAGAATGGTTTCGTGCCCGTCTCTTTAAAGCCGACTGAATGCAATTGGCTCCAAGGTATGATATGCTTAAATGGATCCTAACTCAGAGTGGTTACAAAAGCGACTTGTAGAATATCAGTCCAATGAGAACGACATGTATGAGTCCATAGAAGAGTTAGATGATATGGATAAATTAGGACAAGGTTTTACATCGGCCGATCCATTAGAAGAGATAGATATAGGAGATGGTTCAACTCCTAGGCCGACATTGGTAAATGCAAATTTAAGAGCCAATCATAAAGCTAAGTTGATCGAGCTATTGAAATAATATGTTTGTTGCTTTGCATGGGAGTATCATGAGGTGCCAGGTTTAAGCCGAGAGCTAGTGGAGCATCGGTTACCTATAAAGGCTGGTTTTAGACCATATAAACAATCGGCCAGAAAGTTTAATCCAAAAACATATGACCGGATCAAGGAGGAGATCGGTCGTTTGCTTAAAGCTAATTTTATTAGACCTTGCAGGTATGCCGAGTGGATTTCTAACATTGTCCTAGTGGAAAAGAAAGGATCCGGCAAGTTGAGGGTGTGCATTGACTTCAGAGATCTGAATAGGGCTACACCCAAAGATGAGTATCCCATGACAATAGTCGATATGCTTATTAATGATGCTTCTGGACATAAAGTTATTAGCTTTCTAGATGGTAATGCCAGATACAATCAGATATTTATGGCCGAAGAGGACATGTCCAAGACAGCTTTTCGCTGCCCTGGTTTTCTTGGTTTATTCGAGTGGACAGTGATGACATTCGGATTAAAAAATGCTGGCGCCACATATCAAAGGGCTATGAATTTGATTTTTCATGATTTACTCGGTGTCATACTTGAGGTTTATATTTATGATATTGTTTTCAAATCGGATGTTTTTGAATCCCAGTTGGCCAATTTGTGTTTAGCTTTTGAAAGAATGAAAAAGTATGGACTGAAGATGAATCCTTTGAAGTGTGCATTTGGTGTGTCAGCTGGTAAGTTTTTGGGTTTCATTATCCATGAAGATGGCATAGAGATTGATCCCAAAAAGATAGAGGCCATACAGAAAGTGGAAGCTCCAAGATGCAAGAGAGATATGCAAAAGTTCCTTGGCAAGGTCAATTACTTGAGGATGTTCATAGCTAATTTGTCAGGAAAGGTTGATGCATTTACTCCTATCCTTCGGTTAAAGAATGATGCTGATTTCACTTGGGGGGGGGCAAAACAGCAAGAAGCATTTGATATGATCAAGAATTATTTGTGCACTCCTCCGGTGATGAAAGCACCCAAGCACAGGGAACCCTTCAGGCTTTACATTGCAGCAGAAGAAGAAGTTATTGGTGCTGTTTTGACTCAAGAAACCGAGGGAAAAGAGCATGCTATTACATATTTGAGCAGGCACTTGTTGGGCGCCGAGACAAGGTATACATTTATTGAGAAACTATGTCTATGCTTATATTATGCTTGCACAAAATTGAGACATTATTTAGTGCCGAGTGCTTGTATAGTAGCTTGTCAAACCGATGTCATTAAATACATGTTGCATAGGCCAATTCTTAGTGGTAGAATTGGTAAGTGGGCTTATGCTTTGATTGAATATGATTTGGCTTATGAATCTCTAAAATCCATGAAAGGCCAAACCGTTGCTAAATTTATTGTTGAACATCGGATTGATGACAAGTATGACATTGATATAAACCTTGTCTCATTAGTACCGTGGAGATTACATTTTGATGGTTCAGTTTGTAGTAATGGCCAAGGTGTTGGTATTGTTTACATATCTCCTCATGGTGCTATTTTTGAAGCCTCATGCTGCTTAGAGTATTTTTGCACAAATAATCAAGCCGAATATGAAGCAATGTTATTCGGTTTAGAGATGTTGCTTGCTATAGGTGTTACACATATTGAGGCTTACGGTGATTCATTACTAGTGGTGCAGCAAATATCCAAAGTCTTTCAGTGTTTGGACGAATCACTTAATGTTTATCTTAATAAATGTCTAGATATAATTTCTACTTTGGATTGTTTTAGCATTGCTCATATATCTAGACATGACAATTGGAAAGCAAATGAGTTGGCACAACAGGCATCCGGCTACCATGTTGATCATGGCGTGTTTCATATTTCTGAAAAGCCGATGTCTAGTCTTGCCGACGTAGGGGAGGCTGAACCGGAGCCCACCATTTCGGCCATTAATGAAATATTCAATGCAGGAGAAAGTCAAGACTGGAGGAAACCCATTGTTGATTATTTGTGTGATCCTAGTAGAAGGGTGGACAGGGCTGTTCGGCGGATGGCTTTCAAGTATACAATGAGAGATGATGATCTCTATCGCCGAACGGTTGATGATGTTCTTCTAAAGTGCCTGGACGAGGACCAAGCGAGAGTTGCTATGGGGGAGGTCCATGAAGGTATTTGTGGCACTCATCAATCGGCTCCCAAGATGAAATGGTTGCTACGACGTGCTGGATTTTATTGGCCGACTATGATTAATGATTGCTTCAGATATTACAAAGGGTGTGAAGCTTGTCAAAAATTTGGTGATATTCAGTTGGCTCCTACTGCTATGTTACATCCCATTATCAAGCCGTGGCCTTTCAGAGGATGGGGTTTAGACTTTATTGGACAAATTCACCCGTCTTCCTCAAAGGGGCATCAGTTCGTATTGGTGGCAACCGATTATTTCACTAAATGGTCTGAAGCAGTACCTCTCAAGAACATGACACATATGGAGGTGATTAAATTCATAACCGAGCACATTATTCATAGATTCGGCATTCCTCAAACATTGACTACAAATCAAGGCTCCTCTTTCATGTCACACCAAGTTAGAGGCCAAATCTTAAAACATAAAATTGCTCAATTCCTCTCCATATTATGCCCAAGCCAATGGACAAGCTGAGTCTAGCAATAAAATTTTAATCAAGCTCATCAAGAGGAAGATTGAGGATAATCCAAGGAGATGGCATGAGTTGTTTATGAAGCTTTGTGGGCACATAGGATCTCAAGACATGGTGCTACAAAGGTGACTCCATATGAGCTAGTATACGGTCAAGAGGCTGTTCTACCAGTGGAAGTGAATTTGAATGCTTTGAGAATAGCCAAACAATATGATTTATCGGCAGTAGACTTTTATAACTTGATGATGGACAATATTGATGAGATTACCGATAAACGTTTGGCTGCTTTGAAGGCCATAGAGAGGGACAAGTTGAGGGTAGCAAGGGCTTACAATAAGAAGGTTAAGTTGAAGAATTTTCAAGTTGGCGATCTCGTCTGGAAAGTAATTATCCCGATTGGTTCAAGGGGCAGAAAATTCGGGAAGTGGTCTCCAAGTTGGGAAGGTCCTTTTAGAATTGCAAGAATAGTTCCTGGAAACTCTTATTTGGTGGAATCCGTACAAGGGGCACTGTTACCTCGAGCTCTAAATGGCAAGTACTTGAAGAAATACCACCCAAGTGTGTGGCAAGAAGCCTAAGTGGGCAATGGACGATATATGACTATCGCCCTTAGCACAGACATGGCTGATACCTGGTTATCGTCCTGAGGAAAATAAATGGCCGATGGAGTGTTGACATCGTCATTAGAACAAACACAATACAAGTTATTTTTCGGCACACAAGCTTTGCCGAAAAAAAGGGGGCATGTGTTGACACCAGATTTTGGCATGGTCACGAATCCGGGTTCGTATGCAAAAGTTAGAGGCAACACTTCGCGGGCCGTCCCTGAGTGAGAAAATATTCGGCCTTTGCCGGCTGAAT
The DNA here is from genome assembly GCA_034509565.1 of Triticum monococcum. Classification (NCBI taxonomy): domain Eukaryota; kingdom Viridiplantae; phylum Streptophyta; class Magnoliopsida; order Poales; family Poaceae; genus Triticum; species Triticum monococcum. The sequence continues at coordinate 139,794,909 of CM067841.1, read as the reverse complement.
GAAACATTGCCGGGGTAAAACCTTACCGATGTGAGGGCTTGCCGGCGTGGAAATCTTGCCGGCGGAGAAGCTTGCCGGCGTGGAAAGCTTGCCGGCAGAGAAGCTTGCCGGTGTGAAACCTTGCCGGGGGGGAATGCTTGCCGGGCGAAGACCTTGCCGGGGCTGAAAAGCTTTCCGGGAAAGAGCTTGCTGGGTGGAATCTGTCAAGGCCAATCCGACCAGAAGCTGAAGATGGGCTCAAATGATTATCTAGATGGACTCGGATGAAGAAGTGTTCAACATCAAAAGTTATTCGTAACGTCGAAATGGTCAACTTTTCTTTTGGAGTCATCATCATGCGACGTAGTATACGACCGGCAGAGACGCTACAAGAGTCGCATGGTCCAGTCAGCTACATGACCGAGTCCGACTCGAAATTAAAGATGACCCCGTGGAGTATTCAAGATGGCCTTATTTGGAAAAGTGATCAACATACGGATTGTTGGCCTCATCGAAGCGTAATAAATTGATATTTGAACCGTCTCCATCGGAAGTCATATGCAGATTCCACGGCCCACACAAGGAGCAAGACAGAAGATTGGATCAGATTCAGGCTGAATCCAAGTGGGACCAGAACTAGGACTCTAGGTCGTGAATTGATGTAATTTTCTTGTAAGGAAAGCCTAGATGAATCCTTTGCTTGTACGGGAAGTCCAGCCGCCTCTCATATATGTTGGGGGTGACGGCCGATTGAACAACACACAATCGAACAAATCAATATACTACTTTTTCATCTACGTTTTATCTCTCCACCGTTTTTCTCTCTCGTTCTTCGCTGTTCTTCGTGTTTGAGAGCTGCGAATCTCGAGGCTCTAGGGGCGAGCGAATTGACCTAGGGCAGCCCATAGCCACCGCAATCCCTGACGGGGTCCCTCCCGGGTGCGCGGGGTTTTGGGTCTGCAAAAGCGCCCGCCGACTGTCTTGCGTATCGCGCGGTCGGTCGGGTCTCCTTCGACGTGAGCTGCGGTGCATCACCCCCCACGTCGAGGGTACACGTGATGTGTTCATGTATCGACAACGAGTCCTGGAGGTTTTGCCAGGGTGCCATGACCAAGGTTCTCACCAAGGTGGCGCACTAGTACCCCGACCTCGAGTTCGACATCGCGCTGGAGAGCTTGCTGGAGGGAACCGACCTTGCGCCGCTCAAGGAGCGCATCGAGCTCATCATCAGCCAAGTCGGCGGAATTCTGAGGGTGGAGGGCCAGCGCCGGGATTAGGCATCCCATTTTTTTCTTTATCACGGCTGCAGGTTCGCAACCAAGACAATTGCTATCTCTAGTTAGAACCGCAGCAACAATTTGATGTAACATAACTCTGCAGCACTTTTTAGTATCATGCATGTTATTTTCCTGTTCGATTTTTCCTTGTATGTCCACCCTACGCAACTAGGTAGGCTTGCCGGCGCGTAAACCTAGGGCCGCATTGTGGGGACGGATCCCCATTGGCCTGCCGGGCATGCTTGCTGCCGGGCAAACCACCTTACCACCCTTAGCGCGGCCGCCCGAACTGTCGAGTTTGACTCGATTCAGAGTCAGGAGTGTTGCCAGGTGCGGAAGGCTACCCTGCCACTCTCGACACGGCAGCTTTGAGCTGTTGAGCGGACTCGAAACGGAATAAAGGTGTTGCCAATCGTGGGGGGGGGGGCCTTGCATGCAGGCTTCCCATACATAGGCCAGATCTCTGAGGACAATAACCTTAAGTGTAAGAGGAAATAATCCAAGGCACTGAATGACTTAGCTTTTCTGTCGCCGAGACGGCATCGTTCCTCCAACCGCCTTCTTCTCAGGAACCGAAAGCAATGAAGAACCGCTAGGCTAACTACTAGACCAGATTCTCACAATTGCGACCCCTACCTGGCGCGCCAAGGATGTCGGTGTGGAACGACACCTATGGGATCACAAGGTCCCCTACTACGGTTGCCGGGGCGTAGGGTTGCGAGGAGAGCAGGGCTAGTAGACAGCACAAGGATCGTTTACCCAGGTTCGGGCCGCAAGGATGCATAAAACCCTAGTCCTGCTTTGGTGGGTGTATTTCTAAGAGTTCTTGGGCTCTCGAACTAGCTGTGGTCAACGTGTGTTTCCAAAGAGCCGAAGCCCTCTCCTTGTCGCCTCGGGCCTCCTTTTATATGAAAAAGGGGTTGCCACAGTGGCACACAGGAGGTGGAAAGGTCTAAAGTGGCATGAGGTTATCCCTCGTATTACATGACAAGGTGCATTTAATGCACCTCTTAGGTGTCCTCTTTCTTTATTGGGGACGGGGGTGAGGCCCGTCCTGTCCGTCGCCGCTCCTCCTTGCTTCGACACGTACCTCGGCCGAGGATGCGTGCGGTGCAATGTAGGCAGGCAGGCAGCTGAGTTGGCGTGGTGGTGGAGCCTTCACGAAGATCTGCACGCCACCACGCAAGCGCTTGATGAGTTGGCCTGGGAGCTGCATGTCGCCACGCAGGTGCCCACCCAGCTGGTTGGGCTGGCAGTTGCATGTGAACGGCGGTGGAAGCTTGGTTGACGTGGGCTTGGCGGTGGCCCTGCCGGCGTCTTTGGCGAGGGCCTTGCCGGGTGGCCCGGCAAGGGTCTCATCATGGCGCATTGTCGTCCTCGGCAAGGATCTTGCCGGGAGTCTGGTGGCCTTCCTTGGCAAGGATCTTGCCGAGAATCGTCGTCTTCTGATCCGATCTTGAATATGTCTTCACAAAGATCTATATGTCGCCACAGGGGTGCCTTCCGGAGCCCTGGCCCCATGTTGATGATGGCACTGGGGCCGCGGGCTCAAGGGTGGCTCGCTCTATTGGTGCGGGGTGAGCTATCCCGGCAAGAGTCTTGCCGGGGCCACTGAGGCCACCCGGCAAGGGTCTTGCCGGGGGAACTTGCTTCGTCCCTCTACTCTTTGTGGTCTTGGCCTTGGCGTTGCTTTGATTGCCTTGGGCTTCGATCTTACCTTGGCTCACCTCCCTCGTTCTGCTTGGTGTGGCAGTGGGCGCGGCTTTGACTGCCCATGCACAGGAAAAGGGGTACAAAGATGCGCCCCTATTTTTGTACACCGACATTCATGCCCCAATCATGAGCTCTCAAGAGAAATTATTATTCACAAATTTTATGCTCGGCTTTCTCTCAATAATCGCTCCATGCTCGATACTTCTTGTACTGGCTCTTTTATGATGAAGACTATTGAATTCAAATGGGATTTATTGGAAATGATTAAACACAAATTTGAAGATTGGGATCTCCACGAAGGTAAGGAGTCAGGTATAACACCTAAGTTTGATTGTGTTAAATATTTTATGGATACCGATGCTTTCCGTGAATTTAGCACTAAATATGGACTTGACTCTGAGATAGTAGCTTCTTTTGTGAATCCTTTGCTACTCATGTTGATCTCCCTAAGGAGAAGTGGTTTAAATATAATCCTCCCATTGAAGTAAAAGTAGTTGCACCTATTAAAGTTGAAGAAAAGACTATCACTTATAATGATCCTGTTGTTCCTGCTGCTTATATTGAGAAACCACATTTCTCTGTTAGAATAAAGGATCATGCTAAAGCTTCAACTGTGGTTTGTAAGAGTTATACTAGAACACCTACTCCCTCTGAGCAAATTAAAGTTGAACCTAGTGTTGCTATGGTTAAAGATCTCTTGGCTGATAACACTGATTGGCATGTTATTTATTTTTGTGATGAATCTGCTAGAATTGCTAGACCCGATACTAAAAATAAACATAGACCTGTTGTAGGCATGCCTGTTATTTCTATTAAAATAGGAGATCATTGCTATCATGGCTTATGTGATACGGGTGCTAGTGCCGGTGCAATACCTCATTCCTTATACAAACAAATTATGCATGATATTGCACCTGCTGAGATAGAGGAAATTGATGTTACAATTAAGCTTGCCAATAGAGACACCATTTCCCCAGTTGGGATTGTTAGAGATGTTGAAGTATTGTGTGGGAAAGTTAAATATCCTGCTGATTTTCTTGTTCTTGGTTCCCCACAAGATAACTTGTGTCCCATTATATTTGGTAGACCCTTCTTGAATACTGTTAATGCTAAGATAGACTGCGATAAGGATATTTTTTCTATTGGTTTAGGGGGTATGTCTCATGAGTTTAATTTTGCTAAGTTTCGTAGACAACCCCATGATAAAGAATTGCCTAGCAAAGATGAAATTATTGGTCTTGCTTCTATTGTCGTGCCTCCTAATGATCCTTTACAGAAATATTTGCTAGACCATGAAAATGATATGTTTATGAATGAACGAAGGGAAATAGATGAAGTATTATTTAAAAGGGGACCTATTTTTAAACACAACTTGCATGTTGAAATTCTAGGGGATCCTCCTCCACCCAAGGGTGATCCAGTGTTTGAGCTTAAACCTTTACCTGATACTCTTAAATGTGCTTATCTTGATGAGAAAGAGATATATCCTGTTATTATTAGTGCTAACCTTTCAGAGCATGAGGAAAAGAAATTATTGAAAACTCTGAAGAAGCACCGTGCTGCTATTGGATATACTCTTGATGATCTTAAGGGCATTAGTCCCACTCTACGCCAGCACAAAATAAAATTGGAGAAGGATGCGAAACCGGTTGTTGATCACCAACAACGGTTAAATCCTAAGATGAAAGAAGTGGTAAGAAAACAAATACTAAAGCTTCTAGAGGCAGGTATAATTTATACCGTTGATGATAGTCAGTGAGTAAGTCATGTCCATTCTGTCCCTAAGAAGGGAGGTATTACTGTTGTTCCTAATGATAAAGATGAATTGATCCCACAAAGAATTTGAAGGAAATATGCCCTAGAAGCAATAATAAAGGTATTATTTATTTCCTCATATCATGATAAATGTTTATTATTCATGCTTGAATTGTATTAACCAGAAACATAATACTTGTGTGAATACATAGATAAACAGAGTGTCACTAGTATGCCTCTACTTGACTAGCTCATTGGTCAAAGATGGTTATGTTTCCTAGCCATAGACATGAGTTGTCATTTGATTAACGGGATCACATCATTAGAAGAATGATGTGATTAACTTGACCCATTCTGTTAGCTTAGCACTTGATCATTTAGTATTCTGCTATTGCTTTCTTCATGACTTATACATGTTCCTATGACTACGAGATTATGCAACTCCAGTTTACCGGAGGAACACTTTGTGTGCTACCACACATCACAACGTAACTGGGTGATTATAAAGGTGCTCTACAGGTGTCTCCAAAGGTACTTTTGGGTTGGCGTATTTCGAGATTAGGATTTGTCACTCTGATTGTTGGAGAGGTATCTCTGGGCCCACTCAGTAATGCACATCACTATAAGCCTTGCAAGCATTGTAACTAATGAGTTAGTTGCGGGATGATGTATTACGGAACGAGTAAAGAGACTTGCCGGTAACGAGATTGAACTAGGTATTGAGATACCGACGATCGAATCTCGAGCAAGTAACATACCGATGACAAAGGGAACACCGTATGTTGTTATGCGGTTTGACCGATAAAGATCTTCGTAGAATATGTAGTAGCCAATATGAGCATCTAGGTTCCGCTATTGGTTATTGACCAGAGACATGTCTCGGTCATGTCTACATAGTTCTCGAACCCGTAGGGTCCGTGCACTTAAAGTTAGATGACGATCGGTATTATGAGTTTTGTGTTTTGATGTACCGAAGGTAGTTTGGAGTCCCAGATATAATCACGAACATGACGAGGAGTCTCGAAATGGTCAAGACATAAATATTGATATATTGGAAGCCTATATTTGGATATCGGAAGTGTTCCGGGTGAAATCGGGATTTTACCGGAGTATCGGGGGTTACCGGACCTCCCGGGAAGTAATGGGCCTATTGGGCCTTAGTGGAGAAGAGAGAGGGCAGCCAAGAGGTGGTGCGCGACCCCCCTTGCCCCAGTCCGAATTGGACAAGGGAAGGGGGCGGCGGCCCCCCTCTCCTTCCTTCTCTCCACCTCCTCCTTTCCCCCTTCTCCTACTCCTACCAGGAAAGGAGGAGTCCTACTCCCGGTGGGAGTAGGACTCCCCCCTTGGCGCGCCCTCCCTGGCCGGCCGCCTCTCCCCCCTTGCTCCTTTATATATAGCGGCAGGGGGCACCTCTAGACACACAAGTTGATCTATTGATCTATTCCAGCCATGTGCGGTGCCCCCCTCCACCATATTCCACCTCAGTCATATCGTAGCGGTGCTTAGGCAAAGCCCTGCGTCGGTAGCAACATCAACACCATCACCATGCCGTCATGCTGACAGAACTCTCCCATGAAGCTCTGCTGGATCGGAGTTCGCGGGACGTCATCGAGCTGAACGTGTGCTGAACTCAGAGGTGCCGTACGTTTGGTACTTGGATCGGTTGGATCATGAAGACGTATGACTACATCAACCACGTTGTGCTAACGCTTCCGCTTTCGTTCTACGAGGGTACGTGGACGATACTCTCCCCTCTTGTTGCTATGCATCACCATGATCCTGTGTGTGCGTAGGAAAATTTTGAAATTACTATGTTCCCCAACAGTGGCATCCGAGCCTGGTTTTATGCGTAGATGTTATATGCATGAGTATAACACAAGTGAGTTGTGGGCGATACAAGTCATACTGCTTACCAGCATGTCATACTTTGGTTCGGCGGTATTGTTCGATGAAGTGGCCCGAACCGACATTACGCGTACGCTTACGCGAGACTGGTTCTACCGACGTGCTTTGCACATAGGTGGCTGGCGGGTGTCAGTTTCTCCAACTTTAGTTGAACCGAGTGTGGCTACACCCGGTCCTTGAGAAGGTCAAAACAACACTAACTTGACGAACTATCGTTGTGGTTTTGATGCGTAGGTAAGAACGGTTCTTGCTCAGCCCATAGCAGCCACGTAAAAACTTGCAACAACAAAGTAGAGGACGTCTAACTTCCTTTTGCAGGGCATGTTGTGATGTGATATGGTCAAGGCATGATGCTATATTTTATTGTATGAGATGATCATATTTTGTAATCGAGTTATCGGCAACTGGCAGGAGCCATATGGTTGTCGCTTTATTGTATGCAATGCAATCGCCCTGTAATTACTTCACTTTATCACTAAGCGGTAGCGATAGTCGTAGAAGCAATAGTTGGTGAGACAACAACAATGCTACGATGGAGATCAAGGTGGCGCGCCGGTGACGATGATGATCATGATGGTGCTTCGGAGATGGAGATCACAAGCACAAGATGACGATGGCCATATCATATCACTTATATTGATTGCATGTGATGTTTATCTTTTATGCGTCTTATTTTGCTTAGATCGACGGTAGCATTATAAGATTATCTCTCACTAAATTTCAAGGTATAAGTGTTCTCCCTGAGTATGCACCGTTGCGAAAGTTCTTCATGCTGAGACACCACGTGATGATCGGGTGTGATAATGTAACGTCCTCGATGCGGCTATATCTCCTACGTGTCAAAGCACGACTTAGAGGCATAACCGCATTGAAAGCAATGTCTCAAGTAAGGTAATCTTCACAACAACCCATGTAAATAGATAATAGGGAAAAAGATACATAGTTGGCTTACACTCGCCACGTCAAACAAATACATAAATAGCATTACAATCATCCAATACACTCATGGTCCGACTACGGCACCAAAATAAAAGATCAACCCCAACATGCGACACGGCCCCGATCGCCCCAACTGGGCACCACTACTGATCATCAGGGAAAGACACATAGTAACGGCGTGAGTCTTCGTCGAACTCCCACTTGAGCTCAAGAGCATCATCCGGAACGGAATCATCGGTCCCTGCATCTGGTTTGGAAGTAATCTGTGAGTCACGGGGACTCAGCAATTCGCACCCTCACGATCAAGACTATTTAAGCTTATAGGTAAAGGCAAGGTAATATGTGGAGCTGCAGCAAGCGACTAGCATATATGGTGGCTAACCTGTTCGCAAAAGAGAGCGAGAAGAGAAGGCAAAGCACGAATGAAGAACTATAGAACAACCTACGTCAAACATTACACCAACACAGTGTTCACTTCCCGGACTCTGCCGAGAAGAGACCATCACGGTTACACACGCAGTTGATTCATTTTAATTAAGTTAAGGTTCATGTTATCTACAACCGGACATTAACAAATTCCCATCTTCCCATAACCGCGGGCAAGGCTTTCGAAAGTTCAAAACCCTACAGGGGATTCCCAACTTAGCCCATCACAAGCTCTCACGGTTAACGAAGGATATTCCTTCTCCCGAGACATTCCGATCAAACTCGGCATCCCGGTTCTGCAAGACATCCTCGACAAGGGTAAAACTAAACCAGCAACACCACCCGGATGTGCCGACAAATCCCGATAGGAGCTGCACATATCTTGTTATCAGGGCACACCGGATTGTCCAAAGTACGGGTAGGCCAGCCCAGAGTTGCCCCTGGTGGCCACCGGTAGCTGACAGTTTGGACCAACACTCAGAGGAGCACTGGCTCGGGGGTTTAAATAAAGATGACCCTTGAGTCTGCGGAACCCAAGGGAAAAAGAGGCTAGGTGGCGAATGGTAAAACCAAAGTTGGGCATTGCTGGAAGAGTTTTATTCAAGGCGAACTGTCAAGGGGTTCCCATTATCACCCAACCGCGTAAGGAACGCAAAATCCGGGAACATAACACCGATATGACGGAAACTAGGGCGGCAAGAGTGGAACAAAACACTAGAAAAAAGGCCGAGCCTTCCACCCTTTACCAAGTATATAGATGCATTAAGAAAACAAGATAATATAGTGATATCCCAACAATAAAACAATGTTCCAGAAGGAACGATCTCCAATCTTCACCTGCCACTAGCAACGCTATAAGAGGGGCTGAGCAAAGCAGTAACATAGCCAATCAACGGTTTGCTAGGACATGGAGGGTTAGAGGTTTGACATGGCAATTTGGGAGGCATGACAAGCAAGTGGTAGGCATCGTAGCATAGGCATAGCAAAAGAGCGAGCATCTAGCAAGCAAAGATAGAAGTGATTTCGAGGGTATCATCATCTTGCCTGCAAAGTTGTCAGAGTTGACTTGATCCTCGTAAGCACTCTCAACGGGCTCCTCGTTAGCGAACTCGTCTCCCAGCTCTACCCAAACAATACAAACAAGCAAAAGGAACACAATCAACCACGTGCAACGCTCAAACAACAAGATGCGAACATGGTATGCTATGCGGAATGCGATATGTGATGCATATGCAAGATTTGACAAGGAATGATTGAACCTGGCCTCAACTTGGAAATACAAGAGTGCCACTAGAAAGGTGAGGTGATTTCGGTTGAAATCGATATAAAGATCACCGGAATCGGATGCACGGTTTGGAAATGGCAAGCAAAACAAATATGGCACGGGTCTGCGATAAACAGCAAGTAGCCATCTAAATGCATCAAAATAATTATGCTACAGCACTCAAACATGGCAACAAAATACATGGCAGGGATCCACTCATGATGCTTGACAAAATATGAACACTGAGCTACGGCCAATTCATCCATTAACAGGTTCAACCAAGCATGGCAAAAATGCAAACGATAAGCAGCTTTCGGACTTGGTGAAATTAACACAAGTCTGGAATTTAACATCAGGTAGCACACTTTGGAGCATGAAAACTATATGCTACAGGAACTTAACATGGCAAAGCAAGGCATGGCATGGAGCTACTCAAAGAGCTTAACAAAAGTCCCTTAGTGACCTTGAGCCAAAAGGGATCAGGAAATACAATTGCAAGCATGTGAACATGGCAAAAACATAGTCAGATTACAGACTTGGTGAAAACTGGAGCATGCAAATCTGTTAACGAGTAGGCATGTTTACGAGCTCGATGCACTCACTACGGAGAATGGCATGACAAACTAAGCATACACCCATCAAGAATACATATTATATAAGCTATACATGGCAATAACAACAACATGTCATGCACGGATCACTAGCAACATCCTCGGCAAAATCGCTAACGAGAAAACATTCTGCCAGGATTCACGAAATAGCAAAAGTAGAGCTCTATTGACTCAAGCTAGGTTGCTCCATAATTGCAAACAAATACATGTATGGATAGAGCACCGCAATATCAACAAATCATCCTTACTGATCATCCTCAAAAGAGGCACGGATCACTAGGAAACAACATGAACATTTGGCATATTGATAAAAACAGATCGAGGACTTAGAAAATTCTATGTCCCTGAAATCAGCGTTAACGAAAGCACTACTTTGCAAGCTTGTGCTAGTCACCACACATGTCACAAAAAAACATGGTAAGCACCTCTGTAAAGATGGCATGGCATATAACAAAACACATGTAGAGCTCAGGAGCATATCATGCACACATTAATCATGGCAAAAATGACAAATAGCTATTTGATGCAGCAAATCTGACAATTATCTCAAATAGCTCTCTTCCAACAGCATTTCGGGCATCAAGGTGAGCTCAAATGGAAATGATGCAATTAGATGAAATCATGTACTCTCTGAGACGAACATTTTGATATGCTACATGCGCAAAACGGAGCTACGGATGCGGAGTTATGATGCGATGAAGAAGGGCATATGTTATTAAGAAAAAGGACGTAGAGAAGTAAACAACCCCTCCGCGGAAAAAGTCAACTCCGGCGGGTCGTGGGTGGATCCGTCGTCTCCGGCGACGGCGAGGCCCGAACCCGGCGGGGAAGGCCGGGGAGTGGCCGGACTCCGGCGGGGGTGGCCGGATCTGGCTCCGGGAGGCGTGGCGGAGGCGGAGGCAGCCGGATCTGAGGCGGCGGTGGCGCGGTAGGACGGCGGCGTCCTGTGGGTCGGTGGCGACCAGCGTGGCGGGGGGGCGGCACCGGCGAAGGCGGCGAGGCGGCGCTGGTGGGCAGGCGGCGGGGCGGAGCAGATCGGGGGCGCGGGCCCGGAGGGCCCACGGCGGGCTTCGGCGGGCCGGCGCGGCGACGAAGTGGGCGCGGCGGCTCGCCCTGTCAGGGAGCGACACGTGGCACGGTGAGGGCGGCGGACATGTCCGGCCTAGCGGTTTTCGTCCGGCGGCGTGAGGAGAGGGAGAGGGCTAGGTTTTCATCCGTGATTTTCGGGGCGAGGTGCCTTTTTATACATAGGAGGAGCTAGGAGAGTCCAAATGAGGTGCGGTTTTCGGCCACGCGATCGTGATCGAACGCTCTAGATAATGGAGAGAGTTTTAGTGGGTTTTGGGCCAAAGTGGAAGGGTGTTGGGCTGCAACACACGAGGCCTTCTCGGTCCCTCGGTTAACCGTTGGAGTATCAAACGAAGTCCAAATGGTGCGAAACTTGACAGGCGGTCTACCGGTAGTAAACCAAGGCCGCTTGGCAAGTCTCAGTCCAATCCGGAAATGTTAACCCCCACACACGAAAAGAGGTAGAAAGGGCCACCGGAGGAGATAGGAGCGTCGGAATGCAAAACGGACAACGGGGAAAATGCTCGGATGGATGAGACGAACACGTATGCAAATGCAATGCACCTGATGACATGATATGAGATGCATGACAACGGCAACAACACACAGATACAAAAACCCGAACCCGAGGAAATAAAATAACTTAGCGCCGGAAACGGCAAGAGTTGGAGTACATATAAGGTAAATTACATTCGGGGTGTTACAACACTCCACCACTATGAAAGGATCTCGTCCCGAGATCTAGGACTGGAAAAACGCCGGGTACTCAGAACGGAGGTGATCCTCACGTTCCCAGGTGGCTTCACGGTCGGAATGGTGTGACCACTTGACTTTGAGGAATTTGATTGACTTATTGCGAGTCTTGCGTTCAGTCTCTTCAAGAATAGCAACTGGGTGCTCACGATAAGAAAGGTCTTCTTGGAGATCAATGTCTTCAAAGTTGACGATGCGGTCAGGAGTCTTGAAGCACTTGCGGAGCTGAGAGACATGGAACACGTCGCGCACATTTGCAAAGTTTGAAGGAAGCTCGAGTTCATAGGCGAGATCGCCTCTCTTGCTGACGATTTTGAAAGGACCCACGTATCTAGGGGCAAGCTTCCCTTTGATACCGAAGCGACGAGTACCTTGCATTGGAGAGACGCGGAGGTAAACATGGTCTCCAATCTCGAAGGCCAAATCACGATGCTTACTGTCATAGTAGCTCTTCTGGCACGATTGCGCTGCTTTGAGGTTATCTCGAATGACTTTGCACATCTCCTCTGCCTCTGTGATCAAGTCATTTCCAAGAAGTTGACGTTCACCAGTCTCTGACCAGTTAAGAGGAGTACGACACTTCCTGCCATAGAGAATTTCGAATGGGGCCTTGCCCGAACTTGCTTGAAAACTGTTGTTGTAGGAGAATTCGGCATATGGAAGACAATCTTCCCACTTCATACCGAAGGAGATAACGCAAGCCCTGAGCATATCTTCAAGAATCTGATTGACACGCTCGACTTGACCACTAGTTTGAGGATGGAAAGCTGTGCTGAGGCGGATGTTGGTGCCCATGGCCTTCTGAAAAGAATCCCAAAACTTGGAGGTAAAGATGCTGCCACGGTCTGAAGAGATCAACTGTGGAATGCCGTGCAGAGAGACAATCCGAGAGGTATACAGCTCCGCCAATTCAGCTGCAGTGATAGACTCTTTGATAGGCAGAAAGTGAGCCACTTTAGTGAGTTTGTCGATGACAACGAATATAGCATCATTGCCACACTTGGACTTTGGAAACCCAGTCACGAAGTCCATCTCAATGTGGTCAAACTTCCATTCTGGAATGGCAAGAGGTTGGAGGAGACCAGCTGGCCTTGCCTGGAGTATACTCGATACTCGGATTATACTCTTGAATCATTTCGACCCAACGAGTCTGCCTGAGGTTGAGATTAGGCTGAGTGAAGATGTACTTGAGACTCTTGTGGTCAGTGAAGATGTCCACTTTTCTTCCCAATAAGAGATGTCTCCAAGTCAAAAGAGCATGCACAACTGCCGCCAACTCGACGTCATGAGTGGGGTAGTTCTTCTCATTGGGCTTCAACTGGCGAGAGGTATAAGCCACAACTTTCTTCTCTTGCATCAACACTGCACCAAGACCTTGAAGAGAGGCATCGCAGAAGACCTCGAACGGTTTGGATTCATCGGGAGGAGTCAGAACTGGAGCAGTGACCAATTTCTCTTTCAAAGTGTTGAAAGCGATGTCACATTCTGGAGACCAAACGTACTTGACGTGCTTCTGGAGAAGGTTTGAAAGAGGCTTCGCAATCTTTGAAAAGTTCTCAACGAACCTTCGACAGTAGCTTGCGAGACCAAGGAAGCTGCGGAGTTGCTTCACGTTCTGAGGTGGTTCCCAATTCACAATTGCAGACACCTTCTCAGGATTCACGGCTATGCCCTTGGCAGAGATGATATGCCCAAGATAGAGAACCTCATCGAGCCAAAACTCGCACTTTGAGAACTTGGCGTAGAACTGATGTTCCCTGAGCTTATCGAGCACCAAACGCAAGTGCTTGGCATGATCTTCCTTGTTCTTCGAAAAGACCAGAATGTCATCGAGGTAGACCAAGACAAAGTCATTTGTGTAGGCGTTGAAGATGAAGTTCATCATGCGAGAGAAAGTCGGAGGAGCGTTGACGAGGCCAAAAGACATGACAGTGTATTCATATGAACCATAGCTTGTTCTGAAAGCCGCCTTGGGAATATCTTTCTCACGGATTCGAATCTGGTGATAACCCATATGGAGATCAAGCTTGGAGAATACTTGGGCACCTTTGAGTTGTTCGAACAGCTCATTTATGTTGGGAAGTGGGTACTTGTTCTTGATAGTCTTCTTGTTCAATGGACGATAGTCAACACAAAGTCGGTCCGTTCCATCCTTCTTCTTCACAAAAAGAACTCCACAACCCCACGGAGAATAACTAGGTCGGATGAGACCCATTCTCTCTTGAATATCGAGTTGCTTCTTCAGCTCCTTCAACTCTTCAGGTCCGAGCTTGTAAGGACGTTTGCAAACAGGTTCCGTGCCGAGCTCAAGATCGATGACGAATTCAACTAGCCGTTGCGGAGGCATTCCTGGAAGCTCTTCTGGAAAGACATCTTGATATTCGCAAACGACTGGAATTTGAGAGATGGCATCCAGTTCACCCTTCTCGTTAAGAGAAAACAGGCGGATGGTATCATCACGAGCGGCAAAGACAATTACATCCTCGGACGAATGAGTCAATTGAATCTGCCTGGCAGCACAATCAAGCTGAGCCTTGTGCTTAGAAAGCCAATCCATCCCGAGAATAAGATCAATATCCGAGTCACCAAGAACCGTAGGAGAAGACAGAAATTTGTAGTCACCCAAAGTGATTGTAACATCCAGAACAATGGAGTTAGCATGCATGCGCCTACCGGGAGAGACAACTGCTATCGGTCTAGAAAAAACTTGCAAAGCCAACTCATGCTTAGATGCAAATGGTCTTGAGATGAAACAATGCGATGCACCAGTGTCAAAAAGAACTTTAGCTGGAATATCGTTAACAGGAAGGTTACCCATGATGACATCTGACGAGTCCTCTGCCTGAGCTGCATTCATCAAATTGACCTTGGCGTGCTTGGGGTTATGCTTGACCACAGCTGTACTTGCCGATCTCACAGGAGGAGGAGGAGGGAGACACCTCTGATTGAAGCATTTGTTGGCATAGTGACCCTTCTGTTGGCACTTGTTGCACATGACCTCTGAAAGCGGACGGTGATACGGAGCACTCGATCTTGGAGCTTGAGACGAAGTCTTGTTCTGAAAGCCAGGGTTGGGTGGGTGGGAAGATCCACTGCCACCTTTGCTCTTCTGCTGATAAGGCTGACGAAACGGAGGAGGAGGAAGGCAATACTTCTGCTGCTTAGCCACTTGAGTTGAGGAAGAAGGAGTAGCATCTCTGACTCGCTTCTTGGAAGCATCACACTTTAGTTGAGCAGCCTCTTGCTTCAATGCCATGTTGTAAAACTCATCATACCTCCTGGGCTCAAAGAGAACGAGAGCTAGCTGGATTTCTTCTCTGAGACCACCCCTGAACTAGTATATCATGCTCTTCTCGTCAGGGACGTCCTTCTTAGCAAAGCGGGTGAACTTATGAAATATCTTGTTGTAGTCATAGACAGACATAGAGCCTTGCTTCAGGTTGCGGAATTCCTCACACTTGCTTTCAACCACGCTTTGAGGAATATGATGAGCTTTGAAGTCTTGACAGAATTCATCCCAGGTAATCACACGGCCTCCTCTGGAATCTTTGTACTGCTGAAACCATTCTGCAGCTTGGTCTTTGAGTTGGAAGGAAGTGAACTTGACAAAGTCCTCAGGCCTGACGTTACTGCACTCGAAATGCTTGCACAAGTCCACGAGCCAATCATCAGCGTCAGTTGCCTTAATTGTTGAAGGTCTTTTGCTGGTTAGTAAGGAACTGGTTGAGTGTAGCAAAGTGATTCTGATTGTTGCCTTGATTCTGGTTCGCTTGGTTGCGCTCTTGAAGAAGTTGCATGATCAGCTGCGTGTTTGCATTGGTAGCGGCCATCACAGCTTGCCATGCCTCCGGAGGAGGAGGTGGTGGCGGCGGATCAGGATTCGGAGTCGTGCGTGTTGGAGGAGCCATCCTGAACAGGTTGACATCCATTAGCACATTGATAGACAATTAGTGAAGCTGAACCAAATGGGTTGAAATTGCAACATATAGTCTTCACATCTGAAGAAAATGAATGAATGCATTCCAATTGAAATGGTCACATGTCCATAAATTGAGAAGCCACTTAGAATTGAGGTAGAAGAAAAACAACAACAAGGTACGGAGCAAGAACGAATACTCGGTAAGGATCACCCAATCTCAAACCAAATATCCGTGGAAGAAGAGCTATAGCTACAAGAATTCCCACCTATGAAACTCCCGAACCTTTCCGGTTATGCAATCAGGTGTTGGGGATACAGGGGAAGCATAATATCTCACCCAAATCTAGCAAATCCTACATCCAGCTGTATCCATCCTTCAACACATAACCGAGAAAACTTCAGAAATCGTCTACCTCAACCCTCGAAAAGCATCCGTTATACAAGTTATGGCAATACTCCCGAACTCCCGCCCCAGTACTGGGTGGCGTCGAGGTTATCTCACCAACAACTGCATAAAAGAGATTTTCGATGTTGGCGAAACTAAACTCAGGTATTCCAGAACTGCAACGATAAAATTGTGACGACAACACCTCGGAGCTCAACTCCCCGGGACACTGCCACAACCCCTAAATGACAGGAGGCACCAAGAACAATGTTCTCATCACAAATCGATCGGAACGATTCCAAGATACCCGCGTGATCCTAAATTTTTTTTGTAAAATTTTAGAAGAGAAGAGTCAAAACTCTACGTCAGGATGCCTTACCAGAGTGATGAAGGGACTGGGAGTAAAAAGAATTCCTAAACTCTCCGATATATAATTCCTAATTGACTCAAAACATTTTTCTAGGCTCAACTCGTCAGCTAATTCGATCAAGCAGGGGGGCTCATAAGGTCAGGGAAGGCTCTGATTACCAACTTGTAACGCCCTTGATGCAGCTATATCTCCTACGTGTCTAAGCACGACTTAGAGGCATAACCGCATTGGAAGCAATGTCGCAAGTAAGGTAATCTTCACAACAACCCATGTAAATAGATAATAGGGAAAAAGGTACATAGTTGGCTTACACTCGCCACGTCAAACAAATACATAAATAGCATTACAATCATCCAATACACTCATGGTCCGACTACGGCACCAAAATAAAACATCAACCCCAACATGCGACACGGCCCCGATCGCCCCAACTGGGCACCACTACTGATCATCAGGGAAAGACACATAGTAACGGCGTGAGTCTTCTTCGAACTCCCACTTGAGCTCAAGCGCATCATCTGGAACGGAATCATCGGTCCCTGCATCTGGTTTGGAAGTAATCTGTGAGTCACGGGGACTCAACAATCTCGCACACTCGCGATCAAGACTATTTAAGCTTATAGGTGAAGGCAAGGTAATATGTGGAGCTGCAGCAAGCGACTAGCATATATGGTGGCTAACTTGTTCGCAAAAGAGAGCGAGAAGAGAAGGCAAAGCATGAACGAAGAACTATGGAACAACCTACATCAAACATTACTCCAACACCGTGTTCACTTCCTGGACTCCGCCGAGAAGAGACCATCACGGTTACACACGCAGTTGATTCGTTTTAATTAAGTTAAGGTTCATGTTATCTACAACCGGACATTAACAAATTCTCATCTGCCCATAACCGCGGGCACGGCTTTCAAAAGTTCAAAACCCTGCAGGGGAGTCCCAACTTAGCCCATCACAAGCTCTCATGGTCAATGAAGGATATTCCTTCTCCCGAGACATTCCGATCAGACTCGGCATCCTGGTTCTACAAGACATCGTCGACAAGGGTAAAACTAAACCAGCAACACCGCCCGGATGTGCCGACAAATCCCGATAGGAGCTGCACATATCTCGTTCTCAGGGCACGCCGGATTGTCCAAGGTACGGGTAGGCCAGCCTAGAGTTGCCCCTGGTGGCCACCGGCAGCTGACAGGTTGGACCAACACTCAGAGGAGCACTGGCCCGGGGGTTTAAATAAAGATGACCCTTGAGTCCGCGGAACCCAAGGGAAAAAGAGGCTAGGTGGCGAATGGTAAAATCAAAGTTGGGCATTGCTGGAAGAGTTTTATTCAAGGCAAACTGTCAAGGGGTTCCCATTATCACCCAACCGCGTAAGGAACGCAAAATCCGGGAACATAACACCGATATGACGGAAACTAGGGCGGCAAGAGTGGAACAAAACACTAGGAAAAAGGCCGAGCCTTCCACCCTTTACCAAGTATATAGATGCATTAAGAAAACAAGATAATATAGTGATATCCCAACAATAAAACAATGTTCCAACAAGGAACGATCTCCAATCTTCACCTGCAACTAGCAACGCTATAAGAGGGGCCGAGCAAAGCGGTAACATAGCCAATCAATGGTTTGCTAGGACATGGAGGGTTAGAGGTTTGACATGGCAATTTGGGAGGCATGATAAGCAAGTGGTAGGCATCGTAGCATAGGCATAGCAAAAGAGCGAGCATCTAGCAAGCAAAGATAGAAGTGATTTCGAGGGCATGATCATCTTGCCTGCAAAGTTGTCAGAGTTGACTTGATCCTCGTAAGCACTCTCAACGGGCTCCTCGTTAGCGAACTCGTCTCCTGGCTCTACCCAAAAAATACAAACAAGCAAAAGGAACACAATCAACCACGTGCAACGCTCAAACAACAAGACGCGAACATGGTATGCTATGCGGAATGCGATATGTGATGCATATGCAAGATTTGACAAGGAATGATTGAACCTGGCCTCAACATGGAAATCCAAGAGTGCCACTGGAAAGGTGAGGTGATTTCGGTTGAAATCGATATAAAGATCAGCGGAATCGGATGCACGGTTTGGAAATGGCAAGCAAAACAAATATGGCACCGGTCTGCGATAAACAGCAAGTAGCCATCTAAATGCATCAAAATAATTATGCTATAGCACTCATACATGGCAACAAAATACATGGCAGGGATCCACTCATGATGCTTGACAAAAGATGAACACTGAGCTATGGCCAATTCATCCATTAACAGGTTCAAACAAGCATGGCAAAAATGCAAACGATAAGCAGGTTTCAGACTTAGTGAAATTAACACAAGTCTGGAATTTAACATCAGGTAGCACACTTTGGAGCATGAAAAATATATGCTACAGGAACTTAACATTGCAAAGCAAGGCATCGTATGGAGCTACACAAAGAGCTTAACAAAAGTCCCTTAGTGACCTTGAGCCAAAAGGGATCAGGAAATACAATTGCAAGCATGTGAACATGGCAAAAACATAATCAGATTATAGACTTAGTGAAAAACTGGAGCATGCAAATCTGTTAACGAATAGGCATGTTTACGAGCTCGATGCACTCACTACGGAGTATGGCTTGACAAACTAAGCATACACCCATTAAGAATACATATTATATAAGCTAGACATGGCAAGAACAACAACATAGCATGCACGGATCACTAGCAACATCCTCGGCAAAATCGCTAACGAGACAACATTCTGCTAGGATTCACGAAATAGCAAAAGTAGAGCTCTATTGACTCAAGCTAGGTTGCTCCATAATTGCAAACAAAGACATGTATGGATAGAGCACCGCAATATCAACAAATCATCCTTAGTGATCATCCTCAAAAGAGGCACGGATCACTAGGAAACAACATGAACATTTGGCATATTGATAAAAACAGATCAAGGACTTAGGAAATTCTAAGTCCCTGAAATCAGCGTTAACGAAAGCACTACTTTGCAAGCTTGTGCTAGTCACCACACATGTCACAAGAAAACATGGTAAGCACCTCTGTAAAGATGGCATGGCATATAACAAAACACATGTAGAGCTCAGGAGCATATCATGCACACATTAATCATGGCAAAAATGACAAATAGCTATTTGATGCAGCAGATCTGACAATTATCTCAAATAGCTCTCTTCCAACAGCATTTCGGGCATCAAGATGAGCTCAAATGGAAATAATGCAATGAGATGAAATGATGTACTCTCTGAGCCGAACATTTTGATATGCTACACGCCCAAAACGGAGCTACGGATGCGGAGTTATCATGCGATGAAGAAGGGCATATGTTATTAAGAAAAAGGACTTAGAGAAGTAAACAACCCCTCCGCGGAAAAAGTCAACTCCGGCGGGTCGTGGGTGGATCCGTCGTCTCCGGCGACGGTGAGGCCCGAACCCGGTGGGGAAGGCCGGGGAGCGGCCGGACTCCGGCGGGGGTGGCCGGATCTGGCTCCGGGAGGCGTGGCGGAGGCAGCCGGATCTAAGGCGGCGGTGGCGCGGTAGGACGGCGGCGACCGAAGCAAGGCGGCGGCGTCCTGTGGGTCGGTGGCGACCAGCGCGGCGGGGGGGGCGGCACCGGCGAAGGCGGCGGGGCGGCGCTGGAGGGCAGGCGGCGGGGCGGAGCAGATCGGGGGCGCGGGCCGGGAGGGCTCGCGGCGGGCTTCGGCGGGCCGGCACGGCGGCGAAGTGGGCGCGGCGGCTCGCCCTGTCAGGGAGCGACACATCGCGCGGTGAGGGCGGTGGACATGTCCGGCCTGGCGGTTTTCGTCCGGCGGCGCGAGGAGAGGGAGAGGGCTAGGTTTTCATCCGTGATTTTCGGGGCGAGATGCCTTTTTATACATAGGAGGAGCTAGGAGAGTCCAAATGAGGTGCGGTTTTCGGCCACGCGATCGTGATCGAACGCTCTAGATAATGGAGAGAGTTTTAGTGGGTTTTGGGCCAAAGTGGAAGGGTGTTGGGCTGCAACACACACGAGGCCTTCTTGGTCCCTCGGTTAACCGTTGGAGTATCAAACGAAGTCCAAATGGTACTAAACTTGACAGGCGGTCTACCGGTAGTAAACCAAGGCCGCTTGGCAAGTCTCGGTCCAATCCGGAAATGTTTAACCCCTACACACGAAAAGAGGTAGAAAGGGCCATCGGAGGAGATAGGAGCGCCGTAATGCAAAACGGACAACGGGGAAAATGCTCGGATGCATGAGACGAACACGTATGCAAATGCAATGCACATGATGACATGATATGAGATGCATGACAACGGCAACAACACACGAAGACAAAAACCTGAACCCGAGGAAGTAAATAACTTAGAGCCGGAAACGGCAAGAGTTGGAGTACATATAAGGTAAATTACATCTGGGGTGTTACAGATAAGCTCTACGTTCACATACAACGGGTGCAAAACAGTTGCACACGCAGAATAGTCAGGTTAAACTTGACGAGCCTAGCATATGCAGATATGGCCTCGGAACACTGAGACCGAAAGGTCGAGCATGAATCATATAGTAGATATGATCAACATAATGATGTTCACCATTGAAACTACTCCATCTCACGTGATGATCAGACATGGTTTAGTTGATTTGGATCACGTGATGACTTAGATGATTAGAGGGATGTCTATCTAAGTGGGAGTTCTTAAATAATATGATTAATTGAACTTAAATTTATCATGAACTTAGTACCTGATAGTATATTTCTTGTCTATGTTGTTGTAGATAGATGGCACATGCTATTGTTCCGTTGAAGTTTAATGTGTTCCTTGATAAAGCAAAGTTGAAAGATGATGGTAGCAATTACACGGACTGGGTCCGTAACATGAGGATTATCCTCATTGCTGCACAGAAGAATTACGTCCTGGAAGAACCGCTAGGTTCCAGACCTGCTGCAGGAGCAACACCATGTGTTATGAACGTTTGGCAGAGCAAAGCTGATGACTACTCGATAGTTCAGTGTGCCATGCTTTACGGCTTAGAACCAGGACTTCAACGACGTTTTGAACGTCATGGAGCATATGAGATGTTCCAGGAGTTGAAGTTAATATTTCAAGCAAATGCCCGGATTGAGAGATATGAAGTCTCCAATAAGTTCTACAGCTGCAAGATGGAGGAGAATAGTTTTGTCAGTGAACATATACTCAAAATGTCTGGGTATAACAATCACTTAATTCAACTGGGAGTTAATCTTCCGGATGATAGTGTCATTGACAGAATTCTTCAATCACTGCCACCAAGCTACAATAGCTTCATGATGAACAATAATATGCAAGGGATGAATAAGACAATTCCCGAGCTCTTCGCAATGCTAAAGGCTGCGGAGGTAGAAATCAAGAAGGAGCATCAAGTGTTAATGGTCAACAAGACCACCAGTTTCAAGAAAAAGGGCAAATGGAAGAAGAAGGGGAACTTCAAAAAGAACAGCAAACAAGTTGTTGCTCAAGAGAAGAAACCCAAGTCTGGACCTAAGCCTGAGACTGAGTGCTTCTACTGCAAGCAGACTGGTCACTGGAAGCGGAACTGCCCCAAGTATTTGGCGGATAAGAAGGATGGCAAGGTGAACAAAGGTATATGTGATATACATGTTATTGATGTGTACCTTACTAATGCTCGCAGTAGTACCTGGGTATTTGATACTAGTTCTGTTGCTAATATTTGCAACTCAAAACAGGGACTACAGATTAAGCAAAGATTGGCTAAGGACGAGGTGACGATGCGCGTGGGAAATGGTTCTAAACTCGAAGTAATCGCAGTCAGCAAACTACCTCTACATCTACCTTCGGGATTAGTTTTAGACCTAAATAATTGTTATTTGGTGCCAGCGTTAAGCATGAACATTATAACTGGATCTTGTTTAATGCGAGACGGTTATTCATTTAAATCAGAGAATAATGGTTATTCTATTTATATGAGTAATCTCTTTTATGGTCATGCACCCTTGAAGAGTGGTCTATTTTTGTTGAATCTCGATAGTAGTGATACACATATTCATAATATTGAAGCCAAAAGATGCAGAGTTGATAATGATAGTGCAACTTATTTGTGGCACTGTTGTTTAGGTCATATTGGTATAAAGCGCATGAAGAAACTCCATACTGATGGACTTTTGGAATCACTTGATTATGAATCACTTGGTACTTGCGAACCATGCCTCATGGGCAAGATGACTTAAACGCCGTTCTCCGGTACAATGGGGAGAGCAACAGATTTGTTAGAGATCATACATACTGATGTATGTGGTCCGATGAATGTCGAGGCTCGCGGCAGGTATCGTTATTTTCTCACTTTCACAGATGATTTGAGGAGATATGGGTATATCTACTTAATGAAACATAAGTCTGAAACATTTGAAAAGTTCAAAGAATTTCAGAGTGAAGTGGAAAATCATCGTAACAAGAAAATAAAGTTTTTACGATCTGATCATGGAGGAGAATATTGGAGTTACAAGTTTGTTCTACATTTGAAAAAATGCGGAATAGTTTCGCAACTCACGCCACCTAGAACACCATAGCGTCATGGTGTGTCCTAACATCGTAATCGTACTTTACTAGATATGGTGCAATCTATGATGTCTCTTACTGATTTACCGATGTCATTTTGGGGATATGCTTTAGAGACTGCTGCATTCGCGTTAAATAGGGCACCATCGAAATCCGTTGAGACGACGCCTTATGAAATGTGGTTTGGCAAGAAACCAAAGTTGTCATTTCTTAAAGTTTGGGGCTGCGATGCTTATGTGAAAAAGCTTCAACCTGATAAGCTCGAACCCAAATCGGAGAAATGTGTCTTCATAGGATACCCAAAGGAAACTGTTGGGTACACCTTCTATCACAGATCTGAAGGCAAGGCTTTTGTTGCTAAATTTGGATCCTTTCTGGAGAAGGAGTTTCTCTTGAAAGAAGTGAGTGGGATGAAAGTAGAACTTGATGAGGTAACTGTACCTGCTCTCTTATTGGAAAGTAGTTCATCACAGAAACCGGTTCATGTGACACCTACACCAATTAATGAGGAAACTAATGATGATGATCATGAAGTTTCAGATCAAGTTACTACCGAACCTCGTAGGTCAACTAGAGTGAGATCCGCACCAGAGTGGTACGGTAATCCTGTTCTGGAGGTCATGTTACTAGACCATGATGAACCTACGAACTATGAGGAAGCGACGGTGAGCCTAGATTCCGCAAAATTGCTTGAGGCCATGAAATCTGAGATGGGATCCATGTATGAGAACAAAGTGTGGACTTTGGTTGACTTGCCCGATGATCGGCAAGCCATCTAGAATTAATGGATCTTCAAGAAGAAGACAGACGCTGACAATAATGTTACTATCTACAAAGCTCGACTTGTTGCAAAAGGTTTTCAACAAGTTCAGGGAGTTGACTACGATGAGACCTTCTCACCCATAGCGATGCTTAAGTCTGTCCAAATCATGTTAGCAATTGCTGCGTTTTATGATAATGAAATTTGGCAAATGGATGTAAAGACTACATTCCTGAATAGATTTCTGGAAGAAGAGTTGTATATGATGCAACATGAAGGTTTTGTCGATCCAAAGGGAGATAACAAAGTGTGCAAGCTCCAGTGATCCAATTATGGACTGGTGCAAGCCTCTCGGTGTTGGAATAAACGTTTTGATAGTGTGATCAAAGCATATGGTTTTATATAGACTTTTGGAGAAGCCTGTATTTACAAGAAAGTGAGTGGGAGCTTTGTAGCATTTCTAATATTATATGTGGATGACATATTGTTGATTGGAAATGATATAGAATTTCTGGATGGCATAAAAGGATACTTTAATATGAGTTTTTCAATGAAAGACCTCAGTGAAGCTGCTTACATATTGGGCACCAAGATCTATAGAGATAGATCAAGACGCTTAATTGGACTTCCACAAAGCACATACCTTGACAAAGTTTTGAAGAAGTTCAAAATGGATCAGGCGAAGAAAGGATTCTTGCCTGTGTTATAAGGTGTGAAATTGAGTAAGACTCAATGCCCGACCATTGCAGAAGATAGAGAGAAAATGAAAGATGTTCCCTATGCTTTAGGCATAGGCTCTATCATGTATGCAATGTTGTGTACCAAACCTGATGTGTGACTTGCTATCAGTTTAGCAGGGAGGTACCAAAGTAATCCAGGAGTGGATCACTAGACAGTGGTCAAGAACATCCTGAAATACCTGAAAAGGACAAAGGGTATGTTTCTCATTTATGGAGGTGACAAAGAGCTCATCGTAAATGGTTACGTTGATGCAAGCTTTGACACCGATCCGGACGATTCTAAATCGCAAACCGGATATGTGTTTATATTAAACGATGGAGCTATCAGTTGGAGCGGTTCTAAACAAAGCGTTGTGGTGGGATCTACATGTGAAGCTGAGTACATAGCTGCTTCGGAAGCAGCAAATGAAGGAGTCTGGATGAAGGAGTTCATATCCGATCTAGGTGTCATACCTAGTGCATCGGGTCCAATGAAAATCTTTTGCGACAATACTAGTGCAATTGCCTTGGCAAAGGAATCCAGATTTCACAAGAGAACCAAGAACATCAAGAGATGCTTCAACTCCATCCGGGATAAACTCCAGGTGTGATACATAGAGATTTGTAAGATACATACGGATCTGAATGTTGCGGGCCCATTGACTAAGCCTCTTCCACGAGCAAAACATGATCAGCACCAAGGCTCCATGGGTGTGAGAATCATAACTGTGTAATCTAGATTATTGACTCTAGTGCAAGTGGGAGACTGAAGGAAATATGCCCTAGAGGCAATAATAAAGTCATTATTTATTTCCACATATCATGATAAATGTTTATTATTCATGCTAGAATTGTATTAACTAGAAACATAATACTTGTGTGAATACATAGACAAACATAGTGTCACTAGTATGCCTCTACTTGACTAGGTCGTTGATCAAAGATGGTTAAGTTTCCTAGCCATAGACATGAGTTGTCATTTGATTAACAGGGTCACATCATTAGAAGAATGATGTGATTAACTTGACCCATTCCGTTAGCTTAGCACTTGATCGTTTAGTATTTTGCTATTGCTTTCTTCATGACTTATACATGTTCCTATGACTATGATATTATGCAACTATTTACCGGAGGAACACTTTGTGTGCTATCAAACGTCACAACATAATTGGGTGATTATAAAGGTGCTCTACAGGTGTCTCCAAAGGTACTTGTTGGATTGGCGTATCTTGAGATTAGGATGTCACTCCGATTGTCAGAGAGGTATCTCTGGGCCCACTCAGCAATGCACATCACTATAAGCCTTGCAAGCATTGTAACTAATGAGTTAGCTGCGGGATGATTTATTACGGAATGAGTAAAGAGACTTGCCGGTAACGAGGTTGAACTAGGTATTGAGATACCGATGATCGAATCTCGGGCAAGTAACATACTGATGACAAAGGGAACAGCGTATGTTGTTATGCGGTTCGACCGATAAAGATCTTCGTAGAATATGTAGTAGCCAATATGAGCATCCAGGTTCCTCTATTGGTTATTGACCGGAGACATGTCTCGGTCATGTCTACATAGTTCTTGAACCCGTAGGGTCCGCACGCTTAAAGTTAGATGATAATCGGTATTGTGAGTTTTGTGTTTTGATGTACCGAAGGTTGTTCAGAGTCCCGGATGTGATCACGGACATGACGAGGAGTCTCGAAATGGTCGAGACATAAAGATTGATATATTGGAAGCCTATATTTGGATATCGGAAGTGTTCCGGGTGAAATCGGGATTTTACCGGAGTACCGGGGGTTACCGGACCCCCCGGGAAGTAATGGGCCTATTGGGCCTTAGTGGAGAAGAGAGAGGGCAGCCAAGAGGTGGCGCGTGACCCCCCTTGCCCCAGTCCGAATTGGACAAGGGAAGGGGGCAGCGGCCCCCCTCTCCTTCCTTCTCTCCACCTCCTCCTTTCCCCCTTCTCCTACTCCTACTAGGAAAGGAGGAGTGCTACTCCCGGTGGGAGTAGGACTCCCCCCTTGGCACGCCCTCCCTGGCCGGCCGCCTCTCCCCCCTTGCTCCTTTATATACGGGGGCAGGGGGCACCTCTAGACACACAAGTTGATTTATTGATCTATTCCAGCCGTGTGCGGTGCCCCCCTCCACCATATTCCACCTCGGTCATATCGTAGCGGTGCTTAGGCGAAGCCCTACGTCGGTAGCAACATCATCACCGTCACCACGCCGTCGTGCTGAAGGAACTCTCCCGTGAAGCTCTGCTGGATCGGAGTTCGCGGGACGTCATCGAGCTGAACATGTGCTGAACTCGGAGGTGTCGTACGTTCGGTACTTGGATCGGTCGGATCGTGAACACGTACAACTACATCAACCGCGTTGTGCTAACGCTTCCGCTTTCGGTCTACGAGGGTATGTGGACAATACTCTCCCCTCTCGTTGCTATGCATCACCACGATCCTGTGTGTGTGCGTAGGAAATTTTTTGAAATTACTACGTCCCCCAACAGAATTGTTACAGGTTATTGAATGGTAATTGATTTACGCAAATTAAATAAAGCTACTAAAAAGGATCATTACCCTTTACCTTTTATTGATCAAATGCTAGAAAGATTATCCAAACATACACATTTTTGCTTTCTAGATGGTTATTCTGGTTTATCTCAAATACCTGTGTCCAAAGAGGATCAAGAAAAGACAACTATTACTTACCATTTCGGTACCTTTGCTTATAGACGTATGCCTTTTGGTTTATGCAATGCACCTGCTACCTTTCAAAGATGTATGACTGCTATATTCTCTGACTTTTGTGAAAAGATTGTTGAGGTATTCATGGATGATTTTTCTGTTTATGGAACTTCTTTTGATGATTGCTTAAGCTACCTTGACCGAGTTTTGCAGAGATGTGAAGAAACTAATCTTGTCCTTAATTGTGAGAAGTGCCACTTCATGGTTAATGAAGGTATTGTCTTGGGGCATAAAATTTCTGAAAGAGTTATTGAAGTTGATAAAGCTAAGGTTGATGCTATTGAAAAGATGCCATGTCCTAAGGACATTAAAGGTATAAGAAGTTTCCTTGGTCATGGCGGTTATTATAGGAGGTTCATTAAGGACTTCTCTAAAATTTCTCGGCCTCTGACTAATCTCTTACAAAAAGATGTTCCTTTTGTTTTTGATGATGATTGTGTAGAAGCATTTGAAATACTTAAGAAAGCTTTGATTTTTGCACCTATTGTTCAACCTCCTAATTGGAATTTACCATTTTAAATTATGTGTGATGCTAGTGATTATGCTATAGGGGCTGTTTTAGGACAAAGGGTTGATAAGAAATTAAATGTTATCCAATATGCTAGTAAGACTCTGGACAGTGCCCAGAGAAATTATGCTACTACTGAAAAAGAATTTTTAGCTGTTGTATTTGCTTGTGATAAGTTTAGACCTTACATAGTTGATTCTAAAGTAACTATTGACACTATTCATGCTGCCATTAAATATCTTATGGAAAAGAAAGATGTTAAGCCTAGACTTATTAGATGGGTTCTCTTGCTACAAGAATTTGATTTGCATATTATTGGTAGAAAGGGAGTTGAGAACCCCGTTGCAGACAACTTGTCTAGGTTAGAGAATGTTCTTGATGACCCACTACCTATTGATCATAGCTTTCGTGATGAAAAACTAGCTGTCATAAATGCTTCTCGTACTGATCCATGGTATGCTGATTATGCTAACTATATTGTTGCTAAATTTATACCACCTAGTTTCACATACCAGCAAAAGAAAAAGTTCTTCTATGATTTAAGACATTACTTTTGGGATGACCCACACCTTTATAAAGGAGTAGATGTTGTTATTAGACGTTGTGTACCTGAGCATGAACAGTAACAGATCCTACGCAAGTGTCACTCCGAGGCTTATGGAGGACACCATGCTGGAGATGGAACTGCACACAAGGTATTGCAATCCGGTTTTTATTGGCCTACTCTCTTCAAAGATGCACGTAAGTTTGTCTTGTCTTGTGATGGATGTCAAAGAATTGGCAATATTAGTAGACATCAAGAAATGCCTATGAATTATTCACTTGTTATTGAACCATTTGATGTTTGGGGCTTTGATTATATGGGACCGTTTCCTTCCTCTAATGGGTATACACATATTTTAGTTGTTGTTGATTACGTTACTAAGTGGGTAGAAGCTATTCCAACTAGTAGTGTTGATCATAACACCTCTATTAAGATGCTTAAAGAAGTTATTTTTCTGATGTTTGGAGTCCCTAGATATTTAATGACTGATGGTGGTTCACATTTTATTCATGGTGCTTTTCGTAAAATGCTTGCTAAGTATGATGTTAATCATAGAATTGCATCTCCATATTATCCACAGTCTAGTGGTCAAGTATAATTGAGTAATAGAGAGCTCAAATTAATTTTGCAAAAGACTGTTAATAGATCTAGAAAGAATTGGTCCAAGAAACTTGATGATGCATTATGGGCTTATAGAACTGCATATAAAAATCCTATGGGTATGTCTCCGTATGAAATGGTTTATGGAAAAGCATGTCACTTACCTCTCGAACAAGAACATAAGGCATATTGGGCCATTAAAGAGCTCAATTATGATTTCAAACTTGCCGGTGAGAAGAGGCTTTTTGACATTAGCTCACTTGATGAATGGAGAACCCAGGCCTATGAGAACGCCAAACTGTTTAAAGAAAAAGTTAAAAGATGGCATGATAAAAGGATACAAAAACGTGAGTATAATGTAGGTGATTATGTATTGTTATACAACTCTCGTTTAAGATTTTTTGTAGGAAAACTCCTCTCTAAATGGGAAGGTCCTTACATTATCGAGGAGGTCTATTATTCCGGTGCCATAAAAATCAACAACTTCGAAGGCACAAATCCGAGTGTGGTGAACGGTCACAGAATCAAACATTATATCTCAGGTCATCCCATAAATGTTGAAACTAATGTTATTGAAACCGTAACCCCAGAGGAATATATAAGGGACACTTTCCGGAATGTTTCAGACTCCGAAAAGGAATAGGTATGTGGTATGGTAAGTAAACCGACTCCAAAACAGTTCTAATAGCAATTTTTCTCTGTTTTGGAATATTTAAGAAAATAGGAAAATAAGAAGTAGTCCGAGAAGGACACGAGGCGTCCACGAGGGTGGAGGGCGCGCCCAACCCCCCTAGGCGCGCCCCCTGCCTTGTGGGCACCTCGTGTGCTCTCCGGACTCCGTTTTCTTGCACGATACTTCTTTTGGTCGGTAAAAATTCATTATATAATCTCCCGAAGGTTTTGACCACCGTACCATGCAAAAATCTCCTATTTTTGTTTCGAGTTGTTTCTACTGCAGATTTGGAGCAAGATGTCTTCTCAAGAGTCAGTTGGGGAGAGTCGGGTGTCTCATCTGACACCGGGGCCAAGAGCAAACAGCGATGCTGACCACTTTGGGCCATCAACTGAGGAAGAGATGGAGGCCGACTTGAAAAGGATAGATGCAATGGAGGAGGATCAAGAAGTTACTTCTCGTTTCCGAGACGGATTCACGATGGGGGAACTACAGACCTCAGTTATTCCAAACTCGGTCATCCCTTCCAACGTTAGATTTCTTTCATATGAAAATATGAAAAAGAGTGTTACTTGTTCTCCCGCAGCTATGCAACATCCTTGGGTGAAAGGAGCTTTAGCCGTCACGGGCAAGCTCCGTAAGGAAATAATGGACATCAAGCAGCAAGTCAATAAGCTCGAGGAAGAGAATCGCATCCCGAGGGGCATCATCGCCAAGAATATCACGTCACCACCCCCGAAGAAGGAAAAAAACATGGGTATGGGCACTCCCCTTGGCAACTGCCAAGCTTGGGGGAGTGCGCCGGTATCGTATCACCATCACTTTTATCTTTATCGTTTTCTTAGTTCGATCCTTTTGGGTAATATCTTGATCTAGTAGAATAAAGTTTTAGTATGATCTAGTTTTGAGTTTTGCTTTGTGATCCTTCTATGTAATCGAGTCCATGAGCTATATATAATAAAGATTAGTGTTGAGTCAAGGGCTTGATTATCTTGCTATGATCTTGAGGGAATAAAATAAAAGAGAAAGATTAAAAAGAAATAAAGGGATCATATGGATCTTATGGAGAGTAATGACTTCACATATACAGAGTATGATGAATAAAAGTTGTTGAGAGTTGACAAACATAGTTTTGGTCATCGTTGCAATTAATAGGAAGTAATAAAGAAAGAGAGGTTTTCACATATAAATATACTATCTTGGACATCTTTTATGATTGTGGGCACTCATTAAAATATGACATGCTAAAGAGTTGAGGTTGAACAAGGAAGACAACGTAATGGGTTATGTTTTCTTACATCTAAGATAAATTATATTGTCATGGATCATCCAACATGTTGAGCTTGCCTTTCCCTCTCATGCTAGCCAAATTCTTTGAACCAAGTAGAGATACTACTTGCGCTTCCAAATATCCTTAAACCTAGTTTTGCCATGAGAGTCCATCATATCTACCTATGGATTGAGTAAGATCCTTCAAGTAAGTTGTCATCGTTGCAAGCAATAAAAATTGATCTCTAAATATGTATGATTTATTAGTGCGGAGAAAGTAAGCTTTATACGATCTTGTGATGTGGAAGAAATAAAAGTGACGGACTGCATAATAAAGGTCCATATCACAAGTGGCAATATAAAGTGACGTTCTTTTGCATTAAGACTTCGTGCATCCAACCATAAAAGCACATGACAACCTCTGCTTCCCTCTGCGAAGGGCCTATCTTTTATTCTTGTCTTATACTTCATGCAAAGAGTCAGTGTGATCTTCACCTTTCCTTTTTACATTTTATCCTTTGGCAAGCCCAATGTGTTGGAAAGATCCTGATATATATAGCTAATTGGATGTAAGTTTTCATGAACTATTATTGTTTACATTACCCTTGAGGTAAAAGGTTGGGAGGCAAAACTATAAGCCCCTAACTTTCTCTGTGTCTAATTAAAACTTCATAACCATAAATATTGCGTGAGTGTTAGCAATTGTGAAAGACTAAATGATGGTTGAGTATGTGGACTTGCTGAAAAGCTCTTATATTGACTCTTTCTGATGTTATGATAAATTGCAATTGCTTCAATGACTGAGATTATAGTTTGTTGGTTCTCAATAAAGTTTCTAATTCATACTTGAAATTGTGATTGAATTGTTACTTTAGCATAAGAGATCATATGACAATATATGTATATGTTGTTGTTCCAAGAATGATCATGATGCCCTCATGTCCGTATTTTATTTTTATCGACACCTCTATCTCTAAACATGTGGACATATTTATCGATATCGTCTTTCGCTTGAGGACAAGCGAGGTCTAAGCTTGGGGCAGTTGATACGACCATTTGCATCATGCTTTTATATCGATATTTATTGCATTATGGGCTGTTATTACACATTATGTCACAATACTTATGCCTATTCTCTCTTATTTTACAAGGTTTACATGAAGAGGGAGAATGCCGGCAGCTGGAATTCTGGGCAAGAAAAGGAGCAAATATTAGAGACCTATTCTGCACAACTCCAAAAGTCCTGAAGCTTCACGGGAGCAAGTTTCGAAATATATAAAAAGTATTGGGCGAAAGAAGTACCAGAGGGGGGCCACCCACCATCCACGAGGGTGGGGGCGCGCCCTACCCCCCTGGGCGTGCCCCCTGCCTCGTGGGCCCCCTGGCAGCCCTCTGATGCCCATATTTGGCTATATCGAGTCTTTCGTCGAGGAAAAAATCATAAGCTAGCTCACGGGACGAAACTCCACCGCCACGAGGTGGAACCTTGGCGGAACCAATCTAGGGCTCTAGCGGAGCTGTTCTGCCGGGGAAACTTCCCTCCGGGAGGGGGAAATCATCACCATCGATCCTCTCATCGGGAGGGCGTCAATCTCCATCAACGTCTTCACCAGCGCCATCTCATCTCAAACCCTAGTTCATCTCTTGTACACAATCTTTGTCCAAAAGCCTCAGATTGGTACCTGTGGGTTGCTAGTAGTGTTGATTACTCCTTGTAGTTGATGCTAGTTGGTTTATTCGGTGGAAGATCATATGTTCAGATCCTTTATGCATATTAATACCCCTCTGATTATGAATATGAATATTATTTGTGAGTAGTTACGTTTGTTCCTGAGGACATGGGATAAGTCTTGCTATAAGTAGTCATGTGAATTTGGTATTCGTTCGATATTTTGATGAGATGTATGTTGTCTTTCCTCTAGTGGTGTCATGTGAACGTCGACTACATGACACTTCACCATTTTTTGGGCCTAGGGGAGGTCATTGGGAAGTAATAAGTAGATGATGGTTTGCTAGAGTGACAGAAGCTTAAACCCTAGTTTATGCGTTGCTTTGTAAGGGGCTGAATTGGATCCATATGTTTCATGCTATGGTTAGGTTTACCTTAATACTTCTGTTGTAGTTGCGGATGCTTGCAATGGGGGTTATCATAAGTGGGATGATTGTCCAAGGAAGGACAGTACCCAAGCACTAGTCCACCCACATATCAAATTATCAAAGTACCGAACGCGAATCATATGCATGTGATGAAAACTAGCTTGACGATAATTCCCATGTGTCCTCAGGAGCGTTTCCTTTATATAAGAGTTTGTCCAGGCTTGTCCTTTGCTAAAAAAAGGATTGTGCCATCTTGCTGCACCTTATTTACTTTTATTACTTGTTACCCGTTACAAATTACCTTATCACAAAACTATCTGTTACCAATAATTCCAGTGCTTGCAGAGAATACCTTACTGAAAACTGCTTATCATTTCCTTCTGTTCCTCATTGGGTTCGACACTCTTACTTATCGAAAGGTCGACGATAGATCCCCTATACTTGTGGGTCATCACTCCTCCTGGTGGTATAGCTCGACAAGTCTCTCATTTATCTTAAGCTCAGCATGCGTCGGCCCCACCCTAGTTGGCTCCCCTTGCAAGCGATGTAGCTCGGAGTTTAGATGTTTGATCTCCTTGCGGACAGACCCAAAGGTCTCCCTGTTCCATCTTCCTAGGTTGTTTGATACTGCATTCAGCTTCTACCTAAGGCCCTCCATTGTTACCGGGCTCTGATCCATGCTCCAGTGTTGGGCGATCGTATCACGCCAGGTCTCATGCGACTCCCACATAACCTCGTACCTGTAGGGAGGCTTCGCCGGCGGGTGCCCATTGTCGCCTCTCAGGCTGAAAAGAATAGGACAGTGATCGCAGCCGGTTGCAGTTTCATGTTTCAGATTTGGCTCCGGATACTGAGCACTCAACTCAACCGACACTAGAGCCCGATCCAACCTACACCTTGTGTAGCTGCCGCCAGTGACTCTCTTTTCAAAAGTTTAGAAATTGCCCTCATAGCCCAAGTCCATCAGCATGCAAACGTCAATAGCGTCACGGAACCCTTGGATCTGAGCATTACTGCGTTCTCCTATGCCCGCATGTTCTTATGGACGTAGCACTTCATTAAAATCGCCTATACACACCCATGGAAGGTCGCTTGAACTTGCTATTCCCTTCATAGTGTCCCACGTCTGATGTCTCAGGTGTGTTCGGGCCTCCCCATAGAAACAAGATGCGCGCCACTTATCATGACCCAGTTCATCGATAGAGCAGTCAATATGATACACTGAGTACCCCAAAATCTCAACTTTTATTGGATTGTTCCAAAAAATACCAAGGCTGCCAGTCCGGTCGTTGCTACTAACATCAAAAGAATGATCAAAGCCCAAAGTGCTTGCTAAAATTTCTACCCGAGCTCTATCTAGCTGTGTTTCGACAATACAGCAGGGTAGGGACAAATTTCTTCGCTAGTTCGCGAAGTTCTCGAATTGTCGTGGCTTTGCCCGCACCGCGGCAGTTCCAACTTAAGATACTCATTGTGCCCGGCGGTACTCCTCTCGGGAGTCCGCCGATGTTGTTTCCGAACTACTACCCAACTGCTTGATGATGCTCTGGCTCTGGTTCACCTGTTCGACCGTTGTCTCCAACTGAGCTCGCTTAGGATCTTGCTTTGGGGCAGGCTCAATGGTATCTATGGTGAGTGTAGAGCAAGAACATCAGCCCCCTTTGTTGTAGTCTTGTATCCCCATTGTATGTTGGCTATTGCATCTGAGACTTGAGTATGTTTTCTGTTTCCTTCCGCATCAGCCATATGTTCATCCGTATCAGGATTGTTTCGAGTCTGCTGCCCCGTGCCCTTGGCTTTCCCTTTGTTGCCGCCTCTTGCTCCCCCAGGACCTGGCCCTGCAACCCCAGCAGACTACTTTAGTGAGGTGTTTACTACTGCAACAAGAAAATAATGGTTGTACCAAAAACACGAAAAATAATGATAGAAAGTGTAAACATTTTGTAAAAGTTAAATTTACTTGAAAATGTGAATATTTCTTAAATAATTTTAAGCACTTTTTAAAAAGACAAACAATTTTTTATTTTTCCTTAATATAGGAACAATTTATGAAATTTCAAACATTAAAGAAACAAATAGTTTTAAAATTGTATAACATTTTTTAAAGTGCAAACATTTTTCAAGCACGAAGAATTTCTGGAAAAAAACGAATATTTTTGAAAACGTGAAGAATTGTTAAAATTCAAATCATTTTCTCAAAACATGATTTTTTTTTAGAAAAATGCGAATAGTTTCTGAAAATCTGAACATTTTATGAAAATATGAACAAATTTGAATACATTGAACATTTTTTGTGATTATTTTAAAAATAGAAAAGATCAAAAAAATAAAACAAAGAAAGTAAAAAACACAAAAACCATGCCTGAAATAAACCGCCTGGGAGCTACTAGACATCGAGTTTGCTTTTGGACGTCATGAAGCACGTTTGACAAAAAAACTACCACTTTAGGGGTATCCGTTCCAGAGAACTACCACTTTTTAAAAATTGACCGAAAACTATCAAAATATTTTTATTTTGTGACTAAAAACCCACTAGTTTCAGATAATGGCCAGTTTAAACGTTTTAAACACGTTTATGACATTCGGAACCCACTCGTCGGGCTGATGTGGTGGCAAAGTCAACTCTGTTTGTTTTGACCGTTATTACAGGTGGGATCCACACGTTTGCGCCTACATTCTTCTTCTTCCTCCTCAATTTTCTCGCTTAGGCATTTTAACGAACACCTTGTACTCGAAAAAAATCAATCGGTGCTGCCGCTCGCTGAGGACCTCCTCCTCGCGCCCCGGTGCATCGAGCCGCAGATTCGGTAGCCACCATCGTCCCCGCACACTGCCGGCGTGGATCCGGTCACCACCACCATCTCCATCACGCTGCACGAGCAGCAGGCCGCGGCACCGTCCAAATGCAGGAGAGTAGCAGCAGCGTCGGCCAAATGTGAGAGACCAGCGACTGCGAGCCCTGCAGCGGAGGGCTCGCAGAGGTTGCTACCTCTTGAGCATGCATTGGTTTTCCCTTGAAGAGGAAAGGATGATGCAGCAGAGTAGCGTAAGTATTTCCCTCAGTTTTTGAGAACCAAGGTATCAATCCAGTAGGAGACTACACACAAGTCGCCTAGTACCTGCACAAACAAATAAGAATCCTACAACCAACGCGATAAAGGGGTTGCCAATCCCTTCACGGCCACTTGCAAAAGTGAGATCTGATAAACATAATAAGGTAAATATTTTTGGTATTTTTGTGGTATAGATTGGAAAATAAATAGTAAACTAGAATTGTACATTGGAAACTTATATGATGTAAAGTAGACCCGGGGGCCATAGGTTTCACTAGTGGCTTCTCTCAGGATAGCATGTATTACGGTGGGTGAACAAATTACTGCCGAGCCATTGATAGAATAACACATAGTTATGATGATATCTAAGGCAATGATCATGAATATAGGCATCATGTCCGTGACAAGTAGACCGAAACGATTCTGCATCTACTACTATTACTCCACACATCGACTGCTATCCAGCATGCATCTAGAGTATTAAGTTCATAAGAACGGAGTAACGCATTAGGCAAGATGACATGATGTAGAGGGATAAACTCAAGTAATATGATATAAACCCCATCTTTTTATCCTCGATGGCAACAATATAATACATGTTGTTTCCCTTTCTGTCACTGGGATCGAGCACCGCAAGATTGAACCCAAAGCTAAGCACTTCTCCCATTGCAAGAAAGATCAATCTAGTAGGCCAAACTAAACCGATAATTCGAAGAGACTTGCAAAGATATCAAATCATGCATATAAGAATTCAGAGAAGAATCAAATAATTTCATAGATAATCAAGTTCATAAACCCACAATTCATCGGATTTCGGCAAGCACACCGCAAAAAGAGTTACATCGAATAGATCTCCAAGAAGATCGAGGAGAACTTTGTATTGAGATCCAAAGAGAGAGAAGAAGCCATCTAGCTAATAACTATGGAACTGAAGGTCTGTGGTAAACTACTCACACATCATCGGAGAGGCTACGGTGTTGATGTAGAAGCTCTCTATGATCGAATCCCCCTCTGGCAGATCACCGGAAAAGGTCCCCAGATGAGATCTCACGGGTATGGAAGGTTGCAGCGGTGGAAAAGGTGTTTCGTGGCTCTCCCCTAAGGTTTCAGGGTATAAGAGTATATATAGGCAAAAGAAGTAGGTTAGTGGAGCTGCGAGGGGCCCACGAGGGTGGGGGACGTGCCTGGTCCCCCTGGGCACGCCCTCCTACCTCGTGGCCGCCTCACTGCTTCCTTGACGTCCACTCCAAGTCTCCTAGATCATGTTTGTTCCAAAAAAGATCCTCGCGAAGGTTTCATTCTGTTTGATATTCCTTTTCTGCGAAACACTGAAATAGGCAAAAAAAACAGCAATTTGCACTGGGCTTTCGGTTAATAGGTTAGTCCCAAAAATAATATGAAAAGGTATATTAAATCCCATTAAACATCCAAAACAGATAATATAATAGCATGGAACAATCAAAAATTATAGATACGTTGGAGATGTATCAAGCATCCCCAAGCTTAATTCCTGCTCGTCCTCGAGTAGGTAAATGATAAAAACAGAATTTTTGATTTGGAATGCTCCCTAACATAATTTTCAATGTAATTCTCTTTATTGTGGGTTGTGGCACGAATGTTCAGATCCAAAAGATTCAAGATAAAAGTTTAATATTGACATAAAAATAGTAATACTTCAAGCATGCTAACCAAGAAATCATGCCTTATCAAAATAACATAGCCAAAGAAAGGTTATCCCTACAAAATCATATAGTTTGGCCATGTTTCATTTTCGTCACACAAAATTCTCCCATCATGCATAACCCCGATGGCAAGCCAAGCAATTGGTTCATACTTTTTAACGTGCTTCAGCCTTTTCAACCCTTACGCAATACATGAGTGCAAGCCATGGATATAGCACTATAGGTGGAATAGCATATGGTGATGCGGGTTATGTGAGAAGACAAAAAAAGGAGAAAGTCTAACATTGACGCGGCTAATCAACGGGCTATGGAGATGCCCATCAATTGATGTCAATGCGAGGAGTAGGGATTGCCATGCAACAGATGCACTAGAGCTATAAGTGTATGAAAGCTCGTCAAAAGAAACTAAGTGGGTGTGCATACAACTTGCTTGCTCACGAAGACCTAGGGCATTTTGAGGAAGCCCATCATTGGAATATACAAGCCAAGTTATATAATGAAAAATTCCCACTAGTATATGTAAGTGACAAAATAAGAAACACTATCATGAAGACCATGGTGCTATTTTGAAGCACAAGTGTGGAAAAAGGATAGTAACATTGTCCCTTCTCTCTTTTTCTCTCATTTTTTTATTTGGGCTTCTTTGGCCTCTTTTTTTTATTTGGGATTCTTTGGCCTCTCTTTCTTTATTTCACTTTCCTCACATGGGACAATTCTCTAATAATGATGATCATCACACTTTTATTTACTCATAACTTAATGTTACAACTCGATACTAGAACAAAAATATGACTCTATGTGAATGCCTCCGGCGGTGTACCGGGATATGCGATGAATCAAGAATGACATGTATGAAAGAATTATGAAAGTGGCTTTGCCACACATACGATGTCAACTACATGATCATGCAAAGAAATATGACAATGATGGAGCGTGTCATAATAAATGGAATGGTGGAAAGTTGCATCGCAATATGTCTCGGAATGGCTATGGAAATGCCATAATAGGTAGGTATGGTGGTTGTTTTGAGGAAAATATAAGGAGGCTTATGTGTGATAGAGAGTATCGTACTACGGGGTTTTGGATGCACGGGCGAAGTTTGCACCAACTCTCAAGGTGAGAAAGGGCAATGCACGGTACCGTAGAGGCTAGCAAATTGCGGAAAGGTAAGAGTGTGTATGATCCATGGACTCACATTAGTCATAAAGAACTCATATACTTATTGCAAAACTTTATTAGCCCTCGAAGCAAAGTACTACTACGCATGCCCCTAGAGGGATATATTGGTAGGAAAATACCATCGCTCGTCCCCGACCGCCACTCATAAGGAAAGCACTCAAAGAACACCCCATGCTTCAAATTTATCACACAACGTTTACCATACGTGCATGCTACAGGACTTGCCAACTTTAACACAAGTATTTCTCACTTTCACAATTGCCCAACTAGCATGACTCCAACATTACCACCTTTATATCTCAAAAAATCTATCAAGTATCATAGTATTTAATGCACTCTATATGAAAGTTTTTATCATATCCATCTTGAATGCCTATCATATTAGGACTAGTTTTATAGCCAAAGCAAATTACCATGCTGTTCTAAAAGACTCTCAAAATAATATAAGTGAAGCATGAGATATCAATAATTTCTACAAAATAAAACCACCACCATGCTCTAAAAAGTATAAGTGAAGCACTAGAGCAAAATTATCTAGCTCAAGAGATATAAGTGAAGCACATAGAGTATCCTAATAAATTCCGATTCATGTGTGTATCTCCCAAAAGGTGTGTACAGTAAGGATGATTGTGGTAAAATAAAAAGCAAAGACTCAAATCACAAAAGACGCTCCAAGCAAAACACATATCATGTGGTGAATAAAAATATAGCCTCAAGTAAAGTTACCGATAGACGAATACGAAAGAGGGGATGCCTTCCGGGGCATCCCCAAGCTTAGGCTTTTGGTTGTCCTTGGATTTTACCTTAGGGTGCCTTGGGCATCCCCAAGCTTAGGCTCTTGCCACTCCTTGTTCCAAAATCCATCAAATCTTTACCCAAAAACTTGAAAA
This sequence comes from Triticum monococcum, assembly GCA_034509565.1. NCBI lineage: Eukaryota > Viridiplantae > Streptophyta > Magnoliopsida > Poales > Poaceae > Triticum > Triticum monococcum. The sequence goes on along the minus strand of CM067841.1, from coordinate 139,755,311 downwards.
CTTCACAACACAAAACTCAACAGAAAATCTCATGAGCCCCGTTAGTATAAGTAAACAAATCGCCACTTTGAGGTACTGTAATGAACTCATTCTTTATTTATAGTTGTGTTAGACCTACTGTATTTCAACTTCTCTATGGTTCATACCCCCCGATACTACCCATAGATTCATCAAAATAAGCAACACGAAAAACAGAATCTATCAAAAACAGAACAGTCTGTAGTAATATGTAGGTATCGAATACTTCTGTAACTCCAAAAATTCTACAAAATTAGGAAATCCAAAATAATTTGTATATTAATCTACTGCAGTTGGAATTGGTATTTTATCGCTCTCTGGTTAACAATGAAAATTATACTTGTGAGCGCATACTCTCTGTTTTTTCAGCAAGATCAAATAACAATCATCCAAGAAGATCCTAAAGGCTTTACTTGGCACAAACACTAACTAAAACATAAAAAACTCAATCATAACAGAGGATAGATAATTTATTTATTACTAAACAGGAACAAAAATCAAGGAACAAAAATAAAATTGGGTTGCCTCCCAACAAGCGCTATTGTTTAACGCCCCTAGCTAGGCATAAAAACAAGAATAGATCTAGGTATTGTCATCTTTGGTAGGCAATTCTTCAATTGAACACTTATAACCCTTAGGAGGTCCTTTGTTTTTGCAAATGATCAAACTTCTAGGTATGAAATCAAGAAATTCATTTGTAGCAAAAGGTTCCTTGATGATATCTACAAAGTTGGGGTGAACACTTATTGATTTGAGATCTTCATTTTTCTTACTAGAAGATTCACCCTTATTTTTAGGAACATAAATAAATTTGGCAACTTTGGTAGGAGGAGGATTTGAGGGGGTTTTAACGGAAGAAAAAGTGGACCCGAAGTTGGTAATAATTTCTTCAAGTTTATCAATTCTAGTGGAATCTTGATCTATCTTTTCATTGACTATGGGTTCCTTTTCCTTAAGATTTTTCAGGGTAACTCCTACCTTAGATCCATATTGAGTAATTTGGTTGTGGATATTTTTATCCAAATTTTCAATTAACTCAACAGTGGCAATTTTATTTTCAATAATATCAAGCCTCTGCATCACATGCTCCAAAGTTAAAATAGTTCCATTGACCAAAAGGGGTGGTGGGCCTAACAAGCCTATCATAGCATTATAAGAATCAAAAGTATGGCTACCCAAGAAATTCCCTCCGTTAATGGTATCAAGAACATATCTATACCAAGGAGTGATGCCTACGTAAAAATTGCGAAGAAGAATGGAGGTAGATTGCTTTTAGATCTGTTTTGAGCATTGCAAATTCTATACCAAGCATCTTTTAGATTTTCTCCCTCCCTTTGTTTAAAATTAAGAACTTCATTATTGGGAGTACTAACAATGATAGGAGAACTATCCATGATAGCAAGATAAAGATCTAACACATGGGTACACAAGAGGCAATCGAAAAGAAGCGAACGGAAAAAGGGCGAACAAAACAGCAAAGGTGAAGTGGGGGAGAGGAAAATGAGAGGCAAATGGAAAATAATGTAATGCGAGGGATAAAAGTTTATGATGGGTACTTGGTATGTATTGACTTGTGCGTAGATCTCTCCGGCAACGGCGCCAGAAATCCTTCTTGCTACCTCTTGAGCATGCGTTGGTTTTCCCTTGAAGAGGAAAGGGTGATGCAGCAGAGTAGCGTAAGTATTTCCCTCAATTTTTGAGAACCAAGGTATCAATCCAGTAGGAGACTACACGCAAGTCGCCTAGTACCTGCACAAACAAATAAGAACCTTGCAACCAACGCGATAAAGGGGTTGTCAATCCCTTCACGGCCACATGCAAAAGTGAGATTTGATAAAGATAATAAGGTAAATATTTTTGGTATTTTTGTGGTATAGATTGCAAAATAAAGATTGCAAAATAAATAGTAAACTAGAATTGTAGGTTAGAAACTTATATGATGTAAAGTAGACCCAAGGGCCATAGGTTTCACTAGTGGCTTCTCTCAAGATAGCATGTATTATGGTGGGTGAACAAATTACTGCCGAGCAATTGATAGAATAGCGCATAGTTATGATGATATCTAAGGCAATGATCATGAATATAGGCATCATGTCCGTGACAAGTAGACCGAAACGATTCTGCATCTACTACTATTACTCCACACATCGATCGCTATCCAGCATGCATCTAGAGTATTAAGTTCATAAGAACGGAGTAACGCATTAGGCAAGATGACATGATGTAGAGGGATAAACTCAAGCAATATGATATAAACCCCATATTTTTATCCTCGATGGCAACAATACAATACGTGTCATTTCCCTTCCTGTCACTAGGATCGAGCACCGCAAGATTGAACCCAAAGCTATGCACTTCTCCCATTGTAAGAAAGATCAATCTAGTAGGCCAAACTAAAACGATAATTCGAAGAGACTTGCAAAGATATCAAATCATGCATATAAGAACTCAGAGAAGTATCAAATAATATTCATAGATAATCAAGTTCATAAACCCACAATTCATTGGATCTCGGCAAACACACCGCAAAAATAGTTACATCGGATAGATCTCCAAGAAGATCGAGGAGAACTTTGTATTGAGATCCAAAGAGAGAGAGAAGAAGCCATCTAGCTAATATTTATGGACCCGGAAGTCTATGGTAAACTACTCACACATCATCGGAGAGGCTATGGTGTTGATGTAGAAGCCCTCCGTGATCGAATCCCCCTCCGGCAGATCGCCGGAAAAGGTCCCCAGATGGGATCTCATGGGTACAGAAGGTTGCGGTGGTGGAAAAGGTGTTTCTTGGCTCTCCCCAAAGGTTTCAGGGTATAAGAGTATCTATAGGCGAAAGAAGTAGGTCAGTGGAGCTGCGAGGGGCCCATGAGGGTGGGGGCGCGCCCTCCTACCTCGTGGCTGCCTCGCTGCTTCCTTGGCGTCCACTCCAAGTCTTGTGGATCACGTTTGTTCCAAAAAAGATCCTCGCAAAGGTTTCATTCCATTTGATATTCCTTTTCTGCGAAACACTGAAATAGGCAAAAAAACAATTTGCACTAGGCTTTCGGTTAATAGGTTAGTCCCAAAAATAATATGAAAAGGTATATTAAAGCCCATTAAACATCCAAAACAGATAATATAATAGCATGGAACAATCAAAAATTATAGATACGTTGGAGACGTATCAGAGGTATGCGCCGAACTTTAAGTAACGACAGATTAGGTTAGTGTCGTCTCAACGCATTTAGATGGTGCCCTATTTAACGTGAATTTAGCCGTCTCTAAAGCATTACCCCAAAACGATAGTGGTAAATCAGTAAGAGACATCATAGATCGCACCATATCTAATAAAGTACGGTTACGACCAGAGGCGGAGACAGGGAGGGGCGAGCAGGGGTCAGACCCCTGCCAATCGCTCGCCCCCCCTCAACAATTCATGCACTTTATATGCACCTAATGGCCGCAACTAATTGGATAATTAGCCCAGCCCATATGCTAATAATTAACTGAAACATCACCGAAGTAGAGAAGCCCATATAACCCAATAACCCATGTGTACGGTGGTTGTGGCCGGTTGTTATTTTGCCACGGGCCAGTGTCTAATCCATCCGATCCATTGATTGATATGTGCCGACATACATGTGTGTGCTGCACATATGCTAGGGCGTTGGCTGCCATCGCCGCCGCTTGTCAGCAGCGTGTCCTGGGGCTAGGGTGTTCGCCATTGCCGCTGGCCGCTACTTGGCACGACAACAATCCCGTCAAATCCATTGATCTACAGTCTGCTCCCGACACGCAGGGAGGGCTAGACGCAGGCGGATCAGATACCGCTACATGCAGTGAGTAGAACAGATGCAGGTACATCCTACCGTTTCAAAATAATTATAGTTTGACATTTGTTGAGTAAGTTAAATTTGATCAAATTTATAAATTGATATCTACAAATAAAATATACATAGCATGAATATTTTTTTAAAGATTCTAATAAAACAAATTTGGAGAAGTTTGACTTTGGATAAACCTAAACTCCAATTATTTTGAAACAATAGTAATAGGATTTTTTATAAATTACCTTATTGTACTTAACTTAATTAACGGTTGTACATTTTTTTGAAAAGGATTAATAGTTGTACATATAAAATAGTAAATTATTTTAGTAATTATGTGTCTTATGTATAGTAGCTAAAGATTAAGTGAAAGACAACAACAACTCCCCCACAAAAAATAAAATACAACAACTGATGGGGTAAATACTTTTTCGAATCAATTGCTTCAACTTCAAGTTCCAATAGTTTGTTGAGAATTATTATTTCTTTTTTAGTTAAAAACCATAATTTTATGCTTTATCAGGGACACTGTCATTGGGACTAACATACGGTGATATACCATCTTTTACGTCAAATAGTGCTTTGCCCCCCTCATGTTCAAATCCTGGATCTGCCCCTGGTTACGACGTTCGGACACACCATTATGCTGTGGTGTTTCAGGTGGTGTGAGTTGCGAAACTATTCCACATTCTTTCAAATGAAGACCAAACTAATAACTCAAATATTCACCTCCACTATCAGATCACTGAAACTTTATTTTCTTGTTATGATGATTTTCCACTTCACTCTAAAATTCTTTAAACTTTTCAAATGTTTCAGATTTATGTTTCATTAAGTAGATATACCCATATCTGCTCAAATCATCTGTGAATGTTAGGAAATAACGATACCCGCCGCGAGCCTCAACACTCATCAGACCGCATACATCAGTATGTATTATTTCCAATAAGTCAGTTGCTCGCTCCATTGTTCCGGGAACGGAGTCTTAGTCATCTTGCCCATGAGGCATCGCAAGCATCAAGTGATTCATAATCAAGTGATTACAAACTCCCATCAGCATGGAGTTTCTTCATGCGCTTTACACCAATATGACCTAAACGGCAGTGCCACAAATAAGTTGCACTATCATTATTAACTTTGCATCTTTTGGCTTCAATATCATGAATATGTGTATCACTATAATTGAGATTCAACAAAAATAGACCACTCATCAAGGGTGCATGACCATAAAAGATATTACTCATATAACTAGAACAACCATTATTCTTTGATTTAAATGAATAACTGTCTCACATTAAACAAGATCCAGATATAATGTTCATGCTCAACCTTGGCACCAAATAACAATTATTTAGGTCTAAAACTAATCTCGATGGTAGATGTAGAGGTAGCGTGCCGACGGCGATCACATCGACTTTGGAACCATTTCCCACGCGCATCGTCACCTCGTCCTTAGCCAATCTTCGTTTAATCCGTAGCCCATGTTTCGAGTTGCAAATACGAGCAATAGAACCAATATCAAATACCTAGGCGCTACTACGAGCATTAGTAAGGTACACATCAATAACATGTATATCAAATATATCTTTCACTTTGCCATCCTTCTTATCCGCCAAATACTTGGGGTAGTTTCGCTTCCAGTGACCAGTCCCTTTGTAGTAGAAGCACTCAGTCTCAGGCTTAGGTCCAGACTTGGGTTTCTTCCCTTGAGCAGCAACTGGCTTGCTGTTCTTCTTGAAGTTTCCCTTCTTACCTTTGCCCTTTTTCTTGAAACTAGTGGTCTTGTTAACCATCAACACTTGATGCTCCTTCTTGATTTCTACCTCCGCATCCTTTAGCATCGCGAAGAGCTCGGGAATAGTCTTCTCCATCCTTTGCATATTATAGTTCATCACGAAGCCTTTATAGCTTGATGGCAGTGATTGAAGAACTCTATCAATGACACTATCATCAGGAAGATTAACTCCCAGCTGAGTTAAGTGGTTGTGATACCCAGACATTCTGAGTATGTGTTCACTGAGAGAACTATTCTCCTCCATTTTGCAGCTATAGAACTTGTTGGATACTTCATATCTCTCAACTCGGGCATTTGCTTGAAATATTAATTTAAACTCCTGGAACATCTCATATGCTCCATGACGTTCGAAACGTCCTTAAAGTTCCGATTCTAAGCCGTAAAGCATGGCACACTGAACTATCGAGTAGTCATCAGCTTTGCTCTGCCAAATGTTCATAATGTCTGGAGTTGCTCCTGCAGTGGGTCTTGCACTTAGCAATGCTTCCAGGACGTAATTCTTCTGTGCAGCAATGAGGATAATCCTCAAGTTACAGACCCAGTCCGTGTAGTTGCTACCATCATCTTTCAACTTAGTTTTCTCTAGGAACACATTAAAATTCAAGGGAATAGTAGCACGGGCCATTGATCTACAACAACATTGATATGCAAAAATATCATATACTAAGTTCATGATAAATTAAAGTTCAATTAATCATATTACTAAAGAACTCCCACTTAGATAGACATCCCTCGAGTCATCTAAATGATCACGTGATCCATATCAACTAAACCATGTTCAATCATCACGTGAGATGGAGTAGTTTTCAATGGTGAACATCACTATGTTGATCATATATACTATATGATTCACGTTCGACCTTTCGGTCTCAGTGTTCCGAAGCCATATCTGCATATGCTAGGCTCATCAAGTTTAACCCGAGTATTCTGCAAGTGCAAAACTGGCTTGCACCCGTTGTATGTGAACGTAGAGCTTATCACACCCGATCATCACGTGGTGTCTCGGCACGACGAACTGTAACAACGGTGCATACTCAGGGAGAACAGTTATACCTTGAAATTTAGTGAGGGGTCATCTTATAATGCTACCGCCTCACTAAGCAAAATAAGATGCATAAAATATAAACATCACATGCAATCAAAATATGTGACATGATATGGCCATCATCATCTTATGCCTTTGATCTCCATCTCCAAAGCACTGTCATGATCTCCATAGTCACTGGCTTGACACCTTGATCTCCATCGTAGCATCATTGTCTTCTCACCAACTATTGCTTCTACGACTATCACTACCGCTTAGTGATAAAGTAAAGCAATTACATGGCGATTGCATTTCATGCAATAAAGCGACAACCATAAGGCTCCTGCGAGTTGCTGATAACTTATACAAAACATGATCATCTCAAACAACGATTTATATCTCATCACGTCTTGACCATATCACATCACAACATGCCCTGCAAAAACAAGTTAGACGTCCTCTACTTTGTTGTTGCAAGTTTTACGTGGCTGCTATGGGCTTCTAGTAAGAACCGTTCTTACCTATGCATCAAAGCCACAACGACTTTTTGTCATGTGTGTTGTTTTAACCTTCAACAAGGACTGGCTGTAGTCAAGCTCGATTCAACTAAAGTTGGAGAAACAGACACCCACCAACCACCTATGTGCAAAGCACGTCAGTAGAACCAGTCTCATGAATGCGGTCATGTAATGTCGGTCCGGGCCGCTTCATCCAACAATACCGCCGAATCAAAGTAAGACATTAGTGGTAAGGAGTATGACTATTATCGCCCACAACTCTTTGTGTTCTACTCGTGCATATCATCTATGCATAGACCTGGCTCTGATACCACTGTTGGGGAACATAGTAATTCAAAAAAATTCTACGATCACGCAAGATCTAACTAGGAGATGCATATTAATGAGAGGGGAGAGTGTGTCCACGTACCCTCGTAGACCGAGAGCGGAAGCGTTATGTAATGCGGTTGATGTAGTCGAATGTCTTCACGATCCAACCGATCAAAGTACCGAACGTACGGCACCTCCGTGTTCAGCACATGTTCAGCACAATGACGTCCCTCGAGCCCTTGATCTAGTAGAAGGACGAGGGAGAGTTCCATCAGCACGATAGCTTGATGACGGTGTTGGTGATGTGATCCGCGCAGGGCTTCGCCTAAGCACTACAACAATATAACCGATGTGATAAAGTGTGGAGGGGGGCACTGCACACGGCTAAGATAATTGATGTTGTGTCTTTGGGGTGCCCCCCGCCCTTGTATATAAAGGGGGGAGGAAGAGGTGGCCGGCCCAAGGGGGGCGCGCCAAGGGGGGGAGTCCTACTTGGACTCCTAGTCCAAGTAGGATTCGGCCCCCCTCCTTCCAACTAACGGAAAGGGGAAAGAGGAAAGGGGGAGAGGGGGAAGGAAAGGGGGGCCGCTCCCCCAACCCTAGTCCAATTCGGTTTGTGCTTGGGGGCGCCCCACTTCTATGGCCCAATAGGCCCATTAACTTTCCCACAGGGTTCAGGTAACCTCCCGGTACTTCGAAAAATCCCCGATCTTCTTCGGAACCATTCCGATGTCCGTATATAAGTGAGAGAGTCCTGGACTAAGGGGTCCTCCGGCGTCCGGCATGTTGGACATGGGCCGGACTATTGGGCCATGAAGATACAAGATGGAAGACTTTCTCCCGTGTCCGGATAGGACTCTTCTTTGCGTGGATGGTAAGCCAGGCGGCCGGATATACTATTTCCTTTCTATGTAACCGGCCTTGTATAACCTAAGTCCCCTTCGGTGTCTATATAAACGGGAGGGCTTAGTCCGTAAGGACAAGGATAATCAGATAGGCTAGACTTCTAGGGTTTTAGCCATTATGATCTCGTGGTAGATCAAATCTTGTAAACCCCCATACTCATCAATATTAATCTAGCAGGACGTAGGGTTTTACCTCCATCGAGAGGGCCCGAACCTGGGTAAACATTGTGTTCCCTATCTCCTATTACCATCGACCTTAGACGCACAATTAGAGACCCCCTACCCGAGATCCGCTGGTTTTGACACCGACATTGGTGCTTTCATTGAGAGTTTCGTCGTGCCGTCGCCAAGAGGTTCGATGGCCCCGTCAATCATCCACAACAACATTGTCCAGGGAGAAACCTTCCTCCCTGGATAGATCTTCGTGTTCGGCGGCTTCGCACTACAGGCCAACTCGCTCGGCCATCTAGAGCAGATTGATAGCTATGCCCCTGGCCATCAGGTCAGATTTGGAAGCTTGAACTACGTCGCGGACATCCGCGGAGACTTGATCTTCGACGGATTCGAGACCACGGTAGTAGCCGCTCCCTGTCACCATGATGAACATGGCCTAAATCTATTATCGAACTACACCCAGGAGATAGAACCTGTAACTGCTTCGACTCTAGATCCGGAGTAGGTCAAGCCATCTGAGGACGGGAGGCTCAACCCCGCCTTGGAGGCTGCAGACTCAGGCATTGGAGCCGCACACGGACCCAACATAAAGTGAGATCTGTGTTGCCAGAACCTCGGACACATTTTCGGCTACAGGTTCCGAGGCATGTGTGTCCGTGCACGACGAGCTTGATCGGGCGTAGATCGCCGAATTCAGCTCCGCGGACATCTTTCAGCACTCACCTTTAGGCGGCGTGCTAAACTCATTAAAAACACTCTCCCTAGCGGGGGACTCACAACCGAATTATGTCCCGTTTAAACTGGAGGCCGATGATGGAGAATTTCGCTTCCCACCCCTGCCCACTTAATAGCCACTGTCGAAGACCTAACTGACATGCTCGATTACGGCTCCGACGACATCGATGGTATGGACGACGATGCTGGAGAAGAAGAGGCCCAAAACCCGCCGTTTACCGGACGCTGGACGGCCACTTCCTCATATGACGTATACATGGTGGATGCACCAAAAGAGAATAGCGGCGATGACAAGGAAGATCTGGTTGAGGATAAACCTCCCGAGATAGAACCAAAGCGCCGGCGTCAGCGGCGCCGCTCTAAGTCACGCCACAGCAAAGACAGCAACACCGGCATAGGAGAAGATAACACTCTGGACAGTGCCGAAGACAATGAAGACCCCGTTCAGCCAACTTCTGAACAGGATGAACGGGAAGATGGGTGAGTCAGCCCTGACGAACAGGCCGTACACGAAGACTCGGAGGACAGTAATTACCTCCCACTCTCCACGGATGAGGCAAGTCACGGCACCGAGGATTTCATCATGCCTGAGGAGCCTCTCGGGCAGGAGCGCTTCAAGCACCGGCTGATAGCCACTGCAAGGAGCCTGAAAAAGAAGCAACAACAGCTTCAAGCTGATCAAGATCTACTTAATGACAGATGGACTAATGTCCTCGAAGCCGAAGAATACAGCCTCAAGCGACCACTCAAAAGTTACCTGAAGCGCAAATTACTACCTCAATTAGATGACGAAGCGCTGGAGCCCGCGCCATCAGCGCACAATGCGGATGACCGACCGCCACGTGGCCGGGACAAAGCGGCAACACAAGCCGAACACCAGCCCGCCTTACCTTGTTGTAAAGGCAGAGACAAAACTACTCAGGGATACACGTATGATCTCCGGTAGGGCCTGAAGAATAAAACAGGTCCGGCCAGATCGATCTACGGATCACGGGGGCATGCCTTGACACGCGATGACGGCTATCAAGCCGAACATGGCAAGTACAATTACGTCTGAGCCGAAAGCCGCAGACGGACTCCATCCGAATTACGCCACGAATTGGCCCGATATAGAGGTGCCGCACACCCTCTCTTCTTCACTGATGAAGTCATGGAACATGAATTCCTAGAAGGGTTCAAACCCGTGAATATCGAATCATATGATGGAACCACAGACCCTGCGGTATGGATTGAGGACTTCATTCTCCATATTCATATGGCCCGCGGCAATGACCTTCATACCATTAAATACCTCCCTCTAAAACTCAATGGGCCAGCCCAGCACTGGCTGAACAGCCTACCCGAAAATTCCATTGGCAGCTGGGAGGACTTGGAAGAAGCCTTCCTTGACAACTTCCAAGGTAGATATGTTCGACCTCCGGATGTCGATGACTTAAGTCACATAATTCAACAGCCCGGAGAGTCGGCCAGGAAACTCTGGACTAGGTTCTTAACTAAAAAGAACCAGATCGTCGACTGTCCGGATGCCAAAGCCTTGGCGGCCTTCAAACACAGCATTCGGGACGAATGGCTCGCCCGACACCTCGGCCAAGAGAAGCCAAAGTCCATGGCAGCCCTTACGACACTTATGACCCGCTTTTGCGCGGGCGAAGATAGCTTTCTAGCTCGTAGCAATAACAGGGAAAACGAGCTTGGCACTGTAGAAGCCAAGAATAGCAATGGCAAGCCCCGATGCAACAGACACAAGCGTCGAAACAATGGTGACAATCCTGACGACACGACGGTCAATGCCGGATTCAACGGCTCCAAGTCCGGCCAGTGGAAGAAGTTGTTCAAGAGAAACAATTCGGGCCCATCCAGCTTGGACCGCATACTCGATCCCCCATGCCAGATACACGACACTCCTGACAAACCAGCCAATCACAACAACAGAGACTGTTGGGTTTTTAAACTGGTCGACAAGTTAAATGCCGAGAACAAGGAGAAAGGGTCGCAAAGCAAAGACGATGACGAGGAGCCCCGGCCACGGAACATAGGGGGACAGAAGAAGTTTGCCCCCAAGTTAAAACGGTAAACATGATATACGCTACCCACATCCCCAAGAGGGAACGCAAGCGCGCGCTCAGGGACGTCTATGCGATGGAGCCAGTCGCCCCAAAGTTCAACCCATGGTCTTCCTGCCCGATCACTTTTGATCGCAGGGACCATCCGACCAGTATCCGTCATGGCGGTTCAGCCGCACTGGTCCTAGACCCAATCATTGATGGATCTCACTTCACGCGAGTCCTCATGGATGGTGGTAGCAGCCTGAACCTGCTCTATCAGGATACAGCGCGCAAAATGGGCATTAATCCATCAAGAATTAAGCCCAGAAAGACTACCTTTAAAGGAGTCATACCAGGTGTAGAGGGCCACTGCACGGGCTCAATCACACTAGAGGCTGTCTTCGGATCTCTGGACAATTTCCGAAGCGAAGAGCTGATCTTCGATATCATCCCCTTTTGCAGCAGCTATCACGCACTGCTCGAACGAACCGCATTTGCACGCTTCAACGCCGCGCCACACTACGCTTATCTTAAGCTCAAGATGACCGGTCCACGCGGCGTCATAACAGTCAATGGAAACACGAAACGCTCCCTCTGTACCGAGGAGCACACCGCTGCCTTATCGGCAGAAGTATAGAGCGGCCTCTTCAAGCAGAACCTTAATTCGTCGGGCGAACTCCCGGACACTGTCAAACGAGTTCAAACTACTCTGCAGCAGGACAGCCCAGCTCATCAAGAGCTCGACTAGCAACTCGACGCCCGTCCCCGTCCCAACTGAGAAGGGGCATTCGTACCGCGCGTGCATAACTACGCACTCAAAATACCATGGGCATAGATGGAGGCATAACTATCTTGTGATCCATAATACGGCTCGACCGCTCCTGGACACACATACTTTCCATTTTTCCCTTTTATCCTTTTCATGTCCTTTTTTCGCAGGTTTCTTCTGACGACCTGATCATTGGTCCTCCCGGCAGGATGGATACACCAAGATGGCAAGAAACACCAGCGTACAAGGGAATTCTTAGATGGTCTCTTTAACAATCACTCTACTTGCCTTCAGGACCCGCATGCAGCTGTCCCTTGGTTAGGGCATGTTAAATAGCCCAATTGCTTATCGCGCCACTTGTACGAATACACTTTGACGTATTAATCAAACTATAACGGAAACAGTTTGCGGCCCAACTTCTGCGGCACTGGCTTACTACCCTTTTTCCCTTTTTCTTTGATGATTTTCTCAAAGTTGCGACCATACACTTTGGTACGCTTTAATCTACCAGGGGCTTCATCGCGACCCATAATACGGCAACAAAGTCCGAACACTTTCTACAACACAGTTCGGTACCCCGAATTTAGCATTATATGCATTGGCTCTGAATCATGTCTTTGGTCAATAGTTGGGTTGCCCGGCTCTTGTGCTAACTACCTTACATTCCGCTATATCGGCTAGGGTAGTAAAAGGAGGACTACTGCGATTGTGTCCCAGTTCATCCGGATGAGCACCTTAGTAGAGAAAGCCGAAAAGTGACTGTCATGATGCAGTGAGAGCCGGTCAGCTCTTCGGAGGGTTCAAATCTTTAGCGATTTTTCCCGCATTATGTGATGAATCGGCTTTTTACCCGATCAGGTGATTACAGTACCCTAGTTCGGACACTAGGGGCTGCGCCTAAAATTTTAATTGTAGAACTCCTATGGCTAAGTGAGGGTGATAAAGCCACATAGTCCGATTGCCTGGTTCATTATGCTAAACACCTCCTTCAAGGACCAAACAAATTGGATCAAGAGTGTTTAGATTCCATCCTGAAGACCCTTGTACTACCTACGTGAGGGCTGAAGCCGATGATACGTCTCCAACGTATCTATAATTTTTTATTGTTCCATGCTATATTATATTCTGTTTTGGACATTATTGGGCTTTATTATACACTTTTATATTATTTTTGGGACTAACCTATTAACCGGAGGCCCAGCCCAGAATTGCTGGTTTTTGCCTATTTTAGGGTTTCGCAGAAAAAGAATATCAAACGGAGTCCAAATGGAATGAAACCTTCGCGAACGTGATTTTCGAAACAAACATGATCCAGAGGACTTGGACCCTATGTCAAGCAATCAACGAGGAAGGCACGAGGTAGGGGGCGCGCCTACCCCCCCCCCCCAAGCGCGCCCTCCACCCTCGTCGGCCCCATGTTGCTCCACCGACGTACTCCTTCCTCCTATATATACCTACGTAGCCCCAAACTACCAGATACAGAGCCAAAACCCTAATTCCACCGCCGTAACTTTCTGTATCCACGAGATCCCATCTTGGGGCCTTTTCTGGCGCTCCACCGGAGGGGGCATCGATCATGGAGGGCTTCTACATCAACACCATAGCCTCTTTGATGAAGTGTGAGTAGTTTACTTCAGACCTACGGGTCCATAGTTATTAGCTAGATGGCTTCTTCTCTCTTTTTGGATCTCAATACAAAGTTCTCCCCCTCTCTTGTGGAGATCTATTCAATGCAATCTTCTTTTGCGGTGTGTTTGTTGAGACCGATGAATTGTGGGTTTATGATCAAGTTTATCGATCAACAATATTTGAATCTTCTCTGAATTTTTTTATGTATGATTGGTTATCTTTGCAAGTCACTTCGAATTATCAGTTTGGTTTGGCCTACTAGATTGATCTTTCTTGCAATGGGGGAAGTGCTTAGCTTTGGGTTCAATCTTGCGGTGTCCTTTCCCAGTGACAGTAGGGCAGCAAGGCACGTATTGTATTGTTGCCATCGAGGATAAAAAGATGGGGTTTATATCATATTGCATGAGTTTATCCCTCTACATCATGTCATCTTGCTTAAAGCGTTACTCTGTTCTCTTGAACTTAATACTCTAGATGCATGCTGAATAGCAGTCAATGTGTGTAGTAATAATAGTAGATGCAGGCAGGAGTCGGTCTACTTGTCTCGGACGTGATGCCTATATACATGATCATACCTAGATATTCTCATAACTATGCACAATTTTGTCAATTGCTCAACAGTAATTTGTTCACCCACCGTAAATACTTATGCTCTTGAGAGAAGCCACTAGTGAAACCTATGGCCCCTGGGTCTATCTTCCATCATATTAATCTTCCAATACTTAGTTATTTTCTCTGCCATTTATTTTAGTTTGCATCTTTTATTTCTCTTTATCATAAAGATACCAAAAATATTATCTTATCATATCTATCAGATCTCACTCTCGTAAGTGACCGTGTAGGTATTGACAACCCCTTATCGCGTTGGTTGCGAGGATTTATTTGTTTGTGTAGGTGCGAGGGACTTGTGCGCGGCCTCCTACTGGATTGATACCTTGGTTCTCAAAAACTGAGGGAAATACTTACGCTAGTTTGCTGCATCACCCTTTCCTCTTCAAGGGAAAACCAACGCAAGTGCTCAAGAGGTAGCACGAAGGATTTCTAGCGCCGTTGCCGGGGAGGTTCGCGCAAGACAAGTCAAGATTTGACTCCCGACAACGAGTGACTTGTGGCGCTGTTGCAAGTCAAGACATACCAAGTACCCATCACAAACCCTTATCTCCCACATTACATTATTTGCCATTTGCCTCTCGTTTTCCTCTCCCCCACTTCACCCTTGCCGTTTTATTCGCCCTCTCTCTCTCTCCATCCTCCCTCTCTTTCTATATTTGCCTCTTTTTGCCCCTTGCACTTTCTGCCGTTATGTCTGAAATCGGGGAAATTATTGTCGATATGGACAATAATATATCATGAAAATATCTGATGCTCCTGCTGAAGAACCCCCTATCTTACATACAAACAAATTTCGTATTGGTAGTGGTAATATTATTGGAAAAGGAGTTATCCAAGATTTCTTTACTTGTGCCGGTGCTTTGCCTTCTATGGGTAGTTTTGTCCTTCATAGAACTAGTAGTCTTGCGGACTCTATCGCCTTGCTTGTAGTCTAGCTTGAGAGACAATTTATGCACATGCATTCTTGCATACAAAGGATTTTCTTAGAATTTTCTAATATTGAGCATTCTTCTGTTAAGTGTGACGCTACTATCTTTTTGGCTCATGAGTTTAGATTCATAATAAAAGAGGCCAAAGAAATCTTTGTGCATTATAGGGTGGATGCTTGTTGTCCTCCCATAGAGGCTATCCTTTTTGATCAAGAAGAAATAATGCCTTTTCAATCTCTAAACTATGTTGCTTTCAATGAAAATCTTAGAAAAAGGGTTCCTACCAATGTTCTAGTTGATAGAATTTCTAAACTTAATGATGATTTAGCTATTCGAAATAATGAACTAGGATATTCTCTTGAGTATAGGCTCACAAAGTTCTGTCAAAAGAATGCTTACAATGATGAATTGGTTGTGCAATACGAAGGGCCAAAAGAGGAACCTATACCTCCCAAAGTTGATCTTGGGGACTTTTATCCCATTAAATTTAGCCCTTTTGATTACTTTTTCTTGCCTCAAAGAAAACTTGCTGCCGAACGTAGAGAATATGAAATGAGTTTTAATGATCTATCTTATTATTATGGCAATACCTAGATCTATCCTTGCTTTTATGCCTAGCTAGGGGCGTTAAACGATAGCGCTTGTTGGGAGGCAACCCAATTTTTTTTATTCCTTGCTTTTTTCTCCTGTTTAGTAATAAATAACTTATCTAACCTCTGTTTTGGTTGTGTTTTTTGTGTTTAATTAGTGTTTGTGCCAAGTAGAACCGTTGGGAAGACTTGGGGAAAGTCTTTTTAATCTTGCTGTAAAAAGCAGAAACTTTAGCGCTCACGAGAATTGCTGCCATTTTTATTTGGAAAGTGCTATTTAGTTAATTATTTTTGCATATGATTAATAGATAAATTCCTCACATCCAGAAATTTATTTTAGAATTTTTGGGGTTCCATATCTTTCGTTAGCTACAGATTACTACATACTGTTCTGTTTTTGACATATTCTGTTTTTCGTGTGTTGTTTGCTTATTTTGATGAATCTATGGCTAGTAAAATAGTTTATAAACCATAGAGAAGTTGTAATACAGTAGGTTTAACACCAATATAAATAAATAATTAGTTCATTACAGTACCTTGAAGTCGTGTTTTGTTTTCTTTCGCTAACGGAGCTCATGAGATTTTCTACTTTAAGGTTTGTGTTGTGAAGTTTTCAAGTTTTGGGTAAAAGATTTGAAGGATTATGGAACAAGGATTGGAAAGAGCCTAAGCTTGGGGATTCCCATGGCACCCCAAGATAATCTATGGACACCTAAAAGCCAAAGCTTGGGGATGCCCCGGAAGGCATCCCCTCTTTCGTCTACTTCCGTCGGTAACTTTACTTGGAGCTATATTTTTATTTACCACATGATATGTGTTTTGCTTGGAGCGTCTTGTATTATTTGAGTCTTTATTTATAAGTTTTTCACAATAATCCTTTCTATACACACCTTTTGAGAGAGACACACATGATTCGGAAATTGTTAGAATACTCTATGTGCTTCACTTATATCTTTTGAGTTATATAGTTTTTGCTCTAGTGCTTCACTTATATCTTTTAGAGCATGTTGTTGGATTTGTTTTATAGAAACTATTGTTCTCTCATGCTTCACTTAGATTATTTTGAGAAGTCCTACAAAACAGCATGGTAATTTGCTTTAATTATGTTAGGCATTCAAGATTAATAAAAAAATTCTTATGAGTGTGTTGAATACTATGAGAAGTTTGATACTTGATAATTGTTTTGAGATATGAAGATGGTAATATTAGAGTCATGCTAGTCGAGTAGTTGTGAATTTGAGAAATACTTATGTTAAAGTTTGTGATTCCCGTAGCATGCACGTATGGTGAACCGTTATGTGATGAAGTCAGAGCATGATTTATTTATTGATTGTCTTCCTTATGAGTGGCAGTCGAGGACGAGCAATGGTCTTTTCCTACCAATCTATCCCCCTAGGAGCATGCACGTAATACTTTGCTTTGATAACTTGTAGATTTTTGCAATAAGTATATGAGTTCTTTATGACTAAGGTTGAGTCCATGGATCATACGCACTTTTCTTCCTTCCACCATTGCTAGCCTCTCTAATACCGCACACCTTTCGCCGGCACCCACCATATGCCTTCCTCAAAACAGCCACCATACCTACCTATCATGGCATTTTCATAGCCATTCCGAGATATATTGCCATGCAACTTTCCACCGTTCCGTTTACTATGACACGCTCCATCATTGTCATATTGCTTTGCATGATCATGTAGTTGACATTGTATTTGTGGCAAAGCCACCGTTCATAATTCTTTCATACATGTCACTCTTGATTCATTGCATATCCCGGTACACCACCGGAGGCATTCACATAGAGTCAAATTTTGTTCTAAGTATTGAGTTGTAATTGTTGAGTTGTAAGTAAATAAAAGTGTGATGATCATCATTTTTAGAGCATTGTCCCAAGTGAGGAAAGGATGATGGAGACTATGATTCCCCCACAAGTTGGGATGAGACTCCGAACGAAAAGAAAATAAGAAAAAAGAGGCCACAAAAAAAGAGAAAAGGCCCAAATAAAAAAATGAGAGAAAAAGAGAGAAGGGACAATGCTACTATCCTTTTACCACACTTGTGCTTCAAAGTAGCAACATGATCTTCATAATAGAGAGTCTCCTATGTTATCACTTTCATATACTAGTGGGAATTTTTCATTATAGAACTTGGCTTGTATATTCCAATGATGGGCTTCCTAAAAATGCCCTTGGTCTTCGTGAGCAAGCGAGTTAGATGCACACCCACTTAGTTCCTTTTGTTGAGCTTTCATATACTTATAGCTCTAGTGCATCCGTTGCATGGCAATCCCTACTCACTCACATTGATATCTATTGATGGGCATCTCCATAGCCCGTTCATACGCCTAGTTGATGTGAGACTATCTTCCCCTTTTTGTCTCCTCCACAACCACCATTCTATTCCACCTATAGTGTTATGTCCATGGCTCACACTCATGTATTGCGTGAAGATTGAAAAAGTTTGAGAACACAAAAAGTATGAAACAATTGCTTGGCTTGTCATCGGGGTTGTGCATGATTTAAATACTTTGTGTGGTGAAGATAGAGCATAGCCTGACTATATGATTTTATAGGGATAACTTTCTTTGGTCATGTTATTTTGAAGAGACGTAATTGCTTAGTTAGTATGCTTGAAGTATTATTATTTCTATGTCAATATTGAACTTTTGTCTTGAATCTCTCAGATCTGAATATTCATACCACAATTAAGAAGAATTACATTGAAATTATGCAAAGTAGCATTCCACATCAAAAATTCTGTTTTTATAATTTACCTACTTGAGGACGAGCAGGAATTAAGCTTGGGGATGCTTGACACGTCTCCAATGTATCTATAATTTTTTATTGTTCCATGCTATATTATATTATGTTTTGGACATTATTGGGCTTTATTATACACTTTTATATTATTTTTGGGACTAACCTATTAACCGGAGGCCCAGCCCAGAATTGCTATTTTTTGCCTATTTTAGGGTTTCGCAGAAAAAGAATATCAAACGGAGTCCAAACGGAATGAAACCTTCGGGAACGTGATTTTCGGAACGAACATGATCCAGAGGACTTGGAACCTACGTCAAGCAATCAACGAGGAAGGCACGAGGTAGGGGGCGCGCCTACCCCCCCCCCCCCCCAGGTGCGCCCTCCACCCTCATGGGCCCCCTGTTGCTCCTATATATACCTACGTACCCCCAAACTATCAGATATGGAGCCAAAACCCTAATTCCACCGCCGTAACTTTCTGTATCCACGAGATCCCATCTTGGGGCCTTTTCCGGAGCTCCGCCGGAGGGGGCATCAATCACGGAGGGCTTCTACATCAACACCATAGCCTCTCCAATGAAGTGTGAGTAGTTTACTTCAGACCTACGGGTCCATAGTTATTAACTAGATGGCTTCTTCTCTATTTTTGGATCTTAATACAAAGTTCTCCCCCTCTCTTGTGGATATCTATTCGATGTAATCTTCTTTTGCGGTGTGTTTGTTGAGACCGATGAATTGTGGGTTTATGATCAAGTTTATCTATTAACAATATTTGATTCTTCTCTGAATTCTTTTATGTATGATTGGTTATCTTTGCAAGTCTCTTCGAATTATCAGTTTGGTTTGGCCTACTAGATTGATCTTTCTTGCAATGGGAGAAGTGCTTAGCTTTGGGTTCAATCTTGCGGTGTCCTTTCCAAGTGGCAGTAGGGGCAGCAAGGCACGTATTGTATTGTTGCCATCAAGGATAACAAGATGGGGTTTATATCATATTGCATAAGTTTATCCCTCTACATCATGTCATCTTGCTTAAAGCGTTACTCTCTTCTCTTGAACTTAATACTCTAGATGCATGCTAGATAGCGGTCGATGTGTGGAGTAATAGTAGTATATGCAGGCAGGAGTCGGTCTACTTGTCTCGGACGTGATGCCTATATACATGATCGTACCTAGATATTCTCATAACTATGCTCAATTCTGTCAATTGCTCAGCAGTAATTTGTTCACCCACTGTAAATACTTATGCTCTTGAGAGAAGCCACTAGTGAAACCTATGGCCCCCGGGTCTATCTTCCATCATATTAATCTTCCAATACTTAGTTATTTTCTCTGCCATTTATTTTACTTTGCATCTTTTATTTCTCTTTATCATAAAAATATCAAAAAAATTATCTTATCATATCTATCAGATCTCACTCTCGTAAGTGGCCGTGTAGGGATTGACAACCCCTTATTGCGTTGGTTGCGAGGATTTATTTGTTTGTGTGGGCACGAGGGACTTGTGCGCGGCCTCCTACTGGATTGATACCTTGGTTCTCAAAAACTGAGGGGAAATACTTACGCCACTTTGTTGCATCACCCTTTCCTCTTCAAGGGAAAACCAACGCAAGTGCTCAAGAGGTAGCAGCCGACGACTGGCCAACTCTCAAAATTTCATAAACACGGCCGCACAGGAGGTAAAAATATTAAACAAACATTATATTACATAGACGAACTTGTTTTTATAATACAGGGCGAGACGATATAACAGTATTCATTCAACGATTACGTCCTTCGTACACTGCTCCGCCACAATGCGGGATCCCTCAAGGACTTTGCTAAAATATCGCTCGGGCGTGCGGTACTCCTTGCCCACGGGCAGTCCTTCGGTCGCGACCGTGGCAGCATTCATCTTCGCCCGCTGCATCTTGACACCGGCGAAGGCCATCCGTGCACCTTCGATACAAACCGACCGCTTGATGGCATCAAGCCGAGGGCAGGCGTCGACTAGCCGCTTCACGAGAACGAAGTAGCTGCTGGGTATAGTTTCGGTTGGCCACAGCCGGACTATCAAGTCCTTCATGGTTAGTTCGGCCACCCTATGCAGTTCGACCAGCTGTTTTAGCTGGTCGCTCAAGGGCACCGGATGTTCTGGCGCAAGGTATTGCGACCAGAACAGCTTCTCCGTCGAGCTCCCCTCTTCAGCTCGAAAGAATTCAGCAGCGTCAGATACGCTGTGCGGCAGATCCGCAAACGCCCCTGGAGAACTCCAAATCCGGGTGAGTAAGAGATATCTCTTCTTCGCATACCTGCTTAGCATAATAAAAGCCTTACCCGCTGTGATCTTTTTGGCCTCCTGGATTTCCCGGGAGGCGTCTTGGGCTTCGGTCCGGGCCTCTTGTGCGCTTTGGCGGGCCTTCTCAAGCTCGGACTCTCGGTCCGCATGCTGACGCTCCAAGGACTCGTATTTCTTCAAAGCATCATGAAGCTCCTGCTGGACCTCCCCAACCCTGGCCTCATGTTTTTTCCGGACAGCTTGTTCCTTCGCCGCCCTCTCCTCGGCCTCGGCCAGCGCTTCCTTGAGGGTTTCAACCTCAGTCGCTGCTCCTACAAATATCACGGCACTACAATCAATATACATCATTTATTCTTTCCGAATATCCATGTTCAAGAATTCGTCCGATTAACCAGTTAACTTGCCGATTAATCCCTACTCGTAGGGTCACCGAGTAGCGGATAAACCGATAAATCGTCTGATTAATTGATTAAATGGCCGATTAACTTGTCGATTAGCCTATTAATCCCCTACTCGTCAGCCAACCGAGCAGCTACCAGTTAACGATTTCCTCAACAATGCCGAATATACGACAAGTCTCCACATACCTTGCTTGTCCTCCAGCTGCCTTTTCACAAGGCTGAGCTCTTCTTTGGCCCACTCCAGACTCCACTTTAGTCCAGAGACCTTAGCGGCATGAGAGGTGGCGGCCAGCAGCGATGCCTGTGTTCATAAGACATATTTAGTTAGTTTCCTGCAAAAATTACTTGATCCTCTATCCGGCTTTTCCATTCCAAACACCGGACAGTGTCTCAGGGGCTACACTGTCTATACTATGACCTTCTTTATCGTACTGCTTACCTCAAAGCCTGTCAGCAGGCTAGTGCAGGCTTCGGCCAGTCCGCTCTTGACGGACTGAACCCTCTCAACCACCGTACCCATAAGGATACGGTGTTCCTACACAATGGAAGCGCCTCGCAACGCATCCAGCAGATTATCCGGTGCCTTTGGCTGGACAGAGGTCACCGGTGGAATAGGCACACCTCCTTCTTTCGAAGGAGGTTGCCTATCGGATTCCGGAGCCGTATAGGCCGGCCTGGGAAGGTCCTTTTTGACAGCACCTCATCGTCGCCCCTGACTATGGGAGATTGAGCGGCCGACGGTGACTCGCTGGCCATCGCCTTCGAATCTAGCGAACCTCCTGATGAGGATCGCAGGGAGCTGTCGTGGGCTGGACTACAAGCGCATGATTTAAAGCATTAAAACTGCAAACTGAAGAGGCCGAATACATGAATATGTCAGAGTCTTTTGTGCACTCACGGCGTGGCCAGGGGCTTGTTTCGGCGGCACGGCTCTGGGCTGCTGTCGACGTCCCACGCGGAGTTATCCACGGGGGAGCTCTTCCCCCTCTTGGACGCCTCTGCCTCCAGATTTTTGGAGGCTTCCCTCCTCTTCTTTCCCCACTCAGGGGGAGAACTGATTTCCTCGTCGTCCTCATCATCGTCTTCGGCGGCGGAGGAGGGAGTCTCGTCCGGAGCTCCTTTGCGACGGAGGCCACCCGGGGCCTCCTTGGCCTTCTTCTCCGGCGCCTGGTAAGGCGCCAGGACCAGCATCTTCATCAGAAGAGGGATGGCTGGTTCCTCGGGCAGCAGAGCCGAACACTTAATCCGCTCCACTTTCTCTGTCCATACCTGAAAAATTGCTAGTGGAGTTTAGGTATCTTCCTTGAATAAGCAAGTAGAGGATACACCTTGAAACAAGAAAGACATACCGCACTGGCAGGATGGGCCAGATCGTGCCCGTGGTCCTCATCCGTCTTCGGCGGTGTCTCATTGCCCTTGAAGAGCAACTTCCAGATATATTTGTGTGTGGTTTTAAAGAGTCTCTCCAAGGTCCAGTGCTTCTCCGGATCGAATTCCCACAAAGGGAAAGTCCGGCTCTGGCATGGAAGGATCCAGCGGATTAACATCACCTGGATTACATTGACGAGCTTGATGTTTTTGTCCACCATGCTTTGGATGCGCGTTTGTAGCACGATCAGCTCGTCTGACAAGTACCAATTTAGGCCCTTCTCTATCCAGGAGGTGAGCCGCATTGGAGCTCCGGATTTGAATTCGGGAGCCGCGACCTAGGTGGTGTCGCAGAGCTCTGTGATATAGAACCATAGTTTCTGCCACTCTTTGACGGTCTCCACAAAAGTACCCTTGGGCCATGTGACGTTGGGCAGTTTGCTCACCATGGCGCCTCCGCACTCCGTGTGTTGGTCATCCACCACCTTCAGCTTCACGTTGAAGATTTGAGCCATAGTCCAAAGTGGGGTGGGATGCGGAGGAAAGCCTCACACACAACAATGAACGTCGAAATGTTGAGGAAAGAGTTGGGAGCTAGATCATGGAAATCTAGCCCGTAATAAAACATGAGTCCACAGACAAAAGGGTGGAGAGGAAACCCTAAACCGCGGATGAAATGGGAGATAAACACCACCCTCTCATTGGGCTTTGGGTTGGGGATGATTTGCCCCTTGGCCGGAAGCCTATGAGTGATTTCCTTCGCCAGATACCCGGCCTCCCGAAGCTTGGTGATGTCCTTCTCCTTGACGGAGGAGGCCATCCATTTGCCTTGCACTCCAGATCCGGACATTGTTGGAAGTGCTTTCTTGAGGCGGAAAGGATGAGGACTTGGGCGCTGGAGCTTGAGAGTGGGTAGGTGCGAAGGGAGAAGGTGTGGGTGAAAGAAGGGAATCCTTATCCCCTTATAAAGACAGTGAATATCAAGCGCATCCCCACTCGCCTTAAAACTCGCCTATTCCCAAGGGTTGTGCGAACGGCGCGGTTGGATTACCCACGATAGGGGGACACGATCTCTGCTTTGACAAGACGTGCCAATAAAGCTGCGTCTCGAAATATGGAGCGGCAGGCCGAAAAATGGTTCGAAATAATGACCGGGAGGTGATGTAGTGTTACGTTGCAAAAAGTTGTCAGCGGATTGGACTCGTGAAATATTATATTCTCTATAGTGGCGTGTGGAACTTGTTTTGCAGATCCGGACACGATCTTTATGTTCGGAAACTCTGTCCGAGTATTCGGAGGAGGAACCCACCTTGCAATGCCGAAGACCGTTTACGCGCCGGACACCTCGTCATTGAAGCCTGGTTCAGGGGATACTGAGGGAGTCCTTGGGCGTCTGGCCTGCTAGACATGGGCCAGACTATTGGGTCATGAAGATACAAAATGGAAGACTTTCTCCCGTGTCTGGATAGAACTCTTCTTTGCGTGGATGGCAAGCCAGGCAGCCAGATATACTATTTCCATTCTATGTAACCGACCTTGTATAACCTTAGTCCCCTCCGGTGTCTATATAAACGGGAGGGCTTAGTCCGTAAGGACAAGGATAATCAGATAGGGTAGACTTCTAGGGTTTTAGCCATTATGATCTCGTGGTAGATCAACTCTTGTAAACCCCCATACTCATCAATATTAATCTAGTAGGACATAGGGTTTTACCTCCATCAAGAGGGCCCGAACCTGGGTAAACATTGTGTTCCCGGTCTCCTATTACCATCGACCTCAGACGCACAGTTCGGGGCCCCCTACCCGAGATCCGCCGGTTTTGACACCGACAATAAGCTTCCAATATATCAATCTTTACCTCTCAAACATTTTGAGACTCCTTGTCATGTCCGTGATCTCATCCGGGACTCCGAACAAACTTCGGTCACCAAAACACAGAACTCATAATACAAATCATCATCGAATGTTAAGCGTGCGGACCCTATGGATTCGAGAACTATGTAGACATGACTGAGACACATCTCTGGTAATAACCAATAGCGGAACATGGATGCTCATATTGGCTCCTACATATTCTACGAAGATCTTTATCGGTCAAACCGCATAACAACATACGTCATTCCCTTTGTCATTGATATGTTACTTGCCCAAGATTCGATCGTCGGTATCATCATACCTAGTTCAATATCGTTACCGGCAAGTCTCTTTACTCGTTTCGTAATGCATCATCCCGTAACTAACTCATTAGTCACATTGCTTGCAAGGTTTATAGTCATGTGCATTACCGAGAGGGCCCAGAGATACCTCTCCGATACTCGGAGTGACAAATCCTAATCTCGATCTATGCCAACTCAACAAACACCATAGGAGACACTTGTAGAGCATCTTTATAATCACCCAGTTACATTGTGACGTTTGATAGCGCACAAAGTGTTCCTCCGGTATTCGGGAGTTGCATAATCTCATAGTCAGAGGAATATATATAAATCATGAAGAAAGCAATAGCAATAAAACTAAACGATCATTATGCTAAACTAACGGATGGGTCTTGTCCATCACATCATTCTCTAATAATGTGATCTCGTTCATCAAATGACAACACATGTCTATGGTTAGGAAACTTAACCATCTTTGATTAACGAGCTAGTCAAGTAGAGGCATACTAGGGACACTTTGTTTGTCTATGTATTCACACATGTACTAAGTTTCCGGTTAATACAATTCTAGCATGAATAATAAACATTTATCATGATATAAGGAAATATAAATAACAACTTTATTATTGCCTCTAGGGCATATTTCCTTCAAACGCCTCCCAGCAGTAGAGCCTCCCGCGTGGAGCCGAGGAGCAGGAGTAAGGCATGGAGGCAGGCGGCTAAGAGGCGCGTGGCAATCTTGCGGCCGGTCCGGACGAGGCGCGCGGCGCTGCGGGAGTCGCCTTGATAGACGGACATGAGGGACTTGGCGAGGAATGTTGGGACGGTGCGGAGGCCGCTCCCGATTGAGTGGGCGTCGCGGTCGGCGTCACCGTCGCCTATCGTCGACGTAGAGCGCGACTACCCACATGCATGCCTCGTTCTCCGACAGCGAGCACGGGGTCGAGGGCGTGGCGCTTGTGGAGGCACCTCCGCTGTTGACCAGAAGGCGGGCACGGCGCCATGCTCGGACTTGCATCGCCGTCTGTGTTGAACGCGGCCATGGCGGCCTCGTCGTCACTCACTCCCACGGTCGGCAACCAGCTCCGCGTGCTCGACGGGGCGTCCATGGTCTGTTCCATCACGCTGGCACGAACACTAGGTATTTGTTGAAATGCCTACGAGAGAAAACAGAGGAGGGAGAAGAAGAATATAGGCGTTGACATGTGGGCCTCACCTGTAGTAACGGTCAACTCAATGGTCAAAATAAACAGAGTTGACTTTACCGCCATGTCAGCCCTGACGGGTGGGTCCCGTATGTCATAAACGTGTTTAAATCATTTAAATTGGCCATTATCTGAAAGTGGTAGTTTTTAGTCACAAAATTAAAAAAAAATGGTAGTTTTCGATCACTTTTAAAAAGTGGTAGTTCAGTGGGACGGATACCCCTAGAGTGGTAGTTTTTTTATCAAACACTCATGTAACTCTGATGATGACATTGATATTCTTCGTGTTGGCTTCGATTTCTCGTTCGGAAACAAGATAACGAGTAGCTTTCCCACAGGCACCATGAAAATGCATTTCTGTGGGTTGAGCTTGATGTCATAAGCTTGAAGATTTTTGAACGTTTCCCCAAGGCTAGTCAGGAGATTGGATCCCTTGAACGACTTCATGACGATGTCGTCTACGTAATCCCTTGCATTTCTATTAATCTGCATGTGCAAACAAGTTTGAACCATACGCTAATAAGTAGCATGAGCATTCTTATGTCCAAATGGCATCATTATATAACAGAAGGGCCCAAACATGATTATGAAGGCCCTTTTTATTTAATCACTTTATTTCAATCTGATTTGATGACAAGGAATAATCATCTAAAAAACATAATCCCTTGCAGCCAGCAATGGAGTCTACTATCTGGTCAATATTTTGGACACGCCCGGTTAATGTTTTTAAAGTCGATACACATGCACCAAGAGTTGTTCTTCTTTGGCATCATGATTGGGTTTGCCAGCCATTCTAAGTACAACACCTCCTTGATAAACCCTTCTCGCAGCAAAGAAAGAATCAAAGAGGCCGGCTAAATGCTACTCCCTCCGTCCTATAATATAAAAATGTTTTTCAAGCTAAACATAGCTTGAAAAGTGTTCTTATATTATGGGCTGGAGGTAGTACTATAAAGTGTGAGGAAGAGGTCTACGATAGACAACAGTCTGACAGATGTTTCAGAAGACATGCATTAGAGGAAACAAACTGCTAACATATGCTGTATAATTCTGTGCCGCATCTCTGTTGTAACCGTCTCCTAGTCATCAGGATCACGATCCACTCTTCTTGCTAATGGCCTGCGTGCCTACACCTACGGGAGCAGTTGAGGCTCCTTCTATTTGCACTCTGGATATTGCTTTCAGTTAATACAACAACTGTGTGCAGGATCCTAAACCTTAGCTCAAACTACCAGCACTCTATACTAATCGAATACAAACACCATTAATTGTGACTAGTATCCTATAAATTACTAGAAGAACGCCCGTGCGTTGCAACGGGGCCACATTAACTTTAAGAGTTCAATATTACGATATTGACGACTTTTTTTACCATCAAATCCTCATACACACACTCTCCCTCCCTCTTCCTCACTCTCTCTCCCCCTCTCCCTCTCTCTAACACACACACACATATCCATCTTATTGGGTACGGGACCATAATTCATCTATTTCACACACACACGCTAGTGCATAACAATATGGATTATGTGTATTATATTTGTCACCAAAACTGAGGGAATTAATTTCATGTAAATCAGCCCGCCACAGCTCCAAGAATACGCGGAGGAGGTGGCCCGGGTCAGCGTCGGCGCCGTCTGGCGCGGGCCACGGGCCCGCTTCCAAGTGCACGTGCAATGCACGTCTTCACAAATATTATAACCAGATGTGAGAAATCACATACTAACACGATGTTGCAATAAATTTATAATTAAAGAAGCCAAAAGTCTTTTTCTTAAACCAGAATTCCTTATGCTGGAGTTTAAACAAACCCCACAATAACATGATCAATTTTTTTTGCTCTACTTATCACCTAATTAAGCAAATGCATGACTTATGAAGCGGATAAGAAATCATGTTAACTTGGAACTAAAATCCCAACAAAAGAGTGAGGAACAAACCTTTTTATCATTGCTCTGAAGTCTGAACCTCCCCCTATTTGTTAGTGAAATGTGAGTATGCTTGGAAGATAATAATTTCTTATGCAACATATGCTTTTACATCTGAAAGAGCTACAAAATTTGTTGACCTACCTATGTGCACTTCCTAAATCAAGTGGATAAAATTATTTCTATCGGCAATATAAAATACTAAACATTAGAAAGAAAGGGACAATGTCCACTAACCATGCAAATATTCTGACCATGGGATATTTAGGCTGGCGTATATGGGAAATCAAAGCTAAAAATGACTCGATGAGTTAGGGATACATCAATAAATATTCTAAAAAGTGATAAAAACAAATCTGCAGCAACTCGCGACCCCACGAACTCGTATTCGCAATGAGCAAGTTAGTGAGGCTGCCATAGTAGGCTAGCACCAAGGGACAAGGGCAACAACCGCCTTCCCATCCAACCTACTGATTCTGCTGGCGCTACTTTCATCCTAAGCCCATGAGTACCGCTAGTGTGTTGCCACGTACGGAGAAACTACGAACTGAAATTTTCATCCAAATCATGAAAATGTTAATGTTCCTCTCCTCTCCCATCCCACGTGTGAACATACCCTATTCGTGGTTGGCTCGCTACATTCAACGTAGCTCTGATGTGCACTGCCCTCGCTCTTGATTAGTTGCCGCAGTGCCACGCATCTACGCCAACAAGCTGGGGAAACAAATGCAAATGTTACACCGAGTCAAAATCAACCATCCCACAATTGTAACAATAGAAAAGATAATAACCAAAATTTAACAGAAGAACTACTGCTTGGCTCCCAGATCCATCTCGATAACCCTTGATCTGGCTGCTGAGCTTCTCCTAGCCGCCTCAACATCACGTCATTACCAAACATGTAGTGGATGCCTAGTGGGACAAGGATTAAGAAATAACATGAGGTGAAAAATACGATGGCTGTCAATTCCATAAGACGATCCAAGTAATTTGACAAAACAGATCGGGAGCATCTTGTATAATCTCAAAAAAGCAACTAAAAATATGAGAAATGAATTGATGAAAATCAGCCCCTGCTCTCATTGATGCTCGCTTTTGTAATGGGAGGCAAGGAATGGGGATACCGGGAGAAGAAAGGATCACATGGACGGCAAGCCTCCACCACCGGCAAGTGGGGTTGCTTCACACCCAATCTCCACGGCCGCCGCCTCCATGGGGACGAACTCCCATGTTCACAACTGGGCTCCCAATCGGCCGCTGCCTCGCCGACCTTGACGATGAAGTAGTCCCTTCCTTCGATCCCATTCGCAACGGAGGCAACACCCATCCTAGCGGACGGGTCCGCGGTGAGATCCCTACTGGATTGTGGTCGCGCCTCCCCAAACCTCACCGCGGGACACATGAGAGGGCGCCGTTGCCATGGTCAGGCTTGGATGGGGAAAGGAGGCGACATAGCAGCAACGACGCCTTCGCCGAGATTGGTGGCAACGGCGGCGGCGAGCGAGCGGGAGGACGACGGCGGCGAGAGAGTAGGAGGGTGGTGGCGGCAGTCCATCAGCCGCCGTGACGTGAGAGGATGATGGGGATGGGGCCGCGATCTGGACGTATGGAGCGGTCGAGAGGAGGGGAAGCAGGCGGCTGGGTTTTTCCATCGTGCGGGGTTTGGGGGAGGTCAAACGAGAGGGTTTTTTTCGTGCGGGAGGCAGAGCAACGAGGGCGGATGTAGGGAGACGGGACGCGGTTGGTTGGCAGGAAAAGGAAAGCTACGCATTTTTTTAGGCAGTAGAGATGATTGATGATAAGAAAGGGAAAATCACATCAATATAAGGAAATATCCCATCAATACTTGATTGATTGCGATTTATTTTTTATATGGTAACTAATCTGATCATCAATATTTGATTAATTGCGATTTATTTTTTATATGGTAACTAATCTGATGGGTTTATGTGGGTGGTGAAGCGAAAAGACAGGTGGGAGGGAGACGAAATAAAACCAGCAAAATAAAACCAACGAAAATGATGAAGCGAAATAAAACCAGCGAAAAATAACCGACGAACTATTCACCAACTGTTTCATTAGAAGTAGAGATCAATGACCAGATGATAACGTGGATGTGATAAAAAGAGCAAGCACGACCGACCACGCAAGCGAGTTTTCTTCCCTACCGTCCTACAGTCAAGCAGTACTTTATTACACCATTTCCGCAGAAGTATAGCTGGCCTTCTATATTTGTCATCTGAGAACATGCTGCGAAACGCCGAAACCTGCCTACCATACCCCACTTCCTTTCAAAGACCCGCAAAGGAAGAATCAAAGACGCCGGCTGGCTGCTATAACCAGTAGCAAGGTCCCAATCTTGATATGTATACATAAACGAATGCAAGATCTGCTTCGGGGACGCTGTACAGACTGTACAGACTTGGACATGTCCTAGCTTGGAATAAAACCCTCCCTCCCCTTTTGTTTCATCTCCTAATCGACGGCGCGTAATGGCTACCTTATCCCTTCAACACCTTTCACACGAAAGGAGCGAAATGCCATGCTCTCCTAGCGGACGGTCTCAGTTAGCTTTTCCGTAGATTTTTGTAACAGTACCGAAGATTTATGACATATGAATGTATATAGATATATTTTAGAATATAGATTCACTCATTTTGCTTTGTATGTAGTCATCATTTAAAACCTTTTAAAAAACAAATATTTAGAAACAAAAAGAGTAGAATGCAGTTGTTTTATGGTGTTCACTCGACACGATATCGTGCATGCATGGGCTTCGTTTGGCTGGTTGTGCACGACCAGGTACCAAATGGGTACAGATACGTGCTGAATGCATCATCCTTGGAAAAAAAATCTACTTGTGGTTGGGAGAGGATTTGTGGCACGCAAGTCTCACAGCACGTAGTCTCTCGACCGTGCTTTTTATTTTTGGCTTTCGATTTTCAATCTTTTATATCTTTTGAACAGAAAGTTCAAATTAAGTTTTGTTTTTATATTTGTGTTTCTCGTGACGAATGATTTCAAATAAGATTCATTTTGAATACATTTCGATGAATTTTGAAAATAAATGTTAAATTTCAACTCTTGAAACTTAGTACGTGCAAACAATAAAATCACATTTTTTTCCTACGACCAACAGAAAAAATAACTTAAAATTTTATCGATGAAACATGGTAAAAGCGAGTGAGAAAATCGCAAGTTTCTGATAAAAAATCACAAGTTTCAATGACTGAAACTTAAAACTTACGGTGCCCTGTGCGGGATCCAACTACTTCACGAATCGTGAGGCAAATCGAGCGAACGAGTAGGGCTTGACAGGTGCATGCCCCTGTGACTTTCCGGTTGTGGTTCCGTATTCCAACTCCCTTGGTATGGTTCCCCCCCACGCACACGCACACGCACACTCATGTATGATAACATGGACTAGTGGTTGGACCTGCCTTTTTATGTTGCTATGGTAAATTAAAAGTGTTGTATGTTAGCTTGGAAGCCAGAACTTATAAATCAGTAATGAAATTGCTTAATTTTGATCAGTGTTGACGAATAACTAAAACTGCATGAAGCCGAAACAGGGCCAACATCGCAGCAACGCTACATTCACGGGCTTATTACTAGGTTTTACGGAGTTCCTCCTGACACGGCAAGTTACTATTGGATTAAGGGGGAGGTTGGGCCCCACCCACCTGAAAATCAGGGGGAGGCGTGGAGAGATTTTATAGTTAGCCCCATAACACCGTAAAATGCCCGTGTGTTTAGCATTTTTGACCAACATCGTTTGCATGAGTTCTCCTAAGGATAAGTATGATGTACATTTCGTAAGAAATATTTGCATCCACTCATTCCTTTTGAAAGAAATCTCTTGTTTTCCTTGTGATGTAATCACAGGAAACAAATTCCTTTATTAGGATTCAAATGGACGTGATATTATAATCCCACATATTTTCGTTTTCCCACGCCTTTTGAATCTTGAGAATCAAAGAATCCCTGATAGTCACACAAATCCAAAAGTCTGATCAAACTACTCTCACCGGTGAGCTAGTATTGCAAAAAAAAAAAAAGAATCAATCAATCAAATGAAAATGTTGCTTGAAGCGGAAACATGGCCAAATGATTTGAGAGATTTATCACTTACATATAATAAAGGGCGCCACTATGTGTCAGACTACTAATGCGTAGCTTCCTGTCAGAGCAGTAGATGGGCGTTGGATCAAAAGGTTCTGGAGCGTTAGATGCATCCCTAAAATAATGCCCACACCCCCTTGGCAGTTGGTGAAACGAATTTTCTGTATGCACGATTCTGCCATATCTGAGGTCCCTGTAAACACGTATACGCTCTCCCTTGGTAGTTTTCCAAAGAAACTTCCTCCATTCACGTTGCTTCTACTTCCTCCGTTCTAAATTACTTGTCTTGGATTTGTTTAGATACAGATGTATCTAGACTCATTTTAGTGCTAGATACATCCGTATCTAGACAAATCTAAGACAAGTAATTCGGAACGGAGGGAGTATATATGAGGTTCACGTAACCATACACGGGATGCTTACTTCATTCAGTTTTCCAAACAAACTTTCTCCGGTCACATTGCTTCCATGGATGAGGTTCCTATAATCACACATGTTTCTGCGTACACACGATGCTTCCCTTCATTATATATTTCATTCATGTCCATCATATGATGAACATACTACCAACACTAGAAGATACAAGTAAATGCATGCGTGCAATACATGTTAATATCAGACAGAAAATTAATCGCAAATTGATATCAGACAGAAAATTAATTGCAAGTTGATATCAGACAGAAAATTCATTGCGTGTTGATATTAAGTAGGATACCAATTACGTGTTAATTACGTGGATAGTCCATATTTGGTATGTTATTAATTGCACACTAAACATGTTGAGGGCTCGCCATTGGAGCAATATAGGTCGTTGGATTGACACTATTTGATGTCTGAGATTTGTTGGATCTGCCCTTTGTGTCTTTTTATATTGTTATTATTATTACTCTATACCAATATAAAAAGACCAAAAGGGCCAGATCCAATTAATCTCAGTCATCAAATCATGTCAATCCAACGATCTAGAGTGCTTCAATGTCGAGCGCTCAACACGTTTAGCGTGTAGTTAATTTCATGCTTAATATAATGTTAATCACATAATAACACGCAAACAGTATTCTATTACTTAATATCCACATGCACTTAATATACTTCCAAATTAAGATGCATTGCACGTATACATTGACTAGTATTAGTAGTAATGCGCACGTGCAACACACATTAATATTAGGAAATGTATTAATTGTACACAGATATTAGGTATGCTATTATTTATGTGTTAATTCTGTGATTAGTGCAATATTTGGTATAATATTAATTGCACGATAAACACTCACCATTAGAGCAGTCCAAGTCGTTGGATGGACTTAGTTTGATGGTCGAGATCAGTTGAATCTGCCTATTTGGGTCGTTTTATATTGGTATAGATATAGATATAGATATAGATAGATTATAAATTATAGAGATACATATGGATGCTTCATTCTTAGTCACATTTTTCTTCACGCACTATTACGATTTGTATTGTTCTAGGAAGCATGTATGGTTTAATTTGAAACACGTTTTTATGGTGGTTGAAGAATGCCAAAGTAGTACCAAAACCTTGCTGTTTGGGTATGTTATGGGAGACATATTGTGTTTATCTGAGAAGTATTTCACAGGTAATATTGTGCGTTGAGACGATAGTGAGTCATTGAAACACTGTTTGAAAATTGCTGGAAGCATGGATAAAGTATACCGAAGCATTGTATTGTTCTGCAAAGGACGAAGCACACATGTATACACTTGCAAACTTATTATGCATAAGTTGGAATCAAGTGACATATGATACCAAAGCACATCTGTGGTTCTAAACCAAAGGAAGCACATACATAGGTACCAAGAAACTTAATTTACATAGCCCCGAAACTTGGCAAAGAAACGGCTGATGGCAAAGTTCCTGATTCCAGGAGTGATAAGAGAATTTACCTCTACCACCTTAGGCATTGGTGGTGTATTAAGCCCATGTCTTTCTTCAATATGAGGTAAATTTTTAACATCCATAGCTTTAATACATTTTTCCTTCATAGATTTCTTTGCCTCTTTCATATCTTCGGGACTGAGATATAATATACCCCTGTTCTTTGGAGTGGGTTTAGGCAGTGGTTCAGGAATAGTCCAATCATCATAATTTTTCAATATGTTATTCAATAATTCTTCAGCTTGTCCAACAGTTCGTCCCCTGAAAACACAACCAGTACAACTATCTAGGAAGTCCCTAGAAGCATCGGTTAGTCCATTATAGAAGATATCAAGTATTTCATTTTTCTTAAAAAGATGATCAGGCAAATCATTAAGTAACTGGCAAAGCCTCCCCAAGCTTATGGGAGACTCTCTTTTTCAGTTTGGACAAAGTTAAATATTTCCTGTAAGACAGCTTGTTTCATATGAACAGGAAAATATTTTTCAGAGAAATAATAAATCATATCCTGGGGACTACGCACACAACCAGGAGCAAGAGTGTTGTACCAGGCTTTAGCATCACCCTTTAATGAGAAAGGAAATAATTTAAGAATAAAGTAATAGCGAGTTTTCTCATCATGAGTAAAAAGGGTGGCTATATCATTCAACTTAGTAAGATGTGCCACAATAGTTTCAATTTCATAACCATGGAAATGATCAGATTCAACCAAAGTAATTAACTCTGGGTCGACAGAGAATTCATAATCCTTATCATCAACAAAGATAGGTGAAGTAGCAAACTTAGGATCACATTTCATTCTAGCATTCAGAGATTTTTCTTTATACCATTGTACCAATTTTTCTAGATCATCTCTATCATTGCAAGCAAGAATATCTCTAACTATTTCTTCACTCATAACATAACCATCCGGTACCTTAGACAATTCATATCTAGGAGGGCTAGTTCTAGCAGGAGTTTCAGTTTCAAGCTCATCATCAGATTCAACAACATCATGTTGTATAACTCTAGCAATTTGTTTATCAAGAAATTCACCAAGTGGCGCATCATCATTATCAAGCAAGGTACTAGCATCATCATAAGCATCATTCATTGTAGAAATAGCATCATTAATAACTTGCGACATATTAGAATTAATAGCATGTGGTGGAGTTGCAAGTTTATTCATAACAGAAGGTGAATCTAAAGCAGAACTGGATGGCAGTTCCTTACCTCCCCTTGTCTTTGTGGGAAATATCTTAGTATTTGGATCCTTTAGATTCTTCATAGTGATAATATGATAATAATCTCAGGTGACTCAACAAATATAGCTATGCTCTCCGGCAACGGCGTCAGAAAAAGGTCTTGATAAGCCACAAGTATAGGGGATCACAACATTTTTCGAGGGGTAAAGTATTCAACCCAAATTTATAGATTCGACACAAGGGGAGCCAAAAAATATTTGAAGGTATTAGCAGCTGAGTTGTCAATTCAACAGTATTGGTTGTGTAGTGATTGTAACAGTAGCAACGGAAAAGTAAATGAGCAAAGAACAATATGTGAAAAGCTCGTAGGCAATGGATTAGTGATGGATAATTATGTCGGATGCGATTCCTCATGCAACGGTTATAACATAGGGTGACACAGAACTAGCTCCAGTTCATCAGTGTAATGTAGGAATGTATTTCGAATATAGTCATATGTGCTTATGGAAAAGAACTTGCATGACATCTTTTGTCCTACCCTCTCGTGGCAGCGGGGTCCTATTGGAAACTAAGGAATATTAATACCTCATTTTAATAGAGTACTGGATCAAAGCATTAACACTTAATGAATACATGAACTCCTCAAACTACGGTCATCACCGATAAGTATCCCGATTATTGTCACTTTGGGGTTAACGGATCATAACACATAATAGGTGACTATAGACTTGCAAGATAGGATCAAGAACACAGATATATTCATGAAAACATAATAGGTTCAGATATGAAATCATGGCACTCGGTCCCTAGTGACAAGCATTAAGCATAGCAAAGTTATAGCAACATCAATCTCAGAACATAATGGGTACTAGGGATCAAACCCTAACAAAACTAACTCGATTACATGATAAATCTCATCCAACCCATCACCGTCCAGCAAGCCTATGATGGAATTACTCACGCACGGCGGTGAGCATCATGAAATTGGTGATGGAGGATGGTTGATGATGACGATGGCGATGAATTCCCCTCTCCGGAGCCCCGAACGGACTCCAGATCAGCCCTCCCGAGAGGTTTTAGGGCTTGGCGGCGGCTCCGTATCGTAAAACATGATGAATCCTTCTCCCTGGTTTTTTTCTCCCCGAAAGTGAATATATAGAGTTGGAGTTGAGGTCGGAGGAGCTCCAGGGGGCCCACGAGGTAGGGGGCGCGCCCAGGGGCAGGCGCCCCCCACCCTCATGGCTAGGGTGTGGGCCCCTGGTCTTGATCTTTTTCCAGTATTTTTATTATTTCCAAAAATACGCTCCGTGGAGTTTCAGGTCATTCCGAGAACTTTTGTTTCTGCACATAAATAACGCCATGGCAATTCTGTTGAAAACAGCGTCAGTTCGGATTAGTTCCATACAAAGAATGCAAGTTAGAGTCCAAAACAAGGGCAAAAGTGTTTAAAAAAGTAGATACGACGAAGACGTATCATGGGAACCTACTATTAAAATTAAAATTAGAGATCATGAATGCTATGCTTTATGTGATTTGGGTGCTAGTGTTTTCACGATTCCAAAAACTTTGTGTGATGTGTTAGATTTCCGTGAATTTGATGATTGTTCTTTAAATTTGCATCTTGCGGATTCCACCATTAAGAAACCTATGAGATGGATGATGTTCTTATTGTTGCAAATAGGAATTATGTGCCCATAGATTTCATTGTTCTTGATATAGATTGCAATCCTACATGTTCTATTATTCTTGATAGATCTTTCCTTAGAACGATTGGTGCAATTATTGATATGAAAAAAGGAAATATTAGATTCCAATTTCCGTTAAGGAAAGGCATGGAACACTTTCCTAGGAAGAAAATTAAATTACCTTATGAATCTATTATGAGAGCCATTTATGGATTACATACCAAAGATGACAATACCTAGATCTATTCTTGTTTTTATGCCTAGGGGCGTTAAACGATAGCGCTTGTTGGGAGGCAACCCAATTTTATTTTTATTTCTTTTTTTGTTCCTGTTTAGTAATAAATAATTCATCTAGCTTCTGTTAGATGTGGTTTTATGTTTTTAATTAGTGTTTGTGCCAAGTAGAACCTTTGGGAAAACTTGGGGGAGATCTTTGCGATCTTGGTGTAAAAAATAAAAACTTTAGCGCTCATGAGATTAGCTACCATTTTTTACTTGAGAGTGCGATTAGGTTGATTCTTTTTAAAGATGATTAATAGACAAATTACTCATGTCCACTAATTTATTCAGAATTTTTGGGATTACAGAAGTATTCGAAACCTATATATTACTACAGACTGTTCTATTTTTGACAGATTCTATTTTTCGTGTGTTGTTTGCTTATTTTGATGAATCTATGGCTAGTATCGAGGGGTATGAACCATAGAAAAGTTGGAATACAGTAGGTTTAACATAAATATAAATAAATAATGAGTTAATTACAATATCTTGAAGTGGTGGTTTGTTTTCTTATACTAACGAAGCTCGTGAGATTTTCTGTTGAGTTTTGTGTTGTGAAATTTTCAAGTTTTGGGTAAAGA
The DNA here is from genome assembly GCA_034509565.1 of Triticum monococcum. NCBI lineage: Eukaryota > Viridiplantae > Streptophyta > Magnoliopsida > Poales > Poaceae > Triticum > Triticum monococcum. The sequence goes on along the minus strand of CM067841.1, from coordinate 139,717,610 downwards.
TTTGATGGATTTTGAAATAAAGAGTGGCAAGCGCCTAAGCTTGGGGATTCCCAAGGCACCCCAAGGTAAAATTCAAGGACAACAAAAAGCCTAAGCTTGGGGATGCCCTGGAAGGCATCCTCTCTTTCATCTTCGTCCATCGGTAACTTTACTTGAGGCTATATTTTTATTCACCACATGATATGTGTTTTGCTTGGAGCGTCTTGTATGATTTGAGTCTTTGCTTTTTAGTTTACCACAATCATCCTTACTGTACACACCTTTTGGAGAGACACACATAAATCGAAATTTATTAGAATACTCTATATGCTTCACTTATATCTTTTGAGCTTGATAATTTTGCTCTAGTGCTTCACTTATACCTTTTTAAAGAGCACGGTGGTGGTTTTATTTTATAGAAATTATTGATCTCTCATGCTTCACTTATATTATTTTAAGAGTCTTTTCGAACAACATGGTAATTTGCTTTGGCTATTAAATTAGTCCTAATATGATAGGCATCCAAGATGGGTATAATAAAAACTTTCATAAAAAGTGCATTGAATATTATGAGAAGTTTGATACTCGATAATTGTTTTGAGATATGAAGATGGTGATATTAGAGTCATGCTAGTTGAGTAGTTGTGAATTTGAGAAATACTTGTTCTAAAGTTTGTGATTCCTATAGCATGCACGTATGGTGAACCGTTATGTGATGAAGTCGGAGCGTGATTTATTTATTGATTGTCTTCTTATGAGTGGCGGTCGGGGATGAGCGATGGTCTTTTCCTACCAATCTATCCCCTTAGGAGCATGCACGTAGTACTTCATTTCGATAACTAATAGATTTTTGCAATAAGTACGTGAGTTCTTTATGACTAATGTTGAGTCCATGGATTATACGCACTCTCACCCTTTCACTATTGCTAGCCTCTCTAATACCGCGCATCTTTTGCCGGTATCATACACTCACTATATACCTTCCTCAAAACAGCCACCATACCCCTATTATGGCATTTCCATGGCCATTCCGAGATATACTGCCATGAAACTTACCACCGTTCCGTTTGTTATGACACGTTACATCATTGTCATATTGCTTTGCATGATCATCTAGTTGACATCGTATTTGTGGCAAAGCCACCTTTATAATTCTTTCATACATGTCCCTCTTGATTCATTGCATATCCCGGTACACCGCCGGAGCATTCACATAGAGTCATATTTTGTTCTAGTATCGAGTTGTAATTTTTGAGTTGTAAGTAAATAAAAGTGTGATGATCATCATTATTAGAGCATTGTCCCAAGTGACGAAAGAATGATGAAGACTATGATTCCCCCATAAGTCGGGATTGTTGAGGAATGTTGCAGAAAACAAAATTTTTTCTACGGTTTCACTAAGATCCATCTATGAGTTCATCTAGCAATGAGTGATCGGATGCATCTACATACCTTTGTAGATCACGAGCGGAAGCGTTCACTAGAACGTGGATGATGGAGTCATACTCGTCGTGATCCAAATCACCGATGACCAAGCGCCGAACGGACGGCACCTCCGCGTTCAACACACGTACGAAGCGGATGACGTCTCCTCCTTCTTGATCCAGCAAGGGGGAAGGAGAGGTTGGTGAAGATCCAGCAGCACGACGGCGTGGTGGTGCATGCAGCTATCACGTGCAGCAGGGCTTCGCCGAGCGTCTGCGCGAGAGGGAGAGGTGTAGCAGGGGAGAGGGGGGCGCCAAGATGCCAGGGTGCGGCTGCCCCCTCCCTCCCCCCCTTTATATAGGCCCCTGGGGGGCGCCGACCCTTGGGAGATCCAATCTCCAAGGGGGGGCGTCGGCCAAGGGGGGTGGAGTGCCCCCCAAGGCAAGTGGGGCGCCCCCCCTACCCTAGGGTTCCAACCCTAGTCGCAGGGGGTGGGCCTAAGGGGGTGCACCAGCCCACTAAGGGATGGTTCCCCCTCCCACTTCAGCCCATGGGGCCCTCCGGGATGGGTGGCCCCACCCGGTGGACCCCCGGGACCCATCCGGTGGTCCCAGTACAATACCGGTGACCCCCGAAACTTTCTCGATGGCCGAAACTGCACTTCCTATATATAATTCTTTACCTCCGGACCATTCCGGAACTCCTCGTGACGTCCGGGATCTCATTCGGGACCCCGAACAACTTTCGGATTACTGCATATACATATCTTTACAACCCTAGCGTCACCGAACCTTAAGTGTGTAGACCCTACGGGTTCGGGAGACATGTAGACATGACCGAGATTGCTCTCCGGTCAATAACCAACAGCGGGATCTGGATACCCATGTTGGCTCCCACATGCTCCTCGATGATCTCATCGGATGAACCACGATGTCGAGGATTCAAGCAACCCCGTATACAATTCCCTTTGTCAATCGGTATGTTACTTGCCCGAGATTCGATCGTCGGTATCCCAATACCTCGTTCAATCTCGTTGCCGGCAAGTCACTTTACTCATACCGTAATGCATGATCCCGTGACCAGACACTTGGTCACTTTGAGCTCATAATGATGATGCATTACCGAGTGGGCCCAGTGATACCTCTCCGTCATACGGAGTGACAAATCCCAGTCTTGATCCGTGTCAACCCAACAGACACTTTCGGAGATACCCGTAGTATACCTTTATAGTCACCCAGTTACGTTGTAACGTTTGGTACACCCAAAGCACTCCTACGGCATCCGGGAGTTACACGATCTCATGGTCTAAGGAAAGGATACTTGACATTGGAAAAACTCTAGCAAATGAACTATACGATCTTGTGCTATGTTTAGGATTGGGTCTTGTCCATCACATAATTCTCCTAATGATGTGATCTCGTTATCAATGACATCCAATGTCCATAGTCAGGAAACCATGACTATCTGTTGATCAACAAGCTAGTCAACTAGAGGCTTACTAGGGACATGTTGGTGTCTATTATTCACACATGTATTACGATTTCCGGATAACACAATTATAGCATGAATAAAGACAATTATCATGAACAAGGAAATATAATAATAATGCTTTTATTATTGCCTCTAGGGCATATTTCCAACAGTCTCCCACTTGCACTAGAGTCAATAATCTAGTTACATTGTGATGAACCGAACACCCATGTAATTCTGGTGTTGATCATGTTTTGCTCTAGGGAGAGGTTTAGTCAACGGATCTGCTACATTCAGGTCCGTATGTACTTTACAAATATCTATGTCTCCATCTTGAACATTTTCACGAATGGAGTTGAAGCGACGCTTGATGTGCCTGGTCTTCTTGTGAAACCTGGGCTCCTTGGCAAGTGCAATAGCTCAAGTGTTGTCACAGAAGAGTTTGATTGGCCCCGACGCATTGGGTATGACTCCTAGGTCAGTGATGAACTCCTTCACCCAAATTGCTTCATGCGCTGCCTCCGAGGCTGCCATGTACTCCGCTTCACATGTAGATCCCACCACGACGCTCTGCTTGCAACTGCACCAGCTTACTGCCCCACCATTCAAAATATACACGTATCCGGTTTGTGACTTTGAGTCATCCAGATCTGTGTCGAAGCTAGCGTCGACGTAACCCTTTACGACGAGCTCTTCGTCACCTCCATAAACGAGAAACATTTCCTTAGTCCTTTTCAGGTACGTCAGGATATTCTTGAGCGCTGTCCAGTGTTCCTTGCCGGGATTACTTTGGTACCTACCTACCAAACTTACGGCAAGGTTTACATCAGGTCTGGTACACAGCATGGCATACATAATAGAACCTATGGCTGAGGCATAGGGGATGACGCTCATCTCTTCTATATCTTCTGCAGTGGTCGGACATTGAGCTGAGCTCAATTTCACACCTTGCAACACAGGCAAGAACCCCTTCTTAGACTGATCCATATTGAACTTCTTCAATATCTTATCAAGGTATGTGCTTTGTGAAAGACCTATGAGGCGTCTTGATCTATCTCTATAGATCTTGATGCCTAATATATATGCAGCTTCTCCAAGGTCCTTCATTGAAAAACTCTTATTCAAATAGGCCTTAATGGTGTCCAAGAGTTCTATATCATTTCCCATCAAAAGTATGTCATCTACATATAATATGAGAAATGCTACAGAGCTCCCACTCACTTTCTTGTAAACACAGGCTTCTCCATAAGTCTGCGTAAACCCAAACGCTTTGATCATCTCATCAAAGCGAATGTTCCAACTCCGAGATGCTTGCACCAGCCCATAAATTGAGCGTTGGAGCTTGCACACCTTGTCAGCATTCTTAGGATCGACAAAACCTTCCGGCTGCATCATATACAATTCTTCCTTAAGGAAACCATTAAGGAATGCCGTTTTGACGTCCATTTGCCATATCTCATAATCATAGAATGCGGCAATTGCTAACATGACATGATTCAGACGGACTTTAGCTTCGCTACCGGTGAGAAAGTCTCATCATAGTCAACCCCTTGAACTTGTCGATAACCCTTAGCGACAAGCCGAGCTTTATAGATGGTCACATTACCATCCGCGTATGTCTTCTTCTTAAAGATCCATTTATTTTCTATGGCTCTCTGCTCAACAGGCAAGTTAGTCAAAGTCCATACTTCATTTTCATACATGGATCCTATCTCGGATTTCATGGCTTCTAGCCATTTGTCGGAATCCGGGCCCGCCATTGCTTCTTCATAGTTCGAAGGTTCACCGTTGTCTAACAACATGATTTCCAAGACAGGGTTGCCGTACCACTCTCGTGCGGAACGTGTCCTTGTGGACCTACGAAGTTCAGTAGCAACTTGATCTGAAGTTTCATGATCATCATCATTAACTTCCTCTCTAGTCGGTGCAGGCACCTCAGGAACATTTTCTTGAGTTGCGCCATTTTCCGGTTCAAGAGGTAATACTTTATCAAGTTCTACTTTCCTCCCACTTACTTCTTTCGAGAGAAACTCTTTCTCTAGAAAGGATCCATTCTTTGCAACAAAGATCTTGCCTTCGGATCTGAGGTAGAAGGTATACCCAATAGTTTCTTTAGGGTATTCTATGAAGACACATTTTTCCGACTTGGGTTCGAGCTTTTCAGATTGAAGTTTCTTGACATAAGTATCGCATCCCCAAACTTTTAAAAACGACAGCTTAGGTTTCTTCCCAAACCATAATTCATATGGTATCGTCTCAATGGATTTCAACGGAGCTCTATTTAAAGTGAATGCGGCAGTCTCTAAAGCATAGCCCCAAAAAGATAGCGGTAAATTGGTAAGAGACATCATAGATCGCACCATATCTAATAGAGTGCGATTACGACGTTCGAACACACCATTACGCTGAGGTGTTCCAGGCGGCGTGAGTTGTGAAACTATTCCACATTTTCTTAAGTGTGTGCCAAATTCGTGACTCAAGTATTCTCCTCCATGATCTGATCGCAAAAACTTGATTTTTCTGTCACGTTGATTCTCAACCTCACTCTGAAATTCCTTGAACTTTTCAAAGGTTTCAGACTTGTGTTTCATTAAGTAGACATACCCATATCTACTCAAGTCATCAGTGAAGGTGAGAACATAACGATAGCCACCGCGAGCCTCAACGCTCATTGGACCGCACACATCAGTATGTATGATTTCCAATAAGTTGGTTGCTCGCTCCATTGTTCCTGAGAACGGAGTCTTGGTCATTTTACCCATGAGGCATGGTTCGCACGTGTCAAATGATTCATAATCAAGAGACTCTAAAAGTCCATCTGCATGGAGCTTCTTCATGCGTTTGACACCTATGTGACCAAGGCGGCAGTGCCACAAGTATGTGGGACTATCATTATCAACCTTACATCTTTTGGTATTCACACTATGAACATGTGTAGCATTACGCTCGAGATTCATTAAGAATAAACCATTCACCATCGGAGCATGACCATAAAACATATCTCTCATATAAATAGAACAACCATTATTCTCGGATTTAAATGAGTAGCCATCTCGAATTAAATGAGATCCCGATACAATGTTCATGCTCAAAGCTGGCACTAAATAACAATTATTGAGGTTTAAAACTAATCCCGTAGGTAAATGTAGAGGTAGCGTGCCGACGGCGATCACACTGACCTTGGAACCATTCCCGACGCGCATCGTCACCTCGTCCTTCGCCAGTCTCCGCTTATTCTGCAGCTCCTGCTTTGAGTTACAAATGTGAGCAACTGCACCGGTATCAAATACCCAGGAGCTACTACAAGTACTGGTAAGGTACACATCAATTACATGTATATCACATATACCTTTTGTTTTGCCGGCCTTCTTGTCCGCTAAGTATTTGGGGCAGTTCCGCTTCCAGTGACCACTTCCCTTGCAATAAAAGCACTTAGTCTCGGGCTTGGGTCTATTCTTTGGCTTCTTCCCGGTAGCTTGCTTACCGGGCACGGCAACTCCCTTGCCGTCCTTCTTGAAGTTCTTCTTACCCTTGCCTTTCTTGAACTTAGTGGTTTTATTCACCATCAACACTTGATGTTCCTTTTTGACTTCTACCTCTGCTGATTTCAGCATTGCAAATAATTCAGGAATGGTCTTTTCCATCCCCTGCATATTGAACTTCATCACAAAGCTCTTGTAGCTTGGTGGCAGCGACTGAAGGATTCTGTCAATGACTGCGTCATCCGGGAGATTAACTCCCAGCTGAGTCAAGCAGTTATGTAACCCAGACATTGTGAGTATGTGCTCACTGACAGAACTATTTTCCTCCATCTTACAGCTGAAAAACTTGTCGGAGACTTCATATCTCTCGACCCGGGCATGAGCTTGGAAAACCATTTTTAGCTCTTCGAACATCTCATATGCTCTGTGTCTCTCAAAACGTTTTTGGAGCCCCGGTTCTAAGCTGTAAAGCATGCCGCACTGAACGAGGGAGTAATCATCAGCACGTGTCTGCCAAGCGTTCATAACGTCTTGGTTCTGTGGGACGGGTGCGTCACCTAGCGGTGCTTGTAGGACATAATCTTTCTTGGCAGCTATGAGGATGATCCTCAGGTTCCGGACCCAGTCCGTATAGTTGCTGCCATCGTCTTTCAGCTTGGTTTTCTCTAGAAACGCGTTGAAGTTGAGGACAACGTTGGCCATTTGATCTACAAGACATATTGTAAAGATTTTAGACTAAGTTCATGATAATTAAGTTCATCTAATCAAATTATTCAATGAACTCCCACTTAGATAGACATCCCTCCAGTCATCTAAGTATAACATGATCCGAGTTAACTAGGCCGTGTCCGATCATCATGTGAGACGAACTAGTCAACGTCGGTGAACATCTTCATGTTGATCGTATCTTCTATACGACTCATGCTCGACCTTTCGGTTTTCTGTGTTCCGAGGCCATGTCTGTACATGCTAGGCTCGTCAAGTCAACCTAAGTGTTTGCACGTGTAAATCTGTCTTACACCCGTTGTATGTGAACGTTGAAATCTATCACACCCGATCATCACGTGGTGCTTCGAAACAACGAACTGTCGCAACGGTGCACAGTTAGGGGGAACACTTTCTTGAAATTATTATGAGGAATCATCTTATTTACTACCGTCGTTCTAAGTAAACAAGATGTACAAAACATGATAAACATCACATGCAATCAAATAATAATAGTGACATGATATGGCCAATATCACATAGCTCCTTTGATCTCCATCTTGGGGCTCCATGATCATCTTGTCACCGGCATGACACCATGATCTCCATCATCGTGTCTCCATGAAGTTGCTCGCCAACTATTACTTCTACTCCTATGGCTAACACGTTTAGCAATAAAGTAAAGTAATTTAAATGGCGTTTCTCAATGACACATAGGTCATACAAAAAATAAAGACAACTCCTATGGCTCCTGCCGGTTGTCATACTCATCGACATGCAAGTCGTGATTCCTATTACAAGAACATGATCTTATACATCACATATATATCATTCATCATTCATCACAACTTTGGCCATATCACATCACAGAACACTTGCTGCAAAAACAAGTTAGACGTCCTCTAATTGTTGTTGCAAGTTTTACGTGGCTGCAATAGGGTTCTAGCAAGAACGTTTTCTTACCTACGTGAAAGCCACAACGTGATTTGTCAACTTCTATTTACCCTTCATAGGGACCCTTTTCATCGAATCCGCTCCAACTAAAGTGGGAGAGACAGACACCCGCCAGCCACCTTATGCAACTAGTGCATGTTAGTCGGTGGAACCGGTCTCACGTAAGCGTACGTGTAAGGTTGGTCCGGGCCGCTTCATCCCACAATACCGCTGAAGCAAGATAAGGCTAGTAGCGGCAAGAAAGTTGACAACATCTACGCCCACAACAAATTGTGTTCTACTCATGCAAAGAGAACTACGCATAGACCTAGCTCATGATACCACTGTTGAGGAACGTTGCAGAAAACAAAAAAAATTCTACGGTTTCACCAAGATCCATCTATGAGTTCATCTAGCAATGAGTGATCGGATGCATCTACATACCTTTGTAGATCGCGAGCGGAAGCGTTCACTAGAACGTGGATGATGGAGTCGTACTCGCCGTGATCCAAATCACCGATGACCAAGCGCCGAACGGACAGCACCTCCGCGTTCAACACACGTACGGAGCGGATGACGTCTCCTCCTTCTTGATTCAGTAAGGGGGAAGGAGAGGTTGATGAAGATCCAGCAGCACGACGGCGTGGTGGTGGATGCAGCTGTCACGTGCAGCAGGGCTTCGCCGAGCGTCTTCGCGAGAAGGAGAGGTGTAGCAGGGGAGAGGGGGGCGCCAAGATGCCAGGGTGCGGCTTCCCCCTCCCTCCCCCCTTTTATATAGGCCCCTGGGGGGGGCGCCGGCCCTTGGGAGATCCAATCTCCAAGGGGGGGCGGCGGCCATGGGGGGTGGAGTGCCCCCCAAGGCAAGTGGGGCGCCCCCCCACCCTAGGGTTCCAACCCTAGGCGCAGGGGGTGGGCCTAAGGGGGCGCACCAGCCCACTAAGGGCTGGTTCCCCCTCCCACTTCAGCCCATGGGGCCCTCCGGGATGGGTGGCCCCACCCGGTGAACCCCCGAGACCCATCCGGTGGTCCCGGTACAATACCGGTGACCCCCGAAACTTTCCCGATGGCCGAAACTGCACTTCCTATATATAATTCTTTACCTCCGGACCATTCCGGAACTCCTCGTGATGTCCGGGATCTCATCCGGGACTCCGAACAACTTTCGGGTTACTGCATATACATATCTTTACAACCCTAGCGTCGCCGAACCTTAAGTGTGTAGACCCTACGGGTCCGGGAGACATGTAGACATGACCGAGATTGCTCTCCGGTCAATAACCAACAGCGGGATCTGGATACCCATGTTGGCTCCCACATGCTCCTCAATGATCTCATCGGATGAACCACGATGTCGAGGATTCAAGCAACCCCGTATACAATTCTCTTTGTCAATCGGTATGTTACTCGCCCGAGATTCGATCGTCGGTATCCCAATACCTCGTTCAACCTCGTTGCCGGCAAGTCACTTTACTCGTACCGTAATGCATGATCCCGTGACCAGACACTTGGTCACTTTGAGCTCATAATGATGATGCATTACCGAGTGGGCCCAGTGATACCTCTTCGTCATACGGAGTGACAAATCCCAGTCTTGATCCGTGTCAACCCAACAGACACTTTCGGAGATACCCGTAGTATACATTTATAGTCACCCAGTTATGTTGTGACGTTTGGTACACCCAAAGCACTCCTACGGCATCCGGGAGTTAGATGATCTCATGGTCTAAGGAAAGGATACTTGACATTGGAAAAACTCTAGCAAACGAACTATACGATCTTGTGCTATGTTTAGGATTGGGTCTTGTCCATCACATCATTCTCCTAATGATGTGATCTCGTTATCAATGACATCCAATGTCCATAGTCAGGAAACCATGACTATCTGTTGATCAACGAGCTAGTCAACTAGAGGCTTACTAGGGACATGTTGGTGTCTATTATTCACACATGTATTACAATTTCCGGATAACACAATTATAGCATGAATAAAGACAATTATCATGAACAAGAAAATATAATAATAATGCTTTTATTATTGCCTCTAGGGCATATTTCCAACAGGGATGAGATTCCGGACGAAAATAAAAAAAAGAAAAAAAGAGGCCATAAAAAAGGCCCAAATAAAAAAAAGGAAAAAATAAGAGAAAAGGAGAGAAAGGACAATGTTACTATCCTTTTACCACACTTGTGCTTCAAAGTTGCACCATGATCTTCATGATAGAGAGTCTCCTATGTTGTCACTTTCATATACTAGTGGAAAATTTACATTATAGAACTTGGCTTGTATATTTCATTGATGGGCTTCCTCAAAATGTCTTAGGTCTTCGTGAGCAAGAGAGTTGGATGCACACCCACTTAGTTTATTTTGTTGAGCTTTCATACACTTATAGCTCTAGTGCATCTGTTGCATGGCAATCCCTACTCACTCACATCGATATCTATTGATGGGCATCTCCATAGCCCATTGATACGCCTAGTTGATGTGAGACTATCTTCTCCTTTTTTGTCTTTTCCACAATCATCATTTTATTCCACATATAGTGCTATGTTCATGGCTCACGCTCATATATTGCGTGGAGATTGAAAAAGTTTGAGAACATCAAAAGTATGAAACAATTGCTTGGCTTGTCATCGAGGTTGTGCATGATTAAATACTTTGTGTGATGAAGATAGAGCATAGCCAGACTATATGATTTTGTAGGGATAACTTTCTTTGGCCATGTTATTTTGAGAAGACATGATTGCTTTGTTAGTATGCTTGAAGTATTATTATTTTTATGTCAATATTAAACTTTTATCTTGAATCTTTTGGATCTGAACATTCATGCCACAATAAAGAAAATTACATTGAGAATTATGCTAGGTAGCATTCCACATAAAAAATTCTGTTCTTATCATTTACCTACTCGAGGACGAGCAGGAATTAAGCTTGGGGATGCTTGATACGTCTTCAATGTATCTATAATTTTTTATTGTTCCATGCTATTATATTATCTGTTTTGGATGTTTAATGGGCTTTAATATACCTTTTTATATTTGGGACTAACCTCCTAACCAAAGGCCCAGTGCAAATTGCTGTTTTTTGTGTGACTATTTCAGTGTTTCGTAGAAAAGGAATATCAAACGGTTCCAAACGGAATGAAATCTTCAGGAGAGTTATTTTTGGAACAAACGCAATCCACAAGACTTGGAGTGGACGTCAAGGAAGAAACGAGGTGGCCACGAGATAGGAGGGCGCGCCCAGAGGGGTAGGCGCGCCCCCACCCTCGTGGGCCCCTTGTGGCTCCACCGACCTACTTCTTTCGCCTATATATACTCATATACCCCGAAAACATCCGAGAGCACCACGAAACCCTGTTTCCACCGCCGCGACCTTCTATACCCGTGAGATCCCATCTTGGGGCCTTTTTCGGCGCTCCGCCAAAGGGGAAATCGATCACGGAGAGCTTCTACATCAACACCATAGCCTGTCCGATGATGTGTGAGTAGTTTACCACAGACCTTCAGGTCCATAGTTATTAGCTAGATGGCTTCTTCTCTCTTTTTGGATCTTAATACAAAGTTCTCCTCGATTCTCTTAGAGATCTATTCGATGTAATTCTTTTTGTGGTGTGGTTGTCGAGATCCGATTAATTGTGGATTTATGATCAAGATTATCTATGAACAATATTTGATTCTTCTCTGAATTCTTTTATGCATGATTTAATATCTTTGTAAGTCTCTTCGAATTATTAGTTTGGTTTGGCCTACTAGATTGATCTTCCTTGCAATGGGAGAAGTGCTTAGTTTTGGGTTCAATCTTGCGGTGTCCTTTTACAGTGACAGCAGGGGCATCAAGGCACGTATTGTATTGTTGCCATCGAGGATAAAAAGATGGGGTTTATATCATATTGCTTGAGTTTATCCCTCTACATCATGTCATCTTGCCTAATGCGTTACTCTGTTCTTATGAACTTAATACTCTAGATGCATGCTGGATAGGGGTCGATGTGTGGAGTAATAGTAGTAGATGCAGAATCGTTTTGGTCTACTTGTTGCGGACGTGATGCCTATATACATGATCATGCCTAGATATTCTCATAACTATGCGCTTTTCTATCAATTGCTTGGCAGTAATTTATTCACCCATCGTAGAATTTGTTATCTTGAGAGAAGCCACTAGTGAAACCTATGACCCTCGGGTCTATCTTCCATCATATTATTTTCCTATCTACTTGCTATTTCTGCAGCCTTTTATTTTACAATCTTTATTTTTCAATCTCTATCATAAAAATACCAAAAAAATTATCTTATTATATTTATCAGATCTCATTTTTGCAAGTGGCCGTGAAGGGATTGACAACCCTTTTTATCGCGTTAGTTGCGAGGTTCTTGTTTGTTTGTGCAGGTATTAGGGATTTGCGTGTTACCTCCTACTGGATTGATACCCTGGTTCTTAAAAACTAAGGAAAATACTGCATCATCATTTCCTCTTTAAGAGAAAATTAACGCATGCTTAAGAGGTAACAACCACGTGTAGCCAGTTCCCGTCGTAACCTTCCACACCGTTATTTTTTGTTGTATGGTTCCAACGACCTCCGGATACAATTCGATAATGATCTATCCCGCTCGAGCTACTAGATGCTCCCTCACTGAAGGCTTCATCGTGATCAGCGGTCGCTAGTCGATAAGCACTCTTCAAAGTAAACTGCCCATTTTTCTCGGGTTGCCAAGCAAAGAAGTCCAAGCGTGGTCTTGGCGATTTGTGATTTTTTAATAACTCCCAGATATCCATCGGTCAAAAAGGGGAATTCATGTCTCAAGCACCATACTCATCAAAGAAAATCAGCTACTCAATTAAAGCGACAATTGCGCTCTGGTGTGATCAATGCCCGCAAACGCCAATACCCGCAAAAAAAGAAATCAAGCACACGCCAAACTTGCTTTTCTAGCAAGGCTTGATTAAAAACACGCTTATCACGGAAACCAATGCTACCATCTTTGGACTTGGGGAGTCAAATCTTATCCCAGCTTAATGCGAGTGTTTATTTGATACTTACCGAGTTTTTACCGGGATGTAAGATTTATGGCTACCGCTTAGGAGTACTATAATGAGTCAAATCATTATTATAAGGGTCATTATTTCCACAATAAATCATTGATATTATCCGTCAAAAAAATCATTGCTATTATTTTCCCGACATAAAATAAAGGGTCATTATTTCCACAACAGAAAAATCAATCGTTGGGTCACGCACGCCACACACACCCTCGGCAAAGCAAAGCTAGCCGTTGCACCTTGCGGCTCGCGCGGAGACGAGCCGGTCCAGTGCAGTCCACCTCAGGCTCCAGTCAAAGTCCAACTCCGACCTTGCCAGCCCGGTCACCCGAGCCCGACACCTGTCAAACCAACCAGTGTGCGCGAGCCGGCGAAGAGAGCGTTTCTCATCAAAACCCGAGCGCAGAGACCCGCACCAGTCCGGCATTCCCTCCCCATCCCCAAATTACCCCGGCGCGCCTCCGAGCCCGACCTCGCCGGCGTCCCCGCCGCCTCCGCCGTCGGTCGCCGCCCGCCAGGTGAGCACGCTCCAGCCGTCCCCGGGCCCCCTCCCCCGCTTCGTTTTGCGCCTCGCGATTCGGGTTTTAATTTTTCGCCACTTGTGCACGGCTGGGGTATTTGCAGGCGCGTCGATCGACCGGCGGGACTGACCGCCGCGACGAGATGTTCCACGCCGCGCGGCTGCCGAAGCCGACGGCCGTGTCCGCGGAGCGCTGCTTCCCACAGCTCTGCGGTGGACGCATGGCCGCGCTTCCTCGACCTTCGCCGCATCCACTTCCTCCTCCTCCTCCTCTCGCCGCGGGCGGGGCCGTCGTGCGGGTGCGCGGCGAGGCGGAGGTGGCCCGTGGGCGACACCAAGGGGGCGGTGACGGAGCGGAGCGCGAGGAGGTGACGGTTGCGGTTGCGGCGGGAGGGGATGGCGTCGCGGTATCCGGCGGTTTTGTCGGGGACAGCCCGGCGGGGGTTTCTGGCCTGGTGGCTCTGGAGGACAGGGGATGCGGAGGCGGCGAACTACAGAGGAAGAGGGGTTTGGAGTTCCCCGCGCGTCCGCCGCCCAAGCGGAGGGCCGTGGCCGCCGTGCGACACTTTCCACCTGGCTGCGGGAGGGACGCGCCGCCTCTGATCGTGGGCGGCGACGACGACGGTTTGCCGGTTGGAACTGCACCTTCCAGTGGTGCCCGTCCCGCGGGCAGCGGTGCCAGAGAGGAGAGTGGCTTGCCGCTGCAAACTGCGCCTGCCAATGCTGATGTGCCTGTGCCGGAGAAGGTGACGGCTTCTGATGGTGGCGCTCCAGTGTCAGATGGGGATCATAGTGGTCCAGAGGCTGCGGCGGTGAAATCTTCGGATGGCACAGAAAGAGGTGCTGATTTGGTGGTGAAAGACAGGGGAAGGACACGGCCAATCTCGCGATTGCTAGCGAAGCGGAGGGTGATATCTGCCAACCGCCGCTTCCCTCCAGGCTGCGGGAGGGACGCGGTGGTTTCACTTGCAAGCAGAGGAGGTGGTGAGTCTAGTTTGCACTTCGAAGCCCTGCCTCCTGCTGGTGATTTGGGTCCATTGGAGGACGGCCGGCGTTCCAATGTGTGTGCCATGGACACTATAGAAGCGGTCAGCGAGAATGCTTTGGATGCAATAGTAGACGTACAGGAACTGGAGGAGGGTGAGATTCCTCCGGGGCCTGATCATGTCCTCCAAGAGTTTCCAGTTACTCACAGCAATATCATGAATGAGCTTACGGCTGATGGACTTGATGAAAAGATCTCAGTGAACATGCTGCAGCGCAAGGGGGAGAGTGTATCATGGGAAGTTGCTGAAGATCTCAAGGTGATGAACAAATGCGAAGGCAGTTCACCCAAGGCTGCTAGTAAACCTTCTGCTGAAGGTCCTCTGAAAGAACGTCTTGGGGATACTACAGAAGCGGTCAGCAAGAATGCTTTGGATGTGATAGTAGAGGTACAGGAATTGGAGGAAGGTGAGATTCGTACGGAGCCTGACCATGTCCTCCAAGAGAACCCAGTTACTCACAACAATAGCCTGCATGAGCTTACAGCTGGTACCCTTGAGTGTGTTGTGCCGTCAATGGTAGATGCGGAACCTTCTGTGAGGCATTTTTCTAATGAGAAGATCCCTGTGAACATGCTGGAGCACAAGGGAGAGAGTGTATCATGGGAAGTTGCTGAAGATCTCAAGGTGATGAACAAATGCGAAGGCAAATCACCCAAGGGTGCATGTAAACCTCCTCCTGAACATCCTCTGAAAGAATATCTTGGGGATAAGAAAGTGTCTGAAAGTTGTAGCATGAAAAGTGCACCTCTTGATGTGGAAGCAGGGGTACATGGCGACGGTATCATGAGACGTATGGTAACATTCACAGCTAGAAAACCTTCTCCTGAAGAAGGCAATTCATCCAAGGGTGCTAGTAAACCTTCTCCTGAAGATCCTCTGAAAGAATATCTTGGGGATAAGGAAGTGTCTGAAAGTTGTAGCATGAAAAGGGCATCTCTTGATGTGGCAGCAGGGGTACATGGCGATGGTATCATGAGACATATGGTATCATTCACAGCTAGAAAAACATTTCGGTTACCTGTTGAAGCAAATCATAAGTCCGCGCTGGTTAATCTGGATAAACCGTGTTCTACAGGCAAGGAGAAGGAGTCCGTTGTCACTATGAGCGAATCCTTTGCTCCCAGGAAGAAGTTAAAGATAAAAGGTCCAGCTCAAAGTAAATATCTTCCCATGAATACCATTTCTAGCAAGGAAAAATTGAAGCATGAAGAGGCTTCCCACTTGGAAGATGATGAAGTTTTGAATGCAATAGCTGTTCATGAAGGAAAGTTTGAGATGTACCTCAATGATCCCTCATGGCGTCACATGCAACATGGTGGTCAGACCACTGATGCTCGGAGCAAAGTCAGGATGATTTGCAGAAGGTTTCAGTTTATATGCAGGACTCTCGTTCAAGCTGTGGAACAAGGTTCGCTGAAGAGCCGCAGAATTGATCTTGCCGCTGATAAACTAATCAGAAAATTACCGGGCTTTACCAAACAGGGGCCTATTGTAGGTGAAGTTCCTGGTGTTGAAATTGGTGATGAATTTTTATACAGAGTAGAGTTGGCTATTGTTGGTCTTCACCGCCCGTACCAAGGAGGCATTGACACCACAAAGGATATTAATGATATGCCTATTGCCATAAGCATTGTTGCGTCTGGAGGTTACCCTGACGACTTGTCGAGCTCAGGTGAAATAATATACACTGGCTCTGGAGGAAAGCCTGCTGGCAAAAAGGAGAATGAGGATCAAAAGCTTGTGCGCGGGAACCTTGCCCTGAAGAATTGTATCAAAACAAAGACGCCTGTCCGAGTAATTCATGGTTTTAAAGGTCCAAATAGAGAGGAAGGTAGTCATTCAAAGGCCAAAGAAGTCTCAATATTTACTTACGATGGGCTCTATCATGTGGTGCAGTGCTGGCAAGAAGGTCTACCAGGTTCAAGGGTCTTCAAATACAGGTTGCAGAGGATTTCTGGACAACCAGAGTTACCTCTGCATGTTGCTAAAGTGTTGAGAAAGTCTGCAGCGCGTCCTGGCCTGTGCATAGCAGATATATCACAAGGGAAGGAGAAGATCCCCATCTGTGTGGTCAATAATATTGATGCTGCACGTCCAGCATCATTTAAATACATTACTAGAATCAAAGGTTCATCCTTAGCTGCAAAAAGAAGTCATCAGGGTTGTGACTGCACCAATGGCTGCTCAGATTCTGCTAGCTGTGCTTGTGCTGTGAAGAATGGAGGAGAATTCCCATTTAACTTCAATGGTGCAGTTGTCCATGCAAAACCCCTCATATATGAGTGTGGTCCATCCTGTAGGTGCCCTCCTTCATGCCATAGCAGGGTCAGCCAGCATGGTATGAAAATACCACTGGAAGTATTCAGAACAACCAAGACAGGTTGGGGTGTAAGATCCCTAAGGTCCATCTCTGCTGGCAGCTTTATATGTGAGTATGTTGGCGAGCTGTTGCATAGCGACGAGGCTAACCAGAGAATGAATGACGAATACTTGTTCGACATAGGACATAACTATGATATCTGGAAAGGGATGCCATCAGTTGTTCTGGGTCTGAGTTCTTCTGGTCCTCGCTCTGTGACCATGGACGATGATAGGGCCTTCACAATAGACGCAGCTGAGTATGGTAATATTGGAAGATTCATCAACCATAGCTGTTCACCAAACCTGTACGCACAAAATATTCTTTGGGACCATGACGACAAAAGAGTGCCGCATATCATGTTCTTTGCTGCTGAGAATATTTCACCTCTACAGGAGCTGACTTATGACTACAATTACGAAATAGATCATGTTCGTGACATGAATGGCGAAGTAAAAGTCAAATACTGCCATTGTGGTTCTCCACAGTGCCGCGACAGGCTTTATTAAGGCGTAGAAGGCTATTTTTTTCTTTTTACATCGGCATGGAAGGCTGTTTTTTTACAGGCATGGAAGGCTGTTAATACTAGGGTGGTTTCTTTCCAAGAAAATTCTTTGGAATGCTGTTGCCTCCTCTTTCAACCTTGCCATTGGCATCCTAGTAAATAATAGGAGTATGTAGATAGTGTGAAGTGTTCATATGGGCAAAAGACTAAAGAGGTTGTGATTCTGTTATTCTGTTGTCCGCCTACTACAGGACCTCATGATTCATACAATTTCATTGTGAATTGCCTGGAGAGGTTTCCGCAGTACAAGTACCGTGATTTCTACATTGCAGGATGGAACTATGGAGGTAATTGCGACCAAAATTGGTTTATGTGCCACGGTCATATTTTACTCCTCCGCTGCTATAACTACTTTGAGGAAGCCCATCCTGAACTTGAAAGGCTTATACAATGTATAAAAAATAGGTACCTGAGTTGTAATTGCTTTTACTATACTCCAAAAACCGTCTTACATTATGGGATGGAGGGAGTATATGTTTCTAGGTATTCGGTTCATGTATGTATTTCTCTGCTATTTGTGTCTTACACAGACATGCTATCGGTGATATCATACCAAATATTAGCCCAACAAATCGTCTATGACTAAGACGCTGGAGGAAGACCTCATGCAAATTCTTATTAGCCTCGAGCAGTTTCTGCGCAGCCTGTATCACTTGCAACTTGAACTAGAATTCAAGTTCCGAAATCGTTGTGTCTTGTTGACTGTCGAAAATTAACTGATCCACAAGGTATTGTTCACTTGAATGAATAACTGATGTTGCATCTATCCCTAGTTCGACAACCACTTTACTTGACGCGAAGAGCTGAAAAAGAAAGGGTTGTAAAAATCGGGATTTTTAAGTGTAGCACCGCTATCTGCGTCAACTTATTGTACAAATTGGATCGGAGTTTTTCAACATGGCACTTTTTGCCAAGTATAACGCTGCAAACTTCGTCTTTTGACGTTTCCATGTGTGGACTCGGGTGGATAGGCTGTTCAAGCAGAAGTCGTTGGGCTATCGATGCTCAATACTACGACAAGTCTTCCTTCATTTGGCTCGCATGCGAAAACCATATCTCAAAGTGTTTGCTTTTTAGACCAATTGCCCATTTTCAAGACTTGCCTCCTCTCGGTCGCCTGCCACCGGAGGATTTTGTAGACCGGTGGTTGTGAACGACTCCCTCCTCCGTAAAAAAAGTGCAAGAGTGTTTAGAGCATCTCCAGCCGCGTCCCCAATAACTCTCCCCCCTCCCCCTCCTTCCCTCCGGCGATTTTTTAACGCCGGTGCTCAAAAATTGGTTTAGTCGCGTCTCTAAGAGCCTGTTTTTCGTCGGTTTGGGCCTAAACTGGCGCTGGCATACCCAGGCCAAACCCAGCGCGCTGGGGGACGCCCGGGGGCGCCGGGGCAAGGGATTTTGACACGAACGAACTGCGGGCCCGCCGAGTCAGCGACCCCCGCCTCGTCGTCCTCACAACTCCTTGGTTTTCCGCCGGGAATCAATGCCAAGGCTGCCGCCGGTCAGCCTTTCATTGATTCCTCACGGGCGGCGGGGCGACGACCCTCCTCCCCGTCACGCGTACACACGACGTGGCGGTCTTGAAGTGGGCGTGCGAATACTGGGCACGGGTGGAGCTGTTGCGCCAGCGCCTCGCCCTAGAGCAGTTCGCTGCTCGCTGCCGTGCTCGCGATGAGGGAGGGGTCGTCGCCCTCGACGACGACAGCGACGACAACGCGCCGCCACCGGTCCGCCAGGGCGACCCCGGGCAGGATTCCAGCAAGGGCTGCCGCGTGAAGGAGGAGAAGGACGACGAGGACAACGGCGGCGATGGCGACTTCGCCTCTCTCAGCGCGTTATTCAGCCTGTAGTCGCGGCCTCTATGTTTTTTTCCAAGTATTTTATCTATGTGTAAAAACTGTTTCAGTTCGCCGAACTATGCCGTTTCGCTGAATATTTGTTCTGTTCGCCGAATTTTAGTGGAATTAATGTTCAAAAAAGTTTAAAACAGATGCCTGAGGCCGACCCTGGGGGCGTTGGCTGGGAACCCGATCGCCCCCCAGGCCTATTTTAGCGTCAGTTTGTTCCCAAAGGGCGATTTTTAAAGCCATCTAGAAGGCCAACGGTTAGAGATGTTTTTAAAATATTAAAGTAGTGATCTAAACACTTTTATATTTTTTTAAGAGGAAGTACTATCTGGCCATTCCTCCTGTGCAGGGAGACCTTCTCAAAGGTCATGTTCGTGTCGTGGTGGATTTGAAAGTATCACAACACCACCATGTTTGACAACACGCAACACAACAATGCCAGTTTGCTCGGCACGATCAATATAGAGGCTCAGCCGTGAGCGAAGGCAGGGGACGGAACGTGGACCTCTTAAGCGGATACGTGTGTGTGGACGCGTCTGGCCATTCATCTGTGTCTGCATATATTTCAAACGAGATTTGAACAAATCAAACAATTTTCATGCAAATCGGATGATTTTTATCTAGACCGGAACACATTTATTACATTTTTGACATATTTCATTAAGAAAAAGCGTTCGGAAGTTAATCTAGTCAAAATCTTTTTCCGCGGCTGTCCTCCAAGTCCTTGTTGTTCCCATGTTTGGCATCCTTAGCGACCATGAGCCCCGAAAAGTGAAGTTCCAGGACACCGGCAAGGAAGAGTAAGACATGGGACACATACTGGTCCACATGGGACACAAGGCGCCGCCATTTCCCATGTTCTACTCTTTCTCATCGGAATTCGCGGTCTAGCCGTCGTCGGTGGAAGTGTGGTCAACAATGTGCGTGGACGGGCCGGCCTTGTCGTACTAGTGGCGCCAAGGGCACACAGCTGTCGGCGTTCTCCTCCACGACCGCCTGCGCGTCCGACTCTGCTGCGTGAGCGCTGCGCACGGCCTCGTAGAGCGCCCGCTGCTCCTCGACGAAGTTTGGGTCCTCGCGGCCATGGCCTCCGCACTCGCCGTAGATTTGGCCCTCCGCCAACCGGTGATGCTCGAGGAGGGCGAGTTATAGCGCTGCTCGTCCCGCGCCTGTCGGACCGCCGACATCTCCGGCACCGACAAGCCTCTGCCATGACGGCGTTGAAGGGTGCTTGCGCCTGCTCCATGGCGAAGCCGTCATGGACCGGCGAGGGCGGGGGCGTCGGCTCATCGTTGGAAGCTTCCTCATCATCGGGTCCTCATCGCTCACCTTTGACAAGCACGCCAGTGAGCTTGCTTGTATCCGCCTCGCACGACAGTTTGCTAGCCGGCCGCAAGGCCGCCCACCTCGTGCTTCTGCTCCATCGAGAGGCTCCCCCACATCACTCTAGACCTCACGATCATGGTTGAGGTGGTGCGTGAAGGAGGATTGGAAGCATATGTGGTGCAGTGCGGATCGTGCCCGACGACTTCACGTTTAAATAATGGGTGTCAAACAGGCCAATCCGTGGGTTGTTTCAATGTAGATGGCGGAGTGGGATTCTTGGTAGCCGCGCCTATTTAATGCCGACAAGCAGATGATTGGGCAGCTGGTTTGCATGCGTCCAGTCACGTTATTCGGGCAATGAATATGCGCGAAGACCTGGATGTGGCGAGGGCGTCTCTCTTAGCTGGCATGCTGCTTCAATGCCAGCTCCATTGAGGTCGGATCCGCTCTGGGCCGACACGAATGCGGCACTAACTGACATGAATGTGCATCAACCACTTCGGGCGGGAGAGGGCGCAGGCGCAAGAGACGATTTTGGGTGGGTCCGAGGTGTCGGACGCGTACGTGGTAGCGGCCCAGATGCCCGCAAAGCCCCCTGATTTGCGTCCAATATGCGGGATATTGGACAGCCGGGTAGGTTAGCGAACGGATGAGATGCTGCGTTTGATGACAAACAGCGGTCCAGACAGCTACATTCGAACATTTATGTGCGTTTTGAGAGTCCATGTTGGAGATGCCCTAAGTCGACAAGTCGTTGACGCTTTGCAACTTGCCGCACCGGCCGCCAGTCAGACGTGGGTTTACATTCTTGTTCACTTGGGGCGTGTTTGGTTCCCTTGGGCTCTAGCTTGCATCGTATGAAAGAGCTTGGCTGAGACTGTGCAAGGTGAGTGGATGCAAGGAGTAGATAAGTGTATTTGATGGACTGCATGATATATATGGGACAGGCTAAGCTCAAATCTCATTTGGTATGTTGCATCTGGGGTTGTGTGAGAGATGTTGCATACAACAAATGTTGTTTGGTAGTTTGTAGATATCTTGGACCCAAGGTGCTTGTACATGTATGTAAAATAATTGGAATATTGTTTTGGCGACATGAACTCCAACTCAGATATCTTTGTTGATTGAAGTGAAAAATGGTCAAAATTTAATCACATGTCTTCAAAGTGGCAGAGATGGTTGGAGTTAAAAAAAATTACATGTCTACATATTAGCAAAGGCAATGCACCAGAATCCTCATCAGTGCACACAAAATAACTATCATGTACAGTTTGGATTCACATAATGAAATGGAGCCACAAATCCGTTGTAGTTCAAGTCCACATAATCTAGTGCATATTCCAGACCAACAAAAGAGCATCGATACTCCACACAGTCTGGCTTGCATGGGAAGAAGATCATCAATTGTCCACAACACGCCACACAATCTAGACCTGCTACAGTCTAACAATCTCAAATCAGTAGTGGAAAAGGAGGTTGGGGATAGATCCCAGCTTATTCATCTCTACTCCAGCTGGGGCGATGGGAGAAGGACGCGTCGGGGTCAGCCACGCGCAGTGCTCGGCGAACCAGCCTCACATTGCTTTCTTTCTCGTCCGCAGCCAGAGGAGGTTGTCGCTCTGTCCGCTTACTTATCTGCATCGGTAGAAGAAGTAGAGGGAGCGGTAGAGAAGTGGTTATGGAAGAGAGAAGAGAGTGATGGGGACAGATGTGAGAGGAGGGGAGGAGGAGAGTTCTACCTCCGCGGCGGTGAGGAGGCGCATCGGCAATGTGCACAGAGGTGATGGGGCGATGAGATCCAATCTCATACGAGAGAGGAGAGGAGTGAGGAGAGCATGACTATCCTCTTTTTATTTTTGAGGAATTGGCAGTGGGCTGCCCATATATTAAGATGAATAGAATGTTGTTACAAGTTGCATACACCACCATTGTTGAGGAAATCGTTAACTGGTAACTGCTCGGTTGGCCAGCGAGTAGGGGATTAATAGACTAATCGGCAAGTTAATCGATCATTTAATCAATTAATCGGACGATTTATCAGTTTATCGGCTACTCGGTGACCCTATGAGTAGGGATTAATCGGCAAGTTAACTGGTTAATTGGATGAATTCTTGAACAGGGTACACCACCGGTGGCCAAGACATGATCAGCCCTAGGCAGCAAAGCAAGTGCATATGAAAGTAGAAACATTAGTCTAGCTCTGGTGGTGGGTCGTTCTTGCAGTCTGAGAGCCAGTGCATGGATGTTGTGGGTAGCCAAAGATCTTGCCTGGTGAGCTGAAGAGCGCCGTCCGCTAGAAGTAAGATATGCTTGAAAATCCGCCTGTTTCGCAGAGGTGCCAACAGGTGTAAATTGTCGTGATGATGTCCTTCTTACCCAAGGAGCAAGTGAGATCGTTCCACCAATTAGTGATGGAAGCTGCATCTTCGGCATTTGAGGCAAGTGCCATAGTTTCATACCAATAGGCAACCTGATGCCAAACTGTCCCCATGATGTGTCCTAGTGGTTATAGCGTTTTGAACTGAAACAAGACTACTCCTCTCCTTGTCTCCCATCTGTCCCATCACTCTCTTCTCCCTTCCACACATAGTTCTGTTCCGCTCGTGTTGCTTCTTATACCGATGCAGACGGGTAAGCGGATGGAGCGACAACCTCCTCCAGTTGTGGATGAGAAGGAAGGCAAGGCGATTCTAGTGTGCCGAGCACTACACGTGGATGACCTTGATGCGTCCTTCTCCGATGGCCCCGCTAGTGTAGAGATGTATAGGGTGGGATCTGTCCCCAACCTTCTTTTGCACTACTGATTTTAGATGGTTGGACTGTAGTAGGACTAGATTGTGTGGAGTGATGTGGAGAATCTTTATTCTTTTTCCCATGCGTGTGGAGTGTTGATGCTCTTTTGTTGGACTGTAATAGGCATTTTTGTTTGGACTATAATATGCAAAAAGTTATGTGGACTTGGACTACAATGGATTTGTGGCTCTGTTTAATTATGTGAACTCCAAATTGTACATGATAATTATGTTGTGTGCACTCTTGAGGATTCTGGTGCATTGCTTTTGCTAATATGTAGACATGTGATTTTTTTCTTTTAACTTCAACCATCTCTGCCATTCTGAAGACATGTGATTTTTTTTACTTCAGTTAGCAAAGATATTTGAGTTGGAGTTCATGTCATCAAAACAATCTTTCAATTATTTGACATACATGTCCGAGCACCTTGAATCAAAGATATCTAAATACTACCAAACAACATCTGTTGTATGCAACATGTCTCATACAACCCCAATGAAACATACGAAACGAAAATCTAGGCTTAGTATGCCCCATATCATGCGGTCCACTAAACACACTTCTCTACTCATTGAATCCGCTTAACCAGGCCAGTCTCAGCCAAGCTCTTTCATGCGATGCAGGCTAGAGCCTCCCAAAGAACCAAACACACCCATGTTCATGTGGCGTTTGTGGCGTCTTTGGACAATTGTAAAAGACAGTGAACGAGAGCTTAAGGGCGTGTTTGGTTCTTGTTGGGGATATGACCCCAGGATATGACCCGCCCGTCCAGGGCCGAGTCACCAATGGCGACTTACAAGGAGCTGGGCCAGGTGGGTTGTATTCTACTGAAGATCGTCAGGAGGAGGATGAGACGCCCTCCATTGGGCCGGATCATCACGTGCTGGCCTAGGCCTGTTTGTAAACCGATGTGTATATGTTTTCTTTACTTAGGGAACAAGTTGAGGACTCATTCCCGGCTTGGACTCTCATGTACGACCCGGGCCTCTACCTGTATATATAAAGGGGAGCCCCGGGTTAGAAGAGACGACTTACAATCTCTCGAGCTTTAGGGTTGGCCTAGCGCACCTAAGTCTCGAGATCATAATCGATACACCCAAAACATGACGTAGGCTTTTACCTCTTCAAGAGGGGACGAACCTGTATAAACCCTCGTGTCCTTCGTGTCCTCTTAACCCCTTAGATCTACCACTCGACGTGATGGCCTCGTGACTAAGTCCTGTAAGGACATCTGCTGCGGAAATACCACGACAGTTGGCGCCCACCGTGGGGCTGTCGCACGGTGGTGTTGAGTATTCGAAGGGCCCTCCTCTGGGGCTCAAAGGGTATGCCATCGGCCACATGACCAAGAGTCGTCGTGGCAAGCTCTACATCAACGATTCGGCTTGGGGCCCCGAGGCCGACTCAATCGAGTACGGGTATCGGGTCCCCTTTGGAAAAATCAACGTCTTCATCGGCAGGCATGGCGGATCTGAGCTTGAGCCGGATGCCTCCACCGAGATCATTGAATCGGCCCGGCGTTCGCGACCTGCAGTTGCTAGGGCTGCCAAGAGACCCGCTGCACCACACATGGCTCGCGGATCTGAACCTGGGCCGGATGTCTACATCAACCTCGTCAAGCCGGCTCAGGACAAGCGACCCGCCAGGCCGAAGCATGCGTTCATCGGTTTTATCCAAGGGGATAAATACCCCGACGGCTCGACTTCCGACGACTACACATGCATCCACTCCGACGACGATTTTGCCTCGAGCGATGGTGATTCAATCTTCCCGATCCATGATGGTCTGCTTGGAGGGGGTCTTGGAGTTGGAGCGACACAAAACTCTCCCAACCCGCCCGCTCGGTCAACGGTCTACATGGCTGGAGCGACTCTCACGACTAACCTGGCGGCGGCGGCCGCCACGGCCGGCATGGGAACCTCTAACCCCGCATCAACACCATCGTCGACCCAAGCCTTGGCGGGGCTGGCCGCGGCTCTCACCACGCTCCTCGCCACGCTAGTGACACCTGAGAACCATGCCGAACGCAACGCCGAGATAACCAAGCTTCACGATAAGATGACCAAGATCCAGGCCGACATCGACGCAAAGAACACTCGCATGGCGGGTATGCAATCTGAGATGAGGGCTGAGGCAGAACGACTAAGGGCCGATGCCTGGCACTTGGAACAGCGCCGGAGTGCTTCGGAGGCGGTTCACAAGCGTAGACATCGTCACCTTCCTCCTAGCCTCGAGCCCACTCAACTGTTCGCCACCCCTCCAGATACATGCCTTCGCAACCCGGAGGCTGACGTGCCTGGGTCACCCGCCATACGACCAAACCCTGGAGTTCAGCCCACAGCGGGTCGTGCCACCCGACCAACGCTGCAGCCCCAACAGGAGCCGGGTCCACGTCACGAGATGCCCCCCGTCGTTTCTTCACACTGGCGGGTCACTTCACTAACCCGGTGGATAACCTCCTCGCCGCGACGACCAACTTGGTCGCACTCCCCATTACGGGATAGTCGCCCATCGAGGTCGAGGCGCGCAATGCCATCGAGATGCTAAAAACAACGGTGACTCAGCAGGCCAACTATTCTTACAACAGGGAGCACCTTCACTCTACCCCGGCCCCGAGCCGGAGCAGAAGCCACCATGTCGACTCACCAGCTGTGCCTAGTAGCGCCCGTCAACATCACGAGCCACCCCGAGTCTTGCCACACATGAGAGCTCCCAATGCTCAAGACATTGTTGACTCCGCACGTGCCCAGCGGGCGGCCGAGGCGGAAAACGACGCGGCTCTATCTCCACCGGCCGCAACCCAATTGACCCCCACTGGAAGGACCCTCGGGATACCTTGCCTGGCTCCCGCTCTACGCAATGAGCGCATGCCCAAGGACTTCAAGGGTCCCAGGAAGGTCCCTAACTACATGGCGGACCTTGAGCCGGCATATTGGATAGAGAGCTACGAGCTCGCCATGGACATGTTGGACGTCAGTGACGCAATATGCACGAAATACCTAACCATGATGTTAGAGGGGCCGGCCCGTACTTGGTTAAAAACCTTGCCCTCCAACTCCATCAACACGTGGGTTGAGCTGAAGGAGCGTTTTATTAAAAACTTCTAGGGCACTTGCAAGCGTCCCAAAACCATCGTCGACCTCCAATATTGCATTCAACGCGACAATGAGTCGGCCCACCATTGGGTGGGCCGGGTGGCAGAGATCATCCACTCTTCCGACAACATCACGGCGGCTTAGGCGGTCCTGATACTAGAGCAGAACTGTCACTTCGACCCCCTTGTCCAGAAGCTTGGGCGCCTCAAGAGGAGTGTCACGGACATGGGGGGCCTCATGAATGCCCTCACCAAGTACGCAGAGTCTGATTCCACTAAAGACCCTGGTGCGGACGAGGCTCCAAATGGCAAGGGAAAAAAGGGCAACAACGGTAAGGGCCACAGGCAAGGTAATGGTGGCGACGGTGGAAAACACAAGAACCCGGAAAGCGGGTCAGACCTTGTCGCAAATACCAACGCGGGGTCCAAATACTCGAAAAGGCCCGACGCTGGGAAGAATTTTAAACCCAATAATTTCGACGAAGCCCTAAAGGGGCCCATGTTCAAAACATATCCTCCCTAATAAGCCGTCCACCCACTCTTGGGAGAATTGCAACATCTTGAGAGCCTTCTCGCAGCGGTTCCAGAACCACCAAGGAGGTGGTGGCGGCGACCCAGGATCATCCGGTGGCGGGTCAGCTGGCGGATACCACCAACCGCATTCCCAAGGGGCCGACAGCTCGGGCATAAGTTACCAGGGACACGGAGGAAACAGTCAACAACCGGGGAACCAGCAACAAGGCAATCAGACTGGTTACCAGAGTAACCCCAAACAGCTGAACATCGGCCAATAGCATGTGTTTGCTACCAACATGGACAAAAGAGATCACAAGCATAAGAAACGCCTCATCAACATGGTTGAGCCGGCAGTACCGCTGTACCTGAGATGGTCAGAGCACCCAATCACCTGGAGTCAGGAGGATCACCCGCCCCGGGTCAAAAATCCGAGCCATCTGGCCTTAGTGGTGGCGCCTCAAGTTGGGGGCTATTCTCTCACCAAGGTGCTCATGGATGGGGGGGGGTAGCATTAATATTCTCCACTACGACACTCTTTGGCGCATGGGCTTGTCTGAGAAAGACCTCTCCCCATCCACTACCGTTTTCCATGGAATCGTCCCTGGCAAGTCAGCCTATCCAATTGGCCGGGTCAAGTTGGACGTGGAGTTTGGGTCAGACATCACTTATAGATGCGAGTCTTTATCCTTCGAGGTGGTCAAAATTATGAGGCCATACCATGCCCTCTTTGGACGACCGGCCTACGCCAAGTTCATGGCTTGGCCCTGCTACGTCTACCTTAAGCTCAAAATGCTTGGCCCTCGTGGCACCATTACGGTCAATGGTGATAGGAAGATCACCCTAGAATGTGAAGAGGGTGACGTCGCGTATGCAGAAACGGCTTGCACTGCGGAGGAGCTCAAGTTCTACACTGATAATGTAGACCCGACTGATATGACGCCTCTAAAAAAACCCACCACTGAAGCTGACCCGCCACTCAAGTTCAAATCAGCCAAAGATACCAAGGACATTGAGTTCGTTCCTGGCGACTCATCCAAGCAGTTCACTATCGGGGCTGACATGGACCCCAAATAGGAAAGCATGCTCGTCGAGTTTATCCTTGAGAATTGGGACATCTTTGCATGGAAACCTTCTGACATGCCGGGTGTACCGAGAAAACTCGACAAGCACCACCTTAATGTGGATCCTAAGTTTAAACTAGTCAAACAATACCTCCGTCGTTTTAATGAGGAGAGGCGCAAAGCAATCGGTGAAGAGGTGGCCCGGCTCCTAGCTGTCGGGTTCATCGTTGAAGTTTTTCATCCTGAATGGCTGGCTAACCTAGTGCTTGTTCTCAAGAAAAACAACACTTGGCGTATGTGTATCGACTACACAGACCTCAACAAAGCCTGCCCCAATGAGCCCTTCACCCTCCCTCGCATTGATCATATCATCGATGCCACTGCAGGCTGCGAGACCCTCTATTTCTTGGATGCTTACTCCGGCTATCATCAGATCAAGATGGCCATCGAGGACCAAGAGAAGACGGCTTTCATCACCCCCTTTAGAGCTTTCTATTATGTCTGCATGCCCTTCGGACTCAAGAGCGTAGGGGCGACTTACCGGTGGTGTGTTCAAAACTGTTTTCACGATCAGATTGGACGCAACGTTCATCCTTATGTTGATGACATTGTGGTCAAATCAGCCAAGAAGGCGACTCTACTAGATGACCTCAGGGAGACCTTTGCAAACCTTCGCACGTATCAGATGAAACTTAACCCAGACACGTGTGTATTTGGAGTCTCTGCTGGCAAGTTACTCAGTTTTCTGGTATCTGAGCGTGGTATTGAGGCCAATCTAGAGAAGATCAAGGCAACCACTTCACTTACTGAGCCCAAGAACCTCAATGACGTTCAACGCTTGGCTGGTCAAATTGCAGCCTTGAGTTGGTTTATAAGCCGCCTCAGTGAGAAAGCAATTCCTTTGTACCAGATGCTCAAGAAAATAGACAACTTCAAGTGGAGTGCTGCTGCCAACGACGCCCTTGAGGCCCTTAAGAAGCAACTAGCTGAGCCGCCCGTCCTTGCTGCTCCAATCACCAAAGAGCCTATGCTCCTGTACATTGCTGCTAACAATAAGGCGGCTAGTGTTGTGGTTGTGGTGGAACAAAAGGAGGTGGGTAAAGAATACCCAGTTCAGAGGCCAGTGTATTATGTCAGCGAGGTCTTGACACTATCCAAGCAACGTTACCCTCACTGACAGAAGCTTGTTTTTGGCGTCTTTATGGCAAGTCGGAAGCTGAGACATTAATTCTTGGAACACCTCATCACAGTGGTCAGTTCGGCTCCCTTAGGCTGGTCATAGTGGGGAGTAACTTATACTAGTGTCATGCATATGACACTAGTCTAAGTTACCACCTCCATACTGCAAAGTATCTTAGTAGTAGTGTCATAGATAGTTTCATTTATTGCCTTATAGACTCATTTTACTTTGGGAAGCGCTATGTTACAGTAACAAATTATGTTACTCCAAGCACCTCTCTCCTCATTAAATATTTGCCACATAAGAAAAATTGTCTTGGGGTGTGTTAAGTTACTACCTAAGTTACCCCCACTATGGCTAGCCTTAGGTGATATTATTCACAAGAGGGAAGCAACCGGTCGGGTCGCCAAGTGGGCCATCGAGCTTGGTCCACATAACATCAAGTATATCCCTCGTACGACTATCAAATCTCAAGCCCTGGTGGATTTAATCAACGATTGGACTGAGCTTTAGGTGCCCGAGGAGAAACCAGACAACACGTATTGGACTATACACTTTGACGGATCTAGGCAGCTTGAGGGCTCGGGGGCTGGAGTCATCTTGTATTCCCCTCGAGGTGAAAAGTTCTGTTATGTGTTGAGACTTATGTTTCCCTGTACTAACAATGCAACTGAGTATGTGGCCCTCCTTCACGGCCTTCGTATTCCTAAGGAGATGAACCTTAGTCGAGTCAGATGCTTGGGCGACTCAGACCTGGTAGCTCAACAAGTTTCTGACACTTGGGACTCCAAATATCCCCTCATGGCGACTTACCGACAAGCAGTCACCAATGTTGCTGGTCACTTCAAAGGTTACCAGGTGGATCATATTGATCGACGACAGAATGAGGCGACTGATGCTCTATCCCGCCTTGGCTCGCGGCATAAGCCGGTTCCTCCCAATGTTTTCCTCGACGTCCTTCATAACCCATTATTCAAACTACCATCGGAAGAGGATCTTGCCGTTCCTGACCCAGAGGCTGAGCTTGTGGTGGCTCTACATGCTATCCCAGATTGGACGATCCCTTACGTCAACTATTTGACTCGTGGTGTGCTCCCTGATGATGACCTTACAACTCGCTTGATTGTCCGACGTTCCAAATCTATGTCAATCGTCAACGGCGAGTTACACAGGAGGAGCGTCACATGAGTTTTCCAATGTTGTGTTTCACCCGAGGAAGGCCGTGAAATAGTCAATGAGATTCACTCTAGAAACTGTGGCCACCATGCCGGCTCAAAGTCCTTGGTGGCAAAGGCTTTCCATCATGGTTTTTTCTGGCTCACGTCTCATGCCGACGCGGAGGACATAGTCAAAAGGTGTGATGCATGTCAGAAGTTTGCATTTCAGGCTCACGTACAGGCTCGGGAACTTAGAATGATTCCAATAACTTGGCCCTTTGTGGTCTGGGGGCTCGACATGGTTGGTCCGTTTAAACCATCCCAAGATAAGAAGACTCGCCTGTTGGTTGCTGTCGATAAGTTTACCAAGTGGGTTGAAGCAGAGCCTATCCGCAATTGTGATGCAGTTATAGCAGTCAAGTTTTTGAAGAAGTCAATTTTCAGATTTGGCTTTCCACACAGCATCATTAAGATAATGGAACAAACATTTCCAAGGGAGCCATGGCATAGTTCTGTCAAAGAGAGCACATCCGGCTCGATATGGCGTCTGTTGTGCACCCTCAGTCCAATGGTCAAGCTAAACGCGCCAACCAAGAGATACTACGAGGTATCAAACCGCGACTCCTGGTTCCTCCCCAACGCACGCCGGGTTGTTGGGTCGAAGAGCTTCCTTCTGTATTATGGAGCATATGAACTACCCCCAACAGATCAACCGGGTTCACGCCTTTCTTCATAGTTTATGGCGCCGAAGCCATCTTACCCAGCGACATACGTCATGACTCACCCTGGGTCATAGCATACACTGAAGAGGACAACGAACAAGCTCGTCAAGATTCCCTGGATGCCTTGGAGGAAGAGCGTGATTTGGCCGCATCCTGCTCTTCCATCTATCAACAAGACCTACGCCGCTATCATAGCCGAAGAGTTCGCAGCCACACTTTCCAGGAGGGCGATTGTCGGCGTCCTGGGAACGAGGGTACCTAGACTTGCCTGCCTGTGGCCTAGGGTGTGGCTCCACCAACAGCCTGGTATGGCCCATCTTCATCAGCAACCACTCAAGACACTCGAGAGGGGCCAAGCCTTGCGAGGCGGACGACACCAAGACCTCCTCAGGGGCGGCCTCGCTAGGATGGCTCCCGAGGAGCGGAGATATCTATGCAAGGGGCACCTCGTGAGGTCCGCGTGACGTGAGCCATGGCGACAAAGGCCAGGTGAGCGCCAGCGGGCGTAGAGTGCCGGTTTCATCTTTGATGCTAAGGAAGCAAGCGTAGTGAGGAGTCCCGAGGCATCAGGCAAAGGCTTCCATGTCGGTGCAACAAGACCAAGATGAGCAGGACGACAGGACGGAGGTCACCGCGGAGCCCACGACGGCGTCACCACCAGAGCCTTTGGCAGGCGAAGACCACCTTTTGTCAGGATAACTTGTACTAGTTGTCTCCCTTCGAAATTGGCCGTTGTGGGATCCCTTCCCACCTAGCATTTGGGAAGAGGACCAGGGCCTCTATAAATAGGGCTAGCCACCACCATAGCAGAGAGATGAGATCCAGACCATCCTCAAACACACCAGCTCATCGAGCCCAAGAACAGCTGTCCTCAGGAGGCTGTTCATCCATTTTACTGATTCATCCTCAGCCTACAAAGCAATCCACCACACCACACTGGAGTAGGGTATTACACCATAACGGTGGCCTGAACCCGTATAAACCCATGTCTCTTGTTCCTTGAGTTCGGCGAGCTAGGCCTTGAGATCGTTGTGAGAGCGAGCGAGGGAGAGAGAGATCTTCATGCACACCCCAGAGTTCGAACCTCAAGGGTTTGCCGGAACCTGTAATGCGACATTTGGCACGTCAGGTAGGGGTGCGCTGAAGCCCTTCTTCCGTCAATCCACGCTCACTGCTCCACCGCATCCATGGTTGACGCTCGCCGAGCCCGTGCTGAGCATTGGGCCACCCATGCCGACCGCATCGCTTAGACGGCGCCCATTAGCAGACCTCCCCGCCGTTCTCCATCACCCGCTGCCAATGCCGCCACAGGCCCGACAGCGAACCACCAGCAAGCTTCATCACCGCACCCCTCCATGCGGCGGGAAGGACGCACCGCCACCCCATCGCTGACTCCAGTCGGCTCATCGTCCCATGCTCATCGCGCCCACGGAAGCGCAGGACGCGCTGCTCATGGCATGCAAGCTTCTGTGTTACCGCCTGGTCGACGACCTCTACAACGACTGGCTGGACCGCATCGGCGAGCTCGTCAGCACTACCGAGGGCTCTCCTGCACCGTCCCTCTCGCTGCCTCGCCCACCTCCAGCTGTGTGCGATGTAGCTAACAGAGCGTCTCCGCCGCCTTCGCATCAAAACGGCACCCTCGCACCAAGATGCATGGTTCCGCGGCGTGCCCGCCACGCCAGGCGCCCGCGCACGAAGAGGGAAGCTGCCAAGAAGTCCCGAGGCCACAAGAAAATGCTCCAGCGCACCTAGCACCACTGCGTCAAGACCGCGTACTGCTTGCAGCAGCGACATGTGGATACTAGGACCAGGCTCGGCCTCCACGACGGGCTCCGGTGACCATAGTAGGATGCCGCGCCTTCACTCCCGAGCTGCGCAACATCATCTGGCCGGGCACGTTCAAGGTAGACCTGCCTCCGCACTACGACGGTACCCCCGACCCCGCGGAGTTCTTGCAGCTCTACGAGTTGAGCATCGAGGCAGCCAACGGAGACGAGAAGGTCATGGCGAACTGGTTTCCCAAGGACCTCAAGTATGGCACACGCTCGTGGCTCCTGAACTTGCCCGCAGGATCGATCTCCTCCTGGGGCGTGATGCACGAGCGCTTCATCGCCAACTTCCAGGGCACTCGCGACCGCCGGCCGGCCGCGGGCGACCTGCGGTGCATCAAGCTGCAACTAGGGGAAACTTTGCAGAAGTACATCCAGCACTTCAATAGCGTCCGCCTCAGGATCCCCAAGGTGACGGACGAGGCCATCATCTCCACGTTCTCCGATGGTGTCCGCGATGTCAAGATGAAGGAGGAGCTTGCCATCGACGAGGAGATATGCTCGGCCATGGAGATGTTCAACATGGCAACCAAGTGCACAAGGGCTGAGGAAGGGCGCCTTTCCCTCCTCGAGCTCCCAGCTGCTGACCAGGAGGACAAAAAGGCAAAGATCGAGGACGTGAAGCACAAGGGGGATGCCGTGCTCGCGGCGGAGCCAGAGATGAAGCGCGACCGCGACCACCCCGAATCATCCAAGGCCATCCGTCCATTCTACGCCTTCCATGATGTTCACAGCCACAACACCAGTGATTGTCAGGAGCTCAGAGCCATCTGAGATGGGCGCTTTGGTTGGCGCTCCGAGCGCAGCGACCGAGGCTACAACCGACGAGGAGGACGAAGTGGAGGACGCTGGGACGACCGCGGCCCCCGCCAGGAGTGGCGTGACCGACCTCGTGAGGACCACTAGCAGGACCAGCCTCACGAGGGCGCCTGGAGGGACCAGCCTCGTGAGGACCGCCCCCAGGGCAACGCCGGCCTCCCTCTGTTGTCGCCCCCACCAAGAAGGAACGACGACCACCATCAAGACGAGGGGGCCGGGGGCTTCCAGGAGCCACGCGCCGTCACCTGTATCTTGGGTGGTGCTCAAGCCCCAGCCTCACAGCGTGTCTTCAAGAAGTTTGCTCGCGAGGTGAACGCGACCCTTCCTAGACTCGAGGCCACACGCCCGCTCAGGTGGTCCAAGTGCGCCATCACCTTCAGCTCGGTAGACTAGCTGATGTCTACTACACAACCTTCTTCTTGTAGACGTTATTGGGCCTCCAAGTGTAGAGGTTTGTAGGACAGTAATAAATTTCCCTCAAGTGGATGACCTAAGGTTTATCAATCCGTAGGAGGCATAGGATGAATATGGTCTCTCTCAAGCAACCCTGCAACCAAATAACAAAGAGTCTCTTGTGTCCCCAACACACCCAATACAATGGTAAATTGTATAGGTGCACTAGTTAGGCAAAGAGATGGTGATACAAGTGGTATATGGATGGTAGATAATAGTTTTTGTAATCTGAAAATATAAAAACAGCAAGGTAACTAATGATAAAAGTGAGCGTAAACGGTATTGCAATGCTAGGAAACAAGGCCTAGGGTTCATACTTTCACTAGTGCAAGTCCTCTTAACAATAATAACATAATTGGATCACATAACTATCCCTCAACATGCAACAAAGAGTCACTCCAAAGTCACTAATAGCGGAGAACAAATGAAGAGATTATGATAGGGTACGAAACCACCTCAAAGTCATGCTTTCCAATCAATCCGTTGGGCTATTCCTATAAGTGTCACAAACAGCCCTAGAGTTCATACTAGAATAACACCTTAAGACACAAATCAACCAAAACCCTAATGTCACCTAGATACTCCAATGTCACCTCAAGTATCCGTGGGTACGATTATACGATATGCATCACACAATCTCAGATTCATCTATTCAACCAACACATAGAACCTCAAAGAGTGCCCCAAAGTTTCTACCGGAGAATCACAACGAAAACGTGTGCCAACCCCTATGCATAGGTTCATGGGCGGAACCCGCAAGTTGATCACCAAAAACATACATTAAGTGAATCACGTGATATCCCATTGTCACCACAGATATGCACGGCAAGACATACATGAAGTGTGCTCAAATCTATAAAGACTCAATCCGATAAGATAACTTCAAAGGGAAAACTCAATCCATTACAAGAGAGTAGAGGGGGAGAAACATCATAAGATCCAACTATAATAGCAAAGCTCGCGATACATCAAGATCGTGCCAAATCAAGAACACGAGAGAGAGAGAGAGAGATCAAACACATAGCTACTGGTATATACCCTCAGCCCCGAGGGAGAACTACTCCCTCCTCATCATGGAGAGCACCGGGATGATGAAGATGGCCACCGGAGAAGGATTGCCCCCTCCGGCAGGGTGCCGGAACGGGTCTAGATTGGTTTTCGGTGGCTACGGAGGCTTCTGGCGGCGGAACTCCCGATCTATTGTGCTCCCCGATCGTTTTAGGGTATATGGAGATATATAGGTGGAAGAAGTACGTCAGGGGAGCCACGAGGGGCCCATGAGGGTGGAGGGCGCATCCAAGGGGGTGGGCGCGCCCCCTACCTCGTGGCTTCCTCGAAGCTTCCTTGATGTGGACTCCAAGTCTCCCGGGTTGCTTTCCTTCCAAAAATAAGTTCCGTGAAGTTTCAGGTCAATTGGACTCCGTTTGATTTTCCTTTTCTGCGATACTCTAAAACAAGGAAAAAACAGAAACTGGCACTGGGCTCTAGGTTAATAGGTTAGTCCCAAAAATAATATAAAAGTGTATAATAAAGCCCATAAACATCCAAAGTTGATAATATAATAGCATGGAACAATCAAAAATTATAGATACGTTGGAGACGTATCAGCATCCCCAAGCTTAATTCCTGCTCGTCCTCGAGTAGGTAAATGATAAAAACAGAATTTTTGATGTGGAATGCTACCTAACATATTTATCCATGTATTTCTATTTATTGTGGCAAGAATATTCAGATCCATAAGATTCAAGACAAATGTTTAATCTTGACATAAAAATAGTAATACTTCAAGCATACTAACTAAGAAATCATGTCTTCTCAAAATAACATGGCCAAAGAAAGTTGATCCCTACAAAATCATATAGTTTGGTCATGCTCCATTTTCGTCACACAAGAATGCTCTCATCATGCACAACCCCGATGACAAGCCAAGCAATTGTTTCATACTTTAGTAATCTCAAACTTTTTTCAACTTTCACGCAATACATGAGCGTGAGCCATGGATATAGCACTATGGGTGGAATAGAATATAATGAGGGGGTTATGTGGAGAATACAAAAAGGAGAAAGTCTCACAATGACGTGGCTAATCAATGGGCTATGGAGATTCCCATCAATTGATGTCAATGCAAGGAGTAGGGATTGCCATGCAACGGATGCACTAGAGCTATAAATGTATGAAAGCTCAACAAAAGAAACTAAGTGGGTGTGCATCCAACTTGCTTGCTCACGAAGACCTAGGGCACTTGAGGAGGCCCATTGTTGGAATATACAAGCCAAGTTCTATAATGAAAATTTCCCACTAGTATATGAAAGTGACAAAACAAGAGACTCTCTATCATGAAGATCATGGTGCTACTTTGAAGCACAAGTGTGGAAAAAGGATAGTAGCATTATCCCTTTTATTTATTTTTTTTAATTTTTTGGCCTTTCTTTTTTGTTTGTCCTTTTTTGGGGACAATGCTCTATTGATGATGATCATCACACTTCTATTTATTTACAACTCGATACTTAGAACAAGATATGACTCTATATGAATGCCTCCGGCGGTGTACCGGGATGTGCAATGACTCAAGAGTGACATGTATGAAAAATTATGAATGGTGGCTTTGCCACAAATACGATGTCAACTACATGATCATGCAAAGCAATATGACAATGATGATGTGTGTCATAATAAACGGAATGGTGGAAAGTTGCATGGTAATATATCTCGGAATGGCTATGGAAATGCCATAATAGGTATGTATGGTGGCTGTTTTGAGGAAGATATAAGGAGGATTATGTGTGAAAGAGCGTATCATATCACGGGGTTTGGATGCACCGGCGAAGTTTGCACCAACTCTCAATGTGAGAAAGGGCAATGCACGGTACCGAAGAGGCTAGCAATGATGGAAGGGTAAGAGTGCGTATAATCCATGGACTCAACATTAGTCATAAAGAACTCACATACTTATTGCACAAATCTACAAGTCATAAAAAACCAAGCACTACGCGCATGCTCCTAGGGGGATAGATTGGTAGGATAAGACCATCGCTCGTCCCCGACCGCCACTCATAAGGAAGACAATCACATAACACCTCATGTTTCAAATTTGTTACACAACGTTTACCATACATGCATGCTACGGACTTCCAAACTTCAACACAACTATTTCTCAAATTCACAACTACTCAACTAGCACAACTTTGATATCACTATCTCCATATCTCAAAACAATCATCAAGTATCAAACTTCTCTTAGTATTCAATGCACTCTATATGAAAGTCTTTATTATATCCCTCTTGGATGCCCGTAATATTAGGACTAAATTCATAACCAAAGCAAATTACCATGCTGTTTAGGACTCTCAAAATAATATAAGTCACGCATGAGAGTTCATCTATTTCTATAAAATAAAACCACCACCGTGCTCTAAAAAGATATAAGTGAGGCACTAGAGCAACAACAAACTACTCCGAAAGATATAAGTGAAGATCAATGAGTAGTCAAATAATTATGCAACTATGTGAAGACTCTCTAACATTTAAGAGTTTCAGATCTTGGTATTTTATTCAAACAGAAAGCAAAACTAATTAAAATGACGCTCCAAGCAAAACACATATCATGTGGTAAATAAAAATATAGCTCCAAGTAAAGTTACCGATGAACGAAGACGAAAGAGGGGATGCCTTCTGGGGCATCCCCAAGCTTAGGCTTTTGGTTCTCCTTGAATATTACCTTGGGATGCCTTGGGCATATCCAAGCTTAGTCTCTTACCACTCCTTATTCCATAGTCCATCGAATCTTTACCCAAAACTTGAAAACTTCACAACACAAAACTTAACAGAAAACTCGTAAGCTCCGTTAGTATAAGAAAATAAATCACCACTTAGGTACTGTAATGAACTCATTATTTATATATATTTGTGTTAAACCTACTGTATTACAACTTCTCTATGGTTTATAAACTCTTTTACTAGCCATAGTTTCATCAAAATAAGCAAACAACACACGAAAAACAGAATCTGCCAAAAACAGAATAGTCTGTAGTAATCTGAATCAAACGTATACTTATGGAACTCATACAATTCTCAAATAAATTTATGGACGTGAGGAATTTATCTATTAATCATCTTCAAAAAGAATTAACTAAATATCACTCTCCAATCAAAACTGGCAGCAATTCTCATGAGCGCTAAGGTTTCTGTTTTTTACAGCATGACCGCAAAGACTTTCCCCAAGTCTTCCCAAAGGTTCTACTTGGCACAAACACTAATTAAAACATAGAAACTCAATCATAACAGAGGATAGATGATTAATTTATTACTAAACAGGAACAAAATCAAGGAACAAAAATAAAGTTGGGTTGCCTCCCAACAAGCGCTATCGTTTAACGCCCCTAGCTAGGCATGATGATTTCAACGATGCTCACATAAAAGATAAGAATTGTAACATAAAGAAAGCATCATGAAGAATATGACTAACACATTTAAGTCCAACCCACTTCCTATGCATAGGGATTTTGTGAGCAAACAACTTGTGGGAACAAGAATCAACTTGCATAGGAAGGTAAAACAAGCATAACTTCAAAATTTGAAGCACATAGAGAGGAAACTTGATATTATTGCAATTCCTACAAGCATATGTTCCTCCCTCATAATAATTTTCAGTAGCATCATGAATGAATTCAACAATATAGCTATCACATAAAGCATTATTTTCATGATGCATAAGCATAGAATTTTTATTACTCTCCACATAAGCAAATTTCTTCTCATGAATAGTAGTGGGAACAAACTCAACAAAATAATTATCATGTGAGGCATAATCCAATTGAAAACTAAAATCACGACGACAAGTTTCATGGATATCATTATTCTTTATAGCATACAAGTCATCACAATAATCATCATAGATGGCAACTTTGTTCTCATAATCAATTGGAACCTCTTCCGGAATAGTGGAATCATTACTAAATAAAGTCATGACCTCTCAAAATCCACTTTCATTAATATAATCATCATAAATAGGAGGCATGATTTCATCATAATAAATTTGCTCATCAAAACTTGGGGGACAAAAAAATCATGTTCATCAAACATAGCTTCCCCAAGCTTGTGGCTTTGCATATCATTAGCATCATGTATATTCAAGGAATTCATACTAACAACATTGCAATCATGCTCATCATTCAAATATTTAGTGCCAAACATTTTAATGCATTCTTCTTCTAACACTTTGGCACAATTTTCCTTTCCATCATACTCACCAAAGATATTAAAAAGATGAAGCGTATGGCAAACTCAATTCCATATATTTTTCTATTTTCTAAACTAGTGCTAAAACAAGAAACAAAAAGATTCGATTGCAAGATCTAAATATATACCTTCAAGCACTCACCTCCCCGGCAACGGCGCCAGAAAATAGCTTGATGTCTACTACACAACCTTCTTCTTGTAGACATTGTTGGGCCTCCAAGTGCAGAGGTTTGTAGGACAATAGCAAATTTCCCTCAAGTGGATGACCTAAGGTTTATCAATCCGTAGGAGGCGTAGGATGAAGATGGTCTCTCTCAAGCAACCCTGCAACCAAATAACAAAGAGTCTCTTTTGTCCCCAACACACCCAATACAATGGTAAATTGTATAGGTGCACTAGTTCGGCAAAGAGAAGGTGATACAAGTGGTATATGGATGGTAGATAATAGTTTTTGTAATCTGAAAATATAAAAACAGCAAGGTAACTAATGATAAAAGTGAGCGTAAACGGTATTACAATGCTAGGAAACAAGGCCTAGGGTTCATACTTTCACTAGTACAAGTCCTCTCAACAATAATAACATAATTGGATCACATAACTATCCCTCAACATGCAACAAAGAGTCACTCCAAAGTCACTAATAGCGGAGAATAAACGAAGAGATTATTGTAGGGTACGAAACCACCTCAAAGTTATTCTTTCCAATCAATCCGTTGGGCTATTCCTATAAGTGTCACAAACAGCCCTAGAGTTCGTACTAGAATAACACCTTAAGACACAAATCAACCAAAACCCTAATGTCACCTAGATACTCCAATGTCACCTCAAGTATCCGTGAGTATGATTATACGATATGCATCACACAATCTCAGATTCATCTATTCAACCAACACATAGAACCTCAAAGGGTGCCCCAAAGTTTCTACCGGAGAATCATGACGAAAACGTGTGCCAACCCCTATCCATAGGTTCATGGGCGGAACCCGCAAGTTGATCACCAAAACATACATCAAGTGAATCACGTGATATCCCATTGTCACCATAGATACGCACGGCAAGACATACATCAAGTGTTCTCAAATATATAAAGACTCAATCCGATAAGATAACTTCGAAGGGAAAACTCGATCCATTACAAGAGAGTAGAGGGGGAGAAACATCATAAGATCCAACTATAATAGCAAAGCTCGCGATACATCAAGATCGTGCCAAATCAAGAACACGAGAGAGAGAGAGATCAAACACATAGCTACTGGTATATACCCTCAGCCCCGAGGGAGAACTACTCCCTCCTCATCATGGAGAGCACCGGGATGATGAAGATGGCCACCGGAGAAGGATTGCCCCCTCCGGCAGGGTGCCGGAACGGGTCTAGATTGGTTTTCGGTGGCTACGGAGGCTTCTGGCGGCGGAACTCCCGATCTATTGTGCTCCCCGATCGTTTTAGGGTATATGGAGATATATAGGTGGAAGAAGTACGTTAGGGGAGCCACGAGGGGCCCATGAGGGTGGAGGGCGCATCCAAGGGGGTGGGCGCGCCCCCTACCTCGTGGCTTCCTCGAAGCTTCCTTGATGTGGACTCCAAGTCTCCCGGGTTGCTTTCCTTCCAAAAATAAGTTCCGTGAAGTTTCAGGTCAATTGGACTCCGTTTGATTTTCCTTTTCTGCGATACTCTAAAACAAGGAAAAAACAGAAACTGGCACTGGGCTCTAGGTTAATAGGTTAGTCCCAAAAATAATATAAAAGTGTATAATAAAGCCCATAAGCATCCAAAGTTGATAATATAATGGCATGGAACAATAAAAAATTATAGATACATTGGAGACGTATCACCAGCTCAAGTGCGCGGCGACTGTCGGCGCCCTCCCGATGCTCTGCTCACCCGTCATCAGCAACGTCCAAGTCACTAAGACCCTCATCAATGGCGGCGCAGGGCTCAATGTCTTGTCCGTCGAGACATTC
The DNA here is from genome assembly GCA_034509565.1 of Triticum monococcum. Taxonomy (NCBI): domain Eukaryota; kingdom Viridiplantae; phylum Streptophyta; class Magnoliopsida; order Poales; family Poaceae; genus Triticum; species Triticum monococcum. The sequence goes on along the minus strand of CM067841.1, from coordinate 139,676,091 downwards.
GACAGCCTCTAGGTGCCTACGATCAGCTACAGCCTACCAAACCTTTCTCAGGAGTGACCGACGGCTCCACCACTCCGATAGGGCAGGTCCGCCTCCCTGTCACCTTCGGCCAGCAATGACAACTACCGCACTGAGCTCATCGACTTCGACGTCGCCCACATCCTCCTGCCGTACAACGCCATTCTTGGGTATCCAGCCTTGGCCAAGTTTATGGCAGTGACCCACCACGGCTACAACGTCCTCAAGGTGCCAGGGAGCGGCGGCATCATCATGGTCCCCTGTGAGGAAAGAGATGCGGTGTGCTCCCTCGAGCGTGCCTAAGCTGCAGTGGCCGAAGACCCCGACAATGAAGGCACCCTGTACCCTCCTGAGGCCAACCCCAAGAAGAAGAAGCAGCTACTCCGCCAAGGGCCTCAGGAAGGCGGTGTTTCCAGTGGTGCCACATCAGGACCTGTGCCCGTAGATGGGGCACCTCCTTCCCTTGCATAGGAAGGCGCGCCCGACGCCCTCCTCAGGCTGGGCTTGGGGGCTCTCTTCTGGAGGGCCTCAGACCTAGCCAGCATCACGAGGGACGCGCTCGGGCAGTATGTGGAGTCGTGCTTCGCCGCACGTTTCCCTCAAAAGGGCACGAGGCGTGGAGCGCCTAGTGCTCAGGAGTTCATCACCAAGGCGATCCAGGAGCTTCAGGAGGCAAGGACCATACGTGGCGACCGCCGCCCACCACTTGGCACAGCTCCCCATCCTAGCGAGGATGGTGGGCTATGCGTCTACGTCGACATTCTGGGGCTCAACAGGGTCGCATCTCAGGGACGTTTCTTGCCTTCGCGTGTTGGACGGTGTGTGGGTCCCCCTCACAGCTATGTTCGCATGCCTCTCGGCCTGCCAAATGCGGCTGTCACCTTCCAGCGCCACCTGCGGGGCATCCTGGGGGCTCAGGAGGCCATGCACCATGCTGTCATGGCGGAGATCGCAACAGTTCTTCAAGAGTCACCTGGGCCTGCGGAGCCTCCCGAGGCTCAGGACCCTGGCGACTCGTGAGGAGCAACTTCTTCGGCGCGCATCTTCAGCTACCCCAACACCGCTCCAGCTATGGTATCAGGTGACTCTTTCCAGTTCATTTAGTTAGGGGCGCCCTTCGGGCAGCATTATCCCCAAGTCGCATGGGCCTATCCCCGCGGCGTGTATCCTTTTGCACCTTTAGCTTACTCTGTTGGGAGCGTCTCTTGGGCTGCATCATCCCCAGGCTGCTCGGGTCCGTCGCAGTGGCATGTATCGTTCTTGCATCTATCTGAACCAGCTTGCCCTCTTGCATGAATTGCCTTATGATTATCACCTGCCTATCCGGTACTTCGATACAATGAACGTTGCACACCCTTGCAAGCCCGCCCACGACCGCCCCATGATTAAGAACCGGCACGGCGTCTATGCTCGGGTCCGTCCCTGCAGCGTCGCCAAACCCAAGAGGCCGAGCTTTGGCTCGCGGGCCCGCTCCTGTGTACGTCACCTCCCATGGCCCTTGGTGCCTTGTTCTCGCATGGGCTAATTGCGGATAGACAAGCCAGGGCGCGCGACCCAGTGCCTCGCCACCATGGGAGCCATGCGCCGGCCGTCTTTCTTTAGGATTCTTCGCATGAGAAGACTAGGCACGGCGTCTGTGCTCGGGTCCGTCCCTGCACCGTCGATAAACCCAATGACCGAGCTCTGTCTGACGGGCCGGCCCCGTTCACGTCACCTCCTGGGGTCGTTGGTGTTTGGCCTTCTCATGTGATCACCTCAGGAGATTCGTCCGGTGCAGGTTGTCTAACCATCTCGCAGGGCCACCGCAGCCATCAAGAATCAAGACCATGCACAACCCGCCTTGAGGTAGGGCCTTGTGAGTCCCGCGCTGGCTCACGAATGCCCAGACAAACCTTGTCTAGCCCTGCCGCACAAGCCACGTGTCAGGGCGGGGCTGTACACGCCCCGGGGGCTCCACTCAGAGGGAGCCCTCACCCACGCACCAGTGGAAGCACCATGCTCCGCACTGGCAGTCGACACGATCGAGGAGCGGCTATGCCCGTGCAAGTGCAGAAGCGCTATGCTCCGCGCTGGAGATAAACAACTGAGGGCGGCCCCGTGGCCGCATCAACCTCAGGGAGCCACCCGGCTTAGTGTCCAGCCTCACCGCAATGCTTTCCCCTCGAGAGAGTCGCGCGAGGGGGCTGGGCACGGGGGCTACGCTCAGGTTACGCCTAGCGTATGCCGCCCTGCCAGGTCCCTCGGACCTGGTCGTTGCGTGCCCCTTCCGAGCGGGAACTCGGCAATGACATGTATGAAGGTCTTATTGCGCGTCAAGGGGGACTCCTGAGCATCATGACTCAGGAGCCTAACTGACCACAGAGCCCCTCACCCCTTGGTCTCGTCCTGGTGATCCGGACGGTCCAACGGCGGCTGGGGTATGCGCGTGGTCGGGCCTTGCCGACGTAGAACATCAAGCAAACCGGAAGGAGGTCACGGAATCTTAACGAGATATTACTAAACATGTTGTTCCTTAAACACCAAACAAGAGTTTTAAAGCCTCCACGAGGCATGTTGCATGTCGCATGTCGCAGGAAAGTAAAAGCAGGAAGGAGCACCATCGTTCACTCGCGAGCCTCCTCTTCAGCCTTGGGCACTGTCATCCGGAAGCGCCCGCTCGTTGACAGCATCGCCGTCACCCGTGCCATCAGCCTTGGTCGAGGGATCGGCGACACCATCAGCTGGAGGCGCAGGGTCGATGGCAAGGAACTTCTTCAGCAAGGCCTCCACCTGGCCCTTCATGGCTTCTGCAGCAGCCGCACAACGCTCTTTATCCATAAGCTCAAGCAGGGCATCAAGGTCAGCATCAGGATCACGAAGGTGAAGGTGGCTAAGGACGCGCATCAGGGCCGATGTAGAAAGCGCTCGCGCCTCCCGCTCCACCATGAGGCCGATTCCATTGACGACGCCCTCGAGCGTCGTGACAAGCTGAGGAAGTAGCTGGGCGGGACCTTCGTCATCAGTCACTAGCGGTTTCTCCAGGCCCTTCTCGTATAGATCCCACATCGCCTCACGGGACCTCTCCTCAAGAGATTTGAAGGCCACGCGATCCTCAACAAGAACCTTCGCCTTGGCTTCCAGCTGAGTCTTCTCCGCCTCCACCTTCTTCTCTAGCTTCTCCAGGCGGCTGTGTTCTACGGCCTGCGCCCTCGCCGACTGCTCCAGCTCGGTGTCGCGACTGGAGACCGCGTCTTCTCGGGCCTTCATCTTCTCCTCCTCTTCCTTGCGATCGCGAGCCTTGGCCGCGCGCTCGTTGCGCATGGTCTCCAGCTCAGCCTCCATCAACCGGCAATGCTCCTTGGTGGCTTCGGCATCCTTCAACGCCACATCGCGGGCGGCCGCGGCCTGGTCGACGGCCCGCTTACCCTCCTCGGAAGCCGCCATGGCCTGACCCTAGGCCGCCCTCACGGACGCGTCGGACCGCTGCCACCCCAAGATCAACTCCAGGCGCCCTGATGCCAAACGACGGTCGATGCCTCGAAGGTCACCTCGAAGCTGGGTCATCAGGACAAGAGCCTCCTCCAGAGCATCGGGTGAAGCAGCTGGATCACGACATGAGTCACCGCCTGCGAGTCGGCGACAGCAGAAGAAGGGTCTGGGGGCTCCTGAGCCATTGGGACCTTGGCCGATGAGTTGGGGGCGAATGCCTCCGGAGCTGGCTGAGCTGGTGATGCCGTCTTCTCCCGAGGACGGACCTCCGCGCCTCGCGAGGATGACCGGGATGGAGAGGCATGGGCACCGCCGTTGCCCTTCCGCGCCATAGGAGGTGTAGTCGCTCCCTCTCTTTTCTGCTTCACCGCCAGCGTCGGCCTGATGGTGCAAACGGAGAACGTCAAGAAGCAGCAGCAGAAGCAGGAACGAAATCAAGGCAAGGTACTTACTGGTCCACGGCGGTGTAGTCCCTCGGCCTCTTGTGAATCACGAAGGCCGAAGACTTCACAGCCTGGGGCGCCGGCGGGCGAGCCCCAGGAGCAGAGGAGGCCGCAGCAGCCGACCCTGTTGCATAGCCAGTCAACGTCAGAACAGGGGCCCCACCTCGGGAGACCAGCGCCGACCTGTTATTTGTCGGGACCTTGGCGGATGGCTTCTTCAGGGGGTGCCCCTGGACCTCGTAGTGACTCCGATGGGGGCCTGGGACTCCCTCACTGGATGGGCGCCAGCCTCGTCATCGTCGGGGAGGGCGCGGAGGAGGTCCGCCGCAAGGGGGGAAGTGTCACACCCTGATTTTCATGCCACAACACTTAAGCTATTAAATCATGATAAAATGAGGTTTTACAAAAACTTTTGAGTGTTTTGGACTTTGCTTGATTGGATTTTGTGTGTTGTTTGCAAGTGCTCTAAAAATCAAATAAATCCTCCAACTCTTATACTCCTTCTCCTTGATCCAAAACCTTTTCCCAATGATCATACGTTGTGTATAGATAAATATAATATTTTCTTACAAAAATAATTTGGCCAAAAAGTATTTTCAAAAATTAGTTTTCCAAAACCCCTGGATTAAGGTTTGCACTGCAAGTACCTGATTTGGGGTATGAAAAATATTTCAAAAAGTATATTTGAAACCTATTAGATATAGGACTCCCATAAACCACAAAAATATAATTTTAAAAGTTATTTTCTTATTTTATTTAAAAGCTTTTTCTTAAGCCAGAAATGGTCTTTAATAGGAAAAAATTATTTTAATGTTTCAAAAATATTTGAGAAACTTTAGGGAAACTCAATGGACATATATTGTCCATATATAAGAGTTTCAACACATGGTCATGTTCAAAATATTGGTCAAATCCCTCAAAAACCATCTCTGCCCATTTCAAGGATTTGAAATATTTCTACAGGAAATATTCCCCAACAATTCCAAGAAAATTCTAGCATGTCATATATGACATGTTTGATGATCTTGCCAAGTATCATGTCATGGATAATAGTATAACCCCATGAAATCTCCTCAAAACCATTTCTGTCCATTTTGAAGTTTGAGCAACTCTACATTGCCAAACATGTCCAAATGTTCTCAAACCTTGTGAACATGCTCAAATGGTCTAATTATTCATCTAGACCAAATGGCACAAGTTGGAGAGAATTATATCTTGATCAAAGTACCCCAAAACCCTCTCTGACCAGAATCAAATTTGAACAAGTTTGTACTGACAAATTTTCCTCCTTGACCCCAACTTTTGTGTACAGGTTCAATTCCTCAAATGATGACACTAAACCAAGTGGTGCATCAAGGAGAATATATTTGCATGACTAAATCTTGGTAAAGCCATTTCTGCTGATTTCTAGGGTTTACCAAAGTTACATTGGCAACTTTCTTCAAATGGACTCAAACTTGGTGGTCAACCTCAATTATGTGTGAAACTTGATCCTGTTAATTCTCATGGCAAATGGAATTAATTTTCTTGCCCAAACAAGCATCAAACACCTTCTGCCATTTTACTAAAACCCCTGTTTTGACCTCTTCCACTCTTCTCCATGGCCTCCACTTTTTACCACAGCCCCTCCTAGTCCCCTTGCACCTCCAGTAGCAATGGCAAACCCATAGCTCAATTATTGGAGGGGTAAAACCCCATTTTCTCTCTCTGGACAGCCCATTTCCCTCTCCCCCTCAACCTCTCTCCTCTCCTACTAGCTGTCCAGGGAATCCAAGGCCCTCTCCCCTTTGTTTACTCCTCCCTAAACAACCTAGACACAAGTGGCCACGCCCTACAAGCCAAGTGCATGCCCTGACATGCAATTGGCGTGCTCCAGAGCGCGCTACAGTGCACACCCGCACTGTAGCCGGCCCCTTCCAACCGCCTCCGGCCACCTCGGGCCTCCCCAGCGTGTCTCACGAGGCCGCCTCGGTGTCTGGGACACGACAAGCTGCCGGCCCCCTCCTAAACCTCTCTCCTCTCCCCTCCACGACCTCACCCGAGCGCGTCCGTGGACGCTGCCCATGGTGCTCCGCGGCCACGCCCATTTAAGCCATCCCCGAATCTCTCTCTCGTCTTGGTTGGAACCGCCTCTCTCCCGTGCATCTCCCGGACAAGTCCCCTCTCCCCCTCACTCTCTCTTTTCCTCTCCATGGCCACAATGGTCGCCGTCGGCCTCCTCCTGGCTTGGGCGAATCAGAGCCTCCCATCCTCTCCTTCGACCACCAGGGGAAGCGCCGCAGGCCATAGGATCCCTCCCGCTCCTTATTTCCTCTGCTACGGTGCCCACGGCGTCGCGCTCGTCTCGTCCCGAAGCCGCCCGCCGGGGCCAAGGTCACCGTCGCCCCCGTTCCTCCCGGACCGCGTGAGGCCCATGGATGGGCGCGGCTCGATCCCCCGAGCCCTTCGGTATGCTGGACGCCACCGGGGACGGCCGGAGTCAGCGGGAAGGGCGCCAGCACCGTGCTCGGTCGGCCTCCCCTGCTCCTCCTCTATTTTGAGCGGGAGGTAGGAGGAGGGCCTGCCAGCGGGACCCGCTTGTAAGTGGCTAAGGCCCCGGGCCCCTTGGGTAAGTGGAGACGGCCTCCACTGAAGCCGTCTGCCCGGAGCGAAGGCATACTCCCGGGAATGCGCCATCGACGTCGCCTGGGCACCCCGCGCGGCTGATGCCACTGGGCCGGCCCACGTCTATATCTCGCCTGCGTGCATGATAAGGTTAAGCCCTTTTTCTCATTTTCTTTATCAAGTGAACTTCAAAAATCTCTAAACAACTCAAATAGTGTCCAAATTTGATGATTCAAATTACTTATGACTCTATAAATGATGATCTTTCACATGGTGCTATTTGCACATTTTTTCCAGAAACTTTCTCTTCATAAACATTTATCAAATCCCATTTTCCCATTTCTGTCATAAACTTTAGAAAATCACAGAGGGCTCAAATTTGATCCAAATGCCATGATTCAAGATCCTAGATACTTCTATGTTCATAACTTAGTTTTTCAACATTTTTCCTAATACTTTCTGTGCCACAAAAGATAATGATCCATTTCTTCATATTTGTCAACTTTGCAAATTCTTAGGAAAATCATTTCAACTCCAAATCTAGTGAAACCAATTCCTAGATGCTTCTAAAATCATCCTTGTTTAAATGGGTGCCTTTGCTCATTTTTCAAAAATATGTTTCTGTACACTTCTTGCAAATCCATAAACCCCTTGATTCCATCATATCAAAATGTTTAGAAACATCCATTGATCCAATTCCAATGAAATCACTTTGGTCATTCCTCACATGACCAGAGGTATCCTAGAAAAGTCAAATCAATATTTTTGGAGCACTTTTATTTCTGCCTTGTTGTGTTGCTTATTATGGTTGCTTTCAACGATAGTTGATGAAGTAGACGAAATGCTTCGAGTTGGACCAGAGCTATTTGAAGACCTCGAAGACTTTGTTAAAACAGGCAAGCAGCCCTTTGACCATGCCTATGAAACCCTTTTTAGCATTTCATATAGCACTTTATTATTGTTGCATCGGAATCATGATGAGAGGGTAGCCACTACGGTGGGTTGCCTTCATTTCCTCCTTGTTGATACTTGCATTGTGCATGACCCTACCTCCTTATGAGGGTTATGCCGGTGGGAGTAGATAGGATGCTAAGTAGTGCTACACAAAAGGGATGGGAATATGCATGGTGATGGAGACAAAGTATATTCAAAGGACTTTTCGAAAACCCCCATCGGGTGCCACTTATACCCAAGGGAGATAATGAGATGGGTAACCACTTGATGACGAAGTGGTGTACCGAGGCAAGTGTGTGAGTGTTGCTTTCAAAAACGGATTGGTTTAAGTTGCGACCGTTATATCAACCTTACATGCGCAACCACTCTACCCTTATATGGGAAAGGGCATTATTGATTACCTAGGCCGATACTAGCTTGGAGCCTGCATTACTAGTGACGGGAGAGTTGTTGCTGCGCTCTCTCGGGACGGGGTCGTGCCAGGTAGGGCGGCCAAGAACATTTTTATGGGGCACCGGACACACCGTTGGTACCCCGTGCCAGTGGTATGTGATGAATATAGGAGCGAGGCTCCACAATTTTAAGTTGTGAAATGTTGGGCACGGGGGTTACTACCAATCGAGTGGACTCCATGTTAGTGTCGTCTAGGGAAAGAAAGTGATCGGGTGCTTACCCCGGGTGCTTGAGGTATCGCGGGTCGTGGATGACACGAAAGTTCCCCGGATCTTGTGGGTAAAGTGTGCAACCTCTGCAGAGTGTAAAACTATTCGAATAGCCGTGTCCACGGTCAAGGACAGTTGGGTAACTGCTCTTGGGCTACGTCCACTTGTTTACAAACCAGTGTGTGTGGGAAGAACTACTTGGGTCAAGTCAAAGGACTTGAAATGACTGAGTTGGGTTGGTGCCCACTCTTTTTATGTTGATATCTGTAACCTGTCCTCATGGTTACCTGAATTCTCCTGGTGCATGTCTTACGAGTTGTTGAACATGTCATTGCACTCAAAAACTAGCTTTCCGCAAAAATTTACCTATATCATGCATTGTTGTATCTTGAACCAAAACATGGGTTGCTTGCGAGTACATTCAAAGTACTCATTGGCTTGCCACTGGTTATTTTATTGGCCAGGCATGAAAGAACAGGATATGATGAAGAATACTTCAGTTACGAGCATGCGAGCTAGGACGCTTCCCAATCAGAATGCCTGTAGGGTTAAGGCAGATGGCATGGGTCCAAGTTATCGATGAAGATTTCTGCTGCGATGTTATACTCAAGACTTGACCATAATGGTCCTACTTGTGTAATACGGTATGTATGGATGTAAGACTCTTGTTATTCAGCTTATGTGTGTTTAGTGAGCATTGATCTCTGGGATCACTGTGCACGTGCATTCGGTGATCACGACTTATGAGTCGGGGTTCCCATAGAGCTGGTATCAGAGCCATCCTGACTGTAGGAAGCCTTAGTTAGCATGGTCGTTAGTTAGGGTAAAACTATTTCGAAAACTGCTACTAGTTTTCAAAACTATCTATACTTCTCTTCCCTTCTCAGTTTTTCAAAAACTAAGGTATACTTTCCCCATCGATCTCTTCCCTTGAAAAATATTGCAAACGGTCGCTAGCACCCTAAAGCCCCTGACCACGGGATTCCTTCTAATCCTCGTGGGTAGCCTAGAAGGATTACATCTTGCCAAACACTCACCCACCTCTTCTGAACACAAGATTGGCAACACCACAGCAAGACGATGCCAACAATAGATACGCCTTTGAAGAATGAGGACATGAAGACCCAGAGGATGGTGACACCTTTGAATTTGCCCAGGATGATGCAACGTTAGCCTAGGATGATCATGGCATGGGATATGCGAGATCATGATATACATCGCTAATAGAGTAACCCTGTCACTACCGTTGTTGTATCGGCAACCACCGGTGGATGAGAACCTCGCCATTTGGTCCGCCTCACTATAGTGAGCAGGAAAACGGTTCTCTTCATCCCCCGCTCTTGGTGTCGATGTTTTCATCAACGTAACCGACGTGTTGGACCTCTATTATGCCTTGTTAATACCATTGCATAAGGGATTACCTACTTGGTACCATCGACGCCTTAGAAGACAAAAAGGGGTCGTCATGATTAAGAAGATAATAGAAGACCGAGTCAATGCCTGCTACGAGGAGCCACCTTCACCCCATCACTTCAAAAGGCGAGAAGTTGTTGAAGACTCTTCAGGCTCAACCCAGATTGTTTCATAGAACAACTACAAGAGACGTAGCAACACCTGAGGAAAACTCAGAAGACTGCACGAGGCACAAGGCACGACTACTGAGTCCGAGAACCCCTAGGGTAGGATGAGTTGTGTACCCCCCCTATGCGCAGTCGAGACCGTATGATGGTTCGAATAGAACCATGATTGTGTGTTGCTTGTTTTCATTTGTTTGTGTTTTGATATAAGTCGCACTTTTTCCCTAGGCAACAAGTACGCGACTATATCACCTTCCTTGTTTTCCTTTGTTTGGCCCTTTTGGCACTTGTTTGTTTGCACCTGCACTATAGAACCCCCTTTAGGCATTCCCCTCCTCTATGCTACTTTTCCCCTCTCATTTCTCTCCTCAACTGAAGACCGGCAAGACAAGATACACCAAGGATTCTACTTTGGCAACCAGCTAGCACTGAAGACTTTTACTACAGCCTCCTCAACCATGTGTAAACCCGTAGAATTATGTTTACCCCTCAAGACTGTGAACCCATCCTTTGACCCTTCGAGACTTCACGAGATACCCCAGCTCGAGTCCTTAACCATGTGCTTGACCCACATAATTGCAAGAGAACCAGTTAAGCCTCTATAAACCTTGCACAACACTGGGTTCATTATGGAACTAGTGGACATAGTGAACAAGCACATTGTCACCCTAATATAGCACAAGAACTGACGATGCCATAAGGAAGACCAATTTGAGGATATAGGAATAGAGGACAAATGACTTCATGAGTTTGTATCAGTGACCCTGAGGAATTATCTGAGACTTTGGTAGATCATGAGTGATGATTGGATTTGGCCTATACGAGTTGATGCTTTCGGTGGTATAAGGTTATTTGTTTAAAGGACTAGATAGAACGATTGGCATCTCAGGAACTGTGCTCAAGGATGGTATGATAAACATTCGCTCGCACACTAGAATCCTTGAAACCCTTACGCCCTACCAAGCCACAACATGGTCGGACCCTAACCTTGGGCTTTGGCTCTAGATCGGTAAGACCTTGGCCAATGCTCAACCGCATCCATCACCAATGCCTCAACCCACTTTACGTACCCCATAGACTTCATGAAGTACTTGGTCACGATGGTTGTCACTTTTACTTGGTGACCTACTCGTCTAACTGCAGATGGAAGAAGAATCGTTCAGCTGGTTAAGGAACATCTGGAGATCGCCATGTCCAGGAGGAAGAACTACACCAACCACCATCGTCAAGAAGCAAACCTCCGCATCGAAGACCAGGCATATCTGCAAGCCACTTCTCTCAAAGGAACCAAGCATTTCCATGTCAAAGGGAAGCTCACACCAAGATTTATCGGCCCTCTCCAAGATCACCGCAAGATGAAGAATAGACGGCTACCAGCTAGAGTTATCACCTGAGTCACCCACTGTGCACAACGTTTTTCCACATGACACCACTCCGGAAACGTTTCCAACTTCCTAACTAGCCCGACCTCTACAAGGACATCGATCACCGAGCCATTGACCTCCAGCCCAATATGACTTACGCAAGAGCCCCAATTGCAATATGGATCAAGCAGGACGACAAACACGAAGCCACGCCATCGAGTACTTCAAGGTTCAATGGAGCACCAAACGGAAGCAGAACCAGTATGAGGACGTGAAGACTACCCCAAATCCAAGTTTCCGTATTCCTTTCCGCGCCTATTCTGGGAATCTCGGGGACGAGATTCTTGTAAGGGGGGTAGGTCTGTCACACCCTGATTTTCATGCCACAACACTTAAGCTATTAAATCATGATAAAATGAGGTTTTACAAAAACTTTTGAGTGTTTTGGACTTTGCTTGATTGGATTTTGTGTGTTGTTTGCAAGTGCTCTAAAATCAAATAAATCCTCCAACTCTTATACTCCTTCTCCTTGATCCAAAACCTTTTCCCAATGATCATACCATGTGTATAGATAAATATAATATTTTCTTACAAAAATAATTTGGCCAAAAAGTATTTTCAAAAATTAGTTTTCCAAAAACCCCTGGATTAAGGTTTGCACTGCAAGTACCTGATTTGGGGTATGAAAAATATTTCAAAAAGTATATTTGAAACCTATTAGATATATGACTCCCATAAACCACAAAAATATAATTTTAAAAGTTATTTTCTTATTTTATTTAAAAGCTTTTTCTTAAGGCCAGAAATGGTCTTTAATAGGAAAAAAATATTTTAATGTTTCAAAAATATTTGAGAAAATTTAGGGAAACTCAATGGACATATATTGTCCATATATAAGAGTTTCAACACATGGTCATGTTCAAAATATTGGTCAAATCCCTCAAAAACCATCTCTGCCCATTTCAAGGATTTGAAATATTTCTATAGGAAATATTCCCCAACAATTCCAAGAAAATTCTAGCATGTCATATATGACATGTTTGATGATCTTGCCAAGTATCATGTCATGGAGAATAGTATAACCCCATGAAATCTCCTCAAAACCATTTCTGTCCATTTTGAAGTTTGAGCAACTCTACATTGCCAAACATGTCCAAATGTTCTCAAACCCTGTGAACATGCTCAAATGGTCTAATCATCTAGACCAAATGGCACAGGTTGGAGAGAATTATATCTTGATCAAAGTACCCCAAAACCCTCTCTGACCAGAATCAAATTTGAACAAGTTTGTACTGACAAATTTTCCTCCTTGACCCCAACTTTTGTGTACAGGTTCAATTCCTCAAATGATGACACTACACCAAGTGGTGCATCAAGGAGAATAGATTTGCATGACTAAATCTTGGTAAAGCCATTTCTGCTGATTTCTAGGGTTTACCAAAGTTACATTGGCAACATTCTTCAAATGTACTCAAACTTGGTGGTCAACCTCAATTATGTGTGACACTTGATCCTGTTAATTCTCATGGCAAATGGAATTAATTTTCTTGCCCAAACAAGCATCAAACACCTTCTGCCATTTTACTAAAACCCCTGTTTTGACCTCTTCCACTCTTCTCCATGGCCTCCACTTTTTACCACAGCCCCTTCTAGTCCCCTTGCACCTCCAGTAGCAATGGCAAACCCATAGCTCAATTATTGGAGGGGTAAAACCCCATTTTCTCTCTCTGGACAGCCCATTTCCCTCTCCCCCTCAACCTTTCTCCTCTCCTACTGGCTGTCCAGGGAATCCAAGGCCCTCTCCCCTTTGTTTACTCCTCCCTAAACAACCTAGACACAAGTGGCCACGCCCTACAAGCCAAGTGCATGCCCTGACATGCAATTGGCGTGCTCCAGAGCGTGCTACAGTGCACACCCGCACTGTAGCCGCCCCCTTCCAACCGCCTCCGGCCACCTCGGGCCTCCCCAGCGTGTCTCACGAGGCCGCCTCGGCGTCTGGGACACGACAAGCTGCCGGCCCCCTCCTAAACCTCTCTCCTCTCCCCTCCACGACCTCACCCGAGCGCGTCCGTGGATGCTGCCCACGGTGCTCCGCGGCCACACCCATTTAAGCCATCCCCGACTCTCTCTCTCGTCTTGGTTGGAACCGCCTCTCTCCCGTGCATCTCCCGGACAAGTCCCCTCTCCCCCTCACTCCCTCTTTTCCTCTCCATGGCCACAATGGTCGCCGTCGGCCTCCTCCCAGCTTCGGCGAACCAGAGCCTCCCATCCTCTCCTTCGACCACCAGGGGAAGCGCCGCAGGCCATAGGATCCCTCCCGCTCCTTATTTCCTCTGCTACGGTGCCCATGGCGTCGCGCTCGTCTCGTCCCGAAGCCGCCCGCCGGGGCCAAGGTCACCGTCGCCCCCGTTCCTCCCGGACCGCGTGAGGCCCATGGATGGGCGCGGCTCGATCCCCCGAGCCCTTTGGTATGCTGGACGCCACCGGGGACGGCCGGAGTCGGCGGGTAGGGCGCCAGCGCCGTGCTCGGCCGGCCTCCCCTGCTCCTCCTGTGTTTTGAGCGGGAGGTAGGAGGAGGGCCTGCCAGCGAGACCCGCCTGTAAGTGGCTAAGGCCCCGGCCCCCTTGGGTAAGTGGAGACGGCCTCCGCTGAAGCCGTCTGCCCGGAGCGAAGGCATACTCCAGGGAATGCGCCATCGACGTCGCCTGGGCACCCCGCGCGGCTGATGCCACTGGGCCGGCCCACGTCTATATCTCGCCTGCGTGCATGATAAGGTTAAGCCCTTTTTCTCATTTTCTTTATCAAGTGAACTTCAAAAATCTCTAAACAACTCAAATAGTGTCCAAATTTGATGATTCAAATTACTTATGACTCTATAAATGATGATCTTTCACATGGTGCTATTTGCACATTTTTTTCAGAAACTTTCTCTTCATAAACATTTATCAAATCCCATTTTCCCATTTCTGTCATAAACTTTAGAAAATCACAGAGGGCTCAAATTTGATCCAAATGCCATGATTCAAGATCCTAGATACTTCTATGTTCATAACTTAGTTTTTCAACATTTTTCCTAATACTTTCTGTGCCACACAAGATAATGATCCATTTCTTCATATTTGTCAACTTTGCAAATTCATAGGAAAATCATTTCAACTCCAAATCCAGTGAAACCAATTCCTAGATGCTTCTAAAATCATCCTTGTTTAAATGGGTGCCTTTGCTCATTTTTCAAAAATATGTTTCTGTACACTTCTTGCAAATCCATAAACCCCTTGATTCCATCATATCAAAATGTTTAGAAACATCCATTGATCCAATTCCAATGAAATCACTTTGGTCATTCCTCACATGACCAGAGGTATCCTAGAAAAGTCAAATCAATATTTTTGGAGCACTTTTATTTCTGCCTTGTTGTGTTGCTTATTATGGTTGCTTTCAACGATAGTTGACGAAGTAGGCGAAATGCTTGGAGTTGGATCAGAGCTATTTGAAGACCTCGAAGACTTTGTTAAAACAGGCAAGCAACCCTTTGACCATGCCTATGAAACCCTTTTTATGCATTTCACATAGCACTTTATTATTGTTGCATCGGAATCATGATGAGAGGGTAGCCACTACGGTGGGTTGCCTTCATTTCCTCCTTGTTGATACTTGCATTGTGCATGACCCTACCTCCTTATGAGGGTTATGCCGGTGGGAGTTGATAGGATGCTAAATAGTGCTACGCAAAAGGGATGGGAATATGCATGGTGATGGAGACAAAGTATATTCAAAGGACTTTTTGAAAACCCCCATCGGGTGCCACTTATACCCAAGGGAGATAATGAGATGGGTAACCACTTGATGACAAAGTGGTGTACCGAGGCAAGTGTGTGAGTGTTGCTTTCAAAAACGGATTGGTTTAAGTTGCGACCGTTATTCCAACCTTACATGCGCAACCACTCTACCCTTATATGGGAAAGGGCATTATTGATTACCTAGGCCGATACTAGCTTGGAGCCTGCATTACTAGGACGGGGAGTTGTTGGTGTGCTCTCTCGGGACGGGGTCGTGCCAGGTAGGGCGGCCAAGAACATTTTTATTGGGCACTGGACACACCGTTGGTACCCCGTGCCAGTGGTATGTGATGAATATAGGAGTGAGGCTCCACAATTTTAAGTTGTGAAATGTTGGGCACGGGGGTTACTACCAATCGAGTGGACTCAATGTTAGTGTCGTCTAGGGAAAGATAGTGATCGGGTGCTTACCCCGGGTGCTTGAGGTATCGCGGGTCGTGGATGACACGAAAGTTCCCCGGATCTTGTGGGTAAAGTGTGCAACCTCTGCAGAGTGTAAAACTATTCGAATAGCCGTGTCCACGGTCAAGGACAGTTGGGTAACCGCTCTTGGGCTACGTCCACTTGTTTACAAACCAGTGTGTGTGGGAAGAACTACTTGGGTCAAGTCAAAGGACTTGACATGATTGAGTTGGGTTGGTGCCCACTCTTTTTATGTTGATATCTATAACCTGTCCTCATGGTTACTTGAATTCTCCTGATGCATGTCTTACGAGTTGTTGAACATGTCATTGCACTCAAAAACTAGCTTTCCGCAAAAATTTACCTATATCATGCATTGTTGTATCTTGAACCAAAACATGGGTTGCTTGCGAGTACATTCAAAGTACTCATTGGCTTGCCACTGGTTATTTTATTAGCCAGGCATGAAAGAACAGGATATGATGAAGAATACATCGGTGACGAGCATGCGAGCTAGGACGCTTCCCAGTCAGAATACCTGTAGGGTTAAGGCAGATGGCATGGGTCCAAGTTATCGATGAAGATTTCCGCTGCGATGTTATACTCAAGACTTGACCATAATGGTCCTACTTGTGTAATACGGTATGTATGGATGTAAGACTCTTGTTATTCAGCTTCTCTGTGTTCAGTGAGCATTGATCTCTGGGATCACTGTGCACGTGCATTCGGTGATCACGACTTATGAGTCGGGGTCCCCACAGGAAGTCTCCCCTTCCCCCTCTAGGGTTGCCTCCGAGTCAAGCCTCTTCTCCTCGCCAGAATCACCAGAAGACACCAGTACTGAGGTCGCCACGTCTGGGGCCTCAGACGATGCTGGCGGCACGAGCCCGCGCCCATCGAAGATAGGCATGGCGGCAACCACCTTTGCCCCATCCGGGCGGTGGTACAGGGGAAGATGGGTGTCCGGCGGGTACCCCTGATCGTCCCCGACCAGGAGGCGGAGAGCCGCTCCGAACTCCTCATCACACAAGGCATCCGGGTGCAGACGGAGGTCGTCCCCGTCATCCCCAAGCTTCCCCAAGGGGCGTGAGCGCGCCTAGAGCGGGGCCATGCACTGCGCCAGGAACTCCTTGACGATCATGGCCTGCATCAGCTTCGCTGCCTTTGGGTCATCATGCTTCAGGTCGGCAGCCATCTTCTCTAGCACCTGCTTCGCCCGGGGGTCGGTGAGCTTCTCACGGAGCCATCCGTCATGAGGCGAGGGCATCTACGTCGACAGCACCAACCGAGGGTGGGAGCACTTGGCGTCCATAAGGACCCATTTGCTCCTGAAGCCCTCGGCCTTCTTCCCGGCCTTCGAAATCCCATTGGACCTGGTGGCCGCAACGCAGTTGGCACATCCTGAGCAATGGCCATCCTTGTTCCGGAGATAGAAGAAGTGGCAAAGCAGTGCCACGGACGGCATCACCCCCACAAATGCATCACAATAGAAGGCGAAGATCGATAGGAGGAGGATGGAGTTGGGATGAAGATGAAGGGCATGCAGCTTGTAGTGGCTGAGAGAGGCATAGAAGAAGTCGGAGAAAGGGGGGACCAGCCCCGCGATGACGCTATTCATGAAGAAGGGATAGAAGGTACTGCCAGAGGCCTCCGGCTTGGTGAAGCCCGCCCGGAGCATGGTCTTTCCCTTCTCGTTGCTGCCCTCCGCCGTCATCAGGAGCGTGGCGGCGAGATTCTTCTCTGAGCCGCTAGGTGCGCTCAAGGCTGGCTCGTACCAAGAAGGTGAGTGCGCGGCCTTCGCCTTGTCGGACGCCATTGGTTGCAGGCTTGGAGAGGGGTTCGTGCGGATTTGGAGTCTTTGGGGGCGAAGAGCAAGAAAGGGGATCCGAAGCATGGCGAAGGAAGGCAATGAAGGCTCTATGGCACGCGCCAGCCTTTTGTCAGTCGAGGATAGTTGCCAAGGCAGCATGGGGAAGCGGAGACACCCACGGCCTGTCAATCGCCACGCGTCAATCAAGGCCGCAGGTGGTTGGGGCCCGTGGTGCTCCGCACTCCCCCTTTGGCTTCGCCCCGATGCCAAGTCCGAGTGTGCCTTGGGCCCGGGGGCTACCGTCGGTGTCCTAGGAATGGGGGTACCCAGACTTGCCTGCCTGCGGCCCAGGGCGTGGCTCCACCAATGGCCTGGTACAGCCCATATTCATTAGCAACCACTCAAGACCCTCGCGAGGGGCCAAGCCTCATGAGGAAAATGATAGCACGACCTCCTCGGGGACGGCCTCGCTAGGCTGGCTCTCGAGGAGCGGAGATGTCTATGCAAGGGGCACCTCGCAAGGTCCGCGTGACGTGAGCCATGACGACCAAGGCCAGGCGGGCGCCAGCGGGTGCAGAGTGCATGTTTCCTCTTTGGTGCTAAGGAAGCAAGCGCAGGCGAGGAGTCCCGAGGCATCAGGCAAAGGTTTGCATATCGGTGTAACAAGACCAAGACCAGCAGGACGTCAGGACGGAGGTCACCGCGGAGCCCACAACAGCGTCACCACCAGAGCCTTTGGTAGGCGAAGACCACCTTTTGTCAGGATAACTTGTACTAGTTGTCTCCCTTCAAAATTCACCGTTGTGGGATCTCTTCCCGCCTAACATTTGGGAAGAGGACCAGGGCCTCTATAAATAGGGCTAGCCACCACCATAGCACAAAGATGAGATTCAGACCATCCTCAAACACACCAGCTCGTCGAGCCCAAGAACACCTCTCCTCGGGAGGCTGTTCATCCATTGTACTAATTCATCCTCAGCCTACAAGGCAATCCACCACACCATACTTGAGTAGGGTATTACACCACAATGGTGGCCCGAACCATTATAAACCCTCGTGTCTCTTGTTCCTTGGGTTTGACGTGCTAGGCCTTGAGATCGTTGCGAGAGCGAGTGAGGGAGAGAGAGATCTTCATGCGCACCCCAGAGTTCAAACCTCAAGGGTTTGTCGGAACCCGTAATCCGACAGCAACTTAGTGCTCCAGCTGATTCAAGATCAGTCTAACATGCATAAGCTTTCACCCCCTTGAGAAGGGGCCTTCATTGTCAGTAAGAACCTTCATAATAAATCTTACTACTTGATTGATCTCCGTCCTGGTAAGGAGTCTCACAAATCCGAGGAGGAGAGCAATAGGCCTTGGAACATAGCTCATCTAAGGCCTTACTACACCTATAGCTCTGGTTCAGGTTCCCTTTGTACATACATATGTATATATGATCAATAAATAAAGCCGGCACCCCCGCAACTCAGGTTCTCTGTCGTTTCATCTCAATCGTTGTGCATGAGTCTTTACCTTTTTTCTGATCATGGGTCACTTGGGGGCTTCCAAACTCCACAGGTTGAGCTATCTCGCCCTTTTGATTGGCACCAAAACACTATTAATCTTGGTTAGACCCGCCTGTTTACTTGCTGCTTCTCTGATCATATGACCCGCCGTACTCTTACCAAGTTGCTTATTATAACTTTGTGAGGTTCAAACAATGTTTGTGTCATGCGAGAGCCGGTTTACAGCAGCGAGGATACTCCAAGGTCTATCACGCCAAACACTTCTTTGAAGTGGGACTTAAGCCCCGAAAGCAAAGTCCGTCGAGCCTCGAACGCCGACTTAATATTTCTACGTTGTGTTTTTTCAGGCTATCTTTCATGGTTATGACTGGCCCTTGAGCCGCCAGTTTTATATTACACTAGTCCCGTCTTATACGTTAAGCCGCCAAAACTCGCCTCTATGACCTTTGTGGGCTCTCAACACGCCCAGATCATACATCGTTTTCTCGAGAGTTTTAAACACTCGAAGGGGTTACGATCAGGTCAAGACCTTGCACACAAATACATAGAGGTTTTATACCTCATCATGATCAACAGTTATCAAACAGTTGCACGATGCCATAGTCAGAAGTTTTACTATCCTATTACATGGCCACAGAAGGGCTCTCAAATATAATCAAGAAGTCTTTTTGAACCCGTGCCATGGATAACTCTACCCGCCATAGTTGGGCTACTTTTGAGCCGCCTGTTCTTCACCCCGCGCCGTATTTATTGCTTCGACGATCTGAACATCATCAGCATCCCAATCAATTGTTAACAAAGCTTCAAAGAAATCACCCTCTTCCATAAGATCGGAGGGGTCAACGTCAGAAGCAAAATAGTCCTTACACCCGTCAGGGATTAGGCTGACAGTCTTGAAGCTGGGTTGCTCTATGCGTTTACCCACCTCATCAAAACTTGCCTGGTGCCTATCCAAATTCACTTCTTGGGCGAGTTTGGTGGCCACAGATCGGGTCTCTTTCCGCAGGCGGGTGTAACTGTCCCTGGTGAATGCTTTACCGTCAGAGTTGAGTTCAAGAAAACCATCAGCTAATTCCGATACATCTATGTCTTCATTATGGGCTTTGGCCCAGGTCAACGCATACATGGCGGCTGAATGTGCTGACGATCTTTTCAGTTCTTCCACTTGACTCAGCAATGTTGATAACATGTTGAGCATTTCCTTGAGGGTCTTTGGCATATCCGCCGCACCTACTATATAGCGGATGGTACACAGACTTCCAGTATATAACTGCTCAAGGAGGGTATAAGTCGCCTTCAATTGCACAAGAGGTTCCTTTTACAGGCTGAAACTTCTCTTACCTACAAAAGGAAGGATTGCCAGCGAGTTTTCTTCTTCATCATATCATTATGACAATTACAACGACATGGCGACTTACCAAATACGGCTTGAGTCATTTCAAAGATCTGCCTCTTCAATCCAGCAAGCTCATCCACCACGCATTTGAGTTGCCCTTCTGCGTCTTAGGCACGTTTCTTCAGAGTTATTTTCTCCTTCTCGTGTTCTGCAAGCTGGGCCTTCAGTTTTTCATCCGCCACCGCTACTGCTTTTATTCGATCAGCGGCGGTTGCTTTGGCATCCGCCCTTAGTTTTTGCTCTGCCTTGAGTTTTTCTTGACAGCTGGCCAGTTTGCCTTGCGCTTCAGTCATCAACTCCTGTTCACATAAAGATTACATGGATTAAACCACTTTGAAAGTCCCAAGCAGACTACTAGGACTCTACATGGCACTTGGGGGCTAATGCACAATCGAGTTTTTGTGTGTCAACAATAAGAGCTAGCCTATATTGGCATGATAATTCCGCCCTTGCCGGAATATCAGATTTACCTCTTTTCAAGATCATACCAAGAGAGTATATTTAAGCAAGACCCGACTGATTCAGAGAATCAAGCCGGCCCTTGGGGGCTACACATGTCTAACAACTATGTTTTTACAACCCTGCATATGAATCGGTAATGTTTCGTATTCAGGATTGGGAGGCTATTAAAGATATGAACATCTAAGAGGTAAATTCTCAAGATGCAAGATATAGCTCATATTTCCTTATCAGCATGTTGACCATGCTAGCTTCCATATTCCGACTCTCAGACAGTCGAGTCAAATAAGTCTCGTGAAGTTCAGCGGCGTTCAGCTCTTCCAAGTTTGGTAGCTCAAGTTTTTCTTTCCCTTTGGCCGAAACTTGTGACTCGCCCTTGAGTTGCACTTTGGCCAAAGCTTGTGATGGCTCAGGAGTTTTGAACTCCGTCCTTGTAATGATAAGATCATCCTGGAGAGGAGACATGGTTGCTTCATCAGCTGCCGATTTCGACTTCATCTCACAAGCAGGAGATGACGGGTTAACTTCTGGTTGACTGTCGACATATTTTGCCTGCATGTCCGTGTCATCAACTGGTGGCGGGTTATCCTACTCCACAACCTCATGAGTCTCCTCATTTTGGTCCTTGGCAGTTTCTTCATGAGTCACGAGCGGCTCTGATGTCGAGCCAGACTCGCCAGATTTCTTCTTCTTTGCCTTGGCCCTACAATTACATAAGGTGTACAACAATGTTAACTGACATTCAAAACCTGGTCAAAGAAAAACAACTTGATCACACGCAGACTTACCCTGGCTTGATAATCATTGGAGCCAACAGGGACCCCGATGAGTCCTCTGATGTCAATGGCGACTCCTGATGGCCCGAATCAGACGTGTTAAGTGGTTGTTTAAATAAGCCAGCTCAGGGGTAAGAAGGGGTTGGACTGTGAGGCACCTCATTGGCACGTTTGCCGGGATTTGGTTAGAATCCGAGCCGCCCATTGAAGTACCAGAGTCGCCACCTGCTCCTTGCCGAGATGAGCTTGCATGCTGCTTTTCTTCATTAAGAAATCAGGGTCCAAATAAGCAAGTGGATGGGAAAAAGGCACCTTTCTCACTGCCTTTCTCAGCTTTCCAGGAACATGAACATCTGATTCAGATGAGATAGAGATTACCTCAACATCTTTGGCTCGGCTCTCACCAGCGTTGTCCTAGGAAGGGCATTAATAATAGGAATATTATAAGCAGTCAGAGGATCATGAGTTAATTAAAGGAGAGAAGTTTTACCTCTGAATCATCATTTTGGGGCGACTCATTAAGGCCCGGGTCCTCTTCAAGCGACTCTTCAGAGGCCTCTAGATCAGAGACAGTCTTGGCTTTCTTTTTGGGTTTTGGGTTTTCACCCGCCACAGCCTTACGACGCTTAGTGGTCGTTTTCTTCACCATTGGTTGTTTTTTCCAGAAAGGGCCATCTTCCTGCCAAGAAAAACATCGAAGGATCACATGATTGGAGAACGCGAAAAGCTATGGTTAACCTCATTTCCAAACACTTACAAGGGGTGGCGGGTTAGATGTACAAAATGGCGCTAGCCTGAAATTTCCACTATCTGTGGGAGGGACCTTGAGCAAGGACCTCACTGCTTCATCAGCCTCCTCTTCGGTAAAGTTGGTCAAGCTGCTCTGCTGAGGATCAGTCGTTTGACCATTGTAAGCATGCATCAAGCTGGAGCGGTAGCTCAATGGCATTATCCGCCAAGAGATCCAACAACGTGTCAGGTCGATCCATGTCAATCCGTTGGCCACCAGCGCGCCCACCTTTGAGCGAAGGCCACTTACTTGTGCCCATTCCTCAGCTGATGGCCAGCCGGGGTAAACCGCCAAAAGAGAAAGCCGGGCTGGACGGTAACCTGGTAAAGGATTTTCGTCCTTTGGCATAGTGTTTTTACAATAAAACCAGGTCTTATTCCAACCCTTTGGGTGACTCGGTAGCTGAGCAGTAGGGAAATTAGCATCCCTTCGCCTCTGGAATGAGACTCCTCTGGGCTCTAGGCTAAGGCCCTTTGCGGTTTCACATTGTTTGTTGACACAGAAAAACTCTTTGAAGAGAGTCACTAACGACTCTACTTGCAAATATACCTCACACATAACTTGAAATTGTCACAAATTCACGATTGAATTAGGGCCAAGATCATGTGGGTGAATACCATTAAAGCGGAGGATGTCTTTAAAGAATTTCGAGTCGGGTGGGGAAAAGCCCCTTAACAGATGGTCAGTAAAGATGATGACCTCCCCGTCTTTGGGAGTTGGGGACACTTGCCCATTGGAACCCGGTAGGTGGCAGCCTCCTTTGGAGACAAGAGTCCCTGGCTTATGTAATCCTGCATAATGACATCCGAGACCTGGGAAGCAACCTAGTTGCAGACATTCGGTTCCTTGGATTTGGATCTCGGCATGTGTTCAAGTAGCCTAAGTATGATTTAAAGCATAAACATCGTCAAAGGTGGTTTACGACTAAACATCGTATGGCAGGCGGCTTAAGAAAATAGGTTGCGAGCCGCCCTATCATCAAGGCTATTGAGACAAGATCAATGATGAACGGCTATGTCACAAATACAAGGGAACCCTAGAAGAACATACTTACGGATGGGAATACTAAGTAAACGTCAGTTGTTGGGAAGCTTTGCTGTATTGAGTCACCCCAGTCAGATGGGTGGCCCGTTCTATGGTGGAGGGTGCGAATATCCACTAAGTGTTGCAACGACAGATTTCGAACAAAGTGGAGAAAATCACAGATCTAAATATTCAGTTTTAAAGGAAATAAAAGGAGTTCTTGGTAAGTTCATATTGGAGAATAGTGGGCTAGTGTGGTTTGCATCTCCAGCCCTAACGAACTACATCAGATCTATTTTCCACTGCGGACGAAGGAGAAAGACTTTCCCCTAGATAAAACAGTGGCGTGGCCGATCGAAGGCGATGGTGACATTCATGGCAGCACCGTTGGGATCACGAACACGACGAACTAGAGTTTTAAATAATCCAAGACGATGATGATAAGTACCTGTACTGCGGGGGAGGGATCCTCGAGTGGTCGAGAACGGCTTGCGATGATGCCCCGACGATGCTTGGACCTCGGACGCCGGCGAGCTCGGCGGGAGGTGGTGGAGCTTCAGACGCGACAGCTAAGGGAAGGAGAAGAAGTAGAAGCGGCAAACGGAAAATGAAACCCTGAGGGGGGGTATTTAAAAGGAGATGGAATTGCAAAAGGCAGGCGCGAGAAATCAAGATCTACAGTGCCAGCGGGCGCCTCGATTATCTCACTTGTCAGATCCACTCAAGATATGGATGACGTCATGAGAGATTCGTTACGATTTGCTGAATGACGTCACAGAGTTTTCAAGGGGGTGAGTAAAAGAGAATTGGGCGGGTTGGCTTTTAAGCCGGCACGAGGTGGAAGATTTACTCAGAGTCATACAATCCATAAGCTTGAATGGACAAGTTCAAATCAGCTTGAGGGATAATATTGGGGATATGACCCGCCCGTCCAGGGCCGAGTCACCAATGGCGACTTACAAGGAGCTGGGCCAGGTGGGCCGTATTCTACTGAAGATCGTTAGGAGGAGGATGAGCCGCCCTCCATTGGGCTGGCTCATCACGTGCTGGCTTAGGCCTGTTTGTAAACCACTGTGTATATGTTTTCTTTACTTAGGGAACAAGTTGAGGACTCATTCCCGGCTTGGACTCTCATGTACGAACCGGGCCTCTACCTGTATATATGAAGGGGAGCCCAGGGTTAGGAGAGATGACTTACAATCTCTCGAGCTTTAGGGTTGGCCTAGCGTACCTAAGTCTCGAGATCATAATCGATACACCCAAAACAAGACGTATGGTTTTACCTCTCTGAGAGGGGCCGAACCTGTATACACCCTCGTGTCCTTCATGTCCACTTAACCCCTTCGATCTACCACTCGACGTGATGGCCTTGCGACTAAGTCCTGTAAGGACATCTGCCAGAGAAATACTATGACAGTTCTCATAGCAAATTTTGCATGCATTGTACACCTAGTTGAGCCTGGCTGAGGGAAAACAGGCAAAAAACTAACATATGTGTGTTGTTTGTTTGCATGCATACCCTCTAGCCTGCCTGGGGCATAGTGAAAGGTGGACTGTTTGGTTGTTCGCTTGTTTAGGTGGAAGCACCAGGCATGGTGTTTGATTCCATGCAAAGACCGTTGTCTGGTAACCTCTTTGGCGAGGCGGTGAAGTTACGAGCACACAAGGCGTGTAGAACAACCCAAAGACACAGAAAAGATAGCATATTAACACAGTTCTGAACCATAGGAAGTCATTTTAAACATAGTACCACACATAAACATAGCAGTTTCAAGCAAAGCAGTATGCCATAGTCGACCCTAAACCAACTAGAGCAACGGAGAGCTGTCCTAGAAGTTCACAACAAAGGCGTTGTCATGCCTCCCGCACTTGGTCACCACTTCAATGTCGTCGTCGTTGAAGACGAGGACCTTGAGCGTGTTGGGAGTTAGCAACTTGAAGGTCAGCATGTCCCTGATCTTGATTTATTGGACGACTGTGAAGGTGGCCCAGCCCTGATTGAGGGTGACCCTACCATTCATCGGCCTCAAAGTGACCCCCCATGAGAAGTTGGTGTCCGTCTTCATCTTGAACTCCGTCAGCATGGTCAGGAAGTGCTTGGCGAAGTCTAGGGAAATTAGTATACACTCGAGCTTTAGGGCAAGGATCACCTTGCATAAGTGAGTTTCCCCACCCTTCTCATGGTAGTGCCCATAGTTCCAGCCCTTGCCGCTTGGGGGCTCCTCCAGCACCATGTCGTCATCCATGGGTGGCACATCATCGGCCGTGTGTGGCCACACCTCCAATGGCGGCACCATCTCATTACCCTTGTTCCCCGTCTTGATCTGTGTTATGAATAGGGGATCGCAACAGTTTTCGATAAGTAAGAGTGTCGAACCCAACGAGGAGCTAAATGCAGAACAAATATTCCCTCAAGTTCTATCGACCACTAATACAACTCTACGCATGCTTGATGTTCGCTTTACCTAGAACAAGTATGAAACTAGAAGTATTTTGTAGGCATTGTTGGATAGGTTTGCAAGATAATAAAGAGCAAGTAGATAAAAAGTAGGGGCTGTTTAGATAAAGACACAACTAAGTTAGATTTAGTAAAGAGCTTGTTGTTACGAGAAAGTTATTTGTCCCTAGGCAATCAATAACTAGACCGGTAATCACTATTGCAATTTTATTTGAGGGAGAGGCATAAGCTAACATACTTTCTCTACTTGGATCATATGCACTTATGATTGGAACTCTAGCAAGCATCCACAACTACTAAAGATCATTAAGGTAAAACCCAACCATAGCATTAAACTATCAAGTCCTCTTTATCCCATACGCAACAACCCCCTTACTCGGGTTTGTGTTTCAGTCACTCACGCGCCCACTATAAGCGAATCATAAACGTATTGCAAAACCCTACAGCAGGAATCCCTCACGCTTGCGCGACACAGAGAGCACCATAGGACAACACCAATAATAAAACATGCAAGTCAAACCAATCACGATCATCAAATAACCCATAGGACAAAACGGATCTACTCAAACATCATAGGATAGCCATACATCATTGGGAAATAATATATAGCATTGAGCACCATGTTTAAGTATAGATTACAACAGGTAAGAGAGAGGTTACACTACTGCATAGAGGGGGGAAGAGTTACTGATGATGGTGGTGAAGTTGTTGGTGAAGATTGCGGTGATGGTGCAGCGTTCCGGCGCCACCGGAAGAGAAGGGGAGAGGGGCCCCTTCGTCTTCTTCTTCCTTGACCTCCTCCCTAGATGGGAGAAGGGTTTCCCCTTTGGTCCTTGGCCTCCATGGCGTGGGAGGGGCGAGAGTCCGTCCGAGATTGGATCTGTCTCTATCTCTCTCTGTTTCTGCGTTCCCAGATTCTACCCTTTCACCATTTCTTATATTCCCGGAGATCCGTAACTCCGATTGGGCTGAAATTTTAACATGATCTCTATCCGCATATTAGCTTTCTTGCGAAGAAATAAGGGCATCAACCGCCTTACGGAGTGGCCACGAGGGTCAGGGGCGCGCCCCCTGCCTCGTGCCTCCCTCGGGCACCGTCTCGCATGGATTTTTCTTCCCAAAAATCATATATATTCCAAAAAAAAATCTTTGTCAGTTTTTATCCCGTTTGGACTCCGTTTGAGATGGATATTCTGCGAAACAAAAAACGTGCAACAAACAGGAACTGGCACTGGGCACTGGATCAATATGTTAGTCCCAAAAATAGTATAAAAAGTTGCCAAAAGTATATGAAAGTTGTAGAATATTGGCATGGAACAATCAAAAATTATAGATATGACGGAGACGTATCAGCATCCCCAAGCTTAATTCCTGCTCGTCCTCGAGTAGGTAAATGATAAAAAAGATAATTTTTGATGCGGAATGCTACCTAGCATAATCTTGATCACATATCTAATCATGGCATGAATATTAAGACACGAGTGATTCAAAGCAATAGTCTACCATTTGACATAAAAACAATAATACTTCAAGCCTACTAATAAAGCAATCATGTCTTTTCAAAATAACATGGCCAAAGAAAGTTATCCCTACAAAATCATATAGTCTGGCTAAGCTCCATCTTCACCACACAAAATATTCACATCATGCACAACCCTGATGACGAGCCAAGCAATTGTTTCATACTTTTGACGTTCTCAAACCTTTTCAACTTTCATGCAATACATGAGCATGATCCATGGACATAGAACTATAGGTGGAATAGAATGGTGGTTGTGGAGAAGACAAAAAGGAGAAGATAGTCTCACATCAACTAGGCGTATCAATGGGCTATGGAGATGCCCATTAGTAGATATCAATGTGAGTGAGTAGGGATTGCCATGCAACGGATGCACTAAGAGCTATAAGTGTATGAAAGCTCAGACTGAAAACTAAGTGGGTGTGCATCCAACTTGCTTGCTCATGAAGACCTCAAGCGTTTGAGGAAGCCCATCATTGGAATATACAAGCCAAGTTCTATAATGAAAATTGCCACTAGTATATGAAAGTGATAACTCAAGAGACTCTCTATATGAAGAACATGGTGCTACTCTGAAGCACAAGTGTGGTAGAAGGATAGTAACATTACCCCTTCTCTCTTTTTCTCTCATTTTTTTATTTTTATTTTTTGGGGCCTTTCTCTTTTATTTTTTTTATTTTTTTTCGTCTGGTGTCTCATCCCGACTTGTGGGGGAATCATAGTCTCCATCATCCTTTCCTCACTGGGCAATGCCCTAATAATGATGATCATCACACTTTTATTTACTCACAACTCGATATTACAACACGATACTAGAACAAAGATATGACTCTATATGAATGCCTCCGATGGTTTACCGGGATGTGCAATGATCTTGCGTAGCAATGACAGCAAAAAATTGACAAGCCATGAAAACATCATGCTAGCTATCTTACGATCATGCAAAGCAATATGACAATGAATGCTCAAGTCATGTATATGATGATGATGGAAGTTGCATGGCAATATATCTCGGAATGGCTATGGGAATGAAATGATAGGTAGGTATGGTGGCTGTGTTGATGAAGGTATATGGTGGGTTTAAGGTACCGGCGAAAGTTGCGCGATACTAAAGAGGCTAACAATGATGGAAGGGTGAGAGTGCGTATAATCCATGGACTCAACATTAGTCATAAATAACTCACATACTTATTGCAAAAATCTATTAGTCATCGAAACAAAGTACTACACGCATGCTCCTAGGGGGA
Source organism: Triticum monococcum (assembly GCA_034509565.1). Classification (NCBI taxonomy): domain Eukaryota; kingdom Viridiplantae; phylum Streptophyta; class Magnoliopsida; order Poales; family Poaceae; genus Triticum; species Triticum monococcum. The sequence goes on along the minus strand of CM067841.1, from coordinate 139,647,776 downwards.
TAGATTGGTAGGAAAAGACCATCGCTCGTCCCCGACCGCCACTCATAAGGAATACAATCAATAAATACCTCATGCTCCGACTTCGTTACATAACGGTTCACCATACGTGCATGCTACAGGAATTACAAACCTCAACACAAGTATTTCTACTAATCCACAACTACTCACTAGCATGACTCTAATATCACCATCATTATATCGCAAAACTATTGCAAGGAATCAAACATATCATATTCAGTGATCTACAAGTTTTATGTAGGATTTTATGACTAACCATGTGTAGCGACCCGACCCGAATGGATCAAGTCTCTGTGCTTAAGTGTCATGCCTGGATCGGTATGCTGACACACACAGTACTCGAAGGATTTATAACAGAGGTAAATCACATGTATAAAGTAACGTAAATACTATTACCTCAATCCATATAGCGGAAGCAACAAGGTTGTGGATTCCCATCAACACCAATGGCAAAGTTGAGTGTAGAAATCGTAACCCTAACGTATCACTTACTCGTTGTAAGAAACCTGCAACATGAGACGTTGCAGCCCAAAACGGGTCAGTACATTGAATGTACTGGCAAATTCACACCATAGAGAAAATGATGAACAATGGCTATCACTACATGCATTTATGACTGGTGGAAAAGCTCTATGGTTATAAGGTTTTTGCGAAAAGCCAATTTTTCCCTACTGCAAAGGAATAAATTTTATTTAACTATCATGGTGGTTGTTAAACATTGAGAATGGTTGACAGCATTCTCAATCCCAATTAAGTATCATCATTAAAACCCAACAATATTCATTTAAAGTAACATGATGAGATCAACAGGATAATCCAAGAACTAGATACTCAAGATGTCCATAACCGGGGACACGGCTAATCATGATTAGTTTATACACTCTGCAGAGGTTTGCGCACTTTTCCCCACAAGACTCGATCGCCTCCGTTAGATTTCTCGCACTACATGATGTTTGAGAAACGGATGACCGAGACATAGTCTTTCTGAAGCGCTAGCACCTTACGTTGGATAGACCGGTACACCTACTTTCCCCTACATCTGCTAGTCTACCCTGTAAGAGTTCGCACGACTTAATCAACTATGCCAGAGCCCATAATGGCTTGTGGCTGCACACGGAAGTTTCTAGTATGAATAATCTTATGATCCCTTTGAGCCTAGGTGGCGGTCCAAAAGAAAAACAGGCAAGTCCTGGAATACCCAGGTGCCTAGACAGGCAATCCTAGACTAACCAGTTGCCTCAATCCACCCAGATGTGTGTTTAAGTTGCCACCTTAAGTAAACCACTAATTAACAATCTCACATCTGTCATGGATATCACTCACCCAATCCACGTCTACTAGCATAACATGGCATAATAAGCAAACGTAGAAGTAACTCCAAAGGTTTGATAATAAACAGGTAATAGGTACTACCTTATCTACTTCCCATCCCACAGTTTAATTAGATCCTAATCATGCAATGTGTGAGGATTGATCTAATGCAAGAAAAACTAGGTTGTAGAAAAGGTATGATCAAAGTGTGAACTTGCCTGCAATGTTGATGAAGATGATTCGCACTCAAAAATCTTGATAGCTCTACTCGTCACACTCCAGTCAATCTATCGTAATCAAGCAATAGTAACCACACATAAGCAATCACTCAAAAGACCAGAAAGATCGAAGAAAACAATTCGGAAAACATCAAAACCAAGCAAATAGCTCTTGCAACATAAAACAATTTCTAATAGTACCAAAATTATGTGAATTTGGCCTTATCAGAAGATTTAGGTCAAGAGCTTCGATTTGCACAAAGAATCAACTCAAACGGAGTTACGGATAAAAAGATATGATAAAAAAAAGTTCGAATTCAAATCTGATCTAATTCAAATTTTAACATTTTCAAAAACATGTTTGAGTTGAATTACTGGATAGAGGAGATCATAACGAAGAAGTGGGCGTTGGTTTCGTTGGATTTGGGCAAACGAGTAAAAAGTTATGGCTATTTGAAAAATCAAGGCCAAGCTGTTTTACGGAAGAAAAAATAGCTACGGGCTGGGGTCTAATGTATAAATACGTAGACTAATTGATAATCTAATTATTTTATCATATTAGTCTAAAAATAATAAACTACGGAAGTATATGAAGAAAAAAAAGAAAGATACCTTTATAAGGCAGAGAAAAGACGACTTTGAAGAGAAGAGATAATTTCCAGAAGTCGCGCCGAGAGGAGAAATATATTTTTCTTAAATGAATCTAGTCAAACCAAAATATTGATTTAACCCGAACCGGATGATTTTTTTTGGAGGCTCTATGGGTCTATATTTATTGGTGGAAAAGAGGCTTAGGGGTCAAAGGCTAGGCAATGTGGGACTAAACGTAGACGAAAATATACGAAACAGAGAAGAAAAGAGGCGATGGGCCTAAAGTCCTTCGGCCGGCCGCGCGGTGCAGTTTTTTTTTGCCTTCAGCCGGCCGCATGGTGCAGTTTTTTTATTACAGAATGCGATAAACTGAAAAACGAAAATAAAATAAAACTTTATATAGGCATATTATATATCAAAATTTTCAGAAAAATATTTTCTACGACAGGAACATTTTTCTAGCATTAAATAAAATACACACAAATTCTAATAATTCAAAGAGTGCCAATGGTCTAATAAAATCCAATAAAAATCATTTTAGAAATACCAAAATGAAATCAAATTTATTTCTCTCCAATTTTCTGTTGTAGGGAATCATGTTACCCTAATTTCCATATATTTTATTTTTGGAGAAAAATAATTTGAATAAAACTCAAATAACTCCAAATTGAAAATAAATTCAAAATAATTTTGAATTTAATTCTTTGAAACTCCCAACTCATATTTCATATAATTAGAAGAAGTCATTTTATCTTCTCTCATGAAAATCATTGAGCTGCATGAAGTTTATGAATTGAAATATTTCTAAATGAAATTCAATTATTTTCAAATACCCTTGCATTTAATTTAAATGGAAGAAGTCATATCATCTTCGCTCAAGGGTTTTGTATTTGAAAATAATTTGAATTCACGAAGATCATAAATGCAAAATGAAAGTTTGGGAAAGTCCTTTTATTCCCTCTCATTTAACTTTCAAAAAGGTTTCGAATTCACTCACTTTCAGTCAATCAATCAAATCTATCTATTTATTAAAACATTCCAAAATTTTGAATTTTGGGATGTTACACCATGTGAATGACCAGTTCCTCTCATCTCTCTAAATAGATATAAGTGAAGCACGAGAGTTTAATTCTTTCTATAAAATATATGCCCACGCTCTAACGAATATAAGTGAAGCAAAAGAGCATTCTACAAATGGCGGTTTTCTATGTAAAGAGAAACAGGCAATCCAAACTTCAAATGATATAAGCGAAGCACATGAAGCATTCTATAAAGCCATACTCAAAATATATAAGTGAAGTGCATAGAGCATTCTATAAATCAACCAAGGACTATCTCATAACAGCATGGTGCATAAAAGAAAAATAAAAACTAAATGCAAAAGACGCTCCAATATTGCACATATCGCATGATCGAAACAAATCCGAAAATGTACCGATACTTGTTGTAGAAAGAGGGGATGCCTTCCGGGGCATCCCGAAGCTTAGATGCTTGAGTCTCCTTGAATATTTACTTGGGGTGCCTTGGGCATCCCCAATCTTGAGCTCTTGCCTCTCTTCCTTCTTCTCACATCGAGACCTTCTCGATCATCAAACACTTCATCCACACAAAACTTCAACAGAAAACTCGGTAAGATCCGTTAGTATAATAAAGCAAATCACTACTCTAAGCACTGTTGCAAACCAATTCATATTTTGCTTTTGCATTGTGTCTAATGTAATATAGCTTTTCCATGGCTTAATCCACTGATAGGAATTGATAGTTTCATCAAAACAAGCAAACTATGCATCAAAAAAAGAATCTGTCTAAAACAGAACAGTCTGTAATAATCAGAACATTCACCATACTTGTGATACTTGAAAAATTCTGCCAAAATTAGGAAAAATAAACTATTTGTATAGATAGACAGTGCAAGAAGAATCAGAACCATTGGACATTCTAGTAAAAAAATGTAAAATCGCGCACTACAGCCAAAGTTTCTGTCCTGCACCGTACAAACCAACAAGCATTGTAAACATCCTAAAGGCAAACCTTGGCACATTATTTTTATAATACAATGGAATTGTACAAGGGGATAATTATTTTTATTGAAAAGTTTTTGTAATCAAGATTCACAAAGTTTCCGTGAGCATGAACAAAGTTCAAGGCTAGCTCCCACTTCAATAATGCTTGTCTCTCTCACTTTCACTTTCCTTTTTGAAAAAGTTTTGGGTTCCCCTCTTTATTTTTGTTGTTTTTAAACTATATGAAAGCACTCAACAGAAATAAATGACTCTCTAAAACTTCTGGGTTGTCTCCCTGGTAGCGCTTTCTTTAAAGCCATTAAGCTAGGCATATAGTGCTCAAGTAATGAATCCACCCGGATCCCAAGGTATATCAAAGCCAATTTTAATTAACAATGATTTGTAATTTAGTAGTGAGCACAAAGTAACATATATCATGCAACAACAAAGTCTAACTCTGTTCCTATGCATCGGCATGTCATAAAATAACAATTCATGCACACATAGTAAAGGCCAATGCACGGTATAAACAGTTTCTTGCAATTTGATCATATTGGAAACATAGAGAGGTGGAGATATAGTTCCTCTCTCATAATAATTGCAAGTAGGAGCAGCAAGCACATGCATATTATATCTATCAGAATCATCATGTGTAGTAGTAAAAGGCAACCCATCAATATAATCCTTAATAAGTGCAAACTTCTCCGATATAGTGTAGTTGGGAGAATTCAAAAAGATAATAGGACTATCATGCGTGGGTGCAATAGAAACAATTTCATGTTTAACATAAGGAACTATAGCAAGTTCATCTCCATAAGCATAATTCATATTGGCATCTTGGCCACAAGCATAGCAAGCATTATCAAAAAGGGATATTTCAAAAGAATCAACGGGATCATAGCAATTATCATAGCATTCATCCTTCGGTAAGCATGAAGGGAAATTAAACAATGTATGAGTTGAAGAGTTACTCTCATTAGAAGGTGGGCACGGGTGATCAATCCGCTCTTCCTCCTTTTGTTCTTCGCTCTCCTCCTCATCTTTTTCATCCAATGAGCTCACAGTTTCATCAATTTCTTCTTCCATAGATTCCTGCAAAATATTAATCTCTTCTGGGACAGCGGAGACTTTCTCAATAAACGCATCAATATCGGAATTGTATTCATAATTCTCATAACAATATTTAAGGATAGCAAAATTTTCAGGTCTGTAGACAGCATCATAAAGATTTTCATATTCTTTGAACATAGATTCAATTTCATAAGCACCCATAGAAGCAACAAATTCTTCTATTTGTTCCACATCATAGTAGTCATATATACCTCTAGCATAACAAGCCAAAGTTTCATTATCATTAAATTCACATGAAAAGGGAAGGTGTGGAACCTTCATCCTAGAGCAACAAGTATAATCATATCTCAAGCATAGTTGCCTAGCATACCAATACAACATATAAATTTGATCCCATAATAGTTTCCCTTTTTGAGTCAAGCGATAATCCCTAAAGTATTCACTTTCATCCAACGTGTCTCCCATTACCAAATTGAATGGGGTTTTCTCTGGATTATCAAAGTAGTACATAATATTTGTCACATAACGAGCATCGAGGGTTTTAGGAGGTTCCTCATCTCCATGAGCAGGAAGTACATCTAATTTTTTTGGTATTTCGTGTTCCATATCCATAACTAAAGATAAAGAACAACTAAGAACAGCAAATAAAAATTACTTAGTGATAAAGCAAACAAGCACACACGAGAATATTCACCCCACGCTATTGCTCCCCGGTAACGGCGCCAGAAAAAGGTCTTGATAACCCACAAGTATAGGGCATCGCAACAGTTTTCGATAAGTAAGAGTGTCTAACCCAACGAGGAGCTAAAGGCAGAACAAATATTCCCTCAAGTTCTATCGACCACTGATACAAGTCTACGCATGCTTGATGTTTGCTTTACCTAGAACAAGTATGAAACTAGAAGTACTTTGTAGGTGTTGTTGGATAGGTTTACACGATCTCTATCCGGATATTAGCTTTCTTGCGGCGAAAGAAGGGCATCAACCGCCTTACGGAGTGGCCACGAGGGTCAGGGGCGCGCCCAGGGGGGTGGTGCGCGCCCCCTGCCTCGTGCCTCCCTCGGGCACCATCTCGCATGGATTTTTCTTCACAAAAATCATATATATTCCAAAAAAATCTTCATTAGTTTTTATCCCGTTTGGACTCTGTTTGATATGGATATTCTGCGAAACAAAAAACGTGCAACAAACAGGAACTGGCACTGGGCACTGGATCAATATGTTAGTCCCAAAAATAGTATAAAAAGTTGCCAAAAGTATATGAAAGTTGTAGAGTATTGGCATGGAACAATCAAAAATTATAGATACGACGGAGACGTATCAGCATCCCCAAGCTTAATTCCTGCTCGTCCTCGAGTAGGTAAATGATAAAAAAGATAATTTTTGATGTGGAATGCTACCTAGCATAATCTTGATCACATATCTAATCATGGCATGAATATTAAGTCACGAGTGATTCAAAGCAATAGTCTATTATTTGACATAAAAACAATAATACTTCAAGCCTACTAATAAATCAATCATGTCTTTTCAAAATAACATGGCCAAAGAAAGTTATCCCTACAAAATCATATAGTCTGGCTATGCTCCATCTTCACCACACAAAATATTCACATCATGCACAACCCCGATGACAAGCCAAGCAATTGTTTCATACTTTTGACGTTCTCAAACCTTTTCAACTTTCACGCAATACTTGAGCGTGAGCCATGGACATAGCACTATAGGTGGAATAGAATGGTGGTTGTGGAGAAGACAAAAAGGAGAAGATAGTCTCACATCAACTAGGCGTATCAACGGGCTATGGAGATGCCCATCAATAGATATCAATGTGAGTGAGTTGGGATTGCCATGCAACAGATGCACTAAGAGCTATAAGTGTATGAAATCTCAGACTGAAAACTAAGTGGGTGTGCATCCAACTTGCTTGCTCATGAAGACCTCGGGCGTTTGAGGAAGCCCATCATCGGAATATACAAGCCAAGTTCTATAATGAAAATTCCCACTGGTATATGAAAGTGATAACTCAAGAGACTCTCTATATGAAGAACATGGTGCTACTCTGAAGTACAAGTGTGGTAAAAGGATAGTAACATTGCCCCTTCTCTCTTTTCCTCTCATTTTTTTATTTTTATTTTTTTGGGCCTTATATTTTTTGGCCTTTCTCTTCTTTTTTTTCGTCCAAAGTCTCATCCCGACTTGTGGGGGAATCATAGTCTCCATCATCCTTTCCTCACTGGGGAAATGCTCTAATAATGATGATCATCACACTTTTATTTACTCACAACTCGATATTACAACTCGATACTAGAACAAAGATATGACTCTATATGAATGCCTCCGGCGGTGTACCGGGATGTGCAATGATCTAGCGTAGCAATGACATAAAAAAATGGACGAGCCATGAAAACATCATGCTAGCTATCTTACCATCATGCAAAGCAATATGACAATGAATGCTCAAGTCATGTATATGATGATGATGGAAGTTGCATGGCAATATATCTCGGAATGGCTATGGGAATGAAATGATAGGTAGGTGTGGTGGCTGTTTTGAGGAAGGTATATGGTGGGTTTAAGGTACCGGTGAAAGTTGCGCAATACTAAAGAGGCTAGCAATGATGGAAGGGTGAGAGTGCGTATAATCCATGGACTCAACATTAGTCATAAAGAACTCACATACTTATTCAAAAATCTATTAGTCATCGAAACAAAGTACTACGCGCATGCTCCTAGGGGGATAGATTGGTAGGAAAAGACGGAGACGTATCAACAACACAAAGTTCATGGCATTATAAAGAGCACAAAGTTCATGGCGTCATGAAGAGGGCATAGTTCAAATGTTGATCGACATTAAAACCTATCATTCCAAGCCCCTATGTTTACCCAGCCCAACGTTCACTACTTACCTACAACCGCACTCAGTTAACCCTCTCTATCTCTTACTCTTCCTCCTATCCATCACCATGAACTCCAACCCAACCCCTTCGCTTGGGGCATTGGATTGATGGCCTTCTTCCTCGGGTGCTCGCTCGGTGACCGCACCAAGTTTGAGAACACCATGAAAGTGTGCTCGAACTTCAGCAACATTGAAGACATGCACATGGAGGCGGACTCTATGATCAAGAAGGCGATGACGGAGGAGTTCATGACACTGATTCCTGACCCGGCGAAGCACGCTATGTCAGTCGATATCCTTCGTTGGGCCATGAATCAGACTGACTCACATGATGCTAGAGATAGGGCAAGGTGGGACAAGTATAGCTAGGGAATATAGGACTCCTCAAGACTAGCATGCCGCCGCATACTGGAATAGGACTTTGGTGACACCGGAGGTCATCGGTTTGGAGCCGGAGGAGAAAGAAGAAGTGGCGGAGATGGTGGTTGGGGCACCGAAGCCAGGCCACCGTACTTTGCCAATGGATCTAGACTCTAGTGAGTGTTGGGAAACTATGCATGGAAAACAAAAGAAATTGTACACACACGCGATGATCTATCCATGGATATGCATAGCAACGAGTGGGAGAGTGTGTCTACGTACCCTCGTAGACCATAAGCGGAAGCATTTCACAACGTGGTTGATGTAGTCGAACTTTCTTCGCGATCCAACCGATCTAGTACCAAACATATGGCACCTCCGCGTTCAGCACACGTTCAGCTCGATGATGTCCCTACCCTCACTACAAAAAAGACACATCCGTTACATTTTGGGCTGAGCGACTTTTTTTCTGTCATACTTATGACACTTGTATGATGATAATTGTAACAAAACCTGGTATCATCATAGATGTGGTGGCCTCCTACTTTATGACAAAAAATGATGACAGAAAATGGGCTTTTTGTCCTGGGCGGGCCGGAGACGCAGTTGCATGACATTCTTTGGGCCGTGCATGACGGAGAAAACCGTGGTAGAAGCGAGGGCGAGGAAAATATCGGGGGAGTTCCCGATTACGATGGGTGGTCGGGGCCAAGCGATGCGCGCTTCTCTCGTACGTACGCGCGTGTGTGCGAGGCGTTGCGCTCTAACTAAACCCGAGCAAGGCGTTGGGCTCTAACTGAACCCGAGCGATTGCACTGCAGGCTACGCATTACTGAACCCGAGCGATCGATCGACCCCTTGCTGTTAACTGAACCCGAGTGATTCCTTCGCTACTGCTGCTAACTGAAGCCGATCGAACACTGCTGCCTCCTTCCCTGGATGAACAGTGAACGTTGTTGATGGGGTTCGGATGAATAGTTCCTAGTGGGGGGTTGGATAAACAGGAACCCGTGGTAGTAGTGGCCATTGCCGCTGGATGAACAGTACCCCGATTGATCGAGCCGGTGGATGAACAGGACCCCGTGGAGGGCTGGATGAACAGTAGCCGGTGGAGGGCTGGTTGAACAGTAGCCGGTGGAGGGCTGGATGAACAGTAGCCCGTGGAGGGGTGGTTGAACAGGATCCCCATGGAGAGGGCTGGTTGAATAGTAGCCGGTGGAGGAGCGCGTAGTGCAGGCTGGATGAACAGTCGCAGGTGGAGGCTCGAGGAGGTCGACAGTGGATGAACAGTAGCCCATGGAGGCAGTCGATGGTGGAGATGAACAGTATCCCATGGAGTCCCATTTTGCGGTACGCCACACCCCTCCCGATGAACAGGACCCCCGTTTCGACCGTAGCACTCCAACACAAGCCCGTTTCCTCCGTTTTGCGGTACGCCACACCCCTCCCGATCAACATGACCCCGTTTCGACCGTAGGAGGTCTGTTTCCTCCGTTTTGCGGTACGCGAGACCCCCCCGATGAACAGGATCCCATTTCCATCGTGGTCGGTCGAACACAAGGCCGTTTCCTCCGTTCTACGGTACGCCAGGCCTCGGTTCCATCGCCTGTTCCGTCCAAGCTGGTTGGCTCCCGATGAACAGCACGCGTTCCGTTGCCTCCCGATGAACACGATTCATTCCGTTGCCTCCCCATGAACACGACGACGACGCAGTTTCTCCGTTCCACCCAGCCATGTACACGAGCCCTGGTCGTACATATGCGCGAGTAGGCGTTTGAGACCTGGCCCGTATGTACGTACGTGGCCGTATTTACTTTCTTGCAACATGGCCGTTGTATGTACGTGCGTGCCTCTACATTGACCAGTATGTACGTACACGTTCGCGGCCAGAATGACATCGCTACGTACGCTTTGACATGGTGGGTCCTGACTGTCTAGCACTTCCTTGCATCCGAAGATGTAGCTGCTGGGTCCCAGCAGTAAGGGGGAAATGTTTTTTTCATGAAATACGGTGGCCCGTTCGATGGGTCCCTGCTGTCAGGTGGAGGAATCATTATTTTCCATGAAATAAGGAGGCACTTCCTTTCTGCGGTCGTGGACCCAGCTGTCAGCCTCTCCACGTACAATACTCTTCCGATGGAAGTCGTTCCTTGACCACGTTGACCATGCCGTGGCGAGAGAACCTGGGCGATGGACGATGGCGAGGCCTAAGAAGGGGACGATGCGGAGTCAGGGAAGATGCGACAGTGGATGCCCACACGGAGAGGAATACGTGGGTTCACTGGTTCGACTTCGGTGTGAGGCTGCCGTCGCCGCAGAATAACAGGGGGTGTGGGTGAGTGGAGGGATGGCCTGGCCAGCGGTGGGAGTAGTAGGGGGCCATGAGGCCTCCGCGACAGCACAACTAGCCACGGGAAGCAGGAGCAGGTGATGTCTACTACACAACCTTCTTCTTGTAGACGTTGTTGGGCCTCCAAGTGCAGAGGTTTGTTGGACAGTAGGAAATTTCCCTCAAATGGATGACCTAAGGTTTATCAATCCATGGGAGGCATAGGATGAAGATGGTCTTTTTCAAGCAACCCTGCAACCAAATAACAAAGAGTTTCTTGTGTCCCCAACACACCCAATACAATGGTAAATTGTATAGGTGCACTAGTTCGGCAAAGAGATGGTGATACAAGTGCAATATGGATGGTAGCTATAGGTTTTTTAATCTGAAAATATAAAAACAGCAAGGTAACAAGTGGTAAAAGTGAGCGTAAACGGTATTGCAATGCTAGGAAACAAGGCCTAGGGTTCATACTTTCACTAGTGCAAGTTCTCTCAACAATAATAACATAATTGGATCATATAACTATCCCTCAACATGCAACAAAGAGTCACTCCAAAGTCACTAATAGCAGAGAACAAATGAAGAGATTATTGTAGGGTACGAAACCACCTCAAAGTTATTCTTTCTGATCGATCTATTCAAAATTCCATAGTAAAATAACACGAAGCTATTCTTTCCGTTCAATCTATCCTAGAGTTCGTACTAGAATAACACCTTAAGACACAAATCAACAAAAACCCTAATGTCACCTAGATACTCCAATGTAACCTCAAGAATCTGTGGGTATGATTATACGATATGCATCACACAATCTCATATTCATCTATTCAACCAACACAAAGAACTTCAAAGAGTGCCCCAAAGTTTCTACCGAAGAGTCAAGACAAAAACGTGTGCCAACCCCTATGCATAAGTTCACGAGGTCACGGGACTCGCAAGTTGATCACCAAAACATATATCAAGTGGATCACGTGATATCCCATTGTCACCATAGATAAGCACATGCAAGACATACATCAAGTGTTCTCAAATCATTAAAGACTCAATCCGATAAGATAACTTCAAAGGGAAAACTCAATCCATTACAAGAGAGTAAAGGGGGAGAAGCATAATAAGATCCAACTATAATAGCAAAGCTCACGATACATCAAGATCGTGCGATATCAAGAACACGAGAGAGAGAGAGATCAAACACATAGCTACTGGTACATACCCTCAGCCCCGAGGGTGAACTACTCCCTCCTCGTCATGGAGAGCGCCGGGATGATGAAGATGGCCACCGGAGAGGTATTCCCCCTTCGACAGGGTGTCGGAACGGGTATAGATTGGTTTTCTGTGGCTACGGAGGCTTCTGGCGGCGGAACTCTTGATCTAGGTTATGTTCTGGAGGTTTCAGTATATATAAGAGGTTTTGGCGTGGAGAACAAGTCAAGGGGGTCTCCGGGCTGTCCACGAGGTAGGGAGGCGTGCCCCCACCCTCCTGGGCAGAGCGGGACTCTTCTAGCCCAACTCTTTTATTCCATGTCCTTCTTCTGGTTCAAATATAAGTTCCGTGAAGTTTCAGGTCAATTGTACTCCGTTTGGTTTTCCTTTTCTGCGAAACTCAAAAACAAGGAAAAACAGAAACTGGCACTGGGCTCTAGGTTAATAGGTTAGTCCCGAAAATCATATAAAATAGCATATACATGCATATAAAACATCCAAGGTTGATAATATAATAGCATGGAACAATAAAAAATTATAGATACGTTGGAGACGTACCAAGCATCCCCAAGCTTAATTCCTGCTCGTCCTCGAGTAGGTAAATGATAAAAACAGAATTTTTGATGTGGAATGCTACCTAACATATTTATCAATGTGATCTTCTTTATTGTGACAAGAATATTCAGATCCATAAGATTCAAGACAAAGTTTAATATTGACATACAAATAATAATACTTCAAGCATGCTAAGTAAGCAGTCATGTCTTCTCAAAATAACATGGCCAAAGAAAGCTTATCCCTACAAAATCATATAGTTTGGCTATGCTTCATTTTCTTCACACAAAAATGCTCCCATCATGCACAACCCCGATGACAAGCCAAGCAATTGTTTCATACTTTAGTAATTTGAAACTTTTTTCAACTTTCACGCAATACATGAGCGTGAGCCATGGACATAGCAATATGGGTGGAATAGAATATAATGATGTGGGTTGTGTGGAGAAGACAAAAAAGGAGAAAGTCTCACATTGACGCGGCTAATCAACGGGCTATGGAGATGCCCATCAATTGATGTCAATGCGAGGAGTAGGGATTGCCATGCAACGGATGCACTAGAGCTATAAATGTATGAAAGCTCAACAAAAGAAACTAAGTGGGTGTGCATCCAACTTGCTTGCTCACGAAGACCTAGGGCATTTCAGGAAGCCCATTGTTGGAATATACAAGCCAAGTTCTATAATGAAAAATTCCCACCAGTATATGAAAGTGACAAAACAAGAGACTCTCTATCATGAAGATCATGGTGCTACTTTGAAGCACAAGTGTGGAAAAAGGATAGTAGCATTGTCCCTTCTTATTTCCTTTTTCTCTTTTTTCCCTTTTTTGGGCCTTTATTTTTTATTTGGCCTCCCCCATTTTTGGGACAATGCTCTACTAATGATGATCATCACACTTCTATTTATTTACAACTCAATGATTACAACTCGATACTAGAACAAAATATGACTCTATATGAATGCCTCCGGCGGTATACCAGGAAGGGCAATGAATCAAGAGTGACATGTATGATAAATTATGCATGGTGGATTTGCCAGAAATACGATGTCAACTACATGATCATGCAAGGCAATATGACAATGATGATGTGTGTCATGATGAACGGAATGGTGGAAAGTTGCATGGCAATATATCTCGGAATGGCTATGGAAATGCCATAATAGGTAGGTATGGTGGCTATTTCGAGGAAGATATAAGGAGGATTATGTGTGACAGAGCGTATCATATCACCTGGTTTGGATGCACCGGCGAAGTTTGCACCAACTCTCGAGGTGTGAAAGGGCAATGCACGGTACCCAAGAGGCTAGCAATGATGGAAGGGTGAGAGTGCGTATAATCCATGGACTCAACATTAGTCATAAAGAACTCACATACTTATTGCAAAAATCTACAAGTCATCAAAAACCAAGTAGTACACGCATGCTCCTAGGGGGATAGGTTGGTAGGAAAAGACCATCGCTTGTCCCCGACCGCCACTCATAAGGAAGGCAAACAAAGAACACCTCATGCTTCAAATTTGTCACACAACGGTTACCATACGTGCATGCTACGGGACTTGCAAACCTCAACACAAGTATTTCTAAAATCCACAATTACTCAACTAGTATGACTCTAATATTACTATCTTCATATCTCAAAACAATTATCAAGTATCAAACTTCTCATAGTATTCAATGCACTCTATATGAAAGTTTTTATTATATCCCTCTTGGATGCCCATCATAGTAATTAGGACTAAATTCATAACCAAAGCAAATTACCATGCTGTTCTAAAAGACTCTCAAAATAATATAAGTGAAGCATGAGAGTTCATCTATTTCTGTAAAATAAAACCACCACCGTGCTCTATAAACATATAAGTGAAGCATGAGAGTTCATCTATTTCTATAAAATAAAACCACCACCGTGCTCTAGAAACATATAAGTGAAACACCAGAGCAAATGACAAACTACTCCGAAAGATATAAGTGAAGATCAATGAGTAGTCGAATAATTATGCAACTATGTGAAGACTGTCTAACATTTAATAATTTCAGATCTTGGTATTTTATCCAAACAGAAAGAAAAACAAAATAAAATAAAATGACGCTCCAAGCAAAACACATATCATGTGGTGAATAAAAATATAGCAACAAGTAAAGTTACCGATAAACAAAGACGAAAGAGGGGATGCCATCCGGGGCATCCCCAAGCTTAGGCTCTTGGTTGTCCATGAATATTACCTTGGGGCTACTTGTGCATCCCCAATCTTAGGCTCTTGCAACTCCTTATTCCATAGTCCATCGAATCTTTACCCAAAACTTGAAAACTTCACAACACAAAACTTAATAGAAAACTCGTGAGCTCCGTTAGTATAAGAAAATAAATCACCACTTAGGTACTATTGTGAACTCATTCTAAATTCATATTGGTGTAATATCTACTGTATTCCAACTTCTCTATGGTTCATACCCTCCGATACTACTCATAGATTCATCAAAATAAGCAAACAACACAATGAAAACAGAATGTGTCAAAAACAGAACAGTCCGTAGTAATCTGTAGGTTTCGAATACTTCTGTAACCCCAAAAATTCTGAAGTAAATTTTTGGACGTGAGGAATTTGTCTATTAATCATCTGTAAAAACAATTATCCTAATCGCACTCTCCAGTAAAAAATGGCAGCAAAACTCGTGAGCGCTAAAGTTTCTGTTTTTTACAGCAAGATCGCAAAGACTTCACCCAAGCCTTCCCAAAGGTTCTACTTGGCACAAACACTAATTAAAACATAAAACCACATCTAAACAGAGACTAGATAAATTATTTATTACTAAACAGGAGCAAAAAGCAAGGAACAAAAATAAAAATTGGGTTGCCTCCCAACAAGCGCTAACGTTTAACGCCCCTAGCTAGGCATGATGATTTCAATGATGCTCACATAAAGGATAAGAATTGAAACATAAAGAGAGCATCATGAAGAATATAACTAGCACATTTAAGTCTAACCTACTTCCTATCCATAGGTATTTTGTTAGCAAACAACTTATGGGAACAAGAATCAACTTGCATAGGAAGGTAAAACAAGCATAGCTTCAAGATTTTCAACACATAGAGAGGAAACTTGATATTATTGCAATTCCTACAAGCATATGTTCCTCCCTCATAATAATTACACGTAGGATCATAAGCAAATTCAACAATATAGCTATCACAAAACATATTCTTAACATGATCCACATGTATGCAAAGCTGACACTCTTCCAAAATAGTGGGATTAACATTAACTAAAGTTATGACCTCTCCAAACCCACTTTCATCGATATAATCATCATAAATAGGAGGCATGCTTTCATTATAATAAATTTGCTCATCGAAACTTGGGGGACAAAAAATATCATCTTCATCAAACATAGCTTCCCCAAGCTTGTGGCTTTGCATATCATTAGCATCATGAATATTCAAGGAATTCATACTAACAACATTGCAATCATGCTCATCATTCAAATATTTAGTGCCAAACATTCTAATGCATTCTTCTTCTAGTACTTGAGCACAATTTTCCTTCCCATCATTTTCACGAAAGACATTAAAAAGATGAAGCATATGAGGCAACCTTAATTCCATTTTTTGTAGTTTTCTTTTATAGACTAAACTAGTGATAAAACAAGAAACAAAAAGATTTGATTGCAAGATCTAAAGATATACCTTCAAGCGCTAACCTCCCCGGCAACGGTGCCATAAAAGAGCTTGATGTCTACTGCACAACCTTCTTCTTGTAGATGTTGTTGGGCCTCCAAGTGGAGAGGTTTGTAGGACAGTAGCAAATTTCCCTCAAGTGGATGACCTAAGGTTTATCAATCCGTGGGAGGCGTAGGATGAAGATGGTCTCTCTCAAGCAACCCTGCAACCAAATAACAAAGAGTCTCTTGTGTCCCCAACACACCCAATACAATGGTAAATTGTATAGGTGCACTAGTTCGGCGAAGAGATGGTGATACAAGTGCAATATGGATGGTAGATCTATGTTTTTTTAATCTGAAAATATAAAAACAGCAAGGTAACAAGTGGTAAAAGTGAGCGTAAACAGTATTGCAATGCTAGGAAACAAGGCCTAGGGTTCATACTTTCACTAGTGCAAATTCTCTCAACAATAATAACATAATTGGATCATATAACTATCCCTCAACATGCAACAAAGAGTCACTCCAAAGTCACTAACAAACGAAGAGATTATTGTAGGGTATGAAACCACCTCAAAGTTATTCTTTCTGATCGATCTATTCAAGAGTCCGTAGTAAAATAACACAAAGCTATTCTTTCCGTTCAATCTATCCTAGAGTTCGTACTAGCATAACACCTTAAGACACAAATCAACCAAAACCCTAATGTCACCTAGATACTATAATGTCACCTCAAGTATTCGTGGGTATGATTATAAGATATGCATCACACAATCTCAGAGTCATCTATTCAGCCAACACAAAGAACTTCAAAGAGTGCCCCAAAGTTTCTACCAGAGAGTCAAGACGAAAACGTGTGCCAATCCCTATGCATAAGTTCACGAGGTCACGGAACTCGCAAGTTGATCACCAAAACATACATCAAGTGGATCACGTGATATCCCATTGTCACCACAGATAAGCACATGCAAGACATACATCAAGTGTTTTCAAATCCTTAAAGACTCAATCCGATAAGATAACTTCAAAGGGAAAACTCAATCCATTACAAGAGATTAAAGGGGGAGAAGCATCATAAGATCCAACTATAATAGCAAAGCTCGCGATACATCAAGATCGTGCGATATCTAGAACGCGCGCAAGAGAGATCAAACACATAGCTACTGGTACATACCCTCAGCCCCGAGGGTAAACTACTCCCTCCTTGTCATGGAGAGCACCGGGATGATGAAGATGGCCACCGGAGAGGGATTCCCCCCTCCGGCAGGGTGCCGGAACGGATATAGATTGGTTTTCAGTGGCTACAGAGGCTTCTGGCGGCGGAACTCTCGATCTAGGTTATGTTCTGGAGGTTTTAGTATATATAAGAGGTTTTGGCGTCGAGGACAAGTCAGGGGGGTCTCCGGGCTGTCCACGAGGTAGGGAGGCGCGCCCCCACCCTCGTGGGCAGCCCAGGACTCTTTTGGCCCAACTCTTTTACTCCATGTCCTTCTTCTGGTCCAAAAATAAGTTTCGTGAAGTTTCAGGTCAATTGGATCTCCGTTTGGTTTTCCTTTTCCGCGAAACTCAAAAACAAGGAAAAAAAACAGAAACTAGCACTGGGTTCTAGGTTAATAGGTTAGTCCCAAAAATCATATAAAATAGCATATAAATGCATATAAAACATCCAAGGTTGATAATATAATAGCATGGAACGATAAAAAATTATAGATACGTTGGAGACGTATCAGCAGGCGGCACGACCGGCGCTGCTTTGGGCGGCTGGAGCGAGAAGACCAGAGGTTGAAGAAGCACTACAGCTGTTGGAAGGACATCGTACGGTCGCTGGAGGTAGAATCATTCATATTGACTAAGTTGACAAAGCCCTCCGTCCCCGTCAACTTAGTAGGCCCAAGTCAGCCTCCCACTATGCTGGGTCCCAGCTAGCAGGGGGAGTATTCATTTTTTTGCGTAATAAGGAGGCACTTCCTTGCGTGCGAAGATATAGCTGGTGGGTCCGAGCTGTCAGCGGGGGGGGGGGGCATTATTTTTGTAAAATACAAAGGCCCTTATGGTGGGTCCCAGATGTCGGGTGGAGGAATCATTATTTTGCACGTAATAAGGAGGCATTTCCTTATGTGCGGCTATGGACCCAGCTGTCAGCCTC
Source organism: Triticum monococcum (assembly GCA_034509565.1). Taxonomy (NCBI): domain Eukaryota; kingdom Viridiplantae; phylum Streptophyta; class Magnoliopsida; order Poales; family Poaceae; genus Triticum; species Triticum monococcum. Next base: position 139,629,407 of record CM067841.1, on the reverse strand, counting down.
TCCATGTACAGTCCACTTCCGATGGATGTCATTCATTGACCACGCGTCCACGCCGCGCCAAGAGCACCAGGGCAGTGGACCACGGTGAGGCCTAGGAAGGGAATGACACAGAGCCGGGGAAGACTCTGCAGTGGTTGCCCACGCGGTAGGGAGTACGAGGGTTTACCGGTCCGGCTGCCATCGCCGGAAAATAACAGCAGGTGTGGGTGAGTAGAGGAATGGCCTGGCCAACAATGGAGTAGGGTCGGGCGGTGCGGCCTGTGCGGTAGCACAGCCGGCCATGGGAGGCGGGAGCAGCCAGTCCCACCGGCGCTGGTTTGGGCGGCTGGAGCAAGAAGATCAGATATTGAAGAAGCAGCATGGCCGTTCGATTAACATCCAACGGTCACTGCTGCTAGAACCGTTTGTGGACTAAGTTGACAAAGCCTTTCGTACACGTCAACCTAGTAGACCCACAAGTCAGCCTCCAAATCTGTCCCAAACAACATACAACCCAAAATTTCTAGCCAGATTCAAATTAATTTAAAAACTAAACCTTAATTTAAATCCAATGAAATTTAAAATATTGAAATCCGAAAGGAAAAAGAATTTTGGAACTAATTGCTTGTTTGCTGTATTTTTTCATTTTACAGCCCATTTATTTTGTGGCTCAGGAGGGCGTTGAAAAGCAACTAGGCTTATGTTGGTTATTCTGCAAAAAACAAAATAGCTGGGCTAACCATTTTCAGTAAGGAAAAAAATAAACTGGGCTGATCATGTGCTAAACATATGAAATAAAAGCCCGGGCTAGACGGGCCACATCTCCCGCACAACCCAGTTCCCTTCTCCGTCCCGAAAAATCAAAATTACTGTGCGCGCTGCTGGGTCCCTACTGTCATCCTCGCCATGCACATTCATATCCTTATTCCTCTCGGTTGTTGACCATGTTGACAACACCAAAGAGCGGCGCCGCTGCAAGCGAACCAAGGCGGAGGACGATGGTGAGGCCTCGGACGGGAACGAACAGGAGCCGGGGATGATGCGCATGTGATGTGGCCACGATGCATGCACGGCAGCACAACCAGCCGTGGGAGGCGGGAGCAGGCGTCCCGCCGGCGCTGGTTTGGCTTTGGTGGCTGGAGGAAGAAGAGACTGAAGAAACACGACATACGTTGAAAGTCAATCCAACGGTCAAGGTTGGCACAATCGTTTGTTGACTAAGCCGACACCAAGTAGCATACTTTTTTATATATAGGAAGAAAAGAAAAACTGGGCTCGTTTGCCTGGTAACAATCTCGAAACTGCGACTGTTCGATCTTGCGTCGTAACTAAAACTAGGAGGAAAATGCATTTTTCTCCGTCCTCCTCCCAGGGAATGTTCGCCACATAAGTGACTAGCACCCTTGGTATTCAACCGAGAGGCCTTGGGTTCGAGTCCCAGGAACTCTCAATTTTGTCCTCGTTCCTTCCTCGCAAAAAAGAAAGAAAATCAAAGACTTGAGAAGGTGTACAAAATAAGCTAGTGTAGTAGTAAAGAGACGTTGCTGAGTTTTAGAAAAAATAGAGACGTGCTCCTGTAGCTGGTTTGAATCTAACCCTAGACTATGACTATATATGGTGCTATGCTATTCCGCAAGTAATGAAACTGACATATCTAATGTTCGCTTCTCCTCTTCTCTACTTACTCTGCCTAGCATCAGAAGCTCTGGCCGCAGCAACCATGTCCGTTGGCTGCTTGTCCACCTGCTCTTCAGCAGGCAACAACCAGATATGCGCCAAGTCGCCACCCGTACCATCGCTTGTGGGTCTCATCACACCCTCGCCGGCACATGCACCGCAGTCGGTTGCTCATCGCAACCCGCTGCCATTGGTGTGGTGACATGATATGTCTCCAACGTATCTGTAATTTTTTATTGTTCCATGCTATTATATTATCTGTTTTGGATGTTTAATGGGCTTATTTATACACTTTTATATTATTTTTGGGACTAACCTACTAACCCAAGGCTGAGTGCAAATTGTTGTTTTTTGCCTATTTCAGTGTTTCGCAAAAAAGGAATATCAAATGGAATGAAACCTTTGGGGGAGTTATTTTTGGAACAAACGTGATCCAGGGGAGTTGGAGTAGACGCCAAGAAAGAAGCGAGGCGGCAACGAGGCAGGGAGGCGCGCCTTCCCCCCTGGGCGCCCCCACCCTCGTGGGCCCCTCGCAACTCCACCGACCTATTTCTTCCTCCTCTATATATATATATATATATATATGTCCATATACCCCGGAAACATCCAGGAGCAGCACGAAACCCTATTTCCACCGCAGCAACCTTCTGTACCCAAGAGATCCCATCTTGGGGCCTTTTCCGGAGCTCCGCCGGAAGGGGAATCGATCACGGATGGCTTCTACATCAACACCATAGCCTCTCCGATGACGTGTGAGTAGTTTACCACAGACCTTCGGGTCCATAGTTATTAGCCAAATGGCTTCTTCTCTCTCTTTGGATCTCAATGCAATGTTCTCCTCGATCTTCTTGGAGATCTATTCGATGTAATTCTTTTTGCGGTGTGTTTGTCGAGATCCAATGAATTGTGGGTTTATGATCAAGTTTATCTATGAACAATATTTGATTCTTCTCCGAAATCTTTTATGTATGATTGGTTATCTTTGCAAGTCTTTTCGAATTATCAGTTTGGTTTGGCCTACTAGATTGATCTTTCTTGCAATGGGAGAAGTGCTTAGCTTTGGGTTCAATCTTGCGGTGTCCTTTCCAAGTGATAGCAGGGGCAGCAAGGCACGTATTGTATTGTTGCCATCGAGGATAAAAAGATGGGGTTTATATCATATTGCTTGAGTTTATCCCTCTACATCATGTCATCTTACCTAATGCGTTACTCTGTTCTTATGAACTTAATACTCTAGATGCATGCTGGATAGCGGTTGATGTGTGGAGTAATAGTAGTAGATGCAGAATCGTTTCAGTCTACTTGTCGCGGACGTGATGCCTATATACATGATCATGCCTAGATATTCTCATAATTATGTACTTTTCTATCAGTTGCTCGACAGTAATTTGTTCACCCACCATAATACTTATGCCATCTTGAGAGAAGCCACTAGTGAAACCTATGGCCCCCGGGTCTATCTTTTATCATATAAGTTTCCAATCTATTTTATTTTGCAATCTTTACTTTCTTATCTATATCATAAAAATACCAAAAAAAATTATCTTATTATCGCTATCAGATCTCACTCTCGTAAGTGACCGTGAAGGGATTGACAACCCCTTTATCGCGTTGGTTGTGAGGTTCTTATTTGTTTGTGTAGGTATGAGGGACTTGCATGTAGTCTCCTACTGGATTGATACATTGGTTCTCAAAAGCTGAGGGAAATACTTACGCTACTTTGCTGCATCACCCTTTCCTCTTCAAGGGAAAACTAACACAGTACTCAAGAGGTAGCATGCCACTACTGCAAATCACGCAGAGTCATCCGTCGCGTCCCAACCACAATCCTCAACCCTGGTCGAGTCTTCTACAAATGCCCGAATCATGGGGTAATAATATGTTTAAGTGTTGTTCTGTTGCTTTCAGTTGCTGATTTGTTAATAGTTTGGTTGATTATCTTCCCATTTGATTCGTGCAAAAAAGGGAAGATTCGTGTGATTTGTATTTCTGGGAAGTTGCTGATGTGGGGGAATGCAACTATGTTGATTATTTGGTTGGTTGAGGAATCCCAATACCAGCAGGTTGGGGTGTTGGACAAGTAACTGAAGGAACAACAGAAGAGGAAGATGCAGAGCAGAAGGTTAAAGATGCAGTTCCTCTGATCATGGCCAAGCAATAGCTGCTGAACGGCCTTGACAACAATGAGGAGATGAAAGAGCTTGTGAAGATAATGGAAAAAATCGATGTGCTCTGTAGGATGATTGCCTCTTTATTTACAGTGTATGTAGCACTCGTGATATAAAGGGTATTCAATGTTCATTTTGCTCTTGAACGTACAATATACTCCCTCCGATCCTTTCTAGTAGTTTACATATAAGTTTTATGTGTAGTCAAAGTATCTCTACTTTGATCAAACTTACAGAAAAAGGTATCAACATTCAACAACGCCCAATCAATATTGTTAGATTCGTACGTACTCCTAGATTTGTATTCAAACAGACATGGTTTCCAATTTGTTTTCAGCCACGTGAATGTGCTTGTTCTCGCGCATGCTCTTCCTACTAGGATTTCACCACATATAGCCAGTCCAATAGTAACTTTTTTAAGCTCCCTAGTTAAATACAATAAATATGAAGAAAGCGATAGAGAGGAGATGGAAAAAAGTACTAATACAATAGCCAACCTCATATATTTTTTTGCGGGAAATAGCCCACACTACTGTATGAGTGCATAGAGATGATGGCTATAGATGACATGGCAATTCCTTATAGCCATCGGCTGCCATTTTTAACCATGCTCTAATGCGTTTTTCAAAACCGCCTTTCACTATTGAAAAGATTAATAGTACATGAGATGTATAATGTGAAAATTATATCATTGGAAGCTCCTTTCACATACGAATTTGACCGTATGCTTTGTGTAAGTTGCATGTCATATATTATTACTCTAACATTTGGTCAAAGTTAGCCTCGAAAAACGCATTAGGCCCTGTAAATGGAAGGAGGGAGCAGTAGTGGAAGTGGATCCTCTGACGTAGGTACCCCTGCCTTACCCTCCCTTTCATTCACTTACTGGCGGACCCCATGCTTGATAGGCCCTGCATGTCAGTTACTCAATGGGTTCTGCCACATCAGGGGATCCTCATCCATATATACTCCCTCTGTTTTTATTTACTCCGCATAAAACGGAGGGAGTGGTAGTATAAATGACGTGTGCAGGGGAGGGGGAGGGACGTTGGTTTGCTTTCAACTGTGGTCTCACAAGCAAGCAAAAACGCAAGATGAAGTGCGTTCCATTCGATGAGCGACGTGGAGGGTCCAGTGTGCCTGGGTGCAACGCGAACGTGACAAGAGCGATGTACAGTCAAAACCGATTGACCGGTCGTCACCAGAACCACTATTCACACCATAACCTTCGCTGCTCGGCATACGCCAGCCACTGCCCCAAAACCACACCTCCTCTCCAGCCCATCCCCCACCTTTTGATCTCCTAGCCCGCATCAAGCGTCCCCTAGTTCGCTGGAAAGCCATGGTGCATCGCAAGATCACGTACTACAAGATGCTGACGCCAGAGCGCCATGCAGAAATCGCGTCGGCAGTCGGCGCCACAGACCTCCGTTCCCAAGCTCACTTTGCGGCGGGCCAATCCCCGAGTGCTCTAGAGCCAAGCTACGAGGAGGAGGAAGCCGATCCAATGTTCATGGCGGGGGTCGCGGCACAGAAGGCCCCCGATGGGTATGAGACGATGGACGTCGACTTTGTGCCGGCGTCCGGGTCCCCCATGGTGCAAGCAGACCAACGGTTCAACCTGGCGATACTAAAGGAGGACCGGGAGGCAGAGGCTCAAGTCGACACGGAGTGCGCACATGCCGCTGCCATCGAGGCTCTCCTGCAGGCGGAACCGGATGTCCTGGATGTGAACCGTGAGACGGAGGCTCAACTTGAGGCAGAGCGCGCGGATGCCGCTGCCATCGAGGCCCTCCTGCAGGCGGAACCGGACGTCCTCGACTTTAACCGGGCGGCGGAGGCTCAACTCGACGCGGAGCGCGTGGATGCCGCTGCATCGAGGCCCTCCCGCAAGAGGAACCGGACGTCCTCGACTTGAACCGGGCGGCGGAGGCTCAACTCGAGGCCCTCCTGCAGGCAGAACCGGACGTCCTCGACTTGAACCAGGCGGGGAGGCTCAACTCGACGTGGAGCGCGCGGATGCCGCTACCATCGAGGCCCTCCTATAGGCGGAACCGGACGTCCTTAACTTGAACCGGGAGGTGCTCTCGTCTATGCAGAGCGCCCTGCACGCTCCGCGTGAACGAGTAGCTGGAGGCCGAGGACAACCACGGTGCGAAGACACACGTCGGCATCTACAGTCGGTTCGCGCCGCCAGCCAAAGACGACGAGGCCATCCCATTCCATGAGCAGTGATAGTTTTTATTTATGTTGTTGTTTTTAGGGATCTTTTGCTGTGTAAAAACATGTATTGTTATGCAAGTCGCGTGACTTTCATCATTTGGGTCAGTCTACCATTTCAGGCTGTTGGATGAATATCCTACGTCTCCTAACCCTTCTTCATCACCTCTTCTTCCCCAACAGACCACAGCACGGGCCGTATGGATCCTCCCCAACATGCGGTTGGATAAACATACTGTATGAACGAAAATTATGTGTTAGCGGTAGGATGGCTGAGTTTGGTTTGTTCACATGCGGTAGCACATGTCAGTGAGGGTGTGTTCCCTTGGTTGGGTTTGTGGCATGCAGGAGCGACTGTGTGAGGGTGCGGTGCGACCGCGACAGCCATGCGCAAGTGTACCTCCTTTTCATTTTGAAAACTTTAGTCAGGCTTGGCAAAAATGTGTGGCGAAGTATGTCAATGCAAGGCCTAGACCTAAACAGGATAAGTATGTGTGTACTAGGAGTACTAGTGTTAATAAAAAAGGTAGGGTTTTCCTTCATGGGATTAATCGATACAAATCCTCGTTTGACATGTCAATTAATGCGTATTTTTTTCTCCAAAGCCCAAAGAGCTACCATCTCACTCCTCATCGCTTGATTAATGCAGTGCCATGCAAACCAACCTTCCCAATTCTGCATGCATGCAAGGGTATATTAATGTCCTTGGTTGCTAGTACGAGGCAAACCCCATCAATTTTGTCTCGATTAGTGTTAGTGGCCTTTTGCAAATTTTAATTTTGATATACTGTCCTTGTGTACAAAAAAATGGAGGTAGTAACTATTTGACTTCTTTCCCCATTGCGGTGACGTCGACGATATCTCAAGCATTGTGGTTTGACGAAGTGCATTCGACGAAGAACACCGTTGAGGGAGACCACCGGACGCAAGTGCCGACTGCAAGCTAAGACAACCGCTTTATTTGCATCCAGGAAGTCCGTTGAACCAAAGGACGCATAAATGTACTAGTACTACTAATACATAATAGCGTCGTCCGTCCAGCTTAGTGCGATGAGGTGGTTTCTCGAAGAAGACGATGGAGAAGCGGAGTCAGCAAAGAGTGAAATGATGGTTGCTTCGTCCGTGCTTTGTGAGTTGACGCCTCAATGCTTTGTGATTTGTGATAGAAGGGACAGGGGAGTAGACTCTGTGCTCTATATTGTACATGCATCCAAGCACGGGAGCAAGAGGAGAGACGTTGCATTTTTGTATTCCTTCAATCAATCAATCAGGGAGCTTCAGTTCCATCTTTTTGGTTTCGGCAGCACCGTCCACAATGGTTCCCATCGATGCCAAAAGCTATTTTCACATTTGGCTACACATTGTGGATGCCCTTAACCGTACCACTTGGTTTTGCTCCTGTGTGCTACCTATACAAATCTCAATTATATTGATCTAAAAAATAATAGAATCAAGATTAGTAAAAAGGAGGTGATTTTGCCGTGTGGATGGCGGGGGAGGTTTCTTATTTTTAGAGGATGTTGGCCTGGCGGTTTGCTAACATGCGGTCCCACATGTCAGTGCTTTACCAAGCCGATCCGCGTCCCACATGAGGCAGAAGAACGGCAGAAGCAACACGTGGTTAACTTGAAGAAGATCTTATCAAAAAAAACTTGAAGAAGATGAGGGAGAAGTGGATTCAGCAACGAGTGAAGTGATGGTTGCTTCATCCCTCCAACTTCTTTTTTTAGCATTATTACTTTGTCTCTCCAACTTAACTGTGGGAAAGGTGCAGCTTTGTAATTTGACGCCTCATTGCTCATTACTACGCCTGCGCCATGATTGGGATGCTGCACCCCTGCTGCCGTGCACTGTATTTCGGTATGGCACGTGGACCCAGTAGCATGATGCCCCACATGTCGGCGAATGGGACTAGAACATTTATGAAAGCGAGCGCTCCACTTTTACGACGGAGGAGTACACAACACGGCGGCCCCATGAACTGTCACTTGTACTGTATAGTACTATAGTTTTGCTATTTCGCACGATCCATCGATACAAACCCGATTAAACAGGAAAGGGCGGGATTTTCCCCGCGCAGTAGATGATACTGGCCATACATTTCAAAGGCAATTTTAATGTATGCAAACTCAATAATTACGTAACAATATGATATCTTGTAAAACTAAAAACACATATGATTTATTATGTTAGAGTGTAGTAGTAGTGCTGTATTGCATAGTTGTTAGATGTAACATGCAAGAATGTGTAGAGATGTAGTTTTGGAGGGCCTATGGGGATAAAAGCATAATACGGTCACCAAACTTCAGAATACGCTCATTATGGTCACTATATACGTTTTGCGGTGATTATACAGTCACTTGCTCACCGTTTAGCGTCAGATTGCACTCTGTTGACCGGCCAAATAGTTTGCGTGGCACCATGTTGACTAGTTAAACTAACCACGTTCCTTGTGGGTCCCACATGTCAGTTCACATAGGAAAAAGGTCAGATAAACACAAATTTACCAAGGCGCGACAAGACTCCAACCCGTGCGCGGGAATCACCTAGTTGTGTATGTGTCTGTCAGGGCTTGGTGTGTGGGCGTGCATGTGTAGGTTGAGCACTTGAGCGTGAGAGTGTGTGTGGTCGTGTGGTGTGTGCATGCATGCGTGCGGGTGCGTGTGAGTTTTGCGTGCGTGCGTGGCTGCGTGTGTACATGTGAGTGTTGCGTGCGTGCGTGGCTGCATGTGTTCGTGTGAGTGTTGCGTGCATGCAGTTCGTGTGCATGCGTGCGTGTGTATATAATCACCACACCAGCTCATGTGTGTTAAAACAGACGGCTCGGCATACCAATACAAGGCCACCTTGTCCGCTGTGCCTGCGGTCATGACTTTAAACCATCGTCCAATATTTTTTTGTCGTTTATTTTCATTCTTACTAGCAAGATGCCTGTGCGTTGCACGTAACATCAAAATGCATTCTTACTAGCAAGATGCCTGGAATCCCCGAAGGCTCTGCTCTTCGCAGAGAACTTCTTCACCGATGATAGTAGTGAACGGGCAGTTGGACGGGAACCGTCCAACCGGGTTGCGACCACGAGGATGATTGCTACGGTCGAGTTGCGGAGTTTCCGGATTGTGTGCACGGAGTGGGTCAGCTTGCAACAAACTAGACCAGATGCACGATACTGAGTATTCATCGGCTTCTCATCAATAGACGCGACGCGCCAGCTTTATGTGAGGTAATGGTAAGCTGATTGCCTGTGCGTGTCAATCAAACATAGCAGTCCGAGGAAGAAAATATCTGCAGTTCAAGCGCTTGCAGCAACCCACATGAAAAATCCATGAAAATCAACCTAATCTGGAGAGTTGTACATGCACTAATACCAATCGGACAACTTTAAAACTTCATGCAAAAAATCTATAGCAGCAAGTACTAGACATACTAGTCTACGTTTGGCCTTTTGCTAATAATTAATGGGGAGTAGTACTTAGTTCTTCTCCTCACGTGGAGGAGATTCACTTTTAGGTCAGTCGTAGTAGAGATCGGCCATGACATTTTGCCTAGGACTTCGGACTGGTGACCGCGGTGGCAACCTATCTCCATGGAGCTCTGATGTAGAACTAGTACTTAATCACGTCAGTACTTTGGTCTAAGTAGCCTTCAGCAAACAATAAAAATCTACCAGTGGACGACCGACGGCCGCCTGGGTGCTAAATTTAAATAAGGAAAAAAGAAATAGAATAAGGGAAGGAATCTCCCTAGGCGATCGTTGTCCGTAGTGGATTTGTCTTCGGCTCTATGATCAAGCATTGCGTGAGAGGTTAGAGACCAGTTTGACGATCAATTAAACGCTGCCATCTGCTGATCCGGAGACCGCAGTACGGATTTTATAAACCTTGATCTCAACCTGATATGCGGATGAAGCTTGCGAACCAACGATAATTCTCACAAAAACTAACTTGTACAAAATAGATCTGATTAGAAAAACATCACTTGATTGTCCCATCGATCCGTGTCGATCACTCAGCATGCTCTCAGTGAAAGCACGAATGTCAGTTCTATATCCGGCATATCTCGTAGTAGGGGTCCTAAGCTAGGCGTCTTGGAACGATGGTAACATGGACACGGGATTTTACCCAGGCTCGGGCCCTCTTGATGGAGGTAAAACCCTATGTCCTGCTTTCGATTGTATTCATATGGGGTGTAGTACAGAGTACATGTATCTACCACGAGATTGTTCTAATGAATATGAGATGATCTATTGACTAGCCTGGCCTCGGTTTATATATGCACCATAGGCCTAGTGTTTAGAGGAGTCCTTGTCTTGTGCGCCAAGTCTTGTGGAATCCTCCTTGTATTCGGCATGGGCTGCCCGAAGTGGCCCATGAGTGAACCGCCATGGGGGTCCTCGGCCTGATCCACCTGATCGGGGGACGACATGATGAGTACCCCTAGTCCAGGACACTGTCAATGATCATGTTTTGTAAGTTATCGGCAACCGGCAGGAGCCTTATGGTTGTCTCTTTATTGTATGAAATGCAAACGCCATGTAATTGCTTTACTTTATCACTATGTGTTAGCGATAGTTGTAGAAGCAATAGTTGGCGAGACGACCACAATGCAACAATGGAGATCAAGGTGTCGAGCCAGTGACGATGGAGATCATGACGATGCTTTGGAGACGGAGATCAAAAGCACGAGATGATGATGACCATATCATGTCACATATTTTGATTGCATCTGATGTTTATCTTTCATGCATCTTATTTTGCTTAGAACGACGGTCGCATTATAAGATGGCCCCTTCACTAAATTTCAAGGTAAAAGTGTTCTCCCTGAGTATGCATCGTTGCCACAGTTCGTCGTTTCGAGACACCACATGATGATCAGGTGTGATAGACTCTATGTTCACATACAATGGGTGTAAGATAGTTTTGCACATGCAGAATACATGGGTTAAACTTGACGAGCCTAGCATGTACAAACATGGCCTGGGAACACTGAAGACCGAAAGGCCGAACGTGAATCATATAGTAGATATGATGAACATAGAGATGTTCACCATTGATGACTACCCCATCTCACGTGATGATCAGACATGGGTTAGTTGATTTGGATCACGTATCACTTAGATGACTTGAGGGATGTCTATTTAAGTGTGAGTTCTTAAGTAATTTGATTAATTGAACTTAATTTATCATGAACTTAGTCTTGATAGTTTTGCATATCTATGTTGTAGATCAATAGCTCGCGATATAGCTCCTATATATTTTTGATATGTTCCTAGAGAAAACTAAGTTGAAAGATGATAGTAGCAATGATGATGCGGACTGGGTCTGTGATCTGAGGATTATCCTCATTGCTGCACAGAAGAATTATGCCCTTGATGCACCGCTAGGTGACAAACCTGTTGCAGGAGTAGATGCATACGTTATGAACGTTTTGCAAGCTCGATATGACGACTACTTGATAGTTTAGTGCGCCATGCTTTACGGCTTTGAACCGGGACTTCAAAAATGTTTTGAACGCCATGGAGCATATGAGATGTTCTAAGAGCTGAATTTGGTATTTTAGACTCATGCTCGCGTCAAGAGGTATGAGACCTCTGACAAGTAATGTGCCTACAATATGGAGGAGAATAGCTCAACTAGTGAGCATGTGCTCAGAATGTCTGGGTACTACAATCGGTTGAATCAAGTGGGAGTTAATCTTCTAGATAAGATAGTGATTGATAGAGTTCTCTAGTCACTATCACCAAGCTACTAGAACTTCGTGATAAACTATAATATGCAAGGGATGACAAAAACGATTCCCGAGCACTTCGCAATGCTGAAATCGACGAAGGTGGAAATCAAGAAAAAGCATCAAGTGTTGATGGTTGACAAGACCACTAGTTTCAATTAAAAGGGCAAGGGAAAGAAATGGAACTTCAAGAAGAATGGCAAGCAAGTTGCCACTCCCATGAAGAAGCCCAAAGCTAGACCCAAGCCTGAAACTGAGTGCTTCTACTGCAAAGGAAATGGTAACTGGAGCGGAACTACCCCAAATACTTGACGGATAAGAAGGATGTCAAAGTGAACAAATGTATATATGATATACATGTTAATTGATGTGTAATTTACTAGTGTTCATAGCAACCCCTGGGTATTTGATACCGGTTCAATTGCTGAGATTTGTAACTCGAAACAGGAGTTGCAGAATGAACAGATACTAGTTAAGAGAAAAGTGACGATGTGTGTTGGAAGTGATTCCAAGGTTGATATGATAACCATCGCACAATCCCTCTACCTTAGGGATTAGTGTTGAACCTAAAATAAATGTTATTTGGTGTTTGCGTTAAGAATGAATATGATTAGATCATGTTTATTGCAATACAATTATTCATTTAAGTTGGAGAATAACTGTTGTTCTGTTTACATGAATAAAACCTTCTATGGTCATACAAACGATGTTAATGGTTTATTGAATCTCGATTGTAGTGATACACATAATCATAATATTGATGCCAAAAGATGCAAAGTTGATAATGATAGTGCAACATATTTGTGGCACTGCCATTTAGATCATATTGGTGTAAAGTGCATGAAGAAACTCCACGCAGATGGGCTTTTGAAATCACTTGATTATGAATCATTTGATACTTGCGGACCATGCCTCATGGGCAAGATGACTAAAAATCCGTTCTCTGGAACAATTGAGCGAGCCAATGACTTATTGGAAATAATACATATCAATGTATGCGGTCCAATGAGTGTTGAGGCACGCGGCGGGTATCGTTATTTTCTGACCTTCACAAATGATTTGAGCAGATATGGGTATATCTACTTAATGAAACACAAGTCTGAAACATTTGAAAAGTTCAAAGAATTTTAGAGTGAAGTGGAGAATCATCGTTACAAGAAAATAACGTTTCTACGATCTGATCGCGGAGGTGAATATTTGAGTTACGAGTTTGGCCTTCATATAAAACAATGTGGAATAGTTTCACAACTCACGCCACCTAGAACACCACAACGTAATGGTGTGTCTGAACGCCGTAACCATACTTTATTAGATATGGTGCGATCTATGATGTCTCTTACGATTTACCAGTATCGTTTTGGGATTATTCATTAGAGACAGTTGTATTCACGTTAAATAGGGCACCGTCTAAATTTGTTGAGACGACACCATATGAACTGCGGTTTGGCAAGAAACCTAGCTGTCGTTTCTTAAAGTTTGGGGTTGCGACACTTATGTCAAAAGGCTTCAGCCCGATAAGCTCGAATTCAAATCAGAGAAGTGCATATTCATAGGATACCCAAAGGAAACAATTGGGTACACCTTCTACCACAGATCCGAAGGCAAGATTTTTTGTTGCCAAGAATGGAACATTTCTAGAGAAGGAGTTTCTCTCGAAAGAAGTAAGTGGGAGGAAAGTAGAACCTGATGAGGTAATTGTACCTTCTCTCAATTTGGAAAGTAGCGCATTGTTACTTCTTGAGCTTGCATTGGTTTTTCCCTTGAAGAGGAAAGGATGATGCAGCAAAGTAGAGATAAGTATTTCCCTCAATTTGAGAACCAAGGTATAAATCCAGTAGGAGACAATGCACAAATCACGGAATACCTGCACAAACAATCAAACAACTTGCACCCAACGCGATAAAGGGGTTGCCAATCCTTTCACAGTTACTTGCAAAGGTAAGATCTGATAGAGATAGATAAACGATAAAGTAAATATTTTGGTTTATAGATCGGAAAGTAAAAGATTGCAAAAAGAGTAGACCGGAAACTAATATTGTAGATCGGAAACTTATATGATGGAAGATAGAAACTTATATGATGGAAAATAGACCCGAGGGCCATAGGTCTCACTAGAGGATTCTCTCAAGATAGCAAATAATACAGTGGGTGAAAAAATTACTCCGAGCAATTGATAGAAAAGCGGAAAGTTATGACAATATCTAAGGCAATGATCATGAATATAGGCATCATGTCCGTGTTAAGTAGACCGAAACGATTCTGCATCGACTACTATTACTCCACACATCGACCGCTATCCAGCATGCATCTAGTGTATTAAGTTCATAAAGAACGGAGTAATGCATTAAGTAAGATGACATGATGTATATGAATTAACTCAAGCAATATGATAAAAACCCCATCTTTTTATCCTCGATGGCAACAATACAATACGTGCCTTGCTGCCCCTACTGTCATTGAGAAAGGACACCGCAAGATTGAACCCAAAGCTAAGCACTTCTCCCGTTGCAAGAAAAAAAATCTAGTTGGCCAAAACAAACCGATAGTTCAAAGAGAATTACAAAGATATCAAATCATGCATGCAATAATTCAGAGGAGATTCAAATAATATTCATAGATAAGCTGATCATAAATCCACAATTCATTGGATCTCGGTAAACCCACCGCAAAAGAGTATTACATTGAATAGATCTTCAAGAACATCGAGGAGAACATGTTATTGAGAATCAAAGCGAGAGAGAGAAGAAGCCATCTAGCTACTAGATATGGACACGTAGGTCTGTGGTAAACTACTCACGCTTCATCAGAAGGGCAATAGAGTTGATGTAGAAGCCCTCCGTGATCGAACCCCCCTCCGGCAGGGTGCCGGAAAAGGTCCCTAGATGGGATCCCACGGGTATAGAAGGTTGTGGCGGTGGAAAAGTATTTTCGTGGATGCCTCTGGTGGTTTGGGGATATATGGGAATGTATAGGTGAAAGAATTAGGTCAGGAGGTGCACAAGGGTGGGGGCGCGCCCTACCCCCTGGGAACGCCCTCCGTCCTTGTGGCCGCCTCATGGCTCCTTCGACTTCATCTCCAAGTTTAATTCCTGCTTGTCCCCGAGTATAAAACATCCAAAACAGATAATATAATGGCATGGAACAATAAAAAATTATAGATACGTTGGAGACATATCAAGCATCCCCAAGCTTAATTCCTGCTCGTCCTCGAGTAGGTAAATGACAAAAACAGAATTTTTTCTGTGGAACGCTACCTAACATATTTATCCATGTAATTTCTTTATTGTGGCAAGAATGTTCAGATCTGTATGACTCAAAACAAAAGTTGAATATTGACATAAAAACAATAATACTTCAAGCATACTAACAAGGCAATTATGTCTTCTCAAAATAACATGGCCAAAGAAAGCTTATACCTATAAAATCATATAGTATGGCTATGCTCCATCTTCATCACACAAAATATTCAAATCAAGCACAACCCCGATGACAAGCCAAGCAATTTTTTCATACTTTTGATGTTCTCAAAGTTTTTCAACTTTCATGCAATTCATGAGCGTGAGCCATGGACATAGCACTATAGGTGGAATAGAAGGTGGTTGTGGAGAAGACAAAAGGAAGGAGATAGTATCACATCAACTAGGCATATCAACGGGCTATGGAGATGCCGATCAATAGATATCAATGTAGTGAGTAGGGATTTCCATGCAACAGATGCACTAGAGCTATAAGTTTATGAAATCTCAAAGGAAAACTAAGTGGGTGTGCATCCAATGCAACTCGCTTTCTCATGAAGACCTAGGGCAATTTGAGGAAGCCCATCATTGGAATAAGCAAGCCAAGTTCTATAATGAAAAATTCCCACTAGTATATGAAAGTGACAATATAGGAGACTCTCTATCATGAAGATCATGGTGCTACTTTGAAGCACAAGTGTGGTAAAAGGATAGTAACATTGTCCCTTCTCTCTTTTCTCTCACATTTTTTAATTTGGGCCTTCTCTCATTATTTGGCTCTCTCTTTTTCGTCCGGAGTCTCATCCCGACTTGTGGGGGAATCATAGTCTCCATCATCCTTTCCTCACGTGGGACAATGCTCTAATAATGAAGATCATCACACTTTTATTTACTTACAACTCAAGAATTACAACTCAATACTTAGAACAAAATATGATTCGATATGAATGCCTCCGACGGTGTATCGGGATGTGCAATGAATCAAGAGTGACGTGTATGAAAGAATTATGAACGGCGGCTTTGCCACAAATACGATGTCAATGCATGATCATGCAAAGCAATATGACAATAATGGAGCATGTCATATAAACGGAACAGTGGAAAGTTTCATGGCAATATATCACAGAATGGCTATGGAAATGCCATAATAGGTAGGTATGGTGGCCGTTTTGAAGAAGGTATATGGTGGGTTTATGGTACCGGCGAAATTTGCGCAGCACAAGAGAGGCAAGCTATGGTGGAAGGGTGAGAGTGCGTATAATCCATGGACTCAACATTAGTCATAAATAACTCACATACTTATTGCAAAAAACTATTAGTTATCGAAACGAAGTACTACGTGCATGCTCCTAGGGGATAGATTGGTAGGAAAAGACCGTTGCTCGTCCCGACCGCCACACATAAGGAAGACAATCAATAAATAAATCATGCTCCGACTTCATCATATAACGGTTCACCATATGTGCATGCTACAGGAATCACAAACTTTAACACAAGTATTTCTCAAATTCACAATTACTCAATAGCATGACTCTAATATCACCATCTTTATATCTCAAAACAATCGTAAAGAAACAAACTTCTCATAGTATCCAATGCACTTTATATGAAAGTTTTTATTATATCCCTCTTGGATGCTTATCATATTAGGACTAAATTTATAACCAAAGAAAATTAACATGCTTTTGAAAGACTCTCAAAAAAATATAAGTGAAGCATGAGAGTTCAATAATTTATATAAAATAAAATCACTGCCGTGCTCTAAAAAGATCTAAGTGAAGCACTAGAGCAAAATTGCCTAGTTCAAAAGATATAAATGAAGTACATAGATTAGTCTAATAAATCACGATTCATGCGTGTCCCTCTCAAAAGGTGTGTACAGCAATCATGATTGTGGCAAATTAAAAAGCAAAGACTCAAATCATACAAGACGCTCCAAGCAAAACACACATCATGTGGTGAATAAAATATAGCCTAAGTAAAGTTACCGATAGACGAAGACGAAAGAGGGGATGCCTTCCCGGGGCATCCCCAAGATTAGGCTCTTTGGCCTCCTTGAATATTACCTTGGGGTGCCTTGGGTACCTCCAAGCTTAGGCTCTTGCCACTCCTTATTCCACAATCCATCAAATCCTTACCCAAAACATGAAAACTTCACAACACAAAACTCAACAGAAAATCTCATAAGCTCTGTTAGTATAAAAAAATAAATCACCACTTTTGGTACTATTGTGAACTCATTATATATTTATATTTGTGTAATATCTACTGTATTCCAACTTTTCTATGGTTCATACCGCCCGATACTAGCCATAGATGCATCAAAATAAGCAAACAACACGCGAAAAACAGAATATTCTGTAGGAATCTGGATATTTAGAATACTTTTGTAACTCCAAAAATCCTGAGAAATTAGAACGCCCTAGAAAATTTTCTTGGTAATCCTCTGCAAGAAGAATCGGTATTTTATCACACTTCTGTTAAAAATTAAAACTAATCTGTTGGGCGCAAAAGTTTCTGTTTTTCAACAGGATCAAATCAACTATCACCGTAAGCTATCCCAAAGGTCTTACTTGGCAAAAACACTAATTAAAACATAAAACCACATAACCAGAGGCTAGATGAAATAGTTATTGCAAAACAAAACCTAAAAAGCAAAAACAAAAATAAAATTGGGTTGCCTCCCAACAACCGCTATTGTTTAAGCCCATAGCTAGGTATAAAACATGAATATATCTAGGTGTTATCATCTTTGGTATGCAATCCATAAGTGGCTCTCATAATATATTCATAAGGCAATTTAATTTTTTTCCTTGGAAAGTATTCCATGCCTTTCCTTAATGGAAATTGAAATCTAATGTTTCCTTCTTTCATATCAACAATTGCACCAATCGTTCTAAGGAAAGGTCTACCAAGAATCATAGGACATGTAGGA
Organism: Triticum monococcum; assembly: GCA_034509565.1. NCBI lineage: Eukaryota > Viridiplantae > Streptophyta > Magnoliopsida > Poales > Poaceae > Triticum > Triticum monococcum. Next base: position 139,611,465 of record CM067841.1, on the reverse strand, counting down.
TTGCAATCTATATGAAGAACAACGAAATCTACACATACACACATAATTCCTATTTGCAACAATAAGAACATCATTAATCCTTCCCATAGGTTTCTCAATAGTGCAATCCGCAAGATGCAAACTTAAGGAACAATCATGAAATTCACGGAAACCTAACACATCACATAAAGTTTTTGGAATTGTGGAAACACTAGCACACAAATCACACAAAGCATAGCACTCATAATCTTTTTTTAATCTTAATAGTAGGTTCGCACTCATCATAAAGTTTTCTAGGGATAGAAACTTCCAATTCAAGCTTTTCTTCAAAAGACTGCATCATAGCATCAACGATATGTTTAGTAAAAGCTTTGTTTTGATTATAAGCATGAGGAGAATTCAACATGGATAGCAACAAGTAAGTACAATCTATTAAAGAGCAATTATCATAATTAAATTCCTTGAAATCCAAAAGAGTGGGTTCATTGCTACTTCAAGTTTTGATCTCTCCAATCCCACTTTTATCAATTTTTGCATCAAGATCTAAAAACTCTAAATCATTGGTACGCCTTCTAACTAAAGTTAACTCATCTCCAGTCCCATATTTATCAAGATTAACATTGGAAAACAAATATTCAATAGGAGTCACATCAATCACTTTAAGATCTTCATCATTATTTTCACGAAAACTAGAAGAACACGCTTTTATAAACCAAACTTTCTTAGTGCGCATCTTAGCGGTTCTTTCTTTGCACTCATCAATGGAAATTCTCATGGATTTGAGAGACTCATTGATATCATGCTTAGGTGGAATAGATATAAGTCTCAAATAATCAACATCAAGAGAAATTCTATCCACGTTCCTAGCCAAATCATAAACCTTAAGCAATTTTTCTTCAATCAAAGGCTTAAAATTCTTTTGCGAACTTATAAATTATTTAACACTATTCTCAAAATCAGAGGGCATCTTATTAAAATTTCCATAAGATTTATTGTATGAATTACCATAATTATTATTGGAAGTACTAGGAAACAACCTAGGAAAATTACCTCGATACGCGTTATTACAAAAATTGTTCCTACCAACAAAATTCACATCCATAGATTCATTATTGTATTCAATCAAAGTAGACAAAGGCATATCATTAGGATCAATAGGAGCACTCTTATTATCAAAAAAGTTCATAAGCTCATCCATATTTCCGCTCAAAACATTAATCTCTTCAATTGCATGCACTTTTTTACTAGTGGAAGATCTTTAAGTATGCTATTGAGAATAATTAACCATAATATTATCTAGGAGTTTAGTAGCTTCTCCTACGGTAATTTCCATAAAAGTGCCTCCCGCGGCCGAATCTAAAAGATTTCTAGAAGCAAAATTCAATGTGGCATAAAATTTGTGTATAATCACCCACAAATTCAAACCATGAGTAGGGTAATTTCTAATCATCAATTTCATCCTCTCCCAAGATTGTGCAACTTCATGATCAAGTTGCTTAAAATTCATAATATCGTTCCTAAGGGAGATGATCTTAGCGGGAGGAAAATACTTGGAAATAAAAGCATCTTTACACTTGTTCCATGAATCAATACTATTTTTAGGCAAAGATGAAAACCAAGTTTTAGCATGATCTCGAAGTGAGAACGGAAATAGCTTCAATTTAACAATATCATTATCCACATATTTTTATTTTGCATATCACACAAATCAACGAAATTATTAAGATGGGATGCAGCATCTTCATTGGGAAGGTAGGAAAATTGATCTTTCATAACAAGATTCAGTAAAGCGGTATTAATTTCACAAGATTCCGCATTAGCACCGGGAGCAATCGGATTACTAATAAAATCATTGTTGTTGGTATTGGAAAAGTCACACAATTTGGTATTATCTTGAGCCATCGTGACAAAGCAAGCAATCCAACACACTTGCACACAAAAAGAAAGCGAGAGAGGCGAATGGAAGAGGGGCGAAGAATAGATGAATCTTTTCAAAAATCATTTTTGAAGTGGGGAAGAGGAAAACGAGAGGCGAATGGCGAATAATGTAATGTGAGGGATGAGAGTTTATGATGGGTACTTGGTATGTCTCGGCTTGGCATAGATTTCCCCGGCAATGGCGCCAGAAATCCTTCTGGCTACCTCTTGAGCTTGCGTTGGTTTTTCCCTTAAGAGGAAAGGGTGATGCAGCAAAGTAGAGTAAGTATTTCCCTCAGTTTTGAGAACAAAGGTATCAATCTAGTAGGAGACAACACGCAAGCCACCGAATACCTGCACAAACAAACCCCGACTTGCACCCAACGCGGTAAAGGGGTTGTCAATCCCTTCATGCTTATTTGTACATGAGATCTGATAGAGATGGATAAACGGCAAAGTAATTTTTTTGGTATTTTTGGGTTTATGGAATGGAAAGTAAAAGGTTGCAAAGAAAGGAAATAGGAAACTACTAAGTGTAGATCGGAAACTTATATGATGGAAAATAGACCCGGGGGCCATAGGTTTCACTAGAGGCTTCTCTCCAAAAAGGAATTATTACGGTGGGTGAACAAATTGCTGCCGAGCAATTGATAGAAAAGCGCAAAGTTATGATGATATCTAAGGCAATGATCATGAATATAGGCATCACGTCCGTGTCAAGTAGACCGAAATGATTCTGCATCTACTACTATTACTCCACACATCGACTGCTATCCAGCATGCATCTAGAGTATTAAGTTCATAAGAACAGAGTAACGCCTTAAGCAAGATGACATGATGTAGTTGAATTAACTCAAGCATTATGATGAAAACCCCATCTTTTTATCCTCGATGGCAACAATACAATACGTGTCGGTTCGCCTTTTGGCGCTAGGATCGAGCACTGCAAGATTGAACCCAAAGTTAAGCACTTCTCCCATTGCAAGAAAAACAATCTAGTTGGCCAAACCAAATCGATAGTTCGAAGAGACTTGCAAAGATATCAAATCATGCATAAAATAATTCAGAGGAGATTCATATAGTATTCGTAGATAAGCTGATCATAAATCCACAATTCATTGGATCTCGGCAAACACACCACAAAAGAGTAATACATGGAATAGATCTCCAAGAACATCAAGGAGAACTTTGTATTGAAAATCAAAGAGAGAGAAGAAGCCACTGGTACACGTCGGTGCTATACAAACGGTTTTTAACCCCTTTCCGCGACGGCGGTTGGAACCGTCACCAAGTGAGTGTGGGTGATAGGGGGGGCCTTCCCACACGACCCAGAAACCGTCGGGGATATGCCCTCCTGGCACACACGCTCGGCAAAATGAGGTCGTGTGCGAATGGTGAGCGCTCAAATACAGTAGTACATATGGTAGAGCTAAAAAATAAAATTATATAGGTGAAATTGTTTCCGGTCGCAAGTACATCCCACACAGTCAGTCCCCGCTAAATGTTTCCGTTTGTATCAGTCGGTCCAAGGAAAACAGTTCCGTTCACAGGTACATCACACACAATTTTCCCCCTTAAATCGTTTGTGATAGCGTTCCCATTGCACACAATATTAACAATTTTATCGTTTGCGTTATTGAATGCATCACACACGGTGCATAGAAGAAACTGTGTGGCAAAGGTTGTCCATCACACATAGTTTTTATATGGTAAACCTTTGTGCAAGGTGGCCTAACACAAACAGTTTTCAAGAGGATGTCATGTGTGTAGTGGAGATTGATCGCACACGTAGTGGATCCTAGAAACGTTTCTGATCTCCACGTCTATCGCAGACGTTTTGCTTTCGCAAACCGTGTGCAGTGTAATCCCTAATTTAAAAATCACATGTTTTGAATTTGAAAGTAGGCAATCACTTATTTCATATCCAATCATATTTATTATAAATATAGGTTCAACCACGAATGCATAATTCGATGCACAGGTACATATACTGAAGAACTACAGAAGCACCAAGTAAAGAATGATGGACCACAGTTGTACTAAAGACTGTAAAGAGAGAGGCGAAAGACATTCTGGTTGCTGGAGAAGGTGAAGCGGAATGCCCATATTGTGCCCTCCTCCATGCGTAATGCGCGCATGACTCTAGGTCAACCCCTTGTGATGGTTACCCGTCCATCCCTCACTGTCTTCATTGCGACTTCTCGATGCTCATTGCAGTTTGGATGAAATACTTTAACCTTCATCGTGTGTCCACCAATCATATACTTTGCGAGGTAATCTTGAGTGAACTGCTTTGGGAACCACTACGAACAAAAAAGATTCAGACATTGTTGTCTAACAACTCATTATGGGCAGTAAAAAGAGAAGGCTGCAGAGTTTGTAGTTACCATCCTACAGCTCATTGTTGTATTGGATAGAGAATAAACAAATAATTTTCTTTCCACCATTCGTATATTTTTGCTAATAATCCTTATCAGTTTCCTCACTTGATGCTTGGTCATAAATATCTCATTGCCCCATACGCAAAAAGGGTCAATGTGTGGATCCTTGCCAAGGGCATATGTACCTACAAGCAATAAGTCAATATTAGAAGCTAACAAGTGTCCAGGCCTGGATCCATATGCACTACATTATGGAACGACGGGGGGATTACAAGCCGAGGGATGAAGATAACCTCGGCAAAAAATGGTGGCCACTCCCGTTGTTGTCCTGCATAAGTAGTGGAAAGGCTTGATAAGTACAACAACCTTAACATCAAACAAATATAGCAAAGGTAAACAACATCATCTCCAAATGATAGCTTGAATGTGTTGGTTTCAGCATGCTGTTAAAGCAGATATAAAATGGAAGGCAATGTTACCGACAGCAGGGTTAACAGCCATCAAATATTGCAATTCAAATCGGTATTGTTGAAAATGAATAGAAAGTAGGTAATGCTTAAACATCACACTAGATAAACGTGTAAAACTGAAATAAAGGGCATGTGTTAACTACACCAAGAAAAACTGGAACCAAATATAGCCGTTCAAACTGGTATTGATGTAGTCGAGCACCACAATTCCGACTTGCACATAATGAACAACACATTGGGAATGACTGAAATAAACAAGGCATAAATGACCAGTATAACAACCAAATATAGCCATTGATAACTGGACAGAGTCTCACCGCAACCAACCTAACAAGCAAATACAGATAAACATGGCATATGCTTGAATACTGGACAAATGCTCACTTCAATCAACCTAACAAGAAGATACAGATAAACAAGGCATCTGCTTGATAACTGGACAAATGCTAAAAAAAGCAACCTAACAACCAAAAACAGATAAACAAGGCATCTTCTTGATAAATGGACAAATGCTCACTGCAACCAAACTAAGAACCAAATACATATAAACAAGGCATCTACTCGATAACTAAAAAATGCTCACTCCAACCAACCTAACAACCAAATACAGATAAACAAGGCATCTACTCACTATAAACAACCAAATATAGCCATTCGTGAAACTAAAGTGGACAATTCATACTTAAACACCACATAGCCCTCTTGAACAATACATTTTTGCATAACTGAAATAATTAAACATGACACAGTTAAAGCATCGCGTGGCAAATGCTACTACAACAAAGGGTACGAGTTGGCAAGCTAGAAAAGGTAAGATTTGCTGATAGGATGTTGCCTCACAGTTCATGGACGGGATCCTTCTAGTTGGAAGAGCACAAACCCATGGTGCGCTCTCTAATGTCACAAATGGGTTGTTTCACCTTGGAAGAACCTTCGTGGGTGCCCTCCTCGTGGTCGTGGTCGTGGTCGATGAGATCTGACTTGGAAATTGTGAAGAAAATATGCCCTAGAGGCAATAATAAAGTTGTTATTTATATTTCCTTATATCATGATAAATGTTTACTATTCATGCTAGAATTGTCTTAACCATAAACTTAGTATGGGTGTGAATACATAGACAAACAGAGTGTCCCTAGTATGCCTCTACTTGACTAGCTCGTTAATCAAAGATGGTTAAGTTTCCTGACCATAGACATGTGTTGTCATTTGATGAACGGGATCACATCATTATAGAATGATGTGATGGACAACACCCATCTGTAAGCATAGCATTATGACCATTTAGTTTTATTGCTATTTCTTTCTTCATGACTTATACATATTCCTATGACTATGAGATTCTGCAACTCCCGAATACCGGAGGAACACCTTGTGTGCTATCAAACATCACAACGTAACTGGTGATTATAAAGATGCTCTACAGGTGTCTCCGAAGGTGTTTGTTGGGTTGGCATGAATCGAGATTAGGATTTGTCACTCCGAGTATCAGAGAGGTATCTCTGGGCCCTCTCGGTAATGCACATCATAAGAAGCCTTGCAAGAAAAGTGACAAATGAGTTAGTTGTGGGATGATCTATTATGGAACAAGTAAAGAGACTTGCCGGTAATGATACTGAACTAGGTATGAAGATACCGACGATCGAATCTCGGGAAAATAACATATCGATGGACAAAGGGAATTACCTATGTTGTCATAAGGTTCAACCGATAAAGATCTTCGTAGAATATGTAGGAGCCAATATGGGCATCTAGCTTCCGCTATTGGTTATTGACCGGAGAAGTGTCTCGGCCATGTCTACATAGTTCTTGAACCTGTAGGGTCCACACGCTTAAACATTCGTTGATGATATAGTACTATATGAGTTATGTATGTTGGTAACCGAATGTTGTTCGGAATCTCGGATGTGACCATGGACATGACGAGGAGCTCTGGAATGGTCCGGAGGTAAATATTGATATATGGGATAATAGTGTTTGGTCTCCGGAAGGGTTCCGGAGTTCACCAGAAGGGGTTCCGAATGTTTCCCGAAATAGTTGGGTATGAGAACACTTTATTTGGGCCAAAGGGGAAAGCCCACAAGGTTTTTGGAAAGTGCAAAAGGAAGTTTTGCGGAGTCCAGGGGCCAGACGCCAAGGTCCCTAGAGTCTGGGTCCAGACACCGGGAACCCTGGCGTCTGGCCCTGGAGTCCGAGAAGGACTCTTGCCTTTCGGGTGAAACCAGCTTTCACTACAAAAAAAATACACTTCCGTGATGATATGTGTTTGTCATAGTAGGTCACGTCTTCTGTCATGCATGTACATCCATGACGATTTTATGATAGAATTAAGATAGTCATACTGTGTTGTCGTAGAACTGTTCCATGACATTACCAAAATTATCATCACGGAAGTGTCCACTTCCATGAAGATAAATGGCGCGTCATAGAAGTGCTCTCGTCAAGGGTGACCGAGATGTGGCATCCACTGTAACGGGCCGCCGTTAAGCTATCGGGTTCCGGTTTGGATTCGATAAACCGTTAACAGCCCGGACCAATGGGGATTTTCCACGTGTAAAATTAGCATTGGCTGGAGGAAACACGTGTCGGCTCACCGTTGGGACAGATGTCGTCCACGCATTGGACAGAGTGCGCCAATGATACGTCAACACGTGGCATGGCCCAATAGAGGCCCATTCCTATTGAAAGGCCGGTCCGTTTGACTTGGTCAAAAGATAGCGGGCCGGCCCGCGGAAAGCCTGTTAACGACCTGTTCGCACATAGCCCATTTTGAAAGTGCGTTATATCGACTAGAGGGGGGGTGAATAGGCGATTTTTATGAAAGTCTTCAAAACGTGGAAGTTATGAGGACAAACAGAGTGTAATGAGGATCAAGTTGGAAGAAGTTATGAAGCCAAACAGATCATACAGTCAAGTTGTGAAGACAGAAGATAAAGCAAGCATGCAATAGCTTCACAATGTGTACTGGTAAGTAAAGGGAGGTGAAGATGAAACCAGTGACACGTTGAAGACAATGATATGTTGGACCAGTTCCAGTTGCTGTGACAACTGTATGTCTGGTTGGAGCGGCTAGGTATTTAAACCAAAGGACACACAGTCCCGGACACCCAGTCCTGAACACGCAGCTCAGGACACCCAGTCCTCACCGTTTTCTCCTTGAGCTAAGGTCACACAGACCCCGCCCAATCACTCTGGTAAGTCTTCAAGGTAGACTCCCAAACCTTCACAGACTTCGTTCACCGGCAATCCACAATTCCTCTTGGATGCTCAGAACGCGACGCCTAACCGTCTGGAGGATGCACAGTCCTCAAGTGTAATAAGTCTTCAGATCACTCAGACAAGAAGACTTAAGTGATGCCCAATTACTCTGGCTCTGGGTGGTTAGGGCTTTTCTCCTCACTAAGGATTTTCTCTCAAAGGCTTCGAGGTGGGTTGCTCTCAAACGACAAAAGCCGTGCACTGAAATCTGAGCAGCCAACCGTTTATGGTTGTAGGGGTGGACTATTTATAGCCGCTTGGCAACCCTGACCTGATTTGTCCGAAATGACCCTGGGTCACTGAGGAACTGACACGTGTACTAATGGTCGGATTTTGAACTCTCACGGCAACTTTACTTGGGCTGCAAGTAAAGCTGACTTGTCTGACTCTGGACAAGATTTTCTCTCATTGTCTTCACTCGAAGACATAGGATTTGAATTAGGCATCACTTCAGTCATCCTGACTGGTTCTCTTGGACCCCACTTAACAGTACGGTGGTTCCTATGACACAACATGAATAAAGTGAAACTACGAAGGATCTAAGTCTTCGAGTTCCAAAGGCTTCATGGGGAGTCTTCATATGTCATTGTCTTCGACATGAATGTCTTCATGAACCACCATTGTCTTCAATGTCTTCGTACATTTTTGGGGGTCATCTCTGGTAGCTAAACCGAATCAATGAGGGACTTCTACCTGTGTTATCCTGCAATTCTCACAAACACATTAGTCCCTCAACTAGGTTTGTCGTCAATACTCCAAAACCAACTAGGGGTGGCACTAGATGCACTTACACATTTACAGCCCGCTGTCCTAGGGCCCGTTACGGCCTATTAGAATTAGGCCCAGTAGCGTTATCTGGGCCGTCCAATATGATTCCAGCCCGTTGTAACTTCTGGCCCAAGTCTGGCCCATGGCGTCTTTCAGCCCATATGAGGCACTTTGTATCTCTTGGCCCATTAATGGCCCGTGGTGAAATTGGCCCTTAATGAACAGCACTTCGCTTTATACCCATTAACAACCCATTATTCCAATGGGGCCTTTCAAGCCCATGTTATCTTTCGGCCTTCTCAGGGCCATTTATTCTTGGGCTCATTTCCAGCATTCGGTTACTTACGGCCTGTTACTGGCCTTTTCTGATTGTGAGCCAAATTCATCTCGTGGTTACAGTCGGCCCATTTGTGGCCCTTTAATCTGTTAGGCCATTTTCATAGCGTCATCAAATATGGTCGATTAACGACGGCCCGTTATGGTTGGCCCATGAATGGACGATTCCAACTCTAGCCCATTTAAGGCCCATAATGCGGTCGTTGTTGGCACATGTTTGGCCGATCGATCATACGGCCCGTAGAAGGCCCATTTATGCTATGGCCCATAGAAGTCCATTGTTTCTACGGCCTGTAGGAGGCCCATGGTAACTACAGTAAATATGTAGCCCATGGTTATTTTTGCCTAGTTTTAAAAAATAGGTTATTGCGGCCACTAGCAAACTGCGGAAAAAGAACTACACTGACTACAAGCAAACAAATAAACAAGACAACAAGGAAATAAATAAGGAAGCAACTTACGCTAGGCTATCACGGCTATTACACATATTACATCCAGTGTGCATCAAAGTTCGCCACCAGTGCAAATATAGGGAACAAAGCAGCATCTCATGTACACTGGTTGTCAAAGTTGGTGACCAATTGATACGTCTCCAACGTATCTATAATTTTTGATTGCTCCATGCTATATTATCTACTGTTTTGAATGTTTATGGGCTTTATTATACACTTTTATATCATTTTTGGGACTAACCTATTAACCCAGAGCCCAGTGCCAGTTTCTGTTTTTACCCTGTTTTAGGGTTTCGAAGAAAAGGAAAATCAAACAGAGTCCAATTGACCTGAAACTTCACGGAACTCATTTTTGGAAGGAAAGAAGCACAGAAGACTTGGAGTGCACGTCGGGGGATCTGCGAGGAGGTCACGAGGTAGGGGGGCGCGCCCACCCCCCTGGGCGCGCCCTCCACCCTCGTGAGCCCCTCGTGCCCCCCTGACATACTTCTTCCGCCTATATATCTCCATATACCCTAAAAACATCCGTGAGCATAATAGATTGGGAGTTCCGCCGCCAGAAGCCTCCGTAGCCACCGAAAGCCAATCTAGACCCGTTCCGGCATCCTACCGGAGGGGGCAATCCCTCTCCGCTGTCCATCTTCATCATCCCGGTGCTCTCCATGACGAGAAGGGAGTAGTTCTCCCTCGGGGCTGAGGGTATGTACCAGTAGCTATGTGTTTGATCTTTCTCTCTCTCGTGTTCTTGAGGTGATACGATCTTGATGTATCGTGAGCTTTGCTATTATATTTGGATCCTATGATGTTTCTTCCCCCCTCTACTCTCTTGTAATGGATTGAGTTTCCCCTTTGAAGTTATCTTATCGGATTGAGTCTTTAAAGATTTGAGAACACTTGATGTATGTCTTTCCGTGCGTATCTTTGGTGACAATGGGATACCACGTGATTCACTTGATGTATGTTTTGGTGATCAACTTGCGGGTTCCGCCCATGAACCTATGCATAGGGGTTGGCACACGTTTTCGTCGTGATTCTCCGGTAGAAACTTTGGGGCACTCTTTGAGGTCCTATGTGTTGGTTGAATAGATGAATATGAGATTATGTGATGCATATCGTATAATCATACCCACGGATACTTGAGGTGACATTGGAGTATCTAGGTGACATTAGGGTTTTGGTTGATTTGTGTCTTCAGGTGTTATTCTAGTACAAACTCTAGGGCTGTTTGTGACACTTATAGGAATAGCCCAACGGATTCATTGGAAAGAATCACTTTGAGGTGGTTTCGTACCCTACCATAATCTCTTCGTTCGTTCTCCGCTATTAGTGACTTTGGAGTGAGTCTTTGTTGCATGTTGAGGGATAGTTATGTGATCCAATTATGATATTATTGTTGAGAGGACTTGCACTAGTGAAAGTATGAACCCTAGGCCTTGTTTCCTAGCATTGCAATACCGTTTACGGTCACTTTTACCATTAGTTACCTTGCTGTTTTTATAATTTCAGATTACAAATACCTTTATCTACCATCCATATACCACTTGTATCACCATCTCTTCGTCGAACTAGTGCACCTATACAATTTACCATTGTATTGGGTGTGTTGGGGACACAAGAGACTCTTTATTATTTGGTTGCAGGGTTGCTTGAGAGAGACCATCTTCATCCTACGCCTCCTACGGATTGATAAACCTTAGGTCATCCACTTGAGGGAAATTTGCTATTGTCCTACAAACCTCTGCACTTGGAGGCCCAACAACGTCTACAAGAAGAAGGTTGTGTAGTAGACATCAAGCTCTTTTCTGGCTCCGTTGCCGGGGAGGTGAGTGCTTGAAGGTATATCTTTAGATCTTGCAATCGAGTCTTTTAGTTTCTTGTTTTATCGCTAGTTTAGTTTATAAAAGAAAACTATAAAAAAATGGAATTGAGTTTGTCTCATACGCTTCACCTTTTTAATATCTTTTGTGAGTATGATGGAAAGGATAATTGTGCTCAAGTGCTAGAAGAAGAAATCTATAAAATGTTTGGCACTAAATCTTTGAATGATGAGCATGATTGCAATGTTGTTAGTATGAATTCTTTGAATATCCATGATAGTAATGATGATTGCACTAGTTATGATGAAAATGTCTCCTATAAACATGTCAATTTTTGTGGAGTGCATTGGGTTTGTAAGTACACACCAAATAGAGAAGATAGATATTGCAAGAAGCATAAGTATTTAGAAACTAAATTGTTGCAAGAAGAGCTAGATGATTGTGCTGAAAATTTAAATTATCTTGGCCATACTTGTGAGCTTTGTAATGAATGTGGTCATTTGATTATCCAATGCAAATTTTTTCATGATCTAATCATGCCCAAAAATTGTGATGACTTGATTTCCCTTATACATTATAATGAACTTAGTTTGCTTATGGGCTACGAATAAATGAAAGGTATAACTAAGGATATTCCAAAATTTTCCCTTGATAGAGTTCTTCATTTTGACCTAGAGGAAATTTATATGTATTGTGCGGTGAATTGCATTGAAAATCCTTATATTGCCAATTACATAAAGAAAAGGAAACAAATAGAAGATGAAGAGAATACTAATGAAAGGGAAGAGACTTCCCAATATCCTCCTATTATTTCTTATGATGAATCAGGTAATGAGGAGGAGCCTCCTATTCAACCAATCTCATTAATAAGGAGCTCCAAAAAGAGGATTGAACCCACACATGATGTGGTGAAGAAGAAGAAAAGAAAAAGGAAGAGAGGTAAAAATATATCTCTCCCAAATAATGCTGCTCCTATTACTATTTTGCCTCATGAAAATATAATTGTGGAAGATAATGATACTTCTTATGATCTTGAAAATGTTTTTGGCACTTGCTTGGACGAATATGATAATTGTTATACTATTGGTGCTATCCATACTATTAATTATGAGAGTGATTATGCTTATGATATGAAAAGGCCCAAGCTTGGGGATGCTATGTTAGATGAAGATGATGTTTTTGAGAATATATTTTCTGCAATTAATGTTTGTCCCAAGCTTGGGGATGCTACGCTTAATGAAGATGATATTTTTAGTATCCCAAGTTTTGATATGCAAATTTATAATGATAATAACATGCCTCCTACTTATGATAATTATTGTGATGATACATATGCTATAAAAAGTAGTGAGGATTATATTTATAATACTTGTCATGATTATGGTTATCCATTTTCTGAACATTACTCTTTTAATGTGGAAACAATTTATAGTATTCAAGTCTCTTATGATACTCCCACTATTCCGATTAAGAAGAAATTTGCTTATGTGGAGAGTAATAAAATTTATATGCTTATAGATCATGAAAAGAATGCTTTAGGTGCTGGTTATATTGTTGAATTCATTCATGATTCTACTGAAAATTATTATGAGGGAGGAATATATGCTTGTAGGAATTGCAATAATATCAAGTCTCCTCTCTATATGCTTAAAGTTTTGAAGTTATGCTTGTTTTGCCTTCCTATGCTAGTTGATTATTGTTCTCATAAGTTGTTTGCTCAAAAAATACCTATGATTAGGAATAGGGTTAGACTTAAATGTGCTAGTCATATTCTTCATGATGCTCTCTTTATGTTTCAATTCTTATGTCTTATGTGAGCATCATTGAAATCATCATGCCTAGCTAGGGGCGTTAAACGACAGCGCTTGTTGGGAGGCAACCCAATTTTATTATTGTTCTTTACTTTTTGCTCCTGTTTAGTAATAAATAATTCATCTAGCCTTTTTTATGTGTGGTTTTATGCTTTTAATTAGTGTTTGTGCCAAGTAGAACCTTTGGGAAGACTTGGGGGAAGTCTTGTTGATCATGCTGTAAAAAAACAGAAACTTTAGCGCTCACGAGAACTGCTGCCATTTTTATTCGGAGAGTGATATTTAGTTAATTCTTTTTTAATATGATTAATAGATAAATTCCTCAGGTCCAGAAATTTATTTGAGAATTTTATGAGTTCCAGAAGTATACGTTTGATCCAGATTATTACAGACTGTTCTGTTGTTGACGGATTCTGCTTTTCGTGTGTTGTTTGCTTATTTTGATGAATATATGGCTAGTAAAATAGTTTATAAACCATAGAGAAGTTGGAATACAGTAGGTTTAACACCACTATAAATAAATAATGAGTTCATTACAGTACCTTGAAGTAGTGTTTTGTTTTCTTTCGCTAGCGGAGCTTACGAGTTTTCTGTTAAGTTTTGTGTTGTGAAGTTCTCAAGTTTTGGGTAAGGATTCGATGGACTATGGAATAAGGAGTGGCAAGAGCCTAATCTTGGGGATGCCCAAGGCACACCAAGGTAATATTCAAGGATAGCCAAGAGCCTAAGCTTGGGGATGCCCCGGAAGGCATCCCCTCTTTCGTCTAAGTTCATTGGTAACTTTACTTGGAGCTATATTTTTATTTGCCACATGATATGTGTTTTGCTTGGAGCGTCATTTTATTTTATTTAGTTTTCTTGCTGTTTGAATAAAATACCAAGATCTGAAATTATTAAATGTTAGATAGTCTTCACATAGTTGCATAATTATTCGACTACTCATTGATCTTCACTTATATCTTTCGGAGTAGTTTGTCGTCTGCTCTAGTGCTTCACTTATATCTTTTTAGAGCATGGTGGTAGTTTTATTTTGAAGAAATAGATGAACTCTCATGCTTCACTTATATTTTTTTGAGAGTCTTAAATAGCATGGTAATTTTCTTAAAATCCCAATATGCTAGGTATACAAGATTAGTAAAAACTTTCTTATGAGTGTGTTGAATACTAAGAGAAGTTTGATGCTTGATGATTGTTTTGAGATATGGAGGTAATAATATCAAAGTCATGCTAGTTGAGTAGTTGTGAAATTGATAAATACTTGTGTTGAGGTTTGCAAGCCCCGTAGCATGCACGTATGGTAAATGTTATGCGACAAATTTGAAACATGAGGTGTTATTTGATTGTCTTCCTTATGAGGGGCGGTCGGGGACGAGCGATGGTCTTTTCCTACCAATCTATCCCCCTAGGAGCATGCGCATAGTGCCGAGGTTTTGATGACTTGTAGATTTTTGCAATAAGTATGTGAGTTCTTTATGACTAATGTTGAGTCCGTGGATTACACGCACTCTCACCCTTCCATCCTTGCTAGCCTCTTCGGTACCGTGCATTGCCCTTTCTCACATTGAGAGTTGGTGCAAACTTCGCCGGTGCATCCAAACCCAGTGATATGATACGCTCTTTCACACATAAACCTCCTTATATCTTCCTCAAAACAGCCACCATACCTACCTATTATGGCATTTCCATAGCCATTCCGAGATATATTGCCATGCAACTTTCCATCATTTCGTTCATCATGACACATTCATCATTGTCATATTGCTTAGCATGATCATGTAGTTGACATAGTATTTGTGGCAAAGCCACCATTCATAATTCTTTCATACATGTCACTCTTCATTCATTGCATATCCTGGTACACTGCCGGAGGCATTCATATAGAGTCATCTTTGTTCTAGTATCGAGTTGTAATCATTGAGTTGTAAATAAATAGAAGTGTGATGATCATCATTGTTAGAGCATTATCTCAAGTGAGGAATAAAAAAAGAGAAAGGCCATAAAAAAAGAGAAGGCCCAAAAAAAATAGAAAGGCCATAAAAAAGGCCCCAAAAAATGAGAGAAAAATAGAGAAGGGACAATGTTACTATCCTTTTACCACACTTGTGCTTCAAAGTAGCACCATGATCTTTATAGTAGAGAGTCTCTCATGTTATCACTTCCATATACTAGTGGGAATTTTTCATTATAGAACTTGGCTTGTATATTCCAACAATGGGCCTCCTCAAGTGCCCTAGGTCTTCGTGAGCAAGCAAGTTGGATGCACACCCACTAGCTTCTTTTGTTGCCTTTCATACATTTATAGATCTAGTGCATCCGTTGCATGGCAATCCCTACTCCTTGCATTAACATCAATCGGTGGGCATCTCCATAGAAAATTGATTAGCCTCGTTGATGTGCGACTTTCTCCTTTTTGTCCTCTCCACATAACCCCCTCATTATTCTATTCCACCCATGGTGCTATATCCATGGCTCGCGCTCATGTATTGCGTGAAAGTTTATGAGTTTGAGGTTACTAAAGTATGAAACAATTGCTTGGCTTGTCATCGAGGTTGTGCATGATGAGAGCATTCTTGTGTGACGAAAATGAAACATGACTAAACTATATGATTTTGTAGGGATGAACTTTCTTTGGCCATGTTATTTTGAGAAGACATAATTGCTTAGTTAGTATGGTTGAAGTATTATCATTTTTATGTCAATATGAACTTTTGTCTTGAATCTTATGGATCTGAATATTCATACCACAATTAAGAAGAATCACATTGAAATTATGCCAAGTAGCACTCTGCATCAAAAATTCTGTTTTTTTCATTTACCTACTCGAGGACGAGCAGGAATTAAGCTTGGGGATGCTGATACGTCTCCAACGTATCTATAATTTTTGATTGCTCCATGCTATATTATCTACTGTTTTGAATGTTTATGGGCTTTATTATACACTTTTATATCATTTTTGGGACTAACCTATTAACCCAGAGCCCAGTGCCAGTTTCTGTTTTTACCCTGTTTTTGGGTTTCGAAGAAAACAAAAATCAAACAGAGTCCAATTGACCTGAAACTTCATGGAACTCATTTTTGGAAGGAAAGAAGCCCAGAAGACTTGGAGTGCACGTTGGGGGATCTAGGAGGAGGCCACGAGGCAGGGGGCCCGCCCACCCCCCTGGGAGCGCCCTCCACCCTCATGAGCCCCTCGTGGCCCCCCTGACGTACTTCTTCCGCCTATATATCTCCATATACCCTAAAAACATACGTGAGCACAATAGATCGGGAGTTCCGCTGCCAGAAGCCTCCGTAGCCACTGAAAGCCAATCTAGACCCGTTCCGGCACCCTGCCGGAGGGGCAATCCCTCTTCGGTGTCCATCTTCATCATCCCGGTGCTCTCCATGACGAGAAGGGAGTAGTTCTCCCTCGGGGCTGAGGGTATGTACCCCGTAGCTATGTGTTTGATCTCTCTCTCTCTCTCTCTCTCTCTCGTGTTCTTGAGTTGATATGATCTTGATGTATCGCGAGCTTTGCTATTATATTGGGATCCTATGATGTTTCTTCCCCCCTCTACTCTCTTGTAATGGATTGAGTTTCCCCTTTGAAGTTATCTTATCGGATTGAGTCTTTAAAGATTTGAGAACACTTGATGTATGTATTGTCGTGCGTATCTGTGGTGACAATGGGATACCACGTGATTCACTTGATGTATGTTTTGGTGATCAACTTGCGGGTTCCGCCCATGAACCTATGCATAGGGGTTGGCACACATTTTCGTCGTGATTCTCCAGTAGAAACTTTGGGGCACTCTTTGAGGTCCTATGTGTTGGTTGAATAGATGAATCTGAGATTTTGTGATGCATATCGTATAATCATACCCACGGATACTTGAGGTGACATTGGAGTATCTAGGTGACATTAGGGTTTTGGTTGATTTGTGTCTTAAGGTGTTATTCTAGTACGAACTCTGGGGCTGTTTGTGACACTTATAGGAATAACACAACGGACTGATTGGAAAGAATAACTTTGAGGTGGTTTCGTACCCTACCATAATCTCTTCGTTCGTTCTCCGCTATTAGTGACTTTGGAGTGACTCTTTGTTGCATGTTGAGGGATAGTTATGTGATCCAATTATGATATTATTGTTGAGAGGACTTGCACTAGTGAAAGTATGAACCCTAGGCCTCGTTTCCTAGCATTGCAATACCGTTTATGCTCACTTTTACCATTAGTTACCTTGCTGTTTTTATAATTTCAGATTACAAATACCTTTATCTACCATCCATATACCACTTGTATCACCATCTCTTCGCCGAACTAGTGCACCTATACAATTTACCATTGTATTGGGTGTGTTGGGGACACAAGAGACTCTTTGTTATTTGGTTGCAGGGTCGCTTGAGAGAGACCATCTTCATCCTACGCCTCCTACGGATTGATAAACCTTAGGTCATCCACTTGAGGGAAATTTGCTACTGTCCTACAAACCTCTGCACTTGGAGGCCAATAACATCTACAAGAAGAAGGTTGTGTAGTAGACATCACCAGTGCAAATAAACACCGCAGCAAAACAAGTCCAGAACTGAAACCACTTCAGAAGAGCTCAAGAAACAATATCCTGGGTACCCATAAAGCTGGCAAGATGCTTAGCAAGCTTATTAACTTTCTCTTGTTTGGATCTAAAACCCTTCAGCACTTGTTGTTGCACAAGAAAGTATGCATCTGAATTCTGCAGGGACTTCCTCAGTCCTTCGGCTTCTTGCCGTAGCACAGCTGATTGATGCCTTTCAGCTTGTAGCTGAGACTGGAGAAGCTGAAGTGATTCAGGCAGCGAGTTCGAAGAGCTTGTGCCAGCGGTACTGGCCAGTAACTCGAACACTACATAAACATAGGACTGTGGGGTTTTCTCACTGTCTACAAGATTGTTTTTATCACCTTTCTTGGAGACCAACAGGGTTGTCTCACTATCTTGAACCTTATCTCCATTACTTTCTCTACCATTGCATAGTGGGGTGTTCTTCTCCAATATTCTGTTCGCATACTGCAAGAGAAACTAGCAAACACATCACAGGTTTAGCATGTAGTATACAAAACTCATTTTGGTAAACAGGTTCAGTAGTAAGGTGGACAAGATAAGAGCATGAAACAAACATATATCTATGTACTATGGTCACTCTATTGTCCATATCAGAATTTAAGTGTGAGAAACTACACAGCATTGGCAACACTTGTAATGTGCATCACATGAGAACATAACTGTTTATACAACTGAAACTGAAATCAACATAGAGCAAGAAGTTAGAACAACAATCCAGTTAAAGAAATAAGTTTGAAACATACTTGTTGTGCCATTGGAGTTTCAATTGGATCCTTCAAATTCGAAAGTAGTTGGTACGAGTAAATACAGTGATGCAACATTAAAGGAGTATGGACCATAGCTCCGGAATCTGACCTGAGAACAATTGCTCTTCTGCTTTAAACGTGGAGTTTGGGTTCGCTGTGGTGGTCTTCGTACTTTGGGCACTGAAGTTGCTTTACAAACTGCTCGTGTGGGGGTACTCTATGGTGGACATGGTGCTTTGTCAACTAGAAGTGGGTTACTATCCGCTGGGGTTGGGGTTAGATGGGTTGTAGCTGGTTCTCTGCCCAACGGTGTAAGTGTGCAATCTGGAAGAGTCTCGATTATGTGTGGTGGGGCTAGTTTGTGGGCCAGTACAACCATGGTTCTATCTACATCGACGGGTAGCACTGTCTTTTGTGAAGAACGGGTTTTTGCTCCCTTAGATACTGCCATCACCCCCTCCAATTCAAATGGCTAATAAACAAGAAAAGAAATTGAACGTACATACATTGTATGATAGACAGATGTAGTAATTCACATATATGTTGTCTAACCAAACAATACGGTATGACACAATTTCACATATATGATGCCTAACTAAATAGGATAGCATGGCACCGTTTCAAATATATGATGAATAACTTAACAGGATATAATGGCATAATTCAACATATGATGAGTATCTAAACAGGATGACATGACAAAACTATATGATGTCTTTCTAAAATAGGTTGGGATGAATTTATTCACATACTTGCTGTATAAGTATACAGGATGGCGTGATATAATTGACATAATTGATTCATATACTAAGCAGCTGGCACTCGCATGTATGGTCTCTAAACTAAGCAGATGGAATTCAATATTGTGCATATGATGTCTAAACTAAGCAATGCAAGACACCATATGCATGATTTGAGAAATATAAACATTGCAACTTAGAGCATACATCTCGAGCGGGATATAGGACTGGTCATCTGTCTTTGAATCCTCCTCTGAGGAGCTCCCTATAACCATCGAGATATATGCTTCAACAGGTACCATTGCCTGCTCTGAAGACCTTGTTTTCACTCCTGATTTTTTCATAACCGGCTCAAATGGCTGATACACATGAAGAGTAGTTCAATATACACAAATTGTTGACAAATGGAATACGTAATGAAAAAAAAGATGGCATGGGATAATTCACATATATGATGCCTGGCTACATGGCAGTGCATAATTCACATATATGATAACTGGCTGAAAACATGGCATTGCATAATTCACATATCTAATATAGAAAGCAAACAT
Organism: Triticum monococcum; assembly: GCA_034509565.1. Lineage (NCBI taxonomy): Eukaryota > Viridiplantae > Streptophyta > Magnoliopsida > Poales > Poaceae > Triticum > Triticum monococcum. The sequence continues at coordinate 139,591,662 of CM067841.1, read as the reverse complement.
GAGGCATTCACACAAAGCATGTCTAATCTAAGCAGATGGCATGGCAATGAAAGACACCATATGCATGATATAGGCAATATGACCCTGCCAAGTTAGAGCATGCACCTCGGGGGGGATACGACTGGTCATCTGTCTCTGAATCCTCCTCTGAGGAGCTATATGTAACCAGCAAGAAATCTGCATCAACAGGTAGCACTGACTGCTCAGAAGACCTTGTTTTCACTCCAGATTTTCCCATGACCGACTCAAATGGCTGATGCACAGGAAGAGTAGATGAATGTATAAACATTGTTGACAAATGGAATACATTATGAGAAAAATATGGCACGATACAATTCACATATACGATCACTGGCTAAACAGGATGGCATTGCATGATTCACGTATATGATGCCTGGCTAAAGAAGATGGCATTGCACAATTCCCATATACTCCCTTCGTTCCTAAATATTTGTCTTTTTAGAGATTTCAAATGGACTACCACATACAGATGTGTATAGACATATCTTAGAGTGTAGATTCACTCATTTTGCTCCATATGTAGTCACTTGTTGAAATCTATAAAAAGTCAAATATTTTGGAACGGTGGGAGTATGATATAGAAACCAAACAGGTGGCATTCACACAAAGCAAATCTAAACTAAGATGATGACATATAAGATGTATAATGTAAGCATTGCGAGGCGCCATATGCATGATATCACCAACATCAGCATGCCAGGTTAGGGCAAACACCTCAGGTGGTAAATAGGAGTGGTCGGCTCCCTCTGAATCCCCACCTGAACAGTTATCTTCCTCTGGAATACAATCTAGAATGGTGGGATGGGGGGCACTTCGCCCACCATGGAGCGGCGTCTGCATGACATTATATTCCCATGCGATGGTATTCTCTTTTTCTCTACATGTTCAGTGCGGTTGTGTACAATAACTGACATGCATAATAAAAAATAGTTAGATTTTGTAAGGCCTAAGGGGTGCATGCAGAAATCAAGACTGATGGTAGCAAACGAGTGGATAGATCCAAAACTAATGATAGCAGGTAGATTATAGCTTTAGTTTAAAAAGATAGACAATGGATCAGCTACTTTTTGTTGCCCACCAAACATGAACCACATAGAAGACCCCAGATGAACCAGATAGTAGACAGATACTATTCGTTGCTGCCTTGATATGACACCATGGGCATTTTAAAGCTCAAGTTTTAACGATAAAGTAGCAGGTAATAATAACCGATGTGTAACGTAAGCAAACACGAAAGACTGCGACCTCTCTTCCGGAACTGTGTAGTCCTTAGGTTCATCTACTCAGTCGATGATGGTAATGCAGTTGGCGTGGCTGCCGGCAACGGGGAAGATGATCTGAGGCGGCGAAATAAAGTCTACAGGGGGATTCTCTGCTGCAGTGGACGCTTCTGTCGATGGTGCACCTCAGGTGGGGTGGATGACGACACGGCAGGAGCAGGACATAACACACAAAGTTTTCTTTGACGCCTATCTGAAAATGAAGTAAATCTGTAAGGGCTCCTTAGAATTGGAGGATTCTATAAACGCGGGGACAGGAAAAACACAAGAATAGGATAGGAATGCACGTGCAAAACAGAGCATTTGGAAACATAGGATTCCTGTCAACCTGGGTGTTTGGTTCACATGAATTCGAAGAACACAGGAATGGAGAAACATGGTCAAATTAAAGTCAAACCACGTGAAAATGAAAAAATAAGAATCTTATTATGCTAGTAATGCAATTAGTAATGTTCTTCATGCATATTAATTTGAAAAGGGCGTCCATGTGGATATTAAAATTCCTACGTTTTTCTTTGAAAGAGACACCAAAGGAAAAAAATTCTTCAATTTTGCTTTGCTCCAATCCTTCTAACCAAATGCACGAATAGTAGTACCATAGTAGTTCCATAGCAAAGGATCCCTGAGGGATCGACATGAATGCAGAGTAACAAAGTGATGCGACGAGCGTACAACCTCTTTGGCATAGCCTTGTCGACCTCAGCATCATTGGGTTGGGCGTGGAGGATGGTGATGCTGGTGTGACTGTCGGAGGCGGGGAAGAAGAGGCCTCTGGAAACGGCACCGAGGGTGCTGCTCTGCTGTGATGGACAGTTCCGTCGTTGGAGCAGCCCTGGTGAGGTATACGGCGGCGAGGCTGAAGCGGGACAAGACAAACAACGTTAATCTGAAGTGGGACTCTAATATCATCTGCAATAGATGTTGTAAAATACATCACGAAAAAGTGCTAGATGTAAAACGCATCAGCCGGGCCACGACCGGTCCGACAGATGCTGTAAATACTGTTCACTCTGAACTTAACTGAAGAAACTGTAGTTTACAATCGAAACTGAATTTTTCTGTCGAAATTGATTGAACTAGTAGCAGAGCATTGTAATAGATGTTTAGGGCGTTCGAGCACTAGTAGCAGAGAAGCAGTGATCTAAATCAGCAGATGCTCGAGCAGGGAACACACTAGCAGAGAGCAAGTCGTGCAGCAGCACCACGAGCGAGTGCTAAAGCAGTAACTCCCATAGCTGCCAGAGGTCGTGCAGCAGGAGCAGCAGCAGCGCGAGCGAGAGCAAGAGTAGAGAAGCAGCATGAATATGAGCAAGAGCAGAGCAGCAACACGGCCGATGACAATAGCAGAGCAGAGCAGCAGCACGAACAAAAGCAATAGTAGTGCAGTCACGCGATCGACAGCAAGAACAGAGCCACAGTGCGAGCGAGAGCCAGAGTAGTAGCAGCAGCAGCGCAAGCGAGAGCTAGAGCAGCTGCAGCTAGTGCCGGTCTGGAATTCGCCGAGGAAGCAATGACATGGGGGAGAGACACTATGGATGAAGTGGTCGGAGACGACGCCGTCGATGGAGACCCGCCATGGCTGCTCGGTATCGAGCACCGGCAGCCCCGTGAGATCGAATAAAAGATAAAATGCAGCGATGAGTGCAGAACCTCCTTGGTGGCACCGAGTTCACCTTGGCTTCATCGGAGGAATTGGTGAGGGTACTGCGGTTCCAGTGGGGCGGGTCGAGACGGCGCTGTGGAGATGGAGGTGGCGCTATAGACGAGGCGAGCGTCGGGGCAGCTCCTTGGAGGTGGAGGACGGGGCGGATGATCCGGCGGGACGACGAGATCGACGATGAATCCTCATCCGGTGCGGTGGATGAGGGACGACAAGCTGTTGCGGTGGACGATGTCGTCAGGGAAGAGTCTCCGACTGGGCGGCGGTCGGGAGGCCGACGGAGGAGCGTGGGGTTTCGCTGGTTTTGGCGACCTCTGTGTACGAATGGGGGACGAAGGGGAAGGTAGGGAGCCATGGCTTAGGGACGCGCTTGTCCGAAATGTAGGGTAAGTTACCAGCGTACCCCCATTTGTTTTGACACCGCGACATCGAGCCAGCATTTCTGGCTGAGGGGTAGAAGGGGGATTTCGCGTGTCTGGGCTGGGGGACCAATTTCGGATGAGGAGGGAGTTTTCGCGCGCATCGAAATTTCAGGATAACAAGGCGCGGCGCGGGTTGAAGAGGAGGGAGTTTCAAAGCAGATGAGACAAAAGATACTCGACCTTGAAAATTTCAGGATAACAAGGCGCGGATTCCTTGTTTGGCAGAACAAACTTAACGTGTACAAAAAACAATTCATACAAGACACAAGAGAGTCATGTCCCCTTTTACTATATTGCTATAAATGCCATTGAAAAAACTAAAAGAAAAATTTAGAAAAAATTGGGAGAACAAGATTACCCTGTACAGTACCAAATCGATTCGCACTTCCCTCAACAACAACAAAAAACAAATCAATTCCCACCAAAAGAAAGAGTCATGTCCCTTTTTATATGATTACAAATGCCAGGATCTCGAATTTCAATTTTTGAATCCATGTTATGTTGAATTCGAATATATCGTTAGGTGACCATGCGATTTATAATGGATGTAGTCCTACATTTTGATCTTCCATCATATATGAACATTTTACTCCACCCTATTAACATATATATTGTCGTCTACCATATGGACTAAATTTGAATCAATTTTCCTTATTTGAATATGATTGTTGTCAAGTTATACAATCATTTAAATATTATCTCGATAACAAAAAACATGCATATAGTAGTAATCATATTTCACTATGAACTACATGTACCATATAATCTCCAATTCAAATATTTGTATCCATTTTATGTTGAATTCAAATCAGAGTACATTGGCCTAGGTAGCGAGATGTCTGGGATAATCTAAACCCTGTTTTCATATGTATAATTTTTGGCTAAATTGGGACAGGTTTTGGTATAAGTTTTTTGCAAAACTGGAGATTCTCTCAACAAGTCGTGTGGTTCCGAGAGGGAACATGTCACCTTTGTGTGCAAAATGATATACGCTGCCTCCCCCCTAATTTTCTTTACAGAGGCAACATAGAACTATATGAGTGCCCTGTTAAATTTTGGAACTATTCCGGGTTCGTTTGGCCTTTTTTATACATTAATTGAGTTTCTAGACATTTAATGTGCATAATCCAAATTTGAACTGCAAGCACATGACCCGGTGCACCAAAGTTGGTTGAAAAGTCATATGTGTGTCCTTGGGTGAATTTCTAGGTCCCATGCAAAAATGGGAATGAAATTCAAACATCTGGGCGTCGTGACTCGGCTGAGAACATCGAGAAACTTGGTTTTTAAATTCATGTAAATCCAAAACTCGCATGGAAATCATGAACCTTGGCATGGTGTCATGTCATGGCACTAACATGCTGTGGTAAAAAATTGGGCCGATTTGGAACAAGTTTTGGTATAAGCTTCTTACAAACCGGAGCTTCTCACAAGAAGGCTCGTGGTTCTGAGAGGGAATGTGTCACCTTTGAGTGCAAAACGATATACGCTGCCCCCCCCCTTGGGTTTCTTTACAGAGACAACATAGAACTACATGAGTGCCCTGTTAAATTTTGGAATTATTCCGGGTTCGTTTGGCCTTTTTTATACATTAATTGAGTTTCTGGTCATTTAATGTGCATAATTCAAATTTGAACGACAAGCACATGCTCCCGTGCACCAAAGTTGGTTGAAAAATCACATGTGCATCCTCGGGTGAATTTCTAGGTCCCATGCAAGAAATGGGAATGAAATTCAAACATTTGGGCATCGTGGCTCGGCCGAGAACATTGAGAAACTTGGTTTTAAAATTCTTGTAAATCCAAAACATGTCTGAAAATCATGAAACTTGGCATGGGGTCATGTCATGGTACTACCATGTTGTGGTAAAAAAATTGGCCGAATAGGAACAAGTTTTGGTATAAGCTTCTTGCAAATCGGAGCTTCTCTCAAGAAGGCTCATGGTTCTGAGAGGGAATGAGGGAGTCCTGGATTAGGGGGTGTCCGGATGGCCGGACTATACCTTCAGCCGGACTCCTGGACTATGAAGATACAAGATTGAAGACTTCGTCCCGTGTCCGGAAGGGACTTTCCATGGCGTGGAAGGCAAGCTTGGCGATACGGATATGTAGATCTCCTGCCATTGTAACCGACTTTGTGTAACCCTAACCCTCTCCGGTGTCTATATAAACCGGAGGGTTTTAGTCCGTAGGACAACATACAGAACAACAATCATACCATAGGCTAGCTTCTAGGGTTTAGCCTCTCCGATCTCGTGGTAGATCTACTCTTGTACTACCCATATCATCAATATTAATCAAGCAGGACGTAGGGTTTTACCTCCATCAAGAGGGCCCGAACCTGGGTAAAACTTCGTGTCCCTTGCCTCCTGTTACCATCCGCCCTAGACGCACAGCTCAGGACCCCCTACCCGAGATCCGCCGGTTTTGACACCAACATTGGTGCTTTCATTGAGACTTCCTCTGTGTCGTCGCCGTTAGGCTTGATGGATCCTACGACCATCAATAGCGATGCAGTCCAGGGTGAGACCTTCCTCCCTGGACAGATCTTTGTCTTCGGCGGCTTCGCACTGTGGGCCAATTCACTTGGCCATCTGGAGCAGATCGAAAGCTATGCCCCTGGCCGTCTGGTCAGATTTGGAAGTTTAAACTACACGGCTGACATCCGCGGGGACTTGATCCTCGACGGATTCGAGCCACTGCCGAGCGCGCCGCACTGTCACGACGAGCATGATCCAGCTCTGCCGCCGAATAGTGCCCTGGAGGCCGCACCCGCATTGGCTTCGACCCTTAATTCGGAGCCAACTGCGCCGATCGAGGATGGGTGGTTGGACGCCCCCTCGGGGGCTGCGATCCCAACGGCGATCGAGCCGAACACCAGCCCTGCACTCCGCGAGACTCGTGAATCCAAGGAGCCGGACTCCTCTCCGGACTCTGAACCCTCCGCACCCCTGCCGATCGAATCCGATGGGGCGCCGATCATGGAGTTTACTGCCGCAGACATCTTTCAGCACTCGCCTTTCACCGATATTCTGAAGACACTAAAGTCTCTCTCTTTATCAGGAGAGCCCTGGCCGGACTACGGTCAACAAGGTTGGGATACGGACGATGAAGAAATTCAAAGCCCACCCACCACCCACTTTGTAGCCACTGTCGACGATGTAACCGACATGCTCGACTTCGACTTCGAAGACATCGACGGTATGGACGCCGATGCAGGATACGATGAAGAACCAGCGCCTATTGGGCCCTGGAAAGCCACCTCGTCATATGACATATACATGGTGGACACCTCAAAAGAAGGAGATGGCGATGGAACAGCGGAGGATGACCCCTCCAAGAAACAGCCTAAGCGTTGGCGTTAGCGGCGCCGCTCAAAATCCCGCCAAAGCAAATACGGTGATTCCAGCACGGGATAATAATACTCTGGAGAATGCCGAAGAAAATCCCCTCCAGCGAGATTTAGCACAGGAGGATGGAAAAGCCAGCCCTCATGAGAGAGCGGCAGATAGAGAGGTCGAGGACGCTAATTATACGCTTCCCTCCGAAGACGAGGCAAGCCTCGACGACAACGAATTCGTCGTGCCAGAGGATCCCGCCGAGCAAGAGCGTTTTCAACGCAGGCTTATGGCCACGGCAAGAAGCCTCAAGAAAAAACAACAACAGCTTAGAGCTGATCAAGATTTGCTAGTCAAAAGATGGACTAAAGTCCTTGCGGTTGAAGAGCATAAACTCGAATGCCCCTCCAAGAGCTACCCAAAGCGCAGGTTGCTACCCCGATTAGAGGAGGAAGCACTTAAACCTACATCACCAGCACTTGATACGGCGGACCGGCCACCTCGTGGCCGTGACAGAGAGGCCTCTCGGCCCTCCGCTCAAGCCGCACCCCATACCAAGGCACGGGAAAATGCGTCAGACCTGCGAGATATGTTGGAGGACAAGGCAAGGCAAACAAGATCGATCTATGGATCGCGTGGGTGCCCCATGACTCGAGACGGTAACCGTCACGCCGGACATAAATCCGGTAGGGCCGAACACAGTAGACAAAGCTCATTGCAGCTACGTCATGATATAGCCCAGTACAGAGGCGCCGCACACCCACTATGCTTCACAGACGAAGTAATGGATCATCAAATCCCCGAGGGTTTCAAACCCGTAAACATCGATCATATGATGGCACAACAGATCCTGCGGTATGGATCGAGGATTATCTCCTTCATATCCACATGGCCCGCGACGATGATCTCCACGCCATCAAATACCTCCCACTCAAGCTCAAAGGACCAGCTCGGCATTGGCTTAACAGCTTGCCAGCAGGATCAATCGGTTGTTGGGAGGACCTGGAAGCCGCATTCCTCGACAATTTCCAGGGCACTTATGTGCGACCACCAGACGCCGATGACCTAAGCCACATAATTCAGCAGCCAGAGGAATCGGCCAGGCAATTCTGGGCACGGTTCCTAACAAAGAAAAATCAAATAGTCGACTGTCCGGACGCTGAGGCCCTAGCAGCCTTCAAGCACAATATCCGTGATGAGTGGCTTGCCCGGTACCTTGGACAGGAAAAGCCGAAATCTATGGCAGCACTCACGACACTCATACCCACTTTTGCACGGGAGAAGACAGCTGGCTTGCTCGTAGCAACAATATGACCAAGAACCCTGGTAATTCGGATACCAGGGACAGTAGTGGCAGGTCGCGTCGCAACAAGCAGAAGTGCCGCACTAACGGTGACAATGCTGAGGATATGGCAGTTAATGCCAGATTTAGAGGCTATAAATCCGGTCAGCAGAAAAAGCCATTCAAAAGAAATCCTAGGGGCCCGTCAAGTTTGGACAGAATACTCGACCGCTTGTGCCAGATACATGGCACCCCCGAAAAGGCGGCCAATCACACCAACAGGGATTGTTGGGTGTTCAAGCAGGCAGGCAAGTTAAATGCCGAAAACACAGACAAGGGGCCGCATAGCGATGACGACAAGGAGCCCGGCCGCCGAACAACAGTGGACAGAAGGGTTTTCCCCCACAAGTGCGGACGGTGAACATGATATAGCAACCCACATCCCCAAGAGGAAGCGGAAGCGCGCGTTAAGGGACGTATACGCGATAGAGCCAGTCGCCCCAAAGTTCAACCCATGGTCCTCCTTCCCGATCACCTTTGATCGAAGGGACCATCCCACTAGCACCCGTCATGGCGGATTCGCCACATTGGTTCTAGACCCAATTATTGACGGATTTCATCTCACTAGAGTCCTTATGGACAGCGACAGTAGCCTGAACCTGCTTTACCAGGATACAGTGCGGAAAATGGGCATAGATCCCTCGAGGATTAAGCCCACCAAAACAACCTTTAAAGGCGTAATACCAGGTGTAGAGGCCAACTGTACAGGCTCAGTCACACTTGAAGTGGTCTTCGGATCCCCGGTTAATTTCCGAAGCGAGGAGCTAACCTTCGACATAGTGCCATTCCGCAGTGGCTATCACGCACTGCTCGGGCGAACGGCATTTGCCAAGTTCAATGTGGTACCGCACTACGCATACCTTAAGCTCAAGATGCCAGGCCCTAGAGGAGTAATTACGGTCAATGGAAACACCGAACGCTCTCTTCGAACGGAGGAGCACATGACGGCCCTTGTTGCGGAAGTACAAAGCAGCCTCTCCAGGCAGTTCTCCAGTCCGGCCATTAAACGTTTGGACATCGTCAAGCGCGCCCGAAGTAACCTACAAAAAGACCGCCTGGCATGTTTCGAGCAGGCGTAGCAATGCGGACCCAACCCCAGCCCTCGCAAAAATGCGACACCAGTACTTCGCGTACATAACTACGCTCTAGAAATACCATGGGTGCAGGGGGAGGGGCACCATCACGGCACGCCCGAAACACGGCTTAAACCGCACCAGGGGCTGCCGATTTTTTAATTTTCTCTTACTTTCAGGACTCCACTCTTCTGAAGGCCTGTTCGGAAGTTCAATTGCCGCACAAACGATGCAAGAACCAGGGAAGCAGACAAGCCATGCCGCATTACGGAACTCCCAGGTGGTCTCTATCACGAGCAGTATACCTGTTTCGCTTACCATTCCACAGCCTGCCCCTGGAACGGACATGTTAAATAGTCCAACCTTTTGCTTATCGCATTAGTTGTATCGTTCTGCTTTGATCGCAGCCCTTTTTAATATACAATGCATAGCTTCTGTCTATTTTTGCATTACTCTTTTTTTTACAAATATATGTTCCTTAACGACATGTTGCACCCGTACACTTTGGTACGGCCAAAATATGCCAGGGGCTTTAGTACCCCTCAATATGGTGTGAGAAGTCCGAACACTTTAACAAGTGCGGCACCCCGAACTTATAGCATCATATGCATCGGCTCCGAATCATGTCTTGGGTAAATAGTTGGGTTTACCCGGCTCCTATGTTTTGGTGCCTTACGTTCCGCTATATCGGCTAAGGTAGCACTAGGAGAACTACTGCGATTGTGCCCTAGTTGAGCTGGGTCGAGCACCTTAGTAGAGAAAGCTAAAACTGACTGTCATGATGAAGCGAGAGCTGGTCGCTGTTCGAGAGGTTCTTCGAGTCCTTAAAGACTTATGCCGCTTAGAGCGAGGAGTCGGCTCTGTCCGGCCAAGGCGTGGATAGCGCCCCGAACTCGGTCTTCCGAATACCAGGGGCTTCGCCTAAATTTAAAATTATAGAATTCTATGGCTAAGTGAGAGTGTTCAAGCATTATAGTCCGATTGCCTTGTTCGTTGTGCTGAGCGCCTCCCTCGAAGGATCCAAACATGGGAAAAAGAGTGCTCAGGTTTATCCCCGAACACCCCAGCACTAGCGGCACTGGGGCAAAAGCCGACAACTCGCCATCTCTCAGAACTGATAAATAGCTGCATAGAAGGTAATATTTTAAATTCCAACAGCATTGCTTAGCGCATATGAACAAGTTTTCAGCGCACAAGACAAAACGAGCGAGTTTTACTCAAAAATTACATCCCTGGAACACTCATCCGCCATAAGGCAGGCACCCTTCAGAACATCCTTATAATAATTCTCGGGCTTGCGATGCTCCTTCCCCGGCGGTGGCCCGTCCTTCACAAGCTTCTCAGCATCCAGCTTGCCCCAGTGCACCTTAGCACGGGCAAGGGCCCTACGAGCACCTTCAATGAAGATGGAGCGCTTGATGACTTCGAGCCTTGGACAGGCCCCCACCAGCCACCGCACCAGCCCGAAATAGCTCCCAGGCAGAGCCTCTCCAGGCCACAGCCGAACTATGAGGCCCTTCATGGCCTATTCGGCCGCCTTGTGGAGCTCGACCAGTTTCTTCAGCTAGTCGCTCAGGGGCACGGGGTGTCCGGCCTCAGCATACTGAGACCAGAAAACCTTCTCCGTCGAACTGCCCTCCTCGACTCGATAGAGTGCGGCGACATCGGACATGCTACGGGGAAGATCTGCGAATGCTCCTGGAGAGCTCCGGATTCGGGTAAGTAACAAGTAACTTACGTTTATATGTTTGCTTTGCATAAATATGGCCTTACCCATCGCTATCTTTTCACCTCATCCAACTCTTGGAGGGTCTTCTGGGATTCGGCCTTGGCAGACTTGGCATTTTCAATAGCCACCGCGAGCTCGGACGCTCGCGTCTTTGAGTCAAGCTCCAAACTCTCATGTTTTTCCATGAGAGCCTGGAGCTCTTGCCGCACCTTGCCAACCTCAGCCTCATACTTGTCCCGCTCGGTGCGCTCCGTGGCCGCCCTCTTCTCGGCCTCGACTAGCGCTTTCTTAAGGGTCGCCACCTCAGACGTGGCCCTTACAATAGCCACGATGATCCTGTCATTTTTTGCAATTGCACTTTTTTATATATTTAAACAAGGTATTTCTTACCTTCCTTGTCCTCGAGTTGCTTCTTGGCATGCCCGAGCTCTTGCTCGGACTGCTCGAGGTTCTGCTTTAGCGTGTCCACTTCCGCAGTCAGTGCGGTGGACGCCAGCAGAGAAGCCTGCATACGCGTATTGACTCCTTTTTGTTAGACTCTTGTGAATTTTATTTGATCCTCTATTCGGCTTTTCTTCCCGAACGCCAAATAGAGCATCAGGGGCTACTGTCTATGCGGTAATATTATTTACACATTCTTTACTTACCTCAAAGCCTGTTAAAAGGCTAGTACAAGCTTCAGTCAGTCCGCTCTTGGCGGACTGAACCTTCTAGACCACCGCACTCATAATGGTGCGGTGCTCCTCGTCGATGGAGGCGCCTTCGAGCACCTCCAACAGATTATCCGGCGCCTCCGGTTGGACGAGGGTCACCGGCACGGTGGGCTTGCTCCTCTTGGAAGGAGGTCGCCCGCCGGACTCTGGAACCTTTGAAGGTTCCAGAGTGGTGTCCGGCCTAGAGCCGGACTTGGAGCCCTGGGGGGGTTCTATCCCCTTCACTCCCGGAGTCCGGGAGGTCACCTCGCGGCGCCTCCAGGACCACCTCCTCCCGGCTTGGAACTTGTTGGGACAACACTTCGGTGTCGTCCGTAGGGCGGGGGGAGGAAGCCGTCGGAAGCGAATTCACATCCGACGAGTCTAGTGAACCACTCGACGACGCGTCAAGCCGGTCTTTGGGTGGGCTGCATAAACATATTCGACATAAGCGAAAGCTGTGCAATAAAGGAATACTATGAATTAGTCTGGTATCCGGATACTTACGATTTAGCCAGGGGCTTGGCCCTGAGCGGCCACTCCTCTCCGCCATCGTCGGTGTCGGTGGAGTAGTCCGGAGGAAGGGTTTTCCCCTTCTTGGACCCTTCGGCCTCCCCAGTTGGGGCGGCCTTCCTTTTCTTCCCTTCCCCCGCTGGAGGGGGAGGGGTCTCTTCTTCCTCCTCCTCGTCTTCATGGGAGGAGTGCGTCTTGGAGTCGTCGGATGAGGGATCCGACACCTCCAGGCATCGGGCACTCTTTCGAGTCCCCATGGCCTTCTTCTTGGCCTTCTTCTCCAGCACCACATGGGGTGCCGGAACCAGCAGCTTTGCCAAACGAGCGTCCGCTGGGCCTTCGGGCAAAGGAGCCGGACAGTTGATCTGTCCGGACATCTCCTGCCAATCCTGTCAAAGGTAAGGAAGCTTAGATCCCGCATGGAGTCAAACTATGAAAAACTGATACCCTGTAAAAGGTAAAAATAGCTTACCGCATGAGTGTGACGCTGCGTACTGAATCCGCGATCCTCGGTAGCGGATGCGGGGGCCTCGGCGCCCTTGAAAAGCACCTTCTAGGCATCTTCGTACGTCGTGTGGAAGAGCCTGCTCAGAGTTCGGTGCCGCGCCGGGTCGAACTCCCACAGGTTGAAAGCCCGTTGTTGACACGGGAGGATCCGGCGAATGAGCATAACCTGGACTACGTTGACAAGTTTGAGCTTCTTGTCTACCAGGGTTTGGACGCATGTTTGGAGTCCGGTCAGCTCTCCTTTTTTACCCCACGACAGGCCCGTCTCCTTCTAGGAGGTGAGCCGCGTAGGGGGTCCGGATCGTAACTCGGGGGCTGTGACCCATTCAGGGTCGCGCGGCTCGGTGATGTAAAACCACCCCGATTGCCACCCCTTCAGGGTCTCCACAAAGGAGCCCTCGAGCCATAAGACGTTGGGCATCTTGCCCACCATGGCGCCTCCACACTCCGCCTGGTTGCCGCGCACCACCTTCGGCTTGACATTGAAAGTCTTGAGCCATAGACCGAAATGGGGGCGGATGCGGAGGAAAGCCTCGCACACGACGATAAACGCTGAGATGTTGAGGACAATGTTCGGGGCCAGATCGTGGAAATCCAGGCCATAGTAGAACATGAGCCCCCGGACAAATGGGTGGAGAGGGAAGCCCGGTCCGCGGGGGAAATGGGGGAGGAACACCACCCTCTCATGGGGCCTAGGGGTGGGGATGAGCTGCCCCTCTTTAGGAGGCCGGTGCGCAATGTCGTTAGACAAGTATCCGGCCTTCCTTAGTATTTTGATGTGTCCCTCCGTAACGGAGGAGACCATCCACTTGCCTCCCGCTCCGGACATGGCTGGAGAAGGTTGAGGTGGGGAGTGCACACTTGGGCGCTGGAGCTCGAGTGCGCAAGAATGGATAGGCAAAGGAGGAAGAAGGCGTAGGTGAAAAGGTGGATCCTTATCCCCTTATATGGGTGGACGCAACTATGTGTCCCCACCAGCCTGGTAAAACGCGCTTATCCCCAAGCGCCGTAATCAATGGCGCGGTTGGGTTACCCACACCCGTATTGATGAGAATCCCGGAATAAGGGGACACGATCTCTGCTTCGACAAGACGTGCCAAGGAAACCGCCTCGCATGACGCGCTAAGGTGGGATAATAAAACGATTCAAATAAAGGCTTGGCCGTGGTGTGTCAATCTACGGAATACGTCAGCAGATTAGATTTGTGAAAATATTATTCTCTCTATGGCAATATGTGGAAACTTATTTTGCAGAGCCGGACACTATCTACGTGTTCAAAATCTTCTATGAAGTACTTGGAGGAGGAACCCGCCTTGCAATGCCGAAGACAAACTGCGCGCCGGACTCGTCGTTATTGAAGCCTGGTTCAGGGGCTACTGAGGGAGTCCTGGATTAGGGGGTGTTCGGATGGCCGGACTATACCTTCAGCCGGACTCCTGAACTATGAAGATACAAGATTGAAGACTTCGTCCCGTGTCCGGAAGGGACTTTCCTTGGCGTGAAAGGCAAGCTTGGCGATACGGATATGTAGATCTCCTACCATTGTAACCGACTTTGTGTAACCCTAACCCTCTCCGGTGTCTATATAAACCGGAGGGTTTTAGTCCGTAGGACAACATACAGAACAACAATCATACCATAGGATAGCTTCTAGGGTTTAGCCTCTCCGATCTCGTGGTAGATCTACTCTTGTACTACCCATATCATCAATATTAATCAAGCAGGACGTAGGGTTTTACCTCCATCAAGAGGGCCCGAACCTGGGTAAAACTTCGTGTCCCTTGCCTCCTATTACCATCCGGCCTAGACGCACAACTCGGGACCCCCTACCCGAGATGCGCCGGTTTTGACACCGACAGGGAACGTGTCACCTTTGTGTGCATAATTCAAATTTGAAATACAAGCACATGCTTTAGTGTACCGAAGTGGGTTGAAAAATCACATGTGTGTCCTCGGGTAAATTTCTAGGTCACATGCAAGAAATGGGAATGAAATTCAAACATCTGGACGTCGTGGCTCGGCTGGAAACATTGAGAAAAATGGTTTTTTTAATTCCTGTAAATCCAAAACACGCATGAAAATCACGAAACTTGGCTTGGTGTCATGACATGGCACCAACATGTTGTGGTAATTTTGCCCGAAGTACACAAGGGCAAAAGAAGATGGAAGACAACGATCTAGCTCGCTGATCTCTACTATCTTGATGCGTTGCTGCAGGCCGCGGGAACTAGTCTCTACGGCGAGTGGCGATGAGCTCTATCGTGTCCTCAATACGCTGCTTGAGAGCATCCACGGATGCCTCCACCAGCCTTTGGCGCTCAATGCGGAGCATGTCATTCTCGTCCATAAGTTTCTTGACGATGACGCCGGTCCTCTTCAACAAGGCACTAGTCTCCTCCCGCTGCTCTGCACTTCGGATGATCTTCGCCCTCAGTAGGTCGCGCTCGGACAGGAGCGTCTCATTGCCCTCCCTTAGTTGTGGGATGACGCCGGTAGCCTGTTCAAAGGAGGTTTTCATGTCGTCCTGCAACCTCGCCCAGCCGGAGTTCTGATCTATCTGGCTATGGACGATCGAATGCATTCGCTTGTAAGAGTCGTCGCCTGCCCGTGAGACATTTTCCAAGGCCACTGCAGCACGGCGGGACATCTCTGCTGCTTCCGTGGTGCGGCCGGACCAGTCTGCTACATCGACGGCGCAGCGGGACCTCTGTGCTGCTTCGGCGGAGCGGCAGGACCTGTGTGCTACTACTTCCGCCCGGCGGGACATGCTGGCTGCTTTCACGGCAAGGCGGGACATCTCTCATGCTTCCACTTCCATGCTTGCCTCTCCCTGGTGGTAATCTCTCGACCCACAACTTACACTGGCCATGGCAGACACAAGGGAAGGATGCTGAATGACTTGTTTGTTTTTGTGGATGAGGAGTTGAGGAGGAATGTGCAGTTATCTTGGCATAGTAGTATTTATATCCGAGTACTAATACGCTACTAAGTGGGAAACCGTTTAGGTTGTGATCAGTGTGAATAGGTTTGCAATTAAATATAGCATGGTAGTACTACCTCCTTTCTGCTTTATAGGGCTCAATTCAAAAATCTCACCAACCAAGGTAGATGATGAGTGGTGGAATTTTTTTTGTAGTTTGCAATGTGACGAGACGCAAGCTCAAAATTTATTGACAGTTCTAGTTTCGAAGTGTGGCACTATTCCCGGATGGCATAATGTGGGAACGTGATCTGGGCCGTGGTGTAGCATATGCCATGGTAGTTCTTTTTTCTACTTCTGTGTATGTGCAAGCTCAAAATTTATTGACGATTCTAGTTTCGAAGTGCGGCACTATTCCCGGAAGGCATAATGTGGGAACGTGTTCTCGGCCGTGGTGTAGCATATGCCATGGTAGTTCTTTTTCTACTGCTATGTACGTGCAATAACTAGCACCGTCGGATACATATCTTATGGTTATTGGGGCGTTCGACGGGAATAGCTTCGTGGCGAGCTATAGACTAGTCCAGATGCTTAGACCTTTCTCTCAGGACTTCTCGCATGCACCATCTCTAGCTCCCTAGGTCGATGCCACCCACATACACTTGTACTCTGAGTTTAGTGCATTATACAGGAAGAGAAGAGGTGCACGCATGCACTCATCCTCTCTCACACATGCATCTGTAGCTATGAATTGTAGTGTTCTCAACCATCCGATTGGCTCTATCATAGGTTTCATGTTGCTCCTTGGACTTGAGATTGAGAAGTTTAAAATGCGGAGGCTAAGCTGGAGGCATGAGGTTTTGGTTAATGTGCGGGCCGCACATGGCGCCAACACGACATGAGCTTCGTCTGCCTGGTGCGGAGTCAGGTGAGTTGTCCAAGTATAGACACAACCAAGCCCACCTTGGTATATGCGCCTTGACTTATGCGCAGAGAAATCAGGATCGTAGGGAGTACTACTAGTAGTAGTACTACTTTGATGTGTCGCGTCAACTCGCACAAGTATGCAACACTTCCTGAACAAACAAGCATATAAGCTATTGCCGTTATACTTCTTACCCAAAGGATCTTTATATCCAACAGACACAAAATATCTGTTCGACTGTTGGAAATTACTTTAACTGCTGATCTGATGTCGAAGTAATTGTTGCATCGCCACCAAAGCCCACCATCTCTTAAGCTAAAGTAGACCGAGCTAACCCCTATATTAGCATATTACTAAGATAAACAGAAGGCACTATAGAATCATTTAGGACATGAGCTTGTCAATCTGAATGTGGAGGGACACCAGCTTAGCCCTGGCCAGCAGCTTGGGCGCAACTGTGAAGAAGGTCAGCTCCTGCACGGCGATGTCACCGGGATCCTTGCTGCTTGTCACCTCCATTTCCACCTTGACGGTGTCGGTCCTGCCTTCGGGCTCCCCCGGCGGGTCGTTCGCCCACAGCTTGGCCACGTAGTGCGGCAGTGGGGACGCCCCTGCTCTGATGTAGATGACTGACACGGTGATAGGCGCACCGATGTCGAGCACGCCACTGACCAAGAAAACACGCGGCCGTCCTCCTCCGTGAATAGCAAGAGCCGTGGCTCTGACAGTGGCACTTGCAGCTGGAGCACCATGCCGTACTGGATCCTGTGCACGGGCATGGGATGCACGGTGTTGATGTGGTGGGAGAGAGCCGGCGGCAGGCCTTCGTAGCCGCAGACGGGCACGAGCATTTGCAGGGCGTGAGTGGACACATGCTTTGGTGATCGGCAAGCTTGTGGTAAGTGACGTAGAGCCCACAGCCTTCATGCGGGCACTCCAGCCTCACCGAGGAGAGTACGACATCCACCGCCGTGTTCCGTATGTTGAAGCCACTACCGCCCTCGCACTTCTGGCACTGCCGCTGGTTCCCGGGGTGCTCGACGCGACAGTCCACGCAGGCCAGGTGCCCTCCCTTGCACTGCACAAATCAATCGAACGACCCATCAATCAAGAAACCTGCACCTTGCTCGATCAGCCGAACGGATGAGGTGTATTCGAACCTGATACACTGGAGGCTTCAAGGGGCAGAGGCACAAGGGGCAGTGGAGCAAGCTCAGGTCCATCTTCGGGTCCTGTTCCGTCTGCATGATCTCGCCCTCATCGTGCACAACCATCTCTTGCTTTAGGGCCGGGGCATTACAAAGCTTTAGCGTCACATATTCACACTACTTTAAGGTGCATTAAATCAACACATGCAAGTATCAAAACGAGAGTCACGGCATGCATGCATGCGTTGTAATTAATGCATCGGTAAATGCAAATTGTTGAAATATATCGAGTGCAGTGCTTTGATGTGTCGCATCAACTCATACAACAACGAGAAGTTTGATTACTACAACGCCCTCTCCCTCTTGGACTGAGCTCCGGTGCCTTAACTGCACCTGCCTTTGGTTGTATGACAGGTGGGCCACCCACCCGCTGGGCCCACCTATCATACACGCAAAGGCAGGAGCAGTAAGTCAATGAAGTTGCGTCCCTCCCTCGCCCATGAGCGTGGTGGCTGGTAGGACTAGGAGAAGCTTTCGCTACACGCTCTCCCTCCTGCACGCGGTGGACATACAGTAGTTCATTCAATGTCAGATGGCCAGAAGCATACTATAGTACTCCTCCATTGCAGTAGTACTCCATCATTGTTCGACTTCCCAAAGAGGCGAAGAGCCCAGCACAGCCCGGACGCTCGTGTGGTAGTTTCATGTGTAGAGTAGTCTAGGATAGCGTGTACTGTGCCTCTAAGCTTAAAATCGTTGGGGTCGGCTCCATGCTATGAGACCGTCTCGAAGCATTTTTTATTAAAATAATCTTTTGGATCTACCTGTCATCTTGGTGATTGTAGTTTGCACGCTCATCTGGTCAAGACATGAATATATTGTGGTGGGGTAAATGTTAGAGGTTGCAGCGAATATATTGTACACTGCGGGTATTTCAGCCATGTTTACATGTAAGCATGTGGGGCCAGTGCTATGATGTGTCACCCCAACTCATACAACAAGGAGAAGCTTGATTTTACTACTACACGCCTTCTCCCTTGCCCATGCGCGCGGTGGCTCGCAGACAAGGACATGCTTTTGCTTATACTATAACAAGCTATCCCTCCCGCACGCGGTGGATGGACATGTAGTGGTGGATTCGATACTGTAGAAGTAGTAGTAGTAACATCATTGTTCGTCTTCTCGAAGAGGCGAAGAGCCAATCGCAACCTGAACATGGCAGTTGCGAACCTTGGAGCACGCATATAGCCAGGCTCTTGCATGAGACAAAATTGCTATGTGAGCCTTGTAAACCGGAAAGGAGTATTTGCCTTTCTAGAGATTTCAACAAGTGACTAGACTACACCAAGACAGAGTACATATCGAGCAAAATGAGTGCATCTACACCATAAATAAATACGTAGTTCTCTCGTTTTCCTCTCCGCCTTGGTCGCAGTGCACAATATTGACTATACTAGTACTAACTAGTCTCTTTTTGACATGCATTTACGTTTTTTAACATAGTATAGACGCAAGCGCTCATATACACGCGCATACATTCACTCCTATGAATGCACACATGCACACCCTACCCCTATGAGCACCTCCGAAAGACTGAGTCGACATAAAATCTTGAAATTTACGAAGTCACCATAGGCACCTCGCCGTCGACGGGAACGTCTCCTGACAGGCATTTACATTGGTACGACTTGAATGCCAAAGAGGGAGAGGGTAGCGGTTCCGGACACGTTGAATGGTCAATGATGCATCCTTAATTAGCATGCAAAGGCAATTAATTGGAGAAGCAGAATAGAGCCAGCATGATGTGAATGGAACAGAGTTTGGACTCTCATATAAAGGTGCCCCACCACTCCAATCCATCTACTCCTAGTCTCTGTGCAACACTACTCAATCCAATCCAAGAACAAGTGACCAGAAGCCACAACCACCTATGGAGGCGATGGACGCGAGCGGCAGTCGGCTGTGCCAAATCATCCAAGACGCCAGCCTGCGGCCCCGCACCGTGCAACGTTTCCAGACGGTGCTTGTGACCGCCGGTGTCGTAGCCCTCGCTGATGCCAGCTTCGCCTCTCGCATGGATGACATGCTGGTCCACTCCATCCGCAAGTTCACCACCGTCAAGAAGCGCGCAAATGACCTTGCTGTACTGGTCCAGCCCGCGCGCCTAGGCTCCTCATTGCCTGCCACCCTCATCGGCCTCCATGGTGATGAACTCTTTCAAGCCCTGGTGGCCCTGCAGGTGCCGGAGGTTGC
The DNA here is from genome assembly GCA_034509565.1 of Triticum monococcum. Classification (NCBI taxonomy): domain Eukaryota; kingdom Viridiplantae; phylum Streptophyta; class Magnoliopsida; order Poales; family Poaceae; genus Triticum; species Triticum monococcum. Next base: position 139,571,840 of record CM067841.1, on the reverse strand, counting down.
GACGACGAATGTGCACCTCGAGGCCGCACTCGTCGTATAGTGCCTCGCCATGCAAGAAACCGTCGACCTGCACATCCACGTCTACGAGGAAATTGTCTACATAGGCCACTACAAGGCCAGCAAGGACAAAAAGACGTTGGCCTTCTTCCAGCGGCTGTAATCTTTAGACGCCATTGTTCAGAAGCACGTCGACCGGGCCACGAAAGCCGCTGCTACTTAGCCACCGTTCGGTGGGTCGGCGCCCTGAGTCGAGGAGGTGGACGTCGTCAACGGATACATCTCTTCTTCTTGCCTCCTGTAACCAGCACTGCATCGCCTCATGGCCTTAATGTTTAATTAGTATAGTACTCCCTTCATTCCCAAATATAAGTCTTTCTAGAGATTCCAATAAGTGACCACATACGAAGCAAAATGAGTGAATCTGCACTCTAAAATATGTCTACATACATCTGTATGTTGTATTCCATTAGAAATATAGAAAGAAGGCTTATATTTAGGAACGGAGGGAGTATATGGCATTTTTCTTCTAGTCGTAATGTTTTCACTGTGAGGTGGGGCCGCAGTTGAGCAAAATTACCATAGGCAAATCCCCACCATGCCCACCGGGCGTTGGCAGAGTTTAGAATTATAAGAGAGAAATGAGGGGGAAGAGCTAGCTGTAGCATAGACGCTGTTGTCAGATGGGACTCATGTTGATAGAATAGGAGTACTGAGCACACGTACCTCTTTCTTTGAGGGAAAAGTAGTCGTCTGTCTAGTACCACTAGTTGGGTGCGTGCGACCTATACCTGACATCACTTTAGGTCTCCTTTTCGAACCGCTGCTATGCTTCACAATACATATTCTTTCACGCATTTATCCTCGTAGGCTATTTCCACGTGCTCCCTTTCGCTGACATGTGGGACATAGAGCATCTGGGTCGTAGTGCATGCACAACTTAGAGCATTTGCCGGGGTACATTACATTTCAGACCTCGCGAATTACATGCAAACCCCCCGCAGAAGAATAAATAAATAAATAAATTACTACATGAAACAGGATTATTTTTGTAGAAACCGAAGCACATTCATTAAATTTTGGACATAACATGTTTATAAAAAACAACCGGACCTAAACCAGTCTAAGGGCCTCTTTAATTCGCGGGATACTGAAAACACAGGAATGGGGAAAGTATGATGGAGATGAACCGAGATGAGGAGAACTCTAACTCAGTTAGAGGTTAGAGTTAGATTCTAACCCTAAACTAACCCTGAACTAACTCTAAACCAAAGAGGTGTATGGATGGCAGGATTAGATTGACAATATATGCTCTTTCTCAATCATTTGACTACTTTGGACCCTATTTCCTGCCGGATTTGGTGTGGCCGGCTCTTGTGTGGCGCCCTCCCGCTCACAATTGACATAAACGAACCATCTTTACAAATCAAGCATGCAAAACATGATAAATTTTACTTTGTCCATACAAATGAGATATCCCACTTAAACATACAAGTCATCAATCAAGCTTCACAAAAAAACACTCCATGAAACAAAGCATGAGCTAACTCATCACGGAAGTCATTCACGATAGGGAGGGAGCCTGGAGCCCCTCACGTACCCAGGGAGGAGCTCTTCATCATTGCTTTGGAGGAAGGCTCTGTAGAGTCCAAGCCCCGGGAACCCCTCCGACGCTGACGCTTGCGAGTTGAGGTCGACACCGACATGGGTAGCAGGGCCGCTTGCCGATTACTGCGAACCGAATCTTTTGGCCTCTAGAAATAATGCAAGCTTGAAACTGAAATACCTAGAAAGGTGAACTGAATCTTTGGGCCTCTAGAAATAATGCAAGCCTGAAACTGAAATACCTAGAAAGGTGAACTGAATCTTTGGGCTGCTAGAAAGATTTATTACCTCCTCAAGCAGCATCAAACAATTCCATGTGTGCACCACAAATCTATACCAAGTTCAATCAGGATCTACTTTTCCAAATCAGAATTAGCGCTAGAGCGAGCAAGATCAATGATATGGTTGTGAGACAAAGAAGGAACAAACAAACTCACCCCTCTCGCGAACTCCCTGGTAGATGCGCCGGCGCCGCACACGACAGAGGGAGAAAAACGACTGGTGAAGGGGGAGCAGGGAGAGCTTCGAAGGCCGGAGGAGAGAGAGGGCTAGTAGTGGAGCGGCGCTTGGTCAAGCGGCGGAGCGGCGCTTGGGCGGGCGGCCCGATGGGGAATAGAGAGGAGTTGTGCGAGGGGGCGGAGGGAGCGATCTAGTGCGGGAGGGGAGATTTTTTAGTTCTCTTTTAGTGGGCCCGAGGAGAACGAACCCAATTAGAACCTCTCCACCGGGCTAGTTTTTTTAGCTGGGTTAGAAGAAACTAGCTCAAACTAACCCCTCCTGTTTGGATAATTTGAGGCTATTTCAACCCAAACTAGCACTAACTCAGGGATCCAAACAAAGAGGAGTAGTACTGTACATGCTACAGTCTGGACCATAGCACATTGTTTTTTATGGCCATATCACCACATTGTTTTCTACTTCTGGTTCACTGGGCTGCCATGGTTCGCACTGCTGGTTCACTGGGCTGTCGTGGTTCGCACTCCTCCGACGTGAGTAGTATATACCGCATGATTCTTTGCTCCTTCTTAGTACGTACTTCGCCGACATGTGGGAGAGCCAGCATCAGGGTCGACGTGTCATGCACCTAATTAGAGTGCGGAACGGAAGGGGGGCATCACCCCGGTCGTAGCGCCAGTAATTCATGACTATAGTGAGTAGTCATATCACAAGTCTTTCCAGCAGTAACGCGCCATCAAATCGCACAACCCGGCCTTTCCAGCAGTAAGTAAGTTGAATCCACTACTCCCTCACCCTCCCCGCCTCTCTGCCAAACTACCTATGCGAAAACTGCCACGCGTACTGCCCGGGAAAAGCCCCGCCCTCAACATTTAACTACGCGAAAATAGTTCGAGCTTGTTCGTTCTATATAAATACCAGTACTGTATGTTTATTCACCCGTGGGGTTGTTCAATGAATGGAGGGCCGGGGAGCACAAGTGAACAATGCTACTACTAGAAGTAAGTAGGAGTCATAAAGTTAGTCACCTTAAATAGAGTGTTTCTTTTCTTTAATGCCACGTACACAAATTGAAACGCTTGTTGTGGAGAGAGAAAGATAATCACTCCACTATATATGTACGCAGGGGCCTGAGCGCTTGCTTTACTAGGGTTGCTCTCTTCATTCTCTCATCCTCTCCATATCTAAACAAGACAGCGGTAGCAACATTCTCTCTCTGCTCACCACTGGTCACAGATCCGGCTAGATCCCTTCGGCCGGTGTGTGTAGAGGACTAAAAGGTGCATCGTTCACGCGGTCATCGTCGATGAGGGAGGAAACCCACAGCTGCCAGTGGGGCCCGATCCTCTGCCCGTGACGTTCTCTCTGACACAGCGCCGGCTCGGGAGGTCCTCTGACCCTTCTTCCTCCCTGCCGTATTGCATGCAGATCGGACCTGCTGCCGCCGACATCCCGACGACCCTCAGGTACAAGTTCTTCGAAAGCGGCCTTGCTCTACTGCCCTAGCTGCCCACGTGTCTGCACGTGCATATTTTTCTACTTCCATCAGCTCTTCCAAATCCACCTAAATTTTTAGTATTATTAGAGGTAAAGCTACTTCATGCATTCGAATCTAGAACTTGGTTCAAACAACCAAGAAAGGGGGGAAGTCGTAACATGAATCTAGGACTTGATTCAAAGAGGAAATAACAGGGGGAAGGTAGTAGAGACCGGATACCCAACCGGTCTCTTGGTTGAAAAGGAAAATACTGGGAAAACTCAGTACAAACTAGATAAGGAACAGATATATTATTGGTTGAAAAAAGGATAGAAAGTGGCGGCTAGTGGACAAGTCAACAGAGTATGTCCAGGATTAGATTTGATGCCCTCACGTAGTAAAAGGTCTCCAAGATTAGATTTGCTGCCATCACATAGTAAAAGGTCTCTAGGATTAGATTTGCTTCCCTCACATAGTAAATGGTCTCCCAGATTAGATTTTCTACCCTCACATAGTAAAAGGTCTCTAGGATTAGATTTGCTGCCCTCACATAGTAAAAGGTCTCTAGGATTAGATTTGGTGCCCTCACAAAGTAAAAGGTATCCAGGATTATATTTGCTGCCCTCACAGAGCATGAACAAACTTGGCATCACCACTTTATGCCTCCTTGTAGGTACATTGTGCTGATGCGTCCACTGTCGCAGGTCCTTATACCAACATTTTGCTGTTGTTAATGTAAGGGCGCATGTAAAATGAAGCGATCACACTGTTACCTTAAGGACATGTCTAACCAGTGTTATTGTTAATTTAATGCCTCCAGTGATATGATGCAATTAAATTGTGTTACAAATGGTACTCCTGCTGTTTTCCCCAGTATGATAAGTAAGTTGCTTCTTTACGCTGCTGAGTGACCTGGTGTCCCCATGGTCCCATGCCCTTAAACCAACTCTTTAGTTGCTGTTGATTTGATGTATCAGGTAAACAAGCAATGCCACCATTAAAGTAATCCCATATTTGATGAATGTCATAGTTGATTGTAATGCTTCCGGTAATATGAAGCATTGCTGACGTTTTAAAATTTGTACTATCCTTGCGTGATTTCCATGAACATAATTAAGATGCTTCTTTTCATTTCGTGTCTGTTTCGTATATTCTTATTGACCAACAACTTTTTACTTTCTATCTTTTTGTGCAGATAGGGATATCGATTTCACCTTGTTGCTATTGTGACCTTTTGGTGAACTGCACAAAACACTTTTTTTTTGAATGAGTGTCTTGTGCAGTTCAACTAAAATGTCACGTGGGCAACATCTATCAATTTTGGTGGAACTGCACAAAATGGTGATTGGAGTTTCCAAAATCTCCATCAAATTGTGCTGGTAATCTTGTGCAACATTTTATTAGCTTTTGCAAGATGAGCCGTCACTGTCACCACAATGGCACTTTATTTTAGTGGAACTGCACAAAAGGATAAGCAAATTATAGTTGCACCTTACATGAGCAGGACAGCCAACCTTAATGTTGTTGAATTTGAGTGCAACTACTAAAGAACCTGCCAGCTCACGAGAGCATGTATTTCTTGCTAGCTGAATGATGCAATCTTTGCTTCCTTTCAGGTGAACTGTAGAAAAAGGCGCATGAATTGAATCATGGAACTCTAGGCTGGCCTCATCCAAGTGGAGTTGCAGGTTCACCACATCGAGTCGTGGCAGCATAGGGCCCCTCACACCGCTCAGTGTTGTCCTTTATCAACATGATTGTGCGTTATCATACTGTGTTAATGTTCTATTTTTTTAAATAAAGCTATTCTATCGCAATATTTTCTCGTTTTGGAAATAAAGTTTGCTTCAACTAGTGCCACTATTATAGTAATCATGCACTTTCTTATCTGTGCAAATAGGAATACTCAATTACAGATGTTGTGATGGTAAAGAGCATTCTCCAAGTTCTTGGGTTGTATGACACAGCTAGCCAAGATGGATTTAATCCCGATATTCAGTTTATCAAAAGGCTCTAAGGGTTGGTTCTGAATCTTGCAAGCTGGGAATCAATGAGATGTGTAGGCATCTTTGTTGTACTCATTGTTTGAATCTTATTTGTTGGTTCTGAATCTTGCAAGCTGGGAATTAATGAGATGTGTAGGAATCTTTGATGTACTTATTATTTGAATATTATTTGTTCGTTCTGAATCTTGAAGCTGGGAAACACAACATGATGATGCAGAGGACAGCAACCATAACAAAAAGTTCAAACTTGGTAGTATTATTTGTGTGAAAGTGCGACAAATGTGTTGATCGTGTGCGTCCTGAGAATAATAATTCTAATGTTGTGCATGTTGATCCCGCGGCACTGATAGAACGAGAAAATGCATTGCTTGTTTTAAGAATAAATTTCTATTAAAGCTAATTAAATTTAAGTAAAGTGACCACTAACACTTGTTATTACAGTACCAATACGGACCCGCTCGTGAACCGACATGTGGCCGGAATAGGTTTCTTAATGGAGGTGTTTGAATGCGTCGAGGGTGCATGTTCTGTCGGGCTTGCAGCAGGCGAAGGAGGGGTAGTAACTGTTGTCGCATGTACACACTTAGTTTACTGTTGAATCCAGTTCCCCAAGAGCTAAAAAATGAATTGCTGCCACCGCCTATCCACTCGCTCACTTGAAGAGACTCCAATGGTGATCCGAGGGGTGAGCCTGCTGGATATGGACTTCAGCAAGGAGTTCACCTTTGAGTTCGCCGTTAAGTCCCATGGCTGCACCAATTTGAATGTGATGTACACCAACGATCCGGAGTGGGTGAAGCTCTACCTCGCTAAGTTCAAGCAGTACCTACAAGATGAGAAAGCACAAGGTCGCAGGACTAGACATTGCGCCCATCCATTCGTCTCCTGACAGGGACCAGCGGATCGCGGTTGCCTAGGTATGTGTGCGGGACAAGGCTCTCGTCTACCACTGCTGCAGGGCCATCAGAGGTTTCGGAGCATTTGCCCGTTTCGTCGGCAGCACCGACTACACCTTCGCTAAGGTGGGGAGAAGGAAGAACGCGACGATTTGGCCATCTGGTGAAACAATCTTGTCGACATCCAGAAGCAATACAAGATCATCGGCAACGGGCAGGAGATGGACTCCATGGTTGACCTCGCTGAGATCATCATCAACCCCTGCTATGCCAACATGAAAGAAGACAATGATACCAAGTACCTAAACATGTGGGAGGTACCTCTGAATCTAGCCTACATAACCTACACAGCTAAGGAAGCATACGAATGCTACGACATGTACAGGCGGATCTTGGACATGAGGACGTGTATGCTTCCCGTAACCGACGAGTACACAGACAGCCGCAGTGTCATGATCAAGCGTGCCAGGAAGGTCTAGATGTTGTACTTTATCTGTTTATAAGCACGTTTATGCATTAGCCTATGTGTCGTAATTATCTGTTTTATCCGAAATATTTCTTCTAAGAACCCATCAACCTGTTTGCTTTTTAGTGGCTATTTGCTTATGTATGTAACTAGTTCACTCGTCTATTTCAAAAAAACTAGTTCACTCAGCTGTCGTGCTTTGAATCTCCTTCCTCCCAACGTATTCCCCTTCTCAGGTGGACCCAGTAGGTCTCGTACACAGACATATGGGACCAACCATCTATCCATTTGTATTTCTTTATTTTGTTCAATCTTTCGTCCTCTTCCTATATAGCGCCTGGCCATCATAGCCTATGGCATTGGCCAGGCCATCCCTCTACTCCCACACATTGTCCGGCGGTGACAGCTCCACCGGCCCACCCTACACCCGAACAAGTCAACCCTCGTACTCCCCTCCGCTTGCGTCTTCCCCCGCTCCGGTTTGTTTGGTCCGAGGTCTTGATGTCGGCCTCCACCATGGTGCTCTCGCCGCGGCGCCGCTGTCTGTCGTTCCCAACATGGTCAGCAAAACAAGAGGAATCGGGAGACAACTGTTCGTCGAGAGGCTGACAGTCCCGGGCCCACCAGGTCCATGGCCTGGGTTTTGTTGTTTAACATGGGCAGCCCACGACATGTTTCAACATTTTTTGGATCCAGCAGGTATCAAGCGGCCTCTGGGCCTCCCAACCTAGCTTGTCTATAACATCAGCAGCCCAAGTTATGTTTGTTTTTTCAAGACGATGCACAACTCAGTTCTATTTTTCTACTAGCAAGATGCCCATGCGTTGCACGGAACATCAAGATGCATTTGTATGAGTAGTTTATCTTGTGGGAGAAAAGGACGAATGAGGGAAGGCCTTATTTGCAAATGTGTAGAGGGGTGTGGGTATCTTTTTGCAAAATTGCCATAGTTTCCTTCCTATCCGTCGGATATAGATCGGATGGCCTATATTGCAGGATGGCAGGCACACCATCATCACCAACTCTGTTTTTATAGGAGTAGATAAGAATGCAAAACTGAATCTATGTTTTCCCTTCTATAATAGTATATATACTTATTTTATATTTATATCTTATTTTATTATATATATATATAATAAAACAACATAGGGTTCCGTTAAACCTGTCGTTCTTCCAACCATTTTATAGACCTTCCCACTTCCTTTATTTTTTGTTTTCATTAATCCTATATCTGAATTTTCTCCCACTTTCTTTTTTGATGTAAACTGAGTTTTCTCCCAGTACTTTTCCCTAGAACCAACTCAACTGTCCCATGTCTAGCCTAAAAATAAATAATGCCCCATGTCCTATTAACTCATCAAATTAAAACGATATTTTATTTTGTAAATTGAAAGTTCTTATGAAATAATAATAATAATTGTTTATATATAACTTGGCAAGTTAACTCCTAGTGATTGTGTACATAAGCTTGCAAAGATTTTACTGACCAATGCAGTAATAGACGTGCAATCATGTGTTTGTGTTTTTATAACATTTCTCCATCTAGCCCAACATGATATTTTCACCTAGCCCAGCATGTCCACGGATTTCGAGAAAAATGCAAATGGGCTTTAAATTCTACCATATATATAAACGGGCTGCATAGATGTTACATCATTCTTTCACCCAGCCCACCAAATGGACTAAAAAACAAATGGACTGGATGACATGTGGGCCAATAGGTCGAAGCCTAAGCAAGGCATTGGATTTACATCCAACTGCCGGCATTCTTCTTCAATCTCTCGTCTACTTCCCCCAGCGCTGTCGGGACCGCTTGCTCCAGCCTTCGGCGTCCAACGGTGTTGTTTTGCGCGCCTCAAAGTGAAACGCTACCCCGCCGACCGCCAGGACATCCCTCCACTCTGCACCTCCTGTTATTCTCTACTGAGTGTAGGCCCACCCCGCACCCGAACCAGTCAAGTTTCCCACTCCTCTCCGTCTGCGACTCCACTACCGCATCTTCCCCATCTCTGGGCCATTCCAGTCTGGGGCCTTGTCGTTGTCCACCGCCTCGTTGCGCTCGGCGCGGCATGGTCAACAAATGAGAGTCATCGGAAAAGGAATGTACGTGGAGAGCCTGACGGCTGGGACCCACAAGGTCCATGGTCGCACGCAAGGAAAGTTCCTCCTTATTAAGCTGTTTCCTCCCCCTGACAGCTAGGACCCACCAGTTGTATCTTTGCACAGAAGGAAGTGCCTCCCTGTTATTTGAAAAAAACTATTCCTCCCAATGACAGCTGGGACCCGGAAGATTTGGTGGCTGACTTGTGGGCCTACTAAGCAGATGTGTCTGCAGGGCTTTGTCAACTTAATCAACAAATGATTCTAGCAGCTGGACCGTTGGATGTTAATCCAACAACTGTGCTCCTTCTTCAACCTCTGTTCTTGCTCCTGTCTCCCATGGGCGGCATCGCGGCAGTGCTGTCGCACACCCGAACCAGTCAAGTTTCCCACTCCTCTCCATCTGCAACTCCACTGCCGCATCTTCCCCTTCTTTGGGTCATTCCAGTCTGGGGCCTCGCCGTCTTCCACCGGCCTTAGTGTGCTCGGCACAGTGTGGTCAACATGGTCAACAAACGAGAGTCCTCAGAAGATGACTGTACATGAGAGGCTGACAGTGGGGACGCACCACGCCCATGGACGCATGCATGCAACTGCATCATTTTTACCCTGAAAAGTAATGTTTTCTCCCCATGATTGCTGGGACCCACCAGCTACATCTTCACACGCAAGGAAGTGCATCCTTATTACGGGCAAAAAAATATGCCCCCTGATAGCTGGGACCCAGCAGATATATCTTCGCATGCAAGGAAGTGTGTCCTTATCCTCCCTGATAGCTGGGACCCACCCAGTTGAAGCGTACGTATTGTTGTATGTCTTGTCGGAACATGCACGTACATGCTGGTCGACCGGTCGCTCTACAACGATGGACCGTGGTCTAGTAAGCAGTGGCACATGTCATAGTAGAGCCCTCCACGTAGCAGTTCAGGTTGTCCCGTCTAAACCGTGTACACGTGCGTATAGCCACATGCGAAAAAATACGGCCACGTACGTACATACAAGCAGGGTCTCGAACGCCTACTCGCGCATATGTACGGCCAGGGCTCGTGTACATGGTTGGGTCGGAACGGAGAAACTGCGTCGTCGTCGTGTTCATTGGGAGGCAACAGAATGCGTCATGTTCATCAGGAGGCAACGGAATACATCGCGTTCATTGGGAGCCAACTGGCTTGGATGGAACAGCCAATCGAAACGAGGCCTGGCGTACCGCATAATGGAGGAAATGGCCTTGTGTTTGACCGGCCACGGTCGAAACATGATCCTGTACATCGGGAAGGGTCTGGCGTACCGCAAAACGGAGGAAACAGACTTCTCTTGGACCTCCTACGGTCGAAACGGGGTCCTGTTGATCGGGAGGGGTGTGGCGTACCGCAAAACGGAGGAAACAGACTTGTATTAGAGCGCTATGGTCGAAACGGGGGTCCTGTTCATCGGGAGGGGTGTGGCGTACCGGAAAATGGGACTCCACGGGATACTGTTCATCTCCACCGTCGACCTCCTCCAGCCTCCACGGGCTACTGTTCATCCACCGTCGACCTCCTCCAGCCTCCACCTGCGACTGTTCATCCACGGTCTCGTGTTCATCCAGCCTCCACCGCTCCTCCACCAGCTACTGTTCAACACCCCCTCTCCATGGGGTCCTGTTCAACGACCACTCCACGGGGTCCTGTTCATCCAGCCCTCCACCAGCTCTTGTTCAAACAGCCCTCCACGGAGTCCTGTTCATCCAGCCATCCACGCAGTCATGTTCATCCACCCCCAACCGGCTCGATCAGGGTCATGTTGAAAGTGCAACTATCCCTAGGTGGTTTTGGTAATTCATAACAACATATAGCTCATTGAGCTAATGCTATTCCAAGATGATTATTTCAGGAAAGCTCAATGATTGGCATGGCATGGATGTGAAAGTGGGACCCTCAAAATGCTATGGACAAAGAATTGGCTCAAGCTCAAAAGTTCAAGACTCTTCATTTTATATTTTAGTGATCCAAGATCACATTGAGTCTTTAGGAAAAGCCAATACTATCAAGGAGGGATGAGGTGTTGCTTAATGAGCCTCTTGCTTTATGTGCTTAGTGATATGCTCCAAAATCCTCAGCCACTTTTCCATATCCACAAATGACCTAAACCCTAAGCCAAACTCGGTCATACCGATTCTGTCAATCCGGCGCCACCGAGTTTCACTTGTCATTTGCCACTGCCAAACCCTAGCAATTCGGTCCTACCGATAAGGTTCTCGGTCTCACCGAGATGGGCTTGCAAACTCTCTGTTTACCTTTCGTAACTTTTCGGTCTCACCGAAAGAGCGAATCGGTCCCATCGAGAATGTAAGGTAAACTCTATGTTTCCTTCTTGTAACGTTTCGGTCTCACCGAAAGAGCAAGTCGGTCCCACCGAGTTTGCCTGACAACTCTCTGGTTAGCTAATTGCCGAACTCGGTCTCACCGAGTTTGTGCGATCGGTCTCATCGAGATTACGTTATGCCCAAACCCTAAACGAATCGGTCCTACCGAGTTGCATCTCAGTCCCACCGAAATTCCTAACGGTCACTAGGTTTACCATTTCGGTCAGACCGAGTTTTCTGATTCGGTCCCACCGAGATTGGTAGATTGTGTGTAACGGTTGGATTTTGTGTGGAGGCTATATATACCCCTCCACCACCTCTTCATTCGAAGAGCGAGCCATCAGAACACATATTCCATTCCTACTCATATGTTCTGAGAAAGAACCACCTACTCATGTGTTGAGACCAAGATATTCCATTCCTACCATATGAATCTTGATCTCTAGCCTTCCCCAAGTTGCTTTCAACTCAAATCTTCTTTCCACCAGATCCAAATCCTATGAGAGAGAGTTGAGTGTTGGGGAGACTATCATGTGAAGCACAAGAGCAAGGAGTTCATCATCAACACACCATTTGTTACTTCTTGGAGAGTGGTGTCTCCTAGATTGGCTAGGTGTCACTTGGGAGCCTCCGACAAGATTGTGGAGTTGAACCAAGGAGTTTGTAAGGGCAAGGAGATCGCCTACTTTGTGAAGATCTACCGCTAGTGAGGCAAGTCCTTCGTGGGCGATGGCCATGGTGGAATAGACAAGGTTGCTTCTTCGTGGACCCTTCGTGGGTGGAGCCCTCCGTGGGCTCGCGCAACTGTTACCCTCCGTGGGTTGAAGTCTCCATCAACGTGGATGTAGGATAGCACCACCTATCCGAACCACGGGAAAACATCCGTGTCTCCAATTGCGTTTGAATCCTCCAAACCCTTCCCTTTACATTCTTGCAAGTTGCATGCTTTACTTTCCGCTGCCAATAAACTCTTTGCATGCTTGCTTGAATTGTGTGATGATTGCTTGACTTGCTCTAAGATAGCTAAAATCTGCCAAGAACTAAAATTGGGAAAAGGCTAAGTTTTTAATTGGTCAAGTAGTCTAATCACCCCCCCTCTAGACATACTTTCGATCCTACAAGTGGTATCAGAGCTTTGGTCTCCATTTGGCTTGATCTTCATAGCTTTTTGTGGTCATAGCCTTGGTTTCACAACCTAGGAGAGTATGGCGTCTAGCGAGGGAAATTATCACCGTAGAGGTCCTTACTTTGATGGCACTAATTTTGCTAGTTGGAAGCATAAAATGAAAATGCATATTCTTGGACATAACCCCGCCGTATGGGCTATTGTTTGTGTTGGCTTGCAAGGTGAGTTCTTCGATGGGAGGGAACCAAACCGTGAAGCTACCGCGGATGAGTTGAAGATGTTGCAACACAATGCTCAAGCTTGTAATATTCTCTTCAACGGATTGTGCCCCGAAGAATTCAACAAAATCAGCCGCCTTGAGAATGCAAAGGAGATTTGGGATACTTTGATAGATATGCACAAAGGTACCGACTCCGTCAAGGAATCCAAGTTGGATGTGCTCCAAAGTCAACTTGACAAGTTCAAGATGAAGGATGGTGAAGGTGTCGCTGAAATGTACTCTAGGCTTGCTCTCATCACAAATGAGATTGCCGGCTTAGGAAGTGAAGAGATGACCGATAGATTCATCATCAAGAAGATCCTAAGAGCCTTGGATGGGAAATATGATACCGTGTGCACATTAATCCAAATGATGCCCAACTACAAAGATCTCAAGCCAACGGAAGTAATTGGAAGGATTGTTGCTCATGAGATGTCACTCAAGGATAAAGAGGAACTTCACAATAAATCAAGTGGTGCCTACAAAGCATCATGTGAAGCCCCCACATCATCAAGTGAGAAACAAAACTTCAATGAAGAATTGAGCTTAATGGTGAAGAACTTCAACAAGTTCTACAAGAGTAGAAGCAAAGATAGAAGCTTCAAGTCAAGGTCCTACAATGACAAAAGATCTTCTAGTCAAGAGTGAAACTGCTATAATTGTGGAAGACCCGGACACTATTCCAATGAGTGTACGGCTCCCTACAAGAGAAGAGAAGATTCTCCAAAAAGAAGAAGCAAAGAATCTCCACCAAGAGAGAGAAGGAGTAGAGATGATCGTTCTGAACGAAGATACTCACGGAGAAGCAAGGACTCGGAAAGGAAGGAAAAATCATCAAGGAGCTATACAAAACGAAGACATCAAGCTCATGTTGGTGAATGGGTATCCGGCTCCGACTCCGACAGCCACTCCGAGAGAAGTTATCACTCCGACTCCGAAGATACTCAAGATGAAGGTGTTGCCGGTCTAGCACTTGTGTCAACCAACTCCTACGACATATTTGACTCGCCAAATGAAGGAATTGGGAGATGCTTCATGGCCAAAGGTCCTAAGGTAACACACCCCGAGTACGTTGATTTTAATAGTGATGAAGATGACTTGTTAGGTGATGATGATTTGCTTGTTGACAACTCTAGTGATGAGTACTATGATGAAACATCAATTAATCATGCTAAAACAAATGACAATGATAAGGAGAAGATTGAGGCTCTAACTAAAGAACTAAACACTCTTAAGTTAGCTCATGAAACTATCTTCGAAGATCATCGAGAACTTTTAAGAGCTCATGAGAAATTACGCTTTGAAAAGCTCAATCTTGAGCAAGAGCATGAGTTCTTAAAAGCAATCAATGATGATCTCCGCAAGAATAGTTCTTCTTACATTGCCAAGCATTTACTATTATCCACTTACATGCCTCAAGTCAAGACTAGTAACAAGAATAAGAAAGATTCTTCCTCTAGTAGTAACAATGATCATGCTAAATCCAATATTGTTGCTTCTAGTAGTTCTCTTGATTCCACTAATGATTCTCTTAGCCAAGTTACACTTGAGCAAGAAAATAGCTTATTGAAGGGAATTATAGAGAAAGGTGTTTACAAGAGCCTTGCCGGAAGTAAGCAATTCGAGGAAATTGTGCGCAAGCAAGGAATGCACCGGAAGAATCAAGGTGTTGGTTTTGAACAAAAGTTCAATGCCAATGGAGTTGAATGGGAAGAAGATCAATACCCCAAGACAAAGTTTGTTCCTCAACAAGAGAAGTATGACACTTCTTTCAAGGGGACACAAGCTCAAGATGATCTTCCACCACAAGACTACAAGCAAAAAGGCAAGGACAAGCTTCAAGAGGAGATTGATGCATTTGAAGAAGCTCCTAAGACCTTAGTCAAGTGGATTCCCAAGACTACTTCAAGTTCCACTACATCAAGTACGACTACAACTCCAAGGATTCCCATCAAGATGGTGTGGATCCAAAAGAAGAAGAACTAGAGAGTTCTTGAGGGTGACTCCGCCAACATACTTCACTCTTAACATTTTGGCAAGAACAAGTGCAATCAACTTCCACATCTTGCACTAGTTCAAGGAGTCACAAACCCTCTTGTTGGTAAGACAAGGGACAAGGTAATCTAAAGTTTTCATGGCCATCATCTTGTGTGTGCATCACTCTATGTCTATGGATATCCTTGTTTGTTCCTTGTGGGACTAACCCATGTAGGTATTGAAAGTGCAATTCACTCAAATGGATAGATCCAAGTGATCTACATCAACATTGAGCATCCACATCTTCAACATCTACATGAAGTCATCATCGACAAAACCCAAGGTTAGTTCATCCCTCTTAGGGGGGATATCACATCTAGGGGGAGCTTTACTCTAAGACTTGAGCTAAAGCAACTCTAAAGATGTGAATACAACAATGCTTTATGTAAAAGTGGTAACCCCACTTGAGCTTAAACGATGAGTATGACCTATGATCAAGTGTTCTCACTTGACTCCTAAGTCAATATACTCATATATAGATAACCTAGTCATCGCAAATTTCTTGATAGATGCTAGAATTGGTTGTGCATGCTTTGCCACATATTTCATTTGCCATCTTATTGTGTGAGCATGTTGGTTGCATATTTCACTCATTCGACGACATCCACTTGTTGTTTTGATTGTTTGGCTTTCTTATTTTGCCAAGTGGATGGACAAGAATGCCTAAGAACCTCCTCTAGCTATCCATGCTTTTCTCGTCTCAAACTCTATTCATGCTGCATCACAAAACTTGATCAAGTCAGATTCGAACCACTCTGTGTGAGGAGCGCTCAGAGTCCCCGATTCGTCATAGACTTAAACTTCCAAAACCTCTTTATGAATCTCGGTCTGACCGATACTCCATTTTCGGTCCTACCGAGTTCATTAAGTTGATCTAGGTTTTCGATCTTGGTGCAACCGATTTGAACTTTTCGGTCACACCGAGTTGCAATAACTGCACACAGTTTTGCATCTCGGTGCCACCGAGTTGTTGCACTCGGTCACACCGACAGGGTCGGGCTATATATAGTGACGGGCAAAATTTTGGAAATTTCTCTGAAACCTCTTTGCCCGCGCAATAGCCTGCTCTGCCTTCGTGGTCTCCGGATCGTCTTCTTGTCGCCAGCAGCCTCCAGTCGCTGGTCTCCGCCGCCGTCAACGGATTTCTGCCCCGCCGTTGCCGCCGTAGCGAGTCTCCGCCGAACTAGGGTATGGACTCGATCTTTCTGCTATTCCCCACTCCGATTCCTAGCACATTGTGATAATTATGGTTCTTGCCATGATTGAAACACTCCTATCCAGTCAATGATCTCATAGAATAGGTTTAATTCGAAAATTTTAGGGTTAGGTTTCCGCCGAAACCATCTCGGACCCACCGAGTTGAAAAACTCGGTCCCACCGATCTGGCTTTTGCCATTGCACAAGTGAAACTCGGTCTGACCGAGAATAACTTATCGGTGTGACCGATTTTGGAATTCTGTGAAACCCTAGCAGTCTTGGTGCCACCGAACTGTGACTCGGTCTGACCGAGTTCACCAGTTCTGGTGACAAAACTGCTTCGGTGTCACCGAGTTTGAAAATCGGTAGATCCGAGATGCTTTCTGTGGAAAACTAAAACTAAGTTTTTGAATTAATCTTTTGCAAAAATCTCTGCTGTTTGTGATGCTCATCCACTCTATCTTATCCATAATCTATTCACAGGGTCAGCAGTCAGTTTGCAACATGTCTGATCAAAGTGATAGCCAGAATGTGTCTGAGCAGCAAGTTGTGATGAGTGAGGGAACTAGCCCCTCAAGCACTTCTGATGATGGCAGCAGGAGCACCCCTAGCAACCTGCCTAAGGCTGCCACACGTCAAAGGAAGAAGAGAACGTCTGATTCTGAGGATGAAGACTATATGGCAGAGGAAGAGGCCACATCAAAGAGAGCTGTACCAGCTCAAGGAACCAAGCCAGGGCTGAAGATCAAAAGGCCAGCAGGCAGGCAGCCCATGTCAAAGGCTAGGGCTTCAACTGTGAAGCCTACTCCCACTGAGCCCGTTGCTGCTGAGGGCAAGAAAAGGAAAGAGAGGGTGAAAAAGACTGTAGCCAGAGTGCTTGGGAAGGCCTCCATCATGGTCGATGAGGAGGAAGAAGAAGAAGAGGTTGCTGCACCAGCACCCAAGGCAGCCAAACTCATGGGAGATGCTATAAGGTCAGGAACAGCTGCATCCAAGCCCAAGAATGCACCTAAGGCTGCATCTAAGCCTAAGAGTGCACCAAAGAGAAATACACGAAGCATCCCAGCTGCAGAAAAGAACAAGGCCCCAATGCCTGAAGCTATTGAAGAAGAGGAAGAGAGTGTCCTTAGGAAGCTCAAGCCCAAGATCCCTGACCACAACGATGCTCATCCTATGGCTGAGGATATGAAGCTGAGGAGGGATTCAGGGCTGAGGAAATGGAGAGAAGCAGATCCGTATGCTTCTAGAAGAAGGACTGCCGTGGATTACATATTCCATACCAAGGAGCAACAAGATTTCCATGAGACTGTTTTGCTTGACAAGAAGCCAATCGTTTGTGACATGAGATGGGTCGACTGGACCTACATCAAGGACAATGAAGAGTACTACCCCGGTGTCTTTGACAGCTTTAGTGCGTGTGGAGTTGCAGACTTTGTTGGGCAGAAGCTCACAAAGTGGAACGAGCAGCTGATCATGCAATTCTACTCCATAGCACACTTTTATCCGGATGGCAGGATCACATGGATGTCTGAGGGTACAAGGTACCAATCCACTGTTGAGAATGGGCGAAGTTGATCAATGCCCCAGAGGAGCAACCTGATGACTTGGACATCTATGCCAAGAAAAAGATGGATCACAACTCCATGTCCAACATGTACAAGGAGATCCCGAATGAAGCGCTTGACACGTTCAAGTTTGGCTCCGTGCACTATCTTATCTCAGGACTGCCTACGATCAACTGGATCCTTAGGCACACCCTTCTGCCGAAATCTAGAGATCACAAGATGATCAGAGGTCACGCGATCACCCTGCTTCATGTATTTGACGTGCCTCAGAAATTCAAGGTCATGAGTCTCATAGTGGAAACAATCAAGAGGACAGCTGCAGACCATAAGAGGAGTTGTGGGTATGCCCCACAGATTCAGGAGCTCATCAACTCCAAGATGGGCACGGGCGTGTATTTATTGGATAAGGAACACTTGCCCATCCGCCCAGATTTTGAGGATAACCAAGTGGTTATGATTGAGAATGAACCCTCTTCTGTCCATGCACAAGCTCAGAAGGAGAAGGCGAAGAAGGAAAAAGCTACCAGGATGCCTACTCAAGCAGAGGCATCTGATTACTTCTTGAAGACCAAACAAAAGCAGCTCGGTTACCTGATAGCGTCCACCCTGCATATTGATCAAGGACTTGCCACCCTGACTCAGAACCAGGCGAGCCTAGAGAGGATCATGGAACAGAGATTCTATGACATGGACATCAAGGTGACAGAAATACAGACCGCCGTGGAGCAGCTTCAGGAGGACATGAATGAGAGGAGAGGCAGGACCACAACTGATGCTTTTGCTAGGGTGCCACGAGGTCCGAGGTCGTCTGCACTGCCAGTTGCTGACACCAGAGCCACAACGTCTGCACCAGCTACAGCCTCCGTTCCACCAGCTCCAGCATCCACTTCAGCCTCGACTCCGACCACTTCTACTGAAGGCTTCGTCCTTGGCGTGCTCCGGACTCCACCACCACCTGAAGATCAAGCCTGAGCGTCGACTTAGCACTATGCATTTTCTAGGAACTTTTTGGTAACTTGTTGCCAAAGGGGGAGAAGATGTATGGATCATAGGCTTCGAGAGAGAGAGAGTGTTGCGTTTCTCTCTTGTCTTTATTTGGTGGTTTTTCGAACTTTGTTTGCTTGTGTGTGAGATACTATGTCGTTATTCATGAGACATTGATGATCATGTGTTTGATCATAAGCTACACTTAATGTTTGCTTAATGCTTGCTATATCTTATCATTCTATCTATCGTTTGTGATCATTCACTATTCTTGGTGATGAGTGCATGTATTTCAATCTTATCATTTTTGAGCGCTCCACCAAGATGTATGTGACATGGAAGAGTAACCCATGATTCTAACTCCATGTGCATTTGCAGTCCAAAGCAAATTTTAAATATGCACAAATTTAGGGGGAGCTCTTACTTATCACATACTTCTCAAAGCGACGATGTATTTCATGATTATTATCATTTGTCGAAGCTTTGATCTATATGTTGTCATCAATTACCAAAAAGGGGGAGATTGAAAGTGCAACTATCCCTAGGTGGTTTTGGTAATTCATAACAACATATAGCTCATTGAGCTAATGCTATTCCAAGATGATTATTTCAGGAAAGCTCAATGATTGGCATGGCATGGATGTGAAAGTGGAACCCTCAAAATGCTAAGGAAAAGAATTGGTTCAAGCTCAAAAGTTCAAGACTCTTCATTTTATATTTTAGTGATCCAAGATCACATTGAGTCTTTAGGAAAAGCCAATACTATCAAGGAGGGATGAGGTGTTGCTTAATGAGCCTCTTGCTTTATGTGCTTAGTGATATGCTCCAAAATCCTCAACCACTTTTCCATGTCCACAAATGACCTAAACCCTAAGCCAAACTCGGTCATACCGATTCTGTCAATCCGGCGCCACCGAGTTTCACTTGTCATTTGCCACTGCCAAACCCTAGCAATTCGGTCCTACCGATAAGGTTCTCGGTCTCACCGAGATGGGCTTGCAAACTCTCTGTTTCCCTTTCGTAACTTTTCGGTCTCACCGAAAGAGCGAATCGGTCCCACCGAGAATGCAAGGTAAACTCTATCTTTCCTTCTTGTAACGTTTTGGTCTCACCGAAAGAGCAAGTCGGTCCCACTGAGTTTGCCTGACCAACTCTCTGGTTAGCTTATTGCCAAACTCGGTCTCACTGAGTTTGTGCGATCGGTCTCACCGAGATTACGTTATGCCCAAACCCTAACCGAATCGGTCCTACCGAGTTGCATCTCAGTCCCACCGAAATTCCTAACGGTCACTAGGTTTACCATTTCGGTCAGACCGAGTTTTCTGATTCGGTCCCACCGAGATTGGTAGATTGTGTGTAACAGTTGGATTTTGTGTGGAGGCTATATATACCCCTCCACCACCTCTTCATTCGAAGAGAGAGCCATCAGAACACATATTCCATTCCTACTCATATGTTCTGAGGAAGAACCACCTACTCATGTGTTGAGACCAAGATATTCCATTCCTACCATATGAATCTTGATCTCTAGCCTTCCCCAAGTTGCTTTCCACTCAAATCTTCTTTCCACCAGATCCAAATCCTATGAGAGAGAGTTGAGTGTTGGGGAGACTATCATGTGAAGCACAAGAGCAAGGAGTTCATCATCAACACACCATTTGTTACTTCTTGGAGAGTGGTGTCTCCTAGATTGGCTAGGTGTCACTTGGGAGCCTCCGACAAGATTGTGGAGTTGAACCAAGGAGTTTGTAAGGGCAAGGAGATCGCCTACTTTGTGAAGATCTACCGCTAGTGAGGCAAGTCCTTCGTGGGCGATGGCCATGGTGGAATAGACAAGGTTGCTTATTCGTGGACCCTTCGTGGGTGGAGCCCTCCGTGGACTCGCGCAACCGTTACCCTCCGTGGGTTGAAGTCTCCATCAACGTGGATGTAGGATAGCACCACCTATCCGAACCACGGGAAAACATCCGTGTCTCCAATTGCGTTTGAATCCTCCAAACCCTTCCCTTTACATTCTTGCAAGTTGCATGCTTTACTTTCCGCTGCCAATAAACTCTTTGGATGCTTGCTAGAATTGTGTGATGATTGCTTGACTTGCTCTAAGATAGCTAAAATCTGCCAAGAACTAAAATTGGGAAAAGGCTAAGTTTTTAATTGGTCAAGTAGTCTAATCACCCCCCTCTAGACATACTTTTGATCCTACACATGTTCATCCAGCAGCAACACCACGGGGCCCTGTTCATCCAACCCCCCACCGGGAACTGTTCATCCACCCCCCCCCCCCAACAACGCTCACTGTTCATCCAGAGGCAGCATTGATTGGCTTCAGTTAGCAGTAGTAGCAAAGGAATCGCTCGATCGGGTCCAGTTAACAGCTATCGATCGATCGTCCGGGTTCAGTAACGCGTAGCCTGCAGTGCAATCGCTCGGTTCAGTTAGATCCCAATGCCTCGCACCCACGCACATACGTGTACGAGAGAAACGCGCATCGCTCGGCCCCCGACCACCCACCGTAACCGGCAACTCCCCGATATTTTCCTCTCCCTCGCTTCTACCACGGTTTTTTCCGTCATGGATGGCCCAAAGAATGTCATGCAGCTGCATCTCCGGACCGCCTAGGAAGAAAAGCCCATTTATTGTCATGATTTTTTGTCATAGAAGTAGGAGCCCACCACATTTATGATGATACTGGGTTTTGTCACAATTATCGTCATAGAAGTGTCATAAGCATGACAGGAAAAAAATTGGTTTGACCCAAAATTTCACGGATGTGTTTTTTTGTAGTGTTTGTGGAGGCTTTCACTCCAAGTTTTGACCCCTAGGCTCAACATATAATTAGAGGGGTGATACATCTCCAATGTATCTATAATTTTTGATTGTTCCATGCTATATTATATTCTGTTTTGGACATTATTGGGCTTTATTATACACTTTTATATTATTTTTGGGACTAACCTACTAACCGGAGGCCCAACCCAGAATTGTTGTTTTTTTGCCTATTTTAGGGTTTCGAAGAAAAGGAATATAAACGGAGTCCAAACGGAATGAAACCTTCGGGAACGTGATTTTCGGAACGAACATGATCCAGAGGACTTGGACCCTATGTCAAGAAATCAACCAGGAGGCCACGAGGTAGGGGGCGCGCCTACCCCCCCCCCCCCCCCCCGGCGCGCCCTCCACCCTCGTGGGCCCCCTGTTGCTCCATCGACGTACTCCTTCCTCCTATATATACCTACGTGCCCCCAAACAATCAGAAACAGAGCCAAAACCCTAATTCCAGCACCGTAACTTTTTGTATCCACGAGATCCCATCTTGGTGAAGGAAATATGCTCTAGAGGCAATAATAAAGTTATTATTTATTTCCTTATATCATGATAATTGTTTATTATTCATGCTAGAATTGTATTAACCGGAAATATGATACATGTGTGAATACATAGACAAACAGAGTGTCACTAGTATGCCTCTACTTGACTAGCTCGTTGATCAAAGATGGTTATGTTTCCTAGCCATAGACAAAGAGTTGTCATTTGATTAACGGGATCACATCATTAGGAGAATGATGTGATTGACTTGACCCATTCCGTTAGCTTACCACTTGATCGTTTAGTTTGTTGCTATTTCTTTCTTCATGACTTATACATGTTCCTATGACTATGAGATTATGCAACTCCCGTTTACCGGAGGAACACTTTGTGTGATACCAAACGTCACAACATAACTGGGTGATTATAAAGGTGCTCTACATGTGTCTATGAAAGTACTTGTTGGGTTGGCGTATTTCGAGATTAGGATTTGTCACTCCGATTGTCGGAGAGGTATCTCTAGGCCCACTCGGTAATACACATCACTTAAGCCTTGCAAGCATTGCAACTAATGAGTTAGTTGCGGGATGATGTGTTACGGAACGAGTAAAGACACTTACCGGTAACAAGATTGAACTAGGTATTGAGATACCGACGATCGAATCTCGGGCAAGTAACATACCGATGACAAAGGGAACAACGTATGTTGTTATGCGGTCTGACCGATAAAGATCTTCGTAGAATATGTAGGAGCCAATATGGGCATCCAGGTCCCGCTATTGGTTATTGACCAGAGAGGTGTCTCGGTCATGTCTACATAGTTCTCGAACCC
The DNA here is from genome assembly GCA_034509565.1 of Triticum monococcum. NCBI lineage: Eukaryota > Viridiplantae > Streptophyta > Magnoliopsida > Poales > Poaceae > Triticum > Triticum monococcum. Next base: position 139,549,187 of record CM067841.1, on the reverse strand, counting down.
GTAGGGTCCGCATGCTTAACGTTCGTTGACGATATAGTACTATGAGTTATGTATGTTGGTGACCGAATGTTTTTCGGAGTTTCGGATGAGATCACGGATGTGACGAGGAACTCCGGAATGGTCCGAAAGTAAAGATTGATATGTGGATAGTAGTGTTTGATCTCTGGAAGGGTTCCGGAATTCACCGGAAGGGGTTCCGGATGTTTCCCGAAATGTTTGGGCTCGAGAAAACTTTATCTGGGCCAAAGGGGAAAGCCCACGAGGTTTTTGGAAAGCGCAAAAGGAAGTTTTGCGGAGTCCAGGGGCCAGATGTCAGGGTCCCTGGCGTCTGGGTCTAGACGCCGGGAACCCTGTTGTCTGGCCCTGGAGTCCGAGAAGGAATCTTGCCTTTCGGGTGAAACCGACTTTGTGGAGGGTGTTACTCCAAGTTTTGACCCCAAGGCTCAACACATAAATAGAGGGGCAGGGCTAGCGCCCAAGACACATCAAGAAATACCAAGTCGTGTGCCGGAAACCCCGTCCCCTCTAGTTTATCCTCCGTCATATTTTTCGTAGTGCTTAGGCGAAGCCTTGCGGAGATTGTTCTTCACCAACACCATCACCACGCCGGAACTCATCTACTACTTCGCCCCTCTTGCTAGATCGAGAAGGCGAGAACGTCACCGAGCCGAACGTGGGCAGAACTCAGAGGTGCCGTGCTTTCGGTACTTGGATCGGCCTGATCGTGAAGACGTACGACTACATCAACCGCGTTGATATAACGCTTCCGCGAACGGTCTACGAGGGTACATATACAACACTCTCCCATCTCTTTGCTATGCATCACCATGATCCTGCATGTGCGGAGGATTTTTTTTTTGAAATTACTGCGTTCCCCAACACTTGGGGCCTGTTCCGGAGCTCCGCCGGAGGGGGCATCGATCACGGAGGGCTTCTACATCAACACCATAGCCTCTCCGATGATGTGTGAGTAGTTTATCTCAGACCTTCGGGTCTAGATGGCTTCTTCTCTCTTTTTGGATCTCAATACAATGTTCTCCCCCTCTCTCGTGGAGATCTATTCAATGTAATCTTGTTTTGCGGTGTGTTTGTTGAGACCGATGAACTGTGGGTTTATGATCAAGTTTATCTATGAACAATATTTGAATCTTCTCTTTATTATTTTATGTATGATTGGTTATCTTAGCAAGTCTCTTCGAATTATCAGTTTGGTTTGGCCTACTAGATTGATCTTTCTCGCAATGCGAGAAGTGCTTACCTTTGGGTTCAATCTGGCGGTGTCCTTTCCCAGTGACAGTAGGGGCAGCAAGGCACATATTGAATTGTTGCCATCGAGGATAACAAGATGGGGTTTTTATCATATTGCATGAATTTATCCCTCTACATCATGTCATTTTGCTTAAAGCGTTACTCTGTCCTTATGAACATAATACTCTAGATGCATGCTGGATAGCGGTCGATGTGTGGAGTAATAGTAGTAGATGTAGGCAGGAGTCGGTCTACTTGTCTCGGACGTGATGCCTATATACATGATCATACCTAGATATTCTCATAACTATGCTCAATTCTGTCAATTGTTGAACAGTAATTTGTTCACCAACCGTAAAATACTTATGCTCTTGAGAGAAGCCACTAGTGAAACCTATGGCTCCCGGGTCTATCTTCCATCATATTAATCTTCCAACACTTAGTTATTTTCATTGCCTTTTATTTTACTTTGCATCTTTATCATAAAAATACCAAAAATATTTTCTTATCATATCTATCTGATCTCACTCTCGTAAGTGACCGTGTAGGGATTGACAACCCCTTATCGCGTTGGTTGCGAGGATTTATTTGTTTTGTGTAGGTGCGAGGAACTCGCGCGTAGCCTCCTACTGGATTGATACCTTGGTTCTCAAAAACTAAGGGAAATACTTATGCTACTTTGCTGCATCACCCTTTCCTCTTCAAGGGAAAACCAACGCAGTGCTCAAGAGGTAGGAAGAAGGATTTCTGGCGCCGTTGCCGGGGAGGTTCGCGCAAGACAAGTCAAGATTTGACTCCCGACAACGAGTCACTTGTGGCGCCGTTGCAAGTCAAGACATACCAAGTACCCATCACAAAACCTTATCTCCCGCTTTACATTATTTGCCATTTGCCTCTCGTTTTCCTCTCCCCCACTTCACCCTTGCCATTTTATTCGCCCTCTTTTCCGTTCGCCCTTTTCCGTTTGCTTTAATGGCTTACTTGGCTCGTTTGCTCGTTTGATTGGAATAGTTGTTTATTTATTACTAAACAGAAAACCTAAGATCTATGGATCCTCATCCGCTTGCTAATCTTTTTAAGAGATCCAATTATGATGAACCAATTGTTAGTGAGTTTTGTGCACTAGATTATCTTTATAAGGTTTTGCTCGAAATTCGTGAATCTGAAAAGTGTGATGAATTACTTTATGAAGCGATTCATGATAGATCTTTGAATAAAAAGCATGATTGCAATGATTTTATTATAAATTCTATTTATGTAAATTGTGCTAATAATATGCAAAGCCCTAAGCTTGGGGATGCTAGTTTTGCTATGTCCTCTACTTGTTACCACGATCATGATTGGGGTGATTCTTCTTATGATCTTGAAAATTTATTTAAGCCCCATGATGAATATTAGATTGATAATAGTGTTTGCAATATTATTGAAAGTGGGTTTGGAAGAGTGTCAACTTTAGATCCCACATATTAGGATAATGTTCAATCTTATGAAGTTTTTGATAAAAGTGGGTTTGAAGAGGTCATGACTTCAGTTAATGTTAATCCCACTATTTTGAAAGAGTGTCAACTTTGCGTGCATGTGGATCGTGTTGAAAATATTTTCTGTGATAGCTATTTTGTTGAATTTGCTTATGATCCCACATGTAATTATTATGAGAGAGGAAAATATGGTGGTCGAAATTTCCATGTTACTAAACTACCTCTCATTATGTCGAGATTGCTATTATTTCTTTCCGCTTCCTTGCATATGCTAGTTTTTGCTTGCCTTGATAATTTGTTTACCTATAAGATTCCTATGCATAGGAAGTATGTTAGACTTAGATGTGTTTGTCACATGTTTTATGATGCTCTCTTTGTGCTTCAATTCTTGTCTTTCCTACGAGCATCGTTGAAACTTATGCCTAGCTATAAAGCTTTAAAGAAAAGCGCTCATTGGGAGACAACCCAATATTTATCCTTGTTGTTATTCAATAAATAATTTATCTAGCCTCTGTTTTGGTTGTGTTTTTTGTGTTTAATTAGTGTTTGTGCCAAGTAGAACCGTTGGGAAGACTTGGAGAAAGTCTTGTTAATCTTGCTGTAAAAACCAGAAACTTTAGCGCTCATGAGAACTGCTGCCATTTTTATTTGGAAAGTGATATTTATTTAATTATTTTTGCAGATGATTAATAGATAAATTCCTCACGTCTGGCAATTTATTTTAGAATTTTTGGGGTTCCAGATCTTGCGTTAGCTACAGATTACTACAGACTGTTCTGTTTTTGACAGATTCTGTTTTTCGTGTGTTGTTTGCTTATTTTGATGAATCTATAGCTAGTAAAATACTTTATAAACCATAGATAATTTGGAATACAGTAGGTTTAACACCAATATAAATAAATAATGAGTTCATGACAGTACCTTGAAGTGGTGTTTTGTTTTCTTTCGCTAACGGAGCTCACAATATTTTCTACTTTAAGTTTTGTGTTGTGAAGTTTTCAAGTTTTGGGTAAAGTGTTGATGGATTATGGAACAAGGAGTGGCAAGAGCCCAAGCTTGGGGATGCCCATGGCACCCCCAAGATAATCTAAGGACACCGAAAATCCAAAGCTTGGGGATGCCCCGGAAGGCATTCCCTCTTTCGTCTACTCCCATCGGTAACTTTACTTGTAGCTATATTTTTATTCGCCACATGATATGTGTTTTGCTAGGAGCGTCTTGTATTATTTGAGTCTTTATTTGTTAGTTTTCCACAATCATCCTTGCTGCACACACCTTTTGAGAGAGACACACATGATTCGGAAATTGTTAGAATACTTTATGTGCTTCACTTATATCTTTTGAGTTATATAGTTTTTGCTCTAGTGCTTCACTTATATCTTTTAGAGCACGTTGGTGGATTTGTTTTATAGAAACTATTGTTATCTCATGCTTCACTTAGATTATTTTGAGAGTCCTACAAAACAGCATGGTAATTTGTTTTAATTATGTTAGGCATTCAAGATTAATAATAAATTTCTCTTATGAGTGTGTTGAATACTAAGAAAAGTTTGATACTTGATAATTGTTTTGAGATATGGAGATGGTGATATTAGAGTCATGCTAGTTAAGTAGTTGTGAATTTGAGAAATACTTGTGTTAAAGTTTGTGATTCCCATAGCATGCATGTATGGTGAACCGTTATGTGATGAAGTCGGAGCATGATTTATTTATTGATTGTCTTCCTTATGAGTGGCGGCCGGGGACGAGCGATGGGCTTTTCCTACCAATCTCTCCCCCTAGGAGCATGCGTGTAATACTTTTCTTTGATAGCTTGTAGATTTTTGCAATAAGTGTATGAGTTCTTTATGACTAATGTTGAGTCCATGGATCATACGCACTCTCACCCTTCCACCATTGCTAGCCTCTCTAATACCGCGCACCTTTCGCCGGTATCATACACCCACCATATACCTTCCTCAAAACAACCACCATACCAACCTATCATGGCATTTCCATAGCCATTCCGAGATATATTGCCATGCAACTTTCCACCATTCCATTTACTATGACACACTCCATCATTGTCATATTGCTTTGCATGATAATGTAGTTGACATTCTATTTGTGGCAAAGCCACCGTTCATAATTCTTTCATACATGTCACTCTTGATTCATTGCATATCCCGGTACACCACCAGAGGCATTCACATAGAGTCATATTTTGTTCTAAGTATTGAGTTGTAATTGTTGAGGTGTAAGTAAATAAAAGTGTGATGATCATCATTTTTAGAGCATTGTCCCAAGTGAGGAAAGGATGATGGAGACTATGATTCCCCCACAAGTCGGGATGAGACTCCGGACGAAAAAAAAGAGGCCAAACAAGCACAAATAAAAAAGAGGCCATAAAAAAAGAAAAGGCCCAAATAAAAAATGAGAGAAAAAGAGAGAAGGGACAATGCTACTATCATTTTACCACACTTGTGCTTCAAAGTAGCGCCATCATCTTCATAATAGAGAGTCTCCTATGTTATCACTTTCATATACTGGTGGGAATTATTCATTATAGAACTTGGCTTGTATATTCCAATGATGGGCTTCCTCAAATTGCCCTAGGTCTTTGTGAGCAAGCGAGTTGGATGCACACCCACTAAATTCCTTTTGTTGAGCTTTCATATACTTATAGCTCTACTGCATCCGTTGCATGGCAATCCCTACTCACTCACATTGATATCTATTGATGGGCATCTCCATAGCCCGTTGATACGCCTAGTTGATGTGAGACTATCTTCTCTTTTTCGTCTCCTCCACAACCACCATTCTATTCCACCTAAAGTGATATATCCATGGCTCACGCTCATGTATTGCGTGAAGATTGAAAAAGTTTGAGAACACCAAAAGTATGAAACAATTGCTTGGCTTGTCATCGGGGTAGTGCATGATTTAAATAATTTGTGTGGTGAAGATAGAGCATGGCCAGACTATATGATTTTGTAGGGATAACTTTCTTTGGCCATGTTATTTTGAAGAGACATAATTGCTTAGTTAGTATGCTTGAAGTATTATTATTTCTATGTCAATATTGAACTTTTGTCTTGAATCTTTCAGATCTGAATATTCATACCACAACTAAGAAGAATAACATTGAAAATATGCCAAGTAGCATTCCACATCAAAAATTCTGTTTTTATCATTTACCTACTCGAGGACGAGCAGGAATTAAGCTTGGGGATGCTTGATACGTCTCCAATGTATCTATAATTTTTGATTGTTCCATGCTATATTATATTCTGTTTTGGACATTATTGGGCTTTATTATACACTTTTATATTATTTTTGGGACTAACCTACTACCGGAGGCCCAGCCCAGAATTTGCTGTTTTTTTCCTATTTTAGGGTTTCGAAGAAAAGGAATATCAAACGGAGTCCAAACGGAATGAAACCTTCGGGAACGTGATTTTCGGAACGAACATGATCCAGAGGACTTGGACCCTAGGTCAAGAAATCAACCAGGAGGCCACAAGGTCGGGGGCGCGCCTGCCCCCCCCCCCAGGCGCGCCCTCCACACTCGTGGGCCCTCTGTTGCTCCACCGACGTACTCCTTCCTCCTATATATACCTACGTACCCCCAAACGATCAGAAACGGAGCCAAAACCCTAATTCCAGCGCTGTAACTTTATGTATCCACGAGATCCCATCTTGGGGCCTGTTCCGGAGCTCCGTCGGAGGGGGCATCGATCACGGAGGGCTTCTACGTCAACACCATAGCCTCTCCGATGATGTGTGAGTAATTTACCTCAGACCTTCGGGTCCATAGTTATTAGCTAGATGGCTTCTTCTCTCTTTTTAGATCTCAATACAATGTTCTCCCCCTCTCTCGTGGAGATCTATTCGATGTAATCTTCTTTTGCGGTGTGTTTGTCGAGATCTGATGAATTATGGGTTTATGATCAAGTTTATCTATGAACAATATTTGAATCTTCTCTGAATTCTTTTATGTATGATTGGTTTATCTTTGCAAGTCTCTTCGAATTATCACTTTGGTTTGGCCTACTAGACTGATCTTTCTTGCAATGGGAGAAGTGCTTAGCTTTGGGTTCAATCTTGCGGTGCTTCATCCCTGTGACAGAAAGGGAAACGACACGTATTGTATTGTTTCCATTGAGGATAAAAACATGGGGTTTACATCATATTGCATGAGTTTATCCTTCTACATCATGTCATCTTGCTTAAAGCGTTACTCTGTTCTTATGAACTTAATACTCTAGATGCATGCTGGATAGCGGTCGATGTGTGGAGTAATAATAGTAGATGTAGGCAGGAGTCGGTCTACTTGTCTCGGATGTGATGCCTATATACATGATCATACCTAGATATTCTCATAACTATGCTCAATTTTGTCAATTGCTCAACAGTAATTTGTTCACCAACCGTAAAGTACTTATGCTCTTGAGAGAAGCCACTAGTGAAACCTATGGCCCCGGGTCTATCTTCCATCATATTAATCTTCCAACACTTAGTTATTTTCATTTCCTTTTATTTTACTTTGCATCTTTATCATAAAAATACAAAAAATATTATCTTATCATATCTATCTGATCTCACTCTCGTAAGTGACCGTGTAGGGATTGACAACCCCTTAACACGTTGGTTGCGAGGATTTATTTGTTTTGTGTAGGTGCGAGGGACTCGCGCGTAGCCTCCTACTGGATTGATACCTTGGTTCTCAAAAACTGAGGGAAATACTTACGCTAGTTTGCTGCATCACCCTTTCCTCTTCAAGGGAAAACCAACGCAGTGCTCAAGAGGTAGCAAGGGGCGGGGCTAGCACCAAAGACACATCAAGAATCAACAAGACGTGTGCCGGCGACCCCGTCCCCTCTAGTTTATCCACCATCATAGTTTCCGTTGTGCTTGGCAAAGCCCCATGGATATTGTTCTTCACCAACACTGTCACCACACTGTCGTGCTGCCGGAACTCATCAACTACTTCGCCCATCTTGCTGGATCAAGAAGACGAGGACGTCATCGAGCTGAACTTGAGCCGAACGCGGAGGTGCCGTATGTTTGGTACTTGATCGGGATGGATCGTGAAGGTGTACGACTACATCAACCGCGTTGATAAACGCTTCTGCTTTGCTATCTTGAAGGGTATGAAGATGCTCTCCCCCTCTCTTTTCTATGCATCTCCTAGATAGATCTTGCGTGAGCATAGGAATTTTTTGAAATTGCATGCTACGTTCCCCAACAAATTGAGGGTCCCAAGTAGCCGCCATAGAACATGTCCTTCAGAAATGACAAAATGGGCTCGATGGCGTATAAAGATCGCAAATCCTTGACCGCTTGGCGGAGGAGATCAGCGGCTGGGCCGTCGAAGAGATCGACGATGGTTGAACCAGAGGGGTTGGGGATGGTTCACTTAACCTGTGACATGGCCCGCGTGAAGCCGTCATTGTCGACGAGCTTGATGTCGTAGCTAGCTTTCCTGGGATACAGTAATACACTAGCCCACTGACATGAAGCCTTCAGCATGGCAACGTAGTCAATGTCTTCGTCGGCTTCTGTCGCGACGTGTTGCTCTAGGATCGATAGGTCGGGGCGAACGGTGGCCACCTCGCCAACATCCGTCGGAGAGGCCATGATAAATCTCTTCTTGGTCGAACGCTTGCTGGGCTCCCCGGGATACGTGGTCGAGTTTAGGCTGCGACATTCTGGAGCAGGGGATGTGGATCTGGTGGGGAGGTACACCGCAGGCCTCATCTAAAAACTCAGGGGAGTGGGGCGATGGTATGGGAATCGCTGGGTACCCTGAACTTTATTATGTAAGCTAGGAGGAACAGGCAGACCGGTAAGGGTTGGCGGTGCCAGCGGCGGCCGCGAGCTAGGGTTCGAGGGGGGAGGGGGCGGTGGGGAACTGTGGAGGGAGGTGTTTGAGGATACGCTGCGGCTACTGAAATTTTTAGTAATGGTGGGAGGAGATGGTGGTGGACGAGGGAGGGCGACGGTTCAAATGCCTCGGAGGAGTGTGGGCGATGGTTCAAGTACGACGACTACTAAAATTTGGGTAAAGGAATTGATGCGGGGCGGGAGTGCCCAAGATCACGCACGGTCCAATAACAATATGCGTGTATGATAATAAGGAAAAGTGGCAGAACCGCCGATTTTTGCAACGGTCAAGGCGGGTAGTTTGTTTTTATATTTGTAGCTAGATGGTCTATCGCACACGGTTCATCAGCGCACTTGCACCGCACATGGTTATGCCAGTACCTTTCCCCTTTGCTCGCGCTTGCGCGGTCCTGGTGATTTTATAGCGCACTTGCATCGCACACGGTTGAGCCAGTACCTCCACCTTTGCTCGCGCTTGCGTAGGCATGGTGATTCACAACGCACTTGTTTTGCACACGGTTAAGATATTATACATGTGTCCGTTGAGCGTCATCAGGGTCTTTGCAGCAAAAAAACATTAGAGAGGGTCAGAAGACAGTCACACCAGCATGCGGCCCAAATATATATGAGTGAAAAGGGTGGTCTGTGATGTTCAAAATTCCAATGCACAACTTTCACCATGCGGGCCCACGGTTGGGCGCATCGTCGAAGATCGATGAGAGGGGCCAGAAGTCAAGAACCACCTAGAAGTGGCCAAATATATGTAGGAATATTGGGGATGTTTAAAACTTTAAATACACAATGCATAACTTTGGTGGCACCTGCCTCTCAAACCCGAAAGCACCCTTGGATATATCTATAATGACATAATGTCGTACCAAGCTAGGATGCTTGGCCCACCACCTCCCACTTTGTGTCAGCGGGGCGGATGCACGTAATGATCGATACTTTGGTCATACATGCATGTCGCCATGACCTACCATAAGACGGACAAATGAATCTATCATTTGGTCAAACGACAACTGTTGGTGTCGATAAACCGCTTGGGCCAATAGATTGAACCATCATAAAAATCGTACGAGAGGGACCACAAAACCAGCACTTCTTGCATGCGTCCCAAAATGATGTACGTTGGGAAGGGGTGATGTTTGTTTTCAATATAGAATAATGTACAATTTAGATGTGGTGACTACCTCTCGATATAGACAACAACCATGAAGGCAAGGTAGTTAAGGACGAGATACACAAGGTATGATGTAGGCCGAACCCAGCAATCCGAGCATGTGGGAGGGAATCCTGAAAACGCATGAGCTCGAGCTTTGGTTGAGCGACATGTGGCGGTGACCATCCCTAACACGAATTAGGAGGAATCCATGCATGGCCAACACATACCCCTCATTATCGGTCAAAGGGATGATATATATACACTTGGGGAGCCCACAGATATGCGTGTCGTCACAAAAAACCGCACAAGGGAGACGCGGTCGATCAGAAGACCCCATATACACTGCATGCGGCCCGAAAATATGTATGGGCACGGTGGTGTGTGATGTGTTTAAATCCTAAATGCACAACTTCGATGGGCCACCAACTACATTACAAACCGAAAAACATACCCGACTCCAAGCCTGGTTCAATACATACGATGTCGATTTCCCAACTTCGAGGCGGCGGGGCGGGGGGTCATCCCACGCATGCGCTCAAATGTTATTTGGTATAGCATGGGACACATCTATATCTATACCCCCTATATAGTGTGCGAATAACTTTAAAAGTTGATCGTTGGATGAAGCCAACCCGACAGTACAGAGCTGGAAAATCCGAGCACTACTGGTCATTGGATATCATCTACATTCCACCATATTCTTCCACATGTACAATCTAGAAGACCCCATGGTTGAACTTAAGCATAATTCACAAACCTCATAACACAAGCACTTCTCCTTTGTTCTAGAATCTTCCATATCTTAATTGCTCAAACTTTTTTTCCTAAATGAATTGTCACTTTTTGTTTTTTACTTTATGCTTTATAATGCACGATTCCATGAATCTTAAAATAGACTCTTTTTATAAAACTAATTGATTTCGGATGAGATGAACTATAAGAATTAAACGAACATCTACATCATGCATATATGACTCAAAGCTTACATGCTATAGTGTGGTATTTATTCATAATTTGGTTACTCGTTGTCGGGTCAAAGGGATCGATTGTGTGGAGCCTCCTAATTGTCTGTAAAGGATAGTATATATACCTCGGGGAGCCCACAGATATGTGTCGCGTCTATAAGCCGCACAAGGGAGACATGCTCGAGAAGAACACCCTGCCCCCTATACCCTCCATGCAACCTGAAAAAGGTTTATATAATCGCCATGACAGGTCAAGTCAATCATTCTTTAATTTTTAGAGAAAAAAATAACCCATAAAAACATAGTAGGTTTATATAATCGCCATGACAAGTCAAGTCAATCATTCTTTAAATTTTTTAGAGCAAAAAATAACCCATAAAAACATAGTCTACAAATTAGCAAAACAAGGATTTCAAGGTTTATATAATTGCCATGATAGGTCACTATAGAGATATAATACATCTCTATAATGACCGTGTCATGGCAGTTAAGTGAAGCTTGAGATGTGCAACTTCCCACCGGGTCACCCATCCTTGGACTACTCTAGCCCAAGCACGCTTAACTTCTGCATTCTATTCGACTAGGCTAGAGGATGGGAAGCTGCCCCTTGCTGATAAGAATTGCCTCCTTACCATTAAGGCATTTCACGTTGGTCACCCTATGGGACCTACTCCCTCCTATCACACACATTTGTGGTTTTAGAAACTGTGTGGGATATTTACATGGCCGGTGTGTCGCCGTTAGCCTTCAACGAGTACTGACACTGGTAGCAGCAAAATGATGGGAGAAGAGGCAGGAAACCAATGAGAGGAGTGGCGAGAAACGGTATCCTGTTTAGAAAACCTAGTAGAGAAGGAAGCGTGAGCTAGCACGACGCATGCGCACGGTGCTTACCCATGTACTGCATGTGTTGTCGAAAGGGCTTAGGGTTGCCGCTCGATCTGGGAGCATCCAACGGTGCACACGTATGATTCGAGGGGTTTGGGTTCTGGACAATCAGAACGCGCGACTCAGATATCGCGCGCAGCAAGGGGGTGGCGGAGGGGGGCATCGGCCACGGTTTTCTAGGCACATGGCTTTCGTGAGTGAACCGTGTGCTATTTGAAAACATTTCGTGAGAAGAATCTCGGTTTTTAAATCCCCGTAAATCCAAAAGTCACCCAAAAATCATGAAACCTAGCGTGGTGTCACGACATGGCACATATATGTCGAGGAATTGTTTTCGTCCATTTTGGCGCAAGTTTTATTACAAGCCTCTTGCAAACCGGAGCTTCTCTCAAAGAAGCCTCGTGGTTCTGATAGGGAAATGTGTCCCCCTTGTGGGCGATATGTAATCACTGCCTCTTTTCGCCTTGTATTTTCTTCTAGAGGCAACATGGAACGACAGGATATCCGTGCTGAAATTTAAACTTATTCAGGGTTCGTTTGGCCTTTTTATACACTAATTGAGTTCCCTAGGAGTTTAATGTCCATAATTCAAATCTAAACTTGAAATGCATGCTCCAGTTCACCAAAATGGCTAGAAAATTTATACATGTGTCCTTGCTGCATGTTTAGATCCCATGCCAGGAATGGGAACAAATTACAATTGTACTCGTGTCCTGGCTCGTCCTCAAACATTTGGAATCTCGATTTTTAAATCCCCATAAATCCTAAACTCACCATAAAGTCATCAAAGGTGGCATGGTGGCTTTCATGGCACATATATGTCGTGGTAAAACATTGTCCAATTTGGGCCAAGCTTTATTACAAACCTCTTACAAACCGGAGCTTCTCTCAAAGAAGCCTCATGGTTCCGATATTGAAACGTGTTCCCCTTGTGGGCGAAACGTAATCAATGCCTCTTTTCGCCTTGTATTTTCTTCTACAGGCAACATTGAACGACAGGATATCCGTGCTGAAATTTAAACTTATTCAGGGTTCGTTTGGCCTTTTATACATTAATTGAGTTTCCTAGGAAATTAATGTCCATAATTCAAATCTGAACTTCAAATACATGCTCCAGTTCACCAAAATGGCTAGAAAAATAATACATGTGTACTTGGGTGCATGTTTAGGTCACATGCTAGGAATGGGAACGAATTACAACCGTACTGGTGTCCTGGCTCATCCTCAAACATTTTGAATCTTGGTTTTTAAATCCCCATAAATCCAAAACTCACCAGAAAATCATCAAAGGTGGCATGGTGTCACGTCATGGCACATATATGTCGTCGCAAAAACATTGCCAATTTGGGCCAAGCTTTATTACAAACCTCTTACAAACCGGAGCTTCTCTCAAAGAAGCCTCGTGGTTCCGATAGGGAAACGTGTTCCCCTTGTGGGCGAAATGTAATCACTGCCTCTTTTCGCCTTGTATTTTCTTCTACGGGCAACATGGAACGACGGGATATCTATGCTGAAATTTGAACTTATTCAAGGTTTGTTTGGCCTTTTATACACTAATTGAGTTTCCTTGGTATTTAATGTCCATAATTCAAATCTGAACTAAAAATACATGCTCCAGTTCACCAAAACGGCTAGAAAAATTATACATGTGTCCTTGGGTGCATGTTTAGGTCCCATGCCAGGAATGGGAACGAATTACAACCATACCGGTGTCCTGGCTCGTCCTCAAACATTTCAAATCTCGGTTTTTAAATCCCCATAAATCCAAAACTCACCAGAAAGTCATCAAAGGTGGCATGGTGTCATGTCATGGCGCATATATGTCGTGGTAAAAACATTGCCAATTTGGGCCAAGCTTTATTACAAACCGGAGCCTGTCGCTAGAACCCTCATGGTTTCGATAGGGAAATGTGTCCCCTTGTGGGCCAAACGATAATCGCTCCCTCTTCTAGCCTCGTATTTTCTTCTAAACGCAACACGGAACAACGGGAGTTTCATGTTGAACTTTGAAATTATTCAGGGTTCGTTTAACCTTTTTTATTCATTAATTGAGTTATCTAGGCATTTAATGTCCATAATTCAATTCCAAACTACAAATACATGCTCCAGTGCACCAAAATGGCTAAAAAATGTACATGTTTCCTTGGGGTGCATGTTTAGGTCCCATGGAACGAATGGGAATGAATTCAACCGTCTTGTCATCCTGGCTTGGCAACAAACATTGTGAACATCGGTTTTTAAATCTCTGTAAATCCAAAACTCACCAGGAAATCATGAAACTTGGGATGGTGTCACTACATAGTACATATAATTTTCCAATTTGGGCAAAGCTATATTACAAGCCTCTTACAAACCGGAGCCTGTCGCAGCCCTCGTGGTTCCGGTAGGAAAACATGCCCCTCTTGTGGGCGAAACGATAATCCCCGCCTCTTCTCGCCTTGAACTTTGTTTTCTACAGGCAACATAGAATAACAGGAGTGTGGTGCTGAAATTTGAAATTGATCAGGGTTCGTTTGGCCATTGTATATATTACTAATTAACATTTCTATGCATTTAATGTAGTCCACAATTCAAATTTGAACTACAAGCACATGCTCCAGTGAAGCAAAATGGGTGGGAAATCGTACATCTATCATTGGGTGCATGTTTAGGTCTCATTTAAGGAATGGGAATGAATTACAAACTTGTCATCATCCTGAAACATTGAGAATCTCGGTTTTTAAATCCCAGTAAATCAAAAACTCACCCAAAAAACATGAAACTTGGCATGGTTTCATGACATGGCACATATATGTCGTGGTAAAAAAAATTGTCCAGTTTGAGAAGAGGCGCACACATTAGTAGTCAACGAAGTCCTTTTTGAAACAAAAAGGAAAAACATTAATATCGCAAGAGGTTGTATTATATTAACCGTGTCGAAATTTAACCATACTCGGTGGTGTGCGTGCAACTGTTTGATTAGACGGGACGAGCGCGAGAAGTTCACCGTGCAGGCTCGACGGGATGCGTGCGAGCAGTCCGTCGTGCAGGCTCGACGGGACGCGTGCATCCTTTCCACCTCGCAGGCTCAATGGGACACGTGCGAGCAGCAAGGCCGCCCATACTCACCGAGAAACAAGCTCTTTGACCTCCATGCACCAGCCGTCGCCCGCCTCGCTCACAACTTCTCCATTACTGGGTTAATTAAAGCACCTGGACGAAGGGTGTTTGCTTGTGATCCCATGCCAGCATTTTCTTTTTTCGTGTTTTCAACTCGTATTCCGGACAATTTAAATTGCCACATAGGGCAACGGATAATATGACCACAAATAAAATGGCAATGTATAATACGACGACAAATTTACAATGGCCTAATTTACAATGACGACATATTCCGGATAATTTAAAATGCCACATGCGGCAAAGCCCGGAAGACACGAGGGCAAGCGAAGAAGGAAATTGTAGACAACGATCTGGGTCGCTATTGTCTCTACTCGTCGATGGGTCGCCGGGCGACGACATCCTCCAGCTCCTTCTTCAATTCCTCACGACTTCGCTTCAAAGCAGCCATGAATTCCTCCACCTCCTGCTCGCGCTCGATTCGGAGCTTCCTCAAGTCACCCATCAGTTCCTCGATGACCGTTGTCAGCGTCATCCCCGAGGCACTTCTCTGCTCATGTAGCATCTTACAGTCGTCGGCCTCCTCCTCCTTCTCGGCAAGCGCCTTGAGGAGCTTCGCATTGTCACCCATGGGTTTCTTGACGAGGTCGGTCGCCTTGTCAAACGAGCATCTCTGATCTTGAGCAGCTTCATCAAGTCGTCGACCAACTCCTGCTACTTAGTGACGCCAGCGAGAATGTCGTCGTTGCCGGCCAACGACTTCAGGAATGCTAGCTCATCGCGATGGCCGACGTTGTGAGTGCACTTGCGAGAGCCCTTGTGTGCCCGTGAGAGCTCGTTCGAGGGCAAAGCGGCGCGCCGGGACATCTCTGTTATGGCTGCGACTTTGCGGCGGGACCTCTCTAGTGCTTCCGCAGCCTTGGTCTTTGCTGCCTGGTTATATGTCCACCCAAAACTGCTCCTTCCGGTCATGGCAGAACGACTTGACAAGAAAGACCAGTTTTGTGGGTGAGGAGGAGAGGAACTATGAAGTAATTTTCGAGTGGGTAGTTTTTATAGGCCGGTGCTAAGTGTGAACACATATTAGTTTGATAGGTGTGAACAAATTTGCAATTACTTATTGCTTTGTAATCTGCAATGTGACGAGAAACAAGGTCAAAATTTATTGATGGCAGAAGGTTGACCATGTGGTCGCTCGCCGTTGAGGCGGCCGTGGCGCGCTCTGCTCGCGTCCGTCCGAGCATTTTGCTCGCCATTGAAGCGGCCGCGGCATGCTTCGTTCATCCGAGTCGGCTGTTTGCCACGTATCACACACATCTTATTAAGTTGAACCGTTTCTGTTGTGTTCCCTAATCGAAAACAGTTCGTCCGAATGAACTGTATGCTGTATATCACACACACCTTGATCTGTCTAACCGATTCTATTGCACTACCTAATAACAAATAGTTCATCGGAGCGAACTGTATGCCATATATCGCACACACATTGATATGGTTGCCCGTTTCTGTTGTTCTGCCTCATTGCAAACAGTTCGAATGGATTAACTGTGTGCCCTACATCGCACACACAACTAAAATCTGAACCATGTTTGATGGCTCTGCCATCGCAAAAGTTTTGCACCTTTTTTGACGTTTTTTAATCCCCGTTTGTGATTAATGCATCACACAAAGTTTTTTGAAAGGATCCTGATCGTAGTGTCGCGTTAGCAGGATCCTGCAGTAGTGAGCCATCTAGCTACTAGCTATGGGCCCATAGGTCTGTGGTAAAATACGCACGCTTCATCGGAGAGGCAATGGTGTTGATGTAGAAGCTCTCCGTGATCGAATCCCCCTCCGGCAGGATGCCGGAAAAGGCCCCTAGATGGGATCTCACGGGTCCAGAAGGTTGCGGTAGTGGAAAAGTGGTTTCGTGGCTCCCCTGGAAGTTTTTGGGGGTATAAGAGTATATATAGGAGGAAGATCTAGGTCTGGAGGTCACCGAGGGGCCCACAAGGTTGGGGCGTGCCCCACCCCCCTGGGCGCGCCCTCCACCCATGTGGCCTCCTCGTGGCTCTTCTAACTTGCACTCCAAGTCTCCTGGGTGTCTTCTGGTCCAAGAAAAATCATCGCGAAAGTTTTATTCCGTTTGGACTCCGTTTGGTATTCCTTTTCTACGAAACTCTAAAACAAGGAAAAAAACATGAACTGGCACTGTGCTCTAGGTTAATGGGTTAGTCCCAAAAATCATATAAAATGGCATATTAATGCATATAAAACATCCAAAATAGGTAATATAATAGCATGGAACAATCAAAAATTATAGATACATTGGAGACGTATCAGTGATCCAGGAGTGGACCACTAGAGAGCGGTCAAAATTATCCTTAGGTGCCTTAAAGAGGACTAAGGAAATGTTTATCGGTTATGGAAGTGATAAAAAGTTCGTCGTAAAGAGTTACGTCGATGCAAGCTTTGACACTAATATACAAGACTCTAACTCTCAATCTGGATACATATTGAACGAGGGAGCAATTAGCTAGAGTAGCTCCATGCAGAGCATTGTAGATATTTGCAAAATAAATACGGATCTGAATGTGACAGACCCGTTGACTAAACTTCTCTCACAAGCAAAACATGATTACACCTTATTACTCTTTGGGTGTTAATCACATGACAATGTGAACTAGATTATTGACTCTAGTAAACCGTTTGGGTGTTGGTCACATGACGATGTGAACTATGGGTGTTATTCACATGACGATGTGAACTAGATTAATGACTCTAGTGCAAGTGGGAAACTGAAGCAAATATGCCCTAGAGGCAATAATAAAGTTTTTATTTTATATTTCCTTATTCAGGATAAAGGTTTATTATTCATGCTAGAATTGTATTGATCTGAAACCTTAATACATGTGTGAATACATAAACAAACACTGTGTCCCTAGTGAGCCTCTACTTGACTAGCTCGTTGATCAAAAATGGTTAAGGTTTCCTAACCATGGACATGAGTTTTCATTTGATAACGGGGGTCACATCATTAAGAGAATCATGTGATGGACAATACCCATCTGTTAGCTTAGCATAATGATTGTTCAGTTTTATTGCTATTGCTTTCTTCATGTCAAATACATATTCCTTTGACTATGAGATCATGCAACTCCTGGATACCGGGGGAGTGCCTTATGTGCTATCAAACATCACAGTGTAACTGGGTGATTATAAAGATGCTATACAGGTATCTTCGAATGTGTTTTGTTGGGTTGGCATGAATGAAGATTAGGATTTGTCACTCCGAGTATCGAAGAGGTATCTCTGGGCCCTCTTAGTAATACACATCATAATAAGCCTTGCAAGCAAATGAATAATGAGTTAGTCACAAGATGTTGTATTATGGAACGAGTAAAGAGACTTGCCGGTAATGAGATTGAACTAGGTATAGAGATGCCGATGATCGAATCTCGGGCAAGTAACATACCGACGTTCAAAGAGAATTGTGTATATTGTCATAACGGTTCGACCGATAAAGATCTTCATAGAATATGTAGGAGCCAATATATATGGGCATCCAGGTTCTGCTATTGGTTATTGACCAGAGAGGTGTCTCGGTCATGTCTACATAGTTCTCGAACCCGTAGGGTCTGCACACTTAATGTTCGATGTCGATTTGGTATTATATGAGTTATCTGGTTTGGTGACCGAATGTTGTTCGGAGTCCCCGATGTGATCATGGACATGACAAGGAGCTAGGGAAAGGTCCGGAGATAAAAATTGATATATGGGATGATAGTATTCGGACTCCGGAATGGTTTCGGAATACACCGGAATGTATCGGGTCACCGGAAGGGTTTCGGGAGTGCCAGGGGAAGTCCTCGGGCTTAATGGGCCATTGGAGGGGAGCAAACCAGCCCATAGGGGGCTGGTGCGCCCCGCTCTAGGCCGCAGCACAAGAAGAAGGAAGGGAGAGGACTCCTTCCTTTTCTTCTCACAAGGAGAAGGAAAGAGAGGGGGCGCCTCCCTAATTCCTTCCCTCATGCAAAGATTTGGAAAGGGGGTGCACCTAGTTGGATTCGGCCAGCCCTTTGGGGGGCGCCCGAGGGCTGCCTCCTCCCCTCCCACTCCTATATATGTGGGAGGGGTGCCACATGAAGCCATAGGATTATTCCACGTCATGTGTCGGCACCCCTCCGCCTCTAGTTTCCTCCTCCGTTCTAGATCATTGCAACGCTTAGGCGAAGCCCTGTGGGATCACTTCACCACCACCGTCACCACGCCGTTGTATTTTTGCAAATTTCTATGTCTACAAAGCTCTGTGTGGAGCTACTCTATCTAATTGCTCCCACTTTCAATATGTATCCAGATTGAGACTCAGAGTCATACGAATTGGTGTCAAATCTTGCATCAACGTAACCCTTTACGACGAACTCTTTATTACCTCCATAATCGAGAAATATCTCCTTGGTCCTCTTAGGTAACTAAGGATAATTTTTTACCATTGTTTAGTGATCTACTCCTGGATCACTATTGTACCCCTTTTGCCAAACTCACGGCAAGGTACACAACGGGTTTGGTACACAACATGGCATACTTTATAGAACCTAAGGCTGAGGCATAGGGAATGATTTTCATTCTCTCTCTATCTTCTGTCGTGGTCGGGTTTTGAGTCTTACTCAACTTCACACCTTACAATACAGGCAAGAACTCCTTCTTTGACTAGTCCATTTTGAACTCCTTCAAAATATTGTCAAGGTATGTACTCATTGAAAATCTTATCAAGCATCTAGATCTATCTCTATAGATCTTGATGCTCAATATGTAAGCAGCTTCACCGAGGTCTTTCATTGAAAAATTCTTATTCAAGTATCCTTTTATGCTATCCAGAAATTCTATATCATTTCCAATCAACAATATGTCATCCACATATAATATCATGAATGCTACAGAGCTCCCACTCACTTTTTTGTAAATACATACTTCACCGTAAGTCTGTATAAAACCATATGCTTTGATCAACTCATCAAAGCATATATTCCAACTCCGGGATGCTTGCACCAGTCCATAGATGGATCGCTGGAGCTTGCACACTTTGTTAGCACCTTTAGGATCGACAAAACCTTTTTGTTGCATCATATACAACTCTTCTTTAAGAAATCAATTAAGGAATGTAGTTTTGACGTCCATTTGCTAGATTTCATAATCATAATATGCGGCAATTGCTAACATGATTCATACAGACTTAATCATCGCTACAGGTAAGAAAGTCTCATCATAGTCAACTCCATGAAATTGTAAAAAAAAAAACTTTCGTGACAAGTCGAGCTTTCTAGACAGTGATATTACCAACAGCGCCTGTCTTCCTCTTGAAGATTCATTTTTTCTCAATGGCTTGCCGATCATCGGGCCAGTCCACCAAAGTCCACACTTTGTTCTCATACATGGATCCTATCTCAGATTTCATGGCCTCAAGCCATCTGGCAGAATCTGGGCTCATCATAGCTTCTTCATAGTTCATAGGTTCTTCATTGTCTAATAACATGACTTCCAGGATAGGATTATCGTACCACTCTGGTGCGGAACATGCTTTGTTTGACCTATGATACGCCACACCCCTCACTTCTTTCGAGAGAAACTCCTTCTCTAGAAAGGATCCATTCTTTGCAACAAAGATCTTGCCTTAGGATCTGTGATAGAAGGTGTACCCAATTGTTTCCTTAGGGTATCCTATGAAGACACAATTCTTCGGTTTGGGTTCGAGCTTATTAGGCTGAAGCCTTTTGACATAAGTGTCACATCCCCAAACTTTAAGAAATGAGAAATTATGTTTCTTGCCAAACCATAGCTCATATGGTGTCATATCAACGCACTTAAATGATGCCCTATTTAACATGAATGCAGCTGTCTCTAGTGCATAACCCCAAAATGATAGTGGTAAATCGATAAGAGACATTATAGAATGCACCATATCTAGCAAAGTACGATTACGATGTTCGGACTCACCATTACGCTGTGGTGTTCCAGGTGGCGTGAGTAGTGAAACAATTCCACATTGTTTTAAATGAAGGCCAAACTCGTAACTCAAATATTCGCCTCCACGATCAGATCGTAGAAATTTATTTTCTTGTTACGATGATTCTCCACTTCACTCTGAAATTCTTTGAACTTTTCAAATGTTTCAGACATTGTGTTTCATTAATTTGATATACCCATACCTACTCAAATCATCTGTGAAGGTTAGAAAATAATGGTACCCGCTGCATGCTTCAACACTCATTGGACCTTATACATTGGTATGTATTGTTTCCAATAGGTCATTAGCTCGCTCCATTGTTCTGAACAATAGAGTTTTAGTCATCTTGCCCATGATGCATGGTTCGGAAGTATCAAAATGATTCATAATCAAGTGATTCCAAAAGCTGCATGGAGTTTCTTCATGCTCTTTACACCAATATGACCTAAACGATAGTGCCACAAATATGTTGCACTATCAACATCAACTTTGCATCTTTTGGCATCAATATTATGAATATGTGTATCACTGCGATCGAGATTCAATAAACCATTCACATTGGGTGTATGACCATAGAAGGTTTTATTCATGTAAACAGAACAACAATTATTCTCTGACTTAAATGAATAAATGTATTGCAATAAACATGATCTAATCATATTCATGCTCAACGCAGTCACCAAATAACATTTATTTAGGTTCAACACTAATCTTGAAGGTAGAGAGAGAGTGTGATGGTGATCATATCAACCTTGGAATCATTTCAAACACACATCGTCACCTCGCTTTTAACAAGTCTCTGTTTATTTTGCAACTCCTGTTTCGAGTTACTGATCTTAGCAACTAAACCGGTATCAAATACCAAGGGGTTGCTATAAACAATAGTAAAGTACACATCAATAACATGTATATCAAATATACCTTTGTTTACTTTGCCATCCTCCTTATCTGCCAAGTATCTAGGGCAGTTCCTCTTCCAGTGACCATTCCCTTTGCAGTAGAAGCACTCAGTTTCAGGCTTGGGTCCAGCTTTGGGCTTCTTCACGGGAGTGAGAACTTGCTAGCCATTTTTCTTGAAGTTCCCTTTCTTTCCCTTGCCCTTTTTCTTGAAACTGGTGATTTTGTCAATAATCAACACTTGATGCTCTTCCTTGATTTCTACCTTCGCCAATTTCAGCATCGCGAAGAGCTCGGGAATCGTTTTAGTCATCCCTTTATAGTTCATCACGAAGTTCTAGTAGCTTGGTGATAGTGACTAGAGAACTTAGTCAATCACTATCTTATCTAGAAGATTAACTCCCACTTGATTCAAGCGATTGTAGTACCCAGACATTCCAAGCACATGCTCACTGGTTGAGCAATTCTCCTCCATCTTGTAGGCAAAGTACTTATCAGAGGTCTCATACCTCTCAACACGGGCATGAGTCTGAATAACAATTTCAGCTCTTGGAACGTCTCATATGCTCCGTGGCATTCAAAATGTTTTTGAAGTCCCGGTTCTAAGACGTAAAGCATGGCGCACAAAACTATTAAGCAGTCATCGTATCGAGCTTGCCAAATGCTCATAACGTTTGCATCTGCTCCTGCAATAGGTCTTTCACCTAGCGGTGCATCAAGGACATAATTCTTCTGTGCACCAACGAGGATAATCCTCATATCACGGACCCAGTCCGCATCATTGCTACTATCATCTTTCAACTTAGTTTCCTCTAGGAACATATCAAAAATATAGGGGAGCTATGTCGCGAGCTATTGATCTATAACATAGACATGCAAAACTATTATGACTAAATTCATGATAAATTAAGTTCAATTAATCAAATTACTAATGAACTCCCACTTAAAACAACATCCATCAAGTTGTCTAAGTGTTACATGATCCAAATCAACTAACGCATGTCCGATCATCACATGAGACGGGGTAGTCATCCATGGTGAACATCTCTATGTTGATCATATCTACTATATGACTCATGTTCGACCTTTCAGTCTCTAGTGTTCTGAGACCATGTCTGTACATGCTAGGCTCGTCAAGTTTAACCCAAGTATTCTGCATGTGCAAAACTGTATTACACCCGTTCACTACAAAAAAAGACACATCCATGACATTTTGGGCCGAACGAAAAAAAATTATGTCATACATATGACACTTCTATGACGATAATTGTGACAAAACCCGGTATCATCATAGATGTGGTGGGATCCTACTTCTATGACAAAAAATCATGACAGAAAATGGGCTTTTTGTCCTGGGCGGGCCGGAGACGCAGCTGCATGACATTCTTTGGGCCGTCCATGACGGAAAAAACCATGGTAGAAGCGAGGGGGAGGAAAATTTTGGGGAGTTCCCGGTTACGGTGGGAGGTCGGGGGCGAAGCGATGCGCGTTTCTCTCATACACGTACGCGCGTGTGTGCGAGGTGTTGGCTCTAACTAAACCCGAGCGAGGCGTTGGGCTCTAACTGAACCCGAGCGATTGCACTGCAGGCCACGCATTACTGAACCCGAGCGATCGATCGATGGCTGTTAACTGAACCCGATCGAGCGATTCATGGGCTACTGCTGCTAACTGAAGCCAATCGATGTTGCCTCTGGATGAACAGTGAGCGTTGCGGGGGGTTTGGATGAACAGTTCCCGGTGGGGGTGGATGAACAGGACCCTGTGGTGTTGCCTCTGGATGAACAGGACCCCGATCGATCGAGCCGGTTGGGGCTGGATGAACAGGACCCCGTGGAGGGGTGGATGAACAGGACCACCCCATGGAGGGCAGGATGAACAGTAGACGGTGGAGGGGTGCCCGTGGAGGGGTGGTTGAATAGGACCCCGTGGTGTGGAGGGATGGATGAACAGTAGATGGTGGAGGGGTGGTTGAACAGGACCCCGTGGTGTGGAGGGATGGATGAACAGTAGACGGTGGAGGGGTGGTTGAACAGTAGCCGGTGGAGTAGCGCGCGGTGGATGCTGGATGAACAGGAGCCCGTGGAGGCTGGAGGACGTCGACGGTGGATGAACAGTAGCTCTGGAGGCTGGAGGGGGTCGACGGTGGAGATGAACAGTATCCCGTGGAGTCCTGTTTTGCGGTACACCACACCCTTCCCGATGAACAGGACCCCCGTTTCGACCGTATCGCTCCAACACAAGTCCGTTTCCTCTGTTTTGCGGTACGCCACACCCCTCCCGATCAACAGGACCCCCGTTTCGACTGTAGGAGGTCCGTTTCCTCCGTTTTGCGGTACGCCACACCCCTCCCGATCAACAGGACCCCCGTTTCGACCATAGGAGGTCTGTTTCCTCTGTTGTGTGGTACGCCAGGCCTCGTTTCCATCGCCTCTTCCGTCCAAGCCCTCACGATGAACACGACCACGCATTCCGTTCCAACCCATGAACACGACGACGAAGCTGTTTCTCCGTTCCGACCCAGCCATGTACACGAGCCCTCGCCGTACGTATGTGCGAGTAGGCGTTTGAGACCCCGCCCGTATGTCCACATACGTGGCCGTATTTTCTTTCTTGCATCCTGGCTGCTGTACGTACGTGTGCATGCTACGTGCGCGCCTCTACTACGACACGTGTGCGCCTCTACTACGACACGTGCGCGCCTCTACATCGACCAGTATGTACGTACACGTTCGCGACCAGAATGACAACGCTATGTACGCTTCAACCAGGTGGGTCCCGACTGTCAGGCACTTCCTTGCCTGCAAAGATGTAGCTGGTGGATCCCAGCAGGCAGGGGGCGAATCGTTTTTTTTTCGGACGCACTTCCTTGCGTGCGAAGATGTTGCTGGTGGGTCCCAGCAGTCGAGGGGCGGTGGGTCCCAGCAGTCAGGGGGGCGAATCAATTTTTTTGGACGCACTTCCTTGCGTGCGAAGGTGTAGCTGGTGGGTCCCAGCAGTTAGGGGGGGAACGTTTTTTTCGCAAAATACGGTGGCCCGTCCGGTGGGTCCCTGCTGTCAGGTGGAGGAAACATTATTTTCCGCATAATAAGGAGGCACTTCCTTGCTGCGGCCGTGGACTCAGCTGTCAGCCTCTCCACGTACAGTCCACGTCCAATGGAACTCGTTCCTTGACCACGTTGATCACGCCGCGCCGAGAGCACCAGGGCAGTCGACGACGGCGAGGCCTAGGAAGGGGACGACGCGAAGCCGGGGAAGACGCAGCAGTGGAAGCCCGTGCGGAGAGGAGTACGATGGTTCACTGGTTCGGCTGCAAGGTGAGGCTGCCGTCGCTGCAGAAAAACAGGGGGTGTGCGTGAGTAGAGGGATGGCCTGGCCAGCGGTGGGAGTAGTACGGGGCGGTGAGGCCTCCGCGGCATCACAGTCGGCCACGGGAGGCAGGAGCACGCGACACGACCGGCGCTGCTTTTGGCGGCTGGAGCAAGAAGACCAGAGGTTGAAGAAGCACTATGGCCGTTGGATGGACATCGTATGATCACTGCAGC
The DNA here is from genome assembly GCA_034509565.1 of Triticum monococcum. Classification (NCBI taxonomy): domain Eukaryota; kingdom Viridiplantae; phylum Streptophyta; class Magnoliopsida; order Poales; family Poaceae; genus Triticum; species Triticum monococcum. The sequence goes on along the minus strand of CM067841.1, from coordinate 139,524,054 downwards.
TAGAATCGTTTATATTGACTAAGTTGACAAAGCCCTTGGTACGCGTCAACTTAGTAGGCCACAGCTCGGATTTGGCAGAGAACATATAGCCCATTTTCAATTTGTAAGAATGTACAGCCCATTTTTCAATTCTAATGGAATTTACTATAGCCCATTTATAGTTTGTTAAAAGTACAGCCGAACTTCTAGCTAGGGCAACGATTAATGATTTCAAAGAACTGCTCAAAACAGAATTCAAAAAAAATTCCCACATTTTGATGGGATCCGAAATATTTGTATCCGAAATTTCTAGTCAGGTTAAATATAATTTCAAAATAAAGTTGTATTACGTTAAAATCCAACAAAATATTGCGCGCGCAACAAGTAATGAAATTAAAATTTTCAAATTCCAAAAATAATATATTTTTCAAACTATTTACGTGTTTGGTGCATAGTAATTGTCCAGTTATTATAATTACATCCCATTTATTATTTCTTAAAGTCCATTTTCTTGTTAAACCTAATGCATACCTCCTAGGAAAGTTTGCAGCCCAGCGGGGCGGAGAATAACAAATTGACCCGGATACTGTGTACAATTGTCGGCCCAGTTGCATTGGTGATGTTGAAAAAAAACTATTTTTATACATACATTTAAAAAAATTGTATAGATAAGGAACATTTTTTATACACACATTTAACAATTTTTAAATACATGATTAACACTTTTTAAAACATATTTTTTAGTCAATAGTGGGCCCACAGCGAGCGGAGGAGGTCACAATACACATATTTTTTAAATACATGATTAACACTTATTAAAACATATTTTTTAGTCAACAGTGGGCCCACAGCGAGTGGAGGAGGTCATAATACACATATTTTTTAAATACATGATTAAACACTTTTGCAAAAACAATTAACCCACAGCGAGCCAATTAGCTCTAGTCGGCCCACAGTGGGCCGACAGGACCCAATCAACCCACAGTGGGCCAACAGGGGCCAGTCGGCTAGCTGTAGGCTGACTGGAATCCAATCGGCCGGCTGTGGGCCGACTAGGCCCAGTCGGCCTACAGCGGGCCGACGGTGTATTATTTTTGAAAAAAAAATTACCCAGCGCAATATTTATGAAATTTAATAAAAATGTATTATTTAAAAAAATAGCGGAAAAAGGCATGTGTAGTACAGTACAACCTAACATGGTTACTCAGCCCACATTCAGCGACGCCGGAAAGGCCCAAACAAGGTTTCTGTACAACTTTTTTGAAGTCACCGAGCTCAATTAATAACTTAAGAAAAAAGTTAGATTACAGTGGAACCTAATTAAAAGTTGTCACGAGCAAATAAATAATTCAACGGGTCCCTCTTGTGTGTGTGTGTGTGAGAGAGAGAGAGAGATAGAGAGAGAGAGAGAGAGAGAGAGAGACCCATCGGCCGATGCTTGTAGATACATCTTTTAGCCATATGCATTGCTGATGCTCAGTAAAAACTTATATAGTTGACACAATCATATAGAACATCATAGCACACTGAACTTGCATACAAAAATTTCACGCAGGCGGCACAATCAGGATGGAAGAAGTGGATCGCTACGGGAAGGGCTATGTTGAAACCAACGAAGTCGTACATAACGGTTCATCGTCTTTATCAATGACGGAGAAATATCTTGAATGTTGTGCAAAGAAAATAGACAGACAACACAATAAGTTCTGCTAGCACATTAAGTTGACGTGCAGCCCTTTCTAAAAAAAGTTCAGGTACAAAATTAGAACAGGTCACAATCAAATGTACTGGCATATCAGTGCTTCACACCCATAGCTCGGATTTAACTAGTATCTGACAAGATTTAGTTGTTACCTCAAATTAGAGCACATCCAGGCAGCCATCCCTGCCTCTTCTCCCAAAGAAGCAGTGGCCTCCGCCGCGCGATGGAGTAGGCCCTGTGCCATCCATCGTTCCGAGCAACATGGGGAAATCTGACGTTGACTCCTGTAATGGACGTCGTCGATGGACCCTGGCACCAGCAGCGGCGACGGGACTTCAATTGATGGATTGACCACTTCTTTGACATGCACGAGCACTCGATACAGGTACATCCCTAACGTGGTCCGCGGCGGCCTTGGTGGCAACGAATAGTACAAGCCCGATTCCTGCACCGGTATCTCAACACCAATCACCTTCGGTATGGTGGACGGCTTCTTCATCCATGCCATAACCGTCAGAGCCCAGCTGTCTGGAGGAATAAACATACTTACGAGCTCACCTCCAAGGTCGTTGATAAGCTCGTTCATGGACTCACTGTTCCAAGCACGTCGAGGCATGCCGTGGAAGGTAAGCTTTGTTAAAAACTCAAGCTCAGAGGGCACCGAGCCCCATCCTGGGTGCCACCGATCAAAGCTCACCAGCGCGCCATCGTAGAACAAACGCCGGGAAGATTCGAACACACGACTACAGTCGAAAGTTGTCCGGAACCTGACGAAGAAATCAGCCGGTGGCGGACAGACTTCGACGAGCAAGTCACTTATTTGGATGCCGTGAGCAATGCCAAGAGCTTTGACAAGGTCATCCGGCGAGACGGGAGGCCAATCGCCGTTGATGGTTACCATCAGCACTTTGCCAGCAAACTGGTCGTCAAGCGCCGCCATGCCACTGTTGAGCGACAGCACGCAGAGACCGAAGGCAGGACAGATCTCAGGATCTCCGGCTCGGAGATCCGCGTTGACCGGCGACATGATAGTGCGCTTGAGTGCAGGGAGTACAGGAGGGGGATTTGGGGGAACTGGAGTAGGAATCGAGATTCCAGAGGTGGGGGAGGGGTCGGAGACTGAGGATGAAAAGGTAGCATGAATTTCGAGCACGCGTCAATATGCTCTCGGCGCGCAAGCGCACGAAAACACCGGTGGCACCCACATGTCGGCCTAAGAGTCCTTATTCTTTCTTTCTTGGAGAGCCCGGCCTTTTTTCGGGATCTTTTGAGAGCCCGGCCTGAGAGTCATAATTGACCTGTTTGGCATTGCGTTACTACTCGGCCCATATTCAACGACACCTCACTGGCCGAAACAAGTGTACATCATCGAAAAGACACTGAGCTCAAATTATATAACTTGAAAAAAGGAGATATACTCTGAACACTGGAGAATGGTGATGCCCTCATTTAGCCCACCAGTAGTTCGAGACAATAAACAGTTCGAAACAACGATATATACAACATTCAAACACTGACTAGTGACTACTACTGACATAAACAACAAGACATGATAGTTCATACGAAGTCTTGCTACACCACAAAAACGCACCCATCTGTAGCGCTTAGACTCTGATGATCCAGACGAGAATGACATTCTAAACAGAAGCAACTATTACATAGTAAGAGTGACATAGACGAGGATGACCAAATGACAAGGAATATGCATAACAAAAGAAAGAACTACCCATCCAGAACCAGCAGCAAAGACAACAAAGTCATTCGAAGAGATGATCCAACACCATCATAATTTGCAGCCCCGCTTCAGCGACCAATGATTCGGAGACACCAGTACTCCACTCTTTCGATGCAAGAGCCCAATTACCTATCAACCTGAAGGCTCGAACCACATCACTGCCTGTCGTAATTGAGACATCCAAGGATCAAAGTTAATCCAGATGCCTTTGTCATTCTCACCTTCTTTTGGCTGCAGGCTGTATCGTTGACAATCAGGGGAGTTTGCTCCCGAACTCCTAGGGCTCGCCATGTAGACACAGTTTTCCATAGCAAACAGAGCCTCTCTACCATCAAGGTCCTTGCCAACGGTGATCTCCTGGTTAATCGGATAATTGAGTCCGAGAAACAGAGAGTGTGAACCAAGGCTGTTTACCCGCCTCCAACTAAAAAATCCTAAAGGCCCCAACAAGCTGGTATCCTGCTCATAAACGTAACAGCCACTGTCCGGATACTCACGTATTACACGGTGCTTGTATACAGTGGGGTTTTTGCAATATAACTTTTCCGGCTCATGTGTTTGAATGATCATCAGTCTTTTGCCATTGTCTGATCGAGCGAGGAACCAGTTGTGCTTCCCTGTTTTTGGCAAAGGTGGTGTGATTACAAAGGGCAGTAACAGTAGGGACACTGCATAATATCAAAAAGACAGGTATTGTTAATGTAAAATCAGCATTGTTCAGAGTATGAGTAGGATAATGCAAGAAACAGCATTGATATGTCCCTGTTGGAACTGGGAGGAAAATACAGGGAAATGTATACTGGGTTCGAAAATATAGAAGTGCCATGCATGGTTATACTCATGTTATCTCGCAATCGATTCTTCACAGGAAACTACCATGTCATGCATGTTATGTAATCATGTTCTGTCCTCACAAAAAAATTCTTCAAGGTAACTAACAGACCATGCATTGTTATATACTCGTGTTCTGTGGGCAAAAATTTTGTGAGGATATTATTCTAGCCATTGATTGCTGCAGGGCGAATATAGGTATGTACACATGGTAAGCATTGCAGGATTTCACTACTTCCAAATATAGAGTTCTCCATATGCACAATTACTTCCCTAGTGTATGGTTAGATGAAACCAACAGTGTGGTGCATGTTTCTACATCATGAAAATGAGGAAACTAACATGAGAGGAAACAACTTACACGTGCCGTCCCAGCAATACGTGGTGCCATGTGCTTTGTCGATCGCGTAGATGATGCCATTGTGTTCAATAGCATCACAGAAGTGTGTATCAGCTTTGACGATGTTCCACTGCGAGCCGAGTTGTCTCTAGCTAAAGAAGGCATCGGCGTAAAGATAGGCGAGTCCGCGGTCGAACAAGGCAATTAGCTTGAAGTCTGCGTAATTTGCATGTCGTGTGGGCACTTGGCAGATTACAATCTTCTGCAAAACAAGGTATGTCCAACTGACGTAGTAATCTAGATGACTTGGACCGCGATGGTAATACTCTATATAATCCAACGGAGGAAGGATAATCTCATGGGAGGTTTGGAAGTTCATGAGCACCAACTTTTTACCGTCTTCTCTGAAGGCAGCCATCCAGTGGGAGTTCATGCCGACCCAGTACATACCTGCCAAGAAGTTTCGGGCGATGGTGATCGGATCGATGTCGAGGGAAATGATCTATGGCAACCCACTACATACCTGCAAAGAAGTTTTGGCTAATGGAGATTGGATTGAAGTCGAGGGGCATCATGCATGCCTCTGTATCATGGTGAGCGAATCTCGCAAGACCAGATAGCAGCAAGCAGGGTGTCTTGAAAAGCTTAGGCCTCGCTTCGATGATGGCCGTGTGCATGTCCCTCGAGCATGCAGCCAGCCCCAGGGCGCTCAACATATCCATACACGAACAACAGAGGTCGAGGATGTCATTGGGGAGATTGCTCCAATCGCGGCTCATATGGATGCTGCGCGGTTCGCGTTCGGCCATGGTGGAGTTTGGAAGGGGGCTTGATTTACGGGGGAGAAGGATGCCGGTGCTGGAGCGGCTAGCGAGGGAATAGTGGTACTGGGGAGGCGAGTGAGGCGACGGTACACGGGGGCACAGTGAGATGGAGAAGGAGAAGGAGATGGAGATGGAGTGGTGCTATGGGAGCGGAGAGGGAGACGAGGCGAGGCGCCAATGTGCTGTACAGCGGCGGTGACAGACTGCAATGTGCACAGGGTGAGGCTGTGTAACATCCCAAATTTTCAATTTGGAATGTTATACATTAGATCATCATGCATATCATATTTTATTTTGCTTTTGGTTTTGATCCTAGAAAATCCTAAGCAACTCAAGGACCCACGGAGAGAGTTGGGGATTTCGTTATTTACATATTTGAGTTTTCTCAAATTTTCTAAACAGGATCATTTGATTTTATTTATTTTATCATCAATTATTTCTATTACAAAAATATGAGAGATGGAATAAAATGACTTTCCCAAAATATAGAAATATCGAGGATTTAATAAAAAAATCAAATAAGATTTATTTCGGAGTTTTGCGGTATTTTTATTTGAATTTAGGAAAAATACGCGTTTTTCAAAGTTGTAGTTTGGGCCCAAATAAATGTTCACTTTATCGGGCTCGATTTTAGAAACCCGGCAAAATTTATTTCGCGATATTTGAAGTCCGTTTAGTATTTCTTTTTATTTTTTTCGGAGCGTAATTATAAAAAAACGAAATCGACATTGGGCCGTACTCGGCCAGGACTCCGCCTGGCCGGGGCCTTTATATAGCGCCCGAGGCCCGAGCCGAGCAGCCCGCCACCGCGCCCTAACCCTAGCCGCCGCCGGAGCCGCGCGCCTTTCGAGGTTCGCTGCCACGCCTCGATTTCCGTGCAGTTTTTTTTAAAAGAGAAAAATATATTTTTTTTTCTTCCGTTCGTCGTTTTCCTTTTTCGTCAGATTTTCCGCGGTTATTTTCTGATCGCGATTCCTGAACCGATTTTCGTTTTAGTATAACTTTTCGCTCGTTTATCGGAATGAGGCGATTCAAGCGCCTGGAGTTTCGTCTCGAAACTCTCTTTCCGAATAATCAACTTAAACAAGTTTTTGCTACTATAAAATTTGACTTAGATCCAGATTACTAGAACGAAGTTGATTTTTTTCGCCATTTGATTTCTTTTGCTTCGTTCGATTTGATTCTTTTTGCAAACCAGGGTTCTTAAGTTGAACTTTCTGGTTAGATCTTCTATTTGAGTTTTACCTGTACATTAGATGAGTACTTATTGTATGCTTGTTTATTTGTCTGCGATAGAATACCCGGAGTGCGCCGCCTGTTACTTCGAATCTCTAGGTTTCGCGGATCATCAGCAAGGCAAGTAACACTTTGATCATACCTTTTCTACTACCCAGTTTTATTGCATTAGATCAATCCTGACACATTGCATGAATAGGATCTAATTAAATTGTGGGATGGGAAGTAGATGAGGTAGTACCTATTACCTGTTTATTATGAAACCTTTGGGAGTTACTTCTACGTTTGCTTATTATGCCATGATATGCTAGTAGACGTGGATTGGGTGAGTGATATCCATGACAGATGTGAGTTTGTTAATTCTAATGGTTTACTTAAGGTGGCAACTTAAATACACATCTGGGTGGATTGAGGCACCTGGTTTCTATCAGGACTTGCCTGTTTTTCTTTTGGACCGCCACCCAGGCTCAAAGGGATCATGAGATTATTCATACTAGAAACTTCCGTGTGCAGCCACAAGCCATTATGGACTCTGGCATAGTTGATTAGGTCGTGCGAACTCTTACAGGGTAGACTAGCAGATGTAGGGGAAAGTAGGTGTACCGGTCTATCCAACGTAAGGTGCTAGCGCTTCTGAAAGACTATGTCTTGGTCATCCGTTTCTCAAACACCATGTAGTGCGACAAATCCAACGGAGGCGATCGAGTCTTGTGGGGAAAAGTGCGCAAACCTCTGCAGAGTGTAATAAACTAATCATGGTTAGCCGTGTCCCCGGTTATGGACATTTTGAGTATCTAGTACTTGGATTATCATGTGAATCTCAACATGTTACTCTAAAGTTAATTTTGATGGGTTTGTTTAATGATGATGCTTAATTGGGATTGAGGATGCTGTCAACCATTCTCAATGTTTAACAACCATCATGATAGTAATTAATTTTATTCCTTTGAAGTAGGGAAAAATTGGCTTTACGCAAAACTGTAACCATAGAGCTTTCCACCAGCCAAATATGCATATAGTATAGCTGTTTCAAGTCATTACTCTCTATGTGTTACCTTGCCAGCATATTCCATGTGCTGACCCATTCTCGGGCTGCAACATTAATGTTGCAGACTTTTCAGACGACGATTAAGGAGTTTTAGGTCGTGGTTCTATACTCAGTGATGCCGTTGCAGTTGATGGACTCACTTATCTTCCAAGCATGTTATCGTTATTAGATGGCCTTACGCCATATTAATTGTAATAAGTTCTCTTTTGAGACACTCGATGTAATAAGTGTGTGATTGCTACTCTGCTATAAATCCTCCGAGTACTGTGTGATGTCAGCATTACTGATCCAGGGATGACATCGGAGCATAGAGATCAGACTGTTTGAGGTCTGGTCGCTACAGGCTGACTTTGGTAACCCGAACACGCCGCCTGGACTAGTGTCAGGCGCAGGGTGTTGTCACTTCACTGTGAGGACCGGATGAATAGTATTTTGACCATCAAGTGTACCACAGTTGTACTACTACTACTAGTAGTAGTAGTAGTAGTAGTGGTACATGAGTACTCCAGTATTGTATGGCGTAAATAGGTCTCCCGTGCTAGCATGCCTCTTCACTTCATCGTTCAGGTATCATCCATATTGCGAGCAGAACCAAATTCTCGTGCATGCCCAATCAACGCTCTGTCGCGATGCATGCAGTGGTCGTTCTGGTGCATCAAGGACGGCATGCAGATCGTTCCACACTTGAGAAGAGGAAAAATGGAAAGGTAGAACGCGGCAGCAGAGGAAGAGAACGCTGGATAACGAGGCTGGGAGGGGATCGAGCAGGAAGTTAATGCTCCATGCCTAAGGCCTCCTTTGGTTCATAGGATTGAAAAATCATAGGAATAGAAAAGTCATAGGAAATGAGATGACATGCATCTCAAATCCTATGCATAGGAATAGAAAAGGAGATGCCCTTTGATTCACACCATAGGATTTTTTTTCCATTGAGTCTAGGCTAATGTTTATTTTCCTATGAAATGTGGAGGATAGGAAGAATTCCTCCATAGGAATAGGATTTCATTCCTACAAACCAAAGAGCTCCGAAGGAATTTTTCCTATAAAAATCCTATCGTATGAAAATCCTACAAAATTCCTCCAAACCAAAGGAGGACTAAAGGTTTTGGGAAAACCTGATTTTCATGCGGTGACTTATACTCACCTAAACGGAGGGAGTATTCCTTAACCAGAGAATGTTGTGTCTCCCACTCACGCGCTCAAAAAAACTACGACACATTTTGTTATTTGTTTGCATATGTTCCACCTATCAGGAAGGATGGGCACGTACACGAACAGGTACGACTCATCAGGCTACCCGCATAGCCTTTTTGTTTAGTCTACCTAGCCGTCTAATCAACTGCCTGCATGCCACTTCTCCCATTTACTCCTTCTCCATCGGGAACCGATTCTCCTCGGCTTCTTCACATCCTCTTCATCTTCATTTGCATCCAAACCCCACTGCGTTCACATTGTTTTAACCTCTTTAAATAACCATCTACTACTTCAGTTAGACTAGCCATCTAATCCTAATTCTCCAAACCATAGCCCTCCGTTCCAGCGGTTCCAAATGGCAAAAGAGATCGAGATGCAGGTTTTTAGCGTCCAACATGTCCTCGTCGAAGGCTCGATGCGCATAGTTGCCACCGTCACCATCCACCCAAGGGTTGTTCGGCAGTGGATCAACAATGTATCCAACTCCCTCGAAAAGGTAGAGACGAGGGTCATTGGTCTCGACGCAGAGTACACGAAGCGTGCCCCTGGGAAGATCTCGCGCGCCGCCGTCCTTCAGTTGTGCCTCGAAGATGATGTTTTGGTGTACCACATCATACACTTGCCCTCCATACCAGGTGAGCTTCACGATTTCTTGTCTCGGGAGGACGTATACTTCTGTAGGGCAGCCATCGAAGGGGACAAACAGAAGCTGGAGCTGTACAACCTTGATTTGAAAAGCATCGCTGACCTACAAACTAGAATCAAAATTCCTGTAGAAGTTTGTGATAAACAGACACCATCCCTATTAGACGTAGCAAATTTTGTGCTCGGTACAAATCTTCAGAAGGGTGACGAGACGGTGGCATTAAGGTCGTCTAGATGGGAGAATTATCCCTTGGCGTCCGAGCGGATAAAATATGCTGCCCTCGATGGCATTAAGCTTGTTGCGAAGCTGTCTCCCACAAAGAATGAGAAGAAGAAGAAGAAGAAGAAGAAGAAGAAGAAGAAGAAGAAGAAGAAGAAGAAGAAGAAGAAGAAGAAGAAGAAGAAGAAGAAGAAGAAGAAGAAGAAGAAGAAGAAGAAGAAGAAGAAGAAGAAGAAGAAGAAGAAGAAGAAGAAGAAGAAGAAGAAGAAGAAGAAGAAGAAGAAGAAGAAGAAGAAGAAGAAGAAGAAGAAGAAGAAGAAGAAGAAGAAGAAGAAGAAGAAGAAGAAGAAGAAGAAGAAGAAGAAGAAGAAGAAGAAGAAGAAGAAGAAGAAGAAGAAGAAGAAGAAGAAGAAGAAGAAGAAAAGGCTGCACCAGCAGGAGGGCATTATGGATGGATGAACTATTTCCTCTCTTGTAAAAAAAATATTCCCTCTCGGTGTATACTGATATAGATGGACTATTTCGATGGTGTGCATGTCTTTGGAACAGAGTAGTAGCGTGGGTCCGCTTGACTATAAGGAACTATTTATCCGCATATATACCTTTCTCTGCTACTCCTTCCAGTGATCGGTATGCAGTGCATGTGTCCGTAGACATGATAGCTTGTCCATGGAAGTTCAACTACGGCGACCATCACGTTTCATCTCGCGATTCCCACGACGCCTCTCCAACCCACGGCACCACGCCCCCCGACGTGTGCCTCACCCCTCTCGGCTGCACTGCCCCTCTGCTTTTGTATGCATGACATGTGGGCCACCTAAAATGCGGCGAGCATCAAGTTTCTACCACAGCCACCCGTGATTCCCACGACGCCGCTCGAACCCATGAAACCACACGTCCCCCGACCTGCGGCTCACCCCTCTTGGCCCCACTGCCCCTCTGCCTAGGGGAGCATTACATGTGGACCAGTCACCTATCGGGTCCACATGTTATTGACTCAAAGGTACGTGTAGTAAGGTGTTGAAGCTCAGTCCCGACGGCCCTGAGAGGGAAATGTAACTCCTGCGCCAGGGCTTGTGGTGCTCCCGCAGCACGAACTCGTGCCAAACTCGAGATTTGTTTCTTTACTATACATGCACGCAACAATTTAATGGACATTGTAATCTCAACATGTGATGGGGAGCTCTAAATTTGAATTTGAAACTTACAAAACAAAAAGATTCAAAACAAATAAACTGGGAGAGAGGGAGTATATCGTAGGATGTGTCCCATACAAAATAAGTCCCCTGGTTTGTCACTGCGAAGATGCGGTTAGAAAGGAGCATAGCGTCTTCCTACTCGTACAGCACCAAATCGGCCGCAGACAGCATGGTCCGCCTTTGACCTCCATGTGCAAGGTTCGTGCTTTCTTATTCAATCTCACCATGGTTCCATCGTACCAATTCATGCGGTGGCCCGTTGCATGGCTGATCCCAATGTTGGACAAAGGTTCTACGGGAACGGTGTCACCGTTGTAAATGTTGTGCAAATTGATGTTGGTACCCTCCCGTACATATGCAAGCCAATCTCCACTCGCACCGAGCCTAACCTGCGAAACAGTGGGCAGGGGGAGAATTAGGAAATGGACACGGAAGTAGTCTTTAGAATGCATTTACTACGTGATCAAACTCATCTTGCCTGCTCATCGGAGGAAATCCGAGTGCCCCTCAACGTCGGCATCTCAAGGGGCGTCAACTTGCAATTACGGCCACGCCACGCTGGAGAGACCCCCAATGAAACATCCTCGTGCGTTCCACGGAACATCAAGATGCATTTGTATGAGTAGTTTATCTTGTGAGAGAAAAGGATGAACGAGGGAAGGCCTCTAGAGATAGAGATGGACACTACTACTACCAATGTGCTGGCCCGTGCGTTGCAATGGATCCAAAGTAGTAGAATAATACTTGTTCACGTGCTTGAAATATAAACACTCTAGTTTTGATATACATGTCTCGGTAGACATGACAGCTTGTCCATGGAAGTTGAACCATGGCGACCATCACGTTTCTTGTTTCTACCACTGCCACACCCACACGCGATTCCCACGACGCCGCTCCAACCCACGGCACGACGTCCCCCGACGTGGACATGGATCCTCTGACATGGCTATCACTGCCTTGCCCTGCCTTTCCTTCACTGACAGGTGGGACCCACGCTTATGGGTCCCACATGTCAGTGACAGAATGGTAGGATTGTTCGCGTCAGGGGATCCTCATCCCCCCGACGTGCCCCTCATCCCTCTCGGACCCACTTCTCCTCTGCCTTTGTGTGCATGATATACTCATAATATATTACTCCCTCCATACCTAAATATTTGCCTTTTTTGAGATTTCAAATGGACTATCACATACGGATTATATAGACATATTCTAGTGTTTCTAGCAAGATGCCCGCGTGTTGCACGAAGTTGATGGAAAAGGTAAGCACAACTTATAAATTGACGGATCGAGTACTAGTTACAGTGATGCATATAATTAAGCAAAGGGATCGCACATGTCGGTATTGACTGGAACGAGAATGCAACAGCACAATAAGAATTAAGGCCACGATGATGCGATCGCAGTGGTGGTTACAGAAGGCAAGAAGAAAGATGGATCCACGAACGTACGACCTCCTCCTCCTCAACTTAGTGCGCCGCGCCACCGACCGGCGGCTAAGGAGCGGCGGCTTTTGTGGCGAGGTCAAGGTGCTTCTCAGCAAAGGCATCCAAGGCTTCCAGCCGGTTGAGGAAGGCCAGCCTCGTAGTGTCCTCACTAGCATTGTAGATACCTATGTACACGATTTGCTCGTACACGTGGATGTGTAGGTCGACGAATTATTGCAGGGCGAGGCACCTCGCGGAGAGCGCGACCTCCAGGTGTACATTCTTCGTGGCGTCAGCGGGCAGTCACAGGGCCACCAGTGCTTGAAAGAGGTTCCGTCCATGGAGGCCGATTAGGGTGGCAGGCAATGAGGAGCCCGGGCGTGCGGGCTGGAGGAGTACGGCGATGTCGTCCGCAAGCTTCTTGATGACGGTGAACTTGTTGCTGGTGTCAACGATCATCTGGTCCAACTAAGAGTCGTAGTTGGCATTGACGGCGGCCATCCACCAGCCGGTCTCCAACACCGTCTGGAGACGATCCTCGGTGCCATGCCGCAGGCCGGCGTCGTGGACCATCTGGCGCAGCCGCTGGCCGCTCACGCGCATCGCTGCCATGGGTCTGGAGTGAGCTCTTTTGCGCTTAGTGTAGGTGCTTAGGCAAATGCTTAGGTGCGTACAATGTGGTAGATGCATTGGAATGGAGGGGCGCCTTTATATGAGGGCAATGAGGGCAAACTGCGTTGCATTCACATCGTGCAGCCTCTTTTCCCGGACCTCCTCCCATTACTTCCCTCAGGCATTAATTGAGGAGGATGCATTGGCTGTTCAACATATCGGGAACCGCTACTCCCACCCTCGTCTGCATTAAAGCCGTATCGGGAACTGCGCCGCCCGCTTTCAAATCGAATACTCCGTTGTTGTAGTATGAGTGACTAAGTGATGACTATGTATAACATGCCAAACATCAGATATCCTAATGCACCATGTTAAATCTCCAAGGGCGCAACCGCACGAGCGACGCGACGGTCGTGGTAGGCGCGACCACGATACGGGCTGCTGGCAGCCCTTGGATCTGAGATCAAACGGTCGCATGCTAAGTTGCTGAAAATTTGTAGAATAACCCTCCAGGATAGGATATTCACCCATAGGTCTAGAATCACGCCATGCAACCGTTCGATCTTAGATCCAAGGGCTCTCAGAAGCCCGTATCATGGGAGAATGGAAAGCCACTACCCTGCCGTTTGCACGCTGGCAGTTCGCTCCTACTCGTCCCCGCACGTCCTTCAATACTACGGTGGTTTGCTCCTAGTCGTCCCGTCCATTCACATTACGGCAGTTCCACTAATCCTAACCCTCCTCCCAAATCCATGGCGTCCCAAATCTCCAGGATCGGCGGTGAGTACAAGGTTAGAACCATCACCGGCGATGAGTTCGACGTCATCTACACCCATTCTTCCGCGACGGTGAAAGGATGCCTTTCTCGCTTTAGACACATGTTCGAAAACTCAGATGATGAGTGGGTCGCTGGGCTAGATGTTGAGTACACCACAGTCCTGGGACGAGAGAAGGATCTAAAGGACAAAGAGAGGAAGAAGGCCGCCGTGATCCAGGTTTGCGTGCATGACTTATGCTTGGTCTACCACATATGCCATGCCGACGTTGAGTGCCAGGATTTTAAGGACTTCCTCGGGAGCAACCTAGTCAAATTCGTTACTGTAGACTTTGGTAATGACAAAGAAGTCCTACGTCGGGTAGGCCTCGTTGTAGGCAACACCTTCGACCTCCAGAAGAATCGGCTGGTGTCCTCTCTTCAGCCTTCAATGCTGACCCTGGCAGGAGCCATGGTTCATCCTTCGTACGGTAAACTGGAGAAACCTCCATACACGTTTCATCGTCAAGCATGGCAGCGGAATGTACTAGATGTAGACCACATCCAGTACGCTGCAATGGATGGCTACCTTTGCTTCAATATCTACAAGGGTTGGATGAAGAGCAACAACCAAGTGTGCGGTTCAAGCAAAGAAGTATCAGCCAAGAGGAAGAGGGACAAGGACGAAGTCGAGGACGTGGACGAGGACTCCAAGTAAGGTGGCAGTGTCATTGTTCATGGTGGTTATAATGCAGTGTCTACCGGAATAGTTGCAAAGTTTAATTTTAGGTGTGATTAATTTAATTTGAAGGGTGTGTTGTGTTGAGCCCCCAGCAGAACTATGTTATGTTTCTTCTTGTTACTTTAACTCTTCAGTACGTACATACAAGTATTTCTTACATTTCATCTTTTAGTTGGTACAGTACTACCACTCGTTTCTTCACATTATATACGTACAATATATATGGCCAACATCATATAGCCAGCAGTTTAGTTGTCAAAGAATTTCAGGGTGCTTAGTTTTGTCAAAGAATTCCAGGGTGCTTAGTTTTATTTGAGGGGTGGTTTGTGCACTTGTGCTGGACACCATTATTGTGACAAGCCTTTTTAATAGTACTAGATGCATAATTTGGTGACGAGCGCTCACTATATGTACCACTTCCTTTTTAAATTTCAAGTTTTGCTCCATGGCGCAATCCATCGATACTACTACTGTACAAAAGTGGAGTATGCACATTTTTTAAAAGGCTAGAGGGCGGGGCAGTCTAGCTCGGTCGGTTTCACGAGAGGCGAGGGCCTTTGTGATTTGATGGCTCATTACCGCTGTCAAATCGAATAGTACTGCACCGCCCGCTGCACGCCCGGCGCCTCCATTAAACCCCTCCGTTAAACACGCATGCAAACCGAGAATCCTACTCCGGCCACACGTCCGTTCATGAGCGGGCCGGAATTAAACGCAACACCGGCCAAGCTCCTCCCGTCCGCCCTCAGTTTAAACGAGGCCAGACGCCAGCCAAGCTCCTACCGTCCGCCCTCTATTTACACGAGGCCAGACAGACAGCGGGCAAGAATTGCACCCCTTCGCCGCTCCCCCATCTCCTCCTTCACCATTTTCTCCACTCCTCCGATGGCTTCCGATGAGCCGTTCTCCTGCATATAACCCGGCTGGGTGGCCCGCCGAGCCCTCCGGATATGGGCGAGGCTGCTCCGTGCTTCACCAACCTTGCTTGGCCCGACGGAGCCAGTTGCCACCCCAAGCAGGCGCATGGTTCAGCAACTCGCCGCTCCAGTTCAGCTTGATGAGGAGTGGCGAGTTGCTCCACGCCGGCACAGCGGCGAGCACGCCGGTATGGGCGCCGTCGCTGCCGCGTCGTACTGCGCCACCAGTGTCTGCGGTGGCCGCGCCTCCCGTGTCTATGGGCACGCCTCCCGTGCCAGTGGCAGCGCCATGCAGGCAGAGACAGAAGCCGAGTGCGTGGAGAGCGACGAGTCGTGGCCAGCTTCTCCGTGTCCGCCGCCATCATCGAGGAGAAGTAGAACACGGGAGGCCGCCACCACTTGGGACCCATGAAGGCCACCGCCGAGGCGATGACCATGGATTCAGGTGGTTTCTTTGCTGCTTCGTCTCTTCCGAGGACCTTCGTCGACCCCGCAAGTGTCTGACGGACATGAGGAAGACAAAGGGACCCGCGGGCGGCCATTTCGATTATGTACTCCCTATCCAGCTGGCGGGGAATTTTTGTACTAAGAATGGATAAATTGTATGTATCTAGAACTAAAATAAGTCTAGATACATCCATTTCTAGGACAAGTATTTCCGGATGGAGGGAGTATTAATTATACATGAGAGCCGGATTGGCACCTCTTAGTTCATGTAAATGTAATGAAATCCATGATGTTTATATGAAGATCCGTCTTTTTTATACGAAATCCTTCATGTTATATGAAATCAGTCCGTGTTTGCACGAATTTCATCTGGTTGGTTAGAGTTGTAAAAATGTATGCCGCTGGCGTTTGATGTCGTCCTCCGCTTAAGGAAGCGGGAGGAAATTTGCCGGCTGCCGTTGGAGATGCTCTTTATGCTGGAAATAATAGAGTGACATCCAATCCATTTGAGCTAATTGCTTGTATGATTGTCCCTCTATAAAAAGTTAATTGCATGCACAGTGTACACGTGACTTGCAGTGTGGCTACAGCTTCGTACAGAAAGTTAGAAAGAAACAAGTCCATCCTTAATCTTGTATTCTAAGTACTCTGTGGGTTCCACTGTCAGTACAGTGGCGAAAGAAGTATATATCAAATAAGTAGAGTAATATATAATATAAAACTATAAAGTTAAAAGACAGAATACGAACTCATGTCATCGCGTTGCGAGCATCCGGCGCTAACCAGCCCAGCACATTTTTGTTGTAGACCATGCTGGAGATATATCTCCATGTCTACTCTTATATATACTCCATTCGTTCCTAAATATTTGTCTTTTTCAGATTTCAAATGGACTACCACATATGGATGTGTATGTAGACATATTTTAGAGTGTAGATTCACTCATTTTGCTCCGTATGTCTTTTCAGGAAGGGGTCAGATTTGTCCTTGATTTATTTATGAGGTATCCAGATGGCACTGCACCACCAAGAAAAGAGGGTAACATCAAAATTATGGACTACTTTTTTGAGTATGTTGGTAAGGTCCGGTCATAGTCACTTGTTGAACTCTCTAAAAAGACAAATACTCCCTCCGTCCGGAAATACTTGTCATCAAAATGGATAAAAGGAAATGTATCTAGACGTATTTTAGTTTTAGATATATCTCTTTTTATCCATTTTGATGACTAGTATTTTCGGACGGAGGGAGTAGAAAAAGAGTTGGTGATGATGGTGTGTGTGCCATCCTGCAATATAGGCCGTCGGATTTATATCTAACGGATAGGAAAGAAACTATGGCAATTTTGCAAAAATATACCCACATGTCTCTCCACATTCGCAAATAAGGCCTTCCCTCGTTCAACCTTTTCTCTCACAAGATAAACTACTCATACAAATGCATCTTGATGTTCCGTGCAACGCACGGGCAGCTAGCTAATTTCTTTGAAAATAGTTGCTGCGATAATTGGGTTGAAGTGATATATTTTATGTCTGCCCCGAATGACTTCAGATTCACTAGTAGTAACAAAGAAAAGGTTGCCTTGTTAATTAACAAAAAATAGGGTGAAAACTATCACATGAGGCCGGTAAAAACAAGGCACACTGGGTTCAGCTTCATCGTCACTACAGCTGTGCGCGCGAGAGAAGTCTACATATCGAGGGGCTACCGAGCGAGGCACCGAGACACAATGTTTGAGAGAGAAACCAATTGACATATTATGATCAGATCGAGTTGTCACCCTTCTGCTGTCATTGTTGGGGAGGGAGAGAAAGACGTATTGAGAGTGTGTGCGGTAGACACAGAGGCACAACTAGCGAGTGTGTGTGTGTGTGTGTTTGAAAGAGGAGTAGATAGATTATTATCAAGATCGATGTGCCACCCTACTCCTTCGGTGCCGGGTAGTGTGTGTGTGTATGTTTGAGAGAGAAGCCAGTCGATAGATTAGTATCAAGATCGAGGTGTCACCCTACTCCTTCGGTGTTGGGAAGTGTGGGTGTGTGGGAGGGGGCAGTGACACTCACATATCTCTACTCTTATAAAAAAACAGAGTTGGTGATGATGGTGTTCCTGCCATCCTGCAATATAGGCCATCCGATTTATATCCGACGGACAGGAAGGAAACTATGGCAATTTTGCAAAAAGATACCCACACCCATCTCCGCATTTGCAAATAAGGTATTCCCTCGTTCATCCTTTTCTCCCACAAGATAAACTCCTCATACAAGTGCATCTTGATGTTCCGTGCAACGCATGGGCATCTTGCTAGTAGGGAGAAGGAGTTTGTGTGACACATATCTAGCTATATTAAGGGATAGGTAGATAGCATATGTGTGAGAGACATTAGTGGCTGTGGGTGGGCGGAATTAAAGGGGTGGGCGTGTTAGACATATAGAGCATGTGTGTTTCTGTGTGAGAGACTTGTAGGATGGGGTAGAAAGACGAATTTAACCCTGACGGAGGGAGAGAAATACACGAAGTGCACGCGTGTGATTCCGATGCTCACAGGGAAATGAGATATGTATGTGTGTGAGAGATATTGCACAATTCATTGACGTATCACTATCTAGCGATCGTGGACATGCATCGCTTGAACATAAGTCAATATCTACTTCGTATCGTGGCCAAAGGTACAATATGGATTCAACGCTATAAAGATTGGACACTCACATATCACATTTTTTCTATTTAAATAAGCCTTTTTGGTTGTGCATGCCAAAGTTACAGTGATGTTTCTTCAAACAACCAATGTAGTTATCATGAACATGCACCATTGTTACTCTTGCATTCAAATTCATTAGTCTTGGATGATTTAAGTTTCTATTTTGAAGTAATATATGTAATATTCATATATGAATTCAACGGGTACACAATTTCTGAAATGGAGGCTATGTAATCATATGAGGTAACACTTTTAAGTAGCTGACTACAATATCCATTTCTTTTTGTGCGCCTCTACACTAACACGTCAATGCATTATGTTTAAAGTAAATAACCAATGGCACTAAATTATCTATTTACACGAGAAATACATAGGCTGAGCGTTTGATCCCTTTTTTTGTGAATGCGCCACTACACCCGTACGATTGGCCGCGCCCGTGTGAACGTCCAAGTTATCGACGCATCATACCGAGTTATTGTCTTTTTTCTGGGGTGGACTTCACATCAATTATTAACTGCTGACGCGTGCCCCATGTACACAGTCTAGCATGACCTTCCCGCTAGCACGGTCCATAATTAGTTGAAACTGGATACGAACGATCCCGTGGGCGGCAAAATCTCCCGCCTCCTTCTAAAATTTCCGCCATCTTAGTCTTTAGCATGCGAAACCCCCCTTTTGTCCTTGGTGCACGGAGACCAACAGTTACAATACCGCCCTCACTACACGGCACCCCCATTTCCTCTCCCCCTCCCGCAAAACGACTAACTACACGGCACGCCGTCCGTACTTCATCCCCCTTTCTCCCCTTCCCTCTCGAAACCCTAGACTGCTCATCCACCGGCGTACAATATCCCATTCACTGCCAGCGGCGTCCACCTCGCCGGATCTGCTTTTGCGGCCGCATCTACCCCTCCCACCTCCCCTAGAAACAAGTAGACTGCTCATCCACCACTGTACCACAGCCCATTCAGTGCCGGCCTTGTCCACGGTGCCGGATCTGCTTCGCCGGTACTCTCGTCAACCACCGCGCATCTGCAGCGGCTCATTCGTACTCCCCACCGGAGACGCTTCGTCCACACCCCCCGGAGCCGCCCCACCGACGCCCCCGTCGACGGCCTCTGATCCTCTTCGCCGACACTTTCCTCAACCCTACCGGAGCCGCTTCGCCGACACCTTCCTCAACCCTACCGGAGTAGCTTCGCCTATACCATTCTCAACCCTATCGGGGCCGCTTTGCCAACTCACAAGTCCACGGCCTCAGATCCGCTTCCTCGCACCCTTATCCAACCTACCGGAGCAGCTTCTGACGCCCCATCCACGGCCGCAGATCCGCATCATCGACACCACCCTTAACCCAACCACCGGAGCAGCTTCTGACGCCCCATCCATGGCCGCAGATCCGCATCGTCGACACCATCCTTAACCCAACCACCGGAGCAGCTTCACCTACGCCCTTGTCGACGGCCATAGATCTGCTTCGCCCACACCGTAGTCCACCCTACCGGAGCCGCTCCACAAACACCCTACTCGACGGTTCTAGATCTCCTTACCGGACCCCGACAGCCAGCGCAGCATCATCACCCTTGACATTTCTAACCTGATTCCCATAGTCTGGAGAGATGCCAAGCACCCGCCACGGCCTAGGTACTTGTCA
This sequence comes from Triticum monococcum, assembly GCA_034509565.1. Classification (NCBI taxonomy): domain Eukaryota; kingdom Viridiplantae; phylum Streptophyta; class Magnoliopsida; order Poales; family Poaceae; genus Triticum; species Triticum monococcum. Next base: position 139,503,853 of record CM067841.1, on the reverse strand, counting down.
CCTTTAAACCCGTCCAGCATCACCTGCCTGATGTACTTCAAATATACTAACCGGTCGCTGTTACCTGTTATGCAGCTGGCAAAAACTACAAGGACGATGTTTCTTCTAGATCTAATAGCTTGGCCAACCAAGATCCTGGACTAAGGCATTGATATGATCTTGTAAGCGCGTCTCTCTCTCTCTCTTGTATTGTTCTATGCCTGCCAGCGTGCTTTGCTAGGATTTTCGACCAGTAATCCCTTTGTGCAGACAATGATTTCTACTATTGGCTGCTAAATTAGATATGTAGATGTCATACATGATACTACCTCGTACCTCCGTTCGTAAATATAAGTCTTTCTAGAGATTCCACTATAAGCTACATACGGAGCAAAATGAGTGAATCTACACTCGAAAATGCATCTATATACATCTATATGTGGTCCATACTGGAATCTCTACAAAGACATATATTTAGGAACAGGGGCGGTACATTAAACAAAATCGTAGGTGGCATGTAGGAATTCCAGTGCATTACATTAGGCTCCCTTAGAGTGCCGGCTAGTCCAGCATACAGAGTCATGGCTAGTTTATGGTACGCACACAATCGTTAATTGGTGGTTTAAATATGCGCAAGGGATATGCAATGTAGTATCATGTAGAGATGTCTGAAATTAGCCATGTCAGCTTGCAGATAGGATTACACAATAAAAAAGTACAAGATGTATGTGGCAATTTCAAGGAACATCGCAAAAAAGGAGAGGCGGCGGTGAGCCTATACAGTGTGCTATGGTACGTCACTCCTCCATTGCAATCATCGTGACATGTTATTTGTATGCCAGTTCTATTAGCCAAGTTTCTTAGGGACAGTTATTATGAGTTATCCTAAGAAAATAAGCACCTGTGAATATAAGTTCCATGTAATAAGCCAACCAGTTCTTTTCATTGCGTTTTCAGCTTATCTTTGGTATGATCAGTGGAAAGTCTAGATTGCATTATATTTTTTTTCATTTTGCTGCCCATATGGAAATTAATTTGACTTGCAAACATCACAAATTGAACCCAGTGCAGTAATTAATATGATAGGAAAACAGACCATCTACTTGGCAGTCTAGGCTCAAAATGCAAATACAAAGATACCATCTACTTGGCACAATCTACTTTGGTCAATGTTTTCCATAGAGATCCCATTGCCTAATTTAAACGAAGAACACATGACCCACATTTAAATGAAGAACAATTATTTATTGAAATTCGATGGTCTAAGTGGCTGGGTATTATCGTATAGCAGCACCATCTGAAAGCATCATATAGCAGCAGCAGCTCATAGCAACTCATCATACAGCAGCAGCAGTCTGCAATTCATCATATACCAGCAGCACCTCATAGCAATTCATCATATAGCAGCAGCAGGAGCAGCTCATAGCAATTCATCATATAGCAGCAGCAGGAGTAGCTCATAGCAATTCATCATATAGCAGCAGCAGGAGCAGCTTGTAGCAACTCATCATATAGCAGCAGCAGGAGCAGCTTGTAGCAACTCATCATATAGCAGCAGTAGCTCATAGCAATTCATCATATAGCAGCAGCAGCTCATAGCAACTCATCATACAGCAGCAGCAGCTCATAGCAATTCATCATATAGCAGCAGCAGGAGCAGCTCATAGCAATGCATCATATAGCAGCAGTAGAAGAAGCTCATAGCAATTCATCGTATAGTGGATCAGAATGAAAATTTGGCACAAAAATCAGAGGAGATCCTCACCTTGTTGGATGAGCACATCCTTCAACAGCACCTCAAGGCCATGGCCTGGGAGGAGGGGAGGGGGAATAAGGTGCCTTCTGCCGCAGTGTGGCATCAGCCGTAGTTGTGCAGCGCCCGCTGGAGTAGTGCGTTGGCCGAACCACAGTGGAGCAGCTGCTGGAGACCATGAGAATGAGGGGCGGCGCCAGAGGGAGGAGAAGCCAGGGATATTTGCCCCTACCCGACGGCCATGTAGCCTAGCTGGACATAGCATCATCGAGGACAAGGCCAGATGGGACTAGTGGCGACGGCTCGCTGGAGGAACCCTAGTGCTGCAGGCAGGGGATCGAGATAGAGGGAAAGGGGAGAGGAGATGCAAGCGGGTAGGGCAATGAATGCTTACGTGTTTGTTTTGACTTGACGGTCAAGTGTGACACGGGCGTCCGCAGTTGCATTTTGAATGTAATATAGGCAGACAACACAGTCATTTCACTATTCCCCTTCCCTTCAATTTTTAGTGAGGTTCTACCCGAAACACCCCCCCCTCCAAAGCAAAATTAGTTAAGCCCAAGCCCATAACTCAAAAATGACTTCTTTACATCTTTTATGGCTTATTTTGACAATATGCCCTGAAAAGGCGGAATCGAACTAGCCCTTAACCTGCAATTCAATTGTGCATGATGTTGGGGATCGTAGCAGAAATTTAAATTTTTCTACGCATCACCAAGATCAATCTATGGAGTAATCTAGCAATGAGGGGAAGGAGAGTGCATCTACATACCCTTGTAGATCGCTAAGAGGAAGCGTTGCAAGAACGCGGATGAAGGAGTCGTACTCGCAGCGATTCAGATCGCGGTTGATTCCGATCTAAGCGCCGAACCACGACGCCTCCGCGTTCAACACACGTGCAGCCCGGTGACGTCTCCCACGCCTTGATCCAGCAAGGGGAGAAGGAGAGGTTGGGAAGACTCCGTCCAGCAGCAGCACGATGGCGTGGTGGTGGTGGAGGAGCGCGGGACTACCGCAGGGCTTCGCCAAGCACTACGAGAGACGAGGAGGGAGAGAGGTAGGGCTGCGCCAACAGGGGAAGAACGTCGTGTGTTGGGCTGCCCCTTTGCCTCCACTATATATAGGGGGAGAGGGAGGGCTGCGCCCCCACCTAGGGTTCCCACCCCAAGGGGTGCGGCAGCCCTAGATCCCATCTAGGGTGGCGGCCACAAGGGGAGAGGGGGAGGCGCACCTGGGGTGGGCCTTAGGGCCCATCTGCCCTAGGGTTTGCCCCCTTCCCCTCTAGGAGGCGCCTTGGGCCTTGGTGGGAGGCGCCCCAGCCCACCTAGGGGCTGTTCCCTTCCTACTACTGGCCCATCTAGGCCTCCGGGGCCCATGGCCCCTCCCGGTGGAGCCCCAGACCCCTCCGGTGGTCCCGGTACACTACCGGTGATGCTCGAAACACTTCAGGTGGCCAAAACAATACTTCCTATATATCAATCTTTACCTCCGGACCATTCCGGAACTCCTCGTGACGTCCGGGATCTCATTCAGGACTCCGAACAACATTCGGTAACAGCGTACATACTTTCCCTATAACCCTAGCGTCATCGAACCTTAAGTGTGTAGACCCTACAGGTTCGGGAGTCATGTAGACATGGCCGAGACAACTCTCTGGTCAATAACCAACAGCGGGATCTGGATACCCATATTGGCTCCTACATGCTCCACGATGATCTCATCGGATGAACCACGATGTCAAGGATTCAATCAATCCCGTATACAATTCCCTTTGTCTATCGGTACGATACTTGCCCGAGATTCGATCGTCGGTATCCCGATACCTTGTTCAATCTCATTACCGGCAAGTCTCTTTACTCGTTCCATAACACATTATCCCGTGATCAACTCCTTGGTCACATTGTGCACATTATGATGATGTCCTATCGAGTGGGCCCAGAGATACCTCTCCGTTACACGGAGTGACAATTCCCAGTCTCGATTCGTGCCAACCCAACAGACACTTTCGGAGATACCTGTAGTGTACCTTTATAGCCACCCAGTTACGTTGTGATGTTTGGCACACCCAAAGCACTCCTACGGTATACGGGAGTTGCATAATCTCATAGTCTAAGGAAATGATACTTGACATTAGAAAAGCTTTAGCATACGAACTACACGATCTTGTGCTAGGCTTACGATTGGGTCTTGTCCATCACATCATTCTCCTAATGATGTGATCCCGTTATCAACGACATCCAATGTCCATGGTTAGGAAACCGTAACCATCTATTGATCAACGAGCTAGTCAACTAGAGGCTTACTAGGGACATGGTGTTGTCTATGTATCCAGACATATATCTAAGTTTCCTATCAATACAATTCTAGCATGGATAATAAACGATTATCATGAACAATGAAATATGATATAATAATAACTAATTTATTATTGCCTCTAGGGCATATTTCTAACAGTCTCCCACTTGCACTGGAGTCAATAATCTAGTTCACATCGCCATGTGATTAACACTCACAGGTCACATCGCCATGTGACCAACATACAAAGAGTTTACTAGACTCAATAATCTAGTTCACATCACTATGTGATTAACACTCAGTGAGTTCTGGGTTTGATCATCTTATGCTTGTGAGAGAGGTTGTAGTCAACGGGTCTGCCATATTCAGATCCCTATGTATTTCGCAAAACTTTATGTCATATCGTAGATGCTGCTACCACGTTCCACTTGGAGCTATTCCAAATTGTTGCTCCATTATACGTATCCGGTATCTCTACTCAGAGCTATCCAGATAGGTGTTAAGCTTGCATCAACGTAACTCTTTACGTCGAACTCTTTATCACCACCATAACCGAGAAACATTTCCTTATTCCTCTAAGGATAATTTTGACCGCTATCCGGTGATCCACTTTTAGATCACCTTTGTACCCTCTTGCCAGACATGTGGCAAGGCACACATCAGGTGCGGTACTCAGCATGGCATACCGTATAGAGCCTATGACAAAAGCATAGGGGACGACCTTCGTCCTTCCTCTTTCTTCTGTCGTGGTCAATCTTCGAGTCTTACTCAACTTCACACCTTACAACTCAGGTAAGAACCCCTTCTTTGACTGATCTATTTTGAACTCCTTCAAAAACATGTCAAGGTCTGCGTTCTTTGAAAGTATCATCAGGCGTCTTGATCTATCTCTATAGATCTTGATGCCCAATATGTAAGCAGCTTTATCCAGGTCTTCCTTTCAAAAACACTCTTCAAACAACCGTTTATGCGTTCCAGAAATTCTACATTATTTCAGATCAACAATATGTCATCCACATATACTTATCAGAAATGGTGTAGTGCTCCCACTCACTTTCTTGTAAATACAAGTTTCTAGCAAACATTGTATAAACCTAAAAGCTTTGATCACTCCATCAAAGCATATATTCTGACTCTGAGACGCTTGCTCTAGTCCATAGAAGGATTGCTGGAGCCAGCATACCTTTTTAGCATCCTTAGGATCGACAAAACCTTTTATTGTATCACATACAACTTTTCTTACGAAAACTAGTAAGAAAACTTGTTTTGACATCCATCTGTCAGATTTCATAATCAAAAAATACAGCTAATGCTAACATGATTCCGACGGACTTAAGCATCGCTACGGGTGAGAAATTCTCATCGTAGTCAACTCCTTGAACTTGTGAAAAGACTCTTTCCACAAGTCGAGCTTCATAGACGGTAACATTACCGTCCACGTCCTTCTTCTTAAAGATCCATTTATCTCAATTGCTTGCCGATCATCGGGCAAGTCCACCAAAGTCCATACTTTGTTCTGATACATGGATCCTATCTCGGATTTCATGGCTTCTAACCATTTGTCGGAATTAGGGCCCACCATCGCTTCTCCATAGTTCGTAGGTTCATTGTTGTCCAACAACATGATATATAAGATAGGATTACCGTACCACTCAGGAGTAGTACATATCCTTGTCGACCTATGAGGTTCAATAGCAACTTGATCCGAAGCTTCATGATCACTATCATTAACTTCCTCTTCAACAGAAGTAGGCGCCATAGAAAACATCTTTCTGTGTTGCATCACTCTCTGGTTGAAATAAAGGTTCGACAACCTCATCAAGTTCTATCTTCCTCCCACTCAATTCTTTCAAGAGAAACTCCTTCTCGAGAAAGGACCCGTTCTTAGCGACAAACAATTTGCCCTCGGATCTGAGATAGAAGGTATACCCAACTGTCACCTTTGGGTGTCCTATGAAGATGTGTTTGTCCGCTTTTGGGTTTGAGCTTCTCCGGCTGAAGCCTTAAGCATCGAAGCCCCAAACATTAAGAAACGACAACTTTTGGTTTCTTGCCAAACCATATTCATACGACGTTGTCTCAACGGACTTAGATGGTGTCCTATCTAAAGTGAATGCAGCTGTCTCTAAGGCATATCCTCAAAATGAAAACGGTAGATCGGTAAGAGGCATCATAGATTGCACCATATCTCATAGGGTTCGATTACGACGTCCGGACACACCATTACCCTGTGGTGTTCCAGGTGGCTTCAACTGATAAACAATTCCACAATGTCTTAAGTGATTGCCAAACTCATAACTCAGAAATTCTCATCGATCAGATCATAGGAATTTCATCTTCTTGTTATGATGGTTCTTAACTTCACTCTGAAATCGCTTGAACTTTTCAAACGTTTCAGACTTGCTTCATTAAGTACATATACCTATATCTACTCAAATCATCAATGAAGATGAGAAAATAGCGATATCCACCACACGCTTCAATTATCATTGGATCACACGCATCAGCATGTATGATTTCCAACAAGCCACTTGCTCGTTTCATTGTACCTGAAAATGGGGTCTTAGTCATCCTGCCCATGAGGCATGGCTCGCATGTGTCAAGTGATTCAAAATCAAGTGACTCCAAACATCCATCGACACGGAGTTTCTTCATGCATCTTACGCCAATATGACCTAAGCGGTAGTCCACGAGAAAGTGGTACAATAATTATTAACTCTACACCCTTTTTGGCGTGAACATGTGTATTACCACGACCGAGATTCAATGAACCATTCACATAGGGTGCATAACCATGAAAGGTATCATTCATGTAAATAGAATAACCATTATTCTCTAACTTAAATGAATGACCGTATTGCAATGAACATAAATGCTCAACGTAGACACCTGATAACATTTATCTAGGTTCAATACTAATCCCGAAGGCAGATGGAGCGTGTGATGGTGATCTCATCAACTTTGGAAACACTTCCAACACACATCGTCACCTCTCCCTTAGACAGTCTCCTTTAGTCCGTAGCTTTTGCTTCAAGTCACCAATAATAGCAACTGAACCGGTATCCAATACCCAGGTGCTACCAGGAGTACTAGTGAGGTACACATTAATAACACGTATATACTTTGTTGAAGTTGCCAGCCTTCTTATCTACCATGGATTTGGGGTAATTCCGCTACCAGTGACCGTTCCCCTTACAATAGAAGCACTTAGTCTCGGGTTTGGGTTCAACCTTGGGTTCCTTCACTGGAGCGGCAACTGGTTTGCCATCCATGAAGTTTCCCTTCTAGCCCTTGCCCTTCTTGAAACCAGTGGTCTTGTTAAACCATCAACACTTGATGCTCCTTCTTGATTTCTACCTTTTGCGGTCTTAAGCACCGCGAACAGCTTCGGGATCAACTTCATCCCTTGCATGTCATAGTTCATCACGAAGATCTAGTGGCTTAGTGATAGTGGCTAGAGAACTCTATCAATCACTATCTTATCTGGAAGTTTTAGCTCCCACTTGATTCAAGTGATTGTAGCACCCAGACATTCTGAGCACATGCTCACTAGCTGAGCTATCCTCCTCCATCTTGTTGGCAAAAGAACTTGTCAGAGGTCTCATACCTCTCAACACGGGCATGAGCCTGAAATCCCAATTTCAGCTTTTGGAACATTTCATATGTCTTATGGCGTTCAAAACGTCATTGGAATCCCGATTCTAAGCCGTAAAGTATGGTGCACTAAACTATCAAGTAGTCATCGGGATGTGCCTGGCAGGTGTTCACAACATCCACAGATGACGTTGTAGGGGTGTGCACATCGAGCGGTGCATCAAAGACGTAAGCCTTCTGTGTAGCAGTGAGGACACTCCTCGGACTACGAACCCAGTCCGCATCATTGCTTACAATATATTTAAACTTGGTCTTTCTCTAGGAACGTATTGAAACAGGGAGCTACAACATGAGCTATTTATCTACAACATATTTGCAAAGACAATTTAGACTATGTTCATGATAATTAGGTTCATCTAATCAAATTATTCAATGAACTCCCACTCAGATAGACATCCCTCTAGTCATCTAAGTGATACATGATTTGAATCGACTAGGCCGTGTCCGATCATCACGTGAGACGGACTAGTCATCAACGGTGAACATCTCATGTTGATCGTATCTTCCATATGACTCATGTTCGACCTTTCGGTCTTCCGTGTTCCGAGGCCATGTTTGTACATGCTAGGCTCGTCAAGTCAACCTAAGTGTTTAGCATGTGTTCCGAGGCCATGTCTGTACATGCTAGGCTCGTCAACACCCGTTGTATTCGAACGTTAGAATCTATCACACCCGATCATCACGTGGTGCTTCAAAACAACGAACCTTCGCAACGGTGCACAGTTAGGGGGAACACTTATCTTGAAATTTTAGTGAGGGATCATCTTATTTAAGCTACCGTCATTCTAAGCAAATAAGATGTAAAACATGATAAACATCACATGCAATCAAATAGTGACATGATATGGCCAATATCATTTTGCTCCTTATGATCTCCATCTTTGGGGCTCCATGATTATCGTTGTCACCGGCATGACACCATGATTTCCATCATCATGATCTCCATCATCGTGTCTTCTTGAAGTTGTCTCTTCATCTATTACTTCTGCTACTATGGCTAATGCTTTAGCATAAAGTAAAGTAATTACATGACGTTTATGTTGACACGCAGGTCATAAATAAATTAAGACAACTCCTATGGCTCCTGCCGGTTGTCATACTCATCGACATGCAAGTGGTGATTCCTATTACAAGAACATGATCAATCTCATACATCACATATATCATTCATCACATCTTTTTGGCCATATCACATCACAAGGCATATGCTGCAAAAACAAGTTAGACGTCCTCTAATTGTTGTTGCAAGTTTTTACGTGGCTGCTATAGGTTTCTAGCAAGAACGTTTCTTACCTACGCCAAAACCACAACGTGATATGCCAATTTCTATTTACCCTTCACAAGGACCCTTTTCATCGAATCCGATCTGACTAAAGTGGGAGAGACAGACACCCGCTAGCCACCTTATGCAACTAGTGCATGTCAGTCGGTGGAACCAGTCTCACGTAAGAGTACGTGTAAGGTCGGTCCGGGCCGCTTCATCCCACGATGCCGCCGAATCAAGATAAGACTAGTAAAGGCAAGTACATTCACAATATCGACGCCCACAACTGCTTTGTGTTCTACTCGTGCACAGAAACTACGCATGGACCTAGCTCATGATGCCACTGTTGGGGATCGTAGCAGAAATTGAAAATTTTCTACGCATCACCAAGATCAATCTATGGAGTAATCTAGCAACGAGGGGAAGGAGAGTGCATCTACATACCCTTGTAGATTGCTAAGCGGAAGCGTTGCAAGAACGCGGATGAAGGAGTCGTACTCGCAGCGATTCAGATCGCGGTTGATTCCGATCTAAGCGCCGAACCACGACGCCTCCGCGTTCAATACACGTGTAGCCCGGTGACGTCTCCCACGCCTTGATCTAGCAAGGGGAGAAGGAGAGGTTGGGAAGACTCCGTCCAGCAGCAGCACGACGGCGTGGTGGTGGTGGAGGAGCGCGGGACTCCAGTAGGGCTTCGCCAAGCACTACGAGAGACGAGGAGGGAGAGAGGTAGGGCTACGCCAACAGGGGAAGAACTTCGTGTGTTGGGCTGTCCCTTTGCCTCCACTATATATAGGGGGAGAGGGAGGGCTGCGTCCCCACCTAGGGTTCCCACCCCAAGGGGTGCGGCAGCCCTAGATCCCATCTAGGGTGGCGGCCACAAGGGGGAGAGGGGGAGGCGCACCTGGGGTGGGCCTTAGGGCCCACCTGCCCTAGGGTTTGCCCCCGTCCCCTCTAGGAGGCGCCTTGGGCCTTGGTGGGAGGCGCCCCAGCCCACCTAGGGGCTGGTCCCTTCCCACTATTGTCCCATGTAGGCCTCTGTGGCCCGTGGCCCCTCCCGGTGGACCCCCGGACCCCTCCGGTGGTCCCGGTACACTACCGGTGATGCCCGGAACACTTCCGGTGGCCAAAACCATACTTCCTATATATCACTCTTTACCTTCGGACCATTCCGGAACTCCTCGTGACGTCCGGGATCTCATCCGGGACTCTAAACAACATTCAGTAACCGCGTACATACTTTCCCTATAACCCTAGCGTCATCGAACCTTAAGTGTGTAGACCCTACGGGTTCGGGAGTCATGCAGACATGGCCGAGACAACTCTCTGGTCAATAACCAACAGCGGGATCTGGATACCGATATTGGCTCCTACATGCTCCATGATGATCTCATCGGATGAACCACGATGTCAAGGATTCAATCAATCATGTATACAATTCCCTTTGTCTATCGGTACGATACTTGCGCGAGATTCGATCGTCGGTATCCCGATACCTTGTTCAATCTCGTTACCGGCAAGTCTCTTTACTCGTTTCGTAAGACATCATCCCATGATCAACTCCTTGGTCACATTATGATGATGTCCTACCGAGTGGGCCCAGAGATACCTCTCTGTTACACGGAGTGACAAATCCCAGTCTCAATTCGTGCCAACCCAACAGACACTTTCGGAGATACCTGTAGTGTACCTTTATAGCCACCCAGTTACGTTGTGATGTTTGGCACACCCAAAGCACTCCTACGGTATCTGGGAGTTGCACAGTCTCATAGTCTAAGGAAATGATACTTGACATTAGAAAAGCTTTAGCATACGAACTACACGATCTTGTGCTAGGCTTAGGATTGGGTCTTGTCCATCACATCATTCTCCTAATGATGTGATCCCGTTAGGAACGACATCCAGTGTCCATGGTTAGGAAACCGTAACCATCTATTGATCAACGAGCTAGTCAACTAGAGGCTTACTAGGGACATGGTGTTGTCTATGTATCCACACATGTATCTATGTTTCCTATCAATACAATTCTAGCATGGATAATAAACAATTATCATGAACAATGAAATATGATATAATAATAACTAATTTATTATTGCCTCTAGGGCATATTTCCAATAGTCCCCCACTTGCACTAGAGTCAATAATCTAGTTCACATCGCCATGTGATTAACACTCACAGGTCACATCACCATGTGACCAACATCCAAAGAGTTTACTAGACTCAATAATCTAGTTCACATCACTATGTGATTAACACTCAGTGAGTTCTGGGTTTGATCATGTTATGCTTGTGAGAGAGGTTGTAGTCAACGGGTCTGCCATATTCAGATCCCTATGTATTTTGCAAAACTTTATGTCATATCATAGATGCTGCTACCACGTTCCACTTGGAGCTATTCCAAATTGTTTCTCCATTATACGTATCTGGTATCTCTACTCAGAGCTATCCGGATAGGTGTTAAGCTTGCATCGACGTAACTCTTTACGTCGAACTCTTTATCACCTCCATAACCGAGAAACATTTCCTTATTCCTCTAAGGATAATTTTTGACCGCTATCCGGTGATCCACTCCTAGATCACCTTTGTACCCTTATGCCAGACATGTGGCAAGGCACACATCAGGTGCGGTACTCAGCATGACATACCGTATAGAGCCTATGACAAAAGCATAGGGGACGACCTTCGTCCTTCCTCTTTCTTCTGTCGTGGTCAATCTTCGAGTCTTACTCAACTTCACACCTTACAACTCAGGTAAGAACCCCTTCTTTGACTGATCTATTTTGAACTCCTTCAAAAACATGTCAAGGTGTGCGTTCTTTGAAAGTATCATCAGGCGTCTTGATCTATCTCTATAGATCTTGATGCCCAATATGTAAGCAGCTTTATCCAGGTCTTCCTTTCAAAAACACTCTTCAAACAACCATTTATGCTTTCTAGAAATTCTACATTATTTCGGATCAACAATATGTCATCCACATATACTTATCAGAAATGTTGTAGTGCTCCCACTCACTTTCTTGTAAATACAAGTTTCTAGCAAACATTGTATAAACCTAAAAGCTTTGATCACTCCATCAAAGCATATATTCTGACTCTGAGACGCTTGCTCTAGTCCATAGAAGGATTGCTGGAGCCAGCATACCTTTTTAGCATCCTTAGGATCGACAAAACCTTTTATTGTATCACATACAACTTTTCTTATGAAAACTGGTAAGAAAACTTGTTTAGACATCCATCTGTCAGATTTCATAATCGAAAAATACAGCTAATGCTAACATGATTCCGACGGACTTAAGCATCGCTACGGGTGAGAAATTCTCATCGTAGTCAACTCCTTGAACTTGTGAAAACACTCTTTCCCACAAGTCGAGCTTCATAGACGGTAACATTACCACCCACGTCCTTCTTCTTCTTAAAGATCCATTTATCTCAATGGCTTGCCGATCATCGGGCAAGTCCACCAAAGTCCATACTTTGTTCTGATACATGGATCCTATCTCGGATTTCATGGCTTCTAACCATTTGTCGGAATTCGGGCCCACCATTGCTTCTCCATAGTTCGTAGGTTCATTGTTGTCCAACAACATGATATCTAAGACAGGATTACCGTACCACTCAGGAGTAGTACATATCCTTGTCGACCTATGAGGTTCGATAGCAACTTCATCCGAAGCTTCATGATCACTATCATTCACTTCCTCTTCAATAGACGTAGGCGCCACAGAAAACATCTTTCTGTGTTGCATCACTCTCTGGTTGAAATAAAGGTTCGACAACCTCATCAAGTTCTATCTTCCTCCTACTCAATTCTTTCGAGAGAAACTCCTTCTCGAGAAAGGACCCGCTCTTAGCGACAAACAATTTGCCCTCAGATCTGAGATAGAAGGTATACCCAACTGTCACCTTTGGGTATCCTATGAAGATGTGTTTGTCCGCTTTTGGGTTTGAGCTTCTCCGGCTGAAGCCTTAAGCATCGAAGCCCCAAACATGAAGAAACGACAATTTTTGGTTTCTTGCCAAACCATATTCATACGACGTCGTCTCAATGGACTTAGATGCTGTCCTATCTAAAGTGAATGCAGCTGTCTTTAACGCATATCCTCAAAATGAAAATGGTAGATCGGTAAGAGACATCATAGATTGCACCATATCTCATAGGGTTCGATTACGACGTCCAGACACACCATTACCCTGTGGTGTTCCAGGTGGCTTCAACTATGAAACAATTCCACAATGTCTTAAGTGATTGCCAAACTCATAACTCAGAAATTCTCATCGATCAGATCGTAGGAATTTGATCTTCTTGTTATGATGGTTCTTAACTTCACTCTGAAATCGCTTGAACTTTTCAAACATTTCAGACTTGTGCTTCATTAAGTAAATATACCTATATCTACTCAAATCATCAGTGAAGATGAGAAAATAGCGATATCCACCGCACGCTTCATTTCTCACTGGATCACACGCATCAGCATGTATGATTTCCAACAAGCCACTTGCCCGTTTCATTGTACCTGAAAACGGGGTCTTAGTCATCCTGCGCATGAGGCATGGCTCGCATGTGTCAAGTGATTCAAAATCAAGTGAATCCAAACATCCATCGACACAGAGTTTCTTCATGCATCTTACGCCAATATGACCTAAGCGGCAGTGCCACGAGAAAGTGGTACTATCATTATTAACTCTACATCCTTTTTGGCGTGAATATGTGTATTACCACGACCGAGATTCAATGAACCATTCACATAGGGTGCATAACCATGAAAGGTATCATTCATGTAAACAGAATAACCATTATTCTCTAACTTAAATGAATGATCGTATTGCAATGAACATTCATGCTCAACGTAGACACCTGATAACATTTATCTAGGTTCAATACTAATCCCGAAGGCAGATGGAGCGTGTGATGGTGATCTCATCAACTTTGGAAACACTTCCAACACACATCGTCACCTCGCCCTTAGCCAGTCTCCGTTTAGTCCGCAGCTTTTGCTTCAAGTCACCAATAATAGCAACTGAGCCGGTATCCAATACCCAGGTGCTACCAGGAGTACTAGTGAGGTACACATTAATAACACGTATATACTTTGTTGAAGTTGCCAGCCTTCTTATCTACCAAGCATTTGGGGTAATTCCGCTACCAGTGACCGTTCCCCTTACAATAGAAGCACTTAGTCTCGGGTTTGGGTTCAACCTTGGGTTCCTTCACTGGTGCGGCAACTGGTTTGCCATCCATGAAGTTTCCCTTCTAGCCCTTGCCCTTCTTGAAACCAGTGGTCTTGTTAAACCATCAACACTTGATGCTCCTTCTTGATTTCTACAATTTGTGGTCTTAAGCACCGCGAACAGCTCCGGGATCAACTTCATCCCTTGCATGTCATAGTTCATCACGAAGATCTAGTTGCTTACTGATAGTGGCTAGAGAACTCTATAAATCACTATCTTATCTAGAAGTTTTAGCTCCCACTTGATTCAAGTGATTGTAGCACTCAGACATTCTGAGCACATGCTCACTAGCTGAGCTACTCTCCTCCATCTTGTTGGCAAAAGAACTTGTCAGAGGTCTCATACCTCTCAACACGGGCATGAGCCTGAAATCCCAATTTCAGCTTTTGGAACATTTCATATGTCTTATGGCGTTCAAAATGTCATAGGAATCTCGATTCTAAGCCGTAAAGTATGGTGCACTAAGCTATCAAGTAGTCATCAGGATGTGCCTGTCAGGTGTTCACAACATCCACAGATGATGTTGTAGGGGTTTGCACATCGAGCGGTGCATCAAAGACGTAAGCCTTCTGTGTAGCAGTGAGGACACTCCTCAGACTACGAACCCAGTCCGCATCATTGCTTACAATATCTTTCAACTTGGTTTTCTCTAGGAACATATTGAAACAGGGGGCTACAATGTGAGCTATTTATCTACAACATATTTGCAAAGACAATTTAGACTATGTTCATGATAATTAGGTTCATCTAATCAAATTATTCAATGAACTCCCACTTAGATAGACATCCCTCTAGTCATCTAAGTGATACATGATCCGAATCGACTAGGCCGTGTCCGATCAACATGTGAGACGGACTAGTCATCAACGGTGAACATCTCATGTTGATCGTATCTTCTATACAACTCATGTTCGACCTTTCGGTCTTCCGTGTTCCGAGGCCATGTATGTACATGCTAGGCTCGTCAAGTCAACCTAAGTGTTTCGCATGTGCTCCGAGGCCATGTCTGTACATGCTAGGCTCGTCAACACCCGTTGTATTCGAACGTTAGAATCTATCACACGCGATCATCACGTGGTGCTTCGAAACAACGAACCTTTGCAACGGTGCACAGTTAGGGGGAACACTTTTCTTGAAATTTTAGTGAGGGATCATCTTATTTAAGCTACCGTCATTCTAAGCAAATAAGATGTAAAACATGATAAACATCACATGCAATCAAATAGTGACATGATATGGCCAATATCATTTTGCTCCTTATGATCTCCATCTTTGGGGCTCCATGATCATCGTTGTCACCGGCATGACACCATGATCTCCATCATCGTGTCTTCTTGAAGTTGTCTCGTCATCTATTACTTCTGCTACTATGGCTAACGCTTTAGCAACAAAGTAAAGTAATTACATGACGTTTATGTTGACACGCATGTCATAAATAAATTAAGACAACTCCTATGGCTCATGCCTGTTGTCATACTCATCGACATGCAAGTTGTGATTCCTATTACAAGAACATGATCAATCTCATACATCACATATATCATTCATCACATCCTTTTGGCCATATCACATCACAAGGCATATGCTGCAAAAACAAGTTAGACGTCCTATAATTGTTGTTGCAAGTTTTTACGTGGCTGCTATAGGTTTCTAGCAAGAACGTTTCTTACCTACGCCAAAACCACAACGTGATATGCCAATTTCTATTTACCCTTCATAAGGACCCTTTTCATCGAATCCGATCCGACTAAAGTGGGAGAGACAGACACCCGCTAGCCACCTTATGCAACTAGTGCATGTTAGTCGGTGGAACCAGTCTCACGTAAGAGTACGTGTAAGGTCGGTCCAGGCCACTTCATCCCACGATGCCGCCGAATCAAGATAAGACTAGTAACGGCAAGTAAATTGACAATATCGACGCCCACAACTTCTTTGTGTTCTACTCGTGCATAGAAACTACGCATAGACCTAGCTCATGATGCCACTGTTGGGGATCGTAGCAGAAATTTAAAATTTTCTACGCATCACCAAGATCAATCTATGGAGTAATCTAGCAACGAGGGGAAGGAGAGTGCATCTACATACCCTTGTAGATCGCTAAGCGGAAGCGTTGCAAGAACGCGGATGAAGGAGTCGTACTCGCAGTGATTCAGATCGCGGTTGATTCCGATATAAGCGCCGAACCACGACGCCTCCGCGTTCAACACACGTGCAGCCCGGTGACGTCTCCCACGCCTTGATCCAGCAAGGGGAGAAGGAGAGGTTGGGAAGGCTTCGTCCAGCAGCAGCACGATGGCGTGGTGGCGGTGGAGGAGCGCGGGACTCCAGAAGGGCTTCGCCAAGCACTACGAGAGACGAGGAGGGAGAGAGGTAGGGCTGCGGCAACAAGGGAGGAAGTTCGTGTGTTGGGCTGCCCCTTTGCCTCCACTATATATAGGGGGAGAGGGAGGGCTGCGCCCCCACCTATGGTTCCCACCCCAAGGGGTGCGGCAGCCCTAGATCCCATCTAGGGTGGCGGCCACAAGGGGGAGAGGGGGAGGCGCACCTGGGGTGGGCCTTAGGGCCCATCTGCCCTAGGGTTTGCCCCCTTCCCCTCTAGGAGGCACCTTGGGCCTTGGTGGGAGGCGCCCCAGCCCACCTAGGGGCTGGTCCCTTCCCACTATTGGCCCATGTAGGCCTCCGGGGCCCGTGGCCCCTCTCGGTGGACCCCCGGACCCCTCCGGTGGTCCCCGTACACTACCGGTGATGCCCGGAACACTTCCGGTGGCCGAAACCATATTTCCTATATATCAATCTTTACCTCTGGACCATTCCGAAACTCCTCGTGACATCCGGGATCTCATCCGGGACTCTGAACAACATTCGGTAACCGCGTACATACTTTCCCTATAACCCTAGCTTCATCGAACCTTAAGTGTGTAGACCCTACGGGTTCGGGAGTCATGCAGACATGGCCGAGACAACTCTCTGGTCAATAACCAACAGAGGGATATGGATACCCATATTGGCTCCTACATGCTCCACGATGATCTCATTGGATGAACCACGATGTCAAGGATTCAATCAATCCCATATACAATTCCCTTTGTCTATCTGTACGATACTTGCGCGAGATTCGATCGTCAGTATCCCGATACCTTGTTCAATCTCGTTACCGGCAAGTCTCTTTACTCGTTCCGTAACACATCATCCCGTGATCAACTCCTTGGTCACATTGTGCACATTATGATGATGTCCTACCGAGTGGGCCCAGAGATACCTCTCCATTACACGGAGTGACAAATCCCAGTCTCGATTCGTGCCAACCCAACAGACACTTTCGGAGATACCTGTAGTGTACCTTTATATCCACCCAGTTACATTGTGACGTTTGGCACACCCAAAGCACTCCTACGGTATTTGGGAGTTGCACAATCTCATAGTCTAAGGAAATGATACTTGACATTAGAAAAGCTTTAGCATACGAACTACACGATCTTGTGCTAGGCTTAGGATTGGGTCTTGTCCATCACATCATTCTCCTAATGATGTGATCCCGTTATCAAAGACATCCAATGTCCATGGTTAGGAAACCGTAACCATCTATTGATCAACGAGCTAGTCAACTAGAGGCTTACTAGGGACATGGTGTTGTCTATGTATCCACACATGTATCTGAGTTTCCTATCAATACAATTCTAGCATGGATAATAAACGATTATCATGAACAATGAAATATGATATAATAATAACTAATTTATTATTGCCTCTAGGGCATATTTCCAACACGTGCAATGATGAATCACTCATGCCTGCTATCTGTACATTTAGGCATCATCATACATGGCATAACCTAATACATGTGCATTCCATTGTAGAATCTGGAATATGCAATGTTTATGTTAGTTCATACGTTGCACATGATGTTTAAATGCCCCTTAAATCTGGTCAGTCAAGTGATGGTCTTTAAGCCTCCTTCTTTGCTTCTTTTGTTGATATGTACGATTTGCTCACACTTTTGTTCAATTGCTTGTTTGCATCAGCCAGCCATACTAGGACTGTTTGCTTTGATTACTTGCTGTTCTTGACCTAACACTCTAACAGAGCTTGTCAATGATTTAAACACTAAGGGCTGCTGTAGTGGGGCCTTGTCTAACTCATAGGTGACATAAAGGTTTGGTTGTACACTACATTAGGCTCTCCAAGAGTACTTGGAGATCCAGTTCGAAGGTATGCCTAGTTTTTACATAGTGTATACATAGTAAATGCTCATTTCATTGTGTGCAAGTGCAAGAGATGCGGCATGTTTCATTATGTGGTGTTGTTTTGTTATAATCTCATCCTTTTGTGTTCATAGACTGGAAAGTATGCATGTTTATCTTCCAAGGAGACGAGTAACTAGTTTGTGTCACCTTGCAGAGGGGTGCAATGAAGATAAGATTGAGGATTTCCAAGTACAAGATGTTAGGAAGGAGCCTTGCAAGAGAAGTAGGAGCTGCGCTGAGCCTCTTCAACCTGCTAAGGTAAGTCATTGTATGTAACTCAACAGTTCAATTCCTTGTTTGTTTCAGGCATAGTTAATTTTATCTTTTCAATTGCTTTATTTGTCCTTAGTTAATGAGATGCCCAAATAATCATGCCTGTTGTTCGGTACTTGTATCACTACTAGTTGACATAATTAAAGGCCTTACCATTTAATTACTCTGCCGAAGTGTGCCCGAAGCTTTGAAGTCTATTAACCAACTATTATTGCATGAGGCTCACAATCTAGTTTATACTACGCTAATGATTGCATAGTTTTGCCTGCTGTAGTATGTTTGTATGAAACCCTATACTATTCATTATGCTCCCTAAGACTTTAATTGAGGCACAGAATGGCCAACTGCTTGCTTACTTATACGCAACGTGCTGTCTAAGTTTGTAACTTGTCTGTGTTTTCGATTGAGCCCCAACATCATGCTCCTCTGGTGAGCTAAGATGGATTTCTGTATGTAGACTGCACAGACTATCTTTTTTATAATTTTTAAAATATCACCTGCTTATGCTTCATGATGTGTAACATTTTTTTAAGTGACATGTAACATTATTGTTAGTCTTGTTTTGCCATGTAGTAAAAATAGTGTCTTGTTCGCTTCACTGTTGTAACTATATTTTTGCCCTAGTCATGTGTACTTACAGAAACATTTTAGGATGAAGTGACATCAACACAAAGATCTGCGAGCAGTGCGGCATGGCCGTTACTGAATGATTATGGATTGGAATTGGAATGTGCTGATGTTCTCGAGCATCAACTAGAGGTGGCAAGACAACGTGTACATGATTGTCAATGTATAATCAACAAGTTGAGACTGGACATGCAGGTATTAGATGTAGGAGTCAAAAAAATGAAACAAGACACTGAGGTAACCATGAAGGAATTGGATATTTTGCAGGCTGAAATTTGTGCTATCTGAATCCGGCCAATCCTATTTTCTGAAGAGATTATAGTTCAAATGGAGTTAAGTTGATGCGCGTCCATGATGTATGAGATGTATTTGCCCAGTGTATGTAATTTGCTGTTTGTGTATCTTCATTATCACCTGTGCCAAACCATAATGCCTAGTGGGTATAATCGGCTGTAATTTCTTTATTGTATAGTGTAGGATTATTCTACCTTTCTATGCCTTGATCTCTTTGTTGTAATAGTGTAGTCTTTTTAGAGGTGATAGTATTGAGTAGGATAATTCTTTGAATATGCTATATCATTCAAACGGGGGCCAATTCGCCCGACCATGGCCCTTCACGGGCCGTCGGATCCATGGGCCTTCTACGTCTCGTAGGATCCATGGGCCTTCTACGTCTCGTAGGTTCCATGGGCCTTCTATGTCTCGTAGGATCCATGGGCCTTGTGCGTCTCGTAGGATCCATGGGCCGACGGCACATTTATGGGTCTTGTATGGGCCTTTAATGGGTTGTAGACGGGCCTTTAATAGAAATCGTATGTTTTATGGGCTGACCATAACGGGCCGTTAATAGGCCGTATTTGGTGATGCTACGAAAAGACTAACGGTCCACAAACGGGCCGACTGTAACGACGGGCTGAATTTGGCACACAAGCAGAAAATGACAGTAACGGGCCGTAAGTAACCGAATGCTGCAAATGAGCCCAAGAATAAATGGGCCCTCAGAAGGCCGAAAGTTAACTTGGGCTGGAAACGGCCCAATGGAATAACGGGCCGTTAATGGGTATAAAGTGATACATTGTTCATTACGGGGCAGTTTCACCACGGGCCGTTAATGGGTGTAAAGTAATACACTGTTCATTACGGGCCAGTTTCAGCACGGGCCACTAATGGGCCAAGAGTTACAAAGGGCCTCATATGGGCCGAAAGACGTCATGGGCTATACATGCGCCAGAAGTGAAAACGGGCTGGAATCATAGTGGACGGCCCAGATGACGCTACTGGGCCTAATTCGGATAGGGTGTAACGGGCCTTGGGTTAGCGGGCTGTAAATGGGCTATATGCGAACAGGCCGTTAATAGGCTTTCCATGGGCCAGCCCGCCAGCTTTTGACCAAGTCAAATGGGCCGGCCCGCCAGCTTTTGACCAAGTCAAATGGGCCGGCCCGCCAGCTTTTGACCAAGTCAAATGGGCCGGCCTTTTCACAGGAATGGGCCACTGTTGGGTCGTGCTACGTGTCGACGTATCATAGGCGCCTATCTGACCCGCTGACGAGGTGACACATGTTTTGTCCGGCCAATAAGAATTTTACACGTGGAAATTTCCCATTGGTCGGGGCTGTTAATGGGTTATCGGATCCAAAACCCGACCCGATAGCTTAACGGCATTCCGTTACGGTGGATGCCACGTGTCGGTCACCCTTGATGGAAGCACTTCTGTGACGCGCGATTTATCGTCATGGAAGTGGACACTTTCGTGATGATAATTTTGGTAATGTCATGGAACACTTCTACGATAGCACAGGTATGACTATCTTGATTCTGTCATAAATTTGTCATGGATTTACATGCATAACAAAAAAGCGACCTAGTGTGAAAAACACGTATCATCACGGAAGTGTATTTTTTTGTAGTGGTTGTATGTGAACGTAGAGTCTATCACACCCGATCATCATGTCGTGTATCGACATGATGAACTGTAGCAATGGTGCATACTCAGGGAGAACACTTTTATCTTGAAATTAAGTGACGGGATCATCTCATAATGCTACCGCCGTTCTAAGAAAAATAAGATGTATAAAAGATAAACATCACATGCAATCTAAATATGTGACATGAAATGGCCATCATCATCTTGTGCTTTTGATCCATCTCCAAAGCACGTCATGATCTCCATCGTCACCGGCTTGACACCTTGATCTCCATCGTAGCGTCGTTGCATCGAGGTCTTCATGCCAGCTATTGCTTCTACAACTATCGCTAATGCATAGTGATAAAGTAAAGCATTTACATGGCGCTTGCACTTCATACAATAAAGAGACAACCCTAAGGCTCCTGCCGGTCGTCGGTATTACAAAACATGATCATCTCATACGTCAACATATATCACATCATATCTTGACCATATCACATCACAACATGCCCTGCAAAAACAAGTTAGACGTCCTCTACTTTGTTGCTGCAAGTTTTACGTGGCTGTTGTGGGCTTCTAGCAAGAACCGTTCTTACCTACTCATAAAACCACAACAGTGATTCATCAAGTTTGTTGTTTTAACCTTCTTCAAGGACCGGCCATAGTCAAATTCGATTCAACTAAAGTAGGAGAAACAGACACCCGCCAGCCACGTTTATGCAAAACTAGTTGCATGTCAGTCGGTGGAACTGGTCTCATGTGCGTGGAAATGTAAGGTTGGTCCAGGTTGCTTCATCCCACCATACCACCGAATCAAAATAAGATGTTGGTGGTAAGAAGTATGACTATCACCTCCCACAACTCTTTGTGTTCTACTCGTGCATATCATCTACGCGTAAACCTGGCTTTGATACCACCATTGGGAAATGATGCATGGAAAACAAAAAAAATCTACGCACACACAATGATCTATCCATGGAGATGCATAGCAACGAGGGGGAGAGTGTGTCTACGTACCCTCGTACATCATAAGCAGAAGTGTTTCACAACGCAGTTGATGTAGTCGAACTTTCTTCATGATCCAACCGATCTAGTACCGAACGTACGGCACCTCCGTGTTCAGCACACGTTCAGCTCGATGACGTCCCTCGCCTTCTTGATCTAGTAAGACGTCCAGGTAGTATATGAGTTCCGTCCACACGGCGGTGTGGTGATGGTGAAGTAATCTCCGCAGGGCATCGCCTAAGCACTACGAAAATATGACCGGGGGTGTAAACGTTGGAGGGGGCGCCGCACACGACTAACAATTGATTTGGTGTGTGCTAGGCGCCCCCTCCCACATATATATGGGAAGGAGGGAGAAGCAGCCAAAGGAGGCGCCCAAGTAGGAGGAATCCTACTTGGGGTCCCTCCCAAGCCGCGCCCCCTTTACTTGTTTGGAGTGCAGGGAAAGGCATGGGAGGGTGGCGCCCTCCCCCCCCCTTCCTTTCTCCCATGAGAGGGAAAGGCAGGAGGGGCTAGCCCTACCCCTTTTCCTTCCCTAGGGATGGCGAAACAAGGGAGGGATTCCTTCCCTAGGGCTGGCCAAACAAGGGAGGGAGCGTACCAGTCCCCTTCTGGGCTGGTCTGTCCCCTCCTTTGGCCAATAAGGCCCATATCTTGTCGAGGGGTGCCCGGAACCCCTTCTGGTGACCCGATTCCTTCCGGGTACGTCCAGAAACACTTCAGGTGTCCAAATACCATTGTCCTATATATATATATATATATATATATATCAATCTTTACCTCTTGACCATTTCGAGACTCCTCGTCATGTCTGTGATCTCATTCGGGACTCCAAGCAACATTCGGTCACCAAAACATATAACTCATATAACATTATATCGTCAACGAACGTTAAGTGTGCGGACCCTATGGGTTCGAGAACTATGTAGACAAGACCGAGACACCTCTTCAGTCAATAACCAACAGCGGAACCTGGATGCCCATATTGGCTCCTACATATTCTACGAAGATCTTTATCGGTCGAACCCTTATGACAACATAAGTAATTCCCTTTGTCCGTCGGTACGTTACTTGCCCGAGATTTGATCGTCGGTATCTTCATACCTAGTTCAATCTAGTTACCGGCAAGTCTCTTTACTCGTTCCGTAATACATCACCTTGTGACTAGCTCCTTAGTCATTTCCTTGCAAGCTTATGATGTGTATTACCGAGAGGGCCCAGAGATACCTCTCCGATACTTGGAGTGACAAATCCTAATCTCGATCTATGCCAACTCAACAAACACCTTCGGAGATACCAGTAGAGCATCTTTATGATCACCCAGGTATGTTGTAACATTTAATAGAACACAAGTTATTCCTCCGTTATCCGGGAGTGGCATAATATCATACTCGAAGGAATATGTATTTGACATGAAGAAAGCAATAACAATAAAACTGAACGATCATTATGCTAAGCTAACGGGTGGGTCTTGTCCATCACATCATTCTCCTAATGATGTGATCCCGTTATCAAATGACAACACATGCCCATGGTTAGGGAACCTTAACGATATTTGATCAACGAGCTAGTCTAATAGAGGCTTACTAGGGACACGATATTTGTTTATGTATTCACACATGTATTTAAGTTTCCGATCAATACAATTATAGCATGAATAATAAACCTTTATCATGAATAAGGAAATATAAAGTAAAAACTTTATTATTGCCTCTAGGGCATATTTCCTTCAGCGAGGACGACGAGACGATGGTCCAGCTGGAGGACAAGAACAAGGCCAATGGTCCCCGCTGCTACAACCGCCTCCAGGGTTGCTGGGGCTAATATTAGAAGCTACTATGTAAGATTAATGCCCAATATCCATTCCCCTTGTACTCGATCCAGACAGGAACCCTAAAATCCATGGCTACTTTTCTCTCTACCCCTTCTGTCATGAGGTGAGGACACCACAAAATTGAACCTACTACTATGCACCACTTCCACTCCAATCATCAACTTGGCCAAAGAAAACTCATAGATTGGAAAGCATTACATAGCTATAAAAATCACACATAATAAAGTTCAGAAAAGACTGAATTACTTTCAATGAATCATTTGATTATAAACCCACAATTCATCGGACCCCAACAAGCGCACCGCAAAAGATTACATCGAATCGGTCTCCAAAGAGAACATTGTATTGAAGATCACACACACATACACACACACACACACACACAGAGAGAGAGAGAGAGAGCTACTGCTATGGACACATAGGTCTTGTGGCGAGCTACTCACACATGATCGAAGGTGCGGCAAGGTTGATATAAAAGTCCTCCTTGATCGATCCCCCCTCCAGCAAAGTACCAGTGAAGGCCTCCATATGGGATCACTGAAGAATAGAGACTTGCGGTGGCGAAAAAGTTGTTTCGTTGGTGCTTCTGGGTTTCTTGCTACATTTGAGAATTTGTAGCACTGGACTTAGGTCAAAAGGGCACCATGGGGCCCACAAGACATTAGGGCGCGCCCTATTGTCTTGTTGTCTCCTCGTTTGGCTTCTGGACTCCCCTCGAAGCTTCCTGGGTCTCTTTTGGTCTAGAAAAAATCTTCCAAAAGTTTCATCATGTTTGGACTCCGTTTGGTATGGATTTTATGTAAAACCAAAAACAAGCAGAAAACAGCAACTGGCACTAGGTACTACATATAAAGTATACAGGATTGATAATATAGCAGTATGAAAAATAAAAAACTATAGATATGTTGGAGACATATTGATATGTCTCGAACATATCTATAATTTTTTTATTGTTCCATGCTATTATAGTATCAAACTTGGATGTTTTATATGCAATTATATATCATTTTTGGGACTAATCTATTAACCTAGTGCCCAATGCCAGTTGTAGTTTTTTTGCTTCTTTTTGCCTTTTCAGCAAATCAATATCAAACAGAGTCCAAACAGAGAAAAAAACTTAATTTGGATTATTTTTTTCTGGACCAGAAGAGACCTTAGAAGGTTCGGGAGAAGACCTAATGAGCCACGAGGGAGCGACAAGCTTGGGAGGCATGCCCCCAGGCTTGTGGGCCCCTCATGGCACCTCTTGACCTCGTTCCGCCTCTATAAATTCTCAAATAGTCCCCTGACATCAGAGATCTACCCGAAATACTTTTTCCGCTGCCGCAAGTTTCTGTTCTTATGAGATCCCATCTGGAGGCCTTCTCCGGTACTCTGCCAGAGGGGGAATCGGCCATGGAGGGGCTCTGCATCAACCTTGTTGCCCTTCCTATGATGTGTGACTAGTTTACCACAGACCCATGGGTCCATAGCTAGTAGCTAGATGGCTTCTTCTCTCTCTTTGATCTTCAATACAATGTTCTCCTCGATGTTCTTGGAGATCTATTCGATGTAATCCTTTTTTGCGATGTGTTTGTTGGGATACGATGAATTGTGAGTTTATGATCAGATTATCTATGAATATTTTTTGAGTCTTCTCTGAACTCTTTTGTAAATGATTATTATAGCTTTGTATTTCTCTCCGATCTATTGATTTGGTTTGGCCAACTAGATTGATTTTTCTTGCAATGCGAGAGGTGCTTTGTGATGAGTTTAATCTTGCGGTGATCTATATCTCAGTGACAGAAGGGGACAAGACACGTATTTGTATTGTTGCCATTAAGGATAAAATGATGGGGTTTATTTATATTGATTGAGTTTACTTTGTCCACATCATGTCATCTTACTTAAGGCATTACTCCGTTCTTTATGAACTTAATACTCTAGATGCATGCTGGATAGTGTTCGATGTGTGGAGTAATAATAGTAGATGCATGCAAGAGTTGGTCTACTTGTCTCGGACGTGATGTCTATATACATGATCATTGCCTTGGATATCATCATGATTATTCGCTTTTCTATCAATTGCCCAATAGTAATTTGTTTACCCACCATATGCTATCTTCAAGAGAGAATCCTCTAGTGAAAACTATGGCCCCGGGTCTATTTTTATCATATATTAAAATCCAAAAATACCTTGCTGCAATTTTATTTACTTTATTTTATTTTGTGTTTTTGTTCTACCTATCTATCACTACGAGATTTGATCCTTGCAAATAATCGACGAGGTATTGACAACCCCTTGTTCGCGTTGGGTGTAGGTATTTTTTATTTTGCGTGTAGGTACTGCTAACAGGGTGTCGCATGGTTCTCCTACTGGATTGATAATCTTGGCTCTTAACTGAGGAAAATACTTATTTCTACTGTACTGCATTATCCTCTCCTCTTCGAGGAAATCCCAATGCAGCTCACAAGTAGTACATATCACCCTACCTTTGTTATTAAGCCCTAAGGCCCACTAACTCTCCACCACTTGGCATTTTTATTTTTATTTTCTTTTGTCCATTGGTATTAAGTTAATTCTAAAAGCCTCCTAATCAATATTAGAACCTTTTATTATTAATGTAACATCTTTAGAAACATTTTCCACCTATATATCAATTCTTGGTATTACCCGGTAAGCCTGGAAACTCTTCTGCTAACTCCGCAACGCTTTCGGTTTCTCTCGAAACTATTTCTAATATTTGCGACACTGTTTCTTGAATATCTTCTCATAAATCTTACTCTACTAACACTCAACAGATCGTGATTCCCTTAAGTGTGTGACCTTGTAGGTTCAGTGAAACATAGACATGAAGAAAATACCTTTCGTTCAATGACCAATAGCGAAATCGTGGACATCCATATTGATCCCTGTGAATACACAAATTATATCGGAGTGAACATTTGGTTATGACGTGTTATTCCCTTCGCTTCATGATACTTTATAAAACCTGAGGTGAGATATATCGATATCCTCTTGAGTCATTCTCATGCTCACTATACCGGTCTCCTTGTTATCAGTTTGTTCTTCTTTCTCGTTGACATGCTCCGACATCCCTGTGACCTACTCACCTACGTCTGGCCAGATGATGATGGATGCCGTCACACCGAGAGGGCCCTAAGAATATCTCTCCATCGCGGGAGGAGCAAATCCCACTCTTGAGCTATCTAGCCCATTGTCACATTTTTTTGTTGAACCAGAAAGTTGTCATTATGATAACTGTGTTACAAATAACATTTGAGCAACTCCAAAGTCTGTCTGATGTGAAGTGACTACTTTACTCTCATGATCTAAGGAACTAAAGTATATGCTAACTCTTTGTGTTATATCGATTGACTTGTGATGATTGTATCTCAAAGTATAACAAACAAGTTGCGTCAATTCAATATGATCATTCTTCTAACGTGATGCCCTCAATATTGTTTAGGGACTATTGTTACACTTAAAAATATCCCAAGATATGGAAAACATGATCAACATACAATACTTGAGCTAGTCTTAGAGGCAAGAGTAGGAATCGGGTTTTAACGTTTATCATTCCACATGTGCTTACGAGTTTTCCACTGAATCGCATATTCTGAAATCATAACAGATATAACATAGAATATAAGCTCTTCATTATAAAAATGGAAATAAATAATACAATATTGTTGCCTCTATGGCATATCTCCAACACCCTCAACTTCTTTGGGCGGGCAAATGGTCTCACATCTGACCATATAACACTTCTATTTTCCTTGCTCCTTGGCCCAAAAGAATCTAGATCACACCCTATTCAATTTATCATGTATCATGTCGTAGAGAAGATAAAATCCCATTACAAACATGGGTATGTTGGTGAGGCAATCGTTTATAAGAACTAATCGTCCACCAAAAGCCAACAACTTCCCTTGCCAAGGTTCTACTCTCCCTCAAACCTTGTCAACCACAAGCTCAAAGTCTGCCATCGTAAGGGCCCTAGCCGAAGTGGGCATTCCGATGTATTTGATTGGGATGGACCCAAGCTCAGAATTCATCATATGTGCCACGCTAGCCACTTTCCCTCTTTCTTTCCTCTCTCTTCTCTCTCATGAGGCGAACAAATGGGGTATCTCACTAGATACCAGGTGATCACACAATAGAAGGGCGCGGGTTCGAACATCACCCCTCTCAGCATAATATATTTTTTCTCTTTATACTCTTTACTGACAGGTGGGTCCCACATGATTTTCTGCATAACTTAAATATCCAGGGAGTTATCTAAAAAAATCTACGCCCAGCCACTGACATGTGGATCATTGCCACACTGGCAAGGCAAGGTGTACACACAGATACGATAGAAAGCATCGTATTTGAGACAACAAGTTAGATGACCACACATCTGCATTTTTAAATTTCTAGCACCAAACTGCATTACATCTTAAGTTCTACTATAAGGTTAGTCATAGTGGGAGTAACTTAGCAAGTAACATAACGCCTTTCAAAAAAAAATTGCTTATGTGGCATGTACTCCCCCCGGTCCTTTTTACTCTGTACATTGGATTTGCCGAAAGTCAAACTTTGCTAAGTTTGACCAAATTTATATTAGAAATTATTAGCATCTATAATATCTAATAAATATAATATGAAAATATATTCCAAGATGAATCTAGTGATATTGATGTTGTTATGTGAATGTCTATAATTTTTTATATAAACTTGGTCAAAGTTGGATGAAATTGACTTCGGACAAACCTAATATGCAGAGTAAAAAGGACCGGAGGGAGTAGTTAATGAGAAGTGGTAACATAATATAACGCTTCCCAGATGGAATGAGTCTACAAACTAATAAATGAAAACCTCTATGACACTACTACTATGTTACTTTACATTATGAAGGTAGTAACTTAGACTAGTGTCATATGCATGACACTAGTATAAGTTACTCCCCACTATGACCAGCCTAACTCCCGATAATATTACCTTTTTGATAAACTACACGCACAACAATGCATCGGATCTTACGTGTGACCGGGTGACCTACTAGGTCACCGGGTGACCTGTTGTTGAAGCTTTTTCTATGCCTGTGCTGCCCTCCCGAAAGTAGCCGCTGATATTTGTTTCAGGCTCAGTCATCTTTTGCCTTCGGAGATTTCTAAGAGCCGCAGAAGGAACCACTTAAAAATGATAAAAGACACACATCGTCAAACCCAACCGGAGCCAGTTTTCAGCAACACCTATCCTTGTCACTTCCGAGTAGATGGGCAGTTGTGTTTCCGAAAACTGTCACTCCCCACTAGCTGGATGACCATTGCAGAACGCTGCAGTACTACGTTATCTTATCATAGATTTTATCAGGCCGTGTCATGCGAGCCGCCCTTACCAACAATACAGGAGTAGCCTTCTAGATGATCATCAGAGAAATCATAGTGGTGCTACTGCTACTAGGAAAGCGGTGGGAGGTGCGTCCATGCGTGGTTATCTCTTCTTGTTCCGTCAGCAGTTTTTGGCCTTCCAGAAGGCCGACGTTGGTACTCTTGTGCGTGAAGTTTTCGTGCTTCAAATTAGTTGTTAGAGCATGAATTGATTGTATCTCATCTTAATAGATACAGTACTACTGATGTTGAGTGCTACTCGTAGTTGGCCAGGGATGGTTGGGCTCTCCCGAAACTGTTGCCATCTACGAAGCCCTCCAGTGTAAGCTTTTCTAGTAGGATGCTTCGCAGCAGAGGAAACACACGCACACCGGTAAGCATCAATCACATTGATTAACGAATAGGACTACCGTTTGGAATAGAATACGGCCACTATCCCAACACTCGCTTTAGAATCATCCGGCCAGCAGGCTTTACATTACAAAGTGGCACATAAATTCGCTGGATCATCCTCCAAGCAGGATTTGCGTCACAAGCTGGCCGATGGATTCGAGGCCGTCGAACAGAGGATGGTTTGTGGAATTAAACGAATGATGATCAATTCATACGAGTTCAGTTCATCGAAGTCGACCCAATACAACAAGTTTGAGCCTTTGTGGAAGTTGGTAGAGTAGCGAAGGATCAGGATGCCCAGTGGACCGTGGTACCTACAGTTGATCTATAGCTGCGTCATTGTTGGTAGATAAATTGATGGGGTCAGGCCAATTGTTGTTTTAAGAAGACAGTGCTCTCAGATCCAGAATCAAACAATGGCGGGTACCTATATTGTCGACGGCCAAATCAAATCTGCAAACGCATGGCGGCAAATCAGCATGCTCAAGAGTGTTCAGATCAGGAATTAACTTTAGGTTCAGAAATAACTGTTGTTCAGATCCAGAATTAACTGATTTAGGTTCAGAACCAATTGATTTTCAGATCCATAATTAATTGATACTACTATTCGGGTTTAGCTAACATATATTCAGATCCAGGGCTAACTGAAATTCAGATGTACGACGGCAGATCTGGCAAATGTAACTGCGGATCTCCAATCCAATGTGGCAACAAGAGTCGAACTGAATGCAAACATCTGATTCCGAGTTGTACTTCTAATTACAAAAGCAAAACAAGACCGGGGAGCATCGCGGTGGCCGGAGACGACGGGAAGGGACAAACCCTAAAACTAGATCCCCTCCGTCCTCTCCTCTGACCACTCCTCCCTCCATGACTAGAACATCAAGGACTCCCCGCAACGACCACGGGGAGATCCAGAGAGGAAACACTATGTACAGCGGCTTCGCGTCGGCGAGTTGGTTGGTTGGCGGCCGGATCTCCTAGGAGGAGCGGGCGAGGCGGGAGGCGATGGCGGAGTGGTACATGGCGTCGTGGAAGCTCTCCGTCTCCGACATCCGGGCACGCAGCTGCCGCGCCTTCTCCTCAGTCAGGCCGCCCACGAAGGACCTCCCGGGCTTCTCCTCCTCGGCCACCACCACCGGCGCCGCGGCCTCGATGTAGTCGGCCTTCCCCGACCAACCGACCAGCGGCGCCCACCACTTGCCTCCCTGGGGCGTCCCCGCGGGAACCCGCCCGGATCCGGCGGAGGCGGCGCGTGGCCGGACCGTCGAGGGGCGGGCGGAGAAGGAGACGGCGGACGCGGTCGGTGCCATGGCCATCGGTTAGCTCGGTCGGTACGCTTCGCTTCGCTCGAAAGCTTCTGCTGGGTAGTTAACCTGCTCCGCTTCGGTGAGGGATGAGACGGCGAGAAGGCGAGACTTCTGAATGAAGCTGTGAAATGCGAGACGGTGGGTGTATGAAAAGCTGTGGCTATAGTGCTCGGGGTGGTGGGGAATTTATAACGGGGAGGAGCGGAGCGGAGCGGGGGAGGAGTGGATAAGGACGCCGCGTGGACACGTGGAGGGGATCCGGTGGGAAGGTGCGGGTTTCCGTTACGTGATACTCACCGAGTGACCGTTGCGTGGGGTGCTTTTACTGCCGGACGGTGACGGTGGCCGTGAAACCGTTGATGGTATCAGGCTATCGGCACACCGAAAAGGCGCGCTGGATGGGGGCAGCGGGCAATCGGGGCCCCGTGGGCTGAGGGCGACGGTGATGTTTCGGATCTTGGATGAGCATCTAGAAGCGGATCTGGGATCTTTGTTGCAGCAATGTACTAGGAGCATCCTGGTTTCACCTACAGTAACAAACACAATCCGTGTACAAGCACACGAGAGATGCACCCGGTAGGCGTCCGTTCACGCCTCACACGGGCACAAAAGTTGCAGCCCACCAGCTACGTTTTCTCTCCCAATTTTCTAACGATGGACGGACGGTGACTTCGTCGTCGAAGCATTTGTGACCTGGACTATTTCACTCCAAGCCTAGATTTAAATTACACCACAACACAACACACGTCAGTTCCTTCACCAAATAAGATATTTTCTATAGTAGTACTATATTACAGTATATGATTTCTGTATTTGCATTAGAAGGCAAAAGGTGGCCTTTGACCCCTACTTTGGGTCTTATTACTCCATCCTTATCCCTGCCCTCGGAGATTCCGAAGGGGCTGCCCAGGGAATTATGTAGATGTTTCTGGTAGATAGAACTTGCCGGCAGAAAGATCATAGTGAATACCACGTTGGCACAACACATGAGTAATATTACCGTCTCCACGTCCTTGTCACCTTTGTGCTGGCTAGCTCGCTAGATGCCCCCTTTGCATTTCCCATAATTGTCACTTTCGACTATAGATGACCCTTCGCAGGCATCGAATAAATTTCTTATTACTGTATGTGTTCGTACTATACCATATAGGTGTAGTATGCCTGTCATGAGAGCAGCATTTAGCACAATTACAGGAGTGGCGAAGCTTTCTAGATGTTCCCAAGAAAATCATGCCGCGCGAGGAAAGAGACGCAAGGTGTGCGTATGATTTGTTGGAATTTTGCTAGTAGGCCTTTGGCTCAAAGCCCAACTAAAATTCTGAAATTCTCTTGGCCCATTCATGCACACATGTGAGTGGAGTGAGTGAGGCTAAAGTTTAGTCCCACATTGGAAGTTGAGAGAGAGTTGCACCTCTTTATAAGGTGAGCTCTTCTACCACTTGTATGAGCATGAGAAGAGGAGACCTACACACGCGCTCCTCCTCCTCCTCGCTCGCCTCGTCACGACGCGCCGCGCCGCGCCGCGCCGCGGGTTTGAGCCGAGCCGAGGACAGAGCTATGCATTAATTACTGAACCGTTTCTCATCACCGTTCCAGATCATTGCGCCGCCAAGCTAGTCTTCTCCATCCCTCCTTCCGGCGTGCACCGCAAGAAGGGACAGCAGGCCTCCGGAACCCCGCCTCTCGTGATCCTGTACGGGAGAGGGGCGATCAGGTTTTTGGGGAGCGCACTCGCGCGACGACTTCGCGAACGACGACTTCTTCCCCGACCTCGGCAACCTCATCCTCGACGACATGGGCGACAACATCAACGCCGGCGGTGCTGCACCCGCTGCACCGTATGTGATTCTATCCTTCCTGTTCGAGATCGTGGTAGAATTCATGTTTCTAGTATGTGCCCTAGATGTGATATGTTCATCTGCTATGCTAGTTCGCATGATTAGTTTAATCTCTGCTGCTGTGGTCATGATTTATATTCTGTTTATTCGGATTAAATCTCGTAGTAATTTGCTCATATATTCAACAATCCAAAAACCTGATTATAGGCAATTTACTCCGAGTGGTTTTGCTGCGCATCTGAAACCGCCTGCCTTTAAGGGGGCGCAATATAAGAGGTGGCGCACGAGAGCAGTCTACTGGTTTCAGACCATGGGCTGCTATGATGCCACCAAGGGCGAGCCTGAGGGCGATCTTAATCAAGCACAGCTGGAAGCTTTTGAGAAGATCGATACCCTCTTTAAAGGCGCTCTTCTGAGTGTTCTTGATGACTCCATTGTGGATTCGTATATGTCGTTTGACAACGGCAAGGACATGTGGGCTGCGCTCGAGGCCAAGTTTGGTGCCTCGGACGCCGGCAGCGAGTTGTACGTCATGGAGCAATTCTATGACTACAAGATGACTGATGAGCGCCCTGTTGTACAACAGGCTCATGAGATACAGTCGCTCGCAAAAGAACTTGAGTACTTCAAGTGTGTGTTATCGGACAAATTTGTTGCCGGAGGCATCATTGCCAAGCTTCCACCTTCGTGGAACAATTTTGCTACTTCCCTGAAACACAAGAGACAGGAGTTTTCCGTTGCGGATCTCATTGGTACTCTTGATGTTGAAGAGAAGGCGAGAGCAAAGGACACACGTGCTCGAGTTGCTGAGGGAGGTTCTAGTGCTCACATGGTACAGAAGAAGAACTCCCAGCCCAACAAGTACAAAAACAATAAGAACAAAACTCAGGGCAAAGGCAAGTTTGATATAAAGAACAAGCCATCACATTCTACCAACTTCAAGAAGAATTCTCATAAGAAGGGGAAGGGACTTTGCCATGTCTGCGGTGATCCTAATCACTGGGCTCCAAAGTGTCCTAACCGCTTTGAGGAGCGCGAACATGAGAAGAGCGGCAAGTCCGCTAATGTTGTCATCGGTGATATTGATATGAAGGAATCAGGGTACGGTATTTTTCCTACCATCCTTTCAGTATTTCAATCCCCTGATTGGTTAATTGACACCGGTGCCAATGTACATGTTTGTGCTGACGCCTCCATGTTTTCTTCTTACCAGGCAACAGGGACTTCACCCGTGCTGATGGGGAACGGGTCACATGCCATCGTTCGAGGTGTTGGTACGGTCGATCTGAAGTTTACTTCGGGGAAGACTGTGCGCCTGAAGAACGTTCATCATGTGCCGTCCATTAATAAAAATCTCGTTAGCGGTTCCCGTTTATGTCGAGATGGTTTTAAGTTGGTTTTCGAATCCAATAAAGTTGTAATTTCTAAGTGTGGACAATTTGTTGGAAAAGGCTATGAGTGCGGAGGCTTGTTCCGCCTATCTTTGTCAGATATTTGCACTAAAGTTATTAATAATGTTTGCCACAATAATGAGTCTGATATTTGGCATTCACGACTCTGTCATATTAACTTTGGTTGCATGACGCGGTTAGCCAATATGAATTTAATTCCGAAAATCTCTACTGTCAAAGGTTCCAAGTGCCAAGTATGTGTGCAAGCTAAGCAACCTCGCAAGTCCCATAAGACTGCAGAGGCAAGAGACTTGGCGCCACTAGAGCTTATACATTCTGACCTTTGTGAGATGAATGGCGTGTTGACAAAAGGTGGAAAGAGATACTTCATGACGTTGATTGATGACTCCACTAGATATTGTTATGTGTATCTTCTGAAATCAAAAGATGAGGCTTTGACTTTCTTCAAAAACTATAAAGCTGAAGCAGAGAACCAACTTGATCGGAAAATTAAACGGCTTAGGTCCGATCATGGTGGAGAGTATTTTTCCAATGAATTTGATCTGTTTTGTGCGGAACATGGTATAATCCATGAGAGGACGCCTCCCTACTCACCCCAGTCAAATGGGGTAGACGAAAGAAAGAACCGAACTCTAACTGATATGGTTAACACCATGTTAGACACTTCGGGTCTATCCAAGGAATGGTGGGGGGAGGCGCTAATGACGGCGTGTCATGTCCTAAACCGAGTTCCCACAAAGCATAAGACCATGACTCCATTTGAGGAATGGGAAAGGAAAAGGTTGAAACTCTCTTACCTACGTACTTGGGGTTGTTTGGCGAAAGTCAATATACCAATTCCCAAGAAGCGCAAGCTTGGACCAAAAACCGTGGATTGTGTTCTTCTGGGCTATGCTTTTCATAGCATCGGCTATAGATTTGTGATAATAAAATCTGAGGTATCCGACATGCATGTTGGTACGATTATGGAATCAAATGATGCAACTTTCTTTGAGGACATATTTCCTATGAAGGATATGTCAAGTTCATCAAATCAGGAGATACCTACTCCATCTAGTGAGGAATTCACTGTAATTCCTGAACCCACCATTGCGATGGAACACGTTGAGAATCCTGTTGAGGGTAACAATGGAACTCCTGTGAGGAGTAAGAGACAGAGGACTGCAAAGTCTTTTGGTGATGATTTCATTGTGTACCTCGTGGATGACACACCCAGGACTATTTCAGAAGCCTATGCATCTCCTGATGCTGACTACTGGAAGGAAGCTGTACGTAGCGAGATGGATTCCATCTTAGCTAACGGTACCTGGGAGATCACTGACCGTCCATATGGGTGCAAACCTGTAGGATATAAGTGGGTGTTCAAGAAGAAGCTTAGACCTGATGGTACGATTGAAAAGTACAAGGCACGGCTTGTGGCCAAGGGTTATACCCAGAAAGAAGGTGAAGACTTCTTTGATACTTACTCACCCGTGGCTAGACTGACCACAATTCGGGTGCTACTATCACTGGCTGCCTCACATGGTCTTCTCGTTCATCAAATGGACGTTAAGACGGCTTTCCTTAATGGAGAGTTGAAGGAGGAAATTTACATGGATCAGCCAGATGGTTTTGTAGTACCTGGTCAGGAAGGAAAGGTGTGCAAGTTATTAAAGTCTTTATATGGCCTTAAACAAGCTCCTAAGGAGTGGCATGAGAAGTTCGAAAGAACATTAACTGCTGCCGGCTTTGTAGTAAACGATGGTGACAAGTGTGTGTACTATCGCTATGGTGGGGGCGAAGGAGTTATTCTTTGTCTGTATGTCGATGACATATTGATCTTTGGAACCAAACTTGATTTAATCAAGGAGGTTAAGGATTTCTTATCTCGCTGTTTTGAGATGAAGGATCTAGGAGTAGCTGATGTTATCTTAAACGTCAAGCTGTTGAGAGATGAGAATGGTGGGATCACACTGCTTCAGTCTCATTATGTGGAAAAGGTCTTGAGTCGTTTTGGGTATAGCGACTGCACGCCTTCTCCAACTCCATATGATGCTAGTGTGTTGCTTCGAAAGAATCGACGGATTGCTAGAGATCAACTGAGGTATTCTCAGATTATTGGCTCGCTTATGTATTTGGCGAGTGCCACGAGGCCTGACATCTCTTTTGCTGTGAGCAAGCTGAGTCGGTTTGTGTCAAAACCGGGAGATGATCATTGGCATGCGCTTGAGAGAGTTATGCGCT
Organism: Triticum monococcum; assembly: GCA_034509565.1. Lineage (NCBI taxonomy): Eukaryota > Viridiplantae > Streptophyta > Magnoliopsida > Poales > Poaceae > Triticum > Triticum monococcum. The sequence goes on along the minus strand of CM067841.1, from coordinate 139,467,256 downwards.
ATTTGAAAGGCACCGCTAGCTATGGGATTCACTACACCGGGTATCCAAGGGTACTGGAGGGTTATAGTGACTCAAACTGGATATCTGATGCTGATGAGATTAAGGCCACAAGTGGTTATGTTTTTACACTTGGTGGTGGCGCTGTTTCCTGGAAGTCTTGCAAGCAGACCATCTTAACGAGGTCAACTATGGAAGCAGAACTCACAGCATTAGACACTGCCACTGTTGAAGCAGAGTGGCTTCGTGAACTCTTGATGGACTTACCTATGGTTGAAAAACCAATACCCCCTATCCTGATGAACTGTGATAATCAAACTGTGATCGTCAAGATAAACAGTTCTAAGGACAATATGAAGTCCTCAAGGCATGTGAAGAGGAGACTAAAATCTGTCAGAAAATTGAGGAACTCCGGAGTTATTACGTTGGATTATATCCAAACGTCGAAAAACTTGGCAGATCCCTTCACAAAGGGTCTATCACGTAATGTGGTAGATAATGCATCGATGGAGATGGGTTTGAGACCCACCGCATGAGTTGTCCATAGTGGTAACCCACTCTATGTGATCGGAGATCCCGTGAAGTAGAAGTGGGAGACAAGCTGTTGGTCAGCTGGGAGGAGAGTATCCCTATATTAATTATCCCACTCCGTAAAGATGCAATACTCTCCTGATCTGCATGGCAGGTTGATAATTATCTTAATGTGTTCCAAGTGGCTTATTCGGGTAAGCAGAGATGTTGTCCTGCAGAACATCTTCTGAGGAACACACCTATATGAATTTGACTGTCAACGTCGCAGTCTGTGAGAATTGGGTGTTCTCTAATAAATTCATGAAAGGCCCTGGAGTATGACGTATACGCTCCACCCGCGGGGAATCCTTGCGGCAGCCCAGTATCGGTCAAGAATTTGTGTGAAACTAGTTTCACAGAAAACTTGTAGTTCAAGGCATAGTCCACTATTCAAGTTGTGATTTAGTGTAGCATAAATTTCTAAGTGGAAGTTCAACTTCACAGTCTCCACTAAGCACCGATATATAAAACAATGTTTTGGAACTAAATGATGAGATGTGCCAATGAGACTTTGTGGGGGATTGTTGGAATTTTGCTAGTAGGCCTTTGGCCCAAAGCCCAACTAAAATTCTGAAATTCTCTTGGCCCATTCATGCACACATGTGAGTGGAGTGAGTGAGGCTAAAGTTTAGTCCCACATTGGAAGTTGAGAGAGAGTTGCACCTTTTTATAAGGTGAGCTCTTCTACCACTTGTATGAGCATGAGAAGAGGAGACCTACACGCGCGCTCCTCCTCCTCGCTCGCCTCGCCACGCCACGCCTCGTCACGACGCGCCGCGGGTTGCGGGTTTGAGCCGAGCCGAGGACAGAGCTATGCACGTTGTCTATATTTTTGCTGCATGGGAAAATTAATGAGTCATTAATTAATAATTAATGGACGCGTTAATTACTGAACCGTTTCCGATTCTTTTGGATCGTGACGACCCGGCCCGCAATATATATAGTCAGGCAGCCGTCTACCCTAGCCGCCGCTTCGTATGGTTTCTCATCACCGTTCCAGATCATTGCGCCGCCAAGCTAGTCTTCTCCATCCCTCCTTCCGGCGTGCACCGCAAGAAGGGACAGCAGGCCTCCGGAACCCCGCCTCTCGTGATCCTGTACGGGAGAGGGGCGATCAGGTTTTTGGGGAGCGCACTCGCGCGACTGCTGGCAGCGACGACTTCGCGAACGACGACTTCTTCCCCGACCTCGGCAACCTCATCCTCGACGACATGGGCGACAACATCAACGCCGGCGGTGCTGCACCCGCTGCACCGTATGTGATTCTATCCTTCCTGTTCGAGATCGTGGTAGAATTCATGTTTCTAGTATGTGTCCTAGATGTGATATGTTCATCTGCTATGCTAGTTCGCATGATTAGTTTAATCTCTGCTGCTGTGGTCATGATTTATATTCTGTTTATTCGGATTAAATCTCGTAGTAATTTGCTCATATATTCAACATGGTTATGTGCTCATGTACTACTTTGAGTGGTTCGATTTGGTACTTTCAAATCGTTCTCAAACGTTTACGGACCAATAAGCACACCGAAGAGAGAAGGAAAAAATTGGCCTAATGAGACTCTTATATTATCCGTATGCATTCGGGTTGTCCGTGAATCCTCATATTAAGAATAAATGTAGAAAGGTTATAGGGGCTGGCAAACGCGTTCGGCCAGTCTGCCACGTAGGACGCGGCCCACCACAGACCACATTTTCTTTTTCTTTATTCATTCTCTTTTTCATTTTTTTCATCTCTACCAGTCACATGCAAGTGATCGGATAATACGTCCCAAATGTATGTATAATTTTTTATTGTTAAATATTATTATATTACCACCTTTGTATGTTTTTATGTCATTTTATATTTATTGTTTAGACTAACCTATTAATTTACTGCCCAGTGTTAGTTCCTGTTCTTTTGCATGTGTTTATTTTTACAGAAAAATCGATACGTACAAAAGTCCAAACACAACAAAACTTTTTGATGATTTTTTCTCGCACACAAGAGGCCCTAGAAGCTTCAGGAGGAGGTCAGAAGACCCATGAGGGGGCCATAAGCTAGTGGGTAGCGCGCATCCTGGTGGCTTGTGGGCCCGCTATGCTCCGTTTGCCCTAATTCTTGGCCTATAAATACATATATATATATATATAGTCTGAAATCCTCAGAGTGATCCGAAATAATTTTATCACCGCCGCAAGTCTCTGTTCCGACATGATCCCATCTGGAGCCCTATTTTGGCGCTCTGCCGGAGGGGGGAATCATTGGGGAGGTTATCTTCATCAATCTTATTGCCTCCATGATGATGTGTATGATCAGATTGTTCATTGAATTTATATGAATCTTTTGAAGTTTCTTTGTTGCGTAGCTTTGTATTCTCACCGATCTATTCGTCTACTTTGGTCAAGTTTGGTTGATTTATCTTCAGTGGGAGAGGTGCTTTGTAGTGGGTTCAATCATGACGTGATCTTGTCCAATGACAAAAAGGACAAAGAGATGTATTGTGTAGTTACCACTAAGGATAAAATGACAGGGTTTGGTCATATTTATTGACCACTTCATTTCTGCATTATGTCATCTTACTTCTTGCGTTACTCTATTTATTACGAACTTAATATTTTGAGATGCATGCTGGATAGCGGTCTTGGGATGGAGTAATAGTTGTAGACGTCAATAAGTTTCTACTTATAAGGGAGTAATGTCTATGTGAGATTATGCCATGAATGATCATAATTATAATTTGCGCTATTCCGTAAATTACCCAACAATAATTTGTCTACTTTGCCACTACATGCTTTCGAGAGAGATGCCACTAGTGAACCTATGTCCATCGGGTCTATTTTCCATCAGTAAAAAACTCCTACAATTGCTCAATTTTCTCTTTTAATTTCTTGCCGCTTTTCCCTATCACTAGTTGCTTTTAATCTTGTAATTAGCAAGAACAAGGGGATTCACAACCCCCTATCCTTTGTTGAGTGCAAGAAATTTACATGTTTGTGTACATGTACTACTATCGTTGTTAGCTTGGTGCATCCTTCTGGTTCGATAAACCTTGGTTCTTAACTGAGGAAAATACTTGTTGTTGTTGTGCTACATCACCTTCCTCGCCGGGGAAAACCAACAACTCTATCGTGAATAGCACCGGACATATAAGGTAAATGAGAAGTATGGTTGCGTGGATGGACAATTAGGGAGCGTGTCCGTGGGTGTTTAGGGGGGGGGGGGCAGATTTGCTAAGTCCAATTGTAGATGCTCTTATCAGTGTTGGATCACATGAGTCGAGCTAATAGACTACGTTTTGATAGTGCCAAATTTAGGTTGTGGATGTTGAAAATATATGTAGTGTTTTAATTTCACATTTTATTAGGGGTAAATATCAGAGATTTAATGACGGGTCATTCATAAGGAATTTTCATAAAGACTGATGTCTAGGGATTTTTTTAACTTATTCATGGGTAACTGGGTAGTGCATTACTATGTAATTTTTCTGGTTTTGTTTCTTAAGGAAGATTTGCCCATATGTGTACCCATTATTTATCTCCATCTCCATGTTTATAAAAGAGTTTATATTCTATGCTATAACTGCTACGATTTTGGAATATGTGATTCGGAGGAAAACTTATAAGCACGTGTGGACTGATAAACGATAAAACCTAATTGCTAGTCTTGCCTCTAGGACTAGCTCAAGTGTTGTATGTTGATCATGTTTTTTGGATGTTGGATATTTTGTTAAATGTAACGATAATCCTAAAGCAACATTGAGAGTATGATGTTAGAAGAATGATCATAATGAATTGACCCAACTTGTTCGTTATATTTCGAGATGTAATCGTCACAAGTCTATTGATATAACATGGAGAGTTAATGTATGCTTTAGTTCCTTAGACCATGAGAGTATTGTAGTCACTTCATACTAGATGACAGACTTTGGGGTTGCTCAAATGTCATCTATAATACAGTGATCATAACGGTAACTTTCAGGCTCATCGGAAAATGTGAAAGGGATAGATAGCTCAAGAGTGGGATTTGCTCCTCCAATGATGGAGTGATATTCTTAGGGCCCTCTCGGTGTCATGGCATCCATCATCGTCTAGCCAAACACAGGTGACTTAGTCACGGGGATGCCAGAACATGTAAAACGAGAAAGAAGAACAAAACTGGTAACGAGGAGACCGGTATAATGAGCATGAGAATTACTCTTGCGGATACCAATATATCTCACCTTGGAGTTTTTAAAGTCAAAGCAAAGGGAATATTATATAATAACCAAAGGTTCACTCGAATATCATTCGTGTATTCATAGGGGACAATATGAATATCCACGATCTCGCTATTGAATGAATGAAAGGGAGTTTCGTCCATGTCCATGTTTTACCGAACCTACAGGGTCACACGCTTAAGGGAATCATGATATATTAAGTGTTAGTAGAGTAAGTGTTATGGGAAATATTCATGAAATAGTTTCGGGAATATTAGAAATGGTTTCGAGAGAAACCGGAGGCGTTTTGGGGTTACCGAAGAGTTTCGAGGTTTATCGGGAATTGATATATAGATGAAAAATGTTTCTGTAGATGTTTATTTTTTGAGAATTGCCAACACTTTATTGATCAATGTGGATGTTCATCGGAATACAAGAGGATTCGTGCAAAGAAATTAGCCACAAGTGGCGCCCCTGATCAAGCAAAGAAGAGTGTTGGATGTTAAATAAATGATAAAAGGTTCTAATATTGATTAGAGGGCTTTTAGAATATATTTAATATGAACGAGCTAACGAAATACTGAGATGCCTAGTGATGGAGAGTTATTGGGCCCTAGGGCCCAATAACAAAGGTGGCGGCCCCTTAGCCTTTTTGGAGGCCTAGGGGAGGCTGAATTGGAGGTGGACTCCTCCCCTTGTGGCACCTCTCTCTCCCCTCAACATATATATACTAGAGGATTTTGCCCCTCGAGCACACAAGTTTTGGAACCTCCTCTAGTTATTCCATGGCAACTTGAAGTTGGTAACGATCCGATCCAAAGCTCTTATGCATCTTCATAGTATTCCTAGAATCATGATCGTAGGACGATTTTTTTCCTACTATGTTTCCCAACACAATGGGGCAAGCTGCGATTGCTGCACCAATCCACAAGCGCATCGTCATTGGACGAAATCTAACTTGGTCACCAAGGGCACTCCAAACGCCGTGCCAAACCGTCCATGAAAAGTTGTAGCCAAGCATTATATGGTTGACCGTCTCCTCTTATTGATCATAGAATGGATACGTATGTTCGTGTGGGAGGCCTCTCTTTGCGAGTCTATCGGACGTCCAACAACAGTTCTTCATAGCTAGCCACTCGAAAAAATTGACACTAAAAGGGCACTTTGCTCTTCCCAAACACATTCAGTATATGGAGCCATTGTCCGGCCAACAAACTTGGCGTCATATTGTCTGTGTGGATTGCTTACTTTAATATCATTTCATGAGCTATAATGACTTCCACAACATGAAATCAAAATCAAACCACATGATACAAGTTCATTCGACAAAAAGCATGCAGAATCTAATGACAAAAACAAACAATTGTCCTTCGACAATGTGGAAGGAATATGCATGGGCGTCCCTTCTATCGTGTTGCATTTTGAGTATGTGTGATTTAACAATGGTCCGCAAAAAGGTGCGATTCGCCTTTCGCTTGTGTTATAGAGTTAGAACGACTGATGCTAGAGAGTAGATATAGAAGAACGTTCGTAAGAGAATCTACAGTTGGACTTGGCAAATCCGGCCTCTTATACGTTCGTGGACACGCCCGGGCATGCCCATGGGCGCAGCCGGATAGCCCGCTCATATGTCATCCCCGAAGTCTACATACCTCAAATTCAGACTCTCAAATACATGCACGTTCATCATACAGGCCAATGTCGCACGTAGATAACAAATCTTGGTACCAAAAAAACATAGCTGGTACATAAATTTTATTTTAAGTGCACAACTCAAATATTAGCTCTTTGGTTTCCATTGTGGGTCCACATATGCTCCACAAGATCACTGAGTAGCTATGTGTGCATCTGATGATCTCGAAGATTCTGATGCATCTTCATAAAGTTCATAAGATGATTTGCATCTTAATCTTTCGGGATTTAAACTTGTTTTCCAGGCGTTCAAAAATCATTAGTTTGGACAAAACTATCACCCTCATCCTTGACAATCATATTTTGCAAAATAACACAACATGTCATCAACTGCCACAAAGTTTTTGATTCCCACATTATTGTAGCTGCATGAACAATCCCCCGACAAGCTTGAAACACTTCAAATGCTCTCTCCACATCCTTCCTAGCTACTTCATGCATTGATACAAAGTGGCTTTTGTTTGTTGCCGTGTGGATCGGATATATTCTTCACAAACGCCGCTCCTTGAGGATAGATATTTTTTCGCGAATACGCAAAGCTTGTGTATCATTCATTGATATAATAAGATCAAAACAAATACAAGATGTGATACAACACATGACACAGATGCAAGAGGCGTGAACATGGTGATCTGAGCAGAGAAACAATGGATGCTCGGCCCAAAAAGAGAAAACACAATTAAACTCGCCATCCTGAGAAGTAGCCCAAACCACCAACAAGACGACCAAAAACCTTAGATCCAAGCCTGAGGACGCCACGAGCAAACAAGACGGCGCCTTCAAGAAGGAGAACGATGTCGAGATGCCACCGTCTTCTGATCCGGATAGCCGGACCTAGGGTTTCCCCTGCTGCTCGAAGAGGGGCTCAGAACCGGCCATGACAACACCTCCAAGGAGGGGACCGCACACGCGGGTGTCGCCGCTGCCAGCATCGAATGCAGGAATTTTGCCCTGGCCATAGTCTGAGCAATCCCAAGCCTTCGGAACACGATCGGAGTAGAGGGAGTCTGGTATACGCCGGGCCAGAACCGTAGGAGGGGATCCATGCCCAACACCGAAGAGGCACCGGGCGCCGCAAGCAACAGAGCAGCATAAGGACAAACGAGGCACAGAGGTGGGCGGCTGGGCGGGATGCGGGGCGACGAGGGATGCGACGGTGGCCGGCGGCCCGAGCGAGCCAGGGTTCGCAGGGAAGCGCAGATCCTGGTCACCGGGACCGGAGCAGCAAGGACGCCGGCTAGCCCATGGAGCTAGAAGGGGGCGCAGCTCCGTAAGAGTGCCGAAATCAAAGAGCGCCGGTAAGTGATGTCTACTACACAACATTCTTCTTGTAGACGTTGTTGGGCCTCCAAGTGCAGAGGTTTGTAGGACAGTAGCAAATTCCCTTCAAGTGGATGACCTGAGGTTTATCAATCCGTAGAAGACGTAGGATGAAGATGGTCTCTCTCAAGCAACCCTGCAACCAAATAACAAAGAGTCTCTTGTGTCCCCAACACACCCAATACAATGCTAAATTGTATAGGTCCACTAGTTCAGCGAAGAGATGGTGATACAAGTGGTATATGGATAGTAGTTAATAGTTTTTGTAATCTGAAAATATAAAAACAGCAAGGTAACTAATGGTAAAAGTGAGCATAAACGGTATTGCAATGATAAGAAACAAGGCCTAGGGTTCATACTTTCACTAGTGCAAGTCCTCTCAACAATAATAACATAATTGGATCACATAACTATCCCTCAACATGCAACAAAGAGTCACTCCAAAGTCACTAATAGCGGAGAATAAACGAAGAGATTATGGTAGGGTACGAAACCACCTCAAAGTTATTCTTTCCAATCAATCCGTTGGGCTATTCCTATAAGTGTCACAAATAGCCCTAGAGTTCGTACTAGAATAACACCTTAAGACACAAATCAACCAAAACCCTAATGTCACCTAGATACTCCAATGCCACCTCAAGTATCCGTGGGTATGATTATACGATATGCATCACACAATCTCAGATTCATCTATTCAACCAACACATAGAACCTCAAAGAGTGCCCCAAAGTTTCTACCGGAGAATCACGACGAAAACGTGTGCCAACCCCTATGCATAGGTTCATGGGCGGAACCCGCAAGTTGATCACCAAAACATACATCAAGTGTTCTCAAATCTTTAAAGACTCAATCCGATAAGATAACTTCAAAGGGGAAACTCAATCCATTACAAGAGAGTAGAGGGGGAGAAACATCATAGGATCCAACTATGATAGCAAAGCTCGCGATACATCAAGATCGTATCACCTCAAGAACACGAGAGAGAGAGAGAGAGAGAGATCAAACACATAGCTACTGGTATATACCCTCAGCCCCGAGGGAGAACTACTCCCTCCTCATCATGGAGAGCGCCGAGATGATGAAGATAGCCACCGGAGAGGGATTCCCCCTCCGGCAGGGTGCCGGAACGAGTCTAGATTGGCTTTTGGTGGCTACGTAGGCTTCTGGCGGCGGAACTCCCGATCTATTCTGCTCCTCGATCGTTTTAGGGTGTATGGATATATATATAGGCGAAAGAAGTACGTCAGGGGAGCCACAAGGGGCCCACGAGGGTGGAGGGCACGCCCCCTACCTCGTGGCTCCCTCGTTTCTTTCCTAACGTGCACTCCAAGTCCATCAGGTTGCTTTCCTTACAAAAATAACTTCTCCAGAAGGTTTCATTTCGTTTCGACTCCGTTTGATATTCCTTTTCTTCGAAACACTAAAACAAGGGAAAAATAGGAACTGGCACTGCGCTCTGGGTCAATAGGTTAGTCCCAAAAATAATATAAAAGTGGATAATAAAGCCCAATAATGTCCAAAACAGAAGATAATATAGCATGGAGCAATCTAAAATTATAGATACGTTGGAGACGTATCAGCATCCCAAAGCTTAATTCCTGCTCGTCCTCGAGTAGGTAAATGATAAAAACAGATTTTTTGATGCAGAGTGCTACTTGGCATAATTTCAATGTGTGTAAGGGCATATTTATCCCTAAGGTGTTTTGGTGATTGATGACAACGCGTTTGCGGACTAATCGTGTGCCTTGAGTATCTTGGACATTTCATCGCCAGGCACAAGACGGTTGGGTGCCCCTCGAAGACTGTTGAAGATGGCATCTTTTCTACGTTTCTTTTTGGTGGATTTGAGTCGTAGGAAAGCCGTACTATTAAGGGGGGGGTCCGCGTCGGAAAGGTTTGGGTGGAATCATCACGTACACGTCTCCTTCTTATCCCCTCCTTTCCCTTGGAGCATCCTCCGCTTTCTCGCCGCTTTGTTTCTGGCTGCTTTGGCTCGCGGTAGTACTGCTTCCAAGTGAGCGGTAGTACCGTAGGCACCAGCGGTAGTACCGTGTTGCGGTGCGGTAGTACCGCAGGTGCCCACGGTAGTACCGCTCCCCTGGAGCTGCACTACCGTTGCCCACCAGGCTAGTACCGCTCCTTCGCGGTAGTAGGGGCGGATGTAATTTTTTACATCCGCACCTACCGCGGTAGTACCGCTTTCGCTCCGCGGTAGTACCGTGCTATGCTGTCAGGTAGTAGTACCGCCCCTCGGCAGTACTACTGTGTCAGGTTTTTGCTTCTTCAGTTACTTTGCGGAAGTAGGCATGGATGTTTCCTCCCCCTGGCTAGGGGATTCCTGCCTTGCGGTAGTACCGCATGGCGGCGCGGTAGTACCGCGCTCGCGGAAGTACCGCCCTCAGCTCCTGCACGTCAGATCTGACCTTGTTGTTGCTGGGGTTGCGGCAGTACCGCAGGCCTGTATGGTAGTACCGCATGACCGTCCGGTAGTACCGCGTGGCCCTGCGGTAGTACCGATGGCCTGGAGCGGTAGTACCGCTGGCCGCGGGCTGGTAGGTGGACAACGGTTGGATCTTTGTCCCACACTATATAAGGGGTCCCCTTCTTCCCCGTTGACTCATCTCTTCCAACCCTAAGCTCCATTGTTGCTCTAAGCTCCATTTTTGCCCGATCTCACTCCCTAGCCAATCAAACTTATTGATTTGCTCGGGAGTGGTTGAGAAGGCCTCGATCCACACTTCCACCAAGAGAAATTTGATCCCCCCCACTAATCCCTTGCGGATCTTGTTACTCTTGGGTGTTTGAGCATCCTAGACGGTTGAGGTCACCGCGAAGCCATAGTCCATTATGGTGAAGCTTCGTGGTGTCGTTGGGAGCCTCCAATTGAGTTGTGGAGATTGCCCCAACCTTGTTTGTAAAGGTTTGGTCGCCGCCTCCAAGGGCACCAATAGTGGAATCACGGCATCTCGCATTGTGTGAGGGCGTTAGGAGAATACGGTGGCGCTAGTGGCTTATTACGGAGCATTGTGCCTCCACACCGCTCCAACGGAGACGTACTTCCTCTCAAAGGGAAGGAACTTCAGCAACACATCCTCGTCTCCACCGTCTCCATTCTTGGTTATCTCGTGCCTTTACTTGTGCAAGCTTATTTGTATCATTTCACTTGCTTGCTTGTGTTCCTATCCTTGTTGCATCATATAGGTTGCTCACCTAGTTGCATATCTAGACAACCTACTTTGATGCAAAGTTTAATTTGTTAAAGAAAAGCTAAAAAAAATTTAGTTGCCTATTCACCCCCTCTAGTCAACCATATTGATCCTTTCAATTGGTATCAGAGCCTCGTCTCTTTATTAAGGACTTTACCATCTGAAGAGTATGGTTGATACCATAGACGGTGTGGAGGAACACTCCGGTGTGAATCCGACCTCGTCTACGGGCGATGGGGGAACCTTGGTCTCTCATGAGGAGTTCAATGTGGCCTTGGAGACATTGAAAACCTCCATGCCGACCGAGGTTGAAAGCATGTTTACTAAATTCCTTGAGGGGCTTAAACTATCCACCGCACCGTTGAAAGTGGGTGATCCCACCGACAAGGTGACGGATGCTATCTCCGACAAGGGGGAAGCTAGTAGTGAAAAGGCTCCTTCTTCTAGTGGTAAAAATGGCACCGGCATCTTTGCTCATGTGGAACCACCACTTGTTTATGGTGGACCGGTTCCTTCCACTCATTTGAATCATGTCGATCCTCCCCCTAAGATTGTGAAAAATGAGGACTTTGATTCTTGGGTTTACCGCTTTAAACGTCATTTAAATCATGTGAACACTAATCTTTGGAGAATCATTGAAGAAGGTTTCTATCCGCATGATCCAAGCAACTTCACTCCTCGAGAAGCCGCGGATAATCAATTCAATGAGAATGCTCTCTTCATCATTCAAGATGCAATCCCACCTTAAGACCTACCTCATCTTTGGCCCTTCGCCTTAGCCAAAGATGCATGGCTTTGTGTTGTCTCCCTCTACCGGGGAAGCGCAAGCATTCAACGCTCCAACTATGAAGTGGTGCAAGATGAGGCCGATGAGTTTGCAATGAAAGAAGATGAAGAACCTCATGAGCTTTATCGGAGAGTAACCAAACTCGCGGTCTCACTCCGAGATCACGGGAGCAAGGACACGGATGACAATTGGATCAAGCGCAAATTCCTCAAGGCAATGATGCCCTACCACAAGTCCATGTCCTCCGTCATCCGTCAAAGACCGGACTTCCACACTTTGACCTCAAGCAAAGTGTTGGATGAGTTTGTGGCCATGAACATTTTGGACAAGACCGCCGACAATGCGGTGCTTCGTTCTCAAAGGGCAAAGAAGCCCAACCTTGCATTGAAGGCCAAGCTATCCGTTGAAGAAGAAGGAGAGGAAGAAGAGGAGAGCAACCCCGAGGATACAAAGTATGCATATCATGAACACATGGCACTCACTTCAAGGCAATTTTGGAGCAAGAAAAACTCGAGGCCAAACTTTAACAAGAACAACCCAAGTGGCACGATGAGCAAGCAATGTATAAGGACTTGCTACAATTGTGGCAACGTGAGTCATTTTGTTGTGGAGTGCCCGTATGAGAAGAGGGAAGACAATGGTGGCAAGCTCATCCGAAAGGACAAGGCCAAGTCATCCCTCAACAAGAGCAACTTCACTAAGAAGACTCCTCCCAAGGCATTGGTGGTACAAGAAGAGTACAATGAGGATGATGACGATGATGAAGGTGATGAGTCGGTTGCCATGGCCTCCGTTGCCATTGCGACGACTCCACGGGTGTCTCTCTTCGACTCACCCAATGAGAGCATCACCGCCAAGTGCCTCATGGCTAAAGCCACCATCAAGGTAACCCCCAACATCAAAACTACCATCATTAATCATCCTTCTCCGACGGATAGCATTAATGAACTTGAGGGAGCTAATGTGGAGGCAAATGAGTTTGAGGCCTTTATGGTCAAACTTAAGGGAAAATCCAAGAAGCACTTTGTTGCTCTCTTGGAACAACTTGGTGAAGCCAATGACATGATCGAGGCTCACGAAGATATCATCACTAAGATGGAAGGGCATAGGTGTGACTATGCTGATGAGATTTCGGATCTTTCCAATGCTCTTGAGGAAGAGCATGGTCTTTGTTTGGCTCTTGAGGAGTCACACAACGTTGATCATGCTAAGTTAAAGAAAGATTATGATCATGTCCTCATTGTTTCTCATGTGCTAAACTTCGAGAAGGCCGAACTTGAGGTTGATCTTGCTAGACTCAAAGAGGAGTTTGATCTACTTGACAAGGCTCACAAGGTCTTGAAGAGTGCTCATGCTAGCCTCAAAGAGTCGCATGATCAACTTCAAGTAAAGCTAACCAAGGAAAAAGCCACCTTTCCTCGTATGATGTTAATTGATAATGCAAATGCTACTAACCCGTGTTGTGAGCATGTGCATCTTGTTGAGGAGAACGCTAAGCTAAAGGGGCAACTTGAGAGAGGTCTTGCGACTTGCATACAAGGCAAGAAGAACCTCAACGACCTCTTGATCAACCAAAAGGAAGTTTTGGCCAAGGAAGGGGTTGGGTACGTGCCCGAGTCCAAGAACAAGAAGAAGAATGACAAGACCAAACGACCTCCTCCTCTCATGCAAACCTTTGTGAAGGAGGGAGAGAGTGCCTCCGAGGAGAAGAAGAAGAAGAACAATGCGAAGGGTGGCGTTGTCAAAAAGGGCAATGCCACTCCTCGCATCAAAGCCGGCGACTTTAATCCTTCTTATGTGTTATGCCGTGCTAGTGATGGGCATGTCTATGCCAAATTCGTTGGTTCTCTTCATGAATACATTGAATGGTATATTTGGGTTCCAAAGACCCTTGTTACTAACATCAAAGGACCCATTACAAAATGGGTACCTAAAACCAAGCATTAATCTCTTGTAGGTGTTTGCTCCCGGTGGGGGATCATGGTTGCTCGATAGCGAAGCTACAAATCATATGACCGGAAGCAAGGACTTGGTGGTGGACGTGTACAAGATTCCATCTATGCCCACCAATGTTGAGTGGGGTGACGCCTCATCCTCTAAGGTATTGGGACTTGGCAAGGTGGTCATCTCTCATGATCTCACGATCGAGAAGGTCATGCTTGTTGAGTCCCTTGCATACAATTTACTTTCCGTTCGTCAACTTGCAATCATGGGCTTTGCCACTTTCTTTGATATCGATAACGTGGCCCTCTTGTGGAGCAAGACTCTTAAAGTAGCCTTTGTTGGGCATGCCGAGAACGGTCTATATGTGATTAACTTTTTGGAGCGACCCACTAAGACCGCGACATGCCTAATGGCTAAAGTTGATGTGGGATGGCTTTGGCATCACCGTCTAGCCCATGTCAATATGAGATCTTTGCAAAGTCTTCTCAAGGGGGACCATGTCCGGGGACTAACGAATGTTAGTTTTGCTAAAGATCGTGCTTGCATCGCTTGTATCGAAGGAAAGCTACATGAGAAGGCTCACCCTCCCACGACTATCATTTACTCAAAGAGGCCTTTGGAGCTCCTTCACATGGATCTCTTTGGGCCTCCATCCTTCGATAGTCTTGGGGGCAGGAAGTATTGCTTGGTGATTGTGGATGACTACTCAAGATACACTTGGGTGTATTTCTTCAAGAGGAAGAGCGAGACCCAACAAACCGTCATTGACTTTGCAAATGAAGCACAACGTCAACACAATGCAAAGATCTTGACAAGAAGAACTGACAACGGCACCGAGTTCAAGAACTACACCTTGGATGAGTTTCTTAGTGATGAGGGGATCAAGCATCAATATTCCTCACCTTACACCCCTCAACAAAACGGTGTTGCGGAGAGGAAGAACCGGACATTGATGGATGCGGCAAGGACCATGATGGCAGAGTTCAAGTCTCCGTACAACTTTTGGACCGAAGCCATCAACACCGCGTGTCATGCATCCAATCGGCTCTACCTCCGCAAGGGCTTGAACAGGACTCCCTATGAGATACTCACCGGTAACAAGCCCAACCTCAAGTACTTTCGGGTGTTCGGGTGTAAGTGTTTCATTCTCAAGAAAGGTGTTCGGTTGTCTAAATTTGAGGCTAGAGCTTATGAGGGCATATTTGTTGGTTATGCTACAAACTCTCATGCTTACCGTGTCCTCAACAAATCCACGGGACTTATTGAGGAGACGTGTAACGTGGAGTTTGATGAGAATAACGGCTCCCAAGTGGAGCAAAGTGGCACTTGTGATGTAGGTGATGAAATTCCTCCTCAAGCCATAAGAAGAATGGGTGTTGGCTTTATCCTACCCATTGAGGAACCCCTTGTGGCCGAAGGAGAAGGACAATGCTCCACTCAAGTGGAGCCATCACCAACCCAAGGCCCACACGCTTCCGAAGAACAACATGAAGGCCCTCATCCTCAAGAACATGACCAAGGGCAAGATCATGCTCAAGATGGTGTTGACACATCAAGTGATGCCCAAGGTCAAGTTCTCTCCTCTGAGCAAGTTCAGGAACAAGAACAAGCTCAAGACGACGCTCAAGATGATCAAGTGACCACTCCTTGTCTCACCCCCAAGGAGGAATTGGAGCGTCGTGCCGCCAAGGTTGCTTCCAAGCTCTACACCAAGGATCATCTCATGACGAATGTGCTTGGAAGCTTAATAAAGGGGGTAAGCACTCGTAGACAATTAGCAAACTATTGTGAGCACCACGCATTTGTCTCTTGTGTCGAACCCCACAAGGTCTATGAGGCGCTAGAAGATCCGGATTGGCTCAATGCCATGCATGAAGAACTCAACAACTTCGAGCGCAACAAAGTGTGGAGATTGGTGCCAAGACCGACGGGGAACCACAATGTCATTGGAACCAAGTGGATATTTAAGAACAAGCAAGATGCCCATGGGATTATCATTCGCAACAAGGCTCGTTTGGTAGCACAAGGCTACTCCCAAGTCGAGGGTATCGACTACGATGAAACCTTTGCTCCCGTTGCTCGTCTTGAATCTATTCGCATGTTGATTGCTTATGCTTCCCATCATAACTTTAAGTTACAACAAATGGATGTGAAGAGTGCTTTTCTTAATGGTCCCATAATTGAATTGGTTTATGTCAAGCAACCCCCCGGGTTCGAGGATCCCTACTTTCCCGATCATGTGTATCAACTCGATAAGGCACTCTATGGCCTTAAACAAGCCCCACGTGCGTGGTATGACCACCTTAACGAGTTGTTACAAGACCGTGGTTTTGAAGTTGGGCTAATCGACCCCACTCTTTTTACTAAGAAGGTCAAAGGGGAGTTGTTTGTGTGCCAATTATATGTTGATGATATTATCTTTGGTTCCCCCAACAAAGCTTTCAATGAGGAATTTACCGCTCTCATGACCTCAAAGTTCGAGATGTCTTCCATGGGAGAGTTGAAGTTCTTTCTAGGGTTCGAAGTGAAGCAAAGAAGAGAAGGAACCTTCATCAACCAAGCCAAATATACTCAATACATGCTCAAGAGATTCAAGCTAAGTGATGTCAAGCCGGCTTCCACTCCAATGCCCACCAAGTGCCAACTTGACATAGATCCCAATGGTAAAGCGGTGGATCAAAAGGTATATCGCTCCATGATAGGCTCCTTGCTCTACCTTTGTGCATCTAGACCGGATATCATGTTGAGTGTGGGAATTTGTGCACGGTTTCAAGCCGCACCTAAGGAAAGTCACTATGTGGCGGTCAAATGAATCTTTCGATATTTGGCTTATGGTATCCAAGAGGAGCAAACTTCAAGCTTGTAGGATATTCGGATTCCGATTGGGCGGGAGACAAAGTGGATAGGAAGCCCACTTCCGGAGGGTGCCAATTCCTTGGTTGCTCTTTGGTAAGTTGGTCTTCCAAAAAGCAAAGTTGTGTGTCTCTCTCGTCCACGAAAACAGAGTATGTGGCAGCCGGTAGTTGTTGTGCACAACTCTTATGGATGAGGCAAACTTTAAAGGATTACGATGTCATTTGTGACAAAGTGCCTCTTTGGTGTGACAATGAAAGTGCCATCAAGATCTCTCTCAACCCGGTGCAACACTTCAAGACGAAGCATATTGAGATCTGGTATCACTTCATCCGGGATCACATTAGGCGAGGAGAGATCGAGATCAACTATGTCAACACTCATGACAACCTTGCAGATATTTTCATGAAGCCCTTGGATGAAGCAAGATTTCGCGAGTTAAGGCATGAGCTAAATATCATTGATTCGAGCAATGTTGCTTGAACCCTTGCACACCCCACCATACTCAACTTGTTGTCTTGTTTAGATGTAGGCATGGACATAGGGGGAGTGTTGTTCTCTAAATGAACTCTCCCTCCCCCCATTATGCATAAATTGATCAAGTCTTTCACATTAGCCATGTTTGATGGTACTTGTGCTTCAAAGACGAGTTTTGGTCATGTACCCAAGGATAATTCTTTGCGGTGCCATACCAATTGACTCAAACATAGGTGGCTACGTCCAACGCCCTCTCTTTGGAGAGGTGGTGTCTCGTGGTTGTTTCGTTTTGTCGTTTGCCTCTGCCTTTGTGTGTAGCGTGGTCTTGTGGTGTCGTGTTGCCTCGGAGTGTTCGTGCAAAGACCCCGTTTTTCTTGTGCTTGAAGCGTGCATCTTCTTGAGCCCACGGAACTACCGCGGCTTGCCACGGTACTACCGCTTTGAGAGGCACGATACTACCGTGCCAGAGCGCGGTACTACCGCTCAGGTGCAGTACTTCTGCCGGGCGGTACTATCGCGATGAGGC
Organism: Triticum monococcum; assembly: GCA_034509565.1. Classification (NCBI taxonomy): domain Eukaryota; kingdom Viridiplantae; phylum Streptophyta; class Magnoliopsida; order Poales; family Poaceae; genus Triticum; species Triticum monococcum. The sequence continues at coordinate 139,449,706 of CM067841.1, read as the reverse complement.
ACGGTACTACCGCGCCGTTGAGTGAGCGTGGGGGTTATGACTCGGGCAGGGGAGTTCCAACTCCCCACACCCATTCACTCGTCTCTCTCCCCACGTCTCTCTCTCTCTCTCTCTCTCTCTCTTGCTCAAGAACGGCGCCGGAGGTCCTCGCCGGATCTCCGTCTCCAGCCACTCTCCTCGGATTTCGACCGGTGGGATCATTCCCCACCACTTCCTCTTGCCATGGACCAAGGTTTTTCCCCAAATCCCTCTTTTTCTTGGTTGTTCTCTCGCTTCTAGGTTTTTGGGGAGATGCTTGTTGTTCTTGAGATTTTAGGCCAAATCTATGCAAGAGTAGGATGTAGGAGAGTCGTGTTGCGTAGGAATCATACTTGATATGTTGTCTTGTGGTAGATTTGTCCAACCGTAGTACCGCTGCGGTTTCGCGGGCTTTTCTCAGATTTGAACTTGTTCGGATCTTACGCGGTGCGGTTGTAGGATCGAAAGTATGTCTAGAGGGGGGTGATTAGACTACTTGACCAAATAAAAACTTAACATTTTCCCAATTTTAGTTCTCGGCAGTTTTTAGCTATCTTAGGACAAGTCAAGCAATCATTACACAATTCAAGCAAGCATGCAAAGAGTGTATTGGCAGCGGAAAGTAAAGCATGCAACTTGCAAGAATATAAAGGGAAGGGTTTAGAGAATTCAAACGCTATTGGAGACACGGATGTTTTTCCCGTGGTTCGGATAGGTGGTGCTATCCTACATCCACGTTGATGGAGACTTCAACCCACGAAGGGTAACGGTTACGCGAGTCCACGGAGGGCTCCACCCACGAAGGGTCCATGAAGAAGCAACCTTGTCTATCCCACCATGGCCATCGCCCACGAAGGACTTGCCTCACTAGCGGTAGATCTTCACGAAGTAGGCGATCTCCTTGCCCATACAAACTCCTTGGTTCAACTCCACAATCTTGTCGGAGGCTCCCAAGTGACACCTAGCCAATCTAGGAGACACCACTCTCCAAGAAGTAACAAATGGTGTGTTGATGATGAACTCCTTGCTCTTGTGCTTCAAATGATAGTCTCCCCAACACTCAACTCTCTCTCATATGATTTGGATCTGGTGGAAAGAAGATTTGAGTGGAAAGCAACTTGGGAAAGGCTAGAGATCAAGATTCATATGGTTTGAATGGAATATCTTGGTCTCAACACATGAGTAGGTGGTTCTCTCTCAGAACATACGAGTTGGAATGGTGTATGTGTTCTGATGGCTCTCTCCACGAGTGAAGAGGAGGTGGAGGGGTATTTATAGCCTCCACACAAAATCCAACCGTTACACACAATTTACCAATCTCGGTGGGACCGAATCAGAAAACTCGGTTGGACCGAAATAGTAAACCTAGTGACCGTTAGGAATTTCGGTGGGACTGACATGCAACTCGGTAGGACCGATTCGGTTAGGGTTTGGGCATAACGTAATCTCGGTGAGACCGATTGCACAAACTCAGTGAGACCGAGTTTGGCAATAAGCTAACCAGAGAGCTGGTCAGGCAAACTCGGTGGGACCGACTTGCTCTTTCGGTGAGACCGAAAAGTTACAAGAAGGAAACATAGAGTTTACCTTGCATTCTCGGTGGGACCGATTCGCTCTTTCGGTGAGACCGAAAAGTTACGAAAGGGAAACAGAGAGTTTGCAAGCCCATCTCGGTGAGACCGAGATCCTTATCGGTAGGACCGAATTGCTAGGGTTTGGCAGTGGCAAATGACAAGTGAAACTCGGTGGCGCCGGATTGAAAGAATCGGTATGGCCGAGTTTGGCTTAGGGTTTAGGTCATTTGTGGATATGGGAAAGTAGCTGAGGATTTTGGAGCATATCATTAAGCACATAAAGCAAGAGGCTCATTAAGCAACACCTCATCCCTCCTTGATAGTATTGGCTTTTCCTAAAGACTCAATGTGATCTTGGATCACTAAAACATAAAATGAAGAGTCTTGAACTTTTGAGCTTGAGCCAATTCTATGTCCTTAGCATTTTGAGGGTTCCACTTTCACATCCATGCCATGCCAATCATTGAGCTTTCCTGAAATAATCATCTTGAAATAGCATTAGCTCAATGAGCTATATGTTGTTATGAATTACCAAAACCACCTAGGGATAGTTGCATTTTCAGCGGTACTACTGTGTCTCATGTGCAGTACTACCGCGCATCAGGTGCGGTACTACCGCGCTAGCCCATGCGGTACTACCGCCCATCAGACGCGGTACTACCGTGCTAGCTGAGACACTAAGCTCGTACTACTGCTCCTAGACCCGGTACTACCGTGACCTTAAACGGTACTACCGCGACTAAGAGCGGTACTACGATCTTAGTTTTGCAGCACTTGGCAGTACTACCGTAGGGGTCAAACCTCTCTCTAGGTAATTATCTTGTGTGCTCTCTGCTTGTTTCTTTTGCTTTGTTGTGGTCTTTGCATTGATCCCTCTTGTTTGTCATGGGTGTTTTGCATTTTGTGTCTCAGGTGGTGGCTCTCGCCGTTCCAATCCCAGTCGTGACACTGGCTCCAAGCGTCTGCGCAACCCCCAAGATGAAGCCCTAGATGGCTCCAATGCCCCCAAGCGCAATGTCAAGACCACTTCCAGCAAGCAAAAGGAACCTGCTAAGGGCATGGACGAGATTTCAGTCACTGAGTATGTCGAACGCTGGAAGATCAATCCCTATGTGAATCCTCGGGCTATCCTCAGAGGCACCGAGTTGTTTTGGACCAAGCAACATGCTCTCATCTATCTGGATGTGATCAAGAACAAGCAGAATACCTTCATGGATGTCAAGTGGATAGACATGAATCACATGCGGAAGGACAAGTTTCGTGACTATTTTGGAGAGGCTCTGGACTTGGTGGAGCAGTTTGCTATTGAGCTAGTGATCTCCTTTCACCTTGACTATGACCCTAAGCTTATCAGCCAGTTCTTTGCCTCAGTTTACTTTCATCCCGGGGATGAGCGGAGGATGACCTAGATGACCAACGGCCGTCAGCTGTCTGCTACATGGAAGGAGTTCATGGATCTGCTTCACATTCCTGATGACAGGCTTCACACCCCCGTTGGTGTTCGCCCCCACGCCAACTCTGAGTCTGCCAACAAGAACCTGCTTCAGCCATTCCTTGTTGAGAAGGTGCTCCCCAATGGCAAGTCAACTTGGGTGCTGAACTCCTTTATGGATATCATGCATCGCATCTTCCGCAACACTCTGTTCCCACGCATTGGTGACAAGGACAAGGTTCATGCTTATCTAGTGGACATGTTGCTCCTGTGTGCAGAGGCACGTTCATCTCAGACTCAGCCACTTGATGTCTCACACATCATGTGGTGTGAGCTTCGGTTTGCGTTGTTCACTCGCAAGGTACCTATCTATGGACCGTACCTGTTTCTGCTGCTCTCCACAACTTGGGAGAAGATGTACCCTGGTGATGAGTTCCTTGCTCCAGACTGGGTTCGGCATGAGTCCATCAGCCTCCGCGTCAAAACCAACTGGGCCAACACTACCACCCGTGCTGAAGCTTCTTCTGCTAGGAGGGTTGTTGGTGAGGAGGAGGCTAGTGCAGAGCATGTTGCTGAGGATCACGCTGCTAGGTCTACCACTCCTTCCTCTGAGCCGTCGTGGGCCAAGAAGTTAAAGGACAAGATGAAGACTCTCTTCTGCATGCAGGCAAAGGGACAGTACATGACTCACGTGGCTGACAAGGAGAGTCGCCGCCGTGACAAGAAGGTCATGAGGCTCTTTGGAGGGGATGTTTTTGGCGGTTCTAAGGACGTCATCACGCCAGAGGCTGCCTGGATGACGAAGCATGGGTACAAGTGGACCAGTTCAGAGGAAGACATCGAGGAGCCCGTCCCCGCCGCTGAGTCTGACGAGGAGCACGAGGAGCAGTGGGACGACTTCTCTGCCTGAGCCACCCCGTGTCTGTAGGTGTCCTCTCTGCCTTTTTGGCGTCTCGATGCCAAAGGGGGAGAGAGTGTAGGGATTTGCGTTGTGTCATGCTTGGTGTGTTTGCTTTGTCTTTGTCGTTTGGACCTCATTTGCTTTTGTTTGGTTTGTGCCTTCGAGACCTATCCTACACATGGTGTAAGACATATGCACTCTATCTACCTTAGTTAACTTATGTTTACTATCCTGTCTAGTGTTAGCCTTCCTATTACTAGATATGCCTTGCCTCTATAATATAGGGGAGCTTTGATCCTAGTATGTGTGCCATGCAGTCCAAAGCACCCATCTAGTTGGCACACATCTAGGGGGAGCCCGTCTATATTCTAGAGAGGAGGGGTTTGCGGTTGCTTAATATTATTTCCCTTGTGCAAATCCCGTATTGTCATCAATCCACCAAAAAGGGGGAGATTGTAAGGGCATATTTATCCCTAAGGTGTTTTGGTGATTGACGACAATGTATTTGCGGACTAATCATGTGCCTTGAGTATCCCAGACATTTCATCGCCAGGCACAAGACGGTTGGGTGCCCCTCGAAGACTGTTGAAGACGACGTCTTTTCTACATTTCTTTTTGGTGGATTTGAGTCGTAGAAAAGCCGTACTATTAAGAGGGGGTCCGCGTCGGAAAGGTTTGGGTGGAATCATCACGTACACGTCTCCTTCTTGTCCCCTCCTTTCCCTTGGAGCATCCTCCGCTTTCTCGCCGCTTTGTTTCTGGCTGCTTTGGCTCGCGGTAGTACTGCTTCCAAGTGAGCGGTAGTACCGTAGGCACCAGCGGTAGTACCGTGCTGCGGCGCGGTAGTACCGCAGGTGCCCACGGTAGTACCGCTCCCCTGGAGCTGCACTACCATTACCCACCAGGCTAGTACCGCTCCTTCACGGTAGTAGGGGCGGATGTAATTTTTTACATCCGCACCTACCGCGGTAGTACCGCTTTCGCTCTGCGGTAGTACCGTGCTATGTTGTCAGGCAATAGTACTGCCCCTCGGCAGTACTACTGTGTCGGGTTTTTGCTTCTTCCATTTCTTTGCGGAAGTAGGCATGGATGTTTCCTCCCCCCTAGCTAGGGGATTCCTGCCTTGCGGTAGTACCGCATGGCGGCGCGGTAGTACCACTCTCGCGAAAGTACCGCTCTCAGCTCCTGCGTGTCAGATCTGACCTTGCTGTTGCTGGGGTTGCGGCAATACCGCAGGCCTGTACGGTAGTACCGCATGACCGTGCGGTAGTACCGCTTGGAAGCAAGCGGTAGTACCGCGCGGATCTACGGTAGTACCGCTGGCCGCGGACTGGTAGGTGGTTAACGGTTGGATCTTTGTCCCACACTATATAAGGGGTCCCCTTCTTCCTCGTTGACTCATCTCTTCCAACCCTAAGCTCCATTGTTGCTCTAAGCTCCATTTTTGCCCTATCTCACTCCCTAGCCAATCAAACTTGTTGATTTGCTCGGGAGTGGTTGAGAAGGCCTCGATCCACACTTCCACCAAGAGAAATTTGATTCCCCCCACTAATCCCTTGCGGATCTTGTTACTCTTGGGTGTTTGAGCATCCTAGACGGTTGAGGTCACCGCGAAGCCATAGTCCATTGTGGTGAAGCTTCGTTGTGTCGTTGGGAGCCTCCAATTGAGTTGTGGAGATTGCCCCAACCTTGTTGGTAAAGGTTCGGTCGCCGCCTCCAAGGGCACCAATAGTGGAATCATGGCATCTCGCATTGTGTGAGGGCGTGAGGAGAATCCTTGGCCCTAGTGGCTTCTTGGGGAGCATTGTGCCTCCACACCGCTCCAACGGAGACGTACTTCCTCTCAAAGGGAAGGAACTTCGGCAACACATCCTCGTCTCCACCGTCTCCACTCTTGGTTATCTCGTGCCTTTACTTGTGCAAGCTTATTTGTATCATTTCACTTGCTTGCTTGTGTTCCTATCCTTGTTGCATCATATAGGTTGCTCACCTAGTTGCATATCTAGACAACCTACTTTGATGCAAAGTTTAAATTGTTAAAGAAAAGCTAAAAATTGTTAGTTTCCTATTCACCCCCCCCCCTCTAGCCAACCATATCGATCCTTTCAATGTGATTCCTCTTAATTGTGGTATGAATATTCAGATCCGAAGGATTCAGGATAAAATTTCATATTGACATAAAAGTAATAATACTTCAAGCATACTAACTAAGCAATTATGTCTTCTCAAAATAACATGGCCAAAGAAAGTTCATCCCTACAAAATCATATAGTTTAGTCATGCTCCATTTTCGTCACACAAGAATGCTCTCATCATGCACAACCCCGATGACAAGCCAAGAAATTGTTTCATACTTTAGTAATCTCAAACCTATAAACTTTCACGCAATATATGAGCGCGAGCCATGGACATAGAACTATGGGTGGAATAGAATATAATGAGGGGGTTATGTGGAGAAGACAAAAAAGGAGAAAGTCTCACATCAACGAGGCTAATCAATGGGCTATGGAGATGCCCACCGATTGATGTTAATGCAAGGAGTAGGGATTTCCATGCAACGTATGCACTAGGGCTATAAATATATGAAATCTCAAAAAAAGAAACTAAGTGGGTGTGCATCCAACTTGCTTGCTCACAAAGACCTAGGGCACTTGAGGAGGCCCATTGTTGAAATATACAAGCCAAGTTCTACAATGAAAAATTCCCACTAGTATATGAAAGTGACAAAACAAGAGACTCTCTATCATGAAGATTATGGTGCTACTTTGAAGCAAAAGTGTGGCAAAGGATAGTAGCATTGTCCCTTCTCTCTTTTTCTCTCTCTTTTTTATTTTTTATTTTTTTTATTTGGGCCTTTTCCCTTTTTTATGGCCTTTCTCTTTTTTTGGGCCTTCGCTTTTTTATGGCCTTTCTCTTTTTTTTTTCTTTTTTTTCCTCACTTGGGACAATGCTCTAGAAAATGATGATCATCACACTTCTATTTATTTATAACTCAATGATTACAAGTCGATACTCGAACAAAAGATGACTCTATATGAATGCCTCCGGCCCTGTACCGGGATATGCAATGAACCAAGAGTGACATGTATGAAATAATTATGAACGGTGGCTTTGCCACAAATACTATGTCAACTACATGATCATGCTAAGCAATATGACAATGATGAACGTGTCATGATAAACGGAATGGTGGAAAGTTGCATGGCAATATATCTCGGAATGGCTATGGAAATGCCATAATAGGTAGGTATGGTGGCTGTTTTGAGGAAGATATAAGGAGGTTTATGTGTGAAAGAGCGTATCATATCACGGGGTTTGGATGCACCGGCGAAGTTTGCGCCAACTCTCAATGTGAGAAAGGGCAATGCACGGTACCGAAGAGGCTAGCAACGATGGAAGGGTGAGAGTGCGTATAATCCATGGACTCAACATTAGTCATAAAGAACTCACGTACTTATTGCAAAAATCTACAAGTCATCAGAAACCTCGGCACTACGCGCATGCTCCTAGGGGGATAGATTGGTAGGAAAAGACCATCGCTCGTCCCTGACCACCACTCATAAGGAGGACAATCAAATAACACCTCATGTTTCAAATTTGTTACATAACGTTTACCATATGTGCATGCTACGGGACTTGCAAACTTCAACACAAGCATTTCTCAATTTCACAACTACCCAACTAGCACGACTTTGATATTATTACCTCCATACCTCAAAACAATCATCAAGCATCAAACTTCTCTTAGTATTCAACACACTCATAAGAAAGTTTTTACTAGTCTTGAATACCTAGCATATTAGGATTAAACACATTACCATGCTGTTTAAGACTCTCAAAATAATCTAAGTGAAGCATGCAAGAATAATAGTTTCTATAAAACATAACCACCACCGTGCTCTAAAAGATATAAGTGAAGCACTGGAGCAATAACACACTACTCCGAAAGATGTAAGTGAAGATCAATGAGTAGTCGAATAATTATGCAACTATGTGAAGACTAACATTTAAGAATTTAAGATCTTGGTATTTTATTCAAACAGCAAGCAAAGCAAAATAAAATGACATTCTAAGAATGGAAAACATCATGTGAAGAAGCAAAAACTTAGGATCAACCGAAACTAACCGATAGTTGTTGAAGAAGAAAGGTGGGATGCCAACCGGGGCATCCCCAAGCTTAGACGCTTGAGACTTCTTGAAATATTATCTTGGGATGCCTTGGGCATCCCCAAGCTTGAGCTTTTGTGTCTCCTTAATTCCTCTCATATCACGTTCTTCCTAAATCTCAAAAGCTTCATCCACACAAAACTCAACAAGGACTCGTGAGATAAGTTAGTATAAACCATTGCAAAAACCTTATCATACTCTACTGTAGCAAATAACTAAAATTATTATCCAACATTGCATACTAAATGCCTCTCATATTTAATAGTCCTATCCTCAAATAGAATCATTAAAGAGCAAACATATGCAAACATAACAGCAATCTGCCTAAACAGGACAGTCTGTAAAGAATGCAGCAACATCCATACTTCCCTAGCTCCAAAAATTATGAAAGAAAATTCCTACTGTAGTAAATTTATCAGAGCTTAATATGAAAAAGGTTTCAACATTTTATCACATTCTGACTTTTCTAGGAAATTATTGCAACAGCGGTAAACTTTCTGTTTTCAAACAGCAACATGAAGACTTGTAAAACAGGCATAGTAAAGGATATCAATGCCACTTTTATTGAAATAAAAGATGAAAAACATTGTTCTAAATAACAGAAAGCAAATCCTAACAAAATAAATTGACGCTCCAAACAAAACACATATCATGTGGTGAATAAAAATATGGCTCCAAGTAAAGTTATCGATGAACGAAGACGAAAGGTGGGATGCCTTCCGGGGCATCCCCAAGCTTAGGATCTTGGTTGTCCTTGAATATTACCTTGGGGTGACTTGTGCATCCCAAATCTTAGTCTCTTACCACTCCTTATTCCATAGTCCATCGAATCTTTACCCAAAACTTGAAAACTTCACAACACAAACTTAACAGAAAACTCGTAAGCTCTGTTAGTATAAGAAAGCAAATCACCATCATAAGGTACTGTAATGAACTCATTCTAAATTCATATTGGTGTAATATCTAGTGTATTCCAACTTCTCTATGGTTCATACCCTCCGATACTACTCATAGATTCATCAAAATAAGCAAACAACATGATGAAAACAGAATCTGTCAAAAACAGAATAGTCTGTGGTAATCTGTAGGTTTCGACCACTTCTGGAACTCATAAAACTATCAAATAAATTGGTGGACCTGGGGAATTTGTCTATTAATCATCTTAAAAAATAATTAACTAAATATCACTTTCCAAATAAAAATGTCAGCAATTCTCGTGAGCGCTAAAGTTTCTGTTTTTTTACAGCATGATCATAAAGACTTCACCCAAGTCTTCCCAAAGGTTCTACTTGGCACAAACACTAATTAAAACATAAAACCACATCTAAACAGAGGCTGGATGAATTATTTATTACCAAACAGGAGCAAAAAGCAAGGAACAAAATAAAGTTGAGTTGCCTCCCAACAAGCGCTATCGTTTAACGCCCCTAGCTAGGCATGATGATTTCAATGATGCTCACATAAAAGATAAGAATTGTAACATAAAGAGAGCATCATGAAGAATATGACTAGCATATTTAAGTCTAACCCACTTCATATGCATAGGGATTTTGTGAGAAAACAACTTATGGGAACAATAATCAACTTGCATGGGAAGATAAAACAAGCATAACTTCAAAACTTTAAGCACATAGGGAGGAAACTTGGTATTATTGCAATTCCTACAAGCATATATTCCTCCCTCATAATAATTTTCAGTAGCATCATGAATGAATTCAGCAATATAACTATCACACAAAGCATTATTTTCATGATCTACAATCATAGAATTTTTATTACTCTCCACATAAGAAAATTTCTTCTCATGAATAATAGTGGGAGCAAACTCAACAAAGTAACTATCATGGGATTGAAAATTGAAATCAAGATGACAAGTTTCATTGTTATCATTATTATTTAAAGCATACGTGTCATCACAATAATCATCATAGATAGGAGGCATGCTTTCATCATAATAAATTTGCTCATCAAAACTTGGGGGACAAAAAATATCATCTTCATCAAACATAGCTTCCCCAAGCTTGTGGATTTGCATATCATTAGCATCATAGATATTCAAGGAATTCATACTAACAACATTGCAATCATGCTCATCATTCAAATATTTAGTGCCAAACATTCTAATGCATTCTTCTTCTAGCACTTGAGCACAATTATCGGAATCCTTATTTTCATGATAGATATTAAAAAGATGAAGCATATGAGGTACCATTAATTCCAATTTTTTTGTAGTTTTCTTTTATAGACTAAACTAGTGATAAAACAAGAAACTAAAAGACTTGATTGCAAGATCTAAAGATATACCTTCAAGCACTCACCTCCCCGGCAACGGCGCCAGAAAAGAGCTTGATGTCTACTACACAACCTTCTTCTTCTAGACGTTGTTGGGCCTCCAAGTGCAGAGGTTTGTAGGACAGTAGCAAATTTCCCTCAAGTGGACGACCTAAGGTTTATCAATTCGTATGAGGCGTAGGATGAAGATGGTCTCTCTCAAGCAACCCTGCAACCAAATAACAAAGAGTCTCTTGTGTCCCCAACACACCCAATACAATGGTAAATTGTATAGGTGCACTAGTTTGGCGAAGAGATGGTGATACAAGTGGTATATGGATAGTAGATAATAGTTTTTGTAATCTGAAAATATAAAAACAGTAAGGTAACTAATGGTAAAAGTGAGCATAAACGGTATTGCAATGATATGAAACAAGGCCTAGGGTTCATACTTTCACTAGTGAAAGCCCTCCCAACAATAATAACATAATTGCATCACATAACTATCCCTCAACATGCAACAAAGAGTCACTCCAAAGTCACTAATAGCGGAGAACAAACGAAGAGATTATGGTAGGGTATGAAACCGCCTCAAAGTTATTCTTTCCAATCAATCCGTTGGGCTATTCCTATAAGTGTCACAAAGAGCCCTAGAGTTCGTACGAGAATAACACCTTAAGACACAAATCAACCAAAACCCTAATGTCACCTAGGTACTCCAATGTCACCTGAAGTATCCGTGGGTATGATTATACGATATGCATCACACAATCTCAGATTCATCTATTCAACCAACACATAGAACCTCACAGAGTGCCCCAAAGTTTCTACCGGAGAATCACGACGAAAACGTGTGCCAACCCCTATGCATAGGTTCATGGGCGGAACCCGCAAGTTGATCACCAAAACATACATCAAGTGTTCTCAAATCTCTAAAGACTCAATCCGATAAGATAACTTCAAAGGGGAAACTCAATCCATTACAAGAGAGTAGAGGGGGAGAAACATCATAGGATCCAACTATAATAGCAAAGCTCACGATACATCAAGATCGTATCACCTCAAGAACACGAGAGAGAGAGAGAGAGAGAGAGAGAGATCAAACACATAGCTACTGGTACATACCCTTAGCCCCGAGGGAGAACTACTCCCTCCTCGTCATGGAGAGCGCCGGGATGATGAAGATAGCCACCGGAGAGGCATCCCCCCTCCGGCAGGGTGCCAGAATGGGTCTAGATTGGCTTTTGGTGGCTATGGAGACTTCTGGCGGCGGAACTCCCGATCTATTCTGCTCCTCGATCATTTTAGGGTATATGGATATATATAGGCGGAAGAAGTACGTCAGGGGAGCCACGAGGGGCCCACGAGGGTGGAGGGCGTGCCCTAGGGGGTGGGCACGCCCCCCCTACCTCGTGGCTCCCTCATTTCTTTCCTGACGTGCACTCCAAGTCCATCAGGTTACTTTCCTTCCAAAAATAACTTCTCCAGAAGGTTTCATTCCGTTTCGACTCTGTTTGATATTCCTTTTCTTCGAAACATTGAAACAAGGGAAAAAATAGGAACTAGCACTGGGCTCTGGGTCAATAGGTTAGTCCCAAAAATAATATAAAAGTGGATAATAAAGCCCAATAATGTCCAAAACAGAAGATAATATAGCATGGAGCAATCAAAAATGATAGATACGTTGGAGACGTATTAGTAAGATAGATTCCATAGGTAAGATAGTATTCCATGTTGTAGTCACAGTCGTTGACAGTGTAGTTGCACGAAGGCGATTCCCATTACAAAGCCTCCAAAACATGAGAGATCGTCAAAGCACGTTGATATCATTGTGAGAACCCGACATTCTAGAGAAAGCATGCCATATCTATAAGTAATGTGATGTCACTGCTTCCAGTATGATGGTGACTTTGTTGGGGAACACAGTATTTGAATTTTTTTACCTACAATCACGCAAGATCTATCTAGGAGATGCATGGCAACGAGCAGGGAGAGTGTGTCCACGTACCCTTGTAGACCGAAAGCAGAAGCATTTAGTAACGTGGTTGATGTAGTCGAACGTCTTCGTGATCCAACCGATCCAAGCACCAAACGTACGACACCTCCGCGACCAGCACACGTTCAACTCGATGACATCCCTCGAGTTCTTGATACAATTGAGGCCGAGGGAGAGTTCCGTCAGCACGATGGCGTGGCGACAATGAGGATGAAGCTATCAGCGCAGGGCTTCGCCTAAGCACTACGACGATATGACCGAGGTGTGTAACTGTGGAGGGGGGCACCGCGCACGGCTAAGAGAAGACTTGGTGTGCCTTTGGGGTGCCTCCCTCCCATGTATATAAAGGGGGAGGAGAGGTAGCCGGCCGAAGGTGGCACGCCAGGTGTTGGGAGTCCTACTAGGACTCCCTCGTCCAAGTAGGATTCCACTCTCCTTTTTCTTTTTTGGAATAGCAAAGAGGGAAAGAGAGGAGAAGTAGGAGAGGGAAAGAGGGGGCGCCGCCCCCACCCCTTGTCCAATTCGTACTGGGCAAGGGGAGCATGCGCCACCTCCCTCGCCGGTGCTCTCTCCTCCACTAAGGCCCATGTATGGCCCATTAACTCCCCCCCCCTCGGGGGGGGGGGGGGTCCGGTAACCCTCGGTACTCCGGAACTCATCTGATACGACCCGAACCATTCCGGTGTCCGAATGTAACCTTCCAGTATATGAATCTTTACCTCTTGACCATTTTGAGACTCCTCGTCATGTCCGTGATCTCATCCGGGACTCCAAACAAACTTTGGTTCATCAAATCACATAACTCATAATACAAATCGTCATCGAACGTTAAGCGTGCGGACCCTACGAGTTCAAGAACTATGTTGACATGACCGAGACACATCTCCGGTCAGTAACCAATAGCGGAACCTGGATTCTCATATTGGTTCCTACATATTCTACAAAGATCTTTATCAGTCAAACCGCATGACAACATACGTTGTTCCCTTTGTCATCGGTATGTTACTTGCCGAGATTCGATCGTTGGTATCATCATACCTAGTTCAATCCCATCACTGGTAAGTCTATTTACTCATTTCGTAATGCATCATCCTACAACTAACTCATTAGTCACATTGCTTGCAAGGCTTATAGTGATGAGCATTACCGAGAGGGCCCAGAGATACCTCTCCGATACTCGGAGTGACAAATCCTAATCTCGATCTATGCCAACTCAACAAACACCTTTGGAGACACCTATAGAGCATCCTTATAATCACCCAGTTATGTTGTGATGTTTGATAGCACACAAGGTGTTCCTCCGGTATTCGGGAGTTGCATAATCTCATAGTCAGAGGAACATGTATAAGTCATTAAGAAAGCAATAGCAATAAAACTAAACGATCATTATGCTAAGCTAACGGATGGGTCTTGTACATCACATCATTCTCCTAATGATGTGATCCCGTTCATCAAATGACAACACATGTCTATGGTCATGAAACTTAACCATCTTTGATTAACCAGCTAGTCAAGTAGAGGCATACTAGGGACACTCTGTTTTGTGTATGTATTCACAAATGTACTAAGTTTCCAGTTAATACAATTCTAGCACGAATAATAAACATTTGTCATGATATAAGGAAATATAAATAACAACTTTATTATTGCCTCTAGGGCATATTTCCTTCGGTCTCCCACTTGCACTAGAGTCAATAATCTAGTTCACATTGTCATGTGATTTAACATCAATAGTTCACATTTTTATGTGATTAGTTCACATCTCCATGTGACTAATACCCAAAGGGTTTACTAGAGTCAATAATCTAGTTCACATCGCTAGGTGATTAACACCCAAAGAGTACTATGGTGTGATCATGTTTTGCTTGTGAGAGAAGTTTAGTCAACGGGTCTGGCACATTCAGAGCCGTATGTATTTTGCAAAATTTCTATGTCTACAATGCTCTACATGGAGCTACTCTAGCTAATTGCTCCCACTTTCAATATGTACCCAGATTGAGACTTAGAGTCATACAGATCAGTGTCAAAGCTTATACTGACGTAACCCTTTACGACGAACTTTTTGTCACCTCCATAACCGAGAAACATGTCCTTATTCTAGTAAGGATAATTTTGACCACTGTCCAATGATCCACTCCTGGGTCACTATTGTACCCTCTTGCCAAACTCATGGTGAGGTACACGACATAGCATATTTTATAAAACCTATGACTGACGCATAGGGAATGACTTTTCATTCTCTTTCTATTTTTTGTCGTGGTCGGGTTTTGAGTCTTTACTCAATTTCACACCTTGCAACACAGGCAAGAACTCCTTCTTTGACTGTTCCATTTTGAACTATTTCAAAAACTTGTCAAGGTATGTATTCATTGAAAAAACTTATCAAGCGTCTTGATCTATCTCTATAGATCTTGATGCTCAATATGTAAGAAGCTTCACCGAGGTATTTCTTTGAAAAACTCATTTCAAACACTCCTTTATGCTTTGCAGAAAATTCTACATCATTTCTGTTGGGGATATAGCTACCAGGTATGACCCGCCCAGGAGGGGTCGGGTCAACCCTAGCGGCGGGTTACAAAAGAAGCCCAGTAATATTCAAGGTGATAGTCTATTAAGACTTATAGAAGGCCTAAGCCCAGAGGCGGCTTAAGGCCCAATATTGTAAACCGCCGTATGTAAAGAAAGACTTGTAAAGACAGGCATATAAAAGAAGTCACCGAGCCTGACATGTTTTATGAGCCGTCCGGGACTCTGTAGGCCACCAGGCGTCAACCCGTGTATGTAAGGGGACGACCCAGCGGCGGCTTAGGATAGAAAAACAACAACTTGAGAGCCAGGCATAGTGGATTCACTCCCTGGTCATCGAAACCCTAGCAATTACACAACAACTGGATCGTAGGCTTTTACCTTCACCGCAAGGGGCCGAACCAGTATAAACCCCTCGTGTCCTTTGTCCCGATTAACCCCTTTAAGCTTCCTAGTTGCGATGGCCCTACGACTAAGTCCTTTCACTAGGACATCCGCCGTGACAATTCCATGATAGTTGGCGCCCACTGTGGGGCCAGCGCACGGTGGATTTGAGTTCTTGAAGGGCAACTTCGAAGGGCTCAAGGGATACGCTATGGGCCGGATGACCAAGATTCATCGCGGCAAGCTCTACATTAATGATGAAGGTTGGGGCCCCGAGGCCGGCTCAATTGAGTACGGGTACCGGATCCCCTTTGGCGGAATCCATGTCTTCATCGGTCGGATCGGCGAGTCGGGCCCTGAGCCGGACGTCTGCACCGACCTCATCGAGACGGCTCAGCGCGCGAGATCCACCCGGTCTCAACCTGCCGTGAGGCATGCCTTCGTGGGTTGCATCCATGGAGGTGAATTCTCTGAAGGATCAGTGGATGGCGGCGAGACGACCAACTATTCCGACAGTGAGTCATCCTCAGGCGAGACAGATTCTTTGTATCAGCTACAAGATGGCGTGCTTGGGGGCTATTCCGATGGCAGCAGTATTCCGGACCTCTCTAAGCCGCCGAATTGGGCCGGAGTCTTCATGGCTGGCACTCAACCCGGTCATAATTCCACAGCAGCAGTAGCAATAACCTCCGGGTCGGCCGTAGCCGGGTTAGGAGACCCCGCGCGCCCACCGGCTCAGATACTAATGGACCTCATGGATATGATGACGGCCCTGTTGACTGTTGTGGTTGAGCCGGCGGATAAAGCTCAGCATGACGCAGAGGTGGCACGACTGCGCGAAGATGTAACACAGGCCAAAGAAAACTTAGCAATGGAAGAGGTCAAGATGGCTGCAGAACGGGCGGCTCTAGATGCTCGTGCTTAGCAGCTTCAAGCGGAGACTTTCCGGCTCTCGGTGGATTTGAACGCGTCAAACGAGGTCATGAGAAGAAGGCATCAGAAAACTCAGTCACATCTGCCTCTGACTTACGATCCTAGGAACCTTTTCCACACACCCGGGGCTGGTCCAAATAACCCGCCGGAGGTAAACCGGATCATGACACCCGAGGCTGGGGCGCCGGGTCAACTGCGGACCATGGAGCTGCCCCGTATGAATATTGCTCCGCCTCATTACACACCAATACCACCGGGTCACTTTTCTAACACTTTGGAGAATCTCATTGTTGCGTCGACTCGTTTGGAGGCTCTCCCGATGGAAGGCGACTCTCCGACAGCAATTGAAACACGAAGGGTGAGAGAACTTCTTCAGACGGCTCTGGCGCAGCAGGATGCGTACTCTTACAGTGGAGATAGAATCCATTCACCCCCTCGCCCGAGCCGGAGCCCGAGCTATAGCAGGCATATGGACTCAGCCGCTATGTCGAGCAACGCTCAACGCTGTAACCAACCGCGCAGGCATGAGCCGGCGCAGGGTGGAGCCCTTAACTTGGCGGATCAGGTGAGAATCTATCAAGAGGCTGAACGGGCGGTTCAACTGGCAGCTCATCAGGCTTTTCCGGTTTATCCGGCAACCTCTATTGAGGCAGAGTATGAAGGAAATATGCCCTAGAGGCAATAATAAAGTTATTATTTATTTCCTTATATCATGATAAATGTTTATTATTCATGCTAGAATAGTATTAACCGGAAACATAATACATGTGCGAATACATAGACAAACAGAGTGTCACTAGTATGCCTCTACTTGACTAGCTCGTTAATCAAAGATGGTTATGTTTCCTAACCATGGACAAAGAGTTGTTATTTGATTAACGGGATCACATCATTAGATGAATGATCTGATTGACATGACCCATTCCATTAGCTTAGCACCCGATCGTTTAGTATGTTGCTATTGCTTTCTTCATGACTTATACATGTTCCTATGACTATGAGATTATGCAACTCCCGTTTGCCGGAGGAACACTTTGGATGCTACCAAACGTCACAACGTAAATGGGTGATTATAAAGGAGCATTACAGGTGTCTCCAAAGGTAGATGTTGGGTTGGCGTATTTCGAGATTAGGATTTATCACTCCGATTGTCGGAGAGGTATCTCTGGGCCCTCTCAGTAATGCACATCACATAAGCCTTGCAAGCATTGCAACTAATGAGTTAGTTGCGGGATGATGTATTACAGAACGAGTAAAGAGACTTGCCGGTGACGAGATTGAACTAGGTATTGGATACCGACGATCGAATCTCAAGCAAGTAACATACCGGTGACAAAGGGAACAACGTATGTTGTTATGCGGTTTGACCGATAAAGATCTTCGTAGAATATGTAGGAGCCAATATGGGCATCCAGGTCCCGCTATTGGTTATTGACCGGAGACGTGTCTCGGTCATGTCTACATTGTTCTCGAACCGTAGGGTCCGCACGCTTAAGGTTTCGATGACAGTTATATTATGAGTTTATGAGTTTTGATGTACCGAAGGAGTTCGGAGTCCCGGATGAGGTCGGGGACATGACGAGGAGTCTCGAAATGGTCGAGACGTAAAGATCGATATATTAGACGACTATATTCGGATATCGGAAAGGTTCCGAGTGATTCGGGTATTTTTCAGAGTACCGGGTAGTTACGGGAGAAGTAATGGGCCTTGATGGGCTTTAGTGGGAAGAGGAAAAAGGCTGCTGCGGCCCTCCTCCCCTCTAGTCCGAATTGGACTAGGGAAAAGGGGGCCGGCCACCTTTACTACTCCTCCACTTCCTTCTCCCTTCCTCCCCTCTTGGTGGACTCCTACTAGGACTTGGAGTCCTAGTAGGACTCCACACCTGGCGCGCCTAGCCTTGGCCGGCCTCCTCCTCCTCCATCCTTTATATACAGGGGCAGGGGGCACCCCATAGACACACAAGTTGATCCTTGGTGATCGTTCCTTAGCCGTGTGCGGTGCCCCCTGCCACCAAATTCCACCTTGATCATATTGTTGCAGTGCTTAGGCGAAGCCCTGCATCGGTAGTACATCAAGATCGTCACCACGCCGTCGTGCTGACGGAACTCTTCCTCGACATTTTGCTGGATTGGAGCCCGAGGATCGTCATCGAGCTGAACGTGTGCTAAGAACTCGGAGGTGCCGGAGTAACGGTGCTTGGATCGGTCGGATCGGGAAGACGTACGACTACTTCCTCTACGTTGTGTGATCGCTTCCGCAGTCGGTCTGCGTTGGTACGTAGACAACACTCTCCCCTCTCGTTGCTATGCATCACCATGATCTTGCGTGTGTGTAGGAAATTTTTTGAAATTACTACGTTCCCCAACAGAGTAGTCACAAGAACAGGAGGTATCCCTTGCCTGCTGCCGGCTATATGTAATGAGAGCTTGCCAAAAGACTTTAAGGGGCCTCGTAAGGTGCCTAATTACACGGCCGACTTGCAGCCAGGGGAATGGATTGAAAGTTATGAGATGGCGATGGAGCTGTTGGAGGTCAGTGATGCAGCAATGGCTAAGTATTTCACTATGATGTTGGATGGAACGGCTTGCACTTGGTTGAAAGGGTTGCCACCCAACTCCATCGGCTCATGGGCGGAGTTAAAAGCCTGGTTCATTCAGAACTTCAAGGACACATGTAAAAAACCTATGTCAATCATGGACTTGACTAATTGTAAGCAAGAGGAAGGTGAGTCCACAACCCATTGGGCGCGCCGGTTCAAGGAGATAATACATTCATATGATAAGATGGATGCCGGCTCTGCGGTCTTAATGTTGGAGAAAAATTTCCGTTTTAAACCTCTGAAACGGAAGTTGGGGCGGCTCAAGCGTGATTGTAATGACATGGGCCAGTTGATGGCGGCCCTAGTCAAATATGATGATTCTGGCAGTACCAAGGATCCCGTGTCTGATGAAGAAAAGACAGGGAAGGGAAAGAAGAACGGCAACGGCAAGGGTCACCAGCATAACCCGGTGAATCAAGGAGGTAATAAACGTAAGATTGACGAGTTTGTGGCTAACACCAATACACAGGGCAATAACCAATGTGTAAGTGCATCTAGTGCCACCCCTAGTTGGTTTTGGAGTATTGACGACAAACCTAGTTGAGGGACTAATGTGTTTGTGAGAATTGCAGGATAACACAGGTAGAAGTCCCTCATTGATTCGGTTTTACTACCAGAGATGACCCCTAAAAATGTACGAAGACATTGAAGACTATGACAAGAGAAGACACCACGTGAAGCCTATGGAACTCGAAGACTTAGATCCTTCGTAGTTTTATTTCATTTGTGTTGAGTCATAGGAACCACCGTACTGTTAAGTGGGGTCCAAGAGAACCAGTCAGAATGACTGAAGTGATGCCTAATTCAAAACCTATATCTTCGAGCGAAGACTATGAGAGCAAATCTTGTCCAGAGTCGGACAAGTCAGCTTTACTTGTAGCCCAAGTAAAGTTGCCGTGTGAGTTTGAAATCTGACCGTTGGTACACGTGTCAGTTCCTTAGTGACCCAGGGTCATTTCGGACAAATCAGGTCGGGTTGCCCAGTGGCTATAAATAGTCCACCCCCTACAACCATAAACGGTTGGCTGCTCAGATTTCAGTGCACGGCTTTTGTCGTTTGAGAGCAACCCACCTCGAAGCCTTTGAGAGAAAATTCCTAGCAAGGAGAAAAGCCCTAACCACCCAGAGCCAGAGTAAATTGGGCATCACTTAAGTCTTCTTGTCTGAGTGATCTGAAGACTTATTACACTTGAGGACTGTGCATCCTCCAGACGGTTAGGCGTCGCGTTCTGAGCATCCAAGAGAAATTGTGGATTTCCGGTGAACGAAGTCTGTGAAGGTTTGGGAGTCTACCTTGAAGACTTACCAGAGTGATTGGGCGAGGTCTGTGTGACCTTAGCTCAAGGAGAAAACGGTGAGGACTGGGTGTCCTGAGCTGCGTGTTCAGGACTGGGTGTCCGGGACTGTGTGTCCTTTGGTTTAAATACCTAGCCGCTCCAACCAGACGTACAGTTGTCACAGCAACTGGAACTGGTCCAACAAATCATTGTCTTCAGCGTGTCACTGGTTTCATCTTCACTTCCTTTTACTTACTGTTACACATTGTGAAGCCATTGCATGCTTGCTTTATCTTCTGTCTTCACAACATAACTGTATGATTTGTTTGGCTTCATAACTTCTTCCTATCTGATCCTTATTACACTGCAGCTACTTGTCTTGTGCTTTCACTCTATTGAATACTTGACCATGGCTTGCCTAGTGTAATCTAACTTCCGCTGCTTAAGTGATAGGCATATCTGTACTATTTGTCTTCATGACCTTCACGTTTTGAAGACTTTCATAAAAATTGCCTATTCACCCCCCCCCCCTCTAGTCGATATAACGCACTTTCACAATGGCGCAAGGGTAGGCCACCTCCTCGGTCAGGTGGGTCAGGTCCCAACCTCGAGCAACTCCTGAATGAACCTTGTCCAAGACACGGCACCCGGGAGAAGCCAGCTACCCATATGTGGAAGGACTGTACGATCATGAAGGCATTTAAAAATTCCTACATGTTTGATGGTAGCCACGGACCTGGCGGCGGTTCAGGCGGAGGTGGCTTTCATGGCCCGGTCGCCGGTTCAGGCGGGGGCGATTTTCACGGTCAGGGCCATCCGGGTAACCAGGGTGGTTATAATCAGCAACCCGGCCAAGGTAATCAGCAGCAACAACAACAATAGTCCAGGTATCAGAGTAATCCAAAACAGTTGAATAGTGATTAGTACCACGTATTTACCACTAGTTTATGCAGGAGGGACCAGAAGCTTCATAAGAGGGCTGTCAACGTTGTTGAGCCGGCGATTCCACATTATCTGAGGTGGTCAGAACAACCTATTGTGTGGAGTAGGGAAGATCGCCCTCCCCGGGTAGATAATCCAGGTCACTTGGCTTTGGTGGTGGCACCTCAGGTTGGTGGATATAAGTTCACTAAGGTGCTCATGGACGGAGGCAGTAGCATCAACATCCTCTATTATGAGATGTTTCGTTGGATGGGGTTGACTGATAAGAGTCTTAAACAATCCAACACTATTTTCATGGTGTTGTGCCTGGTAAGTCGGCATACCCAGTTGGTAAGATTGAGCTGGAAGTAGCCTTTGGGGATGAATATGATTCCAGGGCTGAGAAGTTAACTTTTAAGTGGTTAAGATCAAAAGCCCATATCATGCTCTGTTTGGACGGCCGGCCTATGCCAAGTTCTTGGCTCAGCCGTGTTATGTGTATCTGCAGCTCAAGATGCCAGGTTATAAAGGCAACATCACAGTACATGGAAGCCGGAAAATAGCCCTGGAGTGTGAAGAAGGTGATGCTGCTTATGTTGAATCTGTTTGTGCGACACAGGAGTTAAAGTTTTATAAAGACAATGTTGACCCGGCAGACATGACGTCTTTGAAGAAGACAACTATGGAGCATGAACCGGTGTTGAGATTCAAGTCAGCTGATGACACCAAGATGGTTGATTTTGTGCCTGGCGACTCATCCAAAGAATTCATCATCAGTGCCAACTTGGATCCAAAATAGGAAAGCGAGCTCATCGAGTTCATCCGTGAGAACCGGGACATCTTTGCATGGAAACCTTCTGACATGCCGGGTGTCCCGAGAGAACTCGCTGAGCACACTCTTAACATTGATCCGAAGTTTAAGCCGGTCAGGCAGTTTCTTCGATGGTTTAACGAGGAAAGGCGCAAGGCCATTGGAGAAGAGGTGGCCCGGCTCTTGGCGGCCGGGTTCATTGTTGAAGTCTTTCACCCAGAGTGGTTGGCTAGCCCGGTGCTTGTACTAAATAAGAATGGTACCCGGCGTATGTGTGTGGATTACACAGATTTGAACAAGGTTTGTCCGGCTGATCCTTTTGCTCTCCCTCGTATTGATTAGATCATTGATGCTACGGCGGGTTGCGAGCGTTTGAGTTTTTTGGATGCATATTCAGGTTATCATCAGATCAAGATGGCAGTTAAGGACCAGGAGAAGACAAATTTTATCACTCCGTTTAGAGCCTTCTGTTATGTGTCTATGCCTTTTGGGCTTAAGAGTGCCCAGGCGACTTATCAACAGTGTGTGCAGAATTGCCTTCATAGTCAGATTGGGCGTAATTTTAATGCTTATGTGGATGATATAGTGGTGAAGTCCAGAGAGAAGGAAACCTTTGATAACCTCCGGGTCTACACGATGATGCTTAACCCGACCAAGTGTGTTTTTGGAGTCCCAGCTGGCAAACTTTTGGGCTTTTTGGTGTCTAATAGAGGTATTGAGGCTAACCCGGAGAAAATTAAGGCAATTACATCTCTGGCCAAACCAGCGTGCATCAATGACGTGCATCGGTTGGCGGGTCGTGTCGCTGCCTTAAGCCGTTTCATAAGCCGGTTAGGGGAGAAGGCGATGCCTTTGTATCAAATGATGAAAAAGACAGATGGCTTTGTCTAGAGTGACGCTGCTAACTCTGTGTTTGAGGATCTGAAGAAACAGCTCGCTGAGCCGCCGGTTCTTGTTGCTCCGGTTGAGAAGGAACCGTTGTTGTTATATGTGGCCGCTAACTCACGTGTTGTCAGTGTGGCTGTTGTTGTGGAGCGTAAGGAGACTGGCAAGGAACATCCAATTCAACGGTCGGTTTATTACGTCAGCGAGGTGCTCATTGAGTCTAAACAAAGTTATCCGCATTGGCAGAAGCTCGTTTATGGGGTGTTCATGGCAAGCCGGAAGCTTAAACATTATTTCCAGGGTCACCCAATCACTGTGGTTAGCTCTGCTCCTCTAGGAGACATTATTCAAAATAGAGAAGCCACAGGACGAGTCGCCAAGTGGGCTATTGAACTTGGGTCTCATAGTTTGAAGTATGCGCCATGTACTGCAATCAAATCTCAAGCGATGGTTGACTTCATCAATGACTGGACAGAATTGCAGATGCCAGAGGAGAAACCAGATAACACATATTGGACAATTCAGTTTGATGGGTCCAGACAATTGGAAGGCCCGGGGGTTGGAGTTGTCCTAACTTCTCCTCGAGGTGACAAATTTTGTTATGTGTTACGATTGGTGTTTCCTTGCACTAACAACGCAGCTGAGTACGAGGCTTTGCTTCATGGTCTTCGAATGGCTAAGGAAATGAGTTTAAGCCGGGTACGGTGCCTAGGCGACTCAGATCTGGTGGCTCAACAAGTGTCAGGCAAGTGGGATTCTAAGGATCCTCTCATGGTGGCTTACCACCGCGAGGTCGACGCTGTTGCAGGGCATTTTAAGGGTTATCAAGTGGAACACATTGACCGCAGAAAGAACGAAGCAGCCGGTGCCTTAAGCCGGTTGGGATCTCAGCGTAAGCCGGTGCCACCTAACACCTTTTTGGATGTTTTACATAACCCGTCTATTAAGTTGCCTACAGAGGAAGATTTGACCGTTCCTGACCCGGAGGCACAGTTGGTCGCGGCTCTTCATGCTATTCCAGATTGGACAGTACTGTTCCTGGCTTACATGACCCGGGGCGAGTTGCTAGAGGACGAGACCCTGGCCCGACAGATAACCCGACGGTCCAATTCAATGACAATTTCTGACGGAGAGTTGTATCATCGCAGCGTTTCAACGATGTGTTTCTCCCGAAGAAGGTCAGGAAATACTTCATGAGATCCATGAAGGGGATTGTGGTCATCACGCCGGGTCAAAGTCTCTTGTGGCCAAAGCTTTTCGTCATGGTTTTTACTGGCTAACGGCTCACGCTGATGCAAAGGATCTGGTCAGTAGGTGTGATGGATGTTAAAAATTTGCACGACGAGTGCATGTGCCGGCTCAAGAGTTGCGGATGATTCCAATCACTTGGCCGTTTGCAGCTTGGGGGCTTGACATGGTTGGACCTTTCAAAAGGTCCAAAGATAAAAAAGACACATCTTTAGTGGCAGTTGACAAATTCACAAAATGGGTTGAGGCAGAGCCAGTGAGCAAGTGTGATGCAGACACGGCGGTTCAGTTCATGAAAAAGGTGATTCTTCGCTTTGGTTTTCCACACAGCATTATCACTGACAATGGAACTAATTTGTCCCAAGGTGCTATGGAGGAGTTTTGTCAACGAGAGCATATCCGGCTTGATGTTTCTTCAGTAGCTCACCCTTAATCCAATGGTCAAGCTGAGAGAGCAAATCAGGAAATCTTAAAAGGTCTCAAGCCCTGGCTTATGGTTCCCTTACAACGAACGCCGGGTTGCTGGGTAGAGGAATTACCCTCCGTGCTATGGAGTATCAACACCACTCCTAACAGGTCTACAGGTTATACACCTTTCTTCATGGTTTATGGAGCGGAAGCAGTACTTCCTAGTGACATCCATCATGACTCACCCAACATGGTGGCTTACGTTGAAGCTGATAATGAACAAGCCCGACATGATGCACTTGACCTGTTAGATGAGGAGAGAGACTTGGCGGCGGCTCGATCAACAATTTATCAACAGGACCTGTGCCGTTATCACAGCCGCCGGGTTAAGTCTAGGACCTTTCAAGAAGGTGATCTGGTGCTCCGGCTCATCCAGGATCTGTCTGATGCACACAAACTATCCCCGCCTTGGGAAGGACCCTTTGTGGTCAGCAAGAATTTAAACAACGGGTCATATTACCTCATTGGCATTCGAGAGCACAAAGACTCACGTAAGTCGGAGGAAGAGACCCGCCGGCCGTGGAACATTGCTCAGCTTCGGCCATACTACACCTGAGCTACCGGCTCTTGTCATGTGCATACTTTGACGTTGTATATATTATGATAAGTAATAAAGCAGGACCTCTGTCCTTTTCCTCTTCAAAGATCATATATCTTTACTATTTCCATTATTCAAATGACTATGAAGGAGCTGATCATATCTGAATCTAGCTTAACCTTTTTGGTCTGGCTTATGATCGTATTCGAATCTAGCAGTAAATCTCATGGTCACTTGGGGGCTTCCTGTTCAAACATAGGTCGTATTCGAACCAAAGAGAACATAGTTGTCGGTACCCTCTTGATCGGCGCAACGCCAAAGCCACTAGGGGCTATATGATCGTATTTGAATCTTAGCTTAACTGCTTTGGTCTGGTTTATTGATCGTATTCGAATCAGAAACCCCCAAATTTTAGTTAAAAGGTTAATTTATATTTTTTGAAATCTGCTATTTTTGTCTTACTGGTTTTTTGTTGTTTCAAATCTAAACGATCGGCACGGGTTTTAAACTGGCTTGATTATTTGACAATAAGCCGCCAAGGCATGATAGTCATCAGGCATATAGAAGCATTGACTTGTCAAAAAGACTGGGTCATCAACCTCATCACCCGGGTCATATAAACCGGTAATCCAGATGCAAAGGACACAGGTATGACTGTGTTATTCATGAACATATTTTTTTTGTGTTTTTTCATTAAACCAAAGGTTGTTTCAACCTTGTTTATTTCACGTCTGGTTCTGTTTTTTCTACTATGATAAAATCATTAGTCATGTACCGGGTATTCTGACCCATCCGGTGCTAAACCGCCAGGCCAACTTTTTCCCTTTTTTACAGGAACAGAGTTGAAATATTAACAGATGTAACCATAGATGTGACGCATATATATATATATATATGTTGACATCGGGAGCAAAGAGTCATATGCGGCATCTTATGCACGATGGCATAGGCAAAATATGCAGGTTTTTAAACTAACTTATTACAAGGCATTAAGAGCCCACAAGGTTACTGTTTCTCTTAAACAGGCCCTAAGCTAAAAAGTTGGATTGTTTGGATGGTTATGACTACCCCCCCCCCCCCCCCTCGCCGGTTCACCTCCCTCCACTGGTTGAAAGCCGGGATTGGACCAGTCAAAGCTGTTCAGAGCAATGAACTCAGCCTCATCATCAATTAGGCCGGCCGGGTCAATCTCTAGGGCAAATGTGTGTTGGCGAACCGGCGGGATAAGATCCGTCACTTTACAAGAGGGAGTCGCCATCTTCTTATTCTCCATATCAAAACTCGGTTGATACTTATCGATGTTGGTCTCTTCTCTAAGAATGGTGGCTTGAGGACGAACTCCTCTCACACAGGCAATAAAGTCATCTTGTTCAAAAGGAGTCCCGTCTTCCTTCACGGTAGGATATCCCTTAGCTACATCCACCGGGTCTAGATCTGGCACCCAAGCTTTGGAGCGGCTCAGGGCAGTTAAGGCCCCGGCTCTGGCGCAGGATCGTTTGACCTCTTGAAACCTGGCGGGTAAGATTGATAATTTCTTCAAAATGTCACTCAACCGGTTGGGTCCTTGGTTGGCAGGGGAGATAGAAGCAAGTGCTCGTTGAGCGCCAGTATACAACTGCTCCACCAAGGTATAAACTGCCTTCAGTTTAATCACACTATCTTGGCTCAGATTTTGGCTTCGTGGACCTACGAGTTATTTTCAACAAAGGCTCAACAGGTGCTTTATATTCCTGATCACAATAAGGTATAAGTGATTAATACAAATGACTTACCGAAGATGGCGGAGACTATTTGAGAGATACGGTTCTTTAAGCCGGTGAGCTCCGCGGTAACCTCTTCAAGAGCCGCCTCAACTGTTTTGGCACGTTGAACCGGCAACGTTTTTTCTTCAGCCCATGATTTCTTTTTTGCAGTCAAACTGGTTTTCAATTTTTCTGTTTCAGAAAGACTTAATTGGAGTTTTGAATCAGCAGTCTTGATTTCTGCTTCTTGATCCGCCAGCCGGGTCTTTGCATCAGTTAATTGGGAGCCCAATTCAGATAGGGCGTTCTACAAAACGTACACAAGTATGTCAAGGCATACACTAAAAGTCATAAGGATTCAAGTCTCAAGCACTTTGCAGCACAATACCACTTGACACTTGGGGGTTAATGTCTACCAAAGCAATTTTTATGACTCTTATATGTTTCAAGTCCCAAGTGTTTTACAAAGTAACAATACTTGGCACTTGGGCGCTAATGCATGATATTCAGAAAGTTTCTCAAGATTGAGCCGGATTGCAATACTTATTGGGACTAATAAAGACAGTCATGAAGATACGTACCGGTTCATTTTGTTGGAGAACATAGTAATTTCAAAAAATTTCCTACGCACACGCAAGATCATGGTGATGCATAGCAACGAGAGGGGAGAGTATTGTCTACGTACCCTCGTAGACCGGAATAGGAAGCGTTAGCACAACACGGTTGATGTAGTCGTATGTCTTCACGACCCAACCGATCAAGCACCGAAACTACGGCACCTCCGAGTTCTAGCACACGTTCAGCTCGATGACGATCCCCAGACTCCGATCCAGCAAAGTGTCGGGGAAGAGTTCCGTCAGCACGACGGTGTGGTGACGATCTTGATGTTCTACCGTCGCAGGGCTTCGCCTAAGCACCGCTATAATATTATCGAGGATTATGGTGGAGGGGGGCACAGCACACGGCTAACAAAACGATCACGAAGTTCAACTTGTGTGTCTAGAGGTGCCCCCCTACCCCTATATATAAAGGAGAAAGGGGGAGAGGCCGGCCGGCCCTTGGGGCGCGCCAAGGAGGGGGAGTCCTCCTCCTAGTAGGAGTAGGACTCCCCTTTCCTAGTCCAACTAGGAAGAGAGAAGGGGGAAGGAAAGAGAAGGAGATGGAGGAGGGAAAGAGGGGCCGCTCCCCCTCCCCTAGTCCAATTCGGACTCCCCATGGGAGGGGGCGCGCCACCTCCTGGACTGCTGCCCTCTCTCTCCCCTCAGGCCCACTAAGGCCCAATACTTCCCCGGGGGGTTCGGGTAACCCTTCCGGCACTCCGGTTTTCTCCAAAATCACCCGAAACACTTCCGTGTCTGAATATAGCTGTCCAATATATCGATCTTTATGTCTCGACCATTTCGAGACTCCTCGTCATGTCCGTGATCATATCCGGGACTCCGAACAACCTTCGGTACATCAAAATATATAAACTCATAATGAAACTGTCATCGTAACGTTAAGCCTGCGGACCATACGGGTTCGAGAATAATGTAGACATGACCAAGACACATCTCCGGTCAATAACCAATAGCGGAACCTGGATGCTCATATTGGCTCCTACATATTCTACGAAGATCTTTATCGGTCAGACCGCATAACAACATACGTTGTTCCCTTTGTCATCGGTATGTTACTTGCCTGAGATTCGATCGTCGGTATCTCAATACCTAGTTCAATCTCGTTACCGGCAAGTCTCTTTACTCGTTTCATAATACATCACCTCGCAACTAACTCATTAGTTGCAATGCTTGCAAGGCTTATGTGATGTGCATTACCGAGAGGGCCCAGAGATACCTCTCCGACAATCGGAGTGACAAATCCTAATCTTGAAATACGCCAACCCAACAAGTACCTTCGGAGACACCTGTAGAGCACCTTTATAATCACCTAGTTATGTTGTGACGTTTGGTAGCACACAAAGTGTTCCTCCGGGAAATGGGAGTTGCATAATCTCATAGTTATAGGAACATGTATAAGTCATGAAGAAAGCAATAGCAACAAACTAAACGATCAATTGCTAAGCTAACGAAATGGGTCAAGTCAATCACATCATTCTCCTAATGATGTGATCCCATTAATCAAATGACAACTCATGTCTATGTCTAGGAAACTTAACCATCTTCGATCAACGAGCTAGTCAAGTAGAGGCATACTAGTGACACTATGTTTGTCTATGTATTCACACATGTATAATGTTTACGGTTAATACAATTCTAGCATGAATAATAAACATTTATCATGATATAAGGAAATAAATAATAACTTTATTATTGCCTCTAGGGCATATTTCCTTCAGTATCCCACTTGCACTAGAGCCAATAACCTAGATTACACAGTAATGATTCTAACACCCATGGAGCCTTGGTGCTGATCATGTTTTGCTCGTGGAAGAGGCTTAGTCAGTGGGTCTGCAACATTCAGATCCGTATGTATCTTGCAAATTTCTATGTCTCCCACTTGGACTAAATCCTGAATGGAATTGAAGCGTCTCTTGATGTGCTTGGTTCTCTTGTGAAATCTGGATTCCTTTGCCAAGGCAATTGCACCAGTATTGTCACAAAAGATTTTCATTGGACCCGATGCACTAGGTATGACACCTAGATCAGATATGAACTCCTTCATCCAGACTCCTTCATTTGCTGCTTCTGAAGCAGCTATGTACTCTGCTTCACATGCAGATCCCGCCATGACGCTTTGTTTTGAACTGCACCAACTAACAGCTCCTCCGTTTAGTAAAAATACGTATTCGGTTTGCGATTTAGAATCGTCCGGATCAGTGTCAAAGCTTGCATCAACGTAACCATTTACGATGAGCTCTTTGTCACCTCCATATACGAGAAACATATCCTTAGTCCTTTTCAGGTATTTCAGGATGTTCTTGACCGCTGTCTAATGATCCACTCCTGGATTACTTTGGTACCTCCCTGCTAGACTTATAGCAAGGCACACATCAGGTCTGGTACACAGCATTGCATGCATGATAGAGCCTATGGCTGAAGCATAGGGAACATCTTTCATTTTCTCTCTATCTTCTGCAGTGGTCGGACATTGAGTCTTACTCAACTTCACACCTTGTAACACAGGCAAGAACCCTTTCTTTGCTTGATCCATTTTGAACTTCTTCAAAACCTTGTCAAGGTATGTGCTTTGTGAAAGTCCAATTAAGCGTCTTGATCTATCTCTATAGATCTTAATGCCCAATATGTAAGCAGCTTCACCGAGGTCTTTCATTGAAAAACTCTTATTCAAGTATCCCTTTATGCTAT
Organism: Triticum monococcum; assembly: GCA_034509565.1. Taxonomy (NCBI): domain Eukaryota; kingdom Viridiplantae; phylum Streptophyta; class Magnoliopsida; order Poales; family Poaceae; genus Triticum; species Triticum monococcum. Next base: position 139,419,706 of record CM067841.1, on the reverse strand, counting down.
CTAGAAATTCTATATTATTTCCAATCAATAATATGCCACCCACATATAATATCAGAAATGCTACAGAGCTCCCACTCACTTTCTTGTAAATACAGGCTTCTCCAAAAGTCTATATAAAACCAAATGCTTTGATCACACTATCCAAGCGTTTATTCCAACTCCGAGAGGCTTGCACCAGTCCATAAATGGATCGCTAGAGCTTGCACACTTTGTTAGCTCCCTTTGGATCGACAAAACCTTCTGGTTGCATCATATACAACTCTTCTTCCAGAAATCCATTCAGGAATGCAGTTTTGACACCCATTTGCCAAATTTCATAATCATAAAATGCGGCAATTGCTAACATGATTCGGACAGACTTAAGCATTGCTACAGGTGAGAAGGTCTCATCGTAGTCAATCCCTTGAACTTGTCGAAAACCTTTTGCAACAAGTCGAGCTTTATAGACAGTAACTTTACCGTCAGCGTCAGTCTTCTTCTTGAAGATCCATTTATTCTCAATTGCTTGCCGATCAACGGGCAAGTCAACCAAAGTCCACACTTTGTTCTCATACATGGATCCCATCTCAGATTTCATGGCTTCTAGCCATTTTGCGGAATCTGGGCTCACCATCGCTTCTTCATAGTTCGTAGGTTCATCATGATCTAGTAGCATGACTTCCAGAACAGGATTACCGTACCACTCTGGTGCGGATCTTACTCTGGTTGATCTACGAGGTTCGGTTGTAACTTGATCTAAAGTTTCATGATCATTATCATTAGCTTCATCACTAATTGCTGTAAGTGTCACAGAAACCGGTTTCTGTGATGTACTACTTTCCAATAAGGGAGCAGGTATAGTTACCTCATCAAGTTCTACTTTTTTCCCACTCACTTTTTTCGAGAGAAACTCCTTCTCTAGAAAAACTCCGAATTTAGCAACAAAAGTCTTGCCTTCGGATCTGTGATAGAAGGTGTACCCAACAGTCTCCTTTGGGTATCCTATGAAGACACATTTCTCCGATTTGGGTTCGAGCTTATCAAGTTGAAGCTTTTTCACATAAGCATCGCAGCCCCAAACTTTTAGAAATGACAACTTTGGTTTCTTGCCAAACCACAGTTCATAAGGCGTCGTCTCAACGGATTTTGATGGTGTCCTATTTAACGTGAATGCACCGTCTCTAAAGCATAACCCCAAAACGATAACGGTAAATCAGTAAGAGACATCATAGATCGCACCATATCTAATAACGTACGATTACGACGTTCGGACACACCATTACGCTGTGGTGTTCCGGGTGGCATGAGTTGCGAAACTATTCCGCATTGTTTTAAATGTAGACCAAACTCGTAACTCAAATATTCTCCTCCACGATCAGATCGTAGAAACTTTATTTTCTTGTTACGATGATTTTCAACTTCACTCTGAAATTATTTAAACTTTTCAAATGTTTCAGACTTATGTTTCATTAAGTAGATATACCCATATCTGCTTAAATCATCTGTGAAGGTGAGAAAATAACGATATCCGCCACGAGCCTCAACATTCATTGGACCACATACATCTGTATGTATGATTTCCAACAAATCCGTTGCTCTCTCCATAGTACCGGAGAACGGCGTTTTAGTCATCTTACCCATGAGGCACGGTTCGCAAGTACCAAGTGATTCATAATCAAGTGGTTCCAAAAGTCCATCAGTATGGAGTTTCTTCATGCGCTTTACACCGATATGACCTAAACGGCAGTGCCACAAATAAGTTGCACTATCATTATCAATTCTACATCTTTTGATTTCAACATTATGAATATGTGTATCACTACTATCGAGATTCATCAAAAATAGACCACTCTTCAAGGGTGCATGACCATAAAAGATATTACTCATATAAATAGAACAACCATTATTCTCTGATTTAAATGAATAATTGTCTCGCATCAAACAAGATCCAGATATAATGTTCATGCTCAACGCTGGCACCAAATAACAATTATTTAGGTCTAATACTAATCCCGAAGGTAGATGTAGAGGTAGCGTGCCGACCGTGATCACATCGACTTTGGAACCATTTCCCACGCGCATCGTCACCTCGTCCTTAGCCAATCCTCGCTTGATCCGTAGCCCCTGTTTCGAGTTGCAAATGTTAGCAACAGAACCAGTATCAAATACCCAGGTGCTACTGCGAGCATTAGTAAGGTACACATCAATAACATGTATATCACATATACCTTTGTTCACTTTGCCATACTTCTTATCCGTCAAATACTTGGGGCAGTTCCGCTTCCAGTGACCAGTCTGCTTGCAGTACAAGCACTCAGTTTCAGGCTTAGGTCCAGACTTGGGTTTCTTCTCCTGAGCAGCAACTTGTTTGTTGTTCGTCTTGAAGTTCCCTTTCTTCTTCCCTTTGCCTTTTTTCTTGAAACTGGTGGTCTTATTGACCATCAACACTTGATGCTCCTTCTTGATTTCTACCTCCGCGGCTTTTAGCATTGCGAAGAGCTCAGGAATAGTCTTATTCATCCGTTGCATATTATAGTTCATCATGAAGCTTTTGTAGCTTGGTGGCAGTGATTGAAGAACTCTGTCAATGACACTATCAACAGGAAGATTAACCCCCAGTTGAGTCAAGTGATTATGATACCCAGACATTTTGAGTATATGTTTACTGACAGAACTATTCTCCTCCATCTTGCAGCTATAGAACTTATTGGAGACTTCATATCTCTCAATCTGGGCATTTGCTTGAAATATTAACTTCAAATCCTAAAACATCTCATATGCTCCATGACGTTCAAAACGTCGTTGAAGACCCGGTTCTAAGCCGTAAAGCATGGCACACTGAACTATCGAGTAGTCATCAGCTTTGCTCTGCCAAACGTTCATAACACCTGGTGTTGCTCCTGCAGCAGGTCTGGAACCTAGCGGTTCTTCCAGGACGTAATTCTTCTGTGCAGCAATGAGGATAATCCTCAAGTTACGGACCCAGTCCGTGTAATTGCTACCATCATCTTTCAACTTTGCTTTATCATGGAACACATTAAAATTCAACGGAACAATAGCATGTGCCATCTATCTACAACAACATAGACAAGCAATATACTATCAGGTGCTAAGTTCATGATAAATTTAAGTTCAATTAATCATATTATTTAAGAACTCCCACTTAGATAGACATCCCTCTAATCATCTAAGTCATCACGTGATCCAAATCAACTAAACCATGTCCGATCATCACATGAGATGGAGTAGTATCAATGGTGAACATCAATATGTTGATCATATCTACTATATGATTCACGCTCGACCTTTCGGTCTCTGTGTTCCGAGGCCATATCTGTTATATGCTAGGCTCGTCAAGTTAAACCTGAGTATTCCGCGTGTGCAACTGTTTTGCACCCGTTGTATTTGAACGTAGAGCCTATCACACCTAATCATCACGTGGTGTCTCAGCACGAAGAACTTTCGCAACGGTGCATACTCAGGGAGAACACTTATACTTTGATAATTTAGTGAGGGGTCATCTTATAATGCTACCGTCAATCAAAGCAAGATAAGATGCATAAAAGATAAACATCACATGCAATCAATATAAGTGATATGATATGGCCATCATCATCTTGTGCTTGTGATCTCCATCTTCGAAGCACCGTCATGATCACCATCGTCACCTGCGCAACACCTTGATCACCATCGTAGCATTGTTGTCGTCTCGCCAAAACTTATGCTTCCATGACTATCGCTACCGCTTAGTGATAAAGTAAAGCATTACAGCGCAATTGCATTGCATACAATAAAGCGACAACCATATGGCTCCTGCCAGTTGCTGATAACTCGGTTACAAAACATGATCATCTCATACAATAAAATTTAGCATCATGTCTTCACCATATCACATCACAACATGCCCTGCAAAAACAAGTTAGACGTCCTCTACTTTGTTGTTGCAAGTTTTACGTGGCTGCTACGGGCTTTAGCAAGAACCGTTCTTACCTATGCATCAAAAAACCACAACGATAGTTTGTCAAGTTGGTGTTGTTTTAACCTTCGCAAGGATCGGGCATAGCCACACTCGGTTCAACTAAAGTTGGAGAAACTGACACCCGCCAGCCACCTGTGTGCAAAGCACGTCGGTAGAACCAGTCTCGCGTAAGCGTACGCGTAATGTCAGTCCGGGCTGCTTCATCCAACAATATCGCCGAACCAAAGTATGACATGTTGGTAAGCAGTATGACTTATATCGCCCACAACTCACTTGTGCTCTACTCGTGCATAACATCAACGCATAAAACCTAGGCTCTGATACCACTGTTGTAGAACGTAGTAATTTCAAAAAAATTCCTACGCACACGCAAGATCATGGTGATGCATAGCAACGAGAGGGGAGAGTGTTGTCTACGTACCCTCGTAGACCGGAAGCGGAAGCGTTAGCACAACGCGGTTGATGTAGTCATACGTCTTCACGGCCCGACCGATCAAGCACCGAAACTACGGTACCTCGGCGTTCTAGCACACGTTCAGCTCGATGACGATCCCCGGACTCCGATCCAGTAAAGTGTCGGGGAAGAGTTCCGTCAGCACGACGGCATGGTGACGATCTTGATGTTCTACCGTTGCAGGGCTTCGCCTAAGCACCGCTATAATATTATCGAGGATTATGGTGGAGGGGGGCACCGCACACGGCTAAGAGAACGATCACGAAAATCAACTTGTGTGTCTAGAGGTGCCCCCCTGCCCCTGTATATAAAGGAGCAAGGGAGAGAGGCCGGCCGGCCCTTGGGGCGCGCCAAGGAGGGGGGAGTCCTCCTCCTAGTAGGAGTAGGACTCCCCTTTCCTAGTCCAACTAGGAAGAGAGAAGGGGGGAGGAAAGAGAGGGAGAGGGAGAGGGAAAGAGGGGCCGCGCCCCCCTCCCCTAGTCCAATTCGGACTCCCCATGGGAGGGGGCGTGCCACCTCCTGGGCTGCTGCCCTCTCTCTCCCCTCAGGCCCACTAAGGCCCAATACTTCCCCGGGGGGTTCGGGTAACCCTTCCGGCACTCTGGTTTTCTCCGAAATCACCCGAAACACTTCCGGTGTCCGAATATAGCCATCCAATATATCGATCTTTATGTCTCGACCATTTCGAGACTCCTCGTCATGTCCGTGATCATATCCGGGACTCCGAAGAACCTTCGGTACATCAAAATATATAAACTCATAATGAAACTGTCATCGTAACGTTAAGCGTGCGGACCCTACGGGTTCGAGAATAATGTAGACATGACCGAGACACGTCTCCGGTCAATAACCAATAGCGGAACCTCGATGCTCATATTGGCTCCTACATATTCTACGAAGATCTTTTATCGGTCAGACCGCATAACAACATACGCTGTTCCCTTTGTCATCGGTATGTTACTTGCCCGGTATTTGATCGTCGGTATCTCAATACCTAGTTCAATCTCGTTACCGGCAAGTCTCTTTACTTGTTCCGTAATACATCATCCCGCATCTAACTTATTAGTTGCAATGCTTGCAAGGCTTATGTGATGTGCATTACCGAGAGGGCCCAGAGATACCTCTCCGACAATCGGAGTGACAAATCCTAATCTCGAAATACGCCAACCCAACAAGTACCTTCGGAGACACTTGTAGAGCACTTTTATAATCACCCAGTTACGTTGTGACATTTGGTAGCACACAAAGTGTTCCTCCGGTAAACGGGAGTTGCATAATCTCATAGTCATAGGAACATGTATAAGTCATGAAGAAATCAATAGCAACAAACTAAACGATCAAGTGCTAAGCTAACAAAATGGGTCAAGTCAATCACATCATTCTCCTAATGATGTGATCCCGTTAATCAAATGACAACTCATGTCTATGGCTAGGAAACTTAACCATCTTCGATCAACGAGCTAGTCAAGTAGAGGCATACTAGTGACACTATGTTTGTCTATGTATTCACACATGTATTATGTTTCCGGTTAATACAATTCTAGCATGAATAATAAACATTTATCATGATATAAGGAAATAAATAATAACTTTATTATTGCCGCTAGGGCATATGTCCTTCACATTTATGATAAGTTGAGCCGGCCCTTGGGGATTACAGGTGAAGTTTATGCTATTCTATTGGACTTTCGACAAATTTAGAGAAAAAGTATCAACCTATATTATAAAGTCTACAGATCATTCAAGTTAATCACCTGAAGACTTGGGGGCTGGCAGAATATAAGTCAACTAGAGAACATACCTCATATTTTAACTGCAATTGCTTGACAATCTCAATTTCGGACTCGCGGCTGGTATGCACATGACTGAGATAGCCAGACAGTATATCACTAGCATTCAGATGAGTATAGCGAGAGATATCAAAATGTACTTTCTGCCTTTCTAAGGCCTCCTGTTTGGCAGAATGCGTGGCTAGCACAGTCGGATTACCCGGCGCAACAAATCTGCCGCCAGTAATCAGAACGTCATGATCAGAAGACGTTGGCGGGTTAACTAAGCCGGATGGTCTGACAGTAGAGGGATTAATAATTGTTTCATTAGCTGACGGCTCAGGAGGGTCCGATTGAGCATGGACAGCCGGATCTTCTGGCACTTCAGATTGAGCGGGAGGAGTTGATGTCTCCGGTTCAGGTGCAAGATTTCTTGGGTCTTCTGCTGGTTTAAGAACCTTAGCTTTCTTGGACTTCGCTTGACCACTGAGAAAGATTTTTTATAAGACAGTTAGTATAAGGATGCAGTTTTAAAGATGCAGAGGAAAGATGATTTTCCTTACCCAGGGGCAATCTTGAAAGCCGGAAATTGAGTCTGGGATGAGTCGCCAGAAGAGCAAGAAACCTCCTGCAAAGGTAAAATAAAGTCAGTGAGGCAAGGGAATAGTTTCATTTAATGAAAGCAAAAGATTAAGATGAAAGAAACCTCATTCGGGCGCTTTTGAGGAGTGTTTTTGTAAAACGGAAGGCGGTTCATCGTCGTCATTATTCCGGGCCTGACGACGGCTCTCATGTTGCTGCTTTTTCAAAAGAAAATGAGGGTCCAAATAAGCCAAAGGGTGCGAAAACCTTACTTTCCGGGTTACCAGTCGAAGTTTCTGTCTTGGCAAAGGGGCCGAGTCGGAGGAAATAGTTACCTCTTCTTCTACGGCCTGGCTGGCCCTCGTGTCGTCCTGGAAATAGTCAGTGTCAATAAGGTTATTAAAAAACTGGTCAAGGGAGTCAAGGGCTACCTCCGACTCAGAAACATCGTCAAGCTTTAACAGGTCTGAAGCAGTGCTCCTTTTCTTCTTGGACCTCCGGGTCATCTTCCTGGCGGTTATGGCGGTGGCTCTAGCTTTCTTGGCAGCTTCATGGTCATACTTGGCCTTCCAGAAGTCAGATTTGGCCTGTAAAACAAGTAAACAGGATGAAAGGTCATGCAAATGTTTAAAACTACTGAAGAAAACACAAAAAGAAAAAAGAGGTAAGGGTTTTTTCACCTCTGGTGCCGGGTTAAGTTTGCAGAAGGGGTTTAACCCAACCTTACTGCAGTCCTCATATTTTTCGTTCACAAGGATGGTTGACATTGCAACAATGTCTTCTTCAGTTAGTTATGCAGAGCTGTGACATAGAGAGTCATTTGGGCCTCTGCCATATTCATACATCAATTTGGATCGGCGGCTTAGAGGGATGACCCACCACGAGATCCAGCAACGGATCAAGTCAACTCTGGTTAAGCCATTCCCCAGTAAGGCATTAATCCTTTTAATAGATGGAATGAGCTTCTTGCGTTCAGCAGCAGTAGTTTGTCAGGGAGCACAAACTTGGAATCCAGACGCTCCGCGCAATAACTCGAGAGTGGTTTTTCATTGGCTGGAGACGTATCTTGGCAATAGAACCAGGTCTGATTCCAATCTTTGGGATGACTTGGTAAGACTATTAAGGGAAAGACAGCGCCCTATCGGCGCTGAATTGATATTCCACCGAGTTCCAAACTAGGGCCATTGGTACACTCATTCTGGCGGTTCCGATAAAAGTACTCTCTGAAGAGTTCCACAGTCGGCTCTTCTTGTAGATACACCTCATAGAGAACTTGAAAATTGCAGATGTTGGATATGTAATTGGGTCCAAGGTCTTGAGGGTGAAGTTTGAAAAAATGAGGAACGCCTCTGAAAACCTTTGAGCTGGGTGGTGAAAAACCCCGATTCATGTGGTCAGTGAAGACAATAACTTCACCGTCTTTGGGATTAGGTCGTTCCTCGTCTGGGTCAGGAGCACGATAAGACATAGCGTTTCTCTCTGGAAAAAATCCAATGGTGACAAACTCTTTCAAGTTATCCTCAGTTACTGTGGAGGGGACCCAGTTGCAGATTGACGGTGCTTTTGACGGCATGATGAAAAAGGGGAAGCTGAAAAGAAAGTAAATTGCCGGTTCAATTTATTTGATGAAGTTACAGGTTCATGATCATGATACAGATGAATCATGGAGGCTTAAATAAGGGCTAATGACATATAAAGGAAAAATGAGCCGGCGTGATAAACCGCCATGACTATAGATAGTTGAGAGATGCCAGAGACAGAATTGGCTAAGTGTTGAGACAAACAAGTTTCCTAATTTCTCGCTATTATTCTGGATCAAATGGCCATTCAAAAAAGAAAATATTCTAGACCTAAAATTCTAGCACAGATGAGTTCGTAAGTTTTAAGGAGGCCTTTATACCACAAAAAGGAATCTACTGGTATCAAGAATGGGCACAAAACAACTATCGCACGAGTATGTATTCTTTTTGGATCAGAAAAAGCTGCGGTGGAGGAACTACGAAGAAATTGTGAGGAACTATGAAGAACACAGAGAGAAACTTAGAAACCCTAATGCAGATCTGAGGTGCGGGGAGATGAACACTTACAGCTACATATCTTCTACGGAGAGTCACTGCCGTTCTCTAAACCGATTCAGGTTGATGCAGCGGATAAGGTCAACGAAGACGAGGAGCTCTGCGACGGTGGCGGAGCTCGAGCAGCAGTCGGGTCGCGAGGAAGAAGACGACGAAAGGGAAGAATGAGGAAGGTCCAAGCCGAGCCTATTTATAAGGGGATAAGTGAACAGGCAGGTGCGAAAATTGAGGAAGACCAAAATAATGATTATCCAGCTAAACGGACGCCTAGATTCTCAGAAGACATTAAAAGATAAAAGATCCGTTGAAGATGACATCATAGCAGGCTTTCATGTTTTCAGAAGATGACGTCATGGCGGGTTACAGAGTTTTTCAGACAGTGGAGAATGGATTGCGTCTACAAAGAACAAAGTTCAAGTCAACCTGGGGCCTAATGTTGGGGATATAGCTACCAGGTATGACCCGCCCAGGAGGGGCCGGGTCAACCCCAGCGGCAGGTTACAAAAGAAGCCCAGTAATATTCAAGGTGATAGTCTATTAAGACTTGTAGAAGGCCTAAGCCCAGAGGCGGCTTAAGGCCCAATATTGTAAACCGCCATATGTAAAGAAATACTTGTAAAGAAAGGCATATAAAAGAAGTCACCGAGCCGGACACGTTTTATGAGCCGGCCGGGACTCTGTAGGCCGCCAGGCGTCAACCCATGTATATAAGGGGACGACCCGGCGGTGGCTTAGGACAGAAAAACAACGACTTGAGAGCCAGGCATAGCGGATTCGCTCCCTAGTCATCGAAACCCTAGCAATTACACAACAACTGGATCGTAGGCTTTTACCTTCACCTCAAGGGGCCGAACCAGTATAAACCCCTTGTGTCCTTTGTCCCGATTAACCCCTTTAAGCTTCCCAGTTGTGATGGCCCATGACTAAGTCCTTTCACTAGGACATCTGTCATGACAATTCCATGAAAATTTCCGATCATTAGTATGTCATTCACATATACTTATCAGAAAGGCTGTAGTGCCCCCACTCACTTTCTTGTAAATGCAGGTTTCATCGTAAGTCTGTATAAAACTATATGCTTTGATCAACTCATCAAAGCGTATATTCCAACTCCGAGATGCTTGCACCAGTCCATAGATGGATCGCTGGAGCTTGCACACTTTGTTAGCGCCTTTAGGATTGACAAAACCTTCTTGTTACACCATATACAACTCTTCTTTAAGAAATCCATTAAGGAATGTAGATTTGACATCCATTTGCTAGATTTCATAAAATGTGGCAATTGCTAACATGTTTCGGACAGACTTAAACATCGCTATGAGTGAAAAAATCTTATCATAGTCAACACCTTGAACTTGTCGAAAATCTTTTGCGACAATTCGAGCTTTTGTAGATAGTAACACTACTATCAGCGTCTGTCTTACTCTTGAAGACCAATTTATTCTCAATGGCTCGCCGATCGGGCAAGTCAATCAAAGTCCATACTTTGTTCTCATAAATGGATCCCATCTCAGATTTCATGGCCTCAAGCCATTTCGCGGAATCTGGGCTCATCATCGCTTCCGCATAGTTCGTAGGTTCGTCATGGTCTAGTAACATGACTTTCAGAACAGGATTACCGTACCACTCTAGTGCGAACCGTATTCTGGTTGACCTATGAGGTTCGGTAGTAACTTGATCTGAAGTTTCATGATTATTATCATTAGCTTCCTCACTAATTGGTGTAGGAATCACTGGAACTGATTTCTGTGATGAACTACTTTCCAATTCAGGAGAAGGTATAAATACCTCATCAAGTTCTACTTTCCTCCCACTCACTTCTTTCGAGAGAAACTCCTCTAGAAAGGATCCTATTCTTAGCAACAAATATCTTGCTTTCGGATCTGTGATAGAAGGTGTACCCAACAATTTCTTTTGGGTATCCTACGAAGACGCACTTCTCCGATTTGGGTTCGAGCTTATCAGTTTGAAACTTTTTCACATAAACATCGCAGCCCCAAACTTTAAGAAACGACAGCTTTGGTTTCTAGCCAAACCATAGCTCATATGGTGTCGTCTCAACGGATTTAGATAGTGCCCTACTTAACGTGAATGCAGCTATCTCTAATGCATACCTCCAAAACGATAGTGGTAAATCGGTAAGAGACATCATAGATCGCACCATATCTAATAAAGTATGGTTATGACGTTCAGACACACCAGTACGTTGTGGTGTTCCAGGTGGCGTGAGTTGCAAAACTATTCCACATTGTTTCAAATGAAGACCAAACTCGTAACTCAAATATTCGCCTCCGTGATCAGATCATAGAAACTTTATTTTCTTGTTACGATGATTTTCCACTTCACTTCTGAAATTCTTTGAACTTTTCAAATGTTTCAGACTTATGTTTCATTAAGTAGATATACCCATATCTGCTCAAATCATCTATGAAGGTCAGAAAATAACGATACCCGTCGCAAGCCTCAACACTCATTGGACCGCATACATCAGTATGTATTATTTCCAACAAGTCAGTTGCTCGCTCCATTGTTCCGAAGAATGGAGTATTAGTCATTTTGCTCATGAGGCATAGTTCGCAAGCATCAAATGATTCATAATCAAGTGATTCCAAAAGCCCATCAGCATGGAGTTTCTTCATGCGCTTTACACCAATATGACTTAAACGGCAGTGCCACAAATAAGTTGCACTATCATTATTAAACTTGTATCTTTTGGCTTCAATATTATGAATATGTATATCACTAATATCGAGATTCAATAAACCATTTATATTGGGTGTATGACCATAGAAGGTTTTATTCATGTAAACAAAACAACAATTATTGTCTGACTTAAATGAATAACTGTATTGCAATGAACATGATCCAATCATATTCATGCTCAACGCAAACACCAAATAACATTTATTTAGGTTCAACACTAATCCCGAAGGTAGAGGGAGTGTGCGATGGTGATCTTATCAACCTTGGAATCACTTCCAACACACATAGTCACCTCGCCCTCAACTAGTCTGTGTTCATTTTGTAACTCCTGTTTTGAGTTACTAATCATAGCAACTGAACCAGTATCAAATACCCAGGGGCTACTATGAACACTAGTAAAGTACACATCAATAACATGTATATCATATATACTTTTGTTCACTTTGCCATCCTTCTTATCTGCCCAGTATTTGGGGAAGTTCCGTTTCCAGTGACCATTTCCTTTGCAGTAGGAGCACTCAGTTTCAGGCTTTGGTCTAGCTTTGGGCTTCTTCATTGGAGTAGCAACTTTCTTGCTATTCTTCTTGAAGTTCCCCCTCTTCCCTTTGCCCTTTTTCTTGAAACTAGTGGTCTTGTTAACCATCAACACTTTATGCTTTTCTTGATTTCTACCTTCGCCGATTTCAGCATCGCGAAGAGCTCGGGGAATTGTTTTCATCATCCCTTGCATATTATAGTTCATCACGAAGTTCTAGTAACTTGGTGATAGTGACTAGAGAACTCTGTTAATCACTATCTTATCTGGAAGATTAACTCCCACTTGATTCAAGCGATTGTAGTACCCAGACAATCTGAGCACATGCTCACTGGTTGAACTATTCTCTTCCATCTTGTAGGCAAAGTACTGTCAGAGGTCTCATACCTCTCGACACGGGCATGAGTCTGAAATACTAATTTCAACTCTTGGAACATCTCATATGCTCCATGGCATTCAAAGCGTTTTTGAAGTCCCTGTTTTAAGCCTAAAGGATGGTGCACCAAACTATCAAGTAGTCATCATATCAAGCTTGCCAAATGTTCATAACATTTGTATCTGCTCCTGCAATAGGTATGTCACCTAGCGGTGCATCAACGACATAATTCGTCTGTGCAACAATGAGGATAATCCTCAGATCATGGACCTAGTCCGCATTATTGCTACTATCATCTTTCAACTTAGTTTTCTCTAGGAACATATCAAAAATAAAACAGGGGAGCTATACGCGAGCTATTGATCTACAACATAGATATGCAAAAACTATCAGGTACTAAGTTCATGATAAAATAAAGTTCAATTAATCATATTACTTAAGAACTCCCACTTAGATAGACATCCCTCTAGTCATCTAAATGATCACGTGATCCATATCAACTAAACCATGTCCGATCATCACGTGAGATGGAGTAGTTTTCAATGGTGAACATCACTATGTTGATCATATCTACTATATGATTCATGTTCGACCTTTCGGTCTCAGTATTCCGAGGCCATATCTGCATATGCTAGGCTCGTCAAGTTTAACCCGAGTATTCTTCATGTGCAAAACTGGCTTGCACCCATTGTATGTGAACGTAGAGCTTATCACACCCGATCATCATGTGGTGTCTCGGCATGACGAACTATAGCAACGGTGCATACTCAGGGACAACACTATACCTTGAAATTTAGTGAGAGATCATCTTATAATGCTACCGCCGTACTAAGAAAAATAAGATGCATAAAAGATAAACATCACATGCAATCAAAATAAGTGATATGATATGGCCATCATCATCTTATGCCTTTGATCTCCGTCTCCATAGCACCGTCATGATCACCATCGTCACCGGCTTGACACCTTGATCTCCATCGTAGCATCATTGTCGTCTCGCCAACTATTGCTTCTACGACTATTGCTAACGCTTAGTGATAAAGTAAAGCAATTACATGGTGATTGCATTTCATACAATAAAGCGACAACCATAAGGCTCCTGCCAGTTGCCGATAACGGTTAGAAAACATGATCATCTTGTACAACAATTTATATCTCATCACGTCTTGACCATATCACATCACAACATGCCCTGCAAAAATAAGTTAGATGTCCTCTACTTTGTTGTTGCAAGTTTTCAGTGGCTGATATGGGCTTCTAGCAAGAACCGTTCTTACCTACGCATCAAAACCACAATGATTTTTTGTCAAGTGTGTTGTTTTAACCTTCAACAAGGACCGGGCGTAGTCAAACTCGATTCAACTAAAGTTGGAGAAATAGACAACCACTAGCCACATCTGTGCGAAGCACTTCGGTAGAACCAGTCTCATGAACACGGTCATGTAATGTCTGTTCGGGCCACTTCATCCAACAATACCGCTGAATCAAAGTAAGATGTTGTTGGTAAGCAGTATGACTATTATCGCCCACAACCCATTGTGTTCTACTCGTGCATATAACATCTACGCATAAACCTGACTCGGATGCCACTGTTGGGGAACGCAATATTTCAAAAAAATTACCTATGATCACGCAAGATCTATCTAGGAGATGCATGACAATGAGCAGGGAGAGTGTGTCCACGTACCCTCGTAGACCGAAAGCGAAAGCGTTTAGTAACACGGTTGATGTAGTCGAACGTCTTCGTGATCCAGCCGATCCAAGCACCGAACGTATGACACCTCCGCGACCAGCAGACATTCAGCTCGATGACGTCCCTCGAACTCTTGATCCAGTTGAGGCCGAGGGAGAGTTCCGTCAGCACGACGGCGTGGCAACGGTGATGATGAAGTTAACGTTAAGCGTGCGGACCCTACGGGTTTGAGAACTATGTAGACATGACCGAGACACATCTCCGGTCAATAACCAACAGCGGAACCTGGATGCTCATATTGGTTCCTACATATTCTACGAAGATCTTTATCGGTCAAACCGCATGATAACATACGTTGTTCTCTTTGTCATCGGTATGTTACTTGCCCGAGATTCGATCGTCGGTGTCATCATACCTAGTTCAATCTCGTCACCGGCAAGTCTCTTTACTCGTTCCGTAATGCATCATCCTGCAACTAACTCATTAGTCATGTTGCTTGCAAGGCTTATAGTGATGAGCATTACCGAGAGGGCCCAGAGATACCTCTCCGATACTCGGAGTGACAAATCATAATCTCGATCTATGCCAACTCAACAAACACCTTTGGAGACAGCTGTAGAGAATCTTTATAATCACCCAGTTACGTTGTGACGTTTGATAGCACACAAGGTGTTCCTCTGGTATTCGGGAGTTTCATAATCTTATAGTCAGAGGAACACGTATAAGTCATGAAGAAAGCAATAGCAATAAAACTACACAATCATTATGCTAAACTAACGGATGGGTCTTGTCCATCACATCATTCTCCTAATGATGTGATCCCATTCATCAAATGACAAACACATGTCCATGGTCAGGAAACTTAACCATCTTTGATTAATGAGCTAGTCAAGTAGAGGCATACAAGGGACACTCTGTTTTGTCCATGTATTCACACATGTACTAAGTTTTCGGTTAATACAATTCTAGCATGAATAATTAAAATTTATCACGATATAAGGAAATATAAATAACAACTTTATTATTGCCTCTAGGGCATATTTTCTTCAGACTTCTTTAATGTGACCTTGATACATTCCCCACAAACTTGTGTGGTAGTTCTCCCATTGCCAATGCATGCAATCAATTGATCTGAGCATTTCTAAAAACCATCATGTGGCCTCTCAAATAGCCCACAACTTTTCTATGTCCTGCATATTTGGTTATCTTAAAATACTCTGCTCCAAATACCTGCACCATGGCGCGGGCAAACTTGACAGCAGTCTTCAGTCATGTGCTCTCCCACATCTAGACCATCTCACCAATGGCATCTGCGACCTCTGTTGGAAAAGGCAGTGCCTAGGAGACGCTTAGGCATGCTTAGGCGCTAGGCAATGGCCAAACACCTCACCTAGGACATAAGCGCAAGTCTAGGCAGGGCTAGCAAGAAGTTGTCTACCCGAGTGAGAAATCTTGTGATATTGCACTGATATGCCAAACATGTCATATTCAAATGGCAGTAGCTGGTAGTTAAATTATTAATGTGACTTAAACTAATATTGACACACATATAATACCACACATCATTCTGATTGTAAAAACTATATTACCGCCTAGGCCACGCCTAGGACGCTTAAGCACCGCCTAGGCACTAGGCGAAAGCCAACTGCCTCGCTTACACCTACCGCTTTTTCTAACCTTGTCTGCGGCAGTACCAAGTGCAAGCATCCTCAGAGCAGCCGTGCATTTCTGCTTAGCAGAAAAAGAAAGTTGGTTGCACCAATTCCTTGTGAGGTTGAAGTAGTCATCGTGTGCCTCCACTCCCTCTAAAATGCGCAAAACCAATGGTTTGCGCATCCGAAAACGACGAGAAACCATGGATCATCCGGGAAAGTTAGGTCCGGAGCAAAGTAGTCCCTGTGCAGTAGTCGTGCTTAAGAGACCCCATCCCAGTTGATCGTTTTTTCTTTCTTTGGTTGAGCCCTTAAAGCTGAGAATGTGCTCCACTTGTCGGTTCATTTCCTCTTGCATGGTCATATCCACTTCTTCGTTTGAATCTGACAAACTAAAGAACTCGGCTTCAATCATTTTATTAAGCTCCGTCGGTCCATACTCCTCGTTTGACGAAGCATCGGAATTCATCGCTTTCTATACAAATAAATCACAAAGTCATGGTCAAACAATGTGTCGAACACACAGGGCGCAAAGGGCAGTACCACAGTGGCGTCCGCGCCAGCAGCGATGTCCGCGGTGGTAAGCACGGGAGAGAGGACTCTTGTGCCCCGTGTCCGGACATTTGAGACCCATTTAAGACACCCGTCTGAATCAAGTTTTTTTTTGATTGGTCACTGACCGGCCCAGGCATTTGAGGTGCCCGGCTGTAGAGGCTCTAAAAGGGTTATTATTGGGAACTTGATGAAAACAATCTCAAAAGCCTTCCCACTAGGGGCAAACAGTAAGTTTTTTTAGGCGAAGGGCGAAACCGTATAATCCATGCATGCCATTGTTCGATCCGGTCGAAGTTGGGTCCACCGAGTAGGTGACTATATGACCCGGATACGAGTCGGCCAGATTTGCGTGACCGTGCGTTCTTATCCTGACCATGACCCGGATCGATCCATCTCCGGCCTGGTCGTACATGAATAAACAACGGGAGAAAAGGGGACCGCGTCGGCGTGGTTATTAGAGAAACAAAACAGTGGAACGGTACGGACTGGATAGATGGTCCAGCCGCGTCGACGTGCCTGCCGGCTCACGCCGGGACACGGCTGGTCACAGGCACGCACGCCCAAGCGCAGGCGCCAGGCACCCACCCGTGCCGTCCGCTGCTCATGTTGTCGGCTATTCCGCGCGCGCTCGTTCCAACGCCCGATTTCGGACAGCAGTCTAAACAAAGTCAAGTTTTCTTAAATAAATCTGGATGAGGGTTAATTAAATGACGCAGCGGGCACCCATCGGTTGAAATCACGGGGCCAGAGAGATTTATGGTAGGAGACAGTGGGCCCCATCAACTGATTTCACGGAGCCAGACTTTTGACTTGGTTCATCAATCCCACCTGATGGGTCCTACTTCCTTCGCTGATGTTGCCGTAAGAAAAGATTCGCTCGCTGCAGCGATCGACCGCGAAAGAGTCGTTTCGGTATTATATATACATGCAGTGCTAACATTAGTGCACATACGGGGATGACTACATATACGCATGCATGTGTACCGCCAATTGCTGCGTAACTGGTGGTGAACTTGCGCGACGTGCAGTGCATCAAGGGCAGTTGTGGACTTGTTTGGTCGAGTTTGCATCTAGCCTTAAGCCTGCAGTATAGATGATAACATCTTGGGCGTCTTATGATTCACGTGGTATGTGGACGGCCGCATAGCGAGGCATGCGACATGAGTCGCCGCCGGACATCCACGTCTCTGAGGCGTTCCGGCGTGGAACCGCCGTTTGTCGGTCGGCAAGAAGGCATGTGCCAGTGTGCCCAGGGGGCGCCCATCAGACGCCACACCATCCCATGGTCGCCGGCTTGACACCTGATCTTGGCGCCGACATCGCCTTCGTCGTCACGGATGTCGGGGGTGTCTGGTCCCTCGCACACCTATGGGGATCGGCGAACCGAGCCCCTTTTGATTCGGCAGGGGGCGGTGGATGCACAAAGAGCAGATCGAGGCGAAACACACGAGCGAGACGATCGATTTACCCAGGTTCGGGCCGCACGGATGCGTAAAACCCTACTCCTGCTTTGGTGGTTGTATTGAGTTTTGCCTCGGGAGCGGCGAGTGTTACAGTACACTCAAGCAGCTGGTGAGACCGAGCGTGAGAATGTTTGTCCTCCCCCTCTCTGTTGCGCATGGGCCTCCTTTTATATGTCTAAGGGGTCACCGACACGTGGCAACAGAGGTGAGGGTAAAAATGTAAAAAGGGTGGTAGTTGGCTCCACCGCCTACATGTCGCATCATACCTAACTCTGACGGCAGGGGACAAGGGCATTAAATGCCCGTCTGTGTCACCTTGATGGCCCAGAGACGGACCGCTAGGAACGCCACCGTTTGCCACGATGGTTCCTTGTCAGCGTCTGCTTGCCACCGCGTGCCCCCGGCTGCCCAGCCTCCCGCCACGTACGCCAGGAATGGTCCCAGGGCGACACGTGTTTGGGTGAGCTGGAGCGCGGGCTGCGGGGTAGCAGCTTGCCGCGGCAAGTGCCTTGCCGCGTATGTTGTCTTGTCGCGTCCGGGAGCTTGTAGCTCACCGGGCCTTGTCGGGGGCGCGCGGTGCGCCGCAGCGAGCTTCTTGAGATGCTTTGGTTGGTCTTCCCGGCAAGCTCCTCTTGCCGGGGTCTCGTTTCCCTCCCGGCAAGCTCCTCTTGCCGGGGCCTTGTCTCCTTCCCAGCAAGCTCCTCTTGCCGAGGCCTTGTTTTGCTCTTGGATACTTTGTTCTTGAATGGCTCCGAAGGAGCCACGGAGGGTCTTGGCGGTCGCCCGGCAAGCCTTGCCGCGGGTCGCTGCGACTGCCCGTGCACAAGTTCGGGGTACTAAGGTACCCCTACTTTAGTACACCGACAGGAGCCCCCGGGCCTAGGCCATACACAGTCCGAGCGCTGTTGGGCCAGGCCCAAAACAGTGCACGGGCACGCGCGGCCTAGGTCACGCCATAACTCGTTCCGCATCCACCGCGCCCTTTCCAAACGGCACGCGTCAAACGCGGCATCGTGGGAGAGATCGTGGACGGTTTTCGAGGTGCCCACTCCCCACGATCACGGGGTGGGAAGTGGCCGCCCCATTCGTCGCCTCGGTTCTGCACGCCTGCCACGCGGCTCCCATGCACTTGGGGTCGCGGACGGCGGAGGCGGGAATCGGGGCCGTCTTGGGTCGAGGCAGCGGGCCGGCCCCAACTCCCTGCCTCCCCGCGTCTTGATTCGCTGAGCAGGGCGGCCGAGCCCCCACCTCGCTCCTTTATAAAGAGCGGGAGGGGAGGACGTGAGCTCGCATCCTCCCATCTTCTCCTTCCTTCAGCTTCTGCTCCCCCTCCTCCCATTCGCCATGGAGAGAGGGAACCCTGGTCCTTTGTTAGTGGCGGCAAGGGTTGCCGCCAGGCAGCGCATCCCTCCCTCTCCCGCACCCGTGGTGGCGGAGCCAGCCGTAAGGGGAAGAGGGAGTGGGCGAGGTCGTGGACGAGGCCGTGGTGCTCGGGGAAGAGGTGGACGAGGCGGGGCGTCGGCTTCGCCTCCGCCGGCGGCTCCTCTTCCCGCGGTGGCCCGTGCCGGGGACGACCCTTGCGAGTTCTTCGTCAGGCTCTGCCGGGCGCCTCGTCGTCGCCTCCGACTCCTAGATCCGTTCGCGGAAGTGGTGGAGTTGGACCCGCCCGAGACGCTGAGGCTGCAGATGAGGGGCTGTGGGATCAGCGGCACGCGGGTCCGTGCCGAATTCCCAGCCCCCGGCGTGATGTATCTTGACCGAGGGTGGAAGACGTTTGCCCGCATCCACAGCTTGACGCCAGGGCTCACCCTCCACTTCAAGTTGGTGGAGGGCGATCTCCTCTCCGTCAAGGTCTTCGGGTGCTTCGGCGTCCGGGCCCGGTGCTGCGTGGAAAGCTCCTCCGACAGCGAAGGCTCCTCCTCGAGCGAGAGTGACGAGGAGGGGAGCGACAGCGGCGACGAGGGGAGCGGGCGGCAGGATGGCGGGTCCGGCTAGGTGTCGGGCGCCGCTCCGTGCGGCACCGACAACCCCATCATCCGGGTCGCCGGCTCCTTGAACTCCCCGGGGGCGTCTCCTTGGGCGGCTGGCGTAGGGAGGCTGCGGAAGAGGAAGAGGGCTAGCGGCAAGGCCGTCAAGCCGGAGTACGAGGGCGTGGTGCCCTCGACAGCGTGCTGACGTCCTGCCGCCTCGTCTTCGAGCCCTGCTTCCGGCGCTGCCATGACCGTCCAGCCTTGACGGCCCCCGGGATGTTCTCTTGGTGTCTTCTGGCACCCGTAGTTCGCCTAGGCGCTCCTTTTGCCCTTTTCGCCTCCTTGACCTACCTCCTGAAAAGAGGGACAGGAAAAGGATTACGGGCATCTTATCTTTTTAATTTGTAAGCCTTCGGGCCTTAGCTGCATTTAAAACTTGTAATCCTCTCTTTTCATGTTTTTCATTCTCTATGGATTGTACCTGCGTGGAATGTTTTAATGAAAAGGGGATGTTTGCCGGGTTATTTGTCTCGCGGGTAGAACCCACGCCAAGGAGCAAATCCTTGGCATCTTTCAGATAGACACTCCTTCCCCGGCAACAGGCCCTGCCGGCTTTCCATGTCGCTCGACCTTTCTCACGCTCTTGACGGAGGCAGGGACGAGGCGGGTGCGGCCCCTCATTTCATCCCTTTCCTGCCGCGACTATGACCAAAACTTGGCCCTGGGGCCCCAGGGACCAGTCCTAAGGGAGCACGGTGGCTTTCGGGAAGAAACGAGGCTTCGTATTCCCAGTCCAAAAGAGAATGCATGAAGAGGGATGAAAGACTTATCTGAGACTGCAGCCCCCGGCAACTCTAGCTTGCCGTGGGGTGAACTTTGGTACTTGCAGCCCCCGGCAACACTGGCTTGCCGGGGTCTAGATGCCGGCGCGTCCTTCCTCTCCTTTTCGTCCTCAGGCGGTCCGGCAAGGGTATGCGAGCCCTGCGAATCAAAGGAAACGAAAGACAGGCAAAGGGACGCACACTCGACCTCTAAGTTAGGGGTTAGCTGCTGTTAGGCACTATCAACCCTAACCGAGGACTCGACTCGACCTAGCATGCATGCTGTAACTCTGGGCGCCAGCGCTTCATTATCTTGTGTTCAGGGTCTGCGCCTGGCTTTGTACAAAGGATTACATGCAACAGCGGTAAGACTTGTACAAAAGGGTGGTTGCCGGACAGGGTCCGACAACCGCGCCTTACGGGTAAAACTTACGAAGAAGCTCGATATTCCAGGAGTTGCTCACTGGTACGCCATCTTCGGTCTCTAGGCGGACAGCGCCAGGACTGGTGACTCGTTTCACCCGGTAAGGGCCTTCCCACTTCGGCGTCAACTTGTTGGAATTCTTGACGGACTGAACGCGCCGAAGAACAAGGTCGCCTTCCTCGAGGCTCCTGGCGTTAACTTTGCGGCTATGATAGCGGCGCAAAGCTTGCTGGTAGCGAGCGGCTCGCACAGCAGCCTGGAGACGATCTTCCTCAAGGAGCAGCGCGTCATCTTGCCGCAGCCGCTCTTGCTCAAGCTCATCATAAGCGAGCACTCGAGGTGACCCGTATATGAGTTCCGTGGGGATAACTGCCTCCGCTTCATAGACTAGAGCGAAGGGTGTCTGTCCAGTGGCTCGATTTGGCGTCGTCCTGATCGACCAAAGAACCACCGGCAGCTCCTCGATCCAGTTGCGTCCGCGCTTGTGCAGCCTGTCAAAAGTTCTGGTCTTGAGCCCACGCATCACTTCAGCATTTGCCCTCTCAGCTTGGCCGTTGCTTCTCGGGTGAGCGACGGAAGCAAAGCAGACCTTGGCGCCGAGATCCTGGACGTACTGCATGAAGGCGCGGCTCGTAAATTGTGTACCGTTGTCGGTGATTATCCTGTTAGGGATTCCGAAACGGCAAACAATCGACCTGAAGAATTTGATCGCGGACTGCGCCATCACCTTCCTCACTGGTTCCACTTCCGGCCACTTTGTGAACTTGTCGATTGCAACGTACAAGTACTCAAAGCCCCCGACTGCTCGGGGGAAGGGGCCGAGGATATCGAGCCCCCAGACCGAAAATGGCCAGGATAAAGGGATCGTCTGGAGAGCTTGAGCTGGCTGGTGTATCTGCTTGGAATGGAACTGGCACGCTTCACACGTGGTTACTTGTGCAGTTGCATCCTGGAGGGCTGTCGGCCAGAAGAAGCCTTGCCGGAATGCTTTTCCGACAAGAGCTCTCGCGCCAATGTGGTGACCACATATGCCTCCGTGTATCTCTGCCAACAGCTTCTGTCCATCTTCCCGAGGAATGCACTTCAATTTCACACCGTTGAGTCTTCTTCTGCACAGTGTGTTGTCGACAAACTGGTACATACTAGACTGCCGGGCTACTCTTTCCGCTTCTTCTGGTTCCTCGGGAAGCTCTCCAGTCTGAAGGAAACGGACAATCTGCTGCGCCCATGTCGGAGCCTGTGGCTCGACGACAAGGACTAAAGGCACATCTGCTGCTGCGGGAACGTCTGCTTCTACGGCGAGAGCCTGCGACTCTGCCGGAGCTTGACGCTCCCCGACAAGCTTGCCGAAGCAGAGCTTGCCGGGAGAATCTGCCTCAACGGAACAAACCCTGGGGTTTGCCGGAGTAGACTGCTCCTCAGCATTCTTGGCGTCGATCTTGGGGACCTTCTTGGCGGCGGCTTCGGGAAGCTCTGCCGGAAGATAGTCACCAGAGACCAACTTCCTCTTCTTGCTCTGTCCAGTTGATGGTGTTACGGATGGCTGAGTCAGCTTGAGCACGAAGGTCCCTGGTTCCACAGGTAACTTAAGCGCTGCGCATTTTGACAGGCCATCGGCAATGTCGTTCTCAGCTCTTGGAACATGTTCCATTTGCAGGCCGTCAAAGCGCTCTTCCAGCTTCCTCACTTTATCAACGTAAGCTTCCATCAACGGACTCTGGTAATCTTTGTTCACTTGGCGGACGACAAGCTGCGAGTCACCCCTGACAATGAGCTTCTTAATCCCAAGTTCTGCCGCGATCCTGAGACCGGCAAGCAAGCCTTCGTACTCTGCAGTATTGTTTGTCGCTTTCTCCTTGGGAAAGTGCATCTGGACTATGTACTTGAGGTGCTCTCCGGTGGGCGCGACAAGCAGTACACCAGCACTGGCGCCTTGCAGCGAGAAGGCACCGTCAAAGTACATGAGCCACTCTTTGCTTGCTTCCTTGGCGGGGATGCTCGTCTCCGGAATTTCTTCGTCTGGAGTTGGCGTCCACTCTGCTATGAACTCTGCCAATGCTCTGCTCTGGATTGTTGATGTACTTTCAAACTTGAGGCCAAAGCTTGACAGTTCCAGTGCCCACTCGACAATCCTGCCTGTTGCTTCTGGATTTTGCAATATCCTCTTCAGCGGAAAGCGAATGACAACTGTGATCTCGTGTGCTTGGAAGTAATGGTGCAGCTTTCTCGAGGCCATGAGAAGGCCGAAAAGCAGCTTCTGCACACCAGAGTACCTTGACCTAGCCCCCTATAAAAGGGAGCTGACAAAGTAAACTAGGCGCTGCACCATTTTCTTCCGTATCTCCTCTTGCATCTGCGCAGACCCTTGCTCGTCGGGACCAGAGCTTGTCGGGGAAGCCCCCTGCTTGCCGCTGGATGTGCTTGCCGCGGTCGCTGGCTCGTCGTCTGCCTCCCTCTCCGCCACTAACGTAGCACTAACCACTTGATTGGTTGCCGCTATGTACAGCAACAACTTCTCTTGTGGTTTAGGCGCGACAAGTGTTGGAGTGGAGGACAGGTATCTCTTTAGGTCTTGCAGCGCAGCCTCCGCTTCCGGAGTCCATCTCATTGGACCTGCCCTTTTCAAGATTTTGAAAAACGGCAGGGCGCGCTCAGCAGATCGAGAGATAAACCTGCTGAGAGCAGCCACGCAGCCGGCAAGCTTCCGTACGTCCTTGACGTGCTTTGGTGCTTCGATCTGCTCAATGGCCCTGATCTTGTCGGGATTAGCTTCGATTCCCCGCTGGGACACAAAGAACCCGAGAAGTTTGCCGAAAGGGACTCCAAACACACACTTCTCGGGGTTGAGCTTGAGGTTGATCTTGCGCAGATTTGCAAAAGTCTCTTCTAAGTCTTGGATCAGAGTTGCCCTGTCTTTGCTTTTGACCACTATATCATCCATGTAAGCTTCTACATTTCTGTGTATCTGTGGCTTCAAAGCAATATGGACTACTCTGGCAAATGTTGAACCAGCATTCTTTAATCCGAAAGGCATCCGTACGAAACAGTACGTGCCACATGGAGTAATGAATGCGGTTTTCTCCTCATCCTCTTCTGCCATGAAGATCTGATGATATCCTGAATATGCGTCAAGAAATGAAAGCAGATCACATCTGGCTGTGGAGTCAACAATCTGGTCAATGCGCGGCAAGGGAAATAGATCTTTGGGACAAGCTTTATTAACATCAGTGAAGTCAATACAAAGCCTCCACTTCCCGTTTGCCTTGCGCACTACAACCAGATTGGCCAACCACGTTGGATGGAGCACTCCTCTGACAAGGCCTGCTGCTTCCAACTTCTTGATCTCTTCTGCTATGAATTCTTGGTGCTCCACCGCCTGTTTCCTGACCTTCTGCTTGACGGGCCGCGCATGAGGACAAGCGGCAAGGTGATGCTCAATTACCTTCCTGGGAACACCGGGGATGTCAGACGGTTGCCATGCAAACACGTCGACATTCGCCCGCAGGAAACTAAGCGCGCTTTCCTATTTAGGATCAAGCGTGGCACTGATGGTGAAGGTACCACCAGTGCCGTCCTCCTTGGCGGGCACCTTCTTGATAATGGTGGAGCGGCCATCGTTTTCTTACTCTTTCCGGTGGAGCTCGATGGTGCGTCCTCGACAGCAGCGCAGCACTCCGAAGAGGCGCGCTTGCCGGAGTAGGCATCAGAGCACCCGCCGGACTTGGTCTTCTTCTTGCCGGTGGAGCTCGATGGTGCGTCCTCGACGGCAGCGCAGCACCCCGAAGAGACGCGCTTGCCGGAGTGGGCACCAGAGCTCTTGCCGGACTTGGTCTTCTTCTCCCGGGGAGCTTCAGCGGCAAGTGTCTC
The DNA here is from genome assembly GCA_034509565.1 of Triticum monococcum. Lineage (NCBI taxonomy): Eukaryota > Viridiplantae > Streptophyta > Magnoliopsida > Poales > Poaceae > Triticum > Triticum monococcum. The sequence continues at coordinate 139,394,809 of CM067841.1, read as the reverse complement.
GCGGTCTGTCGCGGCCGCAGCTTCCCGGTAGATCTTGTCGGCGCAGATAAGGGCGTCCTTCTTGTCGCCAGGGACAGAGATGACGCTTATCGGGCCTGGCATCTTGAGCATGTTGTAGGCATAGTGAGAGGCCGCCATGAACTTGGCGAGTGCGGGACGGCCAAGTATCCCATTGTAGGGCAATGGGAAATCGGCAACGTCGAAGGTGACCCTCTCAGTCCTGAAGTTCATCTCGCTGCCGAACGTTACCGGCAGCGCGACTTTTCCCTTTGGCTTGCTCCTTCCCGGGTTAATTCCTTGGAATGTACCAGTTTCTTCGAGCCGCTGTCCGGGATCTGGAGTTTCTGGAGCACAGCGGAGGAGATCAGATTCAGGCCAGCCCTGCCGTCAACTAGCATCTTGGTGACCTTGAGGTTGCGGATTGTTGGGGAAACCAACAATGGCAGGCACCCGACCGCAGTTGTGCGATCAGGGTGGTCCTCAATGTCGAAGATGATGGGCGTGCTGGACCACTTCAGAAGCTTGCGTGATTCAACGGGTGGCTCTACCGCATTAACTTCCCGAAGCCACTGTTTGAGTTGGCGGTGGGAAGTATGCAAAGAAGCGCCACCGTCAACACACAAGACTTCTATAGCTTTCTGAAATTCCTGCTCGCTGTTCTCAACATCATCCATGTCTTCGTCGTCGTCTTTGTCTTCGTCCTTGTCGCGGCCGCGGGGAGGTCTGTCTCCTTGCCGCTGCTTGGCCTTGACGCGGCTTCCTCCCGGGCCAGCGCGCTTCTTGCCGGCTTCTCCACCGCCTCCTTGGGCTCTCTCCTTGTCGCGCCGCTCGTACTCAACTTTTTGTTGCTGGACAAGCTGCTCGACCCTCTTGCAGTTTTGGAGATCATGGCCCTTGGTGCGGTGGATCTTGCAGTACTACTTGTCGGAGCTGCCCTGCTTGTCGGCGGCCGCCACAGCCTGGCAGTTGGTGCACGCGGCAACCTCCTTGCCGGAGCTGCCAACTTTGGCTTGCTTGGCGGGGCCGTCATCGCCGGACTGCTCAACGACTAGTACCTCTTTGCCGCTCTTCTTCTTGTTGCGCCTCCGGTTCTTCCTTGCCGGGGCGGCATCCTCGCTGTCAGATCCCCCCGCTCCAGCATCCTCTCCGGGGAGTTTCCTCCCTTCTTTAGCGCGCGCACACTTGTCGGCTAGGTCGTACAGCTCGCTGACGTCCCTGATCCCGCTCATCGCCATCTCCTCCCGCATCCTGCGATTACGCACGTTCTGATGGAACGTGCTGATAACCGCGGCGGGGTGGATGTCTGGGATGTTGCGCTGCACGCGGCTGAACCTCTGGATATACTTGCGCAGGGGCTCTCCTTCCTTCTGGGCAAGCAGGTGGAGATCACTTTCCTGGCCATGTGGTTTGTGGCCGCCCATAAAGGCGCCGACAAACTGATGGCACAAGTCTGCCCAAGAGGATATGGAGTTGTCCGGCAAGTGCATGAGCCAGGATCTGACTTCGGGCTTGAGCACGAGCGGGAAGTAGTTGGCAAGGACCTTGTCGTCTCGCCCCCCGGCAGCTTGCACCGCAATGGTGTAGATGCTGAGGAATTCCGACGGGTGCGACTTGCCGTCGTACTTCTCCGGCACGTCTGGCTTGAAATGCTTCTGGTTGGGCCACTGGACTTGCCGCAGCTCACGGGTGAACGCAGGACAACCTGCCGCGTACGGCAAGTTACCTGGCTCTCCGGGTGCATGCACGTCAACAGAGGGCCCAGCGCGCAGGTCTGATGGACGCCGCGCTTCCCTTCGGCGCTCGATGCATGTTCGAGCGTCTTCTTGCTGTCTCTCATGGAGAACTTGGCATTGATCGCGACGAGCTCGCGGATCTGACGACGCGGTGGAGTAGCTGTCGAGGTGGATCCGGTGAGTCGGCGACCTTGGCCTTCGGGCCGGAGAGTGCACAGTGGTTGCACCCTCGCCGGTCTTGTCGCCACCGGCTCGCGCCTGGCTGACTTGCCGCGGCAGCGATGCGCTCGGCTGCCGTGGGTTGTCACCATTGGCGAAGCCGATGAGGCTCTGAATAGTGGCCCTCCAGTCATCGATCTTCTCTGGCGCTGGAGGGTAGTCTAGGAGCAGCTGGGCACGTGCCAACGCTTCCGTCGGAGTGGTGGGCGGCGGCAGGGAACGGTGCGAGGAGCGAGATATGCTTAGACTTCTAACTGCGTTAGAAGGAGCAACGTCTCGTCCGAGCAACCGTGCCATGCTCGTGCCAGCGTGTTGGCGTGCATGTAGGTCCTGAGCACTCCGGGACCCGCCAGTTTGGTCTTGGCCCAGCAGACGTATGGTACCGTGGGTACCATGACGCTGCTGGTCCCGCGCCTCCTGGGACGGGCGCGGTGCGTGTACGGACGCCGAGGTCTTGGAGTGGGCGCGGTCGTTGTGGGAGGCGACCGCGCCGCCGACGTGCGGTGCAGCCTGGTCCTTGGACCTGGCAGCGCCACGAGTCTCCTCGTTGGCGCCCGCTCTTCCATCGGCGCCCGCTCCACCAGCCGTCCGCTCTGGCGACGGCGGGTTCGGCGCAGACGGAGTAGCTGCCTCCGAAATCTTCTTCTTCGGCAGCATGTTGATGAAGACGATGAAGATTTGGCTCGCGCGAACGCCGGATCTGGTTCGCACAACCTCGACGCGCCCCCCTACCTGGCGCGCCAAAGATGTCTGGGGTGTCTGGTCCCTCGCACACCTATGGGGATCGGCGGACCGAGCCCCTTTTGGTTCGGCAGGGGGCGGTGGATGCACAAAGAGCAGATCGAGGCGAAACACACGAGCGAGACGATCGATTTACCCAGGTTCGGGCCGCACGGATGCGTAAAACCCTACTCCTGCTTTGGTGGTTGTATTGAGTTTTGGCTCGGGAGCGGCGAGTGCTACAGTACACTCAAGCAGCTGGCGAGACCGAGCGTGAGAATGGTTGTCCTCCCCCTCTCTGTTGCGCATGGGCCTCCTTTTATATGTCTAAGGGGTCACCGACACGTGGCAACAGAGGTGAGGGTAAAAATGTAAAAGGGGTGGTAGTTGGCTCCACCGCCTACATGTTGCATCCTACCTAACTCTGACGGCAGGGGACAAGGGCATTAAATGCCCGTTTGTGTCACCTTGACGGCCCAGAGAGGGACCGCTAGGAACGCCACAGTTTGCCACGATGGTTCCTTGTCAGCGTCTGCTTGCCACCGCATGCCCCCGGCTGCCCAGCCTCCCGCCACGTACGCCAGGAATGGTCCCAGGGCGACACGTTGGTGGGTGAGCTGGAGCGCGGGCTGCGGGGTAGCAGCTTGCCGCGGCAAGTGCCTTGCCGCGGATGTTGTCTTGTCGCTTCCGGGAGCTTGTCGCTCACCGGGCCTTGTCGGGGGCGCGCGGTGCGCCGCAGCGAGCTTCTTGAGATGCTTTGGTTGGTCTTCCCAGCAAGCTCCTCTTGTCGGGGTCTCGTTTCCCTCCCGGCAAGCTCCTCTTGCCGGGGCCTTGTCTCCTTCCCGGCAAGCTCCTCTTGTCGAGGCCTTGTTTTGTTCTTGGATACTTTGTTCTTGAATGGCTCCGAAGAAGCCACGGAGGGTCTTGGCGGTCGCCCGGCAAGCCTTGCCGCGGGTCGCTGCGACTGCCCGTGCACAAGTTCGGAGTACTAAGATACCCCTACTTTAGTACACCGACAACGGACAACCATGCAAACACGCTCTATATTTGGAAGCGTCGCCCGGTCGATGCCTCAATGGTTATCTCCGTTGTGGCGATATGATGGTGTACTCAAGGTTGACGGTCGTGGTCTTCGGGCTCCGCCGGGCTCTCGACCCTGCGGCGCTTCCGCCGACAGTAATGAGTATGTAGGTCCTGCACTCCTGCCCACGGCGCCGTCACCCACGACACGGCAGTGCACTTGACGAAACCGCCGCCACCGCTCCCACCCATGTCCAAGCACCACCAGAGGCATAGCCAGGCGTCCCTATTTCTCCTCCAATCCCCTGTTGCGGATGGTTGCCAAATGCCAACCTTGACGCGCCCCCCTCAGAGGTCTCGGCGGCCAAACTCCGCCCAAGCTGGGCCAGTATGTAGACTTGGTTTGGTCGCTGCTTGAGGCCTGACGGAATTGAAGAGGGTGCTAAAGGAGGTTGGAGCCGAGGAGCAGCGAGAAGACGAAGACCTGAAATACAACGGGATGAGGCCACTGAGGGACGCGGCGAGCGGGCGGCTATGGGAAACGGAGCACCCAACTGGAGGAGCTGCGACAGCATGGGCTGCAGGGGACACGCGTGGTGCTAGGCCGTGGCGTGCCCCAGCCGTCGTCTTTGTGGCATGGAGATGGACGGCACAACGGGATGAAGAGATGCCGAGGACGTGGTGCAGGCGTGCAGCGCCGGATACAAGTGCAGGGAGGGATTAGAGGTACCATGCTATTTATAGAAACACAATTGCTCTAGAAAAATCGAATCAAGCAGCTTCGAGTAAGCTCAGGCAAGAACGATTTAAGCGACGTGGAGAGCCAACACCACATGCAGAATTGCATGTGTAAACACGTAGTCACATCACCTGTCAATCAACATTCATGCAGCAGCCGACAATACACGGAAAGACCTGCACCGTTCAATTCAACCTGCCGCCCGCACAGCAAAAAATGCTAAACCAACCAAACCAAGCTGCACACACGTTTAAAAAATTTCAAATGAAAACCTGAATACACAACACATTTGTACACAGCCAGGTACCAAAATAATACCACGTGCCAGATTCAAACCTCACCAAGAGTCACTTTCATCCAAATGGCTAAACCTGAAGATTTTTCACACAAGTGGCTGATTTTTTTATGTACTAAAATAACTGGTTCCTACACTAATTCATGCGCCACATAAATTAACACGCTATTTGAATTTTTTTGAATGTTTGGTAACTCGTCCCAAGAGTTGATTCGTTGCAAAGTAGTTCATACAAGAAAAGGGTATGTCTATTTGGTACATGCATAAATGATGTACAATAGATAGTGATAGTGGCTTGGATGCAGAATGGCGAAGCTCTTGTTCTCTTGTTAGATTTGAGATATTGATCCTCAAGCTGTGTTTGTCTGTGATGTAGTGGTAGAGAGATGAGGCTAGTTCTTATGCTATTGTTCTTGATGGTTTGTTCCCTGTAAACACAATGTTGAAGTTGTTGCTGGATGCATGGCCTGCCTCTCAACGATTCCAAATCATGACCTGACTCTCGAAGATTGCAAAATATCTTGAAATTTAAGACAAACCATTTTGAGAATCCATGTTCACCTTGATTTCTCCCGTTGAAGATTAAGTGCACACAACAGCTACTTATTTCTATAATAAGGTTGTAAACCTAGACGCATGTATCTTTATTTCTTTTCAAACTAAGTGGTCAAATTGAAGGTTCTTTTTTTCCGACCGCTACAATGGTTTCGATGTAGTAGAGGAGCGAAAGATAAGTAGTACCGAAGTGGAGAAGTAAACAGATCCATAGGCTTTCGCAAAAAAAATAGATCCATATGCTGGATACATAGTTGACTGGCACAATAAGTTTTAATTAATCAAAACAAACATAAGTTAAGGAGGGAGGAAGAAATAATTAGCATGTGAGTCACGTCAAACAAATTGAGGCTAGACAGAGCAAAATACGCTGAATTAACTAAGCAGTCTACAAGAAAATCAAGGAGTTGAGTAACCTCCATGGATGATTGTCAGAGCGGTTGGTGTACAGATTAGTCCTAGTCAATTGCAAGCAGTTGACTGCCTTGTGACCCAATTTGAACATGGGCCAAACCGACAATAAAAGAAAGTTAGATTATCTTATTTTTTTAAGTCACTGTCAAGATTTGCTTCAAAAAATGCCATCCAATTCATATTCACTTTCATTACCATGCAATTTCTCCTTTTTTCCATTACGTTCCCTTTTTCTTTTCCATTTTCTAGGCACCTGAAAGACCAAAGTGCCCCTGATCCTATCTAACCTTATCTGATGCGTGTGGACTGATTGGATAAGGATTGCTCTCAGGCTACCTCGCTCTTGTCGTCACGGGTTGCTCATCGTCGAACGTCACCGCTGCCAGCCCAAGCCACCGCGGCTCTCCGCCCTAGCTTGCCCACGCCTGTGCGAGCAACCGTAGCTCCCCGACGGTGCTCACCGACGCTGATGCCCGAGCGAGCCACTGCGACACTGAAAGCACAAGTGCTCCCTAGGTGGTTTTGATAATTGATGACAACATATCTCTTGTTGGACTAACGTTTTCATCTAGTATGTTTCAGATAAGTTTAACAATGAAGTGGCATGGACTAAAGGGTGTGGGAAGGTCTCCAAGACACTAAGGACAAAGGATTGGCTAAAGCTTGAAGTTCAAAACTCTTCATTTTACATTTTAGTGATCCAAGATCACATTGAGTCCATAGGAAAAGCCAATACTATCAAGAAGGGATGAGGTGTTGCTTAATGAGCCTCTTGCTCAAGTGCTTAATGATATGCTCCAAAATCCTCAGCTACTTTTCCATATCCACAAATGACCTAAACCCTAAGCCAAACTCGGTCATACCGATTCTATCTATCCGGCGCCACCGAGTTTCACTTGTCATTTGCCACTGCCAAACCCTAGCAATTCGGTCATACCGATAAGGATCTCGGTTTCACCGAGATGGGCTTACAAACTCTCTGTTACCTGTTGCAATTTCTTCGGTCCAACCGAGATACGCAATCGGTCCCACCGAGTTTGCTTGGCCAACTCTCTGGTTCGCTTATTACCCAAATCGGTCCCACCGAGTTTGAGTAATCGGTCAAACCGAGTTTTGGATTTTCCCTAACCCTAGCACATCGGTCCCACCGAGTTGTTCCAATCGGTCCCACCGAAATTCCTAACGGTCACTAGGTTTACTATTTCGGTCCGACCGAGTTTTCTGATTCGGTCCCACCGAGATTGGTAAATTGTGTGTAACGGTTGGATTTTGTGTGGAGGCTATAAATACCCCTCCACCTCCTCTTCACTCGTGGAGAGAGCCATCAGACTAAGCCTACACTTCCAGCATCCTATTTCTGAGAGAGAACTACCTACTCATGTGTTGAGGCCAAGATATTCCACTCCAACCATATGAATCTTGATCTCTAGCCTTCCCCAAGTTGCTTTCCACTCAAATCTTCTTTCCACCAGATCCAAATCCTATGAGAGAGAGTTGAGTGTTGGGGAGACTATCATTTGAAGCACAAGAGCAAGGAGTTCATCATCAAGACACCATTTGTTACTTCTTGGAGAGTGGTGTCTCCTAGATTGGCTAGGTGTCACTTGGGAGCCTCCGACAAGATTGTGGAGTTGAACCAAGGAGTTTGTAAGGGCAAGGAGATCGCCTACTTCGTGAAGATCTACCGCTAGTGAGGCAAGTCCTTCGTGGGCGATGGCCATGGTGGAATAGACAAGGTTGCTTCTTCGTGGACCCTTCGTGGGTGGAGCCCTCCGTGGACTCGCGCAACCGTTACCCTTCGTGGGTTGAAGTCTCCATCAACATGGATGTAGGATAGCACCACCTATCCGAACCACGGGAAAAACATCCGTGTCTCCGATTACGTTTGAATTTTCCAAACCCTTCCCTTTACATTCTTGCAAGTTGCATGCTTTACTTTCCGCTGCCTATATACATTTTGCATACTTGCTTGATATGTATTGTGAGTGTTGAAATTATGCTTAAACTCCACCCTAACCGAAAAAGCTTAAAAATTGTAACTTTGGCATGAAGTGTCTAATCACCCCCTCTAGACACATCTACTTCAAGGTCCTACAAGTGGTATCAGATCTTTGGTCTCCATTGCCTTGGTTTAATCACCATTGGAGGAAGATGGATGTGTCTACTTTAGGGAGTCTTAGACATAAAGTGCCTATTCTCGATGGAAAATATTTTCACGAGTGGAAAAATGAGATGCTTGTAATCTTCAACCAATATCATTTGAACAAGTATATTGCTAGCCCTTGTGCACCTCACATTGATCCTTTGCATCCTACCCTAAATGAAGATATTGACATGATTCGCAATCTTAGAACTATTGAGCTCATCATTAGAGGATTGCCCAAAAACTTGATTGCTAGTTTGCCTACTCTTAATTGTGCTTATACTATATGGAAATTTCTTGAGGAACGATTTCCCGACCATTCCTTAAAAAATTTGGATAAAATTCTCCATAAATCTATTGCCTTGAGTAAGATGAACTCTAGTGATCCTAACTTTGGTGATTGTCTACTTGAGCTTGCCAATCTCAAGCGAGCTAAGGGAGATGTTGGAATCATTAGTGATATTGTATTCGAAGCTATAAGAATTCATAAAAGTGACCATTTTTATGATTATTTATCTAATGAATTACCCTCTCTAGGAAATGATGAGTCACAAGATCATGGTGAACATGGATACTATGATGATGATGATAGTGACTTCAATCTTGATGATGCAATGAGACACTTTGGTATTACGGCAAATCTTCGGGGATATGAATTAGGAGGAAAGGAATGGGTTCTTGATAGTGGATGTACTGATCATATGACCGGAGATGAAGAGATGTTCCGTGAGCTTGCTGAAAATGACGGCCCTCGAAAATATGTCACCTTTGGTGATAATTCAAAGGGTAAAGTAGTTGGCCTTGGTAAGGTGGCCATCTCACATGATAGTTCCATTCAAAATGTCATGCTCGTTGAATCTCTCGGCTACAACTTACTTTCAGTATCTAGACTTGCTGATTTCGGTTTAAATGTCCTATTTACTGAGGTAGATTGCCAAGTGTTTTGTCGAGACAATCATAAAATGGTCTTTACCGGTATGCGTAGAGGTGACCTTTACATTGTCGACTTCTCTAAAAAGGCACAACCTAAAACTTGCTTTATTGCTAAATCCTCAAAAGGTTGGTTGTGGCATAGACGGCTAGGTCACGTTGGCATGAGAAATCTTGACAAGCTTATTAAAGGAAATCATATCCTTGGAGTTAACGATGTCATATTTGATAAGGATAGACTTTGCAGTGCTTGTCAAGCAGGTAAACAGGTTGGAGGAAGACATCCCGTGAAGAACATCATGACCACAAGGAGGCCACTCGAGCTACTTCATATGGATCTTTTTGGTCCCAACGCCTACAAGAGTCTCGGTGGAAATTCTTTTGGTCTAGTTATAGTCGATGATTTTTCAAGATTTACGTGGGTGTTCTTTCTTAATGACAAGTCGCAGGTCCAGAAGATCTTCAAAAACTTCGCTAGGAAGGCCCAAAATCAGTTTGACGTGAAGATCAAGAAGGTTCGGAGTGACAACGGAATGGAGTTCAAGAACGTAAATGTGGACACCTTTCTTGACGAAGAAGGGATTTCACACAAGTTCTCGGCTACGTACACACCTTAACGAAATGGAGTTGTTGAGAGGAAGAACCGGACGCTCATCGAAATGGCAAGAACAATGCTTGATGAATACAAGACGCCAAAGCACTTTTGGGCAGAAGCGGTTGAGACAGCTTGTCACGCAACAAATCGCTTGTATCTTCACAAGCTACTCGGCAAGACGGCATACGAGCTCCTCACCGGTAACAAACCCCAAGTTGGATACTTTCGAGTATTCGGCTCAAAGTGCTACATTCTTGATAAGCATCGTCATTCAAAGTTTGCTCCTAAATCTCATGAAGGTTTCCTACTTGGTTATGGCTCAAACTCTCACACTTACCGTGTCTACAACAATTTCACCCGAAAAGTTGAAGAGACGGTAGATGTGAAGTTTGATGAATCTAATGGTTCGCAAGTAGAGCAATTGCCAATTGATGTAGGAGACAAAGACCCTTCAGAAGCAATCCAAGACTTGCCCATAGGCAAAGTTCGTCCAACTGAGGTGAAGGAGAGTACTTCATCCGTCCAAGTGAAGGCTTCTACTTCACAACAAGGTGAACCAAGAATTTATACAGAAGCATCCACAAGTGGGACACACCAAGATGAAGAAGACAAGGAAATGCATCAAGATGAACATCAACAACCTCCTTCTCCACCACGACAAGACAATGACAACGTCAACAATGAAGAAGGCCAAGAAGAAGAATAAGATGAAGAAAATGTTCAACGAAGACCCAAGCAAAAGCTCTCACGAGTTCGAGCAAGAATTGCCAAAGATCATCCCATCGAGCAAATCTTCAATGATATACAAACCGGGAGAATCACTCGCTCAAAAACTCATTTAGCTAACTTTTGTGAAAACTATTCATTCATCTCTAGCATTGCACTTATGAAGATTGAAGAAGCATTGGAAGATCTGGATTGGATAAACGCCATGCATGAAGAGCTACACAACTTTGAGAGAAATCAAGTTTGGACATTGGTTGAGAAGCCCGACGACAACCACAACATCATTGGTACCAAATGGGTGTTTCGCAACAAGCAAGTTGAAGATGGACAAGTGGTTCGCAACAAAGCATGTCTCGTCGCCCAAGGGTACACACAAGTCGAAGGTATGGAGTATGGTGAGACATATGCTCCCGTTGCTAGACTTGAGTCCATTCGCATCTTACTTGCCTATGCTAATCACCATAACATCACCTTGTACCAAATGGACATTAAAAGTGCTTTTCTAAATGGTGAAATAGAGGAGGAAGTTTATGTCAAACAACCTCCCGGCTTTGTCAATCCTAAGAAACCTAATCATGTTTACAAACTTCACAAAGCTCTTTATGGTCTTAAACAAGCTCCTAGAGCATGGTATAAATGCTTGACCAAGTTCCTTATTGCAAGTGGTTTTGAAATTGGTAAAATTGATTCTACTCTTTTTACTAAAAGGGTTAATGGAGAACTATTTGTATGCCAAATTTATGTTGATGATATCATATTTGGTTCAACTAACCCTCTCTTTAGTGAAAAGTTTGGAAAGCTAATGTCAGAAAAGTTTGAGATGTCTATGATGAGTGAACTCAAATTCTTTCTCGGTTTGCAAATCAAGCAAACTAAGGAAGGTACATTTGTCTCTCAAACAAAGTACACCAAGGACTTATTCAAGAAGTTCAAGATGCAAGAATGCAAAGGTATGTCTACACCCATGCCTACTAGTGAATATAATGATTTGACCAAAGATGGTGAACCGGTTGATCAAAAGGTTTATCGCTCTATGATTGGTTCATTGTTATACCTATGTGCTTCACGTCCCGATATTATGCTAAGTGTGTGCATGTGTGCAAGATATCAAGCTGCCCCTAAAGAATGTCATCTTAAGGCTGTGAAAAGGATAGTTAGATACTTAATTCATACATCAAATTTTGGCATTTGGTACCCTAAGAGGTCTTCTTTTGATCTTGTTGGCTATTCCGACTCGGATTATGCCGGAGACAAGGTTGATAGAAAGTCAACTTCGGGTACTTGTCAATTTCTTGGTAGATCCCTTGTGTCTTGGTCTTCCAAGAAACAAAACTCAGTATCCTTATCCACCGCCGAAGCGGAATACATTGCCGCTGGTTCATGTTGTGCTCAATTACTTTGGATGACCCAAACTCTTAAAGATTATGGGATCTATGTGAAACATGTTTCACTGCTTTGTGACAATGAAAGTGCTATCAAAATTGGTCATAATCCTGTACAACATTCTCGAACTAAGCATATTGAAGTTCGTCATCATTTCATTCGAGATCATGTTGCTAAGGGTGACATAAATCTTAAGCATGTTCGCACTGATAAGCAATTAGCGGATATATTCACTAAACCACTTGATGAGAAAGTGTTTTGCAGGTTGAGAGGAGAATTGAACATCATTGATGCTTCGAACTTGGAGTAGGAACTCCACTGGATACATGCAAGACATGAGCTTATGACTAATCCATGATATATCTCTTATGATGACTATCTTATGTCTTAGATATATTTATACCTTGCATGTTGTCTAACCCATGTAGGTGCTTGGTTGAATCAAATTTCATGAAATTGCGACTCACTCACATCTTGAGCAATCTTTACATCACCAAGACTCTACACAATGATGGTTGAAGACAAGGAAGCACAGGACCATTCAAACATATCCTTTGACAAATTCTATGTTGAGCTTCATGATTGTCATTTTTGGATACACAAGTGCTCTTCCTTGCAAGAACTAATCCATGTAGGTAGGTGAACTCACACTCCAAGTGGTGCTCCCAACTCTTGATGAGCTACATCAACCTTGAGCACCCACACAAGTTCAACTACATGAGTAAGAACCACACCACCACCCAAGGTATGTTATCCATCTTAGAGAAGCTTTACTCCAAGACATGAAGTCAAAGCAAATCAATAAGAGGTGAATACATCAAGATGCTTAAACGAAAAATGGTAACCCCATTTTGAGCTTAAACGATGAGTATGACCTATGATCAAGTGTTTTCACTTGACTCCTAAGTCAATATACTCTAACATAGGTGACTATGTCACCACCCAATTCTAGATGAAGTTTTTTTTTGTTCTTTTTTTTCTCTTTGCTTTTGTTCTGCATTTTCTGCATTTTAATTCCCTGCAAATCCTTCAGGTAATTCATTGCAAATCTTTGTGAGCTCCTACATGTCTAGTGAGCTGAGGTGACAAGTGTTTTTTTTGTAAACTCGGTTTCACCGACTTGCAATTTTCGGTCCAACCGACTCTTTTCGGTACCATCGAAATATGCCACTCGGTGTCACCGACTTTGCAATCAGAAAAACAGTTTGCCACTTAATCTATATTTCTTTTGATCCAGCTTCACTCAATGAATCTTGTCTCAATTTTATTTTTTGCTTTATGCTGAGTCTCAAGGACCAACCCTATTCGACGGATTCCAGAAAAACCTTCTTGGAAATTGATGTCAAAGGGGGAGAGAGAGATCACATCAAAGCCTATCTTCGGGGAGAGAGAGATCACATCAAAGCACTAAAGGGGGAGAGAAAGTCTCAAGGATTCCAGACGTCCCAGATAATGTATTAAGGGGGAGCAAAAGATCTCTAGGGGGAGAGACAATACTCAAGGATCCCAGATGCTTGATGTTCAAGAGGAGAGATGTCACATGTCTTTTTAGGGGGAAAGACATATTCATTTGTATCTTTCAGCTCTGATTTTCTGTTCCCTATCTTCTCCCAATATCCCATGAAAGATTCAGGGGGAGCAAGACACCTAAGGGAAAGAAATCAGTCAAATTCATTGCATATCTTTATTCTTGGGGACATGTTGAATTCAATGTAGTACCTAGTACTTACTCTCTACATATCATCCCAGTCTTGGTATTCTTGTGGTTTCTTTTGTTTGCTCTGGCTAGTGGATGTACCTGTGTTATCTAACCTTGTTTGTGCAGGTTCATTCCATCCTAAGCCAACCTAAGACTACAAGGTAAGTGTATGCATCAAAATCATGAATATGAGGAATTCTTGCCTATGTACATACTGTTTGCAAGAAGGACTCATGAGCATGAAGGTATTTTTCTTAATAATCTTTTGCTCTGATGCATATGGCCAAGATACATGTAACACATTGCCTATTCTGTCATGATTATGCTCTCACATGCTTCTATATTTTATATTCACATGATTGCATACATGTAGGGGGAGCCTATGTTTGTTACATGTCCTTCCAAAGCTTTACTTACTATTCTTTTATCTTTATCTAAAGCTTTGATGTATGTTGCCATCAATTACCAAAAAAGGGGAGATTGAAAGCATAAGTGCTCCCTAGGTGGTTTTGATAATTGATGACAACATATCTCTTGTTGGACTAACGTTCTCATCTAGTATGTTTCAGATAAGTTCAACAATGGAGTGGCATGGACTAAAGGGTGTGGGAAGGTCTCCAAGACACTAAGGACAAAGGATTGACTAAAGCTTGAAGTTCAAGACTCTTCATTTTACATTTTAGTGATCCAATATCACATTGAGTCCATAGGAAAAGCCAATACTATCAAGAATGGATGAGGTGTTGCTTAATGAGCCTCTTGCTCAAGTGCTTAATGATATGCTCCAAAATCCTCAGCTACTTTCCCATATCCACAAATGACCTAAACCCTAAGCCAAACTCGGTCATACCGATTCTATCTATCCGGCGCCACCGAGTTTCACTTGTCATTTGCCACTGCCAAACCCTAGCAATTCGGTCCTACCGATAAGGATCTCGGTCTCACTGAGATGGGCTTGCAAACTCTCTGTTACCTGTTGCAATATCTTCGGTCCAACCGAGATACGCAATCGGTCCCACCGAGTTTGCTTGGCCAACTCTCTGGTTCGCTTATTACCCAAATCGGTCCCACCAAGTTTGAGTAATCGGTCAAACTGAGTTTTGGATTTTCCCTAACCCTAGCACATCAGTCCCACCGAGTTGTTCCAATCGGTCCCACCGAAATTCCTAACGGTCACTAGGTTTACTATTTCGGTCCGACCGAGTTTTCTGATTCGGTCCCACCGAGATTGGTAAATTGTGTGTAACGGTTGGATTTTGTGTGGAGGCTATAAATACCCCTCCACCTTCTCTTCACTCGTGGAGAGAGCCATCAGACTAAGCCTACACTTCCAGCATCCTATTTCTGAGAGAGAACTACCTACTCATGTGTTGAGGCCAAGATATTCCACTCCAACCATATGAATCTTGATCTCTAGCCTTCCTCAAGTTGCTTTCCACTCAAATCTTCTTTCCACCAGATCCAAATCCTATGAGAGAGAGTTGAGTGTTGGGGAGACTATCATTTGAAGCACAAGAGCAAGGAGTTCATCATCAAGACACCATTTGTTATTTCTTGGAGAGTGGTGTCTCCTAGATTGGCTAGGTGTCACTTGGGAGCCTCCGACAAGATTGTGGAGTTGAACCAAGGAGTTTGTAAGGGCAAGGAGATCGCCTACTTCGTGAAGATCTATCGCTAGTGAGGCAAGTCCTTCGTGGGCGATGGCCATGGTGGAATAGACAAGGTTGCTTCTTCGTGGACCCTTCGTGGGTGGAGCCCTCCGTGGACTCGCGCAACCGTTACCCTTCGTGGGTTGAAGTCTCCATCAACGTGGATGTAGGATAGCACCACCTATCCGAACCACGGGAAAAACATCCGTGTCTCCGATTACGTTTGAATTTTTCAAACCCTTCCCTTTACATTCTTGCAAGTTGCATGCTTTACTTTCCGCTGCCTATATACATTTTGCATCTTGCTTGATATATATTGTGAGTGTTGAAATTATGCTTAAACTCCACCCTAACCGAAAAAGCTTAAAAATTATAACTTTAGCATGAAGTGTCTAATCACCCCCCCCCCCTCTAGACACATCTACTTCAAGGTCCTACAGACTCGCTGCCGGTTCTCGTCCACGTCTGCAGGCGCCGGCGCAGTTCGTCCTCGCCTCGCGGATGCCTGCGCTAGATACCGCAGCTCGCTGCGGGTTCTCCCCCACGCCTGCGCGCGATAGCACAGCTCTCTGCGGGTGCTTGCCATCCCCTCGGCTCATTGGCGCAGCTCGCCCTCCCCTGCTGGAGAAGTGTTTTAGTGGCGAGGGTGGTGCTGAAGAGAAGACGATGCCCTGTGCAGGTCCTGAGCAAGTGGCGTGATGGCAGCAGCGGCCGGAGGATGGATTCGTGTGTAGGTCCTGAAGATGTTGAATGCAAGCAACATGTAAGTCACGTTTGTTGTAATCTTTTGCTTGATTATGGATTGCGATTTGGAAATTACATGAAGAATAGCATGTCACGTTTAGTTTCACAGCCAGGATCAAATGAGTGACAATATGACAAATGAGTAATATTGCAAATTTCAGTCCATAAGCTACTTGCTGCAATCTGTTTTGTTGCACTTGTTGTAGCTTATTCAAAAGCAGCAATGGAATTGTAGGTAGAAGTGGCACACGTATGTAGACCTCCGTACATTGGCAAGGGACTCTTCAACCATGATTCATAGATGAATCTGAATTCACATCTCCCAAAAAAAGTAAGGAGTTCACATAATGATTTCATAAATAAAACTAAAATGAGTTCACAATGCCAAATATATATGAGCTCCCGGCTAATATAAGCTCACGGCTCAGAGCAATTGAAGAAATTGAGTTCAAATAGAAGAAAACTACTTGATGAAATAAGTCTGGAACTCGCTGACTGGAACTTGATTTATGTTTAATAATATGGCGCGGCTGTGTGCATCATTTGATGCAGAGACCGGGGCCCGGGGTAATCCCCTATTCGAAAATAAAATAAGTATAACATCAATTTCATAGAGACCAATCATCCAAGTTGTAGCTTTCTCTTTGATGTAAGCTTCTTTGCTGGATATGTGGGCTTTGGAATGAGACTAATGTTAGACAGTCCAATAAGCGGTATGTGATAGTAGGCCTTCTCTGTGTCAACGGGCAATATTAAACTCATCTTTGTCTAGGGGGACAGTTCAGTAACTTAGAGACGTACTAAACATTTTTCTCCTCAGAAAAGAAATTCCCCACTCCACAAACAGTTCTTCTTCCAGGTTGGTGCATTGACGGAGTCAATACACTGGTACAACCCCAGCATGGAAGATACAAATTACTTCATATTTCTTGCTGTAATTTCAGTGGTGACTTCCGGGCAAAGCCAGGGCGGCTGCCTGACATTGTGGGGTTGATTAGCATCTGCCACTGAGTCGCTGGATCTACCTATTATTACTTGCAATCCAGTAGTAGAGCACCCTGACTCATTCAGCTCCGTAAGCATCCTTTGTTCCCTTTCTTTTGGTTGTTTGAATCATTTGATTCCACTTTGTTTCCATCGCAAAGAAAAATTACCACCAATTAAATCGACCCGTGGTGATAATATATGTGATCAATTTATGTTTGTCATCCTCGTGTTCTTGTACGATTAACATCCATCATCTGTTTTTGGAATAAAGAAATGTAACTACTCTATATATACTTCTCTGTCAGTTAGTCTAATTGTTTAGCATCTGTTGCAATGAGTGACAGAGTTTTCTATTTAATTAAATAGCTAACTTTTTTTCCTGATAGACCACAATGTTATCTCTGCTGAGATTATTTGAGCAAATTGTTTCTTGTTATCCGAAAAAGATTGCCACCATGGGTCGGTTAACTTGATCAACACCAGACGTAAACCCACCAGAAAGATCCTCCATTACGCAAGTGACAGCATCAACAGTAGCGGTTTGTACTAAAATACAAAAAGGAGTGAACATATCAAATAGAAAAATTATATAATCTAAAAAGATACCAAGCAGCAAACCTGAGGTGCCAATACAAAGAGCAGCAGGTTGACCAACAACTGGACCATCAAATGGAACCGAAGACTCTCCTAAAAAAGGAGGGAACCATGAGTGCAGGCTCGTTTTGAAGAAAAAAAAATGAATTTACACAGCATGATTTTTCTAGAACTTTTTATTTTTTTGTAAATAGTCACACGCGGCGTACAGAAAAAGGCAGAAACCTATTTCTAAAATGAGCCGTCTTGTTGTTGGGCCGATTTTTGTTTTTTTGTACAGTCTACGAATCACAAAAATTTCAAATGATTCTTCACACGTGCATGCGGAAAATGTATAAGTTTTCACGGATGTTCTTTCAATTTTTTTTGAAACTTTGAATAATATAGCTTTGCTCTTTTTTAAAATATCAAGCTCACTGCAGCTCGGGCACTATTGGCATTTTCTGAAGAATCATACATTGTATGGAAAAAAACAAAGAAAAAGGAACTGCATGTGGCATGCACGTAGTCACATAGGCAAGACGCAATAATGCATGGGACATGCACGTAGCCCCGCCGGCAGCCCCCGGCATGCACCATGAACATATATTGCCCCCTTAGACAAAGATGTCAAACAATTTAACATATTTTATCCGTAACAATTTTTCACAGAAAATAAAACTTATAGATAAGCAGTACCAGAGAACTCAGCCGAAGAGCTGGGCAAGGAAACAGCAGAGTCCACACCACGTGAAGAACCAAGACCACATAAAGAATCAGCTACAGTAAGGGAAGAAACAAATAACCAATTACATAAAATAAATAAATGAAAGACTGAGACAACCCAATCCGAACCAAGCAAGGCAAGAATCCACGTATATTCACCAACAATGCCATCAACAGGACGCTTTCCCAGTCAGATCTCTTTGCGCCGCCGACGCGAATCAACAGCAGATGAATTTTGACCTAGATCTAGGAATGAAAATGGAGCGGAAACTTTTCGTTTTTCCGGAGGAAAAATGGAAACGGAGAGGAAATATGAAAACGGAAACGGAAATTTACAAAACGGAAGCAGAAATGAAATTTTTTATGCGGAAACGGAAACAAAAACGGAACGGTGTTTTCCGGTGGAACATGCATGGAAATGGAACTTTCCGTTTCCGTGAATATGGAATTTCTATTTTTACTATAGACCTATAGCTGCTTTGTAGCCCAACCACCAAAGAGAACACAATGGCACAATTAGTAGAATGGATCTAAGGCCCAACTTCTACTACCACACATGTACTCAGCTTGACCCTATACGCAATTGTCCGGTACTACTACAATACTACACTAAGTTGCTAACATAATGATACTATTTTGTAGCCATGTTAGCAACTCATTAAATTTGTTTATTTTTGTGTGTATTTCTCTATGATTCAAGGGGTTTTTAAGTTCCGATTAATGTCTATTTCTGTTTCCGTATCCGTTTTGTATTCGCTCCGTGTCTGTTTTCGGTAGTATCTGTTTCCGTATTCATTTCCGGGGTTTCTGTATTCATTTCCGCTTCTGCAAAAAATATGAAAACAAATATGATAGCACTCACTTCCGTCCGTTTCCGCTCCGTTTTCATCCCTACCTCGATCCCCTACACAAAACATCCAGGCAAATACCTTAATTACTTGACGTGACTAACCAGTAGATGCAAAGCCAACGACACGATGAACAGCAGGACAGCCCTCACGTAGTAAATCATCATCGGACAGACGTCAACGGAGACGCAGATCGATACGTCCAATAACTGCGCCACGAATTTCAGGAGGACGACCCGGACGGCGGAGGCCACTTCGGCAAGGCCTACCACGATCCATCTATGTGAATGGAGACCACGACGTGCAAGGCTGGGAGAAGCAACACGGTCGAACACCTATTTATAGAGTGACCAGAGTACGAACGACACGAACTAAGCAACGACGTCCAGAAAATACGGCAACAGCGGCACCGCCCGAGAATTGTGGAAACTGCAGACGTGCCAACCTAGGAGTATCAATCTGAACAAATTGACAACGTGCCGGCACGGTGAAATAACACATACACAACCAAACCGACATGCACACACGCAGCACAGCATCAGGAAACGTCCACATAAGCAACCGGCGACACGTACGGAAGGGAGATTGAACCATGCATGCTACCCCACGTATCATACACTGCCCCAACAATTCATCAGTACATGCATATGGTCAACAAATCACCCGGGAACCGCGTGCATGCAGCCAAGAATACAGCGGTGTTCAACTGACAGGACCCACGTTGCAACACTAGTTCAAAAAATTTGAATCAGAAAACTAAACACACAACGGATTTGTACACCGCCAGGTACCAAATTAATACCACGCGGCGTATATCTAGTACATAATGTGTCACTTTCATCCAAGTGGTTGAAGCTCATAGCAAAAACCTTGACTGGAATAGATGCTTGGTGATTCAGTGTGTGTCTTGTTTTTCAAACTCAATTAAGATGACCTAATCAAACTGACTACACTTCAATCTGTCTTGATTTTGATTTCTTGTCAACTGTGATGATGATCTTTGGCATAGGTCTACGTAAATGACCTTACTTGTTTACCTGTCATGTTCCCTACTTAAATATTCAGGGTACACCGGGATGCATTTTGTATTTAGTGCATAATTTATTCATTGTCTCTTCTTTATTTTGGTTATTCAGATCCAATTTGAACTTAATTATCTGTTTTTTTGTTCCTTTTAGGCTTCAATCTTGAGCAAATGAGATTCAGAGGATTCACATTGCGCCAATCTCCATTCCATTCAGGTTTGCTTGCTGATGGTTGTTTATTGATTTACACATCACTAGTAAGTATGCACGTGCAACGCACGTCTCGATCAAAGCATCTATGAAATTCGTGTGGGTACTGAATTCTGAGTTCATATTTAAATAAATTAACCTCTATGTAACGGAAGATCTCTTCGGTGAAATGAAGCTTACTGTATACTACTCCCTCCATAGACAAATATATGAGTGAGTTCTATTTTCAACAACACATGAAAAATAGTAATAAACCCGTGTAATAGCAGCATCTATGACAACCATATAGAGATTTGAATAATAAAAATGAATGATAAAAAGCGCCTGCATGAAGCATTACACTGCTATACGATATTGGACCAAAGTAAACATATTTGCAATCCTTAATCTTGGCACATAGCATTGGCCTTGTTTCACGGGAGTTGTGCGGGTCATCTTCTTGATTAGGAACATTTGGCTTCAGGTCTTCAACTCTTCCGCCCAAACCATTTTCTTTTGTAAATAATCTGCAAAAGAAAGACCGAATTAGGTTGATAAAATCAAACCACATAAAACAGAACGCCAGAACAATCAAATGTGTAAGTGCTTACCAAAGAGTGAATAAAATCAATTTTGATTTATATATCACTAAAATCAGATATAATCTAGATGGAACTCGGATATGATACAAAGGAGAACTGGTTTACATAGAAGGTTGAAGATTTTAAGAAAAGATCAATCTATTTTTTTAGCAGGTGTGTTTCCAAACCAAATGATTTATATTGCGATTAAACTTGCCATGAGCATCCTTGGTTCAGTTGCTACCACAAAATATATATTATGAACACATGATGTTCTCAATCATGAATCCCATCCTCGTGTTGATGCCACAAAAAAAAGAAATTAGTTGCTAAACATCCTTGGTTCAGTTCGTGCAGCAATGGGACATCCACAACCCTTTATCCTGGATGCTCTACACTACAGATGTTTGTAGTTCAGTTTTACATCCTTCTTTCCTAGGGTAGCAAATATGTACATGATTCAGTGTTTTGGTGGATCAAGAGCTTTCCTATGTGAGATAGAGAAAACAAACAACAGAAAGAGGAGATTGAGAGGGAGAGAGACATGAAGGAGTAGACTGGTGCAGAGGAGACAGGAGGGCTTCGCTGGCAGCAGGGAGGAGACCAGTGCTCCGCGTAGACTCGACCTCGTTTGCCAGCAAGTGACAGAGGACGGAGTGCTTGATCTCCTACCGGTGCCCACACCCAAAACTTAATCATGGACATAATCAGGATGGAAAGTTGCAGTTTTAATAGCAGAGAAACTTACATTAAACCCCCAACCTTGAGAAAAATTGTGAATAAAAAATCTCTTCGGGTGCTTAATTCAACATATTTTAGTCTTTGGACCGCTCAAGAATTTATGTTTTTGCCCTTTGCCTCTCGAGCTATCCCCATCTAGCTCCGCCACTGTAATTAGTTAATTAAAATGACTTAGTCAAAAAGGCATTCGGGTGTTGCATCCACCCAATGGGTTCTTTGTTATGTTGGCGGAAGAAATCCTTTCTTGTTGGCCCTTCAAAATAAAAATGTTTGGTAATGTTATCATTTTATATTTTAAGATAAGATGGTGCCCAACCTTGGCACAAACCACAAGAATACTTTTGTCCAACAAATTGTTATATACTCACATGGTCAGACAACACAACATAAGTACACCAATGACTCAGAAAACAATTGTTCTTTTAAAAATGTATGGTAAGGCAAGATGGAATTTGGAAAGATATACAGAGGTACAGTATATACACAAATGCTTCCATCGTAGATCTCCATGCCCAATCCTTCTATAATATACAACTAAAAATAATATATTAAAAAAACAAGATAAAAGTGCAAAAAAAGAGGAAAAGTCCCTTCTCCGATGCCACAAACAGGTCAAGGACTACCATATAGTGAGAAAGAAAAATTGATAGCATGAATAGAGTGATATCAGCTGACCAAAAATGATAGTTTTCAGACGCCAATAGAAGATATGAACTCAAGGGGCCATGCACATGATAGAAAGTGGTACTGAAGCTTAGGTGAAGCAAATTACCCAAGAGAAAATATGTATTGACTGTCGAAAGAGTGTGACCAGGTCAGACCACCATATAAAAGAGCCTGACCAGCAGCAGACTTCAGAGGGAAGTTGATTTTACCCCTAAATAACTTGTACTTCCATTTGACATGCTCTAAATGCACTAATGAAATAATGTATAACTCCTCTGCAACTCTGGGGATTTAGTAATTAACTGCAGATTGTACAAAGTGTCAAATATGCGATTTAAGTAAAATGTAGAACAATGGAAGTACAAGTTATACGCCTGAATAAAGCATAACCTACAAGAATCACAAGGGCTAAAAATTCAGAACGCAGAAAATCTACATATGCCAAGAAGGTCCCTGACCAATAACCATGTGTACTTCCATATTGCGCAAACAGGGGATAAAAATTGTTTGATCGGCAGTTAATCACCTAAGCATTGGGTTTACACACTGGTGCTACTTTTCTTTTTCGTCCCAAACGGAACCATCATGTCTTTAGTTTCGTAAACAGCAGTAGACATGCATAAGAATCCTAGTACTAATTAACAATTGATAAAAGATGTCGATCAAGCTTCAGAAACTTAGTGGCTGCATATTGAGTTCCATAATTGTTTTCCTTGAAACCACAATCCATAACACCTGCATATATCTCACCTGGAGTATTATGACATACCTGTCTTCATGCCTTTGAGAGTATATATCACCTGCAAAATAGGACATGTGCTATTTAGATTCTATTTTTGATCTGACAAGGCACTGAATCAAATAATTCCTTTGCCCATGAGTCTAGGTTTCTAACAATTTACTGAGAAGGGCAAAAAAAGTGCAGCTTTTGTAGGACATGCCAAAACAGAAAAGTATACATGTAACAGAAGTGGGAAGGACGGAACCAGGGTGATGGTATTTATATGGAGGTTATGGAGCTGAATTTCTCCCTCTGCGTCTGGTTATGGGATAACCAATCTTCAGACATTTGAAAGATGGGCCTTTGTTCTGCCGTTTGTTGGGAAGATTTGCTCTTATGTAAGAAGGCAGTTAGATTAAAAATTGTGAACACAACTTGCCGCAGAGCTTAATCCATGTTTTGCCACAGAACAAAATAAATAGCCTAGCATAGGTGTTCTAGAGTACATAACCTACCAGAAAAAAAATCTGGAGGCAAAGAAGAAAGGATCATACATTAACGAAGAAAAGGGGCTAACCTCAGAATCCTGTTTTTTCAGTTGAAGTTTATCTCATGATTCATACTCATCATCCTGTGTCACCTGCCTGGTTCACCACACTTATGATTACTGCAACTTCTTCCTTCTTCTCCATGTCCGCTAATCTAGCAGGAAGTGGCGGTCGTGGTCTAGTAGGAAAACATGGCCACGAACCCGCAAAATAGGATGGCGGCCAGCCCGGATCACAGCAGCCGCGTTGGTGATCTGGTCGGGAGGAAGGCTGGCAGTCATGATGGAAGGTCCGGCGGAGCTTTCGTCCATGGCCATGGCGTCCTGCACGGGAGCGAAGAGAGGGACAGAGATCAGCGAGGAGAGGGAGAGAGAACGGAGGAGGAGGGCGTTGGGTACGGCTGAACGGAGGCCGGCGACGGCTTGCAGGAGCGCAGGCGGCGACCGGAGGTGGGGTGGATGGGGGGAAGCGCACAGGTGGAGGGGAAGGAGCAGCGACACGAGGTTTACTGCTGATTCGTTCTCCTTATCAGGTGGAATCGAGTTGCGGGCGACGCCGCGGGGATCTGTGGACGCGGAGCGCGCGGCGATGTCTGCCAGGCAGAACATTCGATCTCAGATGTTGATTGAGATGGCAGATTATTGATGTAATATGGTCGGTTGGATGTGTTTAACTTGATTTGATCGGAGGGTCTGGGTTATCCCGTGTACAGTTTGTTGTGTGGCTTTAGACAAAATTATGTTTGCTCTTTTAATAATAGTATAGATGCATGATCTTTTTCCGTAGAGCTTATTTGATGGGAGAACTTTTTAGAAGTTGCATGAAATGGTCTTTTTTTTATTCTGTTCTAAACTTCTCATCACCAGCAAATATTACCTTCATGTTTCCGCTTCGGAGTTACATGCGAGGCAAGCAATATCGTGGGCCAATGCTTGGCCTTGTAATGTGTTCTAATATTTTCATTATTGCACATTGGTGCGTGTAAAATACACAATATTCTACTTCAACCGTCCTAAAATAAGTGTCTTTCATTTAATATAACTTTGTGAGTGTTTTTGATTTAGTACAACTTTGTACTAAAGTTGTACTAAATCAAAAACACTTATTTTAGGATGGAAGGAGTATGATGTTGAACAATCTTTCTTGATTAAAAAATAAAAAATGGCATTACTCTGTCTAATGACGGATATTCATTTGTCAAGTATCTTTATCAGTTTCCATTTCGTTGTTTACAGGGAGACTATTATTTAAAAAACCTTATTTTTCAAGCCACCCACTCCTTTCAGAATACCCTAACGATAGGTTATTCCATCCGGGCAAACTCAGCTCATTAAAACCATTCAGATGTGCATCAAGGACGAGGATGTCCACGTCGACGCATTTACTGTCGTAGGATTGGTGGGTGCGCAGTTACCATCGACGCTTTTAGAGGAATTGGTGGACTGGGGGTTTGAAGCCCACGTACGTGGCCTCTCTCTCGTTTCCTCCCCCTCCGCCTCCGCCTCTGCCGCCACAACCCATGGCCGCCGATGTGCTGGCGCTCTCGCTGGCCCACCGCCTGCCGTCCCTCTCCTCCAGGCCCGTCGCCTCCTCCTCCTCCTCCCGCGCCCATGGCGCTGCCCGCCCAGCACGGTCACCGCCGGCGCTCGTCGTCATGCCGTGCGCTTGCTAGGGTTCCGCCGGCGCCGCCAAAGCCACCTCCACCATACCTTCTCCTCCAGTCTATCCCCAAGGCCGCCGCCAGTCTAGAAGGCGGATACCGCCGTCACGAGCATGACCCCCTCCTCGCTGGCGGGCTCAGCAACGACTTCGTCTCCATCTGGAACCCATCGCCGGCGCGGCTGCCGCGACCACCATCACATCCGAGAGAAGCAGCCCGCAGCGGGTCTTCCTCGTCTCCATCTCCAAGCCACGCGAGCGCCGGCAGTGGCACAGAGCTGGCGGAGAAGGTGTCGATGGTTGGATCTGCCGCACGGGTGTCGGCGGCGCGATGCGGCCTTGCCATACTCTTAGGCATCAGTGAAATCCGGTAGGAGCACTTTTTTACTCTACTTTTGTGGTAATTTCTTACTTCCCCTTGTCGCTGGGTCTCTCTACGTCTCTCTACGTCTCTGATAAGAGATGATTGACACTTTGTTTTATCATAACAGTTATGCAATCTAGGAACGAGGCCAACTTCAGGAGCTGATTGAAGCTGCACTAAATTTAGCTACAAAGTAACATCAAAACAATTGGTTGGCAACCTCCTACAGGAAGAAAATTACAGTTTGGATGAGGATCTGTAGTCCATAGGATGGTCAGGTCCTGATGGATTCAGAAGGTGCACAAATCTTTATATCTATTTTGCATCTAGGATTCATGAAGTAAATGATTTTACATATGCTCATTTATTTGTGTAAGCTAATGGTGCCTGCTGACGATAACTAATATCAAGTCTTTGATTCTCTTGTAGACCAGGTCATACCATCATGACTATATTCGATTTGGATCCTTAGGTACATCAAATGTGTCTATCCAAGAAGAGCACAATTTTAGAGGAGTGTTTCTTTATGGTTCTGATTCCCCACCCCCATGTTAATATCTCTGTATGATTACCACATTACAAGTCTTCTTTTATATCCAAAAGGGGGACTAGCAATCTTCATCAAGCTTATTGGATTGGTTGTTCATGCCTACATAAATGTACTGTTCAACATCAAGCTTATTGGATCAGCTGTTTATGCCTAAATCAACCAAACAAGTACGGAGTTATCTTATGTTATTTCAAGGTAAAACCAAGGAGATTGTTAATTTTTTTCCTCCTGCATTAACAGAACACACAGAAAACTGAATTTCCCTTAAAAAAGGTATATTGATTATCTGGGCTTCTCCTGAAGGATATTACCTACTATTCTACCAATCCTTTGAAGTTATTTCTTTTACTCAGTGGTTTTGCGAGATATCAAATTATTTTTAATTCCAGTAGTTCTTACTTAGTATATGTCAGCAAATTCATCCTTCATAAAACGTTATTCCCATATAGTTAAGGAGCAGGAAAATGCTCAGTCAGGCTGCCTAAGAGCCTGAAGAAATGGCTTACAAATAACTTTTTTTATCTTGTCATATTAGATTCTTAGTGCAGTGGTCCCAGATTGCAACCTGAGTTCATCCTATTCCTAGTTGTTGTCATTTTCCAACAGTAAGAAGTGGCTTCTCTTCAGAAATGAGTAGCATGTGCACTTTGGGTGGCTGGATTATATTGTTGCAGATATATTACAGTTGATGTTGGATGCATTTTCCAATCCCATTTCCTTAAATACTTTATACTAGCCCTTCTATTTTTGCTATATTGCTTTACGAAACAATTGATTACCTGTGATTAGACTCTGATTTATGGTCTTTGTGTGTGGTTAGGCTAGGCAGATTACACACACACACATATAAAGTAAAAATGGAAGGTCAAAAGAGTAAATTAGTTGCTGCCCATAGTACTCTGCTTTGAACCCAGACATTACTGTAGAACTATCGGCTAATTAAACACAGGAAGACATGACATAATATTTGACAACACTGTTGTGATTGTATATTGTTAGTTATTCATGCAAGGAAGACTTTTAAATATAGCTTATTATTTGTACTTCTATGCAATTTAAAAAAATGTTGTTGGCATTGTTAAGCATTAGATGTATTAAAAGGATGTAGGTTCATCTCTCTTAGTATTAATTCATATGTGAACAATTTCCCCCAAGCAAATACTCGAGTGATTTCCTTCAAGCCCGGCAACGACGTTATCAAGTTTTCTCTATAATTGATTGCAGTACATGCAAAATATGATCAAAGTGATTGAAGATATATAAATTTTCTATGTTAGTTGTCTGTGCAAGATATGAGTAAATTTTTAGGACATCATAAATCGTGCTGCCGTGAATTTATGTTAATTCAGTTTGTATAGCTTAGGTTCTAGCAATAGCTTTCCGATTGTATGAATTTTGTATAAATTCACCAAAGAGACAGGCAATGGCTATGCGGGTGCATGGCTCCAATGACCTGATGATGATGTCAATAACAAATTATTGGAGAAAAGTAACTAATGCTAGAAGTGCAGTCTTCACTATGCTACATATATATTATATTCCTTCTGAAATGAGAACTCTGAATATAAATATATATCAAGATCATAGTAACTAAGCGACACGAAGAAGACAGTGGCAATTGTCAGTGTATCGCACAATACCTTATTTACTTATTGGAGCAGGTAAATCCTTCTATTTTTTGGAGAAGCAAAGCTAACTACTTTGAAGCAGGTAAATCCTTCGGTTTATGTTGTACTTATACAGATACCTTGGAATTTCAGGCTAGATATATACTTTTCCCTTGTCGTTTTTATTGAAGTTCGAGTGCTTCACAACTTACAATTTGTTTTTTGGTTCCCTATTCGAAGAGCTTCTGTTGTGCATGTGCGGAAGAAGCCATATCACGTCTCATAGGAATTTTCTCGATCACGGCAATTATTAGCGGAGCATAGTATGATTTCAAAGAGATGATCACGGCAATAATGGCACACAGGGGAATCGAGGGACGGCACCAAATCGTCTGCTCTCCCTTGTGGTTTAAATACCGGAGGAATGGGAGGAGGCGTCTTGCTCTCCCTGTTCGTTCCCGCTGCTGCCGGCGGCCAGAGCTTCCTGATCAGGTGATGCTGCATTCTCTTTCATTTTCTTGAGACCCTATCACCTTGATCGACTTTGTGCTTTCTCGTGCTTCTACTGATTTTTTGGCTTGCTCCCGCAACACCTGTTACATGTTCGACAGAAAGCTTGTGATGGCCGCAGAGGGTGGCAAGGACTGCCTCGGTGACCTCACTGACGACCTCCTCCGGCATCTGTTGTCCCTTCTTCCGCCCGAAGATGCCCTGAAGACTTGTGTGCTAGACACCAGGTGGCATGAACTATGCAGGTGCACCACTAGCCTGCACTCCGTCAGTCTCAAGCGTTGGCTGTAGAAGTTCTCCGCCAACCTGGCGTGTGTATGTCTCTGCTGGTCGGTCTCAAGCATTGGTTGTAGAAGTTCTCTACCAACCCAGTTGTACATGCCGCAGATTACTTCAATCGGAAGGCGTCATGATGGTATTGCTAGAGATGTATAATCTGTAGATCATGTTGAGTTCTCCTTTACTTGATCATTCTTTAATTGCTATCCTTTCATCCTCAATATTCCAGAGATAACACCCTATTATGGTAACTACTAGAGTGTGCCCTTCTTACACCCCAGTTTAATAGGGTGTTCGCTCTTATGGTGACACCTAACACCCTATTAAACTGTCCAAAAGTCTTATATTTAGGAATGGAGGTAGTAGATATCAAGATTAATCTTCTCCTCGCTGTTTCATGACAGATATGTTGCCATATGTGTTAAATCCATGAATAAACTAGAGTGTGCCCTTCTTTATTAATTCTTTTTGGAAAAGTCGGGCTATAATAAACAAAATATATTCAGAGACTTGAAAAGCTCTAATAATCAGTCAATGGTGATTATTGGCTTATCCTGAAGGTGCACTCATTAAAATTGGATACTAACATGTCTATTTGTTAGGATTTAGAAAGTTGGCTTATCTTTTCTTTTGTCAGCTTTATAGCAAGTCAGATCTTACATATACAGAATGATCTTTACAATAGCGTATGCTTTTTTGTTTATCCAAAATGGCTGATGCAATTCTATATTTCATGTCTGAACTTAAAGCTGGATACTACTATCTGGAAGTGCACTGAGTTTGTTGTATAGAATGTATTTAACCTCCTTACTAATCAGTGTTTAGATTTCCATTGATGGCCTGAGCTGAGCCGTTGGATTCTGATGAAGTGCAAACTATGAACAACATAAGTTATATTAAGACACTTGTTTCATAGTTTGCACTTGACCTATGGATGCACACATTATTTTATGTCGTCCTTTTAACTGGACTGGTCAAATTGTAGGAGGATTAGTTGCGACATTCAGTTTTAGAAAGAGAAATGAGTGATGAAAGCCATTCTTTTGCAAATTAAAACTGAATGTGCCCGGCCTCGGAAGATCAACACGTTCGATCCCATTTGGCCGGACACACTTTTCTGGGTCATGCCCGGCCTCGGAAGATCAACACGTCGCAGCCCTACCTAGGCACAACAGAGAGGTCAGCACGCCGGTCTAAATCCTATGGCGCAGGGGTCTGGGCCCATCGCCCTTTGCACACCTGCACGTTGCGTACGCGGCCGGAAGCAGACCTAGCCTAGTGGCTTTCCAGTCCAATCCGGCGCGCGCCACTCAGTCGCTGACGTCACGAAGGCTTCGGCTGATACCACGACGCCGGGATACCCATAACTACTCCCGCGTAGATGGTTAGTGCGTATAGACCAAATGGCCAGACTCAGATCAAATACCCAGATCTCGTTAAGCGTGTTAAGTGTCCGCGAACGCCGACCAGGGCCAGGCCCACCTCTCTCCTAGGTGGTCGGAACCTGCCCTGTCGCTCCGCCTCAAAGATCCACTCGCGGGTGCTCCTACGAGCCTACCCGTCTTTAGTCACCACATGTATCATGTATAAAGTATATAGTATATACCCGTGATCACCTCCCGAGTGATCACGGCCCAATAGTATAGCATGGCAGACGGACAAGAATGTAGGGCCACTGATGATAAACTAGCATCCTATACTAAGCATTAGGTTTGCAGGTAAAGGTAACAACAGTAGTAGCAAGGACAGGCTATGCATCAGTATAGGATTAACGGGAAGCAGTAACATGCTACACTACTCTAATGCAAGCAGTATAGAGAAGAGTAGGCGGTATCTGGTGATCAAAGGGGGGGCTTGCCTGGTTGCTCAGACAAGAAGGAGGGTCGTCGTCGACGTAGTCGATCACAGGGGCATCAGCGGCAGTCTCGGGGTCTACCGGAAAAGTAACGGAGGGGGAACACAATAAATAACAGAGCAATCAAAGCATAACATGACAAACGTGGTGCTAGAGGTGATCTTACGCGGTATGAGGTGATACCGGTGAAGGGGGGAAACATCCGGGAAAGTATCCCCGGTGTTTCGCGTTTTCGGGCAGAGGAACCGGAGGGGGAAAGTTGCGAGTTTGCTATGCTAGGGATGCGTGACGGACGAACGGGCTGCGTATCCGGGTTCGTCTCGTCGTTCTGAGCAACTTTCATGTTGAAATTATTTTAATCCGAGTTATGGATTAAAAGATATGATTTTCTAAAGATTTTATTAATTTC
This sequence comes from Triticum monococcum, assembly GCA_034509565.1. Lineage (NCBI taxonomy): Eukaryota > Viridiplantae > Streptophyta > Magnoliopsida > Poales > Poaceae > Triticum > Triticum monococcum. The sequence goes on along the minus strand of CM067841.1, from coordinate 139,364,407 downwards.
TGGAATTTAATTAATTATTTAAATTAATTCGAAAATAAATTAATGACATCAGCATGATGTCATGCTGACGTCAGCAGTCAACAGAGTTGACTGGGTCAAACTGACATGTGGGTCCAGTGGGACCCTCCTGTCATACACTGTTTAGGTTAATTAGGTCTTAGTTAAACTAATGACTATTTAATTAAACTAACTAGTTAATTAGATTAATTAAACATGATTAATTAACTTAATTAATTAATTAATTAATTTAATTATTAATTAATGAATTAATTATTTTTATTATTTTTATTACTTTTATTTATTTTTATTTTTAAATTCTTTTCTTTTTTTAACGTTCCAGGGGCAAGGGGGGCCCACTGTCATAGGGCCATGGCCTATCGGGTTCGGGCGATTGGGTGCGGGCGTCACCCGAGCGAGCGCTAAGCGCTAGCGGGCGAACCCGACGGGCGCGGGCGGGGCGTTGCCCGCCATGGCGCTGGGTGAGGCTCTGGCCAAGGCGGGGCTCGCCGGCTGGCCATGACAGCGCGGAGAGGGAGCTCCGGCAGGCAGCGGCTGTAGGGCGAGACGAGGCGTGGCGCGCCGACCAGCACGGCAGCCGCGGGCGGCAGCGGCTGCAACAGCCGCATCTTGCAGGCATAGGAGGGCGGTGGCGAGCGTAGGAGGGCGGTGGCGAGCGTAGGAGGGCGGTGGCGAGCGCAGGCGTTCGTGTGGAGGCGCGGGTGCGCATGTGCGGCGAGCGCGAGCAGCAGCGCCGAGGCGCGGCCACGATGGAGCGGGGAGCCACGGCGAGCACGGAGGCAGAGGGGAGAGAGAAGGCGGCGGCTCACGGTGGGGAGTAGGGATCGGGGCAGCAGGGGTTGAGGACGTCGACGGGGATGGGGCGGCTCTCGGCGATGGCGGGGCAGAACCGGGCGGCGTCGGGGTTCGGCGACGAGGGCGGAGGCGCCATGGTGCGCGATGGCGGCGGGGTGTCGAGCGGCGTCCGGGCGCCTTTTCCCCCGATCCAGACCGGGGAGGGAGCGAGGGGGGCGAGCGGGGTGGGGCGGTGAGCGCTGGGCGCTCCCGATCCAGATCCTGGGGGATCGGGGGAGGAGAGAGGAGCGTGGGGATCGTGTGTGGGGGGAGTGAGCGAGTGGGGCTAGGGTTTCGGGGTGGGGGGCATGTGTAGGCCAGGGGTGGGCCGGCCTGGGCCAGTGGGGTTGGCCGGCTGGGCCGGTTGGCCCATGTGGGGAGGGGGGTTGTTCTCTTTTTTTGTTTGTTTGTTTGTTTGTTTTCTGTTTTCTTTTATTATTTCTTTATTTTCTGTTTTAATTCAATTTAAAATATTTATGCATTTTATAAAACTGTATCTTCTATACCATAATTTTCTATGTAATATTTAGTTCAAACCGAACATTTTTATTTTAATGTTTGAAAACTTTTATTGTTTTCATGTAATTAAATTTTGAATTTGTTTCGGTTTTGAATTATCTAGGGTTTATCAACAGTAACCGAGGCGACGTGGCATCATTAGCGGAGGATCACTGTAGCTTAATTATCCGGGCGTCACAATTCTCCTCCACTACAAGAAATCTCGTCCCGAGATTTAGGATCGGTAGAAAGGGGAAGGGATTTGGTTACGAAATTCTAATGGATCTTCTCGAAGAAGTTAATTCCCTTCGTTGATGTCTTCAGTTCTTTATTCCAATGCATCATGATGAAGTTGTCGTCCTTTCTTCGAGGAACTCCATCGTACTTACGAATAGGTAAGGGGCAGCTTTACAACAATTGAATGTTATAAGGGAAATTCATTTAGGGGGTATCCCACGAATGATCATAAGAGTATCTCTCGAGTTGAACAATTAAAACACATCGAGAGCAAAGTAAGAAGGTATCATAAGAAGTTTGAAACGGATAGACAATCTTCGTTGCCTGAAACAAGGCAACGGTATAGGTATTGTGTTTAATACCAGAATCGATGATTTCTCGGAAGGTGGCTCGTGAATCACAAACGAGGCCAAGTGCGAGGAATTAAATTTGGAAACCGGGGGTGTATAGGAGGGTCAGGTTTCGATCCTGTGTAACTGTGGGTTATGGGCCCACCATGTGGTTAAAAGTAGGTAAAGCGTTGATATCTTGCACGGTCGTGATAGCAAGACATGTCAGAGGGTAGCCTATCATTTATGTTGGCAACAATGTCGGTACCAAGGGCGAGGGACGAAGAGAACCATTTTCCTGCTCGTTGTAACGAGGCGGACCAATAGGCAAAGTTCTCGTTCATCGGTGGTTACCGGAATGTCATCAACAATGGTAACAGGGTCTTACTGACAGAGTTGTACGCTGAGGTGCTTATAAAAGCAGTGACGTATTACTGCTTAGATCATATAAACCTCAAGAAGGTAAACAGAACAATGGAAAGGAAAATGTGATTCTTAGATTAAACAGAAGAATGGAAAGGAAAATGTGATTAAACACATATTTCAGGGGTATATCCTTCCCAAGAACAAGCAGAGTATGATATCCAAGACCGGATAGAAGGTAGAAAACTCTTTTAGGTAGGAGAGACAAATTTCATGACATTACCCATACAACGGTGTTTGGGTAATTTCAACAAGAAACATTTAGCATGGTGCTTCAAATGTTCTTATTGAAAATCGAAGTACCATAGACATGCTTCGAGATAGCGCTGACATGGTCAACAGGTGAAAATCAGACTTTAAAAAAAAAGGATCCATTAGGAATAACTTGTAGAATAAGTCTTACAGTTTCCTCATGGAAGAATGGATAGCATTGCTAAAAGGGAAATATAACAATAGGTCCTCCGGCCAGGTGTGCTAGGCCTGACATATCCTTACCGGGTCATATATAAAGACCAACATTATAACTCTTGGAAATAAGTTCCAACCCTCATATCTGACCGAGATTCAGATCTGATTGGTGTCACGATACCTCAGACTTAGGATGCCTGAGAAGAAAAGGTGCGGCACAATTTGACGAGATGACATTGTAAGATTCTCGGGAAATGAACTATGGAAGCGAGTTCCGAAACAAGAGTTCATCAGTAAACCAAGGAGAGGATGAGGAGGTGGCTGATAGGCTCAACAACAAATCATCGCGATTTCCGAAGGATTGATTTCCACAATTATGTGAACAAGGAAATATCATTTGTCGGATCAAATGTCATAATGATGTATGCTCGAGGGAAACATACACAACTGAACAATGATAGAAGGGTGCAACCAGGAATCTGGACTAGGTAGCACGATCAATGTTTGAATGATGATTCAATAATCAATAGACTTAGAATGAAACTGTAGACCAATAACTTCAAGCAATAGGGGTGCTAGAAGTTTAGAATTTGCACAACAGAGACCATTAGTCGGTATTCCGGTTAGAAACAATACGGAGACCAAGAGATGAACACAAAAGGCGAGAGATATTACTATATCAAGAATTCTCAAGAGGTGGTAAAATTACCACGACATTCTTGACATAAATGGTAGTAACATTCCAAGGTAAAGAAGAACAAATGCTGTATAGCAAGGATCTCAAGGTATAACTCAAAACACGAATAAGTTTGTGTTGGAGGGAAGGCAATAAAGTGGCCGATGATAATACAATTCATCGGGGGCAAGGATGGTATTTCTCATCATGAATTCAATTGATATCCAGGAAGACCTCATAAGGTTGATGATCTTCACGGCACATTGGTCGAGAGATTTCAAGATGTAATCAATCAGTGACAACATCAAATCAAAGGAATGATGAAGCGGAAGGTTATTGGAACCATGGGTAGGGCACAAACTTGAAATCAAGCTTGTTGTTCAAGGTGAATTGATATGACGAGGAAGATCAACGTAAGCTTAGCTCATCATCGAAAGTTGTGCTCCGGGATTAAGGACCAGGTAGCACAGTTAAAATTTAGCACGATAATGATATAGCCGATCAGGCTAGGAATGACATGATCGAGTACAAACTCGGACTTAAAGAAGATTATCAAGAGTTGCTGAACCGTAGGGCAGACTCGGTTCGGTTATCGGTGTCTTTGAGTGTTTAATAACTCAGAGCCCATGAAAACTGTAATCAGTGAGAATGTAGTACTTGATGAAGAACTCATAAGAAGTTATGCAGTTTCAAGATAATCTCGAGATACCAGGGGGGTAATACTCGAAGACGGATCAAAGTAGAGGTTGGACCGAGGTATTGATCCACATGAGACAAGTGATTACACTTGCATCGAAAATGGTATTTAAAAGAGAACATGGTCGAAACCACGATTGTAAAAGGCCGGATCCCAGATATAAGATGAACTTATACCAAGGGAACTAATATCATTTACAAGAAGCTTCGATGATAAGTTTCACATCGGGTCCATGGGCATGAACGCAAAGGCTCAAGGTCGACTCCCAATTCTTCCATGCATAACCTTTCATTTTACTTCTCGCTTTTGATGAAGCTGTAGTATAGAAATTTTTTCTAGCAAAATACCAGAAGAGTATGACTCGTGAAAACTTTCGAGTTCACATAGTTTAGAGAAGGCATATGTTCAACCCATCAGGGCATCTTAGGAGTATATACCACAATTTTCAAGAATAAATAACACCATCTCGATAGTAGAGCATGTTTGAGAAAGCAGAGGATACAATTTACCAAAGGTATTATGTATCCGAGGAAAGGCTCACAGACTTATTGAATATGAAGGACGTTGTCGGATAAAATCCCGCAAATGATCTGGTGGTTCTCAAGGAATCTGGTGCGAGCATCGGTACTCAACCAGAGGGAGAAACAATGCAAGGAGATCAGACTTTAGAAACAACTGACTAATTCAAGGCTCAAATGCAAAGGAATTATCAATTCCAAGACAAGGGATCAGAAGCAATGCTCTGATCAGGGATGGATAAGTTGAATAGCCTTAAGGGTACAATCGACAGCAATTTGATTGGTCGAGATCCAGCTCATGTTTTAAGATAACGTCTAAGCCGGAAAGATAATTTAAAAGGATCAACTGATGATTGCGTGCATTCGCACTCAAGTTGAATCAATAGGATCAAAAGACGATGCCTAAGGATACTAACGAGTATCGCCAGACATATGGAAAGCATCCATAATGCAAGCAGGCCAGTATTGCAGAGCAATAAGCTACTAAGGATTTTTGGAGGATCGAATAGTATTTCGAAGACCATTGTGAAACACATGAACAACTGGGGATGAGTGGATACTCGACAAGTGCGAGGATTTAATTGAAGGGGTATTCATGTGGCAAGGAACTGCTAGGCAGTAGGCACAAAGTATCCTCGGAACAATAGAGAAGACTCCGGGGTATCTTGTAATAACAAGATCAATGGGGGATGATCGTATGAATGGCAAGTGTAAGTAGTTATCCATAAGGATTTATCGGTGGTCGGGAATAGCAAAAGTGATGGGCACAAGGTCTCGAGAGGAATAGCAAAGAGTATCTTCGGAATCCTCTGGTGAAGCAGGCCATCATCTGGAATGAAGGGGCTCTCCGGGAGAAAGTATTTACGAGATCCTAGAGTCAAAGTTAGTAAATTCATTTTAACCCGAATAGAAGAGAGATCAGAGCCCCAGAGTAATGATCGAGGAGTAAAAGATCCTAATACCACCCAAATGGCGACGTGGGCCCATGGGCCACACAGCCATGTTAGTAAAACAGTTTTCATCGACTAGACTCAACTTCGGCCAAGGAGTTTGGAAAGGGGATTCCTACAGGCAGTCGGCTCTGATACCAACTTGTGACGCCCCCGATTTGACCGTACACTAATCATACACGCAAACGTGTACGATCAAGATCAGGGACTCACGGGAAGATATCACAACACAACTCTACAAATAAAATAAGTCATACAAGCATCATATTACAAGTCAGGGGCCTCGAGGGCTCGAATACAAGAGCTCGATCATAGACGAGTCAGCGGAAGCAACAATATCTGAGTACAGACATAAGTTAAACAAGTTTGCCTTAAGAAGGCTAGCACAAACTGGGATACAGATCGAAAGAGGCGCAGGCCTCCTGCCTGGGATCCTCCTAAACTACTCCTGGTCGTCGTCAGCGGGAAGCACGTAGTAGTAGGCACCTCCGGTGTAGTAGGAGTCGTCGTCGACGGTGGCGTCTGGCTCCTGGGCTCCAACATCTGGTTGCGACAACCAGGTGGAAGGGATAGGGGGAAAAGAGGGAGAAAGCAACCGTGAGTACTCATCCAAAGTACTCGCAAGCAAGGAGCTACACTACATATGTATGCATTGGTGTCAAATGGAATAAGGGTATCATATGTACTGAACTGCAGAAAGCCGGAATAAGAGGGGGATAGCTAGTCCTTTCGAAGACTACGCTTCTGGCAGCCTCCGTCTTGCAGCATGTAGTAGAGAGTAGACTGAAGTCCTCCAAGTAGCATCGTATAGCGTATACCTAACCGATGATCCTCTCCTCGTCGCCCTGTTAGAGAGCGATCACCGGGTTATATCTGGCACTTGGAAGGGTGTGTTTTATTAAGTATCCGGTTCTAGTTGTCATAAGGTCAAGGTACAACTCCGGGTCGTCCTTTTACCGAGGGACACGGCTATTCGAATAGATAAACTTCCCTGCAGGGGTGCACCACATACCCCAACACGCTCGATCCCATTTGGCCGGACACACTTTTCTGGGTCATGCCCGGCCTCGGAAGATCAACACGTCGCAGCCCTACCTAGGCACAACAGAGAGGTCAGCACGCCGGTCTAAATCCTATGGCGCAGGGGTCTGGGCCCATCGCCCTTTGCACACCTGCACGTTGCGTACGCGGCCGGAAGCAGACCTAGCCTAGTGGCTTTCCAGTCCAATCCGGCGCGCGCCACTCAGTCGCTGACGTCACGAAGGCTTCGGCTGATACCACGACGCCGGGATACCCATAACTACTCCCGCGTAGATGGTTAGTGCGTATAGACCAAATGGCCAGACTCAGATCAAATACCCAGATCTCGTTAAGCGTGTTAAGTGTCCGCGAACGCCGACCAGGGCCAGGCCCACCTCTCTCCTAGGTGGTCGGAACCTGCCCTGTCGCTCCGCCTCAAAGATCCACTCGCGGGTGCTCCTACGAGCCTACCCGTCTTTAGTCACCACATGTATCATGTATAAAGTATATAGTATATACCCGTGATCACCTCCCGAGTGATCACGGCCCAATAGTATAGCATGGCAGACGGACAAGAATGTAGGGCCACTGATGATAAACTAGCATCCTATACTAAGCATTAGGTTTGCAGGTAAAGGTAACAACAGTAGTAGCAAGGACAGGCTATGCATCAGTATAGGATTAACGGGAAGCAGTAACATGCTACACTACTCTAATACAAGCAGTATAGAGAAGAGTAGGCGGTATCTGGTGATCAAAGGGGGGGCTTGCCTGGTTGCTCAGACAAGAAGGAGGGTCGTCGTCGACGTAGTCGATCACAGGGGCATCAGCGGCAGTCTCGGGGTCTACCGGAAAAGTAACGGAGGGGGAACACAATAAATAACAGAGCAATCAAAGCATAACATGACAAACGTGGTGCTAGAGGTGATCTTACGCGGTATGAGGTGATACCGGTGAAGGGGGGAAACATCCGGGAAAGTATCCCCGGTGTTTCGCGTTTTCGGGCAGAGGAACCGGAGGGGGAAAGTTGCGAGTTTGCTATGCTAGGGATGCGTGACGGACGAACAGGCTGCGTATCCGAGTTCGTCTCGTTGTTCTGAGCAACTTTCATGTTAAAATTATTTTAATCCGAGTTACGGATTAAAAGATATGATTTTCTAAAGATTTTATTAATTTCTGGAATTTAATTAATTATTTAAATTAATTCGAAAATAAATTAATGACATCAGCATGATGTCATGCTGACGTCAGCAGTCAACAGAGTTGACTGGGTCAAACTGACATGTGGGTCCAGTGGGACCCTTCTGTCATACACTGTTTAGGTTAATTAGGTCTTAGTTAAACTAATGACTATTTAATTAAACTAACTAGTTAATTAGATTAATTAAACATGATTAATTAACTTAATTAATTAATTTAATTATTAATTAATGAATTAATTATTTTTATTCTTTTTATTACTTTTATTTATTTTTATTTTTAAATTCTTTTCTTTTTTTTAACGTTCCAGGGGCAAGGGGGCCCACTGTCATAGGGCCATGGCCTATCGGGTTCGGGCGATTGGGTGCGGGCGTCACCCGAGCGAGCGCTAAGCGCTAGCGGGCGAACCCGACGGGCGCGGGCGGGGCGTTGCCCGCCATGGCGCTGGGTGAGGCTCTGGCCAAGGCGGGGCTCGCCGGCTGGCCATGACAGCGCGGAGAGGGAGCTTCGGCAGGCAGCGGCTGTAGGGCGAGACGAGGCGTGGCGCGCCGACCAGCACGGCAGCCGCGGGCGGCAGCGGCTGCAACAGCCGCATCTTGCAGGCATAGGAGGGCGGTGGCGAGCGCAGGCGTTCGTGTGGAGGCGCGGGTGCGCATGTGCGGCGAGCGCGAGCAGCAGCGCCGAGGCGCGGCCACGGTGGAGCGGGGAGCCGCGGCGAGCACGGAGGCAGAGGGGAGAGAGAAGGCGGCGGCTCACGGTGGGGAGTAGGGATCGGGGCAGCAGGGGTTGAGGAGGTCGACGGGGATGGGGCGGCTCTCGGCGACGGCGGGGCAGAACCGGGCGGCGTCGGGGTTCGGCGACGAGGGCGGAGGCGCCATGGTGCGCGACGGCGGCGGGGTGTCGAGCGGCGTCCGGGCGCCTTTTCCCCCGATCCAGATCGGGGAGGGAGCGAGGGGGGCGAGCGGGGTGGGGCGGCGAGCGCTGGGCGCTCCCGATCCAGATCCTGGGGGATCGGGGAAGGAGAAAGGAGCGTGGGGATCGTGTGGGGGGGGAGTGAGCGAGTGGGGCTAGGGTTTCGGGGTGGGGGGCATGTGTAGGCCAGGGGTGGGCCGGCCTGGGCCAGTGGGGTTGGCCGGCTGGGCCGGTTGGCCCATGTGGGGAGGGGGATTGTTCTCTTTTTTTGTTTGTTTGTTTGTTTGTTTTCTGTTTTCTTTTATTATTTCTTTATTTTCTGTTTTAATTCAATTTAAAATATTTATGTATTTTATAAAACTGTATCTTCTATACCATAATTTTCTATGTAATATTTAGTTCAAACCGAACATTTTCATTTTAATGTTTGAAAACTTTTATTGTTTTCCTGTAATTAAATTTTGAATTTGTTTCGGTTTTGAATTATCTAGGGTTTATCAACAGTAACCGAGGCGACGTAGCATCATTAGCGGAGGATCACTGTAGCTTAATTATCCGGGCGTCACACTGCATCAGAAGTGTTTCTAGGGAGGGTTTCTTTTATGTTCATTAGAATATGTATGCTTACTGATCCTAAATCATTCGTTCTGGTTTACTATAGGAGATTTTGTACCTATTTACTTAGATAGATGTTTCTAGGGAGTGTTGTGCACCAATCTGGTTGATGTTTACATAATCCAAGCAGATTTACCAATTAGAAGAGCCATGTATTGTTGTAGATTTCTCTCTACATCGAGTATACATAAATATAATGCCGAAGAATGTAGTTTCTTTTATTGTTCTGCAGATGTTCCCCGCGAGGCGCTACAGATCAGATGGGTGCTATCGTGAAGGCCGTGAAGGCGTGGCCGGCGGCATGGGTTAGCCTGTGGGTGGTACCACCGTGCTGCTCTGGACCTGCATTGTGGTGTTGCTCGTGGCGGCTTTCGGAGGGAGACAGAGTGGTATGTGCTTTTCTAAACATATATATTCCCGAAGAACCTTTTCTGTAGTCCTAATGAATTGAGCAATTTGTTCTCTCGTGTCTCTTCTCCTTTATTTCTACCCTGATGCAGCAGAACATAGAGAATTTGGGAGCTACTCGGGTTTGGATCAGCAAGCCATGTCCGTTTGGTTTGGCGAAGGAAGGCCTTTTATCCTTTTTCTATAATGCCATGAACGTCTCTGAATTTTTACACTGCTTCCAGCCGATGCTTAATATTTTTTCCAACATATTTGTGACTGGAGCCCACACATACATAGTCATGGATCTGATTTTGTGTTTTGGATCTTGCTATTTCACTGATTTGGAACATGTATATGCAGTTATAGGCTTCTAGCTAGATGGATTAATAGATACGTTGGACCTATGCATTTTATATTACCCGCATGGATCTATGTTTATTATTTGATGCTCCTCCTTATCCTGGGGAAGAATTTTTTGCAAGGAGTTGTCATTTTTGGAGACATGGACTTGTTGTCACTTCATCAATATGCTTTCAGTGCTATAGAGTATGCAGTGAAATTAGATTAGATTGATGATTAGCGATTAACTATAGAACTGTTGGCAGCACCAGTGTAACATATGTTGATTTTTGGCCTATCTTTTTTTGCTTTCGAGTTAAACTATGAATTTGAAAACAAAAAATTATACATCTGTTGATGCTAAATTTACCAGTCCTTTTGTTTTGATAATCACCTCCTCCATATGTGTTCCTGGGTAGTTTTCTTATTGCCGCAACTTGTTGTTTTAGCAGGATAATGTATTTTCTTATGGAACACACGGATTAGTAATTACATGATATATTATTAATATTAAACTATGTTGTTCCTCCGAAACTAACTTTGTATTTCAGTTTTGGAAACTGGTGTTCTATAACCACCAACTGGTCTTGAGTTTCGTCGCCGTGCTAACATTCGCAAAGGAGACGTCTGTGCATCATCCCAAACACTAATTAGAATAGAAAAAAATGTTAAAGGGTCGACTACAACCAGGCACCGCCCAGCTCCCCCTCAAGAGGCGCGCCAAGGCGCGCCCCAACACCTAGTGAACACCACAATGAGGAAGAAAGAAAAGATGGCCTAGGTTTTATGTTGAGATGGTGGCATCTTATTTTATAGCAGGATCTGCATGGAAAAAGTCATGTGCCGCATACCATGTCACTTAGGGATGCAATTGGGGTGGGCTTGTGGATAATAGCACAGTACAAATATATGTTTAATTAAGTGCCACACGTGTGAGCGTTAGGGAGTCCGTCCATACATTTTGTGTGGTGTATAAAAGGAATAACCCACACATTTACGTGTGGGCAAAACAACTACCGCCCACACGCCTCTTTTTTTCCCTCCCGATCCCTCTCACACGCGTGCGTGTGGGCGAAGTTGATAACGCCCACACGCCCGTATGTCAGGCCTCGTACCTCCTGGTCCCGCACACCACGCGTGACGGTCACCGCGCGCCCGCAGTTGCCATGGTCCAGACCCTCGTCCATGTTCGTTTAACTGTAGTTGCCATGTCGCTGAACTACGGTTGCCATGTCGGACAACTGCAGTTGCCATGGTTGCTCAACTGCAGTTGCCATGTATGGTCTGATCTAATGTAGTTTTCATGATTTCATAACTTTAGGAGTTGTCACATACTAACGCTAGACAGTTGAGAGAGTTGCCATGTGCTCACAAGCATGTTAGGGCAGTTGTCATGTAAAAAGGAAGAGTTGCCATCTGCTTACGTGCACATTAGGGCAGTTGCCATGTACATGCACGTTAGGGCGGTTGCTATGTACCATGTAAAAACATATGGCAACTCGGTAAAAGAGAGTTGCCATCTGCTTACGTGCGCACTAGGCAGTTGCCGTGTACCCTGCAAAACACATGGCAAACTCGGGTAAAAAGAGAGAGTTGCCACCTGCTTATAAAGCACACTAGAGACAGTTGCCATGTGCACTGCAAAACACATGGCAACTAGCAGTTTGGGTGTGGGAGAGAAGACGGGCGTGTGGGCGAGATGGCAAATGCCCACACACTAGCCTTTGTGTGTGCGTGTAAAGTGGCGTGTGGGCGAACTGCTGTACGCCCACACACCGGCCCCTCTTGTGTGGTGAAACGGCCGTGTGGACGACCGGCTAAACGCCCACACACCAGGTCAGTCCTACATGACTAAAAACATGCCAAGATTCGTGCGCTTATAAACGGACGCGGATCCACGCGTGTGGGCGTTAACATTTCTGAATTTTAAAGCAGTGATGAGCTAATTGATAGTTTCATAGGATGAAGCCGGATGCTGCCTGCACCCCTATGTCAGTGAAGACCTCGCGTTGAAAGACATCACTAAAGGCAAAACTATCGCTGTAAAGAAATACTATCTTGCGCAAGTATTACCATGACACGCTTATAGAATAATGGGAAAAGGCGTTCACCTGAGAGATGATGGATACAATTTTAGACCCAAATAATGCAATATTTTTCCGTACTACTTACTCCATGATAAAGCTTTATAATCCTCATGTGATTGTTGGGAGATAAAGAAGCAATTTTTAATGTACTGACTCATGTACAACGAGATGAAGATGCACGCAAGGTTTCTGACATTGTACAATTTTTCTAAAACATGTTAAGAAATAAGTAGATTAGTTGCATCTATGCTCCTTATATGTAATGCTAAATTATATCATTTCTAGAATATTGTGAATTCCACTATTATTATGATATATTTACTTTAGCTTTTTTATACACACGATTTTATGTATTATTTACAATAATAGTCGAGACGTGGGTTACACGTGCATATTTACTAGTATATATAACTGAATGCATTTTATGTGCAAACTTTATTCAGCATGATGATACAAGTTTTACAACGCGCTAAAATCATATCCATTACTATCTCAGTTTCCTATTTGGTAGCCCACAAACTTTATTCAGCGGTATGATACAATTTTTACAACACGCTAAAATCATATGCATTACCATCTCAGTTTCCTATCTGCTAGCCCATAAACACAGGGCACAATCTCAACTATAACCTGTTTCGCCAAAAAAAAACTCAACTATAACCCGCAGCTAAACAGCTGCCATGGCTGCCGAATCTGAAGGCACGTTCCAACATTGAGAATCAGTGTATATAGCTGAGCTGAACACCATACTTGTCATAAACCAATCCAACTGAATATTATCATCTTCCAGCACCAGCTACTTCTGAACTCCCATGGAGAACATGGCAGCAATCAATCAACAATAAATCAGAAGAGAATGGCATCTCAACAACCAACAGCGACGCATCTTTATCTTTAGAAAAGGCTAAACAATAATTAAAATTAAGCTGCTTGGCCACGCAATAACAAGGGTGCATTCTACATTCTTGTCCAACGCACTGAGCAGAACATAACTTGCAAGGCAAATCACACTGAACATCGGTTGCATTTTGTTGCCTTTTTCTTAGGTCATTTCATTTCTACGTACTTAATATAATATACAAACGGACACCACTACTTACTAATAGTAGAAGAAGACTTGAAAGATGAGACGGCGGCGGCAGCCAGAGCAATGCATCACTGCAGGCGCAGGATTTGCTCGATTCTTGAAGCTTGACATCCCAACCTAGCGAGGCTGGTGGATGAAGCGCGGTGCGCCGCCGCTCCTCGGGCTGCCGGCGTACTTGGTGGGCTTCTCGGTGTACCTGGGCTTCTCCGAGAAGCCACCCTTTGGGCTTGGGGACGCCAGGCTCAGCGCCTTGAGCACCCCGTCTGCACATACAGAAGCACATACGTGATGAGCTCACTGCAGTCTTGCTTCATTTTTACTTGAGCGCTCATATCATATACAGTACTGTACATGTATAGGCGTGGAGAGTGAATTGGTTGATACGTACCAATCTTGAGTGCCGCTGGCGGCTGCGGCTGCCGCTGCGAAGCCTCGACGGCGATGGCGTCCTCGGCCTCCAAGGCCATGAGGGAGTCGGCCATATCGTCGAGCTGCTGGTGGTGGTGGTACCAGTGGTCGCGAAACCAGGCGGTGGACTTGACGAGGTCCCACCACTGCGGTGAGAAGTCCTCCACCTCCTGTAACGCTGCCGGGATGAAGAGCGGGGCCTCCGGGTTAAGGGACGACGCGACCATGGCGCTCATGATCTCCCTGTTGTTCTTGGTCTGGTCCTGGTCAGATCGAAATCAAAACCACGCAGAGACCAGCGACCGGATCCAGTCGTGAGTTGGCGTCGCGAAACAGAGATGAAAAAGGGTTGCAGATCAAGAAACTAGAGCGCGGTCCTCGGCAGATCTACAAACGGGACAGAGACGGTTCTTGGTGCACGCAACGCATACCTTGGATTCGGGTTGGGGATCGCAGGAGCAGGGTCAGGATAGAGAATCTGGATCTGGATTGTGGACCGCCGGGTTGGGTTGGGTTGGTTTGTGAGTGGGAACGATGGGATTTTTATAGCAGTGTGACCGAGGCCTAGAGGATGGATGAAGGTGCGACCGAGGCTTCCTTGTTGGCGCTGGCTGGGTCGGACGCAGCTTCCAGCCGGTCGTGCCACATCGGATGAAAAATACTCACGCGCAACACAAGAGTGGACCGCCGACGACATCGCCCATGCTTGCCACGGGCCATTGACTCACACGGGGCAGCCACACACACACACGCTCATGGGACGTGCGTAAATTTTGGGCCGGTGTACTGCACAGTCATCCGATTAGCGCGCTTAGTTTAGGCCAATTAGTCTGTGCAATGTCCTATACTCCCTCCTTCCATCTATATAGAGTCTAATGTACTTTTTAAGACCGTCTTTGACTATTAACAAGATTAATAATACATGACATGCATAATATGAAAATTATATCATTGAAAGCTCCTTTCACATACGAATTTGACTGTATGCTTTGTGTAAGTTGCATGTCATATATTATTGCTCTAACATTTGGTCAAAATTAGTTTTAAAAAACGCATTAGGCCCTATATAGATGGAAGAAGGGAGTACAATATTGCAGGCGCGGCCAAGGTCCTTGCTAACCGATGCCGGAAATTCACTTTGGCTCATAGGTGTATATGCACCCATTATCTAAATACAAATTTTATAAAGTTAAAAAAATTTAAGAAAAAATCACACGTATAAATCCGGACATTATATGTGGGTGCATCAAGTTTCGGAGAAAAAGGACATTTTTGGCTTGTGTAAGAAAGACAATTTTTGATGCTTGATTACAGCTATTCATGAGGAATTTTTTTTAATTTTTCACACATGCCACAAAAAATGTCCTTTTTCACCAAAAAATTGTGTGCGACCATAGGATGTCCAGATGTACACGCGAGATTTTTCTTGAATTTTTTTAACATTTCGAAATGTGTTTTTTATACATATTTCATAATAGGTGTATCTACACCTAGGAGCCAAAACGCCACTCTCCGATTAAAAAGTGTTCTATCCATTATTATCTCTAAGGAACAAAATGCATTTGTCAAGGGGAGACTTATCACTGATAACGTCCTAGTGGTGTATGAGTGTGTACATGCGATAAGGAAGAGAAAAAAAGGAAAAAGCCGTTATGTGCAGTTAAGTTAGACATGATGGATCATGTGGAGTGGTATTTTTTGCATAATATGATGACACAATTTGGATTTTCTCAGGCATGTACGACCATGGTCATGAGATGTGTTATGACAGCAAGGTTATGGTGAAACTGAATGGCGATGCGCCGGATAGTTTCCTCTCATCGAGGGCTTCGACAGGGTGATCCTCTATCACCGTATCTATTCCTCTTCTGTGTTGAGGGTTTTTCAACTATTCTAAAAAAAGCTCAACAAGAAAAGAAAATTCATGGGGTCTCTTTTGGGCATCGCTTGGGGGAACCCAGACGAGGTGGAGGCACTGATCAAGAGGATCAAATGGTCGTCCAGTCAAAAGAACCTCCAGCTGGCTGACGTGGTCAACGTCATGCTTCATTGCCACATCCTCCTACTGACGTGGGAACGATTCCAACAATAGTAAGGGGTAGGGTAAAGGAGCATGATCTATCGAGATGCAAACGGGTGACACAAATGATTTTAGCGAGTTCGGGCCTCTCACGGTGGAGATAACAACCCTACGTCTCGTGCTTCGGAGAGGCTTTCTTTTATCTATCATGAAGTGTATTTGTGTGTGAGAGAGGGGAGAACGGATCTCCATGCATGAGCTAAGTCTTGAGACTAGTGGTGAGGGGGAGAGAGATGAGAGCAGTGCCCCTTAGCTACGTGTGGCCTATATAGAGTGTGCTACCCCTCACCTCTTATGTTACAAAGTGGAGCATTGATGCCATAATGCCAGCCTACTACTAGGATGATGCTTTGACTACCTTGTCGACCGTTGGTCTTCGCATATCCAAGTGAGTCATACGTCCGAGTGGTTGCCTGTCATCCGAGTGGATGGTACGTCGATACGTCCGAGTAGATAGTATGTCTGGATGAGATTTATCTGGACCCACTTGATGTGTGGACCCCATGCTTTATGATATTTTGATCCTTCGTGGACCTACCTGTTATGTATATCCCCAAAATTAGCCCCCGTATCGATTGCAATTTTGCAGAACGAGTTTGTGAAAGACACAATTTGGCCCGAGTGATTACAGAAATACTCGGTATCCGTCATCGTGCTTTCAAACAACCAAGGTTTGAACAAAATCTCAATGGATTCTGTCACTGCACTTCCCGACTGATCTGGGGTAAGTGGCCGCGAGGAGCAACTTGGCGACAGTCGTTCATCTCTTGAAAGAGGTTAACTCATGATCCGAGTATGGGTGTGTCATTAAATATGGGCAACAAGATTGATGCATGGACTGCTCTCTCATAGAGATGCCATTCTTATCCCGGAGGAACGTCAATACGAGACAGTTCTAGATCCAAACTTATGAGTTTCACGCTTTGAGTCCTAGAAGAAGGCTCAAAACAAATCCACGGAGGAGCATTAAACTCACCTTATAGCAATTTTTGAGTGATCTGGAGCAGGTCCTGCATCGAGTAACATATTACTCGGGATTTTGCTCTATGGGTGCGCGATCAGCGCACCCATAGGGTGTATCCCTTGAGACTCTGAATGATTGATGGTAGTCGGTTAGAGTCTTTAGGGTTTGTACTTGAATGTTGGTGTTGGACTTGACCGAGCAGAATGTTTCTTTTTGGCTTCTTTTCTAGTGGGGGCACACTGAGTGCACCCATTGGGTGTAGTCCCCGAACCTCTGTCGGACTAGATGGGCCTGGCAGAGGGTTTCTGTTTTTGGTGAACCTCCATGCAAGCAGCACAGTAAATATCTTTTGTCTAAAATTGAGTAAATCGGATGGATCTTCACGCGCTTGGCACAATAAATAAGCTTAGCCTGGAGTTGAATTAGTCGGACTGATCTTCGTGCACTCGGCACGGTAAATAAATTCAGCCTGGAACTGGGTCAAGCAGGCGAATCCTCGTGCCCTTGGCACGATGAATGAATTCGTCCTCAAAACTGCTGACTGTAGAAAAAAGTTGGACACTCCAGGGAGTAATCGTTCCAGCAGCACTTCTTACATTGAATGCTAGCTTTTGCTCTTGCCAACCAGACGGTCAGGTTGGAACCGGGCTGGAGACGAAGAGTGATCATTAGGTATTGAGCATATTTTAGAAAAAGTAGGAAGTCGAGTGAGGAACATGCCGACTGACGGCGCTCCCATAGGTTTAGCCCCCGAATCGGTTGAGGTTTTCACTGGTGCAGAGACATGCTATACAAACAGTTTTTACCCCCTTTCCGTGACGGAGTTATAAACCATTGTCAAGTGAGTGTGTGCGATAGGGGGATCTTTCCCACACGACCTAGAAACCGTCGGGGATAGGCCCTCCAGTCACACACGCGGGGCAAAATGAGCTCATGTGCGATCGGGCGAGGCATCGAAACCCAATCGTTTTTGTTCGTATGTACATCCCACACAATGAATCCTAGAAAAATGTTTTCATTTGTATGTATATCACACACAAATTTTTATGTGGAAATATTTGTGCAAGGTGGCCTAACGCAAACGGTTCTCTACTGGAAGCCGTGTGTGATTGTTAATTGATCCAAAACGCCTACTTTCTAGAAACCGTGTGGGTTGTTTGAGTTCATCACCCACGGTGTTGCCAGAGTAACCATCTGCAATAGAAAACCCCAATAAGCAGGGTAATTATCCTATTATTGATAATCCATGTAGTAATCAAATTGACTTTTCTTATAAAACACACCAGATATTTCATATCCGTATAACGACAACCATGATTTCATAGTCGAACTACATCAGATAGCTTCAGTACTCAGTTACACCAAAGAGGGGTATAGCTAGTTACGCCATTACACAACAGCACCAAGTTTCACATGCAACATCGAAAACCTTTGGAAAGTAGCATCATACACGGTAAATAGACAGATGAATCTCATCCGGGAAACTGCATAAGTGGAAGGCGCATATTGAGCCTTCAGTGATATTGAATGTCCTTGCAACTTTAGGCCAGCGGCTATGGATAATTGCCCGTCCAACCTTAGTCCTCTTCAGGAAGACTTCAATATTGTATCGTGGGTGTTGAATGAATACCTTCCTTGCCTCTTGACCATGCAGGTGGTTTGAGAGGTAATCATCGGTGAACTGCTTTAGAAAGTACTGAAAACAAAGATATGCATATATCGTTGTTATAAATTTTGAAATGGCACAAGGGATAAAAACAAGGTAAAAGAGTTAGTACCATCCTATAGTTGACTGATGTCTTCTTCATTGTGCAAACAAAGATCTTGATGTTATTCGTCGCAAGTTTCTTTATGATAACAATCTTTTTGAGTTTCTTGACTTGACTGATATTCATGGACATCTCATTTCCCCATATGCAAAATGGGTTGAACAGTGGGTCTAAGCCTATGACAGCAGGACCTACATGTGCAAGACCAAATTGTAAGAAACCTAAATATTAGAATGATTCCTGCAACTGCACAATAATGTGTTATTAGCAAAAGGACCATGCATGAGCAAATCTCGATGGTAAACTGTAGTGCC
Organism: Triticum monococcum; assembly: GCA_034509565.1. Classification (NCBI taxonomy): domain Eukaryota; kingdom Viridiplantae; phylum Streptophyta; class Magnoliopsida; order Poales; family Poaceae; genus Triticum; species Triticum monococcum. The sequence continues at coordinate 139,345,634 of CM067841.1, read as the reverse complement.
TCCCATTGTTTCCCTGCAACACATATAAGGAAGATCTTGATCAGGTTACCTGAGAGTTTCCATACTATCAGTAGAATATGTATTGAATATAGCCAAATTCGATTTATTTCTCACATGCATACCAATACAAAATTGTACACACAACCAATAAAAATCAAATTGCAGAATTGAACCAAACAGTTAACCGGACAACAGAACAAATGAACCAAAACAGTTAACTGAGCACGACATTTTAGAATAGAACATATACTAGAAGATAAGACAATTAGTGAAACCAAGAATGCTTGAGAACAGTGCTACAAAATGAAGCAATTGTTGGACCAAACTGTTACCTTAACATTACATTTTAGATTATCAGATTTCATATTAACATTACATAAGACAAATCACTAGAAGGCACTGGCGAGGCCTCGAGAAACAACACGAACTGTATTTTAAAGTACACAACCATGTGGCGGTGTCGATGGTGGCCCCGAAGACATGGTGCTCCTCTTAAATATGGTGGTCGGCACGCATGATAGCCATCGCAACCTCATCTGCGCGTGCGGCTGCAATTTTCTTCTCCGCTGCCAGGTGCTACTGAGCTCCATGCTATATTGCATGCAAGATGGTTGTGGGCGGCGCTTAATTGGAGGACGGGCCAGGTAGTGATTTGGGTGGAAGGTGTCGCGCCATCGGTCGGGGCATGTGTGATGGGGAAGGAGGAGGATGGTGTGGGTGGGGTGTGGATTACCTCACCATATCGACGAGGCCGCGCAGCAAGAAGAAGGATCATTGGCGAGGAGGCGGCACAGCAAGAAGAAGGCTTGCCGGCGAGGAGGGGGCGCTGCAAGAAGAAGGGTCACCGGCGAGGAGGTGATGCTGCCAGTAAGCAGCAGTGAAGGTTTTAACTTGGAAAGCAAGGAGCAATAATGGAAATGCGGCTTTTGGTGGGGGTGGGGGGTGGGGGTATAGATATTTCCGCGGTGGCAGAATATTTTTCGTTTGGTGCCGCGAGAAACTGGCGCGCAAGTGTGGTTCAAGCACGGGGGGTGGACTATAGACGACGAAGCTTCGTGCATAAGCCAGACAAGACGGTGCGCCAAGATATTTTATATCACATCCCACACGATTCTTTAGTAAACTGTTAGTGGTATACCTGCTTTTTTCATTTTGTTTTGAAAGACAAAATGGTGTTACAGAGGGAAAGGATGGTGCTTGAATTGCTAGAATATTTATCTGCGGTGAACATGCAACTATATGAGTGTCGTGTTATAATTTGGAATTATTCCGGGTTTGTTTGGCCTTTTTATGCATTAATTGAGTTTCTAGGCATTTAATATGCGTAATTCAAATTTGAACTACAAGCACATGCTCGAGTGCATCAAAGTTTGTTCAAAAATCACATATGTGTCTTTGGGTGAATTTATAGGTCCCTTGCAAGAAATGGGAATGAAATCGAACATCTTGGCGTCGTGGCTCGACCGGAAACATTGAGAAACTTGGTTTTTAAATTCAAGTAAATCCAAAACTTGCCTGAAAAATCATGAAACTTGGCATGGTGTCATGTCATGGCACCAACATGTTGTGGTAACTTTTTTGGCCGAATTGGGACAAGTTTCGGCATAACTTCTTGCAAACCGAAGCTTCTCTCAAGAAGGATTGTGGTTCCGAGAGGGAAAGGTGTCACCTTTGTGTGTGAAACGACATACGCCGCTGCCCTCCCCCTCTTCATTTTTTACAGAGCCAACATATAACTATATGAGTGTCGTGTTAAAATTTGGAATTATTCCGGTTTCGTTTGGCCTTTTTATGCATTAATTGAGTTTCTATGCATTTAATGTGCATAATTCAAATTTGAACTGCAAGCACATGCTCCAGTGCACCAAAGTTTGTTGAAAAATCACATGTGTGTCTTTGGGTGAATTTATAGGTCCCTTTCAAGAAACGGGAATGAAATTCAAACATATGGGCATCGTGGCTTGATGACCCACAAGTATAGGGGATCAATTGTAGCTCTTTTCGATAAGTAAGAGTGTCAAACCCAACGTGGAGCAGAAACAAATGACAAGTAGTTTTCAGTAAGGTAATGTCTGCAAGTGCTGAACTTGTAAGTAGCAGAGTAGTTTCATAGCAAGATAATTTGTAACGAGAAAGTAGTGATAGTAGTAACAAAAGTGCAGCAAGGTAGCCCAATCATTTTGAGGAAAAGGACAGGCCAAAACGGTCTCGTGTGATAAGCAAAGCGTTCTTGAGGGTACACGGGAATTTCATCTAGTCACTTTCATCATGTTGGTTTAATTCGTGTTCGCTACTTTGATAATTTGATATGTGGGTGGACCGGTGCTTAGGTGTTGTTCTTAGTTGAACAAACCTCCGACTTATGATTAACCCTCCCGCAAGCATCCACAACTACGAGAAATGTATTAAGAATAAATTCTAACCATAGCATTAAACTTTTGGATCCAATCGGTCCCTTACGGAATAGCACATAAACTGGGGTTTAAGTTTCTATCACTCTCGCAACCCATCATCTAATTGCTACTCCACAATGCATTACCTTAGGCCCAAAATATGGTGAAGTGTCATGTAGTCGACGTTCACATGACACCACTAAGGAAATCACAACATACATACTATCAAAATATCAAACACATATCAAATTCACATGATTACTTGCAACATGATTTCTCCCGTGACCTCAAGAACAAAGGTAACTACTCACAAATGATAAACATGCTCATGATCAGAGGGGTATTAAATAGCATATTGGATCTGAAAATATAATCTTCCACCAAATAAACCATATAGTAATCAACTACAAGATGTAATCAACACTACTAGTCACCCATAAGTACCAATCTATAGTTCCGGTAACAAGATTGAACACAAGAGATGAACTAGGGTTTGAGAGGAGATGGTGCTGTTGATGACGATGATTTCCCCCTCTGGGAGGGAAGCTCCCCCGGCAGAATCGCTCCACCGGAGGGCCAAAGTGCTCCTGCCCAAGTTCCGCCTCGAGGCGGCGGCGCTTCGTCCCAAAAGTCCTCCCCTTATTTTTTTTCCAGGTCAAAATGACTTATATACCAAAAGATGGGCACTGGAGGTGGGCCGAGGGGAGCACAACCCACCAGGGTGCGCCTGGGCTCCCTGGCGCGCCCAGCTTATTGGCTCCAATAATTCTTATATATTCCATAAAAAATCCTCGTGAAGTTTCAACTTGTTTGGAGTTGTGCAGAATAGGTAGCCTGGCGTAGCTTTTCTAGGTCCAGATTTCCAACTGCTGGAATTCTCCCTCTCGGTGTGTACCTTGCAAATTATGAGAGAAAAGGCATTAGAATTACTCGAAAAAGGATTATTATGGATAAAAACATTACAAATAACAGTAAGAAAACATGATGCAAAATGGACGTATCAACTCCCCCAAGCAAACACCACTGCTAAGAATTCTTTTTCAATAGTAGCATAATTTCTTTGAGCACTGTCTAGAGTTTTACTAGCATAATGAATAACATTTAGTTTCTTATCAACTCTTTGTCCTAGAACAACACCAACAGCATAATCACTAGCATCACACATAATTTCAAAAGGCAGGTTCCAATCAGGTGGTTGAACAATAGGTGCAGAAATTAAGGCTTTCTTGAGTGTTTCAAGGGCTTCTAAACAATCATCATAAAAAACAAAGGGAATATCCTTTTGCAAGGGACTAGTGAGAGGCCTAGAAATTTTAGAAAAGTCTTTGATAAATCTCCTATAGAAACCAGCATGACCTAAGAAGCTATGAATACCTTTTATATCTTTAGGACATGGCATTTTCTCAATTGCATCAATCTTAGCTTGGTCCACTTCAATACCTTTTTAGAAATTTTATGACCCAAGACAATGCCTTCATTAACCATAAAGTAGCACTTCTCCCAATTCAAGACAAGATTTTTTTGTTCACATCTCTGCAAAACTCGATCAAGATTGCTTAAACAATCATCAAAAGACCTCCCATAAATAGAGAAGTCATCCATGAAAACCTCAACAATCTTTTCACAAAAGGCAGAGAATATAACAGTCATACATCTTTGAAAGGTAGAAGGTGCATTACATAAACCAAAAGACATACATCTATAAGCATAGGTTCCAAAGGGACAAGTAAAAGTGGTCTTATATTGATCAGGTTGAGTAACAAGTATTTGTGAAAAGCTAGAATATCCATCAAGGAAGCAAAAGTGTGTGTGCTTAGATAGTCTTTCAAGCATTTACCAATAAAAGGCAAGGGGTAATGATCTTTTCTAGTTGCTTTGTTTAATTTTCTAAAATCAATTACCATTCTATAGCCTGTAACAATTCTTTGTGGAATAAGTCCATTCTTATCATTAGGAACAACAGTTATACCTCCTTTATTAGGAACACAATGAACAAGACTTACCCATCTACTATCAGCTATAGGATAGATTATACTTGCTTCTAGAAGTTTTAATATTTCGGTTCTTACCACTTCTTTCATCTTCAGATTTAACCGACGTTGGTGATCAACAACAGGTTTAGCATCAGGTTCCATATTAATTTTGTGCTGACATAGAGTGGGACTAATGCCCTTTAAATCATCAAGAGTATATCCAATAGCAGCTCGGTGCTTCCTTAGAACTTTCAATAATCTTTCTTCTTCATGTTCTAGAAGGTTAGCACTAATAATCACAGGATATATCTTCTTTTCATCAAGATAAGCATATTTCAAAGTGTCTGGCAATTGTTTTAATTGAAACACATGATCACCTTTAGGTGGAGGAGGACCTCCTAGAGTTTCAATAGGCAAATTGTGTTTAAGTAGAGGACATTGTTCAAAGAAAATTTTATCTATTTCATTTCTTTCATGCATATGAAAATCATTCTCATGATCTAGAAAATATTGTTCTAAAGGATCAGTAGGTGGTACAACAATAGAAGCAAGACCAATTAATTCATCCTTACTAGGAAATTCTTTTTCGTGAAGATTTCTACTAGACTTGGAAAAATTAAACTCATGAGACTCTTCACCAAAACTAACACCGACAGTTTGTTTCTTACAATCTATCTTAGAATTAACGGTGTTCAAGAAAGGTCTACCAAAGATAATGGGACAAAAGTCATCTTGTGGGGAACCAAGAACAAGAAAATCAGTAGGGTATTTTATTTTCCCACACAATACTTCAACATCTCTAACAATCCCAATTGGTGATATAGTGTCTCCATTAGCAAGTTTAATAGTAACATCTATGTCTTGTATTTCTGCAGGTGCTATGTCATTCATAATATCTTGATATAATGTGTAAGGAACATCACTCACACTAGCACCTATGTCACATAAACCATGATAACAGTGATCTCCTATTTTAACCGAGATGACGGGCATGCCAACAATAGGTCTATGTTTATCCTTTTTATCAGGTTTGACAATTCTAGCAGCTTCTTCACAAAAGTAAATAACATGCCCATCTATATCTTCTTCCAAGAGATCTTTAACCATAGCAATACTAGGTTCTACTTTAATTTGTTCATCAGGTTTAGGTGTTCTAGTACAGCTTTTGTTAACCACAGCTGAAACTTTAGCATGTTCCTTTATCCTAACAGGGAAATGCGGTTTCTCAATATAAGTAGAAGGAACAACTGGATCAACATTATAAAGTATAGTTTCTTCTTTAATTGGTACCGGTTCTTTAATTTCTTCTTTAATAGGTGGGTGATATTTAAACCACTTCTCTTTATGGAGTTCAACATGAGTAGCAAATGATTCACAAAAGGAGGCTACTATCTCAGAGTCAAGTCCATATTTAGTGCTAAACTTTTGAAAAGCATCGGTATCCATAAAAGATCTAACACAATCATACTTAAGTTTAATACCTAACTCTTTACCTTCGTCGAGTTCCCAACCTTCAGAGTTGCGTTTAATTCTTTCCAAAAGATCCCACTGGAAATCAATAGTCTTCTTCATAAAAGAACCCGCACAAGAAGTATCAAGCATGGTTTGATCATTACGAGAAAGCCGAGCATAAAAATTCTGGATAATAGTTTCTCTTGAGAGCTCATGATTGGGGCATGAATATAACATTGACTTAAGCCTCCCCCAAGCTAGAGCGATAGTTTCTCCTTCACGAGGCCAAAAATTATATATATAATTCCGATCACAATGAACTGGATGAAATTTTTTGGTGGAACTCCAATTTTAAACGATTCCAATTCCAAGATCCAATATCATCGCATAGCCTATACCATGCCAATGCTTTTCCCTTCAAAGATAAAGGGAAAACCTTTCTCATAATTTCATCTCCGAGTAAACCTGCAAGCTTAAACAATCCACAAATTTGTTCTACATATATCAAGTGCATATCAGGATGTTCGGTTCCATCTCCTGCATAAGGATTAGCTAGCAGTTGTTCTATCATACCTGAAGGAATTTCATATTCAATATTTTCAGTAGGTGCAGTAGGTTGAGGGGTAATTAATTGTGGTTCCGTACGAGGTGAAGATACCCTGAACAAACCCCTCAAAGGATTGTTTTCCATAGTAACAAGTGACAATAAATTTCAGCACACTATATAAATGTTTCCTTACCAAATTCCACTTACCAAAGGCGCTTCACTCCCCGGCAACGGTGCCAGAAAATAGCCCTGATGACCCATAAGTACAGGGGATCAATTGTAGCTCTTTTCGATAAGTAAGAGTGTTGAACCCAACGAGGAGCAGAAGGAAATGACAAGTAGTTTTCAGTAAGGTAATGTCTGCAAGTGCTGAAATTGTAAGTAGCAGAGTAGTTTGATAGCAAGATAATTTGTAACGAGCAAGTAACGATAGTAGTAAAAAAGTGCAGTGAGGTAGCCCAATCCTTTTGAGGCAAAGGACAGGCCAAAATGGTCTCTTATGATAAGCAAAGCGCTCTTGAGGGTACACGGGAAATTCATCTAGTCACTTTCATCATGTTGGTTTAATTCGTGTTCGCTACTTTGATAATTTGATATGTGAGTGGACCGGTGCTTAGGTGCTATTCTTACTTGAACAAACCTCCTACTTATGATTAACCCTCCCGCAAGCATCCGCAACTACGAGAAAGGTATTAAGAATAAATTCTAACCATAGCATAAAACTTTTGAATCCAATCGGTCCCTTACGGAATAACGCATAAACTGGGGTTTAAGTTTCTATCACTCTCGCAACCCATCATCTAATTGCTACTCCACAATGCATTCCCTTAGGCCCAAAATATGGTGAAGTGTCATGTAGTCGACGTTCACTTGACACCACTAAGGGAATCACAACATACATACTATCAAAATATCGAACACATATCAAATTCACATGATTACTTGTAACATGATTTCTCCCGTGACCTCAAGAGCAAAGGTAACTACTCACAAATGATAAACATGCTCATGATCAGAGGGGTATTAAATAGCATATTGGATCTGAACATATTATCTTCCACCAAATAAACCATATAGTAATCAACTACAAGATGTAATCAACACTACTAGTCACCCACAAGTACCAATCTATAGTTTCGGTAACAAGATTGAACACAAGAGATGAACTAGGGTTTGAGAGGAGATGGTGCTGTTGAAGATGTTGATGGAGATTTCCTCCCCAAGATGGGAGAGTTGTTGGTGATGATGATGACGATGATTTCCCCCTCCTGGAGGGAAGTTCCCCCGGGGGAATCGCTCCGCCGGAGGGCAAAAGTGCTCCTGCACAAGTTCCGCCTCGAGGCGGCGGTGCTTCGTCCCGAAAGTCCTCCCCTTATTTTTTCTAGGTCAAAATGACCTATATAATAAAAGATGGGCACCAGAGGTGGGCCGAGGGGAGCACAACCCACCAGGGCACGCGTAGGTGGGTTGTGCCCACCTGGTGGGCCCCCTCTGGCACTTATTGACTCCAATAATTCTCATATATTCCATAAAAATCTTCATAAAGTTTCAGCTTGTTTGGAGTTGTGTAGAATAGGTAGCCTGACATAGCTTTTCCATGTCCAGATTTCCAGCTGCCGAAATTCTCCCTCTCGGTGTGTACCTTGCAAATTGTGAGAGAAAATGCATTAGATTTACTCCAAAAAGCATTATTATGGATAAAAACATTCTAAATAACAGTAAGAAAACATGATGCAAAATGGACGTATCATGGCTCGGCCGAAAACATTGAGAAACTTGGTTTTTAAATTCCTGTGAATCCAAAACTTCCCTGAAAATCATGAAACTTGGCATGGTGTCATGTCATGGCACCAACATGTTGTGGTATTTTTTTGGCTGAATTGGGACAAGTTTCGGTATAAGCTTCTTACAAACTGGAGCTTCTCTCAAGAAGGTTCGTGGTTCCGAGAGGGGAACATGTCACCTTTGTGTGCGAAACGACATACACCGCTGCCCTGATAACCCACAAGTATAGAGGATCTATCATAGTCCTTTCGATAAGTAAGAGTGTCGAACCCATCAAGGAGCAGAAGGAAATGATAAGCGGTTTTCAGCAAGGTATTCTCTGCAAGCACTTAAATTATCGGTAACAGATAGTTGCGTGATAAAATAATTCATAACGGATAACAAGTAACAAAAGTAAATAAAGTGCAGCAAGGTGGCCCAATCCTTTTTGTAGCAAAGGACAAGCCTGACCGAACTCTTATATGAAGCAACATGCTCCCGAGGACACATGGGAATTGTTGTCAAGTTAGTTTTCATCATGCTCATATGATTCACGCTCGTTACTTTGGTAATTTGATATGTGGGTGGACCGGTGCTTGGGTGCTGCCCTTCCTTGGACAAGCCTCCCACTTATGATTAACCCCTCTCGCAAGCATCCGCAACTACGAAAGAAGAATTAAGATAAATCTGACCACAACATGAAACATGTGGATCCAAATCAGCCCCTTACGAAGCAACGCATAAACTAGGGTTTAAGCTTCTGTCACTCTAGCAACCCATCATCTACTTATTACTTCCTAATGGCTTCCCCTAGGCCCAAATCATGGTGAAGTGTCATGTAGTCGACGTTCACATAACACCACTAGAGGAGAGACAACATACATCTCATCAAAATATCGAATGAATACCAAATTCACACGATTACTTACAACAAGACTTCTCCCATGTCCTCAGGAACAAACGTAACTACTCACAAAGCATATTCATGTTCATAATCAGAGGAGTATTGAATAGCATTAAGGATCTAAACATATGATATTCCACCAAATAAACCAACTAGAATCAACTACAAGGAGTAATCAACACTAGTAGCAACCCACATGTACCAATCTGAGGTTTTGAGACAAAGATCGGATATAAGAGATGAACTAGGGTTTGAGAGGCGATGGTGCTGGTGAAGATGTTAACGTAGATTGACTGTTGGGGAACGTAGTAATTTCGAAAATTTTCCTACGCACACGCAAGATCATGGTGATGCATAGCAACGAGAGGGGAGAGTGTTGTCTACATACCAACGCAGACCGACTGCGGAAGCGATCACACAACGTAGAGGAAGTAGTCGTACGTCTTCTTCCCGATCCGACCGATCCAAGCACCGTTACTCCGGCACCTCCGAGTTCTTAGCACACGTTCAGCTCGATGACGATCCTCGGGCTCCGATCCAGCAAAGCGTCGAGGAAGAGTTCCGTCAGCACGACGGCGTGATGACGATCTTGATGTACTACGGACGCAGGGCTTCGCCTAAGCACTACAACGGTATGATCGAGGTGGAATTTGGTGGCAGGGGGCACCGCACACGGCTAAGGAACGATCTCAAGGATCAACTTGTGTGTCTTGGGGTGTCCCCTGCCTCCGTATATAAAGGTTGGAGGGAGGGGGCCGGCCGGCCAGAGAGAGGGAGGCGCAGGGGGAGTCCTACTACCGGGAGTAGGACTCCCCCCTCCAATCCTATTCCAACTAGGACTCTCAAGGGGGAAAGGAGAGAGAGGGGGGCCGGCCCCTTCTCCTAGTCCTACTAGGACTTGGGGAAGGGGGGGGGGGCGCGGCTAGGCTGTGGGCTGCCCCTTTTCTCTTTTCCACTAAGGCCCAATAGGCCCATTAGTCTCCCGGGGGGTTCCGGTAACCCTCCCGGTATTCCGGTAAAATCCCGATTTCACCCGGAACACTTCCTATGTCCAAACATAGGCTTCCAATATATCAATCTTTACGTCTCGACCATTTCGAGACTCCTCGTCATGTCCGTGATCTCATCCGGGACTCCGAACAACCTTCAGTACATCAAAATGCATAAACTCATAATAACTGTCATCGTAACGTTAAGCGTGCGGACCCTACGGTTCGAGAACAATGTAGACATGACCGAGACACGTCTCCGGTCAATAACCAATAGCGGGACCTGGATGCCCATATTGGCTCCTACATATTCTACGAAGATCTTTATCGGTCAGACCGCATAACAACATACGTTGTTCCCTTTGTCATCGGTATGTTACTTGCCCGAGATTCGATCGTCGGTATCCAATACCTAGTTCAATCTCGTTACCGGCAAGTCTCTTTACTCGTTCCGTAATACATCATCTCACAACTATCATATTAGTTGCAGTGCTTGCAAGGCTTATGTGATGTGCATTACCGAGAGGGCCCAGAGATACCTCTCCGACAATCGGAGTGACAAACCCTAATCTCGAAATACGCCAACCCAACATTTACCATTGGAGACACCTGTAGTACTCCTTTATAATCACCCAGTTACGTTGTGACGTTTGGTAGTACCCAAAGTGTTCCTCCGGTAAACGGGAGTTGCATAATCTCATAGTTATAGGAACATGTATAAGTCATGAAGAAAGCAATAGCAACATACTAAACGATCGGGTGCTAAGCTAATGGAATGGGTCATGTCAATCAGATCATTCAACTAATGATGTGACCTCGTTAATCAAATAACAACTCTTTGTTCATGGTTAGGAAACATAACCATCTTTGATTAACGAGCTAGTCAAGTAGAGGCATACTAGTGACACTCTGTTGGTCTATGTATTCACACATGTATTATGTTTCCGGTTAATACAATTCTAGCATGAATAATAAACATTTATCATGATATAAGGAAATAAATAATAACTTTATTATTGCCTCTAGGGCATATTTCCTTCAGTCTCCCACTTGCACTAGAGTCAATAATCTAGATTACACTGTAATGATTCTAACACCCATGGAGCCTTGGTGCTGATCATGTTTTGCTCGTGGAAGAGGCTTAGTCAACGGGTCTGCAACGTTCAGATCCGTATGTATCTTGCAAATCTCTATGTCTCCCACCTGGACTAAATCCCGGATGGAGTTGAAGCGTCTCTTGATGTGTTTGGTCCTTTTGTGAAATCTGGATTCCTTTGCCAAGGCAATTGCACCAGTATTGTCACAGAAGATTTTCATTGGACCCGATGCACTAGGTATGACACCTAGATCGGATATGAACTCCTTCATCCAGACTCCTTCGTTTGCTGCTTCCGAAGCAGCTATGTACTCCGCTTCACATGTAGATCCCGCTACGACGCTTTGTTTAGAACTGCACCAACTGACAGCTCCACCGTTTAAAGTAAACACGTATTCGGTTTGCGATTTAGAATCGTCCGGATCAGTGTCAAAGCTTGCATCAACGTAACCTCTTACGGTGAGCTCTTTGTCACCTCCATATACGAGAAACATATCCTTAGTCCTTTTCAGGTATTTCAGGATGTTCTTGACCGCTGTCCAGTGATCCATTCCTGGACTACTTTGGTACCTCCCTGCTAAACTTATAGCAAGGCACACATCAGGTCTGGTACACAGCATTGCATACATGATAGAGCCTATGACTGAAGCATAGGGAACATCTTTCATTTTCTCTCTATCTTCTGCAGTGGTCGGGCATTGAGTCTGACTCAACTTCACACCTTGTAACACAGGCAAGAACCCTTTCTTTGCTTGATCCATTTTGAACTTCTTCAAAATTTTGTCAAGGTATGTGCTCTGTGAAAGTCCAATTAAGCTTTTTGATCTATCTCTATAGATCTTTATGCCTAATATGTAAGCAGCTTCCCCGAGGTCTTTCATCGAAAAACTTTTATTCAAGTATCCCTTTATGCTATCCAGAAATTCTATATCATTTCCAATCAGCAATATGTCATCCACATATAATATTAGAAATGCTACAGAGCTCCCACTCACTTTCTTGTAAATACAGGCTTCTCCAAAAGTCTGTATAAAGCCAAATGCTTTGATCACACTATCAAAGCGTTTTATTCCAACTCCGAGATGCTTGCACCAGTCCATAAATGGATCGCTGGAGTTTGCATACTTTGTTAGCTCCCTTTGGATCAACAAAACCTTCTGGTTGTATCATATACAACTCTTCTTCCAGAAATCCATTCAGGAATGCAGTTTTGACATCCATCTGCCATATTTCATAATCATAAAATGCGGCAATTGCTAACATAATTCTGACGGACTTAAGCATCGCTACGGGTGAGAAGGTCTCATCGTAGTCAACCCCTTGAACTTGTCGAAAACCTTTCGCGACAAGTCGAGCTTTATACACAGTAATATTACCGTCAGCGTCTGTCTTTTTCTTGAAGATCCATTTATTCTCAATTGCTTGCCGATCATCAGGCAAGTCAACCAAAGTCCATACTTTGTTTTCATACATGGATCCCATCTCAGATTTCATGGCTTCAAGCCACTTTGCGGAATCTAGGCTCACCATCGCTTCTTCATAGTTCGTAGGTTCATCATGATCTAGCATCATGACTTCCAGAACTGGATTACCGTACCACTCTGGTGCGGATCTCACTCTGGTTGATCTACGTGGTTCAGTAGTATCTTGTTCTGAAGCTTCATGATCATCATCATTAGCTTCCTCACTGATTGGTATAGGTGTCGTAGAAACAGTTTTCTGTGATGTACTATTTTCCAATAAGGGAGCAGGTATAGTTACCTCGTCAAGTTCTACTTTCCTCCCACTCACTTCTTTCGAGAGAAACTCCTTTTCTAGAAAGTTTCCGAATTTAGCAACAAAAGTCTTGCCTTCGGATCTGTGATAGAAGGTGTATCCAATAGTTTCCTTTGGATATCCTATGAAGACACATTTCTCCGCTTTGGGTTCGAGCTTATCAGGTTGAAGCTTTTTCACATAAGCATCGCAGCCCCAAACTTTAAGAAACGACAACTTTGGTTTCTTGCCAAACCATAGTTCATAAGGTGTCGTCTCAACGGATTTTGATGGTGCCCTATTTAACGTGAATGCGGCCGTCTCTAAAGCATAACCCCAAAACGATAGCGGTAAATCAGTAAGAGACATCATAGATCGCACCATATCTAGTAAAGTACGATTACGACGTTCGGACACACCATTACGCTGTGGTGTTCCGGGTGGCGTGAGTTGCGAAACTATTCCACAATTTTTCAAATGTACACCAAACTCGTAACTCAAATATTCTCCTCCACGATCAGATCGTAGAAATTTTATTTTCTTGTTACGATGATTTTCAACCTCACTCTAAAATTCTTTGAACTTTTCAAATGTTTCAGACTTATGTTTCATTAAGTAGATATACCCATATCTTCTTAAATCATCTGTGAAGGTGAGAAAATAACGATATCCGCCACGAGCCTCAATATTCATCGGACCACATACATCGGTATGTATGATTTCCAATAAATCTGTTGCTCTCTCCATAGTACCGGAGAACGGTGTTTTAGTCATCTTGCCTATGAGGCACGGTTCGCAAGTACCAAGTGATTCATAATCAAGTGGTTCCAAAAGCCCATCAGTATGGAGTTTCTTCATGCGCTTTACACCGATATGACCTAAACGGCAGTGCCACAAATAAGTTGCACTATCATTATTAACTTTGCATCTTTTGGCTTCTACATTATGAATATGTGTATCGCTATCTTCGAGATTCAACAAGAATAGACCACTCTTCAAAGGTGCGTGACCATAAAAGATATTACTCATATAAATAGAACAACCATTATTCTCTGATTTAAATGAATAACCGTCTCGCATTAAACAAGATCCAGATATAATGTTCATGCTCAACGCTGGCACCAAATAACAATTATTTAGGTCTAATATTAATCCCGAAGGTAGATGTAGAGGTAGCGTGCCGACCGCGATCACATCGACTTTGGAACCGTTTCCCACGCGCATCGTCACCTCGTCCTTTGCTAGCGTCCGCTTATTCCGTAGTCCCTGTTTCGAGTTGCAAATATTAGCAACAGAACCAGTATCAAATACCCAGGTGCTACTGCAAGCTCTAGTAAGGTACACATCAATAACATGTATATCACATATACCTTTGTTCACTTTGCCATCCTTCTTATCCGCCAAATACTTGGGGCAGTTCCGCTTCCAGTGACCAGTCTGCTTGCAGTAGAAGCACTCAGTTTCAGGCTTAGGTCCAGACTTGGGTTTCTTCTCCTGAGCAGCAACTTGCTTGCTGTTCTTCTTGAAGTTTCCCTTCTTCTTCCCTTTGCCCTTTTTCTTGAAACTGGTGGTTTTGCTAACCATCAACACTTGATGCTCCTTCTTGATTTCTACCTCCGCAGCTTTCAGCATTGCGAAGAGCTCGGGAATAGTCTTGTTCATCCCTTGCATATTATAGTTCATCACGAAGCTCTTGTAGCTTGGTGGCAGTGATTGGAGAATTCTGTCAATGACGCAGTCATCTGGAAGATTAACTCCCATCTGAATCAAGTGATTATTATACCCAGACATTTTGAGTATATGCTCACTGACAGAACTGTTCTCCTCCATCTTGCAGCTATAGAACTTATTGGAGACTTCATATCTCTCAATTCGGGCATTTGCTTGAAATATTAACTTCAACTCCTGGAACATCTCATATGCACCATGACGTTCAAAACGTCGTTGAAGTCCCGATTCTAAGCCGTAAAGCATGGCACACTGAACTATCGAGTAGTCATCAGCTTTGCTCTGCCAGACGTTCATAACATCTGGCGTTGCTCCAGCAGCAGGCCTGTCACCCAGCGGTGCTTCCAGGACGTAATTCTTCTGTGCAGCAATGAGGATAATCCTCAGGTTACGGACCCAGTCCGTGTAATTGCTACCATCATCTTTCAACTTTGCTTTCTCAAGGAACGCATTAAAATTCAACGGAACAACAGCACGAGCCATCTATCTACAATCAACATAAACAAGCAAGATACTATCAGGTACTAAGTTCATGATGATTTTAAGTTCAGTTAATCAAATTACTTAAGAATTCCCACTTAGATAGACATCCCTCTAATCCTCTAAGTGATCACGTGATCCAAATCAACTAAACCATAACCGATCGTCACGTGAGATGGAGTAGTTTTCAATGGTGAACATCGTTATGTTGATCATATCTACTATATGATTCACGCTCGACCTTTCGGCCTCCGTGTTCCGAGGCCATATCTGTATATGCTTGGCTCGTCAAGTCTAACCTGAGTATTCTGCGTGTGCAACTGTTTTGCACCCGTTGTATTTGGACGTAGAGCTTATCACACCCGATCATCACGTGGTGTCTGGGCACGAAGAACTTTGGCAACGGTGCATACTCAGGGAGAACACTTCTTGATAATTTAGTGAGAGATCATCTTATAATGCTACCGTCAATCAAAGCAAGATAAGATGCATAAAAAGATAAACATCACCTGCAATCAATATAAGTGATATGATATGGCCATCATCATCTTGCGCTTGTGATCTCCATCTCCGAAGCACCGTCATGATCACCATCGTCACCGGCGCGACACCTTGATCTCCATCGTAGCATCGTTGTCGTCTCGCCAATCTTATGCTTCCACGACTATCACTACCGTTTAGTAATAAAGTAAAGCATTACATCGCGATTGCATTGCATACAATAAAGCGACAACCATATGGCTCCTGCCAGTTGCCGATAACTCGGTTACAAAACATGATCATCTCATACAATAAAATCAGCATCATGCCTTGACCATATCACATCACAACATACCCTGCAAAAACAAGTTAGACGTCCTCTACTTTGTTGTTGCAAGTTTTACGTGGCTGCTACGGGCTTAAGTAAGAACTCATCTCACCTACGCATCAAAACCACAACGATAGTTTGTCAAATAGACTCCGTTTTAACCTTCTCAAGGACCGGGCGTAGTCACACTTGGTTCAACTAAAGTTGGAGAGACAGTCTTCCGCAAGCCATCTATGTGCAAAGCACATCGAGGGAACCGGTCTCGCGTAAGAGTACGCGTAAGGTTGGTCCGGATCATCTCACCCAACAATACCGCCGAACCAAAGTATGACATGCTGATAGGCAGTATGACTTGTATCGCCCACAACTCACTTGTGTTCTACTCGTGCAAATAACATCAAACCATAAAACCTAGGCTCGGATGCCACTGTTGGGGAACGTAGTAATTTCGAAAATTTTCCTACGCACACGCAAGATCATGGTGATGCATAGCAACGAGAGGGGAGAGTGTTGTCTACGTACCAACGCAGACCGACTGCGGAAGCGATCACACAACGTAGAGGAAGTAGTCGTACGTCTTCTTCCCGATCCGACCGATCCAAGCACCGTTACTCCGGCACCTCCGAGTTCTTAGCACACGTTCAGCTCGATGACGATCCTCGGGCTCCGATCCAGCAAAGCGTCGAGGAAGAGTTCCGTCAGCACGACGGCGTGATGACGATCTTGATGTACTACCGACGCAGGGCTTCGCCTAAGCACTACAACGGTATGATCGAGGTGGAATTTGGTGGCAGGGGGCACCGCACACGGCTAAGGAACGATCTCAAGGATCAACTTGTGTGTCTTGGGGTGTCCCCTGCCTCCGTATATAAAGGTTGGAGGGAGGGGGCCGGCCGGCCAGAGAGAGGGAGGCGCAGGGGGAGTCCTACTACCGGGAGTAGGACTCCCCCCTCCAATCCTATTCCAACTAGGACTCTCAAGGGGGAAAGGAGAGAGAGGGGGGCCGGCCCCTTCTCCTAGTCCTACTAGGACTTGGGGAAGGGGGGGGGGGGGCGCGGCTAGGCTGTGGGCTGCCCCTTTTCTCTTTTCCACTAAGGCCCAATAGGCCCATTAGTCTCCCGGGGGGTTCCGGTAACCCTCCCGGTATTCCGGTAAAATCCCGATTTCACCCGGAACACTTCCTATGTCCAAACATAGGCTTCCAATATATCAATCTTTACGTCTCGACCATTTCGAGACTCCTCGTCATGTCCGTGATCTCATCCGGGACTCCGAACAACCTTCGGTACATCAAAATGCATAAACTCATAATAACTGTGATCGTAACGTTAAGCGTGCGGACCCTACGGTTCGAGAACAATGTAGACATGACCGAGACACGTCTCCGGTCAATAACCAATAGCGGGACCTGGATGCCCATATTGGCTCCTACATATTCTACGAAGATCTTTATCGGTCAGACCGCATAACAACATACGTTGTTCCCTTTGTCATCGGTATGTTACTTGCCCGAGATTCGATCGTCGGTATCCAATACCTAGTTCAATCTCGTTACCGGCAAGTCTCTTTACTCGTTCCGTAATACATCATCTCACAACTATCATATTAGTTGCAGTGCTTGCAAGGCTTATGTGATGTGCATTACCGAGAGGGCCCAGAGATACCTCTCCGACAATCGGAGTGACAAACCCTAATCTCGAAATACGCCAACCCAACATTTACCATTGGAGACACCTGTAGTACTCCTTTATAATCACCCAGTTACGTTGTGACGTTTGGTAGTACCCAAAGTGTTCCTCCGGTAAACGGGAGTTGCATAATCTCATAGTTATAGGAACATGTATAAGTCATGAAGAAAGCAATAGCAACATACTAAACAATCGGGTGCTAAGCTAATGGAATGGGTCATGTCAATCAGATCATTCAACTAATGATGTGACCTCGTTAATCAAATAACAACTCTTTGTTCATGGTTAGGAAACATAACCATCTTTGATTAACGAGCTAGTCAAGTAGAGGCATACTAGTGACACTCTGTTGGTCTATGTATTCACACATGTATTATGTTTCCGGTTAATACAATTCTAGCATGAATAATAAACATTTATCATGATATAAGGAAATAAATAATAACTTTATTATTGCCTCTAGGGCATATTTCCTTCATTGACCCCCTCTCGATGAGAGGGTCGTTGGTGATGACGATGGCTTCGATTTCCCCCTGTAGGAGGGAAGTTTCCCCGATGCTCCGCCAGAGCCCTAGATTGGTTCTGCCCAAGTTCCGCCTCGAGACGGGGGCGCTTCGTCCCCAAAGCTTCCTCTTGATTTTTTCCAAGTCAAAACACACCATATAGCAGAAGATGGGCATCGTTGGCCTGCCAAGTGGCCCACAAGGCAGGAGGCACACCTAGGGGGTAGGGCACGCCCCCACCCTTGTGGATGGCAGGTGGCCCCCTCTGGTGCTTTCTTTGCCAAATATTTTTTATATATTCCAAAATAATTCTCTGTGAAGTTTCAAGACTTTTGGAGTTGTGTAGAACAGGTCTCTAATATTTGCTCCTTTTCTAGTCCAGAATTCCAGCTGCCGGCATTCTCGCTCTTCATGTAAACCTTGTAAAATTAGAGAGAAAAGGCATAAGTATTGTGATATAATGTGTAATAACAGCCCATAATGCAATAAATATCAACATAAACGCATGATGCAAAATGGACATATCATGCCCCCCTCTTGATGTTTTTTTACAAAGCCAACATAGAACTATATGAGTGGCGTGTTAAAATTTGGAATTATTCCGGGTTCATTTGGCTTTTTTATGCATTAATTGAGTTTTTGGGCATTTAACGTGCATAATTCGATTTTGAACCGCAAGCACATGCTCCAGTGCACCACAGTTTGTTGAAAAATCACATGTGTGTCTTTGGGTGAATTTATAGGTCCCTTGCAAGAAATGGGAATGAAATTCAAACATCTAGGCGTCATGGCTTGGCCGGAAACATTGAGAAACTTGGTTTTTAAATTCTTGTAAATCCAAAACATGCATGAAAATCATGAAACATGGCATGGTGTCATGACATGGCACCAACATGCTGTGGTATTTTTTGGCCGAATTGGGACAAGCTTTGGTATAAGTTTCTTGCAAACTGGAGCTTCTCTCAAGAAGGCTTGTGGTTCTAAGAGGGGACGTGTCACCTTCGTGTGCAAAACAACATACACTGCCTTATTACGCCTTGATATTTTACAGAGGCAACATAGATCAATAGGAGTTTTGTGCTAAATTTTGGAATTACTCGGGTTTCGTTTGGCCTTTTTATACATCAATTGAGTTTTTGGGCATTTAATGCTATCGGGGTTGTGATGCGACATATGCCAAAGGATGGCTAATCATGGAGAGGGACAAGAGTACATCGTCGGGCTCTAGAAGCGGGAGTGAGCGAGATCGTATACGCCTACGGATCTTACCCAGGTTCGGGGCTCTCCTAGGAGATAACACCCCTAGTCCTGCTATGCGGCGTCTCCGCATGATCACTATCTCAACAATGGTAGCCGTCAGTCTCTCCAAACGCCGGCTTCTCTGCCAGCTGCTGGGTCCCGCCGCTTGGTGGGTCCCGCCGATTGTCGTGTACTCGGCCGACAGGCCGCGCCCGCCGCTTGCGTGTCTGGCTAATCACTCCGCACTATAGCCATGCTACTGATGATGGATGCTTTATTGGGGGAAACATGGCTACAGTACCGACGCCTGGTGCGCATTCACTATAGCCACTCCCTGTTTCTTCTGGTTGATGGCACACGGACTTTGAGGGGGGAGGGGGCGCCTGGTGGGAGGCGGCCCGTCCCCGCTGCCGCCTTTTGGAGATTTGCCACCTTCTGGGGCTCGCCGATAGGTAGGGCCCGCCGCCTGCGGACCGTACCGACATGCCATCATGGAGCATAGCTCCCTAGGCAATAGGTGATGTCACGGGTAGCGTGACTACAGTAACCCGCCGGGTGGGGGCGTCCACTAGGTACGGCCGTACTGTAGCCGCGCTCGGCCTAGGATTCGGGGGTGGCAGGCCGCACTATAGCCATGCCCCGTCCCGTCGTAGTGATGTAGGTGCAAACTTTGAGGGCACGAGGGGCCGCCTGCTGGAGGTCGGCCGCCTTGTGGCCGCCTTCTAGTACCCTGCCGCCTTCTAGTAGCCGGCCGCTTGGACCAGCCGGCTGAAGGGAGCAGTCGTTCATCCGGGAGGTGTGAGGGGCGCAGTTGGCCCCGATGTCTCGAAATACCGCGGGGGGCTGATGAGGCTACCTGTGGTCATTTACCCCGACAGTAGTCCCCGAAGATGGTGGGGTGCCGCGGCTGGAAAGGCAAGAAGCCTTAGCAGCTTCCTACTCTGAGTCGTCTTGGTAGATTCGCGTCGTCTGTCTTCTGGAGGCGCCGACGGCTGGGAGCCGGCCATGACCAGACCGGTCGCCTGGCGAATTCAAAACGTCGTGGTGGGGGCCGAGTGGCAAGCCTGTCGGGTGGTAGGCCAGTCACCCATTGCTTGCTCGCCACGTGGCACCAGTAGGCCAGGCCGGCATGCCAGCCCACGCGCGCGACGGTATGTCGCCGCAGGCCAGGGCCCGCCACTACAGGGCCTCGGCACACGCGTGGATCCGCTGCGGCCGAGGCAGGCGGTTGGGCTTCTACTGCAGTTAATACACGCCTTTACTGTGAGGTAAACGCGGGGTCACGGGGGGAGTGGGCGCAGTTAATCCCACGACCCCCCACGTTCCGCCCCTTGGCTCTGCCACCAGGGGCTATAAGTAGGGGGAGGGGGCGGCAGAACGCATGCGCGCCCTTCTCTCCCATTGCTGCCCTTCTCCTTCCTCCTTGCTCTCACTGCCGCTGTGCCCCTGCTTCTTGCCGACGCACAGCTGCAGCTCATCATCGCTGAGCCTCCCCACGTTGCGGCTTTCTTGCCTTGCCGCGGACTCGCCCGCTTGCCATCGCGGCGTGCCTCCGTCCAGGCATCCACGCACATGGCGCACGAAAGGGTCGGCGACTGGGACGGCTCCAACATCCATGAGGATCACCTCACCTTCCTCTACCGGACGCGTCGGCTACCTCTTGAGGCACGCGTGAAAGCGCGCGTTCCCCTAGAGTACGGTGAACGCGTCATCTTCCGGTCACACTTTCTCCGCGGCCTCGGCCTGCCGACAAGCAGTTTCTTGCATTCTTTTCTTACCTTCTAGAAAGTCCATCCGCACCACCTCATGCCGAACACGGTGGTTCTGCTGGCCGCCTTCGTCACCCTCTGCGAAGGCAACCTCAGCATACTCCCCACCCTTGAGCTCTGGGGGAGTTTTTCTACCTCAAGCTGGGTACCGCCGCCAAGAACAAGGTTGCCCCAGTGTGGGGCTTGCATCGTAGTGCGGCGCTCGGGGACCGGGGTCCGCTTCCCGGCCCTTTCGTTGACGCAGTCTGCCAAGCTGTGGCAGCGATCCTACTTTTATGTCAAGAATGTCCACCCGGCGGAGGACTACATAACCTGCCGGCTGAGCCTCACACCAACTGTCAGTTCCGACCGAAGACCCTGTCAGCCGCCTCCTCCGCCGTTCTCGCCCGACTTTAGGTGATGACAGAATCGGAGGGCCTCAAGGCCTCGGATCTGCTGACCGCCTTCGTGGCGCGTCGAGTGCTTCCCCTTTAGTCCCGGTCCCACATCATCTGTCGTATGAGTGGGTGCTAGGACCCATGCCGAATGAGCACCAAGGAGATGCCAGACAAGGAGATCATCCTGCCGGTAAACTACTTCTCCAACTGCAAGCTCTCGGAGAAGGAGTGACGGTTCAGCAAGCGGTCGTATAGTCGAGCGCACCCTCCTCCTGCAGTAAGTCTTTTGATTCTTTTTTTCCTTCATTTGTCTGTGCTCCTCTTTTTGCTGCCTGACTAGTCGGCCATGGAGCAGATCCTCTCGACCCAGTCGGCCGCCGACGCCCTGGAGCCAGGTCGTCAATATCAGCCAGACTGAGCGGCGAGCGATGTGGATGACCCCAATTTGGGGGCAGCCGCCATGGAGGATGACGACGCCACAAGCGGTGGTGGAGGTGGAGCAGGCGGCTCCTCAGCAGGCGGCCTTGAGGATTGGTTGGATGATGAGGAGGAGGACAACGAGCCGCACCGTCCTCATGGCGCTGGTAAGGCAGGCGCGAGCTCTTCAGGCGCGCCGAAGCGTCGGGCCGACGCCGGGATATACGACAGTCGGCCCAAGAAGCTCAAGTCTTCGGCTGCTGCGACCAGGCAGCAGGAAGCCGCTGCAAAGGCGGCCCAACTCCAGAAGGCCCCAAAGCAGCGCCCGGTGGTGTCTGCGTAAGTTTTTTGGTATTTTCCGTTGTTACCTTGCGTTTGCTCTTCTTTCTTTCTCGCAAACTTTTTCTTACACTACAAAAAAATATACTTCCGTGATGATACATGTTTGTCACAGTAGGTCACGTTTTCTGTCATGCATGTACATCCATGACAAATTTATGACAGAATCAAGATAGTCATACATGTGCTGTCGTAGAAGTGTTACATGACATTACCAAAATTATCATCACGGAAGTGTCCACTTCCATGACGATAAATCACGCGTCATAGAAGTGCTTTCGTCAAGGGTGACCGACACGTGGCATCCACCATAACGGAACACCGTTAAGCTATCGGGTCCGGTTTTGGATCGGATAACCCGTTAATAGCCCGGACCAATGGGGATTTTCCACGTGTAAAATCATCATTGCCCGAAGGAAACACGTGTTGCCTCACCAATGGGACAGATGTCATCCACTCAGTGGACAGGAGGCGCCTATGATAGGTCGACATGTGGCACGGCACAACAGTGGCCCATTCCGGTGAAAAAGGCCGGCCCAGTAAAAAATAGCAGGCCGACCCATATAACGCCTACTTGTGTCAGGTCCATTTAAGCCCACGGCCCATACGAGATGTGCCAATTCGGCTCGTCAACGGCCTGTTAAAGATTTGACACCATTGCAGCCCATCGTCAGTGCGAGCCCATTAACAGCCCGCTATATATTTGGGCTCAATATCGGCCCGATGAGATTTCGGCCTGTTAACGACCCATTTAGTGGATGGGCCAATTTTCACGATGTACATCTTTCGACCTTTTAGTGACCCATTTAAATATTGGGCTAATTTCCGGCCCGGTGTGTCTCTTTAAGCCTGTTGACGGCCAATAAATCAGTTGGGCCATTTGTAGTCAGACCTGAGTTTCAGCCTTTTAGCGACCCATTTAAGTGTTGGGCCAATTTCCGGCTCGGTGTGTCTTTCAGCCTGGTGACGGCCCATATATCTGTTGGGCCATTTGTAGTCGGACATGAGTTTTGGCCTTTTAGCGACCCATTTAAGTGTTGGGCCAATTCCTGGCCCTGTGTGCCTTTCAGCCTGTTAACGGACCATACATGAGTTGGGCCATTTGTAGTCACACCTGAGTTTTGGCCTTTTAACGGCCCATGCCCTTCATGGTCCAATACCAACCGGGTTTCTCTTTCGGCCTGCTAAAGGCCCACAACACAGTTGGGCCATTTACAATTCGACCTGACTTTCGGCCTCTTAGCGGCCCATGCTCTTCATGGTCCAGTACAAGCCCGTTGTCTCTTTCGTCCTGCTAAATGCCCACAGTATAGTTGAGCCATATGTAGCCCGAACTTAGTAACGACATGTTAACGGCCCGTGAAATCAATTGGGCCCACCTGTTGCCCGCTTCGATGTCAGCTTGTTAACGACCCGGGAGTTAAGAGGGCCGACCATTAACTTTCGGCCTGGTAATGACCCATTAACTTAATGGGCCCACTAAAGTTCGTACATGTCTTTAGGCCAAATTAGATAATTTGAGCCATTACGACGAGCAATTATGCACAGGTCCAAAACCGATCAAGCAAAGGTACGACATATAGGGAAAAACGTTGCACATCCAGCATATATTACAGGAAATTACATCCACTGGGCAATCAAAGGTTGATGCCAGTGCAGATAAATGAACAAAACCTAATGATCTACAACGTCACAATCTGCAACTTCAGCACGAATGACGCCCATAAGCATGTGGGCAAGTTCTTGCTACTTTGCTACACTGTCTCTGAAAACATTGATCAGTTGTTGTGTCGCACGACTCTGATTCCTCCACCATTTCCATCATTCCTTCAGCCATTAATTGGTTCACAAACATACATTTTTTCCGTTGCATTCGAGACAGAGGATATTGAACAGATTCAGATGGCGATTTTGGCAGGCTTGTATTATTGATACTGGAGAGTGTCTCGACCACTGCATCATAACATAAATTAGGAGGGGAACCAAACATATTAATCATGAGTTATTGGCATATTACCTGGCCTAGATTTATTGGAAAGAAACAATGGGGCTGCCTTGCTATTTTCAGAGTTTGTCTTCTTATCTTCAGCAGACTGCACCAAATTAAGACACTAGCATTGCTATCATTGGCCAAGTCAGATAATAGGAAAGCAACATTGGCACAACGAACGTTTGGGCAACTAGCCAACACCAAATTAACACAATATGGCATGGCTATCATCAGCCAGGTAAGGTAATACGAAAGCAACATTGACACAATGAATGAATGGGCAACCAGAGCAGCACTACAATTCAGTAATGTGCATGATATGAGATAATGCACTCCTGCACCTCAGTATTTAAAACTACTAGGCAGTTTTCTTTACAAAAATCAACATTGGCGCCTTTAACATTTTGCTACAACTAATTTTAGATCAGACAAAGGTTGGATTCACACCGATTAACAAAATACATGCCGATGTAAAAATATAGTGATATACAACAAGTACTTACATCAGCATTGGAGCACAGAGAATTCCTGCAAGATATTTTCCTCGAATACAATCCCAATGAAGGAAATCTTCTATCATTTAACCTTATTTTCTAAAAGATAGATGGGTAAGAAACATGTAGAAAATATGATCAGAATGCTATAAAATTTCATGATGCGAGGATACGCACATGCTTCTTAGAATGGAGTTGACATTCTTTTGCTGGATTGGAGCGGACTAGTTCTTTGGCCACTGAAATCTGCTTATTATCAGTGGGAGTTGGATTTCTCTGTGCTGGAGCAGTATCTATGAAAAATGGAGTTGGTTTATTATCTCCTGGCATTTGGATCTTTTGCAAAGACCTGGTTTGTAACCCTTCAGATTCTAACATAGCCGTCTTCCCCTTGCATGCCTTATATAGAAGAATGGTGCTTCAATTATGAAACATGCTACAATAGAGATGGAACAGGTACTGAAGAATAGAATCAGAGTCAGGGGAGCTCTCGTAAGTGAGCCTAAGTAAGTAGTGTGGTTCGAGCGGATCAGTCACCGCTGAGTTCTGCTTTCCTCGCAGAGTTGGTTTTAGCCGGAACCGCGCTCTTGCCTTCTTCTTGTGCATGACATATTGACATGTATTCCCTCCATCCGGAAATAAATGGATGGGTCTAGGCGTATTTCAGTTCTAGATACATCCAGTTTTATCCATTTCTACAACATGTAATCCGGACGGAGGGAGTATGATGTAAGAGCTAGGGAAACGACAGGACAACATAGTAAAAAAACACTAAAACCCCACTGCAAAACCAAAGTAATGAAACCCACTGATATGAGATAGTACACTCATACAGCCCAGGATGCAAAACTAACAGGCAGTTTTCCTTACAAAAATCAACATTGTGGCCTTTAATCATACATTTTGCTACAACTAAATTTAGATCAGATAAAGGTTGGATTCACGCCGATTAACAAAATACATGCTGATGTAAAAATATAGTGATATACAACACGTACTTACATCTGCATTGGAGTACAGAGAATTCCTGCAAGAATCTTTCGTCACAAACGATACCAGTGCAGAAATTATTCTATATGTTAAGCTTATTTTCTAAAAGAGAGATGGGTAAGAAACATGTAGAAAATATGATCAGCATGCTATAAAATTTCATGATGCAAGGATACGCACACGCTTCTTAGAATGGAGTTGACATATTTTTGCTGGACTGGAGCGGACTAGTTCTTTGGCCACTGGAATCTGCTTATTATCATTAGGAGTTGGGTTTCTGTGTGCTGGAGCAGTATCTATAAAAACTGGAGTTGGTTTATTATCTCCTGGCGTTTGGATCTTTTGCAAAGACCTGGTTTGTAACCCTTCAAATTCTAACATAGTCGTCTTCCCCTTGCATGCCTTGTATAGAAGAATGGTGCTTCAATTATAAAACATGCTACATCAGTGAGATGGAATAGGTACCTAAGAATAAAAAGGCATGACATATTGACATGTATTCCCTCCATCCGGAAAAAATGGATGGGTCTAGGCGTATTTCAGTTCTAGATACATCCTTTTTATCCATTTCGGCAACATGTAATCCAAACGGAGGGAGTATGGTGTAAGAGTTAGGGATACGACAGGACAACACAGTAAAAAACACTAGTTGAATGTAAAACTGTATGCGAGCAGAATACATACAGAAAAAACTAAGGCAACATACACGTGTATGATTGGGAAACTAAGATGGCATTGCAACAGAGCACTAGAACAACACTTCAATGTAAAAAAACATAGTATGGTAGACAGATGAAGTACATACTGATGAATAACAATGCATAAGATATTCAGAAGCATGATGTCCAAATTAAGCAGATGGCATTGCGATAGTGTAGAATGACAGTACTTGAATTTGAAAACATGTTATCATGAATGGAATAGGTACTGAAAAACAGGAAGGCATGACATATTTACATGCATGATCATCATGCTAAGCACATGGCATTGCAACAGTGTAGATACACTCCAGGACATTATATGCATGTTGTACCCATATCACGGGCCAAGTTAGAGCAACGACCTTGTGGGGTGAAGAGGATTCAACATCTTTCTACAAGTCTTCTGAAGAACTGCCTTTACATGTCCCATCATATTGGGTATCATTGACATCAAGTTTATTGGCCTTTACATTGCTCGGTGAGGTTCTTGTGGATATATCAGTGTGTGCAATTATATCTGACATGCATGGAAGACAACTAGTAGTTAGATTTATGTAATGAGCGCCTGTAGGAGACGACATAAATAGTAGGACTGGGGTTAACTAGCAGCAACAGGTCTCAAAAACTAAAGGGAGAACACAGATGAAAGCTACATAATATGTATCGTTTGTACTCGAGATTAACTAGATGGCACACAAAAGTATTAAAGAACAACATAGGTAGAAGTGGTATAATACTATAATCACCAGCCTGTGGGATAGCATTGGCTGATGGATGATAACTATGGAACATCGTTACCTAAAGAACAAGTATCTTAGCTGAACTATGGAACAACGTTAACTCCTGAACAAGACCCGTAAGAGATCATCATGAATATACAGTGAAATGTGATAATATATTTTCCATGCTTAGATGAATAACAAAGCCATAAATGTTGCACACAAGTAAGATGAGGGTACAACCTATCTGGCCGCCATCCATAGGAGTGAGCATCATGTGCTGACTTGTCGATGGCCCTGCAGTTGTTGTGGCTGTCCATGTCGGGCACGCGCATTCGATGCAGGGAACTGTTGAGTGGGGACTATAGCTCCCTTCTGGTGTATGCTTCCCTTGTTGGAGCAGTTGTGGTGAGTCGGAAGACGGTGTGGCTGAAGATGCAGATAACGCATAATGTTAAGAACGGCACATCTCTTTGATCTGAAGAAATACACTAAGAGATCAACAACAAGGTACGAGAGTGGCCACACGTCTGCTGACTGAGACTAAATTGGGGTCACACGGTTTTATTTTATTTTGGTACTGTCCGATCTGCGCCGGATGGCTTGATGGCCGTCTTGTGCCTCCCGGCTGACACTGTTAGGAATCTTCCCCAAAGAGCCAGCGACCAACGGCAGAGCAGCTTGCCTCCACCGTCCGTGGCCCCAGCCAAAACCCCGCTCCCCGCCCCACCGCACTGCCGTGGTTGCGCCGCCCCTGGTCCAATCCACAAAGACTCCCCGTCATCCAGATCCAGCGGCGGCAGTACCTTGAACCCATGCAACTCTAAGATAGCCATCTAAGCACTGCCTCTGCGGCGAACTTGTGGCCCGCACCCTTACGTTAGACACCAGCCAACCGGCAGCCTAGGAGCTCCGTCACCTCGAGGGGTGCTGCTTCCCATTGGGAATCGATTGACCCAGAATAAAAATTCAGACGACTGAAGCCTAAGTAAAGTGATTTGAGATGAGGGTGTGACCTATATGGCGGCATGGTGAAGTAGGCAGGTCCAGCTACCGAGTCGGTGAGGCTGACGCAGTTGCGGTGGCTACTGGTGGCAGGGAAACAACGATGTCGCGACGGTCGATGGCTACGGGGAAGCAGTGCCGGGACTCTGGACTGATCCGAAGTTGGAGCCGCTCCGGCACCGTGAACAACAGCGGGGGTGAATCGGCTCCAGTACGGTTCACGCGGCCGTCGTCGAGGCAGCTCCAGCAACACGGAGTAAGAGGCACA
Organism: Triticum monococcum; assembly: GCA_034509565.1. NCBI lineage: Eukaryota > Viridiplantae > Streptophyta > Magnoliopsida > Poales > Poaceae > Triticum > Triticum monococcum. Next base: position 139,317,246 of record CM067841.1, on the reverse strand, counting down.
CGGCCCAGTGCACGACGACAATGGACAGCGTCTCTGGCTTTAGGGAGGAGGGTGGCTGTGAAATTGGTGCGGTGGGGGCGCCATGGAGGAGGGGCTGAGGTTTCGCGGCTCGGGAGAAGGGAGCTTCTAGGGAGAAGGTGATTTGGCGCCCATGAGTTATGAATGGGGGGGGGGGGAGGGATTGGGAGGGGAGTGGAACCATGTTTTACGGACGCATTTGTCTGAAATGTGAGGGGGAGTTACAGTTCTACCCCTGCCTTTAGGCTTCTTGGCTTGGGTTTGTGTACTGAGGGTTGGGGATAGTAGAGTAACTTTGCTTCTCCCCAAATAGTGGGCGGGAGCGATTTCGGGCGAGGAGGGCGTGTTTTGAAATATAGTGGGCGCGAGCGATTTCGGGCGAGGAGAGCGTGTTTTGAAACAATGGGCGCGAGCTATTTCGGGTGAGGAGAGCGTGTTTTACCGACCATGGTTTATGAATTATTCGGCACATGTCATTTCGGCCTAGGAGAAGGCGCGCTTGGATGAAGTTACCAACCCACCCTCAATGCACAACGGGCCAATTAATGCATCTCCCACATAGGACGGTAATTTCGCGTCTCCCATTTATTTGCTCGGGCGAATTCCACCGAGCAGAGGATGTTTAACGGTTCGTTCAAAATTTGGGAGAACGAGCATCCACGTCTACCTTACCAAGTCGATTCGAATCAAATTTAGAAATATTATCTTGCCACTTCTTTTTTAGATGGAGAGATGATGCTCGGGAGTAATGTGTTTTTACATGCTCATTGCTAGCGATTTACTATATGACAAATAGTTGACCCACTCAAAAATGGGAATCAAACCCAAAATGAAATATCTCGATTCAATGAAATAGCTCGTTCACCAGGTCAAAATAGTGAACTAAATCCAAAATTCAACACCTCAATCGAATAGCATGTTGTACAGTATTATAGTACTCCATGAACATGTTGAAAGTCAAATTAATGAACTTGTTTGATATATGCATATATCCGTTCATGTGTGGATTGCAGACAACATGTTCTCCAATTTAAATATTTGAATGCAAGTTTATATCGAAACATGGTTTATATCAATCTTTGATGCATAAAACGTGACCTCCCCCTCTCCCGGACTCCTGCTCTCTCTCTCTCTCTCTCTCTCTCTCTCTCTGTGTGTCTCTCTCTCTGACAATCTTCAATTCTGTCGCACGCATCAACCACACAAACATTGTTGGTCCTCTCTCTTTCTCTCCATCTCTTTCTTCTCTCTTTGTGTGTGTGCGTGGGGGGGGGGGTCTTTCTAGTTCGCATGCATATATACTCCATCTATAGGTCTCTCTCGCACACTATGTATGATTCTCTAGTCCAAGCTAGATATCTTGGGTGCACTCATCGTACGCACACAAATTCCTTGGCTCGTTGCCTGTAACTCTCTCACGCACCACTCTGTCATCTTGGAGCTCTCCCCCTCTCTCTCAAACTCTCCATCTACCTGGGTCACACATACACATGCATATCTCACTCGCACTCGATAGGCCCATCTAAAACTCAATCTCTCTCCCTCGTTCTCTCTCCATCACACACACACAATCTCATGCCTAGCTAGCCAAGTATGATGGTCTCTCACTCAATTGTAGGCACACGCAGTCCCCCCTATATGTATATGAATAGCTAATCTTAGTCTCCATCACAAACATGTGCATGGTCTATCTCAATTTCTCTCGGGGCATCTTTCTATCGCGCACGCACCTCCCTCGATCTCCCACCCATATAGTCCCCTCACGATCTCGAGGGGGGGGTCTCTCTATCACAAACACACCCTCTCGCCCTCCCCATGCGTCCATGTTCTCCATGTGTCCCTCTCGACCTTTGTTCCTTGTTGGCCAGACCTCTATTGGACATGTGCTATAGGGTGTCTCTCTCCGTTGCAAATAATCACACACTAGCTATCTTCGTGTATCTCCTTGCCTCGCTTTTCTATCTGGGAGATGCATGCGTGATATGTTCGCCTAAGAAACAAAAAAACACACTCTCTCTCTAATTTATTGTTTGTTGTCACTTTATCTTTCACACACATACTCTTTTTGCACACTTACTCATTCTCCTTCACACGCACTTGATCCCTCTCGACTTAGGCACTCTCCTCGGTCCATAGCATATTAATTTATTAAAAAGTCAAACATCACAAAGTTTGACCATGTATATGGAGAAAAAAAATTACATCTGGAACGACAAACATATACCATTAGATTCACCATGAGATGTAGTTTCGTATGATGTATCTTTGGTATTGAATATATAAATAACACTTGTGTAAACCTGATCAAAGTTTCCAAAGTTTGACTTCAAAAAAATTACATGCACTGCATTATCGAGCGGATGGAATATCTCTTTCCCCCTCTCAGCTATCTGACGCACCACTCAGCCTTATCGGGGCTCCTCAATCTCTCTCAAACTTTATATCTCCCTGGTTCACACATACATATGTCTCGCTCGCACTATACATATAGACGCATCCAACACTCACCGCCCTTGTTCTCTCTCTATGTGACACCCCCCTAATAAGTACCATAATCCCTCACTCCATCATAGGCGCAAGCACTCCCCCCTAAGTATGATTATCTCTCACTAGCCATCAGGAACACACATATTGTCTCCTTCCATCCATATGTCTATCTCGATATCTCTCGGGGTATCTTCTATCGCGCACACACCTTGTCACTCGATCTCCCACCCATGTAGTCCCATCACGATCTCCAAGGGATCTCTCTATGACAAACATACACTCTCTCCTCCCCATGTCTGCATTTTCTCCGTACGTCTCTCTCGACCTCTCTCCCTTGTTTGTCAGACCCCTCTTGGCCACGTGCCAGGGGTCTTGCTCTCTCGGTTGCAAACAACCACACACTATCTCCTCACCTTGCTTCCGTTGTCGAAGATGCATGTGTGATATGTTTGCATAAGACACACACGTTTTTTCTCGACTTTTATCGAGTGTTGTCCATGTCTCTTTCACACACGCACACACACTTTTTTCACTCACTCTTTCTATTTCTCTCTCTCTCTCTCTAGTTAAGGACTCTCTCACGTCCATAAGCATATGCATGTTTTGAAAAGTCAAACCTCAGAAAAGTTTGACCAGGTATATCTGGAGAAAAACATTTACATCTGGAAAGATCATTAGATTCATCACAACATGTACTTACTTCATACTATCATTTATCTTGGGTATTGTAGATATAAGTAATTTCTTTATAAACTTGGTCAAAGTTTCAAAAGTTTGACTTTCAAAAAAATGTTGGAACTACATTACCGAATGGAGGGAGTAGCTCTTTCTCTCTCTCTCTCTGCCATCTCTCACGGGCCTCCCCTCTCACACGAACACTCTATACCAACGGATTATATGCTCACTGTGTCAGCGTATAGCTCCGTATATTGTTTAGTTGACTGGTCAACCAGTCCACATGTTGCCTTGTCAGCTCGTGTTCTGTATCTTCGTGTGCTGGCCCATGTGGCAGTGGGTGAAAATAAGTAAACTAGAGGCCCATCTGACACGCGGTGAAGTAAACAAAGTTGAAACCACTCGGGGTAGCACCCCACACGCTAGTAAATTGAGGGCGCATTGAGGACACACTTCTTCCGTGTGGAGGCCCACTCACGCACAATTCACCACTGCGCGGCACCATGCACAGAAGGACGCACTCACGCACACCCAACACATAACACACACCAGCACACGCGTACACCGGCGTCGCCGCCGGTTGAGATGGACGACGAGGCAGCCAACAAGCGGAGGTGGCTCGAGCCAAAACCACATCCGGCGAGCCTGGACTTCATCAGCAACCTCCCCGATGACATGCTGCTCGTCATCATCGGCCTCCTCCCCACCAAATCTGCCGTGCAGACCGCCCTGCTCTCCCGATGATGGCGCCCCCTCTGACATCGCGTCCCCCTCAACCTCATCGTCGACAGCTGCCTCTGCGACAGGGATTGCAAACGCATGGCCGTAGTCTCAAAGATCCTTTCATCGCACTCTGGGCCAGCTAGACACCTTGACATCCGCATGTTCAGTACCAACTGCAAGGTCCAACCCAAGTTCGACGAGTGGTTTTTATCCCCCGCCCTAGATTAGCTCGAGGAGCTCAGCTTTGAAGCTGGACGATGTCGCTCTCTGCCGCCGTCCGCACTTCGCCTCGCGCCAACGTTGCGCCGTGCCAGCTTCAGCTCCTGCTATCTTCCCTAGATTAATGCCGCGCCTGCCCTTCTTCTCCCTCAACTCAAGCAGCTTGACCTCTTCGACGTTGTCATCTCGAAGAAGGCTATGGAGCACTTGCTCCGCAGATCTACTACACTCGAGTACCTTCGTCTTGAGCAGATCCACGGGTTCATTAGCCTCCACATCGCCTCGACGAATCTCCGATGGATTTATGTGTCTTGCTGGCCCCGCAATAAGACATCAATTGGGAAGAGATCACTCCAGCTGTTCCACATTATGGTCATTGAGAATGCGCCTTTCCTTGATAGATTTCTTGTATCAGATCTAGAAGGTCCAACAAAAATCAGGGTCATTGACGCGCCGAAATTGACATCATTGATGCACTCGTCTGCCAAATTGTCCGCCCCCTTTGTTGGATCCGTAGTCGTTCAGGTACATCACTCATCTTCTTCTCCGTATTTGAAATTCACATTTTTAAATTTCTTCTTGATGTATTTACGACCATCTTCCAGAAAATGATTCCCACAAGCTTGACCTGGTCTATGCGCACGGTGAAGATCTTGGCAATAAAACCTATCGGCCCCAATCTGGATCAAGTTGTTGGATTCCTTACATGCTTTCCGTGCATGGAGAAGCTACTCATCGAGGTGAAACTTCTTTCCTATTAGTAAACGGTAATCACAACGTAGCTCAATTTTTCATAATTTTCCCAAATTATGATGAAAAGTGTAGTGTTCAAAACTGCATCTACGCACTGCACCGAAAGAAATGTTTTTAGTATTTTTCTCACGTGATCACCTGCATCGTTTTTTTGTTGTAATACTATATTAGCCTAGGCTAGTCATAGTGGAAAGTAACTTAGACTACTCCAGTAACTCTATGGTCACCCTAAGAGCAAGTACTACCTCCGTCCTGGTTTACTCTTCCTATTTTGTAGTATCAAAATTTGACCATAGATTTAACTGACAAAATGTTAATGCATGTCACTAAGAACTATATCGTTGGATTCGTATTTGAACATAATTTCAAATGGTTTAATTTTTAGTGACATGCATTGGCATTTTCTTACGTAAATCTATGGTCAAAATTTTATACTAAATAAGAGGTAGTACAAAAGTGGGCTATAACGGCTCTCCACTATGTAGGGCAAAACACGTGCCAAATTCACTTGTGATGCATTTGGCATCGATGCCCCTCCATTGCTCACCTGGTGCCCCAATCTGGATCACCTACTTTGCTCTGGTGCCAAATTAATAACTCACGCAATGAGAAAACACTTGCGTGGGAGAGAGAGAGGACTGAGGCAATAAAAAACACTTGTTTGGGAGAGTGAGAGGCTGGTGTAGTTGGTTTGATTGATTTGTTTATACATGTGGGTCTGTGTGCACAGTGGTGCCAACTCTCTCACATCACGAGAGCGGTGCCAAAATCTTTTGATTTGACATCGATGCATATTATGTGGCATACTTTTGCGAAATATGGCATCGGCCACATAGTGGAAGGCAACAAATTCCCAAGCTCTTCATGTACTCCTAGGTAAATGAGAGGACAGAGAAAGAGAGAGAGAGAGTGAAAAAATATCACTAGCCAGCCAACCCTATCGTATGAGTGAATGATATTGGTACCTCTTGATGACACAACAATCTTATACAGCCAGCTTCTCTAATATGTTCTCTTCTTTTGCAGATAAAAAAAGACCCGAAAGTGAAAAATGTGTTGCACTATAACAATCTCATCGAATGCCTTGATCTCCATCTTACAGAAATTGATTTAATCGACTACCGAGGCAGCACATCTGAGATTAAATTGGCCAGCTTCTTTGTTCTGGAGGCAAGTGTGCTCAAGGTAATGAGGTTTGGTGTTCTCTGGCGCAACAATGAATGGCGTGCTGATCACCGCAAGCATTTAAGCCTAAATGACAAAGTCTCCGCAGAATCTGAATTTGTTTTTGAAACATCAAGTGGCCAGAGACTCGAAAACTTATTTGCCCATTAGTGACTTGTCAGGGCGGTGGATTTTAGTTTGTATGATAATGCTGCATCCACCTAAAGTAACGAAAGTTCTTACGTAAACTTCCTAGTAATTCCCTCTTCGTAGGTGCAACATTACTCCTAACATTTGTAATATCAGTTTGAAACTTGTAATATTGCCGTGTCCTATTCCTGGGTCTTCAAAATCCCGCGAATCAAACAGGTCTTGAGTTGGTGATTGTTGTGTCTGCCATCTTTCACCAATAGCCGTCGGATCTAGATTTGACGCATACAAACCAAACTTCTCCAGTTTTGCAAAAAGATGTCCGCACTTGTTCCGTATTTACAAACAACTCCTTGTCTCTCACAATCAGCCTTATCTCCTCCCCACCACATCTAGAAGGCCATGGAAAAATCTGGCGCGATGGCCGCTACCGACGCCGTCCACCCCCCAATCTTGGTGTTCCATGCAATGCACGGGCATCTACACACGGGAAATTATGTCGAACACGGCTAGTTGTAAGAAGGATAGGTCTACAGCCATGATGATAGTGACTGCAGATGGTGGGGCTGACTATGGTATGCCGAACACGGCGCCTATACTCAGGTGTCATCTCCGGCGTAGGGTCTTGTCACTTCACTGTGAGGAGCAGCACATAATAATTTGACCAACGGGTAGTACAGTGCTACTACATTGGTGTAGTACTACTACTAGTACTAGCACCACCGTCTGGATTTAGTAGTACTACCACGTCCATCTGGATTTAGTATTTGACTAGCAATATCCAGTAATGCATGTCACAAAAAATGTACTACTCCCTCTGTAAATAAAAACATGGTGTATTGTTTTATTCCTATCGGCGAGATAACTTAATGTCTTTTTGCTACTTAATAGGATTACATGCAATGAACTAACCACTGCATGTGATGTTTGGTAGTCTCAAGCCATTGAAAGCATGCACAGGCACGGAGGGGGACGCAGCTTCATTGACTTACTGCACCTGCCTTTGGGTGTATGACACATGGGCCCAACGGGTGGCTGGCCAACCTGTCATACAGCCAAAGGCAGGTGCAGTAGAGGGGCGAGGAGTAGATGGCCAACACACACGTGAGTTCAACACAGTCTGTACTTCTCATATAAAGGCTCCCGCCAGTCCAATCTATGAAATCCTACGCACCTGAGCACCCAAGGGCAAGAGTGATCACTCCAATTGCAAGATCAGTTGACTAGAAGCTAGACCCATGGAGGCGATGAGCGCGAGCATCAGCCGGCTGTGCCAGATGATCCACGACGCCGGCCTGCGGCCCAGCACCGAGGAACGTCTCCAGGTAGTGCTTGAGGTCGCCAGGGCGAGGGGCCGCTTGGACGACAACTTCGTCTCCTTGTTCGATGAGGTCCTCGTCGGCTTCCTCGACAAGTTCACCGTCGTCAAGAAGCTCGCGGACGACCTTGACGTACGCCTCCAACCCATGCGCCCAGGATTTGTGATGCCTGCCACCCTCAACGACCTCTATGGTGACAACCTCTTCGACGCACTAGTGGCCCTACAACTGCCCGCCATCGTGCTGGAGAATGTCCACCTCGAGGTCGCGCTTGCCGCGCAGTGCCTGGCGCAACAAGACACCATCGACATAATCACCCACGTCTATGCGCAAATCGTCCACAAGGACTACTACATGCAAGAGGAGGACGATAGGACGCTGGCCTTCTTGGACCCCAGGGCAACCTTGGACGGCATTGTTCAGAAGCACGTTGAGCATGCCGCCAATGCCGCTGCTCCTCACACGTCGGTTGGTGACCCGGTGCACTAGGGCGTGAGGATGTCGTTGACGGATCCATATGTATCTTTATCTTTCCATCAAATCCATGTAGTAGTATATGGTACTACTAGTAATTATCTTATTCTATCGCATCAACTTCATAATTTTCCTACGTACTCCATGCATGAACTGCGCCAGAACCAAACTTATCATTACTCTAGGGAAAATCGTTATTTCTATCTATCGGTCGCGCCATGGAGCAGAACCAAAATTTACAAGTTACAAGTTCAAAAGGAAAAACCTGCCGTGTTCGTGTCGCACCCCCACACGGTTGGTCTGGCACGCCGCTCAAGGGGGAATGCGTGCTGTGTTGCATTTTCACTTACAAGTGGGACCGCAGTTGAGCAAACCGACTATCGACAAACCCCCACCCCACCCACCGCGTGATTGCTGAGAAAATAAGAGGGAGAAGAGATGGCTGTAGCACGAACTCCAAGAAAATTGGTGTCGGATGGGGCTCGTGTCGGTGGCGTGTGCCGTACTGCTAGACATGAATGCTAGTTATGGCCCATGCCACCCCACTATATCAAGGTGCTGGTTACGTAGAACAAATTTCCTGGAGTTCGTGCCCAGCCCTCCTCTATCTCTCTTCTCAGCCAGCCAGTAGACGCGCGGAGCCCATCGTCTGTTTGCTCATATGCGGTACCACATGTCTGCGAAAACGCAAGAGGACCCACTGAACCTGCACATCTTTCACCTCGACGTGCTGGTGAGGAAAAAAAATCCAATAAAGATCTTCGGTGGCCGCTTTTGGAGTTACTCAAGAGTAGTAAGATTCTATTTACAGTTTAACCCAAGATGCACATCACGTGGCTTCAACTACCACTCTATTTTCTTGCATGACACGACCTGGATGCTGGATGTTGTTGGGGAACGCAGTAATTTCGAAAATTTTCCTACGCGCACGCAAGATCATGGTGATGCACAGCAACGAGAGGGGAGAGTGTTGTCTACGTACCAACGCAGACCGACTGCGGAAGCGATCACAAAACATAGAGGAAGTAGTCGTACGTCTTCTTCTCGATCCGACCGATCCAAGCACCGTTACTCCGGCACCTCCGAGTTCTTAGCACACGTTCAGCTCGATGACGTTCCTCGGGCTCCGATCCAGCAAAGCGTCGAGGAAGAGTTCCGTCAGCACGACGGCGTGGTGACGATCTTGATGTACTACCGACGCAGGGCTTCACCTAAGCACTGTAACGGTATGATCGAGGTGGAATTTGGTGGCAGGGGGCACCGCACACGGCTAAGGAACGATCTCAAGGATCAAGTTGTGTGTCTTGGGGGCCCAGAGATACCTCTCCGACAATCGGAGTGACAAACCCTAATCTCGAAATACGCCAACCCAACATCTACCATTGGAGACACCTGTAGTACTCCTTTATAATCACCCAGTTACGTTGTGACGTTTGGTAGTACCCAAAGTGTTCCTCCGGTAAACGGGAGTTGCATAATCTCATAGTTATAGGAACATGTATAAGTCATGAAGGAAGCAATAGCAACATACTAAACGATCGGGTGCTAAGCTAATGGAATGGGTCATGTCAATCAGATCATTCAACTAATGATGTGACCTCGTTAATCAAATAACAACTCTTTGTTCATGGTTAGGAAACATAACCATCTTTGATTAACGAGCTAGTCTAGTAGAGGCATACTAGTGACACTCTGTTGGTCTATGTATTCACACATGTATTATGTTTCCGGTTAATACAATTCTAGCATGAATAATAAACATTTATCATGATATAAGGAAATAAATAATAACTTTATTATTGCCTCTAGGGCATATTTCCTTCAGTCTCCCACTTGCACTAGAGTCAATAATCTAGATTACACAGTAATGATTCTAACACCCATGGAGCCTTGGTGCTGATCATGTTTTGCTCGTGGAAGAGGCTTAGTCAACGGGTCTGCAACATTCAGATCCGTATGTATCTTGCAAATCTCTATGTCTCCCACCTGGACTAAATCCCGGATGGAGTTGAAGCGTCTCTTGATGTGTTTGGTTCTTTTGTGAAATCTGGATTCCTTTGCCAAGGCAATTGCACCAGTATTGTCACAGAAGATTTTCATTAGACCCGATGCACTAGGTATGACACCTAGATCGGATATGAACTCCTTCATCCAGACTCCTTCGTTCGCTACTTCCGAAGCAGCTATGTACTCCGCTTCACATGTAGATCCTGCTACGACGCTTTGTTTAGAACTGCACCAACTGACAGCTCCACCGTTTAAAGTAAACACGTATCCGGTTTGCGATTTAGAATCGTCCGGATCAGTGTCAAAGCTTGCATCAACGTAACCTCTTACGGTGAGTTCTTTGTCACCTCCATATACGAGAAACATATCCTTAGTCCTTTTCAGGTATTTCAGGATGTTCTTGACCGCTGTCCAGTGATCCACTCCTGGATTACTTTGGTACCTCCCCGCTAAACTTATAGCAAGGCACACATCAGGTCTGGTACACAGCATTGCATACATGATAGAGCCTATGGCTGAAGCATAGGGAACATCTTTCATTTTCTCTCTTTCTTCTGCATTGGTCGGGCATTGAGTCTGGCTCAACTTCACACCTTGTAACACAGGCAAGAACCCTTTCTTTGCTTGATCCATTTTGAACTTCTTCAAAATCTTGTCAAGGTATGTGCTTTGTGAAAGTCCAATTAAGCGTTTTGATCTATCTCTATAGATCTTTATGCCTAATATGTAAGCAGCTTCCCCGAGGTCTTTCATCGAAAAACTTTTATTCAAGTATCCCTTTATGCTATCCAGAAATTCTATATCATTTCCAATCAGTAATATGTCATCCACATATAATATCAGAAATGCTACAGAGCTCTCACTCACTTTCTTGTAAATACAGGCTTCTCCAAAAGTCTGTATAAATCCAAATGCCTTGATCACACTATCAAAGCGTTTATTCCAACTCCGAGATGCTTGCACCAGTCCATAAATGGATCGCTGGAGTTTGCACACTTTGTTAGCTTCCTTTGGATCGACAAAACCTTCAGGTTGCATCATATACAACTCTTCTTCCAGAAATCCATTCAGGAATGCGGTTTTTACATCCATTTGCCAAATTTCATAATCATAAAATGCGGCAATTGCTAACATGATTCTGACAGACTTAAGCATCGCTATGGGAGAGAAAGTCTCATCCTTGAACTTGTCGGAAACCTTTTGCGACAAGTCGAGCTTTGTAGACAGTAACATTACCATCAGCGTCAGTCTTTTTCTTAAAGATCCATTTATTCTGAATTGCTTGCCGATCATCGGGCAAGTCAACCAAAGTCCATACTTTGTTCTCATACATGGATCCCATCTCAGATTTCATGGCTTCAAGCCACTTTGCAGAATCTGGGCTCACCATCGCTTCTTCATAGTTCGTAGGTTCATCATGATCTAGTAGCATGATTTCCAGAACAGGATTACCGTACCACTCTGGTGCGGATCTTACTCTGGTTGATCTACGAGGTACAGTAGTATCTTGATCTAAAGTTTCATGATCATCATCATTAACTTCCTCTCTTATTGGTGTAGGTCTCACAGAAACAGTTTTCTGTGATGTACTATTTCCCAATAACGGAGTAGGTACAGTTACCTCGTCAAGTTCTACTTTCCTCCCACTCACTTCTTTCGAGAGAAACTCCTTCTCAAGAAAGTTTCCGAATTTAGCAACAAAAGTCTTGCCTTCGGATCTGTGATAGAAGGTGTATCCAATAGTTTCCTTTGGATATCCTATGAAGACACACTTCTCCGATTTGGGTTCGAGCTTATCAGGTTGAAGCTTTTTCACATAAGCATCGCAGCCCCAAACTTTAAGAAACGACAACTTTGGTTTCTTGCCAAACCACAGTTCATAAGGCGTCGTCTCAACGGATTTAGATGGTGCCCTATTTAACGTGAATGCGGCCGTCTCTAAAGCATAACCCCAAAATGATAGCGGTAAATCAGTAAGAGACATCATAGATCGTACCATATCTAGTAAAGTACGATTACGACGTTCGGACACACCATTACGTTGTGGTGTTCCGGGTGGCGTGAGTTGCGAAACTATTCCACAATTTTTCAAATGTACACCAAACTCGTAACTCAAATATTCTCCTCCACGATCAGATCGTAGAAACTTTATTTTCTTGTTACAATGATTTTCAACTTCACTCTGAAATTCCTTGAACTTTTCAAATGTTTCAGACTTATGTTTCATTAAGTAGATATACCCATATCTGCTTAAATCATCTGTGAAGGTGAGAAAATAACGATATCCGCCACGAGCCTCAATATTCATCGGACCACATACATCGGTATGTATGATTTCCAATAAATCTGTTGCTCTCTCCATAGTACCGGAGAACGGTGTTTTAGTCATCTTGCCCATGAGGCACGGTTCGCAAGTACCAAGTGATTCATAATCAAGTGGCTCCAAAAGCCCATCAGTATGGAGTTTCTTCATGCGCTTTACACCGATATGACCTAAACGGCAGTGCCACAAATAAGTTGCACTATCATTATCAACTCTGCATCTTTTGGCTTCAACATTATGAATATGTGTATTACTACTATCGAGATTCAATAAGAATAGACCACTTTTCAAGGGTGCATGACCATAAAAGATATTACTCATATAAATAGAACAACCATTATTCTCTGATTTAAATGAATAACCGTCTCGCATCAAACAAGATCCAGATATAATGTTCATGCTCAACGCTGGCACCAAATAACAATTATTTAGGTCTAATATTAATCCCGAAGGTAGATGTAGAGGTAGCGTGCCGACCGCGATCACATCGACTTTGGAACCGTTTCCCATGCGCATCGTCACCTCGTCCTTTGCTAGTGTCCGCTTATTCTGTAGTCCCTGTTTTGAGTTGCAAATATTAGCAACAGAACCAGTATCAAATACCCAGGTGCTACTGCGAGCATTAGTAAGGTACACATCAATAACATGTATATCACATATACCTTTGTTCACCTTGCCATCCTTCTTATCCGCCAAATACTTGGGGCAGTTCCGCTTCCAGTGACCAGTCTGCTTGCAGTAGAAGCACTCAGTTTCAGGCTTAGGTCCAGACTTGGGTTTCTTCTCTTGAGTAGCAACTTGCTTGCCGTTCTTCTTGAAGTTCCCCTTCTTCTTCCCTTTGCCCTTTTTCTTGAAACTCGTGGTTTTGTTAACCATCAACACTTGATGCTCCTTCTTGATTTCTACCTCCGCAGCTTTCAGCATTGCGAAGAGCTCGGGAATAGTCTTGTTCATCCCTTGCATATTATAGTTCATCACAAAGCTCTTGTAGCTTGGTGGCAGTGATTGGAGAATTCTGTCAATGACGCAATCATCCGGAAGTGTAACTCCCAATTGAATCAAGTGATTATTATACCCAGACATTTTGAGTATATGCTCACTGACAGAACTGTTCTCCTCCATCTTGCAGCTATAGAACTTATTGGAGACTTCATATCTCTCAATCCGGGCATTTGCTTGAAATATTAACTTCAACTCCTGGAACATCTCATATGCTCCATGACGTTCAAAACGTCGTTGAAGTCTCGGTTCTAAGCCGTAAAGCATGGCACACTGAACTATTGAGTAGTCATCAGCTTTGCTCTGCCAGACGTTCATAACTTCTGGTGTTGCTCTTGCAGCAGGCCTGGCACTCAGCGGTGCTTCCAGGACGTAATTCTTCTGTGCAGCAATGAGGATAATCCTCAGGTTACGGACCCAGTCCGTGTAATTGCTACCATCATCTTTCAACTTTGCTTTCTCAAGGAACGCATTAAAATTCAACGGAACAATAGCACGAGCCATCTATCTACAATCAACATAAACAAGCAAGATACTATCAGGTACTAAGTTCATGATAATTTTAAGTTCAGTTAATTTACTTAAGAACTCCCACTTAGATAGACATCCCTCTAATCCTCTAAGTGATCACGTGATCCAAATCAACTAAACCATAACCGATCATCACGTGAGATGGAGTAGTTTTCAATGGTGAACATCAATATGTTGATCATATCTACTATATGATTCACGCTCGACCTTTCGGTCTCCGTGTTCCGAGGCCATATCTGTATATGCTTGGCTCGTCAAGTATAACCTGAGTATTCCGTGTGTGCAACTGTTTTGCACCCGTTGTATTTGAACGTAGAGCCTATCACACCCGATCATCACGTGGTGTCTCAGCACGAAGAACTTTTGCAACGGTGCATACTCAGGGAGAACACTTCTTGATAATTTAGTGAGAGATCATCTTATAATGCTACCGTCAATCAAAGCAAGATAAGATGCATAAAAGGATAAACATCACATGCAATCAATATAAGTGATATGATATGGCCATCATCATCTTGTGCTTTGTGATCTCCATCTCTGAAGCACCGTCATGATCACCATCGTCACCGGCGCGACACCTTGATCTCCATCGTAGCATCGTTGTCGTCTCGCCAATCTTATGCTTCCACGACTATCACTACCACTTAGCAATAAAATAAAGCATTACATCGCGATTGCATTGCATACAATAAAGCGACAACCATATGGCTCCTGCCAGTTGCCGATAACTCGGTTACAAAACATGATCATCTCATACAATAAAATCAGCATCATGCCTTGACCATATCACATCACAACATGCCCTGCAAAAACAAGTTAGACGTTCTCTACTTTGTTGTTGCAAGTTTTACGTGGCTGCTACGGGCTTAAGTAAGAACTCATCTCACCTACGCATCAAAACCACAACGATAGTTCGTCAAATAGACTCCGTTTTAACCTTCTCAAGGACCGGGCGTAGTCACACTTGGTTCAACTAAAGTTGGAGAGACAGTCTTCCGCAAGCCATCTATGTGCAAGGCACGTTGAGGGAACCGGTCTCGCGTAAGAGTACGCGTAAGGTTGGTCTGGATCGTCTCGTCCAACAATACCGCCGAACCAAAGTATGACATGCTGGTAGGCAGTATGACTTGTATCGCCCACAACTCACTTGTGTTCTACTCGTGCATATAACATTAAACCATAAAACCTAGGCTCGGATGCCACTGTTGGGGAACGCAGTAATTTCGAAAATTTTCCTACGCGCACGCAAGATCATGGTGATGCACAGCAACGAGAGGGGAGAGTGTTGTCTACGTACCAACACAGACCGACTGCGGAAGCGATCACAAAACGTAGAGGAAGTAGTCGTACGTCTTCTTCCCGATCCGACCGATCCAAGCACCGTTACTCCGGCACCTCCGAGTTCTTAGCACACGTTCAGCTCGATGACGTTCCTCGGGCTCCGATCCAGCAAAGCGTCCAGGAAGAGTTCCGTCAGCACGACGGCGTGGTGACGATCTTGATGTACTACCGACGTAGGGCTTCGCCTAAGCACTGTAACGGTATGATCGAGGTGGAATTTGGTGGCAGGGGGCACCGCACACGGCTAAGGAACGATCTCAAGGATCATGTTGTGTGTCTTGGGGTGCCCCCTGCCCCCGTATATAAAGGCCAGGGGCAGGGGGTTCGGCCGGCTAGGAGGGAGGCGCAGGGAGGAGTCCTACTCCCACCGGGAGTAGGACTCCTCCCCTCCAATCCTATTCCAACTAGGACTCTTGGGGGGGAAGGAGAAAGAGGGGGCCGGCCCACCTCTCCTAGTCCTATTAGGACTTGGGAAAGGGGGGGCGCCGGCTAGGCTTGTGGGCTGCCTCTTCTCTCTTTTCCACTAAGGCCCAATAGGCCCATTTGCCTCCCGGGGGGTTCCGGTAACCCTCCCGGTAATCCGGAAAAATCCCGATTTTACCCGGAACGCTTCCAGTGCCCAAACATGGGCTTCCAATATATCAATCTTTACGTCTCGACCATTTCGAGACTCCTCGTCATGTCCGTGATCTCATCCGGGACTCCGAACAACCTTCGGTACATCAAAATGCATAAACTCATAATAACTGTCATCGTAACGTTAAGCGTGCGGACCCTACGGTTCGAGAACAATGTAGACATGACCGAGACACGTCTCCGGTCAATAACCAATAGCGGGACCTGGATGCCCATATTGGCTCCTACATATTCTACGAAGATCTTTATCGGTCAGACCGCATAACAACATACGTTGTTCCCTTTGTCATCGGTATGTTACTTGCCCGAGATTCGATCGTCGGTATCCAATACCTAGTTCAATCTCGTTACCGGCAAGTCTCTTTACTCGTTCTGTAATACATCATCTCACAACTAACATATTAGTTGCAGTGCTTGCAAGGCTTATGTGATGTGTATTACTGAGAGGGCCCAGAGATACCTCTCCGACAATCGGAGTGACAAACCCTAATCTCGAAATACGCCAACCCAACATCTACCATTGGAGACATCTGTAGTACTCCTTTATAATCACCCAGTTACATTGTGACGTTTGGTAGTACCCAAAGTGTTCCTCCGGTAAACGGGAGTTGCATAATCTCATAGTTATAGGAACATGTATAAGTCATGAAGAAAGCAATAGCAACATACTAAACGATCAGGTGCTAAGCTAATGGAATGGGTCATGTCAATCAGATCATTCAACTAATGATGTGACCTCGTTAATCAAATAACAACTCTTTGTTCATGGTTAGGAAACATAACCATCTTTGATTAACGAGCTAGTCTAGTAGAGGCATACTAGTGACACTCTGTTGGTCTATGTATTCACACATGTATTATGTTTCCGGTTAATACAATTCTAGCATGAATAATAAACATTTATCATGATATAAGGAAATAAATAATAACTTTATTATTGCCTCTAGGGCATATTTCCTTCAGATGTCCCATTCCTTGCTAGATGAGTTCTTCTTGTGTGATGAAGACTTTGAGGAAGACTTGGAAGAAGACTTTGAGTATTTCTTCTTCTTCTTGTCGTCAGAATCATATTCCTTGCTCTTCTTCTTCTTGTTCTCATTGTCCCACTGAGGACACTCAGAGATGTAGTGACTAGGTTTCTTGCACTTGTGGCATGTTCTCTTCTTGTAGTCATGAGCAGAAGCTTCATCATTCCTTGAGCTGGATCGTGAGGACTTTTTGAAGCCTTTCTTCTTGGTGAATTTCTGGAACTTCTTCACAAGCATAGCAAGCTCCTTTCCAATGTCTTCAGGATCATGAGAACTACAGTCAAATTCTTCTTCAGATGAGGAAATAGCTTTTGCCTTCAGAGCACGAGTTCGCCCATAGTTGGGACCTTGGAGAGCCAGTCCCAGCCTAGCTTAGATGTTTCCAGAGCACTCACACGGCCATACCGCCCTTTGGTCAGATGACCACAGATGATGTTCTTGGTAGTGGAGTCCAGTTGAACAAACTTCTTGACATCAGCAGCGGTGACACCTTCACCAGCCTTGGGGACGCCATTCTTGACGACATACCAGAGGTCGACATCAATGGCTTCAAGATGCATGCACATCTTATTCTTCCAGTAGGGATATTCAGTTCCATCGAAGACGGGGCATGCAGTGGAGACTTTGATTATCCCTATAGTCGACATAGCTAAAACTCTAGGTGGTTAAACCGAATCACATAGAACAAGGGAGTACGTGGCTCTGATACCAATTGAAAGTGCTAGTGATCGACTAGGGGGGGGGGGTGAATAGGCGATTTTTATGAAAGTCTTCAAAACATGGAAGTTTCGAAGACAAACGATAGAAATAAACCTATTACCATACAGCGGAAGGTAGACTACACTAGGCAAGCCATAGTCATGTATTCAATGAAGTGAAAGCACAAAGACTAATAGCAACTAGGCAGTATGGATCGGGATGGAAGATAGTATGAAGCGAATAAGAACAAGCAGTCGTCCAGTGAAGACAGAAGATAATGCAGACATGCAATGACTTCACAAGGACCAACTACAAATAAAGAGATGGGAAGGATAGAACCAGTAGCTCGTTGAAGACAATGATTTGTTGGACCAATTCCAGTTGCTGTGACAACTGTACGTCTGGTTAGGGAGGCTGAGATTTAACTCAGAGGACCGTGTCTTCACCTTATTCCCCTTGAGCTAAGGACACCCAGTCCTCGCCCAATCACTCTGGTAAGTCTTCAAGGTAGACTTCCAAACCTTCACAGACTTCGTTCACCGGTGATCCACAATGACTCTTGGATGCTCAGAATGCGACGCCTAATTGGCTGGAGGATTCATAGTCCTCAAGTGTAATAAGTCTTCAGATAACACAGACAGGAAGACTTAAGTGATGCCTAACACTCTTTGGCTCTGGGTGTTTAGGGCTTTGTCCTCGCAAGGATTTCTCTCTCAAAGGCTTCGAGGTGGGTTGCTCTCAAACGACAAAAGCCGGGCACTAACTCTGAGTAGCCAACCAATTTATGGTGTAAGGGGTGGGCTATTTATAGCCACTAGGCAACCCGACCTGATTTGTCCGAAATGACACTGGGTCACTAAGGAACTGACACATGTTCCAACAGTCAGATTTCAAACACACACGACAACTTTACTTGAGCTACAAGAAAAGCTAACTTATCCAGCTCTGGATAAGATTTGCTCTCATAGTCTTCGCTCGAAGACATAGGATTTTGGTTAAGCATCACTTCAGTCATTCTGACTGGTTCACTTGGACCCCACTTAACAGTACGGTGGTTCCTATGACTCAACAAAGAAGAAAAAGAACAACGAAACAACTAAGTCTTCGCGCTCCATAGTCTTCATGCAAGGTCTTCTCTTGTCATAGTCTTCAATGTGAATGTCTTCACATACCACCTTTGACTGCAATGTCTTCATACATTTTTAGGGGTCATCTCTGGTAGGAAAACCGAATCAATGAGGGACTTCTACCTGTGTTATCCTGCAATTCTCACAAACACATTAGTCCCTCAACCAGGTTTGTCGTCAATACTCCAAAACCAACTAGGGGTGGCACTAGATGCACTTACAATCTTCCCCTTTTTGGTGATTGATGACAAACTAGTTGAAGTTTTCAACGGGGATAAAAGTATGTGAAATTGTAAAGGATTTGAGTATTGTCTTCGTAAGTAGCAGAAAGGCTCGCCCTGAAGATGTGCATATAAGTATTTTGCTTTTGAATGCAAATGCACATGGCAGGTTGTACTTGCGGAGCTCCTCTTCTACTTATGAAGACAATTCATCATGCATGAAATGATATAATGAAGATAATGACATGCATAATGAAAAAATGGACGTTTGCAAAATGACTTCGTGCGGAATTTATCGTTGCATGTGCGGAATTTATCATCGCATCACATAGTGTCGAAAAAGGTAGCAGACGACCATCAAGTTTAAGTGTTACAACTCAAAACGAACCAAATGTTTCAAAAGTGAGAGTTGTAAGCAGTTGGCAAAAGTAGCAAAAGTAAAGCAACCGCCCATATGGACCCGCTTGAAGACTATCAACTCATATGCTTCTCCCCCTTTTGTCAGTAATGACCAAAAAGGTTTGAAGACATAGAGCTTCTACTCGTTCCCATGAGGAGTAGGCGAAGCAGCAGGGTCGTCATTGAGGTCCGGTGGTGCAGAAGAACTTGGTGCAGTGTCGAGACGCGCTGACAGTGAAGGTGGTGAAGTGGCATCATCTTGATCATCAATAACTCTGGCATTCACCGTTGTAGCCGAGGAAGAATAGTCAGAGTCTTCAAGGGAGGGAGTCCGACGCAAGTGAGCATTCCTTGGAGGAGTGGAGTCAAACTTGAATCTTTCTGTGAAGCCATCATCTTGAAGATCTTCTTCAGCAGTGAGCAAAGTCAAACTCTTCCAGGACCTTCGACAGGTTTCATGTGTAACAAAGGCATTCTTGGTGGCAAGATTGCGAATGCGATTGACGTCCACCAAGAGGATTTACATCTGACGCTTAAGCCAGTCATGATGCTTATCCTGTTTCTAATGTAGAGCGACAAGAAGCTCTCGGTCGTTGAGAACACGAGATCACTTCCGAGGCTGTTGGGCAATGGTGCTTTCAATGGCTTCAGTTTGGGCGCGAGGGGCACGTGTGTTGCCAGCCAAGGGATAAACACGAGAGATTGCCTGAACTCCTTCAATGGGCTGGGTGAAGCTTTGACGATCAACATTGTGAAGATAAATTGGATCCTTTGCAAGCTCTAGGTAAATAGCTTCAACAGATAGGTCAACCTCTGGCAAGAATACAAGATGATTGCGCGCAGACGGCTGATAGTTGAAGGCAGAGTGAAGCTTGATAAGATGCATTACCCATGGAGCATAGAACTTCAGACCAAAGATGTCGGAGCAGATGCAGCCAACTGCCTGATGAAGAAGTCTTAAGCATTGAAGCTTATGCCATTGAAGATATAGAAAACCAAAGTCCTTAGCATTTGACTCATTTTGAGTTCTGGCTTTTGGAAAATGCTCTCCAAAGCATTCTGGTGTTGTTGACAACCTGGTTCATAATATTCGCCAGGAGTGGGCAGGGCTGTAAGATCAATGATGTCTTGGGCTTTAGCTTCATGATGAACATCTCCTGTCATCCACTCAAGGATCCAAGTCTTCGGATCCCTATTGTATCCACGAATATGGAGGGTAGCATAGAATTGAAGCAGAAGTTCTTCATTCCAGTGTTCCTTGGAAGTCACAAAGTTGAGCAGACCCGCATCACGAAAGCAATCAAGGGCTTATTCAAGGCATGGCAGTCCAGTAATGGCCTCACAATCAAGATGCATATGAGGGAAGATGCGTCCCTGATTGTACAAGATGCATGAATAATAGCTTCGCTGCTGATAACTCCAGAATCGGTCCGAAGAGATTCTTGGCCTTGTGTAGGGGTTCTTGTCACCGTCGAAGAATGTGTTGTGTGCCTTGAATCCATTCAGATTAAATGAACCTGGTGAAGTTGTAGTACCTAGAAACCATGGTAGCCTTGGCTTTGGCTTCTAGACCTGAGGCTTGTGCTCCACATGATAGGAAAACTGAGGCCCGGGAGCAGGCGGAGGAACCAAGATTGGCCAGCGTACGTTAACATGCTGTCCACGATCATATGCTTGCTCGATGGTGTGTGGCCTTGGAGGAGGTACATGAGCAGAGGCATTGGCTTCAGGCAGCGGATTTGCTTCGAGTGCTGCATTGGCTTCAGGTGGTGCATTGGCTTCAGGTGCATTCACTTCTGGCACCACATTAGCTTCAGGCGCCACATTAGCTTCAGCCATGATGACGCCATTGGCTTCAGTGTTGATGTTTGTGGCCGCCTCAGTATTGGTAACCTCCACTTCAGGAGCTGGAGGGTCGGACATGTTCTCCTCGAGAACAACTTCAGGGTTGGACGAGGGTGTACCAACACGTTCTTCTTCTCTTGGTTCTTCTTCATGGTCATCGGCTGATGCAGCCGGAATATCTTCAGCCGTTTCGGCTTCAGATTCAGGGATGTTCGCAGTAGGAGAGGCTTCAGGAAAGACTTCACGTGAAATGGATTGGCTCTCTTCTCCTTATGGAACACTTGACAATGTGACCTATGGCCTTGGTCCTTTGCGAAGCCTGCGAAATGCTGGCAACACCTGTGGAGATGGAGTTGGTTGGGCCTCAAAGTCTTCACTGTCAATCACCGGAGTGGTGACCTGTGGTGAGGGAGTGACTGGTGTTTCTTCATCACGAGGGGATTCTTGAGGGTGATCAGCCCATGAGTCATCCTGAGCAATTGGCGTCAATGGACGACCAATGTTGATGAGTTCGCTGTTCGTGAGAACAGGCGATGATACCAAATTGTGCTCGATCTGAGGAAGGACTTCATCATCTTCAACATTGTCGTGAGGACCAATGTCTTCAGCTGTGGTGGGGTTAATAGCTGGATTCTCTTCAGCTTCAGGAGCCTCTGTGGAAGCAGGTTCATGAACTACCAAATGATGTTCTCGATGTGCAAAGGAAGGACGAGCAACAGAAATTGGCTCGACAACAAGGGGCTCTGTGGAAGCAGCCCGGTCTCTCTTCTTTGTTTTTCTTTTCTTGGTTGGGGGAGCATCATTAGTGGTGGCTTTGGTCTTGCACTTTCTGGCTTCAGCTTCCGATGCTCTAGTTTTCTTGAATTCTGAAGCCACTGTGGGGACCTTAGGCTTCGAGCCTGTCATACTAGCTGGGAAGACAATGCGAGGTTCTTCCTGCCTTGATGCTTCTGGTTCGACCACAGCTGGCTTCTTCTTCTTGGCAGCCATTCTGGGGTCGATGCCTGGTCGCCCCAAAGCCTTGCTCTTTTCAGCTTCATTGTAGCCTTGAACACATTTGGCAGCAAGATTCTTCATGCGCTCACGAGAACCTTTTGCTTCTTCTCGTTTCTTGTGGAACGCTTCCTTGAGCTCATGCATCATGACCTTGAAGTTTTGAATGTCTTCAACATTGAGCTTGGCCATGTGCTTCTTGAACTGAGCCTTTTCATAGTCAATTTTGTGCTTCAGCTCAACAATCTTCTGTGCAAGAGCCAGCTCAGGAGCAATGGCTCCATGGAAAGAGACGCTGAGGCCAATTGGGAGCTGAAGATCATCAAAACTGAGATCTGGGCTGTCAAACCACTTATCAATAAACTTGTACAGGATCTCCACATCAAAGAGGGGAAGATCATTGAAGATTTCCGCCTCTTGCTTGCTCTTTATCAATTGCTCTAGAGCGTCATCGCCAAGATCGTCGTCGCTGGATAGATCAATGGCGTCATTCTCGTTTCTCAAAATAGCAGCAGGAGTCAGTGCTTGACCAGTGGGTTGCATGGGCTTTTTCAACTTGTCAGACTTGGAGATGCGTGAGAGATCTTCAGACTGCACACTGACTTTAGGTGGTGCAGTGGCCAGAGGCTTCGCCCATGAGACCTTTGGTGCAGAAGAGGGCTTTGAAGCCTTTAGTTTCTTTTGCTTCACAGGCTTCGGTGGTGCAGGTGCTTCGTCAGAATCAGTGTCATCTGCCAAGTGATCCACAGCTGCCCCATGAACCTGAATATGAGTGATGAGACCTTCTAAGTTGTAGAAGGGCCCAATAAGATTGGGTTCAGCTTCGCGTGTGCCATCAGCACGTGGTGCAGAGGGGCCTGGGTTGAAGTCTAATCCCAAAGACTTCTTGTTTTCCTTGGCCGAGTTCTTTGCAGCCTGATAGTTTCGCTTGAACAGATTATCTTCACGACACCATAACAGAGAGGATGGGTCGGAATTAGCAGGCTGAGGTCCATGAATCATGCAGGGGTAGAAGCCTTGAGCAATAGCTTCGGACTTCGACTTGGGCTGAAGACCTTTGTATATTATATCTCCCAAGGGGCCCTTTAAGGCATTCTTCTCAGCATACTCCTTGGTGACGAATCTGCACTTGAACCATTCCTCTGCCCAATGTCTTCGAATCCATTGGATTCGGTTCTTGCGTTCTCCATAGGTTTCTTCTGGATCTAACTTGTATAACTCATAGAGATCCGGTGGCAGGTCCTTAGTAGTGTTTCCATAGTGTTGTCTGCCACCCTTCCTGACTGATTTTTGAGTTGTTATGAAGTTTAGACTGAAAGGCTTCAACACTGCCGAAGTCTTCCGTCTACTGGTCAGACAGGAACTGGCTTCAGGAGAATTTATGTGACGCCGTAAGAACTCTGCAGATGGATGCAGACTATGAGAACCAAGGGATTCTCCCACGGACATCTACCTGTGATAGCATTAGAGATGCGAGGGAAGGGGAAGAGGTCATATGCATTCTTAGAAGATTTCGAAGATAAATCAGTTTAGAAGACATTGACCTCATAGTGCGAAGACATTCACTCATATGTAGTGAGTTGGTTCCAGATTTGTACGAATCCACAAATAAGTACAAGTGAGGAATCTAACTACTTTGTGAAGCATAAGTGAACATACTAGGCATGCTATGAGATGCAGAATAGGATAGATCCAACTTTGTAGCAACAGAAACCACTTGTGGTTGGAAAGGATGAATCTATCGGATCAAAAAGACTGTAAAAGAGGCTTTATTTACCACACGAGGAACTGCTAGACGGAGTGGGAGAGGAGGCCGAGCAGTTCGATCTTCCGTGCCCTAACTTGGCGACAGAGGACACCTACGGCGATGGCGGAGAAGACGATGTCCGCGGCCGGCGTGATGACGGCGTCGGTGAGGTCGCGGTAGCTAAGCGCTTCGTCGCCAGCGTCGTCGAGGGCTAGCGGTGGTGCTAGAGTTTGTGCGAGAGTGGAAGAAGAGATAATGACTGGGGTGAGGCATGTATTTATAGGGACATGGGCGGCACGGCGTTATTACGTAGGTGCCCCTAGCGATTCACAACTGAAGGACACGTGGCGATCATGCAACACAACGTTCCCACGCACGCCTGGATTGTCGGGTGGTCGTTCCCGCTTCTCCAGGTTTCAGGTAAACAGGATTGAGCATTTAAAACAGATTTAATGTTTGTCTCTGTATTTTCTACTGACAAGGACGCATCAAAGACATTCGACAGTTTCAATAGAATGCATATGATTTGGATAGATAGACTTAAGACGGGAGCATACAAAGGTCAGGGTCCGATCACATTCACTTAGTTCAAAAGATTCAACTAGAAGACATAGGTATAAGTGAATGCTGTAGAGGACAGAAACCAAATCAGTATATTGAAGATAAACATGAAGACATGTTAACATTGAAGACAAACAAAATGCGAAGACTTTGCAAATGTAATGCCAACAGAAAGTATTCCGAACACAAGTTTGGTGGTGGTGTTACCCACCGTAAAGGAAGTATTAGACCCAGGCACGGCGCACAATTATCGTGGCGCTCCGAAGTCAAATTCCGCGTTAATGTATTCACACTTAGAGTGTAAGTCTTCATTTGTTGAAGATATACGTTACTTCGTGTGTTTGCACATCTAAGTCATCAACATGCATCAGTGTTAGGATGTGTGCATGATCACAGGACATTTGAGGATTCCAAGATATTTAGCTCACACCGCAACTTGCAAAACCTTTTCTCATCCATGGGCTTTGTGAAGATATATGCCAGTTGCTCTTCAGTGCTGACGTGAATGATATCAATATCTTCCTTCATGACATGATCTCTGAGAAAGTGATGACAGATCTGAATGTGCTTTGTCTTCGAGTGCTGAACTGGGTTGTTGGCGATCTTGGTGGAGCTTTCATTGTCGCAGTAGAGTGGCACTTGCTTCAGATGAATGCCATAGTCTTTGAGTGTTTGCTTCATCCATAGAAGCTGAGCGCAGCAAGATCCAGCAGCACTGTATTCAGATTCAACAGTGGAGAGAGACACATAGTTCTGCTTCTTTGAAGACCAACACACAAGTGATCATCCCAGAAAGTGACATGCGCCTGATGTAGACTTGCGATCCACCTTGTCACCAACATAATCAGCATCCGAGAATCCAACTAGATCAAACTCTAAGCCCTTTGGATACCATAATCCTAGTGTTGGGGTGTAAGCCAAATATCAAAAATTCGCTTCACAGCTAAGTGATGCGATTCCTTTGGTGCCGCTTGGAATCGGGCACACATGCAAACACTAAGCATGATATCTGGCCTAGATGCACA